>CAWUFW010000013.1:2870000-8819299 GCA_963921515.1 Calotriton arnoldi | reverse complement strand
AGTTCCACAGACCTTACTGGTCTGCACCATCGACGATCTACATCTTCACCGAGACTTGCCGTTGCCAAGGCTTGTTGGGTCCAATCCGGTCGCCGACACCTCAGCACTCGACAGACATCGTGTACCAGCCCGAATCCTGCTCCTGGTCGCCGACAACGCCTCCTGGACCTCGTGGCTGAAGAGTCAAGACGACCGTCAACGCACCTGAAGCACTCGACATCGGTGGGCATCTGTCCATCGCCTTCCTGGTCACTGGCTAGTGACCCAGACTCTGTCCCCTCTGCTTTCAGGTTCTTCAGAACTCCGATCCACTCTTGGATCCACCCGGACACTTTTCTCTTGGCCGCCAGCAGCACTTTGCAGCAGATCGCCATTCGAATCGACGACGAAACCCGACCCCGAAAGGCACCTATGCACCCGGCTTCCCTGGGTGAGGTAACACGAGTACTCCGGTGCTCCCGTGGGTAGAGACTCTTCAAAGTCCTAGATCTCAAAGGGTTTTGTCCTAGTCCTCTTTTAAGTGTCCCTTTTCTCTAATTTCCCGATCCCGACTTTCTCCATAGAAGTCAACGGCGTATCGCGGTTGTGTATTTACACTGCACGCGTCTCCCGTGGGTCCCCTGTGTCACTACCTTGGGTGGTTCCTTGTGGTCCAAGCACTTCTAGAGGCTCTAGGCCTAGTGTCTAGTTCAGTCGTGGTTCGCATACCACTTTATTGGTATATGGTTTGGTACGCCCCTAGGGCCCAAACGTGTATTTGTGCTATTACTGTGATTTAATAACTTCTAACTTATGTATTTCGAACTCTAGCCTCATAAAGAGACTAGAGGGGTGTGTTTAGCAATAAATACATATATTTTGAATATATACCTGGTGTGGTGCTCTTTCATTTGGTCACTCAAGAGATTATAGACTGGTAAAACAAGCTGCTTTACATTCCTTCAAGTCTTAGCCTGAAGGCTGCTCTCCATAGCTACCACTAGGATAGCTTTCAATAAGGTTGTCTTTAACCTATCTCCAATAAGGGGTTGTTTGGACTGGTGCAAGGTGCCCACTATAATTAGTGGACAGCATATACCAGGCCAACTTCTCACAAGTAGCACATACGACAATGGCTACGTACGAGATCACTAGTCGTAAGGGCATATAGTGTGTAAGGCGAGGAAAGGGAGGCTGAGAGGGCAAAGTATTCCGTTTGCCAATTGGTGAAATTCACGCTTTATGTAGCAAATCTGTACATAGTCACATCAAGAAATGCTTGTTTTGGGACAGTTAGTGTCACACCCATTCGTGGAATTAAGTAGAGGGAGCAGATGGGCAATGTTCGAAAAGGGTAACGTGTGGGTGCGAATGAAGTGGCGGAACCCTGGAATGGAGGGGATAGAACCAGGGAGCAAAAGGCAAGAGAAAGGCCAACTAGATAAGGATGGACGGCAAGTATAAACTAATGGTGTGCAAAGTGTGTTTTGCAGCCTTTGTAAACATCCATAGAAAGTTTTGCTTAGTGTTTTTTTTTTGGGGCTTTACCGCATTCCATTGAAATATTTACTTTTTCCACCAATTTAAGTTATGTTTTCATGTGTAGCGCTAATACAGTTTCCATGATATTTGGACTCCTTTGTTGGGGAACTGTAAAAACAACAGTTGTATCTTATGTTTGTGTGAGATTAGTAGAGAGTATGTGCAATCTATCCGTTTAGAAGCGAAGGCGCTGCGTAGACGGGTCACCCCTGGGCCCATGCCTCATAATTGACGAGTCGGGCCTATGATGTTACCGCACCCCCGGTCAGGTTCTGGGCGCAGGCTTCTCAGGTCGCGAGCCACTGGATCCGCTTGCCAGACTAAGTCTGCCCCTGAACATACCTGTGTACGCAGACAGTGTATTTACCAAGAGCTTTTCTGCTGTGTGCGCTGTTGGCTGACAGTCTGTTCTCTGTGTGTGTTTATGCAGCAGTTGTACTGTATGTGTGCTTTGTGCTGTGTCTCTGCTGTGTGTGCATTTATTGCTGTAAATCTTTTGTATGTACTTTGCACGTGCATGTGTCTGAAGTTGCCTGTCTCCTGTAAGTCTGTTGTACGCTGCAAGCCTGCTGTTTGCGCTTTTATGCTACAAATCTTTTCTATGCCCATTGCACATGACAATCTATGGTGCTTACACGGCTGGACTATTGCAACTCCTTATATTTGGGGGCGCCAAAGACCACCACTAACAAGTTACAAATAGTACAGAACTGCGCTGCTAGGCTCCTATACAATGTCCCTAGAAATCTGTCTGCCAAACAGGCGCTGATGGCGCTTCATTGGCTGCCTATCACGGAACGTATAAAATTCAAAGCGTTATGTATAGCACACAAATCACTGGGGGGAACCGGCCCCAAAATCCTCAAGAGCATGCTGTCGTTCTACCACCCTTCCCGGAATCTGAGATCAGCTGACTAACTGCAAGCCACAGTTCCAAGGATCAAGAGATCTAGAACGGGAGGCCGGATGTTCTCATTCAATGCTTCGGTCTTATGGAACTCGCTCCCCACCAAAATGAGGAAATTGACCCATCATCTCGAATTCAGGAAGGAACTGAAAACGTGGCTATTTCAGCACTTGTAGTAAGAGTGAATATCTACAGTGATGGCTTGAGCGCTGGGAGGCCTACGGGTAGCCATGCGCTATATTAAGAAATATTAATAATAATAATATGTTCCATATCTGCTGCGGTGGGTCTTATGGTGCAAGTCTGTTGTATGCTGTCTGCTGCAAGCCTGCGGTATTTGCTTTTTATACTGCAATGTTCTGTGTGTCCATTGCGTGCTGCAAGTATGGTGCAAGTGTCTAATGGTGCAAGCCTGCTTCATGTGTGCTTTATGCTGGAAGTCTGCCTTATGTGCGTTTTAAACTGTACCTCTTGTGTGTCAATTGTACGCTACACTGCAAGTATGCTGCAGGTGTGTTTTATGCTCCATGTCTGTTGCATGTGTTTTACGATGCAACGCTGCTGCATATGTGGATTACACTGCTTGTCTGCTGTATGTACAGCAGATCCTGTATGTCCACTGTAAGCTGCAAGCATGTTGCATATCTGCTGATGCAGTTCTTCTGTGTGTTTTATTTTGCAAGCTCTTTGCATGTACTTTTATGCTGCAAATCTTCAGTATGTCTATTATTATTCTCAAGTTAACTGCCTGTATGTCTTATGCTGCATGCCTGTGCCACGTGTGTCTTCTGATGGAAGTCTGCTATATGTTGGCTCGATGCTGCTAGAGTGCTGTTTGGCCTTTTATACTGCAGATCTTCTGTAGGCCCTCTACGTTGCATATCCGCTGAACATGTCTTTATGCTGCATGTCTGCTGCATGGGTGCCTTAAACTGCAAATCTGTTCCATGTGTGCCATATGTTGTAAATCTGCTGTGTTGCATGCTGCAATTCTGCTTGGTGTGTGTTTAACACTGATTTGCTGGATGTTTTATCTTTTGGAAGTCGGCTTTGACTGCATCTTGTGCTGCATGTCTGCAATGTGCACTGTATGCTGCAAGTTTGCTGCATGCTTCAAGTCGGATGGTTTTGTGTGTTCCTCTGCTGTCTGCGGCATGTGTCCTGCACTGCAGCCAGGTGCGTTTTGGTGATGTGCTGCAGTTTCTGCCTTCTTGGCCCAGGTACCATCATCACATGCAAACAAATTTCTGAATTATGATGCCAGGAGAGACATGCAACCTCAACGAATCTACTGTCGGCCAGCGCGTAGGGGCGTAACACAAGCCCCTGTGGCGCAGGAGAACCCCATCCCTTCAGGGACACCCTAACCCTTCAGAGGCACCCCAACCCTTCCGAGGGGCGTCTTTCAGGCCAATGTGAATGAATATCTGTGCGATATGGCAGAATCGGGGCCGGGGGCCCTCATTACGTTCTGCGGGGGGCCTTATTTTGCGTTATGCCATTGTCAAGGCTCTGGCACAATGTTTGCTTCCTCCAGACACGGGGGTATTTACTACCACCAGGCTTTAAATGACGTTGTAATTCTCTTCATGGCATGAAGCTCACTAAACAAGCATTGGCATAGCCAATAGTTCTCGCTTTTGGGACCTTATAAGTATTTAGTTATGCAGCACAATATCCTTGGTGCAACAACACCAACCGTTGCATGGCTAGACACTTATAAGGTCCCAAAGGCGAGACCTATTGGCTATGCCAATGCTTGTTGTATACGTTAGTGTGGCGCTCTAAGTGGGACGGGTATGCCCAGACCTATGTCACTGGAACCAAGCTGATGAGCCCCAAGAAGGACGAAGCCAGCTCTGGGTTGCTTGTGTTTCGGTTCAGGGGCGACCTGGCCTGCTAATTCGGGCTGGACTGTTCCAACTGGAACTGGGTAAAGACTGATTTGCATCTGACTGGGTCCTATCAGAGGTGACATGGGGTGCAAAATAATGATGGACTGGAATGCAGCCCGAGTAATTACTAAAGGCTGGGATTAATTCAAGCATTCTGTTTCTCACTTTTTGTATACTTCAGTGGGACGGGTATTCCCAGACATGGGTCCTGTGCACACCAGCTATGCCTGGCAGGTGAGCCCTAATAAAGGTGAAACTGGTCCTGGGTTGCTTGCGTTCCAGTAAGGCCTGTCTTCGCAGTTCGGAATGGACTGTCCCCATTGGAACAGGGTCAAGACTGATTTGCATATGGCTGGATCCAGACTGAGATGGCATGGTGTGCAAAATAACGATGGACTGGGATGTGGCCCGAGTAATTACCAGTGGCTGAAATAAATTCAAGAATTCAATCCATCACTTTTTGAATACTTGAGTCAGCCTTTCCCCTGTGGCTGCTGGCTCTGGCAGCAGGCATTGTGATGTCAGAACTCAACTGTAATAAGTTATTACAGTTGAGCTCTGATGTCACTTCTTTAGAAGCAGCGACTGGGTGTGTCATCAATCGCCTGATATAAAGAATTAAGAGACACATTTTTATACAAGGATTGCAGAATCCCATTTATTACAATGGCTACTAGCAACAGTACTTCACACACTACTGTATGTTTGCTACTACTATTGTTAGCGCTATACTACTACACATATTACTACAGGTAATACCACTACTAATGCCTCTATTCTCACTAGTGTTACTGTGAGCAATACATATGGTATTGCTTCTACTACAACTATCAATAATACCTGAGCCTTTGATCAAGCCAATAGACTTACCGTATATGTTTGTATGACCCTTTAGGGGTCGAATGTGATTATGCAATGTCATCTATGGTATTTGTAATCTGCCTAATGTATATATTTGTGAAACCTTGACCTCTGGGCCAAGGCCAGCACTCTCCCCAGCAGCTCCGCCTCACTGCCGACCGCTCTAGTACTGAGACTGTCTCCCGAGCAGGGTTCGAGCCAGCAGCCCGTCCCTGTGCCTCAGGGTTCGCTTGGGTGCCCTCCGGTATTCCCCAGTGTTTCCGCTTATTCCTGACTGTTTTTCTCGCCATTTCCTTGCTGACTGTTTACTTTTCCTACGTTGTATTGTCCATAATTGTTTTTCCCTCTGTTCCCGCCGCTGCTGCCCCGACTCAGCCCGCTCCCACCTCCCTGCCTCTGCTCCCGCCCCCTCCCCTACCTATGGCGACTGCTGCGCGGTCGCGCAGCGGACGCGTGCAGCAGCCGCGCCGCTGGCGCGCCTAAGGCAAGCCCATCTGCGCCCGTCCACGACCAGCGCCAGAAACCCTGGTTCACCTGGACCCCACCGCTACGACTCAGCCACCCTCCACGCTCTCAATCCCGGAAGTCACGCCGACTGCGTAAGATCCTTGCCTACCACGACCCATGGGCAGTTCTCGTGCAGACCTTCCGCAGATCCTTCACCATCGACAAAGCTCCCGCAACCACCGAAGGGCCGCCTGATGCACGCACCATCGAAACCCTGACTTGCATCCTCCTCAACGTGCGCTCCCTGCACTGACACACCATCGAAATCTGGGACCTGATCGATACACTCTTGCCCGATGTCGCCTTCTTCACGGAAACCTGGACCAACGCCACCTCCGGCCCCGACATCGCCACGACCATCCCCGACGGCTACAAGATCCAGAGAAAGGACCGCCCACACCGCCCAGGAGGAGGACTCGCCATCGCACACAAGACCCCCTCCGACTCTCCACATCCAGCACGAGTGACCCCCACTCCAACACAGAATACCTCCACTTCCAGATCCAGACCAGCCCCAGGACCACGCTACGCGGCACCCTCATCTACAGACCGCCAGGACCTCACACCCAGCCCGCAACTACCATCGCAGAGCTCGCTGCACCCCACGCCATCACCTCCACGGACTACATTCTACTCGGGGTCCTGAACTTCCACCTCGACAACAGCAATGACCCCGACTCCACCACTCTCCTTGACAACCTCGCCAACCTAGGACTGAAGCAGCTCGTCAACACGCCCACCCACAGAGCGGGTCACACCTCGACCCCATCTTCGCAGGAGGATCAAACATCCGTTTCAGCCACACCACCCAGCCCATTTGGACGGACCACCACTGCGTCCATTTCACCTTCAACACCACCACCGCACCCGCGCCCGCCCCGCGCCCACCACGACGGAACTGGAGCAAGGTCATAGAGGAACACCTCAACACCACCCTCCTCCAAGACCCCCAGCGATACGACCGACACCAACTCCGCAGCCAGGAATTTCACCGCTGGGTCTCCTGCTGCGCCGACAAGCTGGCACCCATCCGCGACCCCGCCAAACAACGCCCTCTGAAGGCTGCCTGGTTCACCACAGAACTTCAAGAAGCCAGACGCTCCTGCAGACGCCTAGAGAAAACCTGGTGAAACCAGACAACCACGGAAGCACGGAACAACCACAAGAGCGCCCTGAAGGAATACCACCAGCGCATAAGAGACACCAAACGGACCTTCATAAGAGACAAAGTCCAGACCAACGCGACCAACGTCAAGGAACTGTTCAACGTCATCCAGCAGTTTGCAAAACCCACCTGCGAAGCCACGGACGTCACACCCTCTCAGGAACTCTGCGACAAGCTCAGCTCCTACTTCCATCTGAAGATCAAGGCCCTCTACGACAACTTCAGCGAACCAGCACCGGACAACACCCCCTACCTACCGCCGCTGATAAGCCAACCATCACGTCCTGGGACCCCGCAACCGTCGAACACATCACCGCGACCATGAAGAAAACTCACTCAGGAGCCCCAACGGACCCCTGCCCACCGCACATCTTCCACAGGGCCGCTGCTGCCATCGCACCCGAACTAGGACGTACGATCAACACCTCCCTCAGATCCGGCATCTGCCCAGATGACTGGAAACGGGCGGAGGTGAAACCCCTCCTCAAGAAACCTACGGCCGACCCAACGGACCTGAAAAACTACCGGCCCATCTCTCTCCTCCCCTTCGCAGCCAAAGTCACCGAGAGACTCGTGAACGCCCAGCTGTCCGCCTTTATCGAAGAGAACTCCATCCTAGACACCTCCCAGTCTGGTTTCCGCAGCAACCACAGCACCGAGACCGCACTCCTCGCCACCACTGACGACATCCGCATGCTACTAGACCAGGGACACATCCTTCTAGACCTCTCCGCAGCCTTCGGCACCATCTCACATCGCACGCTCGCAGCCAGACTCTATGACGCTGGGATACAAGGAGCCGCCCTCAACTGGATCCAATCCTTCCTCTCCGGCAGAATCCAGAGGATCAGACTCCCTCCCTTCCTCTCCGAACCCACTGACATCAACTGCGGAGTACCCCAAGGATCAGCGCTCAGCCCGACGCTCTTCAACATCTACATGGCCCCCTCGCCGCCATCGTTAGACAGCATGGGCTCAGCATCGTATCCTACACCGACAACACCCAGCTCATCCTCTCACTCACGAGGAATCCCGAAGACACCAGACTTTGCTTCCAGGAAGGAATGAAGAACGTGGCAGACTGGATGAAAAGACAGCTGCTTGAAGCTCAACTCAGAGAAGACCGAGGTCCTCGGACCCTGCACCTCCGCCTGGGACAACACCTGGAGGCCCTCCGCCCTCGGGGACCCACCCACCCCGACAGAGCACGCTCGGAACCTTGGCATCATCCTTGACTCCTCCCTCTCCATGAACCGCCAGATCAACGCCGTCGCTTCCAACAGCTTCAACTGCCTTCGCATCCTCCGTAAGACCTTCAAATGGATCCCCCCGACTGCAGAAAGACCGTCACCCACGCACTCATAACCAGCAGACTGGACTACGGCAATGCCCTCCACGCCGGAATCAACAGAACTCTTCTACACAAACTCCAAACCATCCAGAACGCCGCAGCCAGACTCGTCCTTGGGACACCGCGTCATGAGCACATGACCCAACACTTACGAGGCCTCACTGGCTCCCCGTCGAGAAGAGGATCACCTTCAAACTCCTCACCCATGCCTACAAATCCCTCAACAACATCGGACCCAAATACCTCAACGACAGAGTATCTTTCCACGTACCCAAGAGGAACCTCCGCTCCGCCGACCTCGCCCTGCCAGAGGTCCCCGGCATCCGCAGAAACAAAACCGGCGGGAGAGCCTTCTCCTACATCGCAGCCAAGACCTGGAACGAGCTCCCGGTGAACATCAGACGCTCCCCGACCCTGCACACGTTCAGGAAGGACCTCAAGACCTGGCTCTTTGACTGATCCGGAGCCGCTTCCCCCCCCCTCAGCGCCTTGATACCCTCATGGGTGAGTAGTGCGCTTTACAAACCCCCTGATTGATTGATTGATTTGTAAATTAATGCATAGTATTTAGAAGTGTGTGTGTAATAAATGTACTTTTCCTTTTCTAAAGAAAAAGCACAGACTGGACAATCCTTTATTGAGTGTTATTATTGTGTGCGACCAAATGGTGATTAATAGCCCACACCACTTCCCCTGAGTAGGCCTTGGACTGCTCTGCCTCGCTACCCTGAGAGAGTCAAGCACTACAATGAGGCGCTTGGTTCCCAGTAAGGGGGAATTGTGGACCTATTACTTGCGCAGGCCACACAATTAATAACCCACTTTCCTACATCTCCATTCTAGGTTCTCTTCTGCCCACTCTACTAAAACTGCTTACTTCCTCCCTTTATGCTCAGTAACCCTCTCTGACTTCTACATCTCCCTTACTTTTCAAGTGGTGAATCATTCTGTCCTGCTCTCTGCTCTGTATTCTCTTTGAGTCCCTGATTCTACAGTAAACTGGCTCTCACCTTTTTTGTCGAGCTGCTTCTTCTTGGTGTATTGGGTGGCCAACTCTCTAACCCTGTTCCTTTTCGATGTAGAGTTCCTTCACATCTCTAATTTAATGTGTCTCTTTTAGGCTGATGACTTGCAGACCTGTATTTTCTTTCATGCCCTTTCATCTTATCCCACTAGAACATACATTGTTTTCCTCTTTCCCTTGTCTTGTACCTGCACCTGTAATTTCTCTCACTTCTCTCTCTTTTCTCCCCCTAATCTTGGTTTGCTCTTTGATCTGTCTCTTTTCCTTCTGTACACACATGACCTGTTTTCACTTATCTGTCGCTTCCAGCTCTAGAATCTCCATAAGATCTGACCACATCTCACTTCTTATGTTTTGGGGAATGCTGCTCTTGTCTTCTGATCGCCCCCTGACCTCTGGGGGCTTCTTTATCAATATGTGACGCAGCACAGTAAGTCACTTTGAGAGTGTTGCGTGACAGGGAGAGGGCGGGAATGCTCAGTATTTAACATGATATGGCACATTCCTGTCCTTTCACCCTGTGCTGGTGCACAATGTGCCTCCTAACTCCAACACAGGCACTCTTGCACCATGGTGCAAGGGTGCTTGCATTGTAAGAAGGATCGTTTTTGTGCAGGAAGGGGCACTCTTAAGGGTTGTGCCACACATGCACCATGTTGCGTGGTGCAAAAGCGATGCAACCCTTTAATAAATATGGCCTCTGGTTTCTTTGAAGCCCCCGAATCAGTTACAACGATGGCAGTATTGCAAAATCTTCAGCCATTTAGCCAGCGTAATGAGAAATTGCCCTCCGTGCAGGGGGTGCTGGAGGAATTCATTCAACAAAGAACGCATGAGGTGTGAACCCCTTTATGACCTAGTCTCTGTTTTGGGGACAGGAAAGGTGGAAGGGGAGGTAGAGTTGCGGTGCCCAGGACACTTCCAGCGGTGTGCCATTGCTCCATCACAAAGCTGTAGTCCACCTCCTCCTGCAGGGGGCGCGAATGTGCAAGCTCTAATACATGTGTTGTTACAGTTGGTGTGTCAAGGAGGTCTGGCCCCTTCAGCCATATTGAGATATTCAAAGGCTCCTGGACTGCTACAAAGGACCCTCCAGGCAGTGAGTTGGGTGAGCCTTGCTGCTGGTACAGATGTCCAATTCCAAACACAGTGAGTGACTACAAGATCACCAGCTCAAGAGTCTGGCCTTAGTGCACTGGGTTCAAGTGTTCCTGGACCTGCCTCATGCAGTGTTCTTGGGGAGAGAGGACTGGCAGATCACAGAGAAAGAGCTGCCATCCATAGGGGTTCAGCCTCCACATGGCCTCATGGCCTTCACCCAACCTAAGGGTGAAACACCAGGGAGGGGCTTCAGTCTTACTGAGTCAGGGGCCGCTCAAGAACGTCTGAAATAACAAACTTCCGGCGAGGCAGAGGGGGCTGGGGGCAGTTCACAGTAATAGTTTCCCTTTCACTTTTACTAGTGTTTTTATTTTATCTGTCAGTTCTCCTGTATGTATTTCAATATAGTAATTAATTTACATGAAGGTCAGTGCATAGTTATTTTTTCTTTGTTTTATAATGCTTAGACTCTGCTTGTATATATTTTTTTTAACAAATTAAACATTGTTACACACAGAGGGTGTTTATACACATTGGTCTACCACAAGCATTGGTGTAGCTGTTGGGCCATGGGCCTCACAGAAAGTAGGGAAATTGCCCCTCCCACCCCCTACGATAGTGGGCTCTTCTACTCCTGCGCCCGGTGCCACTGCACAGCTGCACTATTGACAGCCACACCCCTGACTAGAAGGGCTGAGCTGTGGCTGATGAACATTTTCTGAAGAAATGTGAAAGTATTGTCTGTGTTGCAACTCTTTGTATAAATCTCTAACTGTGGTGTAGTTTGAACTTTTCACCTTGTGTCTGAGCCAACCACAAGGCGTCAGCAGAGGCAGATTACTGTGACTTGCCTTTTATTTGGAAATCCCAGGTGTCCGAGATTCTCCTGTTTTATTTTCTTATGCCACTAGTTTTCTTCACCATAACATTAGATGCGTATTTGTAAAGCGCACGTTCACCCAAGGGTATCTTGGCGCTAAATAATAGATGTTTATTGTTACCCAACTGATTGGTACTTATTTTATCGACCCCAGAAGGATGAAAGACTGAGTGGACCCGCCGGAATTTGAACCTGTAACCATGAGGTCGAACACAGGCCCCTACAGTGGACCCATTAGACCACCAGCACCAGCTAATCCCATCCAGACCATTTTCATTTTAACGAGTACGGTTATATGCAGTGAAACACGCAACACATACTTTTCGGTTTTGGACTAAGGGGCAGATTTACAAGCCCCTTGCGCCACCCTTACGTCACTTTTCCCATGTTAAAAATGACGCAAAAGTGGCGCAAGGGGCTTGTAAATAAGCCCCTTAATCCCTGCTGTAGACCTGGGTGGTGATGCTGCGTCACAGAGGCTGCAGTAAACCCACCGTCAGCAGGGTGTCCACCCGCAGACCTTCCTGCAACACGCTGTAATATGGCCATAGTAACAGATTGGAGATGCCACCTAAACCAATCCCCAAGTTTGTGGGTGCGAGAGATGGTGTATGATGCCATGACATAGTCTAATCAGGCGAATCCAACAGCAAAGTCTCTGCGTAAAGAAGATAGCATTCTTACTCCTCTGGATAAATAGCCTTGAATGGGTTTAACTCAGTGCTTAATTTGTGCCGGGGCTTTCCGGTGCTTAGCACCGGCACTTATTTACCAGGGCCGGGTCTACACTGCCACTGCAAACTCACATCAACGACGCGACTGCACTGCAGTCTGTACATCATGTGTCAAATATAATTAGACTGACTTACTGCAGTGTTGTTCACACTCTGTCGCAGTCTCCAGAGTCCCTCGGTGAAGAAGAGTGTAGCTGTGCTGCTGAGAGAGCGAGTCCGATAATAAATCCCTTGTCTATGCATGCAAATCAATTTGCCTTCAGTTCAGTGTTGCCGGTGGGCGGGCCACTGATTGGGCTCCATTTGGTTGTATGGGGCTGCGGGAGCGTGCGTAACGTTTTTTCATTCCAGGGACCACGCCCCGGCACACATGCATCGCACTAGTCGCCACCAGTTAGCACGACATTGAGGCGGGCACTTAGAAGCAGCAGCAGGCCTCTTAATGAAGGCAGTGCCACCAGCAGTAACCAGTAAGTAATAAAATAAACCAACGCTGATTTTTCTTGCGCGTGGTGACGGTCATGGAGCCAGAGGCCTGAGCAATCATGCCACCGGCGCCGGGCGGGCACCGTGTGCTATGCTCTGGCCCCCAGGCCAGAAGGGCAGGGCCTTGCCCTTAGCTTAACCCCTGTCTAAAGTGTCTATAAATACTGGTTTGACTTACTTTTTACTTGGCTCAAATCTGAAATGAAATGCTGTTTTCTTCTCTTTCGGAATCCGGATATTTCTATCCTGATTCCTACGTCATCAAGCCTCGTGGATCAGCCGCTCAGGTTGTTTGTGTGTTGTATGTAGTCGATTTATTCTCTAACAATGGGGTTAGGGTGAGAAGGGGGAACGGTGTCCTTTAGATTGCTAATAAAGGTGTCTAAGGGGAGTTTCGACCATTTGCGAGCAATTTTAGTAGCTCTGACAGTTAGTGTGTTAGCGTCTGGTAGTGTCCAATTAAAAGGGAGTAGGAAGTGGTCTGACCATGGAATAGGAACAGCATCCTCTACCAAAAGATGATTTATGTTGGAGAAAATAGGGTCCAACAGATGTCCTTTGATATGAGTGGGACTGTTCGTTTTTAACATGAATTGGAACATTGCCAATTCATCAACTAATTCCACTGTAGACACAGATAGATCGTCATCGAAATGCAGGTTAAAATCACCCAAGATTGTAAAATATGGGGAGGCACTGGCTAAATTTGCTCCCACATCCGGTAGATCCTTCCTGAAGAGCCCAAGAGGGCCCGGTGGGCGATAGACCAAGATCCCTGAGAAGGTATACGTGGGAGCTAGATCAATCACAAAGGACATACTTTCACAGTCAGGGACAGGGTTCGCAGTTGTTCTGCAAACGAAGTTGTCCTTGTGGATTATGGCCAGGCCGCCTCCACGCCCTGTATTGCGGTCAAGCCTTTGGATAGCATAATTTGGGGGAAGAGATTGGACAATATCAAAGTCCAAATCGTTATTTAGCCAGGTCTCAGTTAAAAATAAAGCATCGGGATTTCTCTCTTCAAGGAGTAGATAGATTTCACTAGAATGTTTGGGGAGCGAGCGACAGTTAAGTAGCAACATCTTGATCTTTCTTTCATTGGGAATATTAATAGAGTATGGGTGGAAGTTTGAAAGCTAAATTTGCAGTTGGTACAATGTGAGCTAATCATATCAGGCAGCATAGCATGGGCACACTTACTATCAGCCTCTATTTTCAGGGCGTGAAGTTGTGCAGCATTAAAGGTAATTTTTTCCCTCTCCTAACCGGCAGAGGTTCCTGCCCATGGCCCCATCTGGGCGCGGACGGGCGCAGACGGGCTTGCCAATTTATCGGGGCCGGAATGACGTGCGTTAGCGTCAATAAACTAGACCGCTAACTTGTGCCCAATAAGTCTTCCCCCGAGCTTTAACACAGCTCTTTCAGTGCAAAAGTCAGCAATTTTAGATACACAGTTGTTTAAAACACACACAGTCAAATTTGCTAAAAACAATTTAAAATAAAGCGAGGCTAAATAGAATGGAGTTAACACTCGTAGAATCACTACAGTGGTAACAATATGTCATGGAGATGGTTGTAGTGCCAAACCGGACCTAATAATAGAAACTCAAGGTGAAAAAAACGTGCTCACGCTGGAAAATCCAAAGTTAAAAAAACAACAAAATCTCAGTCAATTCTTTTTGAATACTGCACCAGGAATCTGGAGCTGCTTTTCTCCAGCATACCAAACAACAATCTCTTATGCTTTCTTAAACAAGCATTGGCAAAGCCAATAGGTCTTGCCTATTCCGGCTTTCAATGTCAATCCAAGTT
Organism: Calotriton arnoldi; assembly: GCA_963921515.1. Lineage (NCBI taxonomy): Eukaryota > Metazoa > Chordata > Amphibia > Caudata > Salamandridae > Calotriton > Calotriton arnoldi. The sequence goes on along the minus strand of CAWUFW010000013.1, from coordinate 8,805,055 downwards.
CCCCTGCAAAGTTGAAATTGCTCTTGCTAGATGTGCATCGAGCACTCTCCATTTATGTCAGAAGTACATCACCATTCAAGAAAGGGGACTTAATGTTTGTGGCTTCCCGACAGCCCGGGCAGGGTTTGAAGACATCTACCTCCACACCGAGTTAATTATTATTAAGGCTTATGAATCGGAAGTGAAAACTGTCAGAGACTGTCTTTTTTGTAGCTTCTTTTTATTGGGTTTTTAAACATAACATACTCATATCCTCCGAGTGCTAAACTCACAGAGCAACACAATATATAATGTACCACCGTTCGGCGAGACGAATTGGCTACAATATAGTGTATGGCCCAAGCCGGCAGACAGTGAGCCTCATATTTACAGAGTAAAATCATATGGGGTGTACAAAGTTTCAAGGGGGGCATTTGTCCGGGAGGGTGGGGGCGTGGTAAATCAATGGATGTGACAGTGCTTTCCACAATTCGAGATGGTCCTGGTATCTATCATCATTTCTAGTCAGTGACATTCTGATTTCCTCTGCTCGTGTCTATTCTGCCACATCACGTATCCAGCTTCGGACCTCTGGAGCTTTTGTGTTGAGCCAGTGGATCACCACACGCCGCTTCGCTAGCAGGGGTGTGAACTGTACAAATCTCTTCTTAGTTTTATATTTAGATTTTATGACATCCATTCCTAATAAAAACGTGGCTGTGGTCAGCTTCACAGTTATTGCAGGTGTTCCGAGTTTCGCTCCACCACCTCCCCCAATATGTAGCAATTTTAGGGCACCCCCATACCGGGTGGTAATATTTATTTATTTATATATTTATATAGCGCACTAATACCCGGAGGCGTCTAGGCGCTGTCATCCAGTCTCCAGCCCGCCATGGGGAATTGGAAGAAAGAGAACTAATCACTGCTTAACTTTAGACCTGAAAAAGCCAGGTCCTGAAGGATATCAGGTCTGATGAATTTTTCAGTGAGAGTGGCAATTGATTGCATAATCTGGTGGTAATGTATAGAAAGCTTTTGCCACCCCAGTTAGAGAGACGCGCCTTGGGTACTTCCACCAGCCGATGGGAAGCAGACCGCAGCATTCTGGGAGTCGTATACCAACGAAAGTGATCCATCAGATAGGCAGGACCCTGATTGTGCAGCGCCCTAAAGGCGATGCAGAGGGCCTTAAACGTAATCCTCTTTTCCACCGGGAGCCAGTGAAGGGAATTAAGGGCCGCCTTTGCAGAAGCATATTTAGGTAATTTAAATAGCAGGTGGGCGGCTGAATTCTGCAAGACTTGCATTTTGACAAGGAGGGCTTTATTAATTCCGATCAGAAGGCCGTTGCAGTAGTCCAGCCTTGACAGCCCCACAAGGAAGATTAAAACTCTGAGAACTCAGGCCATCCATCTCCACAAATTGTTCCCGGTTAGAAAGGAAGGAGTTAAATAGTTGTAAGGCGGTGCCGGCAATGCCTGTTTCTTGAAGGCGACGTAGTAGGAGGCCATGGTCCACCGTGTCGAATGCTGCCGACAGATCCAGAAGGATCAGTGCCGCCATGCCTCCCTTATCTACTGAGCGCCTAATTTCTTCCGCAGCCGTAATCAATGCAAGCTCCGTGCTATGACCACCGCGAAAACCATATTGGGAAGGCTCCAGAATGTTGTTGTTATTGATAAACGTGGTAAGTTCTTGATTCATGTATTTTTCAAGAATTTTTGCAGGCAGTGGCAGACGAGCTATTGGACGATAGTTGCCGGGCTCCGTTTTGTCCAGATTGGATTTTTTTAATAGAGGTAAGATGGAGGTCTTTTTCTATAATTTGAGGAAGATACCAGTTTGCAGAAAAAGGTTAAATAGCTCTGTGAGATGGCAGGCTATCGGTTCGATTACTGAGATTACAATCTTGGGGGGCATGGATCCAATGGTGAGCCCGATTTGGCGGCAGCGAGAAGTTTAACCACCTGCTCGTAAGTAATTGGTGGGAACTCGGATAGAAGCACGGAATTCGGGCTGCTGGAGTGCTTTAACTCAGGGGGATCCCAACTACTTGCCACCTGAATAGGGTTCAATGTAAATTTGTTGTAGATGTCCTGAACCTTACTGCAAAAGGTGGAAGCCAGGGTGTCACAGAAGGCTTGATCCGGGATCGTCTCTTTATATACCTGCACTTGGCTCAGTTTTTGAACTGTGGCAAACAGTTCTTTGGCATTATTCTTGGCTTTGTCAATGGTCTCTGAGAAATACTTGATTTTTGCAGTATGAATCCTACCTTTATACTGGGTGAGTATTTCCCTATAGCGCTCTTTTTCCTTGGGATCATAAATGAGTCTCCAGCGCCTTTCTTGCCTGCGGCACTGCCTTTTAAGAAGTCTCAACTCATCCGAAAACCATGGTTCAGTGGGGGCTGTCCTCGTGACTTTTCCCGTTTTTGTGGAACGGTTGCCCGTATTGAAGACCCGATCCAGTCATGGTAATCTAGGGCTGCTCTCTCTGGGGTAATATGTAGCCTCCAGTGCGTCACACTTGGGGCATCGGCTTGGGACGTCAGGGCTTAAGCTGTGTAGCATTGCAGGTGTCATGTATGTGCAGTGTACATAGTTAAAATGAAGTAAGCGAAATGTAGCATTGATGAAGCCCTCTTTTATCAGCAGTAGCGCCTGTCTGCATTGTGTGTCAGAGAAGGCCTCAGAGTAGATCCACACGTGGTGTAGCTACATTGTGGGCTTTTTTCCAAGGTGTAGCGATGAAGGACATACGTGCATCTGCACACGTGGAAACTCGGCATTTTGGAAATCCGTGTAAAGGTCCAGAGTCGGCTATTCCTGCGCGGACTTATCACTGTCATTGTGCCTCTTAAACGGTTGAATTGTGGTACATAAGTGACGGACTTGGATGCAATGAAGAATATGAAATTTAACATGGCTTGAAGAGATGTGCTTTTAATGGCATTGAACCAAATGAGGCAGATATAGGACTTCGTTGTGGGAACTTTTTATCGTGAAACTCCTTCCTGTGACGTTTTTGGAAGGTATATCCTTCACATTTTGGAAGAAGCCTTGAGAAAGTCCAGGAGGACGAAACGCGCGTCGGCTGCCGTCTTCTTTTTCTATGAATGGAATAAAATGGAGTAATATGACACATCAACTTCTATGGATCATTGCCTGAACTCTTGTTAACGGAACTATTACATTAAGAATTGTGTGTTGCTTTGGTGCATTTGTTGGACATTCTGATCTAGACTGCGTGCTTGCAGATCAAGTGGACTTATACCCAAAGTGGGTGGGTATTACAGCACCATGGGAGCACCCATTTAAACAAATGAGCACAAGAAAGAAGTGTTTAAACATATATTACTGACTTCTAGATGTGCAGATCGGATAGCATATCCACTGTATGTGTTTCCGTGCATCGGCCACTTGTTCTACTCCGCACACATTTATGACTCACCATAGACTGCAAGTGGATGGGGAATCTTCTTCAGACATTGAGGTTAAGGATCTGCAATCAGTAAATACCTAGGGCCCGATTCACAAAGGTAAAATAAGACGAAAGTCTAACTTTACGACTTTCGGTATTCACAAAGGGCATTTACTACTTGTAAATGCCCTTTGTGAATACCAAAAGTCGCAAGTTAGACTTTCGTCTCAGTTTACTTTTGTGAATCGGGCCCTTAGTGATTCCACTATATGTTTACTCAATAAATCCACACGGTTAGCAGATTAATATGTGTTGCTTGGGTCTATTATCTTTTCCTAACTAGCTGTTTGAAGGCTGCTTGGGTATTGACTCCACAGGTTACTTACCCTAATCTTCATTATTCCGACTCCAGGTCTTCCTCGCCACAGTCCTAGTTTACCCTCCCTCCCTCCCAGAGGGGTGTGTTCAAACAGCAAGTTTTTATTTCTTAGCTTGGTGATTTACAAAAAGTGCCTTAGGCCCAACCCGCTACTGTATACTCCATCAGGAAGTGGCGGGCGGCCATTTTGGTACTTTCTTTCACTTGGGAAGCGATCGGAGATGGGAGAGAACTCCACAGGTAAGGACTGTAATGAGGAAGACCTGTTGTGAAAGGGAATACGTCCCATCCAGTAATTAAAATAAATCATGTGTGTACAAGTCCCATAAAGATAGCCAACCACATTCCTTCCCACTGTGGTTCTCAATAACAGTAATAATGCCCCCCACAAGTTTGTTCTACTCAACTTTCTTGACCATGTCATTGTTCCCTCACTCTTATAGGCCATTGAGCATTTTGCAGTGGCTTGATCCTAAGATGTTGCTCTTTCAGGTTTTTGGAAACTGAATTATACAGCATTATGCAAAGTGTGTACATTATCCAAGTCAACAGAGGTCATAGTTCATCATCTGGGGTCCCACATACTTATTGGTTGTTAGACTACCTATTGGAGAGGAACCACTTTCAACAGAAACATGTCAAGGTAGAAGACCGTGTTGATCTGGTTGGCAGTTTTCATATAATCAGACACATGCTGGGGACATGTATCGTAATGGCATCGCATGGTAGTGCCCAGGGTGCCGGCCGCAACCAGCAACTCACCAGCGCTACCTCCAAAAGCTCACCTGAATGTGATCATGCAGCTATTCTCACAATTATTGACGCAAAGGCCCAGACATTTACGGTAAGTCAGGCATCCCAGATCCTAAGAGGATCAATTAATGGGCCCTATACTCATCGGTTCCTGTCCCTCAAACCGGTATGGACATGTTTAAGACCAGACCCTTTACCGCTGATTGACACTTCCTTAACAATGTAAAGGAGCACAGTCCTGAAATTGCTCACTCGTCAATTTATTGTTCATTCTCAATCCGAACATGGCCTTGTAACCAAGATAATGTTTTGAAAGTGATATATTAGAGTGGACACTTTAATTATGAGAGCTTAGGTATCAATGTCCCATTTTTCAGATACCCAACTGAAACCTTTTTGCTTGAGACTGGCTGACATGATCTTGTTCACCTGCTTCAGCAAGGGGTGGAGGGCCTTTTAGTATGGAGTTTGGAGCATACCCTCTGGAAATTCAATTCTAATTCCAGTCAATTGTTAAGGCCCGTATAAGAGACGAACAGGCTTGTTCATTGCCAACATGTCCTGCAGACTTGCCATCCACACCTGATCCTCTTGGGCCGTCCATCATTTCAAAGGCTTACAACTCCCTCATTGCTCTCAGCTTTGCCAAGAATCTCATCAACACCAACTGAAGCTGTTCCCCACCACTATCTCTCCTAGTTACTGCTGACTCCAGTGTCTCAGTTTATGGTACCACCCATCCTGGTGGCCACTAATTGTGCACCTAACACTGTATCTAACTATTCCTGCCTCAGGAATGTGCAGCTGTGCCACAAGGAGCCATGTGGTAACTCCAAAGAGTTATGTGGAAAAAGCGAGGTTGTTGCCTCATTCACCCTCTGTTACAATGCCGCAAACTCTGTTTGCAGATTTAGTTGGATCCAGTTGACTGACAGTCCATGTCTCCAGGCTCGCTTCTCAGCACCTTGTTTTGGCTTATTAACCACGGAACACATTATATTTAAAGATCTTCTCTGGTGGACCCCGTGCCCTGAAGTTCACGAACACCGGCATACGATATCCAGTCAGAAGCATGAAGGCACTGCTGCCATCTTGGGGACTCTTGCATCTGTTGGCGATCATCAGTCTTAATGGGAATTTATTCAGAACAGCAGAAACAGGCATGGAGCTCTGTTACCAGGATGTTTGATGATGTAATTTGAGTGACCTGTTGTCTATGACACACAACCTAAAAACCAGTTAAAATGTATCACTTGAGATACGGTTACAACATCTTCCGTGCACAGCTCGTGAGCTCAGATGACATCACAGATGGCAGAACAAATTGAGGCAGTGATGTTAAAACCGCTTGACATGTCAGTACTTTGTCAGTGGCCTTAGGCCGGTGTGTGGGATGAAAAGAGACTTTGATAGGGGAAAATTAGGGGAACAACAGCATAAAATACAAATCAACAACAATCATGTGTGGATCACGTGAAGTATTCTACACCCATGATGTATGATGGCATGTTATCCACAAGTCAATGAACATATACACCGTGTACACATTCGCATAGATGTGAACTCACTATCAAAATGTACACCAGTGATCAAACCTTTGTTCAAACGCACATCAACTCAATCTCTGACTCAATGACAATCACTTGCGCTCTCACGCACTCAATAACATGCTCACTCCTTCGTCCACATATTGAATTGCTCTCTTAGGGAGAGTTCATGCTTTGGATGGGACTGAGGTCATGTTGGTATCTTCACGGGCAAATTTCAGTTGTATTTAGATTTTACTTCTTGGAGACAACATCACTCCAACAACATCACCCGACCACTTACACCTACTACCCTACTGAACACAGGTTTTATCACTGTTAGAAACATATAGAGCGGTGGTGCACAGTACAAGAGCTAGGCTCTATATGTTTTATGAATTTATTAATTTAATAAGTGTGAGCACATTTCGTTCTCCACAACCCAAACCATATTTGGCAAACATACCTCCCACTCCTGTCAAACACCTCCTCTGTCCCCTTGCTCCTGCTATTACATACACCAATTCAAAACTAAATGTTCTACTGTTTGTAATACTATTAATAATAGCCTTCCTGCTGCTACATGTACTAATATTTAACATGCTGAGTTTACTGCTGGATGACTGCCACTTCTACTAGTAGTCATGCGTATAATACTTCGACACGTGTTATGTATGAGATAAGTTAGCTTCTGCCGTATATTATAAGGATATTGCAAGTCACAGAGGACTTCCATGACCATACACAGGAATGAGGCTGAAGACCAGGTTGTACTTTATTCCTTACAATACATGGTCACACCATCACCTTTCCCACACGCCACTTAAATCCTTAGTCCATAGCTCTTTCATTTTAAAGAGCGAGCACGTTTGCAGACATGAAAAATAAAAATATAATCACTAGTGCAAAATTAAACACACAAAAAAGCTGTTGGATATTTGTTGCAAAAAAATATTAGAATCGGATTAATACAAGTACGTTTATTTTTAATGGCATGGTAGTTAAGAATGTTTAGCACGATTCTAATATTTCTATAATTACCTAAGATGTATAAAAATAAACATGTTTCCCTAATTGCCTTCTATGCTTGTCAATGTACAGCTAGTAAAACAGATAAGAAAGAAAAGCAACATTTTGTTTTTGTTCTTTAAACAGCTGTTTTCTATATGCTCCGTGACCGAACCTGCCTTTTTAGGTCTCGCCTACGCAGCGCGCATGCGTTGCATAGGAGGAGACCTTTAGTAATCGATTCACTTTTTGGGCCAAAACGTGCACGCATTGCATTGCTTTCAATGGCAACGCGTGCACGTTTGGCGATTCCCTTGCGGGAGCGAGCTTTGAAACCATCTGTTTGTAATTAAAAGTTGGTTCCTGCTCGCTCCCGCAAGGAAAACAGGCGCAGGCCCCCTCCTCTCTCCCTCCCCCTGCTGCCTCCTCCTCTCCTCGTCAAACGTCAACAGTGCGGGACAAGAGATACTGACTGTCTGTGGTGGCGCGCGTGTGATGACCTCAAGTATAGCACCCGGCTAATCTCCGCCATCTTCCTTGTGGCGGATTGAAGCAAACTAATGGGTTAAAAACTAGGAAGAGTACAGCTTGTATTACGTGGTTCACTATGTGAGGTTTTGAACTTTAACACCACATCGTACAATGCATTGCTGGCCCCACGTTCTAACTGGCAACATGTATTACTGAAGGAGTTCCGTTCCACTGTGTTTTTGCTTGAGTCCTCCTTCTCTCTTCTAAGGGGCGATGGCCACGCCCCAAAAGCGGGCGCGCGTTCCATAGAACTGCTGTAACCCACCACGCCTCTCCTGCTGCCGACTCCCAGCGTGGCGCGTTGGCTGTCCTGAAGGCGAAGAGTTTGCGTTTCTGAGCCCCTTGCCCCTACCCCCTACCATGGCGGACACCCGGCTTCCCCAGCGAATGTTTTTAGTCGCACTTGCCGGCATCTACCTGTGTGCTTTCGGGTCGCTCTATGTGCAGGTCCCTGGTGAGTAGTGTAGGAAGGTGGAATCTGACTATATGGTTGCCCCCACTTTTTTTATGGTGTTTTGCTGGTTTATGACTTAGTTGGACTGGGATCCTGCTATTCAGGGCCCCAGTCTATCTGCTTTCTCTGTAAAAGGTTTCCATGTGCCTTAGGCACATCTCTGATTGGAATCTGGAGTGCCCTTATAAGTCCCTAGTATATGGTATACTATGTACCAAGGGCATAGGTACCTCAGAGGCCTACCAGGGGCTGCAGCATGTATTATGCCACCCCTGGAAGGCCATCCAAACTGACACCACAGGTCTGCTACTGCAGCCTGGGTAAGGTGGTGCATGCACCCCTTACTGTGATATAGGTTACCTATATCACTAAATACATACACACATATAAACCTATAAGTCACTCCTAAGGCAGGCCTTATCAATCCTAAAGGCAGAGTGCATGGTTCCTATGTGAGAGGGTGCCCCTGCATGAGCAGGGCCCCTCTGCAGCGTTCGGAGACCATCTCTGATGCTGTTTGTAGTGCAGCCTGACCATATACTCTTAAGCGCATTATATCCTCGCGGTAAAATGCTAACTTTGGAATGGCTGCACCTAAACATGTCGTGTTTGGTGTCAAACATCTTGGAATACTACCCCCCGCCAATCCTGGCGGCGGGGGTAGCATTCCACCCTTCTAGAGGGAAAGACATGTTAACTCTGACTAGTCCGGTAACTTCTTTCCAGAGCCCTGGCATCACAAAATGGATGCTGCTGCCACAGACACGAGTCTGGCCTCCTGCTGCTGGACGAAACTCCGGCAGGGGAGGCCTGGACAATAGGTTTCCTGTCCCAGGGAGGTGTGACCACCTCCCCAGACAGGATAATGTGTATTGGGGCTGGGCGGGAGCACTTTCGGGTGCTTTGAAGTCCTGCACTGGGGGCACATTTGGTGTCCCTGTGCATACCCCAGTTCAAACCGGATCAGGGGCTTGCAGCCCCTGCTTTGGCGCGAACTGGACAAAGGGAAAGGGGTGTAGCCACCCCTCTGCCCTGACCCACCCATAGGTGGGGCCACAGAGTAGTCCAACCCCTATCTTTAGTATAAAGATAGGAACCCAGTCCTTAGGACTTTAGATTATCCCTGGACGAAACTCTGTAACTGAATCCTGGACCTTCGACGCTCTACTCACGATTAGAGGACAGAAGAATCTCCCTTGGGGTCAAGGAGTGACTCCCCTGCTTGGCAGGCACCAAAGAAGCATCTGTCCGGTTCGCATTTCTGAAGCTCCCGTCGGACGCCGAAGTCATCGCATCACCAGAGGTGGATTCTCAGACTTCCCCGAGCCTACCCTGAGTCCCCAGCAAAGCTGAGGCCCGTGGCTATCGTGGGTGACTTGAGACCGTGACCCCTGGACACCGAGCACATTTGCAAGTGCATCCTCTTCTGGGTCTCCCAAGAAGTCGTGCTTTGGGCTCCGAGTAGCCCTAGCCTCCAGCACCACCTGCACCGAAGATCACTGGCCCCCACTCCACGAGTGTCCTGTAAGCCAGCTCCACGTGCGGCGTCACGAGGCTCCTTCGCGGTCGCTAGCCCGTTGGCTAGTAGCCCTTAACGAAGGCCAATCCTTTTCTAACTTGGCATCCTGGTTGCTCCAGGCCTGCCCTCACTTACCCTCGCTGGGTGAGTTCCACAGACCTTACTGGTCTGCACCATCGACGATCTACATCTTCACCGAGACTTGCCGTTGCCAAGGCTTGTTGGGTCCAATCCGGTCGCCGACACCTCAGCACTCGACAGACATCGTGTACCAGCCCGAATCCTGCTCCTGGTCGCCGACAACGCCTCCTGGACCTCGTGGCTGAAGAGTCAAGACGACCGTCAACGCACCTGAAGCACTCGACATCGGTGGGCATCTGTCCATCGCCTTCCTGGTCACTGGCTAGTGACCCAGACTCTGTCCCCTCTGCTTTCAGGTTCTTCAGAACTCCGATCCACTCTTGGATCCACCCGGACACTTTTCTCTTGGCCGCCAGCAGCACTTTGCAGCAGATCGCCATTCGAATCGACGACGAAACCCGACCCCGAAAGGCACCTATGCACCCGGCTTCCCTGGGTGAGGTAACACGAGTACTCCGGTGCTCCCGTGGGTAGAGACTCTTCAAAGTCCTAGATCTCAAAGGGTTTTGTCCTAGTCCTCTTTTAAGTGTCCCTTTTCTCTAATTTCCCGATCCCGACTTTCTCCATAGAAGTCAACGGCGTATCGCGGTTGTGTATTTACACTGCACGCGTCTCCCGTGGGTCCCCTGTGTCACTACCTTGGGTGGTTCCTTGTGGTCCAAGCACTTCTAGAGGCTCTAGGCCTAGTGTCTAGTTCAGTCGTGGTTCGCATACCACTTTATTGGTATATGGTTTGGTACGCCCCTAGGGCCCAAACGTGTATTTGTGCTATTACTGTGATTTAATAACTTCTAACTTATGTACTTCGAACTCTAGCCTCATAAAGAGACTAGAGGGGTGTGTTTAGCAATAAATACATATATTTTGAATATATACCTGGTGTGGTGCTCTTTCATTTGGTCACTCAAGAGATTATAGACTGGTAAAACAAGCTGCTTTACATTCCTTCAAGTCTTAGCCTGAAGGCTGCTCTCCATAGCTACCACTAGGATAGCTTTCAATAAGGTTGTCTTTAACCTATCTCCAATAAGGGGTTGTTTGGACTGGTGCAAGGTGCCCACTATAATTAGTGGACAGCATATACCAGGCCAACTTCTCACAAGTAGCACATACGACAATGGCTACGTACGAGATCACTAGTCGTAAGGGCATATAGTGTGTAAGGCGAGGAAAGGGAGGCTGAGAGGGCAAAGTATTCCGTTTGCCAATTGGTGAAATTCACGCTTTATGTAGCAAATCTGTACATAGTCACATCAAGAAATGCTTGTTTTGGGACAGTTAGTGTCACACCCATTCGTGGAATTAAGTAGAGGGAGAGGATGGGCAATGTTCGAAAAGGGTAACGTGTGGGTGCGAATGAAGTGGCGGAACCCTGGAATGGAGGGGATAGAACCAGGGAGCAAAAGGCAAGAGAAAGGCCAACTAGATAAGGATGGACGGCAAGTATAAACTAATGGTGTGCAAAGTGTGTTTTGCAGCCTTTGTAAACATCCATAGAAAGTTTTGCTTAGTGTTTTTTTTTTTGGGGCTTTACCGCATTCCATTGAAATATTTACTTTTTCCACCAATTTAAGTTATGTTTTCATGTGTAGCGCTAATACAGTTTCCATGATATTTGGACTCCTTTGTTGGGGAACTGTAAAAAACAACAGTTGTATCTTATGTTTGTGTGAGATTAGTAGAGAGTATGTGCAATCTATCCGTTTAGAAGCGAAGGCGCTGCGTAGACGGGTCACCCCTGGGCCCATGCCTCATAATTGACGAGTCGGGCCTATGATGTTACCGCACCCCCGGTCAGGTTCTGGGCGCAGGCTTCTCAGGTCGCGAGCCACTGGATCCGCTTGCCAGACTAAGTCTGCCCCTGAACATACCTGTGTACGCAGACAGTGTATTTACCAAGAGCTTTTCTGCTGTGTGCGCTGTTGGCTGACAGTCTGTTCTCTGTGTGTGTTTATGCAGCAGTTGTACTGTATGTGTGCTTTGTGCTGTGTCTCTGCTGTGTGTGCATTTATTGCTGTAAATCTTTTGTATGTACTTTGCACGTGCATGTGTCTGAAGTTGCCTGTCTCCTGTAAGTCTGTTGTACGCTGCAAGCCTGCTGTTTGCGCTTTTATGCTACAAATCTTTTCTATGCCCATTGCACATGACAATCTATGGTGCTTACACGGCTGGACTATTGCAACTCCTTATATTTGGGGGCGCCAAAGACCACCACTAACAAGTTACAAATAGTACAGAACTGCGCTGCTAGGCTCCTATACAATGTCCCTAGAAATCTGTCTGCCAAACAGGCGCTGATGGCGCTTCATTGGCTGCCTATCACGGAACGTATAAAATTCAAAGCGTTATGTATAGCACACAAATCACTGGGGGAACCGGCCCCAAAATCCTCAAGAGCATGCTGTCGTTCTACCACCCTTCCCGGAATCTGAGATCAGCTGACTAACTGCAAGCCACAGTTCCAAGGATCAAGAGATCTAGAACGGGAGGCCGGATGTTCTCATTCAATGCTTCGGTCTTATGGAACTCGCTCCCCACCAAAATGAGGAAATTGACCCATCATCTCGAATTCAGGAAGGAACTGAAAACGTGGCTATTTCAGCACTTGTAGTAAGAGTGAATATCTACAGTGATGGCTTGAGCGCTGGGAGGCCTACGGGTAGCCATGCGCTATATTAAGAAATATTAATAATAATAATATGTTCCATATCTGCTGCGGTGGGTCTTATGGTGCAAGTCTGTTGTATGCTGTCTGCTGCAAGCCTGCGGTATTTGCTTTTTATACTGCAATGTTCTGTGTGTCCATTGCGTGCTGCAAGTATGGTGCAAGTGTCTAATGGTGCAAGCCTGCTTCATGTGTGCTTTATGCTGGAAGTCTGCCTTATGTGCGTTTTATACTGTACCTCTTGTGTGTCAATTGTACGCTACACTGCAAGTATGCTGCAGGTGTGTTTTATGCTCCATGTCTGTTGCATGTGTTTTACGATGCAACGCTGCTGCATATGTGGATTACACTGCTTGTCTGCTGTATGTACAGCAGATCCTGTATGTCCACTGTAAGCTGCAAGCATGTTGCATATCTGCTGATGCAGTTCTTCTGTGTGTTTTATTTTGCAAGCTCTTTGCATGTACTTTTATGCTGCAAATCTTCAGTATGTCTATTATTATTCTCAAGTTAACTGCCTGTATGTCTTATGCTGCATGCCTGTGCCACGTGTGTCTTCTGATGGAAGTCTGCTATATGTTGGCTCGATGCTGCTAGAGTGCTGTTTGGCCTTTTATACTGCAGATCTTCTGTAGGCCCTCTACGTTGCATATCCGCTGAACATGTCTTTATGCTGCATGTCTGCTGCATGGGTGCCTTAAACTGCAAATCTGTTCCATGTGTGCCATATGTTGTAAATCTGCTGTGTTGCATGCTGCAATTCTGCTTGGTGTGTGTTTAACACTGATTTGCTGGATGTTTTATCTTTTGGAAGTCGGCTTTGACTGCATCTTGTGCTGCATGTCTGCAATGTGCACTGTATGCTGCAAGTTTGCTGCATGCTTCAAGTCGGATGGTTTTGTGTGTTCCTCTGCTGTCTGCGGCATGTGTCCTGCACTGCAGCCAGGTGCGTTTTGGTGATGTGCTGCAGTTTCTGCCTTCTTGGCCCAGGTACCATCATCACATGCAAACAAATTTCTGAATTATGATGCCAGGAGAGACATGCAACCTCAACGAATCTACTGTCGGCCAGCGCGTAGGGGCGTAACACAAGCCCCTGTGGCGCAGGAGAACCCCATCCCTTCAGGGACACCCTAACCCTTCAGAGGCACCCCAACCCTTCCGAGGGGCGTCTTTCAGGCCAATGTGAATGAATATCTGTGCGATATGGCAGAATCGGGGCCGGGGGCCCTCATTACGTTCTGCGGGGGGCCTTATTTTGCGTTATGCCATTGTCAAGGCTCTGGCACAATGTTTGCTTCCTCCAGACACGGGGGTATTTACTACCACCAGGCTTTAAATGACGTTGTAATTCTCTTCATGGCATGAAGCTCACTAAACAAGCATTGGCATAGCCAATAGTTCTCGCTTTTGGGACCTTATAAGTATTTAGTTATGCAGCACAATATCCTTGGTGCAACAACACCAACCGTTGCATGGCTAGACACTTATAAGGTCCCAAAGGCGAGACCTATTGGCTATGCCAATGCTTGTTGTATACGTTAGTGTGGCGCTCTAAGTGGGACGGGTATGCCCAGACCTATGTCACTGGAACCAAGCTGATGAGCCCCAAGAAGGACGAAGCCAGCTCTGGGTTGCTTGTGTTTCGGTTCAGGGGCGACCTGGCCTGCTAATTCGGGCTGGACTGTTCCAACTGGAACTGGGTAAAGACTGATTTGCATCTGACTGGGTCCTATCAGAGGTGACATGGGGTGCAAAATAATGATGGACTGGAATGCAGCCCGAGTAATTACTAAAGGCTGGGATTAATTCAAGCATTCTGTTTCTCACTTTTTTGTATACTTCAGTGGGACGGGTATTCCCAGACATGGGTCCTGTGCACACCAGCTATGCCTGGCAGGTGAGCCCTAATAAAGGTGAAACTGGTCCTGGGTTGCTTGCGTTCCAGTAAGGCCTGTCTTCGCAGTTCGGAATGGACTGTCCCCATTGGAACAGGGTCAAGACTGATTTGCATATGGCTGGATCCAGACTGAGATGGCATGGTGTGCAAAATAACGATGGACTGGGATGTGGCCCGAGTAATTACCAGTGGCTGAAATAAATTCAAGAATTCAATCCATCACTTTTTGAATACTTGAGTCAGCCTTTCCCCTGTGGCTGCTGGCTCTGGCAGCAGGCATTGTGATGTCAGAACTCAACTGTAATAAGTTATTACAGTTGAGCTCTGATGTCACTTCTTTAGAAGCAGCGACTGGGTGTGTCATCAATCGCCTGATATAAAGAATTAAGAGACACATTTTTATACAAGGATTGCAGAATCCCATTTATTACAATGGCTACTAGCAACAGTACTTCACACACTACTGTATGTTTGCTACTACTATTGTTAGCGCTATACTACTACACATATTACTACAGGTAATACCACTACTAATGCCTCTATTCTCACTAGTGTTACTGTGAGCAATACATATGGTATTGCTTCTACTACAACTATCAATAATACCTGAGCCTTTGATCAAGCCAATAGACTTACCGTATATGTTTGTATGACCCTTTAGGGGTCGAATGTGATTATGCAATGTCATCTATGGTATTTGTAATCTGCCTAATGTATATATTTGTGAAACCTTGACCTCTGGGCCAAGGCCAGCACTCTCCCCAGCAGCTCCGCCTCACTGCCGACCGCGCTAGTACTGAGACCGTCTCCCGAGCAGGGTTCGAGCCAGCAGCCCGTCCCTGTGCCTCAGGGTTCGCTTGGGTGCCATCCGGTATTCCCCAGTGTTTCCGCTTTTTTCTTATTCCCGACTGTTTTTCTCGCCATTTCCTTGCTGACTGCATAACTGTTTACTGTTCCTACGTTGTATTGTCCATAATTGTTTTTTCCCTCTGTTCCCGCCGCTGCTGCCCCTGCAGCCCCGTCCCCGACTCAGCCCGCTCCCGCCTCTGCTCCCGCCCCTCCTCCCCTACATATGGCGACCGCTGCGGGGAGCGCGCGTGAAACCTTGACCTCTGGGCCAAGGCCAGCACTCTCCCCAGCAGCTCCGCCTCACTGCCGACCGCTCTAGTACTGAGACTGTCTCCCGAGCAGGGTTCGAGCCAGCAGCCCGTCCCTGTGCCTCAGGGTTCGCTTGGGTGCCCTCCGGTATTCCCCAGTGTTTCCGCTTATTCCTGACTGTTTTTCTCGCCATTTCCTTGCTGACTGTTTACTTTTCCTACGTTGTATTGTCCATAATTGTTTTTTCCCTCTGTTCCCGCCGCTGCTGCCCCGACTCAGCCCGCTCCCACCTCCCTGCCTCTGCTCCCGCCCCCCTCCCCTACCTATGGCGACTGCTGCGCGGTCGCGCAGCGGACGCGTGCAGCAGCCGTGCCGCTGGCGCGCCTAAGGCAAGCCCATCTGCGCCCGTCCACGACCAGCGCCAGAAACCCTGGTTCACCTGGACCCCACCGCTACGACTCAGCCACCCTCCACGCTCTCAATCCCGGAAGTCACGCCGACTGCGTAAGATCCTTGCCTACCACGACCCATGGGCAGTTCTCGTGCAGACCTTCCGCAGATCCTTCACCATCGACAAAGCTCCCGCAACCACCGAAGGGCCGCCTGATGCACGCACCATCGAAACCCTGACTTGCATCCTCCTCAACGTGCGCTCCCTGCACTGACACACCATCGAAATCTGGGACCTGATCGATACACTCTTGCCCGATGTCGCCTTCTTCACGGAAACCTGGACCAACGCCACCTCCGGCCCCGACATCGCCACGACCATCCCCGACGGCTACAAGATCCAGAGAAAGGACCGCCCACACCGCCCAGGAGGAGGACTCGCCATCGCACACAAGACCCCCTCCGACTCTCCACATCCAGCACGAGTGACCCCCACTCCAACACAGAATACCTCCACTTCCAGATCCAGACCAGCCCCAGGACCACGCTACGCGGCACCCTCATCTACAGACCGCCAGGACCTCACACCCAGCCCGTAACTACCATCGCAGAGCTCGCTGCACCCCACGCCATCACCTCCACGGACTACATTCTACTCGGGGTCCTGAACTTCCACCTCGACAACAGCAACGACCCCGACTCCACCACTCTCCTTGACAACCTCGCCAACCTAGGACTGAAGCAGCTCGTCAACACGCCCACCCACAGAGCGGGTCACACCTCGACCCCATCTTCGCAGGAGGATCAAACATCCGTTTCAGCCACACCACCCAGCCCATTTGGACGGACCACCACTGCGTCCATTTCACCTTCAACACCACCACCGCACCCGCGCCCGCCCCGCGCCCACCACGACGGAACTGGAGCAAGGTCATAGAGGAACACCTCAACACCACCCTCCTCCAAGACCCCCCAGCGATACGACCGACACCAACTCCGCAGCCAGGGAATTTCACCGCTGGGTCTCCTGCTGCGCCGACAAGCTGGCACCCATCCGCGACCCCGCCAAACAACGCCCTCTGAAGGCTGCCTGGTTCACCACAGAACTTCAAGAAGCCAGACGCTCCTGCAGACGCCTAGAGAAAACCTGGTGAAACCAGACAACCACGGAAGCACGGAACAACCACAAGAGCGCCCTGAAGGAATACCACCAGCGCATAAGAGACACCAAACGGACCTTCATAAGAGACAAAGTCCAGACCAACGCGACCAACGTCAAGGAACTGTTCAACGTCATCCAGCAGTTTGCAAAACCCACCTGCGAAGCCACGGACGTCACACCCTCTCAGGAACTCTGCGACAAGCTCAGCTCCTACTTCCATCTGAAGATCAAGGCCCTCTACGACAACTTCAGCGAACCAGCACCGGACAACACCCCCCTACCTACCGCCGCTGATAAGCCAACCATCACGTCCTGGGACCCCGCAACCGTCGAACACATCACCGCGACCATGAAGAAAACTCACTCAGGAGCCCCAACGGACCCCTGCCCACCGCACATCTTCCACAGGGCCGCTGCTGCCATCGCACCCGAACTAGGACGTACGATCAACACCTCCCTCAGATCCGGCATCTGCCCAGATGACTGGAAACGGGCGGAGGTGAAACCCCTCCTCAAGAAACCTACGGCCGACCCAACGGACCTGAAAAACTACCGGCCCATCTCTCTCCTCCCCTTCGCAGCCAAAGTCACCGAGAGACTCGTGAACGCCCAGCTGTCCGCCTTTATCGAAGAGAACTCCATCCTAGACACCTCCCAGTCTGGTTTCCGCAGCAACCACAGCACCGAGACCGCACTCCTCGCCACCACTGACGACATCCGCATGCTACTAGACCAGGGACACATCCTTCTAGACCTCTCCGCAGCCTTCGGCACCATCTCACATCGCACGCTCGCAGCCAGACTCTATGACGCTGGGATACAAGGAGCCGCCCTCAACTGGATCCAATCCTTCCTCTCCGGCAGAATCCAGAGGATCA
The DNA here is from genome assembly GCA_963921515.1 of Calotriton arnoldi. Taxonomy (NCBI): domain Eukaryota; kingdom Metazoa; phylum Chordata; class Amphibia; order Caudata; family Salamandridae; genus Calotriton; species Calotriton arnoldi. Next base: position 8,787,246 of record CAWUFW010000013.1, on the reverse strand, counting down.
GACTCCCTCCCTTCCTCTCCGAACCCACTGACATCAACTGCGGAGTACCCCAAGGATCAGCGCTCAGCCCGACGCTCTTCAACATCTACATGGCCCCCCTCGCCGCCATCGTTAGACAGCATGGGCTCAGCATCGTATCCTACACCGACAACACCCAGCTCATCCTCTCACTCACGAGGAATCCCGAAGACACCAGACTTTGCTTCCAGGAAGGAATGAAGAACGTGGCAGACTGGATGAAAAGACAGCTGCTTGAAGCTCAACTCAGAGAAGACCGAGGTCCTCGGACCCTGCACCTCCGCCTGGGACAACACCTGGAGGCCCTCCGCCCTCGGGGACCCACCCACCCCGACAGAGCACGCTCGGAACCTTGGCATCATCCTTGACTCCTCCCTCTCCATGAACCGCCAGATCAACGCCGTCGCTTCCAACAGCTTCAACTGCCTTCGCATCCTCCGTAAGACCTTCAAATGGATCCCCCCGACTGCAGAAAGACCGTCACCCACGCACTCATAACCAGCAGACTGGACTACGGCAATGCCCTCCACGCCGGAATCAACAGAACTCTTCTACACAAACTCCAAACCATCCAGAACGCCGCAGCCAGACTCGTCCTTGGGACACCGCGTCATGAGCACATGACCCAACACTTACGAGGCCTCACTGGCTCCCCGTCGAGAAGAGGATCACCTTCAAACTCCTCACCCATGCCTACAAATCCCTCAACAACATCGGACCCAAATACCTCAACGACAGAGTATCTTTCCACGTACCCAAGAGGAACCTCCGCTCCGCCGACCTCGCCCTGCCAGAGGTCCCCGGCATCCGCAGAAACAAAACCGGCGGGAGAGCCTTCTCCTACATCGCAGCCAAGACCTGGAACGAGCTCCCGGTGAACATCAGACGCTCCCCGACCCTGCACACGTTCAGGAAGGACCTCAAGACCTGGCTCTTTGACTGATCCGGAGCCGCTTCCCCCCCCCCTCAGCGCCTTGATACCCTCATGGGTGAGTAGTGCGCTTTACAAACCCCCTGATTGATTGATTGATTTGTAAATTAATGCATAGTATTTAGAAGTGTGTGTGTAATAAATGTACTTTTCCTTTTCTAAAGAAAAAGCACAGACTGGACAATCCTTTATTGAGTGTTATTATTGTGTGCGACCAAATGGTGATTAATAGCCCACACCACTTCCCCTGAGTAGGCCTTGGACTGCTCTGCCTCGCTACCCTGAGAGAGTCAAGCACTACAATGAGGCGCTTGGTTCCCAGTAAGGGGGAATTGTGGACCTATTACTTGCGCAGGCCACACAATTAATAACCCACTTTCCTACATCTCCATTCTAGGTTCTCTTCTGCCCACTCTACTAAAACTGCTTACTTCCTCCCTTTATGCTCAGTAACCCTCTCTGACTTCTACATCTCCCTTACTTTTCAAGTGGTGAATCATTCTGTCCTGCTCTCTGCTCTGTATTCTCTTTGAGTCCCTGATTCTACAGTAAACTGGCTCTCACCTTTTTTTGTCGAGCTGCTTCTTCTTGGTGTATTGGGTGGCCAACTCTCTAACCCTGTTCCTTTTCGATGTAGAGTTCCTTCACATCTCTAATTTAATGTGTCTCTTTTAGGCTGATGACTTGCAGACCTGTATTTTCTTTCATGCCCTTTCATCTTATCCCACTAGAACATACATTGTTTTCCTCTTTCCCTTGTCTTGTACCTGCACCTGTAATTTCTCTCACTTCTCTCTCTTTTCTCCCCCTAATCTTGGTTTGCTCTTTGATCTGTCTCTTTTCCTTCTGTACACACATGACCTGTTTTCACTTATCTGTCGCTTCCAGCTCTAGAATCTCCATAAGATCTGACCACATCTCACTTCTTATGTTTTGGGGAATGCTGCTCTTGTCTTCTGATCGCCCCCTGACCTCTGGGGGCTTCTTTATCAATATGTGACGCAGCACAGTAAGTCACTTTGAGAGTGTTGCGTGACAGGGAGAGGGCGGGAATGCTCAGTATTTAACATGATATGGCACATTCCTGTCCTTTCACCCTGTGCTGGTGCACAATGTGCCTCCTAACTCCAACACAGGCACTCTTGCACCATGGTGCAAGGGTGCTTGCATTGTAAGAAGGATCGTTTTTGTGCAGGAAGGGGCACTCTTAAGGGTTGTGCCACACATGCACCATGTTGCGTGGTGCAAAAGCGATGCAACCCTTTAATAAATATGGCCTCTGGTTTCTTTGAAGCCCCCGAATCAGTTACAACGATGGCAGTATTGCAAAATCTTCAGCCATTTAGCCAGCGTAATGAGAAATTGCCCTCCGTGCAGGGGGTGCTGGAGGAATTCATTCAACAAAGAACGCATGAGGTGTGAACCCCCTTTATGACCTAGTCTCTGTTTTGGGGACAGGAAAGGTGGAAGGGGAGGTAGAGTTGCGGTGCCCAGGACACTTCCAGCGGTGTGCCATTGCTCCATCACAAAGCTGTAGTCCACCTCCTCCTGCAGGGGGCGCGAATGTGCAAGCTCTAATACATGTGTTGTTACAGTTGGTGTGTCAAGGAGGTCTGGCCCCTTCAGCCATATTGAGATATTCAAAGGCTCCTGGACTGCTACAAAGGACCCTCCAGGCAGTGAGTTGGGTGAGCCTTGCTGCTGGTACAGATGTCCAATTCCAAACACAGTGAGTGACTACAAGATCACCAGCTCAAGAGTCTGGCCTTAGTGCACTGGGTTCAAGTGTTCCTGGACCTGCCTCATGCAGTGTTCTTGGGGAGAGAGGACTGGCAGATCACAGAGAAAGAGCTGCCATCCATAGGGGTTCAGCCTCCACATGGCCTCATGGCCTTCACCCAACCTAAGGGTGAAACACCAGGGAGGGGCTTCAGTCTTACTGAGTCAGGGGCCGCTCAAGAACGTCTGAAATAACAAACTTCCGGCGAGGCAGAGGGGGCTGGGGGCAGTTCACAGTAATAGTTTCCCTTTCACTTTTACTAGTGTTTTTATTTTATCTGTCAGTTCTCCTGTATGTATTTCAATATAGTAATTAATTTACATGAAGGTCAGTGCATAGTTATTTTTTTCTTTGTTTTATAATGCTTAGACTCTGCTTGTATATATTTTTTTTAACAAATTAAACATTGTTACACACAGAGGGTGTTTATACACATTGGTCTACCACAAGCATTGGTGTAGCTGTTGGGCCATGGGCCTCACAGAAAGTAGGGAAATTGCCCCTCCCACCCCCTACGATAGTGGGCTCTTCTACTCCTGCGCCCGGTGCCACTGCACAGCTGCACTATTGACAGCCACACCCCTGACTAGAAGGGCTGAGCTGTGGCTGATGAACATTTTCTGAAGAAATGTGAAAGTATTGTCTGTGTTGCAACTCTTTGTATAAATCTCTAACTGTGGTGTAGTTTGAACTTTTCACCTTGTGTCTGAGCCAACCACAAGGCGTCAGCAGAGGCAGATTACTGTGACTTGCCTTTTATTTGGAAATCCCAGGTGTCCGAGATTCTCCTGTTTTATTTTCTTATGCCACTAGTTTTCTTCACCATAACATTAGATGCGTATTTGTAAAGCGCACGTTCACCCAAGGGTATCTTGGCGCTAAATAATAGATGTTTATTGTTACCCAACTGATTGGTACTTATTTTATCGACCCCAGAAGGATGAAAGACTGAGTGGACCCGCCGGAATTTGAACCTGTAACCATGAGGTCGAACACAGGCCCCTACAGTGGACCCATTAGACCACCAGCACCAGCTAATCCCATCCAGACCATTTTCATTTTAACGAGTACGGTTATATGCAGTGAAACACGCAACACATACTTTTCGGTTTTGGACTAAGGGGCAGATTTACAAGCCCCTTGCGCCACCCTTACGTCACTTTTCCCATGTTAAAAATGACGCAAAAGTGGCGCAAGGGGCTTGTAAATAAGCCCCTTAATCCCTGCTGTAGACCTGGGTGGTGATGCTGCGTCACAGAGGCTGCAGTAAACCCACCGTCAGCAGGGTGTCCACCCGCAGACCTTCCTGCAACACGCTGTAATATGGCCATAGTAACAGATTGGAGATGCCACCTAAACCAATCCCCAAGTTTGTGGGTGCGAGAGATGGTGTATGATGCCATGACATAGTCTAATCAGGCGAATCCAACAGCAAAGTCTCTGCGTAAAGAAGATAGCATTCTTACTCCTCTGGATAAATAGCCTTGAATGGGTTTAATTTAACTGTTATACACCGACAGTGACCCTTGATGAACTTGTCTCCCAGAAATTACAGCAGGATCATGAATTAGGCTTGGGTGCCCCAAAACGCAAATACTCAATCAGTTCACTTATTTGTTCGAGTACTTCCCCCTGGTGGTGTTTTGGGCAAGAATTCATTGCGATCCACACTGCAGTTTTAAATGTTCCTGGCAGGTACTGCATTGAGACCAGGAGGCCTTCTTCAGCACAGGTCGCACCTGGCTTCGCTCTTCAACCATTTGCCTTCTCTAGGTGTCTCTCCGACCTGTCCAGGCTTTTCCCCAGGGCAGTCTCTCCTCTTGCATTGACAGACAGACTTCTTCACTCTCTCAGCTGGCAGCAGCAGAGACTAGCTCCTGTGGATTAATAAGGTTTATACTAATAGGAATACGCACAGTGGCAATATACAGAGCTGAGTTGATGTCAGAAAGAAAGCTAGCCGCACACCACGAGGTAAAGCTAAAGCTTTTATATATAATGGTTACGTGAAATGAACACCATATACATAAAGCTGCAAAGGTAGAATCATTATTTACAACAAACAATAAATGAACAATAGTGAAGGGTGTCCCAATGTGTAACGTATTGAACCTAAACTATTAGTGACATATTATGTGACATATGTGCAAGGTTTCAATGTAAAACATAAAGGCGACCATTGAAGACTTTGAACACTGTATTACACAGCACTTTAAACAATCATAGGCGCTGGGTAATGGTTCGCCCTTATTTAGCTGTCGACGACGTTTCGACCCGTTCGAATGTAGGGTCTCTTCAGGACCAGGAGATGTGGGACACCTAAAGGAATGGGATAGTATCAATGTGTGGCCAACTACAACTGCAAGCAAAGGATGATTGGGCACAGGAATATGATATACCTGAAGGGGAGGGCTATCACTGCCAAACGTGAAAGAGGGTGGCACCGTGAGAGAAGTGAAAAAAGATGACTCACAGGGACCCAGCCGGGCGCTGAGGACAAAAAAGAGGTGGCATTTACTTAATGCGAAAGAAACATGATTGCAAATCTGGTACGGTAAAACCAGCCCGTGTAGGGCCGGACGAACTTACCCCGTGTGAGGGAGGTGTTCGGCAAGCTTGGACGGATATCTGAACCGGGAAAGCCTCGGCGGTGATGAAAACACTCGGTTTGACCAGATTCTAATAGAGTTCTGAAAAACGATGGCAAAGAGGCCCAGCGTTTAGTGAAGGGAATTTAACCAGCAAAAGAAAAATTACTAAGGGCGGGAAAGCCTGCTCTTACCGTGATCTTGCTTGGATAGCAGTTGGGGATGTATCCGAGTGAGGCAGAAACAACGGAGCGTGTGTCTCCTTGTTAGGTGCAGTGACAGAGAACAAGTGGAGGAACGGTGGTAATTATAGCATCTATTCGCGCCAAAAACCGGCCGTAAAGACCAAGCTGTCTGATCAGGTATATCGAGCTGATCTGTCGTTCTGTGTTCCGCAGTGAAGGTGGACAACAGACTAATGGACAATGTAGTACCCAATACCGCTAAAACATTTTGTCACAATTATAATAGGACAAGTAATAACTACGAAATGCATCAGAAGTGCAACGGTGAAAAAACAGTGAAGCTCGTTCATGTATAAACATTGTGGCATGATGCTTAACTTCACAGTTGTACGGGGGAGTACATCATGTAACCAAAACGCAGTGCTACAAACTGCAATGATGAAAAATAAAACAACACTATTTACATATGGTCGATCTCTACGATTACTACTGTTTTTTACAGATAGAGAGCACTCTACAAAAGTATCGGTGACGGGACTCAGACCACCTTCTAACTTTTACCCAAGTAATGGATTGATGCCCCCTGAACTCCTTACATTTGAAAAGATCATACTCGCAGGTATAGATACCCTGAAAAACGGTTACCAGTACATATCATATAACATCAGCATAGATGAATGTAAAGCCCTTGAGAGTTTGAAAACTGATAAATCAATCATATTGAAACCTGCCGACAAAGGTGGTGGTATTGTGGTTCAAAATAGAAGCGATTATGATACTGAAATAAGGAAACAAATAAGAGAGGAGAGGCACTACACTAAACTAGCAATCAATCCACTGGCTGGAATAAAAAGAGAAATTCTTAGAATAACTACAGAAGGCCTAGACCACGGATTTCTCAATAAAAAGAATTTGAGTTCCTCAATGAAGAACACCCAAGGACCCCGGTGCTATACACCATCCAAAATACACAAAAGCACCACTAATCCCCCAGGCCGTCCAATACTGTCTGGGTGTGGATCCATTTTTGAGCCAATTGGCAAATATATAGACTTTTTTATCAAAGACTATGTCCCCTTACAGGAAACGTTTGTAAGAGATTCTATGCACATGATCAACTTGTTGGAAGACAGAATGTAGAACATCGATAATGAATGGCTGGCCACCCTAGACATTACCGCACTTTACACTAATATACCCCAAGCAGAGAGTATACAGCTGATCAAAGACCTATTGGACAGCAGACCCAGACCTATGCTAGTACCCACCAGTTTCATTATCTCACTCTTGGAGATCGCCCTAACACATAATTACTTCATGTCGGAAGGGAGCTACTACCAGCAATGCTTAGGGACCAGCATGGGAGCAATTTTTGCTCCAAATCTGGCAAATATATACATGGACCATATTGAGCATAAATTTGTCCTCCACAACAGTAATATGTACCGCACTAAGATTGCATCTTTCTCATTTGGTCAGGTACCGAGTCAGAATTCAATGACTTCAATCTATACCTCAACACCATCCAGCAGCATCTAACGTTTACCTCTACTATTCACAAATCCAGCATTGCCTTTCTAGATTTAAACATACAACACGAAAATGGCAAACTATACACTACTCTGCATAGAAAACCTACAGAACGCAATACACTACTCGCCTACAATAGTCACCATCCTCGTGCACTCAGAGATGGATTACCCTATGGGCAGTTTCTTCAGCTGCGCCGTAACTGTACAAAAAAAGAAGATTACATGAAAGAAGCCGAGACACTCAAAGAGAAATTGAAGGCCAGAGGGTACCCCAACCGGCTTGTGAGAAATTCTTTAAAAAGAGCCTGGTTCTGCCCTAGAGAAGCACTTTTGGCTCCCAAAGAAAAGTCCAAAATTAATAGACTCATCTGTGTCTCCACGTTCGGCATACATACCAACAAAATCCGCAAGTTGGTCACAAAAAATTGGAACATCATTAAAAGCATAGATCCCTACATAGAAGTTCCTATGTTTGCATACAAACGAGGTAAAAATATTAAAGATCATCTCATCAGATCCTCCCTAGAGGAACCACTGCAAACCACTAGATCGTTGCAGTCCACCTCGGGTCTCCCAGTAGCCAAAGGACATTTCAAATGTGGCAACTGCGTAGCCTGTGCCTTTACCATGAACACCAAGACGTTTGAACATGGCAACGTCAAACATACACTTGAATTTTTTGCAAATTGCAACACGAAAAACGTAGTGTACTGCATCACATGTCCGTGCGGACTTCCATATATTGGGCAGACGCAACAATCAGTGAAAGCACGAATAGGACAACACCGGAGCAGAATAAGAAACTCAGTGCCCAATGCCCCATTAGTCAACCACTTTTCCGAAAAGAATCACACAGCTGATGACATTAAGTGGCAGGTAATAGACAGAGTATTCATTCCACCGAGAGGAGGAGACCTGACTAGATTACTGCAACGATCGGAATGCCGTTGGATTGAACGCACTAATTCCATTATTGAAGGGCTTAATTCCGCTGAGGAATGGCGGGGTTTCATTAGCACACTGAGCCTATAATGAGCATTTTGATTACTCATATCAGTTTCCTTCGCGTTCACTACATTATGCATACTTTATTACGACCCTTTATAACATCATTTAATTTTCTATACTGTACAGTCCAATGATATGCGTCCTTTCTGTATCTGCTGCACTATTCATTGTTCTATAATACTGTGTCTTACCATACAGTGATTTATCAAACACGATTGTTGCAGGTATTTCTATGCTCACTGTTGATATTGCTTTGTTTATTGTTACATTGCAAATGTTAAATTTCCTAAAACTGCGAGAGTATGTTCTACGATTAAGAGATCGACCATATGTAAATAGTGTTGTTTTATTTTTCATCATTGCAGTTTGTCGCACTGCGTTTTGGTTACATGATGTACTCCCCGTACAACTGTGAAATTAAGCATCATGCCACAATGTTTATACATGAACGAGCTTCACTGTTTTTTCACCGTTGCACTTCTGATGCATTTCGTAGTTATTACTTGTCCTATTATAATTGTGACAAAATGTTTTAGCGGTATTGGGTACTACATTGTCCATTAGTCTGTTGTCCACCTTCACCGCGGAACACAGAACGACAGATCAGCTCGATATACCTGATCAGACAGCTTGGTCTTTACGGCCGGTTTTTGGCGCGAATAGATGCTATAATTACCACCGTTCCTCCACTTGTTCGCTGTCACTGCACCTAACAAGGAGACACACGCTCCGTTGTTTCTGCCTCACTCGGATACATCCCCAACTGCTATCCAAGCAAGATCACGGTAAGAGCAGGCTTTCCCGCCCTTAGTAATTTTTCTTTTGCTGGTTAAATTCCCTTCACTAAACGCTGGGCCTCTTTGCCATCGTTTTTCAGAACTCTATTAGAATCTGGTCAAACCGAGTGTTTTCATCACCGCCGAGGCTTTCCCGGTTCAGATATCCGTCCAAGCTTGCCGAACACCTCCCTCACACGGGGTAAGTTCGTCCGGCCCTACACGGGCTGGTTTTACCGTACCAGATTTGCAATCATGTTTCTTTCGCCCTAAGTAAATGCCAACTCTTTTTTGTCCTCAGCGCCCGGCTGGGTCCCTGTGAGTTATCTTTTTTCACTTCTCTCACGGTGCCACCCTCTTTCACGTTTGGCAGCGATAGCCCTCCCCTTCAGGTATATCATATTCCTGTGCCCAATCATCCTTTGCTTGCAGTTGTAGTTGGCCACACATTGATACTATCCCATTCCTTTAGGTGTCCCACATCTCCTGGTCCTGAAGAGACCCTACATTCGAACGGGGTCGAAACGTCGTCGACAGCTAAATAAGGGCGAACCATTACCCAGCGCCTATGATTGTTTAAAGTGCTGTGTAATACAGTGTTCAAAGTCTTCAATGGTCGCCTTTATGTTTTACATTGAAACCTTGCACATATGTCACATAATATGTCACTAATAGTTTAGGTTCAATACGTTACACATTGGGACACCCTTCACTATTGTTCATTTATTGTTTGTTGTAAATAATGATTCTACCTTTGCAGCTTTATGTATATGGTGTTCATTTCACGTAACCATTATATATAAAAGCTTTAGCTTTACCTCGTGGTGTGCGGCTAGCTTTCTTTCTGACATCAACTCAGCTCTGTATATTGCCACTGTGCGTATTCCTATTAGTATAAACCTTATTAATCCACAGGAGCCATTGTTACTTCTCTTGCCTACTTACCCAGGCTCCTTGCGAGTAGGGTTCCCTTGTTTCTTTTCCTAGCAGCAGAGACTAGGCACATCCTTAGTTCTTCTCGGAGTAAATGCACACATCAAGGGATAGCCCCTGCTCCTCTTTGGAGAATGGCTATCAGGCAAACAACATTCCTAGCCATGTAACAGTCTGAGTACTCTTCAGAGCTGTACTTTCCTTCGTCATGAGAAACTTGAAACTTGAACAAAGTGGAGTAGTTTGAATCCCTTTTTTATAGACATTTTCTTGATAAAAGATGTGAATCCGGTCTTTCAACATTCAGTACTGGTTTGTGGTTGTTCTCTTTTCAAGTGTCCTTTCGAGGCTCGTAGAGGCAAACCTCTACGACAACTTCATCGATCATCCACCAGGCGCCACAGACGGCCCCCTGCCCCCCAGAAACACCAGCCAGCCCACCATCTCCAACTGGACACCGATCACGGCCGAAGACACCGCCTCGACCATGAAAAGCATCCACTCGGGGGGCCCCCACCGACCCCTGCCCCCCTCACATCTACCACAGAGTTGCAGCCACCATCGCACCCGAACTACAACACACCATCAACACCACCTTCAAAATGGGCACCTTCCCAGACGACTGGAAGCGCGCAGAAGTCAGACCCCTGCTCAAGAAGCCCACAGCTGACCCCACCGACCTCAAGAACTATCGGCCCATCTCGCTCCTCCCCTTCGCAGCCAAAGTTGCAGAGAAAACAGTCAACAGGAAACTGACAATTCATTGAAGAGAACGCCGTCCTCGACCCGTCCCAATCCGGATTCCGAAGCAACCACAGCACAGAGACCTCCCTACTCGCCGCCACAGACGACATCCGCACCCTCCTGTACCAAGGCCACTCCGCAGCCCTCATCCTACTCGACCTATCAGCAGCCTTCGACACCGTCTCCCACCGCACACTAGTCGCCAGACTACACGACGCAGGCATACAAGGAACATCCCTGGACTGGATCCGATCATTCCTCACCGGAAGAAGCCAAAGGATCAGACTCCCACCCTTCCTCTCTGACCCCACGAAAATCACCTGCAGAGTCCCACAGGGTTCATCACTGAGCCCCACCCTCTTCAATATCTACATGGCCCCCCTCGCAGCCATCGTCCGACAACACAGCCTCAACATCGTATCCTACGCCGACAACACCCAGCTCATCCTCTCCCTCACCAAAGACCCCACCACTGCCAAACGCAACTTCCAGAAAGGAATGCAAGACGTCGCAGTCTGGATGACCAACAGCTGCCTGAAGCGCAACGCCGAGAAGACAGAAGTCCTCGTCCTCCATACCACCCCTTCTGCATGGGACAGCACCTGGTGGCCGACCGCCCTCGGAAGCCCACCTACCCCCTCAGACCACGCCAAGAACCTCAGCATCGTACTCGACTCATCACTCACCATGAACCGACATGTCAACGCTGTCACCTCCAGCTGCTTCAACACCCTCCGCAAGACCTTCAAGTGGATCCCCCCTGAGTCAAGGAAGACAGTCACCCATGCACTCATAACCAGCAGACTGGACTATGGAAACGCACTCCACGCCGGCATCAACAAGTCCCAACTCCGCAAACTCCAGACAATACAGAACACCACCGCCAGACTCGTCCTCGGCATCCCCCGACACGAACACATCAGCCAACACTTACGAAGTCTCCACTGGCTCCCCGTGGAGAAAAGAGTCACTTTCAAAATCCTCACTCACGCCTACAAATGCCTACACAACAACGGGCCCAAATACCTCAACAACAGAATCAACTTCCACGTACCCAAAAGAAACCTCCGATCTACCAACCTCGCACTGGCCGAAACCCCGCGCATCCACAGAGCCAGAGCAGGCGGAAGATCCTTCTCTCACATTGCAGCCAAGACCTGGAACGAACTACCGGCAGACATCAGACGCGCCCCCTCCCTGAACACCTTCAGGAAGACCCTCAAGACCTGGCTCTTCGGCTAAACAGATCTGCGGACCCCCCCTCAGCGCCTTGAGACCCTCATGGGTGAGTAGCGTGCTTACAATTCCCTGATTGATTGATTGATTGATTGAGGCTGCTCTCCCGGCACAGTATTTGTGTAAAGTGATGCTTCTAACATCAGGTAGTACTGGGGCTGTCTCCAAACTGGATCATACTCATGATCACAACGAAGTGTAAGGTTTCTGCACCTGGCTATTATCAGCCTCTCAGAGGCAGTAATCAGGGAAAGACAAAAGGGCAGGCGCGACCAAAAAGTCCCTCACCTTTAACCACAGACACTACAGTCCCATCTTTCAGCCCTACCATCCACCAAATGGCAGTGCTCAAGAAGAACTAATCAGCAACCCCATGATAACAAAGTATTTATGGCGTTTCTAAAGGCAGCCGTGTCTCCAAATTCACCTTTTGGCGTAGTCACCCCATATTTTTTGCCATTTTCAGAACACTATATTTGCTGTCTTTAACAATGCTAAACGGTACTAAAGTGCCTGTGCTTCCCCCTGAAAAGTGCTGTGCATTAGAACCATCTGTTTGGCCTATTTAACTCCACTATATGTTCATTGTAATTGGTGCCTAAAATGCACTTATGCATGGTGTTAGACCTGGCACCATTGCACTTAGGCATTGCAGGTAAAAAGTAGCATCTGGGCCACAGTGTGCATTTATACCACTCAAATATATGACAAAAATATAAGTGGGACAGGTGCAGCACTGTCCTATTGCTGCACTGCAGTTTAAATGCACTGCAGTACAATATAGCATGGAAAGGTGCCTTGGCCATGTATAAAAAGCATGTTTTAAAGATTTGTAAGTCACCGCTAAAATGGGCCTTGCAAGCCTGCAGGGCAGGGGGCTAATATGTAAAAATAGGGCACTCTAGATATTGGGGTTAGTATTCTCTCACAGTGAAATAAAAACCCAAACGCTTTTTACTGCGTAGGCTTAACTAGACATTTCCTTGAATAGGCCTAGATGGATAATATCTTTATTTCTTGTCTCTTCTTGGGAAAATGCTAGAAAAATTATTCAAAGTCATTCCCTACTTATTTTGTAAATTTGACTTAATGGCAATACCAGATTTAGATACCTTAAGTACAAAAGTAACTTTCTAAATATGTACTATAGGCTGCCTGAGCCAGAACTGGCTCAAAACCAGTTCTGTCAATCATAACACCTCCAGATCTGAAATGCACATCATTAACTGGGACAGTTAATAACTCCTACACAAAGGACAATAACCTGCCCGTAGGACAGTAGGATCAGCTTTCATGGTTACCCCCACGTTTTGCCTGGTTTCAGTATGTTTTTGACTAGTCTGACTGGGATTCTGCTAACCAGGAACCCAGTCACTGTGCGTCCTCCCTAAATTGACTATGGTAAGTACTTCTGTACATCCACAATTGGCTACTGGTGTACCCTTGTAAGTCCCTAGTATATTGTACAAGGTATCCAGGGCATAGGTACACCAGAGGTCTCCCATGGGCTGCAGCATGCATTGTGCCACCCATGGGAGTCCACTTAAACTGCGACTACTGGCCTGCCATTGCAGCCTGTGTGAGTTGGTGCTTGCACCTCTCACGACAGATATAGGTTTCCATATATCTGAGGTCACTGAACTTAAAACCTATAAGTTACCCCTATGGCAAGCTCTTCAGTCCTGAGAGCAGGGTCCTTGGTTATAAGTGTGAGGGTGCCCCTGCATGAGCAGGACACCCCTACAAACCCCGTAGTCGATTCTCCAGGCTTTGTATGTGCAATCAGCCAATTTAATACATATAGTGGACATCAGTCATTACGAGATGTCTAACTATATAGTGGCTGCACCAAACCCGGTCATGTTTGGTATCAAACATGTTGGAATCCTTCCCCAACACCGATTCCAGTGTTAGAAGTATGATCCCATCTACTGGGGGCTTCCTTGAGGTACCCCCCTGTGCTACCGGTAATAGCCTTTCAGGGCCTGACAGCCAGATAGTGCTGCTGCCGACCACAGACATGATTCTGCCCTCCTGCTGCTCAGCCAAGCTTGAGCAGGGGAAGGTAGAACAATAGGTTTCCTGTCGCAAGGAGGTGTGAACACCTCACAGACAGGACTTAGGGGCATATTCACAAGGACCTACCGCCTATATATCTCCACCTTAACGCATCCAAAGTGGAGATAGATTCAACACCCCATTCACAAGCGGGTGCAAACTGCAGACATCCCCAGTATTCCCGCGATAACTGCCCCAAAATTTATCTCCACGGTGGACACCACCAACTAACCCTAATGAGATGCAGAGTAGGCGTTCCCCTGCAAAAACACACGAAAAAACCACAACACCACTTTCACAACAAACTGGCAGATCTGCGATGCGAACCAAAAACAGGTGATAAGCCGCGGTAGCACCAGTGATTTAACACCTGCCTTTTGCTGGTGTTAAGCAGGACGACTAGCTGCAGCATGAAAGGGAGCCCAGCCAAGAGCCACACCCGAAGACCCACAGATGCCATGGAGACAATGATCATGCAGCTCGGATACCCATGAGGGCCACAACACCCACCGCCATCACCTCCGGCCCCCTCCCCCGGACATACACATACCGTGCACGACACAAGAGCCACAAAAAGCGCATGATGACGCACATTGTCAAAAAATAACACACATGTGTGGCCAGAAGAACGAGAAACAGTCACACAGCTCTGAAGTAACAACCAAAAACTTTATTGAAACACAACACAAAACACCAATGCCGAAGACTCCTGTCGGGTCCGTCCGGGACAATCACGACGTCACAGCCTGGAAAATAAAGCACAAAATCAGAACGTGTGCCATGCGCACTTCAAAGGAGCGAGACACAGAGAAATAGAGAATGAAAGAAAGGCAGAGAGCGAAAGAGAGAGAAGGAAAGGAAGGGAGAGAGGGAGTGAGAGAGGGGGAAGGAAAGGAGAGAGAGAGTGAGAGAGAGAGGGAAGGAAGGAAGAGTGAGAGAGAGACACCGCCGCCCATGCGCACCCAGGCCCCACTGTTCACCTGCTGCCACTGGTGTGTCTCCAACCACGTGCCGGGATACTCTGCAAGCCACCAGGTCTGCAATCTGTAATCAAGGCCAGAGTCAATCATGGCAGAGTCCATCACACAGCACACGGCAACAACGCCTGTCCGTCCCTGCGCACGCATGAAGCCGCACCCTACCCCCTCCCGCCGGCCAGCGCTGGCTGTCCGCACTTGCGCACCCCGGGCACACTGCTCACCTGCCGCCAACGGTGTGTCCACCAGTGGGCACATCACGTGCCCGTGCAAGCTCCAGGCCCCGGTCCCGCCACCATGGCATGTGTGGTAAATTAAATTTACTTATTACCTCATTTCTGAATTTCTATGCTTAATAAATCATAATTTCTTGTCAATGCAAAGCGAGGAGTCCGTGGTGCTCAAATGAAGGAGGAGAAGACCAATAACTCGAGTTAAAGGGAGCGCTTCCAGCACCAAGCGGGCACAGGAGCAATCTCTCAAGTCCCTCTCTTTAAGTGGGGCTCTTTATTTTCAACAGCAGAATATTTATACAGTCTTGGTCACGAGGCAAAATAGAGGAACAAACAGGTCGTGGCAGATAGAGGAACAAAGATTCAGCAAGAGGAGCAGAGTGTGAAGAAATGGGGGCGTGTCTTAGGCTTCGTGAGGGGACTTGCGATGTGAAATAGTCTGACAGTTGGAAGGGGAAGGCTTCCTCATTTGGGGGTTTGTGCTCGTGCTTCATGTCAGAAACATGAACCATCTCTGCGGGGGAGCAGGAACTCATGTACTGGTTTCCCGGACTTGGCAGAAACCACAGAGACAGATGGTGAAAATGAGGAAAACCAGGTGCAGGGGTGTCGTGCTCGTGCTCGGGGTCTTGGGACACCAAAGGGTGAATTAAAAACAAAATGGTGTCGGCTTTTAATGTGGGCAATTATTAATCGCGCAAAGGGGATCGCGCAAGGGGCATAATTAGATCGCGCAGAGGGCAGCGAAGGGGCATAATTATAGATTTTATTTCCACATTCCCTCCTTGCCCCAGAGTGTACCTACATTATATCTCAATTTGCATGAGATCATTTATACATTCTTGTAACATGATTCTTTCCCTTTCTCTCTGCTGGACAAGTGGTTTAGGAATGCATTTTGCAGCGCATAGACCGCATAGGGCAGGACCACATTGGATGCAAAGGCAGCATCCAGTTATTATCAGGAATATTATGCCTGCTGCTGACAGCAGTTGCCATCCCCAGGACGATATTATCTTCCAGAACCAGTCAGACCACGTCCAAGTGCCAGGTTCTTGATGTAAACTTACGGCTATCTTGTGTAATTTTGTTATGGCCGTGTATACAGATGGGGAATTATCAGGAATAAATATACAGCAGCTAGAGCCTATAATTTTACAGGCTCCGCCTCTGTCAGCCAAGATGATGTCAAGGACAAGGCGATTTTGGAGAGTAACCAATCGTATGGCAGACTGCTCCTGGGTTAAGCTCCCCAGGGCAGACGCCGTCTGGTTTACTACAGCCTCTAAGGTCCTTGTCAACCTGCGTATAAGCTTGCTGTTCTGTACAGGGCCAACAAAGAAGAAGAACCCTTTGTTAAAATCTGTATACTGTTCCCATGAGGTTTCCGTTTGGTCAACCAAGGAGGTATTGATCGTTCTTTTATGTCTGACATGGGGCACTAGGAGGTCTCTGTGGTAAGTGGATGGGGCCACAAAGACAGGGGGTAACAGGAATGCTATATAGCAAGTTCCCCCCAGTTCAAGGGCAGCTGCACATAGGCCGTTTGGCCACAGATGAAATAAGTATGGCGAGATGCTAGAAATGAGGACTTTCCTCTGTCTTCAAAACTTATAGTGGTATGACAGTCACTGTGTCCTAATGGAACAGAGCCATTTTTCTGGATGCACAGGTGTCCTTTTACTGGTGAGACCGAGATGGAAGGGGAACCAGCATTCTTTTTAGGTTTGGTATTTAACATCTTGTAGGACATGGTCATGTTCCCTTGCTTGTATTCTTCACTTTCTAGGACTGTACCGGTCGCCTGAGGATCTCCCTCCTTATTAGGGTAACAGGCAGTATTGAGTACCTTGTTTAAATCCCCCAAGGCCACCCATTCTTGCATGAATTATTTCCGTCAGGGCAGGAGGTGGGGGTAGTAGCGTCAGCTGTTATTAGGGCGAACCAGGCTTCACAAGTTCCATTATAAGAGAATGGGAAAGAAAAAAGAGGCATCCCTCCCTTTTTCTGATGAGGTGGGATGCGGCCACATATCCAACAATTGGTGCTATTACTGGCTTGCTGAGTGTGGTGTAGCATCTGTATGAAGGTATTGTTTCGCAAGGCTAGTCTATGGGCTTGTTCATGAGGGGGTAGGTCGTGATAGGTGTGTTCCTGAGTGCTGTTGGGTGTATGAGAGGTGTGTTGTGTTGGGGGAAAAACAGTGTGGAGAATCCAACCAAGACACGTCATAACTGCCATGAGGAAAAATAATACTGTCAAACATATAATAGGACCATTATGTCTTTTTCTAGAGTTCATTTTTTTTTTTTTTTTTCTCCCACATAGTCAAGGTGTTAAAATCCATTCCCATGCTCCAACCGCTTCACCACTGGACCGACGCCCAATGGACTTAATTAGCCAGAGTCCGAATGGCAGACCTTAACTTTGATTTGTAATCCTGTTGTGGGGTTAGTTCCAAAGGCAATAAAGATTGTTCAGTCACAATGTCAGTGGGATTGGCAGGGCCATCAGCAACAGTGTCTTTTTGTCCAAAATGTTTCCGGCAGTGGCTTGCGTGGAGCCAGCCCTTCCTGCCCTCGACCTTCACTGCTGTCCGTGTTGTTAGTAGTACGAGTCTTGGCTTCTTCCACCTGGGCTGGAGGGGACTGGTCCGGTCGAAGTTCCTCACGAGGACCCAGTCCCCGGGTCGGATGGCGTGTTCTTCCGGGTTGGTTTTGTCAGGGAAGGTGGCAGCAACCTGAGAACGACAAGATTGGAGTGCAGACATCAAGGAAGCCAGGTAGTCAGTCAGCATAGTACTGTCAACATCAGTTATTCTTTTAGGCCTTGGCGTACCCCACATATTTGGTGGTCTGCCAAAGACCACTTCATATGGAGATAAGCCAGTTCTGGAATGGGCTACCATACGCATGTAGAAGAGGGCAACCGGTAAGGCTACCATCCAGTCCACGCCTTTGTCAGTGCATATCTTGGCCAATTTTGTCTTCAAAGTTTGGTTGTGCCTTTCTACTAGACCTGCTGCATGAGGATGTCTTACACAGTGAAACTTCCAAGTGTACCCTAACAGAAGAGACACTTGCTTCATGAGTTCAGAGGAAAAAGGTTGGCCGTTATCTGAGTAGATGACACGGGGCAACCCATACCTCGGAAAAAACTCTCTAACTAATTGTTTAGCAGTTGTCGTTGCAGTGTAATCTGGGACGGGATAGGCTTCTGTCCATCTGGTCAGAGCACACACTACAACTAGCACATACTTGTGACCTCTACATCTCTCCATCTGGATATAGTCCATCTGGAGAACTTCAAATGGATGGTCAGGGGGTTGGAATCCTCCCTGTTCCACCTTTGTGCCTTTTCCTGGGTTGAACTGATTACAAATCATGCACGTTTTAACTTTTTGTTTGGCTGCAGCTCTCAAATGTTTGTTGTGCCATATATTCTGTATGCTGTCTAACATTGCTTTTTCTCCCAGATGTGCTGGTCCATGTATGGTGTTTACCATAACTTGTACCATGGCATCCGGTAGAAACCATACTGCTCTTTCAGGTGTCATCCAGCCTTGATCTGTAAGGACCCCTCCTTTTTCCTTCCATTCTAGCAGTTCCTGTGGTGTGGCGTGACTTTGGACATCCTGGATGTCAGAAAAGGGGTCTCGTATTGTATATTGGCGGTGTGGTATACTTAATTCTGTGTTTGCTGCTAACTTGGCTGCACTGTCTGCAGAATCATTTCCTTTTGATATTTCATCTGTTCCTTTTGTGTGCGCTTTACATTTTAGCACTGCGATTTTCTCTGGTAACTGACTGGCCTCTAAGAGGGCAGTGATGAGTGTAGCATGCTGTATTCTGAACCCATGTGATGTGAGAAATCCTCTCTCTTTCCATAATGTACCGAAGTTGTGTACAACTCCAAAGGCATATTGTGAATCAGTGTAGATGTTAACTGACTTTCCTTTTGCTAAGTGACATGCTCGTGTTAGGGCTATGAGTTCTGCTGCCTGTGCCGACAGTATCTCTATCTTGTGTGCTTCTAAAGTGTCTGTACCATTTGTGACGGCATAGGCTGCTGCTAATTCTCCTGTGGGGAGTCTCATACATGAACCATCAACAAAGAGTGTCATTTCTGCCTTAGCAAGGGGAGTATCTTGTAAATCTGGTCTTGGTTTGGTCACTAAATCAATTATGTCAATACAATCGTGAATTTCTTCAGTAGGAGAGGTCAGTGGCAACAGTGTTGCTGGGTTTAAAATGTTGCAGCGTCTAATCTCAATGTGTGGCTGAAAAAGTGTCATCTCATATCCGGTGAGTCTGGCTATTGTCAGATGCTGTGTTTGTGTTCTGTTTAACAGAAGTTCTACAGCGTGTGGGACCTGAACTATCAGATGATGTCCCAATACAATAGAATCGCTTTGTCTAATAGCTTGTGCAGTAGCTGCTACTGATTTTAGACATGCAGGCAATGCTTGTGCTACTGGATCTAATGTGCTTGAAAAATAACCACATGGTTTATGTTTGTCTGCTTGAAGTTGGGTCAGAACTGATAGTGCTGTACCTGAGTTTTCTGTTACAAATAATGTAAAATCTTTGGTGTAATTAGGTGTTGCCAGCACTGGGGCTTGACACATAGCTTTTTAAGAGACTGAAAGGCTTGCGTGTGTTCATCTGTCCAGGGTAATTGTGGAGTAGCGCCAGCTTCGAGTGTTGTCAGCTGCACTAACGGTTTGGAAATGAGTGCAAATTGTGGGATCCACTGTCTACAATATGAGGTGAGACCAACAAAGGCTCGAACTTGTTTCTGTGTTGTTGGTTGTGGTATTTGTTGTATGAGTTGGATGCGTTCCTATGTAAGCTGCCTACCCTCCTTTGACAGCAAGTGCCCTAAGTATGCCACTTGCTGTAAACAAAATTGGAGCTTACCAGGGGAAACTTTATGGCCATTTGCAGCTAGGAATTCTAGTACTAGTAGTGATGCTTCAGCACATGCTGCGTCAGATCTGGCCGTAATGAGGATATCATCAACATATTGTAGTATGGCTGTATCCGTGGGCATTTGAACAGTATCTAGTTGTCTTTTTAATGCTTGGCTATATACGCTTGGACTCTCTGTGAAACCTTGAGGAGCTCTTGTGAATTGGAAACTTCGTCCTTGTAAGGAGAAGCCAAAAAGGTATTGACTGTCTGGGTGAATAGGTATGCTAAAGAATGCGTTTTTCAAGTCAATGACTGAAAAATGCGTTGCTTCCGCATCTATGGCTGTGAGTAGGGTGGAGATGTCTGGAACCACAGGGTGTTGTGGAACGACACATTTATTGAGCTCTCTCAAATCCACCACTAGTCTGTAGACAGGTGGTGTTCCTGGTTCCACTTTTTTATGAACTGGTAAAACAGGGGAATTGCAAATGTTAGAAGTTGTTTCCTTAATCACACCTGACTGTATTAGGTCCTGAATAATTAACATTAATGCTTGTTCAGCCTGAGGTGGAATTTTGTATTGCCTTATGCGTGGTAGTTGGGCTCCCTCTTTCAGTGTAACCTTGTGAGGTGTTATTTCCATACATCCTACTGTGGTGGAATCAGTGGCCCACAGGGTGTGTGGCAAATCTTTCAAACGCTCATCTAATTCTCTACTTGTGTAGTGGCCCTTGAAATCTCGCAGAAATAGTCTGACATCTGTAGGTGAGCAAACAATGACAGCTCCTAATTCTTTCAATGTTTTTATACCAAGCAAGTTTTCTGGACATGATTTTGTCAATATAAGATCTGTAGTTGTCATGAGGGGACCAACCTGCAAGGGCAGTGGCTTTGACGTGACGTTTGTCACAGGTTGTCCTGAGAAACCCAGAGAAATACTTTTTGAACCCGAGAGAGGAGCCTCTGGGACCTCTTGATGGCTTATTGTTGTTTTACTGGCCCCAGTGTCTAGTAGAAACTTCCTATCCTCCCCAAGAAGTCGGACCTCTATAAATGGACCTGTCTGATCTACTGGAATGGGGATTAGGGGCAGTTTGTCATCTTCTCTCTCTGGGCAACATCATGAGAAATCTGGGTAATATTCAGTGTAGGCGCTGTCTATAATATTCATTTGGGCCATTTGTGTTGTCAGTGGAACTGAAGGTGTTGAACTGTCTAGGGAATCATTCTGTTTTGGCTGATATGGGCGTGGCTGGGTCTTACCAGTAGCCAAATTGTGCTTTAAGACAGGGCAATCTTTAACGAAGTGTCCCATCTTTTGCAATAATTACAAGTGCTTTTTATATTTGTCTGGCTACTTGGTGTCTGTTGACGCTGGGGTGCAGTTTGGGCTACTAATGCTTTCATCTTTGTGTCTTTCATGCGTTTCTTATCATTTTCTTCTTCATCCCTAATGCGATTCTGGTGATATTGTAGCATTTGTAACACCTGTGGAGGTGTATGTGCTTGCCAGGTACTTTCTACTTTTAGTACTCTGTCCTTAATGGCTGGCAAGGCGTTATCTACTAATTTGGAAACAAACAGATGCGGGTAAGCTTCACTTGTTGGCGTAAGGCCGCTATTTACCGCAAAACACTTTTCAAGTCTAGTGTAATAATCTCCTATGTCTTCACCATGTTTCTGTTTGCAGGAGGAAATGGCATCCCAGTCCTCCTTTTTCACTGTTAGTAACTGTGGTAGCACCTTTAAAATAGTGCCAGGAAGTGCTTTTAGTTTGTCTCCTATACCTTGACCTGCTACTCTAGTATTTTTGTCATTCTGAAGTTCAGTCCATTTAATGTGTTCACCTGCTACTTCCCAATCTTTTTCTCTTAGTTTGTCATATATACCTGATGGCAACAATAATTTCAGAATTGCTGTGATATCAGAAAGAGTATATGTTCCCATCATTAATACATCTCCTAATTCCTTAAAGAATCCAGCAGGATCCTTTGAGTGGGAGGGAACCATCTCTTTCATCCTTAGTAACTCAAGTTTTGTCAAGGGTACATAAATGAAGACGCGTTGTAGCGCGCCATTCGTGTCAGCTCTGGGGTGGACCTCTCTCATGGGGAACTGGCGTGTTTGAGGAAGTCTATTAGTTGATCCACACGTATTATGGGGAGATCTATATCCAGTCACTTTCTGGTATTTCTGTCTAAAATCTATAAATGTGTTAAGAAAAACTGAACTATTGTGGAGGAACATGTTATCAGCGCAGTCAGACAGAAAATCTTCGAGTCTTGGATCATGTTTAAAATGAGTGTCATTGAGTGTGATGAGATGTTGTACCATGTAGAGACTTGCTAATCTTTGATGTGAGTGTGGTAATGCTAGAAAAAGCTGGGCTATGAGATCATTGTCATATATCTTATATTGAGAGACCCATAGGGTCGCAGTTCTAGCTATTTCCTCCTCCTCCGGTGTAAGCGGAGGTTCCTGGTCTAACCAGTAGTCTAATGCATTGGATGTATTTTCAAATAACTCATCTGGAGATGACCGTTCAGAGTGACCTTGGAGGAATGTAGGCGGGGGTGTTCGTGAATTAGGGGCGGAAGAACGAACGGGTAGGACTTTTTCAGTAGGTTCAGTAATTTCCTCCTCAAGTTTCTTATTCTCTTCATTTGTTTGCAAGTTTTGCAGAATACGGGTCACATTACGGGTGAACCTGTCTAGTGCATCATTTATAAGTTCTAGACTAGTGTGGTCGGATGCGGAATCTAATAAGTCAAAAAGTGAAACTGGTACATTTCTTTCCTCTGCTTGTATGTGTTTTATGAAACAGCAAAGGAGGAACCTATACATGTGCATTTTTACAGGGTGTGATCTTCTTGTAGTCATAGCGTTAATGGCTCGTGAGTTCTCTCCAGTACGAAGAAACTCAGAGGCCGCTTGAAGAAACGTGTCAATTGCTGGTAGATGTCTTATTTCTTCCCAGGAGTCATGAAGTATTTTACTTATTCGGCCCGCCTCCCCTGTGTTGCTCGGAGTCGGGTCATAGGGGCAGTCGGGAATTGTTTTACCTGGGTCTGGACCTACGGCACCCCCTTCTGGAGTGAGAGGTGGTGCGTTATGTTGTGAAAGGGGTGGCGGAGGCAGAGGGTGTTGAATGACTGGAACTTCATAGGGTGGTGGAGTATCTAAGAGAAAATTAGTAAAAGTATCTTCTGGTGGTGGGGCTGTAGGCTGTGCTGATGCAATGTTAAGGTTTTCAGGTGCAGATGGCAATACAGGATAAAAACCAGTAGAAATGGCTGATTGTTCCCTTTTATTCCTTTCACTAACTACTTCTTTCCCTATTTCTTGTAACTGTTCTTTCTTGGCCTGCTCTGACATTCTCTTACCCTTTTCAACTTTATGCAATTCCTTCTGTTGCCTCCTATGGGCTTCTTTTCTCCATAATTCTACTGAGTCACTCTGTGACTGGCGGACTCTCTTTTTCTTCCATAACTGTTCCTCTAATTTCATAATACACTCCGTATCAAAACTACCATTTTCAGGCCATCTATATCTGAGTTCTAGGTCTTTAGTATATTCTACCCATAGATCACAATAAATAAGTGCACCGACACCATGTTTTGCATACATGAAGTGTCCTGGAGTATCCCGAGGAGGAAGGGGAATTTCCTTCTCAAGAATACTCCTTTTGGTTGCCATCTTACGTATTTTTCGAGAAAATAGGCATGATGGCAAGACTTTCAAAGATTTTAGAAGTGAGAAAAACATAAACAGAACAAATATCTTTACCGTACCCACGAAAGAGGTGAGTCCGTCTTTTATACTAGTTTAGTAGTCCTCACAAAATAAGTGAGAAACCCACAAAAAACATGTATCTTTACCGTGCCCACAAGGTAGTGAGTCCGTCTTTTATACTAGTTTTAGTAGTCCTCACCAAAGATAGGTGAGAAACCAAAAAAACGTGTATCTTTACCGCCCCCACAAAAGCTGTGGGTTCGTTTTTATACTTTTCAGCAGTACTCACCGAAAAGTAACTGGAAGGCCTCTTGAAGATTTTGGGAAAACGCGGCGCGCAGTTTCAAGGTGGGATTTGTAGAACCTCGGACTCGTCTGCTTCGCAGGTTGGGCTTTGGTTCAGGACGTTCCGCTATTTCCTCACCGCCTCGTGTGGATGCTGGGCCGCAGTCGGTCCCCCTCTTCGCCTCGAGGGAGTTAGCGGGAATTCCCCGCGTTGTGCACTTTTGGAGTCCGTCAACGGTCAGGAGGGGACAGTACCGGGTCCAATATCGCCGGCGCGTGGGGGAAAGGGAAGGTCCCTATTCGGGCGCCAATTACTGTGGTAAATTAAATTTACTTATTACCTCATTTCTGAATTTCTATGCTTAATAAATCATAATTTCTTGTCAATGCAAAGCGAGGAGTCCGTGGTGCTCAAATGAAGGAGGAAGACCAATAACTCGAGTTAAAGGGAGCGCTTCCAGCACCAAGCGGGCACAGGAGCAATCTCTCAAGTCCCTCTCTTTAAGTGGGGCTCTTTATTTTCAACAGCAGAATATTTATACAGTCTTGGTCACGAGGCAAAATAGAGGAACAAACAGGTCGTGACAGATAGAGGAACAAAGATTCAGCAAGAGGAGCAGAGTGTGAAGAAATGGGGGCGTGTCTTAGGCTTCGTGAGGGGACTTGCGATGTGAAATAGTCTGACAGTTGGAAGGGAAAGGCTTCCTCATTTGGGGGTTTGTGCTCGTGCTTCATGTCAGAAACATGAACCATCTCTGCGGGGGAGCAGGAACTCATGTACTGGTTTCCCGGACTTGGCAGAAACCACAGAGACAGATGGTGAAAATGAGGAAAACCAGGTGCAGGGGTGTCGTGCTCGTGCTCGGGGTCTTGGGACACCAAAGGGTGAATTAAAAACAAAATGGTGTCGGCTTTTAATGTGGGCAATTATTAATCGCGCAAAGGGGATCGCGCAAAGGGGCATAATTAGATCGCGCAGAGGGCAGCGAAGGGGCATAATTATAGATTTTATTTCCACACATGGTCCACATCATGCGGACCCGCCCCGCGGCCCAGCAGGTCCCACACATGATGCTGAGTCCTGAGGCATCAATGGCAGAGACCACATCAGTGCACACGTCATCATCGCAGGCTGCACACCCGCTCAGCTATTTCGGTGCCACTAATCCTGTGCAACCCCAGTCAGCGGCACGTGGTGGTAGGCCTGTGACGGGCGCAAGGCTTCGGGTGCCACTAACCCTGTGCAACCCCAGTCAGCGCCACGTGGTGGTAGGCCCCTGACGGGCGCAAGGCCTCGGGTGCAACAAACCCTGTGCGCCACAACTCATGGGCCCTTTATGATTGAGAACCGTGGAGCGTCCGTCATCCAGTCACCACCGGCAGTGGGGAATGTGACGTCGTCGGCCCCTTATATTGGCGGGGTCACATGGCCTGTGATGCCTGTGCCGGATGGGTGTGGTGTGTGTGCAGACCTGCCCTCAGGGAGTGGCCATGACATGCTGACAACTAGACCAGTGACCTGCATACCACCAGCGTGTACGCCTGCGACATGTAGCTATGTGGGCCCCCCTCAGAGCGTAAGCGGAGTGGTCTGGGCTGGCGTACGCCGGACCAGCGCAGGGCTTGCAACTATGACTCGGGGGCTCTGGGCGTGGTTCAGTCCATGTCCGGACAAGGGAGTGACTAATGCGTGTGTCCCTGTTGTAGTGTCCACGGCAAGCGGAACACAATAGGCAATGTAGCACACTGTGACTGGCATCCCACTAGATGAGCATCATTGACGTGAGGGAAATCACTGTCCCTACATTCATCCACACATTCACACATGAATGATGAAAGCCATGACACAGCAGTGCATTTCTGGATGTTTATTGCACATCCAGTGGAGTTTTGCAGCTGGAGCGGTACAGGGCCATGCCAAGCACACCACACAATATGGGCCCATGGAGGGCCAGCCAGAGTCCATCCGGGGATGACAAGTACTGCGGAAGAGGAAGGGTACAGTCCGCAGTCTGGTCGCCGTGTCATTGGTCATCAAACAGGATATGGGAGTCCATGTCGCGGTCCAAGGTGAGTTCAGCGGAGTGTATCAGGGGTCAGTGGCAGGTCATGGGGCCATGTGCGGCACCAAGCAGAAACAGGCAAGGTGGCGGACATGAATGCTAGTGCCTCCTTCTGAACTCAATCCCATCCACGTCCTCGTCCTCGGATGTGTGCTCTGCCCCACCTGTGGGTGTTGCAGTCCCGGCTGCGGCACTGTGTGCCACTGACACATCAGGGGCCGGAGGAGGATTGTCGGCCGCACTGTGTGGCAGTGACACATCAGGTGCCAGAGTGGATACGCCTGCCGCACTGGTAGGCACTGACACACCAGGGGGCGAAGATGTGGATGGTGTGGGGGCAGCAGCATTCATCATCGCCACACCTTGTGGCAGCAATGCCATGATGAGGATCTGCAGGGCCTGGTAGGTCCCAGCTACATTTCGCTGATGTGCAGCAGTGGCTGCCATCCTTTCCGTCTCCATCCACACCATGTCCTCCATGAGCCTCCGCATGTGTGCCAGCTCAGGGCTGGGATCGCTGGAGCCACTCTGAGCGGACAGGTGTTCTTCTCTCTGCGTCATGACTCCAGCGATGTCAGCCAGGGCTCGTTGGAGACCATGGAGCGGCCCGTGGGTGTCCGTTAGGGACTGGAGCTGGTCCCTGATGGGACCTAGACACCCATGGATGGCGTCCAGTTTGGTAGCCATGAGGTCGAACCCCACCCGCACCTGCTCAGCCATCTCCCTCTGGCCCTCCAGCACACGGCGTTGGAAAGCCATGTGTTGTTCCTGGGGGTCTTGGGAGACTGCCGGGGCTGTGGGTGCCTCCTGCTGGGTGGTTTGTGGAGTGGGTGGGGTCTCCTCGATGCAGCTGGGCTGCCCTGGTCCTGGAGGTGATTGGCGGATGAGTTCAATGATGTCTTGGAGGGCTTGGGTGTCGATGCTGGTGGTGTCCTCCTCGTCATCAGTGAAGAGTGGCTGGGACTGCTCTGCAGGAGGTGTTGACGGTGCCCCTGCAATGTGAAGGGGAGATGGTGTATTACAATGTGTCCGCATGTATGTAGCCGCATGGTTCAGGTTCACATTCAGACAGCATGGCATTGTACATTGTGACAGTCTGTGGATCAGGGCCATGATCCAGAGTCATTGTGGGTGTGCACTGTGCTCTGCTTGATTGTGCATTTGTGCTATTGTGGCCATCTCCACCCGTCCCCCCAGTAGCTGGTGGTCACTCACCCTGTTGCGATTGTGTTCTGTCCTGTCGAGCAGTGTCCGCTCCCCCGACTCCTGCCACGGTCTCCACACTGATGACTGTCGACACCAGCTCCTCCATGTCATCCAGCTCCAGCTGTGGCGCTGGGCTCCCACCTCTAGTCTGCATTGCTGCCTTCTGGTTGCCTGCGAGTTTCTCCTTGGTCTTGCGCTTGATGTCAATCCATCGCCTCTTGACCTCGTCCATTGACCTCTTGTGCTCTCCGACGGCATTCACCTTGTCCACGATGTCCCGCCATATTCCATTTTTGGTGCCCAATGACACGTTGGAGTTGACGAACAGTTGTTGATGGTGTTCCATCACCTCCGTGACCAGGATCCTGTTTTCCTGCGGACTGAACTTTGTCTTCCTCTTCTTCTTGTCCTTGCCCTTCCCTGTCCCCGAGGTCCCAGGATGGTCGTCCGGGGTGCTTGTGGGGTTGCGCTCGTCCTCTGCGCCTGCTCCGGCTGCCTCCATGGTGCTTGTGTGTTGGTCATTTTGTGTTTGTGTGTCTTTTCTACTTTTATAGTGGTTTTTCCCGCCTGCCATGTGTGTATTACAGGCCTGGCGCTGCTTATCGCTGATTTCCTCATCGCGCTCTGGCCCATCGCATGTTTTTTCGTGTTGAGGTTTGTGTTTTTATCACGGTCGCGGTTGTTGTATCGCGGACATTGGCCGCGTTTTCGGGGAACTATCGCATGGTACCGCCGTGTTGTGAATTCCAGGTTAACACAGGGTTATTTCCCGCGATCGGCTGCGATGTGTAAAGTTGCGTTAACATTTTTTAGAGATGTTTAGCACACGTTCTTGTGAATATACCCCATAGTGTATTGGGCTGGGGTGGGGACGCTTGCCAGCGCCACCATACTGATTTGAAGGGCACATTTGGTGCTCTTCTTGCATACTCCAGTTTGAGCCAGTTCAGGGAGCCGTTGGCTCCCGCTCTGGCGCAAACTGGACAAAGGACATGGGAGTATCCTCCCCTATGTCCAGCCTCTCCTCTGGGAGGGACCCCAGAGTCGTTTCAACCCTTTCCCTAGGGTTCTTAGGGCTTACCTATTTTTTTTTTAAACACATTTGTTGGACTTGGCCCTTTTGGCAGGTTCACCCCTAAACTTTTTGCTCGTCTCCTAGCCTTTTCCCTGTGTAGTGTTGGTGGTTTTAGGCCTCTGCGCACTTTAGCCCTGTGTCCCAGTGTAAAGTGCGTGCGCACTCTGAGTGCGTGTGGTGAGATTGGCCTGCCCTCCCATAGGAATGCATGGGGGATATGTGTGTCCATGGTAATTCCTGGTGTGAGAGTAGGGCAGGGGCGAGTTTAGTATGTGCGAACTCGTGAGAATAAATGCTGCGCAGTGGTGTGCGCAGATTTATTGTGACTAGTGGAGAAGTGCCACTTTTAGAAGTTGGCATTTATGTGTGCTCTGTGTCTGCCTGCCTGATGTGAATTGCATGTCTGGCTTTGTGAGTGACAGGGGCTGGGAGGTGTGTGTGGCTCCAGGAGGGGCAGGGTGAGTCAGCGCAGGGCTGAATAGGGAGATCTGCATCTAGATGGGAGGGAGGAGTTGCACCTGGGACCTGAATAGGGCTGTGCCTTCCCTCCACAATGCTGGCTCCACCCCCTGTGGTGCGTCTGATGCCCCTAGCCTGTCCTGTGAAAGGAGAGAGGAGCTGAGCAAAACAAAGTGCTCCAAAGCTCCCCCAAAACCAGTTGCACCTGGTTTTTCCCCAGCCCTGTGCTATGTGACAAAGGAAAAGGGTGTATAAAGAGGGGGCTGTGACCCCATGAAGGGGTTCTGCTCTGTTGTGCTGACTTGCAGGGGACACTCTGCCAGGAGGAACCGCCGCGGGACCCAGCTGCTGTTTCCTGGGGGTCCCTGCGTGCTGGCCTGCCTGGCTGTGCTGCTGAGGTGTACCCAGCACCAAGGACCCTTTATTTTTGGCCTAATTGAGACACTGCTGGAGCTGTGGCTCCTAGCGCCTCGTGAGCGCTTTTATTTTGCTCCCAGGGGAGAGGAGCCTGTTTGCCCTGCAGCGCTGAGCGGTGTTTGAGTCTGAGGGAATCCCGACGTAGGGATTCCCCCGCATTGCGGCGTGCTTAGGCGGGAGCCTACCCCGCAGTTGTGTGTTTATCAGCGGGAGCCTACCCCGCGCTGGCAAACGCCCAAAAATCGCCGGAAACGGAGAGAGAGGCAGCGCGACGCTGCTGGCCGGCCGACGGTGACCAGGGCTCCCGTGCCGGGCGGAGAGTCCGGACTGCCACGAGGAAGAAACCGGAAGCCGACGGGAGCCTACCCCGCGCTCCGGTGCCACGGAGGAGAGAGAGAGACCGCCTGACCAGGTGAGGAGGGGCCGGGGGCGGAAGAGAGACGAGGCCCGTTGTCGGTGCCTGCCCCGCCGGAAAGAAGACAGGAGGAGTCTGCACAAAGCCCCGGTGAGTGGGGCTGAAGTCTCTTGAGCACGGTTAAGGTGCCGATCGAGTGCACCAGGAGGGAGTCCCAGAGGGAGCTCCCCAGCGGCACGGTGGTGCCAGTGCCATTTTCCTGTGGGGCCCTGAGGTGCCCATGCTGATTTCCTTTTTGGGGGGCATTGTTGTAGAAGTCCCGGAGTGGGGCTGAGAGGCACGTTAGTGCCAGTGCCGGTTTCCTTGCCACAGCTGCCCCGCCTGACAGTGGGCAGCTGCAACGTGGGGCATATTGTTTGCAGGGCCCCAGTGGGGGTCCAGAGGGGCCCGAAGTGCCAGGGCCTACAGTTCTTCACAGCTGCCCGCAGTTAGCGGCAGCTGCCACGTTAGGCTTGTGCAATTGCGCACTTTGCTTTTGCTGCCTGTGCAGCCAGCCCGGACATTCTGGACAGTGGGCATTTGAGCCCCGGTGAGAGGCCAGTTGGCCTGGGGCCAGTGTCAGTGCGTTGTGCCCCCGATTGGGGCACACTGTGTTTAGGCTTACGAGGCCTATTGCCTCATGTGATTTATGCCTAATGTGATGTAGGTGTCCCATCTTGTAGGTTACAGGATCTCGTGCTAAGTTCCTACCTGTACCAGTAATTACTGGTTGCTGCGCTACATGTATTATTTGCATTTACTTACCTGATCTGATGGTTCTGACCGTGGCCCGATTGGCCTGGTCCTGTATATAATTCCCCTGTGAATATTGCCTAGTGCCAGTTGGCGCACTGTATATTATGTGATTATGTTTCTAAGGTATTTATGATAATACAAAGGCTATTTTTTATATAACCTTGTGTGGAGTTCCTTTTGTGGTGTGCCTAGTGTGTTGCTGCTGTGTGAGGGTGCCGCGCAAGCGCTTTACACATTGCCTCCGGGATAAGCCTGACTGCTCGTGCCAAGCTACCAAGGGGTGAGCAGGGGTTATCGTCGGCGTGTAACTCCCTCGCCCTGACCAGAGTGGTGGTCTCTGCCTGGCTTTGGCGCAAGCCTGAGCCAGCCAGAGATCCCATTTCTAACAACATTTTATTGGGGTTTTAGATGGAACACATATGAACAAATATGTTTCCGATACATTGTCTATGACAGTCTCTTAACACATTCAATCAGATATCTCACTAATACATTTAACAGTTAGAGGGTCAGTATATTTCTGGCAGTATTGTCTTCCCCCTTATCTATCCTACCTCCCAACTCCCATTTGCCCACCCCCTCACTTAGATCTCCAACATCCAAATACATAAACATACCCCTTGTCCACTTCTAGCTCTCGTGCCTGCCCCCCCCCCTCCCATCCTCATTCCCTGGATCCCATTCCTCCAGTGTCCCTCTGCGGGCGTGACAAGTACCCTCTGACTCAAGTCTGTCCCGCATCCTCCCCCACCCCCTCCCGACTCCCCAGGTCTTCCCCAGAGGGAGAGCCCCCCACTGGTTTCGCGTCCTCTAGAGTTGCCTCAGGCTCCCTAGCGCTTCCCAAGCTCGAACTCGTTCCAGTGTAGCAATCCCTCTTTTGGCGTTTCTAAGGAGTACCCTCCCTTCACAGGCTGCCCATTTCTCTAATATAAGGGCTTCCCTATGGGTGGTTCCTTAGATTCATCATGGTACAAGACTCAAGCCTGAAACTCGTCACTCTTTGACCGTCTGGACGCTTGGACTTCGCCTGGAACCGAGACTGCATCAAAGAAGTCTCCTGCTGCTCCTGGTCTCGCTGTTCTGTAAGTGTTCTTCGTCGTCTGTGTCTGTGCTTCTTCCAGGTTCTTCACCAGACCTGTGGGCATCAAGGACACCTGAAGTAATCTCCCTTGGAGTGAAGGAGTCACTCCCTTGCATCTGCAGGCACCGCAATGAAGCTGACTGGTCTGCTGCTCCTGATGTCCCATGGACCTCGAAAGGCTCAGCAACACAGGTGGTGGTTCTGCAGCTCCCTAGAGGCCAGAGCTGTCCTCTCTGCAATTTTGAGGCCAGTATCTCTCGTCTGAACCGCTGGGGCTGAACCCCTGTGCACCACATCAACTTGCCGTTGCTAAGGCTTGTTGACTCTGCACTCCAGAGATCTTTGGTCTACAAGAAGCTCCAGGCTCCAGCATGTCTTCCTGCCAATTACAGCTTCCTCAATGCATCCTCTGCACTGTGGGCCTTCCTTCTTGGTGAGCTGCTCGAGGTCCTCTTGAGATTCCTGTGCCTTCAGCCTGTGGGTCCTCCTGAGGGTCTTCTCCTGCTTCAGTGAGATCCTCTGCTTGCTTAGGGCCTGCTCTGACTCTCCTGCTTGTTGTGAGTCCCTTGGACCTTGCTGGTCTCAACGTTGCTCCTTCTTTGCTCTCCACGCCAGTTGCAGCTACCAAGGCTTGTTGGTGCTCCCGCCGGACACTGACCCCCTTGTCACCGACATCCAACATGGGACAGCTCATGCATGGCTCCTGGTTTTCCTCTGCATCGCTTGGTCCTCACAGCTGCAGCGACAAGGTCACCGTCAACCTGTCAGAACTGTCCGACATCGGTGGGTATTGCTCTTCTGTGCCTCCGGTTCACTCCTGAGTGGCATAGACTCTGTCCCCTCTGCTTCCAGGTTCTTCACTTCCAGAATCCACCCTTGGATTCCACCGGACTTCTTCACCTTCTTCTCCAGAGGCACTTTTCTCCAAGTCTTCCATTGTCGTCTATGGAGGTTTCCGGCGTTTCTTCACCCCTAAGCACCTGGCTTCCCTAGTGTAGGTAACCTGGTCTCCGGGGCATTCGCGGTGGGGTGGTTCTCCAACCTTCCGCCTTCCAAGGGAATTCTTGTTGGTCATCTGGGAAAGGCCCTTCTTCTGCAAACCTCCAACTGCAACTTCTCCATTGACTTTCATTTGGCACACAGCAGTGTTCTCACTCTGCACACAGCCTCCGTGGGGTTCCTGGGTACTTACCTTGGGTAGTTCCTTGTGTCCCCGGCTCCTCTTGGTCTTCTGGTCCAAGTCCCCTCTTCCAGTTCACATTCCACTTTCTTAATATATGATTTGGTCTTCCCCTGGAGATCACTGTATTTTGTGGAACTTACCCGTACCTTATTGCAATTGAAGTATGTTTGGGTGTATTGTGCTAATATTTCTGGGTAGGAGATATTCCAATGTGTTAATGACTATTGTGTAATAAATAGAAATATTTTTATATTAACACTGTGTGGTTCTTTTTCGTTTCACCTACACTACATGATTAAACTGGTCAAACAAACTGCTTAACACTCCTTCAAGATAAGTCTGAAGGCTGCTCTCCACAGCTACCACTTTGAGAACTTTCTATGGTTATCAAAGGCCACTAAAATCACCATGAGGGCTGTCTGGATTATTGCAAGGTGCACCACTTAAAGTGTGCATCATATGCTAAGCCAGCTTCCTACACTGCCTCTGAACCACAAAAAGCAAATAGGTGTTAACTGACAGACCACTTAGGAGGGATTACCTATCTGTAAGTGAGCAGGAACAGTTGACAGAACAAAAGACAAGTTCAGCAGTACCTCCATTGATTTGGAGATGCTAAGGAGGGCTTATCTGATTTAGTCCAAGCACCCTCCCAGACAGTCAGGCTCTAGCCACAGTAGGAGGTAAAACCGGGTTTGACTTTGTCAGACGAGAACAGAACTCATAGGGGGCTGAAGGAAGGCCTGCCTGGTGTCAGCACGGGTCTGCCATCTTGGAACTGTGGCTCCTAGATAATTATACAATAAGGCAAATAGAAGTGCTAGAGGGATGACGAGAATTAGAATTGGGTGGTAGAAGTTCTCCAAATGCCGGCTAGAGTACAGGATAACGCTGGCACCTCAGCCACCACCTCCTCAGAACATTCCGGAACCTAGTAAAGCTCCATCTGAAGAAGATCCTGCTGAAAGAAGATTCTTCACTCCTGCTGGAAGAAGTTTCATGCCTCTTGCTGGAAGAAGAGAACTCACATAAGAACTCCTGACTCCTGCTGGCACCCATAGACTAATTCTACTCTCCAAGGGTCAAGTTGTTGCCCTTCTGTTTACCTGCTTCAGAGACACAAAAAGCAGAAGGACTCCTGACTCCAAGAGGGCCCAGCAGAACCTGGAAAACTGGACCCTGACTCAGGAGGCAGCAGGGCACCTTCTAACACATAGAAAGAGTAAGAGGGCAGGTAAGAGGCCCAGGGTGGCTCTTAAACACTATGAATCATTGTCATTCGATTTTGTGTAGCACATGTTGGGAATTATAGGTCTATTTAAAGTGAGATCAGGTGTGATGATAAGTGTGTGTTGCACACTTCTGGAAGAGTGGTGGCTTGTACGGAGGGCAAGATTGTCAACAAAGATAAAACCCAAGATCTCCCTTTCTGTCTTCTGAGGAGGCGGTGGAGAGGTCCTGCAGATGGCATAAGTAGGTTAAATGTCCCAAAAGTCCTGCTTTACTTACAGATTCTCAGGTCCAAATCATGATTGAGAAAGCTGTATCGAAGGCTTTTGTGAAACTCAGGGTTAATATGAGAGTGTAAGCCCCTGACAAGTCACCAGACGCGATTCTGATTATGCCGTGCAAGGACACAGCTCTACTGTGTCAGACAAATACATCGCCATAGAAGACCAGACACAGATACTAGAACACATAAGAGATAATCTGGACTTTGAGCTGGCTTCACAGCAGGAGGAGGGGGAACAGCTATTCCCTCAGTATTTCAAGCCTCCGGTATTAGCCCTACCCTGCCATAAGAGGATAAAGCACCTAGATATTCGACAATGGAGGGACATAAACCAGTACTTGGTGCCAGGGTTCTCACCGAAGACCTATGTTGTATTAGAAAGGGAGGAGAAAATTCCTCTGAATGTCAAAGTAGATTCTATATCGCTTCCCCATCACCTCCAAATTGGCAGGACAGCTATCATTCCG
Source organism: Calotriton arnoldi (assembly GCA_963921515.1). NCBI lineage: Eukaryota > Metazoa > Chordata > Amphibia > Caudata > Salamandridae > Calotriton > Calotriton arnoldi. The sequence goes on along the minus strand of CAWUFW010000013.1, from coordinate 8,752,703 downwards.
GAGGACTGCACTCTGTCTTAGGTGGTTGACAGAAAAGTGGATAGCGCAGTGAAGAAATCTTTTGCGGCTAGCAGTTTATCTTTAAAGGCTGCCATTTATGCCACATATGCCTCCCAGTCTTTGGCTGATTAATCATTGGATATCATTAGAACAACGGCTTGATTCTGCAGCATCCATTCTAGCCCAAACAAATCTCTATATTCGAGAACTGAGAAGAGATTTTTCCCAAAAACCCTAATTTCTTAAGATTCCATACAAGGGTAAGAAGCTTTTTGAAGAGCAACTTGACACCTTGATTAGTAAATTATATAAGGATTAAAAACATACTTTCCCTTGTAAGAACTAGTCAACTAAGACTTCAGAATCTTGAAGGAGGATTACAAAGAGTACCCTAAAAGAGATTTATAGAATTATCAATCTCGCAGATACGGATTCCAGCCAAGGAAATTTAAATTCCAAGCAGTCTGGATAGACCAAGCAATGTTCCTGACAATTACCCTCCGCTCAAGATGGGAGAGCCAGTGGGAAGACGATTATTTGTTTTTTATAAGTCTTGGACATGTACATAACAGACCAGTGGGTACTGAGCACTTTAAAGACTGGATACTTAATCAAGCTCACCTCAATGCAACCAAAGCGAGGTAAACCCAGTGAAAAGAGTTTTTTTGTGGTCTGGAATTCTGACCTTACTCAACAGGAGAGCTATTGTACCAGTACATCTTGAGGAAAGGGGAGGAGGTACTTATTCCATCCTTTTCTTGGTCAGAAAGATCTGTGGCGAATACCAGCCAGTACCCGATCTCAGGAGCGTAATGGGTTGACCAAGACCACCCACTTCATAATGGTCAGGATTCAGAAGGTGATTCCACTAGCTTCAGAAGGGGACTACCTTAATACCATAGATCTGCAGGGTGTCTACCTGCATATTCTGATTCATCTAAAACCCATCACAAATTTCTAAGGTTTGCGGTGAGTCCCCACCATTACTATTTCAGAGTATTGCCGTTCAGCCTCAAATCATCCTCTCCTGTTTTCGCAAAAGTGCTGGCACCTCTGATGGGTCTATTCCATTTTCAGGGAGTGACTACCCTACCATATCTGGACAATTCTCTGATAATCTCTCCATCCTTTCAGATACCAAAGTCACATATAGAGAAGACTCTAGAGGTTCTAAAGGAACACAGACTCCTTATATATTATGTGAAGTCTCACGTAATCCAAGACCAGTCAAGATCAGATGTTCATTGGGGCCAGGTTCATTGGTCCTCCAAAGAAGAGAGTTATCAAGATCCATTCTAACTTCCGGACCTTGATGACGAAGAGAGTCTGATGGTAGGTGCTTGGCTAAATGTTCAGGGAGACTTGGCAGCACAATTCTTCTTGTGCCTTGGGAGATATTTTGTCTAAACATAATAGTGAGATATATCCTGGATTATTATTGCCCAGTGTGTCAGGACATGAAGCTGATAATCTCAATGACTGGCGAAATCAAGAGGGAACTACCATGGTGAATGATTACTACAAACATCTTGAAGGGAGTATCATTAGCAACACAGCAGCAAACAATCAAGCCAACGGATGCCAGTGCTTCAGGTTGAAGATACTGGACCCAGGATCAACAAACTCAAGGACGTTGGTCTGTGAAACATCGGAACAGGTCTTCCAATTGGAAGGAACCACAGGCAATATATCTAGCCCTAAGAGACTTTGCCCATCTTCCTCAAAAGTAAGCAGTTGTCATCAGGACAGACCCCAAAACGAAGAAGTCTTATCTCAACAAGTAGGGGGGCATGAGGGTTCACTCTCTGTCATGGAGAGTGGCTCAGGACAACATCTTATCGTTATCAGCGATTTATAACAAGGACAAGGTCAATGTCCTGGCAGACAGACTGATTTGAGAAATGTCCCCATCCAATGAGTTCTGTCGCAGCCATCAGACATTTCATAAATTCAGCCGCAGATGGGGCTGTCCAGTGATGGATTTATTTGCGACTCGAACGAAAGCACAAGTTCCGCTAATTTGTTCAAGAATGAAAGAGGAAGGCACTTGGAACCTAGACACACTCTCATGCCCTTGGCCGGAGGAGCTACTGTACGCAGTTCCCCTGTTCCCTCTTCTCCTGAGATTCTTGATCAGGTTGAGAAGAGAGAGAGAGAGTGGAGGTGATTCTAATTGCACCAGCCTGGCCTCGTTCCGACTAGGAATGCTGTCTCCCATTGCATCCATCTCCTCGAATATAGCACCTTACATCGCATGCATTTACAACGCATGCGATTACCACAGCGGTCGTTACAACAACTGCGTTGTTACATCGCAGTACATTACAACGCAAGTCGTTACATCGACTTGCTGTAGAGAGCGCTGCTGGACTTAGGAATAGTATAATTTACTATTCCAACTCCAGTGTGCGCAACAGTAGGGAAGGTGTTGGAATAGTAAATTATACTATTCCTTAGGTTAGCGCGCCCCCTACAGTAAGTCGATGTAACGACTTGCGTTGTAATGTACTGCGATGTAACAACGTGGTCGTTGTAACGACAGCGTTGTAATCGCATGCGTATGTAATGGCTGGTTCCCATCTCTGTCCTTTCCTTTACTTCAGGTCTACAGTTTGAGAAGACTCTGGCTGACAGCCTAGAGGTTGAGAGGGCAGAGTTAGTAAACAGGGGATTGTCCGAAAGGTTGGCCATTTACATTCAGGCCTCCAGAAGGTAATCTACACTGTCATCGTACAAGAGACATTGCGGAACTTATACTAGGTGGTGTACAGATAGACACTTAACTCCACAGTCTGCTCCTTTAGACCAGATCCTAGAGTTTCTCTAGGACAGTTTCACTCTTGATCTTAAACTGCCAACTCTTAAGATACAATGGGCTGCGATTAACTCGTTTAGGAGTACCTAAGACAAATTAGAGGAGAATCAAGAGTTAGTGAGCAAGATATTCAAGGGGTTTGGCAATATTAGACCTTCGGTCTGACCTGTGTTCCTTGCCTTGGATTTACTGCTAGTTTCGCGGTCATTGTGATCTCCACCTTTCAAGCCATTGGAGTCCATTGTTCTTAGGCTGTTAACATTAAACCTTTCTTCTTGTCACTATTACATCAGCAGAACTATGGTGAGAATTAGGGTCGCTATCCTTCAAATACCCTTTCTATAGATATTTGAGGACAGAATTGTCCTACGTTTAAGTGCATCATTCATTCCTAAGGTTACGCCTGCCTTTCATACCGAACAGGAAATTATGTTGGTTGTATTTTATGTGGACCCTCCGACACAAGAAGAAGTTGGTCTCTTTTGCCTCAATGTCAAATGAGCTATCTTGATACACCCATAGAGAATAGCTGAATCGAGAGATCCAGGCATGAATAGTCTGTTTGTTGATTTTGGGTTTGTCAAAAAAGGGTTCAAACCATCAATCCAGACATTGAGTAGGTGGTTAGTACGGTTAGTTTAGCCTACAAAGAATCTGCTGTCCCGCCTCCCGCTGGAGTAGTGAGCCGTTCAACAAGAGGGATGTCAACATCTCTGCTGTGGGTCAAGTTGTGTCTAATGGAAATCTGCAGGGCAGCCACTTGGGCGCTCCCTTCCACGTTTGGTGTACACTATATGGTGTTTCAGTAGATGGAGATTCAGAGTGTTTTTGGTTCAAAATGTCTATCATCTCTGCCATGAGTAGAGGAACTATTCCACACCTCTGCGCGTAAGTTTCTACAGTCCACCATGTCCACCAGTGGCACCATTTACTGCCTCAGCTTGATAGGCATTGCAGGAGATTTAAATTTTTCCCGGCTTCCGCTTCTTGCCTTTAGAGGGACACTTTGTCAATCTGAGTATGTTGTGGTCACTATGTGGCCCCTGTGTGCCCATCCCTCTCTTCACAAGACTACGGTGAGGGCTGGTCCTCAGATGCGGCATTCCTACCTTTTATCTTGAGCAGTAAAACCTGCTTGGAGTTTGTTTTCATTAAGTACACAGGGAGTGCCCGTGTGGTTTACTGGGAGGGTGTGTGAATGCCTCTTTCAGCTGGAATGCCTGCCTGTGAGAACTATAAAAGTGCAGCTTCTGTCAGGGCTGTGGTTCTGTGCCTCTCTCGAGAGGTTGGAGCAGGGGTAGTGTATTCAGTGTGCTGAGGACTAGATCTCCTATGTTTTAACCAATCAAGTCTTTCCTCAATATCTGAGGGATTCAGCCGAGTCCATGGGTGCTGTGGGATGTGACAGCTTAAAGTATTTGTTTCCAACCCACGTGCGAGAGGATGGGTCCCTAAATTACAATGTGACTTATTTGACAAAACCATGAAAGGGAGGAGAGGCCTCCATGGGCAAAGGGCCTTGTTATTTTTGTGAAACGTTGTGATATAATTCCCCTGCGAGTGGAATGCCCTGTTGAATGCGCTGCACACGAGGGCGAGCCCCTGCAAGACAGTGTACCTGTTTCGGGTTTTTTCAAACCCTGGGAGGGCAGTGTCAGGTCAATGCAGGACAGTGGGAGGCTCTTTATTCGAGTTCTAGGGCACTAGAGAGCTGTCCTTCTCAGACAATGTGCCTTCTTTAAACCCACATAAGTCAGAGAGCCACAGCAGGATAGAGGTGGGATGGGATGTGACCTCCACATTGGAAAAAACGTTGGGGCAGATTTGCGCCACCCGTACGTCACTTTTTGTGACGTACTGGTGGCGTATTTCACTGCTCCATATTTACAAGGACAGGAAAATCCACCCTGCGTGGCTTTTCCTGGCCTTTTAAATACGGCCCCTTTACATGCAGCACTTTGCGTGAAAGGGGCGTTCCATGGGTGTTGCTGTGAGTGTTCCCACGCAACACCCATGGAACCTGACACATTTCCAGACTTACGAGGAGTCGTAAATCTGGAAATGCGTGTGAATGCTACTCCTCCCCAGGGGAGGCGTAGGGAGGCGCAACGAGGAGAAATGTTTTTATTTCTCCTCGGTTTTTTTTCCTCTTTCAATGCGTGCTGCATTCTACAGCACTCATTGAAAGAGGGAAATGCCTTTAGTGATTGTTTTCGTGCATGAAGGTGCCCCTTCCTGCACGAAAACAATCTCCCCATGACGCAGGCACCCTTGCACCGTGGTGCAAGGGTGCCAGCGCCGGCGCATGGCAGCTGTTTGTGCGCCAGCGCAGGGGAGAGCACAGGAATACGACATATCATTGTAAATATGTCGCATTCCTGTGCTCTGAAAGTGACTCCGTGCGGCGCAGCCAAATGGCTTGCGGAATGCACTGAGTCACTTTCTCGTAAATCTGTCTTTTCTAAAGGGCACATTACTTCCACATATATTTTACCTCAACACACAGGGTTGGGGAAAAGAGATTCTCTGTATCGGACTGAATGGACTTTACAACAAACGTCTGCACCCCAAAGAACATCATTGCAAGAAGACATGGTGAGATACTCACTCAGGGTCATAAAAGGGAGAAATATTGGCTTCCGTTTTGTCCTAGCAGTAGCTTTGGCTTTAGGGGCAGTGGAGTTAGTGTTCAGGTTATCAATGGCAGTGAGGGTCCCTGAATATTTTTAAAAAATGGGAATAGATTGAAATAATACAGCGTGGAACAACTTGGAACGTCACCTGAGGACTTTCTATCCTACAGTTTATTAGCTGCAGACTCTAACTGTCTTCCATCCTTGCCAGGGCCCTCCCTATGTGCTACAGATGCCAGGCTCCTCTATGTTTCTCATTTTACAAGGGTTTGATCCCAGCTGATCTCATTGCATCTGTCAGACAAGTGACCTCTTCCTGGGTGTTCCTTCCTTTTACCCACTCTGACGCTACTCCACTGGCCTGTAGCACAAAATAAAGTTAAAATAGCGTCACCAACTGCCTGAAGCCCAACACGGACAAGACAGAGGTACTGATCTTTGGAAACAAAAGCTCCCTATGGGACGCATCCTGGTGTCCCTTGGAACTCTGACCTACTCGTACCCCCACTGACCACGCTAGGAGCTGAGGCATCATTCTGGACAACAAGCTAACCATGACGACACAGGCCAACTCCGTCTCCTCCTCCTTCTTCTTCAACCTCTGCATGCTTTGTAAGATACTCAAATAGCTGCCCCAAAGCTCAAGACGCACAATTACCCAGGCCCTCAGCTCCTGCCGACTGGAATACGGCAAAGCTCTGTATGCAGGGATCGCAGCTCACCTCCTCCGATGTCTACAGACCACACAGAACGCCACAGCCAGACTCATCCTGGCTCTCCCTAGACGAACACTCATAACCCTCTACCTCAGAACTGCACTGGCTCCCTGTACAGAAAACATGCCAGTTCAAGCTCCTGACCCACGCATGCAAGGCCCTACACAACCGTGGACCTGCATACTTGAACCACCGCCTGAACTTCCATCAGCCCGCCAGACACCTTCGCTATGCTTCCCTTTCCCTAACCTTCGACCTTGCATCCGACGTAGCAGATGCGGCGGTCGCTCCTTCTCCTACCTTGCAGCAAAGACATGGAATGAGCTACCCCTTCATCTCTGGACCTCCCCATCTCTTCCAGAGTTCTGAAAGGCCCTGAAGACCTGGCTATTCAGCTATTCAACTGGACCCTGCCAGCGCCTGGATACCCTCAAGGGTGACAAGAAGCCCTCCTCAAATCTACTGATTAATTACCTACATAAACATAGTTTGAGAGCTAGTTGTGAAACTCTTTCTCACTCCTTTCCAAATGCTACAAGTTGGCCTCATCGGAAGCATTGGTGGAGTGCAAGAAATGCTGAGATCAATGGACGCAAAAGGATTTATTTTCTTTTAGAACCGATGCAATCGAGGGATGAAGGATATCACAGCGTTCTTCATGATTCCCCGATATTTTCATAGTGTCAGTTGCTGAGGTACCGTTTTGAAGAAGAACATCACAAACAGATCAACTTTTCCGCTGGTTTGAAGACTTTGTGCAACCAATATAGTTAATATTTCCTAATGTCCAGCTGAAGTCAGATGCCTGTGGCGTTCCAGGGGAGGATGGGAGTGAGCCAACCTGGCATTAAGTAGGAGGAACAGTGGTACTTGTGTTAGTCTCGTTTTATTTGATTATCCCTAACTGGGCTACATCAAGTGGCCTACATACATCAGAGCTGCTCTCCGATGCGTGCGCCCTCCTCTTTGCTCCACGCCACTCTCCTTTACTCCACTCCACACCATTCTGCTTTACTCCACGACACTGCTTTGCTACATGTCACTGTGTTTTACTCCGCTCAACGCCACTCAAAGCCACTCTGCTTTACTCCATGCCACTCTGCTTTGCTTCACGCCACTCTGTTTTACACCGCTCAACGCCACTCTGCTTTGCTCCACGCCACTCTGCTTTACTCCACTCCTACCTATTTCTTCTTTTTCGTCAGCAAACAGTTCCAAACCACACAATTCAACTCCACACATTTGCCATCCACACCACATAATTTAACACCAAAACACATAATACAACTCAACACAATTACACAACACACCACATACATCTAATCAACACCACACAAATCCACATCATGCCACAAAATTCAACAGCATGCCATATAGTTACACTCCACTACATACCACTCCACAACACAAAATACAATTCCACATAATTACACTCCATATCACACAATCCCACTCCACATAATTCCAGAACACTCAATATACCACATATTTACTATCCATATAACTCCACAGCACACCATGCCACATAATTCCACTACACAAATCCAATCCACGACACACCACACAATTCCATGCCACACAATTACACAACAAACTATCCAATCCCACACACATAACTTTCACTACACACCACATACATACATTCCATAAACCATAGGCAAAAGACATTGCCATTTACAATGCCAATAGCTCTAACTCAAACAAATGCGAGACCTGTTGCATTTTCAATGCAAGCAATGTTTGCAATGTTCCACGTACAGATAGCACATCTGAGCAGCTAGAAGGGGGTGTTGGGAAGGCCGGCACCGGATCCACAAGACCTGACTAAGGATCTAAGCTTGTGGTGTAGCATGGAGGAAAGTGCTGTTGTGAGCTCGGTAATATCCAGGTATATAGCATAACTGTGCTGCGCTTGATGTAAAAGGTTTCTTCTGTAATGGATTATGTTGGAGGTGTTAGTGGCTTGTTGTTAGTGGCTAGTGCTGTTCTGAGCCCCGTGACAACCAGCGGTGGCAAAGATTGGTTTAATTAGATGTAAAAACAAGCATTGGCATAGCCAATAGGTCTCGCCTTTGGGACCTTATAAGTGTTTAGTTAACCAGCACAATATCCTTGGTGCAACAACATCAACTGTTGCATAGCTGAACACTTATAAGGTCCCAAACGCGAGACCTATTGGCTATGCCAATGCTTGTTACAACTTGAGCTCTGACACATAAAATGGAATGATGTTAAAACTTAGTGCAGGGTTTAAGCTTTCCTCACATTTTGTTGACCTCCATTGGCCAAAACACAAACAGTATTCATGCCAAAATGTCGTTTTGCAGTTTGAGCTTTTTTATTAAACAGTCTGGACTTTGCATCCTGGTTGGGTGATGCTATGATCTCTAAATTGAGATTAAATGTTCGTATGATCTTATCTTATCAGTCCTCTTACCCTTAAGGCGAGCGACAAGTCATCACGACTGGTAAATGTTGTTCTGATTAGAGCCTTTCTTTCCATAGGATACTGCTATTCATTTGCTCCTGTGGATATTTTGAACCCGGAAAGAACTCGTCAGATAAAGAGATGATCTCATTTCCTGGTACCCAAACAACAGTGGCTGGGCAGTCACAGTGGCAGACTTCCCAGGCTCAACCATTGTGATGAATGCTGCCAACAGGACGCATGCAACACGTCAGAGCGGTCCTGCATTTCAGCAGTGTCCCCTCACCCTTTTATCCTGTAACATCTAGAAACATCCATCTAACGCTTTACACAGCTGGGCACTTCTGGATTGTATGACAAACTGATCATAATGGACAACATCCCTAGGACAGGACCCCAAGTTGTCCAGAAAAGCCAAAACTCATTGAGATCCACTCACCACCCCCCTCCCAGAGGTATTCTAGCTGATTGGCCCAGCCCGCTCCCTAAAGTGTCCATCGGATGTAACTCAAATACATATCAAAAAGTGTGTTAGCAACTCCTTGAGCAGAACACTCTCGCCTTCCTTCTGGTGTATTCCTGCGTGTGCTCCCCCAAAGCATGCAGTAAGTGTGAGGGAATGCAAAGAGCCTGCAGAGTGAACGACGGACCAGCTGCTTACACAGCAGGTCAGCCTTTTACTTATGCTCTGACCAGGTCTGCACTCAAAACCCATTTAAATGTGCAACGTGGTGCAGACCAGGGCAGTGTGCCCTACACATAATACAACTCTGGGTGTACAAAACATTATGACAGCCAGTGACATCATGTTCCCCCAATGGTCTTTCCCTCCAAATACCTCACTGTCCTCAGGCAAAACAAAACTGTTCCTCCAAATAAGGAGTGAGGTCTAGCTCTTAAGTAGACCCCCAATATCATGCCAGAGCAGTGACGGTTCCTCCTAATGGGCGGAGGAGCGTCGCCCCACCTGCTGCGAGTGCAGCAGGTAAATGTAAATTAATAAAATGGTCATGCTGTTCTAGCGTGAGTGCGGGGGCGGGCTGATTCCTGCTGATTGGTGGCAGCAGCAGCATAACTTGCCAAGCATGCCAGTGCAGAGTGCGCATGTCAGATTGGCCAGTTGTCTTGCGACGGCCAGCCCGACATGCGCACTTCAGACCGCACCAATCCCAGTGGTGTTAAACAGTGGGTGATTGCAGGCTCCTAGCCTTAAAAAGTTAGCTTGCTCAAACCAATCCTGCTGCTTCTTTAATGATGAAAACAGCATGACAGCAGCTCCAGGATTGGTTAGGTTTGTGTTGGGTTTTGCAGGAAGTCAACCACTGTCCTTCCCTTTCCCTCCTTTTCGAACCTGATGGCTTGGCTGTGCGGTTGCTCTCGGAACACAGTCTTCGGCTGAGTGCCTCCTCCAATGCTTGTTCTCTAGCGACAGGAGGTATTTCCATTCCACTTCCTACTGCTGTTCTGCCTGGACAGCTGTCCCCTCTTCCTCTCTGGATGCTCCTGTTTAAGGCCTCTGCTCTCTCACCTCCTGTACTGCAGAGCCCACGTACCTAGTCATAGATGCTGCACTGTGAATTTGTAGTGAAAGGCCGACAGGCGCAGTTAATATTGTGGATTCATCTTCTCTTGGCCGTGTCAATCCTCCTTATGAGCGTCTAGGGGTGACTTTGGACCCCCACTGGGCATCAGCAGTCTCCGGAGAGTTTTATGGTTCAGGTAGGCTATCAGTTTTGCATGGGTGCCAACTCAATATGCAGGATAATGTGAAATAATGTAAGCTACTGCCAGGATGTTGTTTCTGTACTTTGTCATGTAGCACATTACTCTTGTACAGTGCTCAGGACATTGGTCACATATTTCAGTTGTAATTGTGATTCTATCCAAATGGGTGCAATGGGGGCCCCCGTCATGGGGGTATACAATTTTCAAAATTATAACAAAGTGAAAGTAAATGAAAATACAGTGGTTGCTCGCTACTTAAAACTCATCCCTAACCTTTACACCCCACTACTTTCACATGTCACTAGACACCACTTTGCCAGAGGTGCCCATAACTCCAGGAATCCCCTGACATCCCATGGGAGATGTCACCGTACTCCTTCAGGCCACCTGTGGAGTACCTTCCTTAGGACCTTAAGAGCCACATAAGTTCTCCCCGCCTCCTGGTGCCAATAACCTTCCGAATTCCATACCTGAGGAAAACACAACAACGAAATATGGAATTTGTCTTTTTGTTTGTAAATGGTGTCTCTTCGTGTGCATGTTAATCATGAGCCGAGAGCACCCAACAAGTAACTGTTTAACAAACAGAATCACAAAAGCAACACACGTGTAACCAACATGGCTGAGCCACCCAAACCTGCCAAGTCTCTAAGAAACCAGGAATGGAACGTGGGTTTGAAGAGCAGGCAGAAATATCTGCAGGCAGGGGGCAGCTGCAAGGGTAGGAACAAAGAGGTCAAATGATCCTATCACATGGGTTTCAGACCACTCGTCCCTCTGAGCAGCCTCCGACTCACAAGCCCCTTCGCCACCCCCTTTCTGGTTCTTTCAGAAACACATCAACATGTATCTGATCTCACAAGCCCGGATGTTACAATGCTACAATTCTCACTGACCCACATCCGGGGTTCAGTTCACTGTATTCTTTCAGTTAGGTAGGCCACGCGCCACGAAGGAGCAATCCCTACAGATTTTCTGGAGGTGAGGGTCCACCTTCTTTGGGGCACAGACACTGGCCCGCCTTACATGCAATGACTGGGAGGACGACCTGCCCCTCCAATTTTGTGCAGAGTGCCTAGTTTGTGTAACTCTGCTGAACGGAAGCCCCTGCCAGGACCCAATTCCAGCCACAGTGTGAAGAGACCATGGACAATGGGGAATAACTATTCTGCCCACTATTCCCACTTAAGATCTAAGAAAGTCAACACTACAACTGCAGCAGGGGTCAGGGCAGACTCACTAGCAGGCCTCACTCATTGTTGGAAAAAAAGTTTTCATAAATTTGATCTGAGGTTTGAACACTAGGAGCCGTATTACCCCGGGGCACAATGGGTGTCGGCACCTCCTTATGTGCTTTTGGAGCACTTTAGTATCACAGAAGAAAATGCTTCTGCAGCCCCTTGTGCTATACAGATTACACTGGCACATGTGGAGTGCCACAGCAAACAAATGATGGATGGAATGCTGACAATGCAAACATTCTCCCTCAGTCAAAAGATCTGGGTTAAATCCATCGTTCTTTTGCCCACTACGCCACCCCAGTTTGGACCCAGCCATATGGTTCTTCAGCCAGGCTAGCTTGAATCCAGTGGCACAGTGAGCAAGGGACCCACGTCTGGGCATACCCATCCCACATGTGGAGTGCCGACATGATCTTGAGAGGACATTCCCGCATTTGCAAGGGGGAGTAGCACCATGAAAATGAGTAAACACTTCCCCTCTGTGTCCGTGCAGTATTATAGATGCAGGCATAGTGGCAAAGTAGGTGTCAGAGACTGCAAATAGATGGCCCACAGTCAGCGCCCCCTCAAGGTCAAGACCTGAAAGGAGGAAAAAAAGTGTAGGGACTCCACATCTTCCACCCTGCAGAAAAGTGCAGTCACTTGCTGCACCCACCAGCAGAGGAATAACTGGCCAGCCTTTGTAACGCAGGCCTTGTTTCCACTCACAAAGTACCATGTGTGCGAAGGTCTTGGCCTGCCCTTTGACGTGAAAGAGGCCCTGGATCTGGCCAGGACCTGGAAGGGTGCACAGAGTGGGCTGTCATTGGATAGACAGTTGACTACTGTCCCAGTCTTGGGTTTAGTATGTAATGCGGTGGTTTCACCGTAACATGCTTTGCAGATTTGTAGTGGTGACCAGACCTTTTTATCTGCGTCACAGGAGTGGAGACCTGCTGGCACACTCATGTAAAAACTGCTGCTACATGCTAATCCAGGTCTTAGTGTCGACATCTTCATACATGTTTGTGTGTTTGACTGTGTGCGACCTGCATGGTGTTTACATCGTGTGTATGAGTGTACCAGAGTAATGGAGACCTGTGGATTTCATTATGGAAACCACTGGCCTGCTCATGCACATGATGGAGGTGAAGTTATTTTCGCAGACAGTGGAAGTGTATTGCTGACATTCCTAAATCTGGTGGGAGGAGACCTAGACCCTGAAGTGGACAAAGAGAAGACAGGCTTCCCGTTAGAAATTCAATTAAGTCTTTTTCCTGCAGGAGCTGCTGATGATTCTTCCGGAGCACTGCCATTTGGTAGATAGTGGGGGTGAAGTGTGGGACTGTAGTCACTGTTGTTCAGAGTATGAAGGGTCCTTTGGATGAGGCCAGCATTTTGTCGCTTCCTGATCTCTGTTAAGTGAGGCTGTTCATAGCCAGGTGCATAAAGCTCACACCTCTTTATGCCTCAGTTGTGGGTGCTTCAGACAGAAGGCTACACTTCTGTGAGCAGCATCACTGAGGTAAGTGGCTGACAACGTTGTAGGAAGAAAAGTACTTTAATTAAATCAAACAGCTGTACCCGCGACCGCTTCAGGCAAACAGACTGAAGCAAACCGCCACTCTGTGGAACACGGATAATACAGTGTTCCAAGAGAGAATGTACATAGTTAAAGTCATACAACCATAAGCAGTAAGAATAGAAGCAAGACCTTACTACATTGAGTTTTCCCTTTTTGATTAAACATTTGTCTTGATACAACCCAAAAAACAATAGAAAACCTTAGTGACCCATGACACTTGCTTAACACCCGCTCTAATGACATTTGCTAAACATTCGCCATATATATAAATGGTTTTCCCTTTTATTTTTAAGACGAAAGAGAAAAAAAAACAAGATAGAGAAAAAAAGAGAGAAGCAAGGTGGGCATTAAGGAGAGAGACAAAAGCATGTAGAAGAGAAACAAAAAAAATGAAAGGAAAAAAAAATAGGATAATCACTGAATAAAGGTACTAACTGTACCGGCTTGGAATCTTTCGAGCCCTGAGGCTCCTCTGTAGAGGTTCAACTGGAGCCAAGACACCTTCAACATTTCCAGAACAAGCCCCACGAGACTTGCTTGGAATCATCAGGGGTTGTCTCGAACACACATCAGGATTGACAGATTTATCAAGATCGCACTTAACAGACTGAGACACCGACTCATCACGTACAGCAACTTTAACTATTCTGGCAGTGTTCCACTAATTGCAACCTTGGACCCTTACAGCGTTACCACACACTTTGTCAATGACCAAAGGATCAGAAATCTTCAGCTCACCTTTCTTCACAAACCCATCCGTATAGAATCACCTACCCTAGAAAAGCAGACTTTCACTTCCTTGCATCATAATACAATTTCTGTATCAGCTGAGCACATTCAACACTATGTTGAAGCAATTCATTACAACAATGATGTGATATTTAATTTTTTTTAAACCTACTTATCCAAGCAGGCCTAAACTGCATTGCAGGTTTCCTCCCTTTAAGAGCCTCAAAAGGAGAGAAACCTGCCGTGGAATGCAGGGTGGTTCTAGAAAGCCACATCATGGATTGGACAGCATTGTGAACATCACACTTATTGGCCAATGCCCACCTCACACACTCACCAAGCACCCTATTGAAACGTTCCACAAGGTCTTTTTTTTGTGGTTGGTAAAGTGAACTCCTGAGATGCAAAATGGAGCTGTGACTCAAACATTTTTCCACTTCACCAGAGACAAATTGCACCCCATTGTCTGAAATAATCTCCTCACGTAGACCCTCATTCAAAAAAATATCTTTGAGGAATAGAATCACAGCTTTGGAGTCTGGTTCACCAATAAATTTCACAAATGGCCATTTTGAATAGTAGTCAATGAGGACTAATGCAAAATGAAAATTATGTGACAGAATATTAAATGGCCCCACCAAATCAATGCCTAGCTTCTTCCAAGGTCCAGAAGGACAATCAATAGGTTTCAACGGTGGAGTTGTTGTTTTAAAAGATTTATCAGAAGTAGAACACACACAACAACTCTTGACCAACCCGTCAATTTGGCCATCCATTTGTGGCCACCAAAATGAATCATGCACCCTCCGTTTAGTCAAAGTAGAACCCAAGTGACCTTCATGTGCTTTGGATAAAATACTGCACCTCAGCTCAATTGGGGGAACAAGTTTGTCACCTCTCGAAAGTAAGCCATCTTTAATGGTTAATTCCTCTGACACTTTGAAAAAAGGTTGCAAATTCAAATCTAAAGATTTTTCTCTAGGCCACCCAGAAATGACATTATCCATCACTTTTTTCATTACCTCATCATGACCCAAGCTTTCTCTCCACACCTCTTCAGTGAGCTGACAGGAATTCTCGACTTCTAAGGCAGCAATGAAGTAACATTCATCATCGCTCTCACCAAACATCTCATCATTCTCGACAAAAGGATTTCTGGACAGATAATCTGCCCTCACGTTTCTCGCTCCAGAAATATGTACTACTTTAAAATTGAACTGTAGTAGTCTTGCAGCAAATCTTGCGATCCTGAGAGTGCTACTCTTGCAATTAATGTCATTAAGAATGGAAACTAAGGGTTTGTGATCCGTTTGTAAGACAAAACTTCTTCCCCAGAGATAACATTTAAACTTTTCTATGGCCCACCAACATGCCAAAAGTTCTTTCTCTATCACAGAATAGTGAACTTCAGCATCTCTTAGGACTCTGGAGGCAAATCCAATAGTATATTCTGCGTGAAAATCCTTCTGTGTCAACACAGCACCAACACCAAACTTACTTGCATCGACAGTCAAACAAGATTTTAGATTATAATCAAAAGGTTTGAGACCCTCACACTGGTCAGCTGTTTTTTATGTCGGAAAAAGCGTCACTGCACTCATCATTCCACACAAATTTCGACCTGTCTTTCAACAACATAGAAATGACCCTGACACTGGAAGCAAAATCCGGTATAAAACGTGAATAAAATTCACAAAGACCCAAAAAAGATTTCACCCCAGCTTTGTCCACAGGGGGAGGAGCATCCAGAGTGGCTTCAACTAATCCTGGCTTGGGACGCACACCCTCCTCAGAACGAACGTGACCTAAATACTCTACAGAAGATTTAACAAATTGGCATTTTTCCCTTTTTAGGATAACACCAGCTTTGTCAAAAGCGGTGAGCACTTGCTTCAAGATCAGATCATGTTCCGAGCGAGAACTTGCATGAATCAATATGTCATCCTGAAAAACAGAGACATTAGAAATTCCTTTGAGCAACTCAGACATCAATCTCTGGAAAACATAAGCTGCCGACGCCAACCCAAATGGCATGCCGCAGTACTGGAATGTCCCCAGAGGGGAAACAAAGGGCGTAAGATGACGTGATTCTTCTGCCAATACTACATGATGATAGGCAGACGTTAAATCCAGTTTCGTGAAAAACTTGGCACCAGAGATTGTCGACAACATTTCACCAATCTTGGGAAGGGGATGAGAAACTACCCATATCTCTTTGTTAAGGGCTCTGAGATCAACACAAACCCTCAACTCACCATTCTTCTTTTTGACCATGACCAGGGGAGAAAGCCACAAAGAGGACTCCACAGGCTTGATTATTCCTTTTATCTGCAAACCCTCCAAATCCTTTTCTAAATCACGGCACACGCTAAAAGGAACCCCCCTCAACTTATGTTTTACCGGTACAGCATTGGCCTTAATCTTTATTTTGTGTTGGAAACCAACAATTTTCCCAAACTCCCCTGAAAATACCCTGGGGAAGTCATTTAACAGATGTTCAATATCATTGGAATCTCTAATCACCGAGACCTGTTCCTTCGTGCCAGGACGCATGATCATTCCGAACAATCCTTGGTGGAACCATCCCAAGATGTTCAACCCCTTAACAGCAACATAAATTTTGCCACAGATGCTTCTCCCTTTAAACATCATGGTATCTTCAAAGAAACCCTGGAGATCGATCTTTCTGCCCTCATAGGAAATGGGAGATCTATCAGGTGGAAATAATGACCGCCCAGGCCAATTTTGTTGAAAAAGCTCTGAGTAATCATGGTGATTCTTGCACCTGAATCCACCAAAAGATAAATCTGTTTATCACCCACCTGAACATACACATAAGTGTCAACACACATTTCTTGATCAGCTTGGCCCATCTTATCTGCGCTCACCACCACAACCATATCACGGACTTCACTCAATAAATTCTCTACATCAACCTCGCAATCATCACTGACTGCTGATACTCTGGTTCCTTTGCATCTCATAGTTTGACAAACCTTAGCAAAATGCCCAGATTTCCTACAAAGCCTACATTGTGCATTTTTAGCCGGGCACCCCCAACACCCCTTTTGATGTTGAGGATAACCACATCTGAAACAAATGTTACTTTGTTTATAAAAAGAGTTCTGCTGCATAGGATTAACAGGTGACGAACGTGACGAAGAAGACGCTTTAAACACTCTCTCCTTGTCATTTTTGGAGGATACGGCATTAACAAGATCAGCGGTTTTGTCCTCTAGTTCCCTTGCCGATTTGATTGATGCCTCTATGCTCTTAGCAATCCTGATGGTTTCTGTCAAAGAAGGATTACCTAAAGAAAGCACCTTCTGCTTGATGGATTTGTCGGTACAGTGGCAGATGAACTGATCACGAATGAGCTGCACTGCAAAACTTTCGAACTGGCATTCCGCTGGAAACTTGCGCAGAGCAGAGATGTAAGTATCAACATCTTCACTTTGTTTTTGCACTCTTTTGAAAAACTTGTGCCTCAACACCACCAAACTGGGAGCAACATCAAAGCTATTAATAAGTTTCTTTACAGCTTCTTCATAGACGTCTAGCTCAACCTCCCCTTCAATTTGACCTTCAGGTAGATGTTTAAACGTGGATCTTCCCTCAAAACCCAAAGAGTGTAAAAGTAGATATTTTTTTCTCTCAGGTCTGAATCTTGAGGCACCAATTGCCCCAAATACGTTTCAAAGGATTTGTGCCACTGACTCCATTTAATAGGTGGATCTCCTGGTGTCTCCAAAAAAGCGGGTGGAGGATTTACTGACTGCATAGTACTGTTATGCACATAACACAGTGCAAAAACAACAAATCTAAATGCAAAGATTTTGTTTCTTGAAAAACAACAACAAAAAATAAACTTAAAAGATCCAAAAAAACTTATTTCCTTATTAGTATGAAAAACTATACATTTGTGAATAAAAAATGCGCTAAAGCACATTAAAAGTAGACTTGAAACTACTGCAGTTACCACTTGAAAAGATGCCTGAAGAGTTGACTTGAAGAAAGTTATACTCTAGTGCAATCATACCAGAGTTGTCTCAATAGCATGAGATGGCTGCCATTTTTTTTTACGTTTCTAAAGTTAATAGGCACTTTCTTTGAGGAAACAATGCTCAAGTTTTCTTCCCAATTTCCTTAAATGGCTGCTGTGTTTCTTCTCTTGTTTCTAGAAGTGATTGCGCTTAATCTTTTCATAAGCGCGTCCTCGACGCATGCGCAGACTCTCTCATCTAGGCCAGGACTTGTGCTCCGCCTCCCTCAACCGACTGCCCATTACCTCGCAAATAACGTGGCAGTCCGCCGACGTCTGGAAGGAGTTACCTGACCCTCCTTGAAGGTCCGCGCTCCTCACAGCAACCATGAGCGTTGAGATCACAAACTCCGACACGGCTTCAGAAGCTCACAGCAGACATAGGACTGCACAACCGGACTCCGCTCCGCGCAGCCCAATAGTGCGCCTGACAGTCGAGACCAACGATGCGTGACTCCACACCGACACCCTCCTGGGGATCACAGTGTGCACAAGGAGCGTAGGGCGAGGTCAGCGGAGCGAAGCTGGCGGTTCGGGGTGTAGAATGTGAGGCGTTTGTTGAGGTATGCTGGTCCGGCGTTGTGGAGTGCTTTGAGAGCGTGGGTGAGGAGCTTGAAGGTGATCCTCTTGTTGATGGGGAGCCAGTGCAGGTCTCTCAGGTGGGCAGTGATGTGGCTGTGGCGGGCGATGTCGAGGATGAGGCGTGCGGAGGCGTTCTGTATGCGTTGAAGTCTTTTCTGGAGTTTGGCCGTGGTTCCCGCGTAGAGAGCGTTGCCGTAGTCCAGCCTGCTGCTGACGAGGGCCTGGGTGACCGTCCTTCTGGTTCCGGTGGGAATCCATCTGTAGATCTTGCGAAGCATGCGGAGGGTGTTGAAGCAGGAGGAGGAGACGGCGTTGACTTGCTGGGTCATTGAGAGTGATGAGTCCAGGATGAACCCCAGGTTGCGTGCGTGGTCGGTGGGTGTCGGTGCAGCTCCCAGCGCGGCCGGCCACCAGTGTGAGAAGTTGGCCTGGTATATGCTGTCCACTAATTAAAGTAGGCACCTTGCACCAGTCCAAACGACCCTTATTGATGATTAGGTTAAAGACAACCTCTATTGAAAGCTATCCTAGTGGTAGCTATGGAGAGCAGCCTTCAGGCTAAGTCTCGAAGGAATGTAAAGCAGCTTGTTTTACCAGTATATAACCTCCTGAATGACCAAATGAAAGGAGAACCACACCAGGTATATATAAAATATATGTATTTATTACTAAACACTCTCTACTAACCTCTTTATGAGATTAGAGAACAAGGCACACAATATTACAGTACTAGAACGACAGTAAATAGCACAATACACAGTGGGCTCCAGGGGGAGACCAAACCATATATTAAGAAAGTGGTACAACAACCACGACTTGACTAGACACAGTGCCTAGAGCACGTAGAATCGCTGGGACCCCAAGGAACCACCCAAGGTAGTGACACAGGGGACCGACGGAGGACGGGTGCAGTGTGGGAACACAGACGCGAGCTCCGTACAACTCTATGGGAAAGTCGCGGTTGGAAATTTAAAGATTAAGGACACTTCGGAGAGGACTTCAAGCAAACCCAGCTAAACATTGAAGGTTCTAAGGCCAGCACCCTTGTGAGTACCGAGGTACCCGTGTTACCTAGCCCAGGGGAGCCGGGTGCATAGGTGTCAAGTGGTGTCGGAAACCCTCGTCGTTTTCAATGGCGTGATGCGAAGAAGCACTGCTGCCGTGGAGAAGAAAAGTGTCCGGTGTAACCCAAGCCTGGATCGGAGATGAGAAGAACCTGAAAGCAGAGGGGACAAAGTCTGGGTCACTTCACATGACCAAGAGCGGAGCAATCGAATGCCCACCGATGTCGGGTGCTTCAGGTGCAAAGAGGTGAAGCTTGACTCTGCAGCCACGGGGACCAGGAGACGTCGACGATGACCAAAGTCCACAGGCGAGCTGTCCCATGAAGGATGTCGAGTGCTGGGGGGGTCAGTGTCCGTACTGGAGACCAACAAGCCCTGACAACTGCAACCCACGCGGTCAGAGAAAAGATTCTTCGGTGAGGACCAGCAAGGTCCTGGGGACTCCCCAAGCGATGGAGAGTCAGGGCACGTCTGGAGCAACCAGGAAAGCCCACTGAAAGTTAGAGTTGCCTTCTCAGGGACCCACAAGTCAACGGACCAGGGATCGCGAAGGGACCTCGAGAGGAATCACACAATACCAGCCCACGGAACACTCGTGGAGTGTAGGCCAGTAATCGTCGGTGGAAACACTGCTCGGGGCTTGGACTACAAGTAGCCCAAAGCACAGCCTCAGGGATCGCCTAAAAGCATATGCTGCTGCAAATGTGCACGGTGTCCAGGGGTTCGGGTTGCACAGTCCCCACGAGGGCTGCGGGTCTCAGGTTTGCTGAGAGCACTAGTCGGCCTCGGTGAAGCTTGGGCACCCACCTCCTGTGTTGCAAAGTTTTCGGAGTCCGTCAGGAGCTGCGTAGATGCAAACCGGTCAGATGCGTTGAGGTGCCTGCCTTGCAGGGGAGTAACTCCTTTACTGCAAGGGAGATTCTTCAGTCGTCCAGCAAAGCGTAGATCGTCGAAGGTTACTTGGTTTCTGTATCAGAGTTTAGTCCAGGTAATATCTAATGTCCTGTAGTCAGGGTTCCTATTTTATACCCAAGGAAGGGGTGGGACAAACTCTGGGGACCCACCTATGGGAGGGTCAGAACACAGGGGTGGCTACACCCATGTCCTTTGTCCAGTTTCGCGCCAGAGCAGGGGCTGATAGCCCCTGCAACCGGTTTGAGCTGGACTATGCACAGGGACACCAAATGTGCCCCCAGTGCAGACATCAAATCACTCTCAGAGTGCACCCACCCAGCCCCAATACACTAAAGCCTGTCTGGGAGGTGGTCACACCTCCCTGTGACAGGAAACCTATTGTCCAGCCTCCCCTGCCGGAGTTTCGTCCAGCAGCAGGAGGGCAGACTCGTGTCTGTGGCTGGCAGCATCCATTTTGTGATGCCAGGGTTCTGTGAAGCTGGTACCGGGTGTACCGGTGCTGTCATATTTCTCCCTCTAGGAGGGAGGAATCATACCTCCCACACCAGTTACTGGTGTGGGAGGTATGATTCCAAGGTGTTTGACACCAAACACGACATAATGCACTTTAGTATATATGGTTGGCTGCATCACAAACAACCCCGGAATAGTGGTTCCGAAGGCTGCAGAGGGACTCTGCTCATGCATGGGCACCCTCTCACATAAAACCCAGCACCCTGCCTTCAGGATTGATAAGGCCTGCCATAGGGGTGACTGATAGGTTTATATGTGCAGTGATTAGGATAGATATAGTGAACCTATATCTAAGTAAGGGGTGCATGCACCACCTCACACAGGCTGCAGTAGCAGACCTGTTGTGTCATTTTGAATGGCCCCTCAGGGGTGGCATAATACATGCTGCAGCCCCTGGGTGGCCTCTGGGGTACCTATGCCCTGGGTACATAGTATACCATATACTAGGGACTTATAAGGGTACCCCAGAATCCAATCTGGAGTGTACCTAAAGTACATGCAATCAAGTTAGAGGAGAAAGCAGATAGACTGGGGTCCTGAATAGCAGGATCCCAGTCAGACTAAGTCGAAAACAGTGAAACATCAGCAAAAAGTGGGGGTAACTATAAGAAGCAGATCCTACTCTCCTACACAACCCCCCCCCCCCAAACGTCAGGACATTAAACTAACCTTGACCAGTTGAGTCTTCATGTTCTAAGTGGAAATATCTGGAGAGTCCATCTGCATTGGCATGGTTACTCCCAGGTCTATGTTCCACTGTGTAGTCCATCCCCTGTAGGGAAATGGACCACCTCAAAAGTTTGGGGTTTTCACCCTTCATCTGTTTTAGCCATAAGAGGGGCTTGTGGTCTGTCTGAACAATGAAGTGAGTGCCAAACAAGTATGGCCTCAACTTCTTCAAGGCCCAAACCACAGCAAAGGCTGCCCTCTCAATAGCTGACCAACGTTTCCCTCTGGGGGTCAGCCTTCTGCTAATAAAAGCTACTGGCTGATCCTGACCTTCATCATTCAATTGTGATAACACAGCCCCTACCCCCAACTCAGATGCATCTGTTTGGACAATGAATTGTTTGGAATTGTCAGGACTTTGCAGAATGGGAGCAGTGCACATGGCCTGCTTCAGGTCATCAAATGCCTTTTGACAGCTGACTGTCCACTGAACTTTCTTTGGCATTCTCTTGGAAGTTAAGTCATTCAAAGGGGTCACTATGGATCCATATCCTTTGACAAACCTCCTATAGTACCCAGTCAGGCCCAAGAAAGCTCTGACCTGAGTCTGGGTGGTTGGACCAACCCAGTCCATGATGGTCTGGATTTTGCTCTGCAATGGTTGAACCTGGCCTCCACCCACAAGGTGGCCCAGGTACACAACCTGACTCTGCCCTATCTGGCACTTGGTGGCCTTGGTAGTGAGGCCTGCTTTCTGCAGGGCCTCTAAAACATTTCTCAGGTGGATCAGGTGATCCTCCCAGGTGGAGCTAAAGACAGCAATATCATCTAGATAAGCTGCACTATAGGCTTCCAGGCCTGTAAGGACTTTATTCACCAACCTTTGAAAAGTGGCAGGTGCATTCTTCAAACCATAGGGCATCACCACAAATTGGTAGTGCCCACTAGGGGTTGAAAATGCTGTTTTGGCTTTTGCATCCTCAGCTAGTCTGATTTGCCAGTAGCCAGCTGTCAGGTCAAATGTGCTCAGAAACGTGGCTGAGGCCAAAGTGTCTATAAGCTCATCTGCCCTAGGGATTGGATGGGCATCAGTCCTAGTGACTGCATTGAGACCTCTGTAGTCAACACAAAACCTCATCTCTCTCTTACCACCCTGGGTGTGAGGTTTAGGTACCAAGACTACTGGACTAGCCCAAGGGCTATCTGAGGGTTCAATCACTCCCAAATCCAACATCTTCTGGACCTCAGTCCTGATGCAGTCCCTGACATGGTCAGGTTGCCTGTAAATCTTATTTTTAACAGGCAGACTGTCCCCAGTGTCCACTTCATGAGTGCACCAGGTAGTCTGACTTGGAGTCAGTGAAAACATATGTCTAAACTGGTTGAGAACTTTTCTGCAATCAGTTTGCTGCTGGTCAGTGAGGCTGCCTGCCAAGGCTACACCATCTACTGAACCATCATCAGGGTTCTGTGAGAGCAGGTCAGGGAGTGGATCACTCTCTTCCTCCTGTCCCTCATCAGTAGCCATGAGCAAGCCCATGTCTGCCCTGTCGACATATGGTTTGAGCCTGTTCACATGGAGCACCCTATGGGGGCTCCTGGGAGTTCCAAGGTCCACCAGGTAGGTAACCTCTCCCTTTTGCTCAACAATTGTATGAGGGCCACTCCACTTGTCTTGGAGGGCTGCTGGGGCCACAGGCTCCAACACCCATACTTTCTGTCCTGGCTGATAAACAGTCAACACAGCCTTTTGGTCATGCCAGGCCTTTTGCAATTCCTGGCTAGCCTCAAGGTTTTTAGTTGCCTTCTTCATGTACTCAGCCATCCTGGAGCGGAGACCAAGTACATAGTCCACAATATCCTGTTTAGGGGATTTGAGAGGTAACACCCATCCCTCCTTCACTAGACACAATGGACCCCTAACTGGATGTCCAAGCAGAAGTTCAAATGGGCTGTAACCAACCCCCTTCTGAGGAACCTCTCTGTAGGCAAAGAGAAGGCAGGGCAAAAGTATGTCCCATCTGCGCCTAAGCTTTTCTGGGAGACCTTTAATCATGCCCTTTAGGGTTTTGTTGAACCTTTCAACTAACCCATTGCATTGTGGGTGATAAGGGGTGGTAAATTTGTAATTTACACCACACTCCTTCCACATAGCAGTCAAGTACCCAGACATGAAGTTTGCATCTCTGTCTGATACTACCTCCTTAGGAAAACCCACCCTGGAAAAGATTCCCAGGAGGGCCCTTGCCACCACAGGTGCTGTGGTAGTTCTAAGGGGAATTGCCTCTGGATACCTAGTGGCATGGTCCACTACCACCAGTATAAATCTGTGCCCAGATCCAGTTTGAGGATCCATGGGACCAACAATGTCAATCCCAACCCTCTCAAAGGGAACCCCCACCACAGGTAGTGGTATCAGGGGGGCCTTTGTAGTACCACCTGCCTTACCACTGGCTTGACAGGTGACACAGGAGCGACAAAACTCCTTGGTGTCTTCAGACATGTGAGGCCAATGAAAGTGAGGGACAATTCTGTCCCAAGACTTGTTTTGGCCTAGGTGACCTGCCAATGGGATGTCATGTGCTAGTGTCAATAGGAAGCCCCTAAACGTCAGAGGTATAACCAACCTCCTGGTAGCTCCAGGCTTGGGGTCTCTACACTCTGAGTAAAGGAGTCCATCATCCCAGTAGATCCTATGGGACCCACTAGCACTCCCAGCAGCCTCAGCAGCAGCTTGCTGTCTGAGGGGTTCAAGAGAGGGGCAGCTCAGCTGCTCCTGGCTCAGATCTGCCCTGGAAGGGCCCCCTGTCCCCAAGAACTCAACCTGATCAGGTTCAAGCTCATCTGGGACAGTTTCTTCTTCAGGACTCAGATCAGCTCCCTCAAGAGACTGGTCTGGATTCTGAGGCAGGGGGGAAGACACTGCTTACCCCTACTGCTCCTTCTCTTGGAAGGCGCCTGGTCCATTTTTCCAGGATCCAGGGCCTGTTCAGTGTTAGACATTTTTGCCTGTGACCTGGTCATAGCAAACACATCTGCAGGGATACCCAACATTTCTGCATGAGTCCTGAGTTCCACTTCAGCCCAAGCTGAAGTTTCTAAATCATTGCCCAACAAGCATTCAACAGGGAGGTCTGCACTTACCACAACCTTCTTAGGGCCAGTTACCCCTTCCCAGGTGAAATTAACAACTGCCAGGGAATGGTCTGTCCTGACGTTGCTAGCATTGGTCACTTGGTACATCTCACCAAGTATGATTTGCTCAGGAGCCACAAGATCTTTTGTCACCATTGTGACACTTGCTCCTGTGTCCCTAAATGCCAAGGCCTCCTTTCCATTGATTATAGGCTGTTGTCTGTATTTGCCCAGATTACTGGGGCTTACAAATAGGGAGGCCATATCCATGCCTCCATCACAGATCAACATAGCCTGAGTTGGAACTCTGACTAGGCCAGAGTCCATCTCAGATCCCAGGGTTAACCCTACTACACCCTTATTTGGAGCACCACCACTTGGAGCTGAACTAGGGGGAACAGTTGCCTTAGGGGCAGTGGTGGTTGGAGTTGAGTCCTTGGACTTGGTACAATCACTTGTCCAATGGGTCTTCTGTTTACAGATTTGACACCATGGCTTTTTCTTGCCTTTACCCTTGTTTGATTGTGACTCCCCACCAGATGCAGATTTTTGGGGCCCTTGAGAAGACTTCTGGTCTTTACCCTTCTCCCCACCCTTATCAGAGTTTTTAGAATCTTGCTTCTTGGAGTCACCACCTTGGTTCTGAACCTTCTGCCTCACCCTGGTTCTGACCCATTTGTCTGCCTTCTGGCCCAATTCTTGGGGAGAGGTCAGAACAGAGTCCACCAGGTACTGATGCAACAGCTGATTTTGACAGTTATTAAGGATCTGCTCTCTCATAATTAAATTATACAATCCTTTAAAGTCACACACTTTACCGCCAAGTAACCAGCCTTCCAGAGCCTTAGTAGCACAATCAACAAAGTCAACCCAGTCTTGAGTCTGTGCCTTTTGGGTATCTCTGAACTTAACCCTGTATTGTTCAGTGGTTAGGCCAAACCCATCAATCAGAGCACTCTTCAAGACTTTGTAATTATCAGCATCCTCTTCTCTAACAGTGAGGAACTTGTCTCTACCTTTGTCTGCAAAGGAGAGCCACAAGATTGCTGCCCACTGCTCCCGAGGGACCCTCTGTACTTTACAGGCCCTCTCCAGTGCAGTTATCCATTTGTGGATGTCATCCCCACTCTGGTAGGGAGGGACAATTTTTGTTCAGATTCCTATGGTCATGAGTATGTTCTCTACCTCTAGGGACACTGCTGCTGCCACCATGGGGCTCTAGCCCCAACTTCTGAGAAGCTCTCTGAAGCTCCAGGGATTCCCTATCTAAGGCCAATTGCTCTCTCTTGATTCTGAGCCTAGCTCTCTCAAACTCAAGCAGTTGGCACTTCTTCTCATAAGAGGTCTCCCTTTTATGAGAAGTAGAGGTCCTATGAGAAACAGAGCTCCCTACAGATGTACCAGAATGATTAGATTCCTGAGAAGGAGATCTTGATCTTCTTGGTAAACTGTTAACCCTTCCAGGTGGGGTAAAGAGAGGCCCACTGAGGCCTCCTTCTTCACCTTCAGGAAGGATTGGATTTTCCAAGTTAGAATCATTTTGATCCTCCTGGCCAGCATCAGAGTCTAGGTCATTGAGGTTTTCACTCCCTGGCCTTTCCTCTTCTGCTGCCCCACCCCCTTTGCCTGCCTCATCAGACCCTGGGGTCTTTCTGAGGTCATCTAAAAGCAAACTCACTATGAGTCGTTGGGTGTTTGGGTTTTTCCCTGTCTTCAGTTTCCTTGATGTACACCTGTTTCTCAATTCTTGGAATGTGAGATGGTCATACTTAGTTGGCAAGGAGTCACTGGCTTCAGGCCTTGAAGACATGCTAGTGTGGTGTGGTGTAGGCACCTACCTACTCTAGTGGGAACTGAGACTCTCTTGAGTTGGAGAAAGGGTGTGCTAGACCCTTGACTTACCCAACTCTAAGTTCAGTAGAACTTACTTTATTCTAGACTTGATTTATATGTACCTAAGTACCTTTAGTGGTTTTCAGTTAGTCACTCAATGAGATTATCTGGTAAAACAATAGCAAGCTTGAATCCCAACCGCTGCACACCAATGTGAGAAGTTGGCCTGGTACATGCTGTCCACTAATTAAAGTGGGCACCTTGCACCAGTCCAAACGACCCTTATTGATGATTGGGTTAAAGACAGCCTTTATATAAAGCTATCCTAGTGGTAGCTATGGAGAGCAGCCTTCAGGCTAAGTCTCGAAGGAATGTAAAGCAGCTTATTTTACCAGTATATAACCTCCTGAATGACCAAATGAAAGGAGAACCACACCAGGTATATATAAAATATATGTATTTATTACTAAATACTCTCTACTAACCTCTTTATGAGATTAGAGAACAAGGCACAAAATATTACAGTACTAGAACGACTGTAAATAGCACAATACACAGTGGGCTCCAGGGGGAGACCAAACCATATATTAAGAAAGTGGTATAACAACCACAACTTGACTAGACACAGTGCCTAGAGCACGTAGAATCGCTGGGACCCCAAGGAACCACCCAAGGTAGTGACACAGGGGACCGACGGAGGACGGGTGCAGTGTGGGAACACAGACGCGAGCTCCGTACAACTCTATGGGAAAGTCGCGGTTGGAAATTTAAAGATTAAGGACACTTCGGAGAGGACTTCAAGCAAACCCAGCTAAACATAGAAGGTTCTAAGGCCAGCACCCTTGTGAGTACTGAGGTACCCGTGTTACCCTAGCCCAGGGGAGCCGGGTGCATAGGTGTCAAGTGGTGTCGGAAACCCTCGTCGTTTTCAATGGCGTGATGCGAAGAAGCACTGCTGCCATGGAGAAGAAAAGTGTCCGGTGTGACCCAAGCCTGGATCAGAGATGAGAAGAACCTGAAAGCAGAGGGGACAAAGTCTGGGTCACTTCACGTGACCAGGAGCGTAGCAATCGAATGCCCACCGATGTCGGGTGCTTCAGGTGCGAAGAGGTGAAGCTTGACTCTGCAGCCACGGGGACCAGGAGATGTCAATGATGACCAAAGTCCGCAGGCGAGCTCTCCCACGAAGGATGTCAAGTGCTGGGGGGTGAGTGTCCGGTTTGGAGACCAACAAGCCTTGCCAACTGCAACCCACGCGGTCAGAGAAAAGATGCTTTGGTGAGGACCAGCAAGGTCCTGGGGACTCCCCAAGCGATGGAGAGTCAGGGCACGTCTGGAGCAACCAGGAAAGCCCACTGAAAGTTAGAGTTGCCTTCTCAGGGACCCACAGGTCAACGGACCAGGGATCGCGAAGGGACCTCGAGAGGAATCACACAATACCAGCCCACGGAACACTCGTGGAGTGTAGGCCAGTAATCTTCGGTGGAAACACTGCACGGGGCTTGGACTACAAGTAGCCCAAAGCACAGCCTCAGGGAACGCCTAAAAGCATATGCTGCTGCAAATGTGCACGGTGTCCAGGGGTTCGGGTTGCACGGTCCCCACGAGGGCTGCGGGTCTCAGGTTTGCTGAGAGCCCTAGTCGGCCTCGGGGAAGCTTGGGCACCCACCTCCTGTGTTGCAAAGTCTTCGGAGTCCGTCAGGAGCTGCGTAGATGCAAACCGGTCAGATGCGTTGAGGTGCCTGCCTTGCAGGGGCGTAACTCCTTTACTCCAAGGGAGATTCTTCAGTCGTCCAGCAAAGCGTAGATCGTCGAAGGTTACTTGGTTTCAGTAGCAGAGTTTAGTCCAGGTAATATCTAATGTCCTGTAGTCAGGGTTCCTATTTTATACCCAAGGAAGGGGTGGGACAAACTCTGGGGACCCACCTATGGGAGGTTCAGGACAGAGGGGTGGCTACACCCATGTCCTTTGTCCAGGTTCGCGCCAGAGCAGGGGCTGATAGCCCCTGCAACCGGTTTGAGCTGGACTATGCACAGGGACACCAAATGTGCCCCCAGTGCAGACATCAAAGCACTCTCAGAGTGCACCCACCCAGCCCCAATACACTAAAGCCTGTCTGGGAGGTGGTCACACCTCCCTGTGACAGGAAACCTATTGTCCAGCCTCCCCTGCCGGAGTTTTGTCCAGCAGCAGGAGGGCAGACTCGTGTCTGTGGCTGGCAGCATCCATTTTGTGATGCCAGGGTTCTGTGAAGCTGGTACCGGGTGTACCGGTGCTGTCATATTTCTCCCTCTAGGAGGGAGGATTCATACCTCCCACACCAGTTACTGGTGTGGAGGTATGATTCCAAGGTGTTTGACACCAAACACAACATAATTCCTTGCAACCGTTTTAAAGTTAGCATTTACCGCGAGGTTATAATGCACTTAAGTATATATGGTTGGCTGCATCACAAACAACCCCGGAATAGTGGTTCCGAAGGCTGCAGAGGGGCTCTGCTCATGCATGGGCACCCTCTCACATAAAACCCAGCACCCTGCCTTCAGGATTGATAAGGCCTGCCATAGGGGTGACTGATAGGTTTATATGTGCAGTGATTAGGATAGATATAGTGAACCTATATCTAAGTAAGGGGTGCATGCACCACCTCACACAGGCTGCAGTAGCAGACCTGTTGTGTCATTTTGAATGGCCTCTCAGGGGTGGCATAATACATGCTGCAGCCCCTGGGAGGCCTCTGGAGTACCTATGCCCTGGGTACATAGTATACCATATACTAGGGACTTATAAGGGTACACCAGAATCCAATCTGGAGTGTACCTAAAGTACATGCAATCAATTTAGAGGAGAAAGCAGATAGACTGGGGTCCTGAATAGCAGGATCCCAGTCAGACTAAGTCGAAAACAGTGAAACATCAGCAAAAAGTGGGGGTAACTATAAGAAGCAGATCCTACTCTCCTACAACCAGGAGTCGTCCCAGGTGGATGGGGTGGAGCCGAGGATGAGGACCTCCGTTTTGTCTGAGTTCTGTTTCAGGCGACTGTTCTTCATCCATTCGGCGACGGCCTTCATTCCTTCGTGGAGGTTGGTTTTGGCGGTGGCGGGGTCCTTGGTGAGGGAGAGGATCAGCTGGGTGTCGTCGGGGTATGAGACGATGTTGAGGTCGTGCGATCGGATGATGTTGGCGAGCGGTGCCAAGTCGACGTTACAAAGGGTCGGGCTGAGGGATGATCCTTGGGGTACGCCGCAGGTGATCTTGGTGGCTTTGGATTGGAATGGAGGGAGGCGGACGCTCTGGGTTCTGCCGGTGAGGAAGGAGGTGATCCAGTCCAGGGCTTTGTCGCGGATCCCCACGTCGTGGAGGCATGTGCGTAGGGTGTGGTGGCAGACGGTGTCGAAGGCGGCCGAGAGGTCCAGGAGGATGAGGGCCACGGTTTCGCCGTTGTCCAGCAGGGTCCTGATGTCGTCGGTGGCGGCGATGAGGGCGGTTTCGGTGCTGTTGTTGCTGCGGAATCCGGATTGGGACTAGTCCAGGGTGTTGTTCTCCTCGAGGAAGTGGGTCAGTTGCCTGTTGACAATCTTCTCGATGACTTTCGCCGGGAACGGGAGCAGGGAGATGGGCTGGAAGTTCTTGAGGTCCTTTGGGTCTGCCTTGGGTTTCTTGAGTAGGGCGTTGATCTCGGCGTGTTTCCAGCTCTCCGGGAAGGTGGCGGTCTCGAAGGAGCTGTTGAGGATCTTCCGGAGTTGGGGTGCGATGATGGAGCTCGCTTTGTTGAAGATGTGGTGGGGGCAAGGGTCGGATGGCGAGCCGGAGCGGATGGTGTTCATGATTTTGAAGGTGTTGTCGTTGACATGGTTCCAGGAGCGCAGGAGGCCGGTGTGGCTGGGGGGCAGTGAGTTTGAGGTGTCGGCGGCTGTCGGGGGGGTCTGGGTGTTGAAGCTGTTGTGGATGTCTGTGATCTTGCGGTGAAAGAAGTTGGCTAGGGAGTCGCAGAGGTCTTGCGACGGCAGGATGTCGTTGGAGCTGGAGCTGGGGTTGGCGAGTTCCTTCATGATGATGAAGAGCTCTTTGCTGTTGTGCGCGTTGTTGTTGATGCGTTCCTTGAAGGAGGTCCTTTTGGCGGTTCGAATGAGTTGGTGGTGCTTGCGGCTGGAGTCCTTGAGGGCAGCGTAGTTGTCCGGTGTCTGTTCGTGGCGCCACTTCTTCTCAAGTCTTCGGCAGGTCTGCTTGGATGCCTGGAGGTCGTTGGTGAACCAGCTGGCCCTTCTGTCGGTGCGTCTGTTTGAGGGTTTCTTAATCGGGGCAAGAGTGTTGGCGCAGTCGTCAATCCATTGCCTGAGGTTGCGGGCGGCTGTGTCGGTGGGGTTGGTTGGTGGGTCTCGGGCAAGGGTGGTGATTAGCTGGTCTTCGGTGACCTTGTTCCAGCTGCGGTGGGGTATTCGTTGAGGGTGGTTGTGCGTGGTGTGTTTCTTGAAGGAGAAGTGGATGCAGCGGTGGTCGATCCAGTGGAGTTCGGTGGTGTGGCTGAAGGTGACGTGGTTGCTGGCGGAAAAGATGGGGTCGAGCGTGTGTCCGGCGGAGTGGGTGGGTGTCGTGACGATTTGTTTGAGTCCGAGGTTGGCGAGGTTGTTTAGCAGGGTGGTTGAGTTGCTGTCGTTGGCGTTCTCGAGGTGGAAGTTCAGGTCTCCGAGGAGGATGTAGTCTGTGGAGGCCAGGGCGTGCGTGCTGACGACGTCTGTGATGGAGTCGCTGAACTGTGGCCGGGGTCCGGGGGGTCTATAGACAAGGGTTCCTCTGAGGGTGGTGTTGGGATCGATGTGGATCTGGAAGTGCAGGTGTTCGGCGGCGCTGAGGGTGTCTTCGGTGCTGGTCGAAATTCTGAGGGTATTCCTGTGGACGATGGCGATTCCTCCTCCCGGTCTGTTGGTGTGGTCCCTGCAGGTGATCTTGTAGCCGTCCGGGATGGCTATGGCAATGTCGGGCGCTGAGGAGGGGTTCATCCAGGTCTCCGTCAGGAAGGCGACGTCCGGGGAGGATGAGTCGAGTAGGTCCCAGAGTTCGACGGCGTGCTTGTGGACGGAGCGGGTGTTGAGTAGTATGCATCTGAGATGGTTGCGACCTGCCCTGGTGGGGGGGGCAGAACGTGCAGGTGTTCGGTGGCTGGTGTAGCTGCAGCTCCGGCAGGAGAAGGGTCCGTGAGTGAGCTTCGGGGTGGCCTGGAAGCAGGTGGATGATCGGCCGGCGTTGAGTTCGTGGAGGATGTTGGCGTCGTAGCGGCGTCGTGCGTCATGGCACTCGCGGGGGCCAGGGGGTCTGGTGCTGGGCACGGTCCAGGCACGGACAAGCGCAGACGGGCTTGCCTTAGGCGCTCCAGCGGCGCGGCCGCACAGCAGCCGCCATTAAGAAGGGGAGGTGGGAGGGAGGAGCAGCTGGGAGGCGGGTGCGGGGAACGAATGGGCGAGCGAGGGGGGCGAGGCCGCAGGGGACGCAGCGGCAGGAAGGGGAAGTGGCAAGGCCAAAATGTAGGGAGAGCAAACGGAGAACAAGAAGGTCAAAAAAGGTGAAAGTAGAGAAAACAGCAGACAGTAGCAGCAGACAAGTAGAACGGGCCAATTAGGGAAATACAGGGAGAGCGGCACAGGAGGCACGAACTCGCGGCAGCAGCGGGAGCGGAACACGGGCACAGTCAGGTGGAGCTGTGCGGTGTGGGGAGCGACCTGCCTGTAAACAGGGTCAAGGGTCGCTCTCTTCACCACGCAGCGGCCGCCATTAAGAAGGGGAGGTGGGAGGGAGGAGCAGCTTGGAGGCGAGTGCGGGGAACGAATGGGCGAGCGAGGGGGGCGAGGCCGCAGGGGACGCAGCGGCGGGAAGGGGAAGTGGCAAGGCCAAAATGTAGGGAGAGCAAACGGAGAACAAGAAGGTCAAACAAGCATTGAAAATGCAATAGGTCTCGGCTTTGATTAAGTTAAAGCCATTTGCTTTGCTAATGGTATTGTACAGCAAAGCAAATGGCTTTAACTTAATAAAAGGCGAGACCTATTGCATTTTCAATGCTTGTTCTATCTGCCTCGGGAAGATGAAAGGCTGAGTTGGCCAGACAGCGATTCGAAGCGCAACCTGCTAGTTTTACACAGATCTCTATAGCAGGCTTCCAACTCACCGAGCGGCCATGCTGTGTCATACTGGCATCTGGCCCTTACAAAACAAAATAAATTTAAAAAACGCACAACAGCACCTACAGGATCGATCTCTGTAGGACTGGATGCAAACCTATCACATCCGGATTCAAATGTGTGACCTGCACGACCCCCACCCCCCTTCCCCACGTACCTCTCTGTGGCCCCTCTGCCTCCCCTCTCACTCACCACAATTCAAACTACTCTTTCTATCTGCCTCGGAAAGAGGAAAGGCTGAGTTGGCCAGACAGCGATTCAAAGCGCAACCTGCTAGTTATACACAGATCTCTATAACAGGCTTGTAACTCCCGGAGCTGCCATGCTGTGTCATACTGGCATCAGGCCCTTACAAAACAAAATACATTTTAAAAACGCACAACAGCACCTACATAATCGATC
Source organism: Calotriton arnoldi (assembly GCA_963921515.1). NCBI lineage: Eukaryota > Metazoa > Chordata > Amphibia > Caudata > Salamandridae > Calotriton > Calotriton arnoldi. The sequence continues at coordinate 8,719,521 of CAWUFW010000013.1, read as the reverse complement.
TCTGTAGGATTGGATGTAAACCTATCACACGCAGATTCAAATGTGTGACCTGCACGACCCCCACCCCCATTCCCCCACGTACCTCTCTGTGGCCCCTCTGCCTCCCCTCTCACTCACCACAATTCAAAATACTCTTTCTATCTGCCTCAAGAAGATGAAAGGCTGAGTTGGCCAGACAGCAATTCGAAGCGCAACCTGCTAGTTATACACAGATCTCCATAGCAGGCTTGCAACTCCCCGAGCTGCCATGCTGTGTCACACTGGCATCTGGCCCTTACAAAACAAAATAATTTAAAAAAAACGTACAAGAGCACCTACAGGATCGATCTATGTAGGACTGGATGCAGACCTGTCCCAAACGGATTTAAATCTGTGAACTGCACGACCCCCCTCCCCCATCCTTCCACCACGTACTTCTCCGTGGCCCTTCTGACTCCCCTTCGCTCTTACTCACTCACCACGATGCTGCTTCCACCTGTCGTTAGGTATTATTTAGCACTATACAGCGTTGTGTAGGGTCTGAGGAGAGAACATTACACACAAACTTTCAGGCTGTGATCTATTATTCTCCGAGATGTCGTCACCTACGCGGGGGTCAGCTGTAGGCACACTCGGCTGTGAATAGAGATTACAAGCCACAACGGAAGTAGAGCGGTAACGGTAGCTCCTTCTCAAGCAGTGGAACCATTCCAGAGAGGGTAAGAAACAGCAACAACCATCATGAACTCACACGAGAACTACTAAAGATCTGGCTTTTCCCAAACGCTGGACACAACGGCGCCCAAGCTCCCCCGCTGAGCGGTTTGTATAGGGGGCTTGTGGTCCTAACCTCACAATACCTTGCTTACAACCACATGTATGAAAAAAACGAAAATGAAAAGCGAAGACGCACTCTGATGCCCCCTGTCCCTAATATCACTGAAACAAACTCAGCCAGTCCTGGCCTGTTAGCATGTTGAGACGCCTGGCCGAATTACTTTTGTTACTATCTTGGCACCGGCGCGGGTGCCACGATTGCATCAAAAATAAAGAAATAGGAAAGCATTTTTTTTCTATTCCTTACTTTTGATGCAGTCGTGGCAGCCGCGCCGGTGCCGAGATAGTAACAAAAGTCATGAAAACACAAGGAAATGGCGGGGGGCCGCGAGCGAAAAAAATAATTAAAAGCTGCAAGCTCGGTACCGGGCGGGCAAACACGGCAGAAAGCTGGCATGGCGTGCTGAATGTAGCAAAGCACGTCGTGCCTGCAAGTAAGAAACCCACTAAAGAAAAGAGTACTTACAGACTAAAAAGAGCTAGTCTGGGTTTCCAAGTGTCCTCCTGTAGCCAGGCGCTCGAAGTTAAGCGTTCTCCCCACTCAGCGGCAGCCGAGCAGACCCGCAGTGCGCCCCTGCACGGCCGGGACCCGTGCTGCACCTCACCCCGAGCCTGCCGTGCAGCAGCAGCATGACTGCATGCTCTGAGTCACCGCCTGAGCTCACAGACGCCAGCGAGGGAGAGAGCGCGGGAGGAAGCCCTTGCTGCGTGCGGGATAAGGATTAGACAATCCGGACCCAAGGCGCCGTTGCTGCCCGTGCAGCCTCGGTGTTAGATTGAAACCAGCTGTCCCACTCCACGGCGGCGGGTGTGTCTTGTGACCCGCGCGCCGTCCTCCTTCCTGCAGCAGCGGTATAATTATACCGTTTTTTGAAATACGTTTTAAAAAAAGCATTGTACGATGTAAAAAACAAGCGCGGTACAGTTTTACCGGGGCAATCGCTATTTTTGTTGCAGGCGCTTTGGCTGGCAGCGTGATCCAGCGCTGTGGAAGCGCAGACACGCAGTTCTTTAAATTTGTATTGCGGAATGTCGACGCATGTTTATCCCACCTAAGACCCGAAGGCTGAACATCGCCGCCGTGCGCTCCTGCAGCATGCACCAGTAGGCTCTCTGATTAGTTGACAAGGTCCACCAATCACAGTGCTTATTTGCTAGTTGCCAACCAATAAGAGAGCCGACTGGCACGTGCAAGGCAGCGTGACGAAGCTTCTGATAAGAAACTTTGTCACGACAGCCATAATGCAGGCGACCGAGTCCTTGGGGGCCGTCCAAAAAAGCCAAAGGGCGGCAACCTAAAACCCTCCTTTTCAATGGGAAGCCAGCGTTTAACATAAACGCTGACGCTACACAATGAAAATGAGGGGCGGGGCTCGAGTCCCCTTCTTGAAACTGACTTGTTGACTATAGCTCTCGCAGGCGAGGAGCACATGCGCGCTCCAACGCCAGGCGAGACCTAAAAAGGTGGAAAGTAGAGAAAACAGCAGACAGTAGCAGCAAACAAGTAGAACGGGCAAATTAGGGAAATACAGGGAGAGCCGCACAGGAGGCACGAACTCGCGGCAGCAGCGGGAGCGGAACACGGGCACAGTCAGGTGGAGCTGTGCGGCGTGGGGAGCGACCTGCCTGTAAACAGGGTCAAGGGTCGCTCTCTTCGCCACGCAGCGGCCGCCATTAAGAAGGGGAAGTGGGAGGGAGGAGCAGCTGGGAGGCGGGTGCGGGGAACGAATGGGCGAGTGAGGGTGGAGGGGCCACAGGGGACGCAGCAGCGGGAAGGGTAAGTGGCAAGGTCAAAATAAAATAAATAAAGGATCACTGCTGGATTTGGCACTATTGGGCAACAAGGCACTACAATTTTGTTAATCTTTCTTAAATCCTGCACTATTCTGTATTTTCCGCTAGGCTTTTTAAGTCCCATTATTGGCGAATTACAAGGACTACTCATTATTTCTTTTAAAATGCCTTGATTAATCATTCGATCAATTTCTGGAGCAATTCCTGCTTTTACTTCTGGACTCATTTTGTATTGTCGTATGTTTGGATAAACTTCACCTTCTCTCACCGTCACTTTAACTGGATCTACATTCGCCATTAGCCCAATATCCTTTCCTGTAAAATCCCACACTTCTCGGTTCACTGTGTTTCTCAACTCTTCTGGCAAATCACCTTCAGTCACTAATGAAAACATCCCATCTACTTCTGTACCTTGCTTGGCTAGCATCATTTTGTATATAACATCTTCATCAGGGGTTTGGAAAGCGACACCATCTGGTGTACAGTAGATCGTGCAATTCATTTTGCACAGTAGATCTCTTCCCAACAAATTTACTGGACTGGAGTCACAAACCACAAACCGATGCATTTCTTTAAAATTTCCAATATGCACCTCCATTGGTTTTGTGATTGGGGTTCTAATCTGTTGATTTGATACTCCTACAACTTGGATGGATTCTCCCGAGAGGGGTAGGTTAGGGATGTCTGCTGTTCTCACAGTAGACCGGGTAGCACCAGTATCCAATAGAAAAGTGATGTCTTTAACTTCCACTTTCCCATCAACAAATGGACCTGACTGATCTACCGGCAAGGATGCGCCAAGCACGCACTCCTCTTCCTCCCCCCTCAGGCACCGTCATTGCACACAGTCCGAATTTTCTTCATCATTCTGCAAAAAATATTGTGTAACCACTCTGTTATTCTTACCACTTTCTCCTTGAAATCCGGCGTTCGCACTGTACTGTTGTACGTTCACAAAATTTGGTATAGGAGCTGGTGGCACCTGATATTGTGGAGTAACTACCTGCTGCTGCTGATTCATAAGTACTTCATTCTGCATCTGTGGAATTAAATTTTGATTTGGCCCATTATTATTCTGAATACTCTTACACTCGTTCTTCCAATGTCCAAGCTTTCCGCACGCATGACAACGAAACTTCTTCTTCGCTTCTTCTCTATTCATTCGTCCTCTGAATTTGCTACCATTCGCCACATGATCATTCTGACTCTGCTCTTTCACTTGATTATCAGTTTGGGTATTTGTTTTATTCTCCTGCTGTTCTGCCAATTTTACCTGTGCCCACATAATTTTCTCCTTTAACTTTCTACGCCTCGCCTCAATGTCGTCTCCGCAATATTTTGCATATTTCAAAATTTCATCAACTGTCTTGCTTTGCCAGCACAACATGTGCTGCTGAATCATCTGACTAATCTGCGGTTTCAAACCATAAACAAACCGATACACAAAATGTCACATATCCTTATCACCAATGTTCTCAAAGCCAGTATACTGCTTAAACACCTGTAGCAGCCGTTCATAATATGCATGCATGGATTCATTTGGCTCTTGTGTTGTCCTATCTATCTTTACCCAATCTGTCTCTTTAGGAGGAATTTTCCCTTTCAGTAAAGTAATTACTTGATGATATTTCTTCATCACTTCCTCTGAGGGTGCTCCTGTCTTCGAATCTCTAGCATACTCCTCACTTGGCCAATCAATTGTGATCTTACACTCTGTCCATAAATCAGCAGGTATTACAATGTCAAATAAACCATCCAGGTCTTTCAATAGAACTTTTGAAACCTTCACAAATCTTTCCACTTGTTTATACCATTCAACTGGCTTTTCTCTCAATCTGGGGAAATCATTCGTAAATGATAAAATATCCTGTCTACTCCAAGGAACATGAACATATCCACCACCAGGAACTTCTCTCATTGGGCACATTTTCTCAACTTTATCTGATTCTCTCACTGAGAATGCAGCTGCTGCTTCTCTTGCTTACACCTCTTCTTTCTTTCTTATCCACCTAATTCTCCATTTATCAATGTCTCCCCATTTCCTCAAAATATTCATCAACTCCTTTAGCTGTAGTCTCTTTCCAGAAGCATTAACACTTTCTAAATCTTTGTCAGTAAAATCCACTCGATATGGTTTTTGCAACAATTTCGATTTCCCTATATCTATTCCAATCTCTGAAGCGACTTCTGTTAATTTCTCATGAAATACTCTTGCTCTTCTTGTTATACTCTTACATAAAAATAGCAACTCCTCATCATTATAAACGCTCAGTCTTTCTATGCTCACATTTCCAGTTATTTCTTCCAACTCCACTTTCAATCTGCTGATATCTAAAATCTTTGGTGGTGGGTTTCGATTATCTATTTCCTGTGCCCATCTCTCTATATCTTCAGGGGTAACTACTGTTGCTCCTCCAGTTCCTATAGGAACCAAAGATCTCTTCTCTCTCAAATTTGTAGGCGTAACTCTTTTCGGAGTTTCAGTTGAAGGTTCTACATTCGGAAGAACCATTAATGAAATAACTGATTCACTTTCACTGACCTGATCATCTGCAATTATTACTTCTTTTCTGGGACTATTTAATGGAATTGTCACAGTTTGTGGTTTCTGGCAAGTCTTTTTATCTCCATACAATGGGATTACCGGACCAATGGTCACTGGTACTGTCAAAGCTTCAGCATTTAAATTCAACTGACTTACTTTATGAACTAATTCTTCTCTTGTTTTATTCAAAACATCTCTCTCATTATCCGGCAGCACCCTATTAAATGACATATCATGTAAAATTTGTGGGGTCAAAGGCATTCCTATCACTGGTGCGCTTGGGGTAACTTTACTAGCGGCTTCTTGATTCGGTGGAGGGTTTTTAATTAGAATATCTTCTAGCAGCTCATCATCGGATTCACCATATCCTGTTGTATTCATGTGTTTTGTTTTCTCTTTACACTTTCCTCCTAACTGTTTTTCAGCCATTATTACTGGATATAAACCCTCGGTCACTACAGCTCTCCTCCAACGCTTCATCTGATCTCCACTTGACTCAAACGGATATCTAGGCAAAAATCCTCTAAATCTCCGACCACTCCTGAATTTTTCACGATCAAATGCCTCAATTTCCTACTCTTCCAAAGCTTCATACTGTGTCATTCTAGGATTTGGTTCTAACATATTCATTCGATCTCTCAAATTCTGAAGTATCTTTAAATTGAAAGTACCATGCTCCGGAAAAGCCAAAACTCCATCACCTTTAGTATACTCTACCCAATTTTCCAACCAGACACACGTGTGATATCCCTTTTCCATCATCATAAAGGAAGCTGGAGTTTTGGGTGGCGGAATAGGAATTCCCTCTCTAGTCATTACAGGTTTGTCTTTCTTAAAGAAATTTTTAATTTTCTTCATTAACGTCATTTTCTTTGGTCTTCCGAACATTTCAGATGTCCGATATATGAAAGAGTCTTGCGTATATCTTCTAGCTCTATTACCTATGTCGCGTCCTATGTCCGCGCGACTCACACCCGCAGTCAAATCAGGACTCAACATACAACTCTTTTCTCGACCAATCCTAGCGCGATTTCTATCTGTTAACCAATCAGACTCAGGCTCACGCTCTCGGTCTGACCAATGCTAGCGCGGCCTTTTATGACGTCAGTATTACTCCTTACTACTGACCCCTCCTTTACAATCTGCTTCTGTCACACGCCCGCTGTTTCTACCAATCCCAGCGCGGCTCTCTGTGACGTCAGTACAACTCCGACGACTGACCCTCCCTTCACAAGGTAATACGAAAACTTATTTCTTACTACTTTTTCATTAAATTCTTTGTTAGTAACAACATAAAAACATTCGCTACTCTGTCTGTTCCACTAAACAAAGGATAGATTTCATCTTATTCTTAAGTTTCAGCTACTGCGAGCAAAACCCCTGTTTACTCTTCATTCAAGCTCAGGAGAACCCGTTACTTCTCCAGTGTCAGCCGTATTGGGAAATGAGACCAAAGTTTCACCAGCGAACCCCTTTTGCTTTCATTCGCACTCTACTTTTATACGAAATATTCCCTAATTTAACACTGCCAGCCCTGCGTAGCTTCTCAGTGTTATTCCAACAGACGAGTAACCTCACTGCAATATGGCTTCTGTCACCACCCGCTATTCATTTCCCCAGGATTCTGGACAACATAAAACGAGACGCTAACTCTTTTGTTAAAACATAAATCAATAATCAATAATCTATACTTATCACCAAACTAGTCAATAATAACCATAACTCTGCTACCAGAAAACTGATCCAGTGGTATACTAACAACAGATACTCCGCTACCATATACTCACCTGGGCCCATAAAAACAACACACTCAGAATCGAGTAGACCGCTGGGGTTTAGTTTATAATTTCATATTTCTCAAGATTAGTTATTTAACATCCCTAACTAACCTTCACTAATCAAAAAGTTCTTTCCTCTGGTCGATGGACCATTAGTTGGACTAATTGATGGTGATAATTAACATAACTCTTAACTATTCTTTTAATTCTTAAAGTAAATAACCACAGACTCTGGAAGTTTTAAAATCTTTATCTAAATTATATGCATGTGAACCGTCTCAAAATTACAGTGCATTTCACCATCATTTAGGAAAGAATAACTCAATCGATTAAACATCAAGCATATATTTCGGACTCATTCAATGACAAATGCACAGAAAGGGGAGGACAGAGAGAAAAGAACATCTACAAATCGACATGAAATTATAATTACCAAGGATGGTGTGAAGACCAAGCCCCCTGGCCAAAGGGCTGGTAAGGGTCCCCTGGGATAGATCAGGAGACAAAGATTTCAGTACAGGATTCAGGACAGGATAGTTGACCTCTCTAAATACCGAGGACTGCGTCGCACCCCTCTCTGATTCTCTCTTCCTCCTCGAGATTCTTCCGCGATCTTCTTATCTAACCCAATTAAATTAGGATAGAAGGTTCTGCATTCGGTTTCTTCATCAGCATCTCACAGCATCCCTCCCTGCGTCAGCATCTCAGCAACACGAACTCTGACTAACTAAAGCTACCTCAATTATACCTTTCGTTCATCATGTACCACCCACTAAAGTTTCAATATCGTAAAAATACGAAATCTAATTGGTCAGGCAAGGGGGATGATCATCATACCATGCTTACATATTACTTTTATTCTATCAATCCATTGTTCGGAAAAACATCTCCTTAAACTTTATTCGTTTCTTTCGTTCCCATACATGTCCAAACTTTATTTTCAACAAATTATAAAAAAGCAAGAATAAGAATCTTCATCGTTGAACTTTTCACCCTCCGTTCTCAGGGCACATCATTCTCGTCCTTGGCTTGTATTCAACAGCCTCTGTCATCCTTCCGGGTTAACTCTCATGTAGGCATGCGCAGACTTGAATTACTCAGCTCAAGTCGGCTAAACGTGAAAGGCCCAAATGCGCACTAATAATAAAGTCAAAAGAACAAATATTAATTTCACAAATAAATGATCACACTGTATCTACTCTAATCCCTTTTACTCATTAATACTTTCCCCGCAATAGCATTAGTAAAATAGCTTGCTTTCATTTCGGCTAAGCAGGTGCCATGCATGTAGGTCTTAAAGACGCCATTTTAGTGCTTTCTGCTCATGCGCAAGAATTTCCAAGCCTTATTCCGTCATACTGCATAGATGCAGTTGACGCATGCGCGGTAAAGATTTCCCGTTAAAGCTGTTTTAGTCCTTTATTCATGTTAATAGCATTAGTAAAACACATACGCAAGCTTCACTAACTCACGTGTTTCTGTGGTGCGTGTTATTATTTTACGAGACATGGTTAGTAATTCGTTAATAAGTTAAACGAGAGGATTACTTCTGAGCAAGTCTCTTTCTTACGAGACCTTGCTCCATCACTGGTGTACCCTTGTAATTCCCTAGTATATTGTACAAGGTACCCAGGGCATAGGTACACCAAGGGTCTCCCATGGGCTGCAGCATGCATGGTGCCACCCATGGGAGTCCACTCAAACTGTGACTACAGGCCTGCCATTGCAGCTGGTGTGAGTTGGTGCTTGCACCTCTCATGACAGATATAGGTTTCTATATATCTGAGGTCACTGAACTTAAAACCTATAAGTTACCCCTATGACAAGCTCTTCAGTCCTGAGAGCAGGGTCCTTGGTTATAAGTGTGAGGGTGCCCCTGCATGAGCAGGACACCCCTACAAACCCCGTAGTCGATTCTCCAGGCTTTGTAAGTGCAATCAGCCAATTTAATACATATAGTGGACATCAGTCATTACGAGATGTCTAACTATGTAGTGGCTGCACCAAACCCGGTCATGTTTGGTATCAAACATGTTGGAATCCTACCCCAACACCGATTCCAAGGTTGAAAGTATGATCCCATCTAATGGGGGCTTCCTTGAGGTACCCCCCCTGTACTACCGGTAACAGCCTTTCAGGGCCTGACAGCCAGATAGTGCTGCTGCCGACCACAGACATGATTCTGCCCTCCTGCTGCTGAGCCAGGCTTGAGCAGGGGAAGGTAGAACAATAGGTTTCCTGTCGCAAGGAGGTGTGAACACCTCACAGACAGGACTTAGTGTATTGGCTGGGGTGGGGACACTTGCCAGCGCCACCATACTGCTTTGAAGGGCACATTTGGTGCTCTTCTTGCATACTCCAGTTTGAGCCAGTTCAGGGAGCCGTTGGCTCCCGCTCTGGCGCAAACTGGACAAAGGACATGGGAGTATCCTCCCCTATGTCCAGCCTCTCCTCTGGGAGGGACCCCAGAGTCGTTCCAACCCTTTCCCTAGAGTTCTTAGGGCTTACCTATTTTTTTTTTTCTAAACACATTTTATTGGGGTTTTAGATGGAACACATATGAACAAATATGTTTCCGATACATTGTCTATGACAGTCTCTTAACACATTCAATCAGATATCTCACTAATACATTTAACAGTTAGAGGGTCAGTATTTTTCTGGCAGTATTGTCTTCCCCCTTATCTATCCTACCTCCCAACTCCCTTTTGTCCACCCCCTCACTTAGATCTCCAACATCCAAATACATAAACATACCCCTTGTCCACTTCTAGCTCTCGTGCCTGCCCCCCCCCCTCCCATCCTCATTCCCTGGATCCCATTCCTCCAGTGTCCCTCTGCGGGCGTGACAAGTACCCTCTGACTCAAGTCTGTCCCGCATCCTCCCCCACCCCCTCCCGACTCCCCAGGTCTTCCCGAGAGGGAGAGCCCCCCGCTGGTGACGCGTCCTCTAGAGTTGCCTCAGGCTCCCTTAAGGTTTTGACTCGCGCTTCCCAAGCTCGAGCTCGTTCCAGTGTAGCAATCCCTCTTTTGGCGTTTCTAAGGAGTACCCTCCTTTCACAGGCTGCCCATTTCTCTAATATAAGGGCTTCCCTATGGGTGGTTCCTTAGATTCATCATGGTACAAGACTCAAGCCTGAAACTCGTCACTCTTTGACCGTCTGGACACTTGGACTTCGCCTGGAACCGAGACTGCATCAAAGAAGACTCCTGCTGCTCCTGGTCTCGCTGTTCTGCAAGTGTTCTTCGTCGTCTGTGTCTGTGCTTCTTCCAGGATCTTCACCAGACCTGTGGGCATCAAGGACACCTGAAGTAATCTCCCTAGAAGTGAAGGAGTCACTACCTTGCATCTGCAGGCACCGCAATGAAGCTGACTGGTCTGCTGCTCCTGATGTCTCATGGACCTCGAAAGGCTCAGCAACACAGGTGGTGGTTCTGCAGCTCCCTAGAGGCCAGACCTGTCCTCTCTGCAATTTTGAGGCCAGTATCTCTCGTCTGAACCGCTGGGACTGAACCGCTGTGCACCACATCAACTTGCCGTTGCCAAGGCTTGTTGACTCTGCACTCCAGAGATCTTTGGTCTACAAGAAGCTGCAGGCTCCAGCATGTCTTCCTTCCAATTACAGCTTCCTCAATGCATCCTCTGCACTGTGGGCCTTCCTTCTTGGTGAGCTGCTCGAGGTCCTCTTGCGATTCCTGTGCCTTCAGCCTGTGGGTCCTCCTGAGGGTCTTCTCCTGCTTCAGTGGGCTCCTCTGCTTGCTTAGGGCCTGCTCTGACTCTCCTGCTTGTTGTGAGTCCCTTGGACCTTGCTGGTCTCAGTGTTGCTCCTTCTTTGCTCTCCACGCCAGTTGCAGCTACCAAGGCTTGTTGGTGCTCCCGCCGGACACTGACCCCCTTGTCACCGACATCCAACATGGGACAGCTCATGCATGGCTCCTGGTCTTCCTCGGCATCGCCTGGTCCTCACAGCTGCAGCGACAAGGTCACCGTCAACCTGTCAGAACTGTCCGACATCGGTGGGTATTGCTCTTCCGTGCCTCCGGTTCACTCCTGAGTGGCATTGACTCTGTCCCCTCTGCTTCCAGGTTCTTCACTTCCAGAATCCACCCTTGGATTCCACCGGACTTCTTCACCTTCTTCTCCAGAGCCACTTTTCTCCAAGTCTTCCATTGTCATCTATAGAGGTTTCCGGCGTTTCTTCACCCCTAAGCACCTGGCTTCCCTAGTGTAGGTAACCTGGTCTCCGGGGCATTAACGTGTGGGGTGGTTCTCCAACCTTCCGCCTTCCAAGGGAATTCTTGGGGGTGCTCTGGGAAGGGCCCTTCTTCTGCAAAACTCCAACTGCAATTTCTCCATTGACTTTCATTTGGCACACAGCTGTGTTCCCACTCTGCACACAGCCTCCGTGGGGTTCCTGGGTACTTACCTTGGGTAGTTCTTTGTGTCCCCGGCGCCTCTTGGTCTTCTGGTCCAAGTCCCCTCTTCCAGTTCACATTCCACTTTCTTAATATATGATTTTGTCTTCCCCTGGAGATCACTGTATTTTATGGAACTTACCCGTACCTTATTGCAATTGAAGTATGTTTGGGTGTATTGTGTTAATATTTCTGGGTAGGAGATATCCCAATGTGTTAATGACTATTGTGTAATAAATAGAAGTATTTTAATATTAACACTGTGTGGTTCTTTTTCGTTTCACCTACACTACATGATTAAACTGGTAAAACAAACTGCTTAACACTCCTTCAAGATAAGCCTGAAGGCTGCTCTCCAGAGCTACCACTTTGAGAACTTTCTATGGTTATCAAAGGCCACTAAAATCACCATGAGGGCTGTCTGGATTATTGCAAGGTGCACCACTTAAAGTGTGCATCATATGCTAAGCCAGCTTCCTACACTGCCTCTGAACCACAAAAAGCAAATAGGTGTTAACTGACAGACCACTTAGGAGGGATTACCTATCTGTAAGTGAGCAGGAACAGTTGACAGAACAAAAGACAAGTTCAGCAGTACCTCCATTGATTTGGAGATGCTAAGGAGGGCTTCTCTGATTTAGTCCAAGCACCCTCCCAGACAGTCAGGCTCTAGCCACAGTAGGAGGTAAAACCGGGTTTGACTTTGTCAGACGAGAACAGAACTCATAGGGGGCTGAAGGAAGGCCTGCCTGGTGTCAGCACGGGTGTGCCATCTTGGAACTGTGGCTCCTAGATAATTATACAATAAGGCAAATAGAAGTGCTAGAGGGATGACGAGAATTAGAATTGGGTGGTAGAATTTCTCCAAATGCCGGCTAGAGTACAGGATAATGCTGGCACCTCAGCCACCACCTCCTCAGAACATTCCGGAACCTAGTAAAGCTCCATCTGAAGAAGATCCTGCTGAAAGAAGATTCTTCACTCCTGCTGGAAGAAGTTTCATGCCTCTTGCTGGAAGAAGAGAACTCACATAAGAACTCAAGAACTCCTGACTCCTGCTGGCACCCATAGACTAATTCTACTCTCCAAAGGTCAAGTTGTTGCCCTTCTGTTTAGCTGCTTCAGAGACACAAAAAGCAGAAGGACTCCTGACTCCAAGAGGGCCCAGCAGAACCTAGAAAACTGGACCCTGCAGGAGGAGGAAGTTGGAGAGGAGACAGCGAGAGGAAAGGAAGCTGCTGACTCAGGAGGCAGCAGGGCACCTTCTAACACATAGAAAGAGAGTAAGAGGGCAGGTAAGAGGCCCAGGGTGGCTCTTAAAGACTATGAATCATTGTCATTCGATTTTGTGTACCACATGTTGGGAATTATAGGTCTATTTAAAGTGAGATCAGGTGTGATGATAAGTGTGTGTTGCACACTTCTGGAAGAGTTGTGGCTTGTACGGAGGGCAAGATTGTCAACAAAGATAAAACCCAAGATCTCCCTTTCTGTCTTCTGAGGAGGCGGTGGAGAGGTCCTGCAGATGGCATAAGTAGGTTAAATGTCCCAAAAGTCCTGCTTTACTTACAGATTCTCAGGTCCAAATCATGATTGAGGAAGCTGTATCGAAGGCTTTTGTGAAACTCAGGGTTAATATGAAAGTGTAAGCCCCTGACAAGTCACCAGACGCGATTCTGATTATGCCGTGCAAGGACACAGCTCTACTGTGTCAGACAAATACATCGCCAAAGAAGACCAGACACAGATACTAGAACACATAAGAGATAATCTGGACTTTGAGCTGGCTTCACAGGAGGAGGAGGGGGAACAGCTATTCCCTCAGTATTTCAAGCCTCCGGTATTAGCCCTACCCTGCCATAAGAGGATAAAGCACCCAGATATTCGACAATGGAGGGACATAAACCAGTACTTGGTGCCAGGGTTCTCACTGAAGACCTATGTTGTATTGGAAAGGGAGGAGAAAATTCCTCTGAATGTCAAAGTAGATTCTATATCGCTCCCCCCTTCCCCCCCCCCCCCAATTGGCAGGACAACTATCATTCCGGAGGACTGCACTCTGTCTTAGGTGGTTGACAGAAAAGTGGATAGCGCAGTGAAGAAATCTTTTGCGGCTAGCAGTTTATCTTTAAAGGCTGCCATTTATGCCACATATGCCTCCCAGTCTTTGGCTGATTAATCATTGGATATCATTAGAACAACGGCTTGATTCTGCAGCATCCATTCTAGCCCAAACAAATCTCTATATTCGAGAACTGAGAAGAGATTTTTCCAAAAAACCCTAATTTCTTAAGATTCCATACAAGGGTAAGAAGCTTTTTGAAGAGCAACTTGACACCTTGATTAGTAAATTATATAAGGATTAAAAACATACTTTCCCTTGTAAGAACTAGTCAACTAAGACTTCAGAATCTTGAAGGAGGATTACAAAAAGAGTACCCTAAAAGAGATTTATAGAATTATCAATCTCGCAGATACGGATTCCAGCCAAGGAAATTTAAATTCCAAGCAGTCTGGATAGACCAAGCAATGTTCCTGACAATTACCGTCCGCTCAAGATGGGAGAGCCAGTGGGAAGACGATTATTTGTTTTTTATAAGTCTTGGACATGTACATAACAGACCAGTGGGTACTGAGCACTTTAAAGACTGGATACTTAATCAAGTTCACCTCAATGCAACCAAAGTGAGGTAAACCCAGTGAAAAGAGTTTTTTTGTGGTCGGGAATTCAGACCTTACTCAACAGGAGAGCTATTGTACCAGTACATCTTGAGGAAAGGGGAGGAAATACTTATTCCATCCTTTTCTTGGTCAGAAAGATCTGTGGCGAATACCAGCCAGTACCCGATCTCAGGAACGTAATGGGTTGACCAAGACCACCCACTTCATAATGGTCAGGATTCAGAAGGTGATTCCACTAGCTTCAGAAGGGGACTACCTTAATACCATAGATCTGCAGGGTGTCTACCTGCATATTCTGATTCATCTAAAACCCATCACAAATTTCTAAGGTTTGCGGTGGGTCCCCACCATTATTATTTCAGAGTATTGCCGTTCAGCCTCAAATCATCCTCTCCTGTTTTCGCAAAAGTGCTGGCACCTCTGATGGGTCTATTCCATTTTCAGGGAGTGACTACCCTACCATATCTGGACAATTCTCTGATAATCTCTCCATCCTTTCAGATACCAAAGTCACATATAGAGAAGACACTAGAGGTTCTAAAGGAACACAGACTCCTTATATATCAATCAATCAATCAATCATGTCACTTATAAAGCGCACTACATACCCGCGAGGGTCTCAAGGCGCTGGGGGAAGAGGGGGGTGGTGCTGCTACTGATCGAAGAGCCAGGTCTTGAGGAGTCTTCTGAAGGCCAGTAGGTCTTGGGTCTGTCGGAGGTTGGTGGGGAGGGTGTTCCAGGTCTTGGCGGCGAGGTGGGAGAAGGATCTGCCGCCGGCAGTCGTTTTCCGGATGCGGGGGACTGTGGCGAGGGCGAGGCTGGTCGAGCGGAGCTGGCGGGTGGGGGTGTAGAAGCTGAGTCGTCTGTTGAGGTAGGCTGGTCCGGAGTTGTGGAGTGCTTTGTGTGCGTGGGTGAGGAGCTTGAAGGTTATCCTCTTGTTGACAGGGAGCCAGTGCAGGTCTCTCAGGTGGGGTGTGATGTGGCTGCGTCGGGGGATGTCGAGGATAAGACGTGCAGAGGCGTTCTGGATGCGTTGCAGCCGTCTCAGGAGCTTAGCCGTCGTTCCTGCGTAGAGGGTGTTTCCGTAGTCCAGCCTGCTGGTGACGAGGGCCTGGGTGACTGTTTTTCTTGTTTCGGTGGGGATCCACTTGAAGATCCTGCGGAGCATTCGGAGGATGTTGAAGCAGGATGAGGAAACGGCGTTGACCTGCTTAGTCATGGAGAGGGTGGGGTCGAGGATGACCCCTAGGTTGCGTACGTGGTCGGTGGGTGGCGGGGCTGTTCCCAGTGATGTTGGCCACCAGGAGTCGTCCCAGGCTGAAGGGTTGGAACCAAGGATGAGGACCTCCATCTTGTCCGAGTTCAGCTTCAGGCGGCTGGTCCTCATCCATTCGGCGACGGCCTTCATTCCTTCGTGGAGGTGGGCTTTGGCGGTGTGAGGGTCTTTGGTGAGGGAGAGGATCAGCTGGGTGTCGTCGGCGTAGGAGATGATGTTGAGGTTGTGCTGTCGGGCGACGTGGGCGAGGGGTGCCATGTAGATGTTGAACAGCGTTGGGCTGAGGGAGGAGCCTTGGGGTACGCCGCAGATGATCTTGGTGGCCTTGGATCGGAAGGGGGCGAGGCGGACGCTTTGTGTTCTGCCGGAAAGGAAGGATGTGGTCCAGTCCAGGGCCTTCTCTTGGATCCCGGCGTCGTGAAGGCGTGTTCGTAGTGTGTGGTGGCAGACCGTGTCGAAGGCGGCTGATAGGTCCAGGAGGATGAGGGCTGCTGTTTCTCCGTTGTCTAGCAGGGTCCTGATGTCATCGGTGGCGGCGATGAGGGCGGTTTCGGTGCTGTGGTTGCTGCGGAGCGATACAAAAGGGGATGATGGACGGAACGTTTGAGCCAATCAAACACTCACCCCCAGTCAACTGATCTGGGTTTAATCCATCTTCATTCTTTAGCTCACTCCACCACCCCAGTTCAGACATGGCCATATGCAAATCAGTCTGACCCTGTGCCTCATGGGAACAGTCCAGCCCGAACTGCCAAGCCATGTCTTCCCTGGACCGGAAACAAGCATCCTAGGACCGGTTTCTGGCATTCCAGCCGTCATCAGCCAGGCTTGCTTGAATCCAGTGGCAAAGTGAGCAAGGGACCCACGTCTGGGCATACCCCCGCCAACTTAGGGCGAACAAAGCGATACAAAAGGGGATGATGGACGGAACGTTTGAGCCAATCAAACACTCACCCCCAGTCAACTGATCTGGGTTTAATCCATCATCATTCTTTAGCTCACTCCACCACCCCAGTTCAGACATGGCCATATGCAAATCAGTCTGACCCTGTGCCTCATGGGAACAGTCCAGCCCGAACTGCCAAGCCATGTCTTCCCTGGACCGGAAACAAGCATCCTAGGACCGGTTTCTGGCATTCCAGCCGTCATCAGCCAGGCTTGCTTGAATCCAGTGGCAAAGTGAGCAAGGGACCCACGTCTGGGCATACCCCCGCCAACTTTGTGGTTGCTGCGGAAGCCGGACTGGGAAGGGTCCAGGATGTTGTTCTCCTCGAGGTAGCGGGTCAGTTCTTTGTTGACGATTTTCTCGGTGACCTTCGCGGGGAACGGGAGCAGAGAGATGGGTCGGAAGTTCTTGAGGTCCTTGGGGTCTGCCTTGGGTTTCTTGAGTAAGGCGGTGATCTCGGCGTGCTTCCAGCTTTCCGGGAAGGTTGCTGTCTCGAAGGAGATGTTGATTATTTTCCGGAGATGGGGCGCGATGGCTGTACTGGCTTTGTTGAAGATGTGGTGAGGGCACGGGTCTAGCGGTGAACCGGAGTGGATGGTGTTCATGATCTCGCTGGTGTCCTCGTCGTTGATGTTGGTCCAGGAGAGCAGGCGGTTGGTGGTTGTGGGGGCAGTGGTCTCGGTGGTTGCCGGGGCAGTCGTGGTGTTGAAGCTGTCGTGGATGTCGGCGATTTTGCGGTGGAAGAAGGTGGCCAGTGAGTCGCACAGGTCTCGCGACGGCTGGATGTCGTTGGTGTTGGAGCTGGGGTTGGAGAGTTCCTTCACAATGTTGAAGAGCTCTTTGCTGTTGTGTGCGTTGTTGTCTAGGCGGTCTTTGAGTGAGGCCCTTTTGGCGGATCTGATGAGGTGATGGTGACTGCGGGTGGCGCTCTTGTGGGCGGCATAGCTGTCCGCTGTCCGTTCGTGGAGCCAGATCTTCTCCAGTTTTCGGCATGTTCGTTTGGAGGCCTGGAGGTCTTCGGTGAACCAGGTGGCTTTCTTGCTGGTGTGGCTGTTGGGCGGATTCTTGAGCGGGGCGAGGGTGTTGGCGCAGTCGTCGATCCACTGTCTGAGGTTGCGGGCGGCGGTGTCGGGGTCGGAGGGTTCGGCGGGTGGGCTCAGGGCGAGGGTTGTGGTTAGCTGGTCTTCCGTGACTCTGCTCCAGCAGCGGCGAGGCATTTGTTCGGTGCGGTGGTGCGTGGTATATTATGTGAAGTCTCACGTAATCCAAGACCAGTCAAGATCAGATGTTCATTGGGGCCAGGTTCATTGGTCCTCCAAAGAAGAGAGTTATCAAGATCCATTCTAACTTCCGGACCTTGATGAACGAAGAGAGTCTGATGGTAGGTGCTTGGCTAAATGTTCAGGGAGACTTGGCAGCACAATTCTTCTTGTGCCTTGGGAGATATTTTGTCTAAATATAATAGTGAGATATATCCTGGATTATTGGTGCCCAGTGTGTCAGGACATGAAGCTGATAATCTCAATGACTGGCGAAATCAAGAGGGAACTACCATGGTGAATGATTACTACAAACATCTTGAAGGGAGTATCATTAGCAACAGAGCAGCAAACAATCAAGGCAACGGATGCCAGTGCTTCAGGTTGAAGATACTGGACCCAGGATCAACAAACTCAAGGACGTTGGTCTGTGAAACATCGGAACAGGTCTTCCAATTGGAAGGAACCACAGGCAATATATCTAGCCCTAAGAGACTTTGCCCATCTTCCTCAAAAGTAAGCAGTTGTCATCAGGACAGACCCCAAAACGAAGAAGTCTTATCTCAACAAGTAGGGGGGCATGAGGGTTCACTCTCTGTCATGGAGAGTGGCTCAGGACAACATCTTATCGTTATCAGCGATTTATAACAAGGACAAGGTCAATGTCCTGGCAGACAGACTGATTTGAGAAATGTCCCCATCCAATGAGTTCTGTCGCAGCCATCAGACATTTCATAAATTCAGCCGCAGATGGGGCTATCCAGTGATGGATTTATTTGCGACTTGAACGAAAGCACAAGTTCTGCTAATTTGTTCAAGAATGAAAGAGGAAGGCACTGGGAACCTAGACACATTCTCATGCCCTTGGCCGGAGGAGCTACTGTACGCAGTTCCCCTGTTCCCTCTTCTCCTGAGATTCTTGATCAGGTTGAGAAGAGAGAGTGGAGGTGATTCTAATTGCACCAGCCTGGCCTCGTTCCGACTAGGAATGCTGTCTCCCATTGCATCCATCTCCTCGAATATAGCACCTTACATCGCATGCATTTACAACGCATGCGATTACCACGCGGTCGTTACAACAACTGCGTTGTTACATCGCAGTACATTACAACGCAAGTCGTTACATCGACTTGCTGTAGGGGGCGCTCTGGACTTAGGAATAGTATAATTTACTATTCCAACTCCAGTGTGCGCAACAGTAGGGAAGGTGTTGGAATAGTAAATTATACTATTCCTTAGGTTAGCGCGCCCCCTACAGCAAGTCGATGTAACGACTTGCGTTGTAATGTACTACGATGTAACAACGCGGTCGTTGTAACGACCGCGTTGTAATCGCATGCGTATGTAATGACTGGTTCCCATCTCTGTCCTTTCCTTTACTTCAGGTCTACAGTTTGAGAAGACTCTGGCTGACAGCCTAGAGGTTGAGAGGGCAGAGTTAGTAAACAGGGGATTGTCCGAAAGGTTGGCCATTTACATTCAGGCCTCCAGAAGGCAATCTACACTGTCATCGTACAAGAGACATTGCGGAACTTATACTAGGTGGTGTACAGATAGACACTTAACTCCACAGTCTGCTCCTTTAGACCAGATCCTAGAGTTTCTCTAGGACAGTTTCACTCTTGATCTTAAACTGCCAACTCTTAAGATACAATGGGCTGCGATTAACTCGTTTAGGAGTACCTAAGACAAATTAGAGGAGAATCAAGAGTTAGTGAGCAAGTTATTCAAGGGGTTTGGCAATATTAGACCTTCGGTCTGACCTGTGTTCCTTGCCTTGGATTTACTGCTAGTTTCGCGGTCATTGTGATCTCCACCTTTCAAGCCATTGGAGTCCATTGTTCTTAGGCTGTTAACATTAAAACCTTTCTTCTTGTCACTACTACATCAGCAGAACTATGGTGAGAATTAGGGTCGCTATCCTTCAAATACCCTTTCTATAGATATTTGAGGACAGAATTGTCCTACGTTTAAGTCCATCATTCATTCCTAAGGTTACGCCTGCCTTTCATACCAAACAGGAAATTATGTTGGTTGTATTTTATCTGGACCCTCCGACACAAGAAGAAGTTGGTCTCTTTTGCCTCAATGTCAAATGAGCTATCTTGATACACCCATAGAGAATAGCTGAATCGAGAGATCCAGGCATGAATAGTCTGTTTGTTGATTTTGGGTTTGTCAAAAAAGGGTTCAAACCATCAATCCAGACATTGAGTAGGTGGTTAGTACGGTTAGTTTAGCCTACAAAGAATCTGCTGTCCCGTCTCCCGCTGGAGTAGTGAGCCGTTCAACAAGAGGGATGTCAACATCTCTGCTGTGGGTCAAGTTGTGTCTAATGGAAATCTGTAGGGCAGCCACTTGGACGATCCCTTCCACCTTTGGTGTACACTATATGGTGTTTCAGTAGATGGAGATTCAGAGTGTTTTTGGTTCAAAATGTCTATCATCTCTGCCATGAGTAGAGGAACTATTCCACACCTCTGCGTGTAAGTTTCTACAGTCCACCATGTCCACCAGTGGCACCATTTACTGCCTCAGCTTGATAGGCATTGCAGGAGATTTAAATTTTTCCCGGCTTTCGACTTCTTGCCTTTAGAGGGACACTTTGTCAATCTGAGTATGTTGTGGTCACTATGTGGCCCCTGTGTGCCCATCCCTCTCTTCACAAGACTACGGTGAGGGCTGGTCCTCAGATGCGGCATTCCTACCTTTTATCTTGAGCAGTAAAACCTGCTTGGAGTTTGTTTTCATTAAGTACACAGGGAGTGCCCGTGTGGTTTACAGGGAGGGTGTGTGAATGCCTCTTTCAGCTGGAATGCCTGCCTGTGAGAAGTATAAAAGTGCAGCTTCTGTCAGGGCTGTGGTTCTGTGCCTCTCTCTCGAGAGGTTGGAGCAGGGGTAGTGTATTCAGTGTGCTGAGGACTAGATCTCCTATGTTTTAACCAATCAAGTCTTTCCTCAATATCTGAGGGATTCAGCCGAGTCCATGGGTGCTGTGGGATGTGACAGTTTAAACTATTTGTTTTCAACCCATGTGCGAGGGGGTAGGTCCCTAAATTACAATGTGACTTATTTGACAAAACCATGAAAGGGAGGAGAGGCCTCCATGGGCAAAAGGCCTTGTTATTTTTGTGAAACGTTGTGATGGGAGATATAATTCCCCTGTGAGTGGGAATGCCCTGTTGGATGCGCTGCACGCGAGGGCGAGCCCCTGCAAGACAGTGTACCTGTTTCGGGTTTTTTCAAACCCTGGGAGGGCAGTGTCAGGTCAATGCAGGACAGTGGGAGGCTCTTTATTCGAGTTCTAGGGCACTAGAGAGCAGTCCTTCTCAGACAATGTGCCTTCTTTAAACCCAAGATAAGTCAGAGAGCCACAGCAGGATAGAGGTGGGATGGGATGTGACCTCCACATTGGCAAAACGTTGTCTTTTCTAAAGGGCACATTACTTCCACATGTGCCTGACCTCAACACACAGGGTTGGAGAAAAGAGATTGTCTGTATCGGGCTGAATGGACTTTATAACAAATGTTTGCACCCCAAAGAACATCATTGCAAGAAGACATGCTGAGATACTCACTCAGGGTCACAAAAGGTAGAAATGGTGGTTTCCGTTTTGTCCCAGCAGCAGCTTTGGCCTTAGGGGCAGTGGAGTTAGTATACAGGTTATCTATGGGAGTGAGGGCCCCTGAATATTGAAAAATGGAAATGCATTGAAATAATACAGCGTGGAACAGCGTGGAACGTCACCTGAGGACTTTCTACCCTACAGTTTATTAGCTGCAGACTCTAATTGTCTTCCATCCTTGCCAGGGCCCTCCCTATGTGCTACAGATGCCAGGCTCCTCTATGTTTCATAGTTTACAAGGGTTTGATCACAGCTGATCTCATTGCATCTGTCAGACAAGTGACCTCTTCCTGGGTGTTTCTTCCTTTTACCCTCTCTGACGCTACTCCACTGGCCTGTAGCACAAAATAAAGTTAAAATAACATGGCCAACTGCCTGAAGCCCAACACGGACAAGACAGAGGTACTGATCTTTGGAAACAAAAGCTCCCCACAGGATACATCCTGGTGGCCCTTGGAACTCGGACCTACTCGTACCCCCACTGATGAAACTAGGAACCTAGGCATCATTCTGGCCAACAAGCTAACTATGACGACTCAGGCCAACTCCGTCTCCTCCTCCTTCTTCTTCATCCTCCGCATGCTTCGTAAGATACTCAAATGGCTAACCAAAGCTCATGATGCACCTTCACCCAGGCCCTCATCTCCAGCCAACTGGAATACAACAATGCTCTCTACGCAGGGATCGGAGCTTACCTCCTCCGATGACTACAGACTATACAGAAGCCAGACTCATCCTGGATCTCCCTGGACTAACCCTCATCACCCCCTACCTCAGAACTCCATTGGCTCCCTGTACAGAAAAGATGCCAGTTCAAGCTCCTGACCCACGCATGCATGGCCCTGCACAACTGTGGACCTGCCTACTTGAACCAGCGCCTGAACTTCCATCAGCCAGCCAGACACCTTCGCTATGCTTCCCTTTCTCTAACCTTCACCCTTGCATCCGACATAGCAGATGCGGCAGTCGCTCCTTCTCCTACCTTGCAGCGACGGACCTCCCCATCTGTTCCAGAGGTCTGAAAGGCCCTGAAGTCCTGGCTAATCAACTGGGCCCTGCCAGAGCCTGGATACCCTCAAGGATTACAAGAAGCGCTCTACAAATCTACAGATTAATTACCTACATAAACATAGCTTGAGAGCTGGTTGTGAAACTCTTTCTCACTCCTTTCCAAAGGCTACAAGTTGGCATCATCAAAAGCACTGATGGAGCGCAAGAAATGCTGAGACCGATGGATGCAAAAGGATTTATTTTGTGTTAGAACCGATGAAATCCAGGGATAAAGGATATCACCGCATTCTTCGTGATTCCCCGATATTTTCATAGTGTCAGTTGCTGAGGTACCGTTTTGAAGAAGAACATCACACGCAGATAAACTTTCCTTCTGGTTTGAAGACTTTGTGCAACCAATATAGTTAATATTTCTTAATGTCCAGCTGCAGTCAGATGCCTGTAGCGTCCCAGGGGAGGATGGGAGTAAGCCAATCTGGCATTAAGTAGGAGCGACAGTGGTACTTGTGTTAGTCTCCTTTTATTTGATTATCCCTAACTGGACTACATCAAATGGCCTACATACATCAGAGCTGCTCTCCGATGCGTGCGTCCTCCTCCTTGCCCGTTCCTCTTCGCCCAGCTCTTCCTGTTCCCTTCCGGTCCCGGACGTCCGGACACCATGCAGGGGATTTGAGAGACAAAAGTAGCGTCTCACCCTGGTCTCGCACGACCTCAAGTACCACGACAAGGCCGATAGGCTCACCATCCTAATTCGGTATCATCCTGTTTCCTAACAAGCAATACATGCCTGCTCATGGTAGCCCATGATGGCGTCTACAATTCATGATGGGAACTACATCTGCCTGGCACAAAATGACAAAATGAAGCCCAAATCCAAACCGCACCCAGCCAGGGTACAGGCACACACCTTGATGGCCAAGAAGCCAATTTCATGTGCTGACAAATTTACAAGACTCCCCTACAAAGATTGGACCGTGAAGTTTTTTCCCTTATATTAATGTATCTGCTTATAACAGGAAGCATAATTCAATGGGCAAGGACACATATATAACGACAACCATCATTCATCACAAGTAGCTGAAACAAGTCAAAAAGTGAAGTTGGTTTCATAAGTCGTTTTCTCTATTTTTAGAACCAACTCCCAAATTCAATGCAACTTTTCCATTCTCTGGACAGGGTCATGTCACATAAACCTGTTCCACGATCCTCTTTGAGAGTCAGGAGATGACTTCTTCCAGAGATTGTCTTCCCTGGAACCTTCTTGTTTTCTTAAAATCCTAAAACCAATGTGTTGTAAACTTATCACCAACCTTCTGGGCCATTCAGTGCCTAGAAATATTATGGTTACAGTCTGTGCTACAGTGCTTGATTTGTGCAGGTGTTTGCCCGAGCTCGTCCCCCTGTACTTATTTATGAGAGTTCACCACATGTTGGTGCTGTCTGCTTATTAGTGAGCAGAGCACCTAAGTAAATTGTTTAACAATTCAATTTAATTTAAAAGACAATTAAACCAGCACTGCCAGGCCAACCCTACAGCTTGAGGTGACCTGGGTTACTCAACCACGACACTCTTGTCTGAGTGTGAGAGGTAGTAGATGATGCTGAAACTTGCATTCAGCAGCAGTGGCAGGATCTGTGGGCGGTGACTACTGCAATAGACTCCTATTTAGTACTTTGGGCCCTGGCACTTATATTTTTACAACTTGAGCTCTGACACATAAAGTCGAAAGATGTTAAAACTTAGTTTAGGGTTTAAGCTTTCCTCACCTTTGGTTGACCTCCTTTGGCCAAGACACAAACAATATTGATGCCAAAATATAGTTAGAAGTTTGAGCTTTTTTATGAAACAATCTGGACTTTGCATCCTGGTAGGGTGATTCTATGATCTCTAAATTGAGATTAAATGTTCGTATGATCTTGTCTTATCAGTCCTCTTACCCTTATGACGATCGACAAGTCATCGCGTCGGTTAAGTGTGGTTCTGATTAAAGGTACTGCTATTCATTTGCTCATGTGGATATTTTGAACCCGGAAAGAAGTTGTCAGATAAAGAGATGATCTCATTTCCTGGTACACAAACAACAATGGCTGGACAGTCAGAGTGGCAGACTTCCCAGGCTCAACCAATGCAATGAATGCTGCCAACAGGACGCATGCAACACGTCAGAGCGGTCCTGCATTTCAGCAGTGTCCCCTCACCCTTTTATCCTGTAACATCTAGGAACCTCCACCTAACGCATTACACAGCTGGGCATTTCTGGATTGTAGGGCAATCTGATCAAAGTGGACAACATCCCTAAGATAGGACCCCAAGTTGTCTCCACCGAGACCTTATAGGGAGCGATGGGAGGACAGACACTACACCATAGTGGGGCCTGTGAGAGGAAGCTTCCCATGGTTCCACTATCCAGAAAACAGATCAGCAAGAATACTGCCTGTCCAGAAATAGTAGTGAGGGACCTCAGCGAAGCAGACGCCTCAAGAGCGATGGAAGAGCTGAAGTAGTAAATTTTGTAGGGCAATGACCTAACTCTAGAAAAGCCAAAACTCATTGAGATCCACTCACTCCCCCCCCTCCCAGAGGTATTCTAGCTGATTGCCCCAGCCAGCTCCCTAAATTGCTCATTGGATGTAACTCAAATACACATCAAAAAGTGTGACGGCGACTCCTTGAGCAGAACATTCTCGCCTTCCTTCTGGTGTCTTTCTGTGTGTGCTCCCCCATAGCATGCAGTAAGTGTGAGGGACGGCAAAGAGCCTCCAGAGTGAACGACGGACCAGCTGCTTACACAGTAGGTCAGCCTTTTAACTGATTGTTAGAAATGGGATTTCTGGTTGGCTAAGGCTTGCACCAAAGCCAGGCAGAAATCACCACTCTAGTCAGGGCAAGGGAGTTACACGATGAAGATAACCCCTGCTCACCCCCTTGGTAGCTTAGCAAGAGCAGTCAGGCTTATCCCAGAGGCAATGTGTAAAGCATTTGCGCAACACACACACAGCAGCAACACACTAGGCACACCACAAAAGGAACTCCACACAAGGTTATATATAAAAATAGCCTTTGTATTATCATAAACACATTAGAATAGTAATCACACAATATACACTGTGCCAACTGGCACTAGGCAATATTTACAGGGGATTATATACACATGACAGGGCCAATTGGGCCACTGTCAGAACCATCACAAAGTGAAAATAGTAAATGTAAAACACAACCAGTAACTACTGGCAAACACTGTACTCAGCATTATCCTGCAACATAAATCATAGTATGCAATCAACATCACATTAGGCGTAAAATACATTATGCACCAACCTCATAAGCCTAAACATATTAGACCATAACCTCCTAATCATAAATCACTTTAGAGGCATAAATCACAGTAGAGAATAACCTCATAAACACAGTATGCAAATAACCTCAAACATAAACCACATTAGAGGCATAAATTAGGGTGCATAAATCACATTTCCTGCGCACCACATAAATCACATTAGGGCCTGGCGCCCTATCAACCTAACACAGTCCCCCTGGCCAACTGGCCTTCTCAGAGGGCTCAAATGCCCTATGTCCATAATGTCAGGGCTTGGGCTGCCAATGCAGCAGAATTCACAAGTGCGCAATTGCGCCGACTTAAACGTTGCAGCTGCCACTAATTGCTGTGCAGCTGTGAACATCACTGTAGGCATGGGCACTCCCTGTGCCCTCTGGGTGGGTCCCCACTGGGACTCTCTAAAACAAATGTGCAACGTTGCAGTTGCCCGCTACGGCGGCGCAACTGAGAAATGACCAAAGAGGCCCTGCTCTGGGGCTCTCTACACAAAAATGCGCCACGTTGCAGCTGCCCACTGTCAAGCGGGGCAGCTGTGATAATATCCCAAAAAAGAGGCCCGGCACCACTGTGCCCTCTGGACCCCCACGGGGCTCTAAAAACAAATATGCCCCATCGTTGGAGCGGCCCGCTTTCTGGCGGGTCCGCTCAGGCACCGACAATGTGCCTCGAACCTGGCCCCTCTCCTGGGACCTCTCGGGGACTGGGGAAGTCGGGCATGGAGCTTTGCAAGGCTCCGGCCGAGTCCCTCCCCTCGGGGCTCTTCCCCCCTCAGCCTCACTCACCGGAGTAGCTTGGAGGCTCCGTCTCCTCTCTTCGCCCGGTCCCCCTTCCTGGGACCGGGACTTCAACGTGGGGCCTGCGAGGCTCCGGACGGGTCTCCTGTGGCGGGCGCAGTAAGACGCGGGGCTCTCTCTGCTCATGAGAGCCCTGCCTCGGATCCCGCCTGCTTCCAGCTCCTTCCTTAGCACCGGGGCTCCCAACAGCTCACGGGAGCCCCGCTCGGGCCGGCCACACCGCCGCCTTCCTTCCGGACATGCGCGGCAGGCCCCGCCCATAGTCAGGCGGACGCGCCTGACTTCCGATTTGCGACCGGGGCCGCGGCGGTGATTCCTCTTCAGCGCCGTAGTGCGGGGTGGGCACCCGCCTTGAAATAAAAACCTAAGCGGGGTGGGCACCCGCCAACAACCACCAAAAGCGGGGTGTGCACCCGCGCAAAATAGGCATAAAGCGTGGTGGGCTCCCGCTATTTGAATCCACGGCAATGCGGGGTGGGCACCCGCTTCTAAAGCAGCATAGGGGGGGAATCCCCCACGCCAGGATTCCCTCTAAAAGGGGCTGCAGCTCCGTGCTGCGAAGCCCAGGCTCTCCTCTTCTGGGCACATCAAGCATAGCGCTCATGAGGCGCTAGAGACAACAAAAAGAGTCCTTAGAGATTAAGGGGGCCAGGCTGTGCCCAGGGAGGCAAGCCCTCATGGCGGTTCCTCCTGGGCCCCAGCAGCAGCACGCCCCAGTAAGTTCAGAAACAGCACAAGCACCAAAAAACATGGAGTCACAGCCCCTACATTTATAGCACTTCTCTCCTTTGTCTGCGGTGCAGGGTTTGGGGGAACCAGCAAAAACTGGTTCAGGGGGGAATTGGAGCACTCTGTTTACCAGGCTCCTCTTCCCCTTTGTCAGGTGGGGGCTCAGTGATCAGACACACCACAGGGGGCGGAGCCAGCATTGTACAGGCTGGGCACAGATCTATTCAGGGTCAGGGGATTACTCCTCCCACTACTCCCAATGCAGATGTCCCATTCAGCCTAGTGCTGACTCACCCTGCCCCTCCTGGAGCCACACACACCTACCAGCCCCTGTCACTCAAAAGCCAGACATGCAATTCACATCAGGCAGGCAGACACATAGCACACAGAAATGCCAACTTGTAAAAGTGGCATCTCTAAAATAGTTATAATAAATCTGCACCATTGCGCAGCATTTATTATGACAATTCCAAATATACTAAACTTGACCACGCTGCCCCTCTCAAATCAGGAATTACCGCTGAAACACTTATCAGGGAATCCCCAATGCATTCCTATGGGAGGGCAGCCCCACAGTAGTGAGAAACCAAAATGGCTGTTTGTCACTGCCAGGACATGTCACACACTTAAGGTACATGTCCTATCTTTTACCTACAATGCACCCTGCCCATAGGGCTAGCTAGGGCCTACCTTAGGGGTGACTGACATGCAGTAAAAGGGGGGTCACAGACATGGCACACACTTTAGGTGCCACGTCACGGCGGCAGTAGCACTGCGCGCACAGGCCCTGCAGTGGCAGAGGCCTGAGATAGGTTTGAAAGGCTACTTTGGTGGGTGGCGCAATCAGCGCTGCAAGCCCACCAGTAGCATTTAATTTACCAGCCCTGGGTATATGAGATACCACTTTACAAGGGACTGACAGGAAAATTAAATATGCCAAACAGGTGTAGACCAATCTTATCAAATGTAACACAGAGAGCGCACGCACTTTACACTGGACAGCAGTGCTAAAGTGCCCAGAGGACTAAAACCACCAACACCATGTCAGAGAAAAGGCTAGGAGAAAGGCAAAAGTTTAGGGATGACCCTGCAAAAGGGCCAAGTCCAACACTGATGCTCTGACCAGGTCTGCACTGACTGCACCCATTTAAATGTGCAACGTGGCGCAGACCAGAGCAGTGTGCCCTATACATAATACAACCCCTGGTGTACAAAACATTATTTACAGCCAATGGCATCATGCTCAAAGTAAAAAAACATAAAATCAGTTACATTTATGTAGACTCATGATTTGCATCCCCACTGGTCTTTCCCTCAAAATACCTCACTGTACTCGGGCAAAACAAAATCCATGCCAAATATAAAACTGCTCCTCCAACTAAGGAGTGAGTCCCAGCTCTTAAGCAGACCCCCAATATCATGCCAGAGCAGTGGCGGTTCCTCCTAAAAGGCGGATGACGTTGCCCCGCCTACTGCGAGTGCAGCAGGTAAATGTAAATTAATAAAATGGTGATTACCATTTTATTATATGATGTGCTGCTGCCCCGTCGCTGTTCTAGCGCGAGTGTGAGGGCGGGCTAATTCCTGCTGATTGGTGGCAGCAGCAGAATAACTTGCCATGCGTGCCAGTGCAGAGTGCGCATGTCGGATTGGCCAGCTGCCTTGCGACGGCCAGCCTGACATGCGCACTTCAGACCGCACCAATCCCAGCAGTCTTAAACAGTCGGGGGATTGCAGGCACAGGCCCATAGCCTCAAAATGAGCACTGGGTTAGCATACTCAAACCAATCCTGGTGCTTCTTTCATGCTGAAAACAGCATGACAGCAGCTCCAGGATTGGTTTATTTATTTATTTATTTATTAATTAAACTTATAATGCGCAACAGCTACCCAAAAAGGGTTTCCCGGCGCAAACGCAGATACAGAGGCTGATGTCAAGGCAAAGGCAGCAGGCTAATGATTAAAAAGCCATGTCTTCAAGGATTTACGGAAATGAATGTAGTTAGTTTCGGTATGAAGAGCTAGGGGAATAGCATTCCAGAGTGAGGGGCCAAGATGTGAAAAAGACCTACCGCCCATCCTTGCTAGTTTGATTTTTGGGACAGAAAACCTCCCCTGCGTAGATGAGCGAAGGTCGCGAAGAGGGACATAGGGATGAACCAGTGATTGAAGGTATTTGGGGGCCGTACCACTTTTGATTTTAAACATGTAGCTCAGGGCTTTGAACTTAACTCGGTTCTCCACCCTGAGCCAGTGCAAGTCACGGAGATGGCTGGAAACAGAGGAAGTTCTGGGGATCCGGCATAAGAGCCTAGCTGCAGCGTTTTGAACCAGTTGCAGCCTGCGTGTCACCTCTTTGTTAGAACCCAAGTACAGAACATTGCCGTAATCAAGTCTTGAAGTAATCAAGGCATGAACAACAGTCC
Organism: Calotriton arnoldi; assembly: GCA_963921515.1. Lineage (NCBI taxonomy): Eukaryota > Metazoa > Chordata > Amphibia > Caudata > Salamandridae > Calotriton > Calotriton arnoldi. Next base: position 8,690,082 of record CAWUFW010000013.1, on the reverse strand, counting down.
TCTGAGTGGGTTCTGGTAGCATCCAGATAATTTTTTTTAGCCACTTCAAGATAGTGAAACAGGTAGCAGCTACTTTAACAACTTGGTTATGCATACTTAGTGTATCATCCATGATTACACCCAGATTTCGAGCTTGGCGGACCGGTATAGGAAGAGCACCCATCTCGCAGGGCCAATGTTGAGGACCCCAAAGTTCCCTATTTTTCCCAAATATAAGAACCTCGGTTTTTCCTCCATTCAGTTTGAGGTAGTTAGATTGCATCCATGATGCAATATTCCTCAGCCCCAGCTGAAGGGGAGAAGTCGTGCTCTTCATAGATAGAGAAAAAATGATTTGCGAGTCATCTGCATAGGAGAAAAGGGTCAGCCCAGATTTCTCTGCAATATCCGTCAGGGGTCTTACATATAAGTTAAAAAGTAGGGGGCTAAGGATAGAGCCTTGAGGTACCCCATGAGTTAGAGAGTGGATATCAGAGCTAGTTATGGGAGAAAAAACTTGGAAAGTGCGACTTGTGAGGAAGGAAGTGAGCCATTTCAGAGCCGGCCCACATAAGCCCAACAAACTTAGGGTTTTAATTAACACAGCATGGGACACCGTGTCGAAAGCTGCACTCAGATCCAACAAAATGAGGGCCACGGTGTCTCCAGCATCAAGATGGTGGCGTAGTCTTTCGTTTACCCCCAGCAGGGTGGTTTCTGTTGAAAAACCGGCTCTGAAACCCGACTGTGAAGGATGGAGAAAACTTTGCGCATCGACAAACAGTGAAAGCTGTGCATGGATATGTTTTTCTAAGATTTTAGAGAAGACCGGTAAGAGTGAAATGGGACGATAGTTAGAGAGTAGTTCAGGGTCAGCATTTGCCTTTTTAAGAAGAGGCATTACCATGGCATGTTTCCAATCAGGCGGGACGATTGCCTCCAGCAGGGAGGCATTTAAAAGATCCATGATAACCTGCAGCGATGGAGGTTCCAGCTGCTGGAGTACGGAGATGGGCAAGGGATCCCTTGGCGATCCTGATTTTATACTACCCAAAAGTTTTTTTAGGGTGGTGATGTTTAGCAGAGGCCATGTGTACAATTGATTAGTAAGAAAATTAGGGCTCCAATCTTGGTTGGGGGGCATGTCATCCATGGGAGATGGTGTGGATGTTTCTGGGGGAGCTAGAGAAATTGTCATCCTGCCCTCGTACTATATCCAGATATATACTGTCAACTTTTTGAACAAAGAAAGTGGCCAGGTCCTCACATTGCTTTTTATTAAGTGCAGGGGGCTTGGTTTGAGTTTTGGAACCGGCAAGTTCCTTAACCATGTTAAAAAGTGTTTTAGAGCAGTTTAAAGCTCTTGAAATGGTGGATGAGACATGGTCCGCCCTAGCTGTTTTGCAAAGATCATGATATATTTTTTTTGCTACTTTATAGTTGCTTTTGGAAGCGGGGGTGTAGTTCCTTCTCCACTTGCGTTCCATTTTTTTACATTTGGCTTTCTCTGTCTTTAAAGTCTCAGTAAACCAAGGTGCAGGAGGTCGATGATTGTTGGCTTTTTTTCTTGCCAAAGGTAAGCAAATGTCAATGGCATTAAGAAGCCATTTCTGTACCGAGGTAGAGAGTGAGTTCACTGATTGTTTGGAAATGGGCATGTGGGAACATAAAATGTTATTTAAAACTATGGCATCTAGATTTTTCCAGTTCCTGATTAAAGTGTCTGGAATTGCATAAATAGGTACAGGAATCTCTAGAAGTTTTAAGTGGAATTTAGTAAGAAAGTGGTCCGACCAGTTTAGAGGGGAGGCCAGAAAGCAGTGGATCCCCGGAAGATTCGAAAAAATGGGGTCCAGCAGGTGACCTGCCTCGTGTGTGGGGCCTGAGTTCATAAGGCTAATATTTAGAGCTGCTAAATCCGAAATAAGATTGGTGCTACATTTACAGGAGGGGTCTTCCAGATGAAGATTGAAGTCACCCAAAATTGTAAAATTTGCTATTTTCATACTAGGAGGGGTTATAAGTTCAGGGAAGGAAGAAGTCCAGGATGCAGACGGTCCCGGGGGACGATATACCAGCATGCCTGAGAAAGTAAAATTAGGGGTCAGGGTCAGCTTAAATAGCGCCGCCTCGCTGTTCTGAGCCATAAAAGGTTCAAAGGAGCATTGGTAATCCTTTTTAAAAATAATGGCTATGCCCCCTCCAGTTTTTATGGCTCTATCTTTCCTAACTATTGCATAGTTATATGGAAGAGCGGCAGCGACATCCGAGCCCGCACTTTCATGGAGCCAAGTCTCCGTCAAGAAAACGGCATCAGGTCGTTCGTCATGCAACAGGTCAAACATATCCAATTTATGTTTAGGGAGGGAGCGACAGTTAGTATACAGGAACGAGAACTTTTTATGGGATGGAGCTGTCAGAGTGGCATTTGCCAAGTTTTCATTTATAATGTTATTGACATAGCCTGGATTCCCCTTTAAAGAAAAACCGCAGTTTGCACATGTTTTCATCTTGCCGTCAAAATATAGGCAGGCACACTTATAAGATGGAGGGGGCAGAAGGATTTTAATCGTTCTGATGAATATTGCCGCCTGGTGATTTTAGTGCAAACTGAAGATTCAGCCTCTTTTCGTGATTTATAATTTGTTTTGCAGCTGGGTATTGATGGCAGTTGGAGAGAGCACCAGGACTTCTGGCCCTTGGCCCGGTCCAGGCGCGGACGGGCGCAGACGGGCTTGCCTTAGGCGCGCCCGCTGCGCACGCCCGCTGCGCGTCCCTGGCATCGGCCCTAAAGTACTTTCCCCGCAGCCCTCTAGCGTGTGACGACACAGGAGGTGTGTCACGCTGTGCCGGTCCGCCCTCCACACAAACAGCAACAGCTGCGGTGGACCGGGGTCGGAGCGTGCAGTACGTGCAAGAATTCTTCAGTGCAAAGGATTAAGCAGAAAGGTAAAATAGCCGAAATGCTGTTTTGTTTTTAAAAATGTAAATGGGTAAAATGCGAGTAAAATAGAAGCGCTGCCAAGTTCTCTGACGCGGCTTACTTGTGTCTGCTGCGCGTCCCTGGCATCGGCCCTAAAGTACTTTCCCCGCAGCCCTCTAGCGTGTGACGACACAGGAGGTGTGTCACGCTGTGCCGGTCCGCCCTCCACACAAACAGCAACAGCTGCGGTGGACTGGGGTCGGAGCGTGCAGTACGTGCAAGAATTCTTCAGTGCAAAGGATTAAGCAGAAAGGTAAAATAGCCGAACTGCTGTTTTGTTTTTAAAAATGTAAATGGGTAAAATGCGAGTAAAATAGAAGCGCTGCCAAGTTCTCTGACGCGGCTTACTTGTGTCTGCTGCGCGTCCCTGGCATCGGCCCTAAAGTACTTTCCCCGCAGCCCTCTAGCGTGTGACGACACAGGAGGTGTGTCACGCTGTGCCGGTCCGCCCTCCACACAAACAGCAACAGCTGCGGTGGACCGGGGTCGGAGCGTGCAGTACGTGCAAGAATTCTTCAGTGCAAAGGATTAAGCAGAAAGGTAAAATTGCCGAAATGCTGTTTTGTATTTAAAAATGTAAATGGGTAAAATGCGAGTAAAATAGAAGCGCTGCCAAGTTCTCTGACGCGGCTTACTTGTGTCTGCTGCGCGTCCCTGGCATCGGCCCTAAAGTACTTTCCCCGCAGCCCTCTAGCGTGTGACGACACAGGAGGTGTGTCACGCTGTGCCGGTCCGCCCTCCACACAAACAGCAACAGCTGCGGTGGACCGGGGTCGGAGCGTGCAGTACGTGCAAGAATTCTTCAGTGCAAAGGATTAAGCAGAAAGGTAAAATAGCCGAAATGCTGTTTTGTTTTTAAAAATGTAAATGGGTAAAATGCGAGTAAAATAGAAGCGCTGCCAAGTTCTCTGACGCGGCTTACTTGTGTCTGCTGCGCGTCCCTGGCATCGGCCCTAAAGTACTTTCCCCGCAGCCCTCTAGCGTGTGACGACACAGGAGGTGTGTCACGCTGTGCCGGTCCGCCCTCCACACAAACAGCAACAGCTGCGGTGGACCGGGGTCGGAGCGTGCAGTACGTGCAAGAATTCTTCAGTGCAAAGGATTAAGCAGAAAGGTAAAATAGCCGAAATGCTGTTTTGTTTTTAAAAATGTAAATGGGTAAAATGCGAGTAAAATAGAAGCGCTGCCAAGTTCTCTGACGCGGCTTACTTGTGTCTGCTGCGCGTCCCTGGCATCGGCCCTAAAGTACTTTCCCCGCAGCCCTCTAGCATGTGACGACACAGGAGGTGTGTCACGCTGTGCCGGTCCGCCCTCCACACAAACAACAACAGCTGCGGTGGACCGGGGTCGGAGCGTGCAGTACGTGCAAGAATTCTTCAGTGCAAAGGATTAAGCAGAAAGGTAAAATAGCCGAAATGCTGTTTTGTTTTTAAAAATGTAAATGGGTAAAATGCGAGTAAAATAGAAGCGCTGCCAAGTTCTCTGGCGCGGCTTACTTGTGTCTGCTGCGCGTCCCTGGCATCGGCCCTAAAGTACTTTCCCCGCAGCCCTCTAGCGTGTGATGACACAGGAGGTGTGTCACGCTGTGCCGGTCCGCCCTCCACACAAACAGCAACAGCTGCGGTGGACTGGGGTCGGAGCGTGCAGTACGTGCAAGAATTCTTCAGTGCAAAGGATTAAGCAGAAAGGTAAAATAGCCGAAATGCTGTTTTGTTTTTAAAAATGTAAATGGGTAAAATGCGAGTAAAATAGAAGCGCTGCCAAGTTCTCTGACGCGGCTTACTTGTGTCTGCTGCGCGTCCCTGGCATCGGCCCTAAAGTACTTTCCCCGCAGCCCTCTAGCGTGTGACGACACAGGAGGTGTGTCACGCTGTGCCGGTCCGCCCTCCACACAAACAGCAACAGCTGCGGTGGACCGGGGTCGGAGCGTGCAGTACGTGCAAGAATTCTTCAGTGCAAAGGATTAAGCAGAAAGGTAAAATAGCCGAAATGCTGTTTTGTTTTTAAAAATGTAAATGGGTAAAATGCGAGTAAAATAGAAGCGCTGCCAAGTTCTCTGACGCGGCTTACTTGTGTCTGCTGCGCGTCCCTGGCATCGGCCCTAAAGTACTTTCCCCGCAGCCCTCTAGCGTGTGACGACACAGGAGGTGTGTCACGCTGTGCCGGTCCGCCCTCCACACAAACAGCAACAGCTGCGGTGGACCGGGGTCGGAGCGTGCAGTACGTGCAAGAATTCTTCAGTGCAAAGGATTAAGCAGAAAGGTAAAATAGCCGAAATGCTGTTTTGTTTTTAAAAATGTAAATGGGTAAAATGCGAGTAAAATAGAAGCGCTGCCCAGTTCTCTGATGCGGCTTACTTGTGTCTGCTGCGCGTCCCTGGCATCGGCCCTAAAGTACTTTCCCCGCAGCCCTCTAGCGTGTGACGACACAGGAGGTGTGTCACGCTGTGCCGGTCCGCCCTCCACACAAACAACAACAGCTGCGGTGGACCGGGGTCGGAGCGTGCAGTACGTGCAAGAATTCTTCAGTGCAAAGGATTAAGCAGAAAGGTAAAATAGCCGAAATGCTGTTTTGTTTTTAAAAATGTAAATGGGTAAAATGCGAGTAAAATAGAAGCGCTGCCAAGTTCTCTGACGCGGCTTACTTGTGTCTGCTGCGCGTCCCTGGCATCGGCCCTAAAGTACTTTCCCCGCAGCCCTCTAGCGTGTGACGACACAGGAGGTGTGTCACGCTGTGCCGGTCCGCCCTCCACACAAACAGCAACAGCTGCGGTGGACTGGGGTCGGAGCGTGCAGTACGTGCAAGAATTCTTCAGTGCAAAGGATTAAGCAGAAAGGTAAAATAGCCGAAATGCTGTTTTGTTTTTAAAAATGTAAATGGGTAAAATGCGAGTAAAATAGAGGCGCTGCCAAGTTCTCTGACGCGGCTTACTTGTGTCTGCTGCGCGTCCCTGGCATCGGCCCTAAAGTACTTTCCCCGCAGCCCTCTAGCGTGTGACGACACAGGAGGTGTGTCACGCTGTGCCGATCCGCCCTCCACACAAACAGCAACAGCTGCGGTGGACCGGGGTCGGAGCGTGCAGTACGTGCAAGAATTCTTCAGTGCAAAGGATTAAGCAGAAAGGTAAAATAGCCGAAATGCTGTTTTGTATTTAAAAATGTAAATGGGTAAAATGCGAGTAAAATAGAAGCGCTGCCAAGTTCTCTGACGCGGCTTACTTGTGTCTGCTGCGCGTCCCTGGCATCGGCCCTAAAGTACTTTCCCCGCAGCCCTCTAGCGTGTGACGACACAGGAGGTGTGTCACGCTGTGCCGGTCCGCCCTCCACACAAACAGCAACAGCTGCGGTGGACCGGGGTCGGAGCGTGCAGTACGTGCAAGAATTCTTCAGTGCAAAGGATTAAGCAGAAAGGTAAAATAGCCGAAATGCTGTTTTGTTTTAAAAAATGTAAATGGGTAAAATGCGAGTAAAATAGAAGCGCTGCCAAGTTCTCTGACGCGGCTTACTTGTGTCTGCTGCGCGTCCCTGGCATCGGCCCTAAAGTACTTTCCCCGCAGCCCTCTAGCGTGTGACGACACAGGAGGTGTGTCACGCTGTGCCGGTCCGCCCTCCACACAAACAGCAACAGCTGCGGTGGACCGGGGTCGGAGCGTGCAGTACGTGCAAGAATTCTTCAGTGCAAAGGATTAAGCAGAAAGGTAAAATAGCCGAAATGCTGTTTTGTTTTTAAAAATGTAAATGGGTAAAATGCGAGTAAAATAGAAGCGCTGCCAAGTTCTCTGACGCGGCTTACTTGTGTCTGCTGCGCGTCCCTGGCATCGGCCCTAAAGTACTTTCCCCGCAGCCCTCTAGCGTGTGACGACACAGGAGGTGTGTCACGCTGTGCCGGTCCGCCCTCCACACAAACAGCAACAGCTGCGGTGGACCGGGGTCGGAGCGTGCAGTACGTGCAAGAATTCTTCAGTGCAAAGGATTAAGCAGAAAGGTAAAATAGCCGAAATGCTGTTTTGTTTTTAAAAATGTAAATGGGTAAAATGCGAGTAAAATAGAAGCGCTGCCAAGTTCTCTGACGCGGCTTACTTGTGTCTGCTGCGCGTCCCTGGCATCGGCCCTAAAGTACTTTCCCCGCAGCCCTCTAGCGTGTGACGACACAGGAGGTGTGTCACGCTGTGCCGGTCCGCCCTCCACACAAACAGCAACAGCTGCGGTGGACCGGGGTCGGAGCGTGCAGTACGTGCAAGAATTCTTCAGTGCAAAGGATTAAGCAGAAAGGTAAAATAGCCGAACTGCTGTTTTGTATTTAAAAATGTAAATGGGTAAAATGCGAGTAAAATAGAAGCGCTGCCAAGTTCTCTGACGCGGCTTACTTGTGTCTGGTTAGGTTGACGTTGGCTTTTGTAGGAAGTCAACCACCTTCCGTCCCTTTTCCTACTCGGCTGGCCTTCCTACTCGGCTGGCCTGTTGCTCTTGGAACACTGTCGTCGGCTAAATGCCTCCTCCAATGTCTTTTCTCTAGCGACAGGTGGTATTTCCATTACACTTCCTACTGCTATTTCGCCTCGACACCTGTCCGCCCCTCCTCTCTGGATACTCCTGCAGGCCTCTGCTCTCTCCCCTTCTGTACTGCAGGGCCCACGTACCTAGTCATAGGTGCTGTACCGCGATTTTGGAGTGAAAGTCTGGCAGGCGTATTTATTACTTTGCATTCATCTTCAATTGGTCTTGTCAATCTTCCTCATGAGCGCCTGAGGGTGACTTTTGAGCACAGCTAATCAGTTTTGCATGGGTGCCAATTCAATATGCAAGGATAATGTAAAATGATATAAGCTACTGCCAGGATGTTGTTTCTGTACGTTTTCATATAGCACATTACTCTTGTACAGTGCATGCTTTGAACTGAGTGGCACCACTTGTTTGCGCGATTGAGAGCTCTGGAGCAGTGGTTGAAGGCACTGAGAGTTTCTCACAGGGTCTATCAGTGGGTCAAAATGGTCTTCAGGATACATGGTCATCCAATCATTGGCCTCTCTGAAGACCGCATTGGACATTGGTCATGTATTTCAGTTGTAATTATGATTCTATGCAAATGAGTGCGATGGGTGTCCCCATCATGGGTGACTCAGTGTTCAAAATTATGACAAAGCGAAAGTAAACGAAAATGCAGTGGTTGCTCGCTACTTAAAACTCATCCCTAACTTTTACGCCCCACCACTATCAAATGTCACCAGCCACCACTGGGCCAGAGGTGCCCCTAACCCCAGGAATCCCCTGACACCCTGTGGGAGATCTCACCGTACCCCGTAGGCCACCTGTGGAGTACCTTCCGTAGGGCCTTAAGGGCCACATAAGTTCTCCCCGCCTCCTGGTGCCAATAACGTTCCGAATTCCACACCTGGGGAAGAACACAACAATGAAATATGGAGTTTGCCTGAGGTTTGTAAATGGTGTCTCTTCGTATGTATGTAAATCGTGAGCCCACAGCACCCAACAAGTACTTTTTAACAAACAGAATCACAAAAGCAACACACGTGTAAACAACATGGCTGAGCCACCTAAACCTGGCAAGTGTCTAAGAAACCAGGGATGGGACAGTGGGTTCGAAGAGCGGGCAGGAAGATCTGGAGGCAGGGGGCAGCTGCAAGGGCAGGAAAAGAGGTCAAATGATCTCACCACAAGGGTTTCAAGCCACTCGTCCCTCTGGACAGCCACCCGACTTACAAGCCCCTTCGCCGCCCCGTTTCTGAAACAAATCAACATGTATCATGGGTACTCACACACTTTCTGTCGGGGGCCAAAATTACAGTGTGGTTTGTGGCCGAGGGCCGCACCGGTAGGGGTGGGGTCAGTGAGGGGTGGGGTCAGTGGGGGGCGAGGTCAGTGGGGGGGGGCAGGGCTAGAGTAAGAAAAAATCAAACCTGTTTCAAAACATTAGACAATGCGACAATGCTGTATTTCAAAAGCTGATGTAACTAGAGAGAGAACATTTTGATAATACATTTTTATTAGCAGACAATAGCAATCTTAAGAGGCATTGCATAGCTTCATACACACTTTGACCCCAATTACATCACAGTCTCTCTCTCTCAATCAGTCTCTCTCTCTCTCTCTCTCAGTCAGTCTCTCTCTCTCAGTCAGTCAGTCTCTCTCAGTCAGTCAATCTCTCTCAGTCAGTCAGTCTCTCACTCTCAGTCAGTCAGTCTCTCTCAGTCAGTCAGTCTCTCTCAGTCAGTCTCTCTCTTAGTCACTCTCTCGCTCAGTCAGTCTCTCGCTCAGTCAGTCTCTCGCTCAGTCACTCAGTCTCTTGCTCAGTCAGTCAGTCTCTCGCTCAGTCAGTCTCTCGCTCAGTCAATCAGTCTATCTCGCTCAGTCAGTCAGTCTCTCTCAGTCAGTCTCTCTCGCTCAGTCAGTCAGTCTCTCTCTCTCTCAGTCTCTCTCTCCCTGTCAGTCAGTCTCTCTCTGTCAGTCAGTCTCTCTCAGTCAGTCAGTCTCTCTCAGCCAGTCAGTCTCTCTCTCAGTCAGTCAGTGTCTCTCTCAGTCAGTCAGTCTCTCTCTCAGTCAGTCTCAGTCAGTCAGTCTCTCTCTCTCTCAGTCTCTCTCAGTCAGTCAGTCTCTCGCTAAGTCAGTCTCTCGCTCAGTCAGGCAGTCTCTCTCTCTCAGTCAGTCAGTCTCTCGCTCAGTCAGTCTCTCTCAGTCAGTCTCTCTCAGTCAGTCTCTCTCAGTCAGTCTCTCTGTCAGTCAGTCAGTCAGTCTCTCAGTCAGTCAGTCTCTCTCAGTCAGTCAGTCTCTCTCAATCAGTCAGTCTCTCTCAGTCAGTCAGTCTCCCTCAGTCAGTCAGTCTCTCTCTCGCTCAGTCAGTCTCTTGCTCAGTCAGTCTCTTGCTCAGTCAGTCAGTCTCTCGCTCAGTCAGTCAGTCTCTCTCAGTCAGTCAGTCTCTCTCTGTCAGTCTCTCTCGCTCAGTCTCTCTCTCCCTCTATCAGTCAGTCTCTCTCTCTGAGTCAGTCTCTCTCAGTCAGTCAGTGTCTCTCTCAGTCAGTCTCAGTCAGTCAGTCTCTCTCTCTCTGTCAGTCAGTCAGTCTCTCTCAGTCAGTGAGTCTCTCTCAGTCCGTCAGTCTCTCTCAGTCAGTCTCTCTCTCAGTCAGTCTCTCTCAGTCAGTCAGTCTCTCTCTGTCATTCTCTCTCTCAGTCAGTCTCTCTCTGTGTCTATCTGTCAGTCAGTCTCTCTTTCTGTCAGTCAGTCTCTCTCTCTCTGTGTCTCTCTCTCTGTCTCTCTCTCAGTCAGTCAGTCTCTCTCTCTCTCTCTGTCAGTCAGTCTCTCTCTCCCTCAGTCAGTCTCTCTCTGTTAGTCAGTCAGTCTCTCTCTCAGTCAGTTAGTCTCTCTCTCAGTCAGTCAGTCTCTCTCTCTCTCTGTCAGTCAGTCTCTCTCTGTCAGTCAGTCTCTCTCTCTCAGTCAGTCAGTCAGTCTCTCAGTCAGTCAGTCTCGCTCTCTCTCTCTGTCAGTCAGTCTCTCTCTCAGTCAGTCAGTCTCTCTCTTTCTCTGTCAGTCAGTTTCTGTCAGTCAGTATCTCTCTTAGTCACTCTCTCGCTCAGTCAGTCTCTCGCTCAGTCAGTCAGTCTCTCGCTCAGTCAATCAGTCTATCTCGCTCAGTCAGTCAGTCTCTCTCAGTCAGTCTCTCTCGCTCAGTCAGTCAGTCTCTCTCTCTCTCAGTCTCTCTCTCCCTGTCTCTCTCTCTGTCAGTCAGTCTCTCTCTGTCAGTCAGTCTCTCTCAGCCAGTCAGTCTCTCTCAGCCAGTCAGTCTCTCTCTCAGTCAGTCAGTTTCTCTCTCAGTCAGTCAGTCTCTCTCTCAGTCAGTCTCAGTCAGTCAGTCTCTCTCTCTCTCAGTCTCTCTCAGTCAGTCAGTCTGTCTCAGTCAGTCAGTCTCTCGCTCAGTCAGTCTCTCGCTCAGTCAGTCTCTCTCAGTCAGTCTCTCTCAGTCAGTCTCTCTCAGTCATCTCTCTCAGTCAGTCTCTCTGTCAGTCAGTTTGTCTCTCAGTCAGTCTCTCTCAGTCAGTCTCTCTCAGTCAGTCAGTCTCTCTCAAACAGTCAGTCTCTCTCTCTCAGTCAGTCAGTCTCTCTCAGTCAGTCAGTCTCTCTCTCTCAGTCAGTCAGTCTCTCGCTCAGTCAGTCTCTCTCAGTCAGTCTCTCTCAGTCATCTCTCTCAGTCAGTCTCTCTGTCAGTCAGTCTGTCTCTCAGTCAGTCTCTCTCAGTCAGTCTCTCTCAGTCAGTCAGTCTCTCTCAAACAGTCAGTCTCTCTCTCTCAGTCAGTCAGTCTCTCTCAGTCAGTCAGTCTCTCTCTCTCGCTCAGTCAGTCTCTTGCTCAGTCAGTCTCTCGCTCAGTCAGTCAGTCTCTCTCAGTCAGTCTCTCTCTCTCAGTCAGTCTCTCTCGCTCAGTCTCTCTCTCCCTCTATCAGTCAGTCTCTCTCTCTCAGTCAGTCAGTCTCTCTGTCAGTCAGTCTCTCTCAGTCAGTCAGTGTCTCTCTGTCAGTCTCAGTCAGTCAGTCTCTCTCTCTCTGTCAGTCAGTCAGTCTCTCTCAGTCAGTGCGTCTCTCTCAGTCAGTCAGTCTCTCTCAGTCAGTCTCTCTCTCAGTCAGTCTCTCTTAGTCAGTCTCTCTCTGTCAGTCTCTCTCTCAGTCAGTCTCTCTCTCAGTCTCTCTCTCAGTCTCTCTTTCTGTCAGTCAATCTCTCTCTCTCTCTGTCTCTCTCTCTGTCTCTCTCTCTCTGTCTCTCTCTCTGTCTCTCTCTCTCTGTCTCTCTCTCTCTCTGTCAGTCTCTCTCTCTCTGTCAGTCAGTCTCTCTCTCTCTCCCTCAGTCAGTCTCTCTCTGTTAGTCAGTCAGTCTCTCTCTCAGTCAGTTAGTCTCTCTCTCAGTCAGTCAGTCTCTCTCTCTCTCTCTCTGTCAGTCAGTCTCTCTCTGTCAGTCAGTCTCTCTCTCTCTCAGTCAGTCAGTCAGTCTCTCTCTCAGTCAGTCAGTCTCGCTCTCTCTCTCAGTCAGTCTCTCTCTCAGTCAGTCAGTCTCTCTCTCTCTGTCAGTCAGTCTCTCTCAGTCAGTGAGTCTCTCTCAGTCAGTCAGTCTCTCTCAGTCAGTCTCTCTCTCAGTCAGTCTCTCTTAGTCAGTCTCTCTCTGTCAGTCTCTCTCTCAGTCAGTCTCTCTCTCAGTCTCTCTCTCAGTCTCTCTTTCTGTCAGTCAATCTCTCTCTCTCTCTGTCTCTCTCTCTGTCTCTCTCTCTGTCTCTCTCTCTGTCTCTCTCTCTCTCTCTGTCTCTCTCTCTCTCTGTCAGTCTCTCTCTCTCTGTCAGTCAGTCTCTCTCTCTCTCCCTCAGTCAGTCTCTCTCTGTTAGTCAGTCAGTCTCTATCTCAGTCAGTTAGTCTCTCTCTCAGTCAGTCAGTCTCTCTCTCTCTCTCTGTCAGTCAGTCTCTCTCTGTCAGTCAGTCTCTCTCTCTCAGTCAGTCAGTCAGTCTCTCTCTCAGTCAGTCAGTCTCGCTCTCTCTCTCAGTCAGTCTCTCTCTCAGTCAGTCAGTCTCTCTCTTTCTCTGTCAGTCAGTCTCTATCAGTCAGTATCTCAGGGCCCGATTCACAGAAGTAATCTGAGACAAAATCCTAAATTTACTACTTTTGGTATTCACAGAAGGCATTTAGTAGTAGTAAAGTTAGGATTTTGTATTAAGTCTGTCTTAAGTCTGTCTTAAGTCTGTCCTAGGTTTGTCTTAAGTTTGTCTTAAGTTTGTCTTAAGTTTGTCTTAAGTCTGTCTTAAGTCTGTCTTAAGTCTGTCTTAAGTCAAACTTAAGACAAAATCCTAACTTTACTACTAAATGCCTTCTGTGAATACCAAAAGTAGTAAGTTTAGGATTTTGTTTCAGATTACTTCTGTGAATCGGCCCCTCAGTCTCTCAGTTAGTCAGTCTCTCTCTCCACTCTCTCTCCACTCTCTCTCTCTCTCCACTCTCTCTCTCTCCACTGTCTCTCTCTCTCTCCACTGTCTCTCTCTCTCCACTGTCTTTCTCTCCACTCTCTCTCTCTCTCTCCACTGTCTCTCTCTCTCCACTGTCTTTCTCTCCACTCTCTCTCTCTCTCTCCACTGTCTCTCTCTCTCCACTGTCTTTCTCTCCACTCTCTCTCTCTCCACTCTCTCTCTCCCCACTCACTGTCTCTCCACTTTCTCTCTCTCTCCATCTCTCTCTCTCCATCTCTCTCTCCACTCTCTCCACTCTCTCTCCACTCTCTCCACTCTCTCTCCACTCTCTCCACTCTCTCTCTCTCTCTGGGGGGCCATGGGTACATTACCTGCAAGGTCCGCGGGCCGCCAAGGAAGGCCTGCCGGGCCGCTGGCGGCCCGCGGGCCGTACTATGAGTACCACGGATGTATCTGAACATAGAAGCCCAGATGTTACAATGCTACAATTCTCAATGACCCACATCTGGGGTTCAGTTCACTGTATTCTTACAGTTAGGTAGGCCCCGCGCCACTAAGGAGCAATCCCTCCAGATTGATATTGAGAGGACATTCCCTCATTTGCAAGGGGGAGTAGCACCATGAAAATGAGTAAACACTTCCCCTCTGTGTCCGTGCAGTATTATAGTTGCAGGCATAGTGGCATAGGAGGTGTCAGGGACCATAAATAGATGCCCCCCAGTCAGTGCCCCCCTCAATTGCAACCCCTGAAAGGAGGAGAGAAAGTGTAGGCACCCCACAGCTTCTGCCCTGCAGAAGAGTGCAGCCACTTGCTGCAGCCACCAGCAGAGAAATCACTGGCCAGCCTTTGTAATGCAGGCATCGTTTCCACTCACAAAGTAACATGTGTGCAAAGGTCTTGGCCTGTCCGTTGATGTGAAAGAGGCCCTGGATCTGTCCAGGACCTGGAAGGGTGCACAGAGCGTGCTGTCATTGGTTAGACAGTTGATTACTGTCCCAGTCTTGGGTTTAGTATGTAATGCGGTGGTTTCACCGTAACATGCTTTGCAGATTTGTAGTGGTGACCAGACCTTTTATTTGTGTCACAGGAGTGGAGACCTGCTGGCACACTCATGTAAAAACTGCTGCTACATGCTAAACCAGGTCTTAGTTTCGACATCTTCATACATGTTTGTGTGTTTGACTGTGTGCGACCTGCATGGTGTTTACATCGAGTGTATGAGTGGACCAGAGTAATGGAGGCCTGTGGATTTCGTTATGGAAACCACTGGCCTGCTCATGTGCACAAGATGGAGGTGGGGTTATTTTCGCAGACAGTGGAAGTGTATTGCTGACATTCCTAAATCTGGTGGGAGGAGACTTAGACCCTGAAGTGGGCAAAGAGAAATTCAATAAAGTCTTTTTGCTGCAGGAGCTGCTGATGAATCTTCCGGAGCACTGCCATTTTGTAGATGGGGGAGGTGAAGTGTGGGACTGTAGTCATTGTTGTTCAGAGTATGAAGGGTCCTTTGGATGAGGCCATTCTTATGTCTTTTTCTGATCTCTGGTAAGTGAGGCTGTTCATAGCCAGGTGCATAAAGCTCACACCTCTTTATGCCTCAGTTGTGGGTGCTTCAGACAGAAGGCTACACTTCCGTGAGCAGCATCACGCTACAATAAGGTTGTGTGCAGAGAGCAGCCTGGAAAGGACACTTAAATGTAGAGTGGACCCAAACTGGTTCTGAAAGTGCAGACAGAGAACACACATTCCCTGTCTTCTTTATCTGTATAAACATGGGAGCTGTTGACCCACTTGTTCCAGGTCCAACTTTTCTTTAACCAAGGAGGAGGGTGGAGTACCCATCTGACTGTTGTGCAACCAGAGCAGGAAGCTTCCTGATAGCTTCCTAGAGGTGAGGTGACATCACTTGGAGCCTGACCTTGTAGGAAGAGTTGTCTCCCTGTCCTTGAAGTTTCTGAAAGCTGACCTGCCTGAGAAGAAAAGGGCAGCAGTGAGCCAATGCTGCAAGCAGTACTGACTACTAGGGCATGCAAGAAGCAGCTCACACTAGATCTGTGTCACCATCCACCCAGAAGAGACTGCTTTACTAGGGTGTAGTATCTCTTGCCTGCAATGGCTGTGCCGTGGCACTGTCTGGAAGTGTGCCCAAAGCGGATTGCGCTGCTGTGACCATGAGCGTGGGTGGTGCTGTGGCACTGTCCTGAAGTATGCCAGAGACCAGACAACCAGCCAGCCAGCAGTGGACTAAAAGATTCACATTGATGAAATTGACATTAGGACTAGAAACTATCAAATTAAGTGTGTAAACCCTAAACACCGTAGGGTTAGCACTGCACCTGCACCTGAAACCTGGCACACTATCCTTACACAGAGTTCAGAGGAAGGTGGGGGAGAAGCAAAACCTTAAATCCTGAGTTCAGGGGCCCGTGCCAGTGGATTAATGCCTGTATATCGTAGTGTGTAATGTCTCCTTTATTAGTGTTTTATCATCACAACAGATGAGCAGTGGGTTGGACAATCAGTTGTTGCTCTGCTGGGTGATTCTTGGGTTCTAAGCTTGACGCACCCCAGACTACAGTGTGTAATGTCTCCTTTATTAGTGTTTTATCATCACAACAGATGAGCAGTGGGTTGGACAATCAGTTGTTGCTCTGCTGGGTGATTCTTGGGTTCTAAGCTTGACGCACCCCAGACTACAGTGTGTAATGTCTCCTTTATTAGTGTTTTATCATCACAACAGATGAGCAGTGGGTTGGACAATCAGTTGTTGCTCTGCTGGGTGATTCCTGAGTTCTAAGCTTGACGCACCCCAGACTACATCCCTGAGAAGCCTGTGACTGCTCGTCATCGCTACCACTGAGAGTCAAGTGCTGAAGGGGTCGTGCTTAGCACAGCATGCAGAGACATAGTAAGGTGGAACCCGGGACATCAGAGGCAACAACCCCAACCCCCACAGTTGTGTCCCAGTAGCAACTGCTTGCCCTGTGGTACCACAAACAGGGTCTGACACTCTCTGTAGAGTTAAAGTGCTTTCAACAGCAATCAGAGAAGCGTGCGTCCTCATTCAAGAACTTTTGCAGAGACCGTAACTGTTCATCATTTTGCTTTTTTGTTTCTTCATTAATGTGCTCAAAAATACCAACATGCATTATTACGGTTAAAGAACCAGAAACACGTGTCTAGAGATCAGCACTATCTGCGCCAACTCTGGCGGAACACTCGAAAATATTTTAGCAAAGCAAAGAAACAAGAGACTGCATTTACCACAATGCCTGGGGCGAACCTTGCCTGGGAGGTGAAGCGGTGTGCTCCCACCCCTGTTCATGCATTATTATTGGAAGGTTAGAAGGAACATGAGCAGATTTCAATGCTAGACTCCGCCTCCCAATTCCTGCATGCAGAATCCGTTTCGGATTGCCGAATCATGATCTGCTGGAAACAAGGCAGCTCGAGCTCAGAAATATATATCCTGAGCCAGAATGCTTTGCCCTTAATTCTTGGAAGGGGAGATAAGAGGATGTGACAGGCCTCAGCATTTAATTTGTGGCAGTTTTACATAGCGCATACAAAAATCTGAGTTTAGCACTCTGTTTTTGTTTGCACTATGTTATTAAACTGCCCAAAATTAAATGCTGATTGTCTGTTACCATATATGCCAATAGGCCCATTCAGACAGATTGCCTCTGCTTCAATCTAAGTCAATGGGGAAAATACATTCTCGCGACTCTTTTTTTAAATCGCCCACGTCTGCTCTAAAATGTTGGCATGTATGTCACTGGGGTGGTAAGTGCAACACTGGCAGACGGTGCTGGTGCACAATCTCAGAAGTGCAGGGCACACGCAGACTGGTGACACAGACCTCCCTGGGTGTTTCCTTTTCCTCCGTTTGTCGACGGTTTTATAATCTTAAGGCTGTTTTCAGTCTGTTGTCTGAAAGCCTCTCCTTGGCTGTCTGTTGGCGCCTTTATTAGCTGTGCAAACAGGGCTTTATTACAGCCAGCCGTTGATTTACTGCCCCTGCAGGAAGTGCAGTAATGAAAGACTCCGCAAAGATTGAGAACCTGGCTCTTCCAGCTGTGAGGTTTGCATATATCATGACCCTGCTCTATAGCACCCCTGTCCTTCCAGTCTTTCTGCAGAGTGGCGTCCAGCTCCGGGACACACCAGTTGGTGTAACCAGGCGCTTTATAAGTGGTTTATTATTACTATTAGACTCAGATAAGGAGAAGCGGCCTCGCCAGTGTGCCATGGGCCCTGGTGCAAGGAAGGAAATGGACCCCTGGTCGCTGTTTGAACTGTGAAACACAGCAATAATCAGTGTTTAGTGGGCCCCGGTGCCACTGCGCCTGCTGCACCAGTGGAAGCTACGCCCCTGATACGGAGCAGACCTCTGTGGTTCTCCTGGCGGAGGCTCTCTCTGACTCTCCATAGAGTACTCTGGAGATGGTTTATGGTCATACAGCGGCCCCTGTTATCAGGGAGTTACTTTATTTGTGCTGAACGAATATTTAAACAGCTTGTTCACTTTCCTTGTGATGAAAAGAGGCGGTAGTAATGGCAGTTTTATTTGTCACTACATTTTCTGACAGACCCAATCCATTCACTCACAGAAGGCAAAGGGCCAGCCATGCTCTGAGACAAGGTTTTTAGGAAGGAATATTTGACTGTTTACCTTTGCAAGTTCTGAGTGCAATGATGTCTTTGCTGGAAAAAAAGCGATTTTTATTTTAGATAGGCGTATCATTTAGGAGTAAAAAATAAAAATATGTTTTTAATATTTAAACCATGTGTTTTGCTTCATGTAACCGATGGTTGGTGTGTAGCTAGAAATTCATGCAAATGAAAACCTGTATTTCCACCCTCAAGGTCCACTTGGGATCCGGCGGTTGCAGATGTACTGTGTGTGTAGTTGTTGCCACTCACAGTATCACAGATCTGGATATATCAGATGTATTCGCCTCATTACTGGGAGTGAAACAGGCCGGAGGTCGGGGTAGCGAACAGGAAAAGACGCGCTCCCTTGTCCTACGACTCACTATTGCGCATTTATTCAAACTCTTTATCCACAACTGGAAACTGAATAATATTAACGAGCAGTCACGGGGGACACAAGTAACATGCTACTAAAACCAGAAAAAACTGAAAATGGATTTACTCTGAAGAAATGAATAATCTTGTGTTATACCTGCTACTCAGCCAGTGTGAGTGTGGTGTGAAATGTTGGTGCGTGATGATGCTGTGGAATGTTGGATGAGTGAGGCTGTCAGTTGGAGTATGGGCTGAGCAGCAGGAAGGCTGCTCCTGGTGGGGCTCTCTGTACCTTTTATTCTGAACTTACCATCTTCATAAATATAACCTTAAGTTACCCTGAAGTTGGGTCTTCGTTTCATTACAACATTTTGGCGACAATTTTACTGAAAAGAACCTGCGTGTGCTACCTGAATGGACTTTAACTATCAAGCTTGAAGTAACTGGAAATTAACGGAAAAGAACATGTAAAGCTGGCATCCCGAGCCCCACCAGTGACCACAAGAGCGGTCGGCCCCAACCCGGGCGTGCCTGTTCCTGCTGGACTTCCCCTCTTCCTGTCAGCTATAGCCTTGGAAGAGGTGTCTGTGTCGTATTTCCTTGGGAGAGTGTCTCCATCAAGAGGAGTTCCCCAGAGAAACAACCAGTATGGGCTTTCCCTCTAGTCTGTGTCTCTAACAGCTTTGAGGAAGAAGGAGTTTCCCTCTGTCTTTGTGGGAAGTACTTTTGGAACGCTGCCTCTTGTAGAGGTGTCCTTGTCCTGAAGAGTGACTAGCCCCCAGACCCTCCCGTGTGGATTTGCACAGTGCAAGTGGCAAGAGAAGTCCTCGCTTTCCTTGTTTGATGGACTGAGCAGCCTCTTTGTTCGTGCCTTGAGGTGGTGCATCGAGTGAGGGGCTCAGAGTCTGCCTTATGGGGGTGCGCCTTGGCTCAAGTGCCCCAGTGTCCGTGTCGGCAACATGTGTGAGGAGTCCCCAGAGTTCGTGTCAAGAGCGGCTTTGGGAAGAGGAGTTTTCTGCCTTTGTGTTTCCTGGAATCAGCTGTCTTACATGGATTGGTGCGGTGTTTGGTGCTGTCTTAACCAGAGAGTGTTGGATATCTTTCCTCAGCGTTTGTGGTGATCCTTCAAGGCTTGCCCGTCTGTGTGCCCCTGCGAGGAGTTCTGGAAGTTACATTTTGTGCAGCCAAGAGTTCTGGGCATTAAACGTGTGGAAGCAACAGTGTTGGATCAACGTGATGTTCTGGTGCGAATGGTTGGGTGTGACATTCAAGCCTCAAGTATGTTTTCTTTTACGTTTTTTCGGCTGCAACTGATCACCATCCTCATTTCTTTTGCGACAACCTGCACTGTCTTCCTTTTGTTTGGTAACCGCTTCAGTGCACGTGCAGAGTAGGAACTCACTCTGGGAACTCTGGCACCTCCCTTACTTTGTTTATGTTTGCCAATTCCATGCTCTATATTCCAAGCTGAAGGGTTAGGTTTAAAAAATATGTAAATGTCTTGGATGGTGTGCTTCACTGCTTATGTATTTCCTTATACTACTGTTTATGCTAGTTTTGGAATTCTACTTGCAAAATGTTGTTCTTTTGAATGACTGTGGTTTGTGAGGGTCACTCTGGGTTACCACCTTGTCGTGGTTGTGGGCGGCTCAGTTGAGGCACCTACTGTGTGTGTGTGTATGTGAGTTGACTTTTACGTGTGAAGTCACTCTGTGTTACCATCTTGCTGTTGTTGTGGCAGTTAGTGTATCTCTCACTATTGGTTGTGTGTGTATTAGAAGGCTCTTAGGTCCTGAGCCTCTCTGGCCTACCACTATTTTGTTTGTGGTTGCGGGTTGACTTAGGTTTGTCACCCTGGCGGGCGCTGTGTTTGAGTCGACTGGGTAGGAGTCACTCGTGTCTACCACTCTTGTGTGGTTGGTGGTTGATTTAGGTATCAGCCCTGGTATTGGGTGTGTGTAAGTCACCCTGTTGGTGTGGTGTTTGAGTTGACTGGGTAGGAGTCACTCGTGTCTACCACCTTTGTGTGGTTGGGGGTTGAATTAGGTATCAGCCCTAGTATTGGGTGTGTGTAAGTCACCCTGTTGGTTTGGTGTTTGAGTTGACTTTTAGGTGTTGAGTCACTCAGGGTTAACACTATGGTGTGGTTGTGGGTGGAGATATGTGTATCCCTCACGGTCAGTGGTGTGTGTGTGAGAAGGCTTTTAGGTGCAAAGCCTCTCTGGTCTACCACTGTTGTAGGTGTGGGTTGATTTATTTAAATCACCCTTTTGGTGTGGTGTTTGAGTTGACTGTGAAACAGTCACTCGCGTTTACCACCTTTATGTGGTTGGTGGTTGACTTTAGGTAACACACACTTGTATTGGCGTTCCTTCCACTCTTGTGTGCTTGCGGCATGGTCTTACGTTAGTGTGTTTGTTTTGTTGTGGGGTGTTTTCTACTGCACCGTTGAGGTTCGGTTCCCTGTGTGTTCATGTCCATTTCAGCCTGGCCAGCTGGTATGTTGTGGCATAAGGGGTTTGGTCGGTTATGCGTGGTGTAGTAGAATGCAGGTTTGTTTGGTTTTGTGTGGAAAGGTAGAAGATGTTTGTTTGTTTTGTGTGGAAAGGGAGAGGATGTGTTGTAGTCTTTTTGCTTTCTTAAAGACTGTTTTCATCTTGTCCAGTTTGTTGTTTTCATTATTGTGAGTGCATGGGTGGGCATTGTCATTTTTCATTATTGTATTTCTTTATGTTAACATTCAAGTAAATTGTCACTTTCTCCTGTGCTTTGTTGCATTTTATGTTAACTTGCAAGCCCATTGTACTATGTTTTCCTTGCCTTTGATCTTAACTGGTTTGCCCTTAACCATCTTACGGTCTTGGCAATGGATCCTCTTCTTATTCCTGTGCATGTTATTTTTACCAATGTGTGCTTTTTCCTCGGACCATTGCATTGTGTTCTTGTTCACTGTGAGGAAGGGAGATGTGTTATACCTGCTGCTCATCCAGTGTGAGTGGGGTGTGGAATGTTGGTGTGTGATGATGCTGTGGAATGTTGGATGAGTGAGGCTGTCAGTTGGAGTATGGGCTGAGCAGCAGGAAGGCTGCTCCTGGTGGGGCTCTCTGTACCTTTTATCCTGAACTTACCATCTTAATAAATACAACCTTAAGGTACCCTGGAGTTGGGTCTTCGTTTCATTACAACATCTTGTTAAAGCAGATAGTGAAGCAGAGACCGGGTGTTGGCAGCAGAAACACAGGGGCAGCTCTTGGTAGGTACATCAGTGAGGGTAGTCCAGGATGGCAGACTCTGCCCCTAGGTTTGAGCCACCCTCACATGATGCACCTCGGAAGAGGTGATTGGACTTCTCCCCATATCAAGGGTTAATTAGTATGTAATGTATTGTAGTGTGTTTGATTGTACATGTTTATTATTTTTTTATTTGTGTTTTAATAAGATACGTTTTTACGTATGAAATTGTTGAAATTTGTATTTTTTGTTGTATTACTATATATAATTAATTGTTGAATATTTTTTTTTAGTAGTGGGATATTGGGTTTTTAGGGGAAAAGGGTGGGGAGACTTAAAAAAATTCCGTTTAAAATTAAAATTGTAAGGTAATAATTTTAAATTGATGTAAATTAATAATTTTGAATTTTGACATTTCATTATATTAATATTTGTATATATTTTAATTTGACATTAATTAAAATATATTAATGGTATTAATTATTTATTTCAAATAAGAAAAACATGCATATTATAACATATTAAAAATATATACAAATATTTTAATAAAGTAGAATATTTAGACATATTTTTATCTTAAAAATTAAAATTTTACAATGATTTAAAAAATGTATTTTAAATTTTATATTTTTTAACTGATTTTTAATTTGAAGTCATTTTTTTATTTTCTTAAATTCAAAATTGTTATCTTTGCATTATGTTCTGTTTTGTTTACTGTTTTCGTTTATTTTATATAAACAGTTCATTGATACAATTTTCTTTCAAGATGTCTTTGGCCACACTACACCTGGGCTTTGAGGGGTGGGTATGTATGTGGGGACTGTACAGGGGTAATCCTAGTGTCCTAGAGAGAGGAGTCTAAAATAACAAAAGTAGGGCTTTCCAGCAACCAGGCAGTGGATACACTAGAATTGTTTTGGCATCCTGTTTCCCTTCCTTTCAAGTGCGCCCCCAGTTTTATATGTAAAACCTAGAGACAGAAGTCTGGTAGGACAAAACAGGTCCTTCAGAAACCACACAGTGGATACACAAGAATTATCTTGGTATCCTTTTCTGCCTTTTAAGTGCACCCCAAAGTGTTGTATGTGAACCCAGCAGACCTGTCCAGCAAGCTTTGACACTCAAGCAGGATTTGACACTGTAAAATCAAAAAGGATGCTCACAGCCCTCACCCTTCATATTGTGTGAGGTGCAGAGGAGTCATCTTTGCTCTTTCAGGCCAGCCTTTTCTTTGCTCCTGGGAGGCATTTCACAACTTTTTCACACCTATTCAAGTTTAATTACTGGCTAGCAGAAGGTTGGGAGCAAATGCAAATTAGCCTCCAGGAACGTTCTGCAGGGAAAATGTAAATTTCTAAACGCTACTTGTCCTTAAAAATCGATTTAAAATTCATTGATTTGGATTTTAATAACTGTCAAAAATAGTTTTAAATAATTTTTCTAGGTAGTCCCAATCCTGAGATACAGTATTAGAATTTTAATCTGTACTCTGGTTTTCTGCATAGGACTGCTAGGCCTGTCACACAAAAAAATTATCTTTTGGGTGCTAGTCACTGCAAGAACATGTTAGCATTACATTTCTACATGCCCTACTTTTAAATATCACTCACTCATATCCAGTCTTGTGGATTCGAAGGCTTACATTGGGGTGATTTATTAATATTTAAAAGGTAGGTTTTGACTTGTCAAAAGGGTTTATTTTGACAGGTCGAATTGCAGTTTTTACACTGCTAAAGTCAGGCTACGCTTGCAGGCCTGAAGCCATGTTTGCACTGCCACTGTAGTGGGTGGCACAATAGGGGGTGGAGTCCACTTTTGGCATTTATCTTCCAGGTCCTGGGTACATCGTGTACCATATACTAGGGTTTTATAGCTAAGTTAACTATACCAGTTAGAAATATGTCAAATCAACTATGTTTAAAGAGGAAGCACAGATACTTTACGACTGGTTAGCAGGATTAAAGTTTAAAGAGCTCTAAAGCCAGGAAAAATATAGGGTCCAGCAAAAGGTGGAAAATATGGGGTGAACACACGGAAAAGGCAGATGTCATACACCCTCCCACCCCGTGGTCCTTTTTTGTATTTTACACTTCTGTGCTAAAAAAAAGTCAAAACATTTTTTTTACCGATCCCACTGCCATCCATCATCTTGGATAAGTAAAAAAAAAACAAAGCAAATGGCACCTATGTTATTCCATTGGCCGTATGCGTTTTCATGCATGTGTGTGTGTTTGTCATCACACAGGTATGCACCTGCGGAAATATGCGACCGTTAGCAGAGGTTGCGTCATCGTGCCTTTTATTTTTTTTTTATTTTTTTGCCAGTGCTGTACAGCATCGGGAAAAAGTGTGCTTCCTTTTTCCTTGATATTATATGGCATCGCCAAAAGGCACTGGCAAAACCAATAGGTCGTAGAGGCGAGACCTATGGCTTTGCCAATGCTTGTTACCTTTACTAACACTTAATGCATCTACATTGACGAGGGATAGTCTGGCACATACTTTTGTACCTTCTATTCCAAAGTTTATTGACTCACTATAAATTACTTTGAAATTGTTGTATTACTCAATTCTTGCATGCTTAGGTGTTCTCTGGGCCTTCATATATATTCCTGTATCCTTCCTCCTATAGGGTATCATCGAAGCCTACAAGCACGGCATCACTATTGACAAAAACACTACGACGATGGGCAAATGGAAGTTTGAAGGCTCTTTCTTCTTCTCTGTCACGGCCATAACAACGATTGGTAGGTGTCTCCACGATTCTCAGCTCGGTGGTCCTACCTCTACTTCATGTGAAATGTGTATTGAAGCTATTCCCCATTGTGTCAATAGTTGTTATCAAAGCCATGTCCAGGTGCGTCCACATTGTGTATCAAAGCCGTCCTATAAAGCATATATAGCATATATTAAATCTGTGAGTCACAAAGTCAGTAGTATGTGTTAAAACCATTCCTTACAGAGTCGATATTATGTGAAAAAGCCACGTTTCAGAGTCAATATTATGCATCCAAGCTATGCTTCAGAGAGTCAGCAGTAAATATCTAAGCAATTCTTCAGAGTTAATAGTATGTATGAAAGTCATGCTTCTGAGAGTCAACGGAAAATATCAGAGCCATGCTTCAAAGAGTCAATACTATGTATCAAATTCATGCTTCAGATGTTCCATGGTATTCCTCAAAGTCATGCTACAGAGAGTCAATAGTATGTATCAAAGCCATGCTTCAGAGAGTCAATATTATGCATCAAAGCCATACTTCAGAGAGTCAATATTATGTGACAAAGCAATGCTTCCTAGTCGATAATATGCATCCAGGCTATGCTTCAGAGAGTCAATAGTATGTATCAAAGCCTTGCTTCAGAAAGTCAGTAGTATGTATCAAAGCCATGCTTCAGAGAGTCAATAGTATGTATCAAAGCCATGCTTCAGAGAGTCTCTAGTATGTATGAAAGCCATGCTTTAGAGAGTCACTAGAATGAATCAAAGCCATGCTTCAGAGAGTCAATAGTATGCATCAAAGCCATACTTCATAGAGTCAATATTATGTGACAAAGCAATGCTTCCTAGTCGATAATATGCATCCAGGCTATGCTTCAGAGAGTCAATAGTATGTATCAAAGCCATGCTTCAGAGAGTCAATAGTATGTATCAAAGCCATGCTTCAGAGAGTCTCTAGTATGTATCAAAGCCATGCTTTAGAGAGTCACTAGAATGTATCAAAGCCATGCTTCAGAGAGTCAGCAGTACATATCTAAGCCATGCTTCAGCGAGTCAATAGTATATATGAAATTCATGCTTCAGAGTGTCTATAGAAAATCTTGCTTCAGAGAGTCAATAGTATGTATCAAAGCCATGCTTCAGAGAGTCAATAGTATGTATCAAAGCCATGTTTCAGAGGTCCCATGATATTCCTCTAAGCCATGCTTCAGAGAGTCTCTAGTATGTATCAAAGCCATGCTTTAGAGAGTCACTAGAATGTATCAAAGCCATGCTTCATAGAGTCAGCAGTACATATCTAAGCAATTCTTCAGAGAGTTAATAGTATATATGAAAGTCATGCTTCAGAGTGTCTATAGAAAGTATCAAAGTCATGCTTCAAAGGGTCAAATACTGTGTATCAAAGCCATGCCTCAGAGGTCCTATGATATTCCTCAAAGTCATGCTTCAGAGAGTCAGTATGTTATGTTATGTTAATCAGAACTTGTAGAGCGCTCGTTCACCAACAGGTTTCTTGGCGCTGGAATTTTTTTTTCCCATTAGGGGTAACTAGTTAGAAAGGTCCAGGTCTAGCTATAAGCTAGGGTGAAGAGCCAGGTCTTCAGCATCTTCCTAAAGCGAAGGAGGTCTGACTCTAGTCTCAGTGGGGGTGGCAGAGCATTTCAGAAATTGGGTCCTAGTATTGAGAAGCGTGACCCTCCTGTTCGTTTGCGTCTAAAGTCCGGTACCTCCAATAAATTCATGTGCGTGGATCGTAAGGTGCGGTGGGGGGAGTACTTATGGATTTTTGAGGATATGTACTTTGGGCCAGTCCCGTGTTTAAACAGGATACAGCCGGTTTTAAACATGGAGCGCTGCTCCACTGGGAGCCAGTGCAGCTCTTTTAGCAGGAGCTTAATGTGACATTGTCTGCCTTGTTGGTATATGATTCTGGCTGCCTGGTTTTGTATTAGCTGCAGATGATGTATCTGGTTGCGCTGAAGGCCTAGGTATATTGAGTTGGCATAATCAATTTTTGATAGGATCAAGGAGATGATGATTTGGATGCACGCGTCTCTGCTGAAAAATCTTCTGATTTTCCTCAGTTTCCGCAGTTGAAAAAAGCAGGTGGAGGTGACCGCTCCAATCTGCGTGTTCATGTTAAGATCTGAATCAATGTGTATGCCTAGGCTTTTTATCAAGTTTTTTGGTGCAGGGGGGAGCCTAGCTCAGTAGGCCAGTGGGTGGGGGACCAGTGCTGAAGTTTATTGTTGGGAATGATGATTTCAGTTTTTTCTACGTTAAGTTTTAGTTGATTTTTGTTCATCCAGTTCATGATGAACAGCATGTCAGTAGTACATATATAAGCCATGCTTCAGAGAGTCAATAGTATGTAGGAAACTTATGCTTCAGAGGGTCAATAATATACATGAAAATCATACTTCAAAGAATCAATAGAAAGTACCAAAGCCATGTTTCAGAAAGCTAAATTATATCTATCAAAGCCATGCTTCAGCATGTCAGTAGTATGTATAAAAGCCATGCTGTAGAGGTTCTGTGGTATACTTCAAAGCCATGCCTCGTAGGGTCAGTAGTATGTGTCAAATCCATGCTTAGGAGAGTCGGTAGTGTGTGTCAAACCATGTTTAAGAGAGTCAATAGTATGTATCAAAGCCAAGCTTTAGAAGTCGGATGTATAAAAGGTGTGCTTCAGAGAGTTAATAGTGTGTATCAAAGCCATGTTTCAGGCTTCCATTCCATATTGCTCCTGGGAGTTGGTGCTATCTTTGGAAGACAATAGTTAGCATTGAAGGTATACTATAGAGAATTTTTAGAATCAAAGCCATTCTCAAGAGCATTAATAGTATGTATCAAAGTCAGGCTTCAGAGCCTCCATAGTATATATCAACACCATTATTGAAGCCCCGGGTCAGAGATTCTATGGTAAGTTTTAGAGGGTTCATAGTAAGTTTCAAAGGAATGCTCCAGAGAGTCAGTATTATGGAGCTGATTACGAGTTTGACGGTCCGATGGACCGCTGCACCGGCGGTCTAACTGCCATATTACGAGTTGGGCGGTCGGACCCCCCATTTGAGCACTGTTACTGCCAGGGATCTGTGATCCCGGACAGTCTTGCAGTGGTCCGAGGCCCACAATATAGCTCATGCTGCGGCACCGCCAAGCAGATTATGAGTATACTCACCGCCACAGTTTTCATGGCGTGAGCCCGCCATAAAAAGTGTGGCGTTAGGAAACTAACTGTTGCTTCAGGGCTAGGGGATGCATGCACCCCCAGTTCCTGCACGCATGGAGCTGTGGCACTCCCATTGCGGTGCCTTTCTAAGGCTCAGATATGAGCCTTTAAAAGGCACCACCGTGGAACCGCCGCCGCAGGACACACCCGACCTGTATTCCAATCAGAATACTTCGGACAGCCAGAGTACGGGTTTGGCGGTTTTGGAGCGCGGAGCTGGCCTGACGGCCCGCTCCAAGACCCCAAACTCGTAATCAGGCCCTATGTCTTGCAGCTGTGATTCAGAGGACCAGTAGAGTATTTCGAAGATCTGCATCAAAGCCACGCTCCAGAGAGTCAATATTATGTCTCAAAGCTGTGATTCAGTGGACCAGCAGTGCATGTCAAAGATCTGCATCAAAGCCACGCTCCAGAGTGTCAATATTATGTCTCAAAGCTGTGATTCAGTGGACCAGCAGTGCATGTCAAAGATCTGCATCAAAGCCACGCGCCGGAGAGTCAATATTATGTCTCGAAGCTGTGATTCAGAGGACCAGTAGAGTATGTTGAAGATCTGCATCAAAGCCATGCTTCAGAGAGTCAATATTATGTCTCGAAGCTGTGATGCAGAGAACCAGTAGAGTATGTTGAAGATCTGCATCAAAGCCACGCTCCGGAAAGTCAATATTATGTCTCGAAGCTGTGATTCAGAGGACCAACAGCGCATGTCAAAGATCTGCATCAAAGCCACGCTCCAGAGTGTCAATATTATGTGTTGAAGCTGTGATACAGAGGACCAGTAGAGTAAGTCGAAGATCTGCATCAAAGCCATGCTCCAGAGAGTCAATATTATGTCTCAAAGCTGTGATTCAGAGGACCAGGAGAGTAAATCGAAGATCTGCATCAAAGCCACGGTCCAGGGAGTCAATATTATGTCTCGAAGCTGTAATTCAGAGGACCAGCGGTGCATGTCGAAGGTCTGCATCAAAGCCACGCTCCAGAGTGTCAATATTATGTCTCGAAGCTGTGATTCAGAGGACCAGTAGGGTATGTCAAAGATCTGCATCAAAGCCACTCTCCAGAGAGTCAATATTATGCCTCAAGGCCGTAGTTTAAAGAGTCAATGGTCAATAATGTGCAGTGAAGGTATGCCTTAGAAAATCAATAGTATATATTGGAGCCAGGTTCTAGAACGTAATAGTTTGTTTCAAAGACATGTTCCAGAGTCAGTATTAAGTCTCAAAGCTTTACTTCAGTGGATCAATAGTGTGTAACGAAGAAATGCATCTAAGCCATGCTCTAGAGGGTTAATAACATGTATGGAAGTTATGCTGGAAAGCCTCTATAGAATGTATCTCGGCCTTACTTTAGAGTGTCCATGGTATGCATTGAAGCCAAGCGCTAGAGGTTCCATAGTGTATATATATATATATATATATATATATATATATATATATATATATATATATATATATATATATATATATATATATATATATATATATATGTATATCTTGCAATTATTCCTTTCTTCGATTGCTAATATGTCCTTTAGAATAGCTGGTTCTGCAGGCCTCAAGGGCAACATAGTCTTAAACATATCAATAAATCCATATATATATATATATAGGGACAGGTGCTAGTTTTTGGAGGCGGCAATGTCTGCGGGGCAGCATGAGGAAGACACAGTAACCCACTTGGGATTGTATTTGACTTTATTTGCGGTGGAACAACGACAACTCACTGAAGTAACACTAAGCACTACAGGTACCAGGGAGCCGAGCGCGGCCACGCCCACTGGGGCGGGTGCCTTGATTGAACATTGGTGCTTTAAATATCGCCGGAGGTTCTACCGGCATTGATGAGCCTTTGACAAAGTGCATGAAGCACGAAACGCGTCGGCTGGACTAAACCACTGTGGCCTGTCTTGGCGTGCCTGCGCAATAGCCTCTATTAAAGATGTTTAGCCTTACCTTCCTGTGTGGGCCCTTCCTGTTGCGGGCAACTTTTGTTTGGATTTGTACGGCTGGTCCGAGCCGTGGAGGGAGCCCCGCTGCTTGACGGCAGACCCGATGTGACGCCAACTGGCTGCGCAAAGTAAAGCGACAGGTGCTAGTTTTTGGAGGCGGCAATGTCTGCGGGGCAGCATGAGGAAGCCACAGTAACCCACTTGGGATTGTATTTGACTTTATTTGCGGTGGAACAACGACAACTCACTGAAGTAACACTAAGCACTACAGGTACCAGGGAGCCGAGCGCGGCCACGCCCACTGGGGCGGGTGCCTTGATTGAACATTGGTGCTTTAAATATCGCCGGAGGTTCTACCGGCATTGATGAGCCTTTGACAAAGTGCATGAAGCACGAAACGCGTCGGCTGGACTAAACCACTGTGGCCTGTCTTGGCGTGCCTGCGCAATAGCCTCTATTAAAGATGTTTAGCCTTACCTTCCTGTGTGGGCCCTTCCTGTTGCGGGCAACTTTTGTTTGGATTTGTACGGCTGGTCCGAGCCGTGGAGGGAGCCCCGCTGCTTGACGGCAGACCCGATGTGACGCCATCCGGCTGCGCAAAGTAAAGGGACAGGTGCTAGTTTTTGGAGGCGGCACTGTCTGCTGGGCAGCATGAGGAAGCCACAGTAACCCACTTGCGATTGTATTTGACTTTATTTGCGGTGGAACAACGACAACTCACTGAAGTAACACTAAGCACTACAGGTACCAGGGAGCCGCGTGCAGCCACGCCCACTGGGGCGGGTGCCTTGATTGAACATTGGTGCTTTAAATATCGCCTGAGGTTCTACCGGCATTGATGAGCCTTTGACAAAGTGCATGAAGCACGAAACGCGTCGGCTGGACTAAACCACTGTGGCCTTTCTTGGCGTGCCTGCACAATAGCCTCTATTAAAGATGTTTAGCCTTACCTTCCTGTGTGGGCCCTTCCTGTTGCGGGCAACTTTTGTTTGGATATATATATATATATACACAAAGTTATTGGCAAAACAAAAAACGCTTTTCCTATGGAAACTAGGTTCTAACTATAACTACCTACTGGCAACCGCCAGTTGGTAATATATATCCTCCAACACTTCCGGCACAAACAGTCATATCAAGCCAGACTCCGACGACGCCGTTCCAGTGATCAAGTAAGCTTTATTTAGCAAATATCAAGGCTGTTACGCGTTTCGGCAGGATCCCCTGCCTTGTTCACACCATATATATATATATATATATAATAGCCAAGCAAATTATCATATAAGTGTGCCTACCTCAACACAGCACTCAACAGCCATCAGCATTTTTCAATTCTCCTGGAGTCAAGGCGTCGGAGGCGCTCACCCACACTGCAGTTTGTCAAATACATTACTGTGCAAAGTCAACATTCTGGTGGCATAGGAGAAGTGGTAAGTGCGCCACAACCCAGATACACCATAGTTTCATGTCCATCACCACTCGCTCATTAGACAATTTAAATGTCGGAAGGGGCAATGTATTGCAGTCACCATTGTCAGAGAGATCAAGTAAGAATGCATCCTAGGCTAGCGTTGTTTCTGGCCGACACATTATCACAGCCTGCGACTTGAGAACAATGTATTCAGCCACAACCCAGTTTGTTGCATTTCTTTTCCAACTTGTGACACTTGGGGCAATAGTAGGCTTCCAGGCCATCGCACATTAGGTTTGGCTACAACCATGGCTAAGTCAAAGTAGTTACATTCCAACTGCGCCTTCTTAGTCCACAGCATCATGCTGGGTGGTCAAGTTTCAAGTTTAGATAAGGTAAATCTTCCAATTACAAAAGCTAATTTCTCTGGTCACAGTCCTCCAAAAGGCTCCAAGACTGGGAAAATCCAAACTATATGGTAGGAATCAGCAGTATCAGCAGCACATCTAGAACATTCATCAGAGGTATTAGCTTACATTGTAAGGAGTCGACCGTGTCACTTTGGTCCGATAAACATAATTCAGCTGCAATAATTTGAAAGGGTTCTTAGAGACCCATGTTTTATGCTCCTTATCACTAGTCCAAGTCATAATCGGAGGGGTCTAATCTTATGCCTCTCTCTCATTGTGCCCTTAAGTCATCAATAATTGATTCATCTGTATCCCTCATGCCAAGCATGGCTGAGTTATTGATTTTCTTTCATTCTCTAGTATCAAAAGCAATGTCAGTGCCCCGTGCTGTTGTGGTATGGCATTTTCAGACCTTCAAGTATGCCGCAGCATAGCGGTAAGATGGCAGTGCATTAAGAACTGCCCAGCGGGAGCTCACACTTCTGGTCTAATTCCTTGTTTATAACTGAACTATTGCCTCTGTACCAATTACCAATGCTAATGACTCTCGCGCCACAGCCAGATAACCTTAGTTGACCTTAATACAGTCCTCCTAAACCATAGGAGGCACCAGAGAGCCAAGTTTGACCTGCGCC
Source organism: Calotriton arnoldi (assembly GCA_963921515.1). NCBI lineage: Eukaryota > Metazoa > Chordata > Amphibia > Caudata > Salamandridae > Calotriton > Calotriton arnoldi. The sequence continues at coordinate 8,658,557 of CAWUFW010000013.1, read as the reverse complement.
CAGTTATCATACAACATGCGGGAAGGTTATGCTGTTAAGGAGTTCATCCCAGATCACTACTGCTGCTGTCAGTGGTGTTAGAGCGAGTTCTATAGACCTTGCCTCACTATGTTTATCTTGGGCAAGTCACCTGACAACCCACTGGCAACCCGCTGCCGGTAGTACCACTCAAAATTAGGGGTGGGTGAAAAATTGCGCTCCGCCAGCAGAGTTCGCAGAGTTTTGCCCACTCCACATTCTGCTTGGAATATGGAGTTCTGGCAAAACTCCGTCACCCGCCGCGTGGCAGAGTTTTTACTCACGTGCAGCTCGTCAACATTAACTTGGTGAGCGCGAGCAAGAATTTGTGTCCCCTAGCCCAATTTCCGGGTGCTAGAGCGCCTCCCAGCAAGATTTCTCAATGCAGGCAGTCTTGGCAGTTCACGACTGTTCGCGTTGAGAAAGCTGCTGCTCGAGTAGAAAATCTACTAGAGCAGCAGAACGAAGCAGCGCCCTCTGCCATGTCGCATGGTGCTATTTGCGCTGATTTTACAGCACGGAACAAGCTCCCGGCACTAATAATCAGCACGAGCAGTGCGATATGCTGTATTCCACCCGCTCGCTTAACTCCATGGAATCTCGCAGAGTTTTTATGTAACTCTGCATAATTGTACGGAGTGAAACTCTGCGCGTTCTGCCCACCCCTACTCAAAATCAGGGACCTCAAGAGCCCCTTCAGATACTGGCAACACCAGCTTCCTCAGGGTGATTCTTCTCCTCTCACCCCTCCATACTAGCTTCAACTACATTATCTGTAAGTGTCTTATTGTACATTATCTGTAAATCTCTGCATGTGGACCAATGGAATACCAGGGAAGTAGTACAAAAGGTGGCATAACTATGTTCGTCAGGGTAACTCATCCCAGCACAGAGTGTGGTAGGCGATGCCGGATGGTCACACAGCCCCGGCGTGTCTGCACTGCCCTCGTCAAATTTCTCGTATATGCATCTTTCTCACGAGAGATCTTAACTCCTAGATATTGTAACATTTTAGTTCTGGGTGCGGAAAATGTTGCACCATCGCCGTAGTTCATTTGTTCTCAGCTCTTTGCTTTTGTGATACACGCCGGAGGTTCCATAACCGGTGCAAACAGTAAAAGTGAGAGTTTGCATCCTTGGAGGGTGTCCATTTGAACACAACAGCTGACCTTCGCTGGGGGGCGGTCATAGAGTAATTTAATTAAATGTATTATCTGAGCCCTGAATTTCATAGTAAACAGGACCACATGAAGGAAATCCCACCCCAGGGTATTGAAGGCCTTTTCAGTATCTAATGATGCTATTACGGATGACCCTACGCCAGCAGCTAGATGGTCAACAAATATAAAAGAGGCAAGTTAAATAAGGGCGGTGCTTCAGTCAGGGATGACACCGCTCTGTTCTCTATGTACAAACATCGGCATCAATTCGCAAAGTCTAGTCGCCAATATTTTACTCAGGTCTCGGTTTAGCATAGACAAGGGACGACAGGATGTCTTGCACACTGGGGTCCTTATTTACAAGAAACTAAAGCAGCGCAATGCCGCAAGCCACTTGGCTGCGCAGTACTGCGTAACTGATGTATCCTTGAGCTCTCCCAGCGCTGGCACACAATTGGCTGCCATGCGCTGACGCAGGCACCCATGCATCATGATGCAAGGGTGCTTGCGTTGTGGGGATGATTGTTTTTGTGCAGGAAGGGACACCTTCCTGCACGAAAACAATCACGAAAGGTGTTTTCCTCTTTCTATGGGTACTGCACAATGCAGCACGCATAGAAAGAGGAAACAAAAAGGAGAAATACAAGTATTTCTCCTCGTTGCGCCTCCTTACGCCTCCCCTAGGGAGCGTCGGATTCTGACACATTCCCAGGTTTACGAAACATTGTAAGTCTGGGAATGCGGCAAAGTGCTGCATGAAAAGGGGCCATATTTACATGGCCACAAAGAGCCACGCGGGGTGGCTTTACATTGCTATGTAAATGTGGAGCACCACACTGCGCCGCCGGTGTGTCACAAAATGGCATTACTTTTTGTTGGGGGGATTTTATTTTATACAAGTGCAATAAATGGGACACCATCCATTCCTTAAATGCTCCATAGAATTCTGCTGGGAGGTCATCGGTAACCGGCGTCTTGCCCCTGGACATACGTTTGATAGCGTTTGGAATGTCTGCCTGGGTAATGGGAGGGTCCAGCAGCTCTCTCATCTCTAGGGTCAGCACCGGAAGTGATAGATCCTTCAGATGGGGTGTTCGCTTCCTAGTACGTGGCGCTAGGGGGGAGAATAAAGGTGGGAGTAGCAGGCAACAGAGACTGCATTGGTATCTCTTGGTGCACCCCAGATTTCACAAGTTGCAACATGTAGTGTGGTCACCTCCTGCCTTTCAGTGTCCATTTTGAGTGGTTGAGGTGGAAGGCGACAGGAGCTTTCGCCTTCAGTTTCGCTTTTTGTTTTCCAGTAAGGAGTCTGACAGTGAATGGTCCAGGACATTACTCTTAGCCAGATGAAAAGATGGCATCTTTCAATTTCATTAGATCCTAAATGCATGTTCTATTAATTCCAAAAAGTGCAAAGTACCATTAAGTGCATGTATGGTGCAAAGCGCATAACACAGCCTGACGTGTTTTGGTTTGATCATCTTTGCATTTGGTGTGCCAGTAATGGATCGCATGGCTGGAGCCCAAGTTTGAATTGGAGGAGTCTGCAAACCTTCATGAAGTGAAAAGCTTCGTGCCGGATTTGCAAACAAATGCAGTCCATAAATCACATGGTTGATTTGCCTAGGTCTCTCCAGTGCTGGGAAGCCCTAGGGTAGCCATGTCCTTCATAAATCCGTCATTAAATAAAAAATACGGACAAAGTCACCTTATTTGAAAATATCTCTGACCGCCACTGTCGCTGGCCAATGGAAGAGTTTAATTTAGTCCTCCACTCCTGCTCCTGATTAGCTACATACTACCGCCACTTCTCACAATGACGATAGGATTTGGGATGATATTAGAAAGTCCATCCCTGCAGATCCTTCCACCACTTTTCCGTTTAACCTGTGCTTGCTCAGGACCATCAGCTTTACACAAAATATCTCAGAATTGACAACCCAGTGCAGTAACCAGCTAAGTGAACTAGGAACATAAGAAATACCCACAAGCATTGGCAAAGCCAATAGGGTTCGACTATACGAGATCTATTGGCTTTCTCAGTGTATTTTTGGACAAATTTACTTCAAAGTAAAAAAGGAGAAAAAGTGCTATGATGCGGCCAGCTTTGACCGCGTCATAACGCTTTTTTTAAAGCTATGTTGCACAGCAGCCCACGTTGTCTAAAAAACATTAAACAAAGCCAGATAGCACTCGCAACCGTGAGTGCTATTTGGCTTTGTTTAATGTTTTTTTGTAGGGGACAAGAGGGTTTAAGGGGGCAGGGGGAACAGTGGAGGGGGCTAGTAACTCACCGGACATGGAGAGGAGGGCGGGGGTGTAAACAACATGAAGGAGGTGTCGGGAGGAGGGAGGGCAGAGTGCAGGGGATATGCAGCGTGGTGGTGTGGGGGGAGAGGGAGGGAACAGCAACAGAACAGACAGCAGGTGGGGGTGGGGGGCAAGAGAACAGACGGTGGGAGCAGGGAAAGACTGGAGACACATGCACTCTTATAGAATGCATGTAAAACAATAATAAAAAAATGTACCTGCAGGAGTGTGCGGCCAGAGGAAGGACACTAGCCACAGACAGGAAATTGTACTTGGTCACTGCGCCAAGTCAGGGACAAACACTTGAAGACCCAGCAGGATGCAGGAGGTAGTGATCAACATGAAGCAAGGAAACAAGAGTGACGTTGAAGCCAACCAGTGATAAGTAATGATCAGTAATGGGCGGGCTCTGAGCCTGCTTTTAAGCTTTTTTTAATTGATAAAAGATTTTGCTTGTGTGCTGTCTCAGGTGTAACCCCACCCATTGATGCCGCTCATTTGCAACAAGCAGTACATGTCATGCAGGAATCACAAAGTCACACATATCACACACCAATGAACCAGTGAGCCTGCCAACACATCATGCCGAACCAACTATTGACTCATGTCTCTCTGCACTGTCACAGGTGACCAAGGATATGCACTCTGCGCTTGGATGATGACACCCCTCCGAGCCCCGAACACACAGGCCCAGAGGCAGTACAATGCGGCCCACAAACGCACCAGGGGCATCGTGGAACGCACATTTGGCGTGTTGAAGTCACGTTTCAGGTGGAAGGCTCCTGTACAGCCCAGACATCGTGTGCAAGATGATCGTTGCATGTTGTGTGTTGCACAACATATGTGTACGCAGCAAGGCACCATGGATACAAGTGCCAGATGTACCGGACGATGATGATGGAGATGAGGCAGGTGGACCACACCCCACTGCAGCCGCAGCAGGAATAGCCCGTAGGAACACCATCATTGACAATTTCTTCACATGAGCACGTCACATCGTGGCAGTCCTTGGCAGTAATGGGACAGTACAAAATGACCACAGGCACAGTGTTGGAACCGGGTTTACCGAGTCCGCCACGGTAGCATGGCGCGAGGCGGGAAAGCACGCGAAGGCAATGTGTAAGGCAGTTGTGCAGCACACTCTTACTTTGACTCAGGAATGCGAACGCAATAACATGACACCACACCAGGCTTGTGTATTTAAAATCAAGATCTTTTATATATAAATCAAGGTAGCATCAGATGAGGCAGATTAATTCAGATCTACATTTAAAATCATTGCATTACTCAACTGGTGCACATTCTTAATAAAGCATCATAGCTCATCAACATTGTAGGCCACTAAGAGGCCGCAGGAATCATCTCCTAAACGTAGCACCAATAATGATCACAAGGTGCATTAATAAAACATGGGCCTAAACATGCAGTTCACTTCAAGAATATTCAATTACTTAAAAGAAGGCTTTTCACGTTACATTTCAATAGGCCTGCATTAATCTAGGCGCACCCACATTCAGTACAGTGGGCGTCGCAACTCCAGTACACCTGTAACATAAAACACTTCAACTCTTGGCGGTGTACACTTCAGCTCAATTCAATTAATCACTTTCCCCCTTAGATAAAGACTTTGCAGTTATAAGCATAGGCCTAGGCAGTAATTACAATAGGCATCAGCATTAAATGAATAAACAATGTGGGCAACCCCTCAACATGTCCTGTATTCTGGGGCTTCTGTGTCCCTCAGGGGTTAATTCCAGGCTAGGCCCACTCCTCTCCGGGGCCTCGCCTCATGGGGAAAGTTACACAGGTTTAATGTAAGGGTTAATGTGGCTCCCGGCCCCCAGTGGCGTTTCTGTGGGCCCTAGGGGCCTCCTGGGCTCACCTGATGCGTGGTCATTGGTCGCGCTTCCTAGCGACTGGCAATCTCCAGGCCCGGCCCGTGTTCTGGAGGGCGGGGCCCGGTCGGGGTACCTCGGCCTTCTGGCCGGAATTACGGGTCGTTGCGGGGGCCGGTATCACCCTCCTCCGGCCCCCGGGATCAAGGAAGTGGATTTGCGGGACGTTGCGGGGGCCGGTATCACCCTCCTCCGGCCCCCGGGATCAGGTGAGTGGATGCGGGCCTTGCGGGACTTCGGGAAGGGGAGCGGGAGCCGGCAGTCCTCTCCGGCCGGCTCCCCGTCTCCCTCTGCACGGCCGGAGCTCTTCCTCGGCCTCCGTCGGCGCTGGGGGGCGTGGCGGGAGCCGGCGCCCAATCGCTGCGCGGCCTTCCCGGGGGCACGGCCGGCGTCCCCGGTTGCCCAGCAACGGCGTCGGCAGGGCCTGGAGGCCTCGCGGATCGCGCTAGGCCGCGGCTGCTTCACGCGGCCCCCTTGGGCTGCGGCGGTGATTTCTTCGGCCGCGACTGCGGCGATGGGGCCCCGGGCCCGGCGGCGATGTCCTGGGGGAAATTCAGAGGCTTCGGTGAGGGCGCGGACGGCGCACCTCACCACATCCACTCGAGGGGCCTCCCTCACCACAGCGCTTCCTTCGGTGAGGGCGCGGACGGCGCACCTCACCACACGGCCCCGAGGAGGGCCTTCCTCACAGCAGCACTTCTCCTCACGCGGCGGCGGCCGCGGCGGTGATTCCCTCACGAGGTCAGTGACCTGAGGGGGGGGCAGTTTCTCCCTCGTGGAGACAGAACGCGGGGCGCACCAGCAGCCTGTGGGCAGGGCTGACTGGAAAGGTTCTTGGGGGGCAGCCCAGCAGCAGGCAGGAGTTGATAGGGGGTGAAGGTCTAGCGCTTCAGGGCACGGCGCTTTACCTGGTGATCCCCAGTGTGGCAGTTTAGGTTTTAGGCCTTGCTGGACGGTCAGGCCTCCCCAGATTAAGGTTTCTTGCGGCTGTTTCAGATTGGTTGCTTCTTAGGAGTTTCTTGTCAGGAGTTTCTTGTCAGAAGTTTCTTATTATAAGTTTCTTGTCAAAAGTTTCTTGTCAGAAGTTTCTTCTTATGAGGGGGGGGAATGAGTTGGTGGTTCTGGGAGTGCTTGATGTTCTTCCCAGCACGCTGAAGCTGGTTCCCTGGGTCCCCTCACGCTGGGCAAGGTCAGTGGGTGGTGGGCGTTCCTCAGCTAACTTACTACAGCAGGGCCTAAGCCCTGTCAGCAGCAGTAGTGTAGGTCTCCCCCCTAGGCCCTAAAGCCTGTACTCCGGCAGAGGTTCTCCCAGGATCAGTGGTGCCCCAACTGACTAAAAGTTTTCCCTCCAAGCCTTTTATACCCCTAGGTCAGGTGACCCTCCCAAAGGCGGCAAAACATAACTCCTCCCACAGCCCGGAAGGTTCTGGAACCTTCCACATGTCTGGCTATGTGGCCCAGAGGCGGGGACGGAATGGATACTGTATCCCTATGTCCCAGCCTGACCCTGGCTACTAGTGTGTATGCGTGTAAGGCCCCTCTGCAGTAGCAGGGGCCTGTGGCAGCCATCTTGAGTGAGAGAGCACCTGCACCTCAGCACTGGCTAGCAGTGGCAAGGTGCCCGGAGACCTAGGTCCAGTAAAAATACGGTGGCAAAAATGAGGCGCAAAAGGGAAAAAAAACAGGGCAAGACCACCCTAGGGCTGACAGGTCTAACACGCGTCCCCCCCAGCCGAAAGAGGGGAGAGCTTCCCAACCTCTAGGGAGTTCTCGTCGCTAAGGCGGAAAAACCGGGAGAGACCGTCAGCGTTGGCGTGGTCTACACCGGGTCGATGTTCCACCCGAAAGTCCATCCCCTGGAGGGAAATGGACCACCTCAACAATTTGGGGTTTTCGCCTCTCATCTGCATGAGCCAGCGAAGGGGTCTGTGGTTGGTCTGGATCAGGAAGTGACAACCAAAAAGGTATGGCCTCAACTTCTTTACAGCCCAAACCACGGCAAAGGCTTCTCGTTCGATGGTACTCCACCGCTGTTCCCGGGGGAGTAGTCTTCGGGAAATGAAGGCCACTGGCTGGTCTTGGCCATCGTCATTCAGCTGCGAGAGCACAGCTCCTATGCCATGCTCAGAAGCGTCTGTCTGCACGATAAATTCCCGTCCAAAGTCTGGAGTCCTGAGCACCGGTGCGGTGCACATTGCACGTTTGAGGGTCTCAAAGGCTTCCTGGCAGGCAGCCGTCCAGATGACTCTGCGTGGCTGCTTCTTTGAAGTCAATTCCGTCAATGGGCCCACGATGGTTCCATATCCCTTGACGAACCGGCGGTAGTACCCTGTGAGGCCGAGAAAAGCTCGGACCTCTGTTTGGGTCTTGGGGGGCTCCCAGGCCAAGATGGTCTCAATCTTGGCTTGGAGGGGTTGCACCTTACCTCCGCCCACCAGATGTCCCAGGTACACGACAGATCCCTGTCAAATCTGGCACTTGCTGGCCTTGATGGTTAGACCAGCCCGTTGCAGAGCCTGTAGCACCTCCTGGAGATGCTCCAGATGGTCCTCCCAGCTGCTACTGAAGACAGCTATGTCATCCAGGTAGGCAGCAGAGAAGGCCTCTAGGCCAGACAGCACCTGGTTCACCAACCGCTGGAAAGTGGCTGGAGCATTTTTCAACCCAAAGGGCATCACCCGAAATTGAAAGTGGCCCTCGGGGGTGGAGAACGCAGTCTTCTCCCTTGCTCCTTCCGCCATGGCGATCTGCCAATAGCCTGAGGGTCAAATCAATGGTACTCAGATACCGGGCTGCTCCCAGCCGGTCAATGAGCTCATCCGCCCGAGGGATCGGGTGAGCGTCGGTCTTTGTGACTGAGTTGAGTCCACGGTAATCCACACAGAACCGAAGTTCTGGTGTGGTGCCCGGTGGGGCCGCTTTCGGCACCAACACCACCGGACTAGCCCAAGGGCTACTGGAAGGCTCAATCACTCCCAGTTCTAGCATCTTGGTAACCTCACCCTGGATACTAGCCTTGACTTTATCGGACAGCCGGTAAGACTTGGTTTTTACTGGCGGACTGTCCCCTGTGTCCACATCATGGGTACACAGGTGCGTGATCCCAGGCGTGAGGGAGAACAACGAGGCGTACTGCCCCAAGACCTGGCGGCAGTCCCTCTGTTGCTCTGGGATCAAGGATGGGGCGAGGACCACTCCCTCCACCGAACCATCCTTCTAATGGGCCGCCAGAAGGTCTGGAAGAGGCTCACTCTCCTCCTCCTCACTTCCATCTGTTATCATTAGGAGAGTGAGCTCTGAACGCTCCTGGTGTGGCTTCAGGCGGTTGACGTGGAACACCCTGTGGGGTTGACTTGGGGTCTTCACATCGACGACATATGTGGTCTGGCCTCTCCTTTCCAAGATCTCAAACGGTCCAGTCCACCGATCCTGGAGGGCGCTAAGCTCTCCTGGCTCCATGACCCACACCTTCTGTCCAGCGTCTAACTCTACCGTCCGAGCGTTCCGGTCATACCATTTCTTCATGACGGCCTGACTAGCCTCTAGGTTGTCCGAGGCCTCCTTCCACAGCTTGGCCACTTGGCTGCGGAATGCCAGCATATAGCTGACCACATCACGGGGAAGCTTCGAGGAAGACTTCTCCCACCCCTCCTTGACAAGACTGAGGGGCCGCCGAACGGGGTGGCCATAGAGCAGCTCAAAGGGGCTGAAACCGACCCCCTTCTGCGGCACCTCTCGGTAGGAGAAGAGCAGACAGGGTAAGAGGACGTCCCACTTCCTTCTCAAGTCCTCGGGTAGGCTCCTGATCATCCCCTTCAAGGTTTTGTTAAAGCGCTCCACGAGCCCGTTCGTCTGGGGGTGGTAAGGAGTGGAGAACCGGTAGGTCACTCCACACTCCTTCCACATGGCCTGCATGTAGGCCAACATGAAATTCGTGCCCCTATCTGACACCACGACCTTGGGGAATCCCACTCGGGTAGAAATCCCCATCAGGGCCCGCGCCACCACCGGTGCAGTGATGGTCCTCAGAGGGATTGCCTCCGGGTACCGGGTGGCGTGGTCTACCAGCACCAAAATGAACCTATGTCCTGCAGAAGTCGGCGGGTCCAATGGCCCGACAATGTCAATCCCTACCCGCTCAAAAGGGGTATCGACAGCTGGGAGAGGTTCTAGAGGGACCTTCACTTTCGTCCCTGTCTTGCTGCTCGCTTGGCAAGTGGTGCAAGTCTTGCAAAAAGTGTCAGAAGTGACGCGCATCCTGGGCCAGTAAAAATGTGGGACCAGACGCGCAAACGTCTTGTCTTGGCCCAGGTGTCCTGCTAGTGGTATTTCGTGTGCCAACTCTAGCAGAAAGGCTCGGTATCATTGGGGGACCACCACGGCCCTTGATGACCCATGCACCGGAGCCTTAGGCTCACTGTAGAGGAGACCATCCTCCCAGTAGACATGGTAGTTACCAGTCTCTGTTCCAGCTGCTTGGGCTTCGGCCTGTTGCTGCATGCCTTCAAGCGTAGGGCACTCCTTCTGCGCCCGGCAAAATTCCTCCCGGGTAGGCCCTCCTTCCACCTGCCACTCTGCAGGGGTCGGCAGGTCCCCCACGGGAACACCAACGACCTCAGCGGACTCCGGGGTCACCTCCGCGGGCTCCCCATCCATCTCACCGGGTGTCTCCTCCTGGAAATCTCCTCGTCCAGCAGTGGGCGGGGCCATTATTTCAGGCTCCAACCCGGGCTGAGTTCCTTGTCGGGCAGCCATGGACCGCGTGACGACGCAAGTCCATCCTGGTAATCCCAACATCTCAGCATGGGCATTGAACTCTACCTCCCTCCAGGCAGTATGTTCCAAGTCGTTACCCAGCAGACAGTCAACTGGCATGGCAGGGCTCACCGCAACCTTCAACAGACCTGATACTCCTCCCCACTCAAAGGGAACTTGGGCCACGGGGTAATGACCCAGGCTATTATCAGCCATAACAACCGGGTGGAATTCCTCAGGAATCACCTGCTCTGGGGACACCAGCTGACGTCTCACCATCGTCATGCTGGCACCTGTGTCCCTCAGAGCCTCCACCTCCTCCCCGTTCACCAGGACCCTCTGCCGATACTTGGCAGTGTTCGCGGGTACCTGAACCCGTGGGATGATCTCTCTATCCCCCAGGGAAACTAAGGTCAAGCCTGTCCACTCACCTCCCCTACCTAGGGACAACTCCTCCCCAAGCGCTACACTGGCCACCCCGGGGCTCTTACCTCCTGTGGGGGCTGGGGTTCTCTTGCGACACTGGGGATCCCCCTTGTAGTGTCCAACCTCCCCGCACTCGTAGCACCGGACAGTTCTGGGCTGCTGACTCCTGTCAGGATAAGTGGGTTTCTGGAATCCAGATTGGGATGGGGAACCTACCCCTCTCCCAGGCGGTCTATTTTGGGGGCCTTTAAAGAACTCCCTCTTTTATCTCCCCCTCTTTCTTCTGGGGGAGCCCCTGTCCACCTTTCGGGGGGTCCGCCCCGGCTCCCTTGTGGGACACCCGAGTGCTGACCCACGTGTCTGCCTCCTCTGCAAGCTCCCTAGGATTGGTCAGCTTGCGGTCCACCAAGTACTGGCGCAGCTCCGGAAAACATTTCTCTAGGAGGTGCTCTCTCAAGAACAGGTCGTACAGCCCTTTGTAATTGTCAACGTTGCTGCCACGCACCCAACCCTCCAATGCCTTCCGGGCATAATCAAAAAAATCCACCCAGTTTTGTGTGTGAAGCTTGTGGCTGTTGCGGAACTTTTGGCGGTACTTCTCTGGGGTGAGGCCAAACTTCTTGAGCAGGGCCTCCTTCATGATAGGGTAGTTGGTCTGATCCCCCTTATCTAAGGTTAAAAGTGTGTCCCTTACTGGTGGAGGTATGTACCTGTAAAGACCTCCCCCCAGTAGCTCTCAGGAACTCTATGGGCCACCAAAGCCACCTCGTACGCCGCCAACCACTTATCGATGTCATCTCCTACACTAAAACTGGCTATCACCTCTCTTGGTAGATAAAATTTGGGCTCCTGTGGAACCCCAGCAGGTACGCTGCCACCATTCACTTTGCCCTGCATCTCCATCTGCAAGGCTCGGAGCTCTAGTTCCTTCAGGCTAAGCTCATGCGCAAGCTTCCTTTCCTCCATGGCTAGCCTTGCCTGTTCTCCTTCTCTTTCCATCCTAGCAAGTTCTAATGTTAATCGCCTCTCCTCCCTCCTGTCCTCAAATTCCTCTGCCGACAAACTCCCCCTGACGCACTACTGCCTGCCCTGGAACGTCTTCCTGGCAACACATTCTCGCTAACATCAATGTGCAGTAGGTCCAGTTCTCCTGGGTTGTCTGCCTCCCCCTGCTCCTCGTCCCCTCTTCCCTCCGGGTGGGCCATTACCCATGCCCTCAAAGCTTTCTGAAGCACCTCCTTCCTGGCGCCTCGCTTGACGGCTACCCCCTCTCTAGGCAGAACTCCTTGAGCTGTGTCACCGTATACCTTTCTAGGTTGGCTAACTCAAACTCCATCCTCCTAGGTGGGGCCCCAGACAATTTAGGGAAAGGGTTCTAGACTGTAGGTAGCAGGTCTAACGCAGGAATGTACACAATCGGCAATTACAAAAGAATTCCTAGCACTTGCATTACAATAGGTGTCCAATTGCGGCGCACACTGAGTCACTGTAGGGTGCTGCACAAACACCAGTCCTTATCCAACCGCTGAACACCAAATGTTGGAACCGGGTTTACCGAGTCCGCCACGGTAGCATGGCGCGAGGCGGGAAAGCACGCGAAGGCAATGTGTAAGGCAGTTGTGCAGCACACTCTTACTTTGACTCAGGAATGCGAACGCAATAACATGACACCACACCAGGCTTGTGTATTTAAAATCAAGATCTTTTATATATAAATCAAGGTAGCATCAGATGAGGCAGATTAATTCAGATCTACATTTAAAATCATTGCATTACTCAACTGGTGCACATTCTTAATAAAGCATCATAGCTCATCAACATTGTAGGCCACTAAGAGGCCGCAGGAATCATCTCCTAAACGTAGCACTAATAATGATCTCAAGGTACGTTAATAAAACATGGGCCTAAACATGCAGTTCACTTCAAGAATATTCAATTACTTAAAAGAAGGCTTTTCACGTTACATTTCAATAGGCCTGCATTAATCTAGGCGCACCCACATTCAGTACAGTGGGCGTCGCAACTCCAGTACACCTGTAACATAAAACACTTCAACTCTTGGCGGTGTACACTTCAGCTCAATTCAATTAATCACTTTCCCCCTTAGATAAAGACTTTGCAGTTATAAAGCATAGGCCTAGGCAGTAATTACAATAGGCATCAGCATTAAATGAATAAACAATGTGGGCAACCCCTCAACATGTCCTGTATTCTGGGGCTTCTGTGTCCCTCAGGGGTTAATTCCAGGCTAGGCCCACTCCTCTCCGGGGCCTCGCCTCATGGGGAAAGTTACACAGGTTTAATGTAAGGGTTAATGTGGCCCCCAGTGGCGTTTCTGTGGGCCCTAGGGGCCTCCTGGGCTCACCTGATGCGTAGTCGTTGGTCGCGCTTCCTAGTGACTGGCAATCTCCAGGCCCGGCCCGTGTTCTGGAGGGCGGGTCCCGGTCGGGGTACCTCGGCCTTCTGGCCGGAATTACGGGTCGTTGCGGGGGCCGGTATCACCCTCCTCCGGCCCCCGGGATCAAGGAAGTGGATTTGCGGGACGTTGCGGGGGCCGGTATCACCCTCCTCCGGCCCCCGGGATCAGGTGAGTGGATGCGGGCCTTGCGGGACTTCGGGAAGGGGAGCGGGAGCCGGCAGTGCTCTCCGGCCGGCTCCCCGTCTCCCTCTGCACGGCCGGAGCTCTTCCTCGGCCTCCGTCGGCGCTGGGGGGCGTGGCGGGAGCCGGCGCCCAATCGCTGCGCGGCCTTCCCGGGGGCGCGGCCGGCGTCCCCGTTTGCCCAGCAACGGCGTCGGCGGGGCCTGGAGGCCTCGCGGATCGCGCTAGGCCGCGGCTGCTTCACGCGGTCCCCTTGGGCTGCGGCAGTAATTTCTTCGGCCGCGACTGCGGTGGTGGGGCCCCGGGCCCGGCGGCGATGTCCTGGGGGAAATTCAGAGGCTTCGGTGAGGGCGCGGACGGCGCACCTCACCACATCCACTCGAGGGGCCTCCCTCACCACAGCGCTTCCTTCGGTGAGGGCGCGGACGGCGCACCTCACCACATGGCCCCGAGGAGGGCCTTCCTCACAGCAGCACTTCTCCTCACGCGGCCGCGGCGGTGATTCCCTCACGAGGTCAGTGACCTGAGGGGGGGCAGTTTCTCCCTCGTGGAGACAGAACGCGGGGCGCACCAGCAGCCTGTGGGCAGGGCTGACTGGAAAGGTTCTTGGGGGGCAGCCCAGCAGCAGGCAGGAGTTGATAGGGGGTGAAGGTCTAGCGCTTCAGGGCACGGCGCTTTACCTGGTGATCCCCAGTGTGGCAGTTTAGGTTTTAGGCCTCCTCAGATTAAGGTTTCTTGCGGCTATTTCGGATTGGTTGCTTCTTAGGAGTTTCTTGTCAGGAGTTTCTTGTCAGAAGTTTCTTATTATAAGTTTCTTGTCAAAAGTTTCTTGTCAGAAGTTTCTTCTTATGAGGGGGGAATGAGTTGGTGGTTCTGGGAGTGCTTGATGTTCTTCCCAGCACGCTGAAGGTGGTTCTCTGGGTCCCCTCACGCTGGGCAAGGTCAGTAGGTGGTGGGCGTTCCTCAGCTAACTTACTACAGCAGGGCCTAAGCCCTGTCAGCAGCAGTAGTGTAGGTCTCCCCCCTAGGCCCTAAAACCTGTACTCCGGCAGAGGTTCTCCCAGGATCAGTGGTGCCCCAACTGACTAAAAGTTTTCCCTCCAAGCCTTTTATACCCCTAGGTCAGGTGACCCTCCCAAAGGCGGCAAAACATAACTCCTCCCACAGCCCGGAAGGTTCTGGAACCTTCCACATGTCTGGCTATGTGGCCCAGAGGCGGGGACGGAATGGATTCTGTATCCCTATGTCCCAGCCTGACCCTGGCTACTAGTGTGTATGCGTGTAAGGCCCCTCTGCAGTAGCAGGGGCCTGTGGCAGCCATCTTGAGTGAGAGAGCACCTGCACCTCAGCACTGGCTAGCAGTGGCAAGGCGCCCGGAGACCTAGGTCCAGTAAAAATACGGTGGCAAAAATGAGGCGCAAAAGGGAAAAAAAACAGGGCAAGACCACCCTAGGGCTGACAGGTCTAACACACAGCATGTGCAAATAAATGCATTCGAAGAACACTATCCCTGAGTGCATGTCTCTCATCTGTATAGGCACATCACTCAGACAAGTGTGAGTGCGACATGTATTGCTGACAATTTTGTGATTTGTTCATGTATGGTGGGTGTGTCACCTCTGTGCAGAGAGGCTGTTTAGGGTGTCACGTATTTGAACTGTCAGTTCTGTGTGTCGCAGTTAGTAGGGAATCCCACTCTTCGGCGTTTCACATGTGTCCAGATTCATTCCATTTTGGCTGCCATTTATGTCCTGCAGGTGACAACAGGGCTCCTTTTGGGGTCAGATATGTACCACCATGATGCAGGGATGCCCCCTGTGACTCAGGTCCCACAACATGGGCAACATGTACGTAAGCGGGAGTCACTGCCCCTACATTCGTCCACGCTTTCATAATTGATTGATCATGGTCATGACACGTCTGTGTGCAGGAGGGGTTGCTTGTCCCTCTGCATTGTGAGGGGGAGATGCGGTTACACTGTGTGTTACATGCATGTTTCAGCATTTGCGGAGTTTACATGCAGACTGCATGTCAATGTACATTGTGACTGTGGGGAGATACCTATTTGATGCGGGACGATGCTCATTTGTTCTACGTCACGGATGTGGGGTTGTGCTCGTACATTGTCATCTCACCGTTTTTTTACTCTGCTTTTCTTGTGCATTTTCCCGCATGACGCGTGGGAATTGCAGGCCTCTCACTGGTTATCGCTGATTTTTGTATTGCGATTGGCCTCATCGCTACTATTTTCGCGTTCGTGTTTTGCGTTTTGTTCTGCGTCGCGTTAGTTTTAACACGTTCATTTGATGCGTTTTCGTTGGACTATCGCCGTGTTGTGAATTCCACGTTAACACGGAGTGGTTTTCCCGCGATAGACTGCGATGTGAAGAGTTGCGTTAAACTAATTTTGCGGTAGTTATCACACGTTCTTGAGAATATGCCCCCATATTACTTGCTCCTGGTATAAGTGCTGTGTAAGAAAGCCCCATGCTCATGCTAGTCCACAGTTGACCACCAGGTGGCAGAAGAGCACAGGCTGTGGGATGATTATAAAGAAAATCTCACACACATCGAATGTCAAGTCGAGTATTCACACTTAACGTTTGTCGCTAATCCATACCAGGCCATCTTTCTGAACATGTGTCCAGGCCATCTGCTATTTTGGGGCTCAGCTGCCAATGAGATCTTAAAAATGGGCTTCGGGGGGTAGAGGACGGGGACTCTCCTCATAGAATTATTTTTAAAACGCGCACAGAGTGGAGGCAGTGCAATCTGTTATTATAGCAACGGTATTTTTTTTATACATAACTCACATCCTTCGTCCACAGAAAGACATGAATACTCTTCATACATTTGAAGGCACAAATGTAAAAAAAAGACATATTATTTCATCTAAAAAAACTGCCTCAGGGAACGAAGTAACAAGTGTGCACGGACCGTGTGCCAAAATCAGATCTGAAGTTAAAGGGTTCTAGGAATTTCTGAGAAATGTGTGACCGTGGCCTATTTTTAAGCACGGTTTCTGAGTGGAATGTTAACACACGCTTACAGGGTGTTTGATGATTACATCTCCGAATATGTTTGGGCACATGAGTGACGTAGCACGTGCTTTGAAGCACATTAGGTCTGGAATCGTGGTGAAGCCTCAAGATAACTTAAATATAGAGGTAGCCCTCTTCTAAGGAAATGTTGAGATGGTTGGTGGCAAGTGCTGTGTTTTGCTTTCACTGGTACTGGACATTGGTCAGCAACGGGCAGAATGTAAATACATCTTAACAGGCAGAGCGTTCACGCCATTTTTTGAGCAAATGCATAAGACATGGATCATTTGCATGCACAAGCATAAAGAATCGAGGCCCATAAGCAGAATTCCCTAAAATACACATACATTATGAAACATAACGGCGCCACTTCACAAAGGCAATACGTAGTACGTAAAGCAGTGCTACTGTAATCCGGTTTTACGTACTTGTTGAATTGGCCCCAAAACATCTCAAATGGGGATATTCAGAGAATATTCTTATGCATTTAGTAGAAATAGGAGGGGCTGTGCTCTCTTTGCACTTTTACTAACAGGGAGATTGAAAAGGCGTCTAACAGGGTGTAAAAGAGAACTTGTATAGCACTGCTAAACATACTTCTGATCTGTGTATTGGATCCATAGGTATTGCCCATGCATGCTCCTAATTTGATGATTCGCGTTCATTTCCCACAAACGTATGTATTAATCAGTCAGTAGATTTGTAGAGCGCTTCTTGCCCCCCGTGAGGGTATCCAGGCGCTGGCAGGCACACACTGCATGTCTTGTCTCAGAGGGTGAGATCCAGCACCAGAGATCAGTTCAGAGAGATGTGGTAATTAGTCAGTAGATTTGTAGAGCGCTTCTTGTCACCCGTGAGGGTATCCAGGCGCTGGCAGGCACACACTGCATGTCTTGTCTCAGAGGGTGAGATCCAGCAGCAGAGATCAGTTCAGAGAGACGTGGTAATCATTCAGTCAGTAGATTTGTAGAGCGCTGCTTGCCCCCCGTGAGGGTATCCAGGCGCTGGCAGGCACACACTGCATGTCTTGTCTCAGAGGGTGAGATCCAGCACCAGAGATCAGTTCAGAGAGATGTGGTAATCAGTCAGTAGATTTGTAGAGCGCTTCTTGTCACCCGTGAGGGTATCCAGGCGCTGGCAGGCACACACTGCATGTCTTGTCTCAGAGGGTGAGATCCAGCAGCAGAGATCAGTTCAGAGAGATGTGGTAATTAGTCAGTAGATTTGTAGAGCGCTCCTTGTCACCCATGAGGGTATCCAGGCGCTGGCAGGCACACACTGCATGTCTTGTCTCAGAGGGTGAGATCCAGCAGCAGAGATCAGTTCAGAGAGACGTGGTAATCATTCAGTCAGTAGATTTGTAGAGCGCTGCTTGCCCCCGTGAGGGTATCCAGGCGCTGGCAGGCACACACTGCATGTCTTGTCTCAGAGGGTGAGATCCAGCACCAGAGATCAGTTCAGAGAGATGTGGTAATCAGTCAGTAGATTTGTAGAGCGCTTCTTGTCACCCGTGAGGGTATCCAGGCGCTGGCAGGCACACACTGCATGTCTTGTCTCAGAGGGTGAGATCTAGCACCAGAGATCAGTTCAGAGAGATGTGGTAATTAGTCAGTAGATTTGTAGAGCGCTTCTTGTCACCCGTGAGGGTATCCAGGCGCTGGCAGGCACACACTGCATGTCTTGTCTCAGAGGGTGAGATCCAGCAGCAGAGATCAGTTCAGAGAGACGTGGTAATCATTCAGTCAGTAGATTTGTAGAGCGCTGCTTGCCCCCGTGAGGGTATCCAGGCGCTGGCAGGCACACACTGCATGTCTTGTCTCAGAGGGTGAGATCCAGCACCAGAGATCAGTTCAGAGAGATGTGGTAATCAGTCAGTAGATTTGTAGAGCGCTTCTTGTCACCCGTGAGGGTATCCAGGCGCTGGCAGGCACACACTGCATGTCTTGTCTCAGAGGGTGAGATCCAGCAGCAGAGATCAGTTCAGAGAGATGTGGTAATTAGTCAGTAGATTTGTAGAGCGCTTCTTGTCACCCGTGAGGGTATCCAGGCGCTGGCAGGCACACACTGCATGTCTTGTCTCAGAGGGTGAGATCCAGCAGCAGAGATCAGTTCAGAGAGACGTGGTAATCATTCAGTCAGTAGATTTGTAGAGCGCTGCTTGCCCCCCGTGAGGGTATCCAGGCGCTGGCAGGCACACACTGCATGTCTTGTCTCAGAGGGTGAGATCCAGCACCAGAGATCAGTTCAGAGAGATGTGGTAATCAGTCAGTAGATTTGTAGAGCGCTTCTTGTCACCCGTGAGGGTATCCAGGCGCTGGCAGGCACACACTGCATGTCTTGTCTCAGAGGGTGAGATCCAGCAGCAGAGATCAGTTCAGAGAGATGTGGTAATCAATCAGTCAGTAGATTTGTAGAGCGCTTCTTGTCCCCCGTGAGAGTATCCAGGCGCTGGCAGGCACACACTGCACGTCTTGTCTCAGAGGATGGGATCCAGCAGCAGAGATCAGTTCAGAGAGATGTGGTAATCAATCAGTCAGTAGATTTGTAGAGCGCTTCTTGTCACCCGTGAGGGTATCGAGGCGCTGGCAGGCACACACTGCACGTCTTGTCTCAGAGGGTGAGATCCAGGCAGCAGAGATCAGTTCAAAGAGATGTGGTAATCATTCAATCAGTCAGTAGATTTGTAGAGCGCTTCTTGTCACCCGTGAGGGTATCCAGGCTCTGGCAGGCACACACTGCACGTCTTGTCTCAGAGGGTGAGATCCAGCAGCAGAGATCAGTCAGAGAGATGTGGTAATCAATCAGTCAGTAGATTTGTAGAGCGCTTCTTGTCACCCGTGAGGGTATCCAGGCGCTGGCAGGCACACACTGCACGTCTTGTCTCAGAGAGTGAGATCCAGACAGCAGAGATCAGTTCAGAGTGATGTGGTAATCAATCATTCAATCAATCAGTAGATTTGTAGAGCGCTTCTGGTCACCCGTTAGGGTATCCAGGCGCTGGCAGGCACACACTGCACGTCTTGTCTCAGAGGGTGAGATCCAGGCAGCAGAGATCAGTTCAGAGAGATGTGGTAATCAATCAGTCAGTAGATTTGTAGAGCGCTGCTTGTCCCCGTGAGGGTATCCAGGCGCTAGCAGGCACACACTGCACGTCTTGTCTCAGAGGTATATCCAGGCAGCAGAGATCAGTTCAGAGAGATGTGGTAATCATTCAGTCAGTAGATTTGTAGAGCGCTTCTTGTCACCCGTGAGGGTATCCAGGCGCTGGCAGGCACACACTGCACGTCTTGTCTCAGAGAGTGAGATCCAGGCAGCAGAGATCAGTTCAGAGAGATGTGGTAGTCAATCAGTAGATTTGTAGAGCGCTTCTTGTCACCCGTGAGGGTATCCAGGCGCTGGCAGGCACACACTGCATATGTTGTCTCAGAGGATGGGATCCAGGCAGCAGAGATCAGTTCAGAGAGATGTGATAATCAGTCAATCAGTAGATTTGTAGAGCGCTTCTTGTCACCCGTGAGGGTATCCAGGCGCTAGCAGGCACACACTGCACGTCTTGTCTCAGAGGGTGAGATCCAGGCAGCAGAGATCAGTTCAGAGAGATGTGGTAATAAATCAATCAGTAGATTTGTAGAGCGCTTCTTGTCACCCGTGAGGGTATCCAGGCGCTGGCAGGCACACACTGCACGCCTTGTCTCAGAGGGTGAGATCCAGGTAGCAGAGATCAGTTCAGACAGATGTGGTAATCAGTCAGTAGATTTGTAGAGTGCTTCTTGTCACCCGTGAGGGTATCGAGGCGCTGGCAGGCACACACTGCACATCTCGTCTCAGAGTGAGATCCAGGCAGCAGAGATCAGTTCAGAGAGATGTGGTAATCAATCAGTCAGTAGATTTGTAGAGCGCTTCTTGTCACCCGTGAGGGTATCCAGGCGCTGGCAGGCACACACTGCTTGTCTCGTCTCAGAGGGTGAGATCCAAGCAGCAGAGATCAGTTCAGAGAGATGCGGTAATCAATCAGTCAGTAGATTTGTAGAGCGCTTCTTGTCACCCGTGAGGGTATCCAGGCGCTGGCAGGCACACACTGCACGTCTTGTCTCAGAGGGTGAGATCCAGCAGAAGAGATCAGTTCAGAGAGATGTGGTAATCAATCAATCAGTAGATTTGTAGAGCGCTTCTTCTCACCCGTGAGGGTATCCAGGCGCTGGCAGGCACACACTGCACGTCTTGTCTCAGAGGGTGAGATCCAGGCAGCAGAGATCAGTTCAGAGAGATGTGGTAATCATTCAATCAGTCAGTAGATTTGTAGAGCGCTTCTTGTCACCCGTGAGGGTATCCAGGCGCTGGCAGGCACACACTGCACGTCTTGTCTCAGAGGGTGAGATCCAGCAGCAGAGATCAGTCAGAGAGATGTGGTAATCAATCAGTCAGTAGATTTGTAGAGCGCTTCTTGTCACCCGTGAGGGTATCCAGGCGCTGGCAGGCACACGCTGCACGTCTTGTCTCAGAGGGTGAGATCCAGCAGCAGAGATCAGTTCAGAGAGATGTGGTAATCAATCAATTAGTGGATTTGTAGAGCGCTTCTTCTCACCCGTGAGGGTATCCAGGCGCTGGAGGCACACACTGCACGTCTTGTCTCAGAGAGTGAGATCCAGGCAGCAGAGATCAGTTCAGAGAGATGTGGTAATCAATCAATCAGTGGATTTGTAGAGCGCTTCTTGTCACCCGTGAGGGTATCGAGGCGCTGGCAGGCACACACTGCACGTCTTGTCTCAGAGAGTGAGATCCAGGCAGCAGAGATCAGTTCAGAGAGATGTGGTAATCAATCAATCAGTGGATTTGTAGAGCGCTTCTTGTCACCCCTGAGGGTATCGAGGCGCTGGCAGGCACACACTGCACGTCTTGTCTCAGAGGGTGAGATCCAGGCAGCAGAGATCAGTTCAGAGGGATGTGGTAATCAATCATTCAATCAATCAGTAGATTTGTAGAGCGCTTCTGGTCACCCGTGAGGGTATCCAGGCGCTGGCAGGCACACACTGCACGTCTTGTCTCAGAGGGTGAGATCCAGGCAGCAGAGATCAGTTCAGAGAGATGTGGTAATCAATCAGTCAGTAGATTTGTAGAGCGCTGCTTGTCCCCCGTGAGGGTATCCAGGCGCTGGCAGGCACACACTGCATGCCTTGTCTCAGAGGGTGAGATCCAGGCAGCAGAGATCAGTTCAGAGAGATGTGGTAATCAGTCAGTCAGTAGATTTGTAGAGCGCTTCTTGTCACCCGTGAGGGTATCCAGGCGCTGGCAGGCACACACTGCACGTCTTGTCTCAGAGAGTGAGATCCAGGCAGCAGAGATCAGTTCAGAGAGATGTGGTAATCAATCAATCAGTAGATTTGTAGAGCGCTTCTTGTCCCCCGTGAGGGTATCCAGGCGCTGGCAGACACACACTGCACGTCTTGTCCTGAGGATGGGATCCAGGCAGCAGAGATCAGTTCAGAGAGATGTGGTAATCAGTCAGTAGATTTGTAGAGCGCTTCTTGTCACCCGTGAGGGTATCTAGGCGCTAGCAGGCACACACTGCACGTCTTGTCTCAGAGGGTGAGATCCAGGCAGCAGAGATCAGTTCAGAGAGATGTGGTAATCAATCAGTCAGTAGATTTGTAGAGCGCTACTTGTCACCCGTGAGGGTATCGAGGCACTAGCAGGCACACACGGCACGTCTTGTCCTGAGGATGGGATCCAGGCAGCAGAGATCAGTTCACAGAGATGTGGTAATCAGTCAGGAGATTTGTAGAGTGCTTCTTGTCACCCGTGAGGGTATCGAGGCGCTGGCAGGCACACACTGCACGTCTTGTCTCAGAGGGTGAGATCCAGGCAGCAGAGATCAGTTCACAGAGATGTGGTAATCATTCAATCAATCAGTAGATTTGTAGAGCGCTACTTGTCACCCGTGAGGGTATCGAGGCGCTGGAAGGCACACACTGCACGTCTTGTCTCAGAGGGTGAGATCCAGCAGCAGAGATCAGTCAGAGAGATGTGGTAATCAATCAGTCAGTAGATTTGTAGAGCGCTTCTTGTCCCCCGTGAGGGTATCTAGGCACTGGCAGGCACACACTGCACGTCTTGTCTCAGAGAGTGAGATCCAGGCAGCAGAGATCAGTTCAGAGAGATGTGGTAATCAATCAGTCAGTAGATTTGTAGAGCGCTTCTTGTCCCCCGTGAGGGTATCCAGGCGCTGGCAGGCACACACTGCACGTCTTGTCTCAGAGAGTGAGATCCAGGCAGCAGAGATCAGTTCAGAGAGATGTGGTAATCAATCAGTCAGTAGATTTGTAGAGCGCTTCTTGTCACCCGTGAGGGTATCCAGGCGCTGGCAGGCACACACTGCACGTCTTGTCTCAGAGGGTGAGATCCAGGCAGCAGAGATCAGTTCACAGAGATGTGGTAATCAGTCATTCAATCAGTCAGTAGATTTGTAGAGCGCTTCTTGTCCCCCGTGAGGGTATCGAGGCGCTGGCAGGCACACACTGCACGTCTTGTCTCAGAGGGTGAGATCCAGGCAGCAGAGATCAGTTCAGAGAGATGTAATAATGATTAAATCAGTAGATTTGTAGAGCGCTACTTGTCACCTGTGAGGGTATCCAGGCGCTGGCAGGCACACACTGCACGTCTTGTCTCAGAGGGTGAGATCCAGACAGCAGAGATCAGTTCAGAGAGATGTGGTGATCAGTCAGTCAGTAGATTTGTAGAGTGCTTCTTGTCCCCCGTGAGGGTATCCAGGCGCTGGCAGGCACATACTGCACGTCTTGTCTCAGAGAGTGAGATCCAGGCAGCAGAGATCAGTTCACAGAGATGTGGTAATCATTCAATCAATCAGTAGATTTGTAGAGCGCTACTTGTCACCCGTGAGGGTATCGAGGCGCTGGCAGGCACACACTGCACGTCTTGTCTCAGAGGATGAGATCCAGGCAGCAGAGATCAGTTCAGAGAGATGTGGTAATCAGTCAGTCAGTAGATTTGTAGAGTGCTTCTTGTCCCCCGTGAGGGTATCGAGGCGCTGGCAGGCACACACTGCACGTCTTGTCTCAGAGGGTGAGATCCAGCAGCAGAGATCAGTCAGAGAGATGTGGTAATCAATCAGTCAGTAGATTTGTAGAGCGCTTCTTGTCACCTGTGAGGGTATCGAGGCGCTGGCAGGCACACACTGCACGTCTTGTCTCAGAGGTATATCCAGGCAGCAGAGATCAGTTCAGAGAGATGTGGTAATCAGTCAGTAGATTTGTAGAGTGCTTCTTGTCCCCCGTGAGGGTATCCAGGCGCTGGAGGCACACACTGCACGTCTTGTCTCAGAGAGTGATATCCAGGCAGCAGAGATCAGTTCAGAGAGATGTGGTAATCAATCAGTCAGTAGATTTGTAGAGCGCTACTTGTCACCCGTGAGGGTATCGAGGCACTGGCAGGCACACACTGCACGTCTTGTCCTGAGGATGGGATCCAGGCAGCAGAGCTCAGTTCAGAGAGATGTGGTAATCAATCAGTCAGTAGATTTGTAGAGCGCTTCTTGTCACCCGTGAGGGTATCCAGGCGCTGGCAGGCACACACTGCTTGTCTCGTCTCAGAGGGTGAGATCCAAGCAGCAGAGATCAGTTCAGAGAGATGCGGTAATCAATCAGTCAGTAGATTTGTAGAGCGCTTCTTGTCACCCGTGAGGGTATCCAGGCGCTGGCAGGCACACACTGCACGTCTTGTCTCAGAGGGTGAGATCCAGCAGAAGAGATCAGTTCAGAGAGATGTGGTAATCAATCAATCAGTAGATTTGTAGAGCGCTACTTGTCACCCATGAGGGTATCCAGGCGCTGGCAGGCACACACTGCACGTCTTGTCTCAGAGGGTGAGATCCAGCAGAAGAGATCAGTTCCGAGAGATGTGGTAATCAGTCAGTCAGTAGATTTGTAGAGCGCTTCTTGTCACCCGTGAGGGTATCCAGGCGCTGGCAGGCACACACTGCACGTCTTGTCTCAGAGGGTGAGATCCAGACAGCAGAGATCAGTTCAGAGAGATGTGGTAATCATTCAATCAGTCAGTAGATTTGTAGAGCGCTTCTTGTCACCCGTGAGGGTATCGAGGCGCTGACAGGCACACGCTGCACGTCTTGTCCTGAGGATGGGATCCAGGCAGCAGAGATCAGTTCACAGAGATGTGGTAATCAGTCATTCAATCAATCAGTAGATTTGTAGAGCGCTACCTGTCACCCGTGAGGGTATCGAGGCGCTGGCAGGCACACACTGCACGTCTTGTCTCAGAGAGTGAGATCCAGGCAGCAGAGATCAGTTCAGAGAGATGTGGTAATCAGTCAGTAGATTTGTAGAGCGCTTCTTGTCACCTGTGAGGGTATCCAGGCGCTGTCAGGCGCACACTGCACGTCTTGTCTCAGAGGATGGGATCCAGGCAGCAGAGATCAGTTCACAAAGATGTGGTAACCAATCAGTCAGTAGATTTGTAGAGCGCTTCTTGTCACCCGTGAGGGTATCCAGGCGCTGGCAGGCACACACTGCACGTCTTGTCTCAGAGAGTGATATCCAGGCAGCAGAGATCAGTTCAGAGAGATGTGGTAATCAATCAGTCAGTAGATTTGTAGAGCGCTTCTTGTCACCCGTGAGGGTATCCAGGCGCTGGCAGGCACATACTGTACGTCTTGTCTCAGAGAGTGAGATCCAGCAGCAGAGATCAGTTCAAAGAGATGTGATAATCATTCAGTCAGTAGATTTGTAGAGCGCTACTTGTCACCCGTGAGGGTATCCAGGCGCTAGCAGGCACACACTGCACGTCTTGTCCTGAGGATGGGATCCAGGCAGCAGAGATCAGTTCAGAGAGATGTGGTAATCAATCAGTCAGTAGATTTGTAGAGCGCTTCTTGTCACCCGTGAGGGTATCCAGGCGCTGGAGGCACACACTGCACGTCTTGTCTCAGAGAGTGAAGTCCAGACTGCAGAGGTTAGTTCAAAGAGATGTGGTAATCAATCAGTCAGTAGATTTGTAGAGCGCTTCTTGTCACCTGTGAGGGTATCCAGGCGCTGGCAGGCACACACTGCACGTCTTGTCTCAGAGGATGAGATCCAGGCAGCAGAGATCAGTTCAGAGAGATGTGGTAATCATTCAGTCAGTAGATTTGTAGAGCGCTACTTGTCACCCGTGAGTGTATCGAGGCGCTGGCAGGCACACACTGCACGTCTTGTCTCAGAGGGTGAGATCCAGGCAGCAGAGATCAGTTCAGAGAGATGTGGTAATCAGTCAGTAGATTTGTAGAGCGCTTCTTGTCACCCGTGAGGGTATCCAGGCGCTGGCAGGCACACACTGCACGTCTTGTCTCAGAGAGTGAGATCCAGGCAGCAGAGATCAGTTCAGAGAGATGTGGTAATCAGTCAGTAGATTTGTAGAGCGCTTCTTGTCACCCGTGAGGGTATCCAGGCGCTGGTAGGCACACACTGCACGTCTTGTCTCAGAGGGTGAGATCCAGGCAGCAGAGATCAGTTCAGAGAGATGTGGTAATCAGTCAGTAGATTTGTAGAGCGCTTCTTGTCACCCGTGAGGGTATCCAGGCGCTGGCAGGCACACACTGCACGTCTTGTCTCAGTGGGTGAGATCCAGGCAGCAGAGATCAGTTCAGACAGATGTGGTAATCAATCAGTCAGTAGATTTGTAGAGCGCTCCTTGTCACCCATGAGGGTATCCAGGCGCTGGCAGGCACACACTGCACGTCTTGTCTCAGAGGGTGAGATCCAGGCAGCAGAGATCAGTTCAGAGAGATGTGGTAATCATTCAGTCAGTAGATTCGTAGAGTGCTTCTTGTCACCCGTGGCTGTATCGAGGCGCTGGCAGGCACACACTGCACGTCTTGTCTCAGAGGGTGAGATCCAGGCAGCAGAGATCAGTTCAGAGAGATGTGGTATTCAATCAGTCAGTAGATTTGTAGAGCGTTTCTTGTCACCCGTGAGGGTATCCAGGCGCTGGCAGGCACACACTGCACGTCTTGTCTCAGAGGGTGAGATCCAGGCAGCAGAGATCAGTTCAGAGAGATGTGGTAATCAATCAGTCAGTAGATTTGTAGAGCGCTTCTTGTCACCCGTGAGGGTATCCAGGCGCTGGCAGGCACACACTGCACGTCTTGTCCTGAGGATGGGCTCCAGGCAGCAGAGATCAGTCAGAGAGATGTGGTAATCAATCAATCAGTAGATTTGTAGAGCGCTTCTTGTCACCCGTGAGGGTATCGAGGCGCTGGCAGGCACACACTGCACGTCTTGTCTCAGAGGGTGAGATCCAGGCAGCAGAGATCAGTTCAGAGAGATGTGGTAATCAGTCAGTAGATTTGTAGAGCGCTTCTTGTCACCCGTGAGGGTATCCAGGCGCTGGCAGGCACACACTGCACGTCTTGTCTCAGAGGGTGAGATCCAGGCAGCAGAGATCAGTTCAGAGAGATGTGGTAATGAATCAGTCAGTAGATTTGTAGAGCGCTTCTTGTCACCCGTGAGGGTATCCAGGCGCTGGCAGGCACACACTGCACGTCTTGTCCTGAGGATGGGATCCAGGCAGCAGAGATCAGTTCAGAGAGATGTGATAATCAATCAGTAGATTTGTAGAGCGCTTCTTGTCACCCGTGAGGGTATCCAGGCGCTGGCAGGCACACACTGCATATGTTGTCTCAGAGGATGGGATCCAGGCAGCAGAGATCAGTTCAGAGAGATGTGATAATCAGTCAATCAGTAGATTTGTAGAGCGCTTCTTGTCCCCCGTGAGGGTATCCAGGCGCTGGCAGGCACACACTGCACGTCTTGTCCTGAGGATGGGCTCCAGGCAGCAGAGATCAGTCAGAGAGATGTGGTAATAAATCAATCAGTAGATTTGTAGAGCGCTTCTTGTCACCCGTGAGGGTATCCAGGCGCTGGCAGGCACACACTGCACGTCTTGTCCTGAGGATGAGATCCAGGCAGCAGAGATCAGTTTAGACAGATGTGGTAATCAGTCAGTAGATTTGTAGAGCGCTACTTGTCACCCGTGAGGGTATCCAGGCGCTGGCAGGCACACACTGCACGTCTTGTCTCAGAGGGTGAGATCCAGGCAGCAGAGATCAGTTCCGAGAGATGTGGTAATCAGTCAGTCAGTAGATTTGTAGAGTGCTTCTTGTCACCCGTGAGGGTATCGAGGCGCTGGCAGGCACACACTGCACGTCTTGTCTCAGAGGGTGAGATCCAGGGAGCCGAGATCAGTTCAGAGAGATGTGGTAATCAGTCAGTAGATTTGTAGAGTGCTTCTTGTCCCCCGTGAGGGTATCCAGGCACTGGCAGGCACACACTGCACGTCTTGTCTCAGAGGGTGAGATCCAGGGAGCCGAGATCAGTTCAGAGAGATGTGGTAATCAGTCAGTAGATTTGTAGAGTGCTTCTTGTCAAACGTGAGGGTATCCAGGCGCTGGCAGGCACACACTGCACGTCTTGTCTCAGAGGTATATCCAGGCAGCAGAGTTTAGTTCAGAGAGATGTGGTAATCAATCATTCATTCAATCAGTAGATTTGTAGAGCGCTTCTTGTCACCCGTGAGGGTATCCAGGCGCTGGCAGGCACACACTGCACATCTTGTCTCAGAGGGTGAGATCCAGCACCAGAGATCAGTTCAGAGAGATGTAGTAATCAATCATTCAATCAGTAGATTTGTAGAGTGCTACTTGTCACCCGTGAGGGTATCGAGGCGCTGGCAGACACACACTGCACGTCTTGTCTCAGAGGTATATCCAGGCAGCAGAGATCAGTTCAGAGAGATGTAGTAATCAATCATTCAATCAGTAGATTTGTAGAGTGCTACTTGTCACCCGTGAGGGTATCGAGGCGCTGGCAGGCACACACTGCACGTCTTGTCCTGAGGATGAGATCCAGGCAGCAGAGATCAGTTTAGACAGATGTGGTAATCAATCATTCAATCAATCAGTAGATTTGTAGAGCGCTTCTTGTCCCCCGTGAGGGTATCTAGGCACTGGCAGGCACACACTGTACGTCTTGTCTCAGAGAGTGAGATCCAGGCAGCAGAGATCAGTTCAGAGAGATGTGGTAATCAATCAGTCAGTAGATTTGTAGAGCGCTTCTTGTCACCCGTGAGGGTATCCAGGCGCTGGCAGGCACACACTGCATGTCTTGTCTCAGAGGATGAGATCCAGGCAGCAGAGATCAGTTCAGACAGATGTGGTAATCAATCAGTCAGTAGATTTGTAGAGCGCTTCTTGTCACCCGTGAGGGTATCGAGGCGCTGGCAGACACACACTGCACGTCTTGTCCTGAGGATGAGATCCAGGCAGCAGAGATTAGTTTAGACAGATGTGGTAATCAGTCAGTAGATTTGTAGAGCGCTTCTTGTCCCCCTTGAGGGTATCCAGGCGCTGTCAGGCACACACTGCACGTCTTGTCCGGAGGATGGGATCCAGGCAGCAGAGCTCAGTTCAGAGAGATGTGGTAATCAATCAGTCAGTAGATTTGTAGAGCGCTTCTTGTCACCCGTGAGGGTATCCAGGCGCTGGCAGGCACACACTGCACATCTTGTCTCAGAGGATGAGATCCAGACAGCAGAGATCAGTTCCGAGAGATGTGGTAAGCAATCAGTCAGTAGATTTGTAGAGCGCTTCAAGTCACCCGTGAGGGTATCCAGGCGCTGGCAGGCACACACACTGCACGTCTTGTCTCAGAGGGTGAGATCCAGGCAGAAGAGATCAGTTCAGAGAGATGTGATAATCAGTCAATCAGTAGATTTGTAGAGCGCTTCTTGTCCCCCGTGAGGGTATCCAGGCGCTGGCAGGCACACACTGCACGTCTTGTCCTGAGGATGGGCTCCAGGCAGCAGAGATCAGTCAGAGAGATGTGGTAATCAATCATTCAGTAGATTTGTAGAGCGCTTCTTGTCACCCGTGAGGGTATCCAGGCGCTGGGAGGCACACACTGCACGTCTTGTCCTGAGGATGGGCTCCAGGCAGCAGAGATCAGTCAGAGAGATGTGGTAATCAATCATTCAGTAGATTTGTAGAGCGCTTCTTGTCACCCGTGAGGGTATCCAGGCGCTGGCAGGCACACACTGCACGTCTTATCTCAGAGGGTGAGATCCAGGCAGCAGAGATCAGTTCAGAGAGATGTGGTAATCAGTCAGTCAGTAGATTTGTAGAGCGCTTCTTGTCACCTGTGGGGGTATCCAGGCGCTGGCAGGCCCACACTGCACATCTTGTCTCAGAGGGTGAGTTCCAGGCAGCAGAGATCAGTTCCGAGAGATGTGGTAATCAGTCAGTCAGTAGATTTGTAGAGCGCTTCTTGTCACCCGTGAGGGTATCGAGGCGCTGGCAGGCACACACTGCACGTCTTGTCTCAGAGGGTGAGATCCAGACAGCAGAGATCAGTTCACAGAGATGTGGTAATCAGTCAATCAGTAAATTTGTGGAGCGCTGCTTGTCAAACGTGAGGGTATCCAAGCGCTGGCAGGCACACACTGCACGTCTTGTCTCAGAGGATGAGATCCAGACAGCAGAGATCAGTTCCGAGAGATGTGGTAAGCAATCAGTCAGTAGATTTGTAGAGCGCTTCAAGTCACCCGTGAGGGTATTGAGGCGCTGGCAGGCACACACACTGCACGTCTTGTCTAAGAGGATGAGATCCAGGTAGCAGAGATCATTTCAGAGTGATGTGGTAACAGTGGCGGCTGGTGACATTTGAAAGTGGTGTGGCGTAAAAGTTCAGGATTCGTGCCCTGTGGCACTCTTGACTGGCATAAGAGGGATTCAGAAGGGGGGGTCTACCCCCCCCAAGAAAATGTAGAAAAAAGACTAGGCAAATTGGGGATTTTCAAGCAAATATGAGAACGAAAGAAGATTAATGAAGCAATTGTTAAACTGGAATTGACCAGTGGGATGAAGTGGTCACGCTGTAACTACACCTTATGGTCACGCCAAGCCCTCTTTCTCAGGGGTATCCAAGACAGGTCCAGCAAAAGACATCAACACAAATATATGTACATACAATTAACCTGAATGGGACTCATATATTTAGTGAGTGTGTATCCTGTAAGTGTGACATGGAACCATCCCTCCTGGGCCTAGACTGGACAGCCATGGCCTCGATAAGAGGAGCAAGCATTGGCATAGCCAATAGGTCTCACCTTTGGGACCATATTAGTGTTTAGTCATGCAACACATTATCAGACCACCCAATACGTCACAAAACCTAAAATAATTAAATGGATAACAGTCTAATAATCATCAACTACCTTCAGGAGAAAGCTTTTGTTGATGTGCTAGGAATATTATGTCTGATGTTCAAAGAAGGCACAGTGGATAGGTTACACCATACTCAATTCATTGACTCACTGGCCCAATAAATAATTCGGACTGTAAGAAAGCCTTCAATTTGCATATTACCTACCAAATGTAGTTCTGTGGCTATCAAGTGTCAACCCCAGTGCAGGCAAAGCATGCATGCGGAGCTCACCAGAACGCTGATTAAGACACCTTCAAATGCAAGAGAACCCAGCTGCCCTAGCACTGGTCAGATAAAAACAAAAACACCAGGGTGTCTCATTGCCCAACACTAAAAGCCAGGAAACAATTCTTTAGCAAGCAGCTTGTAAAATAAAACGGTGCATCGGCTGAGGTCGAACACTCAAGACTTACTGCTTGCCTATGCTATGATCAAGCCACTCTGCACTGTAGATGAGTTTGAAACTGGTCCGATTCTGAACGCTCCCCTGACCGAGTCACGCCACTGTCAGTACTGCCGTCTTAAAGTACGTATTCCCCACAGCGTCACGGTCTTGCCTATTAAAAATGGCACCAATACAAGTTCCTCACCTTACCAGAGCCGGCAGGGCAGGCCAGAGGATGAAACTCCTGTCCCGTGAGTGTAAAATGTATGTTTATGTCCAGTGTGACGTGCACCGCAGAAGTCCTGTGAAGCACTGACTGCTTAAAAACAGAATGAATGTGACCTTGTGTAATGTAACTGGTGCTATGTGGGCTCAAATATATAAAACTGCAAAAAATGAACTATTTTCAGGCAACACCACTTACCCCTTTTCTGCCTCATATTTTCCCCAAATATTCGAAGTGAGTACAACATGTACATATTTTTGCCATTTTATGAAGATTTCTTAAGTTGGAGACTGCCGAAAATAGTTTGAAGATACCAGCGGCCTTGGTCCGAGTCAGGGAATAGGGTTGCCTCTACTATAACTATGTATGCCCCCACACCACCAAGCTAGAAACACCTTGAAGCGTTGCACTGCACACGGCCATTCACTCATCTATTCATCCAAGTTTTGTCAGTAACATTCTAGGATTCCTGTGTCTCAGCTCTGGGACCTATTCATATTCAGAGACCATATTTAATGTGAAATGTAACTCAGAAACATATAGACTTGAGCTAAAGAATGATGATGGATTAAACCCAGATCAGTTGACTGGGGGTGAGTGTTTGATTTGTTCTAGCGCTCCGTCCATCATACCCTTTGGTATCGCTTTGTTCGCTTTGTTCGCCCTAAGTTGGCAGGGTATGCCCAGACGTGGGTCCCTTGCTCACTTTGCCACTGGATTCAAGATAGCCTGGCTGATGAGGGTTTTGAACCCGAAACCGGTCCCAGGATGCTTGTTTCCGGTCCAGTGAAGACATGGCTTGGCAGTTCGGGCTGGACTGTTCCCATGAGGCACAGGGTCAGACTGATTTGCATATGGCCATGTCTGAACTGGGGTGGTGGAGTGAGCTAAAGAATGATGATGGATTAAACCCAGATCAGTTGACTGGGGGTGAGTGTTTGATTTGTTCTAGCGCTCCGTCCATCATCCCCTTTGGTATCACCTGATTTCTCTAGCATTGGCTGCGAGAATGGATGCACTCACTCCCTCTCGATCTTGAGCCGCAACTTCCTGTCTGTACCTGTGAGGGCACGATGTAGGTGTGGCGCAATGCACGATAGTGCTTTAGCAGAATGTGTGAAACATTTGTTTCTGCACAGCGTGCCGATTACTGCAGCGTCCTGTGAGGCGCTATATGTAAATATTGTTTATTGAAAAATATACCATCCAAAAACCAACAGAACGTTTCTGTCATTCATTTAAGAGAATATAAAGAACTTTTGGCCTTGTCTGAGAACAAAGCATGAGCAAATGATATGGCAGACAAGCGCCCTTTTCTGTACAAGTGCGTCTCCCGTGACTCAAGACAAATGAATAAATATTCATTTACTGCCAATGTTATTTAACAAGCCGAGGCACAACTTCCACGATACAAGTGACTCACTCACAGTCGCGTCCGTCTCACACTCGCCGTGACTTTGCCTCCATGCGTCCACGTAACTTGTGACCACCAGCTCGGCCGACTCCTGAACCAATCATTGCGCTGCTCCCGTACTGTTTATGTTAGGAAACAGTCTGAGAGCAGCGCAATGATTGGCTGGGTCAGGCACTGTCAACGCTCCTTAGGAGACTTGGGGGCTGTGGCAGCAATCCCCGAGCTCCTAATTGCAGCGGTAAGCGAGGGTTTAAAGGGCGCATGTCGGGCTGGTCAGAGCAAGGCACTCGTCCAACCCCACATGCGCACTACACGTCAAGGAGCATGCCAGTCATCAAGCTCCCAGTCCCACTCCCCCCACTCACGTTGCCACGCCCACCACACTTTCCGCGCATGCGTGGCTAAAAAAAAAAGTGTCATCAAAATTAAGTAAAGTTAACCAAACATTTAATATGGGGCACAACCCGCCGTTGGGGGACACACTACAAACAGGCACGCCCCAATAAAGGAACCGCCGCTGTGTGGTAATCAATCAGTAGATTTGTAGAGCGCTTCTTGTCACCAGTGAGGGTATCCAGGCGCTAGCAGGCACACACTGCACATCTTTTTTTTTTTAATGCAGATTTATATAGCGCGAACTCGACCCGAAGGTATTGGAGCGCTTTACATGAGCACCGGTTACGTTACACAAGGACACATTCAGGCACGGGGAGATTAAGTGATTTGCCCAGAATCACAGGATGTGGACGCGACCCCGAGGATCGAACCTTGGTTTCCAGCACCAAAGTCGGCAATCTAGCCGACGGACCACATCCTCTCCTCTGAGACGTGTTGTCTCAGAGGCTGAGATCCAGGCAGCAGAGATCAGTTCACAGAGATGTGGTAATCATTAAATTAATCAGTAGATTTGTAGAGCGCTTCTGGTCACCCGTGAGGGTATCCAGGCGCTAGCAGGCACACACTGCACGTCTTGTCTCAGAGGGTGATATCCAGGCAGCAGAGATCAGTTCACAGAGATGTGGTAATCATTCAATCAATCAGTAGATTTGTAGAGCGCTTCTGGTCACCTGTGAGGGTATCCAGGCGCTGGCAGGCACACACTGCACGTCTTGTCTCAGAGAGTGAGATCCAGGCAGCAGAGATCAGTCAGAGAGATGTGGTAATCAATCATTCAATCAGTCAGTAGATTTGTAGAGCGCTTCTTGTCACCCGTGAGGGTATCCAGGCTCTTGCAGGCACACACTGCACGTCTTGTCTCAGAGAGTGAGATCCAGGCAGCAGAGATCAGTCAGAGAGATGTGGTAATCAATCATTCAATCAGTCAGTAGATTTGTAGAGCGCTTCTTGTCCCCCGTGAGGGTATCGAGGCGCTGGCAGGCACACACTGCACGTCTTGTCTCAGAGAGTGAGATCCAGGCAGCAGAGATCAGTCAGAGAGATGTGGTAATCAATCATTCAATCAGTCAGTAGATTTGTAGAGCGCTTCTTGTCACCCGTGAGGGTATCCAGGCGCTGGCAGGCACACACTGCACATCTTGTCTCAGAGGGTGAGATCCAGGCAGCAGAGATCAGTTCACAGAGATGTGGTAATCATTCAATCAATCAGTAGATTTGTAGAGCGCTTCTTGTCACCCGTGAGGGTATCCAGGCGCTGGCAGGCACACACTGCACGTCTTGTCTCAGAGAGTGAGATCCAGGCAGCAGATCTCAGTTCAGAGAGGTGTGGTAATCAGTCAATCAGTAGATTTGTAGAGCGCTTCTTGTCACCCGTGAGGATATCCAGACGCTGGCAGCCACACACTGCACGTCTTGTCTCAGAGGGTGAGATCCAGGCAGCAGAGATCAGTTCACAGAGATGTGGTAATCATTCAATCAATCAGTAGATTTGTAGAGCGCTTCTTGTCACCCGTGAGGGTATCCAGGCGCTGGCAGGCGCACACTGCACGTCTTGTCTCAGAGGGTGAGATTCAGGCAGCAGAGATCGGTTCAGAGAGATGTGGTAATCAATCATTCAATCAATCAGTAGAATTGTAGAGCGCTTCTTGTCACCCGTGAGGGTATCCAGGCGCTGGCAGGCGCACACTGCACGTCTTGTCTCAGAGGGTGAGATTCAGGCAGCAGAGATCAGTTCAGAGAGATGTAATAATGATTAAATCAGTAGATTTGTAGAGCGCTACTTGTCACCCGTGAGGGTATCCAGGCGCTGGCAGGCACACACTGCACGTCTTGTCTCAGAGGGTGAGATCCAGACACCAGAGATCAGTTCAGAGAGATGTAATAATGATTAAATCAGTAGATTCGTAGAGCGCTACTTGTCACCCGTGAGGGTATCCAGGCGCTGGCAGGCACACACTGCACGTCTTGTCTCAGAGAGTGAGATCCAGGCAGCAGAGATCAGTTCAGAGAGATGTGGTAATCAATCAGTCAGTAGATTTGTAGAGCACTTCTTGTCACCCGTGAGGGTATCGAGGCGCTGGCAGGCACACACTGCACGTCTTGTCTCAGAGGGTGAGATCCAGGCAGCAGAGATCAGTCAGAGAGATGTGGTAATCATTCAGTCAGTAGATTTGTAGAGCGCTGCTTGTCACCCGTGAGGGTATCGAGGCGCTGGCAGGCACACACTGCACGTCTTGTCTCAGAGGTATATCCAGGCAGCAGAGATCAGTTCAGAGAGATGTGGTAATCAGTCAGGAGATTTGTAGAGTGCTTCTTGTCACCCGTGAGGGTATCCAGGCGCTGGAAGGCACACACTGCACGTCTTGTCTCAGAGGCTGAGATCCAGGCAGCAGAGATCAGTTCAGAGAGATGTGGTAATCATTCAGTCAGTAGATTTGTAGAGCGCTGCTTGTCACCCGTGAGGGTATCCAGGCGCTGGAAGGCACACACTGCACGTCTTGTCTCAGAGGCTGAGATCCAGGCAGCAGAGATCAGTTCAGAGAGATGTGGTAATCATTCAGTCAGTAGATTTGTAGAGCGCTGCTTGTCACCCGTGAGGGTATCCAGGCGCTAGCAGGCACACACTGCACGTCTTGTCTCAGAGGCTGAGATCCAGGCAGCAGAGATCAGTTCAGAGAGATGTGGTAATCAATCATTCAATCAATCAGTAGAATTGTAGAGCGCTTCTTGTCACCCGTGAAGGTATCCAGGCGCTGGCAGCCACACACTGCACGTCTTGTCTCAGAGGGTGAGATCCAGACAGCAGAGATCAGTTCAGAGAGATGTAATAATGATTAAATCAGTAGATTTGTAGAGCGCTACTTGTCACCCGTGAGGGTATCCAGGCGCTGGCAGGCACACACTGCACGTCTTGTCTCAGAGAGTGAGATCCAGGCAGCAGAGATCAGTTCAGAGAGATGTGGTAATCAATCAGTCAGTAGATTTGTAGAGCGCTTCTTGTCACCCGTGAGGGTATCGAGGCGCTGGCAGGCACACACTGCACGTCTTGTCTCAGAGGGTGAGATCCAGGCAGCAGAGATCAGTCAGAGAGATGTGGTAATCATTCAGTCAGTAGATTTGTAGAGCGCTGCTTGTCCCCCGTGAGGGTATCGAGGCGCTGGCAGGCACACACTGCACGTCTTGTCTCAGAGGTATATCCAGGCAGCAGACATCAGTTCAGAGAGATGTGGTAATCAGTCAGGAGATTTGTAGAGTGCTTCTTGTCACCCGTGAGGGTATCCAGGCGCTGGCAGGCACACACTGCACGTCTTGTCTCAGAGGCTGAGATCCAGGCGGCAGAGATCAGTTCAGAGAGATGTGGTAATCATTCAGTCAGTAGATTTGTAGAGCGCTGCTTGTCACCCGTGAGGGTATCCAGGCGCTAGCAGGCACACACTGCACGTCTTGTCTCAGAGGCTGAGATCCAGGCAGCAGAGATCAGTTCAGAGAGATGTGGTAATCATTCAATCAGTCAGTAGATTTGTAGAGCGCTTCTTGTCACCCGTGAGGGTAACTAGGCGCTTCCATCTTATGCTTTCTTTCGATCGCTAAGTATAAACCTTACTTACGGTTTTGTGGCTGTTCACCTCCCTGCAATGCATTTCTCTCCCTACTCTTTTGACACTTCTCTGGGATTCCACACTGATCTAAACTCAAAGCCCGTGGTCCTGTTCCTCAAAGCCCTTAGTAAATGTAAGAGAGATTTGCACAGGTAAATAACTTTATTTATGAGTGCCAAATCACTTTTCTAATATGGAAAAGTTGATTTGGATAAACCCACAGAAAGACGTTCGTGTGATTAAACCTGTAACCAGGAGGGGGCGCTGCAGGGCTGGAATGTGCTCGTTTACACCACAGACGCGTCTGGTGCTCAAATCCTGTCCAACCCCGTTCCATCCGTGAAAGGGAAGAATTGTCCTCAGAAGGGAGAACGGAAGAGAACACCCACCAACTGGGGTGCAGCGGAAGGGGTTCTTTTAAAGGAAAATATTATTCCAGTGCAGATATTTTTTTTAAAAAGTGAGCAAGTGTTTTGCACTAAAGCAGCAGATTTTCCAAGAGTGCGCTTGGAAACCTGCTACAGTGAAGGTTTCCAGGCACTAAATAAACCTTTCGTGACTTCTCAAAAGGAGCAGCACTTTGCGTGGAAGGGGCGTTCCATGGGTGTTGCTGTGGGTGTTCCCACGCAACACCCATGGAACGAGACACATTTCCAGATTTACGAGGAATCGTAAACCTGGAACTGCGTGTCAATGCTACGCCTCCCCTGGGGAGGCGTAGCGAGGCGCAACGAGGAGAAATGTTTTAATTTCTCCTCGTTTTTTCCTCTTTCAAAACGTGCAGCACGCATTGAAAGAGGAAAATGCCTGTAGTGATTGTTTTTGTGCAGGAAGGAGCCCCTTCCTGCACAAAAACAATCTCCCCACGACGCAGGCACCCTTGCACCTTGGTGAAAGGGTGCCTGCGCCGGCGCATGGCTGCAGTTTGTGCGCCAGCGCTGGGGAGAGCACAGGAATGCGACATATTATTGTAAATATGTCGCATTCCTGTGCTTCGGAAGTGCCGCAGCGTGGCGCAGCCAAAGGGCTTGCGTTGCCGCGCCGCGGCACTTCCTTGTAGATCTGTCCCTGTGTGTTTTTCACACCACAGTCGGGTGTACAGCATCCAGACCTAAATTTGGACTTTCTAGGCAATAATACTAAGCTTGAAGGAAGTTCCACAGTGTGATGACCAGGCATAGGGAACTGCTGCCTGGTTGAATACGAGCATGCAGTGCCTTGTCCCATCCGGTTAGTGTGGAGTTTTCCATAACCAATAGACACTGCTTTTCTTTTTGAAAATGGCCACAAATTTCCGCTGGAAGTTGAAATGTGGAGTCTGTGATGTTGGACTTGCACCCAGCAGTGTCTGCGCCTCCCACGATGCCTCTTTCCTGGGAGGACAGTATGTTTGAGTGCTAAAAATCAGTATGAATGTGGCCTCTTTTCTCCACATCTGTGTATCGCTCCGCCTTCCTGGGAAGAAGCACGCTGAATGGCCGGGTGGGTCTAATCTCCCGTCAGTCTCCACGCGGCTTCAGTTTCATGAATGGGCTTTCTGTGCGGTCCTGTCAATGGGACCCGTGAGAGGAGACCATGAATGGGGCTGGTGTAGAGAGGAGGCTTTCCACCCTCTACAGTGTAGTGCCCTGCTGGACATGTTCTAGTGTTCTGCCTTGTGTTGCACCCAACATGTACAACCACCCATCACAGGCGTCACCGGTCAGGTGACCCTGCTAATAAAGGGGCCGGGCACACATGCCCTGGGCCAGTTATATCTACTATAATCATGTGTCAGTGTAATCCCTATGCGTGCAATCCCTATGCGTGCATGCTAGCCCTACAATGGCGACGAGTGGGTCTGACCCTGCATGTTTGCTGGCAGTAACTCTGCTGTTCCTCATGGGGAAAGTGTTGCTACTGAAGAAGTGGTGCGCTTCAGGACACACCGGCCATCATCTTCCTGCAATAAGGGAATAGCAAGACATCATTGTGAGGCTGATATGTGCCTGAGTAGCAAGCATCTGAAGGAAGAGAGGGTCCGTAGGACCCTCGCGACCTCGCTCTGAGCAGTTACAGCAAAAGACTGTCCAAAGAGAGGGGAGGGGAGGGACTGTAAACCCCCATCATGGAGCCCAAAGGAAGTTCAAAGCTGCCTAGCCAAGAGACGTCCAGCCAAAGTAATGGACCCAAAGGCAGCCAAGCTCCAAGCAGCAGAGCCAAAAGGCAGCAAGCCCTGCCAGTCAACCAGCAAGCCCACAAACTGCATGAGAGGCACTGCGCTGCGTGCCCCCCCCAGCGGCTGTCTGATGCCACTGTACCTGAAGAAAATAATGCTGCACACCCACTGGTGGTGAATGGCCACCACTGCAAGAAAGAAGAGCAGTCACGCAAGGCACCAGCAGAGGGTACCCACACTGAGACTGTTTACTAGCCTCAAAACTGCCTGACGGGGTACCAGCTTACAAGAAGCAATGCTGAAGGCAACAGGGAGAACCTCCACATCTCCACCGTACCAGCGAAGCCCCGCAGTGGAACTTCAAGTGGAAGGTGCCACCACTGCATGTGCATTGAAGACCTGCAACACGTGGCCGGGCGTCACATCGATCTGCTAGCCACCCAGGAACCTTCTGTGTGCCCCTTAAATCTGAGTCCTGCTGAAGAAGAGCATACCCGACCATTGGACTATCCACCCTTGGGGTTACACGAGGCTTGGCCGCGGCCCTGTTGGGAGTTCCGCAGCGACCCCTCAGTGCGCCCTACAAGAGTCCCGCACAGCCTACGCAGTCACGTGGAAATCCAGGGGCAAGGGCCTCAACGGAGTTCCTGTGAGAGGGGAATCCCACCCAGAGAGATGCATCGTCAGCAGCTGCATGACAGGCACCAGGAAGCATGGAGGTCGCAGACGAAGACTGGTCACCTAAAGACCATCTGATGAAGGCATGTGAACCTGAGTCCTAACGGCGAGAGCACACAGACTCTGAGACACCACCCTTTGCAGCTGCATGAGCGATTTGGCTGTGATCCTGTTGGCAATTCCTCAGCGACACCTTCGCGCGGCCTACAAGAGGCCCGCACAGTCCACATGGTCCCATGGCAGCCCGGCAGGAAGGCCCCCCAGGAGACTCCTGTGAGAGGGGAGTACAGGCAGCAGAGGCAAATCTGAAGTTGCTCTGCCAGCGGGAACTGGGGAGCATCATCACCTCCAAGGAAGGCCCTCATCCAGCAAGGTCATCCTCAGTATTTGCAGGTTTGCCGTCCACCGGATCCTGAGCGCCTGCAAGATCTCCAAAGTGGACTGCACCACCGCTCCAGATGCACCGCAATTTGAACTATGTAAATAGAATCCAACACCGCGAGACCATGCCGTTCTGAACTACATCGCCGAGGTGGACTAAAGCCTCCTGACTGTGCGGTCCAGAGCTCCAGCACCGCCCAGCAGATGGCCTGAAGAGACTCATTGGTGCTGTGTGTTGTTGTTTGCTTTTTTTCATAGGTTGGACTTTTGTTTGTTTCTTTTCCATTCAAGTTTGGGAGGTATGTAGTGTCCTGCTGGACACGTTCTAGTGTTCCTCCCACACTGTACACCTGCCCATCACAGGCGTCACCGGTCAGGTGACCCTGCTAATAAAAGGGGCCGGGCACACATGCCCTGGGCCGGTTATATGTACTATAATCATGTGTCCGTGTCATCCCTATGCATGCATGAGGGCCTAGGGCCCAAGACTCTACATACAGCATTTCATCACAGCAGCGAGGGAGCAGGGCACCTGGCACAAGCAGATCGCTACTGTTTGGTTGTTTTTAGATGACTTTTATACAGTTGTGGCATTTCTCACCCAGTCGCTGGTTCAGGTCACAGTTACGTGCTCTGATACACTAGTAGCGGCTCGCATAAGATGGGTTGCATTGTCGCTGACACTATGTTTAGGCGGGTTGTTGGTGATGGTTATCACTGAGGTCCTGGCACTACTTCATCGTGGTTGGACTGCTTGCCGTTGCTCGGCGAGAGTGCCTTTGCTTTGTCCCCTACGAAATCTAGAGAGTGAGCTCAATCAATCAATCAATCTATCAATAAACTTTATTCAATTAAGAAGCTTTGTCATAAAAACACTGATTACATTACAGCAGCAAATTAATAAAACATACAGGAAAGGACTGATGATTAATCGTTCATAGATTTATGACAACGTACAGAACTTTTTAAAAAGCTGGACACAGCAAAACATGTTCTTTCATCTTTAAGAGTCTGTAGAAAGATAAAAGCTGGACTGTATAACCTAAAATTGTGCAGTTTTAAAATGGGCAGTAAAAAGAACCTGATATATTTTCCTAAAATGTACAAGAGTAAGTAAAGTGCACTGAGGTTTGCTGTGATACTGGATGATGAGGGCAGGGTGGGCGACTATCACTCTTGTAACATCTTAGAGGGAAGTTTAACGAGGAGCAGGTGACACCTGTTCTGAATCTCCACAGTAGGGGATCTCTCCCCCTGACTTGGGGTGTACAACAAGCAGGGTTCTAGACCGATAGTAGTCTGTAATAGTAGGTACTGCTAGAGAGTGAGTTAAGGGCCCAGTACTAAACGAATAGGGCACGTTACAACGCAAACATTTACAACGCATGCCTTTACAACGCGGTTTTTACATCGCAACATCCATTACAACGCATGATTTTACAACGCATGCCATCACAGCGCATTTTTAGAAACTACATTTACAACGCATTCCATTACAACGCATACCACTACAACGCATACCATTACAACGCATAATACTTTTAGGGCAACAGTAGGGTAAGTGTTGGATAGTGTAGGGGTAAAAATTACTATTCCCACTCCAGTGAGTGCAACAGTAGGGTAAGTGTTGGATAGTGTAGGGGTAAAAATTACTATTCCCACTCCAGTGAGTGCAACAGTAGGGTAAGTGTTGGATAGTGTGGGGGTAAAAATTACTATTCCCACTCCAGTGAGTGCAACACTAGGGTAAGTGTTGGATAGTGTAGGGGTAATGCGTTGTAATAGCATGCGTTGTAGTGACATACGTTGTAATGGCATGCGTTGTAATGACATGCGTTGCAATGGCTGCGTTGTAATGGCATGCGATGTAAAGGCAGTTGCGTTGTAATGACTGCGTTGTAAATGTAGTGCGTTGTAATGACTGCGTTGTAATGGTTGTTTCCCGTACTAAACCAGCAGTGACTGGAGAGGCTGGGGGCCAAGCCAGGCTTTCAGGATATCCTCATGGGGTACATTTACATAAAGTGAATCTGAGCGGGATGAATTTACATTGTCAGAGTTTGTCCTGAAGACATGTTCCACCTCTGGTCCTTGTGGAGGGCCGGATTGAGACCTTTAGAGGCCCTAAGCTCTTAAAAGATTTTGGTGCCCCATATATATCTAATTTAAAATACAAACAATAATAACCCGTAAAATAAAATGTTATTTTTCGAAATGAAACAAAACTTACAGTAAGATGGAAATAATGTTTATTTTTGTATACTTCCTCTTTATTTATAGGTTCAGCTGCCCCTTTTGCAGTTTTGCACCATATGGTCCATGGTAAATCCAGCAATGGAAAGTTACTGTGGTGCCCCCCTTCCCTTGATGCCCTTAGCATGTGCTTATTTTTGTTAATGGTCAATCCAGCCCTGTCCTTGTGGGTGGAGGAGTTTCACGGCCTTGAGACATAACACGTCAGTGTACAGAAGACATGGCCTGCCTCTGGTTCTTGTGGGTGGAGGAGTTTCACGGCCTTGAGACATAACACGTCAGTGTACAGAAGACATGGCCTGCCTCTGGTTCTTGTGGGTGGAGGAGTTTCACGGCCTTGAGACATAACACGTCAGTGTACAGAAGACATGGCCTGCCTCTGGTTCTTGTGGGTGGAGGAGTTTCACGGCCTTGAGACATAACACGTCAGTGTACAGAAGACATGGCCTGCCTCTGGTTCTTGTGGGTGGAGGAGTTTCACGGCCTTGAGACATAACACGTCAGTGTACAGAAGACATGGCCTGCCTCTGGTTCTTGTGGGTGGAGGAGTTTCACAGCCTTGAGACATAACACGTCAGTGTACAGAAGACATGGCCTGCCTCTGGTTCTTGTGGGTGGAGGAGTTTCACGGCCTTGAGACATAACACGTCAGTGTACAGAAGACATGGCCTGCCTCTGGTTCTTGTGGGTGGAGGAGTTTCACAGCCTTGAGACATAACACGTCAGTGTACAGAAGACATGGCCTGCCTCTGGTTCTTGTGGGTGGAGGAGTTTCACGGCCTTGAGACATAACACGTCAGTGTACAGAAGACATGGCCTGCCTCTGGTTCTTGTGGGTGGAGGAGTTTCACGGCCTTGAGACATAACACGTCAGTGTACAGAAGACATGGCCTGCCTCTGGTTCTTGTGGGTGGAGGAGTTTCACGGCCTTGAGACATAACACGTCAGTGTACAGAAGACATGGCCTGCCTCTGGTTCTTGTGGGTGGAGGAGT
Organism: Calotriton arnoldi; assembly: GCA_963921515.1. NCBI lineage: Eukaryota > Metazoa > Chordata > Amphibia > Caudata > Salamandridae > Calotriton > Calotriton arnoldi. Next base: position 8,615,602 of record CAWUFW010000013.1, on the reverse strand, counting down.
TTCACGGCCTTGAGACATAACACGTCAGTGTACAGAAGACATGGCCTGCCTCTGGTTCTTGTGGGTGGAGGAGTTTCACGGCCTTGAGACATAACACGTCAGTGTACAGAAGACATGGCCTGCCTCTGGTTCTTGTGGGTGGAGGAGTTTCACAGCCTTGAGACATAACACGTCAGTGTACAGAAGACATGGCCTGCCTCTGGTTCTTGTGGGTGGAGGAGTTTCACGGCCTTGAGACATAACACGTCAGTGTACAGAAGACATGGCCTGCCTCTGGTTCTTGTGGGTGGAGGAGTTTCACGGCCTTGAGACATAACACGTCAGTGTACAGAAGACATGGCCTGCCTCTGGTTCTTGTGGGTGGAGGAGTTTCACGGCCTTGAGACATAACACGTCAGTGTACAGAAGACATGGCCTGCCTCTGGTTCTTGTGGGTGGAGGAGTTTCACGGCCTTGAGACATAACACGTCAGTGTACAGAAGACATGGCCTGCCTCTGGTTCTTGTGGGTGGAGGAGTTTCACGGCCTTGAGACATAACACGTCAGTGTACAGAAGACAGGGCCTGCCTCTGGTTCTTGTGGGTGGAGGAGTTTCACGGCCTTGAGACATAACACGTCAGTGTATAGAAGACATGGCCTGCCTCTGGTTCTTGTGGGTGGAGGAGTTTCACGGCCTTGAGACATAACACGTCAGTGTACAGAAGACATGGCCTGCCTCTGGTTCTTGTGGGTGGAGGAGTTTCACGGCCTTGAGACATAACACGTCAGTGTACAGAAGACATGGCCTGCCTCTGGTTCTTGTGGGTGGAGGAGTTTCACGGCCTTGAGACATAACACGTCAGTGTACAGAAGACATGGCCTGCCTCTGGTTCTTGTGGGTGGAGGAGTTTCACGGCCTTGAGACATAACACGTCAGTGTACAGAAGACATGGCCTGCCTCTGGTTCTTGTGGGTGGAGGAGTTTCACGGCCTTGAGACATAACACGTCAGTGTACAGAAGACATGGCCTGCCTCTGGTTCTTGTGGGTGGAGGAGTTTCACGGCCTTGAGACATAACACGTCAGTGTACAGAAGACATGGCCTGCCTCTGGTTCTTGTGGGTGGAGGAGTTTCACGGCCTTGAGACATAACACGTCAGTGTACAGAAGACATGGCCTGCCTCTGGTTCTTGTGGGCAGAGGAGTTTCACGGCCTTGAGACATAACGCGTCAATGTACAGTGTGTCCCCTCAGTTGTCAATGTGGATTCCCTCACTCATTTAACACGGCACTGTAACCACCCCCATAAAGGATGGAAATCTAAGAAACATTTGTGGTTCTTTCCTTCCCTCACAGTACACTTTCCCGTGTTTCGTTTATAAACTCAGCCTGCAGACTGGTATTTTGTTACATGGAATTTCACGGATTACTTTAGTAGGAAAGGGTTTCAGTGTTGGTTACCCCCTCAGACAAACCCTCGGGGAGGAGGATTTGCTCTGAGATAATCCTTGCTAAAGTGTCTTAGGAGGTTTTAAAAAAATAGTTTTTACCAACTTTAATTTTGTACCTATTTGTCATTTTATGCAGGCTATTTAGCCATATGTGAATTAATGCTCGTTTTAGGTCTTGCCTGACTACTTTTGCTGCCTGCCTGCTTCTTGTAAGAAACAAATAATAAAAAATACATACATAAAAATATATAGAAGGGCCATGGTCATCCCCATTGTTCTCCCTGAGTGTCATTCACATTCTGTTTCCACCCATGACAGCATACAGCATGGTGCAGTAGGTCAGCTCAGCTCCGTCATTGGCTCTGTGAGCGACTGGCTTTTCTTTCCCTGACCATATGTTCACATCTCTCTGAAACTGAGGGCGCTTCAGTGACAGTAATTATTAACCAGTCCTTTCATTTTCCATGTTCTCCTTTTACAGATCCCCCCTTTTCCTTTCCTGGTGGCAGCTGGGCCGCCGGTGATCTCTAAAGATGCCAGGAGGAGTCTGGCCAGGGTGGTGGGCGTAATGTTTTCTACCACCCTGGCTATGGCGGCCTGCCCACCAAACTAAAAATTATTATTATTGACTTCTTGTATAGCGCATAGCTACCCGCAGGTTTTCTCAGCCCTTGAGGACAGGTATCAGCAGCCTAGGAACGTGACCTAAAATAGCCAGGTTTTTCAGTCCTTGCGGAAAGTGGATTGAGAAGTGCAGAATCTAAGAGACTCAGGGAGGGCGTTGCACATCTTTGGGCCCAAAAAGGAAAATCAGCCCATATATGCCAAAACTCACCAACGACTGTAAAACGTACAGTTATAAACCAGACCAATTGGCATTGCCAGTGCTTGTTTTTTCAAATTCTACATGTGTGAGCAAGTCACTTCTGCTGCCCATACGTTTTAGCCATCTCTGAATACGCCAGCAGCTAAGGTATCAGCAAAGGGATGAAGACGTTATAAAGACAACGGGCCATATTAGCAAGAAACTGCGATAAACATCGCAGAGCGCGCTTAGCGCGAAAATAATTATTGCCTGCTATCGCTGGTATATATCACCACGCTAACGCTGTATTAGCAACAATTAGCACCATGGCGATATATAATCCAGCGATAGCGGGAGAAATGGGCCAACATCGCTACAAAACCAGCGATGTTGCTTGGGGGACGGGGGAAACCTTGCTGATACGACCCTGTGGTCGTATCAGCAGAATCCACCCCCCCATGTTAAGTATGCACTAGTCAGGTTTTGGGCAGGTGTTAAAAATCCAGCGATGACCCCGGTTAGCGCGACTTTTAACGTTGCTAACCGGGGCCAGGGCCTCATTGCTAATAGGCGATAGGCCTGTTAGCGGCTGTTTTCCTGGTCTTGTGGTCGGGAACGCCTACTTTGCATGTCATTAGCGATAAATATCGCTGACATGCAAAGTGGCACCTAACTACGCTTCGCTTTGCGGGAAAGCTGTCGCTAACAACTGTTAGCGACAGCTTGCTGATAGGGCGATAATAATATCACCGCTTTAGCGGCAAAAAGTGCCGCTAAAGCGGCGATATTGCCCTTGCTAATATGCCCCAACATTTCATGTGAGGTGAAAGAGGGTCGGCATGAAATAAAACAGTGACCATGTTACAGGCCTTGTTGATTCACATTAGAGCCAAGCAGCCTGCAGGAGACGCCAAGCACCCGAGACACCATTGGCTAAATTACCATAAAAATTACAATTCAGTGTCAAGATGAGTTCTATGAAGGTGTAGGATTCCTGGGCCCATGTGGTACCCACCTCCTGTGCCATGCTTTGAGGGTTCTGCAACAAGGGCGTGTGCCCCACCGCTGGGTACAGGTTAGCTACTTTTATGAGATATTTGAGTAACTTATCCAAAGGAAAGTATGTCGTCAAACTTAACAAAGGTAACTTAACAAGGAAGGTGAAAGGGGATAATAATGCTGTAAATTTTCAACACTTTATTGTTAAAAACTGCACACTGCTTACGGAAAAATATATTTTTTAAATGCCTCAAACCATTTTTATCTATCTATTTTCTGTTTTCGATAGCGTGAACATTGCAGAGATCACCAGGGGATACATTAAAATACAGCTGAAGAAATTATTTTAAACATAATTTGCTAAATTTACAGGATTCATATGGAGGGCACATCTGGAGTTAAGACAGAAGAACTAAAATAAAACCAGCAAGGGCAGGAACTGGAGAAGCTGCAGCAAAACTCAAATGAGGAGAGGGAACACCTCTTGAGGAGAGGAAACACCTCTTGAGGAGAGGAAACACCTCTTGTCCCAAGTCAAGGGCCAATCGAGAGGACACAGATGAGCGACGTCTCTCAAACAAGAGGCGCTTCATGTCTTATTTGAATGCTGAAGGGAATTGGGTACCTGGATATTAGGGGGAAACGGCTTCCAAATTCTTGGGATGAGTTGAGAAAGTTTGTGCCGAGGTGTGGTTCTTCTTAAATCCCAGAAGGCCATTTTCTAAATACACGATGTGAATATGTAGCCACGGCATGGTGGTAAGTACTGGTGGTGATGTGGTAAGGATGAGGGCGGCCTTGACAAGGTGGGCAGGGCGGTCTAGTGAGTGACAAGATGCATTCTGGGGATCCTGGCGAGGACAGAATTCCCATAATCTAATTTCAACAACATCGTGGTGTGAGCTTTTGCCTTACAGGGAGGAAGCATTTTATACCTCTGAGAAGTCCAAGGTGGAATTGTATGTTCTTGGCCCAATTATACAGTTAGGTCAAGTGATCCTGGCGACCACAGGCCACACACGGGCCCGCCACCTGGAATGCCAACAAGCACAGACTTTTGTGTCTGCCAAGCAGACCCTTGCTAGCAGCCCCCCCGCCACTGCAGTGTGTGTTATGTGAAGTGACCGGGCATACTGCCAGCAGCAGACCATCCACAGGGACTGTGGGGCCACGTCCCCCACCTCTTTCCAGGCAGGAAGAGTGTCTGTCAGGCTGAACAAAGGTCGGCCTGACAGACACACTTCTGGTTCAGGTCAGGCAGCCAGGAGCTAGACATGAGCTAAATGCGCAGCCTTCTGGCTGCCTGAGCTGAACTTTGTCAGGCTGAGGATTTACAGCCCTGTGGGCGTGACCGCCTCAGCCTGGCAAAAGTGCCTCAAGGCCCTCCCTCTCGTGGTGAAAGGAAGCATCTCCGATTGCCTCAGACATGGACGCTCCAGTTTTAAGCCCTGAGGGCCTAGGGCCGAGTGTCAATCAGTGACACCTCGACACAGAGTGGAGTGGGGTCAGCAGTCTCGCTGACCACACCCCACTCTGTGATGAGACTGGGACTGATGGCTAAGGTCAGCCAATGAGGGAAGGCAGCAGTCCCAACCGTCCTGGGACCTCTGACGCTTCCCTGTCGGAGAGCTGCTGTTGAGGTAAGTTTTTTTGTTTTGTTTGGTGAGTGTGTGCGTATGTGTGAACTTATGTGTATTTGTTAGTGAGTGTTGTGAATGGGTGTGTATGCTTGTGTGAACTGAATGGGTGTGAGTGAGGTGTATGTGTGCGTGTGTGCCCCTCCGCCCCCCTCCCTGGTAAAATTACCGACCACCACTGCGTACTGCTCTGGAAGAACAGAGACTGGGCCAGAAAGCAGAGACTGGGCCAGAAAGGCTGTTTTTCAGCCAAAGACCAGAAATGCTGGAAAGTGGGGTTGCCTTACTTCTCTACAACAGACAAAATGGTATCAGACTGGGAGTTCATGCCAACATAACAACAAGCAGTGGCAAATCCAATTGGTCTGGTTTTGTTGTAGTAACTCGTGCTATCAGAAATGGTGCATACCTGTCATTGCCTGTTGACTTTGACAATGCTTCTTTATAAATGCGTTTCTTCAGCCCACATACAACAAGGTGCTGTTCTTAAATTTGCATTGGTGGTTACGACCTCAACTCCCAGGTCAAACGCTATTCGTAGATAACTGCTGTTGATATGGCAGATCAACTCGCTGAGATTTATGTTGCGTTTCTTTTGTCTCAAATAGCGCTCTAAGCATCAAGATGTTCACCAGAAGATGTGATCCTGAAAGTACTGTGTAATGTCTTGCGAGTTTTATGACAGAACCCTTTTGGCTCCTGGAGGACTCCGTAGAGCCTTTACGTAGGTGTCAGAGTGCAATGCAATGAAGGCTTGTTTTAGAATGTTGAGCTCGCAGTTACACGCACACGAACAAAGACGTGTATTACTAAGCTCCGTGTGTGGCATACTCATTGGCGGGTACCCAGGCTGGGGAGGATGCTACACCCTGTACTGTCTGCACTTTTTTGTTTTCCTTAGGTTCAATAAATGACATCACATCATGGGAAGTTTAAATCCTTAGGAGTAACACATCATCTCTTTGCACTCTAGGTTATGGCAATCTCAGCCCTGATACAGTGAGCGGTCGGATATTTTGCATCTTTTTTGCGCTTTTCGGCATCCCGTTGAATCTTATACTCCTGAATCGGATCGGCCAGTGGATGCTGTCCTGGGTTCATCGATGTTCCAATCTCTTAGGGAGGAAACTCCACCGACAGGTACGTGGCATCTCTTTCACATCAGATGCAGGGCGGCTTGGGTGGGTTCCTACACTGATGTGCAAGCCCTGGGAGTGAAGTCACATCATCTGCTGGATGACACTACCCACAAGAAGGTGGCATCTCCTTAGCATCAGATGCGGGGTGGTATGGGTGGCTCCTGCACCCCTGGGCAAGCACTGGAGGTGAAGTCACAACATGTGCCAGATAACTGCACTCAGAGGGAGGTGGCATCTTTTGGGCATCAGATGCGGGTTGGTCTGGATGGGTTCTTACAGTGATGTGCCGAACACTAGAACTGAGGTCATTTAATGTGCATGATAACTGTACCCACAGGGGGGTGGCATCTCCTAAGCATCAGCTGCGGGGTGGTCTAGGTGGGTTCTTACACTACTGTGCAAGCACTGGAGGTGAAGTCACATGTGCTGGATAACTGTATCCACAGGTAGGTGGAATCTCCTTGGCATCAGATCCGGGTGGTCTGGGTGGGTTCTTACAGTGATGTGCCGTACACTGGAACTGAAGTCATTTAATGTGCCGGATAACTGTACCCAGAGGGAGGTGGCATCTCCTTAGCATCAGATGCGGGGTGGTCTGGGTGGGTTCTTACAGTGCTGTCTCGTACACTGGAACTGAAGTCATTTAATGTGCCGGATAACTGTACCTAGAGGGAGGTGGCATCTCCTTAGCATCAGATGCGGGGTGGTCTGGGTGGGTCCCACACCTCTGTGCAAGCACTGGAGGTGAAAGGTGAAATCACATCATCTGCTGGATAACTGTACCCAGAGGGAGGTGGCATCTCCTTAGCATCAGATCCGGGTGGTCTGGGTGGGTTCTTACAGTGATGTGCGGTACACTGGAACTGAAGTCATTTAATGTGCCGGATAACTGTACCCAGAGGGAGGTGGCATCTCCTTAGAATCAGATGCGGGGTGGTCTGGGTGGGTTCTTACAGTGCTGTCTCGTACACTGGAACTGAAGTCATTTAATGTGCCGGATAACTGTACCCAGAGGGAGGTGGCATCTCCTTAGCATCAGATCCGGGTGGTCCGGGTGGGTTCTTACAGTGATGTGCGGTACACTGGAACTGAAGTCATTTAATGTGCCGCCAGATAACTGTACCCAGAGGGAGGTGGCATCTCCTTAGCATCAGATGCGGGGTGGTCTGGGTGGGTTCTTACAGTGCTGTCTCGTACACTGGAACTGAAGTCATTTAATATGCCGGATAACTGTAACCAGAGGGAGGTGGCATCTCCTTAGAATCAGATGCGGGGTGGTCTGGGTGGGTTCTTACACTGCTGTGCAAGCACTGGAGGTGAAGTCACATGTGCTGGATAACTGTACCCAGAGGGAGGTTCAATCTACTTAGCATTAGATGTGGGGTGGTCTGGGTGGGTTCTTACAGTGCTGTCTCGTACACTGGAACTGAAGTCATTTAATGTGCCGGATAACTGTACCCAGAGGGAGGTGGCATCTCCTTAGCATCAGATCCGGGTGGTCCGGGTGGGTTCTTACAGTTATGTGCGGTACACTGGAACTGAAGTCATTTAATGTGCCGGATAACTTTACCGAGAGGGAGGTGGTATCTCCTTAGCATCAGATGCGGGGTGGTCTGGGTGGGTTCTTACAGTGCTGTCTCGTACACTGGAACTGAAGTCATTTAATGGGCCGGATAACAGCACCCAGAAGGAGGTGGCATCTCCTTAGCATCAGATGCCGGGTGGTATGGGTGGCTCCTACACCCCTGTGAAAGCACTGGAGGTGAAGTCACAACATGTGCCAGATAACTGCACCCAGAGGGAGGTGGCATCTTTTGGGCATCAGATGCGGGGTGGTCTGGGTGGGTTGTTACAGCGATGTGCCATACACTGGAACTGAAGTCATTTAATGTGCCGGATAACAGCACCCAGAAGGAGGTGGCATCTCCTTAGCATCAGCTGTGGGGTGGTCTGGGTGGGTTCTTACACTGCTGTGCAAGCACTGGAGGTGAAGTCACATGTGCTGGATAACTGTACCCACAGGTGGGTGGTATCTCCTTAGCATCAAATGCAGGGTGGTCCGGGTGGGTTCTTACAGTGATGGGCCGTACACTGGAACTGAAGTCATTTAATATGCCGGATAACTGTACCCAGAGGGAGGTGGCATCTCCTTAGAATCAGATGCGGGGTGGTCTGGGTGGGTTCTTACACTGCTGTCTCGTACACTGGAACTGAAGTCATTTAATGTGCCGGATAACTGTACCCAGAGGGAGGTGCCATCTCCTTAGCATCAGATGCCGGGTGGTATGAGTGGCTCCTACACCCCTGTGCAAGCACTGGAGGTGAAGTCACAGCATGTGCCAGATAACTGTACCCAGAGGGAGGTGGCATCTCCTTAGCATCAGATGCGGGGTGGTCTGGGTGGGTTCTTACACTTCTGTGCAAGCACTGGAGGTGAAGTCACATGTGCTGGATAACTGTACCCAGAGGGAGGTGCCATCTCCTTAGCATCAGATGCGGGGTGGTCCGGGTGGGTTCTTACAGTGATGTGCCGTACACTGGAACTGAAGTCATTTAATGTGCCGGATAACTGTACCGAGAGGGAGGTGGCATCTACTTAGCATCAGATGCGGGGTGGTCTGGGTGGGTTCTTACAGTGCTATCTCGTACACTGGAACTGAGGTCATTTAATGTGCCGGATAACTATACCCAGAGGGAGGTGGCATCTCCTTAGCATCAGATGCGGGGTGGTCCGGGTGGGTTCTTACAGTGATGTGCCGTACACTGGAACTGAAGTCATTTAATGTGCCGGATAACTGTACCCAAAGGGAGGTGCCATCTCCTTAGCATCAGATACCGGGTGGTATGAGTGGCTCCTACACCCCTGTGCAAGCACTGAAGGTGAAGTCACAGCATGTGCCAGATAACTGTACCCAGAGGGAGGTGGCATCTCCTTAGCATCAGATGCGGGGTGGTCTCGGTGGGTTCTTACACTGCTGTGCAAGCACTGGAGGTGAAGTCACATGTGCTGGATAACTGTACCCAGAGGTAGGTGGCATCTCCTTAGCATCAGATGCGGGGTGGTCTGGGTGGGTTCTTACACTGCTGTGCAAGCACTGGAGGTGAAGTCACATGTGCTGGATAACTGTACCCACAGGTGGGTGGCATCTCCTTAGCATCAGATGCGGGGTGGTCTGGGTGGGTTCTTACACTGCTGTGCAAGCACTGGAGGTGAAGTCACATGTGCTGGATAACTGTACCCACAGGTAGGTGGCATCTCCTTAGCATTAAATGCAGGGTGGTCCGGGTGGGTTCTTACAGTGATGTGCCGTACACTGGAACTGAAGTCATTTAATGTGCCGGATAACTGTACCCAAAGGGAGGTGCCATCTCCTTAGCATCAGATGCGGGGTGGTCTGGGTGGGTTCTTACACTGCTGTGCAAGCACTGGAGGTGAAGTCACATGTGCTGGATAACTGTACCCACAGGTAGGTGGCATCTCCTTAGCATCAGATGCTGGGTGGTCTGGGTGGGTTCTTACAGTGATGTGCCGTACACTGGAACTGAAGTCATTTAATGTGCCGGATAACTGTACCCACAGGGGGGTGGCATCTCCTTAGCATCAGCTGTGGGGTGGTCTAGGTGGGTTCTTACACTGCTGTGCAAGCACTGGAGGTGAAGTCACATGTGCTGGATAACTGTACCCAGAGGGAGGTGGCATCTCCTTAGCATCAGATCCTGGGTGGTCTGGGTGGGTTCTTACAGTGCTGTCTCGTACACTGGAACTGAAGTCATTTAATGTGCCGGATAACTGTACCCAGAGGGAGGTGGCATCTCCTTAGCATCCAGATGCCTGGTGGTATGGGTGGGTCCCACACCCGTGTGAAAGCACTGGAGGTGAAGTCACAACATGTGCCAGATAACTGCACCCAGAAGGAGGTGTGTAGGAGAGTAGGATCTGCCTCTTATGTTGCCCCCACTTTTGTTTCTGGCTATAGTCTGGCTGGGACCCTGCCAATCAGGGCCCCAGCCTCTCTGTTCTCTCTAAACGATTTGGAGTGCACTCTAGGTGCACTAGTGATTGGATACTGTGGTACCTTATGAGTCCCTAGTATATGGTACCTTAGGTACCAAGGGCATAGGTACTTCACAGGCCTACCAGGGGCTGAAGCATGTATTATGCCACCCCTGGGAAGCAGACTAAATCTGACACCACAGGCCTGCTACTGCAGCCTGGGTGAGGAAGTGCTAGCACCCCTCACTTAGATATAGGTCCCCTATATCTCTCCTGCACACACATTGAGACGTATCAGTCACCCCTAAAGCAGGCCCTATCAATCCTGAGGGCAGGGTGCTTAGTTTCCATGTGAGGGGGTGCCTCTGCCTGAGCAGGGCCCCTCTGCAGCTCTCAGAGTCCATTCTCTGGGGCTGTTTGTGGATGCGGTTAAACCATATACTTTAAGTGCATTATATCCTCGCGGTAGAATGCTAACTTTGGAATGGCTGCATCGAAACATGTCGTGTTTGGTGTCAAACATCTTGGAATACTACCCCCCCCGCCAGTCCTGGCGGCGGGGTAGCATTCCACCCTTCTAGAGGATAGACATGTACCTACTGTGGAAACGCGGTAGAATCCTGCAGAGCCCTGGCATCACAAAATGGATGCCACCAGTCACAGACACTGGGCTGCCCCTCCTGCTGATGACCAACACTCGCAGTGGAGGAAGCCCAACAATAGATATCCTGTCCCAGGGGTGTGACCACCTCCCAGACAGGGTTTAGTGTATTGGAACTGGGTGGGTGCACTCTTAGAGTGCTTTGAAGTCCTGCACTGGGGGAGCAGAAGGCTCCTCTGTGCATACCCCAGTTCAAACCGGCTCAGGGGCTACCTGCCCCTGCTCTGGCGCGAAACTGGACAAAGGGAAGTAGGTGTAACCACCCACTCCCCTGACCCTCCCATAGGTGGGGTCATAGAGCTAGTCCCTCCCTTTCTTTTAGTATAAGAGGGGAACCTGTGCATTGCAAACTAGATACCCCTGGACGACGCTCTACAAGAAGAATCCCGGACCTTCGACGTTCCACTACCTTTGGAAGACTGAAGAATCTACCTTGGAGTCAAGGAGTGACTCCCCTGCTTGGCAGGCACCAAAAACTACAAACGACGGTCGCAAACTACGGCGCTCCCGCCGGAGTCCGAAGTCCCTGCAGCCCAAGAAGTGGATTTCCTGACTTCTCAAAGGCCATCGTGAGTCCCCAGCGAAGCTGAGGCCAGTGGACCCCAAGAGTGACGAGGAACCGCGACCCCTGGGTACCGTGCACTATTGTCGAGTGCAACCCCTTCACAACGTTCCACGAACTTGTGCTTTGGACCACGTGTGGTCCTAGCCTCCAGCAGGAATCCCTCCGAAGATCAGAGGCCTACCACGTCCCGAGAGACCGTGGGCCCCTGTTGAGCAAATCCTCCCGAGGCGTCTTCGCGATCCCTTGCCAGCTGGCTTGTGGGTCCCCTGAAGACTTTCCTACAGAACCAAAGGGCTCCCCTGGTTGCTCCAGGCCGGCCCTGACTTACCCTCGCTGGGTGAGTCCCTCAGACCTTGCTGGTCTGAGCCATTGACTTTTTACACTTTCCCCGAGACTTGCTGTTACTAAGGCTGGTTGGCTCCAATCGAGTCGCCGACACCGCAGTAAGCTGCAGACATCGTGGGACACGCCGAATCCAGCTCCTGGTCATCGTCGACGCCTCCTGGGCCTCGTGGCTGGAGAGTCAAGGCACCCGCGAACGACCTGAATCTTGCGATGATGGTGGGCATCCATCTTCCTTGCCCCGAGTCACTGCCAAGTGACTTTGAACACTGTCCCCTCTGCTTTCAGGTCTTCCATCTTCTGAATCCAGGCTTGGATTCCTCCGGACACTTCTCCTGTCGCCGCAAGCAGCAAGTCTTCACTGGCTCCCATTGAAAACGACGCCGCGACCCGACACCAAAGAACCCCTATGCACCCGGCTCCCCTGGGTGAGGTAACTTCAGCACTACGGTGCTCCTGTGGGTGTGGGCCCTAGAACTACTTACCCTGTAAGTGACTTGCTTGTAGCTACCCTAGAAGTGCCCTAAAACTCTTATTTTCTAAGTGCGACAATTGCGCTGACTCGTACAGGGTTCGCGTCTGTGTTAGACACATCGCGTCCATCTCCCTTGTAACACTATCTAGAACCGTGTCCTTCGACTCGTACTGAGTCCGATCGGTGTTCTCCTCGAACACACAAGGGGCCTGTAACATTGAAATCTCCATTGCGCTGACTCGCACAAGGTTCGCGTCTGTGTTAGACACAGCGCGTCCATCTCCCCTTGCAACTCTATCTGTAACCGCGTCCTTCGACTCGTACAAGGACCGATCGGTGTGTTCGCCTCGAACACGCAAGGGACCTTTAACATTGAAATCTCAATCGCGTCTGTTCGCATAGACTCGTACAGGACTCGCACCGGTGCCAGGACACCGCGTCCGTCCCCTGTGGGTCTCCTACAACTACCTGGGGTGGTTCTTGGGGGTCCCTCGATTCTAGATGCCCTAGACCTAGGTCTAGCAAACTAAGGGGCCCATTACGATACCCGGCGTAAATAAATCCGCCAGGCATGGAAGCGGCAAAAATCCGCCCGCACACACCGCCTGAACACCGACCACGCCATTATGAGTACACAAACCGAAAACCGCCATCGGCGGAAAAATCACACAAAATACCGCCCGCCATCGTCCGAGTCGGAGTCAAACCGCCCGCCACGGACGGAAACACGCACGACAACACAAAACCGCCCGCCCACACGGCCGACACACCACACGTGAAATTACGATCGCACCGCCATGAGCGCGGAAAAACAACAAATATACCGCCCGCCAGCGCAAACAACGCCGATGAGAATCGACACGGCAGAAGCCATGGCGCCAACGTACCTGCACAGAAACCATCCGCACACAAAACCAATAGCACACAACATGGCCAACAAGTCCACACAGCAAGGCACACACAAATACACAAGCACAGTACACATCCGAAAACACCCCCCGGACAAACAAAAAATACAAAGGCCAGAACCCCAGACACAACACACCTGAAAACAACAGACCATGAGGACACACCCACATAGGTGAGTACAAAAGCAGCACTCCCACAGTCCACAACCCCTTGCTACATTGCAAACCAGAGAGGAGAGGAGAGGACACAGTGACACAGCAAGGACAGCAGCACACCACAGAAACGCACACATCACAACCACCACCACCACAACCACCACCAAACACCACCACCACCACCACCACCACCAAACACCGGCACCACAAACCCCCTGCACATTACACAACACACACCGCACCAGCACCACAAACACCATGGCACCACAAAGGATGCCCAAGTTCACGCCCATGGAGCTAACGGTCATGGTCGACGAGATCATCAAGGTGTACCCACAAATCTATGGGAACATGGTCCAGCACACACCACTAGCCACCAGAAACAGAATGTGGAACCGGATCGTAGACCAGGTCAATGCAGTCGGGACCCTGCCCAGGAACAGAGTCGAGATAAACAAACGTTGGAATGACGTAAAGAGCCTGGTCAAGAAGAAGGAGGGCAAAAACAGAGAGCTGGCTGCCGTCACTGGCGGAGGGAATCCCGCGCTCTTTAAGACCTTCAAAGCGTGGGAGGAGAAGGTGCGAGTCGTAATACATCCGGAGATCCTCGCCGGATTAGCAGGGGAGTGGAGGCTGGTAAGTACAAACTAATGTATACCAGCACACCGCTATGTACTCACATGCGCAACTACCATGCCACAGCTCCCAGGGACAAACACCCCCATGTCCAGCACACAATACACAACACATCACACACACATGCAACAGACACTACCACACACAGCCCAAACCGAACAACTGTAAGATGCGTGGGGACATGTGTACACTAAGCCAGCCACGTAACCACCAACAGGTCCCCAAATATGCCAGAAGCGCCACAACGAGCACCCACCACACCCATGTGTCCGCCACAGCTGCACTAACGGACAAGTAACAGGTAAGTGGCAGGAACACAAAGTGCAGTGGGTGGGACGGTGGACAGCCCAAGTACAACACACACCAGGCCCCAGTCCCACAGCACAGCAAGGAGGAGCATCCCCCACACCCCACAGCCACGTGTCAGCCACCGCAGTGCACAACGACAGCCGAAAGGCAGACATCACGGTCCACAGCAATCGGTGTCAGTGGGTGTACAGCCACCCCCACGACCCACTACACCCCCCACCCCCACAGACCTGCAACATGGAGCACCCCCGCTTAGAGCCATGTGGCATCCAGTACAGTGCACGCACGAACAACTTGCAGGTGGGAAACTGGACAGGGCTGGATTACTGGAGGCATGAGGAGCATAACACCACCAACACATGGGACATGTCACGTAGCAGACGAACACGCAGCACCGCCCACCGTCACGAACAAGTGAACAATGTGCACACGGACATGAACAACAGACTCACACCCCACATGACCCATCACAGACATAGCAACACCCAAGGAGCCACGTCTGCATGCACAAGCCACACTGAATATAGTCCCACACGGCAGCCACTGTGCAACTCATCACACACAACCGAAACACCATTGAAGTCCTGTCCATGTAGCCCCCACTGCCTGTCAACCCCACACCCCACAACTACGCCTATGTAAGACAAACAACACTAGACGCAACAGAGCGGAACAACATAAATGCACACGAACACCACTGAACCCATCAAACTCACAGACACACCATGCACATACAACATACCATCCATCCCATCCGTCAGCCCCAGTCTCATGAAAGGCATGTCATCCGCACAGCTGCCACACATACAGCAGTCACGCTAAGACACATGCCCATGACCAACCATGTGCCAGAAGTCAATTAAGCGCACGACACACTGTGAGCAACAACACACAACATGGGCCACACCCCCCCGAGCACTGCAGTGATGCACATGGCACAGGGCAGCACGCACACCAAGGAGATGGGACAACTGCAATACGTTGGCTGGCACACAACTATCACTCACTCATAACGATGCGTCCAATGCCATGTCCAGTAACCACAACAGACAGCAAATATGCAGGGCATGTCAGGCATGCACACACCTCAGACCATGCACTGTCATGCTGCCACAACACATGTCACGTTCGGCACCCATGGCTCACAGCATGTACCCCAAAAGCATATCCCCTCCCAAATGCGAATCTGGGGCATGGCCCCCATGTTGCCATATGCGTTCCTAAGCGTTCCATGTGAACCCCAAAAGCATATCCCCTCCCAAATGCGAATCTGGGGCATGGCCCCCATGTTGCCATATGCGTTCCTAAGCGTTCCATATGAACTCCAAAAGCAAAGTACAAACCAGACCCAGGATGGGCCAGGAGCCCGCATACACCAGAGTCACAATGAGTAGGGGCACAGCAACACACCCATCGGCATGGCCAATCCGTCCCATGCCACATGTGCACAGCACACAGTCCCATTGCCTAGCACACACAACTACAGATGCCACAGCCACACACTCGCCTCCGGGAAACCCATGTACGAGATTGCACGAACTGCCAATGTCAGACGACTAATACATACTTCGCCAGGTGCAACACAATAACAAATCTCATTCTCTCCACAGGTGACGAACTGCTGGATGCTGGGGATGGAGACAGCAGCCAGCACAGCCAGCCTACAAGCCCCCAACGAGGACACACGGATCTGGAGGATCTGTCCTCCTCTTCGGACACGGACCACCAAGCTGGCCCATCTGGCGTGGCAGGGCCCAGCCGCTCCCCAGGACCCCTCCTACCCACCAACCCATCATCCAGGGATGCTGAACAGTCCCAGTCCCCTGCTGCCACTGTCGTTGCGGCCACACCCACGGTCATTGCGGCCACTACCACTGCCGCAACCGCCACCATCGCCGCACCGACCACCACCGCCTCCACCACCACCACGTCTTCGCTGGCACCAGCCCCAGCGCAGGTGGTGGCCCGGCCGACTGGATCCACCCTGGGAGCCACAGCGAGGACCGTGGTGTGCAATGTGGCTAGTGGGCAGGCCGGTGGCAGCAGGACTGGTAGGAGGAGCAGGGTCAGGAAACGCCAGCCTCCCCTGGGAGCCATGCCCTGCCTCAAATGGCCAGAGTCCTTGGGGCCTATGAAGAGGCCCAAGGACAATGGGCCAGGTCTGCTACTGACACGCGGGAGGTGCTGGGGGTGCTGAGGTCCATGGACGCCCATATGGGCCAATTCGTGTCCCGTATGGACCAACTCGTGGACCTCATGGGCCAGCTGGTGGTGGCGGTGGGGTCACAGGCAAGGCCAGCAACACCACCTCCGCCACCACCTGCTAGGGCGCAGGCTCGGGCAGCAGTGTCCACTTCCCCTGCGTCCACAGCCAGTGAGCACACCTCACCCACCACCAGCAGGTCGCCACCACACACCCCTCCCAAACGTGGAAGGGGCCGTCCGAAGAGGAAACAGATCTCCCGGGAGGACTTCGCACGCTCCAGTCGCAAGTGAGGCAGCCAGCCAGCCTTCCGCCAGCCTTCCTTGACCAGCCACTGCATTGACTTGCTCTACGATCCCACTCCACACAGCCAGCTGGATGGCATGTGTGTGTTGGACTATGGACATAGAACCAGTGGGTACACCCTGATCATCACGCAGCCATGACCGACAGCTCATTGTCACTGCACGCACCACTTTTGTCATCACCTTACACACAATCACATGTCACAGTTTGTAATAAATGCACCTTTTTCACTAACTGCTGTTTGTGCCCTGTGTTTTATTTGTACGGAATACAACGGCCACCTTGGGCGGAAAGGCACCTGATGCGTGGCATGGCAATGGAATCCGGAGGGCCTGTAGGGACCTAGGGGTGGGAGACAGAACAGGAGCACATTCAATGAGTGTGTCACACACCCATCACACAGTACATGTCAACAACTACAAGCAATGTACACACATCGCACAGAGCAATAGGGCACAATGCCACAGTCACCAACAGTGGCATACTACCCTGGCCATGGAGCGTTGACACACTGCACGCAGTGAACATACGGCCACCCTGACACAGCACACACACACCTGCACAGATACAGACACATCATCCGTCGTACATGGACACTCACCGTCAAGTGAAGTAGCGGGCGATGAGCTGCTGGCGCACATTCCCAGCTTCCTCCTCTCCGCTGTCCACCTCACTCGAGCTGTCCTGGTCTGCGGGCTGGGGCCCTGGTTGATCTCCGTCATCCACAATGAGGGGGATCTGCTTCCGAATGGCCAGATTGTGCAGCATGCAGCACGCCACCACTATCTGGCACACCTTCTGTGGGGAGTACGCCAGTGCACCCCGGTGCGGTCCAGGCACCTGAACCTGGACTTGAGGAGGCCAAAGGTACGCTCGACCACACGTCTGGTCCTCCCATGTGCCTCATTGTATCGATCGTCTGCTGGGGTGCGAGGATTCCTCAATGGACTGAGCAGCCATGCCCCATTCGGATACGCAGAGTCACCTGGGTGTGAGGGACACAGAGAACCGTTGCTATTCCAACTGGACAGGGGACAGCATCGCACAACCAGCACGCTACACCACTCCACATACTCACCGACAATACAGGCACGATCCTGTTGTAGATTGGCCATCAGTCATGGCAAGATGCTGTTGCGCATTATGTGTGCGTCATGGGCCGAGCCTGGAAACTTGGCACACACGTGGGTGATCACCATGTCCACAAGGCACACCACTTGCACATTCAGGGAGTGCGTGTGCTTCCTGTTGCGGTACAGGTGCTCAGTGGCCTGTGGTGGAACAAGGCCAACATGAGTGCAGTCAATGGCTCCCACGACGTGTGGGATTCTGCCAAGGGCATAGAATGCACCCTTCACTGCCGCCAATTCACGAGCCCTGGGGAATCTGATGTACCTGTTCCGGTACAGCATCATGGCTGCCAGTACATCCCTCAGCACCTTGCTGAACATGGGCTGGGACATCCCTCCTCCACTGCCCACTGTGTGCTGGAATGACCCAGTGGCGAAGAAATGCATGGCGGCCATCACCTTAGCCGTGGGGGTGACAGCAGTCGGATACACCCTGCGGGGACGGAGATGGGGCTCTAACATGGCACACAGTCGATGCAGAGTTGGCCTGTCCAGCCGAAACTTCCTGATTACCTCTGTATCGTCCATGTCCGCCAGCAATTGGTATGGGCGGTCAATGTTCGGTCTCCGCCTGGGTTAAATGGCAGAGGACACATGTCAAAGCAACACGGCACATAGCAATTTCGCATACACATCACTGACATGACTGAGCAAGCACATGAGCCACAGCCCAGCTGTCAAGCTGGGACGGCACGGCCACAATACACTTACACAGGTCTCCCAACAATGGCAATGGCAAGTGAGACATACCACTGCCATGTGCATGCACATGGGGATCTAGGCCCCAATGACTTGCGGGCGTGCTGATGGGGACTGACTGCATATTCGTCAAGCGGCAACGCCACGGCAACATGAGTGTCTGCTGAGCATGGAACTGCTTCCGAGGCTGGATGAGTATGGCACACGACGACGACGATGTGGGCACGGGCTGAGCGGCCAATACAAGTGGGACCTGTGGCACGAGGGGATATGAGACAGTAGTAGGTGTCAGCACTGCACCCTATGTACAGCACTGTACGGATCACAGCGCCCGAAACATTGACTGGTGTCCACATTGACAGCCCCATGCCAAGACGGCTGTGTGCTTGCAGTCACACGTCACAGGTGAGAGGTTACATTGCACGTGCCAGGTGGCAGACGTACATAGTGGGAGCTGGCATGTGTGTGCATGTGTCTCCTGTTCAGGATCCACCAGATGGGCGCTGACTCTGTACTGACCATTGGACACAGCATGTTCCGTGGAAGGCTTGTGTGTGTGGGATGGTGGCACTGGATGTGCCTCCGTTGGGTGGGGGGCCATGCACAGGGCGGGTACGTCGATGATTGCGCATTGTTGGTCACGGTGGGTGCACCAACTAAGATGTGTTGCCCTGTGTTCAATTCCTATGTCCGCATGATGATGGACTGTGGATGTGGGCAGACTACACATTGGTCGATGTGCTGTCTATATGCATGTGCCTTCACACCAGGCACAGCTGCCCCTGCACATGTGACCCCTGCTGGACTCGCTGCTGGGTCTGTGGAGCTGATGCACCTTCTGCGCGTGGGGCGGGCCGCTCTCCTCACTTCCCTCATTGCGCATGTCATGTCTTTGCCGCAGGTGACATGGATCATGGAGGGCCCACATGTACGCGTGGGTAGGCTACACATGATTGTTCACTGGTCGCCACCCCCAGTCAGTGTTTCGAATGGGAAGGTTGTCGTGCTGGTGGTATGTTCGATGTGGCGGATGGGCGGGCCTAGGTGCGGGCTTACATTCCGGACATGGGGGGTAGTTGGATTGGCGACTAGTTGCAGTACACACGGGACACGTCTCTTCCTTTCCACATCTGGGTCATCCCTTGTACTAACTGACAGTGATACAGTCATCTTCGCCCCAGCCCTCATGTCCTCCCCTCGCCCCCCAATATGCATGCTCACCTGCGAGGCTAGCGCTTGCACAGGCAGCCCCAAGCTCGCACCAGAGAGGGCAAGGAGTGTATGTGTGGGTCCAGTTGCACGAGTGGGCTGTCTCAGGGTATGATGTGTGGCGGGACGCCGTCCACCTGCGTGGTGCCCCAAATGGAGACCCGGCCTGCATGGACTATGCATCACAGTCTTCGCCTTCCGGATCCGCCACCTGCGACACCCAGTGGCTGTGGCTGCCCTTGCGGCCAGGCCGCGTCCGTCTGTGGCTGTTGGCCCACACATTCACTCTTTGGCCTCTCTGGGGAGGGCTCGGGGTGGTGGCGCACGCGCTTGCACTTAGTCGCAATGGCATGTGGCGTGGTTGGTATGATGGGCAATGGATGGGATGGTGCGAGCCACCTCCCGTGATGTCAGTGCTGCTCGTGCTGTGGTGCGTCCCCCTACACTTCCATTTGACTTGTGCCATGCTAGACGTTGAGGTTCTATTGCCTGCGTGATATGACCAGGAGGAGCGCGAGGAGACCTCTCACACACCATGCTCCACTGCCATCCCGTGCCCTGTATCGCCTGTGCGGATTGACTATGTTGGGGTTACACCTGGTCGACTGGGGCTGTGTGTGCCTTGTCAAGGGGCATGGCGGGCGCACAACAGGATCCAGCTTGTCCACAGAGGGTGGGCTGAGGTGCGCCTGGTACCGCTTTGTACGTGTGCCCGGCTGCTGTGCACACACGTGTTCACTCCCCCGACAGGTGTCCTCTCACAATGCCCAGGGAAGCGGTGGTGTACTGTACATGACCCCTCCCAACACGGCGTGCTCCAACTTGGCATGTGCGCATCTACCCGTCGCACCCACCCACCTGAGCACTGCGTCCATACGACTTCACACGACACATGTGTGTCTTCCACAGTAGTGCTACTCATTTGCGTTGACATCCAATACCAGTGGACTACATGGTCATGTCACGACTGCCGTGTACTTCACATACTCTCATCCTCTCTCATTCGTACTTGTGAAATGAGTCAGCGGAGACAGTTCTGGTTTCAAACATTATATTGAGTCTTCTGTCCTCTGTGATGCAGTATAGTGGACACTACTGGCAGCGGAATACATGTTGAGGATATACTGAGCATGATAACAAATGGGATAGGGTGTGGGGTTACATCTGCTTGGCCAAGGCTGTGCTAATGTACATTTACGTATAGCTGCGGAGCTGCGGACTTTGACACAGACGGTATACATGTAGCCTACCAGACCGCTCGGCATCATGGGCACAGTCCATCTCAGTTCCATGTGACAGGTTTGCTGCGGTTGTTCCTCATGCACGCGTGCATGTGTGATGACATCAGGGCATGTGCTTGCGTGCATGCAGCGGCGTGCCACTTGTTGTTGCACTGTGGTGGTTACTGGACATGTCACAGTCACTGGGGTCGTGTTGTTGTTGTATGCACTTGTCGTCCATGCAAAGGTCCTGGTATGGGATTCCCGGGGCGGGGGTGGGAGGGGTGCAGCACCCACAGACTCCAGGCGACCTATTCATGTCCACTGAGCGGTGTGTGTGTCCATGGGCGCTGGATCCATGTCGTGTCCTGGTTGTTCGTGCAGTTCCGTCCATGTGGGTGCGATGCACAGAGCCCATGCCACTGCCTCCCACGATGCATGCGGTGTTCCTGGATGTGATGGGGAACAGTGTGCATGTCCCGGTCATATCCGATGTCATGGCGATGTCGTTGATGGTGTGGTTACAGTTGCCGGTCGTTTGGTATGGCTGTTGTGGTGGTGACTGGCCAGTCCGTGCGGAAGCTGAGCATGGGTGCGGGGTTGGACTTCATAGGTCACTTCGGGGAACCTGCGTTGTGGTCCGACGTATTTACAGGTTGTCAGGTATGCGATGCCGTCCAGCAGGGCTTCCATGTCATTGGTGGTGTACATGTTTGCCAGCCAATGAAGCGGATGGTGGCTGTCAAGGTGTTGTTCGTAGGTTGTCCCTTGGAGGACCATGATGGGGCATGCTGGGTGACATTCGATGTAGCTGTTCTCGATGATCCGTCGTGTGGAGGCACAGTGGTTCCATTTCAGTGCGCGTGCGATGTTGGCCACATACGCCATGCCCCCATAGGCAGAGCAGGCCCTGTCGTGTGCGTCCAGAGGGAGGAGTAGTGGTAGCAGGTCCGCCTTCAGACATGCCGGGTTGGAGAGGCATATCTCGACGGGATGCTGGTAGGGACACCTCCGACAGTAGAAGACGGGCATGACGCAGCTGAACAATGTGATGCGGTAAGTCAGTCGGTAACTTACGTTCAGCAGGGACAGGAGATCGCATCCCAATGTATGTATCGTGTTGGTTTGGTACAGCTTGAGCTGTTCGGCGTAGTTGGGTAGGTGTGTTGCGGTTGCCATTTCGCAGCGGTTCGTAGAGGTGGCGTGCTCCGGCTGTGTGTGCAGTCTGCAATGTGCACGCTCCGGGGTTGCTGTGAGCTCTGTGTAGTCGTGGGGAGACAGGACTTGTGTTCTGTTGGCTTGTTTGGAGGACACGGGCCCTCTTCCCACATGCTTCTCAGACAGTTCAAGGTCAGTGCTGTGTGACTCCTTCCAATTAACTTGCATGTGGCCGACATGGGGAGTGTTTTCTTCTTTCTTCCCCGTCCGTTGTGTGCTTCTGTGATATGCGCTATCTGCCCTGTGGTCGGTCTCCTCGGCATGCCTGTGTTGGTCTATTCTTGGACAATGGCTGTATTCACCGGCTTCTGTCGTAGGGCTGTGGTTTCGGTGTTGGAATGGAAGGTCATTCAGTGCTGTCTGCTCTCCCTTGTGTGGGCGGCAGGCTGCCTTTCCGCTCTGCGTTGGGCCTTGTGTGTGGATGTAATTCTTGGGCCACCTGTTGTCGGTCCCCGGGCTCTTTGGTGTTCCGTTTCATGTGTCTTGTTCATATGTGCAGGGTGGTATGGGTTTTTCAGTGTGGTACTGGCGTTCCTCTTCCCGAAGGAGCCCTGTTTCTCCTAGTTGGTGTTGCCGCCGCTGTATGCTACGCCATGTTTGTTACACTGGGGTGTGTCCTGCTGTTGCGTGTCTTCACTGACATGTGTGCGTCGGTTGTGTGGCGTTGGGTGTTGTCCGTGAATTGGGCGTTGGGGACATGTCTGTGGCCGGCCTGTCGCGTGTCATGTGCGTTCGGGGTGGGGCTGATGTGTGTGCTGCTTGGTTGTGTCCCTGTGTCTGTGTGCGACGCATGCATGGCGCTGCGGTTGGCCTCTGCGTTGTGCGCATGTGTGGCGGCGTCATCGGCGCTTTGGGGCCGTGACGGGGTGGTTGGTTCCTAGTCCCAGGTGGTGTGTACACATGTGTTCTGCGATGTTACGATTTGGCCTGTGTGTCATATGTGGATGCGATGGTGGATGTGTAGTGTACACGCGCTGGTGGGGGTTGTCCGCTTTTCCGCCCTTGCACTGTGTGCGCTGTTTGCGTGCACTTGTTGTGTGTGTGCCTACCTGCGTCTCCGCGGTACGTTGCGTCCTTGGTGGTGCATCAGCAGAAGCATGGGAAGGGCCTGCAGTGCTGGATTCATGCCCGGGGTGCCGCTTCTTCGTTGTCCGTGCTCTGCGTCCGTGTTTCCGCCTCTCTTTCACGTGCGGTGTCTCTTTGCCGTGGGAGCCGTTTGTTTGCGGCATCGTAATTTATGCGCCGGGCGGGACGTGTTTCGTCGGACGGTGTGTGTCAGTTGTGCTGCGCCGCTACGTGTGCGGGCGCACTTTGATGGCGGACGGTGTTGCTGGCTTGCCGGCGGTGTTTGGCCTGCTTTTCGCATCGTAATTGGGCGGGCGTGTAGACTGCTGCGTGCCGGCGGTAACTGGTGGTTTCTGCATCCGCCAGCACGGCGGTTGTGCTTCCGCCCGCCATCGTAATGGGCCCCTAATACATTAAATGTTAAAATAAATTAAACATATACATATAAATTAATATATATACTTACTCCACATAGTGCAACAGTAGGGAAAGCGTTGGATAGCGTAGGGGTAAAAATTACTATTCCCACTCCAGAGAGTGCAACAGTAGGGAAAGCGCTGGATAGCGTAGGGGTAAAATTACTATTCCCACTCCAGTGAGTGCAACAGTAGGGAAAGCGTTGGATAGCGTAGGGGTAAAAGTTACTATTCCCACTCCAGTGAGTGCAACAGTAGGGAAAGCGCTGGATAGCGTAGGGGTAAAAATTACTATTCCCACTCCAGAGAGTGCAACAGTAGGGAAAGCGCTGGATAGCGTACGGGTATAAATTACTATTCCCACTCCAGAGAGTGCAACAGTAGGGAAAGCGCTGGATAGCGTAGGGGTAAAAATTACTATTCCCACTCCAGTGAGTGCAACAGTAGGAAAAGGGTTGGATAGCATAGGGGTAAAAATTACTATTCCCACTCCAGAGAGTGCAACAGTAGGGAAAGCGCTGGATAGCGTAGGGGTAAAAATTACTATTCCCACTCCAGTGAGTGCAACAGTAGGGAAAGCGCTGGATAGCGTAGGGGTAAAAATTGCTATTCCCACTCCAGAGAGTGCAACAGTAGGGAAAGCGCTGGATAGCGTAGGGGCAAAAATTACTATTCCCACTCCAGTGAGTGCAACAGTAGGAAAAGGGTTGGATAGCGTAGGGGTAAAAATTACTATTCCCACTCCAGAGAGTGCAACAGTAGGGAAAGCGCTGGATAGCGTGGGGGTAAAAATTACTATTCCCACTCCAGTGAGTGCAACAATAGGGAAGCGCTGGATAGCGTAGGGTTAAAATTGCTATTCCCGCTCCAGAGAGTGCAACAGTAGGGAAAGCGCTGGATAGCGTAGGGGTAAAAATTACTATTCCCACTCCAGTAAGTGCAACAGTAGGGAAAGCGCTGGATAGCGTAGGGGTAAAAATTACTATTCCCACTCCAGAGAGTGCAACAGTAGGGAAAGCGTTGGATAGCGTAGGGGTAAAAATTACTATTCCCACTCCAGAGAGTGCAACAGTAGGGAAAGCTTTGGATAGCGTAGGGGTAAAAATTACTATTCCCACTCCAGAGAGTGCAACAGTAGGGACAGCGCTGAATAGCGTAGGGGTAAAAATTACTATTCCCACTCCAGTGAGTGCAACAGTAGGGAAAGCGTTGGACAAGGTAGATGTTAAAAATAACATACTTATAAATGAAATAAATATTGTAATTAAATAATGATTTATTAATAAATTTAGAGAAAAAAAACTACAAATATATCAAAAATAATAATTACTTTAATAATATTAAATACTTCCCACCCTATTCCTCAATAAACACACAACACACTCCACATAAAATCTCACACAATTAAATTAATTTTCAATTAATCAATTAATAAAAATTAATTTGCAATTAATAATTAAATAAAAAAATTACCAATAACAATAAATAATATGTAAGAAAAATTTATAACCAATTAATAATTAATCAAAAAAAGTAATTATCAATACCAATGAATAATATTTAATAAAAATTATTAGCAAATTAATAACTGATTAACAAAAAATACCAATACCAATAAATAATATTTAATAAAGATTAATGGCCAATTAATAATTAATTAACAAAAAAATAATTATCAATACCAATAAATAATATTTAATAAAAATTAATAACAAATTAATAATTAATTAACAAAAAAAATCGATCCCAATAAATAATATTTAATAAAAATGATTAGCCAATTAGAAATTAATTAGCAAAAAAATGAATTATCAATACTCAATTTTTCTTAATTAATTACTTAATTACAAATAATTTACTTACCACCCTATTCCCCTAAAAACACACAACCCACTCCAATAATAAATTAATACAAATAAAATAATTATCAATTACTAATCATTAATTACCAATTAATAAGCAATAAATTAATTATTAATAACAATAATTAAAAATTAATAATTACTTAATTAAAATTAAATTACTTCCCACCCTATTACCCTATAAACCCACAACCCGCTACAGCAATAAAACACAAAATTTAATTAAAATAAATTAATAATTCCTAAAAATTATTATTTAATTTACTATAATTAAATTACTTCCCACCCTATTCCCTATAAACCCACAACCCGCTACGATACTAAAACGCAAAATTTACTTTTAACAAAATTACTAATTTCTAAAAAATGTATACATATATTTTAAAAAACAATACAATACTTAACAAAAAATATACAACACATACATATTAAATACATACTAAAATACATAACACTCATATAAATATCAATATTATTAACATCGATAATTTAACTATCGATATTACTAACATCGATATTTGCAACATCGATATTTCTTACCTTAACTTCGATATTCTGGTTGTAAATATTCTTGACTTCGATATTTTGTCCCTACGATATTTAAAACTCG
Source organism: Calotriton arnoldi (assembly GCA_963921515.1). Classification (NCBI taxonomy): domain Eukaryota; kingdom Metazoa; phylum Chordata; class Amphibia; order Caudata; family Salamandridae; genus Calotriton; species Calotriton arnoldi. Next base: position 8,589,609 of record CAWUFW010000013.1, on the reverse strand, counting down.
ATATAACTGTGCTTCGATATTTAAAAAACGATATTTTGACTGTCCACCGTTTGCACCGTGGCCTGCATCTTTTTGGTGAGCTGCTCGAGGTCCTCTTGTGACTCCAGTGCCTCTGGCCTGTGTGTCCTGTTGAGGGTCACCTTTGTTTCTATTTGGCTCCCCGAATTGCTCGGGCCTGCCCTAACTCCCCTGCTTGTGGTGAGTCCCCTGGATCTTGCTGGTCCCGACATTGCACCTTCTTCGACTTCCACACTTTTTTCCATTGCCAAGGCGTGTTGGTGCTCCCGACGGACACCGACCCCTCAACTCTGGACATCCGACGTGGGACAGCTCGTGCATGACTCCTGGTCTTCCACAGCATTGCCTGGTCCTCACAACTGCAGAGTCAAGGTCACCGTCAACTCTCCTGCAACTCCCGACATCGGTGGGCATTCGTCTTCCAGTTCTGCGGGTCATTCCTGAGTGGCATAGACTCGGTCTCCTCTGCTTGCATGTACTCTTCAACTTGAATCCACCTTTGGATTCCACTGGACACTTTCTCCTTCTCCAACAGTGGCATTTTTCTGAAGTCCTCCATTGAGTTCGACTGCAGTTTCCGACACCACTTCACACCTAATCACCCGGCTTCCCTGGTGTAGGTAACGTGGGTATCCATGGGTGCGGTGGCTCTCCAACCTTCTGTCTTCCACAGGGTTTCTTCAAGGTCCACTGGGAAGGGTCCTTAATCTTTAAAATTGCAACCGCGACTTCCACGTTGATTTGTACGGAGAACGCGGTCATGTTCCCACACTGCTCCCGATCTCCGTGGGGTTCCTAGTCACTCACATTGGGTGGTTCCTTGGGTCCACCACACTTCTACGTCCTCTGGACCTTGTCGTGTCACAAGTTGTGATTCTTCTACCACTTTCTTAGTCTATGGTTTGATTCCCCCTGGGGTCCACTGCGTATTCTGTGCTATTTACGCGATTTCTATGCAAAGTATTGTGTGCATTGAGCATATTGCTGGGTAGGCGATATCTGTATGTGTTAGTGAGTATTATATAATAAATACATATTTTTTATAAATACCTTGTGTGGTTCTTTTTACTTAATCTATACCTATAAGATTGCATTCTGGTAAAACAAGCTGCTTTACACTCCTTCTGGACTAAGCCTGAAGGCTGCTCTCCACAGCTACCACTTAGAGAGCTTTCTAAGGTTGTCATATACCAGGCCAGCCTCTCACACTTACACCCTAGCCCCCGCCCTGAGCCCTAAAACCCAGCCCCTGCTCTGAGTATGACCCCAGCCCTAAAAACACCCCAGCCCCCGCACTGAGTAGTAAAGCGGCCCCATCTCTAAGAACGAACCCCACCCCAGCACTAAAAACACCCCAGCCCCCTACCCTGAGCCCTAAAACCGGGCACCCAGCCTTGAAAGCGACCCCACCCTTCCTGCCCTGAGCTTTAAAACCTAGACCCCAGCCCCTGCCCTAAGCCTTAAAATCATACCCCAGTCGTGAAAAGTATCCTGACCCCTCGTCCTGAAGCCCTAAAACATGGCAAACTACCCATCCCCCCACTCTGAGCCCTAAAACTGGCCTACCCGCCATATAAAGTACCCTGACCACCCCACCTTGAGCCTGAAAAACCTTAAAAACAACCCCAACCTCAGCACTCCCAGAAATTATACTCACTAAGCCGTTCCTTGTCCGCGCAGGGAGTTCCTCCAAGTGTGCAACACCTTCCACACCCCGCCGATTCGCACCGAGTCTTGAGCGCTAACTACCACTAATATCTAAACTACGCATATGCGTGGTAAAGGCATATGCATGGTTTAGACATGCGTGGTTCTGCTTGCGTTGTTTAGCCATGCGTAGTTTAGGCTGCATGGTTATGGCCGTTTCCCAGTTCAGGGTATCCCAGGGCAGGCAAGGTTACTGCCTGGGATCCAATTGCGAAACCTGGAGTCTCGTACCATGGGTGTCCAGGCTCATCACACTACTGAACCCAAATGTGATTGCCAAGTCATCCTTTATAGCATTTACCTCTCAGGTTAAGACCATAGGGTATTAAAAAAAACACAACATTCATAAACACTCATTTGATAAAATCAAAATAAAACCTCCAGACTTTTCACAGCCATTAAACATCTTCCCACAGCACATATCACAGCAAAAAATTGCATAGCAAATAAAAGTCTTACTGCAGCCACATGAGAATTTATCCCATATTTAAGTAGCACTGGCTTTAAAAACGACGTCTCAAGGATAAAAGTGTAAACAATCAAACAATATACGTACATCTGTACACCGCTTCCCCAGTCCCTCATGAATAATTGGTCCAAAGTCCCAAACAAAGTTCCCAGACACTGATATTGCAAAGTGGAGGCTTAGTTTCACCAAATACAGTCAAGCTGCTACACCCCAGTCACAGTTCTTCAAATGGAGATTCATCAGTGTGTTTCACTAAACAGGCACCATTTCAAAAGGTATCATGATGTCACCCAGTTTCCATACAGTAGCTACAGGAAATGATCATGGCCAAAGAAAGCCCATTTTTCAAACTAAGCAGAAGAGGCCACCCACAATCAGCCATGCTGATCAAGGCACAAAGGGAGCAACATCCAGTGCGTCAGACCACAATCCACCAGTCAATGATGTTGTTGGGGGTCTGAAGGTGGTCCTGGTGCCTCACACTGATCTCTTAAACTGCCAGATGTTTTGAGATTTTTCTTTTGCTGGGAGCACAGGCCATGGACATGGTCTCTGGTGGCAGTGGGTCAAAGACAGAGTTTACGGACCAAGGATTCAAATGCTGAAATCTCTGAAAATGTGCATTTGATTTACATACTGTTGGAACGTTGGATTCTGAGGGCCTCGCCTAGCTACCTCTCCCACTGTCTCTAGGCCAGGGGATGAGCCTATGGTTGCCCTCTATATCTTGTGGAGGCAACTAGGGGCACACATGACCGTGGGGTCAGGGACAAAGGGGGCCCAACCAAAGATGCTGCAGGAGACGATCCTTCCCCTGGACCTTGGCAATGCTAGCATTTGCTGATACATCTTTTCCTGCACAACAGCTAGGCAGCCTCTTGTCGCTTGGCGACACAGACCTCATGATGACTCCCAAAGTTCCTTAGGCAGCTAAGCTGATGAACTCCTTCCTGGCAGGCTCTTCCCTGTAGGGTGCAATCCATATTTTTTTAAATATTTTATATATTTTTATCTTTGATGATTATTTATGGATTTTCAAACTCCTCTGTCCTTAATTATTTTGTTTGCTATGTTTGAAATGTCTACATTTTTGAGCAATGACATGTTAAACCTGTATTTGTATAAGCTTTACGTCTATTGGTTGTTTTTTGTATTGCTTTTCCAGAGAGAGTGATCTCCAATTTCAGTTTTGTCCACTTCTCTTGTTACCATGGCTGTGTTATATGCTATCACGGTACTTTGTCATTGATACATCTCGACCTATCAAGAAAGGTTGTCGATTCTTGCTTCGTTGTCAAGTGAGAGGTCATTCTTTTCCGCTTATTACGATTATCCTTTCACTTGCAAATGAACATATATTAAGTTCTCTACTCTTCCATTTTCAGAATTTTGTTTACAATCTATACTGCTGTTTAATGTCCTGATGCATGTTTTATAATGATGTGCAGCATCACATAAGATCTTGATGAATAACAGAGGGTTTGGTTGACCCCTTAATTCAATATCTGTGATGCATTGCTATAAATGATACTTAAAAAATAAGGGAAGTTTGGTTCACTACAATCTATTATGGTATCTAGTATGAAAATATAAAATTGTTAGTTCTTTCTATAATAAACTTAGAAAGGGAGGCGTGTTTTAACATTCCCTGCTATCATATACATAGATCTTTTTTATGTATGTGTTTTGAGACCTGTTTGCTGTGTATCACATGACAGTATAAACAATCATTCATCCACCAATATGTTTTAACTCTAGAACACAAGCAATGTACTGTTGATTACTATTGATTTAAGGTTCTCCAATTGGTTGCTATTTCTCAGCTGCATAGGGGGTTGTATGATTCAGTCCACACTCTTATAGTTTGAAGTTTTAGTTTTGCAGTGTAATACGTACAGTGGTTTTTGGTTGACGTAGCAGTTCTTTATTACATGTTTTCTTTACTTTATTTTTGTGTTAGTACCCATTGTCACTTCGAGGGATTTATGATTCCATCTCACTGTATTGATTATTATCTGTTCGTTTTGAAGACGGTGGATCCTATACAATCGATTCAACTTTATTCGGTTAAAAACACAACCATAAAAGCAATCTAAAAGTTACATATCGGGCAAGTACAACAGTTTTACGAAGTCATTAAAAAGTGACACTCGGGTTTAAAATCAGTAAAATACAGAAGCTGAATAAAAAGAAGGAAAAAGAAATAACGATACATATAGTAGCAGCATGTAGTGTTTATAAATTAATCCAGGAATAAACTAAGATGCAGCAAAATTTAAGTAATCCTGTAAGTATGTACCATATTTTGATTTCATATAGTAAAACCACGAGGTATGATTTAGCTTCCTTATTTTTATCACTTAATTATACGGGAGGAACCGCAGCATAATTTATATTAGAGCAACTTTGTACAAATATAATAGTCTACCACAGACTAGGCAATAAAGTGCATGAAGAATAGCAGCTTAATGGTAATATGGTTTCTATAATGAAGTAAACAATAAAGTGCATATGAATAGCAGTATGTGGTGAAATCAATCCTCAGATAGTAATTCGCATACAGTATTACAATTGTCCTGTGTATATATGACCTCTGAAGATTCATATTGTAGGGCCTCAAGATGCAAATTTTCTTTCCTTCTTTATATCGATAGTTGTACGTATAAGACCACACCACAGCATAAACTCTCATTTTCCAAGCTGCAAATAAAATTATAGGCTGATTTATAAAAATATAATTTTTAACTATAAAAATGGGACGTAAATCACTTTTCCTTATGTCCTTGTAAAAAATTTTGTTTCCATTTGCCCATGTCAGGGAAGGCTAGAAAAAAGTGGAGAGTGCCCAGTCTTAATCTTGTGAGATAGAATCTGTGGCGCAAATTTGGTACCCAGAACAGATATCGTTGTATACCTATCTCTTGTTGTCCCTTGCTATATTCCTTAATTGTCGATTTTAGGCTCTCACTGGTTTCCCTCGTAAGTTCCCTGGCCCCGGCAAGCCCCATTTTCAGTTCCTTTTTGCTACAGTATAAAATTTGTACAGGGTCATTGATATCAAGATCCTGGTCAACCTCTTTTAGGAGTTTTGTTAATATATGCCAGCCATGGGATTTTATTACTGTGTTCAAGACCCAGGCAAGCAGTTGTAATATCCTGGGTAAATCTAGTTTCAGTTTTACTCCAGATCCCATGCCAGGCAATTAATGGGGCTGTGCTAATATAATCATCAATATAGGGAACTGCAAGCTCCTTGTGTACTATTTAAGAGGGAGTGGGATTAGGGACTGCCAATATTCTCCTTAAAAATATATGTTTTCTGGGATTGGAGTGGGGCACAATTAACCATTCCCCATAGGGCAGCGCCATAGCAAGCCCCCATGATACATTTACTCTTATAGAGGGTCAATATCTCGCTTAATGGTTTGTTTCCTATGTTAGCAGAGAATCTAAAAATGGCCTCTGTTGATCGTAACAATTTCGATTTACATAGTTCAATCTGTGGCCCCTGGTGGCCATTAGATGTAAATAGCATCCCAAGATACAGGAAAGTGCGAGTTTCGGCTATTGGTACCCCTTTTACATGATGTGTTCTGGTTTTAGGCTTCCCCTTCCCACATACCATTGTGAAGGTATTTTTAAGGTTAAGTTTTAGGTCCCTTTCTTCCATGTATTGGGCAAATTTCTCAATCAGACATTGCAGCCCGTTTGCAGTTCTAGATAGCAAGACCGCGTCATCCGTGTACAGTCAAGCAGCGGTTACACGTTCACCTACTTTGGGGGCATCGACATTCAGTTTTTGTAAAAATTGATCAACACCATTAATGTAAAGGGTGAACAATAGCGGGGCAAGGACACAACCTTGTCTAATCCTGCGTGTTACCTGAAAGCGGGAAGTACACTCACCATTAGACCCATATCGTACTCTGGCAGATAAATTATTATACAGTTGAGATAAATTACTAATAATCTACTTAGGGGAACCCATCTTGGCCAATGTCTGTCACAGTTTTCTGTGGTTAACCAGGTCAAATGCACTTGTTAAATCTACAAAACATAAATGCAAATGACCTTTTTTAGAGAGTGTGTATTTACTAATAATTAAATGTAAGTTAATACATTGCTCTAGTGTCCCTTTCTCTCTTCTAAACCCAAATTGAGATTCTGTAAGTACTGAGTTGTCATTCGCCCAGCTTTCTAGTCTTTCCAAAAGTACCCTGCCCATTAGTTTTGAGGTTGAATCAAGAAGGGATATGGGGAGATAACATTTTACGTCTCCCCTGTCTCCTTTCTTGAATATCGGTACAATGATACTTTGGGGCTGATTCCGATTCCGGCCGGAAATCTCTCCGACCGAGCCGGACCCGGAGAGAATTCCGACCGAATCGGACCCTAGCAGTCCGACCGGACGAGTACGATACATTCGCATGCTATCGGACTCAATTCGGTCGGACTCCCATTGAAGTCAATGGGAGCCATTCGTACAATGCGTACACGGGCTCCCATTGACTCAATGGGTGCGAGGCTGAACAAGGGCGCCCCCTACAGCGGGTACGCGTCCATGCGGATCACGGCGTACATGCACAGGTAGGGGGACCCATGGGTCCCCCTGTGTGCGACTCGTGCGCCTACGCGTACAGGGGGGTCCGACGCGGACCCCCAAAGTCCGCTCTGACAGCTTTTTCGAGCCGGACGGCGCGTGTCGGTCGGACTGCTCGCGGCGCGCATCGTACTTACCCGGCCGGAAACGTCTCCATAGCGCGGTGCGAGTCGTGTCCATGCGAGTCGGTCGGAGCGTGTTGAAGCCGCGTACGAGTCGGTCGGCGATTTCGCGGTGCTTGCATCGTACTCGCTCGGCCGGACCCGCGTACGATTCGGTCGGGAAACAGGGCTCGAATCGGATCCGGTAAATCCGAATCCGATTCGGAGCACTACCGGCCGAGATTGGAATCGGCCCCTTTGTGTCCAAGTTGCGGGCAAAAAGCCCCCTGCTGAGGCGTTACATACTCTTAATAGGATTGGGGCCCAAAAGTTAATATCTGATTTAAACAAATCTATGGGTCCCCTATCGGGACCCGGTGCCTTCCCGTTGGCACATCTCTCTAGAGCAGCTGTGATCTCTTTCAATGATATTGGTGCCAAATCAGTTCAGGCAGCTTTAAAACGCTATTCTCGAAAGTTATTGAACTGTTATCATTTGGATTAAAAATCTGACCAAAATGGCTTATCCAATCGGAGGGTTGTACCAAGGTTTTATTCTTTGCTGATGTATGATCTTTAAAGAAGGGATGATTAATTGTCTTTCAAAATAATATTGCGTCCCTGGTATCTGCTGCCTGTGTTAATTTTTGCCATTCTTGTTTCTGAAGTGCTGCTTTTCTTTTATTTAAAACCTGTTTGTAGGATTTCCTTAAATATTTTATCAGGTTGGTGTTTCTTGGTCTTTCTTCAAGGCCTCTTTATGATCCTGATTGGCTTTTGAGCAAGAATGATCAAACCAACCAATACATGGCTTGATATTCTTTTTACTGTTGTTTTTTAAATCTCTTGCTATCGCAGAGGTTATATTACAAAAGGCCAAAATAATCTGTGGATCGGAATATTATCCCTCTGTACACATTTTAATGTCATGATTATTGTCATGCACAAACTTTGGATTTTGAATGGCTCATTGTTTTTGGCTTACAAAGGAGAAATGTAATAACTGTCTGTTGTACTGAGCTACAAAACAGGGACTTTCGTTTTTAATGATAGATGCATCTTGTAACTATTTGTTAGGGTCCTTGACTAAGTGGCTGTTTGGATTAAATGCTCTATGTTGACCTGTTTGATATTATGATGTAATTGAATGATATCTTATAATGAAAGGATTTTTGCACTGACACTTCTTAGTTACAAAAACTGCTTATCATTTTAACAATGTAGCAATTGGATTTTGACAATGCACATTAGGAGTTAATCACAAGATTCTACTTTATATAGTGTGAATTTGTGGCTACAGAAGAGTTTTGTTGTTGCTGTATTGTTTGTGGGAACTCTTTTACCCTTAATGTTCCCACATCCTTTTCCTTCAATTTATTGTATTCAATGTCAGTGCTGAAACTTGTTTTTAAAATCCAAATGTAATTGCGATGGGCTCTTAATGCTGAAGTTTGGGTTTTAAATGTAAATTATATACATGTATTGCAATGTCATCATGGTTTCTATTTCACTGGTTGCAATAAACCTTGATATTTCTGTCTCTCATCTGCACTTTTTCTCGGTATTCCCTCTGCACCTTTGCTTTCTTTCATCTCTGTGACCGATTGTCCTCCCTTCTTTGCCTGATGCTCCTCACTGAAAGTCTGATGTCACTCCCCTGTATACTTCTTATCTCCCTCCCCTAAGTACCTCGCTGCTTTATTCTTGCCTCCTCCCTTACTTCCTCTTCATAACTACCTCTGTTCCCTACATCCTTCATTCTCGACACAATTACGCCCATATCTTTTCCAAGTTTTACAAATTTTACCTGTGTAAATTGTGATTTGTACTTTGCACTTGTAACTGCTGCTTCTCGCTCCCAGCGCCCCCTCACTTCCGCATTTAGCACTTCCGGGTATCGCCACGGTCTAGTGCTTGGAACAGGCAGCCGCTGCACAGCAGGGCTGAGCGGTGGGTGGGAAGAGTCCCTGGCCTTATAACCAAAGCTGGAGCAAACGCGCAGCGCGCGCGCGCGCCAAAGGCGCGCTTAAGGCAAGCCCGTCTGCGCCCGTCCGCGCCCAACCGGGACCAGGGGCCAGGACCCCTGGCCCCCGCTTCATGTACTCTATGAAGGAACTCACGTCCCTAAATCAAGGTATGCGGCCACTGCATAACAAAGTAACAGCTACTCTTAGGCTGGAAGGGCTGCTGAAGCCACAATCAAGTATGAGGAGGCTAAGCCATACTATAGCCCTCCCCAGGCCGTCCCGGCCTTCTAGCCCCCGAGGACTTAGTTTCGCCACTCTTAACACCCGTTCATTGCAGAAACACTGCCTTGAGGTCTTCTCGCTCCTCCAAGAGGATAACCTGGACATTCTAGGTGTCACTGAAACTTGGCTGGAAGAGTCCTCAACCCCGGATCTGGTAGCCACGCTTCCACCGAATTATGCGGCTCTCCATCATAACAGACCCGGTAGTTCCAGAGGGGGGGGGGGGTTGCAATCCTCTACAACTGTTTATTAAAGACAGAAACTCTCTGTACAGAAAGCATCGAAGGTGCTGATGTATTGGGGGTTAAGTTCTGTTCCCCCACGGACTGTCTGGTAATCCTGTTAGTATATCGCCCACCACGTACGCCGCCCAGGTTCGTGGAAATCTTTCTGGAATTAGTCCACGATCTCCGCTCACAATACCTAGGGTTGGTGGTGATGGGGGATTTTAACTTCCACTGGGAGCAAACACCCAAAGATAGCCAGGCAAAACAGCTAGAAGAGGCGCTGATCTCCTTAGAACTTCGCCAATTAGTGGATGGGCCCACGCATGAGAAGGGCCATACACTGGATCTGGTCTGGTCATCTCTCCCGCTGACCAGCCCCATAGTTATTACTCCCTGCTCCTGGTCGGACCATTATTTAATCCATGGCCGAATCTCCCTTACCAACCTAATAGCGAATCCTCCTCCGGAGTGGAAAGTACTGCGGAGTTGGAATAAGATCAGAGCAGATGATCTGGTAACCACCCTACTACACTCTGCCTCACCAATGACATTACAGGAGACCTTCGTGTTGATAGTTCCACCCTATCGATAAGGCTTAGGAATGCCATTGACATGGTAGCTCCAGGGCGTAGGGAAAGAACTAAGGACAAAGGCAAAGGGGCCCCTGGTTCAATGATGTTCTTAGAAAAATTAAACAAACACTTCGCCAGTGTGAGAGAGCCTGGCGGAAGCGTATGAACCCAGCGCCCGGGCAGAATATGTTTCAATGTTCGCTTCCTACAAGAAGGCTATTCTGTCAAGGAAGGCAGAATTTTACTGAAGCAAAGATTGCTGCAGCAATCAATCCTCAGAAGGAGACCTTCCGGATCCTGAACGAGTTAAGAAAGGATAAGGGACAGAAGCCCTCCTTCTGTCAGGAAGACTGTCACAAATTCCAGTCCTTTTTACTAGGAAAATAAAGGACCTCCTGACGGAAATTCATCGCATCCCGACTTTTTCCTGCTTCGCAGGACTCACCTTCCTGTCTCCTACGTTCACTTACCCACTAACCACTTTGCCACTACTCACGAAGGAGTCCCTGACACTTTTAATCGGCCAGGTGAAATCAGGCTCACCGGCAGACCCATGTCCGCCAAAGATCTTTAAGATGGCCCTCCCTGGAATTGATAGCGAGGTGCTCTCGCTTCTCAATCGGTCCCTGGAAGCAGGGCTTGTCCCTGCTAACTTTAAGGAGGCCCGCGTCATCCCGCTCCTAAAAAACCTGGGGCAGACACCAAGAATGTAAAAAATTTTAGGCCAATCTCGCAGCTGCCTTTCCTTGCTAAAGTATTAGAACAGCATGTACTACATTCCCTCTCACGCCATCTTGAAGACAATCACCTCCTAGAATTTAATCAGGCAGGGTTCAGGGCTCACCACAGCACGGAATTGGTTATGCTATCTGTGCTGGATGAATTAAGACTAAGGGCAGACAAGAAAAAGCCATGTGCCCTGGTTTTACTGGACCTATCCGCGGCATTTGATACGGTCAATCATGACCAATTACTGTCGCGGATCTCGGATCTGGGAATCCGGGGCACGGCCCTGGCCTGGCTTTCATCCTTTCTTAAGGATCGCTCACAGAGAGTTCAGCTAGCTGATCTGGTGTCCGATCCAGGCACACTCTCATGTGGGGTACCTCAGGGCTCGGCACTATCACCCCTCCTTTTCAACGCCTACCTTCAGCCCTTGATATCTGCACTAAACCAGATGGAGTGCCGGATCTATAACTATGCCGACGACACCCAAATCATCATCCAGATTGACAGCTCGCCGACGGCCAATTTAAGGATGCAAAACATTTTAAAATTCACTGTCAACTGGATGACGGCCAATTCCCTTAAAATCAATCCAGACAAGACTGAGGTACTGGCCGTCACCACAGTTTCCAATCCATGGAACGATCTCTTTTGGCCACAAGAACTTGGCCCCTTTCCGGAACCGGCCGGGGCCGTGAAAAGCCTGGGCATCAAAATTGATGCCAAGCTATCCATGATACAACAGGTGTCGGCAGTAGTGGGAACCTGTGTTGGCCTGTTGAGACAGCTGCGGAAACTGTCCCCTCTTCTCACCTTCTCCACACTCTGACTGGCGGTCTCAGCAATGATACTGTCGCGTCTGGACTATGGCAACTCCCTGTATATTGGCCTCCCGCGACAACTGTTGGCCAGATTACAGGTTGTTATGAATGACGCGGCCAGATTAATTTTCAGAATGCCGAGACGAGCACACGCCACTTCTTTGCTACGCGAACTACATTGGCTCCCGGTCAGGCAGAGAATCAAGTTTAAAGGTCTCTGCATTGCTCATAAAACCATGTATGGCCAAGCCCCAAGATATATCAAAGACCGCCTAGCCAACTACGTCCCTAGTAGGGTGCTCCGGTCAGCAGAGTCCAGCCTACTGGTCTGCCCCCGTTTCAACCTGTCTTCCGTGGAGGAAGAGCCTTCTCAACATCAATCCCTCAGCTTTGGAATAGTCTCCCGGCAAATCTACGCAAGGAAGCGAACCTCCTCCCCTTTAGGAAGAAGCTGAAGACAGTACTTTTCTCAGAAGCTTGGGGCATCATTTAACAGCTGCTACTTCCCTACTAACATGGATAGGTACTCCCTCTGGTAGCGCTTAGAGACCTGCTGGTGATAATGCGCTCTATAAATATAAATTACAATTATAATTACAATCTTCCCAATAGCACACACTGTTTGCATTTGAAGCAAAGCACTCTCACAGTTGCCAGCTTTCAAAAAGCACAATCCTGACTGACAGGCCTGTTTAAGCACACATTATTGCTAGCTTCAAGTAAGCACACATTGTTGCCAGTTTTTAGTAAATGCACACAATTGCAATTTTGCAGTAGACACATTTCTTGCCAGTTCCCATTAATCACACTTCATGGTCTCAGTAACCACAGTTTGCAGTTTCCAGTTAGTATGCATTAATTCCAGATGACATTTACCATACATCATTGCCAATTTCCTGTAAGGACACATCAATGCCATTTCCCTGTTTGAGCATCATGGCCCAGATTCTCAAAATAATCACTGAACACAGTGCAGCAGCCAAAAATGCTGTGCTGCGCTGTGTCGCGTGACAGTTAGGGAGCAGGAGAGCGCCATATTTACAGAGATATGGCTCTCTCTTCCCCTCTCCCTAGCGCTGGCACTGATTTAGGCTGTCGTGTGCCAGGTACACATCTTAGCGCCATAGTGCTAGGGTGAGTGCCTGGGTCTACTAAATGTTTTGCACAGGAAGGGATTCCTTCCCGTACAAAATTCTATAGCTAGACAAGTTTAAAACCTTTTCTCGCTTTGTATGTGTGCCGTACAGTACAGCACACATGCAAAGTCAGAAAAGCAAGGAGAAATTAAAACGTTTCTCCTTTTAACACCTGCTTTTCAGCGGTATTATTTTTTGGTGCTAAACCCTGTCAACTAATGTTAGTTGATAGGGTTTAGCGTCAAAGCATGGGTGGTTGCATGGGAACACCCAAATACCACCCATGTAACTCGCCTTTAATGCAAAGTAATGCAAAGCAGCGTTTTGCCTTGCTTTCTGTTATATTTCAATACAAACCTATGCAAATTCCAACTTGCGATGTTTTGTTAATCCCCAAAAGGTTTAGAATTGGTTAAGCATTGAAAAAGTAATGCTAACCCTAAGCTAAACCTTTGTGAATCTTGGCCTTAGTTTCCAGTTTGCACACATTATAGCGAGGTTCCATTTTTTTGTTCCAAGTAAGCACAGATTGTTGCCGTATTCCATTTAGCATACAATTAAATTTTCTGTGTAAGCATATTTATCACTGCTAACACCTTAGCAATAATGTAAAAACTGTTTATTTCTAGGGAGCAGAAGTGTCAGGAAACAAAATCTCAAGCACTCTGTCACTCTTTGGCCAGAATTTTTACTTCTGGGTAGTCTCTTAAATAGTTGATTGACACCACTGGTGGAGCAAGCCGCATATTTGAGATGGTGCGGGAAAAAGTGTGGGGATCTGTGATATTGGGTCCCAGTCCTTCCCATTACTTATCCTTCCTAAGATGCTCATAGTTATTGTTAGGGTGGGGGAGAGGTGAGGGAAGAACGAGTGATCGATGCTATTAAGGGCCAGATGTATGAAAGATTTTTGCATTCATAAATGGTGAGAATCACTATTTGGGGCCGTCTGTGAATGCAAAACTCCCTTTTCCTTGTGTGCAAAAGGTAATTTGGAAGTTGTTATTTGCGATTTTTAACTTTTGGTAATTGCTATTTTTGTGATTCCAATAATGAATCGGAAATAGGAATTTCCAAATTGCAAATTGTATGTATGAAGTATTTCCTAATTTTGACTAGTCGCAAAATGCTGTTTTAGGAAATGCAATTACCACCAATTCGAATCAGGTGTCAATCAGGTGTAACCTATACAAACTGGTCCAAAATGCATCAGGCACTTTCACAATGGCAGCATTGTATGTTCTGGCGAGTAGGATGATAATTGTGACTGGTATGCACAGAAGGAGTGGGGTTTTTGGGTTAAGGTAACCCTTTCCGATAAAACTGTGGAGGAAATATTCGATAAGCACAGGCTTAGTAGTCAGGTTATTTTGGATTTATTAGCAGATTTACATCTACTGCTACAGACCCCAACAGACAGATGCCATGCTATTCCACTGCATGTGCAGGTATTATGTTGCCTACACCCTTTAGCTTCTGGAAGGTACCAGAGATACTAGCAGCAGCAGGGGAAGTCTCCAAAAGTGATTTTCCACAATTTTTCCAATAGGTTTCTTGATATTATGTTGTCCAAAATTAATGATTACATTTATTTTCCTGTATCTCAGCAGAACTTACAGCATACCAAACTATTACTTTATTGTCCTGCACATTTTCCAAATGTCATAGGATGTATTGATAGTACACATATTGCTATCTGTCCACTATCTGCAAATCCTTTTTATTTCAAAACCATAAAAATAGTCATTTAATAGACAGGTTGTGTGTGATGCCTCCTGTGAAATAACAGACTGTTGCCCATTTTCCAGGCAGCACACATGATTCCTATATGCTTAACCACAGTGGGATATATAATAGACTGTCTAAAGATGATTTTGGTGACGGTTTTCTACTTGGTAAGCCTATATAAATTATTTTACACCCAGTTTACTCTCCAAACTAATAACGCATACTAATATAAGCGTCCTTACCTTTTTAGAAGACAGGGTATATACAAATAGATTTGGATCTTAACACCATATTTAAACCCAAATACAAGGAGTGAGCAGAGATACAACCATACTCACAAAACTATATGCTCTGTTATAGAGACGACCTTTGGAATACTAAAAGGACGCTTCAGGTGTCTGCACATAAGTGGTGGAGCCCTCCAGTACCATCCAGAAATATGTTGCAAAATCATTGCTACATGTGAAATGTTGCATAATTGTGCTATGAGCAGGGGTCTTCACAATGAGGCGATTGATTCAATATCTGATACCGAGGAAGGAATACCACAAATACAACACCAGCAAGTTGCCTCTCATGCTGCTGAGGGTAGAGCACGTACAGAGATCACTACTAATCATTTTTAAGATAAGTCAAAAGCAAATATGCAAAAGAAAATCAAGACTACATTTTTATTAAAGGTTTTAAATTAAAAAAACGTATTTTGGAATCATAATCATATTTATCTGGAACAATTTACAATATTCTTTTGCATTTTTAAAAACAAACATAAGAAGTCAAGTGCATGAGAAAAGACAACAACCATATTAATACTTTCTTCCTCCTCTGCTTGCAATACTTTTCTCAGTAGTACCTGCCTGTGGAGTATCGCAAACATCTGCACTAGATCTGTTTCACTCTGTGCACCCAAAGTTTGATACATCAGGTGCAGAGAGGCTACTTAGGCTTGATGCCTCTACCCCATCATCTATCCCTAATTCTGCAGTCCCTGATATAGTAATGGTTTGCTTATTTTCTAAGGCAGATATAACCTGCATTAAGCCGCGTGCAACATCACTATAGCAGTGACCCATCTCAATTTGTATATTTACAGTGCGCCAGGATAAATTGGTAGTAACCCATGCCAGATGGAGTTGCTTAATATGTCAAACTGCAACATTTGTTGGTGATGTCTACGCCTTTGCGTTGTGTGGTCTTGTTACATTGTTGTCATAGGTTTATCAACAGATTCAGTGAGATTAGCAAAGATTTTATTCATCATAATTTTACCATCCTCAAATGTTTTTCTAAAACTTTCTTGCCCATCAAGCAATTGTGACATTGTACAAGTTATATACATTAGTTGGCAATTTACAGTTCTTATATTTCTTGCTTGCAGGCACTGCACAGACAGCACTGAGACCTTTACCCCCCAAACAATTGAGATGTCTTTGAACCATTATCTGTAGCAAGGAGACCAGCATTACAAGAAGCTGGGGCATTACAGTGATGCTACAAAACCCTGCAACACATCTGTATGCCTCTCAAAGATGTTGGAGTGCTTTCCATGGCTGTGGTTGATTCATCTGCTTCCTTTCTAAGATCTAGGAATGGTGAAACTGTAGCTCTTCTTCTGGATGGTACTTGATCTGTTTGTGTGGCAGGTATGTCTGCATATTGCTCCTCATCATAAGGACTTTCAATAGTGGCATTCTGCTCACTGTCATGCTCTATCCATTGTGATACATGTGTGAGAAATATATAGATGCACTTTACTATACTGCTTTTGTTTACATGAAAATGAATTAAATGCTTTTTTAAATCAAATTAACTTCTCTCATTACTGATTACTTTGAATGAGAATGTTTCTAAAGCTAAACTAATGTCATGTTTCTAAGCATAAAAAATAGAATGTTTTCTTTTTACAATTCCCATAATGCATTATCAAATTATACCAAGCATTCAAATTAAGTAGTTTTTAAACTACAAGAAATAAAATATTATATTTTATAGTCTTGTGAATTTATGAAAATAGGATAAAATCTTACCTTGCAATGTAGATGGTGGATTTGAGGTGTCTATGTTGGAAACACCAACAACACTCTCAGGCTGAATTGTTGTCTCAATAAGAGTTTCCATGGGTGTTCGTGGTGGCTGCTGAGTTTGTCCTCGGCCTGCCGACATGCCTCTGCCAAGTAACTTGTTACCTTCTCATTGGTATGCGATCTTGAATCGCACCATCTTTCCTAATTTCAGGGATGGTATGCTACATAACACCAAGTGAATTTACTTTTTCCAAGATGTCAGTCCAGGTTATATTTTTCTGGGATTCAGGCACAGTGAAAATTCTTACCATAGAGCTACTCATTATGAACAACACACTCCACGGTGAGAACCTTCAGCTCCTTCCCAGAAAACTTCACTTTCCACTTTTTAAGTTCAAAAGTGATTTCATTGAAGAAACATAGAACAAAAAATACATAATAAGATAAACAATATGTAAAACACAAAAGTAAGGATTAAACAATGAAATAAACTAATTTGAATAAAAATATCATGCAAACATGGCTGTGATGAATTAGCAAGATAAAAGATAATAGTATAATCAATAAGATAATGCGTTTCTTACAAAGTATATAAAGATGAAATTAACAGAGACATAACATTATGTTACTAAGATGAAGAATATCACGGAGGTCGAGCAACTTCCAGTTGAATAGGATTTAGGGAAAAGGAGCGCTTAGCACTGGCATCTATGTACATCATAACAGGTGACCATAAATTCAAACGTTTTATAGCTATATGAGTAGGATGAACAAATGCTGTATTCGATCTATGATTATAGCATACAGCATACCACCAGGCTTGGAATGATAAATTAGCCAAGTCTTTCCAATTTTTGTTATCTGTTGAAAGGCAACTGATAACAACAAATCTACAATCTTTATGTTTGAATGTAATTATCCCAAACAGGTGATAGACTTCCTAAAAATAAGTGAACAACAGAAAACGGAAACTTAAAGCCGAAGATTAAGTTAATCTGGGCCCAAAGAGTTTTCCAGAAAGTGTGCACGTGTAGACATGTAAAGAGTAGGTGTTTCAAATCAGCAGATGTGGAAGAGCATGTCCAGCAGGTATCAGGCATGCCATTATGTCTTTTATGTAACATGATCGGATGTAATAAAAGTCTATTATAAGTAAAAAATAATGTTTGTGTAGTGTTTGCTGCTCTGGAGGTTTTCCTGATCTTGGTCCATATTTTGTTCCATAAGAGAATTGACCAATCCACCTCAAGATCCTCTTCCCAAAAAAGCTCTACCGTAGTCTTCTCTCTATCAGTGGGTAAGGTACGTAGATGAGTATAAATGGTGGAAGCTTTGGGATAAGAGTATAGGAATGTGTGAAGAGCATTAACAGGGTAAGGATTAGGATGACAGTAGGCTAGGGCATGAGCATATGCAGTGGAGAGGGCTTGCTTAATAAGAATATATTTAGAGTGGAAGGAAGTGTAGTGAGCCACACGGCTCGTACCATACAATGTTGCCACTTCAACTCCCTGGGCCGGGCGCGGACCGGGGAGTATAAATAAATGGTGACGTCAGCGCTCGTGGCTGACGGCACGGACCGGAGCTGGCGAGTGGTTGTGTCCCTTATCACCATGCTAAAGTTGTAGGCCCATAAGTCACTCTACTCTTAGCCTTCCCGCACCATTATACTGAGCCGGCAACCCCGACTACCACATTGGCGACGAGGCGGGTGAGCGTCCCACGTGTGCCCTCGCAACACACAACGTGTTGAAGGCGCGTACTTGCAAGCCACTGGGCCCCGCGACGCGAAGACTGTGCATCGCGGGCCGCGCTGGTGCAGCGCACGGTCCTGGCGATCACGCGGTATTGCAGGGTGACGGCAGCTGGAGCGGAGCTACGGTGAGGTTGCGGCGGCGTGTGTGGGCCCTGAGCAGCGGCGGGAGCGTGTGGTGCGCACCGCCGGGGAATCGCGCAGCTTTGAAGAGCGTGGCCTTATATCACAGGCGCACACACCGGATTAGCGATCCAGGCCTCCAGTTGCTACCACATGTCCCGCGAGGGACTGAGAGCCAGCGCAGAGCAGGGAGAGCTGCGGGGGAGCCCTTTTCCCCAGTAAGCAGAGCTACGGCAGTGGCAGAAGAGCGGAGCCAGGCAAGCAGCAAGGGTGCAAGCTGCCCTAAGAAAGGCCAGAGCAGGCCAAAGTGTCTCGTTGCAGCCCCAGGCCAGGCAGAGGAGGGGCTGTGAAGCACTGAGGGGTCCAGCCTCATCCGGGGACACTGAGCAGAAGAGGCACTGCGGAAGCACGGAGGGGATCAAGTCCCATGAGCACGGTGTCTGGTCAGGCGGACGGCAGGGGCCAAGCATACCAAGGGAGATGTCAGTACAGGCTGGCGGAGGGGCCCCAGGGCCAGCTGAGACAACATCCTGCATGTCGCTGAAGGCGCTACCCCCATTCAGCCGGCTAGCTGATCCAGCTACAGCTGCACCACGATAGCGCAAATGGATTGTACAACTGGAGAATTACTTTATCGCCACACGAGAGACAGACAACGCAGTGAAACACTCCACCATGTTACACATGGGTGGGGAGGAATTATATGAGCTGTTTCAAGACCTCCCGGATACCGGAGACAGGAACGACTACGAGAAGGCCATCAGGGCACTGAATCGTCACTTTGACCCTCAAGTCAACCCTGACTTTGAGCATTTCAAACTGCGGCAGGCGAATTAGAAAGAGGAAGAATCTGTCGACATGTTCTTTGCACGACTGCGGAAGCTCGCAAGCTCCTGCGTGGGAATTGACCGACAATTTGAGATCCGCGCACGGCTGATACTAGGGTGCAAATCGTCGGAACTGCGCAAACTCATACTGCGCCAACCCGGAATATCGCTGGATGATATCCTGGTGCTGGGAAGGGCACACAAATTGGCAGACGCTAGGGCGGGGGAGATGGAGTCTGCAATGGCGAGACGATCTGCCGCTCCGCAGCCCCTCTACCCCATTCCCATCAAAGAAGAGCGGGTGGATGCCATCTGCAAGTTCAGCTGCCGTGGAAGAGAAGGCGCCAGTGGCGCCGGTGAACGATCGGGAAGAAAAGGATGCGGAAATTGCGGACTAGAGAGCCATCCACCGAGGGGTGCCCGGCGCAAGGGAGACAATGTCTGAGATGCAGCAAGTTCGGACACTTTGCAAAGGTGTGCATGAATTCAGCAAAATCGTCGGCAGGCGGAAGTAAACAAGGAAGACCAAAGCACGTGGTGCGCACAGCTCAGGAAGCAGACGAGGGGAGAGCATGTGCAGGAGAGTGAACGTCACGGAGGACAACGAGGAAGACGTTCGTAATCTCGTACACCGGAAACACCAACACCAAGAAAAGACCACCACCAATGTGTCAGCTATGGGTCGGAGACAACAGTATCAAGGCGCTCATTGACACGGGGCGTCCATCAACATTCTCAACGCCACTATATATGAGCAGCTCGTACCAAAACCAGCACTTCTCAAGACGAAAGCCAAAATTTTCACATACGGGGGGAGGTCTCCATTCCCCTTCAGGGCGTGATCGAGGTGGAGGTTACACATGGAGCAAGATCGGCAACTACTCAATTCCATGTTACTCGAGACAGCGCGGGCAACCTCCTGGGATGCCACTCCACAGAAGATCTGGGATTGGTGATGTTCGCAAGACAGATTCATCAGCCCCATGCTGAAAATGTAATGGCCGAGTTTTCAGAACTGTTCCGAGGACTGGGCTGTCTAAAAGGTGTTGAAGTCAAACTCCACATAGACGATACGGTAAAGCCAGTAGCCCTGAGACATCGCAGGGTACCGTTCCACCTGAGGCCCCTAGTGGAGGCGGAGTTGGATCGACTAGAGGGGATGGGGTGATCGAGAAAGTGTCAGGGCCTACCCCTTGGGTATCCCCATTGGTGATTGCGCCCAAGCCCAAGCAACCGGGGGCAATCCGCCTCTGTGTGGATATGAGACTACCAAACAAGGCTATCAGGAGATAGCGGCATAACACGCCCACCATTGATGAGATAGTGGCGGACATAAACGGCTCTAAGTGGTTCTCCAAAGTACACTTAAATTCCGGCTACCACCAGCTTGTTCTGGAGGAGAAAAGCCACTACATAACCACTTTCTCAACCCACGTAGGGCTCAGAAGATTCAAGCGCCTCAGTTTCGGAGTGTCGTCGGCCGCCGTAGTCTTCCAGGATGCCCTCAGGGAAGCGCTATCAGGCCTGGTGGGCGTTATTAACGTCAGTGATGATGTCCTCATATTCTCCAACTCCCTTGAGGAGCACCACTCACGACTGAGAGCAACAATGCAAAGGCTCGTGGAGCAGGGTTTGACTCTACACAAAGGAAAATGTGAATTCTACACGAACGAAGTGGAGTTTTTCGGATACCGGTTTTCCGCTCAAGGATTGCAAGTGGACCCTGCCAAGGTGGAGGCTATCCGAGTTGCAGCGAGCCCCCAAAATCAGTCGGAGGTGAGGTGCTTTCTAGGAATGGCAAATTACTGCGGCAGATTCATACCACGCTTAGCCATGCTCTCAGAGCTGCTCAGAGCTCTCACGAAGAAGGATGTAAGATGGCGATGGTCCAGCGCGGAGGCGCAAGCGTTCACAGAAATTAAAGGAGCGCTCTTGCATGGGGCGTCTGTGCCGTATTTCAAACCAGGACAGCCGACAGAGCTGGTCGTAGACGCCAGTCCGGTGGGGCTGGGAGCGGTACTGCTACAACAAGACCAAAGTGAAGAGTGGGTGTCAATCGCGTATGCTAGCCATGCCCTCACGTCCGTGGAAACCAGGTATGCCCAGATTGAAAGAGAGGCGCTGGCGATTAGGTGGGCCTGCCAACATTTTGATATTTATTTGTGTGGCCACAGCTTCACAGTGGTTACCGACCACAAACCACTAGTACCCCTGTTCGGTGGCACGGCAAGGAGTGGGCCGCCAAGGATTGAGAGATGGGCCGTCCAAATCCAGCACTATAAATTTGAGGTTGTATACCGCCCGGGAGTTAACAATCCGGCAGATTACCTATCCAGACATCCAATAGCCAGCTGTCCCAAGGCCCCGTCTGAGGTAGACGAAGGCATGGAATCCTTTGTTAAGCAGATTGTGGATGCGGCATGTCCGCGAGCGCTATCAGTGGAAGAAATCGTACAAGCCACCAACGAAGACGCTTGCCTCCAGGCAGTCAGGAAACACTGCACAGCCATCAATGGAAAACTTTCCTCCAAGGGTCCAGCAGGTTGACAGACGAGGAGCGGGAAGCGAGACTAGGACTGTGGAGATGTCGTGAAGAGCTGAGTGAAGGGTGCGAAGGGGTGATCCTACGGGGGCGCACATGGTGATACCTTCCAAGCCCTGGAGGAGAACGGTGGACATTGCCCATCAGGGACACCAAGGGATCGAGAAGACAAAGGCTCGCATCAGATCAAAGGTGTGGTTCCCTGGTGTCGATCGCATGGTGGAAGAAAACGTAAGGGGTTGCCATGCGAGTTTGATAACCGGAGCAGACCCACCAACCCTCCCAATAATCACCGATCTACCCAGCACCACACCCTGGACCAACGTCAGCATGGATTTTGGGAGCTTCCCGGACGGGGAGGCACACGGTTGTCATGATGGACAGTTATTCCAAATTCCCGGTGGTGGAGGTGGTGAGCTCGACGTCATTTGAGGGGCTGAAACCCATCCTGGAGAAAACCTTTGTGCTGCTGGGGATGCCCGAGGAGGTACGTACCGACAACGGTCCCCCTTTCCAGGGGCAGGAGTTCCAGAGTATATGAACCTGCACAACATACATCATTGCAAGATAACACCTCAGTGGCCTCAAGCCAACGGTGACGTAGAGAGGTTCATGAGAACCGTGAACAAAGCCCTAAGGATCGGAGTGGACCAGGAAGAAGACCTCGAGGGTGCCTCCATAGATTTCTACGTGCATATCGTCAGACACCTCACTGCACAATGGGGTGTGCTCCCAGTGAGCTTCTAATGCAGCGAGCGGTGAGAGACGTGGTACCCACAAGCAAGCGATGGGTGCCCGCTGTTCTGGACAGCATCTGCGCACAAGCTAAACGCCAGCAAACTAATGACAAAGCCAGTCAGCAGAGGTGAGCCAGGAACTGAAACCTTCGCAGAGGAGATCAAGGGGTTGTAAAGACCCGCACCCAGGCTCTAAGTTTCGAACACCGTGCGAGAAGGAACCATGGGAGGTGGTTCGAGTGCAAGGGTCAATGATCACGGCAAGGAAAGGAGGAAATCAAATAGCAAGAAATGCTTTGTGGTTCAAGAAAGTCACGGCCCCAGTGTCAGGCCAGGCAGAGGAAACGGAACCCCAGAATAACTTGAGCTCGTCCAGGAAGAAACCGAAGCCACCGAAGTCAGGGTGCCAGAGAGGGATGAGCCCCTAGGCGAAGAGGAGGGGTCCCATGATACGGGGCTATCTAAAGAGGTGAACCCGAGCACCGAGGAGAGCACAACCCCCAGAAGAAGACACCATTACCGACTAAGAGACAATCCCCAGCTCAGTACTAGGTTGAAGGACTTTCTATGTTGAAGTGAAACAGAGAACACTACACGAGACTGTGTATCAAGCATGTTAAGTTTATTATCTTAGTTTGTTATGTTTATTCTTTATTTTAGTTTATTGTTTGAACACCCGTTGGTTAGATGGGACGTAGTGAGCGACACGGCTCGTACCATACAATGTTGCCACTTCAACTCCCTTGGCCGGGCGCGGACCGGGGAGTATAAATAAATGGTGACGTCAGCGCTTGTGGCTGACGGCACGGACCGGAGCTGGCGAGTGGTCGTGTCCCTTATCACCGTGCTAAAGTTGTAGGCCCATAAGTCACTCTACCCTTAGCCTTCCCGCACCATTATACTGAGCCGGCAACCCCGACTACCACAGGAAAGAGGTAGGCCAAAAGCTGACTAGCCTTTGAGAAGGATATGACATAATTTTGAAAAAAAGTTGGTGAGTCCAAATCAAACCTTTGTGTCTCCAAGATTTCCAATAAAAGGTTTTGCCATGGATCAGTATAAACTTATTGTGCCATAATGGGGAATTAAGAAAGGAATTTGGATCTGTAGGGGGTATCGTTGGACTAGGTCCTAAGAGTTTGTAGGTGTGCTTGAGGATAGAGGTAGATATTGATTGTGGTCTGCGGGTGAAAGAAAGATATTCTTTAAAAGAGAAAGGAGAGAGAAATGAACGTTTAAGGTCCACCCACAGAGGACAATTCAACAGAGAATCAGAAAGCCATCTTGAAGCTTGACGAAGTAAAAAGATTTTTGGTAAGTGGGAAAGTCAGGAAAATTAACACCACCTTCTGATTTTGGCCTTGTTAATCTCAGTAATGACATATGAAACTTTTTATTATTCCACAAGAATGAAGATAATATAGAATTCTTTTTATTTATTTTTTAAAGGGAATGGGTACTGAGATATTGGAAAGTGAATACAAAACTATGGGGGTGAGCATCATTTTAATGGTATCTAAATGACCCCACCATGAGAGATATAAGGGGTGCCATTTGGTTGTTAACGTGGAGAGTTTTTGTATATTTGTTGTTGGAATTAAGGGGTAAAGTAGAGTCCTAAGTATTTTATGTGTTGGGAATTCCAAATAAAGTTTGAAGCACTGAAATCGTCCTTAAAGGTATACTTGGTCAAGGGTAATATTTCACATTTGTCTCTATTTAATTTGTAGCCAGAGACGGAGGCAAAGAGCTCCACCTCCTATAAAAAGGTAGGGACAGAGGATTGCGGATTTGAGATAAATAATAATATATCATCAGCATAAGCTGCCAATTTAATTTGTTTGTTATTAGCTTCAAAACCCCGTATGTCATTGTTTTGACGAATTCTGGACAAGAAAGGTTCCAAAGCTAGGTTAAAAAGGAATGTGGACAAAGGACAACCTTGGCGAACACCTCTTCCCAAATCAAAGTAGGGGGATGTGTTACCATTTACATAAATGGCTGCCTGAGGATTAGAATAAAGAATTGAAATCAAAGAAATAATCCTTGGGCCAAAACAGAACCATTTAAGCGTTTGAAAGTAATAAGTCCAGTTAACTTGATCAAACACTTTCTCTGCATCCAAGGTCACAGCTGCTAATGAATGAGGTAAGTGAGAGGATTTGGATAGAGTATCAAAAAATAGACGAGTATTATCCGAAATAAGGCGGCCTTTAACGAAACTGGATTGTTCCGCACTTAACATTTGAGGGAGGAAGGTCTCCAAACGCATGGCCAAAGCCTTATAAAGAAAATTGCAATCAATATCAACAAGTGAGATAGGCCTATAATTTTCACAATATTTAAATCCTTCCCTTCTTTATGAATTAAGACAGATTAGGGCTTCCAAGAAGGAACCAGAGGATTCACCTAAATGTGAAAAATAATTTAAGAGAGTGAGTAGTTTGGGGAGAAGTAGTGGAGCGAACTGTGTGAAGAATTCCACGGTAAAACCATCCGGTCCTGGAGCTTTGTCTTTCTTGAGTGTTTGTAGAGCATTGAGGAGTTCCTGTTGTGAAATATCCGATTCTAAAAGAGAAAAATCTATTTGGGTGTCAGAGGAACGATGAATGCTTGAAAGGAACTGAGAGATGTCGGTTTCCGAGGGTATGATTTCGGGCGTGTATAATGTTTTATAGAAAAGAAGAAATTCATTTTATATTTCTGGGTCTTTAAATCGCGAAATATCTTGCTCATCCTTTTTAGATTCAATATCAAACTTATTATGTTTAACCTTTAAATAATTTGCCAAGAGTTTGCCGGCCTTATTTTGGCCGCCATAAAATTTTGCACTGGATTTTAACAAGTAAAGTGAAGCATTATCAGTCGATTCCTTATTAAATTGAAACTTTGACTTAATAAGTTGAGACAAACAATCTTTGGATTTCGAAGAATAATAGGAATGCTCCAATCTCTTTATCCCAGCCAAAAGGTCTCTGGTTATTTTATGTGAAATTGTGTGTTTTCTGGACACAAAACCAATAATAAAATCTCTGGTGGCAGCTTTAAATGCATCCCAAATAACTGGGAAAGGCAAAGTGTCCATTTGGTTTAAGGAGAAATATTCATTAAAGAAGGAAACAAAAGAGGAGTTCAAATTTGGATCTAAAAGGAGTGAATTATTAAAACACCATCTCCTGGGTATTTTAGATTTCAACACCATATCCAATTGGATGGAAATGGGAGCATGATCAGATATTAGAATGGACCCAATATCTGCATCTCTTAATGATTGGGAAATATTGTGTTGGACAAAAAAGTGATCTATACGAGACTGTGTTTGATGAGCCGAAGAGTAGTGTGTATACTCCCTCATAGTAGGGTGGCAGATTCTCCAGGCATCTATAAATTTATATTGCTGAATGGTATTAATAAAAAATGTATGTGCTTTATTCGATTTAAAAGGAACAAGTGAGTTGCGATCAATGAATGGATCAACCACTAGATTACAATCACCAGCAAGGATGAAATTATCATCAATGCAAGATGAGATTTGTTGAGTTAGAGATTTCCAAAATGAGAGGGTCACCACTAGTGGGAGCATAGATATTAAACAAAGAAACCGGAGCATTCCCAATTTGCAATTTAGTGTACAACCATCTTCCATCATCATCAGATAACTGAGAAAGCAACTTAACAGAAATCGACTTATGACAGAGAGTTAATACTCCATTCCGTTTACCGTCACCTGGTGAGAAAAAACTTCGCCTACCCAACCTTTTTCAATTTCTCAGATTCATTTTCTGTTAAATGAGACTCTTGTATAAGTGCTATACTTGCTCCCAATTTAGATAAATGTGTTAAAACACGTTGTCGCTTAATTGGAGAATTCAAACCTCTGACATTCCACAACACAGTTTTCAAGGACATAAAGACAATGATGAAACAACGAAAAGATGATGGCCTAGAGAAACCATCAGAGAACGGAGGACCGAATTTATATTAGCCCAACCATGTGCGCATAAATTATGGCGATATAAAGCATTTAAGAAGAATGAATACAAATATAAATGTGAAACAATGAACCAGAAAATGAAGAAAAGAAGAGACAGGGAGTAAAAAGGGAAATATGGCAGAGAAAGAAAAGGAAAAAGGAAGAGAAAGGAACAACAATACAAAAGATACAACATGCCTAAGGGTACCATAGGAAGATGGGGGATGAAACCACATGGAACGGATGGCACACCCAAACTCAACGGAACGTAGAACAAGGAAGGACCACATCACATCACATAAGGGAAAGGGTGTAGGGCAGGTACAGACATCAACAACCCTGGAATAGAGAAGAGAAAGCAATTAATTTAAGAATAAGGAGGAGATATACAGTAAGATGACATAATGAACTGTTAAAAGACAAAATAGTAAACAGCATTAAACTATTAAACCATATGCTAGAACTTTAAAACAATAGAATAAAGAAGAAACTACTACGAAATTAGAAAATATTGAATGTTTTAAGATGACTATGCTCCAGAAAAGTCCATAGATTCTGACTTGCAGGAATTGATGAAGCTCTGCAATTTAATAGGATCTTCATATGTTGTAGTTTTATTTTTATAGGTGACCTTGAAGAGACAGGGATGAAAAAGTCCATAGCAGGCCCTCAGAGCACGTAAATCAGGTCTCATGTTAAGAAATTCTTTGCGCCTATTTGCTGTGGCTTTGGCATAGTCTTGAGCAAAAAATAAAGTGGAGCCTGACCATGAAACACATTGAATTGATTTAGCTGCTGAAAAAACTTTGAGTAGGTCTGTATATTCAAGAAAGTACATGATAACTTCCCTTGTATGCGCACACTGAATGTTGAGCGATGTTTCTTCTGATAGATGTAGCAACTTGGGAAGGAAAGACTTTAAGAAAGAGAGAGGATCAGAGCCCTCTGAGCCTTACGGTAGATCATAAATACGGAGATTATTTCTTCTATTCCTATTTTCAAGGTCTTCGATCTGCCGCTGAAGTGAAGAGACCTGGGATTGAAGAATGTTACCTTTCTCGTTGGTGTGCGCATAAGAGGAAATGCTGTGTTCCACTGAAGTAAGCCGGTCATTCATCTGAGACCAATTGTCCATTAGGAATTGCAATTTGGAGGTTGTTTCCTCCATGAAGGGGCAAAGAGCACGTATTTCCTCTAATAACAAGTCAAGAGAGACAGGAGAAGAGGACTTTGGTGGGGAAGGCGGATCGTTTTTCATGCATTTGGTGGTCGCCTTCCCTGCAACAGGGTTGATAGTGCTCGAAGGAGAAGAGCCTTTAGATATAGAAACCAGCGAGTCCTTCTCTTTAGAAAATTCAGTGAAAATCCTAGAATTTTTAATAAAGGACTGCGCAGAACGTGACGCAGGGGGCCCCAGTTTTTTCAATCTTTTCATAAGAGGCTATAAAGGATGAAATTCCAGGACTCGGCTGCGATGAGAGACGTATACGCGCTCCTCAAAAGGCAAAACCACATTGAAAATATTGCCAGCAATGAAAAATAAATAAATGAAAAATAGAGACTTCCCTTCATGAGAGAAGAAAAAGAAAAAGAAAAAATGTGTCAAACTGCCACCATAGAAATATGATATGGAAATACCTCACATTCAATTCAGCAGGAAGAAAAAAAGAAATGAAGAGTAGCGGTAAAGAGCAGCGTTCATGGTTGTTTATAATGAAGTTATGACAGGAGCAAAGCAGCCAGACAAAATGGCAGACGTAGCAAAACCTGCCCTAATTTGAGTATTAAGGAGCCCCTACAAAGACTACATAGGCTGCCTCATGTTTAAATACTCATCATTCATAAAGAGTATTCCAGTATGAAGCATCTCAGAGAGCAGAAATTTCCAGAGGTCTCTCACCAGGCGTCCTTTTAATGCGGAGGTATGGCGCCTAAAATGGCGGTCAGCGCGGCATAAGCTGAAAATGTGACATAAGGAATTCAAGGTTGCGCGTCTTTAAAAAAGCTCCGGAATTGCGCCCAGAACCTCAGCACATCTTCTCCCGGTCAGAACGCCCTACCACACACATTAAGTGGGCTCCGAAACGCAGTCGGTCCTCGCTGTCCCGGGGAGCCTCACATGAGCGCCGCCATCCTCCGCGGGCATCAAGCCACACCCACCTTCACCTTGCACTTTTTAGTAGCAAGATCTTTATTAACTCTTTCCTTGACATACTTCCTTTTCTTTGCAGGCAAAACATCCTAAGAGAGTCCACAAATTCACGCCTGACAAACATTCTCTTCCTCTGTGCTACAGAAAACTAGGAAGAGCATGTATTTGAACACTTCCCCATTGTGATGTCACCATTCTTTTCCGAAAAAGCAACTTTTTCTATTTGCGATTTCGTAATACAGATTTGCATTTTTGCGATTCCCAATTAGGAAATAATTAAATAGCGATTGCTATTCTAACTGATTCACAAATTGAGAAAACAAATCTTTCGTACATTAGGATTAGCAATTTATTAATAGCGATTTGGATGAAATTGTTGTTTGGAAATCGATAAAAGGAACATATGTACATTTGGCCCTTAATCCCTGTTATGCTTTCCTACCCTAACAAGTAACCTGAAGGTCATGAGGTAAGATCTGCAAGTAAAAGGCCTAAACCATCCCCAGTCCTTCCATTTCATGTTCTAACTCACCTCCTTTGGTGTCTGGGATTGAAGAGAATAGTTTTAGAAAAGGTAGGAAGGATTGGCAGCCGGTCCCACCAACCCTTCCTCTCAGCTCCCATTCCAAACCTAAGGATCTGTAGGTAGACATGGTAAATGGGCAAGTCGTGTGCAGCCATTAATGCTCCTATACCAAACATCCACGTGCCAATCCTTCCCTCCAAAGTCCTTCTGATTTGTAGCTGACATAAAAGTGATGTTAGCAGCATGGAAGTGGGAGTCTGGCATGCACAGATGTGAAGTGTATCTTGGCCTCAATCAAGGCCTTACCTTAAAGTTCTGGGGATGCCATGCATGCCCACACCCTCTTTTAAAAGCACTTATTGAACTATAAGCAAGGGAAGAAAAAACTTACATTTATACTTTTGCCTTCACTAATGAACTTGTCAGTTGAGCATATTAATGGCGGGAGGGCATTTTTTGGGCGATATATGTCACGCAAAACAGATATTGAGAATTAGGAAATTCCCAACCAGGCAAACAAATTTGTTCAACATCATTGAGAACATAAAAGCCACTGTCTGTGCCAGTCCAATTTGAATTTGTTTATCAACAAACGTTAACAGCACAATACGCCCAGTTAATTAGGGCAAATATACATCCTCCATGTCACTCAGTTGTTTCAAAATGGATTATATAGCCTATAGTCAAGTAAACTCAAAGAGGTTGTGCCTTATATTCAGGGGAGGCTCCTCCATTATAGGGGAGGAGCATCGCCCATTAACTAAAATGACCCCAAAGATGAAAAATAAAATGGTAATAAAGTTAATTTATTACCATTTTATTTTTCATCAACCTGTCCCGAACCAAGTGTTGGGACAGGAGGAGTCTGCTGAGTGGCAGCAGCAGGGAGGAGTGGTGGTCTGCCTGTGCACTAGTTTAAAGTACGCATGTCTCTTTGGCCGGCTGTCTTGGCCAGACATGCGCACTTGAAACCTCTGAAGTGCAAGCAGAGACCTTCAGTGCGCTCAGGAGCATTGAGAAGGCCACTCCCTCCAATCCTTCTCTCATGCTGGTTAACAGCATGAGAGCAGCTCCAGGACTGGTTAAGTGGTTTGGCTGAGGCCCGCGCTGGAGTCTCGATGAGAGAAGAGGAATGGAGCAAGGTGCACGTGTCGTCTGCTGCTTACAAAATAAGTGGCATTTTATTTTATTATGTAGCATGTGCATGCACACACTTACCACCCATTTGCCCATCCACCAACCTCGGAGTTGCCAGCCGCCACTGCTTTTATTTTCCAGGATCCCCAGGGGCCTTTAAAAATATTTAAATTGCTTTCCATAAGATGTTACAACAGCCACAGGGTAAGCAGGTTATGGCACTGCTGTAGGAGAAAGTATAGAGCACAAATCCCAATCTGTGTATTGTGTATGCTCAAAAATGGGTGACGATTTGTTCGTTCATCTCTCCATGTGGTTTATACAAGTTGTTACAGTTTAATTTCTTAGTCGTAGCATTTCCCTCGACAAGGAGGTGGGAAGCTGTACATTTCAATATGCAAATAAATGGAGAAAGCTCTGACAGTCCTCAAATCAGGCTTAATAATAGAGCTTTGTGAAAGAATGCACCGATGCCCATGTGACTGCAATGACATTCTTTTATCAAAGAAATGGCTATGGGAAAATCAGACAGACCAGTAATAAGCAAGTGTGTGTGTTTTTAACATACAGCAATAGACTCCACAATCTGAGAAACAAAGAACATGAACTTCTCTCAAAAAATGTAGTATTTGGATGCTAAGCGGCAAAAGCTTATGGGTCTGAGATTGCAGCTGTGGTCCTAATAAACAAACCATATTCAGACATCAAAGTTTTCAAGTGTTTTAGGCTGAGGGCTGAACATTTTGCTTTGTAGTGTTATGTAGTTTTATTTATTAAGCACCCATCTGTCACTGTGGTGGGTTTCTGGCACTGTGAATCAAATGCACAGGTAAAGGTCAATAAAAGGGCAATAACCACATTAATTGGAGAACATCCATGTCTTGATTGGTCTACGGAGGAAGAGATGGCCGTCTGTTACACTCATGATTTGTGGAAGAATATTTCATAGCCTGTCTGCTAAAGGATCTGACCCTTTGGAAAGAGATGTGCAAGCTGCAGAAATAACCATTACTATTTGCCGACAGAACTCATGGTACGCTGGAAAGAAATCAGAGAAATATGTCTTTCTATATTCCAATAATCAGCAGCCTTTTGCACTACTTATTGAAGTCTACTGTTAACCAAGACCTTTTGGCTTTAATGAAATTATATAAAATTACATAAATAATGTACTTACTTATAAGGGCGTTTAGCCAGGTCTATTCATCCATTAGTCTGTCGATGTGGCATTCACATTTTTAGTCTACCCATCACAGATTACAGCATGGGGTTCAGGTACACCCACTTCAGCCTGTTGTTTACCTCTTTGTGAGTGGCATCATTTTCTCTTGCCCAATGTGCATCTACACACAAAAAGTAGTCCACTTGCACAGTTTTCCAGAAACCATTCACAAACTTTGGAAGAGCCAAAGGTTGGCAGCCAACGCCATATTGTCTTGGCTTTGGTACCACTAGAGTGCAGTCAGTGAGGACTCGGATCGTGCCTTCACCTCTTTCTGGTCAGAAGGCTCACACCTGCATTTTGTGTGCACTTGAGTCTCTTTGGGAGCAATGCTGTGAGTCGCAGGTTGAGACTGCTACCATAATATACTGTGAGTCTGAGATACAACTGATCACCACAGACTAAGCAGATGCCTATCCCAACATCAAAGAAGGGGTTTCCCAATTCCTTGAGTTGAAAACTCAGAGCTAGAAGGAAAACTGACCTGTGTATACCAAAGAGAGTTCTTGTGCAGACAAGAATCCCAAATTTTTCATGCTACAGATGGGGTCTGGATATGTTTCAAAAGCTTCTAAACAGAGAAGCACTTGCCAAAAAGGGTCACATTCTCCAAAGATACACAAGCTTGATGGTGCTGATTACTGAGAGTAATAACATTGATTAAATTCATCATAGAGAGTGTCCAATACCTAATATGATGTGGTGATTTTGTGCTATCAAAATTACCTTAGTCAATGACAGGTTTAAAATCCAGGAGGAGCCTGTGAGCATCATACATCACGCAGACTCATGCACAAAGCCAATTGCAACAAGATACAACAATTCCAAGCTGCCCAATGTGTTATGTCCCATATAGAGGCCCTAATGTAGACCCGTTCGCACATGCCCTAAAATAGGCATATTCATATTTACCCTAATATGGTCATATTCGTACTTGCCCTATTATAGTCATAGCGGCATATGCCCAATTATGGTCATGACTGTACATGTCCTATTATAGTCATGATTCCTTATATAGGCATGATCTTTCACCTACATTGGTCCTCGCTAGTACACAACGTGCTCTGAGGGCTGAACGTTATCTATCCTGTGGTTTTGAATACAGCAGGGTTTTTCCCAAACACAGGCCCACACTGTACTCATCAATTATGCATGGCTCTCTAGGAATACACCACCGCATAATATGTATGTACAAAGTTCACCCCTGACGTCTTCCTCATGTCTAACGACAGACCAATTCAAACCATACTGAGGACCGAGACTCTTTAGGGTATAAATACACCACATCTTGCCCCGGTAAGATAGATGGAACCAAGACTTCCATGCTGACACACTGACCAGAGACGCTGAGGCTCCTGCATGCAGTCGCTCCAGCTGACAGCGGTCTGACACAGCCCTTGCGGGGTGTCCAACTCGAGACCAGGACGGGGTCCCACACTCTCTCTATTCAAGTATGGGGGTTCGACTAAATCCTAGAAGGATTCTTGGCTCTTAGGCTTTTAGACCTACACACATATGCTAGGTACACTCAGGTACATCTAGTTAGGCATCGTAGGAGTACGCACACTTTGCATAATGCCTTTTATATTCATGTATGTATTCATGATTATTGCAATATGGTAGAACTGTTCTATCCCTTTGCTTTTATCGTACTGCTGATAATATATCTCTGCTATTGTCTGCTGGTTGCCGCAGCACATATATTTTACACTAGAATAACAACCGTTCAATAAATACTTATTGAAACGCCCGACTGTTTATTCTGTGTAACTCTCTGAGACAAACCGAATAAGTAAGCACGAGTGACTGAGCGAAAAGTAGTATATTGTTTCCACGATTCTGAGGAATTTGGGTTGTCATGGTCTAAGGTTGCCAGAAACTAATCTCTCCCCGATAAGAGGAGATTCTAGTGGCACTGTGAGCTAGCTAATGCAAATCAGGCTAACATACGCGGTGGGGGTGCACTGAATCAGTCTATCACCAAGCCCACGGTTTATGTTATAGAAACGCGCAGGTCCTGCATGGGTACTATAGGAACTACATGACATGGCGCCCCCAACGTTGGTTTGGTACTTATTTAACAGTAGAATCTGAGTAGTTCAGTCGTGCTATTCTCAGAGAACCTACTCACAAAACACCAGAGACGTCTGGAGTGGGTGGGCACAAAATCCGCCGCAGCTGAGTAGTACGAAAATACTATTTATTGGCTGTTGGTTAATAAAGCTTGAAGGACATTTAGTTCCTAAATTGTGCATAACACCTCACCTTAGATCCCTTTGAAACACTTCTTCCTCTAAACATGCCTGATAACGAGGCAGGGGACCAAAGAGTTGATCTGAATTTCTTAACAGGAGAAGAAGATCCTGAGGATGCAATACAGATTGCACCAAAATTCAGAAGGACAGTCACCATAAGACTATTAGAAAAGGGTTCACCAGCCACGGGTGGCATGGTAGTTTTCGTGATTGAGGCACACGAATCAAACAAAACAGAGGTATTCTATTCATGGGTTACATTCCCAACAGCAAATGCAATAACAAACACATTTCACTACTACATAGCAGGAAATGCACCAAGGGAATATGCCCCGTTTGAGGACATAGAAATTCCACTCACTTACCAGGAAATTTTTACTGGTTTAATGGCGTCCTACCCCACGTACGACAAAGAGTAAGATTAGGCCCGCTCGGAGGAGACGGGGCCACATGGCCAATACTAGCGGCTTACACACCGCACCCTGACATTGGAACAATGCCACAGCCAGAATTACTCGTACAACACAAAGATTTAATTAAAATCTACAGAAACCTGACACAATTTGTCATGAGGACTTTAACAATCCAACCTGCACCAGCAGGTGCAGCAAATAGTGCTCCAGCTCAGGGTACAGGAAATAAAATTACTTCTCAAACATTACACGCGGTAATGGGCAAAATGCCAGCCAAACGCGAACAAATACCATTCTGGATAGCTCAGAAAATAACTCCGCTTGAGGCAGTATTCCCGAATACTACCACCTATGATTAACACAGAATTCTAACAATCTGCTTGCCCATGGGGATCACACCACAAGTAGAGGACTGCACCTCTTGGGGTTCAGTCTTTGCTGCCATATATACCAGAACACATGGTATCCCGTCATTAGCAGTAATACCTGACGTATTGAGACAGATACAAAATGAGTACGGAGCAGAACCTGACCTTAACTTAGGGATGAAGTTACTAAATAACTTTGACCAGGCATCAGCCATAATACTAGCTAAAATTAAGGGGGAAGCAGCTTCAGTGGCGATCCGCCAACGCCTAAGGGAGTTCAGTCCGGAGGATCATCAACACAAACTACCCAAAATAATTGAAACTGCATACGCAGAACTAGGCAGAGACAGTTTAGGTGGAAAAGCATTAAAACCACAACTGGTGGGCAGTCCTGAAAAGGACACTACAAAGCAGACACCTACTTCTTCTAAAATGAAGTGGGAAAATAAAAAACAACAAAAGTCTAAAGACAGCAGATCTCAAACCAGAGGTAGGTCTCCTCAACAGGAGCCCTCTGAAAGGAGGTATAACCTCAGGAATAGGGATAATATTAAAAAACCTGACAGGTATCAGGATACTGATACTCGTTCCTCTCGTTCCTTTCAGGGTTCATCAAAAAACTCCGAGAGGGAAGGACGGTCAGAGGAGCGTACAAAGTCCAGAGACACGCAACGCGCTGCGGACTACGCACCTAAAAAAGAAGATAAACAAAAACAGAAACCTCAGTTCAAAAAGAAGAAGGTAGCAGGTCTCAAGATCAGACATGCCCAGAATTCTGAGGACACAGCTTCTGAACGGGGAATGGGCTCTGATGATGCTAGACAGCGCAGCAGAAGTAACAATAGCTCGCCAGAACCTGAAGGAATTTCTGGTGACAGCGGAGTTGAGTGAGTATATCACGGTGGAAACACCTGATACTCGGGTAAGTGTCCCACATAAATTACATGAGATAACACTCCAGCTGGAGGGGGACAAGCCCAGGAAAATTAAAGGTTTCTTTTGGAAAAATCTGTCATCTGGGTATGACATTCTATTAGCAGAACAAGACTGGCCGCCAGCATTCGTCATGGAGTGCCCTAGGGGAGAAACTGTAATTTTTCCAGCCTTTTCCGACCTCGTTCCCATTCACCTAAAACATGCATATGCGCAGGAGTGGGCGGTTGCCCTAGCTCCAGCATTGTATAAAAATCATGTTGGTTGGGATGAGGATTCGACCCACCACGTGATCCCGTTAAAAGTTTCCCCAAATGCTCAAAGGCAATATCCTATAAAGCAGGAAGCTAAAAAACAAGTCAGGGAGATTCTAGACCAACTAGAATACCAGGGGGTGATTGAAAATTGCACTTCACCTATGAACAATCCTTTGTTTCCCGTAATGAAACCTGACAATACATATCGTTTAGTTTTGGATTACAGACATTTAAACACTTGCACAAAGACATTTGCAGTTCAAAATGCACAAAGTGCCGCATTAATGAATAACATTGTGCGCAAAAAATACAAAACAACACTAGATATCTCAAATAGATCTTTCTGCCAAAATATAGCGCCTGAAAGCAGGTATCTGACAGCATTCAGGGCGTTTGGGTCCCAGCGACAATTTTGTCGACTAGCCCAAGGGTATAAAACCAGCCCCGGGGTATTTTCAGCAAGAGTAACGGAGTTACTCCAAAATTTGGATGAAGAAGATTGTCCTATGTGGATGATATTTATCTGATGGACGATGACTTAAAGAGGCACTTGACCAGGGTGAGCACCATCATTATGGGATTCGCCTCTGAGGGCTATAAATTTAATTTCAAGAAATCAAAAATTGCCCACCTCAGTGTCCTATTTTTAGGATACGAGCTGTCAAGTGAAGGAAAAAGCCTAGCAGCTAACTTTTTAGAAAAGTGTGCGCTGCTCCAACCTCCAAAATCATTAAAAAATTTACAATCAATTCTGAGATTCCTAAATTTTGGTCGAACATACATTTTGGATTACGCAGAAAGAGTAAAACCTTTCTACGACTTAATAAAACCTGATTTTTAAGTCAGACAATGGACACAGGAACATACAAATATCCTGCGTTCCCTACAGGAAGACATGATAGCTTCTAAACATTTACAGACACGCGTAAACGCACAGAACTTAGTGATCCGAGTAATAGCGGGTCAATGCGGGTACACTTATTTAACTTTTAATAAAGGTGAAACAGTACCGATCGCATACAAATCGCACCTATACACAAACGCAGAAATGCGTTTCACTTCAACAGAAAAAATTCTGACAGCAGTGCAGACCGCTGTAGCAAGAGAAAGAGCTCTGGCTCAGGGTAAACGCATAATTGTCGTGACCCCAGTACCAGCTTTAGAAGCTGTTACAAAGGCTAGCATTCCAAATGCGAAAGCCTTACATCCGAGATGGATACAATGGGCTAATTCTCTTACTGCAACGGATGTTGAATACAGATTTGATCCAAGTTTAAAAACACAAGCATTTCTGCAAAACGAACAAGAATATCCTCTACCAAATGAGATTTTGCCTCTAGATCAGTATGAATATATTATTTACACTGACGGATCTGCTCAACCGGCCATAGGGAGTAAGCAAGCTTACAGCGCGGCGTGTGCGATTGTTAAAGGTCGCATGCACGATGGAAAGTTCCATCCGAGTTGCACTAAAACGCAATCTCTAGGAGACTGCACGGCTCAGTTGGCAGAGCTAAAAGCACTGATACTGGCACTTGTAAACACGGAACACGAATTCCCCACACTAATTGTGTGTGATTCCTTTTACTGTGTACAGTCATACAATGAATATTTACATCATTGGGAACAAAACGGGTTTAAAGATGCAAAAGGTGGCACAATTAAGCATAAAATGCTATGGGAACAGGTAGTGGAGTTGAGAAACTAACTACCAAGGGCTCACGTGATACATACACTGAGTCATCAGCATGATGGCGTTCACGTTGAAGGGAATTCATTGGCTGATGAAGCAGCAAAGGGGGCTGTACGCACAGCCGCCGTAGCTGCAGTTACTCGTTCAAAAACGAGGGTAGACGGCGAGATTATGGTAGCTGTCAATGCTTCACGCAAAGGCAGCACAGCAGTACCTAAAAAATTTCCACTCAAGTACTCCTACAAGTTAGATGCACAAAACATTCCATATGCTCAGATTCCTGGAGTGGGGGATAGAGTAATACCAAATATGGATCGTAGGCAAGGTTTAATTGTGGCGGCACACGAAGGGAAAGGTTCTGTACATAAGGGACTTAGGGAGACTGTTTCTTTGTTGAAACAACGCTACTGATGGCCCGTGATGAGAAGGCAGATTAGAGACTTTGTCTGGAACTGCGACATCTGCAAGCAGATGGAAGGGTCCACCGCAACACGTTCAGTACAGATACCATCGTTAGACAGCATTAGGTTGTCCGTTCGTGTACGTCCAGCTCAAGTTTCCTCAAGGTTTGGCCTCAGCGCTCGGCTGACGCTCGAACTGTTATAAAAGATTTGCGAGTCTTTATCGGCACATACGCATTTGGCACGTTACATTCTGACCGTGGTCCGACGTTTAGCTCTCTGGCTTACAAAGAGGCCATGGAAGGAATGGGCGTAGCATTGCGGTACTCCTCTCCGTACCATCCCGAGGGAAATTCTGTTGTGGAGAGGAAAAACCGGGACTTAAAGCAATCTTTAACAGCTAGGGTATTAGGCAAGGGCGGTAGATGGGTCGATCACCTTTATGGGGTCCAACGAGCTATCAACAACCAGCCAAGAAGCACTCTAGGGGGTGTCACTCCTTACGAGGTCCTATTTGGGACAAGAATGTGGGCACCTGATCTTGATTGTGAAGGCACAGTGGCGGATAAAAAACCATTTGATATCCATGATCGTTTGGCTGTTTTACAGGATCTAAATGAATCCAGAACACAACAAAGTAACGTGCTCCAAAAACAGACCGCCACTGAGGAAGTCAAGGCAGTAACGGCAAGACCTGTCTGGATCCCAAAAGTCGGGGATCTGGTCAGAGAAAAGATTGCAGACAAGAAAGAATTTGGGCCATCCTACAGAAAGCCTGTACCGCTCCTAGCAATCCAAGGCACAAGAACTGTACTTCTGCCGCCTCTTGCCGGGAAAAAGGAGAAAAGATTTGTCTCAATTGACTTAATCAAACCACACTATGTGGCCGATACTAAACTGTAGGCCTCGTGGACTCCACAGTAGCAGACGCCGTCCTCTCGCTACAATCCAAGAAGTCCAAACAGAAAGACTCATCACGTTTGAAGAGCCACCTGTACGGAATGAAGGACTAAGCAACAATGCTATGGAACTCGTTCCACTTCAACAAGAAGAAAATCAACTAAACAACCAAGTTGCAATCAGACCGACTACAGACACCTACGTCAACATGCCTCGTCAAGAGCAAAATCCGATTTCAACAAATCCCGATGCAATTCCAACAATTGATCGAACTGCTTCTGGCTATTTCATGAACTTTGATACGTTTTCACTGGATCCAAGCGAGCCAGAAACGACGCCAGACAAAAAATCACACAAACAGAAACTCATTGACTTTTTGAACTTTTTTAGAAAGACTTACCTGGTGTCACCTTGGATTGAACTATGGTATATCACTGGGATTTTCTTTTTTCTTTTCTGGCTAGGTTTAATAATAACTTTTAGTATGCTTTTTAATGGACGATACCTCCAGCAGAGCTCGACAGCCCAAAGAGTCAAGTTGATTTTAAAACCACACCAGTCTTCACATCGTGAACCAAGGGACTTGTCTTCAGTGAACATTACAGCAGTTCCTATACCGGACGGTATAGTATGGGACAAGATTGATTATGATATATTCGGTCCGACTGAACTTTTAAAGCTTAAACATATATTTAAAATTTCTTTAAGTGATATCATTACCTCCAGTACATTTTCTGATGATTGGGACACTGAAACTGTAAATGCTATGATGTCTGATTTAGAAAAAACTGCTGCATTTCCGAACAATGAAATGTTAGAAGGTACTTCAGACTATGATACATTGTACAGTTACCAACATTATGGTCATCATTTCTTGCACAAGTCTATAACACCTAGAAATGTATTTGAATACCACCAGTGGGAACACTGCCCAACTCCTCCAAAAGGTAGTTCGCAAACTTTTGCACAGAAATTCACATACTTTTCAGGGTTCAAAACATCTGACCCAAAGTCATTTTACTACAAAGTGGCAAAAACATCAGCACAGAAAATTATGTTAACTAACAGCAAACAGATTTACTCTGCTTCCTTTATGGCCCAGTTGTCTACACAGGGTTTCAACCTATGGAAGAACACTATAGATTTAAAATTAATCTAGGGTTCTAGGGACTGGCAAGTCCAGGGAACAGAAGCGCTTTTTAGAGCATGCCTCATTCCACAGCAGATGATATTTCTAAATGAAACTGTGCAACAGACATACAGTCTTGGACTAGCCAAGAACAAGGAACTGAACTCACCCGGGTTTCCTACACCATCACAGATGGGTGGGGGGCAGAATTCAACTACACAAGGTGTAGGATTAGAAGACATTCTCCAGTACAACAGATCAGATCCTAATTGGACGAAATGGCTGATTTGGCCCATTGACATAAACACCTGTCAACAGAGATTTATGAATACAACCGAAGGGTTTAGTATCCATTGGCCAGATACACGCTATGTACAAAGACAACACCCAGGGGTAGTGACATCCTATAGTGTTGGGAAGTTGTGCCTTGATTGGCTAGAGACCTCAACACTCACAGAAGTAAAACATCACTTGACCTTACTCACATCTGATGTAGATCTTAGGGATTTCTTGTCAGGCCCAAGGAAAACACGTCAGAAACGTTTCATATATGCTGGCATTTATGCCTATTACAATAAAAACTGGAAAATATCCCAACAGGAGGCCGCAGAAAGAATACGGGAAATAGACCGTATTAACTTAGAGAAGGCATTAGCTGTACTGGATAATGGGTTCACAACTTTGACCTCAAGGATTTAATTATCGTCCACAAGAACACCATCAGGGTCTCGACCAGCACCGACGACACTCTCAGCACCGCCGAACACATGCACTTCCAGATCCACACGGACCCCAACACAACCCTTAGAGGCACCCTTGTCTACAGACCCCCTGGGCCCCGACCCCAGTTCAGCGACTCCATCGCCGACTTCATCAGCACGCACGCCCTGACCTCTACCGACTACATCCTCCTCGGAGACCTGAACTTTCACCTGGAGAACAACAACGACAGCAACTCCACCACCCTGATCGACAGCCTCGCCAACCTCGGCCTGAGCCAGCTCGTCACAACACCGACCCACTGCGCCGGCCACACGCTTGACCCCATCTTCTCCTCAAGCTCCCACGTCTCCTTCAGCCACACCACGGAACTCCTCTGAACCGACCACCGCTGCATCCATTTCACCTTCCAGAAACCCACCACACACCACCGCACCCAACAGATCCCACGCCGCTGCTGGAGCAAAGTCACCGAAGACCAACTCCGGGCAACCCTCGCTCTCAGCTCTCCCTCCGACCCATCCAACACCGACGACGCTGCCTGCAACCTCAGACGATGGATGGACGACTGTGCCAACACCCTCGCCCCGCTGAAAAAGCTCACCTACAGCGACACCACCAAAAGAGCCAGCTGGTTCACCTCGGAACTCCTAGCTTCCAAGCGCACCTGCCGGAAACTAGAGAAGAAATGGCACAGCGATAAGACACCGGACAGCCACACAGCCCACAAAGACGCCATCCGTAACCACCACTACCTCATCAGGTCCGCCAAGAAAATCTCCTTCAAAGACCGCCTCGACAACAACGCACACAACAGCAAGGAGCTTTTCAACATCGTGAAGGAACTCTCCAATCCCAGCTCCAACAGCAACGACATCCCGCCGTCGCAACCCCTGTGCGATTCCCTCGCCACCTTCTTTCACCGCAAGATCACCGACATCCACGACAGCTTCGACACCCAGACAACCCCAACTAAGATCGATACACCAGACCCGCCACACACCATCGACCACGACCCCCTGCCAGCCTGAGCCAGCGTGAACATCGAGGACACCATCAAGACCATGAGCACAATACACTCCGGCTCCCCGTCAGACCCTTTCCCGCACCACATCTTCAACAAAGCCAGCAGCTCCATCGCACCCCACCTGTGCAACATCATCAACCTCTCCTTCGAGACCGCGACCTTCCCAGAGAGCTGGAAACACGCAGAGATCAACGCCCTACTCAAAAAACCCAAGGCGGACCCGAGAGACCTCAAGAACTTCCGGCCCATCTCTCTGCTTCCGTTCCCAGCCAAGGTCATCGAGAAGATCGTCAACAAACAGCTAACCCGATACCTCGAAGAAAACAGCATCCTGGACCCATCCCAATCAGGGTTCCGCAGCAACCACAGCACTGAGACTGCCCTCATTGCCGCCACCGACGACATCAGGATCCTGCTGGACAATGGTGAGACCGCAGCCCTCATCCTGCTGGACCTCTCCGCCGCCTTCAACACTGTCTGCCACCGCACTCTACGCGCACGCCTCCACGACGCAGGGATCCGAGACAAGGCCCTGGAATGGACCACCTCCTTCCTCGACGGCAGAACCCAGAGAGTCCGCCTCCCACCCTTCCGATCCGAAGCCTCCGAGATCATCTGCGGCGTACCCCAGGGATCGTCCCTCAGCCCAACACTGTTCAACATCTACATGGCCCCGCTCGCACGCATCGCCAGACAACACGACCTCAACATTATCTCCTACGCCGACGACACTCAACTGATCCTCTCCCTCACCAAGGACCCCCTCGCCGCCAAAGCCAAACTCCATGAAGGAATGAAGGCCGTCGCCGATTGGATGAAGATCAGCCGACTAAAGCTGAACACGGACAAAACGGAGGTCCTCATCCTCGGCTCCAACCCCTCAGCCTGGGACGACTCCTGGTGGCCAACGATGCTGGGAGCAGCCCCGACACCCACCGACCACGCACGCAACCTGGGAGTCATCCTCGACTCAACGCTCTCCATGGCCAAGCAAGTCAACGCAGTCTCCTCCTCCTGCTTCAACACCCTCCGCATGCTTCGCAAGATCTACAGGTGGATCCCGACAGACACAAGAAGAACAGTCACCCAGGCCCTCGTCAGTAGCAGACTGGAATATGGGAACGCCCTCTACGCGGGAGCCCGGCCAAGCTCATCAAGCGACTGCAACGCATACAAAACGCCTCCGCACGACTGATCCTCGACGTACCACGCCACAGCCACATCACCCCCACTTGAGGAACCTGCACTGGCTCCCCGTCGACAGGAGGATCACCTTCAAACTCCTCACCCACGCACACAAGGCACTCCACAAAACTGGCCCAGCCTACCTCAACAGACGACTCTTCTTCTACGTCCCCAACCGCCAGCTCCGCTCCGCCGACCTCTCCCTCGCCACCGTCCCCCGCATTCGAAGAACAACCACCGGCGGCAGATCCTTCTCACACCTCGCTGCCAAGACCTGGAACACCCTTCCACTAAGCCTACGAAAGACCCAAGACCTGCTGACCTTCAGGAGGCTACTCAAGACCTGGCTGTTCGACCAGTAGCAGCATCCCCCCCCCTTCCCTCTCCCCCTTCCCTCTCCCCAGCGCCTTGAGACCCTCGCGGGTAAGTAGTGCGCTCTACAAATTCTGTGATTGATTGATTGATTGAATTATTAGGCAACATTGTGTCTTCGGCAATCGACATTTTAGAACAAGATCTGGCCTTGTTACAACACGGGCAATCTCAGTTACGTTCTATTATGAAGCTAAGCTGGACGCTACAATCTTTGCATGCAGGCTATGTGCCCTGGCGTTTTATAAACACCACGTCTCTGTTTTCAGAATACAAACTGACTGATAAACAGACAGAAATGGCACAAAGGGGAGCCAAATATACAATGCTGCGTATTGAGAAACTGGAAGTGTTACCATTCACTGTAGCCGAATTACCATAAAAAGAATGGCTAATTCATGGCCAACTCACTCTGCCGGTCCCTACGTTTCAGTTTCAATATTGCCTTGAGCAAAGGCAGGCAGGCACATATGAAAAAATGGGTAAGGGTTATATTAAGGAAACTTGGGAGTTACCATATAGATACCGATGCCGGAATGGGGATCGAGAAGTGTATCTGAGTGGTACAAACTGCAAGAACGCTATAAGCGGTTCTCTCATGTGTCAGGATATCTCACTACACGGAGCCTGTAACTGTTCAGTAGCAAACCTATCGTGTCACATGACTGGGACCCCAGCTGCCGTGATCACGCCGGTTTTTGAGCTGCTCTCAAATGGGAGTTACTTGATGCTAAATGATCAAGGTTGCTGTGGGATGCTTCCGGGCGTCGCATATCTGGTCACTGTTAACTCCAGGGTTACTTGCTGTATGCAAGTATTGTTTCCGCCACTGAACACAGTCAGGGAGGCGCCGCTATGGCCTTCACTGAACGTTTCTTTCATACAATTTGATACTCTGAGCAGACTGCAAGCCATGCTTTTACAGAAACCCATGCCCTTAACCTCCGCTCAAGAAACCTATGAACTTCAAGTTGCAAGGACCTCGGCTGAGATACAGGCGCTCATACGTACAAACTGCCCCTTTCATTTTGTAGAAATGGTGGGACGTATCTTCAATATGTCTGATACGAGCGGTATTGTATACCTATTTAAGACCATAGGGTCAGGGCTGTTAAGCACCTTTCAGACAGTCCTCGAAGTAATCCCAAATTTTATACACTCCGAATTGAGAAGCGTATTTGGAGGATTCTCGCTTATCCTATTGCTGGTTGCAGGGGTCCTATTAATAATACTACTGCTACGCAATGGACGGCCCAATTCCCGAGGGAATGGCGAACATACTCCTGGAGCGGAAATACCGTGAACGCATGGTACAACTTCTGGGCATTTCTTGCCTGCGAGAACTCAATGCCTCCTGGTTTCTATCCTTTCGACCAGTCTGGGTAGACTGCATCTTACCTGTTCTTCGATG
Source organism: Calotriton arnoldi (assembly GCA_963921515.1). Lineage (NCBI taxonomy): Eukaryota > Metazoa > Chordata > Amphibia > Caudata > Salamandridae > Calotriton > Calotriton arnoldi. The sequence continues at coordinate 8,545,175 of CAWUFW010000013.1, read as the reverse complement.
CCTGTTTTGCGGAGAAGAATGCACGTTGGATCTTTGTCTAACATTTCCATCAGATGCGCCTCCGGACACGGATGCAATGCTGGACCCCATAAAGGCCCATGCTCTGCGTTGTCCCCAGTGGCTTCCGATTCTGATGAACGCATTCCTTGAGAATACACAGGTGCCGTTTGCTCCTGCTGAGTTAGGTGCCTCCTCCACAGGCACCCAGGTAACAACTGCCGCACAAGCTGCCGCAGCATCGACTGTTGGCAGTGCTACATTCCATCTATGTGCAATTGACGTTCTCTGTGAGGCGTTGGATTTGTCGTCTGCAGTAGCTAACACTGATAGTGTTGTGCTTCCCAGCCAGGACACTTAATCTCGAATTGGCTCATCGCGTCCTGGGAAAGAATTCGGCTTCTCCACTTGTTTTCATAATAAGCGAGCAAATTTGGAACATTTCCTAAATTGACACTTCTGCTTAAGTAAAGCATGGCTTTCTTCCGCTTTGAGTGAAGCAACTTATATAGAGAAACAAAATAGACATTCTTTTAGTGCCATTTGGTAAAAGCTGAATTATTAACATTTTAGGAAGAAAGAATTTATTTTTTTAACGATTTTAAAACCATGTTTTTACTTCCTTTTAAAATGTTTTTAAAATTGTCCAGATTTTAAGTATGGTTATTGTTATCCAATTCGGAAGAGGAGTTGGTGTTATGTCCCATATAGAGGCCCTAATGTAGACCCGTTCGTACATGCCCTAAAATGGACGTATTCATATTTACCCTAATATGGTCATATTCGTACTTGCCCTATTATGGTCATAGCCGCATATGCCCAATTATGGTCATGACTGTACATGTCCTATTATAGTCATGATTCCTTATATAGGTATGATCTTTCATCTACATTGGTCTTCGCTAGTACACAACGTGCTCTGAGGGCTGAACGTTATCTATCCTGTGGTTTTGAATACAGCAGGGTTTTTCCCAAACACAGGCCCACACTGTACTCATCAATTATGCATGGCTCTCTAGGAATACACCACCTGCATAATATGTATGTACAAAGTTCACCCCTGACGTCTTCCTCATGTCTAACGACAGACCAATACAAACCATACTGAGGACCGAGACTCTTTAGGGTATAAATACACCACATCTTGCCCGGTAAGATAGAGGGAACCGAGACTTCCATGCTGACACACTGACCAGAGACACTGAGGCTCCTGCATGCAGTCGCTCCAGCTGACAGCGGTCTGACACAGCCCTTGCGGGGTGTTCAACTCGAGACCAGGACGGGGTCCCACACTCTCTCTATTCAGGTATGGGGGTTCGACTAAATCCTAGAAGGATTCTTGGCTCTTAGGCTTTTAGACCTACACACATATGCTAGGTACACTCAGGTACATCTAGTTAGGCATCGTAGGAATACGCACACTTTGCATAATGCCTTTTATATTCATGTATGTATTCATGATTATTGCAATATGGTAGAACTGTTCTATCCCTTTGCTTTTATCGTACTGCTGATAATATATCTCTGCTATTGTCTGCTGGTTGCCGCAGCACATATATTTTACACTTGAATAACAACTGTTCAATAAATTCTTATTCAAACGCCCGACTGTTTATTCTGTGTAACTCTCTGAGACAAACCGAATAAGTAAGCACGAGTGACTGAGCGAAAAGTAGTATATTGTTTCCACGATTCTGAGGAATTTGGGTTGTCATGGTCTAAGGTTGCCAGAAACTAATCTCTCCCCAATACGAGGAGATTCTAGTGGCACTGTGAGCTAGCTAATGCAAATCAGGCTAACATACGTGGTGGGGTGCACAGAATCAGTCTATCACCAAGCCCACGGTTTATGTTATCCAAACACTCAGGTCCTGCATGGGTACTATAGGAACTACACGACAAATGGAAAGAGTTCAAGAGAACTCCTCAAAACCTTGCCCAATGAATTTTATTTGTAGGCATGAAGCAAAACATTTTGGAAGGTTTGCACTTCTATGTGAACAAGCCCTTCAGGTACAGCCGAAATGCATAAAGTGGGAAATCTCAATGAAGCATGAGTTTTTGATAAAGCTCGAAGTGTCGACACCTGTGTCTTTCAAACAGTATGAAGTGGTTTTAATACGGAGAAAGCCATCTCCGTTTTTGCCGACGCACCCCCGTGTTCTGGAGCTCAGCGCCCAATGGCACTGAAAGAGACGTGATGGAGTAATACGCTGTGGAGCCCCCCATCTGCACTAGTGAGGTTTGAGTATCGGAGTGTTGGAGGGCGCCCGACAATTTAACATAGTCCCTCAGGTAAGAGAAATCAACATGTTTGAATGAAAACAGGTTGCAACCTTTTGGGGATAGCGATTTATACATCCCCAACTTTGATATTGCTGCTAAGATTTTGAAGAGGAGAGAGGAAGTAGCAGATAAACTCTTTGATGGAATCACAAACAGTACCGCTCCCAAAGGGGCGGAACCACATCCCAGAACTGAAACTGGAGACGTAAAGATCAAATAAAAAACGTTTGAGAAATGATTACACACTGAAAAGTCCAAGTGGTGGAAGAGTAAGTCCCTAAGGAAGTATTTGGAGGTAGGATGCATAAAATGAGGTTTGAGTATTCTAACAGCGCCAAGCAATGAAAACCACCACCTGGACATGCTGAAAAATGGGCCAGCAGTAACACGGAAGCTTCAATTAGGCTAATGCAAACCTTAATTAAATACGCCGAAATCAATAAAGAAAGAATTCTAAAAGAGATCAAACAAATAGCGGAAGATCTAAAAAAAGAGCAGGATCAGGAGTTCACCAATAAGTGTATGCTTGAGATAAAAAGAACTAAGCAAGCAAGAAGAAACAATAAAAAATCGCAAAGTGGTCAAATTTAGAAGAGACAAACTAGACTACCAACGAGGGCAAATATACACAATCACCAAGAGGTTTGATAACATTAGGAGTCAAAGAGTCTTTGACAACAGTAGAAAGCTACAAGATATAGCTTCTCCAGATAGAAGCCCTGGAAGCTCGGAGATAGATACTGATCTAGAGGAAGGTTTAACTGCTGAAAGTGGACCTTCCCATTTGGAAGTTCCATCAGTGATTGATGTAACTTGAGACCAAGAGGCGACCATCAGGGATATCCAAAAGGAGGAAATACAGGCAAAGAAGAAGGGTTTGCAAAAAGACATCGGTAGCTTTGCCCAAATGAAAACGGAATCACAAGAAGTAACCAATTCGAAAGCAGTGATCAATCTGAGTGATCTTAATTTGAGCAAGGCGGAAGAACAGGTACTTGCACTTGACCTCACATATTGCCCAGAAAAATCATTTAGTTACAGACAGACCAGAGTGGACGTTTACAAATGCATCAGAACTTTAAAACGCCTACAATTCTACAGTATGAAACCAGAAAGACCACAAATAAGAGCATGACCTAGGAATCTAGGGGAGATGGAAAATCCTATAGTCTCAGACCTCGAACTTATATAAGATCTGAAGAGCTAGAAAATAAAAGAAGTGGAATACCACAGATCTTTACAGAAGAGAGATTGTTTAAAGATTTGGATGTGGATGTGTATGGCGATGCCCCGAGTAAATTTCAACCAACTTGTCTTTTATCCTACTTTACCAAGAGACAATATTGATGTATACTCAGAACTTGTAATCCAAGAGATAAAAAAACAATACCATAATGTAGGGCACAATCAATATAAACAGAATGGACAATAGCAGAGCAAAGATAATGATTTGATGACAAAAATTCAGAACTGACATGACATCATAGTAAGAAGGGCAGATAAAGGAGGCAACACTGTACTCTGGCTTTTACCTATGTAAAATGAAGAGGCATACAAGCAATTACTTGATATAAAATGTTACAGGAGGAGATCACATCAATAATGCACAAAACTAGAGTGGAATCTAATAAAGCGCTATGTATATGGAAAGTTGAAGGCTTGCTAAGCCAGGAAGAGTATTTTTTTCTTGAAGAAAGACTTTCCAAGAACACCCACTTTCTATTGATCCCTGAAATTCATAGAAATGAAGTCACACCGCCTTACCATCATATTTGAAGGACACTGGAGATTTTTTAAATAAAATCTATGACATTTCATGGAAAACTGATTCTGTGTTAATGACACTCAATGTAACATTTGATTACGCCAACCTTTACTCCTGCCTTTCCCTACTAGATTTAATGCAGATGGTCTTTTATTTGCCTGCTAAAAGTGGTAGAAGGGATGAAAACAATTCAAGATTATACTTTCGATTTAGTCATGCTGTAATGGACCACAGACTCCGAACTTCAATTTGGTGGATTTATTATAAGGCCAAAAATAATTGAATATAAACACATCTCAATATCAGAGTATATAGGTACAGAAAAATCAATAGAGAGCCGATTCTACGAATATAAGTCATTCGGCACAGAAGGCATAATATGATGAACTCCAAAATCAAAATACAGCAAAGAATAGAAGCGGAGTCCAATTCTCTTTTCATTTAAGAAGGAGCAAAATCTTTCCCTACTCTGCTCTCAATAAGGATCCTACCTATCTCCCTTGTATCATATCCCAAAGGTGTCAGCATGTGTTGACTTCCTAAGAAGTACTCACGTCAAATGGGTCTGATAGCTTAAAGCTATGGAGCTCGCTCTAAGATGCTCCTTCTCCTCCGAAAACTGGCAGAAGTCTCCCGAATCTGTCCCTGCGCATCATACAAAAAGACAATGTTCAACCCACAATACGTCATGTTTAAACTTTTCTATTTGCAACATCTTTCAGTACGTTTCCACAGAAGCTTTAATTAAGTCGACTCTTCTTCTAGTGGCCTTGGTTCCCAGATAGGCCAGGCACGAAAAGCAGGTCCTCCCCTCTCGCCTTGCAGTCTTCTTCAAAGACATTCCGGGTATCTCTTTAAATCTAAGAATAACGAGGTCGAATTCCTGCACCTGCAGTAGGATGAGAACACACTGTCTTCGAGCACAACAGAATTTATTTAATTAATTCTTGAGCAACCAAGGAGAAGCGAAACTCAAAACAAACTACAATTTGGGCCTACAAATCGGGTAACTTAAACTAAACATGATTACATTATATGAGTATAATTTCATCCTGCACATTACACACACAGGAATTAAGTTTTCTAATACACGCAAATCCTACTTAAACGTGCTCACTTCATTTTAATACTAATATGACGTGAATAAATGCATCTTAATAATCATAAAACACTGCACACGACAAAAATACATATGAGTGCGTTTATATCAGGAGTATAGTGCACCCCTACAATTTAGAGTGCTGTAAGCGCTCTATCAGTTCCCCCCTCTTATGACTAGTGTAATAACACCAACTTTTTTACCCTCTCATAAGTTTCTCCTTGTAGAAGAGACTGACCTAAACAGAGGTTGTAGCTTGCCGTCCCTGTCTAAATCTTTCCAACCCTTTAAGGTGCAGATAATGACTGTCCTGCAGTCGTTCTAATTGTTGCTCTCGCTTTTCCAAACAATTCTCAGCATGTCGTGACCTTTGCCATTTGTAAGCCTTAATGACTCCCAACAGTACAATTATACAAATGACAACTATTATAATAGGTTTCAAGATGTATCCCATTATTCCTTGCCCCAAACTTCCAAACCAGCTTCCTAGCTTGCCAAATCCCTTGCCAATTTGTTCCCAGAGTCCATCAGCAGCTAGCTCACGTAAATCTTGATGTATCTCTGAAATATTGCTAATGTACTTCCTTATATCCCAACTATTGTCAGGAATATAAGTACAGCACTGTTGAACTTTCAATAATTTACAGACTCCTCCAGCTTTTTCTAATAGCACATCTAAAGCAAGACGATTTTGAAGAACCATAGCCCTTATTGAAACCATCTCCCCATCAACAAGTAATAGGATTTGGGCCGTATTCACAGAGAGCTTATCTACCAGAGTTGCCAGCTCTCTAATCTTCACATCATTCAAAATCACACCCAAACTAGGTATCATAGCTCCAAAAACATCCCCAATAATTTCTCCCGCACTTACACCGCGTTTTCCTCTATGAGATCTCTTCCCTTCCAAAGGCCATAAATCATCCACATGGAAGATCTTGGGAAATACCACGGCCAAATAACATGTACCATACCAATTTTTGGCCAATTTCACATAAGCATTTTTACCGCACACAAAGTACACGTTTGGCACTATGGTCAATTTATTCCAACAGCGCCTTTCTAATGGATTCCTCAATCAAGAAAATGTGTTCACAATCACTCTCACCCACAAATATTTTGTCATAATATGTGGATGGGTGTCTAATGCACAGTCTCCCTTTTTGCTGGAAGTCTAAAGCTATTGGACCAGAACTCCCCTTTGCCTTATGATCTAATTCATCCTGAGTCCATGGGATCACTTTGTGCTTCGGATCTGGTCTAAATAAGGTTTGCCTATGTCGATCTTCTATCTGGTCCACAAACTTCTTTTCAATGTCAGTTAACATGCAGGTCAAATTGTGTCTATGGGCATAAGATGTATCTAAGGTAATAGTAGGCACAAAATACGTAGACATCCTCTCTACCTGCTTATAGTAATCATATTTATTCATGTATTTAAGAACGGGGACTTCTGAGAGTACCACATCATAATTGGAGAAGTAGTACTCAAAATGTGCCTTGCTATAAAACATACTCAATAACACACTGCATGTAATACCATAGGTCAAAGGTAAGTGATGGTATCGAATGTCTTCTTCTACGGATGCTGGCAGTTGCATACACACATAGCAATCTTTCGCTTCCATTGTATCAACATACTCATACAACAAACGAGCATATGTATTCAGCGTGAAATCACCTTTTGACAAATCTACATGTAACATTCGACTAGTTTCCCTAATCATCTCTCTATCTTTTGCGGATGCACCCTCTTCGAACTCTGAAGTAGGTGGGGTAAGTGTCGTCGGTTCCCCATTCCTTTCGGCATCGTGTGACTCAACCAAAGATGTAACAATCACCACAGTTATGACAATAAGCACCACAACAATAAGGGTACCAATTATGCACTTCTGCTTGCGTCCTGGATTTCCAGATTCCATTTTGAACAACCTCTGGTTTCGAGGCGCAAACAAATCAAACTCTCTTTTCTTCTTTTCTTGCCTTATTTTGTTAATTACGATATCTTTTTATTTTCCTTTTCCCATTCGATTATTGCAATATTCAGTCCAGTATCTATGGCCTATTGTAGAGGTGTAGTCAGCCCTAGCCCTCAGTTCTTCTTCTATTGAAAGTCCCTAATTTAAATCTTCTTCCACTCGAGCCTAGGTTATCTTCCTTCTGAAGCCTAATGAGTTCTTCTTTCAAAATTCAAGCTTCATCATTAATGATATTAGATCCAAGTATGGTAAGAACAAGCTGCAGAATTTCTGCACGAATCTCTCCCAGTTCCTGTGCAGTGGGCTGTCGACCAAATGTGGGGAAAGCAACCTGGTTAAGAATCAAAAAGCGCTAACCACTTAGCCTTGGTGGATCGGGGACTGTCAAAGTTAGGATTCCGAAGGCTTCAACTCCAGGGACCAACAGCTGAATATCAATCGACAGGGTGTCCCCTCCGTAACTCACTGTACCAGTCCCCAACCTTCCGGAATTCCTCGGTCTCTGCATTTGCAGCCAGGTACGTCCACTCAGGAGAGGCGTACTTTTGAGACGGTACCCTCTCTCTTCTGGATCGTCTTAGACCATCCGGTCTCTCCTTAGTTTCACTTTGATCTGATTCAGACGTTTCAGGAATCGGAGCGAGATTTTTCTCAGATGCAAGCATTATGTTCAGCCTTTCTTTTCTTGTTGGCCACTTTTCTGCTTCTGCACCTGGTCTCCTCTCTTCCTCTTGATTTGATCCGTCTGCATCAGGCCGTTCACTTTGATCTGGTTCAAAGTTCACTTCTGTAATCTCATCTATCTCATGATCTGAACTCAACTCTGGAGCAGCTTGATCTGGGTTTTCTTGCTCAGTTGATTGTTCAGCCCCTTCAGGAATTCTTACGACTTGACTTGTTCCTTCATTCTCTGTGTCAGTTTCAGTTGTACTCCTCGGAACAAGAGGAATCGTTGCTTCCTCAGGTTCTGGAACGCGGCGAGTGTGCAAAGCGTGGATCCAGTTTGGTAATCCTCCACACTTCACATCTGTACTTGTAACCAAGATCACCTGGTATGGTCCTCGCCAGCGAGCATCAAGGCAGCTCTTCCTCACGTGCTTTCGAACCAGCACCCAGTCACCAGGGTTAAGATCATGCAGCAGATCTCTCGAGGTAGATGCAGTCGCAGCCTCGACCTAATGGGACATAGAATTAACCACGTCAGCCAGTCCCCTACAATAATCCAAAACCAAATCATCTGTGATGTTTATCAGTGCTGTAGCTGGAACCATAGGCAATCGCATAGCTCTTCCCATCAATATCTCATGGGGAGAGAGTCCTGTCCTCCTATCAGGAGTACTACGCAGACTCATCAATACCAATGGTAGCGCATCTGGCCACTTCAATGAAGTTGACGAACAAACCTTTGACACCCTCATCTTGATTGTGCCATTTATCTGCTCCACAAGGCCAGATGCCTCAGGCCTGTAACTACAGTGCAATCTCTGATCAATGTTTAGAGCTGTACATAACAATTTCATGATTTCACTATGGAAGTGTGTTCCTCTATCTGTCTCCACTGAGGTCGGAAATCCAAACTGTGGTATCAGTTCCCTTAACAACAGTTTTGCCACTGTGAGACTGTCACATCGTCTAGTTGGATAGGCTTCAACCCAACGTGAAAAGATACACACTACCACCAAAACATATCTCAACCTATTGCACCTAGGCATCTCGATAAAGTCCAACTGTATCCTATTAAAAGGTCCTCCTGATCTTCCAATATGACTCATTGCAACCACAGTTCTCTTTCCAACATTCATTTGTTGACATGTAACACACCTGTGACACACTGCTTCAGCATATACACGAAATCGTGGGTTAAACCAAGTTTGCCTAAACACTTGCACCATGGCATCTCTCCCTAGATGAACCACTCCGTGAATCTGCCTTGCCATTGGGCTCAATAAACAATTAGGTAATACTGTTCTCTCATCTGTCGTCTCCCAAATGCCATCCTCTCTCTTTTCGCAGCCTGCTCTAACCCATGATGCAACTTCCTCCTCTGGGACTTCATCCTGCAGTCGCTTTACCTCATCCCAGGTATCGGCTATAGCTAACATCATGCTGAGCTCAGTCTCTTCTGTGCTCTCTCCTACATATGTTCCATTGAAAACACAAGCATGTATAGCACAAAAACGCGCTACTTCATCGGCATAGTTATTTCCTTTTGTAACAAAGTCCTCTCCCCTTCCATGAGCTGCACATTTTACTACAGCTATCTCTTTGGGTTTCTGCAAAGCTTCCAACAATTGGCGCACAAATTCTCCATTACGGATTGGGGATCCTGAGGACGTTAAAAATCCCCTCTGTGACCATAACTGGCCGAAGTCATGAACCACTCCAAACCCATATTGGCTGTCCGTATATATAGTCACTCGGACTCCATTTGAAATGATACAGGCACGTGTCAAAGCAATAATTTCGGCTACCTGAGCAGAGTATACTCCTTTCAGACAGGCAGCTTCCACCACCCCCAAGATGGTGCACACAGCAAACACTGCTCTCAAACACCCTTCATTGTCTCTTAAGCATGAACCATCAACAAAAAGAATCAAATCAGTTTCAGACAGAGGTTCATCAACAATGTCAGGTCTGTGTTTGGTAGATAGCTCAGTAACATCCAGGCAGTCATGCTCTTCACAATCCTCTTCCTCCTCTTGCGGAAGAGGTAACAATGTAGCAGGATTCAAGGTGGAACAACGTCTCAGAGTAACATTTTCAGAAGCCAATATAACCTGCTCATATTTTGTAAGTCTGTTATTCGTTAAATACTGTGTCTTAGTTCTTGTCATTAACAGCTCTACTGAATGAGGCACATAAACAATAAGCGGATGACCCATCACTATGCCTTCACATCTCTCAATGCTGACACCTGTTGCAGCAACGGATTTGAGACATCCGGGCAACGCAGAAGCTACTGGATCTAATGTAGCTGAGAAGTAAGCCACTGGTCTACGAGCATCTCCATTTGTCTGTACAATGACCGCTAACGCACATCCTTCCCTTTCACAGCAGAAGAGCGAAAACGCTTTATTATAATCCGGCATTCCCAGAGCTGGAGCGCAACATAGGCTCTCTTTCAGCTTGAGGAAGGCTCTCAGGCAGTCATCATCCCATGGTACCGGATCGCTAATGTCCTTTCGAGTCAATCTCAACAGTGGCTTTGCTTGCAAGGAAAAATTTGGGATCCACTGTCGACAATAGCCGACCATTCCCAAAAACATGCGGACTTGTTTTTGTGTTTTCGGAGTTCCCATTTGCAGAATTGTCTCTATGCGATCTGGTGACACCCTTCGTTTCCCCTTCTCGATCCGGTGACCTAGATACTGAACTTCATTCAGACAATATTGGAGTTTGTTCGGGGACACTTTGTGTCCATTTTCTGCCAAATGATTCAGCAAAGCCACAGTATCAATTCTGCAAGCATCCTCAGTCTCTGAAGCGACCAAAAGGTCATCAATATATTGAACTAGGACTGAGTTCTGGGGCATCATCAGCCCTTCAAGATTCTTCTTCAGACTCTGACTAAAAATAGAGGGGCTTTCTGTATACCCTTGAAGGATTCTACACCACGTTAACACACGATCGTCCATCCTAAATGCAAATAAAAATTGGCTGTCTTCATGCAACGGTATGGAGAAAAATGCCTGACATAAATCTATGACTGTAAACCATTCTGCTTCACATGGTATTTGGAACAGAATAACAGCTGGATTCGGTACACAGGACAACATGAAATCACGATTTCATTAACTCTGTGCAAATCCTGTACTATTCTGTACTTGCCGCTAGGCTTCTGCAGTCCCATAATAGGTGAATTGCAGGGACTTCCTCGTATCTCTTTGAGAATGCCTTGTGCAATCATAGACTCAATTACAGGCCTTATTCCAGCCACAGTTTCTGGAGTTAATTTATACTGCGGAGTTCGTGGAAATTCTGCATTTTGTTTGATCTGTATCCTAACAGGTTCAACCCCTCGAATCAATCCTATCTCCTCTCTCGTGAAGTCCCACACTTTCGGAGAAACGGAGTCCCTCAAATCATGTGGCAACTCCTCTAGCGTGAGAACCATGAACATTTCTGCATACAAACTCGTGTTGGCCATTTTAAAATTGGCATCATCATCATAGGTTTGCAACTCCACACCCCTCGGAGTGCAAGATATGGTACAATTTAGTTTACACAAAAGGCTCGTCCCAATAGACAGACTGGGCTTGAATCACATACTACAAATTGATGTTTGTCTCGGAACGGTCCTATACTCACAGGCAACTCATTTGTCAATGGGTTAGTCATTTTCTGATTGGTAACTCCCACCACTTGAATCGATTGTCCCGAAAGGGACAAATTTGGAACCACTTCTGTTCTTACTGTGGAGCGCGCAGCTCCAGTATCTAACAAGAAGGTAACAGGATACCCGTTCACCTCTGCATCTACAAACGGTCCACTCTGATCTACTTCCAGGATCACATCCAAAGGGCATTCTTCCTGCACCCCCTCTGACACTCATGAAGATCTTGTGGTTGGTCAAATCTGTCTCGTATTTCAAAATAGGGCATCTGATGATACACCTGATTATGAGTAGGTATTCTTGGAGGCTGAGGAATCTGCATTTGCGGCTCATATCCTGCCCCATACATGGACTTAGGTCTCGTTACATTATTCAAAGTCTCGGACATCTGTCCCTCTCCCTCATTCTGCAATTGATTTGCTGGATTCAATCGACACTCGCGCTTCCAATGCCCGATTTTGTGACAATAATGACAAGCAGTGACCTTCTTTTGGTTCGCCACCCAATCACCTCCTGTACCTGCATCCATTCCCCTGCCTCTTCTCTGTCCAGGTTGGGCTACCATCTGTTGACCCATTCCTCTACCACTTCCTCTACCTCGACCCATCGCTCCTCCAACCCCTTGCATCTGATCAGGCCTTTCGGCATTCCTCAACTGCACCAACATCAACTTGTCTTTCAATTTCTTTTGTGCCGATTCCACCTGATCACTACAGTATTTTGCATAACGCAGGATTTCGTCCACCGTCTTATTCTGCCAACATATCAAATTTGTCTGTATCATCAAGCTAATATCAGATCTTAGTCCTAGCACAAACTTTGAGACAAACTGTCCCATATCTTTCTGCTCAATTGTATCCAATCCACTATGCTGTTTAAAAGACACTAAATGTCTCTCATAATAGTCATGTACCGACTCCTTAGAATCTTGAGTAGTACGATCGATTTTAAGCCAATCAACCGTTTGCGGAGCTACCTTGGATTGTAACCATGTAATCACTTGCTCATATTTCTTCATTACTTCGGGAGAAGGACCATGATTCACCGGATCTCTGGCTGGTTCTACAGCGGGCCAATCAATGGCAACTTTACATGCCGTCCATAAATCCCCTGGGACCACTATATCAAACAAGGTATTCAAATCAATTCAAAGCACCTTCAAAATCTTGACAAACCGGTCTATTTGCTTATACCAGTCAGCAGGTTTTTCCCTCAGCCGAGGAAAATCATTAGTGAATGCTGCCAAATCACCCCTGCTCCATGGCACATGAACGTACCCCCCATTTTGCACTTCTCTCAGAGGGTAATGTCCTGCTGGTCCCGTCCCTCCACCCGGAGGCGGAGTGTCTCCTATCCCTTTCTTGGCACTTTTCTTTTTGGCCCACTTCTCTTCCCATCTGTCTAATGCTTTCCACGCTCACATCCCTATCACCAATTCCCTAATTTGTGCCTTTAATCCTGTCGTTCGCTTCTCTTCCAATTCCTTATCCGTATAATGCAATCTGCAAGTTCCCTGCATCATTTTGGTCTTTGTTAGATCTACCTCATACCTTCGTGTCATCTGTGACAATGCATCATGAGGTCACTTTGCCTTTCTGGTAACGTCTTTAGCTACAAATAGCAATTCGCTTGGATCATATGTTTCAATTCTTTCCCATGGCAGATTCCCTTCTATCAACTCATCTATTTCTGCTTTTAATCTTACCACATCTAATAATGGTGCCTTCATTGCAACCTGTAAAACCTTCTGACCTCTTTCACTTCCCAATTCCTCCCTCTCACAACTTTGTGTTCTCCTTAGGTCCCCACTCTCCTCAATTCTCTCAACTGGGTGACTTTCTCTTTCACAACTTTGACTTCTCCAATGGTTACCCTCACACACATACTGTGGCCCTAACGGTACCCTAGGTGCTTCTTGTCTCAACCCCAATTCGTCCCTCAATATCTGTGACTCCCTCACCGGTGGAACCCACATTCTGATGTCTGACCTAGAATTTGCCAAAGCTCCTGTTCGCCTTTGTTCTGACCCACTGTCCATTCTTGATGGATCAGCTGTAGCAGGCAGTGGAGTACTGGATTCCACTGGTACCTTAGCCATACCTGTCCCACTCATTGTAAGACTCCCTCCAGAGATAGTCTCTTCACCTTGTTCTGTTTGTTGTTGACTTTCCCTTGTTCTCTCTCTAGGGTTATATATTGAAACCACCGGTCCAATAGTAACTGGTACCGAAAGAGCTTCTGGTAGCCGCATGTTACAGGCAGTCTCTCCTGACTCCGAAGTTGCGTACCCTATCCCTCCAGACCCTCCTGGAATTTCTGTTCCCACTGAAATCCTCCCTCTTACTCCTGTGGTCTGCTCCTCTGCACCTATTCGTCCCACTCTTAGAATGTCCTCAGGTTGCTGCGTCTGCTCCGGCTCTGGCCTCGAGTCATAAGGTGGAGGACGTTCTGCTAGCAATCTATCAAGAAAACTGTCATCTGTGTCACTGTCCTCTTCCGTCTTACTCTTTCCTCCGGACCCACCTTCTAGCAGCCGAGAGGGATACAATCGTTCTCCCTCTATGGTGTCTACTCTCCATCTTTTCAGCTGTGCATCCCACCTGGCATCCTGATATGCCTTCATTGCTTTTTTCATTCTTCCCTTAGAAGCTTCCCTTCTCTTTGCCATTGCTGCTCTCATCCAAGCATCCAATGCCTCAAATTGGGTTGGTCTAGGCGGAGGTTTCAGAGCAGACATCACTCCTCTTAGCTGATACAGCACCTCCATACGAAATGACCCATAACGAGGAAAAGCCAATTCTCCTTCTTTTTCTGTAATTTTATGCCAATTTTGAAGCCAGACTTTAGTATGGAGTCCTACATTTGTTGCCATATAATGCGCCGGTGTATCCTCAGGTGGAGCTTCTTCTCCTACCCGTGTCACCACTCCTGTGTCACCTCTACACAAATCCCGCAGCACCTTAAAACATCTCATCATGAAAATCGATTGTTTGCCCTCCAAATTCAGTACTCAGCTTCGAACGAACTTCCACCAATCCCAGCGTGGCGTTACACCAACCGACCAATCCCAGCACGGCGCACACTGACGTCACTGCTCGCTCTTTGCAGCGGCTCACCCGCCTTTACAATTTCACTCACTCACACATTCGTGCCACAAGTAACTGTATATCCAAAGCTATTAAACCAAGTAACTGCTCCTAACACAATCACAATAACTTCCAGTTACATAAAACAAATAATTGTCTGTCCGCTAAAAGATCGATAGAACACTCTTACAAGAACATTCATTCGCTGTGATCCCCGACCTGCGTCGGTCACTCAATCGCCATAGTCCACCCCCGGTACCTGAGGCTTTCTACCGCGACGTATCCCTCCATTCACACAAAGTTCCCTATCACAAATGGATCGTCGATAGCGCTTCACGACACCCACAATTCTGATCAGACAATTACAAATACAAAACTATCCCGGGATCTTGGACTTCTCTTGAGTCCGCTAACCAAACTTCCTGACCCGCACGTGTCCGGACCAGTAAACCAATAAACCCACAATCACTCAACATGCATACCAACTTCGCAAGACATCACACAAATATTTCATCACCGCAATCTAACACACCACACAATTCCATACTCACGCCACCACTGTTTCCGCCGCACCACCAACGTCCGCCGACCTCCATCAATGTCCGCCGTCGTCTACTCCGTGTCCAGGGCTTTAATGTTCTTCCGACCCTACTCCTACTCTCTTTCTCCCCTCACTCTTAGAGGCAAACCATCCTCTGGTACCATTTGATTACGCCAACCTTTACTCCTGCCTAGATTTAATGCAGATGGTCTTTTATTTGCCTGCTAAAAGTGGTAGAAGGGAGGAAAACAATTCAACATTATACTTTCGATTTAGTCATGCTGTAATGGACCACAGACTCCGAACTTCAATTTGGTGGATTTATTATAAGGCCAAAAATAATTGAATTTAAACACATCTCAATATCAGAGTATATAGGTACAGAAAAATCAATACAGAGCCGATTCTACGAATATAAGTCATTCGGCACAGAAGGCATAATATGATGAACTCCAAAATCCAAATACAGCAAAGAATAGAAGCGGAGTCCAATTCTCTTTTCATTTAAGAAGGAGCAAAATCTTTCCCTACTCTGCTCTCAATGAGGATCCTACCTATCTCCCTTGTATCATATCCCAAAGGTGTCAGCACGTGTTGACTTCCTAAGAAGTACTCACGTCAAATGGGTCTGATAGCTTAAAGCTATGGAGCTCGCTCTAAGATGCTCCTTCTCCTCCGAAAACTGGCACAAGTCTCCCGAATCTGTCCCTGCGCATCATACAAAAAGACAATGTTCAACCCACAATACGTCATGTTTAAACTTTTCTATTTGCAACATTTTTCAGTAAGTTTCCACAGAAGCTTTAATTAAGTCGACTCTTCGTCCAGTGGCCTTGGTTCCCAGATAGGCCAGGCACGAAAAGCAGGTCCTCCCCTCTTGCCTTGCAGTCTTCTTCAAAGACATTCCGGGTATCTCCTTAAATCTAAGAATAACGAGGTCGAATTCCTGCACCTGCAGTAGGATGAGAACACACTGTCTTCGAGCACAACAGAATTTATTTAATTAATTCTTGAGCAACCAAGGAGAAGCGAAACTCAAAACAACCTACAATTTGGGCCTACAAATCGGGTAACTTAAACTAAACATGATTACATTATATGAGTATAACTTCATCCTGCACATTACACATACAGGAATTAAGTTTTCTAATACACGCAAATCCTACTTAAACGTGCTCACTTCATTTTAATACTAATATGACTTGAATAAATGCATCTTAATAATCATAAAACACTGCACACAACAAAAATACATATGAGTGCGTTTATATCAGGAGTATAGTGCACCCCTACAATTTAGAGTGCTGTAAGCGCTCTATCACATTGCTCTATATGAGCATCCATCATGAGGAAGCCATCAAGCATTTTTTAGGGGCACATCAGTTATATTTGTTTAAACATACACAAATGCTACTTGATATGATGAGATGGTATCTCACTAACAATTTGTTTTAATTTAACAAAGAAATCTTCCAACAGGTTAGCGGAAATGCTATGGGCACCTTCTTTGCCCCTATCCATGCGAATCTGCATATGGGCTGGTGGGAGGCGCAGGTGCTCCATCTTAAGTTTGAACAGGAATAAAAAGATAATGTGATTTTGTGGCTTAGTTTTATCGACAATTTCTTTGTAATTTGGCGAGGTACAGTTGAGAGCGCAGTTGAGAGTGCAGCAGGTTTTGTTAAAGAACTGAACAAGAATGATCTGCATATAAGGTTGGCCAGCAATATCAGTAAAACGGAGATAAACTTTTTAGATCTGACTAGTTATGTAAAAGACAACTGGCTACATAGTAAGCTATTTTCTAAACTTATTGCAAAAAATGCTGTCCTTCATGCTACAAGTTTCCATCCTAATAGTTTAAAAAGAAGAATCCCATATGGAAAAAATGGAAGAATAAAGAGAAATTGTAGTGAAACAGAAGAGACTTCCCAAGCTCAGTATGATATGGATAATAGAATTAAACAGAGAGGATTTTCAGAATCCACGCTACTTGCAGCAAAAAAGCGAGCATTTCCAGTGAAAAGGAAGGAGCTTATTTTCAGTAGCAGAAAGAAAAGAAGAAATGACAATGCCCCTAATAAAAAGAGGTTTATTATAATTTATAGCTCGGAATGGCAGAAAATCAGAAGGATAATGACGAGGCACTGGCAACATTGCTGGGGATAAAGTATTAAAAAAAACTATTGATTACCTACAGACGGGGAAAATCAATGAGAGATGCCTTGGTTAATGCTAATCCTGAATCAACAGATAAAACCAGTTGATTAGCTTTAAGAAGGGGGTTTAGAAAATGTACAAAATGTAAAGCCTGTCAATATGGCATCAATAAAACTGGAAATAAAACACCTTTTCAGAAAACAAACATGTAAGAATAGAGGAGCTGTCGACTGCAGAACAGATTTTGCAGTATATGTGCTGACTTGCCCTCTTCCCTGGTTTACGTAGGGAGTACTGTGCACCAGGTGCACAAGCGTATTCTGCAGCATATACGTGTGATAAAAACTCAGGACAGCAGAGTGATTAAAAAATCATTTATTCTGCTCGAACAAGAACTACAGGTACCAGCATGCCTATAATTCGACTCACCTGAGAGGCCCACTGGGGAAGTATAAAAATGAACAGCATGCAGCCAATGGCACCAGCGAGCTACTCTGTGTTTCCAATGCCATCCTATGAGTAAGGGGCCGAAGAGCCCCGAAACGCGTCAGGAGATGGGGATTCAACGGGATTGAAATGCCGCTTTCCGCTGAATAAATGATTTTTTAATCACTCTGCTGTTGAGTGTGTCCTCGCTTCAGGGCGTTTTTTGATGGATATATATATTTCACACTCGCAAAACCATAGAAATTCAGCAGTTATAGTTACTTGAGCTAACTATAACTTACGCCCCCGCAATCCACTTCTTATTACCTCACGTATTACATCACTCATGTCATAGTTAGTGACATCACTGATGACATCTCAAATTACATCAGAATGACATCTTCCAATGAGTGAGTTTCATAAACATTTGTGAGACTTAAAGATAGATACTAAGCTACTGCATAAGTTAAATTACTATTCTTTCTGAACTACTACTGAGTGAAACTATTTCTACAATTTGTCATCTGAGTGGCTGTGTGACTGTATCACTGTGTGAGTGGGTGTCTGAGTGGCTGTTTGGGTGTGTGAGTGGGTGTGTTAGTTGTTGTATAGGTCTGTCAGTGGGTATGTGAGTAGCTTATGGGTCTGTGAATGGTTTTGTGAGTGGTTTTCTGGGTGTGTGAGTGGTTGTTTGTGTATGTGAGTCAGTGTATGAATGGTTGTGTGTGAGTGGTTGTATGGGGTGTGAGTGGGTATGTGAGTGGTTGTATGGGTGTGTGATAGGTTGTATGGGTATGTGAATGTTTGAATATCTGTGTGGGTGTGTGAGCGGTTGTATGGGTGTGTGTGTGATGCATGAGTGGTTTTATGGGTGTGTGAGTGGTTTTATGGGTGCGTAAGTGGGTGTGTGAGTGGTTGTATGGGTCTGTGAGTGGGTGTGTGAGTGGTTTTGTGGGTTTGCGAGTGGTTGTATGGGTCTGTAAGTGGGTGTGTGAGTGACTGTATGAGTGTGTGATTGGGTGTGTGAGTGGTTGTATGGATGTTTCAGTGGGTGTGTGAGTGGTTGTGTGGGTGTGTGAGTGGGTGTGCATGGTTGTACGGGTATGTGAGTGAGTGTGGGAGTGTTTGTGTGGGTGTGTTAGTGGGTGTGTGAGTGGTTGTGTGTATGATATCATCAGTGATGTCATTTGAGATGCCATCAGTGATGTCACAGACCATGACATCAGTGATGTGATATGTGAGGTCATAAGCAGTGCATTGAGGAGGCGCAAGTTATAGTTAGCTCAGGTAACTATAACTCCTGAATTACTATGGTTTTGTGTATGTGAAATCTAAGCGTAACTATAACGTCCCTGTAACCTTTGGATTTTTCAGTGAAATTCTAAAGTTTTTTTTATCCTATTTCCTAACTATAACATCCTTGCAACCTCTGTTTTTTTCACTGCATTCTATGGTTTTTTAATGCTACTTCCTAACTATAATGTTCCTGTAAACTTTAGGATTTGTGAGTGGCTTTATGGGTTTGTGAGTGGGTGTATGGGTCTGTGAGTGGCTGTATGTGTTAGACGTCAGGTTTCCTGTACCCTATCGGTGTTATAAATCTATGAACTACATCTCCCATAATGCCTCAGAAAGGTGTGTTGATTTTGTGCTTTCCCATGCTGCACAGGGACCTATCAGCTGACAAGCACAGCTTATAAGCAGTGAGCACCCGATCCATGGTGCTTGGCTTTACTTCCTGTAGGGACCACGCCCTTTACCTGTTTGGATTTCCACGGACCTTCTTGTTCCCGGTATCAGCGATTTACCTTTGTCTTGGAAATACCCTTTCTACCGCCAGCGCGAGGAAGCGCTGCGAACAACCTCTGCTCATCGCCTCAATCAGCGCCAGGACTCGCAATCCTCACCTGGATCCCATTACGGAGACAAGCGCGAGGACGCGCTGTTCCCTTTACCGCTCAAACACCAGCTCGAGGACGGGCTGTTTTTTGCCTTTCTACTTTTTGATTCCTGATCTTAAAACGCGAGGAGGCGTTGTTGGAATTCTATTTTTTGTTTTTATGCACAGAGTGAAGGGGCTCTCATACACCGCCTTTTATAAATCCATAAACGAAACCATCGTCGAAGCGCGAGGACGCGCTGCTCACTATTGCTTTACTTCTTTTTTTGTTGTTGTTCTGATCTCAAGCGCGAGGAAGCGCTGGATGTACTTTATCCTTATTAGTGCACTTTCACCGCCAGCAGATCCTGCCTAAAGACTACAAAAGCCGCTAGTGCGACTAAGTGCTGCAGTACTTCTTTTTGGCATTTCTGTGACTTTACGGTGGTAGAGCCACGTGAGTACCTTTTTTTGTTGAAGTGACTTTTATCCAAAATAGAGGTGGTGACTGCGTATGCCGTTGTGGAGAAACGGGTGGCAAATCAATCTCCTCCAGCCTCGAGGATTCTTTATTTTCTACTTCCTTTTGTTTGGGATTTGATATGAACACTCCGTACAAGTCTCATCGCAATCATTTCCTTCGTGAGTATGTGAAAGTACACTGTCCACACCTAAGCATGATATAAGATAACCAGTGGTTTAAATATAGAGTTTTCTTTAACCTGCCCCTTTCTCCTTATCTATTACTGCAGGTTCTTTTTTATCTACTGAGATGCCCTATCTGCCTCTGTGTCCTGTTCTGGAAGTCCCCTGGTGGTCCCTCCCTGTTTCCTCGCTCCCTGGGGATACTGCTCTACCCTTCTGAGTCTATTAACAGAGGGAGACGGTATCTCAGGGGAGAGGAGAGATTCTATCTTCGCTCCTGTGGATATTGGTATTTCTGATTTGGGACCCTAGACCGCGACAGAAAGCCAAGCCCACGGTTATATTATCCCCTGAGCGAAGATGAACACGGGAGCCTCATTTGATACCCTTATGGATGACTCCCTATCCCTTGAGACACCACAACCCACTATGAATGAGTTAGCAGCAGCAGTTATAAACTTACAAGCAGAGCTTAGAGTACTGAAGGGGGAAAATCAGCGTCTAGTCTCTGAGTTAGATATAATGAAAACACAAAAACAGACTGAAGCTGGAGTGGCTGTCACCAATCCCAAATTCAAAAAGAGCTACATACAGCCCGCGCATTTCCAAGTCCCCCCTTCTGCCTCTACCTCAGAGCCTGTAGTCTCTCCCCCTTCTCTAGTTAGTGTGACAGTTGTAACACCTCCCCTGACCCCTTTAGCAATGCCTGAGAGATTCAGTGGAGATACTAGCAAGTACGGGGTGTTTATGAACCAGTGTCACCTCCAGTTTTTATGTAGAGCTTCCTCATTTCCGGACGACGCAGCAAAGATAGCTTTTATTATCTCATATCTCAGTGGGAATGCTGCTCTTTGGGCGGTGCCTCTTGTACAGAATGACGACCCCATTTTATACGACCTCCCACAATTCAAAGAAAGAATGAGAAGCCTCTTTGCCCGTCACTCTTATATGCAGGCTAGCGACAATGAACTGCTGAGTCTCAAACAAGGTTCAGGGGATCTGTTAACGTACATCACCACTTTCAACAGGTTAGTGACTGAAACGCAATGGCCTGAAGAGAAGAGAACTTCTTTATTCTACAGAGGTTTAAAAGACGAACTGAAGGATATATTGTCTCAAATAGTGAACCCGCCTGAAGATTGTCCTTCGTTTATAGACCTAGTTGTCAAGTTAGACCATAGATTAATGGAAAGAAAAGGAGAAAAGTCCAAGGGGGAATACACCCGTCTTTTTTTTGCCAAAAGCGAGAAGAAAGAAATAAAGGATACTAGTGAGCCCATGCAGATAGGGGGAGTTAGAGGACCGCTAACTGTGGAAGAACGTGAAAAATGAAGGAAATTGAATCTCTGTCTTTACTGTGGCAAGGGTGGCCATTTCGCTAGAGAATGCCTTGTCAAACCCAGATTACCCCTGAAAACCACAGCAAGCAGAATGGGTGCAGCTATGTATTCGGAAAACTGAAGGACTTGGAGAGTACAGAGGTCGCTCTTCCAAGTCCTTCTCCCATTCAGATCTCACACTTCTTGGCTAACACGATGGCTTTAGTGCCTAAACACTTCACCATTTCAGTGGTAGTTATATTGCCGTCACAACATAGAAAGACTATACCCATATTATTAGATTCTGGAGCAACAGGAAACTTCCTAGATGTCTCATTGGCCAAGACGCTCGGGATTGAATTTGTTCCAAAAACTCGACCTGAAAAGGTAAGAGCTGTTGATGGAACTGAATTATCCTCTGGATTAATCACCTATCAAACCCCTGAACTTGTAATGATGTGTGATAACGGACATGCTGAATCTATTTCATTTGATCTCATTAACACCCCCAACTTTGGTGCCATTCTTGGAGTCCCGTGGCTACAGCTACATAATCCGCTCATTGATTGGGTCTCTAGGAAAGTCACGCTATGCTCTTCGTATTGTCTGATGCATTGTTACCATGAGACCGCCCTATGGCACACTCCTCTAAGTTGTGCAGTGTCTTTGCCGGACTCTGCGCCTCTGCCCCCTGAGTATATTGAGTTTGCAGGAGTATTTGATGAAATAAAAGCCGTGGCCCTACCCCCTCACAGATCCTACGACTGCAGGATTGATCTAACGCCTGGTGCGGTGCTTCCTGTCAGTAGAGTATATGCTCTTACTGAACCTGAGACAAAGTATCTCCATGAGTACCTTCAGGACATGCTAAAAAAGGGGTTCATACGCCATTCAACTTCCCCAGTCTCTTCCCCTATTTTTTTATTCCCAAACGTGAAGGTGGTTTAAGGGCATGCTTGGACTATCGGGCCTTGAACAAGGTGACAATAAAAATAAATACCCTCTTCCGCTCATCTCCAATCTCTTGGATCAGGTGCGTAAGGCCAAGATCTTTACTAAGCTGGACTTGAGGGGGCCTATCACTTGATCCGAGTCAGAGAAGGAGATGAGTGGAAGACGGCCTTCCGCACTAAGTTCGGACTATATGAGTATTGCGTCATGCCCTTTGGATTATGCAATGCCCCCGCGGCATTCCAATTCTTTGTGAATGAAATCTTAAGTGAATATTTGGATATTTTCGTTATCGTCTATATTGACGATATTTTAATATATTCTCAAAATGAACACGAACATGTGGAACATGTCAAATTGATTCTACAACGACTACAAGACCACCATCTGTTTGCTAAATTAGACAAATGCCTCTTTCATGCCCAAAAAGTGGAATTCTTAGGTTTTGTCATCTCTCCTGAGGGTATACATATGGATCCTGCCAAGGTCTCCGCCATAACCGAGTGGAAAAGTCCTAAGACTGTCAGAGAGGTGCAATCCTTTTAGGATTCGCAAATTTCTACCGGAGATTTATCAATCATTTTTCTGATCTGGTTACTCCCATAACCAGATTATTGAAAAAGGGAGTATCTTTTGAATGGAATGATGTTTCCGAGCAGGCGTTCCAAACACTGAAGAATAGTTTCACTTCCGCTCCCATTATAAGACATGCGGACGAAAATCAGCCATACTATGTGGAGGCCGATGCCTCTCAATATGCAGTTGGGGGGGTTCTTTCACAACGTGATTTACAATCAGGAACTCTCCATCCAGTGGCCTACTTTTCTAGGACCCTTTCACAAGCTGAGCAAAATTATACCATTGGAGAAAGAGAACTCCTAGCCATTAAAATGGCTTTTCAAGAATGGCGCCATTATCTTTTGGGATCACCTCACACCATCACTATTTACTCAGACCATAGGAATCTTCAGTTTTTCAGATCTGCCCGAGCCCTTACTCCTCGACAAATGAGATGGGTCTCCTTTTTTTCTGAATATGATTTTGTTATCACCTTTTGCCCAGGCTCGAAACATGGTAAAGCGGACGCTCTCTCTCGCTTAGGAAAAGATCAGAAATACATAGTGGAAACTCCCTTACCTATTATACCTGAGAATAAAATCATATCTGTTAGCGAAAAGACTGACACTTTTGTGTCACAACTAGATCATGCCTTTTTGACTCTTGATCGTGAGGAGTGGTTAAAAGATCCTTTGAACAAAATAGTGGGCGATTTGTTTTACCATGAGGACCGTTTGTTTATCCCTACGAAAGAAACCCAAGACTTGATCATACAATGGTGTCACGCTTTGCCATTGGCAGGTCATCCTGGAGGAGAAAAACAATTCAAATGTGTCAGAGATGGTTCTGGTGGAAAGGCATGACCCAAGATATAAATAATTTTGTCAAAGCTTGTCCAACTTGTGCACGTCAGAAGTCATCACACTGTGCTCCTGCTGGTCTTTTACAGCCTCTGCCCGTCCCAGATATACCCTGGTCATCCATCAGCATGGATTTTATCACGGACCTACCCACCATAAGAGGATTCACCACTATATTGGTGGTGGTGGATATGTTGTCCAAAATGGCCCATTTCATCCCTCTTAAGAAGCTACCAAGCGCCAAAGAACTCATAGACACATTCATTGAAAGCATAGTCAGGCTACATGGGTTACCCTCAGTCATATTCTCCGATAGAGGCCCACAGTTTGTGTCCAAATTCTGGCAAGGATTATGTAGGGCTCTTCATATAGACCATCGTCTCTCCTCGGCCTACCATCCGCAAACGGATGGTCAAACCGAGAGAACAAACCAGACTCTGGAACAGTATCTCCGATGCTTAATAAGCACTACCACTAGTGATTGGCTCCAGGCCCTTCCTTTGGCAGAATTCGCGTATAATAATTCCACACATTCTGCTTCCAAGGTTTCACCCTTTTACTTCACCACAGGATATCATCCAAAATTTCTTCCCCTCTCTTTCCCTCTCTCAGATGTCCCCGCAGTCACAGACCACTACACTCATCTTTTGTCTATATGGGAGCAAGCCAAATTAGAACTACTGGAAGCCAAACACTCCATGAAAACAGATGCAGATAAACATAGACGCCCTTCCCCAGATTACAAGGAAGGTGGGCAGGTATGGCTGTCCACAAAAAACCTCAGGTTATCAGGCCCTCGCAAATTACAACCCAGATATGTAGGGCCTTTCACTATTGTACGAGTGATCAACCCGGTTACAGTAAAGCTAGACCTTCCACCTGAAATGCGGGTACATCCCGTTTTCCATACCTCTTTGCTCAAGGTGTATACCCCTCCCTCATGGCCTGAGCCTCCACCCCCTCCTATAGTCGTGGAAGGAGAACTGGAATATGAGGTGAAAAGCATCTTAGATTCAAGACTACATAACGGAGAATTGCAGTACCTCATAGATTGGGTGGGGTATGCCCCTGAAGACAGAACTTGGGAGTCTGCAGAGAATGTACATGCTCCTGTGTTGGTGAGAAGGTTTCACGCTCTACACCCCTCTAAATCTAGACCGGTGAATAGACCGTTAGGGGGGAGAACTGTTAGACGTCAGGTTTCCTGTACCCTATCGCTGTTATAAATCTATGAACTACATCTCCCATAATGCCTCAGAAAGGTGTGTTGATTTTGTGCTTTCCCATGCTGCACAGGGACCTATCAGCTGACAAGCACAGCTTATAAGCAGTGAGCACCCGATCCATGGTGCTTGGCTTTACTTCCTGTAGGGACCACGCCCTTTACCTGTTTGGATTTCCACGGACCTTCTTGTTCCCGGTATCAGCGATTTACCTTTGTCTTGGAAACACCCTTTCTACCGCCAGCGCGAGGAAGCGCTGCGAACAACCTCTGCTCATCGCCTCAATCAGCGCCAGGACTCGCAATCCTCACCTGGATCCCATTACGGAGACAAGCGCGAGGACGCGCTGTTCCCTTTACCGCTCAAACACCAGCTCGAGGACGGGCTGTTTTTTGCCTTTCTACTTTTTGATTCCTGATCTTAAAACGCGAGGAGGCGTTGTTGGAATTCTATTTTTTGTTTTTATGCACAGAGCGAAGGGGCTCTCATACACTGCCTTTTACAAATCCATAAACGAAACCATCGTCGAAGCGCGAGGACGCGCTGCTCACTATTGCTTTACTTCTTTTTTTGTTGTTGTTCTGATCTCAAGCGCGAGGAAGCGCTGGATGTACTTTATCCTTATTAGTGCACTTTCACCACCAGCAGATCCTGCCTAAAGACTATAAAAGCCGCTAGTGCGACTAAGTGCTGCAGTACTTCTTTTGGCATTTCGTGACTTTACGGTGGTAGAGCCACGTGAGTACCTTTTTAGTTGAAGTGACTTTTATCCAAAATAGAGGTGGTGACTGCGTATGCCGTTGTGGAGAAACGGGTGGCAAATCAATCTCCTCCAGCCTCGAGGATTCTTTATTTTCTACTTCCTTTTGTTTGGGATTTGATATGAACACTCCGTACAAGTCTCATCGCAATCATTTCCTTCGTGAGTATGTGAAAGTACACTGTCCACACCTAAGCATGATATAAGATAACCAGTGGTTTAAATATAGAGTTTTCTTTAACCTGCCCCTTTCTCCTTATCTATTACTGCAGGTTCTTTTTTATCTACTGAGACGCCCTATCTGCCTCTGTGTCCTGTTCTGGAAGTCCCCTGGTGGTCCCTCCCTGTTTCCTCGCTCCCTGGGGATACTGCTCTACCCTTCTGAGTCTATTAACAGAGGGAGACGGTATCTCAGGGGAGAGGAGAGATTCTATCTTCGCTCCTGTGGATATTGGTATTTCTGATTTGGGACCCTAGACCGCGACAGTATGGGTCTGCGAGTAGGTGTGTGAGTGGCTTTATTGGTGTGTGAGTGACTGTATGGGTGTGTGGGTGGGTGTGTGAGCAGCTGTGTGGGTCTGTGAGTAGATGTGAAGTAGCAGAATGGGTGTTTGAGTGGATGTCTGAGTGTCTCTGTGGGTGTGCCAGTAGCTGTGTGAGTGACTGGGCCAGAACAGAACCTCACCTGCCCCTTTGTCCAACAAGAGTCCAGAGTTTTACATAATATATCTACCCAACTGGAGTACTTTCTACTGGTTAATTAATAAGTGCTAACTCGTGGAGTAAATATCTAGTGCATATTATACAGTACAGTTGCATAATGGACCAGAAGGAAATGTTTCCATTGACCTTCTGTCCATTTAATTTCAGTAATGTGATTCTTCCTCAAGTGTGTTCTTCCAGAAATCTGTGATGACATGAATTCTCCAATAGAGAAGATGACGAGACTACAGCAAGGTGAATTTCCACCAAACAAGGGTACTTCCTTTTTTGTTAACTATATAAAGTAAGTGCTTCCTTTGTTGGAGATGTCCCCATATTCATCGTATCAACAAGGCGTCACCAAAATCGGCTGTAAACGCGATGCGGTACCTTTGGTACGCTGCCCATCATACTGGCAAAAGGCAAGAAGACCTTTGCATACCCCTAAGGTTGATGGGGGGTGGCCAAACAGGCGAGGCTTCCAGGTGATTTTGCACATTTGGATACTCGTAGTGATTTAAAGGGAGAACCATGGACTCTGCTTTCACCAGGAGAGGACAAGAATGAAGCCACTCATCACAGCCACTACAGATTTCCTCTGATAGATCAACAATGCATTCACCTTTACCAAAGAGTTCAGATCATTTTTGAATGTGCAATTGCCGAGAAAAAACACTTGCTTTGCCTTCCTCAAACCCAGGAAGTTAGAATAATTTTCTTTATAGCAGTGAAGCTTCAACTGGGGCACCTGCTATGTTTATACTTGTAAGTGCTTGCCGTTGAGTTTTAATTTCTGTGAAATGAGCATCAGGGCCAGAACGGAACCTCATGGGCCTGTTTGTTCAACATGAGTACACAGTACTGCACAAAACAGGGCCGTTGGGTGAGCCCTAATGCCCCCCCACCGGCACCCGCCGGCTTTCTGCCTCCAGCAGGAACTGGCATTGCTCCTGCAGGCATTGCTGAAGCAATTATTTAATCTGTTTTCCTGTCAGCTTAACAGCAGGCAGGAAAACAGATGAAAAGTCCACTCCCAGCCAACGGGAGCAGTTTTCCTGCTCCAGCCTGCTGGGAGTGGACTTACAGATTGCTCTCGCTTGGCAGGAGCCATCAAAGCTCCCACCAAGCGACAGCAATCAACTATGTCCCGAGGGTGGGCGGTGGGCACCTTGGGAGAAGGGGAGTCAGTCCTGGGGGGGGTGGCAGTCCCCAGGGCCATTAATGGCTCCTGGAGGGGGGCCGCACAGCCCCCGTTCTTTGTTATTCTAGGGCCTGACCCAGGGAGGTGGTGGTCCCCGGGCCGAAAACAGCCCAGGAGGGGGGGCACATATCCCCCTCCCCCTTTATCTTAATTCGTAAAAGGCCTACAAAGGGGAGCTGCGTGGGCCCCCTCTTATATTTGCATATTGGCCTGACCCCAGGGATGTGGCGGTCCCTGGGGCCCATATTGGCTGTGGGGATGGGGGCCGCATGCACCCTCCTCCCCATAATATATATTTACATATGCACACAGGACCTGGTCCGTCCAGGGGTTAAAAAACAAGCTAGCGCAGAAGACTGCATTTTTTTTTTTCAATTTTGCTGAAAATTTGTGAATCCATTGCACAAATCATGGCAAAATTGAAAAACAAATGCTTTTCGGCCCAGGCAGGGTCCCTGGGGGACCCCAGCACCAGGCCTAGGGCGTGAGCGTATTTCTACCCTGCCCCCTTTTCTTTATATTTAATTGTTTTTTGGATACTTGGCTGAGTCCGAGCTCCAAAATGGCTGCCAACACTTCCTGATTGAAGTGTTGGCAGTCAATAAGATCTCTGCATGAGATCTGTTGGATTTACGGAACAAGCCTTGATGTGAAGCGCGTTAGTGGCAGTGGTAAAATAAAATACCTCTAATTGCAACAAGACTGGAGTGCGACATCCCTTTGTTTGAATATATATTATGGGACTGGATTCTACCTTTTGATGTCAGCACCGGATGGCTGAGCGCGCTGTGAATGAAGAATCATTTTGTTTGACAATATACATATATCAAGGCCGCATGTCTGGCGGCCGAAACGCGTCATTTGGACATTTGATGCTCGAATAAATCATCATTTTACTTTCTAACTTTGCCTTTGTAGTCTGCTTCCTGGTGTTGCGCCTTTCTTTGGATGGTGGTACCCCTGGGATCTTGCTGTGGATATATATATATATATATATATATATATATATATATATATATATATATATATATATATATATATATATATATATATATATATTCAAAGCTCCAAGGTGCCCGCTGGCAGGCTCGCACTCGAACAGTGGTATCATTTCAACGGGTAAGGGCCCCTGTGCGCACCGGCAGCTGCAGCTCCCCTGTCACGGATGGAAGCCTGACGCGTTTCTGAGCCGTGTTGCTCGTCTTCAGAGGCTCGACCTGGGAAAGCATATTAACGCGGCAGTCCGGCCGCGAGGCTTGCACCACCCCAAAGGAGGGGGTCACGGGCTCTGCAAATACAGAGTCCATTATGTGAAACAGTGGTAAGGGATCAATGGACCTTTTGCTCGCCGGAGCCCATCTGAGGGCTTTAAAATGGAACTCCACCCAAAGGGACATTGACACAAACTACATTACCCAGAATCCATCGGGTGAAGCTCATTCGAGTCACCCATCTGAGGGCTGTTAATTATAAATTAGAGGGAGTGTCTAAAGAATGCTTTCCCAGGTCGAGCCTCTGAAGACGAGCAACACGGCTCAGAAACGCGTCAAGCCTCCATCCGTGACAGGGGAGCTGCAGCTGCTGGTGCACACAGGGGTCCTTACCCGTTGAAATGATACCACTGTTCGAGTGCGAGCCTGCCAGCGGGCACCTTGGAGCTTTGAATATTAATGCGGCAGTCCGGCAGCGAGGCTTGCACCACCCCAAAGGAGGGGGTCACGGGCTCTGCAAATACAGAGTCCATTATGTGAAACAGTGGTAAGGGATCAATGGACCTTTTGCTCGCCAGAGCCCATCTGAGGGCTTTAAAATGGAACTGCACCCAAAGGGACATTGATACAAACTACATTACCCAGAATCCATCGGGTGAAGCTCATTCGAGTCGCCCATCTGAGGGCTGTTAATTATAAATTAGAGGGAGTGTCTAAAGAATGCTTTCCCAGGTCGAGCCTCTGAAGACGAGCAACACGGCTCAGAAACGCGTCAGGCTTCCATCCGTGACAGGGGAGCTGCAGCTGCCGGCGCGCACAGGGGTCCTTACCCGTTGAAATGATACCACTGTTCGAGTGCGAGCCTGCCAGCGGGCACCTTGGAGTTTTGAATATATATATATATATATATATATATTGCCACCTCGTTGCTTGCTGCAAACCGTCACACTCCTGAACAGAGGGCGCGTCGTCGCCACGGACCGGCCAAGCCCGGTCCGATTAATTTTCACTTCTCCTCCCAAAAGGAAATGACGACGCCGTGTTCTGGCCAAAATTATACTTTAATGTCGGCTAAATTGGACGCGTTTCGCCTGTCCAGCAGGCTTGCTCACCAACAATGTTACATAAAGTTTCAACCATTTTAAATGCAGTGATGGTAACCGTGTCACGTGACAAACTACAACCAAAGTGCATAGGAAAACAGACTCGTAGTTCATTAAAAACATTTCCATTATCAACAACGTTCACACAATTTCATTAATAATGGTACTGTTTTCGAGCATCTAACATTGAGAACGCTTGAACCTGCATATTAAAAAACAATTAGTTTTCAAATATCAATTGTAGTGTACACAAAAAGTGTGTTAGTCTAGAGACTTACGCTATCTAGAGCTCGCCTTATATCTCTTTTTATAAATAATCGGGTAACATTTCATATGTACATTGTGCCCAAGTGGGAAAATTGTTAATGGCCTCTAATGCATTCTGCTCCATATAACAAAACAATCCTGCCCCAGTGGGCCCTATGGACCAACCTAAATGTGTGAACCTGCCTCCTCATAAAATATATAAACTACCTATGCGTCTGCCTCTCAAAGTGCAAAGTGTATATATACAAAATTTTTAAAAACAATGGTTAAAAACGGAAATTCCAGGAGGGAGTGTTTGCGGAATGCTACTGTCATAAATATTTACAAATGTGTGTGCAAATCTTCTTCCATGTTCAGACCTGTGGGGGTTCTCGTGTCTAGTTCAAGTATATAACACGATTCTAGTCTCCTCAATTTTTTCTCCCGGTCACCTCCCCTACTGTTAGCTGGTATAGAATCTATCACAAAGTAGGTTAGCCCCTGCGTTTTCTTGCTGTGGTGTAATTCAAAGTGGCGGGCTACTGGGTATGTTTTATCGCTGTTTTTTATGGCTCTGAGGTGCTGTAGCACTCTTTTATGAACAGGAAGAATTGTGCTGCCCACATACTTCAGGCCACATGGACACTGAAGTACGTAGACGGCAAAGTCAGTTTTGCAATTGTAATGGCCCTTTATTTGTTTTTCTCTCTTTGAAAGACCCGGTTTATACGTTGAAGTATTTTTGCCATGCAGACAGGCTTTACACTTGATACATTTTGTAAAACCTTCCTTTCGTTTTAACCAGGACGAGTTAGTGGCCATTGATTTCTTTGGTGGCATCATATTGCTAACTAATGTTTGTTTTAATGATTTAGCTCGTCTAAATGTGATGTTTGGACGTTTTGGAACTAATTTCCCCAGGATGGTATCATTGCGAATGAGGTGCCAATGTTTACTTAAAATGCTCCTTACTTTATTATGCTGCTTATTAAATGAGGTAATTATTCTACATTGGTTCATGTTTATTTGCTCACTCTTACGTTGTGTTGGGTTTATATTGAAGAGGACATCTTCTCTGGTTTTTAGCTTCACTTTGTGAACAGCTGCTTGCACACAGTTATCTGTATAGCCTCTCGTTTTGAAACGTCTCTTCAGACATTCCAATTCTGTGTCTAGAGTTTCTTGCTCACTACAATTCCTCAGTGTTCTTAGGCATTCCCCATAGGGGATGCTCCTAATCAAATTATTGGGATGAAAACTTGTTGCGTGTAGCAACGTATTTCCAGCCGTTGGTTTGCGATACAGCTTAGTGTGTAATTTGCCCTTCTTCACATAGACGGTTAGGTCTAAAAAGTTGACTGCCGTGTCGCTAATAATACTCGTGAACTTTAAATTTAAATTGTTGCCTTGCAATTTCTTGATAAAGTTTTTAGCTGACTGTTCTGAACCCTTCCACACAACAAATAGGTCATCGATAAATCGACTCCAGTGCAGAATGTTGTGCTGACATTCTTCTTGGTACTGGACCTGGACCACCTGCTCCTCCCACCAGCCCATATGCAGATTCGCATAGCTGGGGGCGAAGCAGGTGCCCATTGCTATCCCACAGATTTGATGGAACAGTTCTCCATTAAACAAAAGAAATTATTTTGTAGGCAAGTTTCAATCATCACTGTCAACATTTGTGTATGCGCCCACAATTTTAAAGGTCTGGTGCCTAGATAAAATTTAATGGCATTCAGACCATCCTCATGTCGAATGCTGGTATACAGTGTCGTAACATCTATTGTTACCAGTAAAAGATCGTCTTCCCACGGGATATCGTATATGCGTTTAAGAAAATCCCCCGTATCCTGTATATAGGATGGGAGGGTTTTCACCAACGGAGCTAGGAAAGAATCTACAAATTTTGAGGTATTTTCTAGTGCACTCCCAATTGCAGAAATAATGGGGCGCCCTGGGGGGTTATCCAGATCTTTGTGTATTTTAGGAATTAAATAAAACACTGGAGTAACTGGTTTGTCGATTTTCAAAAACATGAATTCTTCTTGCGTTATTATACCTTGTGTATGCCAGTCATGCAGTTGCAAATTGAACTGTCGATGACTGGTAATTATAGCCTCTTCAGCAACCCTGACATAGTTCTGGCGATTATTAAGTTGTTTGTATGCCTCTGTTAAATACAACTGTTTACCCCAGAGGACAACATTTCCTCCTTTATCTGCATTGCGGACTATACAGTTAGTATTAGAGGATAGCTTTAAAACCAGCGCATTATATTCCTTTTGATGCTGCGTGAATATTTTATTTTTAACACTGGTACATTTTTCAAGATTTTTCAAATCATTGATGACTAATTCATTAAAGACATCAACCGAGTCCTTTGGTGTCATTGGTGTAAATCTCGAGTTCAATCTGAACCGTGTTTGTTCACTCGCCGTAATGTCCAAGCCTTCTTCTCCTGCCAAAACCATGGCTTGATCGTTTGCACTTGAGCTTTGAACACTGTCAAAATTGTTAAGGGCAGTGGCTGCGTTTCCTTGTTCCAGGCACCTGAGGTCCAATAGTAAATTCATATCATTCACCTGCAGTCCCTCATTTGGATTTGCACTAGTGGGCAGGTTAGTAGCTGAGGTAGTTAGCTTATAACTTTGATTTGATGCAAAGAATTTCTTGAGTTTTAATGCTCTTGTAAACTTGAAGGTGTCCACTCGCGTTTTAACATAATCAAATTCTGCTGATGGACAATAAGATAAACCTAATTTCAGGATGTTCTTTTCTCTTTCGGATAGTGGAATATCAGTCAGATTTACAATGCTAGCTTCATTCTCTATAGTCAGTTCTTCGTCATTTTGTTCTTTGCTTTGTTGCCGTAGCCTGCATTGCTTTGCTCCCTTACGCCTTTGTTGCCTCTGCCTCTTCCTCTTGGTGGACCTGGATTTGTCGCTGGTGGCCTTGGGCGGAGGTTGAACCTCTGCTCTTCTTGTAAAAAAACAAACTCGTCAATGACTGTCGGAAACACTGCTGTGCCTGACGTGCTCGATCCTTCATCGCCTTCTATTTCCACGTCCGAACTTTGAATGCTACTGAGTTCCGATTGCGCCTCCACCGCTGGTTTTCCCCCAGCATTCATCTTTTGTCGGCGCAGATTTTCAAATTTTTTCGCAAATGTATAAATCTGGCCCCGCTCGTAATCATTTTTATCGCGTAAAAACTTTTGCGCCTTTCTTTCTTTAATCGTTTGCTCCAATTTTCGAAGGCGCTCTTTCATTTCCCCTTTAAATTTTTCTATAACATCTTGCCCGACTCCTTTTCCAGCATGCCAACAATTTGTTCAATTTCCTCCAAGATTTTTTGGCGATCAATGTCAGCATATTTGATCAATATGGCTAGCATTCTCCTTGAGGATTCCTGGTTTTTGTCAGCCCACTCACGGAGCATATTGGGGTTCGGATCTTCATATGTTGGGGCCACCAAGATCCTTAACCCTCTGGGGATACGTTTGACCTCTAAGTAGCGTTGCAAAGACTTCGATTCCCACCATTTTGAAAGTTCGCCACGTTTTAATTTTTCAAGCCGTTTCAGCCTTGCCATGACATCCGATATCTTTTCATTGCCAGTTACACTTGCTACTTTTTTTGCCGTTGTTTGCATATCATTAAATATAGACAGAGCAGCTTCCTCCCTCTCCTTCATTTCCGCAGCCGACATATCTATTAAGTACGTGGTGGTTTCCTACCACTGGCCAGAAACCGTCAGCGTCTAATCTTCATAAATGAATTTAGAGTTCGTTACGCGCTGACTTTCCCTCTTCCTTCACCCGCTGGCCACAAAGCTCCTTACCTACAACTCGGTACCGTGCTCCGCGAGTCCTCCGACTCACCAGATCCCGTCCCGTGTTGCACGCTGGCTTCCTGTGGAAATCTTGGATGCAGCACTGCTCTCCCGGTTTTGCAGTGAAGGGGGGAGACGGTAAAGGAAACTGCCACCTCGTTGCTTGCTGCAAACCGTCGCACTCCTGAACAGAGGGCGCGTCGTCGCCACGGACCCACCAAGCCCGGTCCGATTAATTTTCACTTCTCCTCCCAAAAGGAAATGACGCCGCCGTGTTCTGGGCAAAATTATACTTTAATGTCGGCTAAATTGGACGCGTTTCGCCTGTCCAGCAGGCTTGCTCACCAACAATGTTACATAAAGTTTCAACCATTTTAAATGCAGTGATGGTAACCGTGTCACGTGACAAACTACAACCAAAGTGCATAGGAAAACAGACTCGTAGTTCATTAAAAACATTTCCATTATCGACAACGTTCACACAATTTCATTAATAATGGTACTGTTTTCGAGCATCTAACATTGAGAACGCTTGAACCTGCATATTAAAAAACAATTAGTTTTCAAATATCAATTGTAGTGTACACAAAAAGTGTGTTAGTCTAGAGACTTACGCTATCTAGAGCTCGCCTTATATCTCTTTTTATAAATAATCGGGTAACATTTCATATGTACATTGTGCCCAAGTGGGCAAATTGTTAATGGCCTCTAATGCATTCTGCTCCATATAACAAAACAACGTAAGAGTGAGCAAATAAACATGAACCAATGTAGAATGATTACCTCATTTAATAAGCAGCATAATAAAGTAAGGAGCATTTTAAGTAAACATTGGCACCTCATTCGCAATGATACCATCCTGGGGAAATTAGTTCCAAAACGTCCAAACATCACATTTAGACGAGCTAAATCGTTAAAACAAACATTAGTTAGCAATATGATGCCACCAAAGAAATCAATGGCCACTAACTCGTCCTGGTTAAAACGAAAGGAAGGTTTTACAAAATGTATCAAGTGTAAAGCCTGTCTGCATGGCAAAAATACTTCAACGTATAAACCGGGTCTTTCAAAGAGAGAAAAACAAATAAAGGGCCATTACAATTGCAAAACTGAATTTGCCGTCTACGTACTTCAGTGTCCATGTGGCCTGAAGTATGTGGGCAGCACAATTCTTCCTGTTCATAAAAGAGTGCTACAGCACCTCAGAGCCATAAAAACGGCGATAAAACATACCCAGTAGCCCGCCACTTCGAATTACACCATGGCAAGAAAACGCAGGGGCTAACCTACTTTGTGATAGATTCTATACCAGCTAACAGTAGGGAGGTGACCGGGAGAAAAATTGAGGAGACTAGAATCGTGTTATATACTTGAACTAGACACGAGAACCCCCACAGGTCTGAACATGGAAGAAGATTTGCACACACATTTGTAAATATTTATGACAGTAGCATTCCGCAAACACTCCCTCCTGGAATTTCCGTTTTTAACCATTGTTTTTAAAATGTTTGTATATATACACTTTGCACTTTGAGAGGCAGACGCATAGGTAGTTTATATATTTTATGAGGAGGCAGGTTCACACATTTAGGTTGGTCCATAGGGCCCACTGGGGCAGGATTGTTTTGTTATATGGAGCAGAATGCATTAGAGGCCATTAACAATTTGCCCACTTGGGCACAACGTACATATGAAATGTTACCCGATTATTTATAAAAAGAGATATAAGGCGAGCTCTAGATAGCGTAAGTCTCTAGACTAACACACTTTTTGTGTACACTACAATTGATATTTGAAAACTAATTGTTTTTTAATATGCAGGTTCAAGCGTTCTCAATGTTAGATGCTCGAAAACAGTACCATTATTAATGAAATTGTGTGAACGTTGTCGATAATGGAAATGTTTTTAATGAACTACGAGTCTGTTTTCCTATGCACTTTGGTTGTAGTTTGTCACGTGACACGGTTACCATCACTGCATTTAAAATGGTTGAAACTTTATGTAACATTGTTGGTGAGCAAGCCTGCTGGACAGGAGAAACGCGTCCAATTTAGCCGACATTAAAGTATAATTTTGGCCAGAACACGGTGTCGTCATTTCCTTTTGGGAGGAGAAGTGAAAATATATATATATATATATATATATATATATACACATATACACACAAACACACACTTACCTTATATGTACTTAGCTTGCAATGTAAAGGCATATTCACAGTAAAGGCTTGCGTTGTAAAGGCAATGCGTGGTAAAGGCATTGCGTGGTAATGGATGCATTGTTTCCCCTCCCATGAGATTCTGGAGGGCTTTACAAGTGTCCTCCTGTTATGGACTGGGACTTAACGGACTTATGGCCTAATTTAAAGTTGCGACTGATATCCCGTCCATGTATTACAAGTGCCATTGGATATGGTGCACTTTTAATATAGTGGACGGGATATTCATCATGCTTGTGATGGAGTAACCCGTCCGACGTACCCTAAATCAGGCCCTTAGTCAGAAGGTAAAATATTTGAACAGGATGAACTTGGTTGATGCATCCAGCCCGTGCTCCATCATGGTCAGCCTCAAATTGCAACCAGGTCCTGGCCTATCGTGACCATTGACTATTAATGGAGGTCTGTGCTTTTTAGAACTATTTCTACTTAAATATTTAAAAATTCAGATCTTGGTTCCCTCTATTGGATTATTGTCATTTTTGGTTTCATTTTTTTTATTGATTGTTACTATCTTTTTCTAATTTGGTTTGGGATTTTTTTTGTTTTGTACTATGACTTTATTGTTGTTTTTGGTACTGCTTAAATATTTTACACATTGCCCTAAGTTAAGCCTGTCTGCTTTGTG
Source organism: Calotriton arnoldi (assembly GCA_963921515.1). Classification (NCBI taxonomy): domain Eukaryota; kingdom Metazoa; phylum Chordata; class Amphibia; order Caudata; family Salamandridae; genus Calotriton; species Calotriton arnoldi. The sequence goes on along the minus strand of CAWUFW010000013.1, from coordinate 8,508,164 downwards.
CCATAGCTACCATGGGATTGATATCATGTTAATTTAGTGACTTTAAGCATTCACCCTAACAAGAGTTGTGGTTATTCATTGAGGTGGATAGTCACCCACCTCAAATAATAATCCAAATTCTTTCAGTCACCATGACGCGATTTCTGTTGGAGAATGAAAAGGGGGAGTTGAGTGGAGGGGTAAGAAGAGATGATGGAGCAACAGAAAGAAAGGTGAGAAGGGAAACAATGGAAGGGAAACAGGGTGCGTGATTGGAATGTAGACTGGAAAGGCTGTGAAATGGGGAGGGATGAATGGGGTATCAGATGCATGAGGTTAGGTTGAAAGAACAACACATGGATAGGGAGGGAGGAGGGAATAGTGAAGAAAATGGTCTGAGGGAGGAGAGGGAGAAGAAGGAAAAGAAAAGTGAAGTGGGGATAGATTGGGACAGCATGAAGAGGAGAAGGACCAGAGAAGAAGAGGTGGCAGGGAACTGGAAAGTAATGCTGGGAAAAGAGTGAGGGTAAGGGAGTGGATTAGGGTGAGCAGCATGGGAGCAATGAGGTAAGTTGGTTAGTAGACTTGGAAAGGAGAGGAGAGGAAGAGAAGAAAAGAAGTTTTGGAAGAAAAAGTACTGAAGAAGGAGTATGGCTATAAGTGATAGGTAAGGGGAATAATGATGAAGGAGGTAAGAGAGTAGGAGAGGGAATTTGGCACGGTGGGGAGTATGAGGTGAAGTAAGGGAGTGGGAGATCGAGAGAGATGCTAAATGAAGAAGAAGGAAAGGAAGGAAGGGGAAGGAATGGAGGTGAATGAAGTGTAACACAGAGGGAGGAGTGGGATAAAGAGGAAAAAGATTAGGTAGGAAAAACTTAAAAAGAGGAAGGACGGGAAGAGTATGGTATAGCAGGAATGGATTGTAAAGTTAGAAGGAAGAAGAACAGATCAAGTGGTGGGAGGTAAGAGTAGAGGGGCGAGAAGGACAAGTTAGAGAAAGGAAGAGTTCAGAAAAGCAATGTAAAAGGAGGAAGAGATGGTGTAAGATAATTGGGCAGGAGGGCAGGAAATTAGAAGGGAGGGAAGAAAAATGGGCTGGGAAAGAAAGGGATGGATATTTAGTGAGGAAAATGGGGAGCGGTAAAGAACAGAAGGGATAGAAGCTGCCAGACTCGTACTAAACCTCCCATCGAGGTCTCCATCAGCGCCCAGTCTGAAGACTCTCCACTAGCTTCCCATTAGGAAGCGAATCCGCTTCAAGGTCCTCTGTCTGGTGCACAAGAACATGTACGGAAATGGGCCAAGCTACTTTGCCAAAAAACTCAGCTGGTATCAGCCGAACAGGACGCTTAGGTCAAGTACTAAATTTCTCCTTACCCCTCGTAGAATCTGCACCGTCAGGAATGGCGGTAGATCTTTCTCTTTCCTTGCACCTGCTTTTTGGAATAAACTCCCATCACAGCTCCTCTCCATCACAGATCACAAGCTATTCTGCAGGGAATTAAAAACCTGGCTATTTGATCATCTATAACGTTCTTTCATCTGACCTTAAGCCCCGGTGGAGTTGTACGCTAGCGCCATGAGACCTCTGGGTGATATGTGCGCTCAATAAATTTCTCTGACTTGACTTGACAGCAAAGTGAGAGAATTAGAGGAGACAGGTTAACAGGATTGGCTGAAGCTGGAAAAAAGAAAGGAAGAAGGTTAGGGAGACAAAGGGATTGAGGATGGGGTGGGATAGGAGGAGAGTGGTGGGAGAGAAGTAGGGAGCAGGAAGACATGGAAAGGACAAGAGAGTAAAGAGGAATTAATCAAAGGCACAACATTCACAGACAACGCCACCTCATTCATGGAACACCTGCACTTGAGTCTGCAAATCTCTGAAAACTTCTGACTGAAAGGAACCCTTGCCTACTGACCTCCAAGAGCAAGAGACACCTTTACCAACCTCATCACCGACTTTGCCTCTCCACTCACAATTGACTTCAGAAACTACATTCTTCTCAGTGACCACAACTTTCATCTGGAAGACAGAAATTGATCCCTACTCCACAGCACTCCTTAAAAGCTTGAGCAACATTGTACTCACCCAGCTTGTCTGAGAACCAACACACATCACAGGACACACACTGGACCACATCTTCACCAAAAGCACAGCATAAAAAGCAACACCACAATGCCACTACACCGCTCACATGGACCGACCACTCCATCACCCAATTCCAACTCAGCATACCTCAAGTCAATACGCCTTCAAGGTTCAGCATTCCAAGCCACAGTTGGGGCAAAATCACAGAAGCAGACTGGCTCAGCGTCCTCAGCACGAATCAACCCAGCCCCACAGACAACCTCAACAAGGACATCAACAACTGGATCAAGAACTGTGCGAACTCCCTGTCACCCATCAAACCCAACAAACATAGTAGACAAAACAAGCAGGCCAGCTGGTACACAGAAGACCTCTGAGACACCAAAGAACACTGTAAAAAGCTAGAAAGAAAATGGAGAGTCAGTCACAACACTACAGACAGAACTGCCTTTAAGGCTACACTTACAGGCTATCACCAGCAAATAGGAGACACAAAGAAAAAGCACTACTGGACCACATTGAAGGAAAATCCAACAGCTGCAAGGAGATACTCTTGATTGTTAAGGATTTCACCTCTCCCTCAACCACTGTCAACAACATCGCTGCCTCCCAACAACTCTGTGACAACCTATCCAGCTTCTGCCACAGGAAAATCACAAACATCTACAGAAAATTTGCATACCAACCCAACCCCAGAGAACTTACCGCTAACCTACCTACCACAAACCAAGACAGCCAACTGATTGAATGGACTACGCTCACCAGAAACGACACAGCAGCAATCATGCGGACTATCTACTCAGAGGCTCTAATGGACCCATGTCCCCACCACATCTACAACTTGGGAACATCATCAATCAGAATCACGCTGACCCACATCAACAATATCTCCATTATGTCTGCAGCTTTCCCGGAGGGATGGAAACTTGCAGAAATCAGCAACCTCCTCAAGAAGCCCACAACTGACCCAAATCAACTGAGCAACTCCCGACCCATGTCCCTGCTGTCCTATCCAGCCAAAGTGATTGAGAATGCTAACAACAAGCAACTCACAACTAAGCCCGGGCGGGTAGCTATGCTCCGCCAGCGTAGTTTACGTAGTTTTGCCTACTCCACGTTCTTTTGCGAACGCGGAGTTTAGGCAAAAGTACGACTCTGTGGCGGAGCGTAGTTAGCCGGCCCCTCCACCCTCCCAAAGAATTATAAAGTAATTAAAAAGGCACTTACCTGCTGTGGCTGCCTCCTCCTCGCCAGGGCCGCTCTCCTTCCTCCTCCTTGCCCTCCTTCTTCACTGATAATCCCTATGTTGTACATCTTGTGAGAAACTGCAGCCCTCACTCTGCTCGACCTCTCCGCAGCCTTTGACACTGTCTCCCATAACACCCTCATCAGAAAACTCCATGAGATTGGCATACAAGGATCCACTGTCAAATAGATTTATTCCTTTCTCACTGGAAGAACCCAAAGGGCCAGGGTTGCCACCCTTCACATCAGAAAGCAAGAAACTGATATGTGGAGTCCCAGAGGGATTGTCCCTCAGCCCCACACTTTTCAACATATACATGACACCGCTTGCCAACATCATCCAATCACAAGATATCGCTGTCATCTCCTACGCCGATAACGCCCAACTCATCCTCTCCCTGATGGACAAGACAACCACCACCAGAACCAACTTCACCAATTGCATGACCATGGTAGCAGACTGGATACGAACCAAGTGCCTGAAGCTCAACCTCGACAAGGCAGAAGTACTGAGCTTTGGCAACAAGACCTCCCCCATGGGACTCCACCTGTTGGCCGTTAGAGCTAGGACCAACACCCACACCTACAAACCATGCAAGTAATTTAGGGATCATCCTAGACAACAAGCTCAACATGACAGCTCAAGTCAACGCAGTGTGCACCTCCCACTTCTACATCCTATGCATGCTGTGAAAGATCTTCAAATGGTTACATCTGAACACCAAACAGACATGTCATGCAAGCAGTCATCACGAACAGGCTGGACTATTGCAACAATCTCTATGCCGGAATCTCCAAGCAACCCCTACACAGACTCCAGACCATCCAAAACACTACTACAAGACTCATACTCAACCTCCCACGCTGCACCCACATCACACTGCACCTGAGAAAGCTTCACTGGCTCCCCATTCACAAGCAGAGCCAATTCAAACTTCTCACACACATACAAAGTCCCATACAACACAGGACCAGAATACCTGAACAGCTGCTTACGCTTTGACCAACCCACAAGACACCTACGATCTGCCTCACTCTCACTCACACACATTCCCCACATCCACAAAAGCAAAACTGGAGATAATTCTTTCTCCTACATCACACCCAAGACATAGAAGAACGTCCCTAAACACATCAGAGCCTCTTCCCCACTTCTGGCTCTTCGTATAAGCACCTTGGGGACTACACACCTGCTGAAGCACCTGGATACCATCTTGGGTGATTAGGGCGCTATACAAATCTACACACCACAACATAACTTATGCGCTATACAAATCTACACACCACAACATAGCATAGATGGGGAAGGCAAAGGAGAGAAGGGTAGGGTTAAAGGAACAATGTAGCTGAAAGATTGGGTGGGGCAGGGGTTGGGAAAGGAGATGCGAAGGAAAGGGATGGAGTGAAGGTATGGAATATGAATGTAATGGAAGGGGAAAGGGGAAGAGTGGAGGGGGAAAAGGAGACTGAATTGAAAGCAAGCCAAAGTGGTTAGCGGGAAGGGGATAAGTAGAGGGTAGAGTCCAAAGGCCAGCATGAAGGAGAAAATATTGGAGAGTGAGGATAGGGTAGTGAGGATGCAGGAGTCTATAATGTAGAGTAGTGAGAGTGAATGAAGGGATGGTGGAATGAGCGAGAGTGGGTGTGCAAGGAGGTGAGGAGAGAGAGAGGAGAAAGTGGGGTGAAAGGGAGAAAGGGGAGTAAAGAAAAAGGAAGTGTGAAAGGGAAGTCAAACACCGGTGGGAAGGGAAAGGATGGGAAGAAGTGGGTCAGAAGTGAGTGAGGAAACTTGGGAAGTGGGAAAAGAAAGATTGGCAAGGTAGGGGACAAGTGTGAGAAGTTGAGGGTGAGTAAGAAGGGTTTAGAGATGTCATTGAAAAAGAGAGCAACGAAGAGAAGTTAGAGAGGAAGGGTTTAGGGAGAGTGGGGAAGAAATAGGAAGAAAGTGGTTATGGTAAAGTAGAAAACGTGGGAATGGAGGAGGGGGAAATGAATTAGTAGAAACAAGGGGAGAAAAGAAAATGTGTGGAGGAAGCAGAGGAATGGGAATGCAGGAGTGAGGAATGGATAGAAAGGGTTCTCATTGAGAGGTGGAAGGGGCAGATTGCAGGGAGAGGGGACAGATGCAAAAATAATTCGATGGAGGAGAAAGTGAAAGGGAGGAAGAGGGAGAGAATAAGGTGACACAGGAGGGAGGTCAAATGACGATCAGGAAAGGATTGGAGCAGATAAGGAAAGATGAATGGATTGGGAAGGGAGTGGGTGGGTGTGTGTGTGGGTGTGGAGAGGAATATGAGGGAACAAGAGGAGGGATAGGAGCAGAGGGAGTGATGTGGAAGAACAGATTTGATGTGCAGATAAGAGAAAGTATGGGGTGGCAGGGGGAGTAGGAAGGAGAGGGAAGAAAGGAGATGAGAGAAGGGAGGCAAGATGATTAAGGGGGAGCAAATTAAGTAAGTGCAGAAAAGGAGGTGTGGTCAAGGGAAGAGAAGGGAAGTAAGGGGAAGGGAGAACGAAAGGGAAGGGGGCTTTGGGTGAGCTTTGATAAGATATGGGGATCTGAAAGGCATGGTGAGAAAGGGTGAGCTGAAGGTAAAGGAGGGAAGGGGTAGAGGGGGATGGGAATGCCATGTGATAGTGAGATGGGTGAGACTGAAGAGAGGTTGAAGCGGAGAGAGTGGAGGGAGGGGTCAGGGATTGGTGTTGCAGGAATAGAGAAGAGAATGGGACGTTAGAAGGACAGGGAGGGTGAGAAGCAGGCAAGAGATGTGGAAAGCATACGGATATGTGGGAGGAAGACGAGTAGGATTTGAGGTGAGCTAAGGGTGATGCAAACTGAAGGGAATTAAAATAAGGATGTGAGAGGAGGTGGAGAGAGGCGGAGTAGGCTCTGGGAGAAGGTAGTGATGGGAAAGGAGGTGATGGGGAATGGAGGTAGCATTGGTGAAGGGATAGGAAGGAAAGTGTGGAGGGGGTAGAAGGCAGTAGCAGCCGGTGTCAGAGGAGAGGGGCATGGTAGGGTGGAGAAAGAAGATAACGAACAACAACAAAAAAAGGAGGATAAAAAGAAGTTACCCGCCACCTGCAGCCCACTGCATCGCCGTCTTCTGTTTTTCTCGTGGCTCTACTGCAGGCAGAGGCTCCCAGACTACCCTGTGGCCAATCCTGAAGCTGCTCTCATACTTGAGTGAAGCTTCAGGTTTGGCCTGTGCGCCGATGATGTGCACTCCCAGGGAGACTGGTAGCCTGTGCTTTGCTGTCTCCAACCCAGGAATGCAGCTGGGTTGGAGAGAGCTTCAGTGCGCATGACGCTTTGGCCGGGCTGAGACGGCTGGGCAAACCATCATACGCACTGATAACAGTGCATAACACTCCCCGTGGGTGCCTGTTATCCCTTTGGCCCGCCCCCAAGACTCCAGGAAACAAAATAAAATGCTAATAAACCCGGGTTTATTGTCTTTTTTTTTTTTTTTACACTGCTTGCAGGGGGTGCCGCTCCTCCGCCACAGCAGAGGAGCCACCCCTGCAAGGAGAAAGGGAAATGGAGAGAAGGGATGGCACAAAGAAAGAAAGTGAGGGACAAGCTAGGGCAAAATGAGTGGAAGAACAAAAGTCAAGGGATGAGGTGAAGGTAAGACAGATAAGAAGATTGAAGAAAAAGAGGGGAAGGAAAGGCAGAAGTGGGTAAACGAATAGAAGTTGAGGGACAGGGAGGGCTGGAAAGAAGGATTCAGGAGAGGTTTAGGGAGATTAAAGCTTGAGCAGGGGTGAAAGGGGAGAGAAGGCCTGATTTGCAATAGAGAAGAGGGGGTCGATTGAGTTGACGGATGCCAAGAGGAATGGTGTTGGACCAGTCTGGAGACAATGATGGAAAAGAGACATTGGAGAAACTTGTATGGTCTTGAAGGAATCCGAAAGGTGCTAAAGGATGGATGAGGTTGAGTGAGAGCTATTGGAGGATGAATATGGACAAGGAAGTTGGCAGTATGATGGAGTAGGAAGCGAATGGACGGATTTGGGGTGGGTGCTTTCAGATGTGGCATAAAGGTTGGAGAGGGGGGTGGGAGACTGGATTTACCAGTTAAGGAGAAGGGGGGTTCCAATTTTGTTTTCCGTTTGGTTTTCAGTTCATTTTTTGTTTTGTTTCATATAGTGTATTCACTTACCTCGGCCCCCTGTCGCCCTCGGCCTCACCCCATGCCCTCTTTCAGTGACCTGGTGAGTGCCTGCACTTTATAGCCCTGACTCCAGCAGTGGCCCTCTCTCGCCTGTGTCCTGGTCTCTAATGCTGAAGCTTCTAGGAGACCCGGCTTTTATACGAGAGGCACGTTACAATGTAGACCTTACCACCGATTATCATGACATCACAGTCGAGTGGGTGATACCACTGTTTCAGAGCTCAAGAGGGGAGCAGGGCTTAGTTTGTTAAATACCCAGGAGCAGATCTACAAGAAAGTGCCGCAGCGTGGCACCGCAAGCCCTTTGGCTGCGCCACGCTGCGGCACTTTCAGAGCACAGGAATGCGACATATTTACAATGATATGTCGCATTCCTGTGCTCTCCCCTGCGCTGGCGCACAAACAGCTGCCATGCGCCAGCGCAGGCACCCTTGCACTATGGTGCAAGGATGCCTGCGCCATGGGGAGATTGTTTTTGTGCAGGAAGGGGCACCTTCCTGCACAAAAACAATCACTACAGGCATTTTCCTCTTTCAATGCATGCTGTAGAATGCAGCACGCATTGAAAGAGGCAAAAAACGAGGAGAATTGAAAAAATTTCTCCTCGTTGTGCCTCGCTCCGCCACCCCTAGGGTGGCGTAGCATACTGACGCATTTCCAGATTGACGAATCCTCGTAAATCTGGAAATGTGTCTCGTTCCATGGGTGTTGCGTGGGAACACCCACAGCAACACCCATGGAACGCCCCTTTCAAGCAAAATGCTGCGTGTAAAGGGGCCATATTTACAAGGACAGGAAAGCCACGCAGGGTGGCTTTTCCTGTCCTTGTAAATATGGGGCAGGGAAATGCGCTCTCAGTGCGTCACAAAAAGTGACGTACTGGCAGCGCAAGGGCCTTGTAAATCTGCCCCCCAGTTTCTTGAGAGGGTGTTGCTAGTAAGTCACGGTAATACACAAAGCAAAACAGCTGAAATATTAATCGTTCTCCATGACATACAACCTAAATAGAGGGGGGTTCATTTTTCTGTGCTATATCACAGGCCTTCCATCTGCAGGCTTCCATCACGGGCCCGGTGACATCACAGTGCATTCATGGTGACACAATCACTTTGCGCCAGCAGGGTTCGGTTTTTGATGTTGAAGGAATGGGGGATAACGTGAGCAAATGATTTTTATACCTGTTGTTTTGAGTTACCAACCGTTGCACAATGGTATGCGCTGGCAATTACCACCAACTAAAATCAGGTGGCAAGTGCATGTGTTAAAAAAGCCGAGTAGATTCAATTTTCGTTCTGCTAATGAAGGCAGTTTTAAAATGAGCGAATAAAGGTATTTGCAAAAGGTATCTGCGGGGCCACTGGAATTATGCGATTGTGCGGCCACGGCAATTTTTGCATAATTATAGATTTGCCGCATTTGCCACATAATCCATCTGACGCATAATCTGCAGAATTTAACCAAAAAACTGTTTTGTTTGTAGCTCAAACGGTTCAAAAGTTACAAAAAATATACAGCGACACGTGTTGCTGCTCAGTGGAAGGCCCTTTCCAAAGCTGGACTGTTCAACTTGCTGTTGCTTATTTGCTATATTTGGGTGTTAAACTGGTACTAATGAGGTGCAACCAATGCCCAGACAGTGTTGCCATGCTTAAAATGATGAAATAATGACGTAATACTGTTAGAAAATGTGCTGTATTATGCCACATAATTTGGCTTTTCTTGACACATAATTTACTCAAAACTGCAGCATAATTTGGCCTTCTCCTGCCACTTAATTCCAGTGGCTCTGGGTATTTGCACCTGTTGTACCACGTACACAAAAGGTAAGAAGCATTGGCAAAGCTAATAGGTCTCGCCTATCCAAGAGCTATTGGCTTTGCCAATGTGTTTTAGCTAAGTTATACACCTGTGTAGATACTGTTCAGCATGGATAAAAGCTAGCAGAATAAAGGAGAGTGGCTAGGAGTGGCATGGAGTGGCGTAGAGTGGTGTTGAGTAGAGTAGATTTTCGTTAATTGTTGTGCAGTGAAATGGAGTGTCATGGAGTGGCGTGGAGTGGCATAGAGTGTTGTGGAGTGTCATGGAGGGAGTAGCGTGTCAGAGTGGGAGGGGATAAAGTGGAGTAGAGTGCTGTGGAGGTGAGTGGAAAAGAGCGCCACAGTGGCGTAGAGTGGAGTGCCATAGAGTGCCGTGGAGTGGCGTAGAGCAGAGTGGAGTGCCATAGAGTAGAGTAAAGTAACATAGAGTGGCTTAGAGCAAATTTTGTAGAGTGGAATAGTGTAGAGTGGAGTAGAGTAAAGTAGAATATCATAGAGTGGAGTGACAGAGTGGAAGAGCATAGAGTGGAGTACAGTGTCGTAGAGTTGAGTGGAGTGGAGAAGAGTGTCAGAGTGGCGTAGAGTGTCGTAGAGTGACATGCCATAGATTTTCGTACAGTAGAGTGGCACAGAGTGGTGTAGAAAGGAGTGGAGTGGAGTATAGTGGCATGGAGTGGCCTAGAGGGAGTGGCCTAGAGGGCGTTGAATAGAGCATTGTATAGTGGAGTGGCAAACAGTGGAGATGCACAGAGTAGCGTAAACTGTTGTAGAGTGGGATAGAGTGGAGTAAAGTGTCGGAGTGGAGTGGCATGGAGTGAAGGAGAGTAAAGTGGAGTAGTGTAGCGTAACATGGCCTAGAATAAAGTGCCATAGAGTGGAATGTTGTAGAGCGGAGTGGAGGGGCGTAGAGCAGAAGGGTATAGAGTAGAGAGGCATAGAGTGGAGGGACATAGAGTGAAGTACAGTAGAACATCATAGAGAGGAGCAGAGTTTAATGGACTAGAGTGTCAGAGTAGAGCAACTTGGAGGGTAGTGTCGTAGAGTGGAATAGAGTGAACTAGAGTGAAGTGGCGTAGAGTGCAGTGGCGTAGAGTGCTGCAAAGTGGAGTATAGTGGCTTGGAGTGCCATGGTGCAGAGTAGACTGGTGTAGAGTGCATTGGTTTTAACTAAAGTGTTGTAGAGCACATTGGTGTAGAGTGCAGTGACATAGAGTGCAGTGACATACAGTAGAGTGGTGTAGAGTGCAGTGGCATAAACTAGAGTGGTGCAGAGCACAAGAGAGTGGCGTAGAGTGCTGTGGTGCAGCATAGACTGCAGGGGCATAGAGTACAGTGGCGTACAGTGGAGTGGTGTAGAGTGGAGTGGTGTGGAGTAGAGTGGCACAGAGTGCAGTGGCGTAGAGCAGATTGTTTCAGAGTAGAGTGAAGTGGCATGGAGTTGTGCAGGGTAGAGTGGAGTGGTGTAGGGCAGAGTGTGGTAATGTAGAGTAGAGTGGCATAGAGTGCAGTGGTGCAGAGTAGATTAGAGTGGTGTAATGTGGATTGGCGTATAGTGAATGGTGTAGCGTGTAGTGGCAAAGAGTGCACCCATGTAGAATGCATTAGAGTGGCGTAGACTGGTGCAGAGTAGAATGCAGTGGTGTAGAGTGCAGTGGTGCAGAGTAGAGTGGCAGAGAGTTCAGTGGTGGAGAGTGCAGTGTTGCAGAGTAAAGTGTTGTACAGTGGAGTGGTATAGAGTAAGGTGGTGTAGAGTGGAGTCGTGCAGAGTAGAGTTGCATAGAGTGGAGTGACATTGAACGGAGTGGTGCCCAGGGGAGTGGCGCAGAGTGGAGTGGCATGGAGTGGAGTGCATAGAGTGCAGTAGTTTAGAGTAGAGTGGCATAGAGTTGAGTGGTGCAAAGAAGAGTAGCGCATAGTGGAGTAGGGTGGCAAAGAGTGCAGTTCACAGAGTCCAGTGGCATAGAGTAGATTGCTTCAGAGTAGAGTGCAGTGGTGTAGTGGAGTGGTGCAGGGCAGAGTGCAGTGATGTAGAGTATAATGGTGTAGAGTGCAGTGATGTAGAGTAGAGGGTGTAGTGTGCAGTGTTGTAGGATGCAGTGGTGCAGAGTAGATAAGAGTGGCTTAGAGTGGATCGGCCTAGAGTGCAGTGGTGTAGAGAGCGGAGGTGCAGAGTAGAATGGCGTAGAGTGTACTGGCGTCCAGTGCATTGGCAGAGAGGGCAGTAGAGAGGTGCAGAGTAGAGTGCGGTGAAATAGAGTGTATTGGTACAGAGTAGAGTGGCGTAGAGTTCAATGGTGAAGAGTGCAGTGTTGCAGAGTAGAGTGTCATTGAGTGGAGTGGTGTAGAGTAGAGTAGCGTAGAGTGCATTGACATAGAGTGCAGTGGCGTAGAATGGAGGGATGCAGAGTAGAGCAGGGTGGCATATAGGGCAGTGGCATAGAGTACAGAGGCGCAGAGTAGAATAGAGTGGCGTAGAGTGCAGTGACGTTGAGGTTAGTCGTGGAGAGTAGTTTGGCATAGTGTACAATGGCGGAGAGTGCATTTATTTTGAGTAAAGTCGTGTAAAATGCATTGGAATAGAGTGCAGTGGCATAGAGCGCAGTGGTGTAGAGTGGTGCAGAATGGAGTAGAGTGGCACAGAGTGTGGTGGCGTAGAGTGCTGTGGTGCAGTGTAGAGTGGAGTGGTGCAGGGTAGAGTACAGTGGCATAGAGTGCAGAGGTTTAGAGTAGAGTGGTATAGAGTGCAGTGGCACAGAGTGCAGTGATGCAGAGTGGATTAGAGTGGCGTAGAGTGGGTTGGCATAGAGTTCATAGGCATAGAGTGGAGTGGTTTATGGTAGAGTGCATTGGCTTAGAGTGCAGTGGCACAGAGTGCATTGTTACAGAGTAGAGTGGCGTAGAGTGGAGTGGAGTGGCAGAGAGTGGAGTGGAGTGGTACAGAGTAGAGTGGAGTGTAGAGTGCAGGTGCGAATAGTGCAGTGGTGCAGAGTGGAGCAGAGTGGTGGAAGCTGCTTTGGCATAGAGTACAGTAGTGTAGAGTAGAGATGCGTAGAGTACAGAGATGCATATTAAGTGGATTGGTGTATATTGCAGTGGTGTAGCGTGTAGTGCCAAAGAGTGCATTGGTGTAGAGTGCATTAGAGTGGTGTAAAGTAGAGTGGTACAGAGTAGAGTGCAGTGGTGTGGAGTGGCGGAGATTTCAGTTGCGGAGAGTGCAGTATTGCAGAGTAAAGTGTTGTACAGTGCAGTGGTGTAGAGGAGGGTGGCATTGAGTGGAGTGGTGCCCAGTGGAGTGGCACAGAGTAGAGTGGCACAGAGTGGAGTGGCATAGAGTGAGTAGTTTAGTGTAGAGTGGCGTAGAGTGCAGAGGTGCAGAGTAGAGTGGTGTACAGTGTAGTTGCGTAGTCGTTGGCGTACAGTGCAGTAGAGAGGCGTAGTGTAGGGTGGTGCAGAGTAAATTGCAGTGAAAAAGAGTGTAGTGGTACAGAGTAGAGTGGCGTGTAGTTCAGTGGTGGAGAGTGCAGTGATGCAGAGTAGAGTCTCGTAGAGTGGAGTGGTGTAGAGTAAACTGGTGTAAGGGGCTTTGGCATAGAGTGCAATGGCGTAGAACACAGTGGTGTAGAGTGGTGCACCACTCTATTCTATGACACTGCACTCTATGCCAATGCACTCTACACTTTACTCAAAACCAATGCACTCTGTGCCACTGCACTCTATGCCAACTACCCTGCACCACTGCACTCTACACCACAATACTCTACTCTGCAACACTCTACACCACTGCATGATACACCACTGCATGTTACGCCCCTCTACACCATTGTGCTCTACGTCACTGCGCTATATGCCACTCTACTATTCACCACTCTACTCTGCACCACTACTCTCTACACCACTGTACTCTGCACCATTGTACTCTGCACCACTCTACTCTATGCCAATGCACTCTATGCCAATGTACTGTATGCCAATGCACCCTACTCCACTGCAATCTATGACACTGCACTCTGCGACACTCTACTCTGCAAGACTGCTCTCTCCGCCACTAAACTCAATGCCACTCTACTCTGCACTACTGCACTCTATGCCATTGCACTCTATGCCACTTCACTCTACACCACTGCACTCTACTCTGCATCACTCAACTTTCTGCCATTCCTCTGCACTTTACATCAATGCACTCTACACCACTACACTCTACATCACTCCACTCTACATCACTCTAATCTAATCTGCACCACTGCCTTCCACGCCACTGCACTCTACAGCTCATTACTCTACGCCAATGCACTCTACGCTACTCTACTCTACACCTCTACACTCTACCCTACACCACTCCACTCTACCATGCACTACTCCACTTACTCTGAAACAATCTACTCTATGCCACTGCATTCTACACAGCTATTCTCCACGCCACTCTTCTCCACTCTGCGCCACTCCACTCTATTGCATTGACATCTATGCCACTGCAATCTTCTCTGCACTACTCTGTGCCACTGCACTCTACGCAACTCTACTCTACATCACTGCACACTATGCCAATGCAGTCTACACCAATTTACTCAAAACCAATGTACTCTAAACCACTGCTCTCTACGCCAATCTACTCTGCACCACTGTACTTTACGCCATTTCGATCTAGGCCACTCTACTCCATTAAACTCTACTCCACTCTATGCCACTCTACAACACTACTCCACTCTACAAAGCTCTATGCAACTCCCTCTATGCTACTTCATGCCACTTTTCTTCACTCTATTCTACGACAATGTACTCCACTGTACTACTCCAGTCTGTGACATGCTATGCCACTCCACTCGACTCTACAACACTCTACTCCACTTTATGCCATGCCACTCCCCTACACTACTCCACTCTATGCTACTCCACTCTATGACAATCTACTTTGCTCTACGCTACTCTAATCTACAACACTCTGCTACACTCAACATCCTTTACACCACTACACTCTGTTCTACACCAATTCACGATACTCTATGCCACCCCACTCTATGACACTCTACTCCACTCTGACACTCTACTCTTCTCTATACCACTCAACTCTACTGCACTCTATGCCCTTCCACTCTATGACATTCGGCTCCATTCACAACACTCCACAACACTCTACACCACTCCACTCTATGCCACTCCAATACACTTTACTTCACTCCACTCCACGCCACTCAAATCTACTCTACGTCACTCTACGAAACTCTCTACGCCACTCCATAAGACTCCACTTTATAACACTCCACGCCACTCCCCTTTACCCAATACCTTTTAGCCATGCTGAACAGCAGCCAGGCTGGTGTACAACATGGATAAAACATATTTGCAAAGCCAATAGCTGTTGCATAGGCGAGACCTATTGGCTTTGCCAATGCTTTTTTTATATAATGCCACCTTGCACAAGGGCTGTGCTGTGCATAAAAATGAATGGCTGTCATTGTAAATGATCTGCTGGGGTGGTGGGGCATATTCTCCTGTGTGCTGTGTTGCTGTTGGTTATCCATGTCAGTGCCAGCTGTGATGGTGGTTGGGGGTTGGGCGCGTGGATAAAGTCAGCGTCTCTCGTGTACAATACACCAGGTCGTGAGGCCGCTGTTGATGTTTCAACATGCTCTGCTGTGGTTTTGCGAGGCTGCCCACTGTTTGCCACTTCCTGGGCACGAGCCTCGAGCCTCGGTTTGGTCACACAGCGCTGCTGCAATGTAACCGAAGCCTCGGTTTCGTGCTGGTCAGTTGGAGGTCATGGAGGCTAATGGCAGACAGGTTGCCCTGGTAACCTGTCTAGGAGCATGTGAACAGTCAGTTGCTTGAGAGATGCAGTCTACGAGGTAGATGAGATTTCTACCTCAAGCCATTCATGCCCTGATCGGTTACTTTGATAACATTTCCTGTGTGTTTAAAAACATTCAGTCCCATTCACAAGCAGGGCATCTGGGGAGGTGCTATTTTATCGAAACAGGGTTACTGTAATACTAAAACCATGGAGTGAGGTGTTTACCGGCAGCAGTAAATACCTCCTCCTTTGAGTTTTCACTCAGAAAATAGGAGGAACAACAGGAAACATTTTGGGGAGATGAACCTGGGGAAAATTAAAAGGGGTGTGGTAATGAAAGTAAAGCTTGGAATTCCGATCTGTGTGGTAACAGGACTTACCAGCACTCACTGAATTTTAACACCCTACCTGTGGTCGAGGGCACAGTGTTTAATATTTTTCCTGGAACACTCAAGTTTGTAAGATAGACTTTGTCACATGTTTATTAGACGCAAGTTTCCATGGCTAGCTTAAAGGCGAACCACATGTAGTCGACAAAGTGAAGCTGCCTACCCTCCTGACTAAATGAAATCATCATTAATCTGGTTACATTTTTCTTGTTTTTTCCACTTCTTGAAGTCTTTTTCCAGCAAGAACGCTCCAGTCCCAGACAGAGCATTACCATGCAAAAAAGGCATCCAACCTTCCCCTGGTGGTCCTTCTCAGCCTTTTTACCAGCTCTCCTCTGGATCTGATGATGGTAGGAGAGGCTGCTGAGAGAAGCCCTCCACAAGCGCCATATTTATCATTTTTTCACACAACGCAATTCAACGCAGCAAGACACCTTGCTTTCCTGCTCCCTCCTTGCGCTGGTGCACTTTTGCCTGCCTAGCGCCAGCACAGGCACCCTTGCACCATGGTGCAAGGGTGCACACATTGCAGGCAGGAATGTTTTTGTGTAAGAAGGGACACCTTCCTGTCTCTAAAGTTTTTACCTAAGACTGACCCCAAAACAGGTGTCCATCTTTGGAAAACATATAACTAATGTCTCCTTCTTGGACTGGGAGCTTTCTCTCAGACTGTATGGGACGTTTCAGGATTTATTCGGCCCGTGGCTACCGTGGTTGACTTGGCGGACTAGGACAGAATGGGCACCAAAGCAAAATATGTCAGGTACGGGCAATGGAGCCGGTGGGGGTTCTGCATCTCAGAAACACATTCTTCCCCAAGCTTTGAAGGAGGAAGGCGGAATCAAGATTAGAAGAGTCAGGATATCTGCCAACTTGTTGTAGATGTTTCCTTACCACCCTCCTGTTAATCAGATCCTAAGTTTGCTTCCCTCTAGGGTTGCCAGTCATACTGTGCCACCGGCTTCCTTTCCTGTGGGGCTGGAAAAAACACTACAGTTGTACACAATTGGACTGATTTTAATCAAGGTCTGCAAGTGCTTTGAATGGAAACATGTTTGTGGATATGTAATGTTATGGCAGGCAACTGAGAAAACAAGCACTGGCAAACTGAATAGGCCTGGTTCGCATTGTGATTTACATGCCACACCTACTGGCTTTTGCAACATTTATGTGCAGCTGGAGGAATCAGCCAGGTGCTTAATAGCAGCAGGCATTGGGCATTGTGGCCGAAAAGCTACAAGGATTGCTCACTGTCTAAGCAGCATCCCAGCAGCAATGGAGAAGAGCTGCTCCTATCCACCCAGTGTGAGCAGTGTCCTGGCGGCAGTAGAGAAGAACTACCTGGTGCTTTCGCTGAGCTTCTAGGTAGGGGTTAAAGCACAGATATGCGCAGAAAGGAAGCAACGCCCCAGTGACTGGGAGGAGGTGCATTAAAGTTTTGAGTAACTCTACTTTTAAAAACAATTGAATGGTGAATGGATGAGCATTTTATAAAATGTAAAATAGTCCCTCTTGCATCCGAATAGAAGTGGAACGATACACCCAAACAACCAGAAGAAGTACAGTAAGACTACATTTCATCTGTGGGCTCATCCAACATATGATTGATAAAGTCTCAGTCATGGCTGAAGGGTCCTGAGCCACAGAACCATCAGAACCCACCTGTAATATGTTATTACAGTTGAGCGCTGATGTCCTTTCATTAAAATTGGCGACTGGAGGTGTCACAAGTAGCTGATTATAAAGAAATTAGAGACAGGTTTTTATACAGGGATGCAGAATCCCATGTATTACATATATTTAAACGCAACAGGTCTTGGCTTATACCATACCTAAAAAGTCATGTTTGCAGTTAAAAGTATACAGTCAAAATACATTTAATGGGATCTACGACAACTGCTGAAAAGGCGGGGACACCAAGTTACATGTGAGTCTATCATTTTTTGCTCTTTTTCTTTGAAGTTTCACATTCGTTTGGTGGAGCTAATGTTTTACAAGTATAACGCAAGATCATTATGTGATTGAGGCTCCATGGTATAAATAGAATATCTGTGTCAGTTGTGCATGTAGTGTATTCATTATTTATTCAGAATGGGTTATTCTTATATGGCTATATATTCAGAATGTGTGATTTTCAAAAAGGCGATGATCGCATATGCTTAAACGGTGTAATCTGCTCTGATGTTTTATTTTCGTCCCCAAGTCACAATATGTCTGATTTGCCAGTATGTTTGCTGGGTTGTGCCTGTATAAGTGGTTCTTGGGCTAGTGCAGGAAGGAGGATATTACTGAATGTTTGCACTCACACCTTCCATTGTGGTTTCTATGTGGGGATATGTGGCCAGTGCAGGAACATGACATGATGTATGGCTGTGATTTGCCCAGGATTATTGTAGGTTTGTCATTGTCTGGCAATTTAAGGGCCTTTATAGGAAGAGAGAATGTGTCTGTCTCCCCCCTCAGATGATTACAGTATTGTCCCTGTGCGGTGACTTGAGCCCAGCGCAAGAACAGTGGCCCAGATTTACTAAGATTTTGGGTCACAGTTGCATCACTTTTGTGGTGCAGCCTCGGTGCAAAATCCATTTTGGAATTTACTAAGTCACACAAAGTCGAATTGTGTGGCTTTGCGTTGTTTAGTGAATCCTAAGTTAAGCAACACAGTGCATAGTGCTGCCTTATGATACTTTGCATCAGGTAGGTGTTACATGGGTGGAGCATGGGCATTGCCAACACAAGGAGATGATGGACGGAGCGCTGAAACTATTCAGACACTCACCCCAGTCACAGATCTGGGTTGAATCCATCATCGTTCTTTAGCTCACTTCGCCACCCTAGTTCAGACACAGCTATATGCAAATCAGTCTTGACCCTGTACCTCATTAGAACAGTCCAGCCCGAATTGCCAAGCCTTGTCTTCCCTGGACCAGACACAAGCATCCTGGGACCGGTTTCGGGCAAACAGCCCTCATCAGCCAGGCTAGCTTGAATCCAGTGGCAAAGTGAGCAAGGGACCCACATCTGGGCATACCCTGCCAACTTAGGGCGAACAAAGCAAACACAAGGAGATGATGGACGGAGCGCTGAAACTTTTCAGACACTCACCCCCAGTCACAGATCTGGGTTGAATCCATCATTGTTCTTTAGCTCACTTCGCCACCCCAGTTCAGGCACAGCTATATGCAAATCAGTCTAGACCCTGTGCCTCATGGGAACAGTCCAGCCCGAACTGCCAAGCCATGTCTTACCTGGACCGGAAACAAGCATCCTGGGACTGGTTTCGGGCTAACAGCCCTCAGCAACCAGGCTAGCTTGAATCCAGTGGCAAAGTGAGCAAGGGACCCACGTCTGGGCATACCCTGCCAACTTAAAGCAAACAAAGCAAACACAAGGAGATGATGGATGGAGCACTGAAACTTTTCAGACACTCACCCCCAGTCACAGATCTGGGTTGAATCCATCATCGTTCTTTAGCTCACTTTGCCACCCCAGTTCAGACACACCTATATGCAAATCAGTCTTGACCCTGTGCCTCATGAGAACAGTCCAGCCCGAACTGCCAAGCCATGTCTTCCCTGGACCGGAAACAAGCATCCTGGGACTGGTTTCGGGCTAACAGCCCTCATCAGCCAGGCTAGCTTGAATCCAGTGGCAAAGTGAGCAAGGGACCCACGTTTGGGCATACCCTGCCAACTTAGGGCGAACAAAGCAAACACAAGGAGATGATGGACGGAGCGCTGAAACTTTTCAGACACTTACTCCCAGTCACAGATCTGGGTTGAATCCATCATCGTTCTTTAACTCACTTTGCCACCCCAGTTCAAACACAGCTATATGCAAATCAGTCTTGACCCTGTGCCTCATGGGAACAGTCCAGCCCAAACTGCCAAGCCATGTCTTCCCTTGACCAGAAACAAGCATCCTGGGACCGGTTTCGGGCTAACAACCCTCATCAGCCAGGCTAGCTTGAATCCAGTTTCAAAGTGAGCAAGGGACCCACATCTGGGCATACCCTGCCAACTTAGGGCGAACAAAGCAAACACAAGGAAATGGTGGACGGAGCGCTGAAACTTTTCAGACACTCACCACCAGTCACAGATCTGGGTTGAATCCATCATTGTTCTTTAGATTCCCATGCATCCACCCATGTATTTTATAGCAAACCCAGATTTACAAAGACTTGTAAACCTGAGTTTGCCCTAAAATTATGTGCCTATCCGACAGAGGCGTAAGAAGGATAAATATCTTTATTTCTTCTTGTTACTTCCTCTTTCTAGGCCTGATGCATTCTTCCTCTTTCTATGTGTGATGCATTCTGCCTCTTAGGATTGCTTTTGTGCAGGATGGTCCCCCTTCTGTACAAAAAATAATCCTGCCTGTAAAGCTGGCACTCTTGCAGAATGGCACAAGGGTGCCTGAGTTGGCACTAGGCAACACACAGTGTGCCAGTACTAGAAGAGAGCAGGAGTGCACCATATCTTAGTAGACATGACACACTTCTGCTCTCTCCCTTTCATGCAACACAACACAGCAAGTTGCATTGCTGAGTTGCATTGCATGAAATATTAGTAAATCTGCCCCAGTGTGTTTAGCTGCAGTCTAACTTGGAGTGATGAAAGAGCAAGGGACACAAGGTGCCTTCCTTATTTTTGAGATATCGGGTGTGTGAGACAGATGCTGTGATACTAATTGCAATGAGTTGTAGTAATCCTTTCTGTGGGGTCCGAAACAGAAAGGATCATTGATGTGATATCAGTGTTTTTATTATACTTTGGCAGTGTGCAAGAACATGTCCTGTAATGTATGTTGTCCTGTGTAAAGAGGAGATGTGGGGTGTTCTTCGTTGTAAGTGTGTTAAGACACAGTTCTACTGGCATACGTGTGAGGGATTTTCAGATAAGGGCTTAGGAAGTGGGGCTGCTTGACAGCATGGTGTCCTAGTGATGTAGTCAGGGGTACTGAGGCATTCAGACTTTGCCTCAGTACCCCTGAGTATCTGACTCCACAGAACACAAAGACCATCCTTGGAGGGCCATGGTGCCAGCAAATCTGCTCTTGCATTCATGTTAAATCCTGGACCCCTGCCATAAGAGCCCACCATTGTGTTTATGCCATACGCTACTTTCCGGGCCCATCACCAACTGAAGGTTTTGCAGTTTGAACCTTTCATTATTTCTTTATTGTGTCTTGTCCAGTCTGTCATCAACCACATCTTGCTCCCTCCTGGCTCACACTAGCTGCATTCTTGTGGCTTGCATGTAGACAAGACAGCTCATCTAACCCATCATAGACTTCATTTGACTCAGCCGTTGGTAGTGGTTCAAAACCATACAATTTTTACTGATCAATGTCATATCTCTGGGTCCCTATATCCTTCTAAAAAGGGCCCAAACTATGATCACTAACAATTCCGGACCCTGGAAATGTGACTGCACTCCTGGACAGGAATCTGGGTGACTGTGGGCTTGTGCATACTTTAACTACACTGTTGCAAACATGTTTGCCTTCCTCCACAGATGGACCCAATAAATCCTGTATTTTCCATCCACAGAGTATCTAGTTGATGTGTCTTTTATGTCTTGCTCTGTAGTTTCTGAACCACAGGTGCATGCGCACGAAGTGCTGTTTTTCTCTTAAAGTATCTACTGACTCAGTTGGCAGCAGCGCGTCCATCTCTCAGTAGGAACATTGACTTTGGTACTGAGAACTTTCTCCTCATGCACTCAAAACCAGGCTGAGCAATCTTGCATAAACTCCCCAATTCCTTTATGTTCCTTTCTGTATGAGATCAAGCTTTCCTCAAGCCCAGAGTGATTATAGGTGTCTGAGGTTAATTCAAGTATTCCACCATTCAGTTTTTCCTCAGTGTATGACCAGATGTGGATCTTGTGCCCACTGTGCTTTAGAACTCAATTTACACCTCAGTGATGAGACCCAGCAAGTCCACACAGTACATCCCAGATGAGTTCACCGAGAACAAAATGAGGGAATATCATCAATCCTGAGCTAACACATGAAGCTGAGACTGGAGCCTATTTCAATAACTCTACCCCTCCCACCAACAGAGTGTGGGATTACAGAACAAGAAGGTGGGAATCTTGCTGTGGGGAAAGCCTGTACCAAATGATGAAGACGAATTGGACATTTGGCTCTCGAGGCAATTCAGAAGGGGTGTGTTTGCCAAAAGAAAGGAAAACCCAGGGCATAGCATCTATGTGGGGGCTTAGTCACGATAGCCTTTACAGTCCTATGGACATTTAACCCAATGTCATGTCTAAGGAGGTAGTCACCACTCTAGAGGGAATTCATTGTAGTCTGAGCCCTTCAATGTGCCCATCTTGTGGTGCATGCATAGCAAGCCCCTAAGAATTGTCAAGCTCTCAGAATAAGTCATCCAAACAGAATTATTACAGTGGCAGGCCCACAGTAAATAAAGGCATTAGCACTGCAGAACTGGACTCGCCTTTCTTTAGCTCCTGGCTTGCACTGCAGGAAATTGTCCTTGTTCCTCTGCTGACCTTGACACCATTTGAAAAGGTGGGAGTGGTTTGCTTCTCATGCTGCAGTCCTATCAGAAACAATGGAAGCAGAGTAAGTTTCCTTTAACCACATTCTCTCTTTGTTTCCCTAAAATATCATTCCATACTAATAATCAGAACCCTTGCTCTTTCTCCTTTTACATAACATATAAACCAAAAAAAGAGCAAGGGGTCCCTGGGAACTAAGACAAAGTATTTGGCTCACATGAAGAGGTGAAGACAGAAGGGTAACATGGGGCAGGCTGATTCATTCTTGTGCTGTTAGGGCAGCAACCTACCAAGCGCTTCGTCTTTCATGCATGCATCTGCAGGGTGCTGGTCTGGCTGGAGTCTGAGCCATGGCCAGAGTATGGCTTGCCTGCTTCATGCATGTCTGCCTTTGGGAGCTTTTTAGAGCATGAGATGGTATTGGGATGTGAACATATGCTTAAAACTTCGGCATCTTTAAGACTAGGAGGAGCAGGTGAAATCTGGGCCTTCTAAAGATTGTAGGTTTTTACTCAGATTGCCAAGCTTCATTCCTCTTCTACGTCTTTCCTCATGTATGAGGTGTATATGTACAGCTGTAGGAAGTATCTCTGTCTTTAAAAGACGTGCATGGCTATTCTCATGTCAGCAATTCTATTGTTGCTCATTTGCCAATATTTTACCCAGTTAATAGCATGTCTGCCGTGTGCATGATGCCACACGGATTGCCAAGACTTTTTTGGGAGTCCATGCATATAGTACCCACTGCCCCTTTGGCTAGGTTAGCTTTGTGCATCTGCCTATATTTTTTGTGCTAACAATAATGATACTTGGTGCACCTATCTCTTACAAATCCTCCTCCATCACACAGCTAGGTTCTGTACCTCAGGATAAGACCACATCACCGATGAAGATAAGCCATGTCTCCTGATATTACTGGACCTCTCAGTTGCCTTCGACAGTCAACCATAGCCACTCTCATACACATCCTCGAGTTGCGATTGGGATTCATCAGCAATGTCCTTCACAGGATCTTCTCCTACCTTTCCAACCAACACTATTTTGTTCACATGGGCACTACCTCCAGGTCACATCTTCAACCTTTACATGGAGTCGCTTAGCGTTCTACTCACAGGCAACAGCATCAAGATTCACCATAATGACAATGATACACAACTCTACCTGAAAGTCACCTCTGCTTCAGACATCCACCACCTCAAACACTGCTTTTACATCATCCAGACCTGGATGTCCAGCGCCTACCCAAAGCTGAAACCAACCAAGATAGAATTCCTGTTATTTGCCAAGAACAACAAACAAGATACAGTATAAACCTGGTTCAATGACATGAACCATAATGGCTTTGAATCCCAACTCTCACCAAATGGCAAATCACCTGGATTCACCCTGGACGCCAACCTGTCCCTCAGGGAACACATTGCCAAAAAGGCAAAGACAGCCTGGTACTAATTTTCTTTTCTAAAGAAAGTCAAATAATTTCTTCAAGTAATTGACTTCAGAACTGCTATTCAAGCCCTTTTACTCTCGCATCTGGATGGTGGTAATGCCTTACACTATGGCTTAGCGGACACCACACTGGCACCCCTTGGGGGCATCCTACACACGCAGCACCTCTCATCCAGGGCCTGAAGATATATGATCACATCACCCCCACCGTGATGGAACTCCATTAGCTCCCTTTGCCAGCCTTTACCTTCTTAAAAACCAGCTACATCATTTATAAAGCCATCCCAACCAGCACCCCTGCTTATCTTGCAGAGAAGCTCACCATCTCTGGTGGTTCTTGGCGGGACAACGTGGATGGACTCCGTCGCGATGGGATCGAGTTAACCGAATACAAAAAACCTCTTTGGAACTATTTGAATCCCAAAGAGAACCGGTCCATTGTTGTCCATTGGGTAACCATGAAGAAATGTTAGTCTAAGAGTGTCGTGACTATTTAGATGGAGCTTAGACACACATTATAATATTTTGACCATAGAAGCATATGAAACAATTTTCGTACATATGGATGCAATCTAATATATGTACCGATACCTGATCTCAGTGAGATAATATTATCTCCTAATAGAACCAATATGTCTGAGATAGAACCAGTCAACTTCTCAAAAAACACCTACAGCTGGTTGGCTTTTGATGGCAAAGTAGAGAAATTGTAGCCAACTCTGCTGCTAACAGAATTATATAACCCCCGTCCACTCTCATTGGCATAATTGATTGAATCTGTAATTGGTCCTGATGAAGGTGATATGAATAATTGTTCACCGAAACGTGCGTAGAACATTTCCAGACACTTGGGAATCCTACTAGAAACACAGACAAGAAGAAAATTTGTCGAGAAGAATAAGTCAACTCTCGAATGTCTATGTTCTGAATTTAAAGTCATATAGGATCCCAAATATGCTTTGTATTTTATTGTTATCTTTTGTGTTGTTAGTATGTATGATAGTGTGAATGAATAGTTTGACAGGTGAGAATGCAGGTATGATGGTTGTTTGTGGGGGTATCTATATTTTAATGAATTGTGTCCTAAATGTACATATTGATCTAATTCATATGAAATTGTAAATACATGTATGATTTTATGATTTGGTGAGCACAAAAAGAAGAAAACATATATATAAAAATGAAAAAATATACTTTTTGATATACAATAAAATAACAATTTATCTAGAAAAAAACATGTGACAAGTTTGTGTTTATGGGGAGATGTCTTATGTTTGAGCTCTTGGCCAATGTTGAAATAAGATAGGTCAGTTTAGAGGTTTTCTCTTATTTGTTGTTGCTTCCCCCTCCTCTTGGACCTGAAAGTAAATAGGGGGTACCTTCCTTCTTATATGGTTCTTGGCTCTCCTGCAGCCAGGATTATATCAGACTGCAGACTAAGAAGTTTAAAAAAGTAAAAAAAACAAGACAACAGGCCTTTCCATCTATCCTCCTAGCATCTGGAACAACATCCTCATATTCATCAGTACCACCCCACCACTGCTGCAGTTTAGGTAAGAGCTGAAGACTCACCTCTTCAAAGAACACTACATCACAATGCATTAACTGCCTCCTCTCCTATTACTCACCAACTTTATGCTTGTCTTTGATCTTGTACGATGCTCCTCTGGCTTTTGGCTAGGTTCGCCCTATGGAAATAACATATATATATATATATATATATATACATACATACATACATACATACATACATACATGCATGCATACCTACATACCTCTTTGGCCACTCATGCATGACACTAAAGCACTTCCCACATAGGGTCACAACAAAAAGAACACTCTGCCAACCACGCTCTACTCCTCAATGTGGCGTGGTCCTGTTTGAAAATGTGCTTGGGCACGCCACATAGGGTTGTCAAGTTCTATATAAATACTACAATACAATACATTACATACACCTGGATACATGTAATCTGGGAATGCCCTGGAATGAAATAACATCTGGGTTTAGATTTATAAGGATTTAAAATTCCCTGGCTATAGAATTAGGGTTGGCCCCATGTGTGACCCTTTTGGGGAGGAGGTGAAACATTGGTTTGGTGATAGTTTGCTTTTTTTGGTTCTTCACTGGACTAGGCATTAATTGCTCAAAAGTGGAGATCCGACACATCCCCCTTCATTTTTCAGGGACGATTGGATACAGAAGGTTAAACAAGCATTGGCACTGCTAAGAGGTCTAGTTTAATGTGCTAACAAATGCAATGTCAGCACATTAAAGCCAGACAAGAAAAGAAATACCCTGTTTTTTTAATCTATTTCAAATAAAAGTTGGGCAGCAAGAAAACCTTAATTACAGTTCCTGTTTTTTTATCTATGCCACAGAAAGAAAGGAAGGACTATAATGGAGAATCATTTTCCAACCGGCCTTCTTTTAGAATAGAAATAAAAAGAGAATGTACTAAAGGAACGAAGTAATTCGGTATAGTCCACCTTTGGTTTTTCTGAAACAAAAAAAATAAATACCTTGTCCTGGTGGCACTTATGAAACGCCAGCGGGAGGGAAGGGCAGTTAGGCAAGAAGGAGTGCACAGGAAAGGACGTGTAAGGAAAATCATACAAGAGGTTGGTGTGCAGGGGAAACTGAGCACACATTGAAAGGAAGAGGGGGAATGAGTAGCACACATGGTTGGAAGGGAACAAAGAGAAAGAACAGAGTGACACATGCAGGAGGGAGCTAGCTGGAGCACAGACAGAAAGATGTATAGTTGCAAAAAAAACCTCGTACAATTCTTTGCAAACACATCAGTGAAGGTGGAAGGATACACCCAAACGGCCAATAGCATTAGATGAGTGATGAATACTCCACTTGATGGGGCCAATGCGCGATTGACAAAGTCTCAAGCCAATGGCTACAAGAGGCTAGAAATAAAGCAAATGGTTGAATTGGGCAGGCCCAAAACACATTCTGTGTATATTGTAAGCTACAGGTCTGTTTGACAGCAATGCTGTCAAAGCCCAGACCAAATAAGTAATGGTACACAAAAAACTATTTCACAAAGGTCTGGGGTTTATGTCTAAATTTAAGTGGATTTGGGGATCATTTGAAGAATGAACATTTAGTGCCTGATTTATATGTTGGCGGAGAGGAAACTCTGTCGCTACAGTGACGGATTTCCTCCCCTGCCAACATGTGTGCCCGATTTAGATGCGGGTGGACCTTAAGTTTGGATACAGCGGTGACTACTCCATCTCCACTGTAGCCAAACTTCTCTGACGGCCCGACAGAGTAAGGGCCGTCAGAGAATTGGCTATATGTCCATATGCCGAATTCGGATAGGTGGACATATAGCTGTTTTTTAAAAGGCAAACCCTGGTGGTGAGGGACCGTAAAAAAGAAAGAAATAATGTCCCCCTCGCAATGGAAGATGACTCCCATGGCGAAGCGGGCATTATCTTTTTTACTTTCAAAAAGAAAATTGTAGTTTGGTATTTTCTTTTTGGAAATAAAAGAAAACCGTTTGGTGCAAGCCTCTGTCATGTTGATGGAGTCCTGCATCAAACTGTTGACATTGACAGAAACTGATGGTACCTCCACCAGGACGACCTAATATCACCCTAGCAGAACAAGGGGCTGTCCACCAGTATATTAATCAGGCCTTTAGTCTGTAGCTGAATCACATTTCCTTCTTGAAGGGGAATTTTCTAAAATATAAGAGACATGGACAAAGGATCTGAAATATTCCCAGTAAAGCCTTTTTATTCGTTCAACCGAGTAATTTACTGTCTCTTAATTAACTTTTTTTTAATTTTTATGGTATTTTAAATGAATTGCTATGTATATACAACTTATATACTAAAATAAATAAATAACGATGCCCACACTGGAATGTGTACTGTTACGTTTATGAACCAGTCCCGTGGCATCAGTGCTTTGTGCAATCATTAACTATATATGCTGGGTCTAGAACACGTTTTTCTGCCGAAGATTGAACAAAGAAATTTATCTGGGGAATAATTCCATGTACAAAGTAAACTTTTATTGCTCCATCTTAAAAAGCAGCATGATACATTCCCCCATTGTCCAATTTACAACTCAGAATATTTTTTTGTTATACACAATTCTCCACCCAGGAGTAGTCCAAAGACACCCAGGTGCGGCATCCTAGAGCTGAAGTGAGAAATGGAGCAATAAAGGAAACGTGATAGTACTTTTATGAAGCCACCGTTCACAGGCTTTTCATCGATTTAACAACAACGCCCTATGGAGACTGATTTAAAATTAATGAACATGTTCGCAGATGTCTTTGTGAAAGTGTATGGAAATGCTTTAAATATTTGAGTCCTCCCTGTCTTTTCCCTCTCAAAACATCCTAATTTGGCACTTTCTTTTCCTTCTTATTTGGCATTTTTGTCTACTTAGGAATGAACTAGTTTAACATTTTTAAATCTCGCTCCCCTGGTTGATTGGGGAACAGGCAAGAGCACAGGGATGGAGCACACACCTCGGGGATGTGTGGGAATCAGGATTCAAGTCCTTACTCCCAGCTCAAACAAGGCAGCCCTACTCCAGCTGCCGCGGCCGGCACAAGTAAGCACGGCGGGGCGGGGCGGGGCGGCACGTTGGGGGGGAGGGGGGTATGTCGACAGACGACAGAATAGGTAGTATTTATTTATTTAATTCTACTCATTCCGTCGTCTGGAGTGTCGACTCCCCCCCTCGCACATTGCCCCTCCCCGCCCTGCTTACCTGTGCCAGCCACCACTGGTTCTAATTTGTTCGTTTTTGCAAGCCCCAAGATGTAGTGTTAAATCATCAGTGGTTGGTTTGGTTCTAAACCATTCATCTCAAAGTTCCCATGCTGGACTTTCTCTATTAAGTACTTCCTCTGTAGTGCTTAGTTTGTAAAAAAAAACAACAAAAAAACTGCCAGGGCTCTCATCAGGAGGCCACTTGGCAGCTTGCACTACACATTTCCCCAGCCATGCTGCCAATGATAGTAACAACACAACTACTAACTGTCACACTCCTACAAGTGTGACAATTCGGACTATTTCAGGCCTCCACAGCTATGAGAATGGCATGGGCGGCAGGCAATAGTCATTTTTAATGTATATTGAGCTAATAATTACCTGTTTTTGTGGTCATCTCTAAATTAGCCAGACAGCGCCACCTGGTGGCAAACTCTCACAAGTGCCGGTGTTGACAACTAAGGGCCCGATTCCGATCTTGCTCGGAAAGCCCTGCGGCCGACTCGCGCTCGTAGAGCTTTCCGAGCGACTCGAGCTTTCCGAGCGACAGAGTACGATGCGCTGCAGCGCTGACGGACTCGGGTCGCTCGGAGCACCATTGAAGTCTATGGGAGCCTGGTGTACATTGCGTACATAGACTCCCAAAGACAATAAACGCATGTCTTGGACGAGTGTGCCCCGTGTCGCTGGGACGCCTCATTCCCGCCCGCCCGCACCATGCATGCATGTGTAGGGGGGACCCTTGTGCCCCCCCCACTGACTGAGTCGTAGGAGCACGGGTTAAGGATGGCCCGCTACGGACCCCCGAAGTCCGCTTCCCGGAGCTTTTTCAAGTCGGAGGCTCCGACTCGATCCAGCTGCTCAGCGCGCGCATCGTACTTGGTCATCTGGGAATCCACACCGTTGCGCTGTGCGTGTCGGCCATGGCGGAGTCGTCCGGAGGGGATCGATGACGCGTACGAGCCGCTCGGAGCGTGAGGCGATTATCGCATCGTACTTGCTCGCTCGTACAGCTTTTCGAGTCGCACGGAAATCACGCATACGACTCTGACTCGCTACTGACGGATGCCGTCAGGGGCGTTTCCGAGCGAGATCGGAATCGGGCCCTAAGTGTGGGTGCCGAGCTCCGGAAACCACCGGCTCAAAGTTAGCACTGTTCCTCTGACATATGGCTAAAACTATCCCAGGAAGCATTCTTCTTAAAATGTTTCCAGGATGACATCCATCTCAGTCAGATGAGCTCCTAAAGCCCACCCATGGGATAAAATGAGGTGTGTTATCATCATAGCGCATTGAGAACGTGGATGTCGAAGCCAATCTCTCCATCTGCCCCACGAAGCCAATCTCTCCATCTGCCCCTACAGGTTAATTTAACCCCTTGCACTGGAACGAGGATGTTAAGGAAGGCTCAGACTAAGGTGAAAAGGGAGTAAGGAGCGAGAGAAAGAGACAAACTCCTGGAGGCTGCTGTTGGGAAAAGCCAGAATGGATTTTGGAGGCACAGCATCTCAGGCACAAATTAGGAACATCAAGGTCCCCACCTGAAAGTTTGAGAACACAATTACTAAGGAGTCAACAGCATAGGCTAGGAATTAGATGTAAGGGTAACAAAGAGCGAGGCTTACCCGAGGCAAGCACATATCTAGCCCCCACCGTACCACAGACCCCGTAGAGAAGCCGAAGCTAGAATGCCTATACTGCATCTGGAGAAGGGCCTGGACAAGGAGACAAACTGTCTAGAAGGTAACAAGGCAGGAACTGCAAACAGAGGGTAAGGAAACTAAAAGACAAGGCAAAATGCAACAAAAGTGAAGGAAAGAAACAAACTAAGTGCGAACTGTAGCAAAAAGCTAAGAGCGAAGAGTCACAACGATCACTGTTGCCAGACAAGGAAACTCTATACAGGTGGGGTTGAAATACCTGGTGTGTCACTACTGAGCTAGAAGTGTGCCAGTTTGCGCTGGTCCTTTAGAAGCTGAGGCGCTACTTATGAGTCTGGGAAATGTTGTCTTTTCAGTTCAACTGCATAATTCCCTCTGTCCTGTGTGCCATCTCTTCCACGTTCCCAGCCTCCTGTGTCCAAACTTGTCTTGAAACCTGACAAGGTGCCTCTCTCTCCCTAAAAGTGGAAACTAACACACCCTGGTTGTCTATTTATGGAATCTTTCCAACGCCCCGGAGAGATGAGCTAGGGTGTCTCTGGTAAGTCCTGTTTCAAAGGAAATGATGTCCTGTATGATGTCTTTATTATGTGAATGCTACACTCCAGGGGTCTCTACCTTCCCTTCTAATAGCCATTTGTCTCATCTTCCTTCCTCCTGCAACAACCTGATAGCAGTATTGTGCTGCTTCCTAGCAGTGGAATATCCTGCAATCATATTTACCTTGTTCTGCTGGTAGAGGGATCCTATCAGGACCGTTGCACCAGCCGGGCTGTCACCCTCCAGACAGATTCTGAATGGCAGTTTCTGACCAGGGCCAGACTAGCTGTAGCGGGTATCGGGCGTTTTCCAGGGAGGCTGGAAGGGTGGGGGCCGGTTTTGCAGCAGTGCTCCAATATCTGCCCCCCAGTAACAAAAGCAGCAGTGCTTCACACTTGCACTCCCCCCTCCGGCTGATCCTTCAAAATTGCCAGGGCGGCTTTGGGTTCCCAGTCCAGCCCTGTTTGTGACACATTTTCCTAAGTCAAGCTTTGCTTGCGGACTGTATTGGATGGGAGCCCGGCAGAATCCACTTAGGGGCTTCTAGGGCAAAGGCAGGAATAAACAGCTTTTATAAAAATCTTAGTTGTATAATTCATACTTTAAAAATCTAAGTTTGTCAAAGAATTAGGGGAAACATTGCAATGATGGGTTTCCTAGCTTAATTCTAAACCAAGTTATGCAACTTTGGTTGTTTTTCAACATAAAGCAGGTCTTATCAATGGGAAGGCTACCTTTGCCTATGTAGATAACAACACTTTTAATCCCTGTTACTACGGAAGCTTGCAATTTAGGACACTTGGTAGTGTCATCTCTATATATTATGCAGTCAGGCTTTGTGATTTTCGAGGCCTGCTTTACTGTTGACCTATTTAATGTTAGAAGAAGGTTCACACATGACAATAATGGTTTTACTCTGACAGGTAAGTGTTCCAGCTTGGCCTAAAGAGGCAAAGAGCTGCTCTGCCATGTTTCTCTCTCAGGGGTAGTGTAAGATCACACTGCAGCACACATTAGACATTTGTCATTTATGCTACTTGTGTAGTCTCTTATCATTCTGGCCACCAACCTACCTAAAATGGAGTGCCCATGGTTTGACGAGGAATGCCGCGTAGTCAAGGCTCAGATCAGGCAGAAGGAGAGAAGACTGAGGATAAGGTATAATGTGGAAATACTACATTCCCTCCAGTCTTTAAGGAGAAAATATAAATTATTAATTAGGAATAAAAAGAGAATTTATAAAGATAACTGCTGGGCAAATATGTTAGAGGTAATTGAAACTAAAGATGTCAAAGGGTTTTGGAAACTGGTCCAAGAAAGTGCGGGGAGAAAAATAGGATCCGTAGTTTGTATGGTCCCTGAAGATGACTGGGTGGGTTACCTGGAAGAAATATATGGGAAATTGCCAATACAAGAAGATGCAAGTACATTAGCATGGACACGGGTGAGGGATGACATAAAAGAATATTTTACTTTCAGTCACGTAAAGGAAATTATAGCAAGTTTGAACCTTACTCGTGTGGCAGGCCCAGATAATCTGCCGGCAGTGATAATAAAAACTAGACCCGAGTGGTGGGCAGAGTTTTTCGCAAGGATGTTCCAGGTGATTTTGGAGACCGGGATCGTACCAGAAAATTGGAGGGGTGCAATTATAAGACCAATTCATAAAAGGGCGATCTAAAAACACCAAAGAATTATAGGTTAATAAATCTCCTGGATATAGGGGAAAAGGTTTTTGCGAAAGCTGTTTTAGGTTCACTTAAAGACTGGGCTGAAGGAAATCAGATTATACCCCCGGAACAGGGGGTTTTAAAGCGGGACATTCCACAATTGACCATTGCTTTGCTCTCTGGTCCATAGTGCGGAAATCGATTGAACAGAGGGGAAGCCTGTTCTGTTGTTTTGTGGACTTCCGCGCAGCTTTCGATCTGGTGGACCGGGAGCTGCTGTGGGAGGCTTTAATCAGATATGGCATCCCAAAGGATTTGTTAAGTTTGATACAAATTCTCCATACAAATAACTGGGCCCATATAATTTTAGATACAGACGGAAGTTTATCTGGAAGGATTGAGATTGGTAATGGGTTGCGGCAGGGTTGTGTACTTGCCCCCTTGCTGTTCTCTCTGTTTTTAGCAGACTTGCCGTTAACATTAGGAAATGTAAATGGGGCAAGCCCGAAACAAGATGGAAAGCACATTGCATGCCTGCTTTATGCGGATGATCTAGTGATTATGGATCAAACTGAAATTGGCCTGCAAAGGAAGTTAAACATGTTTAATGTTTATTGCCGAACGAAAAAACTTGTTGTTAATATGGACAAGACTAAGATCCTGAGCTTTGGTCGAAGGAAAGTCGGGTTTACATGGTTCTTGGGGGCTGAGAAGCTAGAAAAGGTCACAGAATATAGGTATCTGGGAATGTGGTTTGAAAGAAGTCTGAAATGGCATACCCACCTAGATGCTCTAAAATTGAGAACATCAGCATCGGTCAGTGGACTGAAAAAATTTAATAAAGCGTATGGCGCGATGTCTGATAGACCGGTTCTAAAAGCTTATGCAGCCATGGTACCCCCTGCAATTTTTGTATGGCGCAGAATTGCTATACTTAAGCGGCAAAGAGAGTTGGGATGTCGAGGAAGGTAAAACTCTAAAAACCTATTCTCACTCCCTATGTCGGCAATGGTCCAGGCTGCAAGACTTGAATTGGGATTGACCTCATGGGGTATTTTAGCTGGTATGGCCCTACTTCGTTTTTGGCAACGTCTAGGAACAGGCGAGAACTCTAAAATATCACATTGGTGTAAAAATGAAATTCAGAATAGTGAATTAAAGTGGGCAAGAGAGATTAGAGCTATTATGACAAAGCTGTGTTGTCTGTTGAAGGTTAAACTGTGCCCCATTACTTATCTGATCAATGTTGACAAGAAGGGACTTAGGACGCAAGGGAAAGAAATTTCGCAGGTACAGGACCACAATTACCTCCTGAATAAAATCTCAGTACATTTTATGGTTACCACTTGGAAAAACAAACAATGCTTCCCCTATGTTGACAGGTTACCCGACTATCAATTACGAAGAGAGGTTTTAAGGGTAAGAATGGGGGTGAACCCTTGTTATGTAAATAATGGGGTGAAAAGCTCTATGATTGACAAGAAGGGAAGATGCACTTGTACTTTGGGCACCCCATGTGATTTATTACATATATTAATGGACTGTCAGAAGTTTCTCGATATTCGAATATTGTTTTTAAGACCGATTTTTAAGAAATATGATATTAAAAATAGGGCCCAGGCTGTAATTTTAGTGACAAAAATGAGCTACTTAGATATAGCTGTTGCCATTGGTAAATGTATGCAAAGAGTTAAGGCACGTTTTAATTTGCATTAGTACAATAATACACCTTGGTGCAGCTGTTGGAGGGATTTTATAACGATGTGTGTTTTAAGATGTGTTTTATGTTTTTATGTTTTAAGGATGAGTAATTTTAGTTGTTTTTAATATGTATATGTAATGTTTGAGGACCAATTCGTCCAAATAAACTTGAATTAACTACTACTACTACCTAAAATTCAAACTTGCCAATTGGCGCAGGCAAGAAGTTGCCATGTTTAGGAGTAGAGCACGTGCACGGGAAGGTATGAAGCAACCTACTCATATCTAGAGGTGCAAATATGCCAGCAGGCCAGTAAAAGTAATATGGGGCCAAGGGCTGTCCCCTGAAGCATGGTCGAGTTTGTGGGAAAGGGCTGGGCAATTAGTCTAAGGTCCCAACTAGAGCCGGACTGGGAACCCAAAGCAATGTTGACGGACCAGCCCACCTGCTGATTCTGTTACTGGGGGGCCAATATAGCAGCACCACTGCAAAACCGGCCCGAGTAATGAAAACGGACGCTACAACTGCAAAATCAGCTCCCACCAGTGCTTTAAATGGGCTGGTACTCACCGGTACTGAGTACCGGCACTTCTTAGATTTATCGCTCTGAGTACCGGCACTTCTCTACTGCCCTGGAGAGTACCGGTACTCATGAAAAGGTAGGCTCATTGGCAGTGCTGGTGAGCAGGAGTAGAACGTGTCTCTGGCAGCCAAGGCGCCGCTTCTGCACCACCGATCTGAGACCCAGCTGAGCTATTCAGCAGGGCTCATTTGAATAATGTCCGGGTGCTCACCATCACGCTGTGCTTGACAGAGCAGGGTCCATTCAGGCCCTGTGCTGTCAATCACATTCACACTATCCTGTGCGTTCGTGCAAGCACAGTAATCATGTCAGTCCCCTGGCAGTGGCAATCAGGCTACAGCCAGTCCAGCCCTGGTGGCAATTAAAAAAGCCATGGTAGGTGAAGAGAAAAGATGGCTTTTATCATACCTGAGTCTTTTGTGTGTCGCTATGTTTGTGTGAATGCCTGTTTTTGTAAGAAAAAAGTGAAAGAAAGAGAGAGAGAGAATCAAGACACTCTCAGGAGGTATTTTAAAGAAAATGTGTGGCACTTTGTTTGTACATGTCTGCTCTGCGACAAAGATTCATAAATAACGTAAAAGGGAGAGTGGGTGGGTGAGTGGATGAGTAAGTGGATGGATGAGTGAGCATGGGTGGATGTATAGATGGATGGATGAGTGAAAGCATGCATGGGTGAAAGAGGGTGGATAATTGGATAAAAGGGTGGATGATGGGTGGATAAGTGAAAGTTTGGATGGATGAATGAAAGGTAGGGAGGATGGATGAAAGGGTGGATGATGGATGAGTGAAAGGAGGGATTGAGTGAAAGGGTGGATAGAATAAAGGAGTGAAAGGGTTAATGGATGGATGAGCGAAAGGATTGATGGATGAGGGAAAGGGTGGATAAAGAGATGGATGAGTGAAAGGATGAATGGATAGGTTTGGAGATTAATGGATGGATGGATAGGTTTGGATATGAAGGGAGGATAGACGGAATGGTGAAAAACTGAATGATTGATGAAAGACTGAATAGACAATAGAATGTAAAGGTTAAATGGTGGACATCAGGAGGTAAATGGTAGGATGAAAGGATGAATGGATAGATTGATGGAAGAGACAAGAGATATCTTCTGGGGAGGGTCATGATGAGTTGCTTCATTTGCTTGGTGCCATAAGAGCTTTGGTGCGACGTGGGGGTATTTTCAGTTTCTTCCTACTCGCGTGCTCAAAATATATAGTATTGTGCCAAACAGCAATTAACAGTATGACATTAAGAAGGTGCAACTATTGCAAAAAAGGAAATGTTAACATATTATCGCATTTCTCTTTCATTTTGTGTAATGAGTTAACCTGCTTTGTTTATATAAACACATTTCTCATGTGTTTTGGTATGTGCTGCAACTAATATAGAAGTTGTTAAGTATCATCATGTCTTGCCCTTAGCCCCGCCCCTAGCCCCGCCCCCTCACTACACCTCTAGCTCATTTTAATGAGTACCTGCACTTATTTTTTCCCATTTAAAGCACCGGCTCCCACCCTTCCAGCCTCCCAGAGAAACGCCGATGCCTGCTACCGAAAGTCCAGCCCTGGTCCCAACGAAAAACGAAAGTGCTTATGTTGTTTTACTCTATTGTGCTGTGTCATCTGAATGCCACTGCATTGATCGAACGCTGTATGCCTTTTCTCCGACAAGCCACTTGTGTGTTGTGTTGTTTTTCTCTATACAAAAATCAATAAAATCTGTTTATCAAAAAAAAGTAACATGGGGAAAACACTCACTGAGGCCTTTCAAAAAGGGAGATTCCTATAAGAGACAAAATCATTGGGCCATTGTTTTTCACAGTTTTATTTTGTGGTTATCAATATTCCTGTCTTAAACAATGGTACATCAGATTTTTTGTAATCATACCGGGTGAAAAATGGCAGTGTTGAAAGATTACCATTTTTTCCTCTGAATATTTACTGAAACTGATAATTTGGTAATTACATGTTAAAAGAAAGAGAGCTGTGCAAAGATATATATGCAGATATTTTGTGCAAACATCCTTTTGGAATGCAAGATGAATAATTACTGTTTCAGAATAACCCATTGTCTTTGCTTACAATATGCATTACCATCCAAATCTGAAGTGATGTCAAG
The DNA here is from genome assembly GCA_963921515.1 of Calotriton arnoldi. NCBI lineage: Eukaryota > Metazoa > Chordata > Amphibia > Caudata > Salamandridae > Calotriton > Calotriton arnoldi. The sequence continues at coordinate 8,471,682 of CAWUFW010000013.1, read as the reverse complement.
ATAACCAGGTAGCAAGCCCCCTTGGCATTTAAAAATCTTACTAGAGGAGGTGCAACACTAAGCTTGGTGACCGACACAGGAAGGAAGGTTAAGGATAATTGTTATACGCTTGTATGAATATGCCCCTTCAGTGTCCTTACTTAAGGGCCCTGAATTATTGGCCGAATAACTTACCACTTATCGTCAATGCTCAGGGGCATCCACTCCTGATATTATTCATTACTCCTTGTGGCATGACTAATTCCAGGAGACCATCACCAGAGGGTCAGCTAGATAAATAGTTCCACAATGCATTGATAGAGGGGTTTCAAAAGACAATAAATGTGTTCCTCCACATGCCAAATCATATTTATTTTTTACCCTAAAAAAGTGACTCTTCGCGCCTCCTGGTGTTTTTTCTTCCCAAACATAAGCATACCTCCCCATTCTGCATCCTATTTTTTCTATTCCAATAAGAGTGTCTTCACGCCACACATTCTGTTTTACCAGCCCCAATGAAAACATGCCTCCCCATGCTCCATGCTCTTTTGTCTACCCCAATAAAGGAGAGTTTCCCCATGGATCATTCTATCTGGGCTACCCCAGTAAAAGTGTGACTTCCTCAGCCTTATACTTTTTGGTGTACAGCAGTAAAGGAGTTTCCCCCATGCATCATCATGTTTGGTCTACCCCAATAAATGTGTGACTCCCTAAGCCTTATACTAGTGATTTACCCCCCAAAAAGTGCCTCCACACATCATCATGTTTTGTTTACCAGCCGCGGCCAGTCCATTGAGGCTGAGGGGCCACGCCCCTCACATCTTGCCCCTCACGAACAGTGTCTGTCAGGCTGAGCAAGGCTCAGCCTGACAGACACTGTTCATTTTCAGGTCAGGCAGCCAGGAGCTAGACATGCGCTAAATGCACAGGCTCCTGGCTGCCTGAGCTGAACTTTGCTGGACTGAGAATGTCACAGCTCATGTGGACGTGACCTCCTCAGCTCAGCATAGGTCCTTGAGGCCCTCCCCCTCAGCGATGAGGGGTAGCGTCACTCACTGCCTCGCACCTGGGCGCTTCAGTTTTAAGCCCTGAAACACCCAGGGTCGAGTGTCAATCAGTAACACTTCATCACAGGGTGGGGTCGAGTCAGCAGTCTCACTGACCCATCCCACTCTGTGACGACGTAGGGACTGCTGCCTTCCCTCATTGGCTGACCTTAAGTCCTGGGACCTCAGAGGCAGAGCTGCAGGTAAGTGTGATTTTTTTTTATTAATGTTTGGTGCATGTGTGAGTGTATGTTTGAATATTTAGTAATGCGTGTTGTGAATCAATGTGTGTGTATGTGTGTGTGTGTGAGTGTGTGCGCGTGTGTATGAATGAATGGTTGTGAGTGTGTATGTGTATGTGTGCTTGTGAGCCCTGTCTGCCCCCTCCCTCCTACAATTACCAGTTGCCACTGTTGTTTACCCTAATAAATGAAAGTCTCCCCATGCCTCATCCTTTTTCTCTATCCCATGAAAAGAGTGCCACCCAGTGCTTTAAAGTACCTATTATAATGAGAATTCCCTAAAGTGGTCGGTATTACCTGATCCTCCATCAGTGTCCTCACAGTCCTTCCTCCTTGACACCTCTGAAACAGTCCAACACTGGTTTTAGATCGGGAAAAAGCCCCATCACAATAAATGAAGCCCCAGAGACCGAATTCAATTAACTGTGAAAAACACTTGAGGAATACTGCATGAAAAGCAAATTCTTGAGCATTCCCAGGTCAAGGTTCCAATGAAGAATGAAGGTTCTGGGTAAGCCCAGGACACTGTACAAACATTAAGACCTCTTAGGTCGTTGCACATGATGAACGTGGTGATTATTCTGTAGCTGTAACTGAATAACTAAGGATATCATGATATGCATTGGAAAGTGGTCTAAAGTAACCCAAAGTGACGCTGTGCAATATTTTGTGCTACTTTGTGTCAAGGGGATGTCCCATGGGTGGTACATGGGTAATCCTAGCAACCACCCGTGGGTTTTAATTCCAATTTACATTTGTAGGCAGGGGTTTGCACCCATAAATTATGCCTCTCAAAGAAGGCAAGTGGAACAGGTTTTACAATTCTTCAAATTTTTCCAACTTTGCATGTGTGCACAACTATACGGCCCACATAAAATGATAAGAAAATATTAAAGCATAGTTGTTTTACTGGAATTTATTCTACAAAATTCACTCCTCAATGGAGTGAGTGCCCCTGCTTGGTGATGTGGAAATTCACCTACATGAAAGAATCTTGTAGGAGAGTGACAGAGGATTGTACAGCATGCACCATTGGCACTAGTTCCTTCCAACTCAAGGAGAATAAGTCCTCCAGATATGACCACTATTTCTCAGTGTACATACAGTGTGCTTCAAAAACCCACCTTCGGTGAGATTCATGGGAGGGTGAAGCAGAGTACCATCGAATGAAGCAAAAATCAATGCAAAGTAACCAAGCCTTGGAAGAAACAAGAAGCAGGGCTTCAAAGTTTGCAAATACAGTTGATATGCTTGCCAGAAAATGAAGGTGACACCCTAATTCCTGTTTGTATCATACTCATATACTCTTATGCACTATAAAATTAATGTTTAAACTTATGATGAAGAATATATGTTTTATAATTAAATACGGATTTTGTTTTACAGTGGTTCGGAGCTTCCCGTAGCTTTGAACATGCTTCCTAGTTTTAATGGTTCAAGGAGGCCCCGAAGCCATGTTATTCAAGGTTGAACAGTTTCACAGTTCCAAGAAGCACAATCCCCTTCTCAAACCCGCAAGTGGAATCAGGAATTTAGGAGAATAATGAGCCTACTATTGTATTTATGAATGATATTGTAGAATCCCTTCATACATACAATGCTGGGCTCATTATTCTCCTAAAATTGCTTTTTGGTTCCTTCTCCTATTCAGACTCCTGCTGCTGGTTGCCCAGCGACTTACCCTTCCCGAAGGACCAGTAGCCCACGTGGACCTGGTCTAACCTACTGTCTCACCTTGACAAATTAATAAACTGAATAAAAGTGGAGGCCATATTCATTAGACATAGACACTAAAATAATGAAGGTAACATTAAAAACTGTCAACTTACCTGATACATTATCTACCCTCCTGGTCACTATCCTACCCAACCGAGAAGTCCCTACTGGTGATAGTGGGCTTTCCGCTTATGTCCATATTCCTTGAACATGGGCTTACCTGTTGTCCTTCATTAAAGATTTTCCAAAATTCCAGGAGGAACTCTATCGCTGTTACATGCAGTTAAACAGGCGTACCGTAATGGGGGATCTTATGGAGGGATTTCGATGTCTAGTTCAGTATTATCAAAACCAAAGATCTATGGGAAGACTGTCAGGCAGCTGTCAACTGACAAAGACGCAGAACCCCCTAAAGTCCCTAATAATGGTCCTTGTACTGAAGTCGCTACAAAACTACAAGAGTACTTGCACACCTTCATAAGAATGTTCCCCAGGAAAGAGTAAACTGGTCTAAGATTATGTATGTGTCTCAAGAAAAAAATTGAATCTGTTCATGCATATTCTGAACATCAGCTCCAGATACATAAACAGCATAGCAGTGTGAAAAACCCTTTGGGCGAGGGTCTGCCAGCTTTTGTTACCACTTTTGTACAGGGACTGCGCTTTAATAGTGCGATGCAGCGCGCGCTACGAAATTCGTTTTATTTATTTATTTGCTAACTTACCTGCATTCTGCCGGATTCCGGTTTTTACTACCCCCCACCCTGCCCCTCCCCCGCCGCACGTCACCGCCCGGCGGAACTCCCTCCAGGAGCCGCGACTGGGTGCCCAGCCACCATATTGTCACTGCCAAGTATTTTGCTGTGTTAGATTTAGGTTCTACTTTCCTCACTATACCTTTGCATCCTGATTGTCAATATCTTTTGGCTTTTCAATATGAAAGCAAATACTACATGTGGACCTGTTTATGCCAATGCTACACAGAAAGTCCCACAATATTTTTATAAGAATTGAAACAAGATCTAGATAAACTCATGTTGTCAGGATCCTTCACATTGATACAGTACATTGCTGATTTACTACTAGCTTCACCATCACTAGAAGCATGTAATGTTATGTTACATGAATTTGTAACGCGCACAGCTACTCATGAGTGTCCCGGCTATAGGACACTATAGTGTTGCTTTGTCATTTGGCAGCAAAGGGATGCAAGGTTTCACCAAAGAAATTAATGAATTTTGCAACAACAGTAACATATGTGGGTCATGCATTGTCATATGGGATTAGAAAATTGCTGCCAGGCTGAATCACAGCCGAAGCTCTAGCCTCCTTGGGACAGCAGAATATTGCCGAGATTGGATCCCCAACTTTTCATTAATAGCTCGCCCTTTACAATCCTTATCACACAAAGAAATGACAAACCCTGTTCTGTGATCTCAAGAATGTGGAAAAGCGGGAGCGTGGCTTCGATGCCACTCAAGATGGCCACTTGACAGGAGAGGTCCATCGCAACGAGGACGAGTTGCGTCTTTTGGTGCTGGTTGGCACCTTCCCGACAGTCCAAAACGGCAGAGTCTGCAGCGGAAACCAGGGGCACAATGTGGAGCTGTTTTTTTAAGTAAAGTGCATTGCGCTTCTCTTCATTTTCTCGATGTTGCGGCTGCTTCACGGAGCAACCGCCATTTTGTCTGTTCCAACGCTTCCCCACAAGTAAGAGTTCTTCAAATGCAGCGCGTTGGAGGGATTAATTTTGTCAGTTGTACATGACTTCCCCAGGATAATGAGGGCCCCTGCAGCATTTTTCTTTGTTTTATTATTTGGCTCAAATAAAACTGTTGTTTTGCGCTCTACAGCTGGGGAATGTGCATATTTAAGGCTCTATGGCATTCTGAGGTGGTGATTTTTAGTTTAGTTTTAGTTTATTTGAAGTTTACTGACTTGTTGTCGGTTCTTTCTGCAGCTAGGGCTAAGCGTCAAGTTTCTTGGTTGGGTCAAAGGGCATTCCTCTCTCAAGATGTCTCTGATGCCACCGCAGCTAGAAGAAAGGAGTTTCTTAATCTCCGAGCTCCTCTTTGCACTCTTGGAGCCAGTTATGGTCTCTTTCATCCCTGCATTTTCAAAGTAACTTTCCAAAATAAGACTGTGACGTTTGAAGATCCAGCGGAACTTTAAAAAGTTTATACATGCCCATACTTTGAGTAATATGGAAACTGCTGGTCCATCTAATGGTTGATCTATCTGTCTTTGCTTGTTCTTTGCTCTAACTGTTGGGCTCTCAAATGATACTGAATTGTAGTTCTATTTTTGTGATTCCTCAATATATCTCAGTTTGTAATTCTTCAAATGTTTTAGTATATCTCAGAAGGTAATTCTTCGTATGTTTTATTGTATTTGATATATCTTATGTTGTTCTTTTTTATCTCCTTGCAGGTTCGTCTGATGTATTCAGTGTGTTCGGTCCGTTTTCCTCAATGTTTGTTTTGGTCCTGGTGTGGCTTGACCTCCCCTACCCTCGGGCGTGTCATCGTCTTATGTGTCGTCACCACCCCTGTTCTATTTCGTTCTTGTCTTCTACAGGTATGTTCTTTCAGACATCCTTTATGGATATGCAATGTCTTCTCTTTTGGCTTTTGTATTTTCCTTTTTATCTTTCTTTTTTCTGTTCTCTGTTTCCTTTCATCCTTTCCCTTCTTCCTTTCCTTCTTGTCTCATTTCTGCATTGCTCTTTCTCTTCCTTTAATTATATGATGGAAACTTTTTTTCTTTTTTTTATGCCTCATTGTTCCACAATGCTGTTTTCTCTTTTTGTATTGCATATAATTCAGAGTAATCTCATGGAATATTAATGGTTCGCTTAATCCGATCAAACAACAGAGAGTGTTATCCCATCTAGGTAAATCTAATCCGGATCTGGTTCTCCTCCAGGAAACCCACCTTACACAATCTGAAGCTCTAAAATTTAAGCGAGCCTGGGTTGGATATGTGTTTGTTTCCCCATCGGGAATAAGGTTGTGATATTGGGTAAAAAATCCCTTAATGCTAATTTGGTTTCTCAACAAATAGATGATATGTGCAGGTGGATTATAGTATGCCTCATTATAGACAATGTCCCCCTTACTATTATGTTACTATTATGAATGTTTATGCCCCAACGCAACCTGATAATGCTTTTTGGCCCACCATTGCACAAAAAAGTACACAATTTCATGACTCTTACTTTATTCTGGGAGGTGACTGCAATCAAATAATGGGCCCATTTTTAGATAGACAATTTTTAGTTCATTTTTCATCCCATAAAATGCATAAGCAATTTCGCTATTCACAAGGGAGTCTTAGTGGACTCTTGGAGACTGTCTAACCCAACTGCCCTAGAGTTTACTTTTCACTCTGCTTCTCATGGTTCACTTTCAAGAATAGATCATATATTTCTTTCTAAGTCCCTGGCACAATTTATCATACAGTCACATATTTCTCCAATTGTGCTCTCTGACCACGCTATGGTTATTACAGACTTCAATTTGGTTCCTCCCCATCCCCCTTTACATCGATGGAATTCAACAATCATTTATTACAGGATGCTCAGTTCTCTTGTTCATTTATTCCCTTTGCTTCTGATTTTTTTCCCTTCAATGATAATACGGGAGTTACACCATCCCTGCTCTGGGACATGTTCAAGGCCTCGGCAAGAGATTTCAACTTAAAGTATGTCTCTAAGCAAAAGAAGACGCGATTAAAGAAACATACTAGTCTTCTTTTATCAATTAAATCTTTAGAAAAGAAGTATTTCTCCTCCAACCTGCCTTCAGACCTCAATGCCCTGCTGAAAGCCAAATTGCAATTTTTAATTCTGTTTCTACTGAAGAAGCCTCTTCTGCGCTTCTTTGGAAAATGCGTGGTATTATGGAGGGAGAAACAAAGCTGGCAAGCTATTAGCAAATTATCTCAAAGGAAGAAAAGAATGACACATTATTGATTCTATTTCCACATCGACCGGTAAGTTTATTACTAGTCATCAGGGTATTTTAGAAGAATTCGTTATGTTTTACAAATCTCTCTATACGCCTGAATCAACTCCTCCTTCCGCTGCCATTGCAGATTATTTACATCATAACTCTCCTTCAGCTGCTCCTGATTTGGACTTTCATTCATTAGAGAATGATCTCTCTACTGAAGAAATTGCTTCAGCCTTACGAGCATTTAAATTAGGGAAAACACCTGGTCCGGATGGTTTCACAGTAGAATTTTATCTTCACTTTTCCAATATCCTTCTTCCTTATCTATATCGCTTATTTAATCACTTTATTGCTTTCTCTTCTACTTCTGGCACTTTCCAGGAAGCTATGTCTTATTCATAAGGATGGTAAAGACCCTCGGAAATGTAAAAATTATAGGCCTATTTCTTTGTTGAACGTTGATTATAAAATCTTTGCCAAGCTCTTAGCTCTTCGGTTAGAATCCTTTCTTTCCCACCTTATAGGTAAAGAACAATCAGGGTTTATTAAGGGAAGGCTTATATCGGATAATGTGAGACTGCTTCTGAATGTTCTCAGTAAAGCTCCTTCTTTTAAATCTTCTCTCACGGCCAAATGAATTGATGCTGAGAAAGCATTTGATAGAGTAAACTGGGACTTTTTATTTCATTCTTCAAAATGGCATGGGTTTGGGTCTAAAATTATAGCTCTCATCTCCCTCCTATATCATGCACCCCGGACATCAATAATGGTTAATGGCTTGATTTCTTCATATTTTCCCCTAAATAGGGGAGTTAGGCAAGGGTGCCCACTTTCTCCTCTATTATTTGTTTTAGCTCTTGAACCCTTTCTTTCTCTGATACTTCTTAACCCTTCTATCTTTGGTTTTCCTTATGGTGACCAACATTTACAATTTTCTGCTTATGCAGATGATATTCTTTTCTTTATTTCCTCTCCTGAGGATTCGCTATCTTCTTTATTACAAGAAATTTCTCTATTTTCTACTGTCTCTAGATATAAAATCAATAAAGATAAAATGGAAATTCTCCCGCTTACTATATACACATTCAGTAATTCTTATTCTCTTACTGGTTATCAGTGGTCCACTTATGCAAAAATTTAATATTTGGGGGTATGGTTCACAAACTCCATCCCGGACACAGTTAAAATAAATTTTACGGATCTTAGTGTTAAAATTGATAAGATTCTCTCCTCTTGGAATCCTCTATTTTTATCATGGTGGGGTCGGTTAGACTCTATTAAAATGATGATCTCTCCCTTACTGTTATATCTTCTTTTTATGCTGATAGTTCATATCCCCAAACAGTTTTTCAAAAAAATCAAAATGTTACTCCTTAAATTTCTTTGGAAACATAAAAAGTCAAGAGTAGCATTCGCCACTTTACAAAAGCCGAAATTGGCGGGAGGGGTTAATTTTCCTTACTTTCATGGTTATCATAGAGCTTTTGCTTTGCGCCAAGCGGCTCTTTGGACTCATGACATCCTCGTTCTTTTCTCCTTTATGGCTAGATATTAAGCATTTTCTCTTCTTCCCTTTAGCTTTAAAGAGGTCCTATCACTTACTGCGAGAACGTCGTTTCTTTACTCCCCTATATTACGCAATACGGTTTCTCTGCTCAAATCCACCTTTAATCCACTTACTCTAGATACGGGTTGTTTTTGAAAATGACAATATGGCATAACTCCTTACTTAAGATAAATAATAGGCCATTTTTTTGGCGTACTTGGAAGGAAAAAGACTTAGGGGCCGATTCCGATTCGGGCCGGAAATCTCTCCGACCGAGCCGGACCCGGAGAGATTTCCGACCGAATCGGACTCTGGCAGTCCGACCGAATGAGTACGATGCGCACGTATGCCATTGGACTCGATTCGGTCGGACTCCCATTGAAGTCAATGGGAGCCAGTCGTACGACGCGTACACGGGCTCCCATTGACTCAATGGGCACGACGCAAACAAGGGCGCCCCCTACAGCGTGTTCGCGTCGGTGCGGGTCGCACCGTACATGCACGTGTAGGGGGGACCCATGGCTCCCCCCTGTGTGCGACTCGCATGCCTACACTTCCAGGGGGGTCCGACACGGACCCCCAAAGTGTGGCTCCGACAGCTCCTTGGAGCCGGACTGCGCGAGTCGGTCGGAGCGGTCGCGATGCGCATCGTACTTACCCGGCCGGGGAACGTCTCCATTGCGCGGTGCGAGTCGTCCCCGTGCGAGTCGGTCGGGTCCTGCGAACGAGTCGGTCGGAGATTTCGCGAGCGCACGCATCGTACTCGCTCGCCCGGACGCACGTACGATTCGGTCGGAAACAGGGCTCCGAATCGGATCCGGTAAAGCCGAATCCGATTCGGAGCCCTACCGGCCGAGATCGGAATCGGCCCCTTAATGTAGATATCTCAACTTTTTCATAATGACTCCCTTTCTATCTTTTCCTCAATTTTGTCTTATTTATCATTGTCCGAAGTCCTTTTATATCCATTTTTTATCATTGATGAACGCGGTTCTTGATATTTATTTTTCTTTATAGAACTCTTCGATGAAGGTCCCCTTCTCTTCTGACATCACTGAATTTCTGAAAACGGGTCCTAGGGCTTCGGCCATTTATAAGTGTTTCTCCCTTCCTGACCCCTCCAGAACCAAATCCAAGTCTGAACTTATATGGGAGAGAGATCTAGGAATCACTTGGACAATCCCTTTTTGGAACAAGATATGGGCACGTATATATTCAATCTCGCGTTCTGCTGGTATTACACAGTCTCTATTTTTTGTATATCATCGCCTATATTTTGCTCCCTTGCAGTACTCAAAATTCTCCACTGATACCCCAGCTAATTGTTGGTCTTGTGACTTTCCTATTGCAGATTTAATGCATATCTTATTCAACTGTCCTAATACCCGTATATTTTGGTACAAAATTTGGGCTCAGATTAAGAAGATTTTTAATTTCGATAGCCCCTTCAATATTATTTATCTTTTTTTGGGAACACTGTCTAATTCGCTTACTCCATCCTTCCCTAATAATAAATTATTAGATATACTGTTAGCGATAGCTTTTCACCAGATCACATTAAATTGGAAATCATCAGATAAGTTATCTTATTAAGTATGGTGGAATTCGGTGAGATCTCATCATAAGTTAGATACTATGTATAGCTATACAATGTACATCTTCTCATAATACACAATTGTTATGGTTACCTCTTACTTCATATCTTAACCAAGTTGATAATGTTATATCAGGTACTGTTTCTGTACTTTCTGAAAATTTCCGCCCTCCATGAATTTCTCACTCTGTCCTCCTTTTATACTAGAGTAATTTTATGATATGTTTATTGATATAAAGTTTATCTTATAAGGTCAACTTAGAATCAATCTCTTGTTATTTTTTATTAGCACTCAGGATTTGTTAAACGATTTAAATTTCACCCTCCCTCCCCTCATCCTCCTCCTTCTCTTTCTTCCCCTCCCACTTAAAATTATAAAGACTTTTATGGTTTACTTGATAGGGCTTAAGTCTGCATATGTACTTTTGATAATCTTTGATGATTTAATTGTATTGTTGGTATGCAGTATACAATGAACTCAATAAAGTCTTTTAAACATCAAAGAATGTGAAAAAGCTTTTGTTACTCTAACGAAAGAATTATGTATGGCTCGAGTTTTGGGCCTCACAGATTATGCTAAGGAATTTCACTTCTTTTGTCATGAAAAGCAAGGATGTTCATTGGCTGTGTGATTCAAAACCATTGTACATATTTGAACCCCATAGCTTGCTACTCTGCTATATTGGATCCTGTCTCATTCAGCCTGTCTCCTTATTTGCATTCTGCGGCTTTGGCAGCCGTAGCCATGGACCAGTCAAAGAGTAGCGCAGCACCTGACTAATACCAGACTGACCAAATATGAATTGGTTTTGTTAACTCCACATATTTCTATAAAGAGATGTACTACTTTGAATCCTGCTACATTGTTTCCCTTTGTACAAGACCAATTGTTGACTGATAATGCAATTCATTTGCATATCAATTGAATGGCACACATGGACACTTGCTGGTGTTTGGGGAAGGGGGATGAGGACTACAGCCCCCAGGCTGTCCTGTCATTTGCAGGGTCATCGTAGCGCCCAGAGGTGCATAAATTACTGTTGGGGATCCCACAGCGCGGGACACACAGACGCTTGCTTGAGTTTGGAGTGGGGGGTGAGGACTACAGCTTCCTGACTGCCCTGTCATTTGCCACATCATCGTAGCGCCCAGAGGCACATAAATTACCGGCGGGGATCCCGCAGCACGGGACACACGGACGCTTGCTGGAGTTTGGAACGGGGGCGAGGACTACAGTCCCCAAAGTGCCCTCTCATTTGCCGTGTGATTGTGGTGCCCGGTGGCGCATAAATTATTGGCAGGGATTCCCACAGTGCGGGACACATCGACGCTTGCTGGAGTTTGGAGCGGGGGGTGAGTACTACAGCCCCCAGACTGCCTTGTCATTTGCCGCGTCATCATAGAGCAGAGAGGCGCATAAATTACTGGCAGGGATCTCACAGTGCAGGCAAAGCTAGGGCCAAGGGCATGCCTGTCCTGTGCCTGTCAGCGACTGGAGGAGGCTGGGCTGGGCCACCTCCCTAATATCTCCAAAGTGACTCTGCCTGAAGCCAGTGAGTGCTGAAATATCGACATCTTGTGGGTTCTTTTTCTGAATCCATATTTAAAACTTATTGCTTTACATCAGGCCTCCTGGCCATATAAACTCTGGTGTCAGTGAGCTAATAATATCATGGGGAAGAGGAAAGCGGAATCCACCAATGGGACTGACAAAAGACCCAGAGCCAGTAAATCAATACTGTCCTTTCTTAACCAGGCAATCTGAGTGCTCTTGGATGAAATTTTGTGTGCCAACGTTGAGCTGGCCATGAATCAACAAGTATACCATCAAAATGGAGGGACAAAGCGTGCTTGAAGGTCCAGCATACATGCCTCTGACAGACAAGTAAGTTAACAGAGTATGCAGTTCCTGGTGAGAAAATCTGAGGAGCAGGAGGAGGCTAGGAAGGTCTGTTACCTTGACCCTATGGTGGAGACAGGATGTCTCCCAATTTGGGAAATAGGCCCTCACACACCCGGCTGGGTGTTATGCTTCATCATAGGGCATGCTCCTCATCAGGCCGGAGCTGGAATGCCTGACGGGCACCCAATGAGGGGCTCTTTTTCAGAGATCTTTTTATCCCAAGCCGTTGGGTGCAGTGCGGGCAGAGGGCCTTAAGTGTAGATGTGTGTGAACGAAATTGGGAGACATCTCATACTCTGTTTACTTACTTGTCTCTCTGGGGGCACGTATTCTGGACCTTCAAGCGCACTCTGTCTCTCTATTTTGTTGATATATTTGAGCACGGTCTACCACCGTGTGACTATTACTCCTAGGAATAACCTAGTGGTATTCCTCCATCTCCCCCGGACAAAGTCTGTCCGGCCCTTCAGAATTCTCGCCTTTTTTCCTTCTTTTTTTTACTTCACCAGCAGGATACTCTGATAAACTATGGAAGACAACCAAGGACTAAGTTTTGGAGATGAGATGGTGGCGGAAATCCTCAGGACCCCTTCACTACTGGGAGCTGACAGTAGTTCAGCTGCAGGCACTCAATCCGGCGATTGGCAATCCCTTGCTGCAATGAAAAAAGAATGGGTTAAGAGCACGCTCCATGGAGCGATCATGACTGAATACTTGAGGGCTAGCATAGCACCTAATGGCCTAATAGTTACCAATTTACCTTGGTTATTCTTGGAAGATGCTACCTTTAAGAAGGAATGGTCCCTGGTTGCATGGAAGTACACCAGGGACTGGCTGATTCTGATAATTAACACAGCCAAACGCCTAGCCAATGCACTATTAATTACAATCCAGATCTCAAAGGGAGCCCTTAAAATCGGCATCCTTATAACTGCCTACAAAAATAAATTGGCAGAGATTAACAACAACATCTCGGAACACAAGGAGTACTTAATGAAACAAAAGATAACAAAACTACAAAAAGACATAAACAAATTTGACAAGGAGAAGGTGTACCCCTACCTAAAAGATGATTTTACACCAATGGGAGGTGACGTCTATCCAACGAAAGCCAACCATCCCACAGGAGAAACTCCTCTAACAGCAATTCTAGCAACGACAGTTGGGGCAGTAAGGGCAGTAGACGAGACCAATGACCCCCGTTCTTTGGCTATGATGGACCACCATTTCAGGGTCCCGCGTTCTGGCAGTATCCCATGTTCCCCCAGGGACCTCAACAATTCTACCCCGGCACCTTTTTTAGACAGAGGTTGAGGCAGAGGAAGAGGGAGCAGAAGAGGAAACAAACGAATACAGTGTCAAGACCCACCACAGCAATCTGTACAGACTCGAGGCAGACAGGGAAGAGAAACTAATTGTCAACCTGTCCCAGAGAACGCTAACCGCAACAGAGACCCAGATCTTTAAGAAAGGTCTTGGGTTTGTTCCCACCCCTAAACAGGATAAGTTCTGGGACACCTGTGAACTACACAGTTTTTTCAGGAAGATACGGCTAAAAGCTTTCTTCCAGGACAAACCTGAATATTCACACGAGGACACTGGCCTACACAATTCATTTACGTTTACACCCCATGCCGGCCAAGTCCCCAAAGAAATCTTAACTTTTGAACGGTCAGTTCTTAATGAAGTGGCCAGAGAAAACAGTAATTCCACCTTCCATAATCTGTCCACCTCTGAAACCATGACTATCAATTCTTTAGCCAATGACACTACTATTACCATCAAACAAGCAGATAAGGGTGGCGCCACTGTGATAATGGCGACAACGGACTATGACAAGGAACGTTACCGATAGTTGACGAACCACCACTACTATACCCCCTATCAACATCGACCCAACAGGCGACCTGACAACTAGGATCATATCTATGGTCACTATAGCAGAGGTTGAGGGTTGGATTAGTAAAAAAGAAGCAGAATTTCTGGTTAAAAAGGAACCCAGAGCATCGTTTTTTTATGTCCTCCCCAAAATTCACAAAGGACAAATACCACCATCGGGACGAGCCATTGTCTCCTGGATTGACTCACTCCTTGAACCCTTATCATGCTTCTGTGACCATTTCCTACAACCCATTGTCCAAAAGGCACCTTCCTTCTTAAAAGACTCTAGGGATGTACTGTGCCTGATTGACAATTTTGACACAGCAATGGTAATTGATTTGCTAGTGACACTAGATGTGGAGGCCCTAAACACTAACATCCCTCAAATAACAACACTAGAGGTGATAGAGGCTGCTCTTCTAGCTGAGACATGGGATTCCCCTACACTGGTCCATTTTATCATGGAGTGTGCCACCTTAGCCTTGACAGAAAATGTCTTTCTCTTTAAAAACCAGCTTTACCATCAAACCCAGGGTACTTCCATGGGGAGTAGATTCACTCCCAGCCTAGCATGCCTCTATATGGCGGCTTTTGAGAAAAGGGTCGTCTTTGATACATCGAAACTTACACCAATAATATCCTACTATGGCGCAGATACATTGACGACATATTAATATTCTGGAAAGGTGATATGTCTTCATGTGAGGAGTTCTGTGGGTGGGTGAATACTCTCAACACATTCCTTAACTTCACAAACACTATATCTGAGACAAGTATCCCCTTCCTTGATTTACTGATCACCCTCAATGAGGGCCTATTGAGTACCACAGTATACAAAAAAAAACAACTGACTGCAACAGTCTCCTACTATATAGTAGCCACCACCCAAGAGCACTGAGGGAGAACCTCCCATTCGGGCAGTTCTTAAGACTACGACACAACTGCAGCACTGTCCAAGATTACGACAATGACGCTGACCAACTTGCTAATAAACTGAGACAACGAGACTACCCTACACATTACATCAATACCGCTAGAAAGCGGGCCCGGAACAATAACAGAGAAGCACTATTAGATCACAACATAAATAACTCTAAAACTGAAGACACACTCACATGTGTCACTATCTTTACTACCAACTCCAACAGAATTAATAAGATTGTACTGAAACACTGGGGTATCCTCCAAACAGGTGAACTCAGCTTTCAACAACCACGGCTCGCGTTCAAGCGAACCAGAAACCTCAAGGATATCCTGGTTCATACTAGACCACATCCCAGCACCTTGACAGGTCAACGCCCTCTATGGGCCCCCCCCCTTGTGATGGGCCATTTTCCCTGTGGTTCATCTACAGTGTGCAATCTCACGGACTCTACAAAAGAATTGCATTTGACCTCCACATTTAAATGGATACAAAAAAGACATACGAATTGCAACACAAGTAATTGCGTCTACACCCTGACATACCCTTGCAAATTACGCTACATAGGTATGACCATTAGGATGGCCAAGACAAGAATAATGGAACATCGTAGTAATATATGATGTCATAAACGCCACACAAAACTTTACTCACATTTTGAAGAAAAGGGCATTGCACCAGATACCCAGAAATGGACCATCTTGGAGGCACAGACACATCTGTGCAAACAAGCCCTCTTTAGAATGGAACAACGCTGGATTTAGCGGTTGTCATGTCACACTAGAGGTCTGAACGAAAATATCCCATGGACTGAAGTAAATAGATAACACACTAGTCCTCTTCACCAGGGGTTGTCACCTATAGGGCATTTCAGTTCCTTGCTTCCTTAATGTAAACCTTTAGGCCACTTGACCCTATACAACATCCAGCCACATGTGCCCCCTCATTCTGTCTGAATTGAACTTGACTAGACGGGGCATTTTTCTTTATAGGGAGGCTCCCCTTTATGGGGCTATTTGGAAGAACAATTCTGACACACTTCTGCACCTTGGCACTCACTTTACTACCAGTGACCACATGAGTGCCATGTGTACACTGCAGCCTTTTTATTACATGCCACCTAATAATAGCCTCAGTAATATCGTTTTGTAACAAATCTTATACTCCGTTTGCTTATAGTCGTTTAAACCAGAGTGCCAGATATTTATCTGAGCACCTCCAGTCAATGAAGATTTCCTCCATTATTGGCCCCATTATGCTATTAGCCTCACCAAACATGGCGCCCACCCTTTGCCAGAAGAGACATGGGGGTACCTTGGATCCTTAGGCCTCCCATTTACGGCCATCACTTTACACCCCTCACCCAACATGGCACCCATCTTGTTTACTCTCCGTGCAAGCAGCGAGCCCACGGGGACCCGCCCAGCGTCACATGATGCACTACCGGTCCACGGGAGCCTCGCGTCTCATGGTGGGTATTTTAGTATGGCTCCCCGCCTGCCCCGCCTCACTCCCGACATGGTGGAGGACGGGGTAGGTCTCGGTCTGATCAACGACTGCTCAACCATGGGTACTTTACCAACGCCACTATTTACTTTAATGGCCTGCTACAACTTCGGGATACCTCTCCCTGACCGGGAGACCCCGGATCAACAGTCATTACCTCTTCTGCATTAATCTGTCATGGGTTTTATTTCTTTTACCGCACCTCACCAGGACGCTAATAATTAGAGCGTTTTCCTTCGCCAATGGTTCGAAGGAGCCAGGTATTCGCCCTAATGGGGTGAGTGTTCCTGCTAAAAACATACCACGGTGGTTTCTTTACCACCACTTGCATTCCTACCGATGGTTGTACTTCACGTGTGCCACTGCGCCTCTTGTGTTAATGCACTTTAGAAAATCACAAGTGTGTTTTTTCACTTATTTAGCATGAAGCCACGAGGAGGCTATTGCCAATTATAAGTATGTGATTCTACTTCCACCTTGGCTACATAAATATGCTTTTTATTTTTTATTTTAGAATGGTCTACATATATAAGGTACCTCATTGCTAGGTTTTCATTTGCTTGATTCACATATGACACTAATAGTGAACCAACCATTGTGTAGATAGTATATAGAGATTGGTCCTGAAGAATTGCCACGTGATCTGATTGACACACTAGGCAAGAAACATGTCGACCTTTAACTCATAGCCACTGTTGGACATTATTCCTGAAGTGGCTCACACTTGTTGCTTTTAACTGGGACCAGTGGGCTGTCTGATTAAAATTGAATTTGGAGCACCACTGGATTCCCCTTTTTAATACCCTCCCTACATTATTACTGCACATTCGTTTACACACATCTACACCTTAAGGTCCTCTACCCGCACTGCACCCAACGGCTTGGGATAAAAAGATCTCCGAAAAAGAGCCCCTCATAGGGTGCCCGTCAGACATTGCAGTGCCGGCCTGACGAGGAGCATGCCCTATGATGAAGCATGACACCCAGCTGGGTGTGTGAGGGCCCTATTTCCCAAATTGGGAGACATCCTGTCTCCACCATAGGGTCAGGGTAACAGACCTTCCTAGTCTCCTCCTGCTCCTCAGCTTTTCTCACCAGGAACTGCATACTCTGTTAACTTACATGAATCAACAAGCCATTATTTTATCCAGAGATGCCCAAGGGGAAGTTATTTCAACTACTGTTTTTCCTGAATCTTTACCTAATCCTTCCCCCTTTGTCAGCAATCACCTACAAATTTTATACCCAAAGTGGCTCATTATAAGAGTCAGGAGCCCCTTGTTAAAAAGGAAACTGTTGATAGTCAGAGGTTAGGAGCCAGGTGCAAAGTTAAAAATCCAGGACTGTCAATTTCCAATAAAACAAGCAGGAAGCCCAAAAATGGCACAAGGAAGGCCCCTACGGAGCATCTAACTGACAATAATACTGATACTATTACTGTTTCCGGGATTATTAAGGCTGAGAGCAGATTTTTAAATCCGTTGGGTAACCTGGAACTCAAGATTTCAACAGCCCTTGATGCTTTTGGATCACAGCTTACTGTTTTGGAGTCAGCAGTGGGAAAGTAACAATGGTCTGTGGACACTATTTGAATACAAGTTGAGAAACTGTCCTGCATCCCAGCCCCTAGAACAAGTATCCTTACTATTTCAATGGATACTGATAAAGGTGTCACTAAGGTTCTAGCAAATTGCTCTGAGCTATCTGTGCTTAAGGAATCCAATAAGGTCTCAGTGCCCTTAACTGAGGAATCTGGCCCCTTACTACCAATGGCATCAACTAAAAGTGCTGGTGACTTAGCTCACCAGAAGGACCCTCATCCTGCTCAGCCGATCAGTCTTAGTGATTTTAATAGTCACATAACTGTAGCTCATCATTTGCCACAAATGGCCTCCTCTGCAGAATATCCTTGTACCAATGTTATTCAGTTGCCCCCAGCCGCTACCCTTTATGTTTTTATAATGGTGGAAGTTCACCCCTTAAGGAAGGAGGCTCAGGAAAGTTATGGGCAACTTAAAAACAAAGTGGTCCACTGGTTGGCTACTAGGGCTAATTCGTTCCAGCCTTTATTCCAGCCTCTGTCTGATGAAATTAATATGATACACAGAGTAGGCTGGATTGGTCCTTCTAAAAAGATGTCTGCAGGTGACAGTATAATAGTTAACTTCCGCAGTGCCGTGCGGGTGGGATGAATTCTCCACGCTCTTGGGCTTAAAGGTACCACTAAGGACTGAATCTCAGTGTTTCCATTGGGCTTTTTTTACCCACCCCACATTGTAAGGTCACTGGAAAGGGAAGGATGGCACTCTGGCCAGTAGAGGCCGCAAGATGGACTGGATACTTACTCACATCAGAGTAAAACTGCAAGAATATCACTCAGCAATCGCTTTGAACCTCTGAGTCAGTTGGAAGATCTTGATTGACTGGGTGTTACCCTTGTTGAAGAGGTCTCGGATAAGTATATGGAGCTCAGTATGTCCATGGGGTTCGGGGCAAGTTATCCGATGTTAGTTGGATTAGAATGTTGGCCACCTTTGATGTCATATGTCTACAGGAGACATGGGATGTTAAGGGATGCTTACACTTGAACGGCTTTGCTACATATACCGTACCAGCCATTTTGTCGCCTAGTGGGCGTGCCAGTGGAGACCTTGTTACACTAGTTAATTTGGGCCTTTACTGTAAAGTTGAACTCATTAGGCCCAATTCGATGGATATTCTTGGTATCATCCTGAACTTCCAAAATAAATGCAGATTGCTCGTTGTAAAGTTTTATAATGCAGCTGTAACCAGGAATGAATTTGATGCCGCCTCTAGTTTAAGAGTTTTTATAGATGATTTCTTTCATTCAGAGTCTTTATTTACTGTGGTTATGTTATTGGGGGATTTTAATTTGCACCCTTGTTTTTCTTGTCAAAACAATTAAATCAGAGAATGTGAACCCATTTATTGACCAGGTGCACCGTAAACATACAAAGCAGGGTGTTATTGTTAATAGTCTAATTGCTGAGTATAATTTGGTTAATTTAACGGATCCAAGACAAGAGCGGTCAATTGAAAGGATACTTACGTTTAAGGGGAGGGGTTTCAGCACAACTATAGATTATATTTTTGTATTGTTCTGTTTATTTTTAGCTCTTGTAGACTTTAAGATTATGTGGGACAATTTAAGTGATCATAATCCTTCGATGGCCACCATTCTTTTGGATTAAAAGCCTATTGGTGTGATCCGCTTTTGCAAGGAACCAGTATTACCCACCAACCAGGGTCGGTGGGTGGGGTGGGCATCAATTGTCCTATTGGATTTTATTTCCACTTAGGTCACTTCTTGCTCAATTGATTTCGCCATTTGCCTTACAGGAGGACGCTTCGGCCCAAAATATTATGTTGTCTTTTTCGAATATTTGTAGATTTATTAAATCTGCTCTCTGTAAACCGGGAGCCCCATCCCTGCCTCAGTTAGATGGTTCGACAATAAGTGCTCGCAAGCACATAAGGATTTGTTGAAAACCTTGCATGAAATACCTAGGTGCCAGGATAAGGTTAAGAGAGCCAGGGTGACCTACCGCATGATTTGTAAGGAGCGTAAGATCTAGCTGAAAGAGGAGGCCTGGGATAATCTACTCGCCGCTTGTGCTCAGCAGGATAGTGCTGCCTTTTGGCGAGTGGTAAATCTCCCCTTGTTTAACAGTGACCAACTTTCTAATCAGGTGTCAACCATTACAGCGCAAGCTGGGTCAAGCATTTTAAGGCCATTTATAATCAGGAGGAAGCGCTGACCATATCAGTTGGTAGTAAGGAGGATCATATAGTTGTATTTCAATTGGCCAAAGTGATTTAAGCGTCTTTCCTCTAACAAGACTTCTGGGGCTGATAGAGTGCATGGTGATCTTTCTAAATCCTCTATTGATTCGTGGGCCCCCTTAATAACCCAGCACTTAAATGCAGCTGCTAAAGGCTCCCCTCCACTGACATGGTGTCAGTTGGTCATAGCCCCAATTTTTAAAAAGGAAAATAGGTCAGACCCAGCCTGCTACAGGCCCATATCTCTAATTGATTTGGCTGTAAAAACTATTTGGCAGGTCCAATTGGAGCAGCTTTCAATTTGGGCAGAGGAGCACAGCATTTTATCTGGCCTGCAATATGGGTTTAGGCAAGGCGGGCCACTATTGAGCAAAGCTTGAATCTTTATTTGCTGATCTGCAAGTACACTAAGGCTAAGTGGGGGTTGTGGGGGGGGCGTAATCCATCCGGCCTTCATGGACCTCATTTCAGCTTTTGATTAAGGGTGGGCGGGAACTCCGCTCCGTTGGCAGAGTTCTCTGAGTTTTTTCCACTCCGCTTAGAGCACGGAGTTAGGCAAAAAAACTCTGTTCCGCCGCATGGCGGAGTTTATTGCCCACACTTGAGGATGTGTCAGGGCCCGGGGAATATTGCACTACTGAAAGACTCAGATCAGGCAAAAGACTATAACTTCCTGCAAGCTTTGCGCTAAAGGAGGTGCTTTCAGTACAAACGGCGGGCCTGGGAAATTTAATCTAACCTATCGAGCCAGGCAGCAAGAAGTGGTGGGCGGAAACAGATGAATGAAGCACTCTGCTAGTGGTGCAGTGGTATGTGGTGGGCTGGCGACTTGTGCGATCTGAAGTGGAGGAACGTGCCTAGAGAGCCGAGGCTCACAACACCCAGGTGCAGGGAGACATGCATGAGCCTGACACAGCCCTGGGAGCAATGGTATAAGAAGAGTCTGGCTCCAGGAACTGTAAGCGGAGCAGGAGTGCCTTGCAGGCAGCAGAAAGCATTGGCTGCCGAGGGCTTCCTAAAGGATGAGGCTGCCTCACCACTATCCTCCCATCATGTTGGGGATTCGTTGGCTGCCCATGTTGAGCTTTCTGCCCCAGCTGCAGTGTGCAGGTAGGACCTGAGTATGTGTGTGATGTGTGGTTGGTTGGGGCAGGCAAGTGCATGGATCACCGGACCTCTGGGAGGCAGCGTGCGGGCTGCGGATGGGGTTCCCTGCCTGCCGTTGGCAGTGCAGTTCCTGCAAGTCCGGAGGCATGCACGTGGGCCCCTAGTGTGCACATGGTACCCCTACTAGTGCAGAGGTGTGCATGCCGTGCACGCAGGCTACTGAAGTTCTGGTCATGTGTAACTGTTTTAGTTATTAAGTGCTGCTTATAACTAGGTGAAGCGAGCTGGTGTGCTTTTGCTCATCATGGAATTCGCCACAAAGGGAGACCATCAGTACTACATTGCCTTCCCTCTAATCAAACATTGTGACTTTACGCACATCACTTTATGCCGCCATGCCTCATTTGCTTCATATAACAAAAACTTAGCATCTCAAAACAAGTTGTCCCAAGAGGTACAGTTGTGCCCTTGTTATGGGTGTTAATAGACACATTTTAGCACTGTATCCTGAAATACTCTACACTATAAATTACCAGGAAATCAACTAGTGTCCCTCGAACTAAAGCGGCACGTTTAGGTAATCTAGGGTCCACACCTTCCTCTCCTAAACTATTTCAAACCATCCGCTCCTGTCTGGCAAAGCGCTTAGCCCTAATTCTTGCAATCTACAGCACTCTGTTGCTTCACAAGTAGTTGGGTGCTACAGAAATATGAGCATATTTTTATATGCAGCTTGTGGGGATGGACAGTCTTGCCAAAGAACAATGGGGTTTAATCAAGGTGAAATTTGACCTCAAATAAAAGGAGATTTCGGGCACGACTCAGAACATCTGTGTAATGATTTTGTATCTCCGTGAGGGTCAGGCACATCTAACATATGTAATTTCAGTTGTCATTCATGTGGCTAATACCACAACCTGAATTCTCTTTTGAGACTTGAAATATTGTGCGTTTTGCAGTAACCCCGGGTTGGTAGGCCTCGTGGCCCCCAGGGCATGGGGAAGGGCAAGGGGTCAAACCGTATGAGATGCCAGTGACCAACTGGACTCTTGTCCTAACTGGTGCTCACTAACAAACACTAATGTAACGGCTTTCAATAGGGCTATATATAGTATAGGAGATGTCTCTCGTCCTTTAAGGTGTACCCACATAAAGACAGTCCTGGATATTTTTAAGGCTAAATGTATCCCGATAGTCAGCTATGGTTGTGGTATTTGGGGATAGGGGCCTGTTGCCACTATTCAAATAGCAGAAAAACAAATTCCTCAGGGGGCTCTTAGGGGTCCCACAAAGTACATCTTCTGAGGTTGTTCACGAACAGCTGGGCATGGGCTATGTTATCGACTATATTCGTCTTTGCCCTTTGCTGCTTTGACACTCGGTTTGGACAAAGGATGAGTTAAGACTCAATAGATCGATCGTGAAAGATTGCATGAATCTGGACAACTCATCACAGATTCCTTGGATGACTTATTTTCAATATGAAAATTTTAGGGAGACCTTAACTTTATACTGATCCGAGTTGTATTGTCAAAACTCACAACATATGGGTTAAACAAGTGTTTAGAGATAAGATGGCAGCAGAACGTGAGGCAATAGCATTGAATAAGTATTCAGTACATCATGTGATATTAGTAAAAACTGTAAGTGGTTTGGAGCCTTATCTTACTTTGGACATGCCCCGCTACCATCGACGACTATTGACTTTTTTTAGGCTTAATTTATTTCTGAGGCTTTTGCCCTCTAACCATGGCTGTTTCAAGGATTCAATGTTGTCTTTGTGTGAATGTGAATACGAATATCCTCTGTGGGGAAACGTGCCCTCTAATTTGGTCTGACCACTCTCTGGTGAATTTCCAACTTATGAGCCCCAGTAGCCTCTCCACCCCCACACCTCACGCCAAACGCTGGTACAGACCTTGGCATAAACTTAAGCCCGACCAACTCCTGTCCCCCTTCTGTTCCTGGGACATCGAAACTAGCACTTATAGTGTAGAAGAACAGCTAGCTCATTTTAACTCCACTATTCAAGACACTATAGATAATGTAGCCCCTATGAAGCCACAGACCCACTGCCCTAAACCCACACCCACTAGCTGGTACTCCCCAGCCTTACGAATTGAAAAGAGTCTATGTAAAAAACTAGAACGGATATGGTGACATTCTCACAGTGAGCAAGATAAAGAAAGTTACAAAGCCGCACTGTCCTCCTACCATAACATTTTTAAATCCGCCCGCAAGCTACACATCACTCTTCAACTGGAGCAAGCTGGGAACAACTCTAAAACCCTCTTTCAGATCTTGAAGTCTTACACGAATCCCAGAGCCTGCGAAACTGCAGAATCTCCCTCACAGTTGCTGTGCGACAATATAGCTTCCTTTTTCACCCAAAAAATCGAAGCTATCTACCTGAAAATTATCTTGTCCAATGAAACTTCTCCGCACTCTTCAGTAGGATATCCTGGCTCCCCTAATAATACCTGTCAGCTCGACTGCTTTCCCCCTCTCACTCCGGTAGAGGTTGAATCTCTCCTTAGCAAAACTAAATCTGGTTCTCCCCTAGATATCATTCCCGCCAAAATCTCATCCAGATTTTCCGCACAGCTAGCCACACCCATCTGTACCATTCTTAATAGCTCCTTGAGTACAGGCAGACTCCCTCTAGAATGGAAAGCTGCTCAAGTTGTACCCATTTGTAAAAATCTCAATATCTCTACAACTGAGCTTTCAAATTACCGTCCCATATCTTTGCTCCCCCTTCAGAGCAAGCTTATTGAAAAACACATAAATAGACATCTGTCTGACTTTGTTGAAACCTCTCACTGCCTTAATGTCTCCCAGTCAGGCTTCCGGGCCAAGCACAGTACCGAATCTGCTCTGATTGAGGTAACTGATAACATCAGAATGGCCCTGGACAATGGTCAGGCGGCACTTCTGGTGCTGCTTGACCTATCAGCAGCATTTGACACCATCTCGCACCAGATCCTACTGGAGAGACTTCGGGGCATTGGAATACAGGGGCTTGCACTGAAGTGGTTGACAGATTTTCTCACTGATAGAACCCAGACGGTTACTTTGGGGACCTTTAGATCAAAAACCACCAGAGTCACCAAGGGGGTACCACAGGGCTCCTGTTTGAGCCCTACTCTCTTTAACATTTACGTTACCCCCTTGGCCAAACTAATGAGGAACTTAGGGTTCAGTCCCATCTCATACGCAGACGACACCCAGCTCCTCCTCACCTTTGATAAAAACAGACCTGATATACAACTCATCTTTTCTGAAGGCATGAAGACCATTGCTGCCTGGATGAGGACTAACTTCCTCCAATTGAACGCCGAGAAATCGGAGATCATGCTGTTTGGAGGAGCAGCTATAAGCTGGACTCCCAGATGGTGGCCAGAGGAGCTGGGCAATGCCCCGTCTCCTAAGGAAGTGGTCAAGAATTTGGGAATCAGGATCGACCAGAACCTCACTCTCGATGCTCACGCCACTACTACTGCTGGCACCTGCTTCTACACACTCAGTTTACTCAGAAGAATCTTCCCCCTGTTACCTTCCTCTACCAAAAAACATTGAGGCAAGCCCTAGTACTAAGTCGTCTGGACTATTGTAACGCACTGTTGGCATCGGCCAACGAAGCCTCCTTAAACAAGTTACAAGTCGTGCAGAACACGGCTGCCCGTTTGGTAGCAAACGCCCCACCTAGAACGGCTTCTACTCCCTTCTCAAAAACTCCACTGGCTCCCTGTGAGAAAGCGGGTGAAATTTAAGATAGGCTGCACTGTTTTTAAAGCCCTTAATGAACAGGGGCCTTCCAACTTATCTGCTAAACTTATTAAGTATATCCCCTCACGGCCCCTTCGATCTGGGTCCAAGCTCCTCCTTTGCACCCCTAGAATTAAAAAGGCGCGCAAGGGTGGCAAAGCTTTTACACATCTTGCCCCTGCTTTCTGGAACGAGCTGCCCCTCCAGCTTCGCGATTGCCAGAGCCTCTCTCAGTTCAGGAAGCTTCTGAAAACTCATCTTTTCTGATTCCCTTGGGTCTGGCTGCAGCACTCTGTCCTAAGCGCAGAGATACCCCTTTGGGGGGATTCAGCGCTATATAAATTAATAATAATAATAATAATAATAATGCGATAATGTTTCTATTACTGACACAATGAATATAGGTATGATTTGCCCGAGATATAACTATTTGCGTTATAAATATACACGTTCCACTTCTGCTGTTTGTGAATTTTAATCAAGTGAGACCTGCATTATTCTTTTTACAATTTTTAACTACCCCCACAGTATGCTATTTTTATCATGTTATTTTTCTAGTGTTTAAAGCAAGCCAAACTGTAATTTATGATGATGTCGATATGTATGTAATGCATCACACTGTGTTCGACGTTTATTTTTATTTTTTTTAAATCGAATAAAGTATATATTGATTGATTGATTCAATGGTACAATCAGATTTAGAGGATATTAGATGCGGCTGGGCATCTATTTGTGGATGGTTCATGTACAAGAGATCATTTAGTCACTTTGCAGGCATCATCTGCTGTATGTACTGCACAAAGATTGGTGGAAGGAGCACAACTGACAGGTGTAAAAAGTGCTCAAGCAGCAGAACTGAGCCCATTAACAAGAGCCTTCGGTATAGCACAGAAAATGAAGGTTAACATTAATACTGATAGTTAATATCAAAGTTCAAATAAACTTTATTCGGCATGGTGCCATAAAAGCCACGATTCAATCCTAACATTTACAGTAAAACATGTAAAATGTATCAGAATTTCCGATGAAATTTCCAATTTAAAATAATAGAAAATATACGTAAGAGTTCATAAAGTGACTAGTGCCAAAACTAACAGAGATGTCCATCGTACATGCGTACATTTATTCAAACAAATATTTCCTCATAACGTTTCCTAATGGTTAAAGCTAATTTAAAAAAATTTAAAACGGCATGACAAATTTCTAAAGTAGGGAAACTTTGCAACAGTTCTAGTCCCAACTGGTCATTTCTGACCGTTGAGCTATGCTACACTTGGGCCAAGAAGCGTTGACGTGGACCTTGATACCGAGGGCAAAACCTAATAAACTGACATTTGCTTTGTTTTGTAATGTTATTGCATCTACATGGGGGTAAATCACAATACCAGTTTTTTTGCGTCTGGAAAGCGACTTTAAAATGTACAATATTTAGTCTAAAAAGTGTCAATCGGTGGTACTGAAAAGAATTTTCTACCCAGCACAAGTATAGCTCCAAAGCCTGGTTGTTGATACCGAGACATATCACATAACTGTTTGTAAATCAAGCACACCTTCCATTCTTATTTCTTTGCATATTCCCCAGGCACTGATTTTTAATAGACTCTTTATACTTTATATTGTGATCCTGTGGATTTGTGAAACTTCAACCATATCCAGTTTACTACAGATTTTCCGCACATGAGCAACCCACGGGATTCTGTTGGCGCCATCTAGAGCCAGGCAGTTGGACATACAGGTTCTTACTAAGGTTGCCTCCCAGCACTTTATCCATAACAATAGAGGGGCTAGACCTATTTGATCCTCAATATATGGCAATCCGAGTTCCTCATGGGCAATAAAAGTTGAAATATTTTTCAGCACTGCCAAGGATCTGCGGGCAAAAGCATTTACTAGGCGCTGGATGGGCCCTACCTTCCCCATGCGCCATATAACCCAGCAGACAAACACTTATCCTGTATAGGTCAAGCATCTCTTTAATTGGTTTATTTTTAATTTTTCGGGCCAACCTAAAGATGCTTACATGTTCCTTTCCATTTGCTGTGCTTCTACAGTAATCAGTCCGTTCCAGGTGCAAGATGAACTGAAAGTGATGCCCAGGTAATTGAAGGCATTCACCTTCTCCAGCAGTTTACCACTGATCGTGAAACAATTTGGGGCTTATTTACAAGCCCATTGTGCCACTGGTGCATCACTTTTATTGACGCAATAGCAGCGCAATGGGCTTCCCCATATTTACAAGGCCATGTAAAGTCACCGTGCGCGACTTTCCATGGCCTTGTAAATATGTTTCCCTTTCATGCATAACTCTGTGCGAAAGTGGTGTTCCATGGGTGTTGCTGTGGGTGTTCCCACGCAACATTCATGGAATGTGACGCATTCCTAGATTTACAACATTTTGTAAACCAGGGAATGCATCAGAATCCTACGCCTCCCCCGGGGAGGTGTGAGGAGGCGCAAAGAGGAGAAATACTAGTGCAGCTCACACTATGCTTTGGTTGATTTTAAAACAGAGGAGCTTGCTAGTACAGGATGTCCTTACCATGCTTGGAAAAATGCCAGAGCCACTTGATCATAATGATACTGTTTTAATCCACGCTATGTGCAACATCAAGCTACAAAATATGAATTACAATATTGGCTTCAGAGTGGATGCGTGCAAACAGAGGAGGGGGTATAGGTAGGCCCAAAATGGGAAAATTGTGTTGCCTACAATATTGCTTCCATCAATGGCTAGGTTATGCCATGGTCATTTGCATGTAGGATGCAATGGCATGATTAGGTTGTTTTCTCAATGTGGGGCTCACCCATAATTTCACCAAGAAGCTGAGAGACTAAGTAAAAGTTTTAGTATGCGTGCACAATATAATATAAGCAAAGGTACACTGACTCAACCAAGACATTTCCCTCTCCCACAAGGACACTTTGATTGCTTACAAATGAATGAATGAAAAGTATTTATTAAATGCGAGCTAATGCCCAGAGGCGTCTAGGCACTGTGGAGACCAGACAGAAGATGAAACCTAGAAAGTTTCCTAGCTTGAGACAAAGAGCCAAGTTTTAAGAGATTTCCTTAAGTCCTGTAAACGGGGAAGTTTTAAGTTCCGAAGGCAAAGAATTCCAAAGCATTGCAGTCGATCTGACAAAACTTTTTCCACCCCATGTAGCTTTCCTGAAAGGAACAACTACAAGATTTTTTGCGATGCTTGAGCGAAGAGACCTGCTCGGAGTGTACCATCTGAGATGCTCTCTAAAATACACCGGTCCATTCCCATGAAGTGTCCAGAAGGCTGTGCATAAAGCTTTAAACTTAATCCGTTGTTTTACCGGAAGCCAGTGAGGTGCCCGTATGGCTCCCTTGGCCAATTCAAATCTAGACACTTTTAGGAGAAAGTGTGCTGATATGTTCTAGAGGGTTTGTAACTTTTTTAGGAGTCCGGACGATATATTAAGATAAAGACTATTACAATAGTCAAGCCTTGTCAGAACTAATGAAATGACCACTGTTTTCAGAAGTTCGAAAGGCAGATATTTCTCAATCTTTTTAATCAGTCTCAGAGAGTGATAAGAGGCCGAAGTAACCTTGGAGATATGGTCCTGCAACTTCAGATCTTTATCAATCAATATCCCCAGATGTTTTGCCTTTGGGACTGAGGTAGAAAGTGCTCCCAGTTCCGAGGGCCACCAAGAGTATGTCCAGAATGATGGGTTATTTCCAAACAAAATAACCTCAGTTTTGGAGGAGTTCAATTTCAGAGAGTTAGTACCCATCCATTTATTTACTTCCAACATACATTCCCTGAAAGAGCCCCCGGAATCAGTAGTATTTTTGGCGAGTGACACGACAATCTGCGTGTCATCAGCATAGGATGCCAAGGACAATGAGAAGGACTTAATGAGTTTGGCAAGTGGGGTAACATAAAGATTAAATAGTGTGAGGCTCAAGGACTAGCCCCACAAGGCAGGTTATAGACTTGGGAGGTAAAATCACCCACCGAAACTCTTTGCTGCCTTTTTGTCAAAAATGATTGAAGAAGACTGAGTGCTGGGCCCCCAATTCCTATATTCCGCAGGCGGTCAACCAACACCAGGTGGTTTACCATGTCAAAAGCTGCAGAGAGATCCAGCAGCACCAAAGCCGCGTTCCCTCCTTTATCTTATTTCTTCCGTTGCTGCCACCGGTGCAGATTCGGTACTGTGATGCTTTCTAAAGCCAAACTGGGTATCATCCAGCAGGTGGTTATTATCAATATAAGCCGTTAGTTGCTGATTAAGTACTTTTTCTGTCGGTTTTGCTGAGTAAGGAAGCCTAGAGATTGGCCGGTAGTTACTCAGCTCTCTAGTAGCAAGATTGGATTTTTTTTAAAGTGGGAGAACTGATACTGACTTCCAGTCGTTGGGAAAGACTGCCTGATAGCACAGTACTGCCATGATATCGGCTAGTCGAAGTGCGAATGGTTCTGGTGCCATATGGAATATTTTAGGTGGACATGGATCATTAGGGGAACTTGATTTAATGTTGGGGATACATTTTTTTATCAGCTCTGCTGAGCGTGGATCAAAATTGTTAAAATTCGAGCTCTCTGGCCCCAGGTTGGGACACTGTATTTTAACTGTAGAGATAGTATTAGACGTCACGAGCTAGTTAAAGATATTCATAACCTTCTCTTGAAAGAAGTAGGAAACAGAGTCACAGAATTCTTGGCTATTGGTTGCTACATTAAAACTATCCGGCACTGTGAGTTTTTTTAATACCTGAAAGAGAGTTTTATTTGCGTCACAGGCTGCTCTAATTTACTCAATATAGTATCCTGATTTGGTGGTCAGAATGAGCTGTTTATGCTCTGCTAGTTTGACTTTGTACTGATTCCTTTCCTTTTCATCATAATTTTTCCCTATTTACCCTCCAATCTATGACATACTTCTCTCGATTTTTTTAATGCCTCCTCATACCATGGCTGGGATTTTTTCTCTAACCTAGGTTTATGGTTTATAGGAAGTAAGATATTCATAGTTTCATGTATCCAAGAGGAGAAATTCTCTGCCATTTGATCAATATTATCAGAGGTTTTTTAATTACAGAAGGACGCGAGGAGCAGGACGGAGAGCGGCCAGGCAGGGGAGGCGGCAGACAACAGGTATCTGCTGCCCGTATTAATTTTTCCCATTCTTGTTTCTGAATTGCTGCTTTTCTTTTATTTAAAACCTGTTTGTAGGATTTCCTTAAATATTTTATCAGGTTGGTGTTTCTTCGTCTTTCTTTCCAGGCCTTTTTATGATCCTGATTGGCTTTTTGCCAAGAATGATCAAACCAACCAATACATGGCTTGATATTCTTTTTACTGCTGTTTTTTAAATCTCTTGCTATCGCAGAGGTTATATTACAAAAGGCCAAAATAATCTGTGGATCGGAATATTTTCCCTCTGTATAAATGTTTATGTCATGATTATTGTCATGCACAAACTTTGGATTTTTAATGGCTCATTGTTTTTGGCTTACAAAGGAGAAATGTAATAACTGTCTGTTGTACTGAGCTACAAAACAGGGACTTTCGTTTTTAATGATAGATGCATCTTGTAACTATTTGTTAGGGTCCTTGACTAAGTGGCTGTTTCGATTAAATGCTCTATGTTGACCTGTTTGATATTATGATGTAATTGAATGATATCTTATAATGAAAGGATTTTTGCACTGCCATTTCTTAGCTACAAAAACTGCTTATCATTTTAACAATGTAGCAATTGGATTTTGACAATGCACATTAGAGTTAATCACTAGGATTCTACTTTATATAGTGTGAATTTGTGGCTACAGAAGAGTTTTGTTGTTGCTGTATTGTTTGTGGGAACTCTTTTACCCTAAATCTTCCCACATCCTTTTCCTTCAATTTATTGTATTCAATGTCAGTGCTGAAACTTGTTTTTAAAATCCATATGTAATTGCGATGGGCTCTTAATGCTGAAGTTTGGGTTTTAAATGTAAATTATATACATGCATTGCAATGTCATCATGGTTTCTATTTCACTGGTTGCAATAAACCTTGATATTTCTGTCTCTCATCTGCACTTTTTCTCGGTATTCCGTCTGCACCTTTGATTTCCTTCATCTCTGTGACCGATTGTCCTCCCTTCTTTGCCTGAAGCTCCTCACTGAAAGTCTGATGTCACTCCCCTGTACACTTCTTATCCCCCTCCCCTAAGTACCTCTCTGCTTTATTCTTGCCTCCTCCCTTACTTCCTCTTCATAACTACCTCTCTTCCCTACATCCTTCATTCTCGACACAATTACGCCCATATCTTTTCCACCTTCCCAATAGCACACACCGTTTGCATTTGAAGCAAAGCACTCTCACAGTTGCCAGCTTTCAGAAAGCACAATCCTGATTAACAGGCCTGTTTAAGCACACATTATTGCTAGCTTCAAGTAAGCACACATTGTTGCCAGTTTTTAGTAACTGCACACAATTGCAATTTTGCAGTAGACACATTTCTTGCCAGTTCCCATTAATCACACTTCATGGTCTCAGTAACCACAGTTTGCAGTTTCTAGTTAGTATGCATTACTTCCAGATGACATTTACCATACATCATTGCCAATTTCCTGTAAGGACACATCAATGCCAATTCCCTGTTTGAGCATCATGGCCCAGATTCTCAAAAGAATCACGGAACACAGCGCAGCAGCCAAAAATGCTGTGCTGTGCTGCGTCGCATGACAGGGAGGGAGCAGGAGAGCGACATATTTACAGAGATATGGCTCTCTCTTCCCCTCTCCCTAGCGCTGGCACTGATTTAGGCTGGCGTGTGCCAGGTACACACCTTAGCGCCATAGTGCTAGGGTGCGTGCCTGGGTCTACCAAAGGTTTTGTACAGGAAGGGTTTCCTTCCTGTACAAAATACTAAGGCTAGACAAGTTTAAAACCTTTTCTCGCTTTGTATGTGTGCCGTACAGTGCAGCACACATACAAAAGTCAGAAAAGCAAGGAGAAATTAAAACATTTCTCCTTTTAACACCTGCTTTGCAGCGGTATTACGTTTTGGTGCTAAACCCTGTCAGCTAATGTTAGTTGATAGGGTTTAGCGTCAAAAAGCATGGGTGGTTGCATGGGAACACCCATATACCACCCATGTAACTCGCCTTTAATGCAAAGCAGCGTTTTGCCGTGCTTTGTTTTACTTTTCAATACAAACCTATGCAAATACCAATTTACAATGCTTTATTAATCCCCCAAAAGGTTTAGAATTGGTTTAGCGTTAAAAAAGTAATGCTAACCCTAAGCTAAACCTTTGTGAATCTTCGCCTTAGTTTCCAGTTTGCACACATTATAGCGAGGTTCCATTTTTTTGTTCCAAGTAAGCACAGATGTTTGCCGTATTCCATTTAGCATACAATTACATTTTCTGTGTAAGCATATTTATCACTGCTAACACCTTAGCAATAATGTAAAAACTGTTTTTTTCTAGTGAGCAGAAGTGTCAGGAAACAAAATCTCAGCCATTATGCCACTCTTTGGCCAGGCCAGAATTCTTACTTCTGGGTGGTCTCTTTTTACAAACCTTCAAACACTGGCAAAAAAACTGAACATCGAACTTTGTGTTCCCAGACAGTGTGGCCGGCAAGTATTTCGTTCTAATTTTGGTTCCTCTTCTGTGGAAGAATACTATCGCCAGTCTATCTATGTGCCATACAAGGACTCTATCATCGCATCATTAGAAAGCCAGTTTGGCAATGAAAACAAGAAAAATTTGAGTTTGTTCTCACTTTACCCAAAACATATGGCAAAAATGACACTTGAGCAATACAAATGCCATATTGCAAACATCAGAGAAGTTTACGACATTGAAAACCTGGAAGCCGAAGCAATCACATGGTTTCAGATCTGGTCAACGAAGGATGAGCAGTTTGACAATGGATTTCTGGATTTGCTAAACCACACAGATTTATTTCCATCAGTCCAGCAAGCAATGCTCATTGCTCTCACATTACCAGTGACCACTTGCACAGTGGAAAGGTCTTTCAGCACAAGGAGAAGGGTGAAAACCTGGTTGAGGTCGACAATGGCAGAGGATCGCTTATCCGGTTTGTGCATGATGAGCATACATCGAGCAAAAATTGATGAAAAGAAACAACAGCTGATTGACAAAGTAATTGATAAATTTGCACAAGACTATAGACGTTTACAGTTCCTTTTTCAAGATCAGTACACTAACCAGTGAACAAAAACTGTATAAAACTACTACTCATTGAAAAATGCGACTGTTAAATTTCAGCAAGACTGTACATGTTTGCAGTTCCTGCAACAGTTATCCAGGTTAAGTTTATATGTTCTAGTTTCCAATTTGGAAGAGAACAGCTGTTATTTTATTTATGGTAAAATATTTAATTTTATTTATTTTAATATATTTAAGTTAATACATTTCCAAAATAAATACATTTGTCATATATTTGAATTTTTATTCGTTTGTGCATGTTAACAGCAAATGCAGACTGACTCTACATGTTTTTTTTTTATAATGCAGTTATAGTGCCTTCACTGCCTTGACCATGTGTGTATGAATAATGTGGTGTGTTCAATAGTGGTGACATAAAAACAGATTAGAAATTGCTAATCAGACAATGGCATCTTGATCCTTCCATTAAGCCTTTGCATCAGGTTTCTAAACCCTTTGCATGCCTGTGCTTTTTCACTTTTGGCCAAGAGCCACTCCTGTCTGCAGCTCTGCCTTTTTCATTGCCAATTGCTAGACGGTGTGAATGATATCTACCAAAGGCCACAAAAGAAAGAGATGGCTCATGGCTGTGGTACAACAAGCCTATTGTGTATGAGATCATATACGGCCTGCTTTCTGCCCCCCATGGCTCCTCCTGCGCCCGAGTGTTTCTTGTGCCTCACCTGGCACACATAATGTCGGAGGATGGTGAGGACGTTAACATTTTGCCCCCCCCCCCTTGGAAAAAGTTCTGCGGACACCCATGTTGAGATTTATGCCATGCTCGACTAGAGGACAAAAAGTTCCTGGGAGCTTGTGATACCGTGACCTCCGCTGATAGCTGCCATTTAACTGCAAAGTGATCTGTCCAGGTTAATGGGAAGTTAACTAGGTCATTAATGTATGGATTGTTGGAAAAAATTGCATCCAGCATATGTCCTGCCTGGTGGGTGGAGCCCTTTGTTTTTAGCCAAAGTCCCAGACCACTCATGGACTCTAACAATCTAATAGAGTCTCTGTCTGTGCTGGACTCCATATGGAAATTCATATCCCCCAGCACTGTGAAGTCAGCGCTCGACATTGATGATTTCAGTAAGGCACATAGTCTGCCTCCGAAGCTGGTTCTCAGACCGGGAGGCCGATAAACTAAAAGACCATTGAAAGACTGAGATCCCCAAATTTCAATGGAGAAGAATAACGCTTCGAGGCCCTCCTCCAGAGCTGGCGTGAAAACTGCCTGATAGTGATTGCAGTAGAGCACCAAATGGACTTTATTGAAATGCCACCTTGCTAATAGTACAAATATGTATCAGTGACTATTTACATATTCTCCAAATGGACAGAGTCACATCCTACAAAGAACTGTAATGCAAAATGTCTTCTTACAAACTGATTCTGCATTTTTGAGTTACAAGGCTCCTTGGTTTGAGTAATGGACTTCCTTCATTTCCCAAGCAATATAGGGCATCTGCAGAGGGTTGGGGGGATGCAGATATTTCACTGTGCCTATCACCCATAAGCATCGGGTGCAATGGAAAGGAGGAATGGGGTGCTTAAGAACAAATTAGGAAAAAAGCGCACATCTACAGACTTACTCTGTATTGATGCCCTTCCAATGGTGCTGATGGCTATGAGATTTACCCCTGACCG
The DNA here is from genome assembly GCA_963921515.1 of Calotriton arnoldi. Classification (NCBI taxonomy): domain Eukaryota; kingdom Metazoa; phylum Chordata; class Amphibia; order Caudata; family Salamandridae; genus Calotriton; species Calotriton arnoldi. Next base: position 8,436,857 of record CAWUFW010000013.1, on the reverse strand, counting down.
AGCAACTAAATTAAGTCCCCATGACTCGTAATAAGAAAGCCTATTCACATACCTTGCCATATGCCTGTTCTTCAATTGAACATAGCGGATGATTTGGTACTGCTAATTTTGCAAGAAATTAACAGAGACATTATACTAGTCACCAAAAGCTGCTGAAGGTCCTTCCTAATCCACCAGAGACTACAAGAAACACTTTTCACCCTGGGGAATGGGTGTATGTGAGGGCACACACCAGATGTCATTGCCTTTAACCTCAGTAGAAGGGCTAATTCCAGGTACATTTAACAGCAGGAACAACGGTGAAGTGACGTGGACTATTCTCTTGCATTTACAGATTTTATACAAAAAGAAGGTCTTCATCTGGAACACCACCAGATAGCTGAGGATTGCAAAAAGGATGGAACAGCACAACCAGCAAGCGATAGCGGCTACAAAGTAAGGTCTAGGAAGCCTTCCAGATCTCAATCAACCATTGGATTAGGTCGGTAACACGAACATGTGACGTACTAGTGACCTCTCAATGCATAATAGCTCAGTAAGATGTGCAAGGAAGTGGCCATGGCTGGTGGCTATGATGTGTACCAATATAGTAGTGACTGTGTTGTTAATAGTTTTCAAAGAGCATATAAAAGTTCCAGAGATCGGTGGAAAAGAAGAAACTATCAATGAATCACTGTTAATTAATAATATGCCTACCACCGTTAATCCTGCAAAGGATTGGCCTACATTAGAACCAGTATATGAAGGCAATTATTATGGTAAGTTACTTGAAAAATATGTTTTGGTGTTAAATGTGTCAGATTGTTATGTTTGCACACATCAGCTCACTAGTACTGAAGGCTGTATGACCTATAGGGCAGTGCCCTTAAGTGCACTTAACTAAAACAGTGAGCTGTGCCTTTTTGCAAGAAGTGTTGTATGAAACAGGATTCTTTTGTGACTACAGACCTGCAGCCCAATTGGGTATCACAAGAAGAAAAGCAGAGTCCTTGTGGGTTAGAGATGTGAAAAGGGAAGAACTAGAATTGAGAGCATATTATGATAGGGATATCTGAAAAGGGTTCCAGAATCGTAACATAAACTTAGAAGAGGGTAAACACGCACTTCACTATTTAAGGATAGAACAACAAATAATGGGACCCTTATGTGTCAGAAACGCATGTGTTCTTAGCACCCTCTTCCTATGAAGCACCGCCTGCAGAGACTACATAGATCTGCCCCCACCAGGCACTAAATATAGGTGAACTAAAATGCATCATAATGCCTTCTCCAATAGTGATAGGTTATAAAGGAGTCTAATTGCCCCAGGAATGGTATAGAAGCTATTATCTATCTTTCATCATGCCGAGACTGTCTCATGTCAAGCAACTTCCAGAATCTATAATAAGACTACAAATAATGGCTACATGGGTTCAGAAATTGCTATGCTAAGTTTCTTTTGAGTAATAATATCCCCACTTGGGGTAGTTGATAGCAGTCATCACATTAATGCACTGGCATGATTCATTGATACTTTCAAAAACCAACTTCTGCCCTAGGAAATATCACGAATGAGATGGTAGCCATGGGAAGTGTGTTTATTCAGAATGGAATAGCCCATGACATCCTATTGGCCACGGAAGGTAGGGTTTGCAAGATTATTAGGTAAGAATGTTGCACTCCCTGAGTATCCCTGTCAATAGAAATAATGTTTATCATGCCATAGATGAGATTTACCATGGAGGCACAACATTAGAAAAGGGAATCACTTGCATCTTGGCTTGGTGGTTAGAGGCTGTCCTCATAGGGTTGAGAGTACTACTGCTCTTCTACATAATAATGACAGTTGTGCCTAAACGCTCCTCTTCTATGGCAGCCCAGGTTTTTAGATCCCAGCAGCCGGCTGGCCAATATCAAGCTCCATGGAAAGTGGCAGAGGAACAGCTTGTCAAGTAGGAAGAAAAGGCTGTTACATCTATTGAGGTTTAGAATGTGACGTTTAAAAGTCACCCCTCAAAAGTGTCAGAGGAGGGACTGTAGAATCCATTTGATTTCAGTTTCCAGTTTGTGTCCCATAAAATGATCTTGCACAACGTCTAAGGTCTGCTGGACTGTGCTGAATTTGCAATGACCGCAAGGTCTTGAGAAAAAAGGAAATCATGAATGTACATGACAAAGTGCTGCTTTGACTGCCTCGTTGATTTCATAAGCCAAATCCATTTATATTCAAATGTTTGTATTTTATTAATGACTGGACAAATATTAAGAAATGTGTTATATCTCAGTATGCCCTATCACCATATTGGTTGTGTACTTTAAAAAAGGATCTATCGAAACATGTAAAAACCCCTGTAAAAGAACTAGTGACTCCACGCAGCTGCATTTGATAAACATTACTGGGTATGTGTTTAAATGATTTTAGACTTTGACATAGGCTTCCACAATGTCTTCTCCACTAGGACGTCCTGCACTTCCTCAGGGAGAAGATTCTGCCACCTGTTCATTAGATACGTTTGTACTGAATGTAGCAGGTTTCTGTCATGTGTTTAAGTTCAATTGACTTGTATTGAGAAAAAGAGTATAAATATATATATAGATATATATATATAGACTGATCTAAAATGGTATGTATTTTAGCTATGATGCTCCAACTGACCTTTCCTAGCTAGAGCCCTAGACAGTTCAAATAACAATTGTCTTTGATCCTTTTGCTATGATGCTTGCTATTTTGCATTAAATGCTAGTTGGATTGGAGGCTTCCCAATGTATTTTTAACTGGCATTGATGCCACAGGCATTTCTGTCATATTTAGCTGGCCACTTTTTACTTGGAGTCTTTATCAAGAGATTACGTATGTGAAAATTGAACTTTCCTAAATTCTGCACACTTTTTCTAAATGCTTTGCTATTTGATTTCTTGGCTAGTCCGGTGTTCTTTTTCTCCCAACGTCAGTAAGTATACAGTGAGAGGTGGACACATACTTTATGGAAAAATGAAACTAGAAGTACCAGCATGCTCAGTCCTTAAAGCCTAAATTTACAGACTGACTGAAATAATCCTCCTGTGTCCTGCCCCAAATTTCTAATTTAGTTTAACAGGTTTCTGTATTTCCTAAAAAATGTTAAACTTAACTTGTTCAAACAGAAAAAAAAATGCCCAATAAGTAGTCAAAGTTGCCGCTGTTGAAGGGCCTCTGAAAAAGTGAGAGCAGAAATGACCCCTGTCTGCTTTGCAGACTTGGTACTCCATTGCCTTTACAACTCATAAAATACATGAACCATGGAGAACTGATTTACATTTGCATCCTTAGCTCTGCCATCAGGGTCAACAGCAGTCTTGGCACCAATGGGAATGGCATCAGATAGAGACCTAAATTAAAGGTGAGGGGTCTCTGATGTCATTTGCATCAGTGCACCTCATGTTTGGGACCTCACTTGAAACCCTGGTTCTTCCATAGTGAAAAATGTATGAATATCCCCTTGTGTTTGGTAGCAACTCCCAGTGTGCGTGAGATATTAGTTATAGGAGAACTGGAGACTGACCAGTGCTTTTGTGGAGGCGGGTGGAATCCAACTTAAGGAAAAGATGACAGAACATATGCCATGCTGCTAAGCTGCTGCCAGAGAACTCAGCTAGGCTCATCGTGGCTGCCGCCAAAGGGTCTGGGGATAAAAGAGAGATAGGACTGAATTTCACCTACATAAGTGGGCATAAAGGGAAACTTATAAGCTAATGAGTAGACAGCTGTGAGAAAGCAAAAGAACAATTTTGAAGGCCAACACTAACAGCAATATAACTTCCATTAGAAAAGTAGTTTCTATCACATATTTCTCAAACTGAAACTTTTTCTTTCCTAGGTGCACGCACTATACATTGTATACATTTGGGACAGTTAAGGACTCGGGGAGCTGCATCTTTTACAACTGACAGAGGAACCACTGTCCATGCAGCTCCTGATTTTGTGATCACAAATAAATACATGTTCTACCTAAATTGCAGAATATGGAGTTATCTTTCTACCACATTGCCATGGCTTATTGTAGTGATGTGTTTCTCCCAAAAGATGCTGCGGCAAAGTGTGTGTGAGTATACTGGCAAAAATTGTAACCACAATGGTGGACAAGCCCAACTTATGCATCTTTACTGCATAAGATGTGTCAGATTTTCTGTCTGCACCACAAAACCACCTTGGTAGCTGGCCAATCATATTGTAACTGATGCCATTTGCATCTGGACTGTAAAATCTCATGGCATCTTTTAGTCCAAACTCATTTGAGAAAGAGCTTTATCTGAATTTATCCTAGGTGATAACAGTTTATCAAACCTCTATTTTTATGTATTTTATGTGTCCATGGTGATGTTAATTCTGTGAACATTTGACCCTTAAAATGAGTAAATAGCCTTCGCATCAATACTGAAGAAGTGCACTAGCCCACCTACCACTCATATATAGAGTAGCCTATGGGTGAGCTTAGGAAGTTGGCTGTCGGTTCAACAGCACACTTCAGGTCCCAGCCTTCCTATTTCTACTCCCACTCTCAAATACCAAAAAAAGGCTGATACCATAGATTATGAAATTTTTGAAGATTCAGTAAAAGTAGAATGATTGCAAGACTTTGATAATGCATTAGTGGGAAATATCTATGCATGTTTCTTTACATGGAAGTAACTAAAGCTTTAGGGCTTGAGAGTCAGCCACAAACCTGGCTTGTTTCTGCCACCTTCCAGTCATCAAGGATGAGGTGTGCTGTGTCCCTTTCTGCTTCCACTAGAATATTAAAGCTGCAGAGCCATCTCACTCAAATAACTCACATAGATTACACCTGTCCCTGACTCATGTTTAAGGCTAAACTCTGTTTATTACCATATTTTTATTAATCTGTGGCTTTAATGATCTATTGATCCAGAATTTCTACACATTGGTACTCCACTGTGTCTCCCCTAGATCATGCTGGCAATGGGGCAGGTAAGCCAAATGACTCTCGCTCCGCTAAAAATTGGCCGGAAAGTTTGGGTGTTGGGAGAAGGAGGAACTTGCCAGATCGCTCTCTGATCATTGCTAAAAAACCTCGGGCGCTCTCGGCTCCTGAGGAAGGGATTTCTGGCCCCAGCAAAGAAACCCAACTTCCCCCACAGCCAGCAATCACTGAGTTTTTTACAATAAAAAGCACAGCAGGGGGCCAGCCCCCCATGAGATTGCTAAAAAGCTCGATATTGACAAGACGGGTGTGGGCACTGGCCATGTTGCTGCTGACTTGTGTGGGGGATCCCCGGTGCTGCTAGAGGGGCCTGAAGTGGCAGATAAAGGGGTATCATCGTCATGGGCATTGGGGCAGCCCTCACAAATGGTGTAAGGAAAACGGGGTGATGTGGCTAGTAAAACCACTGAGACCTTGCAGCTGACCCCTGAAAAAGAATGCAATGCTATGCATGCTCCCCGATCTGGTACTCTAGGAGAAGCCAGGGGTAAACTTGAGTACAATATAGAGCATGCTGGTTTGGACGCTGTGGATCTTACATCTTAAGGGGCTGACAAATTTTTCTCCCTTATGGACGGTTCAGGCTCAGAAGACTCTAATTCTTGTCTAAGCGAGGTCGGGGGCAGCTCCTCAGCTTCTGGCTCCAGCACACTAGAAGTACCTGAGACAGCATTTAAACGTCAAACGCTCCAGAAGAGCTCCAAGGGCAACACAGACTCCCGAAAAAATAAAGATAAACCTACTGTCGGTGGTGGGCTAAGATAGGACTACTCTCATACAAAGATACTCGGGACGCCAGAAGCACCAACAGCTCCGGCAGAGATGGGCTTTTCAGCATCACAGGCTGTGGGGGATGCAGTCCTAAACCCCGCTCTGGGCTTAATATTGGAGTCAATTCAAGGGCATCGTGCTGAGACCCATGCGGATGGCAAAAAAGCTAGGCAGGCAACAAAAAAGCTGGAAGGCGCTATCAGGAAGATTGGGAAGGCTTGCTCCGAGATTGGTGAGAGGCTTAACTGCATTGAGGAAAGGACCACTGTTGTGGAAACTGATTTGGTAACTGTGAAGGAGCATGTTAAGTCACACAATGCCCAACTGACCGATTTCCTGTGGAAGATTGAGTACTTGGAAAACCGGCAGAGAAGGAGCAATCTCTGTTTTCTTGGGATTGAGGAAGGCCTGGAAGGGGATGATATTCGATCCTTTATGCTGGACCTTCTCAGGAGCGCTTTTCCCGAACTTTCAGGGTGGAACTGGGAGTCAGAAATCCAGAGGGTTCACCGGTTTCCGATAGCCCAGCATAAGCCTACCCAGGGCAGTAGAGATCAAAGGCAGCCAAGGGCTACATATTACTCTTTTTGGGCAATTTCTTACTTTGACAAGCCATTGTTGAGAAGGCACGCCCTGAGGCAAAATGGACATACTGTGAATCCTCTTTTTTGTTCGCCCTGATTTCTGCCATACAACGGTAGAGCGCAGGTGGCGCCTTCGGCAAGTGATCAAGCCTTTTCAAGATGCTGGCTTTGAAGCCTATTTGCTAGCACCGGCCAGATTAATAACAATAGTCAGAGGGGCCATTAAGTTCTTTACCTCTGAATTCCAAGCTAGAAAATATTTGTGTCATGCATCGGCAGATAAAAACAATGCTTAGCTTGCTGGGGGTCTCCCTGCGATGTGCTTAATTTAGTTAAGTACAGGGGTTTTCTCTTTCTTACTGTTTGGTGGTGTTTATACCGGTGGTGTTTGTACCATATTCATTGGGTTTTTCAGGAGAAGGGGGCCCTCAGTATGGTTTTTCTCTATTTTTTATTCTCAGTCTCACTTTATCTTGCAGGTGTGGGGGGCTTGCGGTATTTGATACCAGTCTCCATCACGTAGACCCTTGCGGGTCTGGCTTCTTCCAGTGGTGGGGGGAGGGGAGAAAGTGGGGGTGCAGGCCGGGTGGAGGGGTTTTTGCAGTTTTTGGATTGGGGTTGGGTGGGGGGATGATGATGGCTGATATGGTATTGAAAATGCAGCAAGTTTTTCATAGTTTGATTGTTTATTTTGTGACATGTAAGGATTTGAGATTAGTTCAAGTTAAACTTGTGGTGTGGGGCCTATGCCCGTGACCCGTTAAACTTTGGTGGGTGATGTTTGGGGTCAGGACAATATCTGTTGGGAATGGCTACGTTCCCTATTGCTACTATCAACATTTGTGGGCTAAACGATAAGTTTAAAAGGAGACGGATTCAAGAGGACCTTACATTTTTAAGAGCAGATGGTGTACTGCCTGCAGTAGACCCATATCGCTCGGAGTGATAGTGCTTTGTTGAACTCCTTACGGCTGAAGGTAGTATGTCACACAAATCAGGACACCAGGACCAAGGGGGTCGCCATCCTAGTTAAAGGAAATACTGTCACTTCTGTTCGAAAAGTAGCAGACAGGCTTGGAAGATGGGTAATAATGAAGTGTAAAGCTGGCAGCAGCTCCTTTACACTTTGTTCAATATATGCCCCAGTTGTAGATGATCCAGGCCTGCTCAACTTCTTAGCAATTGAATTACCATCTGGGCCTGCTCCGTATATAGTTTGTGGGGACTTTAATATATATGGTTCAAGAAGTGGTCCTGGGGGCAGCGAAGCGTGCCGTGCTGGGCGCATACCACAATTTGTAGGACAGTAGGATCTGCTTCTTATGGTTACCCCCACTTTTTGCTTTTTGCACCCACTGTTTTGACTAGTCTGGCTGGGATCCTGCTATTCAGGACCCCAGCCTATCTGCTTTCTCCTTAAATTGCAATGTATGTACTTTGGTACAACTCCAGATTGGATACTGGGGTACCCTTATCAGTCCCTAGTATATGGTACGCATGTACCCAGGGCATAGGTACCCCAGAGGCCTCCCATGGGCTGAAGCATGTATTATGCCACCCATGAGAGGCCATGCAAAATGTAACCTCAGGTCTGCTACTGCAGCCTGTGTAAGCTGGTGATTGCACCACTTACTTTAGATATAGGTTCACTATATCTATATATATATCACTACACTTAAAACTTTGTAAGTCACCCCTATAGCAGGCCTTAACAATCCTGAAGGCAGGGTGCTGGGTTTTGCGTGAGAGGGTGCTCCTGCATGAGCAGGGCCCCTCTACAGTCTTCGGAGACCATTCTCCTGGGCTGTACGTGATACTACCAGACATATAGGTAGAGGTGCATTATAACCTCGCGGTAAATGCTATCTCGTAAACGACTGCAACAAAGTATGTCGTGTTTGGTGTCAAACACCTTGGAATCATACCTCCACACCAGTAACTGGTGTGGGAGGTATGATTCCTCCCCTCAGAACCGAGGTTCTGGGGATACCTAAGTCTACCGGTACCAACTTTCTCAAGCCTTACAGCACAAAATGGATGCTGCCAGCCACAGACACGAGTCTGCCCTCCTGCTGCTGAGCCAAGCTCGAGCAGGGGAAGGCAGCACAATAGGCATTCTGTCACAGGGAGGTGTTACCACCTTCCAGACAGGATTTAGTGTATTGGGGCTGGGTGGGGGCACTGTCTCAGTGCTAGAAAGTCTGCACGAGGGGCACACTTGGTGTCCCCGTGCATAGTCCAGCTCAAACCAGTTCTAGGAGCCATTTGCTCCTGCTCTGGCGCTAAACTGGACAAAGGACATGGGAGTAGCTTCCCCCCTGTCCTGTCCCTCCCCTAGGAGGGTCCCTAGAATCTGTCCAACCCTCTCCCGTGGGTATAAAATGGGTTACCTGGCTACAGGATTTTAGATTTTATGTGGACAAGAGTCTGCAAGAAGATACCACTACACTTCGACCGTCTGGACACGCTGGACTTTGCTGGACCTCCCTTGGGCTCGACTTCATCTTCCCTTGCCGTCCCCAGTCTCGCCAGTGTCTGTGATCCATACAGGCTTTGTGCAGGACCCTGTGGACCTCCAAGATAACAGAAGAATCTCCCTTGGGGTGAAGGAGTCACTCCCCTGCAAACGCAGGCACTGTAATGCATCTGACTGGTCTGCTGATCCTGAGCTCCTGCGGACTCCGAAGGCTCCAGTAACACAGGAGGTGGGTTTCTGAAGGTCCCTGAGGTCGAGCTGCCTTCTTACCAAGTTTGAGGCAGATAACCCTTGTGGGGATTGCATAACCCATACCCCTGTGCACTGTGTACATTTGCAGCTGCACATGCTTGTTGTCGTGCAACAATTCCATGCATTAGGCCATTTATAACCCTAACCCCAGCGCATATTTCCTGAGAAGGACTCCAGCATCCTTGCACTCTGTGCCCTGCTAGCTGGTATCCTGTGAAACTGCCTGTGGTCCCCTCGCGACTCCTGTGCCTCCGGCCTGTGGGTCCACTTGAGGGTCAACTTTGCTTTATTTGGGCTTCCCTGGTTGCTCCAGGCCTGCTATGACTCCCCTTGCTGTGGTGAATCTCCTGGTCCATGCTGGGCCAGATCGACACCGAATTTGACCATCTACATTGCTTGCCGCTGCCAAGGCTTGTTGGTGCTCCCACCGGACACCGACCCCTCAACACTCGACATCCTTTGTGGGACAGCTCGTATCCAGCTCCTGGTTGCCCTAGACATCTCCTGGTCTGCACAGCTGAAGAGACAAGATCACCATCAACACACCTGAAGCACCCGACATCGGTGGGCATTCGTCTACCGAGCCCCTGGTCACTCCAAAGAGACCCAGACTCTGTCCCCTCTGCTTTCAGGTTCTTCTCATCTAGAATCCATGTTTGGATTCCCCCGGACACTTTTCTTACTTCCAGCAGCAGCATTTCTTTGTCGACATCCATACAGAACGACGAGGGTTTCTGACGCCACTTCGTACCTATGCACCCGGCTCCTCTGGGATAGGTAACTCTGGTACAAAGGTATCCACGGCTGGGGTGGCTCTCCAAACTCTTAAGTTCCAAGGCTTGTCTTCGTAATCTGCTGGGAAGGGTCCTTAATCTCTAATTTTCCAACCGTGACTTTCCCATTGAATGGTACGGAGCACGCGGTCGTGTTCTCACTCTGCACCCCTCCTCCATGGGGTCCCTACTTACTCACCTTTGGTGGTTCCTTGGGGTCCCAGCAATTCTACACCTTCTAGACTAGGTCTAGTCCCGAGTCGTGGTTCTTATACCACTTATTTAGTATATATATATATATATATATATTTCTTTATTCGGATGCAAAGCAACCATATAAGATACAGTACATCATATAATAAATAAGCACACAGTTCATATAAAAAAAAGGAATACAGTCGAATTTTAAAAACAATACGCATAAATAAAACCCACATCACTTGATCAATCAACTCTAGATAATCTGGATTTATAAGCGGCCCGCAGGAAACTTAACACTGCACAGAGAGTCAAAGGGTTAGGTAGCAGCTGTAAGTGCAGAAGGGCCACTTTAGCATGCCTGAACTTCAAACATTTGAGCAGGGGCCGGAGAAAACGTTTTCTGGGGAGTGAAAAATATTTACACAGTAAAATAAAATGTAATGTGTCCTGAGGAGATCGAAGATCGCAGCCACAGGGACCTCGGTGATCTGGTGACGGGAAAAAACCCACCAGGGATGCTAAAATGTGGTGAAGTTGATTAAATCTAAAACGCGTGATTAAAAATCTGTCGTGAGCACTAGTTAAGGCCAGGTGGTACGGTTCCATACCCGATACCGATTTTAACATTACATATGCCCTGACTGAAGGTTTGCTGAGCTCCAGATTTTCACGGTTCGAGCTTAAAAATTTGTAGTGTAAATCTTGTATAATATTAATGTCCCCCTTATTTAAAGTGTCATGTGCAAAGAAGATATCTGGCCTACCTAACGCCTGAAAAGACTCCCTTATATGATGTATCCAAGGTATTTTATTACCATGCTCCAATTTCAAGCAGTCCGATACAATCATACGATTTAAATGCTTATGCTCGGAGGTCCAGATCTTTATCCAGCACACTAGGGGCTTGATTGCCACTTGGTCTGCCAGAAAACCCACCCCTAGCTCTTCGTGTACAGTCCAAACTGGCGTACCTGGGGGGACACGTAAAATCCATCGCAGAAATTTATTTTCCGCCACCTGTAGCCGATGTGTGGGCACATACCCCCAGATTTCACTCCTGTATACTACTCTTGAGATGCCCTTGGATTTATAAAGTTTAAGAATAACCCCCGGGGCCCCTGAGCCTAATCTACTCGCAAAACTAGTAATGGCTCCCAAGGATTTATTCAGCTCATTCAGCTTCCCTTCTAAGAGGGCTTCCCACTTTAGCTTGTCATCGAATAACACTCCCAGATAGGGGAAGGTCGGGACCCTACCAAGAGTATGATTCCCGGCTTTAAAGCTTTTTGGCCGGATCCCCCGTGGGCCCACCACCAGTACATACGACTTGGTAAAGTTCACTGACAGATCCAGCCCATCCATAAATACCACAAAACCGTCTATTAGGACCTGCAGGCCCCGGCCCGTATGGGCGATGAGCACTGCATCGTCCGCATAGAGTAGGCATGACAAAACTCTCGTGCCTGCTCTAGGGGAGTCTGACTGAAGGCCCAGGAGTGCCGCCTCGAGGCCGTTAATATAAACCGAAAATAAAAAAGGGGCTAAGATGCACCCTTGACGCACCCCCCGTGTACAATTAAAATGTTTGGTGAGGGCACCCTCATGTGAGACTCTCACTGCTGCCGATGTGTTGGCATGGAGGGATATGAGAAGATGTACAATACGGGGATCCACTCCCAGTGAGGTTAAAATGTCCCATAACTTAGACCGGTTTACCCGGTCGAATGCGGACTTAAGGTCCATAAAGGCCAAATGCAGGCACCCGGTTGGGCCACAGTATACTTTGAAATTAGAAGATACAGGTTAAGGCATTGGTCTGAAGATGATAGGCCTTCCCGAAAGCCATATTGGACTTCCGATATGATCTGGTTATCTGTGGCCCACGTAGACAATCTAGAAAGAAGAACCCGGCCCAGGACCTTAACTGCAACGTCAATAAGGGAAATTGGACGGTAGGATTGTGGCTTATCCTTATCCCCCTTCTTGAAAATTGGCACTATCGTGGCGGTGGACCAGGAGGGCAATGTCCCTTTCAAAGCTGCTGCGTTTAGGACTTGAGTTAGTAGGGGGGCCCAGACCTCTAGATTGTCACAAAAGAGATCTGGCGGAATACCATCGGGCCAGGGGCCTTGTTTGGGGCCAAAAGCTGAATGCTAAGGGTTACCTCTTCCAGAGTGAAACTAATCGGGGGAACCGCCACAAAAAAGGGGGATATCAACACTACGCTCACTAATGCAGTCTTCACCGTAGACTTTTACGTAATGGGACACCCATTGTTCTGATGTAATATGATGACATACTGTCGGGGTAGATGCCTCTGCGAAACAGGGACCATTAATAATTTCCCAAAATAAAGAAGAATCCCTCAGTTCGCTAGCTTTAGCTAGGTCCTCCCATGCCTGCTTTTGGAGATGATGCCAGCACTCTCTTGTCGCTTCTTTATACAAGCGACGGCACGAAGACACTCTAGCTTTCTCCCGTGGCACTTATTTAGTATATGATTTGGTCTCTCCTGGGAGCCCACTGTGTATTCTGCTTCTTACGCTTGATTCTTTGCAACTGTATTATTTGATCTGTGTTCAATCCTCGTGTAGAGGATACTAGAGAGTGTTATATATAATAAATACATATTTTTATAACTACTGTGTGGTTTCCCTTTCATTTAACCAATACTATAAGGTTGCATTCTGGTAAAACAAGCTGCTTAACATTCCTTCAAGACTTAGCCTGAAGGCTGCTCTCCATAGCTACCACTAGGATAGCTTTCTATAAAGGTTATCTTTAACCTAATCACCATAAGGGTTGTTTGGACTGGTGCAAGGTGCCCACTTTAATTAGTGGACAGCATATACCAGGCCAACTTCTCACACAATTATTTAGATCTTTCAGGAATTTTCTGAATGACATTGGCCTAATTGATGTCTGGCCTGAAAGCGCCTGAGCCTGGATACACTTATTATTCAGCCCCCCACAGTAAATTTGCCAGGCTAGATTATTTTCTGGTCTCACCAGTTCTGGTTAGAGGGGCTTAGGTCGAACTTTTCCCAAAGTTAATGTCTATTCACAGCCCAATTGTCTTGGAACTCCCTCTTTATGGATTAAGAAGTGTGTCTAAAAGATGGACCTATGAGAGGGCTCTTCTGTCGGACCCAGAATATGTAAGCCATATGAAGGGCTGGATTCCGGGGTATTTCGAATTTAACAAAGGTAGCTCCTCTCCTAAGATGGTCTGAGATGCCTTCCAGGCTGGTGTAAGAGGGAAAACCCTGAGGTTTAATGTAGCCAAACAGAAGCTGGGCCAGGATCAGATTAAAGAACTTTATCAAAAGCTTAGTATTTTGGGGGCAGAACCGATCTGCGCTGTGGCCATGGGGAGAGACCTTACCCCCATGCTGAATTTGATAGCTATAACCAAGGCACGCCTGAATGAATCTACAGCTGAGAAGATCGCTGGGAAATTCTTGGCTAAAGATCAGGAGTGCTATGAATATAATGAACATGTGGGGCGTCTCCTTGCAGTCAGGTCAAGGCAAAAGCAGGCAACTGGGCATATTAGTCAGATCAGGAATGTGCAAGGCAGCATGGTAACAGACCCCGCTGATATTAGAGAGGTATTCCGGGAATTCTGCACTGATCTTTATGAAGCCTCCCCCATAGGGTGTCCTCGGGATTTAGAGGCATATTTGGACCCAGGGACATGTGATAAAACTACTCAGGAGGAGAGGTCTCTATTAAGGGCAGACATTTCACCAGAAGAATTCCAAGCGGCACTCCAAGCCCTCCCATCTGCAAAGGCTGTAGGAACGGATTCTATTCCTTTGGAATTTCATAAGGTTGTCTTTGTAGAACTTCTTCAGGAAATGTTTGAGCTTTTTAAGCAAGTTAGAGATGGGGCACTCCCCCAGGGTCCTGGGGTACTGCAAATGTAAATTTTTTTTTTTTTTTAAAGGCACGAACCTACAGCTTTGTGTTCTTATAGGCCAATTATATTACTAAATATTGATGTCAAGCTCTACTCTAAAACTTTTGCCAGCCGGTTGGGTAGTGTAATACAGCGACTAGTGTCGGTCCTGCATCATGGGTTTATCCCAGGAAGAGGGACCTCGGATCACATGCGGTGAGTAATTTAATTGTTTGATGCCACTGGGTCCTTGCGAAACCCATGGGGGCCGCCCTACTGGACGCTGAGAAGGCTTTCGACAGGGTGTTGTGGGATTACCTCTGGCAGGTTATGGAGGATAATGGCCTGAGGGGGGGTCCTTTATTTACACAATACGGGTAATGTATCTTAATCCTATAGCTCAATTACAAATAATGGGTGGCGAGTTGGAACCCTTTCCGATATAGAGGGGAACGAGGCAGGGATGCCCGCCTCACCTCTGTTATTTGCTTTATAAATTGACCCCCTTCTCAGGAGGTTGGAAGCCTCTCTGGATATTTTGCCCATCAGTCTGCAGGGCTGGGTTTCTAATAATTGAGATTGTCCTAGCCTTGGTGTCAGAAAGGCTAGATTTTATTTAAGACACGGAGGCGAGTATTATGCAGTCTTTCCTTGCTTTTAATTAACAGCAGCCGAGTAAAAACTACATATCCTAGACTGAAGAAGAAAAAACTACAGTATGACATCATAAAGGGTACACCAATCAGACATCAAGTAATCAAATAATTATGTTGACTGCGAACAACAAGTCCTCTTTTCTTGAAGCGAGAATCAACCGGAAAATAAGAAAACATTAGAACCAAATAGAAGGTAAGCAACATGCCAAGGCAGTCCAAGGAACAGTCTGAGAAAGAACGTTGATTCAAAAGGCCTCCAGGGGATAAGAGTCCAAGATGAAAACCAAACTCCTGAAAGGGGGAAGCAGACTCATCTGGCTTAGGAAGAATTGCTGGTGGAAGGAGTTGGACCTGCAAAAGAAAAAAGGGAGGGTAAAATACAATAGTGGAGGGATAATACTCGCCTCCGTGTCTTTAATAAAATCTAGCCTTTCTGACACCAAGGCTAGGAAAATCTCAATTTTATTACAAGACACGGAGGCTCCTATTATGCATGTTCAAAGCATTGCAATAACCGAATCATAAACATGAGAAATAGGTTTACAATAAAAAGTTATAAAAGTAGTAACATTAGACCAGTCTGCAGATTTGAGAATATCATGTAAAGAGGATCCCACCCAGAATGCCCGAGAAGCCATGGCTCCTCTGGCTGAATGGGCGCCAAAATGTTCAGTATCAACGCCAGCAAGGGACATGATCCATTTAACCCAACTAGCAACTGAAGGAGAAGAAACAGGTTTATGAGGTTTCTGGAAAGAAATCAATAATTGTGAAGAAGGGGGAGATCTCGAATCTGCAGTATGAGCCACATAGGTTTTTAAACACACAATTTGGATTGAGACGGGAAAAAAGGATAATGAATTGAAGATAAATTTGTTTTAGTACGCCTGTGAACTTGGAAAGAAACACCAAGAGAGGAATAATAAAAGTAATACATATCCAAGGCTTTCACATCAGAAACACGTTTTAAAGAAATTAGACAAAGAAGCATAGTCAGTTTAGCAGATAGTTGTTTTAGAGAAAGAGAAACATTGTCTTGCCATGAAATGAATAATTTTAGCACCAAATTAACATCCCACATAACATTATATTTGGAAACTGGAGGTTTAACATGTCTTACTCCCTTTAACAGACGACAAATTAAAGGATGTTCACCAATGGGTCTGCCATCCACTCGATGATGTTCTGCAGATATAGCTGATCTATACATATGGATAGTGCGATAAGCTTTACCCTGAGAAGCTAAAGAAGCTAGAAAATTCACAATTAAGGTGACATCCGCTGAAAAGGGATCTGAATTCCTGTCCATACACTAGCTACACCAGGCAATCAACGACGATCTATAAATTTTTGATGTACCAGGAGCCCATGATTGTTGGATGAACTGGATAGCTTCTTCTGAAATTCCTGGGGTTCTCCAGGATGCCCCGAAATCCTCCAAGCTATCAGAACAAGGGAACCCTCTAGAATCATACTGTGAGGGTGACCTAGAGGGTTGAGAAGTAATTCGGGAAAAGGAGGAATCCAGACCAGAAAATCTGAGGCCATCTCCAATAGGGAAGGATACCAAGGTTGGGCTTGCCAAAAGGGGGTTATTAGAACCAGAGAAGATTGCTGTCTGCGAACTTGAGCCAAGACACGTGCAATAAACAGAAAGGGAGGAAAAGCATAAAGCAGCAACTGAGGCCAAAATTTGAGAAAAGCATCCGGTGCCCAGGCTTGGGGATCTGGTCTCCAACTGAAAAAGGATGGAAGCTGGGAATTGAGACGGGAAGCAAAAAGGTCTATCGACATTTTTCCGTAGATAGAAGTAAGACAATTGAACACCGAAGGGCTCAACTGCCAATTGCTGGAATCGTGCATGTGCCTGGAGTACCAATCTGCCACTACGTTTAATTCCCCTGGAAGGTAGACCGCACGTACTGACAAATTGCGTTGAAGGCAATAATTCCAAAGATGCTTGGCCAGATCCACTAGAACCTTGTATCTTGTGCCCCCGAGATGATTGATATATCTGACAGCCGTCAGATTGTCCATGCGAAGAAGGATGGTGCAACTTACTCTTTGTTTGGTAAAGGACTGGATGGCAAATGAACCTGCAAGCATCTCTAAACTGTTGATATGCAAGACCATGCTCCTCCAGTCGAGAATTGGCACATCTTGCGCCCCAACCTGTACGACTTGCATCAGATTCTAATACAAGATCTGGGGCGGCAGAGAAAATTGTTCTCCCGTTCCAGGCGTCTAAATGTTGAAGCCACCAAAGAAGTTCCTCTTTGGATTCCTGATCAAGGGCAATGGAGTCTGAATTAGCTAGGCCTTTTCAAAGATGGCGAATCTTTAGTCTTTGAAGAGCTCGATAATGGAGAGGGCCTGGAAAAATGGCCTGGATGGAAGAGGCTAGAAGGCCTACCAATCGAGCTAAGGACCTGAGGGTAAAGGAAGGAAGAGACAGAGAGTGACGAATCTCCTTCTTTCTAAGAGATATCTTGTGTGAGGGAAGCTGAAGAATAGAACGGGAAGTGTCTACTAGAAAACCAAGAAACTCCAACTGTTGAGAGGGAATCAGGACTGATTTCTGAATGTTTACCAGAAAACCAAAACGAGACAGGAGATTCTGGCAAAGAAGTAAGTGAGTAAGAAGAAGACTTTTGTCCTGAGCCATGATGAGAAAATCGTCAAGGTAAACGATAAGACAAACCCTTTGAGCTCTGAGAAAAGCTACCACTGGCCTGAGAATCTTGATGAAACACCAAGGAGCTGAAGACAGGCCGAAGGGAAGTACTTTGTACCGATAAAAGGAGTTTTGCCATTGAAACTGAGGATACTTTCTGTGAGAACGGTGCTTGGGAACTGTTAAATAAGCGCCCTGAAGATCAAGTCTGACTAACCAATCATTCTGAAGAAGAATATCCCTGAGATGTAAAATGGTTTCCATCTTGAAATGATGGTTAATGAAGAAATTGTTGAAATTCCTCAGGTTCAGGACTAACCGAAATTTCTTGTTCTTTTTCTGCACCAGAAAGATGGTGCTGATGAAACCTGAAGGATCGAAGGAGGTCTCCTCTATAGCTTGCTTGGAAAAGAGACTTTGGATTTTGCTATTTATAAGACTGCTTTGCTCTAGGGAGAAATGAAGAGGAAGAGGGAAGAACTGTTGGACTGGAGGTTGGTAAAATTCTATGAGGTGTCCTTGAATTGACTGAATTACCCAGGGATCTGTGGAGAGAGAAAACCATGAATTTAGAAATAATGCCAGTCTGCCTCCTACGGGAGGAAGGCTAGAATTTGAAGCACTTACCAGAATATTGCTCTCCTTTGTTTCTGTAACCTCTGGACCGAATATTTCTGGTACGACGGGGGTAGAATTGAGGCTTGTATTCAGAATACGAGTCAGATTGACTTTGTTGAGCAAAGGAGCCTCTGTTTGAGGAACGGCCGGCAAACCGACTCCGACCCTGGCGAAAATCCGTGGGGAAAAAATCTTTTTGGAAGATGACTGCGCCTTATCCATGGTCGCAAAAGTAGAAACATACTTGCCCAAATCTTTAATAAAAGATTCTCCAAATAACAGGCCTTTGGCAGCCGGACCTTCCTCTTTGGAGGCCAAGGTCGCAAGCTTCGGGTCAATATTAAGCAGCAAACTTCCAAGGAAAGATAGCCCGCTGGGCCCAATTGGAAAGAGTATCAGGGTCAATGGAAGAACCATCCATTTTGGCCTCCTCAGCCATGTCCAAAATCCTGGTGAGAGGGCCCACCAAATCCAATTTCCTATCCTGGCAATTGGACCAGGCTCTATCCACGCCCTTCTTAGGGTCCTTGCCAAACTTCGTAAAAAACATAAGCATATTAGGGTCTATAATAGGAGTTGCAGTGACATTATTAGGAAGGGAAGGACGGGGACATTCTGATTTTAGTTTGTTCCTGGGAGACTTGTCAAGGGCATTGCGCAGGTAGAAAGAAACATAATCTGCTACATGTTCTACTGGGAACCATTCGGTAGAATTGGATGATGAATCAAAGTGGGATCAAACATGGGATTGCCAAGATGATCTACCAGTTCATGAGTCACAGGGTGAGAGACACCACCTTCAAAAAGAGAAATTTTACGCCTTTTCTGTGGAGGCCCATAGGAATTAGGATCAGTAGACCCATCCAAATAATCTGCATCATCAAACGCATCATTATCATCATCATCTGTATCTCTTAAATGGGAAATTACAAGGGAGGCCCCGAATTTGAAACCTCTCGGGTGGGAGGACCAATTTTAATTGAAATTCCTTTAGAGGAACCAGAGGGCGCTGCGTGCTTCCTACTGATTCCAGAGGAGCCCCCCCTTAGATGAAACAAACATTTTAGACAAATAGGCCTCTAAAGTTTTAGACACATCTATTATAGAAACAGCAACAGCCTGTTTAACAGTGTCATTAATGAATGATTTTAAATTGTCCTTAAAATGCTGTGTATCTTCTTCCTCAGACATCATAAAATATATGAGGCAATAATGAAACCTATGAAAATAAAAAGAAATCAGATGAGGAAGGGTTAAAATATAAGCTGGTAAAAAGGGCGTGTATGAGGAATGAAGGGGAGTCGCCAAACAGGCAGACTCACCAAGCAAGGGGAGGAAACTTCACAAAATCACAACCACAGGAGGCGGAGCCGCTATGCCCAGCAAACGAAAGGCAAGCGAAGGCTCCGACAAAGAAGATTACCATCGACTCAGAAGAGGACAAAGGAAACCTTGACCGAGCGACGCGAAGGCACCAACAGCTGACAGGCTTCCCCAACGGAGAAAAAAGACCGTTAGGTGAAGCGCACAAATCGGTGCAGGACACGCCGAACAGCTGACAGGCTTCCCCAACTGTAAAGAAAAACCCGTTATGGGAAGCAAGTGTAAGCCAAAGGGTGCACAACTCGCGCAACAAGTAAGATATTTAAAAGGAAACCGACAATTATTATAAATAAACAACAAAATTCAACAAATCTACTACACCAGTGTCAAATTAGGAAAAAAGTAATTAGATCTGAAAAGATACTTATCTTGACTGCGAGCAGCAAGAAAAGAAGATTTGTTGTTCACAGTCAACATAATTATTTGATTACATGATGTCTGATTGGTGTACCCTTTATGATGTCATACTGTATTTTTTTCTTCTTCAGACTAGGATATGTAGTTTTTACTTGGCTGCTGTTAATTAAAAGCAAGGAAAGACTGCATAATAGGAGCCTCCGTGTCTTGTAATAAAATTTGGCCTATGCCGATGACGTGGCAATAGTCACCAGTGATCCAGACAGGGCTGTCCGCTCTGTGGAAAAGATAACCGAAGAAGTTGGGACTCATTCAGGGTTTTTGTTAAATAGAGCCAAAACTCAGGTAGTGATAAATAGACATACGCCCACCTCCGATAGCAAGATTGTAGAGAAAGCTATATATCTGGGAGTCAGTATTACAGCAAAAGTGGAGCGTCTAGTCGATATAAATCTAATCCCTATTATTGAAAAGAACAAGAAGGACTTTAGCCGTTGGGATAACCTGAAACTCTCAATAATGGGGAGATGCAACCTTGTCAAAATGTTGTTTCTGCCAAAATTATTGTATGTTTTCCGTACTATCCCTTTAGAGGTTGATAATGACTGGTTTAAAGTAATTGAAAGAATGGTGGCTAGATTCATCTGGGCTTATGAGAAGAAGAGGAGGGCTAATTCATTTTTGTGCTTACCCAGAGACAGGGGGCCTGGGGGCTCCCCAACTTTAAATTATACTATCTAGCAGCAGCACTGCAATGCTATGGCTCTTTATTTAATAATAAGGCAACTGAAGGAGGTAAGGCGGGATATGTGCCTTCAATTTATGAGTTACTGATCGGGACAGCTGCTAAGGGCTGCCTGCTGAAGACTTTTGAGTCAAGCTATTTTAAAAGAACACAATTTAAGACTCTGATTGCTGCATTTCGGAATTGGACGGTGTTAGACTTGGCATCTTTTGGCGTGTTTCCCCTGACTTTTTGCTTTCTGACCTCCCGGTTTTGACTCTGTTTTTGCTGGTGTAATGATTCTGCGCACTTTCCTCACTGCTGTCCAGTGGGAAAGTGCAAGTGCTCCTGTATAAAATGCGTTATGGATTGGTGTTTCCATGATTGGCCTATTTGGTTTATGTGTCAGTCCCTTGTAAAGTGCACTGCGAGTGCCAGGGCCTATAGACCAAATGCTGTTGGTGGGCTGCAGCACTGGATTGTGCCACCCACGCAAACAGCCCGTAAAGTGTAACTCGGGCCTGCCACCGCAGAGCCTGTGCGCAGCCTGGGGCTGCCATGTCGACTTGGCAAGTGCACACACTTGCAAGTCCCTAAACCTTCCCTTTGCTACATGTTAGTCACCCCTAAGGTAGGCCCAAGGTACCCCTGTGGGCAGGGTGCGGTGTATGCGAAAGGTAGGACATGCCCGGGTGTGTGCGGCATGTCCTGATAGTGAATTACAGCCTAGTTCGTTTTTCACTATTGCAAGGCTACCTGTTCCCCTAGGCCAGAACGGGCAGTTTTGATTATTACAGCTTATAATCCTAACTGACCCCGGGAACATGGTAGAAATTCGAGTTTAGTATGCCTGGACTCAGAATGATAAAATGCATCTTTTAGTGAAGTTGGTTTTAACATTCTGTGTTTGAAAATACCACTTTTAGAAAGTGGGTATTTTCTGGTCTAACCATCCAAGCCTGCCTCTGCGAGGTTGTGTATTCCTTGTCTGGAATGTGAGTGACAGGGGCTGGGGGATGCCAGGAGACAGGGTGAGTCAGCACAGGGCCGGATAGCAAGATCTACATGTAGATGGGTGGGAGGGGTCGCACCGGGGCCCTGAATAGGACAGTGCCTTCCCTCCACAATGCTGGCTCCACCTCCTGTGGTGCGTCTGATGTCCCTGGCCTGCTCACTGAAAGAAGGGACGGAGACTTGTCAACAAAGTGCTCCAGAACTGGTTTGGACTAGGCAAAGGCCTCTCTGCCTTCAGAGAACAAAGGAATTTGGGATATAAATATTGGGGCCCTGACCCCATGAATTTAGATCTCGCTGGAATCAAGGAACCTGTCAAGACGAAGAGCTGGAAGAGCTGCCAGGAGGAGTACTGCCCCTTTGCTGTGTTGTTGCTTTGTTGGGTTGGCCTGCAGCTGCTGCTTCTGCCTTGGGCAGTGAAAGGACTGAACTTTCTACAAACTTGTGCTGAGTATCTCCAAGTGCCTGGAACCGAGCTGGCCTCCTGTTAAGAAGTCTCAGGGACTACAAAGACTTCACAAGCCTCTGGGTACCGCTTCTGGAACGCTGTTTCAGTTGCCACAGAGGAAGGGAACTGCAACCGACTCCGTCAACCGAATCCACCCCTGGCCGGTGACCTGTTTGCACCGCAGACCGCATCGCCCCGCTTCGCATCGCAACCCTAGTCTCACCGTGGGCGACGTCCGACGCCGCCAACATCGAGCCGCTGCTTGCACCGTGACCTGTGGGCACCGCAGTTCGCATCGCATCGCTTCACTGAACCAACCGGACCCGACCGACGAGGTAGCTGGAACTGGCTCAAGAGTCGTGACCGCATCGCATTTGGGGCACCGCTCGCACGTCTGCGACGCACCGCTCCGACTCGCACCGCTGTCCGACGCCAGCTCCCGCACTCCGGCTTGGTCTCCTGCATCGCAACCTGTCAGCACCGCATCGAGCATCGTCTCACCCTGCATCGCACACCTTGAACTCACCGACTCCGTCTGCACGACGCTCATCGAGCCGCTGCCTGCACCGCATCGAGGGACACCGCACCTTGCATCGCTCCGTCTTGCACCGCAACCGCGACGAACGCTGACCGGCTCGTACCCTCCGTACCAGCCACAACGAGAAAGGTACTGTTACCGAATCTGTTCATGACTCTGCTGGCCCGTATCGACGCGGTCGGCTGGAACTGTTAGACTCTGTGGTTTTCAGCATCGCGGTAGGCTCGGACGGAGCTACCGACTCGTACAAACTTTGCTTTTGTGCTATTCCCGCAAAGAAGAAGTTACCGTATCAAGCATTTATTTTTAAAGTATAGTATTGTGGATTTTTGTCGTAATTGGTCTTGTCTTGAGTATATAAAATATTGGTTATTTTTCTAAACTGGTGTGGTGTCAGTTTGTAGTGCTTACACTGTATTACTGTTGGTTATGTGCAAATGCTTTACACACTGCCTCTGAATTAAGCCTGACTGCTCGTGGCAAGCTACCACGAGGGTGAGCAGGGGTTACTTCACGAGTGTAACACCCTTACCCTGACTAGGAAGAAGGGTCCCTACTTGGACAAAGGTGCAAGCCCTTGCCAACTAGAGATCCCATTTCTAACAGACGGCATCCGAAAAAAACTGTGGGTTGGCAGGTATAGTTGGTATACTCTCCTGCTTAGGAACGATCAACTCTCCGGAATATTCCAGGATAACTGTTTAGCTAGATGGGAACAAGAGGGCTTTGGCAGAATAGGGGATCTACTCACGGGGAATCATATTGCGTCATTTGAGGAGGTTAGTGGCAGATTTAATATTGGGCCTCTGGACTTTTTAAAATATTTACAGTTGAGGGATTTCCTTTTGAGAAAGGCTGGGGGTGTATCTGGTTTTGGCGGATCCCCTGATGGAAATGCTAACAAAAGGCACTGGCCCCTCAATCTCGCAATTATATGGCTGTCTGTTGGAAGGGGTCCCAAATGGTTCAGATAAGCACACTGAAAAATGGCAGGCGAGGCTCGAGCTGTCGGATTTTGGCTTCCTGAAATCCCTCGAGCTGGGCGGGTCAATTTTGTGCTCGTCAAGCCTGCAAACACAACATTATAAAACAATTTTTGATCTGTATGTAACAACAGCTAAAATTGCTAAATATGGCGGGGATTCGCTGCCCTAGATGCCGTGCATTTAATGCAGACCTGGTTCACATGTTCTCCTCTTGCCCCAGCCTAAAAACACTCGGCTTGGAAATTGCAGGCTTTTTAGGCGAAGTCCTTAAAGTGAAGATATCCCCGTCACCTCAGCTTATGTTGTCGGGGGTGGATGAATCAAATATAGGGGTTGGGGTAGAGCTAATTTTAATAGCTATGACGGTTTTTAGGCTCTGTGTGGCCTCGGCTTGGCTTGATCCTTCACCCCCGACCTTTGAGCAATGGAAGGGACGCTTCCTATATGTTTACAATCTAGAAAAAGCACTTTATGAACGAAAAGGCAAGAGGGCTAAAATTAAAGGGAGGAGGATTTGGGGGCTGTTTTTGACCTGGGTCTCTCTGTTTAAATAAAATATAGCTGCTGGGTTTTATGTACAAGTGGCATTGTTTTAATGTCCGTAATGTATTGTAAACCCGCGTCGATCTTCTGCTGTTGAATTCTATTTATGGTCAAACTAATGAATTTGTCATTATTTAATGTATTTATGTAAACATGTTGCTGCAATTTTGTCAATAAAAAATTAAAAAATGTAATTTAAAAAAGGTACTCCGCTGCGTTTTTGATGGTGGATAATATGGCACAAAATATTAATTATTCAAATATTGAGGTGCCTGTTGAGACTCTTGAAGTACATGCAAATTAAGCATACCTCCAGCTCCTGTGGCCAGAGCATCCAATCCACAATCTATTCCATAACCGGAAGCATATTGGAGAGAGGCGCTCTTTGTCACTAGACTCTCATCAAACCTTTAGAGTCACGATGCCTACAGGCTGCTGACAGGTGAGACAAAGTAATATATAAGGCTGTTTCTTATAGGTTGAAAAGCTTGGATGCCAGAGGGTTTTTCACCGAATCCTGCTAATCTGAAGACAGTTTAACATGGACAGAGTAGTTTTTGTTAATTCCCTGCTGCAGACAGTTTTAGCTGTCTGTACGCCAGACCTCTTGTTTTCAAGATACATGTGGTGGGCTTTGGGTGAGCCCCTTGCTCATGATTGGAGGTCTTTGTTGTCTGTCTCAGTTTTTCATTCAATTGAATGGCTTTTCTCTCTTAACATTTCTAAATTCTTCCCAGGAGCGTTTAGATCTCAGTGTTCGAATTAGTTGACTTGTACCCTTGCAATGCCGACATTGCTTGCATTCAGGGAAGTACTTCTTGTTCTCTACCCAGGGTGTTACCCTTCAATTTGCCCTCAACTTGTCCTTACACTCCTTGTTGCTTCTCCCTCCCCTTCCCTAGCTCACCCATTTCTTCCCCTACGCCTCCACATCCCTCTCATTTTTAGATCTCGACTAATATAGCTTATATGATGCATGTAGCAAGACTTTTTGTTAGCTTACAGGGGGCGTACAGCCCATCCATTTTTTACCATTGGTTGGCATCATTGTCACTCTTGTTCGCTGTCTTCTTATTTGATAGCTTGTGTCGGCTTCACTTCCTCGTCATGTGTTTTTTCCTACCCTGGAGCACGGTGCATTACTGTATCCTTACACTGCTCATTTTTTGCTTGGTGTGTTTTCTAGTTGTCTCCCTTGTGTGTTCTCTACCCACCATATGCGTGCTGCTTTGCCTCGCTGTGTGCTTCTCTGCCTCCAGCCGTGTTTCCATATTGCTCTATCTTGCCATGTGCTTCTGTGCCCCCACATCTCCATGTTGGTTAGTGTCACTGTGTGCTGCTCTGTCCCCTCCCCCTGTCTCTGTGTTGCTCTGTCTTGTCATGTCTTTATGTCTTTCCTGTGCTCCAGTGCTTAATTTGTAAAAAAAAAAAAAAAATTAAAAGAAAGTGCCAGGGCTCTTCTCAGGATGCCACTGCAGCTTGCACCACTAGTTGCCCTGACAGTGCAGCCAATGACATTACTAACACAAGAACTTACCATAGCACTCGGAAAGTGTGGCAATTCAGACTATTCGGGACACCCAATGCTACAGCCTTTGTGGCGGTCTATTTTTCATTTTTAATGTATCTTGCATTATTGAACAAACACTGCTGTTGTGTTCTTCTCAAAATTAGACAGACAGTGTTACCATGTGGTAGGCTGTCAATAGTGCCAGTGTTGGGACTTAAGTGCCCTACAGAGCACCGGAAACCACTGGCACAAATTAAGCACTGCTGTGCTCCCCCAATGTTTCCCTACTGCTCTCTCTCACTGTGTGCTTCTTTGATCCCTCTGTATTGTTTACTTCCGCCCCCCCCCCGTGTTGCTTCCCACAGCCTCCATCCTGTCCTGTGTCCAGTGCTTTAAATGGGCCCACACTCACTGGTTCCGAGTACCGGCACTTTTCAGTTTTCTCTCCGGGAGTACCGGAGCTTCTCCCTAGACAGGGAGAGTACTGGTACTCACAGGGGTCAAGCAGCAGTGCAGATGTTAGGTCCTCCCGGGTGCTGATTAGGCAGTAGGTCACCCATTGACAAACAGAGAGCAAGCCCTATGGCGTGCCCACAACTGCAACCAGCCAATCAGTTCATTTATTGGGTGCGGCCAGCCAGATCCCTGTTCAATTGCAAAACAGATTGGGAAATGTATGATCTGATATCCTGCACAAAGGAGGGCGAGAGGACATTGCAAACAGTATTAGAAATGGAACAGAAACAAGATTGTGTTCATTGTATTCATGAAAAAATCAGAATCAGATAGTTACGGAATTCCGAGCTGCCAATCTGGCATGGGGAATAGAGGGGGTAAGACAGAGTGATGTAGAAACAGGAGGTAGTGAGCGGTAAAGACAGGGAAAAGAGATGAAAGACACTCTAGTAAGACAAGAGAATGCAGAAGAGCAACTGAGTGAAGGAGAGAGAAACATATGAGAAGAAGACAGGACTGGGCAGAGTAAGACGGACAAGGCAAAGGGGAGAAAGGGAGACAAATATATGGAGGGAGAAAAACAGGTGTAAGTTGTGAGGGACAGAAAGGAGGAATTCACATGGGAAAGGTTTAGACATATGAGATAGATAAAAGTCAAGGGGAGAGATTATATGGGCACGGAAAAGAGGTATTTCATGGGTAGAAGGAGGGGAGACAGCAGGGAGTGGTAAGAGGCCAGGGTGAAAGCAAAGGAAGATGTGTGTGGAAACCATGTAGCAACGCATCACAGCAGGAGTCTCTAGGAAGGGATCTTTTTCTGCTCTGTTGCTTTCTGCTGCTTGAGTAGACATTCTACACGAGCGGAAGCTTCCTCAACGTGAGCGGCAGATATTCAACATGAGCGGTTGCGACCTGCAGAAACCGGCCTCATTGAAAAATCTCTCCGGGAGCTGGACTAGCGCACAATTTTTTCTCCTGAGCGCCGGCCAACTTAACGTTGGCGAGCCGCTCGAGAGATAAACTCTGCTCAGTGTCACTTTGCTGAGTTTTGTAGAACTCCACGCTCCGCGTGGAGCGCAGAGTGGGAAAAATTCTGTGAACTCCACATGAAATTTGAACGTTACCATTACTGTTACCCTTTTGTACAAGCATTGAGAAAAAGAATACACTACAGACAGCAGAACTTTTGCTGCATTACTGTGCACAGTTGCACACCAAGAAAACCTCAAATTAAATGCTTAGCTCCAAACCACGTCCTTACCCCCTTCCCAATCCCCGCTCACTCCGTTAAATTTGGTGAGTAACTGCACTTATTTTTTTCCATTTGAAGCACTGCCTGTGTCGCCATGTGCTTCTGTGCGCCCTCGTCACTGTGTGCTTCCGTGCTCCTCCATATTGCTTTGTCTCGCTGTGTGTTTCTGTGCTCCTTCGCCTCTGTGTTGCTCTGTCTCGCCGTGTGCTTCTGTGCTCCCCCATGTTACTTTGTCTCGCTGTGTGCTTCTGTTGTTCCCATCCCCCATTTGGCTTCCCGCTGCCTGTCCGAGTCCCTCATTTGACTTCTGCGCCCCTCCCCGAGTTTAGTTACCGATCCAACGAATAACTTAAAAATAAACAAATTCATCATTTTGCAGGTGCACGCATGCATGATAAGCACGGAACTAAATGGCATGGTCATCTGCATCAAAAGTTTTTTTATTATTATTCTTTAGCCATGCTGCACAGCATCATAGATGCTGTGCAGCTTGGCTAAAACCCATTGGCAAAGACAATAGGCCCCAAAGGCGCGACCTATTGGCTTTGCCAATGCTTGTTTGAAGTATTTCCTCCTCCCCTTCCCTGCTTCTCGGACTAACCCGCCCCCTCAGTGAGGTGAGTGCAGATGCATAGTACATGTAGCATTCGTGTAACGATTCCAAGGTAGCTCGTGATTTGCTATGTCTGAGCATATAGTGAGGACATCTATAGCTACATGAACTGCCAACCAGCGTACAAGTTTATGAAGCGCGAGCTGTCCGTTGCCAAGGCCCTCGTCCAATGATAAGAGCCCAGGCTCCGTCTGCGGATACTGAACACTTGCCAGCATCCATCATTGTTCGAGAACTCGGCATTAGTGTAATCACTTCGGATGCAGGTTTGTCGGTTTCCATAGCGAACAACTTCCCTCGTTGTGAGCGGTGATGTGGGTGTGTCCCTGTGAGAATGTTTTTTAAAAGTGATTTTGCATAAGCAGGTGATTCAAACATTTTGAAATATAGGGGAGTAAAGCAGGCTGATAGATGAAGTGCGGCTAGTTGTGGGAATGCTCTGTCCTGCGTGACAGGGCCTTGTTCTGTGCTGTTCATCTGTGCAGTGTACTTTATTTAACATGCACACAAACAGAGTAATTTCGGCGAAAATGTTGATTGTAGGGTGCATTCCCACTTGGCACCACAGCTTCATTAAAGGCCGTAAGCAGACGATATGCCCTCTGCTATGCAAATTGTTATTATTACAGGATCACAAAACTCTAACTTTTCCAGGTTCCATGAGGGAGTACCTCATCCAGTCCAGGTTTTCTGTTGCATGCTGGGATTTGTGGTCCTGTTAATCCTTTACTGAAATGGGACTACAAGTTGAAATGAGTGAGTTCGCAAACGGAAAACGTGAGACTCGGAATCAATTAGGAGCAGACAAAAAGGACAGAGCTTCGCCAGTGTGTCACTCCGCTTGGGTTCCGATTGCTGCAAGTGGTAACACAAGTCCGATGGCATGGTGAGCCCTCCACTGCCTTGGCATTCCTTTTTCAAACCATTGTAACCTCTTAGTTTACTTAGGACAATGTATTCTCTTTAGGCAAAGAAAGACTAAGACTCCCACAATGCACCGATCCTTAAGTCACTACCAAGTTCTACCTACCTGCCTTATTCCACCTTGTCGCACAAAATAACCTTGAGGCACCAGGCTCATGCCTAAACTGATGCCATTGACTGACACTATCACACCAATCCCTCAGAGCACCCTCAATCAGGTATGCAGAGGGGAACAAAACATCAGAAAGAGTGAAAATGCAACCGAGCACTCAAATTGGTCTACTTAGCTTCTGCTGGAGAATTGGACACTAGTTCCATAAAATGTTGCCCTGTCCTGTGCAATTTTGCAATGACAGTCACACCGCCGACCATTGCAAAAATAAAATTTGCGCCAAATGACCAGCACAAATTTGGGTTCGACTGATAGAAAATGCCCGGTTACTCACCAGTAATCTTCATTATTCCGAGTCCTGGTCTTCCCGTTCCATTCCTTACCAGTGAGCAGCTTGCCTGCTCTACAGAAACCTTTCACCATAGCAAACAGAAATACTTCCCCCCGTATGGCGCCGCCTACCCAGTTCGGCATGCATAAAGGGGGAAGTATGTCAGAACAACATCCTGCGAATACCAAAGAAACCCAAGAAATCGAAAAATGCAATCACCTGAAAACAAAAAACAGGGAGGGAGGGACGGGCCCACGAATGGAATGGGAAGACCAGGACTCCAAGTAATGAAGATTACCGGTGAGTAACCGGGCATTACCTCCTCATCCGTCTTCCCGTTCCATTCCTTACCAGTGAGCCCATTCCCAATCAAAAGATGATTGAAAACCCAAAGACCAGAAGGATGCAGCAAAACCAACAGGTCAAATGTAATAAAAATAGAAACAGTACAGATAACAAATCATGTACAGCAGACAAAACATGAGCGTCAAAAGCAGCAGTGCTGCCATCCCCAACTGAAGGTGGTGGTGGGAACCAAACGTATGGGGAGAGGTCCAAGTAGCAGCATTACAAATATCCTGTAATGAGCCACCCTAAAACATGGCCCAGGGGAAGGAAACACCACGAGTGGACCGCCCTTGGAAAGAAGAAGGAAGAGGACAGTGAGCAGCCTCGTAGGACAGGACCACCGAACACTTCACCCACCTAGTCAAAGTGGACAAAGAAGGTTTTAGACCCATGCCAGATGCCCCGAATGTAACAAAAAGAGAATCCACCTTCCGAAAATCATGGGTATGTTGAAATGTAAATGTTATGCACTCGTTTTGCTCCCACTGCTCTATGTAAAGTTAGCATTTGCGGCACCATTTTAAGTTGAGCCGCCATTTTGAACCGTGATTGAAACTAACCCTAGCTTGCTGAGAAATGTCTCCATTCGGTTTTTTTTTCTCTTTTTCTTCAAGGTTTAACGCTGTCTCGCTGAGTACATTGTCCTCGTTAGCACATAGCTTTCCCACTAGATAGAGGCCTTCTCCCACCAGCCCAGCTGCGGGCACGGGCAGGATGACCTTCATTTATAGATAGCGTGTACCCAGCCTTAGAGTTGAAACTTATCCTACTGTACCTCTTTGTTTTAGCTGTGTGAGCCTGGAATTTTCCATCCTGGGCGGTGCTTTCATTGGTTTGAGATGTACTTAATGTAACTCCATGTTGGCTGAAGTCAGTCCCTCTGTAGCAATCCAAGGTGGCTGGTCAGACCGGACTCCACTCGAGTGTACTTCTAATAAATACCTTTGGTTTGTATTCTCTACTGTCTGACCGACTCTTCATTTGTGAGGAAGGCTGAGAGGTGGTCGCGAGTGACCCGAGTGACCCTAATCGGGTCACTTCCTTCATTTGGCTCCCGAACAGGGACTTCATCAGGTGACTCATCCTAGCCCGCGGACGGGTGAGGAGGTCAGGGCCACGTCGGGTCGGACGGGCGGACCGGGGATCCCTGCACGAGAGAGTCTTGTACGCGCCGCTGCCCCGTCTGTCTGACCGTGCGGTGCCTCGTCCAGCGATCATCCCGAATGGGGTCCTGAACGGCGAAACCCTTGGATCTGACCGTTTGGTCTGAAGAGTCGGCAGTGGAGAATAAACTCGTTTGGCCTGTGTGCACCAGGTGAGTTTGCTTTGGTTCTTTGTGGATATGGCGCCACTTTGATTTGTATTTGACGCGGTCTGAGGACCGTCTTTGGATAAGCGCTTGAATTTGTTTGAGTTCTTTATGAACATGGTACCACTTTGATTTGTATTTGATGAGGTCTGAGGACCGACTTTGGTAAAGATATTTGCAAATATCTGTTAGGCATAAGTACTGAACTTCTTTTCTTTGAAAATGCCTTGTTTGAGTAAGTTGTTTTGTTTGGGCTGTCGTTGTTGTTCTACTGATGCTCGATTGGAAGAACGCCAGCCGGCGCCTCCAGAAGGTACTCCGAATTTCGATATGTACGTAAAACATGGCCTTGGCCCTATTATGTTTAGTATGTTATGGCACAAATATACGAGGGACAATGCTGAGTTGCAGTGGCCGTTGACGGGCACTTTTAATGAACAGAAAATTAATTTCCTGCAGGTAAAATTGTTTGCGAAAAGGAGTAGGCAGTCGATGTTTGATTCCCTCAGAACATGGCAAAAGGAGGCTAAACAGAGACGAATGAAAGCAGAGAACGAGGCCCAGAAGGGGAGAATGCAGACATTGACTCAAAAAGCTGTAGCGCATGATAGAGAGGAAATAGAAAAAGGAATAGAGTGTGCTAATAGGAAATTTCGATTACAATGTGAAAAGTCTTATGTTGCCCGAGAAGAAAATGATACATTTGTGGAAGAATTCTTAGATACTCGACCTCCACCCCATACGCCCCACAGAGAATATACCCTGCCATGCCCCAGCCTCAGTCATCCGTTTCCTCTGTTTCTGTTTCTTCTGCTATTGATCAAGCTGCTTCGGCCACAGCGCCTCCTGCCCTTTCTTTGACTTTGCCTTCTGCGGCTACGATGACTGCCAGTCTCCCTGCTACGCCTATTGTTTCGGCATCTCTCTCTCTAGCCCTTACACCTACGTCCCAGCCGGCAGCGACGTTGGTGCCTCTTACGTCTGTCGCTACTCCTTCCCTGTTCCTACATTCCCCGACATTACTGAGCAGCGGAACGCCGGCACATGGACTAGGGGACGGAGACTGGGCAACTGCTAGGGAATGACTGGGGCGGATATTGATACGATCAGATGTGGGAGACGAAGAGAAAAAGATAGTAGCCGATCAGGCTGCCCAGTGGGCTTGTAACCCCATTTACAGTGTGGAAGATGTGTGGAGAGTGATGAAAGATTATGAGCATTTTGTGAGGCAGCATGCCCTTAAACACATGTCGACTACTTTGATTGGATTGTGGGAACAGTGTTTCAGTGATGTAGCACCCCAGATCATTTATGATATTAGGGATCATGTATATGCTGCTGATATGGCACCCGGTAAAGTTTTTGGTAATGCCGCGGCATTGGTCTCTTATCAGGGTAGGTTGTTTAAAAAAGACCAACGACAGTGTCCCAGTTTACGATGAGGGAAGTCCACCCCATATATCACCGTGTAATACCTGAGCTACGGGATCAGCATAACGTTGTTACTAGACCACGGGTTGAGGACCGATTCCAAGAACAGTGGGTCTACACTCCATGGAAAAGGATTGAAGTTTTATCCCTTAAGACTCAGTTGCCTGACCCTAGGAAAAACCCAACCGCATATTATAAGGAATTGACTGAGGCCGCTTCATCAACAGTTCTGACGCTTGCAGATATTGAGATGTTCTTTGGTTTACTGGTGCCCGTTGATATTTGGAGAAAGGTG
This sequence comes from Calotriton arnoldi, assembly GCA_963921515.1. Lineage (NCBI taxonomy): Eukaryota > Metazoa > Chordata > Amphibia > Caudata > Salamandridae > Calotriton > Calotriton arnoldi. The sequence continues at coordinate 8,404,419 of CAWUFW010000013.1, read as the reverse complement.
CACACACAGGACCATGTTGTGGAATTGGGTGGTACCTGGGATCAGATTAAAGCATGGGACCAGGAGAGGAAGCCTGGTGAGAAGCCTAAGGCCGAGATACTAGCTTTGCCTGGCCGAATTATTACGTATATGCATTCTCTTATTCCACAGAGAAGGGTAGATTGGGACAAGTTAACGGCATGTCGTCAGAAGGATGAGAGTGTGTCTGATTTTTTCACTAGGTTTAAAGGCAAATTTTGGGATTTTAGCGGCCAGGATTTGTCGGTGGAGGGGGGTGTCCGATTGTTCGTTAATAAATTTGTTACGAACCTGCTTCCTGAGAATGCGACTCGGTTACAGGCCTCGGAGAGCACTTGGACTACCTCCTCCCCTACTGTAATTTTGAGTATGGCACAGTATTATGAGCAGAGGGAAAATGAGGAGAAGGAGAAGGTGGAGAAAAAGCATAAAGAATTGAAGACGAAGGTGTTGTTGCAGCAGGCTTCTCGAGGGAATGGTAGAGGACGTGGTGGTATGGCCCGACAGCTTCCTCGAACTAGCCGGAATACTACGCCTGTAGGGCCGAATCAGTGTGCATATTGTAAGGAGGAGGGACATTGGCGTAGCGAGTGTCCGGTGTTGTTGCAGAAAGTTGCGGGCCCTAGAGGATGAGGTTCTCGTGGCCGGGGTCGTGGAGCTAGTGGACAGGACAGAGCTCAGCATACTGCAACGTTACAGGATCGCCCGGATAGTAACTACTTCGATGACAATAGGGGCAGCCAGTATTATCATGATGACTATGATATAGACGTGGTGACAGGTATGTCTCACAGCTAGGACAGCCAGGGACAGGGTGAGGGACCAGTTCAGATACCTGTAGATCAGCGCGATCCTTATGTTACTGCAGATTTGCAGGGCTAAGCTAAGGAATTTTTGGGTGATACTGGTGCAATGAATAGCTCTTTTTCTCGTTCACTGGTCCCCGGGGCAGCTCTGTCTGGCCATAATACTGTTTCGGTAGGATTTTCTGGTGTACCGGTTGTGAGCCCCATTTAACAAACCTCTTACACTGACTATAGGTCCTTTTACTGTGGATTCACCATATTTGTTGACATCTAAATACGGAGAAAATCTGATGGACTTAGATTTATTAAAGAAGTTGCATGCTACTATTTATTGTTCCCCGGAAGGTGTTTACATGACGATGGGCCCGAATGTGGTCAGTATTAAGCAATGTCTGTCCAAAGATGCGCCCCCTCCCTGTTGAATCTAAGGATGTGCCGCCCACGTTGTGGGCAACGGGTGACACGGACGTAGGACTATTGCAGATACCCCCAGTTTCTATCAAAATTAAAAAACAATGCCATTTTGCCTCGAATTCCTCAGTACAAAATACCGCAGGCAGGGGAGCGAGCCTTGTTACAAATTATACAGGATTTGATTAAGTCAGGAGTTGTTGAGGAGACAACTGCTAATGTGTGCAATAGCCCTATTCTTCCCATTCTTAAGAGGGCACCTTCGGGCTCTTCTGATGATCATCCAGATGTTTATCTTTTTGTGATTGACTTGCGCAAAATAAATAAAATAGTAGTTCCACAGTTCCTGGTGGTCCCTGACATTACTGCCCTTTTGACGATGATTCCTTCTACTGCTAAATTCTTCTCTGTCATTGACCTAAAAAATGCATTCTTTAGTATTCCGTTCCATCCAGATAGCAGGTACTTGTTCGGTTTTACCCTAGCTGGCAGACGTTTTAGATTCTGTCAAGCTCCTCAGGGCTATACTGAGAGCCCTAGTATGTATAATCAAGCTTTAAAAGCTCACTTGGACTCCCTTACGCTTCCTCTAGGTGACGTATTGCTCCAATATGTAGACGACCTTCTCATCACTTCTGACACTGAAAAGGGTTGCAAAGACAGTACGGTTAAATTGTTGTTGCATTTGGCACACCACGGACATAAAGTGTCCCTTTCCAAATTTCAATATTGTCGACAGGAGGTCACATACTTGGGTCACCTTCTGTCGAAGGAGGGTAGGAGATTGACCCCTGAGCGCATCAGCGCCATTGTTAAAATGCCGATCCCTAAAACTCAAAGGGATGTGCGCGCTTTTATTGGCATTACTTCCATTTGTCGTCAGTGGATCCCTAACTATTCGTTATTAACAAAACTCCTGCTCGCACTAACCACTAAAGATGTGCATGAACCCTTGTCTTGGAGACCTGAATGTCAGCAGTCTTTTGAGCAATTAAAAGTTGCGCTTTGCTCTGCGCCTGTGCTTGGTACGCCTGATTATGCAAAGCTGTTTGTGCTGTACGTACACAAGATGGCTGGTTGTGCGCTTTCTGTTTTAACATAGGCCTTTGGAGGTAAGCAACGGCCGTGTGCTTATTTTTCTGCCCTTCTTGACCCTGTCGCAAGAGCCCTCCCGAGCTGTCTAAGAGCGGTCGCGGCTGTGGCCATCTCTATAAGGCAATTGGCTGGGCTCGTACTTGATACTGACCTCACAGTCATGGTGCCCCAAGCTGTGGATACTCTATTGAATAAGACCAAGACCAAGACACAGCACCTCACCAGTGCACGTCTGACCGGTTATGAGCTAACTCTCTTTGCACCACATGTCACGATTAAAAGATGTGCCACTCTGAACCCAGCCACGTTACTACCCCTCCCTTCTGTGAGTGAGGAAATTGACATACATGATTGTATCTTCCGGACGGAGGAAGAGACGAAAGGACGGGTAGACTTGACTGATGTTCCCTTAACTGACGTCCAAGGGGAACTATATGTCGATGGCTCTTGCTTTAAGCTACCAGATGGCACTACAACGGCCGCATATGCAATCAAAACACTGTCCACGGTAGTTGAGACGTCACGAGTTCCCTATCAGTCGGCCCAAGCTGCAGAGCTCGTTGCCCTTATTCGAGCCTTCGAGTTGAGTGAGGGACTGGCTGTCAATATCTATGCTGACAGTCATTGTGCCTTCGGAGTCGCCCATAATTTTGGGTGGTTCTGGGCAGAGAGAGGGTTTCTCACTTTCCATGGGATGAAGATCCAGCATGGCCCCCTTATACATAGGCTTTTGTCGGCTTTGACACTCCCCAGGAAATTAGCGATAGTAAAGTGCAGCGCCCACAAGACAATTACTGACAATGTGGGTAAGGGGAATGCCTTTGCAGACCAGACAGCTAAGGAGACAGCCCGGACGAAGATGAAAAGGATGTTTGTAGCAGGTCCCGCTAGGTGAGTGCCCGAGGTCACCATGTTTGAGGATATGCTGGAAAGTGTCAAGGAGATACAAAGTGAGGCAGCGATTGAGGAATTAGCAATATGGCAGGAAAGCACAGCACGTTTGGATGAGGAGTGGTGTTGGACTGATAAGTCAGGGAAACAGAGATGGATGCTGCCGGATGCATATGTTCTTCCCGTAGTCACCATGGCACATGGGCCAGCTCATATCAGTGCTAAAGGTATTTGTAAGTTGCTAGACCCTGTATGGCAAAATGATAATATCCCAAAGACTGCCGCCCATTTGGTCAAATATCATATGGTGTGCATGATGCACAATCCTGGAAAAGGTACCCCTACGCCACCTGGTAATTTTGCACCTCCCACTTTCCCTTTTGAGGTCCTCCAGATAGATTACATAGAAATCGATCGAGTCAACAATTTGAAATATGTATTAGTGGTGGTTTGTGCATTCAGTAAATGGGTCGAGGCCTATCCCTATCCCATGAAAGAGAAGACAGCCATAGCGACTGCAAAAGTACTCCTGAAGGAGTTCTTTCCTCGCTTCGGCTTGCCCCGTTTGATTTGGAGTGATAACAGAAGCCACTTTAATGCAAAAGTCATTCAGTTAGTTTGTGAGGGACTACATATCAGACAAAAATTTCATGCTGCAAATCACCCCCAGTCAGCAGGTTTCGTTGAGAAGTACAATGGTACTCTCAAACTGAAATTGGCAAAGATTCAGGAGAGCACAGGGTTGCAGTGGCCAGATGCTTTACCATTAGCCCTTTTGTCCACAAGAACAACATAGCATTCTAGGACAGGACTGTCACCCTACGAGGTCGTGTTCGGGCGCCCGGCAAATGTCTGGGGCGTCCCGCGTCCTCGTAGATTTTCTGAAATTGAATATCCTCTGTTAGTGGACTATCTGTATGAGTTAACTAAAACTCTGCGTTCTATTCACCAACAGATCCAGGATTCTCTCCCGTCAGTACCCGAGGGGCCAGGACATGATATTCGGCCTGGTGATTTTATTCTAATCTGGAATTTTCAGAGGAAGAAGAGCTTGAAGCCGAGGTGGAAGGGATCAGTCCAGGTCCTCCTTGCCACCCGCACTGCAGTGAAGGTCACCGGCCAAAAGAACTGGATTTATAGTCAACACTGCCGCAGAGTGCCTCTACCCTTGCCTTATGATCAGTGGGTCAAAGAAGGAATTGGGGACTCGGAGTGGGAGCAAGTCCCACGATTTGTCCCCTTTTCAGATGCCAAGCTCACCTGGATCCAAACTGAGGCAGCGAACAATGAGGTACTAAATGCAGCAGTGCCCCCAGAGATCAAGGCTATTCAAGAACCCCCTCTGTGTTTGAGCCCCTTTTTACTGACCCCTCTGTGCCTGGAGTAGCCAGGTACAATTCGCGCCCGACGGAGGAACAGTGCACCAAAGGAGAAGTCAGATTAGCAGGGGTGGACTGCGCAAGTCAGGCAACAGTAGTTTAGGGAGAGGTGAGATTGGTGCATTGTTCGGACATTGGACAGGATAAATTGAATGTGCTCCCCTGGAGGGGGGGGTACCTTATCCTGTGCGATGTGGGATTTCTTCAAGACCTAGGATCGAACAGCTCCACCGCCAGTGCTCAAGAGCACTAACGTTGATGAACAATAGGAGTCTACCAGTGAGGCTCAGACGGACACTGGGAACACTTGCCCCCTTTTTCTTTGTCACCAGTTCCACTGCATTACTTTTTTCCTTGCTTTGCAATGTATCCGTTTGGTCGGCCCATTACTGAGGAAGAACAACCATTTGCACCTCCACGCCCAGAGCGGGGTTGGTCCACGAAAAGTAAAATAGTTTTTGCATCAATAGTTGTCATTGCACTAATAGTTGTATTGGGGATATCCCATTTTCTGGATGAGAAGTATCCTGTCCATTCTTTAGTTGGTATAACACCCATTCCCCCGAGCATATCTTTGTTACTTTGGCCCCCCATAAAGGAGAACATCGCAAGACCTACACTGATAATGTTTTTATACAAATGCTGCATCAGGCTCATAATATATCTAACATGACGAATTGTTGGGTTTGCGGGCTGCTCCCCTCAGTTACTCATAAGAGAGATAATTTATTGTCGATGCCTTTGTCATACCCTGGAAGTTGTGAGGGCTGGTTCGAATTGCTTGTAATGGTACACCACCATTTCCATCACCACTCCCGTCAGGTTATGACCCCTGCTGATTCTAATACTGGGACTGATTATATACGTTTCCATCATGGGTTTATTCCCATAGGTAAGGCAGGACTAAACATCTCTGGTACTTTGTCCCCAAACTCCTGTATGCGCAAATATGACAATATGGCTTCAGATGGAAATGGCTGATTTTCAGAAATTCAATACATCTGAGTACTTCCGCTCCTTCCAAGACCGTAATGTGACTAGGGATAAGCCAACACGGGTGTCTGTGGTCAGCTCCACAGCTGCTTTCTGTGTTCAGGGAAGGGGGGAGGTAGAGGTGGGGGACAGCAAATGTAATTTTACCTTTCAACTTAGCACGGTTAATATTCCACCTTTGGTTTTGCCCCCTAATGTCTACTTTGTTTGTGGATCCCAGGCTTATGTCTGGCTGCCTAGGGGATGGTCAGGCAGGTGTTACCTCTCTTTTCTTCTTCCCCCAGTGTATGTTGCTCCACCCAATTACCATAAAGACCATCGGCTGCAGCGTCGGAGTGTACATTTGCCCCGAGTTAGAAGGGTTATTAACACAGAAGATATAGATCAGACAGATACCCCTTTGCAACAGTTTGAAGATGCCATAAAGGGTATTGTACCCTTTTGGGGCCCCATGTCTAATAGCCTCAACATTCATCGGCTCACAAGAGTTGTAGACGGGGTCATTAATACAACAGCATGAATTCTGACCAATATCACTGCTGAGCTTCAGGCTACGAGACTCGTTACCTTACAAAACCGGATGGTGTTAGACTTCATCCTTGCTGATCGGGGAGGGGCCTGTTGCGTCATTGGTAGTAGCTGTTGCATATACATACCTGACCACGCCCCCAACATATATGTTGCCATACAGGAATTACACAGACTCTCCGCTGACATTCACCTGGAAAGTGGTACTTGGACCCTATCTGGGTGGCTTTGGGGTCTGTTTACGTCCTGGGGTTGGAAGATCCTTGCTATTCTAGCTGTGGTCGCTGGTATTTTCCTCACATGTTGCATCTGTATACAATGTCTCCCGGCCTGTTGCTCTTATTGTGTTACCCTTCTCACCCCAAAGCAGAAGATGCCCATCCATGATACCTATGCTGTGATTATGACTCAGAAAGAAATAGATAGTTTTATGCAGATAGACGAGGGTGTATTTGAGGACTCATCTTCCCTTGATGCTGAATACATGGATTGCTCTGAATTCTGAAGACTATTTGTTGTATACATGCCATACTACACTCCATATTCTCTCAACTTCAAATGGTTAGCTTCTGCTAAAAGGAGGATCTGTTGAAATGTAAATGTTATGCACTCGTTTTGCTTGCATATTGCTCTATGTAAAGTTAGCGTTCGCGGCACCATTTTAAGTTGAGCCGCCATTTTGAACTGTGATTGAAACTAACCCTAACTTGCTGAGAAATGTCTCCATTCGTTTTCTCTTTTTCTTCAAGGTTTAACGCTGTCTCGCTAAGTACATTGTGCTCGTTAGCACAAACCTTTCCCACTAGATAGAGGCCTTCTCCCACCAGCCCAGCTGTGGGCACGGGCAGGATGACCTTCATTTATAGATAGCGTATACCCAGCCTTAGAGTTGAAACTTATCCTACTGTACCTCTTTGTTTTAGCTGTGTGAGCCATGAATTTTCCATCCTGGGTGGTGCATTCATTGGTTTGAGATGTACTTAATGTAACTCCATGTTGGCTGAAGTCAGTCCCTCTGCAGCAATCCAAGGAGGCTGGTCAGACCGGACTACACTCGAGTGTACTTCTAATAAATACCTTTGGTTTGTATTCTCTACTGTCTGACCGACTCTTCATTTGTGAGGAAGGCTGAGAGGTGGTCGCGAGTGACCCAAGTGACCCTAATCGGGTCACTTCCTTCAGGTATGGTCCAGATAGATGCGAAGAGCCCACAGCACATCCAGGGAATGCATAGCCTCCTCCTTAGGGGAGGTTAGATTGCGAAAGAACACAAGAAGAACAATATCTACCTGAAAGTGGAAGGCAGATAAGACTTTGGGTAGGAGAAACGGACTAGACCACAAAATCACCTTGTCTAAACAAAAATGCAAGAAAGGGGGAGAAGCCAGCAAAGCCCCAATCTCACCAACCCTCCTACCCAAAGAAATGGCCATCAAAAAAGAACCTTAGCAGAAAGGAACTTAAGGTCAGCAGAAAGCAGGGGCTCAAAAGGGGGACCAGTCAATGCCTGAAGCACCAAAGGAAGATCCCAAGCGGGAACCATGGAGCGGGAGATAGGCCACTGAAGCAAAAAACTCAGCAAAAGATGAGACACCAAAGGAGAGGCAGAGGCCACTGCAGAACCCCAGAAGGCAAGAATGGCAGCCATTTGAGCACAGAGAGTGGAGACAGCGAAACCCAAGACAAAACCATCCCGCATAAAATTCAATGCCCGGCAGGATCACAGGATGAAGAAGACGAACCCCGCTCATGACACCAGGAGTCAAAGTTCTTCCAATGCAGAACGTAAGACTTAAGGGTTGAAGGCCTACGGGACAACTGAATACTCTGGGCAAACATCCCTCACCCAACAAATTCAACCTCTCAAGTGCCAAACCCCCAGCCGGAGGTGGAGAAGAGAGTACTCACTGAAAAGCAGAGCAAGCAGAGGAGATGGCTACCGAGGAAACTGCCAATGGGGACACAATGCCAAACCCTGAAGGACGGAAAACCAGGGCCTCCGAGACCATTCCGGGACCACCAGAAGCAACTCCACCCGGTCCAACCAGACCTTCCTGAGGACCAGAGGAATCGAGGGAAAAGGAGGGAAGGTGAACAGGAGTCCCTGGGACCATGGGATGAAGAAGGCATTGATTGCCAGGCCAACCTCAGGAAAATCAGCCTGCAGAACAGTGGAAGAAGGGCCGTCTCTTCTGCAGGGGTGGCTCCTCCGCTATGGCGGAGGAGCGTCGCCCCACTGCATTTAAGCAGTGCACTGCAAAGGAAACATAAAATGATAACAACTTTGAGTTATCATTTTATGTTTCCTGTTGCTTTGTGTGGCTGGTTTGCTCTTGGTGCAGGGCAGGGCAGGAGTGGTTTGTCCACTCCTAAGTGGGCAATGACCGTTTGGTCAGCCCTCTCGGGCAGCTCCAACCAGTCATGCGCGCTTTCCCCATTCTCCATGCAGGCTGCATTACAGCCTGCGTAGAGAACAAGCCCAGGACCCATGCCCTGGTTGAGCGCCGAACCAGGATGCTCAAAACCAATCACAATGCTTCATTGCAGCATTGTGATTGGTCAAGGGAGCCTTTTCTGTGCTTCCTGTGCCTCGGAGAGCAGGAGCAGAGATGTGGGAATGGTGCTGCAAGGTAAGTGATTCTTTTATTATTATTTATTTATTTTTACTGTTTGCCCCCTCACAAACCCCCGACCCCCCCCGCGCTCACCCGCACCCACCCAGCCACCTGTGAACCATGCCGGCCACCACTGTTCCTCTGAGGCAAAGAGATCCAGCCATGGAAGGCTGAACTTGGAGATGATCTGCCGAAAAAGAAGAGGAGAGAGACACCTGGTCATTAATGGGGGAAACACCCTGCTCAAAGAAAGGAGATTCCGCTCAGTCCACAGACCGATCTTCCTGGAAAGGAGAAACAGAGACCAGCGCATCCCCCCCTTGCGGTTTGACATAGGCAGAAACCACCCGGTTGTCTGTCTGAATGCAGACAGCCCGGGACCAAATGAGGGGAGCAAACCAAAGAAGAGCCTGCCAAACTACCATCAATTTTCGCCAGTTTGAGGACTGGAGAGACTCGGAACGGGACCACTGGCCCTGGGCTTTGGAAACCCCCAGAACTCCCACCCATCCCGCGGCACTGGCGTCGGTAGACGGGGCCACCGAGGAAGGAGGGTGTAGAAGGTCGAATCCCCTGGAGAGATTGAGAGGAGACAGCCACCATTGGAGGGATTCCCAAATGTCCTGAGACACCGGAATGAGAGCCTCATAGTCCTGTGAAGCAGGATCCCAGTGGCGCAGAAGGTAATGCAAAAGGGGATACAGATGGAGACAGGACCAGGGGAGGACATGCAAAGTGGAGGCCATCTCCCCTTGACTCTGCAGCCAGAGCCAGGCCGACGACTGGGAGAGCACCCAGGAGTGATGCTGGAACAGAGACAATTGTCTTTCTGGAGATAGGAACACCATCCCCAGATCCATCCGGAACATCCGAGACTAGGATGGCTGAAGGGAGGACTTCCGGTGTTTTATGAGGAAACCAAAGGAACTCAGCAGATGACAGACCTGATGAACATCCTCTGAAGCCTGAGAGAAAGAAGGAGAAACAATCAGCCAATCATCAGGGTAAGGATATACCTGAATACCATGTAAATGGAGGATACCCACCAGGGGGGCCAAGAGCTTCGTAAAAACTCTTGGCGCCGATGAAAGGCCGAAAGGAAGCACCTGGAACTGGAAGTGCCAGGAGCCCACAGCAAATGGCAGAAACTGTTGATTCACTGGATGGATGGGAACATGTAGGCAAGCGCCCATCAGGTCAATGGAGGCGAGGAAGGACCCCTGGTGCATCAGCTGAAGAACCAAATGCAAAGTCACCATCTTGAAACGGCGATGTGGAATGTGCGGATTCACACCCTTCAGATTCAACAAAGGGTGGAGTTCGGTGGTATTCTTCTTTGAAACCAGAAAAAGAATTGAATAGTACCCCAGCCACCTTTCCGGGGCAGAACCTCGATGACAGCCTTCTTCTCTAAGATAAGCTGAACACCCTCCAGCAAGGCCGCCCACCTCACAGGATCCCATGGCAAAGGAGTCGCCTTGAAAACCTTAGCCGGTCGAGATGAGAACTCGATCCGGTAACCGGAGGTCACCATCTGAACCACCCAGGTTTCAGAAAGACCCAGCCAGAGGTGACAAAAGAAGCAAAGGTGACCCCCAACTGGGAAAGGCAGACAGTAATTGCTTCAGAGCAGGAGTGGAGGAGGCAATGGAGGGCAGGGACCGGGACTTCTCACTTCAAGGTCACTGCGATCATGACCCCTGCCTTGAAAGGGCTAGTGAGCACCTCTAGATTGAGAAAAAGGCTAAAGCAATGTGATAACCAAAACCCTTACCCTGAGAGGGAGGGCGAACAGGAGCCACTAGCATCCTGTTCTCAGCCAACTGCTTCACCATATCCTCCAGCTGAGGGCCAAACACCTTAGCACCACCAAAAGGAAACTTCAGAAGGACCAACTTTTGTGAGGACTCCGCCTTCCAAGTACGCATCCAGGTTTGGTGACAAGATGCAATGGAAGCCCCAGAAGCTGCAGCAGCCGCACACAAATTATCAAAGGAGATGTCCAATAAATATCGAACCTGGAGCTCCATCAGGGCCAACAGGGAGGAGGTATTCCCACCCTCACTCAATTGAAGAGCCAGGGCCTGGAAATCCTTCAAAAGGGACTGAACCATATAATTTGTATAGGCAGTTGCCCTAACAGAAAAATTGGCGGCTGCGTAAGACCGCTTAACAGCCCCTTCAACCTTCTTTTCAACTGGGTCTAAAGGAAGGGTGTCTCAGAAAGAACCATATCCTGTGAAGAGAGACCAGCCATCAAATTATCCACTTTCACAGACTGAGGGAATTCCTCAGAAAACCCCTCCAAGCTGTAACGTTTCCCCAAAAAGCGAGGAAAGGCAGTCTTGTCAACATCATGCCACTCATGTGCAAGAACCTTGCAGACAGCAGTATGGAGCGGAAATCAGTCAGGGTCAGGCTGGTGGTACTGGGTGGAAAAAATCCTCTTCCAACTCATTCACCACAGGAAAAGGAAATCCCAGATTGCCCCTAAAATGGGCAAACAAGTAGGAGAGCTCAGCACCTTGAACAAAGCAACCCCTTCGGCCCTCATCTTCCTCTGGATCTTCCAAATCAACAACTGGTTGAAGCAGAGGCACCTTAGCAGGAGAACTATCCACCTCCTGTGCCTTTCAAAACCACCTCCACCGCCTCATTATTCAAAACACGGAGAGCCTCCAAACTAGGGACACTTGTGGAGCAGCCAGTAGCAGACTCCATCATGATATGCACAAAAAAGGGCGCTTCCTGCAACAGACCAGCTTATAAGAAACAAAGTCTTGTGGACCCTACCTCACGCATGAGGGGCCAGCAGAAAGCGCTCAGAGCAGTAATAAACAGCCCAGCAGAGTGGGGCCCTGTAGGAGGAAGGAAGCTGGAGAAGAAACAGGACCAGGCACGCTCCGCGATGCCACCCGTCACTAAAACCAACGCCAGCTACAGCAGGGCGAACAATAAGCCAGTAAGAGAAGGCAGCGCGGCTGCAAAAACAAGCCGCGACCCCGCCAGCATATACAGAAACAAACAAAGGCAGAGCAACTGTGAATGCAAGCCGCGAGGCATCAATAAAGAAAAACCGGCTGCAAAAGCAAGCTGCATAGTAAAAAAAAAAAAAGAAGACAGGAAAAGACACGAACCCGATGCTAGGTAAAGTGCACTGCGTTGTAGAAAAAAAGAACAGGATGTTTTTTTGACATACTTCCTCCTTTATGCATGGCGGACTAAGTAGGCTGCCCCATATTGGGGGAAGTATTTCCGTTTGCTATAGTAAAAGGTTTCTGTGGAGGCTCCTCCGCTAAGGCTGCCAGAAAGCAGCAAAGAAAGGAAAAAATAAAATGTTAATAACAATGTTATTATCATTTTATTTTGTCCTCCTGCTGCAGCAGTGCATGAGGGGTGGGACGGAGCTGCAGGGGAGGAGTTGTAGAAAGCTCCTGTGCGCAATGACTGTTTGGTCGGCCCTCTCCGGCCACCTAAAACAGTCATGCGCACTTTCCCCCTTCTCCATGCAGGCTGTATTACAGCTAGGGCTCCCGGTTTTCCGTTTAAACGGATTTTTACATATAAATACAGACGGAAAAGTATTTTTCCTTTGTCTGTATTTATATGTAGAAACGGCAAAATACGAGTAAATTTTGCCGCGCTGCCGTGGTTCAGAGTTGCCGTGCCACGCCCCTGTTCCGATGCTGGGAATTCCTTTCAGTGACGTACTGTGGACCTATTGGTTTAGGGTCTTTTAGTGACGGCCGTGACCCTGAGCCAATCCGGGTCGTATCGAAGCGTCACAGTGTGGGTGTGCTAACACCTCCAGCCCCGCCCTGGTAACTTTTGCCCTTTATTTTGGGGGCTCACCTGCCTGTTTTTCCTTTTTGCCTGCACTACGGACCACCACGTTTGAAGACGCCTTCCTGTTCGGCATTTCCAGGGATCCAGGACTCTGCCGCTCGAATTAGTTCTGTGCCAGCCCGCCGCCCGAGTTAGCCTGCGCCAGCCCGCCGCCCGAGTTAGCCTGTGCCAGCCCGCCGCCCGAGTTAGCCTGCGCCAGCCCGCCGCCATTTGTACTTCCAAGGTACGTGTATTTGCCCTATGTATGTGGCCTCAGGGGACAGATCGATACGCCTTGAAAGCTGCTCCTGCCTCTCTCTGTCCCTCTGCAGCCTCGGGCTCCTGCCCTCCCTCCCCCACCCCACATATGAAGCAGCAGCACCAGGTGTTCGCATCCCCCATCTTGAGGTGTCGTTTTTATTTTCGTTTTTCTTGTGATCGGTGTGTCTGCTTGGCTGCCGCACCGTAACCCCTGTCTTGTGGTGTCGTTTTGGTGATCGGTGTGTCTGCTTGGCACCGTAACTTTATTGGGTGGGACATCTGGCTGCAGGAAATATGGATCCGGTGAAGCTAATTTCACATCAAGCAAAGTGGGGCGAATCTGACATTATTTGCCTGTTTTTCTACAAAAGTGAATTTCCCTGACTTTGTGGGCTTAGTGTAAAGCTTAAGAGACTAATTTGCTGTGTTTTGCCTTTCCAATGAAGACCCCCGAGTTGATTGCCTCCCAAAGAAGAGGCCCATCACCACCACACCAAACAGTGTTGTCAGGGAAATCGCAGATTGGGTGTGACTCCAGTCTGTGCTAACCACTGCTGTCCAGGTCTGCAAAACCGCTGGTCCAGGGGGGGAATTGCGCGAGCAGCCAGGTGGTGTCACGTTGCTCCCACTGGCAGGAGGGAGGCCAATGTTGAAGGCAGGTGGTAGGGGCACTGCCCACAGGCATCCACCATCACAGGAGAAGGATGTTCAGGCCACTCAGAGTACCTGTATCTACCCTCTGCAGCAGCAGTGCAGCAACCTTTGCCCAGCCCCCACACCATCCGAGAGCTCCCTGCCCTGAGTCTCAAAGTTCTTTTCAAAATAGCTTCCTTGACCCGCCACTCTTGTGATTTTGATAAATCAGTTATACAATTAACGTTTTCAATACCTTCTCATTTTAAACTGGAGAAATTTTAAAAGTAAGTCTTACTGTATATCCCCATTTTAAAATGTCTAGAGTCAAAGCTTTTTCTTCCCATTGAATACTAAAAAGAAATATCAACATGAGGCATCATCAGGTTTTTCGTAAATTTGGTTTTAGAACCATTCTACAACATCAATTAACATATATTTGCTTCAATGCAATCTGTTCTTCCCCCTCCACCTTCTCTGACTTTGTGGGCTTAGTGTAAAGCTTCTCCCCCTATTTCTAATGAGGAATATTTTTCGATTACATTTCCTTTAGCCACTGTTGCGCCAAAGGTCACTCAGACGGTGACCTTAACAAAAGCCACTGACTAGTGAATACACATTCCTTGTAACAGGTTGCTTGCACTGGGGCCCACGCTACCTCTCTCTCGCGCCATAAGATGCTTTGTGTTTGATGGCAAGAATGTGAGATGAGCTCAAATCAGAACATGGGGTTCTGGCTTCACGTGGTAGTGTCCAGGGTCGCTGTGAGGCTGCTATTAATCTGTCCCCTGAGGCCTGAGTTGCAATGGCATTTTAGCTTGTTGTTCCCTCGGCTCGTGTCCGTGTGGAAGCAATTGCACATGTGTTTTTGGGGACGTGTTTGTGCTGGAGCCTTCCCTCTGTTCTGGAAGCTGTCCCTGCTGCAACTCCCCCCTACGCATGCTGTGGCCCCCTGTCAAGGCATCACAAGTTCTCTATAGCTACATAAGAAGGAGAATATTCAATGTACTATTTTTATATTGTTTGACAAATGTATATTTGTTGTGTTTTTATTGGAGAATTACATTTTTATTTTTAAATGCTTTAAAACTGAAATGGCATTTTTCGAACCTGTGACCACCACATTACCCTCTCTGTAGCAGGCACCTTAACCCATGGTACTGTTTTTCCAACTAGACGTTAATATTCAGTATACCGATCGCTCTTACATCATAGAAAAAATGATGCTCCCATTCTTTTTCAGATTCCATGTTAACATAAATGACTATATTGGCATCTTTTTACAAGGAAAATAATCATTTTCTACTGGGATGAGATCGCGCTGCAATCTTCATTGCATATGTTTGCTTTTTTATCTATGTGTTCCAGTTTAAATAACTAATAGGACTTTGTCTCTACCCCTTCCCTCGTTTGAGCAGCAACCACATTTGCAGCTGGCCTTAGGGCTTCTGAGCAAAACCCAGCATGACCAGCAAAAGCAGATGGACTTTGGAACATTGCTTGATAACTTTGAAACCAGAGGAGACTCCACATCTTTCACGGGCCCCCTGATAGAGCCAGCTCTG
Organism: Calotriton arnoldi; assembly: GCA_963921515.1. NCBI lineage: Eukaryota > Metazoa > Chordata > Amphibia > Caudata > Salamandridae > Calotriton > Calotriton arnoldi. Next base: position 8,389,399 of record CAWUFW010000013.1, on the reverse strand, counting down.
TTCTGCAGTTTTGCCCTAATGACTTTGAATATGTCTTAAAAAGAGTGCTTAGCTACAGTTCTCATTTAATTTCTTTTTAATATGGAAGCAGCATGTGTTTCAGCGTTTCGTGCCCTCTTTGGCCAGGTCATTAGAGCGCACAGGAACACTCTTCCAAATTCTAAATGTGTTTACATCTATTATTCTGGGATAGTAAGGTGTGTTTTCAATATTATTGTAACACAGCAGCAGCTTATTTATATACATTACTGAAAATAATCGCTGTGACACCCTCCCATTTTTCATAGGTGAGGTATGTTTTGATCTAAAGGTCTGTAATAGATTCTCACACATCACCCATATTAACGCTTCTGCGTTTAATGCCCTCATGGTATTTACTGTTCGTGGCGCTTACATGCGTGTATGCAGTCTGCTGGCTTCTGTTGTGGACAACATGTGGCCGTTGTGTTTGTGGTTTGCACATCGTCCTGTTTGTGCGCTGTGTGCTGGATGGAGCACTATATTGCAACTTATACTGGTGTAGCGTGACGTATGGTGTTTGTAGGAGGCCATTCTGCACTATACGTGAGGGGTCTGTGTTCACTTTGTGTGTCTTGCTTTCAGTGTGTTGCACTCTCCTGACTCACCTGCTGCTGCAAGGCCCTGACGGCACTTCCTGTTTAACACTTAAGGTAAGCCTGTTAAGTTTAGGGTTCAATACTTCCTTGAGGTGCCCCGTTTACCTTTGTACTTCCATGTAATTATTAGCACACTGTTTAAAAAAGAGGTTGTCACTCCACACCTGACCCTAGAGTTAACTGCATCATACAGCCCCTCCGCCGAATAGCTGAGTGGACTAATATTGAGTCAGCGCAACTGTGTGCGACCTCATGGTCACAGTTTTAAATCTGGTGGGCCCACTTAGCCTTTCACCCGTCTCAGGTCGATAAAAAGCGCCTAGCTTTAAGTCAGTATGGTGTACGCTTAAGGTGAGGGTAACTCTGCAGAGCAAAAGCACATCATAAAATAAGTAAAAAAACATTTGCCAAACTCTGTCTCCTCACTGGAAAAACTCGAATTGGAAACCTTAAATAAAGCTTTTTAACTCAGAGGAAAGCCGGAGCAATAAGGCAACCACTGCTGTGAGTATTTCTGCCCTAAGGGGCCAATTTCAAAAGTTATTCTTTTTCATAGTTTGGCCATGATGTCCTTTTGCATCATTTCTTATTGTGGTATGACAGAAGCATGAGTGGAGGATACTTCTTCTCCTATCTCACAGCGAAGACCTGGAACAACCTCCCCCTTCCTCCAGCTCCAGACCGCCTCATCTGTTCTGGAATTTCTAAATGATCTTAAGCCCTGCCTATTTGAATGAGTCTCTCGGACCCTGCAAGTGCCTGGAAACCCTCGTGGGTGAATAGCTGATCTCTAAACATCAACTCATTGAGTGATTGTGTGAATATATCAACGAAGAAGCTATTGGTATATGTGAACATATTATTGGCATCTGCAATTGTACTGAGCTGGCTTCTCTCTGCTACTCGAAAACCTGAAACTGAATTGGTTATCTTGAAAGGCGTGGACATATTTTGATAAAGAAGAAATTATTTGCAACTAAAAATGTACAAGCTAAGATCAACAAGAAACATTGATGGATTTGCATGTATTTGGAGTAAAATTCCTACATATCTGTATCCAATTCCGCAGTGCCGATAATGGCTGAGTGTTTTGTCCTGGTCACATACAGTATTTTAAACATCAAACCAATGGCTGCTTAATTGTTGAAATCTTACATTTATAGAGATGGGCCGCAAACGCAAGGACATTGATGATTACGTACAGGAGTATGCAGAATTTGAAGCCGTATCCCTTAAAGGGATGAAAATGTTCACCTGCAAGTCATGTCGAACAACTGTTGACATTGAAAACAGGGCAGCGGACAATATCAAAGCCCACCTGAGGAGTAAAACCCATGAGAGACTTTCTTTGCCAGTCGTAAAGAAGGCCCGTACGGAGCAAATGACCATGGAGCAATGCACAACTCGTGCACGCCAAAATATTGAAGAGGCTGCGGATATCCCGCACAAGGTTGTGAAAGCTCTGTGTGAAGGTGGTGTTCCACTTCACCAGACTGATGGTCCAATTGGAGAGCTGATTAGGCAGCTGTGCCCTGCAGCAAGGACAATATGCAAATCCAGCCAAATGTATGAAAAATATCTCCCCGAAGTGTTTGAAGCACAGCTTGGAAACATACGTCAAGCTATAGCAAATGTCCCTATCTCTTTAACAATTGATGAAACCACAGAGGTGCATGGTGACCCAGCCATTGGAACATTGGTCACATATTACAGTGATGATGAAGAAAAGGGTCGCCGCTCAGCCTTAGTTGACATCACTGTGTCTGATGAGTGTAATTCTGCTAAAATTGCATTAATTGTATACAATGTGCTTCAAAAGTTGGGTAAATCATGGCATGACCTTGTTGCAATATGTTCTGATTCTGCATCCTATATGACAAAGACAGTAACTGATTTGCGCGCTGCTCAGAGGATTAATTCCATTCATATAAAAGATCCATGTCATCTTATACATGCTGCTGTTTCCTATGCTCTGTCTCAGCCTGAGAACCGGGACATGTATGATTTTGTTATAAAGGCTGGAGCAGTATTTAAGTATGTGCAAAACTTAAAACGCATTTATTCGCAAGAAAAAGTTGATGGGAGAATAAGATATCCAAGGGCGGATGTTGTGATCCGATGGTTCAGCTGGTATGAGGGAGCAGTAAGACTTTTAGAAATATGGCACTACTTCCTTGCTTTTGTAAACAATGAAGAAGCCACTGGATCCAAAATTGATCACCTACGGAAACTACTCGGCCCCAACAGTGCAAACCACCAATCTTTCTATGTGAAGATGCATTTTATTGTTAAAACTCTCACTGGTATCATCAACATTCAGAAGAAGCTTGAGTCAGAAGAAACACATGCCCACCAAATATATTCAGCCATAGATGTTGACATGGCTTTGGCATTGGAGCAAGATTATACGCAAGACCCATTGATCACCAGCCTATTGCAAATGTTACCACAAAAAAAAGCAAATGCGCTAATAAAAGAGATGATTAGTTTTAAAGATGCACTGAAAACCAAGTGGGATGCTGTCCTAGCTCGTAACATAACTGGGCAAATGACTTACAGTTCTTTTTGGAAACTGGTTACAATCCTGGATCCATTCAAGAAAGTTCAGTTTAGTCAGGATTTCAATGATTACAAGCATTTATTCATGTTGGTTGGAGCTTCTGATGACCTAATGAATGTTGTTGAAGAAGAATTCAACAAATATTTAATGCACCCTATTCCACAAAAAGACATCAGTGCAATGACACACTGGCGTTCTCTGAAGCAAGAATGGCCAACACTGTGTAATCTTTCTTTGAATCTTTTGTCCATTCCAGTATCGTCAGCGAATATTGAATGGGTTTTCAGTGGTCTTCATTTCATTAATAAACCAGAAAGAGCCTCAATGTCCTCAAAGTCTCTTGAAATGCACATGTGCTTGTACTACAATGGCAAAGTTTTCAGATGAATGTATTGTGTTGACCAATAACAACCGAGCGCATGCGGGCATTGTCAATTTAAATAAATGTGGAAAAATACTAGCTGTAGCGTCGTCTTTTGCTTGGGGCAAAAATAAATGTGGATAAATACAGATAAAATGGCCAAAAAATAAATATGGATAAATACAGACGGAAATGGCCAAAAAATAAATACCATAAAACCGGGAGCCCTAATTACAGCCTGCATTCAGTACATGCCCACCCCTACAGCCCCTGGCTGAGCGCCGTGTCACGGCACTCAGACCAATCACAACGCTGCGCTGCAGCGTTGTGATTGGCTTAGTGGTGGGAGCCTGGCTGCCTGCTTTCTGTTCCGACCTGGAGTCGGGCACAGGCGAGCATTAGAGAAGACGTGGGACCCGGTGGTGGCGGCAAGGTAAGTGTTATTATTTTGTATTTTTTTCAATACAGCCCATGCCCCCCCCGCGCACCCACTCCCCCACCTGCAGCCGTGCCAGCCACCCCTGCTCTGTAGAGCAGACAAGCTGCTCACTGGTAAGAAATGGAACTGGAAGACAGACGAGGAGGTAATGTAAAACTTCCCTGCAGTGGTGTAATTTATATGGACCTGATCAGCCAGGCCTGGGCAGGGCAGTAATAACGGCACCTGCAGTAGTGTCAGCCCCCTAGTGGTTCATGGCTGCTTCACTGCAGTTGTTCACCTTCCATGTTATCAGCACATCTTAAAGTATAACCGTGATTCTTTGGCTGCGTTGTGCAGGCCAGCACGTGCTGCTGGGCCTCCCTCCCAGGCACAAGGTAAACACTTGCCACCACATCAGGGTCCCTTCTGCCCAGGTCACGCGGACAGTATACAGGGCCCTGTGAGGGACATCCCACCTCGTCAGGCCAACCCTTCCCTGAATTAGCTACCTGATTTTGCTTGTGTTGCACCAAGGGCCCATATCTTTTATTAATTATCTACAAAGTGACAAATCATTGAATTGTATTTTTATCCAGCCGTATTTTTTGATTCTGTTTAAACATAGGTGCCTCATCCCTTCCATCTTCAGCTGATGTAGTGTAGCTCCTATTTCCCTAATTGGCTCTGCGCATTGGAATAATATACCCTATAGGTTTGACATAGGACTAAGGTCGATATGTCCCTATCAAGTATATTAAACTTAATTACTTGTGCCAGCTAGCTCAGAGGCCACTAGAAACTCCTTGAATAACAAGAAGGGAGTAGTTTCTGGCAGCCGCAAAACATGACCACTTTGTTTCCCTCTAGAATCGGAACATGTCCCAGAGTCGTGGAAACAATAGATAACCGTTTCACTCAGCTCAATTGTGCATGCTTAGTTTTCCTCAAAGTTACACAGAAAGAATAGACGGACGTTTCAATAAAAGGTTTATTGAACAGTCTTGTTTCTCGTGTAAGTTATATGTGCTGTTACGATCACAAGACAGTATGCAAGATAAATAATGTACAGCGTAAGCAGTAGAAATAAATAATACTGCACTAGCATTATCTTTTAGTGGATATTTATACACATAAATAACATGAACTAAAAATGCGAGTACTCATACGATGCGTACCTACGCTAGTTCTACCCCAATGTACCTAACCTAACCTAGGTGTAAGGAAAGGTAGGAAGTAGGTGAAGTATTCCTTACTACGGTATACTAAGAGTATGTTAAGCCTAGTATGCCAAGTATGCCAAGAGTCCCTCTAGGTTCTAGTCAGCTCCATACCTTAAGAATGAGAGAGGTGGGAATCTCTTTCCGGACTCGAACTCTAACACCCCGTGAGGGGAGTCAGATCACTGGAAGCGGGACTCTCTGCGAGCAGGGATGACAGCGTCTTCTCAGTGCGTCAGGCCGGGATACGGGCTCCTCTGAAGTCGAGGTCTCCTCTAACTTGCTTGGGCAAGGGAAGGTATATTTATACCTGGTAGGTACTTTGGAATGTTAGCATTGACGTGAAGTCGGACAGAGGAAGACGTCAGGAATGAACCCTTAAGGTATAATGGTTCATACATAATAGATGAGTTCTTGGAGAAATCAATAGTCCTGTGCTGGGGAACTCCCGAATCTTAAGGGTCTGGTTTCTAAGAACTCGTTGTGACGTTAGGGTGGACGGATGTCGGTGACCATGCCTGTATTTGGAGTGCACGGTTAATGCCTAAATAAGGACAGGGATTCTATGCCTATATAAGGGCAATGCGAGTTGTGCCTATATAAGGACATGTTTCAGGAAAACCTATATACGCACACCTAAAGCGGAATACAACACCCACTCCACTTTCGAACGAACGATAATACTAAATGCTAAACATTTAAATGCTAAACATAAAATTGAGTACCACATATTGCTAAAAACATTTCTAAAAGCATATTAAAACAAGTTCAAAATTGTAGAAATGCAATAAGCACTGTACATTTAAAGCATCGTTTTCATTCTAAGCATATAATGGAAGTAAATGCAACATGAATGAAAAAACAGAAATATATACATATGATGAAATGGTCGATAAGTTTTCAAAAATCAAAGCCATTGCATATCATGGAATTAAATGAAATGTTAGACAAGTAAGGTGACAATGTGTCCCGGGAAGTATTCAAAGAAGTCTGTTTTATAAGACTAGTTCTACTGTAAGCAGATATTTGCCATGCTATTTCAAAAAAAAAAATGTTTACAAAAAAAAAAAAAAGAAAAAGGTTCAATTTCTGGGAAAAGTTCCAGGTTTTGAAAATATGAAGGCCAAATTTCATTATTGTCCTGGTACACTGTGAGCCGAATCAAAGTCAGTGTACGAGTCTGGTGTAAACATGAGATCATCTATTTCCGTAGCCAAAATATCATCTACCGAAGTTGGTGACATTTGGAACACCTCGTTCAGAATGTTAATTGCACAGAGATGAGAAACATCACCTTCAGAAGAAGATGCAATGTTCGCTTCCGTTGTTACCTGTGTGCCTGTCGATCCATCTCGTACCTCAGCAGCAGCCGGAAGCGTCTGTGAGATCTCAATGAATGCCGTCATGAGGATTGGCAGCCTCTGGGGACAACACAGAGCATGAGCCGTTATCGGGTCCAGCAGAGTATCGATATCCGTTGACATGACTGATGGGAGTGTTAGACAGGTGTCTAGCACGCATTCTTCACCGCAAAACAGGCAGCGTAGAACAGGTAAGATGCAATCTTGCCAGATTGGTCTGAATGACAGGAACCATGTTGTATTAAGCTCCCGTAGATGAGGTATGCCCAAAAGTTGTACTATTCGCTCACAGCACTTTCGTTCAAGTAGAGCTTTCTCCACTTCGCTCGGAGTGATGTCGGCGAACAGGCTGGCCATAGCGCAACAGTAGGAATAGAAATAGAATTCTTGCAACAAGTGCTAGAATGAATGGCACACCACCAAACACAGAATGTGCAAAGTTTGGGATGATTCTGAGGACTGCCTGGAAAGGTGCTAGTAGTCCGGAACAGATGGTCTTAACTACATGTACAATACCGCTTGTATCTGACATGTTAAAGATACGTCCTATCATTTCTACGAAATGTATAGGGCAGTTTGTACGTATTAAAGCCTGTATCTCAGCCGAAGTCCTTGCAACTTGTAGATCATAGGTTTCTTTGGCCAAGGTCAAAGGCACTGTTTGTTGAATAAGCATGGCTTTCATTCTGCTTAAAGTATCAAATCGTATAAAAAAGACATTCAACGAAGGCCACAAAGGCGACTCCCTGACTGTGTCTATTGGGGCAAACAATACTTGCATACAGCAAGTGACCCTGGAGTTGACCGTTACTAGATATGGGATGCCTGGCACATGCCACATCAACTCTGATCATTCAACATGAGGTAACTCCCATTCGAAAGTTGGCCAAACGTTGGATTAATCACAGCAGCTGGTGTACCCTGCTGATGGCAGGACAAATTTGCCACAGAACCATTACAAGCCACGTGTAAAGAAATGTCCTGACAAATTAGTGAACCGCTTAGTGCACTTTTACAGTGTGTACCGCTCAGAAACACTTCTCGATCCTCACCCCTACATCTATATGTGTACGGTAAAGTCCAGGATGTCTTAATGTATTCCTTACCCAACCTTTCATATTTGCCTGCTTGCATTTGTTTGAGGCAATACTGAAACTGAAAAGTAGTCACAGGTAGAGTGATTTTGCCATGAATAAGCCATTCTGTAGCTGGTTTTTCTGCCACAGTAAATGGTAGTTTTTCCAGTTTTTCAATGCTCAGCACTGTATACTTCGCTCCCCTTTGTGCCAGTTCGATCTGTTTATCAGTTAGATTGTATTCTGCAAACAGAGCCGACGTGTTGATAAAACGCCAAGGCACATAGCCCGCATGCAAAGATTGCAGCGTCCAGCTTAATAACATAATAGAACGTAACTGAGATTGGCCTTGTTGTAACATGGCTAAATCTTGTTCTAGTATGTCGATAGCAGAGGATACAATGTTGTCCAATGAATATATTCTGGATGACAAAGTTGTTAACCCGTTATCGACCACAGTGAGAGTTTTCTCTAAGTTAATACGATCAAGTTCACGTATTCGTTCTGCGGCCTCTATCTGTGACACCTTCCAAGCTTCATTATAAGCAGCATAGATGCCGGCATATATGAAACGTTTTTGACGCGGTCTTCTTGGTCCAAGCAAGAATTCCCTAAGGTCTGCGTCTTCTTTAAGTAAGGATAAGTGTTGTTTCACATCCTTAAGTGTAGATTTCTGCAGCCAATCGAGGCATAATTTTCCTACACTGTATGTTGTTACTACCCCTGGATGTTGTCTTTGGACGTATCGTGGGTCTGGCCTGTGAATAGTAAAGCCCTGTGTTTTATTCAGGAATCTTTCTTAACAGGTATTCGTGTCTGTGGGCCAGATCAACCATTTTTTCCAATCAGGATTTGTTCTGTTGAGTTGTAGTATTGTGTCAACTGTAACCGCTGCCTGTGTATTGTTATCACTTGCAGGTGTTGGTACAGAAGGTGTTTTCATGTCTTTGATCTTGGCTAACCCAAGGCAAGACGTTTGTTGGACAGTGTCATTCAAAAACATTATTTGCTGAGGGATGATACATGCTCTAAATAAAGCTTCTGTCCCCTGTACCTGCCATTCCTTAGTACCCCAGACCGATTTTGTGTCTATTGAGTCTTTCCAAAGGTTGTATCCCTGTCTAGACAATTGGGCACTAAATGCTGCAGAGTAAATCTGTTTTGTATTCGTTAACATAATTTTCAGTTCTGTTTTGTTTACATTTTTATAGTAAAATGTTTCTGGGTCAGATGTATTGTATCCTGAAAAATATGGAAACTTTTTAGCAAATGTTTTTGAACTACCTTTTGGAGGTGTAGGACAATGCTCCCATTGCAGATTTATGCAAAAAATGATGACCATAGTGGTTATAGCAATACAGCTGTTCATAGTCTGATGAACCATCTAAATATTCATTATTAGAAAATGCAGCAGACTTCTCTAGATCAAACATTATGTCATTTACAGTCTCAAAGTCCCAATCATCAGTATAGGTACTGGACGAAATAAGATCACTTAGTGAAATTTTAAATAAATGTGAAATGTTCAATTGTTCCGTCGGGCCGAAGATATCGAAATCAGTGTTGTCCCACACTATACCATCATGTATAGGAACGGCTGTGATGTTCACTGCTGACAAATTTCTTGCTTCACGATGGGAAGATTTGTGAGGTTTCAAAAGTAAGTTCACATCTTTTCTTTCAGTGTTCACATGGATGTATCTGCCATTTATAAGCACACTTATAGTCATAACCAAAGCTAGCCAAAGCAGGAAGAAAAATATTCCAGAAATAATCCATAGTTCAATCCATGGTGAAACCAGATAAGTTTTTTTCAAAAATGAAGAAAGTCTTGTACATTGCTGTTTGAATTTTAATGATGCTGGCAATGTCTCAGGCTCACTCGGATCCTCAGAAAACGTATCAAAGTTAATGAAGTAGCCAGAAGCAGTTCTGTCAATTATTGGAATTGCATCAGGATTTGTTGAAATCGCTGGAACCAGTTGATCACGTGTTACATTGGTGTAGACAGGTGTATTTGGATGAACTGTTACTTGAGTTTCAAGAGGGATGATTTCCATAGCATTGTTGCTTAGTCCTTCATCTGTTACTGCTGAATTCTCGATGGTTATCAGTCTTTCAGTCTGAACCTCTTGGATAGTAGCGAGAGGAGTGTGTCTGCTACTAGGTCGGAGTCCACGAGGCCTACTATTTAGTATTGGCCACATACTGTGGTTTGATGAGGTCGATGGACACAAATCTTTTCTCCTTTTTTCCAGCAAGGGGCGGCAGAAGTACTGTTCTTGTTCCGTGGATAGCTAGGACAGGTACTGGTCGTCTGTAAGAAGGTCCAAATTCCTTCTTGTCCACAATCTTCTCTCTGACTAGATCCCCAACTTTTGGAATCCAGACAGGCCTTGCTGGGACCGCCGGTTTTTCCCCAGTGGTGGTTGGCTGCAGGAATACGTTGCTTTGTTTTGATCTTAGTTCATTTAGATCCTGTAAAACAGCCAAACGATCTTTGATATCAAAAGGTTTATTTTCCACCACTGTGCCTACGTGTTCGAGGTCAGGTACCCACATTCTTGTCCCAAATAGGACCTCATATGGAGTGACCCCCCCCTAGAGAACTTCTTGGCAAATTATTTAATGAGCGTTGGACCCCATAAAGATGTTTGACCCACCCATCACCCAAACCTAATACCCTAGCTGTTATAGACTGCTTTATGTCCCGGTTTTTCCTTTCCACAACAGAATTTCCCTCAGGATGAAACGGAGAGGAGTACCACAATGCAATGCCCAGACTGGCCATGGCTTCTTTGTAAGCCCGAGAGCTAAACGCAGGGCCCTGGTCAGAATGTAGCGTGCCTATTGCGTATGTGCCGATAAAGACTCGCAAATCTTTTATAACAGTTCGAGCGTCAGCCGAGCGCTGAGGCCATATCCATAGGAACCTTGACTTAGTATTTGTGGGATTGAATGTGTCCAGAAGTACGCCTGCGCATAGATTGTCTAATACTGTCTAATAATGGTGTCTGTCCCTTGCAGGATACTTCGTAGCATGGTGTCCGGTGGCGTTCTGCATCTCACTGTACCTTACAGCCTATGCAGTCATTGATGAAGATGTGAATCTGTGTATTCATTCCAGGCCACCAGTACATCTCTTTTAATGTTAATATTGTTTTAGAGATCCCTTGATGTGACAGACCCTCCCCCAGATGTGTTTCATAAATCAAAGCTGCCCCACGTTGGGCGCCATGTAGTGTAGCTCCTATTTCCCTAATAGGCTCTGCGCATTGGAAAAATATACCCTATAGGTTTGACATAGGACTAAGGTCGATATGTCCCTATCAAGTATATTAAACTTAATTACTTGTGCCAGCTAGCTCAGAGGCCACTAGAAACTCCTTGAATAACAAGAAGGGAGTAGTTTCTGGCAGCCGCAAAACATGACCACTTTGTTTCCCTTTAGAATCGGAACATGTCCCAGAGTCGTGGAAACAATAGATAACCGTTTCACTCAGCTCAATTGTGCATGCTTAGTTTTCCTCAAAGTTACACAGAAAGAAAGACGGGCGTTTCAATAAAAGGTTTATTGAACAGTCTTGTTTCTCGTGTAAGTTATATGTGCTGTTACAATCACAAGACAGTATGCAAGATAAATAATGTACAGCGTAAGCAGTAGAAATAAATAATACTGCACTAGCATTATCTTTTAGTGGATATTTATACACAAAAATAACATGAACTAAAAATGCGAGTACTCATACGATGCGTACCTACGCTAGTTCTACCCCAATGTACCTAACCTAACCTAGGTGTAGGGAAAGGTAGGAGGTAGGTGAAGTATTCTTTACTACGGTATACTAAGAGTATGTTAAGCCTAGTATGCCAAGTATGCCAAGAGTCCCTCTAGGTTCTAGTCAGCTCCATACCTTAAGAATGAGAGAGGTGGGAATCTCTTTCCGGACTCGAACTCTAACACCCCGCGAGGGAAGTCAGATCACTGGAAGCGGGACTCTCTGTGAGCAGGGATGACAGCGTCTTCTCAGTGCGTCAGGCCAGGATACGGGCTCCTCTGAAGTCGAGGTCTCCTCTAACTTGCTTGGGCAAGGGAAGGTATATTTATACCTGGTAGGTACTTTGGAATGTTAGCATTGACATGAAGTCGGACAGAGGAAGACGTCAGGAATGAACCCTTAAGGTATAATGGTTCAAACATAATAGATGAGTTCTTGGAGAAATCAATAGTCCTGTGCTGGGGGAACTCCCGAAGCTTAAGGGTCTGGTTTCTAAGAACTCGTTGTGACGTTAGGGTGGACGGATGTCGGTGACCATGCCTGTATTTGGAGTGCAGTGTTAATGCCTAAATAAGGACAGGGATTCTATGCCTATATAAGGGCAATGCGAGTTGTGCCTATATAAGGACATGTTTCAGGAAAACCTATATACGGACACCTAAAGCGGAATACAACACTGAGAGGGTGACATTTTATTTTGTTAGTCACCTGTGTTCAACATAATGAGATGAACAAACCAATTGTCCTGAAGCCTGTGCTTGTTTGGGGTTGTTTATCTATTTTCAGGGAAAACTGTAATTTCACATAATTCCTCAATCCACTATTTAAAAACAGCAACAAAGGACTTGCATGTGTTTTTTTTTTTTTTTGTGTTAATTTTGGAAAATAGGCCAGCATGCCCTTTTTAAGGGATAGCAGTTTGTTACGCTCAATGCTTAATTTGTAAAATAATAAGAGCCAGAGCTCTGACCAGAAGGCCACTGCAGCTTGCACCACCCATTGCCCCGTCATCGCTGCAGCGGCGGTCAGCACATGTAAGCACGGTGAGGGGGATGCTGATAGACTGACGGAATAGGTATTATTTATTTATTTAATTATACCTCTTCCGTCATCTGTCGATACTCCTCCCTTTCCACCCTGCCCTCGCCTCGCCCCGCCGCTTTTACCTGTGCCAGCTGCTGCTGCATCGCTGCCAATGACGGTACCAAAACAACAACTAACCATCTCTCTCACCTGCAAGTGCGACAGTTCAGATTATTCCATATCCCCTAAGCTAAAGGAATAGCTGGGGAGGCAGGTGTTAGTACATTTTTATGTATATTGTATTCATAAACAACCGTTGTTCTGCTCATCTCTAAATTAGATGAGCAGTGCCACCCTGTGGGAGAGTGTCATAAGCATGATGTTGACAATTAAGTGCCAGTGCCGAGCACCAGAAACCAATTAAGTGCCAGTGCTAAGCACCGGAAACCACAGACTCAAATTAAGCACTGGTTACGCTGATGCAATTTCGGTAATTTTGCTTTACTCTTGTTACGCAAAAATTCCGACATTACACTATTTTACATAATTAGTGGTTATTCTGAAAATCTGTAATGAACCCAGTACTCAGTTGCATCAGCTTTGGGCATTGCTGTTCTAGGCTTTTCCCAGGATGTGTTAATTGCACAAAAAAGCAGCATGCTCATTGATTTACCAACTGAACTGCAGCAGGCATACAATTCAACTACGTAATGGTGTTTAGAATGTTTTTCAAATACAGAATGCAAGCAGATGACACTAGGTAATTTTGGAGAGCTATTTAGCTAAGTATTACATTGAAAATGTCCAGCTATCCTGCAGTCATATGCTTTCAGCAAGTCAGCCAAGACGTGATTGTGGTGTTGCCTATCAGATCTACAGCCTCTCAGAGCAAAGCTATGCTTACAGTTGAGACAAGGCAGCAGGGGCGTAGCTTGGCTAATAATATTGGGAGGGAAGTCGAGCTTTAGATTTCCCAACAGTCATGCTGAGAATCCTTGTTAAAACATGTGATCTGAGAAGCAGGACATGAGGTGGGGCTTAAGGGGCAGTGGAAAGAGAGTGGAGGGCGGATTGTTAGGGGTACTCAAAACACATTTCAAACTAATCAACATTTTTTAAGGCCTTAAAACAGAGACGAGAGTGTGTGTGTGTGTGTTTTGTCAGTGGTGGTATGTAAACTTCACAGGTGAATTTAGATAGACACTTCATCATACCTAACTGAAAGCCATCGTACCCAACTATTTACTACAGAATACATTTTATAGGTGGAGTGTAACTGCACAAAAACCCACGCCCCCTTAAAGCTACGCCACTGCAAAGCAGCAGAACCTTTCAGAGTATTTGAAGACCCGGCAGAGTTTAAGGCAGGATATTCTCTAGAGCTCCAGATATACTGGTAGCTAAGGTAGTTGGGGGTGTTCACAGATTATCCAAGTACCACCATCCAATTGAATTTACTTTCAGCGACCAAGGAGACCTTGCCATCCTGTGATTTTGAGTAAATCACCTAATCTCCCTGTGCTTAAAAAAATATATATATACAAATGAATGTAACATTGTTTCATGTATCCCTGTGCCTAAATAATAATACATTGCAGAAACAAAGAAAACACTGATTGAAAACAAAATAAGAAACGGGAAAAAAATGACAAATGCCAATATAATTTATATGCTGAATGCCAATACTTAAGCTTGTTAGCACTACAGCAATCGTTGCTGAGCTCCTGTCGTGTGAACGTGTACATGTAGAAAAGCCGACATTCTGAAAACACGGACAGAAACAAAAGAAAATAATTGTGCGTTCACACAAACCTACATGCACAAAAGGGCAAGACTACAAGTGATAGGGCCATGCTCCATGGGAGGGGTCGACACACAAAAGGAGGGACATATAACAAACATTGACCACATAGAAGAAAGCCTTTGCGAAGATCACTCAAAGCAACAAATCAAAAGCAATGGGTGCACAAAGTGGATACAGCATGTCTTAAAGAGACATCGCATACACTGCCTAGGCTCGACATAAAAATGGTTTTCCCAGTATTTAACATGCAAGGAATATAGAAAAAGAAACTGTAGGAAGGTACCTAGTACTTCAATTCATTAACATATCAAGAAGAAACATCAAGTAAACTCTTAATCCTCTATCTACTAATTCATGTGAGGCTTCATAGTTCTTTAGCCTTAATTAGAATTTTGGAATGTTGACAGGTCCACTGAAGGCAATGGATCAGTAGCAGGCTTAAACGTTGGTACAGGCTCGCTTCTGTCAACATTGCAGTGCTCTACTCTACAGCCTCTGACTCATCCTCTCACTTGACTCTCCCAACATATGTGGATTGCTGTGGGCAAAGGCAAACAAAGAGCCCCCCTCTCCTTCCTGATGTGCTTCTCAGTGACACTAGAGCTGCAGAAGGATGGAAGGGGAATTTTTCTCTGCTTCTGTGCCCCCATCCGCATAGCCAAATGAAGAAAATAAGTTTGTCAGAGCTGAGGAAGAATCAGGGGCAAAACTTCAGGCTCCTTTGCCAGCTCCATTTGATGTTTGGCAGTTGCTGCCCTGACAATGTGCATGGCAGCAACTATTAGGCATACACAGGAGGTTCTGAATTTTGTATTATAAATTTTTTATGCCAAGTTTTTTTTACGGATATGGCCTGACCTCAAGCAATCTGCCACCATTGCACCTCTTAGTCATATACTTCAGAAATATCACAATTTCTTGGATATCTTTTCTAAAATCCGAACAAAGAAATCAGCTCTGCTTAGGAGCTACGACTGTCAGATTGAATTAGTGCCAGATGCTGTAGTTCCAGTCTGAAGAATGTATTCCTTATCCCTCCTGGGAAAAAGACTCTTCAAGAACATTAAAGACTTAGGGGATAATTTAAAGAGTTTTGCGGAGTTGGCACTCCACCGTAATGTCAATGGAGTACCCAGTAAAAATGTTTAAATGACCCCCTAATCCATGGGAAAGAAACTCCCATGGTGTTGGGGTCAATAGTTTTTGTTTATTCAAAAGCAAAATCTCGTTTTGAGATTTTGTTTTTGAATAAACAAAAACCAGTTAACAGTTTTATGTACAGTACAATCATTTTGATGGTACCTTCTGTCAAACGTTTACCTTATCGACAGAAACTGCCATGACTGTGGTTCCTGTCAATGACTGGACAGATCCACTGAGCCATGAGGCAGCTCTAAATTTGGAGTATGGGTACTCTATCAGGGCCATGGAGTATTTAATCTGTCGTCCTGATGGAGTACCATTGGTACTCCAAACTCTGAATCATGCCCTTGCCCTTAGTCTTAAAAATGGATCTATCATCTCATCTAATTCACCAGCTGGAACATCTGTATTCTTTGCTCCTGAATAAGACTCCTCAAAACTATGACCTTTTTTTGACTAATAAGGATTTTGGCTAGATGTATGAATGATTTGCGAGTTGCAAATCAGTTAGCGACGGAAAAAGTGATGTTTCGTTATGTACAAACGCAATTTGCTAACCAAAAATAGTGATGCAACCGATTTGCGAATTGCTATTTTTTGCGACCGATAATTGCGAGTCGCAAATATAGAATCAGTATTTGTGACTCGCAAACCTTATGTTCGAGGCTGTCGCAATTAGTGACTAGTCACAAAATCGCCCGTTTGCACATGCAATTTTGCACTGATTTGTTTCAGGTGGCAACTGTGTGCAAACTATAAAAGCTGGCCCAGAATGCATCAGGACTTTCCACAATGGCTGCATTGTATGTGATTGCGAGGAGGATGCGACTACTGACTGCTCTGCAGAGGAGGAGGAGACAGAAGACAATCTTTAGAACCAGGCTTACCATTTTCCAACAGAGAGGAGGAAATCTTTGAAAAATACAGGCTAAGTAGTGCACTTATGTTACATTTGATTGAATTACTAAAAACACATCTTGAAAGCAGTGCGCTGCACAGAAGTTCCATTCCCACTCATGTGCAGGTGTTGTGCTCACTGCACCTTTTGGCCTCTGGCAGCTACCAGGGCATGTTTGCTGTTTCTGGTGGGGTGTCACAAAGTGTGCTGTTGTGCTTTTTGTGTAAGTTTCTGGATGGCATGCTCCTAAACATCAATAGGTGCATATACCTACATAGGAATGCAGAGGAAATTCAAAGCACAAAATTAAACTTTTACAAGGTGGCGAAATTCCCCCATGTCTTAAGGTGTGTTGATTGTAATTGCATTTATATAGCTCTTACTACCCCTGACGAGGCGTCAAAGCGAAACGCATGTTCCTATTTGTCCTCCAGCCCATATAAAATACTTGTTTCGGAGTAGTAAAAATATGCATTCCCTCAAAATCCATGTAATTACAGATATAGTGGCAAAACACCTAGGGAGCACCCTGTGCTTCAGGCACAGTGGAATACACCAATGCCTGGACAGGGGGATTTTGAGGATGGCTATTTATTAGAAAATGTGATGTTGCATCAGAACATATATAAATGAGACCGTCACATCTCAGGTTCTGCATTGCTCACACTTATGTTTTTTGTTCCAGGTGATGGTGCGTGTGTGTTAGGTCCTTGGATGCTGACCCCATACCTAGCCCCAGCAAACCAAAACGAAAGGCGTTACAACATTGCTCATCGACGTACCAGAGCGGCGATTGAACGAACATTTTGCATGCTGAAATCAAGATTTCAGTGCCTTTCCAAGAGTGGAAGTGCTCAACAGTATGCTCCCGAGACACCGTGCAAAATTGTGACATGTTGCACAACATAGCAACTAGGTGTGAACTACCAATTACTTTGGAGGACACGATTCTGAAGATGAGGATCCTGAAGCACCTTTTCAGCAGCCTGGATACCAGAGTGCAGCAGTAGAGGAGAGACACCGACAGGATCACATTGCAACAAATTACTTCTCAAGGTAATTTCTGTGACACTACACTCACTGAAATGATGAAAGGAGATTCGATGCAGCAAACTAAGGCAACTTTTAATGTCAAGCTACTATATTCATAGTTTAAGTTGCAAACATTATGATAGCCAAGTGGTCAGTAAAGTACAAATAAATATTGGTTCCATCACCAAAATTACTACAACCATGCCAATATGCCCTAACAATATGATGTGTTCAGCACTGCTTTCTGCAGCCATTCAACATGGCCTGCACTTACTTGTTCTCCAGCAGGAGTACGGCTGCTGCTGCAGCACACGTGCGTCACTGACAGAGATGCTGCTAACACTTGAGATGTCCTCGTTATCCCGAGGAGCATCTCCAACACAACCTGCTATATGTGCGTTTTGTAGCACTTCAACTACAGACGTGCGTGATCTGCCCTAGGCTCCTGGCAATGTCACCTCTAAAGTGTCCCATTTCCACTTGCAGGGTAACTGTTCTCCATGATAGTGTGGAAGTGGCATTGGGTAAACGATCAATGGAATGGGTTAGGCCATTTTTCTATCCGCGGTGCTATGATCTCTATGCCTTTGATAGGCAGGGTCAGCACCCATATGCTGGTATAGTTCCTGTATGGCAGTGGTGAGGCTGACCACATTGGCGTTCAAGGTTGCCAATTGTGTCCCAGTGTTCTCAAATCCAAATGAAATGCACTGCTGCATGTTTTGCATCTTCCTGTTCATGAGTTTTATCTGCTTGTCTTGTAGATGCTGAATTTGGATCATGGAGGCCTCAAGGTCTCCAAACAACTTTGCATTGGTTTCAGGATCTACAGCATGATGTGCCTCATGGTGCTGACTGCACCCTCGCCCTGGAACACACTGCTGTTGTTGCCTTACACTTGGGTGCTGGATGGAACTGGTTGGCAGAGTGACTTAATTGTCCCCTATTCATGCTGCCTGTGGTGATTATGAGGCAGTGCTAAATTGGGTTGGTGTTATACTTGGATGACTGGCAATGGGGATGGGTTCCTCAGCTGTCATGTTTGCGTCCTCCACTCCCTCCACATTGGCGTCATCAGTATGTACCTCAGGGAGATCTGTGGGAAATTATGGAATTCTGTTTACTCACTGATCTGATGAGATATCAATGTGTATGTTTTGATAGCAGTACCCCAGTAAATGTATACATGTGACTCCTGTGCTGACTATTTGCCGACATGTCCCATAATGCACTACAACTGTACTTTTTGGACTAACTTGAGGAACAGCCATCTGATGTATGCTACAGTTCTATATGGACTTGGACATAGATGTGAGGTCTGAGCTGTGACAATAGTAAAGAATTAACACTTACTTTGTCAGGTTCCAGGTGCAGAGGTGTCAATGTTCCCAATTCCCACAACAGTCGCAGGCTCCAGGGTGGTCTCAACTTTGGTCTCCAGTGCAGTGGGGGGGGGGTACAGTCAGGGGACCACCACAATTGCCCGGGATTCCGACAGTCGCGTTGCCACCTTTTCTTTAGTATGCGACCTGTGGTCATACCGCCTCTTACGGATCTCATCTATGGAGCGGTGGGTGACTATAAAGACTTTTATTATTGGTGTATTTCCTGCCAGATATTTTTTATTTGTGAGTCTGGGACTGTCAGGGATGCCCTTCCAAATAGTACTTCATGATTCTCACAGCACTCTTCAGTCAAAATCTCCAACTCCTTTTCTGTGAATTTTAACTTTCGTTTTCTGCCTCCTGCATCCTTTTTCCCATTTGGCTGGCCAGTGGTGCAGATGGACCTTCTTTGGGGTTTTGATAGCTGTGCTAGAAATGGCAGCTGCATTCCACCTCCATTCCACATCTACTCAGGCTATTCTCCAAGCAGGTATTGTGAGGCACTTCCTGGTTCAGAGGTGATTACCCATGACCAGGAAGTCCTTTTTCTCCATTTGTGGTCGCGTTCGCAATTTGTGACTCCAGTCGCAATTTTGGAAATCGCTAATAACGATTTCCAAAATTGCAATGCGACTTAGTAGCGACTCACAAATTGTGGCCTCAAATTGTACGTATTTAAAGCATTGCAATTTCCTAATTGTGATTAGGAAATCACAATTCTTTACGTTCGTACATCTAGCCCTTAATCAAGTGATTATCGAGGACAGATATACAGTCCCCTTATATCTAATAGTCTATCTTCTCAAAATTAGATCTACGTGGAGTGCATGATTTCTCAAGAATTAAGGCTGGTAATGAAAAAACCTTTCAAACATTATGATGATTGAGTAATGCCATTCAGACTTTGTAAGGCAACAGCAGTTTTCCACAGTTTTTGGACTAAGTTTTTCTGACCCTTCTGTGTTATCCTCTGGCTTGATGATATTCTAATTTTTATCCAAATATCTATAAGAGCATAAATGTCATGTCAGGGATGTTTTGTGCTGTCTTATAGAACATTAGTTATTGTCCAAACAGGAAAAATTTGCTTTTGAACAGCATGACATTTCTTATCTAGGATTTATAATCTCTATCAAAGGAGAAAACATGGATCCTTGTTAGATAAAAGCTACAATTTACCTGCCGTCTCTTTCTTAAATTCTAGATATACAATACTTTCTCGGATTTCTGAACTTTTATAGGAAATTTATGCCAATTTCTCATTTTTCACTGCCCCAATTTTGGAATTGCTAAATAAGGGAAATAATGTTATTGTGAACTCCATTGGTAGAAAAAGCCTTTTTGACTCTTAAATAGAGTTTTACTACAGCTTCAGTTTTGATGGAACATAATAATTCTAAACCATTCATTATAGCAAGTGATGCTTTGCACTTAGCAGTTTGAGCAGTTTTCATACAGTGAGATGAACAAGGTCAAGAAAAAATTCAGTTGCTGGTGACAGACAGGATCAAATGCATTTCACAGTCCACCCTAAATAGGGAGGACGCTGTAAATTCCTTCCTCTGACAGCTCCTACTCCTTAAAGCTGTCAGAAGGAGTATTCCATCGATGGTCTAGTGGGGGCTCTGCTGATGGATATATACATCCTACTAGAATCTAAATGAAGCAGGTGGACCACTAGTTTGGTGGACAGGATACTTTGCCACATATGCAATGAAATACCATGTCTACCAAACTCTAAATCAGACCCTTAGACTAAACCTTCTACAAAATTTCCATGATGGCTTATTAGCAGGCAACAGGTGAGCAACAGTAACACAAGACTTCCTTAGACAAGAACATTGGTAGCCTAATACATCTCATGACATCAAGGAGTATGTCTGCTCTTGTGAAAATTGTGCTCAGTCTTGATGTTATGACCTGAAACTAGCTGAATTTATACTAGACTTTGAAAATCTTTCAAGACTCTCGGAATACATTTCAACTCATTTTATTGTGGACTGCCCTCTCCCGAAAGATGTACACCAATAATGGAGACTAGATTTTTTTTCTAAAAATGACTGATATGTCTCCCTTACCAGGGAGAACTTCAGCCATCTAAATACTTCTATTTTATCAAGGATATTTTTCAATTATATAGATTGCCTTTAAACATTCTTTGACAGGAGTCCCTAATAAGTATCCAGGTTCAAAGAGCTCCCACTTCTGTTTTTCACCCTCAAACTATTGGGTAGACTGAAAGGTTGAATCAAACTTTGGAAAAATATCTCCATTGCTTCAACATGGCAACTCGGAGTAATTGAAAGGCTTTATTACCCACAGAACAGTTTGACTATAATAATGCTATATATTTCTCTACTCCAATTTCTCCACTCCAATTTCTCCTTTCTATGCAAATTATGGGTTTCATCATTGTGCCACTCCTGGATAGTATTTGAAAGACTTAGAGATTTCCTGCCATTAACAACATTCTTATGGTCATACATGAAATAAAGATGTTTTACTACACAATCTTAAAAAGACAAATAAGCCATAAGTGGGAAGGGTATGCCCAGACGTGGGTCCCGTGCTCACTACGCCACTGGAGTCAAGCTATCCTGGCTGATGAGGGCTGAAAGCCCGAAACCGGTCCTAGGATGCTTGATTCCGGTCCAGGGAAGACATGGCTTGGCAGTTCGGTCTGGACTGTTCCCATGAGGCACAGGGTCAAGACTGATTTGCATATGGCTATGTCTGAACTGGGGTGGCGTGGTGAAGCAAAATAACGATGGATTAAACCCAGATCTGTGACTGGGGGTGAATGTTTGCCAATGTGCAACATTCCGTCCATCATCTTGTGTGTTTTGCTTTGTGGTGGAAGGACCAGAGGTCTGGGAGAGAAAATAACAAATGAAACTATCTTGAAGATAACAAATTATAATTCATATGATTTTAAAATGTTTTGTAAAATAGAGAATCAGAAAATGGTAAGAAACAGTGACATATAATGGCAGGGGAAACAGCCCTATTTAAAGCATTTTTAAGTCTTTAAATGTCAAAGGACCTATTTTTTTTAAAAACGGGGGTATCTGGTTTTATATAATCAGAAATGTCCTCACATAATCATATATTCCTATGTACTGCTGTGTTATTGTTTGATAGATATTTGTATGACGAAGTGTGTAGTGATATATTTTATAATCAAATATGAATGTGATTTCTTATTGATTTGAAGTATCAATTAGTCACAAACATGCTTGCTAAAACTCATCATTCTAGTAGGCCCTGAAGTCATTTTATTTTTGAGTAATATATTTGCATATTTCTTGAAAGCTTCCAGTATTGACAACTGGCAGTGGAATTTTGGAAGAATAATGAGCTCACTATTGTGCCCATAAATGGTATCTTCTCCTCAAGGATGTCTTGTTCTTATTGTGAGAGAAGGTCCTGCCACCTGCTTGTGAGATACGGTTTTGCTGAAAATAACATGTTCCTGTCATGCGATTAGGTTCCACAGACCTGTATTAGCGAAAACCTATATACACTGTCCTAAATTTTAAGTATTTTAGCATTATGCTGGAAATTACTCTTTACTAGCAAGAGCTCTGGTGAATTGGCAAGACAATTGTCTTTTAATTATCTGCCATGCTGCTTTTTATTTAGCATTAGACACAAGTTAGACTACCTGATGTGTTGTTTTATTTTTAACACTTCTGTTACAATGAGAATTGTAAGAAATCGGGCTTTTGATTGAGGTGGGTGTAACCCCTTCTCAAGCAACAACCACAATCCATTCCATGTCAAGGTGAACCACAAAAATCATTAAATTAACCTGTAATTAACCCTCTGTTAGCTTAGCACAAAAGCAGTCAGTCTTAACTTAGAGGCAAAATGTAAAGTTTTTATGCAGCACACAGGCAGTTATAAAGTGAAAACACAACACAAGAAAAATCCCTAACCAATTTAAAAAAATAGAGTACATTTAAAAAAAAAAAGTAAATAAAGTAAAATGACAAAAAAACAAGTAAAATTTCCAATCAGTATAACCGGAGATATGGAATTTCCAGGTTTTAGGTAGATATAGTGCCTAAAAGCACAAGCGTCATTCGCGATCATCTGGTTGTGTTTAAACTGGGGGAAAGTCACAATTTCAGGCCGACCGCAATGGAGTGTAGCCTGAATACAGGGGCCAGGCCAGTGGCGTAACAAAACGTGAGGGGGCCCCCTGCAAGGTACGTGGAGGGGCCCCCTCTGGACTCAATCAGAAGCTCTCAGGCAAAAGTGCTGTGCTGAAAGGGGCCCCCTGGAGCTTGGGCCCCCCCCGCACCGTGTGGGCTGCCGGGCCTGTGTTACGCCCCTGGGCCAGGCTAGTCTGCTACAAAAGTTACCTTCTGAAAGTCTGGCGCAAAGGGTTCTGTTCGTGGTGGAGGAGGCCATGAGGCGCAGGGACAGCGTCGCGGATGGTCGTCACTGTAGCACGAACAGCTGGGCTGAAGGCATGGACGGTCATCGCTGTGGCGAGAAGATCTGGTTGGGAATCACAGATGGTCATTGATGGAGCTTCGCATTGGCAGTCACCGCGGCTGTGGCTGCTGTAGCGCGAAGTGCAGGTCTCACATTGCCCCACTCTAGGGGACGCATCGGGTTCACTGAAGGTTCACGTTGGCTGCTGTCACAGGCATCAGAGTCTTGGCACGAACAGGCCTGTTCACGGTCTTGAAGAGCACAAAAGGTCAGGATTTCACTCTGGACTCAGGAGTGCACTCTGATGCCTGCCAAGGGTCCAGAACCTGGAGAGGCACCTCTTAGGATTCAGAAACTCACTTTAGCAGAGGTCAACAAGGTGCATGCAAATCAAATTGCAAGCCCAGGCAGGTCCAGTTGCACCAGGTCAGCTGGGCAGTTGCAGGAAGGGCTCTGGAGCTTGTTGTGTCCCTTTAACTCAGAAAAGGCGGTCTGCCAACTGACCCTTGGAGGCCCTTAGGTAAGCCTGGGATTAACGGAGCAGGTTCAGTCTTCCTACTCAGAGAGCAGGGCAGGCTTCAAGCAGCAGGGTAGTCCTCTGGAAAAGAAGGCAGGCCTCAAGCAGCAGGGTAATACTCTGAGGAACAAGGCCGTCCTTCCTCTGTAGTGTTCACTGGTTCAGGAGTGTGCTGAAGTGTGGCTCTGGAGGTCCAATAGGTATACCTGCTGCCAGGGCCGCTTTTAGCACTGGTGGTGCCCGGTGCAACAATCTTTTTTGGCGCCCCCGCCTCAAGACCTCCTCCTCAGATTTCTTCAATACCACCCCGCAAAAGTGCCCCTCATCTCTCCATAGCCATTCTCTCACATACATTGCATTTGCTTTAAAGTGCTGGTAAAGGCCGACTGTTAGACTTGGCATCTTTTGGCGTGTTTCCCCTGAGTTTTTGCTTTCTGATCTCCCGGTTTTGACTCTGTTTTTGCAGGCTTAGTGTCTCTGTGCACTTTTCTCACTGCTGATCAGTGGTAAAGTGCAAGTGCTCTTGTTGTAAACTGTGTTATGGATTGGTGTTTCCATGATTGGCATATTTGATTTACTTGTCAGTCCCTAGTAAAGTGCACTGAGGGTGCCAGGGCCTGTAAATCAAATGCTGTTAGTGGGCTGCTGCACTGGATTGTGCCACCCACACAAACAGCCTATGAATGTGACTCTGGCCTGACATTGCAGAGCCTGTGTGCAGTCTGGTACTGCCATGTCGACTTGGCAAGTGCACCCACTTGCCAGGCCCTAACCTTCCCTTTTCTTACATGTCAGTCACCCCTAAGGTAGGCCCAAGGTACCCCTATGGGCAGGGTGCAGTGTATGCGAAAGGTAGGACATGCCCTGGTGTGTGTGGCATGTCCTGATAGTGAATTACTGCCAATTTCGTTTTGCACTATTGCAAGGCTACCTGTTCCCATAGGACAGAATGGGGAGTTTGTTTATAACATCTTATAAACATAACTGGCCCTGGGAACTAGGTAGAAAAATAAAGTTTAGAATGCCTGAACTCAGAATCTAAAGATGCATCTTTTAATGAAGGTGATTTTTACATTCTGTGTTTGAAAATACCACTTTTAGAAAGTAGGTATTTTATTGCTCAGCCATCCAGCAGGCCTCTGCTGGGTTTGTGGATTGACTGTCTGGGTTTTGGATGACAGGGGCTGGGGAGCAGCAGTGACTCCAGATAGTCTAGGTGGGTCAGGAAAGGGCTGAATAGACCTGGGCTGCATTTAGAGTAGGGCGAGGAGATTTCCTTTCACCTGAATGGGCCAGGTTTGCCTCTGACAATGCAGTCTCCACCTCCTGCCAGGAAGCCACACCAGAGAGGGCAGAACTGGTTCTGGCTGGGCACAGACACTCTCTGCCTGAGAGGACAAAGGATTTTGGGCTTTAAAAAGTGGAGCCCAAACCCATGAACTTTAGAACTCTTTTGGCCCAAGAAGACTGCTAAGAAGAAGAGCTGGAGAAGCTGTGAGGAGGAACTACGACTTTGCGGAGTGATTTGCTGTGTTGGCCTGCAGTGGCTGCTTCTGTCTTGGGCAGTGAAAGGACTGGACTGAACTTTCTGCAATCTATTTTTGTGAGTTTCTCAAAGGGCTTGAGGTAGAGCTTGCCCCCTGTTCAAGAAGTCTCAGGAACAGCAAAGACTTCAAGTTCTTCTGCCCTCAGCACTGGGAACTGTGTGTTTTGTGCTGCAACAAGAAGAAAAAGCCACCCGACGCCGTCTACGATGCCGCTGCCGACTCCGTGTCCTGAAGGCACCGCAGAGGGCACCGCCGTAATGCCCCACCGTAACCCTGGTCTCACCGACGACCCCTCCTGACACCGCCACTGAGCCGCTGCTTGCACCGCGACCTGTGGGCACCGCACTCCGCACCACCTCGCTTCACAACGCCGCCT
Source organism: Calotriton arnoldi (assembly GCA_963921515.1). Taxonomy (NCBI): domain Eukaryota; kingdom Metazoa; phylum Chordata; class Amphibia; order Caudata; family Salamandridae; genus Calotriton; species Calotriton arnoldi. The sequence continues at coordinate 8,363,839 of CAWUFW010000013.1, read as the reverse complement.
TGGTATACCCGATGACGCCGCTCCATGCCGAAATCGACACCGCTGCTTGCACCGTGGTTTGAGGGCACCGCTCGTAGAGTTACACGACGCACCGCCCTCATCCCGCACCGCAGCCATTGCCTACCGACACCGGCGACATCGACTCCAGTTCATCAGTCGACAACAGCGCTTCAGCAACGACGCCCCCGCCTCTTGCACTGTGACCTGTAAGCACAGCAACGAGCACCGCATCACTTCGCACCGCGACCCTGGTCTCACCGACGACGCCATCTGACGCCGCCACCGAGCCGCTGCTCGCACCGCTACCTGACGGCATCGCACCACGCACCGCTGCACTTCGCACTGCAGCACCCAACGCCTGCCGATGCCAGCGCTCCTGACTTCAACAGAGAGGAGTTCGATCTGCAACGCGTGTGACTTCAAGGGCCCGAAGACTCCTGCACCGACCTCCGGAACCGCACCTGCGGACGCCGTGCTTTCGGAAGCTCAACAAGAGGTTGCCGACGCCCTGCATTTCTAAAGGTACTGTTTTGCGGGTCTTTCCGACACCGTAGCTGGCCCGCGATGCCGCGGTCAGCCAGAACTGTTTGGATTTGTTGTTCACGATGCCGTGATAGCCCCAGAGGGAGCTATCGACTTCAAGGAACTGTTTTTCAAGTTTATTTTGATAACTGAAGATTTTTGAATACTGTATTGTGGATTTTTATCGTTTTTGGTCTTGTCTTAACTATATAAAAATATTGGATATTTTTCTAAACTGGTGTGGTGTCCTTTTGTAGTGCTTACACTGTATTACTGTTGGTTATGTGCAAAAGCTTTACACACTGCCTCTAAGATAAGCCTGACTGCTCGTGCCAAGCTACCAAGGGGGTGAGCAGGGGTTATTTTAGGAGTGTAACTCCCTTATCCTGACTAGGAAGAAGGGTCCCTATTTGGACAAAGGTACCTACCTCTGCCAACTAGAGACCCCCATTTCTAACATTGGTTGTCAGCGGTGAGGATAGGACTTGTGTTTGCACTTGACTTACAGTGATTGGTGTGCACTACTGCCATATCGCAGACCATTACGTGCCACATACTGACTGGTTCTTTTTGGCCTATTTTTGATCTTGGCAGTTTTTGAACTTGCTACTTCACCATGCCTGAATCAAGAGCATCATCAAGTGCATCCTTGGAAGTTGCCTTTGAGGAGGATAGGTTGGAATCCTACAACGTGAAAGAGTTGAAGCCAGGCCATTTGCAAAAACCTAAAAGTCCAAGTCAGAGGCCTCACTAGGAAGGAGGAGCTACAAAAGGTGCTGAGGGCCTGGGTAGCAGCCAGACATGCCAGCGAGCTGTCTGGAAATCTCAGTGGAGAGGGGGAGGAGCCTATTCCTAGGGTGGCTGTGCTTTTGGGAGGAGGAGAACCCTCCAGGCCAGGCAGCAGTGGCCTGTCCCCAGAGGAACTGGAGGACAGGCGTGAAGCGAGGAAGTTCGAGTTGGAAAATCTCAGGATGGAGAGTGAGAGGGAAGAGAAGAGAATAGCCATGGAGGAAAGAAAGATTATCTTAGATCATGAACGTAGTCTTAAGGAGCTGGAGCTAAGGAGTAGGCCTAGCTCAGATGGTGGCAGCAACTCATCAGTGCAGTCAGATCGAATTGTGCACATCCCCAAGAATGTAGGCAAGGAATTCAAGAAGGGGGATGACATACAAAGGTGGTTTCCAGGGTTATGAGGCATCTATACACATGAATGGGGTCCCTGAAAAGAATTGGGGGCAGGATTGTGGCCTCTTTTCCCAAAAGAAGCAAGGGATACTTTGATAGCTTTGGGTAAGGGGTGTAACCTCACCTATGCTGACATGAAGGAGGCCCTCCTCACCAAGTATGGTCTCACTCCTGAAAAGTACAGGGATCAGTTTAGGTCCAGTAAGAAGTCTGATGCCAACACTTGGTTGGAATGTGTAGATTCGTTTTGCAGGTCACTGGATGGCTGGGTGAAGGGCAGTAATGTAACAGATTTTCAGGGGCTCTACAATTTGATTGCATGGGAGCACTTGTCTAGTCTATGTTTTGCAGATCTGCGCGAGCACTTGGTTGATAGTAAGCTAACTGACCCCAGGAAGCTTGCTATGGAGGCGGACCGCTGGGTGAGTACCAGGGTCCACAAGAAAGCATTTGGGGTAGACTCAGCCAAAGGTGGGCAGGGTCCCCAGCAGACAAGTGGGGGGGACAAGGGTAAAAATGTAAATGTAAAAAATCCATATTTGTAAAGCGCGAACTACTCACCCTTCCGGGTCTCAAGGCGCTGGGGGCCGTCGTGGAAATTAAGTGAGCTATTGCCCAGAGTCACAAGGTGCTGAGCTAAGCTGCCGCCGGAGCCGGGGATCGAACCGTGAGCCCTGTGCTCCGAAGTCAGCTGCCCTGGCCGCTGCACCACACCTCTCCACTAAAGCACAGGAGTTCTCTAAAGGGCCCCAAACTAACACCCAGGTTAAAGGTTCTCATCCCCCAGGAGATAAGAAAGCAGTGGTCTCTTCAGGAAAGCCTGCTGAGACCGGCCCCTGCAAGTGTTTTGCATGTGACCAGGTGGGTCACTCGAAGGTGGACCCCAAGTGTCCCAAGAGGGCATAGCCACCCACCGGTGGGCAGTCCAAGGTGTTGGCTAGTGTAGCGCTTGGGGAGTAGGGGTGCCCACAGGAGGGTGGGGATCCCGCAGAAATGACCCTCGTCTCACTAGGGGACAGTGAGATGGTCCCAGGAAATCAGGTGCCCCCTAACACAAAGAAATACAGCACCTGGGTGACCATCAATGGGAAAAGGGTAGAGGCTCTCAGAGATACTGGAGCCAGTGTGACCTCAGTCCGGTGTCACCTGGTCTCTGAGGAGCAGGTAGTCCCAGGGGCATTCCACCAAGTAGTTGCTGTGGACAACTCGGAGCGCCAGTGTATGGTGGCGCAGGTTCCCTTTGAATGGGGGGGTCTCAGGTCCCTTGAGGGTGGTTGTGGAATGGAATGGAATGGAATGGAAGGACATTTATAGAGCGCATGGCTACCCTTAAGCGTCCCAGCGCTATGAACTGACACGGAGGAGACAGAGAGCTAAGGAAACAGCGCAGTCTTTAATTGCTTACGAAAAGCCAGATGGTTGGAGACTGTGCGAAGGTGTAAAGGCAGAGAGTTCCAGAGTTTGGAGGCGTTGTAAGAAAACAGCCGACCACCACTTCTGGACCTCTTAATCCTTGGGATCTCTGCTAAATACAGGTTATCTGACCGGAGATTCCTACTTGCTTTATAAGGGCGTATCATGGTTGAATTAATGGGTGGCCCAATCCCCTGCATAGACTTATGCGCCAGACATAGGGCCCTACCATGCCTGTAGATTGTCTGCTAGGTAATGACCTGGAGCAGTCCTTGTGGAAGGATGTTGAGCTCAGGTCTCACTTGGAGATGCTTGGGTTGCCAGAATGGGCATGCGTGTCCACTTGGTCAATGGCGGCCCAAAAGGGTGATCAGAAGGACTTGGAGCCTGAAACAGTGGCCCAAGTCCCTGCCAAGAGAAAGGGCAGGGGGTGCGGGAAACCGGCCCCGGAAGTTCCCACGGACCGGGAGGAGGCTGACCTTGAGGGGGACGCCCCGGTGCCTACAGGGGAGCAGGTAGCTGAACTGGGGACATCTCTGAGCTGACCCATTGGCAGCAAGAAGGGGGTCCCACTAGGGAAGAATTCTGCAGGGAGCAGAAAGAATGCCCTTCTCTGGAGGGTCTAAGGCGGCAGGCTGCAGACCAGGCAGCTGGTGATTAGTCTGGATCACATTGGATCTAGTGGGAGAATGGTCTCCTGCATAGTGAGCCTAAGGTTGCTGAGCCTGGGTCAGCCTGTGTGCTGGTGGTACCCCAGCGCTTCAGGACCTTCCTACTGGGCCTGGCTCATGACGTGCCTTTGGCAGGACATTTGGAGAGGGACAAGACCTTTGACAGGCTTGTCACCCACTTCTTCTGGCACCCAAATGCAAAGGCAGTCAGATGGACATTGTAGGTCTTGCCAAACTTGCCAGGCAAGTGGTAAGAGTGGGAGGAAGGTCAAAGCTCCTCTCCAACCTTTTCCAGTTGTTGGAACACCCTTTGAAAGGGTAGGGATGGACATTGTGGGGTCACTGGATCCAAGACAGCCATGGGCAACAGGTACATCCTGGTCTTGGTGGACCATGCCACCCGGTACCCAGATGTAATCCCTCTCAGGACAATGACGGCGCCAGTGGTGGGCCGGGCGTTAATGGGAGTCTTTTCCCACATGGGGTTCCCCAGAGAGGTGGTTTCTGACAGTAGGACCAATTTCATATCCAAGTATATGACATCCCTGTGGAAGGACTGTGGTGTAACCTACAAGTTCACCACTCCTTACCACCCCCAAGGTAACGGTCTGGTGGAGAGATTCAACCAGACCTTGAAGGGCATGATTAAGGGTCTAACAGAACCCATGAGGCGTAAGTGGGGCGTCCTCTTGCCATGCCTTCTCTTTACATACAGGGAGGTGCCACAGAAGTCTCTTGGGTTCAGTCCCTTTGAGCTTCTGTATGGTCACCCTGTGAGTTTGGTGAAGGAAGGCTCGGAGGCAGCTCCCAGGAAAACTCCCCAGGATGTGTTTAGTTACATGCTGGCCTTCAGAAACCAAACTGCCCGCTTCAGGAAACTCGCTCAGGCAAACCTAGAAGCAAGCCAGGAAGAAATGAAGAAGTGGTATGACCAGAATGCCACTCTGGTCGAATTTCAACCTGGGCAAAAAGTATGGGTCATGGCCCCAGTGGAACCTTGTGCCTTTTGAGGTGGTGGAGCGCAAAAGTGATCTCACCTATCTGGTGGATTTGTGGACTCCAAGGAACCCTTTGAGGGTCCTGCATGTGACCCGCCTCAAGCCCCACTTCGAGAGGTCCGAAGTGAGCATGCTCTTGGCGACAGATGATGGGGTGGAAGAGGAGAGTGAACCTCTCCCTGACCTCCTGTCTACCAAGGAGCACGATGGGTCAGTGGAAGGTGTGATCCTCTCCCCTACACTGACCCCAGAGCAGCAGAGCGACTGTCACCAGTTGTTGGGACAGTTTGCCCCACTGTTCTCTCTGACCCCAGGTGTTACTTACTGGTGTACCCATGACAGGGACACCGGTGACAGCCCTCCTGTGAAGCACAAGATTTACAGGTTGACTGACCGGGTCAGGGCCAGCATCAAAGAGGAGGTCTCTAAGATGTTGGCGATAGGGGTGATCGAGCCCTCCAACAGTCCTTGGGCCAGCCCAGTGGTCTTGGTCCCAAAGGCTTCTGCACCCGGTGCCACTCCAGAACTGCGGTTTTGTGTGGAGTACCGTGGGCTCAATGCCGTCACCAGGACTGACGCGCACCCCATCCCCAGAGCTGATGAGCTCATTTGATCAGTTGGGAGCTGCCAAGTTCCTCAGCACGTTTGATTTAACGTCTGGGTACTGGCAGATTGCCTTAACCGATGGGGCCAAGGAGAGGTCAGCATTCTCAACCCCAGAAGGACATTACCAGTTCCGGGTGATGCCCTTTGGGTTGAAGAATGCCCCTGCCACCTTTCAGAGGTTGGTCAACCAGGTGTTGGCTGGACTGGAGGATTTCAGTGCTGCATACCTGGATGACATCGCAGTGTTCAGTTCCAGCTGGGAAGAACACTTGCAGCACCTGGGTGAAGTGTTGAGGGCTCTGCAGAGGGCAGGCCTCACGATCAAGGCCAGCAAGTGCCAGATCGGGCAGGGATCTGTGGTGTACTTGGGACACCAGGTAAGAAGCGGCCAGGTGGCACCCCTACAGCCCAAGATTGACACCATTTTGGCTTGGGAGCCCCCCAAGACCCAGACAGAGGTGAGAGCCTTTTTAGGTCTCACCGGTTATTACAGGAGGTTTGTTAAGGGCTACGGCACCATTGTTGCCCCCTTAACAGAGCTGACTTCCAGGAAGCAGCCCAAGAAGTTGATCTGGACTGAGTCCTGCCAGAAAGCTTTTGATGCCCTGAAGGCCGCCATGTGCACGGCGCCCATGCTCAAGTCACCTGACTTCTCCAAGGAATTTGTTGTGCAGACCGACGATTCAGAGCATGGTGTGGGAGCAGTGCTCTCACAACTGAACGAAGAGGGCCTAGATCAGCCTGTAGTCTTCCTTAGCAGGAGACTACTCCCCAGGGAACAGAGGTGGAGTGCCATAGAAAGGGAAACATTCGGTGTGGTCTGGGCACTGAAGACGCTGAGGCCCTACGTGTTTGGGACTCACTTCTGGGTTCAGACAGACCACAGGCCCCTCAGACGGTTGATGCAGATGAGGGGTGAGAATCCAAAACTGCTGAGGTGGTCCATCTCCCTACAGGGAATGGACATTACGGTGGAACACCGCCCTGGCACAGAACACGCCAATGCAGATGGTCTGTCCAGGTTCTTCCGCCTTAGTGAAGAGAAACTCCCAGGAGGTTGAGTAGTTCTCCCTACTTTCAGCTGGAGGGGACATGTGTTAGACTTGGCATCTTTTGGCCTGTTTCCCCTGAGTTTTTGCTTTCTGACCTCCCGGTTTTGACTCTGTTTTTGCTGGCTAAGTGTCTCTGCGCACTTTTCTCAATGCCGATCAGTGGTAAAGTGCAAGTGCTCCTGTTGTAAACTGTGTTATGGATTGGTGTTTCCATGATTGACATATTTGATTTACTTGGCAGTCCCTAGTAAAGTGCACTGGGGGTGTGTATTTTTATCGTTTTTGGTCTTGTCTTAAGTATATAAAAATATTGGATATTTTTCTAAACTGGTGTGGTGTCCTTTTGTAGTGCTTACACTGTATTACTGTTGGTTATGTGCAAATGCTTTACACACTGCCTCCAAGATAAGCCTGACTGCTGGTGCCAAGCTACCAAGGGGGTGAGCAGGGGTTATTTTAGGAGTGTAACTCCCTTATCCTGACTAGGAAGAAGGGTCCCTATTTGGACAAAGGTACCTACCTCTGCCAACTAGAGACCCCCATTTCTAACACCGACTTTACTAATCCACTCAGCCATCCACATAACTCTGAAGATCTGTTCTTTGTAGCAGCCATATTAACCCTCTGCTCTACTTTATGGCGAGTCAAAAATGCCACTAGACAAAACTCTGATCTCTCTCTCTCTAGCAGGAACATTAATCACAAAACTTATCTTGATATTTTTATTGCTGCCTGAAAGCTGGATACACAAGAAACTCTGCAGCAGGTGCTTTTAAATCTTAAGTTATTGCTAAAAACAGCACCACCCCCTGAGGTCAGTGCCCCCCTGTACAGGTCAGTGCCCAGTGCGGTAGCACCTGTCGCACTGCCATAAAGCCTACCCTGCCTGCGGCCAGCCTTTGCAGTGGGGGTGACATCCTGGCTAATCCCCCCCCCCCATTTGGTTTTGGAATGTTCTTCCCTTTCCCTGCCAAGGCTCCAAGAAGTCTGGGGTAAAAAAAGACTGGTGTCAGGGTCCCTAGCGTGTGTGCTGGAGGCAACCCTAGAAATGTAAGTGGGGCAGGGAACAGCTCTGCCCCACCCATCCTGACAGGATGGCCCATCATGCCAACACTTAGTCCCCCTTTCTCTCACTGTCTGGGAGGAATACACAAAGGCCAACTGCCAAGCTATACCCAATCATGTGACCCAGGACACAAGTAGCAGGCACCAAATTGTTAGTACAAGAAAATGCCAAATTTATAAAACTGCAAAAGAAACAATTGATGGACGGAATGCTGGACAATGCAGACATTCACCCCCAGTCACAAGGATCTGGGTTAAATCCATAATTCTTTTGCTCACCACACCACCCCAGTTTGGACCCAGCCATATGCAAATCAGTCTTGACCCTGTTCCTTGTGGGAACAGTCCAGCCCGAACTGCCAAGCCAGGTCCTCCCTGGACCGGAAACAAGCATTCTGGGACCGGTTTCAGGGCATCACCCTTCTTCAGCCAGGCTAGCTTGAATCCAGTGGTGTAGTGAGCATGGGACCCACGTCTGGGCATACCCTTCCCACTTAGGGCGACAAATGCAAAAGAAACAATTGATGGACGGAATGCTGGACAATGCAAACATTCACCCCCAGTCACAAGGATCTGGGTTAAATCCATAATTCTTTTGCTCACCACACCACCCCAGTTTGGACCCAGCCATATGCAAATCAGTCTTGACCCTGTTCCTTGTGGGAACAGTCCAGCCCGAACTGCCAAGCCAGGTCCTCCCTGGACCGGAAACAAGCATCCTGGGACAGGTTTCAGGGCATCACCCTTCTTCAGCCAGGCTAGCATGAATCCAGTGGTGTAGTGAGCACGGGACCCACGTCTGGGCATACCCTTCCCACTTAGGGCGACAAATGCAAAAGAAACAATTGATGGACGGAATGCTGGACAATGCAAACATTCACCCCCAGTCACAAGGATCTGGGTTAAATCCATAATTCTTTTGCTCACCACACCACCCCAGTTTGGACCCAGCCATATGCAAATCAGTCTTGACCCTGTTCCTTGTGGGAACAGTCCAGCCCGAACTGCCAAGCCAGGTCCTCCCTGGACCGGAAACAAGCATCCTGGGACCGGTTTCAGGGCATCACCCTTCTTCAGCCAGGCTAGCTTGAATCCAGTGGTGTAGTGAGCACGGGACCCACGTCTGGGCATACCCTTCCCACTTAGGGCGACAAATGCAAAAGAAACAATTGATGGACGGAATGCTGGACAATGCAAACATTCACCCCCAGTCACAAGGATCTGGGTTAAATCCATAATTCTTTTGCTCACCACACCACCCCAGTTTGGACCCAGCCATATGCAAATCAGTCTTGACCCTGTTCCTTGTGGGAACAGTCCAGCCCGAACTGCCAAGCCAGGTCCTCCCTGGACCGGAAACAAGCATCCTGGGACCGGTTTCAGGGCATCACCCTTCTTCAGCCAGGCTAGCTTGAATCCAGTGGTGTAGTGAGCACGGGACCCACGTCTGGGCATACCCTTCCCACTTAGGGCGACAAATGCAAAAGAAACAATTGATGGACGCAATGCTGGACAATGCAAACATTCACCCCCAGTCACAAGGATCTGGGTTAAATCCATAATTCTTTTGCTCACCACACCACCCCAGTTTGGACCCAGCCATATGCAAATCAGTCTTGACCCTGTTCCTTGTGGGAACAGTCCAGCCTGAACTGCCAAGCCAGGTCCTCCCTGGACCGGAAACAAGCATCCTGGGACCGGTTTCAGGGCATCACCCTTCTTCAGCCAGGCTAGCTTGAATCCAGTGGTGTAGTGAGCACGGGACCCACGTCTGGGCATACCCTTCCCACTTAGGGCGACAAATGCAAAAGAAACAATTGATGGACGGAATGCTGGACAATGCAAACATTCACCCCCAGTCACAAGGATCTGGGTTAAATCCATAATTCTTTTGCTCACCACACCACCCCAGTTTGGAACCAGCCATATGCAAATCAGTCTTGACCCTGTTCCTTGTGGGAACAGTCCAGCCCGAACTGCCAAGCCAGGTCCTCCCTGGACCGGAAACAAGCATTCTGGGACCGGTTTCAGGGCATCACCCTTGTTCAGCCAGGCTAGCTTGAATCCAGTGGTGTAGTGAGCACGGGACCCACGTCTGGGCATACCCTTCCCACTTAGGGCGACAAATGCAAAAGAAACAATTGATGGACGGAATGCTGGACAATGCAAACATTCACCCCCAGTCACAAGGATCTGGGTTAAATCCATAATTCTTTTGCTCACCACACCACCCCAGTTTGGACCCAGCCATATGCAAATCAGTCTTGACCCTGTTCCTTGTGGGAACAGTCCAGCCCGAACTGCCAAGCCAGGTCCTCCCTGGACCGGAAACAAGCATCCTGGGACAGGTTTCAGGGCATCACCCTTCTTCAGCCAGGCTAGCATGAATCCAGTGGTGTAGTGAGCACGGGACCCACGTCTGGGCATACCCTTCCCACTTAGGGCGACAAATGCAAAAGAAACAATTGATGGACGGAATGCTGGACAATGCAAACATTCACCCCCAGTCACAAGGATCTGGGTTAAATCCATAATTCTTTTGCTCACCACACCACCCCAGTTTGGACCCAGCCATATGCAAATCAGTCTTGACCCTGTTCCTTGTGGGAACAGTCCAGCCCGAACTGCCAAGCCAGGTCCTCCCTGGACCGGAAACAAGCATCCTGGGACCGGTTTCAGGGCATCACCCTTCTTCAGCCAGGCTAGCTTGAATCCAGTGGTGTACTGAGCACGGGACCCACGTCTGGGCATACCCTTCCCACTTAGGGCGACAAATGCAAAAGAAACAATTGATGGACGGAATGCTGGACAATGCAAACATTCACCCCCAGTCACAAGGATCTGGGTTAAATCCATAATTCTTTTGCTCACCACACCACCCTAGTTTGGACCCAGCCATATGCAAATCAGTCTTGACCCTGTTCCTTGTGGGAACAGTCCAGCCCGAACTGCCAAGCCAGGTCCTCCCTGGACCGGAAACAAGCATCCTGGGACCGGTTTCAGGGCATCACCCTTCTTCAGCCAGGCTAGCTTAAATCCAGTGGTGTAGTGAGCACGGGACCCACGTCTGGGCATACCCTTCCCACTTAGGGCGACAAATGCAAAAGAAACAATTGATGGACGGAATGCTGGACAATGCAAACATTCACCCCCAGTCACAAGGATCTGGGTTAAATCCATAATTCTTTTGCTCACCACACCACCCCAGTTTGGACCCAGCCATATGCAAATCAGTCTTGACCCTGTTCCTTGTGGGAACAGTCCAGCCCGAACTGCCAAGCCAGGTCCTCCCTGGACCGGAAACAAGCATCCTGGGACCGGTTTCAGGGCATCACCCTTCTTCAGCCAGGCTAGCTTGAATCCAGTGGTGTAGTGAGCACGGGACCCACGTCTGGGCATACCCTTCCCACTTACGGCGACAAATGCAAAAGAAACAATTGATGGATGGAATGCTGGACAATGCAAACATTCACCCCCAGTCACAAGGATCTGGGTTAAATCCATAATTCTTTTGCTCACCACACCACCCCAGTTTGGACCCAGCCATATGCAAATCAGTCTTGACCCTGTTCCTTGTGGAAACAGTCCAGCCCGAACTGCCAAGCCAGGTCCTCCCTGGACCGGAAACAAGCATCCTGGGACCGGTTTCAGGGCATCACCCTTCTTCAGCCAGGCTAGCTTGAATCCAGTGGTGTAGTGAGCACGGGACCCACGTCTGGGCATACCCTTCCCACTTAGGGCGACAAATGCAAAAGAAACAATTGATGGACGGAATGCTGGACAATGCAAACATTCACCCCCAGTCACAAGGATCTGGGTTAAATCCATAATTCTTTTGCTCACCACACCACCCCAGTTTGGACCCAGCCATATGCAAATCAGTCTTGACCCTGTTCCTTGTGGGAACAGTCCAGCCTGAACTGCCAAGCCAGGTCCTCCCTAGACCGGAAACAAGCATCCTGGGACCGGTTTCAGGGCATCACCCTTCTTCAGCCAGGCTAGCTTGAATCCAGTGGTGTAGTGAGCACGGGACCCACGTCTGGGCATACCCTTCCCACTTAGGGCGACAAATGCAAAAGAAACAATTGATGGACGGAATGCTGGACAATGCAAACATTCACCCCCAGTCACAAGGATCTGGGTTAAATCCATAATTCTTTTGCTCACCACACCACCCCACTTTGAGCCCAGCTATATGCAAATCAGTCTTGACCCTGGCCCGAACTGCCAAGCCAGGTCCTCCCTGGACCGGAAACAAGCATCCTGGGACCGGTTTCAGGGCATCACCCTTCTTCAGCCAGGCTAGCTTGAATCCAGTGGTGTAGTGAGCACGGGACCCACGGCTGGGCATACCCTTCCCACTTAGGGTGACAAATGCAAAAGAAACAATTGATGGACGGAATGCTGGACAATGCAAACATTCACCCCCAGTCACAAGGATCTGGGTTAAATCCATAATTCTTTTGCTCACCACACCACCCCAGTTTGGACCCAGCCATATGCAAATCAGTCTTGACCCTGTTCCTTGTGGGAACAGTCCAGCCCGAACTGCCAAGCCAGGTCCTCCCTGGACCGGAAACAAGCATCCTGCGACCGGTTTCAGGGCATCACCCTTCTTCAGCCAGGTTAGCTTGAATCCAGTGGTGTAGTGAGCACGGGACCCACGTCTGGGCATACCCTTCCCACTTAGGGCGACAAATGCAAAAGAAACAATTGATGGACGGAATGCTGGACAATGCAAACATTCACCCCCAGTCACAAGGATCTGGGTTAAATCCATAATTCTTTTGCTCACCACACCCCCCCAGTTTGGACCCAGCCATATGCAAATCAGTCTTGACCCTGTTCCTTGTGGGAACAGTCCAGCCCGAACTGCCAAGCCAGGTCCTCCCTAACCGGAAACAAGCATCCTGGGACCGGTTTCAGGGCATCACCCTTCTTCAGCCAGGCTAGCTTGAATCCAGTGGTGTAGTGAGCACGGGACCCACGTCTGGGCATACCCTTCCCACTTAGGGCGACAAATGCAAAAGAAACAATTGATGGACGGAATGCTGGACAATGCAAACATTCACCCCCAGTCACAAGGATCTGGGTTAAATCCATAATTCTTTTGCTCACCACACCACCCCAGTTTGGACCCAGCCATATGCAAATCAGTCTTGACCCTGTTCCTTGTGGGAACAGTCCAGCCCGAACTGCCAAGCCAGGTCCTCCCTGGACCGGAAACAAGCATCCTGGGACCGGTTTCAGGGCATCACCCTTCTTCAGCCAGGCTAGCTTGAATCCAGTGGTGTAGTGAGCACGGGACCCACGTCTGGGCATACCCTTCCCACTTAGGGCGACAAATGCAAAAGAAACAATTGATGGACGGAATGCTGGACAATGCAAACATTCACCCCCAGTCACAAGGATCTGGGTTAAATCCATAATTCTTTTCTCACCACACCACCCCAGTTTGGACCCAGCCATATGCAAATCAGTCTTGACCCTGTTCCTTGTGGGAACAGTCGAGCCCGAACTGCCAAGCCAGGTCCTCCCTGGACCGGAAACAAGCATCCTGGGACCGGTTTCAGGGCATCACCCTTCTTCAGCCAGGCTAGCTTGAATCCAGTGGTGTAGTGAGCACGGGACCCACGTCTGGGCATACCCTTCCCACTTAGGGCGACAAATGCAAAAGAAACAATTGATGGACGGAATGCTGGACAATGCAAACATTCACCCCCAGTCACAAGGATCTGGGTTAAATCCATAATTCTTTTGCTCACCACACCACCCCAGTTTGGACCCAGCCATATGCAAATCAGTCTTGACCCTGTTCCTTGTGGGCACAGTCCAGCCCGAACTGCCAAGCCAGGTCCTCCCTGGACCGGAAACAAGCATCCTGGGACCGGTTTCAGGGCATCACCCTTCTTCAGCCAGGCTAGCTTGAATCCAGTGGTGTAGTGAGCACGGCACCCACGTCTGGGCATACCCTTCCCACTTAGGGCGATAAATGCAAAAGAAACAATTGATGGACGGAATGCTGGACAATGCAAACATTCACCCCCAGTCACAAGGATCTGGGTTAAATCCATAATTCTTTTGCTCACCACACCACCCCAGTTTGGACCCAGCCATATGCAAATCAGTCTTGACCCTGTTCCTTGTGGGAACAGTCCAGCCCGAACTGCCAAGCCAGGTCCTCCCTGGACCGGAAACAAGCATCCTGGGACCGGTTTCAGGGCATCACCCTTCTTCAGCCAGGCTAGCTTGAATCCAGTGGTGTAGTGAGCACGGGACCCACGTCTGGGCATACCCTTCCCACTTAGGGCGACAAATGCAAAAGAAACAATTGATGGACGGAATGCTGGACAATGCAAACATTCACCCCCAGTCACAAGGATCTGGGTTAAATCCATAATTCTTTTGCTCACCACACCACCCCAGTTTGGACCCAGCCATATGCAAATCAGTCTTGACCCTGTTCCTTGTGGGAACAGTCCATCCCGAACTGCCAAGCCAGGTCCTCCTGGACCGGAAACAAGCATCCTGGGACCGGTTTCAGGGCATCACCCTTCTTCAGCCAGGCTAGCTTGAATCCAGTGGTGTAGTGAGCACGGGACCCACGTCTGGGCATACAATTCCCACTTAGGGCGACAAATGCAAAAGAAACAATTGATGGACGGAATGCTGGACAATGCAAACATTCACCCCCAGTCACAAAGATCTGGGTTAAATCCATAATTCTTTTGCTCACCACACCACCCCAGTTTGGACCCAGCCATATGCAAATCAGTCTTGACACTGTTCCTTGTGGGAACAGTCCAGCCCGAACTGCCAAGCCAGGTCCTCCCTGGACCGGAAACAAGCATCCTGGGACCGGTTTCAGGGCATCACCCTTCTTCAGCCAGGCTAGCTTGAATCCAGTGGTGTAGTGAGCACGGGACCCACGTCTGGGCATACCCTTCCCACTTAGGGCGACAAATGCAAAAGAAACAATTGATGGACGGAATGCTGGACAATGCAAACATTCACCCCCAGTCACAAGGATCTGGGTTAAATCCATAATTCTTTTGCTCACCACACCACCCCAGTTTGGACCCAGCCATATGCAAATCAGTCTTGACCCTGTTCCTTGTGGGCACAGTCCAGCCCGAACTGCCAAGCCAGGTCCTCCCTGGACCGGAAACAAGCATCCTGGGACCGGTTTCAGGGCATCACCCTTCTTCAGCCAGGCTAGCTTGAATCCAGTGGTGTAGTGAGCACGGGATTCACGTCTGGGCATACCCTTCCCACTTAGGGCGACAAATGCAAAGAAACAATTGATGGACGGAATGCTGGACAATGCAAACATTCACCCCCAGTCACAAGGATCTGGGTTAAATCCATAATTCTTTTGCTCACCACACCACCCCAGTTTGGACCCAGCCATATGCAAATCAGTCTTGACCCTGTTCCTTGTGGGAACAGTCCAGCCCGAACTGCCAAGCCAGGTCCTCCCTGGACCGGAAACAAGCATCCTGGGACCGGTTTCAGGGCATCACCCTTCTTCAGCCAGGCTAGCTTGAATCCAGTGGTGTAGTGAGCAATGGGACCCACGTCTGGGCATACCCTTCCCACTTAGGGCGACAAATGCAAAAGAAACAATTGATGGACGGAATGCTGGACAATGCAAACATTCACCCCCAGTCACAAGGATCTGGGTTAAATCCATAATTCTTTTGCTCACCACACCACCCCAGTTTGGACCCAGCCATATGCAAATCAGTCTTGACCCTGTTCCTTGTGGGCACAGTCCAGCCCGAACTGCCAAGCCAGGTCCTCCCTGGACCGGAAACAAGCATCCTGGGACCGGTTTCAGGGCATCACCCTTCTTCAGCCAGGCTAGCTTGAATCCAGTGGTGTAGTGAGCACGGCACCCACGTCTGGGCATACCCTTCCCACTTAGGCGACAAATGCAAAAGAAACAATTGATGGACGGAATGCTGGACAATGCAAACATTCACCCCCAGTCACAAGGATCTGGGTTAAATCCATAATTCTTTTGCTCACCACACCACCCCAATTTGGACCCAGCCATATGCAAATCAGTCTTGACCCTGTTCCTTGTGGGAACAGTCCAGCCCGAACTGCCAAGCCAGGTCCTCCCTGGACCGGAAACAAGCATCCTGGGACCGGTTTCAGGGCATCACCCTTCTTCAGCCAGGCTAGCTTGAATCCAGTGGTGTAGTGAGCACGGGACCCACGTCTGGGCATACCCTTCCCACTTAGGGCGACAAATGCAAAAGAAACAATTGATGGACGGAATGCTGGACAATGCAAACATTCACCCCCAGTCACAAGGATCTGGGTTAAATCCATAATTCTTTTGCTCACCACACCACCCCAGTTTGGACCCAGCCATATGCAAATCAGTCTTGACCCTGTTCCTTGTGGGAACAGTCCAGCCCGAACTGCCAAGCCAGGTCCTCCTGGACCGGAAACAAGCATCCTGGGACCGGTTTCAGGGCATCACCCTTCTTCAGCCAGGCTAGCTTGAATCCAGTGGTGTAGTGAGCACGGGACCCACGTCTGGGCATACCCTTCCCACTTAGGGCGACAAATGCAAAAGAAACAATTGATGGACGGAATGCTGGACAATACAAACATTCACCCCCAGTCACAAAGATCTGGGATAAATCCATAATTCTTTTGCTCACCACACCACCGTGGGTCCCGTGCTCTCCATGCCACTGGAATCAAGCTATCCTGGCTGAAGAGGGGTGAAACCCCGAAACCGGTCCTAGGATGCTTGTTTCCAGTCCAGGGAGGACCTGGCTTGGCAGTTCGGGCTGGACTGTTCCCATGAGGCACAGGGTCAAGACTGATTTGCATATGGCTGGGTTCAAACCGGAATGGCATGGTGAGCAAAAAGGATGGATTTAGGCCCAGATCTCTGTACTGGGGTGAATGTATGACATTGTTCTGCATTCTGTCCATCAACTGTTGTTTTTGCATTTGTCACCCGAGTGGGACGGGTATGCCCAGACGTGGGTCCCGTGCTCTCCATGCCACTGGAATCAAGCTATCCTGGCTGAAGAGGGGTGAAACCCGAAACCGGTCCTAGGATGCTTGTTTCCAGTCCAGGGAGGACCTGGCTTGGCAGTTCGGGCTGGACTGTTCCCATGAGGCACAGGGTCAAGAGTGATTTGCATATGGCTGGGTTCAAACCGGAATGGCATGGTGAGCAAAAAGGATGGATTTAGGCCCAGATCTCTGTACTGGGGTGAATGTATGACATTGTTCTGCATTCTGTCCATCAACTGTTGTTTTTGCATTTGTCACCCCGAGTGGGACGGGTATGCCCAGACGTGGGTCCCGTGCTCTCCATGCCACTGGAATCAAGCTATCCTTGCTGAAGAGGGGTGAAACCTGAAACCGGTCCTAGGATGCTTGTTTCCAGTCCAGGGAGGACCTGGCTTGGCAGTTCGGCTGGACTGTTCCCATGAGGCACAGGGTCAAGACTGATTTGCATATGGCTGGGTTCAAACCGGAATGGCATGGTGAGCAAAAAAGGATGGATATAGGCCCAGATCTCTGTACTGGGTTGAATGTATGACATTGTTCTGCATTCTGTCCATCAACTGTTGTGTTTGCATTTGTCACCCCGAGTGGGACGGTTATGCCCAGACGTGGGTCCCGTGCTCTCCATGCCACTGGAATCAAGCTATCCTGGCTGAAGAGGGGTGAAACCCCGAAACCGGTCCTAGGATGCTTGTTTCCAGTCCAGGGAGGACCTGGCTTGGCAGTTCGGGCTGGACTGTTCCCATGAGGCACAGGGTCAAGACTGATTTGCATATGGCTGGGTTCAAACCGGAATGGCATGGTGAGCAAAAAAGGATGGATATAGGCCCAGATCTCTGTACTGGGGTGAATGTATGACATTGTTCTGCATTCTGTCCATCAACTGTTGTTTTTGCATTTGTCACCCCGAGTGGGACGGGTATGCCCAGACGTGGGTCCCGTGCTCTCCATGCCACTGGAATCAAGCTATCCTGGCTGAAGAGTGGTGAAACCCCGAAACCGGTCCTAGGATGCTTGTTTCCAGTCCAGGGAGGACCTGGCTTGGCAGTTCGGGCTGGACTGTTCCCATGAGGCACAGGGTCAAGACTGATTTGCATATGGCTGGGTTCAAACCGGATTGGCATGGTGAGCAAAAAAGGATGGATTTAGGCCCAGATCTCTGTACTGGGGTGAATGTATGACATTGTTCTGCATTCTGTCCATCAACTGTTGTTTTTGAATTTATAAAACTGGCATTTTCAGAACAGTGACTTAAAATGCAATTTTATCATTAAAGACGATTTGAAATTACAAATCATTTGAGTCCCAACTTGACCTCCCTACCTGTTCCCAATCAACACTTAGCACTCATTAAATATAATAAGGTAACCTAATGTTATCCAATATGTGAGATAGGCCTTAGAGTAGTGAAAAACTAATTTTGGAGTTTTTCACTACCAGGACACATACAACTTAAAAACACATGGCCTACTTTTTAAATGCAATGCACATTGCCCTGTGGGCTGTTTAGAGCCTACTGTAGGGGTGACTTATATGTTTTAAAAAGGAAGGTTTAGGCCTAGCAAAAGGTTTATTTTATCAGGTCGATTTGGCAGTTTTAAAACTGAACAGGTGCTTTTTCCTGCTTTACCGGGTGCCTCTTCTTGGGAGTGCTGAATTTCTTTTATTTGGGAGTAGAAAGCAAGACAAAATGTTAAAACACATAAATACCATACATCTGGGAGCCCTAATCATAGATCATAAGATCCTCTTGGACAAATTGTTCAACATTGAATCCTGAGGATGTATCTATGCCAAATCTTTAGGACTGCCATTGACTTTGGTCAGTGCAGTGTCGGGAGCACATTCTCCATGCTGCCGGACAATTCCCGGAATGTCACAACACTTCTGCAACAGACAGAAACATTTAACAAGCTTTTGCAATGCAACAGGGCTCGCATTTACGCAAGACCTATTGCATTGCAAACTGGACTGCGGGCGAGAAGGCACGTACAACAGAGTGCAGGGGGAGGGGGCGGGGAGCGAGAAGGCACGGACTCTCGAAGTAAAGGGGCCAGTAGCCATGGAAGGATACGAATGACGACATGGCAGTCATAAGGAGGGACTAACAAACCTAAAACAAATCGGAAGGCAGCATTTAGAAACGACAAAGACACACGCCAATTAAAAAGATGGGCAGAGAGTGGGCGGAGCTTTCACGGAGCTTCCACTCCATACTGAATACTGCATGCCTCACAAAGCGAGCAGCGCATGCGCGCTGCCGCTATAGGCTTGACCTAAAAAGGATGTGATGGAGAGGTAGTCCCTAACAAAAAGAAACAAATGGCGCACCTCCCAGTAAAAAAAGCAGACATTAGAGGTGGGCTTTAGAAACAGATTCTATTGTAGTTCATGGACTGTCCCAATGAAACTCTCTCCTTCTGGGAACACCAAAAGAACATGCTTACTGGGAAAGAGGCTCAAAGGCAAACAATATGTATATGGGGTAGGATGGAAACGGGACATAGTTATGGCATGCTCACCATGGGATACTCATCAACTCAAAGCATAAGTCGGGGAGTTTCTAGAACCATTGACTATCACAAGGATTTCCATTTAGAAAAATCTGACGTGAATCGAAGTTAAAAATTCTGGTTCCAACAGAATATATATAAATAAGATTAGACAAGGTTTTAACAATCTAATGTTAACATCGAAGGTTGCAAAATAAACTGGAGAGTAAAAATATCTGAAAAACGCTAGTCATTATAGGGTAGCTAAGGAGATTCATCTGCTGGTTTATACAGGTTTTCAGCCAGCTCATTGTCAAAGACCTCCATATTTGTGTTCAGTTATTTAACATTGTGGGTGAATTCACCTATGAAAGTCAGTAAAAAGCAACAAATTCAAACATTTGTGGGCATTCTCTAACTTGCAGGTAGTGTTCCATTAGGAAAAGTCTATAAATGTTCTCCACTAGGCAAGACTAATTGTGTTTACATGGCACAGATTTGGAAGAAACACTACAGTGTTCAGCGGCAGGTGTAAATGAAAATTTCCCTAGGTAGAAAAACTAAAAACCTTTGTGTTACCTTTCTACAGGGATATCAGTCACTTTTCCATATGTGCAAACAATTATGCATTTATTTGATGAACACTCCCCGAAATCTACAACTTTTGTCGATATCCAGGAGTACTCATGAGAGGCCATTTGAATCACAAAAAAGTTGAAAATGTACTCCAAATGTAAGTGTAAGCATAGAAGAATGAGTAACATTCTGTTCACTTATTTTGGGCTTTTGAAAAAAATTACGGTCTAAATTGGCCCACAACCCCTGCAAATGAGTGGCTCATCTTTTAAAGGGGTAGCCTAGACCTAACTAGGGCTCTCAGTAGTTCTTATTACATGAATGTACTCTTGTGTAGAATTTTTTGGAGGGTTTGCATGTAGTTTGCTCAGTTATTTCATTAACTTCACTTACAAAGTTGCATACTTTTTTCTGTGACTGATTAGAGTTGTGATATTTGTGTTGTGCTTGTAACATTTTGTTTCCTCCAGGTTTTGAATTTTGATGGTAGATTCCATTGTTTTTTGTCATGAACAGACAATCAGAAAACAAACGTTGCAACCCAAAATGTCGTGTACTACAGATTTTGGAGCAAGAACAATATTCAAGTCAAATACATATAATACTCATAATTCTTGCATAATTACTTTTTCTCCATGTAAATAAAACTATGCGAATTTGCACAGCACTAAGCTCCACTCCCCACTGCAGCAGCTATGTAGGCCAGAGTAAAACAACTTCAAGAAGCTGCCGTCTGTATGTGGGTAAGAGACTATGGAGCTTGCGAGGAAGGGCAAACCTCCAGCCATATAGTCACAACCTCAAGAGGTTACTTTTTTCCTCAATGTCCCTAAAGGATTAGCTGCATTCAGAACACAGGATATTGCATGATGTAAGAGAACTTCGGTGGAAGCCGCCAGGGTCGGACTGGGACAGAAAACAGGCACGGCCACCAAATTAAAAGAGGGCCCCATTAGAGAATCACACAGCTAAAAAAGTGGCCCACATTTGCATATCAGGGAAATCGCAAACATATAAAGCCTACATGTATAGGTGTTTGTAAGGTATGGGAAATTATATGCATTTGTGCTTGCTGCTGGCAACGTTTGTGGTACTATCTGACAAAGCAATGTAAAAAAACACAGCCTACCAGACTATAAAACCAGCCCACAAAGAGCTAAAAAACACAGCCCGTACACTGATCCGTCAGACCAGTCTTTGGCGCTGCCTGATTGTGCTGTAGGCCAGTCCTACCCAGGAAGCAGGCAGTGGTTCATTGGACCACTGTCTGTTCCCACCAGTACGCAAAGCTGGCATTAACAATGTGGAAGCTATCCACTTAATAGATAGTGTCACTTGCATTGCCTGATCAGTCTTCTATCAATGGTTTGTGACCGCAGTTGCAGTCGCAAACCCCTGCTACTTGGCAGGATGAGAGGATAAGCCTCTTTTATGCCTTTTCCACCCTCCAATTAGCAAGGGTCACAAAACATTTCCAACTCACAAAGTAACCTTTGTGCATTGCAGTCCTGTGTTTTGTAGTTGCAAGACCTGTTTAATATTGTTATGCATGTCTTATTATAAATGCTGATAAAAATGTTCTTACATGCCTGTGATTTTTAGGAGCTGAAAGCTTTTGAATGGAAAACACTTTTATATACAAGCACATAGTGTTTGGTTGGGAAGGGGGATTAGCAAATGTTGGACGTCTTCAGCTCGGGTACACATAATATCAACACAGCAAGTTCACCCTTTGGAAACCAGGGTCAGGCTGGCCTATCGGGGAGCCCGGCAGTGCTGAAGGACTTCTCACAGGTCAGTGAATGGGCTGGTTTTGTGGCAGTTTATGCGCCTGTAATATGGTCTGGGGGTCCGGTTTTTGCTGTTGACTTCTCTTTTACCACGAACAGTGCATGCAGCAAACACAAATGCATACAGTCTCCCATACTCTGCAAAAAAATCCTTCACAGTGTCTTTAGAAGTTGAAAACTGTCCAGATTTAGAAATGTGGGCCACTTTTTCAGCTGTCAGATTCCCAAATTGGGGACACCTAATTTGGTTCCATGGCCTATTTTCTGCCCTCGTCCGACCCTGTTGGGACCGACCAGATAGGAACAAGGTTAACAGCCTCTCAGTTGATCTGAAATAGAAGCAGGCTAGTGCTATCGGTTAGTAAATCAGATAGGGCTCTCCTGCTGGGAAGTAACTGAAACATTGTCACAATCCGAGTTCGCCTTTTTGTATCCACAGCATTTCCGGTGTTTTGTTTATTCCTTTAGATTCTTAAACCTACTCTGAAGTGCTGCAGCTTTGCTTTCAGTGGCAGCTTCATGTTGCCTCTAAAGAAACTTTTACAATGAAAATAGTGTTTCTCAACTGCTAGGGCAGAATTAGGCTAATTTATCCGTGAAACAAGATTAAACCACAAATCACATTTAGATAATTACGCTCGTGTCGTGGGAACAGGCAATGAATGATTCATACATTAGTCTAACCAACTCAGTTCCCCGAAATTGGGTTACACCGTCAGAGAAAAGAGCAAACTTTATACCGTTTTTCAAACCAATAGGCCACCCCTGTCAGTTCTGTCAGAATTAGGGAGCTAGGGGGAACCCTTAAAGTTCACTGTCAAGGTTTTAGAGCAAAAGCAAGAAACTGTGATCTCCTCCCTGACTGGCAATCTCTTCAGAAACTGACTGACTGTAGTTTGTACCAAAGTTATTTTCTTCAGCTAAAATACACGAAAGCTCATGTAAATAAAAAATGTGACTAAAGAAGTAACTGGACTTATTTACTCAAACGTATGTAAAAAAAATAGTTTCCTATGCACACTAGGAAAAGATTCACAGATTTCCTATGAGATATTACCGTATCAAAGTACATAACACGGTTAGAATTTGCAGCATATCTTCCTGCAGGCCGAAAATGACACTACAGATCTCTGATATCATACTTTCTCTCTTCATTATTGCCTACCTCCCTCTCTGGTTTATTTAGAAATAATTCTCAAATCCGGGCTTGCGAACATGAAGCACTCTCACAAGAGTGTTGCTCAGGACCAGGCCTTTTCCAATGGACCATGAGGCACAGTTTTCATTTAGATCTTAAGTAATCCAATATATGTGAACTGTTTACTGTGATCCACTCTGAATCATAATTTGTGGAACCTATTGGGCTGTAAATTGGTGACCACATGTTTTGCCAAAGACACATCTTTAAAATCTTGGAATCTCATTCTTATTCCCTTGATAGAAAGACAAGGGGACTCATTTACAATATTTTGATGCACGGCAGAGCAGCAAGCCTTCCTGCTGCACTGTGTCAAAATAAAAGGGCAGCAATGCGCTGTATCAACAAGATACATCGCTTTCCTGTCCATCTCCCCTGTGCCGGCGCACAAACAGCAGCCGAGCGCCAGTGCAGACACCCTTGCATCATTTTGCAAGGGTGCATGCACTCGGGGGGATGATTGTTTTTTGTGCAGAAAGGGAGACCTCCCTGCACAAAAACAATGATTAAAGGCATTTTCCTCTTTTGCAGCACGCATAGAAAGAGGAAAAAAATGAGGAGAAATAAAAGTATTTCTCCTCGTTGCTGCTCCTTAAGCTCCCCTGGGGAGGCGTAGGATTCTGATGCATTCCCAGGTTTACAAAATGTTGTAAATCTGGGAATGCGTCAAGTTCCATGGATTTTGCCTGGGAACTCCCACAGCAACACCCATTGAAAGCCCCTTTCACGCAAAGTTATGCGTGAAAGGGAAACATATTTACAAGGCCATGAAAAGTCCCGCAGGGTGACTTTACATGGCTTTGTAAATATGGGGAAGCCCGTTACGATACCGGTCCATCAATAAAAGTGACACACCAGAGGCGCAATGGGCTTGTAAATAAACCCCAATATTTGTGAAGGACCACCACGACCTTTCACCTGTTGAATACCCTAAGTGTTTTGTATTTTTTTCTCAGATTTTTGCAAGACTGTAATGGTCAGAATGTATGGATTCCTGAATTTCTTAGTGACTGTATCACAATCAATATCTGGTAGTAGGCAAAAATCATACTGAGTAAGACAAACCCCACCATACACATGGAGAAAATATGCAATTTCTGCAATCCAAAGATTTCAAATAAAGATGGAAATGGACAGTGTACACACAACACTCAAAAAATTGTTCAAGGGATTCAGATTTTCACTAAGTCTTCCCACCTGTACACGTGGGGATGGTAGATCAAAGACAGATGAAGCTTCATCCACATGGTGTATCAAAAATCATTTCAACATTAAGAAGCAAATAGGCTAACATTACAACAAAAATAGCACTGAAGCTCCTCTAAGAAGGTGTATGCACTAAACACCAACCAAATGGTCGAACTCTGCCTCACGCAGACCTCAGATGATTCTAGATAAATGGTTCCTGTAGTTCGGTAACCTTGTGGTCTGTGTAGCCTACTCTGTGGGTCCAATATTGCTTAGAAAATTAAATACTATTAACAGATTAATAATGTGTATATAAATAAAGAAGCTATATGTATAACTGAAATTTTAAATCGTTTTGTAAATGTGAAGGAATTGGAAATTGGAGGCCAAAAATTAAGTTAGTATCCTCAGATTGATTGGTGAGAACAGAGCAATTACATCAAACAGAATATATAATACGGGCAATGAGTGACCAACTGAATTTAGAAAAGCTTCAACCTTCCTCTAAAAATTTACATTTGGTTATATTTGTTTGTTAATTAAATTAAATATGTCATCAATTGTGCATTTGTTTGATGGATGTTTGTTTCTGTATTTTTTTAGTATTATTTTCTAGTTCAAATCATCAAAAATGCTTAGACCGTGGCCCCCTACCTCCAGTGATAACTCATTGGGGGTCCGCAGAGTCCAATAATGATTCAGTGTGGGGTCCCAAGTTCCAGTAATTATTACTTGGGGGTCCACAGATGTCAAAAGGTTAAGAACCACTGTTCTAGATCACACAAATGGAGGCATTCCAGCACATAAAATATGTCTTTTAAGTAGTGACATGGCATTTCTTTGCCTGGGATGCCCCGCCAATTGCAAAAAAAAAAAGAAATGATGGACAGAATGATGTACCATGTCAAAAACTCCCCTCCCCCCCCAGTACAACGATCTGGGCCTAAATCCATTGTTTTTTTGTTTTTTATTGCTCACCACCCTATTCCAGTTTGGACCCAGCCATATGCAACACAATCTCGACCCTGCCCCTCATGGGAACAGTCCAGCCCCAACTGCCAGGCCAGGTCCTCCCCATACCGTTAACAAGAATTCCAGGACTGGTTTCACGGTATCACCCCCTCATCAGCCAGGATAGCTTGACTCCAGTGGCATGGTGAGCACAGAACCCATGTCTGGGTATACCCGTCCCAATTAGGGCGACAAATGCAAAAAGAACAAATGATGGAAAGAATGCTGTACAATGTCAAACACTTACCCCAGTACAAAGATCTGGGCCTAAGTCCATTGTTTTTTTTTTTGCTCACCACGCAGTTCGGGCTGGATTGTTCCCATGAGGAGTATGGTCAAGACTGATTTGCATATGGCTGGAACCAAACTGGGGTGGCATGGGGAGCAAAAGAACAATGGATTGAACCCAGATCTCGCGATTGGGGATGAGTGGTTGAAAGGTTTCAGTACTCCGTCGATCATTTTGTTGTGTTTGGGATGCCCAGCCAAGCATGAGTCAATAATTCAAATTGAACTAGGCATACATATTTTTGTATTGGTGAAAAACAACTCATGTGGACAATATGTAAGTTACATATTTTTCAACAAGAAAAGATTGCTAATAATTATCATGCACCAAGACCTATTTTCTCACAACTTTGGCACAAAAACACTTTACATTCCTTGAAATGTCAACACAACTACATGGTCTTGAGGGAAACATTATCAGGGTCATTTAGATCAAAGCCCTAGTGGCAAACATGTAGCAACAATTAGGAGCTGAGCGCAACATGTGCTTCCTCTCTTGTTAGTAAAGTTCATGACCATCTCATGGCAATTGCAAGTGTTAACCAGTCCAGTGCAAACACCTGTGCACATTAATTCCTCTTTTCATGGTGTGCAGGTAATAATTGGGTGCAAAATCACACCCTGGACCCAGCATGAATGTGATTTCATCTGAATTGCTTTTTCACCTGTCATTACTATATGAGTCTGGCATACTAGTCCTATTGAATGGCCACTCCATGGTGGTGGTCTTAATAGACTTAAAATATGCCCGGGAGAAATCTTATTACACTGGCGTAACTTAGCATAATTTCATGTTATGATTATTATGCTAAATTCACAAAATTACTTGATTACATCACATCACGTAATTATGTGCTGTTTGCAGCAAACATTTAGCACGCTCGCGCGGGACCAATACAAATGACCAGAATGTGAGAGTCTGCTGTTTTTGGGCACTTTTGTTTTTTTGTGCTACTTTTTATGCACAAAATACTTCCTTGCAACCTTAGTAGGCACAAGCACGCATTCTGTTGTGAAATATAGTGCCAAATGCTGGTTTTGTTCTTTGTGTAATTACATGGTATTTAGGTATTTTTTCCCAAAATTTTGAATAATTACGCAAAAGCAAAATATGAACATTTCACACATGCATACTTCAAAGACAGTGTACCTAAAGCTTAAGAGAGAGTAGGCTGCTTTTGGAAACTTGAGCAAACCTAAAGATTGTCAATGAAGCTTAAACTAGAAAATGGATGCCATTTTTATAACCAGCATTAGCATCTCAGGAGTGCGCAATAATGATAATAATAAGAGGAGATCCTGGGACACCAGAGGCTGCCTTTCTTAGAAGAATATTTATATCCTGAACTGGCTACAAGTGAAGAGCTAACAGTCAAGATGTCTTTTAGAGCGAGATAGGAGTAAATGAGGGGAGATCCTATAAACCCTTGAGAACTGGGGACAAAGAACGAATAACATATATGTTTGTTCTTTGGGGGGGTGGTTATTTTTTATATTTTTTAAGGAGCGGCAATACATACTATGTCATTGCTCTCGTATTGCAATACTTTCATAGGTTCTTACTCGAAATCATTCACTTTAATAGAGCAAACGTGCTCCCACATTAATGTCTTATGCAAAACAAGGATATGTTTTGGTCCTACTAAAGAAGAAGGCCTAGAAAAGGACTTTATCTTACAATGTTTGCATCGCTGCTCTGATCTGAACTACATTTGTCCATGCAACTGTTGGCTGGGCACTTCGGGTGTCCATGGGTGGAAGCAACTGTTGTAAGTGGACTTATATAATACTTCAAGGAATGTTAAAAGTAGATTTGTCAGCCAACGTCATTTCAGATTAGGACAGGCTGCTAGCAGTCTCCCACATCCAGTCACAGAAAGGTTGTACGCCAAAGGATGCTTCCTGCTTGTAAGTTGGAAAGTCCCAGCTGTAGTAGCCCCGGGTCATCCTGCGCCTGATTTCCAAGTTTCTGATTAAGCCAGTAATTTTGTCTGCACAGAAAACATTTGTCATAATAGTTTCCAGGTGATTCCCCGCAAAGTGCATGCCTCTGATAAAGATGGTATTCATGCAAAGTGAACATTCTTTCAACATGGACGACTACCATGCCTTTGTCCAGGCCACTACTAACAGTTCATTGCAGGTCATTGATAGTCTTGAGGAAAATGCCTTTGTACCTGCAGCTCATGTCGGAGAGGCTGCCTACGGTCCTCTCATGGCAATTCTTTGTAGGCTGACATGCCTGGAACCCCATGCTCTCTCGAGTGTAAGTTGTATGAGTGTGTTGTCCTTATAAGAACATAAGGGATTGGAGTACCCCAGGTGTATGTGTTCAAGAATGCATGTTTTCCCATGTAGGTTTGTGGGTAGCCACTGAGACAGCTATAGACCTTGGTGATGTCTATTTTTCTCTGTATGCATGTCCCTGCAGGGAGGCAAAGCCCCTGCATACCCCCCATGCAATTCCACTTCCTACAAAGACCATGGTAGCCAGATTATTGTCTGTCTGACTCAGATCAACCTAACTTCTAGTGGAACAGAAAATAATGCTTTGTGTTATCCTCAGTGCATCAAGCACGTTCTTAAAGTTCTTGTAGCCTGAAAGAAGAAATACTTTAGCCACCTGAGCAAAACGATTCTTTTGTCTGCCCTCCCACCTGCATCCTGTGGCCAGCTGTTACAAGAGAGTTGAAGCTCTTGCAACAGAACCTGGTGGCTGAGAGTGTGTGTGAGAGAAATACATTCTCTGCCAACATGATGGGCAGATTACCATCACGCTGGAGTCAGAGACACAGCACACAATATGGGAGACTTGTTACCATTGACCTAAACTGTCCCTGAGGCAGGATGCACTTGGACTTTATTGACACTCTCCAAAATTCCAAGTGGCACACAGTTTCTCAGGGGTTAGTTGATCTGTCAACAACTACTGTTCTTTGGAAACATAAGTGGGCACTGTGAGCCCTGTAGAAATTTCACTTTTTGACACACAAGCTCCAATCAATAAAAAATAAAGGAATGCAATTCTATTTGTTAAAAAAGCAAAAAGGCAGGAAAGTGATGGAATTAGATTAATCACCCCCTATAGCAACCAGGAAAAAACGCTGAGATCCCTAATTCAGAAACATTGGTTTATTATCAAATCAGGCCCAGTACTTGGTCCAAAAATTCCACAAAACCTTCCTATAACATACTGTAGAGTGCACTCGATGAGAGACGCTCTTGTCAGGAACAACCCAGAAGTGGCAAGTCAAAAAAGCTGGCTGGTCCCAACAATGGGTTCCGTGGGTGCACCAAGTGCAGGGCTTGCAAATTGGGGTAAATACCACTAAATATTTAACCCACTTCCATGAAAGACCTTATCAGCTTAAGGGTGCATACAATTACAAGACTGAATTTGCTGTGTATGTTCTGACGTGCAGTTGCAATTTAAGGTATGCTGGTAGTACTATACTCCAGGTCCATAAACAGATCCTACAACATATGAGAGCAATAAAAACATGGACCACATGTATGTATCCTGTGGCTGGGCACTTTGCAGAAGTGCATAACCATGATGCAATGTAATTGAGTTATTTCGTCATAGATGCAATTCAAAGCAGTAAGAAGAGTGGAGATAGAGTGAGAGCACTTAGACAACTTGAAATTAAACATACCTTGAATCTCGATTGGAAAACACTAAATGGCTTAAATGTTGATGATGAATTATACACTCACTTTTCAGTCAGCTGTCTGAGTGAAATGTGTCCCATCTGTGAAAAGTAGCCTGTATCCTTACTACCTAACTTTAATGATTTTTTATTTAGTTGTATAGCATATAGCTGCTAATCCGTCTTGTCCTTTTTTATGTATATCATTATAGTTTGTCATCTAGTTATTTGGTTTTAGCATATATTATTTTGTCTGCTGTACATATTGCATAATACATATGAAGAATCTGTCCACTTGGGCACAATTTTGTACTCTTTATCATAATCACGCTCTACAAATCACCAGAATGAGCACAATGTGAGCTTTAATGAAGCTAATGTGATTGTTGATATTGTATTCAAACAGTGATCAATTTCAAATTTAATGAAAGAACTGATATTTGTTTAAACGTGATTTGATAATTTTGAAATAGCGTGATCATGCTTTACTCCTGTATTACAATTAATTTTATATGCAAAAATGCAATGAATTGCTGCATGTACGAGCACTTTGAAGTATGTTTTCGATATCTATGATGACAAAATAGGTATTTAAAGCAAGGAAAAGGGTGGCGCACTCCTGCCCCTCTCCATTCGGATTCCAAAAGCAGGCACCGGTACCATGAGATTTGAAGTCAATTATTTTAATTCACGGCAAAAACAACAAGAGACGACGTGTTTCGGTGGTAACTCCCACCTTGTTCACATAGTGCGACCGCCATTTTCTTTTAACTTAAATACTCCAGTGCTCACCTATGCTTCGTGTGAACACTGAAGAAATACTCTTAGCAGTGATCAAATAAAGTGCTGTGTGCTAAATTAAAGTGCAATACATTTCTTTAATAAATAAGTAAAGTATGTTCCACATAGCAATGTATTAAATCATGATTCAAATATATTGACCTTTACAAAAATGGGACGCATGCACCGATAAATTTCGGCATTTCGATTAAATAAACAGGTTATCACCCATGCTCATAGCAGTGCGTATAGGTGGGCTGGGTTAGATCAATCCATTCAAAATTCATTGTACCCTTTATAATACAAGATCATTCTTCCCCAGTGGTCTACACAGTTCCAAAATGGAGAGCCTCTGCACCTGGCTAGTTGTTACCAAGTGCCACTAATATGGGTAAAATCTTTTTGTCACCATTGCGATTTCTTAACTCAAATTTAGCCCCATTGGGTATTCGCTGCAACCTGTGTTTACTTTACTGCCTTGCCTGTGACCAATAAGGGGTTTCATAAGCTGGATTCCATACCAGTGTCTAGGCTATTTGATCTTAACAGATGTTGTCAGGTACTCAGACTTTTTATGTTAAAACCCATTTCTGCCCTGCCTAAGAATTACTCTCTTGGGTGATAAATAAAAAAAAATAGTGCCCACTGTGATATCTGAACTAAAAATGAAATTACAAATCTACACCTCTGTAGTTTGCAGCCTATATCATTATCTATCACAAAGAGAAGCAGGAAGCCAATTAGTAATACATATCTTGCACATAAATACAAGTGCACATACAGTTTTTCGCCCAAATTCAGACCATTCGGCATTTTGCTGTTCTACATTATTATGTAGCAAGACTCCAGCCTCCGCAGTTTCTGTTCCCTATTACCACCCCTCAAGTTCTTTGGGACCGAATCTATGACATAATAGATCAAATCTGCTACTCTGCCCCCATGTTCTTCGTGTATGTGTCGGTCTACTGGGTAGCTTTTGTCCACCCTTGCTATGGCACGTAGATGTTGAAAGATCTATATATATATATATATATTACCTACTGGTGGTCGCCAGTAGGTAGTTATAGTTAGGACTTTGTTTCTATTCAAAAAAGTTTTTTCTTTTGCCAATATCTTTGGCGTCGATTGACGAATCTTCGCGAAATTTTCAAAACTAACGGGGCGGTCAGGTCAGCTCCTGTGTTGAAAGTTTCGGGGTGATTCACCAAGCGGGGGCAAGAAAAAGGGGGGGTCCCAAAACACGTTTTCTTAATGTTAATTTCCATAGGAAACTTTACACACGCCTACAGCCCGAACTGCTGAACAGAATTACACCAAATTTGGCAAAAAGGTAGATCTTGGTTCAGAAAGCACTCTTTTTGTTAAATGGTGTAAATCCATTCAGTAGTTCCTGAGAAATTTAAACATTTCTCAGATATACAAATATCCCCGGGGAGGATCTGCAAACCCTCCCGATCTTGTGCCTGAGATCTGATTGGCTGCCACCAGTTCCAACCAGGAAGTGTTGGCAGCCATCTTATGACTCGGTTGAACCGAGTAACAAGAAAAAAGGTAAAAAAGGATATAAAAGAAGAAAAGGGGGCAGGGTAGAAACACCCTGACCCCGTAGGCCTGCTCACAGGGACCCCCAGGGTCAAAAAAAGCATTCTTTTTATTTTCGGTGGCATTTGTGCTAGGTGTGCGAATCCCGCTGAAACTTTTTTAAAAAACAAAGTGCGTTCTCCAGCGCCTCATTTCTTTTAAGCCCCCGGGTGGGCCAGGTCCCGGGGACAATGCCAAATTATGATGCAGGGACCCGCGGGGGCCCCCGCAGGCCCGGGGACCATGACCTCCCCAGGGCAATAGTCATTAAATGCAGGGGGCACATGGCCCCCCACGCAGCCCCAGGGACCGCCACCTCCCCAGGGCTAATCCAGCTGTGTGGGGCTTGCTGGCGGTAACAGGAGGGCCAGTTGGCCCCCAGGGACCCTCAAGAGGCAAGGGGACTTCAACCCCCAACCAAGAGTGCACCAGGAGGCACATTTGCAGAGTGGTGGAGAAAGGGGGAGTGGATTGCGACCACCTCACAGCAATTCCACTGTGTGGCGCTTACTGGAGGTAACAGGTAGGCTAGTTGGCCCCTAAGGACCCCCAGCAGTGAAGGAGATGTCATCCCCCAACCAACAGCGTGCCAGGAGGAGCATTTGCAGACTGGTGGACAAAGTGGGCGTGGCCTGGTATCAGAACTCAGCAATGCTGCTGTGTGGGACTTACTGGAGGTAATAGGAGGGGTAGTTGGCCCCCAAGGATGTCCTTGGGGGCCAATTACCACTCCTGTTACCTCCAGTAAGTCCCACACAGTGGAACTGCTAAGAGGTTTTCGGAGGCCACGCCTCCCTTTCTCCACTACTCTGCAAACGTGCCTTGTGACGCTCTACTGGTTGGGTGATGAAGTCCACTTTACTCCTGAGGGACCTTGGGGGCCAAGAAGTCCTCCTGGTACCTCCTGTAAGTCCATGGCAAGGTAGCATCTTGCAGCCCATTTTTATATTAAAAAAAAATATTTACTGCATATATATATACATTATATAAAACATTTATATAAAAAACATTCAAATATATTTAAAAAATCTTTTTTGAATAAGTATATATATATTCACTAAAAAAAAACAGGTTTCAGGGACATTATAGTTAGCAATTAACATTTAAAAAACATTAGAAATTCACTGAAAAAACCACAGGTTCCAGGAACGATATAGTTAGGAATTAGCAGGAGGCGGGGAGCGGGGAGCGGGCTGGGACTGTGAGGGTCATGAGACTCCCCCTGCAGTCCCCAAGATGCACACTGGGTGTCCTGGGTAGGCTCCAGGGAAACATGGCTGGGCCCCGGGGGATGGAGTCCCCGGAGCCATAATCGGCCCGGGAAGGGGGGACACACGGCCCTCCTTTCCCATTCAATTATGGCTGGGCCCTGGGGGACTGAGTCCCCAGGGCCATTCTGACCCTGATGCAGTTTTCACAAAAATTAAACCTCAACAAGTACTTACAAATAAAAACATACCAGGTGCCCCATTGGAAGCCCAACTTCAATAAAGCACAAATTAATATTTCTTCTTGGGATTGGCGAAAGCGAAGTAAATGTGTTTCCTCTCATATTCCATGTTGAAAAACAATTTGAAATCCTTAATGGAGGTGACTGCATTGTTGATCCATTGGAGCGCAATCTGATGTGGGGTGACTGCGACAAGTGATTTCTTTCTTATCATCTCCTTGTGAGGACAGAGTGCATGATTTTCCCTTTCAATACCCTAAGTATGCAAATGCCCAAAATGTATAGCATCACTCACACACCCACTCACAGACATACACATGCACTCACACACCCAGTACATACAGACACAGACACTCACAGACCCACTCAGGCACTCACACACCCACCCAGACACTCACACAGGCACTCACAGACCCACACAGGCACTCACACACCCACTCACAGACCCACACAGGAACTCACAGACCTACTCACAGAGCCACACAGGAACTCAGACACTCATTCAGACACTCACACAGATACTCACTCACCCACTCACAGACCCACAGAGGTACTCACACACCCACTCATAGAGCAACATAGGAACTCACGCACCCACTCAGACACTCACACAGGCACTTACAAATACACACAGGCACTCAGACACCCACTCACACAGGTACTCACACACCCCCTCACACATACAATGGAACTCAAGCACCCACTCACAGACCACACAGATACTCACACACCCAGTCTCAAAGGTAACAGGTTACAGTTAGGATTACAAATGTTTAAAAAATGTAGAAATTCAATGAAAAAAACAAAGGTTACAGGGACATTATAGTGAGGCTCAGCTTTCACTCGTATAAAACCATAGAAATTCAGCAGTTTTAGCTACATGAGCTAACTATAACTTACGGCCCCGCAATGCACTGCTTATGACCTCACACATTACATCACTCATGACATGGTCAGTGACATCACTGATGACATCTCAAATGACATCACTGATGATATCATCCACAGAACCACTCACACACCCATTCACATCACCCTACAACCTCTTGTACACCAACTCACACATCCACACAACCGCTCACATACCCATTCACAGACCCATACTAGTACTCACACATCCACTGACTCCTCGATAGAGCCACTCACACACCCAGTCACTCATTCATACAGACACTCACACAATCATTCACTCACCCATACAGCCCCTCATACAACTAGGCATTTACCCACAGAGCCACTCACACAGCCATACACTCACACATACAGCTACTCACACACAGACTTATGTACCTATATAGCTATTCACACACCTACTCACACATCCATGAAGTCTCTCAACACAGCCACTCACTCATGCATACAAGCTCTTCCACACTCACTCACACCGGCACTTACATACCCATTCACACATCCATACAAGCACTCCCATATCTGCTCACTCATCCATACAGTCATTCACACAGTGACTCACTCTCCAAAACAACCATTTGCATATCAACTCACTTAACCAAACACTCAATCAAATAGCCACTCACTCACCCATACAGCTACTTACCCATCTAGTCACTCACTCATACAGCCATTCAGACACCCACTAACTCACCCATACAGTCACTCACATAGCCACTCTCCCACCCATACAGCCACTCAGCCACTGATTCACCCATACAGCCACTGACACACCCACTCACCATTACAGCCACTCACTACCCAAACTGCTACTCACACACCCACTTAAACTCCCATACAGCCACTCACACACCCATACAGCCACTCACAAACCCACTCGCACACGGATACAGACAGTCAAACAACCACTCAGATCACATATATTAAAAATAGTATCACTCATTAGTAGTACAGAAATAATAGTAATTTAATATATGCAGTAGCTTAGTATATATCTTTAAGTCTCAGAAACATTTACGAAATAGAATCACTGGATGATGTCATCAGTGATGTCATTTAAGATGTAATCAATGATGTCATGAGTGATGTCACTGACCATGTCATGAGTGATGTTATATGTGAGGTCATAAGCAGTGCATTGTGAGGGCGTAAGTTGTAGTTAGCTCATGTAATTATAACTGCTGGATTTCACTGGTTTTCTGAAATCTGGGCCTAACTATAACATCTCTGCAACCTTTGGTTTTTCAGTAAATTTCTAAGGTTTTTAAAATTCTATTTCAAAACTATAACGTCCCTGTAACCTTTGTTTTTTTAGTGAATGTATATTTATATAAATTACCTACTGGCGTTCACCAGTAGGTAGTTATAGCTAGGACCTAGTTTCCCTATGATAAGAGTTTTTTGACTTGCCTATATCTTTGGTGCCATTTGACAAATCTTCACAAAATTTTCCAAAAAAAGTGCCCCCTAGGTCTAGTTGTGTGTGGAAGGTTTTGGGGTGATCCGTTAAGTGTGGGGGGGGGGGGTGAGAAAATGGGGGTCACAAAGTGTGTCTCCCATATTAACTGACATAGCAATTTTAGACATGACTACAGCCCGAACCACTGAATGGAATTACAAAAAATTTAGCAGAAAGTTAGATCTCAGTCCAGAAAGCGTGCTTTTTGTGATTTGGTGTAAATCCGTTCAGTAGTTTTCAAGATATTAAAGAAAATTCAAATTTGTATATCTATGGCCGCGAACACTTCACAAATATTTTGCGATGATTCATGATTGCATGCGCCAACAGGAAGCTGTGATTGGCTGGCTGCAACATGTGTAGCAATTTGTGGCTGCCATTTTATATAAAGGGACACGGTCCTGCGGGGTGAAAATAAATGTTGTAAATTATATAAGGGGCCATGGTAGAGATACCCTGACCCCAAGGGTGTGGTAAAGGGGTCTATGCGGGACCCCTTATGTGAAAAAGACATCGAATAACTATTTTTACCCCCGTGTGATATTTTAAAATTTGTTATGACGCTCAGCATAGCCCCTGGTGTTTTGTCGCGATGTGTTTGTGAATATCGCCACAAAATTAATACATTCAGATACTCACCCAGACAGTAATATACTCACTCAGAGACCCATTCACATTGTTACCCCCAGTCACACACTCACTCACAGACCCACTCAGATATTTATGTATCCACTCACATATCCACTCAGACACTCAGGTACCCACTCACAGCTCACTCAGAGACTCACACATCCACTCACAAACTGACTCAGAGACTCATGCACCCACTCACACACCCACTCAGAGACTTATGCACCCACTCACATACCCAGCAGACACTCATGCACCCACCCACAGACCCACTCAGAGATTCATGCACCCACTCACAGACTCACTCAGAGACTCACACACCAATTCACAGACCCACTCAGACATGCACGCACCCACTCAGAGACCCACTCAGAGACTCACCCACCTACAGACCCACTAAGAGACTCACACACTCACTCATAGGTACCCTCAGACACTCATGCATCCAGTCACACACTCACTCAAACACTCATGCACCCACTCACAGACCCACTCATACACTGATGCACCCACTCATAGACCCACTCAAAGACTCACTTACTGACTCACAGACCCACTCCTAAACTCACACACCAACTCACAAACCTACTCAGACACTCATGCACCCACTCACAGACCCTTTCAGGCATTCATGCACCCACTCAGACACTCATGCACACACTCTCAGACCCACTCACAGACTCCTTCAGATCCTCACACACCCACTCACAGAACTCACGCACCCACTCACAGACCCACTCAGACACTCATGCATCTACTTACAAACCCACTCAGAGTCACACACTGACTCACAGACCCACTTAGACACTCACGCACCGATTTACAGATCCATTCGGGCACTCATGCACCCTCTCACAGACCCACTCAGAGACTCATGAGCCCACTCACAGACCCACTCAGACACTCATACACCCATTCACAGACCTACTCAGACAGTCATGCACCCACTCAGAGCCCTACTCAGACATTGACGCACCCACTCACTGAACCACTCAGACACTTACACCCACTTACAGACTCATTCGGACATTAAAACACCCATTCAGATGCACAGAATCACTTACATAGTTGTGAATTTTAAATGTGCTGGTGTCTATTGAATGTCTGCTTTTGTTTTGTATATTTGCAACGTATTTACACTGTCAAAGGTTACAGGTTACAGTTAGGAAAAATAATTTGAAAAACCTTAGAAATTCACTGAAAAAAACCAAAGGTTAAAGGAATGTTATAGTTTGAAAAAAGAGTTAAAAAATCCTTAGAAAGTCACTGAAAGAAAACAAAGGTCACAGGGATGTTATAGTTAGGCCCAGGTTCCACTCGTACAAAACCAGTAAAATTCAGTAGTTATAGTTGCCTGAGCTAACCATTTATTTATTTTTTTATTTTGAAGGTTTTATATAGCGCTAGCTCCACCCGAGGGTATCAGAGCGCTTTACATTAGCAATGGCAATAAACAAGAAAGCAGCAATAGCAATGTACGAAACAAATTCTGCAGATGATCAGACAAAAATAGAAGGAACCATTTAGAGTACATAGTGAGAAGGGTGCATATAAGATAAACAAAACACCATTTGAAAGAACAAGAGTGTCATTATAGATAGCACTTTTACAGTGTGCCAAGGAGGACTCATGGGACATCTTGAGGGTGAGGGGGAATATAATGGGGGAAGGAGGGTGAGGAGGGTATGAGGAGGGGGGTGAGCGGGTGTGAGGGGTAGGCGGGGTTGCCTAAGGCAGGAGGAGGGAAAATAGTCAGAAAGGAGAAAAGGGAGTTAATTTCCCCAATATTTAGTGAGGAGGTGTATTTTAAGGTTTCTTTTGAAGTTGGCATAGGAGGGGTTGCATCGGAGGTCTTTGGGGAGGGCGTTCCAGATGGTTGGGGCCTTGCCAGAGAAGGAGCGGGATTGTGAGGCACTTTTTTTGAGTAGAGGGGGTATGAGAAGAAGAGTGTTGGTGCTTCTCAGCGTTCGGGCGCAGCCAGCTTTTTTGAGTTTAGTTGAAAGGTAGGTTGGAGTCTTCTGATAGAGGGCTTTGTGTGTAATACAGGCAATTTTATAGGAGGATCTACCTTCGATGGGCAGCCATTTGAGGGCCTTGAGGGCAGGTGAGATGCGGTCATAACGTTTACAGTTTGTTGTAAGTCTGGCTGCGAGGTTGAGGACGGATTTGATGGGGGCAAGGTGGATTTTGGGAGTACCAGAGAGAAGGGCATTTCCGTAGTCGATTTTGGATAGGACAAGAGATTGGGTAATTACTTTGAAGTCTTCCGCTGGAATAAAGGGTTTGATTTTTTTGAGATGTCGGAGTGTAAAAAGTGCACTTTTTGCTGAATTTATAACATGGGAGTTTAGTGTAAGATTATTGTTGATGGTGATGCCGAGTGATTTGACAGATTCGGCGAGGGAGAGAGGGCAGTTAAGGGCATTAAGGTCAGCGATCCATGTTTGAATGGGGAGAGGGTTGTTTTTGGGCGAGAAGAGGATGATCTCAGTTTTGTTAGGGTTGAGTTTAAGATGGTTGTTGTGGAACCAGGTTTGGATCTTGGTTAGTGCTGTGTTGAGGTGCAGGATGTCGGAATGGGATTTTATTTTATAGTACAGTTGGGTGTCATCAGCGTACAGATGATAGTTGATTTTGGCTTGTTTAAGTATTAGGGTGAGGGGTTCCATAAAGAGGTTAAAAAGGGCAGGAGAGAGGATGGATCCTTGCGGGACACCTAGGGAGACAGATGTTGGGCTAGAGAGGCAGTTTTGAATTTTAATTTGTTGGGTTCTATGTTGGAAGTAGGAGGTGAACCAGTTGAGGACAGTGCCATTAAGGCCAAAGCGATCTTTGAGTGTATTGAGTAGGGTTGGGTGGTAGACTGTGTCAAATGCAGCGGTGAGGTCAAGAAGGATGAGTAGGTAGGTCTCACCCTTGTCCAGGGCAAGGTGTATGTCATCGACTATGTTGAGCAGTGCAGTTTCAGTGCTGCAACCTTTGCGGAAGCCAGATTGCAGGGGGTCTAGAAGGTTGAATGTGTCAATGTGTTTGTCCAGTTGTAGTAGGGCACACTTTTCTAGGGCTTTAGAGAGGAGGGGGAGTTTGGAGATAGGGCGGAGATTGTTAGGGTCGTTGGGGTCAGCCTTGGGATTTTTGGGAATGGGAGTGATTTGTCCGAGTTTGAGGGAGGTGGGAAAATTCCCTGTTGAGAGGGAGGCGTTAATGATGTTGGTCCAGTATGGGACAATGATGTGTTTGAGATCTTGGACGAGTGTGGAAGGGAGAGGGTCTTTAGTGTGGGAGGACGGTTTGAGTTTGGATAGGATGTTGAAGACTTCCCGTTCAGAAACTGAGTGGAAATTATGCCATGAGGCGTTATTTTTAAGCGGTGTGAAAGTAAGGGGGGGTTCAGGAGGGGTATGTGAGGGGAGGAGGAGTGAGGGAGACGGGGGTGTTTTCAAGGGGAGTGGAGGATATGGTGGAGTATCCAGGGGATGTTGAGGGGTGAGCGAGGGTTGAGTATCAAGGAAAGCACGGTCGATTTTGGCAATTTTTTCAGTGAAAAAGTTGGCAATTTCTTCACATTTGTTAGTGGAGGCTACCGGATTGAGGGGTGCAGGGGAGGTTTGGTTTCTAATAATGTTGAACAGTTCTCTAGGTCTGTTTTTGGCCCGTGAGAGTTGTAGACGAAAGAAGGATGCTTTTTTGGAAAATATGTGTTTTTTGTAAGAGGATCTTGCAATTCTAAGGAGAGCAAGATGGGATGGGGAAGGGTGTTGTCTCCATGTTCTTTCTGCCAATCTAAGTGAGCGTCTTTCATTATTAAGGTCTAGGGTAAACCATGATTTGGAGGGGGCATTTTTTAGCGTTTTACTTTTCAGAGGGGCGAGCTGGTCTAAAACCTCTGAGACGGTTTTATTAAAGTGTTCAGTGAGTTCATTTGCATTTGAAGAGGGGGGGGTGAGACTGAGTTGGGATTGGAGTTTAAGTTCCAGTGCGCCGGGGGGATTTGCTTAAGATTTCTGGTCACAATTGTAGTTTTGTTGTTTTTTTTAGGGGCGGGTGGTGCTGGAGGGGAGATTGTGAACAGAATGAGATGGTGGTCAGACCAGTCAATAGGGATGATGTTGGTTAAGGATGTCAAATCAGGGTTGGAGATGATGGCGTCAAGAATAGCTCCTTTGGCGTGGGTAGGGGAGTGGCAGAGTTGCTTGAGGTCACTAATCTCAAGAAGGTTATTGAGAAGGTTGATTGTGGGATCATCGGGTTCATTCCAGTGCAGGTTAAGATCTCCTAGGAAGATATTTTTGGAGTTGGAAAGTAGCGATTTAGTTAGAAGGTCCGATAGTTCTTCGGCAAAGGGAAGGGGTTCACCAGGTGGGTGATAGATATTATGCAGTCGGATTGGGGGGGAGCTTTTCGTTTTAAGTTCGGCTCCTAGGTATTCAAAGGTTGTGAAGTCAGTGTTATTGATTGGGGAGAGTTGTAGCTCTTCTTTAAAAATGATAGCTATGCCTCCCCCTATTTTTTCCGGTCTGTCTTTTCTGAGAATAGAGTAGCCTGGGGGGGCAAGAAGGTCAAGGATGGGTGTAGAGTGATCTTTGAGCCAGGTTTCAGTGAGGAAGGCGATGTCGGCATCTTCGTTAAGAATGGTTTCTGAGATTTCGGTCGCATGCCGGACGGCTGAGCGGCAGTTCACGAGCATGCAGGTAAGGGGTTTAGTGTTGGTGTTAGGGGCGGGGAGTAGTTGAATGGTGGTGAGTTGGGGGGGGTCTGGGGGAGCTAGGATAGTCGGGTATTCTGTTAGTCCCCAAGATAACAGGAATATTGGAGAGAGGGGGGGACAGATCTTTGGGTGGGGGTTTGTTGAGGTAAGTACTGCAGAGGACAGAGAGGACGGAGGCAGAGTAGGTATTCGAAGTTCGAAGGGGTCTGTGCGAGCGGGTGAGGAGAGGCGTTGTAAGCCAATGCTTGGGGTATGGGTGTTTTCGAGGGCTAGCACGTGGGGCAGAGGGCCAGGGGGGCGGGCTGTGTGTTTGTCGGATTTGAACCGATTGAAATCTTTTCTGAGAAGGGTAAGTTCAGTAACCAGGGTAGAGAGATTGTATTCCAAGTTACGAAGTGTTTGATTGAGGTTGGTGAGGAGGGAAGTGGAAGTGGCTGGAATGGGGGGGAGTTAGGGGCGGATTGGCTAGGGTGAGAAGGTTTATAGCTTGGAGATGTTGGTTTGCCAGGAGGGGTTGATGTAGGGGATACAGTTTTTAACGGGGGAGTGGGGAAGGCCAGGGGAGGGGGGTGGGGTGTGGGCCGGTGTTGGGAGGGAGGGATGGGCGTGTTGTATGATGGACTGGTGGGGAGTGGGGGGGAAGGGGGAGAGGTGATGGGAGAGTGTGAGACGCGTGGGGGATGTGGTAGCGACGTAATGGGTGGAGGTATAGTTTGTGGAGGAAGGGGCGAGTGTATGAGGTGTTATGGTCGTTATTGGATGGTTTAGAGGGGGAGGAGGGGTGCTAGGGAGGTGATAGGGTGCTGGAGGAGGGCGGACATAGGAGGACATAGGGGACATAGGAGTTTGGAGGAGTGTATTAGGGGATGAGGGGGGCTAGGTCCAGGGGGGAGGCAGAATAGGAGTAAAGGAGAGGGCTGTGTCATTACGGATAGGAGTGTCTTGGGGGTGTGGGGTTTGTCTCGGAGAGGCGGAGGAGAGCTGGGAGGGGGCAGTGGAGGAGGCTGGTGTGGGGAGGGGGAGAGGGTTGCGACAGGGGAGAGTTCAAGTGAGGGACTGTCGTTAGGGAGAGGGTTAGGAGTTGGGGCGGCTGTGGGGAGCCAGGAGGGGTTTTGGGATTGGGAGGGTGTTGGGGGGGGGAGTAGGTTGTGACAGCTGGTCCGAAAGAGTGCTGAAGAGGAGTTCAAAAATTGTGAGGTGCTGCTCTGAGGCTTGGATCAGGATGTTTCCAGTTTTGTAGATGGAAATGGTTATTTCACCAGGGAAAAGAGAGGTTGGAGAAGTGGCAAGTTTGTAACCGTGGGGGATTTTGATTGTACTAGATACTGGGAGGTGGCGTATAAAGGTGCTCTTCCATTCGGAGGGGCGTTTGGTGTAGAAAATATAGTTAGTCTTAATGGGGGACGTGGGGCTGTGGTAGTTGTCTTCGATTAGGGTTTCAGGATGCCGGATTAGGAGTTTGTGTTTAAGATTCTTTTTGGCATTTTTTGAGAGGTTGGGAGGGTAAGGAATGGTCCAAGAGTTGGGTCCATGTTTGGTGAGGGCGGGGTGTTTGACGGTTAGGGCAGGGGGAGGGCATGGTGTGTGGATGGTATTGAGGTGGGACATGATGATGCGGTTTGTCTGGTGGAGCATAGGAGAGCAGGCAAAGAGAGGTAAGGGGAGAAGTTTTGAGGAGGAAGGATTGGGTAAGAGTGCGGAGGGAGAGGATGTGGAAAGAGGGAGGGGTTCGTTTTGGGAGACACGGTAGCAAATCCGGGGGGGGGGGT
Organism: Calotriton arnoldi; assembly: GCA_963921515.1. Classification (NCBI taxonomy): domain Eukaryota; kingdom Metazoa; phylum Chordata; class Amphibia; order Caudata; family Salamandridae; genus Calotriton; species Calotriton arnoldi. The sequence goes on along the minus strand of CAWUFW010000013.1, from coordinate 8,321,806 downwards.
TGTAAGAGTGATGTGCATTAGCGGGGTTGGAGGGGGGATGAGAATTTTGGGCGAGGTAGGGACGGGCGGAGGGATAATAGGATTTGGGAGGTTGTCAATAAAGAGTGGAGAAAGGCAGGGGTTGAGGCCCAGGATGGTGCTTGGCGCTAATAGGATAGGGGGGGGGCAGTGGTTAGCGGTAAGGGTTAAGAGGAAGTATGTGTGAGGGTTAAGGTGTGGTTAGATTCAGAGTTCGAGTAGGCAGTAGTGTTTCTCAGTGGGTGGAGGATGGGGAATACATTGTTAAGCCGAGAGGAGTATAGAGCAAATAGGGTGGCGGGTGGAAATGCAGGTAGTGAAAAACAACAACAGTAGTGGTAAACATCAGATCAGGGCAGACACTTTAAGACGTATACATAGTCATAAAACCGTTACAGGTGGGTTATAGTGCATATGTCTGTGGGTCAGATTAGACAGTGAGGGTGGGTTGAGTGACAGTGAGTGAAAGGGGAGAGATTATAGCTTGTAGGTTATAGAATCAATACATTCAGCTTAGGATACATGCAGACTTGATTAAAGAAACAATGAGGAGGTGTAAGGAAAAGGAGAGCTCATAGGAGGAGAAGAGGAAAATGAGAGCTAAAGGGGAGGATATCATGTGGGAGAGTTCAGCACAGGTCGGTAACGTGCATGTGGGAGGGGTTAGATGGGAGGGTGGGGGATAGATGGCTGAAAAGGATAGAGAGAGACCGGAAAAAAAGATTAGGGTAAAAGCTTAATAGCACTGAGTAGATACGTGGGAGGGATCAAAATTAGCCGCAAAGGTATAAAATGGTATTACAGTGTCAAGGCAATCACAATAGAGTTTTAAGGGGTGAATTAGGAATTCACGCCAAGAATTGTTAGGCGATGCCTGATAGTGGTGGTGATCCTGATATCGATCGGAGGTAGGGGGAGGTCTTCAGAGCAGCCGGCGAGGAACCGTGTTGCTCTGCAGTGGAGGTCGGCCCGGGTGAGGTCCGGGTGAGGCATCAGGGTCAAAGGCTCACAGGGCCATCACAGGTGCGTTTTCTGGCATGCAGCAGGGGGGCTACTGTTTAGACCTATCAGGTCTCAGGCGAGGATCAGGGGGGACTTAGGTGGGCCTGGGTGGGGCATCAGGCTCTAAGGATCGCGGGGCCGTCCCAGATGGGTTTTCCGGCGTGATGTGGGGAGCCACTGCTGAGACTTACCACGTCCCAGGCGAGGATCAGGAGGGGCTTCAGTGGCCCAATTCTGGTGTCGGCCACTAGCGAGGCTTGAAGGGGCCCAGTAGGCCTAAATTCCTGCATCGGCCTCAAGCGATCTCAGAGTGGACCGTGGGCCGGGGTCTCAGTGGGCCGTTTCAACGGGTTTCACGTGGGCAGCGGTGGGCCGCTGCTCGGACCAACCAGGTCGGGGGGGCTTCAGTGGCCCAATTTAGGCGTCAGTTTCAAGCGAGGCGGGGATTGAGGGGTCCTGACAGGCCTCATGCGACCAACTTCAGGTGAGTTTTCCGGCGTGCTGCGGGGGGCCACTGCTTGGACCCACCAGGTTCCAGGCAAGCATCAGGGGGGGGCTTCCGTGGACCAATTCCGGCTTCGGTCACTGGCTAGGCTTGATGGGGCCCAGCAGGCCCAAAATCCCGCCTCATCCTCGAGCGACCTCAGTCTGGACCGTGGGTGGGGCAGCAAGGGAGCCGTTGTTCGGATCGACCAGGTCCCGGGCAAGGATCGGGGGGGCTTCAGTGGCCCAAATTAAGCATTCGGCCTCCGGCGAGGCGAGGATTGAGGGGACCCTGCAGGCCTCGGGCGATCTCGGGGGTTCTTAGGGCAGTTCGCAAGCGAGGGTCCCAATCCCATACCAGCGGGATTCACGGGCAGCAAGGGAGTCGTTGTTCGGATCTATCAGGTCCCGGGCAAGGTTCGGGGGGGCTTCAATGGCCCAACTTAAGCATTCGGCCTCAGGCGAGGTGAGGATTGAGGGGACCCTGCAGGCCTCGGGCGACCTCGGGGGTTCTTAGGGCAAGCGAGGGTCCCATTAGGTCCATATATGACATCCGGTAGCAGTTCAAGGGGTCACAGACCTACTGGGCTCATGGGGCTTTAGCGGTTTTCGGGCCTCGGGTAGATTTGGCAGGATTTTGGTAGGCGTCGATCATGAGGTCACAGCGGGCCCAGCTTCAGGCATCGGCCTCCATGAGTCCCCATAGCAGTCCTCTCGTTTGAGGTATGGGCTTGTCGGCGGTCTTTAGCGGTTTTCGGGCCTCGGGTAGATTTGGCAGGATTTTGGTAGGCGTCGATCATGAGGTCACAGCGGGCCCAGCTTCAGGCATCGGCCTCCGTGAGTCCCCATAGCAGTCCTCTCGTTTGAGGTATGGTCTTGTCGGTGGCGGCCTCCGTCGAGGCGAGGATAGAGGGGTCCCGGCAGGTCACAATTTGGGCTCCAGCGACCTCGGGGCAGTTTGCAGGCGAGGGTCACATTAGGCCCAGTTTTGTCTTCCTGATCAAGGGGTCCCGAGGCCACGTCACCGGGTTTCAGGCGAGCAGCTGGGAGCCACTGCACGGTTCCCTCAGAACCAGGATGCCGGTCGGGGGGTTTCAAAGGGCCCAAATCAGGCGTTAGTCTCAGGCGAGCAGCGGGGAGCCACTGCACGGTCCTACCGGGTTCCGGGTGCCGATCGTGGGGTTATTCAGCGGTTTTCAGCAGGCTCTCTTGCGGTGTCGGCCTCGGGGGGCCTCGGTCAGGCTTTGCGAGATTTTTTTCGAGTCGACGATCGTGAGGTTACAGCGACCCCAGCTTCGGGCATCGGCCTCAGCGAATCCCCAGGGGTGACCTCTCATCCGAGGAACAGTCAGCCCAATTCGGGGGCCGAACAGCAGTGCAGGTCTTTGGCGAAGATCTAGGGGCCCCTATCGTGGGCGGAATCGCTCGTGACTCGAGAGCCAGGTTGTGAGGAAGGCCGGTCCGGATGAGTCCCCGCAGAGTCTTGGTGTAAGTCGTTTTTCAAAAAATGTTCTCGGAGATCTTACAATGATTCTTTCTGTGCTTGTCTCTGGTGATAATGTGGTGGTCGGATGGGTCGGATGGCTGGGTAAACAGGGGATGAATACCGATTTAGTATTCCCCAACCCCGGAGCTCGGCGGTAGAGCTCCTACTCGGCGGCCATCTTGCGACAATCACTCATAACTTATGCCCCCAATGCACTGCTCACGACCTCACATATTACATCACTCATGACATGGTCAATGACATCACTGATGATATCACTGATCTTATGATCCACAGAGCCACTCACACACCCACTCATACCCATACATACTCAAATAAACTCACTCACATACCTACACAACCACTCACATACTCACTGGCAGACCCATATAACCACTCGCACACCCATTCACTCACCCTTACAGCCACTCACACATCCAGTCAGTTACCCATGCAGGTACTCACACCCCCATACACTCACCCATACAGCCACTCACACTGCCACTCACTCACGGATACAGCTGCTCACACACCCACTTATTTACCCATACAGCCACTCAGACACCCATTCACTTACCCATACAGCCACTGACACAGCCACTAACTCACCCATACATACAACCACTCACACATCCACGGACACCCACAGAACCACTTACATACCACTCATTCTCCAATACAGCCAATCAGTCACCAATACAGCTACTCACACACCCACTAACACATCCATACAGCCACTCACACTCATACCACCAATCAGACACCCACTGACACGCTGATACAGACAGTCACACAGCCACTCAGATGGCATATATTAGAAATACTATCTTATTAGCAGTAGGCCTGGGAGGAGTTCACGGAGTTCCGCATAGTGTCACCAAAAGTCTTCCGTTACGCAGAGTTCCACAAGCGGCAGAGTGCATTATGTCATGCCATTTGTGCTGATTTTTAGCACCGGGTATTTGTTCTGCTCTGTAAAATCAGTGAGAATGGGACCAGGCACAGCACAAGAGGGCACTGCTTCATTCTGCAACTCAAATAGATGTTATACTCGAGCGGCAGCTTCCTCAATGCGAACAGAAGGCTTCTCAATGCGAGCGATAGCGACCATCTGTGACTGCCCGCATTGATACATCTCGCTGGTAGGTTGTCTGGAGTAAGATTTTCCTCACTCGTGCTCACCGATTTAACGTTGGCAAGCATGAGCAAGGAAAAACTTTGCTCTGTGGAGTTTTTCAGAACACTGTGCACTGCGCGGACCACAGAGTGGGAAAAACTCTGCAAACTTCACGAGGGGAGCTGAATTTCATGTCCAGGCCTAATTAGCAGTACAAAAAGAATAGTAATTTGACTTATGCAGTAGTTTAGTGTCTATCTTTAAGTCTCACAAACACTTACAAAACACTAACAATCACTGGATGGTGTCATCAATGATGTCATTTGAGATGTCATCAGTGATGTCATGAGTGATGTCACTGACCATGTCATGAGTGATGTAATATGTGAGGTCATAAGCAGTGCATTGTGGGGGCATGAGATATAGTTAGCTCAGGTAACTATAACTGCTGAATTTCACTGGTTTTGTACGAGTGAAATCTGAGCCTAACTATAACGTCCCCGTAACCTTAGTTTTTTTCTGTATATATGTTGAGGTGCACAGATTCAGTGTCGCTGGTGTTGTAGAGTGCTCCATATAAAGGAGATACTCTCTGCCTAACCTTGGGAACTAACCAGAGTTCCTTTCTTCCTGTTTTGCATAATTTATAAGTCACTCAAAGCCTGAAGGGGTATTGTCTTGATTTGTACTGGGTGCCTCTTCTGTTTGGACAAAGCTATACCTTTCTGAAGATATCTAGATAAAGTGAAACACAAGTATCAGGGGTTGTTTTATTCATTCAGGTTGGTTTAGATGGTATTTAACCAATCCAAAGCTGTAATACTGTGCCTGGAGTGGTAAAAGGCTTTTGTCATCTTTTAGCTCAGTGTGGATGGTGCTGTGCTATTCCTATGCTTAAATACTTTGCTGTAAAAATGGAAAAAGGCTTTGTCCCTTTCAAGCTCGGCTTGGACGGCACTGTGCAAATCTTATGCTTCAACCCACTGCTAGAAAAACAGAAATTTAAGGTGAGCAGATTCAGAGTGTTTCCTTTTATTTTTTTTTATTTGATCAGAGAGGGACTGCACAAATACATACCAAATACATTCTACGTAATACACTATACAAAAATACTGATAATACTATGATTGACATTCTACACAGTTAGGGGTTACATATATAACAATTCAGGGGCAAGAGCAATTGCCTTTCCTATATACAAGATAAGTTATTATGGCAGTTGATTATAATGATCTTCTGCTTTCTTACAATCAAACTCCAATATTACCTTCCCAATCTAGCCATTTTGATATTGGGAGCCAAACCTTTTTCCCCCATTTCCTAGCTTGACGTCCCTCATATTCATATAACGTTCGCTCTAGGCTATGGATGGCAATTAAGTGGGACAACCAGGCTTGAAACATTGGGGGTCAGGGTTTTTCCATCTAGTTGCTGTCAGTAGTCTGACAACCGTGATTGAAATAAATACCAAGCAGGTCTGGCTGTAATCCAGCCCTGAGCTGTTGACGACCCTCCTACCCAGTATCTTCTCCCAAAATTTCTCCAAACCCCTTTTTAATGATGATAGTTAAACACAGCCATAAAACATGTGCACCACTTCAGCCGGACAAATCCCACATCTGGGACAATTATCGTCCTCCCTTTTTTCCAATTAAATAATTTAGCTGGAGTGAAATATAAATTAAAAATCATCTTAAAGTGTTCCGCCTTCAGGTTGGCTGACAGGAGAGTTTTTTTTGCCAGTTCTAGCGACATATCTATATCAATATCAGCATTCTCCAATTTGCTAGCCCACTTCGTCTCAGTTCTCTCAATATCATCAGTTACTTTATCCATCATGATACCATATAGATATTTTATATTACAATTGCCTTTACCCAGTGTTTCAAGCAACGGGATCTTTGCAATCGATATCCCCTGTCTGCGTGTACTAAAAAACCCTTTTATTTGAAGATCTTTAAAATAAAGCCTGTCAGGAATATCATAATCTCTCTGTAGTTCAGAAAAGGGATATAATTGATCTGTTGCATGGATATCTCCAACTGTCATCAAGCTGAGCCGTTCCCATTGTTTCCCCATTGTATCATAGAAGGCGGAGGGAAAAGGGACGATCGCCAGAGTGGTGTATACCTAGAGTATTTTTCTATTCTCATGAGTTTACGAATTTTCCCCCAGGTCTTCCAGACATTAATGATAATTTTAAATCGCACCTTCTTAAAATAACTGGGTTCTAGTTGGTGAAACAACAGAGCCCTTGCCCCCTCTCCAATTGCCAATTCATATATTGTTGGGAGATCCTTGATCCCTTCAGACCGCTCTCTGGAGCCTTTTTCAAAGAAGAGTACATTCATTTGTTGCAGTAGTGCCGCCCAGCAGTAAAAAGTAAGATTAGGGGCAGCCCGTCCACCTCGGATTTGAGGCAGGGTGAGAAATTTTAGGGATCTCCTGATCTTACCATACTGCCAGATAACATTACTAAAAATAGAGTCCAGTGTCTTCATTATCAATCCTTCAATTTCCACTGGGAGGGCACTAAAAAAGTATAAAACCTTAGGTAACATTACCATCTTAAGGACATTAATCCTCCCAATGATTGTCAGATGTAGTGAATGCCTTAAATCAGATGCCATTTTGCTAATCATCCAATCAAAATTAATTTGAGTAATCGTTTCTACATTTGGATTGATCCTAACCCCCAAATATGTAGCAGTGGCTACTCACCGAGTATCTGAAAAGAGATGTTGTCAGTACATATTATCTGTGTCTTGGTTTTATTCAACAGATATCCAGACTCCCGTCCGTATATTTCAGCCATAGATTCTAATTCTTTTATAGCTATCTCTGGATTAGATTTTATTACAGCAATATCATCAGTGTATGCTAATACTTTGGTTTCAAACCCCCTAGTAAGAGCCGGAATGATTGCTTGATTCTTTACAATCTATTCAATAAAAGGATCAATATAAAGGGCAAATAATATCGGGGAGCATGGACACCCCTGTCTTGTTCCTCTTGCTACTAATATAATGTCTGATTCCTTGCCCATTAGCTGAAGTCTAGCATATGGATCTGCATACATTGCCTTAACAGCCGTTATTGCCCTTTAACTGCCAGGGTTCCCCATAAATATTCCCACGCCACCCGATCAAATGCTTTTTCCACATCAAGGAGGATCATAGCCAGCCGCCCGTTGGTTTCTTTGGCAATGTCAAACAATGCCACAGCTCGTCTTATATGGTCTGTTGTGTCTCTTCCAGGTATGAAACTGTGCTGCCATGGCGTGACAAGACTGGCTACCCCCCCCAGATTGCCAACATTTTGGAATAGATTTTTGCATCTGTATTTATTAGAGAGATGGGCCGATATGAGGTAGGGTTCTCGGGAGGTTTGTCTTTCATTTGGAAAAATGATATTAGTGCCCTTCCAAGAGTCTGGTGGGCATCCAGTGTATTGTACCCCTAAAAATAAATCCAATAACAAGGGGGCTAATTCAACTTGAAAGATTTTATAAAACTCCAATGGGATCTTATCCGGGCCCACTGCTTTTCCTGAGGCAAGCTGCTGTATAGCATTTTGAACCTCTTCCAGTGAAAACTCAGATTCTAGCTTCTCCCCTCTCCTGGGGGATATCTGATGGACCCTGCCCCCGCGTTATAGAGATCCTGATAAAATGTACGAAAAACTCTAATTACGTCATCCGGATCTGTGTATGTGATCCCCTCACTTTTTATTGAGGAAATCTGACTTTTAAACATTTTTTGGTTTGTTCTTAAAGCTAGGAGCTTCCCTGCAGCTTCCCCAAACTCATAGCTCTCAGTCCTATGAGTCTGATACTCTGTCGCAATTTTCTGGGTGTAATATGCGTTTATCTCTGCCTTGGTCAACATAATTTTGTAACTGAGTTGGGGCTTCATCCTCCCCCGTACTATCCTAGCCAGATGTTCTTTTTCCAACTCATTCAGTTTTGCTAGTAGCTTCTTGTTCTCCAAATCCTGTTGTTTCCAAATATGAGAGACAAAGCTAACAATCTCCCCCCTTACCCCTGCCTTAAAGGCGTCCCATACCATAATACGCGATGTACTATATCTATTAATATTAAAATAGTCTTTTATCCATTTTTAGGTCTCGCCTGGCGACACAGCGCGAAAGCGCTGTCGCTAGCGAGATCTATTGTTACTGACTTGCTTTGGAAGGGAGACAGGAGCTGTGCACGCGCAGGACGGACTGGAAATGTGAACGCGCCCGTGAACACGCACGTACAGACATGCGATGTGCACATTTCCTGTCCCCCTTCCGTCCTCGCAAGCCTCATGCAATATCATTATTATTTTTTTTTTTATGCGCACGCGAGGTCCAAGCGCGGCGCGCTTTACACGCACAGCATGCCTCACCCTACTTACCTGCTCTTGTGGGGACTCTGCGCTGCTCCTCAGCTGGTCTCCGTCTTCAGCCGGTCACTGCAGCAACACGCGGGGCTCCGTCTTGCTCCCAGGAGCCCCGCCTAAAATCCTGCTTTGGCCGCAGCATGCAGCATTCACGAAGGCGGGGTGGGCTCCCACCGGACTTCCTCTCCTGTTTTTTTTTTGTTGCTTTGGCGGCCCCGTCCCTGAGCCGCATGAGCCGCACAGCACTTATTGAAGTACGGCGAAGTCCGCAGGCGCCGCCACTGGGCACGAGCCGCAGGCCACGCCAATGTGCACGCTCACGGCGTGCCTACAACGCGCGCATGGCGCTCTTTCACTTTCCCTTGTATAAAGAAGTTTCGGCCGCAGCTAGGGACACCATTTCCCACAAGGCCACCGTCCTGGTCAGGAAGTGAGTGAACCTCGGGTGCTTGCGTTCTGTTGAGCGCGTTGCATTGTGGGAGGGAGGAGGGTTTCCATCATGGCGGCTTCCATTTCTGGTTACACCTTCAGTTCCGTGTGTTTCCACAGTGCCAACAGCGGAGCGGACCATGTGAGCGGGGCAAGAGGGAAAGTGGGAGGAGGGCAAGGAAAATGGCAACTTGTTTTTTGTAGTTAGGTCGGCTCTGTGTCGCTAATATAAATACATATAACTCACAATCAGCTACAGACAGCCCCTCCTACCAGAACCAGCAGCCAGGCTTCGAGGCGCTCCCTCACTAGTGAACCAGCCGATGACGTGAAAGCGTCTGAAGTATATCTCACGGACAGTCCCACACACCCTCCTCCCTCGGGACCAGCAGCCTGGCTTCGGGTGAACCAGCAGATGGCGTGTGACTGAGAGCCTATGATAAATCTCACAGTCGGCTAGGGACAGTCCCTCCCGAGTACCACCTCCCCCAGACCAGCAGCTCGAAACCGCGGCACTCCCTCTCGCTAAAGAACCAGCAAGTGGTTTGAGACCCTTTAAATAAATGTATCTCACCATCATCTAGATACAGTCCCTCCTGTGTCCCCTCTAGGACCATCAGCCAGGCTACGCGGCACTCCCTCCCACTAGTGAAGCAGCAGATGGTTTGAGACCCTTTAAATGAATGTATCTCACCATCAGCTAGAGACAGTCCCTCCCACCAGGACCAGCAGCCAGGCTCCGCGGCACTCCCTCCCTCTAGTGAAGCAGCAGGTGGCTTCAGAGACCCTTTAAATGAATGTATCTCACCATCAGCTAGAGACAGTCCCTCCCCCAGGACCAGCAGCCAGGCTCCGCGGCACTCCCTCCCTCTAGTGAAGTAGCAGGTGGCTTCAGAGACCCTTTAAAGGGACAGTCCCTCCCCGTGACCAGCCGCCAGACTCCGCTGCACTCCCTCCCACTAGTGAACCAGCAGGTGGCTTCAGAGACCCTTTAAATGAATGTATCTCACCATTAGCTAGGGACAGTCCCTCCCCCAGGACCAGCCACCAGACTCCGCGGCACTCCCTCCCACTTGTGAAGCAGCAGGTGGCTTCAGAGCCAGCCAGAGATCAGGAAGTGCCTCTCCTCAAATACACGTCAGCCTCAGATACACGTCAGCAGTGTCCAGGGCAGTCAGTCACTAACATCAGAGGCCACAGGGGGTATAGCTCAGTGGTAGAGCATTTGACTGCAGATCAAGAGGTCCCTGGTTCAAATCCGGGTGCCCCTTCGCAATTTTAGTGAAAATTAAGTTATTTTCAAATTAGCGTCAGCTTAGACGTTACTCTTTTTTTAATCAACAAATTGCATTCCTGTTTTTAAGGCAACCGATTATATGAGTGTGTTTAGTGTGTACTGAAGGGCTTTTTACTCACCGTTTCAGAGATCAGATCATAATCCGTGTCAGGTGTGCATTGGTTTTCCATCTATTTATTCTTTACCTTGTGGTACTTGTAATCTTGGATTTTATAGCGCAGAAAACAAAACAGAAATTTCCGGAACCTAGCAGCAGCAACGCCGTGTGCAGCAGAGCTCAGTTCCATGCCTGAGCAGCTCACCCAGGCCTGGTCTTTATTTGTTTCATGCTGGGAATTGCGGTCCATTTTCACCCGTTACACAACCAGGACTACAAGTCCCAGAAGTCAAAGAAAAGCATGGACTGGATCAGCTACTGACAGGTGAAACTTGATGGATCTGAAACAGTTTTCCAAGTGTGTGTACTGTATGATATGCCTGTGTACCCGAGTGCACACCTCTGTGTAATGGTGTGTGTCCATGTTTACCTCCATGTTTGTCTACGCTGTGTGTGTTTTTAGGTCTCGCCTATGCAGCGCGCATGCGCTGCTTGGAGGGCCTTTAGCCGTCGCTCTGCTCTTTTTGAAGCACACACTCGTGCTTGTGGCGGCATCCACCTTGCGGGAGCGAGCAGCGGCGCGCATGCTAATTGGCTGTTGCTCGCTCCCGCAAGGCGGATGGTGCCACAAGCACGAGTGTGCTTCAAAACAGTCATTAAGCAGTGCGAGGCGCGCGCGCTTGTGTGTTGCTTTCCTATGGCCCGTTCTGCCACTTCCCGCTTGCTTTCGTCATTTTCTTTTTACCCTACTGCATTTTCTACACCCCCTCCCTTTCTCCACCCTGCCCATCCCTTTCTCTGCCCCTCACACCCGTTCTCTCTCCCAGTCTCTTGTTTTCTTTGCTCTGCCCCCTCTCTGCTCACCAGTCCTCCTTCCCTCCCCTCCTCTTTCTTGGTTGATTTGGCCCTTTTCCTCTTAGGCTCTAAATTCCTCGCCACCTTTCTATACCCATCTGCCCTTACCGTCACCAAGTTCTGTTTTGCTTGTTTCGTTTTGTTTAGGCACTCTGAGAGAGTGCTTGTGTTTTCCAGCTCTCTCCTGAGTACTTCGCTGCCGAGCTCGGTCGTGTTGCTCAATCGCTGTGTGCCACCCCAGGCCTCCTCTATTTTGCCCGTGTGCTTCTCCCCTGCCCCATGTTGCTTTATCTCTCTCATCCTTATTCCCCCTCTCTCTGTGTTGTTAACCCCCACCCGCGCCTGGATCTTGATTGCACCTCCTGACTTCCTGTTGCCTCCCCAGCCCTATGCCTTCCTCTCCATGTTGCTATCCCACAACTATGCAACCTTGTTTTTCTTTCCTTTACCGCTCCAACTCGGATCGGCAAACAAAAAGAAAACAAGCATTTGCAATGCAATAGGTCTCGCATTTACGCCAGTTTGAGCTATTGGCATTGTAAATGACAATGCCTTTAATTTTGTTTTCGTTTTTGAAAACATAAATAAAACGCAGTGTCATTTACAATGCCGATAGCTTAAACTTTGTAAATGCGAGACCTATTGCATTGCAAATGCTTGTTTAATATGGTCAACAAAATTCGGGTCTACCAATAGTTTCCTGTCAAATGACCATTGACATTGTTGCTTTAAATTTTGTTGAACCCTTACCTCGAGGATCAAGGGATTGTGATCCGACATCAGTTTCTGCTATTTTTTTAATCCAGCCCCGGCCAGAATCTGCTATGATACTAAAAAATAGTCCACACTGACATATTTTTTGTGAGGGCACGAGTAATAAGTATACCCAGGATCCGAGGGGAACTTAAAGTCCCAAACATCAGTCAATACATGACTTGTCATAAGCGAAGATAAAGCTCTATAGACTCTAGGCTTCCTTCCTTGGTATCTGCTGGTTCTGATCTTCTCTACTGCTAGATGAATATTGAAATCCCCACACATAATCAGGGGAGTAGGCCAGGATGCTAGCTCCAGCTCCAAGTCATCTATTACTTTTGAATCATCTCGGTTTGAGCCATACACAGTGCCTATTGATATCCCAGCCTCTAGTTCTACCAGCGCCCATCTTCCACAAGTATCAACAAGTTTTCGTTTTGCCTGCCCTAATTTATTCCTAGCTAAAATAGCAACCCCTCTGATGTTTGAGCTTTGGGAAGAGCACGCCATTGACGCCAATAGCGTATATCCCTTAGCCGCAATTAGCCCCCTTCTGTCCCAGGAAATATGTGTCTCTTGGAGGCAAACTATGTCAGTAGCTATGGTTTTTATGATCTCCATGACCCTTGAGCGCTTGGTTCTGTCCATTAAACCCCCTATGTTAACTGAGCAAATAGTAATCCTACCCATTTGATCTTAGTGAATTATCCTTCCTAATTTTTTCCATCCTTTTTAGCATAACCTGGTATGGGCTTTCTATGCCATCGCCTATCCTTATTCTAATTGGCTTACTTTTTTGATTTAATACCTTTTTAGTTACCTCTCTGAACGTTTTCCTTTTTTTGTTTCCTCCCCTTAGTCCCCCCAAAAACACCCCGTGCCCCCGCCTCCTCCTGTGCTCACCCTGCCCACCCCCCCCACAGTGCTCCCTCCCCCTGACCCCTCCCTCCCTCCTCCCACTCTCCGGGAAGAATCCAGACCCCACATCGGTCTGTGTGGGGATGGAGAGCGATTCACTTAAACCGTGAACTAGCATGAATATTAAGATTTAGTTACCATGGTATGGGGATTCTTTATTCTGACTAAGCCAGAGAGACCCTAGAAAAGAGGATGAAAGAGAAAAATACAAAAACCAGGGATCCAACATTATTTAGGCATAATTTCCTTAGCCTGGGTTAGCCTGACCCACTATGGTTCTATGGTTTGAGCCCTATCAGAAATTCATTGGCTTTTATTTCTGACGTAAAGAAATTCTTTACGCCTCGCTAGACCACTTTCAAAGACGCCGGGTTATTCAAAATGGCTTGGGCTCCCTTATCCTGGACGGGTTAAATTAGCTGGCGTAATCGCCACCTTCTTTCGACAGTAGTGTGGCAAAAGTCAGGTCTGACAAAAAACAAGACGTCTCCAACATTCCTCTAAGCCTCAGGTCTGGCTTTTTCAAATATTGCCTGTCTTAAACGAAAATTCCCAAAATAGACCAGAACGGCCCTTGGTTTGGACCCTTCTCTAACTGGTTGTTTCAAGGAGAAAGGTGTCCTGTGGACTCGCTGAACCTCTTGCTGCCAGTTCCAGTCAGAAAGTTCTGGGAAAGCTTGCCGAAAGAGATCTAGCATTTAGCTTCTAATGTCCAATCCTTTTTTTTTTCTTCGGGAATTCCCAAAACTCTCAGGTTAATACATCGCTGCCGGTTTTCGTGTTCCTCCAGTTTCCATTGAATGTCCACAATCTGCTTTTCTTGTGCTTTAGTCTGTGTAAGCTTACCAGCCACTTCTGATTCAACGTTATTGATTCGTGTTTCGAGCTCGGTCAAACGCTCCCCTATAGTGCTGCAAGTCTTAGTCAGTTTCCTGACCGCGCCCTGTACCTTCCTTGCTGCGTTCTGGGCTTTGCGTGCATCTGCCCTAGTCTCTTCCCGGTGCTGCATAATTGATTGGAGCACTGTTTCTAGTGTGGGCGGGTTCATGCCTGGGGTACCCTGAGGGGTAATTGTTTGAATGTTGGTTAGGGAATCCCTTAGGAAGTAATCCCATTTCAGTCTCACAGCCCTTTGCATACCATGTCACATTTTTTCCCCCCAGCCCTCCATGCTGTCATAAAGAGGGGGTCCCCAGCTGTATCCGGATTGCTCTCATTCTCGCTTGAACCTATGGAAGATCCTGACCCATCTGCAGACCATTCTGGTCCATCCAAGAGAGAGAAAAAACAATCACTGGGGTCTATCTCGACCTCTGGGTTTAGCTGCATAGTATCTTGAGCCTGAGCCTGGGTCTGATCCAGAGCACCTACTTGTTGAGCCATTTTAGAGGGTGGGGGGGCCATTACACTTGGTTGACACATTGAGTCCTGGAAGGAGGTGTCCTCTGCCCCTAGCTGCTGTGCCCCCCCTCACATCGTCAGAATTTAGGGACATTGCCTGACTTCCAAAGCCCTCCTGCAGACATGGTCCAGTTAATTTTTCAGCCCTTGTGTTAACTGAGTCTCCCTCTATCGGGGTACTTACAGTTTCTGTCCCTGTCGGTAGCTCCTTGTTCGGGCCCGCTGTCTGAGCTGCACTATCTGAAGCCTCGCCCCCACTTGATTGCACCGGTCCTGCCACCTCTGCCTCTGCACGTTTCTCCCCTGGAGCACGAAGCAGCTCCAACACTGTGGTGCTGGGCAGGCGTTGACCCGAGGAAGCCCCGCCTCTTCCTCTTTCCGGCACCGCTTCACTGCCAGCAGCTAGCTTTGATGGGAGCGGTATCCGCCTGGATCCTTGCCTTGCTTTTGCCCCGCCGCCTGCAGAGTCCGAGTTTCCTGTCGGGGTATGGCCGGCTTCCCCTTCGATGCTCCGACTGTCTTCGGGCCCATCTTTCCTGCCGCCGCACCTCCTTGGCAGAAATTGCAGACCGAGTGGATGAGGGCTATCGCTATCAGTCGGCCGAGCACCGACCAACACTCCTTAATTAGTGCCGCTCCTTGGCAGTCTCCAAGCACCGATCGAGCTCCGCCAGCAGCGCACACCGTATCTAGGGGCATTCCAAACCATAAGTAACGGCAGAGCTTATTCTTTACCCTTGCCCTTAAAGTCCATCTTCAAGGTTTCGGTGAGAACATTTCTACGGCCCCAGGCGGCCGCCATCTTGCTTTCCACCTCTGATTCAGAGTGTTTCTATGGTGTTGTATGGTGCTCCATTTTAAGGAGCCGCTCTCTGCCTAAACTTGGAAACTACCCAGAGTTCCTTGCTTACTATTTTGCCTACTTTATGCAGCACTCTAAGCCTGAAAGGGTATTATCTTGACTTTGTGATCCCTTGTGTCTGGACAAACCATACCTCTCTGAAATACGTCAGGGATTGCTTTTGTTCATTTCAGATTGTCTTGGATGGTATTTTACCAGTCGAGTAATACTATGCCGTGAGTGGTAAAAGGCTTTTGTCATTTTTCAGCAGAAGCATTTGACTGGGCTGCAGCTTTCACAGTAATGTCACCCGAAATTCTCAAATGTTTTGAATAAAAAAAATTGAGCAATGAACAAGACAGTACTTGGGAATGGGCAATCATAGTTTGCCTTGCTTTAAGATTGTAAACCTAATTTAGAGCCAGAAAGAATTCATTTTGTGGGGGAGGAATGTTAAGGAGTAATTTGGTAGTTGGAGACTCTTGCATTTGTAAATATGTACACATATGTTATAAAATGGAACATAGGTTTTTTTCTAACAGTGGATTTTAGTTTTGTCTTCAGGCCCTTTCCAACTCTCATTTCTACTGCTTGGCCACTAGCACATCAGGAGTGAACCTTTTGCGTGTGCTTGCTTTTCCAAAACGTTGTTCTTCTTTCTCAGAATTCACTTATCCATGCCATAGATAGCTGGTTTTCCAGATCTGCAGCCATCATATAGAGAGTGAAATTGTCTATTGTTTTTTGAGTAATACTGCTCCGGTATATTACTTCAAACTGACCACACTTTTAAGCAGTGCTTGATTTGTCACGAAGACCCCACAGAACTGCAGGAACTTGAAGATTTTCTTAGTAGCCCGCCAGCGCTGCTGAATTCAAGGGCTGCCTAGTCGTAATTCCACTGCATTTCTCTTTATTCCATCACCACCCTACGCTTCCTGTCTCTTTACCTCATTTATGTCATTTGTTATTTTATTTCCCTGTTTGTTCCCTTTGTCAGTGAGCTCCGTTCTTATGTTTCTTTGTCTTGCCTTAGAGGACGAACCAGATGCAACTGTCAACTCAGATTTGTAGGGTGGAAGGTCATTGGAACAGTAGCACAGCACCCTCTACCTCCTTCTTTCATCAGTCTGAAAGCCCCCTTATGGTTTCTTGGACAGTTGATCTATTTTGTGTGTACTCTGGCAGATGATCTACTTGATTTTTGTGTTGTTCCCTTGCAGAGTTCTGAACTTGGCTGGACTGTAGAGGGCTGAAGTTCTTAACATGGAAAATTACTGTGCCCCTGGCATTAATAAAGGTTGTCGGCAGCTGATGTTCAGACCTGGGTACAGTCTGTGAAAGAAAACTGTCACTTGGGAAAGCTGCCAGAAGTCTAAAACATGTTTAATAGCCAAAATATAGAAAGCAGCAAAAATATTCAAAGTGCAATTCTCAATGCCCCCAGACCAACAGATCAGCACCTCGTTGCCTGAAACATTGGGGCACATAATGTTATATTCTGTACATTTTGCTGTATGTTTATACATTTTCTTCAATGCAGCAAGTGGAGGAAAGAAACTCAAGGGAACAGGTATTCCAGTATGGGGATCCTCTGAAGGTATGTTGCTCCAGGTTTTGTATGGTGCTGCTAAGGGATAATGGTAACCAGTTAACTTATTGTCTCTTATTTTATCCATGTGATCCTGCATGATTCTCTCCTCATCCTCCCCTTCCATACATCAGCCATTGTGGCCAGCTGTTGGGTGTCCAGTTACAAAACAACATCCTCTTCAATGGAGAAGAAATGTATTTTATTCAACATTCCTTAGATCAAGACCGTTCCAGCAGGTCTTCCTGAGCAGGAGCGTAGCTTGGTCAGTAAGATTGGGTGGGGAGCTGAGCTTCAGGTTTTCCAACAATCCTGCAGGCATTTAATGTTAAAATACATTATACAACAAGCAGGGCACCTGAGAGGGGCTGAAGGGGCAGTGGAAAGGGAGAGGAATGCAGAGTGGTACGGGTACTAAGTAAGGGAAAAAGTATATTTTGTAAACTAACCAACATTTTTAAGACTTTCAAAACAGAGAGAGGGAGAGTGTGTGCGTTTTTATCTGTGTGTTTGTCAAACCTCCTGTTTAAATCCGACAGACACATCACCATACCCGACTGAAAGCATCCATACCCAACTATTTACCAGAAAATACATTTATTAGGGGGTGTCACACCCAACTCCTCCCTCTAGTGTAGTTCCTATAACCCCTGCAGGACCTATTGGATAACATACACTGTGGGCCTGATGGCAGACTGATTCTGAGCACCCCTACCCCGTATGTTAGCCTGTTTTGCATTATCTAGCTCACAGTGCCACTAGAATCTCCTTTTTATCAGAGAGATTAGTTTTTGGCAACCTCAGAACATGACAACCCTGACTCCTCAGACTCGTGGAAACAATGTACTACTTTTCGCTCAGTCACTCGTGCTTGCTCATTTGGTCTCAGAGAGTTACACAGAAGAAACAGTCGAGCGTGTTTACAATAAGAATTTATTGCACAGTTGTTCTTCTAGTATAAAATATATGTGCTGCGACAACTGTTAAACAGTAGCAGAGATATATGATCAGCAGTACAGTGAATAGAAAAGGATAGTACAGTTCTACCATTTTGCAATAGTCATGAACATATACATGAATATAAAATGCATTTATAAAATAAAGCGCATACTCCTACGATGCCTGTCTAGATGTACCTAAGTGTACCTAGCATGTGAGTAGGTGCGAAAGAAGCCAAGAATACCGCTACGATTTAGTCAAACCCCATTACCTGAATAATGAGAGTGTGGGACCTCGTCCTCGTCTCGAGTTGGACACCCCGCAAGGGATGTTTAGACCACTGTCAGCTGGAGCGACTCCATGCAGGAGCCTCAGCATCTCTGGTCAGTGTGTCGGCCTGGAAGTCTCGGTTCCCTCTAACTACTGATAGCAAGAGGTGCTGTATTTATACAGAAAAGTATAGAGTCCCTTTGTCCGTTGTGTCTTGTGTTAGCCATTGTTGGGTATGAAGATGACGTATGGGATGAACCGGTTACGTAGATGTTTATGCAGGTGGATTCTAGCCCCTGCCTGGTTTCCTAGAACTTTTATGAATATTTAATCATACTGGCTGAGCACATCGAAGATGGTATAGGAGGCCATTGTTCGGGAAAAACCCTCCTTCTGTACCAAAACCACAGTCTAGATAAGGTTTAGCCCTCAGCGCCCGTTATTGTGGAGAATAGGGAACTAATGTAGGTGAAAGATTATGCCTATATTAGGGCATCTCAAACCATGCCTATATTAGGGCATCTATATGAAACATAACACCCACTCCTCTTAATACTCAACAATAATAAACAATGATAGCAAACTACTAAGTCATACTAGATGGTAGCGCATATAATTGTCAGTGAGCCACATAAAAACATTTAAAAATTTTAAAAGCATATTAAAAACATTTCTAAGAGGGGAAAAATGTGCAGAGTCAGCTTTTGAATTTCTACTCAAGCTAAAGGTCTAGCGGAGTTCATTTATAGAATTTAAAACTCTTACAAGCGTTTTAGAAGGCCATTCTTTCTTTAGCGATAGTGTCAATTTAGTAGGAAATGTTCCAAATTTAATCAGAGTTGAAATGAAAAAGGAAACACCGAATTCTTTCCCAGCACATGATGAGCCAATTGAAGATTAAGTGTCCTGGCTGGGAGACGCAACATCACAGTCACTTGCTGTAGGGGACGGGAATTGTAATATTTCACACAGTACGTCGATGGAGCACAGATGATGTTCAGTACTGCCCATAGTTGGCATATCGGCAGCCGGTGCTGTAGTCGATACCTCAGTGCTCGTAATGCTAGTTGTAGCGCTTGTGCTGGTGTCAGCGCTAGTGGTGGCTGAGCTGATGCTCACCTCAGTTGTAGCAAAAGGCACCTGCGGGTTTTCAAGGAATGCATTCGTCAGGATAGGAATACGCTGGGGACACAGCCGAGCATGGGACCTCAGCGGTTCCAGCCTTGTGTTCAACTCCGCAGGCGTCTCCGACTCGAGTGTCAGACAGATGTCCAACATGCATTCTTCACCGCAAAACAGGCATCGAAGAACAGGTAAGATGCAATCCATCCAGACTGGTCTAAACGATATGAACCAAGAAGCACTCAGTTCTCGTAGGCGAGGCGTGCCCAGATGTTGTACCATGAGCTCACGGCATCTACGTTCCAGAAGAGCTTTCGCCATTTCGTTCGTGATTGGGCCGTCCATTGCGTATCAGGAAAATGATGATCAGGATTCCAGCTATTAAAAGCAGTATCAGAGGTAAACCTCCAAAGATGCTTCCAAATATGGAGTGTATAAAATTTGGGATAACTCCGAGGACTGTTTGGAAGGTGCTTAGAAAACCTGACCCTATGGTCTTAAATAGGTGTACAATACCACTCGTATCAGACATGTTAAAGATACGACCCACCATTTCTACGAAATGAAAGGGGCAGTTTGTATGAATAAGTGCCTGTATCTCGGTCGAGGTCCTTGCAACTTGAAGATCAAAGGTCTCTCGAGCGGAGGTTAAGGGTACAGTTTGCTGCAAAAGCATGGATTTCATTCTGCTCAAAGTGTCAAATTTTATAAAAGATATCTCTAACGAAGGCCACAAAGGCGCCTCCCTGACTGTACTTGTTGGGGGAAACAATACTTGCATACAGCAAGTAACCCTGGCGTTCACAGTGACCAGATAGGCGATGCCCAGAATCATGCCACAGCAACCTTGATCACTCAGCATCAAGTAACTCCCATTCGAGAGTAACTCAAAAACTGGTGTGATCACGGCAGCCGGAGTTCCTTTCATGTGGCAAGACAGATTCGCCACCGAACCGTTACAAGCTCCGTGTAAAATAATGTCTTGACACATGAAAGAGCCGCTTAAAGCGTTCTTGCAGTTTGTACCACTCAGAAACACTTCACGATCCCCACTACGGCATCGAAATCTATATGGTAATTCCCAGGATTCCTTAATGTATTCTTTACCCAATATTTCATATCTGCCTGCCTGCCTTTGCTCAAGGCAATACTGAAACTGAAAGGTCGTGACGGGGAGAGTGATATGGCCGTGGATTAGTCATTCTGTTGATGGTGATTCCGCCACTGTGAATGGTAGCCTGTCCAGTTTTTCAATATGCAGCATTGTATATTTAGCTCCCCTTTGTGCCATTTCTATCTGTGTATCTGTTAGATTGTATTCAGAGAACAGAGACGTACTGTTTATAAAACGCCAAGGCACAAAGCCTGCACGCAAAGATTGCAGCGTCCAGTTTAATAACATAATAGAACGTAACTGAGATTGCCCGTGTTGTAATATGGCTAAATCCTGTTCCAGTATGTCGATAGCAGAAGATACAATGTTGCCCAATGAATATATCCTGGAGGTCAAAGTTGTTAACCCATTATCTACCACAGCTAAAGCTTTTTCTAAGTTTATACGGTCTATTTCCCGTATTCTCTCTGCGGCCTCTTGTTGGGAAATCTTCCAGTTTTCATTATAGGCAGCATAAATGCCTGCATATATGAAACATTTGTGACGTGTTTTCCTGGGTCCTAGTAAAAAGTCCCTAAGATCCATGTCAAGTGAGAGTAAAGATAAGTGTTGTTTCACTTCTGCAAGTGTTGAGGTTTCTAGCCAACCGAGGCACAACTTCCCAACACTATAGGATGTTCTCTCTGTACATAACGTGGATCTGGCCTATGGATACTGAGTCCCTCGGTGATGTTCAGGAATCGCTTATGACAGCTATTTGTGTCTAAGGGCCAAACCACCCACTGTTTCCAATTTGGGTCTGTTCTATTGTACTTTAAGATGTCATCCACTGTTGCCCCTTCTTTTGTAGCTGAATTCTGCCACCCCCCATATGTCGGTGTTGGAAACCTAGGGGTGTTCAGGTCCTTGCTCTTCGCTAGTCCAAGACAGGATGTCTGTTGCACAGTATCATTTAAAAAAGATCATCTGCTGTGGAAGGAGGCATGCTGTAAATAGTGCCTCTGTACCCTGGACTTGCCAGTCCCTTGAACCCCAAACTGATTTTAAGTCAATTTTGTCTTTCCATAGGTCAAAACCCTGTTCAGACAATTGGGCCAAAAAGGAAGCAGAGTAAATCTGTTTAGTGTTTGTCAACATAATTTTCAGTGCTGATGTTGGTGCAACCTTGTAGTAATATGAGGCTGGATCTGTGGTGTTAAACCCTGAAAAGTATGAAAATTTCTATGCAAACGTTTGTGAACTACTTTTTGGTGGTGTTGGGCAATGTTCCCACTGATGGTACTCAAAAACATTCCTAGGGGAAATGGATTTGTGCAGGAAATGATGACCATAATATTGGTAACAGTACAATGTGTCATAATCTGAAGAACCCTCTAACATTTCATTATTAGAAAATGCAGCAGTTTTCTCTAAATCAGACAACATATTATTTACTGTTTCAGAGTCCCAATCATCAGAAAATGTACTTGAGGTAATGATATCACTTAATGAAATTTTAAATACATGATTAATTTTTAAAAGCTCGGTCGGAACGAATATGTTAAAATCAACCTTGTCCCATACTATACCATCCGGTATAGGAACTGCTGTAATGTTCACTGATGACAAGTCTCTTTGCTCACGATGTGATGATGGATGTGGCTTCAGTAGTATGTTGACCTTTTGGGCTGTGGAACTTTGTTGAAGATAGCGTCCATTAATAAGCATACTAAAAGTTAGTACTAAGCCAAGCCAGAAAAGAAAAAACAATATCCCAGAAATTACCCAGAGTTCAATCCAAGGCGATACAAGGTATGTCTTTTTAAGAAAGTGAAGAAAGTTCTTTACTTGCTGCTTGAATGGTGTTTTGGCTGGCGTCGTATCCGGCTCGCTTGGATCCAGAGAAAATGTATCAAAGTTCATGAAATAGCCAGAAGCAGTTCGATCAATTGTAGGAATTGCATCTGGATTAGTTGAAATGTTATTTTGCTCTTGACGAGGCATGTTGACGTAGACTTCTGTATTAGGTCTAATTGCAACTTGTGAATTATTCTGATGTTCATTTTGAATTTGAATGTTTGGTTCAAGTGGAACAAGTTCCATAGCATTGTTGCTTAGTCTTTCATTCCTTACAGGTGGCTCTTCAAACGTGATGAGTCTTTCTGTTTGAACTTCTTGGATTGTAGCGAGAGGAGGGCGTCTGCTACTGTGGAGACCACGAGGCCTACTGCTTATTATTGGCCACGTAGTGTGGTTTGATTAAGTCGATTGAGACAAATCTTTTCTCCTTTTTCCCGGCAAGAGGTGGCAAAAGTACAGTTCTTGTTCCTTGTACTGCAAGGACTGGTACAGGTGTTCTGTATGAAGGTCCAAATTCCTTTTTGTCCGCAATTTTCTCTCTGACCAGATCCCCGACTTTTGGGATCCAGACAGGTCTTGCCGTGTCTGCCTTGACTTCCCCAGTGGCGGTCTGCTTTAGTCGGACATTGCTTTGTTTTGTCCTGGATTCATTTAGATCCTGTAAAACAGCCAAACGATCATGGATATCAAATGGTTTTTCATCCGCCACTGCGCCTTCACAATCAAGATCAGGTACCCACATTTGTGTCCCAAAGAGGACTTCATATGGAGTGACACCCCCTAGAGAGTTTCTTGGCTGGTTTTTTAACGCCCGCTGTACCCCATAAAGGTGTTTGACCCAACTACCGCCCTTGCCTAATACCCTAGCTGTTAAAGATTGCTTTAAGTCCAGGTTTTTCCTCTCCACAACCGAATTTCCCTCGGGATGGTACGGAGAGGAGTACCGCAATGCTATGCCCATTTCTTCCATGGCCTCTTTGTAAGCCCGAGAGCTAAACGCAGGGCCGCTGTCAGAATGTAACAAACTGCGTATGTGCCGATAAAGACTCACAAATATAACAGTTCGAGCGTCAGCCGAGCGCTGAGGCCATACCCATATGAATCTCGAGCAGGAATCCACTGCAACCATGATATATTTGTAAGCCCCGTCCGTTTGTAAGGGGCCACAGTGGTCCAAGTACACACATGCGAGAGGTTTGTCTGATTTTAATAATGGCATCTGCACGGGTTTTGCTACCATGGAGCCTTTCATCTGCTGGCAGATGTCGAAATTTAAGACATAGTCTTTAGTTTGCTTAGTTAACCCTGGCCACCAGTAGCGCTGTTTCAGTAAAGAAATAGTCGCTGTAACGCCTGTGTGCGTAGAGCCCAAACCCTCGTGTGCTGCTAGTATTAAAACTTGCCTACGATCCATATTTGGTATTACCCTATCCCCCACTCCAGGAATCTGAGCATATGGAATGTTACTTGCATCTAACTTGTAGGAGTATTTGAGTGGAAATTTTTTAGGTACTGCTGTGCTGCCTTTGCGTGAAGCAATGACAGCTACCATAATCTCACCGTCTATTCTCGTTTTGGAACGAGTGAGTGCAGCTACGGAAGCCATGCGAACAGCCCCCTTTGCGGCTTCATCAGCCAATGAGTTCCCTTCAACGTGAACGCCATCACGTTGATGACTCAGTGTATGGATCACGTGAGTCCTTGGTAGCTCATTTTTCAACTCTGCTACCATTTCCCATAGCATTTTATGCTTAATTGTGCCACCTTTCGCATCTTTAAAACCGTTTTGCTCCCAATGGTATAGGTATTCATTATATGACTGAACACAGTAAAATGAATCACCCACGATTAGTGTGGGGAATTCGTGATCCGTATTTACAAGTGCCAGTATCAGTGCTTTTAACTCTGCCAACTGAGCCGTGCAGTCTCCTAGAGATTGCGTCTTGGTGTAACTTGGATGGAACTTGCCATCCCGCATGCGACCTTTAACGATAGCACTCGCTGCGCTGTATTGCTGCTTACTTCCTATGGCCGGTTGCGCAGATCCGTCAGTATAAATAATATATTCATACTGATCGAGAGGCAAGATTTCATTTGGTAGAGGATATTCGTGTTCATATTGCAGGAATGCCTGTGTTTTTAAACTTGGATCAAATCTGTATTCAACGTCCGTTGCAGTAAGAGAATTAGCCCATTGTATCCATCTTGGATGTAAGGCTTTTGCATTTGGAATGCTAGCCTTTGTAACAGCTTCTAAAGCCGGTACCGGGGTTACGACAATAATGCGTTTCCCTTGTGCTAGTGCTCTTGCTACAGCGGTTTGAACAGCTGTCAGTATTTTTTCTGTTGAAGTGAAACGCATTTCTGCATTTGTGTACAGGTGTGATTTGTATGCGATTGGTACTGTTTCTCCTTCATTGAAGGTTAAGTAAGTGTACCCGCATTGACCCGCAATTATACGGATCCCCAAGTGGCATACGTTTACGCGTGTTTGCAAGGGTTTGGAAGCTATCATGTCTTCCTGGAGTGAACGAAGAATATTAGTATGTTCTTGTGTCCAATTTCTGGCTGAAAAGTCAGGTTTTATTAAGTCGTAGAAAGGTTTTACCCTTTGTGCGTAATCTGAAATGTATGCTCTGCCGAAATTTAGGAATCCCAGTATTGATTGTGAATTTTTTTATGATTTTGGAGGCTGGAGCAGCGCACATTTTTCTAAAAAGTTTGCTGCTAGACTTTTCCCTTCACTTGACAGCTCATATCCCAAAAATAGGACATTGAGGTGGGCTATTTTTGATTTTTTAAAGTTAAATTTGTAGCCCTCAGTGGCAAATCCCATAATAATGGTGCTTACCCTGGTCAAGTGCCTCTCTAAGTCGTCGGCTGTTAGATAAATATCATCCACATAGGACAACGCTTCTTCATCAAATTTTTGAAGTAACTCTGTTACCCTTTCTGAAAGTACCCCGGGCTATTCTTATACCCTTGGGGGAGTCGACAAAATTGTCGCTGGGACCCTAACGCTGAGAATGCGGTCAGATACCTGCTCTCAGGCGCTATATTTTGGCAGAAAAATCCATTTGAGATATCAAGTGTTGTTTTGTATTTTTTCCGCACAATGTTATTAATTAATGCGGCACTATGTGCATTTTGGACAGCAAATGTCTTTGTGCATGAGTTTAAATGTCTGTAATCTAAAACTAGACGATATGTATTGTCGGGTTTAGAGACGGGAAACAAAGGATTGTTCATTGGAGAGGTACATTTTTCAATGACCCCCTGGTATTCAAGTTGATCTAAGATCTCCCTGACCTGTTTTTTAGCTTCTTGCTTTATTGGGTATTGCCTCTGAGCATTAGGTGAAACTTTTAACGGGATCACGTGGTAGGTTGAATCCTCATCCCACCCAGCGTGATTTTTGTACAATGCTTGAGCTTGGGCTACTGCCCACTCCCGTGCATATGTATGTTTAAGGTGAACAGGAACATTGGTCGGAAAATGCAGGACAAATTATACTTTCTCCCCTGGGGCACTCCATTACGAATGCTGGCGGCCAATCTTGTTCGGCTAACAGGATGTCATATCCAGATGATAAGTTCTTCCAAAAGAGACCTTTTACTTTCCTGGGCTTGTCCCCCTCCAACCGGAGTGTTATTTCATGTAACTTATGTGGGACGCTCACCCTTTTGTCTGGTGTTTCCACTGTGATGTAATCATTCAAGTCCGCTGTCACCAGAAATTCCTTCAGGTTCTGGCGAGCTATTGTTACTTCTGCCGCACTGTCTAGCATCGTCATAGCCCATTCCCCGTTCAGAAGTTGTGTCCTCAGAATTCTGGGCATGTCTGATTTTCAGACCAGCAACTTTCTTTTTCTTAAATTGAGGTTTTGATTTTGGCTTATCTTCTTTTTTGGAAGTAAAGTCTTGGGCGTGCTGCTTGTCTCTGGACTGTGTGCGCTCCTCTCTGTGTTCTTCTCTCTCTGAGTTTTTCTTTGAGCCCTGAAAGGAACGAGAGGAACGTGTATCAGTATCCTGATACCTGTCAGGTTTCCTAATATTATCCCTATTCCTAAGGTTGTACCTCTTTTCCGAGGGCTCCTGTGGAGGAGACCTACCTCTAGACTGAGATCTGTTGTCTTTAAACTTTTGTTGTTTTTTATTACCCCACTTCTTTTTAGAAGAAGTCGGTGTCTGCTTAGAAGTGTCCTTTTCTGGACTGCCCATTAGTTGAGGTTTTACAGCTTTTCCCCCCAAACTATCCCTGCCTAACTCTGCATACGCAGTTCCAATTATTTTGGGTAGTTCATTCTCCTGTTCTAATGGAGAGAACTCCCGTAGGCGTTGGCGGATTGCCACTGATGCTGCTTCCCCTTTAATGTTAGCTAGTATTATGGCTGATAACTGGTCGAAGTTATTTAATAACTTCATCCCCAAGTTCAGAGCAGGCTCTGCTCCGTACTCATTTTGTATTTGTCTTAATACATCTGGTATCACTGCTAATGAAGGAATACCATGAGTTCTGGTATATATGGCAGCAAAGACTGTACCCCAAGAGGTACAATCCTCTAACTGTGGTGTAATCCCCATGGGAAATGCAGATTGTTAACATTCTGTGTTTTTCAAATGGTGTGGTATTTGGGAATACTGCTTCTAACTGGGTTATTTTCTGAGCTACCCAGAAAGGAATTTGTTCACGTTTTGAGAGCATTTTACCCATTACCGCGTGTAATGTTTGTGGAGTAATTTTAGTAGTTGTGCTCTGTGTAGGAGCTGTATTTGGTGTAATTACTGTTGGTTGGACCGCAAGTGTCCTCATGACGAATTGTGTCATGTTTCTGTAAAGTTTTATCAACTCTTTGTGTTGGAAAATCAATTCATCATTTGGCATTGTGTCAATGTCAGGATGTGGTGCATAGGTCGCTAATATCGGCCATGTTGCTCCTGGTCTTCCTAATGAACCGAGTCTTGCTCTTCTTCTTAAGTGGGGTCGGGCGCCATTAAACCAGAAATTATGTTCCTGGTAGGTAAGCGGAATCTCAATCTCCTCAAACGGAGTGTAGACTCCTGGGACTTCTTCATGTGTATAATAATGAAAGGTTTGTGTTATAGCATTTGCTGCTGGGAATGTAACCCATGAATAGAACACCTCTGTTTGGAAATCTTCGTGTGCCTCTATCACGAATATTACTACACCTCCTCTGGCTGGTACACCATTTTTGAGGAGTTTAGCTGTGAGTGTATGTCTTACATTGGGTGCAATCTGTATTGCATTGGCATCTTCCTCATCTGACTGACCTATTTGTGCCAGCGGGTCTAATTCTCCGTTGTCGGTAGTCATTGTGTTAAGAACACGGAATAACTGTCCAAGGAAATTAAGATAAGGTGTTTTGCACAATTTTGGGAACTAAATGTTCCTCAAGCTTGTTTAACCAACAGCCAATAAATAGGATATCTCGCCTACTCAGCTGTGGCGGAGTTTGTGCCCACCCATTCTAGACGTCCTGGTTTTTGTGAGTAGGGGTCTCTGAGAATAAGCACGATTGAACTACTCATATTCTACTGTTAAATAAGTACCTAACCAACATTGGTGGCGCCATGTA
The DNA here is from genome assembly GCA_963921515.1 of Calotriton arnoldi. Classification (NCBI taxonomy): domain Eukaryota; kingdom Metazoa; phylum Chordata; class Amphibia; order Caudata; family Salamandridae; genus Calotriton; species Calotriton arnoldi. Next base: position 8,294,250 of record CAWUFW010000013.1, on the reverse strand, counting down.
GTGTAGTTCCTATAGTACCCCTGCAGGACCTGCGCTTTTGGATAACATACACTGTGGGCCTGGTGGCAGACTGATTCTGAGCACCCCCACCACGTATGTTAGCCTGTTTTGCATTAGCTAGCTCACAGTGCCACTAGAATCTCCTTTTTATCAGAGAGATTAGTTTTTGGCAACCTCAGAACACGACAACCCTGATTACTCAGACTCGTGGAAACAATGTACTACTTTTCGCTCAGTCACTCGTGCTTGCTCATTTGGTCTCAGAGAGTTACACAGAAGAAACAGTCGAGCGTGTTTACAATAAGAATTTATTGCACAGTTGTTCTTCTAGTATAAAATATATGTTCTGCGACAACTGTTAAACAGTAGCAGAGATATATGATCAGCAGTACAGTGAATAGAAAAGGATAGTACAGTTCTACCATTTTGCAATGGTCATGAACATATACATGAATATAAAATGCATTTATAAAATAAAGCGCATACTCCTACGATGCCTGTCTAGATGTACCTAAGTGTACCTAGCATGTGAGTAGGTGCAAAAGAAGCCAAGAATCCCGCTAGGATTTAGTCAAACCCCATTACCTGAATAATGAGAGTGTGGGACCTCGTCCTGGTCTCGAGTTGGACACCCCGCAAGGGATGTTTAGACCACTGTCAGCTGGAGCGACTGCATGCAGGAGCCTCAGCGTCTTTGGTCAGTGTGTCGGCCTGGAAGTCTCGGTTCCCTCTAACTACTGATAGCAAGAGGTGCTGTATTTATACAGAAAAGTATGGAGTCCCTTTGTCCCTTGTGTTTTGTGTTAGCCATTTTTGGGTATGAAGATGACGTATAGGATGAACCGGTTACGTAGATGTTTATGCAGGTGGATTCTAGCCCCTGCCTGGTTTCCTAGAACTCTTATGAATATTTAATCATACTGGCTGAGCACATCGAAGATGGTATAGGAGGCCATTGTTCGGGAAAACCCTCCTTCTGTACCAAAACCACAGTCTAGATAAGGTTCAGCCCTCAGCGCCCGTTATTGTGGAAAATAGGGAACTAATATAGGTGAAAGATTATGCCTATATTAGGGCATCTCAAACCATGCCTATATTAGGGCATCTATAAGAAACATAACACCTCGAAGCTACACCCCTGTTCCTGTGTACTGAGAGGGAGTACATGAGCAAAGAAGAGCCAAATATGTTCACAACGGAGATATGCTTCTTCTACATCCAGCCCTGGTACGGAGAGCTAAGGCCAGCAACAGCTCCTAATTGGTTAGTGGCTGTCTTAGTCTGATCCACAAAACCAGTGGACATTATGAGACATAAGCCATTACAAAGAAAACCAGAGTGATTGCATTTTCGGGATGTTGATTTCCACGGGGCAGAATAGCACCTAAGCTGAAATGTACTCGATACTGATTGCATCCTCTGAAATGAAATGTGCGTGCAACTTTGCATTAAGCCAACAGCAATTGTTTCTGATTATAAGCAGGCCTTGTGAACCATGTTTTCAAGTTCAACATTTCACTTTGAGAAGCTCAGTTCATCAGTACGGAGTAAGGGACTGAAACAGAAGCAAGAAGTTTGGCTGCCTCCTCTGAATGAGTAGGGAACATTATCCAGGACTTAGTCAAAAACTACAAACACTTTATGCAATATGGTATGCCCTTTATCATTACCTAGTCCACACCTTGTCCAATGTAAATTAAAAGTGGGACTCTCAAAAAATGACTGTTTTGGCAACATTTGATATAATTGAGTGTCACTTGTGATAATTAGGTTTTTGCACCATGAGACCTCTGTTTGATATTACGCTTAAGTGTGAATTCATGATCATCAGATCACACAATGCTTCTTCTGCTCAGGCTTAAGTATTAGGCATTTGAAACACATGGTTAAATAAAGTTAAAAAGACAGCATAACTAGTCAAACGTTTATCTTCATAGTATCTAAAGTAGTAGCACTGCAACTGTCCGACTACTTATCGAGTAACCTTCCTTTGAATGCTCAGATTCAAACTTCACTGGGGAAATCTTAGAATGTGCCACATGGGTAACCCCATTAATTTGAAGGTTCCCAGGTCTACCCAAGGTAGATGAGTGACTCAGGTTTGTCAAACAGCAACAATGTCATTCTGCTTGGTTTCTTTTGGAGTATTCTGCAATTGAACAGCCTTCTCCGCTGCTGTCTTAAAGAAGGAGTTCAAGGGAATCTTTGCCTGTTCCAGTTGGCTCCACAGGGCCTGGGTAGGGGCCTCCGTGTAGCAGGTTGTGAGGAAGCATACCTCGGCCTCCAGGGCCTGAAGCTCTGAGTGGGTATTGTGCTTCGATAATGCGGAATCCTGCATCATTTGTCCCTTCAGCGGACCCATACACGCCACCCAGAGGACTCAGTAAGAGCCCATGGAATTTCTCATTCTCCAAGAAATAGGTATGGAGGTGGTTACGGAGCTGCGGCCTACCGTTCTGGGTTTTGTAGGCAAAAGCCTCCATTGTCCACCAGAGTAAGGGTGGGGGGTGAGCCCCCATTTCTATGCCAAGGCGAACCGGGCAGTGGTCAGTGATGCAGCCCTCCAAGATGTCACAACTCATCATATGTGGAAGGAGGCTTCCTTGAAGTAGGAAGTAGTCGATCCGGGACTGAGTCCCATAGGGACAAGAGAGGAAAGTGTAATCCCTTTCCACTAGATGAAGAAGGCACCAGACGTCGCAGAGAGCATGATCTACAAGAAGGTCTCTGAGCAATGCCCTGTCATTGCCTTGCTATACGTCTGATTGTCCCGTCCGGTCAAGCGTCGGGTCGGGCCACATTCCAGTCCTTTCCCAGAAGGACAGGGGTCCTACCAAACTCCTGCAGAAGCCGCAAGAGACGGGTCAGGAAGTGAGTCTTGTCGCCGATGGGGCATAGATTGAGCTCACTATGATGGAGTGTTGCAGTATGCAGAGCTTTACAAAGACCCACCTACCTTCTACATCCACCCACGTCTGGAGTATCCGATATGCCAGTGGCCACCTCCCACTTTTTGGAGCAGGCCCCCTCATTGTTAACAGTCCTAATACTACTGGTAACACCTAATGAAGCCCTAATTTGGTAGATTCCGCCGGGAATGGTGCATTTCCTGCAGGAAAGCTATGTCTGCCCGTTTGGTGTGTAGATAGTGTAACACTTTCTTACATTTAATATAATGATTCATGCCATTAATGTTAAGGGATACTACCATCAGTTACACAGGCATTCTCTGGGACAGGGATGCAAAGGAAGCAGGAGACCCTGGGGAAGTGGTGACATCAAGTGACATGCGCTGCTGGCACCGATGGGACTTGACTACGGAGATGGGCTTAGGAGAGGGAAGAAGGAGGGCAAGAAAAAGGGGGGAAGGTGGGCGAAGATGGGAACTAACAACTTTGAGCTCGTGTTTATACCTATGCCATGCGTGGGCAAGCTAGAGCCAATCCCACCTGCCAGGCAAGGGGGAGGACCTCAAAGTCAGAAACAGCAGAGGAGGGAGGAAGCCATGTTGGGGGGGGGGGCGATCAGCCGTGAAAGCTGGGCCATAGAGGGGCGTGGGGTGCCCTGCAGGAGAGAGGAAGAAAGGGTGGGTCAACACTAGAGCAGTAATGACATCTCCCGTACTCCGAGGGCCAAGACACGGGGTGGGGGAGGGACACGCAAGAGCCCAAGGCAGTAGGAAGGCTTCAAACAAACGGAACATGACCCACGGCATGGAGAAAGTGCAAGGAAGGGTGCAGTGAAATGAAGGATATACCCACCTCACTGGCCTGCTGTCCAAGACATGGGGCGTCGAACTAAGTGAGAAAAGATGCATTAAACAGTACTACAGGGACAGCCAGGACAAATGGGCATCGCAGCAGATGAAGAGGAATAACATAGACAAGTCTCAGTGTGCCCTCTGCCAGGTCAAGCATGTGCCCCAATGGGTCCCCAGTGTCCAGGGCAACAGAATGGACCAGTTCAGATCCCCAACAGAAATGACTGCAGGAAACACATAGCAGATGGGCAGTTCATTGCCAACACAAAAGAATATAATCAGACTCCGGCCCCTCATTCTCTGATCGGGTGCTTCAATGGAGAGCGTGATTTGTCCCTGTCTTTGTCCTTTTGGAGTTCCTCCATCACTTGATAAAGTCTGGCCCTCTCTCCAGGTCATCTCACTCATACGTGAATGTCGGGAGCGATGGCGAGGGGGCTTCTAGATGGGAGTTGACTGAGTTATTTCATTGGGTGCCATCCTTGGGGGCCGATGACGCCACGTCTATCGAAAAGTCCTCCAGCGTGTCTGAAAGGCTTCCAGTTCAGCAGGATGCAGGAACTCCACAGTGCCACTTTCGTAGGTGACCTTCATCCTGGCCGGATCAAGTAGGCCATATTTCATTTTTCAGATCTCAGTGCTTCAGCCTGGGGCGGGGTGCAAGGAACCACCTGTGACTAGCATTAGTTGCCGCTGAATAGTCCACAGAAAACGAGATCCTGCTAAGAGGAGGGGGTTCCAAGACCCGTCAGACAGCATGGAAAATTGCCCGGGTGTGCTGGTGGCACAGCGTGCAGGTGATGATTGGAAGAGGAGAGTTGGTATTCAGGGTGCGGCAGGATTGAATTCAGTGCATCGGCTGGAGCTCAAGAGGCTCTGAGAGGCGCAGGTGGAAGAAATCTGGGAGCATGGACGTCAAGTAGGCGATCATATCCGGCTGTTCCTCTCCCTACGGGACTCTGTAAGTCCTGAAGTTGTCCCTTCACGCCCTGTCCTCCATGTTGAAGTAAGTGACCTCCTTAGGGCCACCCGGGTCAACGCAGACCACCTCTCAGCCTTCTGTACCAAATGTAGAGTCGGAGAGACAGTGGAGAATAAACACCAATACCTGTTTATTTGTATACACTCAGAGCAGAGCCCCGTCTGCACAATCTCTGGAGAGAGCTACAGAGGGAACTGAAGACCAGCAAGCATAGAGATACATTATGTACATTTCATAGTCTGTTAAGAACATGCCCATAGTGGAATTTTCCAGGCAGATGCAGCTGGACCGTAAAATACAAAAAAAAGGTTCCTGCTCTTGAATCTACACTGCTCAGCACAGTCCAAGGCTGTTGCACCCTTAGCTGTGATCGAACTACCAGACAGGTGGGAGCGGGCCTTTATCTAGTGGGAAAGCTGTGCGCTGGCACTAACAGTTCTTTATTGCAGAAACGAAACTCAGCAAAGGGCATTTCTCAGAAATGGCAGAAGATTAGTTTTGATCACCATGCAAAATGAAGTCAGAGAAAGAAAATGGTGCAGCAAATGCTAACTTATACAGGGCACTGCGTAAGCATCAACGGGCCTAATCTAACAGACCCTCCTTTTAGCATGAGCTAAAAACATATTCTAATAACAAAGTAGACAGCATCACAATAACGGCATCAACACATCAGAAGTTAATAGAGCATCAGAATTAAAAATGCAACTGGGGTTAAACTATGGGCTCTCTTTATAATCAACATTAGAAAGTGGAACAGAAAGGAGGGAGGAATCCTCAAATATTCCCTCATCAATATTCATAAGATCATCAATATTCTCCTGGAGCATCATAGCAGCATTTGTAACATGGGGTGATATTTTCTGTTTATGCGTGAAAACAGTGGCACAATAAGAACAACAGAAGGGAAGACATTGAACGAGGACACAACAGAGCACTAACATCACAATAAGATAAATCATTTCTTTAAGGATCCAACCCCAACTGCCAAAAAGGGACAAACTTCAATTCCCACTTTCCATTCCTTTAACATTGTCAATAATATCCATAATATGTTGTGTTATATTTTTCTCCAAATTCTTTATACCAACCACGCACTGGTCGCCGACTACTGCGCATACACCACCACTGTTTGCTAAGATGAAATCCACTGCATATCTAGTCTGTTCTGAAAACACCTGCATGCTTTCCAACTGAGAGGTGATGTCAAGCAAAGCTGCCATTGTAGTATTGGATAGTATCTGTAACTTACATCCAAAATATTCCCTAGCTTTCTCACCCCTGGCCATGGCAGTACCACCCAGTGTAAAAATGGAAGAGAGGATGTATCCAAATGTAATTCCATTACTATAGCTATTTACTTCCAAATCCGTTACTCCTTCAAAGAATTCTTTTGTTAAGGTCCTTTTTACCCATCTCGTTTTTGGTCGAGCATATTTACATGGAACACCCAATGGCAGTACCATCCCAAGGGCTACATCATCAGTGCCATTGTGGACATTAGAATAAGTCCCATTAGACAGAAAGAAAAACCCTGGGTTCGCATATATCGGCCCCTGATAATCCACGCAGCGTATCTAGAGTTCATTCCCAAAGTGCTCGGATCATTTTTATTCACCAAGGGGACTGTATTTTTAAACAATATTATCCCTGAACAATTAATGTACAGAGAAGTGTCCGTGCTATTCACTATGGGACAACAGGCAGGATAATAACCAGCCTCCTGTGGTACTGTCAATTGCTTGTAATGCCAACCCACCAGTGTTATATTCTGTTCTTCCATATAGAAATTATCACACTAGGTATTGTTGTCACAACCTGGGTAACCCATTCCTTGTGGCTTTTTATGATACAGACATGGCCCAGGATAACCAAATCCAAACATTCCCCTTACTTCTGCAAACTAAGGTGGCCGATTGTACGTATAATTCACAAGTGACAAGGGGTACACCGTCCAAAGGCTAGAGACATATTGGGTGGGATAACAGGCAGTCCCTTTTCCAAAGAACCTTTTATGGGTCTCCACAAACACATTTCTCGGGACAGCCCTTTTATTACGTCTCGGGAAAATAGCTCTACCCTTACTACGTGCGGGTACACTATGTGTATTCCCAGAAACCACGATACCCCACATAGTATTATTATCACCACTATTAGGAGAACAACACATGCAATTTTACTCCTCTTTGACCAAATCACACTACGTTGGACAGTGACAATTGGCTGCTCCTCCTCGTTAACTTTCATGCCAAAAGGATGCATAATGAATTGACAGAAAGAAATGCAAGGAAAATATAAATGTTCCCAGTGTCCATCAGAGCCTCACTGGTAAAGGCTCCTATAGTCCATCAATTAGTTGGCGCTCTTGAGCACCGGCGGTGGAACTTGCTCTGTCCCCAGCTCTTTTCCTAACCTATCCCACGCTGATAAAGGTGGTATACTCTCAGAGTATAATTTTCCCTAACTAATGTTCAAACAACAAAAGCAAAGCAGATGCAGAATTTTCACTGGTTCCGATCCCTCGTTGGTACTGCTACTCAGTAGTTTCCTAACTTGTACGGTCCATCCCTAATCTTTTTTCTCCTTATGTTCGGTGGTCCTCATCCGAGGACGTAAATCGTACCTGGCAGCACCAGGCACTGTGTGATCACTGAACAAAGGCTCCTGGATAGCTCGTATTTCTGGTGGGACAGCCTCATTCAGAACGTCGTCGTTCTCCTTGTCTGTTCGGGTCCAGATTAATTGTGCAGCGCTGAACGGCACAAATCTGGGCACTTGCTCACATTCAACGTCTCCTATTCCCTTCTTGACCCACTGGTCATAAGGCAACGGCAAAGGTATTCTTTTACAGTGGGTTGCATGGACCCAGTTCTTTCGACCAGCAACCTTTACAGCCATCTGTGTCACCAACAGAACTTGCTCAGGACCTTTCCATCTGGGCTCCAAACTTTTCTTCCTCTGAAAATTGCGGACGAGAATATAGTCATCAGGCTGGATGCTGTGGCCAGGTCCCTCTGGTTTAGGATGTAAGGAATCTCGAACCTGTTGGTGAATAGAACGCAAGCTCTATGTCAATTGTCCAAGATAATCAAGCAATACAGGATATTCAATGTCTTGGATGCACTCTTAACTAGTGTGCAGATGTTACATAATTAAGCATTCTTTGTCCTCTGTTTATGCATTGTCTCCGATGTGTTTATATCTTGTTATTGAGCGCTTTGAGCTTTATTATCAAATAAGTGTGTTTATTCTTCCTTACATACATCTACATTAAACACTACATCTGTTTGACATCCATGTTATCATTTCTTTTAATAAATTGAAACATTTACTGTAGAAGGAGTGCAACTTAAGAGTTACAAACTGTTGTTAAACAGAAGCAAATGTTCTTGCCGATTCTGAGCAACGCCCCAATCTAATGTGAATCTCCTGCTTGGCAACAGTGGGTCCTAAGAGTGAAATGAAAATGAATGGGGAGAGGAGTTGGCCTAACGGCTAGGGCGGTCGACCTCGAATCTGGGGAACTGGGTTCGAGTCTCGGAAATGACGCTGAACATCCTGTGATTCTGGGCAAATCACTTAATCCCCCCGTGCCTAACAAAAATGAATGTGTCCTCATGTAATGCAACTGGTGCTATGTAAAGCGCTCTGATACCCAATTCGGGTCAAGTTCGCGCTATATAAAACTCTGCAAAATAAAAATAAAATAAATGTCGGAATACTTCTTAGGCCGAGGGACGCCCCAGACATTCGCTGGGCGTCCAAACACTTCCTCAAATGGGAATAAACCAGTTATAGAGTGTGCTGTAGTCCTGGTTGACAAAAGTGCCAAAGGAAGGGAATCTGACCATCTCAACCCTGTTGTTTCCTGAATTTTTGCCAAATTCAGTTTGAGAGTAACATTGTACTTCTCAACCAAACCCGCTGACTGTGGGTGATTGTCAGCATGAAATTTCTGTTTAATGTGCAAACCTTCACATATTATTCTAATCACTTTCCCATTAAAATGAGATCTGTTATCACTCCAGATAATTCGGGGCATACCGAATCGAGGAAAGCACTCTTTAAGGAGTACTTTTGCAGTTGTGGTGGCCGTATTGTCTTTAGTGGGGTAAGCCTCAACCGATTTACTAAACGTGCATATAACCACTAGGACCTACCTGAGATTAATACAATGTTCCAGCTCAATAAAGTCCATTTGGAGGACTTCAAATGGGAATGTAGGTGGCGCAAAGTTACCAGATGGTGTAGGGGTACCTTTCCCTGGATTATGCCTCATGGAAATCATACAATTTTTCACTAAATGCGCAGCTGTTCTGGAAGTATCATCATTACACCAAACCGGGGCCAATAGTTTACAAATTCCTTTTGCACTAATATGAGGTGGACCATGAGCCATAGTAACCACAGGGAGCACATATGCATCAGGTAACATTCATTTCTGTTTTCCAGACTTGTCAATCTAACACCCTTCTTCATTTAATTGTGCTGTACTCTCCTGCCATACTGCTAGTTCTTCCATTGTTGCCTCACTTTGTATCTCTTTCACACTCTCAACCGTATTTTCAAACTTGGCATTCTCAGGAACCCACCTAGCTGGACCTGCAACAAACATTCTCTTCATCTTACATCGAGCAGTTTCCTTGGCTGTCTGATCTGCAAACGCATTCCCTCTACCAACATCATCTGTCACCTTTCTATGGGCGCTACACTTCACAATCGCCATCTTCTTAGGAAGTGTTAATGCAGATAACAGCTGCAATATGAGATGTTCATGTTGTATCTTAGTGCCATGGGAGGTAAGGAACCCTCTCTCTGCCCACAATCGCCCGAAATTATGTGCGACCCCGAATGCATATTGGCTGTCTGTATAGATATTGACAACCAAACCTTCACTCAGTTCACAAGCTCGTATGAGGGCAACGAGTTCTGCTGCCTGGGCAGACTGATAAGGGACCTGTGATGTCTCAACTACTGTACGCAATGTAGTGATAGCATAAGCTGCAGTAGTGGTGCCATCTGGTAATTTAAAACAAGAGCCCATCGACATATAGTTCTCCTTGGGGATCAGATAAGGGAACATCAGTCAAGTCTACCCGTCCTTTCGTCTCTTCCTCTGTTCGGAAAATACTGTCATGTTTATCGACTGCATCGTTTTCCGAAGGGATGGGTAGTAATGTGGCTGGATTTAGAGTGGCACATCTTTTAATCATAATATGCTTAGCAAACAATGTCAATTCATAGCCAGTAAGACATGCACTGGTGAGGTGCTGTGTCCTTGTTTTATTCAAAAGTGTATCCACAGCATGGGGTACCATAACTGTGAGGTCAGTATCAAGTACGAGTCCAGCCGATTGTCTGATTGAAGTGGCCACAGCCACGACCGCTTGCAGACAGCTCGGGAGGGCTCTTGCGACAGGGTCAAGCACAGCAGAAAAATAAGCGCACAGTCTCTGTCTATCACCAAATCTTTGAGTCAAGACAAAAAGAGCACAGCCAGCCATCTTGTGGAGGTAGAGCACAAAAGGTTTCCTATAGTCAGGTGTGCCTAGCACTGGAGCAGAACAAAGCGCAGCTTTTAATTGTTCAAAAAAGGGGCATTTAAGTGATGGTAGAGATACGTTCTGGTGTTAACCTTCTACCCTCCTAGGTGACCTCCTGTCGACAATACTGAATCTTCGAGAAAGATACCTTATGCCCATGATGTGCCAGATCTAACAATAATTTCACTGTACTATCCTTGCAACCTTGTTCCGGGTCAGAAGCAATTGACAAATCATCTACATACTGCACCAATACGTTACTTGGAGAAAACGAGAGTGTATCCAACTGACCTTTCAATGCTTGGCTGTAATTACTAGGACTTTCAGTATAGCCTTGAGGAGCGCAACAGAAGCGGAAACTTTTGCCAGCTAGTGTAAATCCAAACAAATGCCTACTATCTGGGTGTATAGGAATGCTAAAGAATTCATTTTTCAAATCAATAATGGAGAAAAACCTAGCGGTAGATGGAATCATTGTTAAAAGTGTAGTGATATCAGGAACCACTGAGAATTGCGGGACTACTATTTTATTGACCTCTCACAAATCGATCACAAAACGATATACATCATCAGCTGTATCAGAGGAATCCGAAGGTGTCCTTTTTAGGACCGGGAGAATAGGGCTATTACATACGTTACCTGTAGTTTCCTCAACAACTCCCTTGTTTATTAAATCCCGAACTATTTGAAGAAGGGCTCTTTCTCCTGCCTGTGGTATTTTATATTGAGGAATGCAGGGCAATATAGCATTGTCCTTAACCTGTATCGAAACCGGAAATATACGTAATAGGCCTACATCGGTGTCACCAGTGGCCCATAACATAGGGGGTACTTGATCAAATTCAGGCGGAAGGGGGGCATCTTTAGAAAGACACTGTCTAGTACCTGCATCCGGGCCCATTGTAATGTAAACACCGTCGGGGGAACAATAAATAGTAACATGCATTTTCTTTAGTAAGTCCAAACCCATCAAATTCTCACCACAATTAGATGTTAAAAGAAATTGAGAGTCTACAGTAAAAGGACCAATGGTAAGAGCAAGGGGGCGTGAAATGGGGTCCACAACCGGTACTCCAGAAAAACCCACCAAAACTTTATTATGGGCAGACAGGGGTGCCCCAGGGACCAGGTGTCGGGCAATAGAGCTTTCCTGGCACCTGTATCAACTAGGAACTCCTTAGGAGATCCCTGCAGGTCTATCTTGACATAAGGGCCACGCTGGTCTACAGGTATTTGAACTGGTCCCGTACCCTGTCCCTGGCTGTCCTAGCTGTAAGACATCCCCTCACATCATCAATATCATAGTTGCCATTGTAATACTGCCTGTCCTTAGCATCATCAAAATAATTGTCAGAACGGTCCACAGGGGCAGTAGTGTGTTGCTGTCTATTGGTCCTGTGGCCCCTGTTTCCGGAACCTCGTCCTCGAGTGGACGAAACGTTTTGCAAAAGTATGGGGCACTGGCTGCGCCAGTGACCTTCCTCCTTGCAGTACGCACACTGATTCTGCCCCAAAGGTGTTGTTGGAGGCTGTCTAGTAAGAGGAAGATGCTATTGGGATCCCTGTCCCCTGGAGTTACCCCGATATGCCTGTTGCAGTAATACCTTTGTCTTCAGATCATTATGCTTTTTATCATTTCTGTCTTTCTCTTTATTATTCATATGCTCATAATATTGGGCCATATTTAAGATCACAGAGGTTTAGGATGTAGACCAAGTGCTCTCAGACGACTGGAGTCTAGACTTATTTTGGGAAGGAGATTAGTGACCAACCTGTCAAAAAATAGGCGGGCTCCTCCCTCCGTAGACATATCCTGCCCACTGTAGTTCAAAAACGTCCCTTCAAATCTAGTGAAAAAATCAGAAACACTTTCGTCTTTCTTCTGCCGACAGGCAGTCAATCTATCCCAACTAACTTTCTTGGGGGGAATAAGGGTATGCATGTATGCTATTATGCGACCGGGCAGGGCAAGTAACTCAGCGCATGGTTTGTCTCCTGGCTTCCTATCTCGATTCCAACCCCTAATCACATCCCATGTTCCGCCCAACGGGGCGACATGGTCTTGGGTATGTACTTGCCACCAAATATCAACTGGAACTAATAAACCAAAAAACATTTCAATATCATCAAGGGTCATCACAGTAGAGGAGGCAGCCTCTGTCAACTCTTTATAGTAAGCAGTAGGATTTTTCCTAGGGTCGGGCAGCATAGCCTTAAGGGCCAAAACCTCACTTCTTTTCTTTGGACTATAAACCCATTGTTCCTGAAAACGGGCAACCAAAGACGGTCTGGTAACCGCCCCATGTTGATCTGTTAATTCAGGGATTTCCAGGTGATAAATGGGATGAACCTCTCACACTGGGAACTGAGTTATTTTAGTAGGACTCTTATCATGTAGTGTATCTCTGTAAGCCAACAATGTGGAAACATTCCTATACAAAGAGGTCGGCTCCAAACTATGTACGTAAGCGCCTTCCTTAATATCAAATAATATTTGGGGTGCTTCTGTTTCAATGTGTGTGCGCCAAAGGTCAATTAAGGTGGAGGACAAATGTTTAAGGGCATGTTGCTGCAGAAAGGGTTCAAAGTCTCCCATTACCTGCCAGATATCTGTGAGAGTATAAATTGGGTTGCGAGCCCACCTTATTGCCTGGTCCGCTATTTCTTTCTTCCCTCTATCCCCCACTCCAGATCGCATTAACGGACCTGACCGTTCCCTTAACACCGGCAGATCTCTATCTTTCGGGCCACGCACTGGTGTGTCGGTTATTAAGGACAAAGGAGGATGAAAGACTGGGACGGGTGTAACAGGTGTTGCCGCAGTCTGGGATTTTAATAGGAGGGGGGGAATAGGAGGCACGTTAGCTGGTGCAGAGAGTATAGCAGCCGTAGGGACTGATGCACCTTGTGCAGGTTGTTGTTGTTGATGGGGAACAACTGGATATATCCGTTCTGGGACATATGGTGGCGGGGATCGAGTGTCTAACAAGGCGTCAATGAAAGTATCCCCATCCTCCTTAGCCGCATACGACTTATAAATGTGCAACCAAAATCTCCTATCTTCACGTTCTATTCCTGTTTCTTGCTTCTCCTTATCATAAGCAATAGCCTTCTGTGTAAGAGTCTGCATACCTGGAAACCAGGCATTGCAAAGTAAAGCGTTATTTTACCTGGCAAAGTATTTGCAAACACTTTTCACTAGAACAGTCCTAGACTGAAACAAACCAAACCACAGTGGCACCACATCCACATAGAACCAAAACAGACTCACCTGATATGAGAGGTACAGATAAACCTGTTCTCCACTGCCGACTCTTCGGACCAAACAGTCAGATCAAGGGTTTCGGCGTTCGGGATGACCACTGGGCGAGGCACCCTCTGGTGGGACAGAAGCAGCAGCTGCGAGTAACAAAGCTCTTCGTGCAGGGATCCCTGAGCCGTTAGTCCGACCTGATGATGTCCTCGTCCTACCCTCCGTCTGCGGAAAAGGGATGGGTCATAACCCGAAGGAGTCCCTATTCGGGCGCCAATTGAAGAAAGTGACCCGCTTAGGGCCACCCGGGTCATCGCAGACCACCTCTCAGCCTTCTGTACCAAATGAAGAGTCGGAGAGACAGTGGAGAATATACACCAATAACTGTTTATTTGTATACACTCAGAGCGAAGCCCCATCTGCACAATCTCTGGAGAGAGCTACAGAGGGAACTGAAGACCAGCAAGCATAGAGATACATTATGTACATTTCACAGTCGGTTAAGAACACGCCCATAGTGGAATTTTCCAGGCAGATGCAGCTGGACCGTAAAATACATAAAATGTTTCTGCTCTCGTATCTACACAACTCAGGACAGTCCAAGGCCGTTGCAACCTGAGCTGTGAGCAAACTACCAGACAGGTGGGAGAGGGCCTTTATCTAGTGGGAAAGCTATGCGCTGGCACTAACAGTTCTTTATTGCAGAAACGATACTCAGCAAAGGGCATTTCTCAGAAATAGCAGAAGATTAGTTTTGATCACCAAGCAAAATGGAGTCAGAGAAAGAAAATGGTGCAGCGTATGCTAACTTATACAGGGCACTGCGTAAACATCAACGGGCCTAATCTAACAAGGTCAGTCACTTTTCTGAGAATGTCAATGTCTTGGCCCCAGTCCGGGAGAAGCACATACTGGGCTTTGACAGCATCCAAGCAATTGTCAACCCCATCCAGACGAGTACAAATCATCGCCATGATAGATTTAACCTCTGAGGTAAGGTCGGACATTTTTGCATCCATCGCCGTGAGGATAGACCCAATGGACGAGATTTCCTTGAGGAGCGCCTTCATGTCGTGGTCTTCTGGCTTGGGCTGTCACGGGGGGGATCTTTTTCAGAGCTGATTGGGAACATCTCACTGCTTTTGAGAAGAGTAGTTGGCAGACCAGTGGTCGGTGAATCGACATACAGATGGGAAGAGGTGGAGGTCGGATATGGGAACACAGGGGTCCGCACACAGAAGGCAGAACATGAGGGCGACAAGCCATTTCACAGGCACAGTAAGGGTTCTGTGGGAGTCATTCTGTGGTCCAAGCTTTGGTCAAAGGGCCCACTGAGATACCCAGCCCGGACGTCATGCTGGCAGCCCCTTTGCTGGCCCAGGCACCAGGAGGGACTGAGTATACGCAACAGTGTTAGCAGGCAAAGGTGCGAGAGACATGGGCTTAGAAGATCCCAAGGTCACAGGGTGGCTCCTAGCCATGGAATTGAGGAGCAGGAGACCAAAGGATGCAGGAGGGAGCACCTCTTGGCCACAGTCCAGTGCTGAGCCCAGGCGGAAGGAACGGGGATTGTCATTTTACCCACTGCCCCTGCGGAGGTGGTAATGACATAGCAGGCATCTTCTTCGTTGTGGTAGGCCCAAAGGAAAGGAAAGGAAGGTGTGAGGGGCAGCAGGAGACAGAAGCGTACCCTCCAGTGGCAGGCCAAGAGTGGCATTGAGGGGGTGGGGGGGTCATTGGCCTCATTCCCCTGGCACAGAGCAGCAATAATGATGGGGCTAAAGGGGGCTGCGGCTGTGTCCCCTGTGACAGAGCTGAGTACTGGACTACCTCATCTACCCCTGCCAATCAAGCAATGGGGCTGGCAGGCAACGAGAGGCAGTGGTGGGAGAGCGGATGCTGTGTTTCTGGTGATGGGGGAAGAGTCCCGGTCTCCCTCCTCCGCCCCTGCCAACCAAGGGGGGCCGGCAGGCAGCAAAATGTGGTGACAAAAGGGCATCGCCTGGGGGGTCAGATGATCTGGTGGATGCTGGGTAAGCCAGTCGGAGGCAGTTGGGCCGAGGGACGCAGGTCGGCCTGTGGAGGAGGAGGAGGATTAGGCAGCAGCTGAGCTCACACAACCCTGTGGGAGAGGGGGGTGGGGTGGCTCAATACCCAAGGGCTGAGCACAGGAGCCCTCTGTCGAGGGTTGCAGGTGGCATTCATAGCCCACGCCTACAGGGAGGAAGTGCTCCAGTGCACCATAAAGATCCCGTCCTATGCTCCGTGGCAGGAGTAGGGGAACGCCAAGATGCCTGTGGTGCTGCAGCCGACCAGGCTGAACTCTGGGGCCTCTGATGAGCTAGCCCGGGCTTGCCAGATGCCCGGTGGGAGGCTGCACCTCCAACGTAGATGTCCAGCCAAGAGAACAAGAAAGGTTGGCGCGGCGGCCCCGCCTCAAGGATGTAGTCCAGCACCTACCCATCTCCTCCCCCCACAGCCTCGGATGCAGGTCAGGGCAATCGCGGCCATGGCAGGGACATCTGCCATATATGGAGTCTGGCTGGTTGTGCCCCGAGACCGGGCGGACAAGACTGGATGAACGGCGAGGCGCTCCGCTTCCAACCCTAACCTTCTTAAAATAAGGGTCATCTCCTCCAAGAGCTACATTGTGTCTTGATAATAACACTGGTTCAAGAACCCAGGTTAACTGAGGTCAAAATCACCAGAAGGAAACAGCCTTCAAAGTTTGAAAACCCTACAAGGTGCTCATCCTTTTAAATACATTTTTATTGTGTTTTTTAAATAGCAGGGCAGCATTGTCTCATCAGGTCCCTGATACCACCCCTCTACCTATACATTAGTTACAGAGTAGAAGTCAGTGGAATGATGATCATTGTAAGCATTGTAAAAATCTTAAAATACTCCAGCAAAGACTTAGGTGTCTCGACTCAATACATAGCATCATTTTGGCAACACCTCTTTTAGTTTGATTTTTGAACTCTCCAAAAGACTGAGATCTATACATTTGCCTCAGGCCTCACACGTTTCCTTTAATTACAAAGGTAAACCATCCTCTCATGTACCCAGCACACACTGTTAATCAGAGCAATACCATCCTCTGGTCAAGCTAAATGTGGTGTGCAAAATGACTTTGCTTTCGAAAGAAAGTGCACCCATATATGTCTGACACACGCAAGATGTTTGAACCCATCTGTGTTACTCTTAAATATGTACTGGAGCAAAATTGTATTCTCCCCAGCTGCCATTGTTCTGCAAAAGGAGTGGGTGCTACCAGCCCAAACATACACAATACACAATGTTCTTGTATTATGTTCCTAAATCACAATTGTGTAAAAACTTTACAAAATGCTTCGAATCCTTTTCACCTGTATTGTGGGTATACATACCAATGCACTGCTTGCCTTTGCTGTTCTCAAGTGAACTAAAAGAATGTTATCATGTGCTGCAAAAGATGCCTGGGAAAGTCTACAACACTTCCCACCTTTGAGTTTGACCCAGTAATAACCATGCCTACCTATTAAGTAGGTACAACCCAGACCGCATGAAACCTGATTGATCAATCCAACTTCAGGGCCGAGAGAGAATAGAAGGATCACGCTTTGTTTTCGCTAAACAGCTTTAATAGGGATTAATTACCTCCTTGTCCATCTTCCCCGATCCAGTCTTGAGGTCACATCTCCTCCTTGCAGACATTGTTCCCTAGCCAACTTCAAAATACTTCCCCAACATTGCCGCCATTACCCAGCTGTTACTACAAAGGGGAAGTAGTCACTCCACACTTCCTGTAATTACCAAGCAGAAACACATAATCACAAAAGCACCATAATCAATCCCCTTAGGGTCAGGGGGGTGAGAACCCTAGGACTGTATCTAGGAAGACTTGGACTCAGAGTAATGAAGATTACCATAAGTTACAGGTGCATTCTTTGACAAGTCCACAGTGGTCTACTGCTGAGAACAGGCTGACAACAACAGGGCATTTGACTTCTAGCCACAAAACTACTGAACAAGCAAATACCTTGAAAAAGCCTCAGGCCTGTGCATCACTAAGGGGTAAAACATGTTGGCTGTGGCTTTCTGACACCAAGGAGTAAGAATTAAAAAATATCAGCAACAACTTCGTATTTACTTGTCTACAGGCAACATTTGTCAAATGTTTATCAGTGATCAACTCCCTTGTACCATTTAAATATGGCATGATGCCTGCCAGTAACTTAGAAAAAGTATAAGAATTACAAAAAATAATTCAGGTAAAATATTGTAGAATGCCTATTGTTGGTGATCGTTGATTGGTGCAGGACAATCCAAAGAAAACTGTTTGTTTCTCTACATTGGATGGCCATTTTATGAGCTCATTATCCCATTATTTTTACTTTGCTCCACTATCCTTTTATTTTCATTGATTTTTGTATCTATAAGTAAATAAATGCACATTTAATTTACTGAATGGTTTGAGCATTACTCTCTTCATTCTTTAATTGTATTTTGTTTGTGTTGCTGCACCTCCTCAGCCTCACAACACCTTTCTAAGAGGGTGACTCTCCCCTTTGAGATGTACTTGCAGGTTTCTAACTGTGCAGCAGAAGCTTTCAGAATTATAGTTGTACCGTCCAGAGCTGAAAATACTAGCGCTTTGGAGCATGAGGACCACAGTGGTAGATGTGGATTCGAAAAGGGACTACGCATGAAGAATCATGCTGCAACAAAGAATGCGAGACCTCAGGAAAGCAGAATACAGTTGTGACACAATTCAAAGAATGAGCACTTGCTTGTTACAGGAAACAGCTGACAGGAAGAGGAAGACTGGAAAGTGTTGTTAAAGAAAATCTGCACACAGGCCAATTGAACACTGAAAGGGTTTATTAACAAAAGAAAAATTAATTATCTGAAAATCTCAGGGGGCTCCCGAAGCAAATGATACTGAAGCGAGCTCTGTACGAAAAAGCAAAGCATAAATATATAGTGGTCTACACACTGACCTCGAATGAAGATCAAGTGACTCTGTAAAACTTTGTTAAGCAAAGAGAGTAGGCAAGAGCCTAAGTCTCATATCATGAGAAAGCAAGTAAACGCCCTTCGGTTGTAGCAAGGATGCACACTTTTTAGGCTGTTGCAGGGATTCTGCACATGTACAGAACTATGCGCAGGAAAACAGGACCTCAGTGAATAGGGGTGTACCAACCTATCACATTAGTACCCAAAATCCCAAACCGACTAGCTATAGCGTCTCATTTGTTCTCCGACTAACAGCGAAGCTACCAATGATTAGACAACCCAGAACATGTCACTCCCGACTCTCTCAGGAATCGCGGGAGCCAGACAACTCTTTCGCTCACTCACTCATACTTGTCCACAATGCGAGTAATCAGAGTCACGGTATAGTTTAAAATGTTTATTTTAAATAACGTGCTCTATGGTACAGTACACGTGCCATTACAAGCAGCAAAATGCATAAACACAATATAGTCAGCATTGTCACAATTCCATAGAATATAAACAGGGATATCATTTTTATAAAGACAGTGGAAAAGGGCTACACCACCTAACCACCCTCCCCGTGGTAAGAAATAGTTTATTATAAAAAAAGAAGACCTCTGGGCTTTGTCAGCTGACCCCATACCTCAAGGCCTAGTTGAAAGGTTTACATCTCAGGACAAGCACAGCTCTTCTCTTCGGAAAGGAGTCTCTCCAAGTGTTCGCACCACATGTTTAGCTTGCAATATTAAAGCATACGATTTTCAGTAGTGCAGCTGTGTGTCATGTTATGTCTAGGTTCGAGGGACTGACCATAACAGAATAACAAGGGGCATTGTTGATCGACCTTGTACATCGTGTGCAAACTAAACCTCAGAGCACGGCAGAGAACGCGAAAAGCAGACAGTTCTCATGTGAAAGGGCACAAACAGAGTCTTGCGAAATCTATGCATACAGTGTTGTGCGCTAAAGCAGCCTCATGGCAGCGAAGCTCATGCTAACTTAGCAGATGTCAACAATGGACCCATAATCCATACTACACCCTCCCCCTGGTAAGGCCATCGTATATAGAGATAGATTGAAAACAGAGTTCAAAAAGTGCGAGCAGAGTTCAAAAACGTCTATGGGTTTTAAAAGTGAATGATTCGAACAACGGAGAAGGGAGAGAGAAAAAAAAACCTAGTAGGAAAAAAGTAATTTTGTATAAAGGCATCCGAAATCCAAGAACCGGTGAATTTAATCCATCAGATTGTAGGAGCAAAAAATGAAACACCCTCCAGAAGGACATCATTTTTGTTGATAGAAAAAGGGAAGCCATCCAGTTAATCAAATCGAATGAACAAGGGTGCTCCTCATATGCGGGTGCCTCCATTAGCATCTCCGGACAACTTGCGTGATATTCGATGTAACTGTGAAGTAGGAGATTCTGCGCAGCCTCACAGATATCCCATTGAGCCAAGATTCCAAGTGCAGCCGCATGCGCCATTAAGCCAATCCCAGAACAGTCCCGCTCATGGGCCACTAAGGGACCCACCAGTTGGTCGAAATCCGGATCCGGACATGACGAATTGGAGAGGCACAAATCCAATGCCCATGTAAACGGACATTTTAGACATGAAAAGACGGGTTGCATGCAAGTGAAGTACGCAAAGCGGAAGGACAACCCATAAGACACACTGAGAGCTGCTAGTGGTAGTGTACCGAAGCACTCATGCATGCGGTCACAAAGCAATCGCAGCCGGCCTTGTCCGTGCAACACCAAAAGAGGAGCAGCCATTGCGCAGCAGACACAGGAGAAGCAGGATTCCAGCAGCTAACGCCAGCATTAAAGGGAATCCACCAAAGACGCTGGAAAAGATAGAATGAATGAATGCTGGTATAACACCAAATATTGTCTGAAAAGAAGTCAGAAGGCCAGAGCCGACAGCTTTAAAAAAATGAGCAAGGCCACTCATATCAGATGCATTAAATATGCGGTGTATTAACTCCCCAAAATGCAGTGGGAGGTTAGTGGTTAAAAGTGTTTGAATTTCGCTAGCAGCGCTAGCCACCTGCAGGTGGAAGGTTTCTCGGGCGGAAGTCAGGGCGACTTCTTGTTGGGTTAAAAGCGCCTTTAATCTGCTCAACTTATTGAAATCTGCTTTCAAAGTTGGTATGGAAGGCCAAATTGAGCTATCGAGCTGCCCATGCGGGGGAGGAAAAAGCACATTTTTACAACAAATTACACGCTGTGAAACAGTTACTATGTATGGTATGCCAGCCAGCAAGCCGCAGCATTCTTGGTTATTTAGAATAAGATAACTACCGTTAGTAAGCAGAGTGAACGTGGGAATTATTGCGGGAACCGGATTACCTTTTAAAACACATGCAAGGTTCGGAGCCGACATATTACATGCTCCGTGTAACTTTATATTTTTGCAAACAAGGGAATGACCCACTGTAGAATCACAGTCCTCCCCCGTAAGGTATACTTCAGTTTCCTCCCGCAAACATCGGTAGGTGAAAGGTAAAGACCACAGTTCATGCAGAAAAGCGCTACCCAGGGGTTCAAAGTGGCCTAGCGGGTAATGTTTCATACAGGAGCTGAATTGGAACATCGAGAAAGGCAAAGAAATAACCCCATGAATTAGCCAAACAGCAGAATCAGTTTCCGCTACAGAAAATGGCAAAGGGTCTATTTTTTCTATGTGTAGAAGAGTGTAAAGTGTATCTTTCATGGACATGAACTGCTGTTTGTCAGTCAAATTAAATGGTAAAAACAACGCAGTCCCATTCAAATAATCCCATGGAACTTTTCCCATTTTTAGAGTTTGCAAAGTCCATGCGAATTGCATTACAGAACGCAATTGATTTTGACCATGATATAACAAAGACACATCTTCTTGCACAATATCAATAACAGAAGAAACAATATTATCTAATGTGTAAATGCGGGAAGATAGTGTGTTAATACTATTATCGACAACAGCTAGAACCTTTTCTAAGTTCGCTTGGTCAATTTCCTGCAGACGTGACGCCGCTTCAATTTGTGAAAGTTTCCATATTTCATTGTAAGCTGCGTAATAGAATCTCTTTGTTTTAGGAACCCTGGGTCCCAAGACAAAGTCGGCCAAATTAATGTTATTGGACAACAACGATAAATGTTGTTTAACGGACGATAGTGTAGAGTGCTGCAACCACTGTTGACATAATTTTCCAACCGAATAGGTTGTTACCGAATGTGTATCTGGAAATCTTGGGTCGGGTCTGTCTTGTATATAACCTAAACTAGTGTTATGAAACCGGAGTTGGCAGGCATTCAAATTCGTCTGCCAAACTAACCAACCTAAAGGCTCCATTTCAGATACATTAAACGTGTTGTTTTGAAACAAAGATTGTAAGGCATCAATGGAATAATTTGTGTATTTGCGCCAATTATTATACTCAGCTAATGAGGGAATGGCAGGGGCGTTCAACTTTTTTGCAGTTGCCAGACCAAAGCACGTTGTCTGGTAAACTGTTTCATTTAAAAACAAAATTTGTGTCGGGATGAGGCAGGCACGATGTAAGGCTTCAGTGCCCTGCACCTGCCAGGTTTTAGAACCCCAGATCGATTTCAAATCAATGGTGGCCTTCCAGTGATCATAACCCCTGTCTGACAGATCCTGTCTGAAAGAATTTGAATAAATTAATTTCGTATGGGTCAACATTACCTTGGGAGATGAGGAAAAATGTAATTTAAAATAATAAGACTCAGGTGTTGACCTGTTGAAATCTGTAAAATATGTAAATTTATTTCTAAGTGTTCGTGAACTACCTTTGATTGGTGTAGGGCAATGTTCCCACCGTGTGTAATTAACAACAGGACGTAATGTATTAGTCTTATGCAGGAAATGATGCCCATAATGTTGATAACAGAACAAATTGGCATAATTGGCAGAATTTAAATATAAATCTTCAGCATTAAAAGCAGCATAATACTTTTAATCGGAAAACAACGATTGTATTGCATGCACATCCCAGTCATCTGAGCGTATGTCCTTTACCACATCACCCGAAAGACGTATGGAACGTTAATTATTTCCGTCGGCCCATGGACCTGATAATTCACTTTATCCCAGATGATGCCATCCGCAACTGGAAACGCTGAAATGTTCACAAGAGAATGGTCACGCTTCATGATGTGGGAAGAGGAGTGAGGGGCCAAAATACCATCAACCAAGTTCACAGCAGAGCGTTCTGGTAAGTAGTGACCATTGATGAGTAAGAAAAACACAGTCACAAAACCAATAGACATGAAAAGAAAAATCGTGATCATTATCAACCAGATGTACGTCCATGGAGGGACCAAATAAGTCTGTTTAAACCAGGAAACAAAAATAGACAATTTGGTAGGGCCAATCGAAGTGGTGGAAGATGAGTCAAAAGAAAAGCTGCCATGGTGTAAATGACTTTCAGGCAAGCCATGCAAAGACTCACTTGTGGGATAAGTATACTCAACTTCCTCGTTGCAGGAGGGAGCAGGAGGGACAGACAAATGGTCAACAACAGGGTCCATCTCGATGACAGTGTCAGTAGGTGAGCTGTAAGAAGCGCTAACCCCAGGATTTCTCGAAATTGTGGGGCACGAAACAGCAGGCGTCACACTATTCAGAATCGGCCAGCTGTTGTAGCTTGACATTGTCAATGGAGATGTATCTGTTGTCCTTGCGACCAGGAAGCGGTGGTAAAATGACTGTACGAGTACCCTTCAAGCCAAGCACTGGAACCGGTGCACGATAAGAGGGACCAAATTCTTTTTTGTTCTCCAACTTCTCTCGGACCAGATCACCAACTTTTGGAAGCCAGCTGGCCACCGGAATCAGCAGTGCAGCATCTGTTGCCGAAGGCAAATGTTCAGTAGCAAGACGAGCACTAGTCTCTTGTAGGTCCTGTAACATAGTAGAATGATTATCTACGTCAAAGGTTGCAGCCGCCGCCGCAACGTCTAGACCATCAAGGTCTGGCACAAACATTTTGATGCCAAAGAGCATCTCGTATGGGGTCCGCCCACCCAGAGGTCTTCTAGAGAGATTATTAAGTGCACGTTGAACCCCATACAAGTGGGCCAGCCAGTTCCTGCCAGTACCTAAGACACTAGCTGTCAAGGATTGCCTTAAGTCACGGTTCATTCGCTCCACAATTGAATTGCCCTCAGGCCTGTATGGAGACGAAAACTGCACCAGCACCCCCAAAGACTTCATCGTGTCCTTGTACGCCTTAGAGGCGAACGCTGGACCTTGGTCTGAATGAAAGGTGCCACAGGCAAAGATCCCTACAAAGACACGCAAATCCCTGATGACATTTCGAGCGTCAGCACTGCGTTGTGGCCAAACACAAAGGAATCTAGTGCACGAATCAACTGCAACCAAAATGTATTTATATGCAGTATCGGAAGTAAATGGACCGCAGTGATCAAGATATACACAAGCAAAGGGGCGATCTGCAATGCAAAGCTGTGTTTGTGGTGGACGTGTAACCGTAGAAGGCTTGATCTGTTGACAGATGTCACAAGAAAGCACATAAGTACGGGTCTGTTTATATAAACCACGCCACCAATAACGTTGCTGCAAGATAGAAACAGTCGCTGACACTCCAGCATGGGCCGAAGCCATACCTTTGTGTGCGGTTTTGATTAAAGTGTGTCTGCGGTCCGCGTTGGGAATCAGCCGATCCCCAACGTCAGGTATTCTAGCAAAAGGAACATTTTCAGGAGTTAACTGATAAGAATACTTTGAAGGGAAACCCCGCGGATAATTAGAGCCTTCCGCAGTTGCAGCAATTGCTGCCAAAATTTCATTATCAATCTTAGTCATGGACCTTGTAACGGCTGCTACAGAACACGTGGCTACTGCAGATTTGGCTGCTTCATCAGCCAAACAATTCCCAAGAGCGTGTGCTCCCACACGCTGATGGCCAAGAGTATGTATAACATGTGTGAGTGGCAGACGTTGTTTAAGATCCGCCACTCGAACCCAAAGCATTTCATACTTAATTGTGCTGCCCGTAGAATCTCGATAATCATTTTGAGACCAAAAGAATAAGTTGTCATTAAAAGACTGAACACAGTAGTAGGAATCGGACACAATGAGTGTAGGAACACTCGGATCAGCAAACTCGAGAGCAAGAACCAGAGCGCGCAGCTCGGCCAATTGGGCGGTACAGTCCCATAGCGCCTGTGTATGCACTATATTAGACTTGAATTCTCCATTCACCATTGTACCAGCCACAATAGCGCAAGCCGCCGAATAAGCATGTTTAGAACCAGTAGCCGGTTGCGCCGAGCCATCGGTTTAGATGATACATGTGTAATCCTCTAAGGGAAGCAAAGACAGAGGAGGAGGATGAACGTGTTCATACTGCAAGAACTCCTGCGTCTGAAGAGAGGGGTCAAAGATAAACGTGACATCCGGAGACGTCAAAGAAGTAGCTAATTGTATCCAACGGGGATGTAATGCTTTAGAGTTTGGCACACTCGCCTTAGTTACTGCTTCTAAAGCAGGGAAAGGTGTAACCACTAAAATGCGTTTCCCCTGTGCCAGTGCGCGTTCCTTCAGGACCGCAATCTGCACAGCTGTCAAAACCTTTTCGACAGTGGAAAACCGCATTTCGGCTGAAGTGTACAAGTGCGATTTGTATGCAATAGGTACTGTGTCGCCTTCCTTGTATGTCAAGTAAGTAAAACCCACTGCGCCTGGCACGATTCGTATCACCAGGTTTGTGTGGTTATCACGTGTCAACAAGTACTTAGATTCAAGCAAGTCAGATTGCAAAGAATGCAAAATAGCAGAATGTTCCGGGAGCCAGCTGGCTTTTGCAAAGGTAGGTTGTATCAAAGCATAAAGAGGCTTGATACGCTGGGCATACTCGGGAATGTAAGACCTCCCGAAATGTAAAAGTCCCAGCAAAGACTGAAGTTTTTTCAGGGTAGTTGGAGATTGCAAGCGCGCGCATTTCTCCAGAAAGTGGGGTGCCAAGCCCCAACCTTCATTATTGAGCTCATAGCCCAAAAAAAGCACTGCATAGCATGCGATGTGAGATTTAGCAAAATTACATTTGTATCCGTATTCCGCAAACTCAAGGATGATGCAGTCAACACGGCATAGATGCGGCCATAATTCGTCGTCTGTGAGATAAATGTCATCAACATACGAGTATGCATCTGAGTCAATGCTGTCCAACAAAGAGACAACACACGCGGCGAAAACCCCAGGGCTATTCTTATACCCCATAGGAAAACGCCGAAATTTTTTCTGTTTCCCACCTGCCGTGAATGCGGTCCATTGACTACATTCAGGGGACAGGTTATGACTGTAAAAGCCATTGGAAATGTCAAGAGTCGTTTTATATTTTCTACGAACAATACTGTCCACAAGAGCAGAACTATGGGTATTCTGTACCGCAAAAGTATGACAATGAGAGTTCAAATGCCGGTAATCTAAAACTATGCGAT
This sequence comes from Calotriton arnoldi, assembly GCA_963921515.1. NCBI lineage: Eukaryota > Metazoa > Chordata > Amphibia > Caudata > Salamandridae > Calotriton > Calotriton arnoldi. The sequence goes on along the minus strand of CAWUFW010000013.1, from coordinate 8,268,264 downwards.
AAGACCCATCGGGTTTGGACACAGTAAAAAGAGGATTATTCATCGGTGACACACATGTCTCAATCACTCCTTGATACTCTAACTCAGTTAGAACATCAGAAACGGGACCTTTGGCTTCCCGCCGGATGGGATATTGGGGTTGAGGTTGCGGCATAGCCCGCAATGGAATCTCATGTGGCGGAGAATCTTTATCCCAGCCCACTTAATTACGGTACACTGCCGGTGCCAGGGCCAAAGCCCAGTCAGCTGCAAAAGCCTCTGCGTGCTCCTTGGGGACGACACGCGAAAAACTCGAAGTATCACGTCCTCCCCCTTGATGCGGCCAGTACAAAAGGTGGGGGCCAATCTGCGTCTGCTAACAAAATGTCATAGGAAGCGGTCATTTTATCCCAAAAAATCCCTGTGACTACACGTTCAATGTCACCTTCAATTCGAAAAACTATGTTATACAGCCTATCCAGGGGGGCAACCCGGGTGTCAGCTGTCTCTACTGTAATGAAAGTTTCAGTTGCCGTCGCCTCCAGACAAGGATGCAGTGCCTCCCGCACTACGGTAACTTCCGCTGCGCTGTCGAGCAGAGTCACTGCCCAAGTCCAATCCAGCAGCCGGGTTCTCACCGTTGAGGCATATCTCGCTGTCAAAGCGGCAACCTTTTTCTTTTGAAACGGGGCACGGAAGTGTGGTTGCTCCTCTTGTTTCCCCTTTACGTCAAACTGACGGGGTTGATCACGTACTTGTGGCGCAGGATGACTTTTGCAACGATCTTGTCGTTTTCCTCCTCCGACTTGAGAGCCCGATGTGTCCTGTGAAGAGCGAGGAGAACGTGGATCAGGGACTTGAAATCTATCAGGAGACTTAATTTTAGCGCGATCGCGCAAGTCATAAGTACATTCAGAAGACTCAGGTGTCAGTGAACCAGCACGCGAACCTTGCTTCTGTTGTTACTGCCCCTGTTTTTTATTTTTCCAGTTCTTCTTAGGAAAGACTGGACGCTCATCTTTATCAGTCTGGGCTTTTTGTTGAGTTTGTGTTTGTGTTTGCGACTGAGTAAAAGGCTTAACTCCCAAACTATTGCGGCCTATTGTCTTATAAGCCTTTGCAATAATCTTCGGCAATTCGCGTGGCTTGTCTGCATCAGGCACAGCCTCCAAGCCGTTAGCGACTTGAAAGCTTACTGCATCGCCCTTGACATTGGCAAGGATCATATCAGCAACCACGTCGAACACCCCCACCAGTCTCATCCCCAGCTCAACAGCCGCTTCAGCACCGTGTTCATCTTGAACACGCTTAATCACGGAAGGGAGTACGGTCATGGAAGGGGTGCCGAAGCACTTCAAATATACCGCTGCAAACACCTTGCCCCAGGTGTTACAATCAGCTAACTCGGGAAGTAAGTCTTTAGGCAAACTAATAGTCAAAATCCTGTGTTTTTCCACAGGAGAGGTGTTTGGAAAAACTGCCTCTAATTGTCCGAATTTCTCAGCAAGCCAATAAGGCAATTCATCCTTATTCTGTGGACGCTTGCCCATCACTGAATTAACCATAAGGGGACTGATGGACACACCACCAGGTCCCGCAGGTTGTGCAGCAACGCCAGGTGGTCCCACCTGGACGTTGCGCGTGATGTACTGTATAACAGCCCTATGTACGCGTATCAAAGAAGTATGCAATATGTGAAGGTCTGCAATCGGAACAGTCAAATAGCGTGGGTGTGGGGTATACCCAGCCAAAATGGGCCAAGTGGCCCCATCTATTGATAAAGGGCCTAAACGGACCGGCGTTACTGGATGAGGAAGGGCGCCATTAAACCAAATCTGTTGTTGCCAAGCCATAAGCGGAACTTCAAGAGCCCTATAAGGCAGATAAGCGTGAGGAAGGGCCGAGGCAGTGTACTCATGAAACATATCATCTGTTCCATCCACCGCCGGAAAAGTGACCCAAGAATAAAACACCTCAAAGTGGTAAGCTGGATTCGCTTCCACTACAAAGATATGCTCAAAACCGGCATTAGGCACTCCATATGTAGCCAAATATGCCCTGAGCGCTGCACGGCTATGAGCCGGAATAGCAATTGCCATTACGATAGTTAAGGAACAACAACCGAAAGTGCGGTAGCACAATAATGGATTAAAAAGTAAAGAGAGTAACCTTTTAAACCTTCAAGCTTGAAAGAACCTATAAAAACATCAATATAGGAGGTTACACCGTCACAGCTGTCTCTGGAGACAAAAGTGAGGGTATTGTGGACAAGCACAAGCACTACTCAAGCGTCTCGCAGATAAGAACCAGACCAAACGTTGGCGGCGCTATGTTGCAGGGATTCTGCACATGTACAGAACTATGCTCAGGAAAACAGGACCTCAGTGAATAGGGGTGTACCAACCTAACACATTAGTAACCAAAATCCCAAACCGACTAGCTATAGCGTCTCATTTGTTCTCCGACTAACAGCGAAGCTACCAATGATTAGACAACCCAGAATATGTCACTCCTGACTCTCTCAGGAATCGCGGGAGCCAGACAACTCTTTCGCTCACTCACTCATACTTGTCCACAATGCGAGTAATCAGAGTCACGGTATAGTTTAAAATGTTTATTTTAACTAACGCGCTCTATGTTACAGAACACGTGCCATTACTAGCAGCAAAATGCATAAACACAATATAGTCAGCATTGTCACAATTCCATAGAATATAAACGGGGATATCATTTTATAAAGACAGTGGAAAAGGGCTACACTCCCTAACCACCCTCCCCGTGGTAAGAAATAGTTTATTATAAAAAAGAAGACCTCTGGGCTTTGTCAGCTGACCCCATACCTCAAGGCCTAGATGAAAGGTTTACATCTCAGGACAAGCACAGCTCTTCTCTTCGGAAAGGAGTCTCTCCAAGTGTTCGTACCACATGTTTAGCTTGCAATATTAAAGCATACGATTTTCAGTAGTGCAGCTGTGTGTCATGTTATGTCTAGGTTCGAGGGACTGACCCGAACAGAATAACAAGGGGCATTGTTGATCGACCTTGTACATCGTGTGCAGACTAAACCTCAGAGCATGGCAGAGAACGCGAAAAGCAGACAGTTCTCATGTGAAAGGGCACAAACAGAGTCTTGCGAAATCTATGCATGCAGTGTCGTGCGCAAAAGCAGCCTCATGGCAGCGAAGCTCATGCTAACTTAGCAGATGTCAACAATGGACCCATAATCCATACTACAAGGCTAAGCAAGTTAATCAATACTTTCTTGTCTCAAAAGCCAAGATGCGAAAGAAAGTCTTGAGACGTTAGTGATAGGCACCTTCTTTAGGCATGGTTAGCATGAACAAGAAAATATGGCTGCCTCAGTTAGTTATGCTTAGGTAATAACTCACATTTACAGTATCTATGATGGACTGGTCTTGGCACCATATGGAAAATGGATGAATCATCATAACAATCATGGTCGTGTCTGTAGGGGGGGCCTGTGGTGGAACATCCTCCTAATATTTATTGACAGACAGATACATATCTCTGATGACTGATTTTAAGGATGGGCTAGTCAGGGATAGAAAAGGTGTGTGCCCAGTGTCGGGAGCCAGTGTGATTTGAAATAGCTACTACACAGTGGTGGGCACCTAGTGGAAGTGACTCGACAACAGATTTAGAGAGCAACTGTCTTAGTTCCATGCCAAGACTAACTATGTGAGCGATCGACTCACCTCTTATTGTCTCACTCGCACCACAGGTAATTTTTGTCCTTGATTCGGACTGAGGGCCCTCTTATAGGTGTTCAAGTGTGGGGAACAGTCTCCCTCCTGTCTGAGGCTGGATTAGGGACATGTTGGCTGAGGCATCCCACTCAGTCCCTCTTGCAGCCGCAAGGGTGGCGACTTCTTGGGATACAATACAACATTCAGTTGGGTCGCCAAGTCCGTTTGTCTTTCCTCTCTTACAAGTCACTGAGACCATCGAGCCGCAGGCAGCTGCCATGATTTAGCAGTGAGCCCTCGGATCTGACAGGGGGTACGCTGGCACAATAAGGGGGGGACTTCGCCTCTGTTCTTAGAAACAAAATACAATGGCTAGGGTAAGCATACAAAGTTCAAGTGATGTTAATGTGTGTGTGCATGTTTAAGAGTGAGTGATATAGGGAGAATGTGTGAGAGTGTGTGTATGTGAGTGTGCATGAGCGATTGAGAGGGTTTGTGTTTGTAATAGAAGCTGTATGTGTGAAAGAGCGAGAATGCGTGTGACATACAGGAGTGTCTGTGTGAGAGTTTGTGAGTGTGTGTGAATGTGAGAGAGACTACGTGAGAATATGTGTGAGGTGGAGATAGTATGTTTGAGTGTGAGCTGGTGCTGCTACTTGTCAGGACTGAAGTGCATCGAAGAATTGTGTGTGACTCAATCGGAAAGCCAAGTGAGGAGCCCTGTATTCATCACTCAGGAATGGAATCAAATGTGGCACTTGTTGGAGCAGAAAAGTCCTCTGCATGGTAAGAGACATGTACACCTGCCCTGAGTGCCCAACTGTACTGTTGTCTGGATCTCTAATGCTGATTTGTTTTTTCATAGGTGAACACCGGTCATGCGCATGCGCCATGACATAGGCCTGTCTCACAGATTGCGGTCTTGTTGGACCAAGAGGGGTGCCCCAAGTGCTATCCTCATAGCGGTGGAAGGCTACTGTCTTCACCAGGGGTTAAGCAGCACGAGCGCGGTAGTGGCAGCATAATGAGTAGTGAGCCAGTAGTAGTAAACAGGGCCTTTTTAACCTGTGTCACTGGGGTGAGGACTACAGGCTCAATAACCTTTTCAAGAGTTCTGCTGCTGTGTGCTTAACTCACCCTTAGCCTAAATCAAGTAGATGTGGTGTGCTGCGCAGAAGTAGTGACTCTCAGTTGGTTGTATGTGTGCCTGGTAAGGGTACAGTACAAGGATGGAGCAGTACTGTGCAGTACATGTGTGGTTAGTACGTGTACTGGGTGTAGGTATATCTAAGAGAAATACATTACATGAGAGATGTAGTGCTGTGCAGTGCGTGTTCAGGGACCGCATGCGCTGGGTGTATGTGTGCTTGCGTGAAGTACAATACATGAAGGGTGAAGAGTAGTGTGTATGCTGGCAGTGAGTGTGTTTTGAAGTAAAACACCATAGAAGACCCTGGTTATAGATAGAAAAGCTTCAGTGCTGAACAGTGTGGGCAGTATGAATGTTTGCACTGAATGCCTGTGTACATGTACGGGTACAATGAATAGAGTTTTTAGTGCTGTACAGAAAGTGTTCTATGAAAGTACACTGAGTGAGTGTGTCTGCAATGGTACAGTGTATGGAGGTCCTGGGTTCCATTTTGGGATGCTCAGGCCTGCCTGGTGAAGACATGAGGAGGAGATTAATCCCCCCTCACCCCCCCCGGCGGATTTGTGTATTGCTACATTCCTGTCGGGTGGGTGAGGACACACTAGAGAAAAGGAACAGACCCCCTTTACATCTCAAAAGACTGCTCTGATTCAGTGATAGATCACCAGGAGGGGGCCTGGACAAATCTCAGGAAGGGAGATGGAGCTGATAAGAGAATCATAAAGGGTAGGACTAGGGGTCTGGAATTAACCCTTTGATGCATATATCACTGTGGCTGACATCCAGGTGTAAACTCTGGCCACCCCCATGAATTATATGTGGACAATGAGCTTTGGAGTCAAGCCTGCTGTGACAGACCTCTTTCGTGTAGGAAGATGAAAAGGAGGAGTGCCCATTTCAAAAGAAACAGAACCCCAACAAAAAACTTCAAGAACCCAGAACCTAAATTACATTTGGTATCTGAAAAATGACTATCAGAAGGCGAGGTTGAATCTCCAAAGATTTGTCATCTGCCAAGCAGCCATACGGGCTGTGTGAGAAGGGGAAGCTCTGCAAGACGTGTGCCTGTGACCAGGACTAGGGGCAAAGGCCTGCTATCCTCCCTGCTGGGGGAATCACCCAGGGACATCAAGACCACCTGCCCTGGAGCACCATCGCCTGCCTGCTTGCCAAGACCAGTATGCCCTGTGAGGAAGAGGAGAGTGTAGGAGGGAGCAAGGTTCAGTGGGTAGCCCTGCTGAGAGGAATCCCTGCGAGAGGTGTAAGGAGAGAGTCTGCGCACTGATCGGGTCATTGCCCATGTGCAGGAACAGTCCGGTGACCCCCCGTATGCCAGGAGAGGGCTGCTGTGATCTCAGTCGTGTGATGTGAGCCATGCAGGACGGCTCAGGCATGCATCACTGCACCGCAGTGAAACTGTATGCCAAAAGAGGCCACAGGTGAACTTAATTGGGCCAGAACATAAGAATTTTTTAGGGCGGCTGCCCTGAAGAGTCTGCGCCCGATAGCGAGCCATGCAGGAACCCCATATGCCAGAAGGGGCTGCCGTTATCACTGTGGCCAACTGTTCAGGCTGTGGCCCGGAAAAAAGGATTACTGCCATGACCTGCAGGTCTAGCCTGCCAACAGCATCTGACTGTTTCCCTGAGGATCACAGGACACCGCTGAGAATGTGGCACCCTCCACAGAGGTCCAGTTGGGAGCCGAAGAACTGCCCCCACCCCTTTTTGCTAGGGGAAGTGCAACTTACCTTTTGTATCCATCGAGCGAGAGCAGCTATGATTGCTGGAAACCAACCCGCAGTGCTGCTTGACAAGAAAAGCGTGCGCCGTCGGGTTCTTCCGCATCCATCACAGTTAGTCTGACTTCGCTGTACAGGATCCGGACTTGGGAGCGCCAGAGGAGAGGGCCCTCGCTGCACCGCTGAACACTGTCACACTGCTGGAGCAGGCAAAGCTGATACCAGGCCTTTGCACCCCAGGGGATTTACTGCTGAAGGTGATGTGGCACCATAGACATTTTTGACTGAAAGCCTGAAGAGTCAAAAGGGAACTCTTGAGTATGACCTAATAGTTTGCATTCCCTCATGCGGCCAGCAATGAAAGGAGAGTAACCCTGAACTTGTCACACTAAGGAGGGTGGGAAAAGGATATACCTGACAACTACTAGATCCCCAACCTCAAGGGGAATTGTGTTGTTGCTTCAGAATGTCGTATTCCTTTGCATGTGTAGAGTTAGAAATACAATACTAAAGTTTCTTATAAAAGCAAGTATTTGACTGGATATTTATTTATTGTTCGTACAGTCTGCACGTTGAGTAATGAGTCGTGTTCACTGACCTGAATCTACATCCCCCCAAGGGAGCCTTGACTGTTCGATCCCAGCTACCGCTGAGAGTCAGGTGCAGAAGTGGTACTTGGCCTAATTGAGCAGTAACCATAGTAGGTCGGGCCTCGGGACTTCAGAAGTAACAGGCCTCACCCGCCACTGTGGGCTCAGTAGCTCCTGCGTGCCTGTGGCCTTCTGAAAGAGGTTCTGACAACACTGCAGGTCACAACTGCAGTTCAGTGGCAGAGATGGGTGTGACCCGACTGAATAGCGGGGGTTGCTAAAAGACTGGGTGGAGGTTCATTGTGTGTTGTGCGTAGTAGGCCTCACAAGCACGGGGTTCTACATGTCAGCAGTGAGGTGCACTTGCAGAGTTGTGTTAGGGCTCAGTCCTGCACCTAAACATGATCCCATGAGAATGTTTTGCCAGTTGCACTTGAATAAGTGTCATTGTATATATATCTTGCTATCATAGTCTCACAGTTTTATCACATGGGCTGCAAGTAACAGTTGTCTAACATCTGAGCGGTGGTGGCAGCTGTTAAAGAATTTTGTCAATACTGCAAAGAGATTAGCATAGCAGGCTGAATAGTAGAGCCCTGATGAAGCAGAAGGGTGAAGATTTCAATTCATTAAGCCATATTGAGTTTTATGAAAATGTTAATGAGATTAATAATTGATCAAGGAAGAAAGCCTCAACAGCGTTGTTTCCTCGTCCATCAGGATTTGCATAAAGAGTTAGTTTGTGTGAATGAAATGGGTGCCTGAGACAGTATCTTAGTCTTAGAGAATTTTAGGATAGCTATGTAGGTATAAATATTGTAAAATGCCAGGAGATGAGATTAAAACAGATGCATAATCTAGCATGTAAAGAAAAGAAGTTGTTGTGTCTCAAGAAATATGCACTGTGTATGATGCTTTTTTGTATTTGAGAAATAAAATATGAAAAGATACTATTAGTTCTTCTTTTCTCAATAATTGGTATAATATTCAAAAAAGAACATTTGAAAGGGAAGGAATTTAAGCAATTCAAAAGCAATATTGAAAAGGAAAATCAATGTATAAAGAAAACCCGTCAACTTCTATTTACAAGTAACTCACAAATTGAATAAATGTATGCAGCTCCACAAACTCCAGATACCCAAGAGCGAACTCCTTATAGCGCTCTATAGTAAATGGACCACCAGAGAGGAAAGACACCTGTGACAGAGCGAGTACTCTCTGGACATGCACCAGCGGCCAACAAACTCGAGTGGTGGAGAGAACATTGATAGCAGGTATCTTAATATTCCCAACACACGTTCTAAAACCAGACCTTAAAACCTAGTCCAATAAGAATTGCCCAGCAGTTTTCTCTGTGTTTAACTCAGAACGAGGCTGTAAGTGTATTCATTATTTACCACTTTAAAATATGTCAACACCGGAGACAACAGAATAGAAATGGACTTTGGGCTATAGGAAACAGCACACACCACTGACACTTAGTAGGTGTGGAAAAGGCATCTTTAATGAAAATGGTGCCCATCGCAATCCATACATAATCCTGGGCAACTGCATTACAAAACTATAAACCTCTCTATACATTGCTCAGTGCCTGTCACATTGGCCTAATTCCATCTTTAATATTCCCTCCCCACCTAACTGCACCACTCAACTGCCTGCCCTTGTAACTCTACTCTACATCCAGAACTACCTGAATTCCAAAAACTGCAAACCTTTTCATTTCCTGCCTTCTGCAATCATCTACCTACTACCCCTCCCCTTTCAAACTATTGTTGGGGGTGGGTCACACCCCCAACAATAAAACTGCTTCCAACCATGCAAAACCTTTCGTCCAACCGCATTGCCCCTGCTCATCAGAGGCAAGATGTTACAATACCCTTTCCTTGTGCGCCTCTCCCATACTTGCTGCCTCCCAAACCAGAAACACCCATTTCATCTCTCGAATGAAAAGGGGGATTAGTGAACAGGAAGATAAAATGCCCTGCCCAGTACTCTACCAGTCACCACGTCACCATCCCTAAAATGGTGGCTGGTAGCCCAAAGTTCCACTGTTTACTCCATCGCCACGCTACTAGCGTAGCCCAACTACGCTTACGCTTCCCTGGGCTGTACCAACGTCCCAATAGCCTGGAGGACAGACCTTCCCCTGTTGGCTGTTTCCCAAGCCTCTATTATCATTTCATGAAAAATTGCTCAACTGGGAATACAAAATATTCGATTATTCAGCTCCAACGGCAACAAAAATAAAGTAAACACGTCATATAACTAGGCAGTAAAAAGTATAGCTACCCGCCCAAGGACATTACAGTGCTGTACAAGAGCACCAAATTACATTACACAAGGTATGTTTTTTAAGGCATGGGGAGTTTAAGTGATTTGCCCAGAAGCACAGTATACCGAATTGACGCCGGGAAGCCAGCCTGGTTCCCCAGTTCCAAAGTCAGCAGCTCTGGCCATTAGTCCATATCTCCTTCCACAATAATGGTTGCAAAACTCATTTTTGCACTGTGCTTGTAAAATCTCTTGTATTTAAAAAAAAATCTTAAAAGGGGCTTACAGCCCACCCATTACTTACATTTACTTACCATTGGCTGGCTTCCACATCACTTTTGTTTCCTTGCTTCATATTGGTCAGCGCCTGCTCCTTGCCTCCGTCTTCCTCCTGGGCTTCAAGCCTTCATACTGCTATGGAGCCTGGACCAAGTACTGCTTCCGGTGGCCAGTGTCCTTCCACTGCAGGCTCCTGTAGGTACTCATTTTTTTTTTTTACTTTCTGGGCCCTCTCGTTCACCCCCACATTCCACCTGACCTCTTGTTATTTTTAAAATCCACCCACTCCCCGCCCTCCTCCCGCTCTCATTGACCCAGACTCCAGCTTTCTTTTGTTTCTAAATCCCCGCCCCTCCCACTTTCCTGTTGTTTTTAACCCACCCCCATTTTTTCCGCCTCCCTCTCCCGCTCTCTATTGTGTTTCCCACCCTTCTCCCCCGTGTCCCACCCCCTGTGCTGTTTTATTTTACTTATTGCACTGCAGCTCGGGCTACTGTGCAACATGGTTTAAAGTTTTAAAAAACGAACTATGACGAGGTCAGTGCTGGCTGCGTCATAGTGGCTTTTTTTTCCTTTAAGCTATGTTGCACAGCAGCTTGTGCCATTGTGTCACATGTAAAAAACATTGACAAAGCCAATGAATTTTGCATAGGCGAAACCTATTGGCTGTGCCTATGCTAGTTGTATATTATTTCTCATTATGCACATCAAGGGCCTGAATACTAGATGGGGCGTTATTTATCGCCCCTAATAAATAACGATACCATGGGGTATGTTATTTATGGGATGCGTTAAATAACACCTCTTATAAGTTTATTGGGAATAACATGGATTTTGGTATTTAATTCACCAAAATCTGCATAATATGGTATATGCTGTATGTTTTACCCTGTTCAATTTTGGTAGGTTTGACCTGCCAAAATTTAACGAATATTGTGTTGTTTGACACATTCAATAATTATCAGATGTGTTAAATGAAACCAAACTTGTAATTCCGTCCCGTGAATAAACAGGGGTTTATGCACAGGACTGAATTTGACGAGCCACTCGTAATTAGGCCCCAAGAGGGAAAGTCTGGCACAAAAATTGCCTCAATACAGTGGGTAACAGTATCTGTAGGGTACCAGAGTGTTTCTAAGCCTGTTATTACCGTACGACTTGGACAAAGGCGGTTTGTCTTATTCATAAACCTTGCTTTACACTTTCTTTATCTTAAGAGACTGATGTTTGATGTCGACTGAAGGTGAGCCAAGGCTACTTCAAGGAGGGCCAGGGTTTTGTGGCAGCCCAGAACAGGCACGGTGTGACTCTCTCCCAATTCAGTTCTTTCGGTCTCTTCCTCAGACACAGCATAATTATTGAGTACACTCATCCTTGGATTTCTTTGCCCTGAATAAGAGATGTTTACTATTACTAAAATCAATGTATCTCATTTTATCATCTTGAGAGGATGAAAGGCTGAGCTGATGGGGACAAAAACGATCCATTAAATCGCTGAACCAGGAGAGCAGATGCTGAGTGCTGCGGGGCTTCCGGTCCATGCGTGAACTGCAGGTTCAAGTCCCTGACTGTGCTGCATAGTCTCATGTTGCAGGCTAGCGACTTGAGACCCTCACGGGTGAGTTGTGGCGCTCTACAAGATTACTGATTAATTGATTGCAGGCTGTGCAGGGTCCCAAGCTGTACTGAACTCTTAGGACCATAGGCTGCAATCTCCAATTTCTGGCTGCGCTACAGTCCAAGAGCATTAGCTCTGCTACACATTTTGGGTTTCTAGCCGTGCTGCACGTGCTCAGATCATTGTCATGCACTGCAGAGTTTCAGGTCACTTCATGGATATCATTTAGGGATTGCCAGACGTCACAGGTGTGACCCTGGCTTACCCCTGGTCTCAGAGGTAACAAAAGCAGAGTGAATAACAAGGTAAACAGTGCCCTGATGAGCAGGTTACTTTTCGCAGCTCCATATGGGACAAAAGTGTAATGTCACATTACACTTTCTGTTCCAGTTCAGGGAGGACCTGGCCTGGCAGTTCAGAAAGGACTGTTGCTACTGGAGCAGGGTCAAGACTGATTTGCATATGGCTGGGTCCAAACTGAGGTGGCAAGGTGGGCGAAAAACAATGGACTTGTGGGCGGCCCGAGCGATGGCCTATGGCTGAGAATAATCAGGCATTCCACCCATCACCTTGTTGTTGGTGTAGTTGCCACCCTAAGTGCACCGGTGCCCAGAAGTGGGTCCAGTGCTCACTGTGCGACTGGAGCCAGCTACACCTGGCAATAGAGCCCCAATCAGGGAGAAATCAGTCTTGTGGGTTCATGGAGAACCTGGGCTTGCAGTTCGGGCTGGACTGTTCCTATTGGAGCAGGAGCAATGGTTGATTTGCATATAACTTGGTCCAAACTAATGTGGCATGGTGGGAAAAAAACGATGGACTGGAGTGAAGCTCCAAGAAATTGCCAGTGGCTGAGATTAATTCAAACAATCATTCCATCCATCACTTTGATGTAGTTGCAGTATGTAGAAGAAAAATGTGAATATTGAACAGACTGATGGATGAAGAGAGCTAATCCATAGCCCAACGCTAAATGTATATATATATGTATTTTTTATGATTTGATTTTTTTCACTGCATGGCAGTGGAGAAACAACTCAAGCGCTCCCAAGGCCATACCTAAGGATGCATTTGAAAAAGAAAATAGTCCTCAGGTTTGTTGAGTGTGATGGTTCCTTAGAGTGATCTTAACTCAAAACTTGTTAACAAATGGTAAGGAGCAATTCAAGCCAGTAAGGTAGTTCACACTCAGTATATGGTCTGTGTGGATTAATACCGGTAGGCATGACCACTATTGTTTTTAAAGCTGTTTGTGAATCCCCCAGTGATTTATCAATACATTTAATCTTTGAATTATACATACACTAGGCTTCAGTGACAAAAAATAGTGCGATGTTATCAGGGTTAAGGCCATGTGGGGTCACTTCCTGAGATTCGGGTTAAAAAGTCCTATGATGTCACTTTCTGCTCCCTTGGCATTTTGGAGAGCCGGCGCCCATAGGCCACACGCTCAGATGATACAGTGCAGTCTCAAGTCTTGGGCTATGATCCATAGTTTCCATGTTGGTTGTGCTGCACACTGCAGGGTCCCTGGCAGCACTGCACTATTAGCGCCCTGTTCTCCAACCGCTGGCCCGAGGTCACTGGTACTGCTGCACTCTCGGGGTCTGTGCAGCATATCCTTAGGTGACTGTCATGCGCAGTACAGCTGCTCGCGCGCGGGCTGAGCGTGTGACGTTCTCTCCCAGGCCCCGCTGTACCCCACACCTCAACAGGCTTGCGCGTGACTGCCCTCTCGGGTGACAGGGGTGTCAGGGTCTAAGCCCAGCACTACGCGGAACACTCTCCCTCGGAGTGAGATAACCTCCTACCTACCACATCCGGGTTGTAACAAGCCCTTCGCAAGTCCTACTCTACAGCTCTCTTGCCTACCTCTCCCCTGCGCCCGGCCCGAGCCGAAGCCCGCCCATCCTCAAAACGCTCCTGCCAAAGAAAGCGGGCAGGGCTCGATCCCCCGCCATTGACGTCAGCAGAGAGGCCACGTGACTCCGAAGGAGCACCAGCAGCGCAGGGGGGGGGGGGGGGGGAGAGTGCTCACCTAACACGCACACTGACAGGCGCAGACACGCAGTGACAGAGGGGCGCACTGATTAAGTGACACAAGCACACGCACTGAGGCAGGCATGTCGAGACATACAGAGGCGTGCGTTGACATACAAGCGCCCACGCGGTGACAGCCCACACAGCGACCGAGACACATTCACAAAAGGAAAATGAGGAATCTACACGTCCATGTTAAGGAACACACCGTGACACACATGCACAGCGACAGGGGAAAGCAGAAACACAGAAAACTACAGAGGTATAGGGCACATACAGAGATAAGTACACAGTGAAGGAGGAGCACCAAAGAGACGTATGCATTGGGAAGCACAAAAGAAGACATTGATGCACACACGCCAGGTTAAAAAAACAGAACACACATCGAATCAAGCATACAGGCCGTGACAAAGGCACACGTTGTTGCAGGCACACTACGACAAACAAAAGCAACAATAAACACTGTGACACACACACATACAAGTTCAGCTCCGAGCAAAAATGCACACATTGACAAGAATAACACGATGACAAGCTCGGTGACAGGTACAGCAAAGTGACAGAAACAGATAGAGGCAAATTGATTGACACAAACCAGCCTGACAGTGACAGAAAAACATGCAAAGCGGTATGGGCGCGCGGCTGTGCCCCTCCTACATGGGCGCGCGGCTGTGCCCCTCCTGTGGAGAGCCTGTTGGTTCAAATGGGACAAGCTTTGGGACCAAAATGCCCTCGCTAGGGGAGCATGGTGAGAAAAAGGACATAATGACACGGTATCAAGTAAACACACATTGACATACTGATAGTGACAGGACCACACACTAGCAGTGACTTACAGACAATGACACATAAGCACACGGTATAATACTGTGACGCGCACGACAAAAAAACGTAAAGTGACTGGCGTACACTGGCACACGCAAACCATACCAGTGACAAGCCCACTCAGTGGCCACACGACAGATGTGTAAATTGTAATGACATGCACACAGCGACGCCCAAAAGTAGGATGGAAGACACAGACACACGCTGTAAAGTGCACAAAATAGGGACACACAGTGACACGCACGTAAATTCGTTGAGCACCCACAGTGTAACCGCCATTCCTAGCAGATTTACACACAGAGAGACTCGCTGTGACAAGTGCCCCCTCCCACAATCACGGTAAAAGGCGTTCCTTCAAACTCCCCGCCCCTCGCCCCTTCGAGACTCGCACACTCCGACAGAAGTAGGCACAGTGATAACGCCCTCCAGCAGATAGGCACAGCACGCACACACGGTGATAGTCACACACACACACCCTCGCAGTGAGGGCTCCCTCCACAAGCAATTCACGGTGAAAGACGTCCCTCCCCCGCCCCCTGCTAAACGTACACTGAGACTGAGGTAGGCACACTGACAGGCGCACACACACAAACTCACACGGCAGCCCTCCCCCTCACACACGGAAGAGCCCTCGGGTCCAGCTCGGTGAGCCGCAGCGCCGCCCGCACCGGAGCCACTGTGAGCCATGGATCGGAGGGACCCAGCGTGAGGGGAGCTCGGAGAGACCCTGGGAGGAGAGCGACGAGAAGAGCAGCCAGGCAGAGGAGCGCGGAGCCCCGGGAGGAGAGAGGCGGAAAGGGAGTGCGGAGGCGCCCAGAAGCCAGGGGAAGACAGGAGCGAACGGAGCCGGGGGGCATCGAGCAACGAGGGAGAATAGGACCGAGGAGCCCGGGAGAGCCCTTCCCGGAGCGCTGTGAGTCATGGACTGGCGAAGGTGAGGCTGGAGAGGAGGGAGCGACGGGTGTCCGGATAGGCGCTAGAGGAGGAGAGAGCCCGGGTGATCCGAGGGAGCCAGAGAGGAGGCGCGGTGTCACGGAGATGAGCCTGGGCCCGCGGAGAGCAAACACGGATATCCAAGGATTTGATTTCTGATGTTTTTGGGGGCAGGTTTTGTCCCCCTTTACCTCCCTGTGGTTGTGTGATTTGCTTTTGACGCGGGCTGGAGAAGCCTCCACAGCCATGGATTTCAGCGCCCCCGGGGGCCCGGAGCACAGACAGACTGAGGAGAGCAGGCCCCTACTGGCCGACATGTCCGCCGCCCTCCCGGAGGGTACCAAAGTGGGGACCGGGCCCTGCCGACGGACCTTGCTGCACGGCAGCGGCATGAGGTACAAGCTGCTGCAGGAAGGCGACATCCAGGTGTGTGTCATCCGGCACCCCCGCACCTTCCTGAGCAAGATCCTGAGCTCCAAGTACCTGAGGAGATGGGAACCCCACCACCTGAGCCTGGCCCCCCAGGGGCTGCTCTCTGCCACGGTGAGTGCCTGTAGGGGGCGCTGTGAGGGAAGGACCTGTGGATGGAGTGCTGGGAGAGCCTGCGTGCGTAATGTGTTCACCTGTGACAGAAGCACCTTTTCATCTTAAGATCCATCTACCGGAGGGAGTGGGGGGCCCAATACCCGAGCCTGCCGACAGGGGGTGATGTCTGACACCGTGGGAGCCTGCAGGGGGGTCTACTGTGCGTCGATGAGGGGTTTGCGGACGTGAGCGAGCGTGTAGGATACACGGTACCCTTTTAAGCAGGGCCCCAGTGTCCAGATGGGACCACCACACCTGAGCCTGGCCTCTGTGGGCTGCTGCCTGCAAAGATCAGAGCTCAAGGAGAGAGTGACAGGAAGAGGAAGTAGCTTGGGGTGTGTAGTCAGGGTCTCAAAAGGACCAGTGTGCAGAGGTTAGACGAAGGAGTTGGTAAGACCCCCTAGGACATCGGGGCCCCCTACCCTGCTCTACTCCCGCTGGTCTGATCCTCGTGTAAACATCACTAGGGTGAGACTACATGAAGTGTTATGAACTTTGTATTTTCCACTAATGTAAAT
Organism: Calotriton arnoldi; assembly: GCA_963921515.1. NCBI lineage: Eukaryota > Metazoa > Chordata > Amphibia > Caudata > Salamandridae > Calotriton > Calotriton arnoldi. The sequence continues at coordinate 8,252,031 of CAWUFW010000013.1, read as the reverse complement.
ACTTCATCTCCCCCTGTCCCGCTCACTTTGTAAACACCTCTGTCTCACTCGCCCACACTACAAACATGTCATACACTGCAAACAGTTGTTTCAGCAGCTCCCCCTGGCTCTCTCACACTGTACACACTTCACTCACCCACACTAGACAGTTCCTACCTCACACAGTAAGCACTTCTTGTCTCAGTCACCCCGTCTCACTCGGAAGATAAACCCTTCTGTCTCACTCACCCATGCTACAAACAGTTCATGTCACACACTGTAAATACTTATTGTCTCACTCACAATATAAACACCTCTGTATCACTCGCCCATACTAGAGTTCCTTCCTCACACTGTAAACCCTTATTGTCTCACTCGCCCAGTCTCACTCACAATATAAACACTTCTGTTTTGCTCGTCCATACTACAGAGTTCCTACCTCACACTGTAAGCACATATTGTCTCAGTCTCTCACTCGCAATGCAAACACTTCTGTCTCACTCCAACACAAGAAACATTTCATGTCACACACTGCAAACAGTTCTGGTCTGTAGCTCCTCCTGGCTCGCTCACACTATAGGCACTTCATTCACCCACACTACAAACAGTTCCTACCTCACACTGTAAACACTTATTGTATTAGCTACCCCTTTCTCACTCCCAATATAAACCCTTCTGTCTCACTCACCCTTGCTACAAACAGTTCTTGTCACACACTGTAAACACTTATTGTCTCAGTCACCCCTGTCTCACTCACAATATAAACACTTGTCTCACTCGCCCATACTACAGAGTTCCTGCCACACACTGTAAAAACGTGTTGTTTTGGTCACACCTGTCTCACTCACAAAATAAACCCTTCTGTCTCACTCATCCATACTACAAACATGTCATGTCACACTGTAAACACTTATTGTCTCAGTCACCCCTGTCTCACTCACAATATAAACACTTGTCTCACTCGCCCATACTACAGAGTTCCTGCCACACACTGTAAAAACGTGTTGTTTTGGTCACACCTGTCTCACTCACAAAATAAACCCTTCTGTCTCACTCATCCATACTGCAAACATTTCATATCACACACTGTAAACAGTTCATGTCTGTAACCCCTCCTGGCTCTCTCACAGTGTAAACACTTCTCTCTCACTCATCCACTCTATTAACAGTTCCTGTCACCCACTGTAAACATCTATTGTCTCAGTCATCATGTCTGGCACTACAAACTGTTCATGTCAGCTGGAACTCCTCCCCTGTCTGACTCCTGCTGCCAACAGGTTTGTGCACACTGAAACAACGCCTCTGTCACACTCTCACTGTAAACATTTATTCGTCAGACCAATACTGTAAAAAACCCTCTGTCTTTGCTCACAATGTAAACATTTCCCTTCGTGGATCACTGTAAAGGTTTCCTGCCTGCTTCATGCTGTAAACCGTTCAGTTTCACTTACACTGTAAACACTTCTCCATTTGAGACTCCAATTACTGTCTCTCTTTTACAGATGAAACACTCTTATCTTGCATTGAAAAGGCCTCGCTTTACCCTCTGTGAAATCTTCTGACTCATGCTGCGAACACTTTCCGGTCGCACGTACTCTATAGACAAGTCTCACTGTCACATTGAAACTACTTCTCTTTTTCGTGCTGTAAACATTTTTGTTACACTCACACTGGTCAACTGTCTTGCAAACACTGCAGAGGTACTGATGTCTGTGATGCAGTAGATACAGCCTCTATCTATCCAGTGTACAGTGATTTTTCTCTCTCACTGGAAACATTGCTGTGTTCCACTCACTCTGTGTACACTTTGCTTTACACCATGAACAACTATTTCTGCCACTCCTGCTGTAAACATTTCAGTCCAAATCATGCTGAAAAACGTGCGACTCACTCATACTGTAAAATCCTCCTTTCTTACACTGTGAACACGTCTTACTCACACCACAAGCAGGCCTCTGCCTCACTACCATTGTAAATACCTGCCAACCTACTCAAATGTAACCCTACAGCTACCTCAGTCACACTGTAGTTACGCCTTAGACTGCAGTACTTCTGTTCTCACTGGTAAATATTTTCTGTCTCACACGGACTATGACTAGTTGCTGACATAATTACGATGACAGTTTCTTTGTCTCCCTCCTATCATAACTACTTCCTGTTTCTCACTTAAACACTTCCTGTCATGCCCATACTAGCCTCTCTTCCTCACTCGTGCTGTACACTTCTTGTCATGCTCTCACTGTGGCCACATCCATTTACCCACGTCACCCACGTCTTACTCATATTAAACACATCCTACCACACACACACACACATTAAAACCTGCAGTTTCACACTGTAAACACTTCTTACACTGTTCACCTTGGCAACACGTTCTGTTTTATGCTATAAAAATCTTATCCTTGCTCTCTCTGTAAACACCTCGTTCTTTACTGTTAATCTTCTTAGCCGCATTGCACACTATATATTGTACAATGCGAACGTCTGTCACACTGTAAGCACTTCTGCGTCACTGGTATTGCACACACACCGCTTGTTTTCACAACATCCATGCATCTGGTTCATACACTATGAACTTCTCCTGTTTGCAAACTATAGATGCCTGTTTCACACACTGTAAACACCTTATGTTTCACACACTATAAACCTCTCCAGTTTTCAGACTATAGATGCCTGTTTCACACACTGTAAATGCCTCCTCTTTTCACGCTATAGATGCCTCTGTTTCACATACTGTAAACATCTTCTGTTTTCACACTAAAGATGTCTCTGTTTGTCACACCGTTAGCACCTCCTGCTCCACACTATGGGTGCCTCTGTTAGTCACACTGTAAACACCTCCTGCGCCACACTATGGGTGCCTCTGTTAGTCACACTGTAAACACCTCCTGCGCCACACTATGGGTGCCTCTGTTTCACATTGTAAACACCTCCTGCTCCACACTATGGGTGCCTCTGTTAGTCACACTGTAAACACCTCCTGCTCCACACTATGGGTGCCTCTGTTTCACACTGTAAACACCTCCTGCTCCACATTATGGGTGCCTCTGTTGCACACTGTAAACACCTCCTGCTCCACACTATGGGTGCCTCTGTTAGTCACACTGTAAACACCTCCTGCTCCACACTATGGGTGCCTCTGTTTCACACTGTAAACACCTCCTGCTCCACACTATGGGTGCCTCTGTTAGTCACACTGTAAACACCTCCTGCGCCACACTATGGGTGCCTCTGTTTGTCCCACTGTAAACACCTCCTGCTCCACACTATGGGTGCCTCTGTTTCACACTGTAAACACCTCCTGCTCCACACTATGGGTGCCTCTGTTAGTCACACTGTAAACACCTCCTGCTCCACACTATGGGTGCCTCTGTTTCACACTGTAAACACCTCCTGCTCCACACTATGGGTGCCTCTGTTAGTCACACTGTAAACATCTCCTGCTCCACACTATGGGTGCCTCTGTTAGTCACACTGTAAACACCTCCTGCGCCACACTATGGGTGCCTCTGTTTGTCCCACTGTAAACGCCTCCTGCTCCACACTATGGGTGCCTCTGTTAGTCACACTGTAAACACCTCCTGCTCCACACTATGGGTGCCTCTGTTTCACACTGTAAACACCTCCTGCTCCACACTATGGGTGCCTCTGTTAGTCACACTGTAAACACCTCCTGCTCCACACTATGGGTGCCTCTGTTTCACACTGTAAACACCTCCTGTTCCACACTATGGGTGCCTCTGTTTGTCCCACTGTAAACACCTCATGTTCCACACTGTAGATGCCTCTGTTTCACACACTGAAAACACCTCATGTTTCTAAACTATAGATGACTGTGGTCCATACATTGAATATACCTCGAGTCGTACTTGGGCCTCAGACCAACTTTGCAGTTTGATTGTAGTTCTCCCGTGTCATAGGGTGTAAAGTAGAAATATTGTTTAACACGTTCACTGAGAACAATCTATTTTCCTGAAATAAAAACCCGTGTCATTTATCTACACCAACAAAAGGGCGCAGGGGAGCTAAGAGTCCCTTTTCGTAAACTGGTGATAGATTCTTTTCTTTGCGGATGACTTTGTGATTTTATTTATTTATTTTATCCTTCACACGATGTGTGGGATTGCACGTCTCTAGCCGAAACGGGCATGTGCAGTAAAGGCGCTGTTTACGTGATTTAATGTTGGCAATAATTGTAAGCGATGAAAAAGTAACCATCGCACTCGTGTTCGTGGGTGACTTATCCTCGAGCAGTTTTAAGGAAGGAGACGTCTTCATCTCCGTAAATGCAAGATAGCAAGTATTGCTCGATTTCTAATTCTTCAACTGTATTAGAAACACAGCTGCTGAAATTAGCAGGTAGCTTCGAAATAATTAAGAAGTGTGCGTTTAATAAGTGACGTAAATATTTATTTCCCAGGTGTTTTTGTTCTGCGTTGTATGGGGCCCCTTGAAATGCGAATTGGGCATCTTTTTGGTGGTATGAAATGGATGAGTGCCCTTTTGTACTGGGAGATGCTGTACTACTTTATAATAAAAACTTGTTCATACACAAGGGATGCCTTTCTGTTACAACTAATAACATCTGTCTTCTAAATCAATGACGGACAAAATAGGATGTAACAAAAAAGTTGGGCCTGAGTTTTCATTTTATATTGTGAATAATGGAACTGAGCTTCAGTGTTTTATTTTTTATTTTTTTTATTCCTGATTCGCCTGTTTTGTTCCTATTTTTGTGAATCCTGGGTCTAAGCTTCCATTTTTATTTCCAGATATGTGCGTCCAAACTTTCACTGTATTTTGAGGTCTGGGTCTAAACCTGCATTGGTGTTTTAATCATATGGGACCTAAGCTAATGATTTTACTTTGAGATGGACTTCCTTCCCATCTCTTTTGGGAGAGTTTTTAGATCTTGGTCAATCGCTGCAGGTTTATAGCTGCTCTTAGTATGTCGGTGACTTCTACTCGTAAACTTATGTAGTCTGCTCGACAGTGCGTCATATCCACTAATGTCTTATTTAAATATTATGCTTTCATTAGAACTGCATATCTTATAGAGGTGGACATAAGAACTCAAATGTACTGTTGAGTGGCTCATTGTGCAAGCCTGCTCAGATATAGTTGTTTTACCTCTATGCTAGTGACTTTTGGGAGGTCTAGGATTCATTTTGTATAGATCGATGGGCATTATTTCACTCCTTTGTCAGACTTTAAAGGTAATTGAAACATTCTTGATAAAATTCACAGGCTGCTATTGCTAGTTGAAAAAGCAAAACACGTCATATGACAGAAGACGCGTGTTTTGATTTATTGTTTTGCAATTGTAAGCACCCTCCATAGGAGCACTAACTTTAATGTTTTTTTCTTGAATTAAATTGTTAAGGAGCTACATGTTACTTGTTTAGTTTCAGTTTTGCCACCAACTCATTTGGTTTATAATAATTAGCTGAAATGTACTTGTCCTCCACTTAATGGAGGCTCTCTTCAAGTGGGCTTGACTCCTTTTTATGCCCTGATGATGACCATCTCCTAATCCTGACACTTGGGGTCGAAACGTCCACATTTTTCTAAAAACCTGCAGATGTGCAGATTCTTATATACTGCAGGCTTCTTTAACAAAATTAGTGTGTCAATTTGTTTATTTTTACATAAATGTTCACCATACATCATTGCTTACTGTGTCGTCTGCACTTTCACAACATACCATTTTTAACTATTGCCACCATTGTTATGAATGTTTTCCAGTAAACTAGAGGCTACAGATCGATTCCAATATATCTATACATTTAAACAGTAATTTATTTGCACACACTGATTTTCTTAGCATTGACTGAGGATATTACTGCTGTTTCTTTGCAGTGGTTTTAAATGTATTTACCAAAAGGTTGTTAAATGTTCTCCATGTGGAAGTCTGTTATCACTTCTACCCGGTTTCCCTATGGTATCTGGTTTGCCCTGTCTTTTGAAATTGAATGACAAACCTAGATAACTCAACTCGAATGTCCAATTCAAAATAAACAAATGGCCTGCCTGTAAATCGCACCAATGGAAGAATAATACTTACAGTAATGTCATGCTAATAAAAGACCATTGCTTCCAATCTCACTTGTTGTGCTTTTCGATATCGCTGTGTTATGTTTTGGACACATCTATATGTTGGAACAATTTTTTTCCCCCCAACAAACCGAATATTAGGCACTTGACTTGAACATTTTGTTGTAGGCCTTTGTTTACCATCAGTTGCCCTGGTGTGATCTACCAAAGATTTTTGGGTGGCCATGCATTGTTTAATTTACCTACGGTTTAAATTGTATATTGCCTTAGATTAGGTGGCGGCGGTATAGCACAGCCCTGTTGTATTTTGGCTGGCGGGATAGGTTCATGGTCACATTGACCCAGGTCTACCACCTTAAACGACCTTTCAGTCATAGTGACATCATTATTAAACCCCAGTGTGAGCTCAGGAGGGCTCTTAGTGCTAGGCGCTATGGGGCACTAACACAGCTATTCAGGACCACTGCTGGGTGCGCCACCTGCAGCTCACATGTTTGGAGGACATGGGCTTGCCCCAAGGGTCCGTGATCCGGCCCATGTGCCCAGAATTATCGTTCATAAGCGTTGCCAGGAGAGGCTCTTCAGAGGTCCATTTTCTGTCCCTGTTTGGTCAAATTGAATTGTTAGACTTGATGCCCTAGTTGGAGTATTTTTTGTAAGCAAAAAAATTGGGTTGGTCCTCAGTTTTCAGGAGGATGGAAGGCTGAGTCTCCATTACTAGGATTTAAACTCAAGATCTGCGGGTCACTATATGTGTCAGCAGTGAAGATTAAACACCTTGAGACACCCAGGCCACAATTGTGTAGACGCTGAGTAGGTATGAATTGTCTATATTGGGCTGGAGCATTCTCGCACACTCTTGATTACCCTTTGTTTGGACTCTGCTGTGGCCCCAGGATAAATGAACACATCTTCATTTCCATTCTTGTGGTAATTTATCTGAACTTATTGTGCAATGGTCACCCTATAACTGTGCTGCAAGTACAGTGAGAATCTTATTGTGAATATTAGACATTCACCTTATGAGAGCCTTGTATGTTAAGCACTCCAAGCCACGCCGCGTATTCAAGGGCACATCAAGTGAATGATTTTACAGTAGGTTTTCCTACCCAACCAGACATCTCCAAGCAAAGGGACATTCTGGAGCCCTCATTGTCGGTGATTGTTGACGAAGCAAGTTTGGATAAGAGGACAAGCATTTTTTTTTTTCGCTGGATGGCCCCTTTTATAACATGTTCCACCACACCTGCCAGTCTCAGACCTGAAAAAGAAAGGTGTAAGAAAAACTGCTCAACATTACACCAAAAGAGTTGGGCTACCAACCTGGGGTGATCATTGCTGAAGGTGACTAACCCCCCCCCCCCCACTTTGGGGGCCTCCTGTCTTGCAGGATTTCCTTTTGCTTTGAAAAAGTGAGAAATCAAATGTCCTTGTTCTTGGAGTTATGGACATTCATTGCTTTTCCTGCATTTATGCCCTGGAGTTTCAGAGACCCCTCTGAGAGTGACCACAGCGACAAGGGAGTCACACATAGCGGAGGATTGGGAATGATCTCATTACCGCTGGGAGCACAGCACCGTACACCCTGACCGGCGCTCTCGATGGAACTTTTTGATGATGCCCCCCCTGGCGGAAACTAGAACCTTCTATATGTACTGCGGTGCCCGAGCAACCTTTGGCCGATGACCGGTGGAGCTGTCCTATGCAGCTATAGAGGAGTCAGGCTCTGGTTCACCCCTCGGCCGTCACCTACCCAGCCGGACGTCGGACACTGTTTTTCCTCGTCTCCCCGTTGTGTTTCCTACCCCCTCCCCACCTCTTCCCTCCATTACTCTTTGTCTACCTCCCTTGTTTCTTTCCCTCTCTCCCCCGAATTTCTCTCCCCTTGCCTGTTTTTCCCTTATATCTATGCTATGCTTTTGTAACTCCTGTAACTCTTGTAACTACGCTCTAGCAACTGATGTAACTTTGTAACTACGTTCTGAAACAATGTTCTTCCTCATGTAAAGCGCTCTGATACCTCCGGGTCTAGCCAGCGCTATATAAAACTTTTCAAATAAAAAAAAAATAAATAAAAAAAATCCGATTCGGGAGCAAACAGAGGTTTGTGCTTGACTTGTGATCTCATTTGCTGCGGTAATACTGAACTTTTGTCTTGTGCACATTTTGCTGGGTAAAACCAGGTGGAATATGTGTATACATGGAAAATACACCAAATTCTCAGATTTGCACCTTGTAACGGGGGGGAAAATTGGTATTACTCGATAAGCCTGTTTTCTGAGATTCAAATCTCAGAACAATGTGGTAATAACGCACACCGGAAAACAGAACCCCCTGGGTATCCTAATTCCCCAGAGTGTGCGGAATTACCACATCAGTTTACTGCGGGCAGTAGTCCGAGCCCTCAGTTGTCCAAAAATTAAGGGCATATTTAATCAAGAGATCGGTGCTGACATCACAGATAGGATCGCTCGCGGGATTGCTCCTGTGATTTGTCCTGAAATCTCAAGGTTAGGAATGTCAGTGAGTGCAAAAGGGGGAAATCTTCTTTATTATGGCTAGTGCAAGTGCCTCAAAGTGGCCCAAAGCCTACAAGAGGGCTCTTTACTGAATAGATGATCCATGTCAGCAATCGTTGCCTCAAACAAGCCCCCTTCAAAAGCGGTCAGCTATCTCCTGAGGGGTGTGCTAGGTACTATCTAGCAGAAGCTGACCTCTAACCGAGGCTGACTAGAGGTTAGATACAGGCATAGGTTTTAGGACACCCACTGACTGTGTCAATGGGTTCATGTTTTCTTATTCTATGTAAATGTATCCATAGTGAATATCTCCACTCTTTGTCATGGCCTTATCCCTCAAATTATAATAAGTTTGTCAGTACATCCTCCAATGAGTTACTTGAGAGCACACTCACTTGTTTTAAAATAAAGTTGATCTATTGTGCAAATGTTTTAACTTTCCCTATCAACATCTATCGCGCTTTAAGTTTTCTGTAAACAGCTTCCTTGTTTAAGCTGTCCTCCATTTCATGAACTTCCCTCAACCCCTGAAACAGGAAGTGGCATCAGAGGAGGACAGGAAGTGAGCGAAAAAACTTTTGCAATGTTCATTGTTTGGAATAATCTGTCCCTAGGCAGATTAAATCGATTACAGCAGCTTGGACACAAAGTATTCGGCTTCATTACCTCATGGTGGCACGTAAACAATTTTCTTTTTTTTACTTTACATCTTTTGATATTGTATTGTAATTGCATTTATATTGCGCTTGCTACCCCTGATGAGGTGTTGAAGCGCTTTTTCGGAGAGTAGCACGCTACTCCGGAACCTATAAAAGATTAGTGGTGAATTAGTATAGTGAAATATGAAAGTAATTTGAGCAGTGGATATGCTAGTCAGTTACTTGGATTGAGAAGGATAGTGGAGGGATAGAAGAGGGAAAAGGTTTGCATTGATACAGCGCTTGCTACCCCTGATGAGGTGTCGACGCGCTGTTTTGGCGAGTAGCACGCTACTCCGGGACCCTTAAAAGATTAGTGGTGAATTAGTTTAGTGAAATTTGAAATAAGATATGCTAACTGATGCCACTTCCTGTTTCAAATGTTGACAGCAGTTCACAGAATGCCTGAAGTCTTAGTGAAAAAATGCGTATACATGTTAAAGCCGGAAACATGTGTATCCTTTAACTCATGAAAACTTGTTTTTCTGCAATGAGACAGCTTTGCTCTTGGGCCTTAGTGTGCTGATTGTGGTGTTTGTTCTGCGTGTATCTTGTGAATGCTGATTTCTGTGTTTACTAATAATTTAACCCCTCTGAATATCCATCCAAAGCCACAAGGCATGTCATGAGCTCAGTCATATCCTGTTCGGGCAGGCTTTCTGCTTGCACCGAGTTTTGTTTTATATCAGCCAGTAAACAGAACTACTTCCAACCTTGGTGTTTAGGTCAGTTGGCCCAATTGAACGTGTCTCATATATTGACATACTTGTTCTGCCAGAGATCATTCAGCCCTCCACCTTACAGAGAGAAGTAATGTGTTGCATAAACATATTTTTACATCCTGAGCAGGTCTTGGGCAGTTTCTCACATGTCCAGTAAGATCTCCCTCATAAAAACATTTTCTTTCTTGTATAATAAAAAATGTACTGCCTGCATTGGAAACATTTGTGCATGTACATAAATAATAAATTACGAATACTTTTGTTAGACTGCGGCAATGATAGGAAAATCGAATGTTCAAAATGCCCTGCTACACAAACAGCGACAGAGGGCGCACAACGTGAAGTGTTCTTTATTTTTTCGCAAAAATCATGGGAAAAGTCGAATACTTGGTTCCCTTTTCTGAAAGAACTTCAGAACACGTTTTAAACGTAGACATGTTTCCTATTTTCATAAAATAATTCTCCATTTTGTATTCAGTGGTAAAATGTTCTGGTTTTATTTCAGCCAGGAGCCGGCTAAAGGACCTGAAATCCAGCTAGCCAGGTTATGTGCTCGAGGAAACTCAGTGTCTATAAGAAATGCATAAGTGAGACAACCAGGGCCAGGCTTCTCCCCAACAAGTGGGAGGCCCAAGAGACTAGAAGCCTGCGACCAGACGTCCAAACCTCATGTCCTTTGTCGATTACCAGCGAAGGGTGCACGTCTGTCCAAGGGCAAGCAATGTCTTCATGTGGGATACCTAGTAACATGTTTTGTGTAGTGCATGGTCTTATGCATTGCATTGCATATACGGTTCTGTGCAGTGTCTGGCGTTCCAGGTTGTACGCATTTTTTAGGGTGACAGGTTTCGGTAGTGTGTAAATGCTGTGGGTGTCTGACCCCAATTTTGATGAATGTTCAATACCTGGTTTGATGCCACTTGAAAAACTCTGTTTGATGCAGTTTTGGATCATCTGTCCTATGCAATGTGCAGGTTTGGTGCACTGTCGGGAACACCTGGTTTAATGCAGTGTGCGATACCTGGCTTCCTGCTGTGTGAAATACCTGATTTGATTACACGGGTGGCATGTACGTTTTGATGCAATGTTTCCAGGTTTGATGCAACATGTGGAATGTCTAGATCTATGTGCTGTTATGCAGTGCGGAATACCTGGCTATATGCAGTATGTTCAATATCTGGATCTATGCAGCAGGTGGGATTCCTCTCTGTGCAGTCTGTTGGGTACCTGGTTTTATGGAGTGTGTTTACATTCTTTGTTGCACTTAGTAGGGTGACTGCTGTGATCTACTGTGTGGCATGTCTGCTTAGAATATTGCAGAATAAAGGCCTGGGCGAAATTCTAACTACGCCAGAGTAATCTGAGTAATTTCGTGCTACTCTTATGACGCAAAATTACCAAAAATCACTGGATTATGCCCATGTGTGTAATTGTGAGTAATCTGGCACAAAAATCCTACTGTATGAGCACAGGAGCAATAAACGTAGTGAGCACAAGTGGCTGCTGGCTGCAGCTGTTTGTGTTCTGTTGCGTAGTGCTATCTCCTTAGTGCAAAATGCATGCTCTGATCCATTTTGGACATAGACGTGTATTTTGCACTAAGAAAATGAAGAAATGGAGCTAAATGTTGGGTTACACTCCCCATGTAATCTTGTGTACTTTTGCTGTAATTTCGCATAATTACACTGCAACAAATTGCGCAAGTTATGCACACACATTCCTGCTTATTGGTCAATAACCGGTTTGATGAGGCATGTAGAATACTTGGGTTGATGTAATGTGTGGATTGCTAGACGCTCAGCGGTGTAGGATATCCAGTTCCATACTGTGTTTGGGATGCCCAGGTCAAGACAGGCTTTAGACCATGGTCATCCAGGCAGGGTCAGCTTTAGGGCAGTGCGACTGGTGTGGCCGCACTGGCCGCTGACCTGTGGAGGGGGCGCCAACATGGGGGAAGAGGGGGCACTGAGTTTAGCAATAACTTATGATTGGAGAGATGACGGCAACTTCTGCTCGGTGGTGTAAGAGAATCCGAGGAGGCAGTCATGGGGTGTGGGGGCGCCAAAATGATTGTCGCACCGGGCGCCACCAGCGCTAAAGCCGGCCCTGCATCCAGGTCAGAAGACCGACTTTAGACCATGGTCATCCAGGTCAGAAGACCGGCTTTAGACCATGGTCAACCAGGTCAGAAGACCGGCTTAGACCATGGTCATCCAGGTCAGAAGACAGGCTTAGACCATGGTCATCGAGGTCAAGACAAGCTTAGACCATGGTCATCCAGGTCAGAAGTCAGGCTTTAGGCTATGGTCATGCAGGTCAGAAGACAGGCTTAGACCATGGCCATCGAGGTCAAGACAAACTTAGACCATGGTCATCCAGGTCAGAAGACCGGCTTAGACCATGGTCATCCAGGTCAGAAGACAGGCTTTAGACCATGGTCATCCAGGTCAGAAGACCGGCATTAGACCATGGTCATCCAGGTCAGAAGACCGGCTTAGACCATGGTCATCCAGGTCAGAAGTCAGGCTTTAGGCCATGGTCATCCAGGTTAGAAGAAGACAGGCTTTAGACCATGGTCATCCAGGTTAGAAGAAGACAGGCTTTAGACCATGGTCATCCAGGTTAGAAGAAGACAGGCTTTAGACCATGGTCATCCAGGTTAGAAGAAGAAAGGCTTTAGACCATGGTCATCCAGGTCAGAAGACCGGCTTTAGACCATGATCGTGCATGTCTCACCACATATGAACCACAGAGGCCATGTTTTGTCGATCAACATATAAACAGGGTACCTTAATCAATGCAGTGCGCAGGATACCAGGTTTGTAGCATTTTGTAAAATAGCCGTTTTTGTGTTTCATGTGGTATATTGTGTTCAATTAATTGTGTACAATACCATTTTCATTACATTTTTTGGTATGTTGTCTGGTGCAATGCAGTGTGTGGGACACCTGGCGTGGTTCAGGCGTGGTTCAGGATTTCAGATACCTGGCGCAATGTAATAAGCATCTGATTCATTGATTTGATACTTGGAGACCGTGACATTTACCCAAAGGGCAACTTGATGTTGGAAAAATTAGGACTGAGTGTTGGAAAACATAAAAATATTGGAACCACTAAATTATTTTTTAAAACAATTAGGGGCATCAGTGGATTATGAAGATTTGTCTGCGTTTGTTTGATATCTAGTGTGCGGTACTTCGTGCGCTGTGCGGTGCAGTTACTATCATTTTTTTGTGTGAAGTCCGTAGTATATCTGGTGTTGTTCGATGTGTGGCATGCCTTGTGATACAGTGTGTGGGATTCCTCCTGCTACGTTTGTGTTATCGGGCTTGATGCTATGTGGGATACCTGGTGCGGTTCAGCGTGTGTGAGATGCTGGTTGATGTTTGTCAGTTACCCGATGTGGTGCAGAGAGCGGGGTATCTTGTGTGGGATACCTGGTTCCCTGCATTTTGGGATACATGGTTCAGTGCAGTGTGAGGGACGCAGGCGTGCAATCCTAGATCAGGCACTCAATGAGGACATGCTCTTTGCCTTGGTGAGTGTAATTTTGAATAAGCCACTCTACTCGACTGAGGCACTATATGCGTTCAGGGTATGTTTAGCTAGAGTGACGGCTTCGCTTCTTGGCATTCTTCGAATGTAACCAGATTTTCTTTACATTTCCCTCATAGCAAAACCCACTGACTGCCTCCAATTTACCTCTGAGAAGGGTCAGGATGGGAGCTTTCTTAAAACAATAAATTCTCTCAAAAAGGAACTTCAAGACATTTTTATTTTGACCCTTGTAAGCTAATGTCCGAGATATAAAGTTTTTTTTCAGTGGCGCACTTTTGCGATCTGCATACATTAAAAAAATATACCTTAAAGAAGAAAAACATTACGTGATTAAAGCAAAGAAAATAACCCTAACCTTTATAATCTTAACTTGTTCTTTGGGAAGCACTTTTTTACATATAACTTTTTTGAATACATCTGTCAATCAATCTAATCTAGTATTTATTTCAATGTCTTTAGATGACAAAAAGGTTGACTTGGCGAACCAGGATCTGTGATCTGAATGGGTCTGATGGATCCCTGCCCCTGCAAGATTTCAGTGCTCAGATCTTGTGTGGGTGGCATTAGTAATGGGCAGGGATGAGAGCATGGACGTCGATTCACCAAAAAGCCTGGGGTAGCGTAAGTGACATTGCACACCTTTGACCAGAATGATATCACAGGAAGTGACATCATGGACCTCGATGGCTTCTCAGGACAAGGGGCAGGGCTGTCCTAGAAAACTGTTGATACTAGGTCCTGCTACATTTTCTCTGGTGTTAGTAATGTAGTGCAGTGGCGTAACATCAGGCCGCCTGGTGTGGGGATGGGGGCGAGCTCCAGGCCCCCTCCGGCACTGTGCACTAGTGGCGGGCCCCTGGCCTGAGACCTCATGCCTGGGTCCGAAGCATGGGGGGAGTCCCCTCCATGTACTTTGCAGGGGGCCCCTTAAAGTTTCGTTACGCCACTGATTCAGTGAGGCCAACTGGCCTATTTCATTAGAGTACAGTGCCTTCTGCTTTTCTTTTACACTCTTACAAAATTGTTTCTGTAAAATGTTATCACAAAAGCCACTTAAAATTGGTCATGTGTGAACCTGCATGTGGACAGATAGGATTATGCTGCAATGTTTTTGTAAAAACTTTATTACAAAAAATGTAAAATTTACAACTGTCCGTAAACACGTGTGCATGCTTAGTCAGCCATTTTTTAAAACTGTTTTTGAGATACCGTTTTACAAAGAAACATTTCTAAAGAACTCTGTAATGGTAAAGACAAAGGGTCATCCATCAAAGCCAGCCCTATTAGTCTTATCAATGCTTGCTTTAGACATTAGTAGACCCAGGGCTACAAACAAGGAATGCTGTTCCTGCATGGCTAAGTAAATTTAAAACTTGCAGTTAGCCTGTCCTCTTCGATCATCATGGCAGTGACAGGGACGGATGCATTCCTGTGTCCTCTCATCCACGGGCATCATTAAGGGGTTGCAGGGGACGCAGCTGTGACCCCTGGCTTGCCCCTTGCTACCACTGACATCCCCTTGCAACCCCTGTCCTCTTCGATCATAATGGCAGTGACAGGGACGGATGCATTCCTGTGTCCTCTCATCCACGGGCATCATTAAGGGGTTGCAGGGGACGCAGCTGTGACCCCTGGCTTGCCCCTTGCTACCACTGACATCCCCTTGCAACCCCTGTCCTCTTCGATCATAATGGCAGTGTCAGGGACAGATGCATTCCTGTGTCCTCTTATCCATGGGCATCATTAAGGGTTTGGCAGGGGTCGCAGCTGTGACCCCTGGCTTACCCCTTGCTACCACTGACACTCCCCTTGCAACCCCTGTCCTCTTCGATCATAATGGCAGTGTCAGGGACAGATGCATTCCTGTGTCCTCTCATCCACGGGCATCATTAAGGGGTTGCAGGGGACGCAGCTGTGACCCCTGGCTTGCCCCTTGCTACCACTGACATCTCCTTGCAACCCCTGTCCTCTTCGATCATAATGGCAGTGTCAGGGACAGATGCATTCCTGTGTCCTCTCATCCACGGGCATCATTAAGGGGTTGCAGGGAACGCAGCTGTGACCCCTGGCTTGCCCCTTGCTACCACTGACACTCCCCTTGCAACCCCTGTCCTCTTCAATCATATTGGCAGTGTCAGGGACAGATGCAAAACAGGGCTCTGGTGAGCCCTGTTTACTTTCTGTAGATACACCTATCTGGAAAATTGAATTCATTAAAATGTGCATCGCACTTCAGAATGCTTTTATTTTGGGAAATAAAAACATTTTTAAGTGCATGTGAGGCACATTCAAATGAATTAAAAGGCCTTTCATTGCATGTGCAAGTTAAAGCCGGCAGATCCCTGAAATTAGTGTTTGTTTTGCCCCCAGCAGGACAACATTTTAAATCATTTGAATGTGCCTCACATGTTATGTTATGTTATTGTAGTTTATAAAGCGCGCAGCTACCCCCAACGGGGGTGTCCCGGCGCTGGTAGCAGAGAAGAAGGGCAAAGTGCGGGCGACCTCAGGATGCTATGGGAGACCAAAGAGCCAGGTCTTCAAAGATTTACGGAATGTGAGTTCTGAGTTGGCTTTCCTAATATATTCTGGCATGGAGTTCCATAAGGTTGCTGCTCTGAGGGCGAAGGACCGTCCTCCTATTCTGGCCCTAACTAAGCGGGGTATAGCAAGAAGTTCATGGTCATTGGACCTCAGGTTCCTGGACTGGTGATATTTACGAAGTCTCTTCCTTAGATACTGAGGGCCAGTGTTTCTAACTGCTCTGTAGGCCAGTGTTAATGCCTTGAATTCTGTCCTTCTTTTCACTGGAAGCCAGTGAAGGCTCCGTAAATGAGGAGATATGTGATGACGCAACGGGACATTTCTGATAAGCCTGGCTGCTGCATTTTGTATCGTCTGCAGTTTTCTTATTAAATAAGCTGGCAGACTTAAGTACAGGCTATTTGCATAGTCCAATTGTGACGTAATCAGTGCATGGACTATTGTTTTCCTGCAGTCCAAAGGTAGAAAATTGAGGAATTTCTGCAGGGCCTTCATTTTCCAAAAGCAGGACGATGATACATGGTTTATTTGGGTCTTCCATGAGAGGGTATCATCGAATTTAAACCCAAGATTCCTGGCCGATTGTACAGGAATAGGCGGAGGGTTGAGCTCAGCAGGCCACCATAGGGCAGATGGTGGGGCTGATGGTTGATAGAAAAATAAAACTTCAGTTTTATCCGTATTTAATCGCAAGCAATTCTCGGTCATCCAAGTTGATATTTCCCTCATGCAATGTTTGAACCTTGTGAAAGCCTCCTCTGAGTGGTCTTTAAAAGAGAACACAAGCTGAGTATCATCAGCGTATGAGATGACACTTACCCCAAGTTGCTCTATAAGTGGGGCAAGAGAGGCCAGATAAACATTGAAAAGAGTCGGGCTAAGAGCCGAACCCTGAGGGACTCCACAGATCAGGGGACGGGGGGATGAGGTATAAGGATGAAGCCGTGTTTTCTGGGTTCTACCTTCTAAAAAGGAGCTGAACCAAGCTAAGGTGGTCCCTATCACTCCCAGTTGCCTAAGCCTGTCTAAGAGGATCTTTTGGGACACCGTGTCGAATGCCGCGGACAAGTCGAGCAGCACCAGCATAGCACATCCACCCTTATCCAGAGTTTCACGGACCGTTTCTGCTACTACAAGCAGTGCGGTCTCGGTGCTATATCCTGATCTGAAACCTGACAGAGTCATGGAGTAATTTATTGGACTCTAAGAAGTTGGATAGTTGTTTCTGTACTTCTTTTTCCAGGATCTTGGCTGGTGCCGGCAAGAGAGAAACGGGTCTAAAATTCTTCAGTTCCGCGGGGTCAGCATCCTCTTTCTTCAAGATAGGCTGGACTAGTGCCGTTTTCCAAATTGAGGGGTATACGCCTAATTTCAGTGAGGTGTTCCAGAGTAGATTTAAGGGGGGGTTTAGTAATGGAGCAAGTAAATTGAAGAACCTGGCTGGGCATGGATCCATAGGAGAGCCAGATTTTATTTTTTCTAATTGTGAGAGGGAAATTTCTGGCCTAAAAGGGTTGAATTCTGACCAAGTGTTAACAGGCGAAGGGGAAGGTGACATCATATTGGGAGAGTCACATCCGGGAAATGAGGAGTAAATGATTTGAATCTTTTCCTGAAAGAAGACCGAGAGGTCTTCACAGAGCGAGGCCGAAGGAATTATCCTACTTTTCAATGCCTCTGGTTTGATAAATTCTTGAATGATTTTAAAAATCTCTTTGGAGGAGTTATCTGAAGAATTAATTTGATTAGTAATGTGGTCCTTTATGCACCTTCGTTTGAACCTGTGAAATTGTTTCAAAGCAGTTCTGTAGGCAATTTTGGCTTCAGGGTTATAGGTTTTCCGCCAAGTCCGCTCCAGCTTCTTACAGAGGCTTTTTTCCTGGCGGAGTTCTGGCGTAAACCATGGGGCAGAGGGTTTGTTTCTGGCTGGTTTCTGGGCTTTCATAGGGGCAATTTTGTCTAGAGCGGACGTAACCCAGTAGTTGAAAGTTGCTGCATCCCTGTTGGGTTCGCCAGTAAATACCAAAGGGGTGTTTAATAGAGCAGGGCCCATTACTTCAGGAGTAACTTTTCTCCAATTTCTTCTCTTCTTAGACTCAGATTTGCTGGGGACATGACTAATGATGGTGCTGAGATTGAATGGTATGAGGCTATGGTCTGACCATATAAGGGGGATGGGGTCTTCTGTTATTAAGGAAGGAATGTTAGTAAAAATAAGATCTAATATGTGCCCGGCTGCAAGTGTAGGCTGAGATACTTTTTGAATTAAATTTAAACCTTTCATTGTATCGGCCAATTGGGTGGCCAAGGGGGAATGGTCATTGTCCATATGGACATTGAAGTCGCCCAGGACCATGAAGTTTGTATATCTTAATGAGAGATCGGCAATTTGATCGCATATCTCCCATAATTCAGAGGGTGTGGAGTCAGGAGGTCTGTAAATCAGCATTCCCGCCACCGAAGAGGACCGGGAAGTTTTTACATTAAAGGACATTGCTTCCAAAAGGTGAGTGTTGTTGATTTTTTTGTGAGATATCTCCCACTCATTTCTTATGATAATGGCAAGTTCACCTCCTACTCTGTTTCCACCTCGATTTACCATGACAATTTTGTAGCCCTCAGGAACGGCCAGCATTATGTCAGGGTTAGAGCTCTCTTTCAACCAGGTTTCAGTAAGGAAGATGAGATCCCAGGATCTATCTTCTAGCAATAGCCACACATCATCTGCATGCTTAGCAAGGGATCTGCAATTAATTAGGCATGCTTTGATAGTTGGCCTAGTATCAGCGGTCTGTTGTCTGGAAGGTGTGTCCCTATCTAAAGCTTTACACCTTTTACCCAGAAGCTCTTTATCAAAGTTAAAGGAACAGGAAGTACAATGCGGCGCCTGGCTGGATATAGCCTGGTCCAGAGTATCAAAGTCCAGGCAGGTAGGCCTCGCACAACCATTTACTCTTAGCTCAAGGATTTGTTCCCTGGACAGTAATGATCTAGTAATTGATGGCATGCGGGCAGCGTGGCTGGCGCTGGACGCGGGCCAGACGCGGACGGGTGCAGACGGGCTTGCCTTAGGCACGCCTTCGGCGCGTCCGCTGGGCGTCCGCTGGCACATCAGCTGATATGGGCGAGAGTGAGGTTAGCTCCGCCCTGTTCAGCTTGATTGGCGCAATGAGCCCCGCCCTCCACACAAACGGCACCAGTCGCGGTGGACCGGGGCAGGGGAGCAAGTATAGTGCAAATGAGCAAAGCAGCAAATCGGTAAGAGCAAGTTTTTTTTAAAAAGATTAAAAAAACGTTCACACACTCGTACACTTTAAGAAACGCTCTGAGAACACAAGCGGTAACCGGGCACTCGCCGCCCCTTCCTTCCGCTGCGCGTCCGCTGGCACATCAGCTGATATGGGCGAGCGTGAGGTTAGCTCCGCCCTGTTCAGCTTGATTGGCGCAATGAGCCCCGCCCTCCACACAAACGGCACCAGCCGCGGTGGACCGGGGCAGGGGAGCAAGTATAGTGCAAATGAGCAAAGCAGCAAATCGGTAAGAGCAAGTTTTTTTAAAAAAGATTAAAAAAACGTTCACACACTCGTACACTTTAAGAAACGCTCTGAGAGCACAAGCGGTAACCGGGCACTCGCCGTCCCTTCCTTCCGCTGCGCGTCCGCTGGCACATCAGTTGATATGGGCGAGCGTGAGGTTAGCTCCGCCCTGTTCAGCTTGATTGGCGCAATGAGCCCCGCCCTCCACACAAACGGCACCAGCCGCGGTGGACCGGGGCAGGGAGCAAGTATAGTGCAAATGAGCAAAGCAGCAAATCGGTAAGAGCAAGGTTTTTTTAAAAAGATTAAAAAAACGTTCACACACTCGTACACTTTAAGAAACGCTCTGAGAGCACAAGCGGTAACCGGGCACTCGCCGCCTCTTCCTTCACATGCACTTAAGAATGTTTTTATTCTCTCCTCTGCCAACCACTTAATGATGCCCATGGATGAGAGGACACAGGAATGTCACAGCGCAGGCAGCAGCATTGGTGCTAACTTGGATGTCAACTCGAGTGTCTGTCCCTTTTGCTGACCTGAATACCACAAAAGAGCACAACAGTGCACTGTTGACCCCATAAGTGATCTAACCTATGAGGAGCATTATGCAAAACAGTATGCATAATGCTCCTCACAGTTTAGGTCAAAAGTGCATCATTGTCCATTTTAAATAAATGTGAGCATGCTGCACAGCAGCCGCACTACTCTACAACATGGCTAAAAGACATTGGCAAAACCCACGCACTGCATACCATTTGTTTGCTTCATTGTCACTCTTATTTGCTGCCTCCCAATTGGCCAGTGCGTATAAAAGCAGCGCCTGTCTAGTTCACTTTACAAAATGCTTCCTATGTGAGAACATAACATATTATACCGTCAATTATTGGAAAATAGACCAATTTCCAATGAAGTGAGGAGTCTGATAGGCTTGGGTGGTACTTCGTGTTAATGTATGTGACTTCTGTGCATTACGTGTGTTTTGGTTGCTGTATTTATGTCACACATTCTGCCATGAGCACGGCCTCGCAGCTCCGTCAGGGTTCGATACACTGCTATTGAGATGTTAACAGACCTGAGAATTTTTCGGTTTATGAGCACTAACGTCAGTAGTGAGTTTGTGATTCTATGTTGTTTGCAGTTGAAAAGATTGGTGGATTATAGAATTTTTGTGGGCGTGGCAGCAGCTGTTGCCAAAGTCGTTTGGTTTCCATAGAGGTTGTTTGACTTGTTAATTTCCTGACATCTTTAGTGAGTGCGTTAGCTGGAGTTAGCAGAGGTATGTGAGAGTCAGTATATCAGTGTATGACTTATCTGGGCTGTGCTAGTTGGGTGTACAGAGCTCTGTTTACCGTGTTCTTTTGATTGGTTGACATGTTAAGTGCCTGATAGGGCATGTGCTCTTGTGATTATGTTGACACCCAACTATATGGTATATTTGTGCAATGTTGCATGTGTGTGATATTTTTTATCTAATGTGTTGCATGTTTTCCTCTGTTTTGTGTATTTGTGGAAAGGACTTTTGGGTGCACATTGACACCTACCAATTTTATGGCACACATTCCCTGTTTTTGATGCTTCCATCATCTATAAATTCATCATAACAGGCACCCCCACCCGGTCTGACTGACCGACTCACCACTGCTGCTGGCTCTTGTCGTACACCAGCCAGAACCCAATCAGACTGGAGCAAAGAAGTGCAAAATAGAAACAAGCATTGGCAAAGCCAGTAGGTTGCTCCTTTGGGACCTGTTGTCTTTCTCAATGATTTTTAGTAAGGCTGTACAGTCTCCCTGATGGCTAAAGAGTAAAAAAAATTTTTTTTTTTTAAAAGTCTGACACGTTTGCCTACCTCATTTTTTGTACGTCTGCATCACGTGTGCTCGTGCCTACAGAATGACACAGGTGCTTTATTTATTTATTTACTGATCCGAGTTTGATTGGTAAATAAAAAAGTATAAATAGTAGTGTGAAATGTGTGGCTGGGGGAAACAACACGTATGGAGCAGGTGGGGAACGGAGCTATATAAGGGGCGAAGCACCATTATGCAGAACCAAGAGGAAGGTTTGGAGTTAGAAGCAACACAAGGGCTGAGAGGAAGCAACGTGGATGAGAGAAGGAATGTGAAGCGTGGGGGGGGGGGTGAAGCACACAGGCTGGAGAGAGGAAGTAGAGCTTTTGTAGGGTGAGAACACAAAGGTGAGCATGGATGGGGAGGGGAGGAAGCACATGGGTGAAAGATAAAAACAGAGGGTGGTGGAGGGGAAAAGAGCAGTACATAAGGGAGACAGCTGGAAAACGCATGCACGCTCATCCAAAAAGAAAAAAATAGTGCTTCAAAAATAAGCGGACTGAGGACACAAGTAATGCATCCATGCTCCAGGGCAGGACCAACACAAGAAGTGGAAGTAAAGCCCAAACAAGTTGACGAATAAAAAGCAAACCAATGAGAGTGACAATAAAGGTAAGCAATAGGTTAGTTTTTGGTCCACTGTAAGTTGATAATGGGTCTTTCCACCAACAGGCCACTTGCATTGTCTACTAGGCAGACCTAAAAAAAACAAGGCAAGTGGCCTTGTCAATCTGCCTTGATGATGTGGAACGACATCCGATATTCATTAGGGGCCGCCAAAACACTGCTTGAATTCAGGAAAGAGCTGAAAGCCCGTTTTATTTAAAGAACACTACTTAACAACAAAGCAACAATCTACCTCCACTCTCAGAACCCATCTTCCCTTTTGAATAGTCACTAACAGTACGCTGACCTTCGACCCTGGACTGTGCACTGCTGTCTTTTGGCTACATCCATACCGTGCAAATATCACAAACATAAATACGTATATTGTGCAGTGTTCTGTTGGTTTATTATTAGGATCTGTGCATTGGGAAGAAAAAATGTATGTGTTATTCCGGGTCACTTAAAGGAGCTTGCCCGGAGCACATAACTGTGACCCCATTACCATGCAGTGCTTGGCTCCTCCTGATCTGTAATGCTGTGAAGTCAGGCAGTGCATGTCTTGTGAGAGGGCTCAGAAGGGCATCATGAGAGCAGTCACAATGCCTTCTGGGAAGGTCTGTGTTCAGTAGTTCTGAGAAAGGATTTCCCGGGCCAGGCACAGTAAGCTTCTTGTTGACATGCCTTTGGCACGGTCTGGGCAGCGGGACATTCCAGAGAAGGGACCAGCAGTTGGTGCATTGCTGGGGCTTGTTTTACTTTCACAATCCTAGAAAAGCTCTTGGATTTGTTCCTGCACTCGGGTCTCCATCTGTGGGTCCATGCCCTCAGTGCCTGCTTCACTCCTCTCCTGCCCTCCGCTCCTGCCTCGCTTCTCCCTGTCCTCTAATGCTGCCTCTCCTCTCTCGCCCACCACTGCCGCCTCATTCCTCCACCTTCCCCTACACTGCTGGCTCACTACTCCTCCACTTCTGCCTCACTCTTTCTTTGCCCCCCACTCTTGCCTCACTCTTCACCTAACGTTCACCCCTACTTTACTTTTCTCCTGCCTTTCACTTCTGCATAACGCTCCCTGCCCTCCACTGCTGGCTCACTCCTGCCTCTGTGCTCTCCTATTCCACTCCTGCCTCACTTCTTGCGTTCACTAACCCATCTAATTTCTCCCTCCACACTCCCTGCCGACCCTCCGACATCTTACTCTTAACCTTCCCACACCACTAGCCTCATGCCGCGCCCTTGCTCCACCCATGTTACTCCTTAACCTCCCTCCATTCCCGCCTTACGCATCTCCTTCCCTTCTCTCTTGCCTAAAACCACATTTTACCTCCGCTTCTCCTCAGTCTTTGCCGTTTTAGGTCAAGCATACCATATAGTGCAAGCTTTCTGGTCGTTGCGAAAGACATATTGTAGGCTTACCAAGAATATACAAGGGCTTGCAGCCCACCCCTTGCTTACCATTGGTGAGCTTTACTGTTACTCTCATTTGCCTTCTTATTTTATAGTTTCCATGTTCCAGCTTGTCTGTCTTGTGTTTGTCCATCCCCTAGAGCATATCCTCTTTACCATCTCTGATTGGTAGGCTTCTATGCTTCCCCTTCTTGCTTTTAGGGAACTAACTTTTTCTTCTTGCTTAAGCACTCCATGAGAGTGCAGGTGTTTTCCCGTTTTCTCCCTCGTGCACTTTTCCCCATCCCCGGGTATGTTTTGTTCGCTCTCATCTTTGCGTTGCCCCTCCCTCCCCCTATTGCTCTTACTCTCTTTTGTGCATCTCCCCTGGTCTCCTTTGTGCTCTCCTTTGTGTGCTGCTTTTTTCTACTCCCCACTTTGGCAATACAGTTTTTTTATTTTAATAGTTTTGGTGCTAAAAAAGCACTTTTGCTCAATGGTACTGATCCATTTCGATACACGTGAGGTAGGTTACAGCTCAGTGTTGGCATAAAAAACACTGCTCTTTCTTGGCATTGGTAGTACTGGGTATACTGCACAGAACTTCCAGTGTTCAGCCATGGCACAGCACAGCACTTATTGGTGGCAGTGTTAGTGCACATAGTGTTCAGGGCCTGTAGTGTTAGCAGCATACTGCTTATTGTTGGCAGTGTTAGCGGTGTGAATGCTGCTCAGGACATACATCGTTGGCATTAGGCGCTTTGCTGGCAGTGTTGGGACCACTGCCTGCTCTTAAAAACATTTTTGCAACCATCCATAAAAGGTAAGAGGTCCCCTGGGGACCCCCCTCCCATTTGCGACTGGCTTACCACGTACTTAAAGTAGATGGTAAACTGTGAATGTTTTGCAACTGCATTCCAGTCGCGAAACATTCATACATCCCCCAGCGACTCGCTATTAGGAAGGCACACCCTTTCCTAATACCGACTTGCAAACCCTATTTTGTGAGTCAGTAATAGGTTACCGACTTACAAAATAGTGTTAGTACATGTCAAAATTCTATTTAGCAGACGCTAACAGCCCGATTCTTAGTTTGTGACGGCTTAAACCTTTTGTACATGTCCCTAGATGCTGTTCTGTCTGCAAGTTAACATCCCTCTTAGAAGACTAAAGGTAAATGGTGTAATATTTTTATTGAAAGACCATGAACACTTCATGAGTTGAACACTTGAAGGTAATATATTAACAGAAGTTGACTCCTCCTTGCCACCCATGTAGTTGTGTGTCAAACTTACAGAATATTACACAAAAAGTAGAAACCTGTTCTGGGGATAAACTTTTGTCTTCTCTCAGAGTCTAAAAATAAAGACAGGTGGACAAAGTGTATAAACTTCAGAGCTTTTCGGGTTATAAACTGAAGACTGTGCAGCTCCTCACACTATGCCACATTGACCGTCGCTATTTTGGTCTTGCTGACAAACTTTTGATGACTTACATGACTTTAACGTGTCATCTAATACAGCAGCAGAACTAAGAACAGAGTGGACAGTGAAACCACGTTTTCAACAAAGTGGACTGCCAATGAGCAAGCACATTTAGGGATGAAATGCAGTGTTTTGTGAATAAGTAGGTGAAGGTCATTGGAGGATGTCACAGTCAAAGCTTTCTGGTCCAGATTCATCTCGGTATCCATGACCACAATGAAAAATTAGAGGATGTTTTGACCCTTTGCATAGAACGTTGCTCTCTGTCTTCTTATGAAATAGATGTGGACACTGACTTGGCAGTGCTCTAAAGCAAGATAGTCGGGTAGAGCTACATATTGTCCGCACAGGAGAATATTTTAAATCGGGATGATCTTCATCGAGGGGTGAAACCACCCTGGCCATTTCTCCATATATAAAAGTTAACTTAGACACAAACATCAACTTCAGAACACACATGGCATATAAGATATAGATTCTGTGGGGCCATCTGTGCTTGCTCTTCAAGGGCAGGACATTTCTACCAGAAAGCAACTTCAGAGCAGCCCTCCACGCATTGGTCCTCTCGTCTCTGCCTGGACTCACAGCCCTCCTCGCCCAGTGTCCAAGATCCAATGACACCCCTAAAGGTCATACTCTGTTCTGCTGCACGACTGTTCAGAGGACTCAAGAATTTTGACCGAATTATCTCCTTGCTCATAGAAGGTCACTAGCTCCCTCTGCCCATCCATATGGGCAGAGGGCCATACGGACGGGCAGCCATCGCAGTGTCAGTACAACACATCTTCTACCTAGAAAAATAACCAGCATGTAGACAGCAGTGACCTCACTAAGGATAGGATTTTGGGCTTCAATAATTCTTATTGCCAACAACTTCCTATAACATGTGATTGTTTAAAAAAGACCTAGGAACAGACAGGAAACTTTTTCAACACTAAATTTGCATAATTTTAGCAAAAAGTAGACATATTACAAAAAATTTGCTTGGACTTTTGTCCACATGGGAACTGTAGGCGAGGTATGCCATCATGTACAAAAGTCATAAGGATTCCTTCCTAATGTATTTTCCTTAGAGTTTCTAAAGTACTGCAGGGACCTTTGCTCATGTATCGCATCCTACTACAGCACTTTCCAATTCCAGACTTCCCACCAGTCCTTTCTGTTCGAACCAGTCTCTCATGGGTAAAATATGCCAAATGCATAAGTGGAAGACAATAACAGTTATGAGAAATGCATAAACCCCATTAATTAGGAATTATTGTTGCAAACTACTAACGATTTACATTCATTTTTAGAGTTACCAGAGATGCGAAAATGATGTACAATACAGAGATACAATTGCAGAGGTTGTTAGAACTGTTAAAACCGAGAACAATATTTATCTGAATAATATTAGTGAAAGACATGGCTCTGGTGTGGCTGTTTTATGTATGGAGATTATGAGAGACATGATCGCTTCATGGCCTTGTTAGGGGTACGTAATGATGTATACATTTTAGAATGCTGTAAACAAATATGAAGACAGACCCAAAGTCCGAGGATTATGAGACGCAACAAGATCTGTTGACAAGCCTCTGCTTGTGGCAAACATACGATGGGCTTAGAGCCCACCCATAGCTTACCAGTGGTTAGCTTTGTTGTCATTCTCATTTGCGTGCGTTTTATTAAATGGCTTGCCTTCATCTTCTTCTGTTTGTCCCGCCTCTGGAGCATAGCTTCTTTTTCATCTTTTGATTGGATGACATATTATACCCAGAATATCTGTACACTGTGATAGAAGGATGTACCGGGAATACCCTGTATACCCTGTGATAAAAGAACCATTTATTATTGCCCTTTCCGCTGCTCACATTTGGAGCACTATATTTTTCTTTTCCTTTCAGCACTCCATGAGAGTTCAAGTGTGTTCTAGCTCTCTACCACATCTACTGCTTCCCTGCCAAACATCCCCTGGCATGCTCCTTGGTGCTCTGTTAACATTCCCCACCCCGAGCTCGGCCCCCGCTTTACCCAAGCTTCCTTCTTATGGTCTGACGTGACAGCGTAGCTTTTCGTCAGACAATTATGTGAGAATCACCAAGAGAGGGGCTATGGCTCTGCCCACATGTTAGGAGCCACAAGTATATTTTTGATTGGCAAAAGCTGTGCTTCCACAAAAAAGGTGCTTGCCCTTCACACAGCTGTGATAGTTTTGTTTATTGATCCAGCTGCCTGGGGTTGAACTTTCAGGGACACACACACACATTGTATTGTAATGCTATTAAAGTGTCTTAGATAACTGGATAATTTATGGTGTTTTCTCTGGCAGCAGCACAGATGGGAGGAGAGCATTAATTAACACACATGGATTTTTAGGTCTGGCTTGGATTAGTACATCTAACAAATGGCTCCCATGTAATTTCTCTACATGTGCACGTGTCGTGACGCATGCAAGCACCTACGTCATCACACATGCATGCATGCGCCTATGGAATGACCCAACTGCCAGGAGCAGTTGCATCATCACACCTACTTAATGGCAAAGCAAATAGGTAAAAAAGGTACGACCTACTGGCTTTGCCAATGCTTGCTTCCCCCTTGCCCTTTTTTGCCATTCCTTCCCTTTTCTCCTGCCTTACCATGCACCATTCTCCTCTCTTGCCCCACTTCTCACCATCCCTCATTTTTCACCTTTCCTTTGTTCATGCATGCCTCACACCTTGCTTTTCCTTCACTGTTTCCTATTGTTTATGTAGCCCCACCTAACGGCAGCACCTTCTCTCTTTTCCTTTCTCTTTCCTTAACTCTCCTCCATCCCTATTTTGCTTTTTGCGTCCATTCCTCTACTGCATTCCACCTCAATTTTCCTACTATCCTGGTTACATCAGTGCTTAATTTGAGCCGGTGCTTTCCGGTGCTGAGCACGGACACCTAATTGCCAGCACCGGGGCTTATGACAGTTTGCCACTTGGTGGCACTGTCTGGCTAATATCGGTATTGGCACAACAGCAGCTGTGTGTGATGGTTAGTAGCTGTATTTGTACTGTCATTGCCAGCTGACAGGGGCAATGTGTGGTGCAAGCTTAAGTGGCCTCCCATCGAGAGCCCCGGCACTTAGTGGCTTACAAATTAAGCACTGTGGTTACTCCTCTCCTCCCAAACCCACTCCTCAACCCTTTCACCACCTTGGTTTCCCTTTTGCCTTCCCTCCACTCATGCCTCACCTGCTCTTCTCAGACTCAATCTAGCCTTCGCACCATTCCACCCTCATTTCTTACCTATGCACACCAAGATCATTCCCTGTTATGCCCCTCGTACCCCACTCTCACTCCTCCCTCCGTTCTTACCTTTGCTCACCAGGATCATTCCCTGCTGCGCCCCTTGTGCTGCACTCTCACTCCTCCCTCAGTTCTTGCCTTTGCTGGCCATGATGAGTCCCTGGTGTGGCCCTCGTGCCGCACTCTCACTCCTCCCTCAGTTTTTACCTTTGCTCACCAGGATCATTCCCTTGTGCGCCCCTCGTGCCGCACTCTCACTTCTCTCTCAGTTCTTACCTTTGTTCACCATGATCATTCCCTGCTGCGCCCCTCGTGCCGCACTCTCACTTCTCTCTCAGCTCTTACCTTTGCTCACCAGGATCATTCCCTTGTGCGCCCCTCGTGCTGCACTCTCACTTCTCTCTCAGCTCTTACCTTTGTTCACCATGATCATTCCCTGCTGCACCCCTCGTGCCGCACTCTCACTTCTCTCTCAGCTCTTACCTTTGCTCACCAGGATCATTCCCTTGTGCGCCCCTCGTGCCGCACTCTCACTTCTCTCTCAGCTCTTACCTTTGTTCACCATGATCATTCCCTGCTGCGCCCCTCGTGCCGCACTCTCACTTCTCTCTCAGCTCTTACCTTTGCTCACCAGGATCATTCCCTTGTGCGCCCCTCGTGCCGCACTCTCACTTCTCTCTCAGCTCTTACCTTTGTTCACCATGATCATTCCCTGCTGCGCCCCTGGTGCCGCACTCTTACTCCTTCCTCAGTTCTTACCTTTGCTCGCCATGATGAGTCCCTGGTGTGGCCCTCGTGCCGCACTCACTCTTCCCTCAGTTCTTACCTTTTCTCACCATGAACATTCCCTGCTGGACCCGATTCTCACTCTTCCCGACTTGCATTTCGGTTGGCTTCACACCCACAAAGAGCCATTTTTGCAAGCGTGGACGAACTCAAGCAACTCTCAGACTGGTTTTACACTTGTAAAAGGATTATTCGACAAGAACCTTTTCGTGTGATTAAGTCAACAGCCGTAGGCGTTTCAGGGTGGGAATGCTTTCGCAGTTTCTGGACTCTCACAAATGCTGCTTATTTATAGGAATTTACAATCGTTTTTTTCCTGATCCATTCCTCTCCTGGGAATAAAGATTTACCGCTGTTGAGGGAAGGAGTAAGTCTCTTTCCAGGGTGAGAATGGAGCACCCCAAAAATTGGAGAGGTGTAAAATAAGAGTTTCATCCACAGGGCAAAATGTTTTGCCTTTAATTAAAAAAAAAAAAGTTATACATGTATATACACACAATTGACTCGGTTACTTACCGGTAATCTTCATTACTCCGAGTCATAGTCTTCCTTGTCACAGTCACCAAGGAGCACCCCGTGTTCCATGCACAGCATTCGCCCATAAACAAAAGTCCCCACCCAATATGGTGGCCAGACAGGAAGTACCTGTCACCTGACCTATAAGGGTGGAACACAAGTGGAAAAAACACCAAAAGGAAGCAATACAATTTGTTCGTCCCCCCAGAACCAAGGGCGGGAGGGAACATGACTGTGACGAGGAAGACTATGACTCGGAGTAATGAAGATTACCGGTAAGTAACAGAGTCATTACCTTCCTCCTCCGTCTTCCTCGTCACAGTCACCAAGGAGCGTATACCTAAGTGCCAGACGAACAAAAGAAACAGACACCAAAGATGCCAAGAACATTTTAATGCAGACAAGGACACACAATCAGTGAACAGCTGCAAGGACAGCGGAACCAAAATCCCCAGAAAAAACCTCCCCCATCCGCAACTTATAATGGGAGATGAAAGTATGAGGCGAGGACCAAGTCGCCGCAGCACAAAGATCTTTCAAGCAGGCCCCCTTAAAAGAAGCCCAGGAGGAAGACACACCCCGGGTGGAACGACCCTGAATGACCGGGGGAAGAGAGACCCCCGAATGCAGGTAGGCCAAGGAGACAGCGGACCGAACCCAACGCGAAAGAGTAGCCGTGGTAGGCCGATGACCCTGCCGGGCAACCCCAAAGGTGACAAACAAAAAATCCACCTGGCGAAGGGAGGCCGTACGCTCAAGGTAGATCACCAGAGCCCTAGTCAAATCCAGGGAATGGAGCTGGATCTCCTCCTCCGTAGAGGGGGCAGGATAAAAGGCAGGAAGAACAATATCCTGGGACAAATGAAAAGCGGAGGACATCTTGGGAAGAAAGGCCGGGTCAGGACGAAGGACCACCTTGTCAGGGAAGAAACGCAAGAAGGGAGGATGGCAAAGCAAAGCGCCAAGCTCCCCCAAATGGCGCCCAGAGGTAATGGCCACTAGAAAACAAACCTTCAGGGTGAGAAACTCCAGAGACACAGAAGGCTAAGGCTCAAACGGGGAAAGCTGCAAGGCATGAAGGACCAAAGGAAGATCCCAGGGGGGGACAGGAGAAGCAATGACAGGCTGCCGAAGAAAGAAACTGCGCAGAAGGCGAGAAGCCAAGGACTCAAAGGAGACGAGAGAGGCCCCCCGGATAGCCTTAATGGCGGACCACTGGCTGCAGAGAGTAGAGACCGACAGCCCAAGCAAAAAGCCATCCCGGAGGAACTCAAGCACAGACTCCCCCCCCCCCCCTCCTCACAGGAATCGGGGAGAAACCCCCGCGAAGAATACCAAGCAGAGAAATTCCTCCAGTGACGTTCGTAGACCTTAAGGGTACTGCTCTTCCGAGAATTCTGTATAGACAGGGCCACCGCAGAGGAACAACCCAAAGACACTAGCCTTCGCCTTTCAACTTCCAAACCCCCAACGCCAACTGGCTGAGAGCCTGGCGAGACAGGTGAGGAAAGCGAAGTGGAGAAGGGGACAGGGGAAACCTCCAAGGAGGAGCAACTGCCAAACGAAGAAGGAGGGGATACCAAGGCTGGCGAGGCCAAAAGGGGACCACCAACAGCACCACCACCCTCTCCGACCTGATCTTGGCCAAAACCCTGCTGAGAAGGGGAAAGGGAGGAAAAGCATAGAGAAGACCCCGAGGCCAAGAAAAGCTCAGGGCATCCACCCCCCACGCCTCCCCGCAAGGAAGAAGGGCGCAAAACCTCAGTAGAAGAGCATCCTGAGGGGACGCAACGAGATCCAACCAGGGCCTCCCGAACCTCCCCGACAGCAACCAAAAGACCAGAGGAGACCGGGACAGAGAAACCTTAGAAGGAAGAAGGCGACTCACGCCCATTCTCCCTCCCGGCAGATAGATAGCCGTCAGACCCAGCAGATTGGCCTCCGCCCATGACCCAATCTGATCCGCCAGGAGAGCCAAAAGAGGAGAGCGAGTGCCCCCCAAATGATTCAAGTAGGCACGGGCCACCTGATTGTCTGTCCGGACCTGAACCCACCCGTTCCCCAGGTGACGGGCAAAGTGCAGGAAAGCCTTGAACACAGCAACCAGTTCTTTCCAATTTGAGGACATCCAGCTCTCCTCTGGGGACCAAGGACCCTGAGCAGAAAGAACCCCGAGGGTGGCACCCCAACCCCAAGGGCTGGCATCAGTAGTCAGGGTACAGGGAAGGGGAGGGTCCAGGGGCACCCCCCTCGCCAGGTTGTCTGGAACCAGCGACCATTGCAGTTGGAGAGAAATGGCGGGAGTCACTGGAACAGAGGCATCGTAGTCCTGGGACCCCGGATCCCAGTGAGCCAGAAGGTGATACACCAGATGGAAGAGGTGTCTGCGAGCCCAAGGAACCAGAAAGAGAGAAGCAGACATGTCCCCCTGAACCCGCAACCAGTCCCTTGCGGAGGCCGATGAGGCTGCCAGGAGGGACTCCAGACGAGACCGCAGCTGGTGAGCCGGAGGCAGAAACACCATCCCCAACCTGGTATTGAAGAGAGCGCCGATGAACTGGAGTTCCTGAGACGGGATGAGGTGGGACTTGCTGAGATTCACAAGGAACCCATGGGACTCCAGGCAAAGCCGCACCAACGCCACATCCTCCAGGGCCTTAAGAAAAGACGAGGAAGAAATTGACCAGTCGTCAAGGTAGGGAAACAAAAGCACCCCCTGAGCATGCAACAGACCCACCAGGGGAGCCAGGACCTTAGTAAACACCTGAGGGGCAGAGGCCAACCCAAAGGGGAGGACACAAAACTGGAAGTGCTGACCCAGGGCAAAGAACAGCAAATACTTCTGGAAGAGAGGATGCACATGAGTATGGAAATAAGCATCCAAAAGGTCCAAGGATGACAGAAAGGCCCCAGAGGAAACAAGGGGCAGGATCCGCTGCAAACTCACCATCTTGAACCTTTGGTAAGGTACATAGAAGTTCATGGTTTTGAGATCCAGGATAGGACGGAAATCCCCCGAAGGCTTCCGCACCAGGAACATCAGGGAGTAGCAACCCTGACCCAACTCGGTCCCGGGAACAGGAACGATGGCACCATTCTGGAGAAGATCCAAGATCCCCCGCTTCAACCCCAGCAGCTTCAGAGGATTCCGAGGAGTGGGGGTGGGAACAACAAATGATCTGGCGGACGAGAAGAGAAGTCGATAGAATAACCTTCGACCACCAGACGAAGAACCCAGGAATCGGTGATGTCGTGAGCCCAAGCGGAAGAAAAACGACCAATCCGGCCGCCCACCTTGAGATAGTCAGGACTTGGGAGAGGCATCGGTAAGGGCAGCACCTGCAGGCTGTTGCCGGGATTTGGCAGAGAAGGGGGTGCCACGGCCACGACCCCTCCCCCGAAAGGGCTGGTCGGAACCCCGCCCGGCAGAGGGGGGATTCCCAAAGGCACGCCGATACCCAAATCCCCGACCCCTCAGAGCAGGCCGCAGAGGTGTTAGGAGCTTACGATCTTCCATCGACTTCTTCAGGAGATCATCAAGCCGAGGCCCAAACAACTTAGCACCATCAAAGGGTAAGCGGGAAAGAAGGGATTTCTGAGAGGCCTCCGCCTTCCAAGATCTCATCCAGATGTTACGACGAGCAGAAACAATGGAACCAGAGATTGCAGCAGCAGCAGACAGAGTCAAAAGTAATGTCCGACAAAAAGCGAACCTGCAGTTCCATAAGGGACAGACGGGAATTAACGTCCTCCCCCTGCTGGAGTGCCTCAGACAAGATGTGAAAATCATGCAGGAGAGACTGGACCACATACGAGGCATAAGCCCCCGCCCTGATGGAAAGGTTGGCAGCGGAGTAAGCACGTTTAGCAGCACCGTCCACTCTTTTATCCACCGGATCACTAGGAGAGGCGTCCTCAGAGATAATAGAACCACTGGAGGCCAAACCCACCATGAGCGAGTCCACCTTCACCTGAGGGGGAAATACAGTCAAAGTCTTGAAGAGGGTACTTCTTGGCAAGGAACCGCGGGAACCCAGCCATCTCAACATCAGCCCATTCCCTGGACAGAAGCCCCCGGATGGCCTTATGAATGGGAAAGGCATCGGGCTCCTTCTGATGGTACTGGGAGAAAAAATCTTCCTCCAAAGGAACAACAGCTGGAAAGGCCAAATTGTTCTTCAAGTGCGTCAGGACCTTTCTCAATTCGGCGCCCTTTACAAAGCGCCCACGCTGCTCATCATCAGAACCATCAGAGTCCGGGTCAGGCTGAGAAGAACCCCTAGGGCCATGAGGCACCGGCCCATCCCGATCCGCAAAGGCAGAATCCACCGCCTTATTAATCATAGCCTGCAGGACATCAAGATCCATGCCCCCAGGCTGCAGGGAGGAGACAGGATCAGAATCTGACCCAGACGACCGGCGAGGACGCTTCTCTGAACGTTTTTCCTCCATACCGAGAAACACAACAGCTGGGAAGGAGGAGGATCATAAAAAGGGGCGAGAACACCGCCGTCAAGCAACCGGCCCCGCCCCCTCCCGACGCGGCATGCCTAAGACGGACCAACAAGAGGCCATAAGAAGGCCCAGGAACCGACCTGCACGGCAGCGGGAAATCCAAGAGAAGCAGGGCACCCTGCCGACAGGTAAAGAACAGCGCTATACTAGGCACAATGTGAGGGAGCATCCCGTATGCGCGTACTATTTTGCAAAGCAACTGTGCCTCTATTACTGATTCAACCATTGAAACCCAATGAAACACCAGGGGCAGGGAACCCCACCGTACCAGACCGCCAAGCGGAGGAGTGGCAAACATCGTGAGCCCAAACGCCAACACCGCCGCACGCCAGCCGCTCAGCACGGGGGCGCGCAGAACAAAACGGGCAAGCAGCCGCTCCCCATCGCTCAGCGCGGGAGCGGCCACAGAAGCAAACCGCCGCACCCAGGGGAGCGGCGGTTGCACACAAAAAGGGGATGCTAGAGCAGACCCCAGAGAACATATATACTCACCGAGACCGACCGCATACATGAACCGCCTCGACACGAAGATGGGTGTTCCAGCCGGAACACAGAGAAAAAAACAGGATGTTTACTGTGTTTGCCCCACCCTTATAGGTCAGGTGACAGGTACTTCCTGTCTGGCCACCATATTGGGTGGGGACTTTTGTTTACGGGTGAATGCTGTGCATGGAACACTGGGTGCTCCTTGGTGACTGTGACGAGGAAGACGGAGGAGGAAGGTAATGTACACCATTCACAAATGTTGCCCTGAAGTATGTCTGAAAACCTGCTGTGGCAAATAATTGTGAATTTCAAATACTTGGTAATGTTAGGTCCCAGTCTTGTGAGTGCGTATTTATTTATTTTGTTTTTTGTGTGACTCGGTGTCTATGCCACGCTTCCTGGCTCGCTCTCGGGTGCTTTGCCTTTACCCATTCCCCCAGCTTCTCCGGATCACGCGGCCCTGCTTTCCTGGCCCGGGGCGGGAAGGATGTTGCAGCCAGGTCTTGCTTAGCACTGGTGCTGCACTTCCTGTTTTTCTGGTGTTCAGCAATGGCTGCGCTCAGCTGTGCGGAATAGGTGTGTGTGCCGCGTAGCACTGCTCCTCTGGACGCTTCTTGGGACGGGCCAGTACACCCTGGCTTATGTGTGACACGTGGCCGTCGCCCTAGGCACTTTGGCGGCCTGTCACCCGTAATGTCCGCCCTCTGCAAGGCTCCCTTCCCACCTCTGCCTTAATCCGTTTATGGATCATTCTGGTTTCTCGCAGTAAGAGCAATTTACTTCCGACACGTGTCCTGTTCTATTCTGAGGGCGTAAAGCAGGGTCTCTTACTCAATAGGGAAGAAAGGCCGCGTGTTCTCCCGGAATGCGTGACGTCAGGTGAGGCTACTCCGGTCGCCAGCATGAAATGGAGGTTACAGCTCTGACTACAGTGTGTCTGGTGCACAGAACAGTTGTGAGCACACAGTACATCTGTGATGTTCAGTACAGGTTTGAGCACTGCACGACCCTGGTGCTTACTGCTCACTACAGGTGTGTGTAAAGTAAGTTTCTCTTGCTTATACACGTGAGTACCATATTTCTCTGGTGTTCACTACAGCTGTGAGTACTGTGTGTCTCTGCTGCTCTGATGAGGGTGAGTAAAGTACATCTCTAATGCCCAGTGCAGACTTGCATCACTAAGTCTCCGTGCCGGTGAGCACAGTATCCCTCTGGTGCTCAGTACAGGTGTGAGCACAGTATCCCTCTGGTGCTCAGTACAGGTGTGAGTACAGTATGTATGCCTTTGGTGCTCGATGGAGAGAGAGCCCAGTGTGCCCCGGGAGATCTCCGTAATCTCTTCCCTTGCCGTGCGTAATCCTCGTCTGTTAATGTTTACATCCAGCCCTCCTCCCAAACAGTGCAGCGGAGTCCCCTTGTCAGGCTGTCAATGATTGTTAATCGTTGCTGCTTCTCCCTCACTGACTGATGCACTACAGCGATGTGCGCTTGGCGCTTGCACGTCACTCATTTAACGTGACACGTTGTGTTGCAGATTTGCATTAAAAAGGCAGTTTAATAGTACACCTGGATGTGTAGGACATGAAAAGCTGGGATTTTAGGTCGCTATTTCGCTTTTGAAACCATGATAGGCTGTCCATTTCTGTGCCTTGCCATAACCAAAATCATTGAGGAGAGCACGACGCGCCTGCTTATTTTCGTCGTCTGAATGACCCGTACATCCTCTGCACACACCTGTTCCCTTGCGGTGCAGCGATGTCCACCCTTCTCAGGATTGGAGTATCTTCGCTTTACACACACACTTGTACCCCGGGTGGACTGTCTGCCCTCGGAAATCACTCCGTCCGCTCTGTACACATCCGCTGACAAGCGTTGGCGAGTCTCTGTTCTGTGTGCATCTGTGGTTGTTCTCCTGGTGTAGGCGGTCCCTGCTCTTTGCACACCTGTGCACTGGGGGGGTCTGTGTTCTGTGCACACCTGTGGTTGTTCTCCTGGTTTAGGCTGTCTCTCTTCTGTGCACACCTGTGGTTGTTCTCCTGGTGTAGGCGGTCCCTGCTCTTTGCACACCTGTACACTAGGGGTGGGTGGTCTGTGTACACCTGTGGTTGTTCTCCTGGTGTAGGCGGTCCCTGCTCTGTATACATCCGTGGACTTGGAATGGCGGGTCTCTGTTCTGTGTACACCTGTTGCTGTCCTCCTGTTGTAGATGGTCTCTGCTCAAACCTGTGCACTAGGGGTAGGCGGCTGTGTTGTGTGTACACCTGTAGTTGTTGTCTTGGTTAAGGCTGTGTCTGTTCGGTGTACATCTGTGGCTGTTCTCCTGGTGTAGGCAGTCGCCGCTCTGTGCACTAGGGTTGGGTGGTCTGTGCTGTGTGTACACCCGTGGTTGTTCTCTTGTTGCAGGCTGTCTCTGTTCTGTGTACATCTGTTGCTGTCCTCCTGTTGTAGATGGTCTCTGCTCTGTGTAAACCTGTGCACTAGGGATAGGCGGTCTGTGTTGTGTGTACACCTGTAGCTGTTCTCTTGTTGTAGGCTGTCTCTGTTCTGTGTACATCTGTGGCTGTTCTCCTGGTGTAGGCAGTCACCGCTCTGTGCACTAGGGGTAGGCGGTCTGTGTTGTGTGTACACCTGTAGTTGTTCTCTTGGTTAAGGCTGTCTCTGTTCGGTGTATATCTGTGGCTGTTCTGACTGAGACGGTCTCTGCTCAGTACACACCCGTACACTAGGGGTCGGCGGTCTGTTTGTCGAGCGCACCTCTTCTGCTAGCGATGAAAGTAACAGTTTCTGTCCATTTTGCGTTTTTGCTTTTCCTGGAGCACATTAAGTACACACCTTGCATACTAAAGCAATTGAGTTAATTGTTCCACTTGGTCTACTCCTTGAAGAAGAGCTAACCCTCCACAAGGGCTGCGATGGGGCATCTCAACCCATAGCTCGTGTTGTGAGCTGCCTGCAACCTCGCAAAATGGTGACCAACAGATACTAAAAAATTGAGGATATTTTCACCCTCCACCACAGTCAAACCACAGATTTTCTATCTGCTAGCTACTGAATCTCATCCAATCCCATTTCAGTGACCTCAGCACAGAGAGTATGGAATCAAGGCACACCATTCGAATCGAACCTAATATCACTTCCGGTGGTGATGATAAACACAACTGGCCAATTTTATTTAACCATAGCATTCCTGAATGTAAGTTCTCTCGTTGAATTTCAGGATGTTGGAATGGCATAGAATGGCTAGTTTTCTTTGAATGTCTCCAGAATCTCTGTGCCAAAAGTAAACCATTTTTAAAGCAAATTAGTTACATTCTTTTCACTGGTCTAGGGGCGTCCGCGCATGTCCTCTTTGGTATTTTCTTACTTTGCACGTCTACACATAGAGCATTTTTAATACTTTTTGTGGTACAGGTCTATACCCATCTTCAACTGTCTGTTGATTAAGTTGTTGGGAGAGTATGACATACGCTAGAACCATTGTGAGCTGCAAATACTCAGATGTACCCAAAAATGTACTGTTAAAATACTTTCCCTCTGCACGTGGCATACATAGTAAGTCAGTAGGTGGTGTGGATGGGTGATGGACGGAGCTTGGTGTGTTGCTGAGTGGCTGCTGGGATGTGTTGTGCAGAGCTGACACCACTGAAAGTTAAGATGGCGAGGCAGCCTTTAACTAACAAGGCCCATACGTGTAGCTCAGCACTTCTGCGTCCTGGCAGTGCTGCAGCTTGTGACCGGATCCCGTTTCTAATGCTCTGGCGACCAATCCCCAACCCAGTACTGACTGGCTCTGACCCCCCGCCCCACCCTCTCTTTTGGCGGGATCTGTAAGCGCTCATCACATTCAGATGTCGCTCTTTCATAACTCGCCCCTGACAGCTGCAAAGCCTTTACCGCGTCTCCTTTGATCTCCCAATCCTAGGCCTCTTGTAAACCAAAGAATGCTTCTGCGTCACTGCCGCGTCACCGGGATTTGCTCTGAGCTCTGGTCGCCGGTCGCCGTTTCAGGGAAGACATGGCGGTTATTTTAGGGCCGCGTGCCTCGAGAAAGCGGTTGAAGCGCGTGCTCTGTTGTGCGCCACACGTCCCGCCCGCTCTGTGGGATTTCACCGTTGAGGAAAAGAGGGAATGAGCTTCCTTGATATTGTTTAGTCAGGTGTATAAACCGGGTCAGAGAAGAAGCGGAGGGTCCTTTGAGCCAAGCAGACGTCAACGAACAGGAAACATCCCTTAGCCAACGGCGAGAAAAACGAAATGTGCTAAGTATGTATTCAACATTTTTGATGTTTGAGTAACCGCATTTCACTACGCCCTCCTGAAATAAGGTAGCGAGGTTGTATTGCCTCTGTTCCCGGCAATAGTCTTTTGATTTATCACTAAAAACTGTGCTTTGAATCGTTCTGCTCGGGGCGGCAGCTGCCTTGGGGTGGGTTCCACTCTTCCAGGTCCACAGACCTGTCCAGAGGGGAAGTTGCCGTGTTTAGGGGGTGGTGGTCGGTAGATTTTACTCTCGGACTTCCTTTTTACCAGCTTCTCTTAGCTCATAGTATAGCGGTCCAATGACCCTGGTACAGCTCGGATTCTGAGTTTGGTGGCACTTGCCAGCCCAGGACTTGGAACCGGTCTCCAATGCTATGCGGTCATAAGGTTTCCCTGTGCCTCAAGGTCAGGATGTTTGGCAATGAAAGAGACTAGTGTGGAGTAATGGTCAACAGAGTTGATGAGTCCCGGTCAGCCATTTTCCCAGAACATGGTGCTGCCACTCAGGGCCAGTCCTAGGATATGTGGGGCCCCGGGCAGAATAGGAACATGTGAGGCCCCTCAGCAGATACGACGCGGGATCAAATCGGGCCGGCTAAGAAAGTTATTTTTTTTCCTTTAAATTAAAATTACCCCCCCCGCCCCCACAGTTAACAGCTAACAACCATTGACAAAACGCAGCCGCGGCCGACTCGGTGACATTTCAAAGTGGTGGGGCGTAAAAGTTGAGAAGGTGTTACCTTACCAGCGAGCAAGCCTGACTGACATAAGAGTGGTTTCTCCCTCAAGAAGAGCGGGCAAATGGTGTATTTTAAAACAAATTTGAAAAAGCATGACGGTTTATAAAGCTATTGTCCACATGTAGTCATTACATTTTTAAACACATTCAAAACTGCCCCATATCTTACTGTATGTGTTCAACAGGCCAGAATGGAAGCTGCACACCTGCTAACCCCATGGACACAAGAGCCATATGCACAAAGTCAAGGCTGGGATCTCCAAAGTTTACTACCGGAGGGGAGCCTATATGTTATGTCATCATTACCATCACCCACCCCATCAAATGCAGCCATCATTTACATGGCTTTGTCCTGACAAATGGTTTGAATTGAAACTGCTTGCATTTTGAAAAAGGTGAAAAAAGCTGCAATCAGAATCAGAACTCAGAACAGTACCAGCCTTCTGCAAACAACAGTTTTATCCAGGCCACAAGTCATTTGACACTGCGACACACATGTTGCTGGTTCATGCTGCAAGACGTGCACACAAAAATCATAAAGGGACTTCACATTACAGGACTGTGTTTGCGCAGTGCCATTGCCTGTAACCCCATTAGGATTCTCTGCCCACTCTGCCGACTGCCTGGGGGCATAAAGTAAAGGAGGAAGTGAGTAATAACTACATTTTTGCGCCTGCCTGAAAAATTAGGAGAGGCTGCCAGGCTACATTAAAGATTTACAGAACACAAGCACAATGCATGTCTGCACGCAGCACAACACCATGCATGCAGAATACCCTTCCCGGTCACTGAAACCTGCCTCATACCCTGGCCTCACCGCAGGAGCCCATTTCTCTGCTGTTTAAAGATAAGCTTTCAAGTCTTGGCATATTTAACGACTTCCTCCCTTCTTAAAGCTCCACGTCGCAGCGCTTTTTTTTTTCTTTTCTGGATGATGAAGCGAGGAATTTTATGAATGCTCCAGGAGCTGAAAGTTCATCCGTAAACAACCGAAAATGATCCCATAATGACGAGTGATCTTACAATTTTGGCTATATAAATCAACAAACCAAATAACTTGAATTGCCGATTTATATTGCGAGAATTGTCATATCACTTGCTTTTTCTAACTCAGAACACAATATTACATCACAGCTGTTTTTTCGTATAAATTCATTTTTAATTTGAACGCGTCACCAAGTATATTCGTGTTTGTGACTCACTCAACAGCAAAATGCCATAAAATATAATAAATATTGAGCTACTTTTCAGGTTCATTGTTGGTTTTGAGTAACTAGAGTGTGCTGGCGAGCCGAGTAATTAGTGAATGCTAATGAAAGTGCCTCCTTGAATCATTATGCTGTGAGTAGCTGTATATAACAATGGACTGTCACAGCTAACCTAGACGTGTCAAATAATTAACGTATAGCGATCATATTGGTAGTGATAAGAAGACATTCCTTTACACTTGCATTGTAAAAAGGATCGGCTTTGTTTAACAATTTGAAAATTCCAGGTCCAATCTAGATGTTAAGTGGAGAGGGGCGCCCATGGGTTGGTACTGACAATAACAAACACCAAATGCGGGTAAAGTAGCAGAAGGCGGCAGTTCGGAAAATCTTGTCAAACGGATGCCTAAATATCCGAGATTGAAAGCCAGATATGAAAATGGTAATTAACTGTGAGTGCGACAGTAAACTGCGCAGGCCCTCTATGAAAACATGGAATTCCACAGGCGGCTGGTGGAAGGGGGCTTTACGACCAGAGACTCTTACCTCGAAAGGACAGGGACACCTGCCTGTCATGTCGCTCGGGCAGGTTAGCGACCTTTTTCAGACTAACGCTCAGTGCCAAGGATACCAGGACCGTCGTGCGACTGCCCCTCTGTGCCGTACTCCTGTAGCCCCTGTCGGCGGGCAGCAACGTCGTTGCTCCTCCGTACTTCCTATGGGTGGGAAAGTACTGCGGTTTACGTGCTGCGCTGCACTTTATGTACTGCATGAGCATCCTACGTGCTTGCTCGAGCCATGCCTGCTCGCTCCCTCGTGCACCAGGCATGGGACTCCTCAGTGCCTGACGTCCCCAGCCATGCCCGTTTCCTTCCCAGTCTGCCGGCCGCACCTGTTCATTTATTTATCCTCGGCTTTCTCTGGATTGGCAGCAGCGAGCTTTTTTTCCTTCCATATATTTTTTTCCCTACTTTCAATCATTCCCCGCCTTGTCAGACGCGCCACGGAAGCGCTAGCCACGCTGCACGGCTGGTCCAAAATTACCATAAAACACACGGAAGAAGGCCCTGGGTGAGGTAAGGGCGGGGTCGCGGGGGGGGGGGTCACGCAGGGGTGAGGGGTGGGGGGTAGTTTTAAAATAAAAATCCTATTCCAATCCTACCTGACAAGGTCCGCGCCGCCTCGGGTCCGTTCTGGCGTGGCGCCTACAGGAACAGCACTTCTGGCAAGTGGCAAACCCCTGTCAGCCAATCCTGGCGCTGCTGGCAGCGCCAGGATTGACTGAGGGCATGGTTACTCTCCGCCCGCCTGCCCATTAGGAGAGCGAGGTTTGAGCCTTTGCTCAACCCTCGCTCTCCTAATGGGCATGCGCCAACCACAGCAGACACCAGTGCGCATGACTGGGCACGGGCGAAAAATTTGCTGACCTTGCCCACTCATGCGCACTTGTGCTGCTGCCCCTGGTCTGACAATCATGTCAGTCAACATGACACCAGACCTCCCACCCCCTTCAGACTCTGAAGGGGGTAGGCGGTCCGACGTCATGCTGACTGACATGATTGTCAGTTCTCCCTCGGCGTCTCTGAACTTAAGTAAACTGAGAGTTTACTTACGTTCAGAGACGCCGAGGGAGCAGCTGCGGGCGGGGGGGCAACTCCCCAACGCCCCAATGGACGCACCACCCCTGTGTAGCCTGTTATAAACACCTGGAGGCGACTCAGTACAAAGGGTGCATCATCCAAGAGTAATATGCTGTGAAATAAAATACACAAACACACATGCTGGAAATAGCTAGCCCTCTTGGGGAATGCAAGATTCAGTAAAGCATGGGAAATATAAACAGGAACAAAATTACTGCCATGGATTACCCTAACAGCAGGACCACTGGAATTATGTGGCAGGAGAGGGTTAAATTATGTGGCAGGGTGAGTAAATTATGTGGCAAGAAAAGGCAAATTATGCGGCATAACCCGGCACATTTTGAAATAGTATTACTTCATTATTTTGCCATTTTTAAACTTGGTAACACTGTTTGGGCACTGGTTGCACCCCATTAGTACCAATTTAACACCCAAATTTAGTAGTGGGAAACAAAAAGTTGACTATTCCAGCTTTTCAAAGGGCCTTCCCACTTGCGGCAAGACGTGTCGCTGCATTTTTAGTAACTTTTGAACTGTTTGAGATAGAAAGCAATTTTGTTGTTAAAATCTGTAGATTATGCAGCAGCTGATGGATTATGTGGCAAATGCGTCAAATGCATAATTATGCAGAAATCGCCGCCACTGCACAATCGCATAATTCCAGTGGCCCTGCCTAACATGCAGCATCAGACTGGGACAGAAAATAGGCCTCTGTTCCAAAATAAAAGGGGCTCCCATTAGGGAGTTAGTTAGCTAGAAAAGTGTCCCATGTTTGCAAACTAGGGCAGTTTTAAACTTGTAAAGACCTGCTGTATACGTTTTTTGTAAGGTATGGCAGACTGCACTGATTTGAGTTTGCTGCAGGCAATGGTTGCTTTAATATCATAAAAATCAACATTAAAAACCGGCTCACCTGACCATAAAGCAGGTCAGGTGCTAGCCAAAAAAGCGGCCTACATACTGACCCGACAGCAGGGCTTTAAGTGCGATGAAAAAACCTGTCATTGCCTCCAGATAAATATTGCAACAAGTAAAATTACACCTAGAACAAGCCAGTACTATTGGCTTTGTCAGTGGTTATTAGTTGCATAAGATGAATAAGCAGCATCTACAGCTTCCTTGTATATAATATTGAAAATGCTCCAGTTCTGACATGATGAGACTGTGAAAGAACTATAACGAGTCTCTTTGAAGTTTCATTGAAGGTAGCGAAGGGTGGCACTGCTGCAGAGTTAAGATTTGTTTTTTCCCTCTGAGGGTGATAACAAAAATGGAGAGCGGGCCCGTCTCATCACCTGCTTTTCAGAACTTTCATTCATTGTGCAAACACTGGATCAATGTTTTTGCAGGCAAAGTTAAGGACATGAATATAGGGCCCCTTTTTCAATGTCCATTTTAGTTTACTACCGGGTCTAAGACTCGAGTGACCCAGCACACTTTAAACCCTGCTCCATCCACTTTTGCATGCGGATTCTGCTCCTCTGCCTGCACCTCTTGTCTCAATGCCACGCACACACCTATCTGCCCCCCCCACTGTATTCCATTTGTCTTGCCCCTTTTATTCGCCTCTCTGCTCCCTTTCCACTTGTCCTTGGTGAGCAGTTTCCATTGAGATGCGCCACCATCGCCACTCTATCCTTTGCTGTGCCCCTGCAGGATATTCTGTCTTTTATTCATACAGGGGCAGGGCCACTTCACAGGCAAGGGCACTCAAATTACCTGTCTGATTGTTGTCATCAACATGCAGATGCAGCCATTAAGCCCACAGAGATGGGCCAGCAGGGGAGATTGACATAAAAAAGAATATAAACTCACAGGGGGCCCCCTGCCCTGGGCCTCAGAACTCCTGATGTCTTTAAAGGTGCGAGGCCTCATGACTGCGAGGAGGCGCGGGCCCCTGGACAGCTGCCCACGCTGCCCATGCCTAGCGCCGGCCCTGCTGCCACTTGATTCTGGGTTCATCCTTGTATTTTCAGACTCCTGGCTCTCCTGGGACATAGGGCATTGAAGACAGCAAGGGCTCATCTTTGTGTATTCAGAGCCCTGACTGCCAGGCACATGGCATTGAAGACAGCAAGGGCTCATTCTTGTTTTTTTTTATTTGACTCAACCAGGCATGGGGGATTAAAGACAGCTAAGGCTCATCCCAGTGTTTTCAGAGTCTTGATTGTGCCAGGCACATGGTATTGAAGAAAGCAAGGACTCGCTCAGCACGATCTTATTTCTGTTTGCTTGCATTTGAGGTCGTTTGGAGTGGCCTGTCCTGCCACTTGCCACATTTCCGCTAGGAATAAAGTCCATGACTAAGTAGGATTTTCAGCTGCTAGAGTCCAGCAGTAAACACAATTGTTTGGTGTTGGTTGTAGAAGTTTTATGCTGTGACTTTTTCAGTTTGACCACTA
This sequence comes from Calotriton arnoldi, assembly GCA_963921515.1. Lineage (NCBI taxonomy): Eukaryota > Metazoa > Chordata > Amphibia > Caudata > Salamandridae > Calotriton > Calotriton arnoldi. The sequence goes on along the minus strand of CAWUFW010000013.1, from coordinate 8,207,289 downwards.
ACTGTTTTGGTGGGTTGAGCCCCCCCCCCCCACCATATAATTGTATAATTGCTTATAACTGGCTATGCCCTTGCATTCTTCCGAGCTAGGTGAACTGATTTGGGCAATAACATCAGTACCGAGCAGTAAATCCCTTTCCCTTTCCTCCCTTTCTCTTTCCTCACCCCCTTTCCTCCCTTTACCATTCCTCCCTTTCCTCCCTTTGCCATTCCTCCCTTTCTTCCCTTTGCCATTCCTCCCTTTCCTTTCATGCTACTTTTTTTTCTTGAAAACTCTTGTGCGTATAAAACACGGTAGCTTGTCTTAATGGTCATAAGTCTTCTTTACTTGCATCGCTCCTCTTTACGATGGGCTTGATGGCTACTCATCCAGCCTATGGTAAGGTACCTCAAGGATTTTGTTAAATTCTGTGTTTCCTAACACTAGCGGTTGTTACTGTGCTCTCATGGGCTAATGAAAAGGCAGTGGAGTAACAGCACAACCATTAATTCTTCTTGACAAACACTTTGGGTTGCCTAATACTGATGCAATATATGTACATCATATCCAAACACACACTGGAAGAAACTGCTTTGATCACGAAAATCATCTGTATTAAAAAGTTTGCACTTACTTTCCAAAAACCAGCCTCCAGCGCTCGTGTGTGGGGGTCACTCTAAAGGTGATGGTGACCAGTGGTCGCTGCAAGCTGATCTCCATGACTGGGTCCATGAGCAAAGGGGACATGCTGTTTTCTGCTGCTGTTTTATTACATCCCACCCATACATGATTAGGAAGAGAGCTTTGAGACTGTGCGCCACTGACACTCAACATGGATGCATTTTCAACCCGTGTGTGATTTCTGGATACGAGCAGGGTGTTCTTAGAGCAGGAACATTCCTGTAGAGCGAGTGCTTAATTTGAGCCGGTGGGGGCCACTGGCACTTATTTTTGGGAACCGGCACTTATTTTTCTGCAACAGAGAGCAAGAGAGTGAAAAATACACAACTCAAAAAGACGGATGAAGAAAAAGGACAAAAACATTCCAAAGGGAGAAATCAAGAGTGAACTAAAGGGGAAAGGAGTGTCTGGTGGTGGATTAAAGAGGCTTGAGGTGGTTTAAGACTACCAACCTTGGGATTTAGGGCGCCAACATTTAATTGCACCATCCAGGGGTTTCTGAATAGGTCCTTCAGGCACCGGCACTCCTTCTTTTACAAATTAAGTACTGCATGGGGCCACTGCTGTGCTACTCTTGAATCCTACTGCTCCCCATCTGTGGGTATTCTTTCCAATGTCATTCAGTGCCTGCAAGAGCTCTCTGGTGGGTTCTGTGCTGTTCTTTTAACATACGTTGAGTGGTGGGCCTGTTGGCATGATTGATGGATTTGGTTGAGCTGTCTCAGTGGGGCTGAACATTGGTCTGACAGGTCTGCAGATATTTGTCTTTTCAATGGGGTTGGGTTATATCACATGTTCAAAGAAAAGGCCAGGCCGAGGGACGGGCCTATAGTTTGTGTGGGGCTGGAACCATGGTAGTGGAAGGGCATTACATCTGCATTTGAGATTAATTCCTGGGCCTGGCTGGCAGTCTGAGAGTTGACTCAGACTGGAATTCACTATGAATTATTAATTTGCTATTGAGGGTTATGAGGTGAATTACCATGCTAAAGCTGCCAGAAGAACTATACATTTTATCCCAGGTCACGGTATATGATGCTGTTGCAAAGATTCATCATGGAATGGGCACCATGCAGTAAGTAGTTGAAGGAAGGAGGATCCATTATTTAGAGCCCTGGATATTGAAGTACATCTGAGCAGATGAGACATTTTTCCTGTCTGCAAACAAACTCATTCTTACATTTTTATACTCACTTTTTTATACAAAGAAATTATGGATTCTAAAATTAGCACATTCAAAATATAACTCGGAAGAATGGTTTAATAGGAACTTTCACTTCAGAGGTTAAATTAATTACAAAACCCCAACGGAATAGACTTTGATATATAATGCCAGGTTGCTTTTCCTTCAAGGCCATGTTATCCAGTGCTTTAAATGGCCAGGTAGTGTGCACTACGGAGTACCTGCACTTCTTTAATTTGAAAGGGAGAGTACTTGCACTTAGCACTGCTGTAAAACATTTAATGGGAGAGTATCGGGACTTGTCAGGAGCAAATAGCTACTCTAAATAGTGACTACCTGCACTTCTATATTTCCTTTTAATGCACCGATGTAGACTCAATGAAAGTTGATCCACATTGTCTTGACATTTTTTTACAACTTTATAGTTTTTATGGTACACAATGGTTAAGCCTCACAACATAGCACAGTTTTCATTACGTAGGGGAAATGAGAAGATATCAACTTGTAATTGCCATGTTTTCGAGCCCACAATGTTTGTATATATGTAATTGTATGGTATTTCTATAGTATGAACCTAGCCAAAAGGCTGCAGAGCACTGTACATGGTCAAAGACCAGCATAAAGTCAACAAGTGATAAGAGAGAGAGCTGGTTTGTGGGTTTTATAATGCACTGTGATGTAGTGTTCTTTAAAGAAGAGAAGCTTCAACTCTGTTTTAAATTGAAGCAGCGTTGGGGCGGTCCTGATGGAAAGGGAAGTGCTGTGCCAGATCCTGGGTGTATAGATGGAAAAGGCCAGCTTCCTTGTTTTTTCTTTATTACACTTCTTTGTTTGTCTTGTTATGTAATGGATGTTGGGTGCTGGGTCTGCTCTGTGCAGGCTCTTCCTGCATGTTGTTCATAGAGGTGTTTTCTGAGAAGCTGTGGTGGAAGCCAGGGTATTATTTGTTGCTTGTAGAATTGGTGGGTTGCTTTTGGAGAATTGGTTTATGCTCTGGATATCATTGCGAGGATCTTGTTTAGGTGTACAGATTTATTTTGCTAATGATGGGCATTATGCCTCCTGCACACAATCTCAAGGTACCACGTCTGTCACTGGATAAGAGCATCAATCATTGGTATTTAGGTTCACTTATTTGCCATTTGTTAGCAGATTGTGTGCCTCCCTGGTCCACCGCGGATTGTTCCGTTTGTGTGGAGGGAGTGGACGCTTACCTGACGCTTACCGTAAGTGACCCAGGAGCACTTCCAGCAGAAACCAGAGTGGAGGTTAGCAGTCTAGCTGCCCACCTCTCTACATAAACCGATGCCTTGTTGGACGTGCAGCGGACGCGCTTGAAACGACCTAGGGGACTCAGACCAGTACGTTGGTACTGCAGCTTGTGGAGTGCCTGGTAAAGGGCTCCTTGTATTCTAGTGTTCAGTTTGCTTATTCTGCGCACATGTTTTAAACTCAACTGTTTTATACATTTTTTAATGACACAGATTCCTCTTACCTGAACGCACTGTCATTGATTGTGTGCCTCCCTGGTCCACCGCGGATTGTTCTGTTTGTGTGGAGGGAGTGGACGCTTACCGGACGCTTACTGGAAGTGACCCAGGGGCACTTCTGGCAGAAACCAGAGTGGAGGTTAGCAGTCTAGCTGCCCACCTCTCTACATAAACCGATGCCTTGTTGGATGCGCAGCGGACGCGTGCAGCGGGCGCGCCGCTGGCATGCCGAAGGCGCACCTAAGGCAAGACAGTCTGCGCCCGTCCGCGCCTGGACGTCGCCAGGATCAGGAACCCCTGCCGGTTTCCTCCCTAACTCAGTCAACAGAGCTGGTGATCTACGCACTTATACCAGTCATGAGCTGGTAAAGATTAGTCACAATTACCTTTCTAGACATCCAGTAAATACTGCATGTACTATACCCATAGTTATTGATGGACCTTTTTCATGTAGGTCCTGCAGATTTCAGAGTATGGAACTTGTACAGTCCCAGATTAACAAGATACCATCCGACCAGGGAAAAAACCAACCCCACTGTACTAATGAAATGGAGTGCTCTCCCCAGATCCTCCATAACAACGAAGGCTGGAGCTGCTTTTTGGTTAATGTCAGATCTTTGCCCAAACATGCAGTTAACATCTGGGACCTGCTCTCCTCCAAACTCCCTCATATTGGGTTTCTGACAGAAACCTGGACTAAATCCTGTTCTAATCCTTCAATTGCGGTGGCACTCCCAGATGGCTATCGCATTCAAAAATTAGATAGACCTCACAGGGTGGGAGGAGGAATAGCTATCATTTATCAAGACCCTATTAAAATTTCCATCTTAGATCAATTAAGCAGTGACATCATGGAAATTCTCGTTTTCAGAATTGACCTACACTCACAACTCAGCTGGAAGGGAGCTCTTGTATATCGACCCCCGGGACCACTTTCTAACTTTGCCCCCCAACTGATGGAACTCATCTCTCCGCACGTCATCTCAACCAGAAACTTTTTACTGCTAGGAGATTTTAATGTGCACAGTGAAAACACTGCTAATCAAGATGCCTCCTCACTTCTTACTGACCTGTCCACACTCGAACTAATTAAGATCAACAACGGTCCCACTCACTCGGCTGGGCATATGCTAGATCTAATCTTAACTAACTCCCCTAACATCCTTTATGGAGCAACCTGCCCTCTAACTTGGTCAGATCATTCATTGATCGAATTCCAAATTAGTGGTCCTAAGGAACATACTGCTCCCAAACCACATCCTAAAAGGTGGTACAGACAGTGGAACAAACTCACGCCCAACCAGTTTCAAGATACTTTCATACCACCTCTAAATTCCGATTCCGGCAGTGTGGAGGAGCGCTTAGCCTCCTTCAATGCTAGTATAAAAACCACCATCGACCACCTAGCCCCCTTGAAACAGGGTCCACTCTCTACCAGACGCCACCAGACAACGTGGTATTCCCCCAATCTCCGGACTGAAAAAAGTCATTGTAAAAAACGTGAATGACATTGGAGCCTCTCACAGGACTTACAAGACAAAAAAAGATTCAAACAAGCACTGACGCAATACCATAAAAACTTGAAAACTGCCCGGAAAATGCATATTGTGTCACTACTCGAACAAGCAGGAAACACCCCATAAACACTCTACCAGATTCTAAAATCATTTACCAACCCAAAGGCGTGTGACACAGAGGAGGCCCCATCCCAAGCTTTATGCGATAATATAGCAAATCATCTCACCCAGAAAATTGAAAAGATCTATAATAAAATCGCCTCGGCTAGTGGCTCCCAGATAGGCCCTCAAACAGACTTTCCACCGACTATCCCAAATGCTTCAACACTGGAGAATTTCCCGGCACTCACGCCTGAGGAGGTGGAATTATTACTAAAAACTGTCAAATCAGGGTCTCCATTAGACCTTATCCCTGCTAAGACCACCTCCCTGCTATCCAAGCAACTCGCCGCCCCCATCTGTTCCATTCTTAACAGTTCCATGAAGGAAGGTGTTCTCCCTCTAGAGTGGAAAGCAGCACAGATTATCCCCATTAGGAAAAATCCTAAAGCCCCCTTGGACGATGCTTCCAACTATCGCCCCATCTCTCTGCTCCCCCTACAGAGCAAACTCCTGGAAAAGCATATCGACAAGTACCTGTCTGAATATGTCGAATCCTCGAACAATTTTGATTCCTCTGTCGGGGTTTCGACCCAGACATAGTACTGAGTCTGCGCTGGTTGCAGTTACTGATAACATCAGAATGTCACTGGACAACAGTCAAGCAGTACTTTTGGTGCTGCTTGACCTATCTGCAGCCTTCGATACTATTTCCCATCAGACTCTTCTCAGGAGACTTGGGGACATAGGCCTCCAAGGAAATGCCCTGAAATGGATGTCTAATTTCCTGTCTGATAGAACCCAGACCATTAATTTGGGCCCTTTTCGCTTGCAGACCACAAGAGTGACCAAGGGAGTACCTAAGGGCTCTTGTTTGAGCCCTACTTTGTTTAACATTTACTTCTGATGGATACATCTGCCTGTGGATTCCTCACCTTATGAGTATTTTATTATTGGAAATTTTATGTCGTGTCGTGTATCCACAATTCCTCTGATGGAAGTGGTTCTACTTTTATGTTGGAATGTTTTAAATCCAGAGTGCAGTTCTACTTATCTTTGTATACTTTTATGGTCCTAGTGACCGAAATAAAGGTTTTTGAACTGAACTGAATATCCCCTGCACCAGCATTCCGCGGAAATTTTTCCTAGCTCTCCACGCCGACGAGGTCGTCACAATGCTATGGCTCCGCACGCGGCTCCGCATGACGTCACTGGAGCCATAAGAGGACCACGTCGGCGCGATGACGTCAGTTCCCTTTTTTCCGCGCTGTTGACGCTAACGTTTTTTTCTGGGACTCTCCATACTTTCGACTGGATACTTTGTTTTTTCGATTGTATCTTTCTCTCTTTGACATGTCTGGCTTTAAGCCCTGTAAGGAATGCGGGGGACATATGTCTATTACTGACCCGCATGAAGACTGTCTTTGGTGTCTGTCGTCTGACCACGACGTCAAGGGCTGTTCTTCCTGCAGGAAGATGAACCCAAAGGCTCTGAAGGAGCGGGAGGCCAAGCTGTATATGGCCAAGGCAAGGAAAGAAAAAAGGGGTCGAAAATGGTCGAAGTCCAAGTCATCGACTTTGCATGACTCCAAGAGAAGGCATAAGAAGAAGAAGAGACATGCTTCTCGGCGCCGATCGTCAAAAGCTGTGGAGTCGAGATCGCCGTCTCCAACTCCTCGACGTCGAGTTAAGGATTTTATCTCTCCTTCTCCCTTAGTGTCTCCTCAGGCGACTCCGGTCCATTCCCCATCATACAAAGGGACTCCGGAGCGTTCACCGACGCAGAGATTCTCACCGACTTCAGAGGGGGTGCCGAATCCGGCTGATACTGAGGTTCCTTCAGCTCCTGCGGCTCCAGCGGCTCCGTTTCCAGAGGTGCCTCGTTTGGATCTCGAACCGGCTCAACTTCCTCAGTTTCCGGGTTCAGATCCATCGCATTTTCTTAATGCAATGTATGGCGTGTTCGCCAGGGCCTCACTCCCCTCTGGTGCACCTTCGGGTCCCATGGGTCCTATGGCATTCAATTTGGGTGTGCCTCAGCAGTTACCACAGGCCCCTTTGTGCCCTTCATGCCAGCGACGCCGTCCTGGCACTTTCCGGCTCCGAGGATGTCGACGCCGTATGGGCAATCCCCGGCTCCATCTCGTGAAGCTTCTCTGATTCGATCGGCGCCGGGTACTGCAGTGGATCCTTCTTCGCTGCTCCCGGAGTCGTCGACGCCGCGTGTGGCGCCGCCGCCGCAGCCGAAGATGCGCTCGAGGAGAGAGGCGCAGAGGTTGTTGGAGGAGGAGCAGTACCAGGTGGAAGAGAGGGAGGAAGGAGAAGTGTATGACACAGAGGATGTGTTTGAGGACTTGTGTGAGGCAAGTGGACTTGATGTTTCTCCTGAGTGGGACTTTGTTTCTCAGAAGGCTTTCCCCTCGAAGGAGGTTGCTCCATAACATTCTGTGATCAGGAAGGCTGCGGATCTTTTGGATTTGCAGCTTCCTATGGCTGAGTATAAGCCTAATCTTCTTACGGAGATGCTCCATTCTCCGTCCTCGGTGATTGAACCACTCTTACCCTTTAATGATGCTCTGACTGAGCCAATACTTGATGTTTGGCGCAACCCTCTTTCTGCTCCTGCGGTTTCAAGGTCAGTGTCCAGAAGGTATAGGCCTGCTCCTGGAGATCCAGTGTTCCTTTCATCTCACCCCTCTCCTGAGAGCTTGGTGGTACAGGCTTCTTGTTCGAAGCAGTCTACTGGGGCTTTTCCTCAAGCTCCCGCCGACAGGGATTCCAAGAAGCTGGAACAGTCTGCGAAAAAGGTCTTTTCTTCGGCTAGCATGGCACTGAAATCTACCAACGCAACTTGTCTCTTGGGTAGATATATTCATGCCTTAATGGACTCTGCCAAACAGCTTCTTCCTAAGTTGTCTGAGGAAGATAGGGGAAATCTGAGCGAGGTGTTAGCGGACTCTCAGGCTGCTGCTCGCCAAGTCATCCAGTCTGGCTTGGACACGGCGGATTCTATTGCCAGAGTGATGGGTTCGTCCATTGCAACAAGAAGACATGCGTGGTTGAGGTCTTCTGGGTTCTCTCCCGATGTGCAGGCTGCCCTTCTTGATCTGCCTTTTGATGGGTCTAGACTTTTCGGAGAAAAGGCGGATTCTGCCTTGCAAAGATTTAAGGACAGTAAGGCCACGGCTAAATCTTTGGGACTGCAATCACAATCGAGAGGCTATGGTTATAAAAGATACAGAGGCTTCGGGAAGTCTTCCTTTCGAAATTTCAGACAGCCTCAGCAGCAGCAGCAGCAACAACAACAAAACCCCTTGTATAGGTCCTATAGGGGTAAAGGCAGAGGTCGCCAACATGGAGCCGGACATCATCCTTCCTCCTCCTCTACCTCCCCAGCCCCTCCTGGTAATGCGGGAAAGCAGCCCTAGATCCGCCATCCCGGATCATGTAAGTCCTGTGGGAGGTCGGCTTACCCATTTTCTACAAGATTGGGAATTGATCACTTCGGACCTTTGGGTTCTGGATCTCGTAGAAAATGGGTACGCCCTTCCCTTCAGGGAATTCCCTCCTCCTTACCCTCCTTGCCAAGGGTTTTGCACGGAGGATCATTTACTTCTCCTTCAAAAGGAGGTTGTTGCACTGTTACAAAAAGGTGCGATAGAGGTGGTTCCGGAGCAGGAAAGGGGTCAGGGATGCTACTCTCTGTATTTTCTGATCCCCAAAAAGGATGGCAGGTTACGTCCGATCCTGGATCTCAGTATTTTGAATCTTTATCTCAAGCAGGAGAGATTCAAGATGCTCACCCTAGTGCAGGTTCTTCAGGCGCTGCAACAAGAAGACTGGATGGTGTCCATCGACTTGCAGGATGCGTATTTTCACATCCCAATCCTGAAGTCGCACAGGAAGTATCTCCGATTTACGGTTGGGTCGCAACACTACCAGTTTGCGGTTCTTCCGTTTGGTCTTACTACTGCACCTCAAGTCTTCACCAAGGTGATGGCAGTGGTGGCTGTCCATCTCAGGAGGTCGGGGATTCCGGTTTTCCCCTACCTGGACGACTGGCTTCTGAAGGCAGAGACGCCAGAGATGGTGCTTCATCATCTGCAGGTAACAGTTCAGCTGTTGTACAATTTGGGTTTTTCGATAACTGTACCCAAGTCTCACCTAGTGCCCTCTCAGCGCAACCTGTTCATAGGGGCGGTACTGGATACCACTGCGTGTCGAGCTTTTCCTCCTCCGCAAAGGATTCTCGACATCCAGGAAATGATTCCCTTGTTTTACAATGGAGCGGTTGTTCCGGTTCTGAAGGTCCTTCGCCTGCTCGGTCTGTTCGCCTCCTGCATTCTGTTGGTCAACCATACACGCTGGCACATGAGGGCGCTCCAGTGGTGCCTCCGCAGGCAGTGGTATCAGCACAACGGAGATCTCAGGGAGTCTGTCAGGATCTCCAGAGAAGCTGCAGCGGATCTATCTTGGTGGAGTGTGGAGGGCAATCTGTCTCAAGGAAAGCCCTTTCATCTTCTTCCATCGGTGGCCACAGTGATAACGGATGCCTCTACACTAGGGTGGGGTGCTCATCTGGGGGATCTGGAGATCAAGGGTCTTTGGTCTCCACAGGAAAGGTTGTCTCATATCAATCTTCTGGAATTGCTGGCGATTCGTTTGGCGCTCAAGGCCTTTCTCCCTTCCCTTCGCGGTCAGTCGGTTCAAGTCCTGACGGACAACACTGCCGCGATGTGGTATGTCAACAAGCAGGGAGGAGTAGGGTCGTACCGTCTCTGCAGGGAGGCTTTGCGACTTTGGTCCTGGGCTCAGGACCATCGGATTTGCTTGATGGCAAATCATCTGGCTGGGGTGCTAAACGTGCGTGCGGACAGTCTCAGTCGGCAGTTCTCTGCCGACCACGAGTGGAGGCTTCATCCGGAGGTGGTCCGACACATCTTCCGGACGTGGGGGACTCCTCGGGTGGACCTGTTTGCTACTCTCGAACGCGCACTGCCCATCATTCTGCAGTCTCCAGTTTCCGATGCAGGGGGCGTTGGGGGACGCGTTTCAGTTGAGTTGGAGCTCACAACTCCTTTATGCGTTTCCTCCCATACCCTTGATTCCTCGGGTTCTGAGGAAGATTCGCCAAGACCGGGCCCAAGTCATATTGATTGCCCCGGATTGGCCAAGAAGGATGTGGTACACAGACCTTCTTCACCTCTCGTCGCACCCTCCGCTCAGTCTCCCTCTCAGGGTAGATCTCCTCTTGCAGTCGGAGGGGAAGGTTCTTCACCCCCACCTCCAGAGCCTGCACCTTCATGCCTGGAGATTGAACGGGGCAACCTGAATTCTTTTTCTCTCCCGCCTGACGTGGTGGATGTTATATTATCGGCCAGGCGACACTCCACCAAGTCTATCTACTCCTACAGGTGGTCAAAATTTGTTAGATGGTGTGGAGAGAAGTCTATTGATCCCTTGAAAGCTCATCTTTCTGATGTTCTTTGTTTTTCGCTTCATTTGGCCCAGCAGGGTTGTGCTGTAGCCACTGTTAAAGGATACTTGTTGGCTTTATCGGCATTTCTTTGTCTGCCTGATCAGCCGTCTTTTTTAAGTCTCCAATAGTTTTAAGATTCATTAAGGGGCTTACTAACATGTTCCCGCCCACTCCTTTTATTATGCCCCAGTGGGATTTGAATTTAGTGTTAACCTTTTTAATGGGTTCCACGTTTGAACCTATGCATAGCTGTCCTTTAAGACTGCTGACTTTCAAAACGGTCTTTCTTGTGGCTATCACTTCGGCTAGGAGGGTGAGTGAGCTTCAGGCTTTGAGTTCAAAGCCTCCGTTTTTGACCATACATGCTGAACGGATGGTACTCAGGACCAGGGCTGCTTTTCTGCCTAAGGTTGTAACTCCCTTCCATCTAGGGCAGTCCATTACCCTTCCTACTTTCTATCCTCCCCTCACCCTTCCAAGGAGGAGGAAAGGCTGCACCGTTTGGACCCTAAGAGGGCGATTAGTTTCTATCTTGATAGAACAAAGGACTTCCGTCAGGATGATCAGCTCTTTGTGGGCTATGTTGGACGTATGAAGGGCAAGGCGGTGCACAAGCGCACTTTATCCAGGTGGATCATCTTGTGCATCAAGATCTGCTACGCTCTGGCTGGTAAGGAGCCTCCTGTTGGCATTAGAGCTCACTCTACCAGGGCTAAATCGTCTACGTCTGCTTTGTCCAGGGGTGTTCCTGTGTTGGACATCTGTAAGGCTGCAACTTGGGCCTCCCTCCACACTTTCGCGAAGCATTACTGCTTGGATTCCGAAGTGAGGAGGGATGGCCATTTTGCGCGCTCTGTTTTGCAGGACTTTTTGGTATAGAAGGGTGGACACCCTCCTCCGGGAGAGGGACTGCTGTGGGATTCTATTCATAAGGTGAGGAATCCACAGGCAGATGTATCCATCAGAAGAACAAGTTACTTACCTTCGGTAACGCTTTTTCTGGGGGATACAGTATCTGCCTGTGGATTCCTCACTGGCCCACCTGCCTCCCCGTTGTCCACCCTTTTATACCTTAAAAGAGGTATTGGTTAATATGGTTGTTTCATATTGTCATTTTGTATTGCCTCTGTTTGCCTTTGTGTAGGCTGATAGGAAATGCTTGCTTTCTTTTGCTTTCCTGTTTTTTACTTTACACTGTGTTTATTTGTGTGAATACTGTGTACTATGTATGCATTGTCTCTTGGTTGGTCCGCCCGTATGCCTCGGTGGCACGGAAAAAATGGGTGGAACTGACGTCATCACGCCGACGTGGTCCTCTTATGGCTCCAGTGACGTCATGCGGAGCCGCGTGCGGAGCAATAGCATTGTGACGACCTCGTCTGCGTGGAGAGCTAGGAAAAATTTCCGCGGAATGCTGGCGCAGGGGATATTCATAAGGTGAGGAATCCACAGGCAGATACTGTATCCACCAGAAAAAGCGTTACCGAAGGTAAGTAACTTGTTCGTTACTCCCTTGGCGTGACTATTGAAGAAATTGGGATTCATTCCCATCTCCTATGCTGATGACACTCAGCTTCTACTCTCCTTTGACAAAACTAACCCCAACATTCAGACCACCTTTTCGGAGGGTATGAAAGTAATCGCTGACTGGATGAGGGACAACTTCCTTCAGCTTAACGCAGGAAAATCAGAGATAATGCTGTTTGGAGAAGCAGTGGTGAGGTGGTCCCCTAGATGGTGGCCAGAGGAACTGGGATCGGCCCCAACCCCAAAACAAGTGGTTAAAAATTTAGGAGTCCACATAGACCAAACATTAACACTTGGGGAGCACGTCACCACTACTGCTGGAGTATGTTTCCATACACTCAGTCTCCTCCGAAGAGTTTTTCCTTTTTTACTACCCTCCACGCGGAAAACTCTGATCCAGGCATTAGTGTTAAGTCGCCTGGACTACTTCAATGCTTTGCTAATTTCAGCCAATGAAAATTCCTTAAACAAATTGCAGGTAGTCCAGAATACTGCGGCTCGCCTTGTTGCCAATGCCCCTCTCAGAACAGCCTCTCTTCCCCTACTCCATAAATTGCACTGGCTTCCGGTGCGGAAGAGGATCAAATTCAAGATCTGCTGCATGGCATACAAATCCCTAAACAACCTGGGTCCCAGCTATTTATCAGACCAATTTGTCAGGTATTTGCCACCCAGGTCCCTCCGGTCAGGGTCCAAAGCACTTCTCCACATCCCACGCTTTAAAAAAGCCCGTACGGGTGGCAAAGCTTTCTTCCATCTAGCTCCACTCTACTGGAATCAACTTCCCATTCATTTGCGCAAATGCACCGACTACCTGGTATTTAGAAATCTGCTGAAAACATCATTGTTCTGATTCATCTCTCCTTGGTTGGTAACAGCAGTCTTAGCGCGTAGATACCCCTGTTGGGGTGATTCGGGCGCTCTATAAATTAATAAATATCAAATTTCAAAGGAGAGATTTGCTTAGTTCAAGAGCTAAGAGTGTCTTCTAGGCTCAAGGTAATCACTGCCCATCAGTTCAGTAAGATATTACCATTATCGAACAGTGACAATTGCTTTCCAGCTGACCATAGACATATAAGAAGGGGACCTTCAACAAGTAAAGATCTCTGGGCAGGGCCTCAGATTACTGCTAACAGTGCCCACATGTGCCCTCACTATGCTGTCTGATATACTCTGTACAGAGTAACATTTGTCAATGCCTTGGTCTGTAAGAGGTGTTTCACAGTGCAGACTGTTGAATGTTGCTTGCTGGTTTTACAAAAAAAGCGTGGTGCCCCGAAAGTGGAAGGAGCTCTGAATGGCGGGTTGGGTTTTGAAATTCTCCAACCCATGTGATTTAGTTTTTGTGTCAGATTCCTGTGTTTCACTTAGTGTACATGTTCTGTACTTAGTAGGCAAATTTTGGGACTCTCCAAGGGTGGGAGCCGCAGAGATATACGTCTGATATTGCACCTGTCCCTAACCGATAAAATAACATTTTGTTGGTCTTTTGTTGTGGTGACTGTAAGTTAGTGTCTTCCTGTGTTCAGTATGCAGACTGATGTCTACTGGTTCTGGATTTCTACTACAAGTGTCTGGCATGCAGCCTTCCAGTAGACCATTTGAGCATGTTTAATGGGTCTTGAGTATCAGATCTTGGCTGAGTATGTGTCTTCATGTCCCAGTGCCCCAGTTTTTGCCCCCGGTACCTCCTGGTTGTGAGTTTTTTGTTTCTGATGCACATGCATCTGAGTCTCCTGGACATTAGTACTCAAGCTGTTGTTGGTAGGGTTGTACCTGGCAGTCTTCTGCCTCATCCTGTAAGTGTGGTTAGTCTTTTATGTATCAGTTCCTATTCGTGCCTCACTGTCCCTCTTTGTGCATCCCTTTCTGTGTGTATCAGTGTCTCTCAGACCCATTGTTTAAGTCAAATGTCTGTCTGTCTGTGCCAGTGCATTGGTGTCTCCCTGATCCAATGCTTGTGTTGTGTCCTTGTCCTAGTGTCAGTATCTTCCAATGACACTTTCTGACAGCACGTCATTGTTTTATTACTCCCCAAGTGCATATCAATGTCTCCCAGGCCCTGTGAATGTGTTTGCATCCTCAGACCACTGCCCAAGTGTTCTGTCTTGAGTGTGTTATATTGTGCCAGTGTCGGGGGGCTTCCATGTGTCAGTGGTCTGTGGTTTGTGCGTGTGTGTCCTTCCCATAAACATTCTTCACTTCGGGAAGTGCTCGGAGTGCATGGCCATCCAAACCTGCACTCCTGAGATAAGAACTTGGATACCTGAATTTGGATGCGTGAGCTCATGTTTACAGTATAAACCTCGAGCTCGCTTGAAAGTGTCAGATTCGAGTGATAAAACACCTTCTCAAGCCAAATCAGACACTGTTCTGTAATGAGACCCTAAGGCCCATTTAGAAAGTCATTGTCCCTAGACTACTGAAAACTTTGCAAGGCCATGCCAAAGGCAGATCGAGTGGCATACAAATGTCAGTGACTTACTGCGACCTGGGGCAACTTGGTAGCTATGTGAAGATCTCCCAGATGCATTGATGAGGCACTCATCCAGTGTAGGCCTTTTCTTTTAAATGTGGTACTCAGCCATTTTATCCCATTATAAAGGTAAAGTTGGAAGTCCCAGAATGTAAAGAATAACGCGGACTTAAGGGCATTATGGCCTAATCCCATGTGGGATACTTGAGAGCTCTGGAGTAGACTTTGCATCTTCTCCGACTAAGAGTTGACCATGGAAACTGTAGATTTCAAACCTGGCTTGGGTTTTTGCTGCAGCTACCCAATGATATCGCACGTGTTCTCATGATGCATATCCAGGGCCTCTGGAGCTATATGATTCTGCGGTTATGGCATTTTCTGTGTCATTATGGATGGCTGCATTTGGCACCTAATCCACCATTTGCTGCATAATTTGTAGATTTCACCCAAAAAGTTACGTGTTCAAACAGACTAAATAAAGGTTACTAAAAAGCCTAGTTGACATTTTGGCTTTGCCAATGCATTTTGCTGATGCTGTAGCCACTGATGCTTCATTCTGTCTGCGTCATGATGTGGACACCATTTTCTTTTTCTTTACTAATCTAAAATACAGGATGACACTTGGATTAGCAATGAAAAAAATATTGCACAAAAGCTCGTTTGAGATAATAAAGTGGCTTGTCAGCAAATGACAGCTGCCTGGCCCTCCAAAAAAATAAAATAAAAAAACCTGTGAAATTGAACACAGGGTTGGAGTAGCAACGGGGAAGCCGGTGGCTGTGGGTTGAGTGGTAAGCGATGGGGAGTAGGCAGATGGAGGCGAGGGCGCAAAAGAAGCTAGGCCCTACTAAAAAAATGGAGAAAAAAAATATATTCAAATGACTGCAAGGTGTGGGGGGGGCAGCGAAGGCGCAAGTTGGCAGGGCGGTTGAAGGGAAAGCCATGAAGGCAGAGGTACTGGGGGAGGTAGGTAACACACAAGATTGAGAGAGAGCAAGAAAACAAATGCACTCTCTTGGGGTGCTCAATGAAGAAGAAAAAGTAGTTTCTTAAAGCGTGTTGTTGAAGGATATGTAAGCTAACCAAAAAGATAGTAAAGAATCTATGCTCCAGGGGAGGGACAAACTCAAGAATAGGACGGCAAGCCATTGAATAAGAAGTAAGAAAACAATAGTGACAGTAAAGACAACCAATGGCAGGCAGTGTGCGGGCTCTAAGTCCACTGCAAGTTTTTGGTGTGGTCCACAAGAGGTTTATGCCTACAGGCCTACAAAGCTGTCTTGTAGGTGAAACCTAAAAAACCTCAAATGTGTGGTTCTGTGTATGGTCAGTGCTGTTGCAAAGGTTAACTGATGACCTTTCAGTTGCTATATTCATGTGGTAAACTGTTACTAATGAGGTGCAGCTTTGACCAGATAGTATTAATAGGTGTTGCAATGGCAACAAAAATGAAATAATACTGCCACAGATTGTGCCACATTGTCCCGCATAAGTTTACTTTTCCTGCTGCATAATTTTGTCAACTCTGCTGCAAAGTTTGGATCAACATTGCTGTGTAATTCCAGTGGCTCTGTATAGACCTCCAACCCATACCTTAAAACCGTATGCTTAGCCTACACTCGCAACTCCAGGATTTTACAAAAAGAATCCAAAATGCCATATTTATTGTTTGCTGTTGCTGGAGAGTTTCATTGTATCGCCGTACATAGAGGGAACATTACAGTGCTGGTTTACTTTACAGCAACCTAAAATCAAGTGAATTTGAAAGCTTCAGAAGCCGCGGTGCTCCCAGTCCCAGGAGATGCCGGGTAACTACCAGGTGCCGCTACTCATTCCTAGTCGCAAGCTCTTGCTTCTCCCTCTGCTCCCACTTTCTCTGATTGACACCCTCTCTCAACGTATCCATTTTCACCTCCACGTGCTCTGCCAACAGATATGTGAGGAGGCGCGGCAATGCGCCAGCAGAATGCGCTCATGCGGCCTTTCCTCCACCTACTTCAAACTTCAGCACACCTTTCTTAGAGCAAAGCTGTCATGGGTTCCAAAGCAGGAGACTGTTCTCTGTGTCTGCAAAGTAACTTTCTTGAACAGTGTATTTTCTTCCCTGGACACCGCAATAGGCCAGGGGCGTGAGTCCCTCCTGGCAGCTTCTGTCCTCTCTGGCTTTCTTTTAGGCACCTCTGGCAGTGCCCTTGCTAGTTCTAGCCTGTATTTATGAAGCCAGCAGTAGGAATAGCAAGCATTGGTGAAGTCAATAGATCTCACCTTTAGGACTACTGGTTTTGCCGATGCTGTTTAATATCGACAAAAAAAAGAAAGGTTCGATGATGCAGTCATTTCATTCTGTAGCTGTGCATGCATCGTTACGCAGGCATGTGCCTACACAATATGACTGACATAGCATTGAATAGGTGATTTCATTTTTCGGGGATCTTGTAAATTGGACCAAAAAACAGTATATTAATATCCGCTTCCATACTAAGCATCCTTTCTTGTTTGAATATGCTTCCAGCTAGGCCAGGACTGTTTAAAAACCTAAGAAAGATGTAGCAGTGAATGTCTGCAGTGACGTAACACAAAATTAAAGGGCTCACTGAGTCTCCTATATCTCATAGAGATTCATTAACCTGGGTCTGAATGGCGCCCCCAAAAGGTTGGGGGGGCACCCTTCGCCACGGAGGCTGCAGAGGCCTGTGTTACAACCCTGGACGTTTGCCACTCTTGCTTCTGTCTTGTAGAAGTTGCATACATGCCAACATTTTGAAAAAAGTAGGAGGGAGGATTTGAAAAAAAATTGGGAGACTTCATTATCCCCATTGACGTACTTTGAAGCAAATGCAATTTCAGGTGGGAGCCAGCTAAAAATTAATAAATGTTTGGCTTTAAAAATTGTGAGTCTCCCACTCTGTTGGTGTGTATGAAGTTGCTGCTGATCGAAGCTACTGGTGTGGCCTTGTGGAGTGGATTCCGCTGCCTGCGTCACTTTTCGTGTTGGGGGAATTACTTTATGTGGTTTGCTGCTTTTGGAACCAGACCTGGAACAATCATTTGGTCTGTGGTGGCCTCTCCTGGATTTTTGCTGTTGGGTGGTCTTAAGGGATATAGCTTTGCCGGGATTGTTTTTGGCTCAGTTAAAGTTGGGACGGTGCAGCTTTCTGAAATTCTCCGTTTCGTTGGCACTCTGCCTCCTCTTGAAGAAAGCTCTTTGCCCCTCTGGTTTTGGCATTTAGAGGAAGAGCAGTTTCGTCCTTGGTGTTTAGCCAAGTTTTGTTGCATTTTCTGTTCTATCGTTCATGACCTCCTTCCCCAGGCCTTTCTTACTGGTGATACTTGGTCTATTTAGAATTCAGAGTAAAGATGTGCCTCGCCTAGAGACCCTGACAGCTACATTTAATCCGTGTAGAAAGTCCAACATGGTCTCCGATATAAAGCTCTTAGGTTACCTTTGCATTGCAGACCTTTCTGAAGAGGCCCATATAAGATTTTTTTTTTTTTTGTCCTTATTCACCTCCGACCACACTGAACAAACAAGCCGTCCGTACCAATACCCGGTGATCTGGGAGAAGTAGGCTTTGAATTGGAGCCACGGGGAACGCCCGCCTGCGGGTACTATGACAAGCTCGAATGTCACTAACCCCGGAAAAGGGGGAGAGGTCACTCTTCAACAGGGCCCAAATGAGCCTGGTGACTATCATCGTTGGCCAACGGGATAACTAGGCATGCTCAACGTAGTCTGAAGAATACCATGGAGACATAATCATAGGACCCAGTGGTTGTTATATGGATGTTTGGATAATTGTATATCTCCCTAGAGATTAGGCCCCAGCCCATTTTAGCAACAAGTTCCAGAATGCTATCTTTTTTTCTGCCGCAAGCTCTAGACAAATCCATCTTAGATGTCTCAAAAAGCGAGGCCAGCCAGTCGGAGCGTGAGGGGGGTGTGGGTTCTATCCATCACTTACATATTTGCCTCCTAGCTAACAATATAGCATAAAATAGGAAGGATCTAGCTAGTCCTGTAACTTGGTTAGAAAAACCAAAAATTATCAAGGCCAAGTTTATTTGGATTGGGAGGCCCAAAATATCCACTAGAGACTTTCCAACTCCTTCCCAAAAAACTGCTATAGCCGGACAGTCCTTAAACATGTGTACATCCGAAGCTCCAGCCAAGCCACATTTTCTACATCTAACTGGAGACCCCCTCGAGATTTTAGTCAGCCTCAATGGAGATAAATAGGCCCTGTGTGCAGTGAACAGGTGGTTTCTCTTCAGCCAAGCTGGTTTTACGATATCAAAAAGGATCTTGAAAGAAGTTTGCCACGGATACTCCCACTGTTCATTTGGTAAAGCTTCGCCCCACAGTTCTTCGGCCAGTTTAAATTCACCGTCTACAGCCTCCTCAATAGTCCAATACCAAAAAGAGACCTCCCTCCTCCCAACTGGCCTAGCCACTAACTGGTGTTCCAAGGTGTTGGCACTACCTATGGAAGTTTTCAAAGTTTGCTGGGTTTGAGCCCAGCTCCGCAGCTGAACATACTTAAAACTTGAGAGACCGGCTCCGACCCTTTCACTGAGTTGTACCCATGAAATGAGTGTACCCTCATAGGCCAAGTCCCCCCAAACCATCAAACCAGCTTCTCTAAGGGGTAATGCCAGCCTGTCCCTTAAGCACTTGGGTGTACCCAGTGAATCCCAAAGAGGGGCTAGACTAGAAAAATAGTTCAGGCCGGTGAGGCGCTTAAGACTGGCCCACGTTCTGGCCATTGCCTGGAGAACTTTGAGCTTAACCTTTTTGAAGAATTTTGGTTCCCCAAATTTAAACAGAAAACCCTCCTCAGGTAGGCTGGCACCCTTTAGCATAGCCGAGAACATGGCTCCCGCCCCAGTGCTTCTGGAATTTTTAACAGCATCCTGGAATGCGAGAGCTGAAAAGCCCATGCATAGTATTGCAAGTCGGGAGAGCAAGACCACCCTTCGCTCTCCTACGCCTCAGCTTCTTCCAGGCGATTCTAGTAGATCTATATACCCAGACGAAAGAGTTGATGGCCTGCTGACATTTGTCAATAGCCAGTTTGTCAAAGTTCAGGGGAATAGAGTTAAAAAGGAAGGTTATCTTGGGGAGAACCACCATCTTGACCAAATTGACCCTCCCAAGAATGGTTAAAGGAAGATGGGCACAAGATTTCATCTGTTTCTGGCACTCCCTTGACACTACCTCTAAATTGACCTCTGCAATCTTGGCAATATCCTGGACTATTCTGACCCCCAGATATCGCATGCTAGGATTGGCCTGGTGCTGGTACCCCTCAAGATTCCACGTCATGACCTCAGTCTTCCCGGCATTCACCTCATACCCCGATACCTGCCCGAAATCCTGTGCCAATCCAATTACAGCGGGGAAAGTCGTTGCTAAATCTGCAGAGAGAATCATGATATCATCTGCATACAGGGCCACCTTCCTCTCCCACTCACCGTGTTTGAATGGCGCAATACTAAGTTCCTCCCTCAGCCGCTGAGCAAAAGGCTCAATATACAGATCGAAAAGGAGAGGGGAGAGGGGGCAGCCCTGCCTGGTCCCCCGAGTAATTTTAAAAGGTCTGGTCAGGTTGCCATTAACCAGAAGTCTGGCTGACGGCTCTTGGTAAATCAACTGACTGGTTCGACAGAACTTCCTGCCCAAATTAAATTTCCCCATGGCTTCCGACAGATAGACCCAATTGACCCTGTCGAAAGCCTTTGTGGCATCGAGTGTCATGGCAGCAAGAGGGAGTGAATAGGTGGAGGCGATATCTATTGCTCCGATAAAGTCGTAAGTAAGGTCCGATAGATGCCTTCCCTTGACGAACCCCTTCTGATCAGGATGAAGGATGTCACCGGCCACGAGGCCCAGCCTGGCCGCCAGAATCCCGGCAAAGATTTTATAATCCGCGTTCAACAGCGAGATGTGCCTATAAGACCCACAACTCGCTGGATTTTTACCAGGTTTCAAAAGCAGAATAATTGTAGCTTCACTCCAGGACCCTGGCAGCTTCAGGCCGTCCGATAAGATCTCATTAAATAGTTGTGTCAAAACCGGGATTATCACTTCACCCAAAGACCTATAGAGCTCAGCTGGGAGCCCATCGGGCCCTGCAGCCTTCCCTCTCTTGCAGGCAGCAATGGCCTTCCTCACCTTTATATAAGATTTCTTGATCAGAAAGCTATTCATGCTACAGGATGGAAGGTACCACACAGCACCCTGATGACCTCCTGAGAAAGTCAGACAGTACAAAAATGTGTTCTGAATTTGCACCAAATCTCATAGCAGTTTCATAAGTCACTTGTGTCCAAAAGAGGTACATCCTTCATCATACTTTGCAATCTTTAGGCCACAAAAAAGGTCCTTTTGCCCCCTCTTGTGCAGTGTCCTCCTTACTGACCTCTCCTCCGGCTCTATCTCCAGGGTAAGTTATAAAAAGTTTTCCCCTTCAGTTAAAAGGAGTGTCTTGCGGTGGCTTAGATATCATTGGTGCAGCATGTGCAGTGGCACCAAGACTCTGCAGTGAGGGGTCCACAGCACCTGTTGATAATTGACCCCAATTACTACAGTCTTATTGTTTGCAGCAGCAGAAAATGGGACCAGTTCCTTGCCTTGCATTTGGCAGCAGGCTCCCTTGCCATGTCTCTGGTGTCATGGTGTTGTGCACTTATTTATGCATCATCGATCCAGACCTCACCACCTTCCTGCTCTTAGAGGAGAAGGCGGTGGGCTGCACAGAATGCTACTGTAGACACCACCTGCATACTCAGGGATGTATGGAAGCAGTAGGTAGAAGGTGACATCCAGGGAGTGAACACCCTTGTTTAAAGGCAATTATCTCTTTCCATTGACTACAGAAAAGAATAAGCATTGACAATGCAAATAGGTCTGACTTTAAAAGAATGTTGTATGTTAATGTGAAGCATTACAAGTAAATAGCATGGGAATGCATATATATTTGTGTGGAAGTAAAGGACTTTAGAATAATATTGGTGTAGGTTAAAAGGTCAGATGACCGTTGTACTGTCAAGCCAGACCTAAATGTCCATGTAGGTTAGTGACTGTCCTCCTCCCATGTGTGTTGCTGCCAGAGAAAACAAACCTAACTTAACTACTTATCTGAGATACTTTAATAGCATCCCAATGCAGTGGTGTAGCAAGGGGGTGGGGGAGTCCGCCCCGGGCAACATGAGTCCCCACCGCTCTTACCTGCGGATTCGCCAGCACCCTTCCCCCCCATACACATGGCCACGGGCGGCAATTAGCCTAGCTACGCCACTGTCTCAATGTCATGTGTGTGCCCCTGAAAGTTCAAGCTCAAGCAGCTGGATAAACAAAACGATTACACTTATGTGGAGGGCAAGCACTGTTTGTGGAAGCACACAACTTCTGCCCAATCAAAATATGTACTCCTGTCCCCTAACATGTGGGCGAATCCAAAGTCCCTCTGTAGTAATGCTCACATAATTGTCTGGTGACGGCCACGCTGTCAAACCAGACCATAAAAAAGAGTCCAAGGATATGTGTGGGAGAAGTGAAGTATGGATATGGGAAAGTTTATTGATTTTAATGAGGCAAACTGGCATTTCTGGCACAGAGCATTTAGTTTTTACCCACACTGAGGGAAAACCAACAATCCTCAACATCAAACTTTGATTTGAACAAAAAATTCTGCAGCCATTATTTGCATATTTTTAGAATGTATGTTGGGTCGCACACTGCATTCAAGCATGTGATAGGCTAAGGAGAAGTCTGAGCAGTCCCCCAGGCCCAAACCTAGGGTGTCCATACCAGTTTGAATTAAGGGTTATGCTCTCTCACTGTAGAATATGAATGAGCAAAGGAGTAGGTACATCATAGCCACACTGCATTATAAGTAGGCCGTAACTATTCTGGGGTTGTTTGTCTTTCCGTTCAGAGAGGTTCCTGTTGTAGCAGGACCAAGATGATTTCCGTACAGCTGGTCTCTGTCTGAAGTGGCATAATGGATGAAAAATGATAAACTGGAATGTGCCCTGAGTAATTGACAGTGATTGAGACTTTTGCAAGCATTCCAATCAACACTTTTGTGATTTCCTGAGGCTGCTTATAACCAAAGACCATGATCCCAGAGTGCAAATGGTGCATGTATGAGTTTGTGTACCACTTACATTCCAAGAAGGAGGTCTAAAATCTAGCTTTCCTTAATAAGGAAAGTATATCTTAGCGTTTTCAGTTCTTAAACTTGCAGCTAGCAATTTTGTCTGTGTGCCTTGTGTTGGTCTCAACACAAGAAGTGTACCAACTCTCTTAAACATCAGGGCTTCTAAACATGTGCCACAAACTTTTAAAGGGCCTTTAGAAAAGGTCTGTCCTTAGTCGGCTCTTATTCTCCATGTGTGCCACTCTCTGAGCTTCTGTTCTCTCATCCTGGCTTCTCTCCTCTCATTTCTATGTGGACACTTCTCAGGTCTTTATATGCTCCATTCCTTCTCTCCTCTACTCCACTGTACCCTACCTTCCCATGTGCTTGAGAATCCTTCCTGGTCTTCTTAGTCACCCTCACCTCGCAGGACTTGCAGAATTTCCATTCCACGGAATTCCTTGGAGTTACACAAAAACTCAGCAATATTCTGCGAATTTCCTCAAGCGGGCGGAATTCGGCACATCGTGCCGCTCGCACTGATTTTTAGTGCTGGGAACTTGTTCTACACTGTAAAATCGGCATGAATGGCAACATGTGGTGCGCCAGAGAGAGCTGCTTCTTTCTGCCTTTCTACTCCAGTGGCAGCTTTCTGAACGCAAACAATTGCAACCTACCGCAAATGCCAACGTTGAGAAATCTTGCTGGGAGGCATTCTAGCACCCGAAAATCATGCTGAGGGATGCAAATCTGCACGCAGCAACTTAATGTTGGTGAGCCGTGCATGAGAAAAAACTCTGCCATGCAGCGGTTGGCAGCGTTTTGCCGGAACTCAGTGTTCCAAGCAGAACGAGGAGTGGGCAAAACTCTGCATACTCCGCCGGCAGAGTGGAATTTATTGCCCACTCCTACCTCGAAAATCTTGGTATCATCTTTGACACCTTTTATTCTCTTTACCTCATTTCATCAGTTGCTCGTACATGTTATGAACCTTCAGGTTATGAAGGATCATAACATATGTAAAATCCATTCCTCTCAGACTTTTCGCCTGGTTTTTTTCCAGGTGGACAAGTGTTCTACCCTTCTCGTTGGTCATCCTGTTTCTAGAGGAGGTGGAGCACTCAAACTTAAAAAATATATTTCTGTGAAAATCCTTTACGTTGGTAATTCCTGGCCCTAATCTTTGAACTCTCTCTCTCTGGCTGTTGGCACCACATGCAACCTGTCCTTCTTGTGCTGCATTGTTAAATAATTCTGGTTTGCTTCTGTTTCCAGAACTTCGCCCTCATGGCAATATTGTTGTCTGTAGCACTTTCTACATTATTGTTTAACTACAGTGTTTTGGAGAAAGTGCTCTACATTTTTAGTAAATGAAATGAAGTACTAGATATGTATGCTAGTTCCATTTTAAGTTTCAAAAGTAAGTTTATTAGGAGAAATTAAGACACAAGTATATAATACAGTATAATAATAAATAGTCTTACAATTGAGATTATGAAACTAAAAGGAATAACTCCGCATCTCAGGTGAGGGCGTATCTTCTTGCTAGAAGCTGATACTTCTCCAGAAACCAGCATTGAGAGTGAATCAATGCATCGGGCGTGAGTCTGAAGCACCTGAACTGGCTCATCTTTTCCCTCATAATAAGAGCACCAGATGATGCTATGTCATCAAGGATGACAAGCCCTAACCCTGAATATATTTTTAACAATTAAAGGCATTCTGGTAGTTGTAGTCTTGATTTCAATCCATGGAGCCATTTGAGTTAAACTACCAGTGTCCGATAGTGTGTGAAGGGGAAGCTCAGGACTGCAGGATAAGGAGTCAACTGGTCTCTATACTCATGATATGGGCGTCCAGAGGTTGAAATATCAGTATAATTTGGATATAGCTAGTAGTCATTGGTTCCAATCCTCAGCAAGCTGATGGCAAGTGTTCCTATACATTTAGGAGCCAGGAGGCTAGCCCGATGAGCCCTTTGGTGCTTCCTTGGAGTCGAGCCGGAGATGGCGTGCACCGGCACTGCAGTCACCAACACAGACACCAGAATTCCATTTGCATCATATTTACGTTCACACACACATCTGCAAAGCAATGGTAGCTGCCCTGGACAGTTCCATTAAAAGCCAAGACCCTTCCTTGAGCATAGAGTGGCACGTAAGAACACCATTACCATATAATACTATTAATTGCAAAGCCAAACCATAGAGTAAGCAGCTGAATATTCCACCATGTGATTCCCTCTATGAAATACGTCTATGTAGCGCCTATGACTTCCTTCTTTATATTTTGAGGCGCATTTTCCACATATTGTGTTGGGGTCTGTTGTAATGAGACACTGCTGTGAATGTTGTAACGCTAATTCTACATGTGCGTGTGGCTGTGTGTTCTGAGCCTCAGCATTGGCTAATGGAATAATTTACACGACGATGATGCTATATGTTGTTATTTGTTACACTGTAGCGATGTGCATAGTGTGCGTTCTATCTTCAGAATGAGCTCGCAACGCTGTCAAGAGTTGGGCTACAGTCATACCTTGCTCTCAAAGATTCCATTGCAGACTGACGTATTTTTAAAGGCTGTTTGAGCTAAACCAGTAGTAGTCTTGGTGGTTCAGATGATCCTTCCGTCTGCATTAGTCATAAGTGTGCTACAGGGGGTAGTGGTGTTTGATGTGTGTGGTTATTGATTAAAGAGCGAGCCATCTGGGAAGGTTGGGAGATTCATTACCTGGCAAGAAGTACTGATTTGAGCCCTGAGAATATGGTGTCTTGTTGAGGATAAGCATCGCTCACTCCTTTATCGGATGAACTGTGGGGTGCTGGACAAGTGTTTTTTAGTGTGTTTGTAGAGGGTTGGATGATTTTGCGAAGAGAAGGGGTGCTTCTGTGAGCTCCAGCTACACAGGCCATCTCTGAACTGGGCGTGCGAGAAGTAAACTATCTCATGTGTTCTATTCAAGTTGTGAGCTCAGTAATAACCGACTGTATGGGATATCTGAGCTACAGGGTTTACTGTGGAAATCAAGGTGTTTAATAATAATTTTTATTCAACCAGCAGTTATGTTCCACATCTTCTTCTGAACTGAAAAAGAGGTTCCGCCAGTGCAAAACTTTCTTATGGACCGGATAGGTTCGCAGTGAGGTTCAGCGGAGGGGGAACGGGGCGGGGCAATATATAATGAATTGATCTAGTTTAGAATATAACACTTAATACAGAGGCTTTGGCATTTCGAAACTATGGGTATATGTTTTACTAGTTCCCAGTGTATCAACCTTGGCACGATTAACATTTGAACAAGCCCTCCCCGAGTTAAAACTTGTGAGTTCTGGTGTCATTACCTGGAGTTCTGGTGTCATAGCTTTATAGTGTCATTATGCACATTTGTGGTGGTATTAGAAGGAATTACAGTGGCATTACCAATACACAAACTTATGGTGTCATTGCAAATAGTTATGGTGGCAGGTTAAAATGCATTCAAAAATATTGTGTCAATATGCAGTTACATGTTCATTACTTTGACTCCTTATTTAGAGTTATGTCATTACGAGTTACATTGTTGCCACAGAGAGTTATGATATTCCTGTAGGGAGTTATGTTATAGTTACAAAACATTTGAGGCTCTGCATTGTTCTGGTGCCATTCACCCACTCAAGGGCAGTCGATTTAGTAAGATGGGTGTTTTAAGGATACCAATTATGGGGAGAACTATCCTGATTGGATAAGTAACTCATTATTATACAACCTCTGCTTTGCTTATTTAGGTTTGTCTTGACAGCACAACTGTCTTCAATACCAGTTGTTACCAGTTCTTCAACATATGAACAGTGGGCTTTAGCTTCACTCAGAGGCGTATTACCCTCTCACCTCATGCTATTGGCAGTTTGGTGTGTCTTTCTGCCTGCTATAGAGTGCTTGCATTTCAGTGCATTAGGGTATATTTTACATCGCAAAAGGACACTAAATTAAAGTCTTTATCTCATAGGTGTATTTTATAAAGAAAGCAGTCTGCTTTTGTTTTGTTTTCGCTGCAGCATGTTTTTTTTAATGTATTATTCGATCCAAATGCAACCTAGAACCATCACTTTTGACCATGCTTGTTTAAAGTGTGCGCCTAGTCGCCTCCTGAGCTGCCAGTGTTCCTTTGTTCATTAGATCATTCTAAGTGCGAAGCACTCTGTAAATAAATGTGCATATTATAAGGCAGCTTGAGAGTGGAAGCCGTGGCGCGTGGCTGGAAAGAGTGGGAACCCTGGCAGGCCGCTGAGGTACAACCCGGATTCCTCTTGCGCTCCCTGTGCTGCTGCCAGGCTCCAGTAAACTAGGCCCGGGCGGAGGTTTCAATTCCACCGGCGGAATCGGAGGAATTTTGGTAATTCCATGCTACTCTTGTAATGCAGACTTACTGATTAATTAAAATTATGCCGCTCTACAGACTGAATTAAATTATGCAGTGGCTTCTAAAGTTTAAACACCACTGGATACCACTGTGCGCCTTTGCATACTCTGCAATGATTAACTTTTAATTACTACAGAGAATGTAAGGGTGGGAGTGATATATGCAGTGTTTTCTAAAATTTAGAAACCACTGCATATATCACTTGCTAGTGCACTCTCATACGCTACAGTTATTAAATGTAAGGGCACAGGTTGATATGCAGTGGTTTCTAAACTTTAGAAACCACTGCATACCAGCCACTCGATGCCCTTACATACCCTGCAGTGATTAAAAGTTAATCACTGCAGAGTATGCAAGGCCATGGAGTGGTATTTGGCTGCACAATTTTCATAGCGCAAAATGCACCCTTACATCCATTTTTGGATGTGAGGGTGCATTTCGCACTATGAAAATAGCACAGCCAAATGCCCACTCTGCCCTATCGCGGAATTCCACGAATTCTGGTGGAATTTTAATGTAGTTCTGTGTGATTATGCAGAATCAAACTCCGCCAATTACGCCCACCCCTACAATGAATCTTCTCCGCTGCAAACTCTGTTCTCCTTCAGGCCACCATAAAACTCACTGAGATGGTTGGGCAGGAGCCTAACACAGGCCCCTGCAGCCCCTGCGGTGCAGGGGGTACCTCAATCCTTCAGGGGACCCCCAAGCCTTTAGGGCACCTCATTCAGCCCAAGTCCAATAAATATCTGAGACATGGTAGACTCGGGAGCCCCTCTTCACGTTCTGCAAGGGGGACCCCACCATTTCACGTTACGCCACTGGCTGTGGGAACGGAGAGCGGCCAGAGTTGGGCCCAGCCTCCAGTCACCCTTGGTTTCCTGTTTTCTTTTTTTTCTAATCGCCTGCCCTGCTCCTAACAATGCACTGCTCCGTTCTTGTTCCAGGGCCTGTCGAGATAAATTTCCAGGGCAGACAATAGGCTAGTGACACGGTGTTGGCACAGCTGAATCAGCCCGGCCCTTGGCACCACATTCGTCCGCTCCTATCATTTCCTTACCAAACAAACCGCTCTCCATCTCGTGGTGTTCCCGGCTCCAGGCTCGTCTAACAATGTCAGGCCGCGAAAACACATCATTCCAGGAGCCAGTGGAAAGTACACGCCGAGCGCGCCCTTCAGTCCTCTCTGGCGCGTGCCAGCTCTCCAGGGGATGGTGCAGAGTACCTGGCTGCCAGTTTCCTCGGTTAGATGCCTTGGGTGGCTGTCGTGTCACAACTCGATGTCTTTTTCTGTCACGGCCATGCAGTTTCTGCAGGTGGTTGTCACTGGCGCCCATTTTTGGGGCCGGGGTTTATTTTTGAGCATCAGACTTTGACCCAGTGTGCATGCGAGAAGGCAGAACCCAAGGTAGAAGGAGGAAGCAAACAATAGGAAAACTGTGACAAAGTGACAAACCGAGATGAAAAAAAGAGCCTGTAAAAGTTCAAATGACCAGGCTTCATAGATAGATTCGCTGAGACAGTCCTGGTTTTTCACAATTTGTCCTGGCTAATTTCACAAATTCAGCACATGTGCCAGTTTTCAGAGAGGGTCAACTGAACACAGAGGGAGGGAGGCATGTTTTAATGTATTCTAGTGGAGAATTAGCAACTCCTATCAAAGTTTTTTTTTTTAATGTACACTGCTGAAATTGTGTGGAAATGTTGCATTTAATTCCTTTTTGGGACTCGTCTGTATTTTTTTGCATCGTCGTAAGCGCTGTCGATAAAGGGATTCTGTGCCCTTCTGGCGATGCAAAATTGTAGTCTTTGCATTATCTATTTGTAAAATCCTGGTTTTTGGTTTTCAAAATCTGGCCACCCGAGGAAGAGTGAGGTAAACGGATAGTAAGTGTGGGGTGGTGGAAGAAATAGGAATGAGGTGGAATCAAGGCAGACTTGGCATTTACCAACCTCTGCATTTCCCAGAGCTGGTGGGCTTCTCCAAAAATAGTCGGACCCCATAACTTATTTTATTTAATTACAAATTAAAGGAGTAGCATATATGGTTCATGGAGGGACTGCCTCAATTTAACTCCCTGCAGAGCGGGCTAAGATGCAAATTGCTGCACAGAACTGGTTTGGACATGGAATCTGATTGCACTGGTGCAAAGAGAAGCGCTGATTATGCTAGTGCACACGAAGCACTGCATTGGTGCATACATAATCACTTGCAGCAGGCAGGATCATAGATCTCCCTGCTACACACCAAGAGCCTTCTACCCTGATGCCAATATAATAAATAAAAACTGCTCAGGTGCACATGGATCTGCAAATCACGCTAGTGCATAGGGAATTACAGACTGGGGCACAGGACTTAATGCCTGTACTGAAGTGCAGGGAATTGCAGCATCTGTGCTGATGCACACGCGTCATAGGCAACACTAATGCACATGGGTGATCGCAACCCATAGTACATAATGAGAATGTAATTGTTTAAGGAGCGGTGGCTGAAGTACAAGTAATCAGGAGACCTGTGGTCTGTGGGAGGAGCCACTGGAAGACTTGTGGCCTATGAGAGGAGTGAATAGAGGACCCAGAGTCTGGGAGATGAGTGGATGGAAGCCCTACACTCTGTGAGAGGACTGACTAGAAGACTCATGCTGCTGACAGTGAGCGTGGAAGACCCACGGTCCGTGTGAGGGCTGAATTAAAGACCTCCTGTCTCCACAAGAGGGAATAGTGGGTCCATCTCAGAGGAGTGAATAGAAGTCCTAAGGTCTGTGAAGAGTGTGAATGAGAGAGTCTGCAAGAGAAGTGGGTGGAAGACACATAGTCTGTTAAAGGAGGGAATGGGAAATCACAGTTTGTGAGGGGTAAATAGAAGGCCCAAAGCCAGAATATTGAATGAAAGAACCGCAGGGGAGTGATGGGGAAGGCTGAACCAGCACAGTCGGAGATCCCAAATGCAGCAGTAATGTTCTTACATTGTGCACTATCGAAGAATGTGATCCAGTGTGCTCCAATGCAGCTTTGGTGGCAACAGGGTGCATTACCTTTATCCTCAGGTGGATCACTTCTAGTTGGGCACTTCTACCACCTCCTTGTGTGTGCTGCATTGGTTCTTCATCTGTGGTTCCTTTGCTGCTCTTCGCTTTATAGCTCTGGAGCTGGAAACAGGGTCCCTTTAGTTGTGTAGCGCACCTCAAGCATGAGTGAAGGCTCCTTCTGTGTTGAGATCTTTCTGGAACATCTCCGGCAATCTCCTAGATTTTAAGGGGCTAATTTACAAACCCCATGCGCCGCCCGTGCGTCACCTTGTCCGCTATAAAAAGTGACGCACCGGCGGCGCAAGGGGCTTGTAAATAAGCCCCTAAGTTACTTATTCCTGAAATGTGGAATGCTGTGTTTTTTTTTTAAAACGAGGTCATGTCATCTTCATATTTTTTCAGACATGTACAAAAAGGCACCCCCACTCAGAGGCTGCTTGATCTGTGTGTAATGAGAAATGGGGGCACTATACAGGTTGGACATTTATGGTAGAGTCGGGGCATATTCATGCTCAATTGTGAATTTCAGTAGCGGCTGAACTGAGGCCAAGCTCACATGAAACAGCCCGCGCCCTCCCTCGTGGACAGAGTGGTGTATGCTGACCTCCTCTTGTTCACAAGCCCCACCCCTTTCACTTTGGACGAACTCTAACATGTGCGTCAGTTGCAATCTGATCTTCACATTAAATTGTATCGCCCCACCCAAGCTAGTTTTTGACTAAAATAGAAATTAATGCTGATTAGGTAAAATGTACCTTGTAGGTACCAAATGTTGTCATTGCAGTGTGTTACAGTCATACCTGTCTGGTGAGAGGATGCCCAGTTACCCATGTAGCGACCAACAAAAATATTTTTGTGAGGATTTTAAGGCTCATGGGACAAACACAGCTGCTCTCTGCCAGCAACATCGCTTTGTTTTGAATATCTGAATTGTTCCTAACGACGTAGAAAACTTCTATGAATTCATAATGCTTCTTTCTGTGAATTTGCCATGACTGTTTCATGACCTCTTCGTACAGTAATCTGTATAGGTGAGGACGGCCATTTTGTTTTGCTGAGTCCACCTAAAAAGGACTCTTGGAAAACTGTTAAGATCCCACCCAAGACCTGGTAAGTAGGCCTTACTCCAAAAATGCTTGTGATATTCAATAGGACACACAGATAATGGACATCTCAACAGGAAAGCATGCCACTAATGCTGCTTAGAGCCTAGTGGGTTCGTGTGGGTGTAGAATTTAATTTGTGGAAAGCACAACAAACCACATTGCACAGAAAACGTTCATTGTGCAGTCACGAGTATGCTTTAGGGAGAACCCAAAATACCATGATCAGACCTCACCTTACTGAAAGTTAACTCTGCCCTTGAGGTAGCAGTTGGGAAGTTTCAACAACAGCCATATCTGGGCTTCAATTCACTGAGTGTTTATCCCTGGGTGGATTGTTAGATTTTCGGCAATGAGGGTTGTTTCAACACCTGTTCCGTTCCTACTGAATGATGCTGCCATTTTGTTGCAAGTGGGCGAACCACAGCACGTTCGGGATATATAAATATTGAGGTATTTTATTTTTCATTGTATATCTTCAAACATATTAATATTCTATAAAATTCATAACACTCAAACCATAGCTCATGTCCTGTCTTACACCATCAACACAACAGTACTGCAGATGCATAATTGAAGAAAATTAAGTAAAACAAATTAAAATGGTTAAATTATATTATTTTCGATGTACCAGAAAACACAATCTCAGCATCCTCTTAATACATTTCCATACTTTTAATGAAGTCTGCTTAATAGTTTGACTGCATCTCTCTAAAAAGGAAAAATGCAAAGTTGCGAGTCAATGTTGCAAGGACCAGAGCCTCACAAATACAGATTCTTTCAGACTGCTTGAAACTCAGATATTTTTAATACATGTAAGATTCTCATGCACTCCGAGTTTTAATTTATGAGGAAGCATTCTACAATAATTTCCTGCATGTGTTCGATATACGACCTTTAGCGGCTGCTACGGGGCAGTAGTGGTGGGGTAAAAGAGGGGGAGGGGTTGAAAAAAAATAAAAAGGGGGAAAAAAAATTAACTTGCCTACCAGCTGCTGCTTGTCCTCCATCCTCATGTTCTTCCGTCGATGAAGGAACAGGAAGAACTCAGGCTTCCAGACTCCCCTAGCCAATCACGAACGACTCTGCTAATAGCAGCGTCGTGATTGGTCTGAGTGCCCTGGTTCGGAGCTCATTGTGGACTGGGAGCTTGGGTATGTTCTCCACCCATGCTGTGCAACATAGCCTGGTGGAGAACATGCCAAATGAGCATGTCGGTTTGGCCGGCCAAGAAGAACGGCCAAACCGTCATGCACACTTGGAGAGTGCCCACCGCTCCTCCCCCTGCTCTGTGGGCAGTCCAGCCCGCCCCGCCCCTACTGAGGAGCACAGAAAAATAAAATAATAACATGCTGTTATTATAATTTTTTTTTCCTGTGTGGCGACGCTCCTCCGCCTTAGCGGAGGAGCCGCCCCTGTATACGGTTGCAGCCCCTTTGATCTCTCCACAGTTGCACAATGTACCATTGAGGCAAGAGACCTCCACTTTTCTTTCACTTGACTGGAGGATTAAGCTTCAAAACTACTGATTTTTACACATTTCTTGGAAAGGGGTCTTAATATGTCAGAGTAAAAAAGTTGCTGCAGCTGCCTACGTTTTTTGATACTACCATGGCAGGATTCCATAACTTGGTCATTTGGTTGTTCCCAAAAACTGTTTTCTGCTCGAGTTTTAGAGCCCATTTGAAGTAAAAATTATGACAATGCTAGAAATGACCTCGTAGCAAATAATGATATTGAAAGCCTGCTAAGCTCAGTGAGAACAGCAGCTGGCTAGGCATTTTCATGTGTACAAATAGGCCTATAGCTAGCAATATATATTGGCTTGAGACTTTGTCTCATCCAAATGGAATGTGTCTCTTCTAATGATATTAACTGCCTGGGTGTATCCTTCCACCTTCGCTCCACTGCTTGCATTGAATTGTTTGAGTGACTACTTTACAACTACAGCCCTCACTGTCTGCTATTGCTGGCTCTCTCCTGTGCGCCTTTCGCGGTTGTGCTAACGCTGTATCTGTTAGAACTTCAAATCCAGATGTATCGGCTTTGCCAATGCCTGTTTTATTTGGGTACTTGAGGTTTCTACAGGACATGCAGAGATGAAACGTCTTAACACTGATAAGATCTTACATCTTTTGTGAAGATTTTGGACAGTGGGGGAGGCCATGACTCATTTTTCCATCTGCTCTTGGTTCCTACTGCTGTACTGAGCTAGCCCGAGAGACAGCAGGATTTTGTGGGCATTGCTAGACCCTTCATTGACATGGACTATTCCCATTTGGGTGAAATGAAGTATGGCATGCGGGGAACACGTGTGTAGGCAGTGAAATTACACAAAAAGCAAAGAACTTCACAGAGTGCAGTAGGTGTGTTGTGATGGAGAGATTTATATTCCATTTGAGTTTATGGGCAACCCATTGCAGCTGGATGCGTTCTCCCTGCTTATGCTTCGTGTTATTCACACCATAGAGTGGTATGAGCACTCATGCAGGTGCCGTAGGTGCAATGTGGAACCGCATTCATTGTATGGGATCCCCCACTCTTCAATATCCCTGTTACTATTGGAATTGAAGCTGCCTCAAACTTTTCATTACTCACTCGCAATGTTTTGTCAAACTTTTGATAGTTCGGTTTTCTTCTGTAAGTTTACTAAGCACCTGTGCAAATGTGCGCTGATGTTTTTTTGTACCACAGCATAGCTATGCTGGGTGATCAGCCTGCATGCATTACATTAAGGAAGCAAACAGGCAGGTTTGTGGACATAATGTCAAATCGGGTGACATGAACCTATTAAGCATGTGATCCCTACAGCTAGTGTATAGGATCTGGATTGTTGATATCACCTTGTGGATAGTGTAGTATGCAAGCACCGCAGAGTCATTTACGGGGTACTGATGCTGTTGATTCAAGGGCGGTGTGGGTTGATGGGTCCCATGGATTTTGTTTTGAGTTGCGGTTGGGTATCCAACAGGTGGGGTAAAGTGTGTTTTTTATGTTTCAAGCATTGGGTAAAGAGGTATACGTAGGTCATTGCGGTGTTCTAGGTGGTATTCTGCTAAATTCAGCTGGAAAGAAATGCACTGTCCTCTTCATAGTTATTGGTATAGTGCTGGTTATGTGATGGTGTGGGCTGGTATGTTTATTGTGGGTTACTGAGTTGAGCATGGTTGTTGCTGGGTATATGGTTATCGACGTTGTGCTTAGAGCTTTTATTACTATGGTAGTTGTTCAATACAGTGCATCTTACTCTGCTGACTATGTTTCATATGGGTCAAGGCCTGTTGCCAAAGTAAGGCATCGAATATTCTGTTGGTTGCAGCAGAGTAAGCTTTTTATCCTTCTAGTCTACGGTGGTGGTGGTGTGTTGATTCAGAATTTGAGGAAAAAAAGAGCGTTCCGAGGGCTTGTCTTGTTTAGTGCTGATGGAGAAAAACCCATTGTTGTCTGTATGGCCTTGGCGCTGTGTTGTTTTTGTGCTAAACTTTGGTGGTACATCTAGCTCAGTCTGTTGTGGAGGCACTGAGTTTGACATTCAAGTATCTTGATTCACCCAGGATGAGCAAGCTGATGCGTTGCTTTTGCTACTTTCCATTGCCTTGCATTAAAGTCGATAATTCTATTATATTTGAAAGTGTTAAAGCCTTTCAAGTTAACTGAGCTGTATGTTTGCAGCTCTTTTCTTTAGGGGTGCTTGGTGTTTCTGCAGGACAGGCTCTCGTCTCGTACTGTGGTCCTGGTGGTGTGAAGATGTTTCGAATTGATACTTGCTCAAAGAGAGGAGCATGAGTTAAGGATGTGGGGGCGCTACAGCATACCCTGTTTCATAGAACTTTAAGAACACAAAGGCTGTCTTTCATTTTGCATTTGACAATCCTGATTTCCTCCCTCTCACCCCACCAGCAGTTGGTCCCAACCCTATAGGAGCAGCATCGCAGGCCTCGGCTCTGTCAGCCAGGAGACTTTTCTTACTTGGAAGGTCTGTCAGGAGTGTAGTGACAGCAGACATGCAGCCCAGATTGTGCCTAGTGCTAGACAGAGACTTCAGCAGCATCGCCTAGGCAAATGCGCCAGAGCCATTAAAATGCAGCCGTGCAGTAAGTAGCCCTTCTCAGCTCTTGGGGGCCAGAAACCCTCACGGACGCCCCCAGTGTCTCAATGCCTGACAGGAACAACTGGCCATGGTTTATCTACCTCAGAACTATGAGCAGCTGACACAAATCTGGCAGTGCTGGAATCCGTGCCCCCTGACTGCACTTTAATTTCGCGGTCCGATAAAGCAGGTGGTAACTTTATGGATGTCAATTTGGAGTAGCAGGGGGTGGGGAGGTTGTAAGGCTATTGCGGGTGGCCTCTCCTTGAGTGCATCTGAAACTGCCCTTGCTACCCTGATCCCAGGCATCTTGAAGACAGTGACAGGAACAGAAATTAAACAGGATTGTATGAACCAGTTACCACTCCTTGCTCCCTTTGTCAGCAAATAGGAGACTGTTGAGGGTTCAAGTGTGCTTGGGTGATGTCACTTCCAGTATTGCTTGCACTTTGGTGAATCAACGTTCATAGGTAACACCACATAGATAGATTATGGTGCTGCAGGTGCCCAGTTAAAATCTTTTTGCTAATATTCAGATAAGTTTTCTAAGGTAAAGTATTTTTGAGGTGTATTTGACTACAAGACTGAAAGAAATATACATTATTTTCACCCTGGTGCCTTACTGGTCGTGCCCAGTGGCAGGGGTGCTGACTATTGTGGGAGATTCTCTCCCCTCTTACCACCAAATGGGAGACCCTCTGGGCTATGCCTAATGAGAAATTGACTATCTTATTTTAGTTCTCGCCTAAGACAGTGCGCGTGCTCTCTTCGCTTGTGAGAGATATTGTGTAAAACAAAGAGCTTGGATCCCGCCCATTGCTT
Source organism: Calotriton arnoldi (assembly GCA_963921515.1). Classification (NCBI taxonomy): domain Eukaryota; kingdom Metazoa; phylum Chordata; class Amphibia; order Caudata; family Salamandridae; genus Calotriton; species Calotriton arnoldi. The sequence goes on along the minus strand of CAWUFW010000013.1, from coordinate 8,171,271 downwards.
ACCATTCGTTGGCTTGATTGTCACTCTCATTTACTGCCTCCAAATTGGCCAGCACGTACTGTCTTCACTTCCTCTTATTTCTTGTGGAGCATGCACCAAGTATTGATTACTTAATTTAGATTTTTGTCCTTCTGCTGCTTTTGCTATGATTGATGTACTAGTTTGTTCTTCCTGTGTCGTCCTTCTCTTTGTTGCTTTTTCCCCTCCAACCCCTCCTTGTCTGTGTTGATTCCTCCCCTCCCACTCCGTCCTTATATGTGTTGCTTCTTCCCTCCTACTCCCACCTTCCCGTTGTCTATGTTGCTTCTTCCATCCCATCCCCCATTTCTGTCTTGCTTTTTCCCATGCCTCCCTCCCTCCCATTGTCGTTATGCTTCTTTCCTCCCATTGTTAATGCTGCTTTTTCTCTTCCACCCTCCTGCTGTCAATGTTGCTTCTTCCCTTCCGCTTCCCACCCACCGTTGTCTGTATTGCAGTACCCACATGCCATAAAAAAAGAAAAAAAAGTGCTATGATGCTGCCAGTGCTGGTGGCGTCAAATTGCTTTTTTATTAATCTCTTATTGGCTGTGTTGCTTGATCCCTCCCTGCCATTGTCCATGTCTCCTGTTAACTCCTACCCTCACTCCCATTGTTCATGTTGCCCACCGCCACCAGCCATAAGCACAAAAAGCACTATGACTGCTCTGCATCATGACTAAAGACTATGGCAAAGCCCATAGCTCTTGCATAGGTGAGACCTATTGGCTTTGCCAATGCTTGTTGTAAATCAGAGTAATGCCTGGCTGTTGATCTTTTTAGGTCTGGCACGGAGGCAGCTTTAGCTGTTTACTAGCCTCACATTTTCTAAAGAATTAATAAATTATATATCTCCATGGATCTATCAATGTATAGATTATATATATATATCTCATAGTATACATGCAGATGCTCCTAATATATTATGCTATTTCCATTGTTGAGTGTGGGTGGGGCCATGACTCAAGAGAGACGTATCTCGAGTGGTTCACAATGTCCTGCCCCTCTCTCAACAATGGTAATAAATAGCATATTATACCCTGTGCGTCTGCATATTTAGTTTATCCCATGGTATGTTTCATGTGTATTTTTTTTAGCAAGAGGTATTTAACCAAAACTAGGTTTTCAAGGATAAAATGTATGCAGTAAGGTAAAATCAGATCGAAGAGGCCTGTGACTTTTAGGAGAGTTGTTTCCCTGTGTAAAGAAATTATTACACACAATCTGTGTGGTTGGCTGTCTGGCACAGTGAGTGATGGCATGTTAGCGGATCCCCTGTGCAGAGCTGCCTCAAAAGAATGCAATACAGTGTCCTTGGACACTCCTTTATTTTTACACCTTTTATATTTTTGCCAATTTATTGCATATTGTGTGGAAAAAACTGCATGCTTACTACGCCCAAACCTATTGGCTTTGCCATTGCTCATCTGAGTATAAAACGCATCAATACTTGCCCTTTGCAATGGTTTTCGAGTGCACAATACGCCCCAGTCGTGCTTTGTGTACTGTAAAGCCTGCACACCACTTAAAACATTAAACACAGCTGCATTGGATTTTGTCCCAATGCACATGGTGCTGGCTCCGTTCCTCAGAAGGAAATGAGCTTTCCAGTTTTTCAAATGAGGTCATTCGCATGCCTCTCCCACCCAATCGCCTTTCCTCCACAAGGCAAATGCTACACACTGACTTGCTGTTTATGTCCTCGTGGGCAAGGCATCACTTAAGAGATGAGGAAATAAGTAGTTTTCTTTTTTCAAGCAAACAATATACTAGGAGTGCTTCCTGATTATAGTGAGGCACAGAGGTTTCATGGTGTACAAAGCTTTCTTTATGTTTCTTCTTGGTTACAATGTTATTCCAGTTTATGACGCCACTTTACATTCTTGTGGTATTCTTGTTCATGGCAGTATTCTATTTCATGATCCGTCTCCTTTTTGTGGTGGCACTCTACCTTTTTCCCGGGGTTCTTTTTTATATCCATGTTCTAAGTCCTATTTTTATTTCTTGTTCACAACAGTATTCTAGACCTTTTTGTTATTCTACTTCCTGGCAGTATTCTAGTTCATAATGGTATATTGTTCCTTTTGTTGTACTAGCTCCTGGTTGCCTTAAAGTACCTTGTGGTATTCTAATAAATTCTTTTATTTTAGTTAAATAAATTATTATAGTTCACGGTGGTATTCTAGCTGTCGTGGTTTACTACGTTGTGACATTATAGTCCTTCGTGGGATTCTAGTTTGTTCCAGTATTCAATTTGCTGTAGTACTTCAGTTTTGTCTGTTGTTCGCTGGGATTGTTATTCTAGTTCATGGCTGCATTCTACTCCTTTTGAGCTATTGTATCCCCTAGCGGTATCCTAGTCTAGAATGGTATTTTAGTTCATTAAGTAATTCTTCTTCATAGGGGCACTCAAGTGTGTTCTGGTAATCTAAGTTATTTTGTCAATTAAATCATTTTATTATTCTAGTCCACGGTGGTATTCAAGGCCATCGGCCTGTTATACTTTTGTGGCAACAGTCAATTTCTTCATGGAATTCCAGTTTGTGATGGTGTTCCAATGTGCTAGACTCTAGCATTTTTCTTTATCTTTTTGCTCCTAATACATCCTCTCTTTTTGTTGGCACATTCTAGTGCTTGAATTGAGGCCACCAATTGGCCATACTACAGTTTGCTGTGCTTGCACTGCTCCCACGAATCCAGCTAAGGATACCAACTTCATTTTTTGCCTCCAATTTTAAATTCCTTCACATTTGCAAATGATTAAAAGTTTTCAATTTTGCTTTTTTATGTGTATATACTTAATTAATCTGCTAATGTTATTTACTTTTCTAAGCAGTCACCAACACCCCGAGTAGGTGTTGCAGACCTCCAGGAGACCACAGGTTAAAAAACGCTGGATTAGGCGGTTCAGCTTGAGGAAAGTTTTCAATTGGAATAACTTGTAACCTTTGCCCAGATACATTAATGTGCGAAAGTGCCAAATTAATAAAATAATAGAGGCATGGTGCGTGGCTGGATAATTTGCTTTTTCTTGCTGCATAATTTAGCCATTTCTGTCACATAATTTGATTCTCCCTTGCCACAGTGGCCAACTCGTAATGCAGAGTTGAAATGACCACCGGTGTCTTGGAATTAATGTAACATTCCCTACCTTGAAGGCCAAAATGAAGCCATATAGTGGCCTCTGCTTCTCGCAATGACCTAAAATAGAATCTGGTTCAGTCCTTAAAAAAGTCACCTTTGTGATTGCGACATATGCATCTTGCTGATGCAATAAAATACGATTCTACTTTTTTGTTTTCTAATATGCCACAAAAGCTCAAATTCATTGTAGTGCTGTACAATGAAAAATAGAAGAAAAAGCAAAGAAAGAAAAATGGCCTAACAATAAATATTGACTGAATATAGCAAACTACCAAATACAAACTAATACAAGATAAAATAGTCGACAAAGCTCAGAGTTGGAAAAATCAACTGTGAAGATTGAGAGGATGTGGCCTAAGTGCTAGAGCATCGACCTCGAAGCTGGGGAACTGGGTTGGAGTCTCGGCAGGGGCGCTCAACTTTAGGGCCGGACTGGCCGTAGCGGGCACCGGGCGTTTCCCCGGTTGGCCCGCCAGGGTGGGGGCCGGTTTTGGGCCCCTGGGGGGCTGTTTTCGTTACTGGGGGCCGGCAATATTGGCCCCCTGTAACAAAATCAGCCAAAACCGGCCCTAGCAAACAGCTCGGCCATACCCCCCTTTCCCCAGGGGGGCTGGCCGAGCAGTTTGCCAGGCCCAGTTTCGGTTCCAGGTCCGGCCTTGCTCAACTTCCTGTGATTCTGGGCAAATCACTTAATCTTGTGCCTAACAAAATGAATGTGTCTGTCTGTAACGCACCTGGTGCTCATGTAAAGCTCTCTGATTGGTTCGGGTCGAGTTCACGCTTTATAAAACTCCCACAAAAAAAAAATAGATGTCAAAGGACTGTCTTGGGACATAATAAAAACCTTAATTGGCTAAAAGTTGCAGTTTATGCGAACAAAACTAGAGATGCTAAACAAGTGTCGTGTCTCTAACATCACTCTACTGTAACCCTCCTCTCTTCTGTGTCAGTTCAAGTGCTGCGCTTGCAGGTCAGCCCTTCAGCCGGCCTTGTCCTTGCAGCCTGCTGGGATGGCTAGCTGACCTTCTTCCTGTTCTGAAGCACAGTGCGGACATTCGGGCGGTCCATGACAATAACAAGAGCCCTCCAGCATTAGAAAATACTTTTTCACAGCAAGGCTATCTGGCTCTTGCATCCCAACACATTCCAGCTGTTTTCCATCACTGGTGTTCCTGCTGCATTTTCTGGCCACAGTCTCTCTGCTTTTGAGCCTGTTCCAAAATGTCTGCCAAGGACCGAAATGAAGTAAATCAGCAAGTTGGTTAGGGTATTCCGAATCAGACCGAAGCAAGACTGCTTGCCTGACCACAGAAGCTCGTATTCTATGTAACCCCTTAGGTGTGTTTGAGTTTCAGAGTAGCAGGCAGACTTTACCAGTTTTGCGGTTTTTGAAACAGACCACCGGTTAGTTCAACATCAGTGCTGTAGAAGCAAGCAAATTCCGAATGACCAACACCGCGTAATGAAAGGGACAACACAAGGCCTTGTTGCTGCACGCAACTCTCATCTTGGATTTGACATTGAAGGTGGCTGATGCTAAGAGGCGCCACCAGTGTAGAAAATGCTGAGTAGAAGGCTTTCACAGTCCCACAGTGCTGTTCAGAAACAATCGGAAACAATCATTGGCAAAGCCAATAGGTCTGGCTTGCATTTCAAGTCCTGAATAAAGCAATAAAAAAAATCCTTCAGCGCTAAAAAAAACCTAAAGAAAACCAATTGCTTTCTGTAAGCAGTGCCTTCATGAGATACAGAATTAATTATGTGATGATTGAATTGACTATTAAGATGTAAAATAATCCCTCATGGATTGCAATGCAACAACTCTGTAAGAGGTGGAATGTTGAATCCAAACTGTCGCTAGCATGAGGTGAGAGAGAAAAACTTCTCTGTGTAAAGCCAAAGTCAACACTCTGTATATTCATATTCTAAAGAACTGGTAATAGTAGGTTATGCCATCATCTGTGCTGTCAAGCCAGACCTAAAAATGTGAACTTAAGGCCCAAGGCATGTCCTACAGGCGGATTCATTGGTCTAGTTAATCTATCTTTTCCGTCTGAATTTGACCTACTGGTTTACAGTGAACCCTCTGATGATAACATCTGTATATGCAGAGGTCAAATTCAAAGTTATTGCAAAGTTTGGCTTAGCTGTCTGGAGGAATCCTAGCAAACTGCTTCTCACGTTACATGCAACCACTTTACAGAGTAAAGAGCCCCTTTTTAAAGGCCTGTTTAACGAGATTTTAACTCACTTGACAGGTTTAAAACTTTGTTCTCTTGTTTTGTTTAATTATCTATGTCTATAAATTCTACACCTGAAAAATAGCATGGCATAAACCATTACAGCTTGGAGTGTAATGGGCGATTTATGACCATTGTTGAGGAAGTGGAGGTGCATCATGATTCTGGTCCTAACCCATGGCGTCAAAACTCCCAGGTAGACCGCAGAGCAAACATACACTGTTCCAACTATAGCACTCCATGAAATAGCGTACTACTCCTCTGCAAATGAGCTTTGGCACCATAATAGGAGTATGAAGCATTGTATAAATATAGCTACAATACAATACACCATACTTCAATACTACAGCCTAACAATGGCATTATAGAGCCAGGCAGCCCTCTATTGACATAGCCCATCCCTCCCTTCTATAAAAGTATAGACTTTACTTAGACCCTGATTCAAAGTTGTGTTTTAAATTCCGATCCATGAGCAGATGGATGTTTGCACACGAATAGGAATTTGGAGAAGTGAATCAAGTAATACACTCCACAATTTTCTCTCGGGATAAAATGCAAAAACATGCAGTAATTGGTGTGGCAAACATTCATTCCAAGTGTTATGCTTCATTCCGAGGTGGGGAACTCAAAAGAAATTAATTATGTCACACATTAAATAGTAACATTACATACTGTGTGCACTTATTATCACCCTAATTCTACATAACTTGGAACCATGGCCTTGGTCGCCAAATCTATCTTTCTGCTTCGAGCATGATGATATCCATACAGGTACATAGCTTACAGTATGAGTCTCAATTTGGGGTCAGCAATCCCATCTAGTTTGCCCATTTTCTACCTGCTGTAACCTCACAGCCTCTAACTCCACAATCTGTCCTTGCCCTGATAATACAATTAAATATTTTAAACAGAGGTGTGGTGGGGGAGGGTGGGGTTGCGGTTGGGTGGTGTGTATGTGTGTAAAGTAAGATCTGTCACTCAGTGGCGTAACACAGGCCCCCGCACCCCTCCCCACCCCCCGGTGTGGGGGGGCCCCCGAGCTGCAGAGGGCCTCCTCAGCACAGTACTCTGGCCTGAGAGTTCCGGATGAAATCCGGAGCGGGGACCCCTCCATGTACCTTGCAGGGGGGCACCCACAACTTTCGTTCGGCCACTGAGTATAATTCCATGGCCTCTGCCACTCAGACAGAGCTTAGATATCCCCACTGCCTGGCCGGGATTTCTATGCTGTGTGGGTACCACCTTCAGACTCTGCAGGCTTGGTGAATGGGCGCTATTTTTAAATCACTTACTCTGCAGACTTCTTCGTTCTAAGAAAATAAACTTTCAAAGCTAGAGTTTGTTTTCCCAATTCAAACCACAGGCGGCTTGATGCACACAGAACTTTGTCCCTGCATGTAGGGGACATTCTGCATTTTCCCGGTCTGTATGCATCATGCCTCTGGCAGAGAAAATGAGTGATGGTAGTCCAGTACTCAATAGGGTTGGACAACTATCATTTTGATTGGGCATCCGCTGTGCGATGAGGCACCAGGTCAGAGGTTTACACCAACAGAGCCAACCGAAACTCCACTGATGTGAACATGGCCCTTCTGCCAACTTTAAATTGTTTGGGGAACAGGAAGTTTGGTGGGACAAAAGCACCGTAGAGTTATGGTTCTACTCTTGCTCCACTAAACTTTAATGAGACCTTAGTTTCACTTCTGTCTTTGATCTTGGTGCTGTGAATCTGTTATCATGCGGTATATAGAGCTGACGAAAACACCAAGAATGAGCTAATAAACAGCGCAGCCTCGTTCGTTTGAGAGTTGGACAGGCTGGAGATAACTTAGGCATGTTCAGCTGAGGTCAGGAGAAGAACTCAGGACTGTAACCTCTCAACCTTTTGTATGTAAATTATATACAAGTTTGCATCTAGCAAAACACAAATGTGTATGCACGCACACATACACCAGTCTTTAAAATTACTACTTAAATGTCAACAACTCGGGCATTACAAATTGTCCACTTTTGTTTCAATTTTTTATTTCCCATGCTTCCAACTTTTCAAGGCAGTCTCCAATCCAGGCAGTCTCCAATCTCACTAACATGCTCTGTGTCACAAAGACGATTCTACCTCCCAAGTTTTGTGATTTTTTTTTTTTTTGTTCTTTCTTTCTAATGAGAAGATCAAGATGTCAAGGCGATTCATGATTGAATTGCCCAGCTTCCCGTTTTGCCCTGTTTCAAGCAGCATAATTGCAACCCTTCACTCTTTTGTTACTCATATCATAGCTCTCTCCATGATTAAGGAATAGGAGAAGGTTTACTCCTCGTTCACCTCCCTAAAATCGGGCTCCCCAGAAGGTGTATGCCCTGTCAGGTCTCTAAAATTGTTACGACTGCTTTTATCTTCATCCTTAACATCTGTTGTCATCGGTCACTGTCACTAGCGGATGAAAGAAAGGTGCCATCATACCCCATTTTAAAGAAGTCAAACTTGTGCCTCGGAGCAGAAACTAACTGCAGGCTCATCTTTCTTGTGCCAGCAGTCACTGAAATTGGTGAGAAGGTCTGGCTAACCAGCTTTCTAAACATGTTTAGGAGCATTAGTTTCTAGATGTGAGCTGGATGAGTTTAAAACCTGGTTTAGGCACTGAGACTGGACGTGTGGTTGTATTGAATAACATCAGGCAAAATTACAATGTTGACATTTCCACCTGCCTCATCTTGCTGTTTTAGTTGTGTCCTCTTGTTCACTCCAAAAGAGGAACTTGAAGAAAAACCTTCTTTTTATTTTGTGCCACATGAAAGCTTGTGTTGTTAATGCTACCATCATTTCTATATTGAACTATGCCAATGCTCGCTACATTGGCCTTCCTGAGCCCACTATTTACAAGCTTCAAGGTGTTTAGAATATATCAGCACAACTTGTCAACAAGTTGCTTCTCTTTTGTTGCTTCCTCTATTTAGAATGCACTCTGTCTTGGCCTGTGCAAAATTGAGAACCATTCTGTGTTTAGGAAGGCTCTTAAAATTCAACTGTTTTATTGATGATTTTCATATCTCTTCTAATGCTGCTTGTCAGTTCAAGAGTCCAGATGCCTGAGGCCATTTGTTGTGCTTTTTAAGGAACAACTGATATCTTGCATAAATAGATTTTCAATATATTTGGTAGGTAGCCTCTGGCACTAAACATAGGGCCAGTGGCAATTTTAGAAGAAATCAAATAGAAGTGATGGGTTGTGGCTCTGTCCTTTGGTGATGGCGTATTGTCAGCTGAGGGATAGCTCAGGTGTCTGGCACCTGAACTATGGGTAAACTGAAAGATGGGGCAATATATGTCAAGCCTCAACATATAATTTATAGACCTGCGTGGAGTTCATGGAGTTCTGCTATGTGTAACTCTGCGAAGTGCAGAAAAAACTCTGCCGCGCTCCGTGGAGTTCTGAAAACAGCAGAGTGCGGTTAGTCGCGCTGATGGCGCTGATTTTGTTAGCGACAGGAATTTGTCCTGCACTGTAAAATCAGCATGAATGGCACCATGTGCAGAGCAAGAGGGTGCTGCTTCTTTCTGCCACTCGAGTAGATGTTTAACTTGAGCGGCAGCTTCCTCAAAATGAGCAGCAGGTTTCTCAACGCAAGCAGTAGCGACCTGCTGCGACCGCCCGCGTTGAGAAATCTTGCTAAGAGGTGGTCTAGCGTATGATTTTTCTCGCTCGCCAACTTAACGTTGGTGAACCGCGCAAGAGGAAAAACTCCGCTTTGCTTCACTGACTTTTTCAGAACTCCACGCTCTAGGCAGAGTGGGCAAAACTCCACGAACTCCACTGGCGGAGCATAATTCGTCACCCACCACTAATAATTTGTCTAAATGGAGTCAGACCTCTTCCCCCTAAAGCAAACACCTCTATGATCAGTTTCTCAGAGTACATTATAAGGCAGGCAGGTGTATAATTTGCTTTAATGTATGCTTGAGGGTTTTTCTCCGGAATTGTTTCTATTCAGATGAAGTAGACCAGAGCTCTCCTTGCATAGGCATTGCATCACTGAGTGCTCGCCCTTCAAACTAGTCCAATTTGGTTGCAGACCCCGAGAACCCTTATTCTGCTATCAAACTAAGCCTGGGTCTGTCAAAAGCAATGTAACACTTATATTGTGTGTAATAGATTGTCCATGCAAAAGCACTGCACAATAAAAAGACTACTTTATGCACTACTTGTTCTAGTGTTAGAATGATAAACTGGTAACCATATTGTCTGCCTAGTGCCTCTCTTGTGCCCAATAAAGGGTGTCCCTTTTGCTGACCAGATTAAATTGCTATAATTAGCGTAGACATTTAGGAACAACCAATATACAGTATATGGTCATTCTTCTCAGAGGAATTTTGGAGAAATTCAAAAGAAGTGTTGCATTTTATAATGCACAATGCCCCTGCAGGGTTTAATAACAACATTGGCATTTTAGTGAATTTGATATGCTAGATGCTGGGAGCTTCAGAACAGAACTGAAAGCTTCATTTTGTTATAATAACATGCTGTTAAGAGACATGACTTCGGTTTGTGTTGGAGTGACCTCTTTGAAGGACATTGCCCCTCAGCCACACATTCTATGTGTTCTGGAGATTGAAGGGACAAGTATATTCTTTGAATGCTAAAACCCCAATTGTTGCGAAGTTATTTCAAGGCAACTACCTTTTTTGCCAGTTCTTCAGGCCTGGTGGCTTCCTGCGTGGATGTAGCTCAGTCATCTCGTATGAGAACTGCTCAACATGGGATGCTATTTTACTATTTTATTTTTATTTAAGATAGCACATATTCTGGAAGAGTAATTAACAGGCGGTAATACTGCCAACTATTTGACACTCACTTATTCAGTCACAGGAGGAATGGAAGATGCGTTAGGAATCAAGCCTGTGACTTGCCTGTTACACATCCCAAAATCATATGCACTAACTTACTTGGCTCAACATTCTGAGACCTGCATGTGTATGGTCTCAATCGAGCATGTGTTTCAATGACCCAATAATCTGACTGAAAATGGACCTTTGTTCAACAGTCAGCCTGCAACGGATCCTCCGTTATGGCAGAGGAGCGTCACCCACCTGCTCAAAACCAGCATATGAAAAATAAAATGATAATAAAACTATTTTATTATCATTTTATTTTTCTCTGACAGCCAACATGAGTCTAGGGCGGGGAGGGGCTGGGCCATCCTCTTGGACAGTGGCAGGGAGGAGGAGTGGTGGGCACTTGTAAGTGCGCATGTCAGTTTGGCGAGCTGTCTTAGGTCAGGCAAACAGACATGTGCACTTATATTTACCCAACCCAGCTGTGTTGCACAGCTGGGTAAAGAAAAGGCACAGACTCCCTGTCCCGGAGCGAGCGTCAAACCAGCCCGCTCATGCCAATCCAAACTCTTCTCTCATGCTTGGTAATAGCATGAGAGCAGCATCTGGATTGGGTGGGGACTCTGGGAGCCTGTGCTGTGTGGCCCATGGACTGCTGGGAGCAGAGGAGCACCAAAGCGGCTGGCTGCGTCAGGTAAATTCTTGTTTTATTATTATTCCCACCGCCCCCACCCATCCACTTTTTATTTGCAGTAGCCGCTACTGCAGTCAGCCAGTGGTGCCTTCCTGAATAAGGAATTAAAATTATTTTGTGAGCTCATTGTCATTTCACAGAAGGAATTTTTGGAGCAGAGGACTTGAAACAACTTTGCAAAAAGTGGTTCTAAAGCGCTTGTTATTAAAATCTATAGCAGCTCCTTTTTAGTTATTAAATCACACATTCACCTTTCCTTTTTTAAAAATCATTCAGTAGCTTATTAAACATTGTCAAATTCACTAAAGATTTGTTGTAATCGTATCGGGGTTGACCAATATGTTTACAATGCATAATTTATCACTATTTTTTCTATTGGTTCTATGGTTACCTCCACCCCATTTTTTAAAGTATTAACTTCACTACATTGTTTGACCTGTTGTCTCCTCCCCCCAAAGTTCGGCTCTAGTTGAGCCATTTGCCAGTGAATGGATTCCCTCATTTATTCAATCATTCACGCATAACTTTAAGATATAAATATCAAATGTGTGCTTGCTCTACATTGTAATCTATTATACCAGATCTTGCTGTGTGTGGAAGTAGATTTTGTGAAAAAGTTGCTTATTAAATAATCTTATTTATTTTTTTAACACGTGACAAGTATTACAAGGTGAGGACAATTCTGTAAGTGAGGCTATTCATATCTCTCCAGATCACCTTTGAGGCATTTGAGATTGTAATATATCCCAGCAGTTTACAAAACTGACATTACTGGTTTGTTTGACCAGATCTAGGTGAATGCCCAGTTGTTTTACATCTGGGATAACCAGTATAGGTTCAGGATGACTAGAAGCTTTCCGGAGCTAAGTAAGTTCTGTTTAGCTTGGTTAGATGTTATTTTTCTTAGTTGTCTGTACAGAAAATCGTAAGTGGATCCAGCTTTTCTGAGACTACATTGGACACCGCCCCTGTAAATAAATTAATTGCCAGGTGATGGATTTGGAATGCAGTCTATCTAGCCCAACTGCCCAAGGAAAGCGCTTCTCTTTATCGGCCCTCCCCAATCCCTGAGTTGGTGATCACAATATGATCACTTCACATTAATGCTAAATATAGAGCTACTGAATGCTAATTTAATAGAAATATCTGGAAAGGGATTAAATCGAATTGTAGCACTGCCAACCAATGGGCTGGAACAAGTCAAAGCACATCATTGACCCACTACAGCTTTTTGTTTCTACATTTCCCTTTGTGTAAGAGGATACTGCGCCCTTCCCCGCCAAAGTAACTCTGGGTCTTGCTAACTCTAAATGAGGAGCTATGCATGACCACCCACTGTGAGGGCCAGACCTACTAAGTCTAGATGACATTTGATTCAGCAACCAGGAAATAAGAAACAAGCATTGGCATAGCCAATAGGGCTCGCCTTTGGGACCTTATAAGTGTTTAGCCATGCAGCACAGTATCCTGGGTGCTACAACAGTACTGTTAGAAGTTTACATTATTGTATAGGGGGTGGCAGTGTACACCTCACACATTGCGGGGCACTCCCACTATGCTGGTCAATGGGCGTAGGCTTGCTTGCTTACTGGCAAAAGTGCCACAAAGAAAAACTAGATCACACTGGAAACAATAATGAAATGCACATTTACTTGTAAAGAAATGCACGTTCAAAAAAGTGAAAACGTGTAATTAAATAGGCAGTAGCCTCAAAAGATTACACCGTGATTAGACAAAAATACAGTAGTGCAATAAGCTTGCAACTCATGACCACAGACACTTTAAAAGAATTATAAAAATTGTGAAAAAGATATTATTTTGATTGCATAATTCTCGAGGCTTGGGGGCGCCGCAATGAAACAGTTGCCTTCATTTGGAAATTATTTTACACGAATGCTTATGAAGACAACCAGGTCCAGCGAAATACTAACCAAAATATCAAAAGCACACTGGAGATCCCCAGACTGCTGTATCTGTCCCCACCCACATAGAACTTTGCATTCTGGGGTGCAGTTCATTTGGAATGATTACCGGAGCAAGACCTCCGTTTGCTATGTAAACAAGTAAATCAAGGTGCCACTAAGTGCACAGTGTGATCGTAGACAGGTGCTGTACAAAGAAAGTTTGCATCCTTGACTGCATCAGGACCCCTACAGTTTACAGCCCAGTCCTTGGCTACCCTCCTGACCACCCAACCCCTTCAAATGACGTTTACAAGAGTGACTTTAAAATGCACCCTGCATTCTTGCTTATCAGAAGATTAAACACGTTTCCAGCATTACATAGCACTAATATTAAATAAATATAGATTGTATATAAATTCCAGGCGGCAAGGCTGTGGGTGAACGCACCCTGCGGCCACCACAATTTAGCATTTATTTGTTAGTTATTTATACACAATAGTAGCCTTATTTTTTTATTTTTGCTTTGCAGTTTTTCACACCAAAAGTCGCTTGCTAGACAAAGGTGTGGATTTTAGGCGCACCCCTTCTAATTAAACACTTAGGTACAGAGTCCGGAGAGATGGGGGGCGGGTACGTGGGGGTGGGGCGCTGCTGTCATTGTCTTTGTGCAGTGAACTTTCGAGTGTGCCATCCGGACAGGATATCAAGCAAGGCTCGTTTAATCACTGCAATGCACAGTTTACACACAGCGGCGGTAAAGAAATTAAAGCCCTGCCAGGGAGAAGGGCAGACCCTCGCCATGTGGAATGACCCACCCTAGCCCCAGCCTTTCTTTAGAGTCTGGGCTGCAGGTTCCTAGCCACAGACTCAATTAAGCACAAGCATATGCAATGCAATAGGCTTTGCATTACTGAAAGTTTGAGCTATTGGTGTTGCAAATATTAATGCAGCGCCAATAGCTCAAACTTTCAGTAATGCGAGAAATATTGCATTGCAAATGCTTGATTTAATATGCGGACACCCCCCTGTCAGGTACCACCGCACAAAAATCATGAGTGCCATTTATTTTCCACTTCAGTTTCAAGTGGGGATGGTTACAACACTTGAAATTAGGTATCGCGAAAACAAAACAGAGGCCAATACTTTTATTTGAACCGAGCATTGAGATGTGTGCCTTCTGCATTGCAAGGCTCGCCAAGGCAACTTTACAAACAAGCGCGGCCACGCGGCCGATAAAGGAATGTGAGGTATGCAGCTGGCACCCGGCCGCGCTGCTGCTCGCTCCCGAGCTCCCTAGGCCAGGGGAGAGCGAGAAGGCGGGACATGCACTCGCCTTTGTTAGTTGCGTGCTGTCTTTCTTAGAAAGACGCACGCAAAGGCCATATAGTGTGTGACTTTAAACTCGGACCACACGCACGAGCGTGTGGTCCGAGTTTAAAGTCCTTACTAGAAGCCTCACAGAGCAACGCATGCGCGCTGGCTCAGGCGAGACCTAAAAAGACCTTTATTCACAAACAGGTTTTGAAAATAGGGTAAAATCGCCCAATACCTCTATTAATAGGACAAGATGATGCCCAGTTTCACTCTACACCTTCTTTAATTCATACTCTTGGCAAATGGTTGTGGTATTCTTAATTTCCTTGGCTAGTTAAAACCCTTAACATATATTTTTGGCAGCCTCTTACCACATAAAGCAACCTGAGTAAAAGTCTGGAAACAAGTTTACCTTCTGTTAATGAAGGCGTGGATATGAACCTAGCTGTTTGTGTCATGGCTGAATACCAAATGGGAGTTTCAAGGCATGTTGACGAGTGACGAGTGACTTAAGAACCTTTGCATGCCAGTTCCATTATTAAGTAAAGCATGACGGGCAGCATTACACTTCTGTTGGTACTTGGGCGTATAAAAGAATTGTGGAGTCCACCTATGCTTATAAGGCCCTCCGGTTTTTCTCTGCGGATGTTTTGAGTGACCCTGTACAAATAAAAGTAGTGGGTAGAAAGCCACCATCTTAAATATTTCCAATTAGCTCAGTCATCACTTGCAACTGGCTCCTACTGAGCTGGAAAGGAGGCTGACGTATATCACTGGTGGCACCAAATGTTTGGAATAGAATTCCTACCACCTAAAATGATTTATGACCTGATTTATAGTTTGGTAGACGTCGTTTATTCCATTGGGATGGTGAAGGACAATACCTCCACTATCCCTAGGGACCCCATCCACCAACTATAGATTTGTCCACCTGCACTGTGGACAACTCTGTACATTGACAGGAATTGCTGTCATGGCGGCTCCTGTCAATGTAGGAAAAGTTTGACAGATGATATTATCAGCCATGACGGTTTGCAGTCAAACTTTTCAATACATTTTTTTTGCTTTTCAAAAACAAACTCCCAAAGCAGGAGGTTTAAAAAAACAAAACAAAAAAAAAAACAGTAAACTAATGTTTCCCACACCCTTCACGTTTTTTTCTCCCAGGGTGTGGGACCATTGTTTTTTTAATGTCCTTTAATGCTAGGTTTTTCCTGGCGGTGATGGACAGGAAAAAAAGACTTTAAACAGTCCACCCTAAATAGGGTAGATGGTGTAAAGTGCTTCCTCCGATGGCTGCTCTTTAATCAGGCCATCAGATGAAGTATTCTGTGAAGGAGCGAATGGTGGCTCTGTCGACGGAATACTTAAGGTCTGCACGGCTCTATACTGGCGGGTGTACCAAGGGATTGGTTGATGGGGTACTCTGTTGTGTTTGCTTTGGAGTATCTTGTGCACAAAACGCTAAATCAGGGCCTAACTAACTTATCTATTCGAAGGTCCCCTTGCCCACTTCAGACCTCCCAAGATTTTAGGCTCACATGCTGTAACTCTTTTTTACTGGTGCCAGGGTACTGGGTGACCAGCACCCTTAGATAATTTTTAGGATAAGGCGCTACATAAATCCAGTTAGATGTCTCACCGTTTTTTTTTTTTTTTTAATAGGACAGTTTCGTTTCTGATCTTGGGATCACTGTAAATACTGACAGGGTTCATGAATGCTTGGTTGCTTTTGTTGAACCCTGTATCGTTTTATATTCCAGGTACACGTATTACTGGGTGGTCAGCGGAAGTCTGTGGTCCTCCATTTTTTTAATGTTGGTGAACAGGCCTTGAATTCTTGAGTCCCGATTACAATTCATAACATTACAATGGCCTCCTTGCATTGCATGTCCTAGTTAAAAACGACAAAGGGAGGAGTATTTAGTGAATACTTGTACACCGAATATTCTCCTGTGAAGTGGCGCAACTTCGTAGCTCACTGAATAGCATACATCAAACTCGGTGCACATAGACAGCTCTTCTGCATATTCCTTTTTTTAAGGAACTGTGTGTCTGTACCTAGCTGCTTCTAAGCACTTTGAGACACAAAACGGGAAGCTACAAGGGATATGTAAATTAATCCCGAGAGGAATTGGGCTTTAGGAAGAAAGCTAGGCAAGCCATTTAGTTGCCAGCAGGTGTGTGGCCAGAGTTGTGGTTCTGGTCCTAGGCATCTGGCCAGGAAACGGCTATCATAGCGTTTCAATTCCATGTGATTTGCAGAGGCTTCTGGTCCTGGGTGTCTGACAAGTAAGTAGACATGGTTGAGTAACAATCCTAGGTTCTCTGCTCAGGCTTTTGGTCCTAGCTGTCAGACCAAGACATGAGATTGTTACTTCACTATGTCCAAGTGGTCTGTTCAGGTCGAGAACACGTTGTAGGCATGACGTCAAGAGCCCGCGTTGTTGGGAAGGAGCTTTTAGTGTAACACTTGTAAGTTTAAAGCATCGGCTCTTACTCCTGTTGAGGGTGGCTACGGCAGAATGCTGTTCCTCAGAAACACATTGTGAAAGTTGAGTCCAGCTGGGGAGAGGGAAAAGTGAGGACTTGTTTCACCCTGGCTTGACATTTATCGGAGCTGGCCCACATCATGTGGATTTGGGAATAAATTGCACCAGCTGAGGAGTGGAGAGTTGGACAACCTCAACGGTGGAGGAAAAAGCATGTGAAGGCGTAGCCTCCTGACGCTGATAGCGGGGAGTGCTACTTTCACTGCTCTGATTCTTGTGAACCTTATTTCAAAGTCTGGAATCAGCAAAGCTTTAGCCACCCTTGCCTTTCCCAGGGCTGTGTAACGTGTGCAGATTTTTACAAAGGACGCCCTAAAGAGCAAATTGAATTCTCAAGAGCTGCTCCTCTGTGGTGGCGAACTCTCTTGATTTCGTTCATTTCTTATATCGAAAACACCTCGCACCCGCAGGACGTGTGTGCCATCAGTTGTGGGCATGGACAACAGGCAAATGCAAGGCAGTCTCCATCCTGGTTAATTCATCTGTGCCACCAGCATGTCCGTGGTGGCCAGACTGCAAGACCTGACCCCATGTCTGGGATGAATTCATATGCGAACTGTGGCAGTGATCCAAACGCACCACTGTTTCTTATCACATGGAATGTCCCTTTCTTTTTGGGGGAGTTTTTATATGGCACAAACTTGACCCGAAGGTATCCGAGTGCTTTACATGAGCACCAGTTGCGTTACAGACGGACACATTTATTTTGTTAGGCAAGGGGAGATTAATGATTTGCCCAGAATCACAGGATGTTGAGCTTCCATGCCGAGACTCTAACTTGGTTCCCCAGCTTCGAGGTCGACCGCTCTAGCCATTTGGCCACATCCTTTCTGGTTATTACTCAGAGTGGTATGGTATTACATGCCTTTCAACACTCCACAGGGAGATGTGCTCCCTCTGTGTGGGTCTAGCTTGGCAGTGCAGCTGTCTGCATGACTTTTTCTTACCAGCTTTTTAAAATATACAAAGAGAGGGCTTTGGCTCCATCCTTAGGACTGTCACTCTCTCACCTCATGCTGTTGACTGTTTGGCGTATCATTCCGCCTCCTACAGAGTGCTTGCATTGGAGTGCACAAGGGACTACTTTAAATTGCAAAAGTACACAGAATCATGACACATTACATTCTTTTATGGCATAAATGTATTGAATACAGAAAGCTAACTTTGTTTTATCACTGTAGCAGGCTTTTAAAAAAATATTTTATAGTCCGTATTGAAGATGCATGCCATTCCTATTGGCTTTATCAAAGCTTGTTTTAAATGTATCTATAAATTGTTTTGTATAGGGCGAACAGTATCAAGCTGTGTGTCAGAAGAGTACTGCACATTGCATGTCAGAATTCAAGTGTGTATTGACTGGAATTATTCAGTCGCATAAATGGTGCGTACAGAGTTGATGTTGGGATAAGGAGAGGCGGGAGTAAGTGAGAGAGAGATTGGAAGTCAAGACAAGTCTGTCATTTAATATAACACAGGAGCTCAAGCAGTATATAAATTATTGGGAGGTTGAAATGAAGCCATGAATAATAAGAAATATATTTAATAAGCAATGAGTGGTGTAGATAGAAACTCCAAGTACAAGTATTGGTTGTTGTAAGTCAGAGGCAAAATTTGCCCTGACAATTTTTATAGTATGGATATTGCATTTTGATACTGAGTCAATCCTATATTGACTGTGGCTCGACGCATAACGGTTCGTGATTAGGTCTGGCTTGAGACAAAGCAAGTGATGCATGCGCTTTTGCTTACTAGACATACTTTATATAAGAAGGGGCTTGCAGCCTGCTCATTGCTCAACATTCGTTTGCTTCATTGTCACTCTTATTTGTTGCCTTCTAATTGGCCAGTGCGTGCTGGCTTCACTTCCTCTTCTTTTGGCTAGAGCATGGACTGATTGCTTCAGCTTGATTGCTATCCTTCTGCTGATCGCGCTGTGATTGAGGTGCTACTTTTATTTTTTTCCCTTTTTCTCCTTGTTGAACCTCTTGCTATTTGTAGCTATGTTTTCCTATGCCACATGCACTTTAAAGAAACCCTATTCTCCTCCGAAATGGAAGTGTATTGTCACAACAGACGTTACCTGCTTTTATTGTGACAAAAGATGTTATTTGCTCCCAAATGTATTTTCACTATGACATGGGTGCAATTGCTGTATTTATGTGATATGATTTTTGGTCAAATGTCATGTTTTTTTTTTTACTTTTTCACGCATGGGGTGTTTTTTTTTAATTTTTCACGCATGGGGAGATTAACTGATTTGATCAGAATCACAGGTATGTTGTGCTGAGATCTAAGAAGCATTGGTAAAGCCAATAGGTCTTGCTTTTGAGACTTTTGGCTCTGCAATTTCATTTTGTTCATGCTGTACAGCACAGGCATTACAGACTTTGGCAATGATTTGTAGCCATGCTGTATAGCAGCATGGCTGTCCTCCAGCATTGCTAAAAATAATAATAAAATAAGAAGAAATTATGAATTCAGCGCTAATGCATTTCTTTAAAGCACATTAGCCCTGGCTGCATCATACCACTTGCCACACTGCAAAGCATCTGTGCTGCTGTATAGCATGGCTATAAAACATTGCCAAAACCAAAAGCTGTCACAAGCAAGACCTATTGGCTTTGCCAATGCCTGATTTTAATTGTTTTATAGTTGGTAGCTAATGTCCCTGTGCAAGCCTTTGTTTGACCTATCAGCAAAAGCTCCCTGACCTAATGGTCCACCAGCCTTACCCTGCACCTACTACCCTCTGCTTCATGACCCCATTTACCAGCCTCAAGTGCTACAAATTTGCCCAATCAATTTTACCAGAAGTGCTATGTTTTCTGATTTAACTAATATTGTATTTCAACTCTTACTAAAACAATAGTTTACTTTTAACATCTGTTAATGAAAATGTGATCCCTGACCAGGATTCAAACAGTTTTTTTGATGGCAGGGGAGGAGGGGGAATGACCGCTTAATTTGTAAAAGAATAAGTGTGGGAACCCAAAATGTGTTCAGGAGCTTACTGCTGGTGCTGTCAAATGTCATAATGTCAAATATCAAAGCTGAGTAATATTGACTCCACCTCATGCCTCTTTTATCCATCACCAAACACTCCCTGTCCCTCTTATCTCACTCTTGCAGGTTTTATTTCATCCCTACATTCTCCTTTTGTCAGTTTTTCTGTATCTCTACCTTCTTCTTTCCCTCTTTAGTGTTTTTCTCTCTTTCTTTGGGTCAAACTTTGATTATGAAAAATAAGTGCCAGTCCCCAAAAATGAGTGTTGGTGGCTCCTACTGGCTCAAATTAAGCTCTGGGGGTGAAACTTTTCAGCCTACACAAATTTGCTCAAATACAAAGTGAGTTATATTTGCAATTAGATGTATGTTCTACCATTTATTTGCCAATGTTTTTACTTGATATGGTTCTATGACATTTGTGTTTCTTGGTAGCCTGTTTTCGTTCTGTAGCATCATTGGTCTGAAGAGCCTACCTCTATAGGTTCATGCTATTTCTGTTTCTCGGTTGGCTTGGCCCAGTTCCATGTCATTCCTAGATAGCAGTAGAATGCCTCTTGCTCGACATTGTTCCACTTCTGTGATATTAATGTTAACTGATTGGCCCGAACTCTTGTCATGTGATACCTGCTGGCACGACCCTGCCTCTAGGTTGATCTCTGCACATGCCATCAATGTTTCTCAGTTGGCGTAGTCTAGCTCGCGGTTTGCACAAGCTCGCGCCCCCTTGATATTGTTCCATGCTATCTTTGTGTCTCTGTTCTCTCGGACACACTCCATGAAGTTTGTGGGTGAAACAAGTCTGCTTCCCCTTGCTGTTGTTTCTTATTGTTAGTGTCTTTCAGGTGGCTGGGTCCCACGCCATGCAATTAGTGGGTACGACAAGTCTAGCCTCCTATGATATTGTTCCATGCTGCCAGGGGCGTAGCTAGCATAGCTGTGCAGCATGTGCAGTGGTACCGGGGTCCAGAGTCCCACTGAACCATTGCTATTGTCGTATTTTACTATATAAGCTGGAGTAGGAGGGTTCACTTTCTTGCTTTCATTGGGGTCCATGCACCATTGCATGTGATCAATTTTTGGCGCATGTCATAGATACATTATGTCATTCCAGGGTGGTTGGAGCCTGTCCATGATATTATTTCTTGCTGCTGTGTTTTTAGTTGATGTGGTGTCACTCCGTGAGATTTCCCCATGGCACAAATCTGCCATCAGAGATAGAAATGCTATCATGGGTCCACAGCTGCCTTCATGGTCTTATTATGGGTTTCTTGGACGGCTCGAGTATTGTGCTCTTAGAATTGTTCCATGCTATCAATGCTTTTCTCTTGCTTGCTTGGTGTGCTGTGGTTCCTGGGTGGCATGAATCTGGCCCTCTTGATATTGTTCCTTACTAGCAAATCCTTCTTGCTGTTTCGTGGCCTTGTTCTAGCTTTCTTGGGTGGTATGAGTGTGGCTCTCTTTATATTGTTCCTTGCTACCTCTGCTTCTTAGCTGTTTGCTTGATGTGTTTGTTCAGTGTTTCCTGGGTGGCACAAATCTAGCTTTCTTGCTGCTTGCTGTTCCACGCTATGACTACTTCTCAGTTCCTTGTTTGCTCTCTTTCCATGGTTCCAGTGTTTCCCGAGTCTATCTCTCTTGATGTTGTGCCACACTATTAATGCTTCTCACTGCTTGCCTAATATCATTCTGTTACCTAGCTGGAATGAGTCTAGCTCTCTTGGTGGTGTCCCATACTATCAATGCTTCTCACTGCTTGCTTAATGTCGTTCTGTTTCCTATGTGGAACGAGTCTAGCTCTCTTGGTGGTGTCCCATACTGTCAATGCTTCTTACGGTTTCCTGAAATGTTGTTCTGTTTCCTATGTGGAACGAGTCTAGCTCTCTTGGCGGTGGTCCATACCATCAATGCTTCTCACTGTTTGCTTAACGTCATTGTTTCCGCGGTGCAACGATTCTTGCTCACTCAATGTTATCTATTCTGATTTCTCGGTAGTAGATTCTGCCTTTCTTGATAATACTCTACAGCTTCCGTGTTTGTTTACTGCTTGGTTTCTCTTTAGTTGATCTAGGTTGGCATGATGCTGTTGCTCATGTAGTGGTCTTTGCTCATCACTGTTTGCATACAATACTCATTAAATGGCCTTGAATGGCACCACACTCTCAGAGTTTAACAGGCCACCCTCATGACACAAAAGGCTAAGATGTCATCATAAGGCAATAGTTTAATGTGGCTTTGCTAAGTGGTAGAGTGGTTTGGGGCAGGAAGAGCGCTGATCAAGCAGTGATGGCTGAAGGTTGGAAATCTGCAATAAAAGTAGTAAGGTGCCTCTAACCGTACTTGTCTTGTGCCAGTTTAGAAGTGATCAAGAAAGATGTATTTGTAGATGGAGGACCTCGGTGTTTGCAGAGAGCATTGGGTTCGTCGGATAATTTTCAGTGCAAGTGCAGGGATAGGATTGTGCAAAATCATGTAATGTTTTTTCACGTGAAATTTTGTGAAATTACAATTTTCTAACAAAATGTGGTGTGCCGGCGTCTGGTGTCACTTTTTTTTCTTACCCGACTGCACATTTCTCATCAAGACATTTCCTGTACAAACCAATTTCCTGCAAGTATCTCAGAAGACCTTTTAACACTAGGTGTGTACCCGATAAAAAAAAGTTATGTGAAATAACGCAATGCAGAATTTTGTGGAATTTCAAGAATTTAACACAAATTTCAGAATTTCACAAATTTCTCTTGCATAATTGAAATTTTGTCCAGACCTAGTGCTAAGCAACTATTTGCATGGTGCAAAGTCTGAGCCATAGGAGCTGCATAGCCAGAGAGAGTGCACACAAAAAAGTATGAGTAAATAACACCACTGGATGAAGGTATAGTGTATAACTGTAAAAAAAAAAAACACAACTAAAGTGCACAGTTGGAGACAAGATACTCAGCCAACTCATGATAAGTACTGTGCACTGCACAACTACTGGTGCGTCAGTTGCACAACTAGGAATATCTCTAACAGTAGACTGCCTTTTTTCACTTGAACACTCAGGCTTGCACAGAGACCCAACCTATGTGTATGGGGTACCAACCTCTTTGTTACCAGAGCATTGTATTTTTCTACTCTAACTGGAAAATGAGTATATTTGTATCCTGCACGTTCTTTAAAAAGCATACTCACATGAGAAATTAGTCTTTACAAAACTGGTAGAAACGTTCAAATACAGTACTCCAGCATCGAATTAGTAGTGCTGTGCAGGCAAGACCATGCTCCCAACCGGCACCCACCAGACGGCTCACTTGCGGCATCTGTGTAGTAATTGTGCATTGGGTGTAGGATTTGTTGAGTGGGTTTGGTTCACAATTGGCTACTGGTTCAGCGGGTTCTGGTGGTGCTGTTGTTGCCTGATGGTTCTCATGATATCGCTCGCGTGCTTAGGACACACATTGGCATGGAGTTGATTCTCCAAACCAGGGGTAGTAGACGTTATACTACATACACTTTGACCCCTACGAAATCCCTAATTTAACCCCTTACCTCATCTGCAAAAGCCTCCTTTGCTGCTAGTGCCTAGTGTAAGGATATGATGTGGCAAATACAGGGAGGAGGCGTTTAAATCTATTTACCTTTCTCTTCCCAAGGAAGACTTCAAGAACCGGGAGACCAGGCGGAGCAAAAGCAACACCAAGGGTCCCAAAGAACAAGCCTGGGTTGCAGCTACTACCCCACCCAGCCTTGCTTAAATACCGTTCACACACTGCCAGAAAGAGTTACCCATGAAGACAAACATGGCTGCCAACAAGATGCTCCAGTCGCACCTGCTTTGAGTAACAGCAGCCTACCATTCACGGGGACACGGTCACATTACGAGAGGGCGCGCGCTGCTGTTTTGTGTGCCACGGGTTCGCTGCAGGCGTGTGGAGATTCACTTGATACAAACAAGAGGGCAGACATGTCTGTTGATGCGCCGCCCGGCTCACCTTCCACGGCCAGCCTCGGAGTGCTGAGGGGGGCCTGCTGAACACAGCTCTCCTTTGATGCTTCGAGATTGTGTGACATCGCTGGACGTCAGCAGCAGATCGGAGCTTGGAATACGACTCTCCGGCTCAGATTTGTGGCGTTCTTAAGTGTTAAAACGTGACCCTTCCCTGGCACGGGGGACAGACAGTCTGTGTCATCGCTGTTGTATTGTCCAGCACTGAAAAAAAAAAAGGCTCCTAAGGAAATCTGTGTGGGGTGGGCCTATTAGGAGTAGCGCAGCATGGGTGCCAAGGCCCTAATGTAAGCAAGAACAAGCACTAACAGTGACAATAGGTCTCGTCTTTGGCACCGATTGGCTTTGCCAATGGTTTTTAGCCATGCTACACAGCATCCACGATGCTGTGCAGCTTGGCTAAAGATTTTTCTTTTTTAAAAGCTTTGACGTGGCCATCCGTGTCAATTTGTAGGCACATGCACCATGCATGTGCACACCTACAACATGAAATGGGTGCTTTTTTTATTCTATTACGATCAGTGTTGGGTTGGTAACTAAAAAGAAAAAATGTGCGAAGACTATTTAAAAAAAAAAAAAAATAGGAGGGCACAGAAGCAATACGGGGGTTTGGCAGAAGTAACCCAGGTAGTGGGAGAAGCAGCGGGTGAGAAAGAGGAGGGCACAGATAGGGGGAAGCCACACGGAGGATGGGGTTGGAGGTGAGAAGCAACAGGCGAGAGATCAACATGTAGTG
The DNA here is from genome assembly GCA_963921515.1 of Calotriton arnoldi. Classification (NCBI taxonomy): domain Eukaryota; kingdom Metazoa; phylum Chordata; class Amphibia; order Caudata; family Salamandridae; genus Calotriton; species Calotriton arnoldi. The sequence continues at coordinate 8,146,851 of CAWUFW010000013.1, read as the reverse complement.
GATGGGAAATGAGAACAAGGGTGAACAAGCAACAGGGGGAAGTCCAGAAGGGCGAGTGCAACATGGAGGGTGGTGGGGGAAGCACACGGGTGACAGAGAGAAACACGAAGTGCAAGGGGAGAGAAGTACACCAGGGAGACAGCTGGAAAAAAAACATGCACTCTTGTCTAGTGCTTAATTGAAAAGAAAAATGCGGTGGTTAAAAAGCAAGCAGTGGAAACATAGAAGCCAGCCAATCAAAAGTGATGGTAAAGCGGCAATGTTCAGTGGGAGGGACAAACACAAGATTGACAAGCTGAGACACAAATAAGAAGCAAGCAAATGAGTGACTAGAAAGCCAGTCTTGCAACAGACCGCACAAGCACTGTCTAGTAGATGCCACTTAAAAAATGGACTCTCCTATTCCCGATTGGTTAGTACAAGACATTCATAACTGAGACGCAATGGCCTATCAGACACCAAGACCCTTCTGCCCCAGAATCTGCTGCATTTATGATAGGTCCGGAACCTCCTTTCTCCTCCACTGATTTTGATGGTGAGGTTAAAAATGTAGCGCCTCTGATGCATACAACAGTTTTTCACCAGTTTTAGTCTTATTAGATACAGCACTTTTTTTAAATCACTTTTTAGCATTGTTGCTCAACACTGCTGAGAACTCCAGTTTCTGGGTTCTTTGAGTGAGTCCAGGTTTTGCTTTGCATTCTAAAATGGGATAAACTCGGCATCCAGACCAGCAATGTGCTGAAAAACCTTTTAGTTGACGAACTACTCACGTTTCGAATTGTGGAACTTGAGAACCCTGTTAAAGAAAGCCTGTTCTCAGTTCTAAAAGTCCTCTAAGTATAGACACCCACCCCCATTATCCAGCTGTCTCTCATAGTGAGTGCGTATGCAATTGATGATGGAGAAGGAAGTCTAATTGTTTTCACTAAATCTGCACCTCCAATCAGAAAGCCAGTGGCCTCAGATTCTTGGATACACCAGTTTGAACTCCTCTTAAAATCCTTAGGCCCTGCTGTGTAATCCTGGGGCGAACTCTGATGTTGGCAGATGTTCAGCTTTCCACAGAAGAATCTCTGCCTTCTGCAGCTAATCATCTGATGGAAGCTGGCCAATCCAAACCGCTGGAGAGCTCGTTCCAGCAGAAACATTAGTTGCACCGCAATAGCTCCCTGAGCGCAAAAAGACACAATAAGAATGTCTAATTGGCTGGACAGTGCTTACAATAGTTGTTGCGCTAGTCCTTTTTTAGGTCTAGCCTAGCGCAGCACGCATGCGCAGCTCTAGGAAAACGACCTCTTGGAATCACTCTGGGCTTTCCACACGCACGTGTTTTTTTTTGCATTATTTTAATTGGTCTTTGCGTGTGTCTTTCTAAAAAAGACAGCACGCAATTGGGCAAAGGCGGCTGCATGTCCCACCATGTATCCGCCCTCGGCCTACGGCTTGCGGTTACGAGCAGGGGCGCGCTGTGTGCCATCTGTTCGGTTTCGTATTTCAAAGGCTTCGCGTTCACTTTGTGGCCGCGCGGCCGGGCACTGTTTTCTGTAATTGCTTTTGTCCTGCCTGCTGCCTGACACGCTCTTCGGCAAAGCGCTTCTCTCTCGCGCCATTCTTTTTATTTACGCTATGCGCCTGCTACAGAACTTTTACAGTGCAATACAGTGACATTAATCCGAACGTGTTTTTTTGACCTTAGCGCTTCTTGCAACTCTTTTACCATTTCTAGAAGCTGTAAATAACAGAGATTGACCTTTTGCGTTTGTAGTGCGCTGAGAGCGCTACGAAAGGTTGTTGCCATTGGCCTCGGTGCTTGAAGTCTGCCTGCACATCAAGCAATGCACAACCCACTTTCCGTTCCCCGAGGGAATAGAAGCGCCCCCGCCCCTTCGGCACTTGAACGCTCCCACTCACCATCACTATGCTGGGGGGACCGGCGCTGCCGCCTGCTCTGTAAAGCACCCTGCGCATCTTACCACAGTAAAATTCGTCCTGCACTCACTACAGATCAAAACAAACAAATACGTCCCTGCTGCCTTTCACCAGCCCCAGGTTGTTAAACGTGTCCACGAAGTCTGCCAGCACCGCCGTTCTGTTACAAACTTTCTAAAGTGCCTCGAGACTTCGGAGTGGGTCTTGTGTGCTGCACTACTGCATTGTTGAGGAGTGCTTGTGTTTTTAATGTGTGTCCCTTAAGTGTTTGTGAGTTATGGAGCTGTTGAAATCAGAGCGACGAATCCCAGTGGAAAAGAACACACACTGTTAATGATAATTTGTATTATTGCAACACCACCGTGTGGTGGGCTGCGACCACTCAAACATTCCACATCACTGCCAAATACGGGGCTATTCAGGAATGTGAACACTGCGACCCTGCGGTGGCCCACCCATTGTTTTTTGCACTACCAAAGATGGTTCTTGAGTGTGTCTGTGCAGCAGGGGAGAAAATCCAAATATACGTTCACGTGCTGCTTAATCGAGGATGGGCCAATAATTATTTTCATTTACAGTTTTAAATACCGAAAAGCTCCTTTTTAGATCAAAGCACCCACAGCCAGGCTGCTGACAAGGATGTTTTCTTTTTGTATAGAACGCTGTGAACCGAATCACCTTCAGACACTAGTAAATGTTGAAACAAGGGAAGCCGGGCACAGGAATTGGAAGTATTTTGTCTAGGCTCACACAGTTTGTTATAGTGGGGAGCTGTGGTCAGAGAGAAGTTCTAGTCAGAATCCGGGCTGCATTGGGGTAAAGGTGATTGGTGGCTGCATGTTCTGCTAATGTGCTTTGAGGAGAAAGACAGTTCTTCTACTTGTATTTGGTTGGGGCTGTGTGCATGTTTTAGGCGAGAATGTCCCCGACTGGTGACTTAGTACACTACAACGTAGTCACGTGTTCGAATCCCCATGGTTTCACTCAGCCTTTCATTCATTTGACGTCGATGAAACAAATCCGTGTCACATCATGGCTAAAAAAAAAAAGCATTGGCGTAGCCAATAGGTCTCGCTTTTGGGACCTTATAAGTATTTAGTTATGCAGCACAATATCCTTGGTGCAACAACATCAACTGTTGCATGGCTAAACACTTATAAGGTCCCAAAGGCGAGACCTATTGGCTATGCCAATGCTTGTTTCTTATGGGCAGGGTCACTGGAATTATGCAGCTATGTTGAGTAAATTATGCGGCAAGAAAAGGCAATTCATGTGGCATAATGCAGAACATTTTGTAATAGTATTGCTTCATTATTTCATCATTTTTAAACTTGGTAGAACTGTATGGGCATTGGTTGCAACTCATTCATCATTTTGAAACTTGGTAGCACTGTATGGGCATTGGTTGCAACTCATTAGTACCAAGTTAACACCCAAATATAGCAATGAGGGACAGAAAGGTGACCAGTCAAGCCTTGCAAAGTGCCTTCCACTGTGTGGCAACACGTGCCACTGCATTTTTAGTAACTTTTGAACCGTTTGAGCTAGAAACAAAATGTTTTTTGTTGTTGAAATCTGCATGTTATGCGGCAGATGATGGATTATGTGGCAAATGCAACAAATCTATAATCACGTGACAATCGCCGTGGCCGCACAATTGCATATTTCCAGGGGCCCTGCTTATGGGTTATCCTAAACAGACTAATAAATAAATTCTTCTAACCTCTGCTAAAATTCCACACGTTTGGGCCATCAGACATAGCAGTCATCTCACCATACTTGACCTATCCGTCCACCAGGGCCGGACTGGGAACCGACACCGGCCCTGGCAGAGTGCTCGGCCGGCCCCCCGGGAGGTTGGGGGTGCGGCCGAGCTGTTTTCCAGGGCCGGTTTCGGCCGATTTTGTTACAGGGGCCGATATTGCAGCTATGCTGCAAAAACGGCCCTGTAACAAAAACGGCCCCCCAGGGGCCCAAAATCGGCCCCCACCCTGTCGGCCCTCCGGGGAAATGCCTGGTGCCCACTACGGCCAGTCCGGCCCTGCTGTCCACTACCATGAACTACCAGTAGTCCCTTGCCTGCTGGTCCATTCATCACCTACCAGTTCTTCATTGCACTGCTGGATCTGCCAGTTCCACCTGCAACTCTTGACCCATTGGTCAGCTCTTTATCACCACCTTCCTGTTATCTTTCAATAATGTAAACCCCTCAATAGAAACTTCCTTGTATATATCCCATCAGTTAAAAAAAAAACATCTAGATTACAACGCTCACGTGCTTTGTAGATAGACTATTTAAACAACACTACATTAGTAGGTACGTAGTATACCCTTGTTACGACAGTGGTTCTCCTCTCACATTTCTACCTGTTTATTGAATCCTGATCAACCATCAGAACCGGTTACCTGTTTTGCACATGTTCTGGAGCTGCCCGAACATAGGGGACTTCTGGGAGGAGGTAACCTTAATATTGGCGGAAGTGACTGAGAAAGAAATAGGGAATACTCCGGAATACTGTCTGTTGCACTGGTTTCCCCATACTGCTAAAACAAAGTAACAAGTAAGTTCCAAGACCTTGGGTTAGTTTTAGCTAAGAGGGACATTACCAGTCACTGAAAATCGAGAATTGGCCCTAGTTTCTCTAGATGGAAAAAGGAGTTCATTAAATGGGCTGAATGTGAAACCATTGTCAGATTGAGAATAGCTAAACGAACGGGAAGTGAGAAATCGCTGGAAGTAGCTAGAGCGTGGACAGCGTTGCTTGAAATACTTAAAAATCCAAATCTTGCGGATGGGAGTGATCAAGAGGAAGAAGACCAAGATGGGGCTGCCTGATTTCCCTGCGCTGGGCCTACTGAGCGACATGACCCCATGTTAGATAAACCCCCCCTAGCTGAGGGAAAGTCCCTTGAGCGTATGTTAGTGACCCTCAAAGTTAGAAATATGTGGCTCGGCAGTCAACTGGGCAGGTAGCCGACCAAAGAGACACGCCTGGGTGGGAGGGTAGGGTGGGGGGTATAGTTGGGGTAAGGTTAAGATAATACGTCTGAGTCATCTGATTTACAACTCGCAATGTCACATGCAATATTGATACTGTTTAAGTAATAACTGTTCCAGAATTGGGGTTATGGTATTGGCCGGTGAGCACTTGCTTCCGGTGAGATCATTAAGGGGAAAGCATATATTCTACAATGCCGTGGAAATAGGAAGACGAGAAAGATAACATATTATTTTTTTATTGTAATGTTTACTTGAAAATGTAATAAAAATATGTTTACAAAAAAAAAATTCAGAACCTGTTGCCTGCCTGCCTGCTAGGATCATGCTTTTACTCTGGCACATCAACCCCTTCCACCCTCCAAGTTCTCTCCTGGAACCTTTTGTTCGAGGCATGTGAGCTGCAGAGCTCACTCTGAGCATTAGATCGCCATCTGGTGTTGGGCTCGGATGCTTGCACTTTGTTGTCTTAGGAGAAGTCTTTGTAGTCAGGAGATAGGTGACTCCTCCCTTGGACGATAGTGCGCATGGGCATCGACTCCATCCTCAGATTGTTTTTTTCCGCCATTGGGTTCGGATGCAATTTTTGCGCACCGGTTCGAAACTTAGTTTTGAAACTTTTCATCGCGCAAAACTTCCTACAAACTTTCTATCGACATCGAAATCTCGACGCGCCTCTCATCGATTCCTTTTCCAGCCGTCGACGCGGGCCGCTGGGCCCATCGACGCCGTGAGGCCTACGGCTCATGGAAAGGACGCCCTTTCGAAAATGCCCCCAGTGTGGAGCAAAATTCCCCCACAGTGACCATCACGAGGTCTGTAACCTGTGCCTTTCGCCCGACCACAACGAGTCCAGCTGTCCAGCTTGCGCCTCCTTTAGATCGAAGAAAACGATTCGGGATCGTGGAGCTCGAAGGCACGTCATGGCGCAGAGATCCGCTCCAGAACCGGTGGACATCTTCGACGAAGGCCCAGATGTCCCTGAAGAAGATTCCGAAGATCTCCAAATCGTGTCAGAGGCAGAAGACTCAGATGACCCCATCACTCCTGGGCAACGAGTGAGTACTACTGCCCCTACCCCAACTCCCCCACCAAAGAAGGCACCGGTCAAGACTTCGCCCGTTGGCCCCAGTCGCGACCGAAAACACACTTCAGAAGCCCCGCTTTCGAGCCCGGCTCCGAAGAAAAAATTCAAGCCTTCCGATCCCTCGGCACCGAGCAAACCGCATGTGCTAGTCCCACCGGCACCTTCGGCGCCAAAGCCAAAAGAACACTCGGCTCCGAAATCGACACCGATTCCTTCCACCTCTAAAACCAAACCCGCCTCGAGCACATCGAAGCATGGGGATAAGCCGGCGTCGAAACTTAAACATCACGCCACAGCCCCTAAGCCAAAGCCTTCGGAGCCGACAACCAAGCCTAAGGATTCTTCCATGCCTCCTAAGGCCAAAGAGCATAAAACGCAGCCACCACCCCGCTCGGAACCGAAAAAGTCGGTGCCGAAACCAGTTACAGAGGAAGAGGAGCTTTTTCATCCGGATCCTCTTGATCCTAAGCAATCAAAGATCCACATTAACCCCAAAACAGGACATCTCACAGCTGTACCACGCCACAAGCCAGTACCTGTGGAGAAGAAAGACTGTGCCACTTCACCTATGTCTCCTTCTTCTCCTGTCCTTCCATCTAACACCCCTCCTCTTCACAAACCTGTTACACCGCCTCAGCCTGTAACATCTCCACCACATACACCTCCTACACATCATTATCACGATGACATAGGGGACGGTGGTAACCCTGATGACCCATTCACTGATCCAGATGACCCACCCCAAGATGATTGGGATTACAATGATCCAATCGATCCCCCAGACCTCCCAAGCCCTCTTCCATACCCAACAAAACCCTCTCCTCCGGATGATAATATTGGGTTTGGGCAACTCATCAACAGGGCTGCTATTTTTCATGGGGTACACATGCATACAAACGCACCAGAGGAGGATTTCCTATTAGATACATTTGAACAGTCCCAAAAACTGTACAAATATTACCAATGATTAAAGGGGTCATTAAGCATGCTCCTGACATATTTAAAGATCCTGTACGCGCCAGGATTCTTAACCCCAGGATCGATAAAAAATATAGGCCTGCCCCTGACGATCCTGCGTACATTAAAGGCCAGCTGCCTCTAGACTCGTCGGTAGTCTCCAATGCTAGGAAACGAGCTAATTCTCAAACCTGAGGGGACGCACCGCCCCCTGATAAAGAATCAAAATTACTCGACGCATCTGGCAAAAGAGTGGCTGCGCAGGCCGCCAATCACTGGCGCATAGCCAACACTCAAGCATTGCTGGCCAGATATGATAGGGCCCACTATGACCAATTAGAAACCCTTTTACAACACTTGCCTGACCAGTATAGAACTCAAGCAAATGACCTAATTCAAGAGGGCAAACTAGTCACCAACGCCTCAATTAAATGTGCCCTTGATGCAGCTGACACTGCCGCTAGGTCTGTAAACACTAGCGTACTGCTCCGAAGAGATGCATGGCTGCGCATTTCAGGCTTCAAGCAGGAGGTCCAAACCACTATTCTAAATCAGCCGTTCAATCATAACCAACTTTTTGGACCGGCTGTAGACACTGCTCTTGAAAAGATGAAGAAAGATACAGAAACTGCCAAGTCAATGGGAGCGTTGCAGTCTCCGCAACCGCGTGGCTCCTTTCGTTGCTCCTTTTACAGAGGAGCCTCCAGGAACATCAGCACAGATAGTTCATCTTCTTTCAAAAACACCACCCAAACATCCCCCAATAGAGGATATTTTAGAGGAGGTTACAGAGGGAACAACAGTAAAGGGAGAGGCCGCAGTAACACCAACACCCGTACCTCTCCTGTTGCTAAACAGTGACTTCCCTCCACTTCCCCCCCGACCATTCCACTCCTGTCGGGGGAAGATTAGCACAGTTCCTACCTGTCTGGAACTCCATCACAACAGACAGGTGGGTGAGACAAATTATCCAACATGGTTACTGCCTGGAACTTACTGCTACCCCCCCAAACATACCACCCAAGCAGCGTCCAATGTCCGCAGACCATCTTACACTTTTAAAGCAAGAAGTTCTCTCACTGCTTCAAAAGCACTCCATAGAGCCGGTCCCTTTACTACACCAGGGAACAGGGGTTTACTCCCTGTATTTCCTAATCCCCAAAAAGGACGGGACCCCTCAATCAGTATATACATTCGGATCATTTTCACATGGTCACTCTCCAACAAGTGCTTCCCTTACTACAACAACAAGACTTCCTTGCCACACTAGATCGCAAGGACGCCTACTTCCACATTCCCATACATCCTGCTCACAGGAAATATCTAAGGTTCGTACTCGATGGACAACACTACCAGTTCAAAGTCCTTCCATTCGGGGTCACCACTGCTCCAAGGGTGTTTACCAAATGCCTTGCAGTAGTAGCAGCGCACCTACGAAGACAACAGATACATGTCTTCCCATATCTGGACGACTGGCTCATAAAAGCCAGATCATTCAACCAGTGTGTCCAACACACTAATCAAACCATTCAAACACTACACAACTTGGGGTTCACAATCAACTATACCAAGTCGCACCTCCAGCCCTCCCATGTACATCAATATCTGGGGGCCACAATAAACACTTCCACAGCTCTAGCTTATCCCAGCCCAGCCAGGATAGCCAGTATACAAGCCCTCATCCCCAAATTTCAGATCCAACACTCTCTCCCAGCCAGAGTGTTCATGCAACTAATAGGCATGATGGCATCTTGCATTTTCATCGTACCTCACGCAAGGCTGCAAATGCGTCCCTTACAAGAGTGTCTAGCACACCAATGGAATCAGGCTCACGGACAACTTACAGATCTGGTGTTGGTGGACAGCCGCACACATCGCTCTCTGCAGTGGTGGAACACAAAAAACTTATCCAAAGGGTGGCCGTTCCTCGAGCCTGTTCCACAAATAGTACTAACAACAGACGCATCACTCACAGGATGGGGAGCACACCTGTTAGATCATACAACACAGGGCAAGTGGACCACTCAACAAAGACTGCTCCACATCAATCATCTAGAACTACTAGCAATATTCCTAGCCCTCAAATCCTTTCAACTCCACGTACAAAACAAAGCCGTCCTAATCCGAACAGACAACATCACGGCTATGTATTATATACAAAAACAGGGGGGGACACACTCTCTACAACTGTCCCAACTTGCACAGAACATTTGGAGGTGGGCCATTCCACAAAACATATACCTTCTCGCCGAACACCTACCAGGAGTTCACAATCAGATTGCCGATCTATTAAGTCGGCAGACACAACAGATTCACGAATGGGAACTACATCCACAGGTTCTTCTACCTTTTTCCAGATGTGGGGCCAACCAGACATAGATCTATTTGCCACACACCAAAACGCAAAATGCCCAACCTTCGCCGCCAGGTTCCCACACCCGCAGTCCAAGGGCAATGCGATATGGATGAATTGGTCAGGCAGATTTGCGTACGCTTTTCCGCCACTCCCACTCATTCCGCTAGTAGTACGCAAGCTCCGACAACAATCGCTAAAAATGATCCTAGTAGCTCCCACATGGGCACGCCAACTGTGGTTCACAACACTGCTGGAACTATCAATAGTCCCACACCAAAAACTACACCTCTCCCCATCACTATTAATGCAGAACCATGGAGAGATAAGGCACCCCGATCCATCTCAACTGAATCTTGCGATCTGGCTCCTGAGGTCCTAGAGTTCGGTTACCTTAACCTACCACCGGACTGTATGAACATCATTAAAGAGGCCAGACGCCCTACCACCAGAGCTTGCCTCGCAGCTAAGTGGAAAAGATTCGCTATTTACTGCAATAACAATAATATCCAGCCACTACATGCCTCCATACAAAACATCATTTGCTACTTACTACATTTGCAAAGATGTAATTTAGCATACTCATCCATACGTCTGCACCTAGCAGCACTTGCTGCTTACTTACAGAACAGACAACACTTATCACTCTTTAGGGTCCCAGCCATTAAAGCCTTTATGGAAGGCCTTAAACGGATCATACCTCCCAGATTACCACCTTCTCCAGTGTGGAATCTTAACATCGTGCTTACTAGGCTCATGGGTCCCCCTTTTGAACCTCTGCATAAATGTGAACTTCAATTCCTCACATGGAAAGTAGCTTTCCTTATTGCAATCACCTCTCTCAGGAGGGTGAGTGAGATCCAGGCTCTAACCATACAAGAACCATTTTTACAAATACATCGTAACAAAATAGTTCTCAGGACAAACCCAAAATTCCTTCCTAAAGTGATTTCTCCTTTCCACCTTAATCTGTAGAGCTACCCGTGTTTTTCAGAACCCGGACTCCGTAGCAGAAAGAGCTCTCCACACCCTAGACGTCAAAAGAGCTCTAATGTATTACATTGACAGGACCAAGTCATTTCGCAAAACAAAACAATTGTTGGTAGCTTTCTCTCCACCACATAAGGGTAACCCCATCTCAAAAGCTGGGATTGCAAGGTGGATTGTTAAATGTATTCAAATATGCTACCAAAAAGCCAAACGCACATTATCAATTCCCCTAGAGCGCACTCAACATGCAAACTAGGGGCTTCCATGGCATTCTTAGGGAACATTCCCTAGAAGACATCTGTAAGGCAGCCACATGGTCTACACCACACACCTTCACTAAACACTATTGTGTTGATGTGCAAGCCAAGCAACAAGCTTCTGTGGGCCAAGCTGTTCTTAAAACACTTTTTCAAACTACTGCAACACATACAGGTGACCACCGCTAGAGGAGATACTGCTGTACAGTCTATGCTCAGTGTGAGCTCTGCAGCTCACATGCCTCGAACGGAAAATGCTACTTACCAGTATGCATCTGTTCTTGGCATGTAGAGCTGCAGATCCTCACACGCCCACCCACCTCCCCGGGACCTGTATGTGTTCCAGTCCTATCTTACTTAGATATACACACATAGGCATCTCTTTCTTTTCTACTAACTCCATCTTTTCCCATTATGGCGAAAAACAATCTGAGGATGGAGTCGATGCCCATGCGCACCATCGTCCAAGGGAGGAGTCACCTATCTCCTGACTACAAAGACTTCTCCTAAGACAGCAACAAAGTGCAAGCATCCGAGCCCAACACCAGATGGCGATCTAATGCTCAGTGTGAGGATCTGCAGCTCTAAATGCCAAGAACAGATGCATACTGGTAAGTAGCATTTTCCTTTAGTAGCGTGCTACTGATGCACTGATTCTCTGGTCTTCTCACCAGTGAAAGTAAGTTATTAGTTGAAAATCCGATGACAAAAGGAGCATCTGTTGTGAAAAAGTGCTAACCCTCTCCAGCAATGCCCAAGGCACAAGCCTGTCCATTTGCATGGCCTTATCCACGTCGATGTTCAGTTTAAATTGCCTGCTAAATGTGCCAGAATTCTCATTTTCACATGACAGTGGAAACAAACCAGACCTAATGTTGCATTTTGCCATTTCAACTTCTACCCCACATTCTACCCCTAATGCCACCACATGATCAACACTGGCATTGTCCATGAGAAGCCAACCATTGTACTTACCTTACATAGAGCCTATGCATGCTGCCAATATAGGCTTATGGCCTTGCAAAACAAAAACAATTCCCTGATTATAAATTTGTGCAATGTTTTGTAGTTATGAAGTTGCCAGTCTTCTACTGTGCATTACAGTGAGAGGTAGACAAAATCTTACAGCCGCGATTCAAATGAATTAATGTTCTTGACTGGCCAAGTAGACCTGAGTAAAGGCTCCAAAATGTAGCCTTGTCCCTTTGGTCCAGACACTTCAGTAAGGTCCTTGTTGGGGACGATCTCCATGGCACACATACCTCCGGAAGATGAGAAGGGGCAGAGGCACTTGGCAACTAAACATTTACTGCAGATCTTATGATGCCTGCAAACTAAGTTGTAATTGGAAAAGTGCTGCTCACAGCCCAAAGACTGAAATCTCTAGTTTGAGATGTCTTCTAGATGTCTTAGGCCCAGATATCACAACAGACCTGGTGTCCCTTGAAGGTTTCTTGAGGATAGATGACACCAGACTGGGTGTCACTCGAAGGATTTTTGAGGATAGATAATGCCACACTAGATTTCACTCAAAAGACTTTCAAGGATAAATAACACTGAACCGGATGTCACTTGAAGGATTCTTGAGAATAGATGCCAATAGACAGGGTGTTGTTTGAAGGATTCTTGTGAGCATTTAGGGGCCAGACTTCCAAGGTGATTGCTTGCTTTCGTAGTCTTTTGAGATGAGCAGCTACCCCTGCCCAAGAATTGTGGGACAGTACAGGAGGTGGATACATCTTAAAAGAAAGTGGTGCGAACTACCCTCGCTAATAACGGGTCTGGCCTTTCCAGAATAGTGAGAACTCTGTGTCATTGTCTGAGTGGCATGATAAAGTGTGCATCCTTCATTTGATCGCGTGCAGCCCTTTAGCTCCTACCGCTTTGCACAGACAATCTGAGCCAGAATCATGCTTTTGAAATGTTTCCTTGAAAGATTGTTTAGATGTCACAGCTTTAGCAGCCTGTGCATTTCTCAAATGAGAACATTGTTGAAAAAACATCTGTTTTGCTGGCCTTACTGTCTCCATGGCCCTAACGTCTAAAGTGGCCTGGAACTCTTGGAACCACTTAACTGCTAGTAGTTCTTTGTCTCCCGGGAGGCCCAACTCAAAATTACTGATAACATTGACGTCCATCTTGTTTCCAAGCATTGCCAATTTTGGTCAACCAGGATAACTAGACACAAGATTATAAAGTGATTTGTCTAGAATCATACAAAATTTGATCAAGCGGAAAAACATTGCATGAGTCTTCAGTTCTAAAGTCAATTTTGTTTGGCAAACTTGGCAGCATGTCCCTTTGGGATTGGCTAGCAAAAAGGATGGTGATGCCGAACTCCCCAAGTTCTTCCTTACGTTTGGTATTATAGGAAGAGCAGGCAGTAATCTGTGAATGAGAATCAGGAGCAACCCCCACTCCTCCTCCTCCTCCTTTCCATTTGCAGCATTATACTGTTCTTTCTCAGCTTTCCCATTGGTGCTGCTTGTGGAGAAAGAGTTCTCCCAGAGGTTCTCAAATACCTGGAACAGACTCCTCCATAGCAGAGAAACCTCCTGGTTCTGGGCTGCTAAGGACAAAGGAGAGACTGTGTTCATCTGGGCAGAGCTTCCCCAATGACTATATCTATAGTATCATACAGTGGAACCAGAGTGGGCCACACCTATTCCTCCCTTTGGCATGGCTCATAAAACACCCTCCACTTCTTGTGACTCGTCAAACCCAGAATGAAGTGGTGTTTCCTGAAGTTTTATAACCGTCTTGAACATAAATATTTCTCAGAGTGGGGAGGCTAAGCCAGAGACGTTTGGTATAGGGCAGGGATAATGCGAACCTTCTTGTGGGAATTGCTAGTGATATGGCTTGACCTGTTAGAGCTGGATTCTTAAGATTTCCCATCCAGACCTTATAAAATTGTTCCTTATGTTAAAAGGTCTTTATTTATTTTATTTTATTTGACCAGTTTTATATAGCGCTGGCTAGACCCGGAGGTATCAGAGCGCTTTACATGGAAGTCGAGGAATAAAACAGTTGAACATTATTACATCAGTTACAGTTAAACTGAATTACATCGGTTACACAGGGAAACAAATAAAAATAGGTCCCATGGGGCAAGGAGGGGGGGTAGGGGAGGGGAGATGAGCTAGGAGCTGGCAAAAGGGTCCGAGTCAGGCCAACCGGCAAAGGAGAAGGTAATGTATCCGGGGACCCACCAAAAGTCCAAAGACAGAGAGCCCGGAGGCCATTTGGGGTAACGGATTCCAATGCAAACCGGTGCCGGACTCTCCGCGCCAGAGCACCTTAACTGTAGAGAGGGCCCAAAAGAAGGGGAGAAAGGATGTCTCGCAGTCACCCACCCCGCCGAAAGGGTGAAGGCGTCCCGGAGGGGTCGAAGAAGATGCAGGAGTCAGGCAGGCGACAAAGACGCAGATTGGCAGCAAGCGGCGAAACCAGTCGGTGCCATCAAGATGGCGGTCCCACAGTACCTCCGGCACAAAATGGAGGAAACGCTGATCAATCAAAAAAAACTCAAGCAAGAAATCGGAGCAACCCCTGGGAGTTGGACTGGAAGGGGGAGGCAGCCACCGGGCAGTGAGGGAGCAGGACAGGAAAATCGCCGGACTCACTCGGCTCGTCAGGGCAATCACTCAGGGACAACAGGGGCCGCAGCGTCCCGCTACTTAGTCAGGGGAAAGGGACTCGGGCGCCAAGCAGCAGCCCCGGAAGGGGAGGCAGTCACGGGGTCCGGAAAGCGGACAAACAGGATACCGCCGTACTCACTCGGAATCATCGAGGACAAGACCTTCGGGAAACACCGGGTTAGCAGCGTCGCAGTATTCACAAACTGCTTAGTTGGAGGAAAAGCGATTTGGGCGCCATGCAGCAGCCCCAGAAGTCGAGCGCGGGTGCCTGTGCAGCAGTCCGGAGGCAGGGGGAAGGTCAGGAGGGGAGAACCTCAGCCAAGCTCATCTACGGCCCTCCGGAGAAATCCACCAGGCATCAGCATCGCTGAGATTGGCTCCGTCGACCGCAGGTCATCGAAGATTCGTAGGAAGGCGGGGAAGGAAGTAGACAAACAGCGGAGATGCGAGGAGAGCTGTGCCCGATGCCCGGCTGGGTAAGTGACGGCCGCGGCGAGAAACCGGAGCCAATCTCCCATATAGCTGTCTGGGCAGCTCCACCGGGCATCGGCCATGGTTGCTCGGACTCCACGGGAGAAAGCATCAATCCCATTTTTTCAAGAATCTCGAGCCCACAAGCGGGAAATTAGAGCAACGAGGACCGCAGATAAACAAGACCTCAGGTGAATAAGGAGGTCCCAGGAGGATAGTAGAAATCTAGGGATTTAAGCCAAAAAGGCAATCCCTGGCTGGAAGCTCCCGGCCGGAGCTCCTCATTCATCGGCCATCTTGAGTATGGGTCTTCGTGCCTGGCAGGAGTCTCTCCATACTGGGAGAGTAGGCCAAAGCTTCGATAGACTCTAAAGTTGGTTGCAGCTGAACATGTCCTGATGAAGAAGGCTCAAAGTTTTTGTGTTGAGCGACATCCAGAAAATCACTCTTGTTGATGTAATAGGGGAAATCATTGCGGTTCATTTGACTCACTCTAGAGTCGCAAGAATGATCACCATACATCAGGTACCAGCAGTTCTGTCAACAGTTTTCTTCTTTTTAATTATGAAAATAAAACCACCCTAATTGACGCACACCAAGGATGAGTGCTATGATGGAAGATAGGTTACGTTCATCCTGCGAAGTGTAACACAGTCGCATAACAATGAGACGACTTTGAAGGCCTGTGTCGTGTACCATCTGGACAAATTATTTTCACGGAGTCCAATAAAAGGTACGAAAGCCTAGAATATTATGCCTCTTAGACTGGACAAACATGACAATAGACTGTTCTTTAAGTCTGATCTAACCAAGACCAAAGAGGAAGCAGCTGCTGTCAGCTTGTCTAGCAGTCCAGGGACGACTCCATTCCTATGACAACCAACGCCTTGGGGGGGGGGGGGGCCCAATGGTGTTAAGGGCCCTCCCAAGGATCCACAACTTTGAAGTACAGCTAGTTTTACTAAAAGATAAGACTAAATACAAGAGGATTGGTGTGTATGTATGTACTGGTATTTATATAGTGCAAACCTGGTTGGGGTTAAACAGACCACTGTATGTTATAGGGATTGAGGTGTCTTCGGCGATGATTCGAGATCTTATATCTCATGTGGGGATTTATGTAGCTCTACCTTGATTATTGGCAAAAACAGGAATAGAAAGGTTGTGCAAAGCCTCAAAGGCGCACACAGTAAAATCCTGGGTGAAAGATGTAAATAAATGAGCCAATGCTGAAATTCGCACACGGGCCCAAATTTATAAACAAGCAGAAAAAGGCACAGTGCATAATTCATGGGACTCAATGATTGCCCTAGAAGGATTTTCAGACAAATATTCATCATAATAAGTCAAACTGAGACAGGCATGTGAACATAAACTCAGCACATGGTATTAATGTAGGCATGGATAACAGCAGAGCGGGGAACTGCTCCTCGACTTGTCCTTTATGCAGACAGTGTTGGTCAAATAAGTAAAAATGTGCACGCATAACCCAGATGGATGCAATCGGACAGAAATATAGTGAAGTGGAATATTTCCTTGAGGTATCGGGGATATGCTTTGTTTTTCTTAGAATGTTGAATGGCACTATGCAGGACGAGTTATTTGTTGTTTTTATTCATTTTGCATTTCTTTTTTATTTGCAGTATTCAGTCATTGTTTCACAATGAGAGCTCTGGAATGCCACATCTACCAAGCTGGCAATGATTTATCATTTCATTCTGTGTGAATAGACGGTGCTATGAAAAACAACACCGAGCTATACAATTAAAACATCAAGTGTAGATTTACACCTTTGACATATATAATCCCAGCATTTTTCACTGCTGTATGCATTTACACGCACCGAGATGTAATGATTTGGCCTGAATTCGGTATTTGTCAGTATGGTGCCAAGGGCAGGATTCAAACCCAGGCTCCCAGGTTCCAAAGTCGACAGCTTAGCCACTAAATCACACCTCCTAATCAGTAAATTAAGCTAAAACATAAAATGGGTAACAAAACCACAGCATAATGCTGCAGTAAACACCTGGGAGAACCGGAGTTTACTTAAAGGTCCAGGTACTTGGCAGAAAAACTTTCAAAATCGTTTTTAAAATCCAGGAGTGCAGAAACCTATATTGTCTCATGGCCTTCTTCTGTTCTTTGTGATTTTAGTACATTGGTTTGAGAAGCCTTGAATTGTGACTGGGTGGATGGGAATCACAAAGTGATGCCCCTAGACTTAGCCCACGGAAAAGACTAACTTAAAAAGGGAGGATAATCTGTAGCTCTTTATAGTGTCTTTCTCCACATTGGGGTGGACCATGAGATTCTAAGAATGGGAATCTGTGGCAGCTAACAACATTTTTTTTCTGTGCATTTTGAACAAGTTATGGTTACCAGATGCCTCCGTGGAACACCGTATTCTAGTCCAGTCTCTTCCTCTGCAAAATATTCTATTCTTCAAGTTTAGCTCTGTCGGTTCCATTGAGGTAAAGACTGCAACCTCCAGAATACACTGAGGTGTTAAATGAATGCATTTGATTGGAAAATGGTACCCTGATGACATGGCCTCATCGGGTACCGTTAGGACAAGAACATCTACGGCCCATTTCACTTGTTTGAAGTACAGTTTGAAGTATTTTATATATATATATATATATATATATATATATATATATATATATATATATATATATATATATATTTATTTATTTATATATATATATATTTCCCACTGTAAAAGGGCAGAGATGGCCGGCATGGAGGGGAAGGGCGCAGCATCTGGAACTTTCCACTCTCCGCCCCTCCTCATGCTGAGGCGACAGGCCCAGCCTCGGCGATGGAAACTGCAGCCATTATGGAGAGGCCGCTGCTCTGAGAGGAAGCGCACGCTTTTCAGCCGCAGTAATTATGCGCCCAACACATGCCAAGAACAACATGGCTGAGGAATTTATGACTCATTACAGAGCCCTAATGACCAACATTTGAACTCCGTGTGCAGACTGGAAGGGCATTTAAAACAGTTATACTTTTAAACGCTAATAAATAAAGGGCAGCTGGGGTGTGGGCGGCCATTAACATGCACATGTGGAAATGTATTGGAAATGTACATGCCAACCCTACCGGCTTGAGCAGTAGGCTAGCTACCTCTACCTTTTTCCGCAGCCTTCCCATCCTACCGATTTGTGTCTTCAATCCCGCTGCTTTTTCATCAGGCCAGAGGCCATTACTGACCACCACTTGCAGAGAAAGAAACGTAAAACAAATCTGAGAAACTAGAAGAATCCACACACCTTTGCCCCTCAGCTAATTTACCTTGTCTGTCCTGTAGGCAGGGCACGATGTAATTACAGTGGGTTTCTTTCACCAAAATAAAATTACAGCAAGCATTGGCAAACCCAATAAGTTTGGCTTGCCTTTTGAGTTCTGACTTCTGCGATGAAATTTTATTTGTATTTTTTGTGTAATATATACAATGCATCTATGAATTAAATAATTTAATGTGTGATGGCCCACTGTACCTTTGAGATGTAAAATAGTCCCTCATGCATTACAGTTCAATCAATCTGTAAGATTTGGAATGACACACCAAACAGCCAATGGTATGAGGCAAGAAAGAAATACTTCTTTGGGCAAAGTCAAAGCCAATTCTATGTATATTTTAAAGAATTTGTAACAATAGGCCAGCCATACAGTTGCACTGTCAAACCAGATCTAAAAATGTGTTTTCCTGCCAATGCATGTCTGTTTATTGTGCAGTTTCAGAGTTGAAAGGGTGAAGACAGTCCAGGGTGGCAAAGGACGACACCCACATGAGAACACAGGTTTCAGACCCAGTCTGAGCTATGGTAAAGACACGAGTATTCTGACATTTAAAAAAAAAAAAAACACATGTTCAGGGTTCTAAATGACATCTGAAATATGAACAACCACAGGGTTTAGGTTAGAGGCATTTGTGATAGCAGTATATGCTCAGGCCCAAAGTGAAACCGCACGCTAGGCTTTAATGCACCTATTAAAGCCATCCCTGTGAGGTCTGCTTGAATTGCAATGCGATGGCGATTCCACATTCTATCCTTCTAACGTTTAAATACAAGCCCTGTTAGTAATAGTAGCACTTGTTACTTAAAGGGATTTGGAAACAATTGAGTCTTTTTTCTGCATGGTACTGAATGGTTAATTTTTTAAACATATAAAGCAGGCTGAATGGTGTGTCAGCGGTCTCAATTTTTGGCAAATAAGAGAATTGAGGCAACGGTAAAAAAAAGATTTGTTGAGGGTCACAGAATTTAGTCAAGGTGGAAAGCCAGGATTCTAACTACATTTTGAGACTATATCACATCTAAAATGCAAACCTTTGCATGTTGCAGCCCATCAAACAAGCAAATTTGCAACAGCATGTAGAGCAAACATGGCCGTGCAAAGTTGTCCGAGGGCAAAAAAAAATCAAGTGCTTCTATCAAACGTGATTTTTTGGTGTAATAGTCATGAAACAGGTGGATCACAAGGTGCATCAGTACACAAAACTTTGCTAGGTAATGGTGGAGGATTGTTTTGCCTTTTCCCAGTGCTTGAAATGGAAATATAGAAGTGAAGGTACTCCTTCTCCCGGAACATTTGTTTGCTGCTAAGCAGTGGTGGGACTCTCCCATGAAAAACATTGGAGCAGTGCTGAGAATTCCCGATACTAGCCCTTCCAGAATAAAAAAGGTGCAGGTACTGAGTACCTGATAGTACCTGTTCATTTAAAGCACAGCCTTATCTTTATGATGTCGTGTTTGAGGACAATGCTCTCATACAGAGAGTTAGTTCCTCTACAGCTGGTCTTGAAAAGCAAGCATAATTTTCCACGAATCGCTTACAGTGGGCGGCCTACACTGCGGATAGTGATGCAGGTCCTTAAAATGTGAGAATGGAGAAAGGTGGGAGGCTAGAAGAATATCCAGGAGGTGAAACAGTACTCAAGTGATGAAGAGTGGCCAGAGAGAAGCAGAGATGTTACCGAAGCGAAGGCTGATCACAGTGCTCAAATGTCCCTCATTTATATAATTTCTCATTATGTGATCTGCCTCGAAAGCCACAGGATCATTTCCTTTCATCTGGCTTCCATGTCATGTATCTAATTTCCAGGAAGAGATCATATTTAATTTACAATTATGTCATAATTGTGCTACTTAGCAGTATGAAATTGTGAAAAATCTGTCATGGGTGAAGCAACTGACACCACACCAGCATAGCACATTTCATCTTGTCAATACTCGTTGCATCTCTCCAGCACATCTCCACAACACCTCTTTCCAGCACATTTCCATCTCTCCAGGATCCCTACCTCGATAATCTCTACAGCGCAACATTTTTCTTACCTGGTCCCTGCTGTTATGTCCTGTTATATTTTAATATCTGGTTTCTTCGGCTCCCACTCTTACAATACCTGTCCTTTCCTGCCCCCAGCTTCCCTTCTCTGGTTATATCTAGTTTCTCCTCCTCCCTCCTTATTTTATAACTCTTCAGTTCTCCCTTAGTCTAGTTTATACTACCTGGTATATCTGCCCCCTCAACTTAAAATACATGTTATATTCTGCTGCCCCCCCCCTCCCCGAATCCTATAATAGTGAATCACTTTTATCCTCATCTCCCAATTTGCAGAGTCTTTGCCCACTTTCTAGTTCTTGTAATCTCTTGTCTCTTCCGTCACTCCAGTAATTGAGTAATACACAGGCTTTCCTTTACCCAAATGTTTTCATAATACTTGGCCTCCTCTTCCATTTTGTAACACCTGGTCTTTCCTTTTGCCATGTCTGGTACAACCTGATGTGACCTGAGGCCCTTCCTGTATTGTGTAATAGCCGGTCTTTCCTGTTAGACTCTCCCCTTTCTTCATGCCCTCCATGTTCTGCTTTCTCTGCTATTGATATCCAGTCAATCCTCTTCACCTTTCTCCACAACTTCTGAACTGACCATCACACATCCTGTGCTTGCAAGCCATCCTGTGCCACGTTTGACACCTGTGCTCCCCTCATAAATAATACATCCCCACTTTGTTTGCAGACCCTCACCTCTTATAACTCTTTAACCAATCTCTTTGCACTTATATATTAACATTGTTATGTGGTGCAGGCAAGACTCAATGAGTAGCCGAGCAATGTACATAAGGCAGTGTATCTACTAATACAAGAATGGTGTTCTAATATAGAATAAAAACAATATAATAATGGACAATCTTCGTGTTCGAGCGAATATGGAAGCCAGGGAGAATAGTACGCATGAGGGTCATAACATTCTTAAAATAGTACCTTTTTCAGACATTATGTCCGAGAAGGAGGTCTTTTATAGTTAGAAATGATGCTGAAAGGGCAGGTTTCTCAGCTCTTTTTTAAAAGTATGATAGGATGCAATTGTCCTAATTTCCACTGGGATGGACTCCCACGCACTAGGGTCACTTCGAGAGAATGACTGTTTGAGGGATTTTCTCCTAATTAAATTCTGGTGCTTCAAGTAAAATGTTGTCCATTTATGGGTGAGCTAGTTGAGGATTGCTAAAATGTAGCATTTTGCATGATGCAAGCTAGTTTAAATCTGTTCCTCACTCCTGTGGGGCCCCCCTTCTGAGAAACCAGAATAGCTGAGAGACTGTCAAACCTTACTTAGTCTGGTGGACGCTTAAGAGAGCAATGTGTAATATGGGAATTCCATAGAGATGAGTTTACATAATCCAGTCTCAACAGTACACCCCTGAAAACTACCCCACCCCCCCAAGCACTAAAAACGACCCCCTCCCCAAAACCCGGCCCCAGCCCCATTTACCAGACTACGTCCTCTCCCAATATTTCCTCTTCCTGTAACCACCCCTCCGTACATCTAAACCGGGCACTGCCTTAGCCCCGCATATGCTTGGTTAAGGCATATGCGTGGTTAAGGCAAGCATGGTTCCACTTGCGGGGAAATGGCACGTGTGGCTCAGCCCCCGTTGTAAAGGCCGTTTCCTGCATTTTTCATGTTCGTTTTAAAAAGGGTATTTGACCAACGCCTGGATGGTTACAAGGGAATACAATTGTGCAATAATGTAAAATCACAATATAGAGGCAATGTGATCATAAAGAGAATTATTTTTAACTGTTCGGTAATTGTAATGTGCAGTATGTGATGCAGTAAACAGTCTTTTTCTTATGTCATGTTCACTTTACTGTGGTAATAAACTGCAATTTTGCATTTGCACTATAGTAATAAATGTGTAGTTGCACCAAATCATATGGATTATTGGGCCATATTTATTTCCACTTCCATGACATAATTAAACCTATATATGTTCACTGAAAAAAAAGGTTAAAGTGAAGTTCTGGTTAGCTTTAGTTATAACACATTAACAGGTTTGAAAAAAATCTTGAAGACTAACTTAAAAACACAGTTAAAGTACATTATGGTTATGAATTTAACCGAAAAAGGACCTCAATTTGCAATTTCTGGTTAGGACCCTAATCCATAACTTACACGACAGCCATACAAGCCTAACTCGCACACCTATTTTAGTGCTCATTACCTAACCCTTAATGAAACAGGTGCTATTGCAGATAATATAAATAATCTTATGGTTGAGACTACATATCACATTACCCTTACCACTTTGATAGAGATGACTATGGGTGTGATACAATTTATTGATTTTACTCTGTGCTGTTAAATTACATTTTCATTCTGTTATTATTAGCATAAATATTGATAGTCATAAGCATTGCATTTGATGTGTGAACTATGGAGCATAACGCAAATGAATATTTCTGTACAGTTTTGTGCAGATCCGCAAAGTTAAGAAAACAAAAAATGCCATATAAAAGGAAACTCTGGACTACCCATAAATAAAAAGGCCAGCAATGCCACTGTACAGTGTGTGTGTGTGTGTACATATAGATATTTAGGGCTTTGGGTCAACTCTCTTCGTTCATTGGTGTGTTTACAGTGCTATTCACTACATCATGGGCCAATTGATCAGCCCACTTCATGTGCTGCGAGTGACCATACTTTGCTTGTGCGCATGTGTACATCCTCCTAAAATGTGTCCCATTTCAGTGCCAGGGATGGCGAATGTATGCTTTCACTTCTGTTTATTTCATATTTCTTTTACTTATTTTTTCTATGCATCTTTTTTAAACGTTTTGTTTGCAAACATAAGCACCAACTTTTTGATGGTGGCATTTTATTTTATTCTTTAGTGCTTCTAAAAATTGTATTGCTATTGTGTATATTAGCAAGAAAAATAAGTAAAAAGGCATCGCAGACTTGCCAACGCAACCTACCAGCATTAAGCACTATATACACATAGAACAAATTGTTTTTGTTATCATTCCATTTCACAAGTAGAAGTGGGTGGTATATGCCAGAGGATGGATGGTTCTACCAAAAACACAATCGGCTCACCTGTATGTTGCTGTGTCAATCAATCACTAATTAGTTTATTTTGATTAAAATCAAACTTAAGAACATAGCAGTAAAAGTAAGTGAAATGCATAGAATATAAAAATCACAAAGCAATGTCATCAACATCATAAACAGATCACAGACAGCGAGTCGTAACTAAATAATTTGAAACTTACTTGGGCAGGCTGATCTTGGTCAAACAGTCCTAAGTGGAAACTTCACATAACAATGACTAAACATCTGTTGACATACAGTAGATCTGATCTTGACAGCCATACTTGTGGTAGTGAAGGGCCGTTATCTGCTGGGAACTGGCAGGCCGCAGTGCTCGGCCTGTCAGTCAGGAACTGAGTGCCTAGTACATAGAAAGTTTGTGAGCCAGATGGAGAGCTTTGAATTGGACTCCCTTTGAGAAAAGAAACGAGTAAAAAAACTCTCATGGTGAGATGTATTCTCTTTGTGTAAAGACTCTAGCGCGAGCTGGTGGTACTTCTGTCACCCCAACAGATGAGCATGGTTGGCCAAGTAGAGTCCATTGACATAGTCCAGCCCTGATACAACCCACAGATTATCACTGAGATTTTTCCGGAGAGGGTGATGTTGGGATAAATACATCATAAATACGTCATATGGGAACAGCTCTTTTGGATTTGGGCATGATATGTTGGGACAAAATATTGGCAGCCATATCTGTCACCACACCACCTGAAGTAATCACCAATTTTTCAAAGCAAGTTGCCTACCTCAAAATGACCAGCTACCAATTGGCCAGACATAAAATGCATGATAAGTTAGCGACGCAAAGCTGCAACTCAGTACAGCCCCATTTTATACAGTACAACTACACAGAGAGCAACACACTGATGGTTGGCAATGCTTAAATTAATCTGCATTTCTGGTAAGTCCTTTGTGTGCATTCCATACCATTTGTATTACCCTCCACTTTCATTGCTTGGTGTTTGTGTTTGTAGTGATTTAAACCTGTTGCGAGTGACCACTTTCAGTGCTTTTCATGTGCCAGTGTATTTATTTTGGAGTGCTTCATATTTTGTTCGCTTTGGTTATTGTTTGTCTTACAGTGCCACCGGGTTCATAGGGGTGTTTATTATTTTATTGTGGTTCAATCCTTGCAGTGTTAGGGTAACATTTTCACACCTTTCAATAAACATGCGCCTTCTTTTCATTGATTTCCTTATGTCTGGGTATTTCATTTGAGGTGCTTTTATAATGATCACCTCTCATTGTTTGTTAAATGTTAGTTGTAGAGCCCTCATGCAGGACACCACTTTCATTTTCGTCGGATGCTGTTGTGTTGCATTCTTGTGAGGCCTTAAGTGTAATGTTCACTAAGTTCATTGCTTGTCCTTTGCCTGTGTGTTTGTTTGGGGGGCTTCTTGTAGTATGTGCATCATTAGTTGCCTGCCACATGCCAGTATTTGCTTGCGGCCTTTGCTCACACCTTTCACTGCTTGTCATCTGCCTGGGTATTTGAGAGGGTTCTTGCAATCTGATTCATTTATTTGTAAAGCACAGTGGCTTCTTGGCACGGATACCTAAAAAGTGATAATTTCCTACCAAGTCGCGCGAGCGCAGAAAAAAACCAAGGCGAGGTGGCAAGAGCCTCTGTGCACGGAATCATTGCTTGTCCAATGTCTGGGTATTTGTTTGGGGTGCTCCTTTTAACGTCCTCTTCTTGAATTGCTTTTCATATGTTTGGTTATTTTTGGGGTGCTACTTTTTAACGTACTCCTCTGTCCTTGCTTGCCATACTTCTGTACTGCCCCGTCATGGCTTGGCGTAAGTCAGCTCGGTGGGTCGGGACCTTGAATGCAACGTGTTTGCCACATGCGGCACTTTCACAGGACTTTTTCACACTTAAGTCTGGGAAGAGGCCAGCGCCAGGAAGGCCTACCCGGTGCTCTCTGGGCGGAAAACATTTGCGCGTGCCGCCGTGTAAAATGTTTGCCAATTAGGAGTTGAGGCCTTTTTATTTTTAAGAGTAACAAAAATATGCCAGTGCTTCTATTCAAAGATACCGCCGCGCTCTTGTGGCTAGTGTCTCTAGGCACCCTCGTGGGCTCCCAAGAGCATTTTAGGACACGGGTTGCGTAAGGCGGGCCAGGTGGAGGCCGCGGCTCATTCCGAATCCACGGGCCCCTCTTAAAATAGTGTGTTGTGCGCCGTCGCCATGTAAACAGCAGTTCGCAGATTCCACACGCTGCGTCGGCTCCATGCCACACCGGCCTGCGCGCAACACTCGCCTCGGGGCCCATAGATTTATTGTTTGATTAAGAGCTCCTGGGTGTATTCGCCCTAGGTTGCGCAGGAAGTGGTTTCCCTCCTGTCGCCTTTGAAGGCATTATTCCTTTTACACAGAATGTTACCCACGCGCGTCTGATTACTCCCCGGCCTTATATGGGTGCAGGTTGTGTTTTTCACTGGAAGGCTCTTGAGTTGGGCCTAAAAATAAATCTGAAGTGGACGGCCTTTTGGATCATTGCTTGCAAAGATGAACGCTGCTGCGGCGGCGCCATGGCAACCATGCAGGAGGCTCTGTCATGTTGTATTGCACTGAGCACGAGGAGGGGCACTCTTTATGCCATGGCTCCACCCTATTTTTGTGACGCCATCACGTCCATTTCACGAGTGAGCCGATCCGTCAACTAATATTGGTGTGAGGCGATATCCATGGTTGCCAGCTAACCCCATGACGTCATCAGCACCTTTAACCAGTAAAGTGTATTTTTTTAAACGGCGTTCTGGATCGTGTAGTTTTACATCTACAATCGCAAGTAAGAGCTTATGAGGGTAAGTGTGGTGCTGCTGTTGTTGGCTGAAAGACTAGACGAGTGAAACTTGCTTTTTTTCCTTTGTGGAGATTACTCGGAATGCCCAAAAATTGCAAGTAATTACAGGCTATTACGCAAAGTGCTGGTCTGGCATTTTGCACATTTTGTTTAGCACCATTTTTTTTTTTTTTTATTCACTTTTAAAGCAAGGGCATTTTTTGCACTAAAAAGATAACAAAATTGGGCATTAGGTAAACAGCAGCTGATCACGTTTGGTTCATTCATGTTCTTTCACTGAAATATAGGACTTTTACCTAAATGCGATCCCATTAACGTGATGGCCGGACTGGGAACAGCAACCAGCCCTGGCAGATTGCTGCTCGGCCGGGCCCTGGGAGCGGGGAGGGGGGGAAAATAAGCTAGCAAGAAGCACCGCTCCCGCTTTTGTTAGAGGGGGCTAATATTGCAGCAAAACCGGCCCCCAGTGGCAATACTGCCCCCACGGGCACAAAACCGGCCTGCTATGGCCAGTCCGGCCCTGGATGTGAACAAGTGCTGAAATTTCATGTATTTTGCCTAACAATCGTAACATGAAACGCTACAAACTAAGTGAAATTACACCAGCCCAAACAAATTTTTGCCCAAGCCTAAAGAAAATCCGAACTGATTACAGGTGCCTCTGATGGAAAGCGATCCATTTCCGTGTGTATTGCAGCATTTGTATGGACCTTCCATCAGTGGCGGAACATTAGCCCCCGCGTTGCTTGGGGTTCCTTCGGCACTGTGCACTGGCAGCGGGCCCCTGGCCTGAGAGCTCTTGACTGGGTCCAGGGTGGTGAGGCCCATCCATGTACTTTGCCAGGGTTGGGGGAGGGGGCACAAGTTTTGTTACACCACTGGCTTCCATACCACTTACGAGGCCCCCACAGTGCTCTGTGGCAAGACCAGTAAGTGGCTACTCAGTGGCTTGATTGCAGTGTAGCATGCTTTTTGAGGTTTGGAGGTGCGCTTCAATTATGTTGCGGAATTAAGCATTTAGTCTGTGTAAATTTTGTTTGTTAACCCTCTTTTGGCAGGGGTTAAATTTGCATATGGATTGTTGCCAGGGCCAGCTGTAGCTCTGGTGGCACCGGCGCGACAATCTTTTTTGGCGCTGCCCCTCCCATGACCTCCTCCTTGGATTCCCTCACTACCACCCTGCAAAACTGCCGCTCATCTCTCCATAGCCCCTCTCTCACATACATTTAATTTGTTTTAAAGCACTGGCTTTACTAATCCACTCAGCTATCAACTTTCAATACAGATCTGTTCTGTGCAGCAGGCATATTAACCCTCTGCTCTACTTTTTGACGAGTCAGAACTGCCACTAGACAAACCTCAGATCTCTCTCTCTCTCTAGCAGGAACATTCAGCATGAGCTATCTTGACATTTCTATTGCTGCCTGAAAGCTGGATGCACAAGGAACTCTGCAGCAGGTGCTTTTAAATCTTAAATTATTGCTAAACACAATGCCCCCTCTCCAGGTCAGCGCCCAGTGCAGCTGCACCACCCTAAAGTCGGCCCTGGTTGTTGCTTTTCCCATATCATTGCGGAAAATAAAGTGACGTGATTTAGCCTCGTCATTGGTGATAGAAGAAATTAACGCAAGCGTGCATTGGCTTGAGTCTGACGACTTTGTATCTCCCTTCCCTAGTTGTCCAGGAATTATAGTTATTTTCTGCACGCTAACGAAGGACGCCACCCCATGGGTGAACCTTGCCCTCCGATGCATCACTTGTCCTGCCTGATAAGCAGCTGTAATGGTGAACAATTCCCTGCTTGCCTGATGACCTGGCGCTTAAACACATTTGGAGTTTTCTTTTTCGATTTGGTTGCTTTTGAACCTGTCTTTGGTCAGATCCTTTTCACTCAGTATGAACATAAAGGTGGTGTTCGGTGGCGATCAAAATGCACTTCAGTTGATGACAGCTGGTAGTCCCTTCTGAGAATCTGCTCTTGACGTGGTTGCCTATCAGCTGTGTTTGAATTATGTTAATTTTCTAGATTGTGATCTTGGGGGTAAATTGTTCAGTTTTTCCACCCATTTGCTAAATTCTCTCAGATGTGCTAGAACAATGCAGTTCTAAAAACCCACCCCCCTTTTCTCCTCTTATCCCAAGCTTGGTGGCCAACCATAACTTTTCCATGATTGTAGAGAACTAGGACTTCCCCACTGTGTGAGTGACTTAGAGGTTCCCCATTGGTGTGCAGAGACGTGAAAAGAGCATGGACATCCATGTATTTTGCACCAAGTGTGACAGTTGTGCACACCCACAGACTACCAAACAGACCTGAATCCACCTCCACGTCCTCCTCAACCTTTCCCTTCTCCACTTCCTCCACCACCAGAGTTGCCTTTACTACCAACTCAGTCCCCACTACCACCTCCCCTACATCCTTCACCATCACATCATTCTAAAATACCGCCACATCATTCTCCTCCGCAACCACCAGAGACCACTACCATCACTCACCTCTTCATCCACCACCATAATCAAATTCTGGAGCAACAGAGATGGATATCATTTTTTTTTTTTTTGTCCTTAAAAAATAATTTCATTCACAGTGGCCTGCCCCCAGAGCAAGCTTTGGTCTTTCAAACACCACTCTCGAAAAATAAACTGTGGACTTCCGAGTAATAGCAAACATCGGCCTCATCTCCCCTTTTATCCCCTTCTCCCCTTTTACCCCCATTAACTTAGCAATATGCCACTGTGCATCCAAAGCTTAGTGACCCAGGGAACCATTAACATGGGTTCCAGAACACATGGAACAGAGTGTGCACGAACCCTCCCTTGGGGCCACTTACAGGGGAACGCTTACTTGAAAGATGCTGCCTTGCTGCTTACCTCTCTTACTGCCTGGAGTTGGTAACAAGAATAAATGATCCTACCCGGTTTCATTAATAATAGAAGCACCCTAGAAATTAGGTTAAATCAATGGCTGGGCCCATCCTATACACCCATTACCAAGGCACCCAAACTGACTGACACACTCTCTCTCATACACACACACTCACACAACACGGACAACCACATTCTCACACACTCGCTCACCCTCGCTGTCACACTCATTCAAAAGCACACACACACACACACTCACATACTCATTCACTCTCTCACACACTCTATACACCCCCCATACCTCCTAAGCCCAGAAGCTGGTGGCCCTATCTGTTGAGGGCATCACCACCACACAATGTCGGTGTTGACCTGCAATGTTAGTTTCTAATTTTTGGACAATGTTAACGATCTAGTATATATACAAACGCTCCATTTGCACAAAGTGCCCCCAAATTCTTCGGAAGAGGGCCTCCCGACTCGCTTGTAAATTAGCCTTCAGGTCCTACCAAGTTTTGTCAATATTCCGGCCATAATGTTCTTAGATGTGCAGTATTTTTCATTACATTTGCCGAAGGTCTTTTGGGGTTAACTCTTAAACACGAGTACATCGTTTGTGGTGCTCTTTTTATTATATTTGTTTTCCTTATACAGGATTTAAGGATGCATTTTTACTCAGTGTAAAATGAAAAACATTCATGTTAACCAATTAAAAGTAGTGATTCCACCTCAAAAGAATGAAAGGCTAAGCTGGTCCTGCCAGGCTTCAAACTCATGAGCTGCCGGTAACGTGTCACTGGTGAATCTTTAAGTCACCTTGTCATACTGGTCGTTGTGAAGCCTTTACTCTTTTATGAATTCATTCAGCTCCCTCCTGTACTTAGCCTATGCTATGTGGAGTGTAACAAAGGGTGGGTGGTGGCGCATACTTCACGCCTACAAATGAAAGAGCAAAAATAAACCTTTGAGACAACCTTGCTTGGCCATTTGTTCGGTAATGTCACACCCCAATATTTGTGGAACTAGCAATGTCTCGCTGCGGTACTAACAATAGGACAAGGCCCATTTTCATTTCACTGCACACATTTTGTCAGAATGTTGTGACTTCGTCAGTGTGAGAAGAATAAAAACAAAAGCATTGTCAAAGCAAATGGGTCCGAGTTTGATGTGCTGACGCAGGCTGCATTAGCACACTGGAGCATGACACACAGGAGGGAGTCAGCAGGAGTGCACTAAGCATGCTATATTTGTTAAGTAGTCCCCCCCATGAAGGTCTATACAAGTGCTAGACGAGAGGTAGAAGAATGCACCCAAACAGCCAATAGCATTAGGTAAGAGATGAAATCTGCACTGGGCTATGCCAGGTCGTAATTGACAAAGTCTCAAACCAATAGCTGAAAGAAACTGATCAAAGAAGGGCAATGTTAGAAAGAGACTTGCATAAGGCCCACTCTAAGTGTATTGTAAACAATTAATCTGGTTGGCAGCCATGCTGTCAAAATCTAGACCTAAAAAGAATACAGTTGTCAAACTTTTTCTCACATTGGCCTTTGGTCTCCTCACTTCAAGGTAGAAGAATGTGCTGTACATTCTAAACTCTAAGTCACACAAAGGATTGTTCCCTTCTGCCCTCGTCTACCTGTCTCCTTTCTCCCTGTGTTGGTTTCTCAAAGTCTCCGTGTCTTCCCGGGTCTGTTTCTCCCCATGTCTGCCTGCAAGTGGTTATGTCTCACCCGGCCTATAACTCGCCATATTTCCCCTTGCCTATGAGGTTCTGTGTCTATTTACGTCCTTGTCTGTCTTTGTCTCCTTGAGTCAGTTTCTCTAAGTGTCCTGTCTGCTCCTGTCTGTATCTTCCCCCTGTCTGTATCTTCCCCCTGTCTGTATCTTCCCCCTGTCTGTATCTTCCCCCTGTCTGTGTCTTCCCCCGGTCTGTGTCTTCCCCCGGTCTGTGTCTTCCCCCGGTCTGTGTCTTCCCCCGGTCTGTGTCTTCCCCCATCTGTGTGTCTTCCCCCCGTCTGTGTGTCTTCCCCCGTCTGTGTGTCTTCCCCCCGTCTGTGTGTCTTCCCCCGTCTGTGTGCCTTCCCCCGTCTGTGTGCCTTCCCCCGTCTGTGTGCCTTCCCCCGTCTGTGTGCCTTCCCCCCGTCTGTGTGCCTTCCCCCGGTCTGTGTCTTCCCCCCGTCTGTGTGCCTTCCCCCGGTCTGTGTGCCTTCCCCCCGTCTGTGTCTTCCCCCCGTCTGTGTCTTCCCCACCGTCTGTGTCTTCCCCACCGTCTGTGTCTTCCCCACCGTCTGTGTCTTCCCCACCGTCTGTGTCTTCCCCACCGTCTGTGTCTTCCCCCCGTCTGTGTCTTCCCCACCGTCTGTGTCTTCCCCCCGTCTGTGTCTTCCCCCCGTCTGTGTCTTCCCCCAGCCTGTGTCTTCCCCCAGCCTGTGTCTTCCCCCAGCCTGTGTCTTCCCCCAGCCTGTGTCTCCCCCCAGCCTGTTTATTATCCTGTCTGTATCTCATTCCTGCCAACTCACACGGTGCCGCCACGTGACACACGATATCGGCTCCCATCATACGATCTCCAGATGAGGAGCCGATATCACATGCTGGCAAGAAAAATGAGCTGAAAACCACTGTATATAGTGGTTTTCCAGCTCGTTTTCCGAGGCTTTGAACTGCTGACGTCCATTAAGGGGTGTGAAAACTCCCCAGGACATCGGCACCAGACTCAGTAAGCTTTTTCTTTTATTTTTTTGGGGAGGAGGGGGCTTGGAGGCAGGGTGGGGTTCAAAAGTGCCTCGTAGGTATTTCTCAGCACGAGGCCCTGCCCCACCCCCTCCTTACATGGTGAGATTGTTCTTTAAGTTGGCAGGTATGGTATCTTACCCTTAGGGCCGGCTTTAGGGTAGTGCGACCCCTGTGGCCCCACTGGGCGCGGACTTGGAGGGGGGTGGGGGGCGCTGACCTCAGGTGGGGGCAGTGGTGTAACAAAGCCCCCGCAGCCCCTGCAGTGTGGGGGGGGGCTCCCGAGGTCCAGGGTGCCCCCCAGCACAGTGCCCTGGGCTGATAGCTCCTGAGTAAGTCTGAAGGGGGCCCCCTCCCTTTACTTTGCAGGGGGCCCCCCTCAAGTTTCGTTACACCACTGGGTGGGGGAGTTGTGTTTAGCAATAACTTACTATTTAAAAGCAGCTGATACAGAGTTCCTTGTACATCCAGATTTCAGGCAGCATTAAAAATGTCTAGATAACTCTTGTGATTAATGTTCCTGCTAGAGAGAGAGATGGAGCTTTGTCTAGTGGCAGGTTTAATTCGCCATAAAGTAGCACATAGGGTTAATATGCCTGCTGCAAAGAACAAATCTGTACTTTATGTGGATAGCTGTGTTGATTAGTAAAGCCAGCCTTTACCAGCGCTTTAAAACAAATGAAAAGTAGGTGAGAGAGTGGTTATGGAGAGATGAGGGGCCCTTTTGCCGGATGGTAGTCATGGAATCGGAGGAGGTGGTCATGGGGGGCAGAGGGGGGCGTTAGAAAAGATTGTCGCACTGGGCGCCACCAGCGCTAAAGCAGGCCCTGCTTAACCTGTCTGTATCTTCCTCAGTCTGTATCGTCCCCCGACTGTATCGTCCCCCGACTGTATCGTCCTCCGACTGTATCTTCCCCTCTGCATCTTCCTATGTCTGTGTCAAGGGATTCCGCCATTCAATCAATCAATCAAGTTCACATCCGCTCGAGATCAAAATGTTGAATTTTGTTTTTTTTTGCGCGTTTGTATATAGCGAAAGGACAACGGGACGCAGACCCAAAAGGGGCGCATAGTTGCAAGAACAGTGCAGTGTGCCAAGGCTTGAGAAATAACCAGGACTCTCACAGCAGGGATCAGATGCAAAACAGAGGACCTTGCCTTTGGGTTTCAGGACACGTCCTGGGAGTGAATGTATTCCGTCAGCCTGACGAGCATATGATCCCAGACTTGTGATGGCGGTCACAGGACAGCGGGCGCTCCGAGGGAAGTCAGGCGCACAGAGCTCCCTAATGAAACCCACCTTCAATATCGGGGGCTGGCGATATCCTTTGAAGATGATGCTAGAGCCGAACTGCTCTCTCCTGAGGAAGCTTTGAGGGAGGGGTCCTCCCCCTGAAAACATTTAGCAACAAACATGACTAGATTGTACATTTCACTGTAGCATATGGCAATAAACTGCTAAAAAGCTGCAGACTTTCTAGGCAGCCCTAACGGTGCACTCCTTAAACCGTGTCATACTTACACGGTGAGCCAGACAGCCAGAACCCACTTGTTGGGAGTACACTGTCCCCCCTTCTCCTCTTAGAAAACTCTGGGGAAACACATGGCACAGTGGTGGATTTCTCACTACAATTTCCATAAAAAGAGTTAAAAAAGCTATTGATTTTACAAGCAGTTCAAATAATCAATGTATATAATATGACAAGGCACTGTATGATTTTTTTTTCAAGTTGGATATAGCAAATTTTTCCAATTCTACTTTCCCCTTCCTCCCATTGGAAGGAATCTGCCCAGAAGGTGAAAGGTGGGTAAATGAAAAGCTCCACAGATCTCACAGTATCAGGTGTATATAGCAGTGCTATCACTCAGGGTCATCAGGTCTCAGACTCATATGCACGAGTGGCCACTCATATTGCGCAGATCTTACAGATTCAGTTAGCGCTACATTTATGAGGTTGCACCATTCCTACAGACTTTGATCTCAGACAGCAATAGAGATGATAGTCATAAAAAGCTACGTCGTCCGAGATGATCAAATGCATGAGTCACAAAATAAGAGCCAGGGTAGCAAGTGCCCTCTGGAACCAATGTAAATGACATCATCACATCTTTGACTCTCTTGGCATGACACTCTGTGTCTTATGTGACTGGGGGATTCCTTCAGGCCTTTATCTGAAATCATTGTTTTATACTGATTTGTCCCGAAGCCAACTCTTTTCGTCCCAAGCTTCACAAGACAGTAATTCCACTTCTTCCGTATGTCTGTGACAACATGTTATTATGTCAAACACTGGTTGAGCATTAAATTAGCTGGATTCTTTTGCTGATGAAAATAAGCAAGGTGGTAATTAACCAAGACCAAAGTGATGACCAGTGGCCAATGGTGAGACTCAATACAGCTTCGCTCCTATCAGTATGGGTCTTTTAATACATCTCTGATATGAGGCCACATTGTGGCTGTATAGCTGTAAAAATAGCTACCTTTGTTAGCGTTCTCATTGCACTCAGTACCAGTTAAGGAGGTCATCCGTGGCACCATTATTTACAGGTAATAAAACACCAGTGCATCCAATGTAATGCATATGGAGCTTGGCCATGGAGTCATTCCACCCTATTTAGGTAATGTGGAAAGTTTCAGGCCCTTCCTTTGCCCTCTGCTATTAGGAATGAGAGGCATTGGATTGAGGCACAGTTCATTCGATTTTGGCCTGATTTATCAGCTAAAAAAGGAATTAAATCGCAGAAGCATTCAGACCGTTTTCTCGTAACTTCATCGTCAAGAGACTGCTCGCCGTGTGTACACTGTGGGTGAGCCTCAGCTCTGTGTTTGCCCGGCACTTGCACAGAACAGCCTGACAAATGTGTGGTAATGCACTAGGTCTTTGTACTTTTCTGGATCTATAAATGCAGCACAGTGCAAAATGCTGTTGAAACAGATTTGCAGAAATCCCGCCTCACCAATGTTTGAAAGGCAGTCTTTCTTCCGTGACTCTTTGCAAAAGGCTTCAAATGCAGCGATGGATGCTTGTGAGGGACAGCAAACCTGTTTCGGCACTCCTCTTCACAGTGCCTGTTCCTTTGAGGGTCAGAGGTCGCAATATCAAACAAGCACTGGCATAGCCAATAGGTCTCGCCTTTGGGACCTTATAAGTGTTTAGTTATCCAGCACAATATCCTTGGTGCAACAACATCAACTGTTGCATGGCTAAACACTTATAAGGTCCCAAAGGCGAGACCTATTGGCTATGCCAATGCTTGTTTTTAGCTTATCATGGCTTCATTGCTAGCTGGTCTAGCATGAACATAATTGTGTAGACTGTTAGAGTGTATTAACACCCCCTGTTAAAGACTTTTGAAGCACATACTCACTGAGCCTTTACTACTTGGTATAAACAATTAATATGTGCTTCGAATGTATATTAATTTGATTTTTTTACCGGACTATACTGCGTGACTAATTGAATACTCATCATTTTTATCATGTACAGTACAGGTCTTGGTGACCTTGTTTCCATTTTATGATTATGCGCCTTCTGGGTACCGCCTGTTGAGAAAAATATGGTACTCCTCTTGGTCTAATTGTCATATGCACGTATAAGCACGCATCAATGGTGCGCATAGGCAAGCGGGTGGTACATTCAACATAATCATGCAGTACAACACACTGGTGTGGTGTTATCTATGTCCTACAAGGGTGTGCTTGTTGGCGTGTATTCATACCTCGTTCTTTTTATTTAAATAGCCTTACAGCAAATGTATGTTCTCTCCTTAACACAGGGGGTACACTACATTTGGTAGTTGCCACTTAGCCTCGCCCACTTGCTTGAAGTGTTAGCACCCCCTCCCCTCCAGGAAGTTCAGTTCTTGTTGGCCCCTGGTGGCGCTTTTGTCTTATTTACAGATGCGCACAACAGTTTTTTTATTAATACAATATACATTAAAAAAGACTAATGCCTGCGTCCCAAGTATTACTCTAGCTTATTGGGGGCCTTGAACAGTCTGAATTGTCACACTTGTAGGAATTTAGTAGTTGTGTTGATACTGTCATTGGCAGCGATGTCAGGGGCAACGGGTGGTGCAAGCTGCAGTGACTTCCTGACACTTATTTTTGGGTTTTTAGCAAATTAAGCACTGGCTGCGGGGCCACCAAATGCGCTGTGTAGCACTTCCTCTGCTGCCTCCCCCTGTTCCCCCAGGCAACACTCTCTTACCCGTAACATGCTCTTTATCTCGCTAGATGATATCTATACATTTATATTCATTTGAATCCAATGCAGCAACGTATTTTATTTAGTTTTGCAAAAGTTTCATATCCGTACATTACAATGTAAAGCTTTTGCTAAATATTAGGTGAAATTCATTCATGAGAATCTGAACATGATGACCAAGAAGTACTTAATTGCTCAATTCAAGACCAAAGAGAGGGAAAAACAAAGTGCTGCGGTTTGTTGGGAATATAAACGTTTACATATGCTTCCAATCGAACAATGATCTTAGGCTATGGGACAGAGTAAGGACAAACAATGCCATCAGCTCGATTTACTGATTTACTTGTTTAAGGCTATAGTGATAGGTTATAGGTGCATCCAATCAGAAGGCACGTCGACCAGTCCAATGAAAATCCGTTTTACAAACAAGGGAGAAGTTTAATTATGTAAGACCTCGCCGGAATCGCCTGAAAGCCAGTGCATCATGCCCATGCGTTAATCATAACAACAGTTGTGACAGCCAGATGCCTATCGTGGTCAAGAGCTAGCGGGTGCAAGTGGTAGGCAGGTGATTTGTTTCTCGAACGTGCAAGACGCCTACTCCTGCAATGCACTCCCTCTCTCAGGAAATCGAGGGCTTCTCCAAAACAAACCTACGGAAGCAGCGCACGAGGGTTACCACCGTCACCGGTAGGAGGACGGTGGAGTCCTGGAGAGATTCCCTCTTACATGTAGAGGAGGATACAGACCAGGGCTCCGAGGCCGTGTGTGGCTATGTGGAGGACCACAGTCTGGACCTGCAGATAGGGGTGATCAAACCCTGGCTGCTACTGGGTGAGTCATTACTGTGTGTGACATAATTTGGATGGTGTCACATGCCCCCTGTATAATTTTTAATGATCAGCGTTCATCGGTGTCTTGCAGCGGCTGAACGTGTATCCAATATAGTGAATTTAAGGTGAAGGTTCCAGGTGACCATACAGAATGTCCAGGGATCTGCACACCATTACTAAATTACAGTGGTGACAGGATTACTTTTGTGACGAATGTGAAATGTTTGAAGGAATTCCACAGTTTGTTTATGTGCTATGTCTTTTACTTGTCTAGGTATTTTTGGAAACTTGCACGGAGATACAATTTCTGTAACCACATTCTCCGTGCACAGAAAACTCATGCAACATAATGACACTGCGATGCAAGCTTTTAAACCGGTAGCTTTCTTTTACTTAATAGTAACAAGATAAGCGCAAAGCGTGTTGTTGTCGGGCAATGAAAACGCGCTGAAAGTTAAAAAAAACAAAAAACAAGGAATGCGCGTGAGAGAGAGGGGGGGCAGGAGGTGAGCCCGGGAGTGGTGCATGCGTGCGCGCGCAGTCTGCTCATTTTCACAAGGTGGATGCCGCCACAAGCACGAGTGTGTGCTTGAAAATGAGCAGAGCGACGGCTAAAGGCCTTCCTATGCAGCGCATGCACGCTGCGTAGGCGAGACCTAAAAAAGGCCACTTAGTGAAAGGGACTTCAGGTGTAGCATGCAAGGATGCATGGTACCTCTGCCTGCCAGCCCATCACAGTGGAAGGGGTTCCTTATCAACAGTTTCTGCTTCGAAATTGGTCATGCAGTTGGTACCCATGAATCATTTGAGACCACGTAATTGTTCGCAGTTCATTGGTACCCGTCTTTGGGACTGGCAAGATGGGGGATGCCCCTTTACCTCCTACTTTGGCTTTTGACTTAAAACATAAGTATTTGCAAAGTGGACATTGCAATTCCCCAATACAGTTGGATACTGCTACGCAGTTGCGTAGCATGAACGGAGCCACAGTGACGGTTGCCCCGGGCTCAAAATTCTTAGGGGTATTCTTAGGGGCGCAGGGTCATTCTGAGGGGCGCAAAACTTTAAAAGAAAAGTAGAAAGATACTTGCCTTGCCCCGGGCGCTGACAGCCCATGCTACGCCGCCGCTGCTGCTACGTAGTTCTAGCACATTGTGAGTTGGCTAGTACATTGCAATACGGGTCTACAACTCTACACAAATTAGCACTCAAATATCTAAATTTAATGTATGATGGGAATTCAGTCATTTTATATTTAAACATCAGCTGGACATTTTCTGAAAATGCAGACGTTGTGCTGCAGATTTCTACCTTTTCGATTTTAATACATAAACACTATTCCAACAGACAAGTGTGCAATTCTATGCAAATAACTTTGCGTCTCTAAACAACCGAATTGTAATATCGATAATCAATAATATGGCTTCACAACATCAACTCGACATTTTCATTTTGGACTTGTATGTGCTACTGCCCCACATGGACAGAATATGCCTGCATATCGAGAGATGATGCGGAAGGGATGGCCACCAGGTGTCAATAATGCCCAGCTCATTCTAGGGAGGCTTATGCGAAGCCAAGGATAGCCACCATATGCCTGACATGGCCACCACTATGCCATGGTTGATCACATTAATGCCAAGTGTGCCCAGAGTATGACAATGAATGCCACTGTAGACCATGAGCACCTTTATGCCTGGAATGACCACCATAATGCCAAGGATGGCTCAGTCATAGGCCTGGGATTGAAGTCACTATGCCATACATGACATGACCACAGCAATGCTAAGAGTACCAAAGGTATGCAAAGGAATGCTAGAATATGCTAGGACCACTAATATGTCAGGGATAGCCACATTAATGCCAAGGATGAAAATAGTGTGCCCGAGTAGCCACTAATTGAGGTGCCTCTGCTCTTTCAGAAAGGGTCACTAAAGGCGACGGATGCCCACAATATGCAGAGCGATACCAAAGGGGATGATGGACGGAGCGTTAGAGCAAATCAAACACTCACCCCCAGTCAACGGATCTGGGTTTAATCCATCATCATTCTTTAGCTCACTCCACCACCCCAGTTCAGACATGGCCATATGCAAATCAGTCTGACCCTGTGCCTCATGGGAACAGTCCAGCCCGAACTGCCAAGCCATGTCTTCCCTGGACCGGAAACAAGCATCCTGGGACCGGTTTCGGGTTCATAACCCTCATCAGCCAGGCTATCTTGAATCCAGTGGCAAAGTGAGCAAGGGACCCACGTCTGGGCATACCCTGCCAACTTAGGGCGAACAAAGCGATACCAAAGGGGATGATGGACGGAGCGTTAGAGCAATCAAACACTCACCCTCAGTCACTGATCTGGGTTTAATCCATCATCATTCTTTAGCTCACTCCACCACCCCAGTTTAGACATGGCCATATGCAAATCAGTCTGACCCTGTGCCTCATGGGAACAGTCCAGCCCGAACTGCCAATGGCTTGGCAGTTCAGGCTGGACTGTTCCCATGAGGCACAGGGTCAGACTGATTTGCATATGGCCATGTCTGAACTGGGGTGGTGGAGTGAGCTAAAGAATGATGATGGATTAAACCCAGATCAGTTGACTGGGGGTGAGTGTTTGATTTGCTCTAACGCTCCGTTCATCATCCCCTTTGGTATCACAATATGCAGAGAACAGCCACCAGGGTCAGAATTATGCCACAAGTTGTAGCTATTATAGCCAGGTAAAACACCATTGTGCTTGCGGTGGCCAACATTATGAAAGGGATGGGCAACATTATTCCAAGCATCCCCAAAATATCAACAGGATGACTACCTTATGCCAGGGATATCATTATGCAAACGTAAAATACCACTGTGCCTGGGATCTCCATTACTGTACCACAGACCCCTCCCCAGATGCCAGGGAGCCCAATCTCCTTATACTGCTACCCATCATTCATTAACACTTGCACAGTTTGGAAGCCACATTCCTGCAGGATTGAATGTGTGCAAACATTACATTCCTAGGTGATTGAACATGTGTGATAATCGCATGCTCAAAGAATTGGGCCTATGTAAAAGCTGTATGCCCAAAGAATTTAAAAGGTGCGGAGTCACATGCCCAAAGGACTTAAGTTGTGTGAAGGTCATATGTCCAAAGGACTGGCGATGTGTGAATGTCGCGTGTCCAAAGGACTGAAGTTGTGTGAAGGTCACATGCCCAAAGGACTGAAGGTGTGTGAAGGTCACATGCCCAAAGGACTGAAGTTGTGTGAAGGTCACATGCCCAAAGAACTGAAGTTGTGTGAAGGTCATATGCCCAAAGGACTGAAGTTGTGTGAAGGTCACATGCCAAAAGGACTGGAGTTGTGTGAAGGTCGCATGCCAAAAGGACTGGAGCTGTGTAAAGGTCACATGCCTAAAGGACTGGACTATGCGCCCGTCCCCGACCGCGGCCAGGGACCCTGGATCTCCTAACATCCAAGGCTACGACTCAGCCGCCCTCCTCGCACTCAACCCCATAAGAAACAACAACTGCAAGCTGTCCACACCGAACACCACCCACGGCCAGTTCTCCTGCCGTCATTGCCACCAGACCTTCACCACCCTCCGCATCCCCACGGACACCACCCCAACGTCGGATGCCAACACCATCGAAGCCCTGAAATGCATCCTCCTCAACGTGCACTCCCTGCACAAACACGCCATAAAGATCTGGAACCTCCTCGACACCCTCTCGCCAGACATCGTCTTTTTCACAGAAACCTGGACCAACGCCGCCTCCGCCCCCGACATCGCCACCGCCAACCCTGACGGATACAAGATCCAGAGGAAGGACCGCCCCAACCGCCCAGGAGGAGGACTCGCCATCGCACAAAAGAGCTCCCTCCGACTCACCACCTCCACTACGAGCAATTCCCGTCCACCACCGAGCACCTCCACTTCCAGATACAGACCAGCCCCAGATCCACTTTACGCGGCACACTTGCGTACTGGCCCCCCGGACCACGAACTGGGTTCGCCACCACCATCGCCGACCTCGTCGCGCCCCACACCATCGCCTCCACCAATTAGATACTCATCGGAGACATCAACTTCCACCTCGACAACCTCAACGACCCAAACTCCTCCACCCTCCTGGGCAACCTCTCAAACCTCGGACTGAAACAGCTCATCAGCACTCCCACCCACAAGGCAGGATACACCCTCGACCCCATCTTCGCAGGAGGTAACAACATCCACGTCAGTCGCACCACGCAACTCCTCTGGATGGACTATCACTGCGTACACTTCCACACCAACAAACCCACCGTCCCCAAACCAGCACCCCGCCCACCGAGAAGGAACTAGAGCAAAGTCACCAAGGAGCACCTCAAGTCCACCCTCAACCGCGATGCAACCCCCGCTTCAGCCGACGCCAACCTCGCTGCCAAAGAACTACACAGCTGGATCTCCAACTGCGCAGACGAACTAGCCCCCCTCCACAACCCCAACAGTCTACGCCCCAGGAAGGCCACCTAGTTCACCGCCGATCTCCAGAAATCCAGGCGCACCTGCAGACATCTAGAGAAAATTTGGCGAAACAGCAAAACACCAGAAGACCGCACCACATACAAGAACGCCATGACAGAATATCACCATCTCATCAGATCAACGAGACGAACCTTCATCCAGAAAAAGATCTCCGCCAACGCTGGCAACTAGAAAGAACTCTTCAGCATCATCCAAGAATTCACCAAACCCCCAAGCGAGGCCACAGACCTCACCCCTTCCCAGGACCTCTGCAACAAGCTCAGCTTCTACTTCCATCTGAAAATCAAGTCCCTCTACGACAACATCAACAAACGAACCCTGGACTCCCAAACCACTCCTCTCCCATCAAAGCAATTCAACCCACCATCTCTGCCTGGACCCAAACCACCACCGAAGACACCGAATCAACCATGAAAGGCATCCACTCAGGAGCACCCACGGACCCCTGCCCTCCGCACATCTTCCACAGAGCCGCCGCCGCCATCGCACCGGAACTACGACGCACCAACACCACCTTCGAAAGCGGCACCTTCCCTGATGACTGGAAACGCGCAGAAGTCAAGCACCTGCTCAAGTAGCCCGCAGTAGACCCTTCGGACCTCAAGAACTACC
Organism: Calotriton arnoldi; assembly: GCA_963921515.1. NCBI lineage: Eukaryota > Metazoa > Chordata > Amphibia > Caudata > Salamandridae > Calotriton > Calotriton arnoldi. The sequence continues at coordinate 8,105,204 of CAWUFW010000013.1, read as the reverse complement.
GACCCATCTCCCTCCTTCCCTTCGCAGCCAAAGTCACTGAGAAGACCGTCAACGCCCAACTTACAAAATTCATCAAAGAGAACTCCATCCTTGACCACTCCCAATCCGGATTCCCCAGCAACCACAGCACCAAGACCGCCCTACTCGCCACCACAGATGACATCCGCACCCTCCTCGACCAAGGCCACACCGCGGCCCTGATCCTACTCGACCTCTCGGCAGCCTTCGACACCGTCTCCCATCGCACAATCGCCGCCAGACTCCACGATGCCGGCATATGGGAAACCACACTCAATGGCTCTGCTCCTTCCTCACCAGCAGGACCCAAAGAATCAGACTGCCACCCTTCCTCTCAGAACCGACAGAGATAAACTGCAGAGCGCCCCAAGGATCTTCACTCAGCCCAACACTCTTCAACAACTACATGGCCCCCCTCGCCGAGATAGTCAGACAGCACAGACTCAACATAGTCTCCTACACCGACGACACCCAGCTCATCCTCTCCCTCACTAAGGATCCCGTCACCTCCAGACTCCGCTACCAGGAAGGAATATAGGACGTCGCATCCTGGATGTGCAGAAGCTGCCTGAAGCTCAACTCGGAGAAGACAGAGGTCCTCATCCTCGGACCCTCCCCCACCTCCTGGGACAGCACCTGGTGGCCCACCGCCCTCGGCAGCCCGCCCACCCCCACCGACCATGCGTGGAACCTCAGCATCGTACTCGACTCCTCTCTTTCCATGACCCGACAGGTCAACGCTGTCGCCTCCACCTGCTTCAACGCCCTCTGCATCCTTCGCAAGACCTTCAAATGGATCCCCCCTGATTCAAGAACAACCGTCACCCACGCACTCATAACCAGCAGACTAGACTACGGAAACTACCTTTACGCCGGAATCAATAAGTCTCTACTGCACAAACTGCAGACCATACAGAACACTGCAGCCAGACTCGTCCTAGGCATCAGCACATCAGCCAACACCTGCGAGACCTCCACTGGCTCCCCGTTGAGAAATGAATAACATTCAAGATACTTACCCATGACTACAAATGCCTCCACAACACCGGACCCAAATACCTTAACGAGAGAATCTCCTTCCACACACTGAAGAGAAACCTCCGATCCGCCAACCTCGCCCTCGTCGAAACCCCGTGCATCAGCGGAGCCAGAACGGGCAGAAGGGCCTTCTCCTACATCGCGGCCAAGACCTGGAACGAGCTCCCGGTCAACATCAGACGTGCCCCCTCTCTGAACATCTTCAGGAAGACACTCACGACCTGGCTATTCAACTGAACTGAGCTGCGTACCCCCCACCCCAGCACCTTGAGACCCTCACGGGTGAGTAGCGCGCATACAATTCCCTGATTGATTGAAGGTCGCATGCTCTTGCAGTTTATCATACTTAAAGGTCAAGTTACTATTGAAGCCAATGAAAACAAACACATCTGAATGTTTCATTCTCGTGAGTTTGAACCTGGGTGAAAATGGCATTTGGGAATGATTTAATGTATGGAGCTCACATTCCCATGCAAAAGAACATGCGTTAAAGTTATATTCTTTTATGCTAAAACATGAACAGGTCACATTCCCCTCGTAGGAAACTTGTGCAAAGGTCACATAATCACATTTCAGCAGGTGTAATAGTAGCATAACACACTGACAGGAAAAAATGGAGCGGGCTCGTACCCAGACCTTCAACGGATCTAAACTCCACTCTAATACTTGATCTTGATACTTGTTTATTTATTCATTTTATTTATTTATGAATGTATGCATGTATTTATTTATACACCGTTATGTAGTGTAAGCATGGCCCTTAGGTGCTAGAGCACTTTACAGTATTGAGGATAAGAAAACAAGGTGACTAAGGCAAATTCAGTGGTAGTAAAATGAGAACAAAAACCCAAAGATGAGAAGCAGTGAAAAGTTTGGTTAAAAAAACATCGCAGGGTTAATAGTAAAAAATAATAATCTTGAAACATAAAATTATTATTTCTTGGAAAAGATACTGAATATGGAAGAAGATTCCTAGAATGAGAGTCATAAGGGCGCTTCGGGGCAATCCGGGAGGAATGGGCATAGAGAAGCTGGGATGGTAGAAGCAGTGAGTGGGGGGAAGAGGGCATGGGGTCCAAAGATGGAGTATAGGACTGGAGGGGAGAGTAGGGAGAGGCAGAATGTGGTAGGCATGATAAACTTGAAAAACCTGCTGGGAGGTGCCTTTGAAAGAGAAGGAGATTCTGCTCTTTTTGGGGTACCCCATGAGGTGAAGAGCCGAAGGCTGGGGGGAAGGGCGTTCCAGACTCTTATGGCACTACCAGAAATAGACTAATGGACTGCGCCATCCTAGGTTTATTTTTAAAAAGCTGGGGGGTTTTGGAGAAGAGTTGATGTACTGGGTAGAGATTGGACTCTTCGTGATACTTACGGTTTTGAGGCTAGATATCTAAGAGTGGAGGTGTGAAGACCTTGTGATCAATGGAAGCCATCTTGTAGAGTGTTCTGCCTTCCACTGGAAGCCATTGCAACATTATAAACACAGGAGAAATAATCTTACGTTTGTTGGCTCCAGTGATGAAGCGAGCCACTGCATGGACACTGCTTTCAGGGGAGCGAGGTGTGCCTGGGAAAGGCCAGTCAGGGGGATTTACCATAGTCAATTGTTGATCACACAAGAATCTTGACATCTGGTACTGAAATACACTGACAAATCCCCCAAAGATGTCTTAGTTGAAAGTGTGCACTTTTAGCCATTATGTTGTTGTTTTGTTCTTGAAGACAGAGTCTTTAATCTAGGATGAAGCCTAAGGAGCTGGCACTATCAATAATTGTGGGTTTACAGTCCAGACTGAGCCAAGGCTGATTTTAAGATGTCGTATTGGCAGTCACCATGAGCAGAAACTCAGAATTGCTCTGAAATGACCCAGACTCACCCTTTTTTCTGAGTTCTGGCAGAGAGTAAGACACCATTGGGGGAGGACAGATAGGACATGTGGAAAGGCCAGATTTACATGGGGAAACGTGTAAAGACCACCTTCTCAGAATTGCACCCAGCTGCTCTTCTGTAGTGCCAGGTCGCCTCTTCGTGGTTTGCATTGGATGGGAACTCCACTCCTCCTTTATTACTACAGAAATGCAGCCAAAACTAAATTGATTCCTTTCAAGAAAGCTTATTCTAATTTTCTACTTTGGATTATGTGCCAGAAGAGGTAACCTTCGAGGTTTGCTAACTTGAAGGTAGCACGTGGCTACAAAAATAGGGCAACCATTAAATGGGAGTGTTGCGTTTCGTGCAGGTGAAACAGCACAGTGAGTCAAAGTTTTATTATGTAGTAAATGTTCTGAACTAAGAAGATAATTGCCTCCTGTTTTACCTTCTGACGTAGGCTCTGCTGAACTGTATAAAGTTAAGGAGGGCTTTGTGTTGTAAGAGAAAATGAAGTCTAAGAGTCTCCGCCTGTAAATCATTGCTGGAAAGGTATTGTTTGGTGTGTCAGTCATTGCTTCATACTCGCTGACACTGCTGTCTCAAACATTCTGAATGTAGAGAGATACAGCTTGAGGCTGTGATGTTGGTTGCATGTGTAAGGTACACAGAGAGAGAAGGAGTGATGGAAAGCCAGGCAGGAAGTCAAGAACATACAGGACCTATTCATTTGATGTCTCTATACGCCAATTACATCAGAGACCCTCTGTTTTTACTGCACTCCCACTTTGCTGGACTCTTTGCTTTTGACATGCAGGCAAAACATGTCAGTGGGAACTCAAAACTTACTACAACTGCGAGTTGAAATTCTGTGCCAAAAACAAACTTTATAAGAAAACTCGGCAGTTTTTCTCTGGAGCAGCAGTTTCCATTTTATCAACTCCTTTACACTACTTCTGGCTCTTGGATACAAAAACATAAGAGATTATCAGGGGCTGAGAAAGGACCCCCAACACATTTGCAGTCATGCACATATCACCCACCAAGCAATAGGTTTCCAACTGGGGTCCATGAGGAAGAGATGCATGCCAATTTATGGATACCCACATATGATACATGTACATACAATTAGTCTCAATGGAATGCCTTTACATAGTCCACAGTAATCCGGAAAATCTGGCATTTATCCCAATTTATACGAGACCTGATAATTGTGCCAAGCTTGAATACCCAGGGCATCAACTATTTCTACTACTATTTCCAGCCCAGGCTGAAAGCTCTACTGATTTATTACCACCCATCAGCCATCTCATGCCATCTTGTTCTTCAGTGCCAAAGGTGGTTGGAAGTGTGCTTTTTAGGTCTCGCCTACCGCAAGCTGACCGTTGGTGGAAAATCCTATGTCCTCTTACAGTGGGCTTAAAGCCCACTCTTTGCTTACCATTGGCTGGCTTTACTGTCACTTTTGTGTGCTTGCTTAGCATTGGTTAGCCTTTGTGGGCTTTCCTTCCTCTTCTTGAGTTTGTCCCGCACCTGGAGCATGGGCGCCACTGCTTGCTTTACAAGCACTACTTTTTTAGGTCGAGCCTAGCGCAGCGCGCATGCACTGCTCTATGGGAGGCTTCTTGTGAGCACTCCAAACTTCTCCGTGTGTCTAGGACTTCCCCCACGCATTAGATTGGTTGTTGCCTGTGTCATATATTTTTCGTACCCTGCAAATGGCTAAAGGCGGGCGCATGTCCCACCTCTTTATCAAATGTTCACTCCCACAGCGTTTTGCTTGCGGGAGCGAGCAGCGGCGCGCAGGGTGGCAGCTGCATTCCTTACATTCCTTGCAGTGCGCGCGCACCACTCGCGGTCTTCTTGTTTTTCTCGCGATGCTGTGCTGCCGTGGCATTTTTATTTTTAAAGCGCTCCTTTACCTTCGCGCTATATAAAAACTGCAACAAGATTAGGCGGTTATATTTTTACTTCATGACGCCCTGTTGGGGCGATGGAGGTATCTGCGGCATAGGGCCCGATGGGCAGCAGGCGGTACTGCTGTGCGGTCTGTCACACAGGAGCGCTCTGCCATGCCCACAATTATTAGACTCACTTAATCTCAAATCAATATTGATACAGTAAGTAAAAACGTATTACAGTTAAAAAAACATAAATTTTACGGTAAAAGTTAAAATACAAGACAATTTAAAGCAATCGGAGGCAGTGTTTATCATTCCGCGGATACATCCCGCCAGAAAGATAAAATGCAGTGCAGATAAAAATAACAATAAATTAAGAAGTCTAAACATTTATCACATGGATTCCCCTAGATCTTCCAAACTTTGCTCGCAGATTCTAACAAAGATTCCTACCGCGGCTCAAGCTGTCCTTTCACCCACCCGTATGGGGGTCTCTCGGCGCTTTCTAGCTTGACATTGTTTGAAATTGAATATTTGCTGGTTATGTCCTAGTCGGCGAACACATGCAAACTTTGACACTGGGAATGGAATATGGTATTATACATTAGAAAGTCATTACAAGAATGTTTGAAAAAGTAAAGTTAATAACAAAAATTAACAAATAAAAAAAAAATTAACAAACAACTTCAATGCAAACAGTGTATTACACTGCGGAGAAAGGTTTTAATATGTGCTGTTGGTTGTTGCTCGGTCCCCGGGCAGTGCCTGCAGTGTGGGTAAGAAATGCATCTCATTTCCCACTGATGCCGCATACATGTCAGCTGCATGGTCATTAAATAGACACATCTAAGAATAAAGGGTTAAAAAGCATAGCTGCAGCAGATTATAACGCCATGGTGGTGCAACCTGTGTCTCTCGGGCAACAACTGCAGTGTGTGGGGTGTTGCAACCAGCTGGACAGGTCCACAGTTTTACCGTAGCAAGGTATGCAGTGACACCAGGGCAGTGTCTGCGGTGTCAATGGCCAGCGTCAGCGGCGTCATCCGTGCAGTTACACCCCATAGAATCTGAAGTGTCCCCTGTGCAGTGCTTGCAGTGTCACACGTGTAACATCTGTAGTACGCAAGCAGTGTCTGCAGTGTCACCGGACAGCTCCGGCAGTGCCGTCCGTGGAGTCTCTGCAGTGCAGCACTTGCGATGCCTGTAGTGTCACCTGAACGGTCTCTGCAGTGTCGCCCGTGCAATGTCTTAGAGGGAAACCCAAACGGTGCCTGCAGTGTCACTAGACAGCGCCTGCAGTGCCACTATACGTACCCACTATACGTACTGCTGTCCCTCGTGCTCTCGCGTCTCCTCGATCAGCTGCCGCAACTGCCGAATTCGCAGGCCGCCCACGCCTCGCCATAGGAACGACGCCCTTTTTAAACCCGGTGGCTTCGACACTCGCCTCTGCCGTAGCCGAACTGTGGCACGCCGCACGAACGAGTGCCCCAACACCCATATCACCTTTGAGGACATACTAGTAGTAGGAAGAGAAATGGAAACGTCAGCATGGTCATACCAATCAATCGATCCGTTGTCTTACAGTAATTCGGGCCGCACATAGCGCTTAAAACAGGCCGAAGACCAGCGCCCCACCATCTTGACCGCTGCAGCTGGTAAGCCGGCGCCCGCTGCCAGCGTTGCCGCCCCAATTCTGAATGAGTGTGATGAATAGCCGCTAGAATCCAGGCCCAGACTCACCAGCGCACGCTTAAAGACTGCCCTGAATTGGTACTGTGACAAGCAGTCGCCCCGTTCATGTATGAACAGTGCCTGTCCACCCCCTGATGTACGAATCGCCAAGTATGCTTTCATCCTTGCTACCGGGCAAATCCCCTCCCCCGGTGCGGGGGACAAGCGGATCGTGGCCCCCTTCCCCAACAGGTCTGTCTTGGATTTCCTCAAAACCACTACCAGGCCCCCCTGGACTAAGTTTGCGTCCTGCCACTGGAGCCCCCCTGCGTGATCTGATTTGGAGGTCCCTACCAATTCCCCAAGTCGGAACGCACCATAAAAGGCTAAGGTAAATGCAGCCCCAAATAGGATGCTCTCATAATAAGAGGAGCATACCGCCTGTAGGACCCCCAGAATGTCGCCAAGGGTGTTCACATCCAAAGGCCTTCTACTATCTTTCTTGACCCCTTCCAGCCTAGCCCATCCCAACAGTGCTTTCCTTACTACAAAAGCTGCGCCGGGGTCGCGCTGTCCCGCTAATTTCGCAAAGAAGCCTATCGCCGTCACGTGCGCCCTAGCGTACGAGGCCGGCCTCCCCTGATCTCTTAGAGCTAGCAAAAATTCGCAGAGCGCCCCTGTGGAAAAAAGAGCCACCCGGCCTGTGTGCTTAGTAAATATCCTGTATGCTTGGAACTGTTGTTGGTAGGTTCTTCTAGTGCGCTCGCTCAATGAGGCTCCCACCAGCCCAGCTAGGCCGGGGCTCCAATCCTCCACAGAGATGTCGGGAACACAGTCATCTGCTCCTCTGCCTGAGGGTGCCACCTTCGGAAATCCTGCAACTTGGAGCGAGACAAAGCATCAGCAGCCAGATTCTCCGCACCTGGAATATGTGCCGCTCTGAAAAGCAGATTGAGCTCTAAGCAATCCAAAACTAAATGTTTTAACAGCCTCAAAACATGTTTACACGTAGCTCCCTGCCTATTGAGAGCCTCTACCACCGCCATGTTGTCTGACCAAAAAATAACTGACTTGTTCTTAAAAACTTCAGCCCAAATATCAACTGCCACTATAATCGGAAATAATTCCAAAAAGGCTATGTTCCTGGTCAAGCCGCTCTCATGCCAGGATGCCGGCCAATCACTCCTGCACCAGTGGGACCCCAACACTGCTCCAAACCCAATGCTGCCTGCTGAGTCAGTGAGCAAGCCCAAATATGTGCTCGATATTGCCGGCTCTGGCCAAATCACCTTACCATTGAAGTCACTCAGGAAACTACGCCATACCCTCAACTCCTCCCTCACATCAGCCTGCAGTCGGGTGTGATGATGCTTTTGCGTCAACCCCGTCATTGCGCGTGCAATTGACCTTGAGAAGGGGCGTCCCATTGGGATGATCCTCAGGGCAAAATTCAACTGGCCCACTAAAACCTGAAGCTGATGCAGCGTGACTTTGGGACCCGCCAGCACAGAATCTATTGCTTGCGAGAAAGCCTGTACCTTGTCCACTGGCAACCTGCAATCCCCCTCTACTGTGTCAATCTCAATGCCCAGGAAAGACATGCTAGTAGCCGGAGCTACCGTCTTACCGGGGGCCAATGGCACCCCCAGCTCCTCAAACATAGATACTAGCTTGCTCAAGACCTGGCCACAAGTTCCTGATGCTGGGGGGCCCATGATCATAAAGTCATCTAAGTAGTGCACTATGTCCCTGTGCCCTGTTCTGAAGACAAACACCCACTGCAGCATAGAGCTGAACATCTCAAAGTATTTGCATGACACCGCACAACCCATTGGCATACACCTGTCATAATAAAATTGGGAGTTCAGCTGAAAACCTAGCAAATGATAATCTTCGGGGTGCACTGGCAAGAGCCGGAAGGCTGCCTCAATGTCCGTCTTTGCCATGAAGGCGTTGGGCCCTAAGTCGCGCAGCCTCTGAAGTGCTGTGTCAAAGGAAGAATATGTCACTGAGCACAGAGACGGATCTATGGCATCATTCACTGATGCCCCCCTCGGCGCTGATAAGTTATGAATCATCCTGAACTGGCCTGGCTCCTTTTTAGGAACCACGCCCAGAGGTGAACACACAAATCCTGGCAGTGGAGGAGCACTGAACGGGCCAGCCACCCGCCCCAGCACCCTTTCCTTATCGACCTTCTGTGACACTACCATAGGGTGCATGCGCGCTGACAATAGATTGTTGCAATAATCCACCAGGGGCACTCCCTGTGCTGGAATCCGGAAGCCTGAGGAGAACCCTTCATACAATGTCCTGGCTGCCTTCCTGTCAGGGTACTGATTCAACCAGAAAATCAGCCTCCCTATATCCACTGGCATGGGTAGCTTACTGTTGAGGAGGTGGCTTAAACTCCCTCCCTTTTTCTTTGGACTTCTTGATGCATTTAAACTCGGGGTGGGAAGGGTGGCCGCAATATGCACATGTGTGTTTGAACTTACATGCACCTGTGGGCCAGGTACACGTCTTTCGGTTAAAAGCCCAACACGTTCATTTTTTCTCCCCTGCGCCCCCCTGGGAAGTCCGAAAGGGCTGTTTCATGGACGCTTTAATATTGACGCTCTCTAACCATACATTTACCTCTGTCTGGTCCCAGCCCATGTCAGGGTCGTCTACCTTGGCCCATCTAAAGTCCCTATCATAATCCAACCAGGCTGCTCCCCCATACATTGTCTGCGCCTTTAAAATCTTATTCGCATAACATATCAGGGGTATCGCCAATTCCGGCTTCTTTTCCAACATCACAATGGAAAAAACATTGAAACCAAACAACCAGTTAGTGATTGATTCTTCTACTCTTGGTTTCCTATCCCGGAAGGAACCTTCTTTCCCGTCCTTTTCTTTAGACTCTACTTCTCTCCTCTTTGGTCTAATTAAGGAGAATATATCAACAAATTCCCCTCTCCAAATCTTCTCTCTTGTTTCCAGCGTAACATGTGCCGCCAACTTACCACGCTTGGATAACACAGAATCATGACCACCAATTGCTGCACCCCCCTTATCTATTTCCTTGCCTGAGCACTCCACTGCCTTACCTGCAGTGGACCCTGTCGTCGCCGGTATTGCGGGGGCCGCTTGACCCACCGCCTGGAGGGGCGTATTCAAATCCTTTTCCTGCGCCTTGCCCAAGAGGGCCACCTGTTTACTCAATTCGCCGAGCACCCACCCTGTGCCTGTCGGCAAAGCCCATGGTGCCACCGTCGAGCCGCCGATCGGGTTCCCTACTGTGGGAGCACCCAATTGCGCCAAAAGAGTTGCTACTGCAGCCAATATACTCGCTGTGGCTGCTTGCCCTCCCTCCGCTGCTGCTCCCGGCTGTCCTGGGGGGGGTGGGTACCACTCCCCTCGGTGCTCCCCCCTGCGGGATTGGCGTTACCACTGGTATTACTTCTGGTATTATGGGGATTGGGGGATTGGGGGCTGGCGTCAAGGCCTTCAAAACACCTCTAATCTCGGCCAATATTGTGCCCACATCCTCCCGCCCTTGTCCTGGAAGCACACTGATTGGCTGGGGGGGCACCTCGGGAGGAGGCTGAGGGTCAGGGTTGGGCACCGGTACTGAAGGTACAATGTGTATGGGAACGATAAGGCCCAGCACCGGGAGCCCTGGCGGCAACGGCAACACTGGTTCTGGCAAGCTGGGTGTTGGCACTGCGGGCCCACCAGGCAGCAGGGGCACGGGCTGCAGAGGGGTCGCCGGAGGCGCCGGTGCAGGAGGTTGCCCTTCCGGTTCCCTGCCCCCCTTTCCTTTCTTACTTACCCTGGGCTTCTTTACTAGTGGAGGAAAAGCCGCCTTTGGCGGGACTATGGTTCTACGAGGGCAGATCCCCGCCACTGTCTCAGGGACCTCCTCACTGTCTGACACCGGAGCCTCCCCACCATGTTCCTCTTCACTATCATCATCCCTGCCTAATTTTGCTAGCACTAGCATCAATAGCTGTGCTATTTCTGACTCGCCCTCCTTTCTCTTCTGGTTGCGCTTGGGTGGCATTCTGTGCCTATGACCAGTCTATTAACAGTGTGAGAAATCTAACTCGGGCCAGCCCCCCCCCTCTCCTTGCTTTAATTAACCGCACGAGACACTATGGTACTTAATGTTGTCCTTAGCTCCTGCTATCCCATGCGCGTTGCCTGAGCTCCCCCTCACTACAGAAAACAGAATCAATTGCACTGCACCTCACGCGCTGCCCCTGCTCCCTTCAACGCGCCACCAACATGCCATACAAAGCGCGAGATTCGAATCCTATCGCAGTGTAGATGCCCAAGATCATGCACACCCCCAATGTGGATATCAGCACGCTACACCGGGCGATGGGCGCCCAACTGCCACAATAGTTTACGCGCTAAAAAACACACGCCGCTTTAATTGAGGCACTCGACGTTCTTGCGCGTCCGGCAATGCAACCGCGGGAATCCGCTGTACCGAAGACTAGGCACAGCACACTCTCCGCCTAACCCGCAGCAAATACCGGAATGCCCGCGATAGCCCACACCGCGCTACAGCTGTGACCTGAAGGACGTCCCGAACCCGCTGCTAGCACGCCCCCCCTCGGGAATAATCCAGCGCGGGAAGGCTAAGTACCCGCTCACCCGTATCTCAAAACGAGGAATAGAACGGACTCGAACCCTGATAATACAAATACCGACAACCCCTGCTCGGTGAGCTGTGCTACGTGAATCCTCTGTAATTTAAACTAAAGAATGCCCGCCGCGTGACAGCCCCCACAGCGCTACTACTGCAGTGCAAAAACGCACGCACAAACCCTCGCTCAGCTCACAGCAGCTCGCCCCCCCATGCTTGGCACGCCCCAGGCAGTGCCCCGCACACGAACCCTGGATCCCAGAGGGAGGCGCCGAGCCCACGAATTGGCATACGTAACCCAACAGGGGGGGGGGGACACCGTGCCGCCACCGGGGTCCAGCGGGGGCCAAGGGACCTTGCACCACTCACCTCCGGCCGCCTACCGTGCCCCAAAGGCCGCCCAGCGCTCCCACAGCCCCCGACACCTCACCTCCGGATCCAAGGCACCCGAGACCCCGTCCTCAATCCGACCTCCCACACGGAGCGATTAACCCTACACACGCAAGCCGACCGCGGTTTCGAAGTCCGACGAGATCGATTCCGCTCCGCAGATCCAGGGGTCCAAGAGCGGGAAAAAGAGGAAGTGCAGAGGTGAGCCCAGGGGCTAAATAGCCCCCCCCCTGGCTCCGCCCCTAACCTACTCTGCTCCGGCCGGATGGGCGTCATCCGTGACCCAGAAGTACTTCTACCGGCCAGTAGCCAATCTGGCTACTGGACCGGCCTCTGGGGGTATGGCGTGGGTCCGGGGGGCCGGGCCCTAAGGGCGCGCACGCCGAGATCTCGCGCTCTTCAATGTCTTAGAGGGAAACCCAAACGGTGCCTGCAGTGTCACTAGACAGCGCCTGCAGTGCCACTATACGTACCCTTGCGGTGCCTGCAGAGTCACTGGAAAGCGTCTGCAGTGCCTCGCTAGGTACCCTTGCGGTGCTTGCAGTGACAGCGTCTGCAGTGCCTGCAGAGTCACCTGGACAGCGTCTGCAGTGTCACTAATAGGTAGGTACTCTTGCGGTGCCTGCAGTGTCACTGGACAGCGTTTGCAGTGCCTGCAGTGTCACTGGAAAGCGTCTGCAGTGCCGCAATCAGAGACGTTTTAAGGCATGGGCAAAGTGGGCTCTGGCCCAGGGCCCCAGCCTTTCAGGGGGCCCCCTGAGAGGGCCAGCTCTGTTCTGCAGAGAGTCTTGCCCTGATGACCTTGAATAATTTTTAAACAGATGATTTTAAATACCGTTTTCCTTAAATGTATTTTTAATGTGTGTGTTGTGTGAGAGTATATTATAGACGTTTTACAGAAAAATGTGTTTATGTTTCATGCAACATCCATCAAAAAAGTTTCTTTTAGCTCAAAACAGGACTTCACATATGAGAAATGGGAAGGTGTTACAGAGATTATTTGCAGTACTATTAGTGAGCTGCTGCTGTGTTACGAAATTGAAAACACATGTCACTATTCCTTAATATTATTTTGTAAACACATCTAGAATTTGCACCATTGTGCCTGTGCACTGTCAGAGACCTGGCCAAAGAGGACATTAAAGGGCTGAAATGGTATCATAAATTCAAAGCTGTTCTGAACAGGGGCCCCCAAAATACGATTGGCCCAGGGCCCCCAAAATCCTTAAGATGTCCCTGGCCGCAATAGGTACCATTGCGGTGCCTGCAGTGACAGCGTTTGCAGTGCCTGCAGTGTCACTGGAAAGCGTCTGCAGTGCCGCTATTGGTACCCTTGCGCTGCCTGCAGTGACAGCGTTTGCGGTGCCCTCAGAGTCACTGGACAGCCTCTGCAGCGTCATCGTTGCAGTGCATCCGGCTCGGTGTCAGCATCAGAGAGGGGAGCCTCGCCAGGCCCCATTTCATAGAAACTTTACTGCTTCAGACGGCGTGCTTGAAATCCAGTAGATTCTTGAAAACACCTCATAGAATAAAATGCAAAGCACCCTTAAACAAAGGCCTCTTGATTCTTTTACGAAACCGGGCGTTCCAAGTACGATAGAGTATAGCTGTAGTAAAATCTGTAGTGTAGTGCCCTCAGAAAAGCGATTGCGCGCCTTAATAAACGTGCAGTTTAGTGGGCGCTATATTGTGGCAGTCATTTCCTGCGTGCAAAGCTCTTGCCGTAGCGTTATCACACTGGTTCAGAGATGGTAGTTCCACAGAACGTGCTCCCTATCAAAATCTAGCAAGTCAAGGGTTCGAATCTTTCCACGGTGGACTGGCCCTACCGTTCATGCTTCCAGCTCTGTAAAATGATTTACTGCATGTTGTTGCAGGTGACCTACTCTGTTTTTCACACTCGGGCTATCTGGGCTTGGTTTAAGGCACCTGTATTTACAAAACACGACACGTGGGAGTGTACTAAGGCCTCGGATGGCTTACATTAATGCATTACTTTCTTTTGACAGCGGTATAAAAATCTGGCATTCCTTATATTTTATCGTTTTAAACTATTCGGCAGTGCGCTGCCATGGGTCTTCTCTTGTGAGGAAAGGTGCGTGGTGCTAGTGCGCAGACACCTGGGAGGCAGCCGCATGGTGCACTGTGTTCATATCCTACTCACAAGAGGTTAAAACGAACGTGGATGTTTCCGAGCTGAGCTGCTGTCCACAATTACAAAAAATACTCATGCGGAATTTCACCTGTCAAAGTACCCTAAACTTGTGCATTGAGACTGAACACTGCATTCGATGTCTGCTCGCCCTCATGGGGGCGTTTCTGGGTAGAGACTGAATCAGATTAAGGCCTGTCTTCTCTGATCAATACCAGCAGTGCTTAATTTGTAACCGAATAAGTGTAGGGGCCCAAGGCTTTGCTCAGAAGCCTTCACCCAGCGCACCTGAAGGGCGTGGCTGCCAAATACCAAGGCTTCTTAGTACTGATTCTACCTCAAGCCTCTTTTCAATCACTCATTCAAACAGCATCTGTAAAGCGCCACACTGTCACCCCTAGGGGGACCTGGGCGCTGTGTCTTTTGTGCTTCACCGGATACTCTTTGCCCCTTTACCTCACTCTTGCTGGTTGTTTTTGAGGCCCGTTTTTCCCATTATCACTGTTGTTCATCTTTATCTTCCTTTTCCTTTCTCCTTTTTGCGTTTTTCTCTCTCTTGCGTTTTTCTCTCTCTTGCTGTGAGTCAAGGACTGATGAGAAAAAATAGGTGTCAATTCCCAGACGTGAGTGCCGTTGGTCCATCCTGCAACCACCGACTCAAATTAAGCACATAATATAAGCTATGCAAGATAGGAAAATATAATAAGAGCCTGTTGTCAATATAGCGCTTAAATGTTCGGAGCCAACGCTGTACTAATTGTTGTCACAATGGCCCTTGCCTGGGAGGAGTCTGGGAGCAGACACTGTAGGGTGAGGAGATGGGGAGACAGGCAGAGAGAGCGCCACAGACATGGTTCCCGCATCCTCCAGGGTGCTCCCGGCAGACTGTTCCGTACATGTTAGTGCTCCAGGTCTGTGACCGCATCGCTTCTGTGTTTGTCTCTGCCTGTAACTGCTTCCAGTCTGTAACTGCCCCTGCCTGCGATTGTTCGTTGACTGTAACTGGTCTCCAGCTGTGTGTGCGCTCTGTAACTGCTGCACACATGAGCCTGCGAATGCTTCCTGTCCGACTGTTTCTTGTCTGGGCCTGGTCCCCATCCCTGTGTGGGATTCTTTCATGTGTGTGCCTGGGCCCTACATGCGACTGCATCTTGTCTGTGATTTTTCCATGTGCCTGATACCCTCCCGCGGTGTCATCTTGTTAGTAACTGCTCCCAAGTTGTGACTGCTCCCTACTTGCGAGAGACTGCCCCCTAGCCGTGGCAGCTGTATGTCTGTAACGCTTCTACCCTGTTACTGCTCTGACTGCGACCCCTTCCTGTGCCCCTAAGTACTCCCTGTTAGTGACTGCTCCCTATCAGGCAGTGGCTGTTTCTTTTGATTTTTCCCTGAACGCCTATGCCTGTTCCCTGCTTGTGTGTGCTCCTCTTCCCTCTCATAGCGTGCTCCCTGTGTAAGTGCGTCCTGGCTCTGACTACCCCACAGTGACTGTCGCCTGCTTAGCTCGGATTGTGACTTTTCTCGCCTGAACAACCCTCCTGCATCTGCCCCTCTTCTAGAGCCTGCTGCCTGCGTAACCCTCAAGCCCGGAGCCTAAGACGCCTTCACGCTCAGAGCCTGCTGCCTGCGGGACCCTCACTCCCTGAAACTGCTTGCTGCCTGCGGAGCCCTCTCAACCTCATGCCCTGTATTTTGCACTTGCCCAAGCTCACACGTGCTTATGTTGCTCGCCCGCCCCAAAGGCGAGACCTATTGGCTATGCCAATGCTTGTTCTTTTTGGTTAAGAACTCCATGAGAGCATATGTTTTCCAGTCATCGCCCTTGTGTGCTTCTCTCCCCGACTGCTCTCCGTGTTGCTCTCTCTCATCTATGTGCTTTTTCCCTGCCCCCTCTATGTTGCACTTGTCTTTGCATGCTTCTCTCCAGTATTGCTTTCTCGCCCCTGTGCTTCTCTCTTAGCTGTTGCTTTCCCTCCCTCCCCTGGCTTTTATATGTTGCTAATTCTTTTTTTTTGTTCAATAATTTTTTATTAAGTTTTCAGAAAAAGAGAACATATAATAATCCAATAAACACATTATAAATAAATTACAATGAAAAATTGTAAGAGAAAGGTATGAGTGATAGAGGAAACAAGAAAGAAGAGAAGTGAAGAAAGAAAAGAAAGAGAAGAGGAGTAAAGAAATTTAGAGACTAGGAAAGAATTAGAGATTAAGGTGTAGGTGCATGTGCAGAGAGATAAGAAGTAAAGGGTAACCAAAGTAGATCAGATTTAATTTTCTGAGACAAGGTAAGAGAGGAAACAGTAGTAATTCTGTGTTCATCGCAAACAAAGTTCCACCAAGTTAATAAAGATAATTTAGAATTGTCTTTCCAACAGGACAAAATCACTTTAAATGCTAAAGCGATAAATAAGTCAAACAACAAAGTAATATTATTAGAGACATCAAAAGCGGGTGAGGAGGAACCTAGGAAAACATTTTGCATTGTTAACGGAATATTACATTGGAATATTCTCATACATTTAGACCAAATAGATTGCCAAAATTTAATAACATTTGAACATTCATAAAGTTGGTGAAGAAAAGTCCCCGTAGTTACAGAACAAGACCAACACAGTGAAGAGGAAGTAGGGGAAAACTTAGCTATGTGAACAGGGGTAATAACAACTCTACTATAAATGAAGTACAGGGATTGGGTTATACGAGCTGCAACAGAGGTTTTAAAGAGCTTGAGCCATAATTTGTCCCAGAAGGGAATAGGTAATGATAAAGATAAGTCTGATTCCCAAAGTAATTCAACCGGGGATTTAGGTCTCTCAGAAATATGAGATAACAACAGCTTATAAATAAAAGCGGCCTTAGGCGTATGATCGTGAGGAATATTATGTAAAGGCGAGGGGATGTAAGCAATGTAGGAGCTAAAGGGTAATTGTTGGAGGATAAAAAAGACTGCAGAGCAGTTGCTATTAAATGATAGTTATCAAGAAAAGAGTCCGGTAAGTTATATTGGGATTGTAGTTCCTGGAAAGGGAGAACAGAATCATGTTGAATAAATTGATGGATAAAGATAATTCCCTTCTCCTTCCAGTGCTTGTAGTAAAATGATTTACGTTTATATTTAATAAATTTGTTATACCAAATAGTGGAGGACAAAAAACACCGATACGGGTCTAAACCATCAGAGAGGATATTATATAATAATTGTCGGGAGTATTTTAAAATAGGGTTGTCTGTTATGAAGGAGCAATTAGACATATATATTATATCCCAAAAAGAAAAATCTTTTAGAAGGGAATGTTCGAAAATAATCCAACGAGGGATAGGGATATCAACAAAATCATAACTTAAAGCAAAACTTTGACGAATTAAAAATGCAGAGTGATATGATTTAAAGTCTGGGAAACGAACACCCCCCTCCATCTTGGGACGTTTAAGTTTCCGAAGAGCAATGCGGGGGTGCTGCTTGTTCCACAAAAATTTTGTACAAATGGAGTCAATCTGAAAAATATGAAGCAGGAATTCGAAAAGGTATCATGGACAATGTATATAGGATATGGGGTACAATCATCATTTTGATAGTGTCCAATCTACCCCACCAGGACAAAAAAAGGGGGGACCAGGAAAGAAGAAGCAATTGTATTTTGGTAATCAAGGCATTAAACGTATAATTAATTGTTTTAGATAGTGTAGATAAAAACCAAATACCTAGATATTTAATCTTTGCGGGACACCAAGTAAATTTAGTATTATTAAACATATATTGATAACCGGTAGAGTTTAAGGGTAAAACTTCCGTTTTAGAAAAGTTCAACTTATAACCAGAAATACTGGAATATAATCGAACTTCATCCAAAAAAGGGGGGAGGGAGGAGTTAGGATTAGACATGTATACTAGGATATCATCAGCATATGCTGACAGTTTGGTTTCTATGGAATTATGTGAAAATCCAGAGATATCTGGATTAATTCGAATACGTTCCAGGAAAGGTTCAAGACACAGTACAAATAACAATGGGGATAAGGGACACCCTTGGCGTGTGCCTCTAGATAGCACAAAAGACTTAGAAAAATGATTAACAAAAATACTAGCTCGGGGAAAAGAATATAACAATTTAACATAGGAAATAAAATTTGAACCAAAACCAAACCATTTTAGTGTACTATACATATATTGCCAGTTTATGCGGTCGAAGGCCTTCTCAGCGTCCAAAGATAAAGCTGCTAGTGGAGTTTTATATTTTTTACCAAAGGAGATAACATTAGCAAACATGCGAGCGTTATCCGAAGCCAATCTGCCCTTGACAAAGCCAACCTGATCTGTTTTAACCAATAATGGGACAAAGTTCTCAAGTCGAGTGGCGAGAATTTTAGCGAATATCTTGCAGTCATAGTTAATTAGGGAGATGGGACGATAATTTTTGCAAAGGGAATGATCCTTATCGGGTTTGGGAATGAGGACGATTAAGGCCTCCATAAATGAACCAGAGGCTTTGGCGTCAACAATAAATGAGTTAAAAAGGTCCAAAAGTTTGGGCACAAAAATAGATGAAAAGGTAGAAAAAAATTCAACAGGGAGGCCATCCGGCCCTGGTGCTTTAGATTTCTTTAAGGATTTAATAGCCTCCATTATCTCCTGTGAAGTACCCGGGTTTTCTAATAATTCAAATTTATCAGGAAGCGAAGGGGGGTTAGGAAGACCAGAAAAAAAGGTATGAAGGTTCTGATCCGAGGGATTTGTATCATCAGAGTATAATGATTGGTAATAATCATGAAATACAGAAGCAATATCTTCATCCGACGACACTAGATTATTAGTGGATTCATTAAGGATAGGGCCTATATTTTTACGTTCAGATTTAATTTTTAAATAATTGGCCAGCATCTTGCCAGCTTTATTTTGACCACCATGGTATTTAGATTTAATTTTAAGAAGAACATTGCATGCATCATTCGTGGCAATATTGACAAGAGCAGATTTGGCCCTGATCAATTCATGGAGAGCAGACGGGGATTCAGACGAAGTAAAGTAATTATGTTCTAATAATTTAAGTTGCTGTAATAATACGTCATATTTGGCTTTAGCCGCTTTCTTCTTTCTTGCCGAGTAGGAGACAACAAAAGCACGGAAGGAAGCTTTAAAGGCATCCCAATTATTAGTAATGGAAGTGTGTAAGGGATTATTGAAAGTAAAAAATTCATTAATAAAGGTGGTGGCTTCAGTTACAAAAGTGTTGTCAGATAATAAAAAATTATTAAGTTTCCAACGCCCAAATTTCGGGAGCCCAGGGAGAGATCTAGGGAAGAGGAGACAGGGGCGTGATCGGAGATAAAAATAGAACCAATTTTAGAGGATTGAATGGATGGGAGTAGGGGTTACTGACTAAAATATAATCAATTCTAGAACGAGTATGGTGAACATTCGAAAAAAAAGTAAATTCAAGGGAATCAGGGTTACATGTCTTCCACACATCATATAATGAACGAGAGGCAATGGCAGATTGAAATGATTTATGGGTTTTATCAGGGTTAAATTTGCATTTGGATTGCCTATCCGAATATGGATCAAGCCATTGATTGAAGTCTCCCCCAACAATAATATTTGGACTATCAATGGAAGATAGTAAGATTTTAATATTTTTCCAAAAATCTGGATCAGGTTTGACAGGACCATAAATATTCAATAGGACAAGAACTTTATTCTGTATAACAACCTTAGCCATTACCCAACGTCCATCACTGTCACATTGTGTAGATAAAATTTGTGCATGAATAGACTTATGAAATAAGATAGCCACACCTCCTTTCCGATTAGAAGCTGGAGAGTAAACAATTTGGCCCACCCATTGTCTTTTTAATTTGTGATTCGACATCATTGCAATGCGTTTCTTGAATAAATGCAATATGAGAGCTTAATTTAGACATGAGAAAGTACCTTTTGTCTTTTGACGGGATTACCAAGACCACGAACATTCCACGTGACAACATTACACATACTGGAGGGAGGGAGGAGCAAGACATAAATGGATATGATACACTTCAGGAGGACAACTGAAAGTAAAAAAACACCATTCATTAGATAAAGACAGAGACCAAAATGTACAATAAACAATCATATAGGCGAAACTTAAATATAGAAACAGCACCATTGAAAACAATAAGGAAGGAGTAGGAAAAAACAAATTGAATAAAGAAGAGAAGGAAGAGAAGAACAGAGAAGAAAAGAAAGTAAACAGATCAAGGGAAAGAACCCAGATCTGAAGAGAAGCAAGGAACCAAAATGCGGGGAGCATGTTGACGACAACAGCAAGAACAGCGGAACAAATTAAAGAAGAAAAAAGGGAAGAATAAAAATGGTAGACCTCAATACTGAATAGTGGGTAACATTAATAAAAGATAAAGAGTGAAAAAGGAATGATATTATAAAAGAGAAATAAGCAAGGAGAGATACAGAGCTACACATAGGGGTCTATAGAACAGGTTAACTAGTGACTGAAGAAAAAAGTGAAACATTAGTTTTCCATATTTCAAGTAGAAATACTATTAAGAAAGAGACTCAGTTTAGCAGGCTCATCGAATGACTGCGATCTCCCTTCATACGTGACTTTGCACAAGCAAGGATGCAAAATGCCATATTGAATGTTCAATTGTCTCATCTGGGGGCGAAGAGCCAGAAATTCTTTACGGCGCGCATTTGTTGCAGTGGAGACATCTTGAGAAATGAAGATATTATGGCCTGACCATGTGAGGCGTCGTTTAATTTTAACAGCTTTCAGGACATCCATCAATTCAGTGAATTCTAAAAAGAGCATGATGATGCCCCGTGGTTTGTTAGAGTTCGGTTGAAGACGACCCAAGCGATGCGCCCTTTGTATGTTTAGAGGAGTTGAAGATTGAAGGTCTAAGAGTTCCGGAAGAAATTTTTGAGAAAGGATAACATGTCTGGACCTTCAATGTTTTCTGGTAGGCCATACAAGCGAAGATTGTTCCTGCGATTGCGATTTTCCAAGTCTTCGGTGTGAAGTTTGAGTTTTTGTATTTCTTGTTCTAATAAAGGAATTTTAGTAGAAATATCCTGAAGATCACCAACACGTTGTTCAAGTTCCAGTACTTTGCCTTCCATAATTATCCCGCGGTCCTCAATTTGCTTTAACTTTTCGTTAGTAGTTACCATGAAAGGCTGTAGACCATGAACCTCCTCTAAGATGGAATCCAGAACAGGGTTTTGTGAGATATGAATAGGGGAGGCTGGGTCATTTTTATGTCTCTTTGGTTTGGCGCCTGAAGAAGATGATCGAGACAAGGAGTGCTGATCAGTCGCCATTGTGGTTTTTGGAAGGGAACGAATTGTAGTAATTAACAGTGGACCAATGCGCCCCATAGACCCCAGTCAAAAAAGACAAAAAAGGTGACCTTCCAAGATTAGTTTTTTAGAAATACAATAGTAAACAGTAGGCTTCCAAAATAGAAAAAATCGTTTTACATACCGTGCAAGATAAATTATATAGAGAATTCTTCCTCTGTCACAATATACATAACTGCCACAGATTATAGAGATGGAACATTGTCAAAAGTCAGAATCCAGAACTTTCAGTTTGTAAGTATTTAACCCAGTCACGGCACAAGAGTATGCAGACACACAACTTCCTTTTATCAAGACCACCACCTGCGCTCAAAATTGGTAGTGTTTGAGGCACGAACGGGTCCTAGGACTTCTGCGTTCGAGCGAAGCTCACTCAAAGACCTCCATCCTGCTCCATCATTTAGACCGCTTCCCCACACATTTATTTTGAGACAAGCAGATCATTCGTTGGTAAACAGAGGCTCAACTGATTTTATCGGCAAGATGCGTTTCAGTAGGGACTACCCATCTCAGCAACGGCAGTGTGCGCAGGAAATAATGTCGTTCATTTTTTAAAAATTGAAGCATCCCCATTGGATAATTAACGAAGGATGGTAAACAAAAGCACTCTGTTTGCATAAAAAGCATAGCCAGCAAATACACCACTGTGGTATGTAAAGGACGGTTTTCAATGAGACCCTATGATGACATCCATGGGTACACCTTCCACTTCAATAGCTCTGCAAATCATGGTGAATGATGGCCAGACAAAAAGTCCAAATATATTATGCTTGCTTGTAGTCACATAAATATATTGGCAGTAATAACCTTCCTTACTTCAATTGAGCATTTCACCTCTCCTTACCGCCATTGCCCAGCAGTGTAGACATTCTGAGGATACTAACTGAGCAGTATATAACTTTTCGTTTGGCAATAACCCCTTGCAGCCGGCAGTTCACTCCTCCCGGTCTGTGGCGGTACTGGCAGTTACATATCAAAAACGCGAGCGCCGCATTTCAAAATGGCGGGCGCCCGCGACTCCGTGAGGAGAAGTTCACCGCCGCAGCCTCCAGGCTCAGCGTGTAGGTGGAATTTGGCAAAAGCGGTCATTAGACTCACCACCGCTTCCTTACATGAAAACCACCATCTGCGCAGAAAATTGGTGGGTTATGAGGCACCAACGGGTCCAGGAGCTTCCACGTCCGATCGGAGCTCACTCGAAGTCCGCCATCTTGCTTCGGCGTTCAAACCACGCCCCATATGTTGCTAATTCTAATTAGTTGTATTTATAGTGAATGTATTGTCCATTGGATAGAACAGTAGCCCTTTATAATTCTGATTTATTGTTTGTTTGTAATATAACCTTATTATATAAGTTCTGAATGATGTGATGTCTATCTACTGTTAGATATCCTTATTTATTTCAGCATTATTTTGTGTATGTTCATAATTGGGCGTTTCTATAACCATCAATAAAATATTTCGAACACAAAAAAGGCAGGGCTCATCCTGCCCCAGGCTCCACCGGCTTCATTCGTAGAGTTCCTCCTAAGACTCTGCACAGAAGCATGACCCAGACCTTCATTGGAGAGCGTCATGGGTCGTGTCACATTGACTTGGCAACCTGTGGTTCTAGTGCATGCAAGAGCTTGCACGCCGCACCCTCCTCCTAGACACTTGTTTCTTTTGGCCTAGCAAAAGAGCACAGGGAAGTGACCTGGGATCAATGTGGGAGAAAGAAATGGTGGCTATTATATTGTAGTAACATTTGTATAGCGCCTCATACCCCTGATGAGGATTCAAAGCTCTTCTCTGTGGTACATGAGGCTACTCCACTGGTTGTGCTTGGTTGGAGGTGTATATTGATAATGTTGCCTGAATAGGAATAGTTTTGGTGTTGGGTGTGAGGGCCAGGGCGGTCCTCTGGCCATTGCGTGACAAACTCGGAGGTGCACTTATATATGGTGTGAAAGGAGTAGCTATAGTTTCATACTTCACATACACTCGCCACCTTTGTGTGTATGACAGACACCTCCGTGTGGGAGTGGACACAAGATGGAGTTGGTTCCATCATGTTCCTGGTAAAGGACCACATAGAGGACCAACAGTGCAGGGGAAGCGCTATATTTATCATTCACCAGTCTTACCTACCATTACAGAGGACAGAATTTCTCAGAGTCTGACTTGGTGCCAGCTTCTGTTGGTGCCAACTGCTGCTGTCCGCCCGTTGCCACTGCGGTGTGGGCAGGAGTGAAGGGTGCGAACCGACAAAGCTCGACGGGCCTTGTTTCTGGAAGAGGCGCACGCGCATGCCGTGTTTTAAGCACCCCACTTCACGACTCTCCACCCCATTGGCACAGCCGCGGATGGAAATATTTTTGTTTAATTTTGAAGCATAAACACATTTTCCACATCAGAAATCTCCCGGAAGGCCGTGTCAATCCCTGTCCGTGTTGACTGTGCGCGAGGCTCCCTCCTTTCAGAGAGCGTCCGCAGCGCTGCGTGCACGGACTTGTAGTGACTGCTGCTGTAGGGACAGCGCAGAACAGGCGCACCCTGTGATCTCCGCACCGCCTGTGCCCGGGTAGGGCAGCCACGAGAACGACCTCTAAGACGACATTCATGGTTGTCACACAGTATTGTAATTAGCTGTAGTGACATTTATATAGCGCCTACTACCCCTGACGAGGATCTGAAACAAGGTGAGACGCAGCTTACACAATAATGGAGCAGTAATGAGCTCCTGCTGTTTATTGAGACAACATGAAGTGTTACTAACTGAAGCCCAGAACACCAAAAATCATTTATATGTAAAGCTCGTGCAAAATTGTTAGATTTTGGACAAGACAAATGTCTTCAAATTTTGTGTCATTCTCGAAGCCTTAGAAATGCCACCACTTCGTTCGAATTGTACTGGGTCAGTAAAAAGAGTAGGTAGAGACATGAATTTTAATTGTTCAATTTGGAATTCATGCTCTTCATTGCTCCTCCCTTCTAGGAACCACCGCTATGTATATTCCATGTATTTTGCCTAATCTTTCTTTCAAACGTAATAAATCGTTTCTGGGGCCCCTCTGAAAACAGTATCAGGCTTACATGTTGTGACTGATGAACACTTTAAAAGTTCACACGTGACACCTCGAAGAAGCATTGTGTAGTAGCAGGGAACAGGCCTTCTCCTGTGCATGTCAGACATGCTGCAATCCATGCACCATCGCACCCTTGAGCCAGACGAGCCATGATCCATGTTCATACAAAGTGCACCCACGAGGCAGCCGTGCAGAACCAGTGGCTCTTACTTTCTATATATGTATGTGGCCAGTCATGCCGTGATTCTCGCTCCAGCCATGACGCGATTGCTGCACACATCACATTCACAAGCATCCATGTGAACATCCATGTATCCGTTGTCCCCATAATTCAGCACTGCAGTGATCCATTGACTCGGTAACACCCAAACTATGGTTCCCTCTTAATTATTTCAGTCAATGACTCCTAACTCTCTCCTTTCACCGGCACTCAAGAAGCTGCCGCTTGAATCACAACGTGATTTTCTACACCACATGTCCACGGCTATCCTCAGGGACAACATAGGCAACATTAACACTGTGAGCCACACTCCCACTGACAAGCTCTCTCCTTCCCTGGACTGCCCCGCTCAGGACATCCTGAACCTTGAGTCCCCTACCCCTTCTCTATGAATTCGACTCAGAGACTTGCTCTGCTGGAAAGCCAGCTAGAGATCGTAATAGAGGGCATCAACAAAATCTTATCGAACCTCACCACACCTCTGGAGCCTACCCAACGCCTACACCCACAGTTACCAACACTAAACACATCAGGCCTCCCAAGGCTCAATGGCACAGCTGGAACACAACCCCCTTACAAGCGCCGCAATGTCCATGAGAGAGGCGATTGATCTTGCCAACTCTTATGACACATCTTCTACTGTCATCCCCAGCTCCAAGATCCAGGTTATCACTGGATTTGGAAGAGACCACACCCCACTTAGAATGTCGAGGCCTCCAGCCTTCTTCACTAATATCCCCATGGCTCCCCTAACGAAAAAACTCAACAACAAGGGGACGACCAACTGCATGCTCATAAATTGCAGATCGGCTACCAAACACGCAACAGAACTGGCAGAAACCATCCTCACCCATGACATAGATGTGATCACGTTCATCACTGAAACTTGGTTGAATGAGTCCTCTTCCCCAATCATTGACATGCTTGTGCCCCCGGGTTTCTCAATCATCAATAAAGACAGAAAAAACCATCGAGGCGGGGGTATTGCAATCATCCACAAGAGCAACATCTCCGTAATGGAAACAGACTCCTTCAAATATAACCCATTTGAATATCTAACCTCCACCATTAAGACGATTGACAACAAAACGCTATACTGCCATCTCCTCTACCACCCGCCAGGCAACACCCCCTCATTCGGAGAACACCTTTCCGACTTGATAACACACTGCTCACATTTGGACTCCAACAACATAATACTAGGGGACTTCAACCTACATTGGAATGAGGAAAATAACTCTCTGATCCAAACCTTGAACGAACTTCTACGCAACAACAACCTTATCCAACACTGCACAGAGGAAACCCATAACAGAGGCTCAATCCTGGATGCCATTATAGCTCACGAAGATACAGTCACTATGGACCACATCCTTCCTGTTGACTGGTCAGACCACCACATCATTCTATTCCACATCAACCAAACGATCCACTGCCTACTTCGTACACAGGAATCCCCCCCCCCATTGGGCGAGAAATCTAAGACAGATTCCCCTTGCTGACCTGGAAGAAAGGGTAAGCTCACTCCTTCCCACCACCACATGCGACCTTTCTACAACTGAACTCACCTCGCACTACAATGACTTCCATACTTGACCAAATAGCTCCCTTGAAACAAAAGAGTCAGGAACATTCCATCTAGATCTTGGTTCAACACAGACCTAAACTCTGAAAGAAGACCACTAAGAGCTGCAGAAAGACTCTGGCGGAACAACCCGTCCACAATCCACCTTGATCAACTCAAGTCTGAACGCAGGAAATATAAAAAACACATCAAGAATGAAAAAACTTCCTTCTTCTGTGATGCACTAGACAATGCCAAAAAGCAGCCCAAAGAACTCTTCAATCTCATTAGACAACAAACATCCAAGCCCCCCCTCATCCTCAGTGCAGGCTTCCAAAGACCTATGTGATAACTTTGCCAATTTCTTTAATGATAAAATCACCAAGATTGAGCTCTCCCTGGACGACCACCGCCGACCTCCCAACGAAAGCCCGCTCCCCGGCAAAGAAGATAACAACCCACCCAGGCACCCCCCTAACAACTGGAAATCTTTCAACCCCATCTCCGAAGCAGAGATCATCTAAATTATTACCAGTTCCAAACCCTCGTCACACATTTCGGACCCTATTCCTGCCCAACTGGCTAAAAAGCTCAAACTCACCCTAGCCCCGCTCTGGACCAAGATTATAAATAGCTCCCTGAGAACTGGAGTCATGCCAGATTGTCTCAAAATCGGCCAAGTCACGCCATTACTAAAAAAAACTGGCTCTGATCCAAACGATCTCAATAACTTCAGGCCTGTCTCCAATCTCCCATTCTTAGCCAAAATACTGGAAAGATGTGTTCTTCAACTTACTCAACACATCGACAGTAACAACCTTCTAGACCCTCACCAATCGGGCTTCAGAAAAGGTTGCAGCACAGAGACAGCGATCCTGAATGTCATAGATGATGTCTACAAATCACTCGATACGGACCGATGCTGTCTACTCATACTCCTGGACCTATCGGCAGCCTTCGACACGGTTGACCACAAACTGCTCATCAATGTACTTCAAGAAAGGGTCGGAGCTGAAGAGGTGGTCTTGCAGTGGTTTACCTCCTTTCTGCAGAACCGCACCCAAAGAATAAAAATTAAAAACTTCACGTCTGACCTACTCCCCATAAGCAGGGGTGTCCCTCAAGGATCAGTTCTCTCCCCACAACTATTCAACATCTACATGGAGCCCCTCACCAACATACTCAAAAAAGCCAACATCCCCTTCCACCTGTATGCGGACGATACCCAGATCTATCTAGAAACTTCCTCCATTGGTGACATTCAGAGACTAAACGACACTCTAAGAGAAGTCCAACACTGGCTATCCCTCAACCACCTGAAACTCAACCAAGATAAGACGGAAATCCTTCTAATTTCCAACAAGGAGCAGACCCACCAAATCACAGAATGGCTAAAAACTATTGATGCTCTCAACTGCAATCTCACCCCGGCCGACTCCGTAAAATCACTGGGAATCACTCTGGACCCAAACTTAGACATGGTCAAACACTCAAGAACACCGCAAAGAGCGCTTTCTTCAACCTAAAACTACTCAACAAAATAAAACCCTTCATCCCTCCCAACGACCTCAAACAGGCTACTCAATCCCTGGTGCTGTCCAGATTGGATTACGGGAACGCAACTCTCACAGGCACAGCAAAATCTCACTTAGCTCCCTCAGATCAACTCTAAATGCAGCAGCCAGGATGGTCACCGGAGTAAAGAAATACGAACACATCTCCCCAGCTCTCAGAGAGCTAAAATGGCTCCCAATCGAAATGCGTGCCAACTTCAGAACTGCCCGTCTCACACACAAAGCTCTGCACACTGGGAAACCTGCCTACCTGGCCTCCAAACTCAATAAGGCCGGTCAGACAAGGAACCTCAGGAGTACTAACACTCTACTTCTCATTCCTCCGAAAACTCTCAAACAAAAAACCTTATCACGCTCCTTCTCTGGAAATGCGCCCAAAATTTGGAACTCCATCCCAGTCCATATCAGGACTATCCCCTCCTTCTTAAAATTCAAAAGCCAGCTCAAAGACCCCTTCCTCAACCGAACTCTTCCGAATGGATAGCTGCTGCCTAACGTAGAATCTTGCCCATTGCAGCATATAGTCACTTTGATAAGAAGGCTTCTACATCACCTACCTCTCGACTCGCTCCTTTGTCCCCCCTCCCTGAACTGGATTCGTCACGAATCAATGTGTTTATTATTGTTATAGTGTGTGTTCGATTTCTTCACTATAAATGTTGTAAAGCGCTCCGATACCTTCGGGTCTGGCCAGCGCTATATAAAACTCTTAAATAAATAAATACATTTCATAGAGGAGTTAGTGGCTCATTAACAGTTTGATGGGGTCTTCTCAGATCCCCCAGGACAGTGGAGGCATGTACTCTGCTACCACAAGGGACGATAGCCTGCCCTGTTTAGGGTTACTCCTCCACCCTGGCAGAGATGTGTGTCTTCAGCGGAGCCACCACCACCGTGGACCCTCTCAAAGCGTTATGTGTGCTGAATGGCTGCCTTGCTTCTTGCGACCACTCCATATTTTTACTTCCCGAAAGCTATAACCAAATGCCGTATTTGTTTTTGAAAAATAAAAATTCTAATGGCCGTGACACCCTGGGGGGTAATTTTTTTTTTTTTTTCTGATTGGGAGCACCAGGTTTTTCCAGACTGTTCCAAACAGGAAATAAAGTATGTCAGACCATTCACTCTGGGTGGGTGGTCTTGGGTATAGATTGAAAACTTGAAGTCTGTCGATTTAAGGTGGAAACAGGACCGTTTGCAGAGTGCTAAATAGATTGGGCTAACCAACAGTTTTTGGCAGACAGGGTACTCTGCTATGTTTTGGTGGAGTACCTTACCTGCCATACTCTAAGTCAGCCCCTTAGTAATTTAAGGTTAAAAGAACATTTTTCACAAATTACCTATACAGGTTCAGCTATATTTCAACATATCCAAGGTGGTTATTTACTTGCATGATCTGTTAAGAATGATGTGCTGGACACACAAAGTAAAAGTAAATATTACATTTTATAGATTGAACAATTCAGCGTGAATAAACTTCATCAAGATAGAAGCAGCTACTTAAGTGCCTAGTGGACCAGCGCAGTGCTCCGGTGAATAAACCATACAAACGCTCTGAAGTAAAAAGTGTAAGCACATAGATGAAACCATGGCTATCATGGTCTTGGCAGATGGCTGGAAACACTTTTGCACTGATTCGCTCTTTAGGGTGCCTAATAAAAAGGGAACAGGACAGACCAAGTTGTAAGGAATGTTGACGTTTCGACCCCAAGGAAGTATGTTGCACCAGGGTCTTCATCAAGACGTTATCGAAGACATTATTTATAGCAATCCTATGGAGCAGAAGGTAAAAGGAAGTGTTTTCAGAAGGAGGAGACTGTAGTTTGTGCAGATATGGAATGTGATCCAACAGGGTAAAAAAGTTTTGCCCCCGAAAACATTGAAGGTGATTCATTCGATGAATTGAAGTATTTATGAATTGACTATCCAATTAGGGGCTGTACAAATTATGGGGAGTCCTGAAAAGATAATAAAATAATGATAAAGAAACTTGGAATGGTACAGGCAGTTGTACCACCTAACAGAAGGGAAGGGCTGGGCATTTGATCGACTCGCCACCATACAGGAGAGCGCAGGAATTTGAGGACACTGTTTAGTGTGACAACCGGTAAAAAAAAAAAAAAAAAGTTAAAGGGGCAGAGACATAAATAATAATACATATGTTTCTATATGGCGGTGCATGCGTGAATGTTGAGAAGTGAGACAAGGCAAACAACTCACTACCTTAGAACGTGCCTTGATGTGCCACAAATCTTGGTTCCATAATAATGCCAAGTTAATAAAAGTAGGAAAGCAAGTGTTTATTCAAAGAGTGAAAACCATGGGATGCTGAAAAAGCCACTGTAGCAGACAAGGCACTTACCAAAAGTCCATATCCGATATGTTAAATGAGGCTGCACAGAGAACGAGGCTGCACAGACTGTCCTCGGCGTACTACATACGTTAAATGGTGAACACAGGTATTTAAAGCAAAATGGCGCACCAAGGGAAGAGCAGGCCTCAATAATTGGCACATAAGTCAAAGGGCAGCGCAGGCCATCAGTGTCCTCGCTGGGCTGCGTCCAGACCCAATGATGTGCCTAAGCAGAGTCGCAGCTCTAGTCTAGCCACGCCTTTGGGGCAGGATAAAGGTTTTTTGATGTATATGCATGAAGAAATTCTACTCATCACACTCATGATCAAGCTAAGCTGTGAGTCATGCACCAACCATGCCTCACTCCGTGAACACAGCACACCCATAAGCCGGCTATATTGTGATTTGTGCGCAACTCAAGCCATAATCCATGCATACATCCCATTCACAAGCCACGCATTCCTAGAGCCAAGCATAATGTACACTTGTAAGCCAGCCATCACATACATTCAAAAATCAGCCATGCCGTGATGCATGCACATGTAACATCTATGAACCAGCTGTGCCACAGTCCATGCACATGGCAATAAGTGAGCCAGTGTTACTAGATCCAAAGTCATGGCACAGCCTTGAATCCAAGGCCAATTCACATCCATGAACCAGCCTTGTGTTGATCATGCAGACATGCAAACTACATACAAAAAGTGCCTGGGATATGCATACTTCGCATTCCTGAGTCAGCCATGATTTGGTCATACCCATTAAACATCCAGAAACTAACAGTGCCTCGGCCATGCAGACTGAACATACATGAGTCCGCTATGTCTCGATTGGCGCACACGCCACTTTCATGAGGAAAAACACTGGATCCATGCACACACATTTAGCTAGTCATGCATGAATGCACCTACACATGACATCTATAGGACACTGAATGGCAGTCATGCTATTTTTAAGTGGATTTGGGGAAAATACTCCTTCCCCGCTGCAAAATATTTTACTTGTGTGCACAAGGACGATCGAATGGTTGGATGTTGATCCCTGCGTCACGCGCAGCTGAGATCCCAATTTTGCAAGTATGACCACTTGCCACCAAACCCATTCCAACGTCATTGAGGTTTCCATTGCTCATTTTCTACTTTGCCCACCAGTTGGCATAATGTGTCCATTCAAAAGGTAGACCAAACCTACTGTAAAGATAAGAAGTGTGTGTTTCCAATTAAACCAGGATCCAGCAGTTTTCATTCTGCTTCTGCCCTTGATTTCTTATTCATGCATGGCCCAGCCACAGTTCGTCCAGCCACAGTTCCGTGTATGGTCCAGCCACAGTTCCGTGTATGGTCCAGCCACAGTTCCGTGTACGGTCCAGCCACAGTTCCGTGTATGGTCCAGCCACAGTTCTGTGTATGGTCCAGCCACTGATCCGTGTATGGTCCAGCCACTGATCCGTGTATGGTCCAGCCACTGGTCTGTGTATGGTCCAGCCACTGGTCTGTGTATGGTCCAGCCACTGGTCCGTGTATGGTCCAGCCACTGGTCCGTGTATGGTCCAGCCACTGGTCCGTGTATGGTCCAGCCACTGGTCCGTGTATGGTCCAGCCACTGGTCCGTGTATGGTCCAGCCACTGGTCCGTGTATGGTCCAGCCACTGGTCCGTGTATGGTCCAGCCACTGGTCCGTGTATGGCCCAGCCACTGGTCCGTGTAGGGCCCTGCCACTGGTCCGTGTAGGGCCCTGCCACTGGTCCGTGTAATGTCCTGCCACTGGTCCGTGTAATGTCCTGCCACTGGTCCGTGTAATGTCCTGCCACTGGTCCGTGTAATGTCCTGCCACTGGTCCGTGTAATGTCCTGCCACTGATCCGTGTAATGTCCTGCCACTGATCCGTGCAATGTCCTGCCACTGATCCGTGCAATGTCCTGCCACTGATCCGTGCAATGTCCTGCCACTGATCCGTGCAATGTCCTGCCACTGATCCGTGCATGGTCCTGCCACTGATCCGTGCATGGTCCTGCCACTGATCCGTGCATGGTCCTGCCACTGATCCGTGCATGGTCCTGCCACTGATCCGTGCATGGTCCTGCCACTGATCCGTGCATGGTCCTGCCACTGATCCGTGCATGGTCCTGCCACTGACCCGTGCATGGTCCTGCCACTGACCCGTGCATGGTCCTGCCACAGACCCGTGCATGGTCCTGCCACAGACCCGTGCATGGTCCTGCCACAGACCCGTGCATGGTCCTGCCACAGACCCGTGCATGGTCCTGCCACAGACCCGTGCATGGTCCTGCCACAGACCCGTGCAATGTCCTGCCACAGATCCCCTTGCTTGCTGCACATAAATGTGTCCTGTGTCGCCCCCTTGAATGCGACCATGAGCAAACATAAGCATGATGAAGGTAGGATGCAATGGGTAGCTCTTCCCAGCTGGTCAACATCCAAATGTAATGGTATTGGGGCAGCATGCCCTTTAAAATATCCACGCCTATCTTGTGCTTGCAGCCCTGGCAGTGTTTCCTGTATTTTGTTTGCAGGCCTGGCAAGCCCTTGGCGCGCGTGCTCTGTTCCGCAGCTCTCTTTAATAGAGGGCACGTACTTGGGATGACACCAGGGTGTGAATGTCTCTCTTGGCCTTGCTAGTAGCACTGCTGCTCGTGGATCACAAGGAGGTATCCCAGTAGTATCCTGCATCGTTGGTGGCCTGCGTATGGAACCTCCGGTGCAGGTAATGAAGAAAGCATCCTGCATCTTTGGTGGCCTGCGTATGGATCCGCCGTGCAAGTAATGAAGAAAGCATCCTGCATCTTTGGTGGCCTGCGTATGGAACCCCCGGTGCAGGTAATGAAGAAAGCATCCTGCATCTTTGGTGGCCTGCGTGTGGATCCGCCGGTGCAAGTAATGAAGAAAGTATCCTGCATCTTTGGTAGCCTGCGTATGGATCCGCTGGTGCAAGTAACCGGTGCAGGTAATGAAGAAAGTATCCTGCATCTTTGGTGGCCTGCGCATGGATCCGCCGGTGCAAGTAATGAAGAAAGTATCCTGCATCGTTGGTGGCCTGCGTATGGATCCGCCGGTGCAAGTAATGAAGAAAGCATCCTGCATCTTTGGTGGCCTGCGTGTGGATCCGCCGGTGCAAGTAATGAAGAAAGTATCCTGCATCTTTGGTAGCCTGCGTATGGATCCGCTGGTGCAAGTAACCGGTGCAGGTAATGAAGAAAGCATCCTGCATCTTTGGTGGCCTGCGGATGGATCCGCCGGTGCAAGTAATGAAGAAAGCATGAACTGGCCTCCCTCTGACAGTTCAGTACAGTGCTACAACAAACAAGGTGATGGATGGAATGCTTGAATTAATCTCAACCACTGGCGTATGCTCTGCACCGCATTCCAGTCCATCGTTTTTCGCCCACAGTGCCTTTCTAGACAGATGCCCACCATATGTAAATTTATGCAAAACAGTACTGAACGGGCCCCTCATTGTAACAGTCCACCCTGAACTGGCAGGTGGGGAGCCATGACTGGCAATCTGGGCTGTTTCCATGCGTAGCAGTGTCAGTACTGATTTGCATAAGGCACGTCTGTGTCTAGAGTAACATGGTAGGTAAAAAACAAAGGACTGGAATGCAGCACAAGCA
Source organism: Calotriton arnoldi (assembly GCA_963921515.1). Lineage (NCBI taxonomy): Eukaryota > Metazoa > Chordata > Amphibia > Caudata > Salamandridae > Calotriton > Calotriton arnoldi. The sequence continues at coordinate 8,071,752 of CAWUFW010000013.1, read as the reverse complement.
TTCACAAGTGCCTGAGATAAATTTGCGCTTGTTTGTTGCAATGAATGCCCTAAGTATGATGGTATGCCGATGTGTGGGTCCCTTGCTCATTTGCCTCAGGACTCAAGCTGCACCTTACTGATGAGGTCCAATTAGGCCAAGACCGGTCTGGGGTTGCTTCTGTTCCCTTTGGAAGGGGCCATCCCTGGAAGCGTATGATAAACTGTTCCCATGAGGTGCAGGGTCAGTACTAACTTGCATAATGGCAGGCCCTCTAAAGTAGCATGATGCACACAAAAAATGGAGGCATTCATCACAAAATACAAAGAACCTTACCAGCTGGAACATTAACTTTAAATGAAAAAGAAAAAAAAAACCTTTCTACTTTCATTCAGTGATTTGGATTCAGCACTCATAGATGCTAAGATTTCAGATTGCTTATGTGTGACATTTTCATACTTTCAGTGTAATTGAGTGACATTCAACGACTATGAGTAACACTTTCTCACGAGCTAAATCAAGCAATGAAGAGGAGGGAAACATATAAATATCAGAAATACCCACATTTGAGCAACAAGAATCTCGAAGAAGATCTTAAAACTGCTGTAAAGCACCAGAAATGGAAGGGCACTAACAGAAGTCTTATAGCTGCCACGTTTTCGTATTGCTTATGTGACATTTGCATGATTTTAGTGTACTTCTGAATGACATTCTGCTGACTGTGTGACACAACGAGTGAAACTTTCTTGCCAGTTAAAAGTAGGAAATGAAGTCCCAATAAAAAGCTAAATATCACAAGCCAGAATGAGAGCCAGGGTGTCTTCATCGGGTTGGGCGGGGCTGAGTGCGTCAGGTGGTGCTCTGCACTGATGAATATTGCAGATTGCATGACCAGCCTTGCTTTGGCCCATAGAGCAACTCGTTGCTGCTGCAGATTTTGATGCCTCAGGCTGGCAGCACTTTTAAAAGTCTTTATTCGTGCGGTCAGCATGGACTTTCAAGGACATACATAGACCCAGTCACCTGATCATGCTGTGAAACAAATGTTTACCCATGAGGGCTACCCAGACCTCCGAGGCTGTAACCTACACCAGCCTCCAGGTTACATAGTGTGGCGCGGTGGAGAAGCAGACCAGGACACAGGGATTAGTGGGTACTCGTGACTGTTTTATTTATAGTTCAAAGAGGGGGATTATGGGACTTGTAGTCGCGTGTTCAGGAGTTCACTCCCTCCTGATAGGGTCCTTGGGGAATCTTCCTTCTTCTTCTTTCAGCGTCTTGCTTTCCAGAAGAAGCTCCCTCAGAAGGTGGCAGGTACGAAAGTAATATGGAACAAAACAAAAAGAAAACCCTGTTAGGGACAATGCCCTTTCGAATGCGACGGTCGCAGGGAGCGAGGGAGTGCTAGGGAAATCACCCGTTCCACCACCAATGTGTAGGCGCACGCTGCGCAGGGATACGGTGGCAATCAATCTCCTTGCCCTCCGCTACACCCTCCCTTGTGTATAACTCCTGTATGGCCCAGCACCGAACCCAGATGGCCCCGTACCTTGTGAAGCCACGACCCTCCAGGGCCGTGGCGGGCTTCTGCGCGTTGCCAGCTAGGGTCTGGCGTCCCTTCTTTCTCTCCTCCGGTGCGGCTCGGCTTTCGGGCTTCTTCCTTCCGCGACTCTGACTCGTCTCCTTCAGGGGTCTCGGGTTCTCCAGCGGGAGGGATCAGGAAGGTCTGTACGGCGCGTCTCTCCTCACGGCAGTCGAGTCCTTCTTCCAGGCTCCACACACCTTCCTCTTCATCGGCGTCCTCCTTTGACGTAGTCAGCAGGTCACCTGACTTCCGCACGTGACCCGGAATCATCATGGGCTTAAAGGCACAGGGATCCCATGCTTCGCTCTGAAAATATAGAAGGGGACATGGAGAGAGGTAATGGGGAAAACGTCCTGTTATGGCCTGTGGTTCCTCCCTGGGGAGGCTGTCTTCGTCACACACCCCAATCCTAGCCTGTTCACGATCGGGGAACAGCGGGACACGGGAAAGGAAGTCTGCGTTCCCATTGTCCACACCTTTTCGATGGATAACCTCAAAGGAGAAAGGTTGGAGGGAGAGGAACCAGCGCAGGATCCGCGGGTTATTCCCCTTGTTACGGCTCATCCAGAGCAATGGTGCATGGTCAGTGTACAGGAGGAAATGGGCACCCTCCAGATAGTATCTCAGCTTGTCCACGGCCCATTTGATCGCAAGGCACTCTTTCTCAATGATTGGGTATCGTTGTTCGCGGGGAAAGAGTTTGCGGCTGATAAAGAGGACGGGATGCTCAATACCCCCAGGTGAGATTTGAGACAAGACGGCCCCTAACCCATGTTCCGAAGCATCCGTGTGTAATACAAAGGGTTTAGAGAAGTCAGGGGAGCGTAGGATTGGGGCCGATGTTATCGCAGCTTTCAGCTCTAGGAAGGCTTTCTTCGCTTGGGCCGTAGGTTGTTGGAGGTCTCTGGTTTTGATGTGCTTTTGTAGTAAGTCCGAAAGGGGGTGGCAATCTCTGAATATTGAGGTATGAAACGCCTATAATAGCCAAGGAGCCCCAGGAACGCCCTGACTTCTTTTTTGTGGATGGAAAAGGAGCCTCAGCTATCGCTTTCACCTTTTCTGTCTGGGGTTCTATTAGTCCGTTTCCCAGCAAAAACCCTAGATATTTCACCTTCCTGAAGCCAGCCCTTGATTTCTTTGCGTTGATGTGCAAACCCGCCCTCTGCAGAGCCTGTAAGACTTGAGAACAGTGCTGGAGGTGTGTCTCCCAAGTGGGACTATAGATGATAATATCATCAAGATAAGCAGATGAGTATTCCTGGTGCTGTAGCAGTACCCTGTTCATGAGTCTCTGAAACGTGGCAGGTGCGCCATGTAAACCAAAGGGCAAGACCGTAAACTCGTATAAGCCGGTTGGTGTAGAAAAGGCGGTTTTTTCTTGGTCCTCTGGTTTAAGGGGCACCTGCCAATACCCTTTCGTTAGGTCAAGAGTTGTGATGAATTGGGCCTCGCCTAGCTTCTCTATTAATTCATCGACTCGGGGAATGGGATACGAGTCGCATTTGGAAATTGCATTGACTGCTCGAAAGTCTATACAAAACCGGACGGAGCCGTCCGGTTTTGGCACTAGTACGATCGGTGATGACCATTCACTCTGGGAGGGTTTTATAACACCCAGGGCTAGCATGGTTTTCACCTCTTTTCCTATGGCTTCCCTACGAGCTGCTGGTATCCGGTACGGTTTTTGTTTCACTATTTTTCCTGGTAGGGTCTGGATGGCGTGTTCCGCAAGGGTGGTTCGTCCTGGGAGGTCTGAAAATAGGGGTATGAAGGGACGTAGTGTCTCTTGTAGTGTTTTCTCCTGGTCTTTGGTCAGCTCCGGGTTGATAACCAGCTCGGGTAAGGAGGTCTCGGGGTCTGTCCCGTACTGTACATGGTGTACGTCTTTGGGAAGAGGACCAATCCATTTCTTTAAAAGGTTTATATGGTATAACTGTCGCTTTTTCGGGTTGATCTGTAGGTGATACGTGGTTAAGCCTGCTTTCCCTACGACCTTGTAGGGACCCTGCCAACCTGCTCTGGTCTTGGTTATCGCGGATGGCGTAAGCACCAAGGCCCAATCTCCCACGTTTAGGTGTCGCCACTTTTTACCCCTGTTGTAGAGCAACTGCTGCTTCACTTGGGCTTTTTCGAGGTTGGCCTCGGAAAATTCCCTCAGCTTATGTAGTCTAGTGCGCAGACTATGTGTATAGTCCAGAAAAGACTTGGTCTCCTCTTCTTTCTCTTGTTCCCAGACCTCTTTGGTGATTTCTAGGAGGCTGCGAGGCTCCCTTCCATAGAGAAGCTGAAAAGGAGAACAACCGAGACTACTTTGGGTCTGGCTCCTGACCACGTATAGTGCTAGAGGGAGTAACATGTCCCATTCCTTGCCTTCCACTGTCAACAATTTCTTCAAAGTTAGTTTTAATGTGGCGTTGTAGCGCTCACAGAGTCCGTCCGTCTGGGGGTGGTAGACCGAAGTTTTAATGTGCGATATGTCTAGTGATTTGCAGATTTGTGACATTAAATTTGATACAAAAGGAGTCCCTTGATCTGTGAGTATTTCACGCGGGAAACCAACCCGCGAAAACATTTCAAGCAGTTTCTCACTGATGTTCCGGGTAGTGGGGGTTCGTAAAGGAAAGGCCTCTGGATATCGGGAGGCGTAATCCACCACGACCAGGGCATAGAGGTGGCCTTTCCTGGTTCGGGGAAGAGGACCAATGAGATCCATTGCTATCCTTTCAAACGGGATACCCACAATCGGGAGAGGCTGTAGCGGAACGGCCAGTGGTTTGTACGGGTTTTTCCTTTGGCACACCTCGCATTCCTGACAGAAGCGGGTGACCTGTGAGAATATCCCGGGCCAATAGAAATGGTGTAACAACATCTGTATGGTCTTTTGTGCGCCTCTATGCCCTGCCAACAAGTGGGAATGTGCAAAAAAGAGAACCTGCTCCCGAAAGGCCTGGGGAACTAGTAGCTGTGGAGCATCGTCCTGTTTTCCGACCCTATACAACAGCTCGTTCTTGATCAGAAACAAGGGATAAGTGGGATTAGCCTGGAGAGCGGATTGACGGGCATGATCCCAAGCGAGTTGGAGTGTTGGATCGTGTTTTTGGGTGTATCGGAAGTTTTTATCAGAGAGCCAGGGAGCCTGGGTTAAGAGAGCGGGGCGCGTTTGGGTTGGGGTTTTCACGGCCTGTAGTTTGTCCTTCAACATCCCTAGGAAGGACGGGTTATCCTGTCCTATTATCATTTGTTCTGGTAGGGAGGGTACCACCCCGAGTCTGGCTTCCAGTGTCTGTCCGTTAGGAAGGGTGACCGGGAGTTGTATTAAGGGGTATACCCTCACATCCCCGTGCACGCATCTAATGGGTACGGTCCCTACTGCTACAGAGGTAACGGGTTTAAGGGCTGACTGTAGAACGACAGACTGTCGACACCCTGAGTCTAACAAGGCCCTCACCTGTACTCCCTGTACTCTAACACTTACATGAAAGCTGGGCCCCATTTCTGCTGTACACAGGATGGTTCTTGGGATACAGCTTATATCCATTGGTTCTTCTGGCGGTTTCTTTCTTGGACAGTTCCGGGCTATATGACCCCAGTCTCCGCACTCAAAGCACTGAGGGTTTCGGAGCGTCGGGGGTTCGGGGCGATACTGTCGTGGCTTTGGTGGTTCTGGGTTGGGCTTGATTGGCTTCCTTTCTAGTTTTCCCGGGACTCCTAGGGGACGGGTGGTTTTCTCCGTGTCCCACAGTATAGCACGGGGTTGAGCCCTGTAGAACGAGGTGGCCATATCCACAGCCTGTTCTGCCGTCAGGTGATGATGCTGTCTAAGCCACCGTTGAATAGGAAAAGGGAGAGCCTCAAGGAACTGCTCTAAATAGACCATGGTCATGATTTCTTCCTTTGTATGTAGCTGGGGTTTTAACCACTTGTCCGCGGCAGCCTTCAGCTTAAAGTACAGGGTTTTCGGGTTGTCCATGGAAGAGCCCCTCTCCCTTCTAAAGCGAACCCTGTAAGCCTCTGCGTCCATGCCCATGTGGTCTAAGATGACCTGTTTGATCTCCCGGTAAGCGGTATCACCATTAGGGTTGGCTACCTGATAGGCGGCTTGTGTTTCCCCGTAAGAAGGGGTGCCAAAAAGAAAGGCCACTTGCTTTCTGGCCACCCTGACGCCCGTGCAGCCCTTTCGAAATTCAAAAGGAATGCATCGGGGTCCTCTCCCGGAGTGTACTTTTGTAGGGACACGTTGGGGCCATGTCCAGCACGAGCTTGCAGCTGGTGTGTCAGTTCCAGACGATCGTCCGCAACTTTCAGCATCTGTTCAGCATGGTTTGTCATGTTGGTCTTCAACAACTCCCTGTCTGCCTGGGCCGAGGTCATCTGCTTTTCGACCGCCCATTCTAATTTCTCCTGTCCCCGGATCAGTTGCTGAATCAGGTTTTCCATGGGGACCCAAAGGGAGGCGTACCTATCCCACTTCTGACACCACGTGTGGCGCGGTGGAGAAGCAGACCAGGACACAGGGATTAGTGGGTACTCGTGACTGTTTTATTTATAGTTCAAAGAGGGGGATTATGGGACTTGTAGTCGCGTGTTCAGGAGTTCACTCCCTCCTGATAGGGTCCTTGGGGAATCTTCCTTCTTCTTCTTTCAGCGTCTTGCTTTCCAGAAGAAGCTCCCTCAGAAGGTGGCAGGTACGAAAGTAATATGGAACAAAACAAAAAGAAAACCCTGTTAGGGACAATGCCCTTTCGAATGCGACGGTCGCAGGGAGCGAGGGAGTGCTAGGGAAATCACCCGTTCCACCACCAATGTGTAGGCGCACGCTGCGCAGGGATACGGTGGCAATCAATCTCCTTGCCCTCCGCTACACCCTCCCTTGTGTATAACTCCTGTATGGCCCAGCACCGAACCCAGATGGCCCCGTACCTTGTGAAGCCACGACCCTCCAGGGCCGTGGCGGGCTTCTGCGCGTTGCCAGCTAGGGTCTGGCGTCCCTTCTTTCTCTCCTCCGGTGCGGCTCGGCTTTCGGGCTTCTTCCTTCCGCGACTCTGACTCGTCTCCTTCAGGGGTCTCGGGTTCTCCAGCGGGAGGGATCAGGAAGGTCTGTACGGCGCGTCTCTCCTCACGGCAGTCGAGTCCTTCTTCCAGGCTCCACACACCTTCCTCTTCATCGGCGTCCTCCTTTGACGTAGTCAGCAGGTCACCTGACTTCCGCACGTGACCCGGAATCATCATGGGCTTAAAGGCACAGGGATCCCATGCTTCGCTCTGAAAATATAGAAGGGGACATGGAGAGAGGTAATGGGGAAAACGTCCTGTTATGGCCTGTGGTTCCTCCCTGGGGAGGCTGTCTTCGTCACAATAGACAAGACCAGAACTGAGGATTGAAGGACAGGTACTGGGACACTTACTGTTGGTGAGCAGCCGCAGTGCCAGTCTGACGGCTCCCGGCCCTGCACGGGCTCAGCCGCAGTCCTCCACGAACCGAGTTGACTACTCCTTGCCAGCCGCCCTGCGGCACGCTACATTACAAACTGATGCCTGGCTGCTGATCTCAGTGCTGATGGACTGCACCGCAACAGGCTGCCTGTGAGGCACTGCACTCGGGTGGTGGGCCGGGCCGGGGCACAGTCCGACTGAGTCAACAAACGCCCAGGGTGATCAGCGTCGCCGGGCACGTTCTCTGCTGGCAGACTCCAAATCTGCTGCTGTTGAAATGTAAATGTGTACAATCATTATGCTAGTGTATTACTCTATGTAAGTTATCATTCGCTGCACCATCTTGTATTCAGCCGCCATTTTGAGCTATGATCGAAGCTAACTTCTATCTCACTTTCTCTGCCTCAGCAGAAAGCAGCTGCAATATTTTTTTTGTATTCCTCCAAGGTTTAGCTTCGCTGTGCTAATGAATAGACTGTTTTTGCCATCACATACCTTTCTCACTAGATAGGCCTGCTCCCACCCTTAGAGCGGTGGATACAGGCAGAGTAACCTTGACGCTGAGATAGCATGTACCCGGTCCTGGAATTGCAACTCATCCTTGTGTATCCTCTTTGTTCACCAGCTACTAACTGGAAAATTCCAGTCTGGGCGTGTCTTTAGTGATTCTGAAATGTATATTATATGTTACCCTGTTGGTAGAAGTCAGTCCCTCTGCCGCAATCTAAGGAGGCTGGTCAGACCGGACTCCACTCGAGTGTTATTACTAATAAATACCTTTGGTTTGTATTCTCTACTGTCTGACCGACTCTTCATTTGTAAGGAAGGCTGAGAGGTGGTCGCGAGGGACCCGGGTGGCCGTAATCGGGTCACTTCCTTCACTGCGCAGTCCACTCGCACCGCCAGCCGGCCATCCAATGGGTGAATAGGTGACACAGAGAGTCTGTTCTCTTCTGGTTGTCTCTCTCAGCAGTAGCCATTGGCCGTTTTTAAGAGTGACTCACTCCCTCAAGTAACATCATGTCACCGTGAATCTGAATGGTTGCCGCGGCGGTGAATATTGATACTTTGTAGCTTCTCAGCCTGCCTGATCTGGCTGCCCCCACGCCTACCACAAGCAGCACGGACCGCGTGCTGCAGCCAGCCAGCTTTCTGACAGAGCATCTAACAGCGCTCCGGCTTGACAGCTGAGGCGCTATAAATGCGTGACTTTGCATTTCAGTGCATTGATGCGGATCACCTCACTGAAATGCATTAGTCTAATGCCTAATGCGTGGCACTTAGCAGGGCTGAGCACTAGATGACGTTCTAACACTCCATCCAGCCATATCTCACTTTATGAAGGCACCAGCCCTGAGTGGGCTACATTCTGTGTGTAATCCAAAAGCCCTGGAAGGAAGCGTACAGAGTCACTTCTGCAAGGTTTTCTTCCTTACTGAGAGGGTCCTTACCTGGCACCTCCTCCACTTCATCCATGCAGGTGCAGGTTTGGATGCAGAACACTGCATGGCCAAGGTCAAACTGTCTGGCTCGCCCTCTGAATTCACTTAATATTTAATCAGACTTCCAAAGATTTTACAGGGTTTTGAAGACCCACCTCACCCACTCCACCTATGGTTCCTATGCAATCTAAGTTCTTTAAGATACAACTGCCCTCCTCTGAGCTTCATTGAGCTAGGGGCAGACAGCTTTGTAGATCCATGTTTGATATTATTAGCAGCTGCTGCTCTCTTCCTCTGCACTGGTTCTGTTTAAGGGTCCCTAGCGCCACGCCTACACCTTAGTTTGTACCATGGTGCAAAGGTATGAGCATGCTGTGTAGCATACAGTTTGTACTGGAAGGGTATCCTTCCATCATAAAATCTTATGACTAGATATTATTTTGAAACATTTCATACATTAGATATGTGCTGTACAGTGCAGCACACATGCATTGTGTGAAATGTTAGGATAGATTAAAACATTTCTCCAAATTTACACCTGCCTCTGGGTGTTGCTTTTTTTGACACAAAGCCAGTTTAACAATTTTAGTTGATAAGGCTTTGAGTCTAAACTATGGCTGGTTGCCTTGGAATGCCCAAGTATCATCCATGGAATGCCCCCTGATGCAAAGCACTATTTGTGCAAAAAAAAGGTCGATTGTTGATGAGAAAAAAATCTTTGTGCTGGAAAGTAAATAACTTATCAAGACTTTGCGTGACTTTGTTGTGGTGTGCTAAATCTGTCCTTCACTGTCCAGTCCCCAGTGGAGAACTCATGGCTGGCCACCTTGACAGTCCTTTGTGGTTGTACCTTCTGATCTCAAACCTGCTCTGTAGCAGGTGATAATCCTCATACAGTGCTTTGTCTATAACCATTTGTTGAAGAAAAATAAAATGACCCTCCAGCCCTTAATGAACCTCCCTAATCAGGACTGCACTGGACTCACCTGAAAAGCACTGTATGCTACTCTCAGACCATCCAGCACAAACGCACCTCTCGCATTCACCTCACCTCGTCGTTTAGCGACTCTCCTCCTACTTCTGGCACTTTGCACTTTTCGAAACCGAGATAAGTATTGTGTGTCAAACAGGAGAGATAAAGGCTGTGCAAACACTGTGGCTGCACTTTGAAGCGTTGTATTGGAACAGCCATGGCTTTGAGTGGATCCTTTGTTTCTTGGCAACGCAACCGGACTTGGGCTACTGTACGATGAGCTTCGCATATGTCATTGCTCCGCTCCCTGAGTGGACTGAGAAGGAGGACATGAGTTTTTTGCGAATGCGCACATACCAGACAGTGCTTTCAAGTTGACACAGACTTCCCACTAGTAGTGGGAGTCTGCACCAAATGCTCCAAAGCTTATGATCCATCTTTCACCAGTTTTTGACTTTAATTCTGCTGAAGCCTTAGTCACAGGGGGTATCAAAGTCGGGCACTGGAGGACTTCGATCACTAAAGGTTCTCAGGAAAATCACAGACTACGTCAGGAAAGTCAGGTCGAGGAGGGCAATGCCATATTTTCAGGCGATCCACCCACTATGTAAATTATTTACATGCTTGAACATCTGGCATGATTCTGGTTTTCCTGGACCTGCACTGAATCCCCTTAGGTTATGCAAATAATTCCAATTTCTTCTTCATATGCAAATTTATTTCATCTTCTTCAGAGTAGCAGGTGTCCGATCCTCGAGGCTCAGAGTTGGATACATGCGGTTATTGCTCCAAGGCTGATTGGAAAGTTCACCACTTAATCTTTTTGAAGACAGCAGATGGACATGGTCAACTCTTCTGGAAAGGGAAAAAGCTGGTGGTCTCTACGACCAATGCTAGGTTGCAAGACAAGACGGTGTGGAGTGTACAAACCACAGAGTCCGCAAGCTCAGTTTGGAGCGTGGATCACCCAAGCTGCCCCAAAGAGTATACTGTTTTGTGTTCCCTTCCTGAACTTAACCCCTTCGTTGATCCTACACATTTAATGTTGGGCAGTGTTCTAGATCTAGGTGTAACCCTTTATGAGCCAAGAGCATCCTTCCACAGATAGTTATTGCTCTCTGAGGAAGGGCTTCAAAACTTGTGTATATATCTGTAATATAGTTAAGTTTAATTAGCTTTGGTTCAACAAAAGGGTTCTGCAACCCGGAGCGTACATTCTTTTCACCCCAACACAGCATTGAAAAGTTTGTTTCTGAACTGATTTCTGCAAAAAAATTCAAGCTCCCATGTGAAAGTGGCCTGGTGTGACCTAGTCTGAAGGTAAACCCTACTTTTGTAAGAGAGTTATAAGGTAGCTCATGAGTTGGTCATGTGGTCTGATTACGAGTTGTCCCCACATATATATTCCTGGATGACACAGGTTTGTGAGCCTCCCTGCCGGTTGTGTTGTGCTGTGCTGATTTGGCTGGAGTGTTGAGGGTCTGGGGGATGCGTGGAAGTATTTTCCTTGCTGTGTAACTGGAGACATTTATTTTTTGCAACTGAGAGCACTGCCCCCCTCCCATGGAAAAGTACAGGCCGAAGATTCAGCACTTCACAGAACAAACAATGGCACACAGGAGGCAAGGTCGTCAAGTCAGTGGTGTTCCCATCATGCATTTTTATCTTTGAAATACACACATCATCCCTATCACAATTTACCATTGTCATTGTGACCGTCCATCTAAAAGAAGTAATAGTCTTTTACAATTTTTTTTCTTTACACATCCAGAACACTCAACACTAATCGGAAAATTTCATGTTCAAACTGAACATGTCTATACCATGCACTAAAAACTAGGGTTGGACGGAACTCATGGAGTTTTACTCCATGGAATTCTGCAGAGTTAGGTAAAAACTGAGATTTCTCGAGCGGCGGTATTTCAGCACGTCATTCTGATTTTTAGGTCTCGCCTAGGCAGCGCGCATGTGCTGCTCTAGGAGATGACCTTTAGGAATCGGTCTGCTCCTTTTTCAAGCACACTCGTGCTTGTGGTGGCATCCACCTTGCGGGAGCGCGCAGCGGCGCGCCAACCATCTGTTTGTTATTAGCATGGCCGCGCGCTGTTGCTCCTGCTCCCGCTAGGGTAAACTAGCACAAGCACAAGTGTTCCACATTGCGCACTCTCACCCATTTGCTTTTTCTGCTCCTCCCATCCTCGGATCCCATGTTGCTTTCGCCCATCTGCGATGGTAAAGTGCCTTTATTTACATCGCTGGCGCTTTCAGATAAGTTTGCTTGTTTCTACTTCATGCATTCGGTTCTGCTGCATGTGCTTGTTTATTCTGCATGTGCTTGTTTATATTGTACGTATCAGTTTCTGCTGTATGTACTTGATTTTGCTGTGTCGTTTTCTGCTGTGTGTCTGGTCCGCTATTTGTGTCTGTTTTTGCTGTGTGTCTCTTTCTGTTGCTGATCACTAGCCTGGCTGTTTTGCTGCCCCTCGTCCACCCTGCTCTCGTTTACCTGCTGTTCCTAATGATGTCAAATGTTGTATATATGACATCAGTGCTAACGTATGTTTACATGCTGCCACAGTCCAGAGGTGCTTGACTGTGTTTTTAAATATGCATTGTGCAGCGCTCTGAAACCCGGCAAGGTGGACTAAGCACTGTGTAAGACAATCAGCTATTTTTAAAAGTAACGAGCATTTCTTGTTTCAACGTACATCTATAAAAACGCGTTAATGTGTTGTAGGTGTGATGACGTTCGCCACGAGCACCAAGCACGGTTTCACCCGCTCACAATACTTTGGAAGCACATATCGGTGTGTGGTTGCATCACGAGTTGTTGTCGGTTGTGTTTTACAACAGGTGAAATATATACCTCCTATCACCTCTAGAAGAGTAACTAATCACAGGCTGATGTTCGCCACGGAGTCTCTTTTCGAGGGGTTTTGAGTCATAGAATCACCCATGGATCTATATATTAACCTTAGACTTCCGCCTCATGTTATGCTTTCATTTCCGTCATTTTCTTTACTTCATAGGATAATACTGTATTATGATTGGTTAGAAAGTGGCAGTGTATCAACAATACTATTAAACTCTGTTCACAAATCGCAGCGCTGTGCTCCACACTGAGCGGTTCACTCACATTTGGGCGATGTAAACTTTTTAGTCTTAAGCCATTGATCCCATAATGTTCAATCAGCAGGGGGTGCGAAATCGCTTTATTTTATTCTTATGAATGTTCTCGGAATTTCATTAGATTTTGCGAAAGTAAGTTTCATAGCAGCATGGAGATGTCAGTTTCTTCAGCATCCAAAGGTTATCACTGCTCCCAGCTGCCTCTCGCTGGCGAGGGCACCCTGTCAGTTTGTCTTGGCATTAGTAGACATCTTGTGTCCCTCGGTGACCTGTCTCTAGTGTCACTTGTCTAGAGCTGCAAGAAAACTAGTGCACCCCCGCTTACCTGGGAGCTAGTTACTGCCTGCAGTGCCTGCTCCTCCTGTGCCTGCCCCCTTTAGGTTTCTTGAGCTGCACCATATCCTGTTTATTAATATCGTACTAACGACCAGACTTACATACTTAAACAAGCATTTGCAATGCAATAGGTCTCGCATTTACGCGAGTTTGAGCTATTGGCATTGTAAATGACAATTACTTTTATTTATGTTTTTGTTTTTAAAACATAAATAAAAGGCCTTTTTTCTACTGTGAGAGAGTTATCAGCACTTCGGGTTTATATAGCGTGACATCGTGAAGACTATAATGGTTGCATTTGCTCACAGGTCTCATCACATATTTCGGTTAGTGTCTGCTGTGAACTTAGATTCACAAGCTAAATATGCTGGACCTATTGACTCTGAATGATTAAATGAGAACTGCCTCCAAAACACAAGCAGCATTGGCATAGCCAATTGGTCTCGCTTTTGGGACCTTATAAGTATTTAGTTATGCAGCACAATATCCTTGGTGCAACAACATCAACTGTTGCATGGCTAAACACTTATAAGGTCCCAAAGGCGAGACCTATTGGCTATGCCAATGCTTGTTTGTTGTGCCAGGAGCTTGTTCCATGCTGTAAAAGCAGCGCGAACTGCACCATGCACCACATCAGAGGGCACTGCTTCTTTTTGCCGCTCAAGTAGATTTTCTACCCGAGCAGCAGCATTCTCAACACAAATGGTAGCAACCAGCCACGACCGCCCGCGTTGAAAAATCACACTGGGACTTGTCCTAGCGCTCAATTTTTCTCGCTCGCCAACTTAATCTTGGTGAGCCGCGCATGAGAAAAATTCACCACATGGCGGTTTGCAGAGTTTTTCAGGAACTGTGCACTCCGGCAAAACTCCACCGGCGGAGCGAAGTTTACCACCCACCACTACTAAAAACCACTCTCAGACACTGCCACTCACTTTGCACATACGCATAGCTTAATGAGAGTTAAGGAACCAGTGGAGGAAGACAACAGCCCTTACAACAAAACAAAAAATACAGAAATACACCAGTTAAGGTGTTTTTACGAATCACATCATATTGCTATTCAAAAGACTTAACTCTCCCTCAGTGATAACAACAAAGAGCCATGCGTTGCTAGTTTTTATATAGTGCAATGATGTGTGTTTTATTTTTTATTTATAAATAAATATCAGAAAGAGAGAGAGGAATAAGATAGACTAGTTCATTTCCCCAGGGATTTATGGTAATAATCAATAGGAGCTAACTATATGAGTAGAAAAAACTCTGATGATGTATTTCTGGAAAACAATTCTGTTTTGTATGAAGGCCCTCACCCACCAACCTAGTTGGTGGCATGCTTCATCATCGGGCCCCACCCGATGGCACCGAATGTGCCTCGGGTGTGCTACAACGTCTGCTTACAGCGGAGCGGATTCTGTAAAGTGAGTGTGCAGTGCTGGCAGTGGTGAGTATAAAAATAAAAACTGTCCAACGAGTCCCAAAGTCCACAGGGGGAATTTATTCATGGGCTCATGGCAGTGGTTAAAAACAAGGCTACGGATGTTGACTGGGGGTAATTAATGCCCCTTACATCCAGTGAGGTCAACTAGTTTCAGCCAGGCCTTTTGGTAAAACTGGCTTTCATCAGGACCGGTATGTGTATGGTGAAATAAAAGGGAGTCTACAATGTGTACAGGCTCCTATGTGCCGCACACGCTAAGGTGCGGGAAGTGTAAGAGGATGGTTTCCTCTATAGTCGTGCCTAATAAAAGACAAACAAACACAAAGAACAAACAAACATCCAGAGTAAGAAATATGGTAAGGCACCATAAAGATCACAGTGACTTGATATCATAGTGCCTTAAGTCGGAATAATGCGATCCGTGTCGATATGTGAAGGCCATTTGTCGTTGTTGTGATTATGCGTTACCGTGCTAGTCAATTTCAATGAATAGTGGCATCGAATGCATGCAAGCACGGAAGAATAAGCGGCTTACTCTTATGGTCTAAGAGACTGACTCCATGAGTCCCCGGCGGGGGTTCGACTTTCAGTCACACTCTAATTGGAGTTTAAAAAAGGAAAGAGAAAATTGGGAAAAGGAAATTAATGGGAGCCCTTAGCAGTCACACCGATACGTTTCGATTGAAACAACAGCTTCTCCTATTGTGTTACTTACTTCGTCACAGTCCAGAACCCACAGCACCACCTACTTGGTCATTACGGGAACTCCGTCGATGTTTGCACTGGTTATGGCGGGGTTTAAATACCTGTCGGGTGCTGCAGCTGCAATCACTTTCCTACCCGCTACGATTAACATCATTCTGAGACCGCAGCTGATGTCGATAGTCTCTTCAATGTGACTAGCGTCTAGAGGAAAAATGAAAGCAAACTACACGGAAGTCTCCCCAGCGTGACTAGCGTCTGGGGAGAAAAAATAGAGACAGACAACAGACTGCACTCGTGTGTGATCTAGTCAGTGACTGTTTTTGAAGGTATGGCTGTGGTTCAAATGGCAATGTATAAAAAGCAGAGTATTAAAAGAATAATACGTGGCTAATTAAGCTGTAGAGGCTCAGTATAAAAAAGCAGAGTATTAAAAGAATAATACGTGGCTAATTAAGCTGTAGAGGCTCAGTGTAGGGAGTGAAAAACAGACTATTGGGAAACATAATCTTACAGAGACTGTATATGCCCTCTCCTCAGGTACAAGGTGGTCAGGCCCAATAATTTCTGAAAACAGATTACACAGATAGGTACTATTTCAGATCTTATATCTGATATGGGTCAGATCATATGTTGTCCATATAAGTGGCTGTATACATGGCCCGATATTCTCAGACCAGGAGGAGGGACTGCACTGAACTATCTCAGTTGTTAAGGCTATTCCAAGGAATATTGTCATTCAATCCTTGGATATGGGTCGAAAGACGGTATATCCAACGCTGTTCTTTTGAAAGAATTTGTTTGTCATTATTGATGTTAAAGAATGGTATATGTTCTATTATCGTCCATGATATATCATTCGGAGTGTGTCCTTTTTCCAGATAATGGTCCATCAGTTTGCTGTTTGATTTTCTGCACCGAATGGTGCTACGATGCTCCACAATTCTTGTCCTTACTTTCCTTGTTGTCATGCCGATATACCGGAGTTTACATGGGCATTCAATTAAATATATTACGTTTGTGGTGTTACAATTCGTGTGTTTTAGTTGATGCCATTTTTTCCCGGGTTCCAGGTCGAGTGTTTTACTGGGTTGAGTGAGATGGCATACACTACAGTTACCACAAGGGTAATGACCGGTCACATTAGGTAAACCCCATGCATTGAGGACAGTGTTATCAGCGGTGTTCTGTTTCTTAGGGCGGGTGGATACCAGACGGTCTTTTAGGCTGCTGGCCTTCTTGTATGCAAAAGGGGGGATCCCATACTCTGGGTCCTGTATTGAGAATTCTCCAGTTTTTACGTATTATTTTGGCAACCTGATTTGATGTTACGTTATACGTAGTAACACAGGTAAGTGGAGTTGATGTAGTAGTTTGTAATGAATCTTCAAGGAGGGCTTCCCTGTTCTGGTTACGAGCACGTTTCTTGGTGGTTGCAATAATTTTATTAGGATACCCTCGTTCCTGTAATTTTAATGCGAGGTCTGTTGATTGCCTCTGGAAATCTGCAGTAGAACTGCAGTTTCGTCGTATGCGGAGAAACTGTCCAAATGGTAGGTTCTCCCTGAGTGGACGTGGATGGAAGCTTTCAAATTGTAACAGCGAGTTTCTTGCTGTAGGTTTGTAATACGTGGAGGTCTTGAGAGTTCCAGCCTCTGCTTCAATAGTAAGATCCAAAAAGGTGACATTTTGGGCATTGGCTGTACTGGTGAACCGTAAATAGGGGTCACGTTCATACCACAAATGGTAGCAACCAGCCACGACCGCCCGCGTTGAAAAATCACACTGGGACTTGTCCTAGCGCTCAATTTTTCTCGCTCGCCAACTTAATCTTGGTGAGCCGCGCATGAGAAAAAATTCACCACATGGCGGTTTGCAGAGTTTTTCAGGAACTGTGCACTCCGGCAAAACTCCACCGGCGGAGCGAAGTTTACCACCCACCACTACTAAAAACCACTCTCAGACACTGCCACTCACTTTGCACATACGCATAGCTTAATGAGAGTTAAGGAACCAGTGGAGGAAGACAACAGCCCTTACAACAAAACAAAAAAATACAGAAATACACCAGTTAAGGTGTTTTTACGAATCACATCATATTGCTATTCAAAAGACTTAACTCTCCCTCAGTGATAACAACAAAGAGCCATGCGTTGCTAGTTTTTATATAGTGCAATGATGTGTGTTTTATTTTTTATTTAATCATTCATTTATTTTAGCAAAACTTCATTTACTGATGTATTTCCATACTTGACTGAATGCAGAGATGAAATTCCATACTTCTCTCTTGCTAGATGCGCTCATCTCTGCAGTTTAACTAAGCTTGTAATATTCATGCTCGTGAAGACCAGTCAAAAAAATCTACATGGCTTGGTGCTGATGTGCTACTCTACATTCACTTCACTGCCAAAGACTGCTTCCATGCAGCCATGAAGGCTAAACCACTCTGAATGACCTGCACTTGACTACAGCAGGCGGAAGGGGAAGTCCACATAAGCCCTGACCTCTCCCTTCCTCCTGTACCAACCCAATCAGTATTTCTGTTTTCCAATTTTCTTTCCCCACCTCCTTCCTGTCCCAGTCCTTGTCTTTCAGCAGCCCCTCAATGCAAGAGGTTTGTGGTGTATCCGAAGGTGCTCTTGGCCATCAGCAGAAGTAGCAGAACACCGTGTCCTGCCTCAATGCAAGTTGAGGGCATGTGATTGTGTTGCGATCATTCATTATTACCCTTATAGTGTCTTGGTAGAAGGCTGGGTGAATTTCAGTGACCAGTGCCCTCAGGATAAGTGGTCAACCACCAAGTGCCTGTCTGTCTCATGCTTTCCGTTTAGCGTCGCTATTCTTTTTGCGATTTCTAGCGCACATTGTAAACACTTCAAGTGGCCCTACACAGTGAAACCACGGCCTTCTAAATATTTAGCAACACAAAGGCTTTTTGGCATTGCAAAAGGTTATGAAAAGCTACTATGTCTCTGTCATGTCTCGCTCTTTAGCTGCAGCGGAGGCACAGTGCCAAGAGGCGGTTTGAGCCAAGTCCAGTGTGAATGCTTTGACTCCTCACATTCGCTCCCTGACTAACCCATGTGTAGGAATCGTTGGGTTAACTCCCGGTGGAGACTACTCTAGTGATGTCCAAATACAAAGTCAGTCAGTAACACACCCATGCACATAGACTGGTCACTATATTGTTTTATGGATATAGTAGTTTGGTAGCATTATTTAAAGGGGCCATCTAGTTGAAAGAAAACTATGCATTTTTGTTTTTTCTGAGTGTGCCTCGCCAGTGGGGAAGACACAAGAACGTCCTTTTGTTTCATATCATCTGGTTGGGTTTAAAGAGCTGTGGCTTCTGATCCCAACTAATCTGCAGAAGAGAACATTCTGACCTAGTGACGTCAACATCTAGAGTATCCTTCTAGCATGACCCCTGCTGTCTTCAGCTGGAAGATACCTCCACATGCTGACCAAATCCCTTCACTTGTTTCTCTTCAACTATAAACTAGGCTGGCCAACAGGCAAACTAAACCCAATGTCCACCCCAGGCCACAAACCCAATGTTCACAGAACCCCTTTCTGCAAACTGGAGAAGACATACCACTAAGACTCCAAGACCCTCGAGCTCTCTTCCAACCTCACTTCTGGCACAAGAAGCTCTTGTGTCTCTGACATCACTCAGAGTGAATGAACCTCTTATGTGACTCTCTAAAGGGTCTCCTCTTTTTGACCTGCCCCGCTTTCATTTTTTTCCAGGCTTGCTTTGTTTTGTGAAGCGATAGCAGCCTCTACCACCTTCTGGGGCTTGTTGTTCACATCATAAATATCCCAACAATGAATAAATGATCAGGGCACGGTAAAAGTAAAATAAAAGTAAGTTAAACAATTAACATTCGGAAAACAAAAGTTGATAAGGGCTAAAACGATCAGAAAGAGTGTGATGGATGGAAACACTGACACAGTAGTTGGCATGAAGAAAGCAACATATTTGTCCTTCAGTTGGGAAAGTGACTTGCTATATAAAGCTCACAATTCTTCATTGTGCTAGAATGTAAACAGAATGTGTAAGCCAGGACTGAAGTTCAGCATGAGGGATCATGCTCCCTTACAGCCATTACAGGCTTCAAGTATAGCATTGTACTGCATTTTAAACAAGCATTTTCAATGCAATCAGTCTCGCCTTTGGGACCTTATTTGTATTTAGCTATGCAGCACATTAGCCTGGGTGCTGAAACATATACTGTTCTTTAACATGGAGGGAAAGTAAGCACCAAACTGCATGACACACCGGGTGTGGGAACACATGGAGAGAAATATTGCCTTTCAGCGGGAAATGGTATAGTCCAAAGCTCTGTTTTTAATATAAAATCAGGGCCTTCGGTGGTCATATCACTGAAAATACAAGATTTGAAAAAAATATTATTGTCTACGGGTGCTCGTGGAAGACTATTTCTATGGATTGGAATCTAGAGAATGCAAAAGTGATTCTGGAAGTTTACTGACCTCTGCTGGTCGTTTTCTATCAAGAAAGTTAAATAGAGGCAATTGCCAGAAAAATAAAAAAAAGAAAGTCCCTCAGCAGAAAGCAATTCTGGTATTTTACTGACCTCTACTGGTCGTTTTCTATCAAAACAGTTAAATAGAGGCAGTTGAACAAGCAGAAAGCAATTCTGGTATTTTACTGACCTCTACTGGTCTTTTTCTATCAAGATAGTTAAATTGAGGCAGTTGAACAGAAAAAAAGTCCCTAGCCGGAAGCAGACAAGTCCTAGGGCTGATCTCCAGAGCCCACAAAGTACATACACATATAAGTATATGCTAAAGTATATACAAGAGGTCTCGAATGCGCGACCTAAAAATTCCCTTTAGGCCTGCCTCCCTTGTTTAAGCCAGACCCAAACAGTGCTTACGTAATGTTATCCAGATCTGAATACTCTGTGGGCCCCAGATGGACTGGTGCTCCTTTTGATCTGCAAAGAATGGATCCAGACCTGTACACACATAGGTCCCTATAAAGTGGAGTATTCTGATCTGAAGAAAGATGGATCCAGCCCTGATCTAAGCCAATCTATGTAGACCAGAAAACAGCATTGGTCTCTGTGAGGCACCTTACCAAAGCTAAGATATTACCAGCCCTGAACAACCCATTGGTGTCTATGAGGGGGGGGAGGGGTTTCTTTGATCCGAGCAGATCTTTCCAGATTAGAACTCAACAGAGGTCCCCACAGGACAGGAGTTCATGCTGATCTGCACAAAGATTTATCCAAGAGTGAACACTTCATGGATCCCTATGTAATGGGTATTGATTGATGCATGCAAAGATATTTCCAGACAAGAATACAACATAAGTCCCCATGGGCCATGTGTTCATTCATCCTCACAAAGATGTGTCTAGCCCAAAATACATTGGTCCCAGGAGGGCGGGGTTTATCAGTGACCCTAAACCCATCAATTCAAGTTAGACCTGGACAGGACACGACCTATGATCACAGGAGGCGTTTTTTACGTTCAAAGATGCACTCACACTTCTTAAAAATAAAAACCTTCAACCCACTGATGCTGGTCAGTTGAGCCATGAAGAGGATGCGTTCTGCAGTGGGTGACCTCCTTGCCCATGCGATATTAGGCACCTTTCATAGGACAAAATGGCCCCTAACTAAAGTCCATGATTTGCCATGAGTCAGACGCAGGCCTCTCAACCCGACAAGCCATTTTCTGAGGCGCCCTTCAAGGACCCTCTCCACTAAATCCTTAGTGGGTCCCACACATTCTTTCCACATTGAGTGTGTGAGACGTGTAGAAACAGTACATAGGCCTGTAGTGCAGCAGGACTTCACCTGCAGCCTCTCGCTAACTTTAGTTATTAAGTTTAGTTAATTTAATACGGCCAGGAACATTTACAACATCCCTTCATTTATACAAAAAAAAAAATTATCACATCTTTACCTACTTTTAATAGTGTAAACATTTATCACGTACTGTACACCGGACAGCCATTGCACATGCTCATTACCAGCCCTGCTGGTTTTTTAGGTTGAGCCTGAGCCAGCGCGCATGCGTTGCTCTGCGAGGCTTCTTGTAAGCATTCTAAACTACTCCGTGTGGGTCTGACTCCTCCCACACATAGTATTGGCTTTTGTGTGTGTCTTTCAGTAATGAAAGCCCGCAAATGGCTAAAGGCGGGTGCATGTCCCACCATCTTTTTTAATGTTCACTCCCATGGCGTTTTGCTCTCGGGAGCGAGCAGTGGCGTGCAGGGTGGCAGCTGCATTCCTCGTGGGTCAGGTTACACACAACGCGCCATGCTTTTGCTTGTTTTCCACTGTCGTGATGGCACGTCTTTGCTTTGACCTCAACATGACATATTCCTCTTCTCACTGCGGGCACAATAGGATGTTTTCTGCTTTACTCTGACGTGTTTTTCTTGGCTTTCATAAGGCATTGTTTCGCTGTCTTTGCATGACGCTGCTGTTAGGATGGCTGTTTTATTTGAATTGTTTTGTTCCGATGACACATTCCAATGCTTTCCCTATAATCTCGCTTTGCTTGGATCCACAAACCAATGTCCGATGGAACCGTGATCTCTATCGCCGCTAGACGCCGGCGCTACAATTATATTTGAGGTCATTATTTTCTTTGCCTTCATGTCACAACTTTAGTTTTTAAATATAGCGGTTCGATTGAGGGTTGCCGTGTTCTCTGTGATATAAATTCAGGTGTAAGCTCTAACTACAGAACTCAGAGAAGTGTGCACTATTGAGCTGAGTTTACAATGGACTGCTTGTCACTGGGACCTGCCAACCCGTGGTTACACGCGGTAGCAGCCAGTGCATTATCCCACAGAGCTCGGTTATTTTACGAGAAGTTATAGGTTTTGCCCTGTCCTTGTTGTGCACGTTTTCACTCATCAGTTTTCGCTGTCTTAGTCACTTCGCCATTGTCCTGCTCGTTTTGTGGCAAGTGCATCTAACGATGCATTCACCTGTTCATCCGTGCATGTGTACGGTAGGTCTGGGTTCTGCACCGGGCACAAGACTGGATGCAGCTTCCAGGCCTCTGCTGCTGCAGTGCGCAAGGGCCATGTCTTCAAGTGTGTTATAAAAAGCATCACATAACCTGACCTCACCAATAACCTTCATGTTCTTTAACTCGACCTCCCCTCCCCTCTCCCTCGCTCTCTTTCTCACACACACGTGCTTTCACTCTACCCCCTCACTATCCGTTAGTCTCGCTCTCTGTGCTTTTCTGTCTTCCTTTCCCTTCCCACTCCCTCTCTCACTCCCTTCCATATATTTCTTGTGTAGCCTCTGCCTCCTCACTCTCTCTCCCTCTGGCGCTTACAACCTCTCTCTCTCTTTTCTCCCCTAACAACCCCGTGCTCTCGTTCTTCCTCTCTCCTGCGTTCTCCTCCTTCCCACTGTCTCCCTCTCCCACTGCCTTTGTTGTACTCTTTCTTCTCGTTCCTCTGCCTCTCTCCTCTCTTTTCAGTACCCCCGTTTCTTGCCCTTTCTGTTTCCCTGCTACTCTCATACCCACATTTTGTCCCTTTTCTCTGTCTTTTGCTCCCCTCTTCTCTCTAACACCCACTGCATCACCTTCACTCTTTTTCCTTCTCTTCTTCCTCTCACCACTATATTTCCTCCTTTCTCTCCTCTCCTTCTCCCACACCCACCCTCTCTCCCCGATTCGCCTTCTTGCGCTCTTTCTCGTCTTCTTTCTCCCCTCACTCCCAGTCTTCCTTTCTTCTTCCCCTCTTCACACCCGTTCTTCCCTGTCCCTACCTAGGCGCTGACGTGCACGATCTCTCGTGGTAAGGGGCTTCCCGCCCCGGTTGCCAGGGGTTTTCACTCGGGATCTGAGGATGCTGCACATGGTCGAGATACGGGAGCCGGGTTGATTGCCTACAAGGGAAGAGGTGTGGCGCCGCGGCCAGGGCGACTGACGCTGGAATCTGGGGCTCACGGTTCGATCCCCGGCACTGGTGGCAGGTTAGCCCAGCACCATGTGACTCTGGCCAATAGCTTGCTTAATCTTCCCGACGGCCCCCAGCGCCGGGATGCCTTCGGGTAGCTGTTCGCGCTTTACAAATACTGGATTTACATTTACATTTACATTCTCACAGCTGAAGTTTATATTTATTCAGTTGCTCAAGGTAGTGTCGGTATGCACATATGTATGTAACGTGTGTGTAGTGCACACATGCCAACAAAGACGTCCTCAGGGCACTTGATCCGTTTGTAGTTTTATATTGCTCTTATTTATTGCGAACTCCACCCAAAGATGTACATGAGCACCAGTTAGTATTATCTTCGCTCCTTCCTTCCTTCCTTCCACCCACCTAGGCTTCCCAAGAAGTGTCAGACCTCGTGGAGATAAATTGCCTTAGAACAGGCTGAATATGTTATAATTAAAATTTAAATCAATTTATAAGCGCAAAGCTTCAAGCACACGTGGTTAAAAAATTGTCCAGTGCAACTACCACTGTTAAACGAAATGTGACTGGTTGCTCTGTTTTCTTTCTGATGTTTGTAAACTCACAGCTTGTGTGCTGCATGGCTAACCACTTATATGGTCCTAAAGGCGAGACCTATTGGCTATGCCAATGCTTGTTTTTGTTGTTATTTTGCACTTGGTACGTTATCATGTGGGGCGGTATTTATCAGGTGCAGTTTTACTGTGTCATTTTGCGTGTCCGAGTCTATACCTCGGAATCGGGGCTAGTGTTTGTATGTTGTGTTGTACTTACATAATGCTGACCTGTTTTTCACCATTCTTTGTATCTTGTCTACACTGAGAATGTTGTGGCGTTTCCTTGTTCCACTGCGTTCATGTGTTACCTGGTGAAAGGCACGCGGGCATTAGTGTCTGCACACCTTGGAATCCCTTTTTGGGTACCAGCTTCCGAACCGGAATTCTTCTTTGACTCATGATGAGCCGCTAGGTACTAGTGCTTTATCACCTACTAGCCTCTAGAGTGCTGTGCTACGCGCAGAGGCATCTGGGAGCGTGTATGCAAATTAGTTGGCTGATGCTTGTACCTCTTTCAGAAATTCACTTCTTTAATTTCCCTTTTCTTATAATACTAAAACATACTGCAGGCCTAAAATACTCTGCATTTGTGTACAACAAAGAGCTGTTTTGCGGCATGTTTGTTGTAAATATACCGCCCCTCGCGGGACACACGTGATAATGTAAATAAAGAGCACCCCCTCTTGGCCGGGAGTGTGTACAGCACATTTTGCTCCTCTACCGGCATGGGCAAATGCTTCTGTACAAGATGGGTAATGGTGGCTCGATTGTTTTGACATATTACAGGTGATTTATCAATGGACGCTTCTAGGACACTGGTCCGTTTTTTTAGATTTGAATGCCAATGAGTATCCAACTGAACAAACGCTGAAGTGATGGACTAACATTGACGTTAGGACTTGTGTGATAAACTTTCAAAATGGTTCACGGTGTGTCCGAACTAAATGATTTCTTCCATTTGTATTGAAGGAAGCTGGTCATTTCTTATATGTGGCACGTAAAGGTAAGCATTTTCTGATGCAGGGTATGCGATGCCATGAATTTCAAGTTGGGGATGTGGCAGCGGGTGGAGGCTAACTCTATCTGTTGCTGGGAAGGTAGATGCTGAGCATTCCTGATGCTGGGCAATTGGAGACTGATCATACATGTTGCTGTGCGTGTGAATAGCAATGTTATCTGTCAATGATTATGTGTAATGTGGTCATGTATGTTTATAAGAGGCTGTAATTATTGTTGTCAAGGTATCTGTTGCTGTGCTGCAGGAGTCTGGCATTACCTCCACGTGCAAACTTCCAGCATTGGAAAGCAGGGCGTAGCATTCATTGAGCGTGTGGCCCTACATGTTGCTAAATACTGAACAATCATGCGTTTGTGGGCTTTTAGTTGACTGGCATTATTTGTTGCTGTGTATGCAGGGGTTAAAGTTAGGCCTGGCTGAAAAATGTAATTCTGCGCGCTGAATTGGCATAATTTGGGTGACTCTGCGTTACTCGTGTAACGCAGAGGTCTAGCCAAATTCTGCCAATCGCCGCATCACAGAATTGTTTCTCCTACGAGGCTCCAGAAATGCGGGCTGGCGAGTGTGAGTGATGGTGAGTGAGATTTGACGTCCCCTAGCACAATTTCCGGTCGGTAGGAGCACTTCTGGCAAGATGTTTAAAACGTGGGCAGTCTGGGGCGCTGTCAGAGGGCTGCTTTTAGAGTAGATTTTCTACTTGAGTGGCAGTAAAATCAACTTGAATGGCCATGCGCCCTTGAACACTGCATGGTGCCTTTCGAGATGATTTTTTTAGCGCAGAACGTGCTACTGGCACTAAATGGCAGCATGGTGCGCATATTCCCTCCCATTGGCGGAACTCCGCGGAATCTCACAGAGTTTTTATGTAACTCTGTGGAATTGAACAGAGTTATATTCCTCAAGTTCCGCCCACTCCTAGGAGTGGTTTGTTGATAGAAATGGGGAGATTGACAGTACCTGTTGCTAGGCATTTGAAGTCTGTATAAGATGGGTTTATCTGTTGCTGGGAATGCGGAAAATGGGCTTCTCTGATACTCTGTATGTGCTGCATGTTTCTGGGAATGTGGAGGCTGGACCTTTCTGCTGCTGGGTATTGAGGACGCTGGTCCTACCTCTACTGGTTATGCAGAGCTAGGTCCTACCTATGGCTATGTGGAGGCTGGTCTTACCTGCTGTTGGGCATGTTGAGGCCAGTCATGGTTACTGCTTCTTGTTTGGAAGTTGGTACTACTTGTTGTTGGACACCTGGATATTAGTCCTTCCTAAATTGGGTATATGGCTGGTCCTGCCTTTTGCTGGAAATGGAAAGGTTGGTCCTATTGACGGCCAAACAAGTGGAGGCTTGTCCTACCCATATAGGGTATGTGGAGGCTGGCTCTACCTGTTGTTGGACTTGTTGAAGCTGGTTTTACCTGCTGGCTAGTGGAGGCTAGCCAAACATCCTTTGGGCGAGATCTGCCCTTCCTTGTTTCAAGCCTTGCCAGAACTGGCATGACCTGCTACTTCGAAATACTTTGAACCTGAAAGTGGCATATAAACTCATCTTTAATTCTTTTTGTATTTTGACCAACTCTACTGGTGCAATAAGCTTGATATGCGTAATTTTACAATAGTTTTTATTTTTAATTTTTTTAATGTCCTTGAGGAGGAAATGGTCTTATTAAGTTCTTGTTTGTGTTACGGAGTCCATGAGCTTTCAAAGGCATCATTTGACTCTATTTTGTAAAAGTGCCACTAACATGTGGTAGTAACACCTGTTTATAACTTTAGAATCGGCAGATATATGGAAGGATGTGCCACATAAATACAAGTTATTAATAATATTATGAAGATTTTTTTTGGGGGGGAGGGGCTCCTAATTCCCAAACCAAGGTATGTTTATATCCGCTTATGTTTTTTTGTAATGTTAAGACAACTTGTGTTTTAAAAAGCTGCACTTAACGTTATTTGTCACAACAACAAAAAAAAACTCCCAGCCTCCATTACTAAGTTGTCTAGAAATCCTGGGAGGTTTTGTCAATGTTGCTAGCCCAACATGCTTTACAATGCACCATTTGATGTTATTCTGAAAGAATCCTTTTGGGAGAGCCCCAAACACCCTACATTATATCTTGAAAACCTCCACTGTCATCAGAACTGAGGCTTTTAAAGAAAGGGGGATTGGGTAGCGACCTGTAGTCAATCTAACCCTCAGCGGTCAAACATACCATAACTTTTCACCCCCTATATGACATTTTTGAGTACCTGATGTTTAAGCCATTCAGTTGTTTAAGAATGCACTATACAGTAGGGATGGCAAGGTCATCCAAGGACATTGAATCTACAATATCATGCCATAAGCCCATCAATTATTGCCTTGTGCAAAACTAATTCTCTTGGATCCCTTTGGGTGTTTACTGACAAGGATCCAAACCCCTGCTCGGCTCAGGAGATCCTAGCTCGGGCTCCCCTAAGGCTCACAGGGATGAGAGTTAAATCTGAATTTTGACGCACCTATTGCCGGGCGAGCTGCGGCTACAGTGTGAATCATTCTATAATCCAAGAAAGCTGACCGCGCTTCAAAGGTTTGTATCCGAGCTCCCTTCGCTCCATCTCTCTTAAAACCTTTGATGATGATGAGTGGCGAATTTTACTCTTTCTTGATTTACATGTCAAAAATGGGAAAAATTCACGTAAATGCCAATTAAAAAAAAAATAATCTATTACACTCTAAGTAACAGTCTTCCTATAAACTATTGTATTTTAGAAGTAATGGTGTGATGGAACACCAATATATTTTTTAGATGTGCAGCCAGAATGTTACTTATGGAATGTTAGTTATTACAGTAGTTTGATACAGAATATATCCAGAATTTTTTTGTTGTAGTAGCCATTTTGAATCGCTTTTGCACATGCACCCGTGTGTGCATATCTGTGTAGGCCCATTTTGTGCTTAGGGTGTGTGTGTGTGTGAGCACGCCAATGTATATTCATGTTAGTGCTCAGTGGCGGTGGTAGGTTCAGGGTACACTAAAGTTGTGCACAGATGAGATGTAACATGGGTGGTGTTTGCGCAAGGCCATATCCGGATAGATGGTGCCTGTCTCACTTCCAAAACTGGTACTATTTGGCAACCGGGTTGTACGGACTGGTAGCCCTACGGCTAGCCAGGTACAGCACCCCCTACTTGTAAATAGGGTGCTTTAGTTAAGTAGAGAGGCCAGTCGCGGAGAACTCGGCATAGTCTATAAATGTGACTCATACGTGGAGACTTCATAAATAAAGACCATGTAAAAATATCGAGTTGTTCACAGTTTGAAAAACTAGCCAAACTATCTTCCCACGGTTGTTGAATGTTGTTAATTTTTGAGTCTGTATTTCTGTACTCTAAACTTATGAGACCTATACTTTTATACTCTCTATTTTCACATATGTCCCTTGCAGTATGCTAGCTATTTGGGTGAGGCCCTGCTAATGTTTAAGTTTGGCCAATTTTTGGCTGAAAAAATCCGTATTTTTAAGTAAAATAAAAAAACTGCAAGAATCCGCAAAAGCCCGAATTTTTTTCTTTTTTGAGCAATAAACGTAAATCAGAAAACGCTAGAATAAATCACCTGAAAAATATTTTCAAGCAACATCAAGTCTTGCTTAATTATTATTAAAGCAAACTGAGTCAGAATTAGTGTGCTAAAAAAATCTAGAGGATTTTGCACAAATTTGTATCCAAGTCCCAGCTTCAGGCTCTTCCAGAGACTCAAAACATAAACAAAAGGCCAGCATTTACCTCCGAGAAAAAGCTGCCAGCCCTACAATTGATTCTCCCGGCTCTAGGTGCCCGAGGCTGACCATCAAAGAATAGCATAGTGTACAAGGGCCGATGGACAGGAGATTTCTCAACCACTGGGAGCCTGTTTCTTATTTTGGGGGGATGTGTATTTTCTGTCCATCTTTTTAATGTAATGGACGTTACCTCTCCTTGGTACAGCCGAGGAGCATCTCTTACAAACCAGGCGTCCACGGCCAACCCTGGAATCTGCTGCAGTTCCTAGAACCCCCTACCTCCCCGGATATCGCAGAGCGCCCCAATAACCCAGTTCCACCCAGTGCTCTTCACTACGGGAGCACTGTGCAAATATAAGACCAGAACAGCACACAGCAAATGTGGCAATGTTGTAAAGTGTACACACAAGCCATTTAAACATTAGCAATTCAGGCCCCCACCTGTATTGCTCATGGCACTCTTCATGCTCTGGAAAATTATATGACACATGCCACACCCCAGAAGAGCCCTGTCTTGTTTAAGTCACTATTAGAAATTTGAGTTTCTATCGCCCATTAACATTCTTTCACTTGCAGAGACATGTCTACAACCTTCTCAAATAGTTCAGCCGCCTAAAATGGCACACATCTGTCACCTGGGTGGGGACTATTTACTAAAGTGGAATAACACAGAGGAGCAGAGGTGGCGCTCTGCCCTCTGAACTTCCTTCCTGGCTCTCATAAATATCTTTGCTTTACGGATTCAGTTTTGCATCTGTAACACTGTCACAAAAACACTTTTTTACATCCACTTACAGTGTTACCTGTTAGGGGCAGGTGGGTGACAGTTATATGGGTGCTTGTGTCTGACATTGCCACACCGGAGAACGAGAACCATGGACATTGGGAACATCATGAGATTATAGAGCTCGGCCAATCAATAATCTTTTTCTGCCCATGCCTTATTCTTTGCCATCCCACATGTTGGCAGAATACACTTGCATAAATATGTCGTTTGTTGTTTCTGAGAGTCGGTACTGCAGGTCCGGACAGGTGCGTCGACTTCATTTAATATTTTAGCTGTCTATATTACCCCTGCACTATTTAAAATGATTTATAGTTCGTTGCTGTATTTCTTTGTCTGCAATTAAGGCGCAAATAAGCATTTTTCTCATGTTAATCTTTTTACTTCTATTCTGTGTTTTTTGTTTTAGGTTTTTAAGTGTGGCTTGACAGTGCACTTTGAGTGTGTTACCTATTGTTCCCAATTCTATAAAATATACTAGAGTGGCCTTTGGCTCTACGTAGAGGAATATTAGTCTCTCACCTCATGCTATTGACTGTTTAGTGTATCAGTCCGCCCCCAGTGGAATGCTTACATTCCAGGCACGAGGGACTATTTTATACCTCAAAAGTACTCTTCTTTTTGTCTCGTAGATGCACTGAATACATAAAGCAACTTGTGGTTTCTGTGTTTTTTCAGTGCAGCAGACGTTGTTAAAATGTTTTAGTCTGAATTCGAGCTACAAGGCAGAACTACTGGTTTTACCAACGCATGCTATTAAATGCTATGAATAGAAAAGTTTTTTTTTACTGTGTTGTCAACTTAGTACATTATCAGAGATAATTTAGTTAATGTTTGATATCATTGTCTGCGTTAAATTGTCAAAACAGTTTTCGTCGTCATTGTGTAACCTGTGCTCTGTGTCACATAGGACCCGGATCCCCCAGGTTGTTCCCGGCCCCGCCCCCATCAGAACCCACAAATCAAGACTTGACGACCAGAGCTGTGGGTAAAAGAGGCCATGTTTATTATAAACCATCACATATAAACATGACAATATATCATCAATAAGATTCAGATTTCATACGACATAGATTTTATCCACTTTGCTCACTGACCGATATTTTCATTTATGTTGATCATAACTTCATAATTTATCAGTAGAAATGACAGAACTTAATTTATCGACAAAGAATGTTCTCTATCGCTCAAGCACTAAGGGGCCTTCTGGCTCGCGCCCCCAACTGAGAACCACGTAAGGCGCAACCCACCTGCGTCCTTGAGAGGTGAGCCCCTGCCATCTGGTCCTTGTCCGCCACCTGAGGGGCCCACCCCTCCACCACCAGGCTGCCCATCGGGGCTCGTAGGGAATAACCAGGGGCTGATGCCCCATGCCCTAGATTGTAAACTGGCGCCCTTGCCCCCAGCCGGTGTCTCCATTCTCTCTGGGGTGAGCTTACCGTATCTCCCCCTCAGTGCTGGCCTAGGGAGTATGCAGGAGGACTCCCCTTAACAATGTAAGGCAATTTATGTGGCCTCATTACCGCCACAAGGGCGACCAGGGCCAACCGCCCTTCGCCCTCCCCACCACTGGACCACTCCTGAACCACCAAGTTCCATCGATCCACAGGCTCAGAGCCATGTCAAATTCAAATGCCCGGATTCATCTGTCTGGGTCCCAGGTAGACATGTGCCCACCATTGCAGTGAACCATACGATTCCCATGCCCAATTTGTGAGCGTATCACCAAGCAGGCCCCTGCCCCGGGCACCGCTAGGCCATTCCGGCCTTCCAGGCACTTGGCTGAAACATTAAAGGGGCATTTGACATTAGTCCTGGCCCCCAATTTCGCCCTGGCACTATGAGACCACGCTATCTTGGAAACGTCTTATCCCAATTTGGGCAAACCCAGACAGAGCTTCCCTCGCGGCCCGGTGACCCAGTCCAAACGTATCATTACCTCTTTAATGTAGGATAGACTAACTCCGGGAACTGCAGTCCCCCATGGCACATGACGTCTTCCACCAGCTGCTAATGTGTGGGATCTGAAGATCACCAATGTCACTCACCCGAGGGAGACATTCTCACCGCCCCCAGCTTCAACTCACGTCGCTGCTGCCAACGAGCGATACGGGCCCAACGCACGGGCAAGTGACCCAGCACCTACACCACTTTGGCAGACATACTACCTCACTCTTGCCCAGTGAAATATCCGGCTTGCTGCGCATGTCGCAGCCCCAATTCTGATTAGAGTGACCAACTACCTCGATCCCCCCGCTGTGGTAGGTAGTCCAAAATGCGCTATGCACACACTATGCACAAGTCTGCACCTGATGACGGATGGGCATGTATGCCCCCCTGAGCATCAACCGGCCTACTTCATCCCCTTTTATGCCGAGTCGCGCTCCACTACAGTCCCCTTCCTAGTAGGCTCAGGTTATAACCTCCCCTAGGGAGTGAGCCTGTGTGCATCAAAACTCGGTGTCCAGGAACTGCAGACCCACCCATTGCACCGAGTCGCGATGCCCCTACCAGTTTGCTCCCCCTGAGGGCCCCCTAACATAACCCTGCACCTGTTGCGGGAAATAAGGTAAGTCCGTCGGATGACTGCTCCCAAAGTGGGGGTCACCCAACATGTATCTTGCTAAGATCTTACTCCTCAAGAAGGAATTGCCCTCATTCTGAGTCCCCTAAGCTTGGCGAAGAAAGTGACCACCATCTGTTGTGCTCTCGCATAAGAAACAAGCCCGCTTTGTGATCCCCATAATTGCACGCCGTCCCCAGTGGGCCTCCAGTGGGACAAGGGGGGGTTTCCTCCCCCGCTGACACGCAAAGGTCCTGGAAGGCCTAAGCACTTTCGGTCCTGACTTCCGAGTGCGCTCACAGAGGGAGGCCCCTACCAACTGTGAAAGAGCCGGACTCCCATCCACCGAAGAGATGTTGACAACCTAGCCATCCGAGCCGCTGCTTGAATGGAGGCCCGATGGCCCCTTAATTTCCTCTTATGTTATGTGCGCAGCCTTTTCACCGGCCAACATTGCTGCTCAGAACAAGTACAGCAAAACTGCGGGTGTAGCTGAAAGTGTCCCAGTGTCCAACTCTTATACCCGGACAAGAACGTTCGGCCTATTCCTGTGGGCCCCCCCCTCTTGGCCGGGTGGACAGCGTCCACCCTTTGCAAAGAATGGGAAGGCGTCATCTACCCGCGTGCGCCCTACTTGTGCCCTAGAACCGCCTAGCAGCAGCTAATCTATCTTATTGGCTGAACAAGAGATTCAAACCAAAGAAATGACAGGCTACGTAAGAGTGCAGCGCGTGCACTGTTAAACTAAAGGGAGGATTTCTGGCCCGGCAATGGGAAACTACATTGAGTCATAAATCCTTAACAGACCTGATCCTGTAGTAAGCTGGTTAAGCGCGGAAAATACTGAACACTGAAGAGGTGTGGCTAATCATGACAGAATTAACTGATGCCTAGATGAGTGGCATCGCAGGACACTCGACACTCTACCTCACCCAACTATCCAATGAAAGGTACACGACTGACTGGCATTCTGAAGGTGACATTAAAGGAATCCTGTAACCTGAACATGCTGCCCAGTAAGCCCCATTTATTAAGCAAGTATGTTACCTGTCTGTAGGCTGCCAACACTGGAGCGCATGGCAGACCCTGTGATAAGGGCGCCTCTGACTTATGAAAGAAAGGGATAGAGAATGTTCCATGCCAGCAAGCATGCCTGCGTACAGTATGCAGCGCCACCCCTAGCCCATGTACGCTCTCCACTGGAAGGAGTAATGCAGCAGAGGGACAGGGATTAACATGGGCAGTGTATTGTAAGCCCCCTGGAGTGTACATCTATGATATTATCCCCCATTCAACACTCCCCGGGCTGTGTTCACTGTCTCCTCGTTCTCCCCCACACGAAGTTCCTGAAGTCCTAACTACTTAGGCATACTCCTCTCCAGCTGCAACCTTATGTGCCTCTACTGTCCTTTCCTCCCCCTCGTGTTATTGATGCCATCCTGATGCTGGTGACGCCACCTCACAGGGGCCTAAGATACAAATTGCAACACAATCCCCTCGAAGCGCGCACCAGTGCCACTTATCGCACTAAAAGTCTTCAAATGAATTTAGCACCAACCACTTCGCCAAAATTGTTAAATTACAACCGATTTGGCAATGGGAGTATCGGAGCACTCGCCTCCGCCCCTTGCGTTACCGCCCAACACGACCCAAGCGAAAATCAAGTGCTTTGCCCCCAATCCCAACATGCTGAGCGTCCCTGCCGAACTCGACCCCAACACGGGGTTCTCCCCTATTTCATTGGTGTGCCAGTTCCGATGTCCTCACTAGCAACGTCATCGAAATCTGGCAACCCAACCCGATTATCAATTGGGGTATCAGGGCACTTCACATGAGCACCCATTGCGTTACAGAAGAACACACACAATGCAGGAATTAAGTGAGTTGCCCAGAAACGCAAGATGTTGCGCGACCCTGCCGAAACTTGAAAACCAACCCGGGGTCCTCCACAATCTCAACAATGTGACAAATCGGATTTCTTCACTAGCCACACCATCACAATACTACCACCGACTGATTAGCCATGTGGGTATCAGAGCACCTCGCACGAGCTCCAGTGCGTTACAGAAGGACACACAAAAATTGAGGAATTAAGTGATTTGCCCAGAATTGCACACTGTTGAGCGTTCCCGCCGAAATTCGAACCCGGCTCATCAGCTTCGCTGACGACCGCTCTAGCCTAAGGCCAACTCGTCTGCCCTTCGAACCTTTACAAAAGACTCCCTCTGTCTACACCCTTCTCAAACTGCCTAGTTCTTGATGCCCGCCGTCGTTACCACCAATTTGCATAAAGATCCGTTTTCAGCCTATCAATATTTACGCTACGTCAGGGTTCCCTCCCCATTCATTCACAATCGCAAGATAGTTTCCCAAGTAATACTTAAGTAAACAGCTGAGAGGAAATCCTGCCGATTTGTGAAATAAAGTGCACCAGTGCACAGACTAGGTGGCTGCCCTATGGGCAGGCCAGTCACTGTCTGCTGGAAACATCACTGACACAACTAAAGAGTCAACCCTCATTTATTGAGACATCCTGTTCTCCCGACACCGGGACACAACCTGCATGCCACGTGGCTGAGCCCTGGCCAGCCCCGTCCCTGCATTGCCCTGCCAGTTCAACTTTGAGGCACCTCTCCCTAGCTAGATCTCCGCAATACCCTGGGATCCTGGCACTGACAAACCAAACGCAAGGGCAGCTGGCCACCCACCAACCACTCCCAAAGAAATCCAATATGAAATCGCAGTGAATGGAAAAGCGCCGCCCTAATCACACCGATCCCCTGCTCGGTCAACAAGAAGCCACATAGCTGCGTCCCCTCGGGGCTGCTCCGGGTACCAACAAAGGCTGATTCGCAGCCCACTGTTAAATGGAAAAGCGCCGCCCCAATCACACCGATTCCCCGCTCGGTCCACCAGACCTACACAGCTGCGTCCTCTTAATAGCGCCCAAGCTCTCCTCATGGTATCAGTGCACACACCACTCAAAGCTGGAATCACCACACAAAAAGAATCCGCGCTTCAGAAAATCGGCGCGCGAAACCACTCACCATGGAATTACGAGTGCTCAGAACCTCTCATCTCCGTTGAAACCTGTGTTTGCACAACAACTCAGGATATTTAAACCTCACTAGCACCACTGGAGCCCGCATCTCGCCACTAAAGTCCGTGTGTGCACAACAACGCTCGCTGTTGGAATCGGTGCACACACTAATTATGCCAGAATAACATTGCGTGCATGCGCACATCCCACGACTGACTCGCAGCCCACTGTCCCCCACGGCGTCGCTCCCTGCGACACAGGCCTACACAACAACACCCGATATTCAGATCCCTATTAGCACCATTGGAGCCAGCATCTCCCGACCAAAGTCAGTGTGTGCACAACAACACCCGCTGCCGGAATCAGTGCACACACCAATTCCGCCACAATAACACCGAGTGCATGCACACAACCAAGCAATCGGGCACCGGCATGCGCTGGTTCCAGAGTGGAAATGCCCCAACCACGACCCCCGATGTGATCTCTCCATCTCCCTGCCCCACAACAACCAAGGAGGGGGGGGGGGAGCTCACCAGTGCCCAAAGCAATGCGGTCCCCCCACGCCTATCAGGCCAACCCTGACCCATGCTATCCAATGCTGCAAGCGGCCGGAACCATCGCACTCACCGATTAACGTTGACAAACCGTGCCAACCCGCCCCGCGTGGAGATAACTCCGACGGGCACTTCCCTCCAGCTGGGCGAGCAACACTCAAGCCCATGCGGCCCCCGGTCCTCGGGCGGGGCGGCGCCCCCCCAACGACGCTGCTCACTGCCCTGCAAGGTAACATCAACAACGAGAAAGAGAAACTCCGACGCCCATCAGGATTCCCTGCCGTCCTCTTCCCAACTCCCGGTCCTCTTCCCGACCACCTCCGACCTCTCGCATAACACCTCCACTCCCGCGCCGGAGCTGAGCCTCATGAAGTCCAGATTCACGCAGTCCACAGCACACGGGGCCGGCGCTGTAAGGAAGAGGGGACGAGGGCCAGGGCAATGTGCCCTAAATAGGCCCCCTGCCCTCTCCTACCTCCCCCCCCCCCCCCATTACCGGCCCCGGCAGGAAGTGACGTCGGTGTCGCCCTGGAAGTACTTCTTGCCGTTCGCGGCGACCAATTCCTCGGCCAGGAGCCACAAGGGCGTGGCCGGGATCCCAGGGGCCCGTGTCCTAATGGCGCGCTGCCTTATAGTACGCGCTCTTCCACAGTATGTTACACCCCCCAGAGATTTATGGTTAGTTGTTCAACCCGTTTCCCAGAGCTGTAGGCTCCAGCTGGCAGTGGGATCTAAAAAAAAGGCAACAAGGGCATATGTTGACTTGGTAAGGTGTTGCTTGATTGTCTATGATACTATTAAAACATTCACCCCATCATGGGCGGAGTGTTAAGTAAATGAGAGGGAGAGACCTTATTAAAAATGGTAAAGCCTTCTGCTGCTCCTTGAATATGAAAGGTTCTGGTGACATCACATGTTTGTCACTAAACAGCAATTGCACAAGTGTACAGCCTTAATTATAATAGAATTTGTTTAGGTGCAAGACCAGCTGTGGCATGTAATGCACACCTTTCATTAGCTCAGAAAGTTTGATTATATCAGCTTTTAACAATTTTATCCAAAATCTAATTTTTGTTCAATCCAAAGCTGTGGCAGATTGCTCACTTCTTTTTAAAGACGACTTATTGAAACAGGCTGCCGGGTGCGTTTGTGTATACATATTGTGGATGGCGGCAATGTCCTGCCCCACGGCCTTCCAGGCTGCTCATTGGCCTCCCTGACCCCACATAGGCATTCTTAAGGCCTTCCTCCATGTTGCTGTACACCGCTTGAAACGCCTGAAGGAATATGACCACATCTCGCCCGCCCTTTTGGATTCCATTGCCTCTCCTTCCGGCCCAGGGGCAGCTGCATCATCTACAGCCCTCATGACTGGCACCGTTGGCTACCTCGCTGGCAAGCTCACAATCTCCGGTGGCTCTTGGCCCAAATGCAGCCAGGACACCATCAGACTGGATGCAAAGAAGTGCAAAAATTAAAAAACAAGATAACACGCATTCTCCATCTAATCACCTACAATGTAGAGCAATATCACCATATCCATCAGGATGCCACCAACCCTGTTCCAATTTAGTAAAGAACTGAAGATTCACCTGTTTAAAGAACATTACATTATTAGCAGTAACAGCCCTCAAACCGAGGAACGGCCATTACATCGCGGCTGTTACCCCGCATGCCATTACAACGCAAGCACTACAACGCATGTGTTGTAACAACGCATGACCATTACAATGCAATTCTTTACAACGCATAGGCCTTTACAACACATGCCTTTACAACGAATTTCGTTGTAAAGGCATGAATGGTAACGGGATATGCATATCAAATGTAAGTATTAGGAAAGTATGGGTTTTGGGGTGGTATGGGTAATTTTAGGGTTTAGTATGGGTATGGGTTTTGGGGTGGCAAGGGTAATTTTAGGGTTTAGGGTGAGTATGGGTTTTGGGGTGGAAAGGGTAATTTTAGGGTTTAGGGTGGCAATGGGTTTTGAGGTGGTATGGGTAATTTTAGGGTTTAGGGTGGGTATTGGTTTTAGGGTGGTAAGGGTAATTTTAGGGTGGGTAGGGGTTTTGGGGTGGCAAAGGTAATATTAGGATTTAAGGTGGGTCGGAGTTTTGGGCTGGCAAGGGTAATTTAAGGGTTTAGGGTGGGTAGGGTTTTTGGCTGGCAAGGGTGTTTTTAGGGTTTAGGGTCGGTAGGGGTTTTGGGGTGGCAAGGATAATTTTAGGGTTTAGGGTGGGTAGGGGTTGAGGGGTGGCAAGTATAATTTTAGGGTGGGTATGGATTGAGGGGTTGTTGGATTTAAATATATGGTTTTATATATTTCAACAGACATCATTGTGTGTGGAATATATAAAAACATATATAAAAGTATGTACATTACTTCTCTCCCAGGGGATTTCCATGTATAGTCATAAGCGCTGAATAGTCCCGCCCATGCGCGGGGACCCGGAGCAGTTGATATATATATATATATATATATCTTTCTTCTTAAGTGTAGATTTTCGCCTTACTTCAGGAAGGCCTGCAAGGACACTTAAAGAACAAGCATTTGCAATGCAATAGGTCTCGCATTATTAAAGTTTGAGCTATTGGCATTGCTAAATAATGCAACACCAATAGCTCAAACTGCGAGGATGAAACAGTGTAAGGATGCATGACAGGGGGGATGGATGTTGCATTATTGAGTGCCCAAACTCATAAGTGACTGAAGAGGCACTTTCTGTTA
The DNA here is from genome assembly GCA_963921515.1 of Calotriton arnoldi. Classification (NCBI taxonomy): domain Eukaryota; kingdom Metazoa; phylum Chordata; class Amphibia; order Caudata; family Salamandridae; genus Calotriton; species Calotriton arnoldi. The sequence continues at coordinate 8,033,763 of CAWUFW010000013.1, read as the reverse complement.
TAAGCAAGACATAGTGCCACTGCCAGTGCTTGTTATCAGAAAGTGATGCTTTCTGCAGCCTGCCGTGTGCACACAAAATAAAGATCACAGTGATGCCCTGAGGGTACGTGTAAGAGAAGTGTTACTGCAAGAAGGTATACATCATGATGCGTGCTCTTCGGAGTTCGACATTGTACGTGTTTAGGTGCTAGGGAGGGGGCGATGCTCTGTTTTCCGTTCCTGGATTCTACCTGCCACTCTTAGCTTGCCCCACGCGCCCTCACTCTATTAATAATGACTGCTTTTCGATTATTCAGTCACGATTGACGATAGAGTTGGCTTCTGGGTCTGACCCCTTCATATATTTAGTTATGCCTCCTTATGCGGTGCAATCATGGTGCAACAACAGAGACTGAGCAGCTGACCCAATGCAGCTTCTAGTGCTGCTGAAAACAGAAACGGGGCAGAGTAGGAGTCTGGTGGCTGACCTCTGCGGTAAATGTCCACATGCTCATATACAGGCACAGGAAACAAACACCCCGTTCACCACCTAACCTGAACCGCACTGCCCCTTACCTGGGCAGGGCTGTTTTCTCCCCAGTCTGCTCCCCTAGGGAGCTCCCTGGCAGCTTCTGGGTCCAGCTCCCTGCAGGGCCCCTGCAGTCCCCCAGGCAGAGGGCCGGCCAACGCCTGCTTGAACCTTCCTCTCCTACTGACCTCAGGACCACCCCACCTTAAGATCCGCGGAGCTGGTCCACTTTGTGGCTCTACTGGTCAACAAACGGAAGCACTTGTACAGTCAGGAAATGTAAGCTTATTGAGCTGTTTATATTTGCTTTCTTTGGCCATGCTGGCTAGCACACCTGCTCAGAGGGCGGATTCACTTGCTGAATCCCAGCAGGTCCAACTCAGCATTTCATCTTTACGGGTTGTTGTATGAAACATGTGCCTTTGAGTGCCATAAACCTTTCATATTTACATCAGCGCTGAGGAGCTGCGCGACTGTGACCGCAAGCTCTATATGGAAACATTACTATTAATATTCATACTGTGACACTTCTAATTATAATGCAGCTGGGATCCGAGCCGAGTCTAGGGTGTTATCGCTTGCAGTGCTGCGTGCACAAAGTCAGCATTAAGGCGCTCTGCCTCCATCAATGAACAAGCGGCAGTAAAAGCGATCGCGAAAGCGATCGCTATTGTAAAAAAAAAAAAACACACCCGCGAGTGGTGCGCGCGCGGCCACAGCGAAACATGTGGTTTCAATTATCGCGCCCGTGTCTGGGCACGATAATTGAAACCACATGGCCTTTGGTGCGCGTAATAGACACCAATAGGCCATGGTCGGAACAATGCGCCCGCCTTTGGCCTATTGCGTGCTCTCTTAGTAAAAAACACGCACGCAAAGGCCAATAGTGGGGCACAAAAGGAAAAGCACACGCACGAGCGTGTGCGATTCCAGGCTCCGTTTTGGAACCCCGGACAAAAGGACTGACATTATTTTGAGCTATTGACATTGTAAATGACATTTTTTTGGGGGGGTTTTTCTTTTGTAAAGCATAAATAAAAGGCATTGTAATTTAAAATGCCAATAGCTAAAAGTTTAGTTTAAGCTATTGGCATTGTTAATACCAATGCCTTTTATTTATGTTTTAAAAAAGAAAACACAAATAAAAGGCATTGTCATTTGCAATGTCAATAGTCAATAGCAAATGCCTTTTATTTATGTTTTACAAAAGAAAAAAAAAAACAACAATGTCATTTACAATGTCAATAGCTCAAAATAATGTCAGTGCGAGACCTATTGCATTGTAAATGCTTGTTGTTATGGCCGCTGCACACTTACAAGACAGTGACCACAAAGTCAAGAGTTCCTCTCTCCAACTGCCAAGCCCAGACATGGAGGACGTCGCTGCATATTACTCTGCACATGGAGTGGCACCATGCAGCCTCTTAGCATAGTCAAAGGGGACATTCAATGACCTTCAGAGTCTGTGGCCGAAGTTGCATGTGCAGGTTTGACTGTGGCCTTTCTGCAAACAGGTCCCACGTGATGACCCAGTACAGTCCAGTGTCCGAGCAGTGGCTCTTGGTAGAAGCCCTCTAGAAGCAGCGCAACACACAGGAAGCCAGATGGGTCTTCAGAGTGGTAGAATAATTATGGGGATTAATGAATTAAGTGTTTATCCAGTGCAGGTCGTTACCTAGCTGCTGTCTAAGGTATAAATGTCCTTTTCACAGCGACCAGACACGCCCTTGGTGTGCGACCCAAACTCCAGCCCCTGAAAAGAGCATCAGACCACACAGCTGCTTGCTCTGCCCCGAACACTGGTTCAGGTGGGGTAGTGTCAAACTGCTAAACGCAGATTACAGTTCAATGCCTACTCATCACATTGGCCGGTCAAAACCAAACGGTAGCCTTTCTAGCCCGGTTGAGTGCAGGTGTCATCCCTGTGATCAAGGAGGCACTGTATTGCCACACTTCTATTAAGACACTCTGCACAGAACACTATCCTTAAGCAGTCTACAATATACCACACAAAGAAGCTCGACACCCAGGCCCTTGATCCGAGGTCATCAGTGGGAGAACAGGATGTACCCACCTGTTCATGGGCCCACAAACCAAGCACTCCACGCAAAAACACACGTTTGGGTAAGGACGTATGTAGTTTCCACCAGTGCATATTTGGCGATTGTAATTTGAATAGCCTCAACCAGGGCATAGGGAGAGAAAGAGAAAACATGCACTCTAGACTGCACAAAAAGAAAAAAGTAGCTCCCAAAACACGAGCTGTGAAAGGACCTGAAGGGCACTTATGAGCCTCCTCTGAAGCCAAGGCAAGCAGGGCCTAAATGAAGGTGCTGGAGCACTACACAGAATGCTGGCGCACTCCCACGCACCTCTGTAAAACAAACAAAAATAAACACTCCCACATGCCCCTTTTCTGTAGGACAAGGCTTCAGCGCCATCACATACCAAAAACATGCACTGCAGCCTTCTTGCTTCCCCCAGTCTGCAGCCTTGAGGCGCCCCTGCAGCCAATGCTTTGAACCACCAAGCACTCGAGACACGGAAACATAAAACAGTAAGTTAACAGCAGCAGCAAGTAGCCACCGAGAGCTCAACATGTGATCAGTTTTAAAAGCATGCAGGAGTGGACGAGCCTTTTGTTGCAGCCAAAGGAACAGCAGCTCGCAGACTCGAGAAGAGTGAATGAATGCACATTAGACAAAGCTGGTGTTTGAGGTGACGATCGCAGTCAATTTTTATCCTAATCAGACTCACACGTCCAACGCTCAAATTAACAACTTATATTTCCCTATATTAATCCACCTCAAATAGTTTGGGTTCCGGAGTAGCATGCTACTCGCCGAAAAGCGCTTCACCGCCTCGTCAGGTGCAGTAAGCGCTAAAGAAATACAGTTACAATTTCATCAAACGTGAAAGAATAAAAAGTAGAGATGTTCCAGCGGAGATCTGAACCGCTGACCTGCAGCAGGTACTAACACGTTCAGACAGGTGCCTGCACTTTCACGCTGTAAAGCCCGATTGGTCTGCAAGGAGGCTCAGCTGGTTAAGCGTTTACTGCACGCCTCGAGTCTGATGGGATCTGTAGATTACAAATTTGCATACGGATGAGCATCTTCATTCGTCGATTAGGACCACTGAATGATAAACTCAAGAACACTGAATTAGACAATTTGAAAACCATTTAAAGTGCTTAAACGCAGCTCTACATAAATAAAACAACCTTATGCAGACTTCAAGAGGTGGGTATCCGACGAGTCCTATGTAATAATACGGTCTGTGTATTCGAGATTTGTTTGGGGTGTTTAAACAGGAGGCCACCACGACTGTAATCTGGAAGCTCAAATGACCTTACAAAGTAGGAAATGGAGCCTGGCACTACCTCCCCCTGTGAAGGTTGTCGTTCACAGGTATAATTATGCACTGGCATGAAGCAGTACCAGGAACAAGCAGTGCGGTTCATGCGCTTTTACGGAATTTCGATGCTTGCATTCGGTTAGGCTGCAGTTTAAGCACAGCCATGGCTCAATCCAAACTATGGTAGATTATGCCGTTACGTTCAGAAAGTAATCCGGGGGACTGAAAAGGCATCTGGAACGTAAAAAACAATCTATTTTCCGCACATTGGTCCCAAAGATGCACCATTTAAAGGCAGTTCTGAAGCCGAACTAATGGAGTGACCAATATTTTAGGGTGCGGCAGAGCAGCTTGGGTAAAATGTCTCTGCAGCAGTTAAGCATGTCGGTTCCTACAAAGTCAGGATTGCGCCTCGCCCCCACATCTGGTGCTCGGGCGGAATGAGCTGGGGTTTTAACTAATCTAGCCCTCCAAACATCAGCAGCGCCGGTCGGCCTAACGGGGCTTTCCTGTAAGGTCTGTTCCGCGAACCATGCCAGGTTACCAGTATACATGGGCCACATCTCACGCTACCAGTATCGGTCTCAGGGTGCAGGCAAGGAAGAAGTTTAGTTTTAGGTTATAAACTGCCCTCTGCCATTTAGACCCATTGCTGTGCTTCTAGCATGGTTACATCGCTCTCCTTCAAAGCGCTTCTAACTTGCTCCACTCCTAGCTATCTGCTGAACCACTGTTGCCCCCGCTTTAGAGGCAGCTTGCACCCCCACCTCCCGGCCACTCCCCTCCTCCCCCGCCCCCCCATCCGGGCTATCTTCTTGTTTTCAAACACGAGATGAATGCTGGAACGATGCAGGTCTCGACTGGTCCAACAGGTTCGTTGTAAAACAAAACGTGCAGAGGCACCGACGGCAGGACATTGGCAAAAGCCTCTCCACCAGCGCCAAATAAATGCTAACAAGACAACGAAAGCAAAGAGGGAAATCTGTACATTTGCAAAGCTGCTCCAGAGACAGAGCCCGTACTATCGGGAACTTTTACATAATGATCCTGGAGCCGCTCACCTGTTCGAGCCCGTTTCCAGCGCTGCAACCGAAAACACGCAACCTTTCTATAACACTCCAGGGAGCAGCGCCTCCCTCCATGCTCGTTCTCACACAATAACCCCGGCTGTTATTTCCGTCACGTTGAAATACAAGCACGCGAGTGGTGCGCGCGCACGCGCCACACCGCTGCCATGTGGTTTCAATTATCGCGCCCGTGTCTCGGCACGATAATTGAAACCACATGGCAGCGGTGTGCGTAACAGACACCAATAGGCCATGGGCGGAGCAATGCGCCCGCCTTTGGCCAATTGCATGCTGTCTTTTATAAAAAGACGCACGCAAAGGCCAATAGCGGGGCACAAAAGGAAAAGCACACGCACGAGCGTGTGCGATTCCTAGGTCAGTGCTGAATCCCCGTTTTTCACCTACTAAATGTCTCGCGCTGCGCGAGCACTGCTACGCAGTGCAACGCTAGGCGTGCGACCTAAAAAAGGGACAGATTATGCAGCCTATTTACCTAGGTTACACTGGCCATGCATGCCATTACTAAGAAATTATAAGTATTTTACAGGGAAATATAAAGCTATATATTATACATATATAGCATTTATATTTACCTGTAAAATACTTATATTTTCAAGCACTACTTTAACCATGCATATGCTTTTAGAAAACATGCTTTTACAACAAAATTCGTTGTAAAGGCATGCGTTGTAAAGGTATATGCGTGGTTAAAGTTTGCGTTGTTATGGTAACGCTTTGTAACAACACGTGCGTTGTTACAACTGCGTTGTAAAGGCATGCCATGTAATGGCATGCATTGTGGAGTCATACAACCCCTCAAACCAGCTATTTCGCGATCACGTGGACTGTTGTTACTCTTGACCAGGCACAGGGCTCTATGCTCTTTGGCTAGATTCACACTTTATAAATACCACATGTGTACACACACATACACATGTGTACACACACACTGACACTCCTCCCCCCGCCCAAAAAATGATAATCAAATTCAGCAGAGAGCAGTCCAAAAGTAATAAAGGAAAATATTTTTGGGGGTGTATATGTGAAATCCAAGTGTCAAATATGATTGCTTAGTAAGCCTAGTGGTTGAAGAATCCATTTTGATGCCCGAGAGCTCTCCAAAACCTAACTAGTAGACAGGATGGCTGGAGAGTTTATGTGACAGCTAGAACCCTGTGCTGGAAACATTTTGCTTGTTGCAATGTACATGCTGGCTCGTCAATGTGTGAGCCATGGAGGGGGGGAGGGGTGAAAAACACCATGAACTGGAAACATACAGTTGGTTCTGTAGACTGCCAATGCAAACAATAATGATGATCCTTGGAGCAGAACACTCTGACAATCCTCATGTTCTCTTATGGTTGCGTGAACATTAATTATATGAAACATAGTCCACAGTTCCCAGTGAAATACAGGGTTCATCATAATGCAGCCCCAAAACTACTATACAGAGCTTCGCTATTGCCAAGGCTGTTCGCATTATGCTGCAAGGTAATCTAAGTAATGCAGCAACAATTCAAATTATTCTTCATATTTGCTGGCTAATATTTTCATTAATGTGAGCTGGAAACGATCCAGATCTGCATGTTATGCACATTATGTGACAAATGCTTGTTAACCCTTGAATATGTGGTAAATGCTAAAAGTATACAATTTCTTAAATCTACGAACCCTTCCTACTCTTCGTTGTTTTATCAACAAAAGAGGTAAACCAAAACTAAACATTGAAATTCATACCAGTGTCTATCGATAGCTACACTTCGTAGAAAACATATTTTTATCCCAAACGAAATCACCAAAAGCAAACATGTAATTGGAAATGTGAAATATGGTCCCATGTTGCCATCTTGGCGACATTCAATATGGACGACATCACACAGTTTTGTTTCCTTATACATACATACGACACCAGGGCAAATAAGTGAGGCCCAATTGACATTGCTTAGAGCAATTGTAATGCGAATTGCAGAGTCACATGTGTATTCATACAGTACAAAGTCCCATATTATTCCTAGAGCACAGAGGAGATGGACCTGGGTCATACTCTTCACTGCTTTAAACTTTGAGACTATTCTCTAGTTCTTCCTCAGTAGCTTTGTTTATAACTATTTCATATAAAAGAATAGCATGAAGTAAACCATAAATGCAGACCCACCGAGTGTAATATGCTGTTTATTACCATTTGTAAGGGAGCAGAAGGGCAGCATGACCCACTCGAGGCTCTAACTTACATAAATCATCACTCCTCCCACACACAGCAATAGGATATTACACCGTTCTCTCCCTCTCTCCCTCTCTCTCTCTCTCTTTGCAGAAACCTCTGCAGTTATGGTTAGGTCAGAGTTTACATTGAACAGACATATATACATAAAATGTATGTGTATAATTATCAATCTAAAAGAATATTTGATAAAATGCATATTAGCAGACACAGCCACAGTCAGGTTTTCACAGGAAGACGCATAGATTTGAAGTGCATCAGGTCTGATACATGGCCCATTCCTCTGATTGTTGTTGTTGTTTTTATATCTCAAGTAGAACCTCTTGCTGTGGGTTCACATAAACAGACTTGAACATAATTTTTAGTTAGTGCAGACTAAAACGCTTAAACTACCCTAAAGTATCAAAAGTACTGAAATATGCCGGTTAAGGCGCATCTTGAAAATGAAAAACTCATCTTTGCACTATACAAAAACCTTAACTTGGCCTACTTAGGGCGTGGTGAGTGGAACGACCCCGATGGAATAGGGTTAAACACCTGCACAAATGGGAACCATTACATTTAATTAATGATTGTAAGAGGCGGAACCCTGACCAGATCAGAAACAGACTATTTGATGACAACTATGACACCAAATGGAAACTACAGGGAGAGGGATAGGGGTGGGGGTGGGGAGTTCTTTTAAGAACAGTTTGCACCTCGTTTTAGGTATTAAGACTTTGTTGGGTGAAGTATGCACGATGTTCAGGAGCCTTAATGGGGGTGGTGGTGGTATTCCCAAAACGGTCTGGCCAGATACCCTTGTTTGCTTATTGGATTACTTGTGTCGTTTGATATATGCTGCCTTACATTACTGATGGGCAGCTATTGCTATAGCTGTAAGCATGTACTTGTTGCTCTGGAGTTTCTTCTCAATGATATTGCATTGAACACTGTACTGTGTTTCAATTCAGCAATTCAATATGTTTATTAAGAATTTGGATCTCTAATGAGGTCCACTTAAGACGTACATAGACAGTCATATTAAAAAGAAAAACCAACAATAATTAGAGAATACACTTCATTAAAACCATTATATCTACGTCGCTACATCAATTTGTACAGATTTAGATCATCAAAAGACATCAAAGATTTCAGAAATCGACTCTCAGGGATTCTTTAGGCAGCAATGGGGCCCTCCAGTAGAGGAAAACGGAGAATGACACAGTATAACATTCTAAAACGTGTGCAATTTGATAGAATAACATAAAGAAGCAATTTCATCTAACGGAAAATTATTTAATAAAGTGCATCATATAGCAGCAACAACATAGCAGCAATCGTAAAGTTACATCCTATACTGAGATGGGAAAGGATCAAAACCTGTTAAGTATAAGTACAATTTGGAAAATTATCATACCATAGCAGCACCATATATTTTATATAAAGTGCATCATAAAGCAGCAAAATCATTTCCCTTAGGACTTATTTAAGATAGATAAAACCTAATTTAGTGCAAACAGCGATAAGTTAACAACAATCATAAGTATATATTTTCCACAGGTGAGAAATAAATACAAAAGGTCGAGGAGACATAAGAGCATGGAATTTTGAAGGCAATATAATAAGAAAACTAATTAAATGCATAGCCAACCATACTCGGAGACTAATTACTGTACTGTGTTTTAATCTGCCAATAAAGGGTTGTACGGCGGTACAACGCAGGTAAAGACATCGTATGCCTTTACCACACATTTTTTACCTCATGTTTTTACCTCGAACATGCTTTTACAATGCATGCCATTACCACGCATTGTTTTTATATATAAAACAATGTATTTGTGGGGGGAGACCCCCCACATCCCAACTTACCTTAAATCCGTGGTAAAAGCATGCGTTGTAAAGACATGCACATGGTAAAAATATGCATGCTAAAAAATGCGTGGTAAAGGCACAACGAGGTAAAAACCTCGTTGTAAAGGTGGTTTCCCCTAATAAAGAAATAAATTAAAAAAAGCGTGGCCTTACTTTCTCCAGCTACCAAGAGGTTGTTGGTGAGCATTTTTTCCCAATAGCCATGTATTCTTGAAAAGGGACACTCCTCCTTCCTGAGTTAAGGTACTACGCAAGGATGCTGGGAAAGTTACCACAACCCCATGTTCAACTACTCATGCTTCTGACATCAACGTCTTCCTCTTGCCCCATTGATATCAGTCCAGATGCAGATGGCTAGCAGATTTGACAGCTGGGAGGCAGTGTATGTTGCTGCTAATGACAGGTGGTTCTGTACCTCAAGTCAGTGGAACTCACCTTACCAACCTAGGAAGCCTTAGTCCCCTGTGCAGGAAGCAAATCTGTCGCCTGTAGGCTAACACAGAACCCGGCTGCATCCCCACAACTCTCTATGCCATTACACACCAATATCTAAGTTTACTTCCTTCTTTCCAAAACATCATCACTTAAAAAAAACAAACAGCCAAGTTCTAAAGAAGAAAAGCAGAAAAAGAATCGAGCATTGGCAAAGCCAATAGCTCTGGAGTTGGCTGCCAGTCTTTTGGCTTTGTCAATACTTGTTTGTTTTCGCATGGTTTTTCAAAAAAAATATTTTGGGAGAGCTGCTGGGCCTAAACAAGTATATTAAAAAAAAAAAATGGCTAAAAATATTATAGCAAACTACTTTGTGTATACGTTCTCCTTGAAAGATAGAATTAAATCACTCACAGTGAAGTTGGCTAATGGCTGAAATGGCTGAAATGGGCTGACCTATTACCCCATGCTGCAGTGGGTGAAAAAAAAAATTGAGAAATGTTTGACCTTGGTCCAAGACCAATGTAGATATATTCTCATGTAGATGAAATAATTCAAAAAATACATTGCATATGATGACTACGTGCAATGTGACCCTTCGCACGATGATAATTTTCTCCAAAATGTGTGCAACTAAACGGGTGTGCCTGGAGTCTGCTACCATGGCAACAAATAGAAATAACAAAACCATTTTTTATACTTTACAAGAGATTATTAAAAATCTTAAGTGAATTGCCTGTAAATTGCACACAGAGCACCCTTTATCACGCCTGATTTTGGCACTTACTTTTTTGTTCATAATTAATAGAGCACATCCTAAGGACAGGAAAGTTTGTACACTTTTATTCACCTACATTTTAATAATAGGAGATTATTTGTGTTTATAACTTCAAAGAACCCTTGTTTGAAGTAGTAATCTGCTACAGGCATTACAAGGAAAGGATACACAAGGGCAGAGAACCGAAGAGGACTTGTTAAGGCATAGAGTTGCTGTCAACAGGATAAGGATGGTGATAAAGACAATAAGTCTTGGCAACACAAGTCGATGCCCAGTCACCCTCCTCGCAAAGACTTTCAGAGTACATAGACCTGTCGGTTGCATGTGGCATTTGTTGTGATGGAGCAGACATGGCATTTAACATTCCCTTTATGCAACCAGTATCCTTTAGCATGTTCACTCTATTTAATATATTAATTTGATGAGTTAAAACATTTTAATTGGTCCTTTACTGGGGTTATTTTTTTCTTATATCCTACCTTATTGCATACACTTTGAAAGAAAAGTAACCAGCCTGTGACAATTGTTTTTCTTTGGAACAGGTACTCCAAGCTGTGGAGTCTGCTGTTTGTGTTTTTTAAGTCTGGATTAAACACAGCTTTCCCTGTCTACCAGGGCTCATATCATCAACAATTGAAACATACTTTGATAGGGTCAGTCTCCTTCTACCATTGGTAGCTTTGGGTCCGCCCCCTTTTGTCACTGGTTCATTTGGGTTGGTCACTTTCTGCCAATTTTCTTGAAGAAAGTCATCTCCATTTTGGATCAGGTCAGAGGAGCATTTTAATCTCCCAGTTTACTGTACACTATTAAGCATGTTAATCTACCCGCCTGTATAGTGCATCCCATTGCAGTTCATGGACGGTGCAATGTACTGCAGTGGAGGAGCATTTGTGCTCCTGAGGTGCTTGCCCACTTCTGTAGATGCTTCACCAACGATGGTTTGGCACCCAATTGTGATTTTGCACCTACATGTGTTTTGCATCAACATGCGATTTGTGCTCCTTCCTATAAGTGTTTCCACATGCCTGATTTTTCACCTTTATGTGATTTTCTACATTTGTGTGATTTTACACCCTCACGTGGTTCTCTGATAACACAATTCTGTTCAGTATTCACCAAGGATGACCTTGCACCTAAAATTGATATGTTGTAGAGATATAGGTGACACAGAAAGGAGCAGTTTGCACCGAGACCCATCTTAAATAGCCTGTGTGCATTGGTGTGCTCTGTTTGCATTAGCTAGCACATTAAAGCCAGACGTATTAGCTTTCCCAATGCTTGTTTATCCATCTTGCAGACATTTGCGAAGCACACCACTATATTTCTTTGGTCAATAAATGGAACAGAAAAAAAATCCTGTTTTTCTTTTGATCTCCTTCTTGCCTAAATTTTTAGCCATCAAATAGTTACTGGAGGGCCATGAACCTCAAGTGAGGGTTGAATAAATAACACTGGGCGAGGTGGACATGCTACAAAATAAAGTAGCAAAATTGTTAACCTTTGTTTATTCTTTTTGTAGGCTTACTAGCCCTGGTGTTTAAGAATCATATGCTCGCTGCTAGTGCAAGGACCTTTTTCACCTTTGAAGAAGTATTATTAGGAATATTGTCGCCTCTCACCTTGGGAGGGATGGAGACTTTGCTCCCTTTAAGCCATCCAAAGTACTGTCCTCCTGGAGGTACCATAGGAAGCCACTTAGCCTTACCCAGACACAGAGCCTTTCCCAGATATTCCTTTTTGTCCTCTCTTTTACACTACCTAGATTTGTTGCGAGTATTTCCCTTGTACCAGACTCCTGCACTATGCTGAAAATCTGAATGGATGTATGGGACTTTGCAGCATTCTTATAGATTTCTGAAGCATCTTTAGCATTTTTCTTCCCTTCTACGTCCGTGTAAATGCATTTTTTTTTACTTTTCCTTTCTGATCACTTTCTATTCTCTCTTTTCGCTGCAGCTGTGTTTGCTTTGGTGTTATACTGCAAATAATTCTTCAAAGGCCTCTTTGATTGAAACCTTGTTAAGATGGCCCCCATTGTCAAAAGTTACTACCACTATGAAACAAGCATTGGCATAGCCAATAGGTCTCGCCTTTGGGACCTTATAAGTGTTTAGCCATGCAGCACGTTAGCCATTAAAGCAGTGGTGGCTGGTGACATTTGAAAGTGGTGAGGCGTAAAAGTTTGGGATGAGTGCCCTATGGCGAGCGAGGGCCACTTTCAATTGAGGATTTTGGGGGTTCTCGCTTGGGAAAAATTTGGGGGGAAAAAGTGAGCAAATAGTGCTTTTTCACGCAAATTTGAGAAAGCAAGAAGGTTTATAAAGCAATTGTGAAAGTGTAGATTAATAGTATTCAAACACATAAAAATGCTCCACATCTCACTGAATAAAAATTGTTCAACAGTTAGTGTAATGTGTAAATTCAAATTGTACAATGCGACAAGCAAGGTTTGTAATTATCTTACCAGGACACAGGGCTGTCTCTTCACTGCATCTGGTTGGTAAAGCTGAAAATCTTCCTCCCATTTTGAAGATGGGCGTCCATGCGTGGGGGAACCTGAGGATGGAGGGTCCAGTAAATGGAGGGTCCAAGCAAGGGAGGTGCCATCAGAATGCTTAGGTGTTCCACAAATGTTTGCGGTGAACGTATAGCAGGTGGTGCTTTAAATGGACAAATACAGTTACTCTAAGTGTCTGCACTTCTTTCATGTGAAAGTGAGAATACCTGCAATTCTCAGTGAGCATTCAATTCTTTTAATGGAGAGTACCGGCCCTTCTCGGTTTTAACCACTGATTTTAGGTGGCAGTCAGTGTGAGGTGAAAAGTGTGCACAATCAAGGATAGTGCGAGCGTGTGGGAACCGGGTTACTGCGGAGTATAACATTTTCCCACAAACTGTGGTGCTGAGAGGGGGTGGCACAAAACAGCCTCGCAGCGTGGTGGGCAGTGCACTATAGTAGTGGACCTGAAACCAATAAGGCTGCGAGTTTGTATCATAGTTAAAAGTGAAGTGTGGCAGTAAAGTGAACTGATTTTGTGTGAATGCGTCAGAAGACGCAAATGTCTACGTGAGGTGGGCAGTGTGCGGAGGTGTTCCACATACCACTGTGACCAGCCTGGTATGATGCCATATTCGATGTGAAGTAAACAGCGTGCTGAGGCGGCGTGCCGAACATGCATTACCTTCTCTCGCCGTGTAAATGAGATAGAAGCTGCAGAAGAAACCTAGCAGCTCATTCTCGTTCAAGGCGCTGGTTGGCCGGGTAGGTGAAGTAACGGGACACCCTGACTGTGCCGGACACCTTGTCCTCAGCCACCTGCACCCGCTCGATGGCCACGCGGTCGGCGTGCAGCACTAAGACGGCGCAGACATAGGCTCCCCTTCAAACCTATCTATGCCCTTCTAATCACAACTGGTCGTCTAGAACCCACCACGCCCATGTCTGCCCCCTCTTCACCTCCTCAAGCCTGTGCTATGAATACCTTCAGCGGTAACCAAGGCTGTGCCGTTGCCCACGCGCTTTTCTTCCTCAGTGAAATGATAACTCCTTTCTCCGGTGGGAAGGGCTGAGCTGGAAAAATTTATCACTTTCACTCGGGCTGGACGGGAGAACATTCCAGTGTGGATTCTAAGAGTGGAAGACCACATGGGGCGAGCAGTCACGGGCGGGTGGGTTCGTGCGGGGGGGGGAATCTATATATAATTTTTTTTAAAGTAAAACTTACCTTTCTCTGCGACCGCACCGCCGCCCCAGCTCCTGCCGCTCTGGAGTCCTGGCGCGTTGTAGGCAGCCTCCCTCCTCCTGCTCCCCTAAGCCAATCACAACGCTGCAATGGCAGCGTTGTGATTGGTGAGGTGCAGTGGAGAGCGCCACAGCTGGGCCATTTTCTCTATGTAGGCTGCATGCAGCAGCCTACATAGAGAAAAAGGGGGAGTGCGCATGATTGCTTTGTTCGGCCCTGGGGCCGACCAAACAGTCAGTACCCACAACAGTGGGCAAGGCAATCTCCCCCCCCCCACCCCTGCCCTCGAGTGGGACCGCCCACCCCCCTCCCACAACCAGGCACTTCTGCTTTCTCGCAATGCGAGAAGCAGAAACATAAAATGGTAGTTTTACCATTTTATGTTTCTGCCTTCTCGCACTGCGAGAAAGCAGTGGGGCGACGCCCCCATGGTGTAGCCACCACTGCATTAAAGGCATCAAAGTTTGTGGTAAATCATCTGTGATTAGGCTTTCCTGTTTTCAGTTTCTATTTTTGTTAAATTCTGGTGGCGGTTTTTCAGTGTTTTCCAGTGATGTCAATACCTTAAAAAAACAGTGGTTATCAGTGGTTACATATTCTCGCACCATTAAAAACAATAGAAACAGTGTTTTTCCGGTGTTTATGGAACGTTTCTGCACTAATAGAGCATTGTATATAGATAGTGTACGTACAGTGTATATGAGGGCCAAATACATATTTACAAATGAAACTTATTGTAGTACACCAAACAATACTTCTTCAGTGAGTCTTTGGGCATGCGCGCGCGCTCTTTCCTTCCCACGTAAACTTTTTTTCTGTGAAAAGGCCCTCTCAACATTGACCATTGAACAAGGGCTGCAGCAAACTGTGGCCGGATCATGGCTGAGCTCAGACCAGGGCACATGGGAAGGACAGGTTTCACCCACATCAGAGGCAAGAAGAGGCCCTTTGAGTGCACATTAAGGCTGCCTTACTCTATCGACGCCTGTTCATGTTTTACAAAATTCATTTGGTCCTGTATTCTCAATTCACCTCTCGATTGCAGTAACATTATTACTGCATGGGGACCCTGCCCTCCCACCACAAAAGTTAAAGCCCAGCTGTAGATTAGGGCCTCAGTAGGGTCTGCCTAAAGCAGGCACCTCTACCAACCCCGCGGTCATACACAACAGAGTAGCTACTTACTCGAACAACCAGAAAGCGCTTTGGGGCCTCTACAAGAGGTAGGAGAGGGCTACAGCAGTTCTATAATACAATGCAATGCATGTAAGGGTCTGATTGAAAGGCCTGCAGGTCGCCATTTCCGGGAGCCTGGGCCTGTCAAGTTCCAGGTGTCCAGCGCCCAGAGGAAGCGCAGAGGTCCTGGGTGCTAGGGTGGTCTAGTGTCAAACAGGGAGCCTGGGGGGAGAGATAATGGGAAAACAGAAGGGGCACAGAGAAACTCAACGCTTATTTCAAACATCCCCGCAACAATGGCCTTGTATCCACTCACACTCTTTCAAATATTATAAAACACAAATACATATACACATTCTGCGGATTTAACAAATGCCCTTATTTTGTGCATAGTAAAAACGGCACGCATGAGAACTCCTCTCTGTATCTCTGGGTCTTTCTCCATTAATAGATGTGTGTTTATCTTTGCATGCGTGTTGAAGTGATTAAAAACTTAAACACAGGTACATTCTAGATCGTTCCTGCCGCAGCGGCTAATTTGTCCTTATCCTCTCGGTACAAACATAACTTTTTATGCACACGATTCATCGTTTGCCGGCTTTGGACACGCTGAGTGGGTCCAGACCACAAATATCACAAGAAAAAAAGCCACCTCACCCTCCGTCTCTTATGAGAAGCTGAAGGACTCCGGCCTGCCTTCCTCACGGCTCTTAGTAGAAGCATTTTCTCTTGCCACTGTGAAAGACGTCACCCACTTGATTTAGCTCATTCACTGCGTCTTTGTCCTTTTTCATTAGACACACAGAAGACATACCTTGAACAAAGATCTCCAGTGAGTCTGGGCCCTGGTTTCACCCAGAGTACCCAAGCCAGGAGGTAATGGGGAGGTGGGTGGGAAGATATCATTACGAAAATAATAGACAACATTGTACAGTTGGTTGTCACTTATTTTAATCACCTATATTTACAATCTACAATGTGTGGAACAAAAGAGATGTACCCAGGATTACAAATTTTTTTGAAAAGTTCTAAATCTGGTATTGGGGATCTTGGCTGACAGCATGCAGTCAACATAGGTACATTTTAGATTTGATTCCAAAGATCTCAAATAACTACATGTAAGGTGTGGGCAGCCCAGTCAATTCTGATTTTTTTTATGCTAGAAAAGTTATTGTTCTTTAGTCAGTAGTTGTATATTTATAGCCAGGGTTTACTTGTGTGTTGCTTATGCGTGTTAAGCCTCCTAATGTATGCCACAACTGCTTTGTGACTCGATTTGCCACTCTGTGGCCTTTTGTCATGTGGAACACTTGTAGTCAGTTCTGGCTTCATAGGCAACACCATTATGGGACATGTAGTTTTACTTTCAAAATAAATACAGGCTGAAAAACTCCAAGTACGCAGAGTGCTGATGATTCAGAAGTCATGACCACCTTGTGCTATGGTACCATATTGTGATGTATGTATAGTTTGCAGTCCTCCAGCAGGACACAAAGTTACAAGCTACATTTTCAGCCAGTCCTCATTTATTTGCCAAAAGCAAATCACATTCTGAAACGTATAGTTTTGCTTGTAACAATATAAGTGTGGGCTTACAAATCTTCAGCATAAGAACTTGTGTTTTTATAAAGCGCTGTGTAGATTTTTACTGTATCTCAGCACTGCACATAATGACGCAGACACCCAACTGAATGTATGTAGTGGTATTGTGCTCACCTGCTGGGAAAAGAGACATGTGCACAAAAATAAGGGGACCTACTTGTGAAGTCAAAAAGAGCTTTACACAGCAGGAATGGGGCCTGCCTAGGGGACATAACTCTGAAGTAATAGAACAGCTTTGCACAGGATAAACTGACCTGCCTATTGCAGTAAAAGTGTGATGTGCGTAGAAATAAGGGAACATACCCCAGAAGTAACAAAAAAAAGCTGCTGTACATACGAATAAAGGGGCCTGCCTGAGAAGTAAAAGAAACCTGCCACAGGAATAAGGGAACTAACCGGGAAGTAAAAGAGAACTGTACACAAATATAAGGGGAAATGCCGGGGGGGTAAAAGTGGAACCTACACTGTTAAAAGGGACATACCTCTGAAGTGAAGGAGCAGAATTACACAGGATAAATGGACCAACCTTGAAAATAAAAGACCGATGTAAACAGAAATAATTGCACCTACCTGGGAAGTAAAAGAACTCACTTGGTTTGCTAAATAGCAATTAATGAAGAGAAAAACATCTTTTCCCAGAACAGAAAAAAATATCACTCGTGCATAGGAACGCCTGCGTCATTTATGCATGAGGATTTTCAAGATTTCCTGGAATACTAACAGATGTTTTTGTGAATTATATAAAAGTCCAACACCTCTTCAAATTAAGCTGTTTGTCGAGGACATGGAAAGCACTCGAATACCTCCAAGTCGAGAGCGCACTATATAAAAGTGCAAAAAAACATACGGTACAGAAACACAAGACAAGCAAATATTATAAACAGCTCAAGGGACCAAACGCAAGAACAGATTCCTCAAAAGTAATAAAGTTTTCAACAAAACTACTTCTGCAATTAAAGAACTTTATTTTAGAATTTTAAACCCCTCAAAGTTTAGTATTGGTCTAACAAAAATTCAATGCGTCTGACTCATATACTTGATCCCAGGACAGATTTAACTCACTGTGGCTCGAGCTCACATCAACGCAGCAGGCGCACTAGCCCACTGAGCTGCTTTACAACCCCCGTGCTGCCTTCCGATAGTCTGGCGGTGAGACTGTAGAACCTACAAAATGTTTTAGAACATCCAGTATCTACTTCTAAAGTGTTGTGTGTTTATAGCGTGCTAAGTAATGTGCATCACTCATAACGAAAGTGATGATATTCCTTTTAAACAGAAATGTCAGGGCAAGATTCGTTTCCTATATTTTTTATGGAAAAAATTCCAATCACACTTTGGTTTGAAACGAACCAAAGTGTGATTGGAATTTTTTCCATAAAAAATATTGGAAACGAATCTTGCCCTGACATTTCTGTTTGAACCTTACCTACATTAGGGGGTTAGGGTTTTCCCCCTGTCAAGGGCAAGCACCGCAGAGGAGAATCTTTGCTCAATTCCGGCCAGTAAGGGATCGGGACCTTTCACCCCTTCTTCCGATAAAATGATATTCCTTTTACCAACCTCCAAACGATGGACGAACGAGTCAGCCCCGCCAGACTTAAAGCAGATTTCAACACCTCATTCATTCACCTGCTGAGCTATCTTGCGTCTTGGGATGGATGACGCAGCGATGCTCAAGAGGTGCGGAAAAAACGAGATACTGGCCTTTAAACTGCTTGGAAGGGAGGGCCAGGGTAGGGCTGCTGTAACTTCTGATTGGCTGGCCGGGGTTCAGCCCCTCCGAGGAGTCCCAGCGCCCGTCCTTCCGTTAGAGTCAGAGGACAGAGATATAGTTGGGTAGTGAGCAGGGACCAAGAGGTGGCGCCAAATCCAGATACGTCACACGTATCATTTTACAGGACTGGAGAAGAAGTGCTGATGATTTGCGGAGCTTGATGTCACAAAAGTCAGCATGCTCACACACCAGATTGCCAGAACCTCCAATGCAGGCAGGGCTAACATGTGGTTATTTTTGTTGGGAAGGAGATGGGGTGGTGCAGACGGGGAAACCGGATTGGTCCACTCCAGTTTCTCCCAGGGCCAGTGAGTTCGAGGGAGGGCGGGGGGCACTCGGTTCCTCAGCTGCTCCAGAGTCTAAAATGGTACGCCCGCCCGCCAAAATCAGTGATACTCGGTTTAAACCGGGTCAGCTGATTTTCAGCCGGTAGAGTACTGTCGGGCACAATCGGTTTTAACCGATTTCCGGACAGCCTATCTATGATATACTGCCCCTATTACTTCCGACATTAATTAAAGTCCTTTGACAGTATTGGCATTCTGATGCCTATGCAAATTTGAGCAGGGATGGGAATTATGAGATGTGTGGCAATGAACCCTCTCCTAAAATTCGGCAGTAATATATAGAGGCATTGGTCTTTTACGTTCAAAGCTGAAGAAACGAGGCAATCTAGATTTGTCAAAAATGCAAACAAAAATGGCTACACCACGTAAACAGCAACACGTCATAAAAATAAATTTAAAATAGCTTCTAAAATGCAAAATATTATTTGTACAATGGTCAACAATGAGATTAGCATGTTTTAGCTGTGTGCAGATGCAAATTACAGCAAAGGCGTCACTCAGTGACGTAAAGAAAGTATGACAGGAGCTTTCTGGTAGATGATGTCACAATACATCTCAAAACCCAAGCTGACATCATCAAGTCAAACAACATTGTAAGATGGAATTGATGTGGTCAAGACGTGTTTTGAATCTGGGTCTTTCTCACCCCTATTTGTGACTACTGCAAGTAAACTGTCATGGTCCCAGTGCTCGCTGTGGAAACGGGTGAAGAGTGCAATGAGCCATGATGCTTCTGACAGAGACTTTGAGTGAGCAAAGCTTATTATGCCACCAGGAAATGATACAGTTTTGGCTATTGCAAGACAATGACCTATGAAAAGAAATTTGTGGTAATGTGTTTTGTTGGTTTTGCTGGATGATCAGGGCAAAATACTGGAAATGCCTTTAGGTAAGGAGAAACTACCTGGTGAAAGGATTGACCACATTTTAGAAAAATTTTAGTAGAGACAAAAACTGGTTCATTGGGTCTGTAAGCAATACAGAAATTAGTTGATTTGCTGCACAATAGTACAGAACCATGATTTAAACCTCTCAACAGAGGCAGAAGTTTGAATTGGGTCAGCCTTAGTCAGAGATACGTGTGAGAGGAAAATGTCAATGAAAAAAAGGCACTACACCTCATCCTCCAATCCTGGGCTTTCAAATAACTCACTGAATAACACACTGGGACTTTCTAGATAAGGGATACCTTCTAGATATTCTTGTTTCATTGTGAGTTCTCTGAAATGGTATAGATGACAGTAGAGGTTTACAAAACTTCTATTAAATAAATACATTGTGCGGGCTGCACTGAGGCAGAGAGTGACCATGGCAGGTAAGTGCACCCGCTTCCTTGTAGAACGAGCTTGAATACACAGCTAGTGAGCTCTGCCACTTCAGTTATTCCCCACGTGCCTTCTTCCGAGCTCCTGGCTACGCAACTCCAGTTTTCAGACTGCCTGCAAGTTACAGAGTTGACAATATGTTGTGCTGAAACGAGGCGTTGCTTAGGCGCATGGTGGACTAGATGTGTTCGCCGGAGCTCCCGCCAGTGGCCTCTAAATCCGACAGTATCCTGGACACCCGAAATGTAGTGGAACTCCCCCCAAGGTAGAGGGGGACAGTACCTGATTGGAGCGCCCTGCCGGAGACGTTCCTCTGCCTGCGGCGGCCTGTGTTGGAGCCTGCGAGGCTGCGGTTGCTGAGACCGTGAGGCGCCATTTTGGGGGCGACCAGGCGGGGCGCTGGAGGTCTCTGGTCCCGGCCGGATTGTAGATTGACCGGCGGAGACATAGTGGCACAACGGTGGGTGCCGGGGAAAGAGCTGTGTCTGGCGGTGGGCGCCGATCAAGCAGATCCTACACAGAGCGAAGGGCCCCTTCAGGCAACCCGAGGAGTGGGAAGCTACGGCCGTGCTGAAGCCGATCCTGCGGCAAGTGAGCGCTGGGGGACGGGTGCTCGAGCCTGCACTGCTCCCGAGGCCTTAACCGGAGGCAGTTGTACGCGGGGAGGCCCCAGGTGCCGGTCTACAGTCAGCCAAGAGGTGTGGCACCCTGGAGGCGGTAACAGATCGGAACCGGCTCCCCCGCACATCTAAGACCGCGACGTTGCAGGAGGAGGACACCACCCCCGCAGTGAGGTACCGAAGGAAAAGGCAGGGGGTGGTGGGCCAACTCCCCAACGGGCTGGAAACCCCGGGACAAGTTTTGAGGAAGGACGA
Organism: Calotriton arnoldi; assembly: GCA_963921515.1. Taxonomy (NCBI): domain Eukaryota; kingdom Metazoa; phylum Chordata; class Amphibia; order Caudata; family Salamandridae; genus Calotriton; species Calotriton arnoldi. The sequence continues at coordinate 8,012,701 of CAWUFW010000013.1, read as the reverse complement.
TCCTGGGCTGCAGTGATCCCCGGGACGACGGTGAGCCCGATAGTGACTCCCCACGTGAGTGGAGTGGGGAATTGTTGCGCAAAGTTCCGTGGGGGCCAGGGAGGCGCCGGGCTCCGCTGCCAGGCTCCAGGAATTAAAATCTGGGCCAATATCAACAGTGGATGAAGAGAGTGGTTGTATGTTGGGGCCCACACAAGTTTAAGGATTGATCCATGGCACTTGGAGCACAGGAACTTTGAGTACAGGAGTTTCCCGGTGCTGGTGGGCACCCCTGAGTGCCTGGTGTTCGCGCAACGTGAGGGAAGAGGGTGCATAGGTATCCGGCCGGGTGGTTCATCAACGTACCTTGGAGCTACCCTTACGCCCTGATGGGAAACAGACCAGATCTAATAGACAGGGGCGGAAGATACTGGTGTTACGTCTGGTTTCCCTCCGCTGGGGGACCCGGGCCTGGATATGTTTCAAAATGTTGGTTTCCCCAGCACACGCTAATGTCAACATGTATTACATAAATAACAGATATCAACAATTCTGGTCTTTCTTTGTATTTGTTAGGTTTAGTCTCATATGTTCTTGTTTAGTTCTGTTTTTTAGCCTCCTTTTAGCCAACACATGTTTCGTCGCCCATGGCAGGTGGCCGTGACTTCCTCAGGGCTAAAAGATACAAGCATATGTATTTTCTACTAGAACATGATCGTTTTTTTCTAACAATTTGAAGTATAGGTGACATGTCTATATCAATCTTCCTTTTCATTCAGGTTTCTTTTTGTGTGTGGCAACCCATGCACATTGGTTATGTCATACATTAGTGGATATACAAAGCAAAGAAAGTTATATTCCCCAGAAAGAATTTTGCATCCCAATTATTGCAAACATTCTTGTGGGATCAAGATTCTCCGGCCTTGGTATTCAGCAGTGCCGCTGATTGGCTTTTTCAGAAAAACTTTAGGCCCCGTACTTATTTTTAATTATTTTATAAAGATTAAGAGTAGGGAAATGAACTGTTTTTTTTATTATTTTCTAAATACTATATTACTGTTTAGACAGCTAAGGGACATATAAAGTATTGTAATATAATGAGCACATCTTATACACTTGATTTCCTTTTAAGCTTCTTGTGCGTTCTGTTTTGTTTCACGGATTCTGTTGCATATTTAAATGAAGCCATCACTGGCTCGGTCCTCTGATAAGCTCTGCAAGGAGATCTCTTATTTTTCCTATTTGCAGGCCTGAGTAGCTCATTCAGGCCAGTGTTTTTCTTTGTATTTGGTACTTGTAGTCCCGTCTGTCGCATTATAGATTCAGAACTAGATGTACCAGATGCGAAGAAACTGGATTGGATGAACTACTGGCATGTGGGCCTGTGAAACAAATGAGCTCTGTGAATGCTCAGTAGAGCGTGAAATTAAGAAACAGACTATTATCTAAGTATGTTATATAGACAGCAGGCATTTCACTGAGCCACTTACTAGCAGGCCCACTGGAATTATACTATTCTGTGGCTGTGGCACTTTCTGCATAATTATGGATTGCTTCACTTACCAGATAATCAATCACCTGCTGCTTAATTTGCATATATTAACAAAAAAATGTTGTTTCTAGCTCAAATGGATCAAAGATTAGAGAAAAATGCAGCAACAAGGATTGCAGCGCAATGGAACCTCATTCGCAAAATTTGAGTGGTCACCTTTCAGTTGCCTATGGCTGAATTTAGGTGTTAAATTGGAGCTAAGAAGGTGAAACCTTTGCCAAGACCGTGATAACGTGTAAACATGCCCAAATAATGTAATGTCATAGGTAATACATTCACAAAATGTGCCGCAATATGCCGCATAATTAGATTTTGCTTGCTGCATAATTTTGACAACCCTGGGGCATAATTTGGTCCTTCCCTGTCGTATAATCCCAGTGGTCCTGCTTACAAGATATCATATAGCGCAGTGGTGTCCAATATAGGTCTACGAGAGTCTAATCCATGCCTAGTTTTCATGCTATCCACATTAGATAAATGACAAGTAACGGATCTAAAATCATTAACGCAGTGGGTATCTTGAAACCTGGCTGGGTTTCAGCTCTTTCTGGACCTAATCAGGGCAACTCTGAGAAAGAGGCTAGAAACTTTACGGAGAACGCCTTGAGCAGCGGCTCGCATGATGATGGCCAAGGATCCTCGAGGTAAGGGGTGTGTTTTATGGAGCATTACACATTGTGAAATATTATTCTATTTGTGCATACAAGTGCACTCTCAGGACTTACTTCACTCCTATGTTATTACATAAAATAAACAACTACATTCTATCAATGTACCTTGGGTCTCAAAGTGACTGAGTGAACTTTTCATATATGATAAGGGAGTGCAGCCTGGTGCAGTGCTTCTGGGAAAAATTTCCCCATCTCCCTGTCTCTGGAAATGAAGGTTTGTGTTCTGTAATATATAATGCTGTGTTAAGTGCTTCAGCGCACTGTCCCAGTCACCACCATTCACTCCTGCACTAACCTGTGCATCCATTTTGTTGCCAAAGTTCGGATGTACCACCTTGTTAACTATGCACAGTGTTTCGGGTAGAAACGCTTCGTTTAGGATTAAATACATTTGCATTTAAAATATATGAATCGATAAGATACCTGCGAGCGGGGTTCGTAAGGAAGCCCTGTTCAGTCCCCAGATGAGAAACTCCTGGCAGACAACCCAAGGTTGGTCTGTCCAACTCTTGGTGAACTGGAAAGTAGGTCACGGAATGGTACATTCCAAGGCGTCACATGCACATAGATATCACCGCCACCTGTTAATTCTGAAGACAGTAAGTTTATAGGTGATTCTATTTATGTGACTTGCACACTCTACAGTAACAGAAGAGGATTAATACATAATTAATTCAAAATCTATTGATTAAGATCAGACGCGGAGGACGATCTTTCTCATACCTCGCAGCCAAGACCTGGAACGACCTCTTAGTTCACCTCAGAAACCTCCCTTATGGACTTCCGAAGGAACCTCAAGACATACCTCTTCCAGACAAACCAGGCATGATCTCCTCCTTGCCCTCAGGCCTGCCCTACTCACCACCTGGATACCCTCATGGGCGATTACCAATGCTCTACAAATTCACATAACATAATGTATGTGTTTGTAATGTTTACTGATTCTAATGTGATTATTTATGCATCCTTTTATGCTTTTCCATTAAATCTCTCTTTAAACAAATGTTGTTTTATAGTCCCTCTCCTATCTCGATTACTTTTTTTGGGCTAAGTACTAGGGTTGCGTTTCCACATGAATACACCTCATGTCAGGGGCGGCTCCTCCATTAGGGCGGAGAAGCATCGCCCCACTGCTTTCTAGCAGTGCGAAAAAGCCAAAACATAAAATGGTAATAACGTTTGGTTATTACCATTTTATGCTTCTTTGCGCATTGCGGGTGGGTGGGTGTGCGAAGCTGGCAGGGCAGGAGTGGTTTGCCCGTTCCTGAGTGCGCAAAGACTCTTTGAGCGGCCCTCTCGAGCCGCCCAAACCAGTCATGCGCACTCTGAACTTCTCCATGTAGGCTGCATTGCAGCCTACATGGAGAACATGCCATCCCCTACAGCCCCTGGCTGGGCGGCGCCCCGACCAATCACAACGCTCCACTGGAGCGTTGTGATTGGCTTAGGGGAGGGAGTAAATAGACAATTTGAAGCACAATTTGAAGCACAATAAAATGCTTTCTGCAGAGGCAGTGACGCATACTCTGTCTCAGCCTGTCATGTGCTTTGAAGTCTTATTATCAGGCACCATGAGAGACAGCTTTCTGAATGCACTACATTTTATTTAGCCTGTTACAATACCACTATTTGGGACAAAATTCAATCTATCCTTTGTTTTTAAGATGTAAATTTACATACAAAAGGCATTATTCACAAAGTTAAAAATTTATTCATGTAGGCTTCTGCCTATGTTTGAAATACATGTCTGTCTTTGAGTGATTTTTAGTATCTCCAGAGGGGCTCTTGGACATTTCTTGGTGTGTTTCTTCTGCCCATTTATTCCATGCGGATTTATCACTGGATGGAAAATCTTCAGGCAGAAAAGTGCATTTGCAGATTCAACTTTTCCGCAAAGTGAAAAATATCATTGGAAAAGTTTTTTTCTTTAGATTCCCTGTAGAAGAAATGTAGGTGTGTACCCACCTTCTTGAATCACTGGGAATAAAACTACATTGACCTTTCTAGTTCGGGCTTGAAAGTTGAGCTTTTGTTACCAATTTTTTAAAATACACACAATGGGCTTTGACTTAACCCACAGGAGAATTCTCTCTCACCTCATTCTATTGACTGTTTGATGTGTCATTCCGCCTTCTGTGGAGTGCTTGCATTGCAATGCATGAGTGACTATTTTACAACATAAAGGTACACTGATTCATCATGCGTCAAATTCTTTATCTCATACATGCATTGTTTACAAAAAACAATCCGTTTTTTGTTTGTTTTGTCTACAGATGACTTTTAAAAAATGTTTTAGTTTATGTAACACACATACACCTTAGTGTTATCATTAGAGTCACACACGTAAATATGCACATGCATAAGGGTGTACAGTCTAGCTGCTTAAAACAAAGCAAGCATTTGCAAAGCCAATATTTATTGCTATAATATGGTAACACATAGACAAACAGGAATGCAAAAATGCAGTTTGCATACATTAGTGTGATAAAGCCAGACCATGGTTATGAGTGTTTTCAGTTTGGAAATGACCATGTCAAATGCTTAATACCCACAAACCTACGTGTTCATGGACATTCCATCCCCAACGCTCCCATTTTCTCATCAATAGCCATAAACTTGTTGCGGTGTTCAATCAATATTTTCTTTCTTAGTCAGTGTACTTTAAGATTCTAAAATTCTACTTGTCTTCATTCTCTGACTCAGGATATGGTTTTTGGTTGAACCTTTAAGTTACATTGTTCCCAAAGTATCTACATGGAATTAATTAACATAGTGGTTATTCTAAAAACCTGGTACGACTGCTGGCCTTGAGCACAATAGTTGTCAGATAAGTTCAGGTTCAATGCGCTTTACCGGCTTAGTTCAATAGTGACCTTTCCCACATTGTTCTCATTTCAATATCAGTTTGCATTTATTTGCATGCAAGTCACACATTCAGTTTTACTGTGTAACACACCCTAGTAATGCAAACAAAAGGGGAAAAAAGAGACCTTTCAAGGTGGTGCTGTGAGGGGGGTGGAGGGTGCGCGGGGTTGGGTTGGGTCAGTGAAACCGCAGCACTGCCGGCCTTCCTACTGCAAACCACACCCACAATCTTCTGGCCAAGTTAAGATTCTATGTGGCTGTTTGACTTTGCTTCAGAGAAGGTGGACGTGAACCTGGTCACTGCGTATTGAGTAAATAGAAATGTGTACATGGAAGTGGGCGGAGAGCTGTACCCAAGGAGGAAGGAAGCATTGTCAACTAGTCTGACCGCTGACATGGACTGTACAGAAAAAAACATTTGTCTACCACTCTGCTTCAGCCATAAGTGCTGGAAAGAGGGCAGAGGTGCCAGATATAGTACGCCATGCCCCCTTGACTATCACTACTGGTAACCGCTACCCTTTAACTTATTCTAAAGGGGCACCAATATTGTAAACATGTTATCTTAACGTTTCATTTGGAAAATTATTTCATTGCAACTCTTTTTTTCCTGACGAATACAGTATTCTTACTGATATTCTTCTTATTTTTGTTCTTATTTTTCATTATTGATGCTTTTATTGTTATGATGCTGTGCAGTTGATAATTACTATTGATAATAAACAGCTCTTCATCCACACTATTTAACATGTGCATTAGTTTATTGTGGCAGGTGTTGATAGCCAATGGGCACAAAGCACCATAGTCAATGTGGAGTCAGGTGCCCATTGGCTATGTGGAGTCAGGTGCCCATTGGCTATGTGGAGTCAGGTGCCCATTGGCTATGTGGAGTCAGGTGCTCATTGGCTTTGTGGAGTCAGGTGCCCTTGGGTTATGTGGCATCAGATAATCATTGGCTATGTGGAGCACAAGGCTCATTGTTTGTGCTACCCGGTGTTCATTGGTTATATGGTGCTTGATGATCCTTGACTATGCATTGCCAGGTATACATAAGGAGTCCATGCAAGGGTATGCTAGGCGTTCGTCCTTCCTCTGTCGGAATGTGGACAGCAAAGTGTTGAGACAGCATTGAGATAATGTAAGTTGTATGAACGTCTAACCCTCCTCTGCCCGTGGAAGCGCCTTCAAATATACTAGTGTGCGTTGTAAGTCTGGGGTAGGACCCACCTACAGAACATGAAACTGAGTTCCATCAGTGCACTTCTCATGTGCTGGGCCAGAAGCCTCACAGGATTGATCCGACATGTGTCAACCACTTGCTGCCTCCAATATGAGTCTGGTGGATCCAAGCTCCAAAATGGCTTCTCTTTGCACCTAGCACGGTCTGACCCTGCAGAAGTGGCAAGGGACCCAGGAGGCACTGAGAAAGCTGTCTACTACTGGCTCAAGCTTATTGCCAGCCTACCAAGCATTTGGTCGTGGATGACCATATACCTGGCTTGTACCAAGAGTGGTAGGGTGGGCCACAAAAAAAAAAAATTGACTTTCCTTACTATCTTACCGTGTGATGTTGTCCTCCCTCGGGTGTCTTCCTCTCCTCCTGGAAGCTCCGGATGCAGGAAACTGCACTACCCAATCCTGGCGCTGCTCTCTCAGCATGAAAGCAGCGCCAGGATTGGATAGAGCAGGCTCTCTCATTGCTCCTAAGAGCACTGGAGGCCTGCGCTTTCTCTGACCCAGCTGTATAAGACAGCTAGGTTAGAGAACTTTAAAAAGCGTGTGTCTGGCTGGCTGTTGCAAGACGACCGGCCAAAGGGACATGTGCATTTTAAAGCACCCAGCTCCCTGCTGCTGCCACTCAGAAGCACAGGCTCCACCCCGCCCTGACACTTAGTTTGGGACGGGTCATGGGTTGCTGAAAAATAAAATGGTAATAAATAAACTTTATTACCATTTTATTTTTCACCTCTGGGGCTTGTGGGGTGACGCTCCTCCGCTCAAATGGAGGAGCAGTCCTTGTTCAAGGGGTCAATGCTGCGTTATCAGATTTCACAGGGTTTTGTGTGATGTAATTTACGCTACTCTCAGCATTTTATTGATTCCACTGTCACATGTCTCTGCCATGAAACCTTAAAAAATTGTGTTTTCATTGCTAGTGGTTTCTTTGTTCAGGTTGGGGCATGTTATGGCTTATAACTGTTTCTTTGCTCAGGTTCAGGCGTGTTGTGGGTGCTAGTTGTTTGTTCAGGTTTAGACATGTCGTGGGTGCTGGTTATTTCCTTGTTCAGATGGTAATATGGATTCTGGGCACTGTGTCCTGTTTTCAGATGAGGCTGGAGGAGTAGGTGGTCTGAGGGCTGCAGTTCTGCTTTTCATGGCATCTGTTTAGCAAATTAGGGTGTCTGTTTGTTTTGGCATAGATGTTTTTTATGCCTTTCTTCGAGCCTTTGAAAGGGAAGAAATTGTGAAATGGAAATCAATCAATTAAATGGGATTTGTAGATTGCTGCTGATCTTTCACGATGGCATCAAGGTGCTTAGGGTTTCTGCTGCTGGGTGGAATCAGTCGAACAGCCATGTCTTCAGATCCTATCTGAATTTCTGCAGGGAGGGGCAGGTCTGGAGGTGTTCCAGGTCTTTGCGGCCAGGTAGGGGAAAGAGCGTCTGCCGCTCTTGCTTCGCCAAATGTGGGGGGGAGGGCAGTCTGGGTGAGGGAGGCAGAGCGCAGGTGTCTGGAGGGCTGGTGGGAGTTTAAATAGTGATTGATGTAGTCCGGTCCCTGGTTGTGCAGGGGCTTGTATGCATGGGTGAACATCTGAAATTGGCACCTCTTGTGGACGGGGAGCAAGTGGAGTTTCCTGAGTTGTTGGGTGATGTCGGCCCATCTGGGAAGATCGAGGATGAGTCTGGTGGCTGAGTTCTGTATGTTTTTGTCTCTTTTGTAGATGTGAGGTGATTCCTATGTAAAGTGTGTTGCCGTAGTACAGGCGGCTGGTGATGAGGGCCTGGGTGACGGTACGTCTGGTGCTGGCTAGGAGCCACTTGAAGGCTTTCCCGAGCATCCAGAGAGTGAGGAAGCAGGTTGAAGATACTGCGTTGATCTGGTTTCTCATGGTGAGTTTGCTGTCCAGTATGATGCTGAGGTTCCTGGCATATTCTGTTGGTGAGGGTCCCAGTTCTGCAGGCCACCAAGAGTCATTCCATGGGGTTGTGTCGCTTCCGAAGATCAGTACCTCCATTTTGTCAGTGTTGAGTTTGAGGCAGTTGTTTTACCTCCAGTGGGTGATGCTGGTCATGCACAGGTGGAAGTTGGCATTGGTGGTGGAGGGATCTGCAGACAGAGAGGGGATAAGCTGGGTGCTGTCTGCATATGATATGATGCTCAGTCCATGGGTCATGACAATGTTGACCAACGGAGTGATGCAGGTGTTGAACAGGTTAGGGCTGAGAGAGGACCCTAGGGGGACACCGCAGATGATGTTCTTGGGGTCCGAGGTGTAGGGTATCAAATTAAGAATATTGCACACAAAAACAAACCCTGCAACTGGTGCTGTGCCATGAGTGTGATTTGAAACCCATCCTACTTTTACAATCGACATCACAAAGCATGTTTGGAATTGTAGTTTCACTTTTCCCATTGAAACTTTGTTTGGGCGTACATGTTCCTGCAGACATAATTATGTTACGCGAAAGACCAGGACAATCCAAAAGTCAGTCTCACCTTGGTGCAAGTATACTATGGTCTAATTGGTATTCTATCTTGGTGTAGACCCAGACTGTAAGCCCAAAGAAGGCGTTGCTGTGTGAGTGTAGCCAATTCTTGTCCAGGTGGAGGTATTTGTAACCGCTGCCTCATGCAAACCCAGCACCCAGTTAACTGCTGTCTCTCACCTAGACATTGACCTACACCAGCACTCTGAGCCCAACCAACCATGAAACGTGCTTGAGCAATACTGCTGCAGTCCTAGTGTGGGTACCCCAGCTCTTGGTATAGACCATGCTGAGCTGCCAGTACCAAACCCAAATAGCAGGTCCAAGAAAGGCCATAAAGCAAATGGAGATCTTGGCCCAAATTATATTCATTGTATTGTATTGTATTGTATTGTAATTGCATTTGTATAGCGCTTACTACCCCTGACGAGGCGTCGAAGCGCTTTCGGCGAGTAGCACGCTACTCCGGGACCCATAGAGGATTAGTGTTGAATTAGTATAGTGAAACATGCAAGTAAATTTTAAGTGGTGGATATGTTAGTCAGTTATTTGGATTCGGAAGGATAGCAGAAGGATAGAAGAGGAAAAAAGGTTTGTATTTATATAGCGCTTCTTACCCCTGATGGGGTTTGAAGCGCTTTTTTTTTGGTGAGTAGCACGGTACTCCGGAAACCCATAAAGGATTAGTGGTGAATTTGTATGGTGAAATATGAAAGTAATTTGAGTGGTGCATATTAGTCAGTTAGTTGGAGTGAGAAGGATAGCGGAGGGATAGAAGGGAAAGAAAGGTTTGCATTCATATAGCGCCCGTTACCCCTGATGGGGTGTTGAAGCGCTTTTCTGGCGAGTAGCAGTCTACTCCGGAACCCATAAAGGATTAGTGTTGAAAATTAGTATAGTGAAATATGAAGTAATTTGAGTGGTGGATATGTTATTCAGTTATTCGGCTTGAGAAGGGTTGGGGAAGGGTAGAAAAGGGAAAAGGTTTGCATTTATATAGCGTTTGTAACCTTGATGAGGTGTTGAAACGCTTTGTTGGCGAGTAGCACGCTACTCTGGAACCCATAAAGGATTAGTGGTGAATTAGTATAGTGGAATATGGAATTAGATAAGTGAACATGTTAGTCTGTTATTTTGATTGAAAGGGATAGTGGAGGGATAGAAGAGTGAAGGATTTCTTTTTTAGGTCATAGCAGTAGGAGAAAGCTTTTGTATTAGTAAAAGGGTTTTTGGAGGGGAAGAGTCAGAGGGAAGAGTTTAGAAAGGTTTGTTTTGGGGGATCGGTATAGTAAAAGAGGTGTCAGATGATGCAAGGAGGGGTAGAGTAGGAGAGAGTCAAGAAAGGGTTATTTTGGGGATCATAGTAGTGGTATGGGGTTTGGGATAAATGAGAGAGTGGGTGTAGAGGATATAATGATAGATGTATAGGGTGAGAGATAGGGTAGTGCATTGGAAAGAGTAGTAGAAAGAAGTTTGAGATGAGCCAGAAAGTTGGGCTAGAAGATATATTGAGAGAAGTATAGGCTGAGAAATAGGGTAGTGCATTGGAAATGCTAAATTAGAAGTGATAAATATATAGATCCATAAGTACATTGAAAGTATATAGATGCATAAAGGAGGTAAGTATACGCAGATTAAAGATATTGATAGAGGTACAGGATGAGAAATAGGGTAGTGCATTGGATATGCTTTTTCAGTACACCTAGCGCACACAGTACCACATAGTACACCAAAGTACACATAGATCCACATAGTACACATAGATCCACATAGTGCACACAGTATACATAGTACACACAGTACCAGATAGTACGTATAGTACCACAAACCACATACTACACATAGTACCACATAATACATGCAGTAACACATAGTACTACATAGTGCACATGAATCACATAGTACACATAATACCACATAGTACACCAAGTACACATAGATCCACATAGTACACACAGTATACATAGCACCACATAGTGCCACATCGTAGCACATCGTAGCACATAGTACCACGTTGTACCACATTATACCACATAGTACACAGTACACCTAGTACACATAGTACCTGTCGCATAGTAGCACACAGTACATGGCGAACTGTCGTTTGCACCACGGCACACCTTTAAGCTAGTGTGCCAGGCGCATAAAGGTACAATGCACTCTAATACAGTGAATGTGTTGCCCCCACAGAAGCCACGAACTCGTGCATCCCTGGGGCAGTGCATCCTTGAAATACGGAATGGCTTCTTACCAGCTGCTCCGGGTTGCTCTGTGCAGGTGGCAACATGCCTGCATTTGAAAGAGGATTAGAGATCCTAGTGCAGGCAGGTGCAGTGAGTGATCGCACCAGCCTTTAGGGGGATGTGTGCGGGCTCCATGGCATCACCTTTGCCACCTCATGAGGGCTATCCTCTGGGGTGGCACTGGCTGTGTGCCTCCTAAGGGCATGTTTAACACTGTGTCTGTATCAGTAGTACAGCATGGGAACAAAGGCAAAGTGATTCCCTCATTTGCACGCAGACACGAGCCCCCCCCCCCCGCTTGCAAAGCAGGAAATGCCCCCTGAAAATAACGCTTGTGCTACATGTGCACCAGCACTATCTGCATTACACAAGGGGCTGCACAGGCGTCTATGGTGCCTTCTGTAACAAGATAGTGTAGTGCTCAGGGGATGCAAAAAGTGGGGCAACACACCAGTTGCACCCCTGGGGCACAATGTGTAATACAGACCCAGATGGGCACAACATGTACCTGAATTGTACAGAAATTAATGGAACATTTATCTGATGTGATTAGAATCTGATGGGATCTGAGATTGAGGGCACATCATCTGATGCCCACATGCATGCATCCAAAAAGCCTATCAAACAGGCACAGCTTTCAGATGGGCCAGATATAATCTGCTTCCCACATGTACCTGATGTGTGCAGTCTCAGGGGTAGCATCCATGAGACAGAACATCTGATGGGCCATGCATCTAATTTCAGCATCCATGTGCTATATACAGAAGATAATGGCCCCTTCCATTAGACGATTACTGCACACAAAGGGGGCAGCATCGGCTTGTTATATGCACCTAATGTATGCAGAAATTATTGGGCTCATTTCATGGGAGAGCAAAGTATCAAAGGAGCATGGCCTTTCTGGCATGTCACCCAAGCCGTCCTTTTGGACACATCATGTGAAGGGTGATGCACAGAGCTCTGCTGGACCTGTTCTGATAGGCACAGACTCCTAGAGGCGTGGCGTCAGAGTGGGGTGTAATATCATATGGACACATGCAAGGGTATGGCAGCCACATACACTGTGCATAGCAAACCTAAGGTGGTATTGTATTGTATTCAACATATCGTTTAAATTCAGTTGTGCATAAAATAATTTAGCCATAGCCTGTATAAGAAATACAGCTGAGTGTTGCCATCCGTTGACACATTTGTATTTATTTTTAAAGGGGTACAGAAAAACCCCGAAAAATCTCTATTTTCTTAACCCAAGCCAATATCCAAAAAGACACCAATAAAGAGGGTTCCGGAATGTAACCTTTATAGGATGATGCCTGATTGAGTTTTGAGACATAGTGTGATGTATTTCACTGAACAGCAAGTTCCTACACTAAAGCACCTCATGCTGATTGTATTGTAATTACATTACATAAAAAAAGTATTTTCCCCTGAGCTTGCAATGTTCGTGGAATGTATTTGTAATCCTTGAGCTTCACTGCCAGGGCTGCCAACTTTGGAACTGAGGAACCAGGCTGGAGCGTGGAGGTCATTTAGAGGTCACAAGGGGTCGCAGCTGCAACCCCTGGCTTGCCCCTTGCCAACCCTGGCACTGTCTTTTGAGACCCCTGGTCTCAAAGGTGACAAAATCTGTGCCAGAAACACAATGGTCAGCTCATCCTTATGGATGTCAGCTGAGGGCTCCCCTCTCTTTGTGTTCTGTCAAATTTTTTTTTTTATTACACTAATAGTGGATAATATTACATTATTCACTATTAGTGTAATAAAACATGGAGTACAATAAGCTGAAATATGACCTTCCCTGGCGGCTGAGGTAATTAAAAACATGCTTTTATATGTATAGTGTGTGTGTGTGTATGTGTCTGTCTGTCTGTCAAAGGGTGTGTGATGTCACTTCTGCTACCCCTGTCATTTTGATGAATTAACGTCCATGGGTTTGAGTCTGGCATCGTCTCAACATCCTGTGATCCTGGGCAAATTGCATAATCTCCCCAAGCCTAAAAAATAAATGTGACCTTGTGTATTGTAACTAGTGCTCACAGATTTGCAACCTATAAATAAATGTCACTGTGTGATGAGGGGACAGGGCCTCGTGCCAAGAGCTAACGAAGAGGCACTTTGCTTCCTCCACCCCCACTAAAACGAAAGGAAAAAAACACAAGGGTCTCAGAGGATGTTGGTGATGTCCTGGGGCTCCTTAAACAACACATAAGCTGCTTACAGGCTCCAAAGACAAGCTACAATGCTACCAGGCGTGCAATGCCCATAGGACTAAAAGGGCTTCAACCCCCCCCCCACCCCTCCCCCCCCCCGTCTGCAGCTCGAGCTGCTGTGGGCTCGGATGGGCAGTGTCTGGAGTCTTATCTCCGGCACGCCCGAGTTTTTCACAGGTCTTTTAAAGACCATTTGCATATTTACATACCTTTGTAAACTGGTTACCCAGGCTTAGTTTTTTTTTCTGGTTCCAGTACCCCCTGGGCCCCCACTCTGCCTATTCCTTACATTTTCATTTTACACTTACTGCCATAGTGTGAGAATGTATTTCATGAAAAGAAATATAAAGTTGGGCTGCCAAAAGAAAAATGCCAGCCATGTGTTGTTTAAAGAGCCTGCAAACACCTCGTCTTGACACTAAATATGGTTTTAAATAAAGAAGTATGTATTAATTTGTAATGTGACTTTTCTGTCTTTGTTCCCTTTTATTACCAGTCATGGATCATTCAGGCAGCCCTAGAACACAATTAAAAGTGCTTTCTAGTTATATTTGCTGTTCCAAGTATACACAGATAAGTGCTGAAAATACAGCTTTAGGTGACTGCTTATTTTTGTACCGTCTGGGATATAAAAATAATGAGGTGGCAACCCTAATCATTAGCCCGGAAGTTTGTTGCAGGATCAGCACATTATTTATTTCCTCCACCCTCCATCCCGGATTAATGCTGTAACAGCAATAGTTTAACTTATATCTGAAACCCTACGCCGCCGTCAATAACATGCTGAGTTACTTCAAGTGTTTGGGAATGCACCCTTCATTCAGACAACTCACTCCTCATTCTCGCCCTTCACTTTCACGCTCACCCTGCACTCACAGCGATCACCCTGCACTCACAGTGATCAATATTTACTTACAATGCACTTGCACTGTTCACCTTGTACCTCACCCTGCAGCCACACAAGCACGCTACTCACCTTGCATTCATGTGACACTTCACTCACCTGTCCCCCTCACTGCTCAATCTGCAATCTCACTCAAACAAGCCCATCACTAACTATGCTTTAATTAGTCTCACTCTGCACTTGCATCCACACCCAATTTCATATGGTCACCTCACTCACCCTGCAGTCACTCCTCTTACCCTTCTCTCACACTGTTGCATCGCTCACCACGCACTCACATGGGCACTCCTGCCACCCACACAGCGCAGAGGGTTAATGTGCCTGCTACAAAGAACGTGTACCGTGCAGATCACAGAACTGAGTGTGGGAAAACTATGAGTAGTGCTATTAAAAAATGACATTTTTGTCAGAAAGGTGCTATAGAGAGATGAAGTGCATTGTTGGTGAGTGGTAGTGAGGGAATTCATGGAGAAGGAGGAAATGGGGGAGGGGTGCCAAAAGAGACTGTTGCACCGTTTGCGACCAGTGCTAGGGCCAGCTCTGGCTGGGAGTGTTAGCCACCCCCCCGTCTGGGAGTGTTAGCCCCCACCCAACCCCCCAAAGTTCGGGTCTAGTTGCGCCCCTGAATGCTACTCTCTGCAATTGTTTTCAGCTAGTCTTCCCTGCCACCGTGTGATTTCGGATCCTCAGCAAGTGACGTGCGAAGGGAGCCGAAATCGTGTGACACGGCAACACTGTGTGAGTTGGCATGTCTATGCTCATGTAAAGTGCTCCTATGACTTTGGGTCAAGTTTGCACTATATAAGACTTCCAAAAGAAAAATAGCTGTCACTCGATCACCATTACAGAAGAACTAGTCTTTCTCTCCTGTGAATGCTCAGTTGGCCAGCCATCTTGGTTGAGCACTGTTTAGTTTTGTGCTGAGTTAAATTATTTCAGAGCTGCCCAGGAAGATTCTGCCGTGCATGCAGTGGAAGTGGATTCAATGTAGATTCATTTTAGAAAGATAAGCAGGGGGTCCACAATCAGATGTACAACTCCCAGCTGTTAGTTGTGTTTACAGTTACAGAACATGACGCATGCGCCTTAATGATGTCACGTTTCCTACAATGCCTATTCCTGTAATAGCCTGCCTCACGCACCTTCCCACTCACAGATACACGTCTCTCAGACGGCGAACACTAGCATTCCAAGCTTTACCACCATGGCTGCGATCATGGTCACTGCAGTTATGCGGCATTTGAAGGACCAAATGATACTGCCTCCTTCAATGAATTAGGCATCATTAAAAAGCAAATTGTCATATAATGCTGCATTTTGGGCAGTCTTTCACTATTTGATCATTTCAACAGTCTGAACAAGTGTCACCTCTTTAGTTCAAATTTGACTTTGAACACAACAATCAGCAACTGAAAAGTGACTGGTTAATCTTCGCAAAGTGTGTGCCACAAATGGCACCAGATATGGTGCTTTTTATTGTAACTTTTGATCCGTTTAATGTATGAACAGTTTTTTGGAGCTGAAATGTGTAATATATGCTGCGGATGGTGGATTATGTGGCAAGTGCGGTAAATGCGTCATTATGCTGAAAGTGCCACGTCTGCACAATCACTTACTTCCAGTGGTCCTGCCTATGGTATCTGAAATCAAACTTAATTAATGCAATTTTGCATTTGTCGAATTCCAAAGCTCTGATTTTGAAGCAGTTTCGAAAACACATTCGAAAACGTGCGCCTTTGGCATCAATACAGGCCTGTGGTTTACTCTTCTCTCCAAGGTGGGGAAATGTACTTTTAAAAACTCCATGCATCACATCAGCCGTTACGCCCTTCATAGGAAATAACCTTCAACATTGGTTTCTTACTAACCATGACTTGGTCTGACAAGTTATCCGGCCGTCGGTGTAAGCAGAAGATGTCCTCCTGTGCGCTCCTCGGCGCGCGGCCCCCAATCTGCATTAGTAGCGTGTATTTCTGAACAGCTCTCTGTTTGTGACAATACAGAGCATACATTTGCGCGCGCACTGTTTGTGACAATAGTCAGTGGAGCACAGTTTAGAGGAGTGATGGGTCAAGTGCGCTCAGTGCAGTTTTATAATAGAGAATGAATGCATAGAGCAGTCGGTGATAGATCGCAGAGTTTGCTTGTGCAGCACAGTCTGCAATACTTAAGAGCCTGCTTACACGGCACAGTCTGTGATTCATTACAGAGCCTGCTATATACAGCACAGTCTGGGATACATTACAGAGCCTGCTTACACTGCACAGTCTGCGATGCATTACAGAGCCTGCTATATACAGCACAGTCTGGGATACATTACAGAGCCTGCTTACACTGCACAGTCTGCGATACATTACAGAGCCTGCTATATACAGCACAGTCTGGGATACATTACAGAGCCTGCTTACACGGTACAGTACAGAGCCTGCTTACACTGCACAGTCTGCGATACATTACAGAGCCTGCTTACACGGTACAGTCTGCGGTACAGTACAGAGCCTGCTTACACGGTACAGTCTGCGGTACAGTACAGAGCCTGCTTACCCGGCACAGTCTGCAATACATTACAGAGCCTGCTTACACTGCACAGTCTGCGATACATTACAGAGCCTGCTTACACGGCACAGTCTGCGGTACAGTCCAAGCATGCTTACACAGCACAGTCTGCGATACATTACAGAGCCTGCTAGATACAGCACAGTCTGGGATACATTACAGAGCCTGCTTACCCAGCACAGTCTGCAGTACAGTACACAGCCCGCTTACACAGCACAGTCTGCAGTACAGTACAGAGCCTGCTAGATACAGCACATTCTGCGATACATTATAGAGCCTGCTAGATACAGCACAGTCTGCGGTACAGTACAGAGCCTGCTTACACAGCACAGTCTGTGATACATTACAGAGCCTGCTAGATACAGCAGTCTGTGGTACAGTACAGAGCCTGCTTACACAGCACAGTCTGGGATACATTACAGAGCCTGCTTACACAGCACA
Source organism: Calotriton arnoldi (assembly GCA_963921515.1). Classification (NCBI taxonomy): domain Eukaryota; kingdom Metazoa; phylum Chordata; class Amphibia; order Caudata; family Salamandridae; genus Calotriton; species Calotriton arnoldi. The sequence goes on along the minus strand of CAWUFW010000013.1, from coordinate 7,995,570 downwards.
GTCTGTGACAATGCATCGCACACCACATGTCCAATGTGTGACATATTTAAAAAAAAAAAAGAACTTATAAGCATAGGATTTAGTAATGGAATGGTATCCTTCCAGAATAAAACCTATGCTAGCCAGCACATGCACCCCTTTGCACTATGGGGTAAATGCATGTGCGTAGCACTAGGTAGTGTAATGGTTAGCGTTCCCGTGTTTGCGGCTCCGCTAGCCGGAACACCTACCCACGTCATCCGCGGGCCAGGCGTGGCCTGCGGGGTTAATAAAAGGGAAGGGCCCGCTCAGGGGCGTACTTCTGGCACTGCATTACTGTGTGTGTGTACAATTATTTGGTGGGTCCCCAGTTACCCATTTACAAGTTTAGGCCTTATCTCCACCGATGTGCAACTGAGGCCAGCACACTGGCGACGAGGGCGGGCCGCGACCCCCGCCTCCTCCTAGTGCCCCGCTACAGCCCAGCTGATTCTGAGCGCGACGTGCCGGCGCTCGAAGAGCCGTGACCGCTGTGTCGCCCTACAAGAGTGCGCGGTCTGAGCCCAAAAGGCGAGTGTTACCCCGCGGGAGGCCCCGAGTGTCCCGCTGCCCGAGGACGACGCCTGCCACATTCTCCTGCCCTGGCGCGCAGCCCTGCTCCTCATGGCCGCTGTTTTCGCTCGGGGCTTGAGCGTGCTCTCCACGGGAGGGGCTCTCCAGTGCGACGCCTGCCCCGCCCCCTGCAAGGTGAGAAGAGCTGCCGGAGCGTGTTCTGTGCGTGTTCTGGTGCCCGAAGCTGCACAGCAGTGCGCGCTGCCCCAGGAAGAGGGGAGGGGCTCCATCACGAAGGGATACAGTGGGAATCTGATGGCTCAGCGCACAGACAGAGCCCAGAGACCGCCACAAAGGCAGTGAACGGAAAATCGAAAGACTTGGCAAGAAGAGTCCAGGCTGAACAATCCAGTTTAAGTCCGCAACGGAGGCACTACCCACCGCCCCAAGCGCAGTAAGAGCAGGAGAGACATAAAAACAGAAGGGAAAGGGGCAGAGAAGCGCAGCAGCATTGCTACGACACCACAGTAAGACCCAAGAGAAGAAGCATCGGCACGGAGAGCCTGGACACAGGACCCTGCCGCACTGAGAGAGAGACTACGCACGAGGGAAAGTGAACAGAGGCACCTACTCACAAGAAGATGGGGGATGAAGACCAACCGCATGCGCCACCCAGATTCCAAGTCCAACATGCACTTACCGGGGTACTACCACCCTTCAGTGAACTAGAAGATCCGGCCACAGCGTCCCCGAGGTGGAAAATTTGGATTGAACGCCTGAATAACTATTTTGTTGCCACTAGGGAGACTGACGGAGCAGTGAAAAGGTCGTTACTCCTCCACTACGCCGGAGACGAGATATTTAAATTGTTCAAACATCTACCGAACACAGGCGCTGCCACGGATTACGACGCTGCAGTAGCGGCATTAGATGCGCACTTCGACCCCCAACTCAACCCAGACTTTGAACGCTTCAAATTGCGCCAAGCCCGCCAAGAGAAGGGGAGTCGATCGATGCATTCTATGCCCGCCTACGGGAACTGGCCAGCACGTGCACGGAGGACGATCAGCCAAAGGAGATAAGGGCCCAGATCATACAAGTATGCCGAGACAAGACACTCAGAGGCCTCATCCTGCGCCAACCAAAGATCGCTCTAGAGGACATACTAATATTAGCAAGGACCCATGATTTATCAGCAGCCAGGGCCAACGAAATGGACCAGGCCCTCACCAAGCCGCAAGGTAAACCAGAGAACATCAAGACGGAGCGGGCGGAAGCTCTCCGGACAAAACCACGAAATGACACGCCCAGGAAGGCAAGGCCCGAAGCGCCCAAGACGCGATGCGGATACTGCGGGCACAAACCACACGCAGCGAAGGACTGCCCTGCGCAAGGCAAAACCTGTGCCAACTGCGGGATCCCCAACCATTTCGCTGCAGTGTGCAGGAGACGGAACCGAGGCCGCGACACCAGAGGGCAAAAGCCACCCTCACGGACGGTACGACAACTGTCCCTAGCTGACCCGGCGCAGAAAGAGGAACCACAAAGGACAAGCCGGAGGTATCAAGGACCAGAAGACTCCTCCACAGAGGAAGATGAGGGAGAAACTTACCTAATCTCGTGTGCACAAGAGCTCAAGCGGCGCCGAAGGCCACAACCCACCTGCATGGTCAGAATCGCAGGCACAGAAGTTAAGGCGATCATCGACACAGGAGCATCGGTGAATGTGATGGGCCTCCAGCAGTATCGGCACCTCCGACCTCGCCCGCCAGTCACCCCGTCTCGGACCAAGATATTCGCCTATGGGAGCCAAACCCCCTGCCACTGAAAGGGAAGATATCGGTCCCAATCAGGTCAGGCGACCAAGAGGTCACAGCCATCATTCACGTCATAGACCGCGAAGCAGATATCTTACTCAGTGGCCACACAGCGGAGGACCTGGGTCTGGTTTCTTTTGCCAGGAGTGTCCAAGCCCATCAGGTAGACTAGCTACTCGACCAATTCCCGGAACTCTTGCAGGGTCTCGGACGCATCAAGTGTGACCCCATCAAGCTGCACATCGACAAGTCTGTCACCCCAGTCGCGCTGCGACACAGGCGAGTCCCCTTCCACCTGAGGCCGCTGGTGGAAAAGGAGCTGGAAGTCCTCAAAGAACAAGGACTAATTGAGAAAGTCTCGGGACCGACGCCCTGGGTATCCCCGATGGTCATCGCGGAAAAGCCCAAGCAGCCAGGGGCCATCCGCTTATGCATCGATATGAGGTTGCCCAATCGGGCCATCAAAAGAGAACGCCATCTTACGCCCACCATGGACGACATAATTGCGGACGTCAACGGGTCAAGGTGTTTCTCTAAAATCGATCTGAACGCAGGGTACCATCAGCGGCCGTTATCAGAAGAAAGCCGCTACATCACAACGTTCAGTACCACCTGGGACTGCGTCGTTACAAACAACTGAACTTTGGAATATCCTCAGCGGCAGAAGTGTTCCAGAACAAGATAGGAGAGATGCTGTCAGGGCTACCAGGGGTGATCAACGTCAGCGATGACATCCTGATCCACTCTGCTTTGGCAGCTGACCATCACAAACATCTGAGAAGCACGCTGAGACGCCTCAGCGAACATGGGGCGATGCTCCACTGAGACAAGTGTCTCTTCTTCCAGCCCTCCCTAGAATTCTTCGGGTACGTGTTCAACCAAGAAGGTATTCAAGTAGATCCGAAGAAGTCACATGCCATCCGAAATGCTCCAGCTCCAACTTCACCCACCGAAGTGAGGAGTATCCTAGGCATGGCTACTTATTGCAGGAGATTCATCCCGGATCTGGCGACCCGTGCCGAACCATTGAGAGCCCTCACGAGAGCAGACACCAAGTGGCAATGGGGACAGAAGGAAGAAGAGGCATTCCAGAGTATCAAAGACGGGCTCCTGGGAGAGGCCACCCTTGCCTACTTCGATCCAGCGAAACGGACCGAATTACTAGTAGACGCCAGTCCGGTGGGGCTAGGAGCGGTGCTGGCCCAGGAACAAGGGCCAGGCAGGTGGGCAGCGTTATCGTTTGCCAGCAAGTCACTCACCCCCACTGAAGCAAGGTATGCCCAGATCGAGCGAGAGGCCCTCGCCATAAAGTGGGCCTGTAATCCCTTCCATTTGTACCTGACAGGCCAGCCGTTCACTGTGGTCACCGACCATGAGCCCCTAGTTCCTCTATTCAAAGGATCAGCCCCTCATCCGCCCCCTCGGATCGAGCGATCGGCTGTACAGCTGCAGTCGTACCAGATGGAGGTCGTGTACAGACCAGGGGCGAAGAATCCGGCGGATTTTCTGTCCCGACATCCAGCGCCACAGGAAGAGGCGGGTGACGTCGAAGGGGCAAAACAGTACGTCAACATGATCGCTGCGGCAGCGTGTCCCCAGGCTATGACACTTGAGGAAATCAAGGAAGCCGCCGAGAAAGACACCGTGTACACCCGGACCCTCCAGGCAGTCCAAGAAGGGTCGTGGAGGAACTACCTGCAGCAGACCAACGCCTGGGCGACGGAGGACCGAGAAGGACTGACGAAGATATGGAGGTTGAGGAGCGAGCTGAGCGCCACCGAAGACGGAATATTGTTGAGGGGCTCGAGGCTCGTGATACCACAAGCGCTGAAATACCGAGCAACCCAGCTAGCCCATGGAGGTCATCAGGGCGGAACTAAAATGAAGGCGAGAATGAGAGAGAAGGTCTGGTTCCCCGAACTTGAAGAAATGGTCGAAGACTTGGTTCGCCGTTGTCCATCCTGCCAACTGACCAGTGCTCCCGAGAGGCCGATCCCGGTGATCACTGAAGAGGCTTGCCCCCTCCCATGGTCGAAGGTGAGCATAGACTTTGGGAGTTTCCCCGGAGGGAAACACACGCTCGTCCTCATGGATGCATTCTCGAAATATCCCATAGTGGAACCAGTTGTGTCGACCGCTTTCGCCCATGTGGGCCCCATCCTGGAGAGAGTATTTGCCATGTTCAGATTTCCTCAAGAGATCCGGAGCGACAATGGGCCCCCGTTCCATGGGGTTGAGTTTGCGACCTTCCTTCGTCAGCGGGGGATACACCACCGCCGTGTCACGCCTCAATGGCCCCAAGCCAACGGCGACGTTGAACGTTTCTTGCAGACTTTAAACAAGATGCTGTGCATTGCCATGGTGGAGCAAGCAGATCCTGAGCAGCGTCTCCACGAATTCCTCAGGGAATATCGAAGCACTCCACACTGCACCACGCTGCGGAGTCCGTGGTCCCTCATGCTAAAAGGCCCAAGGAGAGATCTGATCCCTACGTGTCCAGGGTGGACACCTTTGCCTCTAGATGCCCAGGAAACACAAGCAAGGAGAGAACGACAGAACAACCGAGCCAGTGCTCGACGCCATGCCGCACCACGGTCTCTCTGACCCGGTGCCACCGTCCTACTCAAAGACCGCCGGCCAGGGGGAAAGTTTCGGACCATCCATGAACCAGGCACTTGGACAGTAGTTGCCAGCAATGGAACCATGGTGACGACAAGGAGCGGGAGTGCGGAAGTATCACGAAACATCTCATGGTTCAAGGAAGTCCCCGCAGAAGCCCCAGCCGAGCCATCGGTGTGTGACCCTGGGCTCTCGCTGAGCCCAAACCAAAGCGCCCCGGTCATGGAAGCAGAAGATAGGGGCAATACAGCGGAACACGCTCCCCAAATCACGCAGCCTCTTTGTTTGCCTCCCAGCTGACCGACGCCCAGAGAGTCACCCCCAAGAAGCTGCCCTCATCGTTACAGCCTACGGCCCAATCCTCGCCCTAATCATCGGCTCCAGGACTTTGCGTGCTAAGGCTGTAGAGACTGATGCTACCGAACTCTGTATATGTTACTAGACTTTCAGAAGTTTTCGTTTTCAAGAACTAAGTTGGAAAGGGATGTAATGGTTAGCGTTCCCATGTTTGCGGCTCCGCTAGCCGGAACACCTACCCACGTCATCCGCGGGCCAGGCGTGGCCTGCGGGGTTAATAAAAGGGAAGGGCCCGCTCGGGGCGTACTTCTGGCACTGCATTACTTGGTGGGTCCCCATTTACAAGTTTAGGCCTTACCTCCACCGCTGTGCAACTGAGGCCAGCACAGGTAGCATGTTTGTGCGCCAGCGCGTGGGAAGAAATGAGCAGCTCCTTTTATTTAGCAATTCTGTCTCCCTGCTCTCGCCACCTAGCGCAACGCACCAACTTCGGCTGCTGCGCAGTTTTTTGTAAATCTGCCCTGCAGCCGGCGTACACGGCACGCAGTGTGTGGTAAATGTAATGGTTAGCGTTCCTGTAGTTAACACTCCGCTAGCCAGAAACATGCATGCACGTCACCCGTGGGCCAGGCGTGGCCTGCGGGGTCATTTAAAGGGAAGAGCCCGCTCGGGGGGCGTACTTCCGGCATGAGACCACTGAGAGAGTGTGGGTTATTTCTCTAGTGGGTCCACCCAAATAAAAGGAAAGGCCTTACCCTGTCACCCTGCCGTAGAGGTCACCACACTGGCGACGAGGGGGGCCATGACCCTCGCTGCCGACTGCCACCCCGTTCTGCTTGCTGCGGAGGTGCGTGGCGTCCCAAGCGCCAAAGGACCACGACTGCTACGTCGCCCAGAACAGCGAAGATACGCCGAGTGCATCCGGCGGGTGAGTGCTGCCCCGCTGCGTGGCCCGGGCGTCCTGCGACCCAAAACGAGGACCCCTGACACCATCAACCACTCGCGCCTGCCACCTGGAGTTGTGCCTCACTCCGTGTGCAGCGGCCCCGAGCACAGAGGTGTGTGTGGCATCAGCGCGAGGAGCGGGCCGCAGCGGGACGGCCGTCTCGCCCTCTCTGCAGGAAGACTAAGCCCTGTCCTGCGCGCACACGCGAGGAGCGTGTCCCTGCACCCGGCGACACCCCAGGAGGGCGCAGGAGGCCCCTGCCATCAACGGGAGCCAAAGGAAAGTGAGCCTGTGACCAGGTGCAGTGTCCAGGTCTCAGTGGCATGAGGAGAAAAACGGGGAAAAAAAAAATTAACAAAGTGGGAAAAGGAAGCAGATGAACAAAGACTCGTGCACAGACAGCAGTGCAGGCACCAGTGCTGAGCAAGTGGAGAGGGGGGCAGGAGCACACACAGAGCAACAAACACAGGAATAAAGACACAGCACAGCTGCCAAAAGGGGCCACACCAGTCTCACAGGGAAAGCTCGGCCTCAAGCCACTGCCATAGCAGCAGGAGGAAAAGGAGAAAAACGAAATAGAAAGGAAGAGACAGCACAGACAGGGATAAGACAGGCGCACGCCCACAAGAGAGATGGGTGAAGAATCAGGAGAACAGGTACGACCCCAATTCCCAGTCCAACATGCACTCTCCGGACTACTACCGCCCTTCAGTGAACTAGAGGACCCGGCAACAGCGTCCCGAGGTGGAAAATCTGGAGTGAACGCCTAAACAACTACTTCGTTGCCACCAGAGAGACTGACGGAGCAGTGAAAAGATCGCTACTTCTCCACTATGCTGGAGACGAAATATTCAAACTGTTCAAGCACCTGCCGAACACGGGCGCAGCCACGGATTACGATGCTGCAGTAGCGGCGTTAGACGCGCACTTCGACCCCCAACTAAACCCAGACTTTGAACGCTTCAAATTACGCCAAGCCCGCCAAAGGGAAGGGGAGTCGATAGACGCGTTCTACGCCCGCCTGCGTGAACTGGCCAGCACCTGCACGGAAGATGATCAGCCAAAAGAGATCAGAGCCCAGATCATCCAAGGATGCAGAGACAAGACACTAAGAGGCCTCATCCTGCGCCAGCCAAAGATCGCTCTGGAGGACATACTTATACTGGCAAGGACCCATGACCTATCAGCTGCCAGGGCCAACGAGATGGACCAGGCCCTCACAAAACCGCAAGGACGACCGGAAAACATTAAGATGGAGCGGGCGGACGCCCTCCGAACAAGACCACGGACCGACACACCCAGGAAAACAAGGCCGAAGCGCCCAAGACGTGGTGCGGATACTGTGGGCATGAACCACACACAGCGAAAGACTGCCCTGCGGAAGGAAAGACCTGTGCCAACTGAGGGATCCCCAACCATTTTGCCGCTGTATGTAGGAGAAAGAACCGAGGCCGCGTCACCAGAGGACAAAGGCCACCTTCCGGACGGTACGACAACTATCCCTAGCTGACGCAGCGCAGAAAGAGGAAACACAAAGGACAAGCCACCGGTATCAAGGACTAGGGGACTCCTCCACAGAGGACGATGAGGGAGAAACTTACCTGATATCGTTTGCACAAGAACTTAAACGGCGCCGAAGACCACAACCCACCTGTATGGTCAGGATCGCAGGCACGGAAGTAAAGGCAATCATCGATACCGGAGCATCGGTAAATGTGATGGGCCTCCAGCAATATCGGCACCTACGACCTCGCCCGCCAGTCACCCCGTCCCGGACCAAGATTTTCACCTATGGGAGCCAAACCCCTCTGCCACTGAAAGGAAAAATATTGGTCCCAATCGGGTCAAGCGACCAAGAGGTCACAGCCACCATCCACGTCATAGACCGCGAAGCGGACACCTTACTCAGCAGCCACACAGTGGAGGACCTGGGTCTGGTTTCCTTTGCCAGGAGCGTCCAAGCCCATCAGGTAGATGAACTACTCGACCAATTCCCGGAACTCTTCCAGGGCCTCGGCCGCATCAAGTGTGACCCCATCAAGTTACACATCGACAAGTCCGTCACCCCCGTCGCGCTGCGACACAGACGAGTCCCCTTCCACCTGAGACCGTTGGTGGAAAAAGAACTGGAAGTCCTAGAAAGACAAGGAGTAATAGAGAAAGTAACTGGGCCGTCGCCCTGGGTATCCCCAATGGTTATCGCGGCAAAACCCAAGCAGCCAGGGGCGATACGTCTCTGCATCGACATGCGGCTGCCCAATCGGGCCATCAAAAGAGAACGCCACCTTACGCCAACTATGGACGACATAATTGCGGATGTCAACGGGTCAAGGTGGTTCTCTAAAATCGACCTGAATGCAGGGTATCACCAACTGCCGTTATCAGAAGAAAGCCGCTACATCACAACGTTCAGCACCCACCTGGGGTTACGTCGTTACAAACGACTGAACTTCGGAATATCCTCAGCGGCAGAGGTATTCCAGAACACAATACGGGAAATGCTGTCAGGGCTACCAGGGGTGATCAACGTCAGCGATGACATCCTGATCCACTCGGCTACAGCAGCTGACCATCACAAACATCTGAGAAGCACGCTGAGACGCCTGAGCGAGTATGGCACGACAAGTGCCTTTTCTTCCAGCCTTCCCTAGAATTCTTCGGATACGTGTTCAACCAAGAAGGTATCCAAGTAGATCTGAAGAAGTCGCACACCATCAGGAACGCTCCCGCCCCAACGACACCTACCGAAGTGAGGAGTTTTCTAGGCATGGCTACTTATTGCAGGAGATTCATCCCGGATCTGGCGACCCGTGCCGAACCGTTGAGAGCCCTCACGAGAACAGACGCCAAGTGGCAATGGGGACAAAGAGAAGAGGAGGCATTTCAGAGCATAAAAGATGCACTCCTGGGAGAGGCCACCCTCGCATACTTCGATCCAGCGAAACGGACCGAAGTACTAGTGGACGCCAGTCCGGTGGGACTAGGAGCGCTGCTGACACAAGAACTGGAACCAGGCAAGTGGGCAGCACTGTCGTTCGCCAGCAAGTCACCCCCCCTGAAGCAAGGTATGCACAGATCGAGCGAGAGGCCCTCGCCATAAAGTGGGCCTGCAATCATTTTCATCTGTATCTGACCGGCCAACCATTCACCGTGGTCACCGACCACCAGCCCCTCGTTCCTCTATTCAAAGGATCAGCCCCTCATCCACCCCCCCTGGATTGAGCGATGGGCTGTACAACTGCAGTCCTACCAGAGGTAGGTCGTGTACAGACCCGGGGCGAAGAATCCCGCGGATTTTCTATCCTGACATCCAGTGCCACAGGAAGAGGCAGAGGACGTCGAAAGTGCTGAACAGTACGTCAACATGATCTCCGCAGCGTGCCCCCAGGCTATGACACTGGAGGAAATCAAAGAAGCGGCCGAGAAAGACACTGTGTATACACGGACCCTTCAGGCGGTCCAGGATGGGTCGTGGAGAAACTACCTTCACCAGACAAACGCCTGGGCGCCAGAAGACCGAGAAGGACTGACAAAGATATGGAGGGTGAGGAACGAGCTGAGTGTCACCGAAGCGCTGAAACGCCGAGCAACCCAGCTAGCCCACGGAGGACATCAAGGCGTGACCAAAATGAATGAGAGAAGGTCTGGTTCCCTGAACTTGAAGAAATGGTCGAAGACCTAGTCCGCCGTTGCCCATCCTGCCAGCTGACCGGTGCTCCTGAGAAGCCGACCCCAGTGATCACGGAAGAGGCGTGCACCATCCCATGGTCAAAGGTGAGCGTAGACTTTGGGAGTTTCCCAGGAGGGAAACACACGCTCGTCCTCGTGGATGCGTTCTCGAAGTATCCCATAGTGGAACCAGTTGTGTCAACCGCCTTCACCCATGTGGGCCCCATCTTGGAGAAAGTATTTGCCACGTTTGGTCTTCCCCAAGAGATCAGGAGCAACAACGGGCCGCCATTTCATGGAGCTGAATTTGCGACCTTCCTGCAGCAGCGGGGAATCCGCCACCGCCGTGTCACGCCTCAATGGCCCCAAGCGAACGGCGACGTCGAACGCTTCATGTGAACCTTAAACAAGATGCTATGCGTTGCCACTGTGGAGCAAGCAGATCCAGAACATCGTCTCCACGAATTCCTCGGGGAATACCGAGGCACACCCCACTGCACCACATTGCGGAGCCCGTGGTCCCTTATGCTCAAAGGCCCAAGGAGAGATCTGATCCCCACGTGTCCAGGGTGGACACCGTCGCCTCTAGACACCCAGGAAACACAAGCAAGGAGAGAACGCCAAAACAACCAAGCCAGTGCTCGACGCCATGCTGCCCCGCGGTCACTCCGGCCCGGTGCCACCGTCATACTCAAAGACCGCCGACCAGGGGGGAAATTTCGGACCACCCATGAACCGGGCATCTGGACGATAATTGCCAGCAACGGAACCATGGTGACGGCCAGGAAAGGAGGCGAGGAAATCTCAAGAAACATCTCATGGTTTAAGGAAGTCCCCGCAGAGGCCCCCGCCGAGCCGTCAGTGTGTGACCCCTGGCTCTCACAGAGTCCAAACAGAAGCGACCCAGGCAGGGGAGCAGAAGATGGAGATAATGCAGGGGAGCCAGAGCTCCAGACCACGCCGCCTCCCAGTTTGCCTCCCAGCAGACCAAACCCCGGAGAGCCACCCCTGAGAAGCCACCCACATCGTTACAGCCTACGGCCCAATCCTCGCCCTAACCACCGGCTCCAGGATTTTGCATGCTAAGGCTGTAGAGACTGATGCCACCGAACTTTGTATATATTATTAGACTCTCCGCAGGTTCATTTTCAAGGACCAAGTTGAAGAGGGATGTAATGGTTAGCGTTCCTGTAGTTAACACTCTGCTAGCCGGAAACATACATGCACGTCACCTGTGGGCCAGGCGTGGCCTGCGGGGTCAATAAAAGGGAAGAGCCCGCTCGGGGGGCGTACTTCCGGCATGAGACCACTGAGTGAGTGTGGGTTATTTCTCTAGTGGGTCCACCCAAATAAAAGGAAAGGCCTTACCCTGTCACCCTGCCGTAGAGGTCACCACAGTAAATACTGCTTCCAATTGCGCTGCTTGCGCAGCACATTCCGTGAGAGTACGTAGCCTGCGTATGCGGCGCACAGTCTGCGTTGTTACTTGGTCTGCGCGTGAGGAAAGTATACGTGTGTTTTCCGTTCTGCAAGCGGAGCTTCTCGAATGTACTTCCCCCCAGAGAGCGGTAATTACTCTCCGAGGGCCACGGGTGACGTACAGCGCCCGTACAGGCCTCTGGGACTCCATTTACGAACCTGCATCAATATTGTGGCTGCATGAATAAGCAGAAGTTTCTCATACTTCCTGCATAACAAGTTGCTAAAGAGACAGTAATTACTGTTTTCATTTCTAATTGGATTTAAAATACAACCTGCATTTATCAGAAGAATTGTACCTCGTCTGTTTATCTCGAACGAAGGGTGCCTCCTATCTTTTAGATCTTTTAGTGAAAGTGACACATGTTATGTTTTTCTACTTATAAAGTGACAGTGCTTTTACCATGGAAAAGTATAAAGGGAAAAAAATGTGAAGATAGTAGCAGCGAGCCGCAGACCAGTATTAACACGAAGCAACTTCCTGCACGCGAGCCCTTCCTTCATCGGAGAGTTTGGTTTGATGTTAGCACAGGCTGTAAACTCTGAGCTGTGGGTCTGGACCAAATGCTGTGAGCTATGTGCCTGGAGCAGTGGTGTGAGCTCAGCTGTGGGCCTGGAGCAGTGGTGTGAGCTGTGGGCCTGGAGCAGTGGTGTGAGCTGTGGGCCTGGAGCAGTGGTGTGAGCTGTGTACCTGAAGCAGTGCTGTGAGCTGTGTGCCTGGAGCAGTGGTGTGAGCTGTGGGCCTGGAGCAGTGGTGTGAGCTGTGGGCCTGGAGCAGTGGTGTGAGCTGTGTGCCTGGAGCAACGCTGTCAGATGGGCCTTGACTAATTAGGTGGCAGAGTGATCCTGGTTGACTGAGTTATTGTGCTGTGAATCTGAGGGATTGAGGGTCAGTGTTGTGGGCTGAAGTTGTGAGGGGTAGCACAGTGAACTGTAGGCCGAAGTTGCGAGGGGAGCGCTTTAAACTGTGAGCCTGGATCAGTGAGGGGGACAGGACTATAAACTGCAGGCCTAACGGTGTGAGGGATAATGCGGAGGACTTTAAGATGTGAAGTTCCAGCAGCGGTAAGGTGTGTGCTGAATTTAGGGTTTGAAGATCTACCACAACAAGTACGACTTAACGGATGAAGGCAATTTAGTAATTTCCTTATTTTGCTCCTGATGCAATTTGTTACAATGATGACTTTCCTGTTTAGATCATGCCTGGGAGCTTCCAAGTCATTCCATGACATTTGAGGTTTTTCAATCACTGTTTGAACAGTATGATTGAAGAGAAGTGTTGCGATAATACATTTTAAGGGATAAAACGTAACAATTTGTCTAATTTGTTGCATACACTGAATCCTTCCACAAGTCCCTTTATTAGATCAAGCATGGCAGAAGCCACTGTAAGTGATTAACAAATCTTAAATGGCTCATCATCTCAGCATGCCGAAACATTGTGGTCCATGCCGTCGAATTATATTGCTCCTATGATAATTTCAACTGATTGCCTTATTGAGCAATACAATATGTCTAGTGCTGCATGAATCCACTATAGATCGCTGCGTGCCACACTCTAGAAACTAAATGGCTCCATAATGAATTAATTCACAAGGATCCTTGCTGCAGCGGTTAGATATAGAATCTCCCTTGTTTAATGAAATAATGTTTAAAGTCCATTTGTTGCATCTCTATTAAAATATACTGCACCTCCAGGCAATGGCAAACTTATGTGGCAAGTACTTAATTTGCTGCTCAAAATTTATCTAATTTATTTTACTTACCACACCCCTTTTTGCACCAATATTTTGGTGACATTCATGTATAATAAGTTACCATTTGATTGGCTTTTTCTCCAGTTTTTTGCCTTTGACTGAAGAAGGAATCACCAAGGTCCTAAAAGCTATCCTCAAAAACATGCATTTGGTAACTAAAGCTACATAAATTTTGCAGGATTGCATGTGAGCTCTGTTCTGTTTTTGGTATTCCAGCTACCTCTTGTAGTATGTTTAAGAAATTTGTGTTCTGGAGCCTGATCCTTCCTCCAAAGTACAAGTTTGTTCCTATTCTTGTGCCTTGGTGCCTACTTTGATGCAATTCCTCAGACTACTTTCCAGCATAAAAACCTAGTAGCGTGCCACTGAGGTGGTTCACTGTCCCACGCGATCGGTAATCTGACAACGCTTAACAGCTTTGGTGTAATTGGTGGATATGAAGAGTGACCTCAAAATATTAGATCTCAAATGAGTCAGATACTTATGACTGCCAAAGTACTGCTGACTCAGAAACGTCTAGTGATCTGCAGTGCATGCCAGCAGAGTTACAAAATGGTGGCATTGTTGTCTGTATCCCTAATGAGATGATTGGAGACAGCTTATGGTCCACCAAAATTTGATGTTGATGCACCTTGCTTGTATGGCGACATTGCAAACTCATGCACGGTTGCTCTCTTTCTTTGGTGTTGACGGTGTTGTCAGTTGCTGTCCTGATTTCATCACTTACTGTTATTCTTGTTTATTTCAGCCAACTGGGTACATGGAAAACTCGATCTCCTACAGCACGATAGAGGATGTTCAGCTGCTCTCCTGGGAAAATGCCCCAAAGTACTGCTTACAGCTGACGGTCCCTGGGGGCACTGTCTTGCTTCAGGTACAGTAAACATAAACATATCTCAGCATTGCTTCAAGTATTTTCATACCCGTGTTCTCTATCACACCTGAGCTCTAAGGTGCCAGAATAATGGTCTCTGAACATGCAAAATTATGGTCAGTTTAGGCTGCAAGTCAGGAAGTCGGTTTTCGAGAGGAGCGAATGTCTTTAGAAAGGTATTTCGTGCATTTCCACCGATTTGCTGCATGCTCCTGGTCACAATAAGAGCATTTTATTTTATATCAAAAAAGAGAAGAGCGAGGAAATAGTTAACTTATTCTTCTACTTTCATCATGGCTTTTGAGTTACATTTGTTACAACAAATAAAAGAATAAATATAAGCACTCTGTTGCTTTTTCCTAACAAAACGATTCAGGTTACCCCTAGATTCAACTTTTGTCACCGATGAACAGCATTGGTGCGAACAATTTCGGAGTCCCAGGAAACCTGATATTTTGCCTTGCAAACAAGGTCATTTGGATGCATTCTGTTACAATATGGTTCCCCCTTGTGGCCATGTGTCATACTGCTGTTAGGCAGCTGCCAAAGTCAGCCTTAATGTAGGACAGGCAATGCATATGAACTCTGCTTCCTTGCACTCGTTGACTTGGTGTCTTGTATAATGATAAACAGATAAGCTGTGAAGTATTTAGCTACAAGATGTATATTGCAATGGGAACGCTTAGTAATGCTAAAGAAGGCACCTGAAAGACTTCAGTGGTGATCTGTTAGCGTGTGGCCACAACACGTTTTTAGTACTAAAACTATAATATATACAGGAACTCAGTCAGATCACCATGCCTCATGATATGGTATGACGGTCAGAACAAATGTGCCAGTAGTTGTTGTCCTTCAGCTTCTAGCCTCCAGAGTAAGGATTTCCCTAGTCTTGCTCCATGAACCAAGAACATCTTCCCTGAAATGCTTTTAGATTGAGGGGATTTAGTCTTTAAGTTTTGGGGACAGGCACATTGTTCTTAAAGGGTTACTCCTTTGTACATGTGCTTTGGTATTTCTGACCAAAGCACTTTATGTATAATTTAGCAATTTATAGCTTTTATTTAGCTGCTGCACAGAACTTGTAAGGCCCTACCAACAAGTTTGTATTTGAGTAGTAGAAAACTAGGTCTATCTCCAAGGACGAACTGTCGGTGATGACCTCCACCCAAGCCCAGGAGATGAGGGCAACTCACTTTATCGACTTTTGCATCAAATTGTAAAATTGTATAGTAAAAGTATGTGTATGTTTGTAATGATAGAATGTGCAATGTGAAAAACCAAAATATATAGAGTGTTGTTAATTGCATTTTCTTATCACATTCTGGTTTCCGTAATCTGGTCTCAACCTGACCTCCATATACACAACAAGGTGTTCCTGCTGCAATGAAACGTGTTCTCTGTAAACTGCTCTGCTGCTCCCTGGATATGGGTCTGTACTAGATCATGTACCCAAAATAAGGTCAAATAAAACAAAGGCTTTCTGGACTGGCATTGGCTCAACCTTTCACAGGTTTCTTGCTAGATCTCCAGTCACACTTTGCATAGAGCGCATCATTATGTTCTACAGGGAGGAAAAGTTCACACCTCCTTGTTTAATTCGGCAGAAGAGAACAAGTCCCCCAGCAATACATCACTGGTGAGATATCTCTAGGCTTACATTACCAGCATTGGGTATTTTACCAGAAGCGGCACTTGCAGCTGGATCAGCTTCCTCAATGTGTGGACGGAATGCTGAGAAAATCAAATATTCACCCCCATTCAAGAGATCTGGGTTAAATCCATCGTTCTTTTGTTCACCATGCCACCCCAGTTTAGACCCAGCCATACGCAAATCTGTCTTGACCCTGCTCCTCATGGGAACAGTCCAGCCCGAACTGCCAAGCCAGGTCCTCCCTGGACCAGAAACAAGCATCCTGGGACCGGTTTAGGGGTATCACTCCTCATCAGCCAGGCTAGCTTGAATCCAGTGGCACAGTGAGCCTGGGACCCACATCTTTTGCTGTCACAGATAGAGGGGCACTGACCACCACTAAGAGGTGAAACCTAACTAGAAACATGCTGGTCAGAGCATCAGCTATATTGGAAATACATGGATTAAGTTTATCAATGAAGCCATGTCATTGTCAACAAAACATCGTTTTCAGGTGTGTTGTTGCACTTGGATAAAGTGAAGTGTGCCAGGGCTAGACACTCCCAGAATGCTTTAGGTAGTGAACCGCGGGAAAGAAGGATCACATCCTTGGTGATGTGGAGTCATCTGGTAACTTTAACATTAGGTGTTCCATTGATCTTATGTCGGTGACCAGCAGCTCCCGAAGGATTGTATCTTCTTTGGGAATTGTGGATGACAATGCAGCGTGAGAATTTATTTTAGACCCTAAAGGTTTAATAAAAAGTCAAATCGCGGGCATGCAGTCTGAGTGAAATACATCAGAGGTAGGGATCTCCAGATGTCATTCATCCGATACGTACATGTTCTGGACCACAGAACAGAAGTTATATAGCACAATGATCACCGAAGCTTCTAGATGCTAATGTTAAGCACGGCCCATAGACTGACCATTGTTTACCTACTGAAAAGGTGGGTTTTTACCAGTTTTCTGAACGGTGGTGGATTCAACTCTGCATGTAAATTATAGGGGCTGGTAGTCCATAGGTTAGCTGCCGTCACCAAGAAAGATCTATCGCTCATTTTAACAGAGTTTTTTTAACAGATTGTGTGGCACTCTATTGTCATCAGTATGGCCTCCTAGCACTGTTGGGTCAGAGTGCCTTCAGGTCCTGATGGAGTTGAAGACTGTGTGATAGACCTGAGTCTATTTTATGTTTGAGTGGGATATCTTGTAGAAGAGCACCACTCCTCATGTTTGAGGATGACTTTACATCCCCTTCTACCACCCCCAGAGCCACTGGCTGCCAGACCCCGGAATCCAGGCTTCTTTGAGGCTAAGGCAGTGATGGACTGCTTATGGTCCCAGGCAGAGAAGGTTATCAAAGGCTTGGCACGGTGGCTGCTAAGCAGAAGGCTCTCCTCCACAGACACATCGAAGAATTCCATATGTGACCACAGTGGGATTGCCCCAGTGCCCTGCTCTTCTTCCTGTTTCCTAGCAGGAACAGAGAAATTGTGAGGGCAAAGTTCTGTTCCACCTCCTCCCACCCATGCCATCAGTGTGAGATCAGCCATGATGCGGCCTGCCGCAGCTGCCCTGCACATGCTGCATTCAGTGCAGTGCCCTCCAAGCACTGACACAACCAGCAATCTCACCATTAGACCCATAGTTCACCTCAATATGTTTATGTTCTCAGGTACTGGAAAAGATGAGTTTTGCGCCGCTACTTTTCAGTGCATCAGTGCCTCATTAGTTACAACCGTATTCTAGGTTAGAAAGGTATGTTTTTTCCAGTTTTTCATTAGCCTGCTTTTGATAAAAAGGATTTGGGTAGAAATATATTCTTGTAAGTAAAGTCAATCCTAACCACTGTGTTACGTTCTGAATCCTGAGTTTCTGCTTCCCCAGACCAAGACGCCAATCAGTATGGATGACATATGAATTCTACACCTTCTATTCCCCTTTGTCTTATGTAACATTTTCTATACACTGATTTACACACGTTTGATTCATTGTCTCTGTATGTGTGTATGATGTCAAGTGCTCCGAGACTACACTGGAGTGAGAGGCGCTATAAAACAAATGAAATCCATGCGAGAGAGGAGCTATGGAGAGATGAGAGGCACTGTTGGAGAGCGATAGTGAGGGAATCATTGAAGAGCCCCAATAAAGATTGCCGTATCCTGGTGCATTGTAAGGTCATCATTTGCTATGCTCTTAAAAGGAATACAATTGACTAATGAAAAATGTGTTGTAGAATGCACCATTTTCCCCCAAATTTTCTTGGGGGGGGAAGAAATACCCCAACCCTCTCTTGTAGTGGTTAGGCTTGCTTGCTGCGGTGGCTCGCTATCCACGCAATGGGGTCTGGTCTGACAAAATTTGCCAGGGCTGCTTTGGGTTCCCAGTTCAGCCCTGGGTACGGCAAGCATTCTGAATTACCCGAGAGCTGTACAAGGATAAATCTTACTGAGTAGATAGTGAATAGTGGAGCCTACCACTGCCTTACATGGGAGATGGGCTATATCAGATTTGACCCTCTTGCTGACCAGTAGCCTGCCGCTGCCTTACATGGGAGATGGGCTATATCAGATTTGACCCTCTTGCTGACCAGTAGCCTGCCGCTGCCTTACATGGGAGACAGGCTATATCAGATTTGACCCTCTTGCTGACCAGTAGCCTGCCGCTGCCTTACATGGGAGACAGGCTATATCAGATTTGACCCTCTTGCTGACCAGTAGCCTGCCACTGCCTTACATGGGAGACAGGCTATATCAGATTTGACCCTCTTGCTGACCAGTAGCCTGCCACTGCCTTACACCTGAGATGGGCTATATCAGATTTGACCCTCTTGCTGACCAGTAGCCTGCCACTGCCTTACACCTGAGATGGGCTATCTCGTATTTGACCCTCTTACTGGCCAGTAGCCTGGTGCGGGTCTCCCCAAATGAGATGTGCGGTCCTGATCTACACCCGCAGCTGTATTGTGTGACTGGCAGCGCTTGCGGGCAGTCCACTGACTGACAGCAGCGTAGCCTAAAGGTTATGACCCACTCCTACCATAAGGAATCTTTGGGGAGGAATCAAAGGATTTTCTTCCGTTCATGAAGAGGGAGGTCTACATTCTTCCTTGTAGCTCCTCTGAGGTTATTTAAGGACTTGTTGGTCAAGCCAAAGGTCTGGCTCCTTTATCTTGCCTCTCAGCCCCCAGGGGCATCAGATAGAATGTGCGCTTATGTCACAAATAATGTACATCCATCCCAACCTTGTGTGCACACAAAGGAGGTGGTTCCAGGGAGAAGCCATGATCTAATGCCTGTATGCAGACGTGCACAGAACCAGAGTGTTTTCCTGAAATAGCGAAAACACGCCTTACCTCCATTTCTGTACAAAGTGTGATTGGATAAACATGCCAACTGCAACGTCGAATCCCTATCGCCGAAAAACACATAAAATAAAGTCCGTGGCGCAGATAGCCTTGTTTGTTTTGTAGCCAGTTGGAAGCAAACAGGAAGTGGCCAGATGACAGTTTTACTGCTCGTCAGCTGTGTGTTCTCGATGGGAGATTGGGCTGACAGCTGAGCATTTGTTGCTGCGTAAGCAGCACCTTTTAGATGGAGTTCCTGGAAATAGTGGACACGGACGTTTCCGGTATCGGCTCGTTGGAAGAAGACATTTATTACAAAGAGTAAAAGGGGCGTGGCGTACTTCTAAACTGGAGGACGCAGGCATTGGATGTCCAACATTTCATTTCTTTTACTTTGATATTAACTATATTTACAGAACTCCTTTCATGCCTAACTGCTCATTAAACAACCAAACCTTTTTACAAGGATGCTAACCAGGGACCTGTCCTCCATCCTATCACTGAACTGGATACATTCAAATAGACAGATGCCTTCTCGTGGGCACCACAATGACAACAAAGAGTTAATTTCTCAACAGATGGAATCAGGACTCATTTCATTCAGCCATGTCATTATGGCCTTTGTTAGTGAAAGTCCCCTTCTACTTTTGTTTGTTAAATCCTCGCCAGTCGTTCTGTCTGCTCTCTGCTGTCCAAACCACCCTGCGGCATCTTATTACATACACAGGGCTTACTGTGGAGACCGGGGCTTGTTTTTTAGGTCGAGCCCGGGCAGCGCATGCGCTGCTCTGCGAGGCATGCTGTATTGAGGTAGGGAATAGAAGCTCCGCCCACTCTCCGGCCACATTTTTCATTGGCTTGTGTCATTGTCCACTGTAAACTGTGGCTGTTCATTGGTCAAAAGGCTTAGTACTGCCTTGTCTCATTTTGTAACCTCCCATGGCGACACCCCCTTTTACGTATGTTGTTACTCGGTAGGCTTTGATTACAGCCTCCGAGCACTATTTTCTCAAATAGCTTTGTCCTGCCTGCTATTGCTGGCAGGACACGCTCTCTCCTAGCGCTTTTTAAAAAAATGTATAGCATGCATTTGCAATGCAATAGGTCTCGCATTTGCGAGAGTTTAAGCTATTGGCCTTGTAAATTACAATGCCTTTTAGTTATCTGTTTTAAAAACAACACATAAATAAAAGGCATTGTCATTTACAATGCCAATAGCTCAAACTCTAGTAAATGCGAGACCTATTGCATTGCAAATGCTTGTCATCTCCAGACTTTGTTGCAGAGCACGAGACAGATAGGCGAAAAAGGGAGACACAAGGAAGAGAAAGATAGGAAAACACTGTCAAACTGAGAAAGCAGGGATGAAAACCCCCCTGAAAGAGTGAAATAAGAGATAAGGAGTGGTGGGAAATGAGGCATGAGGTGGACTCAAGCCTAGGTATTCTTGGTCTAAACAAACCCAGCTCTCAATGCACTAGAAAAAAAGCCTGATAGGACCACCATGAACTTGAGAACATGGGTCTCCCTCATGGCTGGTAGGAGGAGAGCCTGGCTAGGGCGTTGCATAGATACCGTCCTGGAATCTTCTGCGTGCCCCAGAGGGTGTCCGGCAGGAATAGCTCCCCACATGAACTCCTGATTGTGCAATCACTCCCCAGCTTCCAAAACTTTTAAGCCACACAGCAGTTTCACACTCCAAGTTGGGCTGTGACATCACAGGCTTCCACCAGTCAGGTTGGTGCCTCCTGGACAGCCGGCTTCATATGTACACATTCACCCCAAAGCCCAAGCAGCACAGGATGAACACTTCTCCATGAACGCACCCACACTGAAAGTGCGTGCAAACTGCAATCGAGTCATATAAAAACCTCTACCAGCAAAGAATCGTCCCCCCTGACACTGCATGAAAAGATCTGTCGTATCTTCAGGAGTTGCATCACTGTTGGGTTCCTAGAAAGTACACATCCACATGGCTTTGGGGTTTCATGTAGACCAAAGTATGGCTTCTTCAGGTTATTTGTGTTTTTTTGAGTAGCTACTATTTGTAGGGGTGCTGTGAAGTGCCATGCACTAATGGTCTATGCTCCGTCACGATCATTACTGCATAGGCTGCTGAGGTGATTTTTACCTTCAAGGTGCTCAACTCTTACTGTTTGTTTCTTGAGCGTAGAGAGAAAGCATCCGCGTTTGTGGCCATTTAGGTTAGCTGTCTGGGTTTTGCCCATTGCCAGCATGTTCTCAGACCAGTATATCTGATTTGGTGTTCGTGTTGCTAGGCAGAGTTGTGGTTCATTATAGAGGGTTATGCAGTGCAGAGATGTTTTGAGCCTGTTTAATTGTGTTCCATGAAACCAGGACTGACTTGATGCTTTGAGTGTCAGAAGAGGCGTGGTGTTGGTGTGACAATCTCAGTAATGCTTTGTGTTTCCTGTTGGAGATCAACATCCTGCAACAGATATGGTCTTTGGTGCTTTATTGTTGGCATATAAGTGGTTTAATATTTTTCTGGGGTTTTCTGTGGTGTTGGCAGCATTGGCTGCTGTTTTGTAGATTCAGTGCTGTGTTTTGTGCCTCAATTTCGCTGGAGGGACCACAAACCTACATACCTGCCCAAGCGCCTGGATAACCTCTCGGGTGATTTGTGTGCTATACAAATCAATATAGCATTACATAACGGGGTTTGCAGCATTCGGTTTGTGTATAATGCTGCATGTTGCCCCCATCTGTATGACCTTTGGCAATGTGTGAAAGTAAGATGTTGCTCCATTTAATATGTTATGATCTTAATTTGTGCAGGACCATCATGCCGCTTTAAGGCTACTCTGGACACACAGCAAAAAAGAATGAAAGTGGTGAAAAACACAGTCTGTTGCAGTAAACAGAGGTGCGAAGAGCATCGAAATGTGCAGGCAGAACAATGATCTCATGGCATGTGCCCACGGTTTCCCAGAAACACTGCCACGCTCATCAAGATTCATAGAAAGCAGGGATCCAGCTGCAGTCAGGCTTTAATTTATCTTTAGGTTTGCCCTTGCTGTGCCAACTCTTCCCCTGAATCACAGGCTTTACAAGAATCAAAGTGGTGAATGCTTCTCTATGAACCTCCCTACCTCATTCCCACAAACTCTGGAATAACTACTTTTTACAACTTTAAGCTTGCCCGCCCCCGCCACCTTGTAAAAGTGCTGCCATCCACTTGTTTCCCGCCCCTAGGATCAGCAGTGCTCCATAACATGCAGCATGCTGCACCCAGGCCTTTGGACTGCAACATCTGGACCATGAAGCAGAACATAGGGCATTAGAAATCGTGCGCTAACAAGGATTTTTGGCCAGGGATGACCCTTCTTTCAAGAAGAACAGCCCTACATGGTCCTGAAAAAAAAGAATGAAAATGAATGAGATTATGTAATCTAGGAATTATTGACATTTACCCAATAAAAATAATCATTCCCACTGCATGTTATAAAAAGTAATTATGAAGTGCACCTAACGTAAATACCAAAGTGTCCCACATCATTGCGAAGTCCCACAAATAAACAATGAATATCGAAAAATGGCAGAATGAAATGCTAGAAATTGTCTTGAAATATTCAAAATAGCATCACCAACCCCTTAAACAGTATTTGACTATCTGGTTCTTTTTGTAAAACAATGCGCGAAGTCAGTAGCATGATAGCGCTTAGAGAAAGAGAATGGAGATATCTAGGGGAAATAGATAGTGTGTTAGAAACTTTGAAAGGAGGTGAAGTTCCACTTGCTGACTATCAAATCAGCCTTTTAGAGCTCTAGGTGCAGGGGGCGGAGTCTTCCAATTCAGCCCTATAGAGCACTAGGTGCAGGGGGTGGAGTCTTACAAATCAGTCCTAAAGACCACTAGGTGTAGGGGGCAGAGTCTTCCAAATCAGCCCTAAAGAGTAATAGGTGCAGGGGACGGAGTCTTCCAAATCAGCCCTATAGAGCACTAGGTGTAGGGGGGCGGAGTCTTCCAAACCAGCCCTATAGAGTACTAGGTGTAGGGGGCAGAGTCTTCCAAATCAGCCCTAAAGAGTAATAGGTGCAGGGGACGGAGTCTTCCAAATCAGCCCTATAGAGCACTAGGTGTAGGGGGGCGGAGTCTTCCAAACCAGCCCTATAGAGTACTAGGTGTAGGGGGTTGAGTCTTACAAATCAGCTCTATAGAGCAGTAGATGTAGGGGGTGGAGTCTTCTAAATCAGCCCTATAGAGTACTAGGTGAAGGGGGGTGGAGCCTTCTAAATGGCCTCTTTAGAACACTGGTTGTAGTGGGGTGGAGTCTTCCAAACCAGCCCTATAGAGTATTAGATGTAGGGGGGTAGAGTGTTCCAAATCAGCCCTATGGAGCGCTAGGTGTAGGGTGCGAAGTCTTCCAAATCAGCCCTATAGAGTACTAGTTGTAAGGGGTGATGTCTTCCAAATCAGCCCTATAGAGCACTAGATGTGTGAAGAGGGAGTTTTGGGTCACCATCACAGTGCTTTTTCACAGGCACGATTGTGTAATTCAGTTCTAGCTCAGTACACTGATTTCACCGCATATATTCAGATTCTGTTAGCGCGCATGCATCAGCAAAGTATGTAGCATCGGTTTTCCGTAAAAATTTTATAAATTGTCCCCTTGAAATTTATCTGGAACCTGTATTGAGAAACTCAAGGTCCTAGAAGTGCTAAAAGAAAAGTATATGTGATCTCCCACAGCTATTATTAGATAGAGATGTATGCAAACCTGCCTAAGCTACTGCTGACTGGCTTTTGTTAGTTTGACCAAACTCAATGCCCAACTGTTTCAAGAGAGGACAAGCGTATGCAAGAGACATTATAATAAAATTCAAAACCGCTCAAGACATAAAGAACATTAAGTCCAGGCAGGGAAAGTTCTAAAAATAATACGAATTTTATCACTAGACACTACTCTTGGCAAAATAAGGGCCATGATTTCGCAAACTGATTGTAAACTACACAAACATCCAAAAGATCTTAAAGTTAGAAATTCAGAGTAAAGTTCTTAATTTAGCCAAGAGCAGCGTTTGGGGATAAATTCATGCATAAGCATTGAAAATGTATTCCACTGAGTTTCACTTAGAATGCAACAGAAAATGTAAAGTACTGATCAGTAACTAAGAGTGGAGTTTAGGTGTAGGGTTAGGTCTTAGATCATGATGCAGGGTGAAAGGTTAGAGTCTAGGATTACGTTTAGGTACAGGGTTATGGTTTCGGTTTAGAGATAGTAATTTAGTTAAACTAATTTTTGACGCTTCGTGAGTGAGTGAGTGCTTTATTTCTATGCTTTAAATTATGTGGCATGCTATAGCACTAAATGCATATTGTATTCAGAATGGCTTGGGTCCAGCTATGACACACTTCATCTCTTGATCTGATTTGTATTGTGTCAGTGGCATAACGAAACTTGAGGGGGCCCCCTGCAGAGTACATGGTGGGCCCCCGGACCCAAACGGGAGCTCTCCGGCCAGGGGCCCGCTGCCCGTGTACAGTGCCAGAGGGGGCCCCTGAAACTCGCGGGGTCCCCCACACCATGGGGCTGCGGGAGCTAATGTTACGCTCTGTATTGTGTTATTGGCTTCTCCGAATGGCACAGTGAATGGCATATAATGCCAGTGTTGATAGTGCACCAGGAGTTTGTACCATTTTATCCCAGCCTGCCATGAAGGCGACACTGACTCTGTTGCTCACAGGGAAGGCTTTTACATAGAACATGTGCAATGACATGGCAGTGACACCGAGAAGACTCATGCTCCCCTCTGAGGAGCCCTCATCCTGACAGTAGCCAGCGTTGCCAGAAGCGACTCTGAATTAGAAGGGAGGTGAGAGGATCAGTCTGATGAGTCACGTGGACACGCTTGCTGGTCGCCTCATCGTTTTCGATGCAAACCATCAGGGTTTGAAGTCTCCATGAGTGTGGTGGATCTAAATCCAGTCTGATGTGGTGGGCAGGTTGACGTTGTCCAGAGAGAGACAGAGCACAAGAAGAACCCTCACCTCAGTAGCGTGGGTGCTTATTCCTGTGGTGTTACTGCATGCCCAAACTCAGGTTTATTGCTCTGCTCTCATGTGTCTTCTTCCTCTCCATTCCCATCCTGCTAGCTCCTGTTAGCATGAGTTAGCATGAGTTCCCTCCGCATTCCTTTCTAGATGCCAGCTAGATAATGGCTCCTCACCTTCACCGCAGGTCCTTTGTAACCATTTTGCTTCATACCCAGTGGACAGATGCTGTCGCCTGGTCCCACCCATCTTTGTTTTGTGATCTGTTTCCATTGGATACAAGAGGTAGAGAACAGTACCTGAAGGGAGAAGTACTCGTGGGTAGTGATTCTTGTTCTGTTACGCCAGGGCCTCCGTTCCATAGCTCACCTGTGAGCCCTGACTCTACAGACTACGAGTAAAGAATCACCAAGGTTGTGTAGCTTTCTTTCCCTGAACTCTGATTCCCAGCAACATCCATAAGAGCAGGTTCGGAAATCTTTATTAAGTAGCTCCTTGACCAATGTTCAGTACGTGGGCAGCCTGCACATACATTAAAGAACAAAGCCTGCAAATTCTAATGCAGTCACAGCTACGATTTTGTGATTAAATAATATAGGAATCACCACACAGAAAAAAATAGCAGTTGTACACTAATATATCACCAGTCATGTGTTCTACCTTAGATCACTTGATTTTTCTGTCTGCCCTGTCTCCTTACCTCCCAGTGTTTCTCTTCTTTCACTCAATAGTCCACTTTCTCCCCTGCTTTCCCTCATCTTTCCTCTTTTGCATCTTGAATTTCTCAAAAGTCTTATGTTGTGCCCTCAAAAGTCGGGTGCTATTTTAATTCAATTCTAAGTTGCTTGGTGTGTCAGTCCTGACTATTTTCTGGTTCCCTTTCCATTTCTATTTTATCTTTTGGTTCCCTTTCATGTTTTGCTTGTCCGCCTACTTGCCTTGCCAGTTTCGTGTGAAATCCTGGTTCTACCTTCACTGATGGACTCCTGTTTTCCTCTATGCCCTTGTGGGGTCACCTTGTACTCTCATTATTTAATTGACACCTAGATTCTATAAAAGTACAGTCTGTTCCAAAGTCTTGTGTGATATCCCGGCTCTACCCCGGTTGTGTGGGATCTCCAGATGTGCTCATCAGCCCTAGGTTCCATCGCTAGGACAGTGTGCTATCTAGTTATTCTAACCAGTCCTGTCCTCACTGCTCCTGTGTGATAACCTGGTTCTGCCACCTATAATATGTGCTCTTCCTGCTTCATTTCAGTTTGATGTCATTTCCTCGCTTCCTCAAGTGTTCTCTGTTGCTTCTTCACAAAACCACATTTATAGCGATAACACACAGATGACTGGGAACACACAGAAAACTAGAGCAAGAATGCACTGCTTTCTTTAAAAAATGGACATGTGAATGAGGATAACAACCTCGGTCGATACTATTAACCACTTGATTCTGCTCTACACACTTCCCTGTCTTGGTAGTGCGTGAACTGCTTTTGAGCAGGATACCTCAGTCCACATCCACTCCCCTCCCAGAAGAAGTGCCCTGTCCTAGCCCCCCTGCAAATCTTTCTCCATACCACCTCTTTGGATGTGGTAGTCTTTTCCTGTGGCTTCTTTGACCACTGATACGCAGATGAAATCTCACTCAACCTCAAACCCTTGCAGTTGAGTGATCGGCATATAAGTGGTTTAATATTTTTGTGGTGTTTTCTGTGGTGTTGGCAGCATTGCCTGCTGTTTTGTAGATTCAGGGCTGTGTTTTGTGCCTCAGTTTCGCGTCGGAGTCATCGGCACTTAATGGCCCTATGCTTTTCACACCGTCTCCTAGACCTACTCACTCTTTGCTCTGCTGTCAGAAAACATACCATGTGCCGGCACCTTGAAAATAGAACCAAGCCCCCATGTACCCTTGCAGTCTGCTTAAGAATCACCTCCCACCTAAAGCCATCTGAGGAAGGAAGAACCACTTGCAGTCCGCTGACATCTGACACCAAAAGGAAGAACCATTTACAGCCTGTGCAATAAACCACAGACCACACCTGTGGAATTTGATGGCACGTCCATGCTGCAGCCACTTGAGCAAGAAAAGATGTAAGGCCCACCTGCAATCCACTGACACCTGAGCAGCAGAAGAAGAACAATTTCCAGCATGCGACCACCTGAGCAACACGTGAAGGAAGAACTACCTGCAACCTGCTGACACCTTGGTATTAGAAGAATGTTCCGCCAACAGCCACATGAATAACAGATGGAAAAACTCCCTGCAAACCAGTGACCCTGAGCAGCAGAAGGAATTTCTATCTGAGCAGCAGATAAAAGCACTCTTTGCAATCCACTGACACCCGAGCATCAGAAGAAAGAGCCATCTGCAGCCACGAAGCAACACATGCTGGAAGACCCACCCGCAATGCGCTGACACCTGACCATCAGAAGGAACAACCATCTGCAGCCACTTAAACATCAAATGATGAAGAACCCATTGCAGTCTTCTAACACCTGAGCAATACAAGGAGGAACCATCCCAAGCCTGAAGCCACCTGAGTAACAGTCGATGGAAGAACCCCTTGCAGTCCTCTTGACACCTGAGCATCAGAATGAAGAACCGGATGCAGCCACATAAGAAACAGATAGAAGATCCCCCTGCAATCCACAGACAACTGACCATCAGAAGGAACAACTGTCTGCTGCCTATAGCCACCTGAGCAACAGATGGAAGAACTCCCTGCCATCCGCAGACACCTTAGCTTCAGGAGGAAGAACCTCCTGCAACCACCTGATCAACAGACCATGGAAGACACCCTGCAACCCGCTGACACATGACCATCAGAAGCAAGAACCATCTGCAGTCACCAGTGGAAGAGACGATGGATGCCACCCTGCAGTCAGCTGATACATGAGAGTCAAAAGAAAGAACGCTTCAGATTACATCCTGATTCCTGTAATCTGGTCTCAACTGGACACCGTGCACCATACCTCTAGACATGCAGCACCTCATGCTAAAGGAGCTCTTGCTGCAGCAAACATCTTCTGTTTGAAGCGTGATACTTTAACTTGATTCTAGGTCTGCACTATTTCAAAGGTCCAAAAAAGAGAAGATGGCTGGAAAAATATATCTGTCAGAAATCTGCAACATTGCGGCTTGATTTCCTTTGGCTTATGCAAACGATGTGTGCACAGAGACCGTGTTTTTATTTGTTCTCAATAATCAGATGAAGTCACATGGAAAGACAAACAGAGCGGGACTGCCCTGTGGACCCGCTGGGATAGCTTTCTGCCTTCCCACAGCAGCCGCCAATGGACATTTCAGGAAATACCTTCTTTGGACTCGTTGTCGACATTACCTTTTGTGCCTCCTTCTGAAGTAATATTTGTAATAATAAAAATGTGTTTTTTTATATAGCTCTTAATTCCATAAGTCTCTGGTTTCCCAGCACTAGAAACAGCCTAATTTAATATTATTAAAAATATGATTTTAGCATGAATTGTGGTTTGCCTGCAGCTTGCGTGACTTTTTTGATGCAAGGAAATACATTGCATAAACATGCAAGATGCTGCCTGGAGAATAGTTAGAGCAGCATATGACTTGTGACATACATTTTCCGTGTGACTCCCGCACAGTTGAAACAGTAAGCAATATTGCTTAATGCGAATTCCAGAAGAATTTAGTGTGCTTTAATATAGGCCATGCCTAATCGGGGGCTCAAGAGTACGTGCGAAACAATTTAGAAAGAAGCCAGGGTAAAGAAATAAGTTACAAAATGAATAGGACATAATTCCAGTGCTAGAATCTAGTCCAGGAATCAGCTCACCTAATGAGGGGAAGAATCACAAAATGGCTTCCCTGTCAGCGGAATGCTGGGAGGTGACATTGTGAACCTCCTGTTTAGTAAACTCTGGGACGACCCAGGCCAATTGGCGCCTGATCTGGGAGAGTGTTCAACTTTTGAGGTGAGCCCAGCAGGGAAAGATAGGCTCACCTCTGTGATCTGCTCTTTTCTGCTTATAGCCCGATATTCGTGTCCCAAAGGTCACGACCTCATCTGGAAAATAAGCCCCTTTCCCAAGGGTGCCTGCCTGGGGCTGACTTGTTCTATTTTCCCCATAGGGGCATTCCCGGAAGCCCCGATGGCTCTTGGCGGCAAGGCCCCCTCATCACATGTTGGTGAATGTGCTGCAGAGATGCGCTGGAAAGCAGAGCTCTGCCCACGTCCAGGGCAGGGAGAGCACCACTCACGGCATTTACGTCATTGTGGCTGTTTTTATCGTTTTTGCTGTGACCTTCGGAAGTGCTGGAAGTGTTCCGTCATGGCGCAGGCCCTAGCTCCAGTGTGAGAATTTTTAGCAGTTCTATTTGAAAGGGGAAAAAATAGAATCGTTGCATATATTCAGTGCCGTTTTCCCGGCAGCCAGCAGAGAAGCGTAAGCTGACGCACGCTGGATTGCTTATGTCTATTTTTCAATTGTGCATTTGTGTTTTCATAGTGCAGTTTTCGGAGCCGCTACAGACCAGCTCCAATTGAATGGCACTGTTGCCAACTCCTCGTAGGGCACGCAATGAAATTGGTTGGCACCTCTTGCTAACTCAGCAACAATTGCGATCGTGAGTGATGGCATCTGCTTGTCAATACCCTGTAAAGATATTGGTTTCAGTAGTCATAGATTTTTTGAGCATGAACAACTTACTCTTAAAGTAATCTTGAATTTCACATGGTCAGTCACATCTAATCTGAGAAAACTTAATGAATTGGACCCCTTAATGTGTTCCTCCGCTCAAGTTACTTGTACTCCAGTCAGTCCGACTGATATTATTGTGTCAACCTCCCTAGTAGGGATTGTTAACTATGAGTCCACTCTGGCCACTGGTACCCCATGACTCCAGATGCTACTTGTATATCATCCCCTTATACAAGAAGTATTCGTATGATCCTCCTCTCTCCATACAGGACCCCATCATTCCAGCTCATGTTATCTGCTCATCCATACCATATAAACAATTACCCAGCATGCTCCTCCCAGCCACTGCTATGTCATCATTCGACTCGAGTATTTATTTCCCTATATTTCACTTTAAAAAAAAAAAAATTGTAGCTGTGCTTGAGATGGGAGTTAGTGTATTTCGCAAACCGAGAGAACAGTAGAGGTCAAGGTCCCTGTGCAGGGAAACGAGAACTGAAAGAGGCGTGAAAACTACTTGTAACATCATGAAGGCATAAACTTAGTCTGTGTTTTTGTAGATTTAAAAAAAGGGCCTAACATTGAGATGAAAAGGGGAGGGAGTTGTAGAAGATATTCATGGCATTGGTTTAAAGGATTAAGGCAGTCCCAATTTCTGGACTGTTATTTGCTGGCCAGCTGACATGGGCCACCTCCTGCTCCCACCAGGAAAGCCAAGAGTTTAGGTGTCTTGATTGACGATCGTTTACTCCTAGGCAACCAAATCAATGCAGTGGTCTCCTCTACTTATAATACCTTGAGAAGTCTCAAAAAATACTAATCTTTCTGCCCATCTCAGTCAGGAAATCAGTTATTTCCACCCTGGTATTGTCCAAAATCGACTATTGCAACGGCTTCTACATTGGCCTACAAGCTCAATATCTGAACAAATTGCAAATTCTTCAAAACTTATTGGATTTGCCTAGGCACCACTCTTTTTCTTCTGCTCTTTAGGAGCTTCACTAGCTTAGAGTTAAAAACAGAATCAAGTTTAAGGCCCTCTGTCTGACTTATAAAGCCCTCCACGACTCAGGACCTTCCTTTTTGAAGAAAGCCATGGTACATTCCAACAGGAAACCTAAGATCAGCAGGCTCCTTCAGAATAAATCCTATCAGATTTAAAAAATCTAAATGGGGTGGCAGCAGCTTTGCGGTCAGAGCAGCCACATCCTGGAATCTCCTTCCACTGAATCTCAGGTCAGCTCCTTTCCTGCCCCAGTTCAGGAAACTTTTGAAGACGTGGCTCTTCAATCAATAGGTCCTCTCTTCCGCCCATCGTTGCTTATAAATTCAGCGCCAAGACACCTTCGGGTATATGTTGCGCTTTACAAATGGCTTAACATAACATAACAGTGAGTAGGAAAGCAGTGGAGCTATTAGACAAGAGAAATGGGATGGGGATGTCTAGTGGAGGTACTGACAAGATAAGAAGATAAATGAGCTTTGGCTAAGCCAATATGTTTGGCTTGCATTTTGATCCCGGACTAAAATATTAAAAAAATATCCTGCTGCAATGAAAAAAAAAAAAATTTAAATTGAATTCCATATACAAAGCATCCACCAGATAAAGAATTTACAGTGTGGTGATTTAGTGTACTTTTGAAATATTAAATAGTGCCTCGTGCATTGCAGTGCAAGCACTCGGAGGCGGAGTGATGCACCAAATAGTCAATGGAGTGAAGTGGGAAAAATACTCTGGGTGGAGCCAAAGCACACTATCTGTATATGTTAAAGAATTTGTAACAGTATGTCGTTAGACCGCGGTCCTCTCCGGTCAGACCTAAAAAAAAAAGTTTAAATGGGCGATCCGGTGTATGATGTCACAATGCAACACAAACTCCTAGCAGACCTCATTAAATAAAGGAAAACGGTAGACACCTATTGTTTGTGATTGTTAGAGATGCAGGACTGATTAAAGGGAACTTATTTTATTCTCTACCTTGGATGGCCGATTAAAAGGGTTTTCTGGTCATTGTTGTATTGAATGTGTTTACATGCTCCTCTCTCCTGACCAGTGTCCCACGAGTCTGATTGAGGTTATCCAGTCATCATCAAGAAGTAGAGTTTGTTAGAATGTTAGTCCACTCTGGCCAGCGTGTGATTCCAACAGATGTTATTCTCATCATATACATACCCATGTTAGCATCCTCCTCCACTTGGGTTCTGATATCCCAGTTTTCTGAATGATGTTATCCATTCATCTTCTTCAGATACAGAGTTTGTTTGCATGTTAGTCCACTCTATCTCTACCAGATGGTTTCAGTCTTCATCGCTGTATGTAGACGTTGTTTGTGTTTTATATTCTGACTATCTGCGCCCTATGACTCTAAGTGATGTTATCTAGCCCTCGTTACCACATGTAGAATTTGTTGGCATGTTAGTCTTTTCTGACCATCTATAGTCCATGGTCCTGAGTGATGTTATTCATTCATCAATGTCGTTTTTAAAGTTTAGCATGTTAATCTAATCTAACCACATATCCCCCATGGTTACGAGCGATGTTATTCAGTCATCGTTGCTGTGTGTAGTTTGTTAGCATGTCACCAAGTTTCTGGCTTATGTTTTAGAGTCTTTATCGCCATATGTAGAGTTTGTTAGCATAAAATCCACTGTGGTCACAGGTACCTCATGACTACTAGTCATGTTATCCAGGCATCATCGTTGTATGTAGGGATTGTTAGCATGTTAGTCTACCCTTCCCACCATAACCAATGTTTCTGACATCTCTTACCTGGAAAGCATCACTCCATATAGAGTTTGTTAGCATAGTTGTCCACTCAGGTCATCAGCAGACCATTGTATTCACAACTCTTACCCGGTCATTATCACCATGTGTAGTTTTTTAGCATGTTAGTCCACTGTGGGTATCATCTCAGTACCCCATGTTTCTTCATCTCTAATGTGGTCATCCTTGCCATATAAAAGAGCTGTTTGCGGGTTAGTCTACTGGACCATCAGGACCTTGTGGTTCTGACTTCTCTTATCTGGCTGTATTATTTCACTCTAGTCCTCAGTACCCTATGACTCGGTCATCGTCATGATACAGAGTTTAGTAGCGTGCTCCCGCCCACCAGCACCTTGTGGTATTCAATGTATTGGCCTCGTCACTCATTTGTGTGTTGAGCTGTTCTACAATGAATAGCAATATGCAGTTGAAAAGCGGCCTCAGTCCGCTGCGACCACCATATTGTAAGTGGCGTCGTGGGGTAACAAAGTTTAGGTCAAAACATTATTTGCAGAGACGAGCTATTAAGGCCTGACACTGGTTACCTGAAAGCACCACATGGGTAGTTTTGCTTGCTTGCTTGCAGAAACCTAATGGTGAAATACCACAAGTTTTAGATTCATCCCAAAAAACTTAGCATAGGGTCAGCTTAACTGTTCCAAACTGAGAGGACTGTAACAAATGCACAGCTTCTCATGAACTGCTCTTGGTCAGTGTTGCTGCCCTGGTGTACAAAAGTGTACTCACTGTAAACCTGGGCTTCTCGAATCCCACTGATCTGGGGCAATAACATTGTGCTCAGAAAATAGTGCTGTTATGAATTAATAACTTTTTCTTGAGAGAATAACTGTCCCTGAGTGAAGAGCACTGGGGGAATGCTGCTGCTCTGACTGATTAGCACTTCCTTGAGTGAGTAACTTTATTTAAACTATTTATGATGTCAGCTGGATGCTGGAAATTATGTGGAGAATCTTGGCGGTGGAGCAAGTAGTTGGGGCTGTAGTGCATCCTGAGAGAATATGCTTTTGCACAGCCCCTTTGCTTCTGATCCCTGGTCTCCTGAGCATGCGTACCAGGGGTTTGGTCTTGGCCCCTGACACAGGCATGCTTGTCACTAGGGTGACACTACATCATCCTGCTGTTTTAACTAGTAAACACATTTAGTCCTTGACTGCGATGAACCTCTCATTGGGTCTGTTCTGACACCAAGGGCGAGTTGGAGGCATGTCAGACCCTGCAAAGAGAGGTTCTTTTAATGGTGGGATGGCTCGTGCAAAGGAGAAATGGGATCCGGGGTGTCGGTTATTAGCGAGGGATAATCATGTTTCAAACTGTCGCTTGGAAACTAACTGTTGCTTGGGTACCTTCTCCTCTGCAGGTCCTTCTGATCAATGCGCTTTTCATCCTCTTGTGATGAAGGGTCATTGGGCTGCTGTGGAGAGCACAGAGTATGAAGAGCACTCGTTGAGCATAGACCCTTTGTCATCAGATATGATGTAAGCGTGAGGGTCAAATGTGGGGTCCTCCTTGTGTAAGCCTTTCTATTTGGTCATCACCATGTCCTCATGGGCAGTGGAAAGAGGTTTCTGCTGCCTCCCCAAATCAGTGTATAATCCTCCATTTCCCTCTTTCTGCATGTATACGGTCTCTGTACTTTATTCCAACATGGAGCTGTGATGGGATGACTGAGGTACGATCTGCTGAGTTTCCTTCTAAGTGCCATGGGGGCATCTTGATGGTCTATCAGAGTCTGTCAGAATGCCTCAAAACTAAAGTTTTCATCAGTTTGGCAAGCTGCATTGGCTTCTTCAGGGTGGCTGTAAACCATTCACCGTGCCATTTGCCGGGGGCCACCACTGCATGATTATGCAGTGATGGAACCCAATGTATTTTGCAAATCACTGAACTGTTTGTCATAACCGTTGTCAGATGACACAATTTGCAGAATGCCTTATGTTGAGAAAATTCGATGTTTTAAAGCAATTACAACCTCCGCATCCATGCTAGAGACAGGTATATCGCCAGGATATCTGGAATATCCATCCGTTGCTACCAGGAGATGCAGACCTGAAGCAGTGGACCGATAGGAGTCGACTGCCACTGTGTCCCAACACCTTCTAGTAGGGGAGATATATGAAGATGTTGAGGAGTCATTCTCTGTCCAAGACTTGGACACAAGAGAGCCACATAACATTTTCTCAAGCATTTGATCCAGAAAGGAAAGCCATACATTCTGATGTAGCATCGATTTTGTTGCCACTACTGCAGGATTCCATTTTGTTGGAGAGTCATAGGAATTATCAGACCGGTGCCTTTCAACAGTAGATCTTTGTGATGACTTACTAAATCATCATGCACATTGAGAATGTTTGTTTTCCTCAACACCACAGTGCTCGTGTCCTTTCTTGTTGTGTTGAACATCTCTATATTGCTCTTGTTTTAAGAGTCCAACGACTGCGATGAGAGTGGTGTCTCTTTTTTTTGGCCTGCAGAATGTCATTCCCTCTCGCAGCATCGTCATTACAAATTTACTATCTGGAACAAAGACAACACTGACACTGGACTGCAGTAGCGACTTATAACTCTATTACAACTATGTGTATGGTCAAGTGGATGCTGCAAATGATGTGGAGCGTGTCTGCAATGGAGAAAGTGTTTGGAGTGTGTGCTCCGTGGCGCAGTCTGAGGTGACCGGCCCGCACCATTCCACTTCACTCCTGATCGGTTCTCATGAGTAAGCACACTGAAAGCTTGATGGCAGTCCCAAACGTTTAGAGTTTGCATCACTAGGGTGACTCTGCGGTGAATGAATAATGGTGTGCTGAGTGAGGAAAGCTGTGCTGAGGGCAAAACACTACGCTATTGAATAACCTTGCAGTGAGTGTGTGCGAGTAACCCACCCTTTGCACTTCTTGCTCCTCTGTTCCTTGCCTTCTTGTCCTGGATGACATTGTTTTGCACATATGCACTGGTGACTTTTCCAAAGGATGCACACATCTGTGTCTTTAACCCTTGCACGCCCTCTAACAGATCTGTCTGTTCTCTCTGCAGGCCGCGAACAGTTACCTGAGGGACCAGTGGTTTCATTCTCTCCAGTGGAAGGTATGATTCATGTTTACTTTCCTTCTTCACATCAAAACTAACCTTATTCATGTTGGTAATTTGGGCTGTGTTTTGTATGATAAAAGATTAATGGCAGCCAACTGCTGCACAAGGGAGCAGGTTCTGGCATTGGTTGTCATCGCTGCACCCGGGTCGAGCGGTCAGTGGAACCCCTTAAGCCAAAGTTTGGCAAGTGGATTTAATGGGGAAGGGTTACCCTGGCCTCCCTTTATGTATTTAGATTCTTGAAGTGTTTTATCTTAATTCCAGTATGAGTCTGGGCAGGAGAACAAGTCCCTGGTTACGATTAGGATTTAACATCTGCGATCTTGTGCAGGTCAATGAGTGTGAGAGGTTTGCTTCTGAGGCATGTTTCTGAGCTCTGAGGCTGTGTACCTCA
Organism: Calotriton arnoldi; assembly: GCA_963921515.1. Taxonomy (NCBI): domain Eukaryota; kingdom Metazoa; phylum Chordata; class Amphibia; order Caudata; family Salamandridae; genus Calotriton; species Calotriton arnoldi. The sequence goes on along the minus strand of CAWUFW010000013.1, from coordinate 7,959,651 downwards.
GAGCTGGGAGGAGCTGTGCAGCTGTTATCTGGAGGAGATGGCCATGCAAAGCTGGAAGTGGAGGGAATTACCATTCATAAACATGCACAAAGATCGCTTGCACGCATTACTTGCATTTCCACAGTCTAAAATCGTGATTGGGTGCCACAATGGACCCATACCATGTGGTGGTGATATTTCCCAAGGCATCGTTTGCACCAGATGTATGCACAGCACACCAATGAGGTCGATGTTGACTTGGGGCCTGATTAGGAGTTTGGCGGATGGGTTACTCCACGACAAACGTGGCGGATATCCCGGCCGCCATATTAAGAGTTCCATTATGTTCCATTGGATATAATGGAACTCATAATACGGTGGACGGGATATCCATCACGTTTGTGATGGAGTAACCGGTCTGTCAAACTCGTAATCAGGCCCTTAGAGATTACTGTGGAAGCCACAGACAGCCAGTGCTCCTACGACTAGAACGATGGGTGCACTGTGAATTACATGCAGTCTGGAGAACCAGTGTTTCAGAAATCCCAGATAGAAGGGGCTCACATAGTCCACCTTCACACAAACAATGCTTTATTGGTGGAGATCCTAATGTTGATGGTGTGACAGGTTGGTGTCCATTTCAGATGAAAAAACCTTCCACTGACACATCTGCAACCTGGGCATTCCATTAAAGAGTGCTATCCATCTTCAACCCCAAACCTTTTTAGCCCCTTCAGTAGTTTTCGGCTGCTGCATAAGGCTGAGTACATCAGAGGACCTCCCTCACACACAGTTATGTCAGACATCTGAGTATAGCTGAGCCAGGTTATGCCATCTAGTCCCACAACCGCATAATATTCAGCTGATAATTAGATGCCACCTCACCCAACCCGCATATCCGGCAACAGAGGGAGCTCTGTGTCGGTGACATATAATTAAAAGCCACGTGCCAGGTCTGGACAAGGAGTGTCCGGGCCTCGCCATAGATGCTATTAAGGTGAGAAGGGTGATTCCAGGGGACCTCGCAAGCGAGGGAGCAGGCGTTAGATGTAAAGGGTGTAGGGATGCAGCCGGGGTCCTTTCTGTAAGGACGAATTCAAAGCCGCCTATACCAAACTTCCCAGCCCAGTGGACTGGCCATGGCTTTGGAGGATGATATAATGAGTGGTGTTGAATTCTGCTGATACTGCAGATGTGGACAGCCATCCTCCAGCCATCAAGGCCTTCGCAGAGAGAACCCACAAGGTGGGCGGATGCCACCTACCTGGGGATTATCCAAGATATTCAGGATTATGGCAAGTCTTGTATCTAAGCTCATGCTGCCATCCCCTGTATAACTGCTCATGCTGGCTCCATCAGAGGTCCTGGTATCATGCATGGTATCCAGTGGCGGCTGCTATGGCATTTAAGTGGTAGGGCAGAATGGGGAGGGCAGCGGGAGGGGTTTGGGGGGAGCGCAGCGCAGAGTGGCTGTGCAGGAAGAAATGAATTAAAAAAAATAATGCTTGCCTGCATTCTCCAGCCTCTGCTTCTCGACTCCCGGCATGCCACAGGGTCCCCTACACCAACCCAGATGCTGCTCTTATGCTGGTATTACCCAGCATGAGAGCAGCTCCATGACTGGTGTGAGTGCCCTAGTTACACCCTCACTAAGGGTCTATGACCCTCTGCTTCTTCTCCACCCAGCAGTAAAGCACAACCCTGGTGGAGAGATCGAAGTGCGCATGAGTGTTTGGCTGGCCTTTAACGGCCGGCCAAACTGTCATGTGCACTTGAAGCAAGCGGTGCTACCCCTCCTCCTCCTTCCTGCGGCTGTGTCAACGTGCCCGAATGGATGGCCCCACCCTCGGCTCAGCTGCAGGAAGTAAGGGAGAAGGGAGGAAAAATAAAATGGTAATGACCTTTATTATTATCATTTTATTTTTCATTTTTCACTGCTCAAAAGCAGTGGGGCGAAGCTCCTTCACCTTAGCGGAGGAGCCGCTGCTGGAGCTCATGCTGCTATGCACTGTCACAGCTTATGCTACTAAGCACTGTATATTGCAGATCCTGCTGCTATGCAAAGTATTGGAGCTCATGCTGCTTTGCACAATATCACAACTCCTGCTTGGTGCATTAGCTATCCAGTTCATTCATGCTGCCATGCCCTTTATTGCAGCTCCTGCTGCTATGCGCTTTATCACAGCTTATGTTTGGTGCATCTGAGTTCCTGGTATCATGCATGATATCACAGCTCATACTGCCAAGCACTGCACCACAGCTCGTGCTGCCAAGCACTGCACCACAGCTCGTGCTGCCAAGCACTGCACCACAGCTCGTGCTGCCAAGCACTGCACCACAGCTCGTGCTGCCAAGCACTGCACCACAGCACACCAAAGCATTCCACAGCTTGTGCTTCAAGCACTGCACAACAGCGTGTGCTGCCAAGCACTTCTACACAACACATGCTGCCAAGCACTGTACCACAGCTCATTCTGCCAAGCACTGCATCCCAGCTCATCTGCCAAGCACTGCATACTGACAAGCACCGTATCACAGCGTGCGCTGCCAAGCACCATATCAAAGCTCATGCTGCCAAGCACCATATCCAAGCTCATGCTGCCAAGCACTGCATCACAACTCATGCTGCCAAGCACCGCATCATAGCTCGCGCTGCCAAGCACCGTATCACAGCTCATGCTGCCTAGCACTGTACCACAGCTCGTGCTGCCAAGCACCGCGTCACACCTCGTGCTACCAAGCACCATGTCACAGCTCATGCTGCCAAGCACCATGTCATAGCTCATGCTGCCGAGCACCCCATCACAGCACATGCTGCCGAGCACCGCGTCACAGCTCATGCTGCCGAGCGCAGCGTCACAGCTCATGCTGCCGAGCACCACGTCACAGCTCATGCTGCCGAGCACCACGTCACAGCTCATGCTGCCGAGCACCACGTCACAGCTCATGCTGCCGAGCACCACGTCACAGCTCATGCTGCCGAGCACCACGTCACAGCTCATGCTGCCGAGCACCACGTCACAGCTCATGCTGCCGAGCACCACGTCACAGCTCATGCTGCCGAGCACCACGTCACAGCTCATGCTGCCGAGCACCACGTCACAGCTCATGCTGCCGAGCACCACGTCACAGCTCATGCTGCTGAGCACCACGTCACAGCTCATGCTGCCGAGCACCACGTCACAGCTCATGCTGCCGAGCACCACGTCACAGCTCATGCTGCCAAGCGCAGCCGTCCCAGCTCATGCTGCCAAGCGCAGCGTCAGAGCTCATGCTGCCAAGTACCATATCGCAGCTCATGCTGCCGAGCACCGCATCACAGCTCATGCTGCCAAGCACCGCATCACAGCTCATGCTGCTGAGCACCACGTCACAGCTCATGCTGCTGAGCACCACGTCACAGCTCATGCTGCTGAGCACCACGTCACAGCTCATGCTGCTGAGCACCACGTCACAGCTCATGCTGCCGAGCACCACGTCACAGCTCATGCTGCCGAGCACCACGTCACAGCTCATGCTGCCAAGCGCAGCGTCCCAGCTCATGCTGCCAAGCGCAGCGTCAGAGCTCATGCTGCCAAGTACCATATCGCAGCTCATGCTGCCGAGCACCGCATCACAGCTCATGCTGCCAAGCACCGCATCACAGCTCATGCTGCCAAGCACCGCATCACAGCTCATGCTGCCGAGCACCTCGTCACAGCTCATGCTGCCGAGCACCGCGTCACAGCTCATGCTGCCGAGCACCGCGTCACAGCTCATGCTGCCGAGCACCGCGTCACAGCTCATGCTGCCGAGCACCGCGTCACAGCTCATGCTGCCGAGCACCGCGTCACAGCTCATGCTGCCAAGCACCATATCACTGCTCATGCTGCCAAGCACTGCACCACAGCTCATGCTGCCAAGCACTGCACCACAGCTCATGCTGCCTAGCACTGCACCACAGCTCATGCTGCCTAGCACTGTACCAGAGCTCGTGATGCCGAGCACTGCGTCACAGCTCACGCTTAGCACCACGTCACAGCTCATGGTGCCGAGCACCATGTCACAGCTCATGCTGCCAAGCATCACGTCACAGCTCATGCTGCTAAGCACCGCATCACAGCTCATGCTGCCGAGCACCGCATCACAGCTCATGCTGCCGAGCACCGCATCACAGCTCATGCTGCCGAGCACCGCGTCACAGCTCATGCTGCGAAGTACCATATTACAGCTCATGCTGCCAAGCACCGCATCACAGCTCATGCTGCCGAGCACCACATCACAGCTCATGCTGCCGAGCACCATATCACAGCTCATGCTGCCGAGCACCATATCACAGCTCATGCTGCCGAGCACCATATCACAGCTCATGCTGCCAAGTACCGCGTCACAGCTCATGCTGCCAAGCACTGCACCATAGCTCGCTCTACCAAGCACCATATCACAGCTCATGCTGCCAAGCACTACATCACAGCTCATGCTGCCAAGCACCATATCACATCTCATGCTGCCAAGCGCTGCACCACAGCTCATGCTGCCTAGCACTGTACCAGAGCTCGTGATGCCGAGCACCGCATCACAGCTCATATTGCAGAGCCCTGCATCACAGCTCATGCTGCCGAGCACCGCGTCACAGCTCATGGTGCCAAGCACCACGTCACCGCTTATGCTGCTAAGTACCATATCACAGCTCATGCTGCCAAGCACTGCACACAGCTCATGCTGCCGAGCACCACGTCACAGCTCATGCTGATGAGCACCACGTCACAGCTCATGCTGACGAGCACCACGTCACAGCTCATGCTGACGAGCACCACGTCACAGCTCATGCTGACGAGCACCACGTCACAGCTCATGCTGACGAGCACCACATCACAGCTCATGCTGACGAGCACCACGTCACAGCTCATGCTGCCGAGCACCACGTCACAGCTCATGCTGCCGAGCGCAGCGTCACAGCTCATGCTGCCAAGCGCAGCGTCACAGCTCATGCTGCCGAGCACCACGTCACAGCTCATGCTGCCGAGCACCACGTCACAGCTCATGCTGCCGAGCACCACGTCGCAGCTCATGCTGCCGAGCACCACGTCGCAGCTCATGCTGCCGAGCACCACGTCGCAGCTCATGCTGCCAAGCACCACTTCACAAGTCATGCTGCTGAGCACCACGTCACAGCTCATGCTGCCAAGCACCACTTCACAAGTCATGCTGCCGAGCACCACGTCACAGCTCATGCTGCCGAGCACCACGTCACAGCTCATGCTGCCGAGCACCACGTCACAGCTCATGCTGCCAAGCGCAGCGTCACAGCTCATGCTGCCAAGCACCACGTCACAGCTCATGCTGCCGAGCACCACGTCACAGCTCATGCTGCCGAGCACCACGTCACAAGTCATGCTGCCGAGCACCACTTCACAAGTCATGCTGCCGAGCACCAGGTCACAGCTCATGCTGCCGAGCACCACGTCACAGCTCATGCTGCCGAGCACCACGTCACAGCTCATGCTGCCGAGCACCACGTCACAGCTCATGCTGCCAAGCACCACGTCACAGCTCATGCTGCCGAGCACCACGTCACAGCTCATGCTGCTAAATACCATATCACAGCTCATGCTGCCAAGCACTGCACCACAGCTTATGCTGCCGAGCACCGCATCACAGCTTATGCTGCCGAGCACCATATCACAGCTTATGCTGCCAAGCACCGCGTCACAGCTCATGCTGCCGAGCACCGTATCACAGCTCATGCTGCCAAGCACTGCACCACAGCTCATGCTACCAAGCACCATATCACAGCTCATGCTGCCAAGCACTGCATCACAGTTCATGCTGCCAAGCACTGCATCACAGCTTGTGTTCCTCTGCTTGATGGCTTTTCTTTCTCTGTACAGTGTCATGGAGCCCTGCTGGCTATCACTGCTCGTGTTTTGCTGCACTATTCAAAGGCTCAGGTAGTACCATATGTTATGACAATAACATATGGTACTACGGAACAATAACTTGCTCTGCCCTCTGTAGTCCCAAAGGCCCTGTACATTACCACGAGTTAATGCAGAGCAGTACTTTTTTAAAGATATATGTGGCTGGAAGCTTTGTCCAAGTCTGTTGCGTTTTGAAAGGAGTTCCTTGGAAGGGTGCTAGAGGTCTACTTTAGGCACATGCTGGCGAGCACCACGTCACAGCTCATGCTGCCGAGCACCGCGACACAGCTCATGCTGCCGAGCACCGCGTCACAGCTCAGGCTGCCGAGCGCAGCATCACAGCTCATGCTGCCAAGTACCATATCACAGCTCATGCTGCAGAGCACCGCGTCACAGCTCATGCTGCCGTGCACCACGTCACAGCTCATGCTGCCAAGAGCAGCGTCACAGCTCATGCTGCCAAGTACCATATCACAGCTCATGCTGCAGAGCACCGCATCACAGCTCATGCTGCAGAGCACCGCATCACAGCTCATGCTGCAGAGCACCACATCACAGCTCATGCTGCCGAGCACCGCGTCACAGCTCATGCTGCCGAGCACCGCGTCACAGCTCATGCTGCCGAGCACCGCGTCACAGCTCATGCTGCCGAGCACCACGTCACAGCTCATGCTGCCGAGCACCACGTCACAGCTCATGCTGCCAAGCACCATATCACTGCTCATGCTGCCAAGCACTGCACCACAGCTCATGCTGCCTAGCACCACGTCACAGCTCATGCTGCCGAGCACCACGTCACAGCTCATGCTGCCGAGCACCACGTCACAGCTCATGCTGCCAAGCACCATATCACAGCTCATGCTGCCTAGCACTGCGTCACAGCTCACGCTTAGCACCGCATCACAGCTCATGCTGCCGAGCACTGTGTCACAGCTCATGGTGCCGAGCACCATATCCACAGCTCATGCTGCCAAGCACCACGTCACAGCTCATGCAGCCAAGCACTGCACCACAGCTCATGCTGCCGAGCACCGCATCACAGCTCATGCTGCCGAGCACCTTATCACAGCTTCTGCTGCCAAGCACCGCGTCACAGCTCATGCTGCCGAGCACCATATCACAGCTCATGCTGCCAAGCACTGCACCACAGCTCGTGCTACCAAGCACAATATCACAGCTCATGCTGCCAAGCACTGCATCACAGCTCATGCTGCCAAGCACCATATCACAGCTCATGCTGCCAAGCGCTGCACCACAGCTCATGCTGCCGAGCACCATATCACAGCTTATGCTGCCGAGCACTGCACCACAGCTCATGCTGCCGAGCACCATATCACAGCTTATGCTGCCAAGCACCGCGTCACAGCTCATGCTGCCAAGCACTGTATCACAGCTCATGCTGCCAAGCACTGCATCACAGCTCGTGTTCCTCTGCTTGATGGCTTTTCTTTCTCTGTACAGTGTCATGGGTCATGGAGCCCTGCTGGCTATCACTGCTCGTGTTTTGCTGCACTATTCAAAGGCTCAGGTAGTACCATATGTTATGACAATAACATATGGTACTACGGAACAATAACTTGCTCTGCCCTCTGTAGTCCCAAAGGCCCTGTACATTACCACGAGTTAATGCAGAGCAGTACTTTTTTAAAGATATTTGTAGCTGGAAGCTTTGTCCAAGTCTGCTGCGTTTTGAAAGGAGTTCCTTGGAAGGGTGCTAGAGGTCTACTTTAATTAACAACTTCATAACTGCTTCGAAGCACTAAAGGAAGGGCAGGCTTCAGAGAGACCTGCTCTTTGTTCGAGGGCACAAGAGCCTGTGGTTGGTCTTGGCAACATCTTCGAGATGTGTTTGGGCCGTAGGTGGTGAGGGAAAGGTGGTTTGTCAGGACTCACAGGACTTTTGGACGGCCTTCTTCAAGACCAAGATGGAGATGAAGGGATGTCCAGACGCTGGCACATTCTCTGCCCACTTGAATTTCATCAGTAGGTTGGAAAGCAGGTCTTGGCGGCTGACCGTGGACCTATGGTCAGCTAGTCCTTCTACAACAGATTAGATAGGAGACATGGGAGTGCTCCCTGGCAGTGTCATGTGGACTGTGCTCACGATGGCTTTGCTTTTATCAGTAGTCAGTGCAGAACCTTCTACCATCCGGGTGATATGGTCCTTGTGATGCATCCTGGGGCCTCAGATGCAGGTAGGTCCTGGGCCCTTGCAGTTTGCCAGTGGTTTTGACCAATAACCCAGCCTGGATAGACCCGCTTAGGTTCTTTCTATCCCAGCGGACTGATTAGTGACCCACTGTACATTGAAATAGACTCTGTGGCTCTGAGTGGTGGTTAGGGAACTGATCATAGGCGGTCATTCGTATGATCAGTTATGGCAGTTTGCTTGGGTACATGGTATTAAAGAGAAAATATACTTTTATCTAATTTAAGGTTGTTGTCCCTTCATAGAGCAGTTTTATCTTTGGTTACATTTCAATTAAAAACCCTTTCCTAACACTTTATTTTTACTCTTTGACATACATGCCAGCACGCCTGATTCAGGCGGGCGACTCAGATTGCCTAATTGTAAGGATCTCTTGCCTAACCATGATTTCACTTCAATGCAAGACAATGGGGGAAATAAATTCCCCCGATTTTGTTTTCTATAATCTCCCACTTTCATGTTTCCATAGTACGCTTTTGTATGCATTCTTCTCAAGTTGTCCTCCATTTTGTGAACTGCCTTCAGTCTTTCAAATAGGAAATAACATGACAGGAGGATAGGAAGTACTGTGCACGGATTCTTGAGGGAGCAAAAGTGCAAACTCGAGAGTTATATTTGCTTTTTAATTTTAAGCAAAAATTAAATGCACTTTTAACTTTTTGATGCTGTAACTGGTCTACCGATGGCACCCAGAGTTCTGTTTCATGACTTGAATGCAGCTCATAAAATGCAGGAGAGTCCAGGTAAGAAACAAGCTTACAAAAATCTTAGAACGAGTCACCAAATAGCTTTTAGTAACTGATCAAGCAGAAGGCAAAACACCAATAGTAAGGAACATCATATTTTATTTTAATAAACATAACTTATACCCATTTGTAAAGACAAGAATTTAGATTCTGAACAGGGTATATTGGTACTTATTGTATAGACCACATACCGCCTTGTGAAAGAGAATTTAAACAAAATACCATATGTATTGCATCCTTTTTTTTTTTATTGTAGCATTTCTTCAGGCCTTTCCTACCACCTGTCATAGCTCCAGAGCTCTTTCTTGAAACTCATTTATTTAGTACATATTTCTGTGGTGTATGGATGGGAGGTAGATATTAGGGGAAGTATTTTTACTGGTGGTGTAATGCGTGAGTCCCTGAATGAGAGCCCCATACTTAGAACCAGGACATGTAAGCGTGTCTTAGGCACGTGGTTGTGAGCAAAAGGAATGCGAGGATAGGTCCACAGCCTGCATATACACACGGTCAGGGTGACAGGCTGAGGTCCTGCTTTTTGTTTCTGTCTTCTGAATTCTTATTGGTTGTTGATGGTCTTAGTCTCTTTGGTAGTATCGTCCAAAGCTTGCATGTCCTTATCAAGAAGGAGATCCCGCTTTTGAAGGTTTTTTGTTACGGTGGAGTTGTTAGGAGTGCGGCCATTCTCAATCTGAGGGTTCTCCTTTAGCTGTACAATCCAAGTTTGATTTGTAATAAGATTGATCCTATCCCTTGGATCGCCTGGTGTGCAATGCATAGAGCTTTTAAGGCTATTCTTCTTGCCACTGGCAGCCAGTGTAATGATTAGAGATTGGTGGTTTTGCAGTCTTGTCTGTTTAGTTAAAGGAGTTGTCTAGCTGTTACCATCTGGATTCTTTGTAGTTTGTCAATTTTTTTTATGGTGAGGCCAATGTTGTTGTGATTTGTAGACTCTAGATGGGACATCACTATGGTCAGTGATGCCTGTATCCTATGTGAGAGCGCTGTATATGGAACTATTAGTGATATTACTGTTAGGTAATCTGTTGCATTCCAGGCTGTGTTCATTTGTTGCATAAATGGTTTGCATCCATTTACAGATGATGCTTTAAGATACAATGTCCTCCAGTGGTGACTGGAGTGATGGGATGAAATGTTGGATCCATTCAAACTATCGTAAGCAGTGGATACATCATTGTTAGCCTTCGCTTCATAACTGCTGCTTGTGGTATTCATTCATGCCAAACTCTTTTCGAGATCCAACAATATGGTACTTGTGCACACTATGTGGGATTTAGGCTTTGTGACTGATTTCCCTAGCGAATACAGCAACAGTTAGTTTTCATGTTGGTACTATGAGACGGTATTATTGCCTTAACAGAAAGCATTGGAGTCCGGCATTTGCTGTAACAGCCTGTGTTTCAGAAGCAGCATCACTGGACCCGCTCACTATCTATCATACGTATCCCTCATCATCCTACTGAAAATATTTTTGTATGGGACCCGTTTTCTCCAGTGAACTGTGAACACAGGCCTGATTATTCTCATTACCAATATGCTTCTACTTCATAAAAAAGTGGCCCTCTAAAGAAAGCAAAGAAAAGTTTGACAAGATAACTCATTAATTGAAAGGCTCACTGGGATCTGGTGTGACCTATACGTCAAGATTTTTAATTACAAAAGGCGCAATTCAGCCTTTTATTCTTTGAATGTCAATAAATTGAAATTTGTCAAACACCTACTATTTGGAAGATTTAAATGTGGCAAAAAGCAAGCAAAAATATTTTAAAAAATAGAAACAGTATTTTAAAAACAATATTTTACTCCATCGAGTGATTTTTCAACATAGGAAACCTATTGAGTCCCTTAAAAGCAACAAACTGAAGTCAAATTGTTGTTATTCTCATAAAGACAAAATGCATGTGTTTTGTTTTCCAACTATCCGTCCTTGGAAGCATTCATATGTGGACATATCTGCCACATGACCTCTGTCATGCGCAACACCTTTAGAGCTTTGCAAAGTGGGACATGGGTATGTATATGTTTTTATTTTATTTATTATAACTAGCCTTATACTCTGACCATGCAAAATGGTGATCGGTTAAATTCCAGAACTGCAGAAGGGCTGCACTTCACTGGTAGCCACTTGGCTCCTGCGTGGGTTTGCATGTGTGTGAGTTTTGTGTACATGGGAGCCTTTGTGCGTGCGTGCTGTCTGTGTGTGCCAGTCCCTGTACCTGGATTGGTCTGTGTGCACATGGAAGCCTCCAAGTATCAAGCCCTTTCTTCCCGTGTGCTTGTATCGGTTCATAAGTCTCCGTATGATCTGTGCCTCCGTGGCTACGCACGATACAAAATCTAATTCTATCGGCTTTGTCAAGGATTATTTTCAACATAGTTTATCTGTTGCAGCATAGTGGTAATTGAAAGGTAGCACCAATTACTGATGGTATTTCTGACCAACAATGTAGTGCAAACCATAATGTGGCTGATGGACACAATGTTGCAGTCACCAAGTCAGCCTTTTTTTGCCACAAGCATGCAGTAGGGTGTTGTGGACATGTGGGCTGCAGTAGAGGCAGTGGGACACCTACAGTAGTCACACACCTGTTACATTGTTGTTATTGTGTTTTGTCGTGTATGAAGCACACAATCTCTTGTTGTTATGGTTCTTGGACGGCTTGTCAAAGAGTTCAGAGGTTTCCATTACAGACTGGAGTCTGATTCGATTTGTGGAGATGGTCGGTCAGTGCAGCGCCTTCGTCACATGATTGTGTCCGCCTTTGTGAGTTTGACGGATGGGTCCAGAGGGCAGTCCCAGTTCAATTACATGTTTTCTTGTTCTGTACGCATGCCCATTGTCAGGCTCCTGTGGTGAGTACCTAAGTAAAGCACATCCTGGTGGGCGCCTTCATAGCCAGTTAGGTGAATATTTGAGTAGCGCTGGGTCCATGTCCAGGGTTCTGTCTGCGCATTCTGTTGTAGGAATGCGTGTGTTGCAGCTTGGAGAACAGTGATGTGCATGACTCAAGTATGTGGTGTATCTACGTTATATGGGCCCCATCGTGTTGCCAACAGTTGCATGGGACAGTCCTACTCTTTGTGTGGGCTTAGAGCGCTCCATGAAGTCTGGGCATCCTTTGCGAGCTGTTCCAAGGGTTGTCATTTGCCGGATTCAATGAGGCATGAGGGTCACATGGTGTTGTCAGTGCGATTGAATGTTAGATGTCACATTAAAAGCTGCTTCATATTTATTGTGTTGAATGAACAAAATGTGTTCGACTTGCTGCGTGTGCCTTGTGCATCAGTGGTGTGGTATTAGCCATTCCTATTTATTTCATCCCGCCACAAGTTACACAGCGCAGAAAATGTCAGACGAGGAGGCCAGAATGTCCCAGATCAGCCCCCATTGCTTGCCCATCAGAAAGAAGACGCCACTTCTGGCCAAATCAGACGTACATCTCAACTGTAGCTCATGGGCCAATCAGAAACGCCCTTCTATGATTCTGCAGTGACTCAAGTATGTTGCGCCACATAGCATGACTCTCCGAGGACCTTATGTTGGGGCACGAGGGTAGTGCTGGACAGTCAGGGCTTGTGAGAATGGTAAGATATTACAGAGGTTGACCTGGCATCGCACACGTCTTGTGGTCTGACGTCTTACAGGGCTCCTGCAGAGAACCCACTCATTGAGTGTCCAAACCAAGAGCATATAGAATCTCTGATGGGCTGTCTCAAACTTTCATTTTTCTGGGGTTGATAACAAGAGCGTCCTTCACTAGGGCAATAAGCACAGCTGTTATTCTGGAGGGAAATCAATGTATAATGCATAGACATTTTATGTTACTGCTGGCTATGCTCAGCACGGGGTTACTATACAGTCATTAAGCTTTAGAGGAACTGGAATAAAGAGGGGTTCCGCTGTTGGAATTCACAGCATCTTTACAAGTGGATTTCACGGTTAAATGGGATACCTCACCTTTGTTGATGAACACATTTCAGGTCTGGAGTGGGGTGGTGGTAGGTGCAGCCTGTAGAGTGATATCTGTTAGAGGCAGAAGAAAGAACAATCCCCTTTGGGGTGAGGCTGGGCATGCTAGCATATTACTTTTGTAAACCGCATCTAATAAATGCAACCATTCTTAATCAAATATAAGCTGGACCTACATGGTGCTGAGAGAACATAAGGACCTTTAATTGAGCACCAATGTATTTATTTGTTTGTTTGCTTATTTATTTGTTTATTTGAGGTACTAAGATTGCATGATCCAAGCCTCAAGAGCCAACAGAACCAGAGTCCTTAACATAAAACAATGAATAGGTCCGACTTCCTGACCCAGCATTTCTATTTATTTTTATTTACATTGTTTTTCAATAGTGCCAACTTCACTAGTTGGTATTGTAGCACTTAACACGTAACATTAACTGTTTATACTTGATAAGTGTACATAGCACAGCATGCCGAAACGCTAACAGCAGTCGTGGGGAGATCAGAAATGAAAGATAGGGTGGGTGATGGAAAGATAAGTAGGGGAATCTAGTGAAAATAACTGATGAACATCTTCCTAAAGGGATATAAGGAGCCATCAAAAGCCCGCCAACTTGGGCCATGTAATGTTGGGTGAACCTGGTCCCCAGAGGGGAGTAGCTTTCTCTAGGGATCTCTTAGTTCAGGTATCTTGTTGATGGACGAGCCTCGAGTCTTTTATTAAAGGAAAGGGTATTGGGAGTTATTCTTAAAAGTACCAGGAGGGTGTTCCAACTTGTAGACATGACTCTGGAGCCCAGTCATTCAGAATTTTGAGGGCCCCAAAGTGCGAAAGTCCTTTTGGCGAGATTCTCTTCCACCACCATAGATTTTCAGCAGATCTGATAGGTAACGGGGTTTGTCTAGGTTGAGTGCTTGATACGTTAAACAGCAAAGTTTGAATTTGATTCTATCTTCTAAGGGAAGCCCGTGAAGGTCCTTCAGGATTAGTTGGTTCAGATGAAAGTTTGCCATTGGTGCCAGTTTGCTGTTGTGATGTTGGAAACAGAGGGTGCGGACGATTATGACACCAAATGACTGCAGGCGGGGGGTAGTTCACCTGAGTGAAGGGAGGAACATTATAAGAGCTACAGATAGACCCAGTGGGAGGTACTGATGGGGTGAGACAGGAGGAGATGAGCTTTGATTCAGTCTGAAGGTCAGGAGTGAGAGGGTGGCCTCTGATGGAAGAGGAGATCGTTCGAGAGGTTGAGGGTGTAGGCCTGTCTTGTTTATCCTTTTCTTGACTTCTCGGATCCATGGTTTCATCAGGGGTTGCACAGGTGGCATGGCGCCTCCAGAGAAGAAATGTTTTTCAGCTAGTTAGTCCAGTTGGCTGGTGTGAACAGATCTGCACGTCTGGTAGACATTAAAATGTCTACCAGACGTGCCACACTGAGCCTGTTCTGCGGACTATGACTTCACTAAAATAATTGGTGCTAGGGTTGGGGAAATTCAAACTTGGGATCAACCCACAGCATGTGTACTTAGTTGCCCTGACGTGTTCATAAGGCTACCAGATGACTCCATGTCACCAAGGGCACTGGGCCTCCATCTTAGGTTGTGCGGCAACCTAATGCATGCTGGGAGTTGTAGTCTTGGTTCACTTCATGATCAAGTTGAACGAACACATATGAAAAATATGATTTGTAAAATCAAAGCCAAAAACTGGAGCATTACGTCCTTCATAACATGGAGTCGTCTGGTAACCTTACTTTTTTCTGCACTGCTGGCATGTGCCCTTCACCTGGCGTCGTTGCAAGGACACCTGTGTGTTTCAGCTCTGCAAATATTTCACGTGCCACATTCTGGACAAAGTCGAGACTTGTATCACGGGTGCCTTTTCCGAGGGTGCTGCTAGTTGAGGGCACATTCACAAAGCTGCATAAACTGCTACGCCTTCTTTACTGCTTAATGCACATGTGAAAGTCGTCTATGCGCACCCCAAGAAGCACAGTTTGGATTCTATTTAGGTGTTAAAATGTGTGGATTATTACTGTTTTACTTGAGGTCTGTTCCTTGATGTATAGGGCGTTGTGCATATCAAGTGGGCGTGTTTATGGTTACCGTGATATTTTAAAGCACAGATCAAGCCCTACGAATGCAGAAAACGCAAATGCGGATAACGTAACAACTCAGATGGTCAATTTTGTAAGGAGCTTTTGTGGTGCCTGGGACAAAAAACTGAAGCGGTGCCCCAATAGACCGAGCTCCAGAGCCGGCTTCAAAGTTTAAACCAAAATGTTAGGCATGGAAACCTAAAACACCGCAGATCGAGCATCTGGCGCCCTCTGGTGGTATTAGATGGTAGCTGCCTCCTCACTCATCAATAGGGTGGGCTTGCTTTAAAATCTATCAATGTTGCAGCATTAGAGCAGTGCCTGGTGAGTAATGACCACTTTGCCGTCTTTTCCGACTGGACTGCAAATGGCAGTGGAGGCTGTCTAGTCAGAAATACATTGTACGTTTTGGTCAACTTAATCGATCTTCACTGGCTGAGTAGGCTCCTCAATACTGCTAAAACACATATTTAAAAATAAAACCTTTAGCTCGAGTTATTGGGTCATTGGTACAAGAGCAAAAAATGTATGTAAAAATATAGCGCATTAGCATGTGCTTTAATTACCCAAAATGTCACCTCATGACACCCCCACTCCAGCAAACACCCTCCTCTGTGCTGAAGAGGGGCTAGCAAAAGGTCACTGGGTGGAGCCAACAGATGTAAGCAGGCCTATAGGTTTACTTCCTATTCCTGCTGCAGCTTACCTTGAGACTAGGGGTAGCAAAGGCTGTGCCAGGAGTAGCAAAGGAAAGCAGGCTAGCAGCTGCTCCGTGTGCTCCCTGTTAGACATTGGGAGTTTCCTAGTCTCAGCTGTGAGAGAACATACTCGGGGGCAGATTTACCATTTGTTCACACGGCGCAGTGCAGCAGTCGCAAATGCTGCACTGCGTGAGAAGGAGAAATATGTCACTCTCCTCTCTCCATAGCGCCGGCGCTGAAAACAGCTGCTGGGTGCCACAGAGACACCTTTGCGCCATGGTGCAAGGGTGTCTCCGTGAGTCTAGCATAGGTTTTGTACTGGAAGGGTAGCCTTCCAGTTCAAAATACCATGCTTAGACTAACTTTAGTTTTTTTCCCTCGCTGTACACATACAAAGTCGGAAAAGGAAGAAGAAATGAAAGCATTTCTCCTTCCTTGCACCTAATTCAAAAGGGAACAGTTTTCTGACATTAAACCCTGTCTACTTTGGTAAATTGGATTTAGCATCAGAAACCTTGAGTGGTTGCATGGGAACGCCCATGCATCACCCAAGGTACACCTGGCGCTAAGTAATGCAAAGCAGTGCTATGTGCTGCTTTTTGTTACTTTCATGTTATTGCCAGCACTAAACATGTTTAGCACTGGAAAATAAATCGGAAACAAAAAAAGATTTTGCCCTGATTTGAGTCCCCATTTGTGATGCAAACATGGCATAAAAGCTTAGTAAATCGCCCCGTAAGTGTTGCAATGCTTTCATTCCTTACGACACCCACGGACACCACTGCTGAGAGGGGTGTGAAGCCCTAGGGAGGTTAGAATCCTGGGGGGGTTTCTTTTAACCCCTCAAGGAGTCCTTGAAGGATTTTTACCAGAATGCACCTCGAATGGGATGCAGATTATTGTGAGACACTATTATTATTTCTGATATTTTTCAAGCAGAAGTCAGTCATTCGGGAGGGGAGGGCACCTGATTTCAGGTGATTTGTGTCCTGTCACATTAATGTTCGTGCTGAGGGTTTTAGTTAATGATCTGGCCACAACATTGACGCACAAGACATTCTGGTCGATGATACTCAAATTGCAAGATCATAATGTCTGAAGTCCCCTCAATAGGGAAAGTTTACCCTGTCACTCTGTTAATCGAGAGCCATAAAACAAAAAATACACATCCCGAACTCCTTCATTGGAGTAGCAAAAATATGTCTCAAAGGTGGTAAGTTACTGATGTGTTCCTAGGCCCCTATACCTTTTACGATGAAAGTGCTCCACTCTGAGACTACTAGTTTCTGGATGCTTTTAACGTCTCTTTTTATCTAAAAAAAGAACATGGAAACTCTTGCATGCCGAATGATTAGATGTTTCCTACAGTGTTTGCCATTTGTACCCTTGACTGTAAAGCCATTTTAAAAGTCTTGTGTTGCATTCTGGTGCCCTCTTGGGGTGGCAGCGTAAGGCACCCGACTGCAGTTGTCTTAATATTGTACCTGCCCTGGAGGGAAAGCCAAGCCTGAACATTACTAGTCAAACATACATAAGCATGGAAGACACGCTGTGGCATCTTGTCACTGCTCTGCAAGGGCACACTGATGACCGAATGCATGCACAGCTCTATAATATACCATTACTTATAGGTCAAGACCAGGACCACTGGAATTATGCAAGTCTGACGCTGTGCATTTTCCCACATACCTATGGATTCGCTGCATTTTCCACATAATTCATCATCTGCTGAATAATTTGCAGACCTTAACAAAAAAAAAAAATTTCTAGCACAAATAGATCAAAGGTTACTAAAAAAGCGGCTGCAAATGTTGCCGCGCAGTGGAAGACCTTTTGCAAAGGTTGACTGGTCACCTTTCTGTTGCTTATTGCTGTATTCGAGTGTTAAACTTGTAATAATTTAAAATATTTGCCTACACAGTGTTAACGTGTAAAAATGAGAAATTAATAAAATACTATCACTATTCTGCATAATCTGCTTTCCTTGACGCATGATTTAGTCAACCCTATTGCATAACTTGGTCCTTCCCTGTTGCATAGTTCCGGTGGCCCTACTCATGACCTACTGCTCTGTTTCGTTTAATCCAGCTTCGTGCATGGGTAGCGTCCTCCAAAAAGAGAAATGTCACTGTAGCAATAATGTTGCATCTTTGAGCAACAATCTTTCACAACGTTGCTTGTACTGTGTAACTAAACGCTTAGTAGGTCACTGGCAAACACAATGTAAGAGAGACTTGTCCCTCCGCAGCACCATGAAGCTGTTTCTTTATCAAGTAGGGCTTGTTTCCAGGAGTGGTGACCGCGCACTTGTAAGAATGTTCTGGCAGATTCTGCAGGAATGGAAGTGACGTCATTCCTTAACCAGACAGTCTCTTAACCCGGGACAAGTCATACGCACTCTTTGCCTTTCTCAACGCTCTTTTATAAACCTTATTATATAAAAAGTACAGAGACCTGATGTAGGCCATGACTTTTTTCTCCAGTGTCTACCTCGGGTGGTACTCTCTAGCGCCTAGACACCTTTGGGTATTAAGAGCACTTTAAAAATCCTTTTTTCATTTAATTTCATGTGTCGCCGCGAATAGGCTTTGCAGGTGAGGTCATTATTAAATCCTGCCTGTTATTTTCTTGGACACCATGTAGGTTCACACTTTATTGACACTTGCTTGGAAACGGGGGGAGGATGGGGGCACTTGTCCACAACACTTAATCCAGATGCAGACCAGCCTTAATAACTTTCAGGTGTCATTTCTTGGCTTTAGTACCCCTTTCTGTGAGCCCCCCCGTCCCCCGCTGCATTATGGAACTTGTAGTCCTCGTATTTTGCAGTTAATCTACTGCAGTACAGCTTGGTCCAATGCTTGCGTTCATTCTCCATACACTGAAGTCCTAGTGCTGCTTGGGTATTGTAGGTCATCATTGGCTATAGATGTACTTGCGTTTTGCTTCAGTGCACCTCTTTGCTGACATTGTGATGATTCAGTTGGGAATGTGCTGCTTTGTTTTTTCATTATATGCACCTCTTGAGATGTTTTGCTGTCTTTGAGCTCCAGAGGGGAGTGTAGCTGTTCCACTTTAAAATCAGTTGTATTGTCACAACTTGTCTGAGTGCCAGTTCAGTGATAGCCTTTCTTGCAAGGGAGGGTGTCCACCCATGCAATACCATTTACCAGAAGGGAGCTAATGCTGAAATCCCAACATTCATAATCTGGGGTCACTCAAACAAAGCAGACTTTCAAGTGTGTTTCTTGACTTTAATAGTCCTTTCACGCTTTCTAGCCTCCTAGTGCATTGTGGACTTTGTAGTTATTAATTTCCCAGTTAGTCTTCGACACCCTAGTTGCATCCAGTCCTTGTCTTAATAGCCAGAAGGCTGTTTGACAATATCTACAAATAAATTGTATTGTTTCCCAGAACTGTCCCAAAATGACGTCAGCTCCTCCATCCTTAATTTGACTGCAAAACATCTCCAAACTAAGGGCCTTCTTTGGAGTGTGCAGGCATGGCCGGACAGGTCATAGCGGGCATCGGGCGTTTCCCAGGGAGGCTGGAAGTGTGGGGGCCGGTTTTGTTACTGCGGGCCGGTTTTGCAGTGGTGCTGCAATATCGTCCCCTAGAAACAAAAGCAGCAGTGCTACCCCCACCCCACCCCCCTCGGGGGGGCTGGTCCGAAAATATTGCCAGGGCTGCTTGGGGTTTGGGGTTCCCAGTCCAGCCCTGTGTGCAGGTAGGATACTCCAACACAAGGCAGACATCTTGTCTGCTGTAATTGTATTAGGGCAGACAGGACATCCGCAGTGCTTAATTTGAGCCGGTGGGGCCCACCAGCACTCATTTTTGGGGAAAGCCATTTGAACCAGAGCATTTCATTGAAAAGTACAAAGGAGGAAAATAAGGAGGAAGAGAATGATGAAAGACCAGAAACAAAGAAGAAATGAAAAAGCACCTGAAAGACTGAGATAAAAGGGGAAGGGAATTTCTGGTGGTGGATGAAACTGGCATGAGGTGGAATCAAGACTATGCAACTTTGGTATTTGGCAACCTTGACATTCGATAGCGCCGGCTGCAGGCTTCTGTGCAGATGTTTGGACGCCAGCCTTTATTCCTTTCCAAGTTAAGCATCGGACATCCATCACGTTTGTGAGGGAGTATCCCAGCCACCAATCTCTAGATAAGGCTCCAAAAGCGTTAACCACTTTACCTCTGTCTTAATTTCCCTCTGCCGGCCAAACTCTGAGCCAAATGCTGCTGCTGACGTTTGGTTATACTTGCTGGCCACGAGATTCAGCCACGGCAACTCCTCCGTAGATCCTTCAAACGTCAACCATGAGAGGGCTTCTACATTGTATGATGATGTTTTTTATTTAAAGCTCCTACAGGCTGCAAAACTACTGTATGAAGCGCTATACAATAAATATTTTTTTATACATTTTATTTTTTCATTTCAACTTCCTGGAATTCTGGAAAACTCTTAAGAGTCTCTACTTCAGATCTCCTTTGGCACGAAATCTCCCTGTCCCTCTAATGTCGTTTGGTTGTTGTTCTCTGTGGCACTTTAGTGTTTCTGTGTTTTGCCTCCTGGTAAGCTCAGGGTCCAGAAGTTTATATGCATCCGTATAAATACATGAACGCCGGTTTGGCAGCACAGCCTGTGTGTGGTTTGTGCGAGCAGGCGCTTGTTTGCAAGGGTGACGTTTGTTTTGTGGGTTGCTTAGCTTCCTGATGGACGGTCTCCTGCTAACCTTCTGCTGTTTATTCAGGGGGGTGTTTGGCGTCGGCCACTGTAAGCAGCAGCATTAGAGCAAAACCCAGGTTCCCTCTTGGAGAGAGGAGCAGCTGGGAATCAGGAAGCTGCAGCGGGGTTTGAAGAGGCGCTGGCCGACTTAAAAACTTCAGGCTTGTCCAATAGGGATGCGGAAATACCTACTTCTTATCCGGGTACTTTATTGTAATAATGCAAATCACCAAATGGGAAGCTGCCGGCAGTTCCAGTTCTGTTTCATTTTGGGGGGGCAATCCTTGAGGTCTGGTATAAAGGAGGGAGATGGTGGTCCTCTGGAGCCTCTGGTTCGGGGGTGGGGGGTGGGGGGGCTGCACGTGGCAGTGTGGTACACATGCAGTATTAACCTGTTTTGTATGTAGCGCTTCAGACTGTACTTAAGCCATTTCTAAGCTCCTCAGCCAGCGAATTCGGAAATCCTCATTTGGGTGGCAAGGGCTGTTCTGCAGGGGCGGCTCCTCCATTTGAGCGGAGGAAAGTCGCCCCACTTAAAAGTCCTCCCAAAGATGAAAAATAAAAGGGTAATTAATTACCATTTTATTTTTCATCCCGAGCCGAGTGTCAGGACGGGGGCGGGCCCGCTGCTGAGGGAGGAGGGTGGGCTGGTATTGCACTGTTTAAAGTGTGCATGTCTTTTTGACCGACCGTCTTGTGGCAGTCAGCCACACATGCGCACTTTAAACATCTCTAACCTAGCTGTCTTAAGACAGCTGGGTTAGAGAAAGCCAAAGCCTCCAGAGTGCTGTGGAGCGTCCAGTGAGGCCGCTCCCACCAGTCCTAGGGCTGCTCTCATTTTGGTGAGAGCTGCACTAATTGGCCGAGGGAGTTGCTGCTTCCAGTTCCTTTGTTGAAAGAAGAGGTCGGGAGCGAGGACGTTGCCGAGTTCAGGTAAGTTTTATTTTTTTATATATATTATTTTAAGCGTGCATGTGTGGCCACTCACCCCCGTAGGAGCCAGCCGCCGCTGGCTGTTTGTGCCAGATTCGAACAAGTGCAGTAATACCGCACGATCGAGGTTTATTGCGGAGACATTTTACCAGGTAAAACCTGGCAGAATATATCTTTAGAGAATTACCCTGAATCCGGCAGGAACAACTTGCACAAGGCAGTGCAGAAATAGTGATTTCAGCGGTAATTCCCTATTCCTAAGGCAGAATCTCGTAGTCATGCTGTAATACCCCATTCGGCAACTATCGAGCCCTGGCGATATTGGTAATTCCCAAGGAGCAATTTAGACCCCCAGCATTAGTCATCCTGGAGTCGTAAGTGTGGTACACAGGCTGCCTCCCATCTGCCAGGGCCTAGTCTGCTTTCAGAGCAGGATGTCTTTCTATCCATAAATGAACATTAAAACAATATGAAAGAACACTTGTCATTTCCATTTATTGACTGCAGACAGGGGCTCCTAGTAAAAGTGGTTTGCTTGGAGGAATAACTTACTATCCAATGACCAAACAGGCTGCTTGAGCTTCCCGGCTGCTCTTTTGGAACCGGCCGGGACTAGAAGATTAATTCCAGAGGAAACGTTTTTTGTTTTTATTCAGCACTAGATATCACGGCCTCCATTTTTTTGAAACCTTTGGGTGCCTGGAGGGAGTTAAATAACCATTCAAAAGCTTAAACTTCTCCAGAGTAGTCCCTGGCTTAATTTTCCCTTCATCTGAGACAGGAGGGCATATCTTAAAAGTGTCCTACTGGAAGTTCTGCCTTTCAACATGGCGGCTTCACACGGAAGCTCTGCCGTTCAACATGGCAGCTCATGTTTATCCTGCAGGTTTGAATATACCGTTGACACATTTCATCCGCTCAAGCTCAACAAAATAGGCATCTTTAAGTTTGATGTAAAGTAAATGTCAGGATACAGCGCAGCTTGTGGTATAACCTATGAGAACTGCCAATTTTACAGCTTTAATTATGATGTAATAATTATGATCAATCATCATATGAAGGACCGCATGGACACCCTAGGTGGGGGGAGTAATATTTCTATGCGTAGGAAGTCAACTAGAGCTAATCTGATGTTCCTCTTATGAATGCTTCTGGTGCCAGCACTTTTTTCTTATTTTTACATTGTTGTTTTCTTTTGTGAGATTTGTGTACAAATGGGAGAGGAGCTGTATAGTGAGAAATGGGAAACCTTAAACCTCCAATGTCAAGATAACTCATTATACATTTCCTGCACGTGGCATAATAAGTAACCCTTCCTACCCTTGTTTAATCTTTCCTTGCCGTTGGGGTGTGGAGGGGCATTTTCTTAGAGTTTCTGAGCATCTCTTTGAAGGCATGAGACATTCATCTTCCGGATGTACCTCTTTTTTTAGGTCTTGCTTACTAGACCGCACAAGCTGACTGGTTGCGGAAGACCTATTGTGGACGAACAGTGGGCTTAGATCCTGCCCATTTCTTAACAGTGGTTGGCTTTATTGTCACTCTCATTAGCTTGCTATTTATTCGTTGCATTGTGTGGGTTTGGCTTCCTCTTCTGTGTTTGTCCCTCCCCTGGAGCTTACCTCTTTACTTGTGTCCTTCCACTGCTTCACATCACTTTCCGGGAGCTTCATTTTTCTTTCTGGTTAAGCACTCCTTGAGAGTGCATGGCTATTCCAGCTGTCTCCCTCATGAATTTCTCTCACCAACCCATCCATCCGCCATCGCACTTTATGTTGCTCTCTCTCACCTATGTGCTTCTCCCCCAACTCCCTTGGAGTTTCGCTCACCCTTGTGTGCTTTTCCCCCTACATTGCTCTTTTGCTTATGCGCTTCTTCCTTGAGTGCTGCTTCCCCCTCCTGCCCTCTGTTGCTGTCCCCTCTCACCTTGCCACTTCCTGTTGCTGTCCCCTCTCACCCTGCCACTTCCTGTTGCTGTCCCCTCTCACCCTGCCACTTCCTGTTGCTGTCCCCTCTCTCTCCCTGTTGCTACCCTCTTTCTCTCCTTGTTGCTGCCCCTTTGCCCCCACCCACTGTCTTATTTTAAATTATTATTTTTTTGCTGAGAACCATCCACTGTAAAAGCGATTTTGCGCTAATTCTATTTTTTTAATCCACTTTGGATCAGGCATAACAGAGCATCATATGCTTTTAAAAAATATATTTATCTATTTAAAGTTTTCGCCATACTGCACATCATCTTGCCGATGCTGGACAGCATGACTAAAAGCCATTGGCAGAATCCACAGGCCCCAAAGGTGAGACTTGTTGCCTTTGCCAATGTTTGTTCCGATGGTGGTCAGTAGTGCCCCAACAGGCCTGGCAAACCCACACTGAGCTGGGCTGAGACCACCTACATTAAGATTGTATAAATACAAACAGTAATCGCCAGCAAAACGTGAATCAAACATGTGCCATTTGAGGGGAAAGGCTTGTGTTGAGCCCCTCGTCATTGCCACTGACTAATTACAAATTGAAAAAGAATGTTTCAACCCTTCGATGTTATCAATGTCAAAAAGAGCATTATTTAGAAAATCAAGTTCGAAGAATTCGATAGGACATCATAATTGAGAATGAATACACAACATTGAGTGTTAACAGCTAGACATTCAGCTTAGCACTGCTCCACCAGAGAGGTAGACAACTAGCCCCTTTCCTTAGGTGGCTTGCCCACTTTAATAGGTCATTGTCCCCAAAACACCTTATGTGAAAATTAGGACTGGATAGGACCAACCCAGCCCATGACTCAAAACCCAAACCCATAGATCACCCCAGCAGTCAATCAAAAAAATGAATTATCCCTCGAGGAATATTACTCATTCAAGGCCTAAATTCAGGCAAAATAATGATAAAGGAAATACTGAAATCAAGGTTTCTAGCAGGGATGAGAACAGGATGTTTTTGTAAAGCATCTGCCATCGGTCGTTCTGTTTTTTTAGTTGTTGAATGGTGACGGGGAAAGCTGTGTAGTTCAGTTGGTGGTATTCATGTCTGGGATGGTGTGTTTTAGGACCTCGAGTTAGGTTCATGGCTATTGTGCAGGTTCTAGGTCCCATCTTATGTTTGTGGTCACATGAATGTCCCTGGTTCCCTCTGTTATCCTTCTCTGAGCAAGGCACCGAGAAACAGCTGGTCATTGGAGCGGGCTTTCATGTAGGCATCTTGCAACTGTTCCAGGGTCAACAAGTAGTAGTAAAGTGGAAAGATAACTGGATGCCATGTGTGCCACAGGCAACCACAGAGCCAAAGTCTGAATACCACTAAGTTCATCGTCTGGCCACCACACATGCTATCACAGGATAACCGGACCATAGTTAGAGTTGTGACACAAATGTGTTGGTCAGAGAGAAAGTTCAGTAGAAGAAAAAAAAACGTCGACCAGGCTAGCCAATGCTCCCCCAGGCATCCTGAGTAAAAAGTACTGAAATTCACTATTAGTCTGATAATTAATATCTCCCCTTCTGCCATTGGCTCTGTGTTAGAACGGCCTGGAAAATATCCGAAAGAGCAGACTAGAGAATTGAAGCAAAAACTTCTGATAATCTGGTGTTTCTCATTCCCTGGGGTCAAACCAAACTCCTTTCGTTGCCTCTTCGCACCTGTGAATAAAAGCTACTACAAAGAAGTCAACAGCAACCTGTGATCATAGCTCACATACCTGCCAATCACTCTCCTTGACACCACCCATTAGGACACGCCTCCTGTCTGTTGCTTCCATTTCTGTTTAGTTAGAAGTGTGTTAATAGGCAGTCTTGTAAGGCTCAGGGTCGACGAGCCACGCCCCTTAACCTCAAGAGATCATACATTGCCAGCATTAAGGCACTCTGCAAAACTCTCATCTCTTCCCAGTCCTGGATCCTTGAGTCCGAGTTGGGGGCAGTGCTTAATTTGTGCCGGTGATTGCCGATAGTGGGCTTCATGACTCATTTTTGAGGACATATCTTTCATCTTTGGCCCAGAGCAAGAGATAGTAAGTCAGAAAATTAGCAAAGAAGGAAGAAAATAAAGATAGGAAAGCCTTGACAATGGGAAACAAGTACTGAAGACAAAGAAACCTGCAGGAGTGAGACAAGGATACAGGAAGTGTAGGGGTGGAGGATGCATCAAGGCTGGGCAGCACTGGTACTGAGCAACACCAGCATTAGGCAACACTGCAGCAGGCTCCCATGAAAAGCTTTGAACCCTACAATTATTTTATTTTTTTAACTAATTAAGAACTTGTTAGGGTAGCAACTGCTCCTCTGGTACCAATAGCACTTCCTTAAGAACAGGTGGTCTTAAGAGTCATGAGGCAACAGAAGGAACAGAACGTAAATCACCCCATTTACTTCTTGTGTTTTCTACTCCTTGCCCTTCTCCTAGCAAGCCAGCAGCACATAAAAGCCTTGTGCTGGGCTAATGGTGGAACTGGTGGTGATGTCACAGGTTCAAAGGGTGCCTGGTTTCACTTTCACTACTCATAGTATTTTTTACACATCAACATCCATGCTCATGTTCTGTTCAAACAGAAAATTAACTAATGTCTCATTCTTAGGGGTAAGAGATTGGTCAACAACCACACTGCTAATGTTGGTGTAGAGGCGTTCATTTGCCCCGGGCATTAGATTAGCACTTGAATTGTCATTCGCTGCAATTGGCTCCTCCAATCCGAGCAATGATGAGTTTCTGACAAAGCGGCTTCTTCCTGGTTTCCACTATCTTCTGTGACCATCTTTGTGTATCACTAGATAGGTCCATCACTGCACAATTCTGATCCATACACAGAGGAGTATAACACAGAAGTCTGAATTCGATAGCCCATTCACCAGAAGTGCCTTAACTTTCACCAATAGGTGTGCATTTTTATGAAAAGCCAAGTTTTTCACATTTTTACTGTTTTATCCCTCTTTACAAAGCTTGTAAGGTTTCCTGGTATACCTTCAACTGTACAAAGTATTTCTGAGCATTGCTGGTTAATTTTCATTGCATAGCAAGATATGTCACTCTAATCAAGAAGAGGCTAGCTGGAAAATGTACGTAAATCTTTTTTCTTTGCAAGTCTACTTCTTTCAGAGCTTGTCTGTGAACAATGGCTTTGCATGGGAAAATAATATTAAAGTCCTCATTACAAGCTGCTCAGAGCGATATCTTTGGGGTAGGATACCACACCATGCCATCTTGCCTGCTTTCTCTCAAGGCCCAGAATTACCAGGCCTGTACTCAGTAATTCTGGGCCCAGGATCATGGGGCCCATGTGTTGTGCTACAGACAGCTGTTGTTTTTGGCCCCCACCCACCCTGGTCCTATACAACCAGGGAAGCTGCAAATGTTCCCCTCTCTCCCCACACCTACTCTGCCCTTTCTGCACCTATGCCACCCACACCACAGGTCCAGTAGCGGCTGGTGTGCAGGCAGAGTGGTGTGGAGAGGGGACGGACAATGAAGAAAACACAAAAAAAGGGGGAAAAAAGAACTTACCTGCCGCCCGCCTCTCTTCTTCTCCGAGTCCTCGCTGCAGCACAGGCTGCCAGACTACCCTGCAGCCAATACTTACGCTGCTTTCATGCTGCTGGCAGCATGAAAGGAGCATCAGGATTGGCCCGAGTGCCCGGAATTTGCACTCCCAGAGAGACTGGGAGCCTGTGTTTGCTGTCTCCAACACAGCCATGCAGCTCAGTTAGGGGACAGCTCAGTGCGAATGTCGGTTTGGCCATCCTGAGACGGATGGCCTAACCAACATGCGTACTGATAGCAGTGGCCACCACTCCCCCTTGTGACTGCCCCCGCAATGGCCCCGCCCCCAAGACTCAGCCCATAGAACTTGAAAAATAAGAAGATAATAAACCTGTTTAATTTTGCAAGTTTTGCGGTAGGCGGGGGAGGGCAACGCTCCTTCGCCGTAGTGGAGGAGCCGCCACTGCACTGGTCTCAACAAAGCCACCACATCCATTTGCAACTTGCTCGTCGCAGGTGGTAAATGATGCAGATTTGGTCATGGTATCCCTGGGTGTTTGTGTTATTCCCTATTCTGGGAGAAATAACTTGGATTCTCAAGATTTAGGTGCTGGGATGATGATGGCCAGAATCAGAGATTCAACCAAACCCATGTCTATACCACTCCCACCCTCAGTATTCCTACACCTAAATCCTGGGTAACACTGTAATGAGGCTGTAAAGATTTCCTGCAAACTATATCTTATGCAGAGCTATTTTGTTGGTGTTAAATGAGAATGTATACAACATAAAGTGGCACAAAATTCATGTTTTTCCTGCAAATGTGTAGAAGTGAAAAACTTTGCTGTTTTCCAAAGAACTTTGTGATGGTTACAGAAAAACTTTGCAACTTTTCACAGCCTTAGACATCAAATAATGATGTGTTTAAGGTGTTGTGTCAAACATTAACCTGCTATGTTATTAAGAACTGGTTGTCAATCCACTTTTTTCAAGAAATTATTGGAAACGTGTTTTTCTCTTGGCCTTTCCCAACCTGTGCATGTTAATCATCCATTATCAAGATGGTTCTGGTCTCTTCAGCTCTGATTCACAAAGCAAGTCGGATATTTGCTCCCGTTGGCTTACTCTTAGATATGGATGTTATTCAGGGGCGGCGTGAGCCATTGCTTTAGCAGCTCAAGCAGGGGTCTTGTGACTCTTGGCAATACTTTGTGCCAGAAGTTATTTATATTGTTGTCAATGAGTCCTTAGACTTTGATTGGACATCACTGGGAGAGGATGTGGCGTACAGGAATAAAGGGTACAAGAGAACACGAAAGGATGGCACTAACTAACGGAGATTGATCTGGATAGATGCATGGAGGAAGGATGGATTGACGGATGGATGGATGGATGGATGATGGAAGGATGGCTGAATGGATGGCTGGACGGATGGAGAGAAGCACGGATAGAATATGGATAGCTGGAAGGGTGGACAGAAGGAAAAGGTAATGGAGAGCTAAATGGACGAATAGACCGATAGATGAATGGATACATAGATGAATGAAGAGCAGGATGGGAGTAAAGAGACATCGATGGATGCGACAAGGTTGGAAAGAAGGATGGATGTAGGGAAGTATGGAAGGATGAAAGGATGGAAAGAAGGAAGGAAGATAAATCAATGATGGACAGAATAAATCCGTATGAGAGAAGAATGGATGAATAGACCGAAGAAAGGGATGAGGGAAAAAGCAAAAGGATGAAGAGAAGAAAAAGGACGGGAGGAAAGAATGGAGGAGAGAAAGATGTAAAAAAGAGCTGAAAGAGGGTGAAGAGAAGAAAAAGAAGGAAGGAAGCCAAGAATGAGATTGAGAATGAATGAAGTACAGAAGCTAGATAAGGTGGAAAGAGGGAAATAAATGAAAGGAAGTAGATTCAAAAGATGGAAAAAAAAAGAAAAAATGATGGCCCGAAGATAAGATGGTAAAAATAGTGAAGAATGGAAACCAGGACAAATCGATTGGGGACGCTTTCCACCCCTATCCCCTGGGTGAAAGTGCTTTGTCTTGAGTTTCAGTGCCTCTACCCTTTAGGCCAAATTCTTGCCGAATTGAGGTGTAAAGTGCACCTTTTGGCCACATTGTTTTCAGGATAACCTTGGGAACGGGGTAGCGCTGAACAATACTTCGCTGCACACTTTAGCTGCGCTCTTTGCTGCGCACAGAACTTCTTTTACGGTACGTTTCTGTCTAAGTTTCTGTCTATTCGTTTCTTCTTTCTACTTCTTAAGTTTCGCCCTAATTGGCAGAAGTATGGATTTGTAAAATAAAATAACAGAACTACGAAAGATAAAAACTTGTTTGAAAACCCCCGAAGACTCGAAAATGTTCATGGTCACGATACCGTAATTTCTGTAAAAGCTACAAAGTATGCCACTTGGCGGGAAGAGTCAGTCTCTGAAGCGCTGTGAAATGTTTCTTTTCTTCTTGATGTTTCCGTTCTTCGGGACAGGGAACACGCCGGATATGACCGCCAAGGCATTGATTTCGCATTGTTAGCCCGCGCACAGCATCTTCTGACGCACAGAGGCGTCAATTGAGACATCTTTGCAGCCTTTTCTCGTTCTTTTCGGCTGATAATGCTGTTGCGTGTTAAAGGCGGGTCTTTGGTTCCAGTAATGGGCTGTGAAATTAGGCTTCCCGTGAATCTGAAATGCTCCTCCTTTGCAGAATGAAATTGTCCTTATTTTGTATTTGAAATTGACTGCGTCTCGTTAGGAACTGATCAGTGACGGCAAGGTCAGGAAGAAGGTCATGTCACGGACATCCCTGACCGGATATTGTTAACCCATAAATAAATGTTGATTTCTTTTCAATTACCTTAACCAGGGGGGCTTTTGTCGTTCCTCAAGTCACTTTATTTGTGGCAATATAAACTACTTTTGTACCTGGACATTAGTACTTTCCCTTTGTTGGTGTCAAATAATATCAGTGAAAAAACTCATTGACAAAGTCAATAGGGTTGGGTTTTATATTGTGAGGAGGTTATACCTCTTTAGATAGATGTAGCCAGTGGAGGTTCTTTTAGCAGAATGTAGGGTTCAGAAGGAGAGGGACCCTAGCAAATGCTGTATCCCACGTTTTTTGCACCCTCCCCCAAAGTGGCAGGTAAGAGAACTGATGCAGGGTGAACCAAAGTGCTTTGACAGAGTTGTGTGGGGATAGTGCTTGTTACTCCAGTATTGGAGCTTTCATAGATTCCCATGCTTGGAATCATTCCCCGTCGTCGAGATGGGAGCCTCGGTAAATATATATATATATATATATATATATATATATATATATATATATATATATATATATATACAGTAGTAAATAACCATTACAAAGAGAAACAGGCCTAGGCCTAATCCCATTTTGTAGTCAGACCATGTCTTTTTGTAAAAGAGACCAAAAAGACTCATTAGCCAATCAGAGCCGCCTCACCCCTTAGAACCCTGGTGAAAGAACCTCAGCTCCTCAGATTTTCTACCGCACGTTGTGCAGAAGGGAGTCTCCTTGAGCTCTGCTCTATTTCGACTATTTCTTACACTTTTCAGCTGTTTTCTTCAGGTTTTCTTGGTGAAATGTCTGAGAAAGGAAAGAAAGGGTTATTTAAGGCTTGTTCCACTTGTGGAAAAAGAGGCTCTATGTGGAGGATAGGCACAAGGACTGTATATACTGCCTATACCCGGACCACAAGGCTGCGGAGTGCAAGATTTGCCGCACTTTCTCGCCTAAGACTCTCCGGGATCGTGAGGGTCGTCTACTTACCTGGCTTCACAAGTTAAAGTCAAGGAAAGAGTCGGTGTCCAGTGACAGTGAGGACGCTTCTTCCGCAGTTTCTTCCAGAAGGTCAGTCAAGAGGGGTAGGGGTTCCCCTTCATCGTCTCTGGGTCACCCTCTAAGGCCTCAAAGAAGACCCCAAAGGAGTCTGAGGGCCAAGGTTCCATGAAATCTCCTCACTGCGGTGTAAAGGAGAGGGAGGAACCATTATCTTCATCTGCGACTCTCCCTGGCAAGGAGAAACCTTTGAAGAAGCCTTCTTCACATTCTTCGGAGAAGAGTTCCCATTCGTCGACGATGCGTAAACCCTCGTCGACGAAAACGCAAAAATCACAGGTTAAAAATGTTCCTGTGTCGACTCCGTCTCTTTTCCCAGTGTCGACGGGCTCGTCGACGAGCACATCTACAGCACCGTCGACGGCGGTGTCGACGAAGACGGCGTCTACAGTTCCGTCTACCACTGTGGCGTCGACGACGAGAGTGTCGACGATGACGACTGCAACAGTGATGACGACATCAGCAGGGGTGTGCCTTATCTCGTCGACGACAGGTTCGACGACGCCCATCGTCTCGTCGACGATCAGCTCGTCATCGAGGATGTCGACGCTGGTTCCAGCAACTTTCTCGTCGACGGTGCCCCCGTCGACGATGATGTCACCGACGACGGTTTTGACCTCCACGTCGGCGAGACCGTCGACGACGGTTTTCACCTCCACGTCGACGGGGAAAATGTCAATTTCCATTAAAAGAAAAGGGTTGCGCCGGAGAGGCTTTCACCCAGGACAGTGGATCCCTTACCACCTGCATTATTATTGGAGGAGGAAGAGGACTCTTATGGTGAGGACAGTCAATTTGGCTATGCTAACAGCCCATCTCAGCTTCTAGTGAAATGTCAAGAAACTGATTCTGAGGGTGAATACTGCCAGGAACAAGTTTCTATACATCATCAATATCCACAACAGGAGGATGTTCAGCAACAGATGGTTTCTGTTCCCACCTCTCTGTTATCGGACTTACAGGGGATGCTTCTTGACTATCGTCAGAGGTTGTCTTCGCTTCCTCCGCAACCTATTCTCCTACCACAAACTGTGCATACTCCTCAACCCATGGTGATAGTTTCACCACCTCCAATGACTCATCCACAAATTCAAACGGAGGCAGTCCCTCAACTTCAGGATGTTTCTTCTGATGAGGAAGAAGGTGAGCTTGTGCAAACAGATCAGGGAGAGGAGTGGGACGATTACATGATCCCTGATCCCGCTTCTCCAATTCCTGCTCCTGTGGATTCCCTCCGGCTGATATAGGGGTTTTCACAAGCTAATGGAAAGGGCTTCGTTACGTTTTGAACTTCCTATGCCATCTGTTCAAACGGAGTGTTTCCTATATGATTTTAAGGAGCCGGGTAGGAGGATGATACGTTCCATTCCCATTGTAAATCATGTATGGGAAGAGGGGATAAGGACCATGAAGAATCCAGCTACAGTGGTCCCAGTGCTACCACGGCTAGACAAAAATATAAAGCTTCTGAGGACAGCCCAGCCTCGTTGACTGGTCAACCAAAGCCAGATTCAGTGATTTCCCAGGCAGCGCAGAGGAAATCTAAGAATCCTTCAGTACCTCTGACCACACCACCGGACAAGGAAGGCAGACGCCTAGACAATGCAGGGAAACGATTTTCCTCTATGGCGAGTCTGGTTATTAGGGCTGCTAATGCATTAGCGATACTTGGCCGATACGACCGCCAATTGTGGTGCGACCTTTCGCCTTACCTTGATCAATTGCCTGATACAGCTAAGTCTGAAGCGAAAAAGATCCTGCATGAAGGAGAGCTAACATCAGCAGAGATTATAGACTGTGCGATGGACATAGCTACGACATCTTTCCGCTCTTTGGCAGGGGCAGCTGTGCTTCGTCGACAAGGTTGGCTCAAAGCAACTTGGTTCCGGCCAGAGGTTCAGAATAAGATCCTGGACCTCCCATTTGACGGGGAAGCTTTGTTTGGGAAGCACATAGATGATGCTCTCCAAGACATTAAAAAAGACACTGAGACGGCTAGGTCATTGGGGACCCTTCAGTATCGGAATGTCCCTTTTCGGGGAGCAAGAGGCAGGGGTTCTCCCTCATATAGAGGATCCTATCGGCAACAGCGATATTCCTCGTATGCTCCCGCATCCCAATCTTACCGGCCTTCTTACAACCAGAAACAACAAGGCCAGACGTCATCTTTCTCCAGATCCAATTATAGGGGAAGACAGAATCGTCAGGGACGAGGCGCCTCTAAGAGGCAGTAGCGGCGACCTGGCTCTTTGCGCTGTGCCCTCCTCCTCCTCGAAGACATCTGTAGGAGGCAGGGTTTCTCTTTACCTTCAAAACTGGCAACGGATTACATCAGACCGTTGGGTCCTAAACATCATTCAGAGTGGCCACACCCTGGAGTTCATTCATCTACCACCATCCAGAGCTCCTCCCGCCTCCTCCATGAAACATCTGCGTCTTCTCCGGCTCGAAGTTCATCAACTGCTGATCAAAGGGGCAGTAGAGCCAGTTCCTTTCTCTCAGAGGAGCAAGGGTTTCTATTCCAGGTTTTTCCTGGTAAGGAAGACATTGGAAAAATGGCGGCCGATTCTCGACCTCAGGGAGCTCAACACTTATCTCACAAAACAATCCTTTCGGATGGTATCTCTCCAGGACATTCTGCGTCTTCTCAACACTGGGGATTTTATGGCCACTCTCGATCTCGAGGATGCGTATTTCCATATACCCATCCATTGGGCCCACAGAAGGTTTCTTCGGTTTACAGTCGCCAAGAGCCATTTTCAATTCAAGGTGCTTCCATTTGGCCTTCGCTCAGCTCCGAGAGTCTTCTCCAAGGTGCTTGCACCGGTAGCGGCATTTCTCAGGAAACATCATTTCCAAGTCTTTCCCTACCTGGACGACTGGTTGCTAAAGGCTCCTTCCAGGGGGGCAGCAGCAGAGGCGGGCGCCTCTTGCACCTGCCTCTTCTCCAATCTGGGCTTGACTCTAAACACCACCAAATCTTATCTTCGCCCTTCCAGGAAGGTTCAGTTTCTGGGAGCGATTTTAAACACATCTCTCAGCAAGGTTTTTCCTCTCTAGAGCGACAAAGAAATCTAATCTCAATGGGCCACCTAGTGCGAAGAAAAAAGTATCTTTCGGTTCGCCTCTACAAGTCCCTGCTGGGTATGATGTCCTCCTGCATTCCATTGATACCTCACTGCAGATTGCGAATGCGTCCCTGCAGGAGCTTCTGGATTTACAGTGGAAACAAGTGAGCGGATCCTTCAACGACAAGATTCGGATCACTCAGGACATGCGCCAGGCCATTCGATGGTGGACAAAACAAGAGCATTTGTCCCAAGGTCTATCCTTCGTAACCGCTCCAACACCTCAAGTGGTAACTACGGATGCGTCACTGGAGGGCTGGGGCGCAGTTTTGCAGGATCTGCAGGTCAGTGGTCACTGGCTTCCAGAACATCGCCTCCTTCACATCAACCTCTTAGAGTTGACAGCGATTCGTCTAGCTCTTCAAGCTTTTCTTCCAAGTTTGCAGGGTCTGTCGGTACTTGTCCGGACGGACAACACCACAGCCATGCACTACATCAACAAGGAGGGCGGCACCAGGTCTCTGCCATTGTCACAAGAAGCCCAAATAATCTGGGAGTGGGCGATCTGTCAGGGAATTTCTCTGAAAGCAGAACATTTGCCAGGAGTACTGAACGACAAGGCGGACAGACTCAGCAGGCTGAAGTCTGTCACACACGAGTGGGAACTGGATCAGACAACGCTGGAGAGGGTTTTTCGCCAGTGGGGCAGACCTTCCATAGACCTGTTTGCCACACCAGAAAACAGGAAATGCCAGTGCTACGCCAGCAAGCTGCACCATCGAGGGTCACTGGGGAATGCGCTTTCAATAGCCTGGTCAGGCGCATTTGTCTACGCCTTTCCCCCCATTCCGCTAATTCCCAGAGTACTCAAGAAGATGAAAGTGGAAGGATGCAAGATGATCCTAATAGCTCCTGCCTGGCCGCAGCAGTTTTGGTTCACCGAACTTCACCTTCTCTCCTTGGACCATCCTCTTCCACTGCGACCAATTCCTCACCTTCTTACAATGTCTCAGGGTCAGATACTACACCCAGATCTTCGCTCGTTACAGCTCACAGCATGGCTCCTGAAGAGCGGGAATTTCTTCACTTAAATCTTCCAGAGGAGGTTAAAGATGTTCTTTCACAGGCAAGAGCTCCTTCCACGAACAGGACCTACCGCTTAAAATGGAAGCGTTTTAGCATATGGTGTCTAAGCAATAATTTGGATCCTTTCTTATCACAACCACACCAGGTCCTTCCGTATTTCCTGGCCTTGGCTAGGGCAGGTTTGGCTCATTCCTCCATTAAGGTGCACTTAGCAGCAATTTCTCGTTTTCGACGCACGTCCTCTGGGCCTTCTCTTTGGTCAAGCAGAATTGTCAAACAGTTTCTTAAGGGCCTCTTCAGGGTGTTTCCGCCAGTGAAGCCTCCACCGCCTTCGTGGCAACTAAATTTGGTTCTTTCTCAACTTATGAGGCATCCATTCGAACCGATTCATCGGTCAGATCTCAAGTTTCTCTCCTGGAAGGTCGCTCTGTTGTTGGCCCTCACTTCAGCCAGGAGGATAGGAGAATTACAAGCTCTTACAATTCAGGAACCCTTCCTTCAGTTCAAGGGAAATACTGTCATCTTGAGAACTAATCCAAAATTTATTCCTAAAGTACCTTCTTCTTTTCATCTCAACGAACCAGTGATCCTTAAAGCTTTTTTTCCTCAGCCTACTTCACCGGCCGAGAGAGCTCTTCACTCTCTGGATCTACAAAGATGTTTAAAATTTTACTTGGATCGAACTAAGTCCTTCCGCAAATCTTCACAGTTTTTTGTATCATATAGCGCTCCCCGCAAGGGATTTCCCATTTCCAAACAGGGGATATCTCGCTGGGTTGTGAGCGCTATTCGATACTGTCACACAGCAGCGGGCAAACCCCTGGAGGGTGTTGTCCGAGCACATTCGACAAGATCTATGGCATCTTCAGTGGCCTTGTTTGCTGGGGTCCAGATCAAGGACATTTGTAGGGCTGCAACTTGGAGCAGCACTCACACCTTTACAAAGCATTACTGCCTGGAGTCATCACTTCAAGACGACGCGGCGGTTGGACAGGCAGTCCTGAGGAACCTCTTCCAATGAGTGGTGAGCTTTCCCTTGCTTCCCTCCTTCCTTCTTTTATCTGCTTTATACACATTTTCTCTTGTTTATAAATGCACTAACTTATCCATGCCTTTGGCTGGTTTTAAAAGATGTATTTAGAGAATGTTTTTTCAGACAGGTAATGTCTTATGGAAAATGTGTATCCTTACTGCTAGCTACTCTGATTCCAAGCATGGGAATCTATGAAAGCTCCAATACTGGAGTAAGAAAACAAGTTACTTACCTGTAACTTTGGTTCTCCAGTATTGGAAGCTTCATAGATTCCCATGCGACTCACCCTCCTCCCTGGGAAAGCTCAGCCTCTCTCTGTGTATGTTTTCACAACGTATACGAAAATCTGAGGAGCTGAGGTTCTTTCACCAGGGTTCTAAGGGGTGAGGTGGCTCTGATTGGCTAATGAGTCTTTTGGTCTCTTTTACAAAAAGACATGGTCTGACTACAAAATGGGATTAGGCCTAGGCCTGTTTCTCTTTGTAATGGTTATTTACTACTGTTATATATATATATATATATATATATATATATATATATTTACCGAGGCTCCCATCTCGACGACGGGGAATGATTCCAAGCATGGGAATCTATGAAAGCTTCCAATACTGGAGAACCAAAGTTACAGGTAAGTAACTTGTTTTCTTCACTGGACTTGAGGGTCTCATTCAGGGGTACTCTCTCCATGTTTGTGGGTGATGGTCTGTTCTGAGTCGTATGTGTGCAAGAAGATGCCTTCCCACATCCTGGTTACATGTCATATGTATTTTGCCAGCTGTACCTTTTATCTGTGTTCATAAGCAACAGGACCAGCATTTGGCATGGGCGAGCTGGGCCTAGGCCGGGGGCGTCAATATTCCGAGGGGCGCAGCAGAGAGCAGCTTAACTTAATGTTATGCAAACGGCAGCTCGTCCATCCCACTTGGTCTCAATTGGGTCCCGTTAAAGAGTTTGTAATCAGCCCTTAATGCACCTCAGCATAATTGTTAGCACCCCACAAACCCTCTGCCCTCCTTCCATTTTCCTCACACCTCCTGCTGTCACACCGCAGTGACCCACCCCTCCAGCCCCCACAACAAACAGTTTTCTTTCTGCCCAGGGTACTGTCCTGGTCAATCCGATTTACGGCCGGCCCTGATAAGCAGAAGCTACCTATGTAATTATATGGGGGTACTGCAGATCTGGAGTTTGCTGGCAGGTCTTGTGTGTGGTAGCGAGTACTCGTGTGGCGCAACGCAAAATTATGGGGCCCCCCATAAAATGTTATGAAAGGCCCTGAGTCTTTCATATCTCACAGATATTCCTTGGCCTTGAGCTTCATAGGAGCCCTCTGATGGGTTCTGGGACCCCCAAAGGATTGTGGTCCCCCTTCACCGCAGAGGCTGCGGGTCCTGCGTACGCCCCTACTCAAACAAAAATTCTCTACCTGTATGAATCAATATGCGCTAAAACGTCACTGATTTATTATAGACACCTGTCAAGCTGGCCTACTGACAAAAGCATACCACAATGGGAATATCAAAACATATCAAAATGTATTAATATTTAATGCACATTATTTGATTGTTAAATGAGACATAAAAAAGATAAATCACATCCCACCCCACACTCACTCGGCCATTCAAACAGCAGAACTCATACCCACACATACTCATACGTACTGATGATCAGGAATCCAACCATACACAAAGCACCAGAGTCAGCACAATAACAAGGGGACCAAACAATGCCATCCAGTGTAGACATCAATGATAATATTTTAGAACACACAGGTCATTTTATACAAAAATAGCATGATAAATTAAACAAATACAGAAATAGAAAAAGAACAATGTATGAGTTAATCCATGAAGTTCAGATCAGCATATTCGAGCAAATTGGAAAGTTAATCATAAGCTTTTTATGGTCCACCAAATATTTCTAGTCTAGAGGGAGGACGCTGGGATCTAAGTAGTAGTTCTATACCCCGATATTAGGATCCTGAACGTGGCGTCATGAGGACATCAGGGCAGTTCAAAAAAATCGAGCATCGGATAGAGCTGATCCGGCTATTGACCGGCATCTCGTCCCAGCGTGCTACCTCTGGATAGACGCCGGCAGCATCAGTACTACGGGAAACGAGCACCCTGCCTATGTTTTCTACTAGCCGATGCTCGATTTTTTTGAACTGCCCTGATGTCCTCATGACGCCACGTTCAGGATCCTAATATCGGGGTATAGAACTACTACTTAAATCCCAGCGTCCTGCCTCTAGACAGACGCCGGCACCATCAGCATTACAGGAAGCGAGCACTTTGTTAGCGTCTCTGACTAGCCTATGCTTGAGTCTTCTGAACCGCCCTGATGTTTCTATGATGCTACACGCAGTGCCCTTATATCGGGGTGTAGAACCGTTAATCATATTCCATTTTAATACTTGGAGCGCTATCTGCCCCATGCGGTTTCTCTTTGGATTCTTTCTGTTTCCGTATTGGAAATCTGTATGTTGTTGTCAGCTCGTTCAGCCTGGAGCCCAGGCACGTCCCACTGCCACTACCTCTGATACATTCGCCCTGAGGAAGGTGTGACCCGCACTTGGGTCAAACACCGAAACGCGCGTCGGCGTTGAAATATTTGGTGGACCATAAAAAGCTTATGATTAACTTTCCAATTTGCTCGAATATGCTGATCTGAACTTCATGGATTAACTCATATATTGTTCTTTTTCTATTTCTGTATTTGTTTAATTTATCATGGTATTTTTGTATAAAATGACCTGTGTGTTCTAAAATATTATCATCGATGTCTACACTGGATGGCATTGTTTGGTCCTTTGTTATTGTGCTGACTCTGGTGCTTTGTGTATGGTTGGATTCCTGATCTTCAGTAGGTATGAGTATATGTGGGTATGAGTTCTGCTGTTTGAATGGCCGACTGAGTGTGGGGTGGGATGTGATTTATCTTTTTTATGTCTCATTTAACAATCAAATAATGTGTATTAAATATTAATACATTTTGATATGTTTTGATACTCCCATTGTGGTATGCTTTTGTCAGTAGGCCAGCTTCACAGGTGTCTATAAATCAGTGACGTTTTAGCGCATATTGATTCATACAGGTAGAGAATTTTTGTTTGAGTAGTTTGCTTATTTTCCCCTGTTGTTCTCTACCTACATTTGATTTAAGGGGCCCCCTCTGTTAGAGTGGTTCCTGCGTACGCCCCTGTTAATACTAGTGACGGGTACTGCAAGACTCGTCTGAGGTACAATGACTTAGCTTGTGTGGCCTGAATGATAAATCGGCAGTGGGTTCTGTAGTTGAGGATTGATGTTGACTGGCAGGGTGCGGTGTGTGTTACACCACTGGATAGTACTTCTGGCGGGCGCTCTGCTGGACATGATGAGGTGCTTTGGCAGAGATATGTGGCAGTCTGAGTATTGAAGTATAAGGAGGTGCTGGAAGTCGAGACTGACGTGTACTGGAAGAGTTGTTTGAGATCCCGTTACTGGAAAAGTCTGTGTTTCACAGGTCGGTACCAAAGTGCTCTGGTGTAGCCGCTTATGAGTTGTGAGCTTCAGCAGGGTTGGTTGGGATTTGAGGGCAGGTCACTGTGAGGTGCATTGAAAGGGCTCCTTGTGAGTACGAGCGTTGAATGAGCTAGCGTTGCTCCATGTTAAGATTGAGGTGCACTGGCTGAGCTCTCTGTGTGGGTGAGTTGTTTGCTGTATGGGGATCTGTGGGGTGAAAGAGACCACTGCGTTAGTTACTGACACCCAAGTCAGTCCTGCGTGGGGGAAGGGAGTGGGGCCTCGAAGATGAAGCTCTTAGGCACCTACTCACACAAGAGGTATTTATAGCAGGTGAGGAAGGAGAGATGGCAGGAGGCAAGAGATGGCCCCATCTAATGTTGCAGGTTATGACTTCCTGTGTGGAAGTTCCAGTCCTGGAAGATCAGGGGGTGCTGCTGAGCTGGATGGAGTTACGCCTGTGGAGCTGTGTGCGCACCATAGGACTTGAAGACCAGGGGGTGCTGCTAAGCTGGATGGGGGTACGCCTGTAGAGCTGTGTACGTGCCATATGACTGGAAGAGCAGAGTGTGCTGTAGATCTGGACCGAGACGCACCTATAGAGCTGGGTACAAGGCGCTATGACTAGGAAGAGCAAGGGGGGGCTGCAAAGCTGGAGGGAAGTGCACCGGTTGCGCTGCATGCGAGCCCTGAGTATGGAACAGCCTGGAGTGCAGGCGGCTGAGATGCCTGAAGTGTACGCATAGTGCTGCGTGCGAGCTCGAGAGCAGGAATAACAGGGGCGCTGCAGAGCTGGACCTAGGAGTACCTGTGGCAGCAGGGGGAGCAGAAGAGGGTGCAG
The DNA here is from genome assembly GCA_963921515.1 of Calotriton arnoldi. NCBI lineage: Eukaryota > Metazoa > Chordata > Amphibia > Caudata > Salamandridae > Calotriton > Calotriton arnoldi. The sequence continues at coordinate 7,919,495 of CAWUFW010000013.1, read as the reverse complement.
GAAGGAGTGCTGCAAGGTGCTGCCCAAGCTGGTTTACAGCTACCATTCTCATACATACTTACTCCAGTAAGAAGAATCATCAACGATTCCTTAACTACCTGAATATTTCCAGAAGAACTAAAAAAGTCATACATACGCCCTTTACTGAAGAAAACAAGCTTGGACCCGCTGAACCCTGACAACTACAGACCCATTACAAATGGACCTTTCCTGGGCAAACTGATAAAAAGAGCAGCGTCCGCCCAGATGTCACAATTCATTGAAGAGAATGACATACTTTCAGACTTCCAAACAGGTTTCCGTCCGGGAAGAGGCACAGAATCTGCCCTCCTTGCCGTCTGGGATGACCTGAAGAACACAGTAGACCACAACGGGGTTGCTGCGCTTCTCCTCTTGGACCTCTCGGCTGCCTTTGACACGGTTGACCATGACACTCTGAAACAAAGACTCTATGAAGCCAGCATAGAGGGGACTGCTCTAGACTGGATCGCGTCCTACCTTCGAAACAGAACTAATGTCATCCATACCCCACCTTTCTCATCCAAACCATACTCCACAAAAGGAGGGGTCCCTCAAGACTCTATCATCTCGCCCATGCTTTTCAACATCTACATGAAGTCATTACCGGTACTGATCAATCAATTTCACCTCATGTGGTATAACTATGCAGATGACACACAAATACTCCTTCAACTGGAATGCCCCAAAGATATTGGAAACTCCCAAATTTTCAGTTGTCTGAGCCGTGGATCGGTGGATGACTTGGAGCCACCTCAAATTGAATGCTTCCAAAACGGAAATACTGGCGATTGGAAACATTATGACCCGCTTGCCGCCTGGCCTGATGAACTGGGATCACCACCTAAAGTATCGAAGGAAGTAAGAAACCTCGGAATGACCATGGACTCCAAGCTGTCGATGAATGCCCAAGTGGACAAACTAGCGAGATCAAGCTTTGTCACTATAAAAGCGCTGCGCCAAATTTTCCCTCATTTGGGATTTCCACACAAGGTCCAAGCTACCCTTGTTCTGTCCAAACTCGATTACGCCAATAGCCTCTACCACGGATCACCTTTAACGACCATGAAAAGACTACAACGGATTCAGAACTCGGCTGCCAGACTACTCTTGCATATCAATCCGCGAGACCACATCTCACCTGCCTTGAAAGCCCTGCATTGGTTACCGGTTGCCAGAAGATCCACGTTCAAGCTGCTTTGTATCACCCACAAAGCAATACATGGAAGGGGACCGCTCTTCTTCAGAAATAAAATCACCAAACACATTCAACAAAGGAACCTCTGCTCTAAAATGGCACCTCGCCTCAAAATCCCAAGATACAAGAAAAAAACCATGGGTGGCACATCCTTCTCTGTTCAAGCAGCCAAACTATGGAACTCTTTACCCCCCAACATAAGATCCACCGACAGCCACCTTATCTTCAGAAAACTACTCAAGTATTGGCTCTTCCCCGCATAAGCACCATACGCAAACAAGAAATTTACAGCATATCCCTCTGTATATAATTTATTTTTACTATAAATATGTACCTATCTTTGTGTATTGCTTTGTATAAACATGTAGAATAATTATGTTACATTTTTTTTTTTTAATTCAAGTACAATAAAACACGAAAACCGGAGTTTATCTGGTGCATCTTTGGTCTACATGTACTTCTTCCATTGTGCATCTATGTACCTTCCATGTACTCGGATCTGTGTGTTTGTTACTTTCCTCCTGAAAAGCATATCCAATACACTACCCTATTTCTCATCCTGTACCTCTATCGATATCTTTAATCTACATATACCTACCCCCTTTATGCATCTATATACTTTAAATGTACTTATGGATCTATATATTTATCACTTTCTTCTAATTCAGCATATCCAATGCACTACCCTATTTCTCACCCTATACTTCTCTCAATATATCTTCTAACCCAACTTTCTGACTCATCTCAAACTTCTTTCTACTACTCTTTCCAATGCACTACCCTATCTCTCACCCTATACATCTATCAATATATCCTCTACATCCACTCTCTCATTTATCCCAAACCCCATACCACTACTATGATCCCCAAAATAACCCTTCCTAGACTCTCCCATACTCTACCCCTCCTTGCATCATCTGACACCTCTTTTACTATACCGATCCCCAAAACAAACCTTTCTAAACTCTTCCCTCTGACTCTTCCCCTCCACAACCCCTTTTTACTCATCCAAAAGCCTCCTCCTACTGCTATGACCTCCAAAAAACAAAAAAACAAAATCAAAATCCTTCACTCTCCTATCCCTCCACTATCCTTTTCAATCAAAATAACAGACTAACATGTTCACTTCTCAAATTTCATATTCCACTATACTAATTCACCACTAATCCTGTATGGGTCCCAGAGTAGCGTGCTACTCGCCAAAAAAGCGCTTCAACACCCCATCAGAGGAAAGCAAGCGCTATATAAATACAAACCTCTTTCCCTCTTCTATCCTGCCGCTACCCTTCTCTATCCAAATAACTGAATAACATATCCACCACTCAAATTACTTCATATTTCACTATACTAATTTTCAACACTAATCCTTTTATGGGTTCCGGAGTAGCGTGCTACTCGCCAGAAAAGCGCTTCAACACCCCTTCAGGGGTAACAAGTGCTATATGAATGCAAACCTTTCTCCCCCTTCTATCCCTCCGCTATCCTTCTCTCTCCAAATAACTGACTAATATCCACCACTCAAATTACTTTCATATTTCACCATACTAATTCACCACTAATCCTTTATGGGTTTCCGGAGTAGCGTGCTACTGCCCCTCCCCCCCAAAAAAGGCGCTTCAGCACCCCATCAGGGGTAACAAGCGCTATATAAATGCAAACCTTTTTTACTCTTCTATCCTTCCGCTATCCTTCTGAATCCAAATAACTGACTAACCTAGCCACCACTTTAATTACTTTCATATTTCACTATACTAATTCAACACTAATCCTTTATGGGTCCCGGAGTAGCGTGCTACTCGCCGAAAAAGCGCTTTGACGCCTCGTCAGGGGTAGTAAGCGCTATATAAATGCAATTACAATACAATACAGCACTGGTTCTTAATTTGTCATAACAACTACTCAGGATGTTCGTTACTGTTTAGAAAATTAAATACTAGATTGATAACATATCTACATATAAAAGAGCACAATTAAAAATTGAACATTTTAAAACGCTCTGTAAATGTGAAGGAATTTGAAACTGGAGGCTAAAATTAAGTTGGTGTCCTTACCTCAAGTCATAGGAGCAGCGCACATAGAGCAAACAGTAGTATGCGCTATTGGTCATCTCAACTCAACTGAAGCAGTAATGTGCACCAACAATAATAGAGGATGCACTGGGGGAAAAAAGACAACCTGATATGCTGAAGTCTAGCATACTGCTTTGTCTTTTAGAAATAAAATACCATTTTGTAAAGCTCCAACCTTCCCATTAAAATTTCAATTTTTGTTTATTCTTTTGCTCTTGAATTAAAGAAAATATTTCATAATTTGTGCATTTCTTTGTTGTATACTTGTTTTGTAATTGTATCTTTTTTGAGGTTCATATCCTAGAAATTGCTTAGGCCGGGGGTCCCCAGGTTCTATTACTTATTCAAACGGAGTCCACAGAAGTCAAAAGGTTAGGAAACACTGCCATGCAGGACACACTCGGTCTGATTTAAAGAGCTATACAAGTCTTTTTCGGAGTTATCATGTGGTACCACTGGACACTAATTGTGGGCATTAAGAAACAACAACCACAAGTCTGACTGAGTGGGCATAAGTCTGTGTTACAAGGACACAATTGTTGAATATTTTATTTTTTTATTTTATTTATTTATTCACTTATGTTTTTTTACCTCCGGGGCTTTTGGACCCTGCATTGGTTCATTTCTGTGTCAGAGTGGGCGTGAGAAAGATAGATGTTTCTTAACAACAGGAAGAACGAGGAGGGATTGAAAAATTGAGGAGTGTAGCAGGCACCGGTGCTCTCTTGGTGAGAATGGCAGCATCCTTTGCAGCAAAGGTTGTCAGTCCAGCAGTGCTTAATTTGTGCCGGTGGTTTCCGGTGCTTGGCACCACCACTTAATTGTCAGCACCGGCTCTAGTGGCAGTCCACCACATAGTGGCACTGTCATTTTAAATTTGCGATGAGCACAACAACCATGTTTATTAAGTCGATATACATTGAAAATAAACAAATACCGGCCTCTCATGCCATTATTATAGCTTTGTGTGGCCTGAAATAGTCTGAATTGTCACACTTGTAGGAGTGCGATGGTTAGGTGTTATGTTGGCACTCCTGCTGGAAGGGTATGGGAGCTGCAGGCTGCAGTGACCTTCCAAGAAGGGCCCTGGCACTTCATTTTTTACAAATTAAGCACTGCAGTACAGGAGTATTGACCTTAGTAGTGTGTAATTGGAGATGTTTGGAGGTTCCTGGAGTTGAGTACAAGGTGGGAGTTGGTTTTGTTTCTGTGAGATGTCCCCAGAGAACCAGTTAGCCACGTGTGGCTGTTTTTGCCCGGAACATCACCATCTTTCGTGCTCCAGAAGATTGGAGCCTTCATGTTGGTTGATGGTCAGTGGGTTTGCCTTGCAGGAGGACTTTTTATCAATCTGTTATTGAGTCTGCAGACCAGAATTAGCAACAGGAGCTTGAAGCTGCTCCATACAAGGTTCAGAATGGAAGACCATGTGGGGAAGCCAGAAGTACACATCACTGCATTGATTATGTTGACATACATCCACTCCATTTGTCCTTTAATAGACAATAATAATGTACCTCTCAACTCGCCCTCATTTGTACGATGTCTCAATTCTTGGACTCATCTTCACCTTAGATAAAAACAAAATGTTTCATGTAGATTTCAGTGTACTCACTGTCCTTTGTTGGGCTATTTTACTCGGTATGTGAACAAGACATCCACTGACTTAACCAAACACAATTCAGTGGAATATATCTAACATTTTAGATACAAGAACTTCCCTAACTTGATTTGCTCCCTCACACTGCCCTCCTTCAGGCCTTGGATCTCTAATACAGCCATTGTCTTGTCCCTGCAATGGCATCCAATTCTATAAGCAGTCCCACATGTTTCCCACACCGGTCTGCTTCCTTGAATGTGTATAGTAACATGTGCCAGCACATGTTTGTTTGCACATGGTTCATTCTCTGATGCTCCACTGTGAACAGGCCACCTCCTCTTCCGGCGGAAGAACTCCACGGTACCTTCTACCTTGGGATTTGTGCACGCTCATGTTTTCCAGTGGCACTTGTATTTCCTTTGCCACTTATCTGGGGTTTACTTTTTCCAGCCAGTTACTACTTTGTGGTTCCTGCCACCATTTCCATACTTTTCCTACCTAATTGCTTCACTTTCAGTCTGTTTATCTTCTTTTTCTGGGGTCTGAATACACACACCCTCTTCCTTTCCGGGCAAAGTCTTTTCCTTTGGCCCTATCTAGATGTTTATTCTGCAGTCTGTTGCAATTCAGAACTCTCAGCTGTGTTTCAGATTTTGCCCTGTCTCTGTTCTTGTGCTGTGACGTCAATTGATCTTTTTTCTGATTTGTCTTGGCTAATTTCGTAATTCAAATTTCTCTTGTTCTTTTCTCTTTCTTGAATCTACTTATTCTCACAGATCTAAGCTGTCTTCATATACTAGCCTCTCTAAGACCTCCTAGTGGCTTTTCCCTCCTACTTTTATCCTTTCTGGTACTGTGTCACATGACCTTTTCTGCATGGATGATCTCTTTGCCTGTGGACCATCAGATGTGGTTTTATCAAGCCTTGCTAGTTGCCCTCCTTCCTGTGTTCAGATAGGTGCTCCTGACCTGCACCTTGCACCATGGCTTCCACCATCTTCATTTCACTGGGACTGGTCGCCATGGCAACGGCACTTCTCTACTTTCCTTCTATTTCTTTTTTACTTGCCTGGCCTCCCTGCATTTCCGAAGGCACTATGTCACTGTGACAGAATCTAAACGCCTAAGAGTGTCACCTAGGGGTCTCCAAGTACATAGGAGTAGACACAAGAATTTAAACAAATTACTTGGTTCAAATTCAATCTCAAGTGTAAACTCTACAAATATTTGGTATCCTAGAGGTTTGCAGAGACACATTAATATACTGTTCATTGACCATATCTATGGAACAAATACAACTTTCAGTGGCAAACATAGCCTTTAGTAGACGTCATATACAAAAAAGATTTTTGCAAGAAATGGAGGGACGTCACTCTTAAAAACCCTTGTGAATATTGCTCAAGAAATGTAAGAATGTGTGGCCTTGAGCTCTGGTTCTATTTGCTGCTCTAGTGAATCTCACCCGTTTTGTCTGTTGATCGTTGCTCCAGTGACGTGTTAGTTCTAGTTTTACACAACAAATAAAGTGCAGAAACAAACTTTAATCCAGAAACTATACGAAGAGTGACCGATTTTCAAAGTCTTCGCAAAAAACATCCCTTTCAACAGACATGGAGAAATCTGAACTCGATTAATCAATGTTTGTCTCTTGTGAAAGACTGTTTGTGATGTCATTTGTAAGACTTCTGCAATGTCATGTCGTTGTTTAACATTCCATGAACATCGTTGTCTCGTTCTGTGGGGAAAAGGGGGGGGGGGCCTTCGTTATAAAACCTAACCCCGGAACAACATTGGGTCACGTATATTTTTGCACCATTCGTCACAAAATGGCAACAAGAGAGTTTGTCACATTAAATGCACCCAAAATATTGTAGTCTTACGCACACCTGCAATAGGCAGCGTGAAATACAAGATGTTAGACAAAGCTCGAACCAATAATCATTATTGTTTATTCCATTTCTGTAGCGCGTATGCAACGAGGCCTCTCGGCGCTGTGATGACAAATGCCACACCCCTCTCCAGACCGCTGGCGTGAGTCAGGAGGTAACCCCTACAAACTGGGAGCCAGTGGAGATGGAACATGATGAGGTGATTAAGGATATAAAAAGGGCACTAAAAAAGTTTAACTCACAGAGCACAAAAAGTTACTAACATGACCATGCCAGTGATGTCATTACGCTTGGTTTACGGCGCACAGTACTCCTGCTGCTGGCTTGTCACCCTGTTTGATGGCATCTACCCTAACCCCCTGCACACGTTAACGTTGCCATGGTGGCATATCACGTGACTATGAGCATGCCTTGGACTTCCTGTTTGTGACGCTATGTCAATAGTCCTCCATCTTAAAATAACATAACATGTTTTAAGGCACCATCATTTTGGCATATGCGATGCTCATACTTGGCAGATAGGACCAAGTGCTGTAAGTAATCTCAATAAAGGTGACCTTTGTGGATTTGGGGGCGAGTAGGAAACAGGATATAAGTGTATTTCACCTTTGGAGGATGCTCTTATTTTCAGGAATGGGACTGGAAAGCTATGAGATGCAATATCAGTGGATACCTGCGGCAGTACACACTATATAAGCCATCTCACAGCACTACAGCCAAGAGCTCAGAGGTGGGACAAGCATTTTAACCTTAAGTGATGCTTGAAGCCATGGACCTTTGAAGGAATGTTTGCATTTAAGTTGTATGTGTACTGTGCAAACCTTGACAAAAAGCAGCAAAGCGCTCTTCAGGGTCAAAGGCAAACATGCCCTGATTGGAGTGGAAACAGTGTTCTGAAAGTGTAGGTGGGCTGTTACTTTGTTGTGAGGTAGAGCCCTTTAAAGAGGCATGTCTTCAGCTTTCTGCTACATTAGGGGTAGTCCTGATAATATAGGAGTGTTGTTCCAGATCCTGGGTGTATAAATTAAGATGGCCTGATGCCATGCTTTTTTGATTTTACACATTTTTTGTCTCCACGTTTGCACGTCTTCAGCTGCTGATGTGTTGACACCCACCAGAGGTGGGAAGCTTGTCAGTCAAATAATCAGGGATGCTGGTCATAAGGAATTCTTTTATGGTGTGTTGAGCTTAAGGTCTGTGCTCGGCGTCTAGATCTGTATGAGGTGAATGCAGTGTTTGAGGCGCTGAATATCTGAAGAGAAGTAGACTTTCATGGTGAATTATGTGTCCCCGGCATATTAGAAAACTGTGATTGTGTTATTGGTGAGTAGACTCCTAAGGGGCTGAATGTAGAGGCTGAAGACAACAGGCGGAAAGAAGGAACCCTCGGGTGATGGGATCTTCTGGGATCTGGAGGTGGCCCTGTGAATGAATTGGTTTTGGTTGGATAGGAAGGAGAAGCAGTGAAGGAAGTTGCCGGTGAATCGTATCCAAGATTTTTGGGGCATGGATGAGCATGGGATGATCAACTGTGTCAAAGGCAGCTAAGTGGTCTCTATCAGTTTCAGGAGACCGGGGTTAACTTTTTGTCATCAGGTGTGCATTGCCGGTAGTTGTAATCTAGATGCCTACTGCTGCAAATGATTTGAAGCCGCGTTGGTGGTCATGTAGGAAATGTTTGGTGTTGATGTGGTTATCAAGTTGTAAATAGACTGCTTTTTCAATAGTTTTGCTGATGAAGTGTGTGAGAGTGATGGGTCGGTCATCCGCAAGGTCGTCAGGGTGCCTTTCTTCGGGAGTGGGATGATCTACCCTCTGTTGAAAGTTTCTACAAAGATGCCTTCAGTGAGAGAGAGATTGACTGTGTTGTGTAGGGCTGGGAAAACGTCTTCACAGAAACTTTTGATGATGGGCAAAGGAAAAACATAATCTTTATGGAAATGGATTTGATGGAGTTACGAATATTGGCAAGGTCTGCTAGAGAGGTATGAAGGATGACCACTGTGGGATGCAAAAAGAGGGGAGGGGTGTCAAAGTAAAAGGAAGCTCAGTGCTGATGTGCTGTTGGATCTTCTGTACTTTTCACAGAAGAAGAGTTTATGGGCATTGCACTGGTCTGTGGAGTGTAGGTTTTTTAGGGTCAGGCAGAGGGTTAATGCAATGCTTGATTGTCTTTATGAGCATTCTGCTTCTGTTGGCAGCTTCATTGACAGTGTTGGTATAGTACCTGGCTTTGGCTGACATGAGTTATCGACATATTTCATGGAGGGACTTCAGTAGAATGAGATCTTTGTTAAAGTGATTTCAAAGGGTGTTGATGTTTGATGTGGCAGGGTAGGGTTAGAGGTGAACTCCTGCTTTTGGGTATTGATGGAGAAATCTGTGAAGGATTTGAAGGTTTGTTCTGTTTTGGGCTGACCTTTGAGTGTTGCTTGTACTTTGAGCATAGTGAGGGGGGGGCAACCTTTGACCTCTTGGTAGGTCGCCCCACCTCCGCACAGCGCTGCCTGTGCGTCCAGTTCCTGCCGCTGCTGTAGCTGAGGCCCTCCTCCACCCGCAGGCTACCACCTGCGCCTCATCCCTGGTGGCCAGTGGTAGGCCGTAGGTAGGTTCTTGTCTGTGTAGCGTCATTTTTGCTGTTTTTTGCCCTTCCATTAGTGCCCCCTCTGCTGTGATCTTTTTTGCCCTTCCGTTTTGTGCCCTCTCTGCTGTGATCTGTTTTCCCTTCCGTTTTGTGCCCCCTTCTGCTGTGATCTGTCTTGTGCCTGTGCCCCTCTGTGCCCTCTTTGACTTCTGTACCCCCTCGCCGCCCCCGTGTTTTGCGCCACTCCCGTTTCCCGCCGCTGCGTCCCCTGCGGCCCCGCCCCCCTCGCTGACCATTCGCTGCTCCTCCCCCCACCACCTCCCCATATATGGCGGCCGCTGCGCAGTGAGGTGAGCGACCTTTGACCTCTTGGTAGGTCGCCCCCCCTCCGCACAGCGCCGCCTGTGCGTCCAGTTCCTGCCGCTGCTGTAGCTGAGGCCCTCCTCCACCCGCAGGCTACCACCTGCGCCTCATCCCTGGTGGCCAGTGGTAGGCCGTAGGTAGGTTCTTGTCTGTGTAGCGTCATTGTTGCTGTTTTTTGCCCTTCCGTTCTGTGCCCCCTTCTGCTGTGATCTGTTTTGCCCTTCCGTTTTGTGCCCCCTCTGCTGTGATCTGTTTTGCTCTTCCGTTTTGTGCCCCCTTCTGCTGTGATCTGTCTTGTGCCTGTGCCCCTCTGTGCCCTCTTTGACTTCTGTACCCCCTCGCCGCCCCCGTGTTTTGCGCCACTCCCGTTTCCCGCCGCTGCGTCCCCTGCGGCCCCGCCCCCCTCGCTGACCATTCGCTGCTCCTCCCTCCCACCTCCCCATATATGGCGGCCGCTGCGCGGCCGCGCCGCTGGCGCGCCGAAGGCAAGCCCGTCTGCGCCCGTCCGCGCCTGGACCGCGCCCAGCGCCAGAACCCCTGGCCCCCGCGGCTCCCGCGCCCGCCCCAAAGACCGCCACCGATACGACGTTAGCACACTCCACGCTCTCAACTCCGGACGGAGCCTCACCTGCTTCAAGGCCGCCCCGAAACGCACACATGGTCCCTTCACCTGCCGGAACTGCAGCTACACCAGCCTCAGAACCACCGACCCACCCGCAAAGAAGGACCTCAACCACCTCCGGTGCATCCTACTGAACACCCGCTCCGCACGCAAACACGCCGTCGAGCTCTGGGACCTGCTCGACACATCATCCCCGGACGTCGCCGTCCTGACCGAGACCTGGATGAACGACTCCTCCGCACCCGACATCGCCATAGCAATCCCGGACGGCTAGAAGATCACCCGCAGAGACCGCACCAACGGAGTCGGAGGAGGAATCGCCATCGTCCACAAGATCAGCATCAGAGTCTCGACCAGCACCGACGACACTCTCAGCACCGCCGAACACATGCACTTCCAGATCCACAAGGACCCCAACACCACTCTCAGAGGCACCCTCTTCTACAGACCCCCCCGGACCCCGACCCCAGTATCGGCGACTCCATCGCCGACTTCATCAGCACGCACGCCCTGACCTCCACCGACTACATCCTCCTCGGAGACCTGAACTTTCACCTTGAGAACAACATCGACAGCAACTCCACCACCCTGATCGACAACCTCGCCAACCTCGGACTGAAGCAACTCGTCTCAACGCCGACCCACTCGGCCGGCCACACGCTCGACCCCATCTTCTCCTCCAGCGCCCACGTCTCCTTCAGCCACACCACCGAACTCCTTTGGACCGACCACCGCTGCATCCACTTCTCCTTCCAGAAACCCACCACACATCACCGCCCTCAGCAGATCCCCCGCCGCTGCTGGAGCAAAATCACCGAAGACCAACTACAGGCAAACCTCGCTCTCAGCCCTCCCACCAACCACTCCAACGCCAACGAAGCCGCCCACAACCTCAGACGCTGGATTGACGACTGCGCCAACACCCTCGCCCCACTGAAGAAGCCCTCCCGCAGAGACACCAGCAAGAGAGCCAGCTGGTTCACCCCAGAACTCCTAGCCTCCAAGCGAGCCTGCCGGAAACAACAGAAGAAATGGCTCAGTGAAAAGACACCGGACAGCCACGCAGCCCACAAAGACGCCACCCGCAACCATCACCACCTCATCAGGTCCGCCAAGAGGACCTCCTTCACAGACCGCCTCGACAACAGCGCCCACAACAGCAAGGAGCTATTCAACATCGTGAAGGAACTCTCCAACCCCAGCTCCAACACCAACGACATCCCGCCATCGCAAGCCCTGTGCGACTCTCTCGCCACCTTCTTTCACCGCAAAATCACCGACATCCACAACAGCTTCGACTCCCAGACAGCCCCTATGGGCATCGACACACCGGATTCTACACACACCATCAACCACGACCCCCTGCCAGCCTGGACCAACGTGGACATCGACGACACCATCAAGACCATGAGCACTATCCACTCCGGCTCCCCGTCAGACCCTTTCCCACACCACATCTTCAACAAAGCCAGCAGTTCCATCGCACCCCACCTGCGCGACGTCATCAACCTCTCCTTCGAGACTGCGACCTTCCCATAGAGCTGGAAACACGCCGAGATCAACGCCCTACTCAAAAAACCCAAGGCGGACCCGAAAGACCTCAAGAACTTCTGGCCCATCTTCCTGCTCACGTTCCCAGCCAAGGTAATCGAGAAGATCGTCAACAAACAGCTAACCCGATACCTCGAAGAAAACAACATCCTGGACCCATCCCAATCCGGGTTCCGCAGCAACCACAGCACCGAGACTGCCCTCATCGCCGCCACCGACGACATCAGGACCCTGCTGGACAACGGTGAAACAGCGGCCCTCATCCTCCTGGACCTCTCCGCCGCCTTCGATACTGTCTGCCACCGCACACTACGCACACGCCTCCACGACGCAGGGGTACGAGACAAGGCCCTGGACTGGACCACCTCCTTCCTCTCCGGCAGATCCCAGAGCGTACGCCTCCCCCCTTTCCGCTCCGAAGCCTCCAAGATCATCTGCGGCGTACCCCAGGGATCTTCCCTCAGCCCGACACTGTTCAACATCTACATGACCCCGCTCGCACGCACGCCTCGACAGCACGACCTCAACATAATCTCCTACGCCGACGACACCCAACTGATCCTCTCCCTCACCAAGGACCCCCACACCGCCAAATCGAACCTCCACGAAGGAATGAAGGCCGTCGCCGAATGGATGAAGATCAGCCGACTGAAGCTGAACACGGACAAGACGGAGGTCCTCATCCTCGGCCCCAACCCCTCAACCTGGGACGACTCCTGGTGGCCTACGACACTGGGAGCACCGCCGACACCCACCGACCACGCACGCAACCTGGGAGTCATCCTCGACTCAACGCTCTCCATGACCAAGCAAGTCAACACAGTCTCCTCCTCCTGCTTCAACACCCTCCGCATGCTCCGCAAGATCTACAGATGGATTCCATCAGACACAAGAAGAACGGTCACCCAGGCCCTCGTCAGTAGCAGACTAGACTACGGAAACGCCCTCTACGCAGGAGCCCCGGCCAAGCTCATCAAACGACTGCAACGCATTCAAAACGCCTCTGCACGCCTGATCCTCGACATACCACGACACAGCCACATCACCCCCCACCTGAGAAACCTGCACTGGCTCCCCGTCAACAAAAGGATCTCCTTCAAACTCATTCACGCACACAAGGCTCTCCACAAGACCGGCCCAGCTTACCTCAACAGACGACTCTCCTTCTACATCCCCACCCGCCAGCTCCGCTCCGCCGACCTCGCACTCGCCACCGTCCCCCGCATCCGAAGAACCACCGCCGGCGGCAGATCCTTCTCCCACCTCGCCGCTAAAACCTGGAACTCCCTCCCACTCAACCTACGACAGACCCAAGACCTGCTGACCGTCAGGAGGCTTCTCAAGACCTGGCTGTTCGACCATTAGCGGTGCCCCCCCCCCTCTCCCTAGCGCCATGAGACCCTCGCGGGTATGTAGTGCGCTCTATAAATCCCATGATTGATTGATTGATTGATTGAGATGACGTGGTGGATACAGTTCCACGGTTGGTGATGTCTAGAAGACGAGGTTGAGACTGGCCTTTGGAGTGTGTTGGTCGGGTGGCAAGCTCTTTCACATAGTGTGTCAATGAGGAGGATGTTTCATAGTTTTTTCATGTTTAAGTTCTTTGAGATGTTGAAGACAAAGAAGGGTGGCTAGGCATGTTGGACAGATGAGGTCTGTAAATTCATCTTTGAAGTCCTTTTCTTTTTGGGGTGCCTGCATCTCATCACAGATGATAATTAGGGCTCACCAGGGATGTCTTTTGCTAATCCTGGTTCTTTTTTGTTACTCTTCGAGTTATCTATGCAACCCCTTGTTCAGAGAACTCTGAGGCAAGACCTTAGAGTACGCAGGGCTTACTAAGAGCCCTGTATACTCTTTGTAGTTCTCACTCATTGTCCCTTTCCTTGTACCCCAGCAATCTCCTTTTTGCTGCAAATTATCTAGAGGAAGGTCAAAAAGATAGACACTTATGCCCTCTTCAACCTCATCAGAATGTGGCAGAATTGGGAAGAGCCCAACATAGACTTATTTGAAGATGAAACCACATGTGGCATACAGGTCTCACCGGCTTCCTCAACATCCATGGTGGCACTGTGCCAGAGGAAACCGTTCCTTTAGTTCAGGGCCACACCTTCGGTGGCATAGTGGAGACTCCATTCCCACATTCCACCGACCTCTCCGGTGCTTGTTACAATCCAACGGTATGTGAGAAAGTGCAGCTGATGCTGTAGAGAGGACCTTCAATGGCATAATGACTACATGCTTCCATGGGCTCTGCTGCTTCTCATCTCTGATCCCCCAGGTGGCTCTTCAAAGGGAGTCGGTGATCTGGGTGGAATTGGGTTGTGGGTAGGATATGGGGGCATGTGAGGTAAGCAAATGGGGATCCATTCTGAAAAGGGGCTATACCTGAGAATATGGAACTGTAACAGAGCATATGGGCTATACTAAATGTGTGGAGTGATTCCTGCCCATGTGAGGCTTTATCTGTTCATATAAGGTTGCAGTGTACATATATGGCTGTATCTGAGCATATAGATCTGCACTGAGCATATGGTAACTATACGTGAGCACACAGAGCTATGTACCTGAGCATATGAGACAGTACACAGCATATGGGGCTGTACCAGGCTTATAAAGATAGACAGAATTAGTTATATGTCCATGCAAGATCATTAGGAGCTCCATCAGCACATATGATGCTGCACTTAGTACACACACCTTAGCGGAGTATATAGGGCTATTCTCTTCCAGGGGATCCTCATCAATAGTCATAAGCACTGAATATTCCCGCCCATGTGCGGGGACCCCGGAAATAATAAAAATGATATATGAAAAACATATATATATACAGCTGTATATATATAAAAACATATATCATTTTTTCTAGTATCAATGCAGCTCTCATATAGGAGGCTAAACAATGTAATAAAACACATAAACTGCTTTTGCAAATATACATAATACATGTATAAAAACACATGAGGGCAAGAAGCACTTGAACTCTGTTTTTAATGAGTAAATCTCATGAGTAAACTGCAAAAGAAAAGCAGGCATTGTTAGCCTACAGGCTGCATTGTAAACCAACATAGAAAATGAAAGCAATCTTTCATAAAAACTGGCACCGTGCCTTTAAGGCAGCCATGACCCCTAGCTTCCCATCATGCCTCAGGGGTGACAGTTAGGTCAGTTGTTCTTTCCGGCTCCTTCTGTCAGGACCCTGGAATCTCAGCTCTCTCCTTTTTTTGACTTTTCTGTCAAAAATACCTAGTTTTTTTGTGGTTTTTTCTACTTCACTCGACGTCTTTTGATAATAGAGTGAGGATTAAACCATTTTTTTATGGCAGAAAGTGATTTTTTCTGTCAAAAATGCCTTCTTTGTTCGATCCTTGCCCTGCCTGTGGCAAAAAGAAGGCCATGTCAGACACACATGATGTCTGCATCCTCTGCCTACCGGAGTCTCACTCTCCTGCCTCCTGTCAACACTGCAGGAAGCTATCCAATAGAACCATCAAGGACAGAGAGAGAATCCGTCTTTATGGCCTCTCAGAAAGAGGTAGGTCTCCTGTAAGAACAAAGAAGAGGGCGCGTTCGATGTAGAGGAGCAAGGTCCCGATATGTTCCCCTTCGGCGGCGGGCTCGACGTCGAAGGTACCGGCGGCGGAGTCGTCATCGAGGGCCTTGGCGCAGGAGCGCCATTCTTCAACTTCAAAAGCTAAGTCTCCTTTGGCGTTGCATCAGCGTCCGGCGTCGAGACAAGATCCTCCGCCGTCGACTCGATGATCGACGTCAAGACACAGATCATCGACGCCGAAACGTAAGTCATCATCTTCGACGTTGAGGCCGATGTCTCCGTTGCCGTCTCAGCGCAGATCAACGTCGAAGCAGAGGTCGTCGGATGTCCAATCGTCGACGTCGAGGCCGAGGCTTCCGTCGACGTCAGCAACACACTCGACGTCGAGACAGCAGTCTCCGTCGGGTTCACAGCCGACGTCGAGACACAGTCCTCCGTCGAAGGAAAGGCGCTCGGCGTCGAGGATGGATCCTCCGTCGAAGCGAGGACGATCGACGTTGAGGCACGACTCTTCGTCGAGGCGGCGCTCGGCGTCGAGGAACAGCCCTCCGTCGAAGCGAAGAAGATCAACGTCGAGACGCAGGTCTCCATCGGCGAGGCGCTCGGCGTCGAAGCAGCATACTCCGTCGAAGCGAAGAAGATCGACGTCGAGACGCAGGTCTCCATCAAGGCAGTCGGCGTCGAGATGCATGTCTTCGCCGAGATCAAGAAGGTCGACGTCGAGACAGAAATCTCCGTCGCGGACGACGTCGAGGCAGAGGTCTCCGTCGGTGTCAGTCCCTGTAAGTTTCTCTCCGTCTCCTTCATCGACGTCGAGAGCAGGCTCCCACCATTCCATCGCCAGGTCTGGTTCTCCAGAGGTGATTATTTCATCCTCAAGTAGCCAGGACTCTCCCTCTGGTCATCAACGTCCAGTGGAAAAGGCTCATCAGGAAGGACGGAAGTCTCCACGTCGTTCTCCTGTTAGAGCGGAGAAGTCTCCATCCATTCACCTCTCTCCCAGATGGATGCGTCCATTACACCACTGGGCGGATCATACACAGGCGGCAGGTGTTAGACGGGATCCCAGTCCTACTCACAGGTCCCCTCTGGCTCGCCTGGCACAAGATGCGGATGTTTCTCCACCAAGAGGAAGAGCTCGTACTCGCTCTCCTGCACCAACATCCAGAAGGAGATCAAGATCACGCAGCAGGAGGAGAAGACGCAGGTCTCCAACGCCTTCCACCTCTTCAACGTACTCCTCAAAAGAGACTACTCGCCCACCTTTACTGACAGTCCACCGTCGAGGATCTCTCCGGTGGACGATGTAAGCACATTCCAGGAGGTGCTTTCCAGGGGGCTACCAAACTGAACATTCCTATGCCTGTTCAGCAGAGTACTTCTTCGGTTATTTTCGAAACTTTGAACCAGAAGACGTCCTCTCGCCCGTTACTCCCATTGGTACCGGGACTTCTGAAACCGGTTATGGACATCTTTCTTACGCCGGCTACTCTCAAGACGGCACCGGCGAGAATTCTGAAGAAGTATCGTCCTCCGGAGGAAGATCCCTCCTTCTTGAAGTCAGATCCTAAACCGGACTCTGTAATTGGGGCTGCTGCCAGAAAGACCCACTCAGTGGCCTCCTCGTCCACAGTACCACCGGACAAGGAGAGCAAGACACAAGACTCATGGGGGAGAAAAGTATGTGGCACTTCTGCATCCATGCTTAAAGTCTCCAGTGCGTCAGGTCTATTGGGGCGTTACGATAGAGCTTTATGGGATTCGCTACAGCGTTTTACAGATAAACTGCCCAAAGAAGACCGTAAGGACTTCGAAGAAATTTTACAGGAGGGCAGCTTGGTAGCGAACCAAGTAATTAGTGCTGCGGCGGATGGAGCTACACTTTCAGCACACTCCTACGCCCACGGAATTTGTGCCAGAAGATCTTCATGGCTTCGCCTGACAGCATTGAAGCCAGAGGCGCAGTCCCGTATTCTCAACCTACCATTTTCCGGGTCATCGTTGTTTGGCTCGCACACCGATGAAGAGATGGCACGGATGAAGACCGAGCTAGATACCCTGAAGGCGGTGGGGCTGGAGAAGAGAAAAGAGTTTTGTCGCAGCTACCGCAATACTGATCGCCGCTCCTTCCAACAGAGGGTTCAAACCCCTCATTGGCAAAAGAACCAAAACCAACAGGGTCAGCAGAAATCGCAGTTTCAAAGCCGGCGATCCAACAGGGGAAGAGGAGGGAACCGTCAGTCCTTTACTTCGACGAAAGCTCCAGCCAAGCAATGAATGCCCGCTTCCTCCAGTACCGTTCACCACTCCAGTAGGAGGAAGTGTTGCGAATCATCTGCAAGAGTGGCGAGCCATCACCAAGGATCAGTGGGTGTTGGCTACGCTGCAGAATGGGTACTCTCTACGTTTCCGACGTCGTCCTTCCTCGATCCCTCCGGTACCATCATCATGCTGCCAGATCAACATGCTGCAGAGGGAAGTGGGAATACTTCTCCAAAAATCAGCCATAGAGAAGGTTCCACTGTCACAAAGAGGTCGAGGAGTTTATTCCAGATACTTCCTGGTAAAGAAAAAAGGTCAAAAGTCGGAATACAGGCCCATTCTGGATCTGCGAACACTCAACAGGTCCATCAAACGAGAAAAATTTCGCATGTTGGCTCTCCACCAAATATATCCTCACCTCCGCAAAGGGGATGTGTTCGATGGATCTGCAAGATGCCTTTTTTCATATACCGATAAATCAGCATCACCGGCAATATCTACGATTCATAGTCGGAACATCCCACTATCAGTTCAAAGTGCTGCCCTTCGGGCTGAAGTCAGCTCCCCGGGTGTTCACGAAGTGCATGGCAGTAGTGGCAGCTGCTCTGCGACGCAGAGGCATCTTCGTCTACCCTTATCTGGACGATTGGTTGCTGAAAGGCCCCTCTCCACAAAGTGTGATGAACCACTTCCAGCAGTGCCTAGGGTTTTGTCAAAAACTGGGCCTACATGTGCACTTCGAAAAATCGACGCAGCAACCCACTCAAACAATCCACTACCTGGGGGCACTGATAGACTCTGAGCGAGGAAAAGTGTTTCCTTCGGAGGAGAGACAATTATCCATCATTCAGAAAGGCAGACAGATTTTACACAACAGCCTGTCTTCAGTGCGTCAGATCGCCTCCCTGCTAGGATCGATGGCAGCCTGCATTTTTCTGGTGCCCAATGCCAGATTGAAAATGCGTCCTCTACAACAAGATCTAGAAGACAAATGGGATCAACGGTCTTCTTGCTGGGAAGACAACATTTGTCTATCACGCTCAGCCAGAGCATCCATCCCGTGGTGGATGAAGAAAGACCACCTGAGGGTAGGAGTACCGTTCCATCAAGCTCCTCCCTCTCAGACTCTGATCACAGACGCCTCCCTGCAAGGATGGGGAGCCCACATGGGGTCTCTCCAGACGCAAGGCCTATGGTCCTCAAAGGAGCAGTTGTACCACATAAACATGCTGGAGCTAAGGGCTGTTCATCTGGCTCTCAAGGCTTTCCTCCCTTCGATTCAGGTGAGTTCCATCCTAGTACAGATGGACAATACCACCACCATGTACTACCTGAACAAACAGGGAGGAACTCGCTCGAGGACTCTCTCTTTGGAGGCACAGACCCTTTGGCACTGGCTACTGGCGAGGAATCTATCCATCACAGCGGTTCACCTGCCGGGAGAGCAGAATTCTCAGGCAGATGCCCTCAGCCGTCACTTCAAGGAACAGCAGGACTGGGTCCTCAACGACGAGGTGGTCGACGACATCTTCTGAGCTTGGGGCCATCCGAACATAGACCTGTTCGCGGACGAAGAAAACACAAAATGCCAAGACTTCGCCTCCAGGTACTACCGACCAGGATCGAAGGGGAATGCCCTTTTGATCAGCTGGTCAGGGGCATTTGTGTACGCCTTTCCACCCCTGCCTCTCATCCCGAAGGTGGTGACCAAGCTATCTCACTCGGACACCACAATGATACTGATTGCTCCGGACTGGCCGAGACAGTGGTGGTACCCGGACCTTCTACATCTGTCAGTTTGCCCACACAAGAGGCTGCCGTGCAGACCGGACCTGCTATCCAAGATGAACGGGAGGATTCATCACCCCAACCTTCCGTCACTGAGCTTAACAGCATGGCTCCTGAGGTCCTCCAGTATGGGCATGTAGGTCTGCCACAGGACTGCATGACCATATTGAAAGAGGCAAGGAGACCTTCTACAAGACATTCTTATGCCTGCAAATGGAAACGTTTTTACATTTGGTGTATGCAAAATAATTGTAATCCTACCAAGGGGCAGGAGGAGGTAGTTTTGCCTTATCTGCTTCACCTAGCCAGAGCAGGTTTGAAATTCTCATCCATTAAGGTACACCTGGCTGCCATTACGGCGTACAGGCATTCTCCTTCTCAGCCCTCGTTTTTTCAGCTACAGGTGGAGAAGGATTTCCTGCAGGGTCTCAAGAAGGTCTACCCTCCGGTCCGACCTCCTTCACCTCCTTGGGAGTTGAACTTGGTACTGTCAAAATTGATGGGTCCACCCTTTGAGCCTATCCACAAAGCAACCTTACAACACCTTACGTGGAAGGTAGCTTTCTTGGTAGCTATCACCTCAGCTCGTAGGGTGAGTGAGATACAGGCCCTATGTTCTAAAGAGCCCTACTTGGTTTTTCATCTCAATAGGGTAGTCCTCAGGACTCATCCTTCCTTCCTCCTGAAGGTGGTGTCTGATTTTCATGTAAATCAATCTTTCTCTTCCGACCTTTTTTCCCAATCCCTCCACTCCAGCTGAGAGGGCTCTACATTCGTTAGACCTTAAAAGGGTTTTGAAGTTTTATCTGGACAGGTCGAAGCCATTGAGGAAGTCTGATCAACTATTTGTTAATTATGGTTCGATCAGAACATGTTTCCCAGCATCAAAGCGGTCCATCTCCAGATGGATAGTCTCATGCATCAAATTGGCTTACCAGTTGGCACAGAAGCCTCTTTGGTCCGCTCCCAAAGCTCATTCCACGAGAGGAAAAGCAGCTACGACTGCTTTCCTCAATAATGTA
Source organism: Calotriton arnoldi (assembly GCA_963921515.1). Lineage (NCBI taxonomy): Eukaryota > Metazoa > Chordata > Amphibia > Caudata > Salamandridae > Calotriton > Calotriton arnoldi. Next base: position 7,898,970 of record CAWUFW010000013.1, on the reverse strand, counting down.
CCGCTCTCTGAGATCTGCAAAGCAGCCACTTGGAGATCAGTGCATACATTTACAAGGCATTACTGTCTTGACTCAGATACTAGAGCGGACACTCAAGTAGGTCAATCCTCCTTGAGGAATCTGTTCAACAGCTGACTTTTCGGTTGTTGTTAACAAGGTCACTGCGTTTCTCATTTGCCTGCAGGTGGAAGATGGGCTTGCTATTCTATTCAGTGCTTATGACTGTTGATGAGGATCCCCTGGAAGAGAAGGATAAGTTACTTACCTGTAATCCTAGTTCTCTTCCAGGGGTATCCTCATCAAAGTCATAAGCAACCCACCCACCTCCCCAGGCAAATGAGATTATTTCATCGTTAAATATTATCTTGGTGCCCTGATCTTCAGGGTTACGCAAAGAACAACTGACCTAACGGTCACCCCTGAGGCATGATGGGAAGCTAGGGGTCATGGCTGCCTTAAAGGCACGGTGCCAGTTTTTATGAAAGATTGCTTTCATTTTCTATGTTGGTTTACAATGCAGCCTGTAGGCTAACAATGCCTGCTTTTCTTTTGCAGTTTACTCATGAGATTTACTCATTAAAAACAGAGTTCAAGTGCTTCCTGCCCTCATGTGTTTTTATAAATGTATTCTGTATATTTGCAAAAGCAGTTTGTGTTTTATTACATTGTTTAGCCTCCTATATGAGAGCTGCATTGATACTAGAAAAAATGATATATGTTTTTATATATATATATATATAGAGCTGTATATATATATATATATATATATATATGTTTTTCATATATAATTTTTATTATTTCCGGGGTCCCCGCACATGGGCGGGAATATTCAGTGCTTATGACTTTGATGAGGATACCCCTGGAAGAGAACTAGGATTACAGGTAAGTAACTTATCCTACCTGCATATACAAGGCGGCAGTAAACAATCGGGCTACACCTGTGGGTCTGGAACTATACCTATGCACATGATTTACAATTAGCATACAGGGCTACCCTTGCACATACGAGGCTGTGCTGAACCTCTAATCAATCGAGGCATGTTGTTTTATTGCCATTTGTACAGTGCTTACTGGCATTATCATGGGACAGTGGAACTATACTGGTGCATATGGGGCTCAAACTGCACATATGGAGCTACACTTATGCTTTAGCGCTATTTCTTACAAAGTGAGCTATACTTGGGAGTCAGAATGAAAATACATGTGTGCATTTGGACATTTAAAGCTGTACTTGATCACGTGAAGATAGCCACTGTATTTGAGGCTCTTCATGCGCTTACGAGTTTGAGTCTCTGCAAATTCTAGAGTGCTGTATATGATGTCTTTGGGCGCTAACACTGCAAAATAAGGAATGCCTGCGCACTCACACACACTACACAGTTAGTAAGAAGACATGAATTGACATCAAGGCAACAAGGGAATTTTCCGGTACTTTGCATCAAGATACAAGAAGGAACAGCCTCTAGCTTCGGCCATCCAGCTTCTATGAGCTTTCAGAAGACCAAAGCGTTTGAGGCTGCGTCTAGGCATTTGTCTCGCGTCTGTGTTTTTGAGGCTTTATCTGGCCTTTTGAGACTAGAACTCTGCCTTTACGATTGTACATGGGCATGTGGTGGCTGTATCTAGAATATGATGATGGTGCCTGAAACAAGCTCCTGACACAACCCACCAGGGATGCTAAGAGATGCAGGAATTTACAAAGACAATGCAGTTCTTTGGAGACAAAAAGATACGCTTTAGACAAAACTTGATCTAAAATCATAAAGACGTAATATATAATAAGAGTGTGCATGTGAGAACAAGAAGAATCCATAAAAAAAATTATCACCTAAGTTCTATAAAAAAATGTGTCAAAATATAAAGCATAAATATTAGTCTTATTGGGCTAAGGATGTATGAACGGTTTTATGAATTATTGAAAAGAGAGTAAAAGGGAAAAACTCATGAACATATAGCCTTTAAAATGTTGCACGAGATGTCCTCAGCGACTCAGGGTCCTGACACAGGCCGAGGGTCATGGGTTCATCAGCCTCCCGAGTAGGGCCATGCTATTAATGAAAGTAACTTGAGATGCATCATTGTTAAGAATCACTTTCTTCTTCAGTGAGTTCTGCAAGTCCAGATCTTCAGCCTGTGGTTCTTGGTCCCCTCCAACTAGCAAAGGAAGATGGAACTGCTAAAGGATGCCTCATGGCACCTGGGCTATGTGATTATCAAAAACACTTCAAACACTTTCTCAATCTTTTGTTGCTTGGTTTTAATTCAGGGCATTGAGCTCAGAGCTCAGGACACCATGGTGACTTCTTGGCTGGCAGATAAAGGCAGCGCCTAAAAAAGTCTTCCACTGCTTCTGTTTGAAGATGTCAAGGTATTTTAGGCGGGAACTGTTGCAGAATGCATTTAATGCTGATGGGCAAGGCTTCTCGCCTCTTATAATTGCCTTTACCCACTTCTGATAAACACTTTTACTTTGATCTGGCATAGATTCTTTCTCCATTGTCTTGAAAGAATTGTGTATCCCCTTTTCAGCTTTTGATAGCCCAGTAAAAGTAGTCCTAAGCAAACAAAACAGACGGGTTTCTAGGCACTTTGTATGGCTCACATTAGACAGGTCCCTTGCCCTCCAGGCTTGGGAAGCTTTCCAAGTGAAAATGACTCATCCCCAGAGTTCTCGTGAAAAGCTGGTCCCAGCATGGACTTTTCACTGTTGTCATCAAAATTCTTGGAAACCGCTTGTAAGGGACTTCAGACCTCGAATGAGTCAATGTGTTGGTGCCCAGTCTGGCATTATAAGGCAAAGGCTACCTCTGGATTGGTGGGCAGTTCAAAGCCACTAACTATTGCTTTCCTGCACCACCCACCACTTGAATTCGTGGGCATTAAGAAATCTCTAGAGTTAGCCTGATTGCAAAGTTAGTCTCATGCCACACATTTAGTGATTTCTATTTGGCTTTACTCAGCTGTTTCAGGCTCTTTTTCTCTCTGTTTTTTCCCTGTCGTATTCACTAGCATTAAAGATCTGACAGCTGAGTCCCGGGTTATTGGTACAACCCTCTGACCCCACCTTCTGTGGTGACGTCATATATGAATGTGCCTACCTTTTGCTCCTAAACAAGCAAAGTACTTCACTCGTCGTGCCCCATTAAGGAAAAAAGAATATCTTTCCTCTGTCAAAAAACTAGATGAGTCCCTGTGGAATAATTTCCCAGGAGAACAGGCTCTCATAATCCCAGATAGGACCAATATATCGGATTCATTTTTATTTTCTTGGAGAGTTTTATATGGGTAGACATGGCACTGTAGAAAAGTCTAGACACTCTCTGAGGTAGAGGGGCATTTACAGGAGGCAAAGGGGCGCACACAGTACAGGAGCGCAGAGACAGGGTGACAGTGCAGGCCAAAAGTTAGAGGATTTCTGGGGGGGATATGATTTAGGAAGTTGGAGATGATGAGGATGCAGACTTCCTTCCTGAGAGGTGAATGGGTCTCCCCTGGAATGGGGGTTGTTAGAGAAGGTGAAAGAGAAGGTGAAGGCAAGTGAGGAGAAGGTCTGTCTTGTGGTCCACTCATCCGTCAGTCCTTTGGTCATTTGACATAATGTCTGCCTCGGCCTGTTAGTGTTTTATATAATTGTGGACAGCACGAAGGACAAACAATAGGAAAGATGTCTTTGAGTTAATGTAAACACTTACTGAGGCTTTACAAAATATTCACTTCATAAAAACTCAACTCACTTTTAGAAACAGATCATAATCCAGATTAAAAGGTTTTTTCACTAGATTGAGATCTTTTTAAAACTAGTACTAAGAGGCCACCATAGAGATTTTACATTATGAGTTTGGACGTGTGATGTCTTGTTTTTAATATACGGCATCTTGTGGCTTCGCGCTGTGGGCACAAGAGCACCACTGTGTCACTGTCCTTCAACACACTTTGAAAGGGAGCATTAGTGGCCAGGCAAAGAACTTGAGCCTCATTTCATTGAACATGTGGGATCAGAACCAGAACTTGCAAGTGCAGCGCCTAGACTCCCGTTTTACACTCGTCAGCAATGTGATTACAGAGAGGTTAGGGATTCATCCTTATACCTGAAACCCTCAGGGGCTTAGTCAAACTACACAGACCTCAGTTCTCAGCTCTGGTCAGTGCTTAATCTTTAGGGAAAAAGAAAAAAGCAAGCAAAGGGGCCCAAAGTTTTTCTTAAGAGCTTGTCACCGGCATTGCTGAATGACAGGTCGCCGAATACTAACTAAATACTAGGACTGACTAGTCTTGATTACAGCTCCTTCCTCTTAGTTCCACCACACATCACTTCCTGTCTCCTTATCCTACTCTTGCGGGTTCCTTTTCAACCTTCCCATCTCCATTTGTGACTGTTTTCCTATCTTTCTCTACCACTTTCTTTCTCCCTTTTATCTTTTGCTTTAGTTCAAAGTTGTATTATGAAAAATAAGTCTTAGTGCCCAAAAGTGAATGCCAACGCCCACTGCCTGAAATGCAAAGCATAATTTAAGCCAGGGGTAAGGTTCATAAAAGGAGAGTAATGAAAGACAAAGTGTAGTTGTACAGCAGAGGGTGATGGGTTCACTACAGCTGTTACCCTTGAGCCTACCTGTTGGCAACCTGTAACGCTATGCTGTCCCGAGTTTAGATAGTATTACAGAAGAACTTGTTGGCCTAGTTCAACTTTGGAGCTTCCATTGGAATTTGCAGCATCTTTGTCTTTTTTTTGTGTCGAGCTCACACTACAGCACAAGCTGTCTGGTTGACAGATGTATTGTCAGCTTCCCAAGATCTTACAGTGGGCTCAAAACCTGCCCACTGCTTAGCATTGGTTGGCTTAGTTGTCACTCTAATTTGCTTGCTTCGTATTCAATGGCTTGCCTTGCCTATCTTGTATTTATTCCTCTACAGAGCACAGCCTATTTACTTGTGTCATTCTTCTGTTCACTTTTAGGGAACATTTTTTTTCTTTTTGGTTAGACAGTCATCAAGAGCGTGTGTTTTCCAGCTGTCTCCCTCATGTTCTTCTCTCCTCCCCTCTGGCTCCATGTTGCTCTCTTGCCCGTGTGCTTCTATGGTGTTCTGTCCCTCCTGTGCTTTTCCCCTACCCCCAGACAAATGTGGTCCTTTTTTTTTTAATGTGCTTTTACGTTTAAAATCTTAATTTTTTCCATTTACTTATCCAAGTGACGCCTGCCATCTAGGATTGGTAAATGCAAAAAAAAATCAAAGCAAATGGCACCTGCGTCATTCCTTATGTATGCATCTTTGGAATGATGTGACTGCCATTGATTTTATTTTGATGACGCTGCACAGTGTTCCGATGCTGTACAACACTGCCAAGAGCACTTGGCAGAGCCTGTAGGTCCCAAAGGTGAGACTACTGGCTTGGCCAGTGCTTTTTTTTTCTGTCAACAAAGTTTTATTGAATTGTACAGAAGAGGAAGACTGTTACATAAGAATAGTCATTTACGGATGATTGAGTCAAACTACATTATTGATGATAAACCAGTAAGACCATAATGTCCGACGTGTCTGAACTGTGTTATACAGGGAATAAAGTACAATATCCGACCTCAGTGGATGAACCCTTGAGAGGGATCTGAGGTCAAAACTAACGTCTTCAATTACCTCTGAGGTTGCACCGATGTGCCTTATTCACAAAGAGAATGCCCACCACTGCTGCTGTGCCATACTACAGATTAATGTTGTATTGACCATAAATACATTAACAAGATAAAGTCAAACATATGAGGCTTCTGACATGGAGTGCATAGCATGGCTTGCGTAGTGCAACCACGAGGTGTGCATTTGTAACTGCATAGTGTGTAGGAAAGATTTAAGGTGAAGTATGGTGCTAACATACTACGCCATTCCATTTCCTTCTGATTATAGGAGCACGGGCAGGGGAAGGTCAGGCAGGGATGTGTGTGACTCAATGTAAATATTTCTGCTGGATATCAGTGGAACATAGTACTGATAGGCCAGGATGTAGCAGGCCACCCGGCTCATATTGGGGAGGGCCGAGGACTGCAGGAAAGCAACTGAGTATCTGACTGTAGCATGGTAACTCTGCAAGGATCAGGCAATGCCTGACTGTAGAATGGCAACTGGGAGAAGGGAAGACTATGTCTGACTGAAGAGTGGAATGGGTGAGGATCAGGCAGTGCCTGACTCTAGATTGGTAACTGGGAGAGGGACAGGCAATATATGACTGTAGAGTGGAATGGGTGAGGATCAGGCATTGTCTGACTCTAGAATGGTAACTGGGAGTTTGCCAGGCAATATATGACTGTAGAGTGGAATGGGTGAGGATCAGACATTGCCGGACTCTAGAATGGTAACTGGGAGAGGACCAGGCAATATATGACAGTAGAGTGGAATGGGTGAGGATCAGGCAGTGTCTGGCTGTAGGCAGGTACCATGGGGACGGTAAAACAGTCTGTGACTGTAGAACAATATGGGTGACGGCCTGGCAATATATTCCTGTAGAATGGTAACTATAAGAGAGGGACAGGTAATGTCTGGCTTTAGAATGCCAATTGGGAAAGGGTCAGAAGATGTCTGGCAGTAGGTTGTACAATGGTACCTGGGTAAAGGTCTAGGCGTCTAGAAATGTTTGACTGTGCATTCGTGACTGGAGAGGGTCAGGCAATGTCTGTCTGATTTTAGACTTGTAACTGGGAAAGAGTCAGGCAATATCTGGGTGGTGACAAAGTGAGGATCAGGCAGTGCCAGACTGTGGAATGTGACTGTAACAAGGCCCTTCTGAGGTTGCACAAACGGTATGTTGTGTGGCGTAAACGGGGTGTTGTGTGGCGCTGGGGTGTGCGATGAGTCACACAGGGGCGGCCCCTCCACTAGGGCGGAGGAGCGTTGCCCCACTGCTCTCTCGCAGTTCGAGAAGCAGAAACATAAAATGGTAATAACTTCCCGTTATTACCATTTTATGTTTAGTTGCGGGTGGGAGGGGCTGTTCTGCGAGCAGGGGAGGAGTGGTGTGCCCACTCCTGAGGTCGCAATGACTGTTTGGTCGGCCCTCTGGGGCCGCCCAAACCAGTCATGCGCACTCTGCCCATTCTCCATGCAGGCTGAGGCCTCCCCGTAAGCCCCTGGCTGGGCGGCATCCCCACCAATCACAACGCTGCCATTGCAGCGTTGTGATTGGCTTAGGGGAGGAGGGAGGCTTCCTGTTCCTGGGTTCAATGGGTCCCTTAGACCTCTGGGCCCCGGTTCTACTGCACCTGCTGCTCCGATGGTAGTTACGCTGCTGCGCAGGGACAGAGAGTGTAGTGATCGTCTGATCACTGGTCTAGTGTTTAATCATTTGTGCCTCAACCACACTTGACACCCACCCCCTCACAGGCGTCACCAGTCAGGTGACCCTGACAATAAAAGGGCCGAGCGCACGTGCTCGGGGTCCAGTTCTGTTCCAGTACCAACTGTGTCTGTGTCACGTTATTTTAGTGTGCATGAGGGCCTAGGGCCCATGCATTAACTATTACATTGGTGACGAGCGGGCTAATCCCGCATGTGCAGCCACCTTTTTGAAGGTGGTGAGGGTGAGAGTGTTGCCCGTGTCGAGGGCTCCCCCCTGGAGCAGGCGAGGGAAGCGCCTGATTGCCTGCGGGGCATGTGAAGAGCCCCAGGCGTGAAGACGGTGATCGGGAGCCTACCCCGCACCGGATGTGCCCGTGAGTACTTGGCGACACCCAACGCAGTGAGACCTGCGTAGAGAAAGTGAGAACCCAGTGCGGCGGGAAAAGGAGCCGGTGGCATGCCCCTGCCAGCAGCCTGAGCGCATGCGAGGCATGCGAGGAGCCTGCGGCGTGACCCCTGCCACGGACCTGCTGAGGCCCCGAATGAAGAGTGAGCCGAGCGGAGCCCACCCGCATCGGTCGCGACGACATGCCGGGCAAAAGGTGAGCCCGCGGAATGTTGGAGGGGTCGTGGGACTGAGAAGTGAAAGTGAAGCGACCCCGGATGATATGAGGCCAGTGGGAGCCCACCCCGCATCTGTGGCAAAAGGTGAACACTAGCCAGTAGCTAGGCTACGTAGTGCCCAGGCAGCAGCTCCAACTCCCACCCCGCGCAGCGTGTGAACTGAGTGAGGCTGCTGCGGGTGGGAGGGGAGCAGAGAGAGGAAAGCGTGTGGCCCGCGGCTGATCGGAGCGGCGCCAGCACCCCCCTGCGCAGCCCGTGTAGAGAAAAGGCCTGCTGCGAGGGGCGGGAAGGTTTAAAAGTGAACGGCTGGCCGCCGCGCTTAACAAGTAAGAGGATGCAGGAGGGGGAGTAGCGTGTGCCCCGAGACTCAGCTGATGTTAGTTGTGCCCTCCCGCATGGCCCGAAGGGAGGAAACGAAAGAGACTTACCGGGAGATGACAGGAGGCCCTGCTGCGAAGCGGTGTGCAACTTGGCGGCGGTTGACAGGGAGTGTGCCTTACACCTGAGGCAGAGTCTGCAGCCGAGTAGAGTCTGGGTGCTGCACCGGTGAAGCGCGGGGCCCTGCGCACCGGCGATAGACTTTCCCCGACAGCCCAACGGAGCCGCGTGGAGGAAATGGTGGCAGCGCCACCTAAAGGCTGAGAGAGGCACTGTGATCTTCCGGGATGGAGGCGACAGCCTTGGAGGAACGGTGCGAGGGAGGCATGGCAGGGCAGAAATCGCGATGGAACATTCCCTTCCCCTGCCTCGGCGATGCCCAGATAGGCAGAACATTGTGCAGCACCACAGAACCGAGTGAGGTTCCAGGAAACGAAGGAGAACGACCGTGGGCTGCAAGAGTTAGCCTTACAGTGCCATCTAGTGGCCGTTTGCGCTACCGCGGTTAGATAAAAGGACTATAATTTATGCGCAAGCCTGAAGCCAAAGGAACCGATTGCTGCTGCCTATGATCTGGGCCAGGGAAGAAGTTTTCTACATGTATCTGGTTTAAGAGGACATGCACACACTGCAGAAGTAGAGGCAGCTCCATGGGTGTGCTTGAAGAGGAGAACACAACAGCAGCCGTTCAAAGCAGCCGTGCATACAAAGGGTCAGCGGCACATTTGCAGTGGGCAGAGCACCGCAGTACTGCACTAGCTACACAAGTGAAAAGCAACAGATTTGAAGGTACAATAAGGAAGGTTACCCGGGCATAAGTGTTGCAAGAGTATGGTACCCAAAAGACAAAAAAAAAAGACTGCATGCACGCTGCACCAGCTCTAAAGCCACGGGAAACGAATGGGAAGGCGAGCTGAGATGCCAGAGTGGTACCAGGCCACCACACAGCCTTTGAGGAAAAGAGACAATGCGCAGGAACACGCAAGTGCGTCCAAAGAGGCAAACGAAGGGCGCAGTCAGAAGCGCGCCGAAGCGATGCGACCAGAGAGAGGTCGAAGGAGTGGTGGCGCAGACCACCAAAGGCACTGAACATGGCCGAGACAGAGAGGGCAGTGATACCTGGTGGCCACAGGTTGTCACTGCAGCAGCAGGAGGACGCCATTTGCAAGTGACCTGCGAAGACGAGCAAAGAGCGCATGGAGTGACGTTGTGCAGGAAAAGTACCCCGGACGCGGACGGTACAGGAAGAAGCTTGAGAAGCGACCGGGGCGGAGGCCGGCGCGAAAAGTGACCGACGAAGAGGTCAGAGAGCCGGGACCGCAGAAGAGGTCCGAGAGCCGTGACCGCAGAAGAGGTCCGAGAGCCGTGACCGCAGAAGAGGTCCGAGAGCCGTGACCGCAGAAGAGGTCCGAGAGCCGTGACCGCAGAAGAGGTCCGAGAGCCGTGACCGCAGAAGAGGTCCAAGAGCCGTGACCGCAGAAGAGGTCCGAGAGCCGTGACCGCAGAAGAGGTCCGAGAGCCGTGACCGCAGAAGAGGTCCGAGAGCCGTGACCGCAGAAGAGGTCAGAGAGCCGTGACCGCAGAAGAGGTCAGAGAGCAGTGACCGCAGAAGAGGTCAGAGAGCACGGACCAAAGAAGATGTCAGAGAGAAGAGATCTGACAAGAAGTCCGGCAAGAAGAAGGACGGAAGAGTCCGTGAAGAGGACGACCGAGAAAAGGTCCAGGAAGAGGACCAAGAAGAGGTCGGAAGAGAAGTCTGACAATATTGATCGGAAGTCAGAAATAATTGTATGAAAGAAGGTCGCGACGACAGGTCCAGTCACAGAGCGAAGTGAAGGCAGTGTCCTAGAGTGTTAGGACAAGACCGGGAAGACACGTGTGGAGTGCACGCTACACGGATAAGCCTGGTTAGGGCAGACAAGTATGAGAGGGGACCCGACCGCGTCGCGAAGGAAGGAAGAGAAGACAGAAGTTGAGTGGCAAGACGCCATGAAGGAGAACAAAAGAAGAGGAGAGGAATAATAGAGGTGTGACAGGTCAAATCACACACCAGAAGGAAAACACCTGAAGGGAAGGTGAAAGGTGCATGACCATCGGAACACAGGGCCTGGAGAACATCAGGGATACTGAGAATCCACGCCTATCTACGACATCTACCTGCGAGTCCCCAGATCTCCTGGTAACGGCAGAGGCGAGCAGGAGGGTCCATTGGTAACACCTACCTTTGGGATAGAACGGGAGACCGTGGATATCCAAGGGGCAAGGGCCTCAGGGACGCCGGTGGCAGCGGGTCCCGACACGAGAGATGGATCCACAGCCGCCCGTCTGCAGGTCCTGGGAGGATGAAGGTCTCGTGTGAAAGGGCAGGAGCCAACAACAACCCTTGCAGGCGGAGCGTGGGACACGAGAGGTGGCCCGCAGCGATTCCTCCAACGTGGTTGGAGTGACACGGCGGAAGTCCACCCGGTCCAGTGGAAGCCTGGCAGGAGAGGGCCTCCGGGTCATTCGGTGAGAGAGAACAACCCAGAGAGAGGGACATCTGTGAGAGGGACGTCCTGCAACTCCAAACCTATCTGCAGAGAGGATAACTACTACCAACAGGGATAGGATGCGTTAACCAGGACTGTGTGGTGGAACACCGAACATACATCGTCCACCATCACTCCACATGTACTTTCACTGCAAGTAGAAACGGAAGAGAGAAACGGTGGAATACCCTTCCGTGTTGGGAGTCCAACAAAGACTAGATCCACAGGGCACCCTGACATCGTGCCGAAGAGAACTAGGGGTCCTGACTGAAAGGATGCCATTGTCGGCGATTGGCAAGTAGCTAATAAGACTCAGTGAAAGTTTTTGTTATTGCATTGTATTTTGATTTTACGTAGATTTCCCTCCCACAGCTTTGGACTTTGCTTTGACTTTAAAGAAAGTTTAGGAGGGATGTAGTGATCGTCTGATCACTGGTCTAGTGTTTAATCATTTGTGCCTCAACCACACTTGACACCCACCCCCTCACAGGCGTCACCAGTCAGGTGACCCTGACAATAAAAGGGGCCAAGCGCACGTGTTCGGGGCCCAGTTCTGTACCAGTACCAACTGTGTCTGTGTCACGTTATTTTAGTGTGCATGAGGGCCTAGGGCCCATGCATTAACTATTACAGAGAGTAGCTCCCCACCTTGAGGCCTGTCTGCCCCTCATAGGAGCTCAACCCAGGTGTCAGTTGAGTCGAAGGAGGGATGTCCAACGACCCCGTCACGCCCTTGCTGAATGCCGCCCCGCCCTTTTGCCTGGCTGTGTTCACAAATGGGTTGTTTTCTGGTGATCTGCACGTCCCCAGGCCGCTCAACGCTGGGGGCCGCCGTGCCTCAGATATTTCTCGTTCTCCCTGACACATTTGCTCATGCCTTGGCCTTCTTGTTTCCCAGACAACTCAGACACCGTACGTAACGCTGGAAGCGTAATGCGTTCTCCAGCCATTGGTGCCTCGAAGGGCTCCATCTGGGCGGGGCTGATGGCAGGAAGTGGATGCTAGGCCACCTCGGCTCGTGCGCGCCTTGATGCAGTGTCTCCACATTCGTAATTGGTCATACTGTTGCGCATTCACCGCCCAGGGCCACACGCTTCTCCGATTAATCTGCTTTAAGAGCGTGAATTTGGGGAGCTGGTCTTCCCTTAGCTGCAGTCCGGAGTCGGGCACCTCGTCTCTGACGTCTTAAGATGTGTTCTGGTTGTTAAAGTCTGCGTTCTACTGCTGCTTGATCTGAGGCGCGAGAGATTCATTCATCACGGTTTCCACACGGTTTTCCAAGGGTAAAGCCAAAAGTAAGAGTTGTGTAATCCCGAGTGGAAAGGGAACTTGGATCTCGAGTGCAAATGCCAGTTGCATTTTTAACCCCCCCCCCAAGGCACACATTCCAGAGTACCCTGAGCGGTACAGCCAGTGCACACTTGCACCCTATGACCAGTGCATGCCTGGTGCATATTACGTGGTGCATCTGAGAGTGCACCACTGACGCTCATGGTCCCTTGCTCCTGACCCTCAGTACCTCTAAGGCGCATGACCCAGTGCACCCATGTGGGCGCCTCACCAAGTACACATATGTGACGTGACGCATCACTTAATGCATCCCTAATGCGCGTGGCCCAGTGTACCCCTGATGCGCTTGACCCATTGCACCATTGTGATGCATTACCCAGTGCATACAGGAGGTGCATGATCCTGTGTGACCTTGATGCACATGACCCAGTGCACGGCTGAGCCTGATGACCCAATTCACTCCTGAGATGCAGGATCCAGTGCACCCCTGAGAAGCATGACCCAGTGCACACAAAAGGCTGGTGGCCCAGTGCACCCATGAGGCATGTGGCCTGTAGCTGTCCCCAGGCACCCTGCCCAGCTCAGTCCCAGGTTCCTGGCCCAGTGTACCAGTTTTTGCTCTTGACGCAGCGCACCCCATTGGACACATCGCGCCGTGCACTTCTGAAGTCTGACCCGGTGCACCCCATTGGACTCCTCGTTCTGCATGTTAGTCTGCATGCAGGAAAGCCTGCAAGGCCTGTATATTTGTTGGAATTCGTGAAAAGGAAAAAAAAGTGTTTTGCTAGGCCTGTGTGCACTCATGTATACAAATAGGGTGTGTGCCCCTGTGTGTATGCTGTTTACTTTGTTAGACGTTCCTCTTTAGATACCATTTGTATTGTTTCTGATACATTAAAAACTCACATGTCTGTCTATAACGGTGTGTATTATGCATATATGTGACTTTTGCATAGCATGAGCATAGCTGCGGAGCGCTGTACAAGGTCAAAGCAAAGAGGCGGCTGGGTTCTGATTGCAGAAATAGACCACTGTGATGTAGTGTCATTTAATGGGGTGTCTCTTTACCTTTTTCCTAAACTCAAGCAGGGTTGGGCAGACCTAATGGACACAGGGGTGTCACTCCAGATCCGGGGTGCATGCAGTCTGATGGGAGCGAGTGTGCTATAACTACCTGTGGCGGTGAGCTCGCCAGCCAGATAGTCGGCGGTGTTGTCATGGTATTAACTTGAAAGAAAAAAAACGTGTAACAACATAATTTGGGTTCCCATTCTAATTCCTTCTCAATCTTTACTTACTAATTTAATTTATCACGTTCTGTTTTTTTTTTTACACCGTGAAATTGTATCCGTTCAGACGCGGTCTTTCTGTTTGTAACAAAACTCTTTTTAATGTTCTGCTCTCATCTCAGCCGCGTACCTCTGAAATTACATTCTTTGACTCCCAGGCAAATTGCATGCAGTGCTTCCTGTTATTTTTTTTTTTATTTGTTATAAAGTCGTTAGCATGTAAGAACTGAAGCTAGACTAGATGATGCTTCCAGAAATACCAGTTTAGGTACTCTGATATTCTCTCTACCTTGGCTTTTTAGCCAATGAATTGGCCTGCAACCTGTACGCACCCAAATGTCCCAAGAGCCCAGCAGCCTAGCGCCTGGATACCCTCACGGGTGATTAGCAGGTCTCTCCAAATACTTACTGAATGATTGATTAATTGAAGAGAAGCAGAATAAATTATCTCGTGTATTAATAAAGGGGCCATTCAGTGAGGCAGATAAAACTACTCTATACCCAGTCCCACATCACTTACAATTCTGAACAATAAGCATTCTAGAACATCACTTAGTGTGACGTCTGCTGGGGTTTTGAGCCATTGAGACGCCATTCACCAGATGACCCCTTCAATATTCATTTAGCTCTATCAAGTTCAATGGAAAGTCAAATATTTACGTGTTTAAACTTTCCCATTTTTAATTAGTCAGGCTCTGAATAAAGAATTTATACTAATATGCGTTTAGTACGACGTAACTGTCAAGTTTGCCATATCCATGCACAATGCACTGCTCCAGTCCAGTTTTTAGTTTGAATTCTGGGATTTGTAGTCCTGGTTTTATAATGGAATAAACAAGACTTCAAGTCCCAGAATTCAAAGAAAATATGTGGACCAGCGCACCTCATCATGTTACTCCTGGACGACAAAATGAAATGGGGACCTCAACTTACACACAAGAGTAATGACCTTAACAGGAAGACCGCAGCAATTTTTAACTTTGCCTCTAGACTGGGGAAAAGACCAGTGGGGGCCCTTCTTGAGCTCTGTACGACAAAGTGCAAGTCAAAGGCCCTCTACGGCAGTGAAATCTGGGGATATGCTGACACAAATGACATTCAAATTGCCGAAAACAAATTCATGCGACGACTGCTATCAGTTCCCCAGGGCACCCCCTCTTTCATCGCCCATGAGGAGCTAGGAATGCCCCACATCACTGATCTGATAGCTTTTCGCCCGTTGTCCCTCTGGTTAAAAATTTGGGCCAGGGAGGGGAATTTGTTAAACCAAGCAATTCTTAAAGATTGCCTGGCGTTGGAATATGCTCCCAGGGTGCCATGGCTCAAATATATAGAGAGGAGTCTCATGAGCCTGGGAAGAGGAGATCTTTTTTCTAACCCCAACGCAACGCGAAAGGAAGACTTAGCCCTTCTTAAGAAGGCTTTTATCGCACGCCAGACCATGGTAAGGGAGGAGAGGGAGCTTGCGAAGCTCAGCGTCCGTCGCTTTGTCATGTTAAGGACATCAGTGATGGCAGAGCCGTACCCACTGGGGTTCGCAAGCTCTTACGACAGATTCCTCCTGACCAGGTTCCGGCTTGATCTCTTTTATCTTCTCCTCGCCCAGCCTAGGGGTATGAATAAAGGGCAATCTCTTTCGTCCTGCGGCTGCGATGGTTCATCTCAGCAGGACATGGTTCACTTCACCATGTTTTGCCCATTTTATGATACACCCAGAAAATCCTTCTTAATCCCCATCTTGAAACAGGTGAATTTTAGACAAGTTCGGCCCGCTTTTATATTTCTTCAGATGCTGACGGGTAATACCGTTTTTTACGTGTTAAACTTTTTAAAATCTGCCATTAGGCTTAGGGTGAGCTGTGACTAACTCTCTTGTTTCTCGTCTCTATCTCCGGTTTCATGTATCTTATCTTGCTAATTGTACATTGAATCAACTAGGGTTTTAACGTATTATTCTGTTTTTTCTTTTTTATCTCTCTTTAGTGGGAGTATATGTTTATTTTAGGAGACCGGATTACTAGTTTCAATAAGTATGTTCAAAATTATTTGTTGTGATGCTAATATTGGGTTGTTCCGGTCGGGTCTGCATATACTGTACTATATTTTAACCTGTACTTGATATTGTGCTTTTATGGTTTTTCACATGAAACCGAATAAAGATATTTGAATTGAATTACTAATATCCGTTTAGTACGAGGTAACTGTCAAGTTTGCCATATCCATGCACAATGCACTGCTTCAGTCCAGTTTTTAGTTTGAATTCTGGGACTTGTAGTCCTGGTTTTATAATGGAATAAACAAGACTACAAGTCCCAGAATTCAAAGAAAATATGTGGACCAGCACACCTCATCATGCATGGACCTGGGATACTGGGCAGGGCTGGTGCTAGTAGCTGAAAAATTAATCACATTTTTTGTGCTGAGAGTATTTGAAGTAGAAGTCACAGCACTCCTCCTGTTTGACACGTTGTCCGTAGGATCAACTGATTCTAATCACTGTATGCAACACATTTACTTATTTAGGTCGAACCTAGCGCAGCGTATGCGCTGCTCTATGGGAGGCTTCTTGTGAGCACTCCACACTGTTCCTAAACTTCTTCGTGGGAGTTTAACTCCCACATATTCTATTGGCCTTTGCGTGTGGCTTTCAGTACTGAAAGCACGCAAATGGCCAAAGACGGCTGCATGCCCCGCCTTTTCTTTTAACGTTAACTCCCCTGGCCTAGGGGTCTCGGGAGCGAGCAGGAGCGAGCAGCAGCGCGCATTGTGCCAGCTGCATACCTCCCTTATCCTTATCTTGGCTCATGTTCCTAAGTAAACAAAGCACGGTCGCTTTCGCGGCCGCGCTTGTTTCAACTTTGTTTTTATCCCTCTTTCAAAACACTGGCGTCGGAATGACATTAAGAGTGTAGTGGTTTGCACATTCGTACACGTCATTTTAGAATACACACCGTGTAACTCCTGATACTCATTTCGTTCTAGATAGAGCTCGTCAGAAGAACGTAGCAACCCAGCAAGGCTGCTCTAAAAGCAGTTCAGCTTTACTACAATATACAGGAAACAACACCAGGAACCCTCTTCTCGTGCCTTTGTTTTCAGCCGCCCCACCTCTTTCTTCGCCTCCTCGTCCCTTGTTCACTGAAGCGCTTTGAAGCCACCTAGAAGATGCATAAACTACAATACAAGCACCCCACGTATGCTGCCCTCACAGGAGCAGCCAAGCAGCCACCCTACGGTGAACGCTCAAAGCCCAGACTATCCGAGCCTGAGAGAGCGCTACTCTCTGAATCCTCCCAATGGTGCCCTGGCTTTTGGGCGCTTAGTTCCCCCCCCCCTGGGGGGGGGGGGCAAGGGGGCGGAGGGGAGGGGTTGAACATTGCGTATATCTGCCAGTAAGTGAAGGGCGGTGGGTGAAACACCCTCTAAACCCCCACCCACATGCACACATTCCTTTATCCTGCCACCTCATTGCCAGCTTTGACCCTCAAGAAATCGCAATTGTCATCACAGCGAACATGTAACCGGCAGCATAGCTCATTGGGTTAATGCGACTACTGCTAAGATCGCAGTGACGCCTACAGGTCCCTGGCTTGAACCATAGTGGTACGAACTTCATTCTGTGGTTGCTGAAAGGAGTACCAGTACCATTAATTTGGAAGTCGCCCAAATGTTATTGTGAGCTCTGAAAGGATGAAAACTGGTGACAGTGAGTGTTCCATAAATAGCGCGCGCATGTTATGATTTATAATAACCTTTTCACGTGAAGCATAAAACAGACTGATACCCCAAGGGGCGCTGGGGGAGAGTGGAGACGATCTATCATATTATGATAAAAGGTTGGCTCGAGCCCCTCTGGGGAATGCGGGTGCACGGTGCCTGGCCGTCCCCGTGCGTTTCTGACTCTCTCTCTGACTGACTGACTCTCTCTCTCTGACTGACTGACTCTCTCTCTCTGACCGACTGACTGACTCTCTCTGACTGACTCTCTCTCTCTGACTGACTGACTCTCTCTGACTGACTCTCTCTCTCTGACTGACTGACTCTCTCTGACTGACTCTCTCTGACTGACTCTCTCTGACTGACTCTCTCTGACTGACTGACTGGCTGACTCTCTCTCTGACTGACTGACTCTCTCTGACTGACTGACTCTCTCTGACTGACTGACTCTCTCTCTGACTGACTGACTCTCTCTCTCTGACTGACTGACTCTCTCTCTGACTGACTCTCTCCCTCTGACTGACTCTCTCTGACTGACTCTCTCTCTGACTGAGTGACTGACTCTCTCTGACTGACTCTCTCTCTCTGACTGACTCTCTCTCTGACTGAGTGACTGACTCTCTGACTGACTGACTCTCTGACTGACTGACTCTCTGACTGACTCTCTCTGACTGACTCTCTCTCTCTGACTGACTCTCTCTCTCTGACTGACTGACTCTCTCTCTGACTGACTCTCTCTCTGACTGACTCTCTCTCTCTGACTGACTCTCTCTCTCTGACTGACTCTCTCTCTCTGACTGACTGACTCTCTCTGACTGACTCTCTCTCTCTGACCGACTGACTGACTCTCTCTGACTGACTGACTCTCTCTGACTGACTCTCTCTGACTGACTAACTGGCTGACTCTCTCTCTCTGACTGACTGACTCACTCTGACTGACTGACTCTCTCTGACTGACTGACTCTCTCTGACTGACTGACTCTCTGACTGACTCTCTCTCTGACTGACTCTCTCTCTGACTGACTGACTCTCTCTCTGACTGACTCTCTCTGACTGACTCTCTCTCTGACTGACTCTCTCTCTGACTGAGTGACTGACTCTCTCTGACTGACTCTCTCTCTCTGACTCTCTCTCTCTGACTGACTCTCTCTCTCTCTGACTGACTCTCTCTCTCTCTGACTGACTGACTCTCTCTCTGACTGACTCTCTGACTGACTGACTCTCTCTGACTGACTGACTCTCTCTGACTGACTCTCTCTGACTGGCTTGACTGACTCTCTGACTGACTGACTCTCTCTCTCTGACTAACTGACTCTCTCTCTGACTGACTCTCTGACTGACTGACTGACTCTCTGACTGACTGACTGACTCTCTGACTGACTCTCTCTGACTGACTGACTCTCTCTGACTGACTGACTCTCTCTGACTGACTGACTCTCTCTGACTGGCTTGACTGACTCTCTGACTAACTGACTGACTCTCTCTCTCTGACTGACTCTCTCTGACTGACTGACTCTCTCTCTCTGACTGACTCTCTCTCTCTGACTAACTGACTGACTGGCTGACTCTCTCTCTGACCGACTGACTAACTGACTGACTGGCTGACTCTCTCTGACCGACTGACTCGCTCTGACTGACTGGCTGACTCTCTCTCTCCTGACTGACTCTCTCTGACTGACTCTCTCTGACTGACTCTCTGACTGACTCTCTCTGACTGATTGACTCTCCCTCTGACTGACTGACTCTCTCTGACTGGCTTGACTGACTCTCTGACTGGCTGACTCTCTCTCTCTCTCTGACTGGCTGGCTCTCTCTCTGACTGACTGACTCTCTCTGACTGACTGGCTCTCTCTCTGACTGACTGACTCTCTCTCTGACTGAGTGACTGACTCTCTCTGACTGACTCTCTGACTGACTGACTGACTCTCTCTGACTGACTGACTCTCTCTCTCTGACTGACTCTCTCTCTGACTGAGTGACTGACTCTCTCTGACTGACTCTCTCTCTCTGACTCTCTCTCTCTGACTGACTCTCTCTCTGACTGACTCTCTCTCTGACTGACTCTCTGACTGACTGACTGACTCTCTCTGACTGACTGACTCTCTCTGACTGACTCTCTCTCTCTGACTAACTGACTCTCTCTGACTGGCTGGCTCTCTCTCTGACTGACTGACTCTCTCTCTGACTGACTGGCTCTCTCTCTGACTGACTGACTCTCTCTGACTGACTGACTGGCTCTCTCTCTCTGACTGGCTCTCTCTCTCTGACTGGCTCTCTCTCTCTGACTGACTGGCTCTCTCTCTCTGACTGACTGACTCTCTCTGACTGACTCTCTCTGACTGACTCTCTCTGACTGACTCTCTCTCTCTGACTGACTCTCTCTCTGACTGAGTGACTGACTCTCTCTGACTGACTCTCTCTGACTGACTGACTCTCTCTCTGACTGACTGACTCTCTCTGACTGACTGACTCTCTCTCTCTGACTGGCTCTCTCTCTGACTGACTGACTCTCTCTGACTGACTGACTCTCACTGACTGACTGACTCTCTCTCTCTGACTGACTGACTCTCTCTCTCTGACTGACTGACTCTCTCTCTGACTGACTCTCTGACTGACTCTCTCTCTCTGACTGACTCACTCTCTGACTGAGTGACTGACTCTCTCTGACTGACTCTCTCTCTCTGACTGACTCTCTCTCTCTCTGACTGACTGACTCTCTCTGACTGACTGTCTCTGACTGACTGACTCTCTCTCTCTCTGACTGACTGACTCTCTCTCTCTCTCTCTGACTGACTGACTCTCTCTGACTGACTGACTCTCTCCAACTGACTGACTGACTCTCTCTCTGACTGACTGACTCTCTCTGACTGACTCTCTCTCTCTGACTGACTCTCTCTCTCTGACTGACTGACTCTCTCTGACTGACTGACTGGCTCTCTCTCTCTGACTGGCTCTCTCTCTCTGACTGGCTCTCTCTCTCTGACTGACTGGCTCTCTCTCTCTGACTGACTGACTCTCTCTGACTGACTCTCTCTGACTGACTCTCTCTGACTGACTCTCTCTGACTGACTCTCTCTGACTGACTCTCTCTCTCTGACTGACTCTCTCTCTCTGACTGACTCTCTCTCTGACTGAGTGACTGACTCTCTCTGACTGACTCTCTCTCTGACTGACTGACTCTCTCTCTGACTGACTGACTCTCTCTCTGACTGACTGACTCTCTCTCTGACTGACTGGCTCTCTCTCTGACTGACTGGCTCTCTCTCTGACTGACTGACTCTCTCTGACTGACTGACTCTCTCTGACTGACTCTCTCTGACTGACTGACTCTCTCTGACTGACTGACTCTCTCTGACTGACTGACTCTCTCTCTCTGACTGACTGACTCTCTCTCTGACTGACTCTCTGACTGACTCTCTCTCTCTGACTGACTCACTCTCTGACTGAGTGACTGACTCTCTCTGACTGACTCTCTCTCTCTGACTGACTCTCTCTCTCTCTGACTGACTGACTCTCTCTCTGACTGACTCTCTGACTGACTGACTGACTCTCTCTGACTGACTGACTCTCTCTGACTGACTCTCTCTCTCTGACTGACTCTCTCTCTCTCTGACTGACTGACTCTCTCTCTGACTGACTCTCTGACTGACTGACTGACTCTCTCTGACTGACTGACTCTCTCTGACTGACTCTCTCTCTCTGACTGACTCTCTCTCTGACTGAGTGACTGACTCTCTCTGACTGACTCTCTCTCTGACTGACTGACTCTCTCTCTGACTGACTGACTCTCTCTCTGACTGACTGACTCTCTCTCTGACTGACTGACTCTCTCTCTGACTGACTGGCTCTCTCTCTGACTGACTGACTCTCTCTGACTGACTCTCTCTGACTGACTGACTCTCTCTCTCTGACTGACTGACTCTCTCTCTCTCTGACTGACTGACTCTCTCTCTGACTGACTCTCTGACTGACTCTCTCTCTCTGACTGACTCACTCTCTGACTGAGTGACTGACTCTCTCTGACTGACTCTCTCTCTCTGACTGACTCTCTCTCTCTCTGACTGACTGACTCTCTCTGACTGACTGTCTCTGACTGACTGACTCTCTCTCTCTCTGACTGACTGACTCTCTCTCTCTCTGACTGACTGACTCTCTCTGACTGACTGACTGACTCTCTCTCTCTGACTGACTGACTCTCTCTGACTGACTCTCTCTCTCTGACTGACTCTCTCTCTCTGACTGACTGACTCTCTCTGACTGACTGACTGGCTCTCTCTCTCTGACTGGCTCTCTCTCTCTGACTGGCTCTCTCTCTCTGACTGACTGGCTCTCTCTCTGACTGACTGACTCTCTCTGACTGACTCTCTCTGACTGACTCTCTCTGACTGACTCTCTCTCTCTGACTGACTCTCTCTCTGACTGAGTGACTGACTCTCTCTGACTGACTCTCTCTCTGACTGACTGACTCTCTCTGACTGACTGACTCTCTCTCTGACTGACTGACTCTCTCTCTGACTGACTGGCTCTCTCTCTGACTGACTGACTCTCTCTGACTGACTGACTCTCTCTGACTGACTGACTCTCTCTGACTGACTGACTCTCTCTGACTGACTGACTCTCTCTCTCTGACTGACTGACTCTCTCTCTCTGACTGACTGACTCTCTCTCTGACTGACTCTCTGACTGACTCTCTCTCTGACTGACTGACTCTCTCTCTGACTGACTCTCTCTCTCTGACTGACTCACTCTCTGACTGAGTGACTGACTCTCTCTCTCTGACTGACTCTCTCTCTCTCTGACTGACTGACTCTCTCTCTGACTGACTCTCTGACTGACTGACTGACTCTCTCTGACTGACTGACTCTCTCTGACTGACTCTCTCTGACTGGCTTGACTGACTCTCTGACTGACTGACTCTCTCTCTCTGACTAACTGACTCTCTCTCTGACTGACTCTCTGACTGACTGACTGACTCTCTCTGACTGACTGACTCTCTCTGACTGACTGACTCTCTCTGACTGGCTTGACTGACTCTCTGACTAACTGACTGACTCTCTCTCTCTGACTGACTCTCTCTGACTGACTGACTCTCTCTCTCTGACTGACTCTCTCTCTCTGACTAACTGACTGACTGGCTGACTCTCTCTCTGACCGACTGACTGACTGACTGGCTGACTCTCTCTGACCGACTGACTCGCTCTGACTGACTGGCTGACTCTCTCTCTCCTGACTGACTCTCTCTGACTGACTCTCTCTGACTGACTCTCTGACTGACTCTCTCTGACTGGCTTGACTGACCCTCTGACTGGCTGACTCTCTCTCTCTCTGACTGGCTGGCTCTCTCTCTGACTGACTGACTCTCTCTCTGACTGACTGGCTCTCTCTCTCTGACTGGCTCTCTCTCTCTGACTGGCTCTCTCTCTCTGACTGGCTCTCTCTCTCTGACTGGCTCTCTCTCTCTGACTGGCTCTCTCTCTCTGACTGACTGACTCTCTCTCTGACTGACTCTCTCTCTCTGACTGACTCTCTCTCTCTGACTGACTCTCTCTCTCTGACTGACTCTCTCTCTCTGACTGACTCTCTCTCTCTGACTGACTCTCTCTCTCTGACTAACTGACTCTCTCTCTCTGACTGACTCTCTCTCTGACTGACTGACTCTCTCTCTGACTGACTGACTCTCTCTCTGACTGACTGACTCTCTCTGACTGACTGACTCTCTCTGACTGACTGACTCTCTCTCTGACTGACTCTCTCTCTGACTGACTCTCTCTCTGACTGACTGTCTCACTGACTGACTCTCTCACTGACTGACTCTCTCACTGACTGACTCTCTCTGACTGACTCTCTCTCTGACTGACTGACTCTCTCTCTGACTGACTGACTCTCTCTCTGACTGACTGACTCTCTCTCTGACTGACTCTCTCTCTGACTGACTCTCTCTGACTGACTGACTCTGACTAACTGACTCTCTCTCTCTGACTGACTGACTCTCTCTCTGACTGACTGACTCTCTCTCTGACTGACTGACTCTCTCTCTGACTGACTGACTCTCTCTGACTGACTGTCTCTGACTGACTGACTCTCTCTCTCTCTGACTGACTCTCTCTCTCTCTGACTGACTCTCTCTCTCTCTGACTGACTGACTCTCTCTCTGACTGACTGACTCTCTCTCTCTGACTGACTGACTCTCTCCAACTGACTGACTGACTCTCTCTCTCTGACTGACTCTCTCCAACTGACTGACTCTCTGACTGACTGACTCTCTGACTGACTGACTCTCTGACTGACTGACTCTCTGACTGACTGACTCTCTCTGACTGACTAACTTTCTCTGACTGACTGACTCTCTGTGACTGACTGACTCTCTCTCTCTCTGACTGACTCTCTCTCTCTGACTGACTCTCTCTCTCTGACTGACTGACTCTCTCCAACTGACTGACTCTCTCTCTGACTGACTGACTCTCTCTCTGACTCTCTCTCTGACTGACTGACTCTCTCCAACTGACTGACTCTCTCTCTGACTGACTGACTCTCTCTCTGACTCTCTCTCTGACTGACTCTCTCTCTCTGACTGACTCTCTCTCTCTGACTGACTGACTCTCTCTGACTGACTGACTCTCTGTGACTGACTGACTCTCTCTCTGACTGACTCTCTCTCTGACTGACTGACTCTCTGACTGACTCTGACTGACTCTCTCTGACTGACTGACTCTCTCTGACTGACTGACTCTCTCTGACTGACTGACTCTCTCTGACTGACTGACTCTCTCTCTCTGACTGACTTACTCTCTCTGACTGACTGACTCTCTCTGACTGACTGACTCTCTGACTGACTGACTCTCTCTGACTGACTGACTCTCTGACTGACTCTCTCTGACTGACTGACTCTCTGACTGACTCTCTCTCTCTCTGACTGACTCTCTCTCTCTCTCTCTCTGACTGACTCTCTCTCTGACTGACTGACTCTCTCTCTCTGACTGTCTGACTCTCTCTCTCTGACTGTCTGACTCTCTCTCTCTGACTGACTCTCTCTCTCTCTGACTGACTCTCTCTCTCTCTGACTGACTCTCTCTCTCTCTGACTGACTGACTCTCTCTCTCTGACTGACTCTCTCTCTCTGACTGACTCTCTCTCTCTGACTGACTGACTCTCTCTCTCTGACTGTCTGACTCTCTCTCTCTGACTGACTGACTGACTCTCTCTCTCTCTCTCTCTCTCTCTGACTGACTGACTCTCTCTCTCTCTCTCTGACTGACTGACTGACTCTCTCTCTCTGACTGAATCTCTCTCTGACTGACTCTCTCTGACTGACTCTCTCTGACTGACTGTCTCTGACTGACTGACTCTCTCTCTCTCTGACTGACTGACTCTCTCTCTCTCTGACTGACTGACTCTCTCTGACTGACTGACTCTCTCCAACTGACTGACTGACTCTCTCTCTCTGACTGACTGACTCTCTCTGACTGACTCTCTCTCTCTGACTGACTCTCTCTCTCTGACTGACTGACTCTCTCTCCAACTGACAGACTGACTCTCTCTGACTGACTCACTGACTGACTCTCTGACTGACTGACTCTCTCTGACTGACTAACTTTCTCTGACTGACTCTCTCTCTCTGACTGACTGACTCTCTCTCTCTGACTGACTGACTCTCTCCAACTGACTGACTCTCTCTCTCTGACTGACTCTCTCTCTCTCTGACTGACTCTCTCTCTCTCTGACTGACTCTCTCTCTCTGACTGACTGACTCTCTCTCTCTGACTGACTCTCTCTCTGACTGACTCTCTCCGACTGACTGACTCTCTCTGACTGACTGACTCTCTGACTGACTGACTCTCTGACTGACTGACTCTCTGACTGACTGACTCTCTGACTGACTGACTCTCTGACTGACTGACTCTCTGACTGACTCTCTCTGACTGACTGACTAACTTTCTCTGACTGACTAACTTTCTCTGACTGACTGACTCTCTGTGACTGACTGACTCTCTGTGACTGACTCTCTCTCTGACTGACTGACTCTCTCTCTGACTGACTGACTCTCTGACTGACTCTCTCTGACTGACTCTCACTGACTGACTCTCTGACTGACTGACTCTCTCTCTCTGACTGACTCTCTCTCTCTGACTGACTCTCTCTCTCTGACTGACTCTCTCTCTGACTGACTCTCTCTCTGACTGACTCTCTCTGACTGACTCTCTCTGACTGACTGACTCTCTCTGACTGACTGACTCTCTCTGACTGACTGACTCTCTGACTGACTGACTCTCTGACTGACTGACTCTCTGACTGACTGACTCTCTGACTGACTGACTCTCTCTGACTGATTGACTGACTCTCTGACTGACTCTCTCTGACTGACTCTCTGACTGACTCTCTCTCTCTGACTCTCTCTCTCTGACTGACTCTCTCTGAGTGACTGACTCTCTGAGTGACTGACTCTCTCTCTCTGACTGACTGACTAACTCTCTCTCTCTCTCTGACTGACTCTCTCTCTCTCTGACTGACTGACTCTCTCTCTGACTGACTGACTCTCTCCAACTGACTGACTGACTCTCTCTCTCTCTGACTGACTCTCTCTCTGACTGACTCTCTCTCTGACTGACTCTCTCTGACTGACTCTCTCCAACTGACTGACTCTCTGACTGACTGACTCTCTCTGACTGACTCTCTCTCTCTCTCTGACTGACTTACTCTCTCTGACTGACTGACTCTCTCTGACTGACTGACTCTCTCTGACTGACTGACTCTCTGACTGACTGACTCTCTGACTGACCGACTCTCTGACTCTCTGACTGACTCTCTGACTCTCTGACTGACTCTCTGACTCTCTGACTGACTCTCTCTGACTGACTCTCTCTGACTGACTGACTCTCTGACTGACTGACTCTCTGACTGACTCTCTGACTGACTCTCTGACTGACTGACTCTCTCTGACTGACTCTCTCTCTCTGACTGACTGACTCTCTCTCTCTGACTGACTCTCTCTCTGACTGACTGACTCTCTCTCTGACTGACTGACTCTCTCTCTGACTGACTGACTCTCTCTCTGACTGACTGACTCTCTCTCCGACTGACTGACTCTCTCTGACTGACTGACTCTCTCTGACTGACTGACTCTCTCTGACTGACTGACTCTCTGTGACTGACTGACTCTCTCTCTGACTGACTGACTCTCTGACTGACTCTGACTGACTGACTCTCTCTGACTGACTCTCTCTGACTGACTCTCTCTGACTGACTGACTCTCTCTCTGACTGACTGACTCTCTCTCTGACTGACTTACTCTCTCTGACTGACTGACTCTCTCTCTGATTGACTGACTCTCTCTGACTGACTGACTGACTCTCTCTCTCTGACTGACTCTCTCTCTCTGACTGACTCTCTCTCTCTGACTGACTGACTCTCTCTCTGACTGACTGACTCTCTCTCTGACTGACTGACTCTCTCTCTGACTGACTGACTGACTCTCTCTGACTGACTGACTGACTGACTCTCTCTCTCTGACTGACTGACTCTCTCTCTGACTGACTGTCTGACTCTCTCTCTCTGACTGACTGTCTGACTCTCTCTGACTGACTCTCTCTCTGACTGACTGACTCTCTCTCTGACTGACTAACTCTCTCTCTCTCTGACTGACTGACTCTCTCTCTCTCTCTCTGACTGACTGACTCTCTCTCTGACTGAATCTCTCTCTGACTGCCTCTCTCTGACTGACTGCCTCTCTCTGACTGACTGCCTCTCTCTGACTGACTGCCTCTCTCTGACTGACTGCCTCTCTGACTGACTGCCTCTCTGACTGACTGCCTCTCTGACTGACTGCCTCTCTGACTGACTGCCTCTCTGACTGACTGCCTCTCTGACTGACTGACTCTCTCTGACTGACTGACTCTCTCTGACTGACTCTCTCTCTGACTGACTGTCTCTGACTGACTCTCTCTCTCTGACTGACTCTCTCTCTCTGACTGACTCTCTCTCTCTGACTGACTCTCTCTCTCTGATTGACTGACTCTCTCTCTCTGATTGACTGACTCTCTCTCTGACTGACTCTCTCCAACTGACTGACTGACTCTCTCCAACTGACTGACTCTCTCCAACTGACTGACTCTCTCCAACTGACTGACTCTCTCCAACTGACTGACTCTCTCCAACTGACTGACTCTCTCCAACTGACTGACTCTCTCCAACTGACTGACTCTCTCCAACTGACTGACTCTCTGACTGACTGACTCTCTGACTGACTGACTCTCTCTAACTGACTAACTTTCTCTGACTGGCTGACTCTCTGTGACTGACTGACTCTCTCTCTGACTGACTGACTCTCTCTCTGACTGACTGACTGACTCTCACTGACTGACTCTCACTGACTGACTCTCACTGACTGACTCTCACTGACTGACTCTCACTGACTGACTCTCACTGACTGACTCTCTCTGACTGACTGACTCTCTCTGACTGACTCTCTCTGACTGACTGACTCTCTCTCTGACTGACTCTGACTGACTGACTCTCTCTCTGACTGACTCTCTCTGACTGACTGACTCTCTCTGACTGACTGACTCTCTCTGACTGACTGACTCTCTCTGACTGACTGACTCTCTGACTGACTGACTCTCACTGACTGACTCTCTGACTGACTCTCTCTGACTAATTGACTCTCTCTGACTGATTGACTGACTCTCTGACTGACTCTCTGACTGACTCTCTCTCTGACTGACTGACTCTCTCTCTGACTGACTGACTCTCTGACTGACTGACTCTCTGACTGACTGACTCTCTGACTGACTGACTCTCTGACTGACTCTCTCTGACTGACTGACTCTCTCTGACTGACTGACTCTCTGTGACTGACTGACTCTCTGTGACTGACTGACTCTCTCTGACTGACTGACTCTCTCTGACTGACTGACTCTCTCTGACTGACTGACTCTCTCTGACTGACTGACTCTCTCTGACTGACTCTCTCTGACTAATTGACTCTCTCTGACTGATTGACTGACTCTCTGACTGACTCTCTGACTGACTCTCTCTCTGACTGACTGACTCTCTCTCTGACTGACTGACTCTCTCTCTCTGACTGACTGTCTCTCTCTGACTGACTGACTCTCTCTCTCTGACTCTCTCTCTGAGTGACTGACTCTCTCTCTGACTGACTGTCTGACTCTCTCTCTCTGACTGACTGACTCTCTCTGACTGACTCTCTTACTGACTGACTCTGACTAACTCTCTCTCTCTCTGACTGACTGACTCTCTCTCTCTGACTGACTCTCTCTCTGACTGACTCTGACTGACTGACTCTCTCTGACTGACTGACTCTCTCTGACTGACTGACTCTCTGACTGACTCTCTGACTGACTGACTCTCTCTAACTGACTAACTTTCTCTGACTGGCTGACTCTCTGTGACTGACTGACTCTCTCTCTGACTGACTGACTCTCTCTCTCTGACTGACTGACTGACTCTCTCTCTCTGACTGACTGACTCTCTCTCTGACTGACTCTCTCTGACTGACTGACTCTCTCTGACTGACTGACTCTCTCTGACTGACTGACTCTCTCTGACTGATTGACTGACTCTCTGACTGACTCTGACTGACTCTCTCTCTCTGACTGACTCTCTCTCTGACTGACTCTCTCTCTGACTGACTCTCTCTCTGACTGACTCTCTCTCTCTGACTGACTCTCTCTCTCTGACTGACTCTCTCTCTCTGACTGACTCTCTCTCTCTGACTGACTCTCTCTCTGAGTGACTGACTCTCTCTCTCTGAGTGACTGACTCTCTCTCTCTGAGTGACTGACTCTCTCTCTCTGAGTGACTGACTCTCTCTCTCTGACTGACTGTCTGACTCTCTCTGACTGACTCTCTTACTGACTGACTCTCTCTCTCTGACTGACTCTCTCTCTCTGACTGACTCTCTCTCTCTGACTGACTCTCTCTCTGAGTGACTGACTCTCTCTCTCTGGCTGACTGACTCTCTCTCTCTCTGACTGACTCTCTCTCTCTGACTGACTCTCTCTCTCTGACTGACTCTCTCTCTCTGACTGACTCTCTCTCTCTGACTGACTCTCTCTCTGAGTGACTGACTCTCTCTCTCTGGCTGACTGACTCTCTCTCTCTGACTGACTCTCTCTCTCTGACTGACTCTCTCTCTCTGACTGACTCTCTCTCTCTGACTGACTCTCTCTCTCTGACTGACTCTCCCTCTGAGTGACTGACTCTCTCTCTGACTGACTGACTCTCTCTCTCTGACTGACTGACTCTCTCTCTCTCTGACTGACTCTCTCTCTCTCTGACTGACTCTCTTACTGACTGACACTGACTGACTGACTAACTCTCTCTCTCTGACTGACTCTCTCTCTCTGACTGACTCTCTCTCTCTGACTGACTCTCTCTCTCTGACTGACTCTCTCTCTCTGACTGACTCTGAGTGACTGTCTCTCTCTGACTGACTGACTCTCTCTCTCTGACTGACTGACTCTCTCTCTCTCTCTGACTGACTGACTCTCTCTCTCTGACTGACTCTCTCACTGGCTGACTCTCTCTCTTTGACTGACTGACTCTCTCTCTGACTGACTCTCTCTGACTGACTCTCTCTGACTGACTCTCTCTGACTGACTAACTGACTGACTGGCTGACTGGCTGACTCTCTCTGACTGACTGACTCTCTCTGACTGACTCTCTCTGACTGACTCTCTCTCTCTGACTGACTCTCTCTCTCTGACTGACTCTCTCTCTCTGACTGACTCTCTCTCTCTGACTGACTCTCTCTCTCTGACTGACTCTCTCTCTCTCTGACTGACTCTCTCTCTGACTGACTGACTCTCTCTCTGACTGACTGACTCTCTCTCTGACTGACTCTCTGACTGACTGACTCTCACTGGCTGACTGACTCTCTCTCTTTGACTGACTGACTCTCTCTCTGACTGACTCTCTCTCTGACTGACTCTCTCTCTAACTGACTCTCTCTCTGACTGACTCTCTCTCTCTGACTGACTCTCTCTCTCTGACTGACTGACTCTCTCTCTCTGACTGACTGACTCTCTCTCTCTGACTGACTGACTCTCTCTATCTGACTGACTGACTCTCTCTATCTGACTGACTGACTCTCTGACTGACTCTCTCTCTCAGACTGACTGACTCCCTGACTGACTGACTCCCTGACTGACTGACTCCCTGACTGACTGACTCCCTGACTGACTGACTCCCTGACTGACTGACTCCCTGACTGACTGACTCCCTGACTGACTGACTCCCTGACTGACTGACTCCCTGACTGACTGACTCCCTGACTGACTGACTCCCTGACTGACTGACTCCCTGACTGACTGACTCCCTGACTGACTGACTCCCTGACTGACTGACTCCCTGACTGACTGACTCTCTCTCTGACTGACTGACTCTCTCTCTGACTGACTGACTCTCTCTCTGACTGACTGACTCTCTCTCTGACTGACTGACTCTCTCTCTGACTGACTGACTCTCTCTCTGCTGACTGACACTCTGTCTCTGACTGACTGACTCTCTCTCTGACTGACTGACTGACTCTCTCTGACTGACTGACTGACTCTCTCTGACTGACTGACTCTCTCTCTGACTGACTCTCTCTCTCTGACTGACTCTCTGACTGACTGACTCTCTGACTGACTCTCTCTGACTGACTGACTCTCTCTGACTGACTGACTCTCTCTCTGACTGACTGACTCTCTCTGACTGACTGACTCTCTCTGACTGACTGACTCTCTCTCTGACTGACTCTCTCTCTGACTGACTCTCTGACTGACTCTCTCTCTGACTGACTCTCTCTGTGACTGACTGACTCTCTCTGACTGACTGACTCTCTCTGACTGACTGACTCTCTCTGACTGACTCTCTCTGACTGACTGACTCTCTCTGACTGACTCTCTCTGACTGACTCTCTCTGACTGACTGACTCTCTCTGACTGACTAACTCTCTCTGACTGGCTTGACTAACTCTCACTGACTGGCTTGACTAACTCTCACTGACTGACTGACTCTCTGACTGACTGACTCTCTCTCTCTGACTGACTCTCTCTCTCTGACTGACTGACTCTCACTGACTGACTCTCACTGACTGACTGACTGACTCTCACTGACTGACTCTCACTGACTGACTCTCACTCACTGACTGACTCTCACTGACTGACTCTCACTGACTGACTCTCACTGACTGACTCTCACTGACTGACTCTCACTGACTGACTCTCACTGACTGACTCTCACTGACTGACTCTCACTGACTGACTCTCACTGACTGACTCTCACTGACTGACTCACTGACTCACTGACTGACTCACTGACTCTCTCTCTGACTGACTCTCTCTGACTGACTGACTCTCTGACATCAGTCAGCACCACCTAGGCATCACTCAGCACCACCTCAGTATCACTCAGCATTGCCTCTGTACCAGGTCACCACCACCTCTGCACCAGTACACCACCACCTCTGCATCACTCAACAAGACCTGAGTATCATTCAGCATCACCTGAGCATCACCTCTGCACCTCCGCACTAGTCACCACCACCACCTCAGCATTACTAAGCACCACCTCAGTCTGCCCTTGGAATCTGGCATCTGTTGATACTCCCTTAGCATCCGTCCGCTGCTAGTGTTGTTATACAGGTACTATTTCCCAACCTTCACCCTCCTGTTATTTATGCCCCCCCATAACAAAAAAAACCATAACAAGCAACCATTGGGACAGGCAGATAGAAGTTGCCAGCATTAAAAGGACAAAAAAAACCTCAAGATGTTATTTATTGTTAATACTTTTTTAATATGGTCGTTCAGTTGTACATAATGCTTTCTTGGTCATATATAAGGTAACAAAAATGCTTCTGACACTTCTTTATTATAACTTTTCAGCATACTGCAGACTTCTGTACAGCACAGCTTAAAGACATAGGCAAAGTCAATATCTCTGGCTAAACACTTGTAAGGTCCCAAAGGCGAGACCTATTGGCTATGCCAATGCTTGTTTTTTTTCTGAAAACAGGCAGATGGCCAGCAAGTGATTTAAATGCTTCCTCATTTCTTGAGAACTTTTTCCAGCTCACAGTCCATTCAGGGACCGCCCCTCCACCCCCCTCAGCACCTGGGATGCAAGGGGCAAGGCCAGGATTAAGATTTAAGGGACGTTTTCTTTAAATAAATATATAAGATCCATATTTTCCAGATAAAATAAGCACTGGCAAATCTAATTAGTCTCTCTTTGCTGATGCTTGCTTCCTGCTGGTAATATTTTTGCCAGTGTTTGAAGAATTTGCAGGACAAGCGTTGGCACAGCCAGTAGTGACAGCGCTGGGCAGTTTGTGAAGGACAGGGAGAGAGAGAAAGACACTGAGCTACAGCAGTGCTTGGTGTTGGTGGTGGAGGGAGGTGGCCGTATGTAGAGCCAGTTTGGGGGAACGAAGGTTGATGGTGGAGTAGTGATGAAGAGTGAGTAGAGATTGGGAGAGAGAAAAAGCAAGCGAGAGTAGGGAGCAGGACATGTGTTCACAATGTGTGGTCAAACTAAATCTGCACAAAAATGCAACTAGAAAAATAGTTGCCTGACATCATCCTTGGAAGGATACCCTCAAACAAGCAAAAGGCAGGGTGAAACTAAATGCTCTATGGACTAGACCAGGGTTCTCCAAAGTCTGTCCTGGAGGCCCGGATCCATGCCAGGTTTTTAAGATAACTACATTTATCTATATGGGGATATGCTGAAAATCTGGCATGGATACGGCCCACCAGGACCAACTTTGGAGAACCCTGGGCTAGACAGACACAAACATAAAAAGGAAAGACAATGATTCAGGGTGAGGGAATTGAAACAGAAAAGAAAACCATCCAATAATGGGCAATGGGCAGACTGAAAGTCTGCTCTAAGTATATCTTAAAGTGTTGGTTGCAATGTTGTCTGTCACAGACCGCTAAAGCTGCCAGTAGCAAGATCACACAAAGCTTAAAAACATTCCTGTTAGTTATCACTCACTTTGACCTCTGTTTTTACAACTGCGTAATGGTTGCTATGGTGAAGCTGATCCAGCATGCATTAGGGGGTGCATGCCTGCTGTTGTATTGAATCTCGGGTAGCATTCAGGTTCTTGCTATCATAAACTAGGCATACATGTCCCTTCACTTATGTCTGAAAGAAGGCAACCACGACCAATTCCTGTTGCATTTCTGATCCCCACTTCTGGCTATAGGATCACATTAGCTGCTATTCTGGGTAATCCGGCAGTTACCCTGCCTGTTGACGCCAAATGCTGCAGACTAGTTTGCCCTTGCATAGAAGAGTGCCCGACTGCTTGTTCTTTCAGGCTGGGTGATGAGAAGGGTCAGGAGAGGGCTTCCCAGGCATATGTATCTTTGTAAGTCAGAACTTCAGTACTTTAAATGCATTGAGTATTTACACAAAACACACTTTTAGTTCCTAGAAAGGCATGCATTGCACCCGCTCCCAAACTTCATAGGGTCCTAATATAAAATGGTTGCCATAAAAACAT
Organism: Calotriton arnoldi; assembly: GCA_963921515.1. Taxonomy (NCBI): domain Eukaryota; kingdom Metazoa; phylum Chordata; class Amphibia; order Caudata; family Salamandridae; genus Calotriton; species Calotriton arnoldi. The sequence goes on along the minus strand of CAWUFW010000013.1, from coordinate 7,865,308 downwards.
CATAACGTGTTCGCTCAGAGCAGATACACAAGCTTCAAACTACTGCCCTGGTGGAGAAGTTCGGATGGTTTCCATGGTGAACCCCATTTGTTGACCATCATTTAAGTGGCATGCTTCAAAGTGGTACTATTGGAACAGACAATGAAAGGATGACGAGATGGGCAGACACAAGCCTCTGATTCTTAAAGATTGGCTTTGAATCTTTGGTTTGTGGGGCATAAAGATCCATCAGATAGAAGGGGTATATAAATCCTTCATTGTGTTAAAAGTAGCACAGTTGTTAACACCTGTAGGGCGAGCAGGTTTTTGGCCATTGATATGTGAACCATGTTTGTGGCTCAAAAATGGCTCAACTCTGGCAGTGGCCCAGCTGATGTTGGATGCTTTTCAAGTCTTCAAAGATCTTGTGGCCTTACTTGTCCATTTTAGGCTTGACCTAGGGACAATTTAGCTAGTTCGCCGGTCTCATGTAATAAAAACAAAATCCGGAATAAACAATTCATTCATGTATACAAACATGTAGGGTCTTTGGGTCAGCCCTCCTCATCCAGTGATATGTTAAACTGTCATTCACATATTGCTTCCGCCCACCAGAGCATCTAGCATGGGGTGGTTGGTGAGCCCACCTCATCCATTGGCTCTCGTGATGGCTCTGAGTGATGGCATTTACCTTGATTGCATGAGCACATGCACTGTAAAAGAAGTGCACTTTTGCATGGGCTGCTGGGTCAATACTTTTCCTAGCTAACTGTGTTTTGTCTCCATTCTGTATACTTTATATTTTTGTATTCTTATTTGTCTGTTTAAACTATTCCCTGGGTTACATTAATTCAAACTAAATACTGCAATTTCTTTGCTCCAATCAGAACCTTATTTTGTTGGGATGTGTATAAAAGCTAAAAGGATTTCTGTAGCTATTCCCCCTACACCTGCCTGCTAGGAAGTACCTGCACTGTTTCACTAAAATATATTTTTTGTAACTTCAATGTTTTATTGCATGCATATAGCCACCACGTTTAGGCGTTTTTTTCCCTCTTTTTTTGTGGAATGTACTTGTAATTAAAAAGACTCACACCAGTTTGCCAAGGTCAAACCTATTGTTTTTTCCTATGTCTGTTTAAAAGTACTTTTTGGAGTCAGTTTTCTTTGGGGCCGCTGTACGAATCTGCAGTCCCCATTTCATTTAGTAGCCAAGAAAGGATTGTTTGATATGTCTTAGAATTTACAGCAGGTTAGAATGAACATCTGGGCACGTGTTTGGAATTGAATTCTCATCTCTGTGTGGTGAAGAAATTTGTTATGTAATTTAATATTATTTTTCTTCAGTATTCATTTACTGAGTGGATCAGTTATTTGTTTAAATGGTAGCACATAACTTCATTTGCTTTTTCATGTGTTTGTACATACATTTGTGTAGCTTATTCATTTATTCTTTGGCTCCTTATTTTATTTGTTATTTTATTCATTGTGTGGTTAATCCCTTTATTATTTTAGGTCAATGTTTTCCCTCTTTCATGCTTCATTTACTCCTTTGCTCTTTTAGTTCACTTATTCTTTCCTTCGTTAAGGCCACTAACGTAGTTATTAATTCATTCTTTAATCCTTTATTCATCTTGGTCATCCGTGCCATTATTATTCATTGGCTACCTTGCATTATTACTTTTTCACACGTTTGAAACTTTTTTTCTTAAATATTTTCTCTTATTTGTTTATTCACCATCTTATCGTTTATTTATTGCTCCATTTATCTCTGCATTCATGATTTCACTACTTTATTTCTTTCATCGATTATTTCTACATGCATTGTCACCTTTGCTTCTTTACTCTTGCGCTTGCTCATTTAGTTATTCATTGTCTCTTTCCTTTACTCGTTAGCTCACTTGTTTCTTCACTCAACGCGTCCCTTCTTTACTTATTGACTGACTGTTTTGTTATTCAATTTTCCCCTCCTTCTCTCCTCAATAGCTCCCTTTTTATTCATTAATTACATCATTTTACTCTTTGGTTCATTTACTTTTCCATTCAGTATCTCACTTATTTATTTACTTATTGGTCACTGATTCCTTCGTTATTTGTCTCACGTTCTTCTTTACTCTGAGATCATGTACGTCTCCTTTCACTGGCTTCCGTCTTTCTTCATTCGTGGTTACGCTTATCAGAACTGACTTGACAGCACTGCACTCTCTGTATGGTGCTTTTATTAAAAACACTTCACATCCCTGGACCTTTCCATAATAAAAAGTTGTAGTAATCTTTTAATGATAAATACAAGTAGTAACATGAAGACTTTTTTGCAGTGTTACAGTATCAAATCAAACATTAAAACGTAAAAGGAAAAACAGCGTGTTTTGTGAATCGCAGATAAAATTGCTGCGTGTTAGTTGCCAGCTGCAGAACATTTGTATAACCTGAAAGTCACAGTTTTAAATCCCAAAAGGGCCGGCCCAGTCTTTCGTCCTTAGGAGACTGATGGCATAAATACTGTTGATTTAAGCACAGACCACCCCTATTATTAAAACACCATATGCTGTAAATTGTATAATTGGTTATTATTTTTATTATGGATATACATGAATTGTTATCACTATTGTTATTAGTAGCATTGTTTCGCCAACACCTGGCACAAGAAGGTGATGAATTTTAGGTATATATTCGAAATCAATTGAAATAAATTGGGAAGGACCACTGGCCCATATGATTACGAGGAGAGGACCCGGTGAATGGAATAGAAGTCATCTCATGTTGACACCATAAGAACATTGGCATGATTTTTGTGGTAGACCCAACTTATGTGATTTGGTTAGATGCTATGATCAGTAATAAGAATTGTAAAAAATAAGTGTCCTATCCGGCGTGTTGTGGTCCTGTTGGTAAGAGGTCCTGAGTTTTGTAGATAGATGAATAGCGTGGGGGTCGTGGTCCTGTTGGTACGAGCTCCTGAGTTTTGTAGATAGATGAATAGCGTGGGGGGTCGTGGTCCTGTTGGTAAGAGGGCCTGAGATTTCTAGATAGATGAATAGTGTGGGGGTTGTGGTCCTGTTGCTAAGAGCTCCTGAGTTTTGTAGATCGATCCGTAGCGTGGGGAGGGATGGCGGGGGGGTGGTCCTTGAGTTTTTTAGATGACTAGAGTGGGTGTTGGGGTCGTGTTGCTAAGAGCTCCTGAGTTTTGCAGATAGATGACTAGCGTGGGGGTCGTGGTCCTGTTGGTACGAGCTCCTGAGTTTTGTAGATAGATGAATAGCGTGGGGGGTCGTGGTCCTGTTGGTAAGAGGGCCTGAGATTTCTAGATAGATGAATAGTGTGGGGGTTGTGGTCCTGTTGCTAAGAGCTCCTGAGTTTTGTAGATCGATCAGTAGCGTGGGGAGGGATGGCGGTGGGGTGGTCCTTGAGTTTTGTAGATGACTAGCGTGGGAGTTGTGGTCCTGTTGCTAAGAGCTCCTGAGTTTTGCAGATAGATGACTAGCGTGGGGGTCGTGGTCCTGTTGGTAAGAGGTCCTGAGTTTTGTAGATAGATGAATAGCGTGGGGGTCGTGGTCCTGTTGGTACGAGCTCCTGAGTTTTGTAGATAGATGAATAGCGTGGGGGGTCGTGGTCCTGTTGGTAAGAGGGCCTGAGTTTTCTAGATAGATGAATAGTGTGGGGGTTGTGGTCCTGTTGCTAAGAGCTCCTGAGTTTTGCAGATAGATGACTAGCGTGGGAGTTGTGGTCCTGTTGGTAAGAGGTCCTGAGTTTTGTAGATAGATGAATAGCGTGGGGGTCGTGGTCCTGTTGGTACGAGCTCCTGAGTTTTGTAGATAGATGAATAGCGTGGGGGTCGTGGTCCTGTTGGTAAGAGGGCCTGAGTTTTCTAGATAGATGAATAGTGTGGGGGTTGTGGTCCTGTTGCTAAGAGCTCCTGAGTTTTGTAGATCGATCAGTAGCGTGGGGAGGGATGGCGGGGGGTGGTCCTTGAGTTTTGTAGATGACTAGCGTGGGAGTTGTGGTCCTGTTGCTAAGAGCTCCTGAGTTTTGTAGATAGATGAATAGCGTGGGGGGTCGTGGTCCTGTTGGTAAGAGGGCCTGAGTTTTCTAGATAGATGAATAGTGTGGGGGTTGTGGTCCTGTTGCTAAGAGCTCCTGAGTTTTGCAGATAGATGACTAGCGTGGGGGTGGTGGTCCTGTTGGTAAGAGGTCCTGAGTTTTGCAGATAGATGACTAGCGTGGGGGTCGTGGTCCTGTTGGTAAGAGGTCCTGAGTTTTGAAGATAGATGACTAGCGTGGGGGTCGTGGTCCTGTTGGTAAGAGGTCCTGAGTTTTGAAGATAGATGACTAGCGTGGGGGTTGTGGTCCTGTTGCTAAGAGCTCCTGACTTTTGTAGATCGATCAGTAGCGTGGGGAGGGATGGCGGGGGGGTGGTCCTTGAGTTTTGTAGATGACTAGCGTGGGAGTTGTGGTCCTGTTGCTAAGAGCTCCTGAGTTTTGTAGATAAATGAATAATGTGGGGGGTAATAGTCCTATTGGTAAGAGCTCCTGAGTTTTGCAGATAGATGACTAGCGTGGGGGTCGTGGTCCTGTTGGTAAGAGGTCCTGAGTTTTGCAGATAGATGACTAGCGTGGGGGTCGTGGTCCTGTTGGTAAGAGGTCCTGAGTTTTGAAGATAGATGACTAGCGTGGGGGTCGTGGTCCTGTTGGTAAGAGGTCCTGAGTTTTGAAGATAGATGAATAGCGTGGGGGTCGTGGTCTTGTTCATAAGAGCGCCTGAGTTTTATAGATACATCAGCGCTCTGCAGAGATGAAACGATGTGCCCAGGAACACACAGTGTGGTCAGATGGAGAAGCAATGGTTTAAGGCAGATCTGGTTCCACTCAACCAATTTTCCATTAGATCACGTCCGACCTCGTAGTCACCCTGCTGTGATCAAATGTGTGCAGGGAGTCCAAGGAAGTTCAAACTAGGATGCATTGCTGTAAAGCGGAGGATCAGGACCTAAGTTTAGGAAAAAAGGTCACTGCACGTTCGTACCACATACCATGCTGTTAACTGGTCTGTATGTAGAACGTCACTGAGCAGGAGAAGTTAAATCTGTACAGTGAGATACAATCTCAGTTCCCAAAGTGAGATACATTTGAAATACATACTTCGCCTCTGCAAAAAATGGAGTAAGCATGGAGCTTTCTAAATCTCCATTGGGATCGTGACCAGTTAATGAGAATGTGGCGGAAGTCCTGTGGCTGCATGGCAGACCGTGCTCCAGGGTGCACTGGGAGTGTGTGCCTGTTTTCTGTGCCCCTCCCCCCAGTGCACTGTTTATTACAGAAGAGGTTGCATCTGCCTATGTGACCCCTCCTGTAATACTAATAGCTCCGGCTCTCATTTAGCACCGCCACTATCTTAAGAGGGCATTCCCTCATTTGCATAGGGACACAGCCCCATACAAATGAAGTAAACTCTTGGCCTCTGCAGCTGCGCAGTATTATGGACAATGGCGCAGAGGCAAAGAAGCCATCATGAAGCGCACTCACTGGCCACAAAAAGGTAGTACACAGTAACTGTGCCCACTGCAGGCAACTCGCTGGAAAGGGTAAAGGGGGTCCCATGGACCCCTTCAGACAACCTCCTAGCGGAGGGTGCAGTCAGTCATTGCGTTCACCTGTAGGAGGATCTCTGTCCCCCCACTTTGAAGTGCAGGTGGGTGCCAACTACACAGTGGGGAATGGAGCAGATGCAGCGTCTTACACTAATGCGCTGCTCCAGGGGTAGACACGAGTTTGCGGCTGCCCTGGGGCCAGCACATTGATGGTAAGAGGGTGCACTGTCCCAGTCTGCCAGGCACACCTTTTTAAAGGTGGGCAGCGGCGCAGACCAGGTTAGTAAGCCCATATCAGAATACAGCCTGTGGTATGTTGCCTTCTCCTTCCTGCACATTCTTGTCTCAAGTTTGATGATGTTGTTGCTATGGTTGTCCCATAGACAGCTGTAAATCTTGATTGTGTGTGTGCAAGGTATGGTGATGTGGCCAGGTTCACTGGTGCGGCCAGGTTCACTGGTGCGGCCAGGTTCACTGGTGCGGCCAGGTTCACTGGTGCGGCCAGGTTCACTGACGTGCCCAGGTTCACTGATGTGCCCAGGTTCATTGACTTGAAAGTGATGCAGCTGACTGATAAGTTGATGCTGGTTTGGAGAGGGAGTCAGTCAAGTTCTCTGACTGCAGGGGTAATCCAGGCTTATTTCTTGACACCCTTAATCAGTTTTGCTGGTGGGCATTCTTCTTGGAAATCAGCTAAGAGTTTGGGACTCAGTTAACAGAGTGCTGCCTCCAAAGAGTTGACAGAGGACCACCTTTTGGAAAGCTGGTCTGAAGTTGAGTTTGGGTAGAAAGGACTTAACTGTAGAACAGGGTTTGCTGGTGCTGATGTTAATATGGAATTCTAATGATTTGGCGCAATCCAACAGCTGGGATGAGAAGCCACTGGAGGTTCAGTGCACACCGTCAAGCTTCAGTGTGGACTGTAGTGCACGCCCACGGGTCATCTCTCTTATGTGGTCTGTGTTATGCAACTTCTACTGCTCTTATTTTCATGTCAGATTCTATTGTGTCAAACCTTCAGACAGCTCGTCTGCCATTTCTACTCACTGTGGCTAATAGACCTTACTTCCCAGTTCAGTGGGACTCAATTTACCAACCTCAAAAAATGAAAGGCAGAGTTGGTCCTGCCGGCATGTAAAATAATATCCTCGCACTAAGTAGATGTCAATGGTGAGCAGGTAACTCCGTCAAGCATTCGGGCGACTCGTGGGTCTAGAAAACGTAGAAACTGATAAACTAACCAAACCCAAAATATAACTGTAAGTGAACCAGAACAGTGCCAGAACCGGATCATGAACAGATGAGTGCCAGAAGCTGATGATGCCATTCTCTGCCCCTGTCGCAGCGCTGTTCCTCGTCCTCATTCCTTGATCTGGCTGGCACTGTGCTGAATTTATTGCTGTGATCAGAGCTGTATTTGAGGGCTCTGATCAGGGCAACGTTTGAGGGATCTATTGGGGGTCCTCTTAAGGCTTCTGATGGAGGTGAATTTTAGGCTTGTGATCAGACTATATTTGAAGATTCTGATCCAGGCTTTATCTGAGGGTTCTGATCAGGGTTTCATTTGAAGGTGCTCGTCAGGGTTGCATTTGTGGGTTGTGACTGGAGCTGCATTTCAGGGTGCTGAATGGGGCCGCATTTGAGGGTTTGATTGGAGCTGCATTTGAGGGTTCTGAATGGAGCTGCATTTGAGGGTTCTGAATGGAGCTGCATTTGAGGGTTCTGAATGGAGCTGCGTTTGAGGGTTCTGAATGGAGCTGCATTTGAGGGTTCTGAATGGAGCTGCATTTGAGGGTTTTGATAAGGGCTGCACTCGAGGGTTTTGATAGGAGATTAATTTGAGGGTTCTGAAAAGGGTTCATTTGAAGGGGCTGGTCAGGGATAAATGTAATGGTTCTGTTCTTAGCTGCCCTCGAGGGTTCTGATTGCAGCTGCATTTTGGGTTTGATCAGGGCTTTGTTTGAAGTTGCTAGTCAGTGTTGTATTTGAGGGCTGGGTTGTGGCAGTGTTTGGGGGATCTGGCCCAGTCAGGCCTTGAGGGCTTTCTAGTTGGAAGCGCCGAAAAAGAAGTGAAATTTGGGGAAGAAAATACACTCATTTCGGTAAAGGGAGGTCACTGGAACGCCTGAGGTAGTGCCAGAGAGGTGCACTATTTAAGGAGTGCGTACCTAGTAGTCCAGGCCCTGGTTGGGCTTCCGTGTTTCCTTAACGCTGGCCCGTTCTTTGGAGCATCTTTGCTCCCGCCAGTCAGAGACAGGCTTGCTTACCCGATGGCCGAGACGGCCCTGTTTCCGCTTAGCAACAAGCGCTCGTGGCGGCGGGATACATGTGAGCAGGCTCTGCAAGGAGGGGACGAGAGGCCCTATAATGGAAAACAGCAGCTGATAACACGGGTACTGTAACTCGAATACAAATACATGGCCGTCGGATGCAGATAAACATCGGATCCACTGTAAACAAAAACTGGGCGTTCCACTTCCTGGGCCACGAGCCAGGAGTTCCCTTTCCTCATCACTGACCAGCTGCTGTGCGTTCACGTTTTTAGGGTGAAGAAATTGAGTGCACCCGGTTCGGACTGGCCTATTGGGCAATCTGGCAGGGCCTTATGGGGTTTTTTTGTTGGCTGTTTGTGGGCTTGTTTTATGGTCTGGTTCGGTGGTTTTTACTTTTGATTTCCAGATATTACCTCAAATTTGACTGAAGGAAGCACAAATGCTTACAGTCTCCCATACCTTGGAATACGCCTATACAGTTGCTCTTTCCAAGTTTAAATGGGCAGGTACACTCCGGTACTGAGTCCCTGCACTTCCTTAATTTGAAAGTAAGAGTACCTGCACTTCTCAGCACTGCTGCAATACATTTAATGGGAGAGGACCGGCACTTCTGAAAAACAAACAAGTACTCTAAAGATTGAGCACCTACGCGTCTATATTTCAGTTTAAAACACATTTTAACACTGTTAAAAAATGCCCTGATTTGCAAATGTGGGCTACTTTTTTAGCTATTGGATTCCCTAATTTTAATTTGGTGCCCTGGTCTATCTCCTGCCCCAAATCGACTGGAATGAAATACAGCTTCTTCCATAATAAATGCAAGTTGTGGGTTTGAGGGATGGTGTGGGAGGTCTGCGTCTCGCACATGGGAGTTAGATAGGCCTTTGCAGCCTCCAGCATACAGGGGCCTCTTTGTAGGGAGGACCACCCCAAAGGCCTCCGTATAGGCTCATGGGCTTTAGCGGTTTGTGAGGATGTCACCCAAGTGAAACTTTAGGGATACCTCAACAGATTTTACAGTGGGGCTGGGACACATTGGTATAGGAAGAAAACAAACAGCAATAGTGCAAACAAGTGTGCCTTGGGCATTTCCCATAAAATGGAGAAATCCCAGGTCTTGATTTGCCAGGAAGATGCAGTTTGATCTTAAAAATGGCTTTCAGTGGAAGAGCTTTGCATCGCCAACAAACTGGAGAACGCCGTGGGCTACGTGCCTATGTTCCTCTTAAGCTGCATGAATGCAAACTTCTGGTGTGGCTGGTGCCAGCACTGCGCAGACGCTACCTGTGTCCCCCTGAAACAGTGCATCATAGCTCTGATACATGCAGCCTTGGTTGGGGTCCAGAGTCAGGAAATTGTTGGTTCTGAACTTTATAACCATGTTGCTGCCATGCGATGCATGAGGCACACTCCCTCTCTTTCTGGGTTGCTAGAAGGAGGAACAGATCCTCAGGACTCCATCTTCTGAGTTGGTTTATCTTAAAATGGGACTGTATCTCATTTTCAAATCTCTGGCAGAGAATCCTTTAGTGTCCTTGCCCACCTATTTGAATCTCATGATGAGGGCTTTACAACCTGCTGGACAAGCTCCACGGAGCAAGCACCGCTTGATGTTTGAATTACGCTCAGGGTTTCCCAGTAACAACGGGACTGGTGCGGCAGATGGAGCTATGACGAGGCCCCCCCGGGCGGAAACCATTAATAATTGTACTTACCGTGGAGACTGAGCAACATGGCCGATGCCCGGTGGAGCTGTTTAGGCAGCTATAGAGGAGTTTGGCTCTGGTTCACCCCCTCGGCCGTCACCTACCCAGCCGGACATTGGACATAGTTTTTCTTCGTCTCCCCACTGTGTTTCCTTCCCTCCACCACCTCCTCCCTCCGTGATCCTGTGGCTACCTCCCCTTTCCAGCTGATACGTTAATATCTCTTGTTACTGTGTAATCACTGTTTTTCTCCTTACGTTTATTCTTGGCTCCTGCAACTGATGTAATTTTGTAACCTGTAACTCGCTTATCCTCATGTAAAACTGCGGTGCCCGAGCAACTTTGGCTGATGCCCGGTGGAGCTGTCATATGCAGCTATAGATGAGTTTGGCTCTGGTTCACCCCTCGGCCGGCACCTACCCAGCCGGACATCGGACATCGTTTTCCTCGCCTCCCCGTTGTGTTTTCCTACCTGCATTCCCTACCCCCATTTACCATTCCCCCTTAACCTCTTCACTCCCCATAAGACGTGTGTACACGCTAATAATCTCAGATTATTGTGTAATCTCATGTTTCTTCTTTTCTCCCATGTCTATACTTGTCTATGTAATTATGGAACCTGTAACTCACTGATCCTCATGTAAAGCGCTCTGATACCTCCGGGTCTAGCCAGCGCTATATAAAACTTTGCAAATAAAATAAATAAATAAAATAAATAAATATTACTAGCAGACACAGAGACAAGGAAGTGTTCAGGACACCAGCCAAGTTAGCGGAGCTCGCCGTGTCATGCAGCTGTCTTATCTCAATCTCCCCTGTGCTGCGTGTCCCCATCATGGGATATCCATCGCATGAATATACCCCAATTTGAGATCTCCATAACTGAACCCTTATGTCCCCTTTCTGTGATAACTGCGGCAAATACCTTGTTTCCCTATCAGGGGATAGATAGGCCACTGAGCACGGTGTGTTATGCGGCGGGCTCATCTTATCCTGCTGTGTGCTTTATGCTGGCATCATGAGAAAATCATGGCGGACGCGTCATGTCGTTCCATCTGCAGTGCACACGTCCCGCCCTCTCTGCTAAGTGTTGCCACTCCGAACCTTCAGTGCCCGCCGACCGTGGCGTCTCGTGTTGCACTGGCCTGCTGTGCCTTCTTTGAGCGGTGCCCAAACCCTCCTACTTGGCTGTGCCCTTCTGCGTCAACGAGGCTATCATGCCCCCAACACGTATAACCAGAAGAGATGTTGTAGGCATCAATTTTGAGGCACCATGGATGGTGTCTCATGTCCCCATCATGGGATAACCATGACAGATGTTTCATCCCCCCTCTTGAAAGAGCCATGGATGACGCTCGGGTCCCTGTAATGAAATAACCATGAATAATGCTGCATGTCACCATTATCAGATGGCCATTACAGAGGCCTTAGCTCCTCACTAAGCGATAGCCAGGCCTGAGACAGCTTATCTCCATCAAGAGCTAGGCTTGGAAGATACTTTGTCCCCATCATGGGACAGCCATGGAAGATGCCATGCGTCCCCATTTTGGGGTAGTCATGGCATGTACCTCATTTCCTAATCTTGGGATAAGCATGGCATACACCTCAAGCCCCATCATGGGGTAACTATGGCACATTCCTCATGTCCCCATCAATAGAACTGTCAGGGCAGACGTCACACATCCTCCCAATGGGATAACCAAGGGAGAAGTCTCAGGTCCCCATTATGGGGTAGCCATTTAAGAGCCCTCCTATGCTCATCATGGGATAGCTGTGGCAGATGTCTCATGTCTCTATCATGACATAGCTGTGGCACATGCTTTATGTTCCTATTATAGGATAACCATGGCAGGCACCTCGTCTCCCTTATGGGATGGCAATGGCAGGTGGCCTCATGCCCCCATCATGGGATAACTATGGCAGATACCTCATGTGCCCATCATGAGATAGCCATTTAAGACCCATCATGTCCTCATCATGAGATAGCTGTGGCAGCTGGCCATGACAGACATATCGTGTTCTCATCAAGATATTGAGCCGCCTCTGGCTGTGGGTTGCACATCTCCAACAAGGACTTGTACATGCAATCATTGCTCGTAATCCTTCCACCGCATCTCCAAGCTCCCCTAATGCAACATCATCCGAGAGCTCCTTTAATTCATTCAGACAAAGCTGTTGTTTCCATTGCACATCCGAGCTTCAACTAACTCTCCACGCTCCTTTAATGAAACTACATCTCAATGCTTCTTTAATCCGACAACTTCTCTGTGCTTCTTTACTACAACCACAAATTGTGAAGCTGGTGTTGTTCAGTTCATCCCCCTTCCATCCCATGCTGACTCCCTCAGAAGCTCGTCCCATCTTAAACTATTTTTAAGTGGTAAAATGCTGGCCCTGGCACAAGGGTGGGAATTCTTGTCAACTTTTGGGCACCCATGGCATGATGTCTACCCTCGGTAAAAGGCTGATCCTGGTACAAGGGCAGTAGTTCTTGCCAACTTGTGGGCATGCATGGCATGTTGCTCACCCCTCCTAAAATGCTCTCTAGACTTAATGGTGATAATCTTTGGTCTATTGCGGGCAACCTATGCGCAGTGGTGCCCTATCCTAGCAAAAGAGCTGCCCCAACACAGTGGTGATATTTACTGGCATATTGTGGACAGTCAAGGTACAAACAGTGCAATGGTAGTACAGCGATCATTTTGGCCAAACTGCGGCATCCCTTGCACAATAGTAGTCATTCTAGACATACTGTAGACATCCCTGGCACCCACACCTGCTGTAATGTTGCCCCCTGCATTGTGGTGCCCATTCATGAAATACTTTGAGCATTAATAAAGAACGCGCCTATCTTTGTGTGATTCTGGGCCTGGTATAATTGTAGTTGTTCTTGGCCTATTGTAGGCAGCCATGGTATGATGGTGCCAGGCATGAAGACAAACACTTTTGAATAAAGTTCAAGCAGGCCATTGGAATTATGCGATTTTGCGGTCACAATTGTTGACGCATAATTAGGGATTTGCTGCATTTGCCACATAATCCATCATCTGCTGCATAATCTGAAGATTTAAAAAAAAAATATATGCTTCTAGCTCAAACAGATCAAAAGTTACTAAAACGTGGCGACGTGTTTGAGTGCAGTGGAGGGCCTTCGCAGAGGTTAACTGGTCATCGTTCAGTTGCTTATTTCTGTATTTGATTGTTAAACTAGTTCTAATGAGATGAAATATTTGCCCAGACAGTACTGCTGTGTGTAAAAATGAGAAAACATTGAACTAGTGCTATCAAAAAATGTTTCCCATTATGCCGCATAATTTGCCTTCTTTTGCTGCATAATTTAGTCACCCTGCCGCACAATTTGGTGCTCCCCTACCGCATAATTCTGGTGGCCCTACTAATGGAACAGTGCTGGCACTTGCCATGCGTATAGCTGCCAAGTTCCCCAGGTCCATGCGTAACTAGTTAGTTCAGTCCCAGTTTTGTTTCCTTAGAATTATAGGACTTGTAGTCCGGCTGTTTTAGTGGTTTCAATAAGAATACTAGTCACCGAATTCTAATATTCGATACTGGTCCGACTAGTCACGCATGGAGCTTGAAAACTTAGCAGCAATGCATGTGCACTTTTGGAACCTTAATGGAAGGTATTGCCTCAGCGCCTGGAGACCCTCACCTGGCTTTACAAATCCTGTTTGATCGATTGATTAGCGCGGCACTCCAGAGGTGCTATTCCTTTGTGGTACTGGTACAACATCAGCCCCCTCCTGCCTAGCGCCATGTGTGGCACTAGTGTGATCGAAGGCAGCCTGTAACGAAGGCAGGACGTTGAATGCAGTAATTGGGTCAGAGCCGTGTGACGGGCACTGCGCGCATCATGAAGGGCGACATGATCGCCGCAGCCCTCACAGGAGCGCGCCAGGCACGTGTGTTTCTGTGAGAGCTGCGCCCACCTTTGGATGCAAGCATCGGACACTGCGGCTGGTTATCCGCCTCGGCTGGCAGGGAGACCGCTGTGGAACCCCGTGCCCCCCGCCTTCTCCGACGCGCTGTGTGAGTAATGTAATGTGCCAGGCGCGCGGTCCGGGCGCCACCCCCTGGTATCCTTCCACGTTGAAGCTGCCCCTGCGCGGAGAAGGGCCTCCGCTCTGCGCACGTCCCTCCATGTGACAGCTTGCGGCGCGCACCTCGCCTTGTGCTGCCCTCCATTCTGCGCTTTGGTAAGAGGCGCCGGGAGTGTTATGCCCCCCCTCTCTCCGCTGAGAGTGGCCACCCGCGAACTGTCCGTGCCCACCGACAGCGGCGCACTGTCCCCGGTGCCTTTTTTGAGCGGTGCCAATACCCTCCTGCTTGGATGTGCCCTTTTGCGCCGACGGGGCCAGTGACTGCTCAGCTGCCCCCACTCTGAGATTGTGTTGCCCACACACTACTGCTGAGCTGTGCGCCATTCTTCCATCTGGCTTTGCGCCGTGCACCTGCTGAGCCGAAGCGCCCCCCCCCCCCCGCCCAACCAGCTGTGGGTCTTTGATGCTGGCCTGCGGCTTTCTGACCTGTGTCCAGTCTGAGGTGTCGGCGCCCGCTCCCCCTATTGAGCCGTGATATTTTCCGCGCTGACGGTTTCCACCCATCTTCTGAGCCGACGGTGCCCCCTCCCTATCTGCTCAGCTGTGCGCCCTGAGATGGCAGAGCCCCCACCCGCTGATGATATAAGTCATTTTCGAGTAGACGCTGCTCCCTCCCGCTGAGCTATGCCCCCTCTCATGCCTCTACGTCCCCGTTTGACCTTTTTTTCCCGCTGCCCTGACGCCTTTTGGGTTGTGTCGCGTCGTAGCGTTCCCGGGACCAAGTGGTGACCGTCTCGGTGAGTTTTGGGGATGGGAGGGCTCCTTGGGCCTTTCGTTGCGACTGGCCCTTGTCCTTCATTTGGGCGTGGGCCTCCTGTCGTCCCGGTGTCGTCCCGGTTGTGTGCAAGGCAGGGTAGACTGGGCGTTTGTTACGTGCCTGAATGCGGTCTGCAGCACATGCAGTTTTTTTTTTTTTTTTTTTTTTATCGGGGCATTGCTGCAGGTGTCAGTCCTTTGGTCCCGGGACGGAGTGGGTATGCGGATCGGCACGCGGGGTGTCCTGCGGTTGTTTTGGGCGCTCACCTACCTCAATTGGGACCAGTCTAGATATGGTCCGTATGTTTGGGGGCCAGCCCAAGGCAGGAAGGCTCCGCATTGCACGTGGGGTGGATGCGGTGGCCAGCGGGCCGTCTCTGGTTTCAGTCTGCACCCACCTCTGCCGCAGATGCACGGACCCCTTGGTCTGTCCTGGGGCGTGGACCGCAGGGTTTACTGGGGTCTTTCAATGCGTGGAGGTTTTCCGGCTGTTTGGTTTCCTTGTTTTAAAGTTGTTAAGTTTTCTGCGCACGTGTTGAATGGTGAATGATGCGAATGAAAATAGCACAGGCATCATCTTTATTAGTGCGGAGGTAAGCTGATTAGCTCTTGTCAATCAGACGTGCCAGTATCTGAATTGAGCTCTCCCCCCACTCCCCTCCACGACTCATTGTAGCGAGCGAGAAAGGGCTGTGTGGCTCGTATCGCCCCCGTTAACCGTGCTGGCAGGGTGCACAGGCCTGTGATCAGTGCTTTAAATGCGAAAAAATAAGTGCAGGTACTCATTAAAATGAGCTTGAGGGGCGGGGCTAAGGGCAAGACATGATGATACTTAACTTCTATATTAGTTGCAGCACATACCAAAACACACGAGAAATGTGTTTATATAAACAAAGCAGGTTAACTCATTACACAAAATGAAAGAGAAATGCGATAATATGTTAACATTTCCTTTTTTTGCAATAGTTGCACCTTCTTAATGTCATACTGTTAATTGCTGTTTGGCACAATACTATATATTTTTGAGCACGCGAGTAGGAAGAAACTGAAAATACCCCCACATTGCACCAAAGCTCTTATGGCACCAAGCACATGAAGCAACTCATCATGACCCTCCCGAGAAGCTATCTCTTGTCTCTTCCATCAATCTATCCATTCATCCTTTCATCCTACCATTTACCTGCTGATGTCCACCATTTAACCTTTACATTCTATCGTCTATTCAGTCTTTCATCAATCATTCAGTTTTTCAACATTCCGTCTATCCACCCTTCATATCCAAACCTATCCATCCATCCATCCATATCCAAACCTATCCATTCATCCTTTCACTCATCCATCTCTTTATCCACCCTTTCCCTCATCCATCAATCCTTTCGCTCATCCATCCACCAACCCTTTCACTCCTTTATTCCATCCACCCTTTCACTCAATCCCTCCTTTCACTCATCCATCATCCACCCTTTCATCCATCCACCCTACCTTTCATTCATCCATCCAATCTTTCACTTATCCACCCATCATCCGCCCTTTTATCCAATCATCCACCCTCTTTCACCCATGCATGCTTTCACTCATCCATCCATCTATTCATCCATCCATCCATCTATACATCCACCCTTGCTCACTCACCCACCCACCAATCCTCACTTTTACGTTATTTATGAATCTTTGTCGCTGAGCAGACATGTCCAAACAAAGTGCCACACATTTTCTTTAAAATACCTCCTGAGAGTGTTTTGATTCTCTCTCATTTTTTTCTTACAAAAACAGGCATACACACAAAAGACTCCGGTATGATAAAAGCCATCTTTTCTCTTCACCTACCATGGCTTTTTTAATTGCCACCAGGGCCGGACTGGCCGTAGCCTGATTGCCACTGCCAGGGAACTGACATGATTCCTGTGCTTGCAGGAACGCACAGGATAGTGTGAATGTGATTGACAGCACAGGGCCTGAATGGACCCTGCTCTGTCAAGCACAGCGTGATGGTGAGCACCCGGACATTATTCAAATGAGCCCTGCTGAATAGCTCAGCTGGGGCTCAGATCGGGGCTACAGAAGCGGCGCCTTAGCTGCCAGAGACACGTTTCACTCCTGCTCACCAGCACAGCCAATGAGCCTACCTTTTCATGTCATGAGTACCAGTACTCTCCAGGGCAGTAGAGAAGTGCCGGTACTCAGAGTGATAAATCAAAGAAGTGCCAGTACTCAGTACCGGTGAGTACCGGCCCATTTAAAGCACTGCCTGTGATGATGTGATGACTATATTAAAGAGTACATCAATTTGTTTGAAGGTGTTTTGATTCTCGGACGCTGGCATTAGGAGAGCTTACACCGCGGCCGCTGCTTTACTAGAAAGCGAAGGGTTCTGGAAGGGGTGCGCGCTTCGAAGCCTACCCGGGCTTTGAACCTTGTTGTGCCGAGGGGGGCGCGTGTGCTCCGGTAACTGGCACACTCTGATGATCCAACTCGTGATTAGACCCCATCCTTCTGTGGAATTAACTTAATTCACGCTCATTTAATGTCATGCACCTTGGGGCTGAACAGGGCGAAACCAGAATTCAATGGGGCACCATTTCTTGGTTTCGGTGTCCTCTGGTCTGAATGGAGTCCAGCGTGTAGCTTCCCCGCAGTAGTTTGGTGGCAGAGCTATTGTATTTTGTGTGGGGGGAGGATGCGCGCGTGTTTGTGTACTGTGGGATTCACTCCAAGTTGGTGCCATATAGGGCGGAATGGAGAGTGTCGTTCGGGTGCATCGGTGGCGGGGACGGATCAATGGCTGTGCTGGCCATGCTATTTCTCGAACTGGTGACCTATGAATTACATGCGGCAGGCTCTTAAACGCACTGAGCTATCCCATTCTGTAATAAACCAAAGGGTGGGGTCATTGCTGTGTAGCAATGGTTCTATAGTGTTGATTAATCAAACACAATAGTCGTGGAATACAATGCAAAAAAAAGAAAATAAGGACTTTTGGTAGTAAAGTCTTAAGCTACCAAAAACAATGTTTTGCGGCACTTTTCACATGCAGATGCTCGAATCCACAAGCAAGTCGAGGCTGTAAGTAAGCTGATGTTGTTTTGTTGCTGGATCCGAAGTGAAGTTTCTTCTTTTGGTAGTGTACTTTCACTGACTGCATGCTGCTATTAAATGCCAGGGAAATATATAAAAGCTATGACAGACCTGCAAGTCCCCATGTCACAACATACCAGCTATTTCTGAGGCAGTTTAGCTAAACAGCGGTCACGGTAGCTGTAAAATAAGAGAAAAGCAAAACGAAATGAAACCGTGTACTGTGAATGAGCTCGAAGCGCCTGGTAGACGTTTCTTGGCTTTAACAAGGAGGCAGGGACACAAAACAGTGTAATGTTGGTATCTATACGGTCGCAAGTTTTACCCATGCAGGCCTCAAAACGTCTCGAAAAGCTGGGGCCTATTAGGGCTGAAAACGGACATGGCCGCAGAATGGTTTTATGCTCGGTTGTGGGGGGCATCCAGGTACACTGCCTTAGGTTCACAGCAGCCGCGGCGTCGTAGAGTTAGCGGCCGCTTGCAAACTGTGCCCCAGTATAGTAACACGATGGACTACCTTACTTTGTTGTTGAGGGGATGTCCCTTGAGTAGAGTTTGGTTTGAAAAGTTGATTATAAATGTGAATAACTTTAATAAGTGCATTGCATGCGTTAGCAATGGTTCTCCATGCCAATTTTATTCTGGCCTCCCGTGACAAGGGGTTTGAATTGATTCAGGAAACCTGCATCGCAGGGTGTCCGCACAGCCTTGCTTGTCAAGTGCAATTTACGATAGTTTCTGGCCTGGCTGGTCAGTCGTGCTGTTGGGCTATTGGTGATGCTGCCTTGGTCGCGGGTTCGCATTAGGATGCCACGGCTGGGTGCTCCATGGGGTACCTTTCCTGCTCTGCGCGCTCGTCACGCTTGGGGGACGAGCTGGGCACTTGCTGCCACATGTGTGGACAGCGCGGCGTGCCGGGCCATGGCTGGTTGGTCCTTGGGTGCTGCCTCCGCAGCACACAAGCAGTGTGTTGAAGTACCAACGGTGTCACGAAGGGCAACTTCGTTGACAGTGTGCAAAGTCTTTTAAATAAAGAGCTGCGTTTACTATTACTTCCGCTGGTGCACTGAATTGTATGCCTTTGTTAAGAGTTCACGCCTACCGCTGCCGAGGCTGTTTACATGCAGGATTCAGAGGTGTCAGTATTTGGAGGTCAAATGCTGCGGGCAGGACCGAAGCAATAACTGCCTGTGTGAAGGAGTCACAGACTCTCTGAGCAGGCCTATCTGAGTGTTCCGTTTTGCGTGGACTACTCAACCGTGGCTTTCTTGTTAAGGAATCAGATGTTGCTGAACTTTAAGGCAGAAGCATGCTCCTGGGCATGGGCACCGGAGGAACTGTGCCTGCTGCCATAAAACAGCCACTGGGCAGCGTGCTGCTTGCATGTTCGCGGGTGCCTGGCTCGAACAGGTTGCGTTTTGCTTTTCCCAACAACCTGTTTCGCGTTATGCTCTGGTGTCTGAGGCAGCTTTGGTTTGCGAGGCGAGCTCGGGCTCGTTGAGGCGGTTGGCACACACCTCCTGGTGTGTGCCACTGGTTTGGGCTTGGAATCTTCTTGGAAGCATTTTTTATATTCCCCCAACTAAACCTTAGTTCTTATTTACGCATGTAACCAACACCCATTGACAATGTCAATAGCTCCGGCTTGCTGTAGGGGTAATGTGACGGGTGAGAAGGTGTGGCAATGGGCTACTAATGCTAAATTACAGCATCAAGTTTACCTGTGTAATTTGAATGGGTGGTTTCTGGTGCGCTGCACGTCACTTAATTGTCACACCGGCGTTTGTGACAGTCTGCCACGAGTTGGCGCGGTCTGTCTATTTTAGAGATGACCACAATAGGTATTGTTTAATTCAATATACATTAAAATTACTATTGTCTGCTGACCAAGCCATTCTTATAGCTTTTAGGGCTCGGAATAGGCAGAATTGTCACGCTTGCACGAGTGTCAGGGTTAGTAGTTGTGGTGTTACTATGTTTGGCAGCACGGCAGGAGCAAGGTGTGGTGCAAAAGGAAGTGGCCGCCTGACGTGAATCCTGGCATATAGTGGCACAAGTGTCAGGTTTTCCGTAGAACTGCCTTGCTGTAATGTAGCGTGGGCAAATGCTGATTTTAGTTTTGCGCAATATTGGGCGTCTCTATGTATGCGTCGCCGTGAACAGCTCTAGGTCAGAACATGTTTTACTCTGCCTTCAGTTGGCGTTGCAGTGCGTCTGCCTTGGCTGTAACCGGACAAGGTGCCCTGGGTGGGGCAAAACAGTATATCAGTCTGGGGTTGATCAATGGAGCGTTAAACCAATTTGTACTGCCAGGGTGCCATAAAGTGGGAAGGCACTTGGGGGTAGTGTTTCTCACTTTGGCTGAACTTGAATGAATAATGTCTTCATTCACTAATACCGATAACGGGCATTGCTCCATCCTTTTCAGCAAGGTAGACCAAAGCGGTTTGATATGTCCTTTGACTTTGATGAGCGATTCGTTCAATGCTTTTCTTTCATAGAACTATTTTCGCAAATTTTCATTCAGTAGTTTTGGATGGCGCCTATGTCTCAAATCCATCACTATTTCACTACGATCTGGTGACTCGCATTTAAGGGTATGTCCATGGTTCTTTGCGTGGCTAATTAATGTATCCAGTACGAAGACACCCGTTTTAACCCAATGACCAAGACAGAGAATCTGTTCAGGTCTGAATCTTTAGGCCACAGGGTGGCACAACAGAATAATTCTATACCTGCAGGTGGCACATTTGAATAGGTGCATGCTAACCATGCCATCTAACATTGTGGTATCATCATAGTTAACGCTACAAGAGGTAGGCTAATAAAAGGTAATTCACGTATAATCATGAATTGGCATACTAGGGAGGTTTAGGTTCAGAGAAAGATATGGCCACTGATCATCAGAAAAGGCAGGGCTATTCGGAACCGGTTCAAAGGGACACAGATAGAGTTCTGACAGGGCTATCTTGTCTGGGTTATTTGCAGGAGGGAACTGCTAAAACAGCTTGGGCCTCATGTGTTATCGATGCAGTTGTCTGTGCGCACCCATAAGTACCAGCTGTGGGACGCACCACACCTTTCCAGGTAATAGGAGCAGTTAGTACCGGGGCATCTAAGTTCAAGTGAAATAAAGGGGTTTTAACTCGGTAGTTAACTTGCCACGCTTGTTGCGCCTCAAAGGCAGAGGTTGAATGTCGCCTGACAAGTTCTGCTTGCATGTGAGTTGTTTTAACAATGGGACGGGGGCTTACAATCTCCTTTCATTTTGCAGTCAGAGAAAGAAAAGGTAAAGAAAGAGCAGTGTTTGAACTGGGCACACTTAGCAGTAAAGCTGGCAATAATGAAGCACATAGATCGTATTCCAGAAGTGGGATGCAGAGGTTTCAGTTCAGGGCCGGGTGGAAGCAAATTTTGGGGTCTGCTTGGTTTACCTCCAAGGGGCTGTTTTTTCGGATCTGATGGTCCTTTGAACCTCGCGGGCTGCTTGTGGCATCAGAAGTCTCTGGCACTTTGCCTGTCTGGGGTCATCCTATGGCTTCACATCAGAGACATTAGGTATGTCCATGGTTCATTGCGGGGCTGATTATGTTTTCATGACTTAAGACATCCATTGCTCTCTGCCTCTTGCTCCGAATTGCATCAGAAGCGGGGCAGGCACGTAGCAGTGGGACAGTCACCAACGTATTTATGGTCTTTTGGTTCCGAGAGACACATACGCACTCTGTATGCTAATTGGAGCGTTAGCGGAAAGGGTGGAATAATGGGGTTTCTTTAAGTGGCAAGTAGGCAGTGGCTACTTCAAGTTACGAGGTTACTTGCAGTGGAGGGCTAGCATGTCCGGGGATAACGAAGCACCAAGGGCCACAGTTGGTCAGCAGGTAGGGTTACCTGGGTCAGGACTACAGTAGTAAGCCTGTGGGGCTGTGTAAGTTGTCACCACAAATAGGGTGCAGTGTCTGCAATAGTGGGCACTATACGAACATTCCTCAATCCTGAGTTGACACCATCAGGTGTTCGCCAAGGTCGCGCTTTCATAATGGGTTGTGCAAAGGTCTGGTCCACCTCGGTAAAGCAGTTGCTCACTGGACCCGGGGACAGGGTACAGGTTGCTTCAGAGTACTACTTTCCTTGCCATAGCCATTGAGACAGGCCGGTTGAGGAAGCTGACAGCCAACAGGGTTGCGCTGTCCCATAGTTTGGGGAGGGGGGGAACAAGGTACTAAAGCACTGTAGGGTACAATGTCTTAAAGTTGGCATGTCCATTCCGCAAGCGAAGGCAGGTAGCTGTACTTAGGGTGCTCATTGGCATACACGAGCAGAAATGTACAGTGCCAGGAGCGGCGTGAGCTCTGAAGTTCGCTATGGGCAATCATGCGTGGTCACTCCATACATGGGTGTGCTGGGACTCCAAGGTGGAGGAGAAAGAATGGTTCGGCGCTTCCACGCCAACTGTTACTAGGACTCCGCGTGTAGTGCAAAGTTGAAGGAGCAGGTAAATTGCTACTGCTAGTGCGGTACACGGGTATCAGTGTACCTCCGAATTTGGGGTTCACCAAGTTCGTGGGTAAACAAGGGCTTAGTCAACCCTAGATGTAAGGCACACAGGGCACGCAGTGAACGGGTTTTGAAGGCATGATTAAGTATGTCAGGCAATGCGGGCCCCGACAGGCGCTTTTGCAGTCACTCTGGGGCGGTGGGAGTCCCAGTGTTACAAGAGTTACATCCGGTCTTAGGTTCACACAGTAAGGCCTAAGGATTTGGGGAAGTGTGTAGGTACTGGCAAGCATTATGGTTTCCCGAGGGGACATGTTGCGGCACCAAATGCGGGTGGCTTGCAGTGGAGTGTATTGAAGTGCAATTTTAGAGGTTGTACTGGCGAGTGTCACGGTGGGTGGAAAGCAGGAAATGGAGGCACGACCTTACTGCCACAGAGATTATTTGGCTGGGATTCCCATGCATGCGTTGGAACTGCTTGCTGAAGAAACTGCAGCAGAGACGGGGGGGGGGGCGCTAACTCTCTGCCCAATATGTTGGTCATACACCTGGGAGGGAATGATCTGGCATCTCTGGGGAGAAGGGCACTGCTGCAAGATATGAGGTTCACAATGTGTGAGTTGAGCAACCAGCTGGGGACTGGTGAATTATGGTGGTCGGAAATAACCCCCCGGCAGGTGTGGCAGAGGACACAGTCAGGGGAAGCCATGGAGACCTCGCGCAGGAGGGTTAACAGCGCCATGCGAAAATTCACCGAACAAAGGGGGTTTGGCTTCATCCGACATGGGTTACTGCACGCTAAGTCCATAGGGTGTTTGTATGAAGATGGGATACACCTGTCTAGAGTGGGAATGGACCTGTTCTTGCCTGATCTGGGGGAGGCCTTGGAATCAGCAGGGTGTAGGTAACTAGGCCTATCTTGGTGGGGGGGCCCTGGGGTGACGGTGGCCACACCCATAGCTGTGGCAGAGTTACAGGGCGATCCAGAGGCTGTAAGGTAGAGAGGGGTACCCTCTGCACGAGCACAACAAGAGTGCAAAGGCCAAATATCCCCAGGGAGGTCCTCGCGTTGGACCCTAGAGGAGCGACAGCGCCCCGTTAGTCCTACGGGCGGTTGTGGACCTGAGCAACCGGGGGTTGCCTGGAACGCTCCGCCCCCTTCTGGGGGCGTGAGTAATGCGGTGGACTGGCGGTCCACCAAATCTGGCAAACACCGATTGGCTAGGACCACGGTGTAATTTGGCTCATCAGGTGGGCAGGCGGCGAGGGGCTGCCTGCCCTGGGATCGCCCGTAAGATAACCCACCATGTTGGCATATTTGTTATGCAAATAAACCTGCAGCAATTTTCTCCACAAAAAAAAGGTGTCTTGTCTGTTTATTTCTCCAGGATATTGCTGTGGGGGGGATGGGGAGTGTTGCCGATATTGGCACTATGCGGGCTGCCCCGGGTCCACGAAGGGGACCCTCCTAAGAGGGCGGCCCCCCTTAGTGCCACATGATGGCACACGAGGCAGCCGCCCAGTGTTTGCGACCCCCTAAGGGTCCGCATGCCCGCGTCACTTCCGGGCAGGAGTGGGCGGGGGGCGAGGTACATATACCTCTCCCGCCCACTGGGCGCCCTCTTTTCCCTCTGCCCTGACGCCGTTTCCCTCCCTACCGCTTACCCGGCGTACAGGCAGGGGGTGGGGGCGGGGTGAGTTTGTCTAACTTATTATTTTGTGTTTCAGGCGGAGTTACAGGGCAATCCAGAGGCTGTAAGGTACAGAGGGGTACCCTCTGCACGAGCACAACAAGAGTGCAAAGGCCAAATATCCCCAGGGAGGTCCTCGCGTTGGACCCTGGAGGAGCGACGGCGCCCCGTTAGTCCTACGGGCGGTTGTGGACCTGAGCAACCGGGGGTTGCCTGGAACGTTCCGCCCCCTTCTGGGGGCGTGAGTAATGGGGTGGACTGGCGGTCCACCGGTGGGAGGGGTTTTCCCCTCCCCCAAATCTGGCAAACACCGATTGGCTATGGCCACGGTGTAATTTGGCTCATCAGGTGGGCAGGCGGCGAGGGGCTGCCTGCCCTGGGATCGCCCGTAAGATAACCCACCATGTTGGCATATTTGTTATGCAAATAAACCTGCAGCAATTTTCTCCACAAAAAAAAGGTGTCTTGTCTGTTTATTTCTCCAGGATATTGCTGTGGGGGGGATGGGGAGTGTTGCCGATATTGGCACTATGTGTTGTCCACACACTACTGCTGAGCTGTGCGCCATTCTTCCATCTGGCTTTGCGCCTTGCACCTGCTGAGCCGAAGCGCCCACCCCCCTCCCCCCCAGCTCAACCAGCTGTGGGTCTTTGATGCTGGCCTGCGGCTTTCTGACCTGTGTCCAGTCTGAGGTGTCGGCGCCCGCTCCCCCTATTGAGCCGTGATATTTTCCGCGCTGACTGTTTCCATCCATCTTCTGAGCCGACGGTGCCCCCCCCACCATCTGCTCAGCTGTGCGCCCTGAGATGGCAGAGCCCCCACCTGCTGATGATATATGTCATTTTCGAGCAGACGCTGCTCCCTCCCGCTGAGCTATGCCCCCTCTCATGCCTCTACGTCCCAGTTTGACCTGACGCACGCATGCATGCCAATATTTTAGAACAGGAAAGTGAGAGACTTTAAAAAGAAAAAAAAATCCGGGGAATGTATTTTCCCTATTGAGTTTTATCGAAGCAGAGGTCATATTAGGCGAGAGACCGCTAAAATAAAGGCACTTTTGGCTTTAAAAATCGGGAGTCTCCCGCCCAAAGCGGGTATGCTGGCATGTTTACCTACGCCCTCCCACTGTGCCCCTGTGACCCGACGATGTCCCTTGCCCACTGAACCGGGGCCCCTTTGTGCCGGCTCTGCATACTCCCTCCCGCTTCTGCCAGTTTATGTGCCAACGGTGAGCACCGCTGAGCTGTGCCCCTCTCTGAGGTGGAAGTGCCCACTCTTGTTGAGCCGTGCCTCTCTACAAGCAGACAGGGTCACTGTGAACCGCGCCCCTCTGCGATGGCAGCGCCCCTTTCCTAAAAACCTCTTGATTTGCTTTCCTCTGAGGCGGTCTCCTCCAGAGCGCCTTCCAGGGGCCGGGCAGCTTCCTAAATGAAGCGCGAGGGCCCGGATCCTGCCTGAGTAGGGTGACCCGATTTTGAGAAGTAAAAACCATGACGGGCCAGACATAGAAGAAGGACTAAAGGCTGATAATGATCAAGGTATATATCTGTGTGTGTATGTGATGTATGTATGTATATATCTGTGTGTGTATGTGATGTATGTATGTATGTATATATATATATATGATAAATTACATACGTTATTTTAGACAATTCTGCTTTGCAAGATGAGTTGATCTATATATATATATATATATATATATCTATATATATATATATATATATATATCCCAGTCATCCATCCAACTCCAAGGAGAAAGTGGCACATACTCATGATCGGTATGTATAAGGCTAATTTTATTTTGTTCAGGTCTCCCACGACCCCGCAATGACAGAGAGACGCGTTTTGCCTGCACAGCAGGCTTTATCAATCTCCTATATATATATTTATATATCGGAGCACTCTCGGGGTCATCCAAATGATTTATTCTTGCAAACGTGTTTCGGCGTGGTGCCTTCATCAGTGCCATAAATCATTATTAAGTCTCACACAGCATTAATGATTTATGGCACTGATGAAGGTACCACGTCGAAATGAGTTTGCAAGAATAAATCATTTGGATGACCCCGAGAGTGCGCCGAAATTTTTGTAGTTGTTGTGCAACAAAGACAAACTCACCTTTCGTCTACGGAGGCACCCGCTGCGTGTTCGGCTGCCTGGGTGAAGCTGTTGATGTGATTTGTTTGGCATGCCAGAACCGCTGCTGTCGGAGCTGGTTGCCCTTAAAGGATGTGGACTATACAAGTCTGGGGTGCCCCAGCCATATGAGGGACACCTGCGGGAACTTTGTTGATTCAAACCAGCGGCAGGCGAGGGAGATGTACACAGCATTTTTAACCGGGTGAAAGAGTGGCTGCCCGCTTGAGACGACAAGATGAGATCAGCAATGAGAAGTGGCCGCAATGCTATATGAATTTAACAAAGCACTGATTAATCCATCATTGATGTTGCATTATGGGAGATTGAGGCCCTTCTCATTTGCTACCCAGACCATTCACGCCGATGTGGAGAACAGTTGCCGTTTCCTGATTGGTTGCAGCCCCATCAATGGAGTCAACATCAGGATATTTAAAGGACTAAATACTGTGCGAGACTTAATAATGATTTATGGCACTGATGAAGGCACCACGCCGAAACGCGTTTGCAAGAATAAATCATTTGGATGACCCCGAGAGTGCTCCGAAATTTTTGTAGTTGTTGTGCAACAAAGACAAACTCACCTTTCGTCTACGGAGGCACCCGCTGCGTGTTCGGCTGCCTGGGTGAAGCTGTTGATGTGATTTGTTTGGCATGCCAGAACCGCTGCTGTCGGAGCTGGTTGCCCTTAAAGGATGTGGACTATACAAGTCTGGGGTGCCCCAGCCATATGAGGGACACCTGCGGGAACTTTGTTGATTCAAACCAGCGGCAGGCGAGGGAGATGTACACAGCATTTTTAACCGGGTGAAAGAGTGGCTGCCCGCTTGAGACGACAAGATGAGATCAGCAATGAGAAGTGGCCGCAATGCTATATGAATTTAACAAAGCACTGATTAATCCATCATCGATGTTGCATTATGGGAGATTGAGGCCCTTCTCATTTGCTACCCAGACCATTCACGCCGATGTGGAGAACAGTTGCCGTTTCCTGATTGGTTGCAGCCCCATCAATGGAGTCAACATCAGGATATTTAAAGGACTAAATACTGTGCGAGACTTAATAATGATTTATGGCACTGATGAAGGCACCACGCCGAAACGCGTTTGCAAGAATAAATCATTTGGATGACCCCGAGAGTGCTCCGAAATTTTTGTAGTTGTTGTGCAACAAAGACGAACTCACCTTCCGTCTACGGAGGCACCCGCTGTGTGTTCGGCTGCCTGGGTGAAGCTGTTGATGTGATATATACACACACACATACGTATATATCTTGCAAAGCTGAATTGCCTAAAATAACATATGTAATTTATCTTTTTCTTTCAGACCGTGCTTTAGGAGGTCCGATGTATAAATAGTCTTCTAAAAGGCTATGGTTACAAAACATTAGCAATGGCAGGACCCCCACCCTGTTCCCCCCTGCCCTACTTCCCACTCTGCCTACCACCTACCTGCCAACTCACATGGTGACACACAATATCGGCTCTCATCACACGGTCTCCCGGTGAGGAGCCAATATCACACAGCAGGGAAAACGAGCTGAAAACCACTGTGAATAGTGGTTTTCCAGCTCGTTTTCCGAGGCTTTGAACTGCTGACGTCCATTAAGGGGGTGTGGAAACACCCCATGACATCAGCACCAGAATCAGCAAGCTTATTTTTTTTTGGGGGGGGGGAGAGATGGGGCTTGGGGGCGGGGTGGGGTTCAAAAGTGCCTCGTAGGTACTTCTTGGCATGAGGCCCCACCCCCTTCATGGGGGATTGTTCTTCCAGTTGGCAGGTATGCTACCCACTGCTGTGAGCACACAGCTGACGTCCTCTTGTGCTGCCTGAAACAAAAAAATTATGTGAGTTATTTAAGACTTGAGAGGCCCCGAGCATACCTTTCAATTCTGCTGTACAGTATGAGTTGTCCCAAAAACCGGGACATGTATTTAAAATTTGAAATCCGGGACCTCTTATCACCCTAGCCAGATGGGCCATCTCTGGGCAGGTATTCACGAATAGCCGCAATTAAATTATCCGATGATGCCCCATCTGAGGAGTAAGGCAGCTTTCTGTTTTCATCGACTGTTTTCTCCTGAAACTGATATAGGTGTTGTTTTATTTAAGATCAATGCAATAGAAGAGCCACATCCAGAAAAATAGCATGTATTTATGCATGCATTTTGTTGATGGGATGCTTCTGAGCTAGCACAGAGCGTGGGTCACAGTCACCCAGCAGTGATCCATTAATAGCCCTTCCCAGCCATATGCTTCACAAAGCAACACACAGGCCAGGCCTGGCTCAAGCAGATCATCTTACTGGGTGAAATAGGCGATTGCTTAGGGCATAATTAAAGAAAGGAGTAAAATTCAAGGGAACACTGCATTTAAAAAGTTTAAATACAGTTGCACCTACCCAGGGCTTTAAGTGGGAAGCCAGAAGTGTTAGGTGTGGGGGGGTGGTTATGAAAGGGGCATGGCCTATAATAATTAAGGGTGTGGCTTAAACATGTAAACTACAATTTTGTGATCCCTATAGTGTGCCACCTGACAAGTATTTTGATGTAAGATTAAGTAAGACGTGAAATATACACAGGACCTACATCACAGACAATGAATACTTTACCTTTTTTACGTTAATTGTTAAGAAATCAATCACTGTCATTTACTATAACAGTTGAGGACATGAATATAGGACCTGATAGAAACCCATTTCATTGTCCATTTTTAATTGGCAACAGATCTGAGACCCGGAGGGACCTGGCCCAAAGCCCTGCACCTACGACCAGGTTCCCCTAGGGAGCCAACTGTTGATGGCTAGCCTAGAACCACCCTGATTGCTAATTGTGCATGGGCTTTGCTGGTCTTGGTCTAAACCCTATCATAGTTTGATTATATTACAATTGCTTGATAGTGCGCCCTGAAGTATTTTGGTGGGGTTATCTTGTGGGCACATACACTGTGGTAGGCCTTCAGAAATAGAGTGGTGTTTTGCCTTTTTATGCAAATTCTTGGGTGCAGACTGTATTGTGTTCTCTGCATAGGCCCTTTATTCTTTAATGGCATACCTTCCATAAAATGTGTAGAAGGTTTGGTCAGAAATCCCATTTTCTTTAAGATTAAACTGCTTAAAACTCCAGAGCAAAATCTGTTGAGTTTTGTGATGTTTCATTAGTAAGATTTGCTCCAGATGTGTAGATTTGTTCTCTATAGTTACAGCTATGGTTGAGTACGCGACAAGAAGATTTACAGACGAGTCTTCTAGAGCAGAGTTACAGGTGCATTCTCTATAGCAAGAAATCCCAGATGATTCCACTAAATGCAGGCATTTCAATGAAGTCATGTACATCAAAAAGTTCAACAGAAGTATGTAGCTGCCAGGGGTTCCAGTTAAGTCCTCTAGATTTGATTTCTTTTGATTTGATTGATTTTTTTTGTAAAGCGTGACGCATGCCCGAAGGTGTCTTGGTGCTAAGCGTTTACTGGCAGATCCTCTTACCAGCCATGATCAAAACTACAGTGAAAGAGCAAAAAGCCAGGTTTTCAACTGTTTTCCAAAAACCTGCAGGTTGGATTGGCCTCTCAAATGCTCTGGCATATGATTCCAGAGCTTGGAAGTGTGGTAAACTAAACATCTACTGCCCCAAAAGGCTCTGTGAATTCTAGAAGCCACCACTTTTTTGGAAACTGCAGATCGCAAATACCTATTTGGTAGATACCATAAGATTCTTGTTTTTAGATATTCAGGGCCAGTTTATTAAGAGCTTTGTGAGCTGTACAGAGCGCTTTAAATGCTACCCTCATGCTACCCTCTTAACAGGGAGCCATTGTAATTCCTCCAAGGCTTTTGAGACAGAGTCGAACTTCTTAATATTTTTAAGTAGACGAGCTGCTGCATTCTGTATCCTCTGCAACTTTTTTTGACATCCCTTGCTGCAAGCCCAAATAAAGGGCATTGCAATAATCCAGTTTCGAAAAAAACAAAGCAATAATAACTGTTTTCCTAAGATCATAAGGTATGAAGGGCAGAATTTTCTTTAGGGTTTTTAACAGAAAAAAAACAAGCCAACGTAAGCTGATTGGTCTGTTCGATAAAGGTGAATTTGGAATCAAACATGATTCCCAAATTTCTCACTTTCAAAACAGGAGAAGGCAGATTGCCTACAGTCTGTAGCCACCATACACTATCGCAAAAGGAAATTTCACTTCCTAGGATAAGCACCTCTGTCTTTTCAGAATTTAGCTTCAGACAGTGGCTGTTCATCAAATTCCCTATGGCGTTCATGCAATTATTAAATTGATCAGCCACTTCCTCTATGCCATTAGTAATAAATACCACTAGTTGAGTATCGTCAGCATAGGAGATGGTTGAGAAGCCAGATGATATCAGTTTTGCTAATAGAGCCACATATAGGTTGAATAATGTGGGACTTGGCGATTACCCTTACGGGACACCACATGGCAAGGAGAATGGTTTGGAGATTAAATCACCTAGGGCCACTGACTGTCCCCCATCATCAAGAAAGGAACAAAGAAGGTTAAAAGCAGCACCACTAATGCCAACTTCTGCCATCCGATGTTTCAAGAATGGGTAGCTGACAGTGTCAAAGGCTGCGGATAGGTCCAAAAGGACCACCGCTGCCTTCCCACCTTTATCCATAATATCCTGCATCTTCTCAGTGACTACTATAAGAGCTGTTTCCATGCTGTGAGTTTTCCTAAACCAAAACTGGGCATCATCTAGAATCTCATATTGGTCCATAAATTCGGAGGTCAAGATGTTTAAGTCGCTCTCTAATTTTTTGCTGAAATAGGAAGCCGAGAAATCAAACAATAGTTCTTCTCTCCATTCGGATTTAAAGTTGGTTTTCAAAGTAGAGGGAGAATAGATGTCTCTTTTCACTTTTTGGGAAATTTTCCTGCTAAAATGATGTGTGTCAGCAGTGTAGTAAGCGGATTAGCAATACATCCCACAATCTCTTGTAGCAGTTTAGGGGGACACGGTCTGCTGGAGCACCTCATTTAGTGATTCCTATTAATTTCACTCCTCACTCCGTTAAGAGTTGAAAATTATGGAAGCCAAGATTGTTAGTAGCTAGGGAAATATCCTCCACCAAAAGATTACTTTTTGACTGTCATTGAGCTCCTCATAAAAAGCCTTTACCTTTTTACAGAAAAAGTTAGCAAAACCATCAAATAGCTGTTAACTAGGGGTTATTGAACTAACAATGGATGGGTGCGAGAGCAACTGCACCGTTTGGAATAACTCACTAGGGCAGTTGGTGGTTAATTTGATCTTTTCATAAAATAAGTGGTCTTTTCCACCTTAATTATAGATTTATACTCCTGAATGACCAATTTGTATTTCTTTCTCTCTTCAAAGGAGTAATTGCTCCTCCAGACTTTCTTGTCGCTGACAAGTCTTTTTAAACTTCTTAAGTGAATGTGATTAGCAATGAGCAGTTGGACGTGTGTTTTTTTTACCATCTTAATGGGGGCCAGCTGATGTGCTGCCTCATTGATCTACTTAAAATATCCATCTGCTGCTTCATTAGGGTCGTCGCATAAAGATGGTTTTGAGGCCTCTAAGATCTCAGATAGTTCTTCCTGTTAATTTTATTCCAAGCTCTAATGGCTTTTACCTGCCTGGCATTTTTATTAATCATAGTCACAGATTTTAAAGTGATATTAAATCGCACCATCATGTGATCGGACCAGCTAATGGGGAGGCATTGTAGGGCCTGGTGATTTGAAAAAATTCCATCAAGCATATGACCTGCAGTATGTGTAGGTGAATTTATCAACAGTTTCAAGTCAAACCCATTCATATTATCAATAAGCATTTTAGAATCTTTGTTAGCTAAATCTTCAAGATAAAAATGTATATCTACTATTAATGTGAAATTTGGATAGTGTATGCTTGCATCGAGGAAGTCACAAAGGGCTTCCAAAAATTTCATTTTAGGGCCTGGGGGCTGTAGACCAGTAAGCTGTAAAACCTTGAATTACAATCCAATTTACAATTAAAGACAAGAGTTTTGAAGTCTGATATTTTAACTGGTTCACAAGTAACCTCGAAACAGTCCCTATATACAATTGCTAGTCCACCTCCCCGTTTTCCCTTATGGTCTAGCTTATTAATAACATAACCAGCCAGAAGTGCAGCGGCTAGACCGGGGTCGGAAACCTTGTACGCCTAGGTTTCCGTTAGGAAGGAGGTAACATGGGCATGTAAATCCAAATACTCAAAAAGCTCATATCTATGTTTAATTGCCGAGCGTTTATTCAGCAATATGCAGTTTAGCTTACCAGTCAGAGAAGGCCCAGAAATGGTGCCTACTCGACTGGGAGCACTTTGTGCTAGTTCTAGCTGGCACACATTTTGACAAACCTCACAGGCAAAGTTATATTGCATAAAGTCAAGTTTAAACTTACTGCATGCAACATGCTTACCTACATCTTTCAGTTGAAACAGTGATTGTCTTGAGTATGACAAAATTTGTGCAGGGGTCCTGGCGCAGGGTGCAGTCCAGGAGTTTGAAGCGAGCTCTCTAGAACCATGAGATTTATGCAAGTTCTCCAGGGCTATGTTTCAGAGCGAGACCCCTGAAGCTTGGTGTTCATAGCAAGTCCACTCAAGCCAGGAATTTAAGGGGAGTCCTGTGGAGTCAGGCGCTCCACTGGATTTTTCTAAATCCATGAGTTCCAGGGTAGTCCTCTCCAGATAGAAGTTCCAAGTACAGACACTGGAGGAAGAAGCTCCATGGGAGTCCCCTTGAGCCAAGAACTCCAGGCAAGTCTTCTAAACCAAGCAATCTCCAGGGACAAGATTCCCCGACAACCAGGAGTTCCAAGCAAACCCTGGAGAGTTATGCATTTCAAGCTCTTAGAATCAGGTGTTCCCGGGAGTCTTCAATGACCAGCTGTTCTAGGCATGTCCTTTTGGCCCAGGAGGGTGCGCTGGAGCCAAGGGTTCCAAGTGATATCTCTGTAGCTAGGAGTTTTAGAAGAGTCTATTTGATGGAGCAATTGTTGCTGGTAAGTGACCTGGAGGCAGTAGTTCAGGCTAAGACCTATAAATGGGTTTAGAACCAGTGATGTAGATACAGTTCTGAGTCCCCTAGAATCAGCAGTTGCTCGAGTCCTCGAGAGTCCTCTAGAGCCAGGAGTAAGCCTTTGTCGAATCTTACGTTTTTGTTAGTTTGTGGGACCCATTGATTGAATCTCTGGGCAAGATTCAAGATATTGGACCAGTCTCACAAAAATTCTTATGGAGATTCAGGGAAATAGTCAAGTGCTCAACTCTCTCTCAGAGGTATGGTATGGGGAGCCAATCAGATGCCTCTAATCTGTGAGCGATTTTTTAATGAGTTCCGGTGAACATAGCTGCCAAGTTTTCAGTATGCATATGTGTGACATTTCTCTGTTCAGGTGTGCTACGAGTGAGGTCTGCACCCTCTTGTGTGACACTTCGAGAGCCACTTTATCATGTGCAGTTATAAAAGAAAATGTGTAGAGCAGAAATAGTTGACAGCCAAATAAGTGTTATTTCAAGCAATAATGTGTGTTTACTTAGCAGTTTACTAACTGAGCCCTTTTCCACAGATCCACTCCCACTATAATGAATCGCCGATTTATTTGTTTAAATAAAACCTTGTCCTTTTTATAATCTTGCTCTGTTAATCTATAGTCTATATGAAGCTACATGTTTCCTTTTATGTTATGCCTAAATTGCTGTTCCAATCCACAAATTTTCTTTGCCTTTTTGAGACTTTGTCTTGATTACATTGTTATAAAGTTAGGACTACAAGTCCCAGAATCCAAAGAAAATCCTGAAGTGTAAAAATGAGTCCGGGACAGAAGTGTGAAACATAAGAGGCACGCACCTTGTTCAGTTAACGTTTGCTGCAATTATAGATGAAATTAAATGTATTCCTTAATGATAAAAAAGTAACCCCACCCCACCCACCCACCCACCACTTAAAGCGTATTGTTCCCAATACATACAGTGCAATTGACATCATGTTTAGTGAAGCATTCTAATTTATTAAAGAATTGCTTTAACTTTCTGCCTCTAGTAGAAAGGCTAAGAAGCGTTGTAAGTACTGTCAGGAGGCTTTATCACCACCACACTACTTGTAATGTTATATTTTTGCAGTTTTATATCATGTAAACTCAGCCTAATGACATTAGAGTGCTTTACGTGTGCAGCAGTTGCATTAAACAAGGTCAGATTCATATTATTTTTTTTTACACGGAGATGAAGTGATTTGCCCAGAATGACAGGATTTTGAGCTGATGCCAATACGTCACCCTGGTTCCCCACTTACAAAGTCGTCATTTTTGACTGTAACGCAACATCCTCTCCCCATTTGAAGCCCAGATGGCCTTTACAACTCCCTGACTTATCCTCGAGAAAAAAAGTGCCTCTAACATGGTTTGCACCCCGAAGATCCGCTGCAGAGCTAGAGTGTATCCAAAATGCACACAGATAAATTCCTTTTTCCACTTTAAATGTATTTCTAAATGAAAGGCAGAAAGAGCCTTTTCGAAAACTACACATCATTGACGACAATAAAGGCAGTATTAACAGCTGCTGCATAGTTGCCTAAGCTTTTGGGGGGGGAAGGGACCTCACAGCTCCCATCTGGTAACTGTGAGTTTCTGTGCAGTGTGTTCCTGCTTGGCCCTTGCATTCCTCCTCTTCATCGGCGAACAAAGTTCGTAAACACTAGGATCCAGGGTCTAAATTACCTGGAACACCAAGTCAGGTGAGAACAGGTGTTAACACTAGAGGTGGGCAGTAAACCACCCTGCTGGTGGAGTTTTGCCACGCCACGATCTGCTTGGAGAGCGGAGTTCAGCAAAAACTCCGCCAACCGTCTTGTGGCGGAGTTTACTGGCGCCGACCACAAATTTTAAGTCAAGCAATCTGAATTGGTGTGTACACTGCGGCTCAGTGCCGTTGTGTATCCCTTGCTCCCTGGGAGGCGGCTCTTCTCTCTCGTCTTTGCAGCCCCAGGGTTGGTCTTACAGCCCGGGGTTGGTGTGGGTTACACAGGGAACAGTGGAAGCTCTGCTGCTGCCCCAGCCCTGTTTCCTGCCACACCATTTATAAACCGCTGAACACTGAAGTCCTCTGTGAGCAGAAAAGGGAGGAGAAGCGGCCTACTAATTCTCCAGTCCGTGGCACTGAGTGGCTTAGGTCAGGAGTAGGGGATGGGCGGAACACCGCAGAATCTTGCAGAGTTTTTATGTAACTCTCCGGAATTCCGCAGAGTAAAACTCTGTGAGTTCCGCCCACCCCTAGTTAACACACACCACAGCAGTCACCAGCCGTGCACCCACCCGATTAGGGACTCACATGATTGTAATTTTGCAGCAGCCAGACTTTGTGAGTCGATAATTAATCTGAGCAGGGTGTTTCTCTCCTGGGGGATTTCTTAGTGTTAGTGTATGCCCCGCTGCTGCCAGATCCACGTGTCCAGTTGAAGCAGGGCATCACCACAATATTTTCTTTTCAAAACCACGTGCTGCTGCTGAAACAGAGTAATTATGTATCACAGTCACACTTCAAACCACTGTTACCAAAGCAACACGTCCAGGCCTTCAAGGCTGAGTAAATTGCCTGGAGCAGGTAGCAGCTAACACCAAACCCAAGCACGACCAGGCGGATGTTGTTAATTATTCCTTCAGTGCCTCATCCAACATTCATGAGGTGGAAGTGCTATAATGCGTGACTAATACATTTTAGTGTGGTGATGCTCACACCAGCACTGAAATGCGTTAGTCTAACCCATGATGCATGGTACTTGGCAGGGCTGGATGAAGTGAGCAGGAATAGAAGTTCTTGCAGCTCGCAGGCACTTCGGTTTCCTGTGGGCGGTTAGACGGCATGAGAGCAAATCACGTCCGATCCAAAACCTCAGTTTGAAATGGCGCTTCTCAGATAACAGAATTCTCCTCCGCTGCCAGTAAACTATGGCCTGTCTTCTTCAGTCCAACGGCAGTGTCCAAATGTAATTTCAATGTCTAATGGTTTCTCTCTCAAGTAAAGGAGCATACTCTGTCACAGCCAGTCAAACACTGTCTTGCCTGTCTCTTTCCAGCGGTTCAATGAAAATGTAATTTCAAGTTCACATGCTTTGGTGGATCTACCTGCTTATTTTTTTTATTTTATTAAAGAAAACCATGACTTGGCGTTCCAGGTCTACATTCTTTCTTCAATATTGCCTATCAATTCCTCTTGAATAGCTCCTATGTTTTCTACCGTTATTAATAACCTAAACTGCTTCTGTTTACCTGTCCTTATTTTCATCCTGCTTAAAAAAAGTGTCTGTTCAAATATGCTCTGACAATCAAAACAGTTTACGAACCCTCCCACCACCCTCCTTCCTGCATGCTTTTCCCAGATTGACAGTTAGATGTAAGTTTTACCCTTTTTATAATCAACCTCTACCCCGACCTTGAACTGCTTAAAAGAAGTTATTTTTGAGCCTTAAAAAGCCAAAAAGTCAGATGAATTGAGGTTGGCATGATTCAAATCTCCGAGAACTAGCCATTAATCCGCTGTGCGCCCTATAGAGTTAAAAGTTTTATGGAAGTCCTTAACATTAGGAGTTCCTGGTGAGATGTCTTTGAGTGGAGATTATCTTCTCACTGTTGTACAAGTAATGTTTTTTCCTGTTCATCCTGACATAGGGCCTCTCTGGAGCAAAAGTTTACGGGAGCATTAATTACTAGGAAAAAGCCATTGCAGGATGTAGTACTGTGCGAATTCAGCACTTGGCAACTCACAACTGGCAGGTCTATCCAATCTTCCCCCCAAAAATACACCACCAATCCCATGCTCTCTTCCCTGCAGCAAAAAACTACCAATCCCATCTTGACATCTCTGCAGCTAAGGTTATCCCATCTTCCCTTAAGTCTACAACTGCCAATTCCATCCTGGCTACCCTTCAGCCAAGGAATATTCGGTCCATCCTCATTTTCCTGCAGGCCAGCCCACCTATAACCCATTTCCAAGGGCGCT
The DNA here is from genome assembly GCA_963921515.1 of Calotriton arnoldi. NCBI lineage: Eukaryota > Metazoa > Chordata > Amphibia > Caudata > Salamandridae > Calotriton > Calotriton arnoldi. The sequence goes on along the minus strand of CAWUFW010000013.1, from coordinate 7,828,471 downwards.
TGGTCTCTCTCTCCCTGCCTTTGCAGTCAATTTACCATTTTCATGTATCTGTCTCAGGCCTTTTCAACTCATTTGAGTTTTTACATGACATTCTAATCTTTAAGATCATTAAGGGATGTCTCCATTTAACCATGTGTGCAATGATTTGTGTGCCAAGATCAAGCCTTGTGCTTGATGTAAAGTGTTACTTTACAGCAAAATTAATTGTAGATGTGTGACAGTTTCAGTGATGTTTTCATACTATGGTGGTTTTTTTTGTATATTGATCTTATGGCACTTGTGCATACTATCATCTGCCATTGAGTGTCCTCTTCGTAGCATTCTGTGCTCTGCATTGGTATGATTACTAGGGAAATACGAGGAAAGGCCGTAGGCCTGGCACTCCTTAAGCAAGATCTGTTTTCAGCATGGTGAAGTCTATTAAGGAAATGGGAACTGAGCCGCCCCTGATGATGATGATATTACAAACTGATCTGGCACTTGAGAGAAAGAGGACGATATCTAGTGGGGAAACTGGGGAAAGTATTTTTAGGGTAGGGGGTTCATATGAATATCTTGCAGGGGGGTGTTGGGTAGGCTCATTTTATGTTGATAGGTGGGAGCCCAAAGTTAGACTCGGAAATGCATGATCAGCAGCAAGGGAGATTTGTGCAGGGAAAAATGGCCCGCCGGAGCCTTTTACTACGGGGCGTGTTGAGGGAAGAAGTTTGTTGGTGAGCTGTTAGTGGGACAGAGGTGGTTGATAAAGATTTAGAGGGACTTTATCCTGGACCACCTTTGTTAGGGAAGGTCAGTCTACAGCTAGGGTAGTGTGGGATTCAGTAAGTCCGGTCCAATTCCTAGTCCTATTATAGCCGACTCGCCCAGTGGTCTATCAACAGCGTGACCCCAGACAAGATGAGCCAGTTGCGTGGCCACCAATAAGAATTCTAGCAGTCTTTTCCCGGGTGATGAAGGAGCATGGGATCCTAGCTGCTTAACAGTGTCATGCATTGTAAGAGTTGGCCCCTGAGGTAGCATAATACCCCACAATGCAAATCTTATTGATAATGCTGCACAGGAGGCTACTTGAAAGGTAGTGATAACTAATGTGACAAATCAAAGCAAGCAAGAGATTACCTAGAAATGTAGCCCCTTAAACCTTACGAAGGAGCAGATAAATTAGTAGTTTGTGAATATTGAACATTGCAGACAATCCTTAGCCAGTTAGTTGAAAGGACCACGGTTAGGAAATTAGAATACATCCTTAGTACTGATGAGACTCTGCCTATTGACCATCAATAGTAGTGTGTGATTCGACTATATTGTTTTTGTATGTCCTGCAGCCAATAATAAGGCTTCACTGCAAGAAAACGTTACGCAGCAGATTTCTTGTACACCTGAGGGTTCTAGACTAAATACTGGGGTACAGCTGGGTTGTTTCAGTTGCTCAGTTTTTGGGTCTATGCATACCCTCAACTAAAGCTGCTACTGGTTCCAAGTCCGATGGCCATGCCTGTTCATGCTTTGATTCTTTCAAAATCTGTTTTTAATATTGCTGATAAATGGTTCATGTTAAATAAGCTTGACCTCGCCTCAGTCTTTAGGTAGGGCACCTTTGATCTCAGCTCCATTTTAGGTCCAGCCTGGTTATGCTTGCCCCATGTAAACCTATTGCAATAATGGAAGAGGCCAATAAAATGTGGACATCCTGTCATCAACTGCGTGTGACTTACTTCAGGTGATGCCAAGTTGAACCAAAATATTACAGTTCTCTTCCAGGGGATCCTCATCAATAGTCATAAGCACTGAATATTCACGCCCACGTGCGGGGACCTCGGAAATAATAAAAAGAATTATATATGAAAACATATATATATATATATATACACATATATCATTTTTTCTCATCCAAATGCAGCCCCATATAGGAGGCTAAACAATGCAATAATAAACAAACAAATAGCATCTTTTGCAATCACATATTACTCATATATATATATATATATATATATATATACATAGACCACAGACACCAGGTTGAACAAATTCGCCATGAGGGTACAGCTTAACACTTCCGCAACATTATAAAGACGACTTTTGTGCAGTTTGTTTATTCTTTTTAAAGTTACTTTTGGCAGTATTAAGACTTCTCTATTGTTCTTACAAGTGACCTGGCAAATAATACAAGCAGCCGACAACAGTTATGGTGCATTTATTTCAAGCACCTGCATTACCAGTCTTCAGACTACGTGCATCGAATATAGTCTAGAAATACTTTTACATTGAACCCTCAGTTTTAATAGAAAAATTGGTGGAACACCTTCTCAAACCCAAAAGATCTATTTTTACGTGAAGTACACAATAAGAAGGCACCAACATTTACAAGACGATAACACAGGTGTGTAGGTTGTATCTGGGTACAGACAATGTACATTTTAGCTGAATCTTCCTCAGCATGAAACTCAGCCATTGGGTCTAAACCTGGACAGAGTGTGAGGTTTTGTGCTAGTCTGTTGATCAGAATACTGGATGCCAAATGGCATAAGGATAAGTTACTTACCTGTAATCCTAGTTCTCTTCCAGGGGTATCCTCATCAAAGTCATAAGCACTGAATATTCCCGCCCACATGCGGGGTCCCCGGAAATAATAAAAAAATTATATATGAAAACATATATATATACAGCTCTACATATATATATACACATATATCATTTTTTCTCATCCAAATGCAGCCCCATATAGGAGGCTAAACAATGCAATAATAAACAAACAAATAACATCTTTTGCAATCACATATTACTCATATATATATATATATATATATATATATATATATATATATATATATATATATATATATAGACCACAGGAAGGCAAGTATAACTCGAACTCCTTTTAATGAGCAGGGGCTTGTGAAGAAGATCGTTTGATCGAAACGCGTTGCCAGTAAAAATATTGAATTACACCTGGAGTGCGAGTCCCTTTTTCCTGTTTGAGTGAGGAGCTCTTTAAAACGGGAATTTTCGTGTATTTTAGCCGGGATCCGACACCCGGAACTCGCACCGACCCCGAGTGGAGAGGAGCCGGTATTTGGTCGGAGACTTTCCTCTCATATATATATATATATATATATAGACCACAGGAAGGCAAGTATAACTCGAACTCCTTTTAATGAGCAGAGTCATAAAAGAGAACTGCAAAAGAGCAAGCATTGTTAGCCTACAGGCTGCATTGGAAACCAATAGCATAGAAAATGAAAGCAATTGTACATAAAAAAACTGGCACCGTGCCTTTAAGGCAGCCATGACCCCTAGCTTCCCATCATGCCTCAGGGGTGACAGTTAGGTCAGTTGTTCTTTCCGGCTCCTTCAGTCAGGACCCTGGAATTCACAGCTCTGTCTTTTTGACTTTTTTGTCAGAAAATTCTTCTTGGATTGTGGTTTTCTACCTTTCACTCGACGTCTTTTAGGCTCTAGAGTGAGGTACAACAACTTTTTTGACAGAAAGTGATTTATTTTCTGTCATTATGCCATCTCTTTTTGACCCTTGCCCCTCCTGTGGCAAGAAGAAGGCTAGGTCTGATACACATTCTGTGTGTATCCTCTGTCTCCCTGCCTCTCATTCACCAGAGACTTGCCAGCATTGCAAGAAGCTGTCCAGGAGAACCCTCAGGGACAGAGAGAAGATTCGGGTATATGGTCTCTCTGAAAGAGGTAGGTCTCCAGTGAGACAGAAGAGAAAGAGAGGAAGATCGACGTCGAGAAGCAAGATTCTGATCTGTTCTCCATCGGGGTCGGCGTCGAACTTACCAGCGGCGAAGAAGACGTCTTCGTCGAAACCTTCGACGGTGCAGGCGCACCATTGGAGTTCAAGATCAAAGACGACTGTTCCAACGTCGAGTCACCAGGTAACAGACCCTCTGTTGACGTCAACCCCGCGACGATTAACGTCGAGGAGCAGGCCTCCGTCAGCATTGGGTGAACGCTCGTCGTCGAGGCACGACACTCCGTCGGCGCCCCCTCGCGGGTGGTCGGCGTCGAGGCACAAATCTCCGTCGACGGCGTCCCGTAGACGATCAACGTCGAGGCACAAGTCTCCGTCAACGTCGTCTCGGCAACGATCGACGTCGAGACAGAAGACTCCATTGGCGACTTCGCGTACTGCAACGTCACGAAAGTCACTATCACCAACGTCGAAGAAAAAGACTCCGTCAGTGTCGTCTCAGAGGTCGACGTCAAGGCACAAGACCCCGCCGCAGAGGCGATCGACGTCGAGACAAAGGGCTCCGTCGGCGTCATCACAGGGACGCTCAACGTCGAGATGAATTCCTCCGTCGTCTAGACGGCGATCGACGTAGAGGCACAGATCTCCCCTCGAAGAGAGGTTGACGTCGAGGCATCGGTCTAGATCCGTCTCATGTCCCGTGAGCATTTCTCCGTCTCCATCACCGACGCCGAGGGCAGGATCTCCAACGCTGGTTCATTCAGTGACTCCACGATCAACGTTGAGACACTCTCACCAGTCTGCTTTGACCCATCGCACTGTTTCAAAATGTTCTTCGTCATCATCCTCAAGATCACCTGAGGTGGTTATCTCGACGTCGAACAGTCCGACTTCATCACCTGAACGTCCCCGTTCACCTGAAGCTCCTGCAAGGGACGAGAGACAGAAATCGCCATCGATACACCTCTCTCCTAGATGGATGTTGCCTCTACATCACTGGAAAAAATCGGACACTGCACAAGCACGAGATAATCAGGACTACTCCAGTCCTTTGCACAGATCTCCTTTAACCCGACTGGTGCAAGCGGTAGATCTTTCCCCTACTACTCCACCTAGGGGTCGAGATCGGATACTTACTCCTACACCTTCCTTAGGAAGGAGATCCAGGTCTCGAGGTAAGAGGAGAAGAGACAGATCTCCGACACCCTCTTCCACCCAGTCTTCAAAGAGGGACTACTCACCTACCCTTACAGACAGCCCACCGTCGAGGATCTCTCCGGTGGATGACGTCAGCACCTTTCAGGATGTTCTGGCCAGAGGGGCGAATAAACTGCACATCGCTATGCCCACTCAGCAAAGTTCATCCTCAGTGATCTTTGAGACTTTGCATCAGAGGTCAGCAGCCAGACCCTTGTTGCCTTTGGTGCCGGGACTGCTTCAACCGGTGATGGACACTTTCCTTACGCCGGCAACTCTTAAGGCCGCACCTGCGAGGATCTTAAAGAAATACAGACCCCCGGAAGAGGATCCATTTTTTCTCAGATCTGACCCGCCTCCGGACTCAGTGATCATCGCTGCTGCCAAAAAGACCCATGCAGTGGCCTCCTCATCAACAGTCCCACCTGATAAGGAGAGCAGGGCACAGGATGCGTGGGGGAGTAACGTCTGTGGCACGTCAGCTTCCATGCTGAAGGTCTCCAGCGCCTCAGCACTTTTAGGGCGCTACGGTAGATCTTTGTGGGACTCAATTCAAAGATTTACAGAGAAGTTGCCTAGAGAAGATCGCAGGGATTTTGAGGAGATTCTGCAGGAAGGCAGCTTGGTGGCGAACCAAGTTATCAGCGCTGAGGCTGATGGAGCGACGCTGTCTGCACACTCCTACGCACATGGAATCTGTGCCAGAAGGTCATCCTGGCTCCGACTGACTGCGCTAAAACCAGAAGCGCAATCCCGTATCCTTAACCTTCCTTTCTCAGGCTCATCCTTGTTCGGCACTCACACAGATGAGGAAATGTCGAGGATGAAGATGGAGCTTTATACCCTGAAGGCGGTCGGGCTTGAAAAAAGAAAAGAATTCAGGCGCCGTTACAGGCCATACGAACGGCGTCCCTTCCATCAGAGGGTTCAAACCCCTCACTGGCAGAGGCAGCAGCATCAAGGCCAGTCGAAGTCTCATTACCAGGGCCGTCATGCCCCTAGAGGAAGAGGAACCCCTCGTCAATCTACCGCCTCAGCGAAGACACCATCTAAGCAATGAGTGTCCGCTTCCCCCATCGCCGTTACCCACTCCAGTGGGGGGGAAGTATTGCCAACCATCTAGAAGAGTGGCGTGGTATCACAAATGACCAGTGGGTGTTAGCTACGCTGCAGAATGGTTACTCTCTACGTTTTCGACATCGGCCTCCCACGATCCCTCCAGTAAAAACAGCGTGCCACCAAATGAAAATGCTGCAGCAGGAAGTATCCACCCTCCTGCGAAAATCAGCCATCGAGGAGGTTCCTGTATCGCAAAGAGGTTGAGGAGTTTATTCAAGATACTTCCTAGTGAGGAAGAAAGGTCAGAAATCAGAATACAGACCGATTCTAGATCTTCGGACCCTCAACAAATCCATCAAAAGAGAAAAGTTTCTCATGTTGGCCCTCCATCAAATATATCCACATCTGCAGCAGGGAGATTGGATGTGTTCGCTGGACCTGCAAGATGCATACTTTCACGTCCCGATCAGTCCATTCCATAGAAAGTTCCTGCGTTTTCTGGTGGGATCAACCCATTATCAGTTCAAGGTTCTGCCCTTCGGGCTGAAGTCAGCTCCTCGAGTATTTACAAAGTGCATGGCAGTAGTGGCAGCCGCTCTACGGCACAGAGGCATCTTTGTGTCCCCCTATCTCGACGACTGGCTTCTGAAGGGTCCTTCCCCCCCAGAGCGTGAAGAACCATTTTCAACAATGTCTATCACTTTGCCACCAACTGGGCCTCCACGTCAATTTCGAGAAATCGACTCAGCAACCCACGCAAAGAATTCATTATCTAGGTGCAACAATAGACTCCGCAATAGGAAAAGTGTTTCCTTCGGAGGAGAGACTGTCATCTATCACACTGAAGGGCAAGCAGATTCTACACAACAGCCTGCCTTCGGTCCGTCGGGTCGCCTCTCTCCTAGGGTCGATGGCATCCTGCATCTTTCTTGTCCCCAATGCCAGGCTGAGGATGCGTCCTTTGCAGCAGGATCTGGAGGACAAGTGGGATCAACGAACAGATCGGTGGGACGACAGAATACAACTGTCAGAAGCAGCCAGAGCATCCATTCCATGGTGAATGCGACAGGAAAATCTGCTGGTAGGAGCTCCATTCCATCAGACTCCACCCTCTCAATCATTGATCACGGATGCCTCTCTTCAAGGTTGGGGAGCTCACATGGGGTCTCTCCAGACTCAAGGTCGATGGTCATTAAAAGAACAGTTGTACCACATCAACATGCTGGAGCTGACAGCGGTTCATCTAGCTCTCAAGGCTTTCCTCCCTTTGATTCGGACCAACTCCATTCTGGTACGGACGGACAATACAACCACCATGTATTACCTAAACAAACAGGGGGGAACTTGATCGAGGACCCTGTCACTGGAGGCCCAAGCTCTCTGGCATTGGCACCTTGCGAGGAATCTATCAATAACAGCAATACACCTACCGGGGGAGCAAAATTCACAAGCAGACGCTCTCAGTCGTCACTTCGAGGACCAGCAGGACTGGGTTCTAAACGACGAAGTTGTAGAAAGCATTTTCCAAGAATGGGGTCGGCCAAGCATCGACCTGTTCGCAGACAACACAAACAAGAAATGCCGAGACTTTGCATCAAGGTACTACCGACCAGGGTCGAAAGGGAATGCCCTTTTGATCAGCTGGTCAGGGGCATTTGTATACGCCTTTCCTCCCCTTCCAGTCATACCGAAGGTCGTGACCAAGCTCTCCCACTCAGAAACGAGGATGATTCTGATTGCTCCGGACTGGCTGAGGCAGTGGTGGTACCTGGACCTGCTACACCTGTCAGAACGTCCACACAGGAGGCTGCCGTGCAGGCCGGACCTGCTGTCCAAGATGAACTGGAGCATTCATCTCCCCAACCTTCCATCACTGAACTTGGCAGCATGGCTCCTGAGGTCCTCCAGTATGGTCACTTAGGTCTTCCACAGGACTGCATGACCATCTTAAAGGAAGCTAGAAGACCCTCTACAAGACATTCATACGCTTGTAAATGGAAACGTTTTTATTTATGGTGTGTGCAAAACAATTGTGATCCTACCAAGGGTCAGGAGGAGGTGGTGTTGCCCTACCTGCTTCATTTGGCTAAGGCAGAACTAAAATTCTCTGCCATTAAGGTACACCTTGCTGCCATTACGGCATATAGGCGTTCTCCCTCTCAGCCTTCCTTTTTTCAACTGCAGGTAGTAAAGGACTTCTTGCCAGGCTTAAAAAAGGTCTATCCTCCTGTTCGGCCTCCTTCACCTCCCTGGGAGCTGAACTTAGTGCTATCTAAATTAATGGGTCCCCCACTTGAGCCTATCCACAAAGCAACCTTACAACACCTTACGTGGAAGGTAGCCTTCCTAGTGGCGATTACCTCGGCTCACAGGGTGAGCGAGATACAAGCTCTCTGCTCAAAAGAACCATACACAGTGTTCCATCTCAATAGAGTTGTCTTGAGAACCCACACCTCCTTCCTTCCGAAGGTGGTGTCAGACTTTCATGTAAACCAAACCATTTCACTTCCGACCTTTTTTCCTGATCCCTCTACTTCAGCTGAAAGGGCTCTCCACTCCTTAGAACTTAAAAGGGTTTTAAAGTTCTACTTGGACAGGTCAAAATCGATTAGAAAATCTGATCAATTATTCATTAATTACGGTTCAATCAGAACTGGTTTTCCAGCTTCCAAACGTTCCATCTCCAGGTGGATAGTCTCATGCATCAAAATGGCTTATCAGTTAGCACAAAAGCCACTTTGGTCTAGACCCAAGGCTCATTCTACTAGAGGAAAAGCGGCTACAGCTGCTTTCCTTAACAATGTACCGATTTCTGAGATATGTAAATCAGCCACTTGGAGATCTATACATACATTTACAAGACACTATTGTCTTGATTCGGATACCAGAGCAGACACCCAAGTAGGCCAGGCCTCCTTGAGGAATCTGTTCCAACACTGATTAATGCTTGTTTGTTGGGTCATTTCTTCTCATTTGCCCGCAGGCGGAGGATGGGCTTGCTATTCTTTTCAGTGCTTATGACTATTGATGAGGATCCCCTGGAAGAGAAGGATAAGTTACTTACCTGTAATCCTAGTTCTCTTCCAGGGGTATCCTCATCAAAGTCATAAGCAACCCACCCGCCTCCCCAGGCAAATGAGACTGTTGTATTGTTGAGCTATATCTTTGTGCCCTGACCTTCGGGTCTCTGCAAAGAACAACTGACCTAACTGTCACCCCTGAGGCATGATGGGAAGCTAGGGGTCATGGCTGCCTTAAAGGCACAGTGCCAGTTTTTTTATGTACAATTGCTTTCATTTTCTATGCTATTGGTTTCCAATGCAGCCTGTAGGCTACCAATGCTTGCTCTTTTGCAGTTCTCTTTTATGACTCTGCTCATTAAAAGGAGTTCGAGTTATACTTGCCTTCCTGTGGTCTATATATATATATATATATATATATATATATATATATATATATATATGTAATATGTGATTGCAAAAGATGTTATTTGTTTGTTTATTATTGCATTGTTTAGCCTCCTATATGGGGCTGCATTTGGATGAGAAAAATGATATATGTGTATATATATATGTAGAGCTGTATATATATATGTTTTCATATATAATTTTTTTATTATTTCCGGGGACCCCGCATGTGGGCGGGAATATTCAGTGCTTATGACTTTGATGAGGATACCCCTGGAAGAGAACTAGGATTACAGGTAAGTAACTTATCCTTATGCCATTTGGCATCCAGTATTCTGATCAACAGACTAGCACAAAACCTCACACTCTGTCCAGGTTTAGACCCAATGGCTGAGTTTCATGCTGAGGAAGATTCAGCTAAAATGTACATTGTCTGTACCCAGATACAACCTACACACCTGTGTTATCGTCTTGTAAATGTTGGTGCCTTCTTATTGTGTACTTCACGTAAAAATAGATCTTTTGGGTTTGAGAAGGTGTTCCACCAATTTTTCTATTAAAAACTGAGGGTTCAATGTAAAAGTATTTCTAGACTATATTCGATGCACGTAGTCTGAAGACTGGTAATGCAGGTGCTTGAAATAAATGCACCATAACTGTTGTCGGCTGCTTGTATTATTTGCCAGGTCACTTGTAAGAACAATAGAGAAGTCTTAATACTGCCAAAAGTAACTTTAAAAAGAATAAACAAACTGCACAAAAGTCGTCTTTATAATGTTGCGGAAGTGTTAAGCTGTACCCTCATGGCGAATTTGTTCAACCTGGTGTCTGTTTTTAGATGTTTTATAAACGTTGCTGATCAAGAAATATCCATGTAGGATCTTCCTTATTGTTTTTATGGAATTTAATCTAATAAATAGAGAAGTTAAAGCCATCACTGGTATTGTATTTAACCATTAATTGCCCTAATCTACAAAAGCCCCAAAATAGTGTTAGAGAATTGGTAGCAAGCAATTTGTTCTTCAAAGTTGCAACAAATTTGTTGCCTATAAATTAGGATACTGACATTATTAACATAGCAGGCATGTTCTTCCATTTTCTCTATCATTATACTTGGGCTTGTTTGGTTGAGGCTTGGGCTCGTCCAAAGTCTACAAAATTCTTGGGCATTTTTTTTTATTTGCGTGGAAATGTTTGTGGGATGGAACATTTGGTTTTCTATCTTTTTGGTCGACCATTTCACAATTTTAGCAAAAATTACGATAGTTTTTTATGCCAAAAAGATATAATTCTGTAAGGCTGGTGGTGATTAAGTAGATTTCCTTTGAATTAGAGTTGGATCACTTCTGCCTCCCATACAGATGTTTGCTCAGGTCCCGGTACACATTTCGGTTGTCACGTTTATACTCTCTTAAAGAGGTGGGACAGATGGATGTCCAGTTCTTTTCATGAGCTCAAAGAGGCTCAACAGTGATCAGATGACTGGTTACAGGTGTGATCATTATAGATTGTCGTCAGTGCTAGGAGCAAATAATCATCCGGCCAAACCGAGATTAAGTTGTGTGCAAAATTATTTTGCTTCATCATAGAATTGTTTTGGTGACTCAAATTCTGTTTTGTTACTGTTCTTTTTGTAGAAAAAGATTTACAAATATAAGAAGGTGCTGAGTAACCCCGGCCGCTGGGAGGTCGTCTTGAAAGAGATCAGGACACTGGTGGAGATGGCTCTGACTTCCCCGCTGCAGGACGACTCTATACACCAGGCGCCCCTTGAGATTGTGTCCAAGCTGCTCTCTGAGGTAAGCATGGTGTAGTATTCTGTGTGCCCCCATTGCTGTATGTATGAGTTGGTGTCAGGAATGCTGATAGTGAATGATGTAATAGAACATTGGTGTGTGGTCTTGAGTGGAAGCTAGGAGATGGGGATAATTGGAGGGAAGATGGAACTCTGACACCTCTATGAAGACCCTGCTCTTTAAATACAATACATGGGTTGTAGCAAGGCAAATCCCATGAACATTTCACAGCATCTAAGAGTTAATGCTGCAGTGGTTTTAGTTTTTCTAAGGTTCTGAAACTTAATACAGTAGTGTCCTGAAAATCAAATAAAAATTAGATTTAGTGCAGCACTGTCCCTGCATTTACATATAAAGAATGTTGAGATTTAATGAACGTCCTTCAAATTTCATCAAAGACACTGAAATTAAGTTCATCTTTGTTCTACGGATTGCAAAGTGGGCACAGGGATTTAATTATTCAGTATTGGAAATAATACAGGCTTGCTTACTTTTGATACCTCAGTAACCAGCAGGGTTTGTAGAGGGTTCTCCAATTCAGTTTCCAGGCTTCCTATTGATCTCAAAGGAGATTGAAATTCGGCAGCTTTAGTGCCCTAGAGATCTTACAGGGGGCACTCCCACAGATCCTAGAGGATTGTGGAAATTAATGTTTGAGTATCATACAAGCTGTTGTGGATGCCAAGATTTAAAACTTAACTATCCCCTAGATCGGCTTGATGGTTCGAAGAATTGATACCTCAATATCTCCCATTGAATGAGATATTATTTGTTTAAGGGTTGTTCTCTAGCACCGCATTTTCACCTCTGTCACGTCTGGGCACTTTGCTGAAATGCTGCATACTAATCAGAGCTTTTGATGTTCAATGACTTGTTTCAAGGTATGCAGTAGTGATGAGCTGATAAGGAAAAATCTGGAATGTTTTAGGAGAACAATAGGGGTGAGGAAGCTGGATAAAGGAAACCACTAAGATTGAGACAGGAGAGAGTGGGGAAACAATGAACATGGAGTTTGGAATGTCATTGACTTTAATCCATCTACATGGCTTTTCATAGCCACCATCAATATGCATGCATAGTGTAAAAACAACTTATGTAAAAGGTTTTTATCAACTTCCTTTGGGAGAATTTATTTGGCTGAGCTCTCGAGACTGGTTTGAAAGTGTTTTAAACCATTGGTTCTTTTATGCCTATGTTTATGTGCCCTATTTTGTATTATTTAAAATTTTTGTTGGCTTCTTGTTTACGCCTGGTCTATCAGAGGGTCTTGGTCAGGCCACCTCTGAATAGTCCTTCAACTTTTGTAATGAAATGCTGTATGCATATGAATGGTGTACAAAATTCAGAAATTAATCCTTGATACCGCTGGCTTGCAATATGGTGCATTCAATGAAGGCTTCTTGAGAATCGTTATTTTTAGGTATCGGACTAACTGGTTTTGCATCCTTTAAAACTGAATCCGCTTTTCTGGGTGGAAGCATCAAGTTGCTGTAATCCTGAAGTATTACTCAGATCTCGGAAAGTGCGGAGATTTAATACCTCATTATCCACAGATCTTAGATAGCACTGATTTGTAATACCTTAATATCCACATATCTCCGAGGACAATAAGATTTAATAGCTCCATAACCACAATTTTCAGAGGGCACTGATATTTAATATCTCAGTATCTAGAGATGTCAGAGGGTACTGAAATTTATTATCTCACTATTATAGGGTACTGAGATTTCATAACTCAGTATACAGACTTGTGAGGGTGCTGATATTCAGTGTCTCCATATCCACAGATTTTGGAGGAAGCTGACATTTATTATTATATCTGTGATATTTAAGTGCAATGCAAAATAATACTTAGGTATCCCACATACCTCCAACAATGCTGAGATTTAATATTGAAATATCTTACATGATTTTAATGCCTCAATAGTCTATATGTCCTATCAAAGGCAAGACGGTTCAGTTACTCCTGGTGATGCTTGAACCAACCTGTTGCAGAGCTTTGGACAGGACTCAAGATAATACAAGATAAACAGTTAATCTGAAAGAGACATGTTAGTGACAGATTCCTTACCTTAGAATATCCCCAGGCGTCAGGCTGGATCCGGAAAGTTTTTTGCGTAGCAGTACCCTTGCGGCGTCGGTAGGCGGCGTCGTGCGGCTCCGCGTCCGTCGTCGGTGTCGTGATCGCCGGGATGACGTCGCGGGAGTACTTAGACGCCGCCCCTGCGCGCTGTCAGTTCTTCTTTTTTCCGCGCCAGTAAGCGCAGATACGGGAAGAGCAGTGCCCTAGTCAATTTTTGACTAAATTTTTGGTGATTTTTTCACTGTTTCTTTTCGAGTCATCTCGACTCCAAGGTGTCGGTAGGGATGCCCGGCTTCAAGCCATGCGACGTCTGTGGTCGAATGACGTCGATCACAGACCCGCACTTAGTGTCTCTACTGTCTCGGCCGAGACCACGACACGAAGTCGTGCCCTGACTGCCGGAAACTTCACCCGAAGGCTTTGCGAGAGCGGTCTCGAAAGCTACTCGAGGTCCGGCAGTCGGCTCCGCGCCGCACCAAGCCCCGATCCCGTGAGAGGTCGAGTGGCCGGTCGCGGAGCCCCCGCCGGTCGTCGGAGTCCAAGTCTTCGCGCTCCTCGGGTAAGTCGAAGCACAAAAAGTCTAAGAAGCATCATCGCTCTAAGACTTCGCCTCGCCGGTCTCGCGACTCGGCTGAGGCCCCTGTCGGCACCGTCCCCGCGGCCCCGGACGTGCCTGTGGAGCCGCCCCCGCAATACCCGTCCTTTCCGGGTTCGGGGGCGACTCTGGCCCAAATACAGGAATTCCTGTCGGCCATGGCCCGCCTCTTCGGGCCTCAAGGTCCCTCCGGTGCGCCTTCGGGCCCCGCGGGCCCTGATGGGATTGCTCCGGCGTTGCCGACGACTCCGGTCCCGGCGTCGCCTGTCCCGCCAGCCTTGATCCCGGCCTCGGCTCCGGCCCCGATCCCGGCTCCGGTGGTACCGCAACCCCCATCGACGCCGGTTGACCTAACCACGCCTCCGCCGGCGCCAATGTCCCGGTGCCGTTCCTGACGCCGTCCGGGGCTCCGGACGGCGTCGTTCCCCGGTTCTCTCCGGGTCTGGACATGGAGCCGGACCGACTTCGCTCGCCTCCGGCGCCGATGAGACCTTGGGTCCCAAATGTCCCTCCTCCTCCATATTTTTCACCAGAGGAGGACCAGGAGAGCTGGGAGGGGTCGGAAGACCCTCTCACACAGCAGTGTGAGTATGATCAGGACTGGGCAGAGGAACTTGGGGATGCCAGTGGTCTAGATACTTCCCCTGACACTGGCATGCTGTCTCCTCCCGTGGCTACAGAGGAGGGAGCAAATTTCGCAACGGTGTTGCGTAGAGCAGCTGGAGCCTTGCACCTCCAATTGCCTACTGTGGCTGTCAGGACTAATCTCCTGACGGAAGTGCTTCAGCCGGCAGCCTCCTCCTCAGAGACTGTGCTGCCGTTTAATGATGCACTGACTGACGTTCTTTTGGGCGCCTGGTCCAAGCCCACCACAGGGGCTCCTGTGGATCGGAACGTGGCCCGACGCCATCGCCCTGCTCCGGGCGACCCCTTGTTTCTCTCTCAACATCCCACCCCCGAGAGCTTGGTTGTCCAAGCCTCTGCCTCCCAAACCGCCTTCCCTACCGCCCCTCCGGATAGGGAATCCAAACGCCTGGACCAATTTGGGAAGAAGGCTTTTTCTTCCTCCAGTGCTGGCTTGCGGTCCGTCAACACCGCTTGCCTTTTGGGCCGATATACCCACTCCCTGTGGGATTCGGTGGCGACTGTTTTGCCCCAGTGTTCTGAGGAGGTCCAGACACTGCTTACCCGCACCATTGCGGAAGGTAGGGATGAGGCAAAGTACACCATACGTTGTGGCCTTGATACCGCCGACTCGCTGGGCAGATCGCTTGCAACGACGGTGGCGCTGCGTCGCACCGCCTGGCTGAGAACAACTGGTTTCTCGGGTGATGTCCAGAATACACTCATGGACATGCCCTTTGATGGAGTCGGTCTTTTTGGTTCCAAAGCAGACCATGCGCTGGAGCGTTTTAAGGACTCACGGGCTACTGCCAAGTCCCTGGGCCTTTCTGTTGTGCGCCCTCCGCTAACCTCTGCTTTTCGCCCCTTTCGTGGCCACGGAAGGGGCGCCCAGTCACGTCCGGCACCCAGCCACCGGCCCGCGCAGCAAGCGTCTTTGCGTGGCCGAGGACGTGGATACCGCCGTGGCAGTTCGGGCAACCAGCGTGCGGGTCAGGCCACCCACCCCGCCTCGTCCGCGGCCTCCAAGCCCTCCTAGTCCTTCCTTTCAGGTGCACAGCACGCCAGTTGGGGGCAGGGTCCGCCATCACCTTCACCACTGGCGTGCCATCACCTCGGACAGGTGGGTCTTGGACATTGTCCGAAGGGGCTACTCCCTCCCCTTCGAGACCACCCCCCCCAGCCATGCCACCTCAATTCCACCGCATGTCAGGGGATCACTTGGTGCTTCTACAGAAGGAAGTCACGCCCCTCTTGGCCAAGAGGGCCGTCGAGCATGTTCCGACCCCAGAAGTAGGACGTGGTTGCTACTCCCACTACTTTCTGGTGCCCAAAAAGGACAAGGAGGACATGCGTCCTATCTTGGACCTCCGGAGCGTCAATCGCTTCCTCCGGAAGGAGAAGTTCAAGATGCTCACCCTAGCTCAGGTCTTGACTGCCCTCGACCCTGGAGACTGGTTGGTAGCGTTGGACTTGCAGGACGCTTATTTCCACATCCCCGTCCTGCCGGCCCACCGGCGTTACCTGCGGTTCACGGTAGGCCTCGAGCATTTTCAGTTCACCGTGCTCCCCTTTGGCCTTATCAGTGCCCCTCGGGTGTTCACGAAAGTGATGGCGGTGGTCGCAGCTCATCTGCGCCGGGCAGGGGTTCCAGTCTTCCCCTACCTCGACGACTGGCTGCTGAAGGCGGGCTCGTCCCAGGCAGTCGTCTCCCACCTCCAGACTACGGCCGAACTCCTGCACTCGCTGGGGTTCTCCATCAATGTGCCAAAGTCGCATCTGATTCCTTCTCCACAGCTCCTTTTCATCGGAGCAGTTCTGGACACGACGCAGTTTCGGGCCTATCCTCCCGAACGGCGAGTCCGGGATATTCAGGCTATGATGCCGATCTTTCAGCCTTTATCCTGGGTTTCGGTACGGATGACCCTGAGGCTGCTGGGCCTCATGGCCTCCTGCATCCTGCTGGTCGATCATGCCAGATGGCATATGCGGGCTCTGCAGTGGGACCTGAAGTTCCAGTGGGCGCAGCACCAGGGCAACCTGTCCAATCACGTCCAGATCTCGGAGGGGACTGCAAGACAGTTGCAGTGGTGGCTCTCGAACCGGCAATGGGTCATGGGCAGATCCCTCTCCCTTCCCCAGCCAGAGCACACAGTTGTGACGGACGCGTGCCTTCTGGGATGGGGCGGTCACATGGGAGAGGCGGAGATCAGAGGCCTCTGGTCTCCGGCGGAGTCCCGGCTCCATATCAACCTTCTGGAGCTCCGGGCGATCCGACTTGCACTCAAGGCATTCCTTCCCTCTGTCAAAGGGAAGGTAGTGCAGGTGTTCACAGACAACACCACCGCCATGTGGTACTGCAACAAACAAGGCGGGGTGGGGTCGTGGACCCTCTGTCAGGAGGCTCTGCGCCTCTGGACATGGCTGGAACATCAGGGCATGTTCCTGATGGTTCAACACCTGGCAGGTTCCCTGAACGCCAGGGCGGACGAACTCAGCCGCAGGTGCATGATGGATCACGAATGGCGTCTTCACTCGGAAGTGGCGCAAGGACTCTTTCTACAGTGGGGAGAGCCTTGGTTAGATCTATTCGCCACCGAAGAGAACGCGCAATGTCATCAGTTCTGCGCGTTGGAATTTTCAAGGCGGCACTCGCTCGGCGACGCTTTTCGTCGCGAGTGGAGTTGCGGTCTGTTGTACGCCTTTCCGCCTATACCACTTCTACCCAGAGTGTTGAAGAAGATTCGGCGCGACCGGGCCCAAGTCATCCTTGTGGCTCCGGACTGGGCTCGAAGAGTTTGGTATCCCGAGCTAGTCAGTATGAGCGTCGGTCCCCCGATCCGTCTGCCTCTTCGGGAGGATCTTCTGTCGCAGCAGCAGGGGACGGTCCTCCACTCGAACCTGTCCAGCCTCCACCTGCTTGCGTGGAGATTGAGCGGCGGCAGTTGATTCCTTTCGACTTGCCTCCCGAAGTTTGTGATGTGATTCTGGCAGCCAGGCGTCCCTCCACTAAGGTGGTATACGCCTGCAGGTGGAACAAGTTTGTGGCATGGTGCACAGCAAAGGCTGTGAATCCCTCTCTGCCCCTCTTTCTGAGGTTCTTCTGTTCCTTCTTTCACTGGCCCAACAGGGTTCTGCCCTGGGTACCATCAAGGGCTATCTTTGTGCCATTTCGGCCTTCCTCAGGCTTCCTGATCAGCCCTCCCTTTTCAAGTCCCCTGTTGTTAACAGGTTCCTAAAAGGCATTACACACCTCTTCCCTCCTGTTCCGTTTGTAATGCCTCAGTGGGACTTGAACTTGGTTCTTACCTTTCTAATGTGCGCTCCCTTGAGCCTCTACATAACTGTCCTCTTCGTCTTCTGACTCTGAAGACAGCCTTTCTGGTGGCCATCACCTCCGCTCGGCGGGTGAGTGAGCTCCAGGCTCTTTCATGCAAACCTCCCTTTCTGTCTGTTCATCCAGACAAGGTTGTTCTTAGGACGCGTCCGTCCTTCTTGCCAAAGGTGGTTACTGCCTTCCACATTGGGCAGACCATCACTTTGCCCACCTTCTTTCCGCCTCCGCATCCTTCCAGAGAGGAAGAGAGGCTCCACCGTCTGGACCCAAAACGTGCGCTTTCCTTTTATATCAACCGCACACAACACTTCCGGGTGGATGACCAGCTCTTTGTTGGCTACGTGGGCGCCAAAAGGTCGGGCGGTGCACAAGAGAACCATCTCCCGCTGGGTAACCTTGTGTATCAAAGCCTGCTATTCTTTGGCTAAGAAGGAGCCTTCTGTTGGGCTGCGTGCCCATTCCACCAGGGCAACGGCTGCTACCACGGCTTTAGGCCGCGGTGTTCCGCTGCAGGATATCTGTCAGGCAGCTACGTGGGCCTCGCTGCACACGTTTACGAGCATTACTGCCTTGACAGTCAGGTCCGGAGGGACGGCTTCTTTGGCCGCTCTGTCCTCCGGGACTTCCTTGTCTGATCTTTGTTCGCAGACCCACCACCGGGTTGGTGTTGCTGGGGTATCTATTCTAAGGTAAGGAATCTGTCACTAACGTGTCTCTTTCAGATGCACAAGTTACTAACTTGTGTAACGATATATCTGTAAGAGACAGTAGTTAGTGACAGATTCCTACCGCCCACCCATCCTCCCCGTTCTGCGAACTGATTTCTAGGGTTAAGGACATCCCTTTCAGGGCCCTAGTATTTGTCAGACACCTATGTCAGCTTCTTGCATGGCTCTGCGTTCCTGGCGCGGAAAGTCGTGTACAGAACTGACGTCAGCGCGCAGGGGCGGCGTCTAAGTACTGCCCGCGACGTCATCCCGGCGATCACGACGCCGACGACGGACGCGGAGCCGCACGACGCCGCCTACCGACGCGCAAGGGTACTGCTACGCAAAAAACTTTCCGGATCCAGCCTGACGCCTGGGGATATTCTAAGGTAAGGAATCTGTCACTAACTACTGTCTCTTACAGCTATATCGTTACACAAGTTAGTAACTTGTGCATTTACGCCGCTCTAGTCATAGGAGCCAATTCACTAACACATTTATGAGTTTAAAAGTGTTTGAGTTTAAGTGGCACTATTACTAATGAACTCTTTTACCTACTCTCACATGCCTTTGTCAATCTACTCCAAAATGTCCAACTCTCTAACTATTCCATTTTAGATGTTTTGTGGCTAATTCAAAAAGGTATGTGAGATATGTAAAAGAGTACTGTAGGTATACTGATTTACATATCTTTGTGAATAGCCTTGCTAGATTTATTTGGTCCCTGTTAAGCTGGATCAGTTGAGCATACAAAGCTAGCTACTTCATGCACTTTCCTTAGCTACTCCAGTAAAGTCTTTTATATCTGAGCTATCGAACAAGAAAAAACACCTACTGTCCGTGATCTCTTTCTACTGTACATAACTCTTGGCTTATAGAGGTATTGGTTCAGTTTTCCATGTCAATATGCAGGTATGTTCTCTTCTCGCTTTATTCACCTATGCCAAGGCATATAAATAAACCTGATCTAACATTTTATAGTCATATATTATCTTGAGAAGGAATGAGACGGAACCCATTGAAAGTGCTGTCCTTAAATTTAATAATTAGTCCTAAAGATGTATCTGAACTACGTTCAATTTTAGGAATGGTTAGCGATTGTTCATGTTATAACAAAGACTAGGCCACCATGAGTACACCACTTGGGGAGCTAACAAAAAAAGGGGCGAAAGTTTAATTGGATTAGTGACTGTGAATATGCATTTAGAAAAATAAAAGAAGATATATCTTCTGCAGCCAAGTGAAAGTACTTTGATCCAGAACTATGCCTGGAACTAGTAGTGGATCTAGTCCTGTGGGACTTGGTGCAATTCTAGTGCAGCACAAACCTGACAGAAAGACTCCTCGGCATGTCATCTCGCATGCCAGTAAAAGTTTGTGGCATTGGTAGAAGATGCTCACAATCAGAAATAAAAGTTTCGCTGTGGTATGGGCTTGTGAAAAGTACCATGATTTTGGGTATGGCAAGCCATTTGTCAGAATAATGGATCATCAGACTTTGACTTCTATTTTTGGAAATCCTAAAATAAAAATGTCCCCATGGATCGAGAGATGGTGAATGAGATTAATGGATTATAACTTTAAAATTGTTCATAAAATAGGAAAAGAATTTAATCCTGCAGATTATCTATATAGGCACCCATCGAAAAATGAGATGAAACAGCAGTCGGAAGCTGAAGAATACATATGCTTTATAATCAGATCACCAGTGCCAGGAATTGTTTCTGAGAAAGAACTAATTAATGCATTGCAAAAAGTTGAAACAATTCAAGAGATAAATAAAATTATACTTTAAAACAACTGGAGGTTGATAAATAGTGCAACTCAATTTCAGTAGAACATAAAACAAAGTGACATTCTGGCCTTTAAGAACATACATTCTGAATTATCTGTGCTCTCATCTTGTGTACTTATAAGAGGAAATACATTAATTATTCCTTTGAGCTTACAAACACATGTAATTTATCTGGCTCATGAAAGTCACAGAGGTGTCTCAGCAACAAAAATGTCTTGCGTGAGAAAATGTGGCTTCCCAGACTGGACAGTAAAGTAGAAGAAATTGTTCAAACGTCATTTATGTCAGTGCACTGCCAAAGAAAGAAAGATGGAAGAATTGCACTTGTCTAAATTACCAGATGCAGTATGGTCTAATGTAGCAGCGGATTTCTATGGGCTGTTAGACTCTGGGCATTATCTATTAGCAATAATTGATGAATATTCTTGATTTCCCATTGTAAAGTAGTATAGTCGACTTCAACATCAGCTGTGCTTCCTATTCTTGATGATATTTTTTCTACTTAGGGAATACCAGAAGTGTTAAAAAAACATAATGGGCCACCTTTCAGTGCAAATGAGTTTTAAAAGTTCATGGCCTATTTAGGAATAACTCATCGAAGAGTAACACCAAAGTGGCCTTAAGCAAATGGAATGGTAGAAAGGCTAATGGAAAAATACTACGCAAAGGGCAAAACTTTGACAGATCTCTAAGACAACGCAAAGAGCAAAACTTTGTCAGATCTCTGTAAATCAAGCATTATGTGAAGTTTTGCACGATTATCGAAATACTCCTCGTGGCTCTACAGGAAAATGTCCCACTGAGTTGATGTCAGGTCAGTCTAGACAAACTCGTTCCACACACAAGGACAACTGGAATATTTCAAGGGAGGTCCCTCCTCAAACCTCTGGGGTATCCAAAGATATTGAAGTAGACGCCTCACTCACTTATCGTGACATGCTTCATCATCGGTGCCTATTCACACTCTGGTAGGATGGTACAACCAGGCAGACAAAGATAGAAATGGGAGTTCTTAGATTGAATAACTGGATAAGCAGGGATCCAGATGGGGGTTAATAGTCAAAAGCACCTACAGGTATACCAAAAAGTATCCTTTATTCCTAGGGTACCTGGGGTACTGATAGAAGCATATATTGAGGTTTGTTTTGAATAACTGCTCAAATAACCTCAAAAAATCATGCTAACATGTTTCGGCCCTACTATGAGCCCATTCAGGTTTGGGGCCTTCGTCAGGGTGAAATGAATGTATCCCTGCCTTTCTATGCATGCACACCATGCAGACTCGTGAGGCTTAAGGCTCTCACCTGTCTTAGTTTATTTCTTGAGGAATTTCTGTAAGACATAATGTTATTAGGTGAGGTTTAATGGTGAACTCGTTTGCCTCATCTCCCACCGAGTCCGCTTAAAGACCATGCTGAAATTATGAAAAGGGAGGAAGAAGTTAAAGAAAAAATTAAGTATTATGCAGATTTCAAGAAAAATACTCAAGACTAGGATTACCAAGTAGGGGATTTGGTATTAGTGAAACAACTGCAAATTAGAAAGTGACAAAGTAGATTTCATCCTTCTCCTTTGGAAGTGACAAAAGTTCATTAAACTACAGTTACGTCAAGAGACGAAGGCAGAGTAGTAACAATGACAAAAACCTTCTTCAAATTTAAAGTGAGCTAATGAGCAGGAAAATATACAGTTGGGTGTCAGCATGCAGAACATGATAATTTGCTCAGACAATCAGTGAGAATGTCAAAGAAACCAGATAGACTGATTGAACATTGTTGAAAAATTAGGTGTGATGTCATTCAGGATTTGTTTTTTTATTTTCTTCTTTGTTTTCTTTTTCTTTGTTTAGAAAAAAAGGGGGAAGGGGAGAAATGTAATGATGTGATGTCAGTTACACTTCAGATGGACCACACTGTTTTTACATCCCCATGATTACGGGAACTTGAGCCTACCCTGGCTACAGTGGCACTGGCTAAAGGGGCCCATCTGGTGAATGATGTCACCATAGGTCTCAAAAACTCAACGGAGATCATCAAACAAACATTCTACAAAACCCAATGTTGGTGATTGTTAGACAAGCAAGACTGTTAGAGATGCAAGACTGAGCCAAGAGAACTATTTTTTTAGGTCGAGCCTGGGCAGCGCATGTGCTGCTCTGCGAGGCATGCTGTATTAGAGTATGCACTTGAAGCTCTGCCCACTCTCCGCCCATATTTTTCATTGACTTGTGTCTTTGTCCTTTGTAAATGCTGGCTTCTGATTCGGTAATCGGCTTGTTAGTCCCTCCTTAGTACCACCCTGTCTTCATTTGTAACCTCCCATGAGGGCTGGCCCTTTTACTTCTGCTGTTACACCATCTGTGTTATTTAGTCTGTAAGCACTATTTCTTCAGTGAGTTTTGTTTTTATGCAGGCATGACGTGCTTTGCAGCAACATTCAGCGCACCATGCGCGCTTCCACTTTTCAAGCAGCAGTGACAATGGCAGCCATTTCTTTGGAATGCCATAGGTCTCGCATTTAGGAGAGTTTGAGCTATTGGCATTGTAAATGACAATAGCGTAAAGTCTCGCAAATGCAACACCTATTGCTTTACAAATATTTTTTTTGTGGGTTGTTTCCAAGTGCCCCATACCGCACTTGCACTTAATAGAGGCCATGCCCCTTTCTTTAGACGCGGCTCGTCTAAAGAAAGGGGCGTGGACTCTATCAAGTGCAAGCGCAGCATAGGGTGCTTGGAAACAAACAATATTCACAATTCAATAGGTCTCGCATTTGTGAGAATTTAAGCTATTGACATTTACAGTGCCAATAGCTCAAAGTCTCGTAAATGCGAGAACTATTGCATTGCAATTGCTTGTTCTGTATGAGGCTAACTTGGGTTTAGAGAACAGGGTAAGCCTTGGTTTGGAGAAGAAATGTCTCTTATATATTGTAATGAGGAAGAATGGTATTTGCCGGAAAAGTTCTTCACCCGACAGTTCCTTAATAGGTTATTTGCATAATGCTCTAAGTCATGCTGAAAGAGGGTCACCAGGAGGTTATTCCTGCAGTACACATCCTTGAGTGTCCTTTAGGTTCCACCACTAACTGGCCACTATTGTGAGAAGTTGGGGGAAGAGACCAATGCAAGGTTCCTTCCATGCCCCATTCAGTACAGTGATGGTCAGTGGCACAAGTCGCGATGCACATTGTAACACAAGTGTAAGTAACCATGCCCTCTCGTCAGTTACGTTGCAATGTACTGTGTTTTTAAACTATTGATGCTCACAGTGTCCAATCATGAATGTAACCTTTGATGTACTGGCCTTTTGTTGTAGAACACGAATCTGACCACCCAGGAGCATGAAAACATTATTGTGGTGAGTAGACATCTGCATATGGGCTGGGTACTTTCAATGCTGGGCGCTATTCCTCTTTGACCATATTCTATGAACTTTGGTAACTTTTATTTGTAAAATATTAAATAACACAAAACACACACAAAAGATCTTCAACTGCTGACTCTAAACAGATGCACAGTGTTCTGATAACGGAAACCAGCCTTTTTGGTTGTAGTTTATCGAACTTGGTGCTCGGTGCCAGCTCGAAGAGAGCCTGGCATTTAGAGTACTCGTCTAGAGGAGCAGGTCCTGTTCACTCCTTGAAGGAAAGTCTGATATTGTAGATCATACTCTGAAAGATCTAGACACATTTAAGCATCCATAGTTAGTGTGAGAAGCAATCTTCAAACCTCTGCCCAGATTTGTCCAGGATGTGACTTCTCCCCACAGAGGTGACTGTGGTACATACTGCGCGTGGCCATATGTGACCCTCAGTCCTTCAGCATAGTCTTGTCTCGGATAGTCTCGCCATCACTGCGCATGGCAGCCTGGCCTAGGTACTTCCTTCCCTGGGTACAGCTGTCTTCAGAGGGTACGGCGGACTTAGCCAAAATACTGCTCTGCTTGTTACAAACCGTACCCACTTGTTCACAGACTAACCCTCACAAATTCCTTAAAATAGTGCCTAGTGAATGTTTCTTGCAATCAGACACACGTGTATGGAGGTTATTTAGAAACATGCACGAGTTATTTCCATGGATGTATCCTACAAGCCTTGCCCTGTGCTTCTGAATTTCTTACAAACTATGCTCATGCTTTTGAGTAATGTGCCCCATTCACTGGTGTTTATCACTAGTGCCCCTTCAAAGGTTCTTTTCATATTCTGGGTCCTAAACTTGTGAATTTCATAAAACCTTTGCCTATGCTCAGGCGTTGATCACCAGCAGTGCCCCGTGCATTGTTTCTCCCTGCAAACCGTGCCCCATGCACGAATTGGAATAACTGATAATGTACCATGCACAAGTATTGGTTACTAACAGTGCAACACGTGTAGGTGTGGCCTACAACCCTTTGTCCTAAGCTTGCTAGTTTATTACAAAACCGAGCCTTGATGAAGGTTCTTACAAACTGTCTCGTGCACATGAATACCTTAGAAACAACCCCCCAGTGAGAGCCCAGACATGTTGAGCGCTAACTTGTATGTTCACAATATGGCGTCTCTTAATGTGTTGGATAAACGCCATTACAGGATGTACTGTGACTGTTGGATCATACATGAGCAACCGGTCTGCATTCACTGAGATAATGTTATCAGGCCTTATGCCTTTTGCCCAGAATCCGTCTGGTGCGCATGGGATGTTACTCCTTCACATATCTGGGCCCAAAACTGTGGAGCGCCCTCCCAGAATCCTTAAGACATTCCACTTCTCTGCTGGTATTTCGCAAGAACTTGAAGACCTGGTTATTCTAATGCCTCAGCTAGACATTCTACTTATGCTTAGCGCCGGGAAACCCGTCTTGGGCAGCCGTGTGCTTTATAAGTTGAAATAATAATAATAATGCTTCTTTGTGCCTCAGTAAAAAATCCAATAACTTGTTTCTGAAATATTGGCATTCCCTCATAATATAAACATTCTACTTACTGAATTGCAGAGTATTCCGTATTCGAAAAATATACTGTACTAAAAACACTCCCAACCACCCCCCCTCCCCATTTTTATTTAGCCTATGGATATACAAAATATATCTCTTGTTGCTTGAAAATGTCCTCTCCCTGGCTTCAAAAGGTTTTCAGGCTGCTCAGACTAAGCACCATTGGGCCAAAATGATTCTCTAGTTTTGTTAAACCTAGGAGCTAGGCAGATGGGGTGAAGCCCTGAAGCCCTCAATACAGAGTTGGTGTTACACGAGACCTCAGTTTGAAGTTGCGCTCAGTTTGCTATTTTTAGGGTGCTTTATTCTTCAATGCTGGGCCTCAGTTAACCAGTTTTTTTCACCATTACGTTTGGTAGCAGGGGCAGTATGGGTTGTACCCCTTGTTGGCTTGTAATCACTCACTACCACAGTTGGCATTGCATGGTGTTAGCTCCTGCTGATGGAAAGGGCTTTGAAAAGTGTCTAAATCTGCAGAGAAACAGCGCCCACTGTGATAGAACTGTACAAGAAACATATCTCCAACTTAGATGAAAATTGCAGAAACAATGAAATAAACCCTGTGCCCATTCGGCTCGTGATCTTTTATAATACTATTCTGTTCCACCTTGGCCGTCTGAGTAGCATCCGGAGCACCAAAAACATAGGACCATCACTAGAAACCTAGAGGAGAAGAACACGTTTTGTGAGTTTGTCTAACTCCTAAAACCTCAAACTGTGTGGGCCAGGCGCTGATGTGCACCACTAGCAAACTGCCTAACGTGTTGCCCAGTTTTTGTGCCCGTTTTCTTAGAGAAAGTCATAAAACCTAAAGTCGGACAAGGCCTGTGTGTTTCCGAAAAGTAAAAGTCATCCAGTGGAGGTCATCCACAATATTATTCACCTGTTTGTGGCCCTATTGGACAGTTAGACCCTATGACAAAAATCTGAGGTGAGGCCGGGGATCATCTGTCACCTGCTCATTCAAGAGGCTCTGAGGGGCCTCTGGCAGTTTTTGGTCCTCCAGACAGTAGGTACTCAGATGGTCAAGCTAGAAGATACACACCTTCGAAAGAAAAATAAATAATATAATCTATATTAGTATATGAAGGGGCTCAAATAAATGTCCTGGACTACATATTATGGTGTTTACGCTCTTTTCTTGTGAGTGACGGATATTTGTAAGTTTGGAGGGTGAAAACGCATGTACCTCTTTTTCCTTGCATAAGTGTCGCTACATAAGAAACAACCTGTGTGTTCCAGACATGCCATGGCCACTCACCGGTCGAAGACATTATACATTCACATCTGTATCTCCTAACACGAGCCTCATTTTACCGCCTTGAATGGGTTTATTCAGACAGTGCAAAGTAGTTGCTTATTCAAAATGTTGCCACTTTTTCATGCTGCATTCTCACTGACAAACGTTTTGTATGTATTTAAGGCAATCGCACCCCTGCTGGAAAATAACCATCCACCTCCCGACCTCTGTGAATTCTTCTGCAAGGTATGGCTTGTCGTTTTTTTGTTAAATTTATTCTGAGTTTTTCTATAGCAGACACATTCAGCCCTACATCTGCATGAGGCAGGGCTGGATTATTTGATGAAAATTGTAAGGTTGATGATGTGCCTACATACAGATATGCATAGGTTGACTACCGTTTGTGCGTGGCTGATTCTGTGATTAGTTCTAGTGAGAGAGGGGAGTGAGTGCTTTGTTGTATGAATAGATTTTGAAAAGGTGCCTCTTTAGTGGATCAAGAATTAGGTTCAGAATCTGTGTTCGGAATAGTATGCGGAGGCACATGGTGCCTCCGACAACTACATCCCCTCTTTTGATTCAACCGCATGAAATCTTATTTAACAATGACCGTTCAAAAGGAGAAGGTAGTGGCAGGTCCCTAGGAATACAGGGATTCAACCTTTGGAATGAACTGAATCCTGACTTGAGGGAAGACCCTAACCTTTCCAGATCCAAGAATCCGCTAAAAAACAAGCTATTCAGACTGATGGGCGTTTTTTATATACTGCAGTCCACCTAATACTGGCCCGATAGTGCTTTCACCTGCAACTGTGAGTTTGCCCATGGAGGTGCTTGCTTTCTGGGAGAAGCAGAGTACTGTAGGCATGGGGAGGTTGTGATACACTTGAAATGTGAAACCTTTCTGTCAAGTGGGTCCGCTGATCTGCATTATATTTTCCTATCTTCTGTTCCAAAGTGTAGGGAGCATCAGAAGTAAAATAGTTGCAGGAGGATTGGATCCAGTGGAGTAGAGATCCTTGCATATTCAAAAACAACTAGAAAGATCACCATTAATTCCTCAGATACATTTATTCATAGTGTTTAACAACATCTACATCGTTTTGTGTATTCACTCCTTATCTGCAATTTTTAAGGTTTCCATGAAAGTAGTTGAGCATGACAGTTCTGTGCAGACATCAGAGGAATGATTGTATGTTAAAATGTTAGTTTTAGATTCGAACAGTGTGTCGGACTTCAGATTCCTAGGTTACTTACAGGCTTAACAATGTCTTGAGATTTTTAGACTCGGCCTCCATCTGCAGACATGACTTACAGGGTTTCATAAAGCAACTAGATGTGATTGACGTCTCCATGATTTCGAATTCACAGTCCTAAATTCAAGGTTTTCCAATGGAGTGACTGTGATTCTGTCTCGACACTTGAAGAGGCTACATGGCCATTCTGATGGGAGGACTTTAAGACCGAACACAGCTTGCTCATAAACCAGATGTATTGGAGCACAGGTACACAGGAGATGAAAACAGTGCAGTATGTTTCAAGTGTGGTTTGAACCGTGCTCTTTAATGGTGGGTGAAGAGGTTTGGATCTGATGTGAACCAATTCACCAGGTCCGCCTATCTGAAATGTCTCCTTGTGGTCTATGAATGAGTGAAATGTGCCACAAACCAGAGGGTTCTTTTTCTGCTCCTTCACAACGATGTACTGCAGTTCAAAAAATGGTATTGGGTAAAAGGTTCCTTGTTTCAAAGCTCAAGGACTGCGTGGTTAGATGAAGCCCCAGTTCTGATTGATGGCTCCAATTCTGCGTCATCCCACCATGGAACACGTTCGATAAAGATCCACGTCCCTCCAAGGGTGGCTTTTGAAGGTAATGGACTTTGGAGAGTACCCTGGTGATTAGATCCCGAACTACATGTGGCTTTGAATAACCTTGAGCACCCTGATACTTCTTTTCTATGATGTACTCTTTTTAGATATGTTCAATCCCCCTACCCCACTCTGACCTCATGCTTAGTGCTGGCAGGAGGAAAGGTACCATCTCCACAAGGCCCAGGTGTCTGGCACCTGCAAGCAGACAATGCCTTAAACTTGGTGACCAGGTCTGTGTAAGCCCTATTTTGAAATTTTTGTATGGAGTACTGAAAAACTTCTTCTGACTTTGTCCGTCTTCCCCTTCCTCCCGTGCCCGGCATTGATGACGATAGTTTACTGAAAAAGGAATCTAATAACCTTAAGTGCAGTGGTCAAACAGTGATCCCGTCTGTCCTTCACTGTCACTGCCTTTCCCCTCATCCAGAACTGAGAACTGTGAGCACTGCCAATTGACCAGACCCTCCTATAGCCTACTTTAGATAGTGACTATGACCTTTACACTCTACCTCTTTGGTGGTTCTGAACAGTTGTATCACTCCTTACTTATTCAGGAACCCATGATTAGAACACAGTTCTAATTTCATCTTGTGTCACGGGAGGTTCTGTCCCTAATAAAGAGACCACAGGTGCAGTGTAGCACACACAGTACAAAGTTCCTAGTTTTTTACTACTGTATCCATCAGCTCTCCAGATTAACAGTGAAATCTATTTGACTCTGAGTATGTAGATAGATTCATTTTTGTTGTAAACTGTTTAACTTGCGTCTGATCTTTGCAAACAGTGGAAATGTTTTTGTAGATTAGTGTGTGGCACCAGACAAAAGAGGGCACCTGTGCCCTGAAACCTGGTTAACTGTAAGATATTTGTATTACGTATGTTAGTCCATGAACAGGTATCACACCTTACAGATGCTAGCTTTTTTCATTAGACCAAGAAGGCTACCACTGTGTGATGATTTGAGGAGAGAAATGAATGCAAATGCTTGAGACAGGCCTTCTTCACTACAGGTGTTCTTGCTAGTAGGGTTGTAGAGCAGTATTCCAGCATTTTAGAATATGTGCGTACGCTTACGAAACTGGGCCGCCTATATGCAAATCAGTCCAACGCTGAATGCTTGTGTTGGGCTAGCCTAGCGTCTATAAAGACCCCATCAGACAGGAAGTGTTAAGCCAAAGATATAGTAATTACAATGCTTTAGCTCTGGCATTTTCGTCACATTTATTACTGTCTGTTGAGTCCCCCAAACTGGAAATGGGCATATACAGCTATTTACTACTTTATTGATCCCTATAGACTGGAGCTGCACTGAAGAGTGAAAGGCCAGCTAGTTAACAATTCTTCTACAGTTACTTGTCATCTCATGCTGAAGACGCGGGCTCTAGCAGTGTGGTCTGGGCTGATTAATTTGGTGCACTGATGCTCTGATTTGCATATGGTTGGTCCATTTCTGTACCTTCGCAGAAAATTTGTATAATGGTGGAATGCTACTCCAAGGGAGATACTAATCTTCATCAGGTAAGTATTATCTCAGGCATCTCCATGGTATTTTGGTAAGGTTTGTTTACAGGTTGAGTAAGCATTTTGTGCACCCTCTAACTGCTGTTCTCTCATTTTAGCACTGCAGAGAGCGTCCCCGTTCCATGGTTGTAATCGAAGTGTTCACACCGGTGGTGCAGCGAATCCTTAAGCATAACATGGTGAGTGTGTTCTGTGGCATGAACTTTGGAGCAATTTTGGTTGGTTGTGCAAGGCAGCCACACTGCATGCTAATGAATATGTGATAGATTCTCATACATATCTTTGCCAATGTTAAAGATACTGACAGATTGTCTGCAGTAGCGGCTGCTACCAGACGGGGGGTGGTGAGGCGAAGGGGGGGTTTAACTAATCAATACAAAAAACCACTTACCTTAGACCAGCCGGCCGCCGCCTCCCCTGCGTCCTCTTCTTCTTCCGGTCTCCAGTCCTGCTGGCAGCAGCAGGAAGCACCCGGCACACAAGCTCCCCTGAGCCAATCACAACGCTGCAATGCAACGTTGTGATTGGCCCGAGTGCCGTGGATCGGCGCTCGTACTGGAAAAGGGAGCCTGTGCATGTTCCTTCCTGACCAGGCTGTGTAATGCAGCCTAGTAGGAACATGCAAAGTGTGCATGAGGGCCGGCCAAACAGTTCATTCGCACTTTGGGAGTGCAAACCACTCCTCCCCTGCACAGCCCCGCCCCACACTGCACACAGGCTGCATGCAATCGCAAAAATAAAATGACAAATAAAATGACAATAACGAAATGTTATTGTCATTTTATTTTTCCTTTTTGCGCAGCGGGACAATGCTCCTCCGCCAGGGCCGGACTGGGAACCAAAACCGGCCCTGGCAAAGTGCTCGGCTGGCCCCCCGGGGGTTGGGGGTGCGGCCGAGCACTTTGCCAGGGCCGGTTTCGGCCGGTTTTGTTACAGGGGCCGATATTGCAGCTATGCTGCAAAAACTGCCCTGTAACAAAAAGGGCCCCCCAGGGGCCCAAAACCGGCCCCCACCCTGGCGGCCCACCGGTGAAACGCCCGGTGCCCGCTATGGCCAGTTCGGCCCTGTCCTCCGCCTTAGCGGAGTAGCCGCCACTGATTGTCTGACCCTTCACGATTGTAGGTTACACAACTAATGGCCTGATTACCAGCGCCGCAGTAATGTTAAGAACTCTGACACAAATGTTTTTGCACCCAACTTTGAACAGCAAGTTGAGCACAAATTGCATTGATCCGTCGCTTTAGGACACATAAATCTTTACAGTTATAGAGAAATGTGTGCATTGTGGGATGTGGAATACCCCACTCTATCCCCTACTCGGACTAGCACGTCTCAGACGCGGTTACTAAAACTACCCAGCAGATGCATTGATGGTGCATTCTAGCGTGTCTGTTCTACATAAAGTCACAATAACACCAATCTTACAGTTTATACGATCCTCCTGCATAACGTAGAATAGAACATTACCAATAATATGCAATGATGAAAATAAAGAGGATCAATGAATATTAAAGGAGTCTTGGAGCTTGCAAAAATCTCGGTAGCCGTTTAATTGTGTAATAAGGACTCCTCAGGAGTGCCTGCCACCTGGGTAGAAGGAAGTCTCCATCTTGTGAATACATAAGTAAAACTACACGTTTAGGGCCGAAGAATGTGACCTAAGTCGCTCTTGTTCTGAAGTTGAAATGACAAAGGTCGTTGTGAAGAATAAGTCTTGATCAATTTTTCAATATAGATGGTTCCCTATTGTATTATTTTTTTGTTTACATTTTAATTTGTTAGTATTTTTTTTTAAGTGTAGAAGCTTTTCGTACCTCACTGTGTGCCTAGTCCCTGCTATGCCTTCTATATTACAATCTTTGCTTCCTTCTGTTTTTCTACATAACATCTGAACTATTCTTCTTCTAGTGTTAAGCACTTGTTTTTTTGTCCACCTATAAAATCAGCCTTGATTCACCACATCGTATCCCAATGATCAGACCAACTTTTCCCCCCAGTACTTAGGAGAGCTCAATTTAACATGGTTAGATATTGCCTCTAACTGCTTTTGCCTTGAATATTTAATGGAACCCTTATAATGTGTGTCTGGGGTCCAGAAAGTGAAGTTTAGCAGATGGATGCACTCTGGTGGTTGAGTCTAACCACTGACTCGCGAAGCGTCAAGCCCGGCACCACCGGCTACATATTTCCCAGTGACCCGAGTGGTGGCCAGTGTCTGCTTTCATGAATCTGAGTTTACATTGGGAAAAAGTGCCCTTGTCTTTGTAACATTTTTGTGTATTTCTGGCATTTATAGAGCAGACGTGCCAACCCACTGCGGCTCAAAGGCCATAGCATTGGCATCCGGCCCTTCTCTCTCAGACGCATAAACGTCGTTTGTACATTTCGCAATGGTCAATAAAACCCTCCCCAAAAGTTGCTTTTGGATTCTAGCTAGTGCTTAGAATAGAAATCTGTCCTTGGAGGGGATTCAAATATGAAAACAAAGGCCACAATTCTGGACAAAAATAGTAAGTGACGTATACAAAACACGAACACAGATGCAACCGGAAACAGTATCATGAATCAGAAGGTACGCATAGAACAGCAGGTTCTTGGTTTGGGGAGGAAGCAGGCAGTCTTCCAGTGAGACCATTTTGGACATGAGCTGAGCCTTGAAGGACTGTGTAGCACTTCTCTTGGCATTTTATATGTTCTTCCATGTCAGAGGCAGTTGTAAACCACACCGTATGGTGTGAGCGTGCCCCTGAGCTCTCCCACCTTTTAGCAAGCCTTCCACGCGATTGCAAGGTTTCCATCATTTGTTGCGGCCTGGGTCTTCCTATTATGATGTGTTTTAGGTATTGTGTTCTGTCTCAGAGTTGTTTGGTAAGGTCAAATCCTGCGAGCTTGAGGGTATATGGTTTGCTTGTCGGATTGGCATGTTTGAAGTGCTTTAAATGTAACCTGCGTCAGTAACATGCCCACTGCCTAGCATCTGGAGATAGTCTGCACATGGTGTTGCAGTCAATGTGGTAACTTTTTATGTCCAGGTGATGCACAGTATGCATAAGCTACTGATGTGCAAAGTAACTCATTAGTCGTTCAGTGGTAGACGATATTTTTCAGTGGCTTGCATGTTTAGCTGAGCCAAAGGAGGATTTGCTTTTGTCCACTGGTTTGTATGACCGCCCTGTCGCCTGACCCGCTGCGCAATCACTTACGCAATGTTAAAACACTGAAATGATATCCCCTGTTGACTTTGAGCAATCGTGTCTCGGGCTAAATGCAAATTTACGGTATTTCAAAAGAAATTACTAGAAAGGAATCCAAAAAGACCTACACTACGCGTTACATTCTAAACAAAAATTTAAGTCCATGTCCTGATATAACAAATATACATCATGACAAACAGCCCCTCCAAATTAACAACTCAGGCTGCTAGCCTAAGAAGTTATTATGGAAGTGGGCAATACAATTACTTGGTGGAGGAAGAAACCCGGGAATCAAGCAATTGAAATCGTTTTTTCCTAGAGGTTTTAATTTTAGAAGCTGGAAAAAAGATTAATTTCCAGCCTCTCTCCTTCCAGGGAAAGAAGCTTAAATAAACAGTTTTGAGGGCAGTGCGACAGGTGCCACCGCACCAGGCACTGACTTCGGGTGGGGGCGCCGTGTTTGCAAGTACATTCGGTTTTAAAAACACTTGCTGCCATGTTCCTGGCCTCAAGCAATTTTCAGGTAACAACGAAAATGTCAATATTAGTTCGGTGATTAATGTTCTTCCTGGAGAGAGAGACCGGAGTTTTGTCTAGTGGAAGTTTTGACTCATCGAAAGGTAGCCAAGAGGGTTAATATGCCAGCTGCAGAGAACGTGTACCCTGCAGATCACAAAGTGCATGTACTGTTAATAGGTCAGCGGGTTACTGCTTTTGTCAGAGAGATCCTTTTGTTACTTGTAGTTTATAAGTTAAAATCCTAATATAGAACAGTGAGATATTAACTGGCGTCAAAGAGTTGCATGCAAACTGCATAATATAAATTAGAGCGTTATGATTTTTCCCCCAGTTTTTCAATATCCTAATGTTGCAAAAAGGATTTATTTGGGTAGATATCAATTCTTATTTTTAAAGAGAACCCCCAACCATAGTGTTACGCTTTAAATTCTGAGTTTCTGCTTCTTCGTACCAAGCACTCTTAAACTATACTGCTTACCAGTATGGATGACATGTGACTCCTACACCTTGTGGTCCACTGTCTTACGTAACATTTCATGTACACTAATTTACACACGTATGATCGATTGTCTCTGTGTAATGTGTGTGATGTAAAGTGCTCTGACATCATACACTGATACGAGAAGCGCTATAGAACTAATTAAATGCTTCTGAGAGAAAGTGGTTATGGAGACCTGAAGGGGCACTGTTAAAAGGTGGTAGTGAAGAAATCTATGACAGAGGTGGTCATGGGGGAGTGCCAACGAACATTGTTGCGCCGGGTGCCACCAGCGCTACATCAGGCCTCGACAGTCAACATATAGTTGCTACAAGCCCAAATGCACACTGGAAGTTAAAACTAAATGGAATAAGTGGACAACCCACAAAGTATGGAAATATTGTTCGTTGGTGTCCCTAGGTAGGTGTTGAACTGAAAATATAAGTTGAATATGGAGCTGTCACCACACCGAGACATCTACATACATACATACATATACATACACCCCCACACACACCCCCGCCCCCCCACCCCCACACTACTTCCTGTCATTTACCGCAAAGGTCTGCTTGCACTTCTTCAAACAGGCTTTGCTGTGGGCACAAATATAGTATTGCCTCCCGCCATATTGGTTTCTTCTTTTTTAGAAATGTCATCACCGACTATGTGTATTTCTGTGCATCCACTAGTTTGCTGTAGTCCCCCCTCACAAGCACCCCTATGCCACGGGGATCAAAGACGCCTCCAGGATGTGGCAAGAACCCCAGTGCTGAAAACATAACCTAAATCAGTCATCCTCAGGATTTCCAGGAAGACCTGATGCATATCTGCTTACCAAGAGGGGGCCCGGGCATGATCACTTGGACTGTTGCCCATTTCCTTGCGGGTTCTTCTATTTGATAAAAGTTATAAAAATTATCCCCCCATTCTTCAGGTCTAATGCTCTGAGCGTTAAAGTTATTTCTCTTGTCAACTCAGATGTTCTTTAGACATGGAGAAAACCCTGAGTTTGTTGCTCCGTCTTTATGAGGAGAAATAGAAATGACTTACCGCAGTAAAATTCTTTTGTTTATTAATCACCGAAATATTGTGTGGCCAAGGGGCATAGAGATGTATACTTTCTTTGGGGTCTTTGGCATTCTTGCGCAGCACTGCGTGTGTGCAGAACAGAAAAACATGTACAGTTACAGAAATATAACTACTGCTGTTTAGCTTCACAGGTATTCATTTAGAAACATAAAATGCTTTTGTGAAAGCTAATGTGTTTAGTTAAATATCATGTTGTCCGAGATAAATTGTATTTCTGGAGAAATCGTCACAATTGATGTCTAGCAATGCTGGGGAGATGGGAAATCCAGAAATATTTAACATTCTGAAGTCAGCGGATTTCAACGCCCAAAGGACTAATATTTTTTGCATTGGGACGTCTAGCGTTATGGGCGGCCCACACGCAGAACATTCTATGAGAAACAGATGGTTTTAACCCCCTCCCACTTCCCCGCGTACAGCCAGTACAGCACTCTGATGTTGGTTTGACGTGGTCACATCTGTAGATGTTTGAAGTACCTAAAGCCTGCTCATCGTTCGAATATCAATCCAGTGTGGATGCAGTTGACATCAAAGCACTGAAAGCAATCCTTATATCTTGAGGACAAGATATGACTTTGTTCATTTGTGGAACTAAACGCAAATCTTGGCTGAAATTGATACTTGAAATCTTTGCTGAGCTTGGGCACGCTCCCAAAACATAATCTAATGCAGAGTGGGTGGCGGGAAAGGGTAGGGTCTTCAGCACTGAAGGGGATCTTGACTTCACAACCACAGAGACACAGCGAGGTGTGTCTCGCCGTTTTTCTGTGATGCACAGATACTTCGTATCAGTGAGTCCTCTGTTGTCCTTGCACAACCGCCCTCTAATGGAGTCCACAAGAACATTCACACTAAGGTTTCAGACTCCGAGGATCCCTGATTACCTGGGGATTTCTCTAAAAAGATACCTCTTCCAATGCTAAAGCCTCAACAGCAAATGACTTCACACATACTCCATTGAGCCTGGGTCCACCTCTTCAACATTCCCATCCAGCCTCCACTTATCCTCAAATGACTGGAAAGATAAATTAATATTATGTCCTACGTGTCTTGTATTAGTTCTTCTTTGTCATAGCATCACTTACCAATCAGTGCTTGGACCACCTCTAAATGTGTTCTTCATCATGGTCTTGTGGAGCGGTTCTGTAACTTTGTACAATACATCTTGCTTCATAATAAAAAAGGTTCATCATCTTTTAATCCATCTCGATAAGAAGAGCTCTACTCTGAGCTGCCCAGGCTGTCTTTAAATCGTGTGCAGCAGATTACCAATGCAAATATGTATTGTTAGCTAGAGAACAGAGGCAACTAAGTCTACCTCCAATGGAAAGTGAGGCATCCTAATAAGAGGGCTTGGCCTGCCACAGGTCGGATCCAGGTTCACATTGATACTGAAAACCAAGTAAAGAAGTGGCAGTCATAGGAAACTGCTAATCGCATCAAAGTTACAGTCTCGCATACCTGTCATAAGTGCTTCAGCGTCCGACATTGGGGAAGTAAGTGCTATATAAATACTGCAATACGGTACAATTTTCATCTGGAAATTAGCCTTGTAATTTAAAAAAAATAAAAAGAAGAGGGTCAAATAAAATACAGCTAGTGTGCTATGGTCAGATTTCTTTAAAGGACAATATTGTAAATATGAACGATAACATCATATTCTAATGCCAAAAAGCTGACGGGAAAGATGAGGCATCGAGTGCAACACAGATACTGTACATACACACACCGTGTGCCTCTAGTGGTCGGCTGTTCTTTCCCACTTCTGATTGGTTGTGATTTTCACAGTTCACAAAGTCTTAAGGAATTAGTAGTTTTGTGTTTTCTCAATGATTGTCTGTTGGGGATTCCAAGTAGGATGATTTGCTTACAACACAAATAGTCTTGCTGTATGATAAATCCAAGAGATTATTCACAGCCTCTAATGTATGTAAATCTAAATGAAAACCAGCTGTTCGTGTCCATCTAAGACTGAACTTCTCTTCACAGGACTTCGGGAAATGCCCTCGGCTGAGACTCTTCACACAGGAGTACATCCTGGCACTGAATGAGCTTAACGCTGGCATGGAGGTGGTGAAGAAGTTTATCCAGAGGTATGTATCACCTGCATATTTCTGCATCTCTCTAACTCTTAGCACTTTGTCCCTATGGAGCACATTTAGGTTTGAAGTTCCCATACAATTGAGTAGACCTTGTTTACTGGAGGAAGCAGCTAGGCTTTGGGGCATGGGTGCTTCAGAAGAGTATAATCTCAGATGTCGTGGTCTTGAGATGTCACTTTCTCAACCTGTTTTACTGTTCTTCCCGATGATGCGTAAGAAGGTCTGAGTCTGCAGATGATCTGTATCCATGCTGGGCATGTAATCCACCTGTTGACCATACCTCTTCCTTTGATGGATAGCTCTGGTCCCCTGTGGATGGGGTTTCCATGTGCCATACACAACCTAGTATTTGCCTGTTCCTGTCATCAATTGGTGTGTAGGAGGTCTGGCACTGTAGCCCGTTGTTCTCTTCCAGGGGATCCTCATCAATAGTCATAAGCACTGAATGTTCCCGCCCATGTGCGGGGACCCCGGAACCCGCCCATGTGCGGGGACCCCGGAAATAATAAAAATTATATATGAAAAACATATATATACAGCTCTATATATATATATATATATATACATATATCATTTTTTCTCATAGCAATTCAGCCCCCATCTAGGAGGCTAAACAATGTAATAACGCATAAACTGCTTTTGCAAACACATAATATATGTATAAAAACACAGGAGGGCAAGTAGCACTTGAACACTGTTTTTAATGAGTAAACCTCATGAAAAAAAACTGCAAATAAAGCAGACATTGTTAGCTTACAGGCTGAATTGTAAACCAATAGCATAGAAAATGAAAGCATTTTCATACAAAACTGGCACCGTGCCTTTAAGGCAGCCATGACCCCTAGCTTCCCATCATGCCTCAGGGGTGACAGTTAGGTCAGTTGTTCTTTCCGGCTCCTTCAGTCAGGGCCCTGGATTCACAGCTCTTCCCCTTTTTTGACTTTCTGCCAAAAATTATCTGATTTTTTGAAGATTTTTGCTTTCACTCGACGTCTTTTAGCATTAGAGTGAGAGTGAAGCCTTTTTTGTGCTCCAGAAAAGGTTTATTTCTGTCAGAAATGCCTTCCTTATTTGACCCTTGCCCTGCCTGTGGCAAGAAGAAGGCTAGATCAGACACACACCCTGTGTGTATTCTCTGCCTCCCTGAAAGATTCTCACTCTTCTGCCAACTGTCATCATTGCAAGAAGTTGTCGAGAAGGACCATCAAAGAAAGGGAGAGAATTCGACTTTATGGGCTCTCTGAAAGAGGTAGGTCTCCAGTGAGGCAGCAGAAAAAGAGAACTCGGTCGACGTCGAGAGGCAAGGTCCCCACCTGTTCTCCTTCGGTGTCGGGATTGGCGTCGAGGCTGCCGACGGCGAAGAAATCGTCGAAGACTACGGTGGTGCCGGAGCATCACTCTTCTAAGAAATCGAGGACAACGCTCTCAACGTCAACGAAGGTAAAGGGCCCTCCGTTGTCGTCAACCAGGCGACGATCAACGTCGAGGAGCAAATCTCCGTCGACGCTGGCTAGGCGATCGACGTCGAGGCAAATCACTCCGTCGTCGCCACATCAACGGCGATCGACGTCGAGGCAAAGGTCTCCGTCGAGGTCAGTGCAAAGATCTTCGACGTCGAGGCGCAAGACTCCGTCGCCGACGTCGAGGCAGAAATCTCCGTCGAGGTCAGTGCAAAGATCTTCGACGTCGAGGCACAAGACTCCGTCGCCGACGTCGAGGCGCAAGACTCCGTCGCCGACGTTGAAGCAGAAGTCTCCGTCGGCGTCAGGTAGACGTTCGACGTCGAGAGACCAGTCGACTGCAAGATTGAGTCCTCCGTCCAAGAGGAGAAAGTAGACGTCAAGACAGGCGTCACCGTCGCCGAGACGACGGTCGACGTCGAGAAGGCAGTCGGTCCAGAGATGTTCCAGATCGGCGTCGAGGCACCAGTCCAAAGAGGCCTCACGTCCGGTAAGCCTGTCTACATCGCCGACACCGATGTCGAGAACAGGTTCTCCCAGCTCTCACAGAGGTTCATCGTCAAGATCTCCGGAGGTCGTGATCTCGACGTCCAGCAGTCCAGTGTCCAGGGGACATCAAGATTCGCCGACCAGGCCTACACAAGAAAGAGAGAGCTCTCCTCCTCCTCCACATTCTCCTGAGGGGCGAGAAGGGCAAAGAGCGCCTTCCATCTACCACCAAGATGGAACAGGCCCTTGCATCACTGGGCCACAGCCCCGGCCACAGGGGCACAGCATTACTCGAGCCCCCTTCACAGATCTCCGTTGGCTCGGCTGGTACAGGCGGTGGATAGAGAGCGTACTCCATCAAGAGCCAGGGATCGCAGTCGCACTCTTGCGCACTCTC
This sequence comes from Calotriton arnoldi, assembly GCA_963921515.1. NCBI lineage: Eukaryota > Metazoa > Chordata > Amphibia > Caudata > Salamandridae > Calotriton > Calotriton arnoldi. The sequence goes on along the minus strand of CAWUFW010000013.1, from coordinate 7,788,833 downwards.
ACAGAAGGAGATCTAGATCCAGAAGCAGGAGGAGAAGACACAGATCTCCAACACCTTCCTCCTCTTCCACACACACGTCACACAGAGACTATTCACCTACTCTTACTGACAGCCCACCGTCGAGGGTTTCTCCGGTGGATGACGTGGGCACTTTTCAGGATGTGCTTGGCAGAGGGGCGGCGAAACTAAACATCCCTATACCGACTCAACAAAGTTCGTCCTCTGTTATCTTTGAGACTTTACACCAAAGGGCAGCATCTAGACCCCTGCTACCATTGGTCCCGGGCCTAATAGAACCGGTTATGGACATTTTCCTCACGCCGGCGACACTTAAAACTGCGCCGGCTAGGATTTTGAAAAAATATCGTTCACCGGAAGAGGACCCGCTTTTCCTTAAATCTGACCCCCCACCGGATTCTGTAATAATCGCTGCAGCAAAAAAGACTCATGCTATTGCTTCCTCCTCTACTGTTCCACCAGACAAGGAGAGTAAAAAACAGGATTCGTGGGGAAGGAAGGTATGTGGCACATCAGCCTCGATGATGAAGGTATCGAGTGCGGCGGCTCTCTTGGGCCGGTATGACAGGTCTCTGTGGGACTCCCTGCAAAGATTCACGGAAAAGTTACCAAAAGAAGATGGCAAGGATTTTGAGGAGATCGTGCATGAAGGCAGCTTGGTGGCTAACCAAGTTATCAGCGCCGCAGCTGATGGAGCTACTCTTTCGGCTCATGCCTATGCGCATGGGATATGCGCTAGAAGAACCTCCTGGCTCCGACTCACAGCGCTCAAACCAGAGGCACAGTCTCGGATCCTCAATCTCCCCTTCTCCGGCTCATCTTTGTTCGGTGCACACACGGATGAAGAAATGTCCCGGAAGAAGACAGAGCTAGACACACTAAAGGCCGTGGGTCTAGAGAAGAAGAAAGAGTTCCGCAAACTATTCAGGCCTTACAATCGACGATCCTCCCAACAGAGGGTTCAAACCCCTCATTGGCAGAAAAACCAGGATCAGCAGGGACAGCAAAGGTCCCAATACCAAGGCAGGCGCCCTTCCAGAGGAAGAGGGAACCAGCGTCAGTCTAACACCTCCGCCAAGACGCAGACCAAACAATGAGTGCCCCCGTCGCCGTTCACCACTCCAGTGGGGGGAAGTATTGCAAATCATCTCGAAGAGTGGCGAGCTATCACAAAGGACCAGTGGGTGTTAGCTACGCTGCAGAATGGGTACTCTCTACGTTTTCGACGCCACCCTCCCGCAATCCCTCCGGTTCCATCATCGTGCCATCAAATGAAGATATTGCAAAACGAAGTTACCACCCTTCTGCGGAAATCAGCCATCGAGAAGGTGCCAATATCTGAAAGAGGGAGAGGGGTTTACTCAAGATACTTCTTAGTAAAGAAGAAGGGTCGAAAAGCATAATACAGACCCATTCTGGATCTGCGAATGCTCAACAAGTCAATCAAGAAGGAGAAGTTTCGCATGTTGGCTCTCCACCAAATATATCCACATCTCGGGCAGGGAGATTGGATGTGTTCGCTGGATCTGCAAGATGCCTACTTTCACGTTCCGGTCAGTCAACATCACAGACAATATCTGAGATTCCTGGTGGGATCTTCACACTACCAGTTCAAAGTACTACCCTTCGGGTTGAAGTCAGCTCCCCGAGTGTTTACGAAGTGCATGGCAGTGGTGGCAGCCGCACTACGCCGCAGAGGCATCTTCGTGTACCCGTACCTGGACGACTGGCTGTAGAAGGGTCCCTCTCCCCACAGCGTGAGGAGTCATTTCCTACAATGCCTAGAGATTTGTCACCGGCTGGGCCTTCATGTGAACTTCGACAAATCGACGCAACAACCCACACAGAGAATACATTATCTAGGTGCTCTGGTAGACTCCGAGGTAGGAAAAGTGTTTCCTTTGGAGGAGAGACAATTTTCCATCATACAGAAATGCAAACTTGTTCTAGACAACAGAATGCTGTCAGTTTGTCGGATTGCCTCCCTGTTAGGGTCGATGGCATTCTGCATCTTCCTGGTCCCCAATGCCAGGCTGCGAATGCGTCCTCTACAGCAGGATCTGGAGGACAAGTGGGACCAGCAAACAGCTCGCTGGGACGACAAAATAAGTCTCTCAAACGCAGCAAGTGCATCCATCCCATGGTGGATGAAGAAGGAGAATATGCAAGTAGGGATACCTTTCCATCAAGCACCTCCCTCTCAAACATTGATCACGGACGCCTCCCTCCAGGGCTGGGGAGCCCACATGGGGTCTCTCCAGACGCAAGGTCAATGGTCATTGAAAGAGCAGTCATATCATATAAACATGCTGGAACTGAGAGCAGTTCACCTGCCCCTCAAGGCTTTCCTCCCTTCGATTCAGGCAAGTTCAATCTTAGTACAGACGGACAATACCACCAACATGTACTACCTGAACAAACAGGGGGGAACTCGCTCATGCACATTGTCGCTGGAAGCTCAAGCTCTCTGGCATTGACTCCTGACACGGAACCTATCAATCACAGCGGTACACCTGCCGGGAGAACAGAACGCGAGAGTGGATGCTCTCAGTCGACACTTCGAAGACAGACAAGACTGGGTTCTCAACGACGAGGTCGTCGAAGGCATCTCCCAGGCTTGGGGGCGTCCCAGCATCGATCTCTTCGCGGACGACGAAAATACAAAATGCCGAGACTTCGCCTCAAGGTTCTACCGGCCAGGGTCAAAGGGGAATGCCCTTTTGATAGACTGGTCAGGGGCATTTGTGTACGCCTTTCCACCCATTCCTCTCATCCCGAAGGTGGTGACCAAGCTGTCTCATTCGCACACGAGAATGATCCTGATTGCCCCGGACTGGCCGAGACAATGGTGGTACCCGGACCTTCTGCACATGTCAGAATGCCCTCACAGGAGGCTGCCGTGCAGACCGGACCTTCTGTCCAAGATGAACGGGAGGATTCATCACCCCAACCTTCCCTCACTGAACTTGGCAGCATGGCTCCTGAGGCCCTCCAGTATGGCCATTTAGGACTACCACAAGACTGCATGTCCATATTAAAGGAAGCAAGAAGGCCCTCCACTAGACACCCGTATGCGTGCAAGTGGAAACGTTTTTATATGTGGTGCGTTCAAAACAATTGTAACCGAACCAAAGGGCAGGAGGAGGTTATTCTACCATACCTGCTTTACCTGTCTAAAGCGGGCTTGAAGTTTCCCTCCATTAAGGTGCACTTAGCAGCTATCACTGCATATAGGCGCTCGCCTTCTCAGCCTTCTTTCTTTCAGTTACAGGTTGTGAAAGACTTCTTACAGGGTCTGAAAAAGGTCTACCCTCCAGTCCGGCCTCCTTCACCACCCTGGGAGCTGAATCTGGTGCTATCAAAGTTGATGGGTCCACCTTTTGAACCCATCCACAAAGCAACCTTGCAACACCTCACTTGGAAGGCGGTTTTCTTGGTAGCGATCACGTCGGCTCGCAGAGTGAGCGAAATACAGGCCCTCTGCTCTAAGGAACCTTATATTGTTTTCCATCTTAATAGGGTGGTATTGAGGACTCATCCCTCCTTCGGTCCGAAGGTGGTGTCAGATTTCCATGTGAATCAGACCATCTCTCTGCCCACCTTTTTCCCTAATCCCTCCACCCCAGCTGAGAGGGCTTTACACTCGCTTGACCTAAAAAGAGTTTTAAAATTCTATCTGGATAGGTCCAAGTCCATGAGAAAATCTGATCAACTATTTGTTAACTATGGGTCGATCAGAACAGGTTTTCCAGCTTCAAAACGGTCCATCTCCAGATGGATAGTTTTGTGCATCAAGTTAGCTTATCAATTAGTGCAAAGGCCCCTTGGGCCTACTCCCAAGGCGCATTCCACAAGAGGAAAAGCGGCTACGACTGCTTTTCTTCATAACGTGCCTATCTCTGAAATCTGTAAGGCGGCAACTTGGAGGTCCGTCCATACATTTACGAGGCACTATTGTCTAGATTCGGACACCAGAGCAGACACCCAAGTAGGCCAGGCCTCCTTGAGGAATCTGTTCAGCAGCTGATTGCGGCTGTTGTTGTATGTTGGGTCATTCACTCTCATTTGCCTGCAGGTGGAAGATGGGCTTGCTATTCTATTCAGTGCTTATGACTATTGATGAGGATCCCCTGGAAGAGAAGGATAAGTTACTTACCTGTAATCCTAGTTCTCTTCCAGGGGTATCCTCATCAAAGTCATAAGCAACCCACCCGCCTCCCCAGGCAAATTAGATTTTTCTTCATTGTTAAAAAGGATATCTTTGTGCCCTGATCTTCAGGGTTACACAAAGAACAACTGACCTAACTGTCGCCCCTGAGGGATGATGGGAAGCTAGCGGTCATGGCTGCCTTAAAGGCACGGTGCTAGTTTTGTATGAAAATGCTTTCATTTTCTATGCTATTTGTTTACAATGCAGCCTGTAGGCTAACAATGTCTGCAGTTTTTTTCATGAGGTTTACTCATTAAAAACAGAGTTCAAGTGATACTTGCCCTCCTGTGTTTTTATACATATATTGTGTTTGCAAAAGCAGTTTATGCGTTATTACATTGTTTAGCCTCCTAGATGGGGGCTGCATTGCTATGAGAAAAATGATATATGTATATATATATAGAGCTGTATATATATGTTTTTCATATATAATTTTTATTATTTCCGGGGTCCCCGCACATGGGCGGGTTCCGGGGTCCCCGCACATGGGCGGGAATATTCAGTGCTTATGACTTTGATGCGGATACCCCTGGAAGAGAACTAGGATTACAGGTAAGTAACTTATCCTTTGTTGTTGCATTGATGCATAAGTCAGGTTCCTCCCTTCCACCTATTGGCTTTCAACTCCACTTTTGTGTAAAAGGTTTCTGTCTCTGAATGAACTATCTGTGATGTGTCTTGTCCTTCACTAGTTGACTATTTCATCTCTTGATATGTGGATAATGTCTATGTAATGTCCATGCCATTCACCTACTCGGTTGTACCTTCACTGTTGTGTAGAAGGTGTGATGGCCCTACCCTTTTACCTTTTATCTCCTCCTTCTGTCGATGGACCAGAGATCTTGGCCTATATGGATCAGGGGTCGCTCGTATGTCCATGCCTTGTGTCTGTTGGATGATCCATTTGTGGAAGTTAAAGTGTTTTTTCCTGTGGTGATAATGTGTCTTTGGGATAGCCTTGCACTTCAGACTTTGGTATATTTACCATTGACAGGAAGGAGGTCTATCTTTGTATCAGTGAAGTTTATTTTATTTATTTATTTATTTGCAGAGTTTTATATAGCGCTGGCTAGACCCGGAGGTATCAGAGCGCTTTACATGAGGATCAGCGAGTTACAAGTTAAAAAATTACATCAGTTACAGGAGCCAAGTATAACCTAGGAAAAAAACAGTGAATACACAATAACATGGGTTATTAGCGCATAGCATAGCCAAGACACACGTCAAATGGGGCATGGAAGGTAAGGGGGAATGGTAAAAAGGGGTAAGGAATGCATAATCTGGTCAGGCAGACCGGCAAGAGGGAAAGTACTTACAAAACAGTCACAGTAAAAGACATACAAACCGGCTGGGGACCAACAATCATAAACATCCCGTGAATCAGTGATAGTATAAGATGGGAGGGGAGGAAGTGTTCTGTGATGTGTTTGGATTTTACCCTTCTGAAGCTGTTCTTCTTTTTCTTGGGTAAGACAAGGAGATTTGGCGTTAATGATCAGCAGGCAACACTAAAGGTTTCTCAACTGTGAAGGTTCTCATGTCCCTCCTCACAGAAAGACTCATTCTGTAAGATTTAAGAACCTTTGTTATGTTGTCTTGGGTCAGAGTGACCACAGAACGATCTTCAGCAGCGCCAGAAAATTAAACGATACTGTAGCCAATAGGAAACCTTCCAACTTGAGCACATTTGCAACACAGGCTTTCTGTCTCTGAAGTACAGAATGACCACATCTCTCGTAATTCATATGCACAATGTTCCATTGCTGCAGACTTTGTACAGGGCTTCACTCCCTCACACAGTGCAGGTGTCAAAACATGCAGATGCATGTATGGCACAGTATATTGGGCTGATCCTAGGAATGTTATGTCTGTGTGCACCACACCTTGCTGGGGTATCTTGACTGTTCTGCACATAGTAACTTTGATGCACTAATCTGAACCTGTACTACCATGGCATTTCCAGGTGATATTACTACTCAAATGATCCAAATATTGTATGCTTCTCATATTTTCCGAGTATTTCTGTGAACCTACTCATTGTTCCTTAAATCTGTTCTTTGTTACCATGGTTTTCAAAGAGTGAGAGAGTGGTGCTGTTCATAAGGTGCCCTCATGCCACCACAATAGTTTCAAGGTGCATTGCACAGGGCTACACTAGTGCATGAAGAGCACAGACAGGCTTCGTGGGGTGATGGAAAGCGATAAAGTGTCCATTATGTTCTCAGTAATACCCTCTTGTTTCATCCAATTATCCATAGGTAGCACATTCCACAAAGGTGGTACATACATAGTAAACTGTGTTTGGGAACCATGACACCCTATTGATTAAACACACAAAAGGTGAATTCTTGCAATAAGTCTAACCACTGACAATCGCTCGGAGTAGCATTCCAACGCATCGTTCTTTTCCCCACCATGCCCCCACAGATTAGACCCAGGCATATATAAATCAGTTTTGGTCCTAATCCAATAAGAGCAGTCCAGTCTGTATTGCCAAGCCAGATTCTCTCTGACCCAGAACACAAGCAACGCAAGACCAGTTTCATCCTGATTCAGCCTCTTTAGTTGGGTGTAGCTTGATTCCAGTGGTACAGTGATCAAGGAACTCATGTCTGGGCATATCTTTGGCCACCCAGGGTGTTACATCAAACCAACAAATGGAGATAGGAGGAATGCTTGCCTTAAGACTAACCACTGGCAATCACTCTGGGTATCATTCCAACAAGTCATTCTTTTGCCCACCATGCCACCTCAGATTAGAATCGGCCACAAGCGAATCAGTCTTGTTCCTGCTCCAATAGGAGCAGTCCAGCCTGAACTGCTAAACCAGGTCATCTCTGACCTGCAACACAAGCAACTCAAGCCCAATTGATTAGCAGTTTTACCTAAAAAATGTGTGTGTGGTGGAGGGGATTCCTTGAATTCCTATTTTTGAGTCTGCAGTCTAACTCAGGAGGTCTGAATTGAAGTGATGGAAATGTCCTTCTAAATTTCACTTCTGGCTGAGCTGGTGAACACTTCCTCACAACTGGCAACATCATTACTTGCTCTGCTTGAACTGAGACCAGACCGCTATATAATGCTATCGCTGTGGAACAGTTCCATCTCTGTTCTAGATTGCAGTGACCATAAATGTATCAGTTGGCAAGTGAAGCACAGTCTGAATTTCATGAACAGATGGTAAAGATCACTCTCACTCCAGTCCTTGGGTTCAGTGCACGGTTGCCTTTGGGGTACAGGAAAGTTAAGTGGCAGGACTGAAAACATTATGGAGGAGAGTTAAGGGGTACTGGGAGGGTGAATAGAGGTGAATTTGGAGTGTTAAGGGGGAGGTCCGAGTCCTTGCGGGAGAGTGAAGGAGGTAGGTTCAGATCTTTGTAGATGGAGATGGTTAATGCAGAGAGGTAGTTAGTTTAACAGACTTTATAGAAAAAGGTCTGACAGCTGGAGGTTAGGCTGAATCCAATAGGATAGAGTTAAAGGGGGGATTGAATCAGTAGTTACAGTGAGATCCAAGTAGGGAGATTAAATAGAGGAAGTTTGAAATCAGAAAAATAGAGTTGAGAGGGCTCAATTGGTGCTAATAGTGAGAATTATTGTGGGAGATTCGTTCAGTGAAAGCTGAATTAAGGAAGGCGGAATCAGTGGTAAAAGTGAATAAGGTAGAAAAATCAATTGGGGAAAGGGGAATTTATGGGAGTAAAGCTAAACGGGCTGAGTCAGAGGCAACATTGGGGATTAGAGTGGAAGATTAGATCAACGAAGGGTGAGATGATGAAGGTAGAGTTAACGGGGCTTGAATCAATAAAAGCAGAATCTATGGCAACAGTTAAGGTGGGAGGACACACCCTACAGGAATGATAGCACAGAATAGGATGATGCATGGTGCCATGGGGGCGAATAGTAGAATAGCTGAATACAGAAGAGCAGCAGTTAAGGGCGTGCAAAGGATTATTTGTGGCGAGGGGATACACTGTGGGTCTGGAAAGGGCAGTGACCAAATCCGAGAGGAGCCTGAGCCATTAAGACCAATAATTTGTTCTGGTCTGTAGAAAACTTAAAATACAATTGTTTGGGTCTCGCTTGAAGAAAAGGTGTCACCTGTATTGATGAGGTGTAAACGATAAGGAAGCTCAAAGGAGATAGGAACACTAAATATGTGTGGCAGTCTGCTGACTTCAGTTCACGAGGGACTGGAGAAATAAGAGGACAAAATCATGAATCAGTGTGCCCAAGCGTGAGCAATGGCAGCAAGGAAAAGAACAACAAAGTTTGATTGTAATGTATTTCCATTATCCATGTCACCTGGTGCATACATTCCACTCTAGTGGTGTTTAACAACGTAATCATTTTTGAGAGCTGTAGTCATCATTGTCTTCAGTGGAAGCATTTGGGCTAACAGGCCTGAAAGAGTGATTTGTACAAGTAAATCCCAGGGACTGAATGTTTGATGCATGGAGGAGGTTTGAAGGGTGTGAAGTGTACATCCAGTGGAGTAGTGTGTTAAAGGGCAAAATGCTGAAATCATGAAGGAGATATTACTAAGGTGAGTATGGACTTAATCAGTGGAGGGAGAGTACATGGGTGAATAGATGAGTCCATGAGGGTGGTGAGATTCGGATGGGCTAGTTCACATGTGGATGGAGGGAGAAATGAGCAGTAAGGAGTGGGTGAGGAGCGGAATGCTGTGTGTGACTCTTAAGGCGGATAGAAGGACTGGATATATGGCAAAGTGAAGTAAATTTTTTTCCCATCCTGTGACACAGTCTGTAAATGTTTAGAACATTATTGTGTTTGACGCACAACCCTTATTATCAACAGTATTTCTTCAAGTTTCTCTTTTTGTTTTTTTCGCAGCATGCATGGACCTACCGCAAATTGCCCTCATCCGCGAGTGCTACCCAATCTCGTGGCTGTCTGCCTCGCTGCCATTTATTCCTGCTATGAAGAATTTATCAACAGGTCAGTAAGCCAATAAATGCAGCTCAGAAACTGATTAATACAAAGCACCTTTACATTGTGGTCTCAAAGAGTGGAACCTGGAACAACTGTCCATGTGTTCTCTTTTCCCACTTTTAATTGGAATATTTTGAGTAAAATTCTTTCTAATTCTCATTCGAAACCATGTCTTATTTAAAGGGAAAGCTGAGTAAATCCCATTTAGGGCCCAAGAGGAAACCTGATTAGAGGTTGTTCTGCGTGAAATGCTGTGGTCGATCAGAGATGTTATAGTCAAGTTTGTTCTGTCTGGAATGTAATGTCCAACCAGTTTCCCTGTATTTCTCAATCTACTAATGGCGCTGAAAGTGAATTAGAAAGGTAATTCTTTGCAGGCCTCCAAGGATGCATGCATCTGAGTCACACTCCTGTTGATGTTTACTACAGAGCACTATACTCTGTGCCACAAACTCATGCATGCTTTAGAATTTGTGTTGCACACTCTTTACAGTAGTGCACTATTGAACGCCATCCCCTGTGATTTGTGCACAATTGAATGTTATGTTCTCTATGCCATGTGCTACTGAGCATTGTACACGCTCTGTGACTGACAACGAAAACTATACCCAGTGTGAAGCATACTATTGTGCTCTACTCTGTGTACTATGCTCTACTTAAAACAATACTTTGTGGGCCGGACACTATTGGAAAGAATAACATGTTTGGAGGGCGCTACTGAACACTATAAGCTGTGTTGAATTAATGAACAACGTTCTTTGTGATCCACACTCTACTGAACACTGTACTGTGAGAGCCATATATTACTAAACACTATTCTCTAAATGCTGGTTACTATTGAATACTCTACTCTGTTACATAAGACCATTTGGACAATACAGTATGTGGGTGGTACAAATGAACATTATTCACTGTGAGCAAGATATTACTGTAGACTAACCGCTATGTGAACAACATGATTAAACACTAAATTCTGTGTGCAGTAAAACTTTGCAGAACTGTATGTGTACTGAGGGTGAGTTTTGTGGGTTCTGCATATGGTGGGGAGAGCAGCACGCAAGTGATTTTGCAAGTGATTTTGCTAACTTATCCAGTATTGGGGTCTCTTTCATAGATTCACATGCCTGAATCATTCCCCGTCGTCGAGATGGGAGTCCCACGGTAAAATATTCAAGCAGTGCCTTAAATCCTTAATAGACTATAATGGCCCTAGGCCATCTCATCAGTAGCCAATCCATGTCCTTTTAAAAAAGGACCAAATGTTGGCATTCAGCCAATCGGCTGTCAGCACCCTCTAGAACACTCCCAGCAGAGGCCAGTTCTCTTCAGATTTTCACAGCACGTCGTGTGGAAGGGAGTCTCCCTGAGTGCTACTTAGTTTTTTCTTCTCAACAAATTCTAGACATCATGTCAGACAAGAAAGGCCTTTTCCGCCCTTGTAAGACCTGTGGGAGGAAAAGAGTACATGTGGATGATCCACACAAAGAATGTATTTATTGCCTATATCCCAGGCATGAGGTGAAAGACTGTAAGATCTGTTGCACCTTCTCTAACAAGACCCTCAAGGACAGGGAGGGACGATTGTTATTGTGGCTCCAAACCACAAAACAACAGTCTCGTTCTTCTGATGAAGAAGACAGAGCTTCAACATCCCACAAGAGGGCTAGATCTCAGGACAGATCCTCAGGTGAGGGGAAGAAACATTTTAAATCTTCCCAGGAAAGGGCTTCAAGTAAGGAGAAGGCTGCTAAACATTCTTCTGAACCAGAGTTTTCTGTGCCCTGTACACCTGTAAGGAAGGATAGAGATCGCCCTAGAGCTTCATCTTCTGATCCTGTAAGTAAAAAATCCCGGAAGAAGCCATTGTCGACGTCAATTTCTATGTCGTCGACAATTTGTGTGACATAGTTGACGATCGCTACAGTTACGACGACGGCGATTCAGTCTCCTATTCTCTCTACTAGAGTCTCCATCTCGACGAAAGTTCCATTGTCATTGAAGACTGTCGACGCTCCTCCGACTACCATTCCCTCGACTACCGTTCCGTTGATGAAGACTCCGTCGACGACGAAGGCACTGTCGACGACGAAGGCACCGTCGACGACACCGTCGACGCCGACACCGTCGATGAAGGAAGTTCCCTTGCCTATGGTTTCTGCACCGTCTACGCCCCCGTCAACGAGAATTACTCAGGTTACCAGAGTAACAAAGACATTTTTACACCCGTCTATGCAGGATTATAGCAAGGTGTCACCTTTGCTTCCATCGCATCTGTTGGAAGGGTACGTTGAGGAAGATGATGATGATGACAACGGCCTCTATGGTATAGCTCACAGTCCATCTGAGCTCCATGTGAAGTGCCAGGAGGATGATGATGAGGAGGACGACTATCAAGGCGAGGCGCATTATTACCAGCAGGGGTTTATGGCTCCACGGCATAGCTATCAGTTTGACTTCCGTCTAGAACCGTACCCTAGGGATATGACCCACCTACCGCCTTCATTAATGGAGGACCTGCAAGCCATGCTGGCGGATTATAGGCAAAGGTTCCCTCCTCAACCAAATCAATCTGTAAACCAAGTTCCTCAAGCGGAAGAATCTATAAATACACCAGGCCTTCAGTTACCGAGCACTCCTGGGATTATATCAGGCTCGGGGACAATCGACCCAGCACAAAACACTTCCTCCTCAGAAGAAGAGGTCGAGGAAGGTGAACTACCAGATCCAAAATCTGCTCCCGACCCTTGGGATGATTACATTATTCCGACACCATCTCCTCCTCCGCACCTTCCTTCAGACTCTCCTCCAGAGGATATAGGGGGGTTTCACAACTTGATGCAAAAAGCAGCCAACAGGTTCCATCTAACTATGACAGTAAAGCAGACAGAATGTTTCCTTTACGATTTCAAAGAGGACACAAGAAAAGTGGTGCGCTCAATTCCCATCATCGACCATATTTGGCAGGAGGGCATCAGAATTATGAAGATGCCAGCATCCATACCACAGGTGCTGCCTCGTGTTGAAAAGAAATATAGGGCTCCGGATGACTCCCCATCGTGCCTTATTGGACATCCGAAGCCAGGTTCAGTCATCTCCCAGGCTGCACAAAGGCGGTCTAAGAATCCGGCTACCCCGATTACCACCCCCCCAGATAAGGAAGGGCGTAGAATGGACATCCTTGGAAAAAGGTTCTCTTCAATGGCAGCTGTGATAATCAGAGCAGGAAATGCCCTAGCCATTATCGGCCGCTATGACCGCCAAATGTGGTCTGATATGGCAGGGCTAATAGACCTCATCCCGGAAGAGAGCAGGCAGGATGCACGCAAAATTCTGCTGGAGGGTGAACGTGTAGCCTCAGAGACAATCGACTGTGCCCTTGATGTAGCAAACACTGGTTTTAGGCAGTTAGCAGGAGCGGCCGAACTTCTACGCCAGGGATGGCTAAAAGCAACAACTTTTAGGCCGGAGGTACAAGCAAAGATTCTTGACATGGCTTTTGACGGTGAGTCACTCTTCGGTAAACACATTGTTGAGGCTCTATTGGCAATCAAAAATGATACGGACACCGCAAAGTCTTTGGGAGCTTTACAGTACAGAAGAGTACCTTTCAGAGGTGCTAGAGAACGAGGATTCGCCACTTATAAAGGAGGATACCAGAGAGCTCAACAATACCAACCACACCAATCCCAGTATCGACAATCTTATAACCCTCCATCGTATCAGCAATCTTCAACGGCTGGTTTCTCCCACCAGGGAGGCCGCAAGCGAGCACCCCAACAAAGCCGTGACTCAGGCAGAAAGCAATGAGCACATCAGGGTACCAGTCCATCTTCCCTCCCTACCCGTGGCTGCAAAGATTTCCGGTTACGTGCAACGGTGGCATGAGATTACATCAGATCGCTGGCTTTTGGACCTAGTCACCAAGGGTCACACTCTAGAATTTCTTCAGCGGCCACCAACCACCCCACCCAAGGGTCCCCCTCGTCTTCACTTACTACGAAAGGAAGTTTTGGCTATGCTTCTCAAGGATGCTATAGAGAAGGTGCCACTCGCCCAGAAAGGGAAGGGTTTTTATTCTCGTTTTTTCCTAATAAAAAAGAAATCGGGAGAATGGAGGCCGATTTTGGACCTAAGGAATCTCAACAAGTTTCTCAAGAAGCAGACGTTCAGGATGGTAACGCTCTCAGATATCCTGGGTTGCTTGAAAAAAGGAGATTTCATGACTTCCCTCGACATGGAAGACGCATATTTCCATATCCCAATCCACCCAAAGCACTGAAAGTTTTTAAGGTTCACAGTGGCTGGTACCCACTATCAATTCAAAGTGCTCCCGTTTGGACTCAAATCAGCACCACAAATCTTCACCAAGTGCCTGGCGCCAGTAGCGGCGACCCTGCAATCTCAGGGGTTTCAACTATTTCCGTACCTCGACGATTTGCTGCTCAAAGCAGAAACAGTGCAGGAAGCCGATCAAGCAACGAAAACTTGCCTCTGTCTGTTCGAACGTTGGGACTTACCCTAAACAGGGAAAAATCGGTTCTGCTTCCAACTCAAGTAATATCTTTCCTGGGAGCATCCTTAGACACCATTCAGGGCAAAGCGTTCTTGTCTCAGGAGAGGCGAATACGTCTGCAAAAGCTGGCAAAGACAATATCAGAAAAAGGGTCAGTTTCGGTGCGAATGTACAAATCGCTCCTAGGGATGTGCTCCTCAGCGATAAATCTGGTACCTCTAGCCAGACTGAAAATGAGGCCTCTTCAGGAGGAGCTACAGAAACAGTGGCAACAGGTTTCGGGATCCTTCGAAGATGTAGTTCGAATCACTCCACGGATGGTGAAAACTCTGCAGTGGTGGTTCCAGCGCATCAAATCTCATTCAAGGCCTGACCTTCCTACGGAGCACCCCAGATTTCGTTTTAACAACTGACGCCTCCATGGAGGGCTGGGGAGGTCATCTACAGGACTTGCAAATTCAAGGCAAATGGTCTTCGGCGCAGAGAACACAGTACATCAACAGCTTAGAGTTAAAAGCCATATTCCTATCTCTCCAAGCTTTCCTGCAGAGAATAGCAGGTTCTTCAGTGTTGGTGCGTATGGACAATACCACCAGCATGTACTATATCAACAAGCAAGGCGCAAGAATTATGGGAATGGATAACACACCATGGGATCATGTTAAAAGCAGAGCATGTCAGGGGTCTGCACAATACCCTCGCAGACACTTTGAGCAGGTCTCAGTCCGGTTGCCATGAGTGGGAGCTAGAACAATCCCAGCTGAACAAGGTATTTCGAAAATGGGGAAAACCAACTTTGGACCTCTTCGCAACGAAGGAGAACTCCAAATGCCAGTAGGATCCCTCTACCGGGGTCAAGGGGGAATGCCCTTTTAATGCAATGGTCAGGGATATATACCTACGCTTTTCCCCCCATCCCGTTAATTCCGAGTGTACTGAGCACGATGAAATCGGAAGGCTGTCGTCTGGTCCTGATAGCTCCACGTTGGCCCAGGCAATACTGGTCCCCGGAACTGGTCCTGCTGTCGGCGTCGAAACCCATTCGCCTACAGCTGTCCTCAACGATGTTATCGAGGAACAAGGGCCAAGTCAATCATCCGGATCCACACTCTCTTCATTTGCACGCATGGCTCCTGAATTCCTGGAGTTTAGGAACATAAATATAACGCAAGAGTGTAGAGAAATCATTGCTAAGTCCCGTGCCGAAAGCACTAGCAAAACATATCGTCTGAAATGGAGAAGATTCTGTTTCTGGTGCGAAAGAAATAATTCACCCGCTACAAGCCCCTGCTGAACAAATCTTGCCATACCTTCTCTCACTAGCTAGATCAGGTCTCACTTTCTCGTCAGTAAAAGGTCACCTGGCTGCAATTTCCCGTTATAAGAGATCTCCTCAAGCTCCTTCTCTCTGTGCATCTAGTCTTGTAAAACAGTTCATGAGAGGACTTTTCCGCACATTTCCCCCTGTGCGTGCGCCTCCTCCGGAATGGAAGCTCAATGTAGTACTGGCGCAGTTGATGAGACAACCGTTTGAACCAATTCACAAAGCGGAGGTTAAGTTTCTCACATGGAAGGTATCCCTCTTACTAGCTCTCACTTATGCAAGGAGGGTGAGTGAAATACAAGCCTTTACAATCAAAGAACCTTTTCTACATTTCACTGAAAACTATGTAGCTTTACGGACAAACCCGACATTTATACCAAAGGTACTAACACAATTTCACCTCAACGAGCCGGTGATACTGTAATCTTTCTTTCCAAATCCATCTAGCCCGGCAGAACGGGCACTGCATACTTTGGATGTCAAGAGATGTTTGAAGTTCTACCTACACAAAACGAAAGAGATGGGAAAAACAGATCAGCTCCTGGTTGCTTACGGACAAGGAAAACAGGGAACAGCTGTAACAAAGGCTACGATCGCTAGATGGGTCTCATCTGCGATTCAGTTCTGTCACGATAAGGCTAACAAGTCCCTGACAGCAAGGGCAAAGGCACACTCCACAAGAACAAATCTGCATCTACAGCTTTGTTAGCTGGAGTGACATTAGACAAAATATGCCGTGCTGCGACATGGAAGAATGTCCACACGTTTACAAAGCATTACTGTCTGCAATCTACGCAACAAGAAGATGCAGCGGTTGGACAAGCGGTACTGCGACATCTCTTTAATTAAGGTCAGCCTCTTTTGTTTGACAGAAGAGGAGCTCTTTCTTTAGTTCAATAACAGTATTGTGTATACCTGAAAATGTATATACAAATGCTTATACATATATATAGATATATATATATATATATATATATATATATCTATATATAGATATATAGATATATATAGTTATAACTGTTTTGACGGTTCTTAATATATGTGGATGCTAGTGTATCTGAAAGATTTATCTCATTCATTTCATGCTAGATTTTAAACAATTATTAGAATGGTTTCTGGTATATGTCTATAATATTGGGAGTTTAAGGTTTCATGTCTCCCACCGTCCGCTAACGACAGTACAGTTTCATGGTACTGCTTGCTATTCTGATTCAGGCATGTGAATCTATGAAAGATACCCCAATACTGGATAAGAAAATAAGTTACTTACCTGTAACTACGGTTATCCAGTATTGGTATCTTTCATAGATTCACATGCAACCCACCCTCCTCCCCAGAGAGTCAGTTCTCATTGAATTTTGAGATCCTTACTTCCCACTTATGCTTTGAAAATTTGAAGAGAACTGGCCTCTGCTGGGAGTGTTCTAGAGGGTGCTGATTGGCTGTATGCCAACATTTGGTCCTTTTTTTAAAAGGACATGGATAGGCTACTGATGAGATGGCCTAGGTCCATTATAGCCTATTAAGGATTTAAGGCACTGCTTGAATATTTTACCGTGGGACTCCCATCTCGACGACTGGGAATGATTCAGGCATGTGAATCTATGAAAGATACCAATACTGGATAACCGTAGTTACAGGTAAGTAACTTATTTTCTTACACACCTCAATTCCCATGCGGTGTCTTTTCTACAGAGCAAGAGGGAATTTGGTGCTGCCATGCAATATCTGAACAGAGCTGAACTTCATATAATGGCCTTATATAATTACTCTGGTGCTGTACAACTCTTATGACCAGCCAACATTATTCCAAAAATCTCAGAGATAGTTATTTTCTTTTATGTGCACTTACATACGCTGTGGCATTTGTATATTATTTAATCCTACTTTTCCAAAGTGTAGTGCACTTTGAAAGCCAGTGCATAAGTTGGAAGAAGGGAAAAGTCCTCAGAAATCAAAAATGTTGCAAAATCTCCTTCTAGATCTGTTCATTCCTTGCCACACACTAGAAATGAGTATAGCCATTCCAGTATTTCTGAGATTTGCCATTGTGATGATGTCACACAGGGTCTACAAAGTTACTTATTGAATTGGATCACTGTGTTAGATAGCTCTTAATGACTTCTGTGCAGAAGCGTCAGTGTTCTTCCACTTTTGGTTATGCTTTATGCAGTTCTTCAAAAAATAAGCAGCAAGGCTCTTTCCTCTGTGTTCATTATCTATAGAAAAGTTACATTGGCTTGTAGACTTACTCATACAACAGTCTCATTTCACAGCATTATGTAACATGCCTTGTGTCTAATAATTGTTGCTTTCATGTTCTTTTTCAGCCGAGACAATTCTCCAAGTTTGAAGGAGATTCGTAATGGCTGCCAGCAGCAATGTGACCGAAAGCCAAACATCCCACTACGCCTTCTTCAATCAAGCCCTGACCTAATGTCTCACGAGCCCGCGACCACTGACTCGCGCTTCAAGTCTGTCATCGTCACATCCAGTGAGATCCATGTGGAGTTGGAGCGCAACAACTCGGCAAATCAGAAGATGAAAGCCAGCACTGGTAATGACAGCGAGCCCAACCTGATTGATTGCTTGCTGGTCAGTCCCACCTGCAGTGCCATGACCATAGAGCTGAGCCCGCAGGCTGAGCGGGTGCTTGCATGCTACGTGGAGATACTTAAGATGCTGTGAGTATCTGTATGTAGTTATAAGTCTACAGCTTTTTCAATCTGCCATTTGTGTACATTTCTCTACTGTCTTTCTCCAAATTTGATCAAGTTCTAGAAACCAGTGGCCCTTTCTGTGATTCTGCTATCAGGGATGGATTTTGGCTTCCAATATGGCCAAACAATTTCACAATAACATCAGGAAAATAAGAATGTAAATGTTACTTATTTCATTTGTATGCTGCGCCTACATGGCGCTTGCAACGTGCTTGCGAAATCTCCTGTAACAAAAAAAATAAATCTTAAAAGGGGCTTAGTGCGCCCCAATTACTTACCTTTACTTACCCTTGGCTGTCTCCCAAATCACCTTTGTTTCCTTTCTTCCTGTTGGTCAGCGCCTTCTCCTGCCTCCAGCTTCCTGCTCAGCTTCATATCTTCGTCCTTGCTGTGGAGCTTGGACCAAGTACTGCTTCCGGCGGCCAGTGTCCATACACTTGCCGTGCACTTGTAAAACACTTTATTTATTTATTTTTTACTTTTCAGTGTCCGCTTTTTGTTTGTTGCATTACTGTCCCTACCACTACCCCACTTCCGTCTCTACATTCCCCTTCCCCGCCTGCCCGTTCCCCATTCGTTGCTGACCTGTCCCTCCCACCACCTCACTTCGGTCACTGCATGCCCCTTCCCCACCCCGTCACTAGTTGCCTCCCTCCTATCTCCATCATAGCTTGTTTTATATAGCACAAAATCAACTGAAAGGACATGGAGTATTTTACATGAGCGTCAGTTACATTACACAAAGACACATTAATTTTTACAGGCACAGGGAGTAAATGCTCAGTGTTCCAGCTAGCTACACTTAGAGATGCTGGTAACTGCAATAGGCATTTGTTCACGAATATAAACTGCATATTAAGCATAGGGAACATTTATTTTGTAACTTATTTGTACATGCATAGTTTAAAGTAAAAAAAGCGCTATGACGTGGTTTGGCCACGTTATATAGCTTTTTTTTTCTTTAAGCTATGTAGCACAGCAGCTCGCACCGCTGTGCAACATTTAAGGAAAACATTGACAAAGCCAATAGATCTCGCATAGGTGAAACCTATTAGCTTTGCCAATGCTTAATATTATTCTGTATCACCTGCTGTGTTTAGTTATTACTCTTACTTCCTCTGTAAGTTTCACACAACACTTAATGCTCTAAACTACTGTTGGTTATATTACTTACCGGTAATCATTACTCCTAGTCCTACTCTCGCTTATCTCCATTACGCAATGAGGCCCTGCGCCTCGTAGACACACCCCCTACCAAAATAAAAAGGCACCGCCCCCTCCACAATACCTGCACGTACCAAGCCACCGTAGACACAGTTGGCCGGGCCACCGGGAGGGAGGGCGGGCCGTAATGGAGATAAGCGAGAGTAGGGCTAGGAGTAATGTGATTACCGGTAAGTAATATAACCATTACCTCCACGTCCCTCTCACTTATCTCCATTACGCAATGAGACATACCAAGCCAAAGAAAAACCAGGCCAACTGTCCAAGCACAAGCCCAGAAAAGCGGAACAAAACGCACCAAAGAATGGCAAACAAAACAGGAACGACAAGCCAGACGCAACATAGCTGACCGCATCCCAGAGGCAAGCCCAGCCCCAAAAACAGGCAAGAATGAAGACCCACCAAAACAAGGAGCCGAGGACCCCCGAAGCCAGCAAGCAGACACAACAGGACGAAAAAGCAGCAGAGCCAGAAGGTGCAACCCCCCAGAGAGGAAAGAAAAAGGGGAACACCAGAGAGCCCGTCAAACAGGAGGGAAAGCCCCAAGAAGGACACATCCACCGTGGGAAGGACCACCCCAAAAAAGAACCAGGAGACCAGACCGACCAACAGACCCCGGCAACGGGACCGCAAAGCCCTGAAAGGCCAGCCGGAGCACCAGAGGCAAAGAAACAGAAAAGGGAACCACGGGCACACAAGCACACTAAGCCCCTAAACAACAGCCAATGCAGAGCCCAAGGAGACCAGGCAGGCCCCCAAAAAGCACACGCACAGCAGAGACGACCGAAGCCGAGAGACGAACGCATCACCAGTCACCAAGCCCCAATAGCAAGATGCCCACCCAGGAACGCCCGAGAAGGCACCCGGAGAAAAGGAAACCACTGGGCCACAGAACCGGAGAATCCAGACCACCACCAGCTCCAACAACCGAGGAACCAAAGGAAGAGGAAAGGCAGGAGACCCCAGCAAAACCGGACTCCCAACCCACCGAACCAGGCCCCTGGAACAAGGCCAACAGAGGAACAGCCACCAGGGCAACCCACACCCAGGCCCCACAGTAAACAGCCCAGACCCCAAACGGCAGTAACTGGAAAGGCCCAGACAGAACAGCGAACCCCAAAAACCGCAGAAGAAGCGGACAAACGGGGATGTGCAGGAACGCAACCCGCAAAAAGAAAGCAGGCAAGAACGCCCAGAGCCAAAAGGCAAACACCCCACCAGGAAGAACCACCGCAACCAACCAGCCTCAGGACAGGCGCACACCGGACAACCCAAGCCCGGAGCATAGCTCGAGGGACAAGCAGCACAGCGGAAACCAGACGCCAACCCTATCCAGGCCGAAACGGCCCACAGAAGGAAGAGGAAAGGGTAACAGCACACTGGAAAAATCCAGGGGACCCAGGCAGGAACAAGGGGCAGCCACAACAGCCCACAAGCCGCCAAAAGGACCCAGCAGGCCAGGACAGCAGAGGAGGCCACCACCGGCGCCCCAAGGACCGAAAGAAGCAGGGGCCACTGCCCAACCACGGAACCGAAGAGGGCGAAGCTCAAACCGGACCACAGAAAGCCCCAAAACACAGACCACAGGCCAGGAGAGCCAAGCCAACAGCACCAGGCACACCCAGGCGGGCCTCCAATCAGGCCCAAACCAGGCCCGACCATGCCCAACCCCGGGAGCAGACGAGAACAGGCAACCCACAGCGGCAAGGCCATAGGAAGAGGAGGCAGCGAAACCCAGAGCACCCAGCAAGCCCTGACAGACACTCAACCAGGAAGGAACCGGGGCCGACAACGCCAAACGCTCAAGAACAGACGCGGGCAGGAGCCACCAGGGCAAACGGGCCGCAGGACACAGAAGCCCCCAACCTGAACCGCAGACGCAACACCCTGGAAGACCACAGGACGGGACAACAGCACCCAGGAAACTGGCACACACGCCCTACCGCACAACAAGGCAGGCGAGGCCAAAACCAGAGGCCAGCAAAAGACCGACAAGCCACCAGAAGCCGGCCAACCATCGGAACAGCAGGCAAAGAGCCCCAGCACAAGAAACAGCCAACAGGTGGAATCAAGATGGAACAACCAGGCAGGAAGAAGCAACCACGGCACCCCACAAAACAGCTCGCAGGCAGGGCCGGACTGGCCATAGCGGGCACCGGGCATTTCCCCAGTAGGCCGCTAGGGTGGGGGCCGGTTTTGGGCCCCTGGGGGGCCATTTTTGTTACAGGGGGTCGGCAATATCGGCCCCCTGTAACAAAATCGGCCGAAACCGGCCCTCGTAAACTGCTCGGCTGAACTCCCCCTCACCCCAGGGGGGGCCGGCTAAGCAGTTTGCCAGGGCCGGTTTCTGTTCCCAGTCCGGCCCTGCTCGCAGGGGAAGCCGAAGAGAAAGACCACCGCCATACACAAGGGGGAGAACTGCACACAGAGAAGCCCCCAGAGTGACGAGCAACAGCCCAAACCGCAGGGGAAGGCCGGCCCAAAGCCGAACACAGCATCCAACATGGACGCCCAGGAACCTGGGAGACGCCCCCAGAAAAAAACGGCGCCAGGCCGCAAGCACCGCAACGCAGATACAGAGGCAGAGCACAGGAAAACCCACAAGCAATGGGAAAAGGACAGCCCACCCGTCAGGAAACAACCCAACCACGAAAGACATAGCACCACTATGCATAAAACAAAAAAGGACGTCCAACCCAGACGGACGGAGGGGCAAAGGGAAAGGAGCACCGCACCCACCACCAACAGACCCCCACCACAGAGGCCGAGAGGCCCAGCACCCGAAACAGAAGGGCCAAAAAGGGAGCAGAACCTGCACCGAGGGGCCCAACAAGTCACAGCGACAGCCAGAGCACCGCTCCAAAGCGCAGCGACAAGCCCAGGGACAGGCGAAGGAGGCCCCAAAACCCAGGAACCACGGGAGAGCCAAACCCGCACCTGGAACAGAGCATCGCCAGACAGGATCACCCGGACGAAGGGACGCCCCCACAGCCACCGCCAGAGGACAAGCCCCCACAAGGAGGGAAAGGGACGAAACCTAGAAGAAAAAGGCCAGGCGGACAGGGAAAGCCTCAAAGACGACCCGGGAAGACACAAGGCCCAAAGCAGCAAAGCAACCCCACCCGAGAACACAGGAGAGCAGGGGAGCCAGCTGCAGGCCAGGCACCCACAGCCAGAGGCCACAGCCAAAGACCAGAGGCCTACCAACCCGCGCAGGAGCAGGCCCGCACCAACCCCTGCCCGAACGCCAAGTCCAAGCAAGAGACAGGCGCCCGGGCCATGGAGCCCGCACGAGACCGCTGCACCGCCAACGACCAGCCAACGCACCCCACAAAGGTATACCAGAGGGAACAAGCCAGAGGCAGCCACAAACACCCCCCCGAACACCACGAAGAGAGAAACCGGCCCTAGTGCACCACCGGAGAAAGGCACAGCAGACCACCGGGCAGGAGAACTAAACCAGCACAAACTATAGCTCCGCGAACAGGCATAGTCCACCACGAGGGCCACACAAAAAATAAGACAGCACCCCAGGCCACACAACAAAAAGGAGAGAGGCAACCACCCCATGCGACCCAACCGGAACTCAACAGGCCAGGAGATTGCCAAAACCAGCATCCGCCCCCCCCCCGCAACGTCACCACGAACAAAGAGGCAGGAGCAGGGCAAGAAGGGAACACACAGAGCACGACATACACGCACCAGGACCGCACGCACAGCAAAGCGTGCCAGGGGAGCCGACAGCACCAGGTAAACCCAGGCAGCAACCCCAGCAAAGAAATAAGCGGGCTGACCCTGTACAACTGCAGAGAGCAGATGAGAGAAGGTGCAAGCAAGGGGAAATGGCGGGAGGCCCAACAAACACCCCCTCCAGCCACCCCAACACAAACAACCACCAGCCGGAGAAATGTCCAAACCCCCGGCCGGCCGAACACCAGCCCCGGCCACAGGCCTCGCCCACCCCGACCAGTGCAAGGCACCGCCGACCTCCGGCCTGGGAGCAAAAAACCGAGCAGAAACACTCACACCGGCCGGAGAAAAAGCACAGCAAACCTCCAGCCAGCGGAAACGACCTGCGCCGAAACCAGCCGAGCCGCCGCCCCCCCACCAAAGGCTGGCAGAGGCGACAGGAAGCACCCAGGAGAACCTGACCCCCAGGGAACCAGGATACGCCGACATATCCAGCCGGAGGCAAGCACCGCAGACCTCCGGCCCAGCAGCAGTCATGCATGTAGGGGAGAATGCTGATCAGCCGCACCGCAGGCAGAAACGCACCCCCATCACTCACCGGAATTGCCAGCCCCAATCGCATGCCACAAGGCTAATGAAATGCTCAACTGTAATGGACCGCCCACCAAGGAACTGCAGGCAGATCGCAACACCGGCCATGCGGACTCCTCAACCCAGCCGGCATCGCGCAGCAGGGAACAGAGTGCCGACAGACGCTGAAGCACACGCACTCCAACTGGCCACGGAGAGCGCGAAAATTGGAGCACAAAAAAGGAACCACACACACACAGGCTGCCCCCCAACACCCGCAATGCGTAACAAGACAGGCAGCCCCAGCGTGAGAAGGAAGCAGGGGACCAGGAAGAGAGGACGACACAGAGGGAACAACAGTCCCTGCACACGCCCAGAAGCCGGCCGGAGGCAAGCACCGCAGACCTCCGGTCCGGCAAGAAAAGGGAACGAAGGAGGCGCCCTACACCCATAGGCAGACCCACTCCCCCACTCACCAGAATGACCAAGTCCCTCGCAGCACGCCAGAAGACGGACCAACCACGGCAGCCACCAAGCCGGAAAGAGGAAACCAAGCCAGGAACGACGGAGCACACCCGTGCACAACTGCACAACAGGAAGCCACACGCCGCCCAGGGCAGCTAAGAGGAAGCAACAGAAAGCAAACAAACAAACTCACGCGGGAGTGAGCGCACCGCACCCACCCTCACCGTGTCTACAGACACAAAAGAACAGGTATTGTGGAGGGGGCGGTGCCTTTTTATTTTGCTAGGGGGTGTGTCTACGAGGCGCAGGGCCGCATTGCGTAATGGAGATAAGCGAGAGGGACGTGGAGGTAATGGCTCGAGACCCAATGCTCGATTCACTAAGAAAAGTCTTACATTTATACATGTACATGTGCTTCTACATACGGGCTTAAATTAAATGTGTGATTTTGGGGAATTCAGAAACATTCCCAGTAGTATGTCTGGAAGGCTGGCTCAGTTTCAGCTTTATTTACAGGCGTACTACTGGGAATGTCAAGTCAGGTCTGCGATCAGGGGCGTTGCTTGGTCAGTAAAACTGGGGGGGGAGGGGGTGTGAACTTCTGATTTCCCAACAATAATGGTGACGTATCTTGTGAAAATACATTATATGAGAATCAGGGCATGAGGGGGTCTTAAGAAACAGTGCCTATTGTATGGATACTTAAAACACAAGATTTTTCAAACTAAGCAATATTTTTAAGACCTTCAAAACAGAGACAAGAAAGTGAGTGTGTGTGTATGTAAAAATCCCAGGTGAAATCCGACAAACACCTCACATACCCAACTGAAAGCACTTGTACCCAACTGTTTACTACAAAATACATTTTTAGGGGGGGGTGTAACACCCCAAACACCCCCCTTGACGCTACGCCCCTGTCTGCGATTTACCTGATGCGGAGTTATACACAGAACATACCTCGGCATTTTGGAAATCAACCTTCTGTGCAAATGCTGATTTTTTTCCTTGATCTTTTTTCACCATGGAGAAAATATTTTTCCCTATGGAGAAACCAATTCTCCCTTCACCCCCACAAAATTTGGGGGTGTTTCATTCCTCTTTCCACATTTGTTATTCCTGCCCGGGGTAAATCTCCAACCGTTTCCAGGATGGAAAACCATCAGAGTGAAATTTAGGAACTACCATAAACTCATGGGTTTAAGGGCATTTACACACTGTCAAGGCTAACGGCACCTTAGTCCTTCAACTCCCTCACCCCTTGCATGGGCTTTATTACTGCCCAGTTATACTTAGTCGTGGCGTACAGTTGCACAGTAGTGGACAGGTTAGTGATCCCTGCCTGCATTTAGGTCAGCTTCACAGTTTCATTCATGTTTGCCCTGACCATAAGCAATCGTGTGGCATAATGCAGTTGCACCAGAGTGGGGTGGGCAGAGCCTTGGTGGAACGTGAAATAGGTTGCCAACTCCATATCCATTTGGAGTATTTTCTTATGCTGTTTTAAGCCTGCCTCGTTTTTTTGCTTGTATGTATAGCGTTATGAGGTTGTATCTGTGTGTGTGTGTGGGCTGGCCACAGTGAAATATCTTTCACCCCATTTTTGTGGGTTATCTATACCAGATTTTCTGTATTTGACTGTTGCTGCAGCCCTGCGCATTTGTATCACGAACCATGATGCTTTTAGCATAAACTATAAAGTGATAGGCCGGAATACTTCTTACTATACATTTCGACTAACAACAAGAAAAACTAAGATCAGTTTTCATAAAAAAATATTGCAACCCCTGTTGTGGTGTTTAAATTCTTTTAGCTATAATCATGAATTGCCATTGGTCTCTTCCCTGCTGTATGGCTCTGGTTGCCATTCTTTGTCATTGCCAGGATTGGTTTGTGTGCCAGGGATTAGACATTACCCCCTCTTCCCCCCCCCCCCTCCCCCTCCTGGTAAATTCCCGGGCTGCCTCTGGAGAGTTCACCTCCAGCCTCCGTAAGGACTTCCCACCATATGAACTATCTCATCCTCGGGGCGCTCATTTTCTACTTTGAGGAGCTCTGCTACTCCTTGGGACAGGTAACCCGCTGCCTCAGCAAGCATTTAATCAGCCCTCTATATGGAGGTTGAGTATGAGGTTTGCCTCAAACTATATCACCTGAGCCCAAGTAAGCTGAGCTTGTGGTTCCATAAAGAACATTCCCATTCTGAAAGGATTGTGGAACATGCAGGACTGATTAAAATCCCTCAGTAATTGGCCATTCAAACAGATTAGTAATGCTGTCCTTTGGTGAGATCCAGGAGGACCTCTTCAAAGTCTTGATATATGAGCCCACGGTGGTGGTGAAATGTTGCCTGTGCGTAGTTTCTCCCCACAATTGTTTTGAACTTTTAGCACTTTTTCACTTTAAATTTGAAAATATGCATTGCTAAAATATATTTTTGTATTTCTGACATCTGGAGGAATTATTTTTATCGAGAAGGACTATGTACATGGTATATTGCAGTGTCCTGTTCTTTTCTGGCATGTGAATGTTTTCTGCATTCTGTTGGATGTTTATTGTGTATTGTACGACAGTTGGTGTCTGTACCCCTGCTTCCCAGAAGATATTGTAGGGTGTTTCTGATTCATTTAAGTTTGTAGGGTGTTTCTGATTTATTTAAGTTTATAGATAATTTGTATCGTAGATAAAGTTATATTAGAGAGCGTTAATTGTTGGACTTGCAGAATAAATAAAGATGGCAGTTGCTTTGCTTGTTGTATTCTTCGTTTTGAGTCAGATTGCTCTTCCAACCCAGTGTGCTTTGGGCATTGACGATGTGCTGAGCTCCACCCTTATGTAAGTTTTTGATGCATTTTACAGTGGTATGTTTTTTAGGTCGGGCCCCAGGTCCCATTATCAACTACTTGAAACAAGATCTTAAGTTTAAGGGCTGGAAATAGTGAGCAAGGTCCTTTGCATAGATGCCTCCTGGTGTGAGCTGAACAAATGTGCATGGGAATTGTCACAAGGTAGGTCTTGGGGATTGTACACAGATCCACGAGTGCAGCAGACTGCCCAGCTCAAACAGTGTGTTGAAGGCCTGACCATTGCAAGCAGAATGAGGACATGTGATGGCTTTGTACATGCACTTGGTAGGTATGGTTGGACTGGTAGTTTGCTGAGGCTGAGTGGCATCTATCCACCCTGGTAGATATATGTTTATCTATATATATATATATATATAGATAATGAAAGAGGAGTTGGATTGGTTGATTATTGAGGCCCATGTAAAGGGAATTAAGGCTTCTGAATGTCTTGCCCCTGCTGTTGCTCATATGTTGGGTGGAGAATCGAGATGTGTGTGGACACCTACAACCTAAGTAACTGAATTTACTTTGATAGTCATCTATTGTTTAATACTGGAGAAGTACTCACTTCTCTAGAAAAGGTGGATTGGTTCACCACACTTGATGTGAAGGGGGCAAATGTTGTCTGAGTTGCAGAGCTCAGATTTGTGAGGAGAGATTTTTGTATGTTTATACTACCAAAGGATTGGTAAAGGTGTGGAAATCCGTGACACCGAATGATGGCACCCTGTGGGGCAGCCACAGATTAGCTAAGATACCCTGCTCCTATACGTTTGAGGTTGGAATGCCTGGGGGATGTGAATGTACAAGATGTGTGATTGTGCAGTAAAATTAAATTCTAAATTGCATACGTGGGAAGGATGATGTAATAAATTGTGTACTCCACTCTGGGCTGCATGGCTCCTAAATAGCCTTATGATGCCACTGAAATATTATATGCATGCTGCAGAGTGCGATATTTTGTACCTTGCTGTGACTGGTCCGTAGACCATGGCTGCCCAGGGGTGTGTAACGCAGTGTTTGTCTGTTCACAAATCAGCCCTTCTCGTCTTTTTTCCTGATCTATGCATTGACCTATAACAACTGTTAAAAGAAAACCGTTTACGGAAAGAACATTGAGGTTTTCTGGCAGTCACATCAGTTGAAGCTTGTTAAGATGTCACGTTGGACCAGTCATAATGCCCTCTCTGACCATTGGTCAGGCAATTCTAGTTTCTTTGGACTTTGCCGATTTGAGAGCGGTTGTCTTTGCCGGCTTATACTTTGCTCTTACAACTGCTCCTTTCTGAATGAGAATACTGCATTCCTCAGATATTACTAATTCTTTCGGAGAGTAACTGGAAATGTGTGTCCACTTGTATGACTCAGGGTCTTTCAGTAATTCGAAGGGCATTAGTGCAGGTACAGTCGTCATCCTAATTTGACGTCTCACGGTGTCCCGGGCACCTTGGTGATGCTGGAGATTGCAAAGGCACTAATGACTCAGCTGTTGAGGTTGTTTTGCCTCTAGGTCAACAGGTTCTAGTCCAGGTCGGAGAGAGGGAAGGTGATTCCCAGCAGGCAGCTGTCCGATGTGGAAGGAGTCGGTGGTCGGAACCATGTTCAGAGCGAGCCGCTGTTTATATCTGTTAGAAAGAAAGAAAAAACGCTACCACAGTTAATGTTCTTTGGCACTTCCTATTGGCTTTGCTGCAACAAAGGGTGGTGGTAGGTGGTCATTTGGAGACATGTACCAATGGTTAACTTACAGTGGTAGGGGAGTGATGTCTTCCAGTGACATCACTCTCCTTCGTGAGGTTGTCACCTTCTAGTGTATTCTGGTCACCCAAGTCCGGCTTTCCCTTTACCTCATTTAGGCCGGAGGAGTTCAGCTTTACTCAACCAATGGCTTCTTAACATCCTCCTTAGATGGAGACCACCACCGACTGGCATCTGCCTTTGTTCCTTGCTCACTAAAGACCAGTCCCTTCGAATAATTGACCATGAAGCTGTTCACGTTGGGTTGTTGGCCACCTACCAATAGCACTGGAAAGGTTTCATTCTCTGCCAGCCTCACTTGTGTTGGAATGATTTTTTTCTCTTCTTCTTTGCTCCCTGTTGAATCCGGAGTGAGACTAAGGTCTCCGAGCATTGTCCCAATATCCCTCTGGGCACTCCCTCTTCCCATGATCTAGATCCCCACAGCCTTGTACGCTGACGTCTTCTCATTAAGCGGGGAGCCAAAGGTCGCTAATCAGGCACATGACTCATTTGTGCACTGGTACAGCTGAGCAGTGCAGGGTACAGCTTAATACCAGAAGAACAGCTGAGCCAAATCCACTCATTCTCAAAACAACACCCATGGGGCCAGACCCAAATCTGATAACCAGATTGTTTGTGCACGAGGAAATACTTGCATACGACACATGCCGGGTTGGACTTGGAAAATATGGCGTCTTTGACCTGAGCTCATCTTGCATAGAAATTAACTCAGCCATTCGTGTTTTTGATATGGATTACTCCTGTGTGTTGTTGACAGTTTTCTGAAACATTTACAGAAATGTTTTCCTAGCTGTGCTATTTTAACTCAATTAACTTAATTCACAGCTCAACGTCATGGTTTTACAGTGTTAGTATGTTTGTGTTTTATAAAGCGACCAGAAAACCAGAGCATGTCCCATTGTTTTCTCTGACTTTCGATTAAGTTAGCAAAGGTCTTATGGAATGTAGGTAGCATGCAGCTGACATCACCAGTGTTAGCATGAGTGGAAAAAGAAATAGAAATTGCTTATAAGCTGTGGATGGGGTTGTGATTTGAACAGTCCATTTGAGGGGCCATGATGAGCTTATGGTTGACATCACTAAAACCAGATTTCCACATATTGTCATTTGTGTGAAATGTAGTTTTATCAGTAAAACTGCATGTCTGTGCAAATTTAGTGGCCATTTTACATAAAAGTGTTGTCTGTACATGACAGTGCGCTACCGCACAATGCTTTAGTTACATTAAAAAATGGCCTGCCTCATCTCCCTTAAAGCTAGGTGGGTCGAGAAAGTTTATAGTTCTAAAAAATGGGTCGTGGTTCTCAAACATTTGGGAAGCACTGCTTTAGAGAAATCATTCCACATACATCCAACTCAGCTCTGATATGCTACATAGCTGCCTATCACATTGCTCTCAACTGCACTAAAGAACGCATTACGCAGAATACCACCCACACTTCCAATGTAGAGCAGCGACACTACAGCGTAAGCAATCCATGGACATACTAGTGACCTGCTTGGCAATGGGCATCCCAACAAACTAGGAGATTCAATGGCAAAGAGTAAAGCACTCTAGCCACACCTGTTTCACACTGAACTCCTAGTTACAGCTCACTGAGTAAGACACTCCCTCCCACCCATTCATCCCTCCCAACCATCTTACTAGCTTTAATGGAGATGTGGGATATGTGATGCAAAAATGCAGGGTTTGCGTTTCACACCACATACTGAGTTATGTTTTCCATATTGTGTTTTGGTTCCTCTCTATAACTGGTTGTGTCCAATGTGTGTAGAGTATTCTATTGATTATGGGTGATTGTCCATAAGTATTCATGTAGGATGGTTGTCCGGCTCCACTTTGCTGCTCCCTCCTCCCATCACTTGCAGTGTTTTATTAAATGTATTTATTTTTTGCTGAGAACCAGGGAGCAAATTGGTGCTGGCCCATCCACCTTAAAATAGTTTTTGTGCATCATCTATATCTTTTTTTTTTTTAATGATTTACAGCTCCGTCTTGGGTCAGTTTTTTTAAAATGGTTCCTCTGGCTTTTTATAGGCGCACGTCTGAGCATGCACGCACCTACCAAACAATGCGGCCTCGTCATCCCACCATTTCTTTTCTTTTTCTCTCTCTTTAGCTTTTCGCCATGCTGCATAGCATCTTGAAAATACTGTGCAGCATGGCTAAAAAGCATTGGCAAAGCTAGTAAGTCCCAAAGGTGAGCCTTGTTTGTTTTGCCTGTTTGTTGGATGTATCTGCCTAATGGTGACGAGATTGCGATTAGGAAGGCCGGTGACCCCATTCTTATTGACCATATAATTGCGCTATGACATGTTATTTATTTATTTAGAAAGTTTGATTAAGTGCGAACGTGACCCATGAGTATCAGAGCGCTGTACAAGAAAGCAACACGATCGTCCTCAAATGATGGCGTACACATAGAACATAGGTCAATGAGCATGCATATTAGTTATCTAAAAGCACATAAAGTATAGGCTTTTCAGTGGAAGTGGTTGGCCTGGTAGGGGCATTAGTCTCTAGTGTAAAAGGGTCTGTTAAGGAGAGGCATATCCTCAATTTCTCCTTGCATGCATCTTTTCTTTGTGGTGTGCGATAACAGATTTGAGATGTATAGGCATTATAGGCGATTAGATCTTGGCAAAATGTGCTGAGTGGTTCAGGCAGTGTTAGGTATTTGCAGTGCTTTGACTTTTGTTTTTATGGCAGACATGGAGGGATTTGTTCCTTTTTAGGGTGCACAGGAGTTCCAGATTCTAGGGGTGTTTCCTGAGAATGAATAGGCCTGTGATCTGTCCTTTTTGAGTCCGGGCAGTTCCAGTTGTAAGAAATTGGAGCTGCATAAGCAGCGTTGATCCTGGATTTGGTGAGTTTTTGGGCCGGTCTTTTAAGATAATGTGAGTAATGCATGTTGTTTTGAGCATGTATCTTGCTTCAATTGGGAGCCATTTTAGCGTGGAGGGTGTGAGAGTGATCAAAGCGTCTCGTTCCTGAGACCAGCCTGGCTACTGCATTGAAAGTGGCCTTCAGGGGCACCAGGAGGGTCTTTGGGGTGTCTTTGAGGATAGCATTCCCATTATCCAATCTGGTTATGGCAAGTGTTTACACATTCTGGGGATCATGTTCAGGAAAGCAGGATTTGATCTTTCTGAGCAGACTTAGGTTGTGTATAGTGTTTTTATCTGCAGCATTTATTTGTGCTGTCGTATTAAGAGATTTGTCTAGAATTATTGCTAGTGATTTGGCATTGTCTATGATTTTTGGAGTGTAGAGTAGGGCATTGAAGTGTGCTATCCATTTATGTATGGGTGGTGGGTCGCTTTGTGGAGCTTTAGAAGGAATTCCATTTTTGGAGGGTTGCACTTTAAGTTGTGTGGGCTAGCCATCATTGTACACTTTTTAGGGTATAGTTCAGGTGACATACATCCTTCGAATAACAATATTTTACAGATGGTATGCTAGGTTGCTTTGTTGGAGAAGAGTGGTTAGGGGTCCCATGTATAGACGCAGTTTTCCTGGTTGAGGTGGAAGGGGATGATGTGGTGATCGGGCCTGTCTACGGGAAGTGAGGAGTCTATGCCTAAGGCTTTTTCTACCGTGAAAATCGGGTCTAATGTTGCCCACTTCACGTGTGTTGGTTCTTTGCAGTGTTGTATACGGTCATTTGAAGCCAAGAAGAGTTGTATTTTTGTCATGAGTGAGTTATTGGGGGTCATGCCAGTGTAGGTGGAATCTCCAAAGCATATGTCGTTGATGGATAGAAGAGATAGCTGCTTGGTGAGAATTCAGTAATGTGTTCAAGGTCTAATTATGAGAGCATGGCATTTATGTAGTACACTACTTGTGGGCCTCCCATAGCTTGAAGGTGGAAGATCGTACTCGGATTTCTGTTTTCAGCACTTGTGTAGAGCACGTCTGACACTGCATGGCCTTCTACTGTTCTGGACTTTATGGTGGGGGTCCCCACAGTTCTGGACTTTCTTGCTCATTAGAGTAATTGTTACAAGCTGTTGTTGTATCTGGTGTTCTGCAAACTTTATGTATTATTTAGAGGGATGGGTCCAGATGTGAGCATGGGGTGTGTTCTGATAGTGCTCAGTGGTTGTGAGCACGGAGTGGGCTCTGTTAGTGCTCTCTGTGTCTGAGTTTGTACAACTCTTTGCCAGATGTGGCGTAATGTTTGGGTGAACGAGCACTGGCAACTTCTTGCTGGGTTTCCCATACCATAGTGCCTGGTATTGCCCTGCATTATGTTCTTATGGAGTCTCTTGTTGCAATAAAAGTCTTGGTGAGGTGATGCATGCATGAGGGTGTCTGCGGGATGTACTGTGAACTGAATTTTACTGTGTCTGTCGGCAGTGATTAGTGTGAGGAAAATGGTTTTGTTTGTTGCAGAAGAGTCCCATTGCCAACTGTGTAGCATTGGTACTAAGTTTACGGATTGCCCTGTGGTCCCGGATTGTCCTGGCTTCTGAACAAATGTGCAGTTTTTTTTTCTCCTACCATGATAACCTATCCTAGGGAAAAGTAACAGACAATTTAGGCAAGGGTCTGTGATCCCACTCTTGAAGAAAACCTTCCAGCTACCACCACATCTTAACCAACCAGTTGGAGAAAGTGGTTGTTCATCAGTTAAAGAAGAATCCTAATTCCCATCTGTTTCTCTCTCACATAAAATCTTACAGGTCAAATACCACTCTAGCTGGCTGCTTGGATGAAGCCCTTTGGATGGTAGATGCTCAATGGTCATGTCAGATGAATGGGGAGAGGATGTAGCCTTACGGCTAGAGCAGTCGACCTCGAAGCTGGGGAACCAGGTTCGAGTCTCGGCAGGTACGCTCAACTAACTTCCTGTGATTCTGGGCAAATCACTTAAACTCCCCGTGCCTAACAAAAATAATGTGTCTGTCTGTAACGAAACTGGTGCTCATGTAAAGCGCTCTGATACCTGATATCTTTGGGTCGAGTTTGTGCTATATAAAACTCAAAAAAAAAAAATTAAGAATTAAAATGACCATGCAGCACTGGACATCTGGGACTGCCACAACCATGTCACATTCTCCATCATGAAGTAGTTTATGTGCTTCTTAGAACACAACTCCCAAGAAATATCACTTGGTATGGTCATGCCAGTGGAGGCCTTTCCCACCTGCAGTTTCCCACAGGGTTTCCCCATATTCCTCTTCATTGTTTATCTGATCCCCCTTTTCCACATCTTTTATGGCCAACAGGTTGCTCTGCAATCCTTTGCTGATGACAGCCAGGTCTATATTAACCTCTTCTCTGATTGATTGTGTCTGATCTACAATCTGATCATGCTTACATCCACATCTAGTTAGCTGAGAGCTTATTTCAATTTAGTTAATCCAAAAATGTTTTACTGTCTTTGGTAAAAGCAAATTATTTGTGCTAGCATGGCTCTTCAACCCTGACTTACTTTGGCAGCAAATTCTGCTCCCCTCTCTAACATCCAGGACAGCATCGTAGTTAGTAGCTGCTTCCATCAGTTAAAGACATTGAGAAACCTGATGTCCTCATTATCTTCTAACCATAAACGTCTCTTTTAAGCATCACCTCCTAAACATAGGGCCTTAGAAAATGAGACCATTTCCAATTTGCTAAAAGGCCCCTTCACTCGCTTACTTTTAAATACCTTACTGGCCGAATCCCTTCCTATCTCACCAACAAACTCACTCATTACATCTCTGATAGGGATCTGAGAAGCAGAGAGCAGTTTCTGCAAAAAAACCTTTTCCCCCCGTTTCAAACTCATGTCCACAGAAAGATGGAAATTTTCTCTTCAAGTCCTCCTCTTCTGGAACTCTACCTCTAGTGTTTAGGCAGCTGCTCTCTTTAGAAGTCTTCAAAAATTCTCTGAATATGTGTTTTATTCTAGACATTGCGCAAAGAGAACCCTGAATTGGGTACACATTATAGTGCATTCATGTCAGCCATGTTGTGTACATGAAGATGCAGGATGGTCCATCCATTGTGTTACTTTGTATCTGTGAGTACTCGCCTGTGGAGGGAGTGCTGATGCTGCTGTGTGTGTGTGTGTGTGTGTGTTGCTGTGTGTGTGTGTGTGTGTGTGTGTGTGTGTACACATATATATGCATATATACTTATTGTCAAATGTGTTCTGTTGGGACTGTATAGACTGTGGAAGACACAACTCCGGTAGGGAAGTTTGCACTCACTATGGAGTATGCAGATGTTTGCACTCAAAGTGGAGAATGTGGATGCTCACATTAATTGTGGTGAACGCGAAAAAACCCTGTGATGAAATGAGGAAGCTCGCACTCGCTTTCTACATTGGAAGATCTGTAGCAAAATATTGAAGCTGTTGTAGGACTGTCAAAGCTCACACTGATTGATTAACATGGAAGCTTCTTGGAGAGATGTGGCCACTCAAGTTTAGTGTGGTGAATGTGGAATCTTACACCTACTGCCGTGAATTAAGTCTTATATTGATAAGGTCACTCCTAAGAATGTGATTTACATCGCACCTGCACAACTCCTTGGGTTGGCACTAGATTGCACCACACCTCACCTCAGTGTTGTCCTGCCTCCTTGATGATGTCTAATTATCATTGCCATCAGGTGTTCAGTTATTGGTGCTGTGGAGAGTGATCTGGCAGACTCAGGCCAGTCCTAGTGGACTGAGGGCTTTTACTAATGAACCATCTCCCAAGAGGCAATTGTTGATGAAGACCAGCATAAAAGTCATGCATTGGTTTGAAACTGGGTGTCTGCAACCATCCCGCGAAGGTCTCTGCATGACAGGAGAAAAGTCTATAGAGAAGGTAAAGTGGCTGACAAAGACTAGTGTGCCAGCACTGAACACCAGCAGAATAGATGGATAGGCCAGAAGGAGTTCATTGCTGATACCCATATTCTTCCAGTGCTCAGTACCTGAAAGGGATAGGCTGCTTTGGCATGTTAATCATGGAAATCTGTATTGGCCATACCCGTACTACTCCGCCAATGTGTACCAATATAAGTAATTTCAGGGTAGTGGGGTGGGGTGTCTACTTCCAAGCTTCTATCAGTGGGGATTTGTCATGGCTTTGGAGCCAGTGTGTCTTATGCCCAGGCTATACCACCGCTAGTGTTCCAATGGGAGGTTGACCTAGCATAGCAGAGTGTATTGCTAGCGTACGTGCTATGCCAGCACTCTGTCTATGGCTGGATAGTACTTCTGTAGCACTAAATTACTTCACATAATTTGTGCAATTTTGAGATTGCCTAGATAGTTGTGTAAATTGTAGCCCAGAACAGTGATTGTCTTGCCAAGAACATGCAGACTGTGCGTCAGAGATGAGTTGGGAATTGGACAAGTCTCGGAGCCAACACACAGTGGTACTAGACTTTCTTCCTTTCACTCTGTCAATCAGCCATTGGCCCAGTGCAGGGCCTCTTGTGCTGCTCCTTTGAAACATTTAGCTCTACCATTTTTGTTTGTCATTCTTTCTTATTCCTTGATGATCATGTTTCCTTCATTTTGTTTTACAATAACATGTTTGCTTTTACACTTTTTTTTTTGCTTTCTTTTAGGTCTGACTACGATGACTGGAGACCAGCCCTAGCCAGTTTGCTTCAGCCCATTCCGTTCCCGAAAGAGTAAGTTGTTGCTTCAACCTCTGTGGTTGCCTGACTTCTGAAGTGACTGTTTCACATTCATGATCTCCTTGGCTCCTGCACACTCTTGTAACGCTTCAACTATCTCCTGGTAATCATCATTACTCCGAGTCCAATTCTTCCTCGTCACAGTATAATAATAATAATCCATATTTGTAAAGCGCAAGCATATCACCCCTTAAGGTTTCAAGGCGCCGGGGGCCGTCAGGGAGATTAAGTGAGCTATTGTCCAGAGTCATATGATGCTGAGCTGAGCTGCCGCTGGGTTGCCAGGATCGAACCGTGAGCCCCGCTCTCCGGAGTCAGCCACTCTGGCCGCTGCGCCACACCTCTCACCACAGTCCTGCTTCCTGACCCATTTGTTCCAGCCAGTATGTATTGCGTGCCCCCTATGCATATTTTCTTTCCCATTTTATCAAATAGGAAGAGGAGGGAATGAGAAGCTTTTTACAACCATATGATTGTGGATAAACTTTTTCATAACAAAAGGTTTTCTGCAGAAAGCTAGGGGAATATCTTAATTTGAGGGTGTGGGGCAGAAATTGCCTACCTCCGGGGTTAGGGCTCAACCTCATAGAGTAAGGACTGGGGTGAGTTAGACAGACAAGGGGAAAGAATAGTTTGCAGTGTGCGCGAGTGTGCAAAGCTTCGGCTGTTGGGTCACGCTTGCTACCGCCTCGCCTCTACTTCCCAAGCCTGGACTCTGAAGAGAGTGGCCGGCTGCCAATAGCAAGCGAGGAGTCTAAGGCAAACCACGAGAGCGAGAAGCATGTTTTGTCAACACCACAAACATAAAACGTTCAAATGACTTTGTTTTGATGGAAAAAAGAAACCACTCTGCAATCCCGAGGACAGCAGAGATCCCTTGGAAACCTATTACTGAATGCGGTTGTTGAGAAATACAAACCTCAAAGGGCGAAAATTACCAAGTATAATTGTGCCATTTGCCAACTTATGGGGTCTTCTGGGACTTGGTCTCTGGAGGGAGCGCAGATCCTCTGTACCTGAGCCAGGGCCGGGGTTTGTCAATAAAAGATGGCGTCATTCGTTCGAATCTGCTCTTGACCCCAACCCTAGAGACTCCTTGCACTGTGCCGATGATGCAACACTGCAGAGCCGCCATTAATTGCCTTCTTTACAGCACGTTAATTACAGTTGCAGCGCTCTTATCTGATGCTGCCGTTAATGAGTACACTTGAGTCTGTGGAAAGCCAGGTTATGTCATTGCTAAGAGCAGCAGTACAGCAAGGGCATGCAGTGCTTCCTCACAAAGTGCCAGTGTTGTAGAGATGAAGAGATGCACAGCAGGTACACTGTGTGCTGGTGTGTGCGCCACGTTGCTAGAGCCCACTGTGTGCACTTTGCAGGAAAGCACTTCACAAATCGAGGATTCACTGTGCGCACTCAGATGGCATGCACACGCCATTCCAAGGGCGACTGTTTGCAGTATGCAGCCATGAATACTAAATTTCCACTGAGTGCATGTACTTCACATACCCAGAGTCCACTGCGTGCACCTTTCTGGCATTCTGGAATTTATTGCCCGTTCCAAGAGATCACTGTGATTAAATGTGATACATTCTTGTCTGTGTACTCGGAGATATTTGGTCAAACTGCTGATGTGAACCTCATGGGCCCAGAATCCTCTAACAGCACTGCTCTGGCATGCACAACATGCACTCCACATAGTCATTGTCCACTGCGTGAACTCAGCTTAAATACACTACACATGCCTAATGACCACTATGTGCACCTTGCAGGTATACACACCACATTTCAGAAAACTGCTAAAGACTTTTTTATTTTCTCAGACATATCAGTAAGCCTACTGTGCTGTAAATGCCGCTTTTTCCACTGACCTCAGCGCCATGAAACCGCCTGGTGTACGTGCGCTTTATAAGCACTTTTAACATAACATAACATAACATCCTCAAAGTCCATTGTGTGCACTCCGCTGGCATGCATGGCACCTACCCAGCTCCTGAGCACCTCTCTGGCATGCACCCAGCTACCCACTTCTAAGAGCAAACCACTGGAATTCACCCCAGTTACCCAGAGTTGTCTCTGTGTATTCTACTCGCATGAACCTTGGATGCCCTGTATCCCATGTTCAAATTGCTGGCATACACCCAAGGTTCAATCTCATGTTCAAACCGCTGCCATACCCCCTAGGTTCCCAGAATCTTCAAGGATAAGGCAAGCGACTCTCTCACAGCCAATGAACCATCACACATGAGAATAAAAACTCCTATTATCACACCAATAAATAAGCAGTCTCATATCAGTGTACACCCAATAATGTGCCATTCAACAGATAGTGACATGCTAATGGGGGTTTATCTAGAAGAATGAGACCCAACCGTAGGCCAATGGCAACTTGTGTACATTTGACCTACTTTGGTTGATCAATCTCAAATATGCTCCTTGGAGCTCTCTTTACTTAGAAGCTGGGCATGTTTGCCATACCTTTAGCAAAGGAATAATAAGGCCTGAAATTTAGACTTTCGTAAATATTATGTGGAAAATAAAGAACAATTAGGACAGAGTCACCAAAATAGATTCTATTTACATTTATTTAGTTAAGAGAGGAAGGATAGTTTGGAGGTAATGGACATGTTTCCTCTTTAGAAAGGTTGTGGGAGGTTCAGCCAGTCGAAATGTTGTGCGAGGTTCAGTCAGTTGAAATGTTGTAGAATGGACATTTTTTGGAGTTAAAGTGGGTTTAATTAAAAAAATTTGGAAACTAAGGGGAGAGTGAGGTATGGCAACACTGGGACAAACAAATGGGAAAATTATAACACAAAAATCTAATGTGGGCATTAAAAAAAAAAAAAACTTTCCATAAAGAAGGCTTGGTAGTCAATGGATACTGCATTAAGGTGATGGTGTTACTGATTTTTGGGGGAGGGAAGGATAGTTTATTTCAAGGGGGAAAATACTGATGGGTAAGTATACAAGATGAGCATAAAATGCAGTAAACGTTGTTAACAAGACCGGTATTCTTCAACTCTGAAGTGTTTAACTTTGGTCTAGAAGGACAGCGCAGTGCCAGATTTTCTGAACAACCACTGGTTCTTCAAATTACTTCAAGTTAGATTAATTATACAAAAATGTATTTCATGTTTATTCTGAAAATTTGGCATGGTTCTTGACCCCATAGACCGGTGGTGGACACTGCTGATTTAACTGTTTAAAAGCTTTTAGTTCTTGCTTTCATCCAGCACATTAACCTTTATCTGATCCAGACCTAGCTAGAACAAAAACAAAAGAATGCTTCTGTCCTGGACCATACCACTATTGCTCACATGACCACATGCATTCTTTCCAAAGGGAACACCATGGATCTCCTCTTGGTTGCACACCATCACCCTGCCTAGATACACTATCGAATGACTGGTGACTGTATAGAGTATCTTGCCATCTCATTCATTATAACCCCTTACCAACCCTGACAAATGGCCAGCCCAATGCAGTGCTAATCTCTGCATGATTGTTCAGAAACCTCCCCTTCAGTATAATCCTACAACCTCTTATTCGCCACAATGGACAATAGACAGTTCTTGGCACTCACAGTATATTATGATCCATAGCAGACTGCCATGCTCCTCTCCCAAACTTTCCCTGCCAAATAAACTAACACAAATCCAAACACTTTACTCCTTGTTGCACATGGAAACATAGCAATAATAAAAGATCTGTGCACAAACTGTAAAAGGCATTCCAAATCCCAGACACCTCAAAGCCCTCAAGGCTGACATTTGCTTCAAAATCTTTCTAGAAGCTAGCAACAAGGTTAAAGCCACAAAGCTACTAAACACCAGAACAACCACACCATAATTCTCCGATCTATCACTCAGTATATGAATCCTTAGATATCGACATCCATTTCATTCACACAATCAACACCAGAAGGAAGACCATCGACATTAAAAATGCACAGTAAGACAATCCATGTATACCTCCTCACAGCATCCACACCTATCACCCTTTCCAACCCCTAGCCATTAAATCCGTAGACCATATTGTCACATCACCAAAAGCAACCACATACAAAGATGCCATTCTCCTATCAACTATCATCAGGACCCTCACTTCTGAAGCTCTCAGGTGCTTCTATAGGCAGCTTTACCTACTCACTCAAAACTGGCTATACTTTTTTCCCCCCACAAAATCTCACCCGAGCCCAGTTACCAATCTTTCTTTCCTAAGAAATGTTCTTTAGAGAGCAATCACCATCAAGCTCCAGAAGCTGACCATCACAGGCTGCTTCGTGTCGTCTAGTCTGAGTTCCATCCCTGATGTAGCACTGAAATTGGACCAGTAGAGGTTGAAAACAGTGTTTTAATGCTACCTGTGTTTCCAGACCTGTCAGTGGTCTTTGGCATTGTTATTAGCCCCCCACTGCTCCAATATAGGCATCTCAGCATGGCGCTGGAATGGTGAGCCTCCTATTTTCTCAGGCAGACATCAGATTTGGTCTAAGGGACTTGTGTAGTTGACTTCCAATCTTTCCATTCATATGTGGTGTCTACCAGGATTACAGACTCATAACCATCATGCATCTATTTATTTATTCAGCAAGGCATAAGTATGTCAACTAGAAATGCAGTACATAGCAACATAGTCACTGTACAAAAGATAATATACAATTTGCATGGTAATTTACAGATTTTGGTGCTAGATGTTGAGTGAGAGCAAAGTACAGGCGGGGCAAATAGTTAACAAGAGACAGTCTTGATAGCTTATTATACATACTAAATGGTCAGTCCACGGAACACTGAGGAATCCTGCTTGCACAAGACACCTCCCTTTATCGATATGCCAGTGTAATACAACTGTAGTCTAATTCGTCAACAATAACTCCTATCGTGTTGAGTTACTGTCCTTATGTGGGTGTCTACCACCAGCTTGAAGCTCCACCAGACCAAGACAATTCTCTTCCAGGGGATCCTCATCAATAGTCATAAGCACTGAATATTCCCGCCCATGTGCGGGGACCCCGGAAATAATTAAAATTATATATGAAAAACATATATATACAGCTCTATATAATGCAAAAAGAGTTGCCTCTAGGTGGGATGCACTCCCAGGTGGAAATTACGCCAAAGCAAGGGCACACGCCATGAACAAAGTCCCTTTCTGGTTTCCTGCCAGACGCGTTTCGGGCCAACGCCCTCTTCAGTGGCAGACCATGTGACGTGACGGCGTGCGGCAACCACCAGTAAATCCCCGTAATAATTATGCTCCGGTGAACCACCTGAAGCAATGCTTCCTGGGACTGGTGGTTCAGTAAAACCCAAGTGGGTCGCCGCCACCACTCACATTAAAAAATGTCTTCAAAAGGATTGCCGATGTTCTCGCCGGCACCCCTGCATATAACAGGCACCTCCTGTTCCACAGTTAGCTGCCCCAATAAAGCAGCCACGGACCCGCAAGTGTTTCGCGGTGGTGCATCCCACGACCAGGCAGGCCGCTGTACAAAATACAAAAAGAGTTGCCTCTAGGTGGGATGCACTCCCAGGTGGAAATTACGCCAAAGCAAGGGCACACGCCATGAACAAAGTCCTTTTCTGGTTTCCTGCCAGACGCGTTTCGGGCCAACGCCCTCTTCAGTGGCAGACCATGTGACGTGACGGCGTGCGGCAACCACCAGTAAATCCCCGTAATAATTATGCTCAGGTGAACCACCTGAAGCAATGCTTCCTGGGACTGGTGGTTCAGTAAAACCCAAGTGGGTCGCCGCCGCCACTCACATTCAAAAATGTCTTCCTGAGCATAATTATTACGGGGATTTACTGGTGGTTGCCGCACGCCGTCACATCCAAGGTCAGTCCAAAGATCTTCGACGTCGAGGCACAAGACTCCGTCGCCGACGTCGAGGCAGAAGTCTCCGTCGAGGTCAGTGCAAAGATCTTCGACGTCGAGGCACAAGACTCCGTCGCCGACGTCGAGGCAGAAGTCTCCGTCGACGGCAGCACACCGATCTTCAGAACAGAGGCGGCTGACGTCGAAACACGGTACTCCGTCGGCGTCAAGTAGACGTTCGACATCGAGAGACCGGTCGACTGCGAGATTGAGCCCTCCGTCCAAGAGGAGAAAGTCGACGTCAAGACAGGCGTCACCGTCGCCGAGATGACAGTCGACGTCGAGAAGGCAGTCGGTCCAGAGACGTTCCAGATCGGCGTCGAGGCACCAGTCCAAAGAGGCCTCACGTCCAGTAAGCCTGTCTACATCGCCGTCACTGACGTCGAGAACAGGTTCTCCCAGCTCTCACAGAGGTCCATCGTCAAGATCTCCGGAGGTCGTGATCTCGACGTCCAGCAGTCCAGTGTCCAGGAGACATCAAGATTCGCCGACCAGGCCTACACAAGAAAGAGAGAGCTCT
The DNA here is from genome assembly GCA_963921515.1 of Calotriton arnoldi. Lineage (NCBI taxonomy): Eukaryota > Metazoa > Chordata > Amphibia > Caudata > Salamandridae > Calotriton > Calotriton arnoldi. The sequence goes on along the minus strand of CAWUFW010000013.1, from coordinate 7,746,515 downwards.
CCTCCTCCTCCACATTCTCCTGAGGGGCGAGAAGGGCAAAGATCACCTTCCATCCATCTATCACCAAGATGGAACAGGCCCTTGCATCACTGGGCCACAACCCCAGCCACAGGGGCACAGCATTACTCGAGCCCCCTTCACAGATCTCCGTTGGCTCAGCTGGTACAGGCGGTGGATAGAGAGCGTACTCCATCAAGAGCCAGGGATCGCAGTCGCACTCCTGCGCACTCTCACAGTAGGAGATCTAGATCCAGAAGCAGGAGGAGAAGACACAGATCTCCAACACCTTCCTCCTCTTCCACACACATGTCACACAGAGACTATTCACCTACTCTTACTGACAGCCCACTGTCAAGGGTCTCTCCGGTGGATGACGTGGGCACTTTTCAGGACGTGCTTGGCAGAGGGGCGGCGAAACTAAACATCCCTATGCCGACTCGACAGAGTTCTTCCTCTGTTATCTTTGAGACTTTACACCAAAGGGCAGCATCTAGACCTCTGCTGCCATTGGTCCCGGGCCTAATAGAACCGGTTATGGACATTTTCCTCACGCCGGCGACACTTAAGACCGCGCCGGCTAGGATTTTGAAAAAATGTCGTTCACCGGAAGAGGACCCGCTTTTCCTTAAATCTGACCCTTCACCGGATTCTGTTATAATCGCTGCAGCAAAAAAGACTCATGCTATTGCTTCCTCCTCTACTGTTCCACCAGACAAGGAGAGTAAAACACAGGATTCGTGGGGAAGGAAGGTATGTGGCACATCAGCCTCGATGATGAAGGTATCGAGTGCGGCGGCTCTCTTGGGCCGGTATGACAGGTCTCTGTGGGACTCTCTGCAAAGATTCACGGAAAAGTTACCAAAAGAAGAGCGCAAGGATTTTGAGGAGATCGTGCATGAAGGCAGCTTGGTGGCTAACCAAGTTATCAGCGCCGCAGCTGATGGAGCTACTCTTTCGGCTCATGCCTATGCGCTTGGGATATGCGCTAGAAGAACCTCCTGGCTCCGACTCACAGCGCTCAAACCAGAGGCACAGTCTCGGATCCTCAATCTCCCCTTCTCCGGCTCATCTTTATTCGGTGCACACACGGATGAAGAAATGTCCCGGATGAAGACAGAGCTAGACACACTAAAGGCCGTGGGTCTAGAGAAGAAGAAAGAGTTCCGCAAACGATTCAGGCCTTACAATCGACGATCCTCCCAACAGAGGGTTCAAACCCCTAATTGGCAGAAAAACCAGGATCAGCAGGGACAGCAAAGGTCCCAATACCAAGGCAGGCGCTCTTCCGGAGGAAGAGGGAACCAGCGTCAGTCTAACACCTCCGCCAAGACGCAGACCAAACAATGAGTGCCCACTTCCCCTGTCGCCGTTCACCACTTCAGTGGGGGGAAGTATTGCAAATCATCTCGAAGAGTGGCGAGCTATCACAAAGGACCAGTGGGTGTTAGCTAAGCTGCAGAATGGGTACTCTGTACGTTTTCGATGCCATCCTCCCTCAATCCCTCCGGTTCCATCATCGTGCCATCAAATGAAGATATTGCAAAATGAAGTTACCACCCTTCTGCGGAAATCAGCCATCGAGAAGGTGCCAATATCTCAAAGAGGGAGAGGGGTTTACTCAAGATACTTCTTAGTAAAGAAGAAGGGTCGAAAAGCAGAATACAGACCCATTCTGGATCTGCGAACGCTCAACAAGTCAATCAAGAAGGAGAAGTTTCGCATGTTGGCTCTCCATCAAATATATCCACATCTCAGGCAGGGAGATTGGATGTGTTCGCTGGATCTGCAAGATGCCTACTTTCACGTTCCGGTCAGTCAACATCACAGACAATATCTGAGATTCCTGGTGGGATCTTCACACTACCAGTTCAAAGTACTACCCTTCGGGTTGAAGTCAGCTCCCCGAGTGTTCACGAAGTGCATGGCAGTGGTGGCAGCCGCACTACGCAGCAGAGGCATCTTCGTGTACCCGTACCTGGACAACTGGCTGCTGAAGGGTCCCTCTCCCCACAGCGTGAGGAGTCATTTCCTACAATGCCTAGAGGTTAGTCACCGGCTGGGCCTTCATGTGAACTTCGACAAATCGACGCAACAACCCACACAGAGAATACATTATCTAGGAGCTCTGGTAGACTACGAGGTAGGAAAAGTGTTTCCTTCGGAGGAGAGACAATTTTCCATCATACAAAAATGCAAACTTGTTCTAGACAACAGAATGCTGTCAGTTTGTCGGATTGCCTCCCTGTTGGGGTCGATGGCATCCTGCATCTTCCTGGTCCCCAATGCCAGGCTGCGAATGCGTCCTCTACAGCAGGATCTGGAGGACAAGTGGGACTAGCACACAGCTCGCTGGGACGACAAAATAAGTCTCTCAAACGCAGCAAGAGCATCCATCCCATGGTGGATGAAGAAGGAGAATATGCAAGTAGGGATACCTTTTCATCAAGCACCTCCCTCTCAAACATTGATCACCCGCGCCTCCCTCCAGGGCTGGGGAGCCCACATGGGGTCTCTCCAGACGCAAGGTCAATGGTCATTGAAAGAGCGTCATATCATATAAACATGCTGGAACTGAGAGCAGTTCACCTGGCCCTCAAGGCTTTCCTCCCTTCGATTCAGGCAAGTTCAATCTTAGTACAGACGGACAATACCACCCCCATGTACTACCTGAACAAACAGGGGGGAACTCGCTCACGCACATTGTCGCTGGAAGCTCAAACTCTCTGGCATTGGCTCCTGGCACGGAACCTATCAATCACAGCGGTACACCTGCCGGGAGAACAGAACACGAGAGCGGATGCTCTCAGTCGACACTTCGAAGACAGACAAGACTGGGTTCTCAACGACGAGGTCGTCGAAGGCATCTTCCAGGCTTGGGGGCGTCCCAGCATCGATCTCTTCGTTGACGACGAAAATACAAAATGCCGAGACTTCGCCTCAAGGTTCTACCAGCCAGGGTCGAAAGGGAATGCCCTTTTGATAGACTGGTCAGGGGCATTTGTGTACGCCTTTCCACCCCTTCCTCTCATCCCGAAGGTGGTGACCAAGCTGTCCCATTCGCACTCGAGAATGATCCTGATTGCCCCGGACTGGCCGAGACAATGGTGGTACCCGGACCTTCTGCACATGTCAGAATGCCCTCACAGGAGACTGCCGTGCAGACCGGACCTGCTGTCCAAGATGAACGGGAGGATTCATCACCCCAACCTTCCCTCACTGAACTTGGCAGCATGGCTCCTGAGGTCCTCGAGTATGGCCATTTAGGACTACCACAAGACTGCATGTCCATCTTAAAAGAAGCAAGAAGGCCGTCCACTAGACACTCGTATGCGTGCAAGTGGAAACGTTTTTATATGTGGTGCGTTCAAAACAATTGTAACGCAACCAAAGGGCAGGAGGAGGTTATTCTACCATACCTGCTTTACCTGTCTAAAGCGGGCTTGAAGTTTCCTTCCATTAAGGTGCACTTAGCAGCTATCACTGCATATAGGCGCTCGCCTTCTCAGCCTTCTTTCTTTCAGTTACAGGTTGTGAAAGACTTCTTACAGGGTCTGAAAATGGTCTACCCTCCGGTCCGGCCTCCTTCACCACCCTGGGAGCTGAACCTGGTGCTATCAAAGTTTATGGGTCCACCTTTCGAACCCATCCACAAAGCAACCTTGCAACACCTCACTTGGAAGGCGGTTTTCTTGGTAGCGATCACGTCAGCTTGCAGAGTGAGCGAAATACAGGCCCTCTGCGCTAAGGAACCTTATACTGTTTTCCATCTTAATAGGGTCCTATTGAGGACTCATCCCTCCTTCCTTCCGAAGGTGGTGTCAGATTTCCATGTGAATCAGACCATCTCTCTGCCCACCTTTTTCCCTAATCCCTCCACTCCAGCTGAGAGGGCTTTACACTCGCTTGACCTAAAAAGAGTTTTAAAATTCTATCTGGATAGGTCCAAGTCCATGAGAAATCTGATCAACTATTTAACTATGGGTCGGTCAGAACAGGTTTTCCAGCTTCAAAACGGTCCATCTCCAGATGGATAGTTTCGTGCATCAAGTTAGCTTATCAATTAGTGCAAAGGCCCCTTGGGCCTACTCCCAAGGCGCATTCCACGAGAGGAAAAGCGGCTACGACTGCTTTTCTTCATAACGTGCCTATCTCTGAAATCTGTAAGGCGGCAACTTGGAGGTCCGTCCATACATTTACGAGGCACTATTGTCTAGATTCGGACACCAGAGCAGACACCCAAGTAGGCCAGGCCTCCTTGAGGAATCTGTTCAGCAGCTGATTGCGGCTGTTGTTGTATGTTGGGTCATTCACTCTCATTTGCCTGCAGGTGGAAGATGGGCTTGCTATTCTATTCAGTGCTTATGACTATTGATGAGGATCCCCTGGAAGAGAAGGATAAGTTACTTACTTGTAATCTTAGTTCTCTTCCAGGGGTATCCTCATCAAAGTCATAAGCAACCCACCCGCCTCCCCAGGCAAATGAGATTTTTTCTTCATTGTTAAAAAGGATATCTTTGTGCCCTGACCTTCAGGGTTACGCAAACTACAACTGACCTAACTGTCACCCCTGAGGCATGATGGGAAGCTAGGGGTCATGGCTGCCTTAAAGGCACGGAGCCAGTTTTGTATGAAAATGCTTTCATTTTCTATGCTATTGGTTTACAATGCAGCCTGTACGCTAACAATGTCTGCTTTATTTGCAGTTTTTTGTCATGAGGTTTACTCATTAAAAACAGAGTTCAAGTGCTACTTGCCCTCCTGTGTTTTTATACATATATTATGTGTTTGCAAAAGCAGTTTATGCGTTATTACATTGTTTAGCCTCCTAGATGGGGGCTGCATTGCTATGAGAAAAAATGATATATGTATATATATATAGAGCTGTATATATATATGTTTTTCATATATAATTTTTTATTATTTCCGGGGTCCCCGCACATGGGCGTGAATATTCAGTGCTTATGACTTTGATGAGGATACCCCTGGAAGAGAACTAGGATTACAGGTAAGTAACTTATCCTTATTGTGCTCATCAATGGCAGTACAATTCACCCCATGATACAATGGCTGAACATAAAGAACCATAAAGGCTGCTGTAGTCAGTCTTGGTGGTTGCATCAAATCCCACGACTTTCATAGCGATGCAAATCTATTCTTTAAAGATCACATGAACAAGAAAGCCCATAGAGTCAGTATGCTCAAATAAATCCGGCCTGCCTCTCAACTGCCACTAAACTGTGCAAGCCCTTGTCCTCGTCCTGCATCAACAATGACTATATCCCTGCTAGCAGATCTCCTGGATATACCCACACTACACTGAAAGCTGTCCCCTGAGCACCATTCTACAGAGATTTCACCACAAAGCCTCTAACTTTGCCGGTTTTCTGTTCCCTTCACACTAAAGTCCAGCCTTCGCGAGTGATCTGCACAGCTATTAATGTGAAAAAACTTAGTATCTCAGTCGTACTCGGCATCTCTGACGGCCTTTTTTTAAAATGCATCTTTGATCAATCTTGAGATACAGAAAGAGCTCATTATGAAACAAGGTCTCGACGTCTGCCCACCAAGGCACTCAAGACTCCCCCCTACAGCTCTCCTTCCCATGCTCTCCAGAAATTCTGGAAGGAACTCAAAACCTGCCACCTCTCTTGTTTAGCTGTCAACTGAGGGACCCCACCATTCTGTCTTGACTAACACCCCCTTGCCCCCCGCCTCGGCTCCTGCTTTCACCCCTCCGCAAGCTCTGCAGAATTATTTTGTATGCGTACCGCTCGAACCATACTACTGTGCACTCTCTAGCCTGCGTGACTGTGGGGTATATTACAGTTGTGAATTGGGCCTGGATCCATGCACTATAAATAAATACACCCAATAAAATGGTACATAAAACATCTTTTTGCTTTGGAAATGTTAAAGTGAAAAGTAGATATTTAGAATTCTGTGTAGGGTAACTTGATTTCTTATAGAATATATATTAAATACATTTAGCAGGCATACCTATAATTGGGAAATGCATTTGGCTTTGTAAGTAAATGCTGCTCTTTCCTTTCATTGCAGGGCTCTTGCACATGAAATGTTTACCAAGTAAGTGTTCCCATAACTGCATGTCTTTGGTCCATGACTGCAGCAGTAGCTTATGAAGTGTTACTACTGTTGAGTGCCGGGGAGGTATCACAGTTGCAGGGATGGAATGTGAGTTACAGCTGCACACATCCTGCTACCAGAGGGTTCTCATTGGGTGGTCCAGCTTTTAAGAACTTGGTCCAAAACTGTGGTGTGGGTTATTTCACTGTTTCAATGGGGAGTTGAGACTGGGCCAGGTGTGATGGCTCAGTGGACAATCCTCCCCCACCGGCATCTGTGTTTAACCTGATGCTTGCAGGTACAATTCTGGTTGCTCCACTCAGCCTTTCATTCCTCCCAGGTCGATAAAATGAGTATTATTGAATATACTAACAATAAAAATCCATTATGTGCTAACGGCACTAAGAGACTTCTCGGGCTGAATGTGTGCCACATAAATATTCCTGTTATGCTTGAAATTGATGTCTCGCCAAAACAAATCTTGTAATATGTAATATGTGCAAAATGTGCACAGACTAGCAACAATTGTTGAGAAGTTTTCTGGTGTCCCATGTACGATGCAGATCTCGTAGTCCATGTGTGTAATCTGTTGTGTCACATATTCTTCTGGTTTTGGAAATAATAAATAAGTCATTTCTTACATATGCAGACATAAATGCTATGTGTGTGTGTGTGTATTGATTCACTAATTACTATTTGATCGAATTGACTTACAGGGACCTGAAGTATGTAATTCAGAGATTTGCTGAAGACCCAAGGCAAGAGGTGAGCTTCGGTCAGACGTTTGTGCAGTTAACAAGTGATGATTGTGGGTGCTGAGAAGCTGTGTTAGTGAAAGGGCTAGCACGTCACCTCTGTCCTTGACGATGATCTCAGTGCCTTGTAGGATAATATGGGATAGCTTAAGAGACCCTACAAAATGTAGACCGCATCACTGAACAGGTGGGACATCATAGATATCCAAAGATGTCCTCCAGATATTATTGCCTGGCCCATTAGGAGGGACCTTCTGCAGTGCTGTAGCCTCGGCCGTAGGACTTGATGGAGATCTTTGAAAGTGGTGTGACTTATTCACCTGCTAAAACCTGCACTGAGTTAGGGTGCCTGACTTCTTCTTGGTGGTCAATGTGGTTAAAACCTTCCAGAATATCTGAATAAATAGGGCTTAATAGTACATTAGTTCAGTCTAGTTCGTTTTCTGTTTAGGGCAGCAAGGCCACGATTTACACAGCCCAACTTTCCCAAAACGTAACAGGTTCTGAAGATGGATTCAGGACATATTTCAGTATTTTCATGGTGTGCAAATCCTAATCCTTAAAGGTCAGGCTTCAAAAGATAAGTTTTGAAAATGCTGGCCATATGATGCATTTCTCAGCACTTTTTCATAAAAAAAGTCTGAAAACCCATAGGTGGTAGAAGTAATTCAGAATGGCCTATCACATTTCTTCAAGTCTGCATTTCACTTAATTTAATTTTCCCATCCTGCCCTTTCAACTAAATGCTCAGTCATATGTTGTGATTGAGAATCTCTATGCAAGGTGCACAGGTGAGTAAATACATTTTACAGTCTTTGGCTATAGACAGCAGAGCTAGACAGACTTTATAGCCTGCCATAGCAGCAGAATAGCTCTTGCAGGTTCGTATAGCAGGCAGGTTATACCAGTCTTACTGGGTTGAGTCTCAGACAGTAGTCAATGATTATTGCTCAAATATTAGCTGTAAATATAGATTTAGAAATAGTGTTTTCCCCAAACATTAGCTTGTCAGTTCATGATAATACATGTATTTTGCAATCAAATATAATTGTCTCATTTTAGAAACACAAATGTTGTTCCCAAACCAAATACTGGCATTTTCATGAAAAACACAATTCCCTCTTAAAATACTAGTTTTCACTTTTAGTAAATACAAGTTTAGTGTCCAAATATCAGTTTGTGATTTGAATCCTATATTTATATTTGGTACCGCCAGTCATTAATAGACGATCCCTCCTTTGCCCATGGGTCAGATTTTCATGACAAATTGTGCCAAGAATTAGTTATGTCAACTACAGCATGATACTAGGGTCTAATGGTGCCCACAACATGTCAAAAATGACCAGCATTTTTCAAGGGTCAACATTATACCATGCATGGGAACCATCGTGCCATGGATGCTGACACTGACAGTATTTTAAGAACTACTACCATGATTTCAGGGCCACCATTCTAAAAGGGGTAGACACCATTATGCTATGGATGCCCATAATATGCCTAGCTTTACCATCATATTTCTAGGGCTAGCATTATATCAAGCATGCACACTATCATGCCATTAATGTCCACAATATGCCACGAATTACAACCCTTATGCACTGACCAGCTTTATAGCAAGAGTAGATTCTCCATGCCATTGATGACTGTACTATATCCAAGGAATTACCCCCATTACTCATGGACCAGCATTATACCAAGGACGAACACATCACTTCATCACATGCAAAATGTATGTTTGCACCCAGACACTCACAAACATCTGCGATCAAAACATTATTTTAGTAAACCTGTTAAAACCTGTCTGGTTCTGTGTCTGCCTCTCGTACTTCAGCTGAACTGCACTCCTTCACTCAGCTCCCAGTACCTACATGATGCACTGCAGAGCATGTGTACACATTGCGTTATTGAAAGCACACCGCCTGATATGGCCACACCACACTACTTGTACAGAGTGACTGAGTGGGCCTGGTATTGTCTTGTTCTAGTTAATCGAATCAGCAGATATAAATATTTGCCTATAATCAGCCAACCTCTAAAAGTGCTTTAGATGCCATTACACCACTCAGGGATTGGATTGCAACAACGCAAGGTTTGGTACCATCCAAGTGCATGATCTGCCAAACATATCTATCATGAAGCAGTGCAAATCTCTACAAAATTTCAAAATTCAATAATAAAAAGCTGTTCAGTTTGTTCACTCACCATCATGGTCTCCTAAGTCTATTAAGACTGGACCTCAACCATTGGGATCAAGAAGAAACACTGGGTAGAATATCAAGACACACATGGCAAAATCAGTGACTGGTTTCAAGTGCCACTACTGCACAAGCTCAAACAAATAAAAAATAGGTGGAAACACAATCTGCTCTGTGTGATATAATCAAAACATCTAAAGCTTTGACATCTAATAACCTTTATAAAAAATTAACGAAAGTAGATTAGGTGAATGAGATTTGCTATCCCACCAAGACAGGAAAATTAATTTACCGAAGAACCCTTTCCCAATTTGGGATTCCTCAGTATTGGAGGTAATTTAAACTGGATGTGTTTTTATACACTGTACATACCACAGGATGTTTGGTCTCAAAAGAATCATCAGTCGTATTACGTGATGTTGACTGTGGGGTTCTAGAAGATACATTAAGTATTTGCTTGATATTTAAAACTGATGAAATGAATATCCCTTTTGGAGGTGTAAATACAAGCCTCTACTGTTTACCCAGTCATATGTCCACCCAAATCGTCCATATTGTTTACAGTTTTCTTGAGTCATTGTTGAAATGATGCTTCCTCTAAAGCCTCTGGTGTAGCTCGAAACTACTGAGAACAACTAGGTCACCATCTAAAGAATTGTTGACTAATGGAACCCAGTTAGCAAGTTCTCTGGATCCAAGAGAAGAGAAGAAAATAATGGAAGGAGTATCGGTAAGTCTCACAATAGCTCAGATAATGCCAGACATATGCGTGGAACCAAGCAAAGCAGTTATCACCACAAAGATTATCTTCTGTGCCATACGCTAACTGTGCCACCTTGGAAATCATCGTGAAGGGTGAAAAAATGGAGTCCCTCGAAAGAGATCAGTCTTTCAGTAATGTCTCTAGTGCTGTTGCCTTGGCATCTGGTTGCCAGTTGAAGAATCGAGGGAGTTGAGCCTTGAGATAAAGACAAAAAGATCACTGTTCTATAAATGTGGCAGCCGAACATAGCTCAATCCTATTTGTAATTTCTGCCACATATCTAGTCTGGGACTATGCATTGGCCTCTACACTGGAAGCATCTAGTAGCTGTAGTACATGGATGGAAATGCCTATGTTCACACATAAGTTCCAAAACTATTTTGATTATTTTACCAGTCTTCAGACAAGTACCCACCCCAGATGATTCAGGCAGTGAATTGGAAAAACAACTTTGTTATTAATCTACAGTAGCAAAATTTGCCCTTCATTGTACCTTTTTAAGATGAAAGATCTGCCAGAAATATTGATATCCATAGATTCTTGCTGTAGGGTCAGGTTCCACATGTGAACAAATAACTGCAGTGGGGCGCCCCACTCAGTCTGGCTGCTGCTGTGTTCCATAATATCTGGTTAAAAGTTACTATGTCAACATTTGAGAAAGAGAAAAGGTCTTTGAAAGCCAAGCCAACCTCTAAGCAAGGGGCTTTATGCTTTGTAGTATATTGTAGCACACATGTGTAGACCAGACTTTGTGTGTGTGTTTGTTTGTTGCAGTATGCATTGAAGTGTGAAGTAGCTGTGTGTAAGTGTTGTGTGTTTGGCTGTAAGACAGTTTGCATTGATGTGCCAGGCAGGCTGTGTCGATATGTTTTTGTGCTACTCAGAATGCACTCATTGAACCAAGTTGAGAATGCATATGGTGACATGAGTGCATGCGGGAGAATGTGTGCATGCTTTTGATGGGAAATACTTAATTTTTTCCACAGCGAAGACTTGTGTCTAAGCTTCTCTTTATATTCTGTTTCAGGTGCACTCATGTTTGCTGAGCGTGCGAGCTGGCAAAGACGGTTGGTTTCAGCTCTATAGTCCCGGTGGAGTGGCCTGTGATGACGATGGAGAACTTTTTGCCAGTATGGTACGTGTCTGCAATAACGTGAGTTTTTATTCTTTGCTACAAGTACAGTAGTTAGTCTAGTTGACCACTAATGGAACTGTTACACCAAAGCCTATATATCTGTGGTATAATGATTACTGGTGCCCTCTTTCTGTAAATTCCTCCTTGAGACCACAGTATGAAGAGCTAAACTGTGTCCTGTTGTGAAGAACTATCAGTACCCATAACCATTGTGCAAGCTTGGCTTAGGGGATATACTAGTCCGTTTATTCCGTGGGTCCATGTACGTGCATATATAGTTATTTTCCCTTTCCCATCTGAATTCTGTATTCTTCAAAACGTGAGGGGCCGTGGAGGTCACTTTCATCTTGAGCCCTCATTTGATCATAGGTGTGATCCATTCTTTGCCACTTAACAGCCTCTTATTTTGGGGCTAATTAAATGGCAAGGAATGGAATCTACAGAAAATAAAAAGGGCTGTACCGATCCTTTCCACTTTCTGTTCCTGCCATTGACGTTTTGATTCCTGAGGCCAGGGATGGCAAGGGCATTGCCAAGGGTATTAAAAGAAAAGCTACCACTAATTCATATACATGATTGTGGGAGATCCCAGATGTTTTTCAGTTCTTTCTTGGATGCTTGTTGATACATCAATTCTTTGGAGCGATTCAAAGGCAATGGAAGGTATGTGCCACTGAGTATCTAGTTATTGCACTAGTGAGAGCTGTGGGGATTCCTTAATACTGGAAGCTTCGATTGTGGTCTCAGTATTTTTTAAGTGCCTGCAGCTGGTATCTACATTGGAGTCCATCTCCTACAACTTCTGAGGGTGGTGCATTGCAGTGGAGTATCTGCTCTATACCTGCATGATATGGCACACAATATATTAGGCGTGGCATGACTGTGCAGATGTCTGGCCACCTGTTATTTTCAGTTCTTTAAAAATATCTGTAGATTGCGCTTTGGCTCTACACAGAGGAATATCTTACTTACGCTTAATGCTATTGGGTGTTTGGTCTATCATTCCACCTCTTATAGAGTGCATGCAGCGCATAGAGGACTGACGTACACTAAATCACACCTTAAACTCGTTATCTCATAGTTGTATTGTATATATAAAAAGCAATCGTTTTTTTCACTGCAACAAGCTTTTTAAATATTGTAATCCGGGCTAAAATTGACAGTCAGACCTATTGGCTTTGCCAATGCTTGTTTTATTCAGAGAGAATTTTTTTATGTCACTGATCATTCCCTGTTGGCGTCAGACCTCCACCTTTTATTTACTCAGAATCCCTGATGAAAATATTTTGTGTGCGCGGATTCCATCTCTGGGACTAACCCGTGCACACCAGACTAATGGAGATTTCAAAATAGGAATGAGCCTTTGTGCTGGGTGTTTTTGTGCCAAATCTGTGTTATTTTTCCTCTCTGGCGTAAAACATCCTCATGGTTATATGCTGCTTTCTCTCGAGGGACTAGCCACATCAGGACTAATGAGCAATCGGGAGGGCAGCATTTTCCCATGGTATCCATAGAGGTCATTCACACCCCTGAGACAATGATAACTCTTGAACTGGTTTTATTTATATATTTATAAGTCTTGTTTTCACTGTTTCATCCACTTCTGAGCATGTCCAGCCATTGGGCCAAAGAAGAAGTCCTGTATGGTGAATGGTCCGTCCCTTTGGTCCTTTTCTAGAGAGGAGGGATGTTTGTGCCACTTGATACAGAGGTCTGGCTGGTTTTTTTGTGCCAGCAGTGTTTGCAGTTTGGTGTTGAATACAATCGGAGGCGTTCAGTTGTCTTTATTGCTTTTACACCTGGAGAAGCTAGATCCATCATTGTTAGGGGATGGAAGCTGAAAGGGTTGGAACAGGGTTTCTATGCAGCTCTACTTGAGTGCTTGACCTAAGAGTGTGACTATCAACAATTTCCTGAATAGGTGGTGTTTATTTTAGTCTCTGAGAGGCGGTGGCAAGTTATTCCTGAGCTGTTCTGCTTGGGCTTTTACTGTTTTTCCTCCATGTTTCTTCTGCTGTGCCTTTAGTCACTGGATTAGGAAGGGTTTACCCTTTTGGGCGGAATTGTAGTCATGTGCCACAGTCTTGACGTAGCTGGAGTTTTTCTCCTGAAGACTTTTAAGTTTTAAATCAATCCTCTGTTACAGTGCATGTCAGTGAAGAGCCCGCAGGCATTATGTTTGGCCTACTTCTTGATACTGAAGCATAGTTTGGCCACCTTGTTCTGTACTCTATGGAGCTTCTGGGTCTACTTTTTGGCAGAAACCAACATACGGAATATTACAGTGATCTATATACGAGTCGTTGGATCCCACACAAGGTCTTTTCAGTGGCAGGAGTGAGCCTCTGGAAGAATGTTTTCCAGTTCTGAGTTAGTTCGGTGTATGATTTGCTCCCTATACTCAGTGAGTTGGCTTGGGGCATCAGCAATGATTCTGGACATTCTGAATCTGCATCAAGCAAGTATCTTCCAGAATGTGGAGCAAAGCTGGATTGTTCAGTTTGTCCTTATCAGAATCGCCTTGGTTTTAATCTGTTAAAGCACAGGTCATTTCTTCCTTCATCTAAAAGTGAATACGTTCAAGGCAACTGGAGTTATCTCATGGAAGGTAAGATCCTCCGTCAACCAGAAGTGGATCATCACGTTGTCTGTGTTCATTTGCTAGAGGATGTATATTCATATAGTGTTTCTTGCAGGGGTCATTTTTGGGAGTTAAAGAAGGGGCTAGGGAAGAGCAAGTATCTTTTTTGTGCTCGACTTCAGCATGCCTACACAAACTTCTTGAATGTTTATTTTGGGTGCAGTTGGTGCAGTATGTGAACAGCATGTCCATAATACCACGAATGTGGAATTCATGGATATCAAATTTTTACCCTTTCTATTAGACATTTTTCACCTGTGTGAGATCTGTGCTGTACATTTTGTGTGTATGTTTATTGTTGTCTCTACAACTACATCTAGCTTTAATACATAAGCTGAGAGTTGGGGGAACAAAAAAGGCTCTTTTTAGACTAAGATTAGATCTCAGTGTCGTGGTATACCCCCTGACACTATCTAAGCTACACTAAAAAAAACTAAAAGAGTTTGAGATCATATAATTCATTTACCCTTAGCTCACAAGTGAGGCAACTAGCATTTTTCTAAAAATTATTGCATTCAATCCATCAGATTTATTCTGTAATGTTCTTAACACTTCATTTGACATAAAAAATGGTTTCTTCTTTCTTTGGATGCAATTCGAAACTCTGACTTTGCCAACACCTGCTTCGCAACTTATTTTATTTTTCACATCACTTCCTCAGGGACTTACGGGTTTAACTGGCAGTGTTGCTATAACAAAATATTCCTTTCTAGACATCACATATTCCATAAAACCAGCTGTAAAGGATTAACACACAGGTATCCTTTTGTTATAGTTTTCGCCACAGCAATTTTAAATGTATAGCGTGGCTGTGGGCCTCTTTATCAAGATAAAGTTAATCTTCAGTCCCCATGTTGAGTCACGATCACCTCCAGCATCTTTTTCCACCTCGTATGTTGTTTCCTCAGCGTTCCTCATATGTTGTTTCCTCAGCGTTCATCGTATGTTGAGTTTCCTCAGCTTTCCTTGTGTGTTGAGCTTCCTCAGCGTTCCTCGTATGTTGCAGTTTTCTCAAGGAACGCTGAAAAATAGGGCTTTATGGTATGCACGACTTCCCAACCCATTGAACAATGTCCTTAACCTGTGCTATCTCCGAGCTGGTTTGTTGAAATGAACAGCTTGCTTCTAAAGTCAGCAATTGGTTTTTCAATGTCAATTGGGTCTCTGCTGCGTAGTTCTAAGTGGGCCAAAAAAGGCTGTACTATTCGCAGAAGTCCTTCCCCAAGCCTAGGCAGTAGGTGTCCTCTTACCCTCTGCCTGTACTATGTTTGTCAGGGATGATTGGGTGCTCTGATAGAATGAGATCGTGTAGTAGTTCACATTTGTGGAAGTGAGAGGTAGTCCACAGCCATCTCAAATACCTAAGCCAATAGGCTAGCTTAGAAAGGTTAGTGTCTGCCCTGATATCTGTCGTCTACAGTCCACAGGTTTAAATTCTTGTAGGACAGACTGCTTACCCTTGCTTGATCGATAAATACATCTGAATCGGGTAATACTGACACCTGTAAATTGCAGGGCTATGGAACTGCAAAAAAACTGCAGTAATGAGCAATAAATAAGTTCCTCACAACAGAGCTGATTATGTCTCAGAAGTTATCCAGCTCTTCTATTTGTTTAAAGTTTGTCTCAAAAGCGAATGGTGTAAAGACATTCAGCCCTGTCACCACTGATGCCTCTTTAGCTTCTCTCATGCCACCTTCTCAGCCATCCACACTCTCATACCATTCTGTTGAGAGACACCAGAGTAGGCTGGAAAGAGTACTGGTGAGACTGGAAGAGTTGTACAGTGCAAAACTGATAACATGTAGTATAATGAAAGGACAAAATCCAGTAATTAAAAGTGATACATTACCTAACAAACAGGTACCTTTATACCGAGGATACATAAAATATGCAACAATAAATTGTAAATATTTATTTTTCTGCACAGCCTGCTGTCTCATGCCTTCTTTTGCGTGGTTGCTTCCTAGACAGGTTTGCCCTATATGTCACTTTCATACCAAAGTGTTCAGACCATTGCAGAGCTCTAGAGTGAAGGGGGAATGTTCAGCTCCTCGGTTAGCAAGAGCTGGGACAAGGCCTCCTGTCGACATACTCAGCCACAGAACTAACAGTGGGTAAGAGGTAGAGAACACAAATAACAATAGTGCCTAAGTGGAAGAGTAACTGGTTAGAGAAGGGCATTTCATGAGGGACTGCCTTGGCCTTCAAGAGGACTGCTCTGAAGTACCAGGCTTGTTACAGGAATTAATAGCGCCTGCTAGGTGGAATCTATAGACCAATGGGATTGCTGAGGGGTTTGGTGGAGTACTGGAGATGCAGGGCGTATCAATACGTCACCGGCAGTGGTGAGGGCATAGATAGGGCTCTTGAGGTGCAGAGGTATGCTTTAAGGCATCGCTGGTAGATCAGATTCCAAGATTTTCGGAGACCTGGGCACAATGAGAATTTTCTTTTTAAGTCTCCCCCGCCCCCATTCATAGCAGAAAGACAGTTCCTGAGCTGAGGACATTTTTGCTGCTTGTGGCCCTTTTGTGATGGTGCCGTAGGTCAGCGACCTAGACTGGCTTTAATGCATCCCCGGCTCAGACTGGTGGTGTTCGAACAACTGATAGGGCACTGGGGTTTCACAAGCAAGCAATAGGTTGGTCACTCCGAGGAGGGGCATATGTAACTGTTAAGGCACTTGGTGGCACAGAGCCACTTAACAGGGTATTCTGAGTGCAGAAGGAATGGATAGGGAGCTAGTGGGGCATAGACTATATGTCTCACTCCTCAAATTCCTCGTTCAAGAGCAGCTACACGTGAAACAACCAACACATTTCTCACGTAGGGCACACCACAGTCCCACACTCTTCCTGCCAACCACAACCTATGGGCTACAGCATTAACTGAAACCACTTTTGGACCTCATGATGGTTATGAAGCACTATAAGTGCACTTACAACCAATCAAGGGCATTAGGAGTTCAGAGGCACTTAATAGGGGACTGAAAGTGCACGTGCAATTTGTGAGGAACTGATGGTGCTGTGGTGATAAATAAGGCACTGTCGGTGCTGTGCCAAGGGCACTTCGGTGGTTGGATCCAGTGGTTCTGAAGAACATATATACAATAGGAGTATTATGCAGTTCATTTACAACAGCAGAGAGGGCTTAAAAAGACTAGTATTGATGGCCGTTTTCTTAGCCTGGAGCAGTCTGCTGTAGCAGGTAGAGACGCTTTATTATTATTTGTGACGTGGTTATTTAATATTCAATGCATACTAGAAGCAAATGGTAAACTGAAAACCCCTTGTTGCTGACTGTCACAAATTTGTGTAAGTAGTAGACTTGATATGACATCTGTGGCATCTGCAGAGTGGCAGTGGCTTGATGTGCAAATGTGGGTCTGCATGTGAGGGCCTTGCAGTCTAAAGGGAACCCAGAAGTAAGAGGAAATGTTGGGTTTTGTTTTGCGTGTGTTTTGTGGGACAAAAGTTAAAACCTTGGAAGCACCTGGACATCATTTAGGGGTACCCTTGGCAGCACGGCTTGCCCATGGCACTGCCCCTGCCACCCTTGGTTTCAGAAGTCATGAGAGCAGCAGCAGGAACAGACAGGAGAGTCCAGTTTACTTTCTGTGGTTTTCCCTCCTTGTCCATCCCTTAACCTTAGCCAATAGGAGGCTGTTGAGATGCTAAGAGTGGTAAAATGTATCAACCATGCAATGTCCTCAGGAGTCTCAGGATGAGTGATGTCATTTCCTCTGGCACTTTGATGTTCAATGTCCACGTGCAAGCACTCGCTGTTGCTATGCTCCATTTAACACAGTTGACTTCACTCTCAGTTTGTTGATCATGTAGAGTTAGTGTTTGAACTGTTGTATTTCTTGGAGATGTGCTTTTTCACGCACAAGTCTAACTCTGTCTCCATTCACACAGGTACACATTTTAATGGGCTCCTGCTACAAAACCAAGAAGTTCCTGCTGTCACTGGCAGAAAATAAGCTGGGACCTTGCATGCTGCTTGCTCTCCGGGGGAACCAGACTATGGTGGAGGTACAGTTGTCTTATTGTTTGTCCTTTGACATTAGCACACACCTGGTGTTATACTGGCATACATGCCAACTTCTGAAAATGGATAAGTTGGAGAATTAAACCAAGAATTGGCAGAGATCTGGCCTTGACAGTCAGCCTTTTGGATTTGCCAGTGCTTGTTTTATTTCTTCATTGCTTTTGCAGCAGTTCAGTGTTGGGGGAGCTTGCTGGGCTTTTACCAATATAAAAAAGGCCCCAAAACACTTTTTTTTTTGTTCTCAAAAAGCATACATTTCCATAGTAGTCTCTAGCATTATAGAAACTACTTTGTGTGTGGATGTGCTCCCTGTGAAAGAGCCTAAAGTTATCACACACAGTGAAGCTAGCCACCGGCTTAAGTGGGCCAGCCAACTGCCCCTGGCAGTATGCTGTAGTGAGCAGGAGAAAAATGTAAATCACACAACAGACCAATGGATGAAAAGGGCTGGCTGAAAGGCCACTATAATCAAGTACATATTTTTGTAAAATCAAGTGTTATTGGCTAATCCCAGACCTAAGCCTATGGGGCATTTAATTTCCCGATCAATTTACATTCAAGTGGATAAGTTGGGAGAAAGGTAAAATATATCTGGAGTATACCGCCTAAATAAAGGAGTGTAGTCATGCATGTGATGGGATCTCAGGCGATATTACCCTTAAAATCAGGGTGTGCTGTGAAGAATACTCAGCCCGATAATATTTTAATATGGGTTATGCCCTTGCCGCAGAGTGCGTAGGAATGCTTATAATCGGATTAATGTGAGCTATTGCTGTGAACATAGTGTTACTATGAAGGCAAGTATTTTAACCCACGGCTGTCAGCCCAGAAAGGCATTTGTCCTTCCTCACTCTACAAACCTTGGGGTTATGTGGCACAGTCTCTTGTGAGCACACCTTTGTGTTGGAAGTATGAATATTTTATAATAGATGGAATGACACTCCCTTAGCTTTCCATAGTGAGAGATATGTGTTGTTGTGAGTGCAGAATTGTCTCTCTTTTAGAAATTCATAACTGCAGGGCGGCTGCTGGTTGTGGCAGAAGAGCTAAGGAGACACGTATACCAGTACCCCCGTGGAATGG
Organism: Calotriton arnoldi; assembly: GCA_963921515.1. NCBI lineage: Eukaryota > Metazoa > Chordata > Amphibia > Caudata > Salamandridae > Calotriton > Calotriton arnoldi. The sequence continues at coordinate 7,727,806 of CAWUFW010000013.1, read as the reverse complement.
GAACTATTGCCACAGTTCTCAAACTATCACATAATGAACATTAGTTAAGCTTTACTTGATTTTTTTTCTTTCAAAGTGTTAATAAAGAATATGTAGTGGAATTTTAAATGAAACTTTTTGAAAAATTTGTTGTAACTTCTGAATTTAATGTTTTGCAAAGAATTGCACATTTTGGGTTTCAGATTTGCATTTATGATGAAGCATGTGTTGACTTTTATTTTTAGTGCTATAATAAAGAAAGTTTTACTTTAGACATACCTTGTACTAAAAAAAATCATACACACACATACATACATATATATATGTATATATATATTTATATATATATATATATCTGAAAGAGACACGTTAGTGACAGATTCCTTACCTTAGAATATCCCCAGGCGTCAGGCTGGATCCGGAAAGTTTTTGCGTAGCAGGACCCTTGCGCGTCAGTAGGCGGCGTCGTGCGGCTCCGCGTCCGTCGTCGGCGTCGTGATTGCCGGGATGACGTCGCGGGCAGTACTTAGACGCCGCCCCTGCGCGCTGACGTCAGTTCTTCTTTTTCCGCGCCAGCAAGCGCAGATCCGGGAAGAGCAGTGCCCTAGTCATTTTTTGGTGAATTTTTTCACTGTTTCTTCGAATCGACTTCAAGGTGTCGTAGGGATGCCCGGCTTTAAACGTTGTGGCGCCTGTGCTCGGATGATGTCCATCACAGACCCTCATCGGGAGTGTCTCTTCTGCCTCGGCCGAGGCCACGACACGGAGTCGTGTTCCGACTGCCGGGCCCTCAACCCGAAAGCTTTGCGAGAGCGGTCTCGAAAGCTCCTCGAGGCCCGGCATTCGGCTCCGCGCCACACCAAGCCCCGGTCGCGTGAGAGGTCGAGGGGTCGGTCGCGGAGTCCTCACCGGTCGTCGGCATCGAAGTCTTCGTCGTCCGGTAAGTCCAAGCACAAAAAGTCCAAAAAGCATCGTCGCTCTAGGACTTCGCCTCGCCGGTCTCGCGACTCGGCTGAGGCCCCTCCCGGCCCCGGACATGCCTGTGGAGTCGCCCCCGCAATACCCGTCCTTCCCGGGTTCGTGGGCGGATCCGGCCCAAATACAGGAATTCCTGTCGGCCATGGCCCGCCTCTTCGGGCCTCAAGGTCCCTCCGGTGTGCCTTCGGGCCCCGCGGGCCCTGATGGGGTTGCCCCGGCGTCGCCGACGGCTCCGGCCCCGGCGTCGCCCGTGCCTCCAGCCTCGATCCCGGCTCCGGCCTCGGCCTCGATCCCGGCTCCGCAACCCCCATCGACGCCGGTCGACCTGACCACGCCTCCGCCGATGTCTCCGGTGCCGTTCTCGACGCCGCCTGGGGCTCCGGGCGGCGTCGTCCCCAGTTCCTTCCGGCTCCGGACATGGACCCGGACCGACGCCGCTCGACGCCGGTTCCGGCGCCGATGAGACCTTGGGTCCCAAATGTCCCTCCTCCTCCTTATTTTGAACCAGAGGAGGACCAGGAGGACTGGGAGGGGTCTGATGACCCTCTGGCACAACAGTGTCAGTATGATGAGGACTGGACAGAGGGTCTAGGGGATGCCAGTGGTCTAGATACTTCCCCTGACACTGGCATGCTGTCTCCTCCCGTGGCTATGGAGGAGGGAGCCAATTTTGCAACGGTGTTGCGTAGGGCGGCTGGAGCCTTACATCTCCAACTCCCTACTGTGGCGGTCAAGACTAATCTCTTGACAGAGGTGCTTCAGCCGGCAGCCTCCTCTACGGAGACTGTGCTGCCGTTTAACGATGCCCTCACTAACGTTCTTTTGGGCGCCTGGTCCAAGCCCAACACAGGGGCTCCTGTGGATAGGAACGTGTCCCGACGCCATCGCCCAGCTCCGGGCGACCCCCTATTTCTCTCTGTCCACCCCACTCCTGAGAGCTTGGTTGTCCAAGCCTCCGCTTCCCAAACCGCCTTCCCTACCGCCCCTCCGGATAGGGAATCCAAACGCCTGGATCAATTTGGGAAGAAGGGTTTTTCTTCCTCCAGTGCTGGCTTGCAGTCCATCAACACTGCTTGTCTTTTGGGCCGATATACCCACTCCTTGTGGGATTCGGTGGCGACTGTTTTGCCCCAGTGTTCTGAGGAGGTCCAGACACTGCTTTCCCGCGCCATTGCGGAAGGAAGGGATGCGGCCAAATACACAATACGATGTGGCCTTGATACCGCCGACTCGCTGGGCAGGTCTATTGCAACGACGGTGGCGCTGCGTCGCCACGCCTGGCTGAGAACCACTGGTTTTTCAGGGGATGTCCAGAATACTCTCATGGACATGCCCTTTGATGGAGTCGGTCTTTTTGGGTCCAAAGCAGACCATGCGTTGGAGCGCTTTAAGGACTCACGGGCTACTGCCAAGTCCCTGGGCCTTTCTGCTACACGCCCTCCGCTAACTTCTGCTTTTCGCCCCTATCGTGGCCACGGAAGGGGCGCCCAGTCACGTCAGCAGCCCAGCCACCGGCCCGCGCAGCAGGCGTCTTCGCGTGGCCGAGGACGTGGATACCGCCGTGGCGGTTCGGGCAACCAGCGTGCGGGTCAGGCCACCACCTCCAACCCGTCCGTGGCCTCCAAGCCCTCCTAGTCCCTCCTTTCAGGTGCACAGCACGCCAGTAGGGGCAGGGTCCGCCATCACCTTCACCACTGGCGTCCCATCACCTCGGACAGGTGGGTCTTGGACATTGTCCGAAGGGGCTACTCCCTCCCCTTCGAGACCACCCCCCAGCCATGCCACCTCAATTCCACCGCATGTCAGGGGATCACTTGGTACTTCTGCAGAAGGAAGTCACGGCCCTCTTGGCCAAGAGGGCCATCGAGCATGTTCCGACCCCAGAAGTAGGGCGTGGTTGCTACTCCCACTACTTTCTGGTGCCCAAAAAGGACAAGGAGGACATGCGTCCTATCTTTGACCTCCGGAACGTCAATCGCTTCCTCCGGAAGGAGAAGTTCAAGATGCTCACCCTAGCTCAGGTCTTGACTGCCCTCGACCCTGGAGACTGGTTGGTAGCGTTGGACTTGCAGGACGCCTATTTCCACATCCCCGTCCTGCCAGCCCACCGGCGTTACCTTCGGTTCACGGTAGGCCTCGAGCATTTTCAGTTCACCGTGCTCCCCTTTGGCCTTACAAGTGCCCCTCGGGTGTTCACGAAAGTGATGGCGGTGGTCGCAGCTCATCTGCGCCGGGCAGGGGTTTCAGTCTTCCCCTACCTCGACGACTGGCTGCTGAAGGCGGGCTCGTCCCAGGCAGTCGTCTCCCACCTCCAGACTACGGCCGAACTCCTGCACTCGCTGGGGTTCTCCATCAATGTGCCGAAGTCGCATCTGATTCCTTCTCCACAGCTCCTTTTCATCGGAGCAGTTCTGGACACGACACAGTTTCGGGCCTATCCTCCCGAACGGCGAGTCCGGGATATTCAGGCTATGATTCCGATCTTTCAGCCTTTATCCTGGGTTTCGGTACGGATGACCCTGAGGCTGCTGGGCCTCATGGCCTCCTGCATCCTGCTGGTCAATCATGCCAGATGGCATATGCGGGCTCTGCAGTGGGACCTGAAGTTCCAGTGGGCGCAGCACCAGTGCAACCTGTCCGATCACGTCCAGATCTCGGAGGGGACTGCAAAACAGTTGCAGTGGTGGCTTTCGAACTGGCAATGGGTCATGGGCAGATCCCTCTCCCTTCCCCAGCCAGAGCACACAGTTGTGACGGACGCGTCCCTTCTGGGATGGGGCGGTCACATGGGAGAGGCGGAGATCAGAGGCCTCTGGTCTCCGGCGGAGTCCCGGCTCCATATCAACCTTCTGGAGCTCCGGTCGATCCGACTTGCACTCAAGGCATTCCTTCCCTCTGTCAAAGGGAAGGTAGTGCAGGTGTTCACAGACAACACCACCGCCATGTGGTACTGCAACAAACAAGGCGGGGTGGGGTCTTGGACCCTTTGTCAGGAGGCTCTCCGCCTCTGGACATGGCTGGAACATCAGGGCATGTTCCTGATGGTTCAACACCTGGCAGGTTCCCTGAACGCCATGGCGGACGAACTCAGCCGCAGGTTCATGATGGATCACGAATGGCGTCTTCACTCGGAAGTGGCGCAAGGACTCTTTCTACAGTGGGGAGAGCCTTGGTTAGATCTATTCGCCACCGAAAAGAACGCGCAATGTCATCAGTTCTGCACGTTGGAATTTCCAAGGCGGCACTCGCTCGGCGACGCTTTTCGTCACGAGTTGCGGTCTATTGTACGCCTTTCCGCCTATACCACTTCTACCCAGAGTGTTGAAGAAGATTCGGCACGACCGGGCCCAAGTCATTCTTGTGGCTCCGGACTGGGCTCGAAGAGTTTGGTATCCCGAGCCACTCAATATGAGCGTAGATCCCCCGATCCGTCTGCCTCTTCGGGAGGATCTTCTGTCGCAGCAGCAGGGGACGGTCCTCCACCCGAACCTGTCCAGTCTACACCTGCTTGCGTGGAGATTGAGCGGCGGCAGTTGATTCCTTTCGACTTGCCTCCCGAAGTTTGTGATGTGATTCTGGCAGCCAGGCGTCCCTCCACTAAGGTGGTATACGCCTGCAGGTGGAACAAATTTGTGGCATGGTGCACAGCAAAGGCTGTGAATCCCCTTTCTGCCCCTCTTTCTGAGGTCCTTCTGTTCCTTCTTTCTCTGGCCCAACAGGGTTCTGCCCTGGGTACCATCAAGGGTTATCTTTGTGCTATCTCGGCCTTCCTCAGGCTCCCTGATCAGCCCTCCCTTTTCAAGTCCCCTGTTGTTAACAGGTTCTTAAAAGGCATTACTCACCTCTTCCCTCCTGTTCCGTTTGTGATGCCTCAGTGGGACTTGAACTTGGTTCTTACCTTTTTAATGTGCGCTCCCTTTGAGCCTCTACATAACTGTCCTCTTCGTCTTCTGACTCTGAAGACAGCCTTTCTAGTGGCCATCACCTCCGCTCGGCGGGTGAGTGAGCTCCAGGCTCTCTCTTGCAAACCTCCCTTTCTGTCTGTTCATCCAGACAAGGTTGTTCTTCGGACGCGTCCGTCCTTCTTGCCAAAGGTGGTTACTGCTTTCCACATTGGGCAGACCATCACTTTGCCCACCTTCTTTCCGCCTCCGCATCCTTCCAGAGAGGAAGAGAGGCTCCACCGTTTGGACCCAAAACGTGCGCTCTCCTTCTATATCGACCGCACAAAACACTTCCGGGTGGATGACCAGCTCTTTGTTGGCTACGTGGGCGCCAAAAAAGGTCGGGCGGTGCACAAGAGAACCATCTCCCACTGGGTTACCTTGTGCATCAAGACCTGCTATTCTTTGGCTAAGAAGGAGCCTCCTGTTGGGCTGCGTGCCCATTCCACCAGGGCAACGGCTGCTACCACGGCCTTGGGCTGCGGTGTTCCGCTGCCGGTTATCTGTCAGGCAGCTACGTGGGCCTCGCTGCACACGTTCACAAAGCATTACTGCCTTGATAGTCAGGTCCGGAGGGACGGCTTCTTTGGCCGTTCTGTCCTCCAGGACTTCCTTGTCTGATCTTTGTTCGCAGACCCACCACCGGGGTTGGTATTGCTGGGGTATCTATTCTAAGGTAAGGAATCTGTCACTAACGTGTCTCTTTCAGATGCACAAGTTACTAACTTGTGTAACGATATATCTGTAAGAGACAGTAGTTAGTGACAGATTCCTACCGCCCCACCCATCCTCCCCGTTCTGCGAACTGATTTCTAGGGTTAAGGACATCCCTTTCAGGGCCCTAGTATTTTTCAGACACCTATCTCAGCTTCTTGCATGGCTCTGCGTTCCTGGCGCAGAAAGTCGTGTACAGAACTGACGTCAGCGCACAGGGGCGGCGTCTAAGTACTGCCCGCGACGTCATCCCGGCGATCACGACGCCGACGACGGACGCGGAGCCGCACGACGCCGCCTACCGACGCGCAAGGGTACTGCTACGCAAAAACTTTCCGGATCCAGCCTGACGCCTGGGGATATTCTAAGGTAAGGAATCTGTCACTAACTACTGTCTCTTACAGATATATCGTTACACAAGTTAGTAACTTGTGCGTTTGTGTGTGTGTATATGTATGTATATAAGTATGTGTGTCAAGCCCTCCTCTCCCAGGTCCAAGAGAGAAACGCGCACCCCGGCAGTGTGATTCAAATAAGAGTTTATTCACCTATTCCAGTCACCATTGACAGCATGAGGAAAGGAAAAACACCCTACACGTTTCGGCGTGCCAGATGCCTTGATCACGGGTGTGAGGCAGAAGGGTCTTTGGAGAATGTATATATATAATATATACATACACACACTGTGGGTCAGGCTCTTCATCCATTGGTCTGGGTCTGTTCAGCTGTCAATCACATTTTGCTTCTGCCCACAGCAGCATTGAAAAATTAGACAGCCACTTCAGCTATATGCACTCTTGCACTGTGAGTGACTGCATTTCGCCTGATCACATGTGCACACCCATCTAAAAAGAAGTCTACTTCAGTACCAGGGCTGGAGGGCCAGTTCTTTACTTTGGCAATGTTTTTTTGTTCATTCCATTCCTTATACCTTTTTATCTTATTCAGTCATCATTGTGTGCTTAAAGTATGTCTTTAGGTTACAGTAATTCAAAAGTCAATAGTAGTACCTTTTACAGGATTAAGAATCATATTTTCCTGTAATATTCATACAAATTAAAAGGGGTTTTGACACCTGGTTATTTACAATCACCACCTAGGAAGGATCCATATTATTTCTTCAAAATTATATGTGATTGTTAATTTTTGTTTTATATTTAAAAATTGTATTCGCGTATGGTCATGTTTGGTGGAGGCATGTTTTCTTTACTTTTCTTTTTGTGGTATATGCTTGAAATAAAGACAAATAATCATTGTATCGTAGGCTTGCCAAGAACAGACCAATTGGCTTTGTCAATACTTGTTTCATAGGCAAATTTAAAAAGCAAGCTGAAGAAAATAGGCCTTTGTAAAAGGTTTGCTAGATAAGATTTAATAAGGAAGAACAGAGCTAAAATTCCAAGTAAACATGAGGGTTGGAAGCATAGAATTGACACCCGGTTTCAGTCTCACTCTTTCGACTGTGTCTCTGCTTGAATTAGGAATAAATGGTTGATCATTGATGTTACCATCTGACATGTCCCTGCCTTCTATCCCAAGATTCTCTGCTTGATGCTTGAATACAACATCACAGAAAACAATGACACACAGCTGCAGATCATCTCAACGCTCGAGAGCACAGAGGTTGGGAAGCGCATGTATGAGCAGCTGTGCGACCGGCAGCGTGAGCTGAAGGAACTGGTGAGTACCCTAGTCGAAGTTTAGACCTACTGGAAAGAATATGTGGTCATGCCTGTTGAATATACCATTAACCGATCTGCACATCGAGTGCAGTGGCCAACCCCAAAACCAGTCTACAAAAGAGAGCCTACCTTACGTTTGAGACCCTATGTCTTACAGCCACTTCAGACATCTAGGTACATTCAATGAGAGCTAATGCCCTGGGAGCCACGCATGATCACTCCACTTCCTGGCTCAAGTTTTAAAAATCAAGCCCATTACTTTCATCAACCATTCTATTCACACGTTAACTCTGCCAATGGTTGATGTTTTACTCCTCTCTGTATTTTCCGGAGCTTCTGAATGTTCAATTCATTGTTTGTTAAATAATAGTGAACTTACAATTCTAAAGATGTCTTTGTTGGTACACTCTAAAGTAAAGCTATTACTTTTCTATCCTTATTCTCGCTCGCGCTTTAAATACAGCGCAGTGCTCTGTTTTGTGTTTTTTCTGCACTAAACATACCAGATCTCATACTCGGTTTGCTGATCACTATTAAACCCAAACCCTTCTCAGTTAGTAGAATTTAGGTGTTTTCTTCCTATGTGGTATATATTTTTTATATTGTTGCAACCACGGTGTATGAATTTCACTAGTTGAAAATTGTGGACTTTTTAAAAACAAATTTTTTAGAGTTTTATATAGCGCGAACTAGACCCAAGACACCGGGTATCAGAGCGCTTTACATGAGCACCAGTTTCGTTACAGATGGACACATACATTTTTTTGTTAGGCACGGGTACATTAAGTGATTTTCCCAGAATCACAGGATGTTGAGCGTCGTTGCCGAGACTCGAACCCTGTTCCTCAGCTTCGGAGGTCGACCGCTCTGGCCGTAAGGCTACATCCTCTCCCAGATTATCTTCCAGTATATGCATACATTTAGTTTGTTACATGCTCCCAATATATTTAAATAGTTATACTCCTATGGTATAGTTTTAGATTGTGACACCTCAGCAGTCTGATTTTAGATTTTTGCACCGTGATGGTTATAAAAGAATCTCGTTATGATTGTGGCATCCTTGAGAGCATGTTATTCAATTGTTACATCCTCAGAGTATGACATTAGATTATTAAACCCCTGGTGTCTGATATTATATATCACCGATTTCTCCAGTACATTTTTACATTGTTATAAACCCAGAGTATGATTTTAGATTGTACCAATCTGTAGGCATAATTTTTAATTTAGATCTTTACTATGTGATTGTAGAATGTTAGACCTTAAAAGAATGATTTTAGATCTTCTCATTCCAGTGTATAAATTAAAATAATTAAAGCCTTGCTATGATGGGCAACACCTTGGAATGCGTTTGTGTTTAATATACCCTCGTAGTATGATTTTTGATGCGAGGATCCCCTCCAGGGTGAGTTGTGCCCTATACAAATACACATAACATGTTTCTCCCCTGGAATATGATTTTATATTGTTACTCTTGATATACGATTATAGATTCATGCTCCGAGTATGATTTTGGTTTGTTAAATCCGTGTGATATAATTTTTGATTGTTACATGCTCACAGTATGACTTTAAATTCCAAGGCTATGACTAGGAATAGTTATACTTTGGAGTATCAGTTATTATTTTTATTATTTTTAGTCCCTTTGGGTGTGCTTTTAGCTTGTTAAACTCCAGGACAATTATTTAATATTTTAGCACTGCTGATGTGTGACACTGGATTAATAGACCCCAAGGGCATTATCTTAGAAATGTTAGATTGTTAGGCCCCAGGTCTTGACTTTACACTATTATATCCTTAGTGTATGACGTGGGAGCATTGCTCTTGGTGTATGATTTTAAAATGTGAGTAGGATATTTTCAATGGGTGGCCTCCCCTTGCAGTAGAATGCCTCATGTCGTTTGTCCCAGCCCAATGTTCTCCTCTCTTTGAGTCCCTCTGATAAATAGTGGTTTCTAATATGACACCATGTTCTTGTTTTATTGACATGTGTTCTCTCCTACAGCAAAGGAAAGGCGGCCCCACGCGGCTCACACTGCCCTCGAAGTCCACAGTAAGTTGATCCTAAATATGGCACAGTTTCGTTCTATTCTTTGTCTTATTCAGTCATCATTGTGTGTTTAAAGTATGTCTTTAGGTTACAGTAATTCACCCACTAGCTAGGAAGCACCCATACTATTCCATTAAAATTATATGGGATTGTTCATTTTTTTTTTTTTTACATTTAAGTTTTGTATTGGCATATGGCTGTGTTGCTGGCCATTGTGGATTCTAGTAGGTCAGCACAGGTTCTAGCAGGACATTGCGGGTTTTAGAAGGTCATGGTGAGTTCTTAGAGTTTCTCATGGGTTCTAGAATGGCATAGCCAGCTCCAAGGAGTTACGGCAGATCCTGGTAGGTCATGGGAGGTTTTATTGTTAAACACTGGTGTAATCCCCACACTTTTCATTTGAGACACCCTTCCTAGAACAAGGTTGCTTGGATAAGAGATGTGTATCTCTTCCTTTTTTGCAATTGTAGGTTTATTCTCTTACCTATGTGACGTAATAAATGTCAGGTCTTCTAATGTCAGCTTGACTTAACCCTGCTAAAAGCTGCCTTATATCAAGCTAAGGGTTACGCTGTTCTTAATGACTTTACCTTGACCCCAGCAACACAAAAAGATGATGGACGGAATGCTGAATATTGTCAAACATTCACCCCCAGTCACAGATCTGGGTTAACTCCATCTGTCCAAGTCCAAACTGGGGTGGTGTGATGAGCAAAGAAACGATGGATTTAGGCCCAGATCTCTGTACTGGGGGGGAATGTTTGACAATGTTCAGCATTCCATCCATCATCTTTGTGTTGCTTTACCTAGACCCCATACACATATGACAAGGACAACCTACTATGCCCACTGGACAGGGGTCGAAGTTTAAAAATCTGACACAAGCGTCATGTGGGACTCTTTCAAATAGAGAAACCCCGTCTGTTAGAGGACTCTACAATCAATTTAACAACATAATTTAGATGCAAATAAATTGTGTACAAAACAATTGTAAAGCTAGAGCACAGGACACAGAATTTCTTTTTTAACAGATATGTATTGAATCCATACATATACATTGTAACATGATCAAGGTGGATGTAGTGCGGACGACGCAGTGCTCAATTGGTGATTCCATTTACAACATATGATACAAAGGACACTGTACAATCCCCAATGGTTGTACTCCTATATTACAAACCATACATATAGGGAAGCCTAAATCAATTCACAAAGACAACCAATTTGGGGGGGGGGGTTCATAGACATTTCTACCTCAAAATAGTTAAAGGGTCTCAACAGGGCACAGTCATCCGACTACCATACCACCATCGTGCTGGTGTAGATTACCTCACATGTATGTCTGCAATTAATGGCTCCAGGCTCCCCGCTTTAGAATTATGCTTTCATGAGGACTTTGATTATTTGCATATTCATATTTGCTTAGGATTTGAATAATGTCACTCTTGGCAGGCTCGGATTCACTTCCAGAGCTGCAATACATCTGTGTTTGGTGTTTTACATGTTATATATCCATACTTTAACTGAGGTGGAAACATAGTTTTTAATTCTGAAACGCCACTGTCCACTGGTGTCTATAAGAACGGTCTTCAATATGGCGGCTCGCCTGGAAGAGGACCTTTAACATGCGAGAGCTCTTTGTCTGGGAACGAGTACACCCCAGTGTTGCTTACTTCAGGGTCACTGATGTGGTTTGTTGTAATTGTACTTGTACAAAGGTTGTCATTTAGCCCATGGTGGCATTTGCTGCAAGTTCATTCATTGTACCAAGGTAAGGCGTTGCCAACCACTCCTCTTGTTCTCATCATGTGTAATTCTTCTTTGTAGGACTCAGACCTTGCCCGGTTGCTTAGCTCGGGGTCGTTTGGAAATCTGGAGAACCTGAGCCTAGCCTTCACCAATGTAACCAGTGCCTGTGCTGAGCATCTCATCAAACTGCCCTCCCTGAAGCAGCTCAACCTCTGGTCTACACAGGTAGGAACATGCACAGGCACTCTGTGCCCCGGAGGTTGAACGACAAGATACAGCTAAACAGTAAACATGTATACAGCCATCCCCAGAGAAGTGAACCCACACATGTTCCACCAGCACAGTGGGCCTGTGCCAGAAGATGCGTGGGCTGTGGAGCGATCCATGTCCACAGCACTGCCAAGAAGCGGCTGCCCATGGATTCTGTGCTCACTGGTCTTCAGATCCATACCATAGCTTGCACAGGGTGGTCTTGTCCAGTGAACTTGCACCCACCCATCCGGAGAAACTTCATATTGTGTTCTTGTTTCAAGAACCTGCACTCACCCATCCTCAGAACCTGCATATTGAGATATTGTCTCAAGAACCTGTTCCCAAGCATCCATACAACCATCACATTGAGTCCCTGACGCCTGCAGCCACTCTTCCTCAGATCCTTCACATTGTGTTCCTGTACCTGGAGGCTGCACCCACTCATCCTCAGAAGTTGCAAATTGTGTTCTTGTTTCAATGACCAGCACCGACCCATCCCCAGAACCGTCATATTGTGTTCAGTTTCTGTACCTGGAACCTGCACCCAACCTACATATCGTGTTCCTGTACCTGGAACCTGCACCCACCCATCCTTGGAACCTTCATATTGTGTTCAGTTTCTGTACCTGGAACCTGCAACCGAACCTTCTTATTGTGTTCAGTTTCTGTACCTGAAACCTGCACCCAACCATCCTCAGAACCTTTGTGTTTTGTTCCTGTACCTGGAACCTGCACCTACACATCCTCAGACCCTTCATATTGTGTTCTGTTACTGTACCTGAAACCTGCACCCACCCAGAGGCGCAACTAGAGCCACATTTCGGGGGGGACTACTAAAAATTTCGGGGGGGGGGGCTAATTCTTCCAGCGATAGTCAGAGTGGGGATGCATGGGCTCTAAGAAGGGGTGAAAAAACAACAAAGCCTCGTTAGCAAGTAAATGGTCTTTTAAAGACCTGTGAAGTACTCAGGTGTACTGTGTGTGTGCCCGGGAAGCTGTCTCATCCCGGGCTGACACGACGGGTTGGGGGGGCTGAAGCCCTTTCAGCCCAATGGGTGTTGCGCGCCTGCACCCACCCATCCCCATAACCTTCATATTGTGTTCCTGTACATGGACCCTGTATCCACCAATCCTCAGAACCTTCATATTGTATTCTTGTTTCAAGAACCTGCACTCACCCATCCCCAGAACCTGCATATTGTGTTCTTGTCTCAAGAACCTGTGCCCAAGCATCCTTAAAACCTGCACATCTTGCCCTTGTACTTAGATCCTGCACCCACCCATCCTCAGAACCTTCATGTTTTGTTCCAGTACCTGAAACCTGCACCCGACAATCCTCAGAATGTATACATTGTGTTCCGTACCTGTAGCCTTCCCCCACCCATGGTCAGCACGTGCATTGCTGTACCTGTCCTCGCTCATCCTCAGGGCAGAGCTCAGCACGTAAGCACAGGTACACGCAGGGACCTGGCTTCAGTGCAAGAGGCACATGACTGCATGAAAGCGCTGCTTTGTGCCTCATTAGCCTTAGTGTTTCTTGACCAGATGTGAAAGATGTTTTTCTGAACACTCTGTGGTGTTAATGATTAAACAGACTGAAACTCACGCCCTGTGAACAAATACAAGTCCTGCCCAGGCCTCAGGTCCATAAAATCTATAACACTTTGGCACCGGGGCTGGTTGTCTGCTTTTAAAACTGCACCTCTTCCAGTGCTTCAGAGTATTGTAAAACGGGTTCAGTAACAGAGAACTTGGTAAATATTAAAAAAAAATACCAAAGTCCAGGCCGAAAACCCTAGCTGATGTTACAATAAAATTGGGATGAAGGGAGACAAGGGAATCGCCATAAGGTTACTATTAATAGTGACAATTCCAGGGTTTTTACTTTCTCTGCGCCCTCGCCCCCCAGGGTCCCAGATTCTCTATCCGCATTGAGCACTGCCTCCGACACCCCAGGTGTCGCCATGTTGTCTGTTATTATCCTATTTCTGATTGGGAGGACCAAGTGTTGTATCCTTTTCCAACTCCTAACAGCTCACCCTACAGCACTGACTTTGTAGGTACTAAATGTCCACTTATTAACCTGTGTTTCCCTGTTTCTCGGCTGCAGTTTGGAGATGCCGGCTTGCGGGTTTTGTCCGAACACCTCACGGCGCTGCAGGTCCTCAATCTGTGTGAGACACCGGTCACTGACGTGGGGCTGGTGGCCCTGAGCTGTGAGTAGATCCTTTTTTCATTTCTGTGAGTCATTTTTCCGTCAAGGTCCTGTCATCTGCGCCTCTCTCTTGTAGCCTTACTTAAGAGAAATATCTTTGTGTTCACTGTCATGATATCTCCTTCTGATTTTGTAGCTTTTTGACAGCTCAATAAGTGGTAATTTTTGTTTGCCTATTTTCTTCTGTCGCACTTCTCAAACTTCTAAAAGTAAAAAAAAATTATCCTTTACATTTCTGGTCGTTTAATTCCCTGCATTCTCTAACCTTTCAATTATCTTGTGCTGCTATTTCCTGGCTTTTTCCTTCATTGGCTGTTACCTTCCCCTTACCTTTTCCTCTATTCATTAACCCCTCCATTCTCTGGCTCCTCTGCTCTCCCTAGTCTAAGTATTACTGTTGTTTCCATTCTCTGGCTGCTCTTCCATTCCATCTCCCTTCTGTTCCTTGGGCACTCCATACCCTGGCCTCTCCATGTCCTTGACTATCTTGCCCCTTTTCGATTTTCACTTCCTTTCGTTGTTATCAACCCTTGTTCCCCTCGGGCCAGATGTACGACGTAAAATTGCATGAGTAAATGGGTTTGCGACCCGTTTGCGCATGCAATTTTAGTCTGGGCCATGTACTTACACTATTTTGCGACTCGCAAATAATTTGCGACTCGCAAAATAGTGTATTGCGACTCGCTATTAGGAAGGGGCGTTCCCTTCCTAATAGCGACCGCAGAGCCATGTATATATGTTTTGCGACCGCAATTGCGGTCGCAAAACACTCGCAAATTACCCCCCTCCTCAAGAGGATGGTAATGAAGTCGCAAATGGGAAGGGGTCCCCAGGGGACCCCTTCCCCTTTGTGACTGGCTCCAAAAATATTTTTTAAGGGCAGGCAGTGGTCCCAGGGACCACTGCCTGCCCTTAAAAAATGAAACGAAAACGTTTTTTTTGGTTTTTTTTAAATGCATCCCGTTTTCCTTTAAGGAAAACGGGCTGCATTTAAAAAAAAAAAAGAGCTGCTATATTTAAAAGCAATCCTAGACATGGTGGTCTGCTGAGCCCAGCAGGCCACCATCCCTGGGAGGGCCTGTCATTCCCAATGGGCTCGCAAATTGCGAGAGGCTCATTAATATTCATGAGCCTAGCAATTTGCGACCCTATTGGGAATCGCAAACCGTGTTAAACACACTGTTGTACATGCAAAATAGCGCCTCGCAAATTGCGAGTCGCAAAAGACTCGCAATTTGTGAGGCGCTATTTTGCGCATTGTACATCTGGCCCCTGGTATCTTAATATCTAGTCTAGCCCTTCCTCTGTGTCACAGCGACATTATCTTGTCTGCTGTATCCCGGCTCTTCCTTCTCTTTTTACCCTTACATTATGGCTGTTGGGTTTATAGCCCTTCCTATACTTGGTCCCTCCATTTTGTTCCCTTGCTATTCCCAGTCCTTCCTCTTTCTGGCCATTCTATCCCTTGCCCCTTTCATTTTCAATTCCTGCATTTGCTGACCGCTTTACGTTATTACCCATTCTTGGCACTTTACCTCTCCGGCTGCTTAATGTCTGTCCTTTTTATTTTCAGCTATTCCATTCTCTCAAGCTTCTACTGGCCCTTATTGGTTGTACTCCTTTTGCCTTCTTAAGCTTCAATTTCATGGCCCTTTTAATGCTTGGCCATTCTTGTTGGTAACCAGTTAATTTCCGGCATTTTCCGATTCTTCTGTTACTCCACGCTTTAATTAACTTTATCTGCTGAAAGTGGTATTCTGTGAACAGTGATTCACTGTAGTGTTCTGGGTAATTAAAGATATGTTGAAGTTATGCTGAACTAACTGCAAGTCTTAGCATAGGATGCAGTGTTTCTCGGGCATGCATAGTATGGTTCTACTTTGAAGACCAAAGTTGACTCTTGGCCTTTGAGATTGACCTGTGACTGGTAGGTCATTGTAGACAAATTACAGCTCCACATCTTCTCCAGTATTGGGGTATCTTTCATAGATTCACATGCTTGAATCATTCCCCGTCGTCGAAGTGGGAGTACCACGGTACATAAAAAGCAGTAGAATTACTCTAACATTAAAGTTAATAGAGAAAAACCATTCACTTTAATATCTCGTCCTAGTCATTAGGATGGTCCAAACTCCAGCCAATCAACCGACAGCACCCTCTAGAACCCTCTCCACAGAGGCTCCAGGCTCCCAGATTTTCTACCGCACGTCGTGTGAAGGGAGTCTCCCTGAGCTCTGCTCAGTACTTTCTCCTGGCCTTCTGGATTTCTTCAGATCTTCAATTCAACATGTCTTCTTCTAAAAGATCTCTCTTCAGGCATTGTGATTCTTGTGGGAAACTAAAACTTAATTCTGAGGATCCCTACAAGAAGTGTATCTACTGCCTTCACCCTGATCATCAGGTTAGAGACTGTAAAATCTGCAGTACTTTCTCTCAAAAATCCTTGAGAGATAGAGAAGGACGTCTTCTTCCGTGGCTACAGAAGCTTAAAAATAAAGACAATCCTTTATCTGATGAGGAGAGTGATTTCTCATTAAAGACCACAGCTTCTAAGAAAAGAGCTAGTGAGGTGGAGCTGGTATCTCCTCAGGCTGCTAAGGTGTTAAAAAAGCATCACCACACCTCAAAACATGAAGACCAGCCTTCATCTTCTAAAAAAGAACCAGCCTCTCTTAAGGGTCAGTCTGTGCCCTCTACGTCTTCTAAATCTTCTTCAAAAATGAAGCAGGCGTCAAGGTCTCTTCCAGAGACAACTTTACCTCACACAAAAGATGCACTGTCGATGAAGCCGTCAACGACACCTTCGTCGATGAGAACTTCTGTCACCACGACTACGACGACGACGTCCACTTTCTCTTCACCTCAGACGAAGATGATCATGTCGTCGGCATGTTCTCCGTCGACGTTGGTCTCTGTGAGGGTGAGACCGTCATTGACGACAACTTCCTCTTCGTCGATGAAAAAGAAAGGACTCCTGTCAGGACCTTCGTCGACGGAAACTTCGTCGACGCTGCGGCTGTCGGCGGCTCTCAAAAACAAGTCTTTCTTGACGGCGCTGACCTCATCGACGGTAGCCTCGTCGACGGAGCCGAAGACTTTGGATCCAGATCTTCGTCGACGAACCTCGTCGACATCAGGACCATTGATGGAAGGAATGTCAACAAAAACTTCATCTACAACATCCTCGTCGCTGGTTTGCTTGACATTGTCGTCGATGCTAGTTCCGTCGACGAATCTGACTGCATCCAAAGATAATACAGAACTTCTACCTAAGAAAAGACCTTCTCAGGAAATAATATTGCCTATCCACACTTCCCCAAGTAAGGTGTCTCCCTGTCCTACAGAGGAAATTTTTGATTATGGAGCAGATGAGGAGGAATCAGAAGATAATGGGATGTTTGGGGTGGCTCGCAGTCCGTCTGACCTTCTCATTAAATGCCAGGAGGATGAAGATGAGGACTATGTGTATTACCCTGAGGTTACCAACCAGGAGAGGCAAAGGGAACAAACAATTTAAATGCCTGTTTCCCTGGTCTCAAACTTACAGCATATGGTAGAGGATTACTACAGCAGATTTCCTCCCTCAGAGCCGGCATCATCAGTTCCTCAGACGCCTATTACGCAGCCTTTCTTGCTAAGTAGGTCATCCCCTCCGGCTTCTCCGTTACCTACAGCAATGCAACAACAGGATCAGGAGGTTCACACCACTGATGAGGATAGAGAAGAGGGAGCGTTGGATGAGATATTCCTTCCCAATGAATGGGATGACTATCAGATCCAGACACCATCGCCTTCCACTCCACCTACAATATATTCACCACCTGAGGACATAGGGGGTTTCCATACCCTTATGGAGAGAGCGGCAAGGAAGTTTCAGCTTCCCATGACAACTAAACAAGCTGATTGTTTCTTGATTGTCTGTTCCTTGAAATCATACAAGAAACAAAGAGACAGGTTCGCTCTATTCCCATAGTAGACTTCATATGGCAAGAAGGCTTAAAGGCTTAAATGTAATGAAGACACCAGCCTCAATTCCGGCAGTCTTGCCAAAGTTGGAGAAGAACTATAAGGCTCCTGATAATTCGCCTGCCTGCCTTATTGGGCAGCCTAAGCCAGATTCTGTGATCTCGCAAGCGGCTCAACGTCGTGCCAGAAATCCGGCTTCCCCACTGTCGGCCCCTCCGGATAGAGATGGAAGACGTCTCGACTCCATCGGGAAAACTTTTTTCACCATGGCGGCAACCACCGTTAGAGCGGCCAATTCGCTTGCCATTCTAGGCAGATACGCCCGCCAAATGTGGTCAGACATTTCGCCCTTTATAGAATGCTACCAGAAGAATCCAAAGCTGAGGCACTCAAAATTCTGCAGAAGGAGAAAGGATCTCGGCTGAGATCATCGATTGCGCAGTGGATGTTTCCTCCACAGGATTCCGCCAACTGGCTGGGGCTGCGGTCCTGAGGCGTCAGGGCTGGCTAAAGGCTACTTTTTTTGGACAAGAAGTTCAGATGAAGGTGATTGACATGCCTTACGATGGCGAATCCCTATTTGGACACCACCTCGACGAAGCCCTTCAGACCATCAAGAAGGACACAGATACTCCAAAGGCTCTTGGCACTCTACAATTCAAGAAGCAGCCCTTTCGTGGGGCAAGAGGACGTGGTTCGTCCTCCTTTCGGGGAGGTTACAGCCAGTACCAGCAGTACCAGCCATATCGGGGTCAATCAAGGTACCCATCATCACAACAGCAACAGTCGTTTAAACAACCTCCTGCCGCTTCCTACAAGCACTACAGGGGGAAAACGGCCTTCAGAGGCAGGGATAACTCCAAAAAGCAGTGACAGACGCAAACTGCCAGCCACAGTTCCCATCAATTCTGTCAAAGTTGGTGGAAGGATTTCCTTTTCCTTCCCGAATGGTCTACAATAACAACGGACAGATGGGTTTTAGATATAGTTTCCAACAGTCACACTTTGGAATTTCTAAAGATTCCTCCCAACTGCCCTCCCAGAGGTCTCCCTCCTGCTCATCGGAAAGAGCTTTTGTCTCAAATAAAGATAATGTTAAGAAAAGGAGCGATCGAAGTGGTACCAGATGTACAGCGAGGAACAGGGTTCTATTCAAGGTTTTTCCTCATAAGGAAGAAATCGGTAGAGTGGTGTCCCATCTTGGACCTTCGTTGTCTCAACAAATTTTTTAAAAAGCAATCCTTCCGGAAGTTGTCACTTCAGGAGGTGCTTCAATTGATAAATCAGGAGGATTTAATGGTGACCCTCGACCTTCAGGACGCCTATTTTCATATCCCTATCCTCCCCAGGCACAGGAAATGCTTACGCTTCAGAGTGGCTGGCAGGGATTTCCAATTCCGAGTCCTACCATTTGGCCTTTGTTCAGCACCCCGAATGTTCACCAAGGACTTGGAACTGGTTGCAGCTCACCTTCTCCAAGCAGGAATTCAAATCTTCCCTTATCTGGACGATTGCCTCATAAAGGCAAAATCCTTCGCAGTAGCAAACACTCATACTCAAAATATCTCTCTCTTCCAATCATTGGGCCTCTCCATAAATTTCCCAAAGTCTCAGTTAATCCCCTCAAAGGTGAAAACATTCTTAGGGGCAACCTTGGACACTCCTCACGCAAAGGCCTTTTCCTCACAGGAAAGACAACAAAAGATCCGCGAGCTGGCAACTTTACTTCTCACAAGAAAGTCAACTTCAGTCCGTAAGTACAAATCGCTTCTGGGAATGTTGTCCTCCTGCATTCCACTCGTTCCCAACTGTCGCTTGCGGATGAGACCCTTACAAGAGGAACTGGGCAGTCAGTGGCTGCAAATTTCAGGGTCCTTCGACGATATTATCTGGATACCACCTCAAATGAAAGAAGCGCTCCAATGGTGGACTCGCATCCCGAACATAGCCGCAGGCCTATCGTTCCTAGTGGATTAGTCAGGTTACATAATAACAACCGATGCATCCCTCGAGGGGTGGGGAGCACATCTAGAAGGACTAACAGTGAAAGGAAAATGGGACACCCATCAACGGACATTACACATAAACCTTTTAGAGTTAGCAATATTCCTGGCCCTGAAATCTTTCCTCTCGATAATATCAGGAGCTTCAGTATTAATTCGGACAGACCACACAACAAGCATGCACTATTTAAACAAACAGAGGGAGGCAAGATCAACTATGCTATCTCTACAGGCCCAGCGGATTTGGGAATGGGCAATTCAACACCAAAAACACTAACAGCAGAACAAGTTCCAGGAGTAGCAAACATCCTAGCGGATTCCTGAGCAGGTCAATTACAACCAACCACGAATGGGAACTCCACCAACCAACGCTGAATCACATCTTTCGGTTGTAGGGCAAACCGAGGTTAGACCTATTTGCCACCAGTCTGAAGCGCAAATGCCAATTCTTCGCCAGTTGGCTACCCCAAAAGGGATCGTACGGGAATGCGTTTTCGATAAACTGGTCAAAGATTTATGCCTACGCTTTTCCTTCAATTCCTTTAGTCGCAAGGGTGCTAAGGAAGATAAGAAAGGAACCCTGCTGAATACTTCTCATAGCTCCCAGGTGGCCTCGCCAGTTCTGGTTCACAGAGCTTCTGCTCCTATCGGAGTGCAGACCTAGGTTGTTACGCCCGTTACAGAACTTGCTGACAATGAATTGCGGCCAGGTCTGCCATCCGGACCCAACATCTCTACGATTAGCTGCTTGGCTCCTGAACACTATGAGTTCGCCAACTTAGTAATACCGGCTGACTGTCGGGAGGTCCTGGCTAATGCTAGAGCTCCTTCCACTATTAAGACTTACAGACTTAAGTGGAAGAGATTCTGTCATTGGTGTGTAAGCTCTGAGGTGCACCCTAGTCAGTCAGCTGGCCAAATCTGGCCTTTCTCATTCTACTATTATGGTATTCCTAGCCGCGATTTCCAGATTTCGGCGGCAGAATGGGTCACAGTCGCTTTGGTCATCAAGAATAATAAAACAATTTCTTAAAGGATTGTTTCGAATGTTCCCTCCAATTAGGCGTCCACCTCTGCCTTGGCATCTCAACATTGTTCCAACGCAGCTTATGAAGGCCCCATTTGATCCTATTCATAGGGCTGACTTAAAATACATTACATGGAAAACGTCTCTTCTGTTGGCGCTTACATCAGCCAGACGAGTAAGCGACATACAGGCTTTCACTACTCGTCATCTTTTCCTCCAGTTCACTACAGACTCTGTTATACTCCGTACAAATCCTACCTTTATACCCAAGGCCCAGTCGGATTTTCACCTAAACGAGCCAGTCGTATTGAAAACTTTCTTCCCAAATCCACAGTCACCTGCGGAAAGATCTTTGCATTCCCTGGATCTAAAAAGGTGCATAAAATTCTACTTGCAGAAAACAGCCAGCATACGTAAGGCTGATCAGCTTTTTGTTGCTTATGGAAAAATCAGAAAGGGATATCCTGTCACTAAACAGACTATAGCACGTTGGATATCTTCTGCAATCCAGTTTTGCCATCAACAAGCAGGCAAACCTCTACCCTCAACAGTGAAAGCTCACTCTACGAGAGCAGTTTCCTCTTCAACGGCTCTCTTTGCTGGTGTGCCTATTCAACAGATTTGCAGAGCAGCAACCTGGTCCAGCAGGCACACTTTCACCAAGCATTACTGTCTGGAAGCTGCAAGTAATGCTGATACAGCTGTGGGTGCTATGTAATCTTTTTCAATAAGGTGAGCCTCTATTCTTCCCACCTTCCTTTGTGTTTTACAGTTGTTGTGATGATAATTGATATTATTGTTATTCTATACATATGCATTGTCAGATACTAATGTATGTAGAATTTTTTTTATATACATGTGTGGTATATATATGTATATATATGTATATATATATATATATATATATATAAGTGGTATGGGAATTTGCTATATACTTGGTGATGTACAAGATTCTGTACATTGTGTAAAAACATGCATACCTACGTTACACCTGCTATTTATTCAGATTCAAGCATGTGAATCTATGAAAGATACCCCAATACTGGAGAAGAAAATAAGTTACTTACCTATAAACTGTGGTTCTCCAGTATTGGTATCTTTCATAGATTCACATGCGACCCACCCTCCTCCCCATAGAGGCTCCCCTGGTTTTTTATTAGGTTTATACTACACTTGTGCTCGAAAATCTGAGAGCCTGGAGCCTCTGTGGAGAGGGTTCTAGAGGGTGCTGTCGCCTGATTGGCTGGAGTTTGGACCATCCTAATGATTAGGACCAGATATTAAGGTGAATGGTTTTTCTCTATTAACTTTAATGTTAGAGTAATTCTACTGCTTTTTATGTACCGTGGGACTCACACTTCGACGACGGGGAATGATTCAAGCATGTGAATCTGTCTCAGGGCCTTGCCCTGGTTAGTACAATGAAGTCTAGAGCAACTGCCGTCTTCAGACCTTAGTAAGCAAGGATTGGCAATGCCAATAAGTTTGGTAATTACTGCTCGCCTTTTGGCTTTCTCAATGTTTGTTTGGTTCTGTCATGATTTTTGCAAGATGTTATTCTTGGAAAAACTACCAGGCCCTCTTCAAACAAAAAAAAACATTGTCTAAAAAGAGACCCATTTTATGTTTTCAAAAAGCACACATTCCCATAGTAGTCCGTGGCACTGAAGGGGACTACTTTGTGCGTGGATATGTTCCTTGTAAAACGGCATAATGACATCACTTAGATTGAAGGTAACCAATGGCTGAAATGAGCTGAGCCACTGCTGCATATTGTAGTGGGCGAAAGAAAATATGAAAGACACAATAGCTGAACAATAGATGAAGAGGTGCGGCTGAGAATCCCTAAAAGTAAGAAAACTAAACAATAATAAAATCAAAAGGGCTTGGCTAACGTCAGACCTAAAAATAAGTTAAATCAAACACTGTCCAGATAATGCAAGAAGGTTCCACAGATATTCTTCGACCAGCATCCAGAACCTAGCGTTTGGCAATGGTTTAGTCTGAAAATATGACGATCAAGAACAAATCTAAACCTGGGAAGAGGAGCTCCTTATAAAGTCTAGTGAAAATCATATACAAGTGTGGGGAGGAGATTTTGCCTAGTGGCTAGAGCTGCTGACCTAGGAACATGGAAAATTAGTTTGAATCCCAGCCTTGGGTCAGCAACCCATGCTTCTGGGTAGATCATTTGTACTCCCTGTGCCTTAAAAGGGAAAAATGTGTAACATAGTCTGGTTCTGTTGTAAAACTCTCTAATGCAGTTGGGCAAAGTTTAGCTTGTAAACTGCTAAATTAAACGGCAAACAAAAAAGGGGCATGAAGTATTACAGCAAACGTCATGTGGTAGGGTTCAGACTGCCAGGTAAAATTGATTTAAAGGACGAGAAAACTGCTAGTAGAATGTATGAAGAGAAGACAAGGCTTCCTGTTGAAATACATATACTGGAGAGCAGTTCAGACATGAAACCCAAGTGCGGGAGACCAGGTTGCCTGGTGAGATTCATGTGCACATGAGCTGTTTGCTAATGAAATTCATTGACACAAGTGAAACCTTAGAATAAAATTAATGTACAAGGGTTCAGGCTGTCAGGTGAGTTTCAAGTACAAGAGGAGACAGTGCCCTACAAAATTTGTGTACATGAGAGCAATCTGTTTCACGAAATTCATGCACATGAGACAAAACATTCCTCCAGGTAAATTTAAATACAGGAGAACCGGCGGTCTAGTCCAATTCCTGTAGAGGAGACCAAGCTTTTAGGTACAGTATATGCCACAGAGAAACTGGTTTTCATTGCATTGACTAGGCTCCCTTACGTAGAACACTTCTCTTGAATGAAGGTCACGCAGAGACTAACGGGCTGTCCATTCTACTGTACCACCATTAAAGTCGCATACCTCCTGAAGTGTATCCACTGGTTTGAGAGATCTTAATATTGACTATCCTACAAATGCCTCTAAAGGAGCCTTCTCCAATCTGCGGCATATGTTTACAGGATATTGGTCTTCTGCTTCAGGCAGGTACAACACTTAGGGTTTTCTGTTTGAGTCCACTTCAAGCTTAGACCACTTAAGAGTGGAAATTACAGATTAATGTTACCAGTGTACTCATGAGATGATAAAGCTACTGTAGACCCCCCAAAATTGAACAGTTTTATTATCTGACACATCTGACCAACCACATTAAACGGTGCCACTCCTGCTGAACACACAATGGCAAGGCCCCTCATAATGTTCACCAAGGTCCTCCTCTGGTAGTCATATCTTCCTTGTCATATGGCCCTATTGTGGTCCGTTTCATCTGCTACGAACAGGGCCTCTCCCAAGGTCAGACACTTTCTGCTGTGCACAGGGCCCACCAATGGTTGGGTGCATGCTGCTGTACTCGGGGCTCTCGTCAGTTCATGGTGCACCAGATGAGTCTTGCATAGCACAGAGGTCCTCGTGCTATGGCAGACTTTCTGCCGTGCACAGGGAAAGCTCTTCTAGCATTTCTCCTATCTTGTCACTTGAATTGGCAGTTTGTGATTTACAGTTGCATTTACTCAGGAAAGGCTAGATTGCGTCATTCATGTTGCGAAGGCCATTCCATTCAGTGTAACGCTTCTATCAAAAGTTTCCAGGCACTTGCCATTGGAATAGCCCAGCATCAGTGGTTTTAAGGCACAGTCCAATTGACATGATCTGCAATGCTGCCACATGGCCTACTCTCCTTGCTTCTGAAGACACTCAGTGTTTCACGTGAGCTCCACAGATGATGCTAAGTTTGGTCACATACCAGTTTGTCTGGTTCTGCCAGTAATCCATACTACCAAAATATATTTTTATTGTGCTCAGGAAACCTGCCAGGTTTTAGACAGCGGTTGATGATGCTCAAGTTTGTTCAAGTTACTCACTTGACCCACTTCATTATATGATCAAGTTATGGCCCCTGTTCAGTGTCCTTCAGTATTGCCTCATCTGTTGACAAGAAAAATGGATCTAATGGAGAAAATGAATGGCTGATGCCAGGAGTGTGGCTTGAGTGTGAGTATAGTCACCTGATTAAGTGGCAAAGCAGTCCAGTCTGTCTGTATTGAGGATGAGTGTACAAGTGCAGTGCTTACTACAGTAAGTAACTCCTCTCTCCCTACCTTGATTGTGCACAGCAGAAAGTCCCTGACCATGGGAAAGGTCCTGTGCACAGCAGAAGAACCTGACCACACAGGGCTCTGTGCTTCATATGTCTCTCACAGGAGGACTGTGATGTGGTTAACAGCAGGAAGCATCAAGTGAGTACTGTTTAATATGATAGGCTAGATGAGTTTGTTAATGAACCTGTTCAATGTGGGTGTCTACTGTAGCTTTATTAGCTCAGAGGTATACTGAGAACATTCATCTGCAACTTCCACTCTTAACTGGTCTAAACCTGAAGTGGGCTCGTACTGAAAACCCGAAGTGTACTCATACTGAAAACCCTAAGTGCTGTACCTGTATTAAGCAGAAGACTAAAATCTTACTTACTGATGCCACACATAGGAGAAGGCTCCTCTAAGGGATTTAGAGGATGGTCAATAGTAAGGTCTCTCAAACCAGGGGAAACCCTCCACTCTTAATGTGGGTACAGCAGAAAGGACAGCCCTTTGGCGTCTGTGTGGGTTGTATGTGATTTTATAGAAAAACGATTTGATAGAACACCATTGCAGAAAATGATTTCACCTAAACTGTTTAAGAGAAATTTGCTGGATGAATGGCATTTACCATTTCTTAGGAACCAATTCATAGAATGTCTTTTTTTCCGAAATTGGCTTTTACATGCTTATGGTTTAATGTGTAAATCAAATGGTAGCAGGTCTTAATTTCAGAAACATTTTTGTTTGAGGTATTTATTTCAGTGCTTTACTGCAAGGGGCATTATATCTGCTCTGAGATCTGGGTTTGTTCTGTTCACCTTTTCTTTTCTGTGTCATACTTTGCAATGTGTGAATGAACATTATGTAACTCTATGGTGAGACTGCATTTAGTTTCGAAGCAATTATGAGAGGAAACCTTTTCATGGTTGATCCTCCACTTGCACTGCAAGTCAGGCACAACTCCTTAAAGTGAGACTTTTATTTCCTTGTAGCCATGAAGAGTCTATGCAGCTTGAATATGAACAGCACGAAGCTCTCTGCAGACACGTACGAAGACCTCAAGGTATACTTCTCTCTTTTTATTTACTTTAGAAATAGTTTATTTGGCTTGTCCAAACATTTAGACAATTAACATTGAAATCTAAAAATACATTACAATTTAAAAAAACAGCTTGCACAAATTTATTTAAATTAGAAATTCTCCAGTCTCAACATGCCTTAAAATATCCAATTTTCCAGCCCCATTATAGCTCTGTAACTCATTAATATAGAGCATCTTATCTGTTTCTTGGGTCCGTTCTGCAGAGAAACATGTCACCATGTGGCCACAGGGGGTGGAGGAGGAGCTGATGCAGGAAGAGTGGATTGGAAGCATATTGGGACAGTTGGAGGAGAGGGCATGGTAGCAATCCAGGAAAAACATCCAAAGCAAAATAATGGTGCTGGGCAAAAAGTGGGAGGTGGTAGGAGAGACAAGGAGCACAGGAGGGTTTAAGTAGATTAATGGTGGTAGGTAAGCAGAGGACTGGAGAATTGATGAAGGGCGATCGTAAGGGTAACAAGCATTTGCAATGCAATCGGTCTCGCCTTTGGGACCTTATATGTATTTAGCTATGCAGCACATTAGCCTGGGTGCTGAAACATCTACTGTTCTTTAACATGGAGGGAAAGTAAGCACCAATCAGCGTGACACGCTAGGTATGGGAACTCATGGAGAGAAATCTTGCCTTTCAGCGGGAAATGGTATAGTCCAAAGCTCTGTTTTTAATATAAAAGCAGGGCCTTCGATGGTCATATCACTGAAAATACAAGATTTGAAAAAATATTATTGTCTACGGGTGCTCGTGGAAGACAATTTCTATGGACTGGAATTTAGAGAATGCTAAAGTGATTCTGGTATTTCACTGACCTCTGCTGGTCGTTTTCCATCAAGAAAGTTAAATAGAGGCAGTTGCCAGAAAAATAAAAAAAAGAAAGTCCCTCAGCAGAAAGCAATTCTGGTATTTTACTGACCTCTACTGGCCGTTTTCTCTCAAGACAGTTAAATAGAGGCAGTTGAACAAGCAGAAAGCAATTCTGGTATTTTACTGACCTCTACTGGTTTTTTTCTATCAAGACAGTTAAATAGAGGCAGTTGAACAGAAAAAAAAGTCCCTAAGCGGAAGCAGACAAGTCCTAGGGCTGATCTCCAGAGCCCACAAAGTACATACACATATAAGTATATATACTAAAGTATATACAAGAGGTCTCGAATGCTCGACCTAAAAATGGAGGCCAGAGCAGGTGGAATGGAGGTAAAGATGGGAGCAGGAGGACACTGTAGAGGTAAGAATGAAGAGAGGAGGTTGTAGCAGCACAGGACGAGTGGGGCTTAAGAAGGAGAAAAAAGAAAGAGAATGCAGAGGTGGGATGGATTCAGCAATAGTGAAACTGCAATAAGCGATAGGAGCGAATAATGAAAATAATGGTGAGTAAGCTGAGGGTGTGGTAGAAGTGCTCTGTTTTGCAGCTAGATGTGCACTCTGTAAAGTTCACTTAAATGTGTACATCCATCCATGCAGTGGGGTTAGAGATGAAGAAAGGAGGAGGATGAAGGGAGGTGAAGATGGAGAGGATGGGAGAAGAGGGTAAGGGAGTGATGGTGGTGTACATGGAGGGAGAGAGCGCCAGAATATGGTTATAGTGAAACTGGAGAGAGCAGGGAGAGAGAGCTGGGAATGATACAGGTGGACATGTAGAGAGCGGGAGGAGTGCCTAAGGGTAGTGCATGAATTTGGAGAGATCGGGAGGAGTGAGCAAGGATGTGATGGAGGTGAACATAGAGAGAATGGGGGATCAGGGGGTAATAGAGCTGTACATGGGGATAGCAGAAGCAGGGGAGCAATGGAATATGAGCTCAGCAGGAGGGGGGCTAAGAGAATGATAGTGATGAAAGAGGTGATGGAAGTGAACATAGACGGGGACATGGTGGGTCATAGTGCCCTGGAATTTCATAGGACCCTATTTCCCCTGAGTCCGAGAGACCCCAGAAAACTGTTTTCATAACTTTGTTCTGACATATTAACATTGTTTAGGAAATCTTGCCTCAGCAAAGCTGAGTGTGTAGCTCAACAGTTGAAATACACTCAGTGATGTTTCATATTCTGTTTCACGCTATCCTTTAAATGCCTTAATATCATTAAAAACCATCCTCTTATAAATTAGCCCACACCACATTTTCCATTGATGACAACAGCTTTTATTGTAAAATAGGACTTTTAAGGTAAAGCCTTTAGTGAAGTGGTATTTAGAAGTATTGTTGTGAGAAAGGATTCCCTTGACTTTGTCATAAAATACTGTTTCACAGACAGATTGCCGATAGATAAACAGTAATGGAGAAAATGCCCCGAAAACAGTGCCAGAAATCGTGCCTTTAAAAATATTATGCAAGGGAACACTGTAGGCAATCATATGGCCACTAAATTGTGTCATACAAAACGCTGGCAATACGCTGTGCCAGGAGATAAATTCTGCTGCTGTTGTCGACTTACAACTTTTAATGTCGAGGAATGTGGACCCTAAGGATTCTTGGGGGCCCACAGGAAGCCTTTGGTATCAAGGGAAGTGGAAAAAACAGCGAAATCTAGGCCATTAGCACTATAACAACAACAAAAGGAACAGAGTAGTTGTGACTGAGTTTAAATTAAGGAGATTAGAAGCAGTGTCAAAAAGATGAAAACAAATAGAAATATTTTTTTCATTCTGTTTTATATTTTCAGCGTATAGACTGCTGTAATTCTGCATGTAAAATGGTCATCTGTGTTTCTGGTGGCAAGCGGCAGAGGGGGGGAACATAAATAGCGGCAAAACAAGGAAAACGAATTGATGGGGAATGGAGGAGACTTTTAAGAACCCATCGTGCAATAATCACACGCCATACTACCATTTAGCGTTAAAGTACATTTATTAGGACAGGGTTGCAAAACAGTTAATCAACATTAATACAACATTTAACTTCACGTCAAAACATCTTTAATGCGTCATTCCCTTCCTCACCGAACAATTCTCACATCAAACGTTCACCCCAATGCCTCATTGCTCCATTCTTTCTCCTTTCACTCACTGACCTCCTTCCAACCCCGATCTCTCCTGCACTTCCCCTACCAAACCTCCGCCAATGAGACCCTTTGACCTGATTGAAGAATCCTGCACCCCAACTTCCTTCGCCTGTGCTCCCTTCACCCCCCGAAGGGTGGATATGCCTGTATGTGAGACTCCACCCCCCAAAATACCACCTTCACCCTGCACCCTGTCTTATTCTGGCAATGCTGTGTAGAGTGGTCAACTCACGAATCTCTAACTTGTGTAGGGTGGGTGGGTGTTCTTAGATAATTTCCCTAACCGGTGGTGTTCAGGAGTCAGGAAAAGGCTGGACCCGTCTCTCCTGACTCCTTTATACCTTTCCCTATACCCGCTTCTTCCCCCTAAAGCTACCTATCCCTGCCATTGTCCTGTTATCCCACGAATTACCCCGGGGAAGACTAGTCTGAGACTGTCACTTCTCCTGGGGCCCATCACTGCCAAAGAAGAGAAAAATGAAAATTGGAGAGGAAGCAGGATGTGGTGGGCACAGGGACTGCTCATAAATGAAAAAAAGGGGTATAAAATTGCTAAAACGAAAAAAACCTAGAGCATCGAAAATCTGTCACTGTGACAAAAATTCACAGTGTTGAAAGTCAGCCTAAAGAAATCCAGCTGACGAAGCTCTTTTTTGGAGGAATATCAAAATGCCCACATTTTTTTACAACAAAAGCAGAATCTTTTTGTGGTAAAGGGAATTGTCTTAAAAAATGACTTTGTGTCTACCGCAACACAGTAGGTAAAGAGAAAAAAGGCAATGCTACTCAGCAAGACAGCAGAGGCCAGAGTGAAGCTTGCAAGCAGGTGTGGAGAAGTGTGGCTCAATGGTTAGAGCGGCAGACCCTGATGCAGAGATCTGGCCCGGGACCAGGGTTCAATTCCCGCCTCGGCGGGTCTTGGGCTCAATTTCCTCGGACCTGATAATTCTCGCCTCGGTGCCTATTCTAATCATGGGTCCCACTCTGCAACTCTGGGCAATAGCTTGCTTAATCTCCACAACGGCCCCAACAGCGCTGGGATGCCTGGCTTCACCCTGGGGGTGCCCAGGAGTGGACATTTCACAGGGAAAAGCCAGGAAGGGTTCCACAGCGGTATGCGTACAGCGCCTGGACACCCCTTTGGGGGTATGGGTGCGCTTTACAAGTACAAATTTCATTTCATTTCATTTAATTTCATTCAAGCTAGAAGATTAAAGGGGCAGAGTAAAGAGGATGGAGAAAGTTGTAGAAGGGGTAAGGGAAGTTGTTAGAAAAGTATAAGAATAAAAAAAATGCAAAGTAAAGCTGAATGGACTGCTGCACTAGGGATAGGAGAGGGAGCAGCACGAGGGGTTCTAAAGGACAGGGAAGAGAGTGAAAAGATGAGGGCGAATGGGGATCCCACAATAAAAAGCCCCCCACCCCTATAAAAACTTGTGGTGGGGGGTTGGCGGGATCTATTTTTTTCCTCAATCACGAGGTTGTTTTTTTCAACCAGATAAATACCATCCTTAAAGAAATATTCATCTGAAAGAGACTGTTAGTTATAGATTCCTTACCTTAGAATTACCCCCAGGCGTCAGACTGGATCCAGAGAATTTTTTCTTAGCAGTACCCCTGCGCGCCGGTAGGTGGCGTCGGTTGACTCCACGTCCGTCGTTGGCATCGTGGTTGCCGGGATGACATTGCGGTGTCTTCTTAGATGCCGCCCCTGCGCGCTGACATCAGTTCTTTCTTTTTCCACGCCAGCCTTGCGCAGATCCGGAGAGAGCTACCCCTTTAGTCATTTTTTCACTACGTTTTTTCTCTACTTTTGTCGAAGTCTTTTTGAGTCTTACCAACTCCTGGTGTATGAGGGATGTCCCATCGACGGACCGGGTTTAAGCCGTGCGAGGCCTGTAACTGCCTGATGTCGGTTACGGACCCCCACCTCGTGTGCCTTTGGTGCCTGGAGCGCGACCACGACCCGAAGTTGTGCTCCGTCTGCCAGGCCATGAATCCAAAGTCTTTGCAGGAACGGTCCCGAAAGTTATTGGAGGCCCGGCAGTTGGCTTCGCGTCGCTCGAGGTCCCGGTTGAGAGGAAGGTCTTGGGACCGGTCGCAGAGCCACCACCATCATTCATCATCCAAGTCTTCGAGGTCTTCGCGTAAGTCGAAGCACAAGAAGAAGGCGAAGAAGCAGTGTCGCTCTTCACCTTCTCCCCTTCCGTCGACCGACGCGACGTTGGACCCGGAGTGTCTTCGCTCTCCAGCTCAGTCTTCGGAGCCTGTTCCAGGGACGGTTCTGAGCTTCCCTCCTTTTCACGGAGCCGGAGCATCCCCTGCCCAGCTTTGAGCTTTCAATAAAGCACTTCACAGCATCATTGGGCAGCCCGACTCCGCCGGCGTGCCTTTGGGCCCCGCGGACTCGACTGGGAGCCCTGGGATTTCGATGCTGGCGGCTTCAGCCCTGGCACCGGAGGGCCACTGAGGATCCAGGCCTGGATCCGGATCGACGACGGTCGACCTCACGGTACCTTCCCCGGTGCTGATCCCAACGACAACGCCCCCCGGTCGTGCCCCCAACTGGCGCCGACCCCATCCTCACCCCGACTTGGACCCGGCGCCCAACCGACGTCGGTCGATGTTGGAACCGGCGCCGGAGGGCACGTTTTGGTCACTGTTCATCCCTGGTGTTCCTTTTAGGCCTGATTGGCAACCAGAGGAGGGTGAGGAGGACTGGGAGGGGTCTGTGGACCCTTTAGCTGACCAACTTGATGAGCCGGACTGGCGAGAGGACCTGGGTGATGCCAGTGGTGTGGATGCCTCCCCAGACCTTGGCATGCTTTCTCCCCCTACCATGGCTACGGAGAAGGGAGCGTCGTATGCAGTGGTGTTGCGTAGGGCAGCTGAGGCCTTGGGCCTGGAGCTTCCCACAGTGACAGTCAGGGCGAACCTCCTGACAGAGGTGCTTCAACTGGTAGTGGCTTCTTCTGAACCCCTTCTGCCTTTCAATGAAGCCCTCACTGATGTCCTTCTGGGCACTTGGTCCAAGCCCAGCACAGGGGCTCCTGTGGACAGGATGATTACCTGACGCCACCACCCGGCCCCGGACGACCCACTTTTCCTCTCCCAACACCGGACCCCCGAGAGTTTGGTGGTCCAAGCCTTGTCCTCTAAGGGCGCATTCCCTACTGCTCCCCCAGATAGGGAGTCCAAGAAGATGGACCATCTTGAGAAGAAGATGTTTTCGTCCGCCAGCTTAGCGCTGCAGTCTGTGAATACCTCATGCCTCTTGGGCCATTATACCCATACAGTGTGGGATACGGTTGCGCAAGTACTGCCACAGTGCCCGGAGGAGTCCCGGGCTGTTCTCACCCGCGCAGTAGCAGAGGGTAGAGACGCAGCCAAATTCACAATCAGATGTGGAAACCGTTCTGTCCAGTGAGTCGGCAGTACCCAGCCCACATCAGTAGCCCTGAGGCACTATGCCTGGTTGAGGACGTCTGGTTTTTCTGGGGTTGTCCAATCCACCTTACTGGACGTGCCCTTTGATGGCCGTTGCCTTTTCAGTGATAAGGCAGACTCGGCGCTCGAGCGCTTTAAGGATTCTAGGGCTTCGGCCAGATCCTTAGGCTTTGCGGCAACCTCTCACTCCACGCAGTCTGCTTTTCTCCCCTTTCGTGGCTCTGGAAGCGGTGCCCCACCACGTTCGGCCCAGTCTAGCCACCGGTTCACGCAAGCTGCCCAGCCTGTGCGTGGCCGCAGATGTGGGACCCAGCAACCTCGCAAGTTTGGGGGCCAGCGGGCGGGCCAGTCCACCCATGACGCCCCTGCAGCAGCCTCCAAACCCTCCTAGTCCAACCTTTCAGGGCCATCAGAGGCCAATGGGCGGCAGGATTTGCCATCACTTCCCCCACTGGCACACCATCACGTCGGACAGGTGGGTTTTGCAGATAGACTGAAGGGGCTACTCCCTCCCCTTCGAGACTACCTCTCCCTCCATGCCACCATCCTTCCATTGCATGTCAGAGGATCACTTGGCCCTTCTCCGCCAGGAAGTTGCAGCTCTCTTGGCCAAGGGAGGTATCGAAAGGGTCCCTGTGCAAGAAGTAGGTCGTGGTTGCTACTACCACTACTTTCTGGTACCCAAGAAGGACAAAGGCCTGCGTCCTATCTTAGACCTCAGGGCCCTCAACCGCTTCCTCCGGAAGGAGAAGTTCAAGATGCTCATGTTTGCTCAGGTCGTGTCTGCCCTCGACCCCGGAGACTGGATGGTAGCGCTGGACTTGAAAGTGATGGCGGTGGTCGCAGCTCATCTGCGCAGATCAGGGTTCCAGTCTTCCCCTATCTCAACAACTGGCTATTGAAGGCAAGCTCACCCCAGGCTGTCGTCTCCCACCTCCAGACTACGGCAGACTTCCTGCATTCACTGGGGTTCACTATCAACATGCCAAAGTCACACCTGACTCCCTCTCCGAAGCTCCTTTTCATCACAGGAGTTCTGGATACGGTGCAGTTTCAGGCTTATCCTCCCGAACAGCGAGTCCGGGATATTCGGGCTATGATTCCGATGTTTCAGCCTCTGTCCCGGATTTCGGTGAGAATGACCCTCAGGCTGCTGGGCCTCATGGCCTTCTGCATCCTGCTGATGGATCATGCCAGGTGGCATATGCGGGATCTGCTGTGGGACCTGAAGTTCCAGTGGGCGCAGCATCAGGGCAATCTTTCCGACATCGTCCAGATCTCAGAGGGGACTGCATGTCAATTGCAGTGGTGGTTTACAAACCAAGATTGGGTCAGCGGCAAATCCCTCTCCCTTCCCCAACCAGAGCTGACAGTGGTGACCGATGCATCAAAACTGGGATGGGGCGAGGCGGAGATCAGAGGACACTGGTCTCCGGCGGAGTCCGGCCTCCACATCAACCTTTTGACGATCCGGGCGATTCGTCTGGCACTGAAGGCATTCCTTCCCTCTATCAAAGGGAGAGTACTGCAGGTGTTCACAGACAAGACCACCGCCATGTGGTACTGCAACAAACAGGGCAGGGTGGGGTTCTGGACCCTATGTCAAGAGGCTCTTCGCCTTTGGAAATGGCTGGAACATCAGGGCATGTCCCTGGTGGTTCAACACCTGGCAGGTTCTCTGAACGCCAGGGCGGACGAGCTCAGCCGTCGGTGCATGATGGATCACGAATGGCGTCTTCAATCGAAGGTGGTGCTAGGTCTCTTTCAGCAGTGGGGAGAGCCTTGGTTAGATCTGTTCGCCACAGAAGAGAACGCGCAGTGTCAGCAGTTCTGCGCATTGGAATTTCCAAGACGGCACTCGCTCGGCAACGCTTTTCGTCTCGAGTGGAACTGCAGCCTCCTGTACGACTTTCCACCTGTACCACTTCTGCCCAGAGTGCTGAAGAAGATCAAGTGCGACTGGGCCCAAGTCATTCTTGTGGCTCCGGACTGGGCACGAAGAGTCTGGTACCCCGAGCTCTTGAGCATGGCCATCGATCCTCCGATCAGACTGCCTCTTCGGGAGGATCTTCTATCGCAGCAGTGGGAACGGTCCTCCACCCGAACCTGTCCAGCCTCCACCTCCTTGCGTGGAGATTGAGCGGCTGCAGTCAACAGCTTTTGACCTTCCACCCGAAGTCTGTAATGTCATCTTGGCAGCCAGGCGTCCCTCAACGAAGTCTGTATACGCCTGTAGATGGAACAAGTTTGTGTCATGGTGCACAGCAAAGGCTGTGGATCCCCTTTCTGACCCTCTTTCGGAGGTACTCTTGTTCATCCTTTCTTTAGCCCAGCAAGGCTCTGCCCTGGGCACTCTTAAAGGCTACCTTTCGGCCATATCTGCCTTTCTTCGCCTTCCTGATCAGCCTTTTCTTTTCAAGTCCCCTATTGTAAATAGATTTCTAAAGGGCATTACTCATCTCTTTCCTCCTTCTCCTTTCATAATGCCCCGGTAGGACTTGAATCTTGTCTTGATGTACCTTATGTGTGCTCCCTTCGAGACTCTACATAACTACCCTATCAGACTCCTTACTCTGAAGACTGCCTTCCTTGTCGCCATCACCTTTGCTCACAGAGTGAGTGAGCTTCAAGCTCTGTCCTCGAAACCTCCTTTTTTTGCTGTTCATCCGGACAAAGTAGTCCTTCGCACGAGGCCCTCTTTTCTTCCAAAAGTGTTTACCTCTTTCTATATAGGACAGACCATCACTCTGCCCACCTTCTTCCCACCTTCGCGACCTTCCAAGGAGGAGGAGAGACTCCACCGTCTGGACCCAAAATGTGTGCTGTCTTTCTATCTAGACCACACGAAAGATTTCCGGGTGGACGATCAACTCTTTGTTGGCTATCTGGGAGCCAAGAAGGGTCGGGCTGTGCAAAAACGCACTCGATGGGTTGTCCGATGCATTAAAATCTGCTATTCCCTAGTGTAAAAGGAAGCTCCAATGGGACTGCGTGCCCACTCCACCTGGGCTAGAGCAGCTATTACTGCCTTGGGACGTGGAGTCCCACTCATTGACATCTGTCAGTCGGCCACGTGGGCATCCCTGCACACATTCACCAAACATTTTTGCTTTGACAGCCAAGTCCGGAGAGACGGCAATTTTGGTTGTTCTGTTCTCCAGGATTTCCTGGTGTGAACTTAGCTCGCAGACCCACCTCCGGGGTTGGCATTGCTGGGGTATCTATTCTAAAGTAAGGAATATATAACTAACAGTCTCTTTCAGATGAACAAGTTACTTACCTTCAGTACCGATGTATCTGTAAGAGACATATGTTAGTTATAGATTCCTTACCGCCCCACCCATCCTCCCCGTTCTGCGAACTGACTTCTAGGGATAGGGACTGCCTTCCAGGGCCCTAGTTATGTGCACCAGTGGTCAGTGTCTTGCATGGCTCTGCGCTTCTGGCGTGGAAAGCCGTGTCGGAACTGACGTCAGCGTGGAGGGGCAGCGTCTAAGTAGACACTGCAACGTTATTCCGGCGACCACGACGCCAACAACGGACGCAGAGTCGACCGACGCCACCTACCATCGCGCAGGGGTACTGCTAAGAAAAAATTCTCCGGATCCAGTCTGATGCCTGGGGGTAAGGAATCTATAACTAACATATGTCTCTTACAGATACATAGTTATCGAAGGTAAGTAACTTGTTAATCAATAATGGTTCAATGAAAAAAATCATCAGAACCATTTTCTTCAGGTTAGAGATTGTTCAAAAACATATACAAGTAGTGCATCACCTAAAACAACAGAAAAACAATTGGCAGAAAAGCAGTTGCCATTTTCATTTTCGAAACCTTTCTAGTTTGTTATAAAAGCTCATAGAACCAAGGGAAACAATAATATCAACAATGTGGCGTATTTATTTTTATTACAGAAATGACACTTCAGATTGTCTGTTCTTTCAATATTATGTTCATTTAGGTGCAGCTCATGGGGCACCTTCAGTTTCTCTGCTCCTATTAATACCGTGTTTGGGTTTCTTGACAGGCAAAGCTGCCGAACTTGACTGACGTCGATGTGCGTTACACGGAGGCCTGGTGAACGTCAGCATGGCGGAGGAGAAGCCTGAGATGTGAAGAGGTTTTTTGGCGAACGAGTATCCGTCAAGCGTGAGCTTTGGGGCTCGCGCACCCTCTGTAGGCGTTGTGCTTGTGCCGTAGAGAGGAGTCTTTCTGAGGGCACTAAGCATGCCCAGTTCCTGCCTAATTCTTTACGCTTCATATTTTCTGAATCAACGTGGTTTAAATTATACAGAAAAAACTTTGTAGCATCAAGAGGATTATTAGGAGCCTAGGAGGAGAATAAAGAACCCTTAGTGGATTTCGTTTGCCTTTGTGTTTATGCTGTGTGAAAAGACAAGAATCCCTGCGTGGCTCCTGCTTCAATTTGTTTTTTGGATGGACTCATTCTTCGAACTTCTGTTTTTCTCTTTTCAGTTTAAAAATAAAATAAAAAAATCAAGCCATTAAATATCAGGAGAAGAATGGAAGCGCAGCTGCGTTCCCCCGCGCCTCCCTGTGTCCCAGCAGTTGTTACTGAAAGTACTTTTGTTGTACATAAGATTTACATAACTCGCCTATTTAAGAAATGGTTCGCAAACGCCAGGTCTGGGACCTGTGTTCTATTTATGAAATGTTTCCCCTCTTTTGCCCATTGTACTGTATAAAGCTGATTTGTTAGTGTCTGCTTACCTTGATTTTTTTTTTTTTTTGGTTTTAAAGGATATTTGCCTCCAGTGGTTTGCTTATGCTCTGGCTACTGTTTTATGGAGGGAGAGGGGCAAAAAGTCAAATTTTGTGTGATGAGTGTTTCGGGAGGATGGGGTTCGTTGTAGCACATTTATGCCATTCCTGGGAGACCAAAACATCCTCAGCTTTTTTTCCCTTCCTTCTTCAGCCATGGCAAGGAAGAAGGGAAAAAACCTTGCTCCACTGTCTGTTGATGAATATTCAATGTTGTCCTAGATCCACGATGCTCCTGACTTTGTTTTTGTTATACGTCCGAAATTTCAAAATCAGTGTAGTCCTCTGGATTGTACAGAGCTTTCCTTACATGCATGTGCCCTTTGCATGGTCCTCTCGGAAGAAGAAAAAATCAAGGGTGTCCTTCTTGCTGAACCGTACCCCTTTTCCCTTCGCATACCTAGACTTGTCCCCTCCCCTCGACACGCCCCATTCCCACACAACATCCATTCAAAAAGGCACCGTGCAAAACAAAAACAAAAAAAGACTGCTATCATTCAGACTGTAAATGTTACCACTATAACCCCTCTCCCGTCTCAGAGGAAAAACCAAAATTGTGTTTTCTTTATAAATATTATGTTGCCTTTTTCATAATGAGCCTTTTTTGTACAGAGCAGCTTTTTCAGTGTATTATCATGTTTTAAGCATGGTTATTTTATTCCACAGCACATCGAGATTTAACCTGCGGACAATGCATTTTTTTTTTTTTTTATATTTCCATCTTATTCAGTGGAGGCCAAGCTTTTGTTGTTTTATACTTTGTTGCTAGTTAGGTTTTATGCACCTGTGCCCTTATTTTATTTTACTTTTATAATTGGGTAAGTCTTAATTCATTTCTCGTGCCAGATTTTTGTTTTAATTTTTTATTCAATCTCGACTGCGCATTAAGGCAGTACAGAAAAAAACAGAAAAATTATACCAACTTTTTTTCTTGAGCACTGTTGCTTTTACCGATTGTTTACTACTACTGTTCTGTAGCTGTGTACAAAGAGATGTGAAATAATTTCAGGCAAAATAAACTGTAAGTGACTATCTTTCAGCTGTCTACATTGCCTCTTCTTTCTGGTCGCCTTGCCTACCACGCTCCCCTATGCAGAATATTTTCAACCAGAAATTGTAATTGTATTTATATAGTGCTTACTACCCCTGACGATGCATTGAAGCGATTTTTGACGAGTAGCACGCTACTCTGTAAACCAAAGGATTAGTGGTAGATTAGTATAGTGAAATATAAATTGTTAATTTGAGCGGTGGACATGTGTATCTGTCAGTTTGATTGAATAGGATGTGTCTACCTCAGTTGCCAAGACTGTAAATAACTACAGTACAAACTTCGGGCTAAACTCGTGCTGTTTTTCAAGTGGTGCCACACGTTTCCAGCCTATTTATTTTTTATAAAATAGAAAGGCAAGGGGATTCAAAAATGTTACAATTATTTTTGCAGCTTGGACCTCTTATAGAATTACATGCTGTGTGTTATTCTGCCATCTAGTGGTAGAGCTCAGATAAAAGTCACAAATAAAGTAAAGTATGTTGGCCATCAACAGTGGGTTGAGAGTGTATGACTGAAAATTCCCCACACAATGTCCACCATCTTGAGATTCCTTTTTTCACTGTTTGGCTTGGAAACAGGTATCTATCTGGTTGGTTCCTGGAAAACCCACCAATATGTCAATAATATACTGGTTGCACAGACAATGTCAGAATACACCAGACTTCAGTATCTGAGACTCTTGGATTCCTGGGAGCTGCAGACTTTGAAAATCAATGGTTAAATATATTGTTTAGAATCGTTGAGTCCGATTTTTTTCTTTGCAGATATAGGACAGATTGCCTTTTAAGTGCCGGCAGCTGTTGGTGAACACTATATTAAATTTGTGTCTCTGGTACCTCAGTGACTCTCTGTGTCAGACTTGTGCCTCTTTCAAACCAGAAACATTGAAAACAAAAAAAGAACAATGGTGGCCATGGTATGCCATGGTGTAAAGCCATGCTTCAGTGAATGCCTTGGAATTAAATCAGCTTTGAAGGGCCTCTACTTCTTTACTAAGGACAAAACCTCAGACCCTGAGAAGGCAAAATTAACAAAGACTCAGCCAAGTTTAGATTCTGGTGAGGAACAGATCTAACACTGGGGCAAAAGACACTGCAAAAAAACACTGACAAAACTGTTGAGATTCAAAAACCATAAACATTATCCACTGGGGTCTTTCGCGTCCAAACTGGTAAGAGAGCATTGTACTTCAGGTCCGGAAAGGGACAATTGGAAACGTGTCGAAAAAGTCAAAGACCAGAAAGCCAACTCGACTCCCAAAAAGGGTGACTAACCTCAACTGGATACACTTTTCTTCTAGGAATAGTATTTAGATTCCAGCCTCAAGCCCCAAGTTGAAAAAATATGACAAATGTTGTTGTAAAAGAAATTCCAAGTCTACAGCATCAAACCTTAAGGTTTGGCTACCAAGAAAAAATGTTTCAAAGAAGCACTCAGTTCTTCTATGATTCCTAGACGTCATCGCTAGAAAAGACACAAGGAAAAGGTAAATTCAACCTAGTGGCTTCCTCCAAATGCTACTCAAGTGCAACATGACAGTGGTGACTCAGCTCGTGAACCAGTAGACAGCACTGTATCTGAAAGATTCCAAGCTGGGGGTGGAGATCTAACAATTGACTGGAAATGCATTTTGGAGGACTTTCAGCTGGTTGTCCAGCTCAAGTGATTGACTTCTACATTTTACGCCCTTTACCTCCCAGATGAGGTTTCAGTTAATCAGACTTTATTACAGAGAACAGCTCAGACTTATGCTGTAATGAAATGCAATGGAAGGATAAGGCAAATGTTACCAAGTGTTCTCCAGCAGGGTAGAGATGATTTGGAATAACCACAATAACAAAATCTGTTGCACCCAGAGTCGAGTGCAAATATATTTCACATCAACATCCCATATACGTTTGTTCCCATGCTGCAACAGCTTGGGAACAAATGTATATGGGATGCTGAGGTGACAAGCCTCCACTACAGTGCCACTGCCAGATCAGGAGAGTAAACAAGCATTGGCAAAGCCACTAAATAGGCCTCGCTTTTGCAAGAGTTAGAGTTCTTGGCGTTGTAAATGACAATGTCCTTTACCCATATGTTGTGGAGTGGAATCATGTGGGTTAGATGGGAATTGTTAATTGTGTGGTGTGAAGTGGAGTTGTGTAGTGGAATTGTGTGGATAGTAATTATGTGATATTGAGTGTACTGGAATTATGTGGAGTTGGATTGTGTGTCATGGAGTGTAATTATGTGGAATTGTATTTTGCTTTCTGGAGTGGTATATAGTGGAGTTTAATTATGTGGTGTGCTGTTGAATTTTGTGGCATCATGTGGAATTCTGTGGTGTGGATTGGATGTCTGTGGTATGTTGTGCAATTGTGTTGAGTTGAATTATGTGGTGTGGAATGGAAATGTGTGGAGTTGAATTGTGTGGCGTGGGAACTATATGGCGTTGAGTGAAATTATGCTGATTGGAATTATATGGCAGGATGTGGAGTGTATTTATGTGGTATTGAGAAGAGTGTAGTTATGTGGAGTTGAATCGTGTTGAGTGGTATTATGTGGAGGGTAATTATGTTGAGTGGTGTTGAATTGTGTGGTGTTGTGTGTCACATTAAACATCCAGGTATGCTACACAAAATTGGAAGCTCTGGATAAACCTACGGAGAAATAGATAATAAGCTATCACCGGGAATTTAAAAAATGAAATAAAGATCTGGATATTCCCTAAAACAAACATTTCAATGGGCCTCAACTGAAAATAATTGATGATCTGTTTATACAGACAGTGACCCCATCTCCACACCCTTTTGAGCCTCACCTCATGCAATAAAGTGCTGCAACATGAATGGTGCCACACTAACATGTTTATAATAACATTTAGACAGGTTAAAAGAACGTTAATAGAATATTGCCATGCTGATACACATCCAATGCTTCCACTCCTTTTAAACACTAAAACTTATAATGGTGATTCGCAGTTTTATCAATGATGGTTATAAATATTTTCATTTGTTTTAGATTTTCCCTGTAAGTAAATTACTGTGTAAAAGTCACAGTAAACTGTGAAATTACCATAACCGAGGACACTAAATAAAACGCAATAAGGAGGCAGCCCATACATGTCAAGTCAAAGTTAAATGAAATGCTCTGAAACAGGTGAAAGTCAAAACTGGAAGATCAGGAACGGTGTTGTAATAGGATATCATCGATAATAACAATGTAGTTGGAAAGCTCTTTGTATTACAAATTTAGATCATCTTCAAGCAGATAATGCAATGGAAGATGTTAACCTGATAAATTGTTACATTCGTATGTAGCACAAGCGCTGAAAGTTATATTTTGGCAAATGAGCGTATCCTCCGAATATTATCAGTGAGCGGAGGGCATGGTGTATTTTAAGGCAGCCACTCGAGAATCCAAAACAACCTCTCCCTGGGTAGTGTCGGCAGCCCCAGAACTACATATCTCATGATTCCGGGACAAGTGACATTGTCCCACATCGCGCGTAGTAAGCTGGAATAGCCATGGTTAATTCAATTTACCGTACCATACACTTTTTCTGTTAAGTTGTGTTAAATGCTACAGACAAAAAGTGAAATGCATGAGCTGCAGACTACAATGCCGGGTGAAAATGCTGCATCAGCGGCTCTCCTATTACCTCTGCAGACATCATAGCGCAATCGCAAATATCAAATGGTTCATATTATCTGGAGAATCATGAGACTGGCGTTTTACCTTCTGTGAATCAGTATAGTCCATGGCAGGAGTACCTCCCCCAGAGAGTCAAGCCTGCCAGGGACAGGGTGATCCAGGCAAGCAAATATCTCGGCAGAGGCGCTGCGGTGAGCAATGATTTAACAGAGGCAGCAAACAGCTATGAGGGAGGGGATTGGGGCAAGCAACAGGCGCACTGCGAAAACAGCATTTGACATTTGATCTCTGTCTTTGAATGTTCTGCAAATGTAACAAGATAAGTACATGTTTTACAGCCCTGTTTACGACTGCACTGTAGTAAGTGAAAACACAAGTGCTCCTAACAAGGAACCCACCTAAAGGGAAGCTTCCCCAACATTAGCAGAAAACAAAGAAATTAATAGTGCTGAAAAATGAACAGATAAGCACCAAAGTGTAAAGATACCAGTAATTGGGCAGAGCTCCGTGGGAGGAAAATAAAACTCAAAAAGAAGGGACAAAGAGCAAAGATTAACCACTAGCAAGCAAGCCTTTTTAAAGGACAATGGAAGTAATGAATAAAAAGGCAATGGGCAGGCTGTAAGCCCACAAAGTGTATGCAACTCGAAGAAACCATGCAAGCACTGCCTAGGCTCGACCTGATTTGGGGAAAGCTAGTTGAGGCCACAGCTTCAACTAAATGATATACTCTGCATTTTAGTTCTTCACTACGTTAATCAGCAAGGGGAAGACATTGGGGATCTTATTCAGTACTAATGAGAAGAACATAAATGGCAACAGTTAATTCAGAAAGGGGAGATCGTGGCAAATACATACTCAGTAGTTCATTTAGCTACAGCTCAACCACTAGCATGCTGCCCAATTCTTATTCAGTTTTAATTCTGAACCGCCAATTGTGGTTCGACATTTTGGAATTCAGAAATAATCTACTTTTGGCTGACGAGTTATACGTCAAGTTGCCATATAAGAGTAAGTCATATCTTCAGCTAATGCAAACTGCTTATGGGCAGCAGCCATCGCCACTGTTGGCACCATGCTACTACTCAGAACCAGCCTTTCTGATGGATACATCTGCCTGTGGATTCCTCACCTTATGAATATCCCCTGCGCCAGCACTTCCACGGAAACTTTTTCCTAGCTCTCCACGCCGACGAGGTCGTCACAATGCCATGGCTCCGCACGCGGCTCCTCATGACGTCACCGGAGCCATAAGAGGACCACGTCGGCGTGATGACGTCAGTTCCCTTTTTTCCGCGCTGTCGACGCTAACGGTTTTTCTGGGACTCTCCATACTTTCTGCTAGATACTTTATATTCTGGATTATTTCTATCTGTAGTTTTGCCATGTCTGCTCCGAGGAAGTCGGGTTTTAAGCCCTGTAAAGAGTGCGGGGATCATATGTCGATCACTGACCCCCATGATGACTGTCTGTAGTGTTTATCATCAGATCACGACGTCGAAGGCTGTTCTTCCTGTAGGAAAATGAACCCTAAGGCCTTGAAGGAGCGGGAAGCCAAGCTGTACATGTCTAAGGTGAGAAAAGAAAAAAGGGGTCGAAAACGTTCGAAGTCGAGGTCGTCGACTTCGCGTGACTCGAAGAGGAAGCACAAGAAGAAGAAGAGACATGGATCTCGGCGCCGTTCTTCGAAGGCTGTGGTTTCGAGGTCGCCTTCTCCGGCACCTCGGCGTCGTGAAAAGGACTTTGTCTCTCCTTCACCTTCGGTGTCTCCTGAAGCAACTCCGACCCATTCTCCTTCAGTCAAGGGGACTCCGGCGCAGTCACCGACGCCGAGATTTTCTCCGACTCCGGAAGATTTGTCGAATCCGGCTGATGCTGAGGATCCTTCGGTTCCAGCGGCTCCGCCTGTGGTTCCAGCGGTTCCGACTTCGGAGGTGCCTCCAGTGGATCTCGAGCCTGCTCAGTATCCTCAATTTCCGGCACCGGGATCGGATCCCTCGCATTTTTTAAATGCGATGTATGGCGTTTTTGCCAGGGCCTCGTACCCTTCTGGTGCACCTTCTGGTCCCATGGGTCCTTTGGCATTTAATTTGGGTGTGCCTCACCAATATCCTCAGGCACCCTTCGTGCCATTCATGCCGACGACGCCGTCCTGGCAATTTCCGTCACCGAGGATGTCGACGCCGTATTGTACAGTCCTCGGCTCCATCCCTTGAACCTTCTTCTCGGATTCGTCCGACGCCGGTTGCTTCTGCGGATTCTCCTTCGCCGCTCCCGGATCCATCAACGCCGCGTGTGGCGCCACCGATGCCGCGGCCGAAGTTGCGCTCGAGGAGAGAAGCGCAGAGGTTGATTGAGGAGGAGCAGTACCAGGCTGAAGAGATGGAGGAAGGTGAAATTTATGATACTGAAGATATGTTTGAGGGTCTGTGTGAGGCAAGTGGACTTGATACCTCCCCAGAGTGGGACTTTGCTTCACAGAAGGCTTCCCCCTCGAAGGAAGTTTCACCTTACCATGTGGTGATAAGGAAGGCTGCAGAGCTCTTGGATCTTCAGCTCCCTGTGGCTGAGTATAAGCCTAACTTGCTTACAGAGGTGCTTCATTCTCCGTCCTCTGTGGTTGAACCACTTTTGCCATTCAATGATGCCTTGTCCGAGCCAGTCCTTGATGTGTGGCGCCATCCTCTTACTGCTCCTGCAGTTTCAAGGTCGGTGTCCAGAAGGTACAGGCCTGCTCCAGGGGATCCTGTGTTCCTTTCGTCGCATCCTTCGCCTGAGAGTTTGGTGGTGCAGGCGTCTTGTTCGAAGCAGTCCACGGGCGCCTTTCCGCAGGCTCCTGCTGATAGGGATTCCAAGAAGTTGGAACAATCTGCAAAAAAGGTCTTCTCTTCGGCGAGTATGGCTTTGAAGTCCACAAATGCTACCTGTTTGTTGGGCAGATACATTCATGCCCTTATGGACTCTGCCAAACAGCTTCTTCCAAAATTGTCTGAAGAAGATCGAGGAAATCTCAGTGAGGTGTTGGCAGACTCACAGGCTGCGGCTCGCCAGGTCATCCAG
This sequence comes from Calotriton arnoldi, assembly GCA_963921515.1. Lineage (NCBI taxonomy): Eukaryota > Metazoa > Chordata > Amphibia > Caudata > Salamandridae > Calotriton > Calotriton arnoldi. Next base: position 7,683,055 of record CAWUFW010000013.1, on the reverse strand, counting down.
TCTGGCCTGGATACAGCGGATTCCGTTGCTAGGGTGATGGGCTCATCCATTGCTACGAGAAGACATGCGTGGCTAAGGTCTTCTGGGTTTTCACCTGACGTACAGGCTGCCCTACTTGATCTTCCTTTTGATGGGACTAAACGTTTTGGTAAAAAAGCTGATTCTGCCCTGCAACGGTTCAAGGACAGTAAGGCTACAGAGAAATCCTTGGGTCTGCAGACTCAGGCAAAGGGTTATGGCTATAGAAGATACCATGGCTTCGGGAAGTCTTCCTTTCGTGGTTTCCGACAGCCACAGCAACAGCAGAAAAACCCCTTGTACAAGTCCTACAGGGGTAAAGGCAGAGGTCGTCTTCGTGGAACGGGTCGTCAGCCCTCTTCCTCCTCCTCCTCTACCTCCCCAACCCCTGCTGGTAATGCAGGAAAGCAGCCCTAGATCCGCCATCCTGGATCATGCAGGTCCTGTGGGAGGCCGGCTTACTCATTTTCTACAGGATTGGAAATCGGTCACTTCGGACCTTTGGGTTTTAGATCTGGTAGAAAATGGGTACGCCCTTCCCTTCAGGGAATTTCCCCCCCCTTAACCTCCTTGCCAAGGGTTTTGCATGGAGGATCATTTACTTCTTCAGAAGGAGGTTCTTGTCCTGTTACAAAAAGGTGCGATAGAGGTGGTTCCGGAGCAGGAAAGGGGTCAGGGGTGCTACTCCCGGTATTTCCTGATTCCCAAGAAGGATGGCAGGTTACGACCCATCCTGGATCTCAGGATCTTGAATCTGTTCCTCAAGCAGGAGAGGTTCAAGATGCTCACCCTAGCGCAGGTTCGTCAGGCGCTGCAACAAGAAGACTGGATGGTGTCCATCGACTTGCAGGATGCGTATTTTCACATCCCAATCCTGAAGTCGCACAGGAAGTATCTCCGATTTACGGTTGGTTCGCAGCATTACCAATTTGCGGTCCTTCCGTTTGGTCTTACTACTGCACCTCGAATCTTCACCAAGGTGTTGGCGGTGGTGGCTGCCCATCTCAGGAGGTCGGGGATCCCGGTTTTTCCCTACCTGGACGACTGGCTTCTGAAAGCAGAGTCGCCAGAGATGGTGCGTCGTCATCTGCAGGTAACAACCCAGCTGTTGTTCACATTGGGTTTTTCGATAAATGTGCCCAAATCTCACCTGGTGCCCTCTCAGCGCAACCTGTTCATAGGGGCGGTACTGGATACCACTGTGTGTCGAGCTTTTCCTCCTCCGCAGAGGATTCTCGACATTCAGGAAATGGTCCCTTTATTTCACGATGGAGCGGTTGTTCCAGTTCTGAAGGTCCTTCGCCTGCTCGGTCTGTTCGCTTCCTGCATTCTGTTGGTCAATCATGCACGCTGGCACATTAGGGCGCTCCAGTGGTGTCTCCGCAGGCAGTGGTATCAGCACAACGGAGATCTCAGGGAGTCAGTCAGGATCTCCAGAGAAGCTGCAGCAGATCTGTCTTGGTGGAGTGTGGAGGGCAATCTGTCTCAAGGAAAGCCCTTTCATCTTCCTCCATCGGTGGCCACAGTGATAACGGATGCCTCTACCCTAGGGTGGGGTGCTCATCTGGGGGATCTGGAGATCAAGGGTCTTTGGTCTCCAGAGGAAAGATTGCTTCATATCAATCTTCTGGAATTGCGGGCGATACGTTTGGCGCTCAAGGCCTTTCTCCCTTCCCTTCGCGGTCAGTCGGTTCAAGTCCTAACGGACAACACTGCAGCGATGTGGTATGTAAACAAGCAGGGAGGAGTAGGGTCGTACCGTCTCTGCAGGGAGGCGTTGCGGCTTTGGTCCTGGGCTCAGGACCATCGTATTTGCTTGATGGCAAATCATCTGGCCGGGGTGCTGAATGTACGTGCGGACAGCTTCAGTCAGCAGTTCTCTGCCGACCACGAGTGGAGGCTTCATCCAGAGGTAGTTCGACACATCTTACGGACGTGGGGAACTCCTCAGGTGGACCTGTTTGCCACTCTCGAACGCGCACTGCCCGTCATTCTGCAGTCTCCAGTTTCCGAGGCAGGGAGCGTTGGGGGACGCGTTTCAGTTGAGTTGAAGCTCTCAACTCCTTTACGCATTTCCTCCCATACCCTTGATTCCTCTGGTTCTGAGGAAGATTCACCAAGACCGGGCCCAAGTCATATTGATCGCCCCGGATTGGCCAAGAAGGGTGTGGTACACAGATCTACTTCACCTCTCATCGCACCCTCCGCTCCGTCTCCCTTTCAGGGTAGACCTCCTCTCGCAGTCGGAGGGGCAGGTTCTGCACCCCCACCTCCAGAGCCTGCACCTTCATGCCTGGAGATTGAACGGGGCAACCTGAATTCTTTCTCTCTCCCGCCTGACGTGGTGGATGTTATCTTATCAGCCAGGCGACACTCCACCAAGTCTATTTATTCATACAGGTGGTCAAGATTTGTTAAATGGTGTGGAGAGAGATCTATTGATCTCTTAAAAGCTCATCTTTCTGATGTCCTTTGTTTTTCATTGCATTTGGCCCAGCAGGGTTGTGCTGTGGCTACTGTTAAAGGTTATTTGTCGGCTTTATCAGCATTTTTGTTTGCCTGATCAGCCGTCTCTTTTTAAATCTCCGATTGTTTTGAGGTTTATTAAGGGGCTTACTAATATGTTTCCGCCCACTCCCTTCATTATGGCCCAATGGGATCTAAATCTGGTCTTAACTTTCTTAATGGGTTCCCCATTTGAACCTATGCATAGTTGTCCTCTGAGACTGCTGTCATTCAAGACGGTCTTCCTTGTGGCTATCACCTCGGCTAGGAGGGTGAGTGAACTCCAGGCTTTGAGTTCAAAGCCTCCTTTTCTTACTATTCATGCTGAAAGGTTGGTTCTCAGGACCAGGGCGGCTTTTCTGCCTAAGGTGGTAACTCCCTTCCATCTAGGGCAGTCCATTACCCTCCCTACTTTCTATCCTCCCCCTCACCCTTCTAAGGAGGAGGAGAGGCTGCACCGCTTGGATCCTAAAAGGGCGGTTAGTTTCTATCTGGATAGAACGAAGGACCTGCGAGTGGACGATCAGCTCTTTGTGGGCTACGTTGGACACATGAAGGGCAAGGCGGTGCACAAGCGCACTCTATCCAGGTGGATCATCTTGTGCATCAAAATCTGCTACGCTTTGGCTGGTAAGGAGCCTCCTGAAGGCATTAGAGCTCATTCCACCAGGGCTAAGTCACCTACGTCTGCCTTGTCCAGAGGTGTTCCTGTGCTGGACATCTGCAAGGCCGCAACTTGGGCCTCCCTCCACACTTTCGCGAAGCATTACTGCTTAGACTCCGAAGTGAGGAGGGACGGCCATTTTGCGCGTTCTGTTTTGCAGGACTTTTTGACACCCTCCTCCGGGAGTGGGACTGCTGTGGGATTCTATTCATAAGGTGAGGAATCCACAGGCAGATGTATCCATCAGAAGAACAAGTTACTTACCTTCGGTAACGCTTTTTCTGGTGGATACAGTATCTGCCTGTGGATTCCTCACTGACCCACCCGCCTCCCCGTTGTCCACCCTTTTATACTTTAAAAGAGGTATTGGTTAATATGGTTGTTTCATATTGTCATTTTGTATTGCCTCTGTTTGCCTTTGTGTAGGCTTATAGGAAATGCTTGCTTTCTCTTGCTTTCCTTTTACACTTTACTCTGTGTGTGTTTGTGTGAATATTGGATACTATGTATGCATTGTCTCTATGGTCGGTCCGCCCCGGAAAAAATGGGTGGAACTGACGTCATCACGCCGACGTGGTCCTCTTATGGCTCCGGTGACGTCATGCGGAGCCCCGTGCGGAGCCATGGCATTGTGACGACCTTGTCGGCATGGAGAGCTAGGAAAAAGTTTCCGCGGAATGCTGGCGCAGGGGATATTCATAAGGTGAGGAATCCACAGGCAGATACTGTATCCACCAGAAAAAGCATTACCGAAGGTAAGTAACTTGTTCTTTACAGGCAAAGGTCAGATTTCCAGTTGCTACCTCTACAAATAAATGACAAACCACTCACTCTCCCAATCACACCATTCCTGTCAGGGAGAGACTGCAGTTATCCACACATCATTGCCATCACCTGGCATCAATGGTGTCAGCAAGTGGTTTCAATGTGGCTATTGTATTTGATTTTCCAGCAGATCTTCCATTCATAAACCCTAACAGGCACCCATTTGGCAAGCATGGATGTCATGGGTCCACTCCACTTAAAGTGCTACTAGACCGGCTACTTGATCAGTCTGCTTTCTGATTCTGAAAAACGATGGCATTGTGGATCCCCACTTTGTCTAAATCGCATATACGAACCAACAAAGTCAAGATAACCAAACTCCAAGATGTCACCCTGCTGCTGGAAGAGGGGGAATTTCCTGGCTACAATAAACCTGAAGGGTGCTTATTTTCACAACTTGATGCATCCATCAAAAGTACCATTGTTGTAGGCGTTATTAATTTCTTAAACATTTTTTTTTAATAAAGGCAATCCTGTGAGTGATCATGAAATATTTGTCAGAAGAAGCAGCACATCAAGCCATACAAGTGTACACTTACATGCTCCTAGATGACGGCCTGTAAATAAATATTTGTTTAATCAACGGCAGAGCCAAGTGAACAGTCGTGAAGCTTTTGTACCACTTAGGCTGCATAGCCAGTCTCCAGAAATGATCTTCAATTGTCAAGCATTGCAAGAAATTCTGGGATGTAGAGATTGACACTGAAAGTGGTGGCAATTCCCACAATGGATAGATGTCTGGTGTTTCAGTGTTGCCTCAGACAGTGAGGGGAGTAATTAAGCTATTGGCAGTGAAGGCAATATACATTTACGTGGTGCCACATTCTTGCCTTTGCATGAAGTGCTTCAAGAAGGGATCTCAAATCAACGGCCTCAAACTCTGGGCACTTGACGGGGTAGTGATTGTGTTACAGAAGGCAGAAGTCCACTTCTAGTTCTAGACCCCACCAAACGTATGTGTGCCCAGACGTTCTACAGATTAGGTTCTTTCTGTGGATGATAGAGCAGATGCCTCCCAAACAGTCTTGGGGCTTGTTTGGGTGCATTGAGGCTAAATGAAATTAGTCACAGAAGGAGACTCCACAACCTAACTGTGTCCTTGAGCCGCTAGCCTGTCTCACTTTGAGGACCTTCCAACCACACCAGCAAGGACAGGTTGTTCAGGTCTGCACAGAAAGCACCACAGCAATGCTCTACATGAAAATGGGACGACAAAGTCAATCTCTTAACTCAGAATAGACACCAGTGATTTCGAAGTGTGCAAATGAGAACCAGTTAGGAAAGTAAAACAGCCACATGAAGGGTACAATGTGAACACACACATAAATAGAAGCTATACAAACAGTGCAAAGTGGCAGATTTGCATAATATGAGGAACCACCAATAAATATTTTATCAACAAACGAAAAGAACAAAAATGAGAAGACTTTGGGGCATATTCACAAGGACTTATCGCCGAGTTATCGCCACCTTAACGCATAAAAAGTGGAGATAGATTTAACGCCGCATTCACAAGCTGGTGCAAACTCCAGACATCGCCAGTATTCCCGCGATAACTGCTGCAAAATTTACCTCCACGGGTGACACCACCAACTAACCCTAATGAAATGCAGAGTAGGCGTTCCCATGCAAAAACACACGAAAACACCACTACACCACATTCACAACGAACTGCCATATCTGCGATGCAAACCAAAAACAGGCGTTAAGCCGCGGTAGCAGTAGGGAATTAACACCTGCCTTTTGCTGGTGTTAAGCAGGACGGATCACTGACAAAATATCGAAGGTCAAAAAATCGACCTACAAAAATATCGGAGCAAGAATATCGATGTCAACAATATCGATATCCTATCTACAACATGGTAAGTACAAAAATATCGAAAAAAAAATATCGATGTCAAAAATATTATCAAAAATATCGGGGTTTTTTTGTTAAAAAAAATATGTAAAATAAATTAAATAATACTTATAAATAAAATAAACATAGTTAAAAATATTTTATAATGTTTAAAATTAATAAGTAATATATATAATTTAATAAAACATCAATTAAACATATACATATAATACATAATATATACTTACTTAATAATCAGTTTTAATAATTATTTTAATAAATTATAAATTAATAAAAAATATTATAAATTACAAATACATCTATACACATAAAACAATAACATAAATAAAAATTAAATAATTGTGTAACAAATTAAAACAATTAAATTTACTTTTAATATTTTTAAAATTAATTATATACTACATTAACTAAAATAATACAAAAAATATTAAATAGCGGAGGGAATAAAACTACTATTTCAACTCCCAAAAAACAACAGTAAGAAAAATGTTGGATAGCGTAGAGGTTAAAATTACTATTCCCACTCTAGAGAGTGCAACAGTAGAGAAAGTATTGGATAGCGTAGGGGTAAAAATTACTATTCCCACTCCAGGTAGCGCAACAGTAGGGAAAACGTTGGATAGCGAGAGGGTAAAAATTAATATTCCCACTCCAGTGAGTGCAACCGTAGGGAAAGCGTTGGATAGCGTAAGGGTAAAAATTACTATTCCCACTCCAGTGAGTGCAACAGTAGGGAAAGTGTTGGATAGCGTAGGGGTAAAAATTACTATTCCCACTCCAGGGAGTGCAACAGTAGGGAAAGCGTTGGATAGCGGGAGGGTAAAAATGAATATTCCCACTCCAGTCAGTGCAACAGTAGGGAAAGTGTTGGATAGCGTAGGGGTAGAAATTACTATTCCCACTCCAGGGAGTGCAACAGTAGGGAAAGCGTTGGATAGCGTGAGGGTAAAAATTATTATTCCCACTCCAGTGAGTGCAACAGTAGGGAAAGTGTTGGATAGCGTAGGGGTAAAAATTACTAGTCCAACTCCAGAGAGTGCAACAGTAGGGAAAGTGTTGGGTAGCGTAGAAGTTACAAATAACATACTTATAAATAAAATAATTTTTGTACATAATTAATGAATTATTAAATAACTGTAAACTATTTACCAATACCAATAAATAATTATTAAAAACATAATTACCAATAGAAAATTTATCAACAATAAATTAATAATAAATACCAATAAATAATAATTAATAAATATTAATTACTAAATAATAAATATTGAACAATAACATATTTTTAATAACAAAAAACATATAAATTATTAAAACTTAATTACCAATTAACTAATATTGAACGATTAAATGCTTTTTTATACCAAAAATAATAATAATTAAACATTAATTATCAATTAATAATTACTTTAATATATTACATTTATCAATAAATAATATTTAATATTTAATTGCCAATTGATGATAAAACAAAAATTAATTTTTAGAACCAAAAAATTCTAATTAAAAAAAATTACCAATTAATAATTAATGTCCAATAAATTAATTATCAATACCCAAAAATAAATTTAATAATTACTTAATTAGATTTCAATTACTTCCAAAAGTATTCCCCTATAAACGCACAACACACTCCAATAATAAAAGAATACACTTAACATAATGATCAATTAATCAATTAATAAAAATTAATAACCAATTAATAAAAATTAATTACCAATTATTAATTAATTAACAATAATATAATTATCAATACCAATTAATTAAAATAAATTATAACTTAATTACAATTAAATGACATAATGATCAACTAATCAATTAATAAAAATTAATAACTAATTAATAAAAATTAATTAACAATTATTAATTAATTATCAATATTATAATTATCAATACCAATTAATTAAAATAAATTATAACTTAATTACAATTAAATTACTTCCCACCCTATTCCCCTATAAACCGACAACCCGCTACAGAACTTAAACGCAATTTTTTTTTTATAATTCCTAAACATTAATAATTAATTTAGTATAATTAAATTACTTCCCACCCTATTCCCCTATAAACCCACAACCCACTACGGTACAAAAAAAAAACCAATAACTAAACATTATTAACATATAAAAATTGTATACATATATTTTTAGACAAGTAGAACACTTAATAAAAACACATATAACACATACATATTAAAAACATAAAATACATAACAATAATACAAATATCGATATTAGTAACATCGATATTAGTAACATCGATATATTTGATTTCGATATTACTAACTTCGATATTACTTACTTCGATATAAAAAAATTCGATATTACATACATTAGGGTCGATATTCTGTCCCTTCGATATTGTGACTTCGATATTAGTGTATGTCGATATTTTATTTTCGATATTGACTGCTCACCAAGCAGGACGACTACCTGCAGCATGAAAGGGAACCCAGCCAAGAGCCACATCTGAAGACCCACAGATGCCATGGAGACAATGATCATGCAGCTCGGAGACCCATGAGGGCCACAACACCCACCGCCACCACCCCCAGGCCCGCCACCACCCCCAGGACCCGCCCCCCCCCGGACCACCACAGAGGCAGCGTACACAAAGACAGCGGACCCACTGTATACGCACCAGCTGCACAGACCTAACGCCAGAGGAGGACATTGCCCACTACAGGCCCAAAAGGACAACCATCCCCTGCATCCTGACCCACAGCGCCCACCTGCTGACAGCACCCTGATTTATGTATGATTTGTGGTTGCTAATGAAATAGTATTTACTGGGACCACCCTCCATTGTACTGTTCAATTACCCAGGTCCCAGTGACATTAGGGTTTACCCTTACATGTAACGACAGCACCAACACAGCAGACAACCAACATCCCTCCGCAGACAAAGCTGCCAGCTGTGCTGCACATGTTGGCCTCTGGTACCTTCCAACCCACAACTGCCAGAGTTGGAGGAGTCTCACAGCCAGCCCTATCCAAGTTCATCACACCGGTCCTGGATGCCATCATCAGCCTGGTACCCCAGCACCTCCACTTCACCCACACTGCGCAGGAGCAGCTGGAGACCAAGCAAGGCTTCTACACCATAGCTGGATTCCCTCATGTGTTGGGGGCAATCGACTGCACACATGTACCCCTTGTGCCCCCTGCCGACACTGCACACAACTACCGCAACAGAAAGCACACGCATTCCATCAATGTGCAGGCACTAGTGGACCACCGGGGACTCCTCAACAATGTTGTGGCCAACTCCCCAGGCAGTGTGCATGATTCATACATCTCCCGACAGTCCATCAACCAGCGCTCCCAGGATGGCACCTATGGAAATGCATTGCTCGTTGGTAAGTACCAAATGAACACACCACACACCTCCACTCCACAGTCATGCAACTCACGACACTGGCAATGGGCACGCAGCAAAACAACATGCAACATGCCACACAACATGCCAACCGACCGGACACGACAACACGACTCCATTGGGAACCTGGGCTTGCCATGCACACAACCCAGCCACGGCATGGCACCACAGCCACACAATAGCAGAATGTGAGGAGAGGCTTGGAGCAGGCATGTGCGAGAGCGGCAAGTGACTAATGAATGAGGACCTTCCCAATGCCAGGTGTGGCGTGGATGTGCTGGACAGACTTCAGTGTGCAAACCACGGAAATGGCCACGTTGACATTAACTGCTGGTGCATGGAGTGTAGTGGCCAGTGGACGCTACCATGTCCCCACAGGCTGTGGGGCAGAACGCGGAAATGTCGCTCGTTGCGTCCCCCCCTGTATGCGCGGGCGGAGTGGGTTGGCCCTGCGTACGCCAGGCCTGCGTAGGGGTGTGAATGAAAAGCCCGTCGCACTGGACGTGGTTCTCATTCCGAATGGCCAACGTGTCTGCCAGGGCGGCGCCTCTGAGCCCGCCACGAGGCCGGCGCCGTGCGCGGCGGGGCCTGCGTCCCTGTGCACCTGCTGTACCTCGGGCTGCTGGTCCCCAGACCCGTCATACCTGCCCCAGCGCACCAAGGAGGCTCCGCTCACCTGCCGACACCGGCGTGTCAAAGAGGGCCCACCACGTGCCGGTGCAAGCTCCAAACCCCAGTCCCGCGACCTTTGCAGCCTCCGCAGACCATCGCTGGCCTCCACGACGCTGGCCCACAGAACTCCTTTTTCATTGACATACTCCACCGGCGTACTCTTCGGCCCAGTTGTTGGCACATGTTGTACTGAGTCGTGAGTTTTGAATGGCAGTGAGCCCAAGTCTGTGGCAGCGTCCACATTACTATACTCCCTCCGATCAGTGAAGCCAAAGTCTGCATCGCAAGCCGGCGACACGTGGTGCCACTAACCCTGTTCAACGCAAGCTGGTGACACGTGGTGCCACTAACCCTGTTCAACGCAAGCCGGCGACACGTGGATGAGGGCTCATGCCTACACTGCGGTCCAGTAGGTCCCACATGTGGAACTGTGTCCTGAGTTTAGAATGGCAGTGACCAAATGTAGAGTGCCGCGTATATATCATTGAACTCCCTTCGATCAGTGTCCCAAACTCTGCGTCGCAAGCACACGACACGTGTCTGTGGGCCCGTGCTGACCGCTGCCCCCGGCCTACACTGCGGTCCAGTAGGTCCCACATCCACCAGCCCTTAGTCGTGATTCATGAATGGCAGAGTCCATACCAGTGAACGCACAGAGAGGAGTAAGAGGAAGATGCAGTTCAGTCCGGATGAAAGCCGGATCCTCGTCACGGAGGTGACCGAACAGTAGCAACAACTGACCTGGTGCCACTAACTCTGTACGCAATGAGTCATGGGCACTTTCTGGTTAGACTTTGGTGGCGTCTGAGTCCATGGCCTGGGGGTTGTCTGCATCATCTGGCTGGGACGGACTTGGTGTTCGACATGTGTCTGTTCCATTCATCTCCACCATGGTGACTGTTTCTGCATGGTTCTGCCCTCTGCATCATGCCCAGGGGGTACACCTTCCACTGTCCATGAGACACTCCGCGACAACCCCCTTTGTCATCTACGAGAACCTGCTCTGCTCTCGTGACCCTGCCCCAGTGCACCGCAAGTCAGCGGCCCGTGGCTGTAGGCCCGTGCAGGACGTTGTGCATCCGGGGCCACTAACTCTGTGCAGCTCAAGTCATGGAGCATTTATGGTTGAATGGTTGTGTCCTTAACGATGTACACTGTAGTCGTTTTTTGACTGCACCAGGCACTCCATGATGGCTGGTGTACACACACCCCACACACATCCAACACAGGTGTCACTCGACATGTGAGCCTGCTAATAAACGTGGCCGGGCGCACGTGCCCGTAGCCATTCACACCATCTAAGCAAGTGTGTCCGTGTGGTCATTATGTCAGCATGATGGGCCCGAGCCCTGCAACATCACAGTGTGCTGTCTTCAGCGGACAATACCATGTCACCTCAGCAGTGGCCAAGACCTTGGACATGTAGCTTCGTCCGCCCCCCCCCTGCATGCACAAGCGGCGTGTGCTGGTCCGGCGTACGTCAGGTCAGCGCCAGGGTGTGCTGATTCGGCAGGGGGATCAGGGCGTGGCTCTGGTCTGGCCTTGAGCAGGAAGTGCGGTAAGCGTGTCTCTGTGTTGGAGTGTTGTCGCCACCAGGGCCACAGTAGTCGATGTTGCAATGTAGCATGCACCCGGGAGGGCGGGCCCGCACGTACGGGGAAATGTAGGAGCGCAAGACCGCTCGGGGTCTTGGCTCATGCATGCCAAGTGTTATGTGTATCAGTCCTGCGGCTGCATAAGTCAGATGCCTAGCCTCAATCGCAGCGCGATCACAGCCAGCCATGGACTGTACACCTGTGTCCGCCCTGTCCGGACCACTGGCCTACACTCACGTGGCCGCACACCCTCAACGGCCAGCTTCACGGTGTTGTTGGCATGCCACTGGACATGCGCAGACAGGCATGACAATGGTGTGCCGTAGGAGTGCACATGATACAACCGTGCAGTGCACACAAGTGTGGGGGCTCGTGGGAGGGAGGAGCAGCTGTGAGGCCGCTCAAGTGCCACGTGCTCGGCATATCATCCATGATTTCCTGGGTCGCAGACATCCCACCCCACCCATGACCGGCCTCTGTACATCTCCTGTATGTAAGCAGATGGTAAAGTTACTGTAGGGATGAAAGGTACTTTGTCTGAACTATCAGGCGGTAGCACATCTGCAGCTACGAGCTGGGACTTGCATGTGCCCAGCACCCCTTGACAGATACGATAGCATTTGCTGGCGACTCCCACACTACGCACTGCCCGACGTGAGACCAACGTGTACACATCCCACACACAGAAGTCCTTGGTCGTAGTTATCGTGCGTGAAATGGCCTTCACACGTACTCCCAGCCCACCCCATGCCTGCACCCGTTGCACACAGACACTGCTCATTGATCCGAGCTGTGCCATTTCATCCACAGGACTGGCGCGGGTCAGCACAGTGCCGCTTCAAGCAGAGCCACTGACGCAATGGCAGACCATCCCGGACACATGCACAACTCCAGTCACGTGGACCGGTACTGTGCACATCTGCTGCATGTACTGGGGACACTGCCATTGGCAGTGCTGCGGATCAGTTACCGGCTAAGCTTCCGCCTTGCCAACGTCACCTGCGTTCAGCCTGTGTTGCATTGTTGCTCGTGCATATTCGAGTGGACCATGGATGTCTGCCTCTCCAACGTAACGGTAGCTGACCTGGATTTCGACGTGTGTGCGTGCCCCCTGTTGGCCCACGACCAGGAGTGTCACCGTGATGCCCGTTTATGGCATGCCTGAATGATTGGCATGCATGCTGGCAACTGGACCTGGGAGATTGCACGAGTCGTCGTGTGCAGTGACCACATTGAGCCGCTCCCCTATTGGGCTTTAGTGCCAATTGGGGCCAGGGGTTGGAGTCAGCACATCTGTCCGGGACAGCTGATGGGTCACGTCGCCGACATGTTAGATGTAGTGGACAACGAGCTCATGTTGGAAATGTTGGCCTACGCTGCTGCACTCGCATTCATGGACGAGTGACCACGTACCTGCAGCCACAACTGAATGTGACCCATTGCACGTGTCCCGCCACCTGGTTGCATGTTGGGGATCTGGTCACATGTCCCAAGACGACAGTGGACATGGCTGCATTGGCCTGGACTCCGGATACATGCGCGGACAACCAACGCGCGTTGGCACTGACTTGTGTGGGTGATGGACTCCCCGGGGTGGACATGGGCGCTTTAAAACGTTCCTCATTCAGACATGCTGCTGCATTGGTCTGCATGTTGTGGCACTTCTCTTGGCCGTACTGACACGCAATTGTTGATGAAGTTTCCGCACATTCACTTGTCTCCAACTGTGATGAGTGTTGATATGTATGCAAATGTGTGTGTCACGGCCTATCTGGGTCCCTGCCATACATGCATTGCTACCCCATCAGGGCTGTGGGTTGGTACTTGTGCATTATCATGTCCGTTTCGTGCTTTGCTAGATGCGTATGGCCATTTACCGGCCACAAGCGGGTGCACTTGTGTCCTGTGTTCGGTTGTGCAAATGTTGCTGTTAGTACCACATTGTGTTCAATGTTGGGGTGCTCTGCTTCCTATGTGTGTGTGTGCTGCATTGTGTGTGAGATGGCCCTTCAGCTCTGATTTGGCTCACCCTTCTCCCTTTCAGGCAGTGTGGTTTTCACTTCTGTGCTTGTTCAGTGGTGTGATATTGCCGACTTGTGTGACTTGTGCTCTTGGTTGGTGTTGTTACTCTTGGGCATGGTTTGTCTGCAGTTGTGCTGTGCTTAATTGTGCATGTGTGCCATTGTGCCCATCTCCCCCTGTCCCCCCAGTCCCTGGTAGTTCCTCTCCCTGTTGCCGTTGTGTCTGTTGATTTTGAGCAGTTTCCGGTCCCCGACTCCTGCCACCATCTCCAGACTGATGTGGTGGACACCATTTCCTCCATGTCATCCAGCTCCTGGTGTGGCGCTGGACTCCCACCTCCGGTGTGCATTGCTGCCTTCTGGTTATTGGCGTGTTTCTGCTTGTTTGTGCGTTTCGCATCATTCCAGCTGTTCTGGTTTTCTTCCATTGTCCTCCTCTGCTCTCCGGCTGCATTCACCTTGTCCACCATGGACTGCCATGTACAATGTTTTGTTGCCAATGGGGCTTGTGGGGTTGTGTACTAGCTCCGGCTGCCTCCATTGTGCTTCGCTGTTGTTTTCTGTTTGGTTTGTCTTCCTTTTTCCTGCTTTTGTTGTGCTTATTCCCGCCTGCCGTGTGTGTGTCGCGGGCCTGGCGCTGCTTATCGCTGCTTTCCTCATCGCGAATGGGCTCATCGCATGTTTTTTGGTGTTGGGGTTTGTGTTTTTATCTCCGTCGCGGTGGTTGTATCGCGGACATTGGCCGCGTTTTCGGCAAACTATCGCATGGTACCGCCGTGTTGTGAATTCCACGTTAACACAGGGTTATTTTCCCGCGATAGACTGCGATGTGTAAAGTTGCGTTAACATTTTTTGAAGATGTTTAGCGCACGTTCTTGTGAATATCCCCCTTTGTCTTTAAGTTTCCATGATTACAGTCTAAGGAAAATTATACCATCCCCATCACACAGATTACACCAAGTATTGAGTGAGAAGATACTCCCCTGGTAGAGCTTTTGGCCTTACCCTGCAAAACCAAGTGCACTATGTGAGATGCATTTACAAAAAGAGGCACATTCCTTGTCATACTGGTCCAACATCTCCACAAACCTATTCAAATTCTTATCTGTGATGGCAACCTCGTATTTTTTTAATAAGCCATTTCTGGACCACGAATGCACTCTGTTGTCATAGTAAAGGCCAATTGTGTGCCATATAAGTGAAAAATAACAATATCAGTAATAGCAGTACCTACAAGTTCATTGTAACACATTAGTCAAGTACTCATCCAAGATTTGTCACCAATGTTGGCTATTTTCATGTTAATCAAACTATTTAATTGCTATCTTTCTTAGCTAGTTAGTAATCTATGATAAAATAAGGGAATTGCTTATTTTAGTTGTATCCGCCAGTCACAAATGCGACTTCATAAATTTATAAAGCATTGCCGTGCTGATGTTCAGGTAAGGTAGGAGACCACATTAGCCAGAAAATACTGAAAAATCTATACGCAGCAACTCACTTTTCAGGCCCGTTGCTGGAGCAAAGTCACCGAAGACCAACTACGGGCAAATCTCGCTCTCAGCCCTCCCTCCGACCCATCCAACACCGACGACGCTGCCTGCAACCTCAGACGATGGATGGACGACTGTGCCAACACCCTCGCCCCGCTGAAAAAACTCACCTACAGTGACACCACCAAAAGAGCCAGCTGGTTCACCTCGGAACTCCTAGCTTCCAAGCGTACCTGCCGGAAACTAGAGAAGAAATGGCACAGTGATAAGACACCGGACAGCCACGCAGCCCACAAAGACGCCATCCGTAACCACCACCACCTCATCAAGTCCGCCAAGAGAATCTCCTTCAAAGACCGCCTCGACAACAATGCACACAACAGCAAGGAGCTCTTCAACATCGTGAAGGAACTCTCCAACCCCAGCTCCAACATCAACGACATCCCGCCGTCGCAAGCCCTGTGCGATTCCCTCGCCACCTTCTTCCACCGCAAGATCGCCGACATCCACGACAGCTTCAACACCCAGACAGCCCCAACTAAGATCGATGCACCAGACCCGCCGCACACCATCGACCACGACCCCCTGCCAGCCTGGGCCAGCGTGAACATCGATGACACGATCAAGACCATGAGCACAATACACTCCGGCTCCCTGTCAGACCCTTTCGCGCACCACATCTTCAACAAAGCCAGCAGCTCCATCGCACCCCACCTGTGCAACGTCATCAATCTCTCCTTCGAGACCGCGACCTTCCCAGAGAGCTGGAAACACGCAGAGATCAACGCCCTACTCAAAAACCCAAGGCGGACCCGAGAGACCTCAAGAACTTCCGGCCCATCTCCCTGCTTCCGTTCCCAGCCAAGGTCATCGAGAAGATCGTCAACAAACAGCTAACCCGATACCTCGAAGAAAACAGCATCCTGGACCCATCCCAATCGGGGTTCCGCAGCAACCACAGCACTGAGACTGTCCTCATCGCCGCCACCGACGACATCAGGATCCTGCTGGACAACGGTGAGACCGCAGCCCTCATCCTGCTGGACCTCTCCGCCGCCTTCGACACTGTCTGCCACCGCACTCTACGCGCACGCCTCCACGACGCAGGGATCCGAGACAAGGCCCTGGAATGGGCCACCTCCTTCCTCGCCGGCAGAACCCAGAGAGTCCGCCTCCCACCATTCCGATCCGAAGCCTCCGAGATCATCTGCGGCGTACCCCAGGGATCATCCCTCAGCCCAACACTGTTCAACATCTACATGGCCCCGCTCGCACGCATCGCCAGACAGCACGACCTCAACATAATCTCCTACGCCGACGACACTCAACTGATCCTCTCCCTCACCAAGGACCCCCTCGCCGCCAAATCCAACCTCCATGAAGGAATGAAGGCCGTCGCCGATTGGATGAAGATCAGCCGACTAAAACTGAACACGGACAAAACAGAGGTCCTCATCCTCGGCTCCAATCCCTCAGCCTGGGACGACTCCTGGTGGCCAACGACGCTGGGAGCAGCCCCGACACCCACCGACCACGCACGCAACCTGGGAGTCATCCTCGACTCAACGCTCTCCATGGCCAAGCAAGTCAACGCAGTCTCCTCCTCCTGCTTCAACACCCTCCGCATGCTTCGCAAGATCTACAGGTGGATCCCGACAGATACAAGAAGAACAGTCACCCAGGCCCTCGTCAGTAGCAGACTTGACTATGGGAACGCCTCTACGCGGGAGCCCCGGCCAAGCTCATCAAGCGACTGCAACGCATACAAAACGCCTCCGCACGCCTGATCCTCGATGTACCACGCCACAGCCACATCACCCCCACCTGAGGAACCTTGACTGGCTCCCCGTCGACAGGAGAATCTCCTTCAAACTCCTCATCCACGCACACAAGGCACTCCACAAGACTGGCCCAGCCTAACTCAACAGACGACTCCTCTTCTACGTCCCCAACCGCCAGCTCCGCTCCGCCGACCTCTCCCTCGCCACCGTCCCTCGCATTCGAAGAACTACCACCGGCGGCAGATCCTTCTCCCAACTCGCCGCCAAGACCTGGAACACCCTCCACTAAGCCTACGACAGACCCAAGACCTGCTGACCTTCAGGAGGCTACTCAAGACCTGGTTGTTCGACCAGTAGCAGCACCCCCCCCTCCTTTTTCTCCCCAGCGCCTTGAGACCCTTGCGGGTAAGTAGTGCGCTCTACAAATTCTGTGATTGATTGATTGATTGATTGAGTGGTAAATTCTTTTGCAATCAATGCACAGCATGTGAATCTACTATATGTGCAACGTAGAAAAGGAAAAGTTAGTTTCCTGCAAACAGATTTTCAGCATGACACTATCCAAGATTCTTATGACAGACTTCCAAGACCATGATGAAGAGCGGTGCTAGAAAAATATTTTCATTAACGCATTTCACCTCACACACACTGTGCTCTCAGGGAAAATAGAATCTGAGACGGTGGATATTTTGTGGGGCACTGTATGCTTCTGGTTTGATGTCATGATAATGAGTCATACAGACTCTGCTCATTGTAAATTCCCCACATGCTTTTCCAGATCCAAACACTAGATGGAGAAATAATGCACATCATGTGAAATTAGAACATTCTCTTTTTTTTTTTTAATTCTTTTTATTAAACCAAAACTCAGGCTTCGAGCATCACATGACAGTAACATGTTTGAGTAACAATGCTTATACAATGGGCCCGACAAAACACACTACTCCTCTGCACTGTGAATGATTGTAGATATAGCGCTTTTACGGCCAACACAACAGTACTTTCATTGTTCCCTCTCTCACCTCTAATCCTGTAGTCCCTCCCACAATTCTCTAATCACCCTTACCCTCTGGACGTTCTCCAAGCCCCCCATACCTTTTCCCATTTTTTTTAGGACACCCTCTCGCTTTATATACCTCACGTTCCGCCCTCTGGCACTAGTCCAGGTCCATCTCAAAGTTGGTGTCCACCTGCATGGCTGGGGACCCCCACGCCATCACTATATTGCGCTTAGCGGATCCAGCTGCCAGTTTCAGCCAAGTTTTGATGTAACCAGGCCAATCCTGCTCCCCTTTTATGCCCTGAAGAAGCCATTTTGCGTCTAGCAGGACTTCCATCGCTACTACCCTGGTCATTGTCGCAGTCACCCTTTCCCAAAATCCCTGTATCAATGGGCAGTCCCAAAGGGTATGAATAAAGGACTCCTCACTCCTGCAGCCCCTCCTGCACAGCGGGGACTCCGCTCTTCCTATTCTTTGGAGGAATATTTGTGCATAATAAACCCTGTGGAGTATTTTAAATTGGACTAGCCGGAATTGCACCCTGATAGCCACCTCATGAGGTCCCTGAAGAGCCTCTGCCCAGTCATCATCCTCAAGAATCCCCAGGACTTCCTCCCATGCTGATTTTAGGGAGCCCAGTAGATCAGGGGAAATGTTATTTTCCTGTAGATCAAGGACACTCCTTTGTGTAATAGAACCTCGGTCAGTATCAGGTCCTCCAGCGGTGAGGACTCAGGCAGTTGTTCCCCCTCCATCAGATGGCATCGCAGAGCGTGCCCTAGCTGTAGGTACCGGAATCGCTCAGTCTCCGCCAGGTCGAATTCCCATTGGAGGTCAGCAAATAGTTTGAATCCCCATTCCTCCAAATATCCCCCAGATGTTCTACATCTATGAGCTTCCACTTCCGGAACCCTGTTAGCCTCCCTATTTCCAACAGCAGTACGCTGTACCAAAGTGGTGTCTGACCGGTGAGTTTCCCCTTCCAGCCCAAAAACCAGGTGGCCTCCTTCCACACATCGACTACAACTTGTGTATGGCATGGCTGGCCGCTGCCTCCTGCTGAACCATACAGGAGCACCCGATACCCACACCGACCCATGGCCGCCCTGTCCACCCTGTATGCCGGGTCTTGGTGGTCGGCAAGCACCCAATTGTTCACGACCAGGAGTTGGGAAGCCCAATAATATTTTAAAACATCAAGGACCACCAACCCTCCATTGTATACCCCTTGCTGTACTTTGGCCAATGCTACCCTGGGGGATCACTCTTTCCACAACAGTTTACGGACCTCCTGATCAATGCCCCTAAATGCAGCTGGTGGAATCCAGTAGGGCGTGTTCCGCATGATATAGAGCAGCCTCAGCAGGCTCATCATCTTAAAAAGGGCTGCTCTACCCATTAAAGTCTGTGGCGGGGATCCCCAGTGTGTCACATCTCCCCTGAGTCTTTTCAATTGTGGCTCAATGTTCTTCCTAAGAAACTGCAGTGGGTCCCGTGTTATGTATATCCCTAAATATCAGAACCCCTCCAGGCACACTGGGGCTAGACAGTCCTGAGGCAGGCGGGGAGCCTCCCCGGACAGGGGATACACCACGGACTTCGACCAATTGATTGTGTACCCAGAGTGATCACCGAAAATACGAAACACCTACATAGCCCGGACAATGGAAGAGTGAGGGCGTGCAATGTACAAGAGAACATCATCTGCGTAAAGGGAGATCCATTCCTCCCATCCCCCTGGTGCCTCTATACCCTAGATCAATGAGTCCCATTGAATCCATGTCTCCAACGGTTCAAGTGCCGGTGCAAACATCATGGGGGACAATGGGCACCCCTGTCGCGTACCGCTCCGGAGTTTAAAGCACTGTGACACCGTGCCATTAACCCTGACTCTGGCCATGGGGGCCCGGTAGAGCAATCCAACCCACACCCTAAATATGGGGCCAAAGCGAAGTCTCCAGCACAGCGAACAAGTAATTCCACTCCACCGAGTCGAATGCCATTATTGCATCCAATGCCATTGCCACTGTCTTCACCTCTCTTTTCAACTCAATGAGGTGTAGCACCCCGTATAGGCACCTCAAATTAAGCAGAGTGCTTCTGTTGGGGACAAACCCTGACTGATCAGGGTGGACAAGTGAGTGCAGAATCCCTTGCAGTCTAGTGGCCAGTGCCTTGGCCAACACCTTGACTTCAACATTCAGCAGCGATATCGGTCGGTATGACCCACAGACAGTCGGGGGCTTACCCTCCTTAGCTATGACCACTATTGTAGCTGTTCTTTGATCAGTGGGGAGGCACCCCGTGGAATTAGCTTTGTGGAACATTGCTAGCATTGGCCCAACCACCACTCCTGATAGACCCTTGTACAATTGGACCAGTAGGCCGTTAGGACCTTGTGCCTTGCCCGACTGAAGCTCAGTTAGTGCTCTTGCTATTTCTTCCTTGGTCAGGTCTAGTTCCAAGGCCTTGCAATCCTCCTCCAACAGCACCGGGAGAGCCACGTTTTGGAGAAAGACCCTGCAGTCTGCATCAGTCATGGATGTCAAGTAGGCTTATAACGCCTCATAATAGTTGGCAAAGACCACCATAGCTGCATATATGTTGTGTGTGTCCCCTCGTTCGTCTCGGATCTCCAACACCCAAGATCTGTCTCTGTCCTGTCTTTCCAGCCACGCTAATAATTTTGCTGCTTTATCCCCCACATTGTATAATCGATGTTGTGTTGCTAGTGCATGCTTTCTTGCGAGGTTCTCCGCCAAGGCCCGGAGGTCCTGTTGGCGCAGTCGTAGACTGTCTGTTCAATCCCCGCCTCCTCCTGTGCCACCCGTTCCAATTCCAACATGTCCCTTTCAATCACTGCACACTTCAGCAGAGTGTCCTTCTTCCTGCCCCATAGTAGTGCCTGAGCCCCCCTCTAATTACAGGTTTAAAAGCCTCCAAGATGGTCACCGCAGAGTCTATCGCCCCTCGTTTTTCTCTGAAGTACAACTCCGCCAAGTTTCGTATTTTGTCCCATATCTCCCTATCTTTCAGGTACCTAGCATCAAGTCTGGGCGGCATCTGGGGACCCGCCGGTGGGCCCAACAAGTGGCCTGATATTCCTCGTGCCAGGTGCGTTGTGGCAAAGAACCGCGGCACCTGGGTTCGGCGCGTGAGCATGTAATCTATTCTGGAAAAGCTACCATGCAGTGCTGAAAAATAAGTGTATTGGCGGCCCTCTGGGTTGTATTCTCCCATAAATCTGCCAGTCCCATTGCAGACACAAACCTGGCCGGGGGCTTAGCCCCTCCCCCAGTGGCACCACCTGTTCGATCCATGCCCGCATCTAAGACCGTGTTAATATCGCCACCTATCAGAAGTATCCCAGGGGGGAGATTCAACAGTAGGCCCCCCAAGTCAGGGAGAGTCGTCCCCTGGAGCCGCAGCAGCGCATAAACTGAAAACAGATTTATTGCCTTCCCCTCCCACGTCCCACTCAGGACCACAAAGCGACTGCGTAATTATCATGCCACAACCCCTGAAGAATGAAGGGCAATGATTTCTTTACCAGGGTACCCACCCCCCTGGGGTCCAAGGAATAACCTGCATGGGCCTTCAAGACATATCCCATTCTATCTAAAGCCGTTTAGTGATGGCCCCGGAGATGAGTCTCCTGCAACGGCACCATATCGGGGCTATGGCGGCGTAAATGTTGTAGAACTAGCGCGCGTTTGATGCCACTGCCCAGCCCGTTAACATTCCAGGACCATATTTTCAGTTTCCGGGAAGCATTATGTGAACCCCTCAATGACATCCTCTATAGAGCACCCCATTAACCTCTGTCGAATGCCCCCCCTCCCTCCTATGGTATCCGGAGAACACCTTGTGGGCCAAGGCCCCTCTCAGATTCACCATCACAGGAATAAAAAGCACCATGCTGTGAAGCCTTTGAAAACTCACTTCAGTACAATTTAAAAAAAGTTGACCAGTTTGATTATTTTTCATTAGTGCCTTAAAAGCATGCCTTTCTGAAGGATGTCTTGACCCCATACATAGAAAAGCAAAATGAGAAAAAGTTTAAGGAAAATATTGTCATATTACATGATATATGTCACTGGAGAGATGGAAAACAATAGTGTTCTAAAGCTGTTCAATATTTGGTCTATACATATTGCACACCTTCTTTGTAAGGGCTGTATTCATGTGGCAGCAAATTCTACATGGAGCAAGTCCTTTATTCAAGTTCTTCAATAAGACCCTCTTTTTTTTTCCTTCATCGAGCCATGTTTAATGAAAAAATTATGGACAAAATAAGCAGGATATGTTACACACTTTCTCTACTATACCATTTGTAACCTGTGAAGCTTCAGTGCACAGCAAGTGGGTAGGTTTAGACGGTGATGGAATAATGCTGAAGGAATCATACATGTATATGAGTCAGGTTAAAAGCTAGTCTGAAGTGCCATTTTGTTTTGCTTTTGAGAAACTATGTCAGTAAGGGAGCCTCATGGAGCGTAGGGCGTAATGAACATCATAGACAGACTAAGCACACTGGATGTTCTTTCATACTTATTTGGAATACAGCGATCTTTAGAGTTCACTATTTTGGAAAGGAGGGTGCGGGGCCTAGCAACATAGCAGACCAGACATAACTGCTGCCAGCTCCATCCATAAGCCCTAGTACCCTGAAGAATCTGGCCTAGGGAGATGTTCCCAGACTGCTCCTCGAAGATGCATGGTCCCGACCATTGAAGGAACATCGCCCATGGGTGGAATGAGCTGCCTTCGCAGCCTGAAGGTGGCCTAAGCAGCCTTGGCTGAGAGAGGCGATAGGCCATGGGAGCAAGTTATTCACATACTATTGTAACCCAGAGTCGACTCATTGGATCCCGCAACATATCGACCATTACCATGATAAACTCCGACACAAAGATCCTGTGCAGAGCCTTAGTGATGGAGTTGGGTCAGGGAATCAGCACTCTCATTCGGGACGACCAATGTTGATTTATCTCTCGACGCACCACAGCGATAAACATTGGATGCCTTAACCATGTGCTTCCCTTAGTACAGGATAGATGGGATGATATGGCCTTAGTGGCTATCAATTTGGAGAAGGCGTTTGATACCCTTAAAAGGGAGCATCTCTGGGAGGTGTATCACATGTGGTTCGGCCTGGAATTTCTCAAATGGGTGAAATTATTGTACAGGGAGTCCACTGTCAGAGTACGGATGGTCAAAAAAGTGTTGAACAGCTGGGCAGTCCAGTAGGTACGGGGCAGGGATGCCACTCTCCCCACTGCTTTTTGGCCTGGAGCCCTTAGCGATAAAACTTCGCACAGAAATGGCAGAATGGGGAATCACCATCAGAGAAATCTCCCACCTTGTTTCATTCTACGTGGACAATGCTTTTTGCTATTTAAGGCTCGCTCAGGAGTCCGTCCCACTGCTTCTAGAGCAACTGAGCACCTTTAGGATGGTCTTGGGGTTGCAAGTGAACCGGCAAAAAAGTCTTCCCTGTTCCCCTAGAAACATAGAGATCAAAACCCCTGTGGAACTGCCGGATATTGGTCTGTGGTGGGAGGACAGGTTTTGATATCCAGGCATTATGGTGGCGCATACAGCGGATATTCAATATGAGTATAATATGGGAAGAGTGATGCAAGGTTTACGGAAGTCGATCAAGTTCTGGATCTCATTACCGTTATCAGTGATGGGTCTGGTGGCTATCGTGAAGATGGTGGTCTTACCCCGCTGTCTCTACCTACTTCAGAATTCACTCTGCCCACTGTCATTTGCCACATTCAAACAGTTAGACAGTCTGATGGTCAGGTTGGTTTGGGCTAGGAAACGGAGGAGAGTGGCTCTAGCCCAACTGAAAAAAAACCCTGGAGGAGGGAGGATTAGGGCTCCCAGACTTACAAATGGATTATTATGCAGCACATATACAACATGCGGCCTGCTGGGTGACAGAAGAGGACACGTGGGAAAAGAAACTGCTTAAAGGCATGACTGGAGACAACTTGCTCCTGGCTCTCCTTATGAGGGATGGCCATATTCCCAGGGCGTTTTCCTCACCAAATCAGACAGATGGAGTTGGTGTGGGAACAAATTGTGCGACACATAATTCGCAGACCACCATTTAATAGAGAACCTGACATATGGGCCATACTGCTCTTCAACCAAATATCCGAGGTGATGGTGGTGACCCACTGGTGGGAGGGAGGCAGCAATACTTTAGAGGATTTTTACCCGGGAGATATGTTTATTACATTCCTAGAAGCTCAGGAGACATTTGGGGTGGGACCAGGGCAGTTTTTTCAATACGCCAAACTAGCGAAGACCACAAGGGAAATCTGGAAGGGATTCCCCTCTACTCCTGCCCCGACACACTCTCTGGCTGCAGTCTTGCAAATGGGCACATCCTGGCATACTATTACCCATATGTACAGGGTGTTAAGACAGGATGTCCTCACTAAACCACTTAGGAGTAAGTGAGCATGGGAACAAGATATTGAAGAACAATTCACTCACAGACTCTGAGTTGCAGCACATGCCCAGGTCAGGGAGGTTTCTAGCAAACCTCGATTTAAATTGATACAATTCAATTTCCTCCATAGAACATACCTGATCCCGCTAACACTGAGCAAAATTTGTCTCAATAGAGCAGCCACCTGCCCTAGATGTCAAACATGCCGGGCCACCTTCCTACACTTAGCCTGGGACTGCCCCACACTGCATCGCTACTGGTCAGCAGTCTTTGCTACCTCAACGGTGGTCACGGGTGTCATATTGTAGCTTGGGCCTTGTACAGGGCATATTGGGAGTACTCCCTAGAGCAAAAAGCAAAAGATGCACCACAAATTCTTCAGATTGGCACTGGTCCTGGCTAGAAGACGGGTGGCGACGAAATGGATGGGCACCCACCCTCCTCAAATTTACAGGTGCCACAGTGATGTTATGGAATGAGCATCAGCAGAGGAAAAGCAAATTAAGCTGACAAGAGGGGATGAAAAAGTACATGAGGACTTGCAGCTGTGGGGGGCTGGGTGGATAGCTTCATAGCGGGGGGAACCTTAGAAGCGGATTTGACATTTTCCTCTAGTAACAAGTGTGGCAGCTTAGGGACGATACGCAGACAATACAACTGATAATACTGGGGGAGGGAATGAGAGAGGAAGGTCAAGTAAGTG
The DNA here is from genome assembly GCA_963921515.1 of Calotriton arnoldi. Taxonomy (NCBI): domain Eukaryota; kingdom Metazoa; phylum Chordata; class Amphibia; order Caudata; family Salamandridae; genus Calotriton; species Calotriton arnoldi. Next base: position 7,658,072 of record CAWUFW010000013.1, on the reverse strand, counting down.
GACTGGGCCGGTACAGATAAGTTTCCACACGGATAGCCGGGTAATTATGCTGGATATTCTTATTTGCTTGTTGGTGTTGATGACAGTAAAACATGTTTCTAGAGCCGACTGATAAGCATTTTCAACGTGACATGGACTGTAGCACTTATAGCCTCCTTGCTTGAAGCTGATGTTATTAATGTGACCGTTCTATAATGTTGTTTGATTGTATAATTAAAATAAGAGACTTCAAATAAAAAAAAATTCTTTAAAAAAAAAAAACACAGATGTTTTATGGGTTATTGTTGTGAATTGTGTATGCAAAATGTCAATAAAGAAATTCTATATAAAAAGAAAGAATTTGGAAAGGTCTCTCAAAATAATTGAATGGGGTGCGGGTACCATAGATGGTGATGCAGTGTTTTGGGCCAACCCTCTTACCATTCGTCCTCCGATGGGCCTTTCTTTCTGACTGAGAGGTGGGAGAAGTTAACATTACATCAATCAACTTCAATTAACTGTGTAACCCATTTTTCTACACAATAAGGACCAGGAATCAGTGACTAGATTTAAGAAGGTTTATTAAAAGGTACACAAATCCCAGCACCATGCTATAAAGATACAGAATAACAACTGGAAAACCCAACCTCCTAAAGAAGTTTAGGTGTACCAGTATTAAGCAAACAAGAACTTCAGTCACAGCAATACAAAAGTTCTACAATAAGATCTGGTGCTCAGAGAAGAGTTTCTGGTCCTCTCATCTATACAGGAGTAAAATCTAGAATCGTGTAAGTTAGAGTCCAAACTAAGAAGATGTTTGGTCTAAGGAATCTCAAAATTCAGGAAACTGCAGAAAAATAAGAAAATACGGGAAGTGAGAGAAGGTGTCAGCATTGCAGAAGCTCAGTCAAGAGTCTTCTTGGGACAGGGGCCCCCAAAATGCATTTGGCCCAGGGCCCCCAAAATTCTTAAGATGTCCCTGATTGCTCCTGCCCGACGGGAGCAGCTTTTTGTGCCTGATCCGGCCAGATGGGAGCAATGTATGTTTTCCTGCCCGTAAGAGCGTGGGCAGGAAAACAGAAGTCTGCTCCCACCTTGTGTGAGCATTTCCCCTCTTTTACCATGACGGCCCAGGGAATGGGGTCCTCGGGCCTTCTAAAGGCTTGGGGAGGGAGGTGACAGGCCCTCTTCCCCAAAACCAATGTTTTGTGCCACCCCCTGGGCCCTGGCCTACCCTGGGGTGGGTTTCAATCGTACCGTGGCAGCCCATGCTTTTTTCAGTTTTGCCGTAGATTCACGGATCCTCTGCAAATCATGGCAAAAGAAGTTACCCTGTCCCCTTATGTCTTTTTTTAAAATCTTCTTATAGGACTCAGAACTGAGTACCAAGTCCTTGGATGGCTGCCAGCACATCCTTGTTGATGAGTGGCAGACAATCATATCTCAGCATGAGATCTGTTGGCTCCTGGATCCTCCGCAGGGTGAAATACACAACGTTTTTTGTGCATTATTTGCTCAAGAACTACTGAACAGATTTTAACCACATCACAAAAGGCACTCTTTTTGGACCAAGATCTAACCTTCTGCTAAATTTGGAGTAAATCTGGTCAGCCGTTTTGGCTGTAGCTGTCGCTAAAGGTCGTATAAAAAAATGAAAGGGGAAAAACATGTTTTGGGACCTCCCCCCTTTTATTCTGTGCTCGCTTGATAGATCACTGCAAAACGTTCCATGCACAAACTAGACAAAAAAAGAGCATGAAATTCTTGTGAAGATTTGTCATATGGCACCAAAGCTATTAGCAACACAAAAAAGGCATTCCCTATGGGAACACCTTCCAAACTATAAAACTCACCACTGCGATGGATATTTTGTATGACAAAAGGAACCTCGATTTTTTTTTTTAATTTACTGCAGTGTACTCTGTAGGATCGTCCTTTCTATTTCACAGCTTTTATTCCTTTAAGATGGGGTTCAGGTGTGGCACATTTTTGTCGTTAGAAATTTCTAATATTAGCACTCTAGTCATTCATTATAACTCTGTGGTGAAGCTGCAGTTAGTTGTTCACTAAGGAGTTAACTCACAGACTGCTACTGGTATTGAACGTGCATGTTTCAATCTGCATGTAAGAATATTTTACTGATATGAAAGATATTTGAGAACTAGAAATTGTATCCTCATTTTAGCTTTCTAGTGAACTTCCTATAATTTCTGTTACAGAGTGAACCCTCTCACTTCGTTCATTGCTAAAGGAAATCCTTTAAGTTTTACTGCTTTGATTCTATTGCAATGGCATTCAGGTGTTCCACACTTTTATCACAAATACAAAATATTGGCACTCTGTGAAATGAAGTACAAACGGTCCACAATAGCTTTCTATTTTAAGCTTATGTGTTGTGACTGGCAGGCCAGGGTACAGTAGGCAGCTGACTCCAGTAAGTGCAACCTCTTTGAATAATAAATTAAATCGAAGCTGAAGATAAAATGAAATATGTAAACTATTAATTTCCAGTGGACTAATGAACCAGACAGATGGCTATTATCAAAGTCATCACAAAATCTCAAAACTTCTGTGGTGTCTCACAATTTTGTTGGGACCTACTCCTTTCTTCAGCATTTCTAACCCTTTGTCCACTGGTCCCCACCATCAAACCACTAGCTTGCTCTTGCTGCTACCTTCTCACCACAAGACCATCCACAGGAACTAAAGACAATTTCTCTTCATTCCCCCACTTTCCATGCTCCATTTTCACTACTGATTGTTTCACCAAAACAATTTTTTTGTCTCCGAAAACATTGAACTTCTTTCTGGTACAATAACAGGATGCTACATTTTCACCCAATCACCACCAAAGACTTTTCACCCAAACCAGCATACTTAATTTGTGCATATCATCTTTTATCTGGCAATACTGTACATTTTTTTGTATGGTATTCCAGATCTACACATCTAAGGTCTAACTAACGTGGATATGAGAGTTTGTCCTCTCATTATCACAAAAGATGGCACCTCAGTATCAGCATTAGGGGTACTCATAACAATTTCTCCAATGCCACCATCACAATCCATTGATTTGCCATTGACAACTGCAAATTGTCTTGAATCAATTTGTTACATCTCTCCACCAGACCATTACTCCTAGGATTGTACAAGGATGTTTTACACTCAGTGTTTGTAAGTAGGCTTCAACCTCTTTTGAAGTCAACTGTGTCTCATTGCATTTCACCACTTCTTCTTGTACCCCTTGCTTATGAAACACATTCTCCAGAAATTCAATCACATGTCTGTTCCATGTCTGAATCCACAAATATGACTTCCAACCATCTGGAAAAATAGTGCATGATTACCACACCAAATTTTGATATTCCTTTTCTTACATTAAGTACCCTATTTTCACCCACACCCTTCCTGGTGTTGGAATCAACTCCACCAGGCTAGAAATAGTGACCTGAGATTTATCACTAACTGTACAAGACATACAATCTCTTACAGTATGCTCTACTTTCTTGTTCTAAAAATGTTTTCAACCTTCTTCTCATGGCTCTCATCCCTATGTGTTTGTCATGAGCCAAAGCCACAGCTCTAACTCGCAACTCCTCTGTTACAGCTAAAAATTTTGCACATCAAAGATATCCATCTTGTATGGACAAAAAATTGCCACTTGACGGTAAGCTTGCACACCGTCACCCAATACTTTCGACATAGGCCACCCTATGCCTAAATATTCCACAACTTCCTTGATAACTGCAGCCTCCTCAATAGCATTAACTCAATTAACCTTGGTTATGCTACCCCCATTGTCTCTGTTAATAAACACATGATTTCCAGCTCCTGAGCCTCTTCTTCTACAAGATCCTTAGTATCACTCACTAGCACATGAGACAAGCAATCTGCTGACACATTCCGTATTCATGGAATGCACACCAATTTGTGTGAAAATTCCTGTAGTCTGTACTGTCACTTTGTTTTCCTAGGGTAGGCGTTCTAGCACCTTTGGCAGTGAACAAACCGAAGAGAGGTTTATGATCCTCTCTGATGGTGAACTCTGAACACCATAAATAACTCCTAAAATGATTCACGCCCTACCAAACTGCCACTGCTTCTCATTCTATAGCAGAATAAGTGATTTCAGCTCTCTTCATACTCTGAAAAGCAAAGGCCACTAACTCATTCTTCCCATTACTGTGTTGTAACATAACCATTCCTAAACCACGCTGGCTGGCATCAGTCACTACTACACAAAGATCACGTGCATCAAAATACTTAAAATAATCACACGAGCCACTTCAATTGTAAACTTTTGGAACTCCTCAACACAATTTACATCTTATATAAACCTCTCATTTTTTCCAGTAATTTCTGCATGTTATTATTTCTCAGAACAGTAGGGAATACATTTTGAATAGAATTCAATCATGCCTAAAAGTGATCTCAACTATTCTTTGGCATTCAGCACCAGAAAGTCAGAAATAGCCTTAACTAAACTTCCCTTAGGTCCTAATCCCTTCTCAGACAGTTGAAAACCTAAATACTCCACATTTGTAAACTCCAAATTGCATTTTTGTGATTTCAGAGTAACACCTTTGTCCCTTAAGATAATTAAAACTTATGCAATTCTCCTGTTGTGTATTTCCCTGTCTTTGGAATAAACCAACAATTCATCTTGGAAACATACTACACCAGCTATATCCCTGAACAAGTTCTCTATGTGACATTGGAATAGCGCAGATACTGAAGATAAGCTGAATTGCATGCGTTTAAATCTAAATCTGGAGGCAGAAAGGACGTCAAATCTTGTGAATCGTGATGTAACACAATCTGATGATATGCTGAAGGCCATGTCTTAAGTGTTCAAAATCCTTGCTTCTCCCAAAGTGGTCAACATTTCTGAAATGTTGGGCAACGGATGCCGATCTACCCATTTCTTGGCATTTACGTCACTAAAATCAACAGACATTCCCAAGATTCCATTGACCTTCATGATAATACCACATCAGAACATGTATATTAATTCTATTGTGCACTGTTCGCATAAACTCCTCAGCTCCTCCCTCAATTCCATGCTTAAAGCCAATGGAACTCTTCTGACTTTATGCATCCCACCACATTTTAGCTGAATACAATGCAAAAAAATTAATCTATCCCCACTTCTCAGGGACCACATTCAGAAACTCTTGCCCACTCATATTCCCCAACAGCACACATGCATGCACTGTTTCCTCAGTAGCACTTGTGCCAGGTTGTTGGGGTCTAAAACTATTCCTAAATTCTTTTCTTCCAGCCATCAAAGCAAATACGGCTCATCCTTGGCTATATAAATTACAACTTCTTAAAATTCCCCTGAGCGTCAAGGTGGTATCAAATTTTTCCAGCACGTCCAGGCTATTACCTCCATAAGCTACAGGTTTTACATTGGTCTCTCTTAAATGTGGTTCTTTTAAACTCATTCCACACTCCTGTCCTAATAAACGAGGCTCAGAATCTGACATAATCTTGACTGCTATCCCAGCAATATCAACCATATGGCATGGCCTATTGCAGCAACCCTTGTTCAATCCCAGTACCTTACAATTTCCACCTTTGTCTAGTGGTTCCTCATTTGACAATTTAATACACAAAATGGCATCTTCATCACTCACACTTGATTCAGTGTGTAGTCTTTCTGCAACTTTTACAGAATGAATCACTTTCCGCATACTGCTTTTACCTAACTTGCAAACATTAGCAGAATGACCCTTGCATTTACACATAGTACAAATCCTATCTATGGCTGAACAAAATTGAGCATTGAGTGGAGAGGTGTGGTGCAGCGGCCAGGGCAGCTGACTTCGGAGCACAGGGGTCACGGTTCGATCCCTGGCTCCGGCGGCAGCTCAGCTCAGCATCCTGTGACTCTGGGCAATAGCTCACTTAATTTCCACAACGGCCCCCAGCGCCTTGAGACCCGTAAGGGTGAGTAGTTCGCGCTTTACAAATACGGATTTTTTTAGATTTAGCATTTCCCAAACGTGACTCACTCCCAGATCTGTAACACATTAATTATTTGGAACCTCACTTAACATCTGATTATTTTTCTTATTAAGGTTCTTGCAGACTTATTGGATGCTAACATTTTTGGGAATTTCCTGAACTTAGTGGACCTTAGAAACAGAGGACAATAAGGGCATTTCTTCTCTGTATGTTGCAGTGCTTTCAATCCTTGCCACAATTTCAATGGCCTTATCTAGAATCAAGTTATATAAAGTCAACAAGGCCTCTTGAACTTTATTATTATTGTTTTTCTCAACGAGTTGATCTCTGATCAATTCATCCTCAAAGCTCCTTGATTCACATGTTGATGCCAATACTCATAATGCACCTACAAAACTGGCAAGCGGTTCCCCTGATTCTCGAGGTCTCCTGTAAAAGTTTTGTCTTTCCATTATGACATTCTTATGAGTTCTATACTGTTATCTCACATTTGTATGGCTGATTGATATTCATCCACCAAATCACCTTCAGAGACAGTGTCTCTGAGAAGGTGCTTTAAAACTTTCCTTGTGAGAGTTAGAGGGTATGTCTCGCACCTCGATGAGCCCCTAATTGTGTACTGAGTAATGGGAGTGAGTTTGGTAGTGTTTTTCAAGGTTCCCCTCGTGCCAGGTGTTCTCTCCAACCCAGAAGAAAACTAACTTTAGAGAAGAGGGTGGGGATACCAACACTTAGAAATCACTTTTTGTCTCGTCTGACATTATTACTAAAACAAGTTAATCAGTTAAATACAAAACTAAAAGGCTATATGTTTTAGGCCGGTCGCAGAGTAACGGACCAATGTAAATACAAAAATAAGCCCCGAGCCACATGATGGCACATAACACTTGCACCTTATCAGAACTTTTAAGCCTCACGAACAATGGTTTCTTTTTCAATGTTATTTTATTGTAATGCAATTGGTTTAATTAACTTATGCAAATAAATAAATAAAATATAAGTTTTAGTGCCAATATTACTGTATTGGTAATTCTTCAGAATTGAAGTGAGTATTGCACACGAAAGATAAATAAAACCCAGAGTATTTTTTCTGTGTGAGATATGACACTATTCACTTGATGACTATTTAAATCGTTCTGAAAAATGGCGCCTCACAGTTTGAAAAAGGCTGTTGATCAGCCGAAACACATCCTAACTCTGATGATGCATTAATGAAAGTATTTAAACTTCACGTTTCCTAGTGCTGACCCTACTTTATTGGAGTAAATTGGATTGGATTTGAAAACAGCGCTTGCAGAAGCGCCTTTGCGGCGGCACCAGTGATGAGGAGCAGGCCAGCAAACAGCAGAATGTTGAGGATAATTTTCTCTCTTCACTTGTTTTGTTGCATAAATACAGACACGTTTCAAACAGGAAGACCATGAGAACTTTGGACTCGGTCAAATACAACATGATGGAGCGCTCCGTTGCTATAACTGTTTATCTTGCGAGAAGCTGAGGCCATATGCTGTCGGCTTGGATGACATCCTTAGGTAGCAGGGTGTTCTGGGCGTTGTGGTAGCACCACATAGCTGTACTGTGATCATTAGAAATGCAGCAGTCCTTTCCACAGCTACCCTATGTTTACACTTCTGTCAGTTGACCAGGACATTACATGGTCTCCAAAACTAGATTTGCGATCCATGGTGAGAGAGGTTTCTCCATCTGGTCCCTTACGCAACAACACTGGCAGCCTCCATCATCTGATTCAGTTTAGGAAGGCACTGAAAGTTTTCATGCACAAATATTTGATTGGGTTTCCTGCTAGCAGCACCTCCTGCCTTCCAACATGTTGTTAAGATCTTGATACTAAGAGAATTTGGCTCATGATAGTTGTGATATAAATGAAATAAGCAAATTCTAAAGTCTGTAAAGTGCCGGTCTTTTAGGAGTTACAAGGTGTCTGAAAAATATAAGAATTTAGCTGTTTGCAGAACTGAGCCTGATCTGCAGTGGATGGACAGAGGTCTTTAGTTGTCCCTCTTACTCTGAATCTTCTCATTCCAATTTGTTGGACATTAACTCCAGACAAAGGCTGTTTGACTGCCTGGGAAGGTCTGAATGTACTTGTACTACTGGTTGGTTCGTAGCCACTATGGACCTCGTGCATAGGGTGGAATATGTTCGACACTGAGCCCGATGTAGAGTTGAGTGGCAAATCAAACTCCTCTAACTTCTGAAGAGAGTATTTCATTTAGAAGGGATTCGATTTGCTCCCAGATCAGACCTTGGTATTTAAGGTATAAATTATAATTTGCACTTTGCAGATGAGGATCGGTTTCGCTATTGTGGAGGTGGGTGCTCAGTAGAGCTGAGTATATTGGTTTCAATGAGTTTCATTTTTTGGAGGCTCAGGTGGGTACCAAATTGCAAATGGTGAGCTTGATTTAGAGTAGGTGGAGACTGAATCTCATGCATGCTCTGGCGCAAGAGCAAAATTGAGTAGGGAATCCACAGATGGAATTTCCTTTACCACAGAGCTAGTATGGTGCTGGAAATTTCAAGAGTGGATTTTCCACTGGAATTTGCCCTTCCTTTAGACATTGGGAGATTCCCCCACCCACCCTCCAAATTAGGCCCATATTGTTTGCAGGGGTATTGTGTGTGGTAGCTAACTGAGTTGAAATGTTAAAAATACTGAAGGGATTGTGAATTTGCATGTTTAAACATTTACGAGTAAAGGAGGTAGTACTACAGACACCGGGGCAGATTTACCAACATTTTGAGTTGTGCTTTCATCACAAAAGTGACGCAAACCAGCACACAATGTTTTTTTTTATGACTTACTTTCCAGCGCAAAACTTCTTTTGCACTAGAAATTACCTAAAAGTAACGCAAAGTAGCGCAAAGCGCTGCTTTCTGTTACTTAACATCAAGGGGGCATTGCATAGGCAATCCCATGAAACCACCCATATCTACCGAAAATCTGAGACAGCGTTTTGCATTTAAATGAATTCCATTTGAAAGCAGGCGCTAAAAGGAGAAATGTTTTCATTTCTCCTTTCTTTTTTGACTTTGCATGTGTGCTGCACTGTGCAGCACATGTACAAAGTAGGAAAAGTTTTAAAACTTGTCTAAGCATAGTATTTTGAACTGCAAGGGAACCCTTTCAATACAAATCCTATGCTAGACTCACGCGCACACCCTTGCACTATGGCACAAAGCAGTGTGCGTGGTGCACGACAGCAAAATCTGGGCTAGGAAGAGGGTAGGAGAGCGCTATATCTCTGTAGATATGGCGCTCTCCTGCACCCTCCCTATCATGCAACGCAGTGCAGTATTTTTGGCTGCTGCGCTGTGTTCAGTGATATGTTGGGAAATCTGGCCCGTAGTCTTTTACATACTCTTAAATGCCTTTGTGAACTGGCCCAGAAATGTCCAAATCCCTACCAGTAAAAGTGCAAAGAGGGCACAGTCCTTTTTATTTGTAATAATTTCATATGAGTGTTGCGTAATTATTCCCATTTAGCGCACTATAGATATTTTGGGGCTTACCCACAATGGCACGTAGGAGTATGTAAAAGAGTACTAGAGGAGTACTAATTTACATACTCCACCATGTCTTTGTGGATAGAACCTTTGGTTCAGAGTTGCAGATTGCATCTATACACAGGGATCATTTTGCTGATCAAGTAGTGAGAGAGTTCATGTTTTGAATGAAGAATATTTATATTCGTTGGCTTTTCAGGAATTTTGATGCCTGACATATGCACCTTGCACAATTCAGCCGCCTTCCCGCCTCCCCCATTCAACAGTAGTGCTGTTTGCCCACAGCTTTTCAATGTGCTAAAAATAGAAGTTTCCATTCGTTTATTTGTGGTGGAGCTACCTACATTACACTTTTTCCAGTCAGCTTCGGATACACTGGGAAACACGCCGTGTCAATATTTGGCTCAGATATCTTTTTCACCTGAGAAGAGTTGCTAAGAATACACGTTTTAAGTCAATATTGTTTGCTATAGCCGCCCTCTTTTATTTTGTTACCGGAAGTGTCTTGTTTGCAGTACATTCAAGGGTGTGACACCGACAGTCAGGTACAACAAAATAACACCCCTTTCTGGTGGACTCAGTGAGTCCTTCCTTTTAAAGAGCTGTGTCTATGATCAATCGAATTATTCACCTTTCAGGTCACAGGCGCATGTTAAAAGCAGGAAATTAACTTTTGGTTAAATTTGTGGTGGCCCACGAGAATTAAAAGGTTGTAGTCTTTAACGTTGAGACATTTGGGGACGTATTTATGAAAAAAAGGCACAGATGAGCTGGTCACCTTGCTGCGCTGCGTCACTGAGAAAGGGCAGGAGTGTGCCGAAATTAAGGTGATATGGCACATTACTTACCGTTCCCCCTGCGCCGGCGCACAATGGGCTGCCTAGCGCCAACGCAGGCCCCCTTGCACCGTGGTGCAAGGGTACCAGCATTGCATACAGGATTATTTTTGTGCACCTTCCTGCCCAAAAAGAATCCTGAGAGGGTTTTTCCTCTTTCTATGTGTGCTGCTAAATGCAGCACACATAGAGAGAGGAAAAAACAAAGAGAAATAAAGAGATTTCTTCTTGCTACACCTCTCCTGGGGAGGCATCTCTCTTTGGCACATTGGTTTACCTGTTCTTCTAAATCTGGGAATGTGTCAAAATCTATGGATGTTGCATGGGAACACCCACGCAGCACCCATGGAAACGCCTCCCTGGTGCAGAGTAATTCCACACAGCAATTTGTGCTGCATTACATCACTCGAGATTTATGAAGCCACTCGGGGCCATGCAAGGTGGCCTTGAATGACTTCATAAATCTCATTTTTCATTTACGTCTCTCTTTCACCATGTTGGGTGGTGCAAGAACGATGCAAAGAGGCTCATAAATATGCCTTTTACCGATTTGTAAAAATGGCCGCCCAGAGTAATATTGAAGCAATCTTGATTGATCATGCACAGATATAGCCACCCATCAATGCTGTCCACGGGAAATGGGCATCTCTCTGAGCCATGTATGATCACCAAGATTTGGAAAAATCTCCGGATTGTGTGTGTGTGTGTGTGTGTGTGTATATATATATATATATATATCAAAACAGCGTCGTCCTCCCAAATCAATGAAAACAACACACCGTGGCCACACAATATCCTTATGCATGATTCCTTATTGCAATGTCACTCTACGCGTTTCGGAGCGCTCCGCTCCTTGATCACGAGTAATGTGAATGCACAAAAACAAAATATTTAAAGTAATCATGTGACACACCGCCGTGTCAACAGTGAAAACAGACTTCATAGTAGTACAAACTTAACAATCGTAACAGTGGACACAGACATATTTACAAACAATATTCTGCCGTAATACATCAGATACAGTTGTCTCAGTTAATACATTGTTGAGTATTAATTTTTAAGTATTACTTTTACAAAGCGTATTGCAAGTGCGGTATACTGCGGGTCAAAATAACACTAACCCATGCAGTCCTATTTCTAATGCCCCATGCAGACTGCTTGTGATCCATTGACTGCCGTGAAGCTTTGAATCTTGAACACAAAACTTTATTGGGTACTCGCTAGTTCGCAAGATACCTCATACGTGTGTTCGTCATACCGCCCCGTGGGCTCGTATTCACACTGAAGTATTCTTACTTGTCTAAACCCCAGTGGGTAAGTATCAAAAAGTCCCCCCCCAAAAAAAATTAATAAATAGTTAACTCCTGCCCCCGTGGGCGTCATCCAAATCAAAGCACTCGGCATTTTACCATTCAGTCAAAATGATATATGGTCTGCGCACCCCTGGCATTGGTTCACCTATTTACAGGGGAACCCACCGTACTATTCACACCCGATCAGTTCCTGCCCCAGTGGGCTTAGTAAACTCATAACGCCATAGTACAACCCCAGTGGGTAAATAACCTTGGCTACAAAGGATTATCTCTCAACAGGACTCATCTAATTGACACGACTGAACCATCTTTAGGTCAGCTTCACATGGAACACGTTTCCACAGAAATTGGGCAGATATATTGCTCAGTTTGCTTTCCACTTGCTTTAATTACAAATCCGAAATCTGTAAAAAAACAAACACGAGAAGTGAGATGTGAATATAAAATACTCCATCAGTTTATGTACACAACAACCAATTACGTACCAAAAACAGTGAGGATTAAAAACATTTGTGAAAAATAAGTGATTTCATACGGTTCAGCAATTCACAGTATTGAACTAACACAGGGCAAAAAAAATGGGGTTGTACTATGGCGTTTTTTTGGGGACTTTTTGATACTTACCCACTGGGGTTTAAACAAGTAAGAATACTTCAGTGTGAATACGAACCCACGGGGGCGGTATGACAAACACATGTATCGTGTGGCCACGGTGTGTTGTTTTCATTGATTTGGGAGGACGACGTTGTTTTGATACATAGGGGCTCGCGACCCCGCCACGGCCCGCCATTGCAAGTGGCTTGGGTCTCTTCACGACAGAATTGTTGGATATATATATATATATATATATCCAAATGAAAGCGCACCACGATTGAGGCGCCACACACAGTATGTTTTTCACCTTTTTATTGGCAGGAGGGCCGGGAGACAGCAGCACCACTGGTTCAGTAAAAGTTCATGGCCATACGGTTTCGGGCTGGTAGCCCTTGTTCACTGGCATCAGGTTGAGGGATAGAGCAGCAATGGTTTTTCCGCCGCACTCGCAGCGAGCCCCAATGAGCGTGTCTCTCAATTTCATTGTGGTCTATGGTGTTCTTATCCACAGTGATTTGCCGCTGTAACCCCCAATTTTGCTTTAAAACCTATAGTAGGTCACTGTTCCAGGTGAGGCTGGGTCCCCGCCTTGTTACCCTCACCAACATGGTCATACCGTTCCTTTGTAGCTCGTCATCATCGATGAGCTGGAGCCGCACATCCGCGGTGGGGCGTCTCGCGATCTGGAGCCGACCGCTATATATCCAAATGAAAGCGCACCACGATTGAGGCGCCACACACAGTATGTTTTTCACCTTTTTATTGGCAGGAGGGCCGGGAGACAGCAGCACCACTGGTTCAGTAAAAGTTCATGGCCATACGCGTTTCAGGCTGGCAGCCCTTGTTCACTGGCATCAGGTTGAGGGATAGAGCAGCAATGGTTTTTCCGCCGCACTCGCAGCGAGCCCCAATGGGCGTGTCTCTCAATTGCATTGTGGTCTATGGTGTTCTTATCCACAGTGATTTGCCACTGTGACCCCCAATTTTGCTTTAAAACGATTGAGGCGCCACACACCATTGCTGCTCTATCCCTCAACCTGATGATGACGAGCTACAAAGGAACGGTATGACCATGTTGGTGAGGGTAACATAGGCGGGGACCCAGCCTCTCCTGGAACAGTGACCTACTATAGGTTTTAAAGCAAAATTGGGGGTTACAGCGGCAAATCACTGTGGATAAGAACACCATAGACCACAATGCAATTGAGAGACACGCCCATTGGGGCTGGACTTACATTTAATCGCTGCGAGTGCGGCGGGAAAACCATTACTGCTCTATCCCTCAACCTGATGCCAGTGAACAAGGGCTACCAGCCCGAAACGCGTATGGTCATGAACTTTACTGAACCAGTGGTGCTGCTGTCTCCCGGCCCTCCTGCCAATAAAAGGTGAAAAACATACTGTGTGTGGCGCCTCAATCGTGAGTGCGCTTTCATTTGGATATATAGCGGTCGGCTCCAAATCGCGAGACGCCCCGCCGCGGATGTGCGGCTCCAGCTCATCGATGATGACGAGCTACAAAGGAACGGTATGACCATGTTGGTGAGGGTAACAAAGGCGGGGACCCAGCCTCACATGGAACAGTGACCTACTATAGGTTTTAAAGCAAAATTGGGGGTTACTGCGGCAAATCACTGTGGATAAGAACACCATAGACCACAATGCAATTGAGAGACATGCCCATTGGGGCTGGACTTACATTTAATCGCTGCGAGTGCGGCGGAAAAACCATTGCTACTCTATCCCTCAACCTGATGCCAGTGAACAAGGGCTACCAGCCCGAAACGCGTATGGCCATGAACTTTTACTGAACCAGTGGTGCTGCTGTCTCCCGGCCTTCCTGCCAATAAAAAGGTGAAAAACATACTGTGTGTGGCGCCTCAATCGTGGTGCGCTTTCATTTGGATATATAGCGGTCGGCTCCAGATCGCGAGACGCCCCGCCGCGGATGTGCGGCTCCAGCTCATCGATGATGACGAGCTACAAAGGAACGGTATGACCATGTTGGTGAGGGTAACAAAGGCGGGGACCCAGCCTCACCTGGAACAGTGACCTACTATAGGTTTTAAAGCAAAATTGGGGGTTACAGCGGCAAATCACTGTGGATAAGAACACCATAGACCACAATGCAATTGAGAGACACGCCCATTGGGGCTGGACTTACATTTAATCGCTGCGAGTGCGGCGGAAAAACCATTACTGCTCTATCCCTCAACCTGATGCCAGTGAACAAGGGCTACCAGCCCGAAACGCGTATGGTCATGAACTTTTACTGAACCAGTGGTGCTGCTGTCTCCCGGCCCTCCTGCCAATAAAAAGGTGAAAAACATACTGTGTGTGGCGCCTCAATCGTGGTGTGTTTTCATTTGGATATATATATATATATATATATATATATATATATATTCGCTTTTTCACGTTTTGGAATTATTTCAAAGTGTGTCTTTTTGAAATGTTGTAAGCGTTCTTTGTGTTTGATGCAGACAGCCTATGATTAACCCGTTCGCTGCTTCTGTCGGCCAACGTCCGTCGCGAGCACTACCTCCGTAGTGCTGCGCATGTCCGTTGGCCGACGCGGCCCCGCCCACTCTTCAAAGCCGCCGCACCGCGGCGGAATTTCGGCCGCGGTAAAGGGGTTAAGGGGCCAGGGGGCCCTGAAATGCGTCAGGCGATAATAATCTGGATGTAATTTGCTGGTTCCCCCATTAAAGAATTCAGCCGAATGCGCTTGCAGTGGAGTGCTTCCTCGTGCACAGGACAACCTTTGGGCTTTATTTATACACGGCAGTCCGGCCGTGGAGTGATGGCACCACCCTCTAAAACAGATATGGGGTCGCAAGGTCAGAGAATTTTTCTCAAGCTTTACATGCGAGACTGCAGCGCTTTAAAATTAAACTGTGCATCTTACATCTGGAGGCCCACTGGAGGGCTTGTAAAATTGTAATAAATAACTGTGGAAACGCAAAACTCACCGAAGGGTTTTAATTGCAGTCCAAGGCAAGAGCTACGGATACCAGAATCCTTGAAATAATTGAATGCACCTGTGAGCCCACCAGAGGGCGTAGACTGTGAATAAAAGTGTGCCTTGGATGCGTTCTTTGTGTTTGAGGCAGACAGCCTATGATTAAGGGGCCAGGGGGCCCTGAAACGCGTCAGGCGATAATAATCTGGATGTAATTTGCTGGTTCCCTCATTAAAGAATTCAGCCGAATGCGCTTGCAGTGGAGTGCTTCCTCGTGCACAGGACAACCTTTGGGATATATATATATATATATATTTTTCAAAACTCCTTCTCCTTTTTGTCTTGCCAAGGAAAAACGGAACGGACACCACTTTCTTTGTGCAGCGTTATTTTATTTTTCGTGCGTTGGCCGCCATGACGCGTTTCGGGCTTCACAGAGCCCTTGATCACATGTATATATATATATATATTCGCTTTTTCACGTTTTGGAATTATTTCAAAGTGTGATCAAGGCAGGCAACTGCCGAAACGCGTAATGGCGAGGCTGTTTGTGCGGAAATAAACCAAGAAAATATGCACAATACCTGGGTCCACTCTCGTATGTTTGAAGGAGCAACAGATGAAAGCGAGGAACTGCCATATATACATATATATATATATATATATTCGCTTTTTCACGTTTTGGAATTATTTCAAAGTGTGTCTTTTTGAAATGTTGTAAGCGTTTATTTTAGTCCTCTGCATAACAAGCCTTGTTATCCAAGAAGACCTGGAGTTAGAATAGTAAACACACACTTCGTTGAAGTGTGTGATTTTCAGAGAGAGAGAAGATGTCTTCTTGTCTTCAATTTGTTCCCTCGGACATGCATGCACCTAGCTGTCGGTGGATGAAGCTGGGAGCAGTAGTGCAGAATTAAATGCAAGAACCGGATCAGTAAAAACTAGAGCATTCCAGATTGTAAGTGTAAAGTTGATGAGTCCAACAACAAAATTTGTAATTTATATTTAATTTATTTCTTTGTATTTACTTTATTTTTTGCCATTTATAAAGAGCAGCTTTCTTTCAGACGATTTTACGGTTTTGGTCGCAGAACAGTCAATGCAATCACTGGCAAAGAGCTGGAGGGAACTTCTGTTTAATAAATAATTTTTATTGATTTTAAAACAAATCAAATAGGCAGTTCAAACTTCATGTAGATGAACAGATGTGAAGAAACAGAATGGCATGGACAAATATACAATTGAGACAATGAGAAGGGCACTAGGTAGATGTCATGGTACATCAAGCCCCAGCTAGTCCCACCAAGGTCCTGATATCTTCGGGTGTGTGGCTGGGCATCCTCCCTCTTGGGATATCAGATTCTCAGTATAGACTCAGAGATCCATCCCCCTCAACCACTCATCGAGAGGCGGGCCTCGTCTGACCTCCACTGGCAAGTGATGTCTCTTTTAGACAGAGACATTCCACACCTAAAGGGATTGCTCTCCTTTGGAGTCCTCCCGTCTCCATAAGACCCATAAGGCCTTATTTTGGGGCGAGGTCAATCGGGCACCCCAGTACCCTAGGAGGGTGTTTCCAAACTCTTTCCAGTATTACTGGCTCACCAGGCAGTTTCAAGTCTGTGGAGGAAGCCACCTTTCTCTGCTCTGCATCCTGGCCATGGCAAGGTGTGATTCCAATCCATTTGCCATAGTATTGCTTAGGGATGTAGCATCTGTGAAGATTTCTGACTAAGGTGTAGATGTGAGGGGACTGCTAGCTTACTTGGTGCCATCTTAGCCTTCCTCCATTCCTCATCCTCTATCAACCCTGCTCCCATTCCCAGGAGGATCGCAGGGCGGTAAACCTGCCCTGGTCATACAATTACCAGCAGACGATAGATGTGCAAGATCTCCAGCCTGCTAACGAGTTTGTTGCTATTTTCGCTCTGGGGTGTTAAATTCTAGAAGTGCCTCTCAGAATTGCCCAGTAGTAGTCCAGGGCATGACACAGCTGGGGATTCGTGTAATATAAGGGATTGATAGAGCTCAAACTCTTCTAAGATGGTTTCAAAAGATTTCATATTATTAGAACCACCCACATATCTCCCATTTTGGAATGGACTAGGAGGTCCTATATGCAGAACCGTTCTTGGCCGAATGTATCAAACATCCTCCCTGCCACCGGGGAATCTTGCGTGTTAACATGCCCTGTCACTTGGTTCGGAACAAGGTCTTCTACCAACAGTCAGGCAAGCAAACGTTGACCCAGGTAGGTACCCCATAAGGGATAAACCAGATGTTCACGTAATAATAATAATAAAAACCACACAAATGAAATATGACTATTGAAATTCACTGATTCATCATCCATCTAAGATCTTGGAGGAGGGCGTGGGGAGGGGCAAGATGCTTTTAAGGCTGAGCTTTAAATATAGTGTTCCAGCACCTTCATGATTTTTGGATAGATCATGGATAATTCACTTATTGACCTAAGTGATATGTAAGCAGTCATGTAAAAGAAGCAGTGCAACCTATGGTATATCCATGCTGCCAAAGGGCTCAGATATTCACATTGTTGTAACCTGAGAGATAGCTCTGATGTGACACGTATGAGTCTGTACCTTCTGTTTCACCTGACAAATAGTTAGTAGCCTAAATCCCGAGCTTGTTCAGGGCCCACCTTATTATGCTTGCGGAGACGTCCCCTAAGTTTTCGTTACACTACTGCTCACCACGATCTGCTCCTTTCTCTCACACAGGTCTCCATTTACCCCCCCACTCTCATTCTCAAACCTCTCTATATTTCTCCCCTCTGCTCCCTCATCAGCCTCTTTGTCACCTGTCTTTCCCAATGATCTCTTGTCTCTCACTTTCGACTGTCTCATTCACTACACTCCCACACATCTCTGTCTATTTCTCACTTGTGTGTCTGTAGTAGCCTCTTACCCTCCTCCATCCTTTCTCATTCCCTTCCCTCGCTCTTTTTCCGATATATTTTACTCTCTGCTCACATGCTCAGTGACCGAGACACAGAGGCATCTTTTCTCGGATATTCCTTTCTGATTCCATCAGTTATTTTGCAAGATTGTTGGCAAATTTGTTTATGCGCAAGCAAGACCCAATGTTTTGTGTTACCTCAGAGTAGGCAGTAGCCAGTTGTGGACTGCAAAGCTAGATGAGGGACCCCCTAGGAACCCCCAGGAGCTCTGGGCTTATGTTTTGCTTTGGAGAAAGGGGTTCTCTGTCCAGACCGCACGGCTATGGAGAAACTTGGTTTCCCATCCAAGCCCCCATGCTCAGAAGAGAGGAGGTTCTCCGTCCAGATCTGTGGCTACAGACAGAGAAGTTTCTTTGTCTAGGCGCCCAGGCTAGAGAGAGGGAGGTTCTCCATCCAGTCTTCATGCTAAGGAGAGAAGAGATTCCCTGTCCAGTCCCCCAGGCTACAGACAGGGGAGAGTCACTGTCCATACCCACGGGCTAGAGAGAGCAGGTTCTTCATCTGGGCCATTTAGGCTAGGGCGAGGGATGTTCTCTGTCTCCAGGTACCCGGGCTAAGGAGCGATGTGGTTCTCCATCCAGGCCTCCAGGCTTGGAGTGAGGAGGTTCTCTAGCCACACCACCAAGATTAAGGAGAAAGGAGGATCTCAGTCTAGGCACCCTGGCTAAGGAGAGAGGAGGCTCTCCTTCTAGAGCACCTAGACTAGGAAGAGAAAGGTTCTCTGTCTCCAGGTACCTGGTATAAGGAGAGATGTGGTTCTTCATCAAAGCCTCCAGGCTAGGACTGAGAAGGTTCTCCATCCACGCCACCAAGGCTGAAGAGAAAGGAGGATCTCAGTCTAGGAACCCTGGCTAAGGAGAGAGGATGCTCTCCTTCCAGAGCACCTAGGCTAGGGAGAGAGAGGTTCTCTGTCTCCAGGTACCTGTGCTAAGGAGAGATTAGGTTCTCCATCCAGGCTAGAAGTGAGGAGGTTCTTCATCCACGCCACCAAGGCTAAAGAGAGCTCGGTCTAGGCACCCTGGCTAAGGAGAGAGAAGGTTATTCATCCAAGCGACCCAAGCTAGGCAGAGGGAGATTCTCTGTCTCCAGGTAACCAGGCTAAGGAGAGATGTGATTGGTTTTCCAGGTCTCCTGGGGAAAGAGAGAGGAGGTTCTCTATCCACGCCACCAAGGCTAAGGAGAAAGGAGGATCTTGGTCTAGGCACCTGCACTAAGGAGAGAGGTTCTCCGTTCAGGCCCTATGGTATGGAACTGACTGCTTTGGAAATGTGTTCCATCCCTACTCTGACTGAGTTTAGAAAGGCATTGAAAATTATATTCAAATGCTTGGTAAGGTTTCATTTGTTTCTACAACTTCATTATGATCTTGGCAACAAAGAAAAACGTGGTATAAATTGAATACAGAAATAACATAAAAAGTAGATGAACAGAAGATTTTCACTGGGGAATGTGCTAACTCACATGTTTAACACTATCTATAGTGGTGTGGCTCCGGTGTTGGCTGCTGCCCCTCAATAGAACTTCTTGCACAACTTCTCGGTGGACTAGTAATGAAACGAGGTCGAGCCCGGCCTACTTTGATTTGGCCAAGACCTTCCCCAGTTGGTGTTGCATGCGCCATTAAAGAGATCATCAGCCAGTTGTGACACTTATGATGGTCTCCAGTGAGTTGTAATAGACGGGGAGGAAGTTATTAAGGAGCCCCAATTACTTTGAATGCTTCCCCGCCAACTTTTGGATTTTAAATCCATGGACAGGTCATTCGACTGTCTAGGAAGATCTGAATGTCCAAATATGTCAGGATCCATCAGAAATAGAGTTTGATGCTAACCTGCCCTACACTCTGGTGACTTTCCTGTATCACTGGAATTACTACAGGCTACAGAGGAAGGTCTCCAGGGGGAATGGTACACAAACAAGGGAACACACAGAGGTACATGCTCAGCATATGGCAGTGGTAAGGGACTCCAGCAGGACAGGATTCACTTCAGTCACAGGAAAATGATGTAAGCACAACTGGGAAATAAAGGTAGGTTCACTCAATAACCATCAGATGCAGAATATGGCAATAAAGCCTTCAATTTCAAGACTCACTGACTCACCAGCAAGAGGCAGCAGTAGGCTTAAGCCAGAGAATGGTACATGGAGAAGAGCAGCCGGAGACAGAAGTGTTCTTAAATGAAGAAACAACAGGAACATCCAGGAAAAAGTTAAAGAAAGGGGGAAATTTAGAGTGCAGCCAAGAGGAACAAGGAATTGCAGAGAAGGAACAAACGGAGAACCAGATAAAACCCCAGCCAAAACAATATACTAACCCAAGGACCCAAAGGAGAAGACAACAACAAAAAGATTCTCAGGGCGTGTAGCAGTGATTGAACTGATCAGAAGCACAGAAGCCAAACAACAGAAGAGTTGCCAGTCACCCTATGCATGTTATCAAGGGCCTTAAACGCTTGTCCCGCAGAACCCGGAATTCCCGCCCCTAAGGCCGGAAGAGAACACGATCCCCAGGCATAGACCACCGCCCTAGCCGCCAAAGGCCTGTCTGCTATATCTGATAGCTCACAGAACCTCCCCCCAGTCAATCCCACGACCTTATTTATCTGGTGTGGAGCACCACATTTGTCATTTCCTAACAAATCCCATGTTTATTTGGTTCATTGCCATACCAGGCTTGGTTATATGGCACATGAATTGTCAGACTTTGGGCATAGTTTAGAGTTGAATGGTAACTGAAAATCAGCTTTTTCCTAGGAAAAAAGCTACATTTGCAGGGGAATCCCTTGATGGAAGTTCCACAGAGATAATATGGCAGAGAAAAGTCACCAGTGGTTATTCCTCTGGATTTATTTAGTACTTTCTTCAAAAACCTCAGGAGTTTGCATTGCAAGAAAACACTAAACCAGACCGGTGTCGCTTTGATCTCTTTGCGGCTTTGCATGACTCGCCACTGCGACAATCTTCTTTTGGAAGTGACGTGTAACAAGGATGGGACTGTGTGTGTATTTGAATGTGTATACAGCTAGATTTAGACTTACAATCCTTCTCCATACAGAGTTAGTTCAGCAGTTTCAGTCATTCTTCATTCCCGAGATGCCTCTGCAGATTTATGAGACCCCAAGACAGCCATGTTTTCGATGAATAATAGTAACCTTTTTGGCTTTTTAGTGTTTGGATGCTAGACAGATGGAAGTTGCACAACTCCACCTTCGCTCCCTCCCATTCAACAGCAATGCTTTGTCTCTGGAGCTTTAGAGATGTTGTCTTTAAGCCAGGAATAGATTTTGGATACATATATTTGTCTTGCTGCTACCTACTTACAAGAGAACACTTTTTCCATTCAGCTTTTGATAGACTGGGGAACATCCCATGTCAATATTTGACACAGATATCTTTTCGTTTAAACAGTCTGGCTAAGAATACACTTCCAGTCAATACTGTTTGCTCTACTGGCCTTCATTCCTGTCCAGCACAACAAAAGAACAGCACGTTTGGTCGACTCACTGATTCTTTCCTTGTAAAGAGCTGTTCCTTGGATATTTCTAATTATTTATCTTTTACTTCACATGGGCATGCTGAACGCAGGAAATTATCTTTGACTAAATCTTTTTGTGGTCGGACATGGGAAATAAATAATTATTGTTTTTAAAGTGCACACTGTGCCACCCACTTGGTTAGCAATCTAAAACATGTCTGCCACTGCAGCCTGTAGAACAGTTTCAAACTGACATTTTGACATGGCAAAATCAAACTTTTTACAGGCATAAACATTCATTTTTAATACTTATAAGTCACCCCTAAGGTAGGCCATAAAAGGCTCATAGGGCAGGGGGCATCGTATTTAAAAAGTAGGACATGTGTATTTTAAGTTTTACATATCCTGACAGTAAACAACGCCTAAAGTCATTTTTCACTGTTGTAAGGCTGTCTCTCCCTTAGACTAACACTGGGTTACCATATTACACTTAATAAGTGATAACTTCAGTTTGGGAACAGATAGAGAAATGCCACTCATTTGAATTGTAATTAAAAATATTCTTTAAAGCTTGAGTCAGATTTTAATTTACTATTCTGTTTATGCCACTTTTAGAAAATTACTAAGTAAGAGAAATATGTGATAAGAATGCACTCCTTCCCTTAATAAATCCATTGTTCAGAAAAATACTGTCATCGATGATTTTTTGCGTGCGATCAGATACTGTGAACCACCCGATCACAGCTCATACAAAGGTATACTTCAAGGCACATACATTGCGCACCCGTCTGTCGCACTTCGGCGTGGGAAAACATCCCTCATGCTAAACCCTTTACTCTTGAATAATCCATTTTCGTCACTTAATACCAGTAATTATACAATTCCTTTTACGTAAACTTTTCAATTATATAAAATCACTGCGGAGACAGCGTAGTTCCATCTTGTTTCTTTATTTCACTTATTCATGTATCCTGCGTGCCCATCCGGGTAGATGGAATAGTAAACCCACACTTCATGAAAGTCAATGGCTGTTGCTCTGGCAGTGTTTCTATATCTATGTGAGTGTGGAAGGTAGACGGGTGCAGACTGTCTTTGCCTTTGATGCACATTCAGTTAAAGCTGAGTTTTCCAACAACAGTTTTCATCAACTGTCTAGGATTCTGCAGTAATGCAGCCATCTAAAGCTGCTGGATTTGCAGGTGATGAAACCCATTAACCGACAGAGATATCATAGGTGAACAATCACCAACAGCAAAAAGAGCCAGTAATACTCTGTCATTAGTAGCCGGGTGTTGGGAGCTGTGGGTGACACTAGTGTCTAACTATCAATAACTAATGATTAACTAGTGTGCAGATATTACTAACCAGAATGATGTCTGGTTCCTCTCTCCAAGGCCTGGTCTTCTACCGCCACCTCAAAGGTTTCTTCCGTCGTCCTTAGATTGTGGAAGTTGGAATTTCATCCTCTTCCCCAAAGGCAAACCCCTGCAACTATGGTGACAGAGACTACCTATTGTAGTAGGCCTCATTGTGGCTTAAAACATTGTGTATCTGGGTGGAGCTGACCTAAACTGTGGCCAGCCCTACACACAAGAAACCATTTTCAGCAATCACACTTGAGTTCTTGCAAGATTTGCTTGATCTCTTACCAGATTTGCCCAAAGTCACAAGCGCATGAGCCATCTTGTTTAGGGCTATCCTAGAAAAGGCAGCCACACCCCTTCTCCAACCATCAGTCAATGATGTTTTTGACCAGTAATAGATCTAGAGCTGTTGCTGTCCAGGATTAGCATTTGCTTTGACTTCTCCCTTCAGAAGTCTTCTTCTGGAAGTCAACATTTTCAGAAAGAATCACTCAAGAGTGAGGGGAATTTGCGGAGAACTGGGGTATTGGGAAAATCAGCGCTTAGGAGGCATCCTCAACACAAGGAAGTAAAAAATCATTTGAAAGTCATGGGCATGTTTCTTTAATAAAGACTTTGGTTGAAAGTCTTGCTGCTAGTGTGATCCTTAAAGACTTTGAATTGAAAGCCAAGAACATGTTATAACTCCTGCCGGTTTTACAAGTGTGTTACTTGAAGGAAGCAAGACATTTCTTTCAAGTACGTTGGGAGGCACCCAGTTGTTTTGGGGCAATCAATCTTGTTGAAGTACATGAGACTTAGGTCTGAAGGAAGATCGTATTGTTGAAGACAATAACCAAGAGGTCTGCTGAGACTGTGTGGTGAACTCCCGCCCTAAACAACCTCTACCAAGAATCCAAAAAGATAAAGTGTGAGTGAGAGAGAGAGATCTAAGCCCTTGCAGACATGTAGGAGGTACATTTAGAGGAGAAGGTTGCTTAACAAAGAAGCCAACACTGTTGTATCATCGCTTCCACGTATGTGTTTGTACTGAATTAACATTTGTTTCATGTCACAGGATTCAGCTCTGCCTTGTTCTGTTTTATTCCCACCACAAAAACATCCTGCGGAAAAGTCATACATTTCCTGACTGGATATCTCAGTTGCCACCCAAAGGGAGTCAGGTCAAAAAATACTCCTATATTTATGACCATCTTTTACGTTCTCATTCATCCTGAAGACACCAGTAACAAGATCTTCCTCTTCAACAGGATCTATTCCTTTGAGACCCCTTCTTAAAGCCTTCTCCCTAAGTCTTGCTGTGGTTTGACTTTTGGGGTTATCTCGTCGCTCCTGCTTCAAGTTTGGGGTGGCAAGAAGGTGTAAGTATTCAGGTCCTGACATGTGATCACAGAGACCCAGTCATTAGCAGAAAGATGATCACTGGTAGCAAATTTTCAGGATAGATAGAGATCACTGTTGCTCACTGATAAGTAGCCATCATGTCGATGATGGAGTCACTGGTTCGCACTCATTAAAAGTTGGGAGTAGGAAAGTTGTTTATACACATTTATCAGTAGCCATGGTATTTGCTTGCACTCAGTACTCACTACACACGGAGAAGCTGGTGAAATCATGCTGATGCTCTTTGATCAGTAGCCATGGGGCTACTGAATGAAGAATGAAAATGTTTTATTTCTATTCATTTAGATTAATGCATAGCTTCTTATCATGATGACCACTATCTTCATCATCATTATAGCTGCAAAAGTAAGGGAGTGAATGAGAGATTTAAAACGCATTTATTTGCAGATATAAGCAATTCTTGGCTTTGCATTATTGTCAAACAGGGCACACTGCTGAATATTGCTGATTAGGAGCATAATCTGTTACATTAAAGGTTTGAAGGAAAACCAGCTTTTCAAATTCTAAGTCTTTGGTGCTTCATGGAAGGTTGCCAACAGTACCAACTAGCTAGACACTAGGAAGGGGATAAACTACCACCTCACAGACTAAGAAATTTCTACTATAAGCTACGCTAAAATCGGTTAACTGTAGGGGCAATTTATACCATATGGCAAACGATCAATGTATGGGCTCTCAATACAAATCTAAATGGTGATTTGCATTCTTTCGGTTTACTCTTACTCTTCCGACACTACAGCACACTCAGTTGGTAGGAGGCCATTGACAGGCACCTGATGGTGAATGAAAGAAGAACAATAGTATATGTTCTACTCTTTTTCTAGGGCCATTTGCCATGCGTAAAGTCAACAGGTCTCAATGCACATGGTGTTGACCATTCAGTTCCAGGGTAAATGTGTTCTTAATTGGAAGATGGGGGAGCAGTAAAAAGAGCACCAGTCAGCATTACCTCTTGAGACACTGTCCTGATTTCTCAAGATTGAAATACACATATACTCGTTTTTGCAACCTTTTAATTAGGACTTTGTTGATTGCAATGTTGTTCCTTTCCTATTAATGTGTATGAAAATGGAGGCAGCAAGCATCTTTCAACAAACTAAAACATGGTAGTTGGATATGTTCCTTTGGCAGCACACCTGGTTCTATCACAAGTTTGTGGGCTCTTTATAAGGCCTTGTGGGAAGGCAATGTCGGCTTTTTTTCTAGATGCCCTTTTAGGAAGGGTAGACTCTGATAGGGCAGTGTGGCATTGTCCTCCAGCTCCTCACCCATCCATCAATATAATAGATAGGTTATCATGTCTATAAGGGGTGGATTTTTGTGCAAAATAACCATTCTGTTATAACCACAAATCAAGAATCCCTTGCCCAGAGCCTTCTGCTTCATGTACATTATGGACATGCTGTTATGCCCATAGCAGGACTTTCATTTGGAGTTAACTTTCCGTCTAATATGTCAATGAAAGTGAAAGACAGGGACAGCTGCCATCTTTCCTTGGTCTTGCCCATCATAGACATAATACACAGATGATTACTCTTATAGCAGGACTCCTGCTATTGCTGTAATTGTATGGCTTTGATGCCTATGGTGTGACAGAACTATTACCACAGGACTGTCAATCTAACGCACCACTTTTCTGGGTGTCCCATTTTAGGCCGAAACCTACCAGACAGCATAGCTGTCTTGCTGCAAAGACATATTCAGGACATGCTGAAATCTGGCCATGGAATGCGATCCGCCCATTGCTAACCATTGGCTTTATGTTTTGTCATTCACACTTGTTGCTTTCTATTTGTTGGCTTTGTTTTAGCCCATCCAGCATGCTTTTGTCCCTCCCGTGGAGCAGAGCCTCTTTACCACCTCTCTAACTGGCTCCTTCTATTCTTCCACAAGAGCTCTTTCTTTGGGCACTCTTCATTATTTCTTGTGAAGCACTGCATGAGAGTGTATGTGTTTTCCAGCAGTCTCCCTTGTATGTCAGTTGCCCCCCAGTTCTCTGTGTCACTTGAAAGCACTGTGTGCCTCTGTGTACACACTGTGCTCCATCTTACTGTGCCATCTGTTTGCTTCTGTCCCATCAGTGTGCCTCTATTCCCTCTATCAGTGCCTGTGTTCCCACTTCTTTACACCCCCACTGTAGGGTCCGACGGGCAAATAGGACATTCAGGCTGTGCCCGATAGAGTGGTCTGAAAGATCAGTGCATGGGCCGGTTTTCTGGCTGTTTGTAGGCCTGTTTTATGGACTGGTGGGCCAGTTTCTATTGTTGATTTACCGGATATTAAAACGAATATTGCCTGCAGCAAGCTCAAATTGATGCAGGCCTCCATACCTTGCAAATCACTTATACAGTGTGTCTTTACAAGTTCAAAACTGCCCCAATTTGCAAACATGGGCCGCTTTTTTAGATATCTAATTTACTAATGGGTGCCACTTTAATTTTGGTGACCTGGTCCATTTACTGTCCCAGCCTGAACCTGCCCCACTGCTCTGTTTATTTCTTGCCAGGTACATGAGGTTCTCTCCAGTTCCTTCAAGTCCTCCCCTCCAGCTTTCCTGTTAAAATGTTGCTAACCATTTTCTTATTAATCTAATCTACCAATCCATCTCTACTGCTCTGTAGCTAATGACACATGTTCTATGACATTAGCATAGTGCAATGAAGTGGCACGTCCGTGCAGGAGCCGCAGGACATCTCTGGTCTGTAATGCTGTTTGAGTCTTTTTAGGTTTTGCCTACACAGCGCTTGTGCTGTGCTTGTGAAATCTCTTGTAAACAAAAAAAATAATAACAATCTGGTTTTAGAGCTTCCCAGTACTTACCAGTGGTTGGCTACCACGTCACTCTCATTTCCTTGCTTCTAATTGGTCAGTGCCTCCTCCTCAGCTCCAGCCTTCTCCTAGGGCTTTGTGTCTATCCCTGCCGAGGAGCATGGGCCAAGTACAGCTTCCTGTCTGTGGCCAGTGTCCTTCCGCTGGCCGAAGGCTCCTGTGGGTACTCTTATTTTAGTTTTGTACATGCACTCTTATAGAGTCATGTGTCTGCAGTCCCTCTCTCTCACCCCTCCCCCCCTCGCTGTCCATTGTGTTTCCCCACCACCCACCCTCATCCTGCTGTCCATTGTGTTTCTCCTACACGCCTTCCTCCTGCTGACCATTCTTTTTCCCAACCCTCCTCCTGCTGTCCCTTCTATTTACCAGGCCCCAGCCCTTCTCCCACTGTCCCTTCTGTTTACCATCCCCACCCTCCTCCCGCTGTCCATTCTTTGTTCCCCACCCTCCTCCTTCATGTTGCTTGCCTCCCCAAACACCCCGCGGTGTTCTAAGACATATTGCACAGTAGTGATCCAGCGTATTACTAGCAATAAGCATTCATACACAGAATACTCACTTGGGCCCATACATTCATACTATGCTAGTAAGTTCCGCTGGTGGGTCAGTTGTACTCTTTATCAAAATCCCTGCTACCAATTACTTTTCTGATTGAAGAGTAATGACTTACCAATGGACCCCTTGCTAATTGGGAAGTTTAAAATGAGTGACATTCAATACAATTCAAATTCCTGAAATAATCACTGAGTCAGGAAGTTTTAAAATGTTTATCTAAAGATTTAGCAGAGTAAAATACAGAACCATATGATACTCAAATCGTATATCATGGATGAAGCATAATAATCAATTTATCGATCAATGACTGTCCCCAGAAAAGAGAAGATAGAGACAGTAGCGCAATTAAGGTTTGCATTTATATTTACCTAAAAGTACGAGAACCAAACCCCTTGGCCAAGGAGTTGGAAGGGTAGAACCCAAGAAGGATGAAGAGCAAAGACCTCCTCCAGGTTCAGGACAGGACCGGTGACCTCTCTATTAACGACGCCTGCGTCGTTCCCCTCTCTGGTACTTCGCTTCTCCTCAATTTCTCCCGTGTCTTCCTTCTAAGGTACTCCGCCGCCCCCACCTCAGGACCTCTCTGGACAGCGGTTCAGTCTGCAATCGATCAGCTTGTATGTCTGGAGCCTATACCTAATGCCTGTTCTCTGAGCTCCTCTGCATCATCGCCGCCTCTAATGAACTAATTCTATATCTATTATACCCTTCTACACCCATGTACCTCCCCTAAATGTTGCAAAAATATGGGTCCACTACTTCTGATTGGACGGGGACAGGGGGTTGATCCTCACACCATATTGATTTAATTCAATTTCTTTAAGCCCTTTGTTTTAAAATACCGCCCATCACAATTAATACATTTGCTTTATTTCCCACACGTCTCACGACAAGTTTAATACATTGTTCATATAAATTGTTTCTTTTCGGTAGGGACATCGTGGGTACAATAATGTTGGCCATCAGGTCATGGCCTTGGATGACGTCCAGGTTGACTTCATCCGCTCTTCTGGGCAGCCACTCAGGGCGCATGCGCAGAACCATTGTCTCTCGAGTTTTCAGTTCACTAACCCCAGGCCCAAATTTACGAACTAATAAAAGTCAAAGAAGAAAATATTAAAATCACAAATAAAATGTTTCACTGTATACCCACTCTGTCTACTCTATTCCCATTTAATTATAAATTCTATCCCGCATTAATAGCGTTAGGATATCACAGTTTAATTGCAACATATGAGCAAGCGGTAGCACATGAAGACATTAAGCAGCCATTTTAATACACACTGCGCAGAAGCAAGGATTTCCCTCCAAGCAAAGAAAGACGTCACACCATGTGATATGGTTGAGACATGCGCAATAGGGTTCCCGCGCTTTAGCGGCCATTTTAGAATAGACAAGCGTTATTTGTTAATTTAAACACATAGGCAAGCTTCCTTTCTACTTATTTTTGTGTGTGCAGTGGTTAGTACGAACTTTACAAGGATTAATAAATTAATACTGTGAGAGGATTGCCTCCGAGCAGGTCTCATTTATGAGTCCTTGCTCCATCAATCCCCTCTCTGATGGCGTTTCTGAGCCATCAAATACTACCCACAACCAGATGCCAGCTTTTAGCATAAAATTGTCTCATTTTCATTTTTACACTTTCTATTTTTCACATCTCCTTTCAATTTCTTGTATAATTCACTTCTTAAATCTTCTAGTTCGATTTCATCAAACTTTCGCTTCTTTCCTTTTCCTGTCACATTATACGATTCATTCTTTCTACAACATTTGCACCATATTATTATAGATAGTACTATTATTCCTATCCCTGCTAAGGGTACTAATATTTGACCTATAAGTCCTTTCCCTACATTAGCGAACCAGGTACCAATTGACCTAATACTATTGGTCAATTTTTCCCATACACTATCAACTTCCAGTGGTTTTAGTTCCTTCTCAAGTTTAGTTATATTCTGTATATATGTTCCAATTTCTGCACTTTTATCAGGTATGTAAGTGCAACAGTGTTTCGTCTTCAATAATTTACAGACTCCGCCTTCTTTCGCTAATAGTATATCAAGAGCAAGTCGATTTTGCATAACCATAGATCTAATCGCAACCATTTCCGCATTAATCATTTGAAATCCTCCAGCAGTGTCAGTTGATAAACGATCAACCACTGTAGATAATTTACATATCTTCCTTGAGTTCAGAATTATTCCCACTGAAGGTATTAATGCACCAAATATATCACCTACAATTTCAGAAAAACTAGCTCTTTTACCTCGTGTTAATTCATATTTTCATTGCTCCCAGTGTTTCTTTTTACGTGGTATATTTTTGGAAATACTATTCCAAAATAACAACTTCCATACCACGGTGCAGGAAGCCTAAAGTAAGCCTTATTCCCACACACATAATATATTCCAGGAAAAATTGAATCCGTTCCTCCCTTTAATCCCCAACCTCCAAGAATTAAGAAATTGTGTTCACATTCACTGGTACCGATGAAAACATTGTTATATTCAGTCTTTAACCTATGTAGACAAATTTTCCCTGTCTTTACAAAATCTAGAGCCATAGCAACTTGAGCCTTGCCAGGTGTGTAACTACCCTCTTTCTCAGCCCATGGTGGCAGATGCACCTTATGCTCAGAAGCTTTCTTTTGGAAATCTTGTCTTCTATTCTCCACTAAATTCAAAAATACCTTTTCTTCTTCATGTAATGAACATGTTAGATTACTTCTATGTGCATGTGTTATGTCTATTGATTTCATTGTTACGAAAAATTCTCCCATAAACTGTGCATCTTTACTACTAAGCACTGGATTCATACTCTTTCGAATCGGAACTTCAGAAAATATAACATCTATATTTGAATAATAATACTGAAGTCTCCCTGTTCTATAAAATAAACTAGTCAATACACTACATGATATGCCATAAGTTAATGGCAAGTGATGATATGTTAACCCTTCTGCTACTGATTCAGGTAGTTTCATACAGACATAACAATTACTAACTTCCATGGTATCTACATATTGAAACAATAATTTTGTGAAAACATTTAGACTAGTGTCATTATCTGTTATTTCATGATGAAATTCTGGTTCATCTTCTGCCTTTAGTTCTACTCTATTACCTTTCAAGTTATCTGTCCTTGCCTTCGTTTCGTTGTTAATCTTTTTATCCATTATCATAAGGTAAGGAATTGCTATGATCACAACTAACCATACTATAAGCACCACTACCAGATTACATATGCACATAGCACAGCATCTTTTACAACCTTTCTGTTTTGGTCTCCCAGTAACTCTATCGTCAGGCATTTTTGACAAGGAAGATTTCTCTTCTTATCGTAATTTCAAGTCTCTTTACTTTGTCAAGGTGGTTTTATTTCTTTCTCATAAGTCAGTTCCGCACTTGTTCCTTCGTCACCACTTTCACTTGACTCTGAGCTCTCGTAGTCTTCAAGGATGATATAAGTCCAATCGAGACCTTTAAATTTGTTATTCACAAGTTTCAGTCTTTTGCTTTTTCGTCTTTCAATTCCACTTGTTTGTCCTGTTAGGCTTGTCACTTCATTTACTTGTTCTGGACCTTCACTTCTGGTTGTTATGTGGTATTTTACTCTTTTAATTACACTAGGCCAACGATCACCTTTTCTGATCTTCTTTGTTTGCACTATCTCTTCACTTCTTATTTCTTCTTCAGAAATTCTTTTATTTTCCAATTGTGGCACAATTTCGTTTTCCTCTATTTCAGTTTCTTCTACTTGCTCTTTCTCAGGTCTTATTGCTTTCTCTTCAGCTGCTCCACTGTGAGTTTCCAGTAACTGACCTTGTTCAGGATTTGCGTCTTCGTGCTTGTGATCCTCGTGATTTTCTTCTTGAGTGTATTTTCCTAAATCTAACTGGTTCTGATCAGGGCTTATTGCACTTGTACTTCTGCAGCCTGACCGCGTTCTTCTAGACCTGTCTGTCCCTGCTCAAAATCTGTTGGTTCGTTGTTGATTTGAGCCCAATTTCCTCTCCCTATCTGATCCTGCTCAGGTTCTCTTATTGTTTCTTCTTCCTCTTCCTGAGCTCCTTCTTCTTCACCTATCTGATCTTCTTCAATTTCTTCTAAATTTGCTTGACTTTTTTTGTTCTGTTGTAGACTTCAGGTATTTCCACCACCGGTATCCAGTCCTGACTTGTGCTCGGTTGTTCTTCTTCAGCTTCCCTTGAATCTCGGACCTGAGATTCTTCAGCTGGGCAACATTCAGCTTCCTCAGTTATCGATGCTGTCTGAGGATTTTCTTCTTCAGGGTCTGGTACTCTTTTGGTGTGGCTTACATGAATCCAATTAGGATATCCCACACATTTCACTGCTGTATTCGTAACTAGGTTCTTCCCACCTGGGTGATAGACACGTTTCTCTGGTGTGATGCTTCACAACCACCCAGTCACCGGGATTCAGATCATGTTCTTGTTCAGGCTGCCTGGAAACTGCGTCTTCCCCAACCTGGTGAGAGACAGAACGCACTAGGTCAGCCAATCCTTTGCAATAATTCAGAACCATATCATCAGTTATATTCAGCAGTTTATTTGTAGGAACATGTGCTTGTCTCATTGCTCTTCCCATGATTATTTCGTACGGACTCAATCCGGTATTTCTATCTGGAATGCTTCTGAGTCCCATCAAAACAAGTGGCAATGCATCCGGCCAATCTAACGATGTTGATGCACACATTTTTGTCAGTCTGGATTTTATTGTGCCGTTCATTTGTTCAACCACTCCAGAAGCCTCTGGACGATATGCACAGTGCAATTTTTGCTCAATTTGGAATGCTTCACAGATTATTCTACTCACATCACTGTTGAAGTGCCTTCCTCTATCTGATTCCAAAGTTACTGGAAAACCAAATCTAGGAATGAGTTCTCGTAGCAACAACTTTGCGACTGTAATACTGTCATTCCTCCTAGTAGGGTAAGCTTCCACCCACTTTGAAAACAGACACACTATGACGAGTACATATTTCAGTCCTCTACATGGTGGTAGCTGAATGAAATCTAGCTGCAATCTCACAAATGGACCCTCTGCCTTTCCGATCTTCCCAAACCCAATTACTGTTTTTCTTCCTGGATTATGCATTTGGCAAGTTAGACATCTCTGGCAAAGACTCTCTGCTACAGCCCTAAACCTTGGATTGTACCAATTTTGTCTGAAAAGCCTAATCATTGCATCTCTCCCTACATGGGTGTCTCCATGATACATTCTGGCCATTTGTGAAATCAAACAGTCGGGCATGACTGGTCTGCCATCGGCATAAATCCATACATCGTCGTCTGACCTTTGAGAACATCCCATTTTAATCCATGCAGTTCTTTCACTCTCATCAGCATCATCTTGTAGTCTTTTCACATCATTCCATGTTTCAGGAGGTGCATACAGCATAAGTTGGCAGCTGATTCCAATTCTTTCAACCCTTTTATTAACTGATAATCTGTTTTTGGCACAATGTTGCGCCACCAAATCTGCATATCTGTTACCGACTACCACCCAGTCATCTCCTGACTGGTGTGTGGCACATTTCACCACAGCCAATTCTTTTGGTGATTGTATTGCTTCCAATAGTTCTTTTACGAACTGTCCATTTTTAATGGGGGATCCTGAAGAAGTCATGAAATCCCTCTGCATCCATAATTGGCCAAAATCATGCACAACCCCGTAACCATATTGGCTATCTGTAAATATAGTTACTTTCTGGTTCCTCCCAATTTTGCAGGCTTTTATCAAAGAAATTAATTCAGCTACTTGTGCAGATTTTACTCCTGGTAAATAGGATGCTTTGACTATTCCACTTAATTCACATACTGCATATGCTGCAGTTAGTTTACCATCTTCATGCCTTTGGCATGAACCATCAACAAACAGCTCCCTGTCTGGTTTCCTGAGGGGTAGTTCCTGTATGTCAGGACGAGGTTTTGTGCACAACTCTGTGACTTGTAAACAATCATGTTCCTCTTCATTATCTTTAACGTCCTCATGATATGGGTCTGGTAGTAAGGTAGCAGGATTTACTATTGTGCACCTTACAATAGTCACATTTTCAGCACCTAGTATTATTCTTTCATATTTAGTCAGCCGACTAGGAGTTAGATGCTGAGTTCGGGTTCTTGTCAACAGAATCACAAGTGAATGTGGAACAAACACTTTGACAGGATGTCCCATTACAATTGATTCACTTTGCTCAATGCTCAAACATGTAGCCGCTACTGCTTTTAAGCAGCCTGGCAATGCGGCTGCCACTGGGTCCAATGTAGCAGAAAAATATGCTATAGGACGTCTGTCCAAACCATGTGTCTGGGTTAGGACTGAAAGTGCGCAATTTTCTCTTTCATGACAGAATAATGCGAATTTTCTTTTATAATCAGGCATGCCTAGGGCAGGTGCAGCACACAAAGCATTTCTCAATTTTACAAAAGCTCCTACGCTCTCGTCAGCCCACTCAACTGGGTTCTTTGCCTTCTTTTTCGTCATTTGAATTAAAGGCTTTGCTAGCAGAGAAAACCCTAGTATCCATTGACGACAATAACCCACTATTCCAAGGAACATTCTCACTTCTCATTGGGAGACAGGCCTTTGCATTTTCTTGATTAATTTTACTCTTTCAGATGTTATCCTTCTTTTTCCCCTCTCAATTTGGTGTCCTAGATACTTAACTGCTGTTGTACAAAACTGCAACTTTTCAGGTGAAACTTTATGCCCTTCTTCAGCTAAATGATTTTCAGACACTCACCCCCAGTCACAGATCTGGGTTGAATCCATCATCGTTCTTTAGCTCACTTCGCCACCTCAGTTCAGACCCAGCCATATGCAAATCAGTCTTGACCCTGTGCCTCATGGGAACAGTCCAGCCCGAACTGCCAAGCCAGGTCTTCCCTGAACCAGAAACAAGCATCCTGGAACCGGTTACAGGCTAACAGCCCTCATCAGCCAGGCTAGCTTGAATCCAGTGGCAAAGTGAGCAAGGGACCCACGTCTGGGCATACCCTGCCAACTTAGGGCGAACAAAGCAAACACAAGGAGATGATGGACGGAGCGCTGAAACTTTTCAGACACTCACCCCCAGTCACAGATCTGGGTTGAATCCATCATCGTTCTTTAGCTCACTTTGCCACCTCAGTTCAGACCCAGCTTGTTTCCGGTCCAGGGAAGACATGACTTGGCAGTTCGGGCTGGACTGTTCCCATGAGGCACAGGGTCAAGACTGATTTGCATATAGCTGTGTCTGAACTGGGGTGGCGAAGTGAGCTAAAGAACAATGATGGATTCAACCCAGATCTGTGACTGGGGGTGAGTGTCTGAAAAGTTTCAGCACTCCGTCCATCATCTCCTTGTGTTTGCTTTGTTCGCCCTAAGTTGGCAGGGTATGCCCAGACGTGGGTCCCTTGCTCACTTTGCCACTGGATTCAAGCTAGCCTGGCTGATGAGGGCTGTTTGCCCGAAACCGGTCCCAGGATGCTTGTTTCCGGTCCAGGGAAGACATGACTTGGCAGTTCGGGCTGGACTGTTCCCATGAGGCACAGGGTCAAGACTGATTTGCATATAGCTGTGTCTGAACTGGGGTGGCGAAGTGAGCTAAAGAACGATGATGGATTCAACCCAGATCTGTGACTGGGGGTGAGTGTCTGAAAAGTTTCAGCACTCCGTCCATCATCTCCTTGTGTTTGCTTTACCATGTAAATCATGCAGCAAAATATGATAAAGTCTCTTCAAAATAAAAAAATAAGCACATTTCTTCAACATGCCACAACTATGATTAATAAGTCACATTATAGGTTTCTTGCAGTGGCGGCTGCAGCCAATGAAAAGTGGCAGGGCGGTGAGGCAGCAAAGGCAGCGGGGGGTGGAATTAATAATAAACAAAACACTTACCTGATGCTGCCGGCCGCCTCGTGCCATGGTGCTCCTCTCCTCTCCCGCTCCCAGCAGTCTCTGGGACACCATCACAGACTCCCAATCCAATCCCACACAGCTCTCATGCTATTACCAAGCACAAGAGCAGCGCGGGGATTGGCCTGAGCAGATTGGTTTAGTGCTCACTCAGGCACAGGGAGTCTGTGTCGTTCCTCCACCCGGCTGTGTTCCACAGCTGGGTTGGAGAAACCTAACTGCGCATGTCTTTTTGGCCGGCCTAAGACGGCTGGCCAAACTGACATGCGCACTTATAAGTCCACTCCACTCCTCTTCCCTGCCATGTCCTAGCCCACCTCTCCCTGCACCCGCTTGGCTCAGGCAGTTACCGAAAAATAAAATTATTATAAAATATTTTTAAGTGGGGCAACGCTCTTCTGCCGTTGTGGAGGAGCCACCACTGGTCCTTGAAAGGTAATGAAGGAAAAAGGGGATTGGTTGAAACTAAATATTTGCCTAACATCACACATTTTGGTTTAGTGCTGAAGCTGAGCTTAATCCCAGGTTTTCTGGTTGCCACTTTGTACAAATCAGCTACTCGATGCATATCGTTTTGTTCTTTTTGTCCCAAAATGTTAATTCTTTATTTTTAACTTTGTGCACAAGGGTATCAGGCAGAAGCCACTTTAAAACTTGGCTCGTTTTGGGCTCGAGGTTCCAAGAGGACGTCGAGCTGAGCTAGAGCCCGTCATCTGGCTCGAAGTTTAAGTGACTCGCTCAACTCTATTGTATCATGAGAAAGGGGGCTTTGATGCAATCCCCTTTTACTATCTGGTGCCCTCTGCTGCAATCCGACCCCTCCTTGGGGAAGTTACATTTATAAAGCAGGCTGGAAGGATGCCACAGTCCTCCCAGATGTTGATTCCAGCCGAGCTCTCCTTGCAGAATGCAGCCAGAATGAGGAAGAGAGTTCATTGGCCGACTGTAAACACATTGGTAATTATAATGTGGCCATTGCCTAGTCCGACTGGACACATTATAAAACACAACCCTGCAGGTACCACAAGGGGCTGTTAATAAAAACTGGATACGGATCTCTCTGCACAAATCAAAGAGTTATACTAAATAGGCCGTTAGATGCCCTGCGGGGGACTTCGGTTAATTAGCAGGGTACCAGGAAAGATTATGCTTTTCCATCAGATGACATATTAACTCTCAGAATTGAACCTTCAAGCAAAAATTGCTCACTGCAGAGCACGTGTTTCAAGCACATGGTTTGCAGACACATGCAGGAGCCAGCCCTTCAGAGCGAGTGACCTCTGTAATATTAGTACAACTTAATTAACTGATGAGGAATACTGTCTTATGCCCTTCCCTCTTCGACTACATACCTCTGCCCAGAACAAATAGACAAATTTCTGCACACTGTAAAAGGTGTGCATTCCCATGCCTCCCATAATGTCTTTCTCTCACTCTGCAGGTCCCTCCAGTGCTTAATTTGTGCTTGTGTTTCCATTGCTCCCTACCAGCACCTTAAATCCTAACACCGGCACTTATTTGTGAGAGCTCACCACAAGGTGGCGCTGTCTATTTTTGCGCACAGCACTTCGGCGGAGCGTTTATCAATCAGACCCTCCAAGATTTTGTGATTTGCAAAACAGTTGCGAAATCAGGACTTTTGTAAAAATGCCTCAATTTTTACAAAAGCCCCCGCAAACTCTTAATGAAACCCTCTGTTTAACCTTCCTTTTATTGATCCTGCGCTGCTACCCTAGGCCAAAAATAGGAGGCTTGGCAGGAGAGTGGTGTTTTCCTATTCGCTCTGCTTCCACAGCCAGGAGAGAAAAAAACAGCAGGAGAACGGGACTAAACAGGTATGTTAATATCCTGGTCTCTTTTGGCAGCCTTTGGCCCCTACACACTCTCTTGCCCACCACAGCACTTATCTGCTCTCACCTCAACCCCTTGATAACAAACCCCTCCCCCCCACAGGCACTCATCATGCACAATTAGCGTGAAATGCATTGTGTAGGAGGGAACTGTTACTTTAGCCCCCACTGCCCTCCCCCCACCTTCATTTAAGGTGGGAGGAGGGCAGAGGGGGCTAAAGAAGCAGCTCCCGCCATCACCATGTATTTGATGCTGGGAAGCATGATGGCAGGGTGGTGAAAAAGAGCGCGGCCAGGGTCGGCTCCTCCGTTATGGTGAAGGAGCGTCGCCCCACTTCTGAAAGGCAGCAAATGAAAAATAAAATGATAATAAATCTATTTTATCATCATTTTATTTTTCACTTACTCAGCTGAGTCCGCCGAGACTAGGGAAGGACGGGGCAATGGTCTGCGTCAGCAGCAGCCAGGCCCAGGGAGGAGGAGTGGTAGGTGCACTGTAAGTGCACGCTGGGTTGGCCGGCTGTCTTAGGATGGCCAAACCAACATGCGCACTTACATTTTTCCAACCCAGCTGTCTTGCACATCCGGGTGGGAGACAAGGCACAGGCTCCCTGTCCCTAACTGATCGGCATTTCAGCCCGCTCAGACCAATCCCGGTGCTTCTCTCATGGAGGAGAGCAGCGTCTGGATTGGGTGGGGAGGGGAGCAGAGGATCACCGAGGTGGCGGGAGCAGAGAATTATCGAGAAGGCATCCGGGAGAAGCAGGTAAATTCTTTTTTTTTTTTTTTTTAATTATTATTCCCCCGATCCCTCCAACCCCCCACCCCTGAGCTGCCCCACCAATCTTTAGTGGCAGCAGCCGCCACTGAGCGCAGCTTTAAATTTCAAATTTGCACTCTTCTCACAGGATTTTTTTGACAGGTACATTTAGTGCCCATCGCAAAAATATCACAAATTCTGCTTTTTTGGACTGCAATTTTTTTTATTTTGGTGCTGCAAAATTTGGCAAAACAGACCATAAAATTCTGGGGTCCCATGAAATCAATGTATAGTAAAAAATATAGTCAACAAAAGGGGGACACTGTTCCAAGGAGAGTAGTGCAAGCAGTCACTATCTCACTACAGGGAGAGAGGAATAAGAAACGGAGAGAGGAAAAAGGGAAAAGGAGGTGTTCCAGGTCTGGGACTCAGTGGGGAATAACAAGTCTTGTCTCTTGTAGCCTTTTCCAGGCAGGCGTCAGGACGGGGCAGGTTTATAGGAGCCGACACCCGAGCTAAAATCCCGGTAAGGTGCGGGCACCCTACGGCAATAGCCTATGGAGTACTTCTCCTTCCCCTATTAGGTCACGATCAGGAGTGGACTCAATTATTTAGTTGCAGCCTTAACTAAAGGACTCTTAGTTTATGGCCCCCACTGATCGTCCAGACGGTTAATTCTACCCCTTTATTAGTATTATTGTTTACGTGCACTTCACAGTTTATTCTGGTCCTGATGAAACGCCAGGGATCTTTATGACCATAGAGGCGTGAAACATGTCGACCTCATAGTTACCTGGGCACATTACGCCTATAGGGGTAACTCTCAACCTACGGGTTTTTTACTCTGCCACGGGTACCACCACATTAAAAGTATCTCTTTTGGCAACCCTTAGACAGTTTTATTGCTTTGCACGCACTTTGTCACCCTCCACATAGGACTCACTTCACACACCCACATGCACCAAACGGCAGTTCTCAAAAGATCTCCGAAAAAGTGACCCTTCGGGGGACCCGTAGGGCATTGCAGCGCCGGCCCGACGAGGAGTAACTGCCCGATGATGAAGCATGACATCCTTCGGGGTGTGTGAGGGCTACAAGAGACAAGACTTGTTCTTCCCCACTGAGTCCCAGACCTAGAACACCTCCTTTTCCCTTTTTCCTCTCTCCGTTTCTTATTCCTCTCTCCTTGTAGTGAGATAGTGACTGCTTGCACTACTCTCCTTGGAACAGTGTCCCCCTTTTGTTGACTTCATGGTTAGCTTGGAGCACGGGCACTGGACCATCAACTAGCTCCTGGTCCCCCCCCCTCTTTTTTTGACATTATTAGTAAAAAAAATACAGAATCCAAGACATTCTAGCAACTTTGTGTGACCTGAAATAGTCCAGATGGTCATACATGAAGGAGAAGGATGGCATTTGGCGGCAGGGGCAGTGGATGGTGCAATTATCAATGGCCTCATGAGAAATACCTTTGGCCCTGGTCCTTGTTTGTGTGCAAGTTAAGCACTGGATCCTTCCATCTTTCAGTTTATCTGTCTTTTTGTCTAATTCTTTCTCTCTGTCTCCCTCGCCATACTTATTCTGCAGTTTGCTTGGAACACATTTCCACACTAGTGGCTGTAGATATTTAATGGATTCAGTTACTCTGTAGTCTGTAACATCCATTCATAATTGTACACATGCTTAATATACAGATGAATAGTTATTATGTTATCTTACTGTAAAGCATCTTTCATATTACGCTGCATGGGTATTACATAAAATAGGTGGTTTGCCAGGAGAACTTCTTTCATAAATCTGCTCAAATTTATTTAATTACTCTGCTCATACTGAATCAGATGAGTTGATTCACAGCATTTCCGTAACATAGCAGTAATAATTCTGCAAATGGCACATGCGCAAAATGACGCAGGCAGCCATGTCAAAGGCTTTTTTTTTCTTTTGCCATGCTGCACACCATGAGTGGATGCTGGCTAAAAAACATTGGCAAAGGTAATAGGTCCCAAAGGCGTGCCCTATTGACTTTACCAATGCTTGTTTGTTACATCTTTCAAATACTGCAAGGTGTCACAAAAGGAATGGGGCTAGTATTACACTGGCATTCCATCAAAGAATCAGGGAAACATCAACAATAAAGAGGTGGAGAGACATTAAGAATACAGTAAGGATCTGTCTAGCGCTTCCACCCACTTTGATAATATGTTTTTAGCTCACTGCGGCAGAAGAGATGGAGTCACTGATACCTGCAGCTGATACAGGCATAACACATCACTGCAGGTCTAGTTGAAGGAGCAGACGAACAATAAATACATGGTAAGATATATTGGATGAGGACTGCAATGATAGCTGTAGACAGGCAGCATGGTCAGCAATGTCTGAAAGATGCCATTAACTTGCTCCCACCCTATTACCCACCTGCCTGTGTATCCCATATCATCCCGTCCATTTCCCTCACTGAGCGAGCATCGGTGGCTAGGGGGTGAGTGTGGTGGATGCGCCCTGTGGCGCAGAGATACAGGAAGAAGGCACTTATTTGGGTGCAGGAGGTCACACATACCAAACTGATTTTACACCCCTTGGTGTTACTCCTGGTTGGTACTTGTCATGCAGGCTCCTCCTCATCGAAGTCCTTTTGCATGATGAAGGAAGGCCTATTGTGGACTGTCTTGCAAATGGAGATCCGCGGAAGCCCCGATCAAAAAGGTATTTATTTAGTTATATATTTATTTTAGAGTTTTATATATTGCGCTAGCGAGACCCGAAGGGATCAGAGAGCTTTACATGTTAAGGAAAGACATTTACTCGAGATACATGTGAAGATTCGTGTGGGTCGTAACAGTCGACCAAAGAGTGTAAAACAATACAGCATTAAGGTAGTTAACAGTCAGGAAACTTAAATAACATTCAGGGACGTTCAGTATCCCGCAATCTGTGCTGTGTATTTGCTATAATGAATAAAAACAAATAAAGTATCTCTCAATAATAAATCAAATTTTCTCATGATGGGAAAGTATCCTCGGTGTACAGACAGAGAATACTTTCATGATGATGAAGTCCTTAACAAGTACCCGGGCCAGTGAAACAACCATCTTCATGGTTCTAAGCACTTTAAGAGAGCTCTCCTTGCCTTGGTGGTAGGACTTTTGGAGAAGGGTGGTCTTGCCGAAGATGCTCTGCGAGTAGAGGTGTTGGTCCATCCTGGGAGTGGAAGCTGAGGTTTGTATAGCGGTCACATCCTCGTGGGC
Source organism: Calotriton arnoldi (assembly GCA_963921515.1). Taxonomy (NCBI): domain Eukaryota; kingdom Metazoa; phylum Chordata; class Amphibia; order Caudata; family Salamandridae; genus Calotriton; species Calotriton arnoldi. Next base: position 7,616,503 of record CAWUFW010000013.1, on the reverse strand, counting down.
GGCAGCTGGTGATGCAGGAATAAAGGTTCAATGCAATATCTTGGCATTAGGGTTGGTGCTGAAAGGAGAATGGAAGTTTTAACAGCACCAACCCCCATCTTTATGGTGCCATGAATGTACAGAGTAGATTTAGACTTCAATCAATAGTCAAGAGTTTCTTCTCCCCCTTGTGGCTGTGCTTGGTAGCACTCCTGGATTTCTATTTTTCCTTATCCTTTCACCTCCTTTCTTTTTATTATTTCTGATTTCATCTCATGGTTTCTTTCTAAAACTAATATTGTTTGGACTCCTAATTTGTATCTATATCGCTTATATAAACAGGATATCTTCTTGTTTGAAGGGCAGCTACAGGCCTTGGGCCACATGCATCAAAGATTGGAATTGCGATTCCTAAATAGCGATTTTTAGGGAATCGCTATTTAGGAATCGCAATTCCTTATGCATGTAGGAATCACAAAAACATTTGCAATTCTTACAAATTCCTTAATAGCGACTCGCAAATTGCGACTCGCTATTAAGGAATGCCTTTCCATTCATTCCTATGGGCCTAGAGGCCCATAGGAATGAATAGGAAGTCATTCGCAATTTGCGAGTACCAAATAGGTACTCGCAAATTGCGAATGCAATTTGAAGGGTGCTAGGGGGCCAAAAGACCACCCTGCTGCACCCCCAAAATTGGCATGTGTGCACATGTGGCGCACACATATGCCGTGTGCCACATGGCACTTAGAAAATGCAATTTTATGCATTTCTCTAAGAAATTGCAAATTACCATCAACTTGAAGTTGATGGTAATTTGCACTTACAAATTGCAAAAACGCAATTTTGCGAATACATGATGCATCGCATTTAGGGAATCGCAATTTGCGATTCCCTAACTGCATTCGCAATTAAGGAAATCGCAAAAATTGCGATTTCCTTAATTGCGAATGCCTTTGGGCTTGATGCATCGGAAATAGCATTTTACCGGTCGCAAACGGGCCGATTCTGAGAATCGGCCCGTTTGCGACCGGTAAAATGCTTGATGCATGTGCCCCCTTGAGTTTTCGGTGCTTAAATTGTAAAACAATAAGTGCCAGGGCGCTCGTCACGAGGTTGCTAAAGCTTGCACCACTCATTGCTCCTGCCATGCTGCCAATGACAGTACCAACACAACTACTAACCATCACAGTTCTACAAGTGTGACAATTAAGGATATTCAAGGCCCCCAAAGCTATAGTAATAGCTTGGACGTAAGAATTAGCAATTTCTAATGTATATTGTAATAATAAACAACTGTTGTGCTCATCTGCAAATTAGACAACGCTACTATGTAGCAGACTATCATAAGTGCCGGTGTTGTCAATTATGTGCTGGTACTGAGCACCGGAAACCACCAGCTCAAATTAAGCACTGCTTTAACTTTCAATCTTAAGGCCCTGTGGTGTGCCACTCGGCACATACACATCACACTGCATACAACTACGCAACCCTGACCACAGTACTTGGGCTCAGCCATGACAGGGGAACAACTGCATCTTGTCTTGCCACTCACATGCACGTGGCCAATTTTTCTACACCACCTCTATCACACTGGTGACAAGGACGACACACACTCACCCTCATATTCAAAGCACTTGCTGGCCCCAAAACTCGTGCCGCCCGGGGCAAACCGCAAACCCCCCCCCCTCCTCGATAGGCCACTGAGTCTCCGCAGTCATAAAATTACTATTAGTAAAATTAAACTTACAGTTTGTGGATACCTAAAAAAGATTGTAATCAATAAACTTACACAAAAGTGTAAGTTCACCTTTGTGAATCAGGCTCTGAGTATTAAGTCATCTGGAGTGCATGTGGGGCCGAAATCAGCAAATCCCCTGATATGTGATTGCTCACACATTCCCGTTTAGAGACAAACACATCTAACACAGAACTGAGCCTCAACACCAGGAACATCTCACCCCTGGGACAGAGTGGGACCATGTCAGGTAGATTATCAACCAGCATGTTGCTGCAAGCAAACTGTAGTACTTGCTTGTATGTGAGCTCGGTGACAGCAGCAAATCTGGTGATCCCTGTCCTAGCCTTTACCATAAGTCGTTCACACAAGTAAGGCAGCATCAGGTTGTGGCTACTCAACACAAGTTCAAAGGTACATCACACAGCAATCTCCAGTAAGAAAAGTGCAACACTGCTCAGTTACCTCAGATGGGTGGCAATGATCCGAATGGAAATACCAACCCAGTGCCACTCCTGCATGAACAGTCTTACATGATGAAGGCGCCATGAATCCAGGGCCCCTGGTCCAGGACATCGGCAAAGAGGCCAATCCCCTACCTCCCTTCAGCAAGTTCTTGACAAGGTGGCTTGGAGAAGGGGCACATGGATGGGCTGAGTTATAACTACTTTAGTGTCACCAGGGAGACTGATAAGACAAAACGATCACTGCTCCTACATTACTTAGGAGATGAACTATTTAAATGAGTCGAAACCTCCCCACAACAGCATGGGAAGATGACTAAGATGGCACATTTACAGCCATATAGGCACATTTTAATCTCCAGCTGAAAGCAGACTGTGAATGGTTTAACTGAGACAGGCCCAAGAAAAGGAAGGACGTCTATTCACAACTTCTACCTCGGACTAAGAGAGTTGGAAAGCACCTGCGTGGAGGAACAATGCTTTCAAAAAGGACTGAGCCCAAATTATCCATTGCTGCAGCTTGCCAGTAATTCACCACCTCATACTGTGGCAACCAGGGATGGCTCTTAATGGCAACTTGGTGGTAGGAAGATCTCACAGACTTCCCTCTTAAGGACAAATCAAACAGACTCCATTCTTGCCAAGCTAATGGTGAGGGCAGAACCAGACAAACCTAAGCACATCAGTCCAGAGGTATCAACACCACCAGAAGCCGGTGGTCTTTCAGAGAGGGCAAAGGGCCCAAGATCAATCATGACTTAAGCATTCTGTGCTGCTGAATCACCCCACACTCCCTGCAAGCCATCTGTCCTGCTTGAAGGAGGATATGATTGAACTGTGCCAGGTTGAGTCACTTCATATGTGCCCAAGGAGACCCTTCCAGAGTAGGGCGGCTCTGCCAAAGTCACAGTAACTTGTGAAACCCACGACTAGGCTTGAACCTTGATGGGTAACCCCTAGGGATAAGATTACAGGGTGAGGGACCCCCCTTCATCTCCCTGCAGGTGGATACAGTAATGTGTTGCACCATCTGCGGAGGATACCTTTCCTCCCCTCAAAAAGAGACTAGTACACCTCCATTGAAAGACAGAGCAGAGGTTCGAAACCACAGCCCTGTCTTTCACTAATGCGCAGACGACAAGGCATACTGAGTTGAGGGTGCGCCCCAGGACACACTGAAGCAGTGCACCCAATGCATAATTCGGGCCCAGCAGTTATAACCAGCCCTCCAGCCAGCCGCTGACACAGCTCCTGAAGTGAGCAGCCATGAAGTGCCGCAGAATGACAACAGAGCAACAGGCAGTGGCATCAATGCCACACAAACAATGAGTGTACAATACCATCTTTGACCATGTCCTCAGCCATCCCAGCAACTAAAAGCCTATGGGGCTTATCTACAAGCCCCTTGTGCTGCTGGTGCGTCACTTTTTTTGACGCACTAGCAGCGCAGTGTGTCTGTCCATATTTACAAGGTCACGTAAAGTCACGCTGCGTGGCTTTTCATGGCCTTGTAAATATGGCCTCCTTTCACGCATTACTCTGCATGAAAGGGGTGTTCCCTGGGTGTTGCTGTGGGGGTTTCCATGCAAAATCCATGGAACCCGACTCATTCCCAGATTTACAAGGTTTTGTAAACCTGGGAGTGTGTCAGTTTCCTATGCCTCCCCACAGGAGGCGCAACGAGGAGAAAGACACTTATTACACTTTGTTTTTCCTTTTTCTACGTGTGCTGCATTCTGCAGCCCACACAGAAAGAGAAAAACACCTCTTGTGATTGTTTTTGTGCAGGAAGGTGTCACTTCCTGCACAACAACAATCACCCCAACAACACAGACACTCTTGCACCATGGCGCAAGGGTGCCTGCATTGTGCGCCAGCGCAGGGGAAAAGGACAGGAATGCACTAGATCTTGTAGATACGGCGCATTCCTGCTCTCTTCTTTTGATGCATGGCAACGCAGCAGGAAGGCTTGCTGCGCTGCTGTGCGTCAAAATATTGTAAATGAGGTTCTATGTCTGGTATCATGAACGATATTCTGATCGAAACCGGGCCAGCAGGGTCAACGTAGTGAAGAAACACCTGCCTCTTCACTCTGTTGACCCTGCTGGCTCGGTTTCGATCAGAATTGGAAAGGGATGTAGCGTGCCACATGACGCATACTCACCACACAACACATATCCATGCAACCCTAAAGCTGGGTGCAGCGAAAGGGATAAATAAAGCGGGACTGCGGCGTCATTGTCATTTCTTGACTATCATTTGGTAGGCCACTGGTTTCCATGCAACATAGCTCTCTTCATCGGCTCCACCACATGCCCCTAGCTTCAACAGGCAAATTGAAGGATAGAATTGAAATTCAAAGGCATTAGATGTAAGAGTAAATGATGACAAGGCAGTGTTGATATCAGAATAAAGTGCAATGGTCAATTGTGATGCAAACATTAGAAATACATTCTTTGGTCTAAAATGTCAGTGGATACAGATAACTATGTTTGAGTAGACTAAAGGTTTATCTTTGTTTACGTATTATATCAGTTGTTTCTAAATGATCATAAATGAATATATAGCAGGGCCGGCGCTAGGCATGGGCAGTATGGGCAGCTGCCCAGGGCCTTGCTCTAAGGCCACCAGCATGGGGCCCGCTCCAATGCAACACACAACCAAACATCTTGTGCCCCTGCCAATCCCATTGAAGAAAGGTGTCTGTTTGCAATTGGGCTTACAGGAGGGGGCCCCCTCCCTGGGCCTCTCAGGGATGGTGTGGGGAGGCCTAGGGGAAGGGGACACTTCATCTTGTGCCAGTTGCAAGGAGGGCTAATTGCAGGTGTGTCCTGCAATTAGGCCTCCTGCCCACCTGCCCATTGAGAGACACTGCAGGACACCCATTGTCAGCACTGTACAGTCTGTAGTGTTTTAACTCTCAGCCCCCAAGCTATTCTCACACCTACAGCCCGATATGAGCTGTGAAAGAGGTGCTTGTAGGTGGCAGAGAGGGGAGCTGCGGCCCAGGAGGAGTCTGCACAAAGCAGCTTCCAGACCCCTGAATATGTCACGTATGCAAATCAGAGGGGCCTCACACATTCCCCTTCGCCCGGGGCCCCAAAAATCCTAGAACCGGCCCTGTTATATAGAGTCAATAATGGCATGTTATAAAAACAAACTAGCATTTAGGATGAAGGGTCTACCATCCCTTTGTGGCACCCAATCTACAGAAAGTTGTATTCAAAGTATCCTATGACACATCCCTTCCCACCTTTATAACAAATGTACCTAATACTCCACCACCTGGAGTCTACAATTCAGGAACTAGGGACATCCGCGCCACCGTGGGCCGCATCCAGGGTCTGCTCTTTTCACCTTCTAGTACCTCACCACAGGATATATAGTTTTGTCCCACACTCCATGAGATTAAAACAACCATAAAGTGCCATGCCTTTCATTCCTTCAATTCAAAGGCAAAGAGAAACCACTGGATTTCACAGACATCATGTTATCATTATGGCCATTTTCTCTCTGTTATTTTTAGCAATGTAACGTGATAACTGTTTTCACTGTTCATCTGTCACACACCAGCACCTTACCACAATCACCCACTCTGGAATAGGTTAATCACCCAGTCTACCTCCCATGCTGTGATCTTCTTTATGTACAACTTGCCTCTCACAGATGCTACTGACACATAATAAATACATTCAATGCGGAAGGCTCATGCGTTATTTGCTAACCATATCAGCAGTGGTTAGTGGTGCACACTGCTGTGCATGTCCTTTATTTCCTGGCACCTGCCTGCACTATCACTCCTGTAAACAGTGATACCAGGAAACCTGCTGTGCTCTGCCAGCTCAGGCCAGCCCACAAGAGCCAAAGATACAGGCATCAAGTGGGCTGGACTCAGTGACACTGCCCGCTTTTCTGCCAGTGTCATTTGGGGCCAGTTTAGCTAGAGAAAACCCTTTCTGCCTTCCATGCCTCAGTCTGGTGCGGGAAAATAATGAAATCATGTATTACAAAATCCATGTCAGTATTTTTTTATATGTTTTTATGTGATCATGTGTGTTCAGGGGCGGGCAGAACGGCTTGCGAGTCGGAGGTGAGTGCAGGGGGGCACGGGAGGGCGCAGACTTTTTACCTTACTGTGCTGCCGCCGGGTCCCGCGACTTCACTCCTGCTCACCTGTGTCCGACTCCAGGTCGAAAACGGAAAGCAGGGAGCTAGCCTCCCAGCCCTAAGCCAATCACAACGCTGCAGTGCAGCATTGTGATTGGTCTGAGTGCCATGACTGGAGTAAGATTTTCCTTGCTCGCCAACTTAACGTTGGCAAGCGAGGAAATACTCTGCTCTGCGGAGTGGAGATTTTTTGAATCTGCCTTGCTATGCGGAGCGGAAAAAACTCTGCAAACTCCGCAAGCAGAGCGAAATTATATGCTCAGGCCTAGTAGTGATACAGACGCCGAGCATGAGCCGACCCCTCCACTCTCCACTGAACACCATGCCTAGGAAAAGTATATAAGCTATTGGTTAAGGGGTGGGGTTAGCACACAAACCAATTGATGGAGGGAGTGCTGAACCATGGAGTTCCGACTTTAAGCCTGAAGGCCCTATAACATATTCGGAGAGGCATTCTTGGCTTGGCATGTTAGCATATTAGTTAATACATACTCAGCCATACCATTGGAAGAATGGTTACAACTAACTTAGGTAAAACTAGTTGAGTAGAGATGCGTGATGACGCATGATTGTGGCATAATGGAACTAGACAACACTGTCATCTAGTGGTTATTTTTTTTATTGCATATAAATATTGCTCTTGCATACATTTTCTCTTCAGGTTTTATGTTGCTCAGGTACTGAACTGAGTACCGGTAGTCAACTAAGATATCAAGTCGGATAACTTTGTTTTTAGGTTTCTACTACACAAACAGCTTATTATTAATCACATAGGCGAAACCTAATGCATTTACTAATGCTTTTTCTAATTTCTACTTCTTGCCCTTCCACACGCCCCAAATATGAATCTGATGAGGTGCGAAGGGTGGTAAAAAAGGTAAACCCTGAGATGTCATTGGGGTTTTAAGGGTTCAAACTACACTACCCGGGAAGGACAACATGGCTGTCACTTCTGTAAAACCCACAGGGGCTAGAAAATTAAAAAATCATCCCTTACTGATGAGAAGTCAGACACGTCATAAATTAAGGATATGTACAGCTGGTCGGATGAAGGTGTGTCTTTCTGTTGGTCTTTTGTGCAACATCGAAGGGTGTAGAAACTGTGAAGGTGGAGCACATCTCTACTGAGGAAGAGCCGGTAGCTTTTAACATTCCAGTGTGGAAGACAGAGTCAAGCAACATGGATGACTGAGTTTAGGGTGGCCACCTCGATCCACTGCACCATGGACAATATTTCTAGTCTTTGAGACATAAATCATTGGATTCCGGAGTGTTAGGCTAATCAGTGGTATCAGGTGTGCTTGTCTAATCGGCTCAATGGAAGCAAACTAAGACTACAACACCCAGAAATCATTTTGTTGCATAGTTAAAGCACAGGACTGGAAACAATGCCCGTTATGACATGGACTCAGGTGGCCTGGGTTACATCGGGAAGCAACGACGATGGAAGAGTGCATCCCGGCAGGGCCATTAATCCGTGCTTAGGGCTGTATGCAGGGACTGGATAGACCTGATTCATGCAGCTAAGACTTTATTAAAGATGTTTCTATTTACAACATATTTGATGATTGTGTGGTGTGACGTGGCACTGATCAGAAATGCTTTGGTACGCACCCCTCCAGAATAGGTGCCATAAATTCGTTGCAGGATAGCGCCAGAATCAAAGGCGATGGCGTTACGTTTGTTTCAAGTGCTAGGTGCATCCACTTAAAAAGGACAATGCCGTCTGCTCATTGATAGGTGCTGCCATGTGGCTGGGTTTTATTGCTTCCTACCAAGGGATTTTAAGCAGGTTGGTTTTAGTACCATCCACAATGCATTGGCATCGAAGAATGTAGGAATGACTGATGGTTTACATTGAAAATAAATATGTATTCAAATAGCTGTATATTTCCCTATAGATTCCCATCAGGGTTGCTTGGACCTGTGCACAATAACAATGTCAGCACCTCCCACGTCCAGTTCTCTGTAAACTACTTTATTCAGTTCAGGGGCGTAGATTCCACTGGTGCCGCAGGTGCAGTGGCACCAGGCCCAGAGGCCTAAGGGGCCCATTGAACCCTGATTATTGCTGTATTTCAGAGTTCAAACAGCGGCCAGGGAGACCATTTTGTTCCATGCAAAAGTGTCCATGACACACTGTCTACTCCACTGATTCAGTTAGGAGGACAAGAGATTGACCTGGAGCGCATCATGACCTCCTTTGATTACAATTTTGCATGTATGTCTCCTCAGCTGTGCGGTGTTGGTAGCTAGCAGGAGTTATTCTCCATTAAAGGGTGGGGTGTACAGCCTTGGAACTGCCTGACTGTGCCCGTAGCAAGTGAGTCACCCATGGCACCAGCCCAGCTGATAAGGCTGAATCAATGGATGGTGAGACTTCAAAAGTCAAGGGTTACACTATTCTAGAGGGATAATAAAGGAGGACATCACAAGTCATCCTTGCTAGTTGGGAGTTTGAATGTAATGTGAGTGAAATTCCTATCAAAATTAGGAGGGGGGAGAGGAGGAAGAAGATGGAGGAGGAGGAGGAAGAGGAGGAATTTCTATTACCCAAGTTAATGGTATTCAATCTCGTATTCTAGGAAGGATAGAAGGCTGAGACAGTATTGCCTGGATTCAAATTACTAATCCGCAAGTCACCTCACTTCTCAGCAGCGAGCGTTTAAATCATGAGCGAGAAAAACCACTCGATACCCTGGTCAAGGGTGCATCTAGAGTAAAATTACTGGGTGGAGTCATCTTCAGTATCTAGGTCAAAATTACCTATTTGGACTCACCTTATTTGTGTATTATGCTGTATAATATAGGGAGCTTTTTCCTGGACAATATGTGGCCAATGGTGGATTTTAAAATATATTGGACTAATAACATTGATCTCAATTTAATAATCTCTATTGGTGTGGGGTGGGGGGTAAGAGTTCTCCCTCAAGGAATTTTAGAAGACTGAATGGTAAAGGCTACACATTAATACAAATTGAGCAAATAGACTGAGTAGGATGTGGAATTTCAAGTTTGATTTCAAGAACAATCAGTGGCAAATAGTGCATTTGAAAATGCACTGGGGCATTTCCACTGGTCTCAACCTATTAGGGCTTCAAAAAACACTTTACAAGGTATTTTGGCATTCTTCCCAAAGGACGTTTTGCAAAATTGGTAGCAAATGGTGCAGTTCAAGCACATTTCTTTAGGTATTATAATGTTCACAGGTCATGTGTCGGCACACAGTAGGTTTATGTCATTTGCAGGACGCAGCCTATTACAAGAGACATCTCTCTTGCTGTCAGGCGGAAAAATGCCTCATGCCCAGGCACTATAACACGTAGAACGTTAAACTATATTCAATGATACTACACAGTAGCCCCGAGCTCCATCTCTCATTATATATTCATGCTATTCATATGTTTGGCCACTTCTATATCCTGAAATGAAACTTACGTTTGGAAAGATTTTGGAGCTAACAGAATACGAAGAAAACAGAAACTGAGCAGAATGTATGATTATCCATAGTGCCCCACAATGCACAACATAAAGCATGCTGTACATGTATGTAAAATAACCCTTTTGACAGGCAGGAAACACTGCTTTTGAATGTTAATAAATGAGTCCTAAGTGAACCCTGTCACTCATGTCTTGAATTTTAAAGTGGAACATGTGCGAAATTGAAATAGGCATGTTTCTCAAATGTCTATACCTCAAAAGCTATTAACACTGGCAGGGTTGAGTGCAGATTATAATCTTTAATCTATAACTTTGGACAGGAAAAAATTGCAAAAGTCAAAGACTATTTTTCATATTTATTAAACGTCCAGTTCATTGGTAAAGTTAGATTTTAATAACTATTTAGGAAACATAACTTTTAGAAAGTTACCTTTTCATTGCCTGAAGCTCTCGTAAGCTAATTTACATTAGCTCTCCAGCAGCTGCCCAGCTAGTACTTGGCTTTAATGAGGAGCAAAAACTGCTCCCAGAGCAGGAACAATGGCATGGGTGTGTTTAACTTCTTTAACCTGTAAAGAGGAATGTAAGGTGAGACCCGGAGAAGGCAAGTGGCACCAAATTAAGTGGGTGGGAAGCTGCACCCAGAACTGGTTTGGAGTGGGAACAGGGCAGGGGACTGCTCATTTCCCTGACCACACCTGTTGTTGGCCACATGAGCTACGTACAAGGGATTAGGATGTTTCTACATCATGAAATTTAAGAGTAAGGTGCACTGTGGGGTTGTTTGCAGAAAGGACATAGGCAATGTTGCAAAAGTGGGTAAGGTTGCCCCTGTAAATTTTTACCCCATTGGTTAGGAAGTGTTCAGGAGTCACCTCCAACAAGTGGCTAATGCCAGCTATAAATATGCCATCCCAAGGGCCCCTAATCAGAACACGTTTTAGACCTGCAGAAGATTATAAGAGGACTGGACACTGCTTGTTGCAACCTGAAAGAGGCCCTGAAGGACTGGACCTGCTCCCTCCTGTATCCAGGACAAAAGAAGTGGACTCCATGGGTCAGTTGTATGATCTCCTGTGTGGCTACAGGAACTCACCAAGCTGCAAAAGGCCTTTTTCCAGAAGTGACCCAGTGACGAGTACCAACTGGACCTAGATTGGCCGTTGCTGGTGCCCTCTGTTGGAGCAAAGTTTGACTCCGAACTGCTGTCCCTGAGGTCCTGTCAGCCTTAGAAGTGACCTAGATAAGCCACTCCAGAAACCCTGAAATTTTGGGACTTCGAAAATGTTTGAATGTTAAAGACCTCCAGGGCCATCAGGGGGATCTTGGTGTATGATTTTGGGGCACTTTCCTTGAATACAGTTTCAAGCTAGCCCCGCTTAAGGATTTTGAGCTCCATTAAAAAAGACTAAGTCAGAAAGTAAAATATTTTACCGGGACGAACCCGCTTGCTGTATTCGACCCATGGTTCTTTGCGGTCGGCCTGATATCGCACCTAGGGACCGTTCTACTGCTCCCACAGATTAACATTAGCTCTTAGTGCTTTTTGGTGCTATTTTTACTTAAAACTTTTAAAAAAACTCATATCTCCAGTTCCCTTTATTGGAATTCAGTTTGTGAGTTTTATTGTTTGGTGTTTTGTCTTTATTACTTTTCTGGTAGTGCATAAATACTTCACACATGACCCTAAGTTAAGCTTGTCTGCTCTATTCCACAGCTACCAGGGGGTTGAGCTCAGGTTAATTTAGTGACTTTGGGGTTCCCCCTGACAACTTAGTGTTATTTCTCCTTGAGGTGGCCCACCCCAAATAATAATCCTCTTTCTTACAATCACCACGTCCCCTATCAACAGTCCATCCAGAGCTGTGTGGCTATTTGGCTGGTGGAGCTCATGGGTTATGAAGCCTGCTGGTGGGATAGCTACCAGGGCAATAGCAGCCCTAGCGAAATTACTCAAATCAAACGAGCCCTGCACCATTTGTCTCCTTGTGCTCTCTCTCTCTTTCCATCCATCCATTCTCTTTCTCCTTCTCTCCTCTCTCTCTTCTCTTTCTACTTTTGCCTCCCTTTCTCTCTGTCACTTGAAGCCTCCCCATGCCTCCTGCAATTAATCTCATGGAGCTGCAGAAACGACAGAGGCACTCGGGCCAGTCCTCAGCTTTCAAAAGCAGCCTAAAAGGGCTCCAGCCCAACTGGGAAATGCATAGTAGAATAGAAGGCCAGTCCAGACCTGATGGCTATCTCTGTGGAAATGCTGCTCCAAAAGCATGTAAGAGAAGCTGGCCTGGTATATGATGTACATTTATGTAAGTGGACACCTTGCACCAGTCCAGACAACCCTTATGGTGATTTAAGAGGTCTTAGAAGTCAACAAGCCTTTGCAACTGCAAGTTGACGCGGTGCACAGGGGTTATGTTATTGCAACCCCCACGAGTGATACTGGCCTTAAACTTGGTGAGAGGGCAGGGCAGGCCTCGGGAGCTGTGGAAAACCACCACCTGTGTTTCAGACCCTACGGAGTCCGGAGGAGCTCAGGATCAGCAGACCGGTCGACTTAGTTGCGGTGCCTGCAAATGCAGGGGAGTGACTCCTTCACTCTAAGGGAGATTCCTTCAGGTGTTTTTGATGCTCACAGGCCTTGGAAGGTACCTGTATGGTGCCCAGGCACAGACAATGCAGCAGACTGGAAGGGAGACAAAGCCCAAACGAAGAGCCCAAACAAAGTCCAGCGAAGACCAGAGTGCCCAGACGGTAGAAGAAGAAGTGGTGTCTGATCTGAATCTTTTGTCCTACGACCAATCTAGGGACCTACACCCAGGTTAGCCTTTGAGTGCCCTAGGGAAAGGGTTGGGATGATTCAGGGGACCCTCCCAGGGGAGGGTCTGGACAGGGGGGAGGTTACTGCCATGTCCTTTGTCCAGTTTCGCGCCAGAGCGGGAGCCAACGGCTCCCAGAACTGGTTTGAGCTGGACTATGCATGGGGACACCAAATGTGCCCCTCATGCAGACTGAGTGGCGCTGGCAAGCACACCCACCCTACCCCAATACACGAAATCCTGTCTGGGAGGTGGTCATACTTCCCTGTGACAGGATGCCTATTGTTCTGCCTTCCCCTGCTCGAGCTTGGCTCAGCAGCAGGAGGGCAGAATCGTGTCTCTGGTCAGCAGCAACCATTTTGTGCTGTCCGAGTCCAGAAGGCTGGTACTAGGAACTCTGAGAGCTTAACGGAGGGTTCTTCCAGTGCATGGAATCATACCTCCCACTCATACCTCCCACACCATTTACGGTGTGGGGTATGATTCCAACATGTTTGATGCCAAACCTGATAGGATTTGTTGCAGCCAGATTCGAAATGGTCATCGCGTAATTACGCGGTGCCCCTCTATATAGTATATGGCTGCTTCACTGACAACCCGGGAGAATGGACTCCGTAGGCTGCAGGGGTGTCCTGCTCATGCAAAGGCACCCTCTCACTTAGGACCAAGCACCCTGCCTTCAGGATTGCAAAGGCCTGCTAGACTGAGGACATAGGTTTTAGGTGCAGTGACCCTAGATATAGGAAACCTATATCTTTAGTAAGTGGTGCAAGCACCAACTTACACAGGCTGCAATGGCAGGCCTGTAGTTCCATTTTGAATGATCTCCCATGGGTGTCATAATGCATGCTTCAGCCCATGGGGGACCTCTGGGGTACCTATGCCCTGGGTACATGGGTACCATATACTAGGGACTTATAAGGGTACTCCAGTATCCAATCTGGGGTGTACCCAAGTACTGAACATAACAATTTAGGGAGAAAGTAGATAGACTGGGGTCCTGATTATCAGGATCCCAGTCAGACTAGTCAAATACAGCTTAGCACCAGGCAAAAAGTGGGAGTAACCATAGAAGCAGATCCTACTTTCCTACAGCATGTGATTTAGAATGTGTTGAAAGTGTCCAAGTGTACACCTTTTAAAATAGTGATCTTCAAACTTCTTTATGTCAAGCCCCCCGAGAGTAGAAGGAACTGTGGTCACCCTCTCCCCCGTCAAAAAACCTGCTAAAATGGTTAACAATTAACATTGAATACTTTTGATGTTCCACATTAGACGTTAAAGGGTACACAGTGTATACTAAAATCAAAGATAGCAGAACACACATTGTAGATACTCTGTGGTAGATCAGCCACCCACCCTTCAAACATGAAATGCTACTTCTCAGGCAGCAGCAGCATTGCAACCTTCACTCGAGCACACTAAACCAACACATCTTACAGAGCATTTGTTTCTGCTTTTCTCACAAACAGAACAGTTACATTGATGGCCACAGCAATAAACTCTTACCTCACAGACATAACAGGCATAGCCAGGGCAGCAGACAGTTGAGCTTGGAGGCCTCCTCACTGTTAGCAGGCCACTGTGAGGGGTGGGAGTCTGCTATGGGGTACCCTGGCCCTGACGGTGTGTGTCTAGAGATAGAGTAAGTGCAGAAGTCTGGTCCGAGGTCACCAACAATTTCTGCAGAAGGGACAGTGGGGGTAGACTCCAGCTCAAGTGTTGGATCAGTGGCCTCCTGCTGACACCTCAGTCATCCCTCAGAAATCATCTATCGTCCCTGAGGCCTTCAAGCTCCATAGGTTTTTTTCTTCTTGCCCTTAGGAGACCATCAGCCAGCTATTAAGAGAGATGAGTTTCTCAACTCTCACAGACCCCCTTCTGGACTTCACGCTAAAAGATCCCCAGCTATAATTCAGCAAACCATACAATGATCCACAGTCACCCTCCGAGACTCTCTGCCCATTCTGAGAGGCACTCGCCAGCCCTTGGACAATCCTTAAGGACCAAAAAAATCAACTATCAAAAACCTTCATCTGGTATTCACCCACCCTCACTGGCCCCCAGGTACCTTCACCTGTCCTAAAAGTCCACTCTGTCTGTACTCGGACACACTCTTCTAGAGTTCAGTCCATTGCACGCCCTTGCACTGGGACTCCACCTTCCCAATGACACCCTCAACCTGCTGCAAACCCACCATTTGTCAAACACTGCTGGCCCTCAAAGAATACAAACAGACTCTTAATGAGGCCTCGAGATGCTCTTACCTAACCCTTCTCTCCCTCGCCTTTGATTTCTTTTTCTTTCTGCTCTTCTTCCTTTCGTTTCTATCAAATACTCATTACTCTCCTCTTTCTCTCTTTCACGCACATATTTACTTATTTAAGGACCTATTCTCAAACTGCATTTTGTAGTATGTAAAGAATTATACAGAAGTACCCCTCATGTACTACAAAATGCTATTCACTAACCTACAGGTGGAGAGCTCTGCCTCACCTAACTTTTCTGTGACGAAGTCTCCCCCATGGTGGCGGAGAGCTGCGCAATCATAAGTCTACATTTTAGCAGTAAATGTAGGAGGGACAGTGAAAATAGCTCGAAAATTGGGAATACTACAAAATGGAAAGCGTTTAGGGAAGGATAGGTTACTACAAACACTCACTCACAAAAGAGTTAGCCCACTGCTATTCACGCACTAGACTTCTGAATTTATAACAGAACTAAAGCTGAAACATCAGCAGTAAATGTACTGCAGCCTTGTAGTAAGTGAAGCACCACACATGGTCACTCACAGGTACACCCGCCCACAGAAAATAATGGAGGGAGGGACTTAAAATAACACCCCATGGGAAATTATATTAAATAAATAAAAATATTTAAATATATTTATATACACAGATTTGATTGTTTAAAAAACATAATGATTAAATAAATTAAATGTTTACATTTGTGTAAAATAAATTAATTGTATGCATAACTTAACAAAATTCAATACATATTAAATAAAAATAAAAATGTTACTGTGGGTGTTTTTTTAAATGTATAGATTCACAAAAGTAGATTTGCACGTAAGTAAATCTACTTTTGTAAATTTACCTTTGTGAATCAGGCCCTCTTTCTTTTAGTGTACTTACAATAGTCCTTTCTATCCAAAAAGCTAATCAAATAAATTGCAGGCAGGCCTGACATTAGTGATTGTTGCTAAAATGATGAATAACAAGTAGAGATAAAGAAAAATAGATGAGAAAATATGTATAAGTGTGACGAATTGCAACAGATGAAAATGAAGGAAGACTGCCAGAAGGTACAATCAAGGTAGTAAATACAATCAGGGCCTGAAGTTAGCAGGAATCAGGGAAGTAACAAGGTAGGAGCTAAAATACCCAGGTAATATCAAATGGTAAGTACTCTCTGATCCGCCCAAGTGGGAGGAGTGAATTAGATACCAGGACATGCAAAAAGCTGGGAGGTCACAGTAGTCTCGTATCCACCAGACAGGCCAGGGTGCAACCTCCAACAAAGTCCCTGGAACGTTTGTTTTCATTTAGCAAGCATATAATGTTGTATTCTATGCAGCGCTTGCTACAGCAAATTTTGAAGAAAGCTTAAAAGTGAAGGATGGGATGCTTGCATAATAATCTCAATCAACAGTAATTAATCTGGGCTGCATTCCCGGCCCTATTTTTGCCCACCATGATACCTCAGACCGAAACCAGCCATGGCATCTCACTATAAATAGCAATTAAGTGATGGGTGGAATGCTTGAATTAATCTCAGCCACTAGTAATTACCCCGGGCCGCACCCCAGTCCATCAGTCTTTTGTCCACCGTGTCACCTCAGACATAAACAAACCAGCCTTGATACTGCTCCACTAGGAACAGTCTGGCCCAAACTGCAAGACCAGGTCCCCTCTGAACAGTAACACAAGCAACCACAGACTGGTTTTGGACTATTTGGGCCTCATGAGTAGGGTGCAGCTTGATATTATGGTATAGCGAGCAAGGGACCTTGTCTGGACATGCCTGTCGCACTTAGGGCGTCACACAGAAGAAAGTAAACAAGTGATGGGTGGAATGCTTGAATTAAGCTCAGTCACAGTTAATTACACGGGGCCACTTCCAGTCCAATGTTTTTTTGGCTATCTTGCTACATCAGACAGGAAACAGCCTTATTAAGCACAAATGCATATGCAAATCAACTGTGCTTCTGCTCCAGTTTTGCAGCACTGTAAATGAGATGTTCTGTCAGTAACACAGTAGTACCCATTTCATCAATCTCAGAATGATGGCACTTTAAGACATCACTGCTGGAATTTAAAATCTGTGCAGGCTGTACAATGGCAAATATAACTACCTGTATCCACTTACATATAATGCGCATTAAACTGAATGATCGATGGGATATTATGTCTTTTACTTGACACCAGAATGCATTGCTTTTCTTATGGCCTTTACATTTAAACATTGTTGCACAATAACACTGGCTTCAAGGAAATAAAACTAACCACCATTAAGGTGTACGCTATATTTCAATCCATTGGCTCATTCTATAGACTTTATCTTTGGAAGGTGATATTCTTCTGACATCTATTAACTGCCCTGTGATGGGTACTTACTCAGGCTCTGTTGCTGGGTGCCCAGCTGTTTATTTACTGATGAGTGTGGTTGGGATAATGGCGGCTTTCACCTCTCTTACATCTCTGCCTTTAATAGCTCAAGTCATGCCTTTTTATCATGGAGCTGAAACAATTATGTTATACAATGTTAACATCGATTTGTATCACCTGAGACAGGAAGGCATCAGCGATGGCGGAAAACAATAAAAAATACACTGAGGCTCTCCATGGCTGTATATGTCCCTGTGAGGATGAGAGGAAACATTTTGAAGTGGCTGAAGGTCAGGCGAGCCCAGCCTGGGGAACCTGACAGGGCAGGGCAGTGATGGCCATGCCCTCTCGGCCCAATGGGCGTTGCTCGCCTGCATAGTGACGTGGAGTGAGGTGGGCTCGCTGGACACCTGCCAGTTCCCCAACAAGAATGGCCCTTCTGCTGGATAATGAGCGCCCTGGCTGCATCACTAACATTTGGAGGGGACTTCTAATGTTAAATAGGAAGACACCACCCCTCCTGCTTTGTGCTTGTTCTAAATACACTGCACTATTGAAAACACAGCTAGACCCATTATTGCAGCAAACTGGCGATCCCCAGAAACGTCCTCTTTTAACCTGTGGGTGAATACATTTTGCGCAGTATATAATAAGGAAACCATTTATGCGAAACGAGTTGGGGCAGTGAGCAAATTGAATAAGACATGGGGCCAGATGTCCGACTGTTGTTTGCAGCTGCAAATGGGAAATCGGCCCGTTTGCGACCACAAAATAGGTCTCTGCAATGTACAAACCCTATTTTACGAGTCGGTACCCTATTACCGACTCACAAAATAGGGTTTGCAACACACTATTAGGAAGGGGCATGCCAAGGGCGTCCCTTCCTAATAGCGAGTTGCACTTCTATGTACGATTGTTTTGCAACCACAATTGTGGTCGCAAAACACGCGCAGTTTACCTCCTACTTCAAAAAGGTGGTAAACAACTCGCAAAATGGAAGGGGTCCCTGGGGGACCCCTTCCCCTTTGTGACTGGCAGCGAAAATATTTTTTAAGAGCAGGCAGTGGTCCGAAGGACCACTCTCTACTCTTAAAAAATGAAACAGAAACATTTTTATTTGTAAATGCATCCCGTTTTCCTTTAAGGTAACGGGCTGCATTAAATTAAAAAAACTGCTTTTTTAAAAAGCAGTCACAGACATGGTGGTCTGCTGACCCCAGCAGGCCACCATCCGTGTGAGTGCTGGCCATTCCCAATGGGTTGCAAATTGCGACCTGTCTCATGAATATTAATGAGGCAGGTCATTTGTGGCCCCAGTGGGACTAGCATACAGTGTCTGTGACACTGTTGTGCATTCCATTTTGGGAGTCACAAATTGCAAGTCCCACATCTAGCCCATGGTCTTTTCTTGAAAATTATCTATAAATAAGGCCACTACATTTTTGCTAGTTATTCATTGCGGTCACTGAGGGGTTGAGCCTTTCTTAATGTGTTCTCAAGTCAACCAAGCCAGGAATAATATTGACATAAAATAGCATCTCCTGCCTTCCCTTGCTCTGCTGGCTTGCCTGCTATGACAAACAGAATCATTTTAGGAGAGGTTCAACATCCATCATCATCAATTAAATAATTACCAAAGAGAGGTCACAGAGCCCCAAAAGACTTTGCTCCTCAGGTTAAAGGGCTTTAAGGAGAGTTGGGCGATGTGCAGCCTGTCTTCAGAGAGACATGATCTGTCCGTCACTGTTCATTCATCAGTTTACACTTCCAAATCTGGGGGAAAGGAGGGTATTGGCAAATACATACCCCAATTCCAAAGTGTGGGGGGGGGGGAAGGCCCCTGTCCCCCACAGTTCCAATGCCCATGATTGTATCCCCATAGAATAGTCTCTACTGAGACCAGTGCAATGCCAGTTCACATCAATACCCTTTTCTGGCCCCCCATTGCCCATATATTCAACTCCGCACAGCCTACTTTCAGCTTTGTGTCTTCACATAAACCTTAACCATAGTTTAGCAATGGGAATGGTTGCTTCTCCTAAGTACTGCTTACTACCTCCTTTCTCTGATCTATAAGTTGCCCCCTCAGATTCTCTCTGGGCCGTCCCCACCCTGTCGTGTTCTTTACTGCAAGGACCACACAGGAGACCAGGTAGGCTTTCTGACTTCTTTATTATATATATTGTGTGCGCTGCCCACATGCACGTCTGCTCTTCTTCGCTGCTCCTCCCGGACTGCCCTTCCGCCCCTTGACCGGAAGTGGTGTCCAGTTGCTTCCCTGCCCTCTTGCCCAGTGCAGGGTCCTAGTGCCTTCCACCCAGGCCACTACATCTCCCCCTTTTGTCACACAGGAAATCAGTCGAGGGAAGAGAGGGAAAATAGAATTTGTAGAGATAGTGAAACAGAAAAGAAGAGAGAGAGGAAAAGAAACAGAAAAAGAAAAGACACGAAAAGAAACTCGCTCCCAAGAGGAAACGACACGTGTGTACTCCTCACTACATTTCTTCAATGAGTCTCTTTGGCCTTCTGCTCGCTCTCTTTGGACAAGTCTCTTCCTGTTGTTCGTCCTTTCCGTTCCCGTTGTGATCTGTCGCTCCGTCTTCTCCACTTGCAGTATCTTGGCCCTCTTCGTTTACCGTCTTCAGTCCTTTGAAGTGACAACTGTTCCGTGTTACTTGGTGGTATTCTGACGCCGCTGTAATCATCGGGCCCTTTACTTTTATGATCGTGAGAGGTTCCTTTGAGAACACGCTGTCAGACTTTCGTTGTTGTCGCTGACGTACTACCACGGCGTCTCCTTCTTTGAGGTGTGACGGGGTGGCATGACGCCTTGCATCTGCATATGTTTTCATTTTTTCCTTTGCTTCCTTGTCTTTGGCTGCAATGTTGCTGTGCTCAGACAGCCTTTTTGCTTCGATCTGTGGTAGTCTTGTTCTGCTGGTTCTCCCCAGTACTAGCTCAGCCGGACACTTTCCCGTGGAGCCATGTGGTGTGTTTCTGTAGTCTCGCAGAACCTGGCATAGCGCTTGTCCAATGGAGATCTGTGCCAGTTTTGCTCGCTGAACTGCCTTCTTGATGTTCCCCATGAAGCGCTCCACCATGCCGTTCGCTTGTGGCCACAGCGGCGTCACCTTCCGGTGATGAATGCCCAGGTAAGACATAAACTTTCTGAATTCTTCTCCTGAAAATGGAGGACCATTATCCGTTTTCAGTGTTTCTGGGGAGCCCCATGCTGCAAATATGTCGTCCATGATTGGTAGTGTCGCTGTTGCTGACGTTGAGGACACTGGTCTCACTATGGGAAATCGTGAGTATTCATCAATGATCATGAGCAGGTAGGTGCCTGTCTCTAGTGGCCCGAAGAAGTCAGCCGCTAGCGTTGTCCACACTGCTCTTGGAAGTTCTGACATTTGTAGCGGTTCTGGGCTAGCTGGCTGTCCCGTTACCTGACAGACGTGACACGTCGCGATGGTGTCTTCCACCATTTTGTCCAGGCCAGGGAACCATACTTTTTCCCTTAGCATCTTTTTCGTCGCCACCATTCCACGGTGTGACTCGTGTGCCACGTTGACAGTCATTCTCCTTAATGAGCTTGGTACCACTATCCTTGTTCCTCTCATCATTATTCCTGTTTCTGTCTCTGAGAGTTCCTCATGTATTTTCTTTAACACCAGCATTTCCTCCTTGTTTACTTGTTCTTCCCAGGTGCAGTTATTGTTGATGTGTCTCCATCTCTGAATCCTTGTCGTTTCTTTAGCTAGCTGCAAAGTGGCATCCTTGGCTGTCTCTTGCTCCAGTTCCGCTATTGTTATTGGCGCTGGAGTGTTTTGCTTCAAGACGAAATTTAAATATTCCTCAGCCATTGATGTGATCTCTGGTGACTGTGGCAAAGGGTGTCTCGACATGTAGTCAGCCGGGTTGTGTTCTTTCCCCGGCTTGTGCACAATCTTGAAATCGTAGTCCATCAACCTTATGCCCCAGCGCTCAATGCGCGGCGGCATCTTCGCTGCTGGATTGCCATAGATTGTCACCAGAGCTTGATGATCTGTGATGATGGTGAACGACTTCCCATAGATGAACATGTGATAGTGTTCACATGCCCATACCACTGCCAGGCTTTCTTTTTCTGGTTGAGAGTATGCTCTCTCGATATCGGACAGGCTTTTGCTTGCATATGCAACAATTCTTCTCTGTGAATCTCTCCCCGGCAGATGTTGTGCTAGTATTGCTCCTAACCCTACTGGGCTGGCATCTACCGTTAGTTCCGTGCATAGCGACGGGTCAAAGTAGGCGAGGTGATCTACAGTCATTACAGCCTCTCTGATGGCTTCAAATGCCCAGTGGCACTCTTGAGACCACACGAATTTCTGACCTTTCTTTGTTAACTCCCGGAGCGGTGTGCTCACTGTGGCAAAGTCCTTGATGTACCGAGCACAGTAGCTGGCAAGTCCTAGGAATGACCTCACTTCTGCGACATCCTTGGGAGCCTTCGTGTTTTTCAACGTTTCTACTTTGCTGGGATCCGGTCTCATCCCTTTCTTGGAGAAAATGTGACCGAAGAATACCAATTCACTTTTCCCAAGTTCACACTTGTCTGCGTTTAGGGTTAATCCCGCTTGTTCCAGCTGTAGACATACTTGATGCAGTGCTCGGTCATGTTCCTCCTCTGATCGCCCAAATACTAAAATGTCATCACTATAGTTTAGGCTGTTCTTCACCGGCCTTATCACCTGCCTTATTGTTTCTTGAAATATTTCTGCAGCCGACGAAATGCCAAAGCTCAGTCTCTTGTAGCGAAATAGCCCCATGTGCGTTGAGAATGTGGTAATGTATCGTGACTGTTGGTCCAGCTCCAGTTGGTGGTACCCTTTGCACAAGTCTAACTTTGAAAATGTGCATGCACCCGTGAGACAGCTGATCATCTCATTGAGATGGGGCCCTGGGTGCCGTTCTCGCTCGTTTGCTGTGTTTGGTACCCTCATGTCTACACAGATGCGAATCTTGGAGGTGTTCTTTTTCGGGACTGCCACTATCGGATACACCCAAGGCGTCGGCCCTTCCGCAGGCTCAATGATGTCCTGGGCTAGTAAGCTTTGAATTTCCTCTTCTACTTGCGGTTGCAGGTGTATCGGCACCCGCCGATGATGCTGTGCAATTGGTTTGCCCGCTTCGTTAATGTGCAGTGTTATCTGTTTTCCTTTTAACTTCCCTAGGCCCTTCAGGAGGGCCGGATGTTCTTGCAAAATGTTCCCTTTTGTCGACATGTGGTATGTCATCGCCAGTAGACCCATCACTTGTGCCGTGACATTGCTTAGGAGGCACGGTGCTGGGACGTCACCTTTCAGCACATGTACCTCTTCTTGGCAGGACCTTTCCTTGTACGTTAGTGTCTCCGTGAACTTCCCCATGTTCTCTACCGGCTTCTTGGATCCCCATGTGAACACATCAACCGTGGACGGTGATAGCGGCGGCTTCACTTTCATTTTCATGTATTCTGACATGCACATGATGTTGCATGTGGCCCCGCTGTCAAGCACGAACTGAGTGCTGTGCTGTCCCACTGCAATGTCCACTGTTGCTGTTTTCTTTATTTTGTCTTTTTCCACGAGGTTAATGTGCTCTTGTTCTTGGCCCTGCTTGGGCGTCAGCCATGAGATACAGTCGTGCCACCCTCACAGGTGCTGTTGCTTCTTCTGACTCATCAGAGGAACTGCGGTTTGCCGTTTCCATGTGCCGGGCGTATCGATTGTCGGTCGGCCGTGGTCTCGCTGCTCTGCCCCGCTCGTTCCTGAACTGCCTGCTCATGCAGGCGCTTGCGAAGTGATTTTCCCTGTTGCATTTTCTGCATCTCTGGCCCATCGCAGGGCACGCACCAACATGCGGGAAATCCAGTCCTCATCTGTAGCATGAGGTTTGTTCATTCTTCTTTGCAGTCGAGGCCACCGGGTATTCTTTCTTTTTGACATTTCCCGTGACACGATTCGCCTGTTCTACTCTTTTCTCCTTTCCCAGCTGCATCTCTTTGGCGTATGCTGTTGCTCTCGCTTCCGCACGAGTCATGGTCAATATCTTTTCCAGTGTTGTTGGTTCTTTCAGGACCCGTGCACGGAACTCTACAGACTGACAGCCCTCAATGATGCGTAGTCGTATGGCTTGCTCATTGTCGAACTTGTCAAACTCGCAGTACGTGACCAGTTTCCTCAGTCGTGTTGCGAAGTCATCAAGGGACTCCTCTGTTCTCTGACACACTGTGTTGAAGGTGTATCTTTCAAAGTCGATGTTCCGTTGCGGGTCAGATTTCTCTGTGAGACACTGTATCACCCCTTTGTATGTCGCCGTCTGCTCGCTGGGAAATGTTATGAGCAAATCCTCGACTTCATCCCCTGCGAGATTGAGAAAAAGGTCCAGTTGTTTGCTGTCTGCCACGTCGGTGGCCCGCATGTAGCGTTCGAACTGCCTAATCCATCTCTCCCACCTGATGCCAGCTTGTGGTTCTGACAAGCTGAATGGTAGCGGTCGTCTGAATATCGCTTGTGTATTCTTCTTCTCACTTGCGGTGTCAACCATGTTCACTATGTTCTGCTGAGGTGCAGCTCCTGTGTCTGTAGCCCTTTCCTGTCTTGTGGCAACCGCAGTGCTTTGTTCTCTGTCTTTCGCTTTGTTGCCACTTTACATGCACTTTATCTATGTAATTCACTTTCTCTCTTTGTTTCTTTCATGCACCCTTGTGTTGGGTGTTTCTACTTTCTTCTTGGTTCACTTAGAACTGGCCTCTTTTTTTTCCCCGGCACTTATTTTCCTTTTGCCTGACTTAAAAATGGCCTCCCGGCTTTCCTCTTTCCTTATTGGCTGGTTTGCCTGTCCTCAAAATGGCCGCCGGATCTCGCGAGACCGAGATTTCCTTTCGCGTCGCCAGATGTCGTGTTCTTTACTGCAAGGACCACACAGGAGACCAGGTAGGCTTTCTGACTTCTTTATTATATATATTGTGTGCGCTGCCCACATGCACGTCTGCTCTTCTTCGCTGCTCCTCCCGGACTGCCCTTCCGCCCCTTGACCGGAAGTGGTGTCCAGTTGCTTCCCTGCCCTCTTGCCCAGTGCAGGGTCCTAGTGCCTTCCACCCAGGCCACTACATCTCCCCCTTTTGTCACACAGGAAATCAGTCGAGGGAAGAGAGGGAAAATAGAATTTGTAGAGATAGTGAAACAGAAAAGAAGAGAGAGAGGAAAAAGAAACAGAAAAAGAAAAGACACGAAAAGAAACTCGCTCCCAAGAGGAAACGACACGTGTGTACTCCTCACTACATTTCTTCAATGAGTCTCTTTGGCCTTCTGCTCGCTCTCTTTGGACAAGTCTCTTCCTGTTGTTCGTCCTTTCCGTTCCCGTTGTGATCTGTCGCTCCGTCTTCTCCACTTGCAGTATCTTGGCCCTCTTCGTTTACCGTCTTCAGTCCTTTGAAGTGACAACTGTTCCGTGTTACTTGGTGGTATTCTGACGCCGCTGTAATCATCGGGCCCTTTACTTTTATGATCGTGAGAGGTTCCTTTGAGAACACGCTGTCAGACTTTCGTTGTTGTCGCTGACGTACTACCACGGCGTCTCCTTCTTTGAGGTGTGACGGGGTGGCATGACGCCTGCCATCTGCATATGTTTTCATTTTTTCCTTTGCTTCCTTGTCTTTGGCTGCAATGTTGCTGTGCTCAGACAGCCTTTTTGCTTCGATCTGTGGTAGTCTTGTTCTGCTGGTTCTCCCCAGTACTAGCTCAGCCGGACACTTTCCCGTGGAGCCATGTGGTGTGTTTCTGTAGTCTCGCAGAACCTGGCATAGCGCTTGTCCAATGGAGATCTGTGCCAGTTTTGCTCGCTGAACTGCCTTCTTGATGTTCCCCATGAAGCGCTCCACCATGCCGTTCGCTTGTGGCCACAGCGGCGTCACCTTCCGGTGATGAATGCCCAGGTAAGACATAAACTTTCTGAATTCTTCTCCTGAAAATGGAGGACCATTATCCGTTTTCAGTGTTTCTGAGGAGCCCCATGCTGCAAATATGTCGTCCATGATTGGTAGTGTCGCTGTTGCTGACGTTGAGGACACTGGTCTCACTATGGGAAATCGTGAGTATTCATCAATGATCATGAGCAGGTAGGTGCCTGTCTCTAGTGGCCCGAAGAAGTCAGCCGCTAGCGTTGTCCACACTGCTCTTGGAAGTTCTGACATTTGTAGCGGTTCTGGGCTAGCTGGCTGTCCCGTTACCTGACAGACGTGACACGTCGCGATGGTGTCTTCCACCATTTTGTCCAGGCCAGGGAACCATACTTTTTCCCTTAGCATCTTTTTCGTCGCCACCATTCCACGGTGTGACTCGTGTGCCACGTTGACAGTCATTCTCCTTAATGAGCTTGGTACCACTATCCTTGTTCCTCTCATCATTATTCCTGTTTCTGTCTCTGAGAGTTCCTCATGTATTTTCTTTAACACCAGCATTTCCTCCTTGTTTACTTGTTCTTCCCAGGTGCAGTTATTGTTGATGTGTCTCCATCTCTGCATCCTTGTCGTTTCTTTAGCTAGCTGCAAAGTGGCATCCTTGGCTGTCTCTTGCTCCAGTTCCGCTATTGTTATTGGCGCTGGAGTGTTTTGCTTCAAGACGAAATTTAAATATTCCTCAGCCATTGATGTGATCTCTGGTGACTGTGGCAAAGGGTGTCTCGACATGTAGTCAGCCGGGTTGTGTTCTTTCCCCGGCTTGTGCACAATCTTGAAATCGTAGTCCATCAACCTTATGCCCCAGCGCTCAATGCGCGGCGGCATCTTCGCTGCTGGATTGCCATAGATTGTCACCAGAGCTTGATGATCTGTGATGATGGTGAACGACTTCCCATAGATGAACATGTGATAGTGTTCACATGCCCATACCACTGCCAGGCTTTCTTTTTCTGGTTGAGAGTATGCTCTCTCGATATCGGACAGGCTTTTGCTTGCATATGCAACAATTCTTCTCTGTGAATCTCTCCCGGCAGATGTTGTGCTAGTATTGCTCCTAACCCTACTGGGCTGGCATCTACCGTTAGTTCCGTGCATAGCGACGGGTCAAAGTAGGCGAGGTGATCTACAGTCATTACAGCCTCTCTGATGGCTTCAAATGCCCAGTGGCACTCTTGAGACCACACGAATTTCTGACCTTTCTTTGTTAACTCCCGGAGCGGTGTGCTCACTGTGGCAAAGTCCTTGATGTACCGAGCACAGTAGCTGGCAAGTCCTAGGAATGACCTCACTTCTGCGACATCCTTGGGAGCCTTCGTGTTTTTCAACGTTTCTACTTTGCTGGGATCCGGTCTCATCCCTTTCTTGGAGAAAATGTGACCGAAGAATACCAATTCACTTTTCCCAAGTTCACACTTGTCTGCGTTTAGGGTTAATCCCGCTTGTTCCAGCTGTAGACATACTTGATGCAGTGCTCGGTCATGTTCCTCCTCTGATCGCCCAAATACTAAAATGTCATCACTATAGTTTAGGCTGTTCTTCACCGGCCTTATCACCTGCCTTATTGTTTCTTGAAATATTTCTGCAGCCGACGAAATGCCAAAGCTCAGTCTCTTGTAGCGAAATAGCCCCATGTGCGTTGAGAATGTGGTAATGTATCGTGACTGTTGGTCCAGCTCCAGTTGGTGGTACCCTTTGCACAAGTCTAACTTTGAAAATGTGCATGCACCCGTGAGACAGCTGATCATCTCATTGAGATGGGGCCCTGGGTGCCGTTCTCGCTCGTTTGCTGTGTTTGGTACCCTCATGTCTACACAGATGCAAATCTTGGAGGTGTTCTTTTTCGGGACTGCCACTATCGGATACACCCAAGGCGTCGGCCCTTCCGCAGGCTCAATGATGTCCTGGGCTAGTAAGCTTTGAATTTCCTCTTCTACTTGCGGTTGCAGGTGTATCGGCACCCGCCGATGATGCTGTGCAATTGGTTTGCCCGCTTCGTTAATGTGCAGTGTTATCTGTTTTCCTTTTAACTTCCCTAGGCCCTTCAGGAGGGCCGGATGTTCTTGCAAAATGTTCCCTTTTGTCGACATGTGGTATGTCATCGCCAGTAGACCCATCACTTGTGCCGTGACATTGCTTAGGAGGCACGGTGCTGGGACGTCACCTTTCAGCACATGTACCTCTTCTTGGCAGGACCTTTCCTTGTACGTTAGTGTCTCCGTGAACTTCCCCATGTTCTCTACCGGCTTCTTGGATCCCCATGTGAACACATCAACCGTGGACGGTGATAGCGGCGGCTTCACTTTCATTTTCATGTATTCTGACATGCACATGATGTTGCATGTGGCCCCGCTGTCAAGCACGAACTGAGTGCTGTGCTGTCCCACTGCAATGTCCACTGTTGCTGTTTTCTTTATTTTGTCTTTTTCCACGAGGTTAATGTGCTCTTGTTCTTGGCCCTGCTTGGGGGCGTCAGCCATGAGATACAGTCGTGCCACCCTCACAGGTGCTGTTGCTTCTTCTGACTCATCAGAGGAACTGCGGTTTGCCGTTTCCATGTGCCGGGCGTATCGATTGTCGGTCGGCCGTGGTCTCGCTGCTCTGCCCCGCTCGTTCCTGAACTGCCTGCTCATGCAGGCGCTTGCGAAGTGATTTTCCCTGTTGCATTTTCTGCATCTCTGGCCCATCGCAGGGCACGCACCAACATGCGGGAAATCCAGTCCTCATCTGTAGCATGAGGTTTGTTCATTCTTCTTTGCAGTCGAGGCCACCGGGTATTCTTTCTTTTTGACATTTCCCGTGACACGATTCGCCTGTTCTACTCTTTTCTCCTTTCCCAGCTGCATCTCTTTGGCGTATGCTGTTGCTCTCGCTTCCGCACGAGTCATGGTCAATATCTTTTCCAGTGTTGTTGGTTCTTTCAGGACCCGTGCACGGAACTCTACAGACTGACAGCCCTCAATGATGCGTAGTCGTATGGCTTGCTCATTGTCGAACTTGTCAAACTCGCAGTACGTGACCAGTTTCCTCAGTCGTGTTGCGAAGTCATCAAGGGACTCCTCTGTTCTCTGACACACTGTGTTGAAGGTGTATCTTTCAAAGTCGATGTTCCGTTGCGGGTCAGATTTCTCTGTGAGACACTGTATCACCCCTTTGTATGTCGCCGTCTGCTCGCTGGGAAATGTTATGAGCAAATCCTCGACTTCATCCCCTGCGAGATTGAGAAAAAGGTCCAGTTGTTTGCTGTCTGCCACGTCGGTGGCCCGCATGTAGCGTTCGAACTGCCTAATCCATCTCTCCCACCTGATGCCAGCTTGTGGTTCTGACAAGCTGAATGGTAGCGGTCGTCTGAATATCGCTTGTGTATTCTTCTTCTCACTTGCGGTGTCAACCATGTTCACTATGTTCTGCTGAGGTGCAGCTCCTGTGTCTGTAGCCCTTTCCTGTCTTGTGGCAACCGCAGTGCTTTGTTCTCTGTCTTTCGCTTTGTTGCCACTTTACATGCACTTTATCTATGTAATTCACTTTCTCTCTTTGTTTCTTTCATGCACCCTTGTGTTGGGTGTTTCTACTTTCTTCTTGGTTCACTTAGAACTGGCCTCTTTTTTTCCCCGGCACTTATTTTCCTTTTGCCTGACTTAAAAATGGCCTCCCGGCTTTCCTCTTTCCTTATTGGCTGATTTGCCTGTCCTCAAAATGGCCGCCGGATCTCGCGAGACCGAGATTTCCTTTCGCGTCGCCAGATGTCGTGTTCTTTACTGCAAGGACCACACAGGAGACCAGGTAGGCTTTCTGACTTCTTTATTATATATATTGTGTGCGCTGCCCACATGCACGTCTGCTCTTCTTCGCTGCTCCTCCCGGACTGCCCTTCCGCCCCTTGACCGGAAGTGGTGTCCAGTTGCTTCCCTGCCCTCTTGCCCAGTGCAGGGTCCTAGTGCCTTCCACCCAGGCCACTTCACACCCCATCTCTCCAGCCTTGTTTATGGAATGAATGTAAAAATATGTGCACTTTTTAACCTTGCAAACTCTGTTCCCACAAAGGACCCTTGCAAACCTCGAAATCTTGATCACACACCCTTCTCTGTTGACAACCTTTCATATTCCATCCTGCCAATGCTCTCCTGTCCTCTGCTTACCTTTCTGCTCTCAGCTCCACTTTTTGTTATCCCCCCGAGCAGTAAAGACCACTAGTGAGCCATGCCCCGGTACGTGGGCTCTCAACAAAGCACCACAGACCTTGCAACACTATCTCCTCCCCCATATTCGAGCTTGCCTTCCAAAAGAGTGAAAATTGCCAGGAATCCTACTAACCCCTAAAACCCCCACTTACCACTGGAATGTGTCTTAACTCAGACTTGTTACTCTGTCCTTCATCCACAGCGTGGCCCAGGGGCCCTCCAACTGGTTTACATCTGGTGGGCCTAATGGCACTTTGCCCCTAAAATCCCCTCTCCTAGTACAGAGAGCTTTGTCCATGCCCTCGAAGGCCACTTCTCACTTGCTGCTGAGCCTTCCTCCACACCTCCAAACACCTTACTGTACACTGCCCCAGAACTCACCAATGATCGTGCGCAAGCAACAACTGCAAAACATAGCCAGTTAATGACGTAATACAGTTAAACCTCCCCTGTCACACACTTGTGGCCATTCTGCTCTTAAGTTCTCCTGTCTTGCACTTCCTACGTGTGTCAAGACCGTCAGCAAATGATGGGCCATCTTTTTGCATTAAACTACCACAATCCGCCTTGCTTCCACTTTCGCTGTGGCCTTCCCGACTGCGCCTGTGTACCTTAGTGTTAAGATGGCATCTTCCTTCTGGAACCTTCCCCTCCATCCACTTAGGCACCCGTACCCCCCTCGTGCACTCACCTCTATTATGATGTAATCAGCTGGCGTTCTAGAACGCCAGCTGAACGTTGGTCTTTTTCTGAGGAATGTCGTTAGGGAGTTGACACATCTGTGGTTACTGCGGAGTCCTCCCTCCTGGTGTGCTGCATACTACAATAAATCTCTTCAAATATCCTTTCTACTCGTCCTAATACCTAGTCTCTCATACAACTTACCTCTGTCCAGGGCACGAGTCGGGGGTACACGCGGGTGGACGGCGTCCCCCCACTTTTTTCACAGGGTGGACGCCGTTCACCCTGCCAAGAAGTGTAACCCCGCTGTAAAATATGCTGAATTCGTCCCGGTGTAATTTACAAACACCGGGACACATCCTGCAGCGCCTGCACGTTGTTATCTGCTTTCTATCTGCAACAACGTGCAGGCAGGGATGGGGCTCTCTTAGTTCTGACTCCTGCTGGGCCCATAACAAAGGCCGAATCGGAGGGGTCATCAGGCCTCCTATTGTTGGAGTCTCCTGGCTGGGAGCAGTCAGGAGCCTCACACTGATGCAAATGCAGCAGAGGGGAAACAAAGGCTCACACCTTGTTAGCACTTCACACATACGGAAGAGAGGCAGCTTTTAACTTTGTTCCGCTCTGTTTAGGAGATATGCATGCCTGTAAGAACGTCAGATGTGTTGATCTTTCCCAGTATTTGTACAAAATAAATAGCATTTATATAAGCGCATACCACCCCTGAGGAGGCGTTGTAATAATTTAAATACCACTATTTCTTTTAAAGCACTATGGCTAGAGAAAACTTAACGCTGATAAAAGGTAACATTGTTTTATGTGTAAAAATAAATGTAAATCCAGTACTTGTATAGCGCACGAATCACCCCCGAAGGGGTATCTCGGCGCTGGGGGCTGTTGGGAAGATTAAGCGAACTATTGCCCAGAGTCGCATGGTGCTGGGCAGACCCCTGCCCCCGGAGCCAGGGATCGAACCGTGATCCCCAGCGTCCAGTGTCAGTCGCCCTGGCCGCGGCGCCACACCTCTCCCCTGTTGTTGTGGTCACAGCTCGCTCGTTCTCTTTAAGAGCGAGCTGTCCATCACGCGCATGTCACGGGCGCAGTTTTCTTTCAATGTGTATTCTGTATTCCGACGCTGTTGTCCCGGCTTCCTCAACTGTTTCCTTGGGCAGTTTGGACAACAGCGCCGGAGACTGCAGTTGTGGGTCGCAGAGTTTCATCTTGATTCTCAGCAATAAATCACTTCAATTATTCCTCTGCCTCGTTTCACCTACTTCCACATTTGGCGACGAGGGTGGGATTCGAACCCACGCGTGCAAAGCACCTGTGTAGCGTACAAAAGTGTGAATCTTCTGCCTAAATCAGGAGGGTTTGCAAGTATACTCGAATTGTGCTCAAACGTACTCATGATAGACCTGCTAAACATATATGTGAGGGCTTAAGATCTGATGTCACTTCTTGTGATGCCAGTTCCTGTGATGTCACGCGCTGTGATGTCACGCGCTGTGATGTCACGCGGCGCGATGTCACACGCCGTGATGTCGCGCGCTGTGATGCCACTTGCATACTGATTAACTAGGTTAGTGCCCCCACTTCTTTTTTAGGTCTCGCATAGCGTTGCAGCGCAACGCGCTGCTCGCTTTGCGAGGCATGCAGTATACAGTATAGTGGGGGGAAGCTCCGCCCACTTTCCGAGCATCTTTTTCATTGGCTTAAATTGTAAATCCTGCATTCTCATTGGTTTTCAGCTTGTTAGTCCCTCCTCCTAACAGCCATGTCGTCATTTTTCTCCTTCCATGGCTATCAGCCCCTTTACTTTAAAAACTTTTTGTTCCCCTGCCTCCCCCGTTCCCTCCCGCAGTTTGTAACTTCTCTGCCCATCACCACCCCCCACCCCACTCCCGTTCGTACGTTCTTGGACGCCCACACTTTTGTTTACAATGCAATAGGTCTCGCGTAAATACGAGTCCTATTGCATTTGTAAATGCTTGTTTTCTCCTGGGATTGGCTGGGTGAGTTTGCACTATATTTTGCCTGACCTGTCCTATCCTGTCCAGAACACATGCGCAAACAACGTCTTTACACGTCATACACGGGCCAATTGACTGCGGAAGGCAGAGACAGCACAAGCAGCAAAAACAAAACAGGACAAAGTGAAGCGCGGTGGGTTCCACTCTGTGCACCGATCTTAACTGCTCTGCTCGGTTCGCTGTCCTTGCCGCTGGCCCCACCCTCCAACCCTTCCTGAGCTCGGCCACTTCCTCGGGGTCTGCCTGTGATTGCTTCTACGAACACAGGCTTTACTTTCAAATTCTCTAACCGTACGTGTCGGCAGTGTTGAAGTCGCTTGTTTACATAGTGCTTCATAGCCCTGCAATCATCCCGTGCATGAGTGTATGTGCAACATGTGCATTGTATATGCACGAGCCTCCGTGTCTGGGAATTGAAATCCTCATCTGTGTCCAGACTGCAGCTGTTGCTTGTGCACGAACCCGTGTGGGTTCTTGATCATCGATGTGTAACGGACCGAAATATGTACTTGAACCTCTCGTGTAATCATCAGACACCGTGTGTTCACAGATACCCATGTTCATCACTGTAGTCAGTCGCATATGCCTCTCCCGTCTAACGGTGCACCCGTGCACGACTTGTTGGACACTGCTCGTTACTGCACTCTGCAGTTACACTCACGGGCTCGTCATTCAATCATCGCCACAAAAGTACGGTCGTGAGAGGAGATTGAAAAAAAAATGACTGGTAACTGCCGCCGTTGTCATTTGTATTCGAGCCCAGGGTGCTTTATGCTTTCATACGAGTCTGGGCGTGTTTGTAAAATATATTAACACGTGAATGTGTGGCAACGTCCGCTGCACAAACATTTTGTACACGGTGTAGATAAAGACCTTTTTATAGACTAGCACTTAAAGCTCGTAGTATTTTAGTTCTTTGCAAAGTACAGCAAATGTGATGCAGCGCAGCATATACACTGATACAGGCCAGGCTCTGCTGCATTGCCCATCACTGCAGAAAGGTGGTGGAGCGCAAGCCCCTGCTTCTGCCAAAACTTGTACAGACCACACGTAGTGTACACTGCGCACTTCTACCCGGGGCACCACAGATCTAACAGACTGACCCCAGGAGCACACGGAAATGTAAGTTTAAGTATGCAGCCTCCCATCATCAGTGTGCGTTAAGTGTGAAAACAACTCAGTAAACCTCTGCAGGTCATACCTGAAATTGTGCGCATACGGCCCGTGTGCAGTCATTGCCCCAGTGCCATCTTTACGTGGCCCGTGGTGAGCAGCATTTGGTTAGAGGCATGGTCCTTTTTCCGCAACTGCAGTCAGTGAGCAAAAACAGGATATATGACCCCAGTGGCCATCACTTCTGAAGCAGGCAAGCAAAATTAACTAATGTGGTCGACATTCTGTGTGCGCTCTAAAGTGACCAACATTTCACACTATACTCTGTGTCAGTTTCATTCACCAATGCTGTCGAATGAATGAATGCCTTGAGAGTACAGGGGGTCTGGGCCCAGCACTGCAGACATTCTACAGATATGATTGCGGACCTGTTGTGCGCCGAAGCTTCAGCGGCCAGCACTGCAGAGATCGCAGGCATTTGAGTTTTAGTGGCCATCATTTGTTCCCCAGTGAAATAATCCTACACATTTATAACCAAAGATCGGCTCTTCAGAAATATTAAGTTCGTTATTCCACTGATTAATACTGCAGATTCTAGCGCTGCAAGTATTGTGTGAGCTTCGAAAACCGGCACTTTATATTTATATCTCAACCCAACAACTTATAGTGCAGCTTCGTAAAACTCACAATGACCAACACCGCAAACTTGCATCATTGCCCGACTGACAACATAAATCACAGTACATATGTATGTATGTACAGTGACAAGAGCAGCTTGGCATGTTAAATCCGGCATGACCAAAAACTCAATACCTACCTGAACAACCAACTTTGCAGAAATAAAATACCTGGGCTGCTGTGCCTAACTCTTCAGAAATCAGGGTGCTGCACTGCAAGCTGTGTATGAGTCATATGTTGTAGCACTGCACTCGTATATGCTGGAGCCTTAGCGTGCAGCACTGGATCACCGTCTGTGAAATGCCATGCCCAGTGAACTTTAACATTATTGTAAAACTTCAAGCCCGTTCAATGCTCAAAGACATTAAACATTGCATGCGTACAAGTCTTTCTCTCTAAAGCATGAGATGTATCCACGATGCCATCATTGAAGTAAGTGTTGTGTGCACTTCAGTCAATTGTCCTACAAGCATGTAGTATTGTACTTCTGTTTTTCTGTTTTTATAGGTGGTCATAGCCCTGTCTAGGTGCTCATGCTCATTATCCTATGGGTAGCACACTGACTGTATACCCCATGACATGTTTAACTCTTACCTTCTGGATCCCTGCCACAAATCCAGCTACGATTTATAAAAGAACTCCCACAATTTTTTTGAGTCTGCCCTGGTTGTGCCATCATACCAGGGTGTGCATAGGTGCCGAAGGTGAAGCATGCCACTATTAAGTGAATGAGACATCTACTCCAAAATCTTTGTATTTCCCCCATGACTGTCTCTTCTGGCAAGTCTTTTCTAGCTGCCTTTTGCGTTTGTCAGCACACTGACGGACCTGGGGAGTTGAGGCGGGGGTGGCAGTGATTGACAGATTGTAGAATTGCAGTGCAACCTATGTGCACAGCATTTTGGTGTTCTGTGTGACTGATCAGAGCAGTGCTCTTGGGTTTCTGTGCGTCAGTGTGTAATAGTGGGAAGAGGTGTGAGGGATAATACACATGCAGTTTATACATTATTTATCGCTGTTCCTGAATTGAATGAGTATCTATAGAATATACCCAGCAGCAACAGAGGATCAGCCGGTCTTTGGTGTGCATAGAAGAGCGTTTGTCTGTGGGGGCCCAGTGAAGTGCTTGTAGCAGTGGCTTAATTTGTACCCATGGGCAATGATGCAGAAAGTTCTCTGGCTGCAGCATTTTGGATCCTTGGCAGTTTTTTAAGTAGTTAGAGCGCAGTTCTTTGGTACAGATAATTTGCATTGTCTTCTCACAATATAACAAGGGTGAAAGTGGCCTGTGGTTTCTGCAGATAACCTAGGTGTGGGGCGATGCGTTGCATTGCACCCATTGTGCAGGTACTTCTTGTGACTTCATTTCCTTGAAGTATCAGTGAAAGGTTGGCATCTATGGCCATTCAGAAATTGTTTTCCTCAGTTGATGTTGATGATGGGGGTTTCTAATTTCTTGAGGCTTATGTTGTAGGTTGGAAGTTTCCCCATTGCCCACAGGTCAAAATCTCATTTTGGAGGAACTGTTTAAGATGGTTACACAGCATCCATTCATCTGTGCAAAGTCAGTCCTGAGCACTCAATATTAAATCATATTTCCACATGTGTTCGTCGTTGTAAAGATTCTTTCTTTTATTTCTTGCTGTTTTCAAATGTTCATGTAGCAAATATCACAGACTTGAAGTTTCCTTTTCAATTCATATATATCTCCAAAAAAGGGTTCAAACTTGTAGCCAACACGTCTTTCGTCTATTGGTACTTACACCAGCGACTTCAGCAGGGCCTAATATCATATTCCAGACAGTCTTCCACGTATTTAACATTAAACCTTTACATGCCTTAATTTAACAAGCATTTGCAATGCAAGACCTCTTGTATATACTTTAGTATATACTTTAGTATATATACTTATATGTGTATGTATTTTGAGGGCTCTGGAGATCAGCCCTAGGATTTGTCTGCTTCCGCTTAGGGACTTTTTTTCTTTTCAACTGCATCTATTTAACTTTCTTGATAGAAAATGACCAGCAGAGGTCAGTAAAATACCAGAATCACTTTAGCATTCTCTAGATTCCAGTCCATAGAAATTGTCTTCCACGAGCACCCGTAGACAATAATATTTTTTTCAAATCTTGTATTTTCAGTGATATGACCACCGAAGGCCCTGCATTTATATTAAAAACAGAGCTTTGAACTATACCATTTCCCGCTGTAAGGCAATATTTCTCTCCATGTGTTCCCATACCTGGGGTGTCGCGCAGTTTGGTGCTTACTTTCCCTCCATGTTAAAGAACAGTAGCTGTTTCAGCACCCAGGCTAATGTGCTGCATAGCTAAATACATATAAGGTCCCAAAGGCGAGACCGATTGCATTGCAAATGCTTGTTTAGTACTTGTGCTCTGCCTCTGTCTCCAACTGCATTCACTTTCCGAGGCCCTCCGTGTGCACAGCTCCAAACCTCCTTCAGACGAACCCCAAGGAAATCCCTATCAGCCCTCCACACCCCTCTATAATGCCCAGGCTCACCCCATCTTCCTATTATAGCTTTCACACAGCCATTGAGGGGGGTCACCTGGCCAGCATTTTACCACCCTAGCCGGTATTTTCATGACAGGTAAAACGATCAGGAAAAATCACTAAGATTCAGTATTTTTCCCTTTCACATATTATCTTCAAACAATAAGATGAAATTGAGAAAAAAGAATTCTGATGCGGACTAAGCTATTCCTACATGGGGTTTAAACTCTCGGCAGAATTGCTGCGTTAACAAAGAATAGAGGATTTTACACAAACTACTATTTATCACCTCATGGCCAATCATTCATTTGAACGCAACGCTGTAAATATGTCTCCTACACCTGTTTTAGCATATTTCCTGCACCTCTTATTTTATCTTTACCTTTTTAATTATCCTGATTACATTTGTAACTTGTTAGTGTGTAATTCTCCTTATGTAACGTACTTGGTTATATTGTAAAGCGCCTTGACACCCTTGGGTAAAGTCCGCGCTATATAAAACTGCATTAAATAAATAAATAAATACATCATATTTTGGAACACCAAAACACGCGCAAATTGGTGTTTACCTACGTCACCATTAAATGCACGACAAAAAAAAAACAGTAAATGGGACAAGACCACTGCTGATGGATGTGCTCAAGATACAACACATCACAACATGCGTCCATTAGGAACCGCTTCAGCGGCTGCAGACCTAAACACCCTAGTGCCACGCCGGGGTGCCCGACTGATAAACATCACCATCTTCGGCTCCATTAGGCCGCCACGGCTCTATATTTACGCACGTGAAAAAAAAGTCACACTTGAGGTTACCAGTGCTCCCAGCCGCAAAGTCATGACGTCAATGTTGCCAGGGGGACCACGGCTCCACCTCGGTGTATTGTGTGCAGTTGGCTTACCGGCTGCCATGGAAACCGGGATGAATGACAGCGCATAACAGTGCTCTGGTATCTGTCAAGCCAGGGAGATTTGCTGAATAAGGTAACGGTGAAGCGGCAGCTGCTCAGGGTGCTGCATTGTACATCTCTGCAGACTATATATATATATCTTCGTTGTTTGATATAATTTGGAAATCAGTGACCTACTATGTAAATAAATGTGAAATGCGTGAAATTTAGGACTATGGACGGCAACCCTTCTTCTTCGTTTTATCCCCTTGTCGTTACGCCTCACCGGCTAACCAGTTGGCAGACCCAGCACGCAAAGCAAGCTTGCTGTCACGACAAGAGCAGGCATAAGAAACCTGAATGTGTCTTGAACAGACCGTCGATTTAAAGGGACCATTCAGTGACAATTCTGCGGATTTCAGAAAGCCCCCTTTGTTTTATTACTTCTCGCTGTGATTTAAGACCGTTTGCACCCAAAGCACGAAACAGTTTTGCGACAATCTGTACCATACAGAGTCTAATTTAAGCATTATTGCCTTTAGTCGTGGGCATTAACAGCTGGTTAGTGCACATCGAGTAATTATGGACCTGAGCTGAAGGGAAGTGTGCATAATGAGAACATAATGAGAGCTTTCAAACCCTGGCAGTTTGTGGGCAACTAGGCTGTCTTCTTTGATGCAATAGCACTTTACACCTAGAAAGGTCATAGGGCGGAGCCTGATAGCTCAGGGCCCGTTGGTATATTCTGAGCTTCCAATTAGTGTTCCTTCTCCCTGGGCAGGAGTGGTCTACAGAGCTTGATTACAACTTTGGTGGTGCTGCGCCGGCTTTGCGCCGGCGCAGCACTGCCAAAGCCATGCAAAGACAGCCCTTCTGATTACGAGTTGACTGGTAACGAGTGACCGGTCCTTTTGCCGTTCCCATGGCGGTGCCCTGAAAAAGGGCCCTGCAATGGGAATGGCAAAAATGTTCCAGTACGGCATGGACTGTGAAGTCTATGGCGTGCTGGAACTGGGGTTGCAAGTAGACAGGGGGGCCCATGTTGTGCCCCCCTGAATGCATCCCAATGGCAGGTGGGCATTGTATACCCACTGCCAGCCTGTTTGTGGCAGGCTCATCACCATGAAAAGCCTGGCGGTGGAGGTACTCAAAATATGCTCGGGGGGACTGTGCCAGTGTCGCTCCAGCATATTACATTGCCCCTTCGCAGCGTCACCACCAGGGAACAGCAGTTCCCTGTCACAGCTGGCTATATATATATATATATATATATATATATATGCACAAAAAAAGGAAAGAGAAAGAAGCAGAGAACTCTAGGTAGTTCTCAAGTTTAGGTGGAAAGCATCTTCAGTATAGAGCACTCTCAACACCATCAACACTCAAAATTTGCTGACCTCTAATGCCTACTTTTCTATCAAAGTCCTTAAGCGTAGGATTAGCACAGTGCCATCCACGCCGAGATAGAAAGGGACAAAGGGGCATGTTCTGGTGTGAACATGGGCTTCTATTGGAATTCTCCAGGGCATATTATCAAGCCCATTATCGCCGCTTTAGCGGCAGTTTTCTGCCGCTAAAGCGGCGATAATTTTATCGCCGTCCTTGATAATATGCCCCAAAGTCTTTTATCATTTCCACAGCAAAGTCTTTAAGCATAGGATTAGCACAGTGCTACCCATGCCGTGCTGTAAAATGGCCAAAGCCTTTTACCACTCCAGGCACAGTATTACAGCTTTGAATTGGTAAAATACCATCCAAGCCAACCTGAAATGATATATATATTACAGACTGCCAAAGATTGCAGGTATGCGGGCGTGCTACCAGAACGCTGGTGGTGCACATAAAAGCGCTACCGCTAGCGATTATAAAATACCACAAAAGTTTTGCCATATTTGTGAAAGAAACGGCACTCTGGGCAGAAGTAGTCTACTTCAGTTTATCAAATCAGGCCACTGCGACAGGACGTGTTTCGGCTAAACAATAGCCTTGATCACCTAGAGAGCGCCATTTTGAAAACAGTATATATACACGTGTTTGGCATAAACATAAACAAAATACTGCAATGTTCTTTTAAAATAGCTAAATTAAAACAAGGAAATAATGCCCACAGAAAATGCCATGATTTCTTTTGGCATTATAAACGCTGTTGCTCATTCAAGGTAAATACCTGAGATTCTATTAATTGCAAGCTAAAATTACCCAAAAGTCATGAATTGCATATCAATGTTCATAATTTTTCATTTAAAGCGCACTACTCGCTGTGGTCTCTCTCTCCTCCTCATCCATGCAAACCCCTACGATGTACGTCTTGCGTGCGTGCTTGCGCGCAAGACATACAGCGTAGGGGTTTGCATGAACGAGGACAGCGAGGACGAGGAGGAGAGAGAGACCACGGCAAAGAGGAGGGCAGACCAGAGACTCCACAGCAGTTAAGTGCCTTTTTGTTGTTGTAATTAAATTAGAGAGGGTGGAGGGGCCGGCTAACTCCACTCCGCTGCGGAGTCGGAGTTTTGCCTGAACTCTGCATTCTCAATGGAGCGCAGAGTAGGCAAAACTCCTTACACTCCGCTGGCGGAGCGGAGTTCTCTGCCCGGGGTTAGTAATGAGTGATACTATTTCTAACATATGTAATGGGATTGGTTGTGTGACTGTATGTATCCGTATGTGAGTGAGTGTCTGAGTGGTGGTATGGGTGTGTGAGTGGCTGTATGGGTGTGTGAGTGGCTGTGTGAGCGGCTGTATAAGTGAGTGAGTGGATGTGTAGGCAGCTGTATGGGTGAGTGAGTAGGCGTGTGAGTGGCTGTATGGGTGAGTGAGTGGCTGTGTGACTAGCTGTATGGGTGAGTTTTGGCTGTGAGAGCAGCTGTATAAGTGAGTGAGTGGATGTATGGGTGAGTGAGTGGGTGTGAGTGACTATCAGTGTTTTAGTGTGTGTGAGAGGCTGTATGGGTGAATGAGTGGGTGTCAGGGGTGTATGGGTGGGTGAGTGGGTATGTGAGATGCATGTAAAGGCTAGTG
This sequence comes from Calotriton arnoldi, assembly GCA_963921515.1. Classification (NCBI taxonomy): domain Eukaryota; kingdom Metazoa; phylum Chordata; class Amphibia; order Caudata; family Salamandridae; genus Calotriton; species Calotriton arnoldi. The sequence continues at coordinate 7,576,205 of CAWUFW010000013.1, read as the reverse complement.
GTGGGGTGTGTGAGTGGCTGGATGAGTGAGGGACTGGCTGCATAAGTGTTGTATGAGTCAGTGAGTGGGTGTGAGTGCCTGTATGGGTGAGTGTGTGCTTTTGTCAGTGACTGTATCGGTGAGTGAGTACATGTGTTAGTATCTGTATGAGTAAGTGAGTGGGTGTGTGAGTGAATGTTTGGGTGCATGAGTGGCTGTATGAGTGACTGTATGGGTGAGTGAATTTGGTGTGTGAGTAGTTGTAGGAGTGAGTGACTCAGTGTGTGTATGGGTGTATGAGTGGGTGTGTAAGTGTTTGTGTGTCTAAATGACTGGATGTGTCAGTGGCTGTATTGATGAGTGGGTAGATCTGTGAGTGGGTGTGTGAATACTTGTATGGGTTTGTGAATTGGTATGTGAGTGGTGGTGTGGCTGTGTGTGGACATATGAGAGGTTGTATGGATGAGTGGTTCTGTGGATGATGTCATCAGTAATGTCATTTGAGATGTCATCAGTGATGTCACTGACCATGTAATGAGTCATGTAATATGGGAGGTCATAAGTAGTGCATTGTGGGGGACGTAAATTCTAGTTAGCTCAGGTAACTATACCTGCCGAATTTCTCTGGTTTTGTATGAGTGAAATCTGAGCCTAACTATAACATCCCTGTAACCTTTGTTTTTTTCAGTGAATTTCTATGTTTTTTAAAATACTGGGGCATATTAGCAAGGAATAGCGATATTTATCGCTAAACGCGCTTAGCGCGAATCCTGTTAACGCCGCGTATTGCTGGAAAATATCGCTGAGATAACACCCTATTAGTAAGGTTTATCTCCATAGCGATAATATTTCCAGCGATAGCGGCAAAATGCGAGAATATCGCTGGAAAACCGGCGATATTCTTGCATTAACGCTAAGGTGGATTCAGCATTAGAATCCACCTCCTATACCTTAAACAGGTAAGTCATAGTCAGTAGCCCAGGCATTATCGGAAGGGGGTGCACGCCCCCCTCGCCGGGCCGATTTTGGCCCCAGGGATCCCATCTCCCAGGGCCCGGCCATGTTTCCCTAGGTGGCAGGGTAGAAACACCCTGACCCCCTAGGCCTGCTCAGGGGGTCCCACTTGGAGCTCCAGACCCAAAAAAGCATAGAAAAATCAGTAAAAAAAAAAAAAAAAAAAAAAGAAAATTCTTTAAGCCCCAGGGTGGGCCAGGTCCCGAGGGCCATTATCAAAATAGATGCAGGGGCTCGTGTGGGCCCCTGCAGCCCCGGGGACAACAACCTCCCTGGGGGCTAATTATGTTAAATGCGGGGGGCCACACAGCCCCCCCACAGCCCCAGGGACCGCAACCTCCCCGGGGCTACAATGTAGTCCCGCGTGGCCCCCCTCCAGGAGCCCTCCATGGCCCTGGGGACCGCCACCCCCCAGGGGCCGGTTCCAGCAATGTCGTGGGGTGCCCACCCCCGGGACATTGCAGCTTGCCATGGCTTGGCGGAAGAACTGCTCCCGCCAAGCCATAGCAAACTCTGCTTTGCTTCATGGAAGCGAGAGCAGGAAAAATGCTCTTGCTTCCATGAAGCCACCAGAATTGCTTTTGGGCAGACGGAGCTGCATGTTTGCAGCTCCCTCTGCCCAAAAGCAATGCCGGCTCCCGCAGGAGGTGGAGAGTTGGCAGGGACTGCGGGGGCCTTGAGGCTCCCCCGCGGTCCTCAATGATGTGGCCATGCCCCGAGGGATGGGGTCCCCGGGGCAATATCGGCCTCAGGAGGGGGGCCATCCAAAAAATAAAATAAAGGGTAGGCCCCGGGGCTGAAAATGGCCTGGGTAGGGGGGTTGCGCAGGCCCCCCTACCCATGTATATTTATTTAAAAAAAGAAAGGATGTGGCCATGCCCGGGGAATGGGGTCCCCAGGGTAATATCGGCCTCAGGTGGGGGGGCCACCCGGCCCCTCCAAAAATTAAATAAATAAAGGGCAGGACCTGGGGGATGGGGTCCCCGGGGCCAAAACTGGCCCAGGGGAGGGGGGCCATGTGGCTATATATATCCCAGCCCTGGGGGATGGGGACCCCAGGGCAGAAATCAGCCTCGGGAGGGGGTCCGAACGGCCCCCCTCCCGTTTTATATATATATATTTCTTAAATGGGTCAGGCCCTGGGGGATGGGGTCCCCAGGGTCCAAAAAGATCAGGGGAAGGGGAACCACACAGCCCCCCTTCCTAAAATAGGAAAAAACAATGAAGCCGGCAAGTCGCCGGAGGCTCCGCCTCCACTCTGCACTACTCTGCAAACTCGCCTCCTGGCGTGTTCTTGGTTGGGGGATGAAGTCCCCTTTGCTGCTGAGGATCCTTAGGGGCCAACTGGCCCACCTGTTACCTCCAGCAAACCTCACACAGTGGGATTGCTGAGAGGTGGTCAGGGGCCATGCCCCTTTTTCCACCACTCTGCAAACGCGCCTCTCAGCGCACTGCCGGTGGGGCGATGAGGTTCCTTTGAGTCCTGAGGGCCTCAAGACTAAAGTGGACTTCATCTCCCAAGCAGCAGTGCACCAGGAGGCACGTTTGCAGAGTGGTGGAGAAAGGGGGCGTGGCCTCTGACCACCTCTCAGCAATCTAGCTTTGTGGGGCTCACTAGAGGTAACAGGAGGGGTAGTTGGCCCCTAGGGACCCTCAAGAGGCAAAGGGACTTGAACTCCCAACCAATAGCGTGCCAGGAGGTGCGTTTGCAGAATGGTGGAGTGAGGGGGCATGGCCTGTGACCACCTCTCAGCAATCCCACTTTGTGGGGCTTACTGGAGGTGGTAACAGGTAGGCTAGTTGGCCCCTAAGGACCCCCAGCAGCAAAGAGGACTTCATCTCCCAACGAAGAGCGCGCCAGGAGGCACGTTTGCATACTGGTGGAGAAAGGGGGCATGGCTTAGTATCAGAACTCAGCCATCCTGCTGTGTGGGACTTACTGGAGGTAACAGGAGGGGTAGATGGCCTACAAGGACGACCTTGGTGCCAACTACCTCTCTTGTTACCTCCAGTAAGTCTCACACAGTAGGATTGCTAAGAGGTCTTCGGAGGTTACGCCCCCCTTTCTCCACCACTCTGTAAACGCACCTCCTGGCGCACTACTGGTTGCGGGATGAAGTACACTTTGCTCCAGAGGAACCTTGGTGGCCAAGAGGCCCTCCTGGTACTTCCTGTATGTCCTACACAGCGGAATTTCTGAGAGCTGGTCGGAGGCCCAGCTCCTTTTCTCTGTCACTCTGTAAATGCGACTGCTAGTTAAACAAATCTTAGAAAATCACTAAAAAAAACAAAGGTTACAGGTAAGTAATAGTTAGCAAATGGAATTAAAAAAACCTTAGCAGTTCACTAAAAAAACCAAAGGTTACAATAACGTTATAGTTAGCAAATAGAATTTAAAAACCTTAGAAATTCACTAAAAAAACAAAGGTTACAGAGATGTTATAGTTAGGATTTAGCATTTAAAAGACCTTAGAAATTCACTGAAAAAAAACAGAGGTCTCAGGACGTTATAGTTAGGAATTAGCATTTAAAAAACCTGAGAAATTCATGGAAAAAAACACAGGTTACAGGAACGTTATACTTAGGCTGACATTTCACTTGTACAAAACCTGTTAAATTCAGCCGTTATAGTTAGCTGAGCTAACTATAACTAGCGCACCAGCAATGCACTGCTGATGACGTCACATATTACATCACTCATGACATGGTCAGTGACATCACTGATGACATCTCAAATGACATCACTGATGACATCATCCACCTAATCTCTGATGCACCTACTCACACCCCAATATAACCTTTCATACACCCACTCCAAATTTCAGACTACCATTCTTGAAACCATTGATACACCAATACCAGTACGTACATACCTACTCACTGATTAATAGGTCTACACACACATCCACTGACTCACCCATACAGGCACTCATATACTCAGTCACTCACCAATACAGCCACTGATATATCCACTCATGCACCCATACAGACACTCACACGCCATCAGTCACCCTGAGAGCCACTTACACACCTAGTCACTCACCCAAAGAGTCAATCACACTACCGTTTACTCACCTATACAGTTATACACACACAACCTCACTTATTCATACCGATACTAACACATACTTACTCTCCAATACAGTTACTGACACAAGCACACACTCACCCATAGAGCCACTCTCCACAATTACTCACTCACACATACAGTCACTTATATACTCCAACACTCAAATATACTGCCTCTCACATATGCAGTTACTCACCCATATACCACTGAGATATCCATTCACTCACCGACATAGCCATGTGCTCACTCACTCACCCATACAGCCCCTCGCACATGCACTCATGAAGCCATACACCCAGTGATTCAGCCACTCACACATCCATGCAGGGAGTCACACAACCCCTCACCCACCCTCACAGACACTCAGGCACCCATACAGGTACTCAGAAAACCAATCAGTAACTCATATAGACACTCATGTAGCTACTCACCAACCCATGCAGCCACTTACACACCAACAGACAGACTGATACAGACATTCATACAGATTAGTCACTCACCCATACATTCACTGAGACACGTATAATCACTCACTTACACAGTCAGTCATGCACCCATTGAATCATCCATACAGACACTCATACACCCATTCATTCTTCAATACACCTTGGCATATATATATATTTATATAATATTCTTAAACTTTCTAGAAACACTCACTGGATGGTGTCATCAGTGATGTCATTTGAGATGTCATGAGTGATGTCACTGACCATGTCATGAGTGATGTAATATGTGACGTCACCAGCAGCGCATTGCGGGGGCGTGAGTTATAGTTAGCTCAGCTAACTATAACGGCTGAATTTCACAGGTTTTGTATGAGTGAAATGTCAGCCTAACTATAACGTTCCTGTAACCTGTTTTTTTCCGTGAATAAATATATATATATCGTGGTGTGTTGGCCCTGCTGTTTCATTCAGAGTAGGAATGGGATGAATTTTACTTCGAGAAGGCTGACACTGGATACCGACGCTACCCTCGTTCAGGTGCACTGTGGTTTGTCAGCAAACAATGGATTTTTGTGTTAAAACACAACACGGAGCCCCCCATGCCAAGAGGTAACCTTAAGCCAGAGTGTCAGAGGATGCCAGAGTCTTGAGGTGTGCAGTTGATGCCAATGCATTCAATGGTAAATGGGAGAGGGGTGGCAGCATTCAAAGCTGCTGGAGCGGAATCTGAGACATTTGAGAGAGTTCTAAATTAACAGTTTGTTAGTTGATTGCACTGAAGGAAGGTGGTGGTGTCTAAAGAAAGCATGGAAATTCGGCTCTGCAATGGTGTCAGCGCAGTAAACTTCAACTGGGAAATACATTGTGGGACTCTGAACTCGTGGAGTCAATCAATTGACTGAGTAAGAGTTTGATGAGCCCGAGTAACCACACGACAGCTTGGCTGAACCGTTGCGTGCGAGGACTGGCATCCCAAAGGTCGCCGGTTCGAAACTGACTAGACACAGGAACAAATAGAGAGCAACGAACCTTTGGGGACTAACATTTTTATTTTTGTGTGCACACCGTACCTTCCCTTCTAAGTGTTATTATTGATATAGGTGCACATGCATCAAAATAGTCAATAGCGATTCTTTAATTGCGATTTATAAGGAATCGCAATTAAAGAATCGCTATTGCCTATGCATGTAGGAATTGCAAAAAAATTTGCGATTCCTACACATTCCTTAATTGCGACTCGCAAATTGCGAGTCGCAATTAAGGAATTGCGTCCCATTCATTCCTATGGGCCTAGAGGCCCATAGGAATGAATGGGAATTGCATGCGCAGCTTGCGAGTACCCAATAGGTACTCGCAAATTGCGCATGCAATTTCAAGGGTGCAAGGGTTCCAAAAGGACACCCTGTTGCACCCCTGAAATTTCAATTTATCCACATGTTGCGCACACACATGCCCCAAGGGCATGTGTGTGTGTAACATGGGACTTTGAAAAATGCACTTTAGTGCATTTTTCAAAGAAATCGCAAATTACCATCAACTTTAGATTGACGGTAATTTGCGATTCCTATTTGCGAAATCGCAAATTTTTACTGTTTAATGCATTGCATTTAAGGAATCGCAATTTGCGATTCCTTAAATGCAATCGCAATTAAAGTAATCGCAAATTTTGCGATTACTTAAATTGCGATTTTTGCATTTGGGATGATGCATCCCAAATGCAAAAATACCGGTCGCAAAGGGGCAGATTCTGCGAATCTGCCCGTTTGCGACCGGTTTTTACGTTGATGCATGTGGCCCTTAGTGCGCCTTGGTAAATATGAAATGGTCATTTTTTAGGTGTAGTTTTACATACTGTTGGGAGATGTGTCTCCCACTTGCCTTTTATGAAAAATGCTTTAAAATATGTTACACTCCGGTTATATTTATTTGTACATTGGCACATCTAGCTGGAATGGGATTTGGGTAGCTACAACAGTGCGGACTCAGCAGTTGGGATCCGACACTTGTCATTAGGTATTTTACCGGAGGTCCCCTTTGCTGATAATGTCTACATGTAAGTTATGAAAAGACAATTCCAGGACCTAAGTCTTAGACAGAGGGCGCACTACTTGATTAACTCAAAATGAGTGTATTAGCATAATGTTAATCAATAGTTTTAGCATCAATAAAATTCAGGATCGACATAATTATCCTGTGTGTACACAATTTTACAACACTCTTCAAAAGAATAATAATAACAATGGCTATAATTTTCAAGGATGTGTCTTCAACTTGTTTTATTCACAGCTGAAAATTTCAACATCATTCTTGTTGATCCTTAAGTACAATGATACATTCTGGCGTGGATATTCATCACTCCCAATGCATTTCGGGTGTGCTACCACCCTTCGTCAGGGGAAATCTACAAGTAAACATGTTTTCAAAAAATAGCATCATTGACTGTAAACCAAGCAGTGTAACAAAATATTTTTTCTGAACATCCGGGATGGTTATCGTGATTACGGCTCCTAAATCCTGTGACTGTTGTTATAAATAGTATCACCATGAATTCAAGACAATCACGTCATGTTTTAGTATCTGAGATGAAGCAAAAGTGCTAGAGACAGAGAAGATTCAGTGCGAATACAATGAAAGATCAAAGGTGCTGTACCCCGATGTATAACTGAAAATAATGCGTGAAACACCTGTGAATATACTAATAATCCTTAACCCCTTAACTGCTGGGCCTTTTCCCGCCCCAGTGCTGAGCCCTTTTTTGGCTATTTGTAGTAGTTCGCGATTAGGCCTCTGTAACTTTTTGACCACATAAGGTATCCACGCCAAATTTGCGTCCTTTTCTTCCAACATCATGGGGATTCTAAAGGTACCCAGGGTTTGTGGATTCCCCTGGAGGGGTCCCAGATTTTAGCCAAAATACAGCTAAATTTTGGTTTTTTGGGGAAAAATGGGAAAAAAGACCCGCATATGAAAGCGTCTGGGTTTTTTCCTGCAAATGGTATCAAAAAAGGGTTTGTGGGGCTGAAATCTCCATTTTCCCAGCTTTTAGGGAATGACAGACTTTTGTCAGAAAACCAAAAAATTTTACACAGTTTTGGCATTTTTCTGGGACATAGCCTATTTTTGCTATTTTTTGTGCTTTCAACCTCCTTCCAGTTAATGGTAGAAATGGGTATGAAAGCAATAATGGATCCTGGAAATCTATACATTTTAGAAAAGTAGACAAAATGCTGAATTCAGCAAGGGGTCATTTGTGTAAATCCATGAAGGTTTCTTTATAGAAACTAACAGTTAAATATAGGAAAAATGGAAAATTAGTTGAAAAAAACAGCCTTTTGTGTCAACGTTTTCACCTGTAACTTCTTCTAATTATGACTGCTCTTTAAAAGCAATATACCGTTACATCCACTGGACCTTACTGGTTGTGGGGATATATAGGACTTGTAGGTTCACCAAGAACCCGACGAACCCAGAGCCCAAAACTGAGCAGCGTCTTGCAATGGTTTTTTATTATGTACCGGGTATATAGCAATTATTCTGGGAAAATTTATACATGGAATATTCGGTATGAAAGACTCCTATGTATTTCTGAAATGAGAACACAATATAGAGTTTAGAAACAGTAGATATTTGCACATTTCTGAAATTGGTAATACTCATACTAGCATGAGAATTACAGGTCATTTTTCAAAATAAATTCTTTTTTACACATTGTCTTTCATTTGGAAGGCAGAAATGCATCGAAAGTCAATAGGTAATAACAGTTGCTTTACAAATCTGAATTACCGTAAGTGTCCCGATAAAAATGGTACCTCACTTGTGTGGGTAGGCATAGTGCCCACGACAGGAAACGGCTCAAAAGTCAAAACGCAACGTGAACACACCACATTTTCACAATGAAAAATTACCCTTTTTTTGCAAAGTGCCTAGCTGTAGTTTTTGAACCCTTGCTCTGCCGGCACCCAGGGAAACCTAGCAAACCTATACATTTTTGAAAACTAGACACCCAGGGGAATCCAGGATGGGGTTACTTGACTGGCTTTCACCAGGTTCTGTTACCCAGAATCCCTTGCAAACCTAAAAAATTGTCAAAAAAACCACATTTTCCTCACATTTCTGTGGTGGAAAGTTCTGGAATCTGCATGGATCCACAAATTTCCACCCACCCGCGTTCCCCAAAGTCTTCCGAGTAAAATGGTACCTCACTTGTGTGGGTAGGCCTAGTGCCCACGACAGGAAATGGCACAAAACGCAACGTGGACACACCCCAATTTCACAGTGAAAAATGACCCTTTTTTGGCAAAGTGCCTAGCTGTAGTTTTTTAACCCTAGCTCTGCAGGCATCTAGGGAAACCTAGCAAACCTATACGTTTTTGAAAACTAGAGACCCAGGGGAATCCAGGATGGGGTGACTTGACTGGCTCCCACCAGGTTCTGTTACCCAGAATCCCTTGCAAACCTAAAAAATTATCAAAAAAACACATTTTCCTCACATTTCTGTGGTGGAAAGGTCTGTAATCTGCGCGGATCCACAAATTTCTACCCACCCCACGTTCCCCAAAGTCTTCCGAGAAAAATGGTACCTCACTTGTGTGGGTAGGCCTAGTGCCCGCGACAGGAAACGGTGCAAAACGCAACGTGGACACACCACAATTTCACAGTGAAAAACGACCCTTTTTTGGCAAAGTGCCTAGCTGTAGTTTTTGAACCCTAGCTCTGCCGGCACCTAGGGAAACCTAGCAAACCTATACAGTTTTGAAAACTAGACACCCAGGGGAATCCAGGATGGGGTGACTTGACTGCTTCTCACCAGGTTCTGTTACCCAGAATCCCTTGCAAACCTAAAAAATTGTAAAAACAAAACACATTTTCCCTACATTTCTGTGGTGGAAAGTTCTGGAATCTGCGTGGATACACAAATTTCAACCCACCCTGCGTTCCCCAAAGTCTTCCGAGAAAAATGGTACCTCACTTGTGTGGGTAGGCCTAGAGCCTGCGACAGGAAATGGCGCAAAACGCAACGTGGACACACCCCAATTTCACAGTGAAAAATGACCCTTTTTTGGCAAAGTGCCTAGCTGTAGTTTTTGAATCCTAGCTCTGCCTGCATCTAGGGAAACCTAGCAAACCTATACATTTTTGAAAACTAGACACCCAGGGGAATACAGGATGGGGTGACTTTACTACCTCTCACCAGGTTCTGTTACCCAGAATCCCTTGCAAACCTAAATAATTGTAAAAAAAACCAAATTTTCCTCACATTTCTGTGGTGGAAAGGTCTGTAATCTGCGCGGATCCACAAATTTCTACCCACCCCACGTTTCCCAAAGTCTTCCGAGAAAAATGGTACCTCACTTGTGTGGTTAGGCCTAGTGCCCGCGACAGGAAACGGTGCAAAACGCAACGTGGACACACCACAATTTCACAGTGAAAAACGACCCTTTTTTGGCAAAGTGCCTAGCTGTAGTTTTTGAACCCTATCTCTGCCGGCACCTAGGGAAACCTAGCAAACCTATACATTTTTGAAAACTAGACACCCAGGGGAATCCAGGATGGGGTGACGTGACTGCTTTTCACCAGGTTCTGTTACCCAGAATCCCTTGCAAACCTAAAAAATGGTTTAAAAAAACACATTTTCCCTACATTTCTGTGGTGGAAAGTTCTGGAATCTGCGTGGATCCACAAAATTCCACCCACCCCGCGTTCCCCAAAGTCTTCCGATAACAATGGTACCTCACTTGTGTGGGAGGCCTAAGTACCCGCGACAGGATAGGGCCCAAAACATATTGAGGTGACATTAAAATTGCCTATCACAAAACAACCTGGTTTTGCAAGGGGGGTCACCTCGATTTTTCGCCCCGTGCTCGGCGGCCAGCTAGGGAAACCTATCAAACCCACATATTTCTGAAAACTAGACACCCAGGTGGTTCCAGGGAGGTATGGCTTGCGTGGATCCCCCAACGTTTTCTTACCCAGAATCCCCTGCAAACCTCGAATTTAGCAGAAAAAATCACTTTTTCCACACATTTTTGTGTGGGAAAGTTGTGGCATCGCCGGGCAGACACGCATTTCCTACCACCCAGCGTTCCCCAAGGTCTCCCGATATAAATGGTACCTCACTCGTGTGGGAGGCCCAAGTACCCGCGACAGGCTAGGGCCCAAAACGTATTGAGGTGACATTAAAATTGCCTATCACAAAACAACCTGGTTTTGCAAGGGGGGTCACCTCGGTTTTTGGCCCCGTGCTCGGCGGCCAGCTAGGGAAACCTATCAAACCCACACATTTCTGAAAACTAGACACCCGGGGGGTTCCAGGGAGGTATGACTTGCGTGGATCACCCAACGTTTTCCTACCCAGAATCCCCTGCAAACCTCGAATTTAGCTGAAAAAATCACTTTTTCCACACATTTTTGTGTGGGAAAGTTGTGGCATCGCCGGGCAGACACGGATTTTCTACCACCCAGCGTTCCCCAAGGTCTCCCGATAAAAATGGTACCTCACTCGTGTGGGAGGCCCAAGTACCCGCGACAGGCTAGGGCCCAAAACGTATTGAGGTGACATTAAAATTGCCTATCACAAAACAACCTGGTTTTGCAAGGGGGGTCACCTCGGTTTTTGGCCCCGTGCTCGCGGCCAGCTAGGGAAACCTATCAAACCCACACATTTCTGAAAACTAGATACCCGGGGGGTTTCAGGGAGGTTTGGCTTGCGTGGATCCCCCAACGTTTTCTTACCCAGAATCCCCTGCAAACCTCAAATTTAGCTGAAAAAATCACTTTTTCCACACATTTTTGTGTGGGAAAGTTGTGGCCTCGCCGGGAGACACGCATTTCCTACCACCCAGCATTCCCCAAGGTATCCCGATAAAAATGGTACCTCACTCGTGTGGGAGGTCCGAGTACCCGCGACAGGCTAGGGCCCAAAACGTATTGAGGTGACATTCAAATTGCCTATCACAAAACAACCTGGTTTTGCAAGGGGGGTCACCTCGGTTTTTGGCCCCGTGCTCGGCGGCCAGCTAGGGAAACCTATCAAACCCACACATTTCTGAAAACTAGACACCCGGGGGGTTTCAGGGAGGTATGGCTTGCGTGGATCCCCCAACGTTTTCTTACCCAAAATCCCCTGCAAACCTCAAATTTAGCTGAAAAAATCACTTTTTCCACACATTTTTGTGTGGGAAAGTTGTGGCATCGCCAGGCAGACACGCATTTCCTATCACCCAGCATTCCCCAAGGTATCCCGATAAAAATGGTACCTCACTCGTGTGGGAGGTCCGAGTACCCGCGACAGGCTAGGGCCCAAAACGTATTGAGGTGACATTAAAATTGCCTATCACAAAACAACCTGGTTTTGCAAGGGGGGTCACCTCGGTTTTTGGCCCCGTGCTCGGCGGCCAGCTAGGGAAACCTATCAAACCCACACATTTCTGAAAACTAGACACCCGGGGGGTTCCAGGGAGGTATGACTTGCATGGATCCCCCAACGTTTTCCTACCCAGAATCCCCTGCAAACCTCGAATTTAGCTGAAAAAATCACTTTTTCCACACATTTTTGTGTGGGAAAGTTGTGGCATCGCCGGGCAGACACGGATTTTCTACCACCCAGCGTTCCCCAAGGTCTCCCGATAAAAATGGTACCTCACTCGTGTGGGAGGCCCAAGTACCCGCGACAGGCTAGGGCCCAAAACGTATTGAGGTGACATTAAAATTGCCTATCACAAAACAACCTGGTTTTGCAAGGGGGTCACCTCGGTTTTGGCCCCGTGCTCGCGGCCAGCTAGGGAAACCTATCAAACCCACACATTTCTGAAAACTAGATACCCGGGGGTTTCAGGGAGGTTTGGCTTGCGTGGATCCCCCAACGTTTTCTTACCCAGAATCCCCTGCAAACCTCAAATTTAGCTGAAAAAATCACTTTTTCCACACATTTTTGTGTGGGAAAGTTGTGGCCTCGCCGGGCAGACACGCATTTCCTACCACCCAGCATTCCCCAAGGTCTCCCGATAAAAATGGTACCTCACTCGTGTGGGAGGTCCGAGTACCCGCGACAGGCTAGGGCCCAAAACGTATTGAGGTGACATTCAAATTGCCTATCACAAAACAACCTGGTTTTGCAAGGGGTCACCTCGGTTTTGGCCCCGTGCTCGGCGGCCAGCTAGGGAAACCTATCAAACCCACACATTTCTGAAAACTAGACACCCGGGGGTTTCAGGGAGGTATGGCTTGCGTGGATCCCCCAACGTTTTCTTACCCAGAATCCCCTGCAAACCTCAAATTTAGCTGAAAAAATCACTTTTTCCACACATTTTTGTGTGGGAAAGTTGTGGCATCGCCGGGCAGACACGCATTTCCTACCACCCAGCGTTCCCCAAGGTCTCCCGATAAAAATGATACCTCACATGTGTGGGAGGCCCAAGTACCCGCGACAGGCTAGGGCCCAAAACGTATTGAGGTGACATTAAAATTGCCTATCTCAAAACAACCTGGTCTTGCAAGGGGTCACCTCGGTTTTGGCCCCGTGCTCGGCGGCCAGCTAGGAAACCTATCAAACCCACACATTTCTGAAAACTAGACACCCGGGGGTTCCAGGGAGGTATGACTTGCGTGGATCCCCCAACGTTTTCTACCCAGAATCCCCTGCAAACCTCGAATTTAGCTGAAAAAATCACTTTTTCCACACATTTTTGTGTGGGAAAGTTGTGGCATCGCCGGGCAGACATGCATTTCCTACCACCCAGTGTTCCCCAAGGTCTCCCGATAAAAATAGTGCCTCACTCGTGTGGGAGGCCCAAGTACCCGCGACAGGCAAGGGCCAAAAACGTATTGAGGCAACATCAAAATTGCCTATCACAAAATGTTTTGGGCCCTAGCCTGTCGCGGGTACTTGGGCCTCCCACACGAGTGAGGTACCATTTTTATCAGGAGACCTTGGGGAACGCTGGGTGGTAGGAAATGCGTGTCTGCCGGCGATGCTACAACTTTCCCACACAAAAATGTGTGGAAAAAGTGATTTTTTCAGCTAAATTCGAGGCTTGCAGGGATTCTGGGTAGGAAAACGTTGGGGGATCCACGCAAGCCATACCTCCCTGGAACCCCAGGTGTCTAGTTTTCATAAATGTGTGGGTTTGATAGGTTTCCTAGCTGGCCGAGCACGGGCCAAAAACCGAGGTGACCCTCTTGCAAAACCAGGTTGTTTTGTGATAGGCAATTTTAATGTCACATCAATACGTTTTGGGCCCTAGCCTGTCGCGGGTACTTGGGCCTCCCACACGAGTGAGGTACCATTTTTATCGGGAGACCTTGGGGAACGCTGGGTGGTAGGAAATGCATGTCTGCCCGGTGATGCCACAACTTTCCCACACAAAAATGTGTGGAAAAAGTGATTTCTTCAGCTAAATTCGAGGTTTGCAGGGGATTCTGGGTAAGAAAACGTTGGGGGATCCACGCAAGCCATACCTCCTGGAACCCCGGGTGTCTAGTTTTCAGAAATGTGTGGGTTTGATAGGTTTCCTAGCTGGCCGCCGAGCACGAGGCCAAAACCGAGGTGCCCCCTTGCAAAACCAGGTTGTTTTGTGATAGGCAATTTTAATGTCGCCTCAATAACTTTTGGGCCCTAGCCTGTCGCGGGTACTTGGGCCTCCCACACGAGTGAGGTACCATTTTTATCGGGAGACCTTGGGGAACACTGGGTGGTAGGAAATGCATGTCTGCCGGCGATGCCACAACTTTCCCACACAAAAATGTGTGGAAATAGTGATTTATTTCAACAAAATATAAGGCTAGCAGGGCATGTTGGGTAAAAAAAAACAGTGAGAACCACGCAAGTCATTCACCCTTGTACTTCCCCCTTGTCTACTACTCAAAAATGTAAAGGTTTGCCTAGGTGACGACTGAGCTAGGGCAGAAAGTCCCCTGCTACCCATTGTGAAAAAAAAATATCTTACAAAAGGCCATTAAACCGACACAAATATAAATCTAACACTCATTTGATAAAGCTAATCCACCACTTACACAGGTTGGTTTTAGCACCTCCAGAAACGCTGGCTTCAAAGCACAAATACTTATCAAAGTATATAAATATTGAAGCCAAGCCTTCTGAAGGAGAGCCATAAAGCCACATCACGGCACCAACCACTTTATGGTCCATTCACACGCCATTCACACACCACACACAAGACTTCCGTACCGCCAGCCAAGGGCCCAAACAACCATATCACTTGCACTCACACAAACATACTGCCGCCATGCAAGGGCCCATCACATTCATATGCCACAAGACATAATGACTTTGACTATATTCTACCACCTGTCAAGTCTCCACCTCCTTCTTCCAGAACGTTACCGAACTCATGCCCAGTGAACCTATACTAATGACTTCCATGACAGCCACATGAGGCTCAGGAAGACATGTCTTTCATGCACCTTTAGTGCACTCACTATGCTAAATCCAACTCCTTCCAGTTTGTGGATGCAAGTTGGGGGGTGCTCGAGTATGCCGCAAAAACATTTCTCGAGCTGAGCAAGCATATCTACCTTTGAAACTAAGGCAAACATGCTGGAAATTTTCAAAAGATAACATCATAAACTATGAACGGATGAATGTGAAACAAGGGTAGTCCGTGACAACGTAGCATATGTCCAATCCACCGTTATGTGCAGTGACTGTAATGCACTTATCATACAGCAAACTGACCATCTACTAAGTTCTAACGGAGGATGAACATGGCAAGCAGCATTGACCCAGAAGTACTACAGTAAATTCAGTGTGAGTGTGGCAGCAATGGATTTGAATCCATGGGTGAAGAAGAAGTCAGGACGTGTATCTATACTACCTTTACTATCTGCCTTCAACCTTTGCAATATTCCTCGGAAAGCATACCTACCGTAAGCTGTTCTAACCCGTTCGTGTGTCTGTCCTCAGAGTCCTGACTAACCCTGTCCAATTGTTAAGAGACCCTATACTAATGCCTTTCATCTCTAGCTACTTGAAGCTTGAGTGAACATTTCTGTCACGAGCTATCAATGCTCTCACAATGCTCTATCCAACTCCTTCCAGTTTGTGGATGCAAGTTGGGGGGCGCCCAGTATGCCGCAAAAACATTTCTCGAGCTGAGCAAGCATATCTACCTTTGAAACTAAGGCAAACATGCTGGAAATTTTCAAAAACTTCCTAAAGAGAACATCATAAACTACGAAGAACGGTTGAATGTGAAACACGGGTACTCCATGACAACGTGGCATATGTTCTGTCCACCAGTATGTGCAGCGTGGGGACTATAATGCACTTGTCAATTGGCGAACAGAACAACTACCACGTTCTGAAAGCAGATAAAGGTGTTGAGAAGTCCATGATTTCATGAAGTAGAGGAAGAAATATCCTGCAGCTGCTTGCGTAGTGAAGGAGTGGCCCACAGACAGTATCCATTCACACCAATTGAAAGGTTATCCTATTGGCAGCTCCACCTCAGTCAATTTCCCAGTATTTTGCTTTAGTGTGATACAACATAAAGCAAGTAGGAAAACAGAAGGCAGGCTTACTTGGGCACTGGGGACAGTAAACACGAGTCTCCTGCCTCTTTCCCTGCACCGAGCACACTTTACAACGACGACATGGTCGCTCCTTTTTGGGTGTTGCAGGAATTTTATCTGCAAAGTGTCGCTCCTGCAGCCTTGCCACGTCCTCCAGAACACATGAAGTGGAGGCTTCTGCTTCTGTAGCAGTAAGACTTTCAATCACAGACAACTGAAAGTCAAGGAAAGACATGAGTCTTCCTGTGGTGGTCTCACGATAAACAACATACGCATTGTATGTTGCCATCTGGATCAGGTGCGTAAACAGTTTCTTATACCAAGTGCGAGCTTTACGACTCGCATTGTATGGCTGAAGAACCTGGTCATTCTTGTCCACTCCGCCCATGTACTTGTTGTAATCAAGTATACAGGTGGGCTTGTGGACTTCGGCCATCTGACCCCAAACCGTGACAGGGGAAGTGCTCTCAGCATGAATTGTAGTGAGCATGTACACATCACGCCTATCTGAGAACTTAACTGCGAGCAGTTCGTTGGAACGCAACGCAGTGCTCTGGGATTTCTGGAGCTTCTTGCAAACAAGCTCCTGCGGGAATCCTTTGCGGCGACAACGAATTGTACCGCAAGCCACGGTGCCAGCTTTATAGAGCTCACTGAACAGCTCTACTCCTGTATAGAAATTGTCCACATAAAGGTTATAATCTTTGTGAAGAAGTGGCTGGACAAGCTCCCATACAATCTTTCCTGTGACCCCTAGCATGGGAGGGCAACCTACAGGGTTAAGAGTTGTGTCCTTCCCTGTATACACTCTCAAGCTGTACACATAGCCAGTCGAGCTCTCACACAACCTGTACAGCTTCATGCCATAGCGAGCACGTTTGCTCGGAATGTACTGCCTAAACAGCAGCCGCCCTTTATACAAGATCAAGGACTCATCAATGGCTATACTCTTTCCAGGAGTATAAACCTCTGGAAACCTGGCAGACAAATGTTCCACGACAGGCCGAATTTTGAACAACCTGTCATAGTCTGGATGGTCCCGGGGCAATGCAGCAGAGTTGTCATTGAAATGCAGCATGCGCTGCAATAGCAAAAAACGATCTCTGCTCATGTATGGTGCGAAAATGGGGGTTAACCAAACCGTGCGAGTAGACCAGTAGGATAGCAAGGTTGGTTTATGCACTACCCCCATTTTAAGCGTGAGGCCCAAAAATATCTTCAACTCCCATAGAGAAGTGGGAGTCCACTTGCGCGCCCTAGAATGAGGCCCAAGAGTGCCTCCTTGCTCCCTCAGAAATTGTTCGGCACGCAAATTTGTTTGCTGCACAATTTCTTCTAGGAAGTCAACACCAAAAAAGAGATGGAAGTAGTCAATTGGCAAAAAATTTGCCGTATCTACTTTACATCCAGCGTCACCAGTGAAAGGCGGAATTTGGGGCTGAACTAAATTAGGAGGCTGCCAAGACAGCACTCCATCTGTGCTTGCGGCCGCACGTGCCTGCACTCTGGGTTGCTCTAACCTGTTACGGGTGTCCTGCTGCACAGACTGTGCTGGCAAAGGTACAGCACGACTGACATCGTCTCCTTCAGAATCGCTGGACGATGAGTCATCGGATGGAACTGCGCCGACTGAAAAGTCACTCCCAGATTCGGCTCCATTGTCCTCTCCCTCAGATGCTGTCTCAGTATCTGCTGTCTCAGTCTCTGATCCTGCCTCAGAGCTGGACTCCAGAACCAGATTTAGGGCCTGGGCAGCATTCATCCAACGATATGCCATCTCTGCTGGTGCCTAAACTATCCTTTTAAAACACAATCCTACGTAGAAGGCAGATAGGTTGTTGGTTTTAAAGTGTAGGTGGGTGTGTGCGTGAGTGAAGTGTTTAAGTCAATAATGACGAAGTCACCTTACCTTTGCGAACTCTGTACGCTCTCCAAAAAGACTAAGAAAGAGAGAAAAAAGACACAGTATTACTTTACCTTGCCACATACCCATCATCGCAGCCTTTTACGCTGGTGGGAGCCAGTGCGACCATCATTTTGGCGCCAAGATGCCTACGGGTGAACGTTTGCTTTACAATTGCACACTATGACCTCCTTTGATGCGCCCACTACCATCCTTGCAAACGTGCCCCTCATCTCTCCATAGCCCCTCTCTCACATACATTTAGTCTGTTACAAAGTGTTTCTACTTTGTGGCTTTACTAATCCACTTAGCTGTCTACATAATACCGATCTGTTCGTTTCAGCATACCCTTTATGACGTCAAAACTGCCACTACACAAAAGTCAGATATCTCTATCTAGCAGAATTTTTTTTGTACTCTGCAGCAGTACCACACTTTACTGCCTTTCAGGTAACTTCAAAGAGACTCATTATAGTTCTTTCACAGTCTCATAATTTCAGCACTGAGAAATATCTCTGTAAATAAATATTTATATATATATATATATAACAATTAATTCCCAATGTCAGAGCGCTCAATACCTGGTGCAGGCAGCAACGGGTAGAATCCTTACCCGATATTTAAATTCAGAAACACAAAGGATGCCGCACTCCAAGACCGGTTTCAGAGTTGCTTTATTTTCACCACCACTACCACAAGTCGTGGTGAAAATAAAGCAACTCTGAAACCAATCTCTGGAGTGCGGCATCCTTTGTGTTTCTGAATATATATATATATATATATATATCCAAGCTCCGTTTCCTTGTTTCCCAAAACGAAAAACAGCACTCGCGGGGGCCAATAAACTCTAGCAACTGCCCCCGCGAGTGCTGTTTTTCTTTTGGAAACAAAGAAACAGAGCCTGGATAAATATCGCGGGCGCACCCCGCGTTTGTGAAGCACCCGTCCGCAAGTGCGCCGTTCACTGTGCATCAAGGAGCATATATATATATATATATATATATATATATATATATATACACACACACACACACACACACACACACACACACACACACGGACACATATATATATATACATAGATTTTATCTCTACATATATTTATATATATGTATCTATATACATATATCTATACATATATATGTATATAGATACATATATATATCATTCACTCTTTAGACTTATGTATATATATGTATCTATATACACATACATATGTATATAGATACATATATATACATATATCATCTACAGAGAGAAAGAGACTCTCTCTCTCTACATATATATATATATATATATATATATATATATATATATATATATATATATATAAAGAAAGATCTCTCTCAATTTTTTTTTATAGCTATGGCTTCCCTGGGGGCCAATTGTGGCCCCCACGGAGCTCACATAGCTATAAAAAAAAATTGCCCCCACAGGGGTCGGCCACTGAGCAGGAGGACCGACCCCTGCCAATCTTGCCACCATTGTACTTTAAAAAAATATTTTTAGCATTTTTGGGGGCGATCGTGCCCCCAAGGAAAGCCAACATGTCTACATAAAAAATATGCCCCGGGGGGGCCGACCCATTACCACGAGGCCGGCCCCCAAAGACATCCCTGGTGTCTAGTGGGGTTTCCTGGCCGTGGATCGCAGCGCTGCCGCAATCCACGGCCAGGAAACCCTTTCAGGAAGGCCTCGTTTGAAAGGGGAGACTCTCCCCTTTCAAACGATGCCTCCCTGAAAGATGGGGAGGCCGTTTTCAGCCGGATTTCCCCATCGGAGTCGAGCGCGGCCTTACCTGCTGCTGTCCTCGGCTCCGGTGGGGAAATCAGTGACATCAGAGCGCCTCGCGGCGCGCTGACGTCACAGATGGGCGGGAGGGGATGCGGGGGGAGACGCGGAAAGCCTTCCACGTCTCCCCCAGGGGGAATAAAAAAAAAAAACAATCTCCGGTGCGATGCACCGTAGGTTTAAAGGGGGCCCTCCCTGGTGACGGCCAATGGACGTGCGCCGCACCAGGGAGGTAGTGCTTGCGTCGGCCATTGGCCGACGCAAGCACCAAAGGGGTTAAATCGACAACATACTGAAGTACCTCCACTACTGTACAAAATGTCAATGTAGACGGGTCCACTGCCCGTGCCCATAAGCGTCTTAAAACCACGTAACAAGCCAACCCTGCACAGAGCAGAAATAAACATAAAAATTATTATTCATAGTGCGTAACTAGCTAGTAAACCATTACTATGCTAGAACCAACCCAAGAAGTTTAAGTTTAACAGCTTACCAATAAGATAAAAGTACGAGTGAACACCAACGCACTCAAGTGCTAATAGCTGTACTCCTGGCCGCTGGTCATAATGCTAAAAAGTGAATGAACAGTAAGTGAGAACACAGAAAGCTACTCCGGAAAGTAAATCCTGCCTACTGAGTATATTAAACATCTGAGGCTTACCAAAGATTAAATGCTCCCCGTGCTTGATCAAACCCTGTTCAAAAGCACCGCTTATTTCTTCCTCGGAACCACGTCGCCTGCTGAAAAAATAACGTCCATAAATGCTATGCCTAATTGAGCCCAAGAACCAAAGCGATTTTACAAAATGTGGCTCATCTAGAAGACGTAAGTAATGGTGTCCCAACTGCTTCCTGGATCCCAAAGGTAATACAAAAACCCTCGCTCGGTGTATGAGAGTCCACTGAGTCTTTCAAACGATTCACGTAATGACGTGTGAGTGCGTAGATATATAGAAATGAAAATAGGACAGCCGAGGTAGTGTAGGGAAACATGATAAAAAACGTGCAGCCATCTTAGCATGAGTCTATGAAAAAGCAGAAACCCTTGTTCGTTCTCTAAACATATATTGTAGATACACTGCCTGAAAAGGCTGAATGCTGAAAATAACAAATTCATAATCACTTATACTACCAGAAGTCACAATAATTTACAAAATGATACTTTTGTTAATCAAATGATTACAATCTGGGTTCCGGTAGTGCTGTCACTGGATGTAGTATTTTAACATAAATGCTAATTCAGAGTTTTCACCATATATAAATAAAATGCATCAGAGCTAACGACATCAATTGCAAACAACATCTGAGTAATCATGAAAGAAATAAGAATTTAATGGTGATTTTGTAAATTAAAAAGTGCTAGACATAACGAGTCCCACATTAACCCAAACAAACCCCCCTTAAAAAATGTGTCAGACTGACTGACCCTCTTACATGTAGGTATCCTAAGACTGTCTCTGTCTCATTGCCACCACGAAACTAACCTCACAGAAACTCACTCCATGTTGGTATTACAGGAAACACGAGAGTTCAAATTTATCATTGAGACCCTTCGGGCTCAAAGTGTCCAGGTACTTTATCCAAAACGTCTCACGCTGCGTGATGTGTTTCGACATATCCTTATCTGGACGACTTCTGGCAATCTCTAACACTGTGAATCTTAACTGAGCAATGGTGTGGTGAAACTCAATCCAATGGCTCGCTAGTGGAGAAGTCATGACTCTTGTTCTAATTCTGCTTTTATGTTCAGTTATGCATATACGCAGTGATCTCTCTGTCTTGCCGATGTAGTATAGACCACAAGGGCATCGTATGGCATAAATCACATTCTGTGTGTTGCAGTTAGCTGTAAACAACAGTTTCACTGGTTTGCCCGACCAGGGATGAGAAATAAATGAGCCTAATAGCACATTGTTACAATGTGAACAATTATAACACTTTTGCATGCCTTTTGGTTCTTCCAGATTATCTGCCTTCCTCTTTTTTAAAATCTCTCTGATGTTATTCGATCTCTTGTATGCGAAAATAGGAGGTTCTTGAAAAGTGTTACCAAAATCAGGTTCCGTCTGTAGTAACTCCCATCGATTGAGAATTATTTTCTTAATTGCAGTCGACTGCGTCAAAAAAGTAGAGACAAAAACATCACGTCTCCCCTTGCTTTTCACCCTCTTGGTTAACAACTCAGATCTTTGTATGTCATCAGCGCGCCTGGCCGCTGTTTCCACAATCTCTTCCGGATAACCCCGATCTACAAAACCTCTTTTGAAGCATTGTAAGGTCATCTTATATTGTGTGGTCAGAAGTAATGCGCTTAACGCGCAAAAACTGAGAGAATGGAAGGTGCTTTTTGAGAGACTCAGGGTGGAAGCTGGTGTATAATAATGAGTTGTTACGATCAGTAGGTTTGGTGAAAACCTTAGTGGTAATCTCTGAACCAATCAACTCTATTGACACATCTAGATAAGAGATAGTCCGTTTGTCCATAGTGTGCGTGAATTGTATTCTGGGATTCATGTCATTCAACTGACCTAATTTCTGCTTCAATACATCTGACGTACCCTGCCACATAATGAATATATCGTCAATATATCGACGATAAAGAATCAAATGATCTGTCCATTCTGGGTCATGCAAAATGTGTTCTTGTTCGAACTTCATCATATAGATATTAGCATAACTCGGTGCCCCGGAAAAACCCATAGAGGTTCCGGTTGTCTGTAAAAAATACCTGTCCTTCCACTTAAAATAACTGTGAAATAAACAAAATTGCAAAAGTTCCAAAAGGAATACTTTATCTGCCTGTATGTCGTCTTGTTGAAGAAGGGCCCACTCAACAGCCTCAATCCCTTCTATGTGTGGTATAGATGTAAATAACGCCACCACATCCACTGTGCATAGCCATAACTCTACCCCAGTTGGCAATACAAGATTCCCTAATAGGGTTAAAAAATGAGTAGTGTCCTGTACATATGTAGAACCAGACTGTACAATTGGTTGAAGGAATGTATCCAAATACTGTCCTAATGGCTCATGAATTGATCCACAACCCGATACTATGGGGCGAAATGGGGGATCCCAAAGATGTTTGTGTATTTTGGGTAGCATGTAAATTTCAGGCCTACGTGAAAACCTAGACTGAAGAAATTCAAGAGTTTTGTCAGAGATCCACCCCATGTCCTTTGCATGTGTTAAAATCTGTAGCAAAGTCTCCTGAAATTCATGTGTCGGATCATATCTCAGTGGTAAATATGTTGTCTCATCTGAGAGCATCAATTCTACTTTAGTTTCATAGAAACTTCGATCCATGACTACTAGTGCACCTCCTTTATCTGCTGGAAAAAACACTATAGATTCATTATCACCTAAATTTCTGAGTGCCTTCCTATCTGCCATGGTTAAATTATGTCTCTTCCTAGAAGGTGTTGGTAACTGGGCCAAATCTTTCTTCACTAGAGTCTCAAATGAATCCAGAATCTTATGGGTGGTAGGAGCTATGAATGTGCTTTTAGGTCTAAACTCCCTGGGGTCAAGTGTCCCTGGACTTTCTTGGATGGACTCTTTGTTAATGAAGAAGTATCAAAGTCTGAGTTTTCTCATAAATTTATACACATCCACTTCCATATTCAAAGTATTTGTGTGAAAAGTAGGCACAAATGTGATCCCCTTATTCAATAACACTTTTTGAGCCTCTGTTAATTCCACTGAAGAAATATTAACTACTAGTGTTTCTTTTGTCTGCGACCTGTACTCGCCGTTTTTGCTGCCTCCGTGGCCTCTGCGAGTTTTTTTGCCTCTAGTTGTACTGTAAGTTGTTCCGAAGGTGGATTGTTGGCCGCGGGACTGATTTCTAAAAAAGAAACTTTAGTGGCTGAGGAAGTAGAAGCTTCCCAGTCCATTGTTCCACCAGTAGATGGAGCTGGTGCTCTTGTCATGCGCGTGTCGCTGACCGATACCAAGCTCTCTTCTGAAGAAGTAGTTCCTGTTTTTTGAAAAGTCCGTTTCTGGGCATATACCTCCGCCCATGAGTACACCTCATCTAGGTTGTAGTCTATCGTGTCTCTCCTAAACTTGCAGACTTTTCGCTCATGAATCTCTTTTGCGTATGTCTCTAGCTTGACATTAATCTCCTCAAGTGTCGTTACCCAATTATCTGATTCCATACGTTGTTTAATGGAAGCTTGCAACTCTTTGATCTCCTGTTCTAAACCTAACAGAACAGAAGAAAGTTCTTCTACTATCAAGAGTATGAGATCAAGCGAGCATTTGTTTAGAATAGAGTACCATCTATCCATAAACTTCTTATTAGCCTTAAAATTCATGGGTTTCAATGGTAGTCTCAGACCTCTCGGTATCCTGCTGGACTTATGATACTGGATGAGAGTTGTAGCATGTAACCTCTGATTAATCTCACGTCGCATCAAATATTCTAGTTGACGTAATTGTTGTGTGACAGGTCCTTGGGTCATATCAAATGACCTAACCTCCCGAATGAGGCCATATATGTCTTGTGCTTCTGCTGCACTGTATGCTTTGGTTTCTGCCTTGTTATCAGTGAGATGTAATATATCCTCAAATGACATCTTGTGGTGCAACAAAATGCTGTCTTGGGTGAAAAATTATTGTAAAATAAAAGTTATGTAAAACGACAGCGGTGATGCACTCAAAGTTCCAATAATAAACATGGTATACCAAAGAATCTCAAAATATTTTGCAATTAGTGTGCGCCTTCTGAGGTGGTTCCACCCCACCACCTATTCAACAATGAAAAGACAATACCAGGACCTAAGTCTTAGACAGAGGGCGCACTACTTGATTAACTCAAAATGAGTGTATTAGCATAATGTTAATCAATAGTTTTAGCATCAATAAAATTCAGGATCGACATAATTATCCTGTGTGTACACAATTTTACAACACTCTTCAAAAGAATAATAATAACAATGGCTATAATTTTCAAGGATGGGTCTTCAACTTGTTTTATTCACAGCTGAAAATTTCAACATCATTCTTGTTGATCCTTAAGTACAATGCTACATTCTGGCGTGGATATTCATCACTCCCAATGCATTTCGGGTGTGCTACCACCCTTCGTCAGGGGAAATCTACAAGTAAACATGTTTTCAAAAAATAGCATCATTGACTGTAAACCAAACAGTGTAACAAAATATTTTTCTGAACATCCGGGATGGTTATACGTGATTACGGCTCCTAAATCCTGTGACTGTTGTTATAAATAGTATCACCATGAACTCAAGACAATCATGTCATGTTTTAGTATCTGAGATGAAGCAAAGTGCTAGAGACAGAGAAGATTCAGTGCGAATACAAAAGAAAGATCAAAGGTGTTGTACCCAGATGTATAACTGAAAATAATGCGTGAAACACCCGTGAATATACTAATAATCCTTAAATCGACAACATACAGAAGTACCTCCACTACTGTACAAAATGTCAATGTAGACGGGTCCACTGACCGTGCCCATAAGCGTCTTAAAACCACGTAACAAACCAACCCTGCACAGAGCAGAAATAAATATAAAAATTATTATTCATAGTGCGTAACTAGCTAGTAAACCATTACTATGCTAGAACCAACCCAAGAGGTTTAAGTTTAACAGCTTACCAATAAGATAAAAGTACGAGTGAACACCAACGCACTCAAGTGCTAATAGCTGTACTCCTGGCCGCTGGTCATAATGCTAAAAAGTGAATGAACAGTAAGTGAGAACACAGAAAGCTACTCCGGAAAGTAAATCCTGCCTACTGAGTATATTAAACATCTGAGGCTTACCAAAGATTAAATGCTCCCCGTGCTTGATCAAACCCTGTTCAAAAGCACCGCTTATTTCTTCCTGAAAGAAATAAGAATTTAATTGGTTGAAGGAATGTATCCAAATACTGTCCTAATGGCTCATGAATTGATCCACACTTACGTCTTCTAGGTGAGCCACATTTTGTAAAATCGCTTTGGTTCTTGGGCTCAATTAGGCATAGCATTTATGGACGTTATTTTTCCAGCGGGCGACGTGGTTCCGAGGAAGAAATAAAGCGGTGCTTTTGAACAGGGTTTGATCAAGCACGGGGAGCATTTAATCTTTGGTAAGCCTCAGATGTTTAATATACTCAGTAGGCAGGATTTACTTTCCGGAGTAGCTTTCTGTGTTCTCACTTACTGTTCATTCACTTTTAGCATTATGACCAGCGGCCAGGAGTACAGCTATTAGCACTTGAGTGCGTTGGTGTTCACTCGTACTTTTATCTTATTGGTAAGCTGATAAACTTAAACCTCTTGGGTTGGTTCTAGCATAGTAATGGTTTACTAGCTAGTTACGCACTATGAATAATAATTTTTATGTTTATTTCTGCTCTGTGCAGGGTTGGTTTGTTACGTGGTTTTAAGATGCTTATGGGCACGGGCAGTGGACCCGTCTACATTGACATTTTGTACAGTAGTGGAGGTACTTCAGTATGTTGTCGATTTAAGGATTATTAGTATATTCACGGGTGTTTCACGCATTATTTTCAGTTATACATCGGGGTACAGCACCTTTGATCTTTCTTTGTATTCGCACTGAATCTTCTCGTCTCTAGCACTTTTGCTTCATCTCAGATACTAAAACATGACGTGATTGTCTTGAATTCATGGTGATACTATTTATAACAACAGTCACAGGATTTAGGAGCCGTAATCACGATAACCATCCCGGATGTTCAGAAAAATATTTTGTTACACTGTTTGGTTTACAGTCAATGATGCTACTTTTGAAAACATGTTTACTTGTAGATTTCCCCTGACGAAGGGTGGTAGCACACCCGAAATGCATTGGGAGTGATGAATATCCACGCCAGAATGTATCATTGTACTTAAGGATCAACAAGAATGATGTTGAAATTTTCAGCTGTGAATAAAACAAGTTGAAGACACATCCTTGAAAATTATAGCCATTGTTATTATTATTCTTTTGAAGAGTGTTGTAAAATTGTGTACACACAGGATAATTATGTCGATCCTGAATTTTATTGATGCTAAAACTAATGATTAACATTATGCTAATACACTCATTTTGAGTTAATCAAGTAGTGCGCCCTCTGTCTAAGACTTAGGTCCTGGAATTTGTCTCTTCATTGTTGAATAGGTGGTGGAGTGGAACCACCTCAGAAGGCGCACACTAATTGCGAAATATTTTGAGATTCTTTGGTATACCAGGTTTATTATTGGAACTTTGAGTGCATCACCGCTGTCATTTTACATAACTTTTATCTTACATGTAAGTTATGGCATTTTACCATTCCTGCTAGATATAGTGCATGTCAATTTCAGCGAGTTATTTAGCCATCTTTAGCATTTTAAGTGGTGGGCAGTGACATAGACATATTTCTTCTATGCGTATGTACCACATGCTTTGATACAATGAATAAATGGAATGTTTTAATGGCGCCCATCAAGTTTGAAAAAGGCTGATCTTGCTGCCGAAACGCGTTACTTGGCGAGCTGTTTTAATTTGAATCAATAAATACCAGAAGATTCCATGGTGTGTCGGCCCTGCTGTTTCATTCAGAGTAGGAATGGGATGAATATATATATATATATGTATATATATATCCTCTGAAGAAAGAGCCCGAGGGCTCTGAATCGCGTCAGGAATTTGCAAATGTTTGGAGCTGAATATGCCGGTTTTGAACAAATAAAGGCTTTTGAAAAGCACTTGGCTGGGAAGTTGCGTCCTTGCATCAGGGCAACTTTTTTGTGGAATGTGTATATATATATATATATATATATATGTTTTTATATATATATATTTCCAAAGTTCTTCAATGACGATAGCCCCCTCAATCCAAGGGCGTGGAAGAAAAGCAGCACAGCCAGGCAACAGCAGGTTGTAAGTAGTCCTTTTTATTTTGTAATATCCACTGACAGTGCAGCAAAGAGGCCTAAGCGTTTCGGCCGGAGCCTTCAACTGGATCATAGAGTATGTGTGTATAGACAAGTTATTTAAAGGGAAACTTCCCTCCAAAATTATCTGCACAATTTAAAGGGACACACACAGATATTGAACATTTTAACATATTGCACACTGCACAAACATAGAAACAGGCATATTTTCCAAAAGCTTTTCAATAAGTTCAATCAATTCCCCCAAATTTCTCATTTTGTATAATATATACACAGCAACATTATGCACTGCTCATATTAGATTTTCAGTTAGATTTTCTAGTTACGGTAAAGTACCAGTATGTTATGTGGTGGTTGTAATCTGATCTGCAGCCACCTCCAATCTGAATTTTTAAATAGTTAGTGGGGGACTGACACTTGATCAGTAGTTTT
Source organism: Calotriton arnoldi (assembly GCA_963921515.1). Lineage (NCBI taxonomy): Eukaryota > Metazoa > Chordata > Amphibia > Caudata > Salamandridae > Calotriton > Calotriton arnoldi. Next base: position 7,548,144 of record CAWUFW010000013.1, on the reverse strand, counting down.
GTACCTCAAGGGGGAGACAAGAGTCAATTCTCCGAAAGGGAGAGTATCTTACCACAGAGGGTTAGCCACATTGTTACTCTGTGGATGATCTGTTAGTGATATGTAAAAAAGGAGAGGGGGGCAGAGGAGGGGGAGACAGGAAAGAGAGTGGGGGGTTTGGGAAAGGAGACATTGGATAAGAATCAGAACATAATGTCAGAATATTGTCCATACCAATTCTAATTCGGGACATTACCGTTATGTCAGGCCATAACATTGTGATCTATGAAGTTATGTAAGGTGCTGTCTAGTGTCATAGAAAGCGCAAAAGAGTGCGAGAAAGTGTGTGCATCCATCAGGGATCCACATAACTGATGAGCTTCTAGTTCATGGGTGCAAAGAAGACCATAGATGTCATTGACAGTATTCTGATTTTAAGGTGCTATGATATGTCACCAAAAGTTGGACACTCCGTAGATATCATAAGCATTTGCTATCACTACTGTAATCTGGTGTTGTTTCGAAAACTTGTTACGTGTTAACGTCAATGAACAGTACTATGATATTAAAGTGCTATGTGCTGTAAACATATCCACGACTCAGTCAGTGTATCAAAAATGAAACTCATGATCAATATATATTTCAATTAAAAGACATGGGTCGTAAAATTATTAATCATGTTAATGCATAGATAACTAAATTCTCATTATAATACCAGGTCCTAAATTGCTAAGTGCTGTAAACAAAATGTTTAGTAAAGCATTTTATTGTTGTTAAAAAGACCTTTTCTTTACAACTTTCGGTTCCACAAATGTTAAAGGTGCCAGCCATAGAAATAGGCCCTTTAAAACTACGGATTTAGTCAACCTTCAAAGTGCTGGTTAAATCAATCAAGTGGGAGGCTAATGTCACAGTACCTTATCATCACTTGTCAAAGTATATTAGGTGACCTGATTTCTATAGACTGTTGGGAGGTATAACATTGTAAAGGTCAACGACCAGATCTATAGAGAGTCTTCACTATCCCAACGTTCTATGTTCTATCTAAATATGCTCAGAATGAATACTTCAATTATTGTATTCTTGATGTCCACTGCCTTCTTGGCCACCATCTCATTTTAAGAAAACCATCAAGGATTTAAAACCCACAGAAAAATAGCATGCTTTCAGACTCTCAAGACCCCATGGGTGGGAACAAATGCAGAGTCTCTGTTAGCTCATTGATACATCATCGGCGTGTTCATTCTTCAAGTATTCATGTTCCCAGGTGTAGTACTGTATGGGCTATGCATCGAGATCTAAGGATGTATCAGGAGACCCCATTCTGCCCAAGCTATTTTAGAGGTGGATGTATAGTTCAGCATCACTATTTAGCCCACTGGGGGTGTCTGTACCTAATAGGGGAATCTTTTTGGATTCTTCACGACGTAGCTCCAATTCCGTATTGCCTCCTCGTGGCTTCTTCTGTACATGGTTGATTCCATAATATTTCATGTTTTCATTTTTCCCATCATGTCTTTCCCATATGTGCTTTGCCATGGCATATTGGTAGTCCTTATTTGTGATTGCCCTCAGATGTTGTAATATACGGAGCTTGAGCATGTTGATGGTACTGCCCACGTATTTGTTGCCACATTGGCATTCTAGGATGTATACAACAGATTCTGTTTCGCAGGGGATCTTCTCCTGTATCTTGTTCGTTGTACCATAGATGGTTTCATATTCGCTCTTATTAATGCCATGTCTACTGGCCTTGCACTTAGTGCATTTGAAGAAGCCTCTTGTGGGACAGGGAGCCACATTGTGTTGGTTTGAGGATAAATCGGTTTAAGGTAAGAGCTAGTCAGAAGATCCCCCAGTGATGGTGCTTTACTGTAGGTGACGTTTGGTTTTTCTGGCAGTATCTTTTTCAGATCTTCGTCCATTAGTAGGATCTTCCAATTGTTCCTAAGTATGTTTCTTACTTTGCCACTAGATGTATTTTAATTCGTTATGAACCTAACATCTTGGTCATTCTTTCCTTTAGCTTGGTTTGGCTCAAAATTCGGTGTGAGTAGTGTTTCTCGTTTCTTCACACTGGCTCTATTTAAAGCATCTTTTAAAACTGTTTCCGTGTAACCTCTGATCAGGAAGCTTGCGTACATTTTTTTTGGCTTGTTGTTTGAAATCATCCTCCTCTGAGCAGCATCGTTTCACTCTCAAGAACTCCCCGTATGAAACACTCCTTTCAGATGTAAGGGATGTCCGCTGTTGGCGTGGAGTATGCTATTGGTACTTGTGGGTTTCCTGTACATTCTACTGCAGATTTTATTGTCTTTGATGTAGACTGTGGTATCCAGAAAATTGTGTGTGTGTGTGTGTGTGTGTGTGTGTGTGTGTGTGTGTGTGTGTGGCCATTGGGTAGTTATAGTTTGGTCTGTGTTTACCAAGGAATAGCATTTTTGGTTTGCTAATAACTTTGACAAATCTTCATGAAACTTTCCAAAAAAGTCATCTTTTTTGATCAGCTCTTTCCTGGAAGGTTTCAGGGTGATCTGTCAAGCGGGGGCCCAGAAAAAGGAGGGAGGGTCCCACAAAGCGAAATCCTCATCCATTTTCCATAGACTCTTTTGGAACGCAATTCTGCAAAAACTGCTGAACAGAATCACACTAAATTTGTCAGGAGGCTAGACTTGGTACAGAAAGCATTTTTGTTGTGATTTGGTAAGTCTGTTCAGTCTGGATGGTTGGTTCGAGGGACTCTAGTGAGAGTTCTGCGAGCACAACTTAAAAAAATGGAGCATTCTGATTAGCCTTTGAGGCTTTTTTCCCTTGGACTAGCTCACTCCCATGGCAGTGAAGGTCCCCACAGGAGCGAACGCTCTGATTGGCTGGCCGCAATATGAAAGGAAATGTTGCGGCAGCCATTATGCGGCTGCGATGACTTAGTCCCCCTGTCCTGAAAATGTTTAAAAAAAACATTTGTAGGGGCCAGGGTATCCCTACCTGCCCCCCAGCCCTTGTGTGGGGGGGGGGTCCTTTTGAGACCTCCACCTGGGGCCTAAATATATTTTTATAAAATTATTTTTTATGATGCGAAAGAAAAAAACAAAATGGCAGTTGCCATTGATTAATTAAAATGACCCCCAGTATGGGCCAGGGCCAGGAGTTAAAATATATTTATTTTTTAAGGAGGAGACATGTGTGGGGCACCCTTCTCTAAGCCAATTTTGCCCTGGAAACCTCATCCCTGGGGCCTGTCATGTTAATCAAAGGGGAGGCCCCCCTTCACATGCCTCGTAAGGCCCCGCAGACCCCATACTGTCAGGTGACACACAACCTGCACCAGTGTGGTGCACACGTCATAGGCACGCCGCCAAGTGATGGAGCGGTTTCGAGCCCCGTGATCCTGTCAGCCCCCCACCGCTCACCGCTCCTGTGTTGAGGGCCTTACCTCACTCCCCTTCCCTCCATATGTGCTCCACCAGTAGCTTAGATCACAAGCAAGACATCAGGAGACGATGTGCTCACTCATGATTTGACCACCATGTTAGAAGTGGCCCCTTTAAGAGCTGCGTCCGGCATAGAAGCCACACTTGACTTCAAGCACATATGGGAGATTCTGTGCTCCCGCGACCTTGGTGATTTCTGGACATTGCGGTCCCCGCTCTTTGTTCCCAGTGATTCGGCTGTCAACTGGAACCTTCCCTATCCTTTATAGCTTGCTCTCAGTCTCCAGCTCCCTGTATTTCCCACCTTCATTACCAGCCCGGAACTGTTGCTCCCTGCTATTGTTGTTCCCTACCTGTACATTGGGTGACTCCAGCCATCCTCATTTGGACACCATTGGATCTCCGCAGTTCACCTCAGCTGTACAGGAAAGAAACAGGCATTATTATTCAGGTCAGTGCACAGAGCCTGAGGCTCCAACCATTTTGCCTAGTGAAAAGAAATACATTATTGCAAGACATTGAGTGCTATGAAGGTAATACTGCTCTCCAGAAAAAGGAATTAAACTGTGCGCAGACTATGAACTATTCCCCAAGATGGGGAACAATTGAATACAACCTTTTCCTTTCCAGCTTCTGGTATTGAAGGTGCCTTTCACTCGGTGTGAATAACTTGCTGGGATTACCTGCTGTTAACACCTTAAGTAAGTTGTTCACAGGGTAAAAGGGGGTGGCAGGTTGGTTACGATTGTATCCATGCCCTTCTAATGGTGTTCTTGTTTTTCCCTTTTTAAGGTGCCTGTGACGGGGAGAATAGGGTCTACCAGTTGAGGTGTGTGTCTGCTGTGGTTCATATGTGGGAGTGCATCGTCTCTTCCCTCTTCATCTCTTCCATATCCTTACCCCCTGTCCCTCTTGGGTGCAACCATTGGCCCCTGTTGTGTTTCGTGTTGGGGATTGTTCCATGGAGGGATTGGAGGATTGTATTTGCTCCTACAGTTTCCGAATCTTCAGGTGAGTGGAGTCTTGACACATTCCCCTGAGCCAGTTTTTTAAATAAGGGGAGTGGGCACGTGGCTCCTCTCCCTAAACCTCTTTGAAACCCCGAGAAATCCTTTCCCAGGGGCTGCTAATTCAAGAAGGCCACTGCATGACAGTAATACACAGGCTGGAGAACTTGCAAGATGTTGGAGAGACCAATAAAGAAAAATAAGATGCATTGTGTAAGCGGCAAAAAACCGCGTAGAGCCATAGTTACTTAAAATGGTCTGCTGCTGTACTCTTCCCCTGCGCTGCTGCACATGCACACCCTTAAAGTGCAAAGAACTGCCGGCTCCCGCCATCACCCAGGATGGGTGCCAGCAGACAGGTGCAGGAGCTCTGGGGCTTCCCCTCCCTGCGGCCTCCAAGAAAAAAAAACAATCGGGATGTCCCGGGTGGGGAACAGGACATATAATAAAAAACACAAAAAAAAAGAATAAGTGAGCGACAGTAGCCACTCATTTATTATTCACTGTTTCTAGAAAGGAATGCTCCATAATAGCCAATGGCATTTTAGCAAAATATATTTTCTTGCTTGTTGTGCCCCTAGAAGAGGGAGATCCACCACTAAATATTTTCTAATGTTGTGGGGGGACTGCAGAGAGTGCAGCAGGCCCCCAGCAACATTAAAAAAAAACACAGTAAGTCTCCTGGGTCATTGAATCCATCACCCCAGGAGAGCTTACCATATTCATTTTAAAGCACTCCTAGCTGGAGCTCTCTCCTTTTCAACTGGATTACAGAGCCCCCTTGTGGTTGGTTTTATGGCTGCATCTTGGCGCTTGAAAAATGTTAAAAAAGACTCAAAGACATGTTGATGGTTTTCTTTTCATAAAGCTTTAACATTTTTAATGACAATCACTTTTGTTGAACATTGAACTGGTAGAATTATTTGGCTTGTATTATGGTTAGCTTTCTGTGAGGGGCAGGTCTGCAGGCCAGGCCCTGCGGCAAATCCTACGCAGCCCATGGCCAAAGGCTATGCACGTTGTGGGATTGCATTACGAACGATAATAACATTTTACTTTACGTTAAAAAAAAACTAGTAATTCACTGAAAAAAGAAAGGTTAAAGTGACAATATAGTTAGGTATGGTAATAATATGTATCTTTCCATTAAAAAAACCCAAAGAAGTTCACAGAAAAAAACAAAGTCTAAAAGGACATTATAGTAATGTGAAAATGTTAGTTAAAACTTAGTTTGAAATTTACCAGTTGAAGTTATCTCAAGTAACTATAACTTGTGCGCTAAAGTAAATGTAACTCACACCCTTGCCATGGATTGCTAATTACCCCACATATTACATCACACATAACATAACCTATGACATCATTGATAACACTACTGCAACATCTGAAATAACATCATTGATGACAAGATTGTGCATGGCGGGAGCGAGTTATAGTTACTTTAGGTGACATTTTCTATGGCCGTATTTTTGCAGTTTGAAAATGTAAAAAAAAAGGCTCCAAGACATGTTCTTTTCATAAAGCTTTATTAAAATGTTTAATGATGATCAATTTTGTTAAACATTGAAGTATTTGTGAATTAATTAAATATACATTTCATTATAATTATTGGTCATTTTCTGACAAAGACAATGCTTAATATATGTTGATATTCTGACCTCTTCATAAAGCCAATAGACCTGCTTTTTATATTTTGGTGTTCTGAACCTCTGACAGAGTCAGTATCTCTGCCTTACTTAAAATAACACCCCTTATATTCAGCAATGTGTGCCCTGTGGATGATTGGGTGCCAGACCCTGCACCCAACCCCCACTAGGCGTGGCTTGTGCGCAGCGAGGGGTGGGGTTGAGCACTAGCAGAGTTTGGGCCACGGTCTGTATGCCGTAAATGGCCGAAGGCTGTGCAGGCGTGGGATCAGCTGCCCACGAGAGGTTGGTCACAGGGCTTGGCTGCAGGCCAGGCCCTGCGGGAAACCCCACACAGCGCATGGCCAGAGGCTATGCACGTCGTGGGATTGGCGTTATGTACGATAATAACATTTTACTTTACGTTAAAAAAAATTAGAAATTCACTGAAAAAAAGAAAGGTTAAAGTGACAATATAGTTAGGTATGGTAAAAATATGTATCTTTCCATAAAAAAAACCTTAGAAATTCACAGAAAAAAACAAAGGCTAAAGGGGCATTATAGTTAAGTGAAAATGTTAGTTAAAAAATACATTTTGAAATTTACCAGTTGAAGTTATCTCAAGCTAACTATAACTTGTGCCCTAAAGTAACTGTAACTCACGCCCTCGCCATGCATTGCTAATTACCCCACATATTACATCACTCATGACTTAATTTATGACATCATTGATCACACGGCTGCAACATCTAAAATAACATTAATGATGACAAGACTGTGCATGGCGGGGGTGCGAGTTAAGGTGGCTTTAGATGACATTTTCATCTAACTATAACGTACCTTAAACATTTTTTTCAGTAAATACAAATATATATATATTTGCGAGGTCAGGCCATCAGTTTTGATCCTCTAGAATCCAAGATTGCACTGTTGTGGTATGTGATGCTTATTCCACATATTTCTAGTAGAGGAGTGAAACTAATTGCTATCTATGTATATATAAACATAGATAGCAATTAGTTTCACTCCTCTACTAGAAATATGTGGAATAAGCATCACATACCGCAATAGTGCAATCTTGGGTTCTAGAGGGATCAAAACTGATGGCCTGGCCTCACAAAATGAGAAAATGCTGTCCCAATACTGAGCTATCTTTGGGCAAACTCAAGCAGTGTGGTAGAAATTATCTATAGCCTGTGAGCAGCATCTTAAATAAAAAGCTTCAAACTTTGCAATAAAGAAAAATGGTCATAATGCATTAAGGATGGAACAGGATTTTTAAATCTGAAATAATAAGCTGCAAATTCAGAAAAATAATACAAATCTATATTGGGTAACACTAATACGCCTTGGATAAATATAAAGGGGCTCATTGCGATGCCGGGCGGAAAGCCTCCGCCCGACAGTCGCAACCTCCGCGACCACGTCGGAGCCCTTCCGACCGACTCGGTCGGTTTACAGTCCAACCGCTCGATTACAATGTGCGCGGTTGGAACGTGAACCGGCCGGTCATTCTGACTCAGTTCTGACCGACTCGCGGAGTATTCCTGTCAGTTGGAACCCCACCATAACCCCTTATGGACGGTGTTTCCGCCATCGGGATTATGATGTCGGTTTCCAACAGCCTTTCTGTGCCAGTCTTTCCGACACAGAAAGGCTGTCAAAAAGGGACTTGGGGGACCCTGGCAGGGCCCCCTGGCGTCCGCAGCCTACATTGGTGGTCCAGGGGGTACCTAAGGTACTCCCCTGTAAAACCCTGCACTGTGTGGCAGGAACACAATGGGGTGCCTGCGACATGGTGCAGGGTTTTACACACACACCCCATTTCCACATAGGAGCCTGTGTTATGGCAGGTTCTCAGGCATAACACAAGCTCCCATAGGAAACAGTGGGAATCCGACCAGACAGTGTTCGGTCGATCCTGAATAGGAGATGGTGTCGGGCAGAGGCTTTCCGCATGACATCGTAATGAGCCCTAAAGTGCATAATGCGAGCCTATGTGCCTTATTCCCCCAAATGAACTGTGGGACCAGAATTTCAATTTTTAAATCTAATTTGTCCACTGAACTTCAAAGTGAAGAAGTGTGGAGAAGAGAAAAGGAAACAATGGTAAAGTCATCATTTTGATTAATATCGCTCATCCTAAAATCGTTAAGGGTAAAAATTTCCAGCACTGTAACAAAGTATTGACTTTTCAGGTTAATGGAATATAGTTTAATTCGTATAGGTCATTTATTTCTTGAGAAACATGGATTCCTAAAATAAGTCCCCGCTTACTATTTAGCATCTCCCCGACATATTCAGATAGAAGACTGGTTATGAGTTAAATAGCAGGATATCTGTTAACGTATGATTGATTTTATAACCCCGACCTGGTGAAATTTATTAGAAATTGATAACTCATTGTTTAGATTTGTTACTACAAGTTTAAAGAATAAAATCCCGTCATCCACAATGAGTTAAACTTTTTCAACATATTTTCCATCAGCCAACTCACATTGATATTTTCTATTTATGCTATTACATTCCAAAAAGAACACAAAAAATGGGTACAATGAACACCCCTACCTTGTACCACCCTTAATTTTAAAGAAGCTATAAGCTCTGCCTTTATCACTATAAGAGCTTGTACGCCTATGTATGAATTATATATTCACCTTGGGACCCGTTAATGATAGCCGAAGACACTCAATATCGCAAATAAACTTTCCCAGGATGCAAGGTCAAATGCTTATGCTGTATCTAAAAGAATTTGCATAGCAGGAGGTTTTCTCTGATTAAAATTATTACATAAGTTGTATTGGCAGCTAATTGGCTGCATTGGGTAAAACGATTTTGTTCCTTTCGGATCAATTCATTTGTAAACTTGAAAATTCTGATGGCTAGGGCCTTATCAATAGTTTTAGAATCCTATTTTAATTATGTTATTGAGCAATACGAATTTGGATCTTCTGAGCTTTTGCCTGATTTTAATAAATTTACTATGCACCCAAAATTAAATAAATCTGGAAATGTTTCTCCAATTAAAATCTGATTAGCTAGTTTTGCAAGAAATGTGATTATCATCTTGCCAAATCTTTTCATAAACCACGTCTGGAAGCCCTTCATTATCACAGGATTTGCAATGCGATGCGTCTATCATGGTGCAAATGTGTATATATGATGCATAGGTTTTGTACTGGTAGTTTAGTCTTCCAGTACAAAACCCTATGCCTAGCCATTTTTTGTACATTCCACACATTGGGAGAATGTTGTATAGTGCAGCACACATAAAATATGTAAAATGTTTGGAGAAAGTAAAACATATCTCCTAATGAATGCCCGTCTCAGGAGGCATTTTATAATGCCTAGCCAACTCTTACAATCTTTGCTCATCTGGCTCTGCATCAAAATTAACAAGCATTTGCAACGCAAATTGGTCACACATTTGTGAGTGTTAGAGGTATTGGTGTTGTAAATGAGAATGTCTTTTACCCATGTGTTTTGGATTGGAGAGAATGTATGTGGTGTGGAGTGGATTTATGTGCCTTGGAATTGTTAGTTGTGGAATGGTGTGTGGTGGAATTGTATGCAGTGTATTTGTGTAGTGGAATGATGTGGCATGGTGTGTAATGGAAATATGTGGATAGTAATTATGTGGTATTGAGTGTACTGTAATTATGTGGAGTGGGATTGTGTGTGGTGGAGTGGTATTATGTGGAATGGCATTTTGTGTGGTGGAGTGGTATTTTGCGGAGTTTAATTATGCGGTGTGCTGTTGAATTATGTGGCATGATGCGGAATTCTGTTGTGTGGATTGGATGTATGTGGTGTGTTGTGTAATTGTGTTGTTGAATTGAAAAAAGTGGTGTGGAATGTACAATGCCAACAGCTCAAAATCTTTCAATTGCGAGACCTACTGCATTCTAAATGCTTGTTTGACATTTGTTTGCTGTCATTGTTTACTTTAATCAGCAGTCTGGGATCACTAAGGCAGCTGTAAAACACAATTAATTTCTTTTTATATTTACAAATGTTGTACTGATTAGGGGGAAAACGGTTTTAGCAATTCTACAAACATTTGTACCGACAGGGACCTTAAAATACTGGTCAAGCTAAAAAAAAAAACACTGTGATGGCAACCCGAGGCTTGTGTGACACAATCCAGCCGGTGCTGGTGTTTTAATGAATAGCACTTACGTTGCTGCATTTTGCGAGGCTTTACTTCCACAGATAAAATACCACCTTTTAATCCCGGAATGCAACTTGCTCTAGGTTAAAAATGAGGGCCTACCAAGAGGGGTAACAAACAAGAAAGGATGGCTTTGTCGCCTATGTCAACACATTCTCTGAATATAAGGGAAGCTTGTGCTGTTGCATTATATGCCATATCCAGGGCCACTGGTCTTATGTGAATCTGCGGTCACAGCTTTTTTCGCATTGTTATGGATTTGCTGCATTTGCCACATAATCCATCATCTGCTGTACAAACTGTAGATCTTCCCAAAAAACACATTTGCTTCTAGCTCAAATGAATCAAAAGTTACATGATGACGTGTTTGCACATAGTGGAAGGCCCCCTTTTTTTTTTATATATAGCGCGAACTTGAACTGTGCCACATGAGTCCAGTGGCCATGGCTATATCTGTCTCTTAATGAAGGTCAGTACAACATTCTTTCCGTCTCCTGGTTTTTTTAGTCATCTTTCATTCTCTGAATCTTGAGCTTTTTGGTTTTTTTTCACAGTTGTATCATTCTTTTGTATTCGCAAGTCTCGCTCCTCACTGCATGTAGTTTCTTCTTCATCTAATGTTTAATTTTCTTTATTTGTATAACCTCTCTGCATTCCAGCATTAAGACATGCATCCCACAATCAAAATACACTAATGCGCAAGGCTGAAGTTCATTTGGTGAAATTATTTACAAGCCTCTCACTTCTCATAGCCATATGAATGGGGGGAGGGAGGCGGGAAGGTGGGGGGAGGGGGGTGTTGAAAAATGCTTCAATTACTTACCTGTAATTGCATTACTCCGAGTACGTTTTCTCCATAATTAATTACGTAATGAGGCGCGGCGGCCTCATTACGTAATTAATTAGGGGGGAAAACGTAGCGAGGAGGTAATACCGGTTTCCAGAGACACATTTCAGTGCGCATGCATATTATTGTACGCATGCGCACCTCAGCAAATAGGGTATCAAAATGTGAGTAGGTTCAACCGACTCTACACTGGTTCAAGCGAAAAGATAGATGGTCCATTTACCTCCTTTTTAAGATCAATCAGCACATAGTCCATCAGCAGCTTCCACTGACAGGTCGAAAAATTTTAGTGACACTTTGTTAATCAAGTACACAACAGCGGCCTTCCCTGCCCAGATTTAATGCATATAATTAAATGAGTGTGCCACCAGAAGAAGCGGGCTACAAGCATGCTCGCTCCTCATCACCCTGATGCATGCTCTGCTCCGTCACTTCCCCTGGAGCACAGAGAAGGAGGAATCCGAGCCTGCGTTTGGCAGCAGCAGTCGGGCAGGTTAAGTAAATCTTGTGGATGCAGCAGCTTCTGTAGCGAGTAGGACTCTCTCAAATGGAGACCCTTTAGTGAACGAAAAGAGACGAGAGGAAGAAACGGGAACAAAACAGCTTCTGAACCGCTAGGACGCCAACTCTGAGGCAAGTTAAAGTGGACAGGGTGGGAAGCGATCCCCTACCTAACAAGCATGGAGAGAGAACTATATGATGGTCTCAGAGGGAGCGGTTGTGGTTCAGCGGTCAGCCCTGCTGACGAGGGTGCTGGGGAGCAGTGTTCAAACCTTGGCGTCGGCTCCACACATCTGTAATTATCTGTATCACTAGCACTTTAAATTAAAAAAAAATAAACAGCATCTCAGAAAGGCGGGAGAAACATAAAACAAGTTAGGCGAGCTGTGCTAGTTAAAAAAACAAGTGACGGGCTGCTTTGAAAGTGAAAGCGGAACTCAATAAAGAAAATAGTACACATAATGTGTAACAACCAAGTAAAGGGGCCAGTAGCCATGGGAGGTTACAAATTAAGACATTGCTGTACTAAGGAGGGACTAGCAAGCCTATTAACGAATCCGAAGGCAGCAATTATGAAAGACAATGACACAAGCCAATGAAAAATATGGGTGGAGTGTGGGCGCGGCTTCTCTACCATACTCTACTACAGCAATCTTGCAGATCGAGCAGTGCATGCGCGCTGCCGCTAGGCTCAACCTAAAACATAAGGGAACTGTGATGCTGTGCATGCACAATGGGGGCGGGTGAGTCAGCTTGGGGCCCGGGTCAAAGGGGTGGCTATAAAAACAAAATATTTTGTAACTTTTTTTGGTCTTTCACCTTCATGTATGTACATATAAAACAACACACTGCTTAAATGTTAAACAGATGCAAATTAAGTTAATCAGTGGGAAATGCACTATCGTAGTTTTTGAAACCTCTAATAGAGGTTTGTGTCCAGAGACCCACAGAATTGAATCCTGGTTGGAGCAGTGGAGAATAGTTAGTGGGGTAACAAAGGCCCCTGCAGCCCCTGGGGAAAAGGGGCCTGTGTTATGGGCCTTTAAAAAGCACACCCTTCACAGCTCAGCTGGTAACTCCTTTACAAAACCACTCAAAAACAATAAATCTGTGTCATCGGGAAGTGTATAGTGATTCCACTGATTAAAGCCAATACCAGCACCGAGCTCCCTTTACATTTACAGATTCACTCCTTGTGCATATTTACACTTCTTTCAGGTGAGCAGGTAGGCTGGCAAAAAGGCTTGTTTAGCTGTCTGCATGCCTTCGGTTGCACAGCACAGACGACTCACCGCCTTACAGTGCAGCTGCAGCATTTCCACGTCAGAATTAACCATCCCCAGACGGTTATCTTTTCACAGAAAGTAGAGGAACTGTTTTCCTTAAATTGAAAAAAGTATGGGTACTCCCGCCCCCTCCGACCCCGCCCACTTCGACTACTGGTTTCATGGCAGTTTAAGTTCACGACAAACACAAATTTAATTAAAAAGGGAAATATAAAATGCATGTGTTACACTGTCATTCAACATCAGTAAATTACAGGTGTAGGTAGGAGACAAATGGATGGATGGGCGAATTAATGGATTGATTGATTGGGGAGGCGGAGAATGGAAGAAGGAAATGGACGTGTAATTAGGGGGAGACAGAGAGAGGGAGGGAGAGAGAGAGACTTAGTACAGTATTCCTGAAGGTCCCAATTTGGCAGCTAAATAAAATAAAATCCGTGGAGTGCACAGTTTGGTCCTTTGGGACGGCAAACATTAGAAAACGGCCCTGATTCTATAGCCAGCCTACCTACCCAGTGAGAGTGGGAGGAGAGATTAAATGGTCAGAGGAGTGGGAAGTGGGGGTGGGTGAGTCACCGAGACATGCGTGGGACATCGTGGTAATATTATAGGGCATTTCCTGGCTATCACACGCAGTCCAGGGGGTTCCTTTTCTGACATCCTATCCCATGCAGTATTTCCAGCAGTGAGTGACAGGAGCAGGTTGACAGGACGTTTCACTGCATTACCACCTGACACTCAGGAAAAACCAAAAGCAAATAAGCGGACATGTTATGGGACAGTGCACCCATGCAGTGCATGCAGTGCGAACACTTGCTTCGTGCACCTTGTCAGTGAGAGACCCAGCACCCTTAGTGGAAGACATGCAGTCACCCACCATCGCATCAGGCACCCAGCAGTAACTGCATGCAGGCACCCGCCACTGCGCCTTCTGTGCACCAACGCAGATGCTTCGGTTATTTGATTACATTTTAAAACAGAACTGCAGTAGGTGCCACCTGTGCCCTGAGGAGACACCCCGGGGCCCGTCCACTGATCAGTTAATCACACCTCTCATATCAGCGTCAACTGCGGTATTACCTGAATGCTTTGGTTTGCATGTGCTTTGTGCCGCTCTTTACGGTTAGACTTAAAAATGTCAATAAAAAACAGTTGATTAAAAAAATTAAAACAAAACACAAAGCAATAAATAACACCTCCTAGATCGGCCATAATTTCGAGACTGCCCCACGAACGCTTGGATTGCTTCGTCTAAACGTGTTGTTGCCTGTAACTGTGCTCAGACTCACAGGGGAAAGGGCGAATTGCTGGTCTTCACTGTTTTTAAAATCAGCGGCATTGGGGTGTACGTGGCAAAGTAAAACAAGCATTTGCAATGCAATAGGACTCGCATTTACGCAAGACCTATTGCATTGCATCACGGACAACGAGGGGGGGAAGCACGGACAACGGGAGTGCAGGCTGGGGGAAGGGGGAGAAGGGGGCGAGAAGGCACAGACAAAGAAGTGCTCACAGTCTAAATAGCATGTACCGTACCATGTAACACTCGAAGTAACGGGGCCAGTAGCCATGGGAGGGTACAAATGCCGACATGGCCATAATAAGGAGGGACTAACAAGCCTCATAATCAATCAGAAGGCAGCATTTACGAAAGACAATGACACGAGCCAATTAAAAACATGGGCGGAGAGTGGGCGGCGCTTCCACTCCATACTCCATTACTGCATGCCTCGCAGAGCGAGCAGCGCATGCGCGCTGCCGCTACACGCTCGACCTAAATACTACGTAGTAACATTGGAATGCCCACATCCATCAATGGAGCACTGCTTTATGGTTCAAATTAATTTAATTATTATAACAACGCTACATAGGATAGCAGAGCCGCACGCAGCTCTCCCCACTCTTTCTGTTCTATATGGCAAAAAATATAACACAAGCAAACATTCCGAACTTATCCCAGTATCCCTCCCAGTTGTGCTCACTCTGCTGTAGTGTGCCTAAATAGTGTGGTGTGCCAGTAGCTCACTCCTGTGCTACAGTTCCCATCACAGAGCCATGCATGGGAGAGGACCCGCTCTGATCCAAAAGCTGGTCTCGCATTACTCTCCCTGTCGACAACTCAGGTCAAGCACCAACTTCCTGATGAACTCCACCGCAATCAAGAGATCTAGATGGGGTGGAAGATCATTTACCCACCTGGTGCCAAAACTCTGGAATAGTATGGACCTGGAACTCCGAATAATTGACAATGAAGTGGCATTTAAAAAAAGATTGAAAACTTGGCTTTTTCCTTAAACCCCAGTGCTAAACAGACTCCTCCTGCTTCATCTTAGCGCTGAGATGCCCACGGGTAGTCACGCGCTCTATAAATCCCATAACCATAACCATCTCTTGTGTCTTAGCATCCGTCTCTGTTACAAGCAGCAGGCACAAATATCTAGGGCATGTCAGTTCATAGAATTCCGCATAGAGACAGTGGCGTAACGAAACTCGAGGGAGTCCCCCTGCAAAATACGAGGAGGTGGCCCCCCACTCTTCCGACCCAGCCAGGAGCTCTCATGCAGGGCTGGACAGGGAACCCAAAGCAGCCCTGGCAAATTTTGTCAGACCAGCCCCCGTTCAGTGCATAGGAAGCAAGCGAGGAAAAAAGTGGCAGAAAAGATGCATTCCACAACAAATGTTTCATTAAAAATTCAATTGGGTTAGCTTTTAAAGCATAGTAAATGATGACCTTACAGTGCACCATATACTCAAACAATGTGGCATTCTGGAATCCAAACTTTATCAAACAAAGGTGCTTTTTCAATCCAGACTTCATCTAAACACTACCAGACTTCAAACACTAAAACATTCTGAAATACTGACAGGGAGCAACGATCATCCAGTTTTGTTTGCTGATTAATTCTTCCCAGTAGATACCACTTTGAATCACTAGATTCTGGATGTGTCTGTTACTGTCTCTGGGTAGTCAATCATTAACTGTGGCTGTGTCGCATGAATGTCTATTAGGAAAGGGGGGGGTGTACTGAAGTGGTGTGTGACTGAATGAGTGAAGGTGCCAGGCAGCAGGTCACTGAGCTGGTGTGTGCGTAGGAGAGTTGGCGATGAGACAGACTGTTGAAATGTAAATGTTATGCACTCGTTTTGCTTGCATATTGCTCTATGTAAAGTTAGCTTTCGCGGCACCATTTTAAGTTGTGCCGCCATTCTGAACCGTGATTGAAACTAACCCCAGCTTGCTGAGAAATGTCTCCATTTGTTTTTTTCCCTCTTTTTCTTCAAGATTTAACGCTGTCTCACTGAGTACATTGTCCACGTTAGCACATACCTTTCCCACTAGATAGAGGCCTTCTCCCAACTGCCCAGCTGCGGGCACAGGCAGGACGACCTTCATTTATAGATAGCGTGTACCCAGCCTTAGAGTTGAAACTTATCCTACTGTACCTCTTTGTTTTAGCTGTGTGAGCCTGGAATTTTCCATTCTGGGCTGTGCTTTCATTGGTTTGAGATGTACTTAATGTAACTCCATGTTGGCTGAAGCCAGTCCCTCTGCAGCATTCCAAGGAGGCTGGTCAGACCGGACTCCACTCGAGTGTACTTCTAATAAATACCTTTGGTTTGTATTCTCTACTGTCTGACAGACTCATCATTTGAATGGAAGGCTGAGAGGTGGTCGCGAGTGACCCGGGTGACCCTAACCGGGTCACTTCCTTCATTTGGTGCTCGAAAAGAGACTCCATCGGGTGACCCATCCTGGGTGAGGAGGTCGGGGCCATGTCGGGTCGGACGGGAGGACTGGGGATCCCTGCACAAGAGAGTCTTGTACTCGCAGCTGCCCCGTCTGTCTGACCGGGCGGTGCCTCGTCCAGCGATCATCCCGACTGGGGTCCTGAACGGCAAAACCCTTGGATCTGACCGTTTGGTCCGAAGAGTCGCAGTGGAGAATAAACTAGTTTGACCTGTGTGCACCAGATGAGTTTGCTTTGGTTCTTTGTGGATATGGCACCATTTTGATTTGCATTTGACGCGGCCTGAGGACCGTCTTTGGACAAGCGCTTGAATTTGTTTGAGTTCCTTATGAACATGGTACCACTTTGGTTTGTATTTGATGAGGTCTGAGGACTGACTTTGGTAAAGATATTTGCAAATATCTGTTAGGCATAAGTAGTGAACTTGTTTTCTTTGAAAATGCCTTGTTTGAGTACGTTGTTTTGTTTGGGCTGTCGTTGTTGTTCTACTGATGCTTGATTGGAAGAAAGTCAGCCAGCGCCTCCAGAAGGCACTCAGAATTTTGACATGTACGTAAAGCATGGCCTTGGCCCTATTATGTTTAGTACTTTATGGCACAAATATACGAGGGACAATGCTGAATTGCAGTGGCGTTGACGGGCACTTTCGATGAACAGAAAATTAATTTCCTGCAGGAAAAATTGTTTGCAAAAAGGAGTAGGCAGTCGATGTTTGATTCTCTCAGAACATGGCAAAAGGAGGCTAAACAGAGATGAATGAAAATAGAGAAAGAGGCCCGGAAGGGGAGAATACAGACATTGACTCAAAAAGCTGTAGCGCATGATAGAGAGAAAATAGAAAAAGGAATAGAGTGTGCTAATAGGAAATTTCAATTACAATGTGAAAAGTCTTATGTTGCCCAAGAAGAAAATGATGCATTTGTGGAGGAATTGTTAGATACTCGACCTCCACCTCCACCTCCATACGCCCCACAGAGAATATACCCTGCCATGCCCCAGCCTCAGTCATCCATTCCCTCTGTCTCTGCTGTTTCTGTCTCTTCTGCTATTGATCAAGCTGCTTCGGCCACAGCGCCTCCTGCCCTTTCTTTGGCTTCGCCTTCTGCGGCTACGATGACTGCCAGTCTCCCTGCTACGCCTATTGTTTCAGCATCTCTCTCTCCAGCCCTTACACCTACGTCGCAGCCGGCAGCGATGTTGGTGCCTGTTACGTTTGTCGCTACTCCTTCCCTGTTCCTACATCCCCCAACATTATTGAGCAGCGGAACGCCGGTACGTAGACTAGGGGACGGAGACTGGGCAACTACTAGGGAATGACTGGGGCGGATATTGATATGATCAGATGTGAGAGACAAAGAGAAAAAGATAGTAGCTGATCAGGCTGCCCAGTGAGTTCGTAATCCCATTTACAGTGTGGAAGATGTGTGGAGAGTGATGAAAGATTATGAGCCTTTTGTGCAGCAGCATGCCCTTAGGCACATGTCGGCTACTTTGATTGGACTGTGGGAACAGTGTTTCAATGATGTAGCACCCCAGAATATTTATGATATTAGGGATCATGTATATGCTGCTGATATGGCACCCGGTAAAGTTTATGGTAATGTCGCGGCGTTGATCGCTTATCGTGGTAGGTTGCTTGAGAAGAGCCCAACAACAGTATCCCAGTTTCCGATGAGGGAAGTCCACCCCATATATCACCCTGAAATACCAGAGCTACGGGATCAGCATAACGTTGTTACTAGACCACAGGTAGAGCCCGATTCCAAGAACAGTGGGTCTACACTCCATGGAAAAGGAGTGAAGTTTTATCCCTTAAGACTCAGTTGCCTGACCCTAGGAAAAACCAACTGCATATTATAAGGAATTGATTGAGGCCGCTCCATTGACATTGATGACGCTTGCGGATATTGAGATCTTCTTTGGTTTACTACTGCCCGTTGATATTTGGAGACAGGTGCACGAACAGGACCATGTTGTGGAATTGGGTGGTACCTGGGATCAGATTAAAGCATGGGACCAGGAGAGGAAGCCTGGTGAGAAGCCTAAGGCAGAGATACTAGCTTTGCCTGGCCGAATTATTACGTATATGCATTCTCTTATTCCACCGAGCAGGGTAGATTGGGAGAAGTTAACGGCATGTCGTCAGAAGGAGGATGAGAGTGTGTCTGATTTTTTCACTATGTTTGAAGGCATGTTTTGGGATTTTAGCGGCCAGGATTTGTCAGTGGAGGGGGGTGTCCGATTGTTCGTTAATAGATTTGTTACGAACCTGCTTCCTGAGTTCGCGACTCAGTTACAGGCCTCGTAGAGCACTTGGACTACCTCCTCCCCTTCTGTAATTTGGAGTATGGCACAGTATTAGGAACACAGGGAAAACGAGGAGAAGGTGGAAAAAAAGCATAAAGAATTGAAGATGAAGGTGTTATTGCAGCAGGCTTCTCAAGGGAATGGTAGAGGACGTGGTGGTATGGCCCGACAGCTTCCTCGTACTAGCCGAATACTACACCTGTAGGGCCGAATCAGTGTGCGTATTGTAAAGAGGAGGGACATTGGCGTAGCGAGTGTCCGGTGTTGTTGCAGAAAGTCGCAGCCCTTAGAGGACGAGGTTCTCGTGGCCGGAGTCGTGGAGCTAGTGGACAGGACAGAGCACAGCATACTGCAACACTACAGGATCGCCCGGATAGTAACTACTTCGATGACAATAGGGGCGGCCTGTATTATCATGATGACTATGATATAGACGAGGTGACAGGTATGTCTCACAGCTAGGACAGCCAGGGACTGGGTGAGGGACCAGTTCAGATACCTGTAGATCAGCGCGGTCCTTATGTTGCTGCAGATTTGCAGGGCTCAGCTAAGGAATTTTTGGTGGATAAGGTGCAATGAATAGCTCTATTTCTCGATCATTGGTCCCCGGGGCAGCTCTATCTGGCCATAATAATGTTTCGGTAGGAGTTTCTGGTGTACCGGTTGTGAGACCCATTTCCAAACCTCTCACACTGACTATAGATCCTTTTACTGTGGATTCGCTGTTTTTGTTGACATCTAATTGCGGAGAAAATCTGATGGGCTTAGATTTATTAAAGAAGTTGCATGCTACTATATATTGTTCCCCGGAAGGTGTTTACATGACGATGGGCCCGAATGTGGTCAGCACTAAGCAATGTCTGTCCAAAGATGCACCCCTCCCTGTTTGATTTAAGGATGTGCCGCCTACGTTGTGGGCAATGGGTGACACAGACGTAGGACTATTGCAGATACCCCCAGTTTCTATCAAAATTAAAGACAATGCCATTTTGCTTCGTATTCCTCAGTAAAAAATACCGCAAGCAGGGGAGCGAGCCTTGTTACAAATTATACAGGACTTGATTAAGTCTAACCCTGGGCGTAGTGGGCGTAGCGGGGCTATGCGGAGGTCCACGGAGTTGCAAACCAACTCCGTGGAGCTCCGCTAAGCCACCCGCCTCCAACCCCCTATGAACAAGTAAATAAACATTAATTAAAAATAAATTTAAAACCACTTACCTCTCTACTGCGGCATCCCCGGGCTGCCCTCTCCTCTTCCTCGCCGTATCGGTAATCCTTGTGAAAACTGCGCATGCGCAGTTTTCACAAGGATTGTCGATACGGCGAGGAAGAGGGTAGCCCGGGGACGCTGCAGTACAGAGGTAAGTGGTTTTAAATTTATTTTTAATTAATGTTTACTTTCTTGTTAATAGTGGGGGTGGAGGCGGGGGCTGGCCAACTCCGCTGCGGAGTGTGTGGAGATGTGCCTTCTCCGCGTTCTCAGCGGAACGTGGAGAAGGCAAATCTCCACACACTACGTGGGCAGAGCGGAGGTCTCCGCCCGGGGTTGATTAAGTCAGGAGTTGTTGAGGAGACGACTGCTAATGTGTGTAATAGCCCTATTCTTCCCATTCTTAAGAGGGCACCTTCGGGCTCCTCTGATGATCATCCAGATGTTTATCATTTTGTGATTGACTTGCGCGCAATAAATAAAATAGTAGTTCCACAGTTCCCGGTGGTCCCTGACATTACTACCCTTTTGACGATGATTCCTTCTACTGCTAAATTCTTCTCTGTCATTGACCTAAAAAATGCATTCTTTAGTATTCCGATCCATCCAGATAGCAGGTACTTGTTCGGTTTTACCCTAGCTGAAGTTTTAGATTCTGTCGAACTCCTCAGGGCTATACTGAGAGCCCTAGTATATATAGTCAAGCTTTAAAAGCCCAATTGGACTCCCTTACGCTTCTTCTAGGTAATGTATTGCTCCAATATGTAGACGACCTTCTCATCGCTTCTGACACTGAAAAGGGTTGCAACAAAGGCAATACGGTTAAATTGTTGTTGCATTTGGCACACCACGGACATAAAGTGTCCCTTTCCAAATTTCAATATTGTCGACAGGAGGTCACCTACTTGGGTCACCTACTGTCGAAGGAGGGTAGGAGATTGATCCCTGAGCGCATCAGCACCATTGTTAAAATGCCTATCCCTAAAACTCAAAGGGATGTGCGCGCTTTTAATGGCATTACTTCCTATTGTCGTCAGTGGATCCCTAACTATTCGTTATTGACAAAACCCCTGCTCGCACTAACCACTAAAGATGTGTATGAGCCCTTGCCTTGGACGCCTGAATGTCAGCAGTCTTTTGAGCAATTAAAAGTTGCGCCTTGCTCTGCGCCTGTGGTTGGTACGCCTGATTATGCAAAGCCGTTTGTGCTGTACGTACACGAGACGGCTGGTTGTGCGCTTTCTGTTTTAACACAGGCCTTTGGAGGTAAGCAACGGCCGTGTGCTTATTTTTCTGCCCTTCTTGACCCTTTCACAAGAGCCCTCCTGAGCTGTCTAAGAGCGGTCGCGGTTGTGGCCGTCTCTATAAGGCAATCGACTGGGTTTGTACTTGATACTGACCTCACAGTCATGGTGCCCCATGCTGTGGATACTCTCTTGAATAAGACCAAGACACAGCACCTCATCAGTGCACGTCTGACCGGTTATGAGCTAACTCTCTTTGCACCACGTCATGATTAAACGATGTGCTACTCTGAACCCAGCCACGTTACTACCCCTCCCTTCTGAGAGTAAGGAAATTTACATACATGATTGTATCTTTCGGATGGAGGAAGAGACGAAAGGACGGGTAGACTTGACTGATGTTCCCTTATCTGACCCCCAAGGGGAACTATATGTCGATGGCTCTTGCTTTAAGCTACCATATGGCGCTACAACAGCCGCATATGCAATCACAACACTATCCACGGTAGTTGAGACGTCACGAGTTCCCTATCAGTCGGCCCAAGCTACAGAGCTTGTTGCCCTTATTCGAGCCTGCGAGTTGAGTGAGGGACTGGCTGTCAATATCTATACTGTCAGTCAGTATGCCTTCGGAGTCGCTCATAATTTAGGGCATCTCTGGGCAGAGAGAGGGTTTCTCACTTCCCATGGGATGAAGATCCTGCATGGCCCCCTTAAACATAGGCTTTTGTCGGCTTTGACACTCCCCAGGAAATTAGCGGTAGTAAAGTGCAGCGCCCACAAGACAATTACTGACAATGTGGGTAAGGGGAATGCCGTTGCAGACCAGACAGCTAAGGAGCCAGCCCAGACGAAGATGAAAAGGATATTTGTAGCAGGTCCCGCTAGGTGGCTGCCCGAGGTCCCCATGTTTGAGGATACGATGGAAAGTGTCAAGGAGATACAAAGTGAGGCAACGATTGAGGAATTGGCAATATGGCAGGAAAGCACAGCACGTTTGGATGAGGAGGGGTGTTGGACTGATAAGTCAAGGAAACAGAGAAGGTTGCTAACAGATGCATATGTTCTTCCCGTAGTCACCATGGCACATGGGCCAGCTCATATCAGTGCTAAAGGTATTTGTAAGTTGCTAGATCCTGTATGGCAAAATGATAATATCCCAAAGACTGCCACCCATTTGGTCAAATATTGTATGGTGTGCATGAAGCACAATCCTGGAAAAGGTACCCCTATGCCACCTGGTTATTTTGCACCTCCCACTTTCCCTTTTGAGGTCCTCCAGATAGATTACATAGAAATGGATCGAATCAACAATTTGCAATATGTATTAGTGGTGGTTTGTGCATTCAGTAAATGGGTCGAGGCCTATCACATGAAAGAAAACACAGCCATAGCGACTGCAAAAGTACTCCTGAAGGAGTTCTTTCCTCGCTTCGGCTTGCCCCGTTTGATTTGGAGTGATAACGGAAGCCACTTTAATGCAAAAGTCATTCAGTTAGTTTGTGAGGGACTACACATCAGACAAAAATGTCATGCTGCAAATCACCTCCAGTCAGCAGGTTTGTTTGAGAAGTACAATGGTACTCTCAAACTGAAATTGGCAAAGATTCAGAAGAGCACAGGGTTGCAGTGGCCAGATGCTTTACCATTAGCCCTTTTGTCCACAAGAACAACAGCGCATTCTAGGACAGGACTGTCACCCTACGAGGTCGTGTTCGGGCGCCCGGCAAATGTCTGGGGCTTCCCGCTTCCTCGTAGATTTTCTGAAATTGAATATCCTCTGTTAGTGGACTATCTGTATGAGTTAACTAAAAGTCTGCGTTCTATTCACCAACAGATCCAGGATTCTCTCCCGCCAGTACCCGAGGGGCCAGGACATGATGTTCGGCCTGGTGATTTTCTTCTAATCCGGAATTTTCAAAGGAAGAAGAGCTTGGAGCCAAGGTGGAAGGGACTGGTCGAGGTCCTCCTTGCCACCTGCACTGCGGTCAAGGTCACCGGCCGAAAGAACTGGATTCATAGTCCACACTGCCGCAGAGTGCCTCTGCCC
Source organism: Calotriton arnoldi (assembly GCA_963921515.1). Lineage (NCBI taxonomy): Eukaryota > Metazoa > Chordata > Amphibia > Caudata > Salamandridae > Calotriton > Calotriton arnoldi. The sequence goes on along the minus strand of CAWUFW010000013.1, from coordinate 7,524,737 downwards.
TTACCCTATGATCAGCGGGTCAAAGATGGAATAGGGGACTCGGAGTGGGAACAAGTCCCACGGTTCGTCCCCTTTTCGGATACCAAGCTCACGTGGACCCAAACAGAGGCAGAGAATGAGGAGGTGCTAAATGCGGCAGTGCCCCCGGAGATTAAGGCCATTCAAGAGCCCCTTTCTACTGGCCCCTCTGAGTCTGAGCCCCTTTTTACTGACCCCTCTGTGCCTCCAGTAGCCAGGTACAATTTGCGCCCCGACGGCGGAACAGTGCACCAAAGGAGAAGTCAGATTAGCAGCGATGGGCTGCGCAAGTCAGGCAACAGTAGTTTAGGGAGAGGCGAGATTGGTGCATTGTTGGGATATTGGACAGGATAGATCGAACGTGCTTCCCTGGAGGGAGGGGGGGTACAATATCCTGTGCAACGTGGGATTTCTTCAAGAACTAGGATCGAACAGCTCCACCGCCGGTGCTCAAGAGCGCCAACATTGATGAACAATAGGAGTCTACCAGTGAGGCTCAGACGGACACTGGGAACACTTGCCCCCCTTTTTCTTTGTCACCAGTTCCACTGCATTCCCTTTTCCCTTGCTTTGCAATGTATCCATTTAGTCGGCCCATTACTGAGGAAGAACAGCCATTTGCATCTCCGCACTCAGAGCGGGGTTGATCCATGAAAAGTAAAATAGTTTTTGCATCAATAGTTGTCATTGCACTAACAGTTGTATTGGGGATATCCTATTTTCTGGACGAGAAGTATCCTGTGCATTCTTTGGTTGGTACAACACCCATCCCCCCTGAACACATGTTTGTTACTTTGGCTCCTCACAAAGGGGAGAACCGAAAGACTTGCACTGATAATGTTTTTATACTAATGTTGCACCAAGCTCATGATGTGTCTAACAGAACAAATTGTTGGGTCTGTGGATTGCTCCCCTCAGTTACTCACAAAAGCGATAATCTGTTGTCCATGCCTTTGTCATACCTAGGAAGTTGTGAGGGATGGTTTGAACTATTTGCCATGGTACACTACCATTTTCACCAGTCCACTCAGGTTATGACATCCGCTGATTCTCGCACTGTGGTTGATTATATACGTTTTCATCATGGGTTTACTCCTATAGGTATGGCAGGTCAAAATATCTCTGGTACTTTGTCTCCAGACTCCTATATGAGCAAATATGATAAGGTGAAGAATAATACATGGCTTAGAATGGAAATGGCTGATTTCGAGAAATTTAACACCTGTGTGTATTTCCAATCTTTCCAAGACCACCATGTCACTAAAGGACAAACCAATACCGGTGTCTGTGGTCAGCTCAACAGCTGCCTTTTGCGTCCAGGGGAAGGGGGAGATAGAGGTGGGGGAAAGTAGATGCAATTTCACCTACCCACTCAGCACGATCAATAGCCCCCCTCTGATCTTACCCCCAAATGTCTATTTCGTCTGTGGATCCCAAGCTTATGTCTGGCTTCCTAGGGGATGGTCTGGCAGCTGAACGCTCTCTTTTCTTCTTCCCCCAGTGTATGTCGCTCCGCCCAATTACCATAAAGACCATCGGCTACAGCGCAGAAGTGTATACTTGTCCCGAGTGAGCAGGGTTATTGACACAAAAGATATAGATCAGACAGATACCACTTTGCAACAGTTTGAAGATGCCATGAAGGATATTGTACCCTTTTGGGGCCCCATGTCTAATAGCCTTAACATTCGTCAGCTCACGAGAGTTGTAGAAGGGGTCATTAATACAACAGTAGGAATTCTGACCAATATCACTGCTGAGCTTCAGGCTGCGAGACTCGTTACCTTACAAAACCGGATGGTGTTAGACGTCATCCTTGCTGATCGGGGAGGGGCCAGTCGCGTCATTGGTAGTAGCTGCTGCATATACATACCTGTCCACGCCCCCAATGTATATGCTGCCATACAAAAATTACACAGACTCTCCTCTGACATTCACCAAGAAAATGGTACATGGACCCTATCTGGGTGGTTTTGGGGTCTGTTTACGTCCTGGGGTTGGAATATCTTTGCTTTCCTAGCTGTAGACGCTGGTATTTTCCTCACATGTTGCATCTGTATACAATGTCTCCCGGCCTGTTGCTCTTACTGTGTTATACTTCTCACCCCAAAGCAGAAGACTCCCATCCATGATACCCATGCTGTGATTATGACTCTGAAAGAAATAGATAGTTTTATGCAGATAGACGAGGGTGTATTTGAGGACTCATCTTCCCTTGATGCTGAATGCATGGATTGCTCTGAATTCTGAAGATCATTTGTTAAATACATGCCATGCTACACTCCATATTCTCTCAACTTCGAATGGTTAGCTTCTGCTAAAAGGAGGGTCTGTTGAAATGTAAATGTTATGCACTCGTTTTGCTTGCATATTGCTCTATGTAAAGTTAGCATTTGCTGCACCATTTTAAGTTGAGCCGCATTCTGAACCATGATTGAAACTAACCCCAGCTTGCTGAGAAATGTCTCCATTTGTTTTTTTTCCTCTTTTTCTTCAGGTTTAACGCTGTCTCGCTGAGTATACTGTCCTCGTTAGCACATACTTTTCCCACTAGATAGAGGCCTTCTCCCACCAGCCCAGCTGTGGACACGGGCAGGACGACCTTCATTTATAGATAGCGTGTACCCAGCCTTAGAGTTGAAACTTATCCTACTGTACCTCTTCGTTTTAGCTGTGTGAGCCTGGAATTTTCCATCCTGGACGGTGCTTTCATTGGTTTGAGATGTACTTAATGTAACTCCATGTTGGCTGAAGCCAGTCCCTCTGCAGCAATCCAAGGAGGCTGGTCAGACCGGACTCCACTCGAGTGTACTTCTAATAAATACCTTTGGTTTGTATTCTCTACTGTCTGACCGACTCTTCATTTGTATGGAAGGCTGAGAGGTGGTCGCGAGTGACCAGGGTGACCCTAATCGGGTCACTTCCTTCAAGACTGAAGGAGAGTAATGGACATGAAGTGAGGAGACAGAGGATGGAAAGAGATAATGTGTCCGGGGGAGCTGGTATGGGAATGATTGGGTACAGTTGATCTCTTCCTCTTAGCTTTAGATTACAGAGCTCTCGTTAATTACTGAGACAGCAGCTGTCCCTCAGATTACACCGTACATACCAACCCATGAGAAATCAGAGCTATCCAATGGGATATCGTTCTCTGGTAGGTAGGCCAGCCAGAGCTCTCCGTGGGTTCTAAAACACAAATTTATCCCTCCGGTTATGCAGCCTGTGAGAGCTGAGCTACCCCTCAGTTAAATTATACAAGCAGAAAACGCTTGACAGCACGAATATCCATCCGTTTCCACTGCACTATTGTTTCTCCACTTACACCAGCCTCAGTAGTGCATGCATGCCAAACCTTACCCAACTACATGGAAGTGCCTCGTGGTCTCGTGAGGTGTGTGAAGCACTATACCTATAACCTGTGGGGATGCAGAGTAATCCATTGTAATACAGATCTGTGTCAGTAATGAGACACGCAGTGATATCAATCGGTTGCTACACTGCTTAAAGTTACTCCTGAGGGGGTGGGTGGGGGACAAAGCTCTCGGGTTACACAGCTCTGGAAAATCCTCTGCACACCACTGCTACCCCTCAGTTTATAAAACATTCAGTAAAGACAGGGACAGCAGAGCTCTCACCACTACACCAAACATGGCCCCAGAGATGTCCAATTCTCCTGTGTCTAGTGCAAGACTTTCACTCACACTCACTCTGTGCTTCCCCCATTTTGCTATGTCTGTTTCGTTTCCAATTACAAATGCAGAACTGCAGGTACCAGAACACAAAGCAGCCCATGCTGAAAAGATAAAAGGCACACAGAGAACTGTCTAAATAAAAACATGAAGCAGGACAAGTTAAGCCCTCTTCCAACCAACATGCATCACATCCCCTTGACAAGCTACAAAACAGGAAGGAAAGCATGCTTCCTGGATACTGCAGTGTGGAGTCCCCGCCACCCCCATACAAATATTGTACAAGTGAGAGTGAACTCATGTATGTCCCACCCCAGACCACAGAGGGAGAGGAGGGCAGGAAATGCATTGGTGGTAGCTGGACAGAGAAATGCAAGGGGCTTATATCATTGAACCCAAAAGCGATCAGGTTTATCGGTAACCCCCACCACTGCACAAGAGTGCACGTACATCACACTAAGCTGCCTGCCACCTAGAGATGGTCGAGCCAAGAAATTAACAGGGAGAGCCAAACCAATGGTCTGGCTTGGCTCTTAGGGCTCGTGGAAGAGCCAAGATCTGAAAATGGTTGTTGGGTAAATCACAGGCGCAGCCCGTGCAGGTAAGAGCGGTGGGGTGGGGGAATTCGACATACGATGACGAGGGTAGCTTAAATAAATAAAAGAAAACCATGGCTTTCTTTTTTTTAATTTAAGTTTCCCTCGTCGTCGTATGTCGAATACTCCACCACACCATCCCCCCACCCCACCGCTCCTACCTGCACGGACCTTGCCTGGTAAATCATACAACAAACATCCCATAAAATAAGATAAACTCTCTTCAAAATTTAAAAGAGTGCATTTCTTTAACATGTTGAAGCTTTGACATTAATACGGCACATTATAGCACTGCACTGAGAAGTACTTATTAAAAGTGATAGTTTTTAAACATGAATTATTAGTGAACTAAGAAGGCAACACCGTTATCATGTAAACCCTGTATGTGGCCCAGGTTATTATAGACCAACCCTATTGTCTATTTATTTATTTAATGAGACCATAGGTATTTGTACAACTGGTATTCTCAGCTCACATATTTGAAAGTGCTTACATACGCATTAATGATGAAAAAGGAGTATTTTTTAAATAAAATATTTGCCTATGATCAATCATTTTAAATAGGAAAGCCGCAATTTATCCAGGTTTTCTTATTTCACTTTGTTTAAATCAGCCAACAATGGCTAAGCGTCTTTCCTCTTTTATGTTGATGCTTTGTTTTTATCTCTGTGCATTTGTATGCAGTGTTTATATAGCATGAACTGGACCCGGCGGTATGGAGCACTTTACATGAGCACCAATCAGGTTAGACAAGGTCACATTCATTTTGTATAGGCACTGGAAGATTAAGTGATTTGCCCAGAATCACAGTGTGTTAAGCCAAAGCCAAGATTCAAACCTGGTTTCCCAGATCCAAAGTCGACAGTTCTGGCCCTAATGCCATGACCTGGGAGTAGAGGCAGGGTGGTAGGTAGAAACCACCTGAATGTTTGGCTCAATATGGGCTCGAGTTTCCACCAGGACCTCAAGCTAAGCCAGAGCCAGGCTTCAGGCTCGAGCTTGGCTCGAGCTTTCAGTGGCTCGCCCACTAGTCTGAGCAGTTCACGGCACACAGGTCTCAATAGACATATTCACCTACTACTCAGAGCAGTGTGCGAGGTCGACCAAATAGATGCTGCCGAGGCTGCATGCCGGAGGGCATTGCATGCTTAGAAAGAGATAATGTAGATCTCTCCGCCTGCTACTCAGATACATCCCACAGCACAATCCCTGCCTAAGCTGCATGTCAGGATTTAGCTATAGAAGAGATGGGGCGTGAAGAGCTGTAACACACATTCTTCCCTGTGCAACTGTTGTCAGATAAATGGCAGAGTTTTTCCCTCACATCAATGACATGGTAAAGGCGCATTACCCAAAAGCGCTACTTAAACTTATGCAAATTAAAGAATGAGCTATAGCCAGGTTTGCACTCAGTTTTACAATGTGCATCTATATGACCTCTAAAAAGTACCCAAGGTCAGGCCATGCATTGGGACAGGGTGGCACCTATGGATCTGCTGGTTTGGGAGCGGTGAACTGAGAACACCCTTCCTGTGGATCTCTGTTTGGGCTATGGAAGTGGATCTAAAAGGGGGCTTAGCACACCCCTACATTTTTCAACCTTCTCTTTTCTATCTTCTCTATTCCGAAAGACCAGTTCAGTTGTCAGCTCCAATGGTGTGCCTGCAATCAAGCGTTAAAAGAACAATTGATGGACAGAATGCAGAACAATGTCATACATTCACCCCAGTACAGAGATCTGGGCCTAAATCCATCGTTTTTTTGCTCACCATGCCATTCCAGTTTGGACCCAGCCATATGCAAATCAGTCTTGACCCTGTACCCAATGGGAACAGTCCAGCCCGAACTGCCAGGCCAGGTCCTCCCTGGACTGGAAACAAGCATCCTAGGACCGGTTTCGGGCTTTCAGCCCTCATCAGCCAGGATAGCTTGACTCCAGTGGCATGGAGAGCACGGGACTCACGTCTGGGGATACCCGTCCCACTCAGGGTGACAAATGCAAAAAGAACAATTGATGGACAGAATGCAGAACAATGTCATACATTCACCCCAGTACAGAGATCTGGGCCTAAATCCATCGTTTTTTTGCTCACCATGCCATTCCAGTTTGGACCCAGCCTTATGCAAATCAGTCTTGACCCTGCGCCCAATGGGAACAGTCCAGCCCGAACTGCCATGCCAGGTCCTCTCTGGACTGGAAACAAGCATCCTAAGACCGGTTTCGGGCTTTCAGCCCTCATCAGCCAGGATAGCTTGACTCCAGTGGCATGGAGAGCACGGGACCCACGTCTGGGCATACCCGTCCCACTCAGGGTGACAAATGCAAAAAGAACAATTGATGGACAGAATGCAGAACCATGTCATACATTCACCCCAGCACTTTCTTCATGTAGCCCTTGGAAACACAGCCACCCATTCATTGTGAGTTTTTTTCAATTTCAGGGTGTGCTTTATAGCAGTTACCTTGGCGTAGATGATGGTTTAATGAGGAGGAGCTTAAAGGCTCATCAGATGAGCGTCTAAAGTGCTTAGAAAGTTGTCGGGAAAACTGGTGGCGTTTTTACTGAGGGGGGCAGGGGTCAACCCATTCAAAATAAAAGGTTTTCAACAAACACAGTTGTAGCAGAAAAGAGGTACCAAATGGGTAGGGTCTTCTTGGGGGAGAAGCGGCGATCCAAAAGTACAGTGCACCCCCCGCCCAAAAGGTGACGGAGACAACTGATAATGGAGTACCTTCTCTTACCTTCACTCAACACTGCTTATCCGGCATGTTGGCCAAAGTGGGGAAAATTAGATCATATTGGGAGGGATGAAATCGAGGGGCCTGGCAGAGAGCACGGGGGCTGGGCAGGACAAATAAATATGGCAAGGCAGTCAGTCAGTTACCACTACTGGCTGTTGGTTGCTGATTCTACAAGGGCCCGAGCTTGGCTGCTGGTCTGGGCCTGGCTGGCTGTGGCTGTCTGGGCTCAGGGGTGAGGTTGTGTGTGACAGGGTGAGGGAGGGCGGGGGCAGGCAAAATTATTTATACAAGTCCCGTCATTGGTAGCGCTTTTGGGCACTACTACTGATTGACGGCCCTGTGAGCAAACACACCTCCAGGGGTGGTCATGTGGTTTCATTTTGATTTTTTTTTTTTAAAAACAAAGTTGAGTCCACGTTGGTGTTGGCTGGCCCCGGGAGGCTGGAATCGAGATGGGGAAGTGAGTAGTGATTATAATGGCCAGAAATGCTGGTTTTTGGTGCTGGGAGCTGATATTGCAGCACTACTGCAAAACCGCCCTCCAGTAACAAAACCGGCCTCCCACCCTTCCAGCCGCCTAGGGAAATGCCAGATGCCTGGTACAGCCAGTGCTCTTGCTTCCATGCCAAAGCCCGCCACCTGTGCACAGTGCCGGAGGGTGCTCCCTGGAGCTCAGGCCCCCCGCCCTGCAGGGGCTGGGGAGACTATTGTTACGCCACTGCAGAGAGCAGCTAAATATGTGGTTGCCAGAGTTCTCGATAGGTGCCTAGTTGAGAGGTTAATGCTAGAGTCAGGCGCTCCATTCCCAGTATATGCCACATTCGGTTAAACCATGCTATGTGTGTTGGGAGCTTCTCCGGTCCCCAGTGAGTAAGATTGGCTTGAAGTGCTGCTCCCAACGCTAGACCAATGTGTCACCCTCTACAGGATTTGAGTGGAAAAGACAGCAGACTGGGGAGTCCCAGGACAATGTATGCTGGAAAGCATGGCAGTTGGGTATCAAGATAAATGTCAATGTGAGCCAAGTCCTCTTTCCAGTATCGCGTGGAGTCCCACAGCCGCTCCAGCAGTCCACACTTCACCTGGGGTTGCCTGGAGTGCTCCTTTAAAGGAAAATAGTGTAAAGCAGCACAAAGTGAGATTTGTGTTTCTGTTAGAAAAACTTTTTAGCACAAATAAACCTTTGCACTGGAAAGTATTTCCTTGATCAAGACTGCTCCACTTTGAGGTACTTTGTGTGACTTTGCAGCAGCACATATTCTTCATAAATGTTCCCAAATACGCTCCTAAATCAGATGCTTGATTACTATGCTAGTTAGACAGGGGCCCATTTATGTGAATGGTGTGTGTGGTTTCACCACAGGAACACTCCAGTGCCATCCAGAAATTCTCTGCTAAGATCATGGAATGTTGATACTGGGGCAAAATGACTATGTATCAGAGGCAGTTTACAGGAGTTTGGACTGCGCTGAAAACTAAGAGGAAGCCGCACATCAGGTTTCTTGAAGAGCCTACATTAACGGTTGTTGAAGGGTATTTATCACTGACAAAAAATATACATAAAGAGAATACATTTAGAGTTCCAAAACAAAATCTAAAAAAGAACAACATTCTACACAATCATAAGTAGTGCCCTTTCCAAGCCTTGTTCATGACCTCACACAAGACCTCACTGATGGCAGATGTATGTCAGAATATCGTCAGCATTGTGTAGGAGAGTAGGATCTGCCTCTTATGTTGCCCCCACTTTTTTTCTGATGTTTACACTGGTTTCAGGCTATAGTCTGGCTGGGTCCCTGCTAATCAGGGCCCCAGCCTCTCTGTTCTCTCTAAACGATTTGGAGTGCACTCTAGGTGCACTAGTGATTGGATACTGTGGTACCTTATGAGTCCCTAGTATATGGTACCTTAGGTACCAAGGGCATAGGTACTTCACAGGCCTACCAGGGGCTGCAGCATTTATTATGCCACCCCTGGGAAGCAGACTAAATCTGACACCACAGGCCTGCTACTGCAGCCTGAGTGAGGAAGGGCTAGCACTCCTCACTGAGATATAGGTTCCCTATATCTCTCCTACACACACATGTAACCCTATCAGTCACCCCTAAGGCAGGCCCTATCAATCCTGAGGGCAGGGTGCTTGGCTTCTATGTGAGGGGTGCCTCTGCCTGAGCAGGGCCCCTCTGCAGCTCTCAGAGTCCATTCTCTGGTGCTGTTTGTGGATGCGGTTAAACCATATACTTTTAAGTGCATTATATCCTCGTGGTAAAATGCTAACTTTGGAATGGCTGCATCGAAACATGTCGTGTTTGGTGTCAAACACCTTGAATACTACCCCCCGCCAGTCCTGGCGGCGGGGGTAGCATTCCACCCTTCTAGAGGGATAGACATGTACCTACTGTGGAAACGCGGTAGAATCCTGCAGAGCCCTGGCATCACAAAATGGATGCCACCAGTCACAGACACTGGGCTGCCCTCCTGCTGATGACCAACACTCGCAGTGGAGGAAGCCCAACAATAGATATCCTGTCCCAAAGGGGTGTGACCACCTCCCAGACAGGGTTTAGTGTATTGGGGCTGGGTGGGTGCACTCTTAGAGTGCTTTGAAGTCCTGCACTGGGGGAGCAGAAGGCTCCTCTGTGCATATGCCAGTTCAAACCGGCTCAGGGGCTACCTGTCCCTGCTCTGGCGCGAAACTGACAAAGGGAAGTGGGTGTAGCCGCCCACTCCCCTGACCCTCCCATAGGTAGGGTCATAGAGCTAGTCCCTCCCCTTCTTTTAGTATAAGAGGGGGAACCTGTGCATTGCACCCTAGATTTCCCCTGGACGACGCTCTACAAGAAGAATCCCGGACCTTCGACGTTCCACTACCTTTGGAAGACTGAAGAATCTCCCTTGGAGTCAAGGAGTGACTCCCCTGATTGGCAGGCACCAAAAACTACAAACGACGGTCACAAACTACGCCACTCCCGCCGGAGTCCAAAGTCCCTGCAGCCCAAGAAGTGGATTTCCTGACTTCTCAAAGGCCATCGTGAGTCCCCAGCGAAGCTGAGGCCAGTGCACCCCAAGAGTAACGAGGAACCATGACCCCTGGGTACCGGGCACTATTGTCAAGTGCAACCCCTTCACAACGTTCCATGAACTTGTGCTTTGGACCACGTGTGGTCCCAGCCTCCAGTAGGAATCCCTCCTAAGATCAGAGGCCTACCACGTCCCTAGTGACCGTGGGCCCCTGTGAGAGAATCCTCCCGAGGCGTCTTCGCGATCCCTTGCCAGCCGGCTTGCGGGTCCCCAGAAGACTTTCCAAAGAAACCAAAGGGCTCTCCTGGTTGCTCCAGGCCTGCCCTGACTTACCCTCGCTGGGTGAGTTCCACAGACCTTGCTGGTCTGCGCCATTGTCTCTTCGCACTTTCCCCGAGACTTGCTGTTACCAAGGCTTGTTGGCTCCGATCGAGTTGCCGATACCGCAGTAAGCTGCAGACATCGTGGGACACGCCGAATCCAGCTCCTGGTTGTCAACGATGCCTCCTGGACCTCATGGCTGAAGAGTCAAGGCAACTGCGAACGACCTGAATCGTGCGACGACGGTGGGCATCCATCTTCCTTGCCCCGAGTCACTGCCAAGTGACTTTGAACACTGTCCCCTCTGCTTTCAGGTCTTCCATCTTCCGAATCCAGGCTTGGATTCCTCCGGACACTTCTCCTGTCGCCGCAAGCAGCAAGTCTTCACTGGCTCCCATTGAAAACAACGCCGCGACCCGACACCAAAGAACACCTATGCACCCGGCTCCCCTGGGTGAGGTAACTTCAGCACTACGGTGCTCCTGTGGGTGTGGGCCTCAGAACTACTTACCCTGTAAGTGACTTGCTTGTAGCTTCCCTCGAAGTGTCCTAAAGCTCTAACTTTCCCAGTGCGACTATCGCACTGACTCGTACCTGGTTCGCGTCTGTGTTAGACACACCGCGTCCAACTCCCTTGCAATACCATCTGTAACCGCGTCCTTCGACTCGTACAAGGACCGATCGGTGTGTTCGCCTCGAACCCGCAAGGGACCTTTAACATTGATATCTCAATCGCGTCTGAGTGCATAGACTCGTACAGGATTCGCATTGGTGCCAGGTCACCGCGTCCGTCCCCTGTGGGTCTCCTACAACTACCTGGGGTGGTTCTTGGGGTCCCTCGATTCTAGATGCCCTAGACCTAGGTCTAGCAAACTAAGATTGTAATATTCAATTGTGCTAAACTTATCCTGATAATATTTGACTTGTACATATGTTCCTGTCCTCTAATCTCATAAAGAGATTAGTAGAGAGTGTTTATTAATAAATACATATATATTTGATATATATTCCTATGTGGTGTCTTTTCATTTGGTGATTCAAGAGATTGTGTGGTAAAACAAGCTGCTTTACATTCCTTCAAGACTTAGCCTGAAGGCTGCTCTCCACAGCTACCACTAGGATAGCTTTCTATAAAGGTTGTCTTAAACCTATCTACCATAAGAGTCGAATTGTTCTGGTGCAAGGTGTCCACTTTAATTAGTGAACAGCATATACCAGGCCAACTTCTCACATTGGTGGGCAGCGTGTGGGATTCCAGCTTGCTATTGTTGTACCAGAAAATCTCTATTTGAATTACTAACTGAAAACCACTATAGGTACTTAAGGTACATATAAAGTCAAGCTTAGTATCGATAAGTTCTACTGAACTTAGAGCTGTGTGCCAAGGGATAGCACACCCTTTCTACAGCTCAAGCTAGTATCAGTAGGCCACAAACTAGTGTAGGTAGTACAACACTGCACAACACTAGAATGTCCTTAAAGGGTGGAACCAGTGGATCCACTCAGCCTCAGTATAAGGACATAGCTTTCTCTGACTTGAGAGCCATGTGTGTTGAAAGACACCTGAGACTAGGACAGAGTCCCTCAACCCTGCACCTGATAGATCTGCTGACAGCAGATGATCTTAGATTGGCTCTAGGAGCTAATGGGTCTGAATCAGTGGGTGGGTCAATTACAGTATCTGGGTCAGACGATGAAAATCCGAATGACCAGGACTCTGTGATTGAAGGGCCAGGCCTCAAGGGGCCTGAAAAGGACAGAGGAATTCTCCCTAAGAGAACTGACAGAGTGGATGAGAGGCATAGGTCCCCTTCCAGGGAATCTGAGCACTCTTATCACTCTGGCAGAGAATTTGTCCACCAGAGGAACTCATACTTTCCCATAAGAGAGACCTCCTCTGAAAGAATGTGCAAACTGCTGCAGTATGAGGAAGCAAGAGTTGCCCTCAGAACCAAGCAGTTGGCACTGGATAGAGAAGCCCTGGAGATCCAGAGAGCTTCTCGACGAGAGGGGTTAGAACCCCTTGGTGGCAGCAACAGTGTCCCTAGAGGCAGAGAATCTATTCCAGACCATAGGAACCTGAGCAAGGTTGTTCCTCCCTACCAGAGTGGGGATGATATCCACAAGTGGATAACTGCTATGGAGAGGGCCTGTAGAGTACAGCAGGTCCCCAAAAGCAGTGGGCAGCAATCTTGTGGCTCTCCTTTTCAGATAAAGGTAGAGACAAGCTCCTCACTGTTAGAGAAGAGGATGCTGATGATTATGAAGTCCTGAAGAGTGCACTGATAGATGGGTTTGGCTTAACCACTGAACAGTACAGGTTAAAGTTCAGAGACACCCAGAAGGCACAGACTCAGGACTGGACTGACTTTGTTGATTGTGCAACCAAGGCTCTGGAGGGTTGGCTGGTTGGCAGTAGGGTTACTGATTTCAAGGGATTGTATAATCTGATGATGAGAGAACAGATCCTTAATAATTGCCAGAACCAGTTGTTGCATCAGTACCTGGTGGACTCGGATCTGACCTCTCCCCAAGAATTGGGAAAGAAGGCAGACAAGTGGGTCAGAACCAGGGTGAGGCAGAAACCCCAGAACCAAGGGGTGACACCAAGAAGCAAGATCCTAAGGGCTCTGAGAAAGGTGGGGATAAGTCAAAAGACCAGAAGTCTTCACAAGGGCCCCACAAATCTGCATCTGGTGGGGAGTCACAATCCAACAAGGGAAAAGGCCAAAAGAAGCCCTGGTGCAAATTCTGTAAACAGAAAGGGCACTGGACTTCTGACTGTAACAAGTCCAAAGACCAGACCACCACCACTCCTGCCCCTAAGGCAACTGTTCCCCCTAGTTCAGCTACTGGTGGAGGTGGTACACAAAATAAGGGTGTATTGGGTTGACCCTGGGTTCTGAAGTGGACTCTGACCTAGTCAGAGTGCCCACTCAGGCAATGCTGATTTGTGAGGGAGACCTTAATATGTCCTTCCTAGTGAGTCCCAGTAATCTGGGCAAATACAAACAGCAGCCTGTAATAAATGGCAAACAGGCTTTGGCATTTAGGGACACAGGTGCTAGTGTCACCATGGTGGCAGAGGATCTTGTGGACCCTGGACAGATCATCCTGGGCGAAATGTACCAGGTGACCAATGCAAGCAACGCCAAGACCAACCATAGTCTGGCAGTTGTGAATTTCTCCTGGGGAGGGGTAACTGGCCTCAAGAATGTTGTAGTCAGTGCAGACCTCCCTGTCGAATGTCTATTGGGCAATGATCTAGAGACTTCAGCCTGGTCTGAAGCAGAGTTATGGACTCATGCTGAGATGTTGGGCATCCCTGCAGAGGTATTTGCTGTGACCAGGTCACAAGCAAGAATGCATGACACTGAACCAGCTCTGGATCCTGGAACAATGGACCAGATGCTTCCCAAGAGGAGGAGCAGTAGGGTAAAGGCAGTGCCTTCCCTCTGTCTCAGATCTCAGATTCACCCCCAGAGGGAGGTAAAGCAGATCCTGAAGAAGGAACTGCCCCAGAGGGACTTGAGCCTGATCAGGTTGAGTTCTTGGGGGCAGGGGCCCTTCTAGGGAAGATCTGAGGAAGGAGCAATAGTGCTGCCCCTCTTTGAACCCCTCAGACAGCAGGCTGCTGCTGAGGCTGCTGGGAGTGCTAGTGGGTCCCATAAAGTTTATTGGGATGAGGGACTCCTATATTCTGAGGGTAGAGACCCAGCCCCTGGAGCCACCAGGAGGTTGGTAATACCTCAGAAGTTTAGGGGGTTCCTCTTCACCCTAGCACACGATATCCCTTTAGCAGGACACTTGGGCCAAAACAAGACCTGGGACAGGCTTGTTCCACATTTTCATTGGCCACATATGTCAGAGGACACTAAGGAGTTTTGTCGCTCCTGTGTCACATGCCAAGCCAGTGGTAAGGCAGGTGGCACAACAAAGGCCCCCCTGATACCACTACCGGTGGTGGGGGTACCCTTTGAAAGGGTAGGGATTGACATTGTTGGTCCCCTTGACCCTCAAACTGCATCTGGGCACAGGTTTATCCTGGTGGTAGTGGATCATGCCACCAGGTACCCAGAAGCAATTCCCCTAAGGACCACCACAGCCCCTGTGGTGGCAAGAGCCCTCATTGGAGTCTTCTCCAGAGTGGGTTTTCAAAAGGAGGTCATTTCTGACAGAGGTACCAACTTCATGTCAGGATATCTAAAAGCAATGTGGAAGGAGTGTGGTGTAACTTACAAGTTCACCACCCCCTATCACCCACAATGCAATGGTTTAGTTGAACGCTTCAACAAAACCTTGAAAGGAATGATTAAGGGACTCCCAGAGAAGCTTAGGCGGAAATGGGACCTTCTTCTTCCTTGCCTGTTGTTTGCAAACAGAGAGGTTCCACAGAAGGGGGCTGGTTACAGCCCATTTGAGCTTCTGTTTGGGCATCCTGTGAGAGGTCCACTGTGTTTGGTAAAGAGGGCTGGGAGTTACCTCTCAAGCCCCCAAACAAGATGTGATGGACTATGTACTTGGTCTCCGCTCCCGGATGGCTGAGTACATGAAAAGGCAACCAAAAACCTAGAGGCCAGCCAAGAATTACAGAAAGCTTGGCGTGACTAAAGGCTGTACTGACTGTATACCAGCCAGGACAGAAAGTGTGGGTGTTGGAGCCTGTGGCCCCAGCAGCCCTCCAGGACAAGTGGAGTGGCCCCCATACAATAGTTGAACAGAAGGGAGAAGTCACCTACCTGGTGAATCTTGGAACTCCCAGGAGCCCCCTGAGGGTGCTCCATGTCAACAAATTAAAGCCATATGTTGACAGGGCTGACATGGGCTTGCTCATGGCAACTGATGAGGACCAGGAGGAGGAGAGTGACCCTCTCCCTGACCTGCTCTCTCAGAACCCTGATGATGGGTCAGTAGATGGTGTTGCTTTGGCAAGCAGCCTCACTGACCATCAGCAAACTGAGTGCAGACAAGTTCTGCAACAGTTTAGACATATGTTTAGCCTGACCCCTAGTCAGACTTCCTGGTGCACCCACGAGGTGAACACTGGAGACAGTCTGCCTGTCAAGAATAAAATCTACAGGCAACCTGACCATGTCAGGGACTGTATCAGGACTGAAGTCCAGAAAATGTTGGAGCTAGGTGTAATTGAGCCTTCAGATAGCCCTTGGGCTAGTCCAGTAGTCCTGGTACCCAAGCCTCATACCCAGGGTGGTAAGAAAGAAATGAGGTTGTGTGTAGACTACAGAGGCCTCAATGCAGTCACTAGGACTGATGCCTATCCCATACCAAGGGCAGATGAGCTGATTGATACTTTGGCCCCAGCCAAGTATCTAAGCACGTTTGACCTAACAGCTGGCTACTGGCAGATCAGATTAGCTGATGATGCAAAAGCCAAGACAGCATTTTCGACACCTGGTGGGCACTATCACTTTGTGGTGATGCCCTTTGGATTGAAAAATGCACCTGCCACTTTTCAGAGGTTGGTGAATAAAGTTCTGACAGGGATGGAAACTTATTGCTCAGCTTATCTAGATGATATTGCTGTCTTTAGTTCCTCCTGGCAGGATCACCTGGTCCTCCTCAGGAATGTTTTGGAGGCCCTGCAAAAGGCAGGCCTCACTATCAAGGCCACTAAGTGCCAGATAGGGCAGAGTCAGTTTGTGTACCTGGGCCACCTTGTAGGTGGAGGTCAGGTTCAGCCTTTACAGAGCAAGATCCAGACCATAATGGAATGGGTTGCTCCAACCACCCAGACACAGGTGAGAGCCTTCTTAGGCCTATCTGGGTACTATAGGAGGTTTGTCAAGGGATATGGATCTATAGTGACCCCCTTGAATGATCTGACCTCAAAGAAAATGCCAAAAAAGGTTCAGTGGACAGCTAGCTGTCAGAAGGCATTTGAAGACCTAAAGCAGGCCATGTGCACTGCCCCCATCTTACAGAGTCCAGACTACACCAAAAAGTTCATTGTCCAAACAGATGCTTCTGAGCTGGGTGTGGGAGCTGTACTGTCTCAACTGAATGATGAAGGTCAAGACCAGCCAGTAGCTTTTATTAGCAGAAGGCTGACCCCTAGAGAGAAACGTTGGTCAGCTATAGAGAGGGAGGCCTTTGTTGTGGTATGGGCCCTGAAGAAGCTGAGGCCATACTTGTTTGGTACTCACTTCATAGTTCAGACCGACCACAAGCCCCTCCTATGGCTTAAACAAATGAAAGGAGAAAACCCAAAACTTTTGAGGTGGTCCATTTCCCTACAGGGGATGGACTATACAGTGGAACATAGACCTGGGACCCAACATGCCAATGCAGATGGACTCTCAAGGTATTTCCACTTTGAACACGAAGACTCAACTGGTCAAGGTTAGTTTAGTGTCCCTGCATTTGGGGGGGGTTGTGTAGGAGAGTAGGATCTGCCTCTTATGTTGCCCCCACTTTTTTTCTGATGTTTACACTGGTTTCTGGCTATAGTCTGGCTGAGTCCCTGCTAATCAGGGCCCCAGCCTCTCTGTTCTCTCTAAACGATTTGGAGTGCACTCTAGGTGCACTAGTGATTGGATACTGTGGTACCTTATGAGTCCCTAGTATATGGTACCTTAGGGACCAAGGGCATAGGTACTTCACAGGCCTACCAGGGGCTGCAGCATTTATTATGCCACCCCTGGGAAGCAGACTAAATCTGACACCACAGGCCTGCTACTGCAGCCTGAGTGAGGAAGTGCTAGCACCCCTCACTGAGATATAGGTTCCCTATATCTCTCCTACACACACATGTAACCCTATCAGTCACCCCTAAGGCAGGCCCTATCAATCCTGAGGGCAGGGTGCTTGGCTTCTATGTGAGGGGGTGCCTCTGCCTGAGCAGGGCCCCTCTGCAGCTCTCAGAGTCCATTCTCTGGTGCTGTTTGTGGATGCGGTTAAACCATATACTTTTAAGTGCATTATATCCTCGCGGTAAAATGCTAACTTTGGAATGGCTGCATCGAAACATGTCGTGTTTGGTGTCAAACACCTTGGAATACTACCCCCCGCCAGTACTGGTGGCGGGGTAGCAATCCACCCTTCTAGAGGGATAGACATGTACCTACTGTGGAAACGCGGTAGAATCCTGCAGAGCCCTGGCATCACAAAATGGATGCCACCAGTCACAGACACTGGGCTGCCCTCCTGCTGATGACCAACACTCGCAGTGGAGGAAGCCCAATAATAGATATCCTGTCCCAAGGGGGTGTGACCACCTCCCAGACAGGGTTTAGTGTATTGGGCTGGGTGGGTGCACTCTTAGAGTGCTTTGAAGTCCTGCACTGGGGGAGCAGAAGGCTCCTCTGTGCATATGCCAGTTCAAACCGGCTCAGGGGCTACCTGTCCCTGCTCTGGCGCGAAACTGGACAAAGGGAAGTGGGTGTAGCCGCCCACTCCCCTGACCCTCCCATAGGTAGGGTCATAGAGCTAGTCCCTCCCCTTCTTTTAGTATAAGAGGGGGAACCTGTGCATTGCACCCTAGATTTCCCTGGACGACGCTCTGCAAGAAGAATCCCGGACCTTCGACATTCCTCTACCTTTGTAAGACTGAAGAATCTCCCTTGGAGTCAAGGAGCTGAGGCCAGTGGACCCCAAGAGTAACGAGGAACCGCGACCCCTGGGTACCGTGCACTATTGTCGAGTGCAACCCTTTCACAACGTTCCACAAACTTGTGCTTTGGACCACGTATGGTCCCAGCCTCCAGCAGGAATCCCTCCTAAGATCAGAGGCCTACCACGTCCCGAGTGACCGTGGGCCCCTGTGAGAGAATCCTCCCGAGGCGTCTTCGCGATCCCTTGCCAGCCGGCTTGCGGTTCCCCAGAAGACTTTCCAAAGAAACCAAAGAGCTACCCTGGTTGCTCCAGGCCTGCCCTGACTTACCCTCACTGGGTGAGTTCCACAGACCTTGCTGGTCTGCGCCATTGTCTCTTCGCACTATCCCCGAGACTTGCTGTTACCAAGGCTTGTTGGCTCCGATCGAGTTGCCGACACCGCAGTAAGCTGCAGACATCCAGCTCCTGGTCATCAACGATGCCTCCTGGACCTCGTGGCTGAAGAGTCAAGGCAACCGTGAACGACCTGAATCGTGCGACAACGGTGGGCATCCATCTTCCTTGCCCCGAGTCACTGCCAAGTGACTTTGAACACTGTCCCCTCTGCTTTCAGGTCTTCCATCTTCCGAATCCAGGCTTGGATTCCTCCGGACACTTCTCCTGTCGCCGCAAGCAGCAAGTCTTCACTGGCTCCCATTGAAAACGACGCAGCGACCCGACACCAAAGAACACCTATGCACCCGGCTCCCCTGGGTGAGGTAACTTCAGCACTACGGTGCTCCTGTGGGTGTGGGCCCTAGAACTACTTACCCTGTAAGTGACTTTCTTGTAGCTTCCCTCGAAGTGTCCTAAAACTCTAACTTTTCCAGTGCGACTATCGCACTGACTTCAGTACCTGGTTCGCGTCTGTGTTAGACACACCGCGTCCAACTCCCTTGCAATACCATCTGTAACCGCGTCCTTCGACTCGCATAAGGACCGATCGGTGTGTTCGCCTCGAACCCGCAAGGGACCTTTAACATTGATATCTCAATCGCGTCTGAGGGCATAGACTCGTACAGGATTCGCATCGGTGCCAGGTCACCGCGTCCGTCCCCTGTGGGTCTCCTACAACTACCTGGGGTGGTTCTTGGGGGTCCCTCGATTCTAGATGCCCTAGACCTAGGTCTAGCAAACTAAGATTGTAATATTCAATTGTGCTAAACTTATCCTGATAATATTTGACTTGTACATATGTTCCTGTCCTCTAATCTCATAAAGAGATTAGTAGAGAGTGTTTATTAATAAATACATATATATTTGATATATATACCTGTGTGGTGTCTTTTCATTTGGTGATTCAAGAGATTGTGTGGTAAAACAAGCTGCTTTACATTCCTTCAAGACTTAGCCTGAAGGCTGCTCTCCACAGCTACCACTAGGATAGCTTTCTATAAAGGTTGTCTTAAACCTATCTACTATAAGAGTCGAATTGTTCTGGTGCAAGGTGTCCACTTTAATTAGTGAACAGCATAGACCAGGCCAACTTCTCACACATAAATATTATCTGACAGAAATAAGGTGTTCTAAATTTTATTTAGGAAAAAATTAACTACAATAGGGCTACATTTTTTGGAAGTGATATTTAGAGCACAATAATCCTGTCTTATGATATTTTGATTATGATATTCTGGTACCATACTACAAATGGCATCTCAGATGACATCAACAATGACATCACTTGTGAGATCACATGTTTCATCACCTATTACATCATCATTGACATCATCTTTGTGGACCCATAATATTATTAAATGGCTCCTTGATGATACCAACATAGACTGGTAAAGTACTTTTTTGAATAACATCAAAAGGTGAGGGGAATCCTTATCATTTAATTCAACAAAAGGGTACTATCTGTGCATACAACCATTGTCCACAAATTCATTCACAAAGGCTATAAAACATCACATATGTCATCACCTGACACTCTCTATGATTTCATCATAAAGGATAAATAGGGAGAGATACGTCAATCTTACTTCTCCAGGGTCTCATCGTTACTAATCACCAACCGTTAAAATACTTCTATAAAAACATAAATGGTTATACAAGTAAAAATATATGTTCATTTAAGTATTAATATTTCTCAGTGAATACATCTTTCAAATGTCAGAGTAACATTTCATAATTTCAATGGAATCATATTCCATGGATCAACAACTTAATTTTTTTCCAAAACATTTTATTGTTATAAAAACTGATCAAAATATCCTCCCAGTGTTCATCCATTCTTCACTCCTCAACATTTACAACATACTCAAACTACAATATTCATTCAACAACCACATTCATCATTACAACATGTACATACAATTGATCTAATTTCTATTCATATGGAAGTCATAGACGGATGTATTCTCAGAAATGATGACAAAACATTTTGATTAATTAAAAATTATTCACCTTCCTCAGGACGTATTGGATAGCGAGCAAATATAATGTCCTAAAGTAAGCACCCACCATTCTGAACAGATAAAGAACGCTTATGGAGATCAATTTTAAATGACTTCTCAACAATTCTCTTCTGAAATGTGTGATATCCACTTTATCAGGCATGAACGTTTTCCCCACTTTGCATTCAATATATCCAAAAGTGATGTATCAATTCACAGAGTCTTCTTTTCAGCATTGCTTCAATAAAAACATCCCAAAAAGGTTGTATCTTTCTGGTGCAATTGTTGGCATCTTGATTACGGTCCACATTTAATCAGTACATGCAGCAGTTTGTGCAGTATACATCTCTTACTAAGTGGATATTATGTTATAGTAACCTGGATACTCATGTACAGATTAGAGAATGTTATGATGAGAAACTGGATGCTTTACTGAGCAGACCTCCAATGAGTAGGAAAAATTTCCATCATGGAGTTAAGCAAGAGCAATAGAAAGATAAATAGATGTATGAGTGAGCGATTTGTACTGACTCTTTGTTAGTACTATAGAAATGGTATGAATATTGAAAATTATTGAACCTGACACAGGAAACAAATATGCATGACAATAATAATGTCATCATTTTGATACTTGGATGCAATTTTGTGGGCTAGAAAGGGCATAGTAGACTGCAGGGGAGGGCCACTACAGCCAGAGACATAGTTCAGGAGGCACAAAATTAAAAGACTTATCCCAGTACTTCCCAGGTTACCCAGCATGTTGGAATGCTTAATGAAAATGGTTCAATTTATTAGAGTTATATGAATGGATAGAGTGAGAAGAGTGAAGGTACGTGTGTCTGATGGAATATCTCCAACAAAAATATTGGCAACAAAAATTTCACCAAAAAATATAGAGGACACAAATATCAACTTTATCGACTTTGAATATAGAGCTAAAATATTGAAAACAAAAATATAAAAGACCACAATATTGCCAAAATTGGGTAAGCATACTGAATTTTATCTGTTACACACTATATTGCATTTAAAACCTAAGTTGACTTTAAAAATAATATTACATTAACTTACAAACATAAAATTAAATATATCATTTAAAATAATTGCATACAATTATAAACTATATTTACAAACATAAAAGTATTCATTAAACATAAATAATAAAAATTTTAATAATAATTAATTGCAATAATAAACAATAGATTAAAAAAAATATCAAATGTATACAACATGATTTATGAAATAAATTAAGAACTGCAAAAAATAAATAATAAAAAAACTATTGACATTAAACTAACTTTTTACAAATGAAACAAAAAATACATAATTAACAACTGAAACAAAATCAGATAAAAACCTTTGACTTGGGGAATGGGGGTCAAATATCCCTACTTCCACTCCAATCTGAGCAACATTGGGGAAAGTATTGACATTTTCTATCAAATAACCAAAATAAATTAACATAACCAATGATTTAACACATTAAAACATTAAATAGAGCCAATTTTATTTTTTTAAATACTCCCCACCCTATTCCTCTACAAACCCAATAACCACCCAAAAAAAGATAGAATTGACATAAAACAAAAAAACCTTACACATTTATCTCATGTCAAAAACACAAACACTGATAAATAATTACACATACCTATTGTTAGATTTGGGGGTCTCTAGTTGGCAGAGGTAGGTACCTTTGTCCAAATAGGGACCCTTGCGTAAGGAAAAAAAAAAAGTCCTCATGTACACAGTTTTTTCAAGGAAGTTGTTAATCAGTTAGGAACAGTCGGTAACCAGAGTGCGTTCTCTTGGCCCAGAGGTAGGGCAGGTTGGTTTGATATAAATGACTGAAACTAGAATTTGTACTTGGAATGTCAATGGCTTAAGGGTCCCAAGTAGGCGTAGGAGGATATTCCAATACCTAAGACAGGCGGACTTTGATATCATGATTTTACAAGAGACTCACTTAACATCTGAGGAATGGGAGCTGGCTGTCGCAAAGCAAAGATGGATCGATAGCTCTCTACATACCAGACAACCTTTCTGTACTAAAGGTGTTGCCATGATTATTAAAAAATCTGCAAAAGCTATCTTAGGTTCTCCCAAGTTAGACAGTAAGGGGCGGTGGATTATAACTGATATAAAGATACGAAATGAGTGGGTGACTTTGGTGGGATACTATGGCCCAAATATAGATGATGAGTAATCTCTTAGAACGATCTATAATCATTTATTAGACTCCAACTTCCCCATTATTATGGGTGGTGACTTTAATGTCCTTCTGAATCCGGCTCTTGATAGGTCCCGGGGGGGGAGAGTAATACCTACGAAAATGGGCTCACTGATAAAAACTATTATGGGGGATTTAAATCTGGTAGATATCTGGAGAATAAAAATAAGACTATAACTGGCCTTCAAAATTTTACATTTCATAATAAAAATACAAACATCATTCTAGAATAGACTATTTTTTGATAGATTCTAGGCTGACAGAATTGGTCAATTTAGTCTCTCACATTCCAGAACATCTGTCAGATCATTCAGCGGTCCAGATAAATCTAAAATTTCCAGGTATATAGAAACCAAAAGATGGACATTTGATAAAGTCATCCTTAAAGATGAGTCAGTGATCGAACAATTAAAAGCTGACACCCTGTTCTTTTTAAGTAAATGATCAGTCGGCCCCTTTAGAGGTAATATGGGATGCCTGCAAGGCTTATATTAGAGGCAGAATTATTGGTTTTTCAGCAAAAATTAATAAGGATAAAAAGGAAAAATTAAGTTACTGGAAGCAGAAATTCGTAGAGTTTCGCTTAATCAAACATCCAGTCGAAGGAGGTAGAGCAGAAGGAGGAAAGTCTAGAGCTACTTTCTAAACGACAAGATCTGGCTGATTATCTTGATAATATTACTAGAGTGCAATGGGAAGTTAGCAGATTGGCTAATTATGAATATGGAGAAGCCAGTGGGAAGTTCTTGGCCTGGAAATCTCGAGTTGACCTAACTAGAAATCTGATCAAAGAGATATGCAATCTCGAAACGGGAGAGATATGCTCAGAAAGGGCCAAGATAGAAAAGGAGTTCAAACTATTTTTTAAAGATCTGTATACTGAAGACCTAGAAGTTACTGACTCCCAAATTAAAAATTATTTAGCTAAAGTCTCCTTACACTCATTATCGGAAGAACAGGCACAACATCTTAACAAGAAGCTTTCACTATCTGAAATTAGAACTGTAATAAAAAACTTAAAGAGAGGTAGTGCCGCTGGCCTAGATGCTATTCCCAATGAGTTTTATATCACCCTTAATGAGACGCTTGCCCCGTTCTTAGAGAAATTATTCAATAGTATTCTCTTAACTAACTCTTCAATCCCCAGCTCTGTGGAATGAGGCTGCAGGTTTCTTTGATCTTAAAACCTAATAAAGATTTTAAAAATGCTAGATCGTATAGACCCATCTCCCTGCTTAATTGCGACTATAAAATCTTTGCGCAAATTATAGCAGGAAGACTGAATAATATAATGGGAAAGTTAATTCACTCGGATCAAAAGGGATTTATTAGAGGGCGCCAACTGCACGACTTAACTCACAAGCTGATAGGAGCTATTGACATCGCTTCAGCCAATAGCTTACCACTTACTATCTTTGCGTTTGACGTGGCCAAAGCTTTCGACCGAGTGAATTGGCTTTGCTTATATCATCTAGTTGAAGCGTTTGGCTTAGGAGAGAATATTCTACGAACTATTAAGAATATATATAGAACTCCCACAGCTAGGATTATAGTCAATGGAAATCTAACTAAGTCAGTTACTTTAGAGCGAGGCACTAGGCAGGGTTGTCCCCTCTCCCCTCTCCTCTTCGATCTGTACATAGAACCACTGGCCCAAATCATTAGGTCTAGTGATGTCTGTGTCCCATTTGAATATAGGGGTTGGTCAAAGAAACTAGCCCTATATGCCGATGATCTGATAATTTTCACAAAAGGATCACCAGAGATCTTGCAAAAATTGGAACAACTCCTGACAGAATTTGGGAAGACATCAGGTTATCAAATCAACTCTCAAAATACCGAGATTATGACATGGAATTGGCAATCTAGTTCGCCTTTAGTACGCCATCAAATAAGATACCTGGGTATTCAAGTCACTCAGAATATCAATGATTTGGCCCAGGCTAATTTAGAGGTTAAAAGGAAGGAGATCAGAGCCTTATTGAAATCTTGGTGTAATCTCCCACTGTCAATCCTCGGTCGTTCCAATCTTGTTAAAATGTCAGTCCTTCCCAAAATGACATTTATCTTTGATGCAATCCCCTTATTATTTAGTTCAGCCTCCTTAAAAAAGCTGCAGTCAGATATCAATAGTTTTCTCTGGGCTGACAAAGGGGTGAGGATCGCATGGAAGAAACTGAGATGCGAGAAAGCAGCTGGGGGAATAGCTAGCCCTGATTTTGGGTTCTATAGTTGGGCTTTCCTTTTAAGAACATAAGATCTCTGCTTCTTGATTCCACTTATTTTACGCCTTACCTTTAGCCATGTCCAATAGAATACCGCAGGGGGGCGACGGGTTGCTTTTTAAATTCGGCCACCCTAAATTCTTTAAAAAAATTAAATTGAAGGTGATACGGTTGGCCTGTGATCTATGGTTCCAGATGAGGAAGCTGCTTAAAATTTCATATTACTGTTCTAGTGCTCCCATATGGAACTCTCCAGGCACGCCACTATGCTTAAATGACAGATTATCCGCCCCTCTATGGGAAAATGGATTTCAGAAGTGGGGCCAATTATTGCTTGATAACAAACTTTTGTCATGGGATGAGCTTAACTTTCAAACACATCAAAGGCTATCAAGATTTAAATTCTATCAGCTCTCCCGCTGGGTTACAAATTAGGAAGGTAATGAAGTTAGTGATGAAGAATTGGAGAGTAGGCTTCTAGCACCGATTGGCCAGAGTAAAGAAGTGGCGAACTGGTACTGGACTTTTATTAAAGGAGATCCGCCACCATTGCCTATGGAGGAGCCCTGGAGAAGAGAACTGCCTTCCAGCGATATTGCATCCTTCTGGCAAGTATCTATATCTACTTTGTGGAGGGTTGTTAAAGCTGCATCATTAAGGAGAAATCATCTGTTCACACTCCACAGAGCCTATTGGACCCCGAAGAGGCTCTCTAAGATGGGAGGCGGAGAGAAGGTCTGTGTGAAATGTAACCTGAGAAGCGCAGATGACGTGCATATGTTTATGCAGTGTCCTCAGATCCAGGGCTTCTGGGGGCAAGTTGGTAAGATCATCTCAGAAGTGATGGGCCAAGAAATTCAGGTAAGCCTGGTGTTAATCATTTTTGGAATTTTACCTGATGACAGTAATACTATCAAACTGTCAAAACTTCAAGCTTCATTACTATTTGTTTTAATTTTGCTGGCAAGAAGAGAGATCTGTCTAAATTGGATAGTATCTAATGCTCCAAATATGCTAAATTGGGTGTCTTCTGTTAAAAGAATTCGCAAGTTGGATATGGGTTGTGAAGTGAAGAAGAGAACTAGATTTTGGGGGCTTTGGGATAAGTGGGCTAATACTTTGGGCTCGGCAACTTCCTAAGTATGTAGAAAAGTCCAATGATTATGAAGCAAGTGCGTTTCTGGGATAATGGTTTAGGTATAAACCATGGGCCCGATACTATCCCTGACATTCCCAAGTGTCGTGCGGTTGGCGTCTCTAAAATCCTTGGAGGTGGAAAGAGCTCTGTAGGGTCATGCATCCCCTCCACTGGGCCCAGGAGGGTGCCTCGGTTCCGCTTTATGACCACTCACTTTATTTCTTTAATGAGGACAAAAACACAAAAAAAAGACCATAAACGACAAAAATCCACAATACTGTACTTCAAAAATGATAGAATTAGCTCAGTTCTCTTTAGATGGTAAATGCAACACTTTGAGTTCAATGTACCTTAGGATGCGTAACGCTATACAACGAAAGTGTTGCAGGGAAGGTGATGTGTCGGTTCCTTACACGCAAGAACGGTGATGCGGCCGGGTCCCTACTGATGCGTAGGGGATGCGTCGGTTCTTCTCTGCGTGGGAGGTGATGCGTCGGTTTCTTACTGCGCTTTCGTGGCGATGCGACCAGCAACGCCGTGATGCGATGAAGATCCGGTGCAAAGAAACAAAGATGGCGTCTTCTTCTGATGCGACACGACGCGTGGACGCCCGACGGCCGCGCGGCGACTCAACGATTCTTCTGAGCCGCGACAGGCCCTGCGACATGCTTCCCGGTGATGCGGCGGCGTCTGATGCGACGCCGATCCTCTTCTCCGCGGCGAGGCGCTTCGGCAACGATGCGGCAGCGGCGGCGACACTCTTCTCCGTTGATGCGGCGGCGTCTGATGCGACGTCGATCCTCTCCTTCGGCAATGTGAGGCGCTTCGGCTGCGGCGGCGACGCTTCTTCCTCGTGAGTCGCGCTTCCAGCTGCTTTCGACACGCAGTCCCTCAGAAAGTCCAGCACAGCAGCAGGCACTTTCCAGAAAGACTCTTGCTGGTTGGTGAAGTCTGTTGTCCTTGAGACTTCAGCGGGAGGCAAGCTCTTTCTCAAGCCCTTGGAGATCTTTTACAAGTTGATGAAAGTGCACACAAAGTTCCTTTCTCCTTTCTTTGGCAGTCAGGCAACCACTGCAGGCCAATCCCCCAAACGGCACTCAGCTTAGGGATAGTCTCCTCCTCAGTTTCTCTGGTTCCTCTCCTCAGCAAAGGTTTCTTCTTGTTTCCCAAAGTGATCTGATCTAAAGCTCTGGGGTTTGGGTCCCCTCTTTATACACAAAAATCCTTTGTCTCTGAAGGCAGAGAGGCCTTTGCCTAGTCCAAACCAGTTCTGGTCAGTCCTGGAGCACTTTGTTGACAAGACTCCTTCTTTCCTTTCACAGTGTAGGCCAGGGACATCAGGCACACCACAGGAGGTGGAGCCAGCATTGTGGAGGGAAGGCACAGCCCTATTCAGGTCCCAGGTGCAACTCCTCCCACCCATCTGCATGCAGATCTCTCTATTCAGCCCTGTGCTGACTCACCCTGTCTCCTGGAATCCCCCAGCCCCTGTCACTCATAAACCCAGACAAGGAATACACAACCTAGCAGAGGCAGGCTTGGATAGTTAGGCAAGAAAATACCTACTTTCTAAAAGTGGTATTTTCAAACACAGAATGTTAAAACCAACTTCACTAAAAGATGTATTTTATCATTCTGAGTTCAGGCATACTAAATTCGTTTTTCTACCATGTTCCCTGGGTCAGTTAGGATTATAAGATGTAATAATCAAACTGCCCATTCTGGCCTATGGGGAACAGGTAGCCTTGCAATAGTGAAAAATGAAAATGGCTGTAATTCACTATTAGGACATGCCACACTCACCAGGGCATGTCCTACCTTATACTTACAATTCACCCTGTCCTTGGGCCCTCCCATAGGGGTGACTAATATGCAGAAAAGGGAAGGTTTAGGGACTGGCAAGTGGGTGTACTTGCCCAGTCAACATGGCAGTACCAGACTGCACACAGGCTCTGCAATGGCAGACCTGAGACACACTTTACAGGCTGCTTCTGTGGGTGGCACAACCAGTGCTGCAAGCCCACCAGCAGCATTTGGTTTACAAGCCCTGGGCACACTCAGTGCACTGTATTAGGGTCTGACAAGTAAACCAAACCAACCAATCATGGAATCACTAATCCATACATCAATTTACCATAGGGAGCACTTGCACTGTGGCACTGAATAGCAGTGGCACAGTGCCCAAAGCGTCTATAACCAGCAAAAACACATGAGGCAACAGCAAAAAATGGAAGGGAGACCCACGACAACAGTGCCAGGTCTAACACGTGTCCCCTCCAGCTGAAATGTGGGGAGAACTACCCTACCTCCTGGGAGTTCTCTTCACTAAGGCGGAAAATCTGGACAGACCATTGGCGTGTTCTGTACCAGGGCGGTGTTCCACTGTGAAGTCCATCCCCTGTAGGGAAATGGACCACCTCAACAGCTTTGGATTCTCACCCTCATCTGCATCAACCATCTGAGGGGCCTGTGGTCTGTCTGAACCCGGGAAGTGAGTCCCAAACAGGTATGGTCTCAGCTTCTTCAGCGCCCAGACCACAGCAAATGCCTCACGCTCAATCGCACTCCACCTCTGTTCCTGTGGAAGTAACTTCCTACTGATGAAGGCTACGGGTTGATCTAGGCCCTCCTCATTTATCTGTGACAAAACAGCCCCCACACCATGCTCTGAAGTGTCTGTTTGAACGATAAACTCTCTTGAGAAGTTGGGTGCCAGGAGCACGGGCCCTGTGCACATGGCAGTTTTTAGGGCCTCAAAAGCTTTCTGACAGGTGTCAGTCCAAATCACTTTCTTGGGCTGCTTCCTGGAAGTCAGCTCTGTCAAGGGTGCAACGATGCTGCCATACCCCTTGACAAACCTCCTGTAATACCCAGTGACTCCTAAAAAGGCTCTCACCTCTGTCTGGGTCTTGGGGGGCTCCCAAGCCAGGATGGTCTCAATCTCAGCTGTAGGGGCGCCACCTGGCCACTCCCAACCTGGTGTCCCAAGTACACCACGGAACCCTGGCCAATCTGGCACTTACTTGCCTTAATCGTGAGGCCTGCCCTCCGCAGCGCCATCAACACTTCACAGAGGTGGCGCAGATGTTCTTCCCAACTGGCGCTGAACACTGCAATGTCATCCAGGTAGGCGGCACTGAACTCTTCCAGTCCAGCCAACACCTGGTTGACCAACCTCTGAAAGGTGGCAGGGGCATTCTTCATCCCAAAGGGCATAACCCGGAACTGGTAGTGCCCATCTGGTGTGGAGAATGCTGACCTCTCTCTTGCCCCATCAGTCAAGGCGATCTGCCAGTACCGAGACGTTAGATCAAACGTGCTGAGGTACCGGGCAGCCCCTAACCGATTGATGAGCTCATCAGCTCTGGGGATGGGGTGCGCTCACTCCTCGAGACTGAATTGAGCTCTCGGTAGTCCACACAGAACCGGAGTTCTGGTGTGGCACCCAGTGCGGCAGCCTTTGGGACCAAGACCACTGGGCTGGCCCAAGGACTGTTAGAGGACTCAATCACCCCTAACACAAGCATCTTGGAGACCTCCTCCTTGATGCAAGCTCTCACCCTGTCAGTTACCCTGTAAGTTTTGTGCTTAACAGGAGGACTGTCTCCAGTGTCCACATCATGGATGCACCAATCAGTGACACTGGGAATCAGGGAGAACAGATCAGAAAACTGTCCCAGCAACTGGTGACAGTCATTCTGTTGCTCAGGGATCAGGGTGGAAGAGAGGTTCACACCATCCACTGACCCATCTCGCTCTGTCGCCGACAGGAGGTCAGGAAGAGGCTCAGTCTCCTCCTCCATTCCAGCATCTGTCACTAAGAGCATGCCCACTTCGGACCTCTCCAAGTGGGGCTTCAGGCGGTTGACATGCAGGACCCTCAAGGGGTTCCTGGGAGACCGCAAGTCCACCAAGTAGGTAACAGGACTCTTGCGCCTCCACCACCTCAAATGGTCCGGTCCACTTATCCTGGAGCGACAAGGCTCCACTGGGGCCATGACCCACACTTCTCTGACCAGGCTGAAGCTCTACCAGAGTGGCATTCTGGTCGTACCACCGCTTCATCTCCTCCTGGCTGGCTTCCAGATTCACCTCAGTGAGTTGCATGAAACGCCTAGTCTGGTTCCTGAAGGCCAGCATGTAGCTACATACATCCTGGGGAGGTTTCCTGGGAGATTGCTCCCAGCCTCCCTTGACCAGACTCAGAGGTCCTCTCACTGGGTGACCATAGAGAAGCTCAAAGGGACTGAAACCTAGAGATTTCTGTGGCACCTCACAGTAAGCAAAGAGCAGGCATGGTAAGAGGACGTCCCACTTACGCCTCATAGGTTCCTCAAGACCCATAATCATGCCTTTGAGGGTCCGGTTGAATCTCTCAACCAACCCATTTCCTTGGGGGTGGTAAGGAGTGGTGAACTTGTAAGTTACCCCACACTCCTGCCACAGGGACTTCATATACTTGGAAATGAAGTTTGTACCTTGGTCAGACACTACCTCTCTAGGGAATCCCACTCGGGAGAAAATTCCCATCAGTGCCCGCCCCACCACTGGGGCCGCCACTGTCCTCAGAGGTATGGCTTCCGGGTACCGGCTGGCATGGTCCACCAAGACCAGGATGAACCTGTTGCCCATGGCTGTCTTGGGGTCCAGTGGCCCCACAGTGTCAATACCCACCCGTTCAAAGGGGTGCTGACCACAGGGAATGGCTGAGAGGAGCCTTTGCTTCCTCCCACTCTTTCCACTTGCCTGGCAAGTCTGACGGGTCCTGCAGTGAGTATCTGAACTCCTGCGCATTTGGGGCCAATAAAAGTGGGTGACAAGCCTCTCAAAGGTCTTGTCCTGCCCCAAATGTCCTGCTAACGGCACATCATGAGCCAGCCCCAGTAGGAAGGCTCTGAAGCGCTGGGGTACCACCAGCACACGGGGCTGACCCAGGCTCAGCAACCTTAGGCTCAGTATACAGGAGATCATTCTCCCAGTAGATCCAATGTGATCCAGACTGATCACCTGCTGCCTGGTCTGCAGCCTGCTGCCACAAACCCACAAGAGAAGGGCACTTCTTCTGCTCCGCGCAGAACTCCTCCCTGGAGGGTCCTCCTTCCTGCTGCCAATGAGTCAGCTCAGGCAGGTCCCCCAGTTCAGCTACCTGTTCCCTGTAGGCTCCAGGCATCCCCTCAGGGTCTCACCTCCTCCTGGACCGTGGGAACTTCGGGGCCGGTTTCCCGTGCCCCCTGCCTCTTCTCTTTAAGGCAGGCACCTGGGCCCCCCTCTCAGGCTCCAGGTTCTCTTGAACACCCTTACTGGCTGCCATGGACTGTGTGATCACACACGCCCAGTCAGGCAGACCCAACATCTCCAAATGAGCACTTCGCTCTACCTTAGCCCAAGGTGAGCTCTCCAAATCATTCCCCAACAAACAGTCAACAGGCATGGCTGGCCTCACAGCTACTTGAAGAGTACCAGAGACCCCCCCACTCAAAGGGGAACCTGAGCCACCTTGCAGTGGCTCTCTGTGTTTTCAGCGGCAACAACTGGGTAAAATGCATTGGGGACATCCTGTTTTTCAGACACCAGGTGACACTTGACAGCTGTCACACTGGCTCCTGTGTCTCAAGAGCCTCCACTCTATGGCCATTGATGGTCACCCACTGCCTATACTTTTTAGTGTTATCAGGGCAGTTGGGTCCTGTGGACCACCTCACAGTCTCCTAAAGAGACAAGGGACATCTCTGCGGGACCCCACCCACCTTGGACACCCCTCTCTCCCCAGGCTATACTCACCATCTGCCGGTGGAGCACCAGTGGGTGCTGTCTTTCCAAACTGTGGGCACTTGGGATCATTAGACTTATGACCCACTTCACCACACTTGTAGCACCTCAGGGGTCCCCTGGGAACAGGCCTACCTGTCGGGCCCCGTGCTTCTTCTCAGGGGAGGCTGGGAACCCTTCCTTGGGTCCCTTGGGGATTACTTTGGGGCCCTTTCTGGAACTCCCTCTGTTTACCCTTGTCCCCCCACTCTTCTGCTGGGGACCCTGCCCACTCTTGGCAGAGTCTCCCACGTGATCCTTGTGGACCCGGGTGCTCACCCAGCGGTCCGCCTCCTCAGCAAGCTTCCTAGGGTTAGTCAGCATGCTATCAATCAGGTGCTGGCGTAGCTCTGGAAAACAATTACTTGACAAGTGCTCCCTTGCAATTAAATCAAAGAGCCCCTCAAAATCATTCACTTTGCTACCCTTCACCCAACCATCCAATGCTCTGCAGAAAAAAATGGCATATTCTACCCAGGTACCCGACTCCACCTTCTTGCAATTTCTAAACCTCTGTCTATACAATTCAGGAGTCAACCCATACTTGGACATCAATGCATCTTTCATGTGGCTATAAGAATTATGGACTTCAGAAGGCAAGTCTAACAGTGTGTCCCGCCTCACTAAGGAACCGCCCCACAACCCCGCTCCCCAATCCTTCTCAGGGACCCAGTGGGAAGACATGGCTACCTCATAGGCTTTGAACCACTGCCCAATATCATCATTCTTATAAAACTCTCTCACCACATCTTTAGAATATACACCCTAGCTTCAACAGGCATGGACGGTGTGCTGCCACCAGAGGGAATAATTTCTAAGCTTCTAGCTTTCAACTCCAACTCCCTCAAACTTTTCTCATGCTCCAACTGCATTCTCTTTTCTTCCAGGGCCAATCTCCTATTTTCTAACTCCAGTTGCCCACCCAACTTGAGCTTGGCAAGCTCCAATTTGTGCATCCTGTTTTCCTTTCTGTCCGCCAACTCCTCTGGGGACAGGCTTTTGGCAGAAACACTGCTACCTACTGGGGAAGTTGCTCTCTTCCCCTGGGGACCCAATGGCCCCTCCAGCTGCTCATCTGCATTCTCAGCCCCTTCCTCATTCTCAGGGGTATTCCTTGCTTCCACCCAGGCCCTCAGCGCCTTTGGAACTCATCCTTCTTGAGAGACCGGTCATAGCAACTTTAAATTTCCTGCAGAAGTGCTTGAGCTGTTTCACATTGTAGCATTCCAGTTTCTCCTCTTCCCACTCATAATCAACAGATGCTATGGATGCTGCTTTATCCATGGTGGTTAAACTTGGCAGTTCTTTGCAGAAATAGAAAATCCCAGAAAAAACAATCTACCAAAAGTATGTGGTCGCGTTTTGGTCTGCCCTCACTAGTAGTGTTCACCAATCACTGTACATGAGTCACAAATGCAAGTCCAGAATCCCACCGCTGCCACCAATGTTAGATTTGGGGTCTCTAGTTGGCAGAGGTAGGTACCTTTGTCCAAATAGGGACCCCTTGCGTCTAGTCAGGGTAAGGGGGTACACTCCTAAAATAACCCCTGCTCACCCAATTGGTAGCTTGGCACGAGCAGACAGGCTTATCTCAGAAGCAGTGTGTAAAGCATTTGTGAACACATACAGTAATCAAGTGACAACAATACAGATGGACAGCACACCAGTTGTATATTAAAAATAAGTATCTTTTATATAGATTTAACACAAGACCATAAACGACAAAAATCCACAATACTGTACTTCAAAAATGGTAGAATTAGCTCAGTTCTCTTTAGATGGTAAATGCGACACTTTGAGTTCAATGTACCTTAGGATGCGTAACGCTATACAATGAAAGTGTTGCAGGGAAGGTGATGCGCCGGTTCCTTACACGCAAGAACGGTGATGCGCCGGGTCCCTACTGATGCGTAGGGATGCGCCAGTTCTTCTCGGCGGCGGGAGGTGATGTGTCGGTTTCTTACTGCGCGTGGGCGATGCGACCAGCAACGCCGTGATGCGATGAAGATCCGTGCAAAGAAACAAAGATGGCGTCTTCTTCTTGATGCGACACGATGCGTGCACGCCTGACGGCCGTGCGGCGACTCAACGATTCTTCCGAACCGCGACAGGCCCTGCGACACGCTTCCCCGTGATGCGGCGGCATCTGATGCGACGTCGATCCTCTTCTCCGGCGATACGAGGCGCTTTGGCAACGATGCGACAGCCGTGCGGCGACTCAACGATTCTTCTGAGCCGCGACAGGCCCTGCGACACGCTTCCCGGTGATGCAGCGGCGTCTGATGCGACGTCGATCCTCTTCTCCGGCGATGCGAGGTGCTTCGGCAACGATGCGACAGCAGCGGCGACACTCTTCTCCGTTGATGCGGCGGCATCTGATGCGACGTCGATCCTCTCCTTCGGCGATGCGAGGTGCTTCGGCTGCGACATCAACGCTTCTTCCTCGTGAGTCGCGCTTCCAGCTCCTTGCAACACGCAGTCCCTCAGAAAGTCCAGCACAGCAGCAGGCACTTTCCAGAAAGACTCTTGGGGAGCTGGTTGGTGAAGTCTGTTGTCCCTGAGACTTCAGCAGGAGGCAAGCTCTTTCTCAAGCCCTTGGAGATCTTTTACAAGTTGATGAAAGTACACACAAAGTTCCTTTCTCCTTTCTTTGGCAGTCAGGCAACCACTGCAGGCCAATCCCCCAAACGGCACTCAGCTTAGGGATAGTCTCCTCCTCAGTTTCTCTGGTTCCTCTCCTCAGCAAAGGTTTCTTCTTGTTTCCCAAAGTGATCTGATCTAAAGTTCTGGGGTTTGGGTCCCCTCTTTTATACACAAAAATCCTTTGTCTCTGAAGGCAGAGAGGCCTTTGCCTAGTCCAAACCAGTTCTGGTCAGTCCTGGAGCACTTTATTGACAAGACTCCTTCTTTCCTTTCACAGTGTAGGCCAGGGACATCAGACACACCACAGGAGGTGGAGCCAGCATTGTGGAGGGAAGGCACAGCCCTATTCAGGTCCCAGGTGCAACTCCTCCCACCCATCTGCATGCAGATCTCTCTATTCAGCCCTGTGCTGACTCACCCTGTCTCCTGGAATCCCCCAGCCCCTGTCACTCACAAACCCAGACAAGGAATACACAACCTAGCAGAGGCAGGCTTGGATAGTTAGGCAAGAAAATACCTACTTTCTAAAAGTGGTATTTTCAAACACAGAATGTTAAAACCAACTTCACTAAAAGATGTATTTTATCATTCTGAGTTCAGGCATACTAAATTCGTTTTTCTACCATGTTCCCTGGGTCAGTTAGGATTATAAGATGTAATAATCAAACTGCCCATTCTGGTCTATGGGGAACAGGTAGCCTTGCAATAGTGAAAAACGAAAATGGCTGTAATTCACTATTAGGACATGCCACACTCACCAGGGCATGTCCTACCTTATACTTACAATGCACCCTGCCCTTGGGCCTACCATAGAGGTGACTAATATGCAGAAAAGGGAAGGTTTAGGGACTGGCAAGTGGGTGTACTTGCCCAGTCAACATGGCAGTACCAGACTGCACACAGGCTCTGCAATGGCAGACCTGAGACACACTTTTACAGGCTGCTTCTGTGGGTGGCACAACCAGTGCTGCAAGCCCACCAGCAGCATTTGGTTTACAAGCCCTGGGCACATTCAGTGCACTGTACTAGGGTCTGACAAGTAAACCAAACCAACCAATCATGGAATCACTAATCCATACATCAATTTACCATAGGGAGCACTTGCACTGTGGCACTGAATAGCAGTGGCACAGTGCCCAAAGCGTCTATAACCAGCAAAAACACACGAGGCAACAGCAAAAAATGGAAGGGAGACCCACGCCAACAGTGCCAGGTCTAACACCTATGATTAAAACAATTACAACTTATAACATAAAAACAAATAAAACTCAACTAAATTATTACAAAAGTATTCCATACAGCTACATTTATAAAGCAATATAAAAAACCTAAACAATTAGATTCTTACCTTCTATATTTTGTTCCAGCATATTTTTGACATCACAGTATTTTTCACACTGTATTTTGTCGGAATGCCGAAGATAGGAAGGGGACCCAGGATGAGTATTATTACAGTGAGGCACCAAGGTACATAAAGCATAACTGTACAAACAGTCTTAAAATACTGCAGTTTTCTGTTGTTCTGTTCCTGTTGGATGAGGGATGCCTGAGTGGACCATTTAAGGTAGTACTTGTTTTTGTGGGAGGCCAGAAGGAGACATGATGCATCAAACTTTTAGGCGCCTATTCGCAAATTACATTTTGTAGTACATTTAGTAGTATTATAATTCACCTTCTAAATTGCTACAAAATGCTTTTTGTGAACCTACAAGTGTAGATCACCACCTCCGCCATCTTTTCAATGGGGGAACCCTCACACATGTAGGTTTACTACTTAGCGACAAATATTACTATTATTTGTATACATCACTTTTAATAATTAATAATACATAATAAAAAAAATGTTACTTTGGATAGGAATTTTGTTTTTAAATTAAATTTCTGAAGAATATTTTTTTATTTAATTTAATATATTTAAATTAAAGATTTAATTCAAAATTAAGTTAAGGTGCAGCTACAGCAGACGACTCATCCTATTTAGAGTGGATGGTCTGAGGATTTTTTTCCCATTCAACACCACTAGAGAAAACCTAGTGGTCCCAAACTAAAAAATTAAACATGACCCCACACCCTGGGAAAGAACATCCAGGGCATCGGGGTCATCAGCTTTTTGTTTTTCAAAAACAAACTCCAAGCTTGTTTATATAAAAGAAAAAAGTTTGATGAGCGGCTCCTCAAAACAGCAATGACAGTGAGTCCTCTGGCACATACATCTCTGCAGGGCTGGTGTGATCTCAAAATATGGAGAGCAGTAGACCAGTTAGGGTAGCTGAAAATGGCCTCCACCCCCCCGACGGACAGCGGGCCACACACTACAGTCTAAATGAGGTCCATAGTGTTTATAAAACTCAGCAGAATGTTAGAGCTACTAAAAACTAAACAGCAATCTCGTTTTCAAAAAACAATGCAGTATTCAACAAGAAATTTGGTCAAACAACCTGAACAGTAGCACCCATTTTATCATAAATGATCACTCATGTGAGCTCAAGTGTCTCATACATAATTTTATAAAGCGATCAATACATGTTTTGAGCAACTCACTTAAACTTGAATTTATAGCGTAAGCGGGGATATGGGAGGCTTGTCTCCTTTAGTAAAGGATAAGCAGTGTTCTGCAGTTCTTTCCAGGTCAGATGACTGACCGGTCTACACCCTTCATCGTCAGCAGGACCAACTGTCCTAGGGAACAGGCTGTCAAGGTCTCAGAGCCAGTCTGCACTTTATGAAGAACAGAGTATTCCTGGGCAGAATCAAGCGCAAAGTCTGAAGTAAGTTTGTGCATTATCAGAAGCAGAACTCTGTGTCAGTCTGGCTTTCATCAAAAGCAAAGCAATGGGACTATGAGTGTTATCAAAAGCAGAGCTCTGAGGAAGATTGTTCGAAAAGATAGAAATCTTTGATTGAGTCTACGAAGTGTCTAACGCAGAGCTCTGAGTTCGCCTGCGTCATCAGAAGCAGAGCTCATTTGAGACTGGGGAACGCCAACAGCAGAGCTCTGAGCATGCAGATGCTTTATGAGGAACAGAGTTGGGAATGTTTGATTGATACCAAACAGTGTTCCAACTGAGTAGTTTTCAAAAGCAGAGTTCTTCTGACTTCTGAGTAAGTGTGGTTATTGCAGAAGCAGCTCTCTGTTTAAGTCTGGATATTATGCAGAGTGCAGCTCTGAGTTACTCGGATTAGTGGGAGAAGCAGAGCTGTGACTGATTCATCAAGAGTAGATCTCAGAAAGAGGACCGAGATGTTTTATTAAATACAAAGCTCTGAATACGTCTTTGCTGTAAGGAGCATAACTCTTAGAGAGTCTCGGTGCCAAGAGCAAAGCTATGAATGCCTCTGGGTAATATCAAGAAAAAATTAATTTTCAAGGACTATTGCAAAAAAGAACAATAGCATTGAAATGCATTTTGTTTGAGATTGCATGTATCAGAGGCCCGGAAGAATAATTAAAAAAATATTTTCTTACACATCTTCATAAAATATGGCAATCTTCAGTAATAGCAGAGGCAGTGGCGGCTAGTGAACATTCATGCTAGTAGGGCATAAAAACATGGTGAAATTTCACAGATTGAGCGTGGCACCTCTAACCTACTCACAGGGGGCCCACTATTGGGAGGTAGTTAGGAAGGGAATCTCCCTCACCAATTTCTTTTACATCTTTCTCCCTACGTTTCTCTACTTATCTTTTGCCATTTTGTCACCTGCGTTTATACATATTTCACACTGAATTGTCGCATTCAAATTTTCCCTCTTTCACTCTTGGCCCTGCCTCTTCAAGTTTTACCTCTTTTGACACTTTCTCTGTCTTAGTTTGGATGTCTAACTCCCCCAGTCTTCTTTTATCTGTACCTTTATCTCTCCCTTCAATTCGCTCATTCTTTGGCTCTCATTCTTCTACTCTTCTGCACTTCTCTTTTTCACTCACACGCACAGGTATGAATGCTGCTCCCAATCCCCACATCACTTGCTGAGGTGTAATTGTTTTATAAAATTATTTAGGTGAGACAGGGTTGCTGGTCAAATTCTTGGAGACTTGCGAGGAAGAAGGCATGGACTGTGGCAGTTCGGGCTGGACTGTTCCCATGAGGCACAGGGTCAGACTGATTTGCATATGGCCATGTCTGAACTGGGGTGGCGGAGTGAGCTAAAGAATGATGATGGATTAAACCCAGATCAGTTGACTGGGGGTGAGTGCTTGCAATGTTCAACACTCCGTCCATCATCCCCTTTGGTTTTGCTATGTTCGCCCTAAGTTGGCAGGGTATGCCCAGACGTGGGTCCCTTGCTCACTTTGCCACTGGATTCAAGATAGCCTGGCTGATGACGGCTGTAAGCCCGAAACCGGTCCCAGGATGCTTGTTTCCGGTCCAGGGAAGACATGGCTTGGCAGTTCGGGCTGGACTGTTCCCATGAGGCACAGGGCCAGACTGATTTGCATATGGCCATGTCTGAACTGGGATGGCGGAGTGAGCTAAAGAATGATGATGGATTAAACCCAGATCAGTTGACTGGGTGCTTGCAATGTTCAACACTCCGTCCATCATCCCCTTTGATTTTGCTATGTTCGCCCTAAGTTGGCAGGGTATGCCCAGACCTGGGTCCCTTGCTCACTTTGCCACTGGATTCAAGATAGCCTGGCTGATGACGGCTGTAAGCCAGAAACCGGTCCCAGGATGCTTGTTTCCGGTCCAGGGAAGACATGGCTTGGCAGTTCGGGCTGGACTGTTCCCATGAGGCACAGGGCCAGACTGATTTGCATATGGCCATGTCTGAACTGGGGTGGCGGAGTGAGCTAAAGAATGATGATGGATTAAACCCAGATCAGTTGACTGGGGGTGAGTGCTTGCAATGTTCAACACTCCGTCCATCATCCCCTTTGGTTTTGCTATGTTCGCCCCTAAGTTGGCAGGGTATGCCCAGACGTGGGTCCCTTGCTCACTTTGCCACTGGATTCAAGATAGCCTGGCTGATGACGGCTGTAAGCCAGAAACCGGTCCCAGGATGCTTGTTTCCGGTCCAGGGAAGACATGGCTTGGCAGTTCGGGCTGGACTGTTCCCATGAGGCACAGGGCCAGACTGATTTGCATATGGCCATGTCTGAACTGGGGTGGCGGAGTGAGCTAAAGAATGATGATGGATTAAACCCAGATCAGTTGACTGGGGGTGAGTGCTTGCAATGTTCAACACTCCGTCCATCATCCCCTTTGGTTTTGCTATGTTCGCCCTAAGTTGGCAGGGTATGCCCAGACGTGGGTCCCTTGCTCACTTTGCCACTGGATTCAAGATAGCCTGGCTGATGACGGCTGTAAGCCTGAAACCGGTCCCAGGATGCTTGTTTCCGGTCCAGGGAAGACATGGCTTGGCAGTTCGGGCTGGACAGATTTGCATATGGCCATGTCTGAACTGGGGTGGCAGAGTGAGCTAAAGAATGATGATGGATTAAACCCAGATCAGTTGACTGGGGGTGAGTGCTTGCAATGTTCAACACGCCGTCCATCATCCCCTTTGGTTTTGCTATGGACTGTGACATCCCTCCATGTGCTCTGACTCTAGATTCTATCTTCTAAATACCCGTCAGCCAGGTTAACCATCGCAGGAG
The DNA here is from genome assembly GCA_963921515.1 of Calotriton arnoldi. NCBI lineage: Eukaryota > Metazoa > Chordata > Amphibia > Caudata > Salamandridae > Calotriton > Calotriton arnoldi. The sequence continues at coordinate 7,484,702 of CAWUFW010000013.1, read as the reverse complement.
TTATAAACAAAGCACTTATAAGGACTGCAGGGTGGTGTGGCAGACCTCTCAACATATGTCCAGCTTCCTGTCGGATTTTCATGGGTTAGGGTTGCCACTTTTGCCGAAAAGAAAATCTGGAGTTTAAGTATTGGCCAACTCAAAAGTGACATGCCCCTTGGCAACACTTGTTTCATAAAAGTGGGTACATATGTGTTGGGCATGGCCCTTCTTAGGGGATTTCCTAAAAACATTTTGCTTTTTTCCTCCTGGTTTTTGCTGATTCTCCTTTTGTGGCCTTAGGACTCTGGGCTCGTTCCCACTGTAATGCAGTGTGAAAGCGTGCACCCTTCCTACACATGCTAGGAAGTAGGGCTTACCTGATTGGTTTAGGTGCTGTACCTGTGAGTACCCTGTAAAAAGGTATTCTACATACCCAGGGCAGGTACTGCACTGGCTACTAGTGGGCCACAGCACTGATTGTGCCACCCAGTAGAATAGCCTTTCAAACATGTCTCAAGCCTGCAATTGCAGACCTGTGTGCACAGTTGCGCCTATGCTCAGATTGGCATTTCTAAACCATTAGCCAATGCTGAGTGGGCCATTCACTACCACTAGGACCCTTCCCCCCACCCCCCAGGGTAAGCCCTGAGGGGTGGGGCAAGTGGTAGGGGAAAGGCAGGCACGTACACATGTGTGTTCCCTGTCCAGGTAGTGAATAATCCCCATGTGGATTTTCCCTACCTAGGAGGTCTGCTCTTCCCATGGGTCAACATGGGGGAATTCCTGAATGACTGAAACTACAGTTTTAGCTTACAACAGGGAGTAGCCTCAAGGTGTTTTCAAACATGTCTTAAGCCTGCCATTGCAGGCCTGTGTGTGCGCATTTGCACTTATGCTCAGGTTGGCCTTTCTAAATCATTGGCCAATGCTGAGGGTGCCTTTCACTAACACTACAGCACCCCTAAGGTGAGCCCTGGGGGGTGGAGCAAGTGATAGGTGAAAGGCAGGGCAGATACACATGTGTGTTCTCTGCCCAGTGAAGAACCCCTATGTGTGTTTTCACTACCTATGAGGTTTGCTCTCCCCATAGGTTAACATGGGGGAATGGCTGAAATTCAATCAATAAAGAAATCAATCAGATATTTTTGGAGCGTACTACTCACCCGAGAGGGTCTCAAGGCGCTGGGGAGGGAGGAGGGGGGGTTTGAGCAGCTCCGTCTTATCCGAAGAGCCCGGTTTTGCTGCTCTTCCTGAATGTTTGCAGTGTGGGGGTTCGTCTGATGGTGAGGGGGAGTTGGTTCCAGGTTGTGGCTGTGATGTAGGAGAAGGATCGCCCCCCCCCGCTCTGGCTCTGCAGATGCGTGGGATTTGGGCCAGGGCAAGATCGGTGGAGCGGAGGCTTCTCTTGGGTGTGTAGAAGGAGATTCTTTCGTTGAGGTATTGGGATCCGATGTTGTGGAGGGATTTGTTGGTGTGAGTGAGGAGCTTGAAGGTCACTCTCTTTTCGACGGGGAGCCAGTGTAGTTCTCGTAGGTGCTGGGTGATGTGGTGTTGTCGTGGGATGCTGAGGATGAGTCTGGCTGTGGCATTCTGGATGGTCTGGCGTTTGAGGAGTAGAGATTTGTTTATCCTGGCATATAGAGTGTTTCTGTAGTGCAGTCTGCTGGTTATGAGTGCGTGGGTGACGATCTTTCTAGATTTGGGGGGGATCCATTTGAAGGTCTTGAGGAGGATGCGGAGGGTGTTGAAGCACGCAGAAGATACAGCGTTGATCTGTCGGTTCATGGAGAGGGAGAAGCCGAGTATGATGCCTAGGTTGCGAGCGTGGCCTGTGGGTGTGGGAGGGTTGCCGAGGGCAGAGGGCCACCAGGTGCTGGCCGAAGCGGAGGGGGTGGATCCAAGGACTAGAACTTCCGTTTTCTCTGAGTTGAGCTTTAGGCAGTTGTTGCTCATCAAGGAGGTGACGTCTTTCATTCCTTCCTGGAAGCTGAGTCTAGTGGTGTCGGGTTCGTTGGTGAGGGAGAGGATGAGCTGGGTATCGTCGGCATAGGTTTAAAATTTTTCATAAACCAAGACTAGAAGGAAGAGGTGGGGGAGTGGGAATAATTTTTAAAGAAAAACTGAACTTTACACCCCTTCACATTGATGATGTAGCGGGTATAGAACTATTAGGCTTCGCACTGAACGAGGCTAAAGGGCAGGTGTTGTCAGGAATAGTGTGTTATAGGCCCCCGGAGGATAAGACCCCCAGTACCAGGCTATGATTGATATCTTTACTAACTTGGCACTATCACACTCTAGGATAATTATAGTGGGTGATTTTAACTTATGGGACAATGGGAATCTTGGCACCGCCCTAAAAGACCTGGAGCATGCATGTGAGAGTCTTCACCTGCACCAACTTGTACATCAATCGACGCACCAAGGCGGCCATATACTAGACCTAATATTTGGCAACCAAATGGACACAAAGGTGGTGGATATTCAGCCCCAATGTTGGACTGATCACTCTCTGATCTACTTCCTGATAGCTCTACCTAGTGCTAGTAGGAAGCTGACGCATACCTCAACCTTCCGGCAAGGAAGGGACTGGGCTAAAATCTCAAGTAGTAAACAGACGCCGCTGCTGTCAGAACATAATATATTTCAATCTGATAAACCTGTGGAAGAAAACTATCAAGTTTTCTGTGATCAATTAAATCTGACGTTGGATCAGATAATACCGGTAAAAAAACTAAGAAACAGGAAGAAACCGTCTGCTTCCTGGTATAGTGAGGAATTAAAGATACTGCGGAAAAACTGTAAGCAAGCGGAAAGAAAATGGAGGAAACTCTATGCAGATGTAGATAAAAAAGCCTTGAGAATACAACAAATTTTGTATAAGGAAGCGATCGGAAAATCAAAAGCTGAATACTATGCCCAAATCATCTTACAAGCACCGAATAGCACAAAAACCCTGTTCACTATAGTGAAGGAACTATCCAGCCCGGCGTGTGTGGGTAATAAGATCAGAGCAACTCAAACATTATGCGATGAGCTTGCGACCCACTTCGATGAGAAGATAAAAAGATAACTAGTGGGCTGAAGCTTAATAATAATATCAGTCCGGAGCCGGAAAAAGTACTATTGGATACATCAGTGACAAAGCCACAGGTCAAAGACAGTGATAATGACTGTCCTGCGGTACTTCGGTACTTTCAAACACCCACAGAAGAAGTTTTTAATTTATTAGCGCTGAGTGTCTCTTCTGGTTCACCTCTGGACCCTGTCCCGCAGAGGATATGGAAAGAATTTAAACTTGACCTCCTCCCACGACTATGGCATATCTGCTGCCAATCCCTTGAACAGGGAGTAGTACCTGAGGGGTGGAAGCAGGCAGTGGTGACTCCACTGCTTAAGAAACCTACACTGGACCCTCTCTGCCCAGCCAATTTTAGGCCTATCTCCCTCCTCCCCTATCCGGTTAAAATACTGGAGCGGGCAGTTAGCAAATCTCTCTCTCTTTTCTTGAAGAAAACTATCTCCTAGACGAGGCCCAATTTGGGTTTCGCCCGGGACACGGAACGGAGACCGCTCTAGTGACAGTACTAGATAACCTGAGGATGCGTGCTGACAATGGTAACTCGAGTATATTGGTACTACTGGATATGTCAGCCGCATTTGATACGGTGAACCACAGCATATTGCTGAACAGACTAGAGGAAATTGGGGTAAAAGGCCTGGCACTGAAATGGCTACGATCATATCTGACTGATAGACAACAGGCAGTCTCAATCCCCCCCTTTACGTCTCCAAAAATCCCCATGTGTCATGGGGTGCCACAGGGTTCGGCGATAAGTCCGATTTTGTTCAATATTTACTTGCGCCCTCTCATCTCCATTATTAGATCCTTTGGCGTGGATCTTGTAAATTATGCAGATGACACGCAATTGGTGTTTTCTTTAGAAGGGAATCAGGCAATCACCCTGGATATATTTCAGGAATGTATGCAGAATACCGCAAATTGGCTCAGGAATAATTCCCTACAATTTAATGGAGGAAAAACGGAGATCGTATATTGCTCCACGTCTAGGATTGCCCGGCCTTTTCCCATAGAGCTCCAAATAACACCAACAGACAAACCTGTAGTGCCAGCTAAAACGGTGCGTAACTTGGGAGTTCTGCTGGATGATAATCTCCAGCTAGAATCACAAGTCACCAAAGTAGTTGGTACATGTTTCTCTCTGCTCAGAGCTCTGAGGAGAATTTTGCCGCTACTACCAACCGCCATCAGACCCCAAATTGTGAGGTGTATAATCCTGAGCAGATTAGATTACTGCAACTCACTATATTTGGGGAGCCAAAGTCACTACTTCAGAAGCTACAAAGGATCCAGTCAATTGCAGCTAAATTGGCTTTAAATAGGCAGCGTAGTTCTTCACTCTCTTTGGCCTTGAAAGATCTCCACTGGCTGCCGATCTGCCAAAGGATACAATTTAAATCCATGTGCATCGTGTTCAGAGCACTACACGGAATGGGCCCTAAACCCTTACAGAGGAAATTTTTATGGTATGTCCCTGCGAGAGACCTTCGGTCAGCAAATGCACACTTAGTGAGCATCCCAAGAATTAAGAAAATGAAGTCGGGGGTAGAGCATTCGGTGTAGCAGCCGCTCGGCTGTGGAATGAACTTCCCTTAGATATTAGGCAAACTCAATCTTTGCCCCTATTTAGAAAGCAGCTAAAAACCTGGCTGTTTCCCAGGTAGGGTATGACCCCCAAAAATGTTTTCCTGGGTAAGATGCTCACAGGCTCCAATGTTGATTTTGCCAGTCACAGCGCCAGGATACCCGTAGGGTGACAGTATGCGCTATATAAGATTCATTTACATTACATTACATTACATACTATGCTGAGTCCGTGTTTTCTGACGATGGTGGCGAGAGGGGCCATGTAGATGTTGAAGAGCGTGGGGCTGAGTGAGGATCCTTGGGGTACTCCGCAGCTGATCTCTGTGGGTTCGGAGAGGAAGGGCAGGAGTCTGATTCTTTTGGTTCGGCTGGTGAGGAAGGAGCGGATCCATTCAAGGGCGGTACCCTGAATGCCGGCGTCGTGGAGTCTGGAGGTTAGTGTGCAGTAGGAGAAGGTGTCGAAGGCTGCTGAGAGGTCTAGTAGGATGAGGACAGCCGCGTGTCCTTGGTCGAGAAGGGTGCGGATGTCGTCCGTGGCGGCTAGGAGGGCGGTCTTGGTGCTGTGGTTGCTGTGGAATCCGGATTGGGAAGAGTCGAGGATCACATAGGATTCTACGAAGTTTGTGTTGACGATCTTCTCGGTGACTTTGGCTGCGAAGGGGAGGAGAGAGATGGGTCAGTAGTTCTTGAGGTCCGTTGGGTCTGCGGTGGGCATCTTGAGAAGGGGCTTGACTTCTGCGCATTTCCAGTCATCAGGGAATGTGCCTGTTTCAAGGGAGCAGTTGATGGTACATCGTAGTTTGGGTGCTATGGCGGAGGCGGCTATGTAGAAGATGTGGGGCGTGCAGGGGTCGGTGGGGGCCCCAGAGTGTATACTTCTTATGGTCTTGGCGGTATCTTCTGTGGTGACAGGGGTCCAGGCAGTGATGGTAGGCTGGGTTGCATTGCCGGTTGAGGGGGTAGAGTCGGTGCCTAGGTTCTGCTCGTCGAAGTTGTCGTAGAGAGTCCTGATCTTGAGATAAAAGTGAGAGCAGAGTTTGTTGCAGAGGTCCTGGGAGGGAGGGATGTCAGAGGCTTCGCTGGGGGGTTTGGTGAATGATTGTATGATGCTGAAGAGTTTCTTGGAGTTGCGGGAGTTGAAGAGGATTCTGTTCTGGATGAAATTACTTTAAGCTGCAGTGGTGGCTTACAGTGGAGCAGCCTCATGTTGTTTACTATCATTGGATTCACAATGACAAATCCTCCCTTGTGGTAAAGGTGGATTTGTCATTAATAACATAGAAATGACACCTCTTAAAATTGGGCATTTCTTTGCTCTAACCTCTTTTGTGCGCTCTTTATTTTGACTCCAGTTCACACTGGAGGCTGGAGGAACACATCTCTGCATTACTCATAGACAGCCATAAACATTGGGCATGCAACTGGAACGACAGACCTCTGCCATTTGGGGACTTGGCTGGAGAGATTTGGGGGAGAGGTATTGACACTTGGCCAGATCATGGCCCCACAAAACATTAAGACCTGTATTCCAAGACCTCATGGCAGACAGGACTGAAATTTAGGGGAGACATCTATGGTTCACAGGGGAATCCTCTGAACCACCCGACTTCAGAGGCACACTACAGTATAACTACTGGTGTCATACTTCAGCAGTGCATAGATACACTTGTGGGGACGTGGGACCAGACATCCTGAAGTGCATGGTGCACACTGCCAGAGGAATCTGTTGTGCACAAGGAGAAGACTGCCATTGGTAGGGACCGTGCACCCTGCATGAATAGTGGCTGGCCTGGGCTGACTACCTACTGCTATGTGGTGCCCTGAAATGTGCTCTCCAAGGGCATGTTGGCTTGCCCCCTGTTCTTTATGGAGGTCTCAGGGACATCAAAGACCTCCTGTGAGGGACCTACACTGTCTACCTGTTTCACCTGGAGAGCAGTGCTCTCTCAGGTGCCTACTTGTTCTGCTAAATCCTGACTGCAGCTCGATGTGAGCGTGGAACTAAGTATTGTGCCTGGAGACTGGATTGCCTTGTGCGGAGCCCCCAAACCGTGCACGCATCTAAGGAGTGTGGCCCCTGCATCGTGGGTCCTCAGCATGCACAAGTGCCTCGTTAGTGGTGAGTGGATTCCCTGGTTGTGGGACTCAGCGTGGCCCGTTTGTTCGTGCTGCATCTCTCTCGTGCAACACGCCGACTACATGCTCATTGTGTGAGGTGTCCGATTCACAGGTAGCAAACCTCAGAGGGAGGGTGCATCCGTAATAGTGCCTCATTCTACCTCATGCGGTGCTACTGAACTTGCAAATGTGAATGTGGATCCGGATTGTCTGGTGCATCGTACCCCAGACTGTGTGTCTCATTCCAGTGAGGTACGTCGAACCTGACAGTGGGTTGATTGGGACTGGATTGGCTGGTGTGACGTGGATGATCTTGCACCAGACGTTGTGCCTCATTTCCAAGGAGATACGATGAACCCAACATTTGGTTAATTAAGACCAGATTGTATGGTACAACTAGTATCATTGCGCACCCGACGTTGTGTATCACTTCCTGTGGGGTGCGGGGACAACTGTAACCCCATTCACTGAGTGTTCCGTCTTGTCCTCAGTGCAGCGCATCAACTGCCCTCTCCTCACCCGGCCCGATGACTTCGTATTGCCAGATAGTATCACCCAGATCGCACCTGGGAGGTGAGGGTAAGTGACTGGTCTAAGGAACACTTCCGAGACCGATCGGAAGCGGGTCAAGAGACTGCGTGAGCCCCCCCCTGTGCTTTGCAGAACAGGGCTGGTGCCAGAAGGAGATTTGAGGGACCTTTTGATAGAACTGGGACAGTCCTAGCCTGTTTCTGCTTCGCATAAAGTTGGTGAACTTCCCAAGTTGTGGCCAACCCCCGATTTGTCGACTGTTGCCTGGTTACCCTGATAGTTACTCCAGCCATCTCCCCTGGGCCCCTGACTAAGTGTGACTCCAGCCTTAAATCAGTATAGTAAGGGGTGGGGTGTTTTGACTCTAACCTGTGGGCAGAGTAGTGTGGGCGTAGCTGAGAGGTGTGGGAGGGATTGTGCCTCTGGGTCTGCATTCATATTATCAATTGAAATCATTTGCACCGCGTTATGTTGCCGAGTGCATGTGTGTGCGAGTGTGCTTCATACAGACTTGCTGATATCCTTTGTACCACGTTACAGTGCTGTGGGAGAGGGTGCTGCACTAGAACAGCCTGCTAACAGTTGCACCACACAGCGGTGTTGTTTTACTGGTTTGTTTCATTACCTAACAAATACTCCGTTTTGACCTTGGTTTTACCTATGCGGCCTTGGCCCATGGTGCTGCTGAAAAAATGTATTATAAATTCCTGTGTGTACACATTCCTGATATCGTTGTGACCTGGGGTGCACTCTTGTAATGTGTCGATTTGAATTGTGTTATTTTCTAGGGTGGGCCCAGTTCTGAGAATGTATTGCACCGCATAAGGATGCTGGGGTAAAATTGGATTTTTGCCAAGTGTGCATATTACTGATGTAATTTTAACACTGTTGGGCCTAGTACTGCTAGTAATATTTCCAAGTGTGATTTATGCCCAGAAATTTATGATGTTCATGTTGTGTGCTGAATGCAATCTTTATTTAAATACAACACGTGTGAAGTCTCTTTTGTGACACTCAGTGTATTTATTGTGTGAGAGTGCTTTGCCAATGCTTTATACATTGCCTCTGTGATGAGCCTGACTGCTCAGTGCCAAGCTACACAAGGGTGAGCGCAGATTATACAGTGAGTGTTATCACCTAACCCTGACAGAAGTGGTATGTTCTGCCTGGCTTGGGCACCGCCTCAACCAACCAGAAAGTACCAGTTCCAACAATATGTATAGACACACACACACTCTCTCACACACACACACATATCCCTACCTTTGCTTGTGTTTCTAATTACCACGTGTTACCACAGTTTTGAAATCCAATAGCAATGTCTAGAAGACTAAAGTTCTTCGTTTCCAAAAACCATATTCACCACTGCCACCTCCCATTTGCCCTCAGATGGCTACCACCAAAGTACCGTACCAGCTGTATCTGCTGTCTAAGTGTGCCTACTGATAAAATGGCTTATTGGGTTAAGGTAGTGGTGTAGTGGTTAAGGAGCCTGATGGTCTGTGTGCAACCAGCACCCGTACGTAAAATGGTTCCAGTACATTGCTCAGGTTGTTGATGCACTTGCTAAAGAGATCTGTGTGAAATCTATGACTCACAAGTTTAAAGAGTGATCAAACATTTTTAAGGCTTAATCTGCCTGCAACAAGGCACCCTGTGTAGCCTATTGATCAAATTTTAATCCAGAATAAGGTGACACAGTAGCCCAAAGTGCTGAGGAGGGCAGTTAAGATGGAAAAGTAGGACCAGAAAAAGGGAATCAGGAGGAGAAGATTAAAAGAATGAAGAATGTGCATTGTGGATGGTATTATCTCATCGACAGACATGTTGATGCACAAATGGCAAATTGTGGGTAGAAAAGCAGAGATGTGTCGATTTTTTCATCTTTTCGATAGGAGAGGAACATAGTGAATTTTGCTCCTGCACTTCCCTAATACCCCGACACATGTTGTCTGCATCTAGCACTAATGCATTAGGTCTCCCACCCCTCAAAGACCATCCTGACAGCATGTCTAAGTTCAGAGTTGCTTGATTTTTTAATGTGGTCCACTTTTTCCTACCCAATTTACTATAGGGGCCACTTATATTTTGGCGTCCTGGGCCTATTTTCTGCCCCAGTCTGACCCTGCTAGTTATAAGACATAAATCTACCTGTGCAGAAATTTCTGCCCATCGATTCACCTTAGTGAAGTAGGCCCATATTGTTTAATTTTCTTTCCTGGCACTGGGCCTGATTCACAAAAAAAAATGACATCTAAGAGAGGAGATTTACATCTGTGCCTGTCTCAGATTGCCTATCTGTTTTGTTATGCAAACACCTTGTCTTTTTTGGGAAATCTGCCTGGAAACCCTAGCCCCACACCAGGAAGATTTCCCATCATAGAAAATGTGCATGTTTGTAGTCAGTTTAAAAGTAAGATTAGAATTCTATTTTTTTTTTATTTCTGTAAGGGAAAATAATGTTCCCTTTGGAAAATACCTTCTGCTACAGCCAAATGATAGAAGAGGGTATTGCTGCGGATTTCTCACACAAAATGCACACTTTGATCTACTTGCAGTATGTATTAATGTCTGCGTTTATTTTACATGAGAAACAACCTGCGGAAGATTTAAGAATACCTATAAATGCAGAATTTCTAAGTGTTAATGCAGGAAAGTCCTCATTTTAATGGACACAGAGGTGAGTGTTATGGTCTTTCCTGCTGTTAAATTTGAGAGTACCCATTTATAAAGTAGGACAGAAACACTTATAAATGCAGATGTAGATTAGTAAAAGGACCATAATCCATTCTGTGTCTTCTGATCATCCTCCAGGATCTTAGAGGAAAAGTTGATAGTAGCGCTGACAACAAAAAGACAGTAATATGTTCGAAGCATGCAGGACAACAAATTGATCATATCAACTGTAAATTGAAAGAGGTGGGTTAATACTTGCCTCTGTGTCTTTAATAAAGTAAGGATTTTTCAGTACTAACACTTGGAAATCCAAATTGTATGTCAAGACTGAAGGCTCCTATTTAAAGCAAATTAATCTCAGAAAATGAAACATGGTAAACTGGTTTTCAATAAAAATCTTTAAATGTAGACACTGAAGACTAATTAGCTGCCCTCAGAAGGTCTTCAAGTCTAGCCCCTGACCAAAAAGCTGTTACAGTCATAGATCCTCTAGCTGAATGAACTCCGAATTTGGAAATATTTATTTCAGCTTGGGACATGACCCACTTGACCCACCTGGCTAATGGTGCAGAAGAGACTGGAGAATATGACTTACTGAGGGAAATTAGAAGTTGACCTTGGGACGCTCTGAGAGGAGCTGTTCGAGACTCATATTCTTTCAAACATCTTACAAAACAAAGATTTGGGTGATCGAGGAAAGCAGAAAAGGTGAACATTTTTCTTCTTCGAGATATAGAGAAGAATACACCAGCAGGAGTAAATCGCCTAGCCAAAAGATCCAAAGCTTTCATATCAGAAGCTCTTTTGAACGAAATCAGTTATAATAATATTGTTAACTTTACAGAGAAAGTTTTCAGAGATAAAGAAGCAGTACAGACCATAAAGTGAACAGATTGACAGCTAGATGTATGTCCCATAAATCAGAATACTTGGGTAATGATGGTTGTTAGGCCTGGCATCTTTTGGCGTGTTTTTGCTTTCTGACGACCTGTTTTTGATGGTATGCTGGACTTCGTTTTTTAGGTCTCGCCTTGGCAGCGCATGCGCTGCATGCGCTGTCTTAGCGAGACATAAAGTAATCTGTATGTTGGGTTAAATTTAATGTTATTTGTCTTTCCGCTTGCTATTGGCTTAGTTGTGTTAGTGTTGTTGGTATCTCCTTTTCTGTTGGCGATTTCCTAACTTCCGTGTAGTCCGATACAGTGGCGCCTAACTACAGTGTTATTTCACTCTGCTTGCACTTCTTTCAGTGCCATCTGTTTCAGTGCCATCTGTTTTGCACGCTGTAGTCTTCCTTTGTAATTGGAGACTTTCGAGCACCCTGGCTATTTATTGCCCGGTAGGAGCAGCAACGCGCACAAAGTCTTTGCGCATCAGCTGCCTTTCTATTTCCAGCTTCCTGCCTTCGGCATTGCTCACATGTAGCGTGCTCCTTATAGTGCCCCTGGGCACAAGCAGGGACCGACTACAGTGCTCCAGTATCAATACGCACTATACGGTCCCCCCGGGGCACATGCAGGCATCCACTCCTGCTTGCCTTTGTTATTTGGAAACCCGTATTCAGAGGGGTTTCCCAGAGACTTGCAGACTTCGCGTTTGGGCATCCTGACTCCTGGTGACAGACTGAAGCCAGGAGCACACGGCGCTGTGGTAATAACTTGTTTCTTTTATTTCTGCAACTGCTTATGAATGCACTTTGGGCACATTCCTTTAGCGTGCAGCACGTAATGGCTTTTAGTTTTCTGCCTCCGCTTTTGTTTCACTTACTCGCATGTTTCTTATCTCTGCTTTTATCCTCGTGCATCACTGTTGCCGTGTTGCTGGCCCCCTTTCTCTTACCCCTCCCCGCCGTTTGTTATTGGTGTGCACATTCACAGGTCACCTCTCTGTTTTTTGCAAGTCTTTTTTGTTTTTATGTTTTATTTTGCGTCTCCGCTTCTGTTTCACTTAGTGTGCATGCAGTGTCTGTCTTTTTCACTTTGCCTGTCTGTGCCTCTGTACCTTATGTTTATGTAGATTGCTTTAAAGTTCCTTATTAGGAGGTTTGTATTCTTGTGCAGCTCTTTTATGCTGCGGATTCAGTATATCAAGGCTCCTCAGTTGGGCCAAACCGAGACACAGTAATGAGAGGGCCCTTGAAGTGCGGTTCTGTCCCCAGGCCAACCCAGCCTCTCAAGGCTCGTAAGACATCAATGTACAATCTACAAGTACCACCCACCTCCTTCCATAGAGTGGAGAAGTTCTCAGCCTCCCGGTTTGCATAATAATCCCAATACCCCAAAATGATGTCACTTCTTACCCAGGTGATTTAACATGTGAACCCATAACCTTGAAGGAGCATGGGAATTCTTGTCATTCTAGCCTCTCCCTCGTTTCACAGTGTAGTGTTTTCGTTTCGGTGCCTGCTTCATCAATGCTGCACTTTCACTCATACATTTATGCAGCACATGCTTCACTGACACCGCACTTCAAGCGAAGGTAGTAACATTTAATTAACTCTGCGTCACTGCCTGGGAGTGATTCGTATACTATTAATGCCTTCCTTTAACTGCTACGTCTGCTGCTCGTGCTGTGTTTCCCAGGAGCAAGGAGTTAAAGCTGTGCTTTTTTTACGAACCAGCATTATTTAAAATGGCTATCCATTTACAAGAAACACTGCTACAAAGTGGGAGGCAAATTCCCAACAGGCTACTCCTGTTCTCTCTCCGATACAATGTCCAACATGTCTATGGAACAGATTGTAAAGCACAACACCCATGTGGCCGGGCACACACTCGACGGGATTTTCACCTCAAGTACAAAAATCGAGATCTTGGAAGTACTGCCCGTTCCTTGGTCAGATCATAAGGTAATAAAATTCACCTTAAAGGTAGAGCAGGCCACAGTAGCCACTGTCTCCCAGCATAGGTGTGTCACCTACAAGGACTGGTCTAAGATTGACACTCCGAAACTACAGGAGCAGCTTTCTATGACTATTCCGGATCTTGAGTTAGATAGTAATTTAGCTGCCGAACAGGTTTTCAGTTGGATGAATTCAGCGGTCGAATTGGCAGTTCCACTGAAAAAGATTTCTCTAGGAGGAAAAATCCCTCACAACCTTGGTTCAACGAAAAACTAAAGGCACAAAAACTAAATTGCAGAAGGGCGGAAAGGAAATGGAGGGCTGACTATGAACAATGGACGAAAGATGAATATAGAAACTCCCTGGCAACTTACAAAAAATTAATCGTAGAGGAAAAAGTAATTATTTTATACGAAAAATAAATGAAGCCAAAAACTCCATTAAGGAATTATTTGCCACGGTAAAAAAACTAACTAATCTCAATGCTAACAAACAGATAGACTGTAGCATGGAAATTTGCAACACTCTAGGTCAGTTCTTCGTTGACAAAGTCCAGTCCGTGTATGAGTCCTTCATTACGACCAACAAACCTGATACCCTACTTCCGTTCTTAGAATATAAACAGGGCCTGCCCATGGAAAGTTCCAATACGGGGTTCCATTTTTGGCCTCCATCAGTAGAACAGATTAAACAGGTGGTAATGACAACTAGGTCTGGAGGCCTAACAGCCCCCTTCCCACCTTTAAGGTGATGCATCTATTTCCAGATCTACTGAGTGACCAACTATCCTTGGTGTTCACTAAGATAATTACATCGAGCTGTTTCCCTGATGCCTGGAAAAAGACTGCAGTCCTCCCGTTACTAAAAAAGCCAAATCTTGACCCACAGGATCCCGGGAATTACAGACCCATTTCAAAGATCCCTTTTCCAGCAAAAGTACTGGAAAAACTACTGAACAAACAACTGTCAAAATATCTAAACTCCGTAAATGCCCTAGACCACTCACAGTATGGGTTCCGGGAACAACATGGAACCGAAACAGCTCTGATCATGGCAGCAGAAGAACTCAGGAGTGTACTGGATGCTGGAGGGAAGGCTGCCTTGATCCTTTTGGATCTTTCGGCGGCCTTCGACACGGTAAACCATGGTACACTCCTGACCCGATTAGCCGAAGTAGGAGTCCAAGAGACGGCACTTAAGCTTCTATCCTCATATCTAACTGATAGAACCTTCTCAGTTAGATTAGGAGATGCCACTTCCAAACCTTTTAATTCACCTTGTGGCGTACCTCAGGGGTCGTCGTTAAGCCCCACCCTTTTTAATGTATATGTTGCCCCATTAGCGGCTATAATAAGGAATTGTGGTTTCCTACCAGTCTCCTATGCGGATGATACTCAAATTGTGGTAGCAGTCTCAAACAACACTGATGAGACAGCAGGCAGATTCAGTAATTGCATGAGTCAGATCACTCTCTGGATGCAATATAACTGCCTGAAATTGAATGGTGACAAAACCGAGGTTATGCTGCTTGGGACAGATATGAATTTCTGGTCCCCAAAATGGTTGCCAGACAGCCTAGGCGACTGCCCACTCCCAGTGGACAAAGTTAGAAATTTGGGAGTGCTACTGGACAACAAACTATCTTTGGGCGCCCAGATAAACAAACTATCCTCCTCGGTGTGGTACATCCTCAAACTAATAAAGAAATTATCACCGTTTATCCCCCAAGATTCCTGTAAAACATTAGTAACTGCACTGGTCTTATCCAATTTGGATTACGGGAATGCACTGTATGCAGGGTTACAAATTCAACATTTAACAAAATTACAGCGCTTACAGAACACTGCAGCAAGGCTGGTGCTGGACATTCCCAGATATGAACCAGTCGCCCACAGATTAGGAACACTCCATTGGCTACCTATTGAAAAAAAGGATCAAGTTCAAGTCAGTCTGCCTGGCCTACAAAGCCCTTCACGGAATAGGATCCCACTTCTTAAAAACTCATTTGAAACCATATGAGCCATCCAGGAGACTGAGATCAAGCCAGGCAAAATTGATTCAGGTCCCTAAATTTAAGCAAGTCAGGTGGGGAGGGAGAAGCTTCCTCCTACAGGCAGCTAAGACTTGGAACCTTCTACCTGTTACAATTAAAAACAGCACATCGCTACTTTCATTTAGGAAGGAGGTGAAAACATGGCTGTTTACTTCGTAGTGTGGTATCATTCTCCGGCAGACCTAGTCTTTTACAATGATTAGCGCCAAGACGCCCTTGGGCATTCGTGCGCTTTACAAATTCGCAAATCAAATCAAATCAAATCAATCCGTTCACCCCCTACAGCAGAAAACACGTCAGGCTGGTTTATTTAGACTTTGTGCTGTAAGCTTCAAGATCTTTATCTTAAATTTATTATTACAAACTCTTGCATCTGTGTAATTTCATTAAATAGCTGCTCGTTCTCACCCCTATAGTACTTTCACTACAGAGCTTACGATAGAATTTTAAGCTGACTGCTTGCACACACCTGTAATCTTTTATTCTGCCACAGGTTTTGGAATTACAGATAGCCCCTCCCTATTTGCTTCAGTTAATATGCCCGTGCCAGAAGGCTGTTAAGTAATATACAAAAGTACTCCCTACTGACTTGTAGCACTTTGTAAACAACAAAGTATTTCACTTTCCTTTGTGCAACACAAGGAGGTTGTTTTTTTATGTGGTAACATGAAATCCAAGCTTGTAAACTCTTACAAGCATGCTAAAATTTGAAGATGGGTCGTCTTTTGTTTCTCAGTGCTGTCAGCCAAGACTCGCAGGCTAATGATACCAGAGTTATTAAAAAGAAAACATCCCACCCTCCCCCTTTGTGTTGCTTATTACAGCTGGCACCGTAGTAAACACAGTAATGACTTTGGGAGGATAAAATGCATTTGTGGCCATTCTTTGATTAAAATATGTACTAGTATACCAACCCATTAATTGTTTCAACCTTTAATTAAAGAACATTTTTAACATGAAAGCATGAAGCAGAGGATAATGCAAAGTATCTTTTGTGAGAAACCGAGGCGAGGTTATTGAACTGGAGAGCGCTTGAGCAAACTCTCTCAACACAAGCATCTTCATCCAGCACAGCCAGCCACTTTGTGTTGTGCTTGAAGGCACTTCTGCTGAGTATACCTATTTCCAGCTCCATTTGCATACTTACACAGTTACTATCCACATACTTCCACTACACATCATACCACATAATTCCACTACACACCATACCATATAATTCCACTACACAAATCCACTCCACACAACACAATTCCACAACTAACAATACCAATACAACCTACATAATTCCACTACACATCACATACATACACTCCATAACACATGGGTAAAATACATTGTCATTTACAACGCCAATAGCTCTAACTCAAGGAAATGCGAGACCTATTGCATTTTCAATGCTTGTGCTGGTTTGTTGTCCCTGCGCACTGTGCTAAAGTGCAAGTACTCCCTCTGTAAAATGTTTATTGATTGGTATTTGCAGGATTGGCTTATTTCATTTTCTTGTAAGTCTCTAGTATTGGGCACAGGGGTGCCCAGGGCCTGTAAATCAAATGCTATTAGTGGGCCTGCAGCACTGATTGTGCCACCCACACGAGTAGCCTCTGAAATGTGTCTCAGACCTGCCATTGTAGTGTCTGTGTGTGCAGTTTTAAACTGCCATGTCGACCTGACAAGTGCACCCACTTGCCAGGCCTAACCCTTCCCTTTTATCACATATAAGTCACCCCTAAGGTAGGCCCAAGGAAGCCCCATGGGTAGGGTGCAGTGTATGTAAAAGGTAGGACATGTAGTGGTGTTTTTTTACATGTCCTGCTAGTGAAATACTGTGCATTTCATTTTTCACTAATGAAAGGCTATCTCTTCCATAGGTTAACATGGGGTCTGGCTGGAAACATCTTACCAATTCAGATTCCCACTGGAAGATGATAGAAAGTTGGAGTTTGAAATGTTTGAACTAACTATTTAAAAATACACCTTTTAGTAAAGATGGTTTTTAAAATGCCGATATTAGAAAGTGGCCATTTTCTTGCTTAACCATTCTGTGCCTGCTTGTGGAATCCACGTCTGGTTTAGACTGACAGAGGCTGTTTGTGCATTTACTCCAGACACTCACACAAAGGGAGCTGAGGTATGCCCTGCATATCCTGATGGGTCTTCCTGAGCTAGAGTGGTGGGAGGAGTAGTCACTGACATCTGAATAGGGCTGTGTCTGCCTTTCACAATGCTGTCCCCACCCCCTGTAGTGTGGCAGGACCAGGGCGGACAGAACTGGTTCTTGTAAGGCAAGAAAGACTTTTCTCTGAAGTTTGCCAACTTCAAAGACTAAAACTGGTATAAGTACTGGAGTTCTGACCCCACACTTTTTGGAACTCTTTTGGACTAAGGAACCTGCCAAGAAGAAGAGCTGGAGAAGCTGTTAGGAGGAACTTCCACTTTGCTGTGTTGGCCTGCTGCTTGCTGCTTCTGTCTTGGGCAGCGAAAGGACTGACTTTCTGCAACTTATTTTCTGAGTTTCTCCAAGGGCTTGAAGTAGAGCTTGCCTCCTGTTGGAAATCTTAGGAACATCAAAGACTTCAAGTTCCTCTGCCAACAGCAATAGGAACTGTGTGTTTTACAGTGCAACAGAAGAAAAACCACAATGACGCCGTCAACAATGCCACTGCCGGTGTCGTGACCTGAAGGCACCGCCTGGGGAATCACCCTGCTTCAGAACACAACCCTGGTCTCACCGCAACCGCCACACGATGCTGTCACCGACGCCGCTGCTTGCACCGTGACCTGTGGGTACCGCACCTCACATCACCTCACTTTACATCACCGGTCTGGTATAACTGACAATGCCGCTCCACGTCGACATCGATGCCGCTGCCTGCACCGTGGCCTGTGGACACCACTCATGAGGCACACAAAGCATCGCCCCTTCCCACACTGCAGCCCTGGTCCACCGACGTTTGGTTTATCAAGGCATCATCACCAGACAACCACCCTTGTGTATATAGATTTGATTTTACTAGGTCCTGACGAATCGCCACTAGATTGATTGACTACAAGGCGAGAAACATGTTGACCACATAACAGAGTGCCAAACCTGAGACATTACCTCAGGAGTGCGCCTCTTTTTTCTTTTTAATCAGGTTGGGAAACCTATTGATTAAAGTTGCTTTCTTTGGTACTTCCAAATCCTGTTTTAATCTTCTTCCGGGTCACACACCTTCACTCACTCCTCTACACTATTTAGGCCCCTCACCCCCACGGCACCAAACGGCAATTTGGAATAAAAGATCTCCGCCAAAGAGCCCCTCATAGGGAGCCCGTCAGGTATTGCAGCGCCGACCTGACGAGGAGCAGCCCTATGATGAAGCATGACACCCAGCTGGGTGTGTGAGGGCCCTAAATTCCAACAGGAGGAACCCTGTTCCCCTGCACTTCATGACCAATTTAGCCGGTTCCCACAACTTTCCCTCCTCTTTTAGCTAGGAATGGTATACTCTTTGTATTTCTATAGTTTGGGTACGTATGCTGGACCTGTCCAAAAAGCCCTGAGTCCCTCCTTTGTGATTGAACATGTTACACCAGGCACACCTGCAAACAAATTGTTAATCAATCTTTGGAAAACTGAGGATGCGGAGACACGTCCGAATGGCATACACTTATAACGGTATGCTCCTTCAGGGATCACAAATGAAGTAAAATGTCTCGACTCATCGCATAAATCTATCTGATGATATGCTGCCGACATGTCAAGTGTTGTAAAAATTACAGCGCCCTCTAAGGTGGACAACAGCTCATTGATGTTGGGGAGTGGTTGGCGGTCTACCCAGATATTGGAATTAAAATCGCGTAAATCCAAACATAAACGCAAGGACTTGTCTGATTTCCGCGCCAACACAACTGAGGCCAACCACTCTGAACTCTCAATGGGTTCAATAACCTCCAAATCACAAAGTTTCTTTAATTCCACCTCAAGTTCCTCCCTCAAATTGATGGGAACACGCGGCACCCTGTGTACATTCGGCCTTGCCTTATCACTCAAAATTATGCGGTGTTTGAAATCTTTCAATCAACCAAGTTGCTCTGTAAACACCTTGGGATCTGCACTAGTCCATTTATTCTCAAACACATTGCACACGTCACCGCTGTACTTTTCTAACAGACATTTTCTCGATAGCACTAACTCTGGATGATTGGAATAGAGAATTATATCCAGATCCCCTTGCTCATTCTACCCTAAAAGATTGGACCCTCCTTTGGCCACATACACAGTGCAACTTGCATTATTGTTCTCAAAATCTAAACTTGCATGGAATTTGCCTAATATCTCCACACTTTTACCCCCATAAGCAAATATTTTAATGTGCGACTCCTGGAGATGAGCAATATTTAATTTGCCAAACTCTGATTCGCCAATCAAAGTGAAGGGTGAACCAGAATCTGCCATAACTCTCACTTTAGACCCATTAATAGTAATATCACACAACTGGGTTTTCTCTTCTTGCTCTCACACACGTATTTCATGTGATTTGCAACATCACCTTCAACTGGGTCAGACAACATTAATATTACATTTTCATCATCCTCAGATGTGTCTTCTTCAATAGACCTTACCACAGGGGCACTTAAACGTTTCCTAAATGATCTGCAAATTCTTGAAAAATGACCATTTTTCCCACACCTGCAACATGTCTTGTTGGTAGCTGGGCAATTTGTATACAAGCTTACATGCAACTTACTCCCACACCTAAAACATGAAACCTCAGCCTTGCCACCTTGTAGATTGCCACCACCCCAATTCCTACTGGAAAAAAACGTGTCCATTGGAGTTTTGCCGGCTCTCTTGGTGACTTCTTTACTTATGGCTTTGACTTCCTGCTCTGAAACACATTTACTCATCTCTTTCGTACAGTGCTCAGAATGCTCAATACTTCTAGCAATAGTTAATGCCGCTTCCAAACTGGGATCTTCTGTGGACAACAGTCTTTCCTGGATCTTGCGATTGTTCATTTTTTCAATTAACTGATCCCTTATGATTTAATCTTGGAGGTCACGATAATTGCAAGTCACTGCCAACTTGTGCAAAATCATCGATGGGTTCACCTGGTGCTAGCGCACGTTGTAGAAACTTATGACATTCCCAAACCACATTTTTCCTGGGGTTGAACTTCTTGTGTTACGTATATATAACAGAAGCATATTCATCCATCACTTCATTATGTCCTTCTTCCCCAGTTCCTATATGTAGCATCACAATTTCCAACTGAAGATTTTTTAGAAAATTCCTTCCCTCAGTTCTGAGATTGTAAAGTAACAATGTCTTCTTCTTCTTAGACGTAAGAGATTCATCATCTATAACTTCCAGATATGATTCAAAAGTCTCATGCCATTGCTCCCAACAAACTAGAGGTGTGCCTGGTGATGCCAAAAATGGTGGGGGGTGCAACCATTCTATCCATGATGGCTGTTGTCGCTAGTCCAAAATTTAAAGTAAATATGTGCTAGTTGTTCCTTATATAATGTTAGTTTTATTTTCCTTGTTTACAATTCCGCCAAAAATGCCTGCGGATAACTTTCTCACTTAAATGTATCCTTTGTTCCCTTTAAAGTGAACTGCAGACATTCATCAGAAAATGGTGTGCCTGCAATTTCTACATACCACTCTGCCACTTCAAGATGGCCGCCGTTCCAGATTGCACACAGCTAATAAAGAGGTGTGCCTGTCACCGCTGGATAAACAGACAAATGCGCTACTTCCAAAATGGCCGCTGCTAAGACATACTGGAAAGCGGTTTATGGTTCAGCTTACGCGGTCAATACTGTTTCTGCCTGCAACGCGATGTCACACCAGAAACTGCTTACCAGGCGCTGGCACTCCACCTCCCAAAACCGGCACTGCGTAAGTTACTCTCCAAGCGACCCTCACTGAGAGCACGGCTCCAGAGCCAGGATCAGGCGCGGCCCGTCTATGCTCAGCACTGCCGCATGCTCAGCGCGACCGCGATTCACCACGAAGGAACAACTCATGGCAGGCTCCGAGACAATGTCGGGCACGCTGTTTCCTCTGATGCTGGTTTGTCGCCAGTTGAAAGGACGCAACACGCATCTGTCAGGTAAGTTTCATTGTCCTTCCAGCACCGGCCTCCGGCTGCAAGCGTCCTCCATCGAATGCCCACATTCCCCAAAGCTCCAATGCCGGTGACAAAGGGATCAGAACCTTGACATGCAGACCCAACAGTGCCCCAGCCATTGAGCTCTTCGTCCACTTCAGGCTTCAGCTCTCCTTTTGAAAGATTCTTCTCCACTGTTCTATTACCACATGACATTCTCTAGCTGGGATTCTGTAAATCAGCTTAACAGTATCATGCTTCGATAGTACATGCCTCTCTTCTAATAATAATACAGAACATTACTATGTAATAACTACATACAGAACAAAATCCTAAAAGTGTACATCATAGACTTGACAAAAGGCAAAAACATCACATTATACAATGACCTAAAACTTGCATCAGAGGAGACAACAGTACTACACATGATCACTCAGACACGTTGGTATCTTCACTTTTCTTGAGCTCTTTCTCACTGCCATTGCCATATGTTCCTTCTCAAACCCAACAGCCTCTTTTACACTAGCAAAACTCTTCTGCATCTTTTTCTTCTACACATTTTCTGGACCATCAATTCTCTTTACCACAACAACTCTGCTAAGATTCCAAACCCTCAGTTTTTATCACATTGATAAACAAATTCAACACTTTCGTTGTTTTTGAGAATTTCAAATCACTATGTTTGCCAACAGGAGTTTTTATCTTGACCAAGTCACCCACACTCACTCTACTTGTATTGGTTTCACACTTTTAGTGAAACCATCTATTGGGGAAGCGCGTTTTTTTCCATTTCTTTTTTTCTCAATCATCTCTCAAGATTTCACCAACACCTTTATCCCCTGCCACGTAGGGGATAACACAGTGTTAGGTCCTTTTACCATAGACAACTTAAATGGCACCCGACCAGTGATAGAATGAAGGGTCAATCTATATATCTCCACCGATTTGAACAGATCTTCCTTCCAGTTCCTGCCACTAGACATGGAAATTTGTTATGCTGCCTTATGGACTCAGTTTAGCCCCTCTCCCATGCCATTAATTTCTGAATTGGTAAACAGTGCATTTTTCAGGTGTAATTCCTTGTAACTTAAGAACTTCTCCATTTCTTTCTAGCCAGCTGAACACCATTGTCTTTCAACAACGGTAGCTTCAATCGAGACCTGATCAATCAAGCACAACAAAAAATTATTGTTGCATGCTGTAGTATTTCATTCCCCACTCCTCTTCCTGTCAGTATTCGCATATATATATATATATATATATATATATATATATATTCCAAACGAAACTTGACGTGAAAGGACGCCTCAGCCAGGCGAGTCGGGGCTTGGTCAGCGACGTCACCGCTTAATATATAGCAAATGGAAATTCGCACGCCTTCCTTACTGTTTAAAGCTGCAGGATATTTAATAAACAGAAGTAACTGCTCGTCTCATTTCTGCATATGATTACGACCCGATGGGGGTTGAAACGCGTCATGCTATGGTGTTGGGCTGCCTGCTGAAATAAAATCTCATTTCAACCATTCTCGATTGGAGTGGCTTGTTTTTCGCACTACGGAAGGCGTGCGAATTTCCATTTGCTATATATATATATATATATACATATATACATATATCTATATATATATTCACTGAAAAAACCATAGGTTTTAGGGACAGTTTTAGTTACTTGGACATTGCACTCGTACAAAACCCGTGAAATTCCCCCGTTATAGTTAGTTCAGCTAACTATAACTCGCGCCCCGCAATGCACTGCTGATGACGTCACATATTACATCACTCATGACATGGTCAGTGACATCACTGATGACATCACTGATGACATCTCAAATGACATCACTGATGACATCATCCAGTGACTGTGTGTTTCTGTAAAGTTTAAATATTTTTAATATATATAGGAAAAGACGTATTGAAGAATGAGTGGGTGTGTAAGTGTCTGTATGGATAATTTAGTAGGTGCGTGACTGACTCTATAAGTGAGTGATTTAACGTATCTTACTGAATGCATGGGTTAGTGACTAAACTGGGTGAATGTCTGTATCCGTCTGTCTGTTGCTGTGTAAGTGGCTGCATGTGTTTGTGAATAGCTAAATGAGTGTCTATATGAGTTATTGAATGCTTGTCTGAGTATCTGTATGGGTGCCTGAGTGTTTGTGTGGGAGGGTGTGTGCAACTCTGTGCATAGATGTGTGAGTGGGTGATTCACTGGGTGGATGGTTTCAAGAGTGCATCTGTGATAGACTGTATGGGTGGGTAAGTGTGTGTAAGAGTGTGTTAGTGAGTGAATGTATGTCCCAGTGGTACATGTGTGAGTAACTACATATGTGAAAGGCAGTATATATGTGTGTTGGAGTATATAAATAGCTATAAGCAAGAGTGAGTGATTGTGATAGTGGCTGTATGGATGAGTGTGTGCTTGTATCTGTGATTGTATAAGAGCGTAACAATGTGCTACTATTTGTATGAGTAAGTGAGCTGGTGTGTGTATAACTGTATAGGTGAGTAAATGGCAGTGTGTTTAATTATTTGCATGACTGACTAGGTGTGTGAGTATCTCTATGGATGAGTGGCGTTGTTTGAGTGTCTATATAGGACTAAGAGTGCATATGATAGTCCTGTACTGAGTGACCGTAAGTATGAGTGACTGTACGGGTGAGTGAGTGGATGTGGGTGTGTAGACCTAAGAATCAGTGAGTGGGTATGTAGTTATTGGTGTTGGAGTGTCTATGGTTTTGCGAATGGCAGTCTGTAATTTAGAGTGGGTGTATCAAAGGTTATATTAGGGTGTGAGGAGGTGCATCAGATTATCACGTGGATGATGTCATCAGTGATGTCATTTGAGATGTCATCAGTGATGTCATCAGTGATGTCACTGACCATGTCATGAGTGATGTAATATGTGACGTCATCAGCAGTGCATTGTGGGCGCGAGTTATAGTTAGCTGAACTAACTATAACGGGGAATTTCACGGGTTTTGTACGAGTGCAATGTCCAAGTAACTAAAACTGTCCCTAAAACCTATGGTTTTTTCAGTGAATTTCAAAGGTTTTTTAAATGCTAATTTGTAACTATAACGTGTCTGAAACCTATGGTTTTTTCAGTGAATTTCAAAGGTTTTTTAAATGCTAATTTGTAACTATAACGTGTCTGAAACCTATGGTTTTTTCAGTGAATTTCAAAGGTTTTTTAAATGCTAATTTCTAACTATAACGTGCCTGAAACCTACCGTTTTTTCAGTGAATTTCAAAGGTTTTGTAAATGACAATTTTTAAATGTATTAATTGTTATATTAATTTTTTTCATACTGATTTACTACATTTTTAGAAACAATTTTTTTTTACATATTTTATTTTTTAAATTACATTGTAATTACATTATACATTACATTACAAAAAATACTTTCTCAGAATGAATTACTTTAGTTTAAATACTTTGCAGATAGGCAATAGACTTTTAAGTACAGTAGTTACAGTTGTTGCAATGGGCAACACATTTTCAAACACAATGCAACATTCAGCTCAATGTGAATTTCTAGTTAAATGCAAATAGTTACTTTATGGATTACTTTTGTAACCACAGGACTGGATCCTAGATTCAGTCCTGGTACATCTCCTGTAAACAGTTGAGTAAAAGCGTTTTGGTTACAGTCGTGATTTTTAAGGAATATTATTGTATTTTAAAAGTTGACAGAAACTTTTTCTCATAGAATCACCAATGTTATCCTATGGAAGGAAATTCACTTAGCAGGTAAAAACTGTTATCGTTACTTTTTCTTACTCAGTGTTGGATCCTGGATCCAGCACTGGTGCATCTCCTGTAAACAGTTGAAAAAATGCGTTTAAGTCATATTTTTAAGGAATATTTGTAGTTTGTGAAAATCAACACTTTGAAACTTTTTGCTGAAAACCAGTCAATCTTAGCCTATGAAGGAAATTCAAGTTACCGGTAAGTACGGTTAAAATTACTTTTGAGGATCAGTACTGGGCTGAAAGATGCAGCACTGAGGTCTCTCCTGATAACAGGTGAGTAAATCGGAATTCGTATTTCGGCTGATTTTAGAGGAATATTTTAAAGTTCCAAAACTCCACACTTAGAAGAATTTCCAAGTGAAACCAGTCAATGTTAGCCTATGGAAGGAAATTCAAGTTACTGGTAAGTACGGTTAAAATTACTTTTCAGGACCAGTACTGGGCTGAAAGATGCAGCACTGAGGTCTCTCCTGATAACAGGTGAGTAAATCAGAATTCGGATTTCGGCTGATTTTAGAGGAATATTTGTATGTTTCAAAAATCAACACTTAGAAACTTTTTCAGCAAAAAGCAGGCAATGATATCCTATGGAAGGAAATTCAAGTTACTGGTAAGTACGGTTAAAATTACTTTTGAGGATCAGTACTGGGCTGAAAGATGCAGCACTGAGGTCTCTCCTGATAACAGGTGAGTAAATCGGAATTCGTATTTCGGCTGATTTTAGAGGAATATTTTAAAGTTCCAAAACTCCACACTTAGAAGAATTTCCAAGTGAAACCAGTCAATGTTAGCCTATGAAGGAAATTCAAGTTACCGGTAAGTACGGCTAAAATTACTTTTCAGGACCAGTACTGGGCTGAAAGATGCAGCACTGAGGTCTCTCCTGATAACAGGTGAGTAAATCGGAATTCGTATTTCGGCTGATTTTAGAGGAATATTTTAAAGTTCCAAAACTCCACACTTAGAAGAATTTCCAAGTGAAACCAGTCAATGTTAGCCTATGGAAGGAAATTCAAGTTACTGGTAAGTATGGTTAGAATTACTTTTCAGGACCAGTACTGGGCTGAAAGATACAGCACTGAGGTCTCTCCTGATAACAGGTGAGTAAATCGGAATTCGTATTTCGGCTGATTTTAGAGGAATATTTGCACAATGGTGAAGGGAGGGGGCGGGGCCTGAGGTTACATCTGTGCAAACGCGCCCCGTGGCGCGTTTTAAGTTGGGGGATTAAGTCCCCTTGAATCCTGAGGGTCCCTAGGGGCCAACTAGCCCACCAGGAACCTCCAATATGCGCCAGGGGCTGCGTTGCAGAGACGTGTAGAGAGGCCACACCCCTTTTACACCTCTCTGCAACGCAGCTCTGTGGCGCTTTCTGGATGTACCTGTTGGGCTAGTTGGCCCCCAGGGACCCTCAGGATTGAAGGGGATTTAATTCCCCATCTTAAAACGCGCCACGGGGCCTGTTTGCACACATGTCACCTGAAGCCCCGCCCCTCCCTTCACCACTGTGCAAACGCGCCCCGTGGCGCGTTTTAAGTTGGGGGATTAAGTCCCCTTGAATCCTGAGGGTCCCCGGAGTCCAACTAGCCCACCATATACCTCCAAAAAGCGCCACAGAGCTGCGTTGCAGAGAGGTGTAAAAGGGGTGTGGCCTCTCTACACGTCTCTGCAACTCAGCCCCTGGCGCATATTGGAGGTTCCTGGTGGGCTAGTTGGCCCCAGGGACCCCCAGTATTCAAGGGAATTGTTCCCTCTCTGCAAACGCGCCAGGGGCGCGTTTGCAGAGTGGTGAAGGAAGGGGGCGGGGCCTGCGGGCCCGATCGTTTAAAAAAAAAAAAAAAATTGTCCCCTGAAGGGGGGCTGTGTGGCCCCCTTCCTTTTTCCTGTTTTTATGCCCTGGGGACCCCATCCCCCAGGGCCTTACCCCTTTTTTTAATTTTTAATAAAAAACGGGAAGGGGGCCGCGTGGCCCCCTTCCCTGGGCCTGTATTGGCCCCGGGGACCCCATCCCCCGGGGCATGGCCTCTATATTTAATATTTTGAGGGGGCAGCGTGGCCCCCTCCTCTGGCCATTTTAAGGCCCCGGGAACCCCATCCCCCGGGGCCGGCCTTTCCATTTTTTTTTAAACTTTTTTTTCTCTTTTTTTGGAGAGGGGGGCCGCGTGGCCCCCTCCCGGGCCACTACTTGCCCCGGGGACCCCATCCCCCGGGGCTGGCCCTCTCCGTTGGGGACTGTGGGGGGTCCCCAATCCCCCACAGTCCCGCCGGCTCCCCACGTCCCTTGGGAGCCGGCATTGCTGTTCCACATGGGGAGCAGCTGACATGCTGCTCCCCATGTGGAAAAGCAATCGCTTTGGATATTGGAAGAGAGAGCAGGTTTCCCTGCTCTCTCTTCCAATATCCAAAGCAGTTTGCTATGGCAGGACGGGAGCCGCGAGGCTCCCGTCCTGCCATAGCAAACTACAGTGTCCCGGGGGTAGGCACCCGGGACACTGCAGGAGCCGGCCCTGGGGGTGGTGGTCCCCAGGGCCATCAAGGGCTCCAGGAGGGGGCCCCGCGGCCCCCCTCCCATTCAGTACACAGCCCCGGGGAGGTGGTGGTCCTCGGGGCTCTGGGGTCCGTAACGGACCCCCATATTAAAATGTTTAGTGCCCCGGGGAGGTGGCGGTCCCCGGGGCGTGTGGGTGGGCTGGAGCCCCCCACACTGGTTTTATTTTTAATTTAAAAAAAGCCCCGGGGAGGTGGTGGTCCCCGGGGCTGTGGGAGGGCTCAGAGCCCTCCCGCACCATTTTTAAAAAGCCCCGGGGGTGGCGGTCCCCGGGGCTTGGGGGCCCTTGAGGCCCCCACACATTAAATTATCCCCCCCACCATGCCCCCGGGACTTGGGCCACCCGGGGGCCAATTAACATCAAAGCGCGGGAGACCTCGCTCGATTTTTTTTTTCGGCAGGATTCGCGCACCCTGAGCGCATCCTGCCGATTTTTTTTTAAAAAAATGCTTTTTGCCCAGGGGGTCCTTGTGGGACCCCTGAGCAGGCCTAGGGGGTTAGGGTGTTTCTACCCTGCCCCCTTTGTGCGTTTTGCGCACTTGTTTCTTTTTTTTCTCGGCGGGATACGCGCACCCTAAGCGCATCCCGCCGATTAAAAAAATAAATAAATTCTTTTTCTGCCAAGGGGGTCCTTGTGGGACCCCTGAGCAGACTCTAGGGGTCAGGGTGTTTCTACCCTGCCCCCTTTTGCGCTTTGCGCACTTGTTTCTGTCCCTCGGTTCTACCGAGGACAAAATGGCTGCCAACACTTCTTGATTTGGAGTGTTGACAGCCAATTAGCATGCAGCTCGTGATCGGGAGGGTACGCGGATCCGACGCGCCCATAGATATATATGTGATTTTAATTGTGAATTTCTCAGGAACTACTGAACGGATTTACACCATTTTAGCAAAAGGCACCAGTCTGAACCAAGGGCTACCTCTTTGCCAAATTTGGGGTAATTCCGTTCAGCAGTTCGGGCTGTAGCTGCGACTAAAGGTTCCTATGGAAAAATGAATGGGGAAAACGCGTTTTGGGACCCCCCTTTTTCTCGGCCCCCGCTTGACGTATCACCCCGAGACTTTCAGGGTAGGAGCGGACCGGAGCGCCCCAACAAGTTGGAAGCTTTCGCGAAGATTCGTCAACCGGCGCCAACGTTATTGCAAATAGAATGTCGCGGATTTCCTATGGATAATAGGTTGTAACTATAACTATCTACTGGCGACCGCCAGTAGATAATATATATATATATATATATATATACACACACAGTTTAATATAGGGCAAACTCGACCCAAACGTATTGTAACGCTGTACATGAGCATCAAGTACATTGCACAAGGACGCATTCCATTTTTTGTAGGCACGGGGAGATTAAGCGATTGGCCCAGAATCACAGGCTGTTTAGACTACGCCGAGACTCGAGCCGAGCTTTCCAGCTCCTAGGTGCAGTGACGTAATATAGAAAGGAGCATCCCTCACATATGACACCAGAACGCTTCTCACATAGGCCGAAAAGTAACACTCCTCCAGCTAAGCATACCCCCACAGTGTTGCGTTGTCACCTGTCTGCTAATGCTCGTTGATCCTAGTCAGGGTTATGAAGCGCTATACAAAGACAATTAAAATCCAATTGAATCCCTTTAGTAGGGTACCCGACTAGGAGAGAGACGGCTCTCTGCTCATTGCAGCGCTGCAGCTAACTCAACTCTGGCTCATAAATTGTTATGGCTCTCTATACGGCTCATTTAATGTCTTCGTGATCGGGCTCCAGACAATACAATCTGTTTACGCAAATGCAGGGAGGTTAGCCATTTTGCTATTTGAGTTACGAGGATTTAATAAAAATGTATTGCGTGTTCAACAGGAATTTGTTGTCCTCGGATTTTAGATAAATATTCATACTATACTCTGTTAGCGCAGGATGAAAAGCTATTATTTCACATCAATGTTTGTCTTTTAAATTCATCTGCTATTTTTCGCGAACGACTTAATGTTAAGGGACATATATAATGTGATAAATAACCTAGTCTCATTTGGAATGTCCCAGCCCTAAGCCCAGAGGCAATAAAATATTTCATAAAATGGCGGGCGAAGACAGATTCCTCTATTGACGTAGTTGTCCTCTGGCACGAATCGCTTTACTACTCCTCCCCTTTCATATTCATTTTATGACGAGGATCTCTGAGCTGTGACACGCGACTGTTTCCTTGTGAGCTTCCAAGGACGGGTTGGAAAAAAATGTAATCTTATGACTCTTTCATCCCTCCGTATTTTATTGCAGTTTTATATAGCGCGAGCTTGGCCCAGGGGCACAGGGGCCCTTTATATGAGAACAAGATTTTATTACATTTTTTTTAAATCACTAGGAGATTAAGGGCCATATGTATGAAAGTTTGGTTTTGCGATTCTCAAATAGCAAATTTTAGAGAATCGCTATTTGAGAATCGCAAAACGAGATGTATGTAGGATTTGCAACAAATTTTGCGAATCCTTCATATTCCTTAATTGCGAATCGCAAATTGCGATTCGCAATTAAGGAATACCTCCCCATTCATTCCTATGGGCCTAGAGGCCCATAGGAATGAATGGGAAGACATTCTCAATTTGCGATTAGCAATTAGAGAATCGCAAATTGAGAATGCAATTTGAAGGGTGCCAGGGTGTCAAAAGGACACCCTGTTGCACCCTGAAATGTGCATGTGTGCACATGTGGCACACATACATGCCCTAAGGGCATGTATGTGTGCCACATGGCACTTTAAAAAATGCAAAAAAGTGCATTTTTAAGTGAAATCGCAAGTTACCATCAACTTGAAGTTGGTGGTAATTTGCGATTCCTTAAGCCCAAATTGCACTTTTTTGTGCTTCTTACATTGCATTTAAGGAATCGCAATTAGCGATTCCTTAAATGCAATTGCAAATAGGGAATCGCAAAATTTGCGATTCCTTATTTTGCGAGGGGTTTCAGTGTGATACATTGCACATGCTAATTTACGATCGCAAACGCCGAAATTCGGCGAATTTCGGCGTTTGCGATCGCAAATTGGCTTCATACATATGGCCCCAAGTGATTTGGTCAGAATCACAGGATTTTGAGCTGAGGTCGGGAATCGAACCTAGTTCTACAAAATTTGGCAGCTTTGGCCATTAGACCCCATTTCGTTGCCTGATCGTACTGATCCTCTGGGCACCCCTCTAGAACAGCGCCACGTCTCCATACAAAGAGAGAATAGCTCCCAGCGCTAGGCCTGATGAAGAAAGTCTAATTCAAGTGCATTCGGAGTAGTAAATAACTGGCATGTTCATGTCTCATGCATGTAAATGTTGACTTGCATTTTCATTTACACATACAATGGTTGATATAGTTTACTCGCATAAAACGTTTGTGTATGTGTTGATCTACATTCAACTACAAAGTTTTCAATCTGACTTTTATTACTTAACACTATCCTATCCCTACTCTTCTAGCACATTATGCATTAATTATTTGTGAATATAAAAGTTCTTTGTCCTAATGCATATGTACACCTGCATACTCTTCTGCAAAAAGCTAATTCTGCATCAGAACTTCTTGTTCTCCAAGTCTCAAACTTCATTTTCCCACAAAGAGCATATATACACACATTAAATATATATATATATATATATATACATATATATATATATATACACACGCATGCACACACACACACACATATATATATTTAGGTTTATTTCATATATTTAGATAATTGCGAGAGTGAATGATGAAATAGAATGTTGGTGTGGAGTAGAAGCTAGGCGATAGGGAGTTGGAGGGAGGATGGAGTCCTGAAAGTTTCGACTGCTGTTGCTATAATCTAAGGGCTTAACATGAAATAAAGAACTTACCCCCTACCTGAATTGCTCCTGAATCATGTCTGAAGACCCTGCCCTCTAACTTCAACATTTTGGTGATGAGTTGTTAAAAGAACGTACGTGGATATGCACCAGGACTCTGGTGGCAGCTGGGAGCCACTGTTGGGAGGGGAGGAGGCCTGTCATTAGAAGTATGATGGCCCTGTGACTGTGGAGAACTAGTTTGGGGCAACCCACCCCCAAACATGCTGCCAATTGTGTCAGCTCAAGCTACTTGCCAGGAGGAGCCCAATAAGAAGGGTGGGAAAGGTCTGGGAAGGTCATGGAGCCAGCTGAGGACAGCAGTACAATGAGGTAATGTGTTCTTGTGTTTAGTCCTAAGCGTAAAGACAATGCCATGGAGACAATGGTATGAGCAGTGCTGTGGAGACAGTGCTATGTAGACAGCACTCTTGAGATATTGAGAAATCTCCTTTACAGTAATCAAAACTCTGAATAGAGAAGGCAAAACAATTTACATCAGACAACATATCACATGCAAAGCAACCTATGTAATCTATGTGATTGAATGTAACTGTGGTCTCCAATACATCGGATGTACCACATGTATGTAAAAAAGTGGATTCTGGAGCATATACGAGCTGTCAAACGATGCCAATTGTGCTACAGCCAAATATTTGATACAGAGCCAGAATGCGAATTGGAAAGCAATGAAATTCTTTGGATTAGACACAATACCATGAAATGAACGTGGAGGAGACAGGACTAAAAAACTACGGCAACTAGAGTCACAATACATTATAAGACTCAAAACGAGAACACCGTTGGGCCTGAATAATGATGAAGAGCTTTTTTATACGTCTTTGACAGAATAACATTTGCCCATTAAGATAACAATTTTTAAGGAAAAACAACATGAGAACTACAAACGAACGAATTATGGTACTAGACCTGAAACTTGTGAACTCATCAGTTCACATCTTTAAGGCATTGTTAAAAAGACTATTAGCAGGAATGTTTTTGGTCATCCTCATAAAGATCACTATATACATACAAAACTACTGAGACTATATAATTAATTTGAATGCATACTATTGTGTAATATAATGGGTTGTTCACAAAAATTATTTACATTGGCTGACCAATATCGTAAGCACATGCATGTATATGGGTACTATACATAAATCATTGTGAACCATTGAGTAATTGTGATTGATTGACTGATTCACTTCAAAGCAAGGGCATATTATTCAGCTGGCATGAGAAAAGGAATTACGTTTCACAAATCAACACCATACAAAATCAACTATGGAAATGTCTCAAAGTTTGATGCAATTTTGTAAATTTGTAATGTCATTGAAATACACTACAACTCCCATCATGCTGCATAATGGGCTGGAGATGGGAGGTGGTATAAAAACCACAAGTGAAGAAAGACTCACCTACCGTGAGAAAGACCCTGTGAGGTCGAAACGCGTTGGTGTAGCAGTGGTGTCTGCCTAATAATCTTGATAAGAATAACATTGAGTGTGACGTTCCTTGTTTGCAATATAATTAAGGGCTCTAAAGGTTCAGCCCATCGTCAGCACCCACTGGAGAGCGCACTGGGAAAGAACCTACTTTGCTGGAAATATATATATATATATATATATATATATATATATATATATATATATATATATAATGTGATCAAGGACACCGTGTTGTCCGTAACGCGTCATAAACGGCTTTGTAAAAATAAAGACCTTTAGCCACTCATTACTGGAGTCCGGATCTCTCTCATCGCCGGCTGGAAGTTGAGAGAGCAAGCGTTTTGGGAAGCAATGATGACAGGGTCAAATTAAGTCTGGGAGAAGAGATTGATTTTTTAGTGGAAGATCATCGTCAAACTCTGAGACCGAGAAATCGGAACAAACAAACAACAGCAATAAAAGAAATGCAAGGAGAAGAGCAAGGCGCCAAAAACAAAAACGTGCAACAGAAAAAGAAACAATGGCGCAAAAAATATCATTAAACGACCAAACCATTATCAATCTATCGGACATTACCCTCACCCAAGCAGAAGAACAATTATTGTCATTAGGCCTCAACTTTTGTCCTGAAAGTACATTCAATTATGCGAAAACTAGAATTGATATATTTTGCTTCATAAGGAAACTGAAATTAAAAAAGTTTTTCACTATCAAAGCTGGGGTTGGAAATTCCACAACATCCCAGGAAACAACGAGGAATGAGGCACTGAGGCTTCTAGCATCAGACATTCCAGCCTTACTGACGCTATATGAATTAAGTGGGGAAACAAATGTAATGCAGCAAAATACAGACAACATTGAATTGAGCACTCAAGTCAAGTTACATAGCATCAATCTCACACAGAAGGGAGCAGGGGAAAGCCCTTTTAAACCGAAGAGCACCTTTATACCTATCATGCCGAAGAATGCCATAGATATTTATCACGAGCGGGTGACAGAAGATATTAAAAAACTACATCACAAAGTAAAAAGAAAAAGACAATCGAAACATTACAGAGACATGGAATATGGAAAACTAATGAAAAGGCTGGCAGAAAATCAAGAAATAATCACCAACAAATCTGATAAAGGAGGCAATATTGTCTTATGGCCAAGAAAAGACTACATTGTGGAAGCCAAAAGACAGTTAAATGATGAACAATGCTATATGAGGTCAAGTCTAAAGGAATATAATAAAGCCAAGGAAATTTTGAAAAAAAGTTATTGCAATACAAAAGGGAAGGACTAATTTCATTGAATGAATTTAATTTTATGAATGTAGAATTCCCAGTAATTCCTATTACGTATTTAATTCCGAAAGTGCATAAAAAGGTATCTCCAGTACCAGGCAGACCTATAATCTCTGCCATTAATAGTGTGAGCGAACATATCTCGCAGTATATTGATTTTTATTTGCAAGATCATGTTAAACGATTACCGAGCTATGTTAAAGACAAAGGAGACTTTTTAAACAAAGTCAGTGACATCAAATGGGAACATGGTTGTTTGTTAATCGCATTAGACATTGAGTCTTTGTATACAAGCATTGACCACATAATTGGACTCAATGCGATTAAATATTTTCTAGGCAACAGATCTTGTGAATATTACGAGCATAATAAAATGCTTGTAGACTTGATCACATGGTGTTTAAACAATAACTTCTTTATGTTTGGTAAGGAAATGCTGAAACAAATGCGGGGAGTGGCTATGGGATCCTGTTTCTCCCCCAGCTACGCATGCTTGCATGTTGGCTAGTGGGAGGAACAGGTCCTTAAACAGACACACCATGAAACATATGTACGTCATGTACTGCACTGGCTACGATATATCGATGATACCTTTATCGTATGGAAAGGGGATGAGGACAGTGCCAAAGATTTCATCACAACTCTCAATGTCAATTCCAGTAACCTCAAGTTCACATCCAGTATAAGCAGCACTAAGGTTGACTTTTTAGATGTACAGATTTCAGTATTCAATAATAAATTAGAGACAAGTCTGTTTAGAAAAGCCACAGCAGGCAATAGCATATTGCACGCCAGTAGTGGGCACCCAAAGCACCTCATTGAAAGTATACCCTTTGGCGAGATACTTAGATTAAAACGTATCTGTAGTACACAACAAGAATTTGAAAGATGTACATTAGACACCAAAGCAAGGTTAAGAATGAGAGGGTATAGTGAAAAGGTGCTGAACAGAGCTATAGCAAAAGTAGAGGAACGGCCCAGGGAGAGTTTATTACAACCTAAGAAAGTGGAGGGTGGAGTTGACAAGGAGGAAGAAATGCCCCGTCTCATTACTACTTATAGCAGCTAAGAGAGGAAAATAAAATCAATCATCAAGAAAAATTGGCCTATAGTTCTTACAGATGGAGTACTAGGCACCAGACTTCCAGACTCACCGACCATCACTTACAGAAAAGCACAGTCCATGAGGAGTCAACTAGTCAAAAACAGTCCGGAACTAGATACAACAGGCACGTGGCTAAAACCTAGGCAAGGTTT
The DNA here is from genome assembly GCA_963921515.1 of Calotriton arnoldi. Lineage (NCBI taxonomy): Eukaryota > Metazoa > Chordata > Amphibia > Caudata > Salamandridae > Calotriton > Calotriton arnoldi. The sequence goes on along the minus strand of CAWUFW010000013.1, from coordinate 7,449,589 downwards.
TTTTAAGTGTTCTTCATGCCATGCCTGTAAATTTGGTATCAATACAACGCATTATGGCACTCCATTTTCAGAAGAAAAGGTGGCAATCAGGGGCAGTTATAACTGCAGGACCGAGTTTGCTGTATATGTCCTGACGTGCACCTGCGGCTTGCGATATGTGGGTAGTACTAAGCTGCAGGTGCATGTCAGGATTTTGCAGCATCTCAGAGCGATTGTAAATAACGACAATTCATATCCAGTCGCAAGACATTTTAAAGCCATACATGACAATGACCTAAGCTGCCTCAATTATTATGTGATCAATGCCATTGCGCCACTCAGAAGAGGGGGTAATAGAGAAAAACTTTTAAGGCAGCTAGAAACATGTACCATTTTAGATCTTGATAGTAAGGTACCCAATGGGCTCAACACGACTGAAGACATGCACAATTTTCTGTAAAATACCACCTCAATAACAACATTAGTTATGTCAGGCTAATTTGATGAACCCAAGCTCCCAAATGTATCAATGCATTTCACTTTCCAGTTTTTATCGTTAGTAATAGTTCATGTTTTACGTCTTTTTACCAAGGAATACTCTGGTTATTTATACATTTAGAAATTGCATTACAGGTTTCTAAATAAATTGTTTCAGGGCCTCAAATTATTATTATTTCTTCATAGCTGCTATCACTTTAGAATGCTTGGTGTCATAAGAAAATACATGTATAAAAAAATAAATATTTTTTAATGGGTTTTTAAGGTTTACCAGATCTTTTAGGGGTAGTTTTAGTATGGTATTTATACACTTTTTAGATTGGGATTTTAGAAACACTCAGCACTTTATTTAATCACAACACGTTTACATATTGTTATTAGCTGCTAGGCACAGAAGCACTTTAAATTCGTAAATTATGTATTCTCTGGCACTCGCCATAAATAACAACTCAAAGTAAGTCAATATAGCTTTCCTGAGGAGATACAAATACAGACTGAGGCTACGAAATGACATGTACAAGCATTTATGCTGAAAGAATACAACAACAACAACTTTAAGACATTGATACTTATAAGCAATGATGTCAAAATTTTATACGTGGTTAGTCCAATCACCACCGGGTTGATGCCGCGATTTAGGCTATTTACATGACTTGGTTCGTAACGAGGCAATACATGGAACAAATACGATGTGGGTTTTTATTATTTATTTTTTATCCGCATTAAAGTATTTTGCAAAAAATGTTTTCAAAACCAGTTACGTAAGTCTTGGTACATAGTTATGAAATTACATTGCACAATTGCATTGATCATATTCTATGTTGTGCAGTTCCAACCAGTATAATGTGTAATGTATATTATAGCATACAAAGTGATATGCATGGTATTGTACATCATATTGCTGGTAATGTAGCAAAACAAAAAATAATGTCATTTCATGCATTTTTCCCTCTGTGCCTGTACCTGTGGGGAAAGGAATCAATAGCTTTGTAATATATGCGATGTGCCTACAGATATGTGTTTCTTCTATTGTCACTAATCATGTGACACAGGGGGTGGTAACCCAGCATTTAAAAACAATATGGCGGATTGTGATGTTTATGTGTGAACAAGGGCACAGTGTGCTCGAAACGCGTCACGGGTGAGAGGAGAATAAAACATTTTACCTGCCAACAATATCCGGGTCTGTTTCTCTCTGTTCGCCGGTGTGGAGGTTCGGAGAGTTGTCTTGGAGGATATATATATATATATATATATATATATATATATATATATATACACACACACACACACACACGCACACATACAGATACACGCACACAGATACATATTTATATATATATATTTAGGTTTATTTCAAATATTTAGATAATTGCGAGAGTGAATGATGCAATAGAATGTTGGTGTGGAGTAGAAGCTAGGCGATAGGGAGTTGGAGGGAGGATGGAGTCCTGAAAGTTTCGACTGCTGTTGCTATAATCTAAGGGCTTAACATGAAATAAAGAACTTACCTCCTACCTGAATTGCTCCTAAATCATGTCTAAAGACCCTGCCCTCTAACTTCAACATTTTGGTGATGAGTTGTTAAAAGAACATACGTGGAGATGCACCACGACTCTGGTGGCATCTGAGAGCCAATGCTGGCAGGGGAGGAGGCCTGTCATTAGAAGTATGATAGCCCTGTGACCATGGAGAACTAGTTTGGGGCAACCCACCCCCAAACATGCTGCCAATTGTGTCAGCTCAAGGTACTGGCCAGGAGGAGCCCAATAAGGAGGGTGGGAAAGGTCTGGGAATGACAAGGAGCCAGCTGAGGACAGCTGTACAATGAGGTAATGTGTCCTTGTGTTTAGTCCTAAGCGTAAGGACAATGCCATGGAGACAATGTTATACGAGTAGTGCTATATAGAAAATACTCTTGAGATGTTGAGAAATCCCCTTTACAGTAATCAAAACTCTGAAATGATCCATGCAGTTTTAGGCAGTCATTCATTCAATGGTGAAGGTGACATACGGAGTAGTGGTGGTAAATGTGCAGTATGATTTCTCAAGTAAGTTGACTGGGGCACAGGCTAGTCCATTCCTCTGGAGGGACCAGTGTGACCGGTTGGTGTTAGCCTACTGCAATGGTTACTCATCACTCTACTGTGCTGATCTCATATGCCACTTACCAGTCAGCTGCATTGCCAGAGGGGTGTGTGCCGCATGACGAGCAAAAACCATGGTGAGCGCATAAGGCCTGACCAAGTTTGAGGAGGATAAGACATGGTTTTCAAGAGAGCTGGGTAAAGGCATTCTACATATTTTATGGACCCCAGTGCGGTGTGCCTAGAGGAAGTGACACAGCTCCTGCTAGCACTGTTATGAAGGCAATGGACAGTGGTCTTGTGTCAGTGAGCAGCACTAGGTAAATGGGGGCTTTACTCTCCAGCCTTATTCAATCAGTGCTTAAAGAAGAAGGCGTGGAGTTTGGGGGCATAGTAGCACAACTTTCTTGTGAGAGAGCTCATCAGTGTCTTGGATTTCAACCTGGGAATCTGAGTAGATACTCTGGCTATGTAGACTTTGATATCAGGAATAAAGGTAGTAAGCTGATGTTTGATGGGTAGTGGTCTGGAGACTTTGACAAAAAGACTATCCAAGGCCTCCTGTATAATTTAGAAAGAGAAGAGGGACTATCTCACTCACTCAAGTCAATCTCAATTCGAATTTATAAAGTGCTAACTTGTCACCCAGGAGGGTATCCAGGCGCTTGCTGCTGGTTTCAGTCGAAAAGCCAGATCTTGAGTCCCTTCCTCAACTATCACCAAGAACGTTGGAGACAAAAATAAGACTATGATCTTCGAGGTTATACTGTCTCCTAAATTCATGGGGTGTCAAAACATCACGTGCCTCGCATTAGTCCAATTGCAATGTTAAAATACTACATTCAGTTAATTAATCAGCGAGGCTATTTGGCCATTATGGAGTTTGTATTTTTCTTTGAACTTCTGTTAAGAAATGTGCATTGTTTCCCACTAACTGTGAGGTTCATTAGGTTGGGGAAGAGTTGGTTGATTGTCTTGCTTATTGACATGTGCCTTATACTTCTTATTAGTAATGCATCTGTTGGATTAATACATTTCTATGTAAGTTGACTTCTGTTTTTTAGGAATTGCAGTTTATATTATGGTTCTGATGTGCTGAATACTTATTGATGCAAGAGAGGTTGAGAAGTTTAAATAATCCACCTGAAGGTTGCTTTTGTAGTATTGTGTGAGCATTTTCTTTTGACTCCAAATGGAGTCAAGTTAGCAGTTTGGGGAAGAGGGTATAGTATCCATCTGCGTGTTGTTGTGTAGATACGTGCTGTTATGAATGTCAGAGTGTCACAGATGTGGGGAAGAGTAATACCTTGTTGCAATAAATAAGAATGTCGTACACTTCTCTGTGTGTTGGTGCAAACTGGAGAAGGAGCAGTACCCTGATAGAGATTGCATCGGCCAGTATCCCATGGAATATGAAGTTGCAGAAGTGTAGTACCCAGTTGTAAAAAGTTGCATGGGGGAATTACTCCACAGTGTGCTAAGCTGGGGCAGCACCCAGAGGTGTGATGTGGGAGTACACAGATGTGTGATCTGTGCACTGTGTTGTAGCGGAAAGTACCCCGTGGACTGCAAATGTGGAAAAGTGTTGGTGATAGTCAAAAGTTGTGCCTAAGTGTGCTCTGGGAACAAACATCTTTCTGTACTAATGGGAAGATTTGTCAGGAGTGTGGTATAGGAGGCTGATTACGTTTGTGATTGCCTGGTGGCACGTTTTTATTCAGTTTGCTTGTAATGAATTTTGTCACTGTTGTGTTTAAATGGTAATGTTTAAAGAAGCTACAATGTGTTGCTAAACTGCTGTAGTATTTGTTTGCTGTGTTGGGTCAACAATGTTTCAGCACCCTGTGGACTGAAAATGTGGAAGAGTGTTGGTGATAGTCAAAAGTTGTGCCTAAGTGTGCTCTGGGAACAAACATCTTTCTGTACTAATGGGAAGATTTGTCAGGAGTGTGGTATAGGAGGCTGATTATGTTTGTGATTGCCTGGTGGCACGTTTTTATTCAGTTTGCTTGTAATGAATTTTGTCACTGTTGTGTTTAAATGGTAATGTTTAAAGAAGCTACAATGTGTTGCTAAACTGCTGTAGTATTTGTTTGCTGTGTTGTGTCAACAATGTTTCAGCATGCACTCTGCTGGAGGCTATCATCGTGTTGTAAGGAAATGCGTCTTTTTGCATAATCACCCCCAACCTTAGAGTGCACTGAGACCTACTATTCACACCTCGGTGCCTGTGTTCTAACCCATTACAAAATGCATGTTGAATTGGCTACCCCCAATTGGCATAGGCTGACTTACCTATAAGTAGCTAGTACATGGCACCAAGGGTACCCAGGGCATGTAAGACAGGGTGCCCTCCTCCCCCCAGGGCTGCAACACTGATTGCGCCACCCTGTGTGGGCCAAAGTACAAAATGGCTCCCAGGCTACCACTGCAGCCTGGAAGAGCACTGATAATTCGACTTTGCCATTTAAACCAATGGCAAAGTCCCCACTTCCTTTAACAATATATATGTCTCCCCTAAGGAAGGTCTATGAATCCCTAAGACTGGGAGCTGTGTATTATTAAATAGGACATATATTTTTTATATGTCCTAACAGCAAAACTTCAAAATTGTTGTATTTGCTGTGGAAAAGTTAGTAGCCCCATTGGCTAGCAGAGCTACCGGCTGACCTCTCAGTCCAGCTAACGTCTGAATAAGACTACTAAAATAGGTACTTCAAGGTATCAAATTAATCGTGGCATTAAACCCAGCTTGATTTCCAAGTCGGATTTTACATCAGTTTTAAGGAAAGGCAACTTTTAGAAAGTTTCTACTCTGTTGCCTAGTTTGCCCAGTGGTTTCGCACAGTTGCTGGCCACCAGTCAGCCTTCTGGCTTCCTGGGGAGTAGTGTGAATGACTCTGAGGCTCAGGAGCAATAGTAGCCTGCTACAGAGGGAGGTGTTACCTCCTTCTTCCAGGAAGCCACACAGAGTTTTGGCCCAAAAGGCAAGCTTCAAAGGCAAAGCCACATTTGGTGGACAAATGGCAATCACACTCATGAACGGCTGCCCCTTTGTTCAGGTAGACAAGCTGGCAGTGGGAACAGAGAGGGGAAACAAGTGGCCAAACCAGTTTTCCCATGGGCATGTAGTCCACAGGCAGCCACATCTCTAGGGAGGGCTACCAAGCTCCTAACATTCAAGGAAAGGCTCAGACATCTTGAGAGTAGGCAGAGTAGTGTACTCTGGGTTTGCTAGATGACACACATAGTCAGAAATCATTACAGGGAAGGAGGGATTCTGGTAGCCCATTGGCCAGTGACTGCATCATCCCCCAGAGCACTTTCGGGGCATAAATATGGCATCCCTGAAACACTGAACCTCAGATCATGACAGAACTGGACAAAGGACCGAAGAAGGACTGCCCTGCTGACCCCTGGACCTGGCAAGAGAGGCTGCACCGACTGCTGGACTGTACCTACAGCACCTTGGGCTAGCAAAGACAGGACTTTGCCCGTGGCTCCTGTCGGGTGACCCGCTGAAACCAGCAGCAGGGCCGTCAAAGCTGAAGAAGTCCATGCTGGCAAGTCAGTAGCTAGCAAAATTCTGTGAATCACTGCTAACCGCCACTGGGAGATCCCAAGAGACCGATCCTCAACTGCCAAAAGTTGCACCTGAGTGTGTAAACCCAGGAGTGTCATCTGAGTTCAGATTGGTCGGCAAAGATGAACACCAGCCTTCACCAAAGGATACCCCTGGACCCAGTTGGCCTTCTAATGGCTCAAAGAGGACTTCAAGGGACACTGCCCCCATGACGAAAGTCACCCCACCTAACCGTGTACCAAAGAATAACCGCAAGTGCACCCCTGTCGACCACAGAGCACCCAGAGCATCTTTCAGAATTCTTAGCATCCTGCATCCCCATCATCAGGCTCACTACATTGAAGTCTATGGTGTTCATGATGTAAAGTGTGGAACTGGGCTGTTTTGGTAACCAGGCAACTGTCCAAATACTCCTTATTGGCCCTTCCTGTCCTCCATGTCGGATTTGGAAACCCTACTTGGGCCGGAGTAGCCGAAAACAACTCTTTCAAACTTTTCAAAAGTTTCTAAACTTTATGGTTACCCATGCTTGTTTATGCATTTGGACTAAAAACAGCACTAAAAAGCTGAGTTTTATTAAAAAAATCTATATATTCTTAAACTCCGGTGGATATTGTTCATCTTGGCATCTAAAAATTCCTAAAAATATAATCTATTTTTATAAATTGGTGTCAAATATCTTTCGTATTGCATAACTTTCTTATTTTGTTGTGGAGCGCTTCTAAATGCTTTATACCAGTTCTTTTGTTTAAGCCGTGCTGCAAGAAGCCACAGCTACCCAGGGTTAAGCTAAAGGTTTTATAAATTAGCCTGACTGGACCCAAAACAGTTTTGCGAGTGTATTACACGGTAAGGTCACACAACCATTCCATATAATACTCCATAATTCTCACAGTTGTTTTCAGAAGAAGTCCCAACTTTTCGGGTGCAGTTTCTAGTGAGCGGAGTATGAGTTGCAGATTAGCTTCTTTCTTTGGCCTGGCACTTGGCCATGTTGGTTTGGCCAGCTGGTTGAGTGAGTTGGTGTGGAATGGGTTGGAGAGTGGGGCTGCTCTTTTGTGTGAGAGTATATGGTGCTGTGTTGGCCTTGTAGTGATGTGTGTGTTGCTTGTAGAAGATTGAGAAAGTTTGTTCAGTGGTTGTTGGACTTGGCCCTCTCTGCAGGGTCACCCCCAAACATTTTGCCTTCACTCCTCCTGTTTTCTGAGCCTGTTTTGTTGCCTTTTTTGACTCTGTGCACTTTACCACTGCTAACCAGTGCTAAAGTGCCTCTGCTCTCACCCTAAAACAAGGCTTACACCGAATTGGCACATTTAATGTACTTATAAGTCCCTAGAAAAGTGGTACAATTTGTAACCAGGGCCTGTAAATTAAATGCTACTAGTGGGCCTGAAGAACTTACTGTGACACCTACTTAAGTAGCCTTTTGAAACCTGTCTCAGGCCTGCCATTGCACCTTGTGTGCAGTTTTAAAGTGCCATGCTGACCTGGCAAAATAAGTCTCTTGTCAAACCTAAACCTTCCTTTCTAATACATATAAGGCACCCCTAGGGTAGGCCCTAAATGGTCCTTAGGGCAGGGAGCAGTGCAATCAAAAAGTTGGACATGTACTTTTAAGTTTTACATGTCCTGTTAGTGAAAATCTCATAAATTCATTTTTCACTACTGCAAGGCATACCTCTGCCATAGAATACCATTGGCTTACCTCACTACATCTAATAAGTGATACCTTTTGTTTGGGAACAGGTTGAAATGTCATGTTTACAATCAAATGACTTGTAATTTAAAACCCTCTTTAATGGTAAAGTTGGATTTTAAGTCATAATTCTTAAAATGGCACTTTTAGAAAGTTAGCATTTTCTTCTATGCTGGGTCACATGACTAGGTGTAGTTGGCAGTTGGCCCATATATATTCCTCCCAGACAGTGACACAAAGGGGGACTAGATGTTGGCAGAATGGGCAATCCTGCCAAGGTGGGCGGGGTAGAGCTGTGCACTGCCCACTTACATTTCTAAGGAGCTACTTCTGCATAATTACAGAGGACTTCTCACTAGTCTTTTGTCACCCCAGACATCCTGGGACCAGGGCGGGAAGAAAGGCAATTCCAGAACCATCTGTGGGGAAAACTCCAGAAATGTGTTCTACTTCAAAGCTGGCACCTGGTATACAAATAGGATCCGTAGACCAAATCTTCAGTACATTTCTGGACCTGCGGTGTGAGAAATTGGATTATTAGTTAAATGGGGGGTGACCCCTGTTCAAGCAACACCCAAAATCTCTGTCAGGGTGAACCACAAAAGTCACTAAATGAACCTGTGCTTAACCTTCTGGTAGCTTGGCACAAAAGCAGTCAGGCTTAACTTAGAGGCAATGTGTAAAGTATTTATGCAGAACACAAGCAGCAATAAAGTGAACACACAGCACAAGAAAAATCCATACAAATTTAGAAAAAGAGAGTACATTTATTAAATGATTTGACACCAAAATCACAACAATCCAATTAGTAGAGCCGGAGTTATGAATTTTTAAAGTTTCATGTAAAAAATAGCACCTAAGAGATCAAAGCACCTAAAAGATCAAAGCGTCATCCGCAGACATCTAGTCATGTGGGACTGGGTTAAAGTGGATTGAGGGTGAGTCAGATACAAAAAGTGGATTGGGCCCAGTCGGTGCTTACCTAAGAGCATAGAAGACATTTTGAAGAAAAATGTTCTTTGAAGGTAAAATTCAGTGGGTCAAGGCTGCAGGCAGTGTCCGAGGAGGAAGCGTTCTCATTTGGGAGCTGCTGGATGAATTCGGGATGAAAATGTGTTCGTTTGGACTTAGTCACTGTTTTGGAAGTCAAAAATCTCCAGCAGGATGAGGCTGTAGCCGATTAGAGTTGCAGAAGGCTAGATACCTGTTCCATTGAAGGACCACAGAACAGGATTTGGTGCTGCAGGGAATAATGTAGTGGGAGCTAAAGCAAAGTCAGGCTGACCGGCAAAGCACCTTGAGCAAAAAGATGATGAGGTTGGTCCTGGTCTTCTCTCAGTTCTCAGAGCAGTTTTTAGCCAATAATGTTCCAAGTCCCAAGTTTTGGATTTTGGCTAGCTGGGCATGTTTAGCATCACCGTCAAGGGTCCAGGACTGGAGGAGCGCCACTTGGAGGTTAGTACTCACTTAGGCTTAGTCCAGGTGCTGGTTCAACATGGTTGGAGCAATTTCTGTCCCAGAGGCCCTGATCAGGAGGCCAACCAACTAGCCCTTGGAGTCACTCTGGTAGTCTTGGGTTCAAGTGATGAAACAGGGCTCAAGCAGCAGGGCAGGCCTATGAGGCTCAAAGGCAGGCTCGAGGCAGCAAAGCAGTCCTTCCAGATGTAGATAAGCAGTCTTGTGGAATACAGAGAAGCTCACAGCAGGTCCAGAAAGTGAACTGAAGAGTGGTTCTGAGGTTCGCATTTATATACCTGGTGCCTTCTTTGAAGTAAGAGAAGTTTCTAGAGAATTCCCTTTGAAGTTCTTGACTTTTCCTGACTCCCCTGCCCTGGATCGAAGCTGGCTGCATGAACAATGCAGGGGTGACAAGTCCTTTGTATGAGGGAAGAGCACAGCCTATTCAGTTGCAAGTGGGGCTATGCCCAGCTCTGCCCCCCCATCCTGCCAGTTGATTGTCCATCCAGGCACACCTAACCCCTCTATTGTGTGGCTGTCTGGAAGGATAAACAAAGTTCAACTGCCAGCTGCATCCAGTCATGTGACCCAAGAACAGTCTACAGGCACCAAATTGTTAGGGTAGGAAAATGCCAACTTTATAAAAGTGGCATTTTCAAAATTGTGAAAAGAGTGTATTTTTCAAGGTTGGATTATGTCTGTGCTTTTTCCTTGTCTATCTTCCCATGGTCAGCCATGTACTTAGGGCATTTTACGAGTCTGTACTTGGTCCACATCTGGCCATTTTCTATTACCACATTGTTGTGTTTAACCTTGGAAAATATACTTTCTCCTCCATCCTGAAGCATAAGCCTTCTAACCAATAGGCTATCACCTTTCTCTCAACCTTGCTCCTTCAGTCCATGCTTGTAATCATACCTTTCTTTGTGCTTTTGTTGATGCCATATAGTTTTGTTCTTGATATCTGCTTTATCTACATTTATGGAAACACCTCCTGCCAACCAACTCAGGCAGAGCTTAGAGCAAGGTGACCTGCTTCTAAGTAAGACAAATGGTGAAATACCTGTGACAAGTTGGGTGTAGTGGGGTATGCCCTTAACATATCTTGGATAGCTCTACAAACTGGATGACCATTTACACAAGCAAGTTGGATGCAATCTTTTATCATCCTATCGGTTCTCTAAACTAAATCATTTGCCCTAGGACAATACAATGCAGTTTTCTGGTGCACGATAAAGACTGGATAAAAACTCTTTCATTGTAAGTGACATAAATTCTCCCCCATTATATCTAACCAATACAGCAGAGATACTCTCATAGGAAAACACTTCTTTAAGGAAACCAATTAGCACTTATATTGCGGTATTATTTACCATTTTAGTCATTATCCAATGTGAATGGTAATCCACCAATACAAACACGAACCTCATAGGAATACCCTCCTTATTGATGGGTCCAATAATGTCTAATGCTAACTTGTCCAATGCTTCTCTGGGACTTGAACTGGAGCCAGAGTTGTGTTTCAATTTAATTTATAATTGTCACTACACACACAGCTGAAACAGTCTTTCATTTTTGAGTCTATCATGGCATTCATTTTAGGGAACCTATAATGGTATCTAAAGTTTAGATTTAGTCAAGCTTTTGCCTAGGTGCCCTTTGTGTGGAAGATCTGTAATCTTATTTCTTAACTCAGTTGGAGGTATAACCTTGTCCTTCTTCAATACCAAATCTCCCACATTCATTTCTGACCTCCCAATAACTTTTCAATTCATTACTAAGTGTACTACACTTAAAAAGCCAGCCTTGGAAAGTAAAGTTGTTTAGCTGGCTTAAAATTGAATCTTTTCTGGTAAATTCTTTCCATTCATCAATAGGTATAGTTGTGTTATTTACTTCAGTAATAGGATATTCATGTAATTCATAATCGTCTTCCACTTCTAAAGGCACTCTTGATAGGAAGTCTGATGCTAAATTGCATTCGCCTGGGACATACTCAACTCTAAAACAAAAACCCTCTATACCAATAGTCAAATTTAAAATACGTGGGGTACTATTTTCTGCTCCTTTTGTTGTACACATGTAAGTTAATGGTCTACGATCTGTGAGAACTATGAGTTGCTCACCCCCACAGGACGAATTGACCAAAAACAAGCTAGTGCATCCTTTTCAACAACGAACAGTTCCTTTCAGACTTCGACGGTGTTAGTGAGGCGAATGCTACAATGTTTTCCTTCCCTTCCACCAATTGAGATAAGGTTGCACCTAAACATTTATTGCTTGCAGGCTTTGAAACAAACTTTTTGTGATTAGGAACAAAATTCCCAAGTGATGGGGCATTAATTATGGCATTTTTTATTTTTTTCTAAATAATTTTGGCCATCCTCATCCCAGATGATATTTTTTCCATTCTGCATTATTTCTCTCAGATTATGTTAGCTCTGAAAAATTCTTTACATATTTGGACATGTACGCCGCTAAACCTAAGAAAGACTTAAGTTTGTCTTTGTTGGTGGAATGGGGAGCTTTCTTTACAGCATACAACAAACTCAATTTAGGTTTGAACCCTTCTTTTGAAACAGTGTGCCCCAGATAATCTATGGAGCTCTCCCCAATCTAACATTTGTCTTTTTTAATCTTAGACCAGCATCTTTTAATTTCCTCAATATCAACCTTAAAATGTCATTGTGCTCCAAAATAGATGACCCATAAATCATAATACCACCCTGTAAACATAACATGTTAGGAATATCATATAGATTTTCCTGCATAATCTTTTGAAACACAGCCGCTGTAGGGGCAAGACCAAATGGCATTCTGCAAAACAGAAATGACCCTGCAGGTGTGATGAAGGCGGTCGATAGTCTGGAATCAGGATGGAGCTTCATCTGGTGATATCCTACAACAAGAAGTTTGATTTATCATGCTTAGCATCTCATTTATGTGTCATAAGAAATATCTCTAAATGCATATGTAGGCGTTGAGATCTTGCAAGTCCACACATAGCCTTAAATTGTTGTCTGGTCTTTCTTGACTACCAACACTGGGGCAACCCACTCGGAGCAATCAATAGTTTGAACTATACCTTGTTCAGTTAAAGCAGTTGAGTTCCTTTTGTAAGGGTTCTTTCAATAAATGTCGCGTACTGCAAGTTTTATGCACTACTGGTCTTGAATTAGCCTTCAACTTTATTTTATGTTAGAAATTCTTCAATAGGTATAGTTTATCATTAAACAATTCAGAGAACTCTTCACAAATCTGGTCTCCTGTTATGGATCTGTTGAATATTAACACTTGCTCTGAATTATTAGGATCTAAGGTGATTCCTTTTAGTATTGTCATCCCAATAATTTCGACCTATTTTCTACCACATATAATTTACCCACAGTTGATCTATCTTTGAATGACATGTGAGTTTTGATCATTACTACTAATGGAATGGGATCTCTATTATATCCACTAGGATTTGTATCAGGTTCCTCTTAAACTGCATCAATATTTTTAGAAATAGATTTGTATTTAGGGGTGGGCGGTAAACTCTGCTCCGCGGCGGAGTTCACAGTGTTTTGCCGGGCGCCAAATTCGGCAAAAACTCTGCGAACTGCCGCGTAGCAGAGTTTACCGGCGCCCACCCTATTAGCTAAGTATGTGATGAGATGATCTCCTCAGAGAGCCTAGTTCCTATGAATGACCCTCAGCAACGATGCAAACATCACGTGACACTCGCAGTACGTCCTAATTCTGTGTGTCATTGTATGGAAAATGGAGAACCTCTTTTCAGCCCCACAATGGCATTGCACTCCCAGGCAATTCTCTCCAAGTCCTTGAGCGATGAGCCTCCCTGGCCCTCACCTGCTCATACCCACCTGACATTTGGTGATAAATTCTGTAGGGTCAGGTCATCTGTGACTCTGTCACTCCAACAGTGCCTTTCAAACCCTCTGGGCTTAATTATGAGTCCAAGGACTGCCAGACTCGTGGTGGCGTGGTGGTGGCGGTCCAGCAACCATTGCACCAGGAGTCCGACCACCCCATTCCAACTTAGGTGGTCGGACCGCACTGGGACCACCGACGCCACCAGGGAACCACCATTCCCTGGCAGTGGCACGGCGGTCAGAGGCCACAATATGCTTGGCTGTACCGCTGTGGTCCCGCCAAGCATATTACGAGTTTCCTCTCAGCCAGGGTTTTCATGGTGGTTCCACCGCTATGAAAACCCTGGCAGAGAGTAAACAAAGGGGTCCTTACAGGGTCTCCCTGTGCCTCTGCATCCTGTGTATGCACACAGGAGGGCACAACATGTGCCCCCCTGTGTGCATGCACACCAGTTCCCGCACAACATGGAAGTTACAGTCCATGCTGTGCAGGAACCTGTGTGGCGTTCCCAATGGGGTGAATTTTTCAAAGGTACCGCTGCCATTGAAAGAGGCACTGCAGCGGAAACCGCCATGCCGTCCAACAGAGCACAAAATTACTTGTAATCTGGAGGGCCGGCGGCAGCAACTTTTTGCGGTGTGGGGATGCGGCAGTGGCAGGCCGTCCACCCCCACACCACCAAAAGTCATAATCTGTCCCTCTGTGTCTCCTCATGCCCCCTAGAGCTGGTCTCTCCCGGGATACCTTTGCACACCCCATACTCCTCTCTTGAAGTGCTGGACAGCATGGACCGCAACTACAACAGCAGGCCTGGCCAGCTTGTGCAGCGAATGACAGCGTTGGTAGCTTCTGCAGAAAGGCCATCCATGGGACTCATATGCAGACCGGTAGGTTCCATACGTATACTGCGCTGGTGATAAAGTAATTTTGAATATGTCACAAGGGTTTAAATTGCCTTAAACGATTTCGAGATGTAGAAAGCAATGCATCAGCACACAGTAAGGATTTAACTGTCCTCCTTTTTCTTTTATTTTTGTCTTCATGTTTCTCGGTCCTCCCTCACTCTTTGTGAAAGCATGTTTTTCATACCCCGCGAGGTAACCATGCATGGTTCGTGCACAGGGTGCGGGCAGCCTACGAATACTGCACAGCTGTGTCTACCAGAGCATCAGCTCTGCTTGGTACTTCTCCAGTTTTGTGACACATTGTGTTATGGAGTAAGTCACTCACTGCACCAATTTACTATGAAGGGGCTGCTAGTGGCCTAGACACTGTGCCCTCCTTATTTAAAAAGTACTGCAAACACTGTAAACACAAATACAAGTTTTCAGCGCCAAGAAAGGACATATGTTTTGCTATTTTTAATCACCCCCCATACAGTGGCAGCTCCTCCACTATGGCGGAGGAGCATCGCCCCCCCATGCCAGCCTCAAAACTTGAAAAATAAAACAATAATAAAACTGGTTTATTATCGTTTTATATTTCAAGTTCTAAGGGCCAGGCAGAGTCTTGGGAACGGGACGAACATGGGGGGTATTAATGGGTGGAGTGGTGGACACTGCTATCAGTCCGCATGTCAGTTTGGCTGGCCATCTCAGGACGGCCAAACCGACATACACACTGAGCAGACTCCAACCCGAGCTGCATTGCAGGGTTTGAGACAGCAGGCACAGGATCCCAGTCTTTCTGTGAGCGCAAATTCAGGGCACTCAGGCGAATCCTGACGCTGCTTTCAGCAGCATGAGAGCAGCATCAGGATTGGCCACAGGGGAGTCTGGGAGCCTGTGCTGCAGCGATGAATCAGAGCAGAAGAGCCGCAGGCATCAGGTAAGCTCTTTTTCCCCCTTTTTTTGTGTTTCCTCCACCCCCCCTCACACCTCTGCCCGCACACCAGCCGCTACTGCACCTGTAAAGAGACTCAATGTAGTTGTGCATCTGTTTTTGTACTGCACGCTCTTCCCAGATATAATTGTGTCTCTTTAACAGGGGGGGGGCATGTAGTAAGTAAGTTAGACAAAATTATCATTTTGAAAGGGAAACCTGTTTCCAAAGTGACACTCTCACAGCATAAAATGAAAGAATGTTTGCAAAACCTCAGGGGTGTTTTTCTGAGTGAGGTATTGGCGCCTCCCTAATATGCGCTGTTTTATTATCCCGAATATTAGTACGGTGCAAAGGCGAGGGAGACTAACACCCTTAACCCTCAGTCGGGGACCCAAGGGCGGTCCACTAAAACATAAACTTCAATCCTATGCACACGCTATTAAATTAATAAACCATGACCATGTTCAGGCCAATTTTATGTTGAATCATAAATCACACATATATATTCTTATTGACAATGGTTTTTATGAAATATTTCTTGTTTCTTTATTCAATTCGAACGCCCAGCCAACACGTGTTTCGTCGTGGGTGATTGCCCAATCGACTTCTTCAGGGCTACAAGATAAAACATATGTACATATATGGGATCAGCCGATCCACTGTGGATTCATAGTTCATCAATAGTGAACATAATTCACCCGGTGACAGACAAATTCCGCTAAACGATGTTAGTGACTTTATACCTTAAACCCCCATTATGAAAACAATTTCATTTGTGATCATGTCATTAAATATAAGTTCAAACAAAGATTTCATTTTTTACATTTCTATAGTACTTTCTATTTATAATGTTCACGTCACGAGGGATGTGCAAATAACTTGAAATAAAGACTATTATCATAACTGAAGTGTTATCTATTTATTTATTACCGTTAAGATTTCGTGGTGACATTCATAATTAAAACTAAATAGATGCTTCTAGTGCAGCTTGAAATAAAAGGCCCTACCTGTAGGAAAGGTATATTTAACTTTAGGTTCTGTAATGAGAGAAACAGAACACCAGATCGTTTAACTCAAATATTAACTTGATTTCAAGGTGTAGATTTTTATAAGTGATCAGACGAGTGATGGTGGCAGTACACTCACCTCCCCACCGGTTCTACTTCCGTCCCGGCTGTATATTTAGAGTGTATCCCCTATTTCAGTATTCTTTACACGCGTAAATAGATGCTTCAATCCGCATATTAATTATCTAGAAACAAGTTCAGGCGATAGTATGTCAGGACTGTTAATTCTATGCCAACTAATCCAAGCGAACGTAAATCAGGATTCAAAACCACTCACCTCATAGCGTGTACGCTACAGTTCTGGCCGTTTCCGTGCGGTTATCTAGAAATAAATTGAAACAAAGGTATATTCAATCTATTTAGGTATACTGCCACCCAATCTATGCGACCGTATATCTTGTTACGAGAACACTCACCTCATAGCGAGTACGCTAGAGTTTTGGTCGTCTCCGTGTGTTTGTGTTGATGAACCGGAAGGGTACGCAATTCTAACCCGGATCCTTTTAAGCCGGTATCTCACCCCCCACGTTTAAACACTAGACCGCACACTGTTCCGTTAAGTGATGGGCAGTTGGTTACCTACTATTTCCAATATGTCCATTACGGGTGTATAGTCAAGTTTGCTCATCAATTATTCCAGATTAATGATTTAAGATTTGACCGGTGTTATGCTGTTTTAAAATTGCAACACACATAGTGTATTATGAGTGTGCCATACCATTTATCTTGAAATAAGATTTTTTGAACCAACATTACCAAAATGTCACCAGAAATAGGCTATACATTGATATATCTCAGCGTATGGGACAAAGGTCAGTACTATTAATTACTACATATCCATTACTCCTAATCTTATGTATCCGGATGTTACTGTGGTTAGGGCAATAAGCTAACGCTTCTTTAAAAATGAGGACATGACATAAGAAATCCATATAACGTAAATTACATTACATATCAGCATATGGAACAAAAGATCAAATGCTGTTTTTACATATACAAACGTTGCTAGGATTCTTATATTCTCCCTATATTTCTACGATTAGGTCAATGTGTACAAGCTCATTGGGGAATAAAAACATAATGTTAGAGACACATATATCATGTAGAAAACAAGGTCAATGCTGTTTTTACACACGTTGCTAGGATTCTTATATTCTCCGTATATTCTCACGAATAGGGCAATATGTACAGGCTTATTGAGGAATAAGAACATGACATTAGAAACACATATATAATTAATGTACATACCATATATTTACAGTATGATATACATGCTCTCAAGCATAGTTTTTAGTTCAATTCGCTCAAGCGTCTACTTCCTCAATTGCCTAAGAAATATTGCATCTCATGATCTGTGTTGAGCCCGTCTTCCACCGCCCTAATACGCATAATCCAGATTGCTTCTCTACGACGCAATATCAGTTCTCTATTGCCACCTCTTTGGGTCAGTGGGACATGGTCGATGCCAAAAAGGTAAACTGTTTATATAATCCCTGTGATTCACATATATTCGCGTGTAAGGCCATGGGATATCTCTCATCATTTTGTTTCAGCGCTCTAGCGTGTTCACTTATTCTCTCTTTTAAACTTCTGATCGTACTGCCTACATACATGCGTTGACATTTGCAGACAATTACATATACCACAAATTTTGTTGTACAATTGATATTATGTCTAATTGTGTACATACGACCATCATGTCCTCTAAAACTCTTCTTCTTATCCTGTGCCCATTTACAAACTCCACATGATCCACATTTGTGGAAACCTAATGATAGGTCAGTTAGCCAATTAGACTTTTTTCTGTTTATTGGGATGCTAGGGCTGAGAATATTCTTCAGTGTCTTGTTTCTTCTATAAGTAATCAGAGGTCGTGTTGGGACAAATTCATCCAATGTTCTATCTGCCTTCAGGATCCCCCAGTGTTTACTCATGATTTTAGATAATACTTTCGAGACATCATTAAAGTTGGTAATTAGTCTCACTGGTTGTGTCGTGTTACTGAGTTTATTTTTATCTCTCAGTGTGTCACTCCTTAGTGTATTTTTAATTCTACATTCTGCTCTTTTGAGTGACTGTTCCTTATATCCCCTTTTGATAAATCTGTTCTTCATGTCTTTTAAGCCTGAAATAAACTCTTCATTCACACTGCAGTTTCTTCTTAATCTGGTAAATTCCCCAAACGGAATTGCTCTGACCTGGTGTGGTGGATGTGCACTATCTGCGTGCAGGAGTGAATTGCAAGCAGTAGGCTTGTGGTATAGTCTACTCTGAAGGGTGTTGTTGTGAATATACAATTCAATGTCTAAAAATTCTATTTGTTTTTGACTGTACTTATTTGTAAATTTGATTCCCATTGAATTAGAGTTCAAATGTTGACAGAAATCTAAAAGTTCTGATTCCGTTCCAGACCATAGTAAAATACAATCATCAATGTATCTTCCCCAATAGATGATGTTACTATTCCACTTACTGCCTCTCTCTCCCCAAACCCATGTCTCTTCTAAATATCCCATAAAGAGATTTGCGAAAGATGGCGAAAATTTAGAACCCATGGCCACACCCCGTTTTTGCCTGTACCATGTGTTATCAAACACGAAGACATTATTGTTTACAATTATGTCTATCATAGCTAATATCATTTCCGTATGTTTCCATAAGGAAGCTGGTCTTCTTTCTAATAGTTTTCTAATGGCATTATGTCCCAGTTCTGATTGGATGCTGGTATATAATGCCACCACATCTAAAGTTACTAGAAACATGTTTTCCTCCCAGATAACATCCGATAGAATGCTCAGGATATGTTTTGTATCCCTAATGTGTGAAGGGAGGTTTCGTACCATTGGTTGCAGGAATAAATCTATATATTCCGAAAGTCTCTCCGTTGGTCCCCCAATACCCGAGATTATAGGTCTACCCGGAGGAAAAGGACTGTCCTTATGTACTTTCGGCAGGGTGTACAAACAAGGATACGTAGGCTGGTAAACTTTAAGATATAGATATTCTTCTTCATTTAGTAGGCTCCCCGTATACCAGGTTTCCAATAATCTGTTGATTTTTAAGGTTAGTGGTCCTATTGGGTTCATACCTAGTTTCTCATAGCATGTATTATCTCCCAATTGAGAAAGAATTTCTTGATCATAATCACATTTGTTCATGATAACAATATTCCCACCCTTGTCAGCTTCTTTAATCACTATCTGATCATCCATTGACAGTTGTTTCAAAGCCTCTTGTTCACCCCTACTTAGGTTATCCTCTTTTATGTCTCTTTTTACGTCTTTTTGTGTCTACAGTGTCAAGTTCTTTTAACACTACTTTGTAAAATGTGTCTATGGCGTTGCCACCGACTAATGTGGGTGTCCACTTAGATTTGGTCTTCAGCCCGCTAGCCACACTGTAATCAGTATCAATATCAAGTTCTCTTAATAGATTGTCCAAGTCTAGAGATGATTGATCGTCATCGGTAATTGACAGAAAGAGCTGTGTGTCCCTTATGTCTTGTATACTTTGTATATCCGAAATTAAAGACGCAGGTATATTTTTGTTGACTTTATTTATTTCTGGAGTGTTCACAAAGAATTTTATAAGTTTCAAACCCCTTACGAATTTAAACAGATCAATTTTAGTTATGCAAAAATCACCCTCTTCCACCGGACTAAATCCCAGTCCCTTTTTTAAAACAGTGATCATTTCAGTCGTCAAAGTTTTGGATGATAGGTTTATCACCATTACCTCATTATCTATGTCATTATCTACACTTTCTTGTCCCCTGATCTTAGGTTGTAACCCTCTCGTGCCTGACCTTTTGCCTCTCCTTGTTTTTTTGTAACATCCCCTAGGCGTGGTTGCATTCTGTTCCCCTTTTTTATCACCCTCAGTTCCCGAGAGAAGGATGAGTCCGGTGGGGAGGTGAGTGTACCGAACCCAAGCCGAACGACCGAGCCGCACGGAAAACAGCAATCCGGCCGGAAAAACACGCGAATTGAACCGACCGACACGCACCCGGAACAAATCCGACCGAAACGTACACGCGAACTCCAAACCGCAAAGTACGATGCAAGGCGCGAAAACCACGACCGAGTCGGACGGAGGACAAGCCGTACGACCGACACGCATACAAAACTGAGCCGAAGTAACACAAAACACCGCGACCGACGCGTACGCAGCATAGAAAACTGCACAAACACAGCGTGAACGAAACGGAGAACACCGTACGAGACAAATGCAGGGTCCGACTCGGTCACAAGAACGTTTCCAACATGCACAGACAGTACAAAGGAAAAATGACACAAAAAAAGGCCAAACAAGCAATTACAAAGCCAATAAATACTGTGGGGGGTGGGGACAGAGAACAAAGACACACCCACAACTCCACCCATATAAAGGACACAAATCCCAACCATGATCCTTTGCAAATGCCATTCCACTGCCAGCACCCAACAGACAGCAATCACACACCCACAGCTCATCCCTCACACAAGCCACACACCATCAGCACACCAACAAATACCTACCTCACATACACCCAGCAAAACACACACTCACACACCCTCACCTGCACACCAACACACACATCACTCACCATCACCACCCATCACCATGCCCCCCAAGAAGAATCACAAGTTCCTAGATTGTGAATTGGAAGTCATGGTAGACGAGATCCTCAGGGTAGAGCCACAGCTGTTTGGCACACTGGTCCAACAGACCCCCATCTCCCAGAAAACCAAGATGTGGGAGAGGATCATCAACAGGGTGAACGCACAATCACCATGTCTGCGCACAAAGACCGACATCCAGAACAGGTGGTATGACATGCGCAGGAGGGTACGGGACCTGCTCAAGAAAGACTACCTCCTGAGCCAATACACCGGCAGTGGCCCTCCTGCCCAGCCAGTATACCTCAGGCCCTGGGAGGAGAAGGTGCGGGCCATCCTTCCGCCAGTGAGCGTATATGGACTAGAGAACATCCCAGAGCCTGGTGAGTACACAACAAATGTACACAATATTCTGCCACAATACACACACACATCACTGTCAAGGGGAGAGTCAAACCATGCACTCATAGCAATTACACAGCAACCAGAACAGAATCATCCCAAAATGTGTATGTCAGTCAGAGAAACACAACACATGCCATCTCAAAGTTACATTCAACCGTGCCATCACATGTACAAACACAACTACAACTACAGCTAGGCAGTGGCACAAATAGAACTAACAAACACATCCAGACATGTAGCCACCACAACAACACCAACACACAGTGAAGACCACTGAAAGGAAGGAATTCTGTGTATGCTGGCCAAGTCAGTGTAGCCAATAGCATCATGGGAGTCGTAGTCACACATATTGCCCCCCCCACAACTGTCCCATCAACACCACCATGAACCATGCGCACATCACAGGGAGTGGAGAAGGACTCACAAGATGGCTGACACTGGCTACTGCTGTGGGGAGCACAAGGGCATGCTGGGAACTGCACACCAACCAAAAGCAGGACACCACTGTCAGCCATCTTGCCATTGCCCTCACACCCACACACAGTGAACTCCCCACAAAAGCAAGTAAGTATGGGAATGCTGGGAAGTGGGGTGGAGGCAATAGCATGATGGGAGTCACAGTCACAGACATAGCTCACCCCCACAACTGTCCCATCAACACCACCCTGAACCATGCTCACATCACAGGGAGTGGAGAAGGACTCACAAGATGGCTGACACTGGCTACTGCTGTGGGGAGCACAAGGCCCTGCTGGCAACTGTGCACCAACAAACAGCAGGTCACCACTGACTGACATCCTGAGAGACAACTTCCACTCCCTGCAATGCAAGCACGTACCATGGTGGGATATCTGGCTGGCTGGGTGGGAAGGAGGACTTGCAGCACTGACCATAGTCACAAGCACCTCCCCTCACACCCCCTCAACACAAACTCCACAGAACCCACCTGTTAGAATGCAATGCCTCCCATCCTAACTCAAGATCCCACAAAGAACCACCACCCTGGGTTATGTTGTGTGAAGCACAGGGACACTCTTGGGACTTTTAGCCAAACAACTGCCAGGACAACACTCCCAGCCATCCTGTCAGCACAGCCAGCCCACCCCACAGGGAAGCAGAGTCAAAAGGAAGGAAGCATGGGCATGCTGGGAAGGGGGTGGAGGCAATAGCATGATGGGAGTGGTAGTCACAGATATTGCTCAGCCTCACAACTGGCCCATCAACACCACCCTGAACCATGCTCACATCACAGGTAGTGGATAAGGACACACAAGATGGCTGACACTGGCTACTGCTGTGGGGAGCACAAGGGCATGCTGGGAACTGCACACCAACCAACAGCAGGACACCACTGTCAGCCATCTTGCCATTGCCCTCACACCCACACACACTGAACTCCCCACAAAAGCAAGTAAGTATGGGAATGCTGGGAAGTGGGGTGGAGGCAATAGCACGATGGGAGTCACAGTCACAGACATAGCTCACCCCCACAACTGTCCCATCAACACCACCCTGAACCATGCTCACATCACAGGGAGTGGAGAAGGACTCACAAGATGGCTGACACTGGCTACTGCTGTGGGGAGCACAAGGCCCTGCTGGCAACTGTGCACCAACAAACAGCAGGACACCACTGACTGACATCCTGAGAGACAACTTCCACTCCCTGCAATGCAAGCACGTACCATGGTGGGATATCTGGCTGGCTGGGTGGGAAGGAGGACTTGCAGCACTGACCATAGTCACAAGCACCTCCCCTCACACCCCCCTCAACACAAACTCCACAGAACCCACCTGGTAGAATGCAATGCCTCCCATCCTAACTCAAGATCCCACAAAGAACCACCACCCTGGGTTATGTTGTGTGAAGCACAGGGACACTCTTGGGACTTTTAGCCAAACAACTGCCAGGACAACACTCCCAGCCATCCTGTCAGCACAGCCAGCCCACCCCACAGGGAAGCAGAGTCAAAAGGAAGGAAGCATGGGCATGCTGGGAAGGGGGTGGAGGCAATAGCATGATGGGAGTGGTAGTCACAGATATTGCTCAGCCTCACAACTGGCCCATCAACACCACCCTGAACCATGCTCACATCACAGGGAGTGGATAAGGACACACAAGATGGCTGACACTGGCTACTGCTGTGGGGAGCACAAGGGCATGCTGGGAACTGCACACCAACAAACAGCAGGACACCACTGTCAGCCATCTTGCCATTGCCCTCACACCCACACACACTGAACTCCCCACAAAAGCAAGTAAGTATGGGAATGCTGGGAAGTGGGGTGGAGGCAATAGCATGATGGGAGTCACAGTCACAGATATTGCTCAGCCTCACAACTGTCCCATCAACACCACCCTGAACCATGCTCACATCACAGGGAGTGGAGAAGGACTCACAAGATGGCTGACACTGGCTACTGCTGTGGGGAGCACAAGGCCCTGCTGGCAACTGTGCACCAACAAACAGCAGGACTCCACTGACTGACATCCTGAGAGACAACTTCCACTCCCTGCAATGCAAGCACAGTCCATGGTGGGATAACTGACTGGCTGGGTGGGAAGGAGGGCCGGCTGTCAACCAAATACAACCAATGCAGACCATGTTCACACCCCAACAAATACATAGAAATGCCCAAATAATGCAGGACAATGTGCCACACCAATATCAACCCCTGACTGTGATGACTTAGGACAATGCAATGTACAGGCCCGCACCCAGAGGCACAGTCACAACTGTCAGGTGTGTCAACCATTGATGCCTGCAGAAACATAACATACATTGTGTGTGTCTCCCAAAAACAGGTGATGATGGGGACACAGCAGCAGACGATGAGGAGTCCCAGTCCCAGGCTCAAGAGGATGCGGACCTCACTGGTGTCGTACAGCCTCTGCCCTCCTCGGACGAAGAAGACCAACCTGGCACATCCGGTGCTAGTCTACATGCAGCACCAGCAGGACCACCAGCTGCAGCACCAGCAGGACCACCAGCTGCACCCCTGCACCCACCCCTCCAACGACTGTCACCACAAATACCATCCCTGCCGACATGGACAGAACAAGGAGCAACACCAGCACAGGGACCCTGGACCAACCTGGGGCCATGGACACCACCACCACCGCCAACCCCCAAGGTGGACCAGGGTCATCTGTGCGTGCCACTGCACGCACTGCACATGTCAGCAGGGGTGGTGGGAGGGGTGGGAGACAGAGGTCGCTGCTTGCAGAGGTTGCTGGTGTGCATGATGACCCACAACTGGTACGCATAGCTGATGCGTACCAGTCCAGCACCGGAGATCTCAGCCAGGTAGTGGGGCTCCTCAGAGACATGAAACAGCAGCAGGCTGCCCATCATGCCCGCTTGGACTCTCACATGTCCCACGTGGAGTCACACATGTCCCGCGTGGACTCACACATGTCCCGCGTGGAGTCCAAGTGGGATGCACTGCATGAGATGACAGCGGTGCACAGGGACATTTTACAATGCCTCCGCCAGATGAACAGCAACCAGTCCACACCTCCCTGTGTGCCAACAACATCTGGTGCTGAACAAACTGCAACTGCCACAGGGAGGGAGGATGACTCTGGCGGAGAGTCCCCTGCACCGCAGCAGCCTGTACTTGAGGGGCCCTCCCAAAGAAGAGGGGTCGTCCGAGGAGGGGCAAGTGAGAGGCCAATGGCCAAGCGCAACTCCCAGGAAGCCTGAACCTGTTCTGGATGTTCACCTTTGTGCACAGGCTGTTCACCCTGTTGACGGCAACACTACTCCCACACATTGCATGGGAGTACAAGTTGGACCAATGTCTCAGACAACTGTGGCCCCGATACTGGGGATTTTGTCTACCAGGACTTTCAATTCACCTAGGAACTTCTGATTGCAAGATTTATGTACAGCACTACCCATCCTATGCACTATTCACACAAATGTATCACAATAAACACACTAATACACCATACTTGCCTCTGTTGTGATTCCAACGTGGGTGCTGTTATGGGGATGATGAACTGCAAAATTACACTGTGTATGCGAACTGCAACAGCAAGTACAACACAGGCATGTGAGTAAAGGCAACGTGACACATATGAGGGAGACACACCACCAGGGCTACACAACACATACACACCTAGGCCATCTGACTCATTGCCTACACTGATGTTGCCAGGGAAAACGGTGCAATGCACAGACACCACACCCATTCCCAGTTGTAGTCAAGTAGCCCACAGGTGCAGTAAGCAAATGGCAGTCAAATGTGTGACCACAGACAACGCACATCACAAAGTGAAGCACAGGTTTATTACACAGTTGCAACATGTCGTAACCACTACAGATGCAAGGTAATCCCACCTGGCAGCGGGCACACAGTCAACAACTGTAGACGGAAGGAGTCCATGGGTGTGGCGCACATCACCTGTAGGGACACAACAGCTACCACCCTGGAAGTGCAATCACGCTGTCGGTGGACACAGTTGACCAAACGAATCTGAAAGTACCCTGTGAAGGACAGAAATGACACACAGTCAAAAGCAATGGAGAACAGGACAGAACAGCAAAACTCATACACAATACATGTTACAAGATACCCACCCAGAACCAAGTTAGCATGTCAACACTGTTGGGGAGTACAGCCCACCTGTAAGCACACATCGCAACACACATCCAGTCAAGTAGCCCATGGACACACTCCAACAGCACCAGAGCACCACCTACACATATCATGCCAACTCACATCATTGACATGACACCTCAGGATACTCACATTCAGCTAAAGAAGTTGGTGATGAGCTGTGTGCGGACATCACCCTCATCATCATCATCATCATCACTGGCATCGTGGTCCAGGCCAGGATCCTCCACAGGTGGCGGATGTTGGTCATTGTCATCCTGGATGAGAGGCAACTCCTTCCGCACTGCCAGGTTGTGGAGCATGCAGCAGACGATGATAATCTTGCACACTTTCGCAGGGGCATATGGGAGGGACCCTCCGGTCTTGTCCAGGCAGCGGAAGCGGCTCTTCAGGAGACCAAATGTCCGCTCAATCACTCTCCTGGTCCGACCATGTGCCTCATTGTAGCGCATCTGGGCTGGTGTCACAGGGTTCCTGAGGGGTGTCAGCAACCACAGCATGTTGGGGTATCCCGAGTCATCTACGGACAGACAAGTGCACATTAGCTGACTTGGAAAAGTAGGCGGAATACTACAGATCAGATCACACACAATGGCACAAAGTCAGTACACACCGACAAGCCAGGCACGCTGGTTCTGCATCTGTGCCATCATCCTGGGGATGCGACTACTCCTCATCACAAAGGCATCGTGTGCTGAACCAGGGAAACGGGCACACACGTGTGTGATGGTCATATCTGCAAGACACACCACCAGTGCATTGACCGAGTGGTAGTGCTTGCGGTTCCTGTAGGCCTGCTCCTGGGCCTGTGGTGGTACCAAAGCCACATGTGTCCCATCAATGGAGCCAATGACATGCGGCATCCTCCCCAGGGCATAGAAGTCACTCTTCACGTCAGTGAGTCGTCGCAGTCTAGGGAAATAGATGTACCGGTTCAGGAATAGCAACATTGCCGCCAAAACATCGCCGAGCACACGGCTCAACATGGTCTGTGAAATCCCACCAGCAGTCGCCACAGTATGTTGGAAGGTACCGGTGGCAAAGAAGTGTAAGGCTGCCATCACCTTCACCTTGGGGGTCAGCGCTGTAGGATACGGCCGGCCAGGCTGCAAATGTGGGGCCAACTGCACTGCCAAATCCTCAATCAGCTGCCTGGTGAAGCGGTACCGTCGGATGCTGTCCCGTTCCACCATCGTTGCCAGGTCTGGGAATGGTCGATGGACAGCAGGAGCCCTGCAGTGCAGAGGAGAAGTAAGCAAGATTGTCAGTCAGCCCACATATGCGGCATTGAACACACTCAATATCCCAACATACATCATTATGAGGCACAACTACATGAAGTGTGCAGTTCCGTAAGGACATGTATGGTACATACATGGCCAACATCTGTCATCACGGTCCAACAAGTGGCATCAATAAGTCCCAGGTTGGCCCATTGGATATCATGAGGCCGTGTCACAGTTACCATCTCCTGCTGCCGTGTCACAATCACCCCCACAGTGACATGTGAGGACAGATGTGCCCCAGGCATCACAGCTCAACGACAGGTACATTCCCAGGGACCCTGTATTGCCACATGGACACTGGCATTCCATGGAGTATCATGTATACACCACAGCAAAACAACTATGACCCCCACAGGTAGTGGTCCCACTTGCCACTGCAGGACAGACATGGACGTCTGTGACACACACACGCACAACATCAAAGTCCATGCACACACAACGTGGATGTGGAGGCTGTCTCCCATTGTGCACATGAAATCAGAGACATTGTAAACACTACATGCACACAGACTGTGGAGGACCATCACTATTGTGCCACTGGGACACCCTGGCTCAAACATACCGTCCCACATGTGACTCACGGGGTATGTGACATGACATACACATACACCACCGTGAAATGTGACCATGGCACATGCACAGATATGAACAGTTGCACATCACAGTGGTCATGTACACGTAACACCCAGGATCCTGTCCCCATGAACACGTGCACAGCCTGGGGGTGGCTGCCCCCAGGTGACACCCACAGGACAACATGTACACCAACATACACACAATAGGAAATGCAGCCTTACATGCCTTATCATACAGTTTGGACAGGCTGTCGTGTTGTAGGTGTGCCCCTCACTCCCTGGGAGCTATCTGTGGCTGGCATATGTCCATCTGAGACAGGCATGGTGACATATGCCAGTCACTTGTACAGGGATGCGTTGAACAGCAATGGACCGATCGGTGCACCCGGCCGGCCCATTGCATTCAATGTGTGCAGGTACGCGTTGTACCCCTGTACGCGTTGATCAGCAATGGACCGATCGGTGCCCCCGGCCGGCCCATTGCATTCAATGTGTGCGGGTACGCGTTGTACCCCTGTACGCGTGGATCAGCAATGGACCGATCGGTGCCCCCGGCCGGCCCATTGCATTCAATGTGTGCGGGTACGCGTTGTACCCCTGTACGCGTTGATCAGCAATGGACCGATCGGTGCCCCCGGCCGGCCCATTGCATTCAATGTGTGCGGGTACGCGTTGTACCCCTGTACGCGTTGTACTGCAATGGACCGATCGGTGCCCTCGGCCGGCCCATTGCATTCAATGTGTGCAGGCACGCGTTGTGCCCCTGTACGCGTTGATCAGCAATGGACCGATCGGTGCCCCCGGCCGGCCCATTGCATTCAATGTGTGCGGGTACGCGGTGTACCCCTGGACGCGTTGATCAGCAATGGACCGATCGGTGCCCCCGGCCGGCCCATTGAATTCAATGTGCGGGTACGCGTTGTACCCTGTACGCGTTGTACCGCAATGGACCGATCGGTGCCCCCGGCCGGCCCATTGCATTCAATGTGTGCAGGTACGCGTTGTACCCCTGTACGCGTTGATCAGCAATGGACCGATCGGTGCCCCCGGCCGGCCCATTGCATTTAATGTGTGCGGGTACGCGTTGTACCCCTGTACGCGTTGTACCGCAATGGACCGATCGGTGCGCACCCATTGACAATGGCCTTGCCTGGCAACGGACGCGTTTTCGAAATTCGAACGAGTCGGTTGCTGGAAATTCAGTTGGTCACCCACAACAATGTTGCAAAATCATGTATGTCATGAAGTTGAAGATTTGAAGGATGCCGTGGGCGTGTATTGGTGCTGCTATTCCATGGATTGGCCAGATTCAGAAGATGCAAACGACTTGGACCTATCACTTTGGACACAAGGGACAGTATCTGCCTCTCCAGCACATATATATTGCTGGCTGTTCCCCTGAGAGCTCACTTGCCTGCACTACATGCTCCAGGAAGACATCTGCCACTGCACTGCTGCTGTCTCTGCCCCACTGGACCCTGCAATGGCACGTACTGTGGAGAGAGCCCAAGCCTTCAGCCTTGAGGAGAACCAGGCCCTGCTGGACAGCCTACTTCCACAGTACAGCAAGCTGTATGGGACACCAGGGGAGCAGGTGAGTGTTCTGTGCACTGCCTTTCTGAATGTGCATTTTGTCTGACTAGCAAGGCTGAAAGTCTGCACGCCACTGGCTAGCAGGCTCACTGAGTAGTTGTCACCCCCCGTAGTGTGTAGTGACATGCACTGGACAGGTATGGTGCAGTGACAGTGCATTTGAACAAGGTTTTACTTCCCATGCAATGATACCATGTAGTGACGTCTGGCAAACTGTCCATGGGCAGCGTTGCACTGCCTGTGTACATCATGTGCCCCTGTGAATGAGACATGTATATACAACTGTGTCATGCACGGATATGTTGCATGTGTAGTAATGGCCTTTTCACTTTGTCATCCTGACAGGTTAATGCCCATCGGAAGCAGGAGATCTGGAAGGACATCGTCCGGGCTGTCCGGTCCGTGGGGGTCTACAAGCGCCGGATCCGCAACTGCCAGAAGAGGTGGCAGGACCTTCGGGGCTGGACCCGGAGGATTGCACGGGTCCAGCTGAAGCTGTCGCCTGCTCGCAGGAGGGGCGGAACACGGACCCTGACCCCCACATGCTCCAGATCCTGGCGGTGGTGTTTCCAGACCTGGATGGGCAGCTGAAGGCCAGACAGCAGCAAGGAGGGGGTGAGTCAAAGACTGCACTGTGAACTCTGTATTACATGCTTTGTGCCCTCCTCTGGCCTGGTTCAACTGCCACAGTACTGCAGTCATGTTGTCCAGGAGCCATGTCCCTCTATTGTGCACTGCCCACTCCTCATCTGATACCCAGGTGTGGCCCTTACATTCAAGGGAATTGTGTCACTTGGGACTGTGTCCTTGCAGTTTGCTTCACTAAAGGTGGGGGACAGCATCTGTTTCCCTAACTCTGTTGTGGGCATCATGGGTGGGTCCATTGTTCACACAACGCCTGTGTTCGGACATGTAATCTGCGTGTTGCTTTGATATGCGGTCCACTTGCTGAGCTGAGCCACCACATGTGCCTGGGGTATGTGGCACACGCCCATGCAGCGGGTGGGAACAATGTTTGGGCCCCAGGAGTGTGCAGATTACGTGTGTCACACATACATAGCCAGCTATCCACTGTCCAGGGCTCATCCCTCATTCATGTGGGGCAGGACAGTCATGCCTACTCCAGGCCATGCAATGCACTCTGTAC
Source organism: Calotriton arnoldi (assembly GCA_963921515.1). Classification (NCBI taxonomy): domain Eukaryota; kingdom Metazoa; phylum Chordata; class Amphibia; order Caudata; family Salamandridae; genus Calotriton; species Calotriton arnoldi. The sequence goes on along the minus strand of CAWUFW010000013.1, from coordinate 7,419,291 downwards.
TCCCACTCCCGTGTATCAGCTGACACATTGTGCGCAGTGATTTGACCCCTCAGGTGTCTGCCTCTGTGTCAGTGTGCTGTGGATTAGTTGCCAGGACTGCTGGGGTGTTTCTTGGTAGGGGCTCAGCATGCCACTGGAGATGTGACCATAGGAGACGATACTTGTGTGTCACATAGGTGTTTGATCAGCTGCCCATGCAGACTGGGGTATGCGAATGTGAAGTTCAGGCAGCTGTTCCCCATTCACAGCAGATTGTGAGGGGCTCAGGTTCAGAGGGTAGTGTCACAGGTCTCCCATATGTCCAATCGGTATGACCTGGACAGATGAGGGTTAAGATGATGTGTTGTGTGGGGATGTACATGTGCACTTGTGCAGCTCCAGGACTTGCATTCCCCATGACCTACTATTGTGACACAGTGCAGAGTGTTGTTGTCTGGCTGCCAAGTCATACATCACTGAGACAGTGATGTATGACTTAGCAGTCATGCCTCCGCCATGGCATGTGTCTATTTATTGGTGATCCTGCAGGGGAGTGACATGTGCTACATGCACACCATTGTGGCGATGGCTATCAGGACATGGGTGCATCATGGTGTCTGTCGCTGGTATGCATCACATGCATATCCTATTTGACTCTGGGCGTCCCTTTCATCCGGAAACCTGTACTGACTCAGTGGCAAGAGTTGTGATGTGTGCATGTCCACATGCTACACCGTGTCCTCTGCACTGTCCAACTACTGTGTAGTTGGTGCATGTGTCCACACTGGGGTGTTGCTATCCAACAGACACCAGACAGATGGGTGCAAGGCCATGTGGGATGTGAGTGCCATGGTTGGCATCAGACTGACAATTGGCTTCTCCTGTTCAGTTAGGGCACTTTTAGCAATGTACAACTAATGATGCCAGGGCTTGCTCTGTAATGTGCTGTGCTCACAGTGGTGTGTGCGTTTGGTGCAGGTGACTGATGTCTGTCTGTTTCCCCATTGTTTGCAGATACATCCACGGCCACGGAAGGGGACAGCTCCACGGACCAGGAGGAGCCGGAGAGCCAGACTGGGTCAGCAGCCGAGGAGTGGTCGGAGGGACCCAGTGGCACGGAGGGCGAGGGGAGCCACACCGAGGAGTCCTCAGCACCATCCACCTCAGCTGAGGACCAGAGCAACTCGGAGGATGACTCCCTTATGGAGGCGGGTGTCAGCAGCCACCACACCCCAGCTAGTGTTGCTGTCCCCGCCACCACCAGCACCACCACCGCCCTCCCATCGGCTCCCATTCCCCAGGTCCGTGGAGGCTCCCATGTTCGGGAGCGTGTCTCCTTTGGGCCAGGCACCGCACCCCCTGCCCCTGTGTCCCCTGCTGCCCTGAGTGAGGAGTCTGTGTACCTCCTTCGCCAGCTCCATGTAGGGCAGACAGCCATGCTGAGTGTCCTCCATGCGCACACCGCTCTGTTGACTCAGCTGGTGTCGTTCATGGAGGGCATCTCATCGGGCATGTCTGACCTACAGAGGGGCAATAGGTCCATGGACTCCTCCCTGACGGCAGCAGTGTCCCTCCTCAGACAGTCCCTCACCCCTCCTGCCTCTGCTCCATCCACACTCCCCAGCACCTTACCCGTCCCAAGCACACACACACCGGCACAGGCACACACCAGCACACACACATCCAGCACACAGACACACACGCCACAAACAAAACGCACACGCACGCACAGTCAGGGGACTGAAACCAGACTCACAGGGGATGGGGCCCTGGAACACACACACGCATCCACGAGCACTGCGCAGTCCTCAGTTGCCTCTCCCTCCAAAGCACCCTCCCTTGCCTCCTTGCCTCACCTGCAACCCCAAAGACCCAGCGGCTCTTCCTCAGTGACCTCGGCCTCTTCCCCTCCGATCCAGCTGATACAGCATTCAGGGGGAAGAGGAAGCCCACCCACACGGAGCAGAGTGCCCTCGCCCCCGGACACCCTCCCCCAGGCGCAGACAGACTGAGGCCCCCACCCGCAAGTCCCCCGGAGTCGTAAGAGCAAGACCCCGCCGCCGCCCTGCAGCTCAGGCACCAGGTCTCCTTCCTCCATCCCTCAGGCCCCCACTCCACAGGTGCCCCCACCACACCCTGCCCCAGGTTCCCCCACCCACAGATATACCATCCCCAAGAGGATCCGGCCTTCTCCCCCTGCCACTTGCTCTCCCGGCACCACACCCCCGCTGCGCTTGTCTGTGCCACTGATGTGGTGAGGGTGTCCTCCCCTCTGTCCAGCCCACCTTGCCTGTTCCCCATTCTCCTCCCCTGGTGGTAGGCACTGCAGTGGAGTCCACTACCACCCTGTCTGACTTGGGCACTGCAGTGGCGGACCTGTCCACTCCATCTGCAGGGTCCACTGCAGTCGTGCCGGCACCCACAACATCTGAGTCATGCCCCCAGTTGTGCCGGCACACACCATGTCAGACACCTCCACTGCAGTTGTCAGTGGCTCTCCAGCACCCACCACCCCTTCCCTGCTTCCTCCTGGTGAGCCCTGATCCTGTCCCTGCGGTGCCTGGCCTGCCCCCCGGTTGCCCCTCCTAGTGGATTGTCCCTGGTTTTGTGCAGTGCATGCGTAGGGTGACATCTGCCACTGTCACCCAGTTTGGACTTTGACAATGGACTGGCCATTGGCCTTTGTGTTTTTCTGGACTTTCAGTTTTCATTACACACATATGCTGAATAAAGCAACTTTCTGTTCTCTAGTGCTTATGCTTCTGATGTACATGTTGTTGATGATGCTAACCATGCCCTTGCTGCAGTGATGGTGATATTTGGTCTCATGATAATGAAGTGTTACTGTGCAGGAACCCATGTGGTCCAGGGGGAATGTGTCCTATCCTGTGGTGTATCCATGTCATCCATAGCAGCATCTGAGGGTGTCATGTGTTCAGTATTTGGCAATGGGATTTCCTACTTAGATTAGCTATTTCACATCTGTGGCTTCCACCCCTGCACATCTGTTGTGCCTGCCATTGTTCAATTAGTCTACTTCCCTGACCGTGTGGCCATCTCCACTGGACATGCAGGTTTGGGCATCAATGGGGAAGGACTCATCCGTGTTGTCAGTGCAACATTGCTATACAAGTGTGTTGGATCTGTGCTGATGATTACGTTGGCACTTCCATGACCAGGCTGATGTGACGGGAGCCCTCATTTGGTGCTAATTGTTGATTGTGTGACCAAGTGCTCAGCTGACATGATGGGGCCCTACTGAGGCAACATATGGCACAGCTTTCCTCACACAGGAGTGGAGTCCCCTCATGGCAGTGTGTACTCCTGTGACATTGCCTGCGCCCAAGGTGTGTGTTGTATGTGCATGTCTGTGTGTTCACTTCCGTTTAGCTGTGCATGCTGTGATCCCTAGTGTTGTACCTGTTTGTGATGCTTGCTGAGTTGACCTATGTTCCCCCAAAGTCTTCTCCCTGGGTTCTCTGTGATGTGGGTGCATGGCACATTACTGGTCATCAGGGTGTCACCCATAGGTGTGTTTGCTGTCAGGGCTGAGTTTGTGTGCAGACGCAGATGGGTCACAGTCAGGTTTCCCTTGGCACTTGTTGTTTGCCCCTGTCATGTGATTTCCAGTTTGTGTTATCTTTCAGTGATTGTGACACGTTGTGTGTGTGACTGCTGGCACTCCTCAGGGTCCGGGCTGCAATGTTGGTTGTTGTCTATGTGTGTTCTTTGTGGGTGACCTTGGCTTCTTCATTGGTGTGTGACTGTGGCTGGGATCCCATTGGTTGGTGTGGTATTGCCGTCATGTCCATGTACAGCGTAGTGTGCAGTGTGTCAGACATTCAGGAGTCTTGTTGAGTGGCCATGTGTGATGTGTTTCTGCACCTTGGTTCCCACCCACCACCCTGGAATAGTCATGGGTGCATGTGCAATGTCACCAGTGCATGTGTGCTTCACTGCTGCACATTGTTGGAGGTCGAGGGGTGTGGTGTTGAGTGTGTGCAGATGAGAGTTGTTGCCCGGCTAGGCCCCTGCCTCCATGTTGGCCTTGGCTTACTGGCCATGCTGATTGATTTGTGCTTGTGTAGGTGTGATGGTAGTTTGTTGCTCAGGACACATGACTGTGGTTCACAGTGTGAACGACATTTAGCTTTGTCATCACAGTGGGATTGTAATGCAGCCCAGGGTCACCACATTGTGGGGGCCCTGGGGGTAGTGCTGTGGTGTGCTGGTCTGTGTCTTGCTGTGTCAGTTGCTGTTCCTACATGCCTGTGTGACATGTGTGATTTGTGCTCCCTCTCATCTGACAATGCCTGCTTGCCCACATAGGGGATTTGGATCCATGAGTTACCTTTGTGTGGCACTGTATGCACATCTGTATGATTGGTATTCAGGTCTCCTCATGTGTTGTGTGGTTGCCTGGGGACACTGGCACCCCCCTCACCTGTTGTGTATGATGTGCAGTGTGGGTCTGCCTGTTTGTGTTTGTGCATCTGCACCACTGCATTGGCATATCTTGGGTGTGCCATTGGCTGTATGTAGTTTGGTGGGTTTCCCCTGCTGTCCCTGGGACTCCTAGGTCATCGGTCAGCACAATGATCATGGTTTGTGTGTCCCATTGCTGCCATGGTATGGTATCTGTTCACCTCACATCTACAGTCTCCACAGGGTATCTGCATTTGTGTGCCCATTGGTGCAAATATGTGGGTCTGCATTCTGATGGTCACTTCTGTCATTGTGTCATTGATGAATGTTGACAGTGTCAGCCCCCATGGGTGTTGTTTGTCTGCACATGGCCAAAGGTATGTCTTATTTGCACTGCAGTATTTGGCTCCCCCAATTTATGTTGCAATGGGAAACATGCACTACTTTGCCACTGATGTGTTTTATGTTCTGTGACCAGGAATCATCCATGCAGTTTGGCAGTTGCAGCTCTTTCTTTGTCAACACTTACATTTTGGTCACTGTGATGATGGGGGTTTGGACCCCATTGCCACAATGTTCAAAATGTGCTTCAGCTATGGACCCCACACTTACCTTTTGGTCACTGTGGTGATGAGGGCGTTGGACCCCATTGCCACAATGTTCAATATGTGCTTCAGCTATGGACCCCACACTTACATTTTGGTCACTGTGGTGATGGGGCGTTTGGACCCCATTGCCACAATGTTCAGAGATGTGCTTCAGCTATGGACCCCACACTTACATTTTGGTCACTGTGATGATGGGGGTTTGGACCCCATTGCCACAATGGTCATGGCCTGCTTGCATTGTGGGGGCCACACACATATATGTGTGGCACATGTGATAGGGGGTCACATTGTATGTTCAAAGTCATGTTCAGTGTTGTAGGCATTTGACACAGTCTACACACGCTTGTCATGGTGTTGGGGGATGTCTTTTTCTTGCATTCCCTAGGTTGTGGTGTGCTGGTTGTGTCATGCATTGTCCATCCTATGAGTGGGGGTGGTAGTTGGTGGTAGGCATCCAGCCCCCATGGGTGATGGTGGTAGTGACAGGCATCCAGCCTCCCTGGGTAGAGTGGTAGTAGTGGTAGGCATCCAGCCCCCTGGCTTAGGGTGGTAGTAGTGGTAGGCATCCAGCACCCCATGGCTAAGGGTGGTAGTAGTGGTAGGCATCCAGCCCCCCTGGGTGAGGGTGGTAGTAGTGGTAGGCATCCAGCCCCCTGGGTGAGGGTGGTAGTAGTGGTACGGCATCTGGCACCCCCATGGCTAAGGGTGGTAGTAGTGGTAGGCATCCAGCACCACCCTGGCTAAGGGTGGTAGTAGTGGTAGGCATCTGGCACCCCTGGCTGAGGGTGGTAGTAGTGGTAGGCATCCAGCCCCCCTGGCTAAGGGTGGTAGTAGTGGTAGGCATCCGGCACCCCTGGGTGAGGGTGGTAGTAGTGGTAGGCATCCAGCCCCCTGGCTAAGGGTGGTAGTAGTGGTAGGCATCTGGCACCCCCTGGCTAAGGGTGGTAGTAGTGGTAGGCATCCAGCCACCCTGGCTGAGGGTGGTAGTAGTGGTAGGCATCTAGCACCCCCATGGCTAAGGGTGGTAGTAGTGGTAGGCATCCAGCCCCCTGGCTTAGGGTGGTAGTAGTGGTAGGCATCTGGCACCCCCTGGGTGAGGGTGGTAGTAGTGGTAGGCATCCAGCCCCCTGGCTAAGGGTGGTAGTAGTGGTAGGCATCTGGCAGCCCCCATGGCTGAGGGTGGTAGTAGTGGTAGGCATCCAGCCCCCCTGGGTGAGGGTGGTAGTAGTGGTAGGCATCTGGCACCCCCATGGCTAAGGGTGGTAGTAGTGGTAGGCATCCAGTACCACCCTGGGTAAGGGTGGTAGTAGTGGTGGGCATCTGGCACCCCCTGGCTAAGGGTGGTAGTGGTGGTTGGCATCCGGCCCCCTGGGTAGGGGTGGTGGTGTGCATTCAGGCCCCTGTGTGCATATGTGGCATTGGTGATGGGCATCCCGCCCCTATGGTGCTGCTGGTGTAAGTAAATTCTGCATCCCTCTGTGTGTGTGTGTGATGTGTCGTGTACGTGTTGTATGTGTTTTGTGGTTGGTGTCTGACTTACCTTCTGCGCCGTACGCGTCCGTGCCTGTTCCGGTAGTAAATGTAGAATATTGGTATGATCGGGACGAAGGGATTCATGGTTGGTTCGTGTCGTTCGTCTTTCTCGTTGCTTCGCGTCGTCCTCGTCGCTTCGCGTCGTCCTCGTCGCTGGCGTGTTCGCCTCGTAGCCGTGGATCGTGTTGTGGCGCGAATCGGAGCTTATGTGCGCCTCTCCCGGATGCTTTGACGTGCCGTGCGTAGCGACGGGTTCGGCGCGTACGGAAAGCGCATCGTACTTGTTTGGCCGGACGGGGCTGCATTTTCCCTTCCGTGCGACTCGTTTCTGCGTTTCCGGATTCGCCTCGGTCGGAGGACAGGACCTGGATTGGGTGAGTACGACTCGGCCGGATTCTGTGCTGTTATGCGCATCGTACTTACTCGTTCGGTATGCTGTACGGATCGGTCGGGAAACAGGCATTCGCATGGCTTTTTTCCCGACCGAATGGTATTGGGTGCGCCTCCGACCGAGATCGGAATCGGCCCCTAAATTATGATGGCGGAGAACCTCCTTCTCTGCTCAGGCAGCTAACCCTGGAACTAGATTCTTGCAGCAACACCTTTCAAGAATTTGAGTTGTTTGGACATTGTATATTGTAGTATGGCCAAAACCATAAAATAGAATATAGTTAGTGGTAAATCATTAACCAAGTGAATTTTGTATGGTACTTGTGATTTAGAACCATTCCACCTGTTCAATACCTAAGGATATTCTAATTGTTTAAGGGTGTGCCTTATGATGCTCTCTTTTTTATAATATATATATATATATATATATATATATATATATATACACACACACACACACACTTATACACTAAATTATGATGGCGGAGAACCTCCTTCTCTGCTCAGGCAGCTAACCCTGGAACTAGATTCTTGCAGCAGGGGACAACAGATGGGGGAGGGGAGGGGGGTGGAAGGGAGGGTTACAAAATGTGGTTTGGAGCCAGAGGCTTCTAAGGCGACGTCATACCTTGAGCAACTGATGGAGTGATAACCGCAGGCAATGAAGCTTTTATAGGGCTAAGGACCAGGTATTATCTCAAGTCCATTTAACGAACACTTCTAACCTTTAAAAAGTTGTAAACCCAAATAAGGTTTAAATTAACGTGCTCAAAATTCTTAGCTTGGAATAAAACTACAAGCAGCTTAGTACATCCTTTCCTGCTTAAAATTAAAATTCTTCATTAAATGTTATTGAAGTTATAAGGGTTTAGAAACGTTTATTATTCTATATTTCGTGGAATATCGTTAGTGAAAGACACCTCAAACTCAGATTTTTCCACAATATAGCTATCACCTCGCACTTGTCCGGCAGAGGGGGTGTAAAAATGGTGCAACTTGACCAACTTGTACACGCTTTCCAGCTGTTAGCCAGGGTGGTCAGCGCCACTCCTCTAGGGTCCACCACCCGTGTTTGTCCACGTCGCTGCACTGTTTACTCCCGATGGTACCCGGATGTACAGAGTCCACGTGTATGATTGTCTCTCACCATCCCTGGCTACCGCATCCTTGCACAATGCCCCTCTACAGGGAACATCCGGGTACTTTTGTTGCACGTGAAGCCAGAACACAAAATCCCACCCCACTTTGCACTATATCCCGGATGGCATCGCTTAAGTCCTGTAACTGATAGAATAAGCCATTTATTCAAACTCATTTCAGATATGGATTCATGTCTATTGCCCTAGTGAGTTTATCAGATCAAACTGAATTCAGTTTTATCAGCTGAGAAATCACTCACAAGTTAGTATGTTTTGCCCTGATAATCTAGATTCATTTGACGAAGCTCGTATTAGGAGAAACGATCACATTGGAGGCCTTTCTTAAGCTTGTCCTTGATCTGGATTCAAACCGGCTTCTGACAGTGACACTTCAGCACAAGCAGCTGTGATGCGGTTCATGGCATCTTGTCTGTCAGTGGATTCAAACCGGCTTCCGTCAGTAACACTTCAGCACAAGCAGCTGTGATGCGGTTCATGGCATCTTGTGTCTGTCAGTGGATTCAAACCGGCTTCCGTCAGTAACACTTCAGCTCAAGCAGCTGTGATACGGTTCATGGCACCTTGTGTCTGTCAGTGGATTCAAACCGGCTTCCGTCAGTAACACTTCAGCTCAAGCAGCTGTGATACGGTTCATGGCACCTTGTGTCTGTCAGTGGATTCAAACCGGCTTCCGACAGTGACACTTCAGCACAAGCAGCTGTGATGCAGTTCGTGGCATCTTGTGTTTGCCGGTGGATTCAAACCGGCTTCCGACAGTAACCCTTCAGCACAAGCAGCTGTGATGCGGTTTGTGGCACCTTGTGTCTGCCAGTGGATTTAAACCGGCTTCCGACAGTAACACTTCAGCACAAGCAGCTGTGATACGGTTCATGGCACCTTGTGTCTGTCGGTGGATTCAAACCGGCTTCCGACAGTAACCCTTCAGCACAAGCAGCTGTGATGCGGTTTGTGGCACCTTGTGTCTGCCAGTGGATTCAAACCAGCTTCCGTCAGTAACACTTCAGCACAAGCAGCTGTGATACGGTTCATGGCACCTTGTGTCTGTCGGTGGATTCAAACCGGCTTCCGACAGTAACCCTTCAGCACAAGCAGCTGTGATGCGGTTTGTGGCACCTTGTGTCTGCCAGTGGATTCAAACCGGCTTCCGACAGTAACCCTTCAGCACAAGCAGCTGTGATGCGGTTTGTGGCATCTTGTGTTTGCCGGTGGATTCAAATCGGCTTCCGTCAGTAACACTTCAGCACAAGCAGCTGTGATGCGGTTCGTGGCATCTTGTGTCTGCCAGTGGATTCAAACCGGCTTCCGTCAGTAACACTTCAGCACAAGCAGCTGTGATGCGGTTCGTGGCCCCTTGTGTCTTCTTGTGTCTGCCAGTGGATTCAAACCGGCTTCCGACAGTAACACTTCAGCACAAGCAGGTGTGATGCGGTTCGTGGCACCTTGTGTCTGCCAGTGGATTCAAACCGGCTTCCGACAGTAACCCTTCAGCTCAAGCAGGTGTGATGCGGTTCGTGGCATCTTGTGTTTGTCAGAGCGAGTCACTGAAATCAAAGTGAAACAGGTCGGCCTGAAATCACCCGGGCCTTTCGTTGTGCCTTTCTTACAGCCCAGCGAGCCTTCTTTGCAACTTTCTCTTTCCTTCTTTTCTGTTCCTCCTTCCTTTCAGTTGACGTTTTTCGTGCTTCTCTTACTTCCTTTCTTTCCTTCTTCATTCGGTCTTTCCACCTTTTCTTTGTTTCTGCTTGTCTCCTCCTCTTTCTCTTTGTTATTTCTCACTTGTGTTTTGCCTGCTATTTTGTCCTGCGTTCTCTTTCTGGGTCGCCGTTTCGGCCTCCTTTGCGACTCCGGCCCCTCAGCCCAGTCCTGCTGCTCTGCTGCAGCTCCCTCAAAATATTTCAAGGTCCGATCGAAGGCCAGGAGGCCACAAACGGCAATTAAATGGCTCCTTGGGCAGAACGAGAGGAAGGCGGGTGATGCACAACACCCGTGATTGCTTGCGCCAAGGAGTAACACACTGTGCTGGAGTAAATTAAGGGTTAAGGACCTTCCAGGGCACTGGCAGAATGTAGTTCCCCAACAACAGCAGTGCTCGGATTGGTAGGTTACTAAGTGCTGTAAATGTCTGAGTACTGAGTCTATCAGTGTCTGCTTCAGAACAGGTGACCTCGATGCCTTGAGGGTCAAGTACGAAAGGCAGTGATTTAGTTGGAAAGAAAAAGGTTGTTTGGGGAGGGTGTTTCTGGTGTTTCTGGAAGAGGCGTGTCCAAAGAAGCATAACTAGAAATCCTCTCCAAGAGGAGTGGCTTATGCAGTTAAGGGTGTGGCTTAAAACATAAAACAGACCTATAACTAAAAAAAACCCAGTTTCGATCTGAGAAGAGGAGCTTAGCCTTGGAGGGGCAGGGCCTTGTGCCAAGAACTACCTAAGAGGCACCTCTGCCCCCACCAAACTCCCTTTTTCAAAACGGAGAAAAAGACTTGCTGAGGCTGGTGCCGATTTGCAGGGTGTAGTGTTGTGAGACTGTGTGCTTGGACTCTTGAGGTTTCGGGCGGACGCAAGAGAGGAAGTGCATAACTTGCTCAGAGGTGTTTAGGTGTAATTATTAATGGTTATGACAATCATAAAGCTGTGTGTGATTGTATGCTGAGGAATAAAAACGTACAATCCAGAGATCAGTGTGCACATTCATTTGCATGCTTCTGGGCTGGGAAGACACGACAACTGGCGACAAGTGCAGGATATGTGCACCGAAGAAACAAGACTGTTCTCCCTGGAAGTTTGCAATGTTACAGCAAACCCCTTGTGTGTGCCATGTGCGCCTAATTTGATGAGAAGCATTTCGAAGATGGCATGAATGGAATTGAAGCTTTGCTCCATCCCAAAAATGGCCCTCGAAGAAGTTGAAGGCCCTGAAGAGGAGCACAGTTGAAAAGCCCACCAAAAACCGATTGGTAAGGCCAACGGAAGAGATCCTGTGCCACGCCATAACACAGAGTCACCATCGATACAAAGCAAAATGCTAAAGGCAGCCACAACCAGGTACAATTAAAAAAGTTAAAAGCAGTGACTAACTAGTACATGAGACAAAACCGTCACTTAACGTAAAAAAAAGAAAATGGTGCCATACGACCTCTGATTGGGTGTGATGACCCAAGCAAAAGTACACGGCCAGTGCTTGCAGAAGATACCAGCCCAGAAGGACAGCTGCCGTCATGTGAGCAGCATATACTCAAATGTAGTAGAAACGAGTGCGAAGTACGATGCCGCTGTGTTTCTGAAACCACCACCTCCATTTGACACAGCAAAGAAGCAGAATATTGGCGCCAGGTGGACTGAATGGATCGAGATGTTCGATGATTTCATAGATGCCCTTGAAGAAATGGATGATAAGAAAATCATTAAGAATTTGAAGAACCTTGCCAGTGATGAAGTGCTGAATAAAATATCACAAGCTGATGCAGTATAATACCGTCAAATCAAGTAAGTGTTAGAAGTTAAATTCTATCTGACTTCGACTATGAAATGTAAGTTTTCAATCGAGCACAACATCAAGCCTGTGAAACGATGGATAAGGTTGTTGAAAGACTTGATGTGCTTATCAAACACTGCAATTTTAGTGTCTTCAATGATGAAGAGGTCATTCATTTCCGAGTCATTGATAGCTGTACCTCAGACTCTTTTAGAAGACGCATGTTGAGAGAGACGCTCATCTTCGAGAAGATACTAATGGTTGTCAGGGCCGAAGAAAGAGCAGATCGACGAGCAGCTGACATGGAAGCTGGGACAGCGAAAAATGAATCCGCATTGATCATGAGAATCAAGCACAAGGAACATTCAGGCAAGCAGACATCTCCAAAGAAGACAAAAATGTGTTTCCAATGTGGGTTTTCATTTCCACATGAAGGCAAATGTCCAGCCATAGGATAAACGTGCAAAGGTTGCAGTAAAGAGGACCACTTCATCAAGGTTTGCTAAGTGAAGGAGAAAACAATTACGTCGCAGCAAGAAGAGAAAATGGACACCAGAAGGTTCCAGAAGCATTCTCACCATGCCTACAAAGCCAAAAGGCAACATCAGTCATAACAAGTAGAAACCAGACAAATTTGATCATCGTCAAGTTCGTCCTACAAAGGCTCTTCGACATCATTGTCGAGTGCCAGTGAAGAAGATGGATGTGCGCTGATGACATCGACCAAGGAATGACGGGCACATGTAGGCTTGGCTGATTGCACGGAAGAACAAATGACAAAAGCAAACCACCAAATGAAACTAAGTAATTCCTTTGAACATTGCCACAAGATCACAATAAAGGTCAACGGTTGCCCCATAACCTTTATTATAGACAGTGGTGCGTCGATTAACATCATGCCCATCAAAGTTCAATAGCCTTGCGTCTACCCTTCAAACATGAAAGTAAATACGCGGGTTGCCTCTAAACCATTGCAGAGTAAAGGGTTATTCATAGAGACATTGAAACATAAAGCAATATTGGTGCAAGTGACAATTCATGTTCTTTAAGGAGCTTCATCTGTTGCTTGCCTACTCAGTTTTCCACCGCTGCTGACATGGGACTGATATCTCTCAATTACAATCTCCACACTCAATCTGAAATTGAGTCAGTTCCTGTCCGTTATTTCATGACCTAGGCAGGCTCAAGATGATGGAAGTGTAACTTCACAAACATGAGTACATTCGCTATGTTCCCTAGTGGCACAGCAGAGTTGCTTTCCACCTGCAAGAAGCTATTGTGAAAGAACTAGAAATGCTGTTGAAACATGACATCATTGAGCGCTCCACTGGTCCTACGCCATGGGCGTCACCCATAGTAGTGGTGCCAAAAAAGGACAGTGAGGGTGCAGTGCGCATCTGTGTTGATATGTGCCAGGCCAACAAAGTGATTGAGAAAGATGGACATCCTGGTCCGCACATAGTGGACATGATCATGCAGCTGAATGGTGCCAAAGTCTTCCCCCATCTTCATCTGAACAAGGGATACCATCAACTCAGGTAGGAAGAGAATTGCAGGTACAGCACTACTTTTTCAACTCATGTTGATTGTTCAGATACAAAAGGTTCAGTTTTGGAGTGTCATCAGCTGCAGAAATATTTCAGGATGTTATACGTTGAATAATACAATCTGTCTGGAATGCTTTTACCTACAGTGATGACATACTGGTATTTGGAGCAACGGAACAGGAGCATGACAAGGCACTTACACAAGTGTGCCAGTAACTTGCTGATGCAGATCTCCCTCTGAAAGCAGCCAAGTGTGAGTTTCACAAGATCAAACTTAAATTCTTTGGACACCTATTATCAAATGGTCTGCTGAATGTGATCAAAGCTTCAAAAGAATAAAACATGCAATTGAAAATGCAACCAAGGTGGCCTACTTTGACCCAAAACTACAGACTGAGATCACAGTAAATGCAAGCCCAGTGGGGCTGGGGACAATCCTTGCTCAACAAAATGGTCATCCGAATGCCCAGAGACACATTGTGGCCTATGCAAGTAGAAGCTTGTCTGAAACCGAACGTGCTTATTCTCTGGAGAAGGAGAATCTGGCTGTAGTGTGGACCTGCAAACTTTTTCATGTGTTTCTATACGGAAAACGTGTCACTAACAGACCATCATGCGCTGCTCATCATGATTGGAAATCAGAAAGCCAAGATTACCCCTCGCATTGAGATGTGGGGTTTGAGACTGAAAGAGTATGAATATGCAATTGTACACAAGCAAGGTAAAGACCAGAACCCTGCTGATTATTTTTCATGAGTACCGCTAAATCGTCGCAGTTCAACATCCAAAACAGCTGAGGAGTACATTAACTTCATTATGAAGTCCAGAACACCAGCAGCCCTATACTTTAAACAGATTATTGCTGCTACTAATACTGGCAAGAACATGCTTATCATCAAAGACATAATTTCAACTCAGTCCTGGAAAAGGAGTGTTCGACCTCCTTACTGACGATGTCGAATTAAAAAAAAATTACAAGATGAACTGTCCATGATCAAGGAGGGTGTTGTATTGAGAGGCTCGAGGATTGTCATACCTGAGAGCCTAAGACAACAGGTCATTGAACTAATTCATGAAGGACATCATGGCATTGTAGCCACCAAAAGATCCCTGAGAGACCGAGTGTGGTTCCGGCGCTTAGATGAGCGAGTTGAGAGGGAACTAAAGGAGGGCCATCTTTGCAACTGCCTTTCCTCCACAGTGACGCAACATACATTGACTATGTCTGACCTTCCAACACAGGCTTGGGAAAAAGTTGCAATTGATTTCTTTAGGCCCATAGGAAATGGACATCATCTCATGGTTTACATTGATATGTATTCACATTTCCCGTAGGTAGAGGAGTTATCATCAACAACCCATGATAAGGTCACTGAGCAGCTGGACAACATCTTTGCAGCGTGGGATATCCCCACCATTCTTAAATCTAATGACCCGCCATTCAACAGCAAAAAATTCAGAGAGTTTCTAGTCCGAATGAATATCAAGCATCAAAAGAGTACACTTCTGTGGCCACAAGCAAATGGAGTTGTGGGACGATTCATGGGTACCTTCAAAAGGGTAATTCAGAGAGCATCAATGGAGCCCTGTGGCAAGCCCTCCATGCTAATCGATCAACTCCTCACTCCACAACAGGTGAAAGCCCGGCCACCCTGATATTTGGGAGAGCCATCTGAATCAAATCGCCACAATGGACAGTAGACCGCTCCTTGTGTGCTCATAAGGTTTGTGTCACCGACCCTCCTTGAAAGTGCAAAATGAAGATGTACGCAAACCGGTGTCGGAGAACCCAAGAAACAGCCTTTATTGAAGGTGACCTAGTCCTGGTCATGAAGAAGTGAAAGCGGAAAATTGATACTCTGTTTGCTGTCAATCCCCTGAGGGTTGTGACATGCAAAGGACACATGGTGACTGCACATTGTCCCAGAAAGTCCATCACACGGGACTCATCACACTTTAAGCACCTACCTCTGCGATCGTCTGCTCCTGCACTTAGAATTAGACCATCCGGCCTGACAGTCTAGATCGAGCATCAGAACCTCTAGCATTGGTGCATGAACGTAGTGCATCTCATCCATTTCCTGCCACTTGATCTGGCTGACTAGTGTGAGTGCCTCGACGACTTATTGAAAACCTATAATGTAACTGTTGTTTGTACTTTTTATTTAACAAAGGGGGAGATGTAGTGTCGTGAGACTGTGTGTGCTAGGACCATTGCAGTTCTGGGCGGAAGTACTTAACTTGCTGAGAGGTGGTAAGGTGTGGTTTAACGGTTGTGACGTAATCATAAAGCAGTGTGTGATTGTATGCTGAGGAATAAAGACATAGGGTCAAGAATGCCGTGTGTGGCAAATACATTTGCATGCTCCCGGCCTGGGTAGGACGCTACACAGGGGTGGTTCAATCCGTATTTGTAAAGCGCAAACTACTCACCCTTACGGGTCTCAAGGCGCTGGGGGCCGTGGTGGAAATTAAGTGAGCTATTGCCCAGAGTCACATGGTGCTGAGCTGCCGCCGGAGCCGGGGATCGAACCGTGAGCCCTGTGCTCCGAAGTCAGCTGCCCTGGCCACCCCTCCCACTGGCCAATCAGCTACACTGCCCCGTTTACCAAGTGCTGCTGGTGCACCACAAGCTTCTGTGGAGAATCTCAAGATACCCCTGGAGGAGCGGGCGAGGCGGTAGGGATGCTGGTCCTAAGCTTGACCCTCCATGGGGTACATTGGAGCTTGAGCATCTCACGGGTCTCTTTCATCTCACGCATCTGAGACTCCTGCTTACATTTGTTTACTTCCTGGTACCAATTGAGGGAGACCTGCCTTTGCTCTGCAGCTCTCTTAAGTACCTTTATGTATTTTTCTTGGGTTGTTAAAGCTTTCTAAGTCAATGGTACCTTCCTCTGGAAAGGACTTCTGCTCATGCTCACTGGGGAGACCAGCCCAATGACTAATACATCTTTCTCTAGTTGTACCGGACTAGTGGTAGAACACGTGGGCGGAGTCCCTTTGTTGCTGGGGGTTGCTCTTCTTGTGACGTCATGGCCCTCGTCCCTCTCTCTGTTTTCTCTTCTCAAACAGGAAATGAAGTGTCTACCAAGCTGGTGCCGCAGCTCATCCTCTGGAGGGGGTGGGATACAAGGGGGAAAATTGCATGTGTGAGACTAACCGCTCTTTTCCCTCTTTGTGGAGACAGAAACGTAATATTTGCACTTGTACGCTGACCCCCCTTGCTTTCTAAAGCCTGTTGAGGCTCTAAGAGTATCTGCTGTGGCAGGATCAGCGTCTCTCATTCATTCATTCATTCATTCATTCACTCAAACATTCTCTAGGGTCTGTGCTAGGGTCCTGGCACTCCAGCTCTCTTCTCTTTTCAGCACTTTGATACAGCCACGAGCTCCGCACCGTAGATTGCGTTCACACTTCTCTCTCCTAAGGCATTCGCTGAACCTGCCCAAACCGGTTTGCCCTATTGTCACCTGCCCAGCTGACAATCTCTAGTCTTCTTACAAAAACAATGAATAAACCAGCTCCGACTTCACAATTTTTCAATTACTTTTAACGGGTTAATGCTGTCTGACCTGACCGGCGGGTCGAATACAGAACTTTTATCCGCACCAGCCCCCCTTGGAGAACCTCTCCTCAACTTCGGCGCCTGTCAATCAAAAAGGTTTTATAAAGCACACGGCTACTCAAAGAGTGTCCCGGCACTAGGCAGGTTAGATGACAACAAGTACCAGAGACAGCCTACTGATAAGCCAATGGAACCAACCGGGTTTTAAGGCTGTGTCTGAAACAAAGTTTATCCTTCATTGCTCGCAAATTCAAGGGGAGGCATTCCAAGCCGTGGCCTCAAGAAAGGAGAAAGAAGTGCCACCTCATCTTTTCCTCTAGGTTCACAGAACCACTGCCAACACCATGCCAGAGGAGTCGAGGGTTTTTACAGGATGATATGGAGTAAGTCTAGTGGCTAAAGAAAGAGGGGCAACCTGATAGAAGGCTCTATGAGCCAATGTGAGACAGTTAAACCATAGCCTCTCTCTGATCTGTAGCCAATGAAGTTCCTTTAGGTGCTGACGATGTGTGCCAGTCTGAGGACTTTTAATAAAAGCTGTGCTGCTGCATTCTGTACCAGTTAATGTCTCTTTAGCTGGTGTGCCAGAAGACCCAAGTAGAGAGGACTGGCATAATCAAGCCGGGAAGTAATAAAGGCATGAAAAACCGTCTTCTGAGACTGTATCGGAAGTAAATGCAGACATTTCTTTATAAACTTTAAAAGTCCAAAACAGGAACCCACCACACCTGCCACCTGGGGGCCAAAGGGAGCTTGATTGTCAAACCTAATCCCTAGATTTCACACTATGGCAGCTGGGGCCAACATTCGCCATCCCAGGTAGGGGGAGGAAAGCCAAATAATAGGACCTCTGTTTTGCTAGACTTTGCACAGAAAATTACTGTACCGCATCCAATGGAAAACGGTGGTCAAACAGGTTTTAAACATGCTGAAGGCATTGGGCAAGTTCCTATTGAGAGTAAGGAGGATCGAAGTATCATCGGCACAAGACACAATCTGGATGCCGAAAGACTCCATCAATGAGGCCAAGGTGGATGGATATATATATATATATATATATATATATATATATATATATATATATATATATATATTACCTACTGGCAGTCGCCAATAGGTAGTTCTAGTTAGGACCTAGTTTCCATAGGAAAAGCGTTTTTTTATTTGCCAATATCTTTGGCGCCGTTTGACGAATCTTCGTGAAATGTTCAAAACTAATGGGGCGCTTCGGTCAGCTCCTGTCTTGAAAGTTTCGGGGTGATTTGTCAAGCGGGGGCCGAGAAAAAAGGGGGGTCCCAAAACGCGTTTTCTCCATGTTAATTTCCATAGGAAATTTTGGAATAGGCTTCAGCCCAAACTGCTGAACGGAATTACACCAAATTTGGCAAAAAGGTAGCTCTTGGTTCAGAAAGCGACCTTTTTTTAAAATGGTGTAAATCCGTTTAGTAGTTTCTGAAATATTAATATTTAAAATATTTATATATCTGGTGACCGCAGTGGATCCGCGAACCCTCCCGATCACGAGCTTGTCTCTCATTGGCTGCCAACACTCCAAACCAAGAAGTGTTGGCAGCCATCTTGTGACTCGGTTGAACCGAGTCACAAGAAACAAGGACAAAAAACACAAAAAGGGGGCAGTGTAGAAACACCCTGACCCCCTAGGCCTGCTCAGGGGGTCCCACAGGGACCCCCAGGGCCAAAAAGAGCATTTGTTTTTGCGAGATTTGTGTACCGTATGCAAATCCCGCCATAAAAAAAAGAAGCGCGGTGTCCCGTACTTCCTTATAATGAGCCCCCGGGTGGGCCAGGTCCTGGGGGCAATCTTGTTAATATATGCCGGGGCCACGTGGGCCCCCGCAGCCCCGTGGACCACCACCTCCCTGCAGCTTTTTAAATAATATGCGGGGGCACGCGGCCCCCCCGGGAACCGCCACCTCCCGGGGCTTTTTCATAAAATGCGTGGGGGGGGGGGGCGTCTGCCCACCCACGCTGCCCTGGGGACTGCCACCTCCCTGGGGCATTCCTGATTATGGGCGGGGGGCCTTGCGGGCCCCCCCAAGCCCCGGGGACCACCACCTCCCCGGGGCTTAAATTTAAATAAGAAAGTATGGCCGGGGGCTCCTGCCCCTCCCCACAATGCAATTTTAAATTAAGGGTGGGGGTCCGTTGCGGACCCCCGGCCCCGGGGACCACCACCTCCCCGGGTCTTCAATCATGATGGGAGGGGGGCCGCGCAGCCCCCCTCCAGGAGCCCTTCATGGCCCTCGGGATCACCACCCCCCAGGGCCGGCTCCAGCAATGTCCCGGGTGCCCACCCCCGGGACATTGCAGTTTGCTATGACAGGGCGGGAGCACGGCTCCTGCCCTGCCTTAGCAAACACTGCTTTGCTTTGTGGAAGCGAGAGCAGGAAACCTTCTCTCGCTTCCACAAAGCAAAGCAGAATTGCTTTTGGGCAAAGGGAGCTGCATGTTAGCAGCTCCCTCTGCCCAAAAGCAATGCCGGCTCCCGCAGGAGGCGGGGAGCCGGTAGGGACTGCGGGGGCATTGGGGCTCCCCCGCGATCCCCAACATTGAGGCCAGGCCCCGGGGGATGGGGTCCCCGGGGGATGGGGTCCCCGGGGCCAAAAGTGGCCCAGGGAATGGGGGCCACGCGGCCCCCCTCCTGTGAAAGTAAACATTTAAAAAAAAAATAAACGAGGCAATGCCCCGGGGGATGGAGTCCCCAGGGCCAATAATGGCCTCAGGAGGGGGGCCGCGCTGCCCCCCTCCTTAAAAATAA
Organism: Calotriton arnoldi; assembly: GCA_963921515.1. Lineage (NCBI taxonomy): Eukaryota > Metazoa > Chordata > Amphibia > Caudata > Salamandridae > Calotriton > Calotriton arnoldi. The sequence goes on along the minus strand of CAWUFW010000013.1, from coordinate 7,399,832 downwards.
AATGTTATATAAAATAAAAAAAATTGGCCATGCCCCGGTGGATGGGGTCCCCGGAGACGAAATCGGCCTCAGGAGGGGGGCTGCGTGGCCCCCTTCCCGTTTAAAAAAAAAAAAATGTCACAGGCCCTGGGGGATGGGGTCCCCAAGGCCCACAAAATATTGAAAGAAGGGGGGCCACACAGCCCCCCTTATAACCAAAAAGAAAAGAAAAAGCCGGCATCTCGCCGGAGGCCCCGCCCCCTCCCTGCACCACTCTGCAAATGCGCCTCCTGGTGCGTTCTGGGTTGGGGTGGATTAAGTCCCCTAGAATCTTAAGGGTTTTAGGGGCCAACTAGCCCACCAGGTACCTGCAGTAAGCCCCATATAGTGGGATTGCTGAGAGGTCGTCCGAGGCCACGCCCCTTTTCACACCACTCTGCAAATGCGCCTCTTGGCGCACTGTTGGTGGGGCGATGAGGTTCTCTTGTGTCCTGACGACCTCTGGACTAAAGTGGACTTAATCCCCCGAGCAGCAGTGCGCCAGGAGGCACGTTTGCAGAGTGGTGTAAAAAGGGGGCGTGGCCTCGGACCACTCTCAGCAATCTAGCTGTGTGGGGCTTACTAGAGATAACAGGAGGGCTAGTTGGCCCCCAGGGACCCTCAGGAGGCAAGGGGACTTCATCCCCCAACCAAGAGCGCGCCAGGAGGCACGTTTGCAGAGTGGTGCAGAAAGGGGGCGTGGCCTGTGTCCACCTCTCAGCAATCCCACTGTGTGGGGCTTACTGGAGGTAACAGGTAGGCAAGTTGGCCCCTAAGGACCCCCAGCAGCGAAGGGGACTTTAATCCCCATCCAAGAGCACGCCAGGGAGCGTGTTTGCAGAATGGTGGGCAAAGGGGGCGTGGCCTGCTATGCGAACTTACCAAAGCTGCTGTGTGGGACTTATTGGAGGTAATAGGAGGGGTAGTTGGCCCCCAAGGACGTCCTTAGGGGCCAACTACCCCTCCTGTTACCTCCAGTAAGTCCCACACAGTGGTATTGCTAAGAGGTCTTCGGAGGCCATGCCCCCTTTCTCCACCACTCTGCAAACACGCCTCCTGGCACACTACGGGTTGGGGGTTGAAGTCCACTTTACTCCTGAGGGACTTTGGGGGCCAAGAAGCCCTCCTGGTACCCCCTGTAAGTCCTACGCAGCGGAATTCCTCAGCGCTGGTCAGAGGCCCAGCCTGCTTTCTGCACCACTCTGCAAACGTTATACGTGATAGTTATAAATTGGCATTTAAAAAACCTTTGAAATTCACTGAAAAAACCATAGCTTTCAGGGACGTTAGTTAGTAATTAGCATTTAAAAAACCTTTGAAATTCACTGAAAAAACCATAGCTTTCAGTGACGTTATAGTTAGAAATTAGCATTTAAAAAACCTTAGAAATTCACTGAAAAAATCCACAGGTTTCAGGGACGTTCTAGTTAGCTTGACATTTCCCTCGTACAAAACCAGAGAAATTCGGCCGTTATAGTTAGTTGGGCTAACTATAACTCGCGCCCCGCAATGCACTGCTGATAACGTCACATATTACATCACTCATGACATGGTCAGTGACATCACTCATGACATCTCAAATGACATCACTGATGACATCATACGCTTAATATCTGATGCACCTCCTCACACCCTAATATAACCTTTCATTCACCTACTCAAAAAACAGACTACCATTCTCAAAACCATAGACACACCAATTCCAGTTAGTAAATACCCACTCACTGATTCATAGGTCTAAGCACACATCCACTCACCCATACAGTCACTCATACACGCAGTCACTCATCAATATAGCCACTGATATATGCACTCATACACCTATTCAGATACTCGCACACCGCCACTCACCCATAGTTACTCACACACCTAGTCAGTCACCCAGAGTCAATCACACTGCCAGTTACTCACATACACAGTTATACACACACCACCTCACTTATTCATACAGATACTAACACATACTTACTCTCTTATACAATCACTGACACAAGCACACACTCATCCATACAGCCACTCTGACAAACACTCACTCTCACATATAGTCAGTTATATACTCCAACACTCACATATACTGCTTTTCACATATGTAGTTACTCACACATATACCACTGAGACATCCATTCACTCACCAACACAGCCATACACACACTCACTCACCCATACAGCCCCTCGCAGATGCGCTCATGAGCCCATACACCCACTGAATCACCCGCTCACACATCCATGCAGGGAGTTACACCCCACCACCCACCCACACAGACACTCAGGCACCCATACAGGTACTCAGACAACCAATCATTAACCCATATAGACACTCATATAGCTACTCACCAACCCATGCAGCCACTTACACACCAACTGACAGACTTCTACAGACATTCACACTGATTAGTCATTTACCCATGCATTCGCTAAGACACGTTTAATCACTCACTTACACAGTCTGTCACGCACCCACTAAATCATCCATTCAGACACTCATAAGCCCACTCATTCTTCAAAACACCTTGGCGTATATATATATATATCATTCTTAAACTAATTAGAAACGCTCACACTCACAGGATGATGTCATCAGTGATGTCATCAGTGGTCATTTGAGTTGTCATTAGTGATGTCATCAGTGATGTCACTGACCATGTCATGAGTGATGTAATATGTGACGTCATCAGCAGTGCATTGCAGGGGCGCGAGTTATAGTTAGCTCAACTAACTATAACGGCGAATTTATCTGGTTTTGTATGAGTGAAGAACAAGTTACTTACCTTCGGTAACAATATATCTGTAAGAAACATAGGTTAGTTATAGATTCCTTACCTTAGAATTACCCCCAGGCGTCAGACTGTATCCGGAGAATTTTTCATCAGCAGTACCCCTGCGCGTCGAAAGGTGACGGTCGGCTCCGCGTTGGTCGTTGGCGTCGGGGTCACCGGGATGGCATCGCGGTAGCTACTTAGACGCCGCCCTCGTGCGCTGACGTCAGTTCTTTTACACGACATTCCACGCCAGAAGCGCAGAGCCATACAAGACACTGACCACTGGTGCACAAAACTAGGGCCCTGAAAGGATTTCCTTAACCCTAGAAATCAGTTCGCAGAACGGGGAGGATGGGTTGGGCGGTAAGGAATCTATAACTAACCTATGTTTCTTACAGATATATCGTTAAGAAGGTAAGTAACTTGTTCATCTGAAAGAAACAGTTAGTTATAGATTCCTTACCTTAGAATAGATACCCCAGCAATACCAACCCCGGAGGTGGGTCTGCGAACCAAGTTCACACCAGAAAGTCCTGGAGAACAAAATGGCCAAAGAAGCCGTCTCTCTGGACTTGGCTGTCCAGGCAGTAGTGTCTAGTGAACGTGTGCAGAGAGGCCCACGTAGCTGCCTGACAGATGTCATTAAGGGGGGACTCCTCGTCCCAAAGCAGTGGTAGCTGCCATCGCCCTGGTGGAATGGGCGCGCAGCCCCACTGAAGGCTCCTTCTTTGCCAAGGAATAACAAGCTTTAATGCACAAAACGACCCACCTAGAGATGGTCTGTTTGTGCATGGCCTGACCTTTCTTAGCGCCCACTTAGCCAACAAAGAGCTGGTCATCCACCCGGAATTGTTTGGTGCGATCCAAATAAACAGAAAGCGCCCGTTTTGGATCCAGATGGTGTAGTCTCTCTTCTTCTTTTGAAGGATGCGGAGGCGGAAAGAAGGTGGGCAAAGTGATGGTTTGGCCAATGTGGAAAGAGGTAACCACCTTGGGAAGAAAGGAAGGTCTGGTTTGTAGTACAACCATGTCCGGATGAACAGCCAGGAAAGGAGGTTTCGAAGAAAGAGCTTGGAGCTCACTCACCCTGCGAGCAGAGGTGATGGCCAGCAGAAAAGCAGTCTTTAAGGTAAGAAGACGAAGATGACAGTTATGAAGTGGCTCAAAGGGAGCGCACATAAGGTAAGTCAGAACCAAGTTCAAGTCCCACTGAGGCATTACGAAGGGAATAGGAGGAAAAAGATGAGTAATGCCCCTTAGGAAGCGATTTACAACAGGGGACTTGAAAAGAGAAGGCTGATCAGGAAGCCTAAGAAAGGCTGCAATGACCGAGAGGTAGCCCTTAAGAGTGCCCAGAGCAGAGCCCTGCTGGGCCAAAGAAAGGAGGAACAAGAGAACCTCAGAAAGAGGGGCAGAAAGGCGATCCATAGCCTTTGCTGCGCACCATGCCACAAACTTGTTCCATCTACAGGCGTATATCGTCTTAGTGGAGGGACGCCTGGCTGCCAAGATAACATCACAGACTTCGGGAGGCAGGTCAAACAACGTCAACTTCCGCCGCTCAATCTCCACGCAAGGAGGTGAAGGCTGGACAGGTTCGGGTGGAGGACCGTCCCCTGCTGCTGCGACAGAAGATCCTCCCGAAGAGGCAGTCTGATAGGAGGATCGATGGCCATGTGTAGCAGCTCGGGATACCAGACTCTTCGTGCTCAATCCGGGGCCACAAGAATGACCTTGGGCCCGGTCGTGCTTGATCTTCTTCAGCACTCTGGGCAGAAGTGGTATAGGCGGAAAAGCGTATAGAAGACCACAACTCCACTCACGACGAAAAGCGTCGCCTAGCGAGTGCCGCCTTGGAAATTCCAACGTGCAGAATTGCTGACATTGCGCGTTCTCTTCAGTGGCGAATAGATCTAACCAAGGCTCTCCCCACTGTCGAAAGAGACCTTGCACCACCTCAGAGTGGAAACGCCATTCAAGATCCATCATGCACCTTCGGCTGAGTTTGTCCGCCCTGGCGTTCAGCGAACCTGCAAGGTGTTGAACCACCAGGGATATGCCCTGATGTTCCAGCTATGTCCAGAGGCGGAGGGCCTCTGGACATAGGCTCCACGACCCCACCCCGCCCTGTTTGTTGCAGTACCACATGGCGGTGGTGTTGTTTGTGAACACCTACACTACTCTTTCCCTGACAGAGGGAAGGAATGCTTTGAGTGCAAGACGAATCGCCCGAAGCTCCAGAAGGTTGATGTGGAGCCCGGACTCCGCCGGAGGGCAGAGGCCTCTGATCTCCGCCTCCCCCATGTGGCCGCCCCATCACAGAAGTGATGCATCTGTCACCACTGTGAACTCTGGTTGGGGAAGGGAGATGGATCTGCCGTCGACCCAATCCTGGTTCATTAGCCACCACTGCAATTGGTGTGCAGTGCCTTACGAGATCTGGACGCAATCGGAGAGGTTCCCCTGATGTTGTGCCCACTGGAACTTCTGGTCTCACTGCAGAGCCCGCATATGCCATCTGGCATGGTCCACCAGCAGGATGCAGGAGGCCATCAGTCCCAGTAGCCTGAGGGTCATCCTGACCGAAACCCGGGATAGAGGCTGAAAGATCGGAATCATAGTCCGAATATCCGGGACTCGCTGTTCGGGAGGATAGACCCGAAACTGTCATGTCCAGAACCGCTCCGATGAAGAGGAGCTTCTGAGAGGGAGTCAGGTGTGACTTCGGCACGTTGATGGAGAACCCCAGCGAATGCAGGAGGTCGGCCGTAGTCTGGAGGTGGGAGACGACAGCCTGGGGCGAGCCCGCCTTCAACAGCCAGTCGTCGAGATAGGGGAAGACTGGAACCCCTGATCTGCGCAGACGAGCTGCGACCACCGCCATCACTTTCGTTAACACCTGAGGGACACTGGTAAGGCCAAAGGGGAGCACGGTAAACTGAAAGTGCTCGTGGCCTACCGTGAACCGCAGGTAACGCCGGTGGGCCGACAGGACGGGGATGTGAAAATAAGCGTCCTGCAGGTCCAACGCTACCATCCAGTCTCCAGGGTCGAGGGCAGACGGGACCTGAGCTAGCATCAACATTTTGAACTTCTCCTTCCGGAGGAAGCGGTTGAAGTTTCTGAGATCCAAGATAGGACGCAGGCCTTTTGTCCTTCTTGGGCACCAGAAAGCAGTGGGAATAGCAACCACGACCCACTTCTGGGACAGGAACTCGCTCGATGGCCCCCTTGGCCAAGAGTGCCGAAACTTCCTGTTGGAGAAGGGCCAGATGATCCTCCGACATGCGATGGTACTGAGGTGGCATGGATGGAGGGGTAGTCTCGAAGGGGAGGGAGTAGCCCCTTCGGACTATTTGCAAAACCCACCTGTCCGACGTGATGGTGCGCCAGTGGGGGAGGTGATGGCGAATCCTGCTGCCCACTGGCGTTTGGTGGCCATGAAAGGTCGGACTAGGAGGGTTTGGAGGCTGCTGCAGAGGGGGCTGTGGTGGACTGGCCCGCCCGCTGGCTCCCAGAACCACGGCGGTGGTTCCCATGTCCCCGGCCGCGCAGGGGCTGGACACTTGCCCTGGCCTGTGGCTCTGTGTGTGACGTGGCGGGGCACCCCTTCCGTAGCCACGAAAGGGGCGAAAGGCAGACTGCGCAGGGCGAGTGGTGGAGAGGCCCAAGGACCTGACCATAGCCTGAGAGTCCTTAAAGCACCCCAGCGCGTTGTCTGCCTTGTCGCCGAATAGGCGATGGCCATCAAAGGGCATGTCCATAAGAGTGGATTGGACATCCCCTGAAAAACCAGTCGACCTCAACCAGGCGTAGCGCCGAAGGGCTACCGACGTGGAAATCGTCCTGCCTAGTGAGTCGGCGGTATCCAGCCCACAGCGGATGGTAAACTTTGCTGCGTCTCTCCCTTCGGCCACTGCACGGGAGAGTATGGCCCGGGCCTCCTCCGGGCACTGGGGCAGCACTTGCGCCACCGTATCCCACATGGAGTGGGAATAACGGCCCAACAGACATGCGGTGTTTACCGACCGCAGTCCCAAGCTGGAGGAAGAAAACATCTTCTTCCCAAGATGGTCCAGCTTTTTGGATTCCCTATCAGGTGGTGCGTTAGGGAAGGCGCCTTTTAGGTGGAGGCTTGGACCACCAAGCTCTCAGGGGTGGGGTGTTGGGAAAGGAAAGTGGGGTCGCCCGGAGCTGGGCAACCATCCTATCCACAGGAGTCCCTGTGTTGGGCCTGGACCAAGTGCCCACAAGGATGTTGGTAAGGGCTTCATTAAAAAGCAGCAGGGGCTCTGAAGAGGTCGCTGCCGGTTGAAGCACCTCTGTCAGGAGGTTAGTCCTGACTGCCACCGTAGGGTTCTCGAGGTTGAGAGCCTCTGCCGCCCTACGCAACACCACGGCATAAGATGCTCCCTCCTCCGTAGCCACGGTAGGAGGAGACAACATGTCATGGTCTGGTGAGGTATCCAGACCACTGGCTTCCCCCAGTTCCTCTCTCCAGTCCGGTTTAGAGCCCAACTGGTCGGTTAAAGGGTCTCCAAACCCCTCCCACTCCTCCTCACCCTCCTCTGACTGCCAATCTGGTCTAAAAGAGCCAGGATAGAACGAGGGCACAAAAGTACCCCTCGGCGCCGGATTAGGTGTCGGTCGACACCAGTCCGGCGCCGTGTCCACATCAGGATGGAGGCCGGGGTCGACGCCGGCTGGGGACACACCCGGCGTCAGCTGAGGACATGGTGCCAGTGTAATCGGTGCCGGGGAGGTGTAATGAGGTCGACCAGCGCCGATCCGGATCCAGGCCTGGATCCAAGGGGGCCCTGCGGTGCCGGGGCCGGAGCCGCCGGCATCGAAGACCTAGGGCCCCCAGCCGAGTCCGCGGGCCCTGAAGGCGCGCCGGCGGAGTCGGCATGCCCAAAGATGGCATGCATCGCTTCGTAAAATTGGCGAAGCTGGGCAGAGGTTGCTCCGGGTCCTGGGAAGGGAGGGAAACCCGGAGTCAAACCTTCCGGCTCTGCACGCGTAGCTGCGGGAGGGGCACCACCCGCATCCCTCGTCGCGTCGGCCGACGGACGGGGAGAAGTCGAAGAGCGATGATGCTTCTTCGACTTCTTCTTGTGCTTCGACTTACCTGACCCCGAGTGCGAAGACTTGGAAGAAGAATGATGGTGATGACTCCGCAACCAGTCCCTCGACCTCACACGCGACCGGGACCTCGGACAGCGCGGAGCCGGCTGCTGGGCCTCGAGAAGCTTTCGGGGCCGCTCCCACAAAGACTTTGGGTTCATGGTCCGGCAGTCGGAGCATGACTTGGGGTCATGGTCGCACTCCAGGCACACGCGGTGCGGATCCGTCACTGACATCAGTCGGCTACAGGAACCGCAAGCCTTGAAGCCGGGCATCCCTGACGTGCACCAGGAGTCGAAGACTCGAAAACGGTGTCAACAAAAGTCGGCAAAAAAGTCAGTCAAAAAGTGACTGGAGGTACCGCTCTCTCCGGATCTGCGCTGGCTGGCACGGAAAAAGAAAGAACTGACGTCAGCGCGCGAGGGCAGCGTCTAAGTAGCTACCGCGAAGTCATCCCGGCGACCACGACGCCAACGACAAACTCAGAGCCGACCAACGCCACCTTTCGACACGCAGGGGTACTGCTGACGAAAAATTCTCTGGATCCAGTCTGACGCCTGGGGGTAATTCTAAGGTAAGGAATCTATAACTAACTGTTTCTTTCAGATATGTCCAACTAACTATAACGTCCCTGAAACCTGTGGTTTCTTCAGTGAATATATAAATATATAATCTATTACAAAGCGTCGGGCTCAGAGTGGAGCCTTGAGCAACACTGAACTTTAGTGCTTTTGGATCAGAAGCAAACGGTGCCATCCAAACCGATTGACTTCTATCAAATAAAAAAGAATGAATCGAAGTCAATGCAGATCCACCCATGCCTACATTTTCCAGACGTTGAAGGAGAATGGAGCGAGACACCATATCAAAGGCAGTGGATAAGTCCAGGAGTATCAGCGTGACCGGTTTCCTTGGTCTACAGCCAGCTTGATAGTGTCAGTAACCTCCATTAAGGTGGACTCCGTACTGAAATGGGGGCGGAAACCTGACTGGGTGCAGCAGCTGGCCATGTTTCAAGAAGTTAGACGATTGGTGATTGATAAGCTTCTCCTTAGAGAAGGCAGGCAATAAGGAGATGGGCCTAAAGGTGGTAAGAATGGATATATCTTCAGATAGCTATTTTAGCAAAAGGTATCAGTTTTGGCCTGTTTCCAGCAGCTCGGTACCGTTGCCGACTGAATTGAACTATTTAAAAGAAAGTTTAAGATAGGATTAATGGCCTTAAGACTGGCAATCAGAATACGAGGCAGACATGGGTCATCTGTTGAACCTGATTCACATGCTTTCAAGGTCTGTTCAGACTCCTCCATGGAAATGGGAGCTAACTCTTGAAGAGAACCAAGAACCTATTGAAGAAAAATCTGGTCTCAAGCGTACTTGAACCGAAACAAGTTTATGGGGAAAAAAAATTAATAGCTTGTGAGTCTCAGCATTGAGAGACACGAGGTCCCCTCTGCACCCAGTGAGCATAAATGCTAAAATGCACATGAACAGAGAACAAATTTTATAGGGTTTTTCTACATAGGCACCAATAGACATTGCATGGCCGAAACGTGTCCTCAGTAACCATTACTGGTGCAGTCGGGACCTGTGAGACCAAACATACTCGACGTTCAAAATGATACAAAAATGTGAACTTTCAATCACTGAGCAAGCTACCTTGGAATTTTCTATTAGTATTGCCAAGCATGAAAGCGAGGCTTAACACATCAGAAGAAGTACAGCTTGGCACTACAGTCAGCTGGGGCTTCTAAAACTGCTGATCACCGTGGTCCAGGAAACGGTCTAGTGTGGGTGATAATAAGGAGAAGCTCTAAGTTCTTGGCAGCTCATACATTTAAGGATGGCGTGCTCGCTGGATTTACAACAAATGTTTCTAAGAATGCCAGGGCTTTTAGGCTGGGTGCCTATGACAGACTTGAGGGTACCACTTTGGAGAAGAAAATCATTCAGGTTAGAGGAGCCACCTCTGAGGAGAACAAGTGAGAATGGGGAGGAGGTTGAGCAACTTGCCTCGTATGCGGGCTTTGTATTTAATTAGTTATTTACTTGTGAATCGCTTTATAAAGCCTTGAGGCTGCACTACAGCACTGGATGAGGTGAAAAGGAGTGTTCTGGGGAAATGGAATGTCAGAGGAGCCTTGTGAACTGAAAGATGTCCCAAAACACTCACTCCACACTACGTTGGAAGGGCGGTGCATTCTGGGAAGGCAACCTTGGGCATCTGGTCGACTGGACAGGAAGGCGGAAGCGGAAGGGGTAGAGTGGATGGCTGGCAGTAAGGTTAGGCCAGAAAGTAATGAAGAAAGCATGGAGAGGGAATAAGATGGAATGCTGAAAAAGGCAGTGTCTGTGAAAGGAATCCAGGCCTCCAACTTTGCCAGTTTTCCTGAATTTTACCAAGTTTGCGAAGATATTAAAACATTCTTACAAGAAGGAAACTTCTGGTAAAATTAGCCCTGGAGGGAACTCGGGAAAATAAAACTGTTTCAGTAGGAGAATTAATTTAATTTTTTTTTAAAAAGCGTTGTCAAAGCCAATATGTCTGGCCTAGGCAAGCCTGGAATGATTTAATTATTTTTTTATTTTTTTGTTTTGTAAACGCATGTATGATTCTTATTATTAATGTTTTCAAAAACATGAGACTGGCGAGACCGCTAAAGCTGGGTCTATGCGAGTGCTAATTTAATTTCAGCTCTTCGTTCAATCGCCAGACATTCATTGTTGTGAACTGTGCACATTTTTCAATTATTCCTTATAGTGTGTTTGTCACTCTTGCACAAACATTAACTCATTATAATTAATCAACTGTTAAGACAGATTCACATATCCGCATTTGCATTTATTCCTTGATGGCTGATAAGTTCAAATGGGTGCAGGAGTCACGTGTGTAAACTTCTGAAGCTATTTACATGTCTTGGTTTGGTCTTGTGCTTTCCAAATTAATTTAATCATAAGCAGGCATTGGTCTACTGAATTAATTTAACCCGCCAACACTTCTTGTTGCCATGGCACTCTTTGCCATAGTTGGGATGGCCAACTCTGGAACACAATATTCCAGGTCTCGCACGTCAGACCAAACCGCCTAGACTTTGTCATGACGACATTCACAACGCCTTTCACAAGGACTTGAGAATTTGTTTCCAGTGACTTACTACATGATCCAGAGCACAGCTGCTGACCAATCAGTAAATTTCTACTCCTCAACAACTACTTCAACACGCGCACAAGCTGTTCTACATTTCCCTCTTTAACTGGTTCCTTCAAGACGGACAAATGGCTCTTTTTGTCTCCTATTCTGTCGCCATTCCTTAATGTGTCCTTGTTTTATACTTGTGTGACTTTATAACCACTATATGCAGTATTGTTCAACTATGATTCTTATAAATCCCCTCATGTACCTCTTGTAAACATTATCACATAACCTGTAAAGCGCTCTGATACCTTCGGGTCTAGCTAGCGCTATTAAAAACTCCAAATAATAACAATCAGGAAAGTTGGAAGCACAACGCGCCCCCGATGAGAACGGCTGTTCAAAACACGGTTCAGCACTGACAGCGTGTAGGAAAGTAGGATCTGCTTCTATGGTTACTCCCACTTTTTGCCTATTGCTAAGCTGTATTTGACTAGTCTGACTGGGATCCTGCTAATCAGGACCCCAGTCTATCTGCTTTCTCTCCAAATTGTTATGTTCAGTACTTGGGTACCCCCCAGATTGGATACTGGGGTACCCTTGTATGTCCCTAGTATATGGTACCCATGTACCCAGGGCATAGGTACCCCAGAGGTCTCCCATGGGCTGAAGCATTTATCATGCCACCCATGAGCGACCATTCAAAATGAAACTACAGGCCTGCCATTGCAGCCCGTGGAAGCTGGTGCTTGCATCACTTACTAAAGATATAGGTTTCCTATATCTAGGGTCACTGAACTTAAAACCTATAAGTCACCCCTCTAGCAGGCCTTTACAATCCTGAATGCAAAACACACAAGATGATGGACGGAATGCTGCACATTGGCAAACATTCACCCCCAGTCACAGATCTGGGTTTAATCCATTGTTCTTTTGCTTCACCACGCCACCCCAGTTCAGACATAGCCATATGCAAATCAGTCTTGACCCTGTGCCTCATGGGAACAGTCCAGACCGAACTGCCAAGCCATGTCTTCCCTGGACCGGAATCAAGCATCCTAGGACCGGTTTCAGGCTATCAGCCTTCATCAGCCAGGATAGCTTGACTCCAGTGGCGTAGTGAGCACGGGACCCACGTCTGGGCATACCCTTCCCACTTAGGGCGAAATGCAAAACACACAAGATGATGGACGGAATGCTGCACATTGGCAAACATTCACCCCCAGTCACAGATCTGGGTTTAATCCATCGTTATTTTGCTTCACCACGCCACCCCAGTTCAGACATAGCCATATGCAAATCAGTCTTGACCCTGTGCCTCATGGGAACAGTCCAGACCGAACTGCCAAGCCATGTCTTCCCTGGACCGGAATCAAGCATCCTAGGACCGGTTTCAGGCTATCAGCCTTCATCAGCCAGGATAGCTTGACTCCAGTGGCGTAGTGAGCACGGGACCCACGTCTGGGCATACCCTTCCCACTTAGGGCGAAATGCAAAACACACAAGATGATGGACGGAATGCTGCACATTGGCAAACATTCACCCCCAGTCACAGATCTGGGTTTAATCCATTGTTATTTTGCTTCACCACGCCACCCCAGTTCAGACATAGCCATATGCAAATCAGTCTTCACCCTGTGCCTCATGGGAACAGTCCAGACCGAACTGCCAAGCCATGTCTTCCCTGGACCGGAATCAAGCATCCTAGGACCGGTTTCAGGCTATCAGCCAGGATAGCTTGACTCCAGTGGCGTAGTGAGCAAGGGACCCACGTCTGGGCATACCCTTCCCACTTAGGGCGAAATGCAAAACACACAAGATGATGGACGGAATGCTGCACATTGGCAAACATTCACCCCCAGTCACAGATCTGGGTTTAATCCATCGTTATTTTGCTTCACCACGCCACCCCAGTTCAGACATAGCCATATGCAAATCAGTCATGACCCTGTGCCTCATGGGAACAGTCCAGACCGAACTGCCAAGCCATGTCTTCCCTGGACCGGAATCAAGCATCCTAGGACCGGTTTCAGGCTATCAGCCTTCATCAGCAAGGATAGCTTGACTCCAGTGGCGTAGTGAGCACGGGACCCACGTCTGGGCATACCCTTCCCACTTAGGGCGAAGTGCAAAACACACAAGATGATGGACGGAATGCTGCACATTGGCAAACATTCACCCCCAGTCACAGATCTGGGTTTAATCCATTGTTCTTTTGCTTCACCACGCCACCCCAGTTCAGACATAGCCATATGCAAATCAGTCTTGACCCTGTGCCTCATGGGAACAGTCCAGACCGAACTGCCAAGCCATGTCTTCCCTGGACCGGAATCAAGCATCCTAGGACCGGTTTCAGGCTATCAGCCTTCATCAGCCAGGATAGCTTGACTCCAGTGGCGTAGTGAGCACGGGACCCACGTCTGGGCATACCCTTCCCACTTAGGGCGAAATGCAAAACACACAAGATGATGGACGGAATGCTGCACATTGGCAAACATTCACCCCCAGTCACAGATCTGGGTTTAATCCATCGTTATTTTGCTTCACCACGCCACCCCAGTTCAGACATAGCCATATGCAAATCAGTCTTGACCCTGTGCCTCATGGGAACAGTCCAGACCGAACTGCCAAGCCATGTCTTCCCTGGACCGGAATCAAGCATCCTAGGACCGGTTTCAGGCTATCAGCCTTCATCAGCCAGGATAGCTTGACTCCAGTGGCGTAGTGAGCACGGGACCCACATCTGGGCATACCCTTCCCACTTAGGGCGAAATGCAAAACACACAAGATGATGGACGGAATGCTGCACATTGGCAAACATTCACCCCCAGTCACAGATCTGGGTTTAATCCATCGTTATTTTGCTTCACCACGCCACCCCAGTTCAGACATAGCCATCTGCAAATCAGTCTTGACCCTGTGCCTCATGGGAACAGTCCAGACCGAACTGCCAAGCCATGTCTTCCCTGGACCGGAATCAAGCATCCTAGGACCGGTTTCAGGCTATCAGCCTTCATCAGCCAGGATAGCTTAACTCCAGTGGCGTAGTAAGCACGGGACCCACGTCTGGGCATACCCTTCCCACTTAGGGCGAAATGCAAAACACACAAGATGATGGACGGAATGCTGCACATTGGCAAACATTCACCACCAGTCACAGATCTGGGTTTAATCCATCGTTATTTTGCTTCACCACGCCACCCCAGTTCAGACATAGCCATATGCAAATCAGTCTTGACCCTGTGCCTCATGGGAACAGTCCAGACCGAACTACCAAGCCATGTCTTCCCTGGACCGGAATCAAGCATCCTAGGACCGGTTTCAGGCTATCAGCCTTCATCAGCCAGGATAGCTTGACTCCAGAGTCGTAGTGAGCACGGGTGCTGGGTTCTAAGTGAGAGAGTGCCCCTGCTGCCTACGGAGTCCATTGTCAGTGAGGCAGCCATAAACAATCTAGAGGGGCACCGCGTAATTACGCGATGACCATCTCAAACGGCTACAACGAATCCTATCATGTTTGGTATCAAACATGTTGGAATCATACCCCCACACTGTAAACGGTGTGGGAGGTATGATTCCAAGGACTGGAAGAGCCCTCCGTTAGACTTTCAGTGTTCACTGTACCAGCCTTCTTGACCCGGACAGCACAAAATGATTGCTGCCAACCAGAGACACGATTCTGCCCTCCTGCTGCTGAGCCAAGCTCGAGCAGGGGAAGGCAGAACAATAGGCATCCTGTCGCAGGGAGGTGTGACCACCTCCCAAACAGGATTTAGTGTATTGGGATGGATGCGCTTGTCAGCGCCACTCAGTCTGCATGAGAGGCACATTTGGTGTCCCTGTGCATAGTCCAGTTCAAACCAGTCCTGGGAGCCGTTGGCTCCCGCTCTGGCGTGAAACTGGACAAAGGACATGGGAGTAACCTCTCCCCTGTCCAGACCCTCCCCTGGGAGGGTCCCCTGAATCTTCCCCACCCTTTCCCTAGGGTACTTAAGGGCTTACCTGGGTGTAGGTCCCTAGATTCGTCGTGGGATAAGATTCAGAACTGACACCACTTCTTTTTCTACCGTCTGGACATTCTGGACTTTGCTGGACTTCGTTTAGGCCTGACTTCGTCTCCCTTCCAGTCTGCTGCATCGTCTGTGCCTGTGCATCATACAGGAACCTTCCAAGGCCTGTGAAGCATCAAAGACACTTGAAGGAATCTCCCTTGGAGTGAAGGAGTCGCTCCCCTGCATTCACAGGCACCGCAACTAAGTCGACCGGTCTGCTGAACCTGAGCTCCTCCGGACTCCGTAAGGTTCTGCAACACAGGTGGTGGTTTTCCACTGCTCCCGAGGCCTGCCCTGCCCTCTCACCAAGTTTGAGGCCAGTATGCCTCGTGGGGGTTGCAATAACTGAACCCCTATGCCCCGCATCAACTTGCAGTTGCAAAGGCTTGTTAGCATCCTTCCAAGAAGATCTTCAGGCTCCAAGTAGCCCCAACCTCGAGCACCTCCAGTGACCAGAATCTTCAGCCACACTGCATAGGGTGCATCGTGGGCTGCATCTTTTGGTGAGCTGCTTGAGGTCCTCTCGCGACTCCAGTGCCTCCAGCCTGTGGGTCCATTTGAGGGTCACACTTGTTTCTTTTAGGCTCCCCTGATTTTCCGGGCCTTCCATGACTCCCCTGCTTTTGGTGAGTCCCCTGGACCTTGCTGGTCCGGCGTTGCTCCTATTACAATTCCTGTGTTGGTTGCATTTGCCAAGGCTTGTTGGTGCTCCCGCTGGACACCGACCCCTCAGCCCTCGCCATCCTTCGTGGGACAGCTCATGCATGGCTCCTGGTCCTCAGCATCGCCTGGTCCTCACAGCTGCAGAGTCAAGGTCATCGTCATCCATCCTGCAACACCCGACATCGGAGGGCGTTCGTCTTCCAAGTCTCCTGGTCACTCCTGAGTGACATAGACTCTGTCCTCTCTGCTTGCAGGTACCTCTCATCTTGAATCCACCTTCCGATTCCACCGGACACTTTCTCCTCTTCCAGCAGCGGCACTTTCCTGAAGTCCTCCATTGGGTTAGACGGCGGTTTCCGACATCACTTCACACGTATGCACCCGGCTTCCCTGGTGTAGGGAACGTGGGTACTAGGGTATTCACGGGTGGGGTGGCTTTCCAACCGTCTGTCTTCCACTGGGTTTCTTCAGGGTCCACTGGGAAGAGTCCTTAATCTTTAAAAATCTAACCGTGATTTACCTGTAGAGTTGTACGGAGCACGCTGTCGTGTTCTCACACTGCACAGCCTCTCCGTGGGTCCCTATCTACTCACCGTAGGTGGTTCCTTGGGTCCCCAGCACTTCTACGTCCTCTTGACACCGGGTCGTGGTTCTTATACCACTTTCTTAGTGTATGGTTTGGTCCCCCCCTGGGATCCACTGTGTATTACGTGCTATTTACTGTGTTTCTTTGCTAAAGTATTGTGTGCATTGTGCATATCTCCGGGTAGGAGACATTTCTATGTGTTAGAGAGTATTATATAATAAATACATATTTTTATAAATACCTTGTGTGGTTCTTTTTCACGTAATCTATACTATAAGATTGCATTCTGGTAAAACAAGCTGCTTTACACTCTTTCTGGACTAAGCCTGAAGGCTGCTCTCCACAGCTACCACTTAGAGAGCTTTCTAAGGTTGTCTAAGACCTCTTAAATCACCATAAGGGTTGTCTGGACTGGTGCAAGGTGCACACTTACATTAGTGGACATCATATACCAGGCCAGCTTCTCACACAGTTGTTTTGCAAGAGAGGTCTTGCAATGTAGAAAGGAAGTAGCCTTTATCAGTGGACCACAGAATGACCATCGGTGATGCTGGGAATCGGTCTCTCACCTGTGACGCAATCTGCTGGCAAGCACAGGACATTTGGAACTCCACAGCAGTTGCCCCTCATATAATTGCTGCATTGAATATCTGTGTGCATTGTCTTTGCACAGTTTCTGAGTGCTGTCAGGAATGTGCGTGAGCAAGGGCCACCACTCACTCAGACATGTGGCACAGTCCAAGAGCTTCCGGACCCTCACCAAAACAAAAAAAGGTAGAAAGGAAAATTAAATGGCACTGTTTTTACAGAAAAAATAAAGAATTCTGATTGCTATTCCAGTCATCCCTGGCACTGAAGGGGACCACTTTCTCTGTGTAAGTGCACCTTGTGCAAGGGCAGAATACTATCACTCAGCCAATGGCTGAAGTGGGCTGACCATGTGCCCCATGCCTGATGCTTTGGTGGGCGAAAAACATATGTGAATGACACAACAGACGAATGGAGGAAGAGGACTAGCGGATAGCCCCTACAAGTAAGTATAATATATATATATTTTTACTAAAATCAAAAGGGCTGGCACCAGACCTAAGAAAGAAAAAAACTTGTCAAACTTTATAAACATCAAAATGTGAAGTTTGGCATCTTTGTCCAACTTCGAAGGTAAAGTTTGAAACTTCACACAGCTCTGGCACCGCGTGTTGTGGAGGTTTTGTAAATGAGAACTACGGTGTGACTTGAATAAAGACGGGATTGACTGAGAAGGAATAATGTGCTTTGTCTTAAAACACAGTTATCTGAAAGAGCTGATGGTTGTTATAAGGGGCCAATAGAAAATGAGGGAAGGCAAGGGGTAAAGAAAACTTGAAAAAACATTCTGTATAATTAGGTACACAAATGCCCAAATTCGGTCGAACAGGGCATTATCTGTGACAGATTTTCAGTATTCTGTAAAAAACCTGGGTTTTATTAGGTCTGGCGTTGGCCAAAACTATTTGATTTTACTAAAATTGTATATATAGACATACTTATAGGCTTCCAGCCAACCCTCTCCATCCATTCGTCTGTTATTGTGTCATTAACATTTTTCTTCTCTCCACTACAGTTTGAGGCAATGGGTCAGCCCACCTCAGCCCCTGGCAAATTTCAATGTGAGTGACGGCATTCTACCATTTCACAAGGAGCACATCCACCCACAAAGTAGTTCCTTTAAATGAACCCCAGGCCTGTTGGCTTTTCTAGTGCTTGTTTCTGAAATGCACTCGGATAACTACACTACACAACCCAAGATAATTTACACGCGGTGAATCTAAATGGATCTCATTTACATAGTCCGCAGTTCCTGTGAAAATGTGGCTTGGAAACGGCTTCCTGGACTTGCGTTGGGCACCCATGATATATGCTTTGAGCCGGTGGGAATGAGCTTTTACTGGAGATGTTTTGGCACGAGAACGCTGGTTCAGTACAGTGGGTGCAGTTCCATTCTGTGAACCTACCACTCAGGGCGTGCTAACGCAATTAGCGAGTTTGCGCGTAGGCTGAAGGATAGTAAGTATGTCTTGTGCATCTGTGCCAGAAGCCCTTAAGCTGGTATTTCTGGGACTTGCAACAGGTGGCTTGGTGACAGATCCCTGCCAATCAGAGGCTTATCCTGAGGGGTAACACTAATCTCCAAAGACAGGTACCCAAGGATAGTCTCGTGGCCAGATGCTGAAATCTGAACAACTAAAATGTCTAGCATTTTTTTTTTACTGTACCTGGTTTCTTTCAAATGCTGCTGTGCCTCCTGCTAAAACCACTACTGTATACTTTCACTCTATAAACATTAAGAATGTGCTTTTATTTCTAAAAAAAAAAACTTTGAAGGGGAAGGTGGACCCCCACCACCGGACCCTGGAAATAGGGGCATTAAAGCAGATTTGTGTTACAGGAATAAACCTGCAAATCGCATAATTATGAATTAAATGATCTTATAGAAAGTGAAATACACATGTATACTTTACAGTTGCAAAGATCTACATTTTGAGATTTTTTTAAAGCTTTTTTTCCTATTTACTTTTAAAGGAAAATGATTTTCTATTAAATTCCATAATGAGTATTGAAAATCCTTCCTAACACTTTTTATACTTACTCTCAATTGCATAGGCTTAACAAATTAGAACAAAAAATTATTAAAAAATAGCTTTTTAGTTCCCTCGCACATATTATGAAAAGGCATTTTTTAGTGACAAGTCTCCAAACTTTGAAGCACTTTTCCAACCTACTGTGCTATACGTCACTTGAACCCTGTTGGGAGATTCATGGCCTTACGCGAACCTTAACTTTTCCCTCGTGATTTGTGGAACCCGTCTGTACTCTTGAACCTTCGTCCGAGTCGACACGCTCTATGTACAAGGCTATCGCACAAACGACACAACAAGAAGGAATATTCTAACAGCCTTTCATGGTGGTTTACACTCTTCCCCCAGTCTTCTTCCTTTACATGTGCACGATTCTCCAGGCTGTGTAACACCTGTATTCCCTAATAACAGATTGAACTCACCCTCTATTTGCTCTGTAAATGACTGTTCTGCAGCCTCCCACACCACAAAGGTGTGTGCATGTACCTGCAACGGTATAATTAAATTATAACATTTAGCAGGTATTAGGCAGTGGACCGAGTAAACCAGCAGTCTTCACTTCTAGTCCAACTTCCCTCCTCCTGCTTGTGCATGAATTTTTGTTTCGGCGCAACTTAGAGATGCAGTCTGGGTCTGCGGAAGGGACTGGGATGGATTAGGTGTTCTTGTAAACACATGCCAGTTAAGAATCCCATCTGACATATACCCACTCCAAGTGCCACTGGGTTCATTAAAGGGAAGTGAGTTTTTGGGTCGCAGTATGGCCAGTGTGGGGGTGTTTGGACGGGTGTGTTTGCTTCAATTTAATGGCGGCCTTTATTTAATGATGAGTGAAGGTTGTTGATCGCAGCATTACCAGAGGTAAGGTGTTTGTACACGTGTTAGCTCCAAATTCGTAGTGGTCTTCATCTTACGGCGGTTGAAGGTTCATAATCGCATATTGGTCAGCATTTGGATGGTGGTACGGGTGTGTTGATTTTCAGTTTCTTGGTGGTGTTCGTTTTAGGAAGATTGAAGGTTCTTGACCACATCCTGGTGGGTGTTGGAGTGTTTGTGCAAGCGATGGCTGAAGTTTCATGGTGGTCTTCATCTTACGGAGGTTGAAGGTTCTTGAGCGGGGTCAGCACTGGCATGGTGGTGCAGGTGTGTTGAATGTGGTATGAGGGTAGTCTACATTTTATGGTGGTATTGACTAGACTGTTGATGTAACAAAGGCCTCTTTTCAATAAGATGCATGAAACAAAAAATGTTTCAATAGCCTCTAGTTCTCCTGGTCTGTTTACATTTCCCCCAGGGAGCTTGTGATGCTGAAGATGGGTTGAACATCAGCCCCTCTCTCTCAAACTACAGGCGGTAACATTTACACAGATTAGTTTCGTAGGGCATCATTGTGCCTATAATTCTCCTGCAAAAACTATTCTGCAAATGGCTTCTCACTCTAAACTTGTGCTTTTCAGCATCTGGTCAGATCTTGACCCCCTTTGCAGACACCAATCAGATGCTTTCAGAAATGAGTCTGAGAATTCTGTACGTATATTGGCACCATTTTCCGCAATCCTGCCTTTCGTACGTGAGGTTATGGTATATGCAAAGAGCGAAAGTATGCTAGTCAGTGGTGTGGTCTATGACATGAAACCCCTATTTTTTTTATTTTTTTATTACATCTTTTTTAAGATTTTGGATTTCATGATCCACTGTCTGGCTCCGTTTCGCATGTTTCTTTTTATCTTTCATCATCCTCGGGGCTGGTGCTTTGAGACCCGGTCTCCGAGGGCCCTGGCTGCTACATATTGAATTCTTGTAGTTAGGGTGTTGGGGAGTCGGAGAGGAGTGGTACTCACTAGTTACTCTACACAATAATTCTCTATTGACAACTGTGTACCACATTGTACCTTGCCCTCTAATGTTTTATGTTCAGTATTGTGTTATGTGACTAAAGGAAAGTAGTTTGCTCTTTGAGGAAAAGCCCTGGCTGAACAATAACTTACTGATCGCCAATAGATGTGCCATTGAGGTCTGAGTCTCTGCCCCACACCACCTCCCTGAGTAAGCCTTGGACTGCTCGACTTCACTACCCTGAGGGTCAAGTCCCTAAGGCGGGTACTTGTTGCTCCGTTTTGGCCTCAATGGGACACCAGTGGTAGGTAAAGCAGTGATTGTTACAATTCAAGCCCGGTAACCCTGACTGCCATTGAACCCATGAAAAGAAAGGTTCCTGCACGCTCCATTTAGCTCTTCGTTCAATTTCTCCTTCTTTTTCTTTCCTTTTCGCGCTTACTCCTATTTTCCCCTTTTATGTCTCTGTGCCTTCTTTCTCCCTTTTCCAGTTGTTATTTGTGCTCGATCCTGTGGTTCATTTTCTTAGGTGGTGGTGTTTTCTTTTTTTAAACTTTGCAAAAGCTTCTTTTTAGTGGGAAAATACGCTCTCCAAGAGTGTTTTATTCTGGTTGATTCCACACCAAATACCTTTCCGCCACCGGCAACGTTTTGCAAAGTTGTTCTACCTGGAAGAACAGAATTCCAAACATTTGACTTGTTAGTAAAACTGCCCCACACGCACTTACATTTCACAGGCGCTTAAGTAAGCGGCTGCTGTGAGGCGGTCACCCTTGTGTATTTTTGCATTTTATGGGGTGCCTAGACAGTTCTGATAATTTTAATTTTGTTTCTTGCTCATTTCAACTGCTTCTTTCAGACCTGCTGCTGACAGTTGCAACAGTTTGTTTTGTAGTCCACGCCCGGCCAGTGCCAGCCCATTAGCCTGGCACAAAAAGACACTTGCCTGGGGTGGCAGAAGCTAAGAGGCACCATAAACCTTTCATCCAGGCTGATTGCACTGGTGCCAGGTTGACTGGTCGCTAAAAGAGCCTGCAAAGGTGTTAAATGGGGTGATGACCATGGCTAGAGGCGGCTACTGACATGAATATACAGCTGTAGTCCAAAGACATCCGTCTCCTACGAATAGCCCAGTTTATGCCCGCGGTATCCATCAGAAGTACCCTAAGAATCTGTACACGTAACTCCTAATATCACTGCGGTAACGAAGGGGGTAGTCTTCTGTATGAAGTTTGACGGCACCTTCTAGAGAGTGTTACACAAAAGGGCACGCTTTCTTGTTAGACACTTATTTGAGGGCCTTGGACTCTTGCCTTGGAGAGGTAAAGTGGAATTAATGAGGCGATTCGCCGTTTTTGGGGACTTGTTCGTATTTTTCATCACCAGACTTTGAACCAGGGCGAGAGAGAGAATTGTAGAACAGGGGGAGAATGTGGAAGAAAAGGAAAGATAATAAAACAGTGGCACAGGGAGAAAGGACTAAACAAGAACCTTTAACAGTGAGATAAAAAACAAAGTGGAGGGTGGTGAAAGGAGGCGGCATGAGGTGAAATCAAGACCAGGCAGCCTCAGCATTCATAAGGTAAAGAGACATGAAGTGTAGGGAGGTGGATGAGGCATGAGGTGAAATCAAGACCAGGCAGCCTCAGCATTCATGAGATACAGAGACAGGAAGTGTAGGGGGTGGAAGAAAGAGGCGTGAGGTGGAATCAAGAGCAGGCAGCCTCTGTATTCATGAGATAAAGAGACAGGAATGTGTAGGGGTGGAAAAAAGAGGCGTGAGGTGGAATCAAGACCAGGCAGCCTCGGTATTCATGAGATAAAGAGACAGGAAGTGTAGGGGTGGAAGAAAGAGGCGTGAGGTGGAATCAAGACCAGGCAGCCTCAGCATTCATGAGGTAAAGAGACATGAAGTGTAGGGAGGTGGATGAGGCATGAGGTGGAATCAAGACCAGGCAGCCTCGGTATTCATGAGATAATAAAACAGTAAGCGTAGGGTGGAGGAAGTACGAGGCGCAATGTGAAAACAAGATTAGAGAGCCTTGGTGTTCATGTGATAAAGAGACAGGAAGTGTAGGGGGTGGAAGAAAGAGGCGTGAGGAGGAATCAAGAACAGGCAGTCTCGGTGTTCATGAGATACAGAGACAGGAAGTGTAGGGGTGGAAGAAAGAGGCGTGAGGTGGAATCAAGACCAGGCAGTCTCGGTGTTCATGAGATACAGAGACAGGAAGTGTAAGGGGTGGAAGAAAGAGGCATGAGGTGGAATCAAGACCAGGCAGCTTTGTTATATCATGAGATGAAGAGATAGTGTAGGAAGGTGAAGTATTATGTGGTGAGGCTGGTTAGGCTTCACTATGCAATACTCTCACAATACCCCAAAGATAGTCCTTGGATTCACAATAATAAATCCTTAGCTCCATCCTGGTAGTGTGGGGAAGAGTAGTCAGAATTTAGTAGAGGAGCATGTGAGCATTTCAGAGTACCAACAAGGATGATAAATACCTGACACAGCTTTAAAAAAATCCAACACCAATTTATAAAAAATAAAGCAGATTTTTTAATAAATGTAGACACCGAAAGGAAGTCAATCGGACAAATGTTTCTCAAATTGAATATATAAACACCAAGAGCATGTGTGTCCAACAACAGCAAACATATGTTATCTTAACGGAGAAAGGTATGTAATTCCCAGTCTAGGTTGAGACCCATATCCACAGCTCTAAGTCTAATCAGCCACCTACTTTCCAATTGCCTAAGTAGTAGGGTTCTATCCCCTCCCCGACTAGAGGGGCTCAGCATGTCAATACCATGAAAGGTGATTTTAAGTTGTTCTTCTAACCCGTGGGCATTGTTTCTATCTGCTTTTGTAGCAGAATTATTCCCTCCTATTGTTTCTTCTACAATAATATTTATCCGGTGGTTGGTTCTGTAAGGTGACGCTATTCACAAATAGCTCCACTTTTCCTTCTGTTTACACTTTTTAGGTCTCGCCTGAGCCAGCGCATGCGCTGCTCTGGCGAGAGTTTTAGTAAGCGGGTTTTGGAAGTGCAAACAGCAGTTTGCTGGCGACCAGCTTGCGTTCACGCAAGCGTGCACGCGCGATCAGGCGCCATATGGCTTCCCTCGCGATTACTTTCACTTTCGCGGCCGTGTCAGTTTCACGGCCGCGCGGCCATTGCTTGTTCTAGTAGGAATTGTGCACGTCTGCTTATAGAATCAACTTTTAATTGGAAAATTACATGTCTTACAGAATGTTATCATAGACGCACTTTATTTAATTGGGTATAATAGTCTTATGTGTTACTGTATGGCTTGATGCTGAGACAATAAGGACTTTTGTTGACTGTTTCATGATCTCGTCAGAAAGCAGGGCTGGAGGTATTGTTTACCCCTTAAGACTCAGCGAGAGCAGGGGAATATACATTAAACAGGCTCACACTGAACCCTCTCAGGGAAGGAAATGGTGGCAATATCTGCAGTGTCAGCGCTATCCAGAGTGAGCTTTCATATGCATGGTAAATGCAAAAAGCATCAGCATCTGGACACCAAACATATTTCTTAGCAAGCCACAACTCTAGCATACCCTGGAGACACAGTGGCCATCTCGGAGATCTGGGTATAACTTTCCTCAAGGCCCATGGCATCTTTGCTAGACAGTCATTACATAAGGTTGCATCAGCGAGGACCTTGCTATGCAAATCCCACATTTCCTTTGCAGAGAAGAGTTCCTTCTTTTGGACTGGTTTGAAGGAAATGGGGAAAAGTATTTCTGAAAGTCAAGTTCTATGGTGGAAATGAACTTTAAACTATTTGAGAATTTAATATGAACTCTCCTAAAGACTGCAGAGTTATCCCATTACATTTGAGGTTTTTCCTGTGACGGAACAAGAAGAATTTTAAAGTCAGAACTATGTTGCTCATGTTATGTATACATGTCAAATCATACGGTATTGAATGTTAGTATGCTTACACCAGTTGCTAAGATAGGAATTGCATAATACTAATGTTCGGTAATTAATTACTCTGCAGTGATAAAAGAGGCAAATAAAAAAAAAAAAAGAGTCCTCTTCCAGAGAGACTGCATAGCTCAGAGCACGAGACAGTTATTGGACGGAAGGAGAGAGAAGTGTCAGTGGAGTTTACAGGATTACCATTTTCACTGCAATGTACAAAGAGAAGGTTACACAGAGATACCACTAAAATGTATCAATTCACTGTTACAGTTAAGTGCAGAATTTTCATGGCAAATTCTAAAGCTGTTTT
Source organism: Calotriton arnoldi (assembly GCA_963921515.1). Classification (NCBI taxonomy): domain Eukaryota; kingdom Metazoa; phylum Chordata; class Amphibia; order Caudata; family Salamandridae; genus Calotriton; species Calotriton arnoldi. The sequence goes on along the minus strand of CAWUFW010000013.1, from coordinate 7,374,780 downwards.
TGTCTTTAGACACTCACTAAACCCTACAGACATCAGTGACCATCAGAAGTGATAAATGGCAGCGGTACAGTCTGTGTTTCTATTTTCTCTTGTATCTCATTCTTCTTTCCCTGTTTCCACCATTGACCTTCGTATCCCTATGTACGTGGTCCTTGGTGAAGGCAGTGAGAAACAGAAGTATGTATCACTCCTGAGGGAATTGAGCAGGTCAGTGGACCCCGTCAGGTCTTCAGTGGTCATGTGTTAGCTTGGGTCTCTCTACTTTGAGACCTGCTTGACAATTCTAACACTTTCACAGATTGGTTTATAGTCATGTTTTAGTGACTTAAGAACAGTCTGTCAGGGAAATAAAACCAGAATCTTGAGGTTTTTTTTGTTTCAAGAATACATTTGAAGAACGTGTTTGTGATCTGGAAACTGCTAAAATATCTGCTTTCAAAGAGCATTTCAGAAGAAACTGAATTATGTACTCAACTAATGAATGTTTTCATCCAGCTGGATCACCTCACGGGTAGAGGAAAGGAGCGAAGGGAGACACTCAGAGCCCAGTGGAGCATTGACCAGATGCAGTCAAACGAAATTGTTCTAACACAAGGCCTGGACTGTGTGTTATTACAGTCGGTAATCATGCAGTGGCTTGTTCCATGAACACAACAAAGGCACCCATGGAAAATGTTCAAGTTCAGTAGAGAGATAATTTACTTGTTGGCGAGTATGGCAGCCTAAGCACCACATTTTATCATGTGGGCAGCGAGAGGAAACTATGTGGTATTAAATTCCTTCCTGTAATTACACTAACACACCAAGAAGGTGTAAAACCTTAAGCCTGTTCAAAAGTAGCCAGGGCTGATAGTGCGTTGCATTCAGTGTGCCCAGGGTGATCACAGGTGTCGAGATATTATTACTACATCACTCCAATACCCACATCACATGGCATGTTTCATCATTTGGCCCCCTCCTGTGTGGGTAGAGTCGACATATGCTGCCAAGATATTTTACCAGTGTCTTATAGTTAGACAAATTGAAATGTGTTGTCCTAGGGTACCCTGCTTTGTTTGGTGCCTGCTTCTCACTAAATAGACCCTAAAGTGAAATGCACTTACAATGAGATACAAGAACTTTAATAAGCTCCCCAGCAGAAGATTAAAAGCAAAAATGGGAATGAGCATAACCTTTTACGTCAGTTACTCTGACCCAATTTCGTTTCTAGTGAAGATGACGAAGGTTAAGTACACTCATCAGGACCTGTTAATCTTGATACCCTAGAACATGTGCCTACTAGACAGGGTAATACATGGTGAAATATTTAATTTTCTTTTAGTTTTAGAAATGGATATAGGAGTGTCAGGTTGGCCACTCATGAACTATGTAAACCTCAGGAGATTGTTCACTTCTCTTGGCACCTTTCTGTCAAGACAGTTGCTCACCTGCTGGGGAGTCTTTCGGGACTAGCTAGCGTCTGGCAATTCCGCGGCAGAGACAGGGAAAGGAGACTGGCAACCCACATCTGGAGCACTGGCGGAACATCATCAGTACTGAAGGATTCCCTTTCCCCTACTGGGCTTCACTATACACTGAAACATGTAGATGTAGCAATTGCATGAAGAGTTACACTCATTCCCCTATGTATCTGCACAGATCCTCCAACGTACTAACAACAAGCATTGGCATAGCCAATAGGTCTCGCCTTTGGGACCTTATAAGTGTTTAGCCATGCAACAGTTGATGTTGTTGCACCAAGGATATTGTGCTGGATAACTAAACACTTATAAGGTCCCAAAGGCGAGACCTATTGGCTATGCCAATGCTTGTTCTAATGGCGTTTGTGTGTGGTGTTTGGTTTTATTAGGGATTGTCCAGTCTGTGGACGTTCCCTATGGGTTTTTTAACTGTATATACAAATTGTATATGTATGGTTTTAATTGTAATCAAATTATTTGCAGCCTTGAAAAAGTCAGTTGGACGAAACACGTGTCGGCTGCCAGTGTTTTGTGTATGAATTTTGAGAAGAAAATAAAGAGAAAGGAATACTTTAAACGGACTCCCTGTGATTACTACTTTGGTTACTGCCTATGATACAAGATGGACTCATTTTGTGTGCCTCGGCATATGTGTATGCATTTTTAACTCTACGGAGACATTTCTCTCTAGAATGTGTCTCTTTGAGGGTGGAAGGAGACTTATTGCCTGGAGAGCACCACATTGTACTGTACAGACGTCTATACGACTTTCCGGCTGTTTTAGTGGATAGATGTGCATTCGCAAATAGGCATTGCCACCTCTGTGCGTTTGTGTGAATCATTTAATATCTAAAGAAGTGCTCCGGGGTCCCCGCACATGGGCGGGACTATTCAAGTGCTTATGACTTATCATGGAAATACGCCTACAAGAGAACAATACCACAAAACGTTATCATTGTGGTCAATGGGAGAAAGCATTAGTGACAATCAGTTACTTGGAAGTCTAGTAGCGTGGAACTCAAGGAAGGTAAAGGTGATGGTCCCAGGGCCAAGCCACGACAGTGAATTCAATTTTACCCTACTCGAGGGGCCTGGGTGCAGAATGGTCCTGGCTGTCCTTGGTGCTGAAGCGAGAGAGCTGATTTACCTCTTACACAGTGCATGTGTGTAGCAGGTGCAAAATGTCGACAACGAAGCGACTGCTGACATTGGATGTAGATGTTGCAATGTTCCATTGAAGTGGAGCATCGAGTAAAGGGGGTGATTGCCGGACTGGCCACCAACAAGCCTTGGCAGGGGTAAGCACAGCAGAGAGTTATTTCGACGTCCGCAGGGAAAACAGTAGCCACCTGAAACTTTCTGGAGGCCAGGACTATATTACCCACAATGCACTGGACCACCTACCTTTGGGTGATCCCCCTGAAGGCCCGATGACCATTGATTCTTTGGTTCCAGTGCGTTGTTTTTACTTGCTGTATGCAGGGGACTAATGCCTCTAGTCCAAGGGAGTTTGGAGTTGCCTTTGGCTCTCAAAAGGTTCCCTCTATCTGGGGGAACTGGTGTTTGGTCCGGGATGACTCGCAGTCGTGCAGTTCTAGAACGGTTGCCACATGTGCAGAGTATCACGCCGTTGGTTTGTGCTGCTCCTCTTGTTGAAGACTCTGGTCTCTTCTATGTCCTTGCAAGTCAAATCAAAACTGGGGTTCTGGTGTCAGGGGTGCTCCATAACGCCTGGATTTTGGGGCATTAGGGATGTGGGTGCAAGTAGCCAATGGGCTACTAGCCCCAGGGGCAAACCAGCCCCTGAGATTACCACATCCAGGGGGCGGGTAACCTTTTCTTCCCAGAACCCTCTATTCTGCCACTTTTAAGAATGGCAGAAACCTTTTTTTAGCTGTTCAGACCAGGTAGCCCACCCTGGAGGTGTGACTAGCCTTTTGGCTGTGTACACCTCCTGAATACCTCATTTTCCTACCTACCCAGGTACAAATGTGCTTGTGGCAGGGGAGGGCTGTTTCCTCCTTTGGGAGGCAGCCTGGTTGCATATCAGAGACGGTGAAGGCTTTAAAGCTCACCACCTTGATGTACCACTTTACTAGCCATCCAGTCTGGGAGGGAGGTGTGACCTTCCCATCCAGGTCATTGTTTAGGACTCCTGTGAGAGTGTCCACCTCCTGGCAGGGGTCAGATTCCTGTCTTTGGGGCAGCAGCTGTGGGCTGACAGCCAGAGCACAAGAAAGGCCGGGGCAACCAGGTGGGCAACCTCTAAAGTAGCCACCTGAGTGCAAGCCACATTCTCCTCGACACGAGATTTGTGTCAGGAGTGATGAGGCACGTTGTTGGATACCAAACGCGACCCATTTCTGTGATGCCATAATAGAGCTGCCAACCTCGAATTTGCCCGGATGCTAGCCCATGTTATCCTATGGACCGCTTGATCACTTATAGTAGCCCTTAATGGAAAAGGCTTCTACAAGGACATATGAGCTTGCACTTATATGTCCTCACCTTTAATATAATGCACCCTGCCTCCTGGGCTCTGGATGCCTTCTTTAGGGGTGACTGCAATTTATTAAAAATAGTGCATTGACCTTGCCACACATGGTGAGGGCAAAGTCGAATCCAAGAAGTTTGCACTGCTCCTGCAGTCTGCAATGGCAGGACCGCTGTCATCTGTTTACCTGGGTCAATCAGGGTGGCACAATCAGTGCTTTAGGCCGTGGTGAGCGCCTCTAACTCCCATGTACCTGGTACCATATACTTGGGAATTATAAGGTGGTTAAAGCTGTTTCCAGTTGGGATTACAAATTTACATGTATTCATTTTAGGTAGAGAGCACTGGCACTGGGGGCCTGGTTAGCAGGTTTCAGTGCGCTGTCAGTCGAAAACCAGCACCTAATACTCCAAATGGGGGCAAAAAGTGTGTGTGGGGGGTATCTGCAAAAAGCCCTGTTTTTTTACAGAAAGGAAGTTTAGGGTGGAGGAAGAAAGAGGCATGAGGTGGAATCAAAATCAGGCAGCCTTGACATTCATGAGATAGAGACAGGAAGTGTAGGGCGGTGGAAGACAGGCATGAGGTGGAATCGAGACCAGGCAGCCTTGGTATTTATGAGATAAAGAGAAAGGAAGTGTAGGGTGGTGGAAGAAAGAGGCAGGAGGTGGAATCAAGACCAGGCAGCCTCAGTATTCATGAGATAAAGAGACAGGAAGTGTAGGGTGGTGGAAGAAAGAGGCGTGAGGTGGAATCGAGACCAGGCAGCCTCAGTATTCATGAGATAAAGAGACAGGAAGTGTAGGGTGGTGGAAGAAAGAGGCAGGAGGTGGAATCAAGACCAGGCAGCCTCAGTATTTATGAGATAAAGAGGCGGGAAGTGTAGGGAGATGGAAGAAAGAGGCGTGAGGTGGAATCGAGACCAGGCAGCCTTGGTATTTATGAGATAAAGAGGCGGGAAGTGTAGGGAGATGGAAGAAAGAGGCGTGAGGTGGAATCGAGACCAGGCAGCCTTGGTATTCATGAAATAAAGAGACAGGAAGTGTAGGGTGGTGGAAGAAAGAGGTGTGAGGTGGAATCAAGACCAGGCAGCCTTATTGTTTGGCAATCAGTCATTAAGCATCCCCAGCATTGGGCTCCTACAGAAAACTTTGGCCTTTGCACTTATTGTTTTCTTCAGATTGAGCACCGAATCTCTTAGCTCTCCTCTTCCCCACCCCTTCGTCCATCAGTGGTAATTCTTTCTATTTACAGTGTTTAGAATCTGCAGACGTGATGTGCAACATCCAAATAAGTTCTTTTTCTGGCCTCCCATTTCCTGCTCTTTACTCCTAACAGTGCCTTACTTCTTCCTTCACTTTACCATCTGTGCCCCTCCGCTCCCCAGCAGCCTCTGGTGACGATTCCTTCTTTCCTTTTAGCTCTTCATTCAATTGCTCAACCTTTTCTCATCTTTTTTACTCTTGCTTCTCCACTCCTTCTCCTCTGTCCCCAGTTCTCTCTTCATTCTTTCTCCTCTCATACCCCCTTCCTTTATCATCTTTCTCTCGATGTTTCTCTTTCTGCTCAGTCTTTCTATTCTAGTCGTCCTAGTGAATATCCCCTAACTCTTTCCTCTACCCACTTCCATTTCCCCCTCTCTCGACCCTCTGTCTAGCGTCCTATTTTCTTCCCTCCTCTCGCTCATTCCCTTCCTCTTCGCTCTCTACTCCCCCTTTCTAAAACCACTATCTTCTTCGCTTTGACCTCTTTCTTTCTTGCATCTCAAGTTTTGTCTACAAGTTTTCTTTTTCTCTTTCCACCCCCACACTGTACTCCTTTCCCTCTCACCTCCGCAAAACTATTTCGCTCTTACACAGTGACTTCAGTACTTCACTCAACGTGTTCCTCCTTCCCTACTCTCCTCCTCTACTCTCTTCCCCTTCCAAGGCTTTGGTCTGTCTTCTCTTTCGGAAGTTCGTACCTAGCCTTTGAGATCAAGCGTTTTGCAGCAAACATTTAGATTGATTTTTTTTATGTTTTTAACACTTGTTGTTGTTGTTTTGTTAAACAGGGAGACTATGAGAAGAGGGCGCTTGAGTGTGGAGGTGGTTCTCCTGTCTGCCATCGGATTCGTCTGTCTTCTCTTCATTCTCGACCAACATGGAGGGGACAAGAAGGTACCCACCCCCGAGGAGCATCCGGTCTCCACCAAGGAATCCGGCAAACTTCTGGTGATCCCACCAGGAGCCGGCTACTGGGTCCGTTCCTCTTCTCCCGGGTGCAAGGAGAACTCCTCAGTGGTTAACATCACCGGCTTCACCCAACTACCGGACCATATCAAGGACTTCCTGAGGTTCCGGCACTGCAGACACTTCCCTGCCCTTCTGGATGTGCCCAACAAATGTGGGGGACCTGCAGCCTCAACACAAGTTTTTCTTTTCCTGGTAATCAAGTCCTCTCCGGGCAACTATGAGCGCCGGGAGGTCATCCGTAAAACCTGGGGGAAGGAGAGCACATATGAGGGGGTTCAGGTCCGGCGACTCTTCCTCTCTGGGGTCCCTTCCAATCCAGGCCAGGTCAGAAGGATGAAGAAACTCCTGCGGATTGAGAGCCGCGACCATGGAGACATCCTCCAGTGGGACTTTTATGACTCCTTCTTCAACTTGACTCTCAAGCAGGTCTTGTTTCACCAGTGGATGGAGAAGAACTGCCCGGGAGCCAGGTTCATCTTCAACGGCGACGACGACGTCTTCGTCAACACCTACAACATGGTTCATTATCTCCTGGGGTTGAACGCATACAGCAAAGGGGACAAGCACCTGTTTGTGGGGCAATTGATTGCCAATGTTGGGCCCATCCGAGAATCCTGGAGTAAATACTATGTACCGGTGCAAATTACAACTACCAACTCATATCCGCCATATTGTGGTGGCGGGGGCATTTTAATGTCTGGTTTTACAGCTCGTACCATCCACAAGATGTCGTTGGGCATCGAACTGCTACCTATTGACGATGTTTACCTAGGAATGTGCCTGGAAAAAGCTGGCTTGAAGCCGGCATCCCACATGGGCATGAGGACCGTGGGGGTGAATATCCCGTCCAGCAAGCTGGACTCCTTTGACCCGTGTTACTATAGGGAGCTTCTGATGGTCCACCGCTTTCTGCCCTACGAAATGCTGGTCATGTGGCAGGCTATTCAGGAGCCAAATATAACCTGCGGGAAGAAAAAACATGTGTATCTGGGCATGTGATCCCTACACCCTGGGCGTGGTCATCCCTGGGACCTGGATCAAGAACCGTGGCCACCATGCCCTGGTGCACCTTCAGATCTGAGGTGTGGATCCACTGCTGTGACCCCCTGGAGCACCATCTTGCTTGGTGTTTGGCCCAGAAGAGACTTTGGCATGGACTAAAGGGTTCCACAAAAGTTCTACAAGGTGCGAGCCCTGTGATGCTGCTTGGAATAATTAACATATTTGTCCCGGTGGTTTGAAGGTGATAGATCAATTTTTGGGTTTCCGGTAGCCAGCTGGCCATCTGGTTCGTAATCGTTGAGGACTGGTCTGCAGGCATTTCAGCTTCAAAGAATACGCTAATGCTCTGGCTTCAAGTCCATGGTGGCCCACCACACTGTGCCCATCCCTTAGTGTTTGGGAGTATTTCGGCATTTGTTTCTCAGGTGGGGGTGATCTTTAAGACCTGGTCCCACCCTGACTAGTTTCAGAGCTTCAGTAGATTGACCAGGATCACAGCTCATTCCAGGAGGTACATTGGGGCAGAGGTGATTCTTCCATAGAATTGTCGTCCTTAGGCGAAGATCAGGTCCTGCACGTTGTGCTATAGGTGCCTGAGGGTCTTGCCCTCCATCAATACCTTTAAGTATCGATCACCGATCACGTAACGTTTCTGGCCTCAAACAGAATCCTCTCCCCCGAGGGCTCTCCTGGTTTGGTGCAGAGTCCACCAGTGCCCCCTGGAGACAGGAGGTCTCCAAACTCTCCGGTCTAGGTGGATCCCCAGAGGTTACCCCTCATTCTAAGCTTCAGGGTACCCCACCTCCGCCTGCTCCCCAGGGGTGATGTCTGGTTGCCACAGACCTTCAGGGAACATCAGGGTATACCCCGAGTAATCCGGTCCCCCCTAGAGTTCAGCTCCATTGTGTCTTCCCTAGTGTTTTCTCTGCACCTTCTACACCCTGTTTCCCTACCCCCCCACAGAGGGGCTACCGTGGTGCTGTTGCCCACCCCTGCCCTTCCACACTCGGACCAAGAACACTTGTTCCTTGCCCTGTCCTTGGGGTCGTGATCCCATTACCCCTTAATCTTCCCCCCAGTCCCTCACTCTGGCCCTGTCACCTATGGACATGGTGGAGTAAGTAAGGGCATATCTTGCCTTGAACCGGGGGGTGGGGGCGAGAGGGAATGCCATGGGCCCCCACAGTGGTCTCAAGGCTGGACGGCCCTCGAGAGAGAAGTCAGAAGGGGGCATATGTACAAGCCCCTATCGCCACCACAACGTCACTTTTACTGACATTGGGGTGGCGATAGGGGCTGCGCCTTATGTACAAGGCAGCGTTAAGTCACTTAATGTGGCTTAACGCTGCCTTGTACATAAGGCCCACTTTCACGCTATGCTTAACGTGAAAGGGGTGGGCAGTGGGTGTTGCAGTGGGCGTTCCACCGCAACACCCATTCATTTTGATGCTGCCCCTATGTACAAGGGTGGCGTACATAGGAGGCAGCGCCAAAATTAAGACCAGGTAAATCCTGGTCTTAAATTGGCGAAACGAGGAGAAATGCATAATTTCTCCTCGTTTTTGCTTTTTCCATGTGTGCTTTGTGCAGCACACATTAGAAAAAACAAAATGCCATGGTCTGTTTATGTTCAGGAAGGTCCCCCTTCCTGCACATAAACCAACCTTTAAAAAAATGCCATTTTGTCACTTTCATGTGTGCTGCATGAAGCAGCACACATGAAAGTGACAGAATGGCATTTTAGGATTGTTTATGTGCAGGAAGGGACACCGTCCTACACATAAACAATCCTCCCCTGCACGCAGACACCCTTGCACTATAGTGCAAGGGTGCCTGCGTTGGCGCTAAGTTGCTCAACTTGGCGCCATCGCAGGGGGAAACGCAAAGCTGCAGCACATTCTTGTAAATATGGTGCAGCCTTGCGTTTCAGAAGTGGCGGAGCGCGGCGTTAAGCCAAGGATGTCTAAAGAGATGCGCGCTTCTAAAAGGCTGGCAGGGCTCTGGCAGGGTCAGTCACCTGCCAGGCTAAGCAAGACCTGGAAGGGGGTGACTCTTTCCCAGCCCTGCTGGCCTTTATGATGCACCAGCCTGTCTGGAAGTAGGGAGGGGGTGAGAGTCTCTTGATAGAGCCTGCCTCTGACCCTAATAGTTTGTCATCGCTTCTAGGCACTTTGCAGCCATGGGACCTTGTACACTTTGTAGACACACATGCTCGCCCACTTCCCCTCCGTCTATGGCTCTCACAGACCTCTTCCGGTCCTGTCTTGTTCCTTCCTTCCTGTGTTTTCAAGAAACCCCAGCCCTCGTGCGGAGAAGACGCGGTGTCCTGCTGATAGTGCCTCGTGGCGCTGTCCGGCCATGGCTGACGAGGGCAGCGTCCCGTCCAACCACCCTCTTATCCGACCGAGGTCACGCCAATCTCTGCAGGCCGACGCGGATAAGGCTATGTGCGTGCTTGTTTCTCCGGCCGTGATGTAAACAGAGGGGCCTTTACCCGACCCCAGCACGGGTTGGTCAACCGAGGCAGAGGTGACCTTCGGTGAGCCAGACAGGCCCGCGGCCAGTGAGTCAGGGCACTTATTGCCTCAATGACGTCACTAGGGTGGGAGGGCGACGCTAGCAATGGTGTGATCTCTGGTGGGGGTGGGTGAGCAGGTAAACACATCCAGCCTGTCACCAGCACGAAACCTCAGCTCTAGGCGCTATGCTGCTAAAATGGCTAACAGATTTGGTTGTGTGAGTTGGGGTGGGGAGGGAGAGGTGCACTCATTTCCCCCTTATGTATTGTTATGAGTGATTAAGTTGGTGTGGTGTTGGCAACAGGGCCCGCAGATGTGGGTTCTAGCGCCGCCTTCCTGATATGTGTGACCCTGGGCATCGCAGAGTGTTCAGAGCTTCAGCACTCTTCACACTCGAGTATTACTGATTCTATAAAATAATTGTAAATATTCACCCAGAGCCTGTTGGCGGCGCGCCAGATGCATTCGGCGGCCATTTAAGCCTTACTCCTTCACAGAAATGAATTACAAACGCCCACCTCGCCCCACAAACCCCACCGTGATCTAAAGTAGCAATTCCCTTATGTAGCTTCTGGGCGCACCGTTGCATATGGCCAAGCCCCAATGCCCTTACAGCGAAGACAGGAGGCCTGAAATGTGGTGGGCTCTGATAGTGACCGCCACAAGTTTACATACTCCAATACTGTAGTTTCTGTTCGGATTGCTTGTTTTACGTCCTTTATTATCGTTTTTTGTAATTGTATATTTTATTTAAAGAAAAAATATTTATTTCCCTCAAAGTTTGGATTGTCATGCGTTTTCTCCCCTCTTTTCAGTGACGCCACCGATACTGTGACAAATAATTCAAGCCCTATTTCAAAATGCTGAAGTGTCAATCGATTTTTTTTCTTCCAGTGAGTAAATGGAAAGCAAACTTAGATGTAAAAATGTAAAACTGAGGTGGACCCGCCTCCCGGGGCAATTGGAAGCCTCGGAGGCCTAATTGTTTCAGATGCCTCCAGCTGGAAATACTTACACGGAGCAGTCCTCACTGTAGCAAAGGCGAACAAGATGAACCCCAGAGCAGCCAGTATTAAGCCTTTGAGTGAAAGTAGGAAACAGGCCAGGAGCGCGGAAACTGCACCCAGGGCATCTGCTGGACCATGTGGAGGGCGCTGTGGGAGTCACACGCGCAGGCTGAAAACTGAAGCATGGGTGGGCCGTGATGGAGGGGGGGGAGGGGGGGGCGCAGAGCGAGGAGAGACGGGTCACTCTTAGAAATAGTTGGGATTCAGTAGTATGTTGTACGCAAGTCACCGAACACATAACACAATTGGTTCATAGGGCCTAGTGGCTTGGGTGACCATACCATGTGCCCACTGCCCAGGCGCTGGAAGCGTTCACGAACCCCCTTGGATGTATCCACTTCACACGACAACAACACTTTTAGTTTACCCACAATGCACCTGTCCAAGATGGAGGCTCCATATTTCCAAAGCTGGGGAGGAGCTATTCTGCTAATGGGCTAGAAAGGCTGGGACCGTATCACAGCATGCAAGGCTGGCGGAAGGAGGCACACCCGTGTCAGCGCTGTCACTGTTCACACGAACTCGTGCGTAGCACTGTGTGTTCGAGACCACAAGCTACAGCTACATTCGTGTCGCCTCATACGCTGCTAAAACGAGACGCCACGTGTCAACTTCTTGCACTGCAAATGGAACAGTTATTGTCATATTATGATTCTGTTGAATCTGCACCAAAGAAAATGTTTTGTAGTGCCAAAAATAGCAGCACACTAAAGTTGAGTAAATGTGCGACGTTGTTATTGCATTTGTTCAGCGGTGATGGGCGCACACTGCCAGGTTGTGTATTTATATATACATAAAGTCAAATCTCACGTTTAAAACCCTAAATAAAAAAGAAGGATAATAAAAAGCTACTTGGAGTGCTCTGCGCTTTTGTGGATACACAACGGTGATGACGAGGGCATCGCGAGAATGCTGCGGTACTGTCTGTGGGAGACAGCCTTTTACGTTTTTGGTGGGGGACGGGGTTCCAATTTGAGGTGGACATTTTATAGATGATGCAAAAAAAGGTGTTATGTTGATTTATAAGAGTTTTCTGGGGGGGGGAGAAAAGATAAAAAGGAGGGCAGGGGATGAGATGATGATGGTAATAACTAAGTCTGGGCTGTGTACTCTGCTCCGCTCGTGGAGTTTGCAGAGTTTTCTGCACTCCGCGTAACGCGGAGTTCTGAAAAACTCCACTCCCTATAGCGGAGTGGAGTTTCTTTTCCTCGCTCGCGTTCGTTAATGTCAAGTTGGCAAGCACGAGCGAGGAAAATCCACCTCCCGGCAAGATTTTTCCTCGTTCGCAATCGTCCACGTCAAGCTGGCGAGCGCGAGCGTGGATAATCAACCTCCCGGCTAGATTTCTCAATGCGGGCGGTCAGATTTCTCATTGCGAGTGGTCGCATATGCTCATGACCGCTTGCGTTGAGAAACTGTCCGTTCGCGTTGAGAAAGCTACCTCTCGAGGAAAAATCTACTTGAGCGGCAGAAAGGAAGCAGCGCCTGCTTGCGCTGTGCATGGTGCAGTTCGCAATGATTGCACAGTGTGGACAAGCACCTGGCACTGAAAATCATCTAGAACGGCATTTATCTAACGCACTCCACCACTTGCAGAGCTCTGCATAGCGCAGCTGATTTTTTTTTGCTCTTCGTGGAATTCCACGTAGCGGAACTCTGCCCAGGCTTAGTAATAATAAGAGCAACTTCTAAAGCGCACAGCTACCTTCGAAGAGGCGTCCCGGCGCTAGAACTTGCGAAAGACATGGTTGTGAGGGGATCCAGGGCAGCCAGGGGCTCCTGAGCATCAGTTGTGTCAGTTTTTTACGAGTGATGTCCTGGGGTGCCTTACTACTGGACCGTAAACTGAGCACCAGGTACACCCCGTTAACACCGGGCACAGACAGCGAGGCAGAGCAGTCTAAGGATTACTCCAAGAAGTGAGGTGGGCTAGAAACTCAGACCTCAGAAGAGACAAAAATAACACTCAATAAGATAAAATATGCCCTAACACACATTTAAACATGAGCATTAAAATAAGGTAAAACACGCTTTTCGTAATAAACTATTCCTGCCTTTGGCCATTGAAGTAGGGTTTTCATAATGAATCGGGTACAGCATATTGGCTTCAACAGGGTTTCACAATAAACCAGCCACTGCCTACAGACTGATGAAATGAAAATGTTTTCGCTATTTTGTTCGTGCATTGTTCAATGTAAGTTAGCATTCGCGGCACCATTTTATGTTTAGCTGCCATTTTGAATCATGCCATCAACTGCGTATTCCCTCCTCGAGAAGCAGGCTGTGGAAAGTTTCATATTTCCAAGGTTAGGCTTTGCTCTGCTAATGAATACACTGTTCTTATTAGCGCATACCTTTCCCACTAGATAGAGGCCTTCTCCCACTAGTCTAGCGGTAGGCACGGACAGGACGACCTTGGCATAGAGATAATGTGTGCCCGGCCTCAAAGTCGAAGCTCATCCTACTGTACTTTTTTGTTTAATCTACACCTGCTAGTAAAATTCCATTAGGGGCGGGTCTTCCTTGGTTCTGAAATGTACATAATGTTTCTCTAAATTTGCTGATGTCAGTCCTCTCTGCAGCACCCCTAAGCGACTGGGCACACGGGGCTTCCGCTCCAGTGTATCCGAATAAACATATACTTGGTTTGTATTCTCTACTGTCTGATCGACACTTCATTTGTATGGAAGGCTGAGAGGTGGTCGCGAGTGACCCGGGTGGCCCTAATCGGGTCACTTCCTTCAGTTGGCGCCCGAACAGGGACCCATCGGGCGAGTGGCCCTTCCCGGGTGGGGAGGTCGAGGCCGCCGTCGGGTTGGACGGACGGACCAGGGATCCTTGCACGAGAGAGTTCCTGAACTCGCAGCTGCCCCTTCTGTCCCGCCAGACGGTGCCTCACCCAGCGGTCATCCCGACTGGGGTCCTGAACGGCGAAACCCTTGGATCTGACCGTTTGGTCCGAAGAGTTGGCAGTGGAGAATAAATTAGTTTGACCTGTGTGCACCAGGTGAGTTTGTTTTGGTTCTTTTTGGATATGGTACCATTTTGGTTTGAATTTGGCATGGTCTGAGGATCGATTTTGGTACGAAGTGTTTGCGAACACTTCGCCAGGCAACCTAACGAATTTGGCTCACTTTTGAAAATGCCTGGGTTCAGTAAGTTCTTGGTTTCTTGTTGTCATTGTTGTTCTGCAGATGCAGATGCTTGATTGGAAGAAAGTCAGCCAGCACCTCCAGAAGGCACTCCGAACTTTGATGTGTATGTGAAGCATGGCTTGGCCTTATTATGTTTAGTACACTATGGCACAAATATATGAGGGACAGTGCCGAGTTGCAGTGGCCGTTGACGGGCACTTTTGATGAACAAAAAATGGGGTTTTTACAGGAGAAGTTCTTTGCGAAAAGAAGTAGGCAATCTATGTTTGATTCTCTTCGAATGTGGCAAAAGGAAGTTAAACAGAGGGCGAATGAAAGCAGAGAAGGAGCCACGAAAGATGAGAATGCAAACAGTGGCTCAGAAAGCTGTAGCACATGATAAAGAGAAGCAAGAGATAGGAATAGAACGTGCAGATAGGATGTTTCGATTGAATATTGATAAATCTTATGTAGCCCAAGAGGAAAATGATACTTTTGTGGAAGAATTGCTAGATACTAGACCCCCACCCCCATATGCCCCGCAGAGGATATATCCTGTTCTTCCCTCATAGGCCCAGCTACCCGGTTCTTCTGTCTCTGCTGTTTCTGTTTCTGTTACTGTCGATCAGACTGCCTTGGCCACAGCACCTCCTGTCCTTTCTTTGTCTTCGCCGTCTGTGGCAACCATGACCGTTAGTACTCCTGTGACACCTATTGCTTCGGCGTCTCTTTCGCCAGCTCTTACACCCACGACACAGCCAGCAGTGACGTTGGTTCCTGCTCCTTCTGTTGTTACCCCCACTGTGTTCTTACATCCCTCGACATTACCGAGTAGTGGGACACCAGTACGTGGATTTGAGGATAGAGACTGGACGAAGTTTAAGGAACGTATGGGGCGGACGTTAGTCCTGTCTGATATGGGAGATGAGGAGAAAAGGGTAGTAGCTAATCAGGCTGCCCAGTGGGCCCGAAACCCCATTTACAGTGTGGAAGATGTGTAGAGTGTGATGAAAGATTATGACTCTTTTGTACAACAGCATGCCCTCAAGCATATGTCTGCTACTCTGATTGGTCTTTGGGAGCAGTGTTTCAAAGATGCAGCACCACAGATTTTATATGATATTAAAGATCATGTATATGTCACTAATATGGGGCCTGGCCAAGTGTTTGGCAATGTTGCAACGTTGATTGCTTATCGGGGTAGGCTACTTGAGAAGAGCCCCACCTCAGTATCTCAGTTTCCGATGCGGGAGGTTCATCCTATATATCACCCTGAAATACCAGAGCAAAGGGATCAGCACGATGTTGTTACTAGACCAGGTGTAGCGGCCCGTTTCCAATAACAATGGGTCTATAATCCATGGAAAAGGAGTGAGGTCTTGTCTCTTAAGACTCAGTTACCTGATCCTAGGAAGAATCCAACTTCTTATTATAAGGAGTTGACTGAAGCCGCCTTTCTACAGTTATGACACTTGCTGATATTGAAATGTTCTTTGGCTTACTAGTTCCGGTTGATATTTGGAGACAAGTACACACACAGGATCACGATGCGGAATTAGGTGGTACCTGGGACCAAATTAAGGTATGGGATCAGGAACGGAAGCCCGGTGATAAGCCTAGACCAGAGATACTTGCTTTGCCCGGCCGTATCATTACGTACATGAATTCTCTTATCCCTCCGAGAAAAGTTGATTGGGACAAGTTATCAGCTTGCCGTCAAAAGAAAGATGAGTGTGTCTGATTTTTTCACTCGGTTTGAAGGTGTGTTTCTAGATTATAGTGGACAGGATTTGTCGATCGAAGGCGGTGTTCGATTGTTTGTTAATAGATTTGTTTCCAATTTGCTTCCCGAGATTGCGTCTTGATTGCAGGCTTCCGAGAGCACCTGGTCCACCTCTTCTCCTTCTGTTATTTTGAATATGGCGCAGTATTATGAGCACAGGGAAAATGAGGATAAGGAGAGAATGGAGAAGAAACACAAGGATTTGAAGACGAAGGTGTTGTTGCAGCAGGCTTCTAGGGGGAACGGTAGAGGACGTGGTGGTTTGGCCCGGCAGCTTCCACGTACTAGCAGGAATACTACGCATGTAGGGCCGAATCAGTGTGCGTATTGCAAAGAGGAGGGACACTGGCGTAGCGAGTGTCCTGTGTTGTTGCAGAAGGTGGCGGCCCCGAGAGGACGAGGTTCTCGTGGACGGGGTCGTGGAGCTGGAGGCGTGGACAGGGTTTAGAATGCAGCCTCGCAGGTTTGTGCTGATCAAAATTATTTTGATGACCCTCGGGGAGGACAGCATTATCATGATGATTATGACACGGATGAGGTGACAGGGATGTCCTACAGCTAGGACAGCCAGGGACAGAGTGAGGGACCAGTTCTGATACCTGTAGATCAACGTGGTCCGTACGTTAGTGCGGATGTGCATGGTTCGACTAGGGAGTTCTTGGTGGATACAGGTGCAACAAACAGTTCTATTTCTTGTTCCTTGGTCCCTGGGTGGCTCTGTCTGGCCATAATAATGTTTCGGTAGGTTTTTCTGGTGTGCCGGTTGTGAGCCCCATTTCAAAACCCCTTGCGTTGACTATTGGTCCTTTCACTGGAGATTCGCCATTCTTATTGACATCTAACTGTGGAGAAAATTTGATGGGTTTGGACTTGTTGAAGAAATTGCATGCTACGATTTATTGCTCCCCGGCAGGTGTTTACATGACACTGGGTCCAAGCGCTGTGCATCCTATGCAGTGCATGTCCAGAGATGCGCCTCTTCCTGCGGAGTTTAAAGACGTGCCGCCAACTCTTTGGGCGACAGGTGACACAGATGTGGGATTGTTACAGATACCACCAGTTTCGATCTGAGTTAAAGACAATGCTATTTTGCCTCGCATCCCTCAGTATAAAATACCACAGGCAGGTGAGCGAGCTCTATTGCAAATTGTACAGGATTTGATTGAGAAAGGAGTGGTTGAGGAAACGACTGCTAATGTTTGTATTAGCCCTATTCTTCCCATTCTCAAACGGACACCTATGGGTTCCTCTGATCATGCAGATGATTATCGCTTTGTGATTGACTTGCGGGAAGTTAATAAAATAGTGATTCCCCAGTTTCCAGGGTCCCTGACATTACGACTCTTTTGACAATGATTCCTTCTTCTGCCACATACTTTTCTGTCATTGATTTGAAAAACGCGTTCTTCGGTATTCCCATTCATCCTGACAGCAGGTATCTGTTTGGGTTCACCCTAGCTGGTAGAAGCTTTAGATTCTGTCACGCTGCTCAAGGCTATACAGAGAGCCCGAGTATCTATAGTCAGGCATTGAAAGGTCAACTGGATTCCTTGTCGCTCCCTACAGGTAATGTATTGCTTCAGTATGTCGATGACTTGCTCATCGCCTCGGATACAGAGCAAGGTTGCAAAGACGGTACAGTTAAATTGTTGCTGCATTTGGCTGAACATGGCCATAAAGTATCCCTTTCCAAATTTCAGTATTGTCGACAGGAGGTCACCTACTTAGTTCACCTTCTGTCGAAGGAGGGTAGGAGATTGACCCCTGAGCACATCAGTACCATTGTTAAAATGCCTATTCCGCAAACTCAAAAAGATGTGCGCACTTTTATTGGCATTACTTACTATTGTCGCCAGTGGATTCCAAATTATTCCCTACTAACAAAACCCTTGCTTGCTTTGACTACTAAAGATGTGCATGAACCCTTGCCTTGAACGCCTGAATGTCAGCAGTCTTTTGAGCAATTAAAAACTGTGCTTTGTTCAGCTCCAGTGCTTGGCACGCCTAACTATAGCAAGCCATTTGTATTATATGTCCATGAGACGGCTGGTTGTGCGCTTTCTGTTCTAACACAAAAATTTGGAGATGAGCAACGGCCGTGTGCTTATTTCTCTGCTGTGCTTGACCCAGTCGCGCGAGCTGTCTAAGAGCGGTCGCAGCTGTGGCTGTCTCGATAAGGCAATCGGCTGGACCCGTACTTGATACTGATCTCACAGTCATGGTACCTCATGCTGTAGATACACTTTTGAATAAGACAAAGACGCAGCACCACACCAGTGCACATCTGACAGGTTACGAGTTAACGCTGTCCGCTAAATACATTACGATCAAACAATGTGCCACTCTGAACCCAGCCACGTTACTACCCCTCCCTTCCGAGAATGAGGAGATTGACATACATGATTTTATCTTCCGGACGGAAGAAGAGAGTAAAGGACGGGTAGACTTGACTGATGTTTCCTTATCTGACCCCCAAGGGGAACTATATGTCCATGGCTCTTGTTTTAAATTACCAGATGGCACTACAACCGCTGCGTATGCTATTACTAGGCTGCACACGGTAATTGAGACATCACAAGTTCACTATCAGTCGGCCCAAGCTCCAGAGCTCGTTGCCCTAATACGAACCTGCGAATTGAGTGAGGCACTGGTTGTTAATATTTATACTGATAGCCAGTACGCCTTTGGAGTCGCCCATAATTTCGGGCTACTCTGGGCAGAGAGAGGGTTCCTTACTTCCCATGGGACAAAGATTCAGCACGGTCATCTTATATATAGGCTTCTGTCTGCTTTGACACTCCCCAAGAAATTGGCAATAGTAAAGTGTAGCGACCATAGGAGAGTTACTGATGATGTAGTTAAAGGGAACGCTTTTGCAGATCACACAGCTAAGGAAACAGCCCGAACTAGAATGAAAAGAATGTTCGTAGCAGGTCCCGCTAGGTGGGTGCCCGAGGTCACAATGTTTGAAGATACACTTGAGAATGTGAAGGAAATACAGAGTGAGGCCACAGTGGAGGAATTAGCAGTGTGGCAAGAAAGTACAGCACAATTGAACGATGAGGGATTGACAAGTCATTGAAGCAAAGATGGATGTTGCCAGATGCATATGTTCATCCTGTAGTCACGATGGCTCATGGCCCAGCCCATATCAGTGCTAAGGGTATTTGCAAGTTGTTAGACCCCGTATGGCAAAATGACAAAATTCTGAAGACAGCTGCACATTTAGTGAAGTACTGTATGGTGTGCATGATGCACAATCCTGGGAAGGGTACCCCCACGCCACCTGGTAATTTTGCACCACCTACTTTCCCTTTTGAGGTTCTTCAATTAGATTACATTGAGTTAGATAAGGTCAATAACCTGAAGTACGTGCTAGTGGTTGTCTGTGCATTCAGTAAATGGGTTGAAGCTTACCCCACCAAAGAAAATACAGCCATGGCGCCCGCAAAGGTACTCCTGAAGGAGTTCTTACCTCGCTTCGGCTTGCCCCGTTTGATCTGGAGTGATAACGTAAGTCACTTTAATGCCAAAGTTATACAGTTAATTTGTGACGGTCTGCACATAAAACAAATTCCATGCTGCAAATCACCCCCAGTCAGCAGATTTGGTTGAGAAGTACAATGGTACTCTCAAACTGAAATTGGCAAAGATTCAGGAGACAACAGGGTTGCAGTGGCCAGATGTTTTAGCATTGTCTCTTTTGTCAACAAGAACAACAGCACATTCTAGAACAGGATTGTCACCTTACGAGGTTGTGTTTGGACGCCCGGCAAATGTCTGGGGTATCCCGTGCCCTCGTAAGTTCTCTGATATTGAGTATCCGCTATTGGCAGATTACCTATGCCAGTTAACCGAAAATTTGCGTTCTATTCACCAACAGGTCTGGGACACTCTCCCAGATATACCAGAGGGGCCCGGACACAACATCCAGCCTGGTGATTGGATTCTAGTGCGGAATTTTCAGGGAAAGAAGAGTTTGGAGCCCCGCTGGAAGGGACCTGAACAGGTCCTTCTAGCCACCAGAAGCGCAGTCAAGGTTGCTGGCTGAAAGAACTGGATCCATGGCGCTCACTGTAAACGAGTGCCTCTACCTTTGCCCTATGACCAATGGGTCGCTGATGGAGTTGGGGACACTCAGTGCGAGAAGGTGCCTCAGTTCATCCCTTTTAGCGACGCAAAATTAACGTGGACCCAAACGGATGCAGAGAATGATGACGTGCTAGATGCAGCGGTCCCTCCAGAAATCCGAGCCATTAAAGAGCAGCTATTTGCTGACCCCTCTGTGCCTGGAGTCACCAGGTACAATTTGCACCCTTGGCTGAGGAATAGTGCACCAAAGGAGGAGTCAGATTAGTTGGGGATGGACTGTATAAGTTAGGGTGTACTTTGCTATAGTACCAACCGTGTTAGTTTAGGGTGTTGTGAGATTGGTGCACTGTTCTGACATTGGACAGGATAAATCGAACGTGCTCCCTAGGAGGGGGGTACCTTATCCTGAGCGACGTGGGATTCATCGTGAGCTTAGGACTGAGCAAGCTCCACCGCCGGTGCTCAAGAGCGCCAACGTTGATGAACAATAGGAGCCTGTACCAGTGAGGCTCTGACGGACACTGGGAACACTTACCTTTGCTATCAGTTTTATTGCATTTCTCTCCTTGCTTCATAATGCATCCGTTTGGTCAACCTATTGAGGAGGAGGAACAGCCATTTGCACCACCGCGTTTAGCTTGGGGGTGGTTAACAAAGAGTCAAATAGTTTGCATATTAATTGTTGTGATTACGCTGATAATAATACTTGGAATATCCTGGTTTCTAGAGGAAAAGTATCCTGTACACACTTTGGTTGGTACAACGCCCACTTCCCCTGAGCACATTTCTGTTACTTTGGCCCTTCACAAAGAAGAGCATAGAAAGTTGTATACAGCTAATGTTTTTACACAAATGTTGCATCAAGCCCATGAAGTCTCCAATACAACTAATTGTTGGGTTTGTGGATTGCTCCCCTCAGTTACTCATAAGAGCGATAATTTGTTGTCCATGCCATTGTCATATGTTGGTAGCTGTGAAGGTTGGTTTGAACTGTTCGTTATGGTGCACTACCACTTCCAACTCTCTACTCAGGATATGGCACCTGCTGATTCTCGCACTGTGGTAGAGTATATACGTTTTCATCACGGGTTTACTCCTATAGGAACGGCAGGACAAGGGGCTTCTGGTACATTGTCCCCAAACTCCTGTATGAACAAGTATGATAAAATGAAGAACGAAACGTGGCTTCAAATGGAAATGGCTGATTTCCAAAGGTTCAACACCTCTAAGTATTTTCAATCTTTCCAAGCTCGCAATATTACTAAGGACAAACCGATGCCGGTGTCCGTGGTCAACACAAAAGATAGTTTCTGTGTCCAGGGGACCGGGGAGATAAAGGTGGGGGAAGAGTAGATGCAATTTCACCTACAGACTGAGAACGATTATTAGTCCGCCTTTGATCCTACCCCCTAATGTCTATTTTGTCTGCGGATCCCAAGCCCATGTCTGGCTTCCGAGGGGATGGTCAGGCAGATGTTACCTCTCTTTCCTCCTTCCCCCTGTGTATATTTCCCCATCCAATTATCATAAAGATCATCGGCTGTAGCGTAGGAGTACATACTTGCCCTGAGTCCGAAGGGCCGTTGACACAAAAGATATAGATCATACCGATACCACCGCACAACAGTTCGAGGATGCCCTAAAGGGCCTCCTACCTTTTTGGGGCCCCATGTCTAATAGTCTTCAACTTCGTCGGTTAACAAGGGTTGTTGAAGGGGTCATCAATACAACTGCTGGAATAATGACAAATATCACTGCTGAGCTTCAGGCTACAAGATTAGTCACTTTGCAGAACCGGATGGTGTTAGACGTCAGCCTTGCAGATCGGGGAGGGGCCTGTCGCGTCATTGGTAGCAGCTGTTGCATTTACATACCTGACCTTGCCCCCAATGTGTATGCAGCTATACAGAATTTGCATAGACTTTCGTCTGACATACACCAAGAGACTGGTACTGGGACCCTATCAGGGTGGTTCTGGAACATACTCCCCTCCTGGGGCTGGAAGAGTCTCACTTTTCTGGCTGTAGTAGCAGGTATCCTCTTCACATGCTGCCTCTGCATACAATGTCTCCCCGCTTGTTGTTCCTATTGCGCCACTATCCTCATTCCCAGGCCGAAAATGTCAGTTCACGATACTAATGCAGCAATTATGTTGCAAAAAGAAATTGATGAAATGATGCAGATTGACGAGGGCATCTTTGGTTCTACATCATCCCTTGCAACTTCTATTCCTGATACTGTGTATATGGATTGTCCTGAGTATTGATGTCTTTTTTTTTATTCGAATGATATGTTTTTTCTGCCCATCATATAAAATTGTTAGCGAATGCTAAATGGAGGGTCTGATGAAATGAAAATGTTTTAGCTATTTTGTTCGTGCATTGTTCCATGTAAGTTAGCATTCGCGGCACCGTTTTATGTTTAGCCGCCATTTTGAATCATGCCATCAACTGCGTATTCCCTCCTCGATAAGCAGGCTGTGGAAAGTTTCATATTTCCAAGGTTAGGCTTTGCTCTTCTAATGAATACACTGTTCTTATCAGCGCATACCTTTCCCACTAGATAGATGTGAAGGAAGTGACCCGAAACGGGCCACTCTGGTCACTCACGACCACCTCTCAGCCTTCCATACAAATGGAAGAGTCGGTCAGAGAGTAGAGAATACAAACCAGATTATTTATTGATATTACACTGCAGCTGAGCCCAGTCTGACCAGCCTCCTAAGATGGCTATCGAGGGACTGGACCCTGTAAGCATAAAATTACATTATGTACGTTGCGGAGTCCACAAAGACCCGCCTACTATGAAAAAACACTAGTAGGTGTCGTAATACAATGGGCTACAGAACATAAGTTCTAATTCTGAAGCCTGGCACAGGCTATCTTCTGCCCAAGGTCGTCTGGCCTATCCTCCCCATCAGACAGGTGGGAGAAGGCCTCTATCTAACAGGAAAGGCATGCACTAATGAGGACACTTGCAATTACAGAAAGAAAAGCTCAACCTTGGAAAACGAAACTTACCTAAGACCGTTCTCGAAAATAACCAAGCAGCAGTTTCTATTATAATACAAAATGGCGTCCAGATTGCAAGATGGTTTCGCGAATGCTAAGATATACAGACAGAAGGGCCTTTCAGTATTAACAGAGGCCTTCTCCCACAAGTCTAGAGGTAGGCACGGACAGAACGACCTTGGCATAGAGATAATGTGTGCCCGGCCTCAGAGTCGAAGCTCCTACTGCTGTACTTTTGTTTCAGCTGCACCTGCTAGTAAAATTCCATTATGGGTGGGTCTTCCTTGGTTCTGAAATGTACATAATGTTTCGCTATGTTTGCTGATGTCAGTCCTCTCTGCAGCACCCCTAAGCGACTGGGCAGACGGGGCTCCGCTCAAGTGTATCCGAATAAACATATACTTAGTTTGTATTCTCTACTGTCTGACCGACTCTTCATTTGTATGGAAGGCTGAGAGGTGGTCGTGAGTGACCCGGGTGGCCCTAATCGGGTCACTTCTTTCAAGACTTTGACAGTTTTTCCAGGCAATAAAACCTCATCATTGTCTCGATCAAAGGGTTGGAGTGTATAACCAAAAGCTCCAGAGGAGTGTTGTAGGTAATGAGTGCAGCCAGAACTACACCCAGGCTGCTCTATCGTTTATCGTCCTTGAGCCACTCAAAAGCAGCACAGGCTTTGCAGACTCTTAACCACCTCTAGCAGCCCCACCTCTCACTTTGAGGCTAGGAGGGGTGGGGCAGAGAACCCTACAGATTCTGTGGGGTCAGGGACAGGTGGGGCTCACCACAAATGACCCTGTAGAGCTGGACCCCCCCCAGCCCTGACAGAGTTGATGTTCTTCTTGCAAAGTGAAGTTTCCTCCACTAGGACCAGGGTGTACTCCCAGCATCCCTCGCCCAGCAAACTGGTCTCTTCCCTCAAGGCAGAGCATCTCTTCCCCCAGTCAGAACCAAAATCCTACACACAGCTCCTTGTGACCAGGCAGGTGGTCTGGTGACTCCACATGGCAGGTGTTCCGCTGGGGAGGGGGTGAGTCACCATCTCAGGTATTCTTCACCGCTTTTTGCCTCTTTTATTGGCCCTAACCGGATAAGGAGGCTGGCAACCAAAAAACTAAAAGTCTTGGCACACAGTTGTCTTTTCAAAAGAACTGGAGAAACTTCACATTATGCATGTTACGTGAAATACCCAAAATTATGCCATTACACATGATTTCGCTCCATTCACAGTAAAAGAAAATACATTGAATCCAGGGGCGACTCCTCCGTTATAGCGGAGGAGCATCGCCCCACTGAAATGCCCCCAGAGCCTGAACAATAAAGTGGTAAAGAAGTTACTTCATTACCATTTTATTTTTTGTCATCATGTCCCGAACGAAGTGTTAGGATGGGGCAGGGCCGCCGCAGCAGCAGGGAGGAGGGTGGGCTGCCTGTTGCACTTGTTTCAAGTGCACATGTCTCTTTGAACGGCCTTCTTGCGACAGCCAGCCACACATGCACACTTTTAATCTCTCTAACCCAGCTGTCTTAAGACAGCTGGGTTAGAGAAAGCAAAAGCCTCCAGTGCTCCTGTGAGCGCTGATAGGGGCCGCTCCCACCAATCCCGGTGCTGCTCTGACGCTGTGAGAGCAACCCCAGGATTGGTTAAGAGAGTTAGCAGGGGCCCTGGAGTTATGAAGGAAGACGACGGAGCGAGGACAACATAGCAGCAACCACGGTAAGTACAATTTAAATTTATTTACTTACAACCACCCATTTGTCTGCCCCTCCACTTGCCGAAGTTGGCAGCTGCCACTGATCGAATCATGGTAGAGATTACTGTAAACGTACGGTAAGAAGAGAGCAGGAGCAGCAGTTGGTTGTGGTTCTTTTGCAAAAGCATCCTCGCACCAAAAATTGATGCAAGGATGCATTTCGTGATAAAATATACAATAACATGATGGATTTGCATTTCCCATAATTACACGTAATTTTTTTCCAGAAATTACACAAAAGCAAATTACCCAAATTTCGCACACTGCTACTACTCATCTGCCCTGCTGTGTGGATCCTGGTACTACTCATCTGCCCTGCTGTGTGGATCCTGGTACTACTCATCTGCCCTGCTGTGTGGATCCTGGTACTACTCATCTGCCCTGCTGTGTGGATCCTGGTACTGCTCAAACAGAATTCCAGATTGCTGACCTGGATTTCTAAACGTTATTTATTCCTGGCTGACGGACACAAATGTGAAATCCAAAGTCCCTCTCCGCTTTGGGTTATGCCTATTTTTCAGGGCGCTTTTGGTTTTCACTAGGGGTGAGTGGAAAATTCTGCTTCCTCCAACTGACGTGTGGCAGAGTTTTTTCGCATTCGTGGCTCACCATGGTAAGTTGGCAAGAGCAAATGAGATTTGGCATCCCCTAGCGTGATTTTCAGTTGCTAGAGGGCACCAGGCGAGATTTCCCCCAAGCGGGTGGTCACGACCCTTCGGGGTCATAAAGCTTCCACTCGAGTAGATCTACTCCACGCGGCAGCAAAATCAACTCAATAAGCATCGCCCTCTGGCATGCCCGTGTGGTGTCATTGCGCTGATTTTTAAGTGCAGAACGAGCTCCTGGAAATCGGAGCAAGCAGCGCAACTTGCCTAATTCCGCGGAACTCTTCGGCATCTCGGAGAGTTTTCATGTAAATCCGCAGAATTCCGTGGAGTGAAACTCCTCGAGTTCTGCCCACACTTAGTTTTCGCGCAAGCATTCTCGGTCGCAGTCTGTGTTTCATACAGATGCTCCCTCACAGAGGATGTTAAACAGAAGATGGAGAGGGATTTCCACCCAGCCACTACACAAAACTGTAGTAGCAGCACTGTAGAATGACCAGCGGGAAGATGTAGTTTAGTTGGAGGCCATCCGTCCCACAGCTAATGTGGGCTACCTCACTTCAAAGGAGAGGCTTTGGAATGATCCGGGGCCACCTTCCAATCAACTAACAACTTGAGCAGGCTCCTCTTGCGTCTTAATTGTATCAGTGGCGGCTCCTCAACTTTTCAGCAGTGTAAGGCAAAATAAAATGAAAATAACTCCATGTTATTATCATTTTATTTTTTCTTGTTGCGGGTGCGGCAGCTTGGAGGGTGGGGTGGGGTGGGGCTGCTCTGCTGACAGGGGAGGAGTGGTTTTCACTCCCTAAGTGCGCATGAATCTTTGGCCGGCCGTCTCGGGCCGGCCAAACATTCATGCGCAGTTAGCATATTCTCCACCCAGGCTGCATTACAGCCTGGGTGAAGAACATGCCCAGGCCCCCAGTACCTGTCTGAGAACCGAACCAGGGCGCTCAGACCAAACACAACGCTGCATTGCAGCGTTGTGATTGGCTCAGGGGTGCCTGGGTGCTTCCTGTTCCAGCCGGAAGGAGGAGTGGAGAGACGCGATGAGGAGGATGCAGCGGGAGGACGCGGCGGGAAGTAAGTTTAATTTAATTTTTTATTTACTGTCTTCCCCCCACCTTCCCACCCCGATCGGTGCCGGCCGCCACTGTCAGGTATTAATAAGCAGAAGTTCTAATATGGTCTCATTCAACAATTGGTCTAAGTGGTGAAAGAAAGAATGCAACCTTAACCCATCTGTGGTTAGCCTGAGACTAGAACAAACAGAAAGGCACCTCAGGAGGGTAGAGGAGCAAGGAGGCAGGGCAGACTGGGAAACACAGGAAACAGGGCGTGAAGCGAAGGAGGGCCCGCAGTCACCTTCTCAGAGAGCCAACACTGAACTCCATCGCTCCATTCCATGCTACGCCCCACGCACTCAATGGCTTATAGTGTTCCTACTTGCAGTACTTGGGAATTCTGTGATTTCCACCATTAACAAGCTGATACTCCTGCTAGAATAAGGTATGGCTCTTTCTCGAGGGACATTTGTCAGAAGCCTTGCACCAGTGGAGGAGTCTGTCTGTATTTGGAACATCCCATTACCAGAATCCACTGGTGCGAGGGGCTGAAAACCAGATGCCAGATCTCTTTAAGGTTGAAGGACCACACAAGACATTTACAATTTGCATCCTCGCCTCTTGCTATATATGGCACAGAACACCCACTAGCCACATATATTAAATGAAGTGTTTAGATGCAAAATCGTTAAGATTTTTAGTTGCCAATGGTTGCAAAGCTAATTGATTGTGGTGCTGCGTGACTTTATCACCCCTAGTCCTTAGCTGATTATATCATTGATAACATACTATTGGACCAATGACACATGGCATCACTGGTGGGGGTCACATATGACATAGACTACTTGACTGACTATTGATGTCACTAACGACCAGGAGGGAGTGCGGAACATGGTTGCCGGTCCAGCGGATCCTCCTTATGGCAAGTCCAGTGGGCTGCAGTGGTGGCACCACTGATGGACCCATGTTCAGCTCCGCATAGATCCGTGCCCAAGTGAAAGACCATTTTCTGTGACTGATGAGAGTACTCACTCTTCCATCCATAGTGACTTCGTATCTCTTCTCCACTCATCGCAGACCCACCTCCCTCCTCCCTGGTGGTCCTGCTCAGTATGTTGTGAGCAGCAAGTGATCCTGCAAGCAGACTTTACTAGCAGGAAGACTATCTGCTGGTTCTCCTCTGATGACACCTTCTCTGAGCTGCCTAGATGACTTGTCCCAGTATTATCTTCTCACTCTGTCCTCACATGTTTGGGGGTGGGCACTCTTGTCCTCTGCATCACCTGCAGAGGGCAGGGAGCACTGGCTGGGGTAATTGTGAGGACGTGGGGGAGAAGTCCTTTTTCAGTGCAGATGAGATAGAACCCTTTTCAAACCCATTTCTCGATTTAATAGGGACGCTTTGGAAGCAACCCATTCCTCTACCCCAAAGACCAACGTGTCACCATCTCTACACCTGGCACCCTTACTTCTGGCCTATTGTGTTTGTCGAATCATAAATTAAATTACCCTAGTCCCTGAGCTATCGTATCTAGTTGGGTTCTTAATAGACTTTGTATTTTCATTCCAGGGGTTTTATTTGAAACCTTCAAATTTTGGCATCGTGCATCATTTTTCACATTCCATGATTTTCTTCTCAAATTATTAACTTTGCATTTATCTGTGGTCACAAGAAGAGATTTTATTGTAAAGTGTTTACCAAAGGTGCCAGAACTGCTTTCATGCAGGCCCCAGTCTAGTCAGCAGAATTCAATGCATATATGAATTTGTTAGTCATACTGCCCTGGCTCCCAACAAGTGTTAATATGTGCTGTATAAACCGTGCTTAGAGATAAAGTGGACACCAGTTTTAAGTACTATATAGAACTGGTCAGGTGTCCTGTACGCAGTGACTAATTTGTGTTTAAAAAAAAAGCGGGGCCTAATGCTGCTGTTGAATGCTGGGGTTGCTGAATACCGAGGATATTTAGTCTTGATTCACCTCATACCTCTTTCTATCACCACACTACACTCCCTGTCTCTTTATGTCCTGAATAGTGAAGCCGTCTGGTCTTGATTCCTCCTCATGTCTCCTTCTTCCCTGACCCTACACTTCCTCTCTCTTTCTCTTTGACTACAGAGGCTGCCTCGTCTTGATTCCACCGTGTGCCTCTTTCTTGCACCACTCTACACTTCCTGTGTCCTTACTTCATGAATACTGAGGCTGCCTAATCTTGATTCCATCTTGTGCCTCTTTCTTCCACCAACCTACACTTCATGTCTCGATCTCACTTCTGCAGGTTATGTTTCATCCCTATTGTAGCGTCCTACCAGTCCAGGTAATCGCATTAATAACCATGCCGACATGGAGAGAAATTTTACACGTCTTTATTATGCTGCGTGTAAGTTGGAACTCCACATTCTAAGCCTGTCTTCAATTCATCTCTCCAACGTTTACATCACAGGCCTACGGTGTACAGTAGGAACCAAGAGTTTCAGCGTTTTTATTTACAAGACAGTACATCTCCCGCTTTGTTAAATAAAAAGTTACAACTTTTTCAAAATAGACAAATAAGTAAATAAATAACTACACAAATAAATACACAGGTAATCATGTATATACAGGCAATTATATTTTTTCAATTAAGTGTTGTGGTGCCTGAATCACATGTCCTGATTGGGTGACTGGAACCAGGAACTGGCAGTCGGAGTGTCAGCGATCTGCACAGGTGGTGTGGAATTATCAGCAGACACAGTCATCAACAGTCTGTCGAGACCCAGTCTCTACATTGACATCTATGTTTTGTGAGTGATAGGCCACATGTCAAAAATTAGTAATCTCTCGAAAGGGACTTCCCAAGATGCTGGGCAGTCACCATGTGTCTTTTGGTGTTAGTGATGGTAAAGGGTTTTGCCCCAAAAGGAACATCAGCCTTTTTCTATGTTGTGTGGCAAGCACTCAATCTCCTCTTGTAAAGGTGACATCCTTTACATGACGTCGTCTGTCAGCATATATTTTCATCTTCTGTTTGCAACCAAAGTCTGTAGCATAATTGTCTTCCTCATTCAAGGATGTAAGGTCCGTCCTGTGGTTCAGCTTGGTCATCACGGCTTTACCAAACATGAGCATTGCAGGACTTTCCTCTGACATTGAGTGAGGGGTAGAAGAGTAAGCTCGAAGAGTAGTGTTTAAAACAACTTTGAGGTCGAGCTTCTCCAATGCGGCATGCTTAACAGCTTTCTTTATAGTACTCATGAACCATTCAACCAGACCATTGGCCTGGGGCCAAAGAGGAGTGTTTTTTTTATTCTTTATATTGAGGTGATTTAGAAAATCTTTGAATTCTCAAATATTACAAGGTGGGGCGTTGTCAGATTTTAAGATTGCAGGTACACCCCATGTCGCTAAGATGTCATCCAACTTTTGAATAACCTTTTCATGTGTAGTGGATGAAAAGTCTTCTACCAAAGGAAAACGGGAGTATTCATTAACAATGACTAGAAGATGATGTCCATTCTCAAGAGGACCAAGTAAATCAATAGCAATTTTCTCCCAAACATGATGTGACAATTCTGACATGTTCAAAGGGTGTTGAATAACTTGAGATGAAAGACAGCTGCTTATGTGACAAGTCTTCAATTCTTTTTCAACCCTTTCGTTGAGATACGGAAACCAGACTCTATCACGGAGAGCTCTTTTAGTGGCAACTATTCCTCGATGTCCCTCATGGGCAATGCCGATTACTTGTTGTCGGAGACTCTCTGGAATATCAATTTGTGTCCCTCGCAGAATGAGGCCTTCTTGAGTCACTGAAAGTTCATCTCTTCCATTATTGAACTTCAAATACTCAGTCATTAGTGAGAGGTCTAGAGTGCTGGTTACACACCTGATGAGCAATGATGTCTTTTAAATTTAATATGTCACTATCTTGGCTTGTGGCGGTGACAGTCTGTTCCAAAGAAAGACAT
The DNA here is from genome assembly GCA_963921515.1 of Calotriton arnoldi. Taxonomy (NCBI): domain Eukaryota; kingdom Metazoa; phylum Chordata; class Amphibia; order Caudata; family Salamandridae; genus Calotriton; species Calotriton arnoldi. Next base: position 7,344,616 of record CAWUFW010000013.1, on the reverse strand, counting down.
GGCAGCTGGTGTGGTCGGTTTCACAATAAACTTGATGTAGGCCTCCGCTGTCTTAGATGGGGTACCTGGGCACTGCAATGGCACTCTTCAAAAATAATCATCAGGAGTCTGATCTTTCCCTGGACGATGAAGAACCATATAGCTGTATTCGTGTCACCACAAACCCCAACTTTCAATTCTAGGCGGAATTTTGGCTTTGAAATTGCCAAATATCGTCAACAGTGCTTGATGATCAGTCACCACTCCGAAGGGCTTTGCGTACAAAAACACATGGAAATATTTGCAAGCCCAGACCACTGCCAAACTTCCTTCCTCAGGTTGCGAGTAAGCATGTTCTGTTTATGACAGTCCTTTACTGGCATATGACACAATATGTCTCCGGGTATTTAGCTGTCTGTTGTGCTATGACAAGCATTGTGCCTAACCGGACAGGGCTAGCATCAACTACAACCTCTGTATGTAGTTTGGGATCAAAGTAGGCCGTTTCAATGGCACTCTCAATGGCTTGGTTGATTTTTTTTTTCTGGAAGCTCTTCTCACATTCACATGACCAATGAAACGACACATTATTTTTCATTCGTTCTCGTAACTGTGCACTGACTGTAGGAAAGTCTCGTATGAATCTAGAACAGTAACTGCCCATTTCAAGAAATGTTTGTAACATAGAAATGTCTTGTGGTGGATTTGCAGTAGACAATGCTTGTACTTCAGCTGAATCAGGTTTCATACCCCCATCAGAAAAGAACTGGCCAAAGAATTTCAAGCTTTTCTTGGGGAATTCCCATTTGTCAGCATTCAGAGTTAAGCCTGCATCATTCAGCTAATGACATACTTGCATGAGAGCTTTGTCATGCTCTTTTGTGTGGCTATGAAAGCCAATATGTCATCACTATAGTTAAATGCATTTACCACAGGCTGTATGATACGTTGAATGAAGTCTTGGAAATGTTCTGCAGCACAGGATATACCAAAACACAATTGCTTGTAGCAAAACAAACCAATATGTGTAGAAAAGGTTGTAATGTACCTGGATTTTTCTTCAAGTTCCAATTGGTGATATCCTTTATTTAAGTTGAGTCGAGAGAAGACCTTTGCACCATTCAATTGAGTCATCATATCCGCAATGTGTGGAATGTGATGCCTATCTTGCTCCTCAATTGCCTTGTTGGCCTGACGCATGTCAACGCATATGCATACAACTCCTTCACTGTCTCTTTTAGGCAATATTACAATGGGAGAAACCCATTTGTCGGACCAGTGGAGCGTTCAATGATGTCATGTTTAAGCAACGAATTGGGTTCCTTTTCAACAGCTTCTTGCAAGTGAAACGCAACTCGTCTGTGTCTTTGAGCACCAGGATGAACATCCTCATTTATGTGTAACTTTAAAATCAATGTTTTGAGCTTTCCTAACCCATGAAATAAGGAAGGAAATTGACTTGCAATTTCATGATGAGCATTCATATTGTAGTTCACTGATATCAGTCCCATGTCAGCAGCAGTGTTGAAACTCAACAAACAGGCACTTGAAGCTGTTCCTTGAAGTACATGTATAGCCACAGTTTTCTTATGTTTCATTTTGGCTCCAAACGAACCTTGACTTTTTAAGGGCATTGAGGCAGCCATGTGTATACTCTAGAGACTGACTTCGTAAGTTGTGGTAACGAAGGTAATTTTTGATACTTCTCCTCAGGCGTGATATTTATTGAGACACCTCTGTCCAATTATGAATGGTATTGAACACCCATTTTTAGAGCGATCTTTAGACAATGTTTGAATGTTTTTCGTGCTTTTTCGTGTCGGTTTTATTTCACTTTGGATTTTTCCTCACATTCGACCAGTCCCACATGTGCATGCCTTTTTGAAGTAAAAATCGACATTGCACAATTCTCACTGTCACTTTCCCTGGAAACTGATACTGAGGAAGTCTTTGTCGATTATTAAGCCGATGATCGACTTAGTTTGGTGTCAATTTTCCTCAGCTGGGGTGACCGCTTAAAATTGAGGGAGCTAGTCGAACGTCGCTTAGATAACGTCCGGTCGGCCATTTTGTCTTGACACTGTGACGCACTTTACTTTTCTCCTCGCAAGTTGTCACGAAATGGTTCGCTTTACCACAGCTGACGCATATCTGTCCAATGGCGGGACATTTGCCTTTGTGTGAAAACGACAGTCCTCATCTGTAAGACATTTTCTTTTTCTGTGGAGACATCGCCTTGTGTGCTTCAGCCCTGTACTTTGGCTTACTTTTCATGCTCTTGATTGACGCACTTTAGCGCCCCTGACCTCCATGTCAGTCACTTGACAATCCGCGCAAGCAGCTTTAAGGACTTGCTCCAAGCACAGAGTTTCCTTCAGCATTCGTCATCGAAAGGAAGACAGACCTCCATCGATTACTCAGTGGTGGGTAGTTTCCTCATTGTTACATTTTTGGAATTTGTAGTGCTACACCAGAACATCCAGTCTCTCAACAAACTCATTGATGGTTTCACCTGCTCTCTGGTGTTCTTGTCTGAATTAATCAACATTTGGCACTGGGTTAACCTTGACATTCAAGGCTGTTTTGATTTGATCGTACGTCACTTCACCTTCTTGTGGTATCTTTTTCGTGGTTTCTTTCACCAGCCATTTTTTCCAGATACTTTATGATCTTTTTATGATCTTTTTTTATTGCATCTATGAAATCTTCAAAAGTCTCTATCCATGTAGCCCATCTATTGCCAATATTGTGTTTTTTGGCAGTATCAAATGCAGTTGGCGGTTTCAAGAATGAAGCAGCCATATATGCATTGGTGGACAGTAGTGGTCTCTCAGGCACTTCTTGCCGTACGTAATCAGGCAGAGTTTCTCTAGCCCCTTGTGGCGTGCTGGCTTCCTGGGTCAGCCTTAAAGACTTTTGGAGCTTGTATACCACCCTGGCTCTCCATCGGAGCTCTTTATTTTATGTCTAAGTTGTTGTTCTGGGCCCCTATGTGGCAGCTTTGGTGGTGGGCTGGTCGTCTGGGAACAACTCAGCAAGCACAACCCCCTTTCAGGGAGCGCTCTGCAGCACGTTGTCACATAATGATTCATTAATGGTTTTGATAAGTAGATAAATCTTTGTACACTACAAGTCCATGAAAGCAGATAACATTGGTCGGCTTTGTGCTTAAATGTTTCTTCACAAACACCTGGTTAATCTCTACTTTGTAACACATGAATTTCAATTTGATTTGTTGTAAAATATTGCTGTGTGCTGCATTCATAACCTGGTTGCATTCACCGTTAGCGTTCTTACTCCGTATAACATTAATTTGCATAATGACACTGTAGCTTTTATTTGCGGCTGTTTCATTCAGTTCCTGACCACTGAGACGTAGACTTTAAATGTCACTTTCCTTATCTTTAAGCATTTTATACAGGCTGGTGTTGCGCTGAGACTCCACCAGTGCCTGCGTTGATTCTGCACTTCGACTGCGGCACACGTGGCACTAAATAGTAGTTTGCTGGACCACGGCAAACTCTCTGGAAGAGTGCTTTCAGTGTACGGGCTTCGTATCCCATATCTCATCGCCAGTTGTAGCATCCTGCCAGCCCAAGTACTCGCCAATAACCACGCCGCACACGTAGAGTAGTTTGTACACTTCTTTATTCCACTGTGTGTAAGTCAGAACACAACATTCTAAGCCTGCCTTCAACTCATCTCTCCAACGCTTACATTACAGGCCTACGGTGTACAGTGGGAACTAAAAGAGTTTCAGTGTTCATTTTTTTATGACAACCTATTTTTTCCTTTATCAGTATTTTTCTATCTTTTTCCTCCTTTCTTCCCTTTATGCTTTTCCCTTTTGTTCAAAATGCTAAAAATAAGTCCTGATACCAAAAAATTAGTGCTGTACCAGCAGCTGGAAGAACTGGTGCAAATAAAGCACTGGCAGTACATAATTAATATACTCAAATAAAATGATTTTGTTTACTTAGCACTTACTTTAACAAGGTGCATTGCGCTGGAGCGATTGATGATTGGATATCAACCTGTTCAAAACAGCACTGCCCACTAAGACATAAAACACAGCACTTTACAACAGCATCCAAGAAGAATTCTGAACGTATGCTAACATAGCTCCAACATGCAGTTAACAGGCTACTTATGCATTCAGTGGCCCCCTTCTACCATCAGATACTTACTACACTGATCTTTGCTGGGCCAGAGGTCTGGTACCAACCCAGCACAGAAATGCATAAGGGATTTTGGTTCAGCCTTACCGACTCCCCCACAACTCATTAAAACTGACATTCTCCCTCTAGTGACCTCTCAGCTCCACAAAACCAAATCAAACTCTACACTTAGCATTTGGAAAATCATACCATGGGCTCCTGAAAGGTGCCAACATGTCACACTATTGGCAGTTTGAGTGCTTGATGAGTGTTCGTGATCAGTAACAACTGGGGCGGCGAAACTCGCAGAGTTTCATTCCGTGGAATTCTGCGGCATTGCATGAAAATTCCGCGAGATTCCGTGGAGCTCCGCGAACAGGTGGAAATCCGCATATTGCGCTGTTCATGGTGATTTTTAGCACTAGTTTCTTGTTCAGCACTGAAAAATCAACACGAACAGCACCATGTGGCGCATCAGAGGGCGCTGCTTCTCGAGTTGGTTTTGCTGCCACAGGAGTAGATTTTCTACCCGCGTTGGGAAAATCTTGCCCGGTGTCCTCTTAACATCTCAAATTGCGCTAGGGGATACCAATTCTTGCTCGCATATTTAATGTAGGTGAGCCGCGCTGCGGTTGGCAGAATTTCGTCGGAACACTGCATAAAGTAGAGTGGCCAAAACTCCGCCGGCTGAGTGGACTTTATCGCCCACCCTCAGTAACAACATGAGTCTGTAGGGCAATGTGACAATGTTTTGACACTGCTAGCAGTTGTAAGATGTAGAGACATTCTGAATAAGAGAGTGATTTTAGTTGATAATATTCAGTCCCTTCCATCTGGATATGCATTTGAATGGTGAGACCATGTCCGCTTAAGGGTCAGGTACAGGCCCGGACTGAGAACCCAAAGCAGCCCTGGCAATTTTGTCAGGTCCGCCCCTGGGGGTGCGCAAGTGTGCATTGCTGCTTTTGTTACTGGGGGCCGATATTGCAGCACCACTGCAAAACCGGCCCCCAGTAACGAAACCAGCCCACACCGCTGAAAAACGGGCCTCCAGCCTCCCGGGGAAACGCCTGATGCCCGCTACGGCCAGTCGATGATGCAAATGTCGAATCTCCTTAAAATCCTCTGACTATCCTCATTGTGTACATACACTAGTTAAATTAATCTGAATAATATTTTATAAAGACAATTTTTTTTTATTTTAAACTTCGATTCCCAACTCTTACCCCAGTTAGTGTGTCTCAATGACCTTCCGAAAGGACGCCTTGCCCCCTGCCCATGGCATTGGTGTTACCCACAAGTTTGCTTCACAGCGACTCAAGGAAAGGAAATTACCAAGACTTTAAGCCAGAGTACATATTTGGAGAGGATAGGCTTGGACACACACAGCTGATCACCACACAATGGCTTCTTCGAAGACTCATTGAACTCCACCGAGTTGTTTGACGTCTAACCGGCTGGACTGAACAATGAGCACAAACATCTCATCTATGCTGCAGAGGGATAGGGCTAGGTGACGTCAGCTGAAATAGCAATCCTTTATTTTTTTTAAAGTGACACAATAGCGGAAGCGGGCAGGGTTTCAAGAGGAGAATTTGTTTGAACATTCTGAAGCTTTAATGGTGTCCCCAAGATATACACAGCAGCATTAAATGTAAAAGGTAACAAGTTCGGAGGAGTGAACACCCACGTGGTGTGAGAGGTTGAAGGTAAACAACACGATCTTACTTCTTAAGTTGAGAAGTTGGTGAAGCCCTTGGGCCTTGCCTTTCAATGCTGCCCATGCCACCAAGCATGGGGGGTGAGGAGAAAGCAAAGGAAGACATGGGGGGGGGGGGGGATGGAGGAGGGGGGAGTAAAATTTAAAACAAAGTTGGGAGGGGAAGCAACGGTTGAGTTGAGGGGGTGCAGCAAGACCGAGAATGTTGGAGTTGGAAGGTGGGAGCAGCAAGCTAGGGTGAGAGCGAGAAAACTCCCATTGAGTGCTGAAAGTCAAAGAAAGAATCATTGGCAAAGCCAATTGATTGCGCTTTTGAGTTGCCAATGCAGACAATGTATTTTGTTGGTGCCCAGTCAGGATTAACATAAAAAAGTTCAATGGCGCATATGCATGAATCTGTGCACAGGGGTGATGATGTTAGGGGCCCTAGCATGATGATGTTAGGGGCCCAGCATGATGATGATAGGAGCCCAGCATGATGATGTTAGGGGCCCAGCATGATGATGTTAGGGGCCCAGCATGATGATGTTAGGGGCCCCAGCATGATGATGTTAGGGCCCCAGCATGATGATGATAGGAGCCCAGCATGATGATTATAGGGTCCCAGCATGATGATGATAGGGGCCCAGCATGATGATGATAGGGGCCCAGCATGATGATGTTAGGGGCCCAGCATGATGATGTTTGGGGCCCAGCATGATGATGTTAGGGGCCCAGCATGGTGATGTTAGGGGCCCAGCATGGTGATGTTAGGGGCCCCAGCATGATGATGTTAGGGGCCCAGCATGATGATGATAGGAGCCCAGCATGATGATGATAGGAGCCCAGCATGATGATGTTAGGGGCCCAGCATGATGATGTTAGGGGCCCAGCATGATGATGTTAGGGGCCCAGCATGATGATGTTAGGAGCCCAGCATGATGATGTTAGGGGCCCAGCATGATGATGATAGGGGCCCAGCATGATGATTATAGGAGCCCAGCATGATGATGTTAGGAGCCCAGCATGATGATAGGAGCCCAGCATGATGATGATAGGGGCCCAGCATGATGATGATAGGAGCCCAGCATGATGATGTTAGGGGCCCAGCATGATGATGTTAGGGACCCAGCATGATGATGATAGGAGCCCAGCATGATGATGTTAGGGGCCCCAGCATGATGATGTTAGGGGCCCAGCATGATGATGTTAGGCGCCCAGCATGATGATGTTAGGAGCCCAGCATGATGATTTTAGGGGCCCAGCATGATGATGATAGGGGCCCAGCATGATGATGTTAGGGGCCCAGCATGATGATGTTAGAGTCCCACCATGATGATGATAGGAGCCCAGCATGATGATGATAGGAGCCCAGCATGATGATGTTAGGGCCCCAGCATGATGAGGTTAGGGTGCCAGCATGATGATGTTAGGGTGCCAGCATGATGATGATAGGAGCCAAGCATGATGATGTTAGGGGCCCAGCATGATGATGATAGGAGCCCAGCATGATGATGATAGGGGCCCAGCATGATGATGTTAGGGGCCCCAGCATGATGATGTTAGGGGCCCAGCATGATGATGTTAGGGGCCCAGCCTGATGATGTTAGGAGCCCAGCATGATGATGTTAGGGGCCCAGCATGATGATGTTAGAGGCCCTGCATGATGATGATAGGAGCCCAGCATGATGATGATAGGAGCCCAGCATGATGATGTTAGGGCCCCAGCATGATGATGTTAGGGGCCCAGCATGATGATGTTAGGGGCCCCAGCATGATGATGATAGGGGCCCCAGCATGATGATGATAGGAGCCCAGCATGATGATGATAGGGGCCCAGCATGATGATGTTAGGGGCCCAGCATGATGATGATAGGAGCCCAGCATGATGATGATAGGGGCCCCAGCATGATGATGTTAGGGACCCAGCATGATGATGATGATGATAGGAGCCCAACATGATGATGTTAGGGCCCCAGCATGATGATGATAGGAGCCCAGCATGATGATGTTAGGGGCCCAGCATGATGATGATAGGAGCCAAGCATGATGATGTTAGGGGCCCAGCATGATGATGTTAGGGGCCAAGCATGATGATGTTAGGGCCCCAGCATGATGATGTTAGGGCCCCAGCATGATGATGTTAGGGGCCCAGCATGATGATGATAGGAGCCCAGCATGATGATGATAGGAGCCCAGCATGATGATGATAGGAGCCCAGCATGATGATGTTAGGGGCCCAGCATGATGATGATAGGGGCCCAGCATGATGATGTTAGGGGCCCAGCATGATGATGACAGGGGCCCAGCATGATGATGTTAGGGGCCCAGCATGATGATGATAGGAGCCCAGCATGATGATGTTAGGGGCCCAGCATGATGATGATAGGAGCCCAGCATGATGATGATAGGAGCCCAGCATGATGATGATAGGAGCCCAGCATGATGATGATAGGGGCCCAGCATGATGATGATAGGAGCCCAGCATGATGATGTTAGGGGCCCAGCATGATGATGATAGGAGCCCAGCATGATGATGTTAGGGGCCCAGCATGATGATGTTAGGAGCCCAGCATGATGATGATAGGAGCCCAGCATGATGATGTTAGGGGCCCAGCATGATGATATTAGGGGCCCCAGCATGATGATGTTAGGGGCCCAGCATGATGATGTTAGGGACCCAGAATGATGATGATAGGAGCCCAGCATGATGATGTTAGGGGCCCCAGCATGATGATGTTAGGGGCCCAGCATGATGATGTTAGGAGCCAAGCATGATGATGTTAGGGGCCCAGCATGATGATGATAGGAGCCCAGCATGATGATGTTAGGGGCCCAGCATTATGATGTTAGAGGCCCAGCATGATGATGATAGGAGCCCAGCATGATGATGATAGGAGCCCAGCATGATGATGTTAGGGCCCCAGCATGATGATGTTAGGGTGCCAGCATGATGATGTTAGGGTGCCAGCATGATGATGTTAGGGGCCCAGCATGATGATGTTAGGGGCCCAGCATGATGATGATAGGAGCCCAGCATGATGATGATAGGAGCCCAGCATGATGATGTTAGGGGCCCAGCATGATGATGATAGGAGCCAAGCATGATGATGTTAGGGGCCCAGCATGATGATGTTAGGGGCCCAGCATGATGATGATAGGGGCCCAGCATGATGATGTTAGGGGCCCAGCATGATGATGATAGGAGCCCAGCATGATGATGATAGGGGCCCAGCATGATGATGTTAGGGGCCCAGCATGATGATGATAGGAGCCCAGCATGATGATGTTAGGGGCCCCAGCATGATGATGTTAGGGACCCAGCATGATGATGATAGGAGCCCAACATGATGATGTTAGGGCCCCAGCATGATGATGTTAGGGGCCCAGCATGATGATGATAGGAGCCCAGCATGATGATGTTAGGGGCCCAGCATGATGATGATAGGAGCCAAGCATGATGATGTTAGGGGCCCAGCATGATGATGTTAGGGGCCCAGCATGATGATGTTAGGGCCCCAGCATGATGATGTTAGGGCCCCAGCATGATGATGATAGGAGCCCAGCATGATGATGATAGGAGCCCAGCATGATGATGTTAGGGGCCCAGCATGATGATGTTAGGGCCCCAGCATGATGATGTTAGGGGCCCAGCATGATGATGATAGGAGCCCAGCATGATGATGATAGGAGCCCAGCATGATGATGTTAGGGGCCCAGCATGATGATGACAGGGGCCCAGCATGATGATGTTAGGGGCCCAGCATGATGATGATAGGAGCCCAGCATGATGATGTTAGGGGCCCAGCATGATGATGATAGGAGCCCAGCATGATGATGTTAGGGGCCCAGCATGATGATGATAGGAGCCCAGCATGATGATGTTAGGGGCCCAGCATGATGATGTTAGGAGCCCAGCATGATGATGATAGGAGCCCAGCATGATGATGATAGGGGCCCAGCATGATGATGATAGGGGCCCAGCATGATGATGATAGGAGCCCAGCATGATGATGTTAGGGGCCCAGCATGATGATGTTAGGGGCCCCAGCATGATGATGTTAGGGGCCCAGCATGATGATGTTAGGGACCCAGAATGATGATGATAGGAGCCCAGCATGATGATGTTAGGGGCCCCAGCATGATGATGTTAGGGGCCCAGCATGATGATGTTAGGGGCCCAGTATGATGATGTTAGGAGCCCAGCATGATGATGTTAGGGGCCCAGCATGATGATGATAGGAGCCCAGCATGATGATGTTAGGGGCCCAGCATTATGATGTTAGAGGCCCACCATGATGATGATAGGAGCCCAGCATGATGATGATAGGAGCCCAGCATGATGATGTTAGGGCCCCAGCATGATGATGTTAGGGTGCCAGCATGATGATTTTAGGGTGCCAGCATGATGATGTTAGGGGCCCAGCATGATGATGATAGGAGCCAAGCATGATGATGTAAAATTTAAAACAAAGTTGGGAGGGAAGCAACGGTTGAGTTGAGGGGTGCAGCAAGACCGAGAATGTTGGAGTTGGAAGGTGGGAGCAGCAAGCTAGGGTGAGAGCGAGAAAACTCCCATTGAGTGCTGAAAGTCAAAGAAAGAATCATTGGCAAAGCCAATTGATTGCGCTTTTCAGTTGCCAATGCAGACAATGTATTTTGTTGGTGCCCAGTCAGGATTAACATAAAAAGGTTCAATGGCGCATATGCATGAATCTGTGCACAGGGGTGAGGATGTTAGGGGCCCCAGCATGATAATGTTAGGGGCCCCAGCATGATGATGTTAGGGGCCCAGCATGATGATGATAGGAGCCCAGCATGATGATGTTAGGGGCCCAGCATGATGATGTTAGGGGCCCAGCATGATGATGTTAGGGGCCCCAGCATGATGATGTTAGGGCCCCAGCATGATGATGATAGGAGCCTAGCATGATGATGATAGGAGCCCAGCATGATGATTATAGGGTCCCAGCATGATGATGATAGGGGCCCAGCATGATGATGTTAGGGGCCCAGCATGATGATGTTAGGGGCCCAGCATGATGATGTTAGGGGCCCAGCATGGTGATGTTAGGGGCCCAGCATGATGATGTTAGGGGTCCCAGTATGATGATGTTAGGGGCCCAGCATGATGATGATAGGAGCCCAGCATGATGATGATAGGAGCCCAGCATGATGATGTTAGGGGCCCAGCATGATGATGTTAGGGGCCCAGCATGATGATGTTAGGGGCCCAGCATGATGATGTTAGGAGCCCAGCATGATGATGTTAGGGGCCCAGCATGATGATGATAGGGCCCAGCATGATGATGATAGGAGCCCAGCATGATGATGTTAGGAGCCCAGCATGATGATAGGAGCCCAGCATGATGATGTTAGGGGCCCAGCATGATGATGATAGGGGCCCAGCATGATGATGATAGGAGCCCAGCATGATGATGTTAGGGGCCCAGCATGATGATGTTAGGGACCCAGCATGATGATGATAGGAGCCCAGCATGATGATGTTAGGGGCCCCAGCATGATGATGTTAGGGGCCCAGCATGATGATGTTAGGGGCCCAGCATGATGATGTTAGGCGCCCAGCATGATGATGTTAGGAGCCCAGCATGATGATGTTAGGGGCCCAGCATGATGATGTTAGAGGCCCACCATGATGATGATAGGAGCCCAGCATGATGATGATAGGAGCCCAGCATGATGATGTTAGGGCCCCAGCATGATGATGTTAGGGTGCCAGCATGATGATGTTAGGGTGCCAGCATGATGATGATAGGAGCCAAGCATGATGATGTTAGGGGCCCAGCATGATGATGATAGGAGCCCAGCATGATGATGTTAGGGGCCCCAGCATGATGATGTTAGGGGCCCAGCATGATGATGTTAGGGGCCCAGCCTGATGATGTTAGGAGCTCAGCATGATGATGTTAGGGGCCCAGCATGATGATGTTAGAGGCCCAGCATGATGATGATAGGAGCCCAGAATGATGATGTTAGGGACCCAGCATGATGATGATAGGAGCCCAGCATGATGATGTTAGGGCCCCAGCATGATGATGTTAGGGCCCCAGCATGATGATGATAGGAGCCCAGCATGATGATGTTAGGGGCCAAAGCATGATGATGTTAGGGACCCAGCATGATGATTATAGGAGCCCAGCATGATGATGTTAGGGCCCCAGCATGATGATGTTAGGGGCCCAGCATGATGATGATAGGAGCCCAGCATGATGATGTTAGGGCCCCAGCATGATGATGATAGGAGCCAAGCATGATGATGTTAGGGGCCCAGCATGATGATGTTAGGGGCCCAGCATGATGTTAGGGCCCCAGCATGATGATGTTAGGGCCCCAGCATGATGATGTTAGGGCCCCAGCATGATGATGTTAGGGGCCCAGCATGATGATGATAGGAGCCCAGCATGATGATGATAGGAGCCCAGCATGATGATGTTAGGGGCCCAGCATGATGATGATAGGAGCCAAGCATGATGATGTTAGGGGCCCAGCATGATGATGTTAGGGGCCGAGCATGATGATGATAGGGGCCCAGCATGATGATGTTAGGGGCCCAGCATGATGATAGGAGCCCAGCATGATGATGTTAGGGGCCCAGCATGATGATGATAGGAGCCCAGCATGATGATGATAGGGGCCCAGCATGATGATGATAGGAACCCAGCATGATGATGTTAGGGCCCCAGCATAATGATGATAGGAGCCCAGCATGATGATGTTAGGGGCCCAGCATAATGATGTTAGGAGCCCAGCATGATGATGATAGGAGCCCAGCATGATGATGTTAGGGGCCCAGCATGATGATGATAGGGGCCCAGCATGATGATGTTAGGGGCACAGCATGATGATGATAGGAGCCCAGCATGATGATGTTAGGGGCCCCAGCATGATGATGTTAGGGACCCAGCATGATGATGATAGGAGCCCAGCATGATGATGTTAGGGCCCCAGCATGATGTTGTTAGGAGCCCAGCATGATGATTTTAGGGGCCCAGCATGATGATGATAGGAGCCCAGCATGATGATGTTAGGGGCCCAGCATGATGATGTTAGAGGCCCACCATGATGATGATAGGAGCCCAGCATGATGATGATAGGAGCCCAGCATGATGATGTTAGGGCCCCAGCATGATGATGTTAGGGTGCCAGCATGATGATGTTAGGGTGCCAGCATGATGATGATAGGAGCCAAGCATGATGATGATAGGAGCCCAGCATGATGATGTTAGGGGCCCCAGCATGATGATGTTAGGGGCCCAGCATGATGATGTTAGAGGCCCACCATGATGATGATAGGAGCCCAGCATGATGATGATAGGAGCCCAGCATGATGATGTTAGGGCCCCAGCATGATGATGTTAGGGTGCCAGCATGATGATGTTAGGGTGCCAGCATGATGATGATAGGAGCCAAGCATGATGATGATAGGAGCCCAGCATGATGATGTTAGGGGCCCCAGCATGATGATGTTAGGGGCCCAGCATGATGATGTTAGGGGCCCAGCCTGATGATGTTAGGAGCCCAGCATGATGATGTTAGGGGCCCAGCATGATGATGTTAGAGGCCCAGCATGATGATGATAGAGGCCCAGCATGATGATGATAGGAGCCCAGCATGATGATGTTAGGGACCCAGCATGATGATGATAGGAGCCCAGCATGATGATGTTAGGGCCGGAGCATGATGATGTTAGGGCCCCAGCATGATGATGTTAGGGGCCCAGCATGATGATGATAGGAGCCCAGCATGATGATGTTAGGGGCCCAGCATGATGATGTTAGGAGCCCAGCATGATGATGTTAGGAGCCCAGCATGATGATGTTAGGGGCCCAGCATGATGATGATAGGAGCCCAGCATGATGATGTTAGGGGCCCAGCATGATGATGATAGGAGCCCAGCATGATGATGATAGGAGCCCAGCATGATGATGTTAGGGCCCCAGCATGATGATGTTAGGGTGCCAGTATGATGATGTTAGGGTGCCAGCATGATGATGTTAGGGGCCCAGCATGATGATGTTAGGGGCCCAGCATGATGATGATAGGAGCCCAGCATGATGATGATAGGAGCCCAGCATGATGATGTTAGGGGCCCAGCATGATGATGATAGGAGCCAAGCATGATGATGTTAGGGGCCCAGCATGATCATGTTAGGGGCCCAGCATGATGATGATAGGGGCCCAGCATGATGATGTTAGGGGCCCAGCATGATGATGATAGGAGCCCAGCATGATGATGATAGGGGCCCAGCATGATGATGTTAGGGGCACAGCATGATGATGATAGGAGCCCAGCATGATGATGTTAGGGGCCCCAGCATGATGATGTTAGGGACCCAGCATGATGATGATAGGAGCCCAACATGATGATGTTAGGGGCCCAGCATGATGATGTTAGGGGCCCAGCATGATGATGATAGGAGCCCAGCATGATGATGTTAGGGGCCCAGCATGATGATGATAGGAGCCAAGCATGATGATGTTAGGGGCCCAGCATGATGATGTTAGGGGCCCAGCATGATGATGTTAGGGCCCCAGCATGATGATGTTAGGGCCCCAGCATGATGATGATAGGAGCCCAGCATGATGATGATAGGAGCCCAGCATGATGATGTTAGGGGCCCAGCATGATGATGTTAGGGCCCCAGCATGATGATGTTAGGGGCCCAGCATGATGATGATAGGAGCCCAGCATGATGATGATAGGAGCCCAGCATGATGATGTTAGGGGCCCAGCATGATGATGACAGGGGCCCAGCATGATGATGTTAGGGGCCCAGCATGATGATGATGATAGGAGCCCAGCATGATGATGTTAGGGGCCCAGCATGATGATGATAGGAGCCCAGCATGATGATGATAGGAGCCCAGCATGATGATGATAGGGGCCCAGCATGATGATGATAGGAGCCCAGCATGATGATGTTAGGGGCCCAGCATGATGATGATAGGAGCCCAGCATGATGATGTTAGGGGCCCAGCATGATGATGTTAGGAGCCCAGCATGATGATGATAGGAGCCCAGCATGATGATGATAGGGGCCCAGCATGATGATGATAGGGGCCCAGCATGATGATGATCGGAGCCCAGCATGATGATGTTAGGGGCCCAGCATGATGATGTTAGGGGCCCCAGCATGATGATGTTAGGGGCCCCAGCATGATGATGTTAGGGGCCCAGCATGATGATGTTAGGGACCCAGAATGATGATGATAGGAGCCCAGCATGATGATGTTAGGGGCCCCAGCATGATGATGTTAGGGGCCCAGCATGATGATGTTAGGGGCCCAGTATGATGATGTTAGGAGCCCAGCATGATGATGTTAGGGGCCCAGCATGATGATGATAGGAGCCCAGCATGATGATGTTAGGGGCCCAGCATTATGATGTTAGAGGCCCACCATGATGATGATAGGAGCCCAGCATGATGATGATAGGAGCCCAGCATGATGATGTTAGGGCCCCAGCATGATGATGTTAGGGTGCCAGCATGATGATTTTAGGGTGCCAGCATGATGATGTTAGGGGCCCAGCATGATGATGATAGGAGCCAAGCATGATGATGTAAAATTTAAAACAAAGTTGGGAGGGGAAGCAACGGTTGAGTTGAGGGGGTGCAGCAAGACCGAGAATGTTGGAGTTGGAAGGTGGGAGCAGCAAGCTAGGGTGAGAGCGAGAAAACTCCCATTGAGTGCTCAAAGTCAAAGAAAGAATCATTGGCAAAGCCAATTGATTGCGCTTTTCAGTTGCCAATGCAGACAATGTATTTTGTTGGTGCCCAGTCAGGATTAACATAAAAAGGTTCAATGGCGCATATGCATGAATCTGTGCACAGGGGTGATGATGTTAGGGGCCCCAGCATGATAATGTTAGGGGCCCCAGCATGATGATGTTAGGGGCCCAGCATGATGATGATAGGAGCCCAGCATGATGATGTTAGGGGCCCAGCATGATGATGTTAGGGGCCCAGCATGATGATGTTAGGGCCCCAGCATGATGATGTTAGGGCCCCAGCATGATGATGATAGGAGCCTAGCATGATGATGATAGGAGCCCAGCATGATGATTATAGGGTCCCAGCATGATGATGATAGGGGCCCAGCATGATGATGTTAGGGGCCCAGCATGATGATGTTAGGGGCCCAGCATGATGATGTTAGGGGCCCAGCATGGTGATGTTAGGGGCCCAGCATGATGATGTTAGGGGTCCCAGCATGATGATGTTAGGGGCCCAGCATGATGATGATAGGAGCCCAGCATGATGATGATAGGAGCCCAGCATGATGATGTTAGGGGCCCAGCATGATGATGTTAGGGGCCCAGCATGATGATGTTAGGGGCCCAGCATGATGATGTTAGGAGCCCAGCATGATGATGTTAGGGGCCCAGCATGATGATGATAGGGGCCCAGCATGATGATGATAGGAGCCCAGCATGATGATGATAGGAGCCCAGCATGATGATGTTAGGAGCCCAGCATGATGATAGGAGCCCAGCATGATGATGTTAGGGGCCCAGCATGATGATGATAGGGGCCCAGCATGATGATGATAGGAGCCCAGCATGATGATGTTAGGGGCCCAGCATGATGATGTTAGGGACCCAGCATGATGATGATAGGAGCCCAGCATGATGATGTTAGGGGCCCCAGCATGATGATGTTAGGGGCCCAGCATGATGATGTTAGGGGCCCAGCATGATGATGTTAGGCGCCCAGCATGATGATGTTAGGAGCCCAGCATGATGATTTTAGGGGCCCAGCATGATGATGATAGGAGCCCAGCATGATGATGTTAGGGCCCCAGCATGATGATGTTAGGGGCCCAGCATGATGATGATAGGAGCCCAGCATGATGATGTTAGGGGCCAAAGCATGATGATGTTAGGGACCCAGCATGATGATTATAGGAGCCCAGCATGATGTTAGGGCCCCAGCATGATGATGTTAGGGCCCAGCATGATGATGATAGGAGCCCAGCATGATGATGTTAGGGCCCCAGCATGATGATGATAGGAGCCAAGCATGATGATGTTAGGGGCCCAGCATGATGATGTTAGGGGCCCAGCATGATGTTAGGGCCCCAGCATGATGATGTTAGGGCCCCAGCATGATGATGTTAGGGCCCCAGCATGATGATGTTAGGGGCCCAGCATGATGATGATAGGAGCCCAGCATGATGATGATAGGAGCCCAGCATGATGATGTTAGGGGCCCAGCATGATGATGATAGGAGCCAAGCATGATGATGTTAGGGGCCCAGCATGATGATGTTAGGGGCCGAGCATGATGATGATAGGGGCCCAGCATGATGATGTTAGGGGCCCAGCATGATGATAGGAGCCCAGCATGATGATGTTAGGGGCCCAGCATGATGATGATAGGAGCCCAGCATGATGATGATAGGGGCCCAGCATGATGATGATAGGAACCCAGCATGATGATGTTAGGGCCCCAGCATGATGATGATAGGAGCCCAGCATGATGATGTTAGGGGCCCAGCATAATGATGTTAGGAGCCCAGCATGATGATGGTAGGAGCCCAGCATGATGATGTTAGGGGCCCAGCATGATGATGATAGGGGCCCAGCATGATGATGTTAGGGGCCCAGCATGATGATGATAGGAGCCCAGCATGATGATGTTAGGGGCCCCAGCATGATGATGTTAGGGACCCAGCATGATGATGTTAGGAGCCCAGCATGATGATGTTAGGGCCCCAGCATGATGTTGTTAGGAGCCCAGCATGATGATTTTAGGGGCCCAGCATGATGATGATAGGAGCCCAGCATGATGATGTTAGGGGCCCAGCATGATGATGTTAGAGGCCCACCATGATGATGATAGGAGCCCAGCATGATGATGATAGGAGCCCAGCATGATGATGTTAGGGCCCCAGCATGATGATGTTAGGGTGCCAGCATGATGATGTTAGGGTGCCAGCATGATGATGATAGGAGCCAAGCATGATGATGATAGGAGCCCAGCATGATGATGTTAGGGGCCCCAGCATGATGATGTTAGGGGCCCAGCATGATGATGTTAGGAGCCCAGCATGATGATGTTAGGGGCCCAGCATGATGATGTTAGAGGCCCAGCATGATGATGATAGGAGCCCAGCATGATGATGTTAGGGACCCAGCATGATGTTGATAGGAGCCCAGCATGATGATGTTAGGGCCGGAGCATGATGATGTTAGGGCCCCAGCATGATGATGTTAGGGGCCCAGCATGATGATGATAGGAGCCCAGCATGATGATGTTAGGGGCCCCAGCATGATGATGTTAGGGACCCAGCATGATGATTATAGGAGCCCAGCATGATGATGTTAGGGCCCCAGCATGATGATGTTAGGGGCCCAGCATGATGATGATAGGAGCCCAGCATGATGATGTTAGGGGCCCAGCATGATGATGATAGGAGCCAAGCATGATGATGTTAGGGGCCCAGCATGATGATGTTAGGGGCCCAGCATGATGATGTTAGGGGCCCAGCATGATTATGTTAGGGCCCCAGCATGATGATGATAGGAGCCCATCATGATGATGATAGGAGCCCAGCATGATGATGATAGGAGCCCAGCATGATGATGTTAGGAGCCCAGCATGATGTTGTTAGGAGCCCAGCATGATGTTGTTAGGGGCCAAGCATGATGATGTTAGAGGCCCAGCATGATGATGATAGGAGCCCAGCATGATGATGTTAGGGACCCAGCATGATGATGATAGGAGCCCAGCATGATGATGTTAGGGCCCCAGCATGATGACATTAGGGGCCCAGCATGATGATGATAGGAGCCCAGCATGATGACGTTAGGGGCCCCAGCATCTGGATGATAGGAGCCCAGCATGATGATGTTAGGGACCCAGCATGATGATGATAGGAGCCCAGCATGATGATGTTAGGGCCCCAGCATGATGATGTTAGGGGCCCAGCATGATGATGATAGGAGCCCAGCATGATGATGTTAGGGGCCCAGCATGATGATGATAGGAGCCAAGCATGATGATGTTAGGGGCCCAGCATGATGATGATAGGGGCCCAGCATGATGATGATAGGGGCCCAGCATGATGATGTTAGGGGCCCAGCATGATGATGTTAGGGGCCCAGCATGATGATGTTAGGGGCCCAGCATGATGATGTTAGGGACCCAGCATGATGATGTTGGGGGCCCAGCATGATGATGTTAGGGGCCCAGCATGATGATGTTAGGGGCCCAGCATGATGATGTTAGGGGCCCAGCATGATGATAGGAGCCCAGCATGATGATGTTAGGGGCCCAGCATGATGATGATAGGAGCCCAGCATGATGATGTTAGGGGCCCAGCATGATGATGTTAGGGGCCCAGCATGATGATGTTAGGAGCCCAGCATGATGATGTAAGGGGCCCAGCATGATGATGATAGGAGCCCAGCATGATTATGTTAGGGGCCCAGCATGATGAGGTTAGGGGCCCAGCATGATGATGATAGGAGCCCAGCATGATGATGTTAGGGGCCCAGCATGATGATGTTAGGAGCCCAGCATGATGATGTTGGGGGCCCAGCATGATGTTGATAGGAGCCCAGCATGATGATGTTAGGGGCCCAGCATGATGATGTTAGGGGCCCAGCATGATGATGTTAGGGACCCAGCATGATGATGATAGGAGCCCAGCATGATGATGTTGGGGGCCTAGCATCATGTTGATAGGAGCCCAGCATGATGATGTTAGGGGCCCAGCATGATGATGTTGGGGGCCCAGCATGATGATGTTAGGGGCCCAGCATGATGATGTTGGGGGCCCAGCATGATGTTGATAGGAGCCCAGCATGATGATGTTAGGGGCCCAGCATGATGATGTTAGGGGCCCAGCATGATGATGTTGGGGGCCTAGCATGATGTTGATAGGAGCCCAGCATGATGATGATAGGGGCCCAGCATGATGATGATAGGGGCCCAGCATGATGATGATAGGAGCCCAGCATGATGATGTTAGGGGCCCAGCATGGTGATTTTAAGGGCCCAGCATGATGATGTTAGGGGCCCCAGCATGATTATGTTAGGGGCCCAGCATGATGATGATAGGAGCCCAGCATGATGATGATAGGATCCCAGCATGATGATGTTAGGGGCACAGCATGATGATGTTAGGGACCCAGCATGATGATGATAGGAGCCCAGCATGATGATGTTAGGGGCCCCAGCATGATGATGTTAGGGGCCCAGCATGATGATGATAGGAGCCCAGCATGATGATGTTAGGGGCCCAGCATGATGATGTTAGGGGCCCAGCATGATGATGTTAGGGGCCCAGCATGATGATGTTAGGGACCCAGCATGATGATGATGATAGGAGCCCAGCATGATGATGTTAGGGGCCCCAGCATGATGATGTTAGGGGCCCCAGCATGATGATGTTAGGGCCCCAGCATGATGATGTTAGGGTGCCAGCATGATGATGATAGGAGCCAAGCATGATGATGTTAGGGGCCCAGCATGATGATGATAGGAGCCCAGCATGATGATGTTAGGGGCCCCAGCATGATGATGTTAGGGGCCCAGCATGATGATGTTAGGGGCCCAGCCTGATGATGTTAGGAGCCCAGCATGATGATGTTAGGGGCCCAGCATGATGATGTTAGAGGCCCAGCATGATGATGATAGGAGCCCAGCATGATGATGTTAGGGACCCAGCATGATGATGATAGGAGCCCAGCATGATGATGTTAGGGCCCCAGCATGATGATGTTAGGGCCCCAGCATGATGATGTTAGGGCCCCAGCATGATGATGTTAGGGGCCCAGCATGATGATGATAGGAGCCCAGCATGATGATGTTAGGGGCCAAAGCATGATGATGTTAGGGACCCAGCATGATGATTATAGGAGCCCAGCATGATGATGTTAGGGCCCCAGCATGATGATGTTAGGGGCCCAGCATGATGATGATAGGAGCCCAGCATGATGATGTTAGGGCCCCAGCATGATGATGATAGGAGCCAAGCATGATGATGTTAGGGGCCCAGCATGATGATGTTAGGGGCCCAGCATGATGTTAGGGGCCCAGCATGATGTTAGGGGCCCAGCATGATGATGATAGGAGCCCAGCATGATGATGATAGGATCCCAGCATGATGATGTTAGGGGCACAGCATGATGATGTTAGGGACCCAGCATGATGATGATAGGAGCCCAGCATGATGATGTTAGGGGCCCCAGCATGATGATGTTAGGGGCCCAGCATGATGATGATAGGAGCCCAGCATGATGATGTTAGGGGCCCAGCATGATGATGTTAGGGGCCCAGCATGATGATGTTAGGGGCCCAGCATGATGATGTTAGGGACCCAGCATGATGATGATGATAGGAGCCCAGCATGATGATGTTAGGGGCCCCAGCATGATGATGTTAGGGGCCCCAGCATGATGATGTTAGGGGCCCAGCATGATGATGTTAGGGGCCCAGCATGATGATGTTAGGGGCCCAGCATGATGATGTTAGGGTGCCAGCATGATGATGTTAGGGGCCCAGCATGATGATGTTAGGGGCCCAGCATGATGATGTTAGGGGCCCAGCATGATGATGTTAGGGGCCCAGCATGATGATGATAGGAGCCCAGCATGATGATGTTAGGGGCCCAGCATGATGATGTTAGGGGCCCAGCATGATGATGTTAGGAGCCCAGCATGATGAGGTTAGGGGCCCAGCATGATGATGTTAGGGGCCCAGCTTGATGATGTTAGGGGCCCCAGCATGATGTTGATAGGAGCCCAGCATGATGATGTTAGGGGCCCAGCATGATGATGTTAGGAGCCCAGCATGATGATGTTAGGGGCCCCAGCATGATGTTGATAGGAGCCCAGCATGATGATGTTAGGGGCCCAGCATGATGATGTTGGGGGCCCAGCATGTTGATGATAGGAGCCCAGCATGATGATGTTAGGGGCCCAGCATGATGATGATAGGAGCCCAGCATGATGATGTTAGGGGCCCAGCATGATGATGATAGGAGCCCAGCATGATGATGTTAGGGGCCCAGAATGATGATGTTAGCGGCCCCAGCATGATGATGTTAGGGGCCCAGCATGATGATGTTAGGGACCCAGCATGATGATGATAGGAGCCCAGAATGATGATGTTAGGGGCCCAGAATGATGATGTTAGGGGCCCTAGCATGATGATGTTAGGGGCCCTAGCATGATGATGTTAGGGGCCCAGCATGATGATGTTAGGGGCCCAGCATGATGATGTTAGGGGCCCAGCATGATGATGTTAGGAGCCCAGCATGATGATGTTAGGAGCCCAGCATGATGATGTTAGGAGCCCAGCATGATGATGTTAGGGGCCCAGCATGATGATGATAGAAGCCCAGCATGATGATGTTAGGGGCCCAGCATGATGATGTTAGAGGCCCAGCATGATGATGATAGGAGCCCAGCATGATGATGATAGGAGCCCAGCATGATGATGTTAGGGCCCCAGCATGATGATGTTAGGGTTCCAGCATGATGATGTTAGGGTGCCAGCATGATGATGTTAGGGGCCCAGCATAATGATGTTAGGGGCCCCAGCATGATGATGTTAGGGGCCCCAGCATGATGATGTTAGGGGCCCCAGCATGATGATGATAGGAGCCAAGCATGATGATGTTAGGGGCCCAGCATAATGATGTTAGGGGCCCCAGCATGATGATGTTAGGGGCCCGAGCATGATGATGTTAGGGGCCCCAGCATGATGATGATAGGAGCCCAGCATGATGATGTTAGGGCCCCAGCATGATGATGTTAGGGGCGTCAGCATGATGATGTTAGGGGCCAAGCATGATGATGTTAGGGACCCAGCATGATGATGATAGGAGCCCAGCATGATGATGTTAGGGGCCCCAGCATGATGATGTTAGGGGCCCCAGCATGATGATGTTAGGGGCCCCAGCATGATGTTGTTAGGGGCCCAGCATGATGATGTTAGGGGCCCAGCATGATGATGTTAGGAGCCCAGCATGATGATGTTAGGGGCCCAGCATGATGATGTTAGAGGCCCAGCATGATGATGTTAGAGGCCCAGCATGATGATGTTAGGGACCCAGCATGATGATGATAGGAGCCCAGCATGATGTTGTTAGGAACCCAGCATGATGATGTTAGGGGCCCAGCATGATGATGTTAGGGGCCCAGCATGATGATGATAGGAGCCCAGCATGATGATGTTAGGGACCCAGCATGATGATGATAGGAGCCCAGCATGATGATGTTAGGGGCCCAGCATGATGATGTTAGGGCCCCAGCATGATGATGTTAGGGGCCCAGCATGATGATGATAGGAGCCCAGCATGATGATGTTAGGGGCCCAGCATGATGATGATAGGAGCCCAGCATGATGATGTTAGGGGCCCAGCATGATGATGATAGGAGCCCAGCATGATGATGTTAGGGACCCAGCATGATGATGATAGGAGCCCCAGCATGATGATGTTAGGGGCCCAGCATGATGATGATAGGAGCCCAGCATGATGTTGATAGAAGCCCAGCATGATGATGATCGGAGCCCAGCATGATGATGTGCATGCATGCGTCACGGTGCTACCGCCATTCTGGGATTTTTTTAATTTACTGTTCCAAGATTGAGAATGCCAATCTTGAAGTGGTAAAACTGTTTTTAAAAGTATACTACATAGTTCGCGAAAGCTCATTTTCTAAAAGGAGCTTCCCAGCAGATATTGGGAAGGGCTACGGGGGGGACGGGTGCAAGTTCTCGTGAGAAATAAGAATAGTGGGGATCAGGAGCAACAGGGGAGAGAGGATTACATTTTTGTTAAAAAAGGGGAAAAAGAATGAAAAAAGATGCAACAGCAGAAAAGAAATGACTAAAAAATGGAGCTGGACGGGCTATCAATGGATAAGCTTCGACACGGAGAGAGAGAAGGGGTGGGATGGACGAGATGGGGGAAGAGTAAGAACGCACATGCAGGCCCATGGCATGATAAATGAAAAAGAAAAAAGTTGTTGACTGAAGGTGAGCAGTGAAGGGGCAGGAGTCATCCAATCAAAACAATAGTAAAGAAGGAATGATCCAGGGGAGGAAAAACAAAAGAAAAGGAAGGAAAGAAACTGAAAAGGAAGCAAGCAAAGGAGGGGCAAGAATAGCAAACAAAGGTAAGCGATGGCCTGCTCAAAGCCACGGCATATTGGGATTGTCCACAATAGGTCTTCGACAAGAGAGCTAAAAGCGGTCTTTAGGAGAGACTTAAAAAGTAGTTCTTGGAATTTGAGATGGAAGGAAAAAGTTGCCCAATCAAAGATATGGTAAAGAAGCTATTCTCAAGGTGAGGGACAACACTAGGAGAGGAAGGAGAGCTCTTGAATAAGAAAAGAGTTCATGAAAAGAAAGCGGCTGACCAAAATCCGTCTATACGGATATAATGTAATATATAGGGGACAACAGATGATGAACAGCAAACAGCTGAAGCTGTCTGTAGGCCAGAACTAAAGGCATTAATCCGGTAATGGTAACAATGGAAAGCTATGTAAACACTGCAACGTTATGTTTTTTGTTGATTTTCTTTTCACATTTTTCGCTTGCACTCTATGGATGGTACCCCCAAGCCCTTTACACCCTCTCATTTCACTAATGTTTGTTAAGCCCTATACGTGCATGTTCCAGCCACGCCTTGAAGTGTGGCCAATGGGGATTCATGCACAGATCTCTAGTTGCGATTGTCTCAAACACCCCAAAGTATCAGCACCAGCTCTCTGCAGGCTGCACTGGCTGTCAGTGGTTGATTGTAGGCCACAGTCCAACCCCGGCTATTTGGAAATACCTCAGAGTATATTAAAACCAGCTTCAATTGCATTCACTAGAGATCTCTGGTCTAGCCTTACAAACCCTCTGGATATTATCACCTGGTGTCATCGGACTAATCCGCCAGCTGAATCGAAGAAACCGATCGCTGTTTCCAGGCCGGAATGAAGACTTAATCCTTCTAAACCAAGTATTTCCACTTGGATATCAGGACTCGATGCATCTATGACAAACTCTACTGTGATTATCCCAGGACTGGATTGAATAATGCCTTTTCAGTTTTCATTTTGTTTTTCTAAATGACTTGAATTGTTTCACTTGCATAGACCCCACTCTTGATTGAACCTCAATAAACTTCTCATCGGCGACCTATCGTGAGGAGCGCTACCTTGTGGACATCGTCCTATTGGAGATAGTGAAGCGTTAAGAGAGGTAGAGGCAGCCAGCTTTCGGGTGAGAGAGGACTTTGGTCTCTTGATGGGGTTAGAATTAAAATGGATGGGAGGGGAGCCATGGCTAGCTTTTGGGTAAAATGTATGGATGGCATAGGGTTGAGTCTTGTTAAGTTATGGGCTGGCTTTAGTGATTGACTCTATGTTAGGTTATAGTTTGGGTTGGGCTAAGGATTGTGTTAAGTAAGCACAAGGTTTAGAGTTAGGCTGAGTTTGTGGTTACGGGTTGAGTCACTTGTTAGGTTGAGAGTTAGGGTTGGGGGTATGGATAGGAGCAGCGTAAGGTTGTGGTTAGTATTCATTACTGGTTGGAGTTAGATTTGAGCTTGTGGTTACGTTTTCAGTCGGTTGTTAGGTTGAGAGTTAGGGTTGGGGTTATGGATAGGAGCAGGGTAAGGTTGTGGTTAGTATTCATTACTGGTTGGAGTTAGATTTGAGCTTGTGGTTACGGCTTGAGTCGGTTGTTAGGTTGAGAGTTAGGGTTGGGGTTATGGATAGGAGCAGCGTAGGGTTGTGGTTAGTATTCGTTACGGGTTAGAGTTAGATTTGAGCTTGTGGTTACGGTTTGAATCGGTTGTTAGGTTTAGAGTTAAAGTTGGGCTTAGGCAAAGGATCATGGTAAGGTTTGGGTTGTAGTTAGGAGCATGTGAAGGCGTAGAGTTAGCTTTGGGATTTTAGTTCGAGTTAGTATTTGGGTGTTGGATTCTGCGTTAATGTCAGAGGTGAGCTTTGCCATGGGAAAGGATGGGGGGTAGGATATGGTTTGAATTAGGTTACAGTGGTACAGCTAGATTTGGGTTTTCTAGTTAAAGTTAGTTTTGGGTTCTGAGTTAATGTCAGAGGTCGGGTTGGGGTTCGGATGGAATCAGGGGTAGTGTATGGTGTGGCTTGGGGTTAGCATTAAGGTAAGGGTCAGTACAAGGGTTAAAGTTAGGTTTAAGCTCGTGGTTGGAGTTAGGGTTGGGTTTTAGGTTTACAGTTAGTGTTCGAGTTGGGGTATGGACTAGGGGAAGTTTAGTGTTTGGTCTGGCGTTAGCACCGGGTTAGGGTAACACTAACAGGCACATGCATCAAAGTCGGCTTTTGCGAGTCCTTAATTGCGATAATTAAGGACTTGCAAATAAGGACTCGCAAAAGCCTATGCATGTAGGAATCGCTATTAAATTAGCGATTCCTACATATTCCTTATTTGCGACTCGCAATTTGCGAGTCGCAATTAAGGAATGGCTCCCCATTCATTCCTATGGGCCTACAGGCCCATAGGAATGAATGGGAAAGTGCATGCGCAATTTGCGAGTACCAATAGGTACTCGCAAATTGCGCATGCAATTTCAAGGGTGTCAAAAGGACACCCTGTTGCACCCCTGAAATAGATCTGTGAACAAATGTTGCGCACACACATGTCCCAAGGGCATGTGTGTGTGTAACCTTCAACTTTGAAAAATGCACTTTAGTGCATTTTTCAAAGTATCCGCTATTTACCATCTGGTATGATTTCGCGGTTAATAGCGGCCCAATAGCGAAATCGCTATTTTAAAAGGCATCTTGCATTGCATTTAAGGAATCCCAATTTGCGATTCCTTAAATGCAATCACAATTTAAGAAATCGCAAATAATTGCGATTTTTTAAATTGCGAGTGGCAAGTTGTTTCATGCATCGCAAAAGCTAATTTTGCGATCGCAAAAGGCCGATTTTGCGATTCGCACCGTTTGCGATCGCAAAAAGCTTTGATGCATGTGCCTGTAAGTGTTTTGCTTCAGGTTGGTGTTATTGTTGTGGTTTGGTTTAAGGTGCACGTTGGGGTAGGGTAAAAGTAGTTATTAGTATACATTACAGTTAGGAGAAAATTATGTTAAAAACTACATTAACCATCAGCAGTAGGGTTAATGGGTAAATGAAGGGCTATTCTTCGTATTTAGGGCCCCATTAAAGGAGGGTTTAAGGTAAATGCCAGAGAATTGAACAGTGATAAGATAAAATATTAGGGTCAGTGAAATAGTTGATGTGGAGGCGTCCGTGATGGCATGCTTCTGTACCCAACTGGGCCTGAGAATCAAAGCCCCCCCCTCCTCCTACTAAGCTCTCACTCCTCAGAGTCTAAAGAGCAAGGCGTAGCGTCCTAGCCCTCTACCAAAAGCTCCTGGACGCCTCACCAAGGGAATAAAGCGCTGTAAGACTGCAAGTGCGAGGGGCTTCGGCACTGCAGGCCTCCGTAGCCCATCTACGGCCCTCGGGCCTCAGACTGCACTCGCCTCGAGGGTGAGCTGCTATCGCTCTCCGCGAGGAGCCTTTCGCGGTTGACCAAGGTCACACGTGGATCACTCCGTTCCTTCTGGACACGGGCTCCCTCCCTCGAGGCCGTTTCACACAGGCCCTGCCAAGTGGCCTCAGGATGGCGACAGCAGAGATACCCCGCGGACTGCCCGCTATAAAAGGGCCGCAGCCCTCCATCAACCATCTCGCCTGCACTAGGAGGACCTGCCCGGCGCACGCTGAATCCCTCCTTGTGATCTTGGGCGCACGCTGGTTCTGTTTCGCTCTCTGTTCCCCAGCGCTTCGAGGCCTGCTGCGGATCATGCTGGAGGTGGCCGTGGTGCTGGTGGTCCTGCTCCCGGCAGTGGTGCACGGGGAGATCCCCGACAACTCGCTGGAGAGTGGGGTGAAGCTGTGCGGGCGGGAGTTCATCCGCACCGTGGTCATGTCCTGCGGGGGGTCCCGGTGGAAGCGCTACTCACCGGAGCCGGGCCAAGGCAGCACCAACCCGTACAGTGAGTAGTCATGGTGGGCCTGGGGAAGGGGGGTGGGCGGGTCTCCCCATCTGCCCCTTTCCGACCCTCACTAACTCTCTGTTTCTCCTCTTGTTTCTCCCACAGCACTCCTTGTCTTTCGGTACCCCCCTCACTCTGCCCTCTGACCTGCTGCCCCCTTCACCTCGGTGTTTCATACTCTCTTGCACGCTTCGCCTCTCCCCATCTCTCACTCTCCACCGATCTCTGCTTTCCTATGTATCACTCTCTCTCTCTCTTCCATGCTCTTCATTCGTCGTGTGTTCTCCCTTTCTTGTCCCCCTCCCATCACTGCTTCTTGCTCCATTCTTTGTCTCTCCTTCACACTTTCTGTTGTTCCCCCGCTGTCTCTCATCCTCTTGACTTTCTCTCTCTTCTTTTTTCTTCTCTCTTTGCTCTTTATTTCTCTTTCTCCTGTTCTCCCCCTCCTTCTCTCCTCTGTTTTTTCTTCTCTTCTCACTCTTTCTTTACCATTCCCTCCACCACTTTCCTCCCTCCACGCTTCCCTCTTTCTCCCTTACTGAGGCTAATAATAGGGCATTCCTTTCATTTCTTTTAGTGCACCTAGAGTGTGACATTTGTACTTGAAGTAAATCCTTAAAAACGTATTTCAACGAGAGGACAACCGCCCAAGAGTAGCCCGTGTAAACAAGCACTGGTAACTCCAATAGATCTCGTCTATGTAAGAGTGATTGGCTTTGCAATGTCTTCTAGGCATTGGCATGTTATACACCTCCGTGGCTGCTGTTCAGCATGCCTAAATGTTTGTGGCGCAGAGGACAGTGGCATAGAGTGGCGGCATATCGTATAGTGGCATGCATAGAATGGCGTGTCGTAGAGTGGAGTTTCATAGAGTGGAGGGTCGCAGCATCGTAGAATGCAATGGCGTAGATCAGGGTTGTGCAGAGTAGACTGACGTAGAGTACAGTGGCGTGGAGCGCAGTAGTGCAGAGTAGAGTGGATTGGCATATAGTGGATCGGTGTAGAGTGCAGTGGCACAGAGTGAACTGGCATAGAGTGCAGTGGCGTAGACTGGAGTAATGCAGAGGAGTGGCGTAGAGCACATTTGTGTAGAGTGCAGTAGAGTGACATAGAGTAGAATGGTGCAGAGTAGACTGCAGTTGCAGAGTGCAGTGGTATAAAAAAGAGTGGCAGAGAGTGCAGTGGTGCAGGGTAGAGTGTCTTAAAGTGCACTCGTGTAGAGTAGAGTGGCGTAGAGTGGAGTGCAGTGATGCAGAGTAGAGTGGTGTAGAGTGTAGTGGTATAGAGTGGCGTAGAGTAGAGTGGCGGAGAGTGCAGTGGTGCAGAGTAGAGTGTCGTAGAATACAGTTGCATAGAGTGGCTTAGAGTGCATTGGTGTAGAGTACAGTGGCATAGTGTATAATGTTGCAGAGTAAAATGTCAAAGAGAGCAGTGGCGTAGAGTCAGTGGTGCAGAGTAAAATAGAGTGGCGTAGAGTGCAGTGATGTAGAGTGCAATGGTGCATAGAAGAGTGGCGTTGAGTGCAGTGGTGTAGAGTATAGTGGCGTAGAGTGCAGTGGTGCAGAGTAGATTGGTGTAGAATGAAGTGGCATAGAGTTCATTGGTTTTGAGTAGAGTGCAGTGGTATAGAGTGCAGTGATTTAGAGTAGAATGGCATAGAGTGCAGTTGTGTGGTGCAGTGTAGATTGCAGTGACATAGCGTGGAGTGGTGAATAGTGCAGTGGTGTAGATTGGAGTGGTGTAGAATAGAGTGACGGAGAGTGCAGTGGTGCAGAGTAGAGTGTCGTAGATTACAGTTGCATAGAGTGGCATAGAGTGCATTGGCATAGAGTACAGTGGCATAGTGTTGCAGAGTAAAGTGGCATAGAGTCAGTGGTGCAGATTAGAGTGTCGTAGATTACAGTTGCATAGAGTGCATTGGCATAGTGTTGCAGAGTAAAGTGGCATAGAGTCAGTGGTGCAGAGTAGAATAGAGTGGCATAGGGTGCAGTGACGTAGAGTGCAATGGTGCAGAGAAGAGTGACACAGAGTGCAGTGTCATAGACTATAGTGGCATAGAGTTCAGTGGTGCAGAGTAGAGTGTCGTAGATTACAGTTGCATAGCGTGGCATAGAGTGCATTGGCATCGAGTACAGTGGCATAGTGTTGCAGAGTAAAGTGGCATAGAGTCAGTGGTGCAGAGTAGAATAGAGTGGCATAGGGTGCAGTGACGTAGAGTGCAATGGTGCAGAGAAGAGTGACACAGAGTGCAGTGTCATAGACTATAGTGGCATAGAGTGCAGTGGTGCAGAGTAGAGTGTCGTAGATTACAGTTGCATAGAGTGGCATAGAGTGCATTGGCATAGAGTACAGTGCCATATAGTGTTGCAGAGTAAAGTGGCATAGAGTCAGTGGTGCAGATTAGAGTGTCGTAGATTACAGTTGCATAGAGTGGCATAGAGTGCATTGGCATAGTGTTGCAGAGTAAAGTGGCATAGAGTCAGTGGTGCAGAGTAGAATAGAGTGGCATAGGGTGCAGTGACGTAGAGTGCAATGGTGCAGAGAAGAGTGACACAGAGTGCAGTGTCATAGACTATAGTGGCATAGAGTGCAGTGGTGCAGAGTAGAGTGTCGTAGATTACAGTTGCATAGAGTGGCATAGAGTGCATTGTCATAGAGTACAGTGGCATAGTGTTGCAGAGTAAAGTGGCATAGAGTCAGTGGTGCAGAGTAGAATAGAGTGGCATAGGGTGCAGTGACGAACAAGTTACTTACCTTCGGTAACGCTTTTTCTGGTGGATACAGTATCTGCCTGTGGATTCCTCACCTTATGAATATCCCCTGCGCCAGCATTCCGCGGAATGCTGGCGCAGGGGATATTCATAAGGTGAGGAATCCACAGGCAGATGTATCCATCAGAAGTAGAGTGCAATGGTGCAGAGAAGAGTGACACAGAGTGCAGTGGCATAGACTATAGTGGCATAGAGTGCAGTGGTGCAGAGTAGATTGCCGTAGAGTGAAGTGGCGTACAGTGCATTGGTTTTGAGTAATATGGTGTAGAGTGCAGTGATTTAAAGTAGAATGGCGTAGAGTGCAGTTGTGGGGTTCAGTGTAGGTTGCAGTGAAATAGAGTGGAGTGGCACAGAGTGGAGTGGTGCAGAGTGCAATGATGTGGAGTGCAGTGGGATAGTGTGGATTGTTTCAGAGTAGATTGAAATGGCATAGAGTGGAGTGGAGTGGTGTAGGGTAGAGTGGAGTGGTGTAGGATAGAGTGGAGTGGTGCAGGATAGAGAGCGATTGCGTAGAGTGGCATAGAGTGCAGTGGTGCAGAGTAGATTAGAGTGGTGTAAAGTGGATTTTCATAGAGTGGAGAGGTACAGAGTAGAGCTCATTGACGTCGAGTTTATTGGTGTAGAGTGCAGTACCGTAGAGGGCAGTGTTGTAGAGTAGAGTGGTGCAGAGTAGAGTGCAGTGACATGGAGTGGTGCAGCGTAGATTACAGTGGTGTAGAGTGTAGCAGCATAGAGTAGAGTGGCACAGAGTGGAGTGCAGTGTCATAGAGTGCAGTGGTGCAGTGTGGAGTAGAGTGGCGGAGAGTGCAGTGATGTAGAATTGAGTAGCACAGCATAGAGTGCAGTGGCATAGAGTGAAGTGGCGTAGGGTAGAGATCATAGAGTGCAGAAGCGTAGAGTGCAGTGGTGCAGAATAGATTGTTTTAGAGTAGAGTGAAGTGGCATGGAGTGGAGCAGTACATGGTGGAGTGGAGCAGTACATGGTAGAGTGAAGTGGTGCAGATCTGATTAGAGTGGCGTAGAGTGCAGTGCCACAGAGTGTAGTGTTGCAGAGTAGAGTGGCATAAAGTGGAATGGCATAGAATGAAGTGGTGCAGAACAGAGTGGAGTGGCCTAGACTGGAGTGGTGTAAAGTACAGTGGCAAAGAGAGCAGTTGGGCAGAGTAGAGTGGCGTAGAGTGCATTGGCCTATAGTGGAGTGGTGCACAGTAGAGTACAGAGGCGTAGAATGAAGTGGCACAGAGTGGAGTAGTGCAGAGTACAGTGTGTTGACGCTGAGAGGAGTGGCATAGAGTGGAGTGGGGCAGAGTAGGGTGGTGGTGTTGTGTAAAGTGGAGTGGTGCAGAGTTGAGTGGAGTGGTGTAAAGTGAAGTATGCATGGTGTGGTAGCACACTGCCATTACAGACAACACATTTTCAATTAAAGTGACCATTACATTTGCAGAGACATACAGTTTACTGACAAAACTATACAGTGCACAAACAATGTGTGGAAATGTCATCACCTATAGATTTGTTTTGATCATATTAAAATATTTTGTTTCCACCACACTTCAAAATTACAAACAAAAGTGCTTCATTTGTGCTACCCTAATTCTGATACATTCTGAATTATCTGCACTGTTCATTTATAGACATTTAAAAACAATTTGTGTGCTAGAAAAAGCCTTTCGTTTCACAGCACGAGTGTCACCTAAATGCTCTAACTTTGAAATTAGAGAAAGAAAAGTATACACCAAGCTCCCTCAAAAGACAGAGTCTGACATTTGACCTCTGTCTTTGAATACAGAGCAAATGTGACAAGATAAGAACAGGATTTAAAGGCCTGTTTACAGAAAGCGAGCCCGCAGAAGAATACAGTAAATAGGCTATGCTCCATAGGAGGGCCAAACTTAAGCTGGGCACCCTAAAACAAATAAAGCCTGCAAATAAAAAGCAAGCAAATGTGAGTTATAAACCACAAAGCCAATGGTAAGCAATGGGCGCAATGCATTCCGGGAGGGGGGGGGGTGGGGGTGGGAAGCTTTCAGAATGTCCTTAAGATCTCTTTAGCAAACCTAGACTGAAAAAGTGCAAATTAACAGTAATTACACATCTTACACATGGGAATCTCACAAGATATTGTACTTCCCCTTTGTTTTCACCAAGTTCAATTTCGAATATCATGTAAAGCCAGGTCACGCTAATTAAGTAAATCTGGGTTTGCGTAAAATATCTGGGTGTTGGAACTGTTCCCACCCGTCACACCCTCTTTCCATAGTGCGGTGGGTGATGCTCTGTGAAGCAAAGCCATTTCGCGCTGCAGGTGCATCATTCCCCACCATCCACTTCATTCAATGAAAATGTCGTCATTTGAAGTTACTTTGAAATACCCCCTAGACTCGGGCTTGCCCAGGATCACACCATTTGATCAACTGAAGGAGCCAGGATTTAATTTTGAATCCTTTTGTCCTCTCTTTCATCCACATCACCACAGGCGGCACCGCCTAGTTCTGCAGGAGGGAGAGCAGAACAGTATGCAACAAAGTTAGAATGAGAACATTTTACAGCACCACAAAGCTTCGGTCTCAAACTACCAGATCCGCAGAGATCTGCGCAGGCGCCGAGCAAACAGTGACAAAGAGGTGCTGGTGCCAACATCCACATGTACTCTCTACTGAACAGTGATTAATATCCCTGGGCTGCACAGTTGCTCACACCCAGCCCAGGTACCTGGCAACACAGAACCTTTGCCAAGGGAAATATTGGTACTACAAACGCAAACACTGTGTTGGCACCAATGTTCGGCGCGGCTGCTGACCGAGCAGGGCGGTGTTTAGGGCACCAGCCTTGCAAAGAGGTGTTGATGTGAAAGTCTCTAGGTATGGACTCTGTTGTTGGGTAGGGCAAAAGGACCAGCTGGGGCCATCTGCAGAGACAAGTGGACGCTGTGGACTCATTACAGAGAAAAAAAATAATTGGCAAATAGTTCTTGGCTTTGAAAGGCAGAGCTATTGATTGAGTCAATGCTTTTTAGGTCTCGCCTGAGCCAGCGCATGCGCTGCTCTGGCCAAGACATTTAGTAAGTGGGCTTTTAAAAGTCCGACCACACGCTTTTGCTGGCCTCAAGCTTGCGGTTACGCGCGCGAGCACGCGCACAGCCGCCATCTGGCTTTCCTTGCGGCACCCTTACAGCGCGCGATGAGGCGCCATCTGACTTTCCTCTCGCTTGCTCTCCCAAGCGCCTCGCTTTGCCCATCTCTCGCCCCATTTCTCCCGGTCTTTGCCTATCGGCCCTCTCTCTTCCCCTTTCTACTCTAGCTCGTAATCATGTGACTGTGTTTATTTATTTTTTCCCCTGTGTTTATTTATTAGTTCCCCTGTTCTACAGTCAGCAGCTTTAAGATGTTACGCCACAGCCTTATTTCAAATATTACTGGGCATAGATCGGTGTGTTTGGGTGGGAGTCCCTGTGTTTCTGTTATTTTTTTGTTTGTTTCACATGAAAGAAACGATCCAGTCAACAATGTCTGTCCAAAGACAAGACTATTGTATCTCCTTTCCAAAGCTCGCACGCTCTCAGACACATCTCTACGTCCTTCGGGCTGCAGCAAGTTCGTAGGCGTGACTCCAAGCTCCACTGCTTGCGCAAGCGCTCCCAATTCACGTTTCTAGCTCCCCGAAGCACTCCTGGATGATTTACAGCTCTTCAGATGTTTCAGGTCCTGCTTTTACAGGTTTCCAATGTGCTTCAAAATTCTTCTACTTACATTTCCGATGAACTGTCCTGTCCCGTCCCACGGTCAAGTGTTTACAGTTCACCAATATGTCACCACTTCCGGTTTACACTGTTCAGCTACCTTGCAGCCTTTACAATCGGGCTCCTTGGTTCTCAGCTGATTACTTTAGAAAACCTCTCTATCTACAGATCTATTTTAGTGCTTGAAGTGATGAGGGCAGACAGCAGCTTGCAGGTACATCGTTATTAGTTATAATAATATCCCCAGCGGAAACGCGTTCTGTACATTTTTTGTTAAAAATGGTAACCATCTCCTGCATTTGATAACAAGCTTATTGGTTCCATAAAGTAAATTACTTACGTACAGTTTTTGCATGCTGTTATGAGGCACTGGTCCAGCAGCAGTCAAAACGTGTTTCATTTTAACTGTTATGGGGCTTTTCCATGTTTCCAATGATCCATAATGTGTCTTTAATATTGCCAGATACTCAAACATTGCACACTTTTCAGTGATATTGCTGTGTGTGCAGTCTTTTGGCTTTTAACGCGCTAGTGGCGTATTCTGCTTTTAGCAGATGTTCTGCAATGAATTCATCAAATTTAGATACTTATAAAGTAATGTGTTCGTTCTTAATTAAGTTGTGTGAAGTATTTCTCGGATTAGTGCATAGCAGTGAACAAATGCATTTGACAGTCTACAAAATTACACACTAATGTAGCGCACCATGCAGCATAATTCCAATCAGCATAATAGCACTCAACGCCACACAGTTCCATCCCACACAATTCAAATCCACACGTTTCCATTCCACACCACATAATTCCAGACCAAACCACATCATTCAACTCCACAACACAATTCCACAACACACCACATACCCAATCCACACCACAGAATTCCACATCATGTCACAAAATTTAACAGCACACCATATTATTCAACTCCACTACATACCACTCCACAACACACAATACCATTCTATATAATTAACTCCATGACACTCAATTACACTCTACATAATTCCAGTACACTCAATGCCATATAATCACTATCCACATAATTCCACTGCACAATCATGCCACATAATTCCACTACACGCATTCGCTCCACACTACACATTCTCAAACCACACAATTCCACAGCTAACAATTCTAATCCAATCCACAAAATTCCACTCCACACCACATATGTCCACTCCACTCCATAACACACCAGTAAAAGACATTGTCATGTACAACACCAATAGCTCTTCTTGCAAATGTGACACATATAGGCATCGCACAAAATAATTTCAACTTCACAACATGCCACATAATTCCACTCCAAACCACCCACTTTATTCCACACAACACCACACAATTCAATGCCACACAATTCTAGACCATGCAACATAATTACATTCCACATAATACCACTCAGTGCTCCATATTTACACTCCACATAATTACACTCTACTCAACACAACATAAATACATCCCACATAAATGCAATCTATGCCACATACCAGAAATCCACATAAATGCACTCTACAGTCTAACACGTAATTCCAATAAGCATAATTTAACTCAACGCCACACAGTTCCAGGCCACACAATTCAACTCCACACATTTCGAATACACACCACATAATTCTACAACAAACAACAAATTTCAAATACACAACACAATTCCACAACACACCATATACCTCCAATTCACACCACAGATTTCCACATCATGCCACAAAATTTAACAGCACACCACATAATTCAACTCCACAACATGCCACTCCGCAACACCAATACCATTTCACATAATAAACTCCATAACACATAATCTCACTCTACATAATTCCAGTACATGTAATCCCATTTAATTGCTAGCCACATAATTGCACAGCACACCATGCCACATATTTCCACTACACAACTCCACATCACACAAATCCATGCCACACCGCAGACATGTCTGTCTCTCTGCATCATCCCCTAAATATAACACTGTGTCAGTAACTGTGATAAATAAAGAGTACCTCTGGGCACGTCTATCACTCCGCATCACTATGTCTTTTCACACTCCATCAATATGTTTTATCACACTGCATCACTATGTCTTTTCACACTCCATCAATATGTTTTATCACACTGCATCACTATGTCTTGTCCAGGGCCACTGGAATTATGCGATTGTGTGGCTGCTGCGATTTTCACATCATTATAGAGTTGCCGCATTTGCCGCATAATCTGCAGATTTTAACCCCCAAGAAAGTTTCTAGCTCAAACGGTTCAAAGGTTACTAAAAATGCGACGGCACGTGTTGCCGCACAGTGGAAGGACCTTTGCAAACCTGGACAGGTCAAATATTGCTGTATTTGGGTGTTTAATTGGTACGAACGTAATGCAACCAATGCCCAGAGAGTGTTACTAAGTTTAACAAGCATTGGCATAGCCAATAGGTCTCGCCTTTGGGACCTTATAAGTATTTAGTTATGCAGCACAATATCCTTGGTGCAACAACATCAACTGTTGCATGGGTAAACACTTATAAGGGCCCAAAGGCGAGACCTATTGGCTATGCCAATGCTTGTTTTCATTGGCATTCACATGCAAATTCATGTGTTATGACACATGCATGCAGGTGGACACTGACAGTAATCATGCAATGGACTTTCTGTTAATGGAAACCCATTCCAAGATGGCCACCAATGTGTAGTCGTGTGTCACGGCACGTGCATATGTGTGCATCATGACTCGTATGCAAGTGCACCATGATGCATGCGTGTGTTCTGATGCACCGCAGCCATTGTTAATTTACTGCAATACCATGGTGTCAGCCATTTTGGATTGGGAAATTAAAAATTGGAAAAGCAAAAAAAACAAGTGTACATCAGATCAAAAAAGGAAGTGAAAGGCATCATAGAACTTTCCAACTGTTGGTCCTCGTAAAAATGCATGAACATATTTAAATCTGTATGGGGAGTATGGGGGGTATCTGGGAGTGGAAGAGTAAAAACAGTGCTGGGAGAGAGAGCAGTAAAGGACAGAAAAATTAAAGCATCAGTGTGAAGTGCTCCATGTACAAGAAATATACACATCCCCTTTAGCTAGCACTGGAAGGCCATAGCACATCCAATCAGAACACTGCAAGACCAAAAGGCTCTGGGAGGGACAAACACAAGAATGGGGAGGGAAACCGCTGGATCACAAAAGAGCAGACGACAAAGCTGTCCAAAGATGAGCAAGAGGCTGACCAAATGCCCACTCTAAGCATATGTTATGTTTCTGAAACAATAGGTCTGCAAACAGGCAGCTAAAGCTCTGTCGCCTAGACCTAAAAACACTCCTATTGACTAGCTAGCGGTTTTTAATGTTCAATACTGAGCAGATCTGAATGCTGTGCTAACGCTGCATTAGATTTGTCTAGGCCTGTGCATAGATTTATTACGCAAGGACAATCTTTAATACAACTCCTTGAACACTTTAGCAGTAGTTCATGGAAATATTCTATTAACTTTGCTTATACAGTTTGGTAATTGTTTTTGCCACTGGTGTTTGTCTGAGTTATTCTGGCATGGTTACTTGGGCAAGGGTAGTGTTGCAACACATGCGTAATGTGAATGAGATTTTGATTTCTGATGGTTAATGGCGTTTTTGTTTGTCCTAACAAATGGTAAAAAAAAAGCAAAAACAGAAGATTTACACCTAAAAACACTGAGAACTACCGATTTTTGTACAAGCAGAATCTTTACTCACAATACATATAATACTCATAGTTCTCACGTGAACCACTTGTACTCCTCATACCGCACAACTTCCGACGGCACTATTTTTGTCCCCCACACACTCCTGTTCAGGGCATGAGCCATCAAGATGTCAAAGTCTAGGACTAGAGTCTGATCAAGGCAAGGGCTGGCAAATTTAATAGAACTTTCCTTTAGCGACGGTGGCACAGTTTTACAACTAGCCCAATATTTAACTTACTCGACCAACTGGGCTGTTTACCAGCTCCAGGAAGTTCGTCCTTTGAGAGGCGGGACATCCTGCCCTGGGAATTCAGGGAACGAGGTAGCACGGATTATGGCTTGGGTGAGAGCTGGAGCTGAGGATGGCGAACAGTTTGCTCTCAGGGACGTGGGTGGAGGAGGTGTAAAGGCTGGGGGACACACGTGTAGGGGATGATCAGAGTTGGGGACATGTGGATGTGGGACTCCTGATGAGCACTGAAAGTCCACCAGGGCCCCTCTTGAAGCTGTTGTACAGTTACTAACGCTGTGCCTTTTTAGGTCTCGCCTGGCGTTAGCAGTGCGCATGCGCTGCTCTCCCCATGCGAGGGCTTCTTGGAATCAATACGGTTCCAGAAGTTGTGTGTCCGCTCCGCCTACAATTTTCATTGGCGTGCGTCGGTTTTCGTCACTAATTATGCTGAACATACTTCGTTGATTGCACCGGAGGGTTTTTAGTCCCTCCTGGTTGCCACCCTGTCCGCTTTTGGCCCCGCCCACCGGGATTGAATCTTTTACTTGCGGCGGGAGACAGTGTCTCTTAATTAGCCGCTAAGCACTTTTTTTTGGTATTACCCCGTTTATCTTCAACAACGGCTGACGCGCCTTTCATTTCTCTGGCGCGGCTTGTTTCTTTGCCATTCAGCTCCAAGCGCGAGCGAAATACTTTCACTTTCGCGCTTACAGAAGCTTCCCCAGCCGTCCACTGGTGAAACACTCCTCCGGACACCGTGCTTCATTTTTTTTCACGGCTCGTGTTTTGTTTGCTTAATTTCATCGTTTTCTGATGTATGTCTGATCCGTGTTTCTCGTGTCTGCTGTCTCATGCATTTAATCACGGTGTGTCGCGCGTCTCGTTATCTGTGTGTCTATTCTGACTTCTGTTTATATATGCAGTCTGTCTCACCTACGATCTATCCTTTTGTCCACTTTTACTCCCCTCTACCACTGGTTGCTTGCCACCCTCTGTCCTTTTCTCCACTGTCACTCCCCTCTACCCCTGGTTCTGTGCCACGCTCTGTCCTTTTCTCCACTGTCACTCCCCTCTGCCACTGGTTCCCCATCACGCCCTGTCCTTTTCTCCGGACTGCGCTACTCGTCTCTTCAGCTCCCCGCCCCTCCATTCAGCCTGCCTTGCAGTGTCCAGCCTGGGTGGATGACCCCCTCCCCATCGTGAACTAGCACCGAAGTCATGAAGCACCGCTTTGTCTTCCATCGTACAGTGGGGTTTCTTTAGGGTGGGGTCGGGGAGTCCGTAAAAAAATCGCACAGAAACGCCCTCCCCAACAGCCTCCCCCCTCCACACACACACGCTACCCTATTCTTGGACACTTCAAGCTCCCAGCTCTGGGAGCTGCCCCTGTGGCGCTTCCTGTGCTCTTCCTACGCCCCTCCCCCGCACCAGCCCAGCACCCCCACACACACACCTTCTCTCCGTCCATCCCTGGAAGACAAGGGTCCGACTCCGCAAAAGGACAGAGGTGATCAGTGGGAGGTGAATGTGAGAAGTCTGGAGGGCAGAGAGGAGGTAAACGGAGAGAGAGAGGGAGAAAAGCGAGAGTAAGAGAGGAGGACAGTCATGACTGTGGCGCGGTGTAACTAGTTCAAACCATGTGTCATTGTGGATTGTACGTGTAGAGTACCTTTGTTGTCAGTCTTCGCTACATTGTAGCCATCGACGGAAAAGAACCCGCACTTCCATCGGCCGGGGGGGGGGGTTGCGAAGGCTAGGCAGCAAAGGCACACAGGAGGTGGCCGTCCAGTAGTAGCAGTAAGGGTAAGAGTATAGTACTGGGAACAGCGGATGAGAGTGCAGTGTGGGGTACAGCGGGTGATTGCTGTCTTTTTAAAATACCTCATCTACTCAAACTGCATTATGTCGCTGACGTATAGGTGCAAGCATGTTGCATTGATTTCGTGTATGCAAATTGATGATGCCTCTCTATGAGGGGCATATTAATACTATGGATAATGTGCTGCATGGCTAAATACTTATAAGGTCCCAAAGGCGAGACCTATTGGCTATGCCAATGCTTGTTTTTTACTATATAAAAACTTTGCAAAACTTGAAGTTTGTTTTAAAAAAACGCAAAGCGTCAAATCAATGTATTTAACCTGAAGTTTCTCCAAGCTGGAGATTGATGTACTGACAGCACATCTCTGGAGAAAGTAAGCAAGGGTTTGCCTCTATTTCTGAGCAGTGCTGTCTAAATTAATGCACTAACCTGGACAGAGGCGCAACTAGAGCCAAATTTCGTGAGGGGCTAAGAAACAATTTCGGGGGTGGCTAATTTTTCAAGCAATAGGCAGAGTGGAGCTGCAGGGGCTCTAAGAAGGGGTGAAAAAACAACAAAGGCTCATTAACAAGCAAATGGTCTTTTAAAGACCTGCGAAGTGCTCAGGTGCGGCTGTGTGTGTGCCCGGGAAGCTGTCTCAGCCCCGGCTGCCACACACGACGGGGGGGGGGGGGCTGAAGCCCTTTGAGCCCAATGGGCGTTGCGCGCCTGAACCTGGAGAACTATTGGGTTAAATGAATTCACTTTACACACTGCAGACGCATAAAAACAGGAGCTCGGCTCTTCGCTGTGCCAGCACAGCCCATCATGATATGCCCCAGTGTGTCTGTGCTTCAATTAATTACCACATACTTCACATTCATTCATGCAGTTAGCACCAGGGAAAGGTGACCTGGAATAGTCCAAACTGTCACTGCCACATCTACTTTTCTTCACACTCCTAAAAGTGCAACCGTGAGTGGTAAAAGCACCAGAGGCCTCTTGAGAAATACCACTGGCCCGGCCACTTACGTTTTTACAAATTAAGCCCTGAGAAGCGCTGCCCATTGGTTTTGCACACATACGACTTGAATGAAAGCTCCTCAGATGTAGACAGTCAATGCAAGCGCTATAAGCTCCTCTCAGCCGAGCCACTCATGCTCTCAGCCCACGCCCCCATTTCTGCATAGGAAGGATGCACCTGAGCTTGCTCTCGCCTCTGAGTCTGAGCCAGTCGTTGTGGCCACCAGACGCTTCCTGACTCCTTCTAGGCACTATGAGTGCGGCACTAGAGGTTGGCACTGACACTGTATAAGATTCCTTTCCCTGGATTGTCAGGTAATGATAAAGAGTGTGTGAAATCTGGGTAATTTCTATGCATGTAATTATGCGCGATTTCAGCATAATTACTCCAGTTGCACGTTAATCACATGAAATGTGAATCTGTAGTTCTGCATTATGTTAGCACAAAATTCATCCTCGCGTCAGTTTGTGGCACAAGGATGCATTTCAGCAAAAGCACTGCAAAAACCGCTGCTTGTGTTCCGTCGCTCGCAGTAAGGGTCATATTTATGAAATAATCGCGCAGCGCAGCAAGCCACCTTGCTGCGCTGCGTATAATGGAAAGGGCAGGAATGCGCCGTGCTTAACATCATACTGTGCATTCCAGTCATTTCCCTGCGCTGACGCACAATGTGCTGCCCAGCGCCAATGCAAGCCCCCTAGCACCATGGATCGATTTTGTGTGGGAAGAGGCACCTTCCTGCACAAAAACAATCCCAGCAGGCTTTTTCCATAGAAAGAGGAAGTAACAGGAAGAAATAAAGATATTTCTCCTCGTTACGTCTCACCTGGGGAGGCAAAGCATTTTGACGCCTTCCCAGGTCTACCACTGATGGTAAATCTGGGAGTGCGCAGACATCCATGGAACGCCTCCCAGGGGCAGAGTAAGCCAACTCCGCCATTTGCGCTGCGTTGCATTACTATAGATTGATCAAGCCACGTAACATGGCCTTGTGTGGCTTGATGAATCAAACTTAAGAGTTGCGTCACTCTTGCACGCTGTTCCGTGGCGCAAGGGTAACGCAACATTTCAATAAATATGTTCCTATATTTTCATCATGATCGTGCAATTCGGGGTATGGTTCGTACGTTTGTAAAGTGGCATCATTTTGGATGCTTCACGTAAGAAGCATAATGCAAAATTCCTGACATTATGTAAATTTCACCGGCGTAATATAAATTTCCGTCAGGCCTAGTAAGGATCACTTGGTCCTCCAGGATGAGACCCAGGTGACGGATGTCAGCGGCGGTTCAGGTAGAAAACCAGCAGGAAGGAACCAAAGGACAATGACAGAAGTTACTTCAGGGCTCAAGAGCGATTCTTGACGTCCTCAGAGTCTTCCCAAATTCACCAGAAATGAGTCTCACCTCTGTGATGGTCAGGTAGCTCAAGTCCATGTCCTGGTTTATGGAATCAGCCTCTTCTACATCCGAGATCACATGATGCATGCATCACAGCCCCACTCACCTGAAGCCCAGGTTCTGCAGGAGCCGAGATAGTCCGTCCTCTCACCTACAGGCTAGCCCTACACACCGAATGGTAACGAGTGTGAGCGATTAGCCATAAGGGGAAAGGGGGAAGAAGGTAGAAGAGACAAGAACTCTCTTGGATACTTGGCGGCTCTCGGTGTGATACTCGACACAATTCGATCAAGGAAAAAACACCAAACCATACTCCAGTCAGTATGTCCAGTGACAACACGCCCCTTAAACAAAGCAAACATACAAGGGTTTACAAAGGTAGAACAAAACATACAGCATACATACTGTAGCCCCAAGGTCTAGTCCCCTCCTATTACAAGAATCTAACTCAATGGTGGTAATAAAGAGAAGGGATACAGGGTTCCCAATTCCCAATTTCTTCATTGGAAATAATCCAAGGGTTCTTATTCCAATCATAGGACAATAACCAGGATACCCAACCCAGGAATAGGGAAGAGGAAATACTTCTTCAGTGGTCGAGACGTAGAGCAAAACGTCTCGTAACAAATCCAGGTATAGAACGGGAAATAACGGAAGGCAACGCACCACAGTTAGAATGGGGAGGGGCGATGTCAGAATAAAGGACTAACAGAGCGAGTCCGCTACGCTACCTATAGGCGGACATTGGTACAGTGCACTGACCTAGTAAAATGTGTAGGGGAGGCAAGGGAAGGAAAGAGTCAGCAAAAAACAGAAGAGTCCCTTGTCCGGTGGTGTGGGTTTCCACGCATCCAGAGCGATGCAAGGAACTCCGCTGAGCAGGAATCCGAACGTGAACCAGGAAGTCTGAGGAGCCGGCAAGCCAGTAACCTTCTCCCGGATAGGAGAAAGTAAGTCAAGTGTCATGGAAACGGAGGACGCGCTTCATATAGAGCACGCATCCTCCCACGTGACGGCTCCAATTAATGACAGTGCAAGCCCCTGCAAGAACTCACATTCGGCAGTTACAAACATAAACAAAACGGAGGCCTTCACTGTAAGTCTGTGCTCCTTTCGGGCCCCCCTGTGGGGCCTCAAGTGCTCCCAGGGGGTGTTGGGGGGGGGGCAGGCTCTGGCCAAAAGAAGCATTATGCTGATAACAGTGCTTTGTTTTCAGTTGGGGAGGGGTGATAGTCACTCTATCTACGAGCAAGGAGTACTGTATTCAAACGTCATCTACATCTCTCCCGAGGTTGGAATGTGCATTTCCCAACTCCTGGAAGACGGCGAGACTGGGGGCTCCCTGTCCGCATAGAGGAAGCGACACGCCCCACCTAGGAACTGGGGCCCCCTGAGAGCCATCGGTGAGTGAGGAGGCCAGCGGCTGCGGGCTGTTTCAATACACGGAGCGACCCCCCCTGATTGCTTGGGGGAGAGGCGGGGGAGTCCCGAACAAGCTTAGAAACCTCCCTGAACGGGCTGGGTAGCCGGGCCATCAAGTGGTCATCCAGGGCAATATAAATAGCTACGCTGAAGGGCACATCTGGGGAAGTGGGGAAAGACGCAGCTGGGGAAAGACGTGTGTGTATGGCAATAATGGTGGCTTTGTTGGATTGCGAGATGCCACTTTTAGTACGAGCGGAAAGCCGCAGCGTCAGTTGCCAGTGGTGCAGGCTCATTGAAGGGCTGCACTATTACGTATAGTGACTCTCAACGTAACATCAGTGATCTGCGGTGAGGGGGGCGGCGATCCGATTCTCTACAGACAACACCCGAAAATAGTGTGTTTGAACAGCTCTCCTGTGTGCAGACTACTAAATTAGCAGACCCTGCTAGGAATTTCCAGACACTGTTTGGAGAACTACGGAGCATCGCATTGTCAGCGTATGGATAGCGAAATACAGCAATTACGAACGCTGAGTAGGTGGCTACATGCGGAAGATCGATGCCGCTGAAAAAACAGCTGATCAGCATAAAGTTTACCCCAACTTTAGAGGCCACATAACATGGCATTAAAGTGCATGCCATTGTTCTACGTTTAAACGGACAGTACAGGGGATAACTACATTCGCCACATGATCACATTGGTAGGACTGTGCCTGACCTCAAGATGGCGTCTGGAATTCATTCGGACCATGGTTTCAGAGCATTCAGAGCATTTGGTTTCAGAGCATGGTTTCAGAGCATTTTACATTGACTGGCCCTTGACAGAGTAGCGGACACAGCGTGG
The DNA here is from genome assembly GCA_963921515.1 of Calotriton arnoldi. Classification (NCBI taxonomy): domain Eukaryota; kingdom Metazoa; phylum Chordata; class Amphibia; order Caudata; family Salamandridae; genus Calotriton; species Calotriton arnoldi. The sequence continues at coordinate 7,299,823 of CAWUFW010000013.1, read as the reverse complement.
TCCATCGTTAAAAGAGCCAGCCTGGAGCCGATCTTAGAGGGAAAACTGCTAAGAACGGCAGGAGTAAAGAGGACTACAACTCTGCGGCTGCAGTTCATTTTCTGCAATCACCATTGTCTTCTTTTAAACAAAACAACTAGAAATTCTTCATTAATAAACGTAAATCTTTAAGCCTAGGGCAACTCTGCAAAAAACTAACAGTGGCACACTCTTCCAAAATGGTAGACTACGTGGGAGCTGCATAGTGCAATATTAATTGTCTACCCTGCATCGAAGAAACTAATACACTGTTGAATGGGACTTTGGTAGACATGCAGAGCGAAAAGAAGTGCAAGCCTGCTGCTGCTACTCCCGACCGGAGCAGTCCAGAGAGCTGTAGTGCCTTACCTGTGTGGCTGTTGAGGACCGGGGCACCCTGGGGGATCCCGAGTAGCCCTTGGAGTGAGCGCTGATTCCACCCAGAGTGAGCACCGATCCCGAGACCAAGGTAGTGACCAAGGTACCTTGATTGACTCTGACGATCAGCAATTCTATGTGGCCTCATGACGTCTGAGGAGGTTTGAGTCTACAATGCCTGACCCTACAAAGGAGCCATACCGCGCATTGCGGCGACTAACCCCTCTCGACTACTGGAATTTGTGCCCTCTTCTTCCTCTTACACCACTCTATCTTCAGTCCTATCTTGTTGAATCAGTCCTGTTCTGAAGTAACAGCCTGTTCCTAATCGCATCACTTCCCTGTCAGCACATCAGTTCGGGTATCTTCACCTGACTTCTGGAATATGTGCCCCCTTCCTCTCCTTATACTTCTCCTCATCACCGCTACCCTAGTAACACCCTTCTCATATCCCCACCACCCCCCTCCTCCTCACTTTCCCAACATGGCCACCTCGCGAGTTAAGTCTGGAATTAATTGCTACAAAATCATTTATCCTCCTAACCTGACTAAAGCGTCAGCAAAACGATTCAAGCATAACACCATTGAATGTTTCCCTGATTCCCTTTTTGTTGATCAATTCTACAATGGTCATCTTGGGAGGCTCAAAAACAATCTCATTTTTTTCACTCATGACATCCCCTCCTGGTCCACCAGCTTATATAATTCCCTTAACGTCACCTCCTCCTCTTCTATCCCTCATGGGAAACAGCTAAAGATTTCCCCCTCTGCGTGTCATGATCCAAGCTAAAGACACCTGTCTCTCTCTCTTTGACCACCTCTTCCCCACCCTACTCCCCTCCCCTGCGACCGGACTCTCCCTTGACTCTTCATCTAACTCCACCCATTACTCCCTATCTCCTCCCCTGACCCCCCTACATAGGCTGCACCCTCGGGAGGCACAGGCTGACCCTCTTCCCCCCCCCTCCCCTGCTCCCTCCTCTCCCATTCTTCCCCCCTCACAGTGTGCCCCCCCCTCCATCTCATCAGCCTTACCGCTAGTTAATACGCTCCTCGTCCAATCTGCACCATCCCGGTACTCCAATCTTATCTCCTCCCCCCTATCCCTACCTACCACCCCCCTTTTTTGTCCACCTCTCCTCCAACCTTCTCCCCTAGTCAACTTTCCTTACGTTCCCCTATTCCCTCCTCTTCTCCTCTTTTCTACCCCCTCCTCCCCTCGCTATGTACCCCGAATTCTTTACAAACCCATTGCATCTCTCTTCTTCCCCCCACTCCTCCAGTAATGCTGTGCTACCCCATTTCCCCCTTGGTAACCCTTTCCTTTCCCTCCCTCGGACCCAGCAGAACCACTTTCTCTCTTCAACTTCCCTATCTCCCATCCCCCTCACTCTGCCAGGTGCCCGTTCCCTCACATTCACCTCACCTAGCTTACAGGACCCCTCCAACCCCCTCCCTCTCTTCCGCCCAAACCTCCTCCCTTCCTTTGACTCCACTCATTCCCCCTCCCTTTCTGCCCCACCGCCTCGTTCCTCACCTATCTCCCCCTAATTATGTCCTCAATTCCTATCCTTCTTGCAACGTCAACAAAGACAACTCTCCTTTCACCTCTGATGCACCAATGCCCGCTCTCAACCACCACCTTTCCCCACCCCTGAACCCTGTACCCCAACTCACCTCCCGTACCCCCACCTCTCCCTGCTCTCCGCCGCCAACTGCACCCCCTCCTGTTTCTATCGAGCCACCCAACATGCCGTGCTCTGCCCTACTCTCTCTGGAAAATAAGCTAGGTTCTCTCATCACCTCCATCGCCCAGCTTGAAGCTACCATTTCACTCTTAAGCTCCAAGATTTCCACCTTTCCATACACCTCAATTCCTTTGGAAAACACTTACCTTCCCACGAGACCTGCAAACATCGCAAACTCACTCAAGTCCTCGAACGCCACCCTTCTTCCACTTTCCTCTCCAAGTAACCCTACTATCTACACTATTCCGACCATCTCCTCTGTCAGAACCAATCATCCACCTAAATCCTCCCGAGCATCCTCATATAAGTACAATATCCCTATCCCCCCTCATAGCCCAAGTGCCCCTGTCACCAAAACAGTCTCGGCAGAGTTGCGCTGTCTGCTCCACAACTGCAGATCTGCAATAAAACACAAACTTGAAATCTCCGATACCATCACCCTTCACAATATTGACATGCTCTTCCTCACAGAGACCTGGTTCAACGATACCTCTCACTCTATGTTTGATCTCCTCTTACCAACAGGCTACTCTATATTTAGAAATGACAGAATAGACAAAGTTGGGGGAGGTGTTGCAGTCATCTTTAGAAACTCCCTTCAACTCAAGGCTTTTCCTAACAGCTCCTTCCGCACTTTTGAATGCCTATCTCTTGAGCTTTAATTGCACCAACGCTCACCCCTCAGATTCCATGCCATTTACCGCCCGCCTGGCAGCGGCCCTTCGTTTATGGAGGAACTCACTGACTTCATCAGCGACCAATACTTGCAAAGTGACAATCAGATTTTCGTGGGTGACTTCAATCTCCACTGGGGCTCGCTGGATGACTCTTCTGCGAATACGCTGGCCACCTTTCTCTCCGCAAACGATCTTATCCAACACTGCACAGAAACAACACACTCTAAGGGCTCAATCCTGGACCTTGTTATTTCTAAAGCAGACATGCTTACTATCGCTATCCCTATTCATGTAGACTGGTCTGACCACCTCCTCATCCCATTCTCTCTTCACCTATCACACTCTATAACTCTCGGCCAACCTAAGAGGACTACTTCATGGTTCCGTAACACGAAAAATATCGACCTCGGTACCCTCTGTGATTCGGCTTTGCTATCACTTCCAAGGCTAGACCCGAACCTGGATGTGAATGAACTCACCTCCCAATGCCTCTCAGTCGAAATCAACAATGTCGCTCCTCTTCAAAGCAAGAGGAAAAGGCCTATTCCCTCAGCACCTTGGTTCAACAAATCCCTTTATGAAGAAAGAAAGTACCTAAGAATCCTGGAGAAACGATGGAGACAAGCGCCCTCCACCAATAATTTGGCCACGCTTCGTTCAGCAAGATCCAAGTACCACAAGCACATCTTCCTTGAAAAAGCATCGCACTTCAGAACCCTCCTCGACTCAGCCAAAAATAGACCCAAAAAACTATTCGACCTCATCAAGAATCCAAACGGCCCTCCTCCAACCTCCAAGTTGGAGGATTCTACAAAGAAAGCAGCGGAATTCGCTTTATTCTTTGACGAAAAAGTGAAATCACTTGTGGATCAGGTCAGTCATCCTACCCCTCCAGAGGAGCGCAAATCCTTAGCCATTTGGCAGAACTTTGACTCCATCTCTGAAGATGCCCTACTCAAATGCATCCTCGAAACAAAGCCCTCCAACCATTCTCTTGACCCCATCCCTAGTGCCATTGCAATCGACTTCTACACCCATTCTCTTTCCTATTGGACCACTCTGGTTAACCTCTCCCTCTGTCAAGGCTCCCTTCCTGTTCCCTTCAAAACTGGGCAGGTTACCCCTCTTCTTAAAAAACCCACTGCTGATGCGAACGACCTCAACAACTTCCGCCCCAACACTAACCAACCTTTTCTTGTGAAAATCACTGAAAGATGTGTAGCGAAACAACTTTCCCGTCATATCAAGGACAATGATCTTCTTGACAATTTCCAGTCTGGCTTCATTCAAAACTGCAGCACTGAAACAGCCCTGCTGCAAGTGATCGATGATGCGCTGCGTATACTCGATTCAGGGGAGTCTTGTCTTCTGATTCTTCTTGATCTTTCTGCAGCCTTTGATACTGTCAATCACAACACTCTCCTTAACACTCTTCAACAAAGAATGGGCATGGAAGGCACAGTGCTTAAATGGTTTGCTTCCTTCCTCTCTGATAGAGCCCAAATGATCAAAATAGCGAACAGTCTTTCATCTCCTTTGGCGGTAGGTCAAGGTGTTCCTCAAGGCTCTATACTTGCACCCACTTTGTTCAACCTCTATTTGGAACCATTGGGAAATCTCCTAAGTAAATCTGGGATCCCCTATCATCTCTATGCGGACGACACTCAAATCTACCTCAAGGTGCCCTCCACACACGATCTCTCCATCCTAAACTCTACTCTCGACGCCATTCAAAACTGGATGCTAACTCATCAATTGATTCTGAATCCCTCCAAAACTGAATTCCTCCTCCTCTCCTCCTCACTCTCTCCTCCTCCGGTTCAATCATGGATGGATCAGATGAATCTACTTAACAATAAACTTATCATTGTCGACAGCGCAAAATCCCTTGGTGTCATACTCGACAGAAAACTCAATCTACTCTCCCACATCAATTCCATTGCAAAGTGTGCTCGATACCAACTGCGCTTTCTCTGGGGGATTCGACGCTTCTTCCCAGAGCAAGACCGAAAAACCCTGGTCCAATCGATGGTTCTCTCTAGACTGGACTACTGCAATTCTCTTCTTACTGGCCTCCCCAAATCCCACCTGTCCCCCCTCAAATCTGTGCTCCATTCAGCAGCTCGCTTCATATATGGGACCAAAAGAAGCGACCACATCACACCCATTTTATCCTCCCTCCGTTGGCTTCCCATCGAGGCAAGATCTATCTACAAGACTGCCTGTATCACCCACAAAGCCTTGCAGTCCTCATCTCCTCGCTACTTGGCGAATAAACTGAAACTCTCTGGAGGCTCTAGACCACGGGTACTCATAGTACGGCCCGCGGGCCGCCAGCGGTCCGGCAAGCCTTCCTTGGCGGCCCGCGGACCTTGCAGACATCGTACCTGTGTTTTTTTTTAAAGTGTCAGCAAACACCGCGGTTGCAGCAGCGCGGACTCTGAGAGACTCTGCTCTATGGGGGCCGGGCGATTCTTTAAATGACCATTCACTTGTTAATGAGGTTTTGTTGTATTTCACCTCTTCTTAGCGCCCCTGCATCTCCACTCTGACTGAGTGGAGATGCAGGGGCGCTAAGAAGAGGTGAAATACAACAAAGCCTCATTAACAAGTGAATGGTCTTTTAAAGACCTGTGAAGTACTCGGGTTTGGCTGTGTGTGTGCCCCGGAAGCTGTCTCAGCCCGGGCTGACACACACGCGGGGTGAGGTGAGAGAGGGAGAGGTGAGAGAGGGTGACAGAGAGAGGGAGACAGAGAGAGGGAGACAGAGAGAGGGAGACAGGGAGACAGAGGGAGGGAGACAGAGGGAGGGAGAGAGAGGGAGACAGAGAGAGAGGGAGACAGAGAGAGAGGGAGACAGAGGAGGGAGACAGAGGGAGGGAGACAGAGGGAGAGAGACAGGGAGACAGAGGGCAACAGACAGAGGGAGACAGACCGAGGGAGGGAGACAGACAGAGGGAGACAGACAGAGGGAGGAGGGAGACAGAGGGAGGGAGAGAGAGGGAGACAGAGAGAGAGGGAGACAGAGGAGGGAGCCAGAGGGAGGGAGACAGAGGGAGAGAGACAGGGAGACAGAGGGCAACAGACAGAGGGAGACAGACCGAGGGAGGGAGACAGACAGAGGGAGACAGACAGAGGGAGGAGGGAGACAGACAGAGGGAGGGAGACAGACAGACAGAGGAGGGAGACAGACAGAGGGAGGGAGACAGACAGACAGAGGGAGGGAGACAGACAGAGGGAGGGAGACAGATGGAGGGAGACAGATTGAGGGAGACAGACGGAGGGAGACAGACAGAGGGAGACAGACAGAGGGAGACAGATAGAGGGAGACAGATAGAGGGAGACAGATAGAGGGAGGGAGACGGAGGGAGGGAGACGGAGGGAGACAGACAGAGAGAGACAGACGGAGGGAGACAGAGGGAGGGAGAGGGAGGGAGACAGAGAGAGGGAGGGAGACAGAGAGAGAGGGAGAGGAAGACAGAGAGAGAGAGGGAGGGAGACAGAGAGAGAGAGAGAGACAAACAGAGTGAGTGAGACAGGGGGAGACAGAGAGAGAGGGAGGGAGGGAGAGAGAGAGAGGGAGGGAGACGGAGAGAGAGAGGGAGGGAGAGATAGAGAGGGAGGGAGGGATAGAGGGAGGGAGACAGAGCGAGAGAGAGATAGATAGAGAGAGAGAGAGATGTGTGTATGCCGGGTCTGGTGGCTCAGTGGACGAAGGCGTCCGCTGCAGGGGCCTGTGTTCAACCTCATGGTCATAGTTTTTTTTTGCTCTAGCCCCGCCCCCCTCCCCCACTGACCCCGCCCCCACCGGTGCGGCCCTCGGCCACAAACCACACTGTAAATTTGGACCCCGAGAGAAAGTTTGTGAGTACTCATGCTCTAGACCATCACGTAATGCGGAAAACCTATTGCTTGAACCTCCCACTTTCAAAAAGGAAAGATCGATGGCCCAATCCTTTTCAGGCAACGCAGTGAGAATCTGGAACTCACTTCCGCCTCAGCTCCGGACCACCACCTCTTCCCGGTCCTTCAAAACTGACCTCAAATTTCTCCTTCTCCAAAGACACTTCCAAACCTAATTCACGCCCTCTCTACTCCCTCAAGGAAGTTCTTCCACTATAGGAAATTCTGTACTCCATGCCTATAGAAGTGCCTTCCCAGTGTGTTCTGAGTGACTGCCACTTATTGCAGTATTATACCTCTATTTGTATTTTGTATCTTATGTATCATGCACACTTGTCACTTTTTCCTCTTGTAACGTATCATTTGCTACCTCTTTTTGTATCTTGTTTGTTTTTGTTATTTGCACAATTGTCACTTTTTCCTCATGTAATGTAACGCTTGCTTTTGAATTATGCTCACCTGTAATTTACTCCTCATGTAATGTTGCAGTTCCTATTGTGAAGCGCTCTGACACCTTCGGGTAAAGTCCGCGCTATATAAAAACGCATAAATAAATAATAAATCAGTAAGCTGCTCTTTAATGGGCCTTCACTAACATCTTTTGTCATTTATATCCTGCCTGGAAGCAGCTGTCACACGAGAAGGGACTCCAAATATTCATCAAACCCCCACCACCATTTCTAATAATCCCACTGTGGATACTTGTACGCGTTAGTGAGGCCTGCCTGGCCGGAATAGTATGTTTGGAAATCATGTATTTGATTGCATTTTTTGAAAACGGTAACAGAACTTAACTTTAGTGTTTCAGTCTAGACATATTTAAATATTGCCACTTTAATAGAAAAATTGTGAACATTTTTGAGGGGAAAGCCCAATGATTTTTCCCCCCACGAGCTGCCGGGGGGGGGGGGAGGGGCGCGGCATTAAAAGGTTTGAAGACTACTGCCCTAAACACTCCTAAAAGGGGCCGCTGAATCAAAACGGTCAAGCCAACACATATATAAGCAGGAAAGCAGGAGAGGAGGGTCAGAGCCTGGGGGTCATTTCACTGATCTTAGAGTGATCAGAAGGGGAACAAACCGCGCATGAGGCGCGGGTCCTAACAGCAGGATTACCCATTACTGCTAGACCTCATGTGCCTCTTTTTAGTCTATGCTTCTAGATATGCCTTTTTATATATTTTTTTAACATAAAATGAACGGAGTCATCTTCTGAACACATTAAACTAAAGGAAGTGAAACAAATGCAGTAGGGTAAGATGTAATGGCGGAATGAAGCACTGATGCCTTAATGTATGTCTTGCATTTCAGGGGAGCTCCTGGACTGGCTGAACAGTGACCACTTCTTCTTGCTTCCTGACCATCTCAACTCACTTCCAGATGGGGAGCGGGCCGGCCAGGACCCCGCAGGAGCCGCTGCACCCCTTGGAGGCGCCAAACTAGACAATCTTCTGGGACCCCAGGAAGGCCCGATGCACGAAGAGGAAAATGGCCAACTCATGGCTGCACCGTCCCGTTCCAAGCGGAGCACGAGCCCTGCAGGCTCCTGCTGCAGGCGCGGCTGCACCAAAAGCGAGCTGGTGCGCTTCTGTTAGAGGCCACCTAGGAACCAACCCAACCAAACAAAACCTACCCGAAATCCACACAAAACCACAAGAGCAGAGCAGCCCTCTTTTCTCAGCGACAACACTGACAGTGGGACTTTGTGCAATGCATTGATGTGAAAGATGACCCTAAAAGTTGTGTGAGACTCTTGAGGGGGCTACAAGACATGATCAAACCTGTACCCAGGCAGGAACTAGTGCATTGATGTGAAAGATGACCCTAAAACTTGTGTGAGACTCTTGAGGGGGCTACGAGACATGATCAAATCTGTACCCGAGCAGGAACTAGTGCGTTAATGCGAAAGATGACCCTAAAAGCTGTGTGAGACTCTTGAGGGGGCTACGAGACATGATCAAATCTGTACCCGAGCAGGAATTAGGGAACAACACCGAAAACTTGGTCAGCAGAAGCAAAAGGGATAACAGACCTTCTTTCCTGGTGCCACGTGCTGTAGCTTTAGGTGCAAGAGGCGGGGGCTCATGATTAGGACAGGATGAGAGAGTAAAGGTGGGGCGGGACCCTGATACTGCCGGGCCCACATTGAAATGCTTGGTGGCCACTCGTGCAGTGTTTATTTAACAAAGTACCCTGTTGTGGTGCTGTGAAGTGCAAGGCATCGGAGATTTGACTTTAACCCTCAGGGGAGGGCGTGGCTTGGGAAGCAGGCACCTTAAAGGGCCAGGACTTCACCTCCCAACCAGGGACCTCCCAGCCCCCCAAAATACATGTGCCCGAGTAAGGGCTAAGGAACCTCAAACCAATGAGGACACATTAATATCACAAGTCCCTTTGTGGCAGTCTGGGAAGCGGCACTCTTGCAAGCCTCAAGTTGGTCCCTCTGAGAGAGCTTCGAGGTTGGGGGCAGGGTCAGTCTACAGGGACTTCATAGCCAAATCAGGAACAGTTCCCGACTTTGTACAGGAAAACAGAGAAAGCACCTTTATTTAAGCTTGCTTTTTTTTAATATAATATCTGTTATTTTGTGCAGCCTAAATGTGTTTATTGTTTTTACAAAAACTATGACCTCTATTGGGAGAACACCTCTGAGGAAGGGGCACCCCTGAGGGTGGGGCTTGGGCTAGAGAGAACTGTAAATAAATCAAATATTCAATAGCACATGGCAGGAGTGATGGAGAGTGGCGAAATAGATGAGATGCGCCCTTGGCCCTCCTGTTCAACACAGTCCCTTACATGTCATTGGCTTCCCTATACATTTACCTGTGCACAAACCAAGATGTGCAAACTGGACACCGGCTGCTTTGGAAACTGATGCAGTCTGTGATGTCCCCAAAGCAAAAAGAGGTTGCACTGTGAATCGGCCATTTGCAGAGGGTCACAAAATGGCTTACCTAATGAATATTAATTCGGTAGGTCACTAAATGAGACCCCCAGTGATTGGCTGCAAATTCAGGGATGGTGGCCTGCTAGAAACGGCAAGCCTACATCCCTGCATGTGCATTCCCAAACTGGAATCAATTAAAAAAAGAAAGCAGTTCTTGTTCCTTGAAGGGACACGTGCTGCTTTTAAATGCACGTTTTGGCAACACCAATAGGCCGGGTTCGCCCTTCTGAGGGCTAACTAAAATGTTTTCAAAAAGCCTGCTGCACTAAAAAAAACAAAAAACACACACAATGGCTTTCTGCATCGAGTGCATTTATGAGATGAAGAATTGAATCTGTCATGATTCAGTCTGCTTTTGAGATGGAAATAAGTCCCTAATGTGTGGAAGTGCAAGCTGCGGAATGATACACTGAACAGCCAATGAGGTTCGGAGAAATACTGCTCTGGGTGCAGGCGAAGCCCACTCTATGCATATCTGAAAGAATTGGTAACAACAGGTCTGCAGACAGCTGTGCTGTCAGGCTAGACCTAAAAATGAATCCCCTGCTTGTTCCTAGGGTGCCTAACACGATTCACTAAGGGGGGCTGTTTCACGGGGACAGCTTTCCTGTGCCAACCAGACACCACCCTGACCTCGGTGTCTGTATCCCATCCCTAGTTCGCACCACAAACCCCTGATATATTGCATTACAATCAGCCAGGAGGACACACTCCTTTCACGCCTCCTCCCAACTGTGATTCAGAAAGAGTCCAAAAACTTCGTCGGAAAGGCTTTTCGCAGCATGCCTTCGATGCACGGCATCCTTGTGTTTTGGGGTCACAAAGCTTGTGATCTTGTGAGTTGCAGGCTTTGTGACTGCTAGATGCAATGATACAGAAGGCCATTGTGTTTTATACTTTTCCAGCACAGCCTGTCAGACGGACTGTGAGTCGAGAGGCTTCTATATGGGATATGTGTGTGTGTGTGGGGGGGGCATTCGACCCTCAATGTCAGTGGCATAGTATGGGTGCCATGGATTTAACCAAGCAAGGAAAATGCCCCCAGGCACCTGGTTGGGTAGTAAAAGATAGGCATAGTCTAAGAGCCAGGGACAGTGGTGAGACTGCACCTGCTGCACTAGTCATCAGGGCTCTTTTGAGGCTAAGGGGTGAGGACAGAATTGGGGAGTTGGATCATCACCTCCGTCCTCCTTAAGGCAAGCAGACGTGTTCGGCGACTTGCTTACGTATGCCCACAGCCTTGCTTCCACCGCTGGCCATGCGTGCCCGCCAGATTCCTTCCTGGTCATCTGGCATTGGCTGGCCAGCTGTGGGCAGGTCTGTGATTGGTCTGTTCTTTCCCTTTAAAGAAGCTTCCACCGCTAGTGCACAAGGCTCTGACATTGCTTGTTATTTCAGCAGGGCGAGGAGTCCGGATAGTTCACAAGAAACCAGGACGGACCATAGTCCCAGGAGGGGCAGGTCCACGCTACGTGTTTAGCATAGCCAGACAAGATACATTTACATATAAGAATCTAAATAGAGTTCATTTATATCATAAGCAGATTTCTAGAAAATATGCCACAGATCCAGTCCTACTGTACTCCCATTGGATATCCCTGTCAAATGAATGGCAGGAAGACAAGCCCCTGCTCTCACAGGCAACCTGTACAAAGGCGGGAACTTGAATATGCTTTTCAAGGTGGCCATGGCCTGCTCTTCTAGGCGCTTGTTGGTTTGGGGGCACCTCATCACCCGCACTCACATGTGCCGCGACAGGCCGCAGGACATGTACCAAGTTGCATGGTGGGGGATATACTATCTTCTTTACATTTTCCCTCCAGAGGCACTGATTGGCCTTTACGCTTGATAGGTACACAGCATGAGCAATGGCACCTCTGCCCACGTTGGACAAGGGGTCTCGTAGATGCCATCGCAGAGTACACACAGCCCTTACAAGGTACCCCTTTCCTGCTTCCATTTCACACGGTAACTTGGTATTCAACTTCAACTTGACATACTCGGTGCTACTGCTCAGCTTTGTCAGGCAAGGCTTCTTGTTCCTGCTGACTCTTTACACTAGCAGATATTCTGTGCAATCATAATCATGGCCTCACATGCTTCTGTGGGGTCTCACTCCATTCCAAAACTTGACATCCTTCCGTGGGGTCTGACTCCATTCCAAAACTTGACATCCTTCTGTGGGGTCTCACTCCATTCCAAAACTTGACATCCTTCCGTGGGGTCTGACTCCATTCCAAAACTTGACATCCTTCCGTGGGGTCTGACTCCATTCCAAAACTTGACATCCTTCTGTGGGGTCTCACCTCATTCCAAAACTTGTCGTCCTTCCGTGGGGTCTCACTCCATTCCGAAACTTGACATCCTTCTGTGGGGTCTCACTCCATTCCAAAACTTGACATCCTTCTGTGGGGTCTCACCTCATTCCAAAACTTGACGTCCTTCTGTGGGGTCTCACTCCATTCCAAAACTTGACGTCCTTCTGTGGGGTCTCACTCTATTCCAAAACTTGACGTCCTTCTGTGGGGTCTCACTCCATTCCAAAACTTGACATCCTTCTGTGGGGTCTCACTCCATTCCAAAACTTGACATCCTTGTGTGGGGTCTCACCTCATTCCAAAACTTGACGTCCTTCTGTGGGGTCTCACTCCATTCCAAAACTTGACGTCCTTCTGTGGGGTCTCACTCTATTCCAAAACTTGACGTCCTTCTGTGGGGTCTCACTCCATTCCAAAACTTGACATCCTTCTGGGGGGTCACAATCCATTCCAAAACTTGACCCAACAACTTCAGTGGGGTATTACTTCATTCCAAAACGTGACTATCTTCTGTGGGGTCTCACTCTATTCCAAAACTTGACATCCTTCTGTGGAGTCTCACCTCATTCCAAAACTTGACATCCTTCTGTGGGGTCTCACTCCATTCCAAGACTTGACATCCTTCTGTGGGGTCTCACTCCATTCCAAAACTTGACATTCTTCTGTGGGGTCTCACTCCATTCCAAAACTTGACATCCTTCTGTGGGGTCTCACTCCATTCCAAGACTTGACGTTCTTCTGTGGGGTCTCACCTCATTCCAAAACTTGGTATCCTTCTGTTGTGTCTCACTCCATTCCAAAACTTGACTATCTTCTGTGGGGTCTCACTCCATTACAAAACTTGACATCCTTCTGCGGGGTCTCACTCCATTACAAAACTTGACTATCTTCTGTGGGGTCTCACTCCGTTCCAAAACGTGGCTATCTTCTGTGGACTCTCACTCCATTACAAAACTTGACTATCTTCTGCGGGGTCTCACTCCATTTCAAAACTTCTTTCTTCTGTGCGTTCTCACTCCATTCCAAGACTTGACATCCTTCTGTGGGGTCTCACTCCATTCCAAAACTTGACGTCCTTCTGTGGGGTTTCACCTCATTCCAAAACTTGACGTCCTTCTGTGGGGTCTCACTCCATTCCAAAACTTGACATCCTTGTGTGGGGTTTCACTCCATTGCAAAACTTGACTAGCTACTGTGGGGTCACAATCCATTCCAAAACTTGACCCAACAACTTCAGTGGGGTATTACTTCATTCCAAAACGTGGCTATCTTCTGTGGGGTCTCACTCTATTCCAAAACTTGACATCCTTCTGTGGAGTCTCACCTCATTCCAAAACTTGACATCCTTCTGTGGGGTCTCACTCCATTCCAAGACTTGACATCCTTCCGTGGGGTCTCACTCCATTCCGAAACTTGACATCCTTCTGTGGGGTCTCACTCCATTCCAAAACTTGACATCCTTCTGTGGGGTCTCACCTCATTCCAAAACTTGACGTCCTTCTGTGGGGTCTCACTCCATTCCAAAACTTGACGTCCTTCTGTGGGGTCTCACTCTATTCCAAAACTTGACGTCCTTCTGTGGGGTCTCACTCCATTCCAAAACTTGACATCCTTCTGTGGGGTCTCACTCCATTCCAAGACTTGACATCCTTCTGTGGGGTCTCACTCCATTCCAAGACTTGACATCCTTCTGTGGGGTTTCACCTCATTCCAAAACTTGACGTCCTTCTGTGGGGTCTCACTCCATTCCAAAACTTGACATCCTTGTGTGGGGTTTCACTCCATTGCAAAACTTGACTAGCTACTGTGGGGTCACAATCCATTCCAAAACTTGACCCAACAACTTCAGTGGGGTATTACTTCATTCCAAAACGTGGCTATCTTCTGTGGGGTCTCACTCTATTCCAAAACTTGACATCCTTCTGTGGAGTCTCACCTCATTCCAAAACTTGACATCCTTCTGTGGGGTCTCACTCCATTCCAAGACTTGACATCCTTCTGTGGGGTCTCACTCCATTCCAAAACTTGACATTCTTCTGTGGGGTCTCACTCCATTCCAAAACTTGACATCCTTCTGTGAGGTCTCACTCCATTCCAAGACTTGACGTTCTTCTGTGGGGTCTCACCTCATTCCAAAACTTGGTATCCTTCTGTTGTGTCTCACTCCATTCCAAAACTTGACTATCTTCTGTGGGGTCTCACTCCATTACAAAACTTGACATCCTTCTGCGGGGTCTCACTCCATTACAAAACTTGACTATCTTCTGTGGGGTCTCACTCCGTTCCAAAACGTGGCTATCTTCTGTGGACTCTCACTCCATTACAAAACTTGACTATCTTCTGCGGGGTCTCACTCCATTTCAAAACTTCTCTTTCTTCTGTGCGTTCTCACTCCATTACAAAACTTGACATCCTTCTGCGGGGTCTCACTCCATTACAAAACTTGACTGTCTTCTGTGGGGTCTCACTCCATTACAAAACTTGACTGTCTTCTGTGGGGTCTCACTCCATTACAAAACTTGACTATCTTCAGTGGGGTCTCACTCCATTCAGCAACTTGACTCACTATCTCCAATGGGGTTTCACTCCACCCCGAACCTTGACTCACTATCTCCAATGGGGTCTCACTCCATCCCGAACCTTGACTCCTTATCAGTGCCTGTGCATAGATCCGCTCTACACAAATATCATGCATTAAATACAGGTTAGTGGTGTTTTTAGGGCACTACCCACAATTCTTGTGTCATACACTGCAGTGGGGTCTCACTCTTCAGAGCAGAGTTTTCATAGAGTGCCGTGTTGTTCCCACATCACTGGACTCACACTGGTCTCACTCCACATAACATCCCCACATATACAAGAGTAGCGTCTCATTTCTCACATCATTGCTCTCAGGTACTATCTGATGCTCTGCAACAGGGTCTCACTCCTCACAACACCCTCCCATATACAAGACTAGAGTCTCACTCGTCACATCACTGCTCTCGTGCACTGCAGGAGTGTCTCACTCTTCACAACGCCCTCCCATACACAAGACTACAGTCTCACTCGTCACATCACTGCTCTCGTGCACTGCAGGGGCGTCTCACTCTTCACAATGCCCTCCCATACACAAGACTAGAGTCTCACTCCTCACATCACTGCTCTCGTGCACTGTAGTAGCATCTCACTCCTCACATCACCCTCACATACACAAGACTACAGTCTCACTCATCACATCACTGCTTTCCTGCACAGTAGAAGGGTCGCAGTCCTCATAGCAGGGACTCACTCCTCACAACACCCTCCCATATACAAGACTAGAGTCTCAGTCATCACATCACTGCTCTCGTGCACTGCAGGAGCGTCTCACTCTTCACAACGCCCTCCCATACACAAGACTAGAGTGTCACTCATCACATCACTGCTCTCGTGCACTGCAGTAGCGTCTCACTCTTCACAACGCCCTCCCATACACAAGACTAGAGTCTCACTTGTCACATCACTGCTCTCGTGCACTGCAGTAGCGTCTCACTCTTCACAACACCCTCCCATACACAAGACTATAGTCTCACACGTCACATCACTGCTCTCGTGCACTGCAGTAGCATCTCACTCCTCACAACACCCTCCCATATACAAAACTAGAGTGTCACTCGTCACATCACTGCTCTCGTGCACTGCAGTAGCGTCTCACTCTTCACAACGCCCTCCCATACACAAGACTACAGTCTCACTCGTCACATCACTGCTCTCGTGCACTGCAGTAGCGTCTCACTCCTCACAACGCCCTCCCATATACAAGACTAGAGTCTCACTCATCACATCACTGCTCTCATGCACTGCAGGAGCGTCTCACTCCTCACATCACCCTCACATGCACAAGACTACAGTCTCACTCGTCACATCATTGCTTTCCTGCACAGTAGAAGGGTCGCAGTCCTCATAGCAGGGTCTCACTCCACACAACGCCCTCCCATATACAAGACTAGAGTCTCACTCGTCACATCACTGCTCTCGTGCACTGCAGGAGCGTCTCACTCTTCACAACGCCCTCCCATACACAAGACTAGAATGTCACTCGTCACATCACTGCTCTCGTGCACTGCAGTAGCGTCTCACTCTTCACAACGCCCTCCCATACACAAGACTAGAGTGTCACTCGTCACATCACTGCTCTCGTGCACTGCAGTAGCGTCTCACTCTTCACAACGCCCTCCCATACACAAGACTAGAGTGTCACTCGTCACATCACTGCTCTCGTGCACTGCAGTAGCGTCTCACTCCTCACAACGCCCTCCCATACACAAGACTAGAGTCTCACTCATCACATCACTGCTCTCGTGCACTGTAGGAGCGTCTCACTCCTCACATCACCCTCACATACACAAGACTACAGTCTCACTCGTCACATCACTGCTCTCGTGCACTGTAGGAGCGTCTCACTCCTCACATCACCCTCACATACACAAGACTACAGTCTCACTCGTCACATCACTGCTCTCGTGCACTGTAGGAGCGTCTCACTCCTCACATCACCCTCACATACACAAGACTACAGTCTCACTCGTCACATCACTGCTTTCCTGCACAGTAGAAGGGTCGCAGTCCTCATAGCAGGGTCTCACTCCTCACAACGCCCTCCCATATATAAAACTAGAGTCTCACTCGTCACATCACTGCTCTCGTGCACTGCAGGAGCGTCTCACTCCTCACAACGCCCTCCCATACACAAGACTAGAGTCTCACTCGTCACATCACTGCTCTCGTGCACTGCAGTAGCGTCTCACTCTTCACAACGCCCTCCCATACACAAGACTAGAGTGTCACTCGTCACATCACTGCTCTCGTGACCTGCAGTAGCGTCTCATTCCTCACAACGCCCTCCCATACACAAGACTACAGTCTCACTCGTCACATCACTGCTCTTGTGCACTGCAGTAGCGTCTCACCCTTCACAACTCCCTCCCATATACAAGACTAGAGTCTCACTCGTCACATCACTGCTCTCGTGCACTGCAGTAGCATCTCACTCTTCAAAACGCCCTCACATACACAAGACTACAGTCTCACTCGTCACATCACTGCTCTCGCGCACTGCAGTATTGTCTCACTCTTCACAACGCCCTCCCATACACAAGACTAGAGTCTCACTCCTCACATCACCCTCACATGCACAAGACACGTCTCTCTCGTCATATCACTGCTCACCCCCACATCACTACCGTAATACACTGTAGTGCAGTCTCCCTTCTCATAGCACTGCATTCACACACTCGTCTTGTCCTTAGTGTCTCTCACATACTCTGGAGTGCGGTCTGACCCCGCACAGCACTGTCTCACACCCTATACTGGGGGTCTCTCATCACATACCGTTCTCTGATGCACTGGGCTGGAGTGTTATGCCTCAGTACGCCGCCACGCACACTGGGGCATGGTCTCACTCTTCACAACATTGGGCTCAGTTACAGCACATAGGTCTGACTCCTCACATCACTGATGGTATACATTACAATGGCATCTCACTTAGGCGTATGGTCTCACTCCTCACTTCACAAGTCTTGCCCACTGTAGTGGGGTCTCACTCCTCTGATCACTGCTTCCACACACTGCAGTAGGATCTCACACCCTCTAGTAGGGTCACTGGTCACATGCACTGCGGTGCACCCACACTGGAGTAAGGTCTCACTCCGCACAGCACTGTTTCGCCCTCTCACTTCCTCCTCCCTGGGCCCTAGGATGGCGCTGCCCTTCTGCTTGTGACGATGGCAGAGGGTGATTTAGAGGTTACTGGGCTCTCCTCACACAGATGGTCTCGCTCCACATTATAATAAGCTATAAGTTGCTTTGATATAGTGATTTCCGGACTCACAGTGTAGCGCTACCACTGCATGGATTTAGTATAGCGCTACCACTGCATGGATTTAGTATAGCGCTACCACTGCATGGATTTAGTATAGCGCTACCACTGCATGGATTCAGTGTAGCGCTACCACTGCATGGATTTAGTATAGCGCTAGTACTGTGTGGATTTAGTGTAGCGCTACCACTGCATGGATTTAGTATAGCGCTAGTACTGTATGGATTCAGTGTAGCGCTAGTTCTGTGTGGATTTAGTATAGCGCTAGTACTGTATGGATTCAGTGTAGCGCTACCACTGCATGGATTTAGTATAGCGCTAGTACTGTATGGATTTAGTCCCATTAGCATGTCACAGGTTTGCATGTAACCGGTACTTGAAAAGAAAGGTTTGATATGCAATAAAACCTGGGAATTTGTGTAATTTTCTAGTGAGTGGTGTTTTATTCTTGACTTCAAACATCAGTGTCTCACTCCTGCCACTTCTTATCTGGTGCATGTACGACAGAGCCACCATCATTCATTTATCACTGAGCTGGTGGACTTCACAGGAGTCATAAAACTCACTTGCGGATCACTGGCTGCTAGACTTCATAGGGGGCTCACTCCCACATCACTGCCCTGCGAGACATCACAAGTGTATCATTGACTCACACATCACTGCCCTGCGAGACATCACAAGTGTATCATTGACTCACACATCACTGCCCTGCGAGACATCACAGGTGTATCATTGACTCCCACATCACTGCCCTGCGAGACATCACAGGTGTATCATTGACTCACACATCACTGCCCTGCGAGACATCACAGCTGTCCCTCTCATTACTACCCTGTCAGATATCACAAGTGTCTCATTGACTCACACATCACTGCCCTGCGAGACATTACAGGTGTCTCATTGACTCCCACATCACTGCCCTGCGAGACATCACAGGTGTGTCATTGACTCACACATCACTGGCCTGCGAGACATCACAGGTGTATCATTGACTCACACGTCACTGCCCTGCGAGACATCACAGCTGTATCATTGACTCACACATCACTGCCCTGCGAGACATCACAAGTGTATCATTGACTCACACATCACTGCCCTGCGAGACATCACAAGTGTATCATTGACTCACACATCACTGCCCTGCGAGACATCACAGGTGTATCATTGACTTCCACATCACTGCCCTGCGAGACATCACAGGTGTATCATTGACTCACACATCACTGCCCTGCGAGACATCACAGCTGTCCCTCTCATTACTACCCTGTCAGATATCACAAGTGTCTCATTGACTCACACATCACTGCCCTGCGAGACATCACAGGTGTCTCATTGACTCCCACATCACTGCCCTGCGAGACATCACAGGTGTGTCATTGACTCACACATCACTGGCCTGCGAGACATCACAGGTGTATCATTGACTCCCACATCACTGCCCTGCGAGACATCACAGGTGAATCATTGACTCACACATCACTGCCCTGCGAGACATCACAGCTGTCCCTCTCATTACTACCCTGTCAGATATCACAAGTGTCTCATTGACTCACACATCACTGCCCTGCGAGACATCACAGGTGTCTCATTGACTCCCACATCACTACCCTGCGAGACATCACAGGTGTGTCATTGACTCACACATCACTGGCCTGCGAGACATCACAGGTGTATCATTGACTCACACGTCACTGCCCTGCGAGACATCACAGCTGTATCATTGACTCTCACATCACTGGCCTGTGAGACATCACAGCTGTCTCTCTCATTACTGCCCTGTCAGATATCACAAGTGTCTCACTGACTCACACATCACTGCCCTGCGAGACATCACAGGTGTCTCATTGACTCACACATCACTGCCCGGCGAGACTTCGCAGGTGTCTCTCTCATTACTGCCCTGTCAGATATCACAAGTGTCTCATTGACTCACACATCACTGCCCTGCGAGACATCACAGGTGTCTCATTGACTCCCACATCACTGCCCTGCGAGACATCACAGGTGTATCATTGACTCACACATCACTGCCCTGCGAGACATCACAGCTGCCTCTCTCATTACTGCCCTGTCAGATATCACAAGTGTCTCACTGACTCACACATCACTGCCCTGCGAGACATCACAGGTGTCTCATTGACTCACACATCACTGCCCTGCGAGACATCACAGGTGTATCATTGACTCACACATCACTGCCCTGCGAGACATCACAGCTGTCTCTCTCATTACTGCCCTGTCAGATATCACATGTGTCTCACTGACTCACACATCACTGCCCTGCGAGACATCACAGGTGTCTCATTGACTCACACATCACTGCCCTGCGAGACATCACAGGTGTATCACTGACTCACACACATCACTGCCCTGCGAGACATCGCAGGTGTCTCATTGACTCACACATCACTGCCCTGCGAGACATCACAGGTGTATCATTGACTCACACATCACTGCCCTGCGAGACATCACAGGTGTATCATTGACTCACACATCGCTGCCCTGCGAGACATCACAGGTGTATCATTGACTCACACATCACTGCCCTGCAAGACATCACAGGTGTATCATTGACTCACACATCACTGCCCTGGGAGACATCACAGCTGTCTCTCTCATTACTGCCCTGTCAGATATCACAAGTGTCTCACTGATTCACACATCACTGCCCTGCGAGACATCACAGGTGTCTCATTGACTCACAGATCACTGCCCTGCGAGACATCACAGGTGTCTCACTGACTCACACATCACTGCCCTGCGAGACATCACAGGTATCTCAATCATCACTGCCCTGCGAGACATCACAGGTGTCTCACTGACTCACACATCACTGCCCTGCGAGACATCACAGGTGTATCATTGACTCACACATAACTGCCCTGCGAGACATCACAGCTGTCTCTCTCATTACTGCCCTGTCAGATATCACAAGTGTCTCACTGACTCACACATCACTGCCCTGCGAGACATCACAGGTGTATCATTGACTCACACATCACTGCCCTGCGAGACATCACAGCTGTCTCTCTGATTACTGCCCTGTCAGATATCACAAGTGTCTCACTGACTCACACATCACTGCCCATCGAGACATCACAGGTGTCTCATTGACTCACACAGCACTGCCCTGCGAGACTTCGCAGGTGTCTCACTGACTCACAGATCACTGCCCTGCGAGACATCACAGGTGTCTCACTGACTCACACATCACTGTCCTGCGAGACATCACAGGTATCTCAATCATCACTGCCCTGCGAGACATCACAGGTGTCTCACTGACTCACACATCACTGCCCTGCGAGACATCACAGGTGTATCATTGACTCACACATCACTGCCCTGCGAGACATCACAGCTGTCTCTCTAATTACTGCCCTGTCAGATATCACGTGTCTCACTGACTCACACATCACTGCCCTGCGAGACATCACAGGTGTATCATTGACTCACACATCACTGCCCTGCGAGACATCACAGCTGTCTCTCTCATTACTGCCCTATCAGATATCACAAGTGTCTCACACAACACTGCCCTGCGAGACATCACAGGTGTCTCATTGACTCACACATCACTGCCCTGTGAGACATCACAGGTGTATCACTGACTCACACACATCACTGCCCTGCGAGACATCACAGGTGTCTCCCTGACTCACACATCACTGCCCTGCGAGACATCACAGGTGTATCACTGACTCACACACCTCACTGCCCTGCGAGACATCGCAGGTGTCTCATTGACTCACACATCACTGCCCTGCGAGACATCACAGGTGTATCATTGACTCACACATCACTGCCCTGCGAGACATCACAGGTGTATCATTGACTCACACATCACTGCCCTGCGAGACATCACAGGTGTCTCATTGACTCACACATCACTGCCCTGCGAGACATCACAGGTGTATCATTGACTCACATGTCACTGCCCTGCGAGACATCACAGCTGTATCATTGACTCACACATCACTGCCCTGTGAGACATCACAGCTGTCTCTCTCATTACTGCCCTGTCAGATATCACAAGTGTCTCACTGACTCACACATCACTGCCCTGCGAGACATCACAGGTGTCTCATTGACTCACACATCACTGCCCGGCGAGACTTCGCAGGTGTCTCACTGACTCACAGATCACTGCCCTGCGAGACATCACAGGTGTCTCAATCATCACTGCCCTGCGAGACATCACTGGTGTCTCACTGACTCACACATCAATGCCCTGCAAGATATCACAGGTGTCTCACTGACTCACACATCACTGCCCTGCGAGACATCACAGGTGTCTCAATCCTTACTGCCCTGCGAGACATCACAGGTGTCTCACTGACTCACACATCACTGCCCTGCAAGACATCAGAGGTGTCTCACTGACACACACATCAATGCCCTGAGACATCATAGGTGTTTCACTGACTCACACATCACTGCCCTGCGAGACATCACAGGTGTATCACTGACTCACACACATCACTGCCCTGCGAGACATCACAGGTGTCTCCCTGACTCACACACATCACTGCCCTGCGAGACATCACAGTTATCTCAATCATCACTGCCCTGCGAGACATCACAGGTGTCTCACTGACTCACACATCACTGCCCTGCAAGACATCAGAGGTGTCTCACTGACACACACATCAATGCCCTGAGACATCATAGGTGTCTCACTGACTCACACATCACTGCCCTGCGAACATCACAGGTGTCTCATTGACTCACACATCACTGCCCTGCGAGACATCACAGGTGTATCACTGACTCACACACATCACTGCCCTGTGAGACATCACAGGTGTCTCCCTGACTCACACACATCACTGCCCTGCGAGACATCACAGGTATCTCAATCATCACTGCCCTGCGAGACATCACAGGTGTCTCACTGACTCATACATCACTGCCTGCAAGACATCACAGGTGTCTCATTGACTCACACATCACTGCCCTGCGAGACATCCCAGGTGTCTCACTAACTCACACATCACTGCCCTGCAGGACATCGCAGGCGTCTCATTGACTCACACATCACTGCCCTGCAAGACATCACAGGTGTTTCACTGACTCACACATCACTGCCCTGCGAGACATCACAGGTGTCTCAATCATCACTGCCCTGCGAGACATCACAGGTGTCTCACTAACTCACACATTACTGCCCTGCGAGACATCACAGCTGTCTCTCTCATCACTGCCCTTCAAGACATCACAGGTGTCTCACTGAGTCACACATAACTGCCCTGCGAGACATCACAGGTGTCTCACTGACCCACACATCACTGCCCTGCGAGACATCACAGGTGTCTCAATCATCACTGCCCTGCGAGACATCACTGGTGTCTCACTGACTCACACATCAATGCCCTGCAAGATATCACAGGTGTCTCACTGACTCACACATCACTGCCCTGCGAGACATCACAGGTGTCTCAATCCTTACTGCCCTGCGAGACATCACAGGTGTCTCACTGACTCACACATCACTGCCCTGCAAGACATCAGAGGTGTCTCACTGACACACACATCAATGCCCTGAGACATCATAGGTGTTTCACTGACTCACACATCACTGCCCTGCGAGACATCACAGGTGTCTCACTGACTCACACATCACTGCCCTGCGAGACATCAAAGGTCTCTCCCTGACTCACACATCACTGCCCTGCGAGACATCAAATGTCTCTCCCTGACTCAAACATCACTGCCCTGCGAGACATCAAAGGTGTCTCACTGACTCACACATCACTGCCCTGTGAGGCATCCCAGGTGTCTCTCTCATCAATGCCTGCAAGACATCACAGATGTCTCACTGACTCATACATCACTGCCCTGCGAGGCATCACAGGTGTCTCTCTCATCACTGCCTGCAAGACATCACAGGTGTCTCACTGACTCACACATCAATGCCCTGCGAGACATCACAGGTGTCTCACTGACTCACACATCAATGCCCTGCAAGACATCAAAGGTGTCTCACTGACTCATACATCACTGCCCTGCGAGGCATCACAGGTGTCTCACACCACTGCCCTGTGAGACATCAGAGGTGTCTCACTGACTCACACATCACTGCCATGTGAGGCATCACAGGTGTCTCACACCACTGCCCTGTGAGACATCACAGGTTTCTCACTGACTCACTCATCCCTGCCTGCGAGACATCACATGATCTGATTTGATTTCTACATTTATAAAGCGCAACCGTCCCTCCAGAAGGAGCTATCTTGGCGCTAAGGGTTAAAAAGCAGAAGTGTCAGACCGTTTTAAATGACACCAAAGAGAGACAGAGTGAGTCGGGAGCTGTGAAGATCCAAGTCTTAAGAGTCTTCTTAACAAGCGTTTCTGATTCCAGCAGTCTGAGTTGTGTGGGTAGTAGGTTCCAGGCTCTTGTTCCTAGGGTTTGCCGGGGATTTTCCTCCTCTAGATTTGAGTCTAAATAGGGAGGGGGGGGGGGGGGGTTTGAACAGATTGGCCGAGGAGGATCTAAGCGTTCTACTAGTTACATAAGGTGTAAACCCGCGCGCGGTTAAGTATGATGGCCCTGATTTCCTAAACGCTCTAAAGGTAATTATAAGTAGCCTGAATAAAAAATTTTATGGATCAGCAGCCAGTGAAGAGTTTTGAGGGCTGCCATAGCCGAGGAGCGAGAGGGAAGTTTGAAAACTAGCCGAGCAGCTGCATGTTGAACCATCTGTAGCTTTTTTAGCACCAGTTTATTTCCCCCTGCATATAGGCTATTCCAGTAGATCAGTCTAGATAAGATCAGAGCTACCACTACTGTTTTCCTTGCAGTAAGGAGAATGAGATAAAGCATTTTTTAAAATGATTTGATTAAGTTAAAACACATCCCTGCTACTGCGAAAGCCTGTGGCCGGAACGAAAGAGTGTTGTCAAACTTAACCCCAAGATTCTTGACTACTTCCACTGTGTTGGGGGGGCAGGTATGTCTTCTGGCCACCATTTGACCAGATTGAAGGGATTGTTTTTACCTATTAGCAGTATCTGTCTTATCTGTATTGCATTTCAGATGGTTGGAGACATCCACTAAATGACCTCTGATAAGCATTGCTTAAAACGCTGTTCTGAGTCACTCGAGTCCTTATCTAAGACTAAGATAATTTGACTGTCATCAGCATATGAGATAGTTTCAATTTGGAATGATGAGATCAATGATATAAGTGGTGCCATGTAGATGTTGAACAAGAAGGGACTCAGAGAAGAGCTCTGTGGCACACCAGTCGAAATGAGGCGTTCTTTAGAAAGGAACGGGCCTAAGGCCACCGTTTGCCTGCGATTGTGTAAGAAGGATTGTATTCACGCTAAGACCGTCTGTGCTATACCGCAATTTTTCATTCGAGATAGTAGAAGATCATGAGAAATGGTATCAGAGGCCGCAGACAGATCCAACAGGATCAGTACTGCGTTCTTTCCGATGTCCAGTACGAGTTTCAATGTATCTACCACTTCTAATAAAGCAGATTCTGTTGAGTGTCGAGGTCTAAATCCTGATTGATGAGGATAAAGAATTTTGGCCTCTTCTAGGAAAACAGATAAGTGCCTATTGACAAATCCTTCTGTAATTTTACCCAAAATGGGAAGTAGCGAAATGGGGCTAAGGTTGGAGAGTGTGGATAGGTTCTTGACCTGTTCTTTCTGGAGTGGTTTAACCACTGCCAGTTTCCATTCTTGGGGAACCGTAGCTGTGACTAGCGAAGAATTGATTATGTTATTAATAACTGGGTTAACGATCTCTACAATTTTATGAAGCACTGCAGGAGGACAAGCATCAAAAGGGGACCCAGATTTACACAAAAGAATAGCTCGGTGCGACTGCTCCAGTGGAATCCTATCCAAGGCCTTGAGTGACAGCCCTGTGTAAGTAGGATCTAATTCTAGATCCTGTAAGGGTGTGAATGACGCACTGAATTCTTTTTGAATATTGTGAATTCTTTCCTCGAAGAAGGCTGAGATCTGGTCACACAAAGTCTGTGATGACGGGATGTCCTTAGCTAATGCTTTTGGATTAGTGAAGGACTTTACAATCGAGAACATTTTGGGGGATTCTGTTTAGCATCTACTATTATTTTTGAGAAATAATCTCTTTTTGCCGACTTAGGGGCTCATTTACAATCCCCTTGCGCCACCAGTACGTCACTTTTTCCCATGTTAAAAGTGAGGCAACAAAGGCGCAAGGGGCTTGTAATTAAGCCCCTTAATTTGTTGATGGTATTTTTTTCTAGCTAATATAAACCTGTTATGTTCTTCTGCTGCATAGCCTCTTCTCCAGTTACGTTCCAGGCGTTTGCATTGAAGGTGAAGCTCGACTAATGCCGGCGTGTACGAAGGGGCTGAGATTTTGGGAGTCTGTTTGGTAACCGCGTTACCTAACGGTGCTAATTCATTGCAGATGGACGTAATCCAAGCGGCGGGAGTCCTCTACCGTATTTCAAAATATGGAAAGTGTAGAGGTTTGTGCTATGTAGGTCAGCTCTGGGTTCGCTATCATCTTTGCCCATTTACGACGCGCTAGTGAGCTTGAATTAGCAACCAGGGAAGGTATTTTGCCCAAGCAGAAGGTGATGTTAAAAGGGATTAGCCAATGATCCGACCATACTTGAGGAATTGGAGGATTAGCTATTAGGGACTGGAAATTGGGGCAGACTCCATCAAGGGTATGCCCCGCCTGATGAGTCTGGCCAGAGACTAGCTGGTGAAGCCCTAAGGTTTCTAATATGTCGAGAAAGTTTGCCACTCCTGGCTCTGTCCGACATTACAAAGGTAGATTAAAATCACCTAGGAGCGTACAATTCGAATAACGTGGGATTAGATGCCCTAGTGTATCTCCTAACGTGTCCAGAAATTCTTGATTGGGGCCTGGGGGACGATATATCAGACCTGTAAAGGAGGTTGAGCCTTTGAGCTTGAAGCAAAAACCCAGGTTTTCCGCTCCCCTCAGGGAGGGAAGGTCAAAATGTGTGCAGTGGTAGGAATCACGACAAATGATGGCCATTCCTCCGCCCCTAGCATCCTTTCTATCCTGTCTACTAATGGTGTAGTATGGCGGGAGGGCTAGTGCAATATCAGGATTGCACCATTCCTTAAGCCATGATTCTGTGATAAAGAGAAAGTCCAACTGCATTTCAGTAATCATTTCATTGATGTCCAACGCATGCTTACAGAGAGAGCGCGCGTTAATAAGTCCTCCCTTTAAAAAAGTGCCAAGGGAGGTATTCGCAGCAGGAGCTGAGCTGGCATCCAAGGATATCAATGTTGTTTTACAGTTAAGACAGGGGAGGGGCCCCTGATCTTACTTGATGACAGGCTGTAGGAAGGTGGAATCTGACTACATGGTTGCCCCCACTTTTTTCCTGGTGTTTTGCTGGTTTTTGACTTAGTTTGGCTGGGAACCTGCTATTCAGGTCCCCAGCCTATCTGCTTTCTCTTTAAACGACTTGGAGTGCACTCTAGGTGCACTAGTGATTGGATACTGTGGTACCTTATGAGTCCCTAGTATATGGTACCTTAGGTACTAAGGGCATAGGTACTTCACAGGCCTACCAGGGGCTGCAGCATGTATTATGCCACCCCTGGGAAGCAGACTAAATCTGACACCACAGGCCTGCTACTGCAGCCTGAGTGAGGAAGTGCTAGCACCCCTCACAGAGATATAGGTTCCCTATATCTCTCCTACACACACATATAACCCTATCAGTCACCCCTAAGGCAGGCCCTATCAATCCTGAGGGCAGGGTGCTTGGCTTCTATGTGAGGGGGTGCCTCTGCCTGAGCAGGGCCCCTCTGCAGCTCTCAGAGTCCATTCTCTGGTGCTGTTTGTGGATGCGGTTAAACCATATACTTTTAAGTGCATTATATCCTCGCGGTAAAATGCTAACTTTGGAATGGCTGCATCGAAACATGTCGTGTTTGGTGTCAAACATCTTGGAATACTACCCCCCCCCGCCAGTCCTGGCGGCGGGGGTAGCATTCCACCCTTCTAGAGGGATAGACATGTACCTACTGTGGAAACGCGGTAGAATCCTGCAGAGCCCTGGCATCACAAAATGGATGCCACCAGTCACAGACACTGGGCTGCCCTCCTGCTGATGACTAACACTCGCAGTGGAGGAAGCCCAACAATAGATATCCTGTCCCAAGGGGTGTGACCACCTCCCAGACAGGGTTTAGTGTATTGGGGCTGGGTGGGTGCACTCTTAGAGTGCTTTGAAGTCCTGCACTGGGGGAGCAGAAGGCTCCTCTGTGCATATGCCAGTTCAAACCGGCTCAGGGACTACCTGTCCCTGCTCTGGCGTGAAACTGGACAAAGGGAAGTGGGTGTAGCCACCCACTCCCTGACCCTCCCATAGGTAGGGTCATAGAGCTAGTCCCTCCCCTTCTTTTAGTATAAGAGGGGAACCTGTGCATTGCACCCTAGATTTCCTGGACGACGCTCTACAAGAAGAATCCCGGACCTTCGACGTTCCACTACCTTTGGAAGACTGAAGAATCTCCCTTGGAGTCAAGGAGTGACTCCCCTGCTTGGCAGGCACCAAAAACTACAAACGACGGTCGCAAACTATGCCGCTCCCACCGGAGTCCGAAGTCCCTGCAGCCCAAGAAGTGGATTTCCTGACTTCTCAAAGGCCATCGTGAGTCCCCAGCGAAGCTGAGGCCAGTGGACCCCAAGAGTAACGAGGAACCGCGACCCCTGGGTACCGTGCACTATTGTCGAGTGTAACCCCTCACAACGTTCCACGAACTTGTGCTTTGGACCATGTGTGGTCCCAGCCTCCAGCAGGAATCCCTCCTAAGATCAGCAGCCTACCACGTCCCGAGTGACCGTGGGCCCCTGTGAGAGAATCCTCCCAAGGCGTCTTCGCGATCCCTTGCCAGCCGGCTTGTGGGTCCCCAGAAGACTATCCAAAGAAACCAAAGGGCTCCCCTGGTTGCTCCAGGCCTGCCCTGACTTACCCTTGCTGGGTGAGTTCCACAGACCTTGCTGGTCTGCGCCATTGCCTCTTCACACTTTCCTCGAGACTTGCTGTTACCAAGGCTTGTTGGCTCCGATCGAGTTGCCGACACCGCAGTAAGCCGCAGACATCGTGGGACACGCCGAATCCAGCTCCTGGTCGTCGTCGACGCCTCCTGGACCTCGTGGCTGAAGAGTCAAGGCAACCGTGAACGACCTGAACCCTGCGACGACGGTGGGCATTCATCTTCCTTGCCCGAGTCACTGCCAAGTGACTTTGAACACTGTCCCCTCTGCTTTCCGGTCATCCTTCCACCGAATCCAGGCTTGGATTCCACCGGACACTTCTTCACACCATCACAAGCAGCAAGTCTTCTTTGTTCACCATTGAAAACGACGCCGCGACCCGACACCAAAGGACACCTGTGCACCCGGCTTCCCTGGGTGAGGTAACTCCAGCACTACGGTGCTCCTGTAGGTGTGGGCCCTCGAACTACTTACCCTGTAAGTGACTTGCTTGTAGGTTCACCAGAAGTATCCTAAAACTCTTACTTTCCCCGTGCGATTCTCGCACTGACTCGTACCTGGCTCGCGTCTGTGTTAGACACACCGCGTCCGACTCCCTTGCAAATCCTATCTGTAGACCGTATCCTTCGACTCGTACTGAGTCCGATCGGTGTGTTCGCCTCGAACATGCAAGGGACCTTGAACATTGATATCTCAATCGCGTCTGAGCGCATAGACTCGTACAGGATTCGCATCGGTGCCAGGTCACCGCGTCCGTCCCCTGTGGGTCTCCTACAACTACCTGGGGTGGTTCTTGGGGGTCCCTCGATTCTAGATGCCCTAGACCTAGGTCTAGCAAACTAAGATTGTAATATTCAATTGTGCTAAACTTATCCTGATAAATATTTGACTTGAACATATGTTCCTATCCTCTAATCTCATAAAGAGATTAGTAGAGAGTGTTTATTAATAAATTCATATATATTTGATATATATTCCTGTATGGTGTCTTTACATTTGGTGATTCAAGAGATTGTGTGGTAAAACAAGCTGCTTTACATTCCTTCAAGACTTAGCCTGAAGGCTGCTCTCCACAGCTACCACTAGGATAGCTTTCTATAAAGGTTATCTTAAACCTATCTACCATAAGAGTCGAATTGTTCTGGTGCAAGGTGTCCACTTTAATTAGTGAACAGCATATGCCAGGCCAACTTCTCACACAGGCGACTATCACATTTTTGCTCAGGATTGAAAGATTTTAAAAAGGTTGCTGACCTAGAGATACCTGGTGTTGGATGGGCAGCATGGCTGGCGCTGGCCGCGATCCAGATGCGGACGGGTGCAGACGGGCTTGCCTTTGGCGCGACAGCAGCGCGCCCGCTGCACGCATCTGCGGTGGCAGGCCCATTAAATACTGGTGCCTGCCAGCCACTAGAACGCAGCAGCACTAAAATGTCTGCCTGGAGCAGGGCTTCCTCCCCCGGAAGAGGAGGATTAAAGTGCAGAGTGCAAAAGAAACCAGGTTGACAGTGCCTGAAGGAAACCCGGAAGAAGCAGTGATCCGGGCGTCAACACGACCACAAACAAATTCAAGGTACACTTTTCCCAATAGTGTAATTAGTTCTGTTTCCCCCGAGCAACCATTGCAGTGAAATAATAAATAGCGTTAGGCAATATCAGATTCAAAATGACTTTCCCAATATTGAATTGTGGGAGAAGGAGAAATAACAGAATTGAGGTTTAAAATTCGGCAGCGTAATTAATAAAAACAGGACATGTAATTCACTAAAATGGCCAAGCAGCCTGGCTTCCGCTTCGACTGCCTGTGTCTCACTGACTCACACATCACTGCCCTGCAAGACATCATAGGTGTCTCACTGACTCACACATCACTGCCCTGCGAGACATCACATGTGTCCCACTGACTCGCACATCACTGCCCTGCGAGACATCATAGGTGCCGCACTCATCACTGCCTGCGAGACATCACAGGTGTCTCACTGACTCACACATCACTGCCCTGCAAGACATCACATGTGTCCCACTGACTCGCACATCACTGCCCTGCGAGACATCACAGGTGTCTCACTGACTCACACATCACTGCACTGAAATACATCACGTGTCTCACTGACTCACACATCACTGCCTGCGAGACATCACAGGTGTCTCACTGACTCACACATCACTGCACTGAAATACATCACGTGTCTCACTGACTCACACATCACTGCTGTCCTAGACTACACTAGAGCTTTTACTCACACATCACTGGTGTCCAAAAAGTCCCTGGTGCCTTGCTCACGTATCAGTGGTGTGCTAGACTACACTAGAGTCTTATGCACACATCACTTGTGTTCTAGACTACACTAGAGCCTTACTTGCATATCACTGGTGTGCGAAACGTCCCTGGTGCCTTACTCACACATTACTGGTGTGGTAGACTACACTAGAGTCTTACTCACACATCACTGGCGTCCTAGACTACATTAGAGTCTTTACTCACACATCACTGGTGTCCTAGACTACACTAGAGTCTTATACCTCACTGGTGTCCTAGACTACACTAGAGCCTTACTTGCATATCACTGGTGTGCGAAACGTCCCTGGTGCCTTACTCAAGCATCACTGGTGTGCTGGAATACACCAGAGTCTTACTCACACATCACCAGTGTCCTAGACTACACTAGAGTTTTACTCCCACATCACTGGTGTCCTAGACTACACTAGAGTCTCACTCACACATCACCAGTGTCCTAGACTACACTAGAGTTTTACTCCCACATCACTGGTGTCCTAGACTACACTAAGTAAGTAAGTATTTATAAAGCGCAACGAATGCCGAGGCGTCTTGGCGCTGGGTATAGCATGTGCATCATCTGAAAAGGTGAGGGAGAACATTGCAGCTGACCTGGGCCGAAAGAGCCAGGTCTTAAGTAGCTTCCTAAAGGAGGATCTATTTGATTGTTGTCTTAATGCAACCGGCAGCGTATTCCATAATTTCGCTGCCAGATAGGAAAGACTTCTCCCACCCCACCTAACCCTTTGAATCCTAGCAACATGTACCCACGCTGCATTTGCTGATCTTAGGTCCCGTCGAGGGACATACCAAGAGAAGAGTTTCCAAAGATCACGCAGCCCTCCCCGAACAGGGCTTTATGCACCAGGCGGAGTGCCTTAAGCGTAATCATTTGCTGGACAGGCAGCCAGTTAAGGGCCCTAATACGACTGGCTATGGGATGGAATTTGGGAATAGATAGTAGCACCCGTGCTGCAACATTCTGCAAAGACTGAAGTTTTAATTGTAGACGCTTGTCAATGCCCCAAAAAAGGGCATTGCAGTAGTCTATTCTTGAGAGGATCAGGGAGACAATCACAGTTTTTTGCAGTTCTTGCGGAATAAAAGGGAGGATCTTCCGCAAAACCTTTAGGAGAAAGAAACAGGGAGGATGTAGCATGATTAATATGTTCTGCAACGATGAGCTGATCATCAAACAGAACTCCCAAATTTCTGGCTTTATTGACCGGGTCAGGACAAAGACCTTTGCAGGCCGAAACGCCGTCGACTCCCACAGTGGAACTCTTGGCGCCCCAATCATGGATACCCTACACATTTAAAAATTGATTTTTCTTGTCATTTATTGTCGTGGTATCCTGAATATGTAAATCGTGGTTTTTTATTTCACTTGTTGTTTGCGCCCATCCTCCTCACTGTTTATACCACGTCATGTGTCACTTGCGCCGTCACTACACTTCACGAGCACTTGTGCACAGTATTTTGTTGGTTACATGCCATTGAATGTAACGCAGTGCTACTGATCCATGTGCTTGAATATGAAGTTAATATGTCCAGCATGTATATACATTAAATATATTCTTCACTTAAATGATATATTTCCCTGGTTTCTTTCCCCTTTGGATTAAATCCTGTATAACTAACTGTGTCATTACACATGCTTGTATATTTGTCCTTTGAAACGATACCCTTGAGACATTGTTGTTTGTTATATAAGATACAATAGAGAACCCATGAGCTTGAATCAGCTTGGCCAACGGGGTGACATAGATGTTAAATAGCGTAGGGGACAAAGCCGAGCCCTGGGGGACTCCGCAGGGGAGTGAGAAAACCTCAGATGTAAGATTTCCCCAACATAGTCTTTGCTCCCTCGATGAAAGGAAGGAGGTGAGCAGGGTTAAAGCCGTCCCTTTTATTCCCACTTTCTCCAGCCTCTGCGTAAGTACCCGATGACACTAGAGTCTTACTCACACATCACTGATGTCGTAGACTACACTATAGTCTTACTCACACATCACTGGCGTGCAAAACTTCCCTGGTGCCTTACTCAAGCATCACTGGTGTGCTGGACTACACCAGAGTCTTGCTGACACATCACTGGTATCCTAGACTACACTAGAGTCTTACTCACACATCACTGATGTCGTAGACTACACTAGAGCCTTAATCCCACATCACTGGCATGCAAAACTTCCCTGGCGCCTTACTCATGCATCACCGGTGTGCTAGATTACACTAGTCTTACTCACACATCACTGGTGTCCTAGACTACACTAGAGTCTTATACCTCACTGGTGTCCTGGACTACACTAGAGTCTTACTCACACATCACTGGCGTCCTAGACTACATTAGAGTCTTTACTCACACATCACTGGTGTCCTTGACTACACAAGAGTCTTACACCCCACTGGTGTCCTAGACTACTAGAGTCTTACTCACACATCACTGGTGTCCAAAACATCCCTGGTGCCTTGCTCACGTATCAGTGGTGTGCTAGACTACACTAGAGTCTTACGTACACATCACTTGTGTTCTAGACTACACTAGAGCCTTACTTGCATATCACTGGTGTGCGAAACGTCCCTGGTGCCTTACTCACACATTACTGGTGTGGTAGACTACACTAGAGTCTTACTTACACATCACTGGCGTCCTAGACTACATTAGAGTCTTTACTCACACATCACTGGTGTCCTAGACTACACTAGAGTCTTATACCTCACTGGTGTCCTAGACTACACTAGAGC
The DNA here is from genome assembly GCA_963921515.1 of Calotriton arnoldi. Lineage (NCBI taxonomy): Eukaryota > Metazoa > Chordata > Amphibia > Caudata > Salamandridae > Calotriton > Calotriton arnoldi. The sequence continues at coordinate 7,265,974 of CAWUFW010000013.1, read as the reverse complement.
CTTACTTGCATATCACTGGTGTCCAAAACTTCCCTGGTGCCTTGCTCACGTATCATTGGTGTGCTAGACTACACTAGAGTCTTACGCACACATCACTTGTGTCCTAGACTACACTAGAGCCTTACTTGCATATCACTGGTGTGCGAAACGTCCCTGGTGCCTTACTCAAGCACCACTGGTGTGCTGGAATACACTAGAGTCTCACTCACACATCACCAGTGTCCTAGACTACACTAGAGTTTTACTCCCACATCACTGGTGTCCTAGACTACACTAAGTAAGTAAGTATTTATAAAGCGCAACGAATGCCGAGGCGTCTTGGCGCTGGGTATAGCATGTGCATCATCTGAAAAGGTGAGGGAGAACATTGCAGCTGACCTGGGCCGAAAGAGCCAAGCCTTAAGCAGCTTCCTAAAGGAGGATCTATTTGATTGTTGTCTTAATGCAACCGGCAGCGTATTCCATAATTTCGCTGCCAGATAGGAAAGACTTCTCCCACCCCACCTAACCCTTTGAATCCTTGCAACATGTGCCCACGCTGCATTTGCTGACCTTAGGTCCCGTCGAGGGACATACCAAGAGAAGAGTTTCCAAAGATCACGCAGCCCTCCCCGAACAGGGCTTTATGCACCAGGCGGAGTGCCTTAAGCGTAATCATTTGCTGGACAGGCAGCCAGTTAAGGGCCCTAATACGACTGGCTATGGGATGGAATTTGGGAATAGATAGTAGCACCCGTGCTGCAACATTCTGCAAAGACTGAAGTTTTAATTGTAGACGCTTGTCAATGCCCCAAAAAGGGCATTGCAGTAGTCTATTCTTGAGAGGATCAGGGAGACAATCACAGTTTTTTGCAGTTCTTGCGGAATAAAAGGGAGGATCTTCCGCAAAACCTTTAGGAGAAAGAAACAGGGAGGATGTAGCATGATTAATATGTTCTGCAAAGATGAGCTGATCATCAAACAGAACTCCCAAATTTCTGGCTTTATTGACCGGGTCAGGACAAAGACCTGCCTCAGCTGGCCACCAGAGATTGTTCCAAAGTGGAGGTCCCTTTCCGAACTCCACCACCTCCATTTTGTCCGTGTTTAATTTGAGGAAGTTTTGATGCATTCACCTCATTATGTGTGTCAAACAGTTGTGAAACTGAGCAGCCACCAAATCAGCGCAGGAAGATATAGATTTAGATATGACTATCTGCGTGTCATCTGCATAAGATACAATAGAGAACCCATGAGCTTGAAACAGCTTGGCCAACGGGGTGACATAGATGTTAAATAGCGTAGGGGACAAAGCCGAGCCCTGGGGGACTCCGCAGGGGAGTGAGAAAACCTCAGATGTAAGATTTCCCCAACATAGTCTTTACTCCCTCGATGAAAGGAAGGAGGTGAGCAGGGTTAAAGCCGTCCCTTTTATTCCCACTTTCTCCAGCCTCTGCGTAAGTACCCGATGACACTAGAGTCTTACTCACACATCACTGATGTCGTAGACTACACTATAGTCTTACTCACACATCACTGGCGTGCAAAACTTCCCTGGTGCCTTACTCAAGCATCACTGGTGTGCTGGACTACACCAGAGTCTTGCTGACACATCACTGGTATCCTAGACTACACTAGAGTCTTACTCACACCTCACTGATGTCGTAGACTACACTAGAGCCTTAATCCCACATCACTGGCATGCAAAACTTCCCTGGCGCCTTACTCATGCATCACCGGTGTGCTAGATTACACTAGAGTCTTACTCACACATCACTGGTGTCCTAGACTACACTAGAGTCTTATACCTCACTGGTGTCCTAGACTACACTAGAGTCTTACTCACACATCACTGGCGTCCTAGACTACATTAGAGTCTTTACTCACACATCACTGGTGTCCTTGACTACACAAGAGTCTTACACCCCACTGGTGTCCTAGACTACTAGAGTCTTACTCACACATCACTGGTGTCCAAAACATCCCTGGTGCCTTGCTCACGTATCAGTGGTGTGCTAGACTACACTAGAGGCTTACGTACACATCACTTGTGTTCTAGACTACACTAGAGCCTTACTTGCATATCACTGGTGTGCGAAACGTCCCTGGTGCCTTACTCACACATTACTGGTGTGGTAGACTACACTAGAGTCTTACTTACACATCACTGGCGTCCTAGACTACATTAGAGTCTTTACTCACACATCACTGGTGTCCTAGACTACACTAGAGTCTTATACCTCACTGGTGTCCTAGACTACACTAGAGCCTTACTTGCATATCACTGGTGTCCAAAACTTCCCTGGTGCCTTGCTCACGTATCAGTGGTGTGCTAGACTACACTAGAGTCTTACGCACACATCACTTGTGTCCTAGACTACACTAGAGCCTTACTTGCATATCACTGGTGTGCGAAACGTCCCTGGTGCCTTACTCAAGCATCACTGGTGTGCTGGAATACACTAGAGTCTCACTCACACATCACCAGTGTCCTAGACTACACTAGAGTTTTACTCCCACATCACTGGTGTCCTAGACTACACTAAGTAAGTAAGTATTTATAAAGCGCAACGAATGCCGAGGCGTCTTGGCGCTGGGTATAGCATGTGCATCATCTGAAAAGGTGAGGGAGAACATTGCAGCTGACCTGGGCCGAAAGAGCCAGGCCTTAAGCAGCTTCCTAAAGGAGGATCTATTTGATTGTTGTCTTAATGCAACCGGCAGCGTATTCCATAATTTCGCTGCCAGATAGGAAAGACTTCTCCCACCCCACCTAACCCTTTGAATCCTAGCAACATGTACCCACGCTGCATTTGCTGATCTTAGGTCCCGTCGAGGGACATACCAAGAGAAGAGTTTCCAAAGATCACGCAGCCCTCCCCGAACAGGGCTTTATGCACCAGGCGGAGTGCCTTAAGCGTAATCATTTGCTGGACAGGCAGCCAGTTAAGGGCCCTAATACGACTGGCTATGGGATGGAATTTGGGAATAGATAGTAGCACCCGTGCTGCAACATTCTGCAAAGACTGAAGTTTTAATTGTAGAAGCTTGTCAATGCCCCAAAAAAGGGCATTGCAGTAGTCTATTCTTGAGAGGATCAGGGAGACAATCACAGTTTTTTGCAGTTCTTGCGGAATAAAAGGGAGGATCTTCCGCAAAACCTTTAGGAGAAAGAAACAGGGAGGATGTAGCATGATTAATATGTTCTGCAAAGATGAGCTGATCATCAAACAGAACTCCCAAATTTCTGGCTTTATTGACCGGGTCAGGACAAAGACCTGCCTCAGCTGGCCACCAGAGATTGTTCCAAAGTGGAGGTCCCTTTCCGAACTCCACCACCTCCATTTTGTCCGTGTTTAATTTGAGGAAGTTTTGATGCATTCACCTCATTATGTGTGTCAAACAGTTGTGAAACTGAGCAGCCACCAAATCAGCGCAGGAAGATATAGATATGACTATCTGCGTGACATCTGCATAAGATACAATAGAGAACCCATGAGCTTGAATCAGCTTGGCCAACGGGGTGACATAGATGTTAAATAGCGTAGGGGACAAAGCCGAGCCCTGGGGGACTCCGCAGGGGAGTGAGAAAACCTCAGATGTAAGATTTCCCCAACATAGTCTTTGCTCCCTCGATGAAAGGAAGGAGGTGAGAAGGGTTAAAGCCGTCCCTTTTATTCCCACTTTCTCCAGCCTCTGCGTAAGTACCCGATGACACTAGAGTCTTACTCACACATCACTGATGTCGTAGACTACACTATAGTCTTACTCACACATCACTGGCGTGCAAAACTTCCCTGGTGCCTTACTCAAGCATCACTGGTGTGCTGGACTACACCAGAGTCTTGCTGACACATCACTGGTATCCTAGACTACACTAGAGTCTTACTCACACCTCACTGATGTCGTAGACTACACTAGAGCCTTAATCCCACATCACTGGCATGCAAAACTTCCCTGGCGCCTTACTCATGCATCACCGGTGTGCTAGATTACACTAGAGTCTCACTCACACATCACTGGTGTCCTAGACTACACTAGAGTCTTATACCTCACTGGTGTCCTAGACTACACTAGAGTCTTACTCACACATCACTGGCGTCCTAGACTACTTTAGAGTCTTTACTCACACATCACTGGTGTCCTTAACTACACAAGAGTCTTACACCCCACTGGTGTCCTAGACTACTAGAGTCTTACTCACACATCACTGGTGTCCAAAACGTCCCTGGTGCCTTGCTCACGTATCAGTGGTGTGCTAGACTACACTAGAGTCTTACGTACACATCACTTGTGTTCTAGACTACACTAGAGCCTTACTTGCATATCACTGGTGTGCGAAACGTCCCTGGTGCCTTACTCACACATTACTGGTGTGGTAGACTACACTAGAGTCTTACTTACACATCACTGGCGTCCTAGACTACATTAGAGTCTTTACTCACACATCACTGGTGTCCTAGACTACACTAGAGTCTTATACCTCACTGGTGTCCTAGACTACACTAGAGCCTTACTTGCATATCACTGGTGTCCAAAACTTCCCTGGTGCCTTGCTCACGTATCAGTGGTGTGCTAGACTACACTAGAGTCTTACGCACACATCACTTGTGTCCTAGTCTACACTAGAGCCTTACTTACATATCACTGGTGTGCGAAACGTCCCTGGTGCCTTACTCAAGCATCACTGGTGTGCTGGAATACACCAGAGTCTTACTCACACATCACTGGTGTACTAGACTACACTAGAGTCTCACTCACACATCCCCAGTGTCCTAGACTACACTAGAGTCTTACTCACACATCACTGGTGTACTAGACTACACTAGAGGTTTACTCCCACATCACTGGTGTCCTAGACTACACTAGAGTCTTACTCACACATCACTGGTGTCCTAGACTACACTACGTAAGTAAGTATTTATAAAGCGCAACGAATGCCGAGGCGTCTTGGCGCTGGGTATAGCATGTGCATCATCTGAAAAGGTGAGGGAGAACATTGCAGCTGACCTGGGCCGAAAGAGCCAGGTCTTATGTAGCTTCCTAAAGGAGGATCTATTTGATTGTTCTCTTAATGCAACCGGCAGCGTATTCCATAATTTCGCTGCCAGATAGGAAAGACTTCTCCCACCCCACCTAACCCTTTGAATCCTAGCAACATGTACCCACGCTGCATTTGCTGATCTTAGGTCCCGTCGAGGGACATACCAAGAGAAGAGTTTCCAAAGATCACGCAGCCCTCCCCGAACAGGGCTTTATGCACCAGGCGGAGTGCCTTAAGCGTAATCATTTGCTGGACAGGCAGCCAGTTAAGGGCCCTAATACGACTGGCTATGGGATGGAATTTGGGAATAGATAGTAGCACCCGTGCTGCAACATTCTGCAAAGACTGAAGTTTTAATTGTAGAAGCTTGTCAATGCCCCAAAAAGGGCATTGCAGTAGTCTATTCTTGAGAGGATCAGGGAGACAATCACAGTTTTTTGCAGTTCTTGCGGAATAAAAGGGAGGATCTTCCGCAAAACCTTTAGGAGAAAGAAACAGGGAGGATGTAGCATGATTAATATGTTCTGCAAAGCTGAGCTGATCATCAAACAGAACTCCCAAATTTCTGGCTTTATTGACCGGGTCAGGACAAAGACCTGCCTCAGCTGGCCACCAGAGATTGTTCCAAAGTGGAGGTCCCTTTCCGAACTCCACCACCTCCATTTTGTCCGTGTTTAATTTGAGGAAGTTTTGATGCATTCACCTCATTATGTGTGTCAAACAGTTGTGAAACTGAGCAGCCACCAAATCAGCGCAGGAAGATATAGATATGAGTATCTGCGTGACATCTGCATAAGATACAATAGAGAACCCATGAGCTTGAATCAGCTTGGCCAACGGGGTGACATAGATGTTAAATAGCGTAGGGGACAAAGCCGAGCCCTGGGGGACTCCGCAGGGGAGTGAGAAAACCTCAAATGTAAGATTTCCCCAACATAGTCTTTGCTCCCTCGATGAAAGGAAGGAGGTGAGCAGGGTTAAAGCCGTCCCTTTTATTCCCACTTTCTCCAGCCTCTGCGTAAGTACCCGATGACACTAGAGTCTTACTCACACATCACTGATGTCGTAGACTACACTAGAGTCTTACTCACACATCACTGGCGTGCAAAACTTCCCTGGTGCCTTACTCAAGCATCACTGGTGTGCTGGACTACACCAGAGTCTTGCTGACACATCACTGGTATCCTAGACTACACTAGAGTCTTACTCACACATCACTGATGTCGTAGACTACACTAGAGCCTTAATCCCACATCACTGGCATGCAAAACCTCCCTGGTGCCACTGATGTCGTAGACTACACTAGAGTCTAAATCCCACATCACTGGCATGCAAAACTTCCCTGGCGCCTTACTCATGCATCACCGGTGTGCTAGACTACACTAGAGTCTTACTCACACATCACTGGTGTCCTAGACTACACCAGAGTCTTACTTGCATATCACTGGTGTGCGAAACGTCCCTGGCGCTTACTCACGCATTACTGGTGTGCTAGACTACACTAGAGTCTTACTCACACATCACTGGCGTCCTAGACTACATTAGAGTCTTTACTCACACATCACTGGTGTCCTAGACTACACTAGAGTCTTATACCTCACTGGTGTCCTAGACTACACTAGAGTCTTACTCACACATCACTGGCGTCCTAGACTACATTAGAGTCTTTAATCACACATCACTGGTGTCCTTGACTACACAAGAGTCTTACACCCCACTGGTGTCCTAGACTACTAGAGTCTTACTCACACATCACTGGTGTCCAAAACGTCCCTGGTGCCTTGCTCACGTATCAGTGGTGTGCTAGACTACACTAGAGTCTTACGCACACATCACTTGTGTTCTAGACTACACTAGAGCCTTACTTGCATATCACTGGTGTGCGAAACGTCCCTGGTGCCTTACTCACACATTACTGGTGTGGTAGACTACACTAGAGTCTTTACTCACACATCACTGGTGTCCTAGACTACACTAGAGTCTTGCACCTCACTGGTGTCCTAGACTACACTAGAGTCTTACTCACACATCACTGGCGACCTAGACTACATTAGAGTCTTTACTCACACATCACTGGTGTCCTAGACTACACTAGAGTCTTACACATCACTGGTGTCCTAGACTACACTAGAGTCTTACTCACACCTCACTGGTGTCCTAGACTACACTAGAGTCTTACTCACACATCACTGTTGTCCAAAACTTCCCTGGTGCCTTGCTCACGTATCAGTGGTGTGCTAGACTACACTAGAGTCTTACGCACACATCACTTGTGTCCTAGACTACACTAGAGCCTTACTCATACGTCACTGGTGTCCTAGAGTACACTAGAGTCCCACACATCACTGGTGTCCTAGACTACACTAGAGGCTTACTCACACATCACTGGTGTCCTACACTACACTAGAGTCTCACTCACACATCACTGGCATGCGAAACGTCCCTGATGCCTTACTCATGCATCACTTGTGTGCTACACTACACTAGAGCCTTACTCATACATCACTGGTGTCCTAGAGTACACTAGAGCCTTACTCATACATCACTGGTGTCCTAGAGTACACTAGAGTCCCACACATCACTGGTGTCCTAGACTACACTAGAGCCTTACTCATACATCACTGGCGTCCTAGAGCACACTAGAGTCCCACACATCACTGGTGTCCTAGACTACACTAGAGTCTTACTCACACATCACTGGTGTCCTACACTACACTAGAGTCTTATTCACACATCACTGGCATGCAAAACTTCCCTGGTGCTTTACTCATGCCTCACTGGTGTGCTAGACTACACTAGAGTCTTACTCACACATCACTGATGTACTAGACTACACTAGTCTTACTCGCTCCAACATCACTGATGTGTACAATTTCACAAGTGATCTACTCACACATCACTGGTGTGCTAGACTTCACATGTGCCTCACGTGGACATCACTAGTGTATGAAACTTAACTGGTACCTCACTCACTACCACATCACTGGTGTGTGAAGCTTCACTGGTGCCTCACTCACATATCACTAGTGTGTAAAACTTCACTGGTGCCTCACTAACTCATCATCAGTGTGAAAAACCTCACTGGTGCCTCACTCATTCACATTACTAGTGTGCTAGGAGTCACTGGTGCCTCACTGACACAGCACTAATCTGTAAAACGTCACTGGTGTCAAACACACACACACAGACACTACAGACACACACCCACACAATTGTGTGCCAGGCTTCACAGGTGACTCACTCACATATCACTGGCCTGCTAAGTTACTGGTCTCGTTCACCTCATCCCACCAATTCCTCACAGTGTACTGAAAGTGACCTTTCACCTGGAAGTAAAGACTGCTTACAGGTTACCCCGAGAAAGTCCAGGGGGTGCATGCCTGCCCTTGTCACAAAAGGCTTCGAACAATACCTGAAGTGAGCAATCACAAGGAGGGAGGCCTTGAGCCTCCGGCCTCTCAACAAGAGTGAGTGAGTGAGGTGTGAAGCAGACATCCTCTGACTGTGCAGCAAGGGGTCGGAGTTCACTCCCATCGGCGTCTACCTGCCGCCCCTTGTCTAAACCCTCCTGTGCCCCAGGCACTGCGGCGGAGAGGCCGCCAGTGACTTGCACTTCACACTGCTGCTTTCCAGGCCCGGTTCCAGGAATTTTTATCTGGGTGGGCCAAGGGTGCGTTTGGGTGGGCCAATGCGGCCCAATTTATAACAATTCTGAAGCCCTAGACCAGAGTTACACATGGACATTGATTCACCAAAATGCCAGGGGTAGTGGAAATGACATCACACATCCTTGACCTTAATGACATCACAAGAAGTGGCATCATATGACCTTTGGCCCTCAATCTTCCTACGAAGGGATGTCACATGACCTTAACCCTTATAACATTACAATAATTGACATGGCTGAAGTTATAATAAAAGCCATAATAAAACATGACATACAATAACACAACGTTGAAAAATGTCTGTTTTAGATACCGCTTATATTAAGGTGCTGACATCATATGAAAGGAGATCATTAATCGTTTTTCTTAGTTTTACATGAAAGATTATGTGTTAATCTGAAGAGGATAATTCCACATTTATTCTTAGATATGGTCGGACATTTATGATTCCCTTGTGGCTGCTTATGCAATAAGGCATGCAATGCCACTATGGGAATATTAAAATGTATGTCACATCCTACAGTATATTACTGTGTGCATCATACACAGACTAAAATACATAAACACCTTCAGAATCCAAACACAGAAACAGCCGGGCCTGGTGGACTAATGCGTCCACTGTAGGGGCCTGTGTTCGACCTCATGGTCACAGGTTCAAATCCTGGTGGGTCCACTCAGCCTTCCATCCTTCTGAAGTCAATAAAATGAGTACCATTGAGTTGGGTAACAATAAACATCAGTTATTCAGTGGCAAGATACCCTTGGATGATCGTGAATTTAACAAATACACATGTTATGTTAGATAATTGAGGTGCAAAAGGACGCTCACAGCTCTGGGCTTCGGTGCCACTGCACCTGCTGCATCATTGGCAGTTAACACCCTGTCCACACTCCCCCATAAACACCACCTAACTGCAGCTTGCCTCCGACATGAGGTACGGTTGCCACAATGCCGTTTTCTTCCGACATGAATATTTTAATTTCTCAGCAAGTGTAAAAATAGAGAAAATCACCCAAAGTCAGTATTTTACACCTTTGCAGTGCATACTTAGAACAGTATTTATAAAATAATGCACTTTAAAATGTGTTCTAGAGGTTCCTTAATTACACCTGACTAGGGTTGCCACCTGGCTGATTTTTTACTGGCACCACCGGTATTTTAATGTCCCAGCTGGTACAAAAATTAGCAAAACCACCTAAAGCAAGAATTTTTAGCCCTTATCTGTACCTAATTCAAACAGCAAATATAAATGGAAAACACTTTTAAATGGATTCTAGAGCTGCAAAGACTCCTGACTCTTAAGTATAGTAAAAACAGTAGGAAAAGTCATGGTACAAATGTATACATACAATTTTATTCATAGTTCTATTTAGTATCATTTTCATGCCTGTGCACACTCTTAAAACTACAACAAAATATTTTCTTTTGGAAAGGTGACAACGCTACCCCAGACTGATAATTAATGTAAACAAAGTGAAAAAGCATCACAATGTTTGGCCGTCCTTATGGCCTCTTCTGCCGACTAGGAGGGCCAAAGGCCATGTTTGGGTGGGCCTGGCCCGCCTGGCCCACCCGCTAGACCCGGGCCTGCTACTTTCAGTCCTCCTTGCACAGACTGTGGATGACTCTCACCCAGGAGGGCTCTTGAGTTTCTTCTTTATTGACCATGATTTGTTACCTCTCTTTAAGGCTGTTCTGGTCCTGGTTCTGGCTCCTAATATTCACTTAAGTTTTACTTCCTTATTTGATTATGTTCAATATTTGTGTTTTTACGTGGGTTTTTTTATGAAGCGCTTTGAGGCCCTTTGGCCACGTTCGTGCTATCGAAAACTGTATCAAGAAAATATATAAAAATGAAATAAATGATCAACAATGAAGGGCCTCGGGCTGATTGTTTGAGCACTGCTTCTAGCTGAAACCAGAGACAAAAGTGTGCACCTTTTCTTCTCCCTAAGCAAACCAGTGTGTGTTGGTGTGTGCATACGTGTGGGTGCTTCTGGATGTGTTTTTACTTTTCCTTGTACCCGAGTCAGTCTTTACTGAATAGGTGTGTGTTCATCTGTGCATGTATCCAGGTGTGTCGTGTTCATCTGTGCATGTATTTAGCTCTTTGTGTTCATCTGTGCATGTATCAAGCTGTGTGTGTGTGTGCTCATCTGTACATGTATCCAGATGTGTGTGTGTGTTAATCTGTGTATGTATCCAGGCGTGTGTGTGGTGTTCATCTGTGCATGCATTCAGCTCTTTGTGTTCATTTGTGTATGTATCAAGCTGTGTATGTGTGTGCTCATCTGTGCATGTATCCAGATGTGTGTGTGTGTGTTCATCTATGCATGTATCCAGGTGTGTGTGTGATGTTCATCTGTGTCTGTATTCAGCTCTTAGTGTTCATTTGTGTATGTATCAAGCTGTGTGTGTGTGTGTGCTCATCTGTGCATGTATCCAGATGTGTGTGTGTTCATCTATGCATGTATCCAGGTGTGTGTGTGGTGTTCATCTGTGCATGTATTCAGCTCTTTGTGTTCATCAGTGCATGTATCAAGCTGGTGTGTTTCTGTGTGTTCATCAGTGCATGTATTCAGCTCTTTGTGTTCATCAGTGCATGTATCAAGCTGGTGTGTTTCTGTGTGTTCATCTGTGCATGTATCCAGCTGTTTGTGTTCATCTGTGCATGTTTCCAGGTGTCTGTGTGTGTATTTGAGAGCACAGTTTGCAGTTTCTCAAGTCTATGTGAAAGAGGCAGGAGATAAAAGTAAATGCCCAACACTTTCCCTGTGCTTTCCCTATGGGATGTGTGAGTGAGGGCAGAGTGTAGCTTCTCTTCTGTCACCTGTCTGAGGAGTAGGGGTGGGCGTTAAATTCCGCTCCGCTGGCAGAGTTGGTGGAGTTTTGGCTATTAGAGTTCCAGCCAAATTCCGCCAACCGCTGCATGGCAGATTATTTTCTCGCTTACAACTTGTCAACGGTAAGTTAGCGAGTGACAATTGGCATCCCCTAGTGCCTTTTTCGGGTGCTAGGAGGGCACCCGGAAAAATTTGTCCAACGCGGGCGGTCGCAACCGTTTAGGGTGAGAGAGCTGCTGCTAGAGTAGAAAATTTACTTGAGCGGCAGCAAAAGAAACTTGAGAAGCAGTGCCCTCTGGTGCGCCGTGTAGTGCTGTTCTTGGTGATTTTTCAGTGCGGAACAAGCTCCCAGCGCTAAAAATCAGCTCACGCAGCACGACGTGCTGATTTCCGCCCGTTCGCGGAACTCCTTAGAATCTTGCAGAGTTTTCATGTAACTCCGTGGAATTTAGTGGAGTGCAACTCTGCGAGTTCCTCCCAGCCCTACTGAGGAGGTGTGTATGTGTGTGAGTCCCTGAGTGTGTGAGGGTAGCAGCTTGTAACTTCCCCTGTACTTCATGTGTGAAATGTGTGTGTTTGGGAAGCCTGTGTCCAGCTGCCCTTGTGTTACCTACCCGGGGGGGGGGGGTACAGAAGGGGAGAGGGTGTGTGTCTGTGTGTGCTGAAAAAAGTGAGTGAGCAAGGTTACAGTATGTAACGTTCGTTCTGCTTTTTCTATGGAATGTGTGTGTTAGGGCAGCCTGTAGCTGCTTTCGTGTCACCTGCCTGGAGAGGTGTCTATGCATGTGTTGCATGTGTGCGTGAGCAAGGTAACAGCCTGTAAATTCTCTGGCTCTCCTGTCTGCAACGTGATCCTGTTCTGGGTGCATCCTTGTCAGCGGTTAGTGATGTGTAGGTCTCGGTTGACTGTTGTTGGTGGTTGCCAGGAATGTCAAATACAAATGCGAAAACTTACAGCACAAAAATCTTTATTCAGCAAAATAATGGTCACACTAAATGTGGCCAGGGGCAGCTCGCATCAGCGCTCCCGGTCTGTATTGAACTCTAAGTCATAGCTTCGGTTTCTTGTTGATACAGATGAGATGATTTTCAGTCACTGCTGTGCCGGACACAGGTCACCCTCTGAAGCGTTGTAGTAATGGAAGCACATTTCTTGATACTGGCTTTGCTTCTTCGTATTGGGCATTAGTAGACAGACATTCGTTCAACATCTCGCTACTTGTCTCTCTGTCGAGTTCTGCAGCTCTTGTGAAGCAAGGAGCACCTGCTGCCCTCCTTGGGGACGTTCACCCCTTTACATCTGTGGGCCCACCCTCCCTACCTCTGGCCATCTGCAGCAACAGTCTCCTGCCTGAGATGCATGCTAGGGGACAGTCTGCAGCTGCGCCTGTGTCTCCTGAGATGCATGTTATGGACAGTCTGCAGCTGCGCCTGTGTCTCCTGCCTGAGATGTATGCTAGGGGACAGTCTGCAGCTGCGCCTGTGTCTCCTGAGATGCATGTTATGGACAGTCTGCAGCTGGACCTGTGTCTCCTGCCTGAGATGCATGCTAGGGGAGTCTGCAGCTGCGCCTGTGTCTCCTGAGATGTATGCTAGGGGACACTCTGCAGCTGCACCTGTGTCTCCTGAGATGTATGGTAGGGGACAGTCTGCAGCTGCACCTGTGTCTCCTGAGATGCATGCTAGGGGGCAGTCTGCAGCTGCGCCTGTGTCTCCTGCCTGAGATGTTTGCTAGGGGACAGTCTGCAGCTGCACCTGTGTCTCCTGAGATGCATGCTAGGGGACAGTCTGCAGCTGCACCTGTGTCTCCTGAGATGCATGCTAGGGGACAGTCTGCAGCTGCGCCTGTGTCTCCTGCCTGAGATGTATGCTAGGGGACACTCTGCAGCTGCATCTGTGTCTAGGGAGATGCATGCTAGGGGACAGTCTGCAGCTGCACCTGTGTCTCCTGCCTGAGATGTATGCTAGGGGACACTCTGCAGCTGCACCTGTGTCTAGGGAGATGCATGCTAGGGGACAGTCTGCAGCTGCACCTGTGTCTCCTGCCTGGGATGCATGCTAGGGGACAGTCTGCAGCTGCGCCTGTGTCTCCTGCCTGAGATGCATGCTAGGGGACACTCTGCAGCTGCACCTGTGTCTAGGGAGATGCATGCTAGGGGACACTCTGCAGCTGCACCTGTGTCTAGGGAGATGCATGCTAGGGGACAGTCTGCAGCTGCACCTGTGTCTCCTGCCTGAGATGTATGCTAGGGGACACTCTGCAGCTGCACCTGTGTCTAGGGAGATGCATGCTAGGGGACAGTCTGCAGCTGCACCTGTGTCTAGGGAGATGCATGCTTGGGGACAGCCTGCAGCTGCACCTGTGTCTCCTGCCTGAGATGTATGCTAGGGGACAGTCTACAGCTGCACCTGTGTCTCCTGAGATGCATGCTTGGGGACAGTCTGCAGCTGCACCTGTGTCACCTGCCTTAGATGCATGCTAGGGGGCAGTCTGCAGCTGCACCGTGCCTCCTGAGATGTATGCTAGGGGACAGTCTGCAGCTGCACCTGTGTCTAGGGAGATGCATGCTAGGGGACAGTCTGCAGCTGCACCTGTGTCTGCTGAGAGTTATGCTTGGGGACAGTCTGCAGCTGCACCTGTGTCTCCTGCCTGAGATGTATGCTAGGGGACAGTCTGCAGCTGCACCTGTGTCTCCTGAGATGCATGCTTGCGGACAGTCTGCAGCTGCACCTGTGTCTCCTGCCTGAGATGCATGCTTGGGGACAGTCTGCAGCTGCACCTGTGTCTCCTGAGATGCATGCTTGGGGACACTCTGCAGCTGCACCTGTGTCTAGGGAGATGCATGCTAGGGGACACTCTGCAGCTGCACCTGTATCTAGGGAGATGCATGCTAGGGGACAGTCTGCAGCTGCACCTGTGTCTCCTGCCTGAGATGTATGCTAGGGGACAGTCTGCAGCTGCATCTGTGTCTCCTGAGATGCATGCTTGGGGACAGTCTGCAGCTGCACCTGTGTCTCCTGCCTGAGATGTATGCTAGGGGACACTCTGCAGCTGCATCTGTGTCTAGGGAGATGCATGCTAGGGGACAGTCTGCAGCTGCGCCTGTGTCTCCTGAGATGCATGTTAGGGGAAAGTCTGCAGCTACACCTCTGTCTCCTGAGATGCATGCTAGGGGACAGTCTGCAGCTGCACCTGTGTCTCCTGCCTGAGATGCATGCTAGGGGGCAGTCTGCAGCTGCACCTGTGTCTAGGGAGATGCATGCTAGGGGATAGTCTGCAGCTGCGCCTGTGTCTCCTGAGATGCATGTTAGGGGCAGTCTGCAGCTGCACCTGTGTCTCCTGAGATGCATGCTAGGGACAGTCTTCAGCTGCACCTGTGTCTCCTGCCTGAGATGTATGCTAGGGGACAGTCTGCAGCAGCACGTGTCTCCTGAGATGCATGCTAGGGGACAGTCTGCAGCTGCACCTGTGTCTCCTGCCTGAGATGTATGCTAGGGGACACTCTGCAGCTGCACCTGTGTCTAGGGAGATGCATGCTATGGGACAGTCGGCAGCTGCGCCTGTGTCTCCTGCCTGAGATGAATGCTAGGGGAAAGTCTGCAGCTACACCTGTGTCTCCTGAGATGCATGCCAGGGGACAGTCTGCAGCTGCACCTGTGTCTCCTGCCTGAGATGCATGCTAGGGGACAGTCTGCAGCTGCGCCTGTGTCTCCTGAGATGCATGCCAGGTACAGTCTGCAGCTGCACCGGTGTCTCCTGACATGCATGCTAGGGGCAGTCTGCAGCTGCACCTGTGTCTCCTGAGATGCATGCTAGGGGACAGTCTTCAGCTGCACCTGTGTCTCCTGCCTGAGATGCATGCTAGGGGCAGTCTGCAGCTGCACCTGTGTCTCCTGAGATGCATGCTAAGGGACAGTCTGCAGCTGGACCTGTGTCTCCTGCCTGAGATGCATGGTAGGGTACAGTCTGCACCTGCACCTGTGTCTCCTGCCTGAGATGCATGCAAGGGGGCAGTCTGCAGCTGCACCTGTGTCTGCTGAGAGGTATGCTAGGGGACAGTCTGCAGCTGCACCTGTGTCTCCTGAGATGTATGGTAGGGGACAGTCTGCAGCTGCACCTGTGTCTCTTGCCTGAGATGCATGCTAGGGGCAGTCTGCAGCTGCACCTGTGTCTCCTGAGATGCATACTAGGGGACAGTCTGCAGCTGCACCTGTGTCTCCTGAGATGTATGCTAGGGGGCAGTCTGCAGCTGCACCTGTGTCTCCTGAGATGCATGCTAGGGGACAGTCTGCAGCTGCACCTGTGTCTCCTGCCTGAGATGCATGCTAGGGGGCAGTCTGCAGCTGCGCCTCTGTCTCCTGAGATGTATGCTAGGGGCAGTCTGGAGCTGCACCTGTGTCTCCTGAGATGCATGCTAGGGGACAGTCTGCAGCTGCACCTGTGTCTCCTGCCTGAGATGCATGCTAGGGGGCAGTCTGCAGCTGCACCTGTGTCTCCTGAGATGTATTCTAGGGGACAGTCTGCAGCTGCGCCTGTGTCTCCTGAGATGCATGTTAGGGGCAGTCTGCAGCTGCACCTGTGTCTCCTGAGATGCATGCTAGGGGACAGTCTGCACCTGCACCTGTGTCTCCTGCCTGAGATGCATGCTAGGGGGCAGTCTGCACCTGTGTCTCCTGCCTGAGATGCATGCTAGGGGCAGTCTGCAGCTGCACCTGTGTCTCCTTAGATGCATGCTAGGGGACAGTCTGCAGCTGCACCTGTGTCTCCTGAGATGTATGGTAGGGGACACTCTGCAGCTGCACTTGTGTCTCCTGCCTGAGATGCATGCTAGGGGGCAGTCTGCAGCTGCCCTGCGTCTCCTTAGATGCATGCTAGGGGGCAGTCTGCAGCTGCCCTGCGTCTCCTGAGATGTATGGTAGGGGACAGTGCGCAGCTGCACCTGTGTCTAGGGAGATGCATGCTAGGGGACAGTCTGCAGCTGCACCTGTGTCTCCTGCCTGAGATGCATGCTAGGGTGCAGTCTGCAACTGCACCTGTGTGTCCTGAGATGCATGTTAGGGGAGAGTCTGCTGATGCACCTGTGTCTCCTGAGTTGCATACTAGGGGCAGTCTGCTGCAGCACCCCTGCCTCTGGCCTGAGATGTATGATAGAGGACCGGGTCTTCTGCTTGAAATGAATGCTAGTGGGTAGTCTGTACCTGCACCTTTTCCTCCTGCCTGAGATGCATGGCAGGGACACTCCACTCTGCAGCTGCCCTGTGTCTCCTGCCTGAGATGCATGCTAGGGGACAGTCTGCAGTACACCTGTGCTCCCAGCCCGAGATGTATGTTAGGGGACAGTTGAAACAACACTTTGTTTCCTGCCTGAGATGCATGTTAGGGGACAGCCTGCTTGCTGCACCTGTGTCTCCTGAGATGCGTTTTAGGGGGCAGTCTGGTGCAGCACCTGTGTTTCCTGAAATGAATGCTAGGGGACAGTTTGCAACTGCACCTGTGTCTCCTGAGATGCATTTTAGGGGGCAGTCTGCTGCAGCACCTGTGTTTCCTGAAATGCATGCTAGGGGGCAGACTGCATCTGAACCCGTGTCTCCTGAGATGGATGTTAGGGGACAGTCTGCTGCTGCACCTGTGCTTCCAGCCTGAGATGTATGATAAAGGACCTGTGTCTCCTGCTTGAAATGGATGCTAATGAGTAGTCTGTAACTGCACCTTTGCCTCCTGTCTTTAATACATGGTAGGGACAGTCTGCAGCTGCCTGAGTCTCCTGCATGAAATGCATATGAGGAGACAGTCTACAGCTGTACTTGTGTCTCCTGCATGGAATATAAGCGAGGAGGCAGTCTACAGCTGCATGTGTTTCCTCCATGAAATATATGTGAGGAGACAGTCTGTAGTTGCCTGTGTCTTCTGCATGAAATGTATCTGAGGAGACAGTCTAAAGCTGTACTTGTGTCTCCTGCATGAAATGTATGTGAGGAGACAGTCTACAACTGTACTTGTGTCTCATGCATGAAATGTATGTGAGGAGACAGTCTACATCTGTACTTGTGTCTCCTGCATGAAATGTATGTGAGGAGACAGTCTACAACTGTACTTGTGTCTCCTGCATGACATGTATGTAAGGAGACAGTCTACAGCTGCACTTGTGCCTCCTGCATGAAATGTATGTGAGGAGACAGTCTACAGCTGTACTTGTGTCTCCTCCATGAAATGTATATGAGGAGAAAGTCTAAAGCTGTACTTGTGTCTCCTGCATGAAATGTATGTTAGGAGGCAGCCTAAAGCTGCACCAGTGTCTCCTACATGAAATATACGTGAAGAGACAGTCTACAGCTGTACTTGTGTCTCCTGCATGAAATGTATGTAAGGAGACAGTATAGTGCTGAACCTGTTTCTCTTGCATGAAATTCATGTGAGGAGACAGTCTAGAGCTGCACCTGTGCCTCCTGCATGAAATGTATGTGAGGAGACAGTCTACAGCTGTACTTGTGTCTCCTCCATGAAAGGTATGTGAAGAGAGTCTACAGCTGTACATGTGTCTCCTGCATGAAATGCATGTGAGGAGACAGCCTGCAGGAGCACATGTGTCTCCTGCTTGAAATACATGTGAGGAGACAGCCAACGGCTGCACTTGTGTCTACTGCTTGAGGTGAATGTGAGGAGAGTGTGAGGCTGCCTGTGTCTCCTGCATGAAATGTATGCGAGGAGACAGCCTACAGCTGTACTTGTGTCTCCTCCATGAAATGTATGTGGAGAGACAGTCTACAGCTGTACATGTGTCTCCTGCATGAAATGCATGTGAGGAGACAGTCTGCAGTAGCACGTGTCTCCTGCTTGAAATACATGCACGAAGACAGCCAATGACTGCACTTGTGTCTCCTGCTTGAGGTAAATGTGAAGACAGTGTGAGGAGGCCTGTGTCTCCTGCATGAAAAGTATGTGAGGAGACAAATCTATAGCTCCATCCGTGTCTCCTCCTTGAGGAGAATGTGAAGACAGTCCGCAGCTGCACCTGTGTTTCTTGCATGAAATGTATGTGAGGGAGAGTCAACAGCTTCATCTATATCGCCTCCTTGAGGTGAATGTGAAGATAGTCTGCAGCTGCACCTGTGTCTCCCGCTTGACGTGAATGTGAAGATACTCTGCAGCTGCACCTGTGTCTTCTCCTTGAGATGAAATACTCTGCAGCTGCACCTGTGCCTCCCGCATGATATGTATGTGAGGGAGAGTCTACAACTGCATCGATATCTCCTCCTTGAGGTGAATGTGAAGACAGTCTACAGCTGCACATGTGTCTCCTTCTTGAGGTGAAGGTGAAGATAGTCTGCAGCTGCACCAGTGTCTTCTCCTTGAAGTAAAAGTGAAGATACTCTGCAGCTGCACCTGTGTCTCTCTCTCTTGAGGTGAATGTGAAGATACTCTGCAGCTGCACCTGTGTCTCCCGCTTGAGGTGAATGTGAAGATACTCTGCAGCTGCACCTGTGTCTCCCGCTTGAGGTGAATGTGAAGATACTCTGCAGCTGCACCTGTGTCTCCCTCTTGAGGTGAATGTGAAGACACTCTGCAGCAGCACCTCTGTCTCTCTCTTGACATGAATGTGAAGACGCTCTGCAGCTGCACCTGTGTCTTCTCCTTGAGGTGAATGTGAAGATACTCTGCAGCTCCACCTGTGTCTTCTCCTTGAGGTGAAATACTCTGCAGCTGCACATGTGTCTCCTTCTTGAGGTGAATGTGAAGACAGTCTGCAGCTGCATCTATATCTCCTTCTTGAGGTGAATGTGAAGATACTCTGCAGCTGCACCTGTGTCTCCTTCTTGAGGTGAATGTGAAGATACCCTGCAGCTGCACCAGTGTCTCCCGCTTGAGGTGAATGTGAAGATACTCTGCAGCTGCACCTGTGTCTCCCTCTTGAGGTGAATGTGAAGACAGTCTACAGCTGCACATGTGTCTCCTTCTTGAGGTGAAGGTGAAGATAGTCTGCAGCTGCACCAGTGTCTTCTCCTTGAAGTAAATGTGAAGATACTCTGCAGCTGCACCTGTGTCTCTCTCTTGAGGTGAATGTGAAGATACTCTGCAGCTGCACCTGTGTCTCCTGCTTGAGGTGAATGTGAAGATACTCTGCAGCTGCACCTGTGTCTCCCTCTTGAGTTGAATGTGAAGATACTCTGCAGCTGCCCCTGTGTCTCCCTCTTGAGGTGAATGTAAAGACACTCTGCAGCTGCACCTCTGTCTCTCTCTTGACATGAATGTGAAGACGCTCTGCAGCTGCACCTGTGTCTTCTCCTTGAGGTGAATGTGAAGATACTCTGCAGCTCCACTTGTGTCTTCTCCTTGAGGTGAAATACTCTGCAGCTGCACATGTGTCTCCTTCTTGAGGTGAATGTGAAGACAGTCTGCAGCTGCATCTATATCTCCTTCTTGAGGTGAATGTGAAGATACTCTGCAGCTGCACCTGTGTCTCCTTCTTGAGGTGAATGTGAAGATACCCTGCAGCTGCACCTGTGTCTTCTCCTTGAGGTGAATGTGAAGATACTCTGCAGCTACACCTGTGTCTCCCTCTTGAGGTGAATGTGAAGATACTCTGCAGCTGCACCTGTGTCTTCTCCTTGAGGTGAAATACTCTGCAGCTTCACATGTGTCTCCCGCTTGGGGTGAATGTGAGGACAGTCTGTACCTGCACATGTGTCACCCGCTTGAGGTGAAAGTGAAGATAGTTTATAGCTGCACATGTGTCTCCTGCTTGAGGCGAATGTGAAGATAGTTTATAGCTACACCAGTATCTGCCGCTTGAGGTGAACATGAAGATAGTTTGTAGCTGCACCTGTTTCTCCCGCTTGAGGCGAATGTGGCGATAGTTTGTAGCTGTACATGTGTCTCCCGCTTGAGGTGAATGTGAAGATAGTTTGTAGCTGCACCTGTGTCTCCCGCTTGAGGTGAATGTGGAGATAGTTTATATCTGCACTTGTGTCTCCCGCTTGAGGTGAATGTGAAGATAGTTTGTAGCTGCACATGTGTCTCCCGCTTGAGGTGAATGTGAAGATAGTTTGTAGCGCCACCTGTGTCTCCCGCTTGAGGTGAATGTGGAGAAAGTTTTTAGCTGCACCTGTGTCTCCCACTTGAGGTGAATGTGAAGATAGTTTGTAGTTGCACCTGTGTCTCCCGCTTGAGGTGAATGTGAAGATAGTCCGCAGCTGCACCTCTCAGCAACTTCAGTAATGCGTGGCACTGTAAAGCAGCTCCTGTGTCTCGCCTCTTCCTCTTACTTCTCGTGGCTGACCACATGCTAAGGTCAGAAGACATCCAGGTGGGGGCTCACAGCTCTAGCCCCCCATGTTGCTGTGGCTGCGTTTCAAGGTGTCCACACTAAACCCAAGGTCACTGAAGGTCGGTCTTTCCTTTGGTTTGGAGTCCCAGCACCTCTGCATCAGGCTGTAAACCTACAGAGTGAAACGAAGGGAACAGGAGTTTCATATATCACCTTCTAGGCCCTCAATGTGCCATCACATTTAAGAACTTATTTTCAACAATTGCTAAGCAACCTATCACATAAAAGGAAGGCTACACTCTATTTTATTTAATATTTTCATAATTGGATAAATAGCATATTGCCTTTGCAAGGCAGACTTTTAACTCCGAAATAAGTGACTTAGCAAAATGCAGAAAAAGCTTTGATCTGCCAGACACATAAGCCTTCTAAGTAGTGGCCTAAACATTAGAGGGTAACCTGAAAAACATACCCATCTCCCCTACCATCAGCAGTGGACTTGCACTTTATGCGGTCTCTAACGTCATAAACCAAGAACCAAAATTCACAAAGCCTTTTTTCAAGACTGGCTGAAATTTACACTCCATTTCGTGGTGAGTTCCTCTGGAATTTCCAGAAGAAAGGCGCTCCTACTCCTTGAAGGAAGGATTTTAAATCTGGCCCTTAGGCAACAGATTAGATGCTGAACTGACCATGTCCTGTAAGGAATGGTTTCTTACCTGTAACTTCTTTTCTCTCGCAGGGGTATTTCCATGATAGTCATAAGCGCTGAATAGTCCCGCCCATGTGCCGGAACCCCGGAGCAGTTGTGTGTGTGTGTGTGTGTGTGTATATATATATATATATATATATATTCATATTTTTTTATTTTTTACACTTTGCATAGGTTTTTTTGGGGTTATTTTATACTATTTTAAGGTTCACATTTGGACTGGAATGTTTTTGAGGATATTTTAAAGGCATTTAAGCCATCATGATTAATGTATTTATATATTTATTTATGATAATTATCCGATATGATTTGTGGTGTCCACTTTACATCAAAAGAAATTTTCTTTACACATATTTGTAAGGAAAAAATATGGAGACAGTGAAGTTACATTTATGTACATACTAGGTGGGATACGTCAGATTAATTGAATATGTTTTCCATGTCCATTGTGATGTCACTTGCACTAGCACTTTAAATAGCGGGGTTAATGCTTTAACTGTGTCATGTGATCAAGGGCGGGATCGCCTGAAACGCGTCATGGCAGAATGGCAATAAAATAATATAGCACGATAACTGGGTCTACGCTCGTTTTTTCCTGGAGGTGAATTGGAGTGCCTATACGAGTTGGTGGATATATATATATATATAAACACCACATCCGACTCCTCACAACGAAACCGGACACCGACACGGGGGAAACATTAAGCAATTCCGTCTTTAATTCAGCATTACGCTGCGACGCATTTCGGCAATTCCTGCCTTGATCACACAGATCATATATATATATATATTCTTAAGTGTAGATTTTCGCCTTTCTTCAGGAAGGCCTGCAAAGACACTTAAGAAAAAAGAGACAGATTATGCAGCCTATTTAGCTAGGCTACACTGGCCAGGTTCTTCATCTTGAAGAGAAAAAAAGGGCCAGAATAAGTAATTTCAGATAATTTTAGTGTCAATCAGTATAAATATCTCTCACAAACCCTTTTTATGATAGAGATGAAAGGAGCAGGGCAGAGTAGCCTCATAGGCTGCCATTATATGTCCAAAAAAGAACACTGTGCCTTTAAGGAACCAGGCACCACCAGTATCCCATCATGCATAGCAGGTGGCAGTTACTTCAGTTCTTTTTGGAGGCTTCTGATAATAGATATGTAATAAAGGAATTCCTCTGTCTAATCCGCCGGGGAGGAGGGAGGGTCGCTTATGACTATCATGGAAATACTCCTGCGAGAGAAAAGAAGTTGCAGGTAAGAAACCATTACTTCTATCGCAGGGGATTTCCATGTATAGTCATAAGCGCTGAATAGAGTAGCAAGCCCATCCCCGAATAGTGCAGCAAACCAGACAGAGGATAATGTAATGAACCTAAGAAAAGAGATTTCTGAGTGAAGCCTGCCCTACTTGAGCGTCTGCTCTAGCATCAGAATCTATGCAGTAATGCTTTGTGAATGTGTGTACTGATTTCCAGGTAGCAGCCTTATAGATCTCTGGAATGTGAATATTGCGCAATAAGGCCGTAGTGGCTGCCTTTCCTCTACTGGAATGGGCCTTAGGTTTGGCTGAGAGACTTTTGTTAGCTTTCTGATAGCATAATAGAATGCAAGAGACTATCCATCTCGAAATGGATTGTTTAGAAGTAGCTAGCCCTGTATGGACTGGACCATAGTTGACAAACAATTGTTGTGACTGGCAAATGTTCTTAGTTCTATCTAGATAAAACTTAAGAAACCGCTTTACGTCCAGGGAATGAAGGGATCTTTCCGCTGGCGTAGAGGGGTCCTGGAAGAATGTTGGAAGAGATATTATTTGATTGACATGAAAGTCAGATATCACTTTGGGGAGGAACTTAGGGTGAGTTCTCATAACTACCTTGTTCGAATGGAAGACAGTGTAAGGTTCATGAGAACAGAGAGCCTGGATTTCACTAACCCTGCGGGCTGAAGTGATAGCCAAAAGGAAAGCCGATTTCCAAGACAAATGTTGGTGAGATGCCTTGTGTATGGGTTCGAAAGGTTCCTGCATAAGGCATGAAAGTACTATATTAAGCTCCCATGGAGGAGAAGGGCGTCTGATGGGAGGAAATACCTATTTTAAACCTTCTAAGAAATCCTAAATTACAGGGATTCTAAAAAAGGAGGTTTGTGAGGGACATTTTCTATACGCAGTCAACGCTGCCAGGTGAACTTTTATGGAGGAAATTTGTAAACCAGATTTTGCTAAATGAAGTAAGTATGGAAGAATAACATCTTCCTGGCAAGTGGTAGGGTCTATGTTCTTGGATGAGAACCACATGCAGAATCTCTTCCACTTGAAAGCCTATGCGGAACGTGTTGAAGGCCGCTTAGCTTCTTTGAGAATTTCCATACAGTCCTGAGGTAGATTCAGCTGTCCATATTGTATCAGTTCAGGAGCTATGCTGCCAAATTCAAAGAGGAGAGATTGGGGTGCAGTATCTGGCCTCCGAAGTCCGTCAGCAGATCTGGTCTGCATGGCAGCCTCAGATGTGGACGGATAGACCGGTGAAGGAGGTCCGTGAACCACCATTGGCGGGCCACTCCGGAGCTATGAGGATCATCTTTGCTGAGGACTGAGCCAACTTGATGAGGACTTCCGGAATCAGGGGGATCGGTGGAAAAGCGTAGAGATATTTGCCGGACCAATCGATCCATAGTGCATTCCCCAGAGTCCCTGTCTGGTAGAACCGCGATGCGAAGCTTTGGCATGTGCTGTTGTCTGCGGTGGCGAACAAATCGACGCTGGGAGTACCCCATCGCTGAAATATGTCTTGTACCACGTCGTCGTGCAAGACCCACTCGTGGTTTTCTTGCAGGAGTCAGCTGAGAGAGTCCGCCTGAGTATTTTGGACACCTGGTAGGTGTACTGCTGTGATTTTCAGGTTCCTGGCAAGAAGCCAGTTCCAGATTGTCTGGGAATCGTGAAACAAGAGTCTGGACCTTGTCCCCCCCTGCTTGTTGAGGTAGTACATCATTGTGGTGTTGTCTGTCTGAACAAGCAGGGAGGGGGAGTTGAACGACGGGCAGAAAGCTTTCAAAGCCAGATGGACTGCACGTAGCTCCAGGAGGGTGTTGTGGTACGAGGCTTCCTTCTCTGACCATTTCCCCTGGATTTGGAGATGGTCCATATGGGCTCCCCAGCCCAGCAATGATGCGTCGGTGACTACAGTTTGAGGTGGAATCTCCTGATGGAATGGAGTGCCCTGGAGGAGATTGGATGGGGAGCACCACCATTTGAGGGACAACTTCGCATGGAGGGATAATTGAATCCTGTCCTCCCAGTTTCCTGTCCGTTGGTCCCACTGATCTTCGAGACATTCCTGTAGAGGCCATGTGTAGACGGGCATTTGGTGTGAGAAAAATGCATGAAGCCATCAAGCCGAGTAGAGAGGAAACTGTCCTTACTGTTGAGTGGGAAGCTTTCATCAGACCCTGACATTTCCGAAGGATTGATAAGCGTCTCTCCTCTGAAGGAAACACTTTTGCCTTTGATGGAGGCTCCTAGACAGTGTGAGGTCTGAACTGGGGTAGAGATGGACTTGTCATGATGATTTGAAGTCCCAGCCTCTGTAAGAGATCTCGAGTCCAGTTGTAATGAAGCTGTGCTTCTTGGGCTGAGGACGCTTTGATGAGCCAATCGTCTAGCTATGGATAGACGAATACTCTGTGTCTCCGTAGATGGGCAGCGACCACTGCCTTGCATTTGGAGAATGTTCTGGGTGCTGATTTCAGACCAAATGGAAGAACTCTGTACTGGTAATGGTCCTGTTCCACCACGAACCTCAAGAATTTGCGATGCTTTCTTGCAATTGGAATGTGAAAGTACACGTCTTGTAGGTCGATTGAGCAGAGCCAATCCCCTTGACGTAGTTGAGGATAAATTTGGTGTAGTGCCAGCATCCTGAACTTTTCTCGCAGAATCCACTTGTTTGCTGCCTTGAGATCTAAAATGGGTCTGAATTTGTTTCTGTCTTTCTTTTTGACAAGAAAGTATCTGGAATAAATGCCTGTTCCTTGCTGTTGAGGAGGAACAAGCTCCACGACCAACTTCTGTAAAAGGATGTTGACCTCCGCTCGAAATAGAGGAAGATGGTAGTTGGTTGGCTTCGGAGGAATGGAAGGCGGAGGAGTGATGAACCGTAGGCAATATCCATTGCGAACAATATTCAGCACCCAGGAGTCTTTTGTTATGTTTTGCCACTCTACCAGGTAGTGACGTATGCTTCCCCCAAACTGAGTGGGGAACAGAGCAGGGGGAAGTAATGATTCAGAGCTTCGACCCAGAAGGCTGCTTTCCCCCCCTGAGGATGCTGTTGGGAGGATCTACCTCTAGGTTGCCTGCGGTGATACGATTGGTAAGGCTGTTGTTGTTGTTGTGCACCTCCCTGTTGACGGCTTTGATACCAGAAGGAAGATTGGCCTCTATGAGACGAGAAACAGCGTTGGTAAGGCCGAAACAATTTTCTTTGTTCCCTAGGTCTTTCTAGGCCGACTGCCTCAAGAGTTTCCATCTCTGCCTTCATTCGTGACATTTCCTCATCGGCGTGGGCTCCAAAAAGAGTAGTACCAGAAAAAAGCAGATTAAGAATCCTTTGCTGCGCCTCTGGTTTGAGAGAGGTTAGACGCAGCCAAGATTGTCGCCTAAGGGCTATCCCATGGCAGTATTCGTGAGCGGCATAACGTAGAGTCTGCTGCCGCACTAATCACCTGATTTGAGACCATCAGACCTTCATTAAGGATTTCCATGAAATCTTCAGTTTTTTCTCTGGGTAGATGGTCAAGAAACTGATTCAAGGACTCCCACAGAGCTCTGTCGTATCTGCCTAGTAAGGCAGTAGCGCTAGCTGCCTTCATGGAAGTTGTTGCCGTTCCACACATCTTCCGACCCACAGAGTCTAACTTACGACTTTCTTTGTCCGGAGGGACCGTTGATGAAGGAGCAGTGGCATGTTGTCTCCTTGCCGCTACTACAATTACGGAATCAGGAGCTGGATCAGTGCGAGGTAAGCTGGATCCTGCTCTGGAGGACGATACTTCTTGTGATGTCTGGAAGGCGCAGTGTTCACGGAGGCTGGAGTGAGAAAGAGCTCCATGACCATTTCAAGGAGACCTGGCACTAGCGGTAGCATGGGTCTAGCTATACACCTCTGTTGTAGGGTCTCAAAGATGACAGATGTTGTCGGAGTTGGGGCTGACAAAGGAATATTTAATTTCGTGGCTCCCCTCCCTAGAACCTCTTGAAAGTGGAGACATCGTCCACCGGAGAAATCCGTGGAGGCAGAGAGTCAGTCAGTGTGGGAGAGTAACGACCAGTAGATGTAGAAGACCTTGATCGTGAATGATGATGGTGATGGTGATGACACCTTTGAGAGGAAGTTGAAGTATGTCGAGAACTGTGACGATGGCGCTTAGAGTGATGGCGCGATCTTGACCTTGATCTCCTAGGTGTTACTGGTGCTGCTGGTGGAGGAGACTTAGGTGGAGGTGGTGGAGGAGGCGGTGAAGGAGGCGGCAGAGGAGGTGGAGGAGATAAAGGAGGCACTGGTTGATGCTCGGAAGATGGGGAGTAAGTTCTGGAATACTCCGAATCAGGAGAGGAGTAGATATGCTTTCTTTTCTTCCTGGTCTCCTCAAGCCTGGGCGATGTTGATAGAGTTCTCGACGTCGACGAATACCTCGACGTCGACCTGCTTGTGATGGTGAATGTCGACGTCGTCTCGACGTCGGAGAGCGCCTCGACGTCGAACTTCGAGCCTACCTCGACGTCGATCTTGTATGCCTCGATGTCGATCTCCGAGCACGCCTCCATGTCGATCTCTGGGCACCATGCCTCGACGTCGATCTCCGCTGACGATGCCTCGACGGCGACCAGGCAGGAGTCTTCGACGTCGTTCTTGGGCTTTTGCTTGACGTCGAACCTGGAATCGACGGCGAACAGGTCATAGCCGTACGTCTTCTCGACGTTGATGTCCTCGACCGGAACCAATGTCGTTTTTGAGCCCCTTTCTTCCTAGAACGCTCCGTAGAGGCTGTTAACAGAGACCTGGTAGAGGTTCTACCCTCCCCATGCCCTGAGGTCCCACCTTCACATTGAAATTGCAGCCTTCTGCGCTCCTCAGTCCCATGTAGGCGAATCTTCTCCCGGTCTCTCAGGGTAAGTCACGATCTTCTGGAAGACAGAGTATACAGACCTCATGTGGGTCTGTCTAGGCCTTCTTTCTCCCACAAGCTGGGCACTTGTCAAAAAGGGATGGCATTTCCTTGACAAAATGCTTTTAATTTCTGTCAGAAAAAGACAGAAAAAGGTAGGGAGAGACAAAAGATGTCGAATGAAGTAGTAATTAATCAAATTCAATAAAGAATTTTAAAGAAAAAAACACTTTTGGTTGAGCTCAATGCTCCAGGATCTTGTCAGCAGGAGCCGGAAAAAAGAACTGAAGTAACTGCCACCTGCTATGCATGATGGGATACTGGTGGTGCCTGGTTCATAAAGGCACAGTGTTCTTTTTTAGACATATAATGGCAGCCTATGAGGCTTCTCTGTCCTGCTCCTTTCATCTCTATCACAAAAAAGGGTTTGTGAGAGATATGTATACTGATGGACACTAAAATTATCTGAAATTTACTTATTTTGGCCCCTTTTTTCTCTTCAAGATGAAGAACCTGGCCAGTTGTAGCCTAGGTAAATAGGCTGCATAATCTGTCTCTTTTTCTTAAGTGTCTTTGCAGGCCTTCCTGAAGAAAGGCGAAAATCTACACTTAAGAAGATATACATAAAAACGGCGCCAAATTAGATTGATAAAGGCTGCTGCGTCAGCCGAAACGCGTCTCTCTGAGCTTCTCGGGCTGAGGAAGGCCGAATGAAATAAAGAAGCTTTATACCTTGCAGCCTCGTGTGTTAATGTTAATGTTAATAAGCTTTTAAAGCGCAGTTCTACCCAAAGGTGTCCTGGCGCTAGCTGATGCCTAACTGGATACTAAAAAAGCTATAGCTCAAAAGGCTACTGGGAAAACAACCAAGTTTTGAGCCCCCTCCTAAAGGAGAGGAGCTCAGTGTTATTCCTGAGATGTGATGGCAGATTGTTCCAGGCTTTAGCAGCACCAACAATGAAACTTCTGTCGCCCCAGGTGGCGTTTTTAACTCGAGGGACGACCACTTGTTTTGCCTCTGTGGATCGCAATGTTCTCCCGGGGACATACCATTGAAAACGTTTCCTCAAATAGTCAGGGCCCCTGCCTGTCAGTGATTTAAACACCGTGCAAAGTACTTTGAATTGAGCACGCTGTTTCACTGGTAGCCAGTGAAGCTGCTTGAGTTCCTTCCTAACAGAGACAAATCTGGGCGTGCTAGTAATCAGCCTGGCTGCCGCATTTTGCACCAGCTGGAGTCTATTTAGATGTTTCTTATGAATGTTCGCATACAGACTATTACAATAGTCCAGCCGGGACAAGATAAGCGCTGTGACTGCCGTCCTAAAGCTTTCCTCCGGTAAAAAGAATTTTATTTTCCTCAAAACTCTGAGGAAATAGAAGCTTATTGAGACAACTCCACTAACCT
Source organism: Calotriton arnoldi (assembly GCA_963921515.1). NCBI lineage: Eukaryota > Metazoa > Chordata > Amphibia > Caudata > Salamandridae > Calotriton > Calotriton arnoldi. The sequence continues at coordinate 7,236,892 of CAWUFW010000013.1, read as the reverse complement.
GGTCTCCAAAAGTTAGTTTATTGTCCATTATCACCCATAAGTTCTTAGCTTTCCTAGTGGGGGCCGGGGGGATTCCCATTTCTTCAGGCCAAGTGCTCTCTGTCCGTTCGGAAAGGGAGGTGTCTTGTGATTTACTCAACGTCAGCGGTTGACGTTTTACACGCATCACCAGTCGTTTCTGGGCCACCGGTTTGACCGCAAATGGAATTGGAGGTAGCATGGGAGTGCTTTGCTGGTGGCCCCCGGACCACACTTTGGGAAGAGGAATCGGAGTAGCAGGCAGTGGAGGAGGTGTTCGCTCGACGCGAGGAAATCTGGCGATTTTCAGCGTTGAGACGGTATCTTTCCTTCCCGTCTAGCATTCTGACCCGGAATGCTGAAGGAGTTCCGGTGACTGGGCACCATGAAAGCTGATGCCTAACGGCGAGGACTGCAAAGCTTGAATCATTTTTATGTCTACATGGCCTTCCCAAACCCCGAATTTGTACTGCACAGGTGCCGAGAACATGAACTGCTGCTCACTTTTAATACGACGTAAGGATGGGCTCTGCATTATTGTGGAACGGCCTTTTGACTATCAGCAACATTCAACTCATTTGCGAGTTTACCTTATTGCAATGTAGTGCTGAAGACTTTATATGCAAAAGAGACATTACCTATTGGGTTCCCTCTATTATTTCTGAGTGTGGGAAATCTTCCACCGTGATGTGCTTTATTGCTATCAGTTTTTCCTTCGGATTATAATATACACGATAAATGAAATGTAATTACATTGCAGGTGGTGATAGATTAAGCCGTAGACTGTAAAGTGCATTTCGAACTTCTAATGTCTTATATCGAGCAGCCCACGCACGTATTCATTTGCAGCATTTCTCCATCAAGACAAAATAGACACGGTACTGTTGTATGCGCGAACATCATAGGATGGCTTATGCTGTTCTTTTTTAAATCTTGACATTACTTGGTTTTAAACATTCTATTTTTTGGTTTACAATTAAGCGCGCAATAATTATATATTTTTGGGCTAGCCTTAAATCATTGAGTTGATTATTCAGTGCATGACGCACGTGAATACATTTTTGGTGTGAAACTGCAGTTAGTCCATCATTATTATTGCTGTGATCCGCAATGTTTTAATAAAATAACTGTATTCCATTAGCACATTTCATACAGGATGGTATATATGCTGTTCTTTACTATGAGTTGTATTTCTTTCATGTTTATGGTTCACATACCTTTTCCATGTTTATAAGTTTGTCACTCTACAAGAGGGTTTTAAAAACAGCGCCAAATTAGATTGATAAAGGCTGCTGCGTCAGCCGAAACGGGTCTCTCTGAGCTTCTCGGGCTGAGGAAGGCCAGATGAAATAAAGAAGCTATATTTCTTGCAGCCTCGTGTGCGTGCTCTCTGTCCGTTCGGAATGGGAGGTGTCTTGTGATTATATGTATATATATGGCGAAAGGAATCAATTACGGAGGAGCAGCTACTTTCAACATGCAATAAATGAATGGTTTTACCTACCTGCTGTCGAGTGCGTTACTGAAAGGAGAGCAATTGGATAAAAAAAAATAAAAAAAAAATATATATATATATATATATATATATATAACAACTGCTCCGGAGTCCCCGCACGTGGGCGGGACTATTCAGCGCTTATGACTATCATGGAAATCCCCTGCGAGAGAAAGTAGAGCTTTTAGGAGCCTTGCAAAGAGAGGTCTCTAAGGACTAATAATCAGGCCCTACAGTCAAACACGTGTGGCTTTAGAAAGGTTGAAGGTGGAGGAAAGGGGTCGAGGGGGAACTGCAGGAATTAAGAACAGATGGATTTCACTAGGCATGGGCAAAATTTAATTTTCGCTGGTATAATCTTGCATAATTTCCAGAATTCACTGCACATGCTTGAGGTTACACCATTACGCCATGTCACGTAATTGAGCCTTCATTGTTATAAAATAGTGCATCGGGAGCACAGGAAGAACACAAACAAACTGAACGCAGGTGGTTATGTGTGCATTTTTTTAGTGCAACACGTCTCCTTGCAAAAAAAAACCAAAAGAAAAACAAAAAAAGTGGATGCATTTTGCTCTTAAAAAAGGTGCAAAATGCCAGAGCCAGCATATGACATGATAACATGTAGATTTGTGTAATTTGTAGGGCATTACACGTGATTTCTGCAAAGGAAATGACCTGATTTTCACTGTTTCTTAAAGCTTTCTAATGAGCTGATGAGGCTCATGGAAGTCTTTTTCACACCTTCTCTGACTCGGAGCTCTCAAAACTCGAGGGTGAGTGTGATACAGTAAAGATACACTGAGTTTTATGCCATGTTCTCGTGCCTGGTTGTCTAGGCATGTAAATACCAAACACATCTTTATTTTCCTAGTGCAGCCATGCTTGTTTCTTCTGCTCCTAAGTCCTACCTCTGGGAGGAAGAGTATGCCAGAACCAGAAGCTCATCAGCCAGAGAAATGCTCAGGGAACAGAGCTGGATGGGCAGGTGAGCACAAGAGGAAACACAAGAGGGGAGTCACATGTCCTCTAGGAAAGGACATTGTTATATAAGTAGGTCAGCGGTCTAGCTGGCCAGACAGAAGTGAGATGCCAGGAACTTCCTGGGAGGAGACAGGAAGCACTGGTTCCCCTCTCACTACACTGAGGGAAGCAGAGAGAAGAGGACGTGTGGAGAGTAGCTCCTCATCAGTAGGCCATGTATAAGAGCTGAGGAATGAATAAAGATGAGTTAATAGCCCTATGCCAGGTGCTGCCTTTTATGCGGAGTGTTATGCTTGCTAGGGCTGTGAAGAGAAACCAATCCAGGACAGGACAGGGAGCATTCTGGAAGAGCGACAGGGTAATCGAGGGAGGGAAATCAAGCCTCACTCATTGAGTGTGAGTTTCACACCTTGTGCTCAGTCTCAGCCATTGGGTACAACAGCTATTTCTTGTAGCACAGTCTCACTCATCGAGAGGGAGTCTCACACCTTCAAGCATAGTACAAAAGTAATTCCTTGTTCCAGAGTCTCACTCATTTGGAGTGAGCCTCACACCAGGGAGCACAGTGTCCTTCTCACTGGGTGTGATGCACATCATTGGTGCACAGTCTCTCCATCACATGACAGTCTCATGCTTTCATGGGAAGTCTCCCTCAATGGGTTCAAATCGAATACCTTTAGGAAAGTCTCACTCACTGGACAAGAGGTTCACTTCATGGAAACAAATGTAACACTGTGAGTTCTACATCTTGGACCACAGCCTTAAACAGGGGTGTGAGTGAGTCTCAAGTTTATCCTCAATAAATAGGGGTGCACCTACCTGCATGCACAGTATCACTTCCTAGGCATCAGGCCTACACATCAGAGTAGTCTCACGCACTGGGTGTGATGCTCAGTTCTCAATGTACAATCTCACTCGCTTGGAACATTTTCAGTGGCGCCACTGACTTAAACAGAGTGGTGCACTGGAGAGTTTGGTTCAAATCCCCTCAAATGTTCCTCGTGTGGACTTTTAAAATTGAGATATCTGCTAAGACCTCACCTGGGGGCTGGTTGGCCATGAATTTACCTATTTAGTGGAGTGGAGTCAGGCAGCTGAAGGGCCAGGGACAGGATTTCAAATGACACTTTTATTTGCAGAGGCGTTACTGCAGAGACAATATGTGAAACAACCATTCTTTTGGGGTAAGAAACCCAGACTACAGGGACTCGGAGGGGAGGAGAACAATTAAGGGAGACAGTTGGTGGCACATGGGGTGGTCTACATTACAATTCACCCCTTCTTTGAAACAAACATTGACTATGCAAATAGGTTTGACTTGCATTTTGAGTCCTGGCTAAAACATCTTGCCTTTTGTACTCTGGCTTTATGAGATGAAAACTTTTATGAGGGTTGAGTCAGAGTAATCCGAGAGGCAAAATAGCACCTCAGTCATTACATCAACTCCATAGGAGGGGAAAGGATACATTCAAACAGCCAATAGCAAGCGACGAGAGAGAACATTTCCCCTGGGAGGAGCCAAAATTCAGTCCATGTGTATTTTTTTAAAGAATTATTAACAATATGTGTTACAGATAGCTGCACGGACAAGCCAGAACAGAAAAACAACCAAAGAAATCTCTTGCTTAAAAGTGTTTGCAGAAGAATGATCATGCACAGAAAGTTATTTTCAGCTATAATTGTTCACCAGATCTTAGCTTTGCTACATTTTTCCCTCATAAATAAAATGTTGCAACATTTATGAACTTTGCAAAGTCCTGAAAAAAGTCACACATTTTGCAGAGGTAAAGCTTTGCAGCTCTGCACACTCCTACTTAATAGTTGCTTTTTACTTTCTGACTTGGTTTTCTAACAAAAAGCGGTTTACATTCTGAGGAATGTAGTTATTTTTTACACAATAAGCGTGAGCCCCCATACTGCAGCAGACAGCCTGGCTGTAAACCCAAACCAGTGAGAAGGTGCCCTAGATAGAAAGTTACAACAAACAAATGATGGACGGAATGCTGACAATGCAAACATTCTCCCCCAGTCAAAAGATCTGGGTTAAATCCATCGTTATTTTGCCCACTACGCCACCCCAGTTTGGACCCAGCCATATGCAAATCAGTCTTGACCCTGTGCCCCATGGGAACAGTCCAGACCAAACTGCCAGGCCAGGTCCTCCCTGGATCGGAAACAAGCATCCTGGGACCGGTTTCAGGGTATGTCACCCTTCTTCAGCCAGGCTAGCTTGAATCCAGTGGCACAGTGAGCAAGGGACCCACGTCTGGGCATACCCATCCCACTTAGGGCGAAAAGTGTTACAACAAACAAATGATGGACGGAATGCTGACAATGCAAACATTCTCCCCCAGTCAAAAGAGCTGGGTTAAATCCATCGTTATTTTGCCCACTACGCCACCCCAGTTTTGACCCAGCCATATGCAAATCAGTCTTGACCCTGTGCCCCATGGGAACAGTCCAGACCGAACTGCCAGGCCAGGTCCTCCCTGGACCGGAAACAAGCATCCTGGGACCGGTTTCAGGGTATGTCACCCTTCTTCAGCCAGGCTAGCTTGAATCCAGTGGCACAGTGAGCAAGGGACCCACGTCTGGGCATACCCATCCCACTTAGGGCGAAAAGTGTTACAACAAACAAATGATGGACGGAATGCTGACAATGTAAACATTCTCCCCCAGTCAAAAGATCTGGGTTAAATCCATCGTTATTTTGCCCACTACGCCACCCCAGTTTGGACCCAGCCATATGCAAATCAGTCTTGACCCTGTGCCCCATGGGAACAGTCCAGACCGAACTGCCAGGCCAGGTCCTCCCTGGACCGTAAACAAGCATCCTGGGACCAGTTTCAGGGTATGTCACCCTTCTTCAGCCATGCTAGCTTGAATCCAGTGGCACAGTGAGCAAGGGACCCACGTCTGGGCATACCCATCCCACAAAGGGCAAAAGTGTTACAACAAACAAATGATGGACGGAATGCTGACAATGCAAACATTCTCCCCAGTCAAAAGATCTGGGTTAAATCCATCGTTATTTTGCCCACTACGCCACCCCAGTTTGGACCCAGCCATATGCAAATCAGTCTTGACCCTGTGCCCCATGGGAACAGTCCAGACCGAACTGCCAGGCCAGGTCCTCCCTGGACCGGAAACAAGCATCCTGGGACCGGTTTCAGGGTATGTCACCCTTCTTCAGCCAGGCTAGCTTGAATCTTTTGACTGGGGGAGAATGTTTGCATTGTCAGCATTCCGTCCATCATTTGTTTGCTGTAACACTTTTCGCCCTAAGTGGGATGGGTATGCCCAGACGTGGGTCCCTTGCTCACTGCGCCACTGGATTCAAGCTAGCCTGGCTGAAGAAGGGTGACATACCCTGAAACCGGTCCCAGGATGCTTGTTTCCGGTCCAGGGAGGACCTGGCCTGGCAGTTCGGTCTGGACTGTTCCCATGGGGCACAGGGTCAAGACTGGTTTGCATATGGCTGGGTCCAAACTGGGGTGGCGTAGTGGGTAAAAGAACGATGGATTTAACCCAGATCTTTTGACTGGGGGAGAATGTTTGCATTGTCAGCATTCCGTCCATCATTTGTTTGCTGTAACACTAGATAGAAAGTTAGGCAGAGTGTGGGGGTACCTCAGAAGGACAGCCTGGGGGTGCAGGAAGCCTTTGTCCATCCCTCAATAATTCCAACAAGTTGTTGACCAGCTGCAATTGCTTCTCAGGGCCCATCATGTGCAGGAACACCTGGGGATGGAAAAGAGGAGATATTGTCACCCTCCATGCGGCACATTCAATCCCCTACTCCCACCCCCTCAAACAGGGCCCACCACTACCAAAGTATTGAATAAACTAGTGCATTCTGGGAGTTGTGGTCTTGGTCCAAACCAATTGATCCAATAGGAGCGAAGTAACTGATTACTGGGATTTATAAAAGTAAGGTTTGGGAAAAGGTTTCTTCACGTAATATGTCAGAAGCTGTTCCTTCCTGAAGAATGATGCCCACCCGGGAGCCCTGGATTGGTGTTAAAAGTAAACAAAGTGCAGCCTCACACTTGGGGTTTGTTGGACTTTATGGTGTTGCTGAATACACAGAAGTTTGTTATGAGGGGTGTGAGAAATTCAAGTAAATTGTTATCGCATAAATACGGGAAATTGCGAGGAAATTATAAGAAATTATTAATATTAACGTGAAATGCAAACCCAACTATATTTGAGTGAGAAATGCATCCTCAATGCATTTGAAACAAGCATTGGCATAGCCAATAGGTCTAGCCTATGCCTTTGCCAATATGTTTTAGCCATGTTGTACACTAGTGGGGCTGCTATTCAGTATGGCTAAAACGTATTGGTATAAATGGGCGTGGAGTGAAGTGTTCTAAAGTTGAGTTGAGTATAGTGTTATTGAGTGGCGTGGAGTAGAGTGGTGTAGAGTTGAGTTGAGTGGTATGTGTGTTATGGAACGGTGTGTAGTGTAATGTTAGTATATGTCGATATTCTGATATACAACCATATTTACTTATGAACGGAGATACTGGCAGCAGACAGATAAATTGCATCCCTGGTGGAGAGTGCTGCAGGAAGCACGGCGATACCCAATCTTTATTATATATGGCCAGTGTGTGTAGATACGCATGGGCACAAGCAGATAACTGAGCATAACAAGGACTTTATTGTTATCAAACCATCCGTGCATCAGGTTTGGTCTTCATATGAAACAACAGGACCCTTTTAGAAATCACAGGCATTGTGTTTGCACAGCTCGTTCATTATATGCGCATGTGTGTGCTGTGGGCCAGTTGTACATCCATCCTTGAACCTCAGCACAGTGAAGGGCAATTGCAAGCAGATGGACGGTGTGGATTAGAGATTCTTGAAAATGAATGGCTTGGAGCGTGGAGCAACTACTTGCCACTTACTTGAATGCGCCTCTCTTTCTGGAATGTCCCAAAGCTGGCTTCAGCATAGGGAGAGTAACCAATGCAGAATCGGCAAACGTGCTGCTCAGATAACATTAGAGCAAGATTCCCAGCAGTCGTATGTACCATGCAAACATACAGTATAATGGGGTATGTGTAGCTCTCGAGTGCCGCGGGAATGAGCCCGTTCGATGACATTCTTGCCAGACATGAAGCACATTTGACAGTTCCTGGTGGCCACAGCTGACCTCTTCCTCATTTCACATGCGCTTTGGGATAAAATAAGCTTGTAATTTAACATTGCCTGTGCTTCCTGTTTCTGGCCGAGGGTGTTCCTTTGCCTTATTTGGTTTTCGGGGGTACCTTATGCTGTATTGGTATGGGTGAGGTTAAAGGAATGATTATGTAATGAAGTAAGGTGCAGTTTCAGTGCGATACTACGCCTCGCACTCGTGCTGATGTGCATGTGTACATGTGTTTCTGCCGGTCGAAGTTCTGTAGATATTTCATAGGTCAAGCAGTACGAGAGAGCACAAAATGAGGACTGCAAAACCCCCGAAAAAAGAAAATATGCTGGATGCGCGAGCCAACAAATGATGAAACCACCTACATCATCCAAGCAGAACAGTCACCATCCTTTCCAGCTCTCTCCATGAAAACTCTCCAGGAATTCATAGAAAGGCAGTAGCGGCTGCTATAATGCCAGCCACCGCCTCTCCTCCGTCCTCTTCATCTTCCTTCTTCCTGCAGTCGCGGCTGGCAGCAGGAAGAACCCGGCACACAGGCTCCCCATAGCCAATCGCAACACTGCAATGCAGCGCTGTGATTGGTCGGCGCTCAGACGGGGACAGGGAGCCTGTGCATGTGCCTCACCAGGATGTGTAATGCAGCCTGGTGGGGAACATGCAAAGTGCACATGAACTGTTTGGCTGGCCGAGGAGTGCAAGCCAAACAGTTCATGCGCGCTTAGGGAGTGCACACCACTCCTCCCCTGCTCTGGCCAGCCCCGCCCTGCCCGCCACTGACTGCAATAGGGAAAATAAAATGATCATAACGATATGTTATTATCATTTTATTTTTCCTTCTGAGCCGGGGGCGACGCTCCTGCGCCTTAGCAGAGAAGCCGCCACTGTGAAAGGGGAATTCTGACGGATGGTTAGAGACGGGAAAGCACTTCCCGTCTCACAGAGTATTTCAGTGAGGCACGGAATGTGCCTGCTAGTGCCTGAAGTGCGGGTGCTTAGACAGCACTAGAAGCTGTGATTCCTGCACTTCCCCCTTACCTGCTGGGAACAAAACTGCTCTGCTCACCTTGGAGTGGTTTGCATCGGGTAAAGAGGAAGCATGAGTGCGAGGATGCTAATAACAAGCACATCCGGATAGGTGTGGTGCAGCAGACAGAGCAGCTGACTCCGGAGCGTGGGACTCACGGTTCAATCCCCGGCGCCAGCTCAGCTCAGCAAATGTAAAATGTAAATCCAGTATTTGTAAAGCGCGAACAGCTACCCGAAGGCATCCCGGTGCTGGGGGCCACCGGGAAGATTAAGCAAGCTATTGCCCAGAGTCACATGGTGCTGGGCTGACCTGCCACCGGTGCCGGGGATCGAACCGTGACCCCCAGATTCCAGCGTCAGTTGCCCTGGGCGCGGCGCCACACCTCTTCCCCATGCACCATGGGCCAGATGTATCAAGCTGAATTGCGATCGCAATTTAGCTGTGTGCAATGTAGGAAAGAAAAACCTACTTGCAAAATAAGGAATCACAAAATTTGCGATTCCCTATTTTGCGCATGCATTTAGAGACTCGCAATTTGAATAAAGGAGATTTCATTTGCAAGCTCTTGGGTGGACTTGCAATCAAATGCCACACCTTTCTTTGCCTGTGCAGGTATGTGGAAAGCATCACACGCAGAGCTGTGTAGAGGGAATTGGACATGGAGGAGGGAAGACGCAGAAAATACACAAGGATGAAAGAGAATGAAGGGGGAGAATGAAAGAGAGATACATAGAAAAGAGAATGAAAACTATTGCATTGATCGGTGAGAATGAAAACAGTGTCTCAGGGAAAGTTAACAATCAACACGTGCATTCGTGAAACTCCCTGCACTTGGAGAAGTGTGTGCACTTTGCCACTGTCCACATGTGCTAAAAAGTAGCACTTAAGATCTGGACCAACACTTTATTGGTTTCAATCATCACTCATTTCCATGAGAGACATGCCATCTGCAGAACATCACTAGTGAAATATAATTATCAATAACATGTGCGATGAAGTACGTCTTATTCCCACACACAAGATCTCTTTTGTAGCAGCACAATCACACAATGGTGTTGTCAGACTTCAGTAGACACTTCCCCTGGTGTTTAGACTCCTATACCTTCAATGAACAGAACTTCACGGAAGTCTGAGTCTCATGACCTGCTTCTTATAGCACTAATTCACTTCAGATGATAATTCATAGTCTATAACAATAGAAGGTTGTAGTGGACAACTGACATATACTCAGTAGAGGAATCCTTATCATAAACTATGCACGTGTCAGTAGACAGGGCGATATGACATCATTATCAGATATGTAAATGCGCTTTATAAGGACTGCTTAGCTGGGCCACGAGTGGGCACAGGAGGCGTTCAGTAGTGCACTGTATAAAGCTGCGTATGGCTTCAATGCACAAATCCTGCAGGAGACGTGCACATGAGCAATGGCCTGCAGGCGCCCCTGGACGGAAAGCTGCAGCCTCTCGAGCAATCCCGGGCATTAGATGCCTGGACCAGCATGCTCTTACAGCCGCAGTTTTGCAAGGGCATGCAATCAATCCTTCCTTGGCTGCCAGGGTGATACTTGCTCTCGCCTAAAGCTGTGTCTGCAAAGCATCATGCCAGCAGCAGGAGGCTGAGGCTGGCAGGCCTTAGTGTGGTACAAAGAATACAATTTTCCCCTCAGCAACCTCCGCTCCCACCTTATTTATTGACCTAAGCCAAACCTTCTCAGTGCTGAGTTTCCTGGGCTCGTTATCTGACTGGAGAGCAACCCCCTCAGCCCCACTCGCAGTAGGCGAGAGGGTGAAGACCAAGAACATTAGCATCTGAAGATAGAGGCCTGAGTCAGCTTTTCAGATGCAACAGGACCATTCATATCCATCTGCAACGTGGAGCAGCCTAAGCCCAAATTCACACCCAAAAGGGGGGGTTTCAATGAGTTAGCAGCAATGTGCGGTAACACAGCCGGGCAGGATACTCACTTGCACCCCCCCTCACAAGCACACTCGCTTACACAATGGCTGCTAGCTGGCGCACACATCTGTTGCTTCCTCAGCAGAACGTTACACCACGGAGTCCATTTCATCCACTTCCTATCACAGCTCTGCTGAGTTTCCTACCTTCCCAAAGCAGCAACAAGCGGGTGCATGCAGAAAAAAAGAAAGGTGCGCGGCCTCCCGAAGCAGCTGCCATGCTTAAAGAAGTGCAACAGCCGTGAAGTGGGCGCCGCTTACACTATGGAATCCATTTCATCCACTTCCTATCACAGTTCTACTGAGTTTCCTGCATTCCCAAAGCAGCAACAAGCAAATGCATGCAGAAAAAAAGAAAAGTGAGTGGCCTCCCAAAGAGGCTGCCATGCTTAAAGAAGAAGTGCAGCGGCCGTGAAGTTGGTGCCGCTTACACTATGGAGTCAATTTCATCCACTTCCTTTCACAGCTCTGCTGTATTTCCTGCCTTCCCAAAGCAGCACGAAGTGGCCCCGTGAAGAAAAAAAGAAAGGCAAGCGGCCTCCCGAAGCGGCTGCAATGCTTAAAGGAGAAACAAAACATGAACGTTTATGGGAAGTGCTCGTTCGAAGAAGCGTGGTGGCTGTAAAGCAGGTGCCACTCTGAGCAAGGAAAAAAAAAAAACACAAACACTTATGGGAAGTGCTCATTCAAATATTTTTTAAAAGTTCCTAAGCCAGGAAATACAATGGGACAAGTGGAAGGGTACAAGTACTATGGCGCTCCTCCGTGGGAGTAAACAATTGACAAAAAGGTGGGACAAACAGAAAACATTAACCACTTACAAGCAAGGATTTTTAAAGGACACTGACATAAACAAATGAAAAGCAGTGGACAGGCTGTAAGCCCACAAAGTATATACAACATATCTTGAAGAGACAGCGCAAGCGCTGTCTAGGCTCGACGTAAAATGCAGCACAAACAACAGCCACTTGCATTGTGTTTTCACTGTGTGTTCATGGTAAATGTTTACTATGAATTGCACCATTAATGGTACATTTTTACAGCCAATGGTGCAGCAAAGCAGTGTAATGGCATAATTTCAGGAATTTTGCGTAACAAACATAACACAAAAGTTCTGAAATGACATGAATTGAGCTGGCGTAATTTAAATTTCACCCAGGCCTACTTTTTATATTAAGCTGGTTGGGAAGGCATTGCTGTCCTGGACCAGCGGGTCTAAGCAGTGATGCAGCAAGTGGGCCCAGGGTTCTCACGCAAGCAAGGATAGTGAGCCCTACCTCCATACTGGGTCGTAAAATACACAGATAGAGTAAGTTCTTCACACCACTGCACCTGCTGAACCAATGCCCTTGGATACTAAACCCGGTATCTTTGCATGATGCATTGTGTGATCCTGGGCTAATCTCTTTCCTGTCCTATCGTTTGCAGTCTCCCTGTTGCTGCTGGTGATGCTGATGTTGTGGAAGTTGTATGTGATGCTTGGGTGACGTAGGTAAAGAGAGGAGGGAACATTATGAAACAGCCTTCGAAGTGAAGGGAGCAAGGGTTCCAACTGACCTCACCACTTTGTTGTTGTGGAACGGGAGACCCTTCAGTGTGCCACTGTAGGGAAGGAGTGACACACCCGCTAATGTACATGCCATCTTTATGGCAGCAAGCTATCGCTCTATTATTAGAAAGCTTCTACTGGTGAGCTATTTCTTGTGAAAGAGCATGACTGCCTGGGGAAGAAGCTGTAAGCAGCGTAGTAGCCCCAGGGGTTATGTAAGTGTGACAAGTGTTTTCACCGTTTCTCCTCCTCCCCAGTTGGCGTCCGGTAGTATTAGGGGGCATCACGTTGCCAGAGTGTACAGTGTGTACGTGGAACTGCTCCGCAGACATTAGACAGTGTTTGTGTACCTCTGTGTGTGGGTGTGAACAGTGCCTAATCTAGAATGGATTACTGGTGTATGCTTGTGGTATATGGTGATCAATTGATTTGCTTGCATGTTCTATTACTTGGTGTTGTGTTTAGGTTCAGATAGTGTGTGTTGTGCCCTCTTGTGAAGAAGTGGGGTTATGGGTCTTATTCTCGTGGTCTCTCTCTCTCCCCCTTCACTGCTCTGTCTACCTGGTTATGCTGACCACATGGAGTCCAGGCCTAGTCACAGGAAGAACTCGAGAAAGGCAGCAACAAGGGGGTTGTAGGGGTGGGGTAACGGGGAGGTGAAGCACAAGAGGGAGGTGGAGGGGAAGCATGGGGAGAAGTCCACGGGAGAGAGAGCAAGCAGCCACAAGAGGGCGCAAACAAAGCAGTGGGGATTTTCGGAGGCAGAGAGAAACAAAGAGGGAGACAGCTGGAAAACATGCGCACTCCTCTGGACTGCTTAACCAAAAAGAAAAAAGTAGGTCCCTAAAAGTGAGCATTGGAAAGACAGTAAGACACAAGTCAGCCAGTCAAGAGGATGGGAAAGAGGCTATGCTCCAGTGGTGTGACAAACACAAGTCTGACAAGGAAAGCCATCAAAGAAGAAGCAAGCAAATGAGAGTGGCGATAAAGCCAACCAATGGTAAGCAGTGGGCGGGCTCTAAGCCCCCGTGGTAAGCCTACAATAGGTTTTTCAGCTTCATCTAAAAATGAACAGACAGCCTGTTTATGCTAGATCCAGTCATGCCTGGCACATGGCTGCCACTGACTGCTGGTAGGGATGTCAGGACCCACTGGCAGACAGCTGGTATATACCAATGCTTCCTGCTTCAGGTTGCTTGATTCACCGAAAAGTGTCATCTCCTTGCAAGGACTCAGCAAATACAAATCACAAGGATTCCCACTTGATCAACACCCTCTGTAGGGAGGTACAAACAAACAAACAAAATGTTGTTGTGCCCGTCTTTAAACTCCCTAGAGTTCATGAACAATGTCAAAAGGCTGGCAAAGTTGCAAAATTGTAACTCCTGCAAATCTACCTCACAGGCACAAATAAAGGAAACATAGAATTTCTGTCTCTTTCCAGCACAATGCATACAGTAAGGGTTTCTTTCCTCAAAAGTGACATTAAATCCTAGGCTACTTTCATAACTTAAAAATAAAGCAAATCGACTTAACGACTTCCTGGCCCCTCCTGAAACTGTTCAGCACCAGAAAGTTGGGGAAATACCGGAGATGTATACATTTAGCTCTCCACAGTCCTGCAGGTTTGTCTTAAAGCGGACATCCATTGAAGAGAAAAAGCAGTTCTCTTTACCCAAACCCTTATCACTAACAATAGGCAACAATAACCACTGTAAATATTAATCAGTTTAATGACGCGTGCTTGGGTTTTGAGATGTACTGTGACATCATCCATAGATTGCCTTCTCCCTGTGAGTCTGTGCACACGTGCAAAGTTGATGGAATATCCTTGTGTCAACTTTTTAACTTTGATAACTTCACTTAGTTTATGATTTTTTTTAAAAGGATGAAAATAATGCAAAAGGTAAATTGTAATGGGAGAAATTGAATGTAAAGAGATTTGCAGAATCACCTTGTAAAATAACTTTTGCTTGCCAGGGAAGGAGTGCGAATTGTGCACAATTCTGTGCATGGAATATAAATTCTGCAAATCTCTTGTTTTATCCTCTTACCGTTGGTGGGTTTTTGCTTTTCTCGGCATAGGTGAACAGCTCATATAGGACCACCCCGAAGCTCCACACATCTGATTCTCGGGAGAAAATGCTGTCTGCCAGTGACTCCAGGGCGTACCTGAGAAGAAGGAAGAGAGAAATTGTAGAAAAGGAGTCAAGGTTGGGAACAAAAGTAGATAAAGACATGGCGCAGGGGCTGGTAAGATTGTAAATGCAAACTGTACAAATCTTTGACCTCTTCCGAAGTCCCAGCATTGCCAGACTCAAGACAGCTTTGCTTCTGGGAAAGAGTATTAGTTGAAATTGAGAGACAAGTGAGAAATCTTTAAGTGAGAAAATTAAGTGCAAAAATCTCGACTTTAAATGGGAAATTTGAAAAGTGAGAAAAACTAGTGAAAAGTGGTCTACACGTTTAATCATCCCTGATAGGTTCTGAATTAAATTGTAAATCTAACCATATATTTCAAAATGTGATCATTTGCTTTCTATAATTCTTAAATGTAAACCCTAAGTGAGCCCTCCGCTAATCCTGCCCCTCCTCATGTTCTTATTTTTTCCCTAACTCTAATCCTGCTCTTCAAACTGTCGCTTTTCCAACCCCTGACTTAGCGCATTGACCCCATTTTTATCCTGAACCCTTTCCTCTGATACTCTTAACACTAATCATTTAAATTTTTGGGACTTTTTTTCACATCATTTTTCTCACTTTGTTTACTCATTTTTATTTTTCTCACAATTTGTTTCTCACATTTTGCATTTCTGATTTCGACCTAAAAGGATCCACATGTCCCCACAACCCAGTTTAATATATGTATTTTTTTATCCAACTTTATTTTAGAAACTTCTGAAACAAAAAATATTTCTTTGATTTGGAAAATAGCTTATAAATTAGTACGATAAGACGTTTAGGTGCATCTCTCATTAACTAATTTAGTACCACAATGAAGCGCTTCACATGTCCCGGCCTTATAGCGGATGGATCGCTTTCCCCTGTTCTCTTTCCCAAAGGTACCGGGTGAACAGTTATTAATGGTTGAATGTAAAACCCCCCTTAAAACCTCTACTTCCCCGTATTGCTTCCCTTGCCAGAACCCTAAAAAGCCTTACTACCCTTTAACAACTACCCTTCCTTAACCCTACAAACCATTTACTGCCCCTTTACGCTATTTCTTGCTGAATCCTAAAAGAAATAAGGGTAAACAGCTATCAATGGTTGTATGTAACGAAGTCAATTTTTAAAATGTTGGCTACATTTAAGTCGAGTTGCTACTGTCCATCTATTAACATTATTGTTTTTATTACATTGATTTGTAATTTATTTAATGGTACCCTAATAACCCCTTAACACTTCCCGTCTCTGGACCCTTATTACCTTGAACTGCCTATTCATGCTACCCTTCCCTGAACCCTAAAAACCCCTTACTACCCCTTAACTAACACAACCCTTCCCTGAACCCTAAAACCCCCTTACTACCCCTTAACACAACCCTTCCCTGAACCCTAAAACCGCCTTACTACCCCTTAACACAACCCTTCCCTGAACCCTAAAACCCCCCTACTACCCCTTAACTAACACAACCCTTCCCTGAACCCTAAAACCCCCTTACTACCCCTTAACACAACCCTTCCCTGAACCCTAAAACCCCCTTACTACCCCTTAACTCAACCCTTCCCTGAACCCTAAAACCCCCTTACTACCCCTTAACACAACCCTTCCCTGAACCCTAAAACCCCCTTACTTCCCCTTAACACAACCCTTCCCTGAACCCTAAAACCCCCCTACTACCCCTTAACTAACACAACCCTTCCCTGAACCCTAAAACCCCCTTACTACCCCTTAACACATCCCTTCCCTGAACCCTAAAAACCCTTTACTACCCCTTAACACAACCCTTCCCTGAACCCTAAAACCCCCTTACTACCCCTTAACACAACCCTTCCCTGAACTCTAAAACCCCCTTACTACCCCTTAACACAAGCCTTCCCTGAACCCTAAAAAACCCTTACTACCCCTTAACACAACCCTTCCCTAAACCCTAAAAGCCCCTTACTATCCTTTAACGTTACCCTTCTTCGAACCCTAAAAGCCCCTTACTACCCCTTAACACAACCCTTCCCTGAACTCTAAAACCCCCTTACTACCCCTTAACACAACCCTTCCCAAAACCCTAAAAAACCCTTACTACCCCTTAACACAACCCTTCCCTGAACTCTAAAAGCCCCTTACTATCCTTTAACGTTACCCTTCTTCAAACCCTAAAAAGCCCTTACTACCCCTTAATTCTACCCTTCCCTCAAGCAATTCTCTCCCTCCACACACCACCAACTTTCTCTCCTTCTGCAGCACTCCCTCACTTACCATTTGCATTTGGGATCCTGAATCCCCTACATTGCTGCTCCCCCAACATTACCTCTATACCTGCAGGCTCCAGGAGCGAATCATCCATTCGAATCCCTTCATTCAGGTCCTAGCAGCACGCTCTCTCTGGCTTCATCCATTCCGACCCCTGCATCCAGGTCCTAGCAGCACGCTCTCTCTGGCTTCATCCATTCCGACCCCTCCATACAGGACCTAGCAGCACCCCCTCTCTCTCTGGCTTCATCCATTCCTACCCCTCCATTCAGGTCTTAGCAGCACCCTCTCTCTGGCTTCATCCATTCTGACCCCTCCATCGAGGTCCTAGCAGCACGCTCTCTCTGGCTTCATCCATTCCGACCCCTCCATTCAGGTCCTAGCAGCACCCTCTCTCTGGCTTCATCCATTCCGACCCCTCCATTCAGATCTTAACAGCACCCTCCCTCTGGCTTCATCCATTCCGACCCCTCCATTCAGATCTTAGCAGCACGCTCTCTCTGGCTTCATCCATTCCAACCCCTCCATCCAGGTCCTAGCAGCACTCCCTCTCTCTCTTGATTCATCCATTCCGACCCCTCCATCCAGGTCCCAGCAGCACCCCCTCTCTCTCTGGCTTCATCCATTCCGACCCCTCCATTCAGGTCTTAGCAGAACCCTCTCTTTGGCTTCATCCATTCTGACCCCTCCATGCAGGTCCTAGCAGCTCCCTCTCTCTGGCTTCATCCATTCCGACCCCTCCATCCAGGTCCTAGCAGCACCCTCCCTCTGGCTTCATCCATTCCGACCCCTCCACTTAGGTCTTAGCAGCACTCCCTCTCTCTCTGGCTTCATCCATTCCGACTCCTCCATTCAGGTCCTAGCAGCACCCTCTCTCTGG
Organism: Calotriton arnoldi; assembly: GCA_963921515.1. Lineage (NCBI taxonomy): Eukaryota > Metazoa > Chordata > Amphibia > Caudata > Salamandridae > Calotriton > Calotriton arnoldi. The sequence continues at coordinate 7,219,413 of CAWUFW010000013.1, read as the reverse complement.
CTTCATCCATTCCGACCCCTCCATCCAGGTCCTAGCAGCACTCTCATTCTGGCTTCATCCATTCCGACCCCTCCATTCAGGTCCTAGCAGCACGCTCTCTCTGGCTTCATCCATTCCGACACCTCCATCCAGGTCCTAGCAGCACTCCCTCTCTCTCTGGCTTCATCCATTCCGACTCCTCCATTCAGGTCCTAGCAGCACCCCCTCTCTGGCTTCATCCATTCCGACCCCTCCATTCAGGTCTTAGCAGCACCCTCCCTCTGGCTTTATCCATTATGACCCCTCCATTCAGGTGCTAGCAGCACCCTCTCTCTGGCTACATCCATTCCGACCTCTCCATTCAGGTCCTAGCAGCACTCCCTCTCTCTCTGGCTTCATCCATTCCGACCCCTCCATTCAGGTCTTAGCAGCACCCTCTCTCTGGCTTCATCCATTCCGACCCCTCCATTCAGGTCCTAGCAGCACCCTCTCTCTGGCTTCATCCATTCCGACCCCTCCATTCAGGTCCTAGCAGCACTCCCTTTTTCTCTGGCTTCATCCGTTCTGACCCCTTCATTCAGGTCCTATCAGCACCCTCTCTCTGGCTTCATCTATTCCGACCCCTCCATTCAGTTCCTAGCAGCACCCTCTCTCTAGCTTCATCCATTCCGACCCCTCATCGAGGTCCTAGCAGCACTCTCTCTCTGAGGTTCCATCGACTCAGACCCCTCCCTCCAGGTCCTAGCAGCACCCTCTCTCTCAGGCTCCATCCACTAAGACCCCTCCCCCCAAGTCCTAGCAGCACCCTCTCTCTCAGGCTCCATTCACTCAGATCCCTCCCTCCAGGTCCTAGCAGCTCCCTCTCTCTCCGGTTCCAACCTTTCAGACTCCTCCCTCAAGGCCCTAGGAGTACTCTCTCTCAGGCTTCATCCACTCAGACCCCTCCCTCCAGGTCCTAGCAGCACCCTAGCAGCATCCTCTCTCTCAGGCTTCACCCACTCAGACCCCTCCCTCCAGGTCCTAGCAGCACCCTCTCTCTCCAAGTTCGTCCATTCAGACCCCTCCTCCAGGTCCTAGTAGCACCCTCTCTCTCCGGATTCATCCACTCAGACCCCTCCCTCCAGGTCCTAGCAGCACCCTCTCTCTCAGGCTCCATCCACTAAGACCTTTCCTCCAGGTCCTAGCAGCACCCTCTCTCTCCAGCTCCACCCACTCAGACCCCTCCCTCCATGTCCTAGCAGCACCCTCTATCTCAGACTCCATCCACTCAGACCCTTCCCTCCAGGTCCTAGCAGCATCCTCTCTCTGAGGCTCCATCCACCCAGACCCCCCCATCCAGGTCCTAGCAGCACCCTCTCTCTCTGGTTCATCCACTCAGAGCCCTCTTTCTAGGTCTTAGCAGCTCCCGCTCTCTCCAGTTCCAACCTTTCATTCCTCCATCCGGGTCCTAGCAGCATTCTCTCTCTCAGGCTCCAATAACTTCGAGACCTCCATCCGGGTCCTAGCAGCACCCTCTCTTTCCGGCTTCATCCACTCAGAGCCCTCTGTCTACGTCCTAGCAGCAACCTCTATCTCCTGCTTCATCCACTCAGAGCCCTACCTCCAGGTCCTAGCAGCACTCTCTCTCTCCGGCTTCATCCACTCAGAGCACTACCTCCAGGTCCTAGCAGGCTCCTCTCTCTCAGGATTCATCCGCTTAGACCCCTCCCTCAAGGTCCTAGCATCACCCTCTCTCCGGCTCCATCCGCCCAGATCCCTCCCTCCAGGTCCTAACAGTACTTTCTCTCCGGCTTCATCCGCTCAGACCCCTTCCTCCAGGTCCTAGCAGCACCCTCTCTCTCCAACTCCATCCACTCAGACCCCTCCCTCCAGGTCCTAGCAGCACCCTCTATCTCCAGCTTCATCCCCTCAGAGCCCTCTGTCTAGGTCCTAGCAGCACTCTCTCTCCGGTTCCAACCTTTCAGACACCTCAATTCGGGTCCTTGCAGCATCCTCTCTCTCTAGTGCTGCAGTCGCCCCCCCCACATGCTCCATTAATATTCCTCCCAGCATGCTCTCCTTCTGCATGCCAGTCCCGCGGGCTCCATTTTGGAGAATGCTGCATTCCTTCACTTTAGAGTACTCACACTTCAGGCTTCTGAAGCACCCCTTCCCTTTGGGTGCCTTTAGCACTCCCTCCACTCAGGCTCCTATAATTATTCCTTTGGGGGCCTCCATTATCCCCTCATTTAGGCACCTACAACTCTTCCACCTTCATTCTCCAAGTCCTTCCTGTGACCCTGAGGCCTCCTCTCAGAGTAGACCCTTGGAATGTCTACCAAGTGGCTGAATGTCAAGTGTGGCAACTTCTGCCAGTCCTGGCTATTAACTTACATCACTTTGCTTTCTGGGACTTGTAGTTGAATTTTTACCAGGATATATATGTTGTTTTAAAATCTTAACATGCACAGGGCTGCCAGTTAAACAGCTAGAGCTGACTGGATGTGTAACTTACTGACTGCACTGCTAGCACAGATCTCTTGATCACTCCTTCCAGTGTCCTCAGCAGCACATTGAAGCATGCAGCAGACAGGCTAATTCATCACTGGGCGTAGCCGGGCAATGCAGGTTTGAGGAAGGAGTACTGGTGTGGTTATTTACTGTCTCTTCTAAGTTGCTTTAAGGTCACTGTGCACTCTTCTTGTTGAGGAACAGTGTGACCCTCTGCCTCGTTACCTTTCAGAGGCTCCTCTCCACACCATGAATCCCCTCAGAAACAAGAGAGAACTCACACCTGGCCTGGATCTGCAGGTTTCTGCTCGAGGTGATGGCTCAGGTCTAGTTGTCTCTGGAGCAGTGGTCAGCCAGGACTGTGCTGGGCAGCCTGTTAGGTCGGGGAGTGGAGGGAGAATGGGCGTGATAGGGTCATTCAAGGACTCCATTCCATTCCCTCACCCTAAAGGTGAGAGCCGCGCCCATGTACTGTGGGTATGATCTGACTCCCCAGCTGCACTGGTCAGAGACCGCTGCAAGTGAAGCACTAACTGCAGGTTCACAACAGACAGCGTAGTAGCGCCCAGCTCACATGGCACTGGTGTGCTCCAAGGCAGTGTGTGAACGGCAGTGGACCTATATGGATACGGCCTGGCCAGGGGCTGGTCCCTGCTTCCAGAGGTTGATTCCATCCTGAGTACCAGAGCACACAGCCTCCTGAGGACAGGAACTTTGTTTAGTTCAGCTTCTGTGGGGATCACTTCCTCCGCGGCAGTCACAGTGACTCTCGCTGAACTGGGAACGAGGTCCTCACTATGGTTCAGTGAAACCCTGGACTTATCGGCGGCAAATGTTATGACATAGCAGCCAGTACACAGCATCAACGTGGAGGCAATTGTGATAGCATGCCGACAGCAGTTTAAAGCGTGCTGTCATTAATTCCATGCTCACTGGCCACAATATTTGGCTGAGCTCTGAAATATGGGACAATAGGTGTCACTGCGGGAATGTGGAGATAATGGTACTTTGCGTTAGTCTAACCCCTGATGAGTGACACTTGGCAGGGCTGATAGGAACCCCTTACTGACAGTTAACCCTACTCTTCTCTGATTCCTAAAAACTCCTTACTAGTCTCTGCTTCTTCCCCACCTCACTATAAATGTCGCTCCTTACTTCAGTAGGAGGATGACCCCGTGCCCATGCTCCCAGCAAACTTACCTGCTACAACTTTTTAGGGCGAGCCTGGGCAGCGAATGTGCTGCTCTGTGAGGCATGCTGTATTCGAGGATGGACTTGAAACCCCGCCCACTCCACACCCATATTTGTCATTGGCTTGTGTCATTGTCCTTCGTAAAGGCTGGCTTCTGATTCGTTAAAAGGCTTGTTAGTTCCTCCTTAGTACCGCATTGTCTTAATTTGTAACCTCCCATGAGGACTGGCCCTTTTACTTCTGTTGTTACACAGTATGTCTTATTTAGTTTGTTAGCACTATTTTCTTTAATGAGTTTCTCCTACTGCAGGCACAACATGCTTTCCTGCAACATTCAGTGCGCCACATGCTTTCACTTTCCAAACAGCCTGAGACAATAGCAGCCGCTTCTTTGAAATTAAATAGGTCTCGCATTTACAAGAGTTTGAGCTAGTGGCATTGTAAATGACAATGCCTTTTATTTATTTGTTAATTATCAAAACAGATAAATAAAAGGCATTGTCATTTACAATGCCAATAGCTTGAACTCTCGCAAATGTGAAACCTATTACATTGCAAATGCTTGTTTTTGTTTGTAATCAGAACGCTTTCTCAAACTTTTTTTTATAAACAAATTTTATTGTGTCAACAGCCGAATACAGTTTGGAACGCCCAATCTTAGGGGGCGATTGCAGTACATTGCACCACACATCACTGATATTGACATCTGATTTATATTCTCAGCAAATGAAAATTATATAGCAAAATAGAAAATAAACATTTCGAAACCAAACCCTGTGTGCTGCACCTGTGCTACCATCCATCGTGTTTATGACGCGTAGCTGCCATATTGATGCATAAATAGAACTCCCGTACCACCATTACCTAGCTTCCTACGGTACCAATGTTGATGCGTGTGTTCCTGTCGGGATTATGGGCTCTAAACACAGGCCCCGGCAATCGGCCCATCTCTTCCAGATTTTGGGATGTTTCTGTGGGCATCCCCTAGCCTTAAACACCGACAGCTCCATGCCCATGCAATAGTCTAGCCCCTTGTTCCAGGCGGTCAGTGAAGGTGGGGTGGTGGCCTTCCACAACCTCGCAATATCCCTCTTAGCCAGGGTACGTCCCAGCATCAGTAGATGACGCTTATATATGTTGCCTCCAATACCCTCTGTAATATGTAGCATTCCCAGATGTGGTGAGATAGGGACATCCCACCCCAGGAACTCTGAGAGGCATGCTATAACCCCCCACCAAAATTTTGTAAGTGCCATATCGTATGCATAAGGGAACCTTCTGCATGTCCACATCGCAAACATTCTGGAGATGGTACCAGGCCCGCCCTCCACAGTCTCTGCCTGGTGTAATATACCCGGTGTAGGTACTTAAACTGGATAAGGCGTAACCGGGATGCTATTGCTGCGCTACGCGGGGACACCAGCGCCTCTGCCCAATCGTCTCCGTCTATTTGGCCTAGGTCCTGTGTCCAGGCCTCTCTCAGTGTGTCCAATGTGGTGGAGCTGTTCGTTACAAGGGACTGGTAAACGTTTGCTATTTTGTGATCCCCTAGGACCCCCATAAACACCTTGGCTTCAATTGGGTTAAATTCAGGCAGGGCAGCCGTATTCGAGATGTATGGGGAGATGGCATGTCGAAATTGGAGATACATGTAAAATTGGGTACGAGGCATATTATTCTCCTTTTGGAGGTCTTGAAAAGATTTCAGAGTCGATCCCCGCATGACATTCCCCAATGTAGAAATGCCGATGTTGTCCCAACCCCGGAAGCCAAGCAGTGTAGCCAACGGTGGCATGCTACCATTGTTCCATAAGGGGATCTCACCTGTCAATTTACCCCACCATCCCATTTTGCAGAGGGATTGCTTCCATAGTTTGAAAACCACTTTCGTCGCAGACGGCATGGTTCGGAGCAGCGGTCCCGAGTATAAGAGAGTGTGAAGAGTTGAGTCCCCCATCAGCCAGCACTCCACGGCATATGCCGGGTCCCGCCTATCTCCGTACCACAATTCATTAAGCACCAATAAATGCGAGGCCACATAATAGGATTGAATATCCGCTGTGGCAAGTCCCCCGCAGTACGTGGACTGGAAGCAGGTTCGCAAGGCCACCTGGGCGGCGACCCTCCCCACAAAAACTGCCCCAGGGCTGCATTCACGTGACGGAACCAGACTTGTAATATCGGATAGGGGTGGTTCTGCAGCTGATTGAGTAAGCGAGGGAGGGAGACCATTTTAAAAATGGCCGATCTACCAAACATAGATCGGGGTATATGTGACCAGGATCTCATCTCCTCCTTTACTTGTGTCCAGACTGGGGCGAGGTTATTCTCCCAAGACGTGTGCTGTGTAGCCGATAGAAAGACACCCAGGTACTTCATACCATCTGTTGCAATCTTTACAGCCGTCGCCCAGGGGCCCAGTTGGCTAGCCCCTTTTAGCGGCCACAAGATAGACATAGGGGCATTCATGTAGAGGCCCGACGACGCTCCAAAGATCTGCATGATGCGGAGCAGTCTCGGGCCTGTCCTATTGGGATCCTTTAGAAAAAACAAAACATCATCCGCATAAAGCGCAATGCGGTCCGAGACCCGGATCGACCATTCAAAACCCCGCACCTGGGCGTCGATTCTCACCCATGCTGCCAACGGCTCCATCGCTAGAGCGAATAGATATGGTGATAAAGGGCAACCCTGTCGGGTACCCCTTCCAATGGGGAATGTACGTGAGGTGGATCCTGCCACCCACACCTAGGCCGTAAGACCAGTATATAGTAGCCTGAGGTATGATAGAAAGCGGGCCCCATATTAAGACGGAGCAAGAGTGCGAACAGGTATGTCCAGCTGAGGGAATCGAACGCCTTGTCGATGTCCGCTAATAATAACGCAGCTGACCCCTCATAAGCGTCAATGACCGCTATGGCGTTGTGGGCTCGGTGTATATTAAGGCGCGTGGATCTATGGGGCATAAATCCAGCTTGGTCCGGATGTGCCAACTTGGTTATATGGGGCAGTAAGCGGTTGACCAGCGCCTTAGCTAGTATTTTGGCTTCGACATTTAATAATGATATGGGGCGACATGAAGCATGTTCCAGAGGTCGACCAGGCTTGTGAAATACAACTACCTCAGCGTGTCTCCAGTGCCGCGACAGACATCCCCGTTTGACCGCAGCGTTTACGACCGCCAGGTAAAGAGGGCCAAGCTGGGAAAAGTAGGCCCTGAAAAATTTGCATGGAAATCCATTTGGGCCCGGCGCCTTGCCTGTACATAAATCTCCCAGTGCGGCACCTAGTTCTTCCGCCGTAAGAGGGGCATCAAGGTCCATTCTCGCTTCATCGGAGAGGGCACTCGGCGGCAAGTCATCTATAAAACGTTGTATCGTTTCCTCGGGTAGGATCTCCATAGGTGCATGTAAATCTGCGAAGTAATCTGCAAAGCTAGTGGCGATCAATGTGGGTTCATTAAGCACCTCGCCGTCCGGGCCAAGTATACTGGGGATAGACTGGGGTTGAAGAGCCCTTTGGCATTAGCAGTTCAACAGTTTGCTAGATTTGTCCCCCCACTGGTAAATCCTACTGCGAGGCCAGCCATGCCTGCCGGACCTCATCGAGTAATTCACTCGCGTGGGTCAGTTGCATAAGTAGTAGTGGACGACGCGCCTGGCCCCCGTCCTCTCCTCGGCCACGCCGCTCTAGCGCTATCAGTTGAGCTTCTGATCACAGTAGTGATTCCCGGCGACATTTACGCGATGCCGTGTAAAAGGAAATATCTATGCCCCAAAGTGTCGGCTTCATAGCCTCCCACAGGGTCTCGGCCGACGTCACCGATCCCACATTAACATCTAGGTATCGCTCAATCGCCAGATGTAGGTGTGTCAGATATTGTTCATCCCGCAGCCGCCAAGGGGAGAGGCACCACCGGAAGGCCGGCCGCTCCGGGCCTATCTGTATCCCAAGCACAACCGGAGAGTGATCTGACAGGCTCCTAGGTAGGATCTCTGTGGTCCTCACTCTATGGGCATAGCTGGAAGGTATAAATATATAATCGAGGCGGGAGCAGGAATCATGCACCCCGGGAATAGTATGTAAACCCCTGATCCTCCGGGTGAAGTCTCCTCCATGTGTCGGTCCAGCCCACCCCCTCCACAAGGGAGCCCAATCTTGTGACCCTCTGGGTATATAAGCTCCCTGTCTCTCGCAATCTGTCCTTGGTCAGGTCCAGTACATCATTCCAGTCCCCTCCCACTACCGCTAGTCCATCCGGTATCTCTGTCTAGAACGTCGTCAGGCACTCCACAAGGGTCCACGATAAGGGTGGGGGGGGCACAGACGCTGCCCAGTACCAGTCGTTCCCCATACAGGGTGCCCGTAATGAGTATGTACCTTCTCTGTGTATCTGTCCAGGACCTATCATGCTCATATGGGACCCTACGGTGAATCAGAATAGCCACTCCCCAGGACCCCTTAGTGAAACCCGAATGAAAGACCTGAGTATATCCGTACCTAGAGAGGCACAGCATTTTGGTACCCAATAGATGGGTCTCCTGGAGCAGCAGGATGTCAGCCCGGTATCGCTTGGCCTGTCGGAGGATTGCGCCTCGTTTTATTGTCTCCAAAACACCCCTTACATTCTAGCTGACTATCTGTAGCCCGCTCCCAGGAGAATGTGTTTTATCTATGGATATATCGATGGGCGATGTAGTAGTAGCATAGGAGGACGAAATAGGGTCTCAGCTAAGTGGGTACCTGTAGCGTGGTGTGTTGGTGCAGCACAGAGAACAAACATAATTTCCCCAACTCCCCCCGCCTTCCCTCCCATACCTCAAAAAGGTTGAAGTACCTGATGCGGCAAGAATGAGGCGCCAATACCAACGGAGGCCCGCGTCCCACTCCCGCCAATGATTCCCCAATAACTAGCCCATGAACATAGGGCGTTCCTAGAGACTAGATAGAGTCTGCTAAGAGTACTAGCCCCCTCCACATTTCCCTTTCGGCCCGTGTCAGCATTTCAAGTGACCTCCCCATGCGTCGGATGCCTAAGAAGCTGCTGTCTCATGCTGGGGCGCCAGGGTTTCTCTATTTAAGTCGCTACGGGACTTGGAGCGTCGTCGTGATCTCGATCTTCTGTTCCCCATCACTTTGGGCTTTGGCTGTCTGCGGACCACGTCACCAGAGGATGAGTCAGATTCTAAACGGGAGTATGGAGTCGAGTTTTCACAGTTTCATCCGTCCAGGTGAAGACTTCCTCAGGAGACTCAAAGAAGAATGTTCAGGATTGAGACACCACTTTCAGCCTGGCATACCAGAGCATATGGGAGTTAGCCACAGTGAAGGATTGTCGCCTCTGTTGAACTAGTGTGGTGTAGTCCGGAAAAATCAGAATACGGTTGGATGCATATGTAAGGGACTCCCTCTGTCTGGCCTGTTTTAGTATCACATCCCAGTCATGGTAATTCAGAATCTTGGCAATGACAGGTCTTGGCCTGGAGCCCGGAGGCGACTTCTGCAGTAATGCCCTGTGGGCCCTCTCAATTATGAAGTATTGTGATAGCGAGTCTGGGGGGAGCCAGTCCATAAGCCACTGGGTTCAGTAGTGCGCCATATCATTGCCTTCACACCCCTCCGGGAACCCCACAAAGCGCAGATTGTTCCTTCTGGCTCTGCCCTCTGCGTCTTCTACACGGGACGCCAGTCCTTTCGTGAGGGTCTCCAAAGTGGCCACCTTCTTTTGCAGAGTAATAATGGTATCTTCGACCCCAGGCAGCCTTTTCTCGGTCTCCGTAATCCTCTCCACCGCATTGCGCAAGTCTTGCCGAATAAGCATGTCATCTGAGCCCACCGCCCCTATTTTGGCGTCCAGTGTATCTCTGGCTTGCGTGATGGCGGCCATTAACGCAGCGTTATCCGGCATGGCGCTGGCAGAACCACTATGATCTGGCGCCTGGGCCCCCGTGCCTGTGTAGCGTTCCAGCGTGCTCTGCTTGGAGGAGCCCCCAGGCACTTTGTCTTTCATCATTATGGTGATCCCAATTGGCGCACGGAGCCAGGTGCCAGCAACGTTGGTGTGAGGCCCTCTGTTTCAAGCCTCTCCGGTGTTTCCAATGTCGAGGGGGGTAAGCCTCACACACGTCCCAACCCCGATGTCTAGGCCGGTTGCTTCTCGGGTGGCTGACGCCGGGGAGGAGGGCTTCCACCCACAAACCGCACCGGGACCTAGCCCAGTCGCTTCTGCAGGCAGCCGCACCCCCACCCTCCCCTAACGGGTACCCTGCTCACCCTCTGACCGCTGGTCCGTATCCCCTGTTCCTCCAGGCCGGGCCCCGGGTCCAGGCCCAGACGTTGCTCGCTCCTCGCCGAATATATATGGCCTCATCCTTAAGGGTCAGTCGTGGCGGCGTATCATCCCAGCAGGCCCCCGCACTGCATGCACGTCTGATAGGCCAGGCCCTGCAGGCCCCTTCAGTGATCGTGGCAGGTGGGCGTCACAGTATTTCCAAGGACAATTGGGTCCAGTATGTGATAGGCCCCAGCAAATTCCCCCAGGGGAGCAGGCCTACACCGCGTCAATGGGTATCAGGGCCCGCCCCTAATTGTCTCCTTGTCCGCAAAGAGGGGTGGATCTCCTCACCCTTGCCCGAGACCGGGCCCGATGCCTCAGACCGCCGACGTTCACTCCCGCAGCCTGATCCAGCCGCCGATCACAGGAGGCACGCCTCCAGTCACCCCCTCAGCACGTAACTCACCAGGCCACCTCTGATGATCTCGGCGTCCAACCGGTATGGGTGCCGCAGTCGCTGCCCGTCCGCTGTCCCCGAAGGGCCTTTTTGGGGGCGAGTTCCCCACTGCACTGCTGAGGCGCCAGGCGGTCCTCCTCCGCTACGCCACACACTTCAGGCTCACCGCTGCGGCCCCCGGTTAAAGAGGCCGCCTAGGTTCCGCCAGGGCTTCCGGGCTCTCATTGCAGCCAGGCCGCACAGCCAGATGGCCACCACCTCTGCCCAGCTCCGTCCGACTGACGCATCTCGGAGTGCCCCTGTCCGCACCCACAGCTGCAATCCACGTTGGTTGTCTCGGTGGGGGTCTTCCAGGCTGCCACAAGGCCAATGAGCTAGGATAAGTGACAGATATTAAGATGGGCTACGGGAGCTCGCCTAAGGCGCGTCCGCCATGCTGGACTGCTAGGCCACGGCCCCCTTTCAGTTTTTTTTAATACAACTTTTATAAGTCTACTTTTTCTCCCACAATATTTGTGTTGCAAACTATTTATATATCTGAGTATGGAGTAGTTTCTTTAAACAGAAAAAGAAGCATTTGTTTACAGCTGATGCAGCTTCTACAGAAAATTGCTTGTAAAATTCACCTGATGAGTTACATTTTATTTCAACAGCACCCTAATTAAAACACAGCACAGGGAGCATGCCGGATCATCTGACCAGTACTCACTGAGGGGTTAGGTGTGCTGGAACCTGGCTGAGAGTTGAAAACTTCCTAGTCCCATACTTAGATTGAATAATCAGTCATGTCCTGCCACATTGGAGGCCCCAGTGAGAGAATTTAGGGCTACTGGGGGCCACTGCCTACATCATCTTTGGCCTTAGACACAGAGAGTGTGGATATAGTTTCTTTGGTCCCAGTGGGACTCTTTGAGGCTCTGTGTTATGTGCTCTGAAATTGTAAAAGTAATGCATAGTTGTAGGAAACTGGGTTTTTGTTGCAGTACCCCACCCCCCACACTTTTTGCCTGGTATTTGATGCAAATGTGACTGAAGTGTACTGGGTTCCTGCTAACCAGCTCCCCAGTGCCAGTGTTCTTTCCCTAAAATCTGTAGAATTGTTCCCCCAATTGGCAAAACCTTTAGCACCTTCTGTAGGACCCTAGTAAAGGGCACAATGGTACCTAGGGCCTGAGGTACTAAAGAGGCCCCCTAAGGGCTGCCGCATGAATTGTTCCACCCTCAGGGACCCCTCACCAAGCACATGCATGACTGCCATTACAGGCTGCGTGTCTTGGTGTAAACAAAAGTGAAAACACGACATGTCCACATCCCTGTGTGACATGTCTCCTACTACTGCATGTGATACTTGTAAGTCACCCCTACAGCAGGCCTGACAGCCCTAAGGCAGGGTGCTGATTATTACATGTGAGGGCATACCTGCCTGAGCAGATATGCCCCTGTGCTGGTCAGTCCTATGACTGCCAGTACAAGTGACCGGGGAAGCCATTTAAAAAAATGTGCTGGACAGTGGCGAAAACGTGTTCTCAGCTACATGATGGCTTCACTGAAAATAGGGATGTTTGGTATCAAACATCTCATATTGATAAACCCACACTGATTCCAGTGTCAGATTTACCAATACATGCATTCAGAGGGCACCTTAGAGGTGCCCCCTGAAAACCTACCAGCCTCTAGTAGCCTTGCTGACTGGTTTCTGCCAGCCTGCCAGCCGAGACGCTGTTCTGACTTCCTAGGGTGAGAGCCTATTCCTCTCAGGAGACCCAGAACAAAATCCTGTCCGGGAAGACGGTGTCACACCCCCTCCCACAGGATGACCTGCTGATTAGCCTCCTTGGGCCAGCAAGCTTAAAAGAAGATGGATGCCACCTTTGGAATGAAAATCGAACTTCCCTCAAATGAGAGGAAGCTGCCCCCCCCCCATCCTGAGCCCCCCTGGCACCTGGACAGGTGGGAAAATTAGCTAATCAGGTAAGCGTGCCAACTCCAGGCTAGTACCAACCCTAAGGTGGGCTACTGTGAGGTGGACACGATTTTTCAGAAGTAACAGTCTTTGTGATGGCATACTTAGGAATTCTGGGACAGGGTTAGGCCCACGTCCCACAGGAAGTGGTCTGACAGGGGGCATAGTCAATCAATCAATCAATCATGTCACTTATAAAGAGCACTACATACCCGCGAGGGTCTCAAGGCGCTGGGGGAAGAGGGGGGTGGTGCTGCTACTGATCGAAGAGCCAGGTCTTGAGGAGTCTTCTGAAGGCCAGTAGGTCTTGGGTCTGTCGGAGGTTGGTGGGGAGGGTGTTCCAGGTCTTGGCGGCGAGGTAGGAGAAGGATCTGCCGCCGGCGGTCGTTTTCCGGATGCGGGGGACTGTGGCGAGGGCGAGGCTGGTCGAGCGGAGCTGGCGGGTGGGGGTGTAGAAGCTGAGTCGTCTGTTGAGGTAGGCTGGTCCGGAGTTGTGGAGTGCTTTGTGTGCGTGGGTGAGGAGCTTGAAGGTTATCCTCTTGTTGACAGGGAGCCAGTGCAGGTCTCTCAGGTGGGGTGTGATGTAGCTGCGTCGGGGGATGTCGAGGATAAGACATGCAGAGGCGTTCTGGATGCGTTGCAGCCGTCTCAGGAGCTTAGCCGTCGTTCCTGCGTAGAGGGCGTTTCCGTAGTCCAGCCTGCTGGTGACGAGGGCCTGGGTGACTGTTTTTCTTGTTTCGGTGGGGATCCACTTGAAGATCCTGCGGAGCATTCGGAGGATGTTGAAGCAGGATGAGGAAACGGCGTTGACCTGCTTAGTCATGGAGAGGGTGGGGTCGAGGATGACCCCTAGGTTGCGTACGTGGTCGGTGGGTGGCGGGGCTGTTCCCAGTGATGTTGGCCACCAGGAGTCGTCCCAGGCTGAAGGGTTGGAACCAAGGATGAGGACCTCCGTCTTGTCCGAGTTCAGCTTCAGGCGGCTGGTCCTCATCCATTCGGCGACGGCCTTCATTCCTTCGTGGAGGTGGGCTTTGGCGGTGTGAGGGTCTTTGGTGAGGGAGAGGAACAGCTGGGTGTCGTCGGCGTAGGAGATGATGTTGAGGCTGTGCTGTCGGGCGACGTGGGCGAGGGGTGCCATGTAGATGTTGAACAGCGTTGGGCTGAGGGAGGAGCCTTGGGGTACGCCGCAGATGATCTTGGTGACCTTGGATCGGAAGGGGGCGAGGCGGACGCTTTGTGTTCTGCCGGAAAGGAAGGATGTGGTCCAGTCCAGGGCCTTCTCTTGGATCCCGGCGTCGTGAAGGCGTGTTCGTAGTGTGTGGTGGCAGACCGTGTCGAAGGCGGCTGATAGGTCCAGGAGGATGAGGGCTGCTGTTTCTCCGTTGTCTAGCAGGGTCCTGATGTCATCGGTGGCGGCGATGAGGGCGGTTTCGGTGCTGTGGTTGCTGCGGAAGCCGGACTGGGAAGGGTCCAGGATGTTGTTCTCCTCGAGGTAGCGGGTCAGTTGTTTGTTGACGATTTTCTCGGTGACCTTCGCGGGGAACGGGAGCAGAGAGATGGGTCGGAAGTTCTTGAGGTCCTTGGGGTCTGCCTTGGGTTTCTTGAGTAAGGCGGTGATCTCGGCGTGCTTCCAGCTTTCCGGGAAGGTTGCTGTCTCGAAGGAGATGTTGATTATTTTCCGGAGATGGGGCGCGATAGTGACCTCAAGGGTAGTAGTCCATTGACTTCTATCATACACTCCCCTAATGCGCCCCATAATTCACTATTTAGGGGAGTCACTGGCACCAGAGAAGCAGATCCTGATGACCTACAAAGATGGACATGAAGAGCTGCAAAAGGAGAAGACTGAAGAAAGCACCTGACTTGGGCCCAGTCCTGCTGTCCTGTCTGCCATTCTCTGTTGACCTTGCACCAAAGGTGACTCGTCCTGCAGCTGTGTGCCTCCAAAACCTGGGAGGACTGCCTGCCTTCAATATAGATCAAGGCCTCCCGAAGAACAGTGGAACTGTTCCCTGCATCCCGCAGAAACTCCAAAGGAGAAGACTCTGAGGCCTCCGGAACCGCCAAAGCACCAACACCCGAAGCCATCACTGCACCCGTCGCCTCCGGTCCGAGTTGAAGTGGGCCAAAGCTGCCAACAAGGTTCCCCATCCCTCCAAAACTCGAGTCCATCGTGGACTCCCCGACGTCTCCTGCAGCCTATGCAACCGCGACTGCTCCCGTTAAGAGAAACCCGATGCCTAAAGACACCTCTGCATCTGTCGCCCCCGGACAGTGGAGAAGAGGACTCCAGGTGCCTCTCCATCCATGAGCATCGCAAGCCGTGAACCCCCCTGTTGGTTCAACCCCACCAGGTTCCCAGCCAGAACCTGGAGCCTCTTTTTACAGAGACATTTTGGGCTCTCAACTCTGTTTTGCACCCGGCCGCCCTCGTGCCGCTGGTGGTGTACTGCTGATGCTGCCTTAAACCTTGCCAATCACTCATCTTAGCTCCTGAATATTGGTCCTGTAAGTTGATGTACTGTACCTGTTTGCAGAAACTGTTCTTCCTTTCAAAGGATAACGTTGCAGAACTCAGAAATTGCAGTGTCCACTTTTTAAAGTGAATAGAATTTATATTTAAAAGCGTACTTACCTGACTGATTTTCCTCTGATGCCAAATCATATATTATTATTTAAATTTATAAGGCGCACAGCTACCCCGAAGGGTTTCCCGGCACCGGCAGGTAGAGTGAGCAGAAAAGGAGAAGGTGAATTACTGTTTGAACGACCAGGTCTTCACTTGCCTACGAAAACTGGTAAGGACAGTTTCCTCCCGTATAAAAATCGGAAGAGAGTTCCTCAGGGAGGGGCCCAAGAAGGAGAAAGACCTACCGCCCATCCTAGTCAGTCTAATTCAAGGGATAGCAAAATTAGACTGTCCAGCAGAGCGCAAATGGCGAGAAGGAGTGTACAACTAAACTAACGATTGTAAATATTGCGAGGCTGTTCCGGATTTGATTTTAAACATGAAGCTCAAAGCCTTAAATTTGATACGATTCTCCACTTTCAGCCAATGTAGTGTGCGAAGAGAGTCGGTGGCCGACACCATTCTGGGAACCTGACACAACAGCCTCGCAGCTGCATTTTGCACCACTTGCAGCCTACGTATTGTAGTTTTGTTAGCACCTAAGTATAGGATGTTACCGTAGTCAAGCCTAGACGTAATCAGGGCTTGAATCACAGTACGCTGAACAGAGAGGGGTAACATCCACAGAATTTTTCTCAACCATCTCAGAATGGTAAAGCAAGTCGCAGCTACATTAGTGATTTGTTGCTTCATTGACAGATGGTCGTCAATAATGATACCCAGGTTGCGAACTTGACATACTGGCTGAGGTAGCAAGCCCATTTCAGTGGGCCAATGTTTCGGTCCCCAGAGATCTTGTTCTTTTCCTAGAATCATGACCTCCGTTTTTTCTACATTTAGTCTGAGCAAGTTATTTTGCATCCAAGATGCAATTTTGCTCAGACCTACCTGGAGAGCAGATGAATCAGATCCCCTAGATGAAGTAAGGGAAAAGATTATCTGCGTGCCATCCGCCTAGGAAAAGAGGAACAGCCCAACCTCATAGGCAATATATGCCAACGGGCGCACGTAGATATTGAATAACAGAGGACTCAGCACAGAACCCTGGGGGACTCCATAAGGAGAACGCTGGATATTAGAGTTTGCCGAGGTAGAGAAAACCTGAAAAGTTCGATCAGCCAGGAATGAACGAAAACATTGTAAAGCTGAGCCTCCGAGGCCTAAAGACTGCAAGGCTTTTAACAAGATCGTATGACACACTGTGTCGAAGGCGGCACTGAGATCAAGTAATATGAGCGCCACCGTATCACCATGGTCCAAATGCCGTCTCAACATTTCAGTAACCCCAAGTAACGTAGATTCAGTGGAGAAACCTGCTCTAAAACCAGACTGAGAAGGATGAAGGAATCCCAGAGTCTCCACCAAAGAAGTCAGCTGAAGGTTAACATGCTTTTCAAGAAGTTTAGAAAAGACCGGAAGCAGAGAAATAGGACGGAAATTAGATGGCATAGAAGGGTCAGCATTAGGCTTCTTTAAGAGAGGGAGCACCATGGCATGCTTCCAGTCAGGAGGGACAAAGCCTTCCTCTAAAGAGGCATTAAGAAGATCCATGATCAGCCGGAGCGTAGGTGCCTCAAGCTGTTTCATCACAGAGATAGGGAGAAGATCTCTAGGAGAGCCGGATTTAATACTAGCCAAAAGCTTGTTAAAAGTACTAGGCTCTAAAAGAGGCCATGCTTCCACCCTGAGGTTAGATTTAACATTGTCCTGAAACCGAGATGCTTCCGTACTAGTAGTAGTAGAATTGATATCTGAAGTCAGTGGAGAGACAAGCTGGTTGTCATAAGTTAAAGTAGAATACATTTTCTCTACTTTCTCCACAAAGAAGCAAGCAAGATTCTCGCATTGCGCAGCAGTTAAAGCACAAAGGGTAGTCGGTGTATTAGAGCCAGATAGTTCTTTGACTACCTTACAAAGGGTTTTTGGACAACGCTGAGCTTGGGAGATTTTAAAGGAAACAAACTCGGCACGAGCTGCTTTACAAAGCATATGATACTCATTTAGAGCCTTTTTATAGGCTGTCTTAACATCTGACTTATAGTGTTTCCTCCATTGTCTTTCCAGATTTTTACACTTTGATTTCTCAATCTTAAGTTTCTCTGTAAACCAGGGGGCAGGGAGCCGATGGTTGCCTGAACGTTTATAGGAAAGAGGGAGGCAGATGTAAATTGCACGAGCGATCCAATTTTGAATAGCACTCAAGTCGGAGATAGCAGGCTTTAGTATAGATGGTCTAGAAACATCTAAAGATTTGTTTAAAGCACCGACATTGAGTTTAGCCCACTGTCTAACTTTGAATTTAGGTCCGGCCGTAACTGCCAGTAAAGATACTTGCTATTTTTATAAATTGGTGTGGATCTCCTTCTTGAGTCGTGTTGTCATTTATTGATCATTGTGTGTATTTGCAAATGTCTTGCACTCCTCTGTGCTAAGCCTAAGGCTGCTCAACCACACTATCCCTATAGAGCACCTTGGGATTGCATAGCAAGCGCCGTCCACTCGTAACAGAACACCTGGACTCTTTACACGGTGTATCAGATTTTTGATATATCACATAAAGAGCCAGCTTCCTACAATGGTTTAGTAGCCTACTCATAATGCAGAAGTGTGTGAGGAGCTTGCACTGGTGATCAATGTGCACAGAGAGAATTGGTGAGCACTGTGCGGAGCTTCTTCTGGTGTGCACTGTGAGGAGCTTGCACCAGTGGGCAGTTATAGGAGCTGTCTTTAGTGATCAATGTAAATAGCTGGTATTAGAGAGCAGTGTGAGCAGCTGTCTCTGGTGATCAATGTGAGGAGCATGCACTGATGGGCAGTAAGAGGTCCTGCCTCTGATGAGTAGTATAAGGAGCTTGCACTAGTGGTCGGTGTCAGGACCTATCTCTGGTGATGAATGTGAGGAGATGGTATTAGTGAGCAGTGTGAGTAGCTGTCTCTGGTGATCACTGTGAAGAACTTGCACTGGTGGGAAGTAAGAGGTCCTGCCTCTGGTGAGTAGTATAAGGAGCTTGCACTAGTGGTCGGTGTCAGGACCTGTCTCTGGTGATGAATGTGAGGAGATGGTATTAGTGAGCAGTGTGAGTAGCTGTCTCTGGTGAGCACTGTGAAGAACTTGCACTAGTGGACAGTTATAGGAGCTGTCTTTAGTGATCAATGTGAATAGCTGGTATTAGTGAGTATTGTGAAGAGCTTGCACTGGTGGGCAGTGAGAGAATGGCCGGACTGGCCAGCCAGGCAAGCGGGTAATCCCCCGGGAGGCTGGAGGCCCAGGAGGATGGTTTTGACACTCGGAGGCCGGATTCTGCCTTCAGGAGTGGTGGTGCATGCTACGCGATCCTGGAGGCAACTTGAAAGAGCTGCTCTGGTTCTAGCTCCATTAGCAAGTCTGCACATGGCGGCTGAATTTATAATGTTTGCCAGGGCTGTTTTAAGTTCCCAGTCTGGCCCTGGTGAGAGGCGCTGGCTCTGGTGAGCAGTGTGACGAGGTTCCTCTAGTGAGCAGTGAGAGGAACTGCCTCTGGTGAGCAGTGTGAGGAACTTGTACCGGTGGGAAGTGAGAAGGAGTAAGTTATTTACCTGTGACTGTAGTTCTCCAGTTTTGGATCATTGAACCTCTTCAGAGAACTGGGCCTCACATTGAACCCAGAGAAGTCTTCTCTTCATCCAACACAAAACATAAAGTTTTTGGGAGCCACACGGGATACAACACTCACCAAAGTGTATCCCATACCAGAGAGACAATTAACATTGATGACTCTGGCAAAATAGGTAAAAGAAAAAAGTCTCTTTCCGTTCGCCTCTACAAGTCCCTACTAGAGATGATGTCATCCTGCATTCCTCTAATTCCATTCTGCCATCTGCAGATGCGTTGGCTGCAAGAGGAGTTGGACAGGCAATGGATTCAAGCGACAGGATCTTTCGACAATCTCATCCAGGTCACTCCGGGCATGGTCAACGCCCTAGCCTGGTGGACGCAGCAGGAACCTCTCTCATACAGCCTGCATTTCTTTCTCAAACCCATCCTTTAGTCATCACCACCAACACTTCCCTAGAGGGTTGGGGAGCTCATCTCCAGGATCTACAAGTCAGTGCCAAATGGCAACCTTTTCAGCTACTTCTCCACATCAATCTACTCGAATTCAAGGCAGTGCAGGCGTTCCTTCCCAGAATATGCAATTCTACAGTGCTCATCTCCACGGACAATATGAGCATAATGCACTTTATCAACAAGCAGGTGGCACAAGGTCTCACTTGCTGTCCCAGGAGGCGCAAGGTATCTGGGATTGGTCAATTCGCCACAAAGCACAACTACGAGCGGAACATATCCCAGGAAAGCAAAATACCATAGCAGATACTCTAAGCAGACTGAGGACCTCCTGTCACAAATGGAAAATCGATCAGAGGACCCTCGACAATGTCTTTCGTCAGTGGGGCAAACTGAATCTGGATCTCTTCACAACCCCCTAGAACCAGAAATACCGGTTCTTCACAAGCTAGCATCCTCATCCGGGGTCGCGGGAGAATGCATTTTTGATCGCATGGTCCATTGAGGGTCCGGCCCTAGGCTGGTTTGCCTCTTTTCTATCTGAGAGAACCTCCCAGGTGTCGGTCCCCCCTTTCAGCTCCCGGGCATACGCTATCAAACAAGGGGTTCCACAGGGCTCAGCGTTGAGCCCAATTCTATTCAACCTATATGTTCAACCACTAGCGGCAGTAGCCAGGACCAGAGGACTAACTGTGGTATCTTATGCTGACGATACCCAGCTAGTGGTGGCACTATCTGACGACTCCACGCAAGACGCGCTCAAGTTCAGGAGCAATCTAACAGCCAACTGCCTCCAGTTAAATGAGAGTAAATCAGAGAACCTGCTATTGGGGAGAGACACTGAGTTGTGGAGCGAGCGCTGGTGGCCTTTGACACTGGGCTGTGCACCCGCCCCTAAACAAAAACTTGGGAGTATGGGTTGACTCTGCCCTTAACTTTCAGATCCAAACTAAAAAGGTAGCTGGGACCTGTTGGGCTTCTTTGATCCCACAGTCCGCCAAGTCATCATCCAGGCCTCCATTCTATCGAGGCTGGATTACGCCAGTTCACTTTACCTAGGGGCAAATAACGCTGAGATCCTACGTTTGCAAAGGGCTCAAAATGCGGCTGCCAGAATCCTACTTTGCCTTCCTAGAGCCTGTCCCACGACCAATGCCATCCGCAGACTACAATGGCTGCCGGTGGCGAAACGCATTGAGTTTAAGTCTCTCTGCATTGCTCACAAAATCCTGAATCTCTACTCTCCGGATATTCTGGTGAAACTGCTCTCACCCTACATACCCACCAGTCAACTACGATCCATGGGCCAGCATTTGGCTGCTGTCCCCCGAGTGAGGAAAGTGCGAGCGGGAGGACGCTCTTTTTGCGTCCTCGCTGCAAAACTTTGGAACTCTCTTCCTGTCCACATCCGTAGCATCAACAATCATACTGCATTTCGTAAAGCCATTAAAACTCATCTTTTTCCAACTGTATAGGCCCAGTGTTCCTTCTATCAGTGCCTCTCAATATCTGCAACAGTCAGCGCTGGGACGCCCCTTAGCTGGGGCAGCTGTGCGCTCTACAAAACATATAACATAACGCCTTTCTTCCGTTTTGCTCTCCTCCCAAGAGTCCTCATGAAAATGAAGACCAAACCATGCAGGATAATTCTCATTGGTTTGCGGGATTACTTCTTTGCTCAGAGAGGATCCACATCCAGTTAAAACCGATACCATCTCTTCTGACAATGAACCAGGGCAAGCGCTGCACCCGGATCCCAGGTCATTTCACTTGTCAGCCTGGCTCCTGAGTTCAATGAATTTGCACACCTAACAATCCCACCAGACTGCAGGGACATATTAGCTACCGCTCGCGCAGACAGTATGAATAAAACCTACCGCCTAAAGTGGAAATGATTTTGCATATGGTGCCAAACAGATAAAGATCATCCACTTTCCTCTTCTCCAGAGGAAATCCTTCCGTATCTCTTGCACTTGGTGAAATCGGGTTTGGCTCATGCATCCATTAAAGTCCATTTAGCAGCCATCTCCCGCTTCAGGCAATCTTTCACTTCACCTTCATTATGGTTATCCAGACTCATGAAGCAATTCCTCAAGGGATTATTCAGGGTCTACCCACTGGTAAGACCTCCTCCTCCACTATGGCACCTCAACATCGTACTTTCACAACTCATGAAAGATCCCTTTGAGCTCATTCACAGGGCAGACATCAAGTTCCAATCATGGACGGTCGCTCTTCTACTGGCCTTGATATCAGCCAGAAGAGTAAGCAAGATACAGTCTCTCACTATCCAGGAGCCTTTCCTCCAATTTAGGGATGATAGGGTGATTCTTCTCACAAACCCCAAGTATATTCCTAAAGTCCCTTCTGTCATCCATCTCCATGAGCCTATAATTCTTAAAACATTTTTTCCAAACCCTAAGAAGCCGGCTGAAATGGCACTTCACTCATTATACGTCAAGAGATGTTTAAAGTTCTGCTTGGATCAAATAAAAGGTTTCCGCAAATCCAATCAACTATTCGTAGCTTACAGCGCTCCAAGGAAAGTGTGTCCTATCTCGAAACAGAGCGTTGCTAGATGGATATTCAGTGCCATTCACTTCTGCCAACAGAAAGCTGGCATGCCATTGCGCACAACGGTGCGTGCCCATTCTACAAGAACTATGTCTACTTCAATGGCTCTGTTTGCCAACGTGTCACTTCACGACATTTGCCAGGCAGCTACCTGGAAAAATAGACACACCTCGATGCAGCACTACTGCTTGGAATCAGTAGTTCAAATTGATGTAACAGTGTTACGGTCTTTTCCAGTGAAGGTGAGCTAGCTCCTTTTTCCTGCCATCTTCTTACTGTTACGCACATTTTTCATTGTAAGTTACATGTTTTTCTGAACTGGTATTCTATCTATTTTTTGATACATGGAAATGTATACGTATACATTTATTCTTTCATGTTATATGTATATATTTTGCATAATTTTAGAAAATGTGCTTCTCAACTGATATTTAATCTGATTCAAGTATGTGAATCTATGAAAGATCCAATATTGGAGTAAGGAATAAGTTACTTACGTGTAACTGCAGTTCTGTAGTATTCAAATCTTTAATTGTTCACATGCGACGCACCCTCCTCGCCTGCGAAGCTCACCTTCCCTCACAGTGAGTGTTTACATACTTGTGCTCTAAAAATCTGAGGGGCTGGAGCTTCTCACAGGAGTGTTTTAGAGGGTGGTACAACCTGATTGGTTGAAACTTACGTTTGGTCTCTTTTTTTAAATTTATTATGATATGTTACTAAACTGAAGGGCCTCGGGCCTTCCAGTCTATACCTACCACGGCATTGCTTTTCTAGAGTACTGTGGGACTCCCACCTCGACAACGGGGAATGATTCAGGCACGTGAATCTATGAAAGATCCAATACTGGAGTAACAGCTGCCTCAAATGAGCAGTGTGATGAGGTTCTTCTGGTGAGCAGTGAGAGGAGCTACCTCTGGTTAGCAGTGTGAGGAACTTGTACTGGTGGGCTGTGAGAAGAGCTGCTTCTGGTGAGCAGTGTGAAGAGCTGCTTCTGGTGAGCAGCGTGAGGAACTTGCACTGGTGGGCTAGATGTTAGAGGAGCTTTCTCTGGTGGGCAATGTGAGGAGCTGGTATGTGTGTGCAGTGTGAGAAGCTGCAACTGGTGAGTAACCTTAGACGCTAACACAAGTTGGCACAAGTACTTTGCGGACATCATACAAAGTCACCCTTGTGCCATGGGGCAGTGTGCACGATCCAAACGGTCTCTTATACATACCAGAAGATGGGGCTCTCTCCCCGTTCTCGCACCACGTAGTACTCTTTGTCCTGGGGCAGGATCTTGGCCAAACCGAAGTCTCCGATTTTGACGTGGTTGTGACTCTGCACTAAGATGTTCCGGACAGCCAGGTCTCTGTGCACATAGCGCTGCGTGCCCAGGTATTCCATGCCCTGTCAATACATATAGCACATTCAGGATACACAAAATTTAGCCCTGTGTGACCAGGTACTATAGATACATACAGCGCACTCAGAAGACACACACAATGTAGCGCTGCGTGCCTGCGTACTCCATTCCCTTCGGAAATAGCACACTCAGAAGACACACACAATATAGCGCGGTGAGCGCAGGTACTCCATGCCCTACGGAAATAGCACACTCAGAAGACACACACAATATAGCGCTGTGAGCGCTGGTACTCCATGCCCTACGGAAATAGCACACTCAGAAGACACACACAATATAGCGCTGTGAGCGCTGGTACTCCATGCCCTACGGAAATAGCACACTCAGAAGACACACACAATATAGCGCTGTGAGCGCAGGTACTCCATGCCCTACGGAAATAGCACACTCAGAAGACACACACAATATAGCGCTGTGAGCACAGGTACTCCATGCCCTACGGAAGTAGCACACTCAGAAGACACACACAATATAGCGCTGTGAGCGCAGGTACTCCATGCCCTATGGATACAAATAGCACACTCAGAGGACACACACAATGTAGTGCTGCGAGCACACGTACTTCATGCCATATGGATACATATAGCACACTCAGAAGGCGCACACAATGTAGTGCTGCGAGCACACGTACTTCATGCCCTACGGAGATATACAGCACGCTCAAAGGACAGACACAATGTCGTGCTGGAGGTCCAGGCCGTACATGCCCCAGGGATTCATGCTAAACACCCAGTGGCCTCAGAGCCAAAAGAAGTGTCGAGAATCAAGATAGTCCCAGGCCTTTGGAGCCAACCAGAGCCCCAGAGGCCTCGGACTCAATGTAGCCCTTGCAAGGCCTGGGTGTTCCAAGGGCTCCACTGAAAATGTGCACTATGTTTATAGCCAGACGGTGGATGTGTAAAGTCACACAGTCATTTATTTTGATAAAGGAGAGGATATGAGACCAGGGCTGGGGGAGCTTGTTCTGATTGCTACTCCCTGTGCTATATTTATTCTATGTGAGGGAAGCTTGCACTGCTGCTGGTCTGTCTGCACCTGTTTTGGGTGTGAGGGAAGTGTATCCTGCTGCCACTTACACTGTATTTGTTCTGTGTGGGAGAATTTCACACTTCGGTCATCTTTGCTGTACCAGGTAGTAAGGGAAGCTTTCACTGTTGCTACCTCTGCATTACCTTGTTAACGATTGTGTGTGGGAGTAAAGCTTGCACTGTTGCTGTCTGTGCTACACCTTAATCTGTGTGTGTGTGCGTGTGTGTGCACGCATGTGGGTTTGTGTGAGTGAAGCTTGCACTATTGCTGTCAGTGCTACACCTTAATATGTGTGTGTAGCTTGACCTGTTCCTGCCCGTGCTACACCCTGTTAATGTGTGTTTGTGTGTTGCAATAGAGTATTTCACCTACCCTGTTTGTCAGCAATTATGAACTTTACCTAACCAAGCCATCTAGTTATCCAAAGCTCAAACTGTAATAAAACTATAATGTTATTGATCTTGTGAATGTGATCTGAATGGCTATAAACCATAAAGGTGTGGCAGACAACATAGAAGTTCTTGTTATTTCCTGGCCCCTGATTTCTTCAGATAACCCCAGCTTGCACAAATATTTGCAGCTGTACAAAGGTTTCTTCAGGTCTTGTTCCCTGCCCCTTGCAGGCTTCAGGGCCACAGGGTCTCCTGTGGTCTCCCCACTGGAGATGTTATTGCTTCCACATCAAACAGGGGTTAGTGTGGGTTTGCTGCTGGGACCCCTGGCACGTACTAGCGACATGACTCAGGTATGGTGATAAAAAAGCGGCTTTGTCTGAAAAATTGCGGCCATGTGTTGAAGGCAGACCTGGGGTTGTGCACCCACATCTACCAGCCACATCTGGACTATCCCTTCCGGTTCCTCAAGTCACACCTGAGACACTCTGTCCAGTTCTGGAGCCCACTTTGATTGCTGTGCCCATTAGATGTCAAACATGGAGTGTAGGCATCGGTTTTAGTAGAATCGTCTGAGTGCTGTGTCGAGTTCTGGAGCCCACTTTGAGTGCTGTGCCCAATAGAAGTCGAACCTGGAGTGTAGGCATCGGTTTTAGTAGAATCGTCTGAGTGCTGTATCCAGTTCTGGAGCCCACTTTGAGTGCTGTGCCCATTAGAAGTCGAACCTGGAGTGTAGGCATTGGTTTTAGTAGAATCGTCTGAGTGCTGTATCCAGTTCTGGAGCCCACTTTGAGTGCTGTGCCCAATAGAAGTCGAACCTGGAGTGTAGGCTTCGGTTTTAGTAGAATCGTCTGAGTGCTGTGTCGAGTTCTGGAGCCCACTTTGAGTGCTGTGCCCAATAGAAGTCGAACCTGGAGTGTAGGCATTGGTTTTAGTAGAATCGTCTGAGTGCTGTATCCAGTTCTGGAGCCCACTTTGAGTGCTGTGCCCATTAGAAGTCAAACCTGGAGTGTATTGATCAGTTTTAGTAGAATCGTCTGAGTGCTGTGTCGAGTTCTGGAGCCCACTTTGAGTGCTGTGCCCAATAGAAGTCGAACCTGGAGTGTAGGCTTCGGTTTTAGTAGAATCGTCTGAGTGCTGTGTCGAGTTCTGGAGCCCACTTTGAGTGCTGTGCCCATTAGAAGTCGAACCTGGAGTGTAGGCATCGGTTTTAGTAGAATCGTCTGAGTGCTGTGTTGAGTTCTGGAGCCCAGTTTGAGTGTTGAAGAAGGTAAAAAGGGAGTATTCTCTTCAGTTTTGGAGACTCGTCTGAGTACAGTGTCTTCTTCTGGAGGCCTCATCTAAAGCCTTCTTCTGGAGTGTTCAGTTCTTTAAACCTCACCTACAGCACCAAGTCCAGCCCTCATACTTGGTTTGAAGGCCGGGTCTGGAACATTGACCCCTATTTGGAAGGCACTGGGCCACTGCAGCAGTTCTAGATACCTGTTATGAGGAATCAGATCCATTGATGACATCATGGCCTGAAGTTTTGTTTCCCCTTCTGGACGCCTGGTCTGGAGTCGGGTCCAGTTCTGGTAGGCTGCCAGGTGTCCAGATCTGAAGGCCTCCTCTGGGGGATGCGTCCAGCTTGGATCACTCTGTCGAGTTCTGGAGGCCAAGCCTAGAACATTGTGTTCAATTTTACAGGTGCTCTTTGGGCTGGTGTGTCAAGCCATGGACGCTACATCTGAAGAAGAATAAATATAGAATAGAAACATTACATAATGGCTCCTTGCTAAGGTCACAGCTTCTGACAATCTGTATAAGTATGAACAGAGGGTGAGGGGAGAGAGACTATTGACCAGCGTGGGTGCTAGAAAGCGGGGGTCTGTCTCTGCAAATAATAAATCAATGTAGCTGACACACTAGGCGCTTTCTCCCAGCACCCAGAGGACATTTCTGCCCATGTCCTGACAGGGAGTGCCAGTGTTGACATGTGGACATGGACAGGAAAAACCCTGTCCTCAGGCTCTAGACAAGCGGGGGGGGGGGGGGTGGCTATGAATGGAGAGGAAGTTTCTGATGAATATGACTGTCCATTGCTGAGTGCACCCCAGGGTTCTTTCCAAAGCGATGAGGAATCAACTTCTCAGAGACATAATGAATCTTCTCCACATAACAGTAATAGAGCCAGGTTCGGAAGATTTGGTAGAAGGATTGTCAAACACACAAAAGGCGGTGCTCTTCCCCGTGGCTTCTCTGGCTCACCATGAGGTGGCTAGTCTCCTGGGGCCGGGGCTCACATGGGAAACGATGCAGTTCTGCTACCTTGGGATTCAGATAACACATGACCAGCGGTTGCAGTACCAATTCAATTTGGGCCGGGTTGTGGTCGGTCTCACTGCCTCCCTAACATTTTGGAACACCCTGCCGCTGTCTGTCATGGGCAGAGAGGCTCTCAGCAAAATGGTACTGTTGCCCAGGTTTCTCTATATCAGGCAAAATTCGTTTTGTGTCCTGCTGATCTCCCTATTCAAGCAGCTTAACGGGCTGCTGGTGTCCATAGTCTGGGCGGGTACGTGTTGCAGAGTCTGGCTGGATGTCCTTACATTGGATCTAGCAGAGGGCGGATTGGGGCTCCCGCATCTCCAGCTGTGGTACCTGGCTGGACTCCTCTGTGCAGCACTGCGGTGCACTGATGGCCCTAATTGAGAGGAGAAGCTACTGGAATGCCTAGTCTCAATGGAGGATCTCCCGAAACTCCTTATGGGGGGGTCGTACGGTACCCGTGGACACTCCCTTTATAGTGACCTATGTTGCACAGGAGTGGGAAAAGGCGGTCACATGTGTGTTGAAACTTGCACTGCACGCTTCAGTTTATCAAATTTTGATAAAATACACGTCGTTCAGAAGTGTGGTGCCAGAGTCTTTGCATTCATGTCCAGTACTGGTACTTGTTAGGAACATGAATGCATGAACTTTGTTTACAGTATTGCAGTGAAGCTTTTATAACAGATTGCTGTCTTTCAATATAAAATGTATTTTTGGGGGAGGTAATGGGGCGATTTTCTCCCTGCTCCCGGATATAATGCCCAAATTGATCCACCTGATTGACCAGTTATCAAATGGTCTCAGTAAAGGGTTGTGTGTAGATCCGGAGCGATCCCAGAGTGATTCTTTGTATGTTACTGATGTGATTCTTTGCAAGCTTGCCTGCTTTAGTAAGGATGCAGGCTTTAACCAACTGCATTTAAAAATTGAATAACCACTTCCTGGTCTGGATTTAAGGAAGTCCTTTTGCAAACTTAAGTAGCAGTGCATAGAGGGATTTTTATAAATTAACACTGAAGTCGGTGTGCACTGTTGTGATGTCACACCATAGAACAGTGAAAGTCTTTGTACACCACAGTCATAGCCCAGTGATGAACAGTGACCTTTCCTCCCCCTTATAAAAGCAATGCAATAGGTCTCGCATTACTGAAAGTTTGAGCTATTGGCATTGTAAATATTAATGCAATGCCAATAGCTCAAACTTTCACTAATGCAAGACCTATTGCATTGCAAATGCTTGTTCCTTTTGAGATCCTTTAAATGCTGGGAGAACACTGTACTTTTACTGCAAGACTGTTTTTTATACTGTTATTCCAGGTTCACACCGGGGGAGTTTTGTATTATATGGTTTGCTTATTGCAAAATGCTAATAAAAAAATAAAACATAAAAACTTCAGATGCTCACTGATCGCATGTAACAGGAGTTTCCAGAAGTCACCTCTCTGAATATTTTTGCATTCAGAGTCTGGTTTTCCACATAAAGAGCCAATTCTAAGAATTAAATTCCCAGATCTACTCCAAAAAAAACCTCAAAAAACAAATTGTCTTAGTAGCCCCTGGCACTGAAAGGAACTACTTTGTTTGTGGATGTGCTGCGTGTGAAAGGGCGAAATGCCGCCACCCACACTGAACTTAGCCAATGGCTGACGTGGGCTGACCCACTGCCCCTTGCCGTATTATGAAGATGGTGGGAGGAAAATGTGAATGAAACAATAACAAAACAATGGATAAGAGGGCTGACTTAGAGAACCTATAAAAAAAAGTTACTTACCTGTACACCGTGGTTCTCCAGTATTGATATCTTTTATAGATTCACATGCTTGAATCTTTCCTGTCGTCATGGTGAGAGTCCCACGGTAACAGTAAAATAGCAGTATCAAGCTTTAAACTTAATTCCCTTTGAAATTCAATAGCATTTAGTAACTAG
This sequence comes from Calotriton arnoldi, assembly GCA_963921515.1. Classification (NCBI taxonomy): domain Eukaryota; kingdom Metazoa; phylum Chordata; class Amphibia; order Caudata; family Salamandridae; genus Calotriton; species Calotriton arnoldi. Next base: position 7,190,744 of record CAWUFW010000013.1, on the reverse strand, counting down.
TTAACATCATTTTAGAACATCCAAACTCCAGCCAATCATAGCATAGACCCAGAGTATGCATCCCCTGCAGAGCCACCATGCCTCAGATTTCGAGCACAAGTGCAGTTAGTAGAATAATAGAGGTATGCACGGTGAACCTGAAAGGGGAGGACAGAGGGCCGCATGTGAATCTATAAAAGATGTCGGGACTGGTGCTGGAAATGGGGGCATTGAGGTGCAGCAGTAAACATTGACCACGGCACAGAAACCCACTGAGGTTTAAATTGGAACTTTATTGTGGTGTTTGGAACAGCAGGCTCACTTGAGCAATACGTAAGTGGTACTACGAAGTCCAGGAGACCTTGCGAAGAGGCCACGCCCACTGAGGACGGACTTCTTTATTTAAGTAGTACACTGACTGTTGGGCTTTTCACCATCCTCGAGATAGCCTTTGAAGAAGTGCGAGGCACGAAACGCGTCAGGCTATGCTGAACAGAAACAAGCTGTGAGGTGTTTTCATCTTCGTTGTCTGCAGCCTGCATTAAAATTCCTTCAGCACAATCTACCAGTGTGTGGGCTCTTCCGTTGAGGTAACTTTTGTGGCTTGATATATATATATATATATATATATATATATACATATATACATATATATATACATATATATGTATATATATGTATATATATATGTGTATATATATATATATATATATATATATATATATTATTTGCATTATATGCATCGCACAGATCAGCTGGTGCTCACGGCGAGAGAAGGACTGATTCTCGCAAAAGTATTTCCAAGCAAATTGAAAAAATACGTGGCACTCTCCTCAGGAGGAGGAGAGTGATGGCTTAAATAAACAGTTGAAATATCCAAGGAGAGTGCCACATAATTTTTCAATTATCTGGGAAATATATATATATATATATAGACAATTACCAAACAGCATCATAGGAAGAGGAAGAGACCTTAATAAGACAAGGCCTTCCTTATGCGAACAGACGCCGTAAGGCCGATTGCCCAGCTGCAATATCCGCCTTCCGCCATGTATCCAGGCAATAGTGCCTTGTGAAGGTATGGACGCCTGTCCATGTCGCTGACCTGCAGATGTCGGGTAAAGACACTCCGGCAAACAGGGCTGAGGATGCTGCCATCTTCCTGGTGGAGTGAGCGGTGACTTTAGACGTAAGCGGGCGCCCCGCTTTCTCATGGCAGAAAATTACAGTGGAGGAGACCCAGCGTGCAATAGATGCTCGAGTCAAGGCCTGACCCTTCCTAGGGGCGTAGAAGGCGATGAGCAGCTGGGTTGATTTACGGTAAGTAAAATTTTAAGCAACGCCTAATGTCCAAAGAATGGAGGTCTCTGACAGCAGGCGTAGACAGAGAGGGAAAAAAGGAAGCAGAACCACCGGCTCATTGAGATGGAACGTGGTAGGCACCTTGAGAATGAAAGAAGGATTAGTGCGGAGTACCATTCTATCCTGATTAAACTGCAGGTAAGGCTCCGTTGCAGCGAAAGATCAATCTCACTGATGCGTCTAGCAGACGTGATGGCCAAAAGAAAAGCCCCTTTCCATGAGAGATACTTCAAATCGCACTTGTGAATCAGCTCAAAGTGAGACCTCATAAGTTGTGACAAGACAATGTTCAACTGCCAGAGGATTGGAGAAGGCTGAATCGGTGGGTAGGCCTTAAAGAGACCTTTCATAAACTCCTTTACCAGCCTGTTGGACCATATAGACAAATGGTCCGAACGACTACTGTACCTGGAAATTGACACCAAATGCACTCTAATTGACGAATGAGAAAAGCCAGCCTTGGTGAGATTCAAAAGATACAGTAAAATGTCCTCTGGAGACGAAGAGAAAGGATGACAAGAGTGCTCGACACACCAGGAACAGTATCGCTTCCATTTAGCAGAGTAGCACTTGAGCGTGGAAAGAGCTTGGGCTCTGTTAAGTATGTATTGGCATTCATTAGAGAGCACTAACCCTCCAAATACCGTGTGGTGAGGAGCCAAGCTGACAATTGAAGGGTGTGAATCTGTGGATGAACCACTTGGCCTTGGGTCATGGAGAGCAGATTCTCCGTTGGTTGGAAAGAGATTGACGAAGATTCTGATAGGCAATACAGCTCGGTGTACCAATACTGCCTTGCCCACGCTGGGGCAATGAGAAAATGCAGCAGGGCTCCCGCTTGAGTTTCTCCAGAACTTTTGGAATGAGCGGGAAAGGAGGGCACGCGTAAGCAAATGTTCCTTCCTAGGAAAAGTGGAAGGCGTTCCCCGGAGAGCCTGGTTGAGGAAAGCTGCTGGCGTAAAGCTCGCATTTTTTGTTGAGTGATGTAGCAAATAGATCTAGGGTTGGCAACCCCCAGCACTGAAATACCTTGCGAAGCTGAGTGACACTTAGCTCCCACTCGTAACATTGCTGGGTGTCTATGCTGAGGGAATCAGCCCATTCGTTTTGTATTCCTGGAACATGTTGGACTTGCATAGATATGTTGTGGGCTATTAGCTATTCCCAAATCTGCTGCGCTAAGATTGATAGGGCATGAGACTCATCCCCCCATTGCTTCTGTAGGTAGAATATGGTGGTGGTGTTGTCCGTGCGGACGAGTATCGACGATCCCCTGATCCTTGGCAGAAAAGATTGAGGCCCAGAAATGCTGCTTTCAGTTCTAGCAGATTTATGTGACACAATGCTTCCTGATCTGAATCCACTGAGACTCGAGCTGCTCTTGGGAAAGGTCTCATCCTCAAGCGACAGTGTGGGATCAATGGGATGCAGGATGATATCACTCCCAGCATTGACTTGTAAGCCCTTACAGAAACGCACCTTTTTGAGGAGAGGGACTGTGCCAACTTTTGTAGGTGAAAGATCCTTTCTTCTGTGGGAAAGGCCATTGAGCGATTAGTATCCAAAATCGTTCCCAGGAACACCAGCGACCTGGTGGGGATGAGAGATGACTTTTCCCTGTTGAAATTGAGACCCAGGGAGCGAAAAAGTTGAAGACAGGCTTTCGTAGATTCCCTGGAGACCCGGAGGGATGGAGCCGTGACTAACCAATCGTCCAGGTAGGGAAATGCCTGGTGATCGGATCGCCGGAGAAAGGCTGTCACCAGCAACAAGCACTTGCTGAAAATCCTGGGCGCTGATTTTAGCCCGAAAGGTAGCACTTTGAATTGGTAATGGCACCCTGCCACCTTGAACCTGAGAAACCGACTATGCTTCGGGTGTATGTGAATATGAAAGTATGCATCCAGAAGATCCAGGGAGGTCATATAATCTCCCGTATCCATGAGTAGAAGAATCTCCTGAAGTGACAACATCCTGAAAGGTTGACTTTTGATGAACTTGTTCAATAACCTGAGGTCCATAATTTGCCTCCATTTTCCTGTCTGTTTCTTGATTAAAAAGAAATGAGTAGAAACCTAGGTTGTGCTGACTGCGTGGCACCTCTTCGATTGCTTGTTTGGCGAGCAGCAAACTGATTTCTTTTTTGAGAAGTGCAAGATGACGGTGTGCAGTCTTCCATGGATGGAAATTCGGAGGCTGTTGAAGAAATTCTAGGGTGTGACAGTGATGAAAGATGTCTAACACCCATCTGTCGGAAGAAATGTTGTTCCATTGAGCTAAGAATTTGAAGCAAGTTTGGAACAATTGAAGTGGGACTGGGGTGACGGGTGCCTGCAAATTTTCATTGTCTCCTGTTGGCGTCGTGAGATTTTCCTCCAGACGCAGGGCGTCTGAGTGCTGGTGCTCTTGTATATGCTGGTGTTGAGGTGTGACAAAAAGACTGTACCGAATATTGCGGCCGAAACCCCTGCTGATAGTAGGGCTGAAAATGCTGCTGGAGCTGAGGTCGAGAAAGAAACTGTAGGAAGGTGGAATCTGACTACATGGTTGCCGCCACTTTTTTCCTGGTGTTTTGTTGGTTTTTGACTTAGTTTGGCTGGGAACCTGCTATTCAGGTCCCCAGCCTATCTGCTTTCTCTTTAAATGACTTGGAGTGCACTCTAGGTGCACTAGTGATTGGATACTGTGGTACCTTATGAGTCCCTAGTATATGGTACCTTAGGTACTAAGGGCATAGGTACTTCACAGGCCTACCAGGGGCTGCAGCATGTATTATGCCACCCCTGGGAAGCAGACTAAATCTGACACCACAGGCCTGCTACTGCAGCCTGGGTGAGGAAGTGCTAGCACCCCTCACTGAGATATAGGTCCCCTATATCTCTCCTACACACACATATAAACCTATCAGTCACCCCTAAGGCAGGCCCTATCAATCCTGAGGGCAGGGTGCTTGGCTTCTATGTGAGGGGGTGCCTCTGCCTGAGCAGGGCCCCTCTGCAGCTCTCAGAGTCCATTCTCTGGTGCTGTTTGTGGATGCGGTTAAACCATATACTTTTAAGTGCATTATATCCTCGCGGTAAAATGCTAACTTTGGAATGGCTGCATCGAAACATGTCGTGTTTGGTGTCAAACATCTTGGAATACTACCCCCCGCCAGTCCTGGCGGCGGGGGTAGCATTCCACCCTTCTAGAGGGATAGACATGTACCTACTGTGGAAACACGGTAGAATCCTGCAGAGCCCTGGCATCACAAAATGGATGCCACCAGTCACAGACACTGGGCTGCCCTCCTGCTGATGACCAACACTCGCAGTGGAGGAAGCCCAACAATAGATATCCTGTCCCAAGGGGTGTGACCACCTCCCAGACAGGGTTTAGTGTATTGGGGCTGGGTGGGTGCACTCTTAGAGTGCTTTGAAGTCCTGCACTGGGGGAGCAGAAGGCTCCTCTGTGCATATGCCAGTTCAAACCGGCTCAGGGGCTACCTGTCCCTGCTCTGGCGCGAAACTGGACAAAGGGAAGTGGGTGTAGCCATCCACTCCCCTGACCCTCCCATAGGTAGGGTCATAGAGCTAGTCCCTCCCCTTCTTTTAGTATAAGAGGGGAACCTGTGCATTGCACCCTAGATTTCCCTGGACGACGCTCTACAAGAAGAATCCCAGACCTTCGACGTTCCACTACCTTTGGAAGACTGAAGAATCTCCCTTGGAGTCAAGGAGTGACTCCCTGCTTGGCAGGCACCAAAAACTACAAACGACGGTCGCAAACTACGCCGCTCCCGCTGGAGTCCGAAGTCCCTGCAGCCCAAGAAGTGGATTTCCTGACTTCTCAAAGGCCATCGTGAGTCCCCAGCGAAGCTGAGGCCAGTGGACCCCAAGAGTAACGAGGAACCGCGACCCCTGGGTACCGTGCACTATTGTCGAGTGCAACCCCTTCACAACGTTCCACGAACTTGTGCTTTAGACCACGTGTGGTCCCCGCCTCCAGCAGGAATCCCTCTTAAGATCAGAGGCCTACCACGTCCCGAGTGACCGTGGGCCCCTGTGAGTGAATCCTCCCGAGGCGTCTTTGCGATCCCTTGCCAGCCGGCTTGTGGGTCCCCAGAAGACTTTCTAAAGAAACCAAAGGGCTCCCCTGGTTGCTCCAGGCCTGCCCTGACTTACCTTCGCTGGGTGAGTCCCACAGACCTTGCTGGTCTGTGCCATTGCCTCTTCACACTTTCCCCAAGACTTGCTGTTACCAAGGCTTGTTGGCTCCGATCGAGTCGTCGACACCGCAGTAAGCTGCAGACATCGTGGGACACACCGAATCCAGCTCCTGGTCGTCGTCGACGCCTCCTGGACCTCGTGGCTGAAGAGTCAAGGCAACCGCGAACGACCTGAATCTTGCGACGACGGTGGGCATCCATCTTCCTTGCCCCGAGTCACTGCCAAGTGACTTTGAACACTGTCCCCTCTGCTTTCAGGTCTTCCATCTTCCGAATCCAGGCTTGGATTCCTCCGGACACTTCTCCTGTCGCCGCAAGCAGCAAGTCTTCACTGGCTCCCATTGAAAACGACGCCGCGACCCGACACCAAAGAACACCTATGCACCCGGCTCCCCTGGGTGAGGTAACTTCAGCACTATGGTGCTCCTGTGGGTGTGGGCCCTAGAACAACTTACCCTGTAAGTGACTTGCTTGTAGCTTCCCTCGAAGTGTCCTAAAACTCTAACTTTCTAAGTGCGATAATTGCACTGACTCGTACAGGGTTCGCGTCTGTGTTAGACACACCGCGTCCATCTCCTTTGTAACACTATCTAAAACTGTATCCTTCGACTCGTACTGAGTCCGATCGGGGTTCGCCTCGAACACACAAAGGGCCTGTAACTCTGAGATCTCCATTGCACTGACTCGCACGAGCTTCGCGTCTGTGTTAGACACAGCGCGTCCATCTCCCTTGCATCTCTATCTGTGACCGCGTCCTTCGACTCGTACAAGGACCGATCGGTGTGTTCGCCTCGAACACGCAAGGGACCTTTAACATTGAAATCTCAATCGCGTCTGAGTACATAGACTCGCACAGGACTCGCACCGGTGCCAGGTCACCGCGTCCGTCCCCTGTGGGTCTCCTACAACTACCTGCGGTGGTTCTTGGGGGTCCCTCGATTCTAGATGCCCTAGACCTAGGTCTAGCAAACTAAGATTGTGATATTCGATTGTGCTAAACTTATTCTGATAATATTTGACTTGTACATATGTTCCTGACCTCTAACCTCATAAAGAGATTAGTAGAGAGTGTTTATTAATAAATACATATATATTTGATATATATACCTGTGTGGTGCCTTCTCATTTGGTGATTCAAGAGATTGTGTGGTAAAACAAGCTGCTTTACATTCCTTCAAGACTTAGCCTGAAGGCTGCTCTCCACAACTACCACTAGGATAGCTTTCTATAAAGGTTGTCTTAAACCTATCTACCATAAGAGTCGAATTGTTCTGGTGCAAGGTGTCCACTTTAATTAGTGAACAGCATATGCCAGGCCAACTTCTCACAGAAACTGATCTCTCTCTCTTCCCCGGAAAGACGAAAAATTATTTTGCTGTAAGTTAGTCAGGGATTTGGCAGTGTCCATGTCCGATTTAATTGACTGTAGCGTCTCATCCACGTGCTTGCCAAAGAGATATTCGCAGTCAAACGGCATATCCAGCACTTTAGCCTGAACCTCTGGGCGGAATGTTGTTGCCCTAAGCCATTCCTGTCTCCGCAACACGGCAGCTCCCGCCATTTGCCTAAAGGCGGTGGAAGAAATATCCAGCGCCACATTGATGATCTCCGAAGAGGTTCTCTCTCCCTCTGATGGTATATCTTTTTCTTCCTTCTTCTTATACTCGGGAAGATATTCCAGGAAGGGGGAGGTATCGGACCACATTTGCTGGTCATATCTCCCGAGGACAGCCATGGCGTTGGAGGCCCTGATGGCTGTTGCTGCCAGTGCGAAGAATCTCTTGCCAATATTATCCAACCTGTGCCCTTCCTTATCCGGTGGAGTAGCACATGGCGATGCAGGATTCTTGGATCTCCTCTGGGCGGCCTGCATAATAACGGAGTCAGGTCTTGGATGGCCGATAGGACATGCAGGAGTCCTCAGGTGCCCTGTATTTCTTATCCAATTTCTGGATAACAGCAGGAACGGAGGCTGGGGTCTTCATCAGCTTAAGGCCCTCCTGCCACAGGTAGTCCACAATTTATTTATTTTTAAACAATTGTTATTGATTTTCATAGATCAAGGACAAAAATCACAAATCTGAGCAAAGACCAAAAGGGGGTTCAGTTACATACCCCAGTTGTATAGCAGAACTACATGGCAAACTAGGTTAATGAAGACACACCTATGTTTTCGTAAGCTGTCCATGCTTATTGCTCGGGCAAATCCCTTGAGTGAGTTCCATGCAAAAATCATTGTCCAACCAACAAAATTCAATCCCCAACTATCCCCCCTCCTCCCTCACCACCCTCCCAGGAGTGTCACTTAAGTGCTGGCTACGAAAGATCAGGAGAGCTAATGTGGCAGTAGGGCGACTTAGTGGAATGATGAGAAGCTGAGTGGGAGCAGGTATGCAAGCCAAGCTCCACTACTAATCGTGAGGAGACAGAGCAGGGTGGGTGCAAAGCTGACTACGCGTTAAGCTACGGCTGCGCCAGGGTCGTCCAGAGCTGCATCCTCCTCCTCAGCCACAGGGGATTTGAGAGCTACAACAAGCATTTCCCAGGCTCTCGCTCCACAGGTAGTCCACTATGGGGATGGACGTGGTGGAGTGCTGTGTAGCGGCCTTAAAGTCGTACATAAAACACTCCATCTGCTTGACGAGCATGGGAAGATCAAAACGTTTTGATGCCCACTCTAGGAGGTCATGAAAACCACCAATATCCACCAGTGGAGAATCGGCCATCACAGAGTGGGAGAAGGTGGTGTGTGCGCCACATAGTCATTTCATTCGTCCCAGTCATCAGGTCCAACTGCAGCTCTCCCTTTTCCAGCTGCTGGTCACCACCATCAAGCGCCTGGACAGGAATTTGCAAGGACGGTAAAGTTTTGTGTCTCTGCAGCGTAGGCGTGGCCTGCTGATCAGGGACAACGGTAGGAACCTCCTGTGTAGGAGGTGGCTTCTGACTAGCATTGGCCTCAGGAAAATGCTTGTAATAGTCACTGAGCATCAGATGCAAGTAAGTGACCAGCGAAATAGGGATGTTGATGGAGGGCTCCTGGTGACGCTCCTCCTCCTGCTCATCATAAGGATAATGTTCCTGAAACGTGTCTAAGCGTAGTACGCTGGGAAGCCCTGTGTTCGAGAAGGAATATTCACCCTTCAGATACGTAGAAGGGTCATCCAGCACTTCCTCGTCCTCAGATTCTTGGCACTTGACACTAAGTTACGAAGGGCTATATGCAGGACCATAAGGACCATCATTCTCTGATTCTTGGAAGTCCAAGAGGCGAGTAGGAGGCAATGGGGAGATCTTGGAAAAGTCCTGCAAAAGAGAAGGAATCACTTTTGGAAAAGCCATGTCTTTCCCCTTCATCGACGGGACCGTCGACGGTATGACTGACTACGTCGACAGGGTGAAAACGCTTGTCGACGGTGAGGCCCCAAGCTGGACCGTCAACCATGAAGCTCTCGACGACGGAGATGGTCTCACAGTTGCAGCCGATGATGACATCACCACTCCCTTCTTCGGCGACGCTACGGCCGTCGTCGTCCTGACCGTCGACATCATAGAAGTCGCTGATGATACAGTCGACAGCGTACCAGATCCAGCGGAGACGGAGGTCGTAGACGAAGAGAGTGTCTTGTCGAAGAGGCCGTCGACAGGCAGATTTTCTCTGAGGGAGCATCCTTGAAAGGAGTATGTGGCGCAGATGGAGGCGCAGAGCCAGATCTTTGCTGGGCATGAGAGGGGTCAGGCTGTTCATTTTTAGCCCTTTTCTCCACAGATTTTTCCCTGCTCTGAGATCTTGATTTTTTCTGATCTTTTTGGACAGAAGAGAAATCTTCTTCCTTCCTCTTCTTGGAGGAGGTATGAGGCCTCTCCTCACTCTCACATTCTGAATCCCTCACAGATTTCCTCTTTTGTAGCCAGAGGAGAGGTCTTCCCTCACGATCCTTGAGGGTTTTTGAAGAGAAAGTTCGACAGTGCTTACAGTCTCTGGGTTTATGATCCGGATATAAGCAATACAGGCATTCCTTATGTGGATCCTCAGAGAAAAGCCTGGACTACCCTTAAGTCTTGCAGGGCCTAAACAGCCCTTTTTTAGACTCAGACATTCTGAAGAAAAAGCAGAAAAGGTACACTCACTTTAAACAGTATCTCAGCTGAAGAGATGGTTGAAGAAAAAGAACTGCCAGCTGGAAGTTGAAAAGGGTAAAATAGAAACACTGTGACTTAGCAGAGCTCAGGGAGACTCCCTAACACACGACGTGCGGTAAGAAATCCGAGGTATGGTGGCCCTGCAGGGGATGAATACTCTGGGTCTATCCTGTGATTGGCTGGAGTTTAGATGTTCTAAAATGATGTTAACTGGTTACTAAATGCTATTGAATTTCAAGGGGAATTAAGTTTAAAGCTTGATACTGCTATTTTACTGTTACCGTGGGACTCCCACCATGACGACGGGGAAGATTCAAGCATGTGAATCTATAAAAGATACAATACTGGAGAACTAAGGATTTTATATATATAATTTTAATGAAATCAAAAGGTCTTGACTAGTGCCAATTCTAAAAAAAAAAACAAGTTCCCTCAAGTCTGCTGTGGAAAGATCCAGTTTACCCAATCAGAATACGTCGAGACCAAAATGCTTCTTGGTGGGACAAACACAAGAACAGCAGCAGGGGGAGGCGGCATTGAATCACAGCAGTAGCAGATACAGAGATCTGTGTAGCAAGTCAACCTAGCAGAGACACCAGACCAGCGAAGATTTAAAAAGCCTGTAAATGTATACAACAAAGAGACAGCCAGTGAGAAACAAGACCTGCATGCCTGACGAACACCAGGGGCTGAATGTCACCTGAGCCTGCGCAACAAATAAATCTCCAATTTAATGTCTCCATTGACAGTGTAATGCTAAAGAAAACAAAGAGAGATTGTACAGCACACAATAAGAGATTGTACAGATTAAATAAAAGACTAGCTGTATTAGAACAGTAAACAATGATAAAGCATACCACAGTGAAAATGGATTCTTTCTGTATAAACGTATGCTATTAAGAAGTGAATGTGACAAAGGTGTACTTTTCAGATGCAACAATAGTTCCTCATGCATTGCAATGACATACTCCTGAGGAGGCAGAATGATTCACCGAACAGCCAACAGCATGAGGTGAGGGAGAAATACTCCCATAGGCTAAGGCTAGATATCACTGACAAAGTCTCAAGCCAGTGGCTGAAGGAGCTGGAGCCAAAAAGAAAACAATACATAAAGTGGGCTGACCCAATGCTGACTCTATATATTGAAACCAATAGGTCTTCCAGACAGCTGCGCTGTCAACTAAAAGCTACAAATGAGGACATAATGAAAACGTAAACTACACAAGTGACTACATGGCTCTTCTGTTTCAAGCCTCATACCTGGAATGGCTTGCAGCTACCCTCTGTATCAATTGCCTCCTTCTTTCCTTGCTTCCACCGGGATCTGCAGCACTGACTATACAGGGTGGCAAAATCGCCTTCGAGGGCATAAGGCAGGGGCGGCTCTTCTGCAATAGAGGAGGAGCGTTGCTCCACTGGCAGAGCCAGCAGAAAAAAAATAAAACAATATTTGATTATCGTTTTATTTTTAAGCAGCTGGCTCAGCCTGTGTGTACAGGGCGGGGCAGGGCAGGGGCATGGGCGGGGTAGTAGGAGGAGTGCTACGTGCACTCTCTAAGTGGGCATGTGTGTTTGGCCAGCTGTCTCAGGCCGACCAAAACACACATGCGCAATTAGGTTTCTCCAACCCAGCTGCATTGAGCAGCTGGCCTGGAAAAACCCACAGACTCCCTGGTCTGAGCAGGGCGTCTTTCTAGCCTGCTCAGACCAATCCCCGCACTGCTCGGACAGGGAGTCTGATGCAGCCCCAGTGCCTGCACCCGACGCGACGTGGGACGCGGCCATCAACTTTAGGAAAGTTTTATTAATTTTTTTATTCTCCCCTCCCTGCGAACTCCCCCTCTCCCGCTCCACTACGTTTTGTGGGGCAGATTTACAAGCCCCTTGCGCCACTTTTGCGTCACTTTTCCCATGTTAAAAATGACGCAAAAGTGGCGCAAGGGCCTTGTAAATAAGCCCCTGTATGTGGCGGCCGCCACTAGCATAAGGATACCTTATCTAATAACATCCCCTCTCCTGGTTCCATCTACTCACTGAGAAGACAGTTCACTCTCACTTAAAAGTACATGAGGAGAACACAGAAGGGGAAGCCCTCATCCCTGTCCCCCCTGCGAGGTGGGTACCTTGCAGATCTGAGAGGCGAAGAGCAAGAGATTCCAGGAATTCAGCTGCTCCCGATTATTCTGAAGATACTCTCGTAAGCTCCCGTTTGGCAGGTATTCCATGACGAGCCGAAGGTTCTTCCGGCCTGTATGGAGAGTGAGGAGAGCAAAGAAGATAGTAAGGTGGACGTTGTTTAAAAAAAGATCACTGACACAACCAAAGTACACAAAGAGAACCTAGAAGACAGGAGGAGAATGGAAGAAAAGGGGTTTATTGGATGTAGAGAAAGCAGGGAAGCAAAAAAATGAAAAATAACAATGGAAGCAAATTGTATGACTGGAGAGAGGCCATGATGACTCCAGGGAGAAATCCCGAAATATGTGATAGGCTCCAGGAATGAGCATCAAGGGAGCAACAGAGGGTTTTAGAGGGAACGCTCTGGTTTCTTGGCCGTGGGAGACTACGATAGCTAAAAGAATCAAGGAGTGAGCAGCGAGGGAGGAACAGCAGTGTGTGGGAGGAAAAGAAATGTGTCCAAGGAGCAGGCAATCAGGATGGATAAAAGAATCCTGGAGTGAGCAGCGAGGGATGGAGCAAGAGCATAATCTTCAAAGAATGGGTGACCAGGATAGGTAAAAGAATCCGGGAGGGACAGCGAGGAAAGGAGGGAGAACAGAGTATGGATAAAAGGACATCTCCAAAGAGCAGGCAATAATGATAGCCACAAGAATCTTGGAGTGAGCAGCATGGGAACGAGGGAGCAAGAGCCGAGCCCATGGTGAAAGGACATGTTTCCAGAGAGCGTAGACCAGGATAGAAGAATCCAGGTGGAGCTGTAAGGGAGGGTGCAAGAGCAGAGTGTGCAGTGAAAGGGCATGCCGGCGAGGGACAGAGGAACATCAGATTCTGGGATGAAGGACATGTCTTCAAGGACCTGGAAACTGGGATATGAAAAATAATTCAGGAATGAGCAGCGAGAGAGGGAAGAAGGGACAGCACAGTGTGGGTGTAAGGGCCTGTCTTCAAGGGGTGGGAAACCAGGATAGAAAAAAGTCTCAGATGGGGAGTGGACAGGGATGGACGGAGGACTGTGGGAGGGGGGTTGAAATATCAAGTATACACTGAGGCACAAGGTTGAGGTCTAGCGAGGGACTGAGGACTCATAGAAGTAAGGGGGGGCTGCTCACAGACACTCATCTCCAAAGCTGAGCATCATTTTTAGGATCTTCTCAAAGCAATCCAGGTTTTTCACGACATTCATGACAAAGGCTTTCTTGTAGGATAACGTACACATGACTTCTCTCACTGAAGATATGTCTAATAGCCCATCTGGACACAAATAGAATCACGGATGCAAGAGAGCTGTCTTCTGAGGGTCACCTTAATTATTAGCTGACCGTAGTAGGGTAATCCTAGCGTCCAACACAACCACTCTGAATCAGGCACAGTTGCATTTGCTGTTTCAAAGGCAAATCGTTATTTCACTGTTACTGTTCGGTCATGTGCTTCCCACGCACACTGAGGACTGGCCGCATACGATCCACAGCAGTGCAAGCTTTGCTCAGTAACAGAACAAATACCCCTCAGGCAGCAGCTTCAGTGCAAGCTTCTCTCGCTAACAGACCCACACACCGACACGAGGCACAGTATAGACTGCAGCATCACCTACTCCTCTAGACATTTCACCTGCCCTTTGACTTCCTGTCCGGCCTCTCACCTGCCTCTCACCTGCCATCCAGGCCTCTGGAGTCCTCTTATCTGTCCCTCTGAATACCTCTATGATTTCTCATCAGCCCTTCCATGTCCCTACAGGCCTCGCCCCTGCCCCTGTGGGTCCTTGTAGGCCCCTTACTTGCACCTACGGCTCTGCGACAGTCTAGCACCTGCCCTCCTGTTCTCTACATTCCTCTCACTTGCCCCTGTGGATTGCTCCTCAGCCCATTCATGTGCCTACTTGGCCTCTCACCTGCCCCGTAGCATACACCTTTATACTTGACGATAAAGTCGTTGCTTAGTGCCTTGAGGATCTCGCTCTCCTGCTGGAAGCTGCGTAGGTGCTCGGCTGTGTTGTGCTGCAGCTTTTTCACTGCCACCAAGTCCCCAGTGTTGTCCTCCAGTGGGTCGTACCGGCACAGCTCCACACTGCCAAAGTTACCCTGAAACCAACAAAAAGTCTCATTGAACTGTCTGAGATCCCACCTTCTAAATCCAGACACTTTTTACAAGGCATACAGCTTGAACTCTCTAACGATCTGGTCCAACTCTTAACATCAGACCTCTTCGAGGGAGGTGGATAGCGTGCCCTTCCATTGCAAGACGGCCAACCCCCCAAGAGATGCCAACCCCCACTGTGCACACCCACAGCACCAAATCACAAAAAGCATGCTGAGTAAAGTTCTAACTTTTTTTGTCAAATCTGGTGTAATTCTGTTCAGCCATATTTTTCCTTGTCGAGGGTCAGCCAATGAGAGGAGGACATTCCTTATCTCGGCACAGAGTGGCTTGGGGTCAGTGAGAGTTACTGATCCCCACCCACTCTGTGACAAACATCACTGCTGAACACTCTGCCCTTGGCATCAAGGCTTAAAACTAAAGCATCCAGGTCCGAGTCTATCAGTGACGCTTCCTCTCGTCATGAGAGGGAGGCTCATAGAAGACTTTGCCAGGCTGGGAGGACACACCCACCCGGCTGTGAAATTTTCAGCCCAGCATATTTCGGCTCAGGCAGCAGGTGCCTGCACATTTAGTGCATGTACAGAGCCTTGCTGCCTGACCAGATAATGAAGAGTGTCTGTCAGACTGACCTTTGCTCAGCCTGACACTGTTCTAGCGTCAGAAAGAGATGGAGATGTGGGGCCCCTCCACCCTTAATGACGGGCCACGGCTGCCCTCTCTGTTAACAGTTCAGTGCAAACTTTACGCGAAGGAGCCATGGTGGATGAACTATTATTTTAGTGCTGATTAGTCAAACCGCGCCAAAGTTATTAGCAAAACAAAAAACACTTTTCTATAAAAACTCTGAGCTAACTATAACTACACAGTGGCAACCTCCACTATGTAATAAAATATGTTTAAATAGAATAGAATAAAATAGCTACTCCCACACACAGAATAGCTACTCCCACACACAGAATAGCTACTCCCACACACAGAATAGCTACTCCCACACACAGAATAGCTACTCCCACACACAGAATAGCTGCCTCCCACACACAGAATAGCTACTCCCACACACAGAATAGCTACTCCCACACACAGACTAGCTACTCCCACACACAGAATAGCTACTCCCACACACAGAATAGCTACTCCCACACACAGACTAGCTGCCTCCCACACACAGACTAGCTGCCTCCCACACACAGACTAGCTACTCCCACACACAGCGTGCCTCTCCTGCTGATGTCACTTCAGGTGATGCTGCAAGAGGGTGAAAAGTCATGCCTTATGGTTTGTTAGCTTGTATGAATAAATTTGAGGCCTATGCAAACGTCACCTGGTTGTGAAATGAACTGTTAGATTTCCAAGGATTTAATGTCACCGCCTACTTTAAATGTTTCCAGGAACGCAATATTACTAAGGACAAAGCTATGCCTGTCCCTGTAATAAACTCAACAGCTAGTTTCTGTGTTGAAGGAATAGGGAACATTTCGGTAGGACAGAGTCACTGTAACTACACCTACCGATTGAACACTACCAGTAGCCCACCTCTGCTCACACCTCCTAATGTATACTTCATCTGTGGGGAACAGGCTTACACGTGGCTTCCGAGAGGATGGTCTGGCCGGTGTTATGTATCCTTTCTCCTGCCTCCCGTTTACATTGCACCGTCCGACTACCACAAGCATCATAAATTGCAGCGTAGGGATCTTCAGGTACACCGAGTTAGGAGGGTGCTTGATCCAGATGAGCTAGATCAGACTGATACCTCTTTGCAGCAATTCACCGACATAATGAAGGGCATTGTGCCATTCTGGGGTCCCATGTTCAATAGTCGTAATATTCGTCGCCTTGCTAGGGTAGTTGAGGGTGTTATCAACACAACTGCTGGTATCCTGACCAACATTACAGTTGAGCTTCAGGCCACAAGACTTGTTTCTCTCCAAAACCGGATGGTTTT
The DNA here is from genome assembly GCA_963921515.1 of Calotriton arnoldi. NCBI lineage: Eukaryota > Metazoa > Chordata > Amphibia > Caudata > Salamandridae > Calotriton > Calotriton arnoldi. Next base: position 7,174,830 of record CAWUFW010000013.1, on the reverse strand, counting down.
AGACGTCATCCTGGCTGATAGGGGTGGAGCCTGTCGCGTCATCGGAAGTAGTTGCTGTGTGTATATCCCTGTTAGCGCCTCTACTGTGTATGCTGCAATACAGAAGTTGTACAAACTTGCCTCAGAAATTCATCAGGATAATGGCTCATGGTCCCTTACAGGGTGGCTCTGGGGCCTAGTGACTACATGGGGGTGGAAGATATTACTTGTCCTGATAGCCATCGCAGGGGTCGTCTTTGCCTGCTGCCTATGCATCAACTGCCTCCCAGCCTGTTGCACTTATTGTACCGGTAAGCTTACCCCTCCTCCTCCCTTGCCGCGGAGTGATAAGATTTCTGTCATGATGATGCAGGAGATACAGGGAATGATGCTCATTGATGAAAACATCTTCAATTACTAAATAATTTTATTCATGGTGTGTTGTTTGTTTCTTTTTCCTTGCTACATGTGTACTTATGTACTTCCTTTCCCTCTCTTAGAATTGTAAAGACCCTGCAGGATAGCAATAAAGCTTTTAGCCACACATGCTAAAAGGAGGGTCTGTTAGTTTTCAAAATCCCATCCCTACCATGTATACTCTCTGTGTTATATTATGTTAGCATTATGTGGCTAAATGCATGCCAGTTGCATTCGCGTTATGCAACCCACTGAGTTATCCTCGTAATGTGCAGGCTTTAGTTAGCGAGTGTGACTCCATTTTGTATTTTGTAACCCTTATTAGACTGTTCAGACTGTGCCAGAGTTAGGCCTTATTATTATTTTCGCTTGCCTCAGCAGAATACTGTATTTCGCTATTATTTCTTCTCTCCGCTCAAGGCTGTTTCTCGACACTAATAAATAGGCCATTCGGCCCTTGCATGTTCGTCCGATTGTGTAGTTTCTGCTCCCACGTTAGGAGATGCTGAGACCCAGCACTGTGGCCTTGGATCCCTGATAACATGTACCCATCTGACAGGTGTGAGCTCATCCTACTGTGCCTCCTTTGTTCGTGATCAGCCCAGGCTGGTAGTTTTCCATGGTGGGCGGGGTTGCAGACTACTGGGGAAGAATGATTACTCACTGTAGACTGTTGGGGGGCCAGTCCCTCGGCAGACATCTGAGGGTGCAGGTCATGACGGACTCCTCTGCAGAGCATTTGCAATAAACATGTAAGTTCATATTCTCTACTGTCTGACCGACTCTTCATTCTTGGGAAGGCCTAGCAGGTGGTTGTGAGAAAACCCGGGTGGCCCTAGAGGGCCACTTCCTTCAGTTGGCGCCCGAACAGGGACCCCGCAAGGTGACCCAACTCGCCCGTAATCGGGTTGCAGGGTCGGGGATGCGTTTGGTCGGTTGGGCGGATCGGGGATCCCCACACAAGACCGAGCTTGGTTCTCGCAGCTGCCCCGCCCGGCTGATCGGGCGCCCCCTCGTCTAGTGGTCACCAGCTGGGGTCCTGAGAAGGCGAAACCTTGCAGTTGACCGTTTGGTCCGAAGAGTCGGCAGTGGAGAATAGCTTGACTCGACCTGTGTGCACCAGGTGAGTGATTTTATTCTTGGAAAAATGGCGCCATACTTGAACGGCACGAACCTACGGGCTGTGTCTTGATACAGTCTCTGAACTGTTTTGTCTTGAACGGCACGAGCCTACGGGCTGTGTCTTGGTACGGTCTCTGGACCGCTTGTCTTGAACGGCACAAGCCGACGGGCTGTGTCTTGGTACGGTCTCTGGACCGCTTGTCTTGAACGGCACAAGCCGACGGGCTGTGTCTTGGTACGGTCTCCGGACCGCTTGTCTTGCACTTGGTGGGTCCGCCGACCCTTGGGAAAAAGACACAGAGCGTTTGCGAGCGGTTTGCCGGATCACCTAAAAATTTGGCCCGCGCTCAAAAAGGTCCGGGACTGCCCGCGAACACTCTGCCAGACCGACTGGTAATTTGGTTAATATTTGAAAAGGTCTGGGGCTGGTGCCTGTCTTCTCGGATTTGATACAGTCTTCGGACTGTAGGGAGTGGTCTCTGGACCGTTTTGTTTGACTTTGAGGCCAATGTTCATTACTTTGTCTTGTCTTCGTTTGTCGATATTTGGTGTTACACTTGTCCGGCAGGGACAGTACTTGTGTCTTATATTAAGATGCCTTGTTTCAGTAAATTAGGGTGTTTTGGATGTCGATGTTGTTCTACTGATGCTCGATTGGAGGAGAGCCAGCCCGCACCTCCGGAGGGTACCCCAAATTTTGATATGTATGTTAAACATGGTATTGGCCCTGTTATGTTCAGCACGTTGTGGCATAAATATACGAAGGATAATGCCGAGTTGCGGTGGCCGCTCACCGGCTCATTTGATGAACAGAAATTAAACTACTTGCAGGACAAGTTGTTTGCTAGGAGGAGCAGGCAGTCGATGTTTGATTCTTTGAGAGTATGGCAGAAGGAAGCAAAGCAGCGACGTATGAGGGCAGAGAAGGAGGCACGGAGGAAACAGATGCAAACGATAACACAGAAGGCAGTGGCCTATGAAAGAGGGAAGGTAGAGAAGGGTATAGAGGGTGCAGATAGAAAGTTTTGGTTAGAGACGGATAAGTGCTATGTTGCTAGAGAGGAAGGGGATGAGTTTGTTGATGAGCTGTTGGATTCTCGTCCTCCTCCTCCTTACGCCCCCGAACGGATATACCCGGCAGTCCCGACCTCCCAGTCCCCGGCCCCCAGTGCAGCCCTCTCTAGCCCTCCCGCTTCCAGCGTTATCGCTTCAGCTATGGCCCCTCTCGCCTCCCTTCCATCCACACCAGTCACTGGGGCGGGCGCTATCGTCTCCCCTGCCCAGTCTACTTGCTCTACTGATACTCCCCTGTACACCCCTACCGCCCTTTCCCCCTACGTGATGGTGCCTGTCTCCGCATCTGCCCCCTCCCCCGTTAGTGAGACACACCAGGCACGGTTGAATGTTGAAACTCCTGCGCGTGGAGGGCATGATGTGAACTGGGCGGCAGTGCGCGATCGAAGGGATAAGGTGTTGGTGCGTTCTGCAGTGGATGATGAGGAGAAACAAATGGTGGCAAATCAAGCAGCCCAGTGGGCTCGACACCCGATCTATAGTGTGGAGGATGTGTGGAGTGTGATGAAAGACTACGAGCCGTTCATACAGCAGCATGCACTTAAACACTTCAGCGATGCTGATAGAATTATGGGAACAGTGTTTTAACGGTGTTGCACCGCAAATAATATACGACATACGGGATAGGGTATATGCGGCAGGTATGTCCCCCAATGAGGTTTTTAGTAATATAACGACACTAGTGGGTTATCGAGGTAGATTGCTCCAGAAAGTTCCGATAATGGGGACGCAGCACTCCATGAGGGAAGTCCATCCCATTTACCACCCTGAAATCCCAGAACAGCGTAATTCCACTAATGAAGTGATTAGACCACGGGTCGAAGCTCGCTTTCAGGAGCAATGGATTTATATTCCTTGGAAAAGGAGTGAGGTCCTATCCTTAAAGAGCCAGCTGCCGGACCCCCGTAAAAACCCTACTGCATAAAGAATTGACGGAGGCGGCTTCCTCCACCGTAATGACGTTAGCTGACATAGAGCTATTTTTCAGCCTATTGGTGCCGGTGGACATATGGAGACAGGTCCATACACAGGATCATGCATTAGAGATGGGGGGAACATGGGATGAGATCAGGACTTGGGACAAGGAGCGTAAGCCTGGAGACAAGCCTAAAGCGGAGCTTCTCGCTTTGCCAGGGCGTATTATCACCTACATGCACTCGCTTATTCCGCCAAAAGAGTGGATTGGGACAAGTTGACTGCATGCCGTCACAAGAAGGATGAAAGTGTGTTAGATTTCTTTACCAGGTTTGAAGGGATATTTGTGGACTTTAGCGGACAGGACATGTCACAGGAGGGTGGTGTCCGTTTGTTCATCAATAGATTTGTTACCAACTCACTTCCCGAGATTGCGACACGTTTGCAGGCCTCGGAAAGTACTTGGACGACATCATCCCCATCTGTGATATTGAGTATGGCACAATATTACGAGCATAGTGAGAACGAGGATAAGGAAAAGGCAGAGAAAAAGTCAAAGGATTTGAAGACGAGGGTATTACTGCAGCAGGTTGCGAGGGACAACGTACGAGGTCGAGGTTCGGGTCCGACCCAGCGGCGGTCTGGTAGAGGTGCCGCGTCCAATGCGCCCATTGGGCTCAATCAATGTGCATACTGCAAACAGGAGGGACATTGGGGGAACGAGTGCCCGGAATTGTTACAGAAGGACGGGGCCCCAAGAGGTCGGGGGTCCAGAGGACGTGGGCGAGGTGCAGGGGGCAGAGGGGGGGTGCAGTTGGGAGATACATCACACAACAGGCAAAGAGGGAATTATTTTGACGACCCCAGAGGACGGCAGTACTATCATGACGATTATGACATGGATGAAGTGACGGGGTTATCTCATAGCTAGGACAGCCGAGGACAGAGTGAGGGACCAGTTCCAGTGCCTGTAGATCAGGATGGACCTTATGTCCTTGCTAATTTGCAGGGTGGTGTTAAGAGATTTTTGGTTGATACAGGGGCTATGAATAGCTCTGTTTCCCGTTCACTGGTCCCGGGGGCAGCTCTGTCTGGCCACAATAATGTCTCGGTGGGTTTTTCAGGCATGCCGGTCATTAGCCCCATCTCCAAGCCCCTTGCCTTGACTATTGGTCCCTTTACGGTCGATTCACCATTTTTACTGACATCGAATTGTGGGGAAAACTTGTTGGGACTCGATTTGCTGAAGAAGTTGCATGCGACTATTTCCTGTTCACCGGACGGTGTCTATATGACCATTGGCCCGCCAGTTACTAGTGCTAAACAGTGCTTTGCGAAAGATGCCCCCCTTCCAGCTGAATTTAAAAATGTACCATGTACGTTATGGGCTACAGGAGACACGGATGTGGGGCTGCTCCAAATACCGCCAGTTTCCATCCAGTTCAAAGACAAGGCTCGATTACCATGTGTTCCCCAGTACAAGATATCCCAGGCAGGTGAGAAGGCCTTGTTGCAAATAATACAGGACTTGATTGAGTCTGGTGTGGTTGAGGAGACTACGGCGAATGTGTGTAACAGCCCTATTCTTCCTGTTCTTAAGAAAGCCCCCTTGGATTCTCCTGATGCCCACCCTGATGTTTACCACTTTGTGATTGACCTCCGGGAGGTGAACAAAATAGTCATTCCCCAATACCCAGTGGTCCCGGACATTACCACACTTTAACAATGATTCCCCCTTCAGCAAAGTTTTTCTCTGTCATTGACTTGAAGAATGCCTTTTTCAGCATTCCGATTCATACAGATAGCCGCTATTTGTTCGGTTTCACAATAGCCGGCCGGAGCTTTAGATTCTGTTGTGCTCCACAATGCTATACTGAAAGCCCTAGTATCTATAGCCAAGCATTAAAAAGTCAACTAGATTCTTTGGAGCTTCCCCCTGGTAATGTGCTGTTGCAGTACGTTGACGACCTCCTTATCGCCTCTGACACTGAGGACGGTTGCAAAGACGCCACGGTTAAATTGTTGTTGCACCTGGCGCATCATGGACACAAGGTGTCACTTTCCAAATTTCAGTACTGTCGACAGGAGGTCACCTACCTAGGTCACCTACTGTCGAAGGAGGGCCGCAGAAACACCCGAGCGCATAGCTGTCATCACTAACATGTCTGTCCCTAGAACACAAAGCGAGGTACGCGTGTTCATAGGAATAACATCGTATTGTAGACAATCGATCCCTAATTACTCGCTACTAACAAAGCCCCTTCTTTCCCTGACCACGAAAGATGTGCATGAACCCCTGCCTTGGACAACTGCATGCCAGCAAGCCTTTGAGCAACTAAAAACTGCGCTTTGCTCTGCTCCTGTATTGAGTACCCCCGACTACCAAAAGCCTTTTGTGCTCTACGTGCATGAGGTGGATGGCTGTGCGCTCTTTGTCTTAACACAGGGTTTTGGAGATAAGCAAAGACCCTGCGCTTATTTTTCTGCCATTCTGGATAACGTCTCCAGAGCGCTCCCGAGCTGTTTGACAGCTGCCGCGGCAGTGGCAGTTTCTATCAGACAATTGGCAGGGCTCGTCCTTGATACTACCCTCACAGTAATGGTACCTCATGCTGTGGATACACTATTGAACAAAACGAAGACACAGCACCTTACTAGTGCACGTCTGACTGGATACGAACTTACTTTGTTTGCTCCGCACATTACCATAAAACGATGTGCCACTCTGAATCCAGCCACGTTACTACCCCTGCCTTCGTCAAGTAAGGATACAGACGTACACGATTGTGTATATAGAAGGGAGGAAGAGACGAAGGGACGGGTAGACCTGACTGATGTTCCCCTATCTGAACCCAAAGGGGAACTATATGTCGATGGCTCTTGTTTTAAGTTACCAGATGGTACCACCACTGCAGTCTATGCAATAACAACATTACACACTGTAGTTGAGACGTCCCATATCCCACACCAATCAGCCCAAGCTGCAGAGCTGGTGGCCCTCCTTCGGGTTTGTGAGTTGAGTGAGGGACTGGCTGTTAATATCTACACCGACAGCCAGTATGCCTTTGGGGTGGCCCATAACTTTGGGCGCCTCTGGGCGGAGAGAGGGTTTCTGACTTTGCATGGATTGCGGATTCAGATTGGGCCACTGATACATAGGTTACTGTCTGCATTGACACTTCCCAGTAAGTTAGCAATAGTGAAATGTAGCGCTCATAAGGCTATTACAGACGATGTGGGGAGGGGCAATGCTTTCGCAGATCAGATAGCCAAGGATACAGCTCGATCAAAGACGACACAGATGTTGGTGGCAGGCCCCGCTAGGTGGGTTCCAGACAAGGGAATGTTCAAAGACACATTAGAAAGCGTCAGGGAAATTCAGAGTGAGGCGACTCTAGATGAATTGGCAATGTGGGAGGAGAGAGCAGGTCGCCTGGATGAGGATGGGTGCTGGACTGACTTGTCAGGAAAGCAGCAATGGTTACTGCCTAATTGCGATGTACTCCCTGTTGTAACCATGGCCCATGGCCCGGCGCATATTAGTGCCAAGGGAATATGTAAATTGCTGGACCCAGTGTGGCAGAATGATAATATTACCAAGGTAGCCATGCATCTAGTGAAGCATTATATCATTTGCCTGAAACATAACTCCGGGAAAGGTACCCCTACACCTTCCGGCAACTTTGCACCACCTTCCTTCCCTTTTGAGGTTCTCCAGATGGATTTCATCGAAATGGAACGAGTTAATACCATTGAGTATGTACTAGTGGTGGTCTGCGCTTTTAGTAAGCGGGTCGAAGCCTACCCCACTAAAGAGAATACGGCTATGGCGACAGCAAAAGCACTTCTAAAAGAGTATTTCCCACGCTACGGATTGCCTCGGGTGATCTGGAGTGACAATGGCAGTCACTTTAATGCCCGAGTCATTGAGTTAGTGTGCACAGGTTTGCATATTAAACAGAAGTTCCACGCAGCAAATCACCTCCAGTCAGCAGGCCTGGTTGAAAAATACAATGGTACTCTCAAACTGAAGTTGGCAAAGATTCAGGAAAGCACGGGACTGCGATGGCCAGATGCATTACCCCTAGCTTTGTTATCCACCAGAGTAACGGCGCATTCTAGAACAGGGCTGTCCCCCTACGAGGTGGTCTTTGGACGCCCTGCAAACGTTTGGGGCGTCCCCAGACCAAAGCACTTTTCCGAGATAGAATATCCCTTGCTTGTAGACTATCTTTTCGAATTATCTAAAGATCTTCGTTCTCTTCACCAACAGATACATGCCACGTTGCAGCCAGTACCAGAGGGGCCTGGGCATCAGATACAGCCTGGAGACTACGTCTTGGTGCGCAACTTCCAGCGGAAGAGCAGCTTGGAGCCGAGGTGGAAAGACCCAGTGATCGTGTTACTTGCCACTAGAACAGCAGTCAAGTTGGACGGCAAGAAGCATTGGATACATGCTTCCCACGTAAAACGGGTGCCTCTTCCGCTCCCGTACGACAGCTGGGTCAACGACGGCATCAGTGATCAGGAGTGTGAGAAGGTACCACGTTTCGTTCCTTTCTCTGATGCCCGAGTGAGGTGGGCGCAGACAGACGAGGAAAGTGATGCAGTTCTGTCTGAGGCGATCCCACCAGAGATAAGGGCCGCCTCGGATAACACAGTTCCTACCACACCGGAATCTGAGTCTCGATGCCCATCTGATCCTGAGTTTCTGCCTCTTTTTGTTGATGAAACGGAGCCTGGAGCTACCAGGTACAATTTGAGGCCCCGGAAAAAGGGACGGTGCACCAGCCGAACAGTTTAGGAGTTAGGGAAGGACTTGAGCTCAGGGCGCGGGTACTGTGCCTGAGGTGCCTGTATTAGGTAGGGGTGATTGATCTGGTGCACTGCCCCGGACACTGGACAGGATAGCTGAGGGCATTGGCCCCGGAGAGAGGGTGCCCTATCCTGAAAGAAGAAGGATTTGTTTTGTCTGCAAGGGTTGCGATCGCGCAGCTCCTCCGTGGGAGTGCTTCACAGCACCATTGTTGATGAACGATAGAAGCCTGCCAGCGAGGCTTTGAGGGACGCTGGGTGATTTGTGCCCCTGGTACTGTGGTTGCAATAAGTGGCTCTAGCTTGTGAATTTCCTTTTTTCCCCTTCCTAACACCGATAGACTGCCCTTGAAGTTGTCCACATGTATCCTTTTGGTCGTCTCGTCCCTGACGAGGAGCAGCCCTTTGCGGCTCCGCGTCCTATTTCAAATGATCCTGTTTGGTCCTCTTGGTCTACTAAGAGTAAAGCAGTGTTTATTGCCATAATCTTCCTTTCCCTGCTCATTGTATTTGGGGTGGTTTGGTACTTGGAGGAACAACACCCTGTGCACGCTTTGATAGAGACAACACCGGTTTCAAACGAACACTTGTTTGTCACACTGGCCCCACATAAGGAGAGACATAGACAGACCTATGTGCAGAATGCTTTTGTTCAGATGCTCCATCAGGTACACAGTACCACTAATTCTACAAATTGCTGGGTGTGTGGTCTACTTCCATCCGTTATGCTTAAGAACGATCTGCTAGTCTTGTTGCCCCTGTCATACTTGGGTAGCTGTGAGGCGTGGTTTCAATTGCTCTCTATGGTATATATGCACTATTATGCTGACGCTATGAAAATGGTACAGGCAGTGTTGGAAAACATAGTGGTACACCAGGGATATACCCCCGGACCAGATGGTAAGGAGGGTACCCTGCACCCTGAGGCTTGTATGAATAAATTTGAGGCCTATGCAAACGTCACCTGGTTGTGAAATGAACTGTTAGATTTCCAAGGATTTAATGTCACCGCCTACTTTAAATGTTTCCAGGAACGCAATATTACTAAGGACAAAGCTATGCCTGTCCCTGTAATAAACTCAACAGCTAGTTTCTGTGTTGAAGGAATAGGGAACATTTCGGTAGGACAGAGTCACTGTAACTACACCTACCGATTGAACACTACCAGTAGCCCACCTCTGCTCACACCTCCTAATGTATACTTCATCTGTGGGGAACAGGCTTACACGTGGCTTCCGAGAGGATGGTCTGGCCGGTGTTATGTATCCTTTCTCCTGCCTCCCGTTTACATTGCACCGTCCGACTACCACAAGCATCATAAATTGCAGCGTAGGGATCTTCAGGTACACCGAGTTAGGAGGGTGCTTGATCCAGATGAGCTAGATCAGACTGATACCTCTTTGCAGCAATTCACCGACATAATGAAGGGCATTGTGCCATTCTGGGGTCCCATGTTCAATAGTCGTAATATTCGTCGCCTTGCTAGGGTAGTTGAGGGTGTTATCAACACAACTGCTGGTATCCTGACCAACATTACAGTTGAGCTTCAGGCCACAAGACTTGTTTCTCTCCAAAACCGGATGGTTTTAGACGTCATCCTGGCTGATAGGGGTGGAGCCTGTCGCGTCATCGGAAGTAGTTGCTGTGTGTATATCCCTGATAGCGCCTCTACTGTGTATGCTGCAATACAGAAGTTGTACAAACTTGCCTCAGAAATTCATCAGGATAATGGCTCATGGTCCCTTACAGGGTGGCTCTGGGGCCTAGTGACTACATGGGGGTGGAAGATATTACTTGTCCTGATAGCCATCGCAGGGGTCGTCTTTGCCTGCTGCCTATGCATCAACTGCCTCCCAGCCTGTTGCACTTATTGTACCGGTAAGCTTACCCCTCCTCCTCCCTTGCCGCGGAGTGATAAGATTTCTGTCATGATGATGCAGGAGATACAGGGAATGATGCTCATTGATGAAAACATCTTCGATTACTAAATAATTGTATTCATGGTGTATTGTTTGTTTCCTTTCCCTTGCTCCATGTGTGCCTATGTACTTCCTACCCCTCCCTTAGAATTGTAAAGACCCTACCGGATAGCAATAAAGCTTTTAGCCACACATGCTAAAAGGGGGGTCTGTTAGTTTCCAAAATCCCATCCCTACCATGTATACTCTCTGTGTTATATTATGTTAGCATTATGTGGCTAAATGCATGCCAGTTGCATTCGCGTTACGCAACCCACTGAGTTATCCTCGTAATGTGCAGGCTTTAGCTAGCGAGTGTGACTCCATTTTGTATTTCGTAACCTTTATTAGACTGTTCAGACTGTGCCCGAGTTAGGCCTTATTATTATTTTCGCTTGCCTCAGCAGAATACTGTATTTCGCTATTATTTCTTCTCTTCGCTCAAGGCTGTTTCTCAACACTAATGAATAGGCCATTCGGCCCTTGCATGTTCGTCCGATTGTGTAGTTTCTGCTCCCACGTTAGGAGATGCTGAGACCCAGCACTGTGGCCTTGGATCCCTGATAACATGTACCCATCTGGCAGGTGTGAGCTCATCCTACTGTGCCTCCTTTGTTCGTGATCAGCCCAGGCTGGTAGTTTTCCATGGTGGGCGGGGTTGCAGACTACTGGGGAAGAATGATTACTCACTGTAGACTGTTGGGGGGGCCAGTCCCTCAGCAGACATCTTAGGGTGCAGGTCATGACGGACTCCTCTGCAGAGCATTTGCAATAAACATGTAAGTTCATATTCTCTACTGTCTGACCGACTCTTCATTCTTGGGAAGGCCTAGCAGGTGGTTGTGAGAAAACCCGGGTGGCCCTAGAGGGCCACTTCCTTCAGGTTCAACACCCCTCTCAGAGCTAATGAGGTTAAGATAGAGTAGAGATAAACTGCCCCAGTTCCAAGGAAGTTAGATCCCAAACGATCCCCTTCTTTCTTCTGGGACCTGGGAAAGATGAGGAAGGATGCATCTTGATGCAGGGTGAAGCACTGTCATCTGAAATCCCCCCATGCAAGATATGTCTTCTACCACTGAGAGGTGAGTATGGTACCAGATTATAATGGGCTAAATTTCGTCTGGCAAAAATAAAGGGCCTGATTTTAAGTTTAGCAGACAAGGTGCTACGTCACAAAATGACGGAGTACCCTGTCCACCCACCCATCCATCCACCATATGTATTTTGAGTTGGTCGAATAGTCAGTTTTCTGATGCCGATGCCCCCTTTGACTCCGCCGTCGGAAAGCTTACTCTGACAGGCCGAGTGCTGGCGGATGGCGGAATGGAATAACACCACCTGCGTTATTTAGGGTGAATGGTCTGTTGTCCTTTTTTTCTGACCATTACTGTCAGGGTAAATGTGGCGGGGATTAACAGAAAAATTAAAATAATGACCCCAAAAAACCAGGGAAAAAGCTCCCTTGGTGTGTGGGTCACTAGTTATTTTTTTTCAAAAACATTCTTCCGCTTTGAGAGTTTGTTTTTGAAAAACAAAACGTTAGATGGGTCACCGATACAACCATCGGTGGCCCTCCACCTCACATTTGGTATCTTCAGATGAACCGCCATGAAGGTGGTTTATCTGAAGGTACAGACATCACCGCTGGGATATGATGATCTCTAAACATGATGGTCTTCTGTCAGTCAGGACGGGTGATGTAATGTCCTCCGCCACCCTGATGGAAAGAGGTAAAACCGCCAAACCCTAATCAGTCCCATGGTGTCCTAATAAATGTTTACAATAATGTTGCCCATTTGGAAACAGTAATGCAATATCTTCACCCAAAATGTTTGTAAACGATATTTAGGCTACAATATTAATGTCAGATGAAAGGTTTATTATTAATAGTCTTACATACAACGGGAGGGGGATGTGGCCAATGTGGGAGAGACTGATAAACCATTCCAGAAGCGAAGGGGTCTGGCAGAGTTGTTGAAAGTGGCCACGGGTGATCAGGCTGCGCACTGGATATTCAAGATCACCATAAAGAAATGAGGTCCATTTAGAGGTAACATATGCACAATTATGTTAAGTAGATATCCTTAAAACCTAACATAAATCCAGTAGACGAAGGATAGGATCACCCACAATAAGGTTGTGTGTGTTAGTTTCACACAACACTACCTTTCAGGAATAAGTACACTAAATGGAAGGCTAATACATGGAGTGTGTAAAACAAGTTACTTACCTGTACACTGTGGTTCTCCAGTGTTGATATCTTTTATAGATTCACATGCTTGAATCTTCCTCGTCGTCATGGTTGGAGTCCCACGGTAACAGTACAAATAGCAGTACTGAAGACATTACCATAGACCTCCATAAAAAATAAAACACAATTTAGCAACCTTCCAACCTCATTTTATAACATCCAAAGTTCAGCCAATCACAGCAGAGACCACAGAGTAACCTTCCCCTACAGAGCCATCATACCTCAGATTTCGAGCACAAGTGTATATAAAGATTACTCAGAGGTAAAAAGGTGAGCCTGAACGGGGAGGAGGGAAGGTCGATGGGAATCTATAAAAGAATCAAGATATCAATACTGGAGAACCACAGTGTACAGGTAAGTAACTTGTTTTTTCTCCAGTATTGTATCTTTTATAGATTCACATGCTTGAATCCAACTAGTTAGCAGTATATAAGCAATAAAACAAAATAATGGCGTTGGGAAGGCGAACTAGCCCACCATTACGTCAAGAGAAACACCCTAAGGCAAGAATAGAAACATCAAATCATTCGCATAAATACCTATACATATAGTGCAAGCAAAAACATATATATATATATATATATATATATATATATATATATATATATATTAAGGGAGGCTAATAGCCACATACCTTAGGCAAAGAGGTGACGAAGTGCAGCCTGTCCAACAGCTATATCTGCCTTCCTCCAACCATCGAGGCAGTAATGCTTTGTGAATGTGTGAGCATTCGCCCACGTCGCTGCCCTGCATATGTCAGGTAGAGAGGCTCCCGCAAACAGGGCTGAAGAAGTTGCCACCTTCCTCGTTGAATGAGCCTGCGTCTTTGCAGGCAGCGGATGGCCAGCCTTTTCATGGCAGAAGACAATCGTTGAAGTGACCCAGCGAGCAATACTGGCCCTAGTTAGGGCGTGTCCCTTCCTGGGTGCAGAGAAGGATATCAGCAATTGAGAGGATTTACGGAAAATCCTTCTTCTTTGCAGATAAAATTTCAAGCAGCGTTTAATGTCCAATGAATGGAGAGCTCTCTCCGCTGCCAAAGACGGATTAGCAAAGAATGTAGGTAGGATTATAGGCTCATTGAGAAGGTAAGATAAAGGCACTTTTGGTATGAAAGAAGGATTAGTACGCAGAATAACCCTGTCTGGCAGGAACTGGAGATATGGTTCTTTTATGGTGAATGCCTGGATTTCGCTAATACGCCTAGCTGACGTAATGGCCAAGACAAAAGCCACCTTCCAAGAGAGAAACTTTAACTCACATTTGTGCACTGGTTCGAATGGAGGTTGCATAAGCTGCGACAGAACTGTATTCAGCTGCCACAGTACTGGAGGAGGAGTAACAGGTGGATAGACCCTAAAGAGACCTTTCATAACTTCTTTGATGAGTATATTGGACCACAAGGAAGATTGATCCGAGTGCCTTCTATATCTGGATATTGAAACAAGGTGAACTTTTATGGAAGAGTGCGAGAGCCCTGCTTTGGCTAGGTGCAAGAGATAAGGCAACACTTGCTCAGGTGAAGATGAAAGCGGATGCAATGAATGGGTAACACACCATGCCCAAAATCTCTTCCATTTTGCAGTGTAGCATTTAAGCGTGGAAGGAGCTTGAGCGTTCTGCAGTATTGCTTTGCAATCTTCAGGTAGGCTCAAATTTCCAAATTCAGCGTAGTGAGGAGCCAAGCCGACAAATGAGGAGAGGGAATTTGCAGTTGAACTACTTGGCGCTGGTTCAAGTAGAGAAGATCCTACTTTGGAGGGAAGAGAATCGGAGCACACTCTTGTTAGAATAGAAAAAATCATGTTTGCGCATTGTTTTATGTATGTTAGCATTCGCGGCGCCATTTTCTATGTAGGCGCCATTTTGAATCATGATCGAAACTAATCCTTTGCTATTTCTGAGAAACAACCTCTGCTAGGTTTCGTTTCTCCAAGGTTGGGTTTTGCTTCACTAATGAATAGGCTGTTCTTATTAGCGCATACCTTTCTCACTAGATATAGGCCTTCTCCCGCTTGTCTGAAGAGGGGCCCGCCTGCAGTGGCCTTGGACTCTACAACTTTGTAAGATATGAGTACTGAGATTGTTTTTTTCTCTCGTTTGCATTGCTTTACAGCACCTGCCTAGAAAATTCCACTATGGGCGTGTTCTAGCCCAGTTACAAAATGTACTAAATGTATCTCTATGCTTGTGGACTTTAGTCCCTCTGCAGCACTCCTTAGAGACTGGGCAGACCGGGCTCCGCTCTGAGTGTACTCTGAATAAACAGATATTGGTTTGTATTCTCTACTGTCTGAACGACTCTTCATTTGGTGTGGAAGGCTGAGAGGTGGTCGTGAGTGACCCGGGTGACCCTAATCGGGCCACTTCCTTCAGTTGGCGCCGCCGAACAGGGACTCCTTCGGGTGAGTGACCCATCCCCTTCAGCGGACAGGGGGGAGGTCGAGGCTATCGTCGGGTCGGACTGACGGTTCAGGGATCCCTGTAAGAGGAGCATTGATTGCTCGCAGCTGCCCCTTCCAGCCGGACGGTGCCTCGCCCAGTGGTCATCCCGACTAGAGTCCTGAACGGCGAAACCCTTGGATCTGACCGTTTGGTCTGGAGAGTCGGCAGTGGAGAATTTGTTCGCTTGACTCGCATTTATCAGGTGAGTTTGTTTTGGTTCTTTGTGGCTATGGTACCATTTTGGATTGCATTTGGTATGGTCTGAGGACCGTCTTTAGGATAAAAGCGTTTGCAATTGCTTTGCCAGGCATAAATAGTGAATTTGTTTTCTTTTGAGAATACCTGGGATTAGTAAATTGTGCCGTCGCTGTTGTTCTGCAGATGCTCGATTGGAAGAAGCTCAGCCGGCGCCTCCAGAAGGCACTCCAAATTTTGATATGTATGTGAAGCATGGTCTTTGCCCTATTATGTTTAGTACACTATGGCACAAATATACTAGGGACAATGGCGAGTTGCAGTGGCCGTTGACGGGCACTTTCGATGAACAATAGATTGGGTATTTACAGGAACAGTTGTTCAAGAGACGAAGTAGACAATCTATGCTTGATTCTCTCAGAACGTGGCAGAAGGCAGCTAGACAGAGACGATTGAAAATGGAAAAAGATGTACGAAAAGGAAAGATGCAGACACTGACTCAGAAAGTTGTAGCATATGATAGAGAAAAACAGGAGGAGGGAGTTGAATGTGAAGATAGGAGATTTCGATTGCATGTTGATAAATCGTATATGGCTCAGGAGGAAAATGACACTTTTGTGGAGTAATTGTTAGACACCCGCCCCCCGCCCCTATATGCCCTGCAAAGGATATATCGCACTGTCCCCGTTTCATCACAGCCGCCTGTTACTGCTGTTTCCACTGTCTCTGTATCTACTGCTGTCGTCTCGACGGCTGTGGCTTCGGCTCCTCCTCCTCCTTCTTTGCCTTCGCCATCTGTGGCAACTGTGACTGTTAGTACCCGTGCCACACCTATTGTTTCAGCATCCCTTTCTCCAGCTCTCTCTCCCCCGGCGCACCCGCCTGCGACGATTGTACCTGGCACTTCTGCTGCTTCTCCTTTTATGGTTTTTCATCCTCCGATTTCGTTGAGTACTGAGACACCAGTACGCGGATATGAGGATAGAGATTGGACAAAATTTAATGAGCGTATGGGCCCTTTTGTACGGTCTGCGGTCGTAATATGGCGGGGGGGACTCCGGCGGACGGAAAGACCGTCCGCCGGTCTGACAGGAGACCGGGCGGAAAAGGGCTCTGATATGGTGGTGGAGTCTGCAAGACACCGCCATCCATATTAGCATGCAGGCGGGGATGTGCCTTCCCATGGCGGCGTTGCCGCCATGGAAAGGCATGTGGTCTTTGCCTTTGGGTGCCCATAGCGGGCCCCCATAAAGTTGGGGGAGTAGGGGGTGCACATGGGGGGTACCTATGGTACCCCCCTGCATTGGCATGGACAAAGTGGCAGGCACCGCGCAGTGCCTGTCACCTTGTGCATGCCAATGCACGACGTCTATTCCCAGCATTATGGCGGGCGGTGCTGTGAGCACCGCCCGCCACAATGCTGGGAACAGGGCTTGCCACGGTGGCAGTAGCATCCTAATCTCAGGTGCGGGACCGCCGCACCCCTTGCGGACGGTCCCGCATTCCGTTGCGGTGGCGGGCGGACTTTGTCCGCCCGCCATCGTAATGATGCCCTAAGGTGTTGTTGCAACAAGCATTTAGAGTCGGCAGCCGGATACGACACCTTTGGGTCAGAATCAGTTTGCATATTGTAAGGAGGCGGGTCACTGGCGTAGCGAGTGTCCTGTGCTTTTGCAGAAGGTGGTGGTCCCTAGAGGACGAGGTACTCCGGGACGGGGTCGTGGAACAGGTGAGGCTGATAGCGCTCAGAATGCTACAGTTTCACAGGGCCGTTCTGGTAACAATTATTTTGATGACCCTCGTGATGGACAGTATTATCATGATGATTATGATATGGATGAGGTGACAGGAATGTCATACAGTTAGGATAGCCAAGGACAGAGTGAGGGGCCAGTTCCGATACCTGTAGATCAACATGGTCCTTATGTCACCGCACATTTGCATGGCTCGACTAAGGAATTTTTGGTGGATACAGGTGCGACGAAGAGTTCTGTTTCTCGATCTTTGGTCCCTGGGGCGGCTCTGTCTGGCCATAATAATGTTTCTGTAGGTTTTTCAGGAGTACCGGTTGTAAGCCCCATTTCGTGACCCCTTGCATTGACTATTGGTCCTTTTACTGTGGACTCTACATTTTTGCTGACATCCAATTGTGGCGAAAATTTGATGGGTTTGGATTTGTTGAAGAAATTGCATGCTACTATTTATTGTTCTCCGGAAGGTGTTTATATGAGGATGGGCCCCAATGTAAGTACTAGACAGTGTCTGTTTCTCCCTCTTCCTGTTGAATTTTCTGACATCCCATCCACTTTATGGGTGATGGGTGATGCAGATGTGGGACTGCTGCATATACCGCCTGTTACGATTCAGGTTAAAGATAATGTTGTTTTGCCTCGTATTCCTCAGTATAAAATATCTCAGGTGGAAGAACGGGCCCTTTTGCAAATCATTCAGGATTTAATAGAGAAAGGAGTAGTTGAGGAGACGTCTGCAAATATTTGTAATAGTCCCATTCTCCCGATTCTCAAACAGACACCCTCAGGATCTCCTGATGATCATGAAGATGTCTATCGCTTTGTGATTGATTTGCGCGAAGTTAATAAAATAGTGGTTCCTCAGTTTCCAGTAGCTCCGGATATTACCACGCTTCTAACAATGATTCCTTCAACTGCTAAATTCTTTTCTGTTATTGATTTAAAAAATGCCTTCTTCAGTATTCCTATCCATCCAGATAGTAGATATTTGTTTGGGTTCACCCTTGCTGGTAGGAGCTTTAGATTTTGTCGAGCTCCTCAGGGCTATACAGAGAGTCCGAGCCTTTATAGTCAGGCATTGAAAGGTCAATTGGATTCCTTTTCACTTCCTACAGGTAATGTATTGGTGCAGTATGTTGACGATCTCCTTATAGCTTCTGATACGGAGCAAGGTTGCAAAGACAGCACTGTTAAATTATTGTTACATTTGGCACATCTTGGACATAAAGTTTCTCTTTCTAAATTTCAGTATTGTCGACAGGAGGTCACCTATTTAGGTCACCTACTGTCGAAGGAGGGTAGGAGGTTGACCCCTGAGCGTATCAGTACTATTGTTAAAATGCCCCTTCCACAGACTCAAAAAGATGTGCGTGCTTTTATAGGTATCACTTCCTACTGTTGGCAGTGGATACCTAACTACTCCCTACTAATTAAACCTTTGCTTGCACTAACAACAAAAGAAGTGCATGAGCCTTTGCCATGGATGCCTGAATGTCAGCAGTCTTTTGAGCAATTGAAAGCTGTGCTTTGTTTGGCTCCAGTACTCGTCACACCTAATTACAATAAACCGTTTGTGTTGTATGTCCTTGAGATGGCTGGTTGTGCGCTTTCTGTCCTAACACAAAAATTTCGAGATAAGCAACGGCTGTGTGCTTATTTTTCTGCTGTGCTTGATCCTGTCGCGAGAGCCCTCCCGAGTTGTCTAAGAGCGGTCGCGGCTGTGGCCACTTCGATCAGGCAATCGGCTGGACCCGTACTTGATACTGACCTCACAGTTATGGTACCCCATGCTGTGGATACGCTTTTGAATAAGACAAAGAAACAGCACCTCAACAGTGCGCGTCTTACTGGCTATGAACTGACATTGTTTGCGAAACATATTACAATTAAAAGATGTGCCACTCTGAATCCAACCACGTTACAGGGTGATGAAATTGACAAACATGATTTTATCTTCCGGACGGAAGAAGAGACGAAAGGACGGGTAGATTTGGCTGATGTTAACTTATCTGACCCACAAGGGGAACTATATGTCGATGGCTTTTGTTTTAAATTACCAGATGGCACCACCACTGCAGCGTATGCTATTACCACACCACATACAGTGGTAGAGACATTGCAAGTCCCTTATCAGTCAGCCCAAGCTGCTGAGTTAGCTGCCCTTATTCAAGCTTGTGAATTGAGCGAGGGACTGGTTGTCAATATTTATACTGACAGCCAGTATGCCTTCGGGGTCGCCCATAATTCTGGGCGACTCTGGGCAGAGAGGGGGTTCCTTACTTCACATGGGACTAGGATTCAGCATGAGCACCTCATATTGAGGCTTTTGTCTGCTTTGACACTCCCTAAGAAATTGGCAATCGTGAAGTGCAGCGCCCATAAGAAAGTTACTGATGACGTAGGTAGGGGAAATGCTTTTGCTGATCAGACAGCTAAGGAAACGGCCCGGACAAAAATGAAAAGAATGTTTGTAGCAGGTCCCGCTAGGTGGGTCCCTGAAGTTGCTATGTTTGAAGACACTCTTGAGAATGTGAAAGAGATACAAAGTGAGGCCACGATAGAAGAATTAGCAGTGTTACAGGAAAGTACAGCACAATTGAATGATGAAGGATGTTGGATTGATAAGTCGGGGAAGCAGAGATGGATGTTGCCTGATGCATATGTTCTCCCTGTGGTTACGATGGCCCATGGTCCAGCCCATATTAGTGCTAAGGGTATTTGCAAGTTGTTGGACCCTGTATGGCAGAATGACAATACCCCTAAGACAGCTGCACACTTAGTGAAGTACTATATGGTGTGCATGATGCACAATCCTGGAAAGGGTACCCCTACACCGCCTGGAAATTTTGCATCGCCCACTTTTCCTATTGAGGTCCTTCAAATGGACTATATAGAACTGGAGAGATGCAATAATTTGAAGTATGTTTTGGTGGTTGTATGTGCATTCAGTAAATGGGTTGAGGCTTATCCCACTAAGGACAATACAGCCATTACGACTGCAAAGGTACTCCTGAAGGAGTTCTTTCCTCGTTTCGGCTTGCCCCGTTTGATTTGGAGTGATAACGGAAGTCATTTTAATGCGAAAGTGATCCAATTGATTTGTGATGGTTTGCACATAAAGCAGAAGTTTCATGCTGCCAACCATCCACAGTCAGCAGGTCTAGTTGAGAAGTACAATGGTACTCTCAAACACAAATTGGCAAAAATACAGGAGATGACAGTTTTAAAATGGCCAGATGCTTTACCGCTAGCTCTCTTGTAAACAAGAACTACAGCACACTCTAGAACAGGACTGTCACCGTATGAGGTCGTGTTTGGATGCCCGGCAAATGTCTGGGGTGTCCCGCGCCCTCGACGGTTTTCCGATATTGAGTACCCATTGTTAATCGATTATCTTGGCCAGCTAACTGAAAGTTTGCGTTCTATTCACCAACAGGTCCGGGATACCCTGCCAGCTGCACCAGAGGGGCCCGGACACAACATCCAGCCTGGCGATTTTATATTGGTGAGAAACTTTCAGAGGAAGAAAAGTTTGGAGCCGCAGTGGAGGGGGCCGGAGCAGGTCCTGCTAGCAACGCGCACAGCAGGGAAGGTCGCTGGCCGTAAGAACTGGATACATGCGACTCATTGTCGCAGAGTCCCTTTGCCTTTGCCCTATGATCAGTGGGTGAAGGACAGCATTGAGGACTCCGAGACTGAACAGGTGCCTCGGTTTGTCCCGTTTAGTGATGCCCAGCTAATTTGGACTCAAACGGATCAGGAGAATGAAAATGTGCTGAATGCTGCTGTTCCTCCGGAAACACAAGCCATTAAGGAGCCGTTGTTTGTTGATCCGACAGTGCCTGGGGCTGCCAGGTACAATTTGCGCCCTTGGCTGAGGGACAGTGCATCCAAGGAGAAAAAAGATTAGGGATGGACTGCGTAAGATAGGTTGTACTGACACTACAGTACCAACGAAGATTCATTGAGTTTGAAGAAAAATTGCTTGTTTTAGTTTCGTTGTTTGAACATTAGATAGGCATAGTATACCCTGAAGGTATACCAACGTGACCGACGTGGGAAACGAGCTTAGGACAGAGCAAGCTCCACCGCCGTTGCTCAAGAGCGCCAAGGTATTGATGGACAATAGGAGCCTGTACCAGTGAGGCTCTGACGGACACTGGGAACTTACATATTTCCTTTTACATTTTTGCCCCCATTTATCACTCGTTATGCATCCCTTTAGTAGGTTGGTTGCGGACGAAGAGCAGCCGATGGTTCTTATTGCTCAACGTAATGTGGTGTGGACCCGTAAAAGAAAATAGATTTATGTGATTTCTGCAGCTTTGTTGATGACAATCCTCTGTGGGGTGTTGTGGGTCTTGGAAAATGCTCACAGTGTACCTTCACGTAGTGGAGATAAAGGTCTTTCTCCAAAATGAAATAAGAGAGTAGCTTCGAGTAATATATTTTTGTAGACGCATAAGAGATTTTTCGGTAATGGTACAGCATGCTACCCCACTGACTCTGTTACTAGTTTATGGACTGCATATCCCTTGTCTTTAGTGAATTATACATACACCGAACCCCTGACCTTGTAGAGATAAAAGGAGTGTTTGGATCTGGTTATTCAGGACCATGCCTGTACCATCGAAAACCATTGGGGGAGGGTTATCCCGGCTGTGATAAAAACACCTATTGTGATCATTTCTATATGAAAGAACAGAATATGACATTAGTAAGTTGGCATTACAAACAGTTGACGGCCCCCCGACAGGCAGGTTATTATCCTGCTTGTTGTCCTATTATTAATAGTACTGACACCTCATTGTACATCAATTGTTCAGGGTTAGTGATGCATAGAGAGACCATCCCTTTAGTAAGAACAGATGATCCAAGTACAGTCGGAACGAATACTTGGTATTCCGCAGTGGATTATGATGGGCCAATGCACATCCAGGGTTTTTCTTTTTGTCTAATGGGACTTACTCTAATGTTTATAATGGAACAAATGATGTGGCTCTTGGGATGGTGTTGTCTCTGGGTGTACCTTGTAAGCGTGCGAGACCTAAGGTAAAATGGGTGAAAAGAACACTGATGAAGGAGTTTTGTGAGGGAGTAACAGATATCGAGATCAACAATTATAGTAATGGTGTTACCTTCGGATATATTATGTCTTCGATTTTTACACTGGGTGGAACTGCCATGGCAAGAGGTGAAAAGGCTCGAAAGTATTTTGGGTGTAAGTTGCAAATATTATCCAATACGACTGTGGCAGCTCTGCGTGACATCCCCACTCAGTTAGAAAGCATGCAGATTTATTCCGAGCAGACTAGATATGCTGTGAATTGTATTTTGGCTAAGAATGGTGGCGTGTGCGCAGTAGTTGTCGACCAGTGCGTAGTTGGGATAACAAATATGGAAAAGAATATTACCAAGCATATTCTAGATATTCTAGAAAATGTCAAGGGGATTAAAAGCGGAGATTGGAATTGGTCTCTTCATGGTGGCTGGGGCTGGATCCTTGAGAAAGTAATTTACCTGATTGCTATATTGGTGTTTTGTTGTGTTCTTGTTCAATGCCTGCCTGTATGTTGTACTTATTGTACCAGCCTTCTTACCCCCAAAAGACAAATATCGATTAATGACACAAATGCTGCAATTATGGTCCAGAAGGAAATTGATGGCCTCATGCAGATAGATGAGGGCATCTTTGAGACTTCTTCCCTTCTTACAGGTTCTCTTCCTGATGTTGAAAGTATGGAGTGTTCCTAAAAAGGTCACTTATGATCGTATTGATTTATATGTTCTTTGCTATTTTAGTAGAAAATGTTTAGCTCATGCAAAAAGGAGGGCCTGTTAGAATAGAAAAAATCATGTTTGCGCATTGTTCTATGTATGTTAGCATTCGCGGCGCCATTTTCTATGTAGGCGCCATTTTGAATCATGATCGAAACTAACCCTTTGCTATTTCTGAGAAACGGCCTCTGCTAGGTTTCGTTTCTCCAAGGTTGGGTTTTTCTTCACTAATGAATAGACTGTTCTTATTAGCGCATACCTTTCTCACTAGATATAGGCCTTCTCCCACTTGTATGAAGATGGGCCCGCCTGCAGTGGCCTTGGACTCTGCAACTTTGTAAGATATGAGTACTGAGTACGTTTTTTTCTCTCGTTTGCATTGCTTTACAGCACCTGCCTGGAAAATTCCACTATGGGCGTGTTCTAGCCCAGTTACGAAATGTACTAAATGTATCTCTATGCTTGTGGACTTTAGTCCCTCTGCAGCACTCCTTGAAGACTGGGCAGACCGGGCTCCACTCTGAGGGTACTCTGAATAAACAGATATTGGTTTGTATTCTCTACTGTCTGACCGACTCTTCATTTGGTGTGGAAGGCTGAGAGGTGGTCGTGAGTGACCCGGGTGACCCTAATCGGGCCACTTCCTTCAGTTGGCGCCCGAACAGGGACTCCTTCGGGTGAGTGACCCATCCCCTTCCGCGGACGGGGGGGAGATCGAGGCTATCGTCGGGTCGGACTGACGGTTCAAGGATCCCTGTAAGAGGAGCATTGATTGCTCACAGCTGCCCCTTCCATCCTGCCGGACGGTGCCTCGCCCAGTGGTCATCCCAACCGGTGTACCAGTATTGTCTTGCCCACCCAGGAGCAATGAGAATCAGGCGACACGGCTCCTGCTTCAATTTCTGAAGGACTCGAGGGATGAGAGGAAATGGAGGGAAGGAGTACGCAAACATCCCCGCCCAAGAAAACAGAAAGGCTTCTCTCCAAGACTCTGGCTGAGCATTCCTGCTTGTGAAGAAGGTGCACTTTTTGTTGAGGTATGTAGCGAACAGATCTAATATTGGATAACCTCAGGATTGGAAGACTACCTGCAGCTGCTAGTCATTCAGTTCCCATTCGTGGCATTGGTTGGATACCCTACTTAGAGAGTCGTCCCACTCGTGGGCACACAACACGTGCTCCACCCGCAAGGAGATGTGGTTGGCAGGAAGCCATTCCCAAATCTGTTGAGCTTGGCAGGAAAGCACTCGAGATCTTGTGCCGCCTTGCTTTCGAAGGTAGAACATGGTGATATTATTGTCCATCCGGACAAGAACTGAAGAGTCCTGCATTCGAGGTAAGAAGGTTTTCAGGCCCAGGAATACTGCGCTGAGCTCTAGAAGGTTTATGTGGCTTTTCGACTCCTGCTGGGACCTTTTGCCATGAACTTGCAAGTCCTGGAGGTGAACCCCCATTCCTCCATCGATGCATCCAAGGACATCACCAACTGTGGCACAGTGTGAATGAAGGAGGCCCTGTGTAAGATTTTCTTTGGTCCTCCACCAAGACATTGCAGTACTCATAGGAGCCGAAATGTGAATCATGTCATTGAGCGACCCTTGAGATTAAATCCATTGCGTATCCAGCTGCTCTTGCAGCGGCCGCATGCGGAGATGGCAATTGGGGATCAATTGGCTGCACTAGGATATCATCCCCACCATGGACTTGAATATTCTCACAGAAACTGACTTTTTTTATGAGAGAAGCCGTGTTATTTCTTGAATGCATGATACTCTTTCTTAAGTGGGAAAGGGTTTACCGAGATCCATGTTGAGGCATGCCCCCAGAAAAATCAGAGAAGTGGAAGGAATGAGGGACGATTTTTCCAAATTGAGTGCCTTCACCCGCTAGATGAACAGGGGCCTCTTGAGGAGGCGGAGACCATCGAGGAGCATTAGCATCTGGAAACCGTCTATAATAATAGTCAATCATATGACGTAAGTCTGACACCAAGGACACTGGGACATTCACTGACGGTTCCTTAAAGTGATGACGTTCCTCCTCCCAGTCATCATAGGGGTAACGCTCCTGGAAAGATTCAGGCCACTGCGCAGAAGAAGGATCTCTATCTGAAAACAAATACTCTTCTGCCAGGTAAGAGGATGGATCATTGTCCTCAATGTCTTCATCATCAGAGTCCTGACATTTGACCCTTAACTGTGATGGACTATAGGCAGAGCCAAACATACCTTCATCCTCAGACTCCTGAAAGTCCAATGGGCGAGTTGGAGGCAAGGGAGAAATTTTAGAGAAATCCTGCATTAGTTTAGGATGCAGGAAGGTGGTTTTCCCCTCTGTTGACAGGCCCGTCGACGGACTTGACAACTGTGCCGTCGCCGATACAGCCATCTGCCGCAAATCAGAGATGTGGAAGGAATGAGGGACGATGTTTCCAAATTGAGACGAAGCCCTAGACTGGAAGAGATTCTGGCAGGATTGAGGGGAAGCTTCGGCCACCTGGAACGTAGGAGCCCTTATTACCAGTCGTCCAGGTAGGGAAACACCTGGTGTCCTGAACGTCTTCGAAAGGCTGCTATTGGGGCCATGCATTTGGTGAAAACCCTGGGAGCTGATTTTAAACCAAAAGGGAGCACCTTGAACTGATAATGGTGCCCTGCCACTTCCAACCTGAGAAATTTCCGATGCTAGGGGTGAATGGGAATGTGAAAATATGCATCGAGGAGATCGACAGAAGACAGATAATCCCCTTTTTCCATGAGAAGAAGGATCTCCTGTAGAGAGAGCATCCTGAATGATTGTTTTTGATGAACTTGTTCAGCAACCAGAGGTCCATGACCTGTCTCCATTTTTCTGTTTTCTTCTTGATCAGTAAGAAGTGAGAACAGAACCCCTGATTGCATTGTTTGAGGGGTACCTCTTCTATGGCGTGTTTGGAAAGGAGTGATTTTATTTCCTTCTTGAGATCTGGAAGAAGACGAAGCAGAACTTTCCATGGTGGGGCATATGGAGGGTGCTGAACAAATTCCAGGGTGTGACCGTGCTGGAAGATGTCTAACCCCCATTTGTCCAAAGATGAACTTCCATTTTTGCAAGAATTTTCAGAAGGTGGGTTCGGATTGCTGTGGGACTGTAATGGCAGGGGCCTGGTGATACTCATTGTCTCCTATTAGAGTCCTGGTACCTTCCGGCAGATTGCTGCCTCTTACGTCTGTAGGTCTTGTGTAGGACTGCGCAGCATTGGATCGAAAGAATTGATTGTATGGTTGGTAGGTATTCTGTAAGTCTGGATCCGCTGTTGAAATTGCGCTCGAGATGTATATTGCCCCCAAACTCTACCACGAAAGGACTGGAAGTGTCATTGCTGGAAAGTGGCTAGTGATTTTGCAGTGTCCGTGTCTGCTTTTATGGACTTTAATGCCTCATCAATGTGCTTGCCGAACAGGCACTCCCCATCAAAGGGCATGTCAAGTACTTTGGCCTGTACCTCAGGACAAAAGGTGGTTGCTCTCAGCCAACCCTGACGACGCAGCACCACTGCTCCTGGCATCTGGCAAAAGGCGGTAGATGACAAGTCCTTGGCAATCTCAATGAGCTCTGAAGATGCTCTTTCACCTTCATACAGAATGTCCTTCGCCTCCTTCTTTTTATCCTCCAGAAGAAACTCCAACAATGAGGAAATATCTGACCACATCAGCCGATCATATTGTCCTAAGATAGCAATGGCATTGGAGGCCCTAATAGAGTTGGCCTCCAGAGCAGAAAACCTTTTCCCTATGTTCTTGAGCCGGCGACCTTCCTTATCCGGGGGAGCGGAGAACAGGGACAATGGATTTTTGGCCCTTCGCTGTGCTGCCTGCATAATGACAAGAGTCCGGTCTAGGATGACCAATGAGGCATGTGGGCGAGTTGTCAGGGGCCTTGTACTTTTTGTAAAGCTTTAGAATCACCGCTGGAATAGAAGCCGGTGTTTTCATTAGCTTGAGGCCCTCCTGCCCCCAAAAAAACACTATGGGGATAGCCCTGATGGAACTCTGAGTGTCTGGCTTGAAAGCGTACAAAAAACATTCAGTCAGCTTACCGGCATTGGCAGATCAAAGCACTTGGAGGCATGCTCCAAGAGATCGTGAAATCCACCAATGTCTGCAGGTGGAGAATCCGCAGGAGGGTGGGTAGGATATGGTGGCATGGGAGCTATATAGTCATCCCATTCATCATGTGTATCCACATCAGTATGGATCTCACCTTCCTCTATTTGCTACTGATCTACATCCTGGGTTTCCTCAGTGATGATAATCGGTGGAGGTAAAACTCTTTTTTTGGTGGATTGAGAGTGCCTTGACCCGCTCGATGAACAGGGGCCTCTTGAGGAGGCGGAGGCTATCGAGGAGCATTAGCATCTGGAAACCGTCTACAATAATAGTCAATCATATGACGTAAGTCTGACATCAAGGACACCGGGACATTCACTGATGGTTCACTAAAGTGATGACGTTCCTCCTCCCAGTTATCATAGGGGTAACGCTCCTTGAAAGATTCAGGCTGCTGCGCAGAAGAAGGATCTCTATCTGAAAACAAATACTCTCCTGCCAGGAAAGAGGATGGATCATTGTCCTCAATGTCTTCATCATCAGAGTCCTGACATTTGACCCTTAACAGTGTTGGACTATAGGCAGGGCCAAACATACCTTCATCCTCAGACTCCTGAAAATCCAATGGGCGAGTTGGAGGCAAGGGAGAAATTTTAGAGAAATCCTGCATTTGTTTAGGATGCAGGAAGGTGGTTTTCTCCTCTGTTGACGGGCCCGTCAACGGGCTGGACAATTGTGCCGTCGCCGATACAGCCATCAGCGGCACCGTCGGTGCTGCATGTACGACCTTCGTCTGCGGAGCCGCCATCAGAGTCGTCAACGGGGCGATGATCGACTGTGACATCCCCGTCGACAGTGAAGGTCTCGTCCACGATGCTGTTGTCAACGTTAGTTGCGGACCTGACGACAATGCCGCCGTCGACGTTTTGAGCATCGTCATCGTGGCCGTCGCCGATGAGATCGTCGACGGTGTAGAGACAACAGCTTTTCTTGTGGTGGTGAGAGTCTTCGACGACGAAGCCGTCAATGGTAGAGATGACTGGTCTCTGACAGGAATCAGGGAAGCAGAAGCTGGTGCTGAGGACGATTTTGAGGCCAACGCCTGAGGTTTTTTTTGATGTTTTGCCTCAGATTTGTCTTGCTCCTGTGACTTGGACCTTTTTAAGTCCCCATGATGAAAAGAGGAGCTGTCTTCCTTTCTTTTCCTAGAGGAAGAATAGGCTTTTCCTTCAGGTTCAGATTCTGAGTCAGAAGTAGCCTTCTCCTTTTGGAGCCAGAGGAGTAGCCTACCCTCTCTGTCTTTGAGAGTTTTGGTGGAGAAAGTGCGGCAATATTTGCATTCCCTGGGTTTGTGGTCAGGGTAGAGGCAATAAAGAAACTGTTAGTGGGGGTCTTCAGAAAACAGCCTACACTTTCCACAGGTCTTACAAGGCCTTAACAACCCTTTTTCATGCTCTGGTATCTTGAAATGAGAGGTAAAGACACAAAACAATAGTACCTTGAATGTAGCTGAAAGCTGGAGGTCAAAAGTTGAAGAGAATAACCGTCACTGAGCAGAGCTCAGAGAGACTCCCTGTCACGCGACGTGCTGTAAGAAATCTGAGGTATGGTGGCACAATCAATTAATCAATCAGCGTTGGTAAAGCGCAGCTACTCACCTGTGAGGGTCTCCAGGTGCTGGGGGTAGGGTCGGCGGCCCCGTAGTGTGCTGGTATCATCGAAGAGCCAGGTCTTGAGATCCTTCCTGAACTGGGGCAGTGTGGGAGATTGCCGGAGGTGGATGGGTAGGGTGTTCCAGGCTTAGGCTGCGAGGTAGGCGAAGGACTTTCCTCCCGTTCTAGTCTTGTTGATATGAGGGACGGTGGGCAGAGAGAGCTGGGCTGATCGCAGGTGTCTTTTGGGTGTGTGGAAAGAGAGGCGACTGTTCAGGTATGCGGGTCCGGTGTTGTGAAGGGCCTTGTATGCGTGGGTGAGGAGTTTGAAGGTTATTCTTCTTTCAACTGGAAGCCAGTGGAGATGGCACAGGTGTTGGGTGATGTGACTGCGACGGGGGATGTCGAGGATCAGTCTGGCTGCGGCGTTCTGGACAGTCTGGAGTTTGCAAAGGAGTTTCTTGTTCATTCTGGCGTAGAGAGCGTTGCCGTAGTCCAGTCTGCTGCTGATAAATGTGTGTGTGACGATTTTTCTGGATTCGGTTGGGATCCATCTGAAAGTCTTTTGGAGCATGCGGAAGGTGTTGAAGCAGGTCGAGGATACAGCGTTGATCTGGCGGTTCATTGTAAGCGATGAGTCTAGTATGATGCCGAGGTTTTGAGCGTGGTCCGTCGGGGTGGGGAGAACTCTGGGGGCGGAGGGCCACCAGGAGTCGTTCCATGGAGAGGGGATGGAGCCAAGGATGAGGACTTCTGTCATTTGAGTTTCAGGCAGCTGTTCTTCATGCAGGTGGCGACGGTTTTCATCCCTTCTTGAAAGTTGTTTGGTGATGTTGGGTTTGTTGGTGAGGGAGAGGATCAGCTGGGTGTCGTCGGCGTAAGAGACGATGTTGAGCCCGGGGTTCCTGATGATGGTTGG
The DNA here is from genome assembly GCA_963921515.1 of Calotriton arnoldi. Lineage (NCBI taxonomy): Eukaryota > Metazoa > Chordata > Amphibia > Caudata > Salamandridae > Calotriton > Calotriton arnoldi. The sequence continues at coordinate 7,145,471 of CAWUFW010000013.1, read as the reverse complement.
GAGGGGGGCCATATAGACGTTGAAGAGGGTGAGGCTGAGGGAGGAGCACTGGGGCACTCCGCAGTTGGTCTCTGCCGAGAGGTAGGGGAAGGCTCTGTAGGGGAAGGTTGCTCTGAGGTCTCTGCTGTGATTGGCTGAACTTTGGATGTTACAAAATGAGGTTAAAAGGTTGCTAAACTGTGCTTTTCTATTCTATGAAGGTCTATGGTAATGTCTTTAATACTGCTATTTGTACCGTTACAGTGAGACTCCCACTATGACGATGGGGAAGATTCAAGCATGTGAATCTATACTAGATACAATACTGGAGAATCCTGATTGCACCCGGTCACGTCATTTTTATTATTGTTTGTGGCTCAACGTTTTTTTTGCATGTAATCATTTTATTACACTAACACTGCTTTTAGCTAATACTTTCTGTCTTGACTAAAAGAAGCCTAATTTGGTAAATTACTTTGTGGGACAGAGCACAGCCCTGTTTTGCGTCCCTGAGACTGAGATAACAGTAACACTGAAGGGGTTGTGATTCCTTGGTGCACTGGATACACCTAGGCGGCCATCTTGGACAGGGAAAGTCAGAACTAGCTGGTTCTGAGGTCACTGAAAGGAGGGAGCATGCAGTTAAGCCATCGCACTGCCTCACAGGGTTGATGCGTGTGGCGCCAATGTCTTTTTGAGTCTTGAAGCCCGATGTTAAATTTAATTTTCTGAGCATGGAACTCCAGTCCTGTCGGGTTTCTGTAGCCTTTCCTCACAGAGGAGAAACATAGCAAACTATTCTACTGCTAAACATGATGGATGAGTGCTGATGCTCTCAGGTATTTAAAATTTACTAAAACTTCAAGCATAGGGGAGTGAGGGTGCTGGTCACGGTAGCCAATGCCACTGATAGACATTGAGGCAGACATCAGGTGTATGCAGCCTGGGCGCAGAGCTTTCTGCTCTGGGTTCCTTACCTTTCCGAGCATGGATATGTATTTCAAATGGCGTTCCTCGAAGAGCGTGGGGTCTTCATAGCCCACAAGGCTCGTGGAGGGCCACAGACTGTCTTTTGCCTGTTGATCCCTTGCAGGCAGGTCTGCCAGTAGCTCATAATCTGAAACAAAATGAGAGGTTTGGATGTGAAGGAGAGGTGAGGTTACTAGTGAGTCCAACTGATAGAGTACAGTAATGGGGCTACATAATGTGATAGAGACCCCCAGACTACCCACAATGCCTGTCACATAGACCCTGGCACTGGGAAGCATCAATGTCATACAGAACCTGCACTGGGCATAATATGAGTGATTTGTACTAGGCCCTGGAAACAAGAGGTGTATTATAGACCTCAAGAACTGGATGCAATAGGTGTGATGGAACCCTGAGCAAGTGCTCCAGTGTATGTGATATGGAGCCTGGCACTGGATACAAGAGGTGTGATATGGTTTCTGGAACTGCAAATAATAGGTGTAATACAGACTCTAGACTTGTAAACAATATGTGTAATATTGACCGCAGAACTTAAAAAACAGGTAATATGGAGTTTAGAACTGGACACAATAGATGTATTATGGGATCTAGAAATGGATACAAAATGTGTAATATGGACTCTGGAACTAGAAACTACTGATGTAATATGGGCTCTGGCAGTGTATAAAAAGGTATAATATGGACTCTGAAACTGGATACAAGCAGTGTAATATGGACTCTGGCTCGGGATACGATATTTGTAATATTGACTTTGGCACTTGATACAAGGGTATATTATTAACTCTGGCATTCTATACAAATGTTGTAATATGGACTCTAGAACAGGATACAATATATTTATTATGGGCTATAGAACTGGCTACAAAATGTGTAATATGGACTCTAGAACTTCAAACTACTGATGTAATATGGACTTTGGCAGCCTAAATAAAAGATGTAACGTGGAATGTAGAACTGGAAACAAGCAATGTAATATAGAAAGTGACTGTAGGAAAGCAGGGTCTTTCTGGCATAGATACCACCACTATTTGCCTGGTGTCAGTGTGCTTTGACTGTAGTTCACTGGGACAGTGGCGGTTCCTCCACTTGGGTGAAGGAGCGTCGCCCCGCCTGCTGCGAGCGTAGCAGCTTTGGTAAAATGGTCAGTAGGCATGACCATTTTGTAAAGTGCACTGTGTTTCTCGTCGCGGGGGCGGGGCCATTCCTGCTACTGATTGGCAGCAGGAATGACTTACCTAAAGTGCGCATGTCAGACTGGCCGTCGGTCTCGGGACGACCAGCCCAACATGCGCACTTCAGCCCACACCAATGCTGGCTGTGTAACAGCCAGGCGAACTGCAGGCGCAGTCTCCTAGCGTGTAAAGGAGCACTGTGCAAGCCTGCTCCGACCAATCATGGAGCTGTTCGAGCAGCTCCATGATTGGCTAGGTTCGTTGGCTGTTTTGTTAGGTGTGAGGAACCTACACCCAGTGAGAGGGCGGAAGAGCTGGAAATGAGGGAATTTGTTCCGTACCCACGAAGAAAACATCGAATGCGCAGACAGCCACTGTTTGGTGCCTGCAAGACCTGTGTACAGTCCAGGGTCAGTCACACAACCATCCGTTTGGCACAGTTCCAGCCGTAAGGACAGTACTTTTGATGCACTTTCTTCTGCTCAGCCGCCTTCTGGAAGCACCTTCACTGGGCCATTGGATTCACAGTGACGCACCTCCGGCATTGCAGGCTAGTCTGGTCCTCCGTCGGGCTCACAAAGCTACTTGATGTCAGCCTCGTTTTTTACTCACTGCTCCAGCGGAACTCCAATGGCCAAGGGCACTAGGGGTATCCTGCCAAGTGACGATGACGGTGCTTCTTCGGTGGCCATCAAATTCCCTACCCTGGAGCTGCATGAACCGTCCCTGGAGGTCGCCAGGGAAGCCCGGCGTCAGTTCATGTAACAGAGAGTGCCTGTATTTGAGCAGCTGATGGGTGTCTGACCCGCCGGTAAGTGCACATGCGGAATGTATGGACGAGTACATTTTTAGAGTGCTGCAACTGCAAATCTTAAATATATTCTGATATAATTAAACCGCTTACAGAGCCTTTCAATGTTCACCCTCTCGTGTTCTAAACAGACATTTTCATCTGTGTTTTTCCATGTATTTTATTAATGGCTGCCGTGATGTAGAATCCACTTTTGTTGGGTGTCTGTGTGCTAGGAGGAGGTCGGCTTTGCATTGCAGACCTCACAATTCAACGAACAAATTCCTGAATGCCTCACATGTTAAGAGGTAGGCCGCCTTTTATCTTTAATAATCTCATTGTGGATGACACATTTCCTGACCATCTAGATAGCATCCCTTTCCAGGAGTAATTTTACCTTTTTCTTTAAAACATAAGTATGCGCTAACCATCTCCAGGTAGGAGCCTTGGGTGGGGGCGGCGAGGCAGAGGGTAAGGGATGAGAGTCAAGGGTAAAGACGTGAACGTGAGCCCTGTGTTGAGAGTGGGACTCTTATTGTCAGCCTGGAAAGGAGCTGAATATCTGCCCCTTCTTATCTCTTGCTTTTGCGTGCCAGGCTTTGGATTTAGGAAGGCTAGCACAAATGAATGCTCACAGACATTGGCATTAGTGTTTGCTAACAGGACTGCTGGGCTCGATTCGCCGCACCACTTTCAAATGCCACTAACCGCCACTGCACTGGGATCCTGCTAATCAGGAACCCACTGGCAGTGCTCTCTCCTCAAAATTCTCTGGTAAGTACTTTGTACACCCCACAATTAATATACTGGGGTACCATTATAAGTCCCTAGTATGTGGTACTGAGGTACCCAGGGCATTGGTGCACCAGGGGTCTCCTATAGTCTGCAGCATGTATTATGCCACCCATAGGGGCCCATGCAAACTGTGTCTGCAGAGCTGCCATTGCAGTCTGTGTGAAATGGTGGTTGCACCTTTCACTTTGGATATAAGGTTTCCCTTATATGCCAGTCACTGCACACCTAACCTATAAGTCACCACTAAGGTAGACCCTTCAGCCCAAACACAGGATGCATATTTCTAGGTGTGAGGGTACCCCTGCATGACCAGAGGCACCCCTACAAACCCCAGACTCCATTTTCTGGGCTTTGTAAGTGTGGACAGACATTATAAAGTATGTAAGGGACCCTGGCAAGTCGAGATGTCTAACTACATAATGGCTGCCCCAAACCTGGTCATGTTTGGTATCAAACATGTTGGGATCATGCGACTACACTGATTACAGTGTTAGTTGCATCATACCATGTACTGGGGGGCTCCTTAGAGGACCCTCTAATACCTACCTGTGTAACTTACAGGGTCTGACTGCCAGCCCACACTGCTGCCGACCCTAGACAGTGTTCTGCCACCCTGCAGATGAGCTTCGCTTGGGCAGGGGAAGCTGAACAAAAGATTTCATGCGAAGGAGAGGTGTGACCACCTCTCCTTTAGAATTAGATAGGGTGGGGGCACTTCAGAGCGCCACCAGGCTGCATTTTAGGGCACATTTGGTGCCCTCCTTGCATAAACCAGCTTTGCCCAGTTCAGGAGCCCTTGGAGTGACCACCCTCTGTCCAGCTCCTCCCTAGGAAGGTGCCCAGAGCTCCTCCAGGTGACCACTTGATTCTGCCATGTTGAATCTTGGCCCCTGGGAGCATCTGACTGGCTAGGACAGCTGAGTAGCATCCCTGACCTCCTCTGATAGGCGGGTCACCGGAGAAGAGGTCCTTCCCCTTTTTAGGGTTACTTAAGAGCTCCTCTAAGGTTGGGTCCTTAGATTCGTCCCGACAACAACTTCTGGAACCGACTGCCATCACCTGAAGATTGTTCCGAGACTCTTCTGCTGGTGGACACTGGAACTCTGCTGTTCTTCAAGCCAGGACCCAAGACAAGACTGCTCCAGGTACGAAGAATCCAACTGCATCTTCGTCCCTGTGCTTCTTCAAGTTCAGCAACTCCATGGCCGTGCATCCTCCGAGTCACTCAGGACTCAGCCTGCATCCAAGCCTTAACGAATCTCCCTTGAAGTGAAGGAATTACTTCCCTGCATCTGCAGGCACCTCAACGACCGGTTTGCTGATCCTGTTGTCCCACGGACATTTCTCGGCTCTGCAACACAGGTGATAGTTTGTTGGTTCTCTAGAGGCCTGACCAGCCTTCTCTGCAAGTTGAGAGACTGTAATCCCTCTCCAGCCAACGTGGACCGCCTCCCTGTGCACCACTTCTGTTTGGTGTTACCAAGGCTTGTTGGCTCTCTTCACGGAAGACCTTCAAGCTTTAAAGAGCCCCTGCCTCAAGCACTGCCCAGTGCCAAGCACGTCATCCTGCCTGCATCCTCTGCATCTTGGGCCTTCATCTCCTGTGGGCTGCTGAGGCTTCCATGCAACTTCCTTTGCCAGCTGCCAGAGGGTCCTCGAGGGGGCTCCACCAATTCCTGCTGATTCTCCATCATGCTGAGGGCCGGTCCTGACTTACCTTTGCTGGGTTAGTCCCTCAGACCTCGCTGGTCTGCAACCAAGCATCTTCTCTTGCGAACCACTGTTTGGTTTGCCAAGGCTTGCTGGTGGTCCTGCTGGCCATTGACCTTCCTGCACTCCTCGACCGGCGTGGGACAGCTTGTGAAAGACTCCTGGGCTCTGTAACATCGCCTGGTCTCCACAGCTGCTGTTTCTTCTACTTTGTGCTACACAAAGAACCTTCAACCAGGGCTGGTACTGTGCTCCTGTGCCTTCTGGTCACCTCCGGGTGATTTGGACTATGCCCCCTCTGCTTTCAGGTTCTTCTCATCTAGATTCTTTATCCTGGTTCCACCGGCCTTGTCCACGAGGCGCTGTAGCTCCTGTACTTCCACGACCCTCCATTGGCATCTACGGAGGTTTCCGAAATCTCTTCACCCCTATGCACCTGGGCTCCCTCGTGCAGGTATCCGTATCTTCTGGATATCCACAGGTGGGGTGACTCTTCAACCTTCCTTGATCCAAGTGGTTCCTTTGGGAAGGGTCCTAGAACTCAAAATTTCCAAGCACGACTTACCCTGTGTTGTCCTCTGGTCGTCTGACCTGATGTAACCACTCTGCACCTGGCCGCCTTGGATCCCTGACTACTCACCTTGGGCGGTTCCTTGCTTCACCTGGGGTCCTCCAACCTTTGGTACTAGTTTTGTTTTGGTAGTCACCTCTCATCCCACAATTTTAGCATATGGTTTGGCCCCCCGGTTGGCCTCTATGAGTTTTCCTATGCTATTTACCTCTTTTCTAGGTATTCTTTGTCTGTAATTGATATCTCCGGAGTTAGTGTCTAGTGGGTAGTAATAAATATAAAGTATTTTTCTACTCACCTGGTGTGAAAATCTGGGCCTGAATTCTGCAGCAATGGGTAAGCCATATTTTGGCAAATGCCCATGCAGCAGGAAGAATATGCTTACCACCCACCTTGAGCAAGCTCAGTAAGTAACAAGAGTCAGAGCGTGCAGTTTCTCCTCAAGGCCAGACTGAGTTCAGCACTCACCTGAAGTGATGAGACTGTTCAAGTCGCGGATGATGGCCCGGAAGGATGGACGCAGCTCAGAGCGGTAGTTGGTACACTGGGTGATGAGAGAAGCCAGCTCGATCCACTTGGGAGCTGGAAGCTGGAGCTGCTTCTGGAAAAACTGCAGCTTCTGTGGAAATGCAAAGGAGAGGAGACAAGACGGGGTAAGAAGTGCGCCATCTGCCGCAAGGCCTGTCGCTAATGTCAAAAGCAGACTAAATACCTTGAAAAGACTAGGTCTAAATGTGTGTGTATGTGTATGTGTGTGTGTGTGTGCGTGTGTGTGTATATATGAGGGCCCATTTCATAATGTGTCGAAACTAATTAATACAATTGCTATTCGACTTCAATAGTCTGTGAACACTGGGAAATGTGTCCAGCTTACTCATTATTATTAATAAGAATTAATTTGCCAGTCATGAAACTATTGTCCTATATGTGTTATTCTCACTGTTTGTGATATATTTCACTTTTCTTGGTTCAATAATTTTCAATTTTATGTAGGGCTTCACTTACAGGCATTTCTTTCCAAGTTCTATTTTTTCACGTTTTCCGCGTCCATGTACAGAAACGCAGTTGAATTGAGAAGGGGACAAAGAGCAACTTAGGGCCTCCAGACAGAGGGAGGCGTCAGATGAGTACAGCACCCCTGATAGTATTAAATACAACCAGAAATCTTATTAGCCTCAAAGTTTGTTCATGCCTTACTAGTCTTATTGAAGCCCGACCTTACCCGGATCGGAGTTAGAAGGAGGCCTAAAATTTGCAAGCCCCAAACATCTAACATGATGGTCATTTTTGGTTGAGACTTATACAGACTAAGGACTCCACCTCATTGAGAGGTTCTGAATATATTTTCCTACCTGCGAAACGTATCTGTCGATGGTGGGTCTGCACCTGTTCTGAACCAGCAACATTAGAAAGACGGTTGTCTTTGCTGGATTTTTATTTTATTGACATTTATATGAGGGAAATATATTTTTGGTCTTGAAGAAGGTAGTCACAAATTACATTATCCATCGAAACGCGTCTACGCACATGTTGTGCCAAGTTTGAGGAACAGACGAACACATTCGAAAAGGAATTGTTTGTTATCATGTGTTGTTTTGATTGATTCCTACAAACTAGCTCAAATCAATGACAGATGATTAATTGTCCTGTATGTTTTCTCTCTTCTAAATTATTGATTTTGTGCATTTGTTATGCATTTTTAAAGAAAATTTGTTGTTAGCCCTTTTTATTGAATGGATTTTAAACTCTTGAAAGTCTGTAATGATATTTGATTTATGGATTTGAAAGTCTGTAATGATATTTGATTTATGGATTTGAAAGTCTGTAATGATATTTGATATATGGATTTGAAAGTCTGTAATGATATTTGATTTATGGATTTGAAAGTCTGTAATGATATTTGATATAGGGATTTGAAAGTCTGTAATGATATTTGATTTATGGATTTGAAAGTCTGTAATGATATTTGATATAGGGATTTGAAAGTCTGTAATGATATTTGATTTATGGATTTGAAAGTCTGTAATGATATTTGATATAGGGATTACTTTTATTAAAAAGTTTGTGACATAAATATTCAGTTAACTTTGTAGCATTTGGTCAATTCAGGATTGGGGTTATGAGTGCTTGCTGTGTGGGTGTCTGTGCCTAGAGCTGGAAAATGACTAGTGGTTCCAAAGGGAATTATTTATGACTTGACAGTCTTTCATGGAGCCCTGTCCTTTGGTCTGTGGGGCCCCGCTCACTGCATTTACTTACCAAGCTCTATTTTCGCCTATAATGTTTATTGGAAATTTTGGAATATGTTAAATGTAATCTATTGAGTAGGGTATAAATCTAGTGAACAATTTGTTTAAAAACAGATTGAGCCATTAAATAAAATAAAATAATTCTCTATGCCTTTTCAGAATAAAGCATTTTGAAAAAGGGGGTTGAGTTTGTGGATAGGGAAGGAGTTGAGCCACTAAATCGGAAGCAGGAGACATGCCTGCATTGGTTCATCACTACTCACTTGTAATAACTTATTACAATTGAGTGGTGATGCGATAGTCTTTTTACATGTGCGTTGTGATATCACGTTGCATCTATAATAAGAAATAATGCATGCCTGTTGATGGGAGATTATCCATACCCACTTATTATATAACACATTATGAAATGCTTTGCCGTGGTATGTTCGGTGAAATTAAATGTGTGAATCACTGATGTGTACGAATATCCAGAAAAAGTGAACAAGCTGGCGGCACAGAAGACCCGTCTGCAGAACTAGCACAATGTAACTAAAGCTAAATGTACATAAATGAGCCATAGTAACCAGGAGTACTAAACTCTCAGATCACTCCAAATTTTAATACAACTGATACGAGGGTTTGCAGATTGGGGAAGGGCTGTCTCAGAGAAGAGACCCCAGGAAGTACCAAGGAGGCCCCTCGAAGTAGCAGCTATAGTCTTTTTCCTTCAATGGGCGCTTCCTCACACCTGGTCAATAAACTTGAATTGTTCGCTGGTAGTCGTTCTTTAAGATGCTCTAACTCCCTTCTGTTGAAACCACAGAAGTTTAACAAAAAGGACACTTACAATTGCTCTTTCCATGGTCTAGCCCCAAGAATTTGGAATGTACTTCCACCTGAAATCAGAAAAACACCTCGACTACCGCATTAAAAAAAGAAGTTACATCTCTTCTGTTGAACAGACTCCTATTTTAGTAACAACGATTACTCGTTACTCAGTGCCACGTTAGTCAGCCTGTTATCTATCCTGTGGGCACCTTTGGATTCTGATTCTACTACGCCGAGTGTTTTAGTGTATCTATATTGCTGTTTTGCTTACTCCTTTGAAGGAAGTAACCCGCTTAGGGCCACCCGGGTCACCACTGACCACCTCTCAGCCTTCCGTACCGAATGAAGAGTCGAAGAGACAGTGGAGAATATATACCACTAACTGTTTATTCATATAGGCTCAGAGCGGGGCCCCGTCTGCATAGTCTCAAGAGAGTGCTACAGAGGGAACTGAAGAACAGCAAGCATAGAGATACATTATGTACATTTCATGGTTAGCTAAGAACACCCCCAGAATGGAATTTTCCAGGCAGATGTAGCTGGACAGTAAAATACAAAAAAAAAGGTTTCTGTTCTCGTATCTTGCACAACTCAGCACAGTCCAAGGCCGTTTCACCCTGGGCTGCGATCAAACTACCAGACAGGTGGGAGAGGGCGTTATCGAGTGGGAAAGCTATGCACTGGCACTAACAGTCTTTATTGAAGAAACAAAACTTAGCGAAGGGTATTTCTCAGAACTAAGAAAGATTAGTTTCAATCAGCATACAAAATGGAAGCTGGAAAAAAAATGGTGCAGCGAATGCTAACTAAAACATGGCTTTGTGTGAGCATCAACGGGCCTAATCTAACAGACCCTCCTTTTAGCATGAGCTAAAAACATTTTCTAATATGCAAAAGGAAACGAGGGAAAGTGGTACAGAGGCAGCATTACTATAATGGCATCAACACGTCAGAAGTCAACAAAGCATCAAAAGCAAAGAAGTGGAAGTGGGGTGAAACTATGGGCACTCCTTACAATCAGCATTAGAAAGGGGAACAGGAAGGAGGGAAGAATCCTCGAAAATTCCCTCATCAATATTGATAAGATCAGCAATATCCTTCTGGAGCATCATAGCAGCATTTGTGACATGGGCTGATATTTTATGTTTAGGTGTAAAAACGGAGGCACAATAGGAACAACAGAAAGGAAGGCATTGAATGAGGATGCAACGGAGCACCAGTACCACTATAAGATAAATCATTTCTTTAAGGATCCAATCCCAGTTGCCGAAAAGGGACCAATTCCAATTCCCACTTTCCATTCCTTTACATTGTCGATAATATCCATGATGTGTTGCGTTATATTCTTTTCCATATTTTTGATGCCAACCACACACTGGTCGCCGACCACTGCACATACACCACCACTCTTTGTCAAGATAAAATCCACTGCATATCTAGTCTGTTCTGAATACACCCCCATGCTTTTTAACTGGGTAGTGATGTCGAGCAAAGCCGCCACTGTAGTATTAGATAGAATTTGTAACTTACATCCAAAATATTCCCTAGCTTTCTCACCCCTGCCATGGCAGTACCACCCAGTGTAAAAATGGAAGAGAGAATGTATCCAAATGTAATACCATTACTATAGCTATTTACTACCAAATCTGTTACTCTTTTACAGAATTCTTTCGTTAACTTTCTCTTTACCCATCTTGTTTTGGGTTGAGCATATTTACATGGAACACCCAAAGGCAGTACCATCCCAAGAGCCACGTCATCGGTACCATTATAGACATTGGAATAAGTCCCATTAGACAGAAAGAAAAACCCTGGATGTGCATATATCGGCCCCTCATAATTCCCTGCAGCATATCTGGAGTTCATCTCCAAAGTGTTCAAATCTTTTTTATTCACCAAGGGGACTGTATTTTTAAACAATATTATCCCTGAACAATTCATGTACAGAGAAGTATCTGTACTGTTCGCTATGGGGCAACAAGCAGGATAATAACCAGCCTCCCGAGGCACTGTTAATTCCTTGTAATGCCAACCCACTAGTGTTATATTCTGTCCTTCCATATAGAAATTATCACAATATGTATTGTTGTCACAACCCGGATAACCCATTCCTTGTGGCTTCTTATGATACAGACATGGCCCAGGATAACCAAATCCAAACATTCCCTTTACTTGCGCAAACTGAGGTGGCCGAGTGTATGTATAATTCACAAGTGACAAGGGGTACGCCATCCAAAGGCTAGTGACAGATCGGGTGGGATAACAGGCGGTCCCTTTCCCAAAGAACCTCTTATGGGTCTCCACAAACACATTACTCGGAACAGCTCTTTTATTGCATTAGGGGAAGTGCCTTCACCCTTACTATGTGTGGGTACACTATATGTATCCTCCAAATACCAAAATACCCCACATAGTATTATTATCACCATTATAAGAAAAACGACACAAGCAATTTTACTCCGGATTGGCCAAGTCAGACTGTGTTGTATAGTGACAATTGGCTGCTCCTCCTCGTTAACTTTCCTGCAAAAAGGATGCATAGTGAATTAAAGGAAGAAAATGCAAAGAGAAATATGAATGTTCCCAGTGTCCGTCAGAGCCTCACTGGTACAGGCTCCTATCGTCCATCAATTAGTTGGCGCTCTTGAGAACCGGCGGTGGAGCTTGCTCTGTCCTAAGCTCTTTTCCTAATCTATCCCACGTTGCTAAAGGTGCTATACTCTCAGAGTATACCTTTCTAACTAATGTTCAAACAACAAAAGCAAATGCAGAATTTTCACTGTTTCCGATCCCTCGTTGGTAGTGCTACTCAGTACTTTCCTACCTTGTACAGTCCATCCCTAATCCTTTTTCTCTTTAGGCTCGGTGGTCCTCGTCCAAGGACGTAGATCGTACCTGGCAGCCCCAAGCACTGTGTGAGCACTGAACAGAGCCTCCTGGATAGCTCATATTTCTGGTGGGACAGCCTCATTCAGAACGTCGTCGTTCTCCTTATCTGTTTGTGTCCAGATTAATTGTGCATCACTAAAAGGCACAAATCTGGGCACTTTCTCACATTCAACGTCTCCTATTCCCTCCTTGATCCACTGGTCATAAGGCAACGGCAAAGGTATTCGCTTGCAGTGGATCGCATGGACCCAGTTCTTTCGACCAGCAACCTATACAGCCATCTGTGTCACCAACAGAACCTGCTCAGGACCTTTCCATCTGGGCTCCAAACTTTTCTTCCTCTGGAAGTTTCTGACGAGTACAAAATCACCAGGCTGGATGTTGTGGCCAGGTCCCTCTGGTTTAGGAGGTAAGGAGTCTCGCACCTGTTGGTGAATAGGGACGCCCCAGACATTCGCTGGGCGTCCAAACACAATTCCAAATGGGAATAAACCAGTTCTTGAATGTGCTGTAGTTCTAGTTGACAAAAGAGCTAACGGAAGAGCATCTGGTCATTTTAACCCTGTTGTTTCCTGAATCTTTGCCAATTTCAGTTTGAGCGTACCATTGTACTTCTCAACAAGACCCACTGACTGCGGGTAATTGGCAGCATGAAATTTCTGTTTAATGTGAAAACCTTCACAGATTAACCTAATCACTTTCCCATTAAAATGAGACCCGTTATCACTCCAGATAATTCGGGGCATTCCAAAGTGAGGAAAATACTCTTTAAGGAGTACCTTTGCAGTTGTGGTGGCCGTATTGTCTTTAGTGGGGTAAGCCTCAACCCATTTACTAAACGTACATATAACCACTAAGACATACTCGAGATTGTTACATCGTTCCAGCTCAATAAAGTCCAGTTGAAGGACTTCGAATGGGAATGTAGGTGGTGCAAAGTTACCGGATGGTGTAGGGGTACCCTTCCCTGGGTTGTGCCTCATGCAAATCATACAACTTTTCACTAAATACGCAGCGGTCTTGGAAATATTATCATTACACCAAACTGGAGCCAATAATTTACAAATGCCTTTTGCACTAATATGAGCTGGACCATGAGCCATTGTAACCACAGGGCGTACATATGCAACAGGTAACATCCATTTCTGCTCTCCAGACTTGTCAATCCAACATCCTTCTTCGTTTAACTGTGCTGTACTTTACTGCCATACCGCTAATTCTTCCATCGTTGCCTCACTTTGTATCTCTTTCACACTCTCAACCGTATTTTCAAACATGGCGTTCTCAGGAACCCATCTAGCTGGACCTGCAACAAACATTCTCTTCATCTTGCTTCGAGCAGTCTCTTTGGCTATCTGATCTGCAAACGCATTCCCTTTACCTACATCATCAGTCACTTTTCTGTGGGCGCTACACTTCACAATCGCCATTTTCTTAGGGAGTATCAGTGCAGATAACAATTACAGTATGAGATGTCCATGTTGTATTTTAGTGCCATGGGAAGTAAGGAACCCTTGCTCTGCCACAGGCGTCCAAAATTATGGGCCACCCCGAATGCATACTGACTGTGTGGATATTGACAACCAACCCTTCGCTTAATTCACAAGCTCGTATAAGGGCAACGAGTTCTGCTGCCTGGGCGGACTGGTAGGGGACCCGTGATGTCTCGACTACTGTGCGCAATGAAGTGATAGCATAAGCTGCAGTGGTGGTGCCATCTGGTAATTTAAAACAAGAGCCATCGACATATAGTTCTCCTTGGGGATCAGAAAAGGGAACATCAGTCAAGTCTACCCGTCCTTTCGTTTCTTCCTCTGTTCGGAAAATACAGTCATGTTTGTCGACTGCATCACTCTCGGACGGGAGAGGTAGTAACGTGGCAGGATTCAGAGTGACACATCTTTTAATCGTGATATGCTTAGCAAACAATGTCAATTCATAACCATTAAGACGTGCACTGGTGAGGTGCTGTGTCCTTGTTTTATTCAAAAGTGTATCCACAGCATGGGGTACAATGGCTGTGAGGTCAGTATCGAGTACGAGTCCAGCCAATTGTCTGATTGAAGTGGCCACAGCTGCGACCGCTCGCAGAGAGCTCGGGAGGGCCCTTGCGACAGGATCGAGCACAGCAGAAAAATAAGCGCAAGGTCTCTGTCTATCGCCAAATCTTTGAGTCAAGACAGAAAGAACACAACCAGCAATCGCATGGACGTAGAGCACAAAAGGTTTCCTATAATTAGGTGTGCCTAGCACTGGAGCACAGCAAAGCGCAGCTTTTAATTGTTCAAAAGATTGCTGACAATCTGGCGTCCAAGGCAAAGGCTCATGCACCGCTTTCGTTGTTAGTGCAAGCAAGGGCTTGATTAGTAAAGAATAATTTGGGATCCACTGCCGACAGTAGGAAGTGATGCCTATAAAAGCACGCACATCTTTTTGGGTTTGTGGAAGGGGCATTTTAGTGATAGTACTGATACGTTCTGGCGTTAACCTTCTACCCTCCTTCGACAGTAGGTGACCTAAATAGGTAACCTCCTGTCGACAGTACTGGAACTTCGAAAGGGAGACCTTATGTTCATTATGTGCCAAATGCAACAATAATTTCACTGTACTATCCTTACAACCTTGTTCCTTATCAGAAGCAATTAGCAAGTCATCTACATACTGTACTAATACATTACCTGGAGAAAGTCAGAGGGAATCTAACTGACTATTTAACGCTTGATTATAAATACTAGGACTTTCATTATAGCCTTGAGGAGCGCGACAGAATCGGAAACGTTTACCAGCCAGCGAAAATCCAAACAAATACCTACTATCTGGGTGGATAGGAATACTAAAGAATGCATTCTTTAAATCAATCACAGAGAAGAACTAAGCAGTAGATAGAATCATAGTTAGAAGTGTGGCAATATCAGGAACCACTGGGAACTGCGGGACAACTATTTTATTAACCTTTCGCAAATCAATCACAAAACGATACACATCACCAGCACTTTTAGGAGAGTCTAGAGGTGCCCTTTTTAAGACCAGAAGAATGGGACTATTGCACACATTACCTGTAGTCTCCTCGACAGCTCCTTTGCATATTAAGTCCTGAACAATATCCAGAAGAGCTTGTTCTCCTGCCTTTGGTATTTTATACTGAGGAATACAGGGCAATACGGCATTGTCCTTAACCTGTATAGAAACTGGGGGTATATGCAATAAGCCTACATCGGTGTCACTGGTGGCCCATAACGTGGGTGGAACTTGATCAAATTCAGGTGGAAGGGGAGCATCCTTAGATAGGGATTGTCTAGTACCTAAATCCAGGCCCATGGTAATATAGACACCATCTGGCGAACAATATATAGTAGCATGCAACTTCTTTAGTAGGTCCCAACCCATCAAATTTTCACCACAATTGGATGTTAGAAGGAATGGAGAATCCACAGTAAAAGGGCCAACAGTAAGGGCAAGAGGGCGTGAGATGGGGCTTACAACCGGTACTCCTGAAAAACCCACCAAAACATTATTATGGCCAGACAGGGGCGCCCCAGGGACCAGATGTCGGGCAATAGAACTTTTTGATGGCACCTGTATCAACCAAAAACTCCTTAGGAGATCCTTGCAGATCTATCTTGACATAAGAGCCACGCCAATGTAGAGGTATGTGAACTGGTCCCTTATCCTGTCCCTGGCTATCCTAGCTGTAAGACATGCCTTTCGCATCATCAAAGTCATAATCGTCATTATAGTACTGTCTGTCCCTAGGGTCATCGAAATAATTGTCAGAACGGCCCTGTCGTGTAGTTCCTATAAAAAGTCTACAGGATTTGCGCGTTTAGACAACATACACTGTAGGATTGGTGTCCGACTGACTCTGAACACCCCCACCGGGTATGTTGGCCCTTTTGTACCAACTAGCTCACAGTGCCACTAGAATCTCCTCTTACCAAGGAGAGAATAGTTCCTGGCAACCATTGAACATGACAACCCTGATCCCTCAGGACCGTGGAAACAATATACTACTTTGCTCAGTCACTCGTGCTTACTTAGTCTGTCTCAGAGAGATACACAGAACAAACAGGCTGGGCGTTTTCAATAAACATTTATTGAACAGTTGTTATTCTGGTGTAAAATAGATGAGCTGCAACAACCAGCTAGACAGTATAAGATATAAATGATTAGCAGTACTATAAAAGTAAATGGATGGTATAGTTCTACCATCTTACCATAATCATGAATAAATTAGAGTATATAAAATACATGATAAAAGATGCATACTCCTACGATGCCTCCCTAACTAGATGTACCTAAGTGTACCTATCATGTATGTAGGTGTTAAGCCAAGAATCCCTCTAGGATTTAGTCAACCCCATTACCTGAAGTGAGAGACTGTGGGACCCCGTCCTGGTCTCAAGTTGGACACCCCGCGAGGGATGTTAGACCACTGCGAGCTGGAGTGTCTGCATGCAGGAACCTCAGCGTCTCTTGTCAGTTTGTCGGCCGGGAAGTCTCGGTCTCCTCCTCCTATCTTAGCAAGATGTGATGTATATATACCCATAGGTCTCCCCAGGGGTCCTACCTCGCTGTATTACTGTGTCGGCCAAAGGATGACGTTGGGCATGAACTTTGTACATAGATTTTATACAGGAGATGGTAGTCCTGCTGTGCTTCCAAGAATCCTCATGCATAATGTATGAGATTTCGAACTAGGGAAAACCCGCGTTCTGAATGCAGTGTCGTATCTAGGAAAAAGGTTAGCCCCTGTAAACCGTGACAAGTGTAATGTAGGGGAAAAATATAGGTGAAGGGTAATGAAGTTACCGGGGCCTATATTATGGTACCTATATGGAATATAACACCCACTCCTCTTCTGAATGGACGACATAGTTAAATTAACCGTACTACTAGATGGACTAGATACTTGTACGCAAATAGTTAAAACATTAGTTTCAAGTTGTGCTAAAAACAATGTTTAAAAAGTTCTAAAAATCTTTAAAAAGTTAAAAAAAGAAAATGTGTTACTCAAGCCATAGCCCTAATGTGTCTGTAGATGCAGGTCTACCTACTATAAGCAATTGAAAGCCATACATGCTCAAAAGGATTGTCAATTTTGATATGGAGTTCTAATTTTCCGTTTGTTTTCCCTCCCAAAAAAAATTCCCAGCACATGACGGGCCAAATTAGTCAAATGTTTGTGTCCTGGCTGGTAGACGCAACATTTTCGTTGCTTGCCTCCGCAGTCGACGGTCAATTGAGCACAGATGATCTTCCGTACTGTCTACACCCAATGCTGGGGCAGCCTGTGCACCATCCAAGGCCTGGGTGTCAGAGGAGGAGCCGGTGTCCATACCAACAGGAGCATATACTACCTGTGGTGGCTCTAGGAATGCCGCCATCAACATGGGAATACGCTGGGGACACTGCAGAACATGGGCCGTTATCGGGTCTAGTAAAGCATCAACGTCCAGTTGCGCACATGATGGGAGTGTCAGACAGAGATCTAACATGCATTCTTCTCCGCAAAACAGGCATCAGAGGACAGGTAAGATGCAGTCCATCCAGACTGGTCTAAATGACAAGAACCAAGAAGCACTTAGTTCCCTCAGGCGAGGTGTGCCTAGTAGTTGTACCATGCGATCACAGTATTTTCGCTCCAGGAGTACTGTTTCCATCTCCTTGGTGACTGGGACGTCCATAGCGTAGCAGAAAAGTGACAATCAGGATACCTGCTATTAGAAACAGGATCAGCGGCAGCCCTCCAAATATGCTTCCAAATACGGAGTGTATAAAGTTTGGTATAACTCCGAGGACTGTCTGAAAGGTGCTTAATAGTCCAGAACCTATGGTCTCAAATAGGTGGACGATGCCTGTCGTATCAGACATGTTAAAGATAAGATTTACCATTTCTGCTAAATGGAAGGGGCAATTGGTACGTATGAGTGCCTGTATCTCTGCCGAAGACCTTGCTACTTGAAATTCAAAAGTCTCTCGAGCGGAGGTAAAGGGCACGGATTTCTGTATAAGCATGGCTTTCATTCTGCTCAAAGTATCAAACCGTATTAGTGAAACATTTAGTGAAGGCCATAACGGCGCCTCCCTGACTGTATGTGTTGGTGGAAACAATACTTGCATACAGCAAGTAACCCTGGAGCTCACGGTTACCAGATATGCGATGCCCGGAAGCATCCCACAGTAACCTTGATCGTTCAGCATCAAGTAACTCCCATTCGAAAGTAGCCTGAACACTGGAGTGATCACGGCAGCTGGGGCACCCCTTAAGTGACAGGATAAGTTTGCTACCGAACCGTTACAGGCCCCATGAAGCATTATATCCTGGCATATAAGTGATCCACTTAAAGTATTCTCGCAGTTAGTACCGCTTAGAAACACTTCTTTTTCCCCACTCTGGCATCGAAATCTGTATGGTCATTCCCAGGATTCCTTAATGAATTCCCTACCCATTTCTTCATATCTGCCTGCCTGCATTTGTTCAAGGCAATATTGGAATTGAAAGGTAGTGACCGGAAGAGTTATGTGGCCATGGATTAACCATTCCGTGGACGGGGATTCTGCCACTGTAAAGGCTAATCTATCTAGTTTTTCAATACGCAGCATTGTATATTTTGCTCCCATTTCAATCTGTTTTTCTGTCAGATTGTACGAAGAAAACAGAGACGTACTGTTTATGAAACGCCAAGATACATAGCCTGCACACAAAGATTGCAGCGTCCAGCTTAATAACATAATAGAACGCAATTGTGATTGCCCGTGTTGTAATATGGACAGATCCTGTTCTACTACATCAATAGCAGAAGATACAATGTTGCCTAGAGAATATATCCTGGAGGTTAGTGTCGTTAACCCATTGTCGACCACTGCTAGAGCTTTCTCTAGATTTATACAATCTATTTCTCGTAATCTTTCCACGGCCTCTTGCTGTGAATTTTCCAAATCTCATTGTAGACAGCATAATAGAAACGTTTGTGACGTGGCTTCCTAGGACCTAATAAAAAATCTCGTAGGTCCACATCCTCTGAAAGTAAGGATAAGTGTTGTTTCACATGTGTAAGTGTTGAGGTTTTTTAGCCAATCAAGGCATAACTTCCCAACACTGTAAGATGTCACTACCCCTGGGTGTTGTCTCTGTACATAACGTGGATCTGGCCTATTGATACTAAATCCTTTAGTTTTACCCAAGAATCTTTTCTGACAATTATTGGTGTCTAAGGGCCAAATCAACCATCCCTTCCAATCGGGGTCTGATCTATTGTATTGCACGATGTCATCTAGTGTAACCTCTTCCTGTGATGTTATATTACCCTCAGTGTGTGATGGTGTGGGCATCCGAGGTGTATTCAAATCTTTATTCTTGGCTAATCCAAGACAGGTCGTCTGTTGCACTGTTTCATTCAAAAACATTATTTGCTGAGGAATAAGGCATGCTCTAAATAGTGCCTCTGTTCCCTGGACCTCCCAGTCTCTAGTACCCCAGACAGATTTTAAGTCTATGGTGTCTTTCCATAAGTCGAAACCTTGTTCAGACAACTGGGTAATAAAGGAAGCAGAATAAATTTGTTTGGTGTTTGTCAACATATTTTTCCGTGCTGTTGTTGGTGCAACCTTATAATAATATGAGGCTGGGTCTGATTTGTTAAACCCTGAAAAATATGGAAACTTTTGTACAAATGTTTTTGAACTACTTTTCGGCGGTGTTGGGCAATGTTCCCATTGGTGGTATGTGAAAACATTTCTGGGATTAGCAGATTTATGCAGAAAGTGATGACCATAATGTTGATAGCAATACATTCTTTCTAAGTCTGATGTGTCTTCTAACATTTCGTTATTAGAAAAAGCAGCAGATTTTTCTAAATCAGACAACATATTATTTACAGCTTCATAATCCCAATCATCGGAAAATGTACTGGAGGTAATGATATCACTTAATGAAATCTTAAATAAATGTGGTATTTTTAAAAGTTCAGTCGGGCTAAATATATCGTAATCAACCTTGTCCCACACTATACTGTCAGGTATAGGAACTGCTGTAATGTTCACTGATGATAGGTCTCTTTTTTCATGATGTGATGACAAATGTGGTTTCAGAATCACATTCACTTTTTGTGCTGCAGAGCTTTCTCGAAGATAAGTTCCATTAATAAGCATACTAAAGACTATTACTAGGCCTATCCAGAAAAGAAAGAAAAGTATCCTGGTAGTTACCCAGAGTTCCACCCAAAGCGATACCAGGTAAGTCTTTATAAGAAAGTTCAGGAAATCTTTAAATTGCAGTAGACGAGTTCTTTGGGCTGGCGCCGTTTCTGGTTCACTTGGATCCAATGAGAACGTATCAAAGTCAATGAAATAGCCAGATGCAGTTCGATCAATTTTCTGTAATTCCGCAGGTCTTGTGGAAACTGTTGCTTGCTCTCGTTGGGGCATGTTGACGTAGATATCTGTGTTTGGTCGAATTGAAATTTGTCTTTCAGTGGAGTTCTCATTTTGAACTTCAGTTTCAAGAGGAACAAGTTCCATTGCATTGTTGCTTAGTCCATCATTTTGTGCAGGTGACCCTTCAAACGTGATGAGTCTTTCTGTTTGAACTTCTTGTATAGTTGTGAGAGGAGGGTGTCTGTTACTCCGGAGTCCATGTGGCCTACTACTCAGTATCGGCCACATAGTGTGGTTTGATCAGGTCTATTGAGACAAATCTTTTCTCCTTTTTACCGGCAAGAGGTGGCAGAAGTACTGTTCTTGTTCCTTCCACCGCCAGGACAGGTACAGGCTTTCTATATGATGGCCCAAATTCTTTTTTGTCCGCTATCTTCTCTCTGACCAGATCACCAACTTTAGGGATCCAGACAGGTCTTGCCTTGACACTTTTTACTTCCCCAGTGGCGGTCCTGTTCACCTGGACATTACTTTGTAGTGCCCTGGATTCATTCAGGTCCTGTAAAACAGCCAAACGTTTATGGATGTCAAAAGGTTTATCATCCGCCACTGTGCCTTCACAATCAAGATCAGGTACCCACATTCTTGTCCCAAATAGGACCTCATAAGGAGTAACACCCCCTAGAGAGCATCTTGGCTGATTATTTAATGCCCTTTGTACTCCATACAGATGTTTTACCCAATTTCCACCCGAGCCTAATACTCTAGCTGTTAAAGACTGCTTTAAGTCCCGGTTTTTCCTCTCCACAACCGAATTTCCCTCGGGATGGTATGGAGAGGAGTACCGCAATGCTACACCCAAACTTCCCATGGCTTCCTTGTAAGCCCTAGAGCTAAATGCGGGGCCACAGTCAGAATTTAATGTGCCAATTGCGTATGTCCCTATAAAGACTCGCAAATCTTTTATAACAGTTCGAGCGTCAGCCGAGCGCTGGGGCCACACCCATAGGAATCTAGAGCAGGAATCCACTGCAACCATGATATATTTGTAAGCCCCATCTGATTGTAAGGGGTCGCAGTGGTCCAAGTAAACACACGCGAGTGGTTTGTCTGATATTAATAATGGTGTCTGTACTGGACGTGTTACTGTGGAGCCTTTCATCTGCTGACAGATGTTGCATTTCAAGATGTAGTCCTTAGTCTGCTTTCTTAGTCCTGGCTACCAATAGTGCTGTTTCAATAGAGAAACAGTCGCTGTAACACCTGCATGTGCAGACCCTATCCCCTCGTCTGCTGCTAGAATTAATCCTAACCTACAATCCATATTTGGTATTACTCTATACCCCACTCCAGGATTTTGAGCAAATGGAACATTGTTTGTATCTAACTTGTAGGAGTATTTGAGTGGAAATCTTTTCGGTACTACCGAGTTATTGCGTGTAGCAATAATCGCAACCATTATCCCACCGTCTATTCATGTTTTGGAACGAGTGATTGCAGCTACGGAAGCCGTGCGTGCAGCCCCCTTTGCGGCTTCATCAGCCAATGAATTCCCTTCAACGTGAACGTCATCACGTTGATGACTCAGTGTATGTATCACGTGAGCCTTTGGTAGTTCGTTTTTCAACTCCACTACCTGTTCCCATCGCGTTTTGTGCTTAATTGTGCCACCTTTTGCATCTTTAAACCCGTTTAGTCCCCAGTGATGTAAATATTCATTATATGACTTTACACAGTAGAAGGAATCACACACGATTAGTGTGGGGAATTCTCGATCCATATTTACCAGTGCCAGTATTAGTGCTTTTAGTTCTGCCAGCTGCGCCGTGCAGCTGGCAGAGACTGTGTTTTTGTGCATTTCGGATTAAACTTTCCATCCCGCATGCATCTTTTAACGATAGCACAAGCGGCGCTGTATTGCTGTTTGCTCCCTATGGCCGGTTGCGCAGAACCGTCAGTATAACTAATATATTCATACTGATCTAGAGGCATTATTTCGTTTGGTACAGGATATTCTTGTTCGTATTGCAGAAATGCTTGTGTTTTTAGATTTGGGTCGTACCTGTGTTCTACATCTGTTGCAGTGAGAGAATTAGCCCATTGTATCCATCTCGGATGTAAGGCTTTAACGTTGGGAACGCTTGCCTTTGTTGCAGCCTCTAAGGCTGGAACTGGGGTAACGACTATTATACGCTTCCCTTGAGCCAGAACTCTTTCTCTTACTACAGCAGTCTGTACTGCTGTTAGAATTTTTTCTGTTGATGCAAAGCGCATCTCAGCATTTGTGTACAAATGGGATTTGTACGCTATTGGTACTGTCTCACCTTCATTATATGTCAGATAGGTGTACCCAGATTGACCCGCAACTATACGGATCACTAGGTTGCGTACGTTTACGCGTGTCTGTAAGTGTTTTGAAGCTATAATGTCAGCTTGTAAAGAACGAAGGATATCAGTGTGTTCCTGTGTCCATTGTCTGATTGAGAAGTCAGGTTTTATTAAATCGTAAAAAGGTTTTACTCTTTCTGCGTAATCTAAAATGTATGTTCTGCCAAAATTCAGGAATCCCAGGATTGATTGTAAATTTTTTCATGTTTTTGGAGTTTGGAGCAACGCACATTTTTCCCAAAAGTTAGCTGCTAGGCTTTTCCCTTCACTTGAAAGCTCGTATCCTAGAGAAAGGACATTAAGGTTGGCAATCTTCGATTTTTTGAAGTTGAATTTGTAACCCTCAGAGGCAAACCCCAAAATGATGGTGTTTACTCTGTTCAAGTGTTCCTCCAGGTCATCATCTGTCAGATAAATATCATCTACATAGGACAATGCCTCCTCATCCAGATTTTGAAGTAATTCAGTTACCCTAGCCGAAAACAACCCCGGGCTGCTCTTATACCCCTGGGGGAGTCGACAAAATTGACGCTGAGATCCTAGCGTGGAGAATGCGGTCAAATATCTGCTGTCAGGTGCTATATTCTGGCAGAAAAATCCATTTGAGATATCTAGTGTTGTTTTGTATTTTTTTCCGCACAGTGTTATTCATTAATGCGGCACTGTGTGCATTCTGTACTGCAAATGTTTTAGTGCAAGTGTTTAAATGTCTGTAATCCAACACTAGGCGGTATGTGTTGTCCAGTTTTGATACAGGAAACAAAGGGTTATTCATTTGAGAGGTGCATGTTTCAATCACACTTTGGTATTCAAGTTGATCTAAGATCTCCCTGACCTGTTTTTTTGCTTCTTGCTTTATTGGATACTGCCTTTGTGCAGTCGGAGTATTTTCTAATGGAATTATGTGGTGGGTTGAATCCTCATCCCATCCAACATGGTTTTTGTACAATGCCGGCGCTTGGGCTACCGCCCACTCCTGCGCATATGTATATTTTAAATGTTTGGGAACATGGTCGGAGAATGCTGGTAAAATTACTGTTTCTCCCTTAGGGCAATGCATGACGAATGCTGGCGGCCAATCTTCTTCAGCTAACAGTATGTCATAGCCAAACGTTAGGTTCTCCCAAAAGAGACCTCTAACTGTCCTACATTTGTCCCCCTCCATTTGGAGTGTAATTTCATACAATTTGTGTGGGATACTTACCCTCGTATCAGGTGTTTCCACCGTGATATAATCATTCAAGTCCGCTGTCACCAGAAATTCCATCAGTTTCTGGCGAGCTATTGTTACTTCTGCCGCACTGTCTAGCATCATCAGAGCCCATTCCCCGTTCAGTAGTCGAGTCCTCAGAATTCTGGGCATGTCTGATCTTTAGACCTGCAACTTTCTTCTTTTTGAACTGGGGCTTTTGTTTTGGTTTATCTTCTTTTTTGGAAGTATATTCTTGAGCGTGTTGCTTGTCTCTGGACTTTGTACGCTCTTCTTGTCTGTCTGACCGTCCTTCTCTCGCTGAGTTTTTCGTTGAACCCTGAAAGGAACGAGAGGAACGTGTATCAGTATCCTGATACCTGTCAGGTTTCTTAATATTATCCCTGTTCCTAAGGTTGTACCTCCTTTTGGAGGACTCCTGTGGAGGAGATCCACCTCTGGATTGAGATCTATTTTCTTCAACTTTTTCTTTTTGTTATTGTCCCACTTCTTTTTAGAAGAAGAAGGTGTCTGCTTGAAGGTCTCCTTCTCGGGAATGCCCATCAGTTGTGGTTTTAATGCTTTTCCACCCAAACTGTCCCTGCCTAATTCTGCATACACAGTTTCTATTATTTTTGGTAGTTCGTGCTCCTGTTGTAAAGGACTGAATCCCCTTAGGCATTGGCGGATAGCCACTGATGCTGCCTCCCCTTTAATATTTGCTAATATTATGGCTGATACCTGGGCATAGTTACCTAGTAACTTCATCCCTAAATTCAGAGCAGGATCTGCTCCGTACTCATTTTGTATTTGTCTTAATACATCTGGTATTACAGCTAAGGATGGTATACCATGAGTTCTGGTATATATGGCAGCGAACACTGTACCCCAAGGGGTACAATCCTGTTTCTGTGGTGTTATCCCAAGGACAAGCAGATTGTCAGCATTCTGTGTTTTTCATAAGGGCTAGTATTCGGAAATACTGTTTCTAACTGTAATTTTCTGAGCTACCCAGAATTGCATTTGTTCACGTTTCGAGGGCATTTTACCCATTACTGCATGTAACGTTTGTGGTGTAATTTTAGTTGCTGTGTTTTGAACGTGAGCTGTATTTGTTGTTACCATTGCTGGCTGGACTGTAAGTGTCCCCATGACGAATTGCGTCATGTTTCTGTAAAGTTTTATTAATTCTTTGTGAAGTATGAGTAAGTCTGGTCCTGGCATTTTTTCGATGTCAGGATGTGGTGTGTAGGCTGCTAGTATTGGCCATGTTGCTCCCTCTCTTCCGAGCGGGCCGAGCCTTACTCTACTTCTTATATGGGGTAGGGCACCTTTAAACCAGTATAAATGTTCCTGGTACGTGAGCGGAACCTCAATATCCTCATACGGACAATATTCCGCTGGTGGTTCATCTTCTTTGTAGAAATGAAATGTTTTTGTTCTTGCATTCGCTGCTGGGAATGTAACCCATGAATTAAATACCTATGTTCTGTATAATTTGTGTGCCTCTATCACGAAAGCTACTACGCCACCCCTAGGCATTACACCATGTGCAAGAAGTTTCAGGGTGACTGCATTTCTAATGTTTGCCGCAATATGTATTGCGTCTGCATCGTCCTCGTCTTCCTAGAGCGGCAATGGCTGGTTTAGTGGGTCTGGTATTTGATTAGTCATTATGTTTAGAACACGAAATAACTTTTCAAGGAAACTAAGATAAGGTGTTTTGCACAATTTTTAGGAACACTGTGTCCTTCAAGCTTGATTAACCAACAGCTAATTAATAGTATTTTTCGCCTAATCAGCTGTGGTGGAGTTTATGCCCTCCCACTCCAGACGTCTCTGGGGATTTGTGAGTAGGGGTCTCTGAGAATAGCACGACTGAACTACTCAGATTCTACTGTTAAATAAGTACCCAACCAACGTTGGTGGCGCCATGTCGTGTAGTTCCTATAAAAAGTATACAGGATTTGCGTGTTTAGACAACATACACTGTAGGATTGGTGTCCGACTGATTCTGAACACCCCCACCGGGTATGTTGGCCCTTTTGTACCAACTAGCTCACAGTGCCACTAGAATCTCCTCTTACCAAGGAGAGAATAGTTCCTGGCAACCATCGAACATGACAACCCTGATCCCTCAGGACCGTGGAAACAATATACTACTTTGCTCAGTCACTCGTGCTTACTTAGTCTGTCTCAGAGAGATACACAGAACAAACAGGCTGGGCGTTTTCAATAAACATTTATTGAACAGTTGTTATTCTGGTGTAAAATAGATGAGCTGCAACAACCGCTAGACAGTATAAGATATAAATGATTAGCAGTACTATAAAAGTAAATGGATGGTATAGTTTTACCATCTTACCATAATCATGAATACATTAGAGTATATAAAATACATGATAAAAGATGCGTACTCCTACGATGCCTCCCTAACTAGATGTACCTAAGTGTACCTATCATGTATGTAGGTGTTAAGCCAAGAATCCCTCTAGGATTTAGTCAACCCCATTACCTGAAGTGAGAGACTGTGGGTCCCCGTCCTGGTCTCGAGTTGGACACCCCGCGAGGGATGTTAGACCACTGTGAGCTGGAGTGTCTGCATGCAGGAACCTACGCGTCTCTTGTCAGTGTGTAGGCCGGGAAGTCTCGGTCTCCTCCTCCTATCTTAGCAAGATGTGATGTATATATACCCATAGGTCTCCCCAGGGGTCCTACCTCGCTGTATTACTGTGTCGGCCTAAGGATGACATCGGGCATGAACTTTGTACATAGATTTTATACAGGAGATGGTAGTCCTGCTGTGCTTCCAAGAATCCTCATGCATAATGTATGAGATTTCGAACTAGGGAAAACCCGCGTTCTGAATGCAGTGTCGTATCTAGGTAAAAAGTCAGTCCCTGTAAACCGTGACAAGTGTAATGTAGGGGAAAAATATAGGTGAAGGGTAATGAAGTTACCGGGGCCTATATTATGGTACCTATATGGAATATAACAGCCCACTGAGGCCGTATTGTTTTGTTGTCTATCTGTTCCATGGCCCCTATTCCCAGAACCCCTTCCTCGAATGGACAAAACTTTTTGCAAAAGTACAGGGCACTGGCTGCGCCAGTGACCTTCCTCCTTACAATACGCACACTGATTCTGCCCCAAAGGTGTCATTGGAGGCTGTCTAGTACATGGGAGTTGTCGTTGGGGTCCCCGTCCTCTAGTGTTACCCCAATATGCCTGCTGCAATAATACCTTTGTCTTCAGATCCTTATGCTTTTTGTCATTTTTGTCTTTTTCTTCATTGTCTCTGTGCTCGTAATATTGGGCCATATTTAAGATAACAGAGGGAGAAGACGTGGAACAGGTGCTTTCAGATGGCTGAAGTCTAGACATTATTTCGGGGACGAGATTAGTGACAAACCTGTCAACGAACAAACGGACTCCCCCTTCTGTAGACATATCCTGCCCACTGTAATCCAGAAACGTTTCCTCGAACTTAGTGAAGAAATCAGACATACTTTTGTCTTTCTTCTGCCGACAGGCAGTCAATCTATCCCAACTAACTTTCTTGGGCAGAGTAAGGGTATGCATGTATACTATTATACGGCCGGGCAAAGCAAGTAACTCAGCGCATGGTTTATCTGCTGGCTTCCTATCTCGGTCCCAACCCTTAATCGCGCCCAACTCAGCTACATGGTCTTGAGTATGCACTTGCCGCCAAATATCAACTGGAACTAGCAGACCAAAAAACATTTCAATATCAGCAAGGGTCATCACAGTGGAAGAGGCAGCTTCTGACAATTCTTTATAATAAGCAGTAGGATTTTCCCTAGGGTCGGGCAACGTAGCCTTAAGGGCCAGAACCTCACTTCTTTTTTTTTTTATTTAAATTTTTTTTTTATTTTACAGAGTTTTATATAGCGCGAACTTGACCCGAATCGGGTATCAGAGCGCTTAACATAGCACCAGTTGCATTACATGAGGACACATTCATTTTTTTGTTAGGCACGGGGAGATTAAGTGATTTGCCCAGAATCACAGGATGTTCAGCGTCATTGCCGAGACTCGAACCCAGTTCCCCAGATTCAAGGTCGACTGCCCTAGCCGTTAGGCCAACTCCTCTCCCTTTTTCCATGGAGTATAAACTCATTGTTCCTGAAAACGGGCAGCCACAGCCGGTCTGGTAACCGCCCCATGTTGATCTGTCACTACAGGGATTTCCGGGTGGTAAATGGGATGAACCTCTTGCATTGGGAACTGAGTTATGTGAGTGGGACTCATCATGTAGTCTGCCTCTATACGTAACTAAAGTGGAAATATTCCTGAACACTTAAGCTGGCTCCATGTTAATTACATAAGCGCCTTCATTAATATCAAATAGTATTTGGGGTGCTTCTGTTTCAATATGGGTGTACCAGAGGTCAATTAGGGCGGAGGACAAGTGTTTAAGGGCATGTTGCTGCAGAAAGGGTTCGAAGTCTCGCATGACCTGCCAGATATCCTCAAGACTGTATATATGGATTGCAAGCCCACTTTATTGCCTTGTCCGCTATTTCTTTCTTCTCTCTCTCTCCCACTCCGGATCGCATTAACGGACCTAACTGTTCTCTAAATCTAGTCAAATCTCTATCTTCTGAACCACGTACTGGTGTGTCAGCAATCGCCGACAATGGAGGATGAATAACCGGAACGGGGGTAACAGGTGTTACTGTAGTCAGAGATTGTGACGGACGAGAAGGAGTAGGGGGTACATTAACTGGGGCAGTAGGTGTGACAACTGTAGGGATGGATGCACCCTGGGCAGGTTGTTGCTGCTGATGGGGAATAACGGGATATATCCTTTCTGGGACATATGGTGGTGGGGGTCGGGTATCTAACAAGACTTGTCTATGAAAGTATCCACATCCTCCTGAGCCACATAAGACTTATCAATGTGCAACCGAAATCTCCTATCTTCGCGTCTATTCCTGTCTCTTGCTTGTCTGTTTCTTAAACTACAGCTTTTTGTGTAAGCGTTTGCATCTTTCCTTTTCTAGCATCTCTCTCCATTTTTAACCGCCTCTGTTTGGCCTCCTTCTGCCAAGTCTGAAGAGGGTCAAACATAGACTGTCTACTACGTCTTTTAAACAACTGTTCCTGGAGAAATCCGATCATCTGTTCATCAAAAGAGCCTGTAAAAGGCCACTGTAACTCTACGTTGTCCCTTGTATATTTGTGCCATAATGTACTAAACATAATAGGGCCAAGGCCATGTTTTATATACATATTATAATTAGGACTGCCCTCAGGAGGTGCAGGTTGGGATTCTGCCAACCGTGCATCAGAAGAACAACAACCACAAAACAAACTCTGAATCTTACTAAAACCAGGCATTGCAAAGGAAAAGAAAACAAAATCGTTATTTTACCTGGCAAAGTATTTGCAAACACTTTTCATCAAAACAGCCCTTGGACTGAAACAAAACCAAATCACAGTGGTACCACATCCACATAGAACCAAAACAGGCTCACCTGATATCAGAGATACAGATAAACCAGTTCTCCACTGCCGACTCTTCGGACCAAACAGTTAGATCAAGGGTTTCGACGTTCAGGACCCCAGTCGGGATGACCACTGGGCGAGGCACCCTCCGGTGGGACAGAGGCAGCAGCTGCGAGAAACAAAGCTCTTCATGCAGGGATCCCTGAGCCGTCAGTCCAACCTGATGATGTCCTCGTCCTCCCCTCAGTTTGTGGAAAATGGATGGGTCATAACTCGAAGGAGTCCCTGTTCGGGCGCCAATTGAAGGAAGTGACCCGCTTAGGGCCACCCGGGTCACCCCTGACCACCTCTCAGCCTTCCGTACCAAATGAAGAGTCGAAGAGACAGTGGAGAATATATACCAATAACTGTTTATTCATATTCGCTCAGAGCGGGGTCCCGTCTGCACAGTCTCAAGAGAGTGCTACAGAGGGAACTGAAGAACAGCAAGCATAGAGATACATTGAGTACATTTCATGGTTAGCTAAGAACATGCCCACAATGGAATTTTCCAGGCAGATGTAGCTGGACAGTAAAATACAAAAAAAGGTTTCTGTTTTCGTATCTTGCACAACTCAGCACAGTGCAAGGCCGTTTCACCCTGGGCTGCGATCAAACTACCAGACAGGCGAGTGGGAAAGCTATGCGCTAGCACTAACAGTCTTTATTGAAGAAACAAAACTTAGCAAAGGGTATTTTTCAGAACTAAGAAAGATTAGTTTCGATCAGCATACAAAATGGAATCTGGAAAGAAAATGGTGCAGCGAATGCTAACTAAAACATGGCATTGCGTGAGCATCAACGGGCCTAATCTAACACCCTATTGTATTTATCCCTGTAAGTGTTACTTGTATAATATTTTGTACAGCGCTCTGATTACCTATATTACATTTCTCCCTGTATGTGTAACTTGTTCAGAATTTTGTACAACGCTTTGATACCCAGATGGGTCATGTTCACGCTATATAAAACTCCTCAAATAAAAGAAATAAATAAACTCAAGTCAGACTTCAGCTGTGTAGGAAAGTTCACTCAACAAACACCTGAGCGTGAGGTAACACACAATTTGGACAACCCGAAGTGTCAAGAAGCTATTCAGGTGTAAATCCTGAGCTGTACGAATACTAATACCATAACAAAAGGTACAAAGAGAATTAAGTTACTGTAGATGAGGCCATTTAAAGCATGCGCCATAATGTGGTTTAACACTACGATTTTGCTGGGAAAATATTTGGAGAGAAAATATTTCTCGAACATGAGTGTTAGCAGATTTGGGAGGAATTCCATATAAATCTGGGCACTATCTCACAAGTGGTTTTATCATGATTGATAACAGGAAGTAACCATATGTGATTGGAATCAGAAGCCAAATCATATCCTACAATTGAGACATGGACACATGATTCACTTCAGTGATCAGCCTTGGAAGAGCTACAGAATTGGGTTTGAAGAAAGGGCCGCCATGAAATCGGTTCAAATTCAAAAAACCTGGGTCCTGTTAATGAAAAGACTTCTAAGAGAGCAGGTGGAGATATATATCCTCTTTTCTTTTTCTATTCACAAACATTCACAGTAGTACTCCTGGAAATTTGAGCCAGACGAACAAGTTACTTACCTTCGGTAACGATATATCTGTAAGAAACATTAGTTAGTTATAGATTCCTTACCTTAGAATTACCCCCAGGCATCAGACTGGATCCGGAAAGTTTTTTCGTCAGCAGTACCCCTGCGCGTCGGTAGGCGTCGTCGGTCGACTCTGCGTCCGTCGTTGGCGTCGTGGTCGCCGTGATGACGTCGCGGAAGATACCTAGACGCCGCCCTCGCGCCTGACTTCAGTTCTGTACACGACTTTCCGCGCCAGGAATGCAGAGCCACGCAAGACACTGACCACTGGTGCACAAAACTAGGGCCCTGAAAGGATATCCTTAACCCTAGAAATCAGTTCGCAAAACGGGGAGGATGGGTGGGGCGGTAAGGAATTGTTGGAGGGGGGATTTGGGGCACCTTAATTTGAACCGGGGTGCTCAGTCTAGAATGAGGAAATACACGTGTGTGAGGCAGGAACTGAATCAAGAGTTTGCCTGTACTTTATTACAATGAAACCACTTCAACAAGAAGTGTAAAGATACACTTTGATCAATGGTTATGCAGTCTCAGCAAAGACTTGGCATCAAAAACACTTTTTTTTAAAGTAAAGAACAAACTCATGCAATGCAAATATATTTCTAAATCAATGGTAATGCAGAGGAGAGGAGGAGAGAGAGAAGAAAACATTTTCAAAACACAATAAGCATTATAGCCTCAGCCAAGGATCCTAGATAGATGCCTGAGGGGAACCACACATGCGTCATGACCCAAGTGGTCATTTGTGCGAGGTAGTTCGACAAATGGACTGTGGGCAGCTCATTTATACTCTTTAAATGAGGAACTATTGACCGTAGACCTTTGGCCACTTCTCGGAAATATTAGGGACACAGAAGTGACACCCACATTACAAAAGTTTACCAAAAGGTCACTTGATGTTTGTCCGTAAATCATAATGAAATTGAACATCTATCGAACAGGATTTGCGTCACTTCATGGAAATTTTTATAAGTTTATAAGAGTTCCTCTTAGCTTGAGATGTTCCGTGTTCTTGTGGTTTTGATATATTTCAATAGATGTGAGAACAGAAGTGCACATTGGATGCAACGAGAGAGTGGGGGCTTGGGGGAGCTGGGGCTTCGCTGAGGAGATGTCTTATGATTTTAGTCAGAGAGGCGCAGGGCCTGCTTTACATGGCCTACTGTGTTCAGAAAAAGAGTTTACAATACTTTGGTCAATTTAACAAATCCCTTCATGCTGGCTGGTGGGGTCATATGGAGGTCTCATGCTTCAGGTGTGGGGCAGGATGGGCCTGGTGCATTATATGGTAAAACTAACTAATGTTTCTTACAGATATATCGTTACCGAAGGTAAGTAACTTGTTCATCTGAAAGAAACACGTTAGTTATAGATTCCTTACCTTAGAATAGATACCCCAGCACTACCAACCCCCGTGGTGGGTCTGCGAACCAAGATCACACCAGAAAGTCCTGGAGAACAGAACGGCCAAAGAAGCCGTCTCTCCGGACTTGGCTGTCCAGATATAGTGTTTCGTAAACGTGTGCATTGATGCCCACGTAGCTGCCTGACAGATGTCATGTAGAGGAACTCATGTAGAGGAACTCCTCGTCCTAAGGCAGTAGTGGCTGCCGTCGCCCTGGTGGAATGGGCACGTAGCCCCACAGGAGGCTCCTTTTTAGCCAGAGAATAGCATGCTTTAATACACAAAACAACCCATCGAGAAATGGTTCGCTTGTGTACGGCCCGACCTTTCTTGGCGCCCACGTAGCCAACAAAGAGTTGGTCATCCACCCGGAACTGTTTTGTGCGATCCAGATAGAACGAAAGCGCACGTTTTGGGTCCAGACGGTGGAGCCTCTCTTCCTCTTTCGAAGGATGTGGAGGCAGAAAGAAGGGAATAGGAGGAAAGAGATGAGTTATGCCTTTCAAGAAATGATTAACCACAGGGGACTTGAAAAGAGAAGGCTGATCTGGAAGCCGAAGGAAGGCAGAGATGGCCGAAAGATAGCCCTTGATAGTGCCCAGAGCAGAGCCCTGCTGGGCTTAAGAAAGAAGGAACAAGAGAACCTCAGAAAGAGGGGCAGAAAGGGGATCCACAGCCTTTGCTGTGCAGCATGCCACAAATTTGTTCCACCGGCAGGCGTATACCGTCTTAGTGGAGGGACGCCTGGCTGCCAAGATTACATCGCAAACTTCGGGAGGCAGGTCAAAAGACGTCAGCTGCCGCCGCTCAATCTCCACGCAAGGAGGTGGAGGCTGGACAGGTTCGGGTGGAGGACCATCCCCTGTTACTGCGACAGAAGATCGGGTCGGAGGATCGATGGCCATTTTGAGCAGCTCGGGATACCAGACTCTTCGTGCCCAATCCGGAGCCACAAGGATAACTTGGGCCCGGTCACGCCTGATCTTCTTCAGCACTCTGGGCAGAAGTGGTATAGGTGGAAAGGCGTACAACAGACCGTAACTCCAGTTGCGACGAAAAGCGTCGCCTAGCGATTGCCGCCTTGGAAATTCCAACGCGCAGAATTGCTGACATTGTGCGTTCTCTTTTGTGGCGAATAGATCTAACCAAGGCTCTCCCCACTGTCAAAGGAGACCTTGCACCACCTCTGAGTGGAGACGCCATTCGTGATCCATCATGCACCTGCGGCTGAGTTCGTCCGCCCTGGCGTTCAGGGAACCTGCCAGGTGTTGAACCACCAGGGATATGCCCAGATGTTTCAGCCATGTCCAGAGGCGGAGGGCCTCCTGACATAGGGTCCACGACCCCACCCCGCCCTGTTTGTTGCAGTACCACATGGCGGTGGTGTTGTCCGTAAACACCTGCACTACTCTTCCCCGGACAGAGGGAAGGAATGCCTTGAGTGCAAGAAGAATCACCCGAAGCTCCAGAAGGTTGATGTGGAGCCCGGACTCCGCCGGAGACCAGAGGCCTCTGATCTCCACCTCTCCCATGTGGCCGCCCCATCCCAGAAGGGATGCGTCCGTCACCACTGTGTGCTCTGGTTGGGGAAGGGAGAGGGATCTGCCGTTGACCAAATCCTGGTTCGTGAGCCACCATTGCAATTGGTGTGCAGTGCCCTCCGAGATCTGGACGTAATCGGACAGATTCCCCTGATGCTGCGCCCACTGGAACTTCAGGTCCCACTGCAGAGCCCGCATATGCCACCTGGCATGATTGACCAGCAGGATGCAGGAGGCCATGAGGCCCAGCAGCCTCAGGGTCATTCTGACCGAAACCCGGGATAGAGGCTGAAAGGTCGGAATCATAGCCCGAATATCCCGGACTCGCTGTTCGGGAGGATAGACCCGAAACCGCGTTGTGTCCAGAACCGCTCCGATGAAAAGGAGCTTCTGAGAGGGAATCAGGTGTGACTTCTGCACATTGATGGAGAACCCCAGCGAATGCAGGAGGTCAGCCGTAGTCTGGAGGTGGGAGACGACTGCCTGGGACGAGGTCGCCTTCAACAGCCAGTCGTCGAGATAGGGGAAGACTGGAACCCCTGATCTGCGCAGTTGAGCTGCGACCACCGCCATCACTTTCGTGAACACCCAAGGGGCGCTGGTAAGGCCAAAGGGGAGCATGGTAAACTGAAAATGCTCGTGGCCTACCGTGAACCGCAAGTAACGCCGGTGGGCCGGCAGGACAGGGATGTGGAAATACATGTCTTGCAAATCCAACGTTACCATCCAGTCTCTAGGGTCGAGGGCAGACAAGACCTGAGCCAGGGTCAACATTTTGAACTTCTCCTTCCGGAGGAAGCGTTTGACGTCCCTGAGATCCAAGATAGGACGCAGGCTTTTGTCCTTCTTGGGCACCAGAAAGTAGTGGGAATAGCAACCACGGCCTACTTCTGGGACAGGAACGCGCTCGATGGCACCCTTGGCCAAGAGTGCCGTAACGTCCTGTTGGAGAAGGGTCAGATGATCCTCCGACATGCGGATGGCACTGGGGTGGCATGGCTGGAGGGATAGTCTTGAAGGGGAGGGAGTAGCCCCTTCGGACTATTTGCAAAACCCACCTGTCCGACGTGATGGTGCACCAGTGGGGGAGGTGATGGCGAATCCTGCTGCCCACTGGCGTGTGATGGGCCTGAAAGGTCGGACTAGGAGGGTTTGGAGGCTGCGGCGGAGGGGGTGGAGGTGGATTGGCCTGCCCTCTGGCCCCCAGAACCACGTCGTTGGTTCGCACGTCCTCGGCCGCGCTGAGATGGAACAGCTTGCGCTGGCCTGTGGCTCTGGAATGAACGTGTTGGGGCACCCCTTCCCTGACCACGAAAGGGGTGAAAAGCAGACCGTGCAGGGTGCATGGTGGAGAGGCCCAAGGACTTGGACGTAGCCCGAGAGTCCTTGAAGCGCTCTAGCGCACTGTCTGCTTTGTCGCCGAACAGGCGACGGCCATCGAAGGGCATGCTCATCAAGGTGTTCTGGACATCCCCTGAAAAGCCAGTCGTCCTCAACCAGGCGTGGCGGCGAAGCGCCACTGACGTTGAAATAGTCCTACCCAGTGAGTCGGCAGTGTCCAATCCACAACGTATGGCGGACTTTGCTGTGTCTCTCCCCTCGGCAACAGCACGGGAGAGCACGGCCCGGGCCTCCTCCGGGCACTGAGGCAGCACCTGCGCGACCGTATCCCACACGGAGTGGGAATAACGGCCCAAGAGGCATGCCGTGTTCACCGATCGCAGTCCTAAACTGGAGGAAGAAAACAACTTCTTCCCAAGTTGATCCAGTTTCTTGGATTCCCTGTCCGGTGGTGCGGTAGGGAATGTGCTCTGGGATGTTGAGGCTTGGACGACCAAGCTCTCGGGGGAGGGGTGTTGGGAGAGGAAAATGGGGTCGCCCGGAGCCGGGCGGTGGTGTCGGGCAACCATCCTATCCACAGGAGCCCCTGTGGTGGGCATGGACCAGGTGCCCAAAAGGATGTCTGTTAGGGCCTCATTAAACGGCAGCAGGGGTTCCGAAGAGCTCGCTGCCGGCTGAAGCACCTCTGTCAGGAGGTTAGTCCTGACTGCCACCGTAGGAAGCTCGAGGTTGAGAGCCTCGGCCGCCCTACGCAACACCACTGCGTAAGACGCTCCCTCCTCCGTAGCCACGGTAGGAGGAGACAACATGCCAAGGTCTGGCGAGGTATCCAAACCACTGGCATCCCCCAGGTCCTCTCTCCAGTCCTGGTCATATTCTATCTGGGCAGTGAGAGGGTCCTCAGACCCCTCCCAGTCTTCCTCACACTCCTCTGGCTGCCAAACTGGCTGAAATTGGCCAGGGTGGAAAGTAGGCACAAAAGTACCCATCGGCATCGGGTCCGGCGTCGCCCGACGCCGGTCTGACCCCGTTTCCACATGGAGGGGGAAGCTGGGGTCGACGTCGGCTGGGGGTCCAGCCGGCGTCGTCTGCAGACGTGGTGCCGGTGGAGTCGGCGCCGGTGGAGGTGTTACGAGGTTGACCAGCGCCAATCCGGGGGCCCTGTGGTGCCGAGGCCGAAGCCGCCGGCGTCGAAGGCCTAGGGTCCCCAGCCAAGTCCGCGGGGCCCGAGGGCGCACCGGCGGAGTTGGACTGCCCAAATATAGCGTGCATGGCTTCGTAAAACTGACGAAGCTGGGCAGGGGTCGCTGCCGGTCCCGGAAAGGGTGGGAAGGCCGGAGTCGACCCTGAAGGCTCTGCACGCGGAGCTGCGGGAGTGGCACCACCCGCACCCTGCATCGCATCGGCCGACGGACGAGGGGAAGTCGAAGAGCGACGACGCTTCTTCGACTTCTTCTTATGCTTCGACTTACCCGACCCGAGTGCAAAGACTTCGTCGAAGAGGAATGATGATGGCTCCGCGATCGGTCCCTCAACCTCCCACGCGACCGGGACCTTGCGCAACGAGGAGCCGACTGCCGGGCCTCGAGGAGCTTTCGGGGACCGCTCCCGCAAAGACTTCGGAGCCATGGTTCGGCAGTCGGAGCACGACTTGGGGTCGTGGTCGCACTCCAAGCAGAAGAGACACACGCGGTGCGGATCCGTCACCGACATCATGCGCGAACAGGAACCGCAGGACTTAAAACCGGGCATCCCTCGTGCTACCAGGAGTCGAACGACTCGAAAAGATGTCGAAAAAGTTGCAAAAAACTCAGTCAAAAAATGACTGGGGTACCGCTCTTCCCGGATCTGCGCTTGCTGGCGCGGAAAGAGAAAGAACTGACGTCAGGCGCAAGGGCGGTGTCTAGGTATCTTCCACGACGCCAACGACAGACGCGGAGTCGACCGACGACACCTACCGACGCGCAGGGGTACAGCTGACGAAAAACTTTCCGGATCCAGTCTGACGCCTGGGGGTAATTCTAAGGTAAGGAATCTATAACTAACGTCTTTCTTTCAGATGTATGTTTTCAGGCCTAGGACTAGGAATGTCAAGTGACGTGTCCCACTGGCTCCTATGCCCCATTGCGGAAACCTATATAGGGTAGAGCTGTGCACAGGGGAATGGCACGCGCTGCGCAAACATAGACTTTTTTTCCCAGTAGGGAAACATTTTTCTGATGAAGGAACTTCCACCTCCCTACCAGTACATGCATGACTGATCCGATCTATCTGCCTTCCTGGAAGGGGTCTTTATAGAGCTCTTTGGCTATAGAGAAATCTCTGACAATTTCCAAGGTAGGGAAAGGGTAAGAGTTCAGCTTCTGAATCCCACAAACATACAAGTTTTGTGAACCTTCTTGCCGTATAATGCAAACCATGCTTTGTTCAGCCGACTTCCCACCCACCGAATGGATTTCTCTGCGCTCGAGACAAAGAAATTCACAGTGGTAGAACCAGTTGTACCTGTCTGGAACAGTGGCAGCTCCTCCGCTAAGGCGGAAAAGCGTTGCCCCACTGCTTTATAGCAGTGAAATAAAGGAAAAATAAAATGATAATAACTAGACATTATCATTTTATTTGTTCCTGGCCGGCTGCTTTGCGGGCAGGTCAGCGTTCTGATTGGTCGGGAGAGCCGGGGTGCTTACTGTTCCGTTCCCGACGTGAGGAGAGACGGAGGAGAGACGCAGCGATAAAGTAGGTGTTTTTTCCCCTTATTTTTAGATACCCTCCATTGCGCCCCACCCCCCACCTCCCGCCCCGCCACTCCCGATCCGTGCCGGCCGCCACTGGTCTGGGGCCCTGTTGTAAATCCCCATCAAGTGTAAATGTAGCCTTTTTGACCCATTAACCCATGTTTATGGACAAAAATGTCTTTATGAACCGGGCCCTGTGCTATTAGGAAGAAAGAATTGTGTATGATTCAGTTCACTACAATTATATCATTCTGAGGGCAAGTATCAAATAAGTTATATATATTTGTTATAATAGTAATGCTATCACTACAACTGCTGCTTCTACTACTGCTACTACTGCTGCTACTACAACTACATCTGCTGCTACTACAATTACTGATGCTACTGATGCTACAATTGATGCAACAACAGCTACTACTCCTGCTGCTACAACTACTACTGCTGCACTACAACTGCTGCTATGATTACTACTTCTGCTGCTACTACTACTACTGCTGCTACTACTGCTGCTGCTACTGCTACTACTCATACTACTGCTATTACAACTACTGATGCTACTTCAACTACTAGTACAACTGCTGCTACTAATGCTGCTACTACTACTACTGCTGCACTACAACTGCTGCTATGCTTACTACTTCTGCTGCTACTACTACTACTGCTGCTACTACTGCTGCTGCTACTGCTACTACTCATACTACTGCTATTACAACTACTGATGCTACTACAACTACTAGTACAACTGCTGCTACTAATGCTGCTACTACTACTACTGCTACTACAAATGCTGCTACTACTACTGCTACTACTACTGGCACTACTACAACTGCTGCTACTTCTACTTCTGCTACAACTATGGCTAATAATAAGTGCTAATACAGCACTATTAAGAATAATGTAACAACGTCAAGATTAATAATAATAGCAATATTAATAATACGGCATCATAGCTTGCTGCAGAGGCTTTAAGGATTATGTTACTTACCCTGTAAGCATCTGATCTTGGCATGTGGAGCTGTAGATTCACATGCTTTGCATACTCCTGCCATCTAGAGTTGGGTCCAGATGTTTTTCTTTGAAGAAGTCTTTTCCAGTCACGAGGTAAGGTGACTCCTCCTTTCGATGATAGTGCGCATGGGCATCGACTCCATTGTTAGTTTGTTTTCCCGCAAGAGGGTGAGAATGGAGTAAGTAGGTGTAGCACAGAGATGTCAGTGTACGTAATGTAAATAATAAGAACTGCAACAACCATAGGTGTCTGGGGAAAAGTGGGGCGCATGTGAATCTACAGCTGTACATGCCAAAAACAGATGCTTACAGGGTAAATAACATAATCCGTTTGAGGCATGTGTGCTGTAGATCACATGCTTTGCATAGACTGTATAGCAGTACCTTCCAAAAGCGGTGGCTAACCAGTGGGTGTTGCAGTTGTCTGATAAAGTGTTCTTAGCACTGCCTGTCCTACATTAGCTTGTTGGTGTGCTAATACATCCACACACTAATGTTTGGTAAAAACCTTTATGGGTTCCGGTGTAGCGTGCTACTTGCCAAAAAAGCGCTTCAACAGCCCATCAGGGGTAACAAGCGCTATATAAATTGCAAACCTTTTTCCCTCTTCTATCCCTCCCCTATCCTTCTCAATCCAAATAAGTGACTAACATATCCACCACTCAAATTACTTTCATATTTCACTATACTAATTCAACACTAATCCTTTATGGGTTCCAGAGCAGCGTGCTACTCGCCAAAAAAGTGCTTCAACACCGCATCAGGGGTAGCAAGCGCTATATAAATGCAAACCTCTTTCCCTCTTCTATCCCGCCGCTACCCTTCTCTATCCAAATAACTGAATAACATATCCACCACTCAAATT
This sequence comes from Calotriton arnoldi, assembly GCA_963921515.1. Lineage (NCBI taxonomy): Eukaryota > Metazoa > Chordata > Amphibia > Caudata > Salamandridae > Calotriton > Calotriton arnoldi. The sequence continues at coordinate 7,105,534 of CAWUFW010000013.1, read as the reverse complement.
ACTTTCATATTTCACTATACTAATTTTCAACACTAATCCTTTATGGGTTCCGGAGTAGCGTGCTACTCGCCAAAAAAGCGCTTCAACACCCCATCTGGGGTAACAAGCGCTATAGAAATGCAAACTTTTTTCCCTCTTCCATCCCTCCCCCACCCTTCTCAATCCAAATAACTAACATATGAACCACTAAAATTACTTTAATATTTCACTATACTAATTCAACACTAATCCTTTATGGGTTCAGGAGTAGCGTGCTACTCGCCAAAAAAGCGCTTTAACACCCCATCAGGGTTAACAAGCGCTATATAAATGCAAACCTTTTTCCCTCTTCTATCCCTCTGCTATCCTTCTCACTCCAAATAACTGACTAATATCCACCACTCAAATTACTTTCATATTTCATTATACTAATTCACCACTAATCCTTTATGGGTTTCCGGAGTAGCATGCTACTCGCCAAAAAAGCGCTTCAACACCCCATCAGGGGTAACAAGGGCTATATAAATACAAACCTTTTTTTCCCTCTTCTATCCTTCCGCTATCCTTCTGAATCCAAATAACTGACTAACCTATCCACCACTCACATTACTTTCATATTTCACTATACTAATTCACCACTAATCCTTTATGGGTTTCCGGAGTAGCATGCTACTCGCCAAAAAGTGCTTCAACATCCATTAGGGGTAACAAGCGCTATATAAATACAAACCTTTCTCCCTCTTCTATACCTCCGCTATCCTTCTGAATCCAAATAACTGACTAACCTATCCACCACTCACATTACTTTCATATTTCACTATATTAATTCAACACTAATCCTTTATGGGTTCCAGAGTAGCGTGCTACTCACCGAAAAAGTGCTTTGACGCCTCATGAGGGGTAGTAAGCGCTATATAAATGCAATTACAATACAATGTTTGGTAAATGTGTGTGGTGTGGACCATGTAGCTGCTTTACATATGTCAGTTATTGGAATGTTACCTAAAAAGGCCATTGAAGCTCCTATTTTACGAGTAGGATGTGCTTTAGGAGGTACTGTAAAAGTTATTTTAGCTATAACATAACAGGTTTGAATACATTTAACAATTCATCTATAAATAGTGGATTTAGAGATAGGATTTCCTTTATGAGGTGGAGCAAAGGCAACGAAAAGTTGTTTTGCAAAAATCTTTTGTTCTATCAATGTAATATAACAGTGCCCTTTTGACATCAAGTGTCTGTAGAGCTCTTTCTGCTACTGAAACAGGTTGAGGGAAGAAAACAGGTAACTCAACTGATTGATTAATATGAAAAGCAGAGACTACTTTTGGAAGGAATTTTGGGTTTGCACGAAGGACCACTCTATTTTTATAAAGTTGAAAAAATGTTTTTTCTAAAGTTAACGCCTGTAGCTCACCAACACGTTTTAGTGAAGTGATAGCAATTGGAAAGGCAACCTTCCAAGAAAGAAACTGCAATGAACAATTGTGCAATGGTTCAAAAGGTGGACCCATAAGTCTTGTGATAACAATATTAAAGTTCCAAACAGGTGCAGGTGGTACCCTAGGTGGTATTATTCTTTTAAGGCCTTCCATAAAGGCTTTAATTACTGGGTTTTTGAATAAGGATAAATGTTGTCTATTTTGAAGATATGCGGCTACTGCCCCCAGATGTAGTTGAATAGATGTGTAGGCTAAGCCTGCTTGTTGTTGATGCAAAAGATAACAAATAATTTGTTGTATAGATGCATCAGGTGGATCAATTGTATTTGTATGACACTACATAACAAACCTTTTCCACTTTGCTGCATAACATGCCCTAGTGGTTGGTTTTCTGGCTTCCTTAAAGAATTGACATATAATCTGTTGGTAGGTTTAGGTATCCGAATTCTATGATTTCAGGAGCCAGATCGCTAGGTTGAGCTCCTTGGGGTTTGGATGTCTGATTTCTCCACGATTCTGTGCGAGAAGGTTGGAAGTGAGGTGCAGTTTTTGGTGTGGAACTACTGACAGTTCTAGTAGTGTGGTGAACCATGGTTGACGAGCCCATGTGGGAGCCACTAGAATCAGTGTGAGTGATGTCTGAGTTTCCGACCAGAAATGGAAGGAGAGGGAGAGGGGGAAAAGCGTAAGCAAATATCCCTGACCAGTTCATCCATAGGGCATTGCCTTTGGATAGATGGTGTGGGAATCTGGAGGCGAAGTTTGGGCATTTTGAGTTCTCTGCTGTGGCAAAGAGGTCTATTTGTGGGAACCCTCATTTTTGAAGTATGGAAGGAGAACCTGGGGATGAAGTTCCCATTCGTATCTTTGTTGCCGCATCCTGCTGAGGAGGTCGGCAAAATGGTTGTGCATCCCTGGGAGGTGTTCTGCCAGAAGGTGAATTTTGTGATGTATTGCCCAGCGCCAAATGGTCTGAGAGAGGCGTGACAGCTGAAGAGAATGTGTTCCTTGCTGTTTTTGTGCATAGTACATAGCTGTCACGTTGTCCTTTTGGACTAGGACAACTTTCCCTATGAGGTGAGGTTGAAAAGCCTTTAGTGTTAGATAGACAACTAGAAGCTCCAGATAACTGATGTGGAGACTTTTGTGTTTGTTGTCCCATAGGCCCTGAACTGTTAGATGTTGGAGATGGGCACCCCAACCTGTAAGAGATGCATCTGCTGTTAGTACGACTTGTGGAATCGGGTCGATGAAGGGCCACGCTTTTGATAGGTTTTGTGTGTTCCACCACTGCAGAGAACGATGAGTGCGGCTGTCCACCAACCCTAGATCTGTTAATTGACCCAGTGATTGATTCCACTGACGTGCTAAGCATTCCTGTAGAGGACGCATGTGTAATCTTGCGTGAGGTACTATTGTGATGCATGATGCCATCATCCCTAGTAGCTGCATGAAAGTTTTGACTGTTAACTATTGATTGTTTTGAAACTGTTGTAATAAAGTTAGGAAGTTTTGAATTCTGGCTGCATCGGGAGAGGCTAGAGTTGTGTAAGTGTTTAGCGTTGCTCCTAGATATATTTGCAGTTGTGAGGGTTGAAGATGGGATTTTTGCACATTGACTGTAAATCCCAAATGATGGAGAAGGTTTATGGTAGTTTGAGTGTGTTGTAAGCACTTTTGGTGTGTGTTGGGTTTGATGAGCCAATGGTCTAGATATGGAAAGACATGAATTTGTTATCTTCTTAGATGAGCTGCTACTACTGATAGACATTTTGTGAAAACTGGGTGCAGTAGTCACTCCGAATGAGAGTACTTTGAATTGATAGTGGTTTCCTGCTATCACAAATCTGAGATATTTGCGATGTGCTGGGTGAACTGGAATGTGGAGGTATGCATCCTTTAAGTCTAGTGTTGACATAAAGTCGCCTTGTTGTAAAAGTGGAAGCACTTGTTGAAGTGTGACCATATGGAAGTGTTCTGACAGTATGTACAGGTTTAGCGGTCTGAGATCTAATATGGGTGTTGAGACCCGTCCTTTTTGGGGATTAGGAAGTAAAGTGAGTAAACTCCAGATCCTTGGTGTTGTATTGCAACTGGTTCTATAGCTCCTTTTGTTAAAAGAGCTTGCACTTCTATATTGAGGAGCTGTAAGTGTTGTAACAAAAGTTTGTGATTGGGAGCTGGAATATTGGGAGAATTGCTGGTGAGTTCCAGGCAATAGCCATGTTGGATAATGTCTAATACCCATTTGTCTGATGTTACTGATTGTCAAATGGGAAGAAAGTGTTGCAGTCTGCCCCCGACAGGTGTAAGGTGGTCGGGAGGAATTATAGGCAAGTCACTGTTTATTGGGAGATGGAGAGGTATGTGTTAGTGTGCCTTTTCCTCTGCCTTTGAAATTGTTCCCTCTATAACCGCCCTTATAGAAACCTCTAGCTGGAGAGGGTTGTGTGTTTGATTTATATGAGGACACATCTGAGAGATTACTTTTGGATCCTCCTCTAAAGAATGAGCGGCGAAAGGAGCCTCTATTGGAAGGTGACTGAAGGGCTCCCATTGATTTCGCCACCTCTGTTTCTTTTTTCATTTTCTCAAGTGACTCATCCACTTGAGGTCCAAAAAGATGTTATTTGTCAAAGGGGACATTAAGAATAGATTGTGGAACATCTGGTTTAAACCCAGAGATTCTGAGCCATGCATGTCTTCTAAGGAGAATGCTGGTGTTAATTCCCCTTGCTGCAGTGTCAGCAGCTTCTAGTGCACATCTAATGGAGGAATTAGGTATTAATTTTCCCTCCTGTACTAGTTCCAGTCCTCTTTTTATACTCCTCTGGGAGGTGTGGGAGTAGCTCCTCCATTTCGTCCCAGTGGGCTCTATCATATCTCGCCAATAGGCCTTGTGTGTTGGCTATACGCCAGTGGTTGGCGGATTGTGCAGCTACTCTTACCTGATGCATCTATTAATTTAGACTCCTTGACTGGAGGCGGTGCATCTGCTGTAGTTTGTGAATTTGCTCTCTTCCGAGCATTGGATACCACTAGGGAATCTAAAGGCAACTGCCCCTTAATAAAAATTGGGTCAGATGGTGGAGGTTTGTATTTATTGTCAACCCTAGGTGTTAATATACGGGCACGTACGGGGTCTTTAAAAATGTCATCGGCATGTCGCATCATGCCTTTTAACATAGGTAAACTTTGAGTTATTCTATGTGTAGAACCTAGTGTTTCAAATAAAAAATCCTCTTCTAAAGATTCCTTGTATAGTGTAACTCCATGGTATGATGCTGCCCTTGAAATTAACTCCTGGTATGATGTGTTGTCATCTGGAAGTGATGGTTTTGCAGGGTATAAATCAGGATCATTATCCATTGGTGAATCAATATTATAATTAAGGCTCCCTGTTTTCCCTTTTTACTGATTTTTACAGATAAATACAGACAGAATATCATTTATTTTCCTGTCTGCATTTATTTTTAAATGTGGATAAAAACGGAAATTGGGTTGTTTTTGAGTGATTCTGAATGCTATCAATCATGACTGCCAGGCCAATAGCTGTGCAGATTGACAGGCAAGGGGATTACAAAAATATAGGGATTTAAGGAAAGAGCTTTCAACAGCAGTAGATTTGCACAACCTTGATATTAAAATGTATATATTTTCTTGCAAGTGCATATTTTACCATCTGAGTGTGTATATATCATTAAAACCTGCCAGGCGTTCAGGCATGAGTGCGCATTGACTGGTTAAATAAATGCAGCAATATACTCATTTCAGCTTCATTTTTTCACAAAACCTAAAATAAATATGGATAAATACAGGTAAAGTTAGCAAAAAATAAATATGGATAAATATAGACGGAAATGACCAAAATATAAATACCATAAAACCGGGAGCCCTAATTATAATCATTCCATGGATCTATTGTTGGTGGACTATTGTCATCCCCATCCCCTATATCAGGCTCCGTGTGCGGAGAACCCTGTGGTGTGATATCTAAAGGGTTTAAGCATGGTAGTGGTGAAGTTGGTGGAGGGAATTGAGGGTTAGGCTGGAGAGGACTTGTAGCCACGTCCTTTTTCTTCTTTAGAAGAATTTTGTAGCTTGTATCCTCTGAAATAATCTTCCTTTTGGAAGGTGTTACATCCTTTGCCAATATATGTCTAGTGTCTGGATTAATGTACATTTTCTTTCGCTTAGGATCCAGTTTCTCCTTCATAATTTCCAGGATAGGTTCCGGAGGTTTTTAAAGGGCATCTTTTATTTTCTGTGCTGAAATTTTAGGGGCTGAGCTGGACCTGTCTTTTTTATCCTTTGGAGCCGAAGGTTTTGGTTCCAAGGGTGCCTTTTCATGGCTCAAGCCGGAGCTTGAAGGCTTGGTGTGCTGTTTTAGTGCCGAGCCCGAAGGCGGGCGTTAGAAGCAGTCTCTCGGTGCCGACCATGGCCAGAAGGCAGTGGTGGCCCAGAAGCCTTTTGTTTGGTGGTTGTTAGTTTGGTGGGCAAGGAGGCTTTGGTACTCATGGCACCCTGTCCCGCTGGAATGTCTTCGGACTCTAGGTCGATCTACAGTTCTGAGTCTGATTCATAGGCAGAGAAGGCCTCCTCTTATTTTGCTGCTGACGCTTCCATCTCCTCCTGTTAGGTATCTTCTCTGAAGATATCCGGGGTGTGTTCGATGTTCGGCCGCTGCATGTCCCTTTGTTGAGCCTGATGGTCCCGCAAAGTCTTTTTCGACCAGAACGATCGACAAGCATCGCAATTTTCTTCCTTGTGATCCGGTGAGAGGCACAAGTTGAAGACTTTATGCAGGTCCGTGCGTGAATATTTGGACTGGCACCGAGGACAGAATTGAAACGGAGTCCATTACATCAGCAGAAGACTTGATGTTAGTGACGGAGTGGAAGTAACCGACGCAGCTAGGCCCAAAGGCAGCCAATAGTTATTCTCGATCGAAGATGGAGATTTTTTCAAATTTTCGAAACGTGGAGGATGGTGAAAAGCGTACGATACAATACCGATGAGGGTACGGTGGGTTGCGCACCAAGGGAATCCCAAAGAACGGGTTCGAACCAGAGCACTGCAAACCACATCCGAACCCGATGTCGGAAAGAAAACAATCTAACAATGGAGTCGATGCCCATGCGCACTATCACCGAAAGGAGGAGTCACCTTACCTCGTGACTGGAAAAGACTTCTTCGAAGAAAAACAACTTGCAAACATCCGGACCCAACACTAGATGGCACGAGTATGCAAAGTATGTGCATCTACAGCACACATGCCTCAAACTGGTTGTTACCCTGAAACTAGAATGAGGGAGAGGGTATTTAACAACCGGTATTGCCTGAGTCAAAAGGGCTATAAGATCATTCCACCCACTGGGGTAGGTGTTTTATATTATAAAGAGTGAAAATGAAACGCAAATATTGAAATGATAGAGCAGAAGTCCTATACCATTCTTTACTGCCTCTGAGGCGCTTCATTGGCTTCAATGCTCTTGATATCCCAATGTTCTAATAACTAATAATAATATTAGTAACTAGTGTTCATATTTTTAACTCTCCCATGTAAATGGCATATATTACCGCCAAGGGGTCCAGGGCACTCAGGGGGGTGCTGCCGCCGCTGAAGATTGCCCACACCGTGATGCCAAAACTCCACTTGTCTGATTCCAGGGCCACGTTTGCGGGGTCCTCAATGCACTCTGGGGCCACCCAAGGAATGCGTTCTACCAGCACTGGAAGGAAAGCACAAGAGAGTGAGTTTGGGGACTCGTGCATACAGGGCACGAGGCTAACACAAGACATGGAAATATACTCCTTAAGGGGGTGGAGGGACTCATTGTTAATTCTCAAATATCAGGTGTCACTAACATATTGGGGTTGTTTGCTTAATGACGCTATAATCACTTTTGCATGAAAGTCTGCCTTTCTGTGAGGGCTTTTATGGAGCTGCCTTCACCAGACATGCTGTGGATCACTCACTTTACATCGGGCAGCTTGTGTTTCCTCCTCAAGTTGGTTGGTGGATGGTGTTCCAATGCATGGATTTTTGGACTGTATGTCAAATTACATCTTACTTTTTGGTCTCTCCCTTTCCCTATCAGCAGATTCTTTTTTGAGTCCATGTCTTGTAGTCTTGCACCCTCTTGTGGTCATTTGTCATGGCGATGTAAGGCAGTTGCCTGCTGTGACCTTAAGGTTGCACCAGCCCTAGGTGGATGCTGAAGCCAGGGGCATCTACATGCTGCTGGAGTCATGGATGGAGGATCTGTTACTTTCGTAGAGGATTCTCGTTTCCCACCCACCTAGAAATCAACGCATTAGTTTATTTGAGGGTTGAAAGACTAAGCTGTGATCTTTTAGAGGAAGTCATGTGACTAGGAAAAGAGGGTGTAGGATGGGAACATCGAATTCCAAATATCGACGGGACAGAATACCAATACCACAGTATCAAGGGACAAAATATCAAAAGGTACATTTCTACTCATTTTACATACCTAACTCCACACATACCTAAATCCTTACCTCCCCCATGCATTTAGCTTTCCATATCTTGTCCCTCAATATTGTGGTCACAATATTCTGCTCCGTTGATTTTTGGGATGTGATATTCCCTGCTACAATTGGAAAAGAGGGGTGCATGGGATGTAAGTACTTCTCAGGAAGCTGGGCAAAGTAGTTGACAACTGTTGCAGTTCGCGAAATTGCAAAGCCTGCCAACATTGCAAAATTTTGAACTCCTGGAAAAAAAGGCAAGACTATTTTCAAATAAAATCATTATTTTTCTTATGAATTCTTCTTTAATAGGCCTATTGTCCTGCACAACCTACTTGTCTGAAAATAAAAAAAAATAAAAACCTTCACAAAATTTGCATAAGCAGAGTTTTACTTTTTTGCACACCCATAGTAAAGATTTAATGGATTTTGTGATCACTTGTCAAATGCGCTACTTTAGCTGCAACGTTTCGCTGCATGTTTCGAGAACTGGAAGTTCACAGAGGAATCTACGCAGAGAGGTTTGCATGAGTGTAGCTTTACCCATTTCCGAAATTTGTAAAAGTTTTCTAGGTTAAATCTGGAAACCTGTGACAGTCACAGCTTCAAAGCGTAATCCTAGAACAGTCTGGTGAATTCCCTTTTCTCTCTTTGGCGGTGGCATTTCTTGGGTTGGAATGGGTCAGAGTGTAATTTGTGAATACCCACCAGCTCTAAAGTTTGTGACGATTAAACTTTCCATGCATGCTGGGAGCAGGAATGTTACCGCCTGACAGAGTGAGATTTACTCATGGACAGTATTACTCAGCCGTGGAGTAATTCTGCAGTTGTTATATCAAAAGTACATTCACCTTTGGTGAATTTCTTGCAGGCATCAGTCTGGCCATTTTCTGATGCACAAATCCCAGTTAAACATACAATCGGCTTCTTGAGTCGGTCCCGCTCTCCCTATTCGACCTAGAGTCAGTGGATGTAAGAGGTCTACTCCCTGAAGAGAGATACTGTTTGCATGAAACCTTTCATGCACTTTAAAGCATGTACTTAGTTAACATGGCGAGTAGCAGCCAAGGGCAGTGCTTCTTAACCTTGTAACTTCTGTGGACCCCACTGAATCATTACTGGAAGCAATTTCTACGATTTGAAACTCAAAACAATATACAAAAATACTTGCACATGTTCAAATATTGAAATATTTTGTTTAATTCATATTCAAATATAGAAAAACTTTTCTCATTTTCATTGTTTCATTGTTTCTTCTTTATTTGTATATACTTTATTGATTTTAAATTATTAATTTTGCTATTATTTAATAAATAAAATAGTCGCGGATCCCCTGAGTTCACCTCGCGGACTCCCAGGGGTCCTCGGACCACAGGTTAGGAACCACTGGTACTCACCTTCCTGAGTCAGGGTGCTGATGCCAACCCCAGGGTCACTGAGCTTGATAAAGGGGGCACTTCCAGAGGAGGCGTCGCCCTCCCGGGCTAGTAGCACCTTCTTGGCAGAAACATTGCCATGAATGATATTCTTATCTTCCTGTTAATTTGAAGACAATTGGGCAGAGAGATCAGGAGAACAAATTTAGTGTACAAATCTGATGGACATTCTAAATTGTTCAATAACTTAAAGAAATGCTTTACTGTACTCAAGAACGTTCTGTATAAGCCATGTGAAAATTTCGGGAATTTAGGCTTACTTCTCAAATCTTCATTTGTGTGCAAACTTTTTGTCTGAGATAGTGTCCCCTCAACATCCTTTTGTTTGGGGGTGCGATATGTCTCACAAAAAAATCACGTTTTGTCAATAGATTTGGAAATTTCCTGAAGCTCAACATATTTTAAAAACAAACTTTCTGAGTTTGACTGAAGCACACACATATATATATATATATATATATATATATATATATATATATATATATATATATAATTTATTGTGTTTTTCTATATAGGAAGGAGGACTCTATTTGTTTTCTATAAAAGCACTTTTGTTATGCTAATATTTTTGGTGGTGGTCTGGGTTAACACCATCATGGGCGATGCAAGTGACATTGAGCTAAGCTTCTAGTTTTCTTTGTTGTGGGTTGCAGATTTTGTTAGAGCACTTCACAACTGTATTTAATTGAAAGGGAATTATTCTGGGTTCTTTAGTTTAGAATTAATTTTGGCTTCTATTTGGAGAAACTGATTTTAGCAAATTAAGTGTCAGGAGTCCTATGTAGGCACTTTACTAATCTCATAGTGAAGCTGCAATTCTCAAAGGATTTTAATATTTTGTGGTAGACCAGTGTCCTAACATTCATTTTCAGGTAGGGTTTCGGTGTTTATCAATTTGTGGGGTGATTCAGATTGAAGAACAAGTTACTTACCTTCGGCAACAATATATCTGTGAGAGACATAGATTAGTTATAGATTCCTTACCTTAGAATTACCCCCAGGCGTCAGACTGCATTCGGAGAATTTTTTCGTCAGCAGTACCCCTGCGCGTCGAAAGGTGGCGTCGGTCGACTCCCCGTTCGTTGTTGGTGTCGTGGTCGCCGGGATGACGTCGCGGTAGATACTTAGACGCCACCCTCGTGCGCTGACGTCAGTTCTTTTACACGACATTCCACGCCAGAAGCGCAGAGCCATGCAAGACACTGACCACTGGTGCACAAAACTAGGGCCCTGAAAGGGATTCCCTGACCCTAGAAGTCAGTTTGCAGAACGGGGAGGATGGGTGGGGTGGTAAGGAATCTATAACTAATCTATGCCTCTTACAGATATATCGTTACCGAAGGTAAGTAACTTGTTCATCTGAAAGAGACAATTAGTTTTAGATTCTTTACCTTAGAATAGATACCCCAGCAATACCAACCCCGGAGGTGGGTCTGCGGACTAAGTTCACACCAGAAAGTCCTGGAGAACAGAACGGCCAAAGAAGCCGTTTCTCCGGACTTGGCTGTCCAGGCAGTAGTGTTTTGTGAACATGTGCAGAGATGCCCACGTAGCTGCCCGACAGATGTCATTGAGGGGAACTCCCCGTCCCAAAGCAGTGGTAGCTGCTGTCACCCTGGTGGAATGGGCGTGCAGTCCCACTGGAGGCTCCTTCTTTGCCAAAGAGTAGCAAGCTTTTATGCACAAAACGACCCACCTAGAGATGGTCTGTTTGTGCACGGCCTGACCTTTTTTGGCGCCCACGTAGCCAACAAAGAGCTGGTCATCCACCCGGAATTGCTTGGTGCGATCCAAATAAAAGGAAAGCGCTCGTTTTGGATCCAGACGGTGGAGCCTCTCTTCCTCTTTAGAAGGATGCGGAGGCGGAAAGAAGGTGGGGAAAGTGATGGTTTGACCAATGTGAAAAGAAGTAACCACCTTCGGAAGAAAGGAAGGTCTGGTTCTGAGGACCACCTTGTCCGGATGAACAGCCAGAAAAGGAGGTTTTGAAGAAAGAGCTTGGAGCTCACTCACCCTGCGAGCAGAGGTGATGGCCACCAGAAAAGCGGTCTTTAGAGTAAGAAGTCTGAGAGGACAGTTATGAAGCGGCTCAATGGGAGCGCACATAAGGTAAGTAAGAACCAAGTTCAAGTCCCACTGAGGCATTATGAAGGGAACAGGAGGAAAAAGATGAGTAATGCCCTTAAGGAAGCGATTTACAACAGGGGACTTGAAAAGAGAAGGCTGATCAGGAAGCCTAAGAAAGGCTGAAATGGTTGAGAGGTAGCCCTTAAGAGTGCCCAGAGCAGAGCCCTGCCGGGCTAAAGAAAGGAGGAACAAGAGAACCTCAGAAAGAGGGGTAGAAAGGGGATCCACAGCCTTTGCTGTGCACCATGCCACAAATTTGTTCCATCTGCAGGCGTATACCGTCTTGGTGATCTTCTTCAGCACTCTGGGCAGAAGTGGTATAGGCGGAAAGGCGTATAGAAGATTGCAACTTCACTCGCGACTAAAAGCGTCGCCTAGCGAGTGCCGCCTTGGAAATTCCAACGTGCAGAAGTGCTGACATTGCACGTTTTCTTTGGTGGCGAATAGATCTAACCAAGGCTCTCCCGACCGCTGAAAGAGACCTTGCGCCACCTCCGAGTGAAGACGCCATTCGTGATCCATCATGCACCTGCGGCTGAGTTGGTCCACCCTGGTGTTCAGGGAACCTGCCAGGTGTTGAACCACCAGGGATATGCCCTGATGTTCCAGCCATGTCCAGAGATGGAGAGCCTCTTGACATAGGGTCCACAACCCCACCCCACCCTGTTTGTTGCAGTACCACATGGCAGTGGTGTTGTCCGTGAACACCTGCACTACTCTTTCCCTGACAGAGGGAAGGAATGCTTTTAGTGCAAGACGGATCGAAGCTCCAGAAGGTTGATGTGGAGCCCGGACTCCGTCGGAGACCAGAGGCCTCTGATCTCCGCCTCTCCCATGTGGCCGCCCCATCCCAGCAGTGATGCATCCGTCACCACTGTGAACTCTGGTTGGGGAAGGGAGAGGGATCTGCCGTTGACCCTATCCTGGTTCGTTAGCCATCACTGCAATTGACGTACAGTGCCCTCCGAGATCTGGACGCAATCGGACAGATTCCTCTGATGCTGCGCCCACTGGAACTTCAGGTCCCACTGCAGAGCCCGCATATGCCACCTGGCATGATCTAACAGCAGGATGCAGGAAGCCATGAGGCCCAGCAGCCTCAGGGTCATCCTGACCGAAACCAGGGATAGAGGCTGGAAGATCGGAATCATAGCCCGAATATCCCGGACTCGCTGTTCGGGAGGATAAGCCCGAAACTGCGTAGTATCCAGAACCGCTCCAATGAAAAGGAGCTTCTGAGAGGGAGTCAGGTGTGACTTAGGCACGTTGATAGAGAACCCCAGCGAATGCAGGAGGTTCGCCGTAGTCTGGAGGTGGGAGACAACAGCCTGGGAAAGACTGGAACCCCAGATCTGCGCAGATGAGCTGCGACCACCGCCATCACTTTTGTGAACACCCGAGGGGCGCTGGTAAGGCCAAAGGGGAGCACGGTAAACTGAAAGTGCTTCTGGCCTACCGTGAACCGCAGGTAACGCCGGTGGGCCGGCAGGACGGGGATGTGAAAATAGGCATCCTGCAAGTCCAACGCTACCATCCAGTCTCCAGGGTCGAGGGCAGACAGGACCTGAGCTAGCGTCAACATTTCGAACTTCTCCTTCCGGAGGAAGCGGTTGACGTTCCAGAGATCCAAGATAGGACGCAGGCCTTTGTCCTTCTTGGGCACCAGAAAGTAGTGGGAATAGCAACCACGACCTACTTCTGGGGCAGGAACTCGCTCAACGGCCCCCTTGGGTAAGAGTGCCGAAACTTCCTGTTGGACAAGGGCCAGATGATCCTTCGACATGCGATGGTGCTGAGGTGGCATGGATGGAGGGGTAGTCTCGAAGGGAAGGGAGTAGCCCCTTCGGACTATTTGCAAAACCCACCTGTCCGACGTGATGGTGCGCCAGTGGGGGAGGTGATGGCGAATCCTGCCACACACTGGCGATTGGTGGCACTGAAAGGTCGGACTAGGAGGGTTTGGAGGCTGCTGCAGAGGGGGCTGTGGTGCACTGGCCTGCTCACTGGCCCCCAGAACCACGGCAGTGGTTCCCACGTCCCCGGCCGTGCAGTAGCTGAACAGCTTGCACCGGCCTGTGGCTTTGGGCGGAACGTGCGGGGCACCCCTTCCGTAGCCACGAAAGGGGCGAAAGGCGGACTGCGCAGGGCGGGTGGTGGAGAGGCCCAAGGACTTGGCCGTAGCCCGAGAGTCCTTAAAGCGCTCTAGAGCGTTGTCCGCCTTGTCGCCGAACAGGTGACGGCCATCAAAGGGCATGTCCAAAAGAGTGGATTCGACATCCCCGGAGAAACCAGTCGACCTCAGCCAGGCGTAGCGTCGAAGGGGCTAACGACATGGAAATCGTCCTGCCTAGCAAGTGGGCGGTATCCAGTCCACAGCGAATGGTAAACTTTGCTGCGTCTCTCCCTTCAGCAACTGCACGGGAGAGTACGGCCCGGGCCTCCTCCGGACACTGGGGCAGCACTTGCGCCACCGTATCCCACACAGAGTGGGTGTAACGGCCCAACAGACATGCAGTGTTTACCGACCGCAGTTCCAAGCTGGAGGAAGAAAACATCTTCTTCCCAAGGTGGTCCAGCTTTTTGGATTGCCTATCAGGTGGTGCATTAGGGAATGCGCCTTTGGATGTAGAGGCTTGGACCACCAAGCTCTCAGGGGTGGGGTGTTGGGAGAGGAAAGTGGGGTCGCCCAGAGCCGGGCGGTGGCGTCGAGCAATCATCCTATCCACAGGAGCCCCTGTGTCGGGCCTGGACCAGGTGCCCAAAAGGATGTCGGTGAGGGCCTCAATGAACGGCAGCAGGGGCTCCGAAGAGCTCGCTGCCGGATGAAGCACCTCTGTCAGGAGGTTAGTCCTGACTGCCACCGTAGGTAGCTCGAGGTTGAGAGCCTCGGCTGCCCTACGCAATACCACAGAGTAAGACGCTCCCTCCTCCGTAGCCACAGTAGGAGGAGACAACATGCCAAGGTCTGGTGAGGTATCCAGACCACTGGCTTCCCCTAGTTCCTCTCTCCAGTCCGGTTCATAACCCAACTGGTCAGTCAAAGGGTCTCCAGAACCCTCTGAGTCCTCCTCACCCTCCTCTAGCTGCCAATCTGGTCTAAAAGAGCCATTTGTCACCCGAGTGGGACGGGTATGCCCAGACGTGGGTCCCATGCTCTCCATGCCACTGGAGTCAAGCTATCCTGGCTGATGAGGGCTGAAAGCCCGAAACCGGTCCTAGGATGCTTGTTTCCAGTCCAGGGAGGACCTGGCCTGGCAGTTCGGGCTGGACTGTTCCCATTGGGCGCAGGGTCAAGACTGATTTGCATATGGCTGGGTCCAAACTGGAATGGCATGGTGAGCAAAAAAACGATGGATTTAGGCCCAGATCTCTGTACTGGGGTGAATGTACGACATTGTTCTGCATTCTGTCCATCAATTGTTGTTTTTGCATTTGTCACCCCGAGTGGGACGGGTATGCCCAGACGTGGGTCCCATGCTCTCCATGCCACTGGAGTCAAGCTATCCTGGCTGATGAGAGCTGAAAGCCTGAAACCGGTCCTAGGATGCTTGTTTCCAGTCCAGGGAGGGCCTGGCCTGGCAGTTCGGGCTGGACTGTTCCCATTGGGCGCAGGGTCAAGACTGATTTGCATATGGCTGGGTCCAAACTGGAATGGCATGGTGAGCAGAAAAACGATGGATTTAGGCCCAGATCTCTGTACTGGGGTGAATGTACGACATTGTTCTGCATTCTGTCCATCAATTGTTGTTTTTGCATTTGTCACCCCGAGTGGGACGGGTATGCCCAGACGTGGGTCCCGTGCTCTCCATGCCACTGGAGTCAAGCTATCCTGGCTGATGAGGGCTGAAAGCCCGAAACCGGTCCTAGGATGCTTGTTTCCAGTTCAGGGAGGACCTGGCCTGGCAGTTCGGGCTGGACTGTTCCCATTGGGCGCAGGGTCAAGACTGATTTGCATATGGCTGGGTCCAAACTGGAATGGCATGGTGAGCAAAAAAACGATGGATTTAGGCACAGATCTCTGTACTGGGGTGAATGTACGACATTGTTCTGCATTCTGTCCATCAATTGTTGTTTTTGCATTTGTCACCCCGAGTGGGACGGGTATGCCCAGACGTGGGTCCCGTGCTCTCCATGCCACTGGAGTCAAGCTATCCTGGCTGATGAGGGCTGAAAGCCCGAAACCGGTCCTAGGATGCTTGTTTCCAGTCCAGGGAGGACCTGGCCTGGCAGTTCGGGCTGGACTGTTCCCATTGGGCGCAGGGTCAAGACTGATTTGCATATGGCTGGGTCCAAACTGGAATGGCATGGTGAGCAAAAAAACGATGGATTTAGGCCCAGATCTCTGTACTGGGGTGAATGTACGACATTGTTCTGCATTCTGTCCATCAATCGTTGTTTTTGCAAGGGTAGAACAGGGGCACAAAAGTAGTCCTGCTCCGTGTCTACATCGGGGTGGAGGCCGGGGTTGACGCCGGCTGGGAACACAACCGGCGTCGGCTGCGGACGTGGTGCCGGTGGATTCGGCGCCGGGGAGGTGTAATCAGGTCGACCGGTGCCGATCCGGATCCAGGCCTGGATCCAAGGGGGCCCTGCGGGGCGGGAGCTGCCGGCGTCGAAGGCCCAGGGCCCCCAGCCGAAGCCACGGGGCACGAAGGCGCGCCGGCAGAGTCAGGCTGCCCAAAGATGGCATGCATCGCTTCGTAAAAGGTGCAAAGCTGGGCAGGGGTCGCTCCGGGTCCCGGGAAGGGAGGGAAACTCGGAGTCGACCCTTGGGGCTCCGCACGTGGAGCCACGGGAAGGGCACCACACGCATCCCTCGTGGCGACGGCCGACCGATGGGGAGAAGTCGAAGAGCGACGGTGCTTCTTCGACTTCTTCTTGTGCTTCGACTTACCTGAGGAGTGCGAAGACTTTGAAGCAGACTGGTGGTGGTGGCTCCGCGACCGGTCCCTTGACCTCCCCCGCGACTGGGACCTCGAACGGCATGGAGCCGACTGCCGGGCCCCGAGAAGCTTTCGGGACCGCTCCCGCAAAGACTTCGGATTCATGGTCCGGCAGTCGGAGCACGACTTGGGGTCGTGGTCGCGCTCAAGGCAAAACAGGCACACGCGTTGCGGATCCGTTACCGACATGAGCCGGCTGCAGGAACCGCAAGCCTTGAAACCGGGCATCCCGGACGTGCACCAGGAGTCGAAGACTCAAAAACGACGTCGACAAAAGTCGGCAAAAAGTCAGTCAAAAAGTG
Source organism: Calotriton arnoldi (assembly GCA_963921515.1). Taxonomy (NCBI): domain Eukaryota; kingdom Metazoa; phylum Chordata; class Amphibia; order Caudata; family Salamandridae; genus Calotriton; species Calotriton arnoldi. The sequence continues at coordinate 7,088,813 of CAWUFW010000013.1, read as the reverse complement.
ACAGGAGGTACCTCTCTCTCCGGATCTGCGCTGGCTGGCGCGGAAAAAGAAAGAACGGACGTCCGCCCGCGAGGGCGGCGTCTAAGTAGCTACCGCGACGTCATCCCAGCGACCACGATGCCAACGCCGAGTCGATCGACTCCACCTTTCGACGCGCAGGGGTACTGCTGACGAAAAAATTCTCCGGATCCAATCTGACGCCTGGGGGTAATTCTAAGGTAAGGAATCTATAACTAATTGTCTCTTTCAGATTATGAGGAACAGAGGCGCTCGATTGACTTCAGGTAGGTTAACGCTTTCTGCGTTCCTCGGTGTGTGGACTATGAGCGGTCTCAGTCACTCACCAGGAAGTTGAGGGCGTAGGCCAGCTGCTTGACCACCTCGAGTTTCCAGCTGGTCGTCACCTTCCCGCTGGCCTTGTGCTTCTTCAGGTAGATATCAAGGGCCCCGTGCTTCACGTACTCTTGTACCATAATACCTGTGCGCCAGCAACACAAAGAACAGCGACTGTGGACATCTCTAAAGCACAACACCAGCCGACGAATACTACCTTCTCTTAGGTTCAAACTTTGTAGGATGACCTATACTTTCAACTTGAAAGTAACATAAATTCATGTTATTTTCCATCCCAAGCAAGCATTTGGTAACTCAAGAAAGAATATTGACAACAATCACAGAATGTAGGAAGCTGGCTCTGTATATATTACACCAAAGTAAGGTACAGTGTGCACAGAGTCCAGTGGATCCGCAGAGGCTTTACAGAGGCTTAAGTAGATAATACTAATGCTCTCTTTTGTGGTAGTGTGGTCGAGCAGTTAGGCTTATCAGAGGGCTGTGCTAAGCATTTGTTGTACACACTCGGGCAAGAAATGATTACACACACTCAATGACTTAATCCGAGACCAATTGATTGTAAAAATATTACTTTTTGTATGTTTATTACCTAGAACCAAAGAAACTTTGTTGCAGTAAAATACGTTTTGTCAAATCACAGTTGTTAAGTAAAAAAAAGTGGACACCGCATTTTTCGAACAGTTCAATGTTAACCTAAGGAAGAAAAACAATCATGCAATTTCACAGGTAAGTACACGACTTACAAATCCAGTCTTCGGGTTTTAGGCCCAACACTGGGCAAGCGTCAGGTAAATGTAGAGACTGCACCACCAGCGGCACTGGGGAGGCCGGGTGCAGAGGTCAAATTCGGGCTCTGGGGCCCAATGTTAGTCAATGGAGACTGCGGGCACACAAAGAGGTGCCGGTTGCAGGTATGTAAAATCGGAGTTGGGGGTCAATCTCTGGGGGTTAGGACCAGCACTGGGGGGCCCACGAGGCAGCACCAAACACACACCCTCAGCAGGGCAGAGGCGGACAGGTGCAGAGTGCCAACACAGCTTTGGGCACCCAATGTAAAGCAATGGAGACTGAAGATTTCGAACAAAGGCTGCAGGCTCAGACCAGGAGGCTGGACAAAGGAAAATGGTGACTCTGGAGGTAAGTTGGGATGTTGAGGGACACCTGGGCACCATTGGTCGGGCTCCCCAAGGCCTGGGGGCTGCGGGTGCAGGGGTGTCCTTTGAGGTCGGAAGATCCTTACTGGAGCTGGTCGCAGTTAGGGGGTCCTTCATGTTGAGGTTGCAGGTGTCATCGTGGATTCCAGGAGAGGTCACTCCGGGGTGAACTCGAGCTCAGGACCGCTGGGGAACCTTCTTAGGACCGGAGGGCCACTTTGACTCGGTCCGGAGGCGTCAGGTGCAGAGGTAGGCCCAGAGGTCTGGTTGTGCGGGTCAGAAGGGCACCGGAGCTCTTCTTGGGGGTTTCTTTGTGGACATGGCCTCTGTCCTCTGGAGTTCTTGGTCTTTAGGGAAGGCAGGCAGTCCTCCCAGCAATGCGGAGGTTGCTGGGCCTGTAGGACAATTGGCTTTTTGGAGCAGGTTTCTTCAAGGGCTGCAGACAGGCCGGGGAGGCTGGGGCCAAGTCAGTTGTCGTCTGGAGTCTTACCTGCTGCACCGCTCTTCGGTCCTTCTTCTTCTTTAGGTCACCAGGAATCTGAGGATCAAGGTTCAGGGGTGCCCCTAAATACTCAATTTAGGGGCATTACAGGTACTGGCAGGTAGTAGCCAATGGGCTACTCACCTTTAGAGTGACTACACCCTTTGTATGTCCTCTCCCTTTGAGGAGGAGGCATACCCCTAATCCTATTGGCAAAAATCCTCACAACCAATAAGGAGGATTTTCAAAGAAGGGAGTCACTTCAGTTCAGGACACCTTTGTGGTGGTCCTGGCTGAGAGGGGACACACCTCTCCTGTTTACTAATTTTCCCGCCAACCTTGCCACCAAAAATGGGGCTTGATCAGGGGGCGGGCATCTCCACTAGCTGAAGAGGTCCTGGCTAGCAAAACAAAGGGAAGGAATCCTTTGAGGCTCACTGCCCTTGAATGCTGTTCCTGCTTGGGGGTAGGTGTGAAGCACCTCCACCCAGAGCAGGCTTTGTTTCTGATCCACGAGAGCACAAGGCTCCCACCTCAGGTGGTCAGAAACATGTCTGGTGCAGACCAGTCAGCTACACACTAGCAGTTGGTTAGGATTTCAGGAGGGCACCTTTGAGGTGCCCTCTGAGAGCATTTATTAATGAATCCAACACTGGCATCAGTGTGGGCTCATTAATCTGAGATGTTTGGTACCATATTGACAAGCTCCAAGCCCATGTACTCGGTATGGCTTCACTATGCACTTATAATGTCTAAGAATGGACTAAGACACTATAGGGGCATATCTGCTCATGCAGTTATGCCCTCACCAGATGTATAGTGCCCCCTGCCTCAGGGCTGTAAGGCCTGCTGTAGTGTGACTTACTTATGCCTCTGACAGTGCTGGCAGGCCTGGCACACAGGGATGTGTGTCAGGTCGACTCTTCACTTTTAGTTGCACCAAAACACGCAGGCTGCAGTGGCAGTGTGCATGTGTTTGGTGAGGGGTCTCCTAGGGTGGCATAATGCAAGCTGCAGCCCTTAGAGACCCTCTCTGGTCACAATGCCCTTGGCACCACTGGTATCTTTTACAAGGGGCTTATATGTGGTGCTTATATGAGGGCCAGAGGTGTGCCAATTGTGGAAACAAAGGTACAGTTTGGGGAAGGAACACAGGCACTGGGAACCTGATTAGCAGGAACCCAGTGCACATTCAGTTAAAATTGCATTCAAAGTCAGGCAAAAAGTGTGTGGGGGCGGGGGTAGCCATGCCAAAAGGAGTACTTTCCTACACAGAACATATGCTATTTTACTGCAGAAAACCAGCTGTTCTTTTAATAATTCTCAAAACATTTGTTTACGTTTTTGGGTCCAAAGATCTCTCAATTATAAAGGGCTTCTGTATGTTTGGGGCACATGTGTTATGAGGGAATTGGGTCCTGTGGAGATCTTCTGTTCTGATACCTGCCAGAGCAGGTCTTTCAGTAGCAAACACTATGCACTTTCAGCAAACTTGTTAATATGTAAAGAAAGATGGTGAGACGATAGTGAACAATCAAGAAAAAAAGAGCAAAAGTGTATATAATCAAAATTGAAAGAGCGAAATAAGTTAAGAATAGATAGTAGTCAAGTTTGCAAATTTAAGATTAGTTAGGAAATAAACAAAAATTGATACAGTCAGTGTGGAGAAGTGATTCCAGGAGGAAAGAAACAAACAAAATAGGATAGTAATAATGAATCTGAAATGAAAGGAGAGCATGTGCGAAGATTACAGAAATGACAGATCGAAACTGAAGTCTACAAAAAGTACAAATTCACCAAATAAAAGACAATATAATTTAAACATGTCCACAGATATATGGTGGGCAGTCACTAACGTTTGAATCTCAGGCCTCACCCAGTTCTGTGTAACTGCTCTCGCAATCGAATAGTTCCCACTTCGAATGACATGCCCTGTGATCGCAAGATCTCCTTCTGAATGGGCAAAGGTTGATGTTCTACAACATTTACTTGGTGCTAAGTTGACTAAGTCGATCATTTAGAGTTGGCAGAGAAGGAGCGTCCACCTGCTAAATTTGTGTTTCTCCCACCCCCTCTAGAGGTGGGGGAGCCGCCAGGTCTCCAACAGAGGATTCTCAACTGGCTTTTACATCACAACCCTTTACCACTAGGTGACAGTGACGGTAACCTCACAGTAATGAGGTCCAGGGTTCAGTCTCCTGACTGGTAGGGCTACTTCAAAATACCTGGATAAGAGACCTCAGACTCCTCTGGTATGAAAGGAACCAGCTGAGTCTGCAGCCCTTTTATACCCAAGTGGTCAAGTGTTTTTTAATATGGGCTCGTATAGCGCCTGGTAAGTGGCCCCACAGCCCACGACATTTATATGTCCCTATCTGCCTAGTGAGGATCTCTGTGGTGTAAAAACATCTGCCACACCAAATGAACTTTCATCACAGGTCTATGGCCAGCAAGCTGCCATGCCATGTTGTTTCCACTCAGCATCTTGTTTTAGTTTTCAGAAACAAACCCCAAAGCAGGTGTTTGTTTTGAAAACAAAATTGGTGGCCCTGATTTGCAAGGAATTTTCTCCCTGTGTACCATGGCCATTGTTTCTTTCCCTGCCTCCATCTTACATATCTCACAAGGTGGACTTCGGTGAGGGAATTAGTGACAGTGGGGGACAGGGTGGTTAAGGGGCTTGCAACTACAGCCAACCTTCGGCACTATGACGTACTGCTGTGTAAGGAGTCTCCGGCGGGGGCCCTAACAGAGGCTCTATTATCAGAAACCTTCTGGTCTTCCACTCACAAATGTGTCAGGAAAAAAGCAAGTTTGCTGGGCCGGACATAAACCAGTTTGTGGCACAACTCTCTCCTCCACCAAACTCGAAATGACGCCATAAGCATTGGCCATTTTGTGTTTATCAGACGGGCATTCTACTTACTGTCTTTCCCGACACAGACGCCGTAGAGCAGGAGCAGATGCTTGTGGGAGATCTGGCTCATCAAGCTGGCAGCTTCCAGGAAAGACTATCCATGCAAATGAGAAGAGGAAAAACAGGTTAAAGCAGGCATGTACCATCACAGGAGAACTCCTCTAGTGAGGGCTGTCCATGCAAAGAAGAACAGAAAGGGGACATGGGCCACCACAGAAGAAACCCTCCAGTGAGGGCTATCCCTGCAAAGAAGAACAGAAAGGGGACATGGGCCACCACAGATGAAACCCTCTGATGAGGGCTATCCCTGCAAAGAAGAAAGAAAAAAAGGGGACATGGGCCACGACAGAAGAAACTCTCTGGTGAGGGCTATCCATGCAAAGAAGAAAGATAAAGGGGACATGGGCCATCACAGAAGACACCCTGTAGTGAGGGCTATCCCTGCAAAGAAGAAACAGAAAGGGGACATGGGCCATCAAAGGAGAAATGCTCTAGTGAGGGCTATCCATGCAAAAAAGAACAGAAAGGGGACATGGGCCACCACAGAAGAAACCCTCTGGTGAGGCTAACCCTGCAAAGATGAAAGAAAATGGGGACATGGGCCATGACAGAAGAAACCCTCTGCTGAGGACTTTCCATGCAAAGAAGAAACAGAAAGGTAACCCTGGGCATAGTTTGCGTAGTAGCACTACACGTAGCTACGCGAAGTACATTTTGAACTACACGTAGCTATGCAAATTGCGTAGTGCGTAGCTGTGTGCTTGACTGCACTGTACAATAATTGCCAAAGACATCTTGCACAGTGCAAGATAAGATAAAATAAATATTTCTGTCTTTATATGCTAAAAATGCATATAGTTATTTCACAAAAGTGAAAACGATAAATTAACAAGCAGTGAGAGAGGTGATGATTTTGGGATCCTCCCTAACCTAGGGAGAGAACCAAGCAGATGCCTTGAAAACAAAAAGCACATCTTTTGAACGATTCGGTGGTGGTCCCATCCTCTTAGCACCACCCCAAGCACAGTTATTGGCAAAAATACAATCCCAACCAAAGGCCCTGCAAAGCATTATGGGACGAGATTAGCAGTGGGCAGTGAATATTATAGTATCCAATATCAAAATAATTCTACAAAGAGCTGCAGTTCCACTAGTCGTTACTAGATGTCCCTCACGAGTCAAATGCAAAAGCTTCATGAAAGGGTTTCAATGCTTCTGCATTTGACTCGTGAGGGACATCTAGTAACGACTAGTGGAACTGCAGCTTGATGTATTAATAATTTCAATGCTTTTGCATTTGACTCGTGAGGGACATCTAGTAACGACTAGTTGAACTGCTGCTCTTTGTAGAATTATTTTGATATTGGACACTATAATATTCACTGCCCACTTCTAATCTCGTCCCATAATGCTTTGCAGGGCCTTTGGTTGGGATTGTATTTTTGCCCATAACAGTGCTTGGGGTGGTCCTAGGAGGAAGGGACCACCACTGAATCGTTCACATGATATGCTTTTTGTGTTCAAGGCATCTGCTTGGTCCTCCCCCTAGGTTAGGGGGACCTCAAAATCATCACCTCTCTCATTGCTTGATATTTTATTGTCAAAGTTCACTTTTGTAAATTGGTTATATGCTTTTTAGCATAGAAAATTGCTTTATCAAAGCATTTGTAGGTATTTATTATACTGCTGCTACGCTACGTCAATTAGCACAGTTTTTCACTCTGCTACGTGCAATTTGCGTAGTGCGTAGCAGCACAAACTTTGCATGCTCCGTGAGCGTAGCAAAGTATTATGCCCAGGGTTACAGAAAGGGGACATGGGCCATCACAGAAAAAACCTTCCAGTCAGGGCTATCATTGCAAAGAAGAAACAGAAAAAGGACATGCGCTCCCACAGAAGAAACCCTCCAGTGAGGGCTATCCATGCAAAAAAGAAACAGAAAGGGGAAATGGGCCATCACAGGAGAAAACATCTGGTGAGGGCTATCCATGGAAAGAAGAACCAGAAAGAGGACATGGGCCACCACAGAAGAAACCCTCCAGTGAGGGGTATCTCTACAAAGAAGAAACAGAAAGAGGACATGGGCAACCACAGAAGAAACCCTCCAGTCAGGGCTATCCATGCAAAGAAGAAAGAAAAAAAGGGGATGTGACAGAGTGGCGGCAGCGGGGACGATGTCAGGATACCCCGGGGGCACCAAAGAGGGCATGCTCCTGTCGTCCGGATGGAAAAGCCTCAAACCGGAAGGTGAAGAGGAGAAAAGAAAGGCGGAGCAAGAGAGCACGGTCGGCGACGAGGACAGAGGAGCAGCAGCGGACACGGAGGACGAAGAAGCAGCAGCGGACACGGAGGACGAGAGCAGAGCGGTAGCCGCGACGAAGGAGGAGGAGGGAACGACAACCATTGCGTATTGGTGCCGGGGAGCCGACGCCGAGAAGACCAGGGAAGCAGAGGACGCCACCGGCCGGAAGGAAGCAGCCCCAACACCAGAAGGCGAAAGCCGGGAGGAACACCTGCGGGAAGGTGCTCCGGACGAGGCAGCCGTGACCCCGTTGTCGGGTCACGGTATCAGGCAAGTGACGGCAGGGACAAGGGGGGTGCTGCGCAGTTGGGTGTCTTGCCGAGTGGCATTCCTGGGGTACTGAGGACCAGGAAAAGGGGAAGTGCACACAGGTGGGGACCTGGGGCCATAATACGAAATAGGGCTTTACTGTTAGAAGACGAGAGAATAGGGCTACGTGGGCACACAGGAACCAAGAGTGAGGGCAGAACTCGCGGTTCTCTTCCCTTCCCTCACGGGCGGGCTTCCCTCACTCCCTCCCCAGTTGTCCTTCCGTACGGCGTGTGAGGTAACACGACGAGGTACTTCTAATCACCCTGTGCACAAAGAGGGCGGGAGCAACAAGCTATACACTCTGACCAGGTGTCACTAACTGTCTCTCCGCTCTCCGTTTTTTCCCGAGGGGGAGGACCCATAAAGGCGACAAACAGCGACCCCAAGAGGACCCCCGTGAAGAAGCACAGAAGACCCCTAGAACGGACAAAGACAACATCCTATCTGACTGTACATGAATAAATTCAGTGGCCCCAATCATATCCTGGCCTTGTGTCGTTCTTGGTGCGTGACAGGGGACATGTGGCATCACAGAAGAAACCCTCTAGTGAGGGCTATCCATGCAAGGAAGAAACAGAAAGGGGTATGTGGCATCACAGAAGAAACCCTCTAGTGAGGGCTATCCATGCAAGGAAGAAACAGAAAGGGGTATGTGCCATCACAGAAGAAACCCTCCAGTCAGGGCTATCCATGCAAGGAAGAAACAGAAAGGGGTATGTGCCATCACAGAAGAAACCCTCCAGTCAGGCCTATCCATGCAAAGAAGAAAAAAAGGGGACATGGGCCATCACAGAAGAAACCCTCCAGTGAGGGCTATCCATGGAAACAAGAAACAGAAAGAGGACATGGGCCATTACAGGAGAAAACCTCTGGTAAGGGCTATCCATGCAAAGAAGAAACAGAAAGAGGACATGTGGCATCACAGAAGAAACCCTCCAGTGAGCGCTATCCCTGCAAAGAATAAACAGAAAGGGGACATGGGCCATCACAGAAGAAACTCTCCAGTCAGGGCTATCCATGCAAAGAAGAAACAGAAAGGGGACATGGGCCATCCCAGAAAAAACCCTCCAGTCAGGGCTATCCATGCAAAAAAGAAACAGAAAGGGGACATGGGCCATCACAGGAGAAAACATCTGGTGAGGGCTATCCATGGAAAGAAGCAACAGAAAGGGGTATGTGCCATCACAGAAGAAACCCTCCCGTGAGGGCTATCCATGGAAAGAAGAAACAGAAAGGGGACATGGGTCATCACAGAAGAAACCCTCCAGTCAGGGCTATCCATGCAAAGAAGAAAGAAAAAAGGGGACATGTGGCATCACAGAAGAAACCCTCTAGTGAGGGCTATCCATGCAAAGAAGAAACAGAAATGGGCGTGTGGCATCACAGAAGAAACCCTCTGGTGAGGGCTACCCATGCAAAGAAGAAACAGAAAGGGGTATGTGCCATCACAGAAGAAACCCTCCAGTCAGGCCTATCCATGCAAAGAAGAAAAAAAGGGGACATTTGGCATCACAGAAGAAACCCTCTGGTGAGGGCTATCCATGGAAAAGAAGCAACAGAAAGAGGACATGGGCCATCACAGAAGAAACCCTTCAGTCAGGGCTATCCCTGCAAAGAATAAACAGAAAGAGGGCATGGGCCATCACAGAAGAAACCCTCCAGTCAGGGCTATCCATGCAAAGAAGAAACAGAAAGGGGACATGGGCCATCACAGAAGAAACCCTCCAGTCAGGCCTATCCATGGAAAGAAGAAACAGAAAGGGGACATGGGCCATTACAGGAGAAACCCTCTAGTGAGGGCTATCCATGCAAAAAGAAACAGAAAGGGGACATGGGCCATCACAGGAGAAAACATCTGGTGAGGGCTATAAATGGAAAGAAGCAACAGAAAGGGGTATGTGCCATCACAGAAGAAACCCTCCAGTGAGGGCTATCCATGGAAAGAAGAAACAGAAAGGGGACATGGGTCATCACAGAAGTAACCCTCCAGTCAGGGCTATCCATGCAAAGAAGAAAGAAAAAAGGGGACATGTGGCATCACAGAAGAAACCCTCTAGTGAGGGCTATCCATGCAAAGAAGAAACAGAAATGGGCGTGTGGCATCACAGAAGAAACCCTCTGGTGAGGGCTACCCATGCAAAGAAGAAACAGAAAGGGGTATGTGCCATCACAGAAGAAACCCTCCAGTCAGGCCTATCCATGCCAAGAATAAAGAAAAAGGGGACATGTGGTATCACAGAAGAAACCCTCTAGTGAGGGCTATCCATGCAAAGAAGAACCAGAAAGAGGACATGGGCCACCACAGAAGAAACCCTCCAGTGAGGGGTATCTCTACAAAGAAGAAACAGAAAGAGGACATGGGGAACCACAAAAGAAACCCTCCAGTCAGGGCTATCCATGCAAAGAAGAAAGAAAAAAAGGGGATGTGACAGAGTGGCGGCAGCGGGGACGATGTCAGGAGACCCCGGGGCACCAAAGAGGGCATGCTCCTGTCGTCCGGATGGAAAAGCCTCAAACCGGAAGGTGAAGAGGAGAAAAGAAAGGCGGAGCAAGAGAGCACGGTCGGCGACGAGGACAGAGGAGCAGCAGCGGACACGGAGGACGAAGAAGCAGCAGCGGACACGGAGGACGAGAGCAGAGCGGTAGCCGCGACGAAGGAGGAGGAGGGAACGACAACCATTGCGTATTGGTGCCGGGGAGCCGACGCCGAGAGGACCAGGGAAGCAGAGGACGTCACCGGCCGGAAGGAAGCAGCCCCAACACCAGAAGGCGAAAGCCGGGAGGAACCCCTGCGGGAAGGCGCTCCGGACGAGGCAGCCGTGACCCCGTTGTCGGGTCACGGTATCAGGCAAGTGACGGCAGGGACAAGGGGGGTGCTGCGCAGTTGGGTGTCTTGCCGAGTGGCATTCCTGGGGTACTGAGGACCAGGAAAAGGGGAAGTGCACACAGGTGGGGACCTGGGGCCATAATACGAAATAGGGCTTTACTGTTAGAAGACGAGAGAATAGGGCTACGTGGGCACACAGGAACCAAGAGTGAGGACAGAACTCGCGGTTCTCTTCCCTTCCCTCACGGGAGGGCTTCCCTCACTCCCTCCCCAGTTGTCCTTCCGTACGGCGTGTGAGGTAACACGACGAGGTACTTCTAATCACCCTGTGCACAAAGAGGGCGGGAGCAACAAGCTATACACTCTGACCAGGTGTCACTAACTGTCTCTCCACTCTCCGTTTTTTCCCGAGGGGGAGGACCCATAAAGGCGACAAACAGAAGACCCCAAGAGGACCCCCGTGAAGAAGCACAGAAGACCCCTAGAACGGACAAAGACAACATCCTATCTGACTGTACATGAATAAATTCAGTGGCCCCAATCATATCCTGGCCTTGTGTCGTTCTTGGTGCGTGACAGGGGACATGTGGCATCACAGAAGAAACCCTCTAGTGAGGGCTATCCATGCAAGGAAGAAACAGAAAGGAGTATGTGGCATCACAGAAGAAACCCTCTAGTGAGGGCTATCCATGCAATTAAGAAACAGAAAGGGGTATGTGCCATCACAGAAGAAACCCTCCAGTCAGGGCTATCCATGCAAGGAAGAAACAGAAAGGGGTATGTGCCATCACAGAAGAAACCCTCCAGTCAGGGCTATCCATGCAAGGAAGAAACAGAAAGGGGTATGTGCCATCACAGAAGAAACCCTCCAGTCAGGCCTATCCATGCAAAGAAGAAAAAAAGGGGACATGGGTCATCACAGAAGAAACCCTCCAGTCAGGCCTATCCATGCAAAGAAGAAAAAAAAGGGGACATGGGCCATCACAGAAGAAACCCTCCAGTGAGGGCTATCCCTGCAAAGAATAACAGAAATGGGCATGTGGCATCACAGAAGAAACCCTCTGGTGAGGGCTACCCATGCAAAGAAGAAACAGAAAGGGGTATGTGCCATCACAGAAGAAACCCTCTGGTGAGGGCTACCCATGCAAAGAAGAAACAGAAAGGGGTATGTGCCATCACAGAAGAAACCCTCCAGTCAGGGCTATCCATGCAAGGAAGAAACAGAAAGGGGTATGTGCCATCACAGAAGAAACCCTCCAGTCAGGCCTATCCATGCAAAGAAGAAAAAAAAAGGGGACATGGGCCATCACAGAAGAAACCCTCTGGTGAGGGCTATCCATGGAAAGAAGCAACAGAAAGGGGTATGTGCCATCACAGAAGAAACCCTCCAGTGAGGGCTATCCATGCAAAGAAGAAACAGAAAGAGGACATGTGGCATCACAGAAGAAACCCTCCAGTGAGCGCTATCCCTGCAAAGAATAAACAGAAAGGGGACATGGGCCATCACAGGAGAAACCCTCCAGTCAGGGCTATCCATGCAAAAAGAAACAGAAAGGGGACATGGGCCATCACAGGAGAAAACATCTGGTGAGGGCTATCCATGGAAAGAAGCAACAGAAAGGGGTATGTGCCATCAGAGAAGAAACCCTCCCGTGAGGGCCTATCCATGCAAAGAAGAAACAGAAAGGGGACATGGGTCATCACAGAAGAAACCCTCCAGTCAGGGCTATCCATGCAAAGAAGAAAGAAAAAAGGGGACATGTGGCATCACAGAAGAAACCCTCTAGTGAGGGCTATCCATGCAAAGAAGAAACAGAAATGGGCGTGTGGCATCACAGAAGAAACCCTCTGGTGAGGGCTACCCATGCAAAGAAGAAACAGAAAGGGGTATGTGCCATCACAGAAGAAACCCTCCAGTCAGGCCTATCCATGCAAAGAATAAAGAAAAAGGGGACATGTGGTATCACAGAAGAAACCCTCTAGTGAGGGCTATCCATGCAAAGAAGAACCAGAAAGAGGACATGGGCCACCACAGAAGAAACCCTCCAGTGAGGGGTATCTCTACAAAGAAGAAACAGAAAGAGGACATGGGCAACCACAGAAGAAACCCTCCAGTCAGGGCTATCCATGCAAAGAAGAAAGAAAAAAGGGGATGTGACAGAGTGGCGGCAGCGGGGACGATGTCAGGAGACCCCGGGGCACCAAAGAGGGCATGCTCCTGTCGTCCGGATGGAAAAGCCTCAAACCGGAAGGTGAAGAGGAGAAAAGAAAGGCGGAGCAAGAGAGCACGGTCGGCGACGAGGACAGAGGAGCAGCAGCGGACACGGAGGACGAAGAAGCAGCAGCGGACACGGAGGACGAGAGCAGAGCGGTAGCCGCGACGAAGGAGGAGGAGGGAACGACAACCATTGCGTATTGGTGCCGGGGAGCCGACGCCGAGAGGACCAGGGAAGCAGAGGACGCCACCGGCCGGAAGGAAGCAGCCCCAACACCAGAAGGCGAAAGCCGGGAGGAACCCCTGCGGGAAGGCGCTCCGGACGAGGCAGCCGTGACCCCGTTGTCGGGGCACGGTATCAGGCAAGTGACGGCAGGGACAAGGGGGGTGCTGCGCAGTTGGGTGTCTTGCCGAGTGGCATTCCTGGGGTACTGAGGACCAGGAAAAGGAAAAGGGGAAGTGCACACAGGTGGGGACCTGGGGCCATAATACGAAATAGGGCTTTACTGTTAGAAGACGAGAGAATAGGGCTACGTGGGCACACAGGAACCAAGAGTGAGGACAGAACTCGCGGTTCTCTTCCCTTCCCTCACGGGCGGGCTTCCTCACTCCCTCCCCAGTTGTCCTTCCGTACGGCGTGTGAGGTAACACGACGAGGTACTTCTAATCACCCTGTGCACAAAGAGGGCGGGAGCAACAAGCTATACACTCTGACCAGGTGTCACTAACTGTCTCTCCGCTCTCCGTTTTTCCCGAGGGGAGGACCCATAAAGGCGACAAACAGCGACCCCAAGAGGACCCCGTGAAGAAGCACAGAAGACCCCTAGAACGGACAAAGACAACATCCTATCTGACTGTACATGAATAAATTCAGTGGCCCCAATCATATCCTGGCCTTGTGTCGTTCTTGGTGCGTGACAGGGGACATGTGGCATCACAGAAGAAACCCTCTAGTGAGGGCTATCCATGCAAGGAAGAAACAGAAAGGGGTATGTGGCATCACAGAAGAAACCCTCTAGTGAGGGCTATCCATGCAAGGAAGAAACAGAAAGGGGTATGTGCCATCACAGAAGAAACCCTCCAGTCAGGGCTATCCATGCAAGGAAGAAACAGAAAGGGGTATGTGCCATCACAGAAGAAACCCTCCAGTCAGGCCTATCCATGCAAAGAAGAAAAAAAAGGGGACATGGGCCATCACAGAAGAAACCCTCCAGTGAGGGCTATCCATGGAAACAAGAAACAGAAAGAGGACATGGGCCATTACAGGAGAAAACCTCTGGTAAGGGCTATCCATGCAAAGAAGAAACAGAAAGAGGACATGTGGCATCACAGAAGAAACCCTCCAGTGAGCGCTATCCCTGCAAAGAATAAACAGAAAGGGGACATGGGCCATCACAGAAGAAACTCTCCAGTCAGGGCTATCCATGCAAAGAAGAAACAGAAAGGGGACATGGGCCATCCCAGAAAAAACCCTCCAGTCAGGGCTATCCATGCAACAAAAAAAACAGAAAGGGGACATGGGCCATCACAGGAGAAAACATCTGGTGAGGGCTATCCATGGAAAGAAGCAACAGAAAGGGGTATGTGCCATCACAGAAGAAACCCTCCCGTGAGGGACTATCCATGGAAAGAAGAAACAGAAAGGGGACATGGGTCATCACAGAAGAAACCCTCCAGTCAGGGCTATCCATGCAAAGAAGAAAGAAAAAAGGGGACATGTGGCATCACAGAAGAAACCCTCTAGTGAGGGCTATCCATGCAAAGAAGAAACAGAAATGGGCGTGTGGCATCACAGAAGAAACCCTCTGGTGAGGGCTACCCATGCAAAGAAGAAACAGAAAGGGGTATGTGCCATCACAGAAGAAACCCTCCAGTCAGGCCTATCCATGCAAAGAAGAAAAAAAGGGGACATTTGGCATCACAGAAGAAACCCTCTGGTGAGGGCTATCCATGGAAAGAAGCAACAGAAAGAGGACATGGGCCATCACAGAAGAAACCCTTCAGTCAGGGCTATCCCTGCAAAGAATAAACAGAAAGAGGGCATGGGCCATCACAGAAGAAACCCTCCAGTCAGGGCTATCCATGCAAAGAAGAAACAGAAAGGGGACATGGGCCATCACAGAAGAAACCCTCCAGTCAGGCCTATCCATGGAAAGAAGAAACAGAAAGGGGACATGGGCCATTACAGGAGAAACCCTCTAGTGAGGGCTATCCATGCAAAAAAGAAACAGAAAGGGGACATGGGCCATCACAGGAGAAAACATCTGGTGAGGGCTATAAATGGAAAGAAGCAACAGAAAGGGGTATGTGCCATCACAGAAGAAACCCTCCAGTGAGGGCTATCCATGGAAAGAAGAAACAGAAAGGGGACATGGGTCATCACAGAAGTAACCCTCCAGTCAGGGCTATCCATGCAAAGAAGAAAGAAAAAAGGGGACATGTGGCATCACAGAAGAAACCCTCTAGTGAGGGCTATCCATGCAAAGAAGAAACAGAAATGGGCGTGTGGCATCACAGAAGAAACCCTCTGGTGAGGGCTACCCATGCAAAGAAGAAACAGAAAGGGGTATGTGCCATCACAGAAGAAACCCTCCAGTCAGGCCTATCCATGCCAAGAATAAAGAAAAAGGGGACATGTGGTATCACAGAAGAAACCCTCTAGTGAGGGCTATACATGCAAAGAAGAACCAGAAAGAGGACATGGGCCACCACAGAAGAAACCCTCCAGTGAGGGGTATCTCTACAAAGAAGAAACAGAAAGAGGACATGGGCAACCACAGAAGAAACCCTCCAGTCAGGGCTATCCATGCAAAGAAGAAAGAAAAAAGGGGATGTGACAGAGTGGCGGCAGCGGGGACGATGTCAGGAGACCCCGGGGGCACCAAAGAGGGCATGCTCCTGTCGTCCGGATGGAAAAGCCTCAAACCGGAAGGTGAAGAGGAGAAAAGAAAGGCGGAGCAAGAGAGCACGGTCGGCGACGAGGACAGAGGAGCAGCAGCGGACACGGAGGACGAAGAAGCAGCAGCGGACACGGAGGACGAGAGCAGAGCGGTAGCCGCGACGAAGGAGGAGGAGGGAACGACAACCATTGCGTATTGGTGCCGGGGAGCCGACGCCGAGAGGACCAGGGAAGCAGAGGACGTCACCGGCCGGAAGGAAGCAGCCCCAACACCAGAAGGCGAAAGCCGGGAGGAACCCCTGCGGGAAGGCGCTCCGGACGAGGCAGCCGTGACCCCGTTGTCGGGTCACGGTATCAGGCAAGTGACGGCAGGGACAAGGGGGTGCTGCGCAGTTGGGTGTCTTGCCGAGTGGCATTCCTGGGGTACTGAGGACCAGGAAAGGGGAAGTGCACACAGGTGGGGACCTGGGGCCATAATACGAAATAGGGCTTTACTGTTAGAAGACGAGAGAATAGGGCTACGTGGGCACACAGGAACCAAGAGTGAGGACAGAACTCGCGGTTCTCTTCCCTTCCCTCACGGGCGGGCTTCCCTCACTCCCTCCCCAGTTGTCCTTCCGTACGGCGTGTGAGGTAACACGACGAGGTACTTCTAATCACCCTGTGCACAAAGAGGGCGGGAGCAACAAGCTATACACTCTGACCAGGTGTCACTAACTGTCTCTCTGCTCTCCGTTTTTTCCCGAGGGGGAGGACCCATAAAGGCGACAAACAGAAGACCCCAAGAGGACCCCCGTGAAGAAGCACAGAAGACCCCTAGAACGGACAAAGACAACATCCTATCTGACTGTACATGAATAAATTCAGTGGCCCCAATCATATCCTGGCCTTGTGTCGTTCTTGGTGCGTGACAGGGGACATGTGGCATCACAGAAGAAACCCTCTAGTGAGGGCTATCCATGCAAGGAAGAAACAGAAAGGAGTATGTGGCATCACAGAAGAAACCCTCTAGTGAGGGCTATCCATGCAATTAAGAAACAGAAAGGGGTATGTGCCATCACAGAAGAAACCCTCCAGTCAGGGCTATCCATGCAAGGAAGAAACAGAAAGGGGTATGTGCCATCACAGAAGAAACCCTCCAGTCAGGGCTATCCATGCAAGGAAGAAACAGAAAGGGGTATGTGCCATCACAGAAGAAACCCTCCAGTCAGGCCTATCCATGCAAAGAAGAAAAAAAAAGGGGACATGGGTCATCACAGAAGAAACCCTCCAGTCAGGCCTATCCATGCAAAGAAGAAAAAAAGGGGACATGGGCCATCACAGAAGAAACCCTCCAGTGAGGGCTATCCCTGCAAAGAATAACAGAAATGGGCATGTGGCATCACAGAAGAAACCCTCTGGTGAGGGCTACCCATGCAAAGAAGAAACAGAAAGGGGTATGTGCCATCACAGAAGAAACCCTCTGGTGAGGGCTACCCATGCAAAGAAGAAACAGAAAGGGGTATGTGCCATCACAGAAGAAACCCTCCAGTCAGGGCTATCCATGCAAGGAAGAAACAGAAAGGGGTATGTGCCATCACAGAAGAAACCCTCCAGTCAGGCCTATCCATGCAAAGAAGAAAAAAAAGGGGACATGGGCCATCACAGAAGAAACCCTCTGGTGAGGGCTATCCATGGAAAGAAGCAACAGAAAGGGGTATGTGCCATCACAGAAGAAACCCTCCAGTGAGGGCTATCCATGCAAAGAAGAAACAGAAAGAGGACATGTGGCATCACAGAAGAAACCCTCCAGTGAGCGCTATCCCTGCAAAGAATAAACAGAAAGGGGACATGGGCCATCACAGGAGAAACCCTCCAGTCAGGGCTATCCATGCAAAAAAGAAACAGAAAGGGGACATGGGCCATCACAGGAGAAAACATCTGGTGAGGGCTATCCATGGAAAGAAGCAACAGAAAGGGGTATGTGCCATCAGAGAAGAAACCCTCCCGTGAGGGCTATCCATGCAAAGAAGAAACAGAAAGGGGACATGGGTCATCACAGAAGAAACCCTCCAGTCAGGGCTATCCATGCAAAGAAGAAAGAAAAAAGGGGACATGTGGCATCACAGAAGAAACCCTCTAGTGAGGGCTATCCATGCAAAGAAGAAACAGAAATGGGCGTGTGGCATCACAGAAGAAACCCTCTGGTGAGGGCTACCCATGCAAAGAAGAAACAGAAAGGGGTATGTGCCATCACAGAAGAAACCCTCCAGTCAGGCCTATCCATGCAAAGAATAAAGAAAAAGGGGACATGTGGTATCACAGAAGAAACCCTCTAGTGAGGGCTATCCATGCAAAGAAGAACCAGAAAGAGGACATGGGCCACCACAGAAGAAACCCTCCAGTGAGGGGTATCTCTACAAAGAAGAAACAGAAAGAGGACATGGGCAACCACAGAAGAAACCCTCCAGTCAGGGCTATCCATGCAAAGAAGAAAGAAAAAAAGGGGATGTGACAGAGTGGCGGCAGCGGGGACGATGTCAGGAGACCCCGGGGGCACCAAAGAGGGCATGCTCCTGTCGTCCGGATGGAAAAGCCTCAAACCGGAAGGTGAAGAGGAGAAAAGAAAGGCGGAGCAAGAGAGCACGGTCGGCGACGAGGACAGAGGAGCAGCAGCGGACACGGAGGACGAAGAAGCAGCAGCGGACACGGAGGACGAGAGCAGAGCGGTAGCCGCGACGAAGGAGGAGGAGGGAACGACAACCATTGCGTATTGGTGCCGGGGAGCCGACGCCGAGAGGACCAGGGAAGCAGAGGACGCCACCGGCCGGAAGGAAGCAGCCCCAACACCAGAAGGCGAAAGCCGGGAGGAACCCCTGCGGGAAGGCGCTCCGGACGAGGCAGCCGTGACCCCGTTGTCGGGGCACGGTATCAGGCAAGTGACGGCAGGGACAAGGGGGGTGCTGCGCAGTTGGGTGTCTTGCCGAGTGGCATTCCTGGGGTACTGAGGACCAGGAAAAGGGGAAGTGCACACAGGTGGGGACCTGGGGCCATAATACGAAATAGGGCTTTACTGTTAGAAGACGAGAGAATAGGGCTACGTGGGCACACAGGAACCAAGAGTGAGGACAGAACTCGCGGTTCTCTTCCCTTCCCTCACGGGCGGGCTTCCCTCACTCCCTCCCCAGTTGTCCTTCCGTACGGCGTGTGAGGTAACACGACGAGGTACTTCTAATCACCCTGTGCACAAAGAGGGCGGGAGCAACAAGCTATACACTCTGACCAGGTGTCACTAACTGTCTCTCCGCTCTCCGTTTTTTCCCGAGGGGGAGGACCCATAAAGGCGACAAACAGCGACCCCAAGAGGACCCCCGTGAAGAAGCACAGAAGACCCCTAGAACGGACAAAGACAACATCCTATCTGACTGTACATGAATAAATTCAGTGGCCCCAATCATATCCTGGCCTTGTGTCGTTCTTGGTGCGTGACAGGGGACATGTGGCATCACAGAAGAAACCCTCTAGTGAGGGCTATCCATGCAAGGAAGAAACAGAAAGGGGTATGTGGCATCACAGAAGAAACCCTCTAGTGAGGGCTATCCATGCAAGGAAGAAACAGAAAGGGGTATGTGCCATCACAGAAGAAACCCTCCAGTCAGGGCTATCCATGCAAGGAAGAAACAGAAAGGGGTATGTGCCATCACAGAAGAAACCCTCCAGTCAGGCCTATCCATGCAAAGAAGAAAAAAAGGGGACATGGGCCATCACAGAAGAAACCCTCCAGTGAGGGCTATCCATGGAAACAAGAAACAGAAAGAGGACATGGGCCATTACAGGAGAAAACCTCTGGTAAGGGCTATCCATGCAAAGAAGAAACAGAAAGAGGACATGTGGCATCACAGAAGAAACCCTCCAGTGAGCGCTATCCCTGCAAAGAATAAACAGAAAGGGGACATGGGCCATCACAGAAGAAACTCTCCAGTCAGGGCTATCCATGCAAAGAAGAAACAGAAAGGGGACATGGGCCATCCCAGAAAAACCCTCCAGTCAGGGCTATCCATGCAAAAAAAAAAACAGAAAGGGGACATGGGCCATCACAGGAGAAAACATCTGGTGAGGGCTATCCATGGAAAGAAGCAACAGAAAGGGGTATGTGCCATCACAGAAGAAACCCTCCCGTGAGGGCTATCCATGGAAAGAAGAAACAGAAAGGGGACATGGGTCATCACAGAAGAAACCCTCCAGTCAGGGCTATCCATGCAAAGAAGAAAGAAAAAGGGGACATGTGGCATCACAGAAGAAACCCTCTAGTGAGGGCTATCCATGCAAAGAAGAAACAGAAATGGGCGTGTGGCATCACAGAAGAAACCCTCTGGTGAGGGCTACCCATGCAAAGAAGAAACAGAAAGGGGTATGTGCCATCACAGAAGAAACCCTCCAGTCAGGCCTATCCATGCAAAGAAGAAAAAAAGGGGACATTTGGCATCACAGAAGAAACCCTCTGGTGAGGGCTATCCATGGAAAGAAGCAACAGAAAGAGGACATGGGCCATCACAGAAGAAACCCTTCAGTCAGGGCTATCCCTGCAAAGAATAAACAGAAAGAGGGCATGGGCCATCACAGAAGAAACCCTCCAGTCAGGGCTATCCATGCAAAGAAGAAACAGAAAGGGGACATGGGCCATCACAGAAGAAACCCTCCAGTCAGGCCTATCCATGGAAAGAAGAAACAGAAAGGGGACATGGGCCATTACAGGAGAAACCCTCTAGTGAGGGCTATCCATGCAAAAAAGAAACAGAAAGGGGACATGGGCCATCACAGGAGAAAACATCTGGTGAGGGCTATAAATGGAAAGAAGCAACAGAAAGGGGTATGTGCCATCACAGAAGAAACCCTCCAGTGAGGGCTATCCATGGAAAGAAGAAACAGAAAGGGGACATGGGTCATCACAGAAGTAACCCTCCAGTCAGGGCTATCCATGCAAAGAAGAAAGAAAAAGGGGACATGTGGCATCACAGAAGAAACCCTCTAGTGAGGGCTATCCATGCAAAGAAGAAACAGAAATGGGCGTGTGGCATCACAGAAGAAACCCTCTGGTGAGGGCTACCCATGCAAAGAAGAAACAGAAAGGGGTATGTGCCATCACAGAAGAAACCCTCCAGTCAGGCCTATCCATGCCAAGAATAAAGAAAAAGGGGACATGTGGTATCACAGAAGAAACCCTCTAGTGAGGGCTATCCATGCAAAGAAGAACCAGAAAGAGGACATGGGCCACCACAGAAGAAACCCTCCAGTGAGGGGTATCTCTACAAAGAAGAAACAGAAAGAGGACATGGGCAACCACAGAAGAAACCCTCCAGTCAGGGCTATCCATGCAAAGAAGAAAGAAAAAAGGGGATGTGACAGAGTGGCGGCAGCGGGGACGATGTCAGGAGACCCCGGGGGCACCAAAGAGGGCATGCTCCTGTCGTCCGGATGGAAAAGCCTCAAACCGGAAGGTGAAGAGGAGAAAAGAAAGGCGGAGCAAGAGAGCACGGTCGGCGACGAGGACAGAGGAGCAGCAGCGGACACGGAGGACGAAGAAGCAGCAGCGGACACGGAGGACGAGAGCAGAGCGGTAGCCGCGACGAAGGAGGAGGAGGGAACGACAACCATTGCGTATTGGTGCCGGGGAGCCGACGCCGAGAGGACCAGGGAAGCAGAGGACGTCACCGGCCGGAAGGAAGCAACCCCAACACCAGAAGGCGAAAGCCGGGAGGAACCCCTGCGGGAAGGCGCTCCGGACGAGGCAGCCGTGACCCCGTTGTCGGGTCACGGTATCAGGCAAGTGACGGCAGGGACAAGGGGGTGCTGCGCAGTTGGGTGTCTTGCCGAGTGGCATTCCTGGGGTACTGAGGACCAGGAAAAGGGAAGTGCACACAGGTGGGGACCTGGGGCCATAATACGAAATAGGGCTTTACTGTTAGAAGACGAGAGAATAGGGCTACGTGGGCACACAGGAACCAAGAGTGAGGACAGAACTCGCGGTTCTCTTCCCTTCCCTCACGGGCGGGCTTCCCTCACTCCCTCCCCAGTTGTCCTTCCGTACGGCGTGTGAGGTAACACGACGAGGTACTTCTAATCACCCTGTGCACAAAGAGGGCGGGAGCAACAAGCTATACACTCTGACCAGGTGTCACTAACTGTCTCTCTGCTCTCCGTTTTTTCCAGAGGGGGAGGACCCATAAAGGCGACAAACAGAAGACCCCAAGAGGACCCCCGTGAAGAAGCACAGAAGACCCCTAGAACGGACAAAGACAACATCCTATCTGACTGTACATGAATAAATTCAGTGGCCCCAATCATATCCTGGCCTTGTGTCGTTCTTGGTGCGTGACAGGGGACATGTGGCATCACAGAAGAAACCCTCTAGTGAGGGCTATCCATGCAAGGAAAAAACAGAAAGGGGTATGTGGCATCACAGAAGAAACCCTCTAGTGAGGGCTATCCATGCAATTAAGAAACAGAAAGGGGTATGTGCCATCACAGAAGAAACCCTCCAGTCAGGGCTATCCATGCAAGGAAGAAACAGAAAGGGGTATGTGCCATCACAGAAGAAACCCTCCAGTCAGGGCTATCCATGCAAGGAAGAAACAGAAAGGGGTATGTGCCATCACAGAAGAAACCCTCCAGTCAGGCCTATCCATGCAAAGAAGAAAAAAAAGGGGACATGGGTCATCACAGAAGAAACCCTCCAGTCAGGCCTATCCATGCAAAGAAGAAAAAAAAGGGGACATGGGCCATCACAGAAGAAACCCTCCAGTGAGGGCTATCCCTGCAAAGAAGAAACAGAAATGGGCATGTGGCATCACAGAAGAAACCCTCTGGTGAGGGCTACCCATGCAAAGAAGAAACAGAAAGGGGTATGTGCCATCACAGAAGAAACCCTCTGGTGAGGGCTACCCATGCAAAGAAGAAACAGAAAGGGGTATGTGCCATCACAGAAGAAACCCTCCAGTCAGGGCTATCCATGCAAGGAAGAAACAGAAAGGGGTATGTGCCATCACAGAAGAAACCCTCCAGTCAGGCCTATCCATGCAAAGAAGAAAAAAAGGGGACATGGGCCATCACAGAAGAAACCCTCTGGTGAGGGCTATCCATGGAAAGAAGCAACAGAAAGGGGTATGTGCCATCACAGAAGAAACCCTCCAGTGAGGGCTATCCATGCAAAGAAGAAACAGAAAGAGGACATGTGGCATCACAGAAGAAACCCTCCAGTGAGCGCTATCCCTGCAAAGAATAAACAGAAAGGGGACATGGGCCATCACAGGAGAAACCCTCCAGTCAGGGCTATCCATGCAAAGAAGAAACAGAAAGGGGACATGGGCCATCCCAGAAAAACCCTCCAGTCAGGGCTATCCATGCAAAAAAGAAACAGAAAGGGGACATGGGCCATCACAGGAGAAAACATCTGGTGAGGGCTATCCATGGAAAGAAGCAACAGAAAGGGGTATGTGCCATCACAGAAGAAACCCTCCCGTGAGGGCTATCCATGGAAAGAAGAAACAGAAAGGGGACATGGGTCATCACAGAAGAAACCCTCCAGTCAGGGCTATCCATGCAAAGAAGAAAGAAAAAAGGGGACATGTGGCATCACAGAAGAAACCCTCTAGTGAGGGCTATCCATGCAAAGAAGAAACAGAAATGGGCGTGTGGCATCACAGAAGAAACCCTCTGGTGAGGGCTACCCATGCAAAGAAGAAACAGAAAGGGGTATGTGCCATCACAGAAGAAACCCTCCAGTCAGGCCTATCCATGCAAAGAATAAAGAAAAAGGGGACATGTGGTATCACAGAAGAAACCCTCTAGTGAGGGCTATCCATGCAAAGAAGAACCAGAAAGAGGACATGGGCCACCACAGAAGAAACCCTCCAGTGAGGGGTATCTCTACAAAGAAGAAACAGAAAGAGGACATGGGCAACCACAGAAGAAACCCTCCAGTCAGGGCTATCCATGCAAAGAAGAAACAGAAAGAGGGCATGGGCCATTACAGGAGAAACCCTCCAGTCAGGGCTATCCATGCAAAGAAGAAACAGAAAGAGGGCATGGGCCACCACAGAAGAAACCCTGTAGTGAGGGCTATCCCTGCAAAGCAGAAACAGAAAGGAGACATGGGCCACCCCAGAAGAAACCCTCCAATCAGGGCTACCCATGCAAAGAAGAACAGAAAGGGGACATGGGCCATCACAGGAGAAACCCTCCAGTCAGGGCTATCCATGCAAAGAAGAAACAGAAAGAGGGCATGGGCCACCACAGAAGAAACCCTGTAGTGAGGGCTATCCATGCAAAGAAGAAACAGAAAGGAGACATGGGCCACCCCAGAAGAAACCCTCCAATCAGGGCTACCCATGCAAAGAAGAACAGAAAGGAGTCATGTACCATCACAGAAGAAGCACTCTAGTGAGTACTGTCCCTGTAAAGAAGAAACAGAAAGGAGTCAGGAGCCATCACAGAAGCAACCCTGTAGTGAGGGCTATCCCTCCAACGAAGAAAGAAAAGGAGCTGAAGGGGGCTTGCACCACCCCAGAAGATGCCTTCTAGTGAGTATGATGCCTGCAAAATAGAAGGAGGAGCAGGTTAAAGGGAGCATGTACCACCACAGAACGCCGCCAGTGAGGACTGTCCCTACAAGGCGAAATAAAAAGAGATGAAAGGGAAAATGTACCACCAAAGAAGAAAACTTTAAGCAAGGAAAGTCCAGAAAAGCATTGGGAAATAAGGTTAGAGGGTAGGCCAGGGAAGATGGAGGTATCCCAGGAGGACTACAGTGGCAAAAAGGAGACGAGGCTAAAGGGAACCCTAGTAGGATGAAGGATTCTAGAAATGGTTATAAAGACACATATAAGTAGAAAAAGTTAAGTGTGACCATGGAAGGATACAGGCTTATGTCATGTATTAAAAGAAATACAAATCAAGGGGGTATTAAAAATGTCAGTAATCTGTGTACATGTAGATGAATCCAAAGCCATTCACACTGATAGACTAACACTTACACACACTCACATCAAAACGCAATCACACGGGCTCCCACCCTCCCGGTCTTGGCTGAATAATAACGCAGAGATGAAGGAGTCGCCTGCACCCTCTCACCTTACTATTGGGCCATCATCAACATCCACCATTATGTATTAGTATGTCCCATCTATCATCACGTTAGGGGTGATGAGTTACCTGGCGTCATTGCCTGGGGCAGAGATGGTTTTGATTACTTGAATAATCAATTGATGACGCCATATGGGGGTTGCAGCACCACGTTAGTGGTATCATGAGCTCTTGGAGCTAACTCTGAAGACAGAGACTCACTAAGACACACTGTGGGACCAACCATAGATTACTTCCGGTTCATGATTGCCCAGCAGAGGGTTTAAAATGAACTGGCCCGATAAACCATCCATGAAAATAGACCCAATTCAAGTGGGAGACTCTTGATTAGTGAAGACAAAAATGGCTTTATTTTGGCTGTCTTCTGCCTGAAATTGCCTCTGCTTCAATAGAGGTAAATTGGGGGAAAACATTCCCCCAATTATTTTTTTTTTAAATCTCCCACTTTTTTTCTTCTGAAATTTTAGCATGTATGGCTGAACATCAAAGGATGTGTCGAGGGCCCTGATGGCGAGGCCCTTCTGCTGAACCAAGGGGCCCTGGGGAGCCTAGTGCTGACCAGTCCGAGAGTTGGAGATGATATGTACTGGACGAACAGACAGGTAATGAAATAGGAGCCATGACTTCCCTCATCCATCACCTGCTAAAGGTTTGCTCTCATTCCCACTGCCTCAGTCATGGCCATGCACCAAACCACCTCTATGTGTCACTGCTGCACTAGTGTCTACCTGCTCCTGACAGGCCTCGGCCAACACCATGCTCTCTCACTACAAGGTGCCACTGCTAACTGTGGGCCAATGAACTCCGCTCCGCCAGCGGAGGTTGCGGAGATTTGCTACCTACGCATTGAATTGAAAACACGGAATTCATGCAAAAACACCGACTCTGCCACATAGTGGAGTTAGCTACTGCACCCACAACCCTTTGATAAAACACCTTTACATGCTAAATAAAATAAAATAAAATAAAATAAAATAAATTTAATAAATAAAAAAAAAAATAAAAAAAAAAAAAAGCATATAACCAACTCACAAAAGTGAGCTTTGAAAAATATCAGGCAATGAGAGGTGATGATTTTGGGGTCCCCCTAACATAGGGGAGGACCAGCAGATGCCTTGAACACAAAGAGCATATCATGCTGAACGATTTGGTGGTGGTCCCATCCTCCTAGAACCACCCCAAGCAAAGTTATGGGCAAAAATACAATGCCAACCAAAGGCCCAGCAAAGCATTATGGGGCGAGATTCTAGAGTGCAGTGAATATTATAGTATTAGCTTTCAGATGAGCCGGGAGAGCCGCTGCCCCTTGAGGAATGTTTTGATATTGGATACTATAATAATTCACTGCACTCTAGAATCTCGGCCCATAATGCTTTGCAGGGCCTTTGGTTGGGATTGTATTTTTGCCCATAACTGTGCTTGAGGTGGTCCTAGGAGGATGGGACCACCACCGAATCGTTCAGCATGATGTGCTCTTTGTGTTCAAGGCATCTGCTTGGTTCTCGCCCTAGGTTAGGGAGGACCCCAAAATCATCACCTCTCTCACTGCTTGCTATATTTTCCTTTTCATTTTTGTGAGATGACTATATGCATTTTAGCATGTAAAGATAGAGTTACTTGTTATACCAAAGGTATGTGAGGTTTCTGTTTTATTAATTGGGATGAGATGGAACGGAGTGGAGTTTCACAGTTTTTGTTCAATTCCACAGAACTCCGCGTAGTGGTACTCCGCCAACTTCGCCCTCCCTTAGCCACTGCACACTGTGCTTTAGGATAGAATTTAGCCTATGCCATCAAGTCATTGGCCTGTAGGTGGCAGTGCTGTAAAAGTGTCTGCCTGCTCCTTACAGGCCTCCGCCAACAAAATGCTATCTGACTAGAATGTGTCACTGCAAACTGTTCTCTAGCTCAGTGGTTCTCGACCTTTGACTTCTATGGACCCCCACTTAATCATTACTGGAACCCGGGGACCCCACTTAATCATTACTGGAACCCAGGCACCCCCACTTAATCATTACTGGAACCCGGGGACCCCACTTAATCATTACTGGAACCCGGAGACCCCCACTTAATCATTACTGGAACCCAGGGACCCAAGCCGAAGCAAGTTCGATAAGTTGAACCGCAAAACAATATGGAAACAAGCATTCACCAAACAAATACACAAACGATGAAATCTTTTATTTGATTCAGAAACATATAAATAAATCTAAATGTTCATTTTTAATGTGATCATTGAAGCTTTTCTAAATTAATTCAAGGCCACCTATTGTCTCTACTATATTTTGTTTGATGCCCTTGCACTACTCACACCAATCAATCTGAAGAAGCCAACTTAATTTTTCTTCCCCAATTTCAAATTCCTCACATTTACAAAACACTAAAAAAATCAATTTTAATTCTGCTTCTTTATTTATATACACTTTATTAACCTGGTAATAATTCATTTTCTAAGAACCACTGCACTGGGCAACAGCTCAATCTATGCTATCATGTCCTGGGCCAGTTGGTGGCACTGTTGCACCAAAGTCATGAAATGCTGCACACGAGGGCCCAGTTCTTGCTCCACACCCGAGAAAAAACATAGACGTCATTGTCAAAAACCTAGAGGAAAGAGCCGCGCGCGCCTGTGCTGTCCCCGTCTGGAGTTTGTCAAGGCTATCTTAGCAGGGGTCTTTAATCACCCTTGGCCCGTTCACTGCCATACTTCACTCACCACAGGCTAGGGGCTTCTTCAAGGAAATAAGGTGACATTTCGCCTTTCTGCTGTGAATCACATTGGCTTCCCGTAGAAGCGGGAATGGTCGTCAAGCTCTGTTGCTTACCCTACAAGGCCCTACATACCAAACACCTCTCATAGCTGGCCGCCCTTTCCCCCATCTCAGCAGGACAAAGTGCTTTAAGCAGTCACAGTGGCCCCTGGCTGGACCCCTCAGCGTTCAAAGCCTCCTGGTCACTGAACAGATCCTTCTCTGAGCAGCCGCTCCTGCCTGGAACTCTGGCCCTACAACTCTGGCCCTACAAATGTCAGAACCCAGCCTACTCTGCCTCCATTCAAGAAACATCTGAAACACCACCTCTTCCGCCTGTTCATTCGCTGGCGCCCTTCCTCCCTACGAGTCCATCCAGGAACGGCCTCCACTGAACCCCCACCTGACTCCCCTACTCCGAGTACTGACCCACTACCTCCCTACTCGTCTGCTCTAGTTTCTCTCTGTTTCCTCCTGCCTTGTCATACCTCCTCTCTCCACCGCTTGAAGTTTATTTGTCCCAGAGTTTTTAGTTCTCATTACTGTGGCCTGTTTTTCTATGTATGTTCTGTGGGTGCAATTTGCGTAATTTGCTATAGCGTTATTACGCAAAAATTACAGAACAATTATGTGAGATTACGCAGAATTACTCAAGTGTGAAATCCAGCATTTAGTGCAAAATGCACCCTTGGGTCAAAGATGGGCCCGAGGGCGCATTCTGCGCTAAGAAAATAGCACTAAATGCAACAGACATGAACAGCAGCGGCGACTCGCGCTCGTTTAGTTAATTGTTTCTGTGATGCTGCGGTAGGGCTTATGTGCTAAAATACTCAATATTATGTGAACAGGCTTCAAAAGAGTAACACCTAACTACTAAAATTTCGCCCAGCCTGGTTGAATTGAAAAGCACCTAAGAGCCCACGGGTGCTAGTGTACTACATAAAAATACAAAATAAATGAAAAATACATAAAGTCTGTCTTCTCACTCCAGAGCATTGACCAATATCACACTGGCTGCACGATGTTACTACAGCTTCCGACGTCATCAGCTCACACTAATGCCAAGTTACTTTGAGAGGTCACTAAGTGAAACTGATGTAGGACTATCAACCTGATCCCTGAGGATCTTGCCAAGGCCATAAAGACTGCTACCGTCGGAGGACCCGATTGGGGGCATAGGACGAACGCCGGTCTTTGAAGAAAGTGTGACAATAAGACAGCGTTCCCCCAGCGGTCCCGGGTTTCGAGAAGTTCTTGTAAACTCGTAAAATGTTTTCCCTCCATACAGAGAAGGAGGTTTATTGGAAAATAAGAAATTTTAGACCAGAGTGCCACAGAACCCACAACACGGGTTGTGACATTAAACATCAAGGGATCCACACCCTGAAGAAGGCCGCATTGACCCAAGGGGGCTAATTGAAGAGGCCAAAACATGTTGGTACTTGCAGTAGGGATTTAGGGGTAGTTACCCCTCCTGTATATCCCGAATTCATTTTTAATCCAGTCAAGGGGAACCAAGAATAAAGGTAATCACTAGGTATCTCCTTAGACTGTTTTACTCTTTTTTTTCTGCACTTGAGATCCCTTCTTAAGGGCAAAGCTTTCCCTATTACTTATACTTTTCTGTTTTCTTTTTTAACCTTCTCCCTCACCCCTAAAAAAACAGCGCTCCGTCCAGAGTGTTGGTCTGCACCTGGACGTCTGCAGCGGCCCTATGATGAAGCATGCCACTGCATAGTGGGTGAGGGCAGTATTAACCGCTTCGCTGCGGCGCACATTCCCCCGCTGTGCGGGCGAATTGTACGCGTGTGCAAATCGGACGGCCCCTGGCCGTCCGACGCACACGCCCACCGTGACGTCAGACCGCCGGGGGCCGTCCGACGCACAGAAGTGGTTAAGAAATTCTTTAATTTTCCTACTCTCATTATTTTCTCTCGTCTTCGATATACCGTAGAGATATAACAGGGGACAGGAACCTTTTATCACAATCTAGGTTAGTATCCCTGACCCTGTTTTTTATAGTCCTTCTCTCTTTTGTGAGTCTTGATACCAGTGGCAGCCGCCATAAACAAAGGGTGGTGGAGCGAGTGGGGTCGCGCGAGATGCGTCGTGCAGGGGGGGCAGGATAGGGTGACAAATACAATATAAAAAAAAAACGTACATTTTGCCGCCGGCCGCCTCCAGCATCGCTTTTCATTGCGACGCCTTTCCTCTTCCTGCCTGGTCCCAGTAGCCCCTGGGACAGACTCACTGTCCAATCCCTGCACTGCGGAGCAGCGCGGGTCTGAGCAGGCAGGAAAGATGTCCTGCTCAGACCAGGGAGTCTGTGGGGTTTCTCCAGGCATGCTGCGCAATGCAGCTAGGCTGGAGAGAACCTAAGTGCACATGTGTCTTTTGTTCGGCCTAAAACGGCCAGCCAAACACACATGAGCACTTAGGGAGTGGAGTGCATGAGCTCTCCTCCTCCCCCCTCCCATGCCTCGGCCCCGCCCCTCCCAACACCGCTGGCAGAGCCGGCAAATGTAAAATGAAACGATGCAAGAACATCCTTTTATTTTACATTGGAAGGCTCTGAGCCAGGCAGTGGAGCGACGCTCCTCCGCCACTGCGGTCTGGTTTCAAGTGGCCCGGGCCTGATGTGGCCAACAAGAGGAGCATTCCAAAGCTACAGATGCCCCCTATGTGGGCAACTGTGGGTGCAAAATGAGTGCACTGATACTCAGAAGCGCTTATAATCAGGTCCTAGGAGATGAAGGCTCCCGCCCTCTGAACCTCGGTCAATACAATACTCTAGGCCACCACTAGGGGTCGCTGCTTGCTCACAGGACAAGACCACAGATAATATAATAAACCCATTGGGTTGGCACACAGAGGCTGGTGAAGGCCTCCAGCAAAGTGCATGAAATATTTCACACGTACAACTAATTCATACAAATGGAATGAGCCCGCGGACAACATCTGAACTACAGAGGTGAATCCAAACAACCGGAAATCAGGCTGTGGACTGAGGCGGAATCAAGACCGGGGTGTAACGGAAACCGAACTCTGATAGCGCTGCGAGGCCAGGCTACAACATAGCATAACATAAAATAACATTATTGTGTCCCCTGCTCCACCCGCCTGTGTCACGATTATTCTGACCGATGCAATAATGTTACTAGCCGCGAGGTGTCGCTCGTGCACCGCTGTCGTTCCATCCTACCTGACTCCT
This sequence comes from Calotriton arnoldi, assembly GCA_963921515.1. Classification (NCBI taxonomy): domain Eukaryota; kingdom Metazoa; phylum Chordata; class Amphibia; order Caudata; family Salamandridae; genus Calotriton; species Calotriton arnoldi. The sequence continues at coordinate 7,058,271 of CAWUFW010000013.1, read as the reverse complement.
ATCAGACATTCTTGGCTCGGCCATCTGATACTGAATAGGACCCTTCCCTGCAGGCACTGTTTGGACCCACTGAGGGTCAAGTCCAGCTGCCCTGCTCATGCCGCCCACAGATAAAGAGCAGCGTGGTGCCCGTCTGCGTTGAATTAACGCCCCCTCTTTTTAACTTGGAGGACACTGTAGTGAGCCACCCGGCCTCTGCACAACATTGTTGCACATGCAACTCCCTGGGCCGGGCTCGGGCCAGGGAGTATATAATAAAAGACGACGTCAGCGCAAGTGGCTGACGGCGTGAACCAAGTAACTGTGTAGACGTCCCTTTATTTCAGCTCCGCCGTAAAGTTAGGCCTGTCCCCTGCCCACGATCCCTAGAAGACGGTTACAGCCCGACTGCAATCCCAGGGCCTGCCCTGTGACCTCCTGTGTAGGTCACAACTCTACACTGGCGACGAGGGAGTGAACGGATCTACGTGAGCACCCGCGCCGGCCGAAAGGGACGCGCGGCAGCGCTGGTGGTGGCCGCTGTGAGGCGCGGCTGTGTGTGGCGGCTGCCGCTGCGGTCTCGGCGGCGTGTGAGACCCCCAGTGCCTTCCGGTACTCGTGAGAGGCGGTAAGGTGCCGGCGTGGGGGCATAGAGGGCGGAGGAGACCTCTGAGGCCGCAAGTGCCTTCACGCTGCAGTGCAATTAGCGAGGGGATCGGAGGCTGCCTGAGCGTCTGCACGCGGGTGCAGCTGAAGAAGGCAGCACCGGAGCTCTCAAGGAGGGCGTGGCAGCCCAGGCAGAAGCGCGAGGCCCGGCGAGGGGCCGGGAGAGTGCATGCGGCCCGCATTGAGAGATAGGAGGAGTCTGGCCTAAGTATACAGTGTCCCAGACGTTAGCGTTGGCAAAGCGCTGGGCCCCAGTCATTATCCTGTGCAAGTGGGGGGTAGCTACACAGCAAGACTGGCCTGCATCGAGGTGTACAGCGTGCAAGAGCTGACAGGGCACTGGCCTGCCATTACCATCTCCACTGACCAGAGGGTGGGGTGACAGAACCAGTGCAGTGGGCCCAGGAAGGATACCGGGTGCTGGAGTAGGTGCGGTGGAGAGCAAGCGCGCTCAGGTGAACCAGGCACCCTACGCCGGTGGGAGTCGGATACATCATGACTACGCAACAGGTGGCCGCTACGCCTCCAGATGCGGGAGCAGCGGGTGTGAGACCAGGGCGCATGGCGGTGAAGGCCCTCCCCGAATTCAGCCAGCTGGCGGACCCGGCGACAGCAGCGCCGCGATGGCGGAAGTGGTTGGGCCAGTTGGAGAACTACTTTGTGGCCACCCGGGAGACGAATAATGCCATGAAACGTTCCACTATGCTCCTAATGGGGGGCGATGAGCTCTACGACCTGTTCCAAGATCTACCGGACACGGGTGACGGCAACGACTATGAAAAGGCGATCAGGGCCCTGAACCGGCATTTTGACCCTCAGGTCAATCCAGACTTCGAACACTTCAAGCTACGACAGGCCAAGCAGAAGGAGGATGAATCGATTGACATGTTTTTCGCACGTTTGCGAAAACTGGCAAGCACCTGTGTTGGGGTGGATCGGTCATTCGAGACGAGGGCGCAGCTCATCGTGGGATGCAAGTCGCTAGAACTGCGCAAGCTAATCCTACGGCAGCCCGGGATATCGTTAGACGACATACTAGTCCTGGGGAGATCGCATGAGCTGGCGGACGTCCGGGCTGGAGAAATGGAGGTGGCGCTGGCCAAGAAATCTGTGAACACACAACCGCTGTAACCCACACCCATCAAGGAGGAGAGGGTGGATGCCATCCGGAGAACGCACAGCAGAGGTGCAAACCCCTATGCAAGCCCCGAAGAGCGACAGACAAAGCAAGGGTGCAGGAATTGTGGTTGACAACACACTCACAGAGAGGCTGCCCGGCACAAGGAAGACAGTGCCTCAAATGTAACAAATATGGGCATTTCGCAAAATGTGCCAGAGCACGGCCAAATCCAGTACCAGCAGACCCAAATGACCCAGGTTCCAGAGAAATGCCAAAGCAGTCCAGGAGGTAGAAGAGCTGGATAGTCGGTGCCAGAAACTGACAGTAGCTGAGGACGATGACAATGTATTTGTGGTATCTAACATACGAGGGGTCAACACCACCAAGAGACCTCCTCCGCTATGCCAAGTATGGATTGGAGACAACTGCATCCAGACGCTCATCGACACAGGGGCGTCAGTGAACATACTGGATGCGGCACAATACAGCGGGCTACGACCAAAACCGCGGCTAATGCCCACCGCTGCCAAAATACTCACCTATGGAGGTCACACGCCAATCCCGCTCCAAGGAGTAATTGACGTGGAAGTCAAGCACAAAGACAGAGCTACAACCACGAGGTTCTACATCACCTGTGACCGGGCGGGGTCATTGCTAAGTTGTCACACAGCGGAGGATCTGGGGCTCGTAATGTTCGCAAGACACATACACCAGTCGCAAGCGGACAAGGTGCTGGAGGAATTTCCTGAACTATTTCGAGGGCTAGGATGCCTAAAGGGGGTGGAAGTCCAGCTCCACATCGACGAAGCCGTCAAGCCGGTTGCCCTCCGACATCGAAGGGTACCATTTCATCTCAGGCCGCTGGTGGAAGCCGAGCTGGAGCGACTCGAGTTAGAGGGGGTGATAGAGAAAGTGTCAGGACCGACGCCGTGGGTATCTCCACTGGTGATAGCGCCAAAACCCAAACAACCGGGCGCTATTAGACTGTGCGTGGATATGAGACTGCCTAACAAAGCGATACGGAGAGAGAGACACATCACCCCCACGATCGATGAAATTGTGGCAGACATTAATGGGGCGCAATGGTTCTCCAAAGTGGACTTGAACTCAGGGTACCATCAGCTGGTGTTGGCCGAGAAAAGTCGATACATAACAACGTTCTTGACACATGTGGGGTTACGCCGGTTCAAAAGACTGAGTTTTGGAGTATCCTTGGCGGCGGAGGTATTCCAGGACGCCGTGAGAGAGGCGCTGTCAGGACTCGTGGGTGTGATCAACGTAAGTGACGACATCCTCATCTTCTCGAAGTCACTAGAAGAGCACCACGTACGGCTACGAGCAACTCTCCGGAGGTTGGTTGAACAGTGACTGACACTACACCGAGCCAAGTGTGATTTTTACGCCAATGAGGTAGAATTCTTTGGCTATCGTTTCTCCGAAAAGGGCCTGCAGGTCGATCCCGCAAAGGTGGAAGCCATCAGAGCCGCAGCCATCCCTCAAACGCAATCAGAAGTCCGGAGCTTTCTAGGCATGGCAAATTACTGCGGTCGCTTCATTCCCCACCTGGCAACGCTTTCTGAACCCCTCAGGAGACTAACGAAGAAGGATGTGCCATGGCAGTGGACAGAAGGAGAAGCGCAAGCGTTCAACAACATCAAGAGTGCATTGTTAAAAGGTGCCACAGTGGCGTACTTTCAACCAGGAACAGCCACGGAGCTCATTGTGGATGCCAGTCCCGTGTGGCTGGGAGCGGTGCTACTCCAAAAGACCACTCAGGATGAGTGGGTGCCGATCGCCTATGCCAGCAGGGCGCTCACAGCTGTCGAGACAAGGTACGCTCAGATCGAGCGGGAGGCGCTGGCCATTCGCTGGGCGTGCCAGCATTTTGACATTTATCTGTGTGGGCATACGTTCACGGTGGTCACAGACTACAAGCCTCTGGTACCGCTTTTCACTGGCACGGCTCGGAATGGTCCGCCTCGGATTGAACGCTGGGCAGTCCAAGTACAACATTACAAATTTGAAGTGGTGTATCGCCCGGGGGCCAGTAATCCGGCGGACTACCTGTCAAGGCACCCCATCGCACTGCACGCCGGTAACAAGGGCGAGGTGGATGAAGGAACGGAGTCATTTGTGCGGCAGGTCGTGGAGGAAGCGTGCCCCCAGGCGTTGACGTTGGAAGAAATCCAAGAGGCCACCAGACAAGATGAATGCTTACAGGCCGTGAAGCAAACACTCCATGACAATCAGTGGAAGTGGTTCCTGCAAGGGAAGGACCAGCGGACGGAAGAGGAGAAAGAGTATTTGGAAAGTCTGTGGAGGTGTCGTGAGGAACTAAGCGAGGCAGAAAATGACATAATTCTCAGAGGCACTCGGCTAGTGATACCAGCCGCCCTGCGGAAAAGAACTGTGGACCTGGCCCACCAGGGTCACCAAGGGGTCGAAAAAACAAAAGACCGGCTGCGATCCAAAGTGTGGTTTCCCGGAGTGGACCGCCTGGTAGAGAACAAAGTGCGAGGATGCCACGCCTGTTTGATAACAGGAGCCGATCCAGCGGTGGTGCCCGTCATCACGGAAGGACCTAGCCAGACATCGTGGGCTCAAGTGAGTTTGGACTTCAGCAGTTTTCCTGACAGGAGACACACGGTAGTGCTAGTTGATAGTCACTCCAAGTTCCCAGTGGTAGAGGTAGTCACATCAACAGCGTTTGACTGCATTCGACCAATGTTGGAGAAGGTGTTTGCACTCCTGGGAATGCCGGAAGAAATACGAACAGATAACGGGCCACCGTTTCAGGGCCAGGACTTTAAGGAATATCTGAGCCAGCACAGCATCAAGCACCGCCGAGTGACTCCCCAGTGGCCACAAGCCAACGGGGATGTTGAAAGATTTATGAGGACCCTGAACAAGGCGCTGAGGATAGGGGTGGATCAAGGGGGCAACCTGGAAAATTGTCTGCACTAGTTCCTGAGCACTTACCGACACACCCCTCACTGCACCACACGATGTGCACCGAGTGATCTGCTCATGAAGCGAGCGGTGCGGGATGGCATACCCAGCAGTGAACAGTGGGCTCCGGCGGTCCTGGACACCAGGCAGTCACAGGCCCGACGCCAACGCAACAACGACCGGGCCAGCAAGAAAAGGGGAGCCCGCCCAGCGGCTATCAAAGAGGGAGACTACGTGGTAGTGAAGGACCGACATCCAGGGTCCAAGTTTCGCACCCCCTTTGAACGTGACCTGTGGAAGGTGGTGCAGATAAAAGGGAACATGGTCGTGGCGAGAAAGGGATGCCAGCAGATAGCTTGCAACGTGTCGTGGTTCAAGAGGGCCCGGAATCCTGAGGAGGGTGTGACGGAGTCAGAGCCCACAGGGTGGAGTGAAGATGAAGAGGTACAGACGGAAGAACACACCCGAGAAGAGGACATGCGAGGGGTGGATCCACAAGAAATCTCTGAGGAACCAGCGGCCGGTGGCGGGGGCCCCACAGAGCCGCTAGAGGAAGCATCTGGGAGTTCTAGGGGAAGCCAGCATTATAGACTGCGAAGCAATCCAGAGCCCAGCTCGAGGCTGCGAGACTTCATGTGCTGAACAGCGAGGAAAAGATAGAGCTCCTCGACGGACAGTGACTAAAGCAATAAAGTTATGATATGTTATGTTAAAGTTTGGTTGGTGGGCACCCGCCCAAGTTCCGTGGGTTAGATGGGATGTAGTGAGCCACCCGGCCACTGCACAACATTGTTCCACATGCAACTCCCTGGGCCGGGCTCGGGCCAGGGAGTATATAATAAAAGACGACGTCAGTGCACGTGGCTGACGGCGTGAACCAAGTAACTGTGTAGACGTCCCTTTATTTCAGCTCCGCCGTAAAGTTAGGCCTGTCCCCTGCCCACGATCCCTAGAAGACGGTTACAGCCCGACCGCAATCCCAGGGCCTGCCCCGTGACCTCCTGTGTAGGTCACAACTCTACAGACACGTCCTCGGTTCTACAAGTGGAGAGGGCAGAGCGGCGCCTGTGGGCGCCTTTGACATTACAGCTTCTGCTGACATGTTTGTCAACAGTTTGTGTTTTTGCTCTTCTGGACCCATGTCTCTGAAGTGATGAAACTGTTTCACGAGGTGTTATGAGACAACAAAGAACACAATGTGTCTGAGTGAGTTGTAAGGACTGCTCCCGGCGCGACCGTAGGTCTCAGTGTGCAGTAGGGTTCGTCTCCTTCTAGAATTCACAGACCTCACACTTGTGTTTGCAGCCTGGCCACAAGAAAACTTAAAACAAAATATGCAAAGATTACAGACAGCCCCGGCGCATAACTCCCTCCACACCTGAAGGACTGAGGGGCTTATTTACAAGCCCCTAGCGCCGCCCGTACGTCACGTTTCCCATGTTAAAAATGACGCAAAAGTGGCGCAAGAGGCTTGTAAATAAGCCCTTGAGTGTGTTAGGCCCTGCGACGTCAGAGCGCTGAGAGGCCACCTCTCAGACATACAGCACTAAACACCCGCATCCCAAATGCAATACCTGCAGAGCGTGGCGCAACAGCGCGCTGCCCTGCGTCAGAAGGAAAGGGCAGGGAAGTGCCGTATTTATCCAATCAATCAGAAAAAGGGGGGAGGAGGAGGATTGGGCTAGGTTCACCCTCCTGTGTGATCAGAATACATCAAAAAGAATCCGTAGGTGACGGATCAAAAGAACCTAGCCAAGAAACAAGGGCGGGTTCACCAATTGGGGTGAAGGCCACCTCTACTGGTAGAAAAGAAAAATTTCTTTTCTTGTGTCCCCTCACTCACCCAGGGTTGCCCCTAGGTGACATGCTTCATCATTGGGGCCATCCCAAACATCTACTGATTGGGGCGTGCTGCGACTTGCGGATTTACGTAGGAGCACTTACCTTGTGAGGCTATGTGTCGTGCAGTGTAGGGGGGAGTGGTGTAAGTGATGTTTTAAAAAATTACCTAACTAGTGAGCTATTGAACACGTAGTAATTATTTTTGGCAAAATTGCGCCTCATGGTCTGTCTGGGTGGAGGGGCCTGTAGAAACCTGTGCTCAGCAACCCTCCGTCAATACGACCTATTCTGTCCCAAGGCAGACCGCATCTTGAATGCGGTCTGCCTTGGGACTGAATAGGTCGTATTGACGGAGGGTTGCTGAGCACAGGTTTCTACAGGCCCCTCCACCCAGACAGACCATGCCAAAAAATAATTACTACGTGTTCAGAAGCAACCGTATGTATATATTTTTCCCAATGCTCACACAATAGGTGTGCATTAATAATTTTTCACTTCACTTTATTATAGGTCCGGCACGGAGTGGTACACAAAGGGCTGGTCCCTTTGTTGTCCTGAAGAAAAGGTTTAGGGGATACCTTGAAACATGTTGACATAATACAAGGGATTATAATTACATAACAGTTACATTTCCCTTTATTAACCCCCTTTTTATCCATACCAACTAGGAGCAGGAATAAAACAATAGCTCAATAGTTAGGTAATTTTTTAAAACATCACTTACACCACTCCCCTACACTGCACGACACATAGCCTCACAAGGTAAGTGCTCCTACGTAAATCCGCAAGTCGCAGCACGCCCCAATCAGTAGATGTTTGGGATGGCCCCAATGATGAAGCATGTCACCTAGGGGCAACCCTGGGTGAGTGAGGGGACACAAGAAAAGAAATTTTTCTTTTCTACCAGTAGAGGTGGCCTTCACCTCAATTGGTGAACCCGCCCTTGTTTCTTGGCTAGGTTCTTTTGATCCGTCACCTACGGATTTTTTTTGATGTATTTATCCAATCAACATCCACGCAACACCCAGAGAAATGCCTTCCTGGCACAGAGAAATGCAAAGCAGCGATTTGCGCAGCATTACATTACTTTAGATTTGTGAAGCTACGTAGGGCCACGCAAAGTAGCCTTGTATGGCTTCATAGATCTCATTTGCGTCGCTCTCACACCACGTTGCGTGGTACAAGAGCAATGCCAAGGGGCTCATAAACATGCCCCAAAGTTTCTCCATCATCACACACACTCGTACCTCGCTGAAGCTCTTGTGAGCGCTGTCCAGCACTTTCAGAAGGACGTCAGTCCTGTGGACTTCATCGGCGTCGACAACATCCCGTTTGACTCCTCGGAAGATCTTGGTGAAGGAGCCCTGGCCCAGGCTTTCTCCCTGCCAGAAATATGAGCAGAGAAGGGTTATCAGGGCACCAGCCAGCTGTCAATCACAGGCCTGGCGATGGGCTCAGGGCGCAGCTGCAAACACCTTCAGCATCAGAGGAGGGGACAGTCCGGGCATCAGGTGGGCACTACCCATCATTTGACAGGCGACGTGTGTCATAAATGGACTTTTAAAGAATTCAAGAGAAATTTTGTGCAGGGTGAAAACATTTGGTGCAGACATCTGGCCAAGACTTAACAATGCACATTTCAAAGATAGAATTAAAAAAGAAAAGACTTAATCAACATGTGATGTCCAAACTGTTTTCTCAGCGTTTGTGAAATAAAACAAGCAATAGGTCTCGCATATGGGGGCACAGAACGAAAATAATATACATTGTTCCCTGTGTTTCTGCATAGCCGAACCAACTATCTCAGTACAGACAGGCTCCAACTGCAGCTGATCCCTGTGCTTAAAAATTGCTCTGTGCTATATATATATATATATATATATATATATATATATATATATATATATATATACACACAAAGGAATGTAACGTTGCTTAACGTGTCTCTGTGCCTAAATAAATAATATTACAATGCAGAAACCAAAACAAATGCCTATTGGACACAAAATACAAAAAGGGGAAAAATGGCAAAAGCCAATATGATTTAAAAAACATGCCGATTGGAATCAAAAGAACAATGAAGATACATGTCGATCATAAACAAAATAAAACCATTCCAAAACCCAAAAACATGCCGATTGGAAATAAAATAGAGAACAGTAAAAAAATATCAAATGCCGAATGCCAACACGTACGTTTATTAGCACTATGGCAATTGTTGCTGAGCTCCCGTCGGGTGAGCGTGTACAGGTAGAAAAGCCGACATTCCCAAAAGATGGGCAGAAATAAAAGAAAAAAATAGCACATTTACACAAACCTACATGCCCAAAAGGCCAAGACTACAAGTAGGGCCATGCTCCATGGGAGGGGTCGACACACAAAAAGGAGGGACATTTAACAAACACTAACCACAGAGAAGCAGGCGTTTGCGAAGGACACGCAAAGTAATAAATCAAAAGTGATGGGCGGGCTGTAAGCCCACAGAGTGGATACAGCATGTCTCGAACAGACAGCACATGCGCTGCCTAGGCTCAACATAAAAAGAATGGTGGCGTGACCCAGAAGATGTTCAGATGGTGAACCATCACAATTTTCATGTCACAAATAATGTTTTGGATTAATTTGTTATGGAAGTAAAAAAAAACAGTTCATTATCTTTGAATTGTATTTAGATTAGACTAATGTTGCTGCAATTTGAAATATACAACAGATTATAAAGCATCGGACAAGCTAATGGACATTGGACTACAAAGAAAAAGCTGCACAAGTGTCAAATTGTGAATCTTTCTACTTATTTTTGCACAAACTTCCTAGTAACCGTAGTGGACAACTTCTGGACTCCCTCCTTTTATTCTTCATCACCCCAGCCCAACCAGTTTGTTGTTCGCCTACCCATGTGATGTCGTTGAGCTGGATGTTTTGGAAGGACATCTGGTTGAGGGTTCGTCGCTGCGCGCCAGGAGAAGACAACATCTGAGAGCAGCTTCCACGCACAATCACCAAGTTGGACTTTTCTTCATGGGATCAAAAAAATGAAAGGAAGTACAGTAAATAACCGATAGTACTGACAGAGCATCGACTCAACGTGAAGATGGGGGGGTTTCTGGGCATTGCTACTGGGAACGTTGAGTGTCCTCAACGTTTTATGAAGTTGACAAACAGCATATTTTGTGAGGCTGCCGAATGTGCCTCCCTGTGAGTGAAAATTCTTGTGAAAAAATAAGTCATTTAAATATTTAAAAATAATTCTGTGGTAATTATTTTAAAGAAACCTCACAAAGTTTGTGAAGTAACATTTTCCCAACTTTGCACACTATTCCTGTGTCATCTCACAACCTCTTCCAGGCATGGAGATTGAATTGTATTTATATAGCACTTACTACCCCTGACGGGAGTTCCTCTCCATAGGTTGAAGGGCCTGGCAAGTGAAAGGCTCGGCATCCCTGAGCCCATTCAGGCCTAGTGGTGACACGCTCTATCCATCGATTGAGCCAGCTGCATAAGTGATGGGTTGGGCCTCCCTATGCCACAAGAAGCCAGACTTGGAGGAGACAGTCTTATGGCTTGACATAGAGTTTAGCAGAGAGAGTACCCTGCCTCAAATGTGGTGGAGTACCCTGTCAACCAGACTGGCGATCCTCCCACGCCACTAAGAGCCGTGCAGACCACCATGTTCCTGATGGTAGTGTCTGAGGGATGGCAGGACACCCACCACACTACATGAGGCCCTTAGAGCCCTCATGCCAGTCCCTGTTCCTTGCCCACTGGTATTACTACAAGCCTCCAGGGTACCTTTGGGTCTAGGCGGGCAGCGCCGCCTCAGCTGGATGACCACCCCGCTGGCCTGCAGGCTGCAGCCCTCGTAGTATCCCAGAAGGGTCCGCAAGCTGCTGAAGCGCCGGTCCACTCCCAGGAAGGAGTACCCCCGCTCGGACCTGGTGACGAGGCAGTCTTTGCAGTCCGCTCCTAGAGGCGTCTGGGAAGGAGAAGGAGCAGTGGGGAGAGGAGTATGTCAATTGGTGACAGATTATATGCCTACTTTCTGTAGTTTTACAACTTGGGTTACAACAGGAGCAGGTTACTGTATCACAAGGAGGGCAGAGCCAGGGCCGGGGGCACAGTGTGAAAGCAGAGAGTGCAGAATTAAGATGGGGGAACAATGTTACAAGTGGGAGCAGGGTGTTACAATATGGGTAGAGTGTTACAATGGAGAACACTGTGTTACAACAGGGAGCACAGCATTATGAGAGAGGCTATTCTATTACAGGAAGCACCCAATCAGGGTAGGGAGCACAGTATTATACTAGGGGCACCATGTTACAACAGGGAGCACAGTATTACAATGGGGATCTGGGTGTTACAAGCGTGAGCACAGCATGATGATAAAGGTTACTCTACAAAGAGGGCCATGCCAGGGCAGGGAGGACAGGGTTACAACAGGGTGCACAGTGTTACAAAGCAATGTACAGCATTATGATAGAGGTTACTCCATTTGAAGGAGGGTTGTGTCAGTGCAGGAAGTACAGTGTTAAAGCACTGAGCACAATATTAGAATAGGTGAACAATGTTACAAGTGGGAGCACAGTGTTAGAATGGAGTAAAGTGTTACAATGGAGTGCACAGTGTTTCAGCAGGGGATTACAGTGTCACAATGGAGGTAGAGTGTTACAATGAAGAGCACAGTGTTACAACATGGGAGCACAACATTTTGCTAGAGGTTACTTTATTAGAGGGAGGATTGTGCCAAGACAGAGCACATTATATTACAATAGGCAGAACAGTGTTACATGCAGGAGCGCAGTGTTACAATGGGGTAAAGTGTTACAATGGGAAGCACAGTGTTACAACAGGGAGCACAGTGTTATGATGCAGATTAATCTATCACAGGAAGGGCTGTGTCAGGGTGGGGGGAAGTGTTACAATAGGGAGCACAGTATTGCAAAACGGAGAACAGCATTATGATACAGATTAATCTAACATGGGAAGGGCTGTGTCAAGGTAGTCAGCAAGGTGTTACAATAGGGAGCACAGCATTATGATACAGATTAATCTATCACAGGAAGGGCTGTGTCAGGGTGGGGGGAAGTGTTACAATAGGGAGCACAGTGTTATAATAGGGAGCACAGTATTACAACAGGGAGCAGCACTGTAGTAGAAAGAGTTGCACAATGTCAGTGACAACATCCTGACCTCCACACAGACCGTAAGGATGAACTGGTCAAAGTCCTGCAGGGAGAAGCGAAGTAAGTAGTTCCCAGGGTGAAGGTTACTCATCTTCTTCAACTTATAGACAGCAAACTTCGAACTGAAAGTAGAGGGAGACACCATTACTCATCACTGACAGCTGTAGTACCCCTTATCACAAGTCTTCAAAGTACTATGGAAACCAGAACCAGGCAAGGGTGACACAACACCATCAACAATGCCAAAACAAGCGCTCTTGCCTCCCTCTTCAAACCTGTGGGTAATGGATCTGTAAGAATGGTGTCCATGCTGTGCTTGCACTTTTTCATGGTGCTAGTACGTGTATGGATAATGTTACTTACCCAGTAAGCATCTATTCTTGGCATGTAGAGCTGTAGATTCACATGCTTTGCATACTCCTGCCATCTAGTGTTGGGTCCGGATGTTTGCAAGTTGTTTTTCTTCAAAGAAGTCTTTTCCAGTCAGGAGGTAGGTGACTCCTCTTTTCGGTGATAGTGCGCATGGGCATCGACTCCATTGTTAGATTGTTTTCCCGCAGAGGGTGAGGATGGAGTTAGTAAAGGTAGAATAGAGATGTCCATGCGTATGTATATAAAGTAAGAAAACTGCAACACGTATAGTTAACCGGGGAGGCGGGTGGGCACATGGGAATCTACAGCTCTACATGCCAAGAACAGATGCTTACTGGGTAAGTAACATTATCCGTTCGAGGCATGTGAGCTGTAGATCACATGCTTTGCATAGACTATACAGCAGTATTCTCCCAAAGCGGTGGCTAACCTGTAGCTGTTGGAGTTGTTTGAAAAAGTGTTTTAAGTACTGCCTGGCCTACATTAGCTTGTTGCCTCGCTATCACATCTACACAATAGTGTTTGGTGAATGTGTGCGGTGTAGACCATGTTGCAGCTTTACAAATGTCAACTATGGGGATGTTTCCTAAGAAAGCCATAGCAGCCCCTATTTTGCAAGTGGAATGCGCTCTAGGGGGTATAGTTAAAGTTCTTTTTGCTTTTGCATAACAAGTTTGAATGCATTTAATAATCCACGTGGCAATACTTGACTTGGATATAGGATTGCCATTGTGTGGTGGTGCAAAAGCAACAAAAAGTTGTTTGGTTTTGTGAAATGATTTTGTTCTTTCAATGTAATATAAAAGGGCTCTTCTGACATTTAAGGTGTGTAGAGCTCGCTCTGCCACTGAATCAGGTTGAGGAAAGAATACTGGTAATTCGACCGACTGATTTATATGAAAGGCAGAAACTACCTTAGGTAGAAACTTGGGGTTAGTACGAAGAACCACTTTGTCTCCGTGAAGTTGGAAAAAAGTTCTTCTATGGTTAGTGCCTGTAGTTCACCCACACTCCTCAGTGAAGTGATTGAGATGAGGAAAGCCGTCTTCCAGGAGAGAAACTGTGGCTCACATTTATGCATGGGTTCAAAAGGTGGGCCCATTAATCTTGTGAGGACTATGTTAAGATTCCACACTGGGGCAGGTGGAGGTCTGGGTGGTATGACTCTTTTAAGTCCTTCCATGAAAGCTTTGATTACGGGCACTTTGAAAAGCGATAAATGTTGCCTATTTTGTCAAAATGCAGCTATTTCAGCAAGATGTAGTCGGATAGAAGTGTAAGCTAATCCTGACTGCTGCAAGTGTAAGAGATAACAAATGATATTTTGTATTGAAGCATCAAGAGGATTGTTGTTGTTGTTATTGCAATAGATAAAAAAACGTTTCCATTTAGCTGCATAACAGGCTCTTGTCGTGGGCCTTCTTGCCTCTCTGATGATGTTCATACAGTCTGGTGGGAGATTTAGATAACCAAACTCTAAGATTTCAGGAGCCAGATAGCGAGGTTCAGTTGTTTGGGATCTGGGTGTCTGATTTCTCCATGGCTCTGTGTGAGGAGACTGGATGTGAGGTGTAGCTTTTGATGTGGAACTAGGGACAGCTCCAACAGGGTTGTGAACCACGGTTGAGGGGCCCATGTGGGAGCTACTAGGATCAGTGTGAGGTATGTTTTTCTGAGTTTCCGAACCACTAATGGAATGAGTGGGAGAGGCGGAGGAGCGTAGGCAAATATCCCTGACCAGTTCAACCATAGTGCATTGCCTTTGGAGAGCAAGTGTGGGTACCTGGAGGCGAAGTTTGGGCATTTTGCGTTTTGGTGTGTGGCATAAAGATCTATTTGAGGGACTCCCCAACTTTGAAAGTATGGGAGGAGAACTTGAGGGAGAAGTTCCCATTCGTGTATTTGCTGTCTCTGTCTGCTGAGAAGATCGGCAATCTGATTGTTCCCTCCTGGGAGGTGTTTCGCTAGGAGATAGATTTTGTGGTGAATGGCCCACCTCCAAATGTCTTGGGCAAAGTGCGACAGTTGGAGAGAGTGTGTCCCCTCCTGTTTTTGTATGTAATACATAACTGTCATGTTGTCGGTACGTACTAGGACAGCTTTGCCGACCAGGTGAGTATGAAATGCTTTGAGCGCTAGAAACACTGCTAGCAGCTCTAGATGGTTTATGTAAAGAGTTTTTTGCTGTTGACTCCACAGGCCTTGCACTGTGTGGTGTTGAAGATGAGCCCAACCAGTGAGGGACGCGTCCACTGTTAGCATTGTCTGTGGAACTGGGTCTATGAAGGGCCATCCTTTTGATACATTTTGTGTGTTCCACCACTGCAGAGAGCGATGAGTACTGCCATTTACCAACACTAGATCAGTTAACAGACCCTGCGATTGGTTCCATTGACTTGCTAAGCATTCCTGTAGGGGACGCATGTGAAGCCTGGCATGGGGAACGATCATGATACACGATGCCATCATTCTCAGTAGCTGCATATACACTCGAGCTGCAAGTGAGTGATTGGACTGAAACTGGAGAACTAGCGCCTGAGTGTTGCAAATTCTGGCTGCATTGGGAAAGGCCAGAGCCTTTTGAGTATCTAAAGTGGCTCCTAGGTAATTTTGAGTGTTGGAAGGTTGGAGATGCGATTTCAACACATTGACTGTGAACCCCAGTTGGTGCAGTAACCGTAGTGTCCTGTGAGTATATTGGAGACACTTTGGATACGTACTGGGTTAAATGAGCCAGTCGTCCAAGTAGGGGAAGACATGAATGTGTTGTCTTCTTAGATGAGCAGCAACTACTGCCAGACACTTTGTAAAGACTCTGGGAGCAGTGGTGACTCCGAAGGGGAGTACCTTGAACTGGTTGTGTTGTCCCGCTACCACAAATCTGAGAAATTTGCGATGAGCTGGATGTATTGGAATATGGAAGTAGGCGTCCTTTAAGTCTAGAGTAGACAGAAAGTCGCCCTGTTGCAGGAGTGGGAGCACTTGTTGAGGTGTTACCATGTGAAAATGGTCTGACTGTATGTAAAGATTTAATTCTCTGAGGTCCAAGTTTGGTCTGAGAGAACCGTCCTTTTTGGGTATGAGAATGTAAAGGGAGTATTCGCCAGACCCGTGGTATTGTAGTGGTACGAGCTCCATAGCCCCTTTCAGGGCCGTTTCTAGGTGTTTTGCCGCCCTAGGCGAGAATTGAAAAATGCCGCCCCTCCCTTTTACTACCATCACTCTCTCCCCCTGTCATCCAGGCTAGAAGAATTAATGCATTAGATATAAAAGAAGTTGCATTCAAAATCAAATTGATTTTTCTTTCCCTTTTGCCGCCCCTAGGCTGCCGCCTAGTCTTGCCTAATGGTAGAAACGGCCCTGCATGCAGGGAACCTGAGTCTTGCGGAGCTCAATGGGATTCCCAATGCAAAGATTGTTCTTAAGTATCCTCGAGCTGCATCAAGCCATGTTTATCCCTCTGCCGTAGCTGCTTGCATTGATACTTGACCCTTACGTAAGTTTATGTATTACCTGCATATTCTTTTATATACTTTAGGATATAGTTACGTCTCTATGCGAGTAATAACTGTAACATCAACTTAGGTAGTCACTAAAGGTAGGTCCAAATTCTATTTGCTGCTCCTAACATACTTATCAATATTGGCTAAACAGCTGTGGTTTGGCTATAACTTACACTGTAAATAAACATTAAAACAACATTCGAATTGCCCCAGATCTCCCTGTAAACCTCATCCAAAATCGACCCAGAATCTGTAAACGTGCTGACGAAATAAGTGTGATCTGGGTAACATAGGTTTTGTTACTTGGATACCAACCCTATCCTATCTGGTATGGAAGGTTTGATCAGTGGCTCGACGCAGATTTGTGTTATATTTTTTAAGGTTGCATGTTTGCTCTAATCTGGCAGGGACGATATGGCTGTTTATCCCAGTTGCCATCGAATTTGAGTCCAAAGTAAACGACAAACCTCCAGCAGTTACACAGATGCCGCAAAAACTAAAACAGTAACCATAATTTCTTTATTAATGCGTTATTTTTCCTAACGTGGACACTTTTTCACCGCCGTATGACTTCACAGGAAATCATGGAAGCACGTTTCGTACGTTGAAATACAAATAACTGGTATAGGTTTTTGTACCTCCGTGAGGGGAAGTATGAGGGGGGGGGGCGGACAAGGGCAGGACGTGGTGGCAGCACGCGCGCAGTGGCGGCAGCAGGACGTTCCTGACAGCAGGGTCAGAAGACGGGCACTGGTGGATGTGCTCAGGGTAGGGAGGTGAGAGGACGGGGTGAGCAAGGGTGGCGGCACCCAGGTGGGAGATGGGGAATGGAGGCTGGACCCGGGGATAAAAAGGGGCTAGGAGTATGGCTAATGTGACTACCCAGGGCCGGTGTAGACAACGGGCAATAGTGGCAGCCCCCACGGCAGGGGTAAGGACTGGCCAGCAGGGGCAAGTACAGACGTCAGCAGTCAAGGTAGCAGTGAAAACGCGCGAAGTGCAGGGTCAAAAGGCCGAAGCAGAGGCTGTGCACTCGGTGAGGGCTGGGGCCTGGGCGGGAGTTGGGGAGGGATGGCAGCTCCCAAGGCAGGGTGCAGGTGATGCACAGCGATTTACTGCACCCAGGGGTTGTTGGACAGGAGCTGGGCAGTGGGGATAGTATCCAGGTGAGGGGTAGGATATAACGATAGCAGCGCTCATGGCAGATGTTAGAGCGGGGACAGCTGATGGCATTATGTGCAATGGCTAGAAGATGGGCAGTGGTGTCTGCACCCAGGGAACATGTTCGGCATAATGAGCAGTGCAATCACCCAGGGCGAGGGAAGGTTGTTAGTAGCTGCGGCAGTGCCCGGGGTAGCCAGCTGTGGGTGGCAGTGCCACTCAATGTAGAGGTGACATATGGACAGTGGTGGCAGTCGCCACCCCCCCCCCTTGCAGGGAGGATGGGGCTGCAAACAGCGCTGGCAGCACCTAAGGCAGTGGGTGATGGGCAGTGGTGTCAGTCCTCAGCACCCAAAGATCCTTGAAAAGCCAACCCTGGGAAGCAAGTTACGAACTCTTTTTTGCCGTACTATGTATAGCACGGATCTAATTCCAAGAAGCGCCGCGCAGCGCTTAATGGAGATCATTTTTATTGGAGCAGGAGGTGCTTCAACTTGAAGATACAATACAGCACAAATCCTTGGGTCTAAGTCATCTGAACAAACCTGACAAAACAAACACAAAGGCACTGTCACACAACCTACCCGGGGAAAGATCCCTTCAGGAAGAAATCCTCACCCACCTATGGTGGCATGCTTCATCATTTGGGATTCTCCTCCCAGAGGAAACACCTAGTTCCTCTGAGGGCTACAACCCCTCGCTGAGAGAGAGGAGCTCAGGGATGTTTTTCAACTACACTAGTTGGATCTACTAAATCCTCCAAATGAGACTGCTAGTGTGAGTGGGAAAGCAAAAAAGAGAAATTTTTGTATATAAAGTGAGTGAAGTGATGTTAAAACTGGCTAGAGAGAACCAAGCAAAAGGCTTTATTCAGGTGTTCTCGCTGTCAGGGTTAAAAACAGTGCACCTGCGGTATAGATTTAAACCGCACGTGTCAGGTGGAAAATTATGGTCGACATGTTTCAGCCAAAGGGCCCCAATTTGGACCAGGCTTTCTTCAGGACCACTATAGTACTGCTGCTAAGTGAAGTGTGTGACACAAAAAATGAAAACTACAAGTTAAACACCCGGAACCAGAAATACTTGCGGTTCCTGTTCAGTAGAAGGTACCCGTACCCGTAACGACTGGGTACGTTGCAAACCTCAACCTGGCAACAGCTCAGAGGGGAGGCACCGCTCTCTCCGTCGGTACCCCAGTTGGGTAGAGTCTATCGAGGGAGGTGCCACTCAATGTAGAGGTGACATATGGACAGTGGTGGCAGTCGCCACCCCCCCCCCCTTGCAGGGAGGATGGGGCTGCAAACAGCGCTGGCAGCACCTAAGGCAGTGGGTGATGGGCAGTGGTGTCAGTCCTCAGCACCCAAAGATCCTTGAAAAGCCAACCCTGGGAAGCAAGTTACGAACTCTTTTTGCCGTACTATGTATAGCACGGATCTAATTCCAAGAAGCGCGCGCAGCGCTTAATGGAGAACATTTTTATTGGAGCAGGAGGTGCTTCAACTTGAAGGCCATGGTGCGTGGAGTCGAGACCATATTACACAGATCAGGTTGTAATGGGCCCTGAGAGCGGGGACATGTACTAGGCATAACATCAATTTCAATTTACCTTCAAGGGATACGGGCTTTAAATTAATTTTTGCCTGCCTGCCAGCCGACCAACCCCACCCCCGGGTACCTGATAGGCCTGCAGGCGGGCCGAGGTAACTCTCTCTGCCTCTTCTTGCCGGCCGCGCGCGCACAGGCACAGCCCCTGCGGCCGCCGTGGCGCCGAACGTGACATCACGTCACCCTGGTCACGTCGACGGTCTAATTGAAGAGGAGCCGCGCCCGCGCTACGCTACATGGCAGATTCGGATTCATTCAATAGTGAAGTCAAAAGAGAGTAAAGAACTCATGTTTTTAACTTTTGCCACGGCCGCCCTCCACCTTTTGCCGCCCTAGGCAGCCGCCTAGTCCTGCCTAGTGGTAGAAACGGCCCTGGCCCCTTTTAAAAGGAGAGACTGAACCTCTTGTTTGAGGAGGTGTAAGTGATCCGGTGACAGTTTGTGTGAACGTGGAGGAATGTTTGGAGGATTGTTGGTAAACTCCAGGCAATAACCAGAACGGATAATTTCCAGTACCCATTTGTCTGTAGTGATCGACTGCCGGACGGGTAGGAAATGTGAAAGACGCCCCCAAACAGGCAAGTCACTGTTTGGTATTGGAGGGGGAGGCGCGTGTGTTGGAACCTCTACCTCTACCCTTGCCATTGTTGCCTCTGTAACCCCCTCTGAAGAAACCCTTAGAGGCAGAGGGTTGATTGTTGCCTTCATAGGTGGTAGAGGCAGTGTCTGAGGAGGTATTCTTAGATCCTCCGCGATAGGAGCGCCGAAAGCAACCACGTCCTGCAGTTAATTGAAGGGCTCCCATAGATTTGGCCACTTCTGTGTCCTTCTTCATTTTTTCTAATGATGAATCTACCACAGGGCCAAAGAGGTGTTCCTTATCAAATGGTGTGTTCAGAATAGAAGTTTGAACCTCTGGTTTAAAACCTGAAATGCATAGCCAGGCATGCCTTCTTAAAAGAACGCTGGTGTTGACAGCTCTGGCCGCAGTGTCCGCAGCATCTAGGGCGCACCTGATTGAATTATTGGATATGAGCTGTCCCTCCCGCACTAGGTCTTGTGCCTTGGACTTGTGCTCATCAGGTAGAAATTGGAGCAACTGCTCCATTTCATCCCAATGCGCCCTGTCGTACCTAGCTAAAAGTGCTTGGGTATTGGATATGCGCCAAACGTTTACAGCCTGGGAGGCTACTCTTTTCCCCGAAGCGTCTAGCAACTTAGATTCTTTGTCTGGGGTTGGAGCATCTCCTGTGGGTTGGGAATTGGCCCTTCTGAGTGCTTTGGAAACTACCAAGGAATCTAATGGTAACTGCCCCCTTATGTATGCCGGATCTGATGGTGCCGGCTTATACTTCTTGTCTACCCTAGGAGTGAGAATACGTGCCCTGACGGGATCATTAAAAATGTCATCCATGTGTCTGATCATACCCTTGAGCATGGGGAATGTGTGCAAGGATTTTTGGGTACTACTGAGCGTTCCGAAAAGCAAATCCTCTTCCAGGGATTCCTTATGCAACTGAACCCCATGATAGTTAGAAGCTCTACGCAACAGTTCTATGTATCCTACACTGTCGTCCGGTGGAGAAGGCTTGGTAGGGTACAGATCAGGATCATTCCCTGTGGGCGAATTGGTGTTGTAATCGGTCCAGGGGTCTGTAGGTGTTGGCTCTTTGTCCCCAGCCCCATCCCCATCATCCTGATCATCAGGTGTATCTGTTTGTTTCGGTGCCGAAGGCTTCGGTGCCGGAGTTTTGGGTGCCGGGGTTTTGGATGCCGAGGATTTCAGATCCGAAGGCGTTTTCGGCGTTGAAGGAGGTGGGGCGGAGCCTGACTTTGACTTCGATCCTGAAGGTTTTGGCTCAGTGCCCGATTTAGAACGGCTCTGTTCGGAGCCGGAAGGCTTTGGGGTATGTTTCGGTGCCGAGCCGGAAGGCGGGCCGTCGGAAACATGGTCTAAGTGCCGACCGTGGCCCGGAGGCGGGGGTTGGATCGCAGCCTTTTTCTTGGTCTGAGGTGGACTTTGGGGCAAGGGAGGATCTGTACTCAAGGTACGCTACCCTTGCGGGATGTCTTCGTCCCCCTCTGAGCCGTAGTCGGAGATGGGGTCTTGTTCTTCCTCGGCTCCCATGGTGTCTGCGGTCTCTTGTTCCGAATCTTCTCCGAAGAGGTCCGGAATGGAACCAGCGTGTTGTCTCTGCATGTTGCGACGTCGAGCCCGGCGGTTGCGAAGCATTTTCTTGGATCGGAAAGCCTTACATGCGTCACAGTCCTGTTCTCTGTGCTCCGGAGACAAGCACAGGTTGCACACTTCGTGTGAGTCGGTGCGCGGGAATTTCGCGTGGCACCGAGGGCAGAATTTGAATGGAGTCCGTTCCATCGACTGCGAGGCGAACCAACGCGGGGAGGCCCGATGGCCTTCCACGAGCTACCCAAACGAAAGAGGGATTTTTCAGTAAATACGATACGCGGAGAATGGAGTTACGCGATCGAAAAAAATACCTTCGAGGGTGAGTGTATTGCGCACCGAGGGGAACCGGAGAAACGGTGTCGAACCGGAGCGCAGCAATTCTCGTCCGAACCCGATGGCGGAAAAAAACAATCTAACAATGGAGTCGATGCCCATGCGCACTATCACCAAAAGGAGGAGTCACCTACCTCGTGACTGGAAAAGACTTCTTCGAAGAAAAACAACTTGCATACATCCGGACCCAACACTAGATGGCAGAAGTATGCAAAGCATGTGATCTACACCTCACATGCCTCAAACATGTGCGTTACTCACCCCCTCCTCTGCATTACTTTCTTATCTCTGTCTATAAGTGCACTGCCCTTGTGCAGTATGGTGAAATTTCTTTGAAACACTACTGCTGAGATATTCTCACCAGAAGTCTATATGCACCCACTCATCCATTTCCAGGCTTAGAAATAAAGGGCTGTACAGAGGAAGGAAGCCTGTTGATCTACCCCTGTTGTGAAGCACGAGAAATCACTCTACTCTACTAGTGTCCAGTCCGTGCAATATTCTCTGATACTCCCAGAACCGTCACTTTCAAACTGAGCCTGTTCAGTGGCACCGAGTCCCACAGGCCTGAAGCGACCGCTGAACCCTGATTATTGCTGTATGTTACCACCCGACCAGTGCTGAGCGGGGTCTATATCCTCGCTTGCACCAGGGCCACATCACTGAGCCACCCCAAGGTCTTCCTGGGGATCACTTGCCCCCCACCCCGCCCTGCTTTGACCCCAAACCCACCCAGCTCCCACCATGCCTTCGAGACCGCAGCTGTCTTCCAGTCACGCCCTCCGAGTAATACCATTATGGCTGAAAGAATTATGTTACTTACCCTGTAAGTATCTGTTCTTGGCATGTAGAGCTGTAGATTCACATGTTTTGCATACTCCTGCCATCTAGTGTTGGGTCCAGATGTTTGCAAGATTTTTTTTCCGAAAAAGTCTTTTCCAGTCAAGAGGTAAGGTGACTCCTCCTTTCGATGATAGTGCATATGGGCATCGACTCCATAGTTAGATTGTTTTCCCACAAGAGGGTGAGAATGGAGTAAGTAAGTGTAGTACAGAGATGCCAATGCGCATGTAATGTAAATAATAAGAACTGCAACAACCATAGGTGTCCGGGGAGGAGGAAGGGCTTGTGAATGTACAGTTCTACATGCCAAGAACAGAAGCTTACAAGGTAAGTAGCTTGGGGCCAGATGTACCACCAAATTTTGCGGTCGCAAAGGGGATTTCAGCACCTTTGTGACCGCAAAAAATGTCAGGCCAATGTACTAACCCTATTTTGCGAGTCGCTAATCAATTTGCGACTCGCAAAAAAGGGTTAGCGACTCGCTATTAGGAAGGGGCGTGCCAAGGGCGTCCCTTCCTAATAGCGACTCCAACACCTACGTAAGAATGTTTTGCGACCGCAAAAACACTCGCAGTTTACCACCCTTCTCAGAAGGGTTTTAAATAAATCCCGTTTTCCTTTAAGGAAAACGGGCTGCATTTAAAAAAAAAAAAAAAACAGCTTTATTTAAAAGCAGTCCCAGACATGGAGGTCTGCTGACCCCAGCAGGCCACCATCCCTGGGAGTGCCAGCCATTCCCAATGGGGTTGCAAATTGCGACAGCCTCATTACTATGCATGAGGCATGCAATTTGCGACCCCATTGGGAATCGCAAACAATGTCTCAGACACTGTTGTGCATCCCAATTAGCGAGTCGCAAATTGCGAGTCGCAAATGCAACACAATTTGCGACTCGCTAATTGGGGGGTCGTACATCTGGCCCATAATCCGTTTGAGGCATGTGTGCTGTAGATACATATGCTTTGCATAGATTGTATAGCAGTATCCTCCCAAAGCGGTGGCTAACCAGTGGGTGTTGCAGTTGTTTGAAAAAGTGTTTTTAGCACTGCTTGTCCTACATTAGCTTGTTGATGTGCTAATACATCCACACAATAATGTTTGGTAAATGTGTGTGGCGTAGAGCATGTAGCTGCCTTACATATGTCAGCTAAGGGAATGTTAAAAAGGCCAAAGATGCTCCTATTTTGCGCGTAGAATGTGCTCTAGGAGGTATAGTTAAAGTCCTTTTAGCTTTAACATAGCATGTTTGAATACATTTAACAATCCATCTAGAAATACCTGGTTTAGAGATAGGATTTCCCTTACGAGGTGGAGAAAATCCAACACAAAGTTGTTTTGTTTTGCGAAAATCTTTGTTCTATCAATATAGTATAACAGTGCTCTTTTGACATCAAGTGTGTGTAGAGCCCTTTCTGCTACCAAATCAGGTTGAGGGAAGAACACAGGTAACTCAAATGATTGGTTAATATGAAAAGCAGAAACTACTTTTGGAAGGAATTTTGGGTTTGTACGAAGAACCACTCTACATTTATGAAGTTGAAAGAAAGGTTCTTCTAAGGTTAATCCCTGTAGCTCACCAACACACCTTAATGAAGTGATAGCGATTAGAAATGCAACCTTCCTTGAAAGAAATTGTGATGAACAATTGTGTAATGGCTCAAAAGGTGGACCTGTGAGCCTTGTGAGAACAATGTTAAGGTTCCAGGCAGGTGCAGGTGGTACCCTTGGTGGTATTATTCTTTTAAGGCCTTCTATGAAAGCTTTAATTACTGAATAAGGATTACTGAATAAGTATAAATGTTGTCTGTTTTGCAGATATGCAGCTACTGCCGCAAGGTGTAGTCGAATAGATGTGTAGGCTAAGCCAACTAGCTATAGATGCAAAAGATAGCAAATAATGATTTGCATAGATGCATCTAGCGGATTAATTGTGTTATTATTACAATATATAACAAACCTTTTCCACTTTGCTGCGTAACATGCTCTAGTGGTAGGTTTCCTTGCTTCTTTAAGAATTGTCATACAATCTGGAGGTAGGTTTAGGTAGCCAGATCGCTAGGTTGAGCTCCTTGGGGTTTGGATGTCTGATTTCTCCATGGTTCTGAATGAGAAGGTTGGAAGTGAGGTGCAGTTTTTGGTGTGGAACCACTGACAGTTCTAGTAGTGTGGTGAACCATGGTTGACGAGCCTATGAGTGAGCCACTAGAATCAGTGTAAGTGATGTCTGTCTGAGTTTCCGAACCAGAAATGGAAGAAGAGGGAGAGGCAGAAAAGCGTAAGCAAATATTTCTGACCAGTTCATCCATATGGCATTGCCTTTAGATAGATGGTGTGGGAATCCGGAGGTGAATTTTGGGCATTTTGAGTTCTCTGCTGTGGCAAAGAGGTATATTAGTGGAAATCCCCATTTTTGGAAGTATGGAAAGAGAACCTGGGGATGAAGTTCCCATTCGTGTATTTGTTGCCGCATCCTGCTGAGGAGGTCAGCAAATTGGTCATGCATGCTTGGAAGGTGTTCGGCCAGAAGATGAAATTTGTAATGTATTGCCCAACGCCAAATGGTCTGAGAGAGGTGTGACAACTGTAGAGAGTGTGTCCCCCCTGTTTTTGTACATAGTACATTGCTGTCATTTTGTCCATCCGCACTAGGACAACGTTCCCTATGAGGTGAGGCTGAAAAGCTTTTAGTGCTAGATGAACAGCTAGAAGCTCCAAATAATTGATGTGGAGACTTTTGTGTTTGGTGTCCCATAAGCCCTTAATTGATAGATGCTGGACATGGGCACCTCAACCTGTGAGAGATGCATCTGCTGTTAGTACGACTTGTGGAATCGGGTCGATGAAGGGCCACACTTTTGATAGGTTTTCTGTGTTTCACCACTGCAGAGAACGATGAGTGCGGCTGTCCACCAACACTAGATCTGTTAATTGACCCAGTGATTGATTACACTGACGTGCTAAGCATTCCTGTAGAGGACGCATTTGTAATCTTGCGTGAGGCACTATTGCGATGCATGATGCCATCATCCCTAGTAGCTGCGTGAAAGCCTTGACTGTTAGGTATTGGTTGTTTTGAAACTGTAGTAATAAATTTTGAAAGTTTTGAATTCTGGCTGTGTTTGGAGAGGCTAGAGCTGTGTGAGTGTTTAGAGTAGCTCCCAGATATGGTTGTAGTTGTGAGGGTTGAAGATGGGACTTTTGAGCATTGACTGTAAATCCCAATTCATGGAGAAGATTTATGGTAACTTGAGTGAGTTGTAAACACTTTTTCTGTGTGTTGGCTTTGATGAGCCAATATTCCAGATATGGGAAGATATGAATTTGTTGTCTTCTTAGATAAGCTGCTACTACTGCTAGGCATTTTGTGAATACTCTGGGTGCAGTAGTCACTCCAAATGGGAGTACTTTGAATTGATAGTGATTTCCTGCTATCACAAATCTGAGATATTTGCAATGTGCTGGATGGACAGGTATATGTAAGTATGCGTCCTTTAAGTCTAGAGTGGACATAAAGTCGCCTTGTTGTAGAAGTGGAAGCATTGTTGAAGGGTTACCATTTGGAAGTGTTCTGACAGTATGTATAGGTTTAATGGTCTGAGATCTAAGATTGGTCGAAGAGACCCGCCCTTCTTGGGGATTAGGAAGTAAAGTAAGTAAACTCCTGATCCTTGATGTTGTAATAAAACTGGTTCTATAGCTCCTTTTGTTAGAAGAGCTTGTACTTCTTGTTTAAGGAGCTGTTGGTGTTGTAGTGAGAGTTTGTGAGTGTGAGGTAGAATATAAGGAGGATTGCCGATAAGCTCCAGGCAATAACCATGTTGCATAATGTCTAATACCCATTTGTCCGATGTTACTGATTGCCAAATGGGAAAGAATTGTTGAAGTCTTCCCCCGACAGGTGTAAAAATGGTGGGCAAGTCACTGTTTGTTGGGAGATGGAGAGGTACGTGTCGGTGTGCCTTTGCCTCTGCCTTTGAAATTGATTCTTCGGTACCCACCTTTATCGAAACCTCTTGATGGTGAGAGTTGTGTGTTTGACCTGTATGAGGACACATTTGGATCTGAGGAATTACCTTTGGATCCTCCTCTGTAAGATGAGCAGTGAAAGGAGCCTCTATTGGATGGTGGGTGAAGGGCTTCCATTGACTTGCCACTTCTGTGTCTTTTTTCATTTTCTCAAGTGACTCATCTACTTGAGGTCCAAAGAGATTCTGTTTGTCAAGGAGGGTATTAAGAATGGTTTGTTGAATCTCTGGTTTAAAACCAGAGATTCTAAGCCATTCATGCCTTCTAAGGATAATGCTGGTGTTAATGCCTCTTGCTGCAGTATCAGCAGCATTTAGTGTACATCTAATAGAGGAATTAGATATCAGTTTCCCCTCCTGCACTAATTCTTGCCCTTTTTTCTTGTGTTTGTCTGGGACATATTGAAGTAACTGCTCCATTTCATCCCAGTGAGCCCTGCCATATCTAGCTAATAGACCTTGTGTATTAGCTATACGTCAATGGTTGGTGGATTGTGCAGATACCCGTTTCCCTGATGCATCTATTAGCTTAGACTCCTTGTCGGGGGTGGTACATCCGCTGTAGTTTGGGAATTTGTCCTTTTCTGAGCATTTAACACAACTAGGAAATTCAAAGGCAACTGTCCTCTAATAAAAATTGGATCAGTTGGTGGAGGTTTGTATTTCTTGTCAACCCTAGGTGTTAGAATACGAGCCCGTACAGGGTCTTTAAAAATCTCATCAGATGGCGCATCATGCCCTTAACATAGGTAAAGATTGTGTTGTCCTATGTGATGTTCCTAAGGTCTCAAATAGAAAATCCTCCTCTAAGGATTCCTTATGAAGTGTGACCTCACGGTATGATGCTGCTCTGGAAATTAACTCGTGATATGCTGTGTTGTCATCAGGAGGTGATGGCTTTGTAGGTACAAGTCAGGATCATTATCCATTGTAGGATCAATGTTATAATCGTTCCATGGATCTATAGGTGGTGGACTATCTTCACCTGTGTAAACAATATCAGGCTGTGTATGTGGTGAACCCTGTGGTGTATTATCTAAAGGGTATGAGCCTGGTGGTGGTGAAGATGGTGGAGGGGTCTGAGGAACAGGGTGGATAGGACTTGTAGCTTCTTCAGAGGGATTTTGTAACTTAAATCCTCTGAAGGAATGTTCCTTTTAGAAGGTGTAACATGTTTAGCTAATATCTGTCCAGTGTCTGGATTAATGTAGATCTTTTTCTGCTTAGGATCCAACTTTTCTTGCATAACCTCTAAGATTGGTTCCAGAGGCTTATGATGTGCATTGTTTACTTTCAGTGCCGAAATTTTCGGAGCCAAGCTAGATTTGTCCGTTTTCTCCTTTGGAGCAGAAGATTTCGGTGTCAAAGGGAGTTTTTCTCGGCTCGGCCCCGAGCCGGAAGGCTTGACTGTCTGTTTCAGTGCCGACCCCGAAGGCGGGCGTTGGAAGCAGTGTCTCGGTGCCGACCATGGCCAGAAGGCAGTGGTGGCCCAGAGCCTTATGTTTGGTGAAAGAAATCTTGAGGGGCAAAGGGGCTTTGTTACTCACGGCACCCTGTCCCGCTGGAACGTCTTCGGACTTGAGTTCGATTTCTAGTTTGGAATCCGATTCTTGGATAGACAACGCCTCCTCCTCTTCCGCTGCCGACGCCTCCATTTCCTCGTGCACAGTATCTTCTCCGAAGATATCCAGGGTGTGTTCGATGTTCTGCCTCTGCATGTCCCTTCGTCGAGCCCAACGGTCCAGCAAAGTCTTTTTCGACCGGAACGATCAACAAGCGTCACAATCCTCTTCCTTGTGCTCCGATGAGAGGCAAAAGTTGCAGACTTTATGCAGGTCAGTGCGCGGGTACTTACAGTGGCACCGAGGACAAAATGGAAACGGAGTCCATTCCATCTGCAGAAGACTGCATACTACGAAACTGAGTGTAAGTAGCCCATGCAGCTAGGCCCAAATAGCCGCCAACGATGTCTTCTATACCGAATATAGAGTGTTTTCCTATTTTTTCGACAGGCGGAGAATGGTGAAACGCATACGAAACAATACCGACGAGGGTACAGTGTGTTGCGCACCGAGAGGATCACGAAGAACGGTCTTGAACCAGAGCGCCGCAAACCACGTCTGAACCGGATGGTGGAAAGATAACACTCTAACTATGGAGTCGATGCCCATGCGCACTGTCACCGAAAGGAAGAGTCACCTTACCTCGTTACTTGAAAAGACTTCCTCAAAGAAAAACAACTTGCAAACATCCGACCCAACACCAGATGGCAGGAGTATGCCAAGTATGTGTATCTTCAGCACACATGCCTTTTCAACCAAAAACAGGATTATCAGCCTACTGGTCTTGAGCTGTAGTGAAGGTGAGTGCACACCCATAAGTGCCTAGAAGTCTTCACCAGCTGATGGTGTCACCTGCGTGTGCAACAGAGAAATAAGATTCCTAAAATACCCCCCCAACCAACACACATATGGTTATCCATGGTGCTGTCCTAGGACTCACGTGATTGGCCCGTGGCACTGGTTCTGGATGTTCCACAGCAGGCTGGGGGGTGCCACCCCTTTGCAGAAGTAGTGATGCGAGTCTGTAGTAAGCCGGTAGTAGCCATCGATGAGCGCCACGAAAGAGAGTGCCTTCTCCAGGGAGGGGAACTCGGACTCCTGCGGGGGGCATATAAAAAGGAGTCTGTGAGAGAGAAACGATCTTTTACCTCAAGGCCGCTAGGTCCTCCATTTGTAGTGACTTTTTTTTGTTTTTGTTTTACTATTGTGCAATTTTACATATAAACCTTAGGAGCTGGTGGCAATTACTAAGGCATTAGATTTTCATAGCCAACACTAGTCTCTTAGTTTTCAGAGTTAAGTATTGAAAACAGTTTTGAATTTGATGCTTGAACCCAAAGTCTCATTGTAGTGTAATTGCATTTATATAGCGCCTACCATCCTTGACGAGGCGTTGAAGCGCTTTACGGAGGGCAGCACGCAGATCATCAAGGTGGGAGGGAGGGCTGGCAGCTAGTCACCAGGTGACAGCATCCCTTTCCCCCTCCCGCCTCTAGGCTCCTGACATCTGACTCAGGGCTCGGGAGGGAGGGCCGGCTTTGCTCGGGCCTGAAGTGAGAACATGTGTAGGTTTCACTGTGGGATATAGCATTAGCACAAACGTTGCACAAACGTCGCACAAGTGTTGCACACGTGTCACACGAGTGTTGCCAGAGGATTATGGTTTCGAAAATACTGAATCATTTACTTGGGGACTTTAGTGCCTTTAACGTTTATGTCAGCCATTTAGACAATGCCGAAATTACGCCAATACACCACTTTGCGAAGTTACGTGCCATTTGCAGCAAAAATATACTGCAAAATGCACCACACGCTGTAAAAATATACAGAGGACACAAACAACAGAACACGAGTGGCTGTTGGTGGGGGCGATTTTGTTTAATGCGTTCCGGCGCTAAAAATTGTTGCGAGGATGCAGTTCAAGCTAAAATGGAGCGCAATACGACACACTGCATTTTGCGTAATTACGCACAAAATCAAATTATGCGGATTCCACCTACCCCTAGTACAGATGCCACTGCGGAATGATATACGTGCCTCACCAGAGGGATTACTCGACCCAGCAGCTATTGATTAAGATTTCATGGTGAGCTTGTGGGCATCTGAGACTTCAGGGTCACTTAGTGCAGCGGATAAACTTCCGGAGAACGGAGGGTCTCCTGGCTTATCAAATCCTTCATCCCCGCCCCCCTTCTCTTAGAGAGGTGACAAGGTGGCCTGGCGGGAATTATTTTTTGCCAAAAGTGCTCCTGCTGTCTCGACAAATACACTTTCATAAACAATGCAGCACCATGGCATCGGTGAAAGTGGCATAACGCAGGCAGACTGTGATCTTGTGCTCTGAATAACCTAAGCATATGGATAATTTCACAGTCGATTCGTAGCGCTATAGTGATGCTGGATCGTGGTGCACAGATGGCTGCCATGTGCGACTGTATGTGGAGATGGTGCTTGTGCACAAAGGAGGGTGCAAACAGAAACTCGTGAAAAACTTGGAAAATCACGTGGGACACTGACATTATGAACAGGGCCACTGGAATTATGCAATTTTACGGCTGGGGCATTTTTCCGCATAATTATGGATTGGCTGAATTTGCCACATAACCCATCATCTGCTGCATAATCTGCAGATTTCAGCAAAAAAAATGTTTCTAGGATCACAAGTTACTATAAATGCGGCAACAAGTTTGACTGCTCACCTTTCAGTTGCTTATTTCTGTATTTAGGTATCAGAGTGGTAGTGATGAGATGAAACCTTTGCCTAGAAAGTGCTAATATATGTTAAAATACGAAGACATTTTCTACTTGCCCTAGTCGCCTAAGGGGACATAAATCGTGCAAAATGTAGCATTATGTAAAATGGAGAAAATGTTATACTTTTCACGTAACACAAAAATCTGGACTTGCAACAGCTGCCTGCGCTCAGAAGGTGCTCTTCTGGGAGCAGAGGGCATTTGCGCAGTTGCAGCAAGAGATGTTCGCCTGGGTGCAGCTGAAAGAGCATCAGAGCATCTCACAGCCACATGGACCCACGATGGCGTGCCGAATGTCAACAAGCAGTCGACAGGTCTCGAGCTCTGTACATGCTCTTATGTATGGAGCTATCAGAACGCGCATTGCTGTGGCCAGTAGAGATTCACGCTGCAGCCACATGGACTTCAGTCCATGCCAGTGAGCAGCGCATCTGTGGCCAAGGTCTCCTAGCAACATAGCATTTTGATTTTGGAGCCCTTCTCTGCCACCTGATAGGCCATTTCCAGGCATTTTCTTGTAATTTGTCATGATCTGGTGGTGCCCAAAGGCACATTAGAACTGGCCCGAGGCTGGATCGCACAGTTGGGAGATTGACACTCAAATTCAACCATCATGCCTGCTGCTGGTGCCTTTGCACCATCTTGGACTAGTCCAGTCCTTGGCAGACTTGTGCCATATTTAACCCTTAGGTCTAGAATCTTCATGCTCCCAGAATGCCTTGCAACCACTGCATGTTAACGACGTGCCACGTGCTTCCTAGTGCCAGCTTCCTCTTCCCCTTGTTTGTTTCTCCACACTTCTTCTAGAGGTGTGACACTCCAGCGAGTGCATAAGAAGTCAACAAACAAGTCGAGAGGGCGAAACGTACCTTCAACTGCACCAAGATTGTGGTCATTACCAAGAACTACCATCGCTGAGAGAGCAGCTGAGACCCAGCACCACACGAGTCAAGAAGGTGACATCAACTGGATAAAACACTACACAAGAGAACAGTCAACACAAGATGGTGGCATGCCCTAGAGACCATACAGATGAAAATCGCAACCATGGAGGACAACGCACACAGGTTCTCATAGGTCAGGATATCAGTGCTTAAAGGCAACACACACAAGTCAACAAGGAAGCATTTGAGAAAGACAAGAGGATTCAAGATAGCAACTCTTAGTAAGAACCACAAAGCACACACCAGGGTCACCAACAAGCCAAGAAGTAGCAGTTACCAGGAATCTCACAATGATGGTGGCACTTCATGACGACAACACAAGCCAGGATCACACATGTCATGACATTGGCCCTTATCAGGAACCTCTTGGGTCAAGGCTGTAACACTTAGAAGGGATGCAGAAGTCAAGAGAGCGGCACTTTATACAGGAAAAAATAAGCCAAGATTGAGGCACTTAATAGGATCCACCCAAGTCATGACAGTGGATTGTACTGTCTGACAAAAAATCAAAAATAGTAGCACTGAACCACAAAAGTCAAGATTACGGCACCTATCATGGACCACACAAATCAGTATGGTGCACATACTGCAGAGCACGAACAGCACACTTTTTGCAACCCACAAAAGTCAAGGGAGTGGCACGTACCAAGATCCTGTTGTCCCGCTTGGTAATGGTGACGACTCGACTCTCCACCGGCGCATTCTCACAGCTGTCTTGCTTGATGCTGATGTCGACGATCTCCGGGAAGTCACAGAAGAGCTGCCACTTCTGCAGAGAGAGCAGAACTTGGTGTTTGAGGGGTGAGAACAAGGTTGAAAACTGAAGTGTCACAGATAAGGAATGCTTCCGGTTGACCCAGACTTGTGATTCCTCCCAGGAAGTTGCCGGGGATTGGGTCTGGTTGGCTGGTAACCACTTCACAGGATTGACTGCCTCAGCCCAGAATGCCCTACCATGATTAGGACAAATTACTGCACCCTGCACTGCTTTCCACCTTTTGCTCTTGCTCCCTGCAACAGTTAACCGGGTGGTTGTCACCCTGTCTACACCACCGTACTTTACCCTACAGAACTCCTTGTTACCCGTCCACAAGGGTTGGTGTTCAGACACCTCCACCATCCATTTGCAACCACAAGCAAGCCCAAACAACCTTGTTCCTTTCATGCTCCTTGCAAGTGCCCAAGTCCTAAGGCCCGCCCTGTATGCAACATCATCAACCACCCTAGATCCGGACCTCACACCACCAATGAGCAAGCCAACAGACCCTGGTGCTGAGAGTAGGAGTACAATCCTAGGCTAGAACTGTTCAAGGGTCTGTGACCTTGGCACCCATGGTGACACTGCACAAAGGTGTTTGTGCTTGACCAGTTCTTACCAGGTACATGAAATACACACCAGTTCATTCATATTTCTTTGTTCCGGGTTGATTGGCAGTGATAAATATAGATTATACATTTGCCATTGAATATAAACTGGAACTGCATTTTCTTCTACGCACAGTGGATGGTGTGTCTAGTTCCATCACAATTTGTGTAATCCAGAGTCTGTAAAACTCACAGTGAGGCATAGTCGCCTACTATGAGCGGCACACGGAGGTGGTCAACTCAGTACCAACTCACTCGGAGATACCTAAACTGGACCTTCTCCACCCATGCCGGGTGGTGGTTACTAATTCTGCACTGCACACCCCTAGAGAGGAGAGAAAATGGTAACGTCTTCTTCACATCTCAGTACAAGGTTATCCCTCAGAGGTAAAGCCTGCATCTTCCACCAATGGTGTCAAGTCTCACAGTGCCCCATACATCAATCACTGATACACGCTTTCTCTGGTCTTTCATTTTTACTCTTTCCCTCCCATTTCCTCCCCTCCTCTCTCTTTTCTCTCCCTCTCACTCTCTTTTTATCTCTTTTTTCTCGCTTCATGTCTCCCTTTATTTCCCTCACTTTCTCCCCTTGCCCAGACTACACGGAGCCCTTCTTCCTGTGTCTTCTGGGATATTTTCTCACCCATGTGGCCCTTCCTCACCCCCTCTGCCCATCCTCCCCTTCACCTGGTTAATCCTCTCCTCCCGGAACGTCCAGCCAAGGAACCCAGGTAAAGAGCGAAAGGTTAAGGGCATCTTCCCGTGGCACGTCAATGTTTGAACCAGCTAGGGCCTCAGGCCAGAATCCCCATCTTTTCCTCTTCCTACCTCTCTCTGAACCACTCCTCACTCAATCCTACGTGAACACAATCATTATTCCCATGGTGGTCTATTGGTCACTGCAAATTACTACTCTTCTGTGGCTATTCTAGCGTCTGGATACACTCCGTATAATACTCCTTGGTGGATTAACAGTACCTCTATGGAGTGGCTTCTCTGTTGCTCGTGAGCTGCTCCTCTGTTGCTCCTAGTAGACTCCATATAATACTCCTTGGTGATTCACCAGTGCCTCCACGGAGTGGCTCCTCTGTCACTCGTGAGCTGCTCCTCTGTAGCTCCTAGTAGACTTGGTATAATACTCCTTGGTGGTTTAACAGTGCCTCCATGGTGTGGCTCCTCTGTCACTCGTGAGCTGCTCCTCTGTTGCTCCTAGTACACTCCGTATAATACTCCTTGGTGGTGTAACAGTGCCTCCACGGAGTAGCTTCTCTGTCACTCGTGAGATCCTCCTCTGTCGCTCCTAGTAGTCTCCGTATAATACTCCTTGGTGGTTTAACAGTTCCTCCACGGAGTAGCTTCTCTGTCACTCGTGAGCTGCTCCTCTGTCGCTCCTAGTAGTCTCCGTATAATGCTCCCTGGTGGTTTAACAGTACCTCCATGGTGTAGCTCCTCTGTCACTCGTGAGCTGCTCCTCTGTCGCTCAAAGTAGACTCCGTATAATACTCCGTGGTGGTTTATCAGTGCCACCACGGAGTGGCTCCTCTGTCACTCGTGAGCTGCTCCTCTGACGCTCCTGGTAGACTATGTATAATACTCCTTGGTGATTCACCAGAGTCTCCATGGTGTGGCTCCTCTGTCACTCGTGAGCTGCTCCTCTGTCGTTCCTAGTAGACTCTGTATAATACTCCTTGGTGGTTTAACAGTGCCTCCATAGAGTGGCTCCTCTATCACTCCTGAGCTGCTCCTCTGTCACCCCTAGTATACTCTGTATAATACTCCTTGGTGGTTTAACAGTGCCTCCACGGAGTAGCTTCTCTGTCACTCGTGAGCTGCTCCTCTGTCGCTCCTAGTAGACTCCATATAATACTCCTTGGTGGTTTAACAGTGCCTCCATGGTGTAGCTCCTCTGTCACTCGTGAGCTGCTCCTCTGTCGCTCCTAGTAGACTCCATATAATACTCCTTGGTGGTTTAACAGTGCCTCCATGGTGTAGCTCCTCTGTCACTCGTGAGCTGCTCCTCTGACGCTCCTAGCAGACTCCGTATAATACTCCGTGGTGGTTTATCAGTGCCACCACGGAGTGGCTCCTCTGTCACTCGTGAGCTGCTCCTCTGACGCTCCTAGTAGACTCTGTATAATACTCCTTGGTGATTCACCATAGCCTCCATAGAGTGGCTCCTCTATCACTCCTGAGCTGCTCCTCTGTCACCCCTAGTATACTCTGTATAATACTCCGTGGTGGTTTAACAGTGCCTCCACGGAGTAGCTTCTCTGTCACTCGTGAGCTGCTCCTCTGTCGCTCCTAGTAGACTCCATATAATACTCCTTGGTGGTTTAACAGTGCCTCCATGGTGTAGCTCCTCTGTCACTCGTGAGCTGCTCCTCTGTCGCTCCTAGTAGACTCCATATAATACTCCTTGGTGGTTTAACAGTGCCTCCATGGTGTAGCTCCTCTGTCACTCGTGAGCTGCTCCTCTGACGCTCCTAGTAGACTCCGTATAATACTCCTTGGTGATTCACCAGAGCCTCCATGGTGTGGCTTCTCTGTCACTCGTGAGCTGCTCCTCTGTCGCTCCTAGTAGACTTGGTATAATACTCCTTGGTGGTTTAACAGTGCCTCCACGGAGTGGCTTCTCTGTTGCTCGTGAGCGCCTCCTCTGTTGCTCCTAGTAGACTCTGTATAATACTCCTTGGTGGTTTAACAGAGCCTTCACGGAGTAGCTTCTCTGTCGCTCCTGAGCTGCTCCTCTGTCGCTCCTAGTAGACTCCATATAATACTCCTTGGTGGTTTATCAGTGCCTCCAATGGGTGGCTCCTCTGTCGCTCCTGGGCGGGTCCTCTGTCGCTCCCAGTAGACTCCGTATAATACTCCGTGGTGGTTTATCAGTGCCACCACGGAGTGGCTCCTCTGTCACTCGTGAGCTGCTCCTCTGACGCTCCTGGTAGACTATGTATAATACTCCTTGGTGATTCACCAGAGTCTCCATGGTGTGACTCCTCTGTCACTCGTGAGCTGCTCCTCTGTCGTTCCTAGTAGACTCTGTATAATACTCCTTGGTGGTTTAACAGTGCCTCCATAGAGTGGCTCCTCTATCACTCCTGAGCTGCTCCTCTGTCACCCCTAGTATACTCTGTATAATACTCCGTGGTGGTTTAACAGTGCCTCCACGGAGTAGCTTCTCTGTCACTCGTGAGCTGCTCCTCTGTCGCTCCTAGTAGACTCCATATAATACTCCTTGGTGGTTTAACAGTGCCTCCCTGGTGTAGCTCCTCTGTCACTCGTGAGCTGCTCCTCTGTCGCTCCTAGTAGACTCCATATAATACTCCTTGGTGGTTTAACAGTGCCTCCATGGTGTAGCTCCTCTGTCACTCGTGAGCTGCTCCTCTGACGCTCCTAGTAGACTCCGTATAATACTCCTTGGTGATTCACCAGAGCCTCCATGGTGTGGCTTCTCTGTCACTCGTGAGCTGCTCCTCTGTCGCTCCTAGTAGACTTGGTATAATACTCCTTGGTGGTTTAACAGTGCCTCCACGGAGTGGCTTCTCTGTTGCTCGTGAGCGCCTCCTCTGTTGCTCCTAGTAGACTCTGTATAATACTCCTTGGTGGTTTAACAGAGCCTTCACGGAGTAGCTTCTCTGTCGCTCCTGAGCTGCTCCTCTGTCGCTCCTAGTAGACTCCATATAATACTCCTTGGTGGTTTAACAGTGCCTCCAATGGGTGGCTCCTCTGTCGCTCCTGGGCGGGTCCTCTGTCGCTCCCAGTAGACTCCGTATAATACTCCGTGGTGGTTTATCAGTGCCACCACGGAGTGGCTCCTCTGTCACTCGTGAGCTGCTCCTCTGACGCTCCTGGTAGACTATGTATAATACTCCTTGGTGATTCACCAGAGTCTCCATGGTGTGGCTCCTCTGTCACTCGTGAGCTGCTCCTCTGTCGTTCCTAGTAGACTCTGTATAATACTCCTTGGTGGTTTAACAGTGCCTCCATAGAGTGGCTCCTCTATCACTCCTGAGCTGCTCCTCTGTCACCCCTAGTATACTCTGTATAATACTCCTTGGTGGTTTAACAGTGCCTCCACGGAGTAGCTTCTCTGTCACTCGTGAGCTGCTCCTCTGTCGCTCCTAGTAGACTCCATATAATACTCCTTGGTGGTTTAACAGTGCCTCCACGGAGTAGCTCCTCTGTCACTCGTGAGCTGCTCCTCTGACGCCCCTAGTAGACTCCGTATAATACTCCTTGGTGATTCACCAGAGCCTCCATGGTGTGGCTTCTCTGTCACTCGTGAGCTGCTCCTCTGTCGCTCCTAGTAGACTTGGTATAATAATCCTTGGTGGTTTAACAGTGCCTCCACGGAGTGGCTTCTCTGTTGCTCGTGAGCTGCTCCTCTGTTGCTCCTAGTAGACTCCGTATAATACTCCTTGGTGGTTTAACAGTGCCTTCACGGAGTAGCTTCTCTGTCGCTCCTGAGCTGCTCCTCTGTCGCTCCTAGTAGACTCCATATAATACTCCTTGGTGGTTTATCAGTGCCTCCAATGGGTGGCTCCTATGTCGCTCCTGAGCGGGTCCTCTGTCGCTCCCAGTAGACTCCGTATAATACTCCTCGGTGATTCACCAGTGCCTCCAAGGAGTGGCTTCTCTGTCACTCGTGAGCTGCTCCTCTGTTGCTCCTAGTAGACTCCGTATAATACTCCTTGGTGGTTTATCAGTGCCTCCAATGGGTGGCTCCTCTGTCGCTCCTGAGCTGCTCCTCTGTCGCTCCTAGTAGACTCCGTATAATACTCCTTGGTGGTTTATCAGTGCCTCCAATGGGTGGCTCCTCTGTCGCTCCTGAGCTGCTCCTCTGTCGCTCCTAGTAGACTCCATATAATACACCTTGGTGGTTTATCAGTGCCTCCAATGGGTGGCTCCTCTGTCGCTCCTGAGCGGGTCCTCTGTCGCTCCCAGTAGACTCCGTATAATACTCCTTGGTGGTTTAACAGTGCCTCTAATGGGTTGCTCCTTTGGTTTATAGGTCTGATGATGCCCACACCACACAGTGGTAAGTACCTGCATGCACAGCTCTGTCTGTCCTCGCACTCTCTGCTTCACAAATGCTTGTGCACAGCAGCTGTCAGGGTACTGTGCTTCCATCAAATTACCAAACTCCATTCACCTAAGTATCATGTCCGATATAATCTAAGCCACAAGCAAAAACATTTACACCATACACTCTGAAGAGTACCTAGGAACCAAGGGCAAATCAGAGCGCTACATGACCATGCCAGGGTTTGAAGCATTATAAAAATAATGAAACCGGGACACAAAGGAAAGTGGTACGGCCCTGCAAAGGGGCACTGAAAGTAATATATAAATACCAACACAACCCATTACACTTCCTGCCTTTTGTCCGAGTGGTGAAGCTGTACAACCATCCCAGAGGCACTGTCTACTTCCCACACACTGGGCCCGATTCACAAAAGTAATCTGAGACAAAATTACGACTTTCGGTATTCACAAAAGGCATTTAGTAGTAGTAAAGTTAGGAATCCTAACTTTACCACTCCTAAATGCCTTTTGTGAATACCGAAAGTCGTAAAGTTAGGATTTTGTCTCAGATTACTTTTGTAAATCGGGCCCACTGCTGGCAGCAGACGGCACTAATATCTGTAGCTACTAAACCTTTTGCAGGGAAGCGCAAGTCAGTCTCTTGCTGGATCTAAACTGCTAAACTCTTAAGCGAAAATAACCCTTCTCAGTACTTACTGGATAATAATCTACAAACCACCGTCCTATGCAGAGAAACATGTAATACTTCAAGAAAGCGTCAGTGGCCCTGCTTGTAAGTGCTACCTGCCTGGTTTACATGGCTGCACCACTGACTCAGTACACATACCTCAGTCTCCCCACTGCTCAGCGAGATACCGGTCTCCCCGGAGACCCGGATGAGGGTTTCCACCATATCGCGTCCCCCTTGGGAGCCCAGGATGCTCCTGACCAGGAACGTCTCCTTGGACAAGGTCTTCTCCATCCGCTCCAGGTCGATAAGATACTTTAGCTTCAGGTAGGAGCTGGTGGTGTTGCACGCCCCAATTCTCTTGAACGACCTGCAGAACTTCCTGCGGATTCTCCTGCGTGTCATGATGTGCAGCTGCTGTATCTGGTGTCGGAAGTTCTCAGGGATGCAGGCCTTGTAGCTATAACAAGGAGGAAAGGGGTCACTGGGCTACCACCATTGGATCGACCAGGGCAGATTGTGGAAGGAGGAAGCACAAGGACTGTTCAGGAGACAGAAGGTGTGCAGAGCAGAAGGGCTGATAGCATGAGGGACAGAGGAGAAAGAGAGAGAGAGAGAGAGAGAGAGAGAAAGGGGTGAAAGAGTGAGAGATAGTGATAAAGAGAGAGCAAGAGAGAGAAAGAGAGAGAGAAGTGAGAGGGGACAGTGAGAGATAGAGAGAGAGAGAGAGAAAAAAGACAGAGAGTAGTGAGAGAGGGAGACGTAGGTCGAGTGGAAGGAGATGGGAAATACTTATAAACTTATAAGTCATGCCAGTAAAGAACAAGTTACTGACCTTCGGTAATGCCTTATCTGGTAGAGACAGGATCTAGCCACAAATTTCTTACGTGGAGTATCCTCCCCAGACGCGAGACTGGATCAGGAAACTTTTTCCACACCACGTCTGTGCGTCAAAAGAGGGCCCCACATGACTCCGTATTGATGTCATCACGCGATGTGGCGTCGGAGCCCATATAACCCCCTCGCCGACGTGCTAACGTCAGTTTCTTTTGTGACTATTTTCTGTGCTCAAAACGTGGAGCCACATATAGAAACTGCCTATTGAAACAGTGTGCTAAAATGAAAGACACCATTGTGTCAAAAAAGGGACTGAACATAATTCAGCATATGAATATAATAATGAAAATATAGAGATGAAGAGGACTCAGTGTCAATAAACACTGAGTTCTTAGTTCAGTATGTGAAGTCTCATAGTGACAGTAAAGAGACCAAAGAGGACTCAGTTCGCAGGTCGGGGAGGATGGGAGGGGGGTAAGGGATCTGTGCCTAGATCCATTACAAGAAGGTAAGTAACTTGTTCATTTGATAGAGGCATCTAGCTGCAGATTCCTTACTTGTATAATCAAATACCAAAGCATACCATTCCCGGAGGAAGGTCTGCAAACTGAGACCACCAAAAGTTGCTAACTATAACAAAAGCTGTCTAGAACCAGAGAAAAAGACCAGACCACCACAATAATGTAGGTGAGCAATAACATACTTTACAAGTAAAAAAACCTGTGGAAGAACCACAGATAAGGAAAGTCACAAGACATTAAAGAAGCATGGGAATAAAAGTATCCATGTTAGCATGAAAACTATGGTAGAAGCCAACCAAGAAGAAGAATACAAAACTACTCACATCCTAAAGGGGTTCCGAACCCGTGCATGCTCACTGCATAAGCACTGTAGAAGGAACCGCAGTAGGAAAGGCCATAAAGACATAGAAGTCATGGGAAGAACGTTACCCATGATAGTAGGACAACTTGCCAAATAATGCTATAAAATAAAGCTATTGTCGCACATTTCCAGACTCAAGCACCTTGTTTGATACTTGTGAGACACGGAACAGCAGGCAAAGTCGCCGAAGAAACCCTCCGTGCCATAAGAGTTCTACCAGAGCCAGACCTGCACCAAAGCAGCAAGAGAGATCCATCACCTGTGGGAAAGGATAACAAAAGCTCTATAAAAAAGAGTCAAAGACAACATACATAACATGTGGAGTCGTACACGGCATGCTAACCTCAAGGGTATTGTGGCGCTGAATAATAGATGTAAAAAGTTACTCAACTGAATGGTAACCAAGTTATCGACCTCAAAATGAAGGAAGGCTGAGCTGGCGAGTTATGAACCTGTGACCAAAAGGTAAAGCACATGCCCCTAAAGTGCACACATAGCCCACTAAACCACTAGACCCGACAATAGCAACTAGGGGCATAGAAGCAGTCATATCCCTATCAGATGATACAAAGACTGCTAGCACATCTGCAAGAAATACACTGACATAGGAGTGAATAAATAACCACCTATGTATAGACAAGAGTAAATCTAACATGTCGAAATAAAGTAAAGCCGAATAATCAGCCAGACAATGTGACATAATTGTATGGAAACCTAAAAGGCCATCATACCATGTAGGAAAGCAACAGCCATCCAAAACGTCAGCGTACTGTGAAGTGCCTGAGACAGCAACAGAGTATAAAGCTGAATAAGATATAAAGTATGAAAAGAAGAAACCTTGAAGCTTAGCGAAACTCAAGGTTAGTATGTAATCTTACAAGATGAATAGAGACCCGTGTCTAGATGATGCAGAAAAAAATCCCTCATACTGAAACTGGGGAATTTGAAAGAATTCCATAATAGAAGAATCCGAGCGATCTATAAACTAAGCATCGATATGCATATGCCATCTAGGGACCACACGTCGCAAAGTTAACTACAACAACTAGAGTTAGGTAAATGATGAAAAGAGTTGTCCCCCAGAAGAGCAACAATCCAATAAGAAAAGAATAAAAGCCATCTACAAAAAGTAGAAGCTATGAGGCAAACGTCTAGTCATTCCATGGCCACGTGTAGGGATACCTTCAGAGAGAAGAAAAGGTACATCATTAGAGGGAAATGACCTTCAAAAAGAAAAAATCTTAGTAATAATGCAAAGCGTTATAATAACTCCCAAAGAGTCAAGTGTATTAAGTACCCTTCATAATAGAAGCAATAGAATTGACGGAGAGACACATCTCCCTGGAGACCCAAAATAGCATGACATAATCCCAGGAAACGAAACAATCATGACCAAGGGACATGTACAAACCAACCATGTCTACAGGAGGGGGTGGAAGAGCCAAACAAATAGCAATGGCTATAAGACAGAACCTGAAGAGCAAAACACAAAGTGTTGTAAGGCTAACAAGATAGCAATCTTGTGGCCAGAATGATCATATAGACTGACACTCCCATGGAGGTACAAATATCAAAAGCACCTAACAAGGGGTACCACACTTCACAAATGTATGATATCGTACGACAGGGAAATAACCCGACAAAGAGGGTGGAACTCTGCACCCCCAAGTGAGGGTCCAATAGTGCACAAGCTAAGAATCCCAACTCAGCATA
Organism: Calotriton arnoldi; assembly: GCA_963921515.1. NCBI lineage: Eukaryota > Metazoa > Chordata > Amphibia > Caudata > Salamandridae > Calotriton > Calotriton arnoldi. The sequence continues at coordinate 7,016,734 of CAWUFW010000013.1, read as the reverse complement.
TATATACATTTTAAAATGCTCACATAGAATACAAAAATAACTTCACATAGAGTACGGAATATACCATGAAGGTATCAACTCTTGAGCTTGAGCCCTTTTGCAGAGTAAAGCAAACTGCAAGACCTGTATATCAGGTATCAATCAAAAACCAAACACAAATCAACAGTTGAAAAATTGTCAACGACAGAGCTGAAGGAGAAAGGCGCGACTTGTGCTCCAAGCAGTAATAGTAATCCAGAAAGCCACATATCATGGAATATAGTGTAAAGAACACAACTGTACTGCAAAATAAATGCACTACTATATTTGTAACTGACTGTAGTAAGGGTCAGGCAAAAACGTGGAAAAGAATCACAAGGTTAGTTAAACAACCATAAACACCTGTAGTAAGCAGAAACACAACACCGGTTGCAAGTAGTAGAATATATATTGCAACCCAGTGATGAATAAACACTTCCCTCTATATAAGTCAGAAAGAAAGAAAGCAAGCAGAGCCCTCAAAGACATGCCTAAGTGTCTTTAGCACACCGTGAAGCTCTAAATCGTCACAAAGCCGAATCAGCATGCACACCAAATAAATGTACACCATCAAACGGCATATCTTTCAGGCTATTCTGTACAGACCCTGAAAATCCACAATGACGCAACCAAGCATGTCTGCGCAGCACAACTGACTGAACCATAGCTCTACCCACGGAATTAGGGGTGTCCATACCACATTTTATGGTGAATTTCGTCGCCTCTTGGCCTTCATGCAGCATCTGTATCAGGCCACTTTTGGCTTCCTCTGGGAGAGAGGGCAGTAAACTCTCCACTGAGTCCCATAAAACACGGGAAAACCTGCAGAGAATACATGTAGTATTCAAAGACCGTAATGCCGCACTAACAGAAGAGAAAATATACCTCCTACAACTTTCCAGCCATCTAGACTCAGTGCTCAGTGGAACCAGAGGGAGGACATTTGGGTGGCAGAGTCTGTAGCAACTTGCACAACCAGACCTTTTGTGGAGGAATGTTTTAAGAGACAACCAGAGTCTCCAGGGGCGGGCTGATGCCAATGGGATATGAACCGGTCTACAGGCATTCCTGTTAGCGGCCTTGTTCAAGCCCCTAACAATATGTTGTGGAGAGACTCATTATAAGGAAGTAAGGGCTCCACTCCCGTCTTACCCTGGTGAGGAACATCCACCAAAGGGTCTGTGGACAATTCCACTGGAGGGAGCTGGCAATCTAAGCTAACAGCTGCCCTCCTTAATACCACAGCATAAGAGGAACTCACCTCTGTTTCATACCAGGTGGAGAGGGCAAATCTGAACCTGGGGAGGACTGACGACCAATTGCCTCACCCAGGTCAATCGGCCAATTTTCCTCCAAGGGAGGCTGGACAGTATCAGCCACAGGGTATTGACACCCTATATTCTCCCCTTCATCTGCTATACTGTGCATTCCCGTAGGATGAGCAGAAACAGGCTGAATAGGGGCAGATGGAGAGTTTCCTAAAGCGGATGGCTCCATCAGCACTGCATTCAACCCCGTTCGGAGCCAGTGCGGCGATGAGTCTACATCTGAAAGAGTACTTGGAAAGACGATTGGCGCTGCTGACATCATGGGCTGGCTCGACTCTGACACCAAAGGTGAAGACCCCGAAGGGATGTGCACAGGCGCAAACTCGAATCCGATGGTTGATTCAAAGGGCCCGACTGGCACCGAGGGTGAACCCGCAGGCGAAGATCCAGTAGGGCCACCTTCCACCTCCTTGGGGCTAGAAAGCATGCCAGAGGGGACTTGAGGCCCAAAGACTTTATGCAGGGAAATGTAATATTCCCGCATTTGGGCTAGAGTCGCCCCGGCTCCAGGATACTTAGGGAGGCACGGGTGGACTCTGAAGAGCGCCCTACAACTGACAACAGACACTGACAGGAACCACACTCCTCTGATTCATGGTGGTCTCCCAGACACCACAGGTGGTATCAGGATCTGTGACCAACATCTATCTGTCACAAGATTCACAGGGTTTAAACCCTGAAGGCACTGCACAAAGCACACTGTTTCTCACACAAAATGTGGAGATGGGCCAAAAAAACGGCCCTTAACCGCTCTGGGTCAGCGTTGCAAGAGTGGAAAAGAAGGAACTGACGTCAGCGCATCGCCGAGGGGGGTTATATGGACTACGGCGACGTCACATCGTGTGATGACGCCAATACGGAGTCACACGGCACCCTCTTCCGATGACTGGGCGTGCTATGAAAAATGTTTCCGGATCCAGTCTTGAGCCTGGGGAGGATTATACAAGTAAGGTATCTGCGGCTAGATGTCTCTGTCAGATGCAAGTATTACTGAGAGAGAGAGAGAGAGAGACAAAGTGAGTAAAAGAAAGAAGAGAGGTGAGTAGGAATGTCTGAAATGAGAGTGGAGAGACAAAGGGGTGCAGATGGGTAGAAGAAGAGAGAACAGAATCTGCTGTTAAGCAGAGAAAAAATTAACGAGGACAAGAGTTAGTGAGAAAGAAGACAGAGTAAGAGAAACACCGGAGAGAAGAAAGGAGAGTAAAAACTTAGAATGAGATAGTGCTTTTTTTTGTCTTAAGCACAGGTGTGCACTGCCTAGGAATGTGCTCTTACCCCACAGAGGTGCAGTGTCTCCCAGAACTGTGTGCATTCTATTCTGTCATCTTCATCCTGTCCATGGAACCCCTCAAGTCCATACTCTCTAATAACAGGATCAAGATCCCTCAGTACCCTGACAACAGTCAACTTTACCTGGAAATCTTCTCTTCCAATGACATTGAACGACTTGAAAACTATCTCGAATGAATCCAATCATCAATCTCAAGCACCTGCCTTCAGACCAATCTGGCAAAGACAAGCCTGCAGCAGAATCAAGCCTGGACTTCCATCAGAGGGTTTAACAACTGCCCCAGCCCGCTATCAGACACTGAAGAATCCCTTGGATTCACTCTCAATACTGACCTGACAGTCAAAGAACAAATCACCAGGAAAGGCAAGGACGTTTGGTACCAGCTCTCCCTCATCATGGAAGTGAAATAAATTCTTCCAGTAACCGACTTCAGAACCACAGGGCAAGCCATGGCCCTCCCACCTGGAAGACCTCCCAGACGCCTCCCTGGCACCCTCCAGGCCATCCTAAGTGCTGAGGCAGGTCCTTTAAAAGGCTTGCAGATGCTCTAACACATCACCCTACACTTAAGGATCTATGCTTAATTCCCCTCTAGGTGCACATCATCTTCAAGTCCAGGTGCCTCGCCTTACAAGGCCATAATATTCCATCCTGCTGGGCCTAGAAAGCATCCATATTTTCATCTTGGGTGGACAATGACACAACAGGAGCTAGGTCATGGTAAATCTCTCTCCCCACAAGCATGCACTACAACCTTACCAAAAGGTGTGCTCTTTCCAGCTGCTCACTCAAATATATGCACTGTGTGTTCTGCTCCCTCACAGGTGTGGAATGCTCATAATCTTACCCACACAAGTGCACTATCTTCTTAACCCACAAGTGCACACCTCCCTTTTTCTTACCCACAGGTGTTCACTGTCTATTCGTTTACCAAGAGTGTGCAGTGTTGGTGTGCACATACCCATAGCTGTGCTCCCCAGGTGTGTGTTGTCCTTCCTCTAACCCTGGCTTGTGGTGCACACAGATGAGCCTTGTCCTTCCACTGACCCTGTTAGCCATTCTGGTGTGTGCTCCTGCCCCTTAGTTGTGCCCAACTTGTAAGTGAAGTTAAGTTAAATTAAGTTATGTTATGTACTCACCTGACGCAATCCAGGATCTCCTGTGGAGACTTCCGGCTCTCCTTGGCGATGCACAACATATCCAAGACTGCTAGGGCCAGGAATTCTTCCTGCATCTCCAGGCTAATCTCCCCCTCCCGGCCCCTACTGATGAAGTCACTGCGACACTGAGGAAGAGAAGTTACCAAGGGGGTCAAAGACATGATCAGCAACGGGCGACCAAGATACGACACCAATGCCGTGGACTAACTCCGAACTCGATCATATGAGAGCTGTAGCTGTGTTGAACAGGGTGTTAGGGCCTTCATAACATAACTTCTGTATTTGTAAAGCATTTGTTCACCCCAGGGAGGGCTATCATGACGCTGACTAAAATAACAGACGCTTTTTGTTACCCAAATCAATGGTATTCATTTTGTAGACGTCAGAAAGATGAGAGGGTGAGTGGACAATGCGGTCAAGTACAGATTCCTACAGTGGATGCATTAGTCTACTTACTGCCTTTTCTTCTTGACTCTGGACTCACCTGTGCGAACAAATAGTCGATAACTGCACAGTCCAGTACAGCGCTGCCCTCGCCTCTCCTCAGTCCACAGCGCATGGACTTGGGGTTTCCAAGTCCAAACCAGTTGGCAAAGAAAAATCTGTCAAATTCACGAGAGTAATAAGGTGTGTGAGATTATAAACAAAAAATGGAAAGTATTGCTGTCCAACGCTGTCCTTAAAAACGCCTTAACACTGAAACCCAGTGTGGCATTTATAAAAGAAAGACCCTTAAAGAGAAATCAGCCCAAAGCCTGTGTGTGACCCCAAGTAAGAGGAGGCAATGGCTTCACGGAGAGGAGCTGCATAAATGCAGAGAGTGCAGGCACTGATGCTAAACTGTTTACTACTGAGACATTTATTAATTGCTGTACCACATATGTGGTATATGTGGTATACATCCTCCAGTCGTGCGTGGATAGCACAATCCACCAGCTTACAGAGAGTACTTCTGCACCCGAAGGAGCCCTCAGGAGAAGAGATTAAGCTACGCAGTTGTTGCTCACTTAAAAACCTGTCATACTTGCAATTACGCCACTCTTAAAGTTGTAGGAATCTGTGCACAACATTGATTCTATTGAGGTGATAATGCTGAGACACCTGGAATCCAATATTATTATTATATGTACTACTTTGACACCATTGGGCTTGAACATAGATGATGAACTGTGCTTTTTTGTGTAGAAATGAGGCACAGTCGCATTTGTGGTATGTTTTCCTTACCCTATAAATATTGTGTTCAAATTGTGCCTTTCTTAAACTGTTTTAGGAAATCCATCCTGCTGCAGCAATCTAACAAGTAGCAATTTGTGAAAACTCTCACGATTGTCTTCTTTTCTGATTTCATACTCATTTAAATATTCATTATCACTTGAAGATGGGATGATGAATATCAATGACGTATGAATGAATATTGGTGTAATAATTACATATATGTCTGATTCTGTAAACTACAATAGTGTGCCAAAATTGATACACGACAATACGATTGTGCTCGTTATTGTGTTTACACTAACACAGTGATGTATTTTACTCTGCACAACAGTACGCTCTGAGGTAGGGGAGACGGATGGTACAACATAGCACCAAAAGGTGTGGTGTTCTGTACAACACAACACACTGGAGTGCTTTATTTTCTACACTAGCCCACACTGGTGCCATTTATGCTTTACATCATAGCACACTTGAATCCTTGATTCTGTACACCACAACACAAAGGTTTGCTTTACTCGACACATAACGCAGGAATATATTTTGTCACAACAAAACAATGATCTTTCGAATTCTGTAGAACATCTGACACTAAATTAGTTACCATATTGCAACACAGGGCCATGAGGTAATTTATTCACTATGAGACCGCACATTGGGGCACTTTTTCCTTGCACGTTTACGAACATTGTTCTATACAATACAGCACAGTGAGCACCTTATTCTATACACAGCACACTAGTATAATTCATTATGTACACTGCAACACAGTGATTTGACTTATTCAGAAGGACCTCGTGCACGGGGGTACGTGACTTGCATGGTAAAACATACCATAATTCAGTACTTTACTCCAGACAACAACACACAATGAGGAAGGCACTTTCGAGGGTACAACACAACACAATGCAGTACTTTTTGCTATCTTTCATCACACAGTGATGCAGGTACTTTGTAGCATACAACACAATCTGGTACCTGACTCCGTATCACCTCATATTAAGGAGTGCACTTTCTAGAGTGCAACCTAACACAACTTTATTGTATACCAATACCAGACCACACAGTCAGGCTGATGCTTTGTATAGTATAACATAACACAATGTGACACTTGACACCACAAGTAATACAGGCACTTTACAGAGTCCAATACAGCACAAGGTGGCACCTGATTCTATCCCACACCACACATTCAGGGAGATACTTTATGTTGTACAATATAACAGAAGGTGGCACCTGATTCTGTACATTACGACTTGACACGTCGCTTCGTCCACGGTGAAGATGTGGTTTGGAGGGTACCACGTGGCAAGGTCATGTGACGCCAGGGCAAAGAGTGTGTGATACACGGGTAGGATACCTGGATGAGGACAGATAATACTGACCATTAACATTACTGACCATGTAAAGAGCGCAGACCACAAAACCACCTACACCGTGGTCTGCAGGTTCTAGTTTTTAGGATTACCCATTTCGGGGTCAATAATTTATTCACACTGGGTCGACCTTGCGCCATTACAAACAGGTTGGTAAAACCTCTGTAGGGGACCCTCATCTCTCTAAGATACCTTACTGACAGATAACAAGACTGGATTATGAACCATGAAGTAATCTGTTTTAACTAATAACAGATGCTGGTTAGGAGTATGCAACAAAACCTCATGGAGCGAGGTGTTCCAGTGACGTCACGGCTGAGACTGCCCCTAAAAGATGTAACTTGAGTTGGCAATTCTCCAAACATGGGAGAACTAACTGCAAACCACCCCCACCCCTACCTCCCCACACACAAACATGAAATACAAAAGCACACCCGGGCACTGCCAGCCCAAACCTTCCCACCACTGAAGACACCAACCTCCTCTCCCGCTCACAACCCAAAGTCCTATCCCAGGGGTAGGCTGCCCAAAGTACACACTGTTGTATTGCGATTCTTTTAAACAAACTTTTTCCGGACAAACTTTCTTCACAAACCTATTTCCTTGAATTTCATCACATGAATGATGCTCCCAGGATAGTGAATCCTTTCTGGTTAATACAATTCATATAAAACAAGCATTGGCATAGCCAATAGGTCTCGCCTTTGGGGTCTTGTAAGTGTTTAGGCAGAGCTATTGGCTTTGTCAGTGTCTTTAAGCTATGTTGTAGAGCAGCGTGGGTGTTGTGCAACATGTTGAAAAGTTATAATAAAAACGTATTTTAAGCGTTTTTGTTACCTTATATATAACCAATAAGACATTTTTAAACTTTGAACACATTTTTGAATCATTGTTTTTGTACGTGTTTAAATAATTTTTCAAAATAAAGTGTTTTCATAATTTCATATTTAAGACCTCTGATGTTTTGATGCTTGGTAGTGTGTTTACGAGCTTAATTGGCCCATTTAGTGCATTAGATTGCTAAAAAGTAGTCCATATTTACAAATTGGGGCAGTTTAGAACTTACAAACATACATAGAACTGTTGAGCCATCGAGATCTTTATGGCGACCAGATCAGGTTACTCAATAGTTAACTTAGAAGCAGACAAACTACACACTGCACATCATTTAAAAAACCCAAACAAAAACAAATAAATTAAAACCATTGCCTTTCATACCACTACAACGCTGGGATAATGCGCCCCACCGCCCCTCCCCTCCCTCCCCTTTGTCTCTGGGAATCTGAGGAATCCCAGAAATGTGAACTTTGGGCTCTTAAACAGCATTTGGGAGGAGAGCAGTAGATCTTCACCTTGCACGACTGTCAGGGAGCTTTTGCAGGAAGATTGCAAAATACCGTTTAAAAGCTTCGGTGACGCAGCCTTTGCTAACAGCACTAGGCTACAAGCATGAAACACGAATATGCTGGCGGGTGACGCTACACGCTATAGAGTGATTTCATTTCCACATGCAATTTAATTTGTGAAGATGAAAGTGGACTTGCGTGACCCAATCACTCACATTGTGTTTTGAAGAAGAATGGTAATACAGCATGACAATTTCCAGTAAAAGCAAACATTTTCACCAAGCCCCCCTCCTGTTGCACACACACACACAAAACATAGCAAACGAATGCTGTTAAGTGTGCCGATTAAAATGTGCCTTTTATTTCTAACGCAAGCATGGTGCAAAATGACATTTGCAAAATGTCAGAAGTGAGCTCAGTGGAACCCCTGAATAAATAAATGAATAAATAAATGGACAAGTGGATGAATGTATTACTTACAAGTGAAGGGCATTTTTTGTGAAGTAATCTGGGTACTATATGCTAATAGATCCCTCCTAAGTCACCACTGTCAGCTTCGCTGTATTTAAATCATGTTTTCTCGTTAGCCTGTGATTATGGGCATATCACTTCATTTCCCCGTGCCTAAAAAACAAGCAACATACTATGATTTGAAAATATCACCACCAGGTTGTGTAAATATTAAAAATAGCACATAATTGTAATGGCCAACACCTGCACGCCCCACTCGGGAGTCTGCTATCAGAGAGAAATTACTAGCCACCATGATGCCACATGGGTCATCCATCTCTGTATGCTGTACTGGTACCGACATATGAGTAGGGCTTTCTCCCTTGGACGTACAAAATGCAACAACTATTACTGTGGAGTATAGTTACCCTGACATGCAAGTGATACTGACACCTCTGGAGTGCAACCGCTGAGGCTCAACAAGTCCAGGGGTAATTTACCATGGAAAAATAGTTTGGAAAAATTCCGCCTGGTAGGATCAACAACAGACGTGCACAAACCCAGGGAAAACCTCTGGTAAACTCAAATCTCGCACTGCAGAAGAGACGAGGCTTCACAAACGAGTAATTAGATCACATGGCCCTTTTAAATAGGAAACCTTTCACCACTTACTGGTAAACCAGCAGGGAAGCTCTCGCCACTTAAACAGAAAGCGCGAGGATAGCGCTGGCCCGAGGAATAACTCTTCTCCTTGGACCCGACTTGGCTGCAGAATATGTGCAGTCTAATTTCTGCGCTGGCCCGGGAACTATTTGGACCAGGGCTGCGCTGCTTGTCTGGGATTTTGTGCTGCAGCTGGCACTGGGGTGGAAGGCACATTTAAAAGGCCCGCTGTTCCAGGTCACATGATAAGAGAAAGAGCAGTGTTGCCATCTTGAAATGTGTTCTTGCCTATGCATAAATATAACAGCCTGCCCTCCGAGAACAGCGCCTCTGACATCGAAGCGCAAAACATATTAAAAAGTACACAGCCAGATTTTCTAATGACACGATGTCACTACAAAACAAGTTTAAGTGCTGTGTGAGGAGGTATTTAATTAGGAAGCAGAGCCAGTACAAACAGCGTGGCTTCAATGACCTGCTCTTAAATTCGGCCATGATCTGTACCCTGGGATTCGACCTGCCCTGAAAGGCAGGGTAGTTATTCAGAAAGTAAACAAGCGTGCCGCGAGTGGTGCGCGCGAAAGTGATCGCGTGCTGTTAGGGTGCCGCGAGCGCTTAATGAGCCATGACGGAAAGCCGTCGGCAGCGTGAGAGAGGAGCGGGGGCGAGCGCGGCATCGTGCAGAGCTGACCACACGCTCGTGCACCATGGCCTTTTGCTCGCGCGTAACCGCCCGAAAAAGGCCACGACGCACAAGCGTGTGGTCAGCTTCGGAAACCCCCTTACTTAAAGTCTCGCCAGAGCAGCGCTTGCGCGCTACTCGAGGCTCGACCTAAAAAGCATTGGTAAAGCCAATAGGTCTAGATTTGGGTCCTATCCATTAAAGTTTATCAATGTTTGTTTTGTCTTTATTTTTAATAGTGTATTGTTGGGGGAAATACTAGGCCCTCACCAATACTAAATAAAAGCACTAGATAAAACCAAAATAATTTTGGTTTCAAAAGCACACATTGCATAGTAATCCCAGGCACTTAAGGGTACTACTTTCTGTGAAGATGAACACCTCATGAAAGAGCAAAATACAGTCAGTCACACGGAAGTAAGCCAATGGCTGAAGTGGGCTGACCCACTGCCCATGCTGTATGCTGTAGTGGGCAGAAAAAAATGTGAATGACAAAACAAGAGACCAATGGATCAAGAGGGCAGGCTGAAACCCTCTGTAAGAAACTAAATAATATATATAATTCTAGTAAAATGAAAAATGTTTAGCAAACGCCATACCTATAAGGATTCCTGCAGTCCTGGTTCTTTCCATGTTCCCATAGACCCCTTGTTTCTCTTCGGTGAGGTCAATCCTGCCCACATCATCTCCTTCGCCTCCCTCTTTGCCATCTCGGTCTATTCTCTTTTACTTTCCTCTCTCCTCCACTTTCCCTATAGTGTGGCCAGTCCCTTTTCAGTCTCCTTCTTACCTCTGGCTTCTACTCCTTAATTTTAACCATAGTATCTCTAACTTTAAGTATACCATAATTCCTCAGTCCACTTGTAGCTGAGCACCATACAACTGCCTATAGCTAAGCACCTCTTCACTTACCTATACCAGTGCTTAATTTGAGATGGTGGCTGCCGGTGCCCCACATGGTGGCGCTGTTTGTCTTATTTAGAGATAAGCATAACACCAGTTGTTTATTAATTCAATGCACATTAACAGTAACTAATACCGGACGCCCAAGCCATTCTTTTAGCTTTTGGGGACTAGAATAGTTCACATTATCACACTTGTAGGAGTGTGATGGTCAGTAGTTGTGTTGGTACTGGCAGCACTGGCAGGGGCAATGGGTGGTGTGACCTGAAGTGCCCCCCTGAGGAGGGCCCTGGCACTTATTTTGATACAAATAAAGCACTGACTTATACCATCATATTTCAGTCCACTTGTACCTCATTGCCATACCCTTACCTACACTTAAACACCTCTGCACTCACCTATACCGCAGTACTGGAATCCACTTGTACTTGAGTAATCATATCCCTACCTATACCCAAGTAACTCTACCCTTACCTATACTTAAACTGCGACCTGCAATCTACTCGTACTCAAGTACTCATACCCCTACCTACACCCAAGAGACTCTACACTCACCTATACTATAGTACTGCAATCCACTTGTAATTGAGTACTCATACCCCTACTTATACCCACGCAAATCTACCCTTCCCTATATTCATACCAGGCACAGCAGCTTGGTGATAGTGAGGCCTGCCTTCTTCATTTTAGAATTTCTCAAACCTGATGTATTGCTGGAACGTGTATAAATTCCTATTCAAAATGCCAGAATCTCGAAACATAAACAAAAGGACTTCATTTCCTCTTAACAATGGGACAACTTTAAGCATCTTCTTTCTCTTACCATAAACTGGTGAAGTTAGGCTCTTGTGTGACATCACTTCCTTTATGCAAGAAGGAAGTGATGTCACATCAAGGAAATGATATCTCCTTCAGGTATTGTACCAGAATATCATGGACTAAATATGGTCTTACAAACATATTGTATTTTAAGTATTGTTTACAGAATGTTTTCACTTTTGGAGTTCATAATAGAAAGTCTACACACAATTGGACAATATTTTTGTAAACAATATTTAAGACACAATACTTATGTCTGACGTTATTTTTGTCAGCAGTGTTGTGACATACAACTCACTTGAGGAACAGATACTATATGTATAGACAACTCCTTATGAGTTGAGAGTGGACAGTCTTTTCCGGACCCCACTGAGTACTGGGATAGTTTGCTTCTTACCACTGGCTTTGGCAGCAGTCACACATAGCTCCTCCGCGGTGTACGCGCCAAAGGTAAACGTCAGGACAGTATCCGCAGCTGATGTCAGCGGCTCGCGACGCTGGTACAGGAAGACCTGCAACCCACCCTGCTCACAGGAGGAGAGGCTGCAGGATCGCACCCCTCCCAAAAGGGGTTGGTCCTCTGCCACTGGAACCATGGTGGGAACTGCAGCTACACCTGGTGGAAAAAGGGGAGGGGGAGGGGCCAGAGGAGTGGAATATCACTACAAAAAGCCGTTTTTTAATTATATGCACAGTAAATGCAGTTGGATGAAGTTTGGTTTCAGAGTAAAAGCACAAGCACAGTGTATTTCCAATTTAAATTTAGAATATGCAAGCATTTACACTCAGCAAAACAAAATAGCTGCATGCATTTATGTGTATAATTTAAATTCAGAAGAAACCGCATAACATTGTTAAAGCAATTGTAAACATGCATTAGCAATGCCAATAGGTCTCGCTTAAGAATGCACTGAACTAAAAATCCATGTACCTTAACAACTGCCCACCTCCCACCTGTGCTGCTGCCAAAGAAAAGTGCCATAAATTACCTAGTTATCTAAGACACTTTAATAGTATTACAATATCATGTATATGCCCCTGAACCAAGCTCAGGCAGTTGAATAAATAAACAAAATGATCACAGCTGTGTGGAGGGCAAGCACTTTTTTTTATGGAAGCACACAATTTCTGCCCAATCAAAACATGTACACCTGACTCCCAACATGTGGGCAGAGCCAAAGCCCCTCTCCTGGTGATTCTCACATAATTGTCTGGAGACAGCTGCGCTGAGATCATAAATAGAGCTTTCATAATATAGTTCTGAATCCAAGCACTAACGTACAATGACAAAATGTACAATCAACTACCTACTGAGAGTAATTTGTATCTTGACTGTCAAAACCAATAGCTGCTAATCAACAGCCTGTCTACGACCCGGGGCCTTTATACTCCTTTTTTTGGAGCCTGCAGATAGATAATAATTAGAAGTGGTGAGAGACAGACCCCTCAGCATACCGCATTCAACCGACATCGGTTTAGCAGACGTCTGCCCTACTACTAGTGTTCCAATTCACCAAGAAGGACTGAAACCAGATAAAACCAACTCAGATACACCTACAATGCTATTCAGTCTCTTAAACATATGGCACAGTGTAAAGTGACGAAAGCAGCTGACAAGTCCAGCAATGCAGCATTGCAGGATCTCCAGCACCTGCCATCTTGGAAATGCTTGATTGGACCACAACAAAGGTGGCCTCAATACTTGTACTGCACCAGAATCCAGACTGCCTATGACCCAGGGTGGGAATCTGTACAGTGGATACATTAATCCAGTCCAGTGCATAATTTGTAAAAAACATAAGCACCACGGCTCTCGTCAGGAGGCCACTGCAGCTTGCACCACACATTGCCCCTGCCAGTGCTGCCAATGACAGTACCAACACAACTACTAACCACCGCACTCCTACAAGTGGGACAATTCAGACTATTTCAGGCCCCCAAAGCTATAAGAATGGGTTGGGCGGCAGGTAATAGTCATTTTAATGTATATTGTATTAATAATTAACTGTTGTTGTGGTCATCTCTAAATTAGCCAGACAGCGCCACCTTGCGGCAGACTCTCACGAGCACCATTGTTGACAATTAAGTGCCGGTTGCCGAGCACCAGAAACCACTGGCTCAAGTTAAGCACTGATCTGGTGAACTTTCTGGGAATATAAAGTATACTTCAAGGCACACTCCGATCGGCATTCCAACAGAATATTGAGTACGAAATATTGTGGGGAGAAAATATTAAAGACAGTGTTCCCTGTAAGGTGCGCACCTGCGCGCCCGCTCACCTTTAAGGCACCGAGCGCGCAGTGTCTCGTGTGAAGCGCGCACACGTTCGCGCTGCCGCCCGCTTTTAAAACAGGAGCGGCGAAAAGCGGCAATTTCCCGGTTGCCTGAGGCTTTTGTGAAAGGATTCCTGTTAATCACAGCGTCCGTCATGCGCTGCAATTAACAGGAATACTTTCACAGATGCCCACAATCAGCCCGCAGCCTCTCTCTATTGAGAAAAGACATGCAGCAAGTCCAAAAGCACGACGTGTGCTTTACACGTCGTGCTTTCAGACTTGCTTCATTTCTTTTCTAAATAGAGAGAGCTGCTGAGCTGATTGTGGGCCTGAAAATATTTATGTTAATAGCAGCGCATGACAGTGCTACAATTAACAGGAATCCTTTCACAAAGGCCCACAATCAGCCCACAGCCGGGATCCATAAAAAATGCAGCAAGTCCAAAAGCATGACGTGTAAAGCACACGTCATGCTTTTGGACTTTAGGCATATCTTGATTGTGGGCATATGTGAAAGTATTCCTGTTAATTGCAGCGCATAACGGGCGCTGTGATTAACAGGAATACTTTCACAAATGTCCATCTATCGAGCTTGTTCCTTTTCAAGGAATTCAGTTTTTATTGGTGAAGCACCTGAAAAAAGCTTTGTCTTTGGGTCCTTTGTGTTTGGTTGCAGTTTAGGAGTTTTTTGTTTTACCAAAGAGGTTTGCAGTTGAGGTGTTTTTGCAATAATGCTGATGTACAGTGATATTATTGTAACTTCTGTACAGTTCTCACCATCCGTTAAAAACTTCTTTTTAATTTCCCATTCTCTTGTTGATTCTGAGCAGAGGCAAGTTGAAACTGTCGATTGCGCATTTCTCATTTGCCTTTTCTGACAGTGACTTTTGTTTCTCCTCTGACTTTCAAATTTTATTGGGTTTTTTTGTCCAAAGGGGTGGAATCCCAAGTTTTCCAAAAAGTTGAAACTATGATTATCCTCTTGCTCTTAATAAGACTTTAAGATAGCAAATCTCTCCCAGTCCTCGATTCGTGGCCTGGCCAGGCTTCAAATTTCAGAATTATCTACTCCCTCGCCATGCAGAATTATTTTGCCTATCTTTATTTTGAAACGTCGCCCTGGTTGCCAACGATTTCATCATCTGCAGATTATATATGTATTTTGGGCTACCACTGAAAACATTTTCTGCTTTGATGAGATCCCGGTGTTGGGACGTGACTTTTCTGCCTTTAAATCAACTAACAGGGCCATATTTGCACTTCCTGTGCAAGGTCTATTTTTAAAATCCCTCAGTCTGGGACATTTTGCAGCTGCTACTGTACAGAATCCCCCACAACCTTTGAACAAGAGTGGGGACACACTTTGTGTTTGCGGGGGCAGTCTAGCGGCTAGTGCCCCACCTTGTGGCGCTTCAGTTGTTCCACTCCTACTGACTTGCTTAGAAACTACCCTAACATTTTGTGAAATTTCCCTCTAGTTGTTTTTTAGTGGATTTATACCAGATAAACCAGGCGCTTGGCTCTCAGTATTTAATTGTTCACAGCTGATTTTATTCATAGATACTGCCATGTTGTGGTTGCAATAATAAATACATTTCGATGTAATCAGCACCACAAAGGATTGCTTGAAATGACAGTTTACAGTGGTAAAGCAAGAGCCCCACGGGCACCGTTCTGCAAGGAGGTAAGAGAACTCCCGGAATCGTCATCTGGTAGTAAAAGAGAGATGGCTGTGGGCCCCTCATGCCCCTGGGCTTAGGGGCCACTAACTTTAAACCTTTCCCTAGCCAGGCCTTTCCAGGTCTCGCCTAAAGACAGCCTTTAGCTGTTGTCGAAGACGTATTGTGGACACAGGTGTAGCCAAAAAGCAAACTAAAATACCCCCCCAATTCGATTGGTACCTCAAATGCCATCAGGAGTGTGAAGCTAGTAAGGCCTGTCCTCCCTAGAACAGGTCCTTTCATCCCTCCTATCTATTAATCTCTCCACCCTTTAAGCCTTTCATCCAGCGTCCATTTCACCTGTCTATTCATGCTCCCATCCGTCTGTCTTTTCATCTAATCCATCCATCCTTCCTTTACCATTCCATCCATCCATCTATCCATTCACCCATCCATCCATCCACCCACCCATCCATCCACCCATCCATTCATCCATCATTTCACCCACCTTTTATCAATCACCCATCCTTTCACCCTTCCATCCAGGTTTCCATCCATCCAAACATTCATCCTTCAATCCATTCTTACGTGCACCCACCCATGCAAATATAACTTTACTCTTCCATCTCTCAAACCTTTCACCTTTGTATCCATCCTTTTATTGAATTCTCCTTCTTGTCGTGGTTTCTTCCTTCTTTTCATATTTCCTATATTTCATTCTTCCTTTCTGCCCTCCCTTTCTCTTTCCCTCTATTTTCCTCATTCTTCCTCCATCTGTTATGGTTTCTGCCCCGCATTTAGAAAAGAAATGCAGCAAGTTTTTATATAGTGCAAACTCAACCCAAAAGTATTGGAGCGCTTTACATGATTTGTTATTATATATTTTTTTTGTATGCATGGGGAGATTAATTGATTTGCCCAGAATCACAGGATGTTAGGCTGACCCGAGACTCAAACCCCATCTCCTAAGTTGACAGCTCGAGCATTAAGCCACAACCTCAGCCACAAGAGCGGAAGCATTTTCAATATTATATACAACTTGATGCAAAAAATAACCATTGACAAAGCCAATAGTCTTGGCTTCTTGTAGGTGTAATGTCACACGTATTATATATCTGCATGCAATGACAGAAGCAGCAAAATATCAGTCGGGTGGCACACTATGCGATGCACATATTTTTAGCTTAATTGCTTTTAAGCCACACCCTTAATTGCATTGGTTACGCCCCTTTGAAAGATCCCCGAGTTTTTTCATCCCACTCAAAGCCCTGGTCTACACACGCGGTCAGGTTCTTGGCGCACATAGGCTTGGCTGCAGTGCACAGAGACCTTACTCTGCCGCACACAGAGGAAAATAATTAGAGGGAACATTGATTAAAGACTAAATATTGAGAATTAGAATATCATGAAGGTAAGTTTACAGTGGTAAGTGTAGGTCAATGGTTAACTTGTAAGTTAATGACAGTCAAGCCCAACGTTTTTGCCTATTGAACTGTCAAATCCTTTCTACCAGAAAGTGGCTTCAGAACTGTTGTTCAAGCCCTTGTACGCCAGGATCGTTATCAGTGCTTAATTTGAGCCTGTGGTTTCCGGTGCTCAGCACCAGCACTTAATCAACAACACCGGTGCTTTTCATGAGCACCTGTTAAGGACACATTCATTTATGGTAGGGACGTGGAGATTACGTGATTTGCCCAGAATCACAGTATGTGGAACCAATGACAAGACTCGAACCTGGTTCTCCCAGCTCCAAAGCTCCAAAGTCAGCAGGTCTGGCCATTACGCCACATCCTCTTCTCACTTTCATGGTTAGTAGTTGGTTCTGTTTTAGGGGTGTAGGAGAATAGGATCTGCCTCTTATGTTGCCCCCACTTTTTTTCTGATGTTTACACTGGTTTCTGGCTATAGTCTGGCTGGGACCCTGCTAATCAGGGCCCCAGCCTCTCTGTTCTCTCTAAACGATTTGGAGTGCACTCTAGGTGCACTAGTGATTGGATACTGTGGCACCTTATGAGTCCCTAGTATATGGTACCTTAGGTACCAAGGGCATAGGTACTTCACAGGCCTACCAGGGGCTGCAGCATGTATTATGCCACCCGAGAAGCAGACTAAATCTGACACCACAGGCCTGCTACTGCAGCCTGAGTGAGGAAGTGCTAGCACCCCTCACTGAGATATAGGTTCCCTATATCTCTCCTACACACACATATAACCCTATCAGTCACCCCTAAGGCAGGCCCTATCAATCCTGAGGGCAGGGTGCTTGGCTTCTATGTGAGGGGGTGCCTCTGCCTGAGCAGGGCCCCTCTGCAGCTCTCAGAGTCCATTCTCTGGTGCTGTTTGTTTATGCGGTTAAACCATATACTTTTAAGTGCATTATATCCTCGCGGTAAAATGCTAACTTTGGAATGGCTGCATCGAAACATGTCGTGTTTGGTGTCAAACACCTTGGAATACTACCCCCCGCCAGTCCTGGCGGCGGGGGTAGCATTCCACCCTTCTAGAGGGATAGACATGTACCTACTGTGGAAACGCGGTAGAATCCTGCAGAGCCCTGGCATCACAAAATGGATGCCACCAGTCACAGACACTGGGCTGCCCTCCTGCTGATGACCAACACTCGCAGTGGAGGAAGCCCAACAATAGATATCCTGTCCCAAGGGGTGTGACCACCTCCCAGACAGGGTTTAGTGTATTGGGGCTGGGTGGGTGCACTCTTAGAGTGCTTTGAAGTCCTGCACTGGGGAGCAGAAGGCTCCTCTGTGCATATGCCAGTTCAAACCGGCTCAGGGGCTACCTGTCCCTGCTCTGGCGCGAAACTGGACAAAGGGAAGTGGGTGTAGCCACCCACTCCCTGACCCTCCCATAGGTAGGGTCATAGAGCTAGTCCCTCCCTTTCTTTTAGTATAAGAGGGGGAACCTGTGCATAGCACCCTAGATTTCCCTGGACGACGCCCTACAAGAAGAATCCCGGACCTTCGACGTTCCACTACCTTTGGAAGACTGAAGAATCTCCCTTGGAGTCAAGGAGTGACTCCCCTGCTTGGCAGGCACCAAAAACTACAAATGGCGGTCGCAAACTACGCCGCTCCCGCCGGAGTCCGAAGTCCCTGCAGCCCAAGAAGTGGATTTCCTGACTTCTCAAAGGCCATCGTGAGTCCCCAGCGAAGCTGAGGCCAGTGGACCCCAAGAGTAACGAGGAACCGCGACCCCTGGGTACCGTGCACTATTGTCGAGTGCAACCCCTACACAACGTTCCACGAACTTGTGCTTTGGACCACGTGTGGTCCCAGCCTCCAGCAGGAATCCTTCCTAAGATCACATGCCTACCACGTCCCGAGTGACCGTGGGCCCCTGTGAGTGAATCCTCCCGAGGCGTCTTCGCGATCCCTTGCCAGCTGGCTTGTGGGTCCCCAGAAGACTTTCTAAAGAAACCAAAGGGCTCCCCTGGTTGCTCCAGGCCTGCCCTGACTTACCCTCGCTGGGTGAGTCCCACAGACCTTGCTGGTCTGCGCCATCGCCTCTTCACACTTTCCCCAAGACTTGCTGCTACCAAGGATTGTTGGCTCCGATCGAGTCGCCGACACCGCAGTAAGCTGCAGACATCGTGGGATACGCCGAATCCAGCTCCTGGTCATCGTCGACGCCTCCTGGACCTCGTGGCTGAAGAGTCAAGGCAACCGCAAACGACCTGAATCCTGCGACGACGGTGGGCATCCATCTCCCTTGCCCCGAGTCACTGCCAAGTGACTTTGAACACTGTCCTCTCTGCTTTCAGGTCTTCCATTTTCCGAATCCAGGCTTGGATTCCTCCGGACACTTCTCCTGTCGCCGCAAGCAGCAAATCTTCACTGGCACCCATTGAAAACGACGCCGCGACCCGACACCAAAGAACACCTATGCACCCGGCTCCCCTGGGTGAGGTAACTTCAGCACTACGGTGCTCCTGTGGGTGTGGGCCCTAGAACTACTTACCCTGTAAGTGACTTGCTTGTAGTTTCCCTAGAAGTGTCCTAAAACTCTAACTTTCTAAGTGCGACAATTGCGCTGACTCGTACAGGGTTCGCGTCTGTGTTAGACACACCGCGTCCATCTCCTTTGTAACACTATCTAAAACTGTATCCTTCGACTCGTACTGAGTCCGATCGGTGTTCGCCTCGAACACACAAAGGGCCTGTAACACTGAGATCTCCATTGCACTGACTCGCACAAGGTTCGCGTCTGTTTTAGACACAGCGCGTCCATCTCCCTTGCAACTCTATCTGTAACCGCGTCCTTCGACTCGTACAAGGACCGATCGGTGTGTTCGCCTCGAACACGCAAGGGACCTTTAACATTGATATCTCAATCGCGTCTGAGCGCATAGACTCGCACAGGACTCGCACCGGTGCCAGGTCACCGCGTCCGTCCCCTGTGGGTCTCCTACAACTACCTGGGGTGGTTCTTGGGGGTCCCTCGATTCTAGGTGCCCTAGACCTAGGTC
This sequence comes from Calotriton arnoldi, assembly GCA_963921515.1. NCBI lineage: Eukaryota > Metazoa > Chordata > Amphibia > Caudata > Salamandridae > Calotriton > Calotriton arnoldi. The sequence continues at coordinate 6,997,066 of CAWUFW010000013.1, read as the reverse complement.
TAGCAAACTAAGATTGTGATATTCGATTGTGCTAAACTTATTGTGATAACATTTGACTTGTACATATGTTCCTGACTTCTAATCTCATTAAGAGATTAGTAGAGAGTGTTTATTAATAAATACATATATATTTGATATATATACCTGTGTGGTGTCTTTTCATTTGGTGATTCAAGAGGTTGTGTGGTAAAACAAGCTGCTTTACATTCCTTCAAGACTTAGCCTGAAGGCTGCTCTCCACAGCTACCACTAGGATAGCTTTCTATAAAGGTTGTCTTAAACCTATCTACCATAAGAGTCGAATTGTTCTGGTGCAAGGTGTCCACTTTAATTAGTGAACAGCATATGCCAGGCCAAATTCTCACATTGGTGGGCAGCGTGTGGGATTCCAGCTTGCTATTGTTTTACCAGAAAATCTCTATTTGAATTACTAACTGAAAACCACTATGGGTACTTAAGGTACATATAAAGTCAAGCTTAGTATCAATAAGTTCTAATGAACTTAGAGCTGTGTGCCAAGGGATAGCACACCCTTTCTACAGCTCAAGCTAGTATCAGTAGGCCACAAACTAGTGTAGGTAGTACAACACTGCACAACACTAGAATGTCCTTAAAGGGTGGAACCAGTGGATCCACTCAGCCTCAGTATAAGGACATGGCTTTCTCTGACTTGAGAGCCATGTGTGTTGAAAGACACCTGAGGCTAGGACAGAGTACCTCAACCCTACACCTGATAGATCTGCTGACAGCAGATCATCTTAGATTGGCTCTAGGAGCTAATGGGTCTGAATCAGTGGGTGGGTCAATTACAGTATCTGGGTCAGATGATGAAAATCAGAATGACCAGGACTCTGTGATTGAAGGGCCAGGCCTCAAGGGGCCTGAAAAGGACAGAGGAATTCTCCCTAAGAGAGCTGACAGAGTGGAGGAGAGGCATAGGTCCCCTTCCAGGGAATCTGAGCACTCTTATCACTCTGGCAGAGAACTTATCCACCGGAGGAACTCATACTTTCCCATAAGAGAGACCTCCTCTGAAAGAATGTGCAAACTGCTGCAGTATGAGGAAGCAAGAGTTGCCCTCAGAACCAAGCAGTTGGCACTGGATAGAGAAGCCCTGGAGATCCAGAGAGCTTCTAGAAGAGAGGGTTAGAACCCCTTGGTGGCAGCAACAGTGTCCCTAGAGGCAGAGAATCTATTCCAGACCATAGGAACCTGAGCAAGGTTGTTCCTCCCTACCAGAGTGGGGATGATATCCACAAGTGGATAACTGCTATGGAGAGGGCCTGTAAGAGTACAGCAGGTCCCCAAAAGCAGTGGGCAGCAATCTTGTGGCTCTCCTTTTCAGATAAAGGTAGAGACAAGCTCCTCACTGTTAGAGAAGAGGATGCTGACGATTATGAAGTCCTGAAGAGTGCACTAATAGATGGGTTTGGCTTAACCACTGAACAGTACAGGTTGAAGTTCAGAGACACCCAGAAGGCACAGACTCAGGACTGGACTGACTTTGTTGATTGTGCAACCAAGGCTCTGGAGGGTTGGCTGGTTGGCAGTAGGGTTACTGATTTCAAGGGATTGTATAATCTGATGATGAGAGAACAGATCCTTAATAATTGCCAGAACCAGTTGTTGCATCAGTACCTGGTGGACTCGGATCTGACCTCTCCCCAAGAATTGGGAAAGAAGGCAGACAAATGGGTCAGAACCAGGGTGAGGCAGAAACCCCAGAACCAAGGGGGTGACACCAAGAAGCAAGATCCTAAGGGCTCTGAGAAAGGTGGGGATAAGTCAAAAGACCAGAAGTCTTCACAAGGGCCCCAAAAATCTGCATCTGGTGGGGAGTCACAATCCAACAAGGGAAAAGGCCAAAGAAGCCCTGGTGCAAATTCTGTAAACAGAAAGGGCACTGGACTTCTGACTGTAACAAGTCCAAAGACCAAACCACCACCACTCCTGCCCCTAAGGCAACTGTTCCCCCTAGTTCAGCTACTGGTGGAGGTGGTACTCAGAATAAGGGTGTAGTAGGGTTGACCCTGGGTTCTGAAGTGGGCTCTGACCTAGTCAGAGTGCCCACTCAGGCAATGCTGATTTGTGAGGAGACCTTAATATGTCCTTCCTAGTGAGTCCCAGTAATCTGGGCAAATACAAACAGCAGCCTGTAATAAATGGCAAACAGGCTTTGGCATTTAGGGACACAGGTGCTAGTGTCACCATGGTGGCAGAGGATCTTGTGGACCCTGGACAGATCATCCTGGGCGAAATGTACCAGGTGACCAATGCAAGCAACGTCAAGACCAACCATAGTCTGGCAGTTGTGAATTTCTCCTGGGGAGGGTAACTGGCCTCAAGAAGGTTGTAGTCAGTGCAGACCTCCCTGTCGAATGTCTATTGGGCAATGATCTAGAGACTTCAGCCTGGTCTGAAGTAGAGTTATGGACTCATGCGGAGATGTTGGGCATCCCTGCAGAGGTATTTGCTGTGACCAGGTCACAAGCAAGAATGCATGACACTGAACCAGCTCTGGATCCTGGAACAATGGACCAGATGCTTCCCAAGAGGAGGAGCAGTAGGGTCAAGGCAGTGCCTTCCCCTCTGTCTCAGATCACAGATTCACCCCCAGAGGGAGGTGAAGCAGATCCTGAAGAAGGAACTGCCCCAGAGGGACTTGAGCCTGATCAGGTTGAGTTCTTGGGGCAGGGGGCCCTTCTAGGGAAGATCTGAGTAAGGAGCAACAGTGCTGCCCCTCTCTTGAACCCCTCAGACAGCAGGCTGCTGCTGAGGCTGCTGGGAGTGCTAGTGGGTCCCATAAAGTTTATTGGGATGAGGGACTCCTATATTCTGAGAGTAGAGACCCAGCCCCTGGAGCCACCAGGAGGATGGTAATACCTCAGAAGTTTAGGGGAGTTCCTCTTGACCCTAGCCCATGACATCCCTTTAGCAGGACACTTGGGCCAAAACAAGACCTGGGACAGGCTTGTTCCACATTTTCATTGGCCACATATGTCAGAGGACACAAAGGAGTTTTGTCGCTCCTGTGTCACATGCCAAGCCAGTGGTAAGGCAGGTGGCACAACAAAGGCCCCCTGATACCACTACCGGTGGTGGGGGTACCCTTTGAAAGGGTAGGGATTGACATTGTTGGTCCCCTTGACCCTCAAACTGCATCTGGGCACAGGTTTATCCTGGTGGTAGTGGATCATGCCACCAGGTACTCAGAAGCAATTCCCCTGAGGACCACCACAGCCCCTGTGGTGGCAAGAGCCCTCATTGGAGTCTTCTCCAGAGTGGGTTTCCCAAAGGAGGTCATTTCTGACAGATGTACCAACTTCATGTCAGGATATCTAAAAGCAATGTGGAAGGAGTGTGGTGTGACTTATAAGTTCACCACCCCCTATCACCCACAATGCAATGGTTTAGTTGAACGTTTCAACAAAACCTTGAAAGGAATGATTAAAGAACTCCCAGAGAAGCTTAGGCGGAAATGGGACCTTCTTCTTCCTCGCCTGTTGTTTGCATACAGAGAGGTTGAACAGAAGGGAGAAGTCACCTACCTGGTGAATCTTGGAACTCCCAGGAGCCCCCTGAGGGTGCTCCATGTCAACAGATTAAAGCCATATGTTGACAGGGCTGACATGGGCTTGCTCATGGCAACTGATGAGGACCAGGAGGAGGAGAGTGACCCTCTCCCTGACCTGCTCTCTCAGAACCCTGATGATGGGTCAGTAGATGGTGTTGCTTTGGCAAGCAGCCTCACCGGCCATCAGCAAACTGAGTGCAGACAAGTTCTGCAACAGTTTAGACATATGTTTAGCCTGACCCCTAGTCAGACTTCCTGGTGCACCCACGAGGTGGACACTGGAGACAGTCTGCCTGTCAAGAATAAAATCTACAGGCAACCTGACCATGTCAGGGACTGTATCAGGACTGAAGTCCAGAAAATGTTGGAGCTAGGTGTAGTTGAGCCTTCAGATAGCCCTTGGGCTAGCCCAGTAGTCCTGGTACCCAAGCCTCATACCCAGGGTGGTAAGAAAGAAATGAGGTTTTGTGTAGACTACAGAGGCCTCAATGCAGTCACTAGGACTGATGCCTATCCCATACCAAGGGCAGATGAGCTGATTGATACTTTGGCCTCAGCCAAGTATCTAAGCACGTTTGACCTAACAGCTGGCTACTGGCAGATCAGATTAGCTGATGATGCAAAAGCCAAAACAGCATTTTCGACCCCTGGTGGGCACTATCACTTTGTGGTGATGCCCTTTGGATTGAAAAATGCACCTGCCACTTTTCAGAGGTTGGTGAATAAAGTTCTGACAGGGATGGAAACTTATTGCTCAGCTTATCTAGATGATATTGCTGTCTTTAGTTCCTCCTGGCAGGATCACCTGGTCCACCTCAGGAATGTTTTGGAGGCCCTGCAGAAAGCAGGCCTCACTATCAAGGCCACTAAGTGCCAGATAGGGCAGAGTCAGGTTGTGTACCTGGGCCACCTTGTAGGTGGAGGCCAGGTTCAGCCTTTACAGAGCAAAATCCAAACCATAATGGAATGGGTTGCTCCAACCACCCAGACACAGGTGAGAGCCTTCTTAGGCCTGTCTGGGTACTATAGGAGGTTTGTCAAGGGATATGGATCTATAGTGACCCCCTTGAATGATCTGACCTCAAAGAAAATGCCAAAAGGTTCAGTGGACAGCTAGCTGTCAGAAGGCATTTGAAGACCTAAAGCAGGCCATGTGCACTGCCCCCATCTTACAGAGTCCAGACTACACCAAAAGTTCATTGTCCAAACAGATGCTTCTGAGCTGGGTGTGGGAGCTGTACTGTCTCAACTGAATGATGAAGGTCAAGACCAGCCAGTAGCTTTTATTAGCAGAAGGCTGACCCCTAGAGAAACGTTGGTCAGCTATAGAGAGGAGGCCTTTGCTGTGGTATGGGCCCTGAAGAAGCTGAGGCCATACTTGTTTGGTACTCACTTCATAGTTCAGACCGACCACAAGCCCCTCCTATGGCTCAAACAAATGAAAGGAGAAAACCCAAAACTTTTGAGGTGGTCCATTTCCCTACAGGGGATGGACTATACAGTGGAACATAGACCTGGGACCCAACATGCCAATGCAGATGGACTCTCAAGGTATTTCCACTTTGAACACGAAGACTCAACTGGTCAAGGTTAGTTTAGTGTCCCTGCGTTTGGGGGGGGTTGTGTAGGAGAGTAGGATCTGCCTCTTATGTTGCCCCCACTTTTTTCTGATGTTTACACTGGTTTCTGGCTATAGTCTGGCTGGGACCCTGCTAATCAGGGCCCCAGCCTCTCTGTTCTCTCTAAACGATTTGGAGTGCCCTCTAGGTGCACTAGTGATTGGATACTGTGGCACCTTATGAGTCCCTAGTATATGGTACCTTAGGTACCAAGGGCATAGGTACTTCACAGGCCTACCAGGGGCTGCAGCATGTATTATGCCACCCCTGGGAAGCAGACTAAATCTGACACCACAGGCCTGCTACTGCAGCCTGAGTGAGGAAGTGCTAGCACCCTCACTGAGATATAGGTTCCCTATATCTCTCCTACACACACATATAACCCTATCAGTCACCCCTAAGGCAGGCCCTATCAATCCTGAGGGCAGGGTGCCTGGCTTCTATGTGAGGGGGTGCCTCTGCCTGAGCAGGGCCCCTCTGCAGCTCTCAGAGTCCATTCTCTGGTGCTGTTTGTGGATGCGGTTAAACCATATACTTTTAAGTGCATTATATCCTCGCGGTAAAATGCTAACTTTGGAATGGCTGCATCGAAACATGTCGTGTTTGGTGTCAAACACCTTGGAATACTACCCCCCGCCAGTCCTGGCGGCGGGGGTAGCATTCCACCCTTCTAGAGGGATAGACATGTACCTACTGTGGAAACGCAGTAGAATCCTGCAGAGCCCTGGCATCACAAAATGGATGCCACCAGTCACAGAACACTGGGCTGCCCTCCTGCTGATGACCAACACTCGCAGTGGAGGAAGCCCAACAATAGATATCCTGTCCCAAGGGAGTGTGACCACCTCCCAGACAGGGTTTAGTGTATTGGGGCTGGGTGGGTGCACTCTTAGAGTGCTTTGAAGTCCTGCACTGGGGGAGCAGAAGGCTCCTCTGTGCATATGCCAGTTCAAACCGGCTCAGGGGCTACCTGTCCCTGCTCTGGCGCGAAACTGGACAAAGGGAAGTGGGTGTAGCCACCCACTCCCTGACCCTCCCATAGGTAGGGTCATAGAGCTAGTCCCTCCCTTTCTTTTAGTATAAGAGGGGAACCTGTGCATAGCACCCTAGATTTCCTGGACGACGCTCTACAAGAAGAATCCCGGACCTTCGACGTTCCACTACCTTTGGAAGACTGAAGAATCTCCCTTGGAGTCAAGGAGTGACTCCCCTGCTTGGCAGGCACCAAAAACTACAAATGGCGGTCGCAAACTACGCCGCTCCCGCCGGAGTCCGAAGTCCCTGCAGCCCAAGAAGTGGATTTCCTGACTTCTCAAAGGCCATCGTGAGTCCCCAGCGAAGCTGAGGCCAGTGGACCCCAAGAGTAACGAGGAACCGCGACCCCTGGGTACCGTGCACTATTGTCGAGTGCAACCCCTACACAACGTTCCACGAACTTGTGCTTTGGACCACGTGTGGTCCCAGCCTCCAGCAGGAATCTTTCCTAAGATCTGAGGCCTACCACGTCCCGAGTGACCGTGGGCCCCTGTGAGTGAATCCTCCCGAGGCGTCTTCGCGATCCCTTGCCAGCCGGCTTGTGGGTCCCCAGAAGACTTTCTAAAGAAACCAAAGGGCTCCCCTGGTTGCTCCAGGCCTGCCCTGACTTACCCTTGCTGGGTGAGTCCCACAGACCTTGCTGGTCTGCGCCATCGCCTCTTCACACTTTCCCCAAGACTTGCTGCTACTAAGGCTTGTTGGCTCCGATCGAGTCGCCGACACCGCAGTAAGCTGCAGACATCGTGGGACACACCGAATCCAGCTCCTGGTCGTCGTCGACGCCTCCTGGACCTTGTGGCTGAAGAGTCAAGGCAACTGCGAACGACCTGAATCCTGCGACGACGGTGGGCATCCATCTCCCTTGCCCCGAGTCACTGCCAAGTGACTTTGAACACTGTCCCCTCTGCTTTCAGGTCTTCCATCTTCCGAATCCAGGCTTGGATTCCTCCGGACACTTCTCCTGTCGCCGCAAGCAGCAAGTCTTCACTGGCTCCCATTGAAAACGACGCCGCGACCCGACACCAAAGAACACCTATGCACCCGGCTCCCCTGGGTGAGGTAACTTCAGCACTACGGTGCTCCTGTGGGTGTGGGCCCTAGAACTACTTACCCTGTAAGTTACTTGCTTGTAGTTTCCCTAGAAGTGTCCTAAAACTCTAACTTTCTAAGTGCGACAATTGCGCTGACTCGTACAGGGTTCGCGTCTGTGTTAGACACACCGCGTCCATCTCCTTTGTAACACTATCTAAAACTGTATCCTTCGACTCGTACTGAGTCCGATCGGTGTTCGCCTCGAACACACAAAGGGCCTGTAACACTGAGATCTCCATTGCACTGACTCGCACAAGGTTCGCGTCTGTGTTAGACACAACGCGTCCATCTCCCTTGCAACTCTATCTGTAACCGCGTCCTTCGACTCGTACAAGGACCGATCGGTGTGTTCGCCTCGAACACGCAAGGGACCTTTAACATTGATATCTCAATCGCGTCTGAGCGCATAGACTCGCACAGGACTCGCACCGGTGCCAGGTCACCGCGTCCGTCCCCTGTGGGTCTCCTACAACTACCTGGGGTGGTTCTTGGGGGTCCCTCGATTCTAGATGCCCTAGACCTAGGTCTAGCAAACTAAGATTGTGGTATTCGATTGTGCTAAACTTATTGTGATAACATTTGACTTGTACATATGTTCCTGACTTTTAATCTCATAAAGAGATTAGTAGAGAGTGTTTATTAATAAATACATATATATATGATATTTGATATATATACCTGTGTGGTGTCTTTTCATTTGGTGATTCAAGAGGTTGTGTGGTAAAACAAGCTGCTTTACATTCCTTCAAGACTTAGCCTGAAGGCTGCTCTCCACAGCTACCACTAGGATAGCTTTCTATAAAGGTTGTCTTAAACCTATCTACCATAAGAGTCGAATTGTTCTGGTGCAAGGTGTCCACTTTAATTAGTGAACAGCATATGCCAGGCCAACTTCTCACAAGGGGGTGCTAATAGGAGGAATGGGATGATGCAAGCTGCCTCCTGACGAGAGCCCCGGCACTTATTTTTTTATAAATTAACCACTGATCGGGATGGTGGTCATGGCTTTCACCATGGCCTCCCAAACTACACACTGGGACCCCTTAGGGGCATCCTACACACCGCAGCACATCCCATCCATGGCCTAAAGAAATGTGATCAGATCAACTCCATCCTGCTGGAACTCCAGTGGCTCCCGCTGCTGGCCTGCGCCATCTTCAAAACCAGCTGCATCATTTACAAACCTATCACCACCAGCATCCCCGCTTGTCTCGATGGCTGGGGTCCAAAGCAGGGGTGAGGATGCCATGGGAGCACAGAGCTGATGGCAGGGCCCCAAGGGGGCAGGAATGGTGGGCCCATAAGGAGCACAGAGCTGAGGGCAGGGCCCTAAGGGGACAGGAATGGTGGGCGCATAGGGAGCACAGAGCTGAGGGCAGGGCCCCTAGGGGACAGGAATGGTGGGCTCATAGGGAGCACAGAGCTGAGGGCAGGGCCCCAAGGGGCAGAAATGGTGGGCTCATAGGGAGCACAGAGCTGAAGTCAGGGCCCCATGGGGGCAGGAATGATGGACCCATAAGGAGCACAGAGCGGAGGGTAGGGTCTCTAGGGGGCAGGAATGGTGGGCCCATAGGGAGCACAGAGCTGAGGGCAGGGCCCCAAGGGGGCAGAAATGGTGGGCCCATAGGGAGCACAGAGCTCAGGGCAGGGCCCCAAGGGGGCAGGAATGGTGGACCCATAGGAGCACAGAGCGCAGGGCCCCAAGGGGGCAGGAATGGTGGGTACATAAGGAGCACAGAGCTGAGGGCAGGGTCTCTAGGGGGGCAGGAATGGTGGGCCCATAGGGAGCACAGAGCTGAGGGCAGGGTCTCTAGGGGCAGGAATGGTGGCACCATAGGAAGCACAGAGCTCAGAACATGGCCCCAAGGGGCAGGAATGGTGGGTCCATAGGATGCACAGAGCTGAGGGCAGGGTCTCTAGGGGGAAGGAATGGTGGGACCATTGGAAGCACAGAGCTCAGGGCAGGGCCCCAAGGGGGCAGGAATGGTGGGTCCATAGGGAGCACAGAGCTGAGGGCAGGGTCTCTAGGGGGCAGGAATGGTGGACCCATAAGGTCACAGAGCTGAGGGCAGGGTCTCTAGGGTGCAGGAATGGTGGGACCATAGGAAGCACAGAGCTCAGGGCAGGGCCCCAAGGGGGCAAGAATAGTGGGTCCATAGGGAGCATAGAGTTCAGGTCAGGGCCCCAAGGGGGCAGGAATGGTGGACCCATAGGGAGCACAGAGCTCAGGTCAGGGCCCCAAGGGGGCAGGAATGGTGGACCCATAGGGAGCATCGAGCTCAGGGCAGGGCCCCAAGGGGGCAGGAATGGTGGACCCATAAGGTGCACGGAGCTCAGGTCAGGGCCCCAAGGGGGCAGGAATGGTGGACCCATAGGGAGCACAGAGCTCTGGTCAGGGCCCCAAGGGGGCAGGAATGGTGGACCCATTGGGTGCACAGAGCTCAGGTCAGGGCCCCAAGGGGGCAGGAATGGAGGACCCAAAGGGTGCACAGAGCTGAGGGCAGGACCCCAAATGCCAGACATGGGAAACCTTAGGGGGAGCAAAGGACTGAGGACAGGGGCACGAGGGAAAGGCATGGCAGACAGTCAGGAGGGGCCCGTGAGGGCGGGGCGGCTGAGAAGCAGGCATGAGGGGCCCACGGGGAGCAAGGGGCTCAGGGAAGGGGCATATGTGGCCCAGAGGGAGCAAAGAGTTGGGGGCAGTGGGCCACGGGGCAAGCACGAGAACCGGGGGGGATAACACCTGAGAGCTAGGGCCCCATGTCATCTACCATCAGTGTCAGAGAGCTCAGAGCAGTGACAGATGTTCCGGGCCCGCTATGAACTTTGGGAAATTAGAGAGGAATCACTGACAGAATATCGAGAGTCAGAAAATCGACCTACAGAAATATCGACGCAAAAATATCGAAGTCAAGAATATCGACATCCTATCTACGTTATGGTAAGTACAAAAATATCGAAAAAATAATATCGATGTCAAAAATATCGTTAAAAATATCGGGTTTTTTTAAGTTACAAAAATAATGTAAAATAAAGTAAATAATACATATAATTAACCAAACATAGTTAAAAGTATTTTAAAATGTTTAAAAATTATAACTAATATATATAATGTAAAAATAAATTAAACATATACATATAACATATAATATATAATATATATACTTAATTAATAATATTTTTTATTAATTATTTTAATAACTTATAAATTGTTAAAAAATATCTTATAAATTACAAATACATCTCTACACATAAAACAATAATATAAATAAAAATTAAATAAATATATATAACAAATTAAAAAAATTACAATTATTTTTAATATTTTTAAAATTAATTATATACTACATTAACTAAAATAATAGAAAAAATATTAGATAGCAGAGGGAATAAAATTACTATTCCAACTCCAAACAGTGCAACAGTAGGGAAAATGTTGGATAGCGTAGGGGTAAAAATTACTATTCCAACTCCAGAGAGTGCAACAGTAGGGAAAGTGATGGATAGCGTAGGGCAGTGGTTCCCAATCTGTGCGCCGCGGCGCCTTGGTGCGCCCCCAAAAATAGCCAGGGGCGCCGCGACCCAATACGTCAATATCTTGCTTGTGCAATTACTTGCATTTTGTAAGCTCGCTATCTAAAATATGTTTTGTTAAAGGTAGATGAAACTCCCTCTTGTACCGCTAGATGGCAGTGCGACATGTAAAATAGCACATTAACAGCTCCTGTATGTCAGATATTGACGCAGTTTACACAAACTATGAGCGATGAGGAAATAAACACTTGCACAAATGGAAGGCTGTTTAAATCATATAACAAGTAACTGAGCAATTAGGTGAGTTTATTGAAGTTACGAACGTATGAAATTGATGAGGAAATATCTTATTCTTAGTCGTCTCCTCTTCATGAATGACTCATGAGATCATTAGCTAAAAGAAAGCTACGTGTGCATTTGAGAATTAATTTACAAGGCTGGATTGCACCCTGGTCTGTGGGTAAAAGTGATTCAAGCGACAATATCCTCAGCAGGAGTTCACTTGAGACTTGGCCTCCAAGTGCTTCCTAGAAACCTTCAAAAATTGCAGCAACTAGAAATATTTGCCCTTTGCTTTGTCAGAGTTCCTGACATTTCTGCACTTTAAGGACACACACATTTCTAATTATTCCTTCATATAGTAACCCAAACTTTTTTTAAAGAAGGTGTGACCTGCAACGAGCAGCCCAGGTCATATATAGTGGGTCTTCTTACTAGTCCCACTTATCTTCTGTATGAAGATCGCTCAGTAACAATTCCCAACTACCTGGCTCGTACCTAGAATTAAATAGACATGGAATGAGGCTCCAGGGGAGATTCAAGGAGGGTGTGGCAGTGGTACCTGCCTCTCAAGCTGTACTTAAGGTGAAGCTAAACACGGTGCAGATCCTGTTCAGTCTCTAGTTTTAGCTTGTAAGCTGTCTTGCTTGGGTTCTGATGTAATTCCTGATCAGCCTCTACCTGCTGCTGACCTGGTTGAAAAGACTGTCTTCAAGCTTGCAGCCACCACAGGCTCACAGGCTTCCACTTGTCATTCTCCAGCAATCTCCACCTCCATTCTTGAAACCTGGAAGTTGGTAAAAGTGTATGCTTTTTTATTGTTCTCCAAAAAACTTTGAAATCAATCGTATTTCTCCCCAACCTCTAAAGTCTGTAGTTTAGGTTTTACTTTAACAGCAGTCTTGTGCATTTCCTGTGTATATTCGCAATCTCAAGAGCTGCTGCTTATGTAAACTGCATAACTGTAGCCTTCGTTCTTTCACTAAAGAAACCCACCGCTCCTTGTCACTCTGTCTAGTTTAACCCTTGGGTGGGTTTATAGATCCAATCCGTCACATTTTGCAATACCAAATCAACAGTTGCAGAGTTCTCAAATTGTAAGACGCATTAAAAGTGAGAACTAATTAACATACTTGACATCAACACAAGAAGTGATATGAGAGAAATGATAAATATATGTAGAACACCAAAACTTTACTAATATGGACACATGGCTAATGAGATTAGTGGAGCAGCATTCGTATATATCAAAAGTGGCTCCTTAACAACTAAAATGATTTGTAGGAGAGCACCCAATGCTAGTGCCAAATTTTTAAAAACAATTTTAAAAAAAATATTCTACATGCAAACCACAGTGCTGGAGAGTATTCTTTCTGACTTAACCAAATAAAGTTTTTTTTTATTAAACAACTGTTATACTTTTATTTGGTTACATCTATGATTATAATACCTTCATCAGCTTCATGCCAATTATTTTCAGGGAATAAAATGGAAGTACTCCAGAGGCCGGGCTTACATTCCCCCATCCACCAAAAAAAGTAACATAATGGGGAGCCGCGGTCAACGGCCAATAGGTCAAGGGAGCCGCAGGTGGAAAAAGTTTGGGAACCACTGGCGTAGGGGTAAAAATTACTATTCCCACTCCAGTGAGTGCAACAGTAGGGAAAGTGTTGGATAGCGTAGGGGTTAAAATTACTATTCCCACTCCAGTGAGTGCAACAGTAGGGAAAGTGTTGGATAGCGTAGGGGTAAACATTACTATTCCAACTCCAGTGAGTGTAACAGTGTGGAAAATGTAGGATAGCGTAGGGGTTAAATTAACATACTTATTAATTAAATATTTGTTTAAAAATAAATAACATATTAATAATTAATTAACAAAAATATTAATAACAAATACCAATAAAATTAAATAAATATTTACTTAAATAACATTAAATTACTTCCCACCCTATTCCCCTATAAAGGCACAACCCACAACACAAAAATAACACAATTAATTAAATTATCAATTAATAAAAATTAATTACCAATTAATAATTAAATAACAATAAATTAATAATCAATACCAATTAATAAAAATTAAAATGTACTTAATTATAATAAAGTACTTCCCACCCTATTCCCCTATAAACCCACAACCCGCTACACATAAAAAATAACACATTGAATTTAATTATCAATTAATCAATTAATAAAAATGAATTACCAATTAATAATGAATTAACAATAAATTAATTAACAATAACAACAAATAAAAAATAATAATAAATTAATTAGGATTAATATAATTATAAATTAATCAATTAATAAAAATTAATTACCAATTAATAATTAATTAGCAATAAATGAATAATCAATAAAAATAAATAAAAAATATGAATTAATTATTTATAATTAAATTACTTCCCACCCTATTCCCTACAAACCCACAACCCGCTCTAATACTAAAACACAAAATTTACTTTTTTTAAAAATACTAATTTCTAAACATTTAATACATATATTTAAAAATAATTAAAAAACATTACAAAAAAGTTAAACACATATAAAATACATACTAAAATACATAACACTAATATAAATATCGATAATATTAACAACGATATTTTTGCTAACGATATTACTTACTTCGATATAAAAAAAACGATATTACTTACCTTAAGGTCGATATTCTGGTCACCGATATTCTTGACTTCGATATTCTGTCCCTACGATATTTAAAACTCGATATTAGTGTAGGTCGATAATAAAAAATCGATATTATGTCTGCATACCGTTAGAGAGCACTTTGCAGGCCTGAAATGATGGCGGCCACGGCCTGGTTTCAGAAAGTGCTCAAACTTATCCCCAGGACTTTACTCATCTCCCCCTCAGGATCCGGCCGGTACAGCACCACAAACTTAAAACGCCACATGCAATGTCTACGTAACAGGCCTAAACTAATTGGGGCACGTAAGGCTGGAGACAGTCTGGTTTGCGGGCCTTTTAGGGTCACTGGCCTGTCGGGAAACCCCCAAACTCTTCTTAGGACAACTACCGGCGCCCATCTCAGCGCAGGAGGACACACACATACCCTTGCGCAGCCGTCTCCAGAGCTGTCTACCTCCTCATCACCGGGTCGTTACCTCGGATGAGCCGGGGTGGTCCTAGCCACCCCCGGGGCTGGGACCCACGTCCAGTGCCGGAGCTCACACAGAGCGTGTGTGGACCTCCGCTGCTCCCTCCCTGCAGATCACATCTTATGTGTGGGCTGCAGAGGCGCACAGCTTCCTGTCTCAGCAGCTGTGGCGGGCTGTGGGCGGGAGGGGCCTTCCTGGAAACGCACAAGTGCGCACAGAAAAAACATCAAGTGTGGAGCCGTGAAGAGTGACTGTTGTATCACGCATTCGCACGCACACTCTCAATTATCCAGTGCAACATCAACAGAAAGTGTGCACGCGCTGTCTATGCACGTGCTCACCGTCTCCTGCGCTCTATTCCTCCCTCTCCCTGCCTCTCCCCATCTTTTCTTCTTTCTCTCACCCTCTATCCACATCTCTTGCATTGCAGCTTTTACATAGCGCCTACCACCCCTATGTGGGGCGCTGAAGCACTTGCCTAAAAGAGTAGCATGCCTCGGGAGTGTGAGGCCTGGATTCTACAGTCTGGCACCGCACTAGAGAGTGTCGGCACGGAACCCTGGTGCACCACAAAGCCCTGGTGCACCATTCTCTTAATGTCACTAGGACGATTGAGAATATCTCAGAATGAGACACGCTCTGGGAGTGAAACCGCGCTCCTAGAAGTGAGACTCACACTTTGGGAGTGAAACCACGCTCCTAGAAGTGAGACTCACACTTTGGGAGTGAGACTGTGCTCGTAGAAGTGAGACCTACGCTTTGGGAGTAAGCCTGTGTAACAAGATGTGCGACTCACACTTTGGGAGTGAGACTGTGCTCGTAGAAGTGAGACTCACACTTTGGGAGTGAGACTGTGCTCGTAGAAGTGAGACCCACGCTTTGGGAGTGAAACCGCGCTCCTAGAAGTAAGACTCACACTTTAGGAGTGAGACTGTGCTCCTAGAAGTGAGACCCACGCTTTGGGAGTGAGCCTGTGTTACAAGAAGTGAGACTCACGCTTTGGGAGTGAGAGCGCTCCAAGAAGTGAGACTCACACTTTGGGAGTGAGACAGCGCTCCAAGAAGTGAGACTCACACTTTGGGAGTGAGACTGTGCTCGTAGAAGTGAGACCCACGCTTTGGGAGTGAAACCGCGCTCCTAGAAGTAAGACTCACACTTTAGGAGTGAGACTGTGCTCCTAGAAGTGAGACCCACGCTTTGGGAGTGAGCCTGTGTTACAAGAAGTGAGACTCACGCTTTGGGAGTGAGAGCGCTCCAAGAAGTGAGACTCACACTTTGGGAGTGAGACAGCGCTCCAAGAAGTGAGACTGTGCTCGTAGAAGTGAGACCCACGCTTTGGGAGTGAAACCACGCTCCTAGAAGTGAGACTCACACTTTGGGAGTGAGACTGTGCTCGTAGAAGTGAGACCCACGCTTTGGGCGTGAAACCGCGCTCCTAGAAGTGAGACTCACACTTTGGGAGTGAGACTGTGCTCCTAGAAGTGAGACTCACACTTTGGGAGTGAAATCGCGCTCCTAGAAGTGAGACTCACACTTTGGGAGTGAGACAGCGCTCCAAGAAGTGAGACTCACACTTTGGGAGTGAGACTGTGCTCGTAGAAGTGAGACTCACACTTTGGGAGTGAAACCGCGCTCCTAGAAGTGAGACTCACACTTTGGGAGTGAGACAGCGCTCCAAGAAGTGAGACTCACACTTTGGGAGTGAAACCGCGCTCCTAGAAGTGAGACTCACACTTTGGGAGTGAGACAGCGCTCCAAGAAGTGAGACTCACACTTTGGGAGCGAGACTGTGCTGGTACAAGTGAGACCCACGCTTTGGGAGTGAAACCGCGCTCCTAGAAGTGAGACTCACACTTTGGGAGTGAGACTGTGCTCGTAGAAGTGAGACCCACGCTTTGGGAGTAAGCCTGTGTTACAAGATGTGCGACTCACACTTTGGGAGTGAGACTGTGCTCGTAGAAGTGAGACCCACGCTTTGGGAGTGAAACCGCGCTCCTAGAAGTGAGACTCACACTTTAGGAGTGAAAGCGCGCTCCTAGAAGTGAGACTAACACTTTGGGAGTGAGACTGTGCTCGTAGAAGTGAGACTCACACTTTGGGAGTGAAACCGCGCTCCTAGAAGTGAGACTCACACTTTGGGAGTGAGACAGCGCTCCAAGAAGTGAGACTCACACTTTGGGAGCGAGACTGTGCTGGTAGAAGTGAGACCCATGCTTTGGGAGTGAAACCGCGCTCCTAGAAGTGAGACTCACGCTTTGGGAGTGAGCCTCTGTTACAAGCAGTGAGACTCACACTTTGGGAGTGAGACTGTGCTCCTAGAAGTGAGACCCATGCTTTGGGAGTGAAACCGCGCTCCAAGAAGTGAGACTCACACTTTGGGAGTGAGACTGTGCTTGTAAAAGTGAGACCCACGCTTTGGGAGAGAAACGGCGCTCCTAAAAGTGAGACTCACGCTTTGGGAGTGAGACTGTGCTCCTAGAAGTGAGTGAGACCCACGCTTTGGGAGTGAGCCTGTGTTACAAGAAGTGAGACTCACGCTTTGGGAGTGAGACTGTCCTTGTAGAAGTGAGAATCACGCTTTGGGAGTAAAACCGCGCTCTAAGAAGTGAGACTCACACTTTGGGAGTGAGACTGTGCTCCTAGAAGTGAGACCCACGCTTTGGGAGTGAAACCGCGCTCCTAGAAGTGAGACTCACACTTTGGGAGTGAGACTGTGCTCCTAGAAGTGAGACTCACGCTTTGGGAGTGGGACCACATTCCAAGAAGTGAGACTCACACTTTGGGAGTGAAAGCGCGCTCCTAGAAGTGAGACTAACACTTTGGGAGTGAGAATGTGCTTGTAGAAGTGAGACCCACGCTTTGGGAGTGAAACCACGCTCCTAGAAGTGAGACTCACACTTTGGGAGTAAAACCGCGCTCCTAGAAGTGAGACTCACACTTTAGGAGTGAGAAAGCGCTCCTAGAAGTGAGACTCACACTTTGGGAGTGAGACTGTGCTCCTAGAAGTGAGACCCACGCTTTGAGAGTGAATTCGCGCTCCTAGAAGTGAGACTCACACATTGGGAGTGAAACCGCGCTCCTAGAAGTGAGACTCACACTTTGGGAGTGAGACTGTGCTCGTAGAAGTGAGACCCATGCTTTGGGAGTGAAACCGCGCTCCTATAAGGAGACTCACACTTTGGGAGTGAGACCGCGCTCCAAGAAGTGAGACTCACGCTTTGGGAGTGAAACCGTGCTCCTAGAAGTGAGACTCACGCTTTGAGAGTGAGACTGTGCTTGTAGAAGTGAGACCCACGCTTTGGGAGTGAAACCGCGCTCCTAGAAGTGAGACTCACACTTTGGGAGTGAAACTGCGCTCCAAGAAATGAGACTCACAATTTGGGAGTGAGACCGCGCTCCTAGAAGTGAGACTCACACTTTGGGAGTGAGGCTGTGCTCCTAGAAGTGAGACCCACGCTTTGGGAGTGAAACCGTGCTCCTGGAAGTGAGACTTACACTTTGGGAGTGAGACTGTGCTCCTAGAAGTGAGACCCACAATTTGGGAGTGAGATTGTGCTCCTAGAAGTGAGACCCACTCTTTGGGAGTGATATTGCGCTCCTAGAAGTGAGACTCACACTTTGGGAGTGAGACTGTGCTCCTACAAGTGAGACCCACGCTTTGGGAGTGAAACCGCGCTCCTAGAAGTGAGACTCACACTTTGGGAGTGAGACTGTGCTCGTAGAAGTGAGACCCACGCTTTGGGAGTGAAACCGCGCACCTAGAAGTGAGACTCACACTTTGGGAGTGAGACTGTGCTCCTAGAAGTGAGACTCTCACTTTGGGAGTGAGACTGTGCTCGTAGAAGTGAGACCCACGCTTTGGGAGTGAAACCGCGCTCCTAGAAGTGAGACTCACGCTTTGGGAGTGAAACCGCGCTCCTAGAAGTGAGACTCACACTTTGGGAGCGAGACTGTGCTCCTAGAAGTGAGACTCACGCTTTGGGAGTGAGCCTGTGTTACAAGAATTGAGACTCATGCTTTGGGAGTGAAACCGCGCTCCTAGAAGTGAGACTCACACTTTGGGAGTGAGACTGTGCTCCTAGAAGTGAGACCCACGCTTTGGGAGTGAAAACGCACTCCTAGAAGTGAGACTCACGCTTTTGGAGTGAAGCCGCGCTCCTAGAAGTGAGACTCACACTTTGGGAGTGAGACTGTGCTCGTAGAAGTGAGACCCACGCTTTGGGAGTGAAACCACGCTCCTAGAAGTGAGACTCACACTTTGGGAGTGAGACTGTGCTCTTAGAAGTGAGACCCACGCTTTGGGATTGAAACCGCGCTCCTAGAAGTGAGACTCACGCTTTAGGAGTGAGACTGTGCTCGTAGAAGTGAGACCCATGCTTTGGGAGTGAAACTGCGCTCCTAGAAGTGAGACTCACGCTTTGGGAGTGAAACCGCGCTCCTAGATGTGAGACTCACACTTTGGGAGCGAGACTGTGCTCCTAGAAGTGAGACCCACGCTTTGGGAGTGAAAACGCGCTCCTAGAAGTGAGACTCACACTTTTGGAGTGAAACCGCGCTCCTAGAAGTGAGACTCACACTTTGGGAGTGAGACTGTGCTCGTAGAAGTGAGACCCACGCTTTGGGAGTGAAACCGCGCTCCTAGAAGTGAGACTCACGCTTTAGGAGTGAGACAGTGCTCGTAGAAGTGAGACCCATGCTTTGGGAGTGAAACCGCGCTCCTAGAAGTGAGACTCACGCTTTGGGAGTGAAACCGCGCTCCTAGATGTGAGACTCACACTTTGGGAGCGAGACTGTGCTCCTAGAAGTGAGACCCACGCTTTGGGAGTGAAAACGCGCTCCTAGAAGTGAGACTCACGCTTTGGAGTGAAACCGCGCTCCTAGAAGTGAGACTCACACTTTGGGAGTGAGACTGTGCTCGTAGAAGTGAGACCCACGCTTTGGGAGTGAAACCGCGCTCCTAGAAGTGAGACTCACACTTTGGGAGTGAGACTGTGCTCGTAGAAGTGAGACCCACGCTTTGGGAGTGAAACCGCGCTCCTAGAAGTGAGACTCACAGTTTGGGAGTGAGACTGTGCTCGAAGAAGTGAGACCCACGCTTTGGGAGTGAAACCGCGCTCCTAGAAGTGAGACTCACACTTTGGGAGTGAGACTTTGCTCCTAGAAGTGAGACTCACACTTTGGGAGTGAGACTGTGCTCCTAGAAGTGAGACCCACGCTTTGGGAGTGAAATCGCGCTCCTAGAAGTGAGACTCATACTTTGGGTGTGAGACTGTGCTCCTAGAAGTGAGACCCACACTTTGGGAGTAAGACTGTGCTCCTAGAAGTGAGACCCACGCTTTGGGAGTGAAACCGCGCTCCTAGAAGTGAGACTCACACTTTGGGAGTGAGACTGTGCTCCTAGAAGTGAGACCCACGCTTTGGGAGTGAAAACGCGCTCCTAGAAGTGAGACTCACACTTTTGGAGTGAAACCGCGCTCCTAGAAGTGAGACTCACACTTTGGGAGTGAGACTGTGCTCGTAGAAGTGAGACCCACGCTTTGGGAGTGAAACCGCGCTCCTAGAAGTGAGACTCACGCTTTAGGAGTGAGACAGTGCTCGTAGAAGTGAGACCCATGCTTTGGGAGTGAAACCGCGCTCCTAGAAGTGAGACTCACGCTTTGGGAGTGAAACCGCGCTCCTAGATGTGAGACTCACACTTTGGGAGCGAGACTGTGCTCCTAGAAGTGAGACCCACGCTTTGGGAGTGAAAACGCGCTCCTAGAAGTGAGACTCACGCTTTTGGAGTGAAACCGCGCTCCTAGAAGTGAGACTCACACTTTGGGAGTGAGACTGTGCTCGTAGAAGTGAGACCCACGCTTTGGGAGTGAAACCGCGCTCCTAGAAGTGAGACTCACACTTTGGGAGTGAGACTGTGCTCGTAGAAGTGAGACCCACGCTTTGGGAGTGAAACCGCGCTCCTAGAAGTGAGACTCACAGTTTGGGAGTGAGACTGTGCTCGAAGAAGTGAGACCCACGCTTTGGGAGTGAAACCGCGCTCCTAGAAGTGAGACTCACACTTTGGGAGTGAGACTTTGCTCCTAGAAGTGAGACTCACACTTTGGGAGTGAGACTGTGCTCCTAGAAGTGAGACCCACGCTTTGGGAGTGAAATCGCGCTCCTAGAAGTGAGACTCATACTTTGGGTGTGAGACTGTGCTCCTAGAAGTGAGACCCACACTTTGGGAGTAAGACTGTGCTCCTAGAAGTGAGACCCACGCTTTGGGAGTGAAACCGCGCTCCTAGAAGTGAGACTCACACTTTGGGAGTGAGACTGTGCTCCTAGAAGTGAGACCCACGCTTTGGGAGTGAGACTGTCTTCAAAGAAGTGAGACTCGCACTTTGGGAGTGCGCCTGTGATAGTAGAAGTGAGACTCACACTTTGGGAGCGAGACTGCTTCAAAAAAAGAGGCTTACACCCGATGAGTGAGACAAGGAAGCAAGGTGCAGGACTCACCTGTTATGGGTGAGACTGGAGCATGAGACTTCCACCCAAGTAATGATCTAGACCTCACTCAGTGAATGACATAGTGCTCCATGAATTAAAATTCCAAGTCAGTGAATGAGACTGTTCACCACTGAGCAGGGCTCACAGGAAGTGAGTGAGACTATGCACGCGCACCAGGGTGCGTGACTCGCAGCTAAAAATGAGGACAAGGCAGGGGATTGACATCCAATTCATGAGACTGAGTTCCAGGCTGTAAAACTCACACTTAGTGACACTCTTCTCCAGGAAGTGAAACTGACACCCGATGAGCGGGACTCTGCTCCAAGCCACAAGATGGACATCCGTTGAGGGAGACAGTGTACACAAGTGTGAGACTCACAACCACTCACATACAATATTTACAAAGGTGTGGGGCTCACACGCAATGAGTGACACTCTGCTATAAGACATGCAATTTCACGTTCAAAAAGAAAATGTGCACCAAGGTGTGAGACGCACGCCCTATCAGACTGTACACTGAGGTGGGGAACTCACACCACACAGGAGAAGTTGTGCTCCAAGAAGTGAAATTGGTAAAGAGAAAGACTGTGCACCAAAAAGTAGAAGTAGTGCCTTACACCCCATTACTGAAGGTGTGAAACTCACACCCTATGAAGTGAAGATGTGCTTGGTCCCTTCTGCCCTCTCTCACTGCCCCTAGATCCCCACCGCACCCTCCCATTCTGGTGTCCTCCTCCTTGGAGGTCCGCCCGACTCAAAGCTGGGCATGCGGACCGAGAGTTTGGCAGACAGGGTAAACCATCGCCAGTGCTTAATTTGTAAAAAAAAAAAACATAAGTGTCAGGGCTCTCGTCAAGAGGCCACTGCAGCTTGCAAAACACATTGCCCTGCTGTGCTGCCAGTGATGGTGTGGAGAGGTGTGGTGCAGCGGCCAGGGCAGCTGTCTTCGGAGCACAGGGTTCACGGTTCGATCCCCTGCTCCGGCAGCAGCTCAGCTCAGCACCATGTGACTCTGGGCAATAGCTCACTTAATTTCCACGACGGCCCCCAGCGCCTTGAGACCCGTAAGGGTGAGTAGTTCGCGCTTTACAAATACGGATTTAGATGGTAACCACACAACTACTAACCATCGCACTGCTACAAGTGTGACAATTCAGGCTATTCCAGGCCTCCAAAGCTAAAAGAATGGCCTGGGAGGCAGGTTATAGTCATTTTTAATGTATATTGAGTTAATAATAACTGTTGTTAGACAGATACCAACTTCTTGCAACACAACTTTATGCATATCTTCGTTTAAAACATGCATGGATGGCGGAGGGATTAGAGGGGGAGGCATTACCAGAGTATGCCCCACTAGAGGGTCGCCTACTGCAAGAAGAGATTCCAACTAAAGCTGTTTCCTACACATATAAAACCCTACTCAATAATATGCCGGATAAGCTTGGTCCACTTCGAACCAAATGGGAGGGGACTATGGGAACATTGGAAGACATTGACTGGGAGGCCGCTCTCATGCACCCACGAGAGGTGCCAATCAAGCTTCGATTACGCCTCATCCAATACAAAATTTTACATAGAACATATTTTGACAGAGCCCGACTTCACAAAATGGGGAGGGCGGATAGTCCGAAATGCCTTAGATGTCATGGGATCGATGGGACTTTCATACATACCCTATGGGAGTGTAGAGAAATTCAGGAATACTGGGGTAAGATCGTGGATGAGTTTAATAGCATACTTGAGGTCCAGATAGAAATGGAGCCGAAATTCCTTCTTTTGGGTATTCCCACAGAGGTGGATATCCCACGACGGAAACTACTACTAGCTAACCTGGGACTAGTGGTGGCCAAGCGTGACATAGCGAAATATTGGGGGGTGCAACAAATACCCACACTGAAGGAATGGAGGACATGTTTGGACCTATACATGGTTGCAGAACAGGTGACATACAAAGCTAGGGGCTGCCCGCGGAAATTTAAGAAAATATGGACACCATGGATGAAATATTATAGCTTAGAGTTGGATGGGGAATCAGAGAGTGAGGGTTCATTGTCTGGGAGGTTGAGGGAAGAACCCTGAATGAGGTATATTATGACCCACTTGGCGCTGAACAGGAAATGTGTAATTTTGATGTTATGATGTATATACAATTGGATATTTCATGTCCCGCAATGTGTAGTCCTGTGGTGGATATTCATTATGAACACTGGCCGGCTGAAATTGCTCTACAACCTATCGTGTCGAGTACTCATGTTGTGTTCTATATGTTATTTTATTGGCAAAACAAAATAAAACTATTTAAAAAAAAATAATAATAACTGTTGTTGTGGTCATCTCTAAATCAGCCAGACAGCGCCGCTTTGTGGCAGATTGTCACAATCGCCGGTGTTGACAATTAAGTGCTGGTGCTGAGCACCAGAAACCACCAGCTCAAATTAAGCACTGCCATCGCCGTTGTGACTGAGTACACTGTCCACCAAACTCTAATTCAACCCCCTTTTTTTTTTTTACGGAGTTTTATATAGCACGAACTTGACCCGAATTGAGTATCAGAGAGCTTTACATAGCACCAGTTGCATTACATGAGGACACATTCATTTTTTTCTTTAACCAAGACCCCTGATGAGAAGTCTACCCCGGAATGACATTGGGGAACAGGGGTAACTTTTAAATATCTTCTGATGAATAAAAAGGAATATTGGAAAGATTAAGCACATAACACATTACATTTGTTTTTGGGAACTTCTAAGATATAAGCCTTTGAAGAATGAAGCAAGGTACAAATGTGCATAGACTGGGGTGCATCAGGAGAAATGGGTCAACACCAGATTTGAGGTCCATGAGTTACTAATGCGATCCTGGGGAGAATGGACCACGCCCCGTCTTCATACTAAACGTTTCAAAATGATGGGCCTTAACAAGAGTTTGGTGGACGGAGTACTGCATCACAAATATTGCAGATGTCCCATTGTCCGTACTACAAGTGCATTGTAGCAAACGTCACTTGTAACAAGGCAGACAGGGCTAGTCACCACGTTTTTATGTCGAGCCTGAGTCAGCGCGCATGCGCTGCTCTGCAAGACTTGTTGTAGTGGAGTATGGAATGGACGCCACGCCCACTCTCCACCCATATTTTTCATTGGCTTGTGTCTTTGTCCTTCGTAAATGCTGGCTTCTGATTCCTTAATAGGCTTGTTAGTCCCTCCTTAGTACAGCCTTGTCTTCATCTGTAACCTCCCATGGAGACTGGCCCCTTTACTTCGGTTGTTACATGGTACATGTTCTTAAGTCTGTGGGCACTACTTTCTTTAATGAGTTTTTCCATGGGTGTAGACTCACCAATGGCGGTCGACGCCTGTAGCCCCCTCCCGCTGCGCTTTAATTGGAGTGAATTTCTAATGTTTACACATCATATGGCCACCTTCAAGCGGTTACAGTGTAAGAGAAAAAATTTCTTTTTACAACTCGCTTTATCTTTAATATGGCGCACTCGCGCCTTTCTTGTGAACCTGGCACTCAAACATTGTTTTTTTAAATTTAAATGAGCTACACGACGCACAATCAACAATGGTGCCTGCTGTCCGCAGCCCCCTCACGCCCCCGGGCACCACGCTTTAGGTTTCAGCACAGCGCCCGCTTTTACATTAACATGGGCGTAGAATCACCAGTGGCGGCCGCCGCCTGCAGCCCCCTCCCGCTGCACTTTCACTTGATGGCCATTGCCATGCCCCTAAGCGCTTCTCTCTATCTGCCTCCCTGTTAACACCAACCAACACCAGCCATTACTCTTTACAGCATGCCAAAGCCGCCGCCATTACAGGCCTCATCTGTTCTCTTTTTAGGTGGGCTCGTCTGCACGGCCCATGCGCTATGCTCAGTCATGAAGGTGTTAACAATAAAGGGCTTGGAGCCTCCCATTGCTTACTATTTTCTGACATCGTTGTCACTCTTCTATACTGCCTCCTAATTTGCCAGCATATGCTTTACGTCACTTCAGTTTAATTCTGTGGCGCACGGACCAAGTGTAGATTGATTTAATTGGTGTACATCGGCCGCTCGCGATGTGACGAAGGTAATATTTGTTTCGCCACCGTCCTCCATTTCCTTTATTTCCAATCCTGTGAATGTTTTGCTCCCTCGCCCACTATTTTTTTCAGGCAATGAGTGATTTGCCCAGAATCACAGGATGTCGAACCCGGTTCCCCAGTTCCAAAGTCGATAGCTCTGGCCGTTATGCCACATCCTCTCCCAACTCATCTTGCGAACCCTCAGAAACATGTACTTGAAGTTCATAAAACAAAAATCCTCAATGCTGCCATGTGGTTGGGTCGCTAGGTGCACAGGAGTGCATTCACCCTGAAAAATGATTCCGTGCGCAGGGGGAGGGGGGGTTACTGAAAATCCATAGGAACTGTCAGAGGTGGGTGAATTTGAAACCTTCCTTCGTTATGTGCAAAATTACTAAACGTGCTACCCAACGGTGGAAAGCCCTCTGCGCTACAGTGTACCTCGATGTTTCTGTAGGCTTTGCCATCCGTATACAGAAGAAGTAGGACTTTCCCTCCACGCAAATGGTGGTTTTGATAACGATGCATTTATTTTATAGCATCGCGTTTCCTCTTAAGAACCACGCTACTAGACTTAGCAATGACGGTCACACAGGCTTTAAATGAAGGCATCTTAGTCAGCATAGAGATTGCCTGGTGGACACAACTTAGGGTCTCGTTCGTTTATGCAGCAAAGGCAAAGCCATACTTAAGGTTTATTTAGAACCTTGAAAGTTTGAGTTTTACACCTTTTTAAACCCCAGTACGGGTCCTACAGAATATACACAGTCCTTCATTAAAATGCAACAATAACCTTCAACTTAACAGATCTAAGAGGCCCAGAGATTAGAGGGTAGCGTTATCTCTAACTAGAAGTTTACACGTGCTCATATGAAATGTTCCCAGGCCACAAAGGGCACCTCGGCAGGCAACCCATTCAGTCCTGTATAAGAGCTCAGTACAGCTCCACCAGAGCTTTTCTGTGCCACACTGACTTACACTTGACTGGCCCTCAGTGACATTAAACAAGCATTGGCAAAGCCAGGATGTCTCACCTATGCCAGTCCTTTTGGCTTTGCCAGTGTTTTTAGCTATGTTACTGCAGCGCAACGGCTCTGTATTATGGTTTAATGTAAATTAAAACAAGAGCTATGATATGGTGAATGCTGGTCGCATCGTAGTGTTTTTGGACACCGCGCTCTGCAATACAATACAATACAATAGGTATTGCTTTTGCAAAACTTTGAATTATTGATATTGTAAATGACAATGCCTTTTAATATTGTAAAAGGCATTGCCATTTACAATGCCAATAGCTCAAAAACTCGCAATTGCGAGACCTATTGCATTGTAAATGCTTGTTGACTGTGGAGCAGGTTTTCTAATATATGCTTTGTCAGGGCGACCTGGAACGAGAAAGGGTGAGCTGCTGGGCATCGGAAATGTGTGACTTTTCAGCAGCTTTTCCAACTTTAGAGAATCCTGAAAGAGCACATTCAGAAAGGGTGTGTGTCATGTTTTAATGTATTCTTTGAAGGTTTTTTTAAATTGCTGTATGCCACCTTTCGATTACTTGAGAGAGCTGCAGTTGAGTGTGGTGTCTGGAGGTTGAGCGAATGGAAAGGCACTGGTGCAACATTCTTCAATGTAAAACCACGCCCCCCCCTCCCCCGCCCCACACACACACAAAACACACACCACATCCACCCTGGTTGTGAGGAGTGCAGCAGGTAAAAGTAGCCCGAATGTAACTCATTAAAACACCTCCATATCAAGAAGCAATCCGGAAGGGGTTATTATTGCCTATATTTATTTAGGAAAAACATATTTCCAGGGCACTGGCAGTCGGATGTGGCCTTACATCTTTAAATGTTTCCCAAGGCTTGGAGATTTTTAAAGTATGACCGCGCAGCAGAGCCCTGCTGTGTCCACACACGTCAGGGGTGACCAGAATGGTGCTTTCTCCAGTTATGTGACCCAAAGCAGCTGAGAAAACGTCGCCCAGGTGAGACCTCTGGTCGCCCTGATGCCTTGAGGGGCCCAGACTCACGGACACCTCCCTGCACCCCCCGTGGCTCCATCCTTACAAAAGTAGCATTTACAGCCTTCACACGAGCCACAAACAGGGCCGTGTTTACCCAAAAGAGAGCTGCGCTGATGGCACTCCGATAGAGGGAGGGCTGTGCAGCTGGTGTGATAGTCTAAACACCTACGCGTGACGCGGTGGTGTCTGTAAATGAAGACCGCCAGTTATCATTAAGTCATAAGGGAGCCACCCAAATAAAAAATCTGGGGAAAACCGAACTCCAAAGAGCTGACACAGAAAAACACATAACAATGATGATTTATATAGTGCAGACCGCAGCCAAACTCTTTCTTGCCTCGTTAAACATGTGTGACCACCAAACTCGGTAGCCAAGGTGTCTGAAACGTGACAAGGAGAGGGCAAGCTACGCTTTGATAGGAGAGGGCAAGCTACGCTTTGATAGGAGAGGGCAAGCTACGCTTTGATAGGAGAGGGCAAGCTACGCTTTGATACCGAAGCGAAAGAAGGCATTCAAAACGGGGTGGTGCTGGCCAAAAGGACGACCGGGACGTGGCCTTCTTCAGACCGACGTCACTTCCTGCCTTATGAATTTGGAGGCGGATTTAATACCTAGAGTTATTCCTGCTTGAGGACTTTTCACACATCCGCCCAGATATATTATTATGCGATACAAAAGGGGATGATGGACGGAACGCTTGAGCCAATCAAACACTCACCCCCAGTCAACTGATCTGGGTTTAATCCATCATCATTCTTTAGCTCACTCCACCACCCCAGTTCAGACATGGCCATATGCAAATCAGTCTGACCCTGTGCCTCATGGGAACAGTCCAGCCCGAACTGCCAAGCCATGTCTTCCCTGGACCGGAAACAAGCATCCTAGGACCGGTTTCTGGCATTCCAGCCGTCATCAGCCAGGCTTGCTTGAATCCAGTGGCAAAGTGAGCAAGGGACCCACGTCTGGGCATACCCCCGCCAACTTAGGGCGAACAAAGCGATACAAAAGGGGATGATGGACGGAACGCTTGAGCCAATCAAACACTCACCCCCAGTCAACTGATCTGGGTTTAATCCATCATCATTCTTTAGCTCACTCCACCACCCCAGTTCAGACATGGCCATATGCAAATCAGTCTGACCCTGTGCCTCATGGGAACAGTCCAGCCCGAACTGCCAAGCCATGTCTTCCCTGGACCGGAAACAAGCATCCTAGGACCGGTTTCTGGCATTCCAGCCGTCATCAGCCAGGCTTGCTTGAATCCAGTGGCAAAGTGAGCAAGGGACCCACGTCTGGGCATACCCCCGCCAACTTAGGGCGAACAAAGCGATACAAAAGGGGATGATGGACGGAACGCTTGAGCCAATCAAACACTCACCCCCAGTCAACTGATCTGGGTTTAATCCATCATCATTCTTTAGCTCACTCCACCACCCCAGTTCAGACATGGCCATATGCAAATCAGTCTGACCCTGTGCCTCATGGGAACAGTCCAGCCCGAACTGCCAAGCCATGTCTTCCCTGGACCGGAAACAAGCATCCTAGGACCGGTTTCTGGCATTCCAGCCGTCATCAGCCAGGCTTGCTTGAATCCAGTGGCAAAGTGAGCAAGGGACCCACGTCTGGGCATACCCCCGCCAACTTAGGGCGAACAAAGCGATACAAAAGGGGATGATGGACGGAACGCTTGAGCCAATCAAACACTCACCCCCAGTCAACTGATCTGGGTTTAATCCATCATCATTCTTTAGCTCACTCCACCACCCCAGTTCAGACATGGCCATATGCAAATCAGTCTGACCCTGTGCCTCATGGGAACAGTCCAGCCCGAACTGCCAAGCCATGTCTTTTCCTGGAACGGAAACAAGCATCCTAGGACCGGTTTCTGGCATTCCAGCCGTCATCAGCCAGGCTTGCTTGAATCCAGTGGCAAAGTGAGCAAGGGACCCACGTCTGGGCATACCCCCGCCAACTTAGGGCGAACAAAGCGATACAAAAGGGGATGATGGACGGAACAGCTTGAGCCAATCAAACACTCACCCCCAGTCAACTGATCTGGGTTTAATCCATCATCATTCTTTAGCTCACTCCACCACCCCAGTTCAGACATGGCCATATGCAAATCAGTCTGACCCTGTGCCTCATGGGAACAGTCCAGCCCGAACTGCCAAGCCATGTCTTCCCTGGACCGGAAACAAGCATCCTAGGACCGGTTTCTGGCATTCCAGCCGTCATCAGCCAGGCTTGCTTGAATCCAGTGGCAAAGTGAGCAAGGGACCCACGTCTGGGCATACCCCCGCCAACTTAGGGCGAACAAAGCGATACAAAGGGGATGATGGACGGAACGCTTGAGCCAATCAAACACTCACCCCCAGTCAACTGATCTGGGTTTAATCCATCATCATTCTCTAGCTCACTCCACCACCCCAGTTCAGACATGGCCATATGCAAATCAGTCTGACCCTGTGCCTCATGGGAACAGTCCAGCCCGAACTGCCAAGCCATGTCTTCCCTGGACCGGAAACAAGCATCCTGGGACCGGTTTCTGGCTTACAGCCGTCATCAGCCAGGCTATCTTGAATCCAGTGGCAAAGTGAGCAAGGGACCCACGTCTGGGCATACCCTGCCAATTTGGCCAGGTCTAAACTGGGGTGGCATGGTGAGCAAAAGAATGATGGATTTAACCCAGATCTCTTGACTGGGGGTGAATGTTTTGATTTGTTCTGCATTCCGTCCATCAATTGTGCGTCTTTTGCTTTCTTACCCTAAGTGCGCCAGGTATGCCCAGACGTGGGTCTTGGGTTCACTGTGCCACTGGATTCAAGCTATCCTGGCTGAAGAGGGGTGAAACCCCGAAACCGGTCCTAGGATGCTTGTTTCCGGTCCAGGGAGGACCTGGCTTGGCAGTTCGGGCTGGACTGTTCCCATGAGGCACAGGGTCAAGACTGATTTGCATTTGGCCAGGTCTAAACTGGGGTGGCATGGTGAGCAAAAGAATGATGGATTTAACCCAGATCTCTTGACTGGGGGTAAATGTTTTGATTTGTTCTGCATTCCGTCCATCAATTGTGTGTCTTTTGCTTTTTCTGCTCGAGCCAGAAAAAAATGTATATGCCGAATTCATGAAATGCTACGAATTTTCTGTAATGCAAATGTCGCTAATTTTGTAGGCATAATAAAAACTTTACACAGGACCTGGTTTCTACAGCATCTGTCACCTGTCCAACTGGGGGAGAGCATGTGGTCTGACGACTAGATTGCCGACTTTGGAGCTGGAAACCTAGGTTCGAGCCTCGGGGTCGACTCCACATGCTGTGATTCTGGGCAAATCACTTAATCTCCCCGTGCCTACCAAAAACAAGCATTGGCATAGCCAATAGGTCTCGCTTTTGGGACCTTAGAAGTGCTTAGCCATGCAACAGTTGATGTTGTTGTACCAAGGATATTGTGCTGCATAACTAAACACTTATAAGGTCCCAAAGGCGAGACCTATTGGCGATGCCAATGCTTTTTTTTTTGTTAAAGGACAAGCAGTGCTATCAGGCTCCGGCTGCCACTTAGTCCACCGCAGGGTAGAAGAGGGATAGAAGAGGGATAGTAGAGGGGTAGAGGGGTAGAAGAGGGGTAGAGGGGTAGAAGAGGGGTAGAGGGGAGAAGAGGGGTGAGAGTGGTAGAAGAGGGGTAGAGTGGTAGAAGAGGGGTACAGGGGTAGAAGAGGGGTTGAGGGGTAGTAGAGGGGTAGAGGGGTAGTAGTGGGGTAGGGGGGTAGTAGAGGGGTAGAGGGGTAGAAGAGGGGTAGAAGAGGGGTAGAGGGGTAGAAGAGGGGTAGAAGAGGGGTAGAATGGTAGAAGGGGTAGAATGGTAGTAGAGGGGTAGAAGAGGGATAGAGGGGTAGAAGAGTGGTAGAGGGGTAGAAGAGGGGTAGAGGGGTGGTAGAGGGTAGTAGAGGGGTAGAAGAGGGGTAGAAGAGGTAGAAGAGGGGTAGAAGACGTAGAAGAGGGGTAGAAGAGGGTTAGAAGAGGGTTAGAAGAGGGGTAGACGGGTAGAAGAGGGGTTGAGGGGTAGAAAAGGGTAGAAGAGGGGTAGAAGAGGGGTAGAGGGGTAGAAGAGGGGTAGAGGGGTAGAAGAGGGGTAGTAGAGGGGTAGAAGAGGGGTAGAGGGGTAGGGGGTAGAGGGGTAGAAGAAGAGTAGAGGGGTAGTAGAGGGGTAGAAGAGGGGTAGAAGGGTAGAAGAGGGGTAGTGGGGTAGAGGGGTAGAAGAGGGGTAGAGGGGTAGTAGAGGGGGCAGAAGAGGGGTAGTAGAGGGGTAGAGGGGTAGTAGAGGGATAGTAGAGGGATAGTAGAGGGGTGGTAGGGGGTAGTAGAGGGGAAGAGGGGTAGAGGAGTAGAAGAGGGTAAAGGGGTAGAAGAGGGGTAAAGGGGTAGAAGAGGGGTAGAGGGGTAGAAGAGAGGTAGAGGGTAGAAGAGGGGTAGAGGGGTAGAAGAGGGGTAGAGGTGTAGAAGAGGGTAGAAAGAGAGGTAGAGGGGTAGAAGAGGGGTAGAGGGTTAGAAGAGAGGTAGGGGGTAGAAGAGGGGTAGTAGAGGGGTAGTAGAGGGGTAGAAGGGTGGTAGAGGTGTGGTAGAGGGGTAGAGGGCTGGTAGAGGGGTAGAGGGGTGGTAGAGGGGTAGAGGGGTGGTAGAGGGGTAGAAGAGGGGTAGAAGAGGGGTAGAAGAGGGGTAGAAGAGGGTTAGAGGGGTAGAAGAGGGGTAGAGGGGTCGTAGAGGGGTAGAAAAGGGGTAGAAGAGGGGTAGAGGGGTAGAAGAGGGGTAGAAGAGGGGTAGAGGGGTAGTAGAGGGGTAGAGGGGTAGAAGAGGGGAAGAGGGGTAGAAGAGGGGCAGAAGAGGGGTAGAGGGGTAGTAGAGGGGTAGAGGGGTAGTAGGGTAGAAGAGGGGTAGAAGAGGGTGGAGGGGTAGAAAAAGGGGTAGAGGGGTAGTAGAGGGGTAGAGGGGTAGTAGAGGGGTAGAGGGGTAGTAGAGGGGTAGTAGAGGGGTAGAAGAGGGGTAGAGGGGTAGAGGGGTGGAGGGGTAGAGGGGTGGAAGGGTAGAGGGTTAGATGAGGGGTTGAGGGGTAGTAGAGGGGTAGAGGGGTAGTAGAGGGGTAGAAGAGGGGTAGAAGAGGGGTAGTAGAGGGGTAGAGGGGTAGAAGAGGGGTAGAGGGGTAGAAGAGGGGTAGAGGGGTAGTAGAGGGGTAGTTGAGGGGTAGAAGAGGGGAAGAGGGGTAGAAGAGGGGTAGAGTGGTAGAAGAGGGGTGGAGGGGTAGAGGGGTAGAAGAGGGGTAGAGGGGTAGAAGAGGGGTAGAGGGGTAGAGGGGTAGTAGAGGGGTAGAAGGGTAGAGGGGTAGTAGAGAGGTAGAGGGGTAGAAGAGGGGTAGAAGAGGGGTAGAGGGGTAGAAGAGGGTTAGAAGAGGGGTTGAGGGGTAGTAGAGGGGTAGTAGAGGGGTAGATGGGTAGTAGAGGGGTAGAGGGGTAGAAGAGGGGTAGAGGGGTAGTAGAGGGGTAGAAGAGGGGTAGAGGGGTAGAAGAGGGGTAGAGAGGTAGAAAAGGGGTAGAAGAGGGGTAGAGTGGTAGAAGAGGGGTAGAAGAGGGGTAGAAGAGGGGTAGTAGAGGGGTAGAGGGGTAGAAGAGGGGTAGAGGGGTAGAAGAGGGGTAGTAGAGGGGTAGAGGGGTAGTAGAGGGGTAGAAGAGGGGTAGCGGGGTAGAGGGGTAGAAGAGGGGTAGAGGGGTAGAAGGGTAGAAGGGGGTAGAGGGGTAGAAGAGGGGTAGATGGGTACAAGAGGGGTAGTAGAGGGGTAGAAAAGGGGTAGAAGAGGGTAGAGGGGTAGAAGAGGGGTAGAAGAGGGGTAGAGGGGTAGTAGAGGGGTAGAGGGGTAGAAGAGGGGAAGAGGGGTAGAAGAGGGGCAGAAGAGGGGTAGAGGGGTAGTAGAGGGGTAGAGGGGTAGTAGGGTAGAAGAGGGGTAGAAGAGGGTGGAGGGGTAGAAAAAGGGGTAGAGGGGTAGTAGAGGGGTAGAGGGGTAGTGGAGAGGGTAGAGGGGTAGTAGAGGGGTAGAAGAGGGGTAGAGGGGTAGAGGGGTGGAGGAGTAGAGGGGTGGAGGGGCAGAGGGTTAGATGAGGGGTTGAGGGGTAGTAGAGGGGTAGAGGGGTAGTAGAGGGGTAGAAGAGGGGTAGAAGAGGGTAGTAGAGGGGTAGAGGGGTAGAAGAGGGGTAGAGGGGTAGAAGAGGGGTAGAGGGGTAGTAGAGGGTAGTTGAGGGGTAGAAGAGGGGAAGAGGGGTAGAAGAGGGGTAGAGTGGTAGAAGAGGGGTGGAGGGGTAGAGGGGTAGAAGAGGGGTAGAGGGGTAGAAGAGGGGTAGAGGGGTAGAGGGGTAGTAGAGGGGTAGAAGGGTAGAGGGGTAGTAGAGAGGTAGAGGGGTAGAAGAGGGGTAGAAGAGGGGTAGAGGGGTAGAAGAGGGTTAGAAGAGGGGTTGAGGGGTAGTAGAGGAGTAGTAGAGGGGTAGATGGGTAGTAGAGGGGTAGAGGGGTAGAAGAAGGGTAGAGGGGTAGTAGAGGGGTAGAAGAGGGTAGAGGGGCAGAAGAGGGGGTAGAGAGGTAGAAAAAGGGGTAGAAGAGGGGTAGAGTGGTAGAAGAGGGGTAGAAGAGGTGTAGAAGAGGGGTAGTAGAGGGGTAGAGGGGTAGTAGAGGGGTAGAGGGGTAGAAGAGGGGTAGAGGGGTTGAAGAGGGGTAGAAGAGGGGTAGTAGAGGGGTAGAGGGGTAGTAGAGGGGTAGAAGAGGGGTAGAGGGGTAGAAGAGGGGTAGAGGGGTAGAAGGGTAGAAGGGGGGTAGAGGGGTAGAAGAGGGGTAGATGGGTACAAGAGGGGTAGTAGAGGGGTCGAGGGGTAGAAGAGGGGTAGCGGGGTAGAAGAGGGGTAGTAGAGGGGTAGAGGGGTAGAAGAGGGGTAGAAGGGTAGAAGAGGGGTAGTGGGGTAGAGGGGTAGAAGAGGGGTAGAGGGGTAGTAGAGGGGTAGTAGAGGGGTGGTAGAGGAGTGGTAGAAGGGTAGTAGAGGGGTAGAAGAGGGGTAGAGGGGAAGAAGAGGGGTTGAGGGGTAGTAGAGGGGTAGAGGGGTAGACGATGGGTAGAAGAGGGGTAGTAGAGGGGTAGAAGAGGGGTAGTAGAGGGGTAGAAGAGGGGTAGTAGAGGGGTAGAGGGGTAGAAGAGTGGTAGAGGGGTAGAAGAGGGGTAGAGGGGTAGAAGGGGGTAGAGGGTAGAAGAGTGGTAGAAGAGGGGTAGAAGAGGGGTAGTAGAGGGGTCGAGGGGTAGAAGAGGGGTAGCGGGGTAGAGGGGTAGAAGAGGGGTAGAAGAGGGGTAGAAGGGTAGAAGAGGGGTAGTGGGGTAGAGGGGTAGTAGAGGGGTAGTAGAGGGGTGGTAGAGGGGTGGTAGAAGGGTAGTAGAGGGGTAGTAGAGGGGTAGAAGAGAGGTAGAGGGGTAGAAGAGGGGTTGAGGGGTAGTAGAGGGGTAGAGGGGTAGACGAGGGGTAGAAGAGGGGTAGACGAGGGGTAGAAGAGGGGTAGAGGGGTAGAAGAGGGGTAGAAGAGGGGTAGAGGGGTAGAAGAGGGTTAGAAGAGGGGTAGAGTGGTAGAAGAGGGGTAGAAGAGGGGTTGAGGGGTAGTAGAGGGGTAGAGGGGTAGAAGAGGGGTAGAGGTGTAGAAGAGGGGTAGAAGAGAGGTAGAGGGCTAGAAGAGGGGTAGAGGGTTAGAAGAGAGGTAGGGGGTAGAAGAGGGGTAGTAGAGGGGTAGAGGGGTAGTAGAGGGGTAGTAGAGGGGTAGAAGGGTGGTAGAGGTGTAGAGGGGTGGTAGAGGGGTAGAGGGGTGGTAGAGGGGTAGAGGGGTAGAAGAGGCGTAGAAGAGGGGTAGAAGAGGGTTAGAGGGGTAGAAGAGGGGTAGAGGGTGGTAGAGGGGTAGTGAGGGGTAGAAAAGGGGTAGAGGGTTAGAAGAGGGGTAGAGGGGTAGAAGAGGGGTAGAGGGGTAGAAGAGGGTTAGAGGGGTAGTAGAGGGGTAGTAGAGGGGTAGAAGAGGGGTAGAGGGGTAGTAGAGGGGTAGTAGAGGGGTAGAAGAGGGGTAGAGGAGGGGTAGAGGGGTAGAAGAGGGGTAGAGGGGTGGAGGGGTAGAGGGGTAGATGAGGGGTTGAGGGGTAGTAGAGGGGTAGAGGGGTAGAAGAGGGGTAGAGGGGTAGAAGAGGGGTAGTAGAGGGGAAGAGGGGTAGAAGAGGGGTAGAAGAGGGTTAGAAGAGGGGTAGAAGAGGGGTAGAGTGGAAGAAGAGGGGTGGAGGGGTAGAGGGGTAGAAGAGGGGTAGAGGTGTAGAAGAGGGGTAGAAGAGAGGTAGAGGGGTAGAAGAGGGGTAGAGGGTTAGAAGAGAGGTAGGGGGTAGAAGAGGGGTAGTAGAGGGGTAGAAGGGTGGTAGAGGTGTGGTTGAGGGGTAGATGGGTGGTAGAGGGGTAGAGGGGGTGGTAGAGGGGTAGAGGGGTAGAAGAGGGTAGAAGAGGGGTAGAGGGTGGTAGAGGGGGTAGAAAAGGGGTAGAAGAGGGGTAGAGGGGTAGAAGAGGGGTAGTAGAGGGGTAGAGGGGTAGAAGAGGGGTAGAAGAGGGTGGAGGGGTAGAGGGGTAGAAAAAGGGGTAGAGGGGTAGTAGAGAGGGTAAAGGGGTAGTAGAGTGGTAGTAGAGGGGTAGAAGAGGGGTAGAAGAGGGGTAGAGGGTTGGAGGAGTAGAGGGGTGGAGGGGTACACGAGGGGTAGAAGAGGGGTAGACGAGGGGTAGAAGAGGGTTAGAGGGGTAGAAGAGGGGTAGAGGGGGTAGAAGAGGGGTAGAGGGGTAGAGGGGTAGAGGGGGTAGTAGAGGGGTAGAGGGGTAGTAGAGGGGTAGTAGAGGGGTGGTAGAGGGGTGGTAGAAGGGTAGTAGAGGGGTAGTAGAGGGGTAGAAGAGGGGTAGAGGGGTAGAAGAGGGGTTGAGGGGTAGTAGAGGGCAGAGGGGTAGAGGGGCAGATGAGGGGTAGAAGAGGGGTAGAAGAGGGGTAGTAGAGGGGTGGAAGAGGGGTAGTAGAGGGGTAGTAGAGGGGTAGAAGAGGGGTAGAGGGGTAGTAGAGGGTAGAAAAGGGTAGATGAGGGGTAGAAGAGGGATAGAGTGGTAGAAGAGGGGTGGAGGGGTAGAAGAAGGGTAGAGGGGTAGAAGAGGGGTAGAGGGTAGTAGAGGGGTAGTAGAGGGGTAGTAGAGGAGTAGAGGGGTAGTAGAGGGGTAGAGAGGTAGTAGAGGGGTAGAGGGGTAGTAGAGGGGTAGATGGGTAGTAGAGGGGTGGTAAAGGGGTAGAAGAGGGGTAGTAGAGGGGTAGTAGAGGGGTAGTAGAGGGTAGAGGGGTAGAAGAGGGTAGAAGAGGGGTAGAGGGGTAGAAGAGGGTTAGAAGAGTGGTAGAAGAGGGGTAGAGGGGTGGAGGGGCAGAGGGTAGAAGAGGGGTAGAGGGGTAGAAGAGGGGTTGAGGGGTAGTAGAGGGTTAGTAGAGGGGTTATGAGGTAGTAGAGGGGTAGTAGAGGGGTAGAGGGGTAGAAGAGGGGTAGAGGGGTAGTAGAGGGGTAGAGGGGTAGAAGAGGGGTAGAGGGGTAGAAGAGGGGTAGTAGAGGGGTGGTAGAGGGGTGGTAGAAGGGTAGTAGAGGGGTAGTAGAGGGGTAGAAGAGAGGTAGAGGGGTAGAAGAGGGCTTGAGGGGTAGTAGAGGGGTAGAGGGGTAGACGAGGGGTAGATGAGGGGTAGAGGGGTAGAAGAGGGGTAGCGGGGTAGAGGGGTAGAGGGGTAGAAGAGGGGTAGAGGGGTAGAAGAGTGGTAAAGGGGTAGAAGAGGGGTAGAGGGGTAGAAGAGGGGTAGAAGAGGGGTAGAAGAGGGTTAGAAGAGGGGTAGAGTGGTAGAAGAGGGGTAGAAGAGGGGTTGAGGGGTAGTAGAGGGGTAGAGGGGTAGAGGTGTAGAAGAGGGGTAGAAGAGAGGTAGAGGGGTAGAAGAGGAGTAGAGGGTTAGAAGAGAGGTAGGGGGTAGAAGAGGGGTAGTAGAGGGGTAGAGGGGTAGTAGAGGGGTAGTAGAGGGGTAGAAGGGTGGTAGAGGTGTGGTAGACGGGTGGTAGAGGGGTAGAGGGGTGGTAGAGGGATAGAGGGGTGGTAGAGGGGTAGAGGGGTAGAAGAGGGGTAGAAGAGGGGTAGAAGAGGGTTAGAGGGGTAGAAGAGGGGTAGAGGGGTGGTAGAGGGCTAGTAGAGGAGTAGAAAAGGGGTAGAAAAGGGGTAGAAGAGGGGTAGAAGAGGGGTAGAGGGGTAGAAGAGGGGTAGAGGGGTAGTAGAGGGGTAGAGGGGTAGAAGAGGGGAAGAGGGGTAGAAGAGGGGTAGAAGAGGGTGGAGGGGTAGAGGGGTAGAAAAAGGGGTAGAGGGGCAGTAGAGGGGTAGAAGAGGGGTAGAGGGGTAGAAGAGGGGTAGAGGGGTAGAGGGGTGGGAGGGGTAGAGGGGTGGAGGGGTAGAGGGGTAGATGAGGGGTTGAGGGGTAGTAGAGGGGTAGAAGAGGGGTAGAAGAGGGGTAGAGGAGGGGTAGAAGAGGGTTAGAGGGGTAGAAGAGGGGTAGAGGGGTGGTAGAGGGGTAGTAGAGGGGTAGAAAAGGGGTAGTAAAGGGGTAGAAGAGGGGTAGAAGAGGGGTAGAAAAGGGGTAGAAGAGGGGTAGAGGGGTAGAAGAGGGGTAGAGGGTAGTAGAGGGGTAGAGGGGTAGAAGAGGGGAAGAGGGGTAGAAGAGGGGCAGTAGAGGGGTAGTAGAGTGGTAGAGGGGTAGAAGAGGGGTAGAAGAGGGTGGAGGGGTAGAGGGGTGGAGGGGTAGAGGGGTAGATGAGGGGTTGAGGGGTAGTAGAGGGGTAGAGGGGTAGTAGAGGGGTAGAAGAGGGGTAGAAGAGGGGTAGAAGAGGGGTAGTAGAGGGGTAGAGGAGGGGTAGAGGGGGTAGAAGAGGGGTAGTAGAGGGGTAGTAGAGGGGTAGTAGAGGAGTAGAGGAGGGGAAGAGGGGTAGAAGAGGGTTAGAAGAGGGGTAGAAGAGGGGTAGAGTGGTAGAAGAGGGGTGGAGGGGTGGAGGGGTAGAGGGGTAGAAGAGGGGTAGAGGGGTAGAAGAGGGGTAGAGGGGTAGAAGAGGGGTAGAAGAGAGGTAGAGGGGTAGAAGAGGGGTAGAGGGGTGGTAGAGGGGTAGAAAAGAGGTAGAAGAGGGGTAGAGGTGTAGTGGGGTAGAAGAGGGATAGAAGAGGGTTAGAGGGGTAGTAGAGGGGTAGAGGGGTAGAGGGGTAGAAGAGGGGTAGAAGAGGGTTAGAGGGGTAGAAGAGGGGTAGAGGGGTGGTAGAGGGGTAGAAAAGGGGTAGAAGAGGGGTAGAGGTGTAGTGGGGTAGAAGAGGGATAGAAGAGGGTTAGAGGGGTAGTAGAGGGGTAGAGGGGTAGAGGGGTAGAAGAGGGGTAGAAGAGGGGCAGAAGAGGGGTAGAGGGGTAGTAGAGGTGTAGAGGGGTAGTAGGGTCGAAGAGTTGTAGAAGAGGGTGGAGGGGTAGAGGGGTAGAAAAAGGGGTAGAGGGGTGGTAGAGGGGTAGAGGGGTAGTAGAGGGGTAGTAGAGGGGTAGAGGGGTAGAAGAGAGGTAGTAGAGGGGTAGAAGAGGGGTAGCGGGGTAGAGGGGTAGAAGAGGGGTAGAGGGGTAGAAGGGTAGAAGGGGGGTAGAGGGGTAGAAGAGGGGTAGATGGGTACAAGAGGGGTAGTAGAGGGGTCGAGGGGTAGAAGAGGGGTAGCGGGGTAGAGGGGTAGAAGAGGGGTAGTAGAGGGTTAGAAGAGGGGTCGAAGAGGGGTAGAAGAGGGGGGGTAGAGGGGTAGTAGAGGGGTAGAGGGGTAGTAGAGGGGTAGTAGAGGGGTGGTAGAGGGGTGGTAGAAGGGTAGTAGAGGGGTAGTAGAGGGGTAGAAGAGGGGTAGAGGGGTAGAAGAGGGGTTGAGGGGTAGAAGAGGGGTAGAGGGGTAGACGAGGGGTAGAAGAGGGGTAGAAGAGGGGTAGTAGAGGGGTAGAAGAGGGGTAGTAGAGGGGTAGAGGGGTAGAAGAGTGGTAGAAGAGGGGTAGAAGAGGGGTAGTAGAGGGGTCGAGGGGTAGAAAAGGGTAGCGGGGTAGAGGGGTAGTAGAGGGTAGAGGGGTAGTAGAGGGGTAGTAGAGGGGGTGGTAGAAGGGTAGTAGAGGGGTAGTAGAGGGGTAGAAGAGATGTAGAGGGGTAGAAGAGGGGTTGAGGGGTAGTAGAGGGTAGAGGGGTAGAAGAGGGGTAGACGAGGGGTAGGAGAGAGGGTAGAGGGGTAGAAGAGGGTAGAGGGGTAGAAGAGGGAGTAGAGGGGTAGAAGAGGGGTAGAAGAGGGGTAGAGGGGTAGAAGAGGGGTAGAAGAGGGGTAGAAGAGAGGTAGAGGGGTAGAAGAGGGGTTGAGGGGTAGTTGAGGGGTAGAGGGGTAGAGGGGTAGAAGAGGGGTAGACGAGGGGTAGAAGAGGGGTAGAAGAGGGGTAGAAGGGTAAAAGAGGGGTAGAAGAGGGGTAGAAGAGGGGTAGTGGGGTAGTAGAGGGGTAGAGGGGTAGTAGAGGGGTAGTAGAGGGGTGGTAGAGGGGTGGTAGAAGGGTAGTAGAGGGGTAGTAGAGGGGTAGAGGGTAGAAGAGGGGTTGAGGGGTAGAAGAGGGGTAGAGGGGTAGACGAGGGGTAGAAGAGGGGTAGAAGAGGGGTAGTAGAGGGGTAGAAGAGGGGTAGTAGAGGGGTAGAGGGGTAGAAGAGTGGTAGAAGAGGGGTAGAAGAGGGGTAGTAGAGGGGTCGAGGGTAGAAAAGGGTAGCAGGGTAGAGGGGTAGAAGAGGGGTAGTAGAGGGGTAGAAGAGGGGTAGAAGAGGGGTAGAAGGGTAGAAGAGGGGTAGAAGAGGGGTTGAAGGGTAGAAGAGGGGTAGTGGGGTAGAGGGGTAGTAGAGGGGTAGAGGGGTAGTAGAGGGGTAGTAGAGGGGTGGTAGAGGGGTGGTAGAAGGGTAGTAGAGGGGTAGTAGAGGGGTAGAAGAAAGGTAGAGGGGTAGAAGAGGGGTTGAGGGGTAGTAGAGGGGTAGAGGGGTAGAAGAGGGGTAGACGAGGGGTAGAAGAGGGGTAGAGGGGTAGAAGAGGGTAGAGGGGTAGAAGAGGGGTAGAGGGGTAGAAGAGGGGTAGAAGAGGGGTAGAGGGGTAGAAGAGGGGTAGAAGAGGGGTAGAAGAGGGGTAGACGAGGGGTAGAAGAGGGGTAGAAGAGGGGTAGAAGGGTAGAAGAGGGGTAGAAGAGGGGTAGACGAGGGGTAGAAGAGGGGTAGAAGAGGGGTAGAAGGGTAGAAGAGGGGTAGAAGAGGGGTAGAAGAGGGGTACTGGGGTAGAGGGGTAGTAGGGGGTAGAGGGGTAGTAGAGGGGTAGTAGAGGGTGGTAGAGGGGTGGTAGAAGGGTAGTAGAGGGGTAGTAGAGGGTGCAGAAGAGGGGTAGAGGGATAGAAGAGGGGTTGAGGGGTAGAAGAGGGGTAGAGGGGTAGACGAGGGGTAGAAGAGGGGTAGAAGAGGGGTAGTAGAGGGGTAGAAGAGGGGTAGTAGAGGGGTAGAGGGGTAGAAGAGTGGTAGAAGAGGGGTAGAAGAGGGGTAGTAGAGGGGTCGAGGGGTAGAAAAGGGTAGCGGGGTAGAGGGGTAGAAGAGGGGTAGTAGAGGGGTAGAAGAGGGGTAGGAGAGGGGTAGAAGGGTAGAAGAGGGGTAGTGGGGTAGAGGGGTAGTAGAGGGGTAGAGGGGTAGTAGAGGGGTAGAAGAGAGGTAGAGGGGTAGAAGAGGGGTTGAGGGGTAGTAGAGGGGTAGAGGGGTAGAAGAGGGGTAGACGAGGGGTAGAAGAGGGGTAGAGGGGTAGAAGAGGGGTAGAGGGGTAGAAGAGGGGTTGAGGAGTAGTAGAGGGGTAGAGGGGTAGAAGAGGGGTAGAGGTGTAGAAGAGGGGTAGAAGAGAGGTAGAGGGGTAGAAGAGGGGTAGAGGGTTAGAAGAGAGGTAGGGGGTAGAAGAGGGGTAGTAGAGGGGTAGAGGGGTAGTAGAGGGGTAGTAGAGGGGTAGAAGGGTGGTAGAGGTGTGGTAGAGGGGTAGAGGGGTGGTAGAGGGGTAGAGGGGTAGAAGAGGGGTAGAAGAGGGGTAGCAGAGGGTTAGAGGGGTAGAAGAGGGGTAGAGGGGTGGTAGAGGGGTAGTAGAGGGGCAGAAAAGGGGTAGAGGGGTAGAAGAGGGGCAGAGGGTAGAAGAGGGGTAGAGGGGTAGAAGAGGGTTAGAGGGGTAGTAGAGGGGTAGTAGAGGGGTAGAAGAGGGGTAGAAGAGGGGTAGAAGAGGGGTAGAAGGGTAGAGGGGTGGAGGGGTGGAGGGGTAGAGGGGTGGAGGGGTAGAGGCGTAGATGAGGGGTTGAGGGGTAGTAGAGGGGTAGAGGGGTAGTAGAGGGGTAGAAGAGGGGTAGTAGAGGGGTAGAGGAGGGGTAGAGGGATAGAAGAGGGGTAGTAGAGGGGTAGTAGAGGGGTAGAGGAGGGGAAGAGGGGTAGAAGAGGGGTAGAAGAGGGTTAGAAGAGGGGTAGAAGAGGGGTAGAGTGGTAGAAGAGGGGTGGAGGGGTGGAGGGGTAGAGGGGTAGAAGAGGGGTAGAAGAGGGGTAGAGGGGTAGTAGAGGGGTAGTAGAGGGGTAGAGGGGTAGTAGAGGGGTAGAAGAGGGAGTAGAGGGGCAGTAGAGTGGTAGAGGGGTAGAAGAGGGGTAGAGGGGTAGACGAGGGGTAGAAAAGGGGTAGAAAAGGGGTAGAAAGGGGTAGAAGAGGGGTAGAGCGGTAGAAGAGGGGTAGAAGAGGGGTAGTAGCGGGGTAGAGGGGTAGTAGAGGGTAGAGGGGTAGTAGAGGGGTAGAGGGGTAATAGAGGGGTAGTAGAGGGGTAGAAGGGTGGTAGAGGTGTGGTAGAGGGGTGGTAGAGGGGTAGAGGGGTAGAAGAGGGGTAGCAGAGGGTTAGAGAGGGTAGAAGAGGGGTAGAGGGGTGGTAGAGGGGTAGTAGAGGGGTAGAAAAGGGGTAGAGGGGTAGAAGAGGGGTAGAAGAGGGGTAGAGGGGTAGAAGAGGGGTAGAGGGGTAGAAGAGGGTTAGAGGGGTAGTAGAGGGGTAGTAGAGGGGTAGAAGGGTAGTAGAGGGGTAGAGGGGTAGTAGAGGGGTAGTAGAGGGGTAGAAGAGGGGTAGAGGGGTAGAAGAGGGGTAGAGGGGTAGAAGAGGGGTAGAAGAGGGTGGAGGGGTAGAGGGGTAGAAAAAGGGGTAGAGGGGTAGTAGAGGGGTAGAGGGGTAGTAGAGGGGTAGAAGAGGGGTAGAGGGGTAGAAGAGGGGTAGAAGGGTAGAGGGGTGGTGGGGTAGAGGCGTAGATGAGGGGTTGAGGGGTAGTAGAGGGGTAGAGGGGTAGGAGAGGGGTAGAAGAGGGGTAGTAGAGGGGTAGAGGGGTAGTAGAGGGGTAGAGGGGTAGTAGAGGGGTAGAAGAGGGGTAGAGGGGCAGTAGAGTGGTAGAGGGGTAGAAGAGGGGTAGAGGGGTAGAAGAGGGGTAGAGGGGTAGAAAAGGGGTAGAAAAGGGGTAGAAGAGGGGTAGAGCGGTAGAAGAGGGGTAGAAGAGGGGTAGTAGCGGGGTAGAGGGGTAGTAGAGGGGTAGAGGGGTAGAAGAGGGGTAGAGGGGTAGAAGAGGGGTAGTAGAGGGGTAGAGGGGTAGAAGAGGGGTAGTAGAGGGGTAGAGGGGTAGAAGAGGGGTAGAAGGGTATAAGAGGGGTAGTGGGGTAGAGGGGTAGTAGAGGGGTAGAGGGGTAGTAGAGGGGTAGTAGAGGGGTGGTAGAAGGGTAGTAGAGGGGTAGTAGAGGGGTAGAAGAGGGGTAGAGGGGTAGAAGAGGGGTTGAGGGGTAGTAGAGGGGTAGAAGAGGGGTAGTAGAGGGGTAGAATAGGGGTAGTAGAGGGGTAGTAGAGGGGTAGAGGGGTAGAAGAGGGGTAGTAGAGGGGTAGAGGGGTAGAAGAGGGATAGAGGGGTAGAAGAGGGGTAGAGGGGTAGAGGGGTAGAAGAGGGGTAGAAGGGGTGTAGAGGGGTAGAAGAGGGGTAGAAGAGGAGTAGAGGGGTAGAAGAGGGGTAGTAGAGGGGTCAAGGGGTAGAAGAGGGGTAGAGGGGTAGAGGGGTAGAAGAGGGGTAGTAGAGGGGTAGAGGGGTAGAAGAGGGGTAGTGGGGTAGAGGGTAGTAGAGGGGTAGAGGGGTAGTAGAGGGGTAGTAGAGGGGTGGTAGATGGGTGGTAGAGGGGTGGTAGAAGGGTAGTAGAGGGGTAGTAGAGGGGTAGAAGAGGGGTAGAGGGGTAGAAGAGGGGTTGAGGGGTAGTAGAGGGGTAGAGGGGTAGATGAGGGGTAGAACAGGGGTAGAAGAGGGGTAGTAGAGGGGTAGAAGAGGGGTAGAAGAGGGGTAGAGGGGTAGTAGAGGTGT
Organism: Calotriton arnoldi; assembly: GCA_963921515.1. Taxonomy (NCBI): domain Eukaryota; kingdom Metazoa; phylum Chordata; class Amphibia; order Caudata; family Salamandridae; genus Calotriton; species Calotriton arnoldi. The sequence continues at coordinate 6,953,695 of CAWUFW010000013.1, read as the reverse complement.
AGAAGAGGGGTAGATGAGGGGTAGAAGAGGGATAGAGTGGTAGAAGAGGGGTGGAGGGGTAGAAGAAGGGTAGAGGGGTAGAAGAGGGGTAGAGGGGTAGTAGAGGGGTAGTAGAGGGGTAGTAGAGGAGTAGAGGGGTAGTAGAGAGGTAGTAGAGGGGTAGAGGGGTAGAAGAGGGTTAGAAGAGTGGTAGAAGAGGGGTAGAGGGGTGGAGGGGTAGAGGGGTAGAAGAGGGGTAGAGGGGTAGAAGAGGGGTAGAGGGGTAGAGGGATAGAAGGGTAGAAAAGGGGTAGAAGAGGGGTAGAAGAGGGGTAGAAGAGGGGTAGAAGAGGGGTAGAGGGGTAGCGGGGTAGAAGAGGGGTAGAGGGGTAGTAGAGGGGTAGTAGAGGGGTAGAAGAGGGGTAGAGGGGTAGAAGAGGGGTAGAGGGGTGGAGGGGTAGAGGGTAGAAGAGGGGTAGAAGAGGGTGGAGGGGTAGAGGGGTAGAAAAGGGGTAGTAGAGGGCAGAGGGGTAGTAGAGGGGTAGAAGAGGGGTAGAGGGGGTAGAAGAGGGGTAGAAGAGGGGTAGAAGGGTAGAGGGGTGGAGGGGTGAGGGGTAGAGGGGTGGAGGGGTAGGGGCGTAGATGAGGGGTTGAGGGGTAGTAGAGGGGTAGAGGGGTAGTAGAGGGGTAGAAGAGGGGTAGTAGAGGGGTAGAGGAGGGGTAGAGGGATAGAAGAGGGGTAGTAGAGGGGTAGTAGAGGGGTAGAGGAGGGGAAGAGGGGTAGAAGAGGGGTAGAAGAGGGTTAGAAGAGGGGTAGAAGAGGGGTAGAGTGGTAGAAGAGGGGTGGAGGGGTGGAGGGGTAGAGGGGTAGAAGAGGGGTAGAGGGGTAGAAGAGGGGTAGAGGGGTAGTAGAGGGGTAGTAGAGGGGTAGAGGGGTAGTAGAGGGGTAGAAGAGGGGTAGAGGGGCAGTAGAGTGGTAGAGGGGTAGAAGAGGGGTAGAGGGGTAGACGAGGGGTAGAGGGGTAGAAAAGGGGTAGAAAAGGGGTAGAAGAGGGGTAGAGCGGTAGAAGAGGGGTAGAAGAGGGGGTAGTAGCGGGGTAGAGGGGTAGTAGACGGGTAGAGGGGTAGTAGAGGGGTAATGAGAGGGGTAGTAGAGGGGTAGAAGGGTGGTAGAGGGGTGGTAGAGGGGTAGAGGGGTAGAAGAGGGGTAGCAGAGGGTTAGAGGGGTAGAAGAGGGGTAGAGGGGTGGTAGAGGGGTAGTAGAGGGGTAGAAAAGGGGGTAGAGGGGTAGAAGAGGGGTAGAAGAGGGGTAGAGGGGTAGAAGAGGGTAGAGGGGTAGAAGAGGGTTAGAGGGGTAGTAGAGGGGTAGTAGAGGGGTAGAAGGGGTAGTAGAGGGGTAGAGGGGTAGTAGAGGGTAGTAGAGGGGTAGAAGAGGGGTAGAGGGGTAGAAGAGGGGTAGAGGGTAGAAGAGGGTGGAGGGGTAGAGGGGTAGAAAAAGGGGTAGAGGGGTAGTAGAGGGGTAGAGGGGTAGTAGAGGGTAGAAGAGGGTAGAGGGGTAGAAGAGGGGTAGAAGGGTAGAGGGGTGGAGGGGTAGAGGGGTGGAGGGGTAGAGGCGTAGATGAGGGGTTGAGGGGTAGTAGAGGGGTAGAGGGGTAGGAGAGGGGTAGAAGAGGGGTAGTAGAGGGGTAGAGGAGGGGTAGAGGGATAGAAGAGGGGTAGTAGAGGGGTAGTAGAGGGGTAGAGGAGGGGAAGAGGGGTAGAAGAGGGGTAGAAGAGGGTTAGAAGAGGGGTAGAAGAGGGGTAGAGTGGTAGAAGAGGGGTGGAGGGGTGGAGGGATAGAGGGGTAGAAGAGGGGTAGAGGGGTAGAAGAGGGGTAGAGGGGTAGTAGAGGGGTAGAGGGGTAGTAGAGGGGTAGAAGAGGGGTAGAGGGGCAGTAGAGTGGTAGAGGGGTAGAAGAGGGGTAGAGGGGTAGAAGAGGGGTAGAGGGGTAGAAATGGGGTAGAATAGGGGTAGAAGAGGGGTAGAGCGGTAGAAGAGGGGTAGAAGAGGGGTAGTAGCGGGGTAGAGGGGTAGTAGAGGGGTAGAGGGGTAGAAGAGGGTAGAGGGGTAGAAGAGGGGTAGTAGAGGGGTAGAGGGGTAGAAGAGGGGTAGAGGGGTAGAAGAGGGGTAGAGGGGTAGAGGGGTAGAAGAGGGGTAGAGGGGGTAGAAGGGTGGTAGAGGGGTAGAAGAGGGGTAGAGGGGCAGAAGAGGGTAGCGGGGTAGAGGGGTAGAAGAGGGGTAGAAGGGGTGTAGAGGGGTAGAAGAGGGGTAGAAGAGGAGTAGAGGGGTAGAAGAGGGGTAGTAGAGGGGTCAAGGGGTAGAAGAGGGGTAGAGGGGTAGAGGGGTAGAAGAGGGGTAGTAGAGGGGTAGAGGGGTAGAAGAGGGGTAGTGGGGTAGAGGGGTAGTAGAGGGGTAGAGGGGTAGTAGAGGGGTAGTAGAGGGGTGGTAGATGGGTGGTAGAGGGGTGGTATAAGGGTAGTAGAGGGGTAGTAGAGGGGTAGAAGAGGGGTAGAGGGGTAGAAGAGGGGTTGAGGGGTAGTAGAGGGGTAGAGGGGGGGTAGAAGAGGGGTAGTAGAGGGGTAGAAGAGGGGTAGTAGAGGGGTAGAAGAGGGGTAGAAGAGGGGTAGAGGGGTAGTAGAGGGGTAGAAAAGGGGTAGATGAGGGGTAGAAGAGGGATAGAGTGGTAGAAGAGGGGTGGAGGGGTAGAAGAAGGGTAGAGGGGTAGAAGAGGGGTAGAGGGGTAGTAGAGGGGTAGTAGAGGGGTAGTAGAGGAGTAGAGGGGTAGTAGAGAGGTAGTAGAGGGGTAGAGGGGTAGTAGAGGGGTAGATGGGTAGTAGAGGGGTTGTAAAGGGGTAGAAGATGGGTAGTAAAGGGGTAGAGGGGTAGAAGAGGGGTAGAAGAGGGGTAGAGGGGTAGAAGAGGGTTAGAAGAGTGGTAGAAGAGGGGTAGAGGGGTGGAGGGGTAGAGGGTAGAAGAGGGGTAGAGGGGTAGAAGAGGGGTTGAGGGGTAGTAGAGGGGTTATGGGGTAGTAGAGGGGTAGTAGAGGGGTAGAGGGGTAGTAGAGGGGTAGAGGGGTAGAAGAGGGGTAGAGGGGTAGAAGAGGGGTAGAGGGGTAGAAGGGTAGAAAAGGGGTAGAAGAGGGGTAGAGGGGTAGAAAAGGGATAGAAGAGGGGTAGAGGGGTAGAAGAGGGGTAGTAGAGGGGTAGTAGAGGGGTAGAAGAGGGGTAGAGGGGTAGAAGAGGGGTAGAGGGGTAGAAGAGGGGTAGAGGGGTAGAGGGATAGAAGGGTAGAAAAGGGGTAGAAGAGAGGTAGAAGAGGGGTAGAAGAGGGGTCGAGGGGTAGAAGAGGGGTAGAGGGGTAGCGGGGTAGAGGGGTAGAAGAGGAGTAGAGGGGTAGTAGAGGGGTAGAGGGGTAGAGGGGTAGAAGAGGGGTAGAAGGGTAGAAGAGGGGTAGTGGGGTAGAGGGAAACGAGAGGGGAAGAGGGGTAGTAGAGGGGTAGAGGGGTAGTAGAGGGGTAGTAGAGGCATAGTAGAGGGGTGGTAGAGGGGTAGTAGAGGGGTAGAGGGGAGGTAGAGGGGTAGAGGGGTAGAAGAGTTTGTTTAAAAAAGCGAGTGGTGATTATATATGGTTTGTGTGCAGGTGGGCGTGGAGTTGGGTAGAGATAATCAGTAGTTAACCGAAAGGAAAAAAAAACTGCATGTATTTTTAGTGTGCTTAAAAATATTTAATTAAGGATCCAAAAGTACTTTAATTAAGGATCCAAAAGTACACGTTTACAAGCAACGAAAACAACAGCGCTTTTACGCTAAATTAATTATAATATACTAACAATTCCATGGAAAAGTGCCTCACATTGTCCAAAAAACAGGATTAGCGCTGATGCCTTTTGAGACCGCACCGTTCACGTGAGGTTTGTTGCTCGGTAAAAAAATAAACAGCATTCATGTTTAAATGGCACCAGCTCACATTGCCCTAAATAAATAAAAAACGGAATTGCCACTAAAGCGTTTTGAGACAGCATCGTTCACATGAGATTTGATGCTCAGTAAACAAGCGGTCTTCAAAAAGGAGACGGAGAGGGCGGAGCGAGTGGGTGCGCGGCGGCAAAAGTGAAAGCAGCTGCAGCGTCCACAGCTTTCTGTGTGCCCGCGAGCGATGCGCTGAGCGCATGACGAGAGAGGTAAGCCAGATGACGTCTCTGCTCGTAACTGTGCACGTAACCGCACGCTCGAGGCCACACAGAAAGCGTGTGGTCGGATTTTTGAATGCCCACTCACTAAAAGTCTCGCCAGAGCAGCGCATGCGCTGGCTCAGGCGAGACCTAAAACCGGTATTAAGCAAACTGGGTCATCTGTCCTCATCCAATATATGCATGGGATAGCACAAAGAGACCCTCAATATGGTGCACATCAGATGGAACTGCCCAACAAGCACTAGCAAAACCAACAAGTATCACAGAAGAGACAAGAGCTATTGGCTTTGTCAATGTTTATACTTGTTGTACGGCAGCATGGCTAAAAGGTAAAAAAAAAAGATATTATGCCACCAGCATTGGCCGCGTCACAGCTCCTTTTTTTATTTGCGCAGGGAGAGGGGGGCAGGTGGGAGAGGGAGGGCACATGGGGGCAACAAGAACAAAGGGTGTGAGGGTAAAAGAGGTATGGCATGGCCAGGGAGTGAGTAACAAAACATATCGAGGGAGGGGGCAAGCAAAATGGAGGGCGGAGGTCGGTGCCCAAAGCAACAGGTAAGACAAGTACACAAGGGAGACTGCTGGAAGAAACACGCTAGTTGAGTGCTTAGACAGAATTTAAAAAGTAGCTCCCGATTTAGGGAGCAGTGGAAGGACACAAGTACTTGGGACCATGCTCCATGAGAGAGGCGAACACAAGTAGTGGAAGTAAACGCTGCACACACCAACTTATGAATAGCAAGCAAATGAACGTGGCAATGAAGTCAACCAATTGTATGCAATGGGCAGCCACTATAACTGCTGTAAGTAAACAAAATGTCTTGCAAATGACAGCGCAAACGCTTGTCTCAGAGCCTACTAGAATTCTATTCTCAAACAATCAATTGAGTCACACTAATTATCGAGCGATGTACTGAGGGCGTGCTAGGAGATATAAATGTTGCTAAACTTTACACACTGAACATGAAACTGAATGCACATTATACATTTACGACCAGCTGATCATTTGAGGAAACACGCTGAAGCCCCTCCCCTATGTATACTCATGTCGTGCAGGTTAAGCATGGAGAAAATAACTTCGACCCTTACAAAATAAATTAATCGTAGACCTTCATGAACATCTGGGAGAAAACACAAAAGGAAAGTTTTATTGCAGTTTGTAAATATTTTCACTCACCGGCCATTGGTTATCGACTTAACACTTGATAAAAAGAAAATACCCACAAACAAGAAGGAGCAGAAAGTAAAAATATTTATACCCAAGTTGGGCCCAATAAGTCCAAGGAAAACTGACAGTAGGCCAAGACAGGAGCTTGCAAGTCAATCTCTTCACCCACAGCTCTAACATCGGAACACGAGGGGAAATAATTTGCAATATCAAAAGAAGAAATTGTTGTGACAAGTCACATGTTCCAAATACTTTAATAAAACCGGATTCTAGAAAACACATTCAAATAGGGACTGGGCATGCATGACTTCATAAGTGCCAAACAGTAGGATACATGCCGTTTCAGGAGATGAACACTCATTATGGCACTAAGGGTTACTTTTTTTTTTTTTAAAGGAAAATCAGTCTTCCTATGAAGTCCAAGATTCACCAAATCGTTAAAAAATAAAAAAAAATGCATCCTTTTACACTCACTGTTGTAGACTGTTAATTTGTTGATGTTTGTTTAATAACAAAACACTTGCTGCCGACTTCACATTACATAGAGTTGTAAACACATGCCCTTAGGCCCTCACTCAACAGTACTCACTTTTAACAAGCTTTGAAAAACAAAAGGCTCAGGCGACCTTGTTGGGATTCGATTATAGAACCAGCCTGCTAAATGTTACAGAATGGATGTCTCCTGAAAAACAAGCTAGATTAGTAGCTCCATCAAAAAAAAAGTCGTAGTCGTTAAAAACAATAGATGTGTTCCGGAAAAAAATAAAAAGACAGCTCCCAAACATACATGCAGTCAAAAATCGAGCTGGATTACAAAGAAAACAAGCTGCGAGACGCGCTCTGTGGTGGGGGAGGGGCATTGAAGCGAGGCGCGCGCGCTTGGGCGAGCGAGAGGAAAGCCAGATGGCGCCTCTGCTCGTGCCTGTGCGCGTAACCGCACACTATATGCCACACAAAGCTGTGGTCGGACTTTTAAAAGCCCACTCACAAAATGTCTCGACAGAGCAGCGCATGCGCTGGCTCAGGCGAGACCTAAAAAACGATTGTGTAAGGTAACTGGTGATTGTGTAGCTCCTCGAAATCCGATGGAAGGCCTGCTGCGAGTCCGTCTCCACTTCCTACTCTCTGATCTCCCCTGCTGGTCCTCCCTGTGGCCTCCTCACAGCCTCCTGGTTCCCCTGCTGGTCCCCCCGGTGGCCCTGGCCCTTAATCTCCAGGTGGGGTTAGTACTCCTTGTGGCCCTCCTCACAGCCTCCTGGTTCTCCTGCTGGTCCTCCTGCTGGCCCTGGTTCTTATTCTCCAAGTGCGGTTGATCCTCCTTGTGGTCCTTCTCACCAGCCTCCTGGTTCTCCTCCTGGTCCTCCTGCTGGCCCTGGTTCTTATTCTCCAAGTGCAGTTGATCCTCCTTGTGGTCCTTCTCACCAGCCTCCTGGTTCTCCTCCCTGGTCCTCCTGCTGGCCCTGGTTCTTATTCTCCAAGTGCAATTGATCCTCCTCGTGGCCCTCCTCACAGCCTCCTGGTTCTCCTCCTGGTCCTCCTGCTGGCCCTGGTTCTTATTCTCCAAGTGCGGTTGATCCTCCTCGTGGCCCTCCTCACAGCCTCCTGGTTCTCCTCCTGGTCCTCCTGCTGGCCCTGGTTCTTATTCTCCAAGTGTGGTTGATCCTCCTTGTGGTTCTTCTCACCAGCCTCCTGGTTCTCCTCCTGCTTCTCCTCCTGGTCCTCCTGCTGGCCCTGGTTCTTATTCTCCAAGTGTGGTTGATCCTCCTTGTGGTCCTTCTCACCAGCCTCCTGGTTCTCCTGCTGGTCCTCCTGCTGTCCCTGGTTCTTATTCTCCAAGTGCAATTGATCCTCCTCGTGGCCCCTCCTCACAGCCTCCTGGTTCTCCTCCTGGTGGTCCCCCGGTGGCCCTGGCCCTTAATCTCCAGGTGGGGTTAGTACTCCTTGTGGCCCTCCTCACAGCCTCCTGGTTCTCCTGCTGGTCCTCCTGCTGGCCCTGGTTCTTATTCTCCAAGTGCGGTTGATCCTCCTTGTGGTCCTTCTCACCAGCCTCCTGGTTCTCCTCCTGGTCCTCCTGCTGGCCCTGGTTCTTATTCTCCAAGTGCGGTTGATCCTCCTTGTGGTCCTTCTCACCAGCCTCCTGGTTCTCCTCCTGGTCCTCCTGCTGGCCCTGGTTCTTATTCTCCAAGTGCAATTGATCCTCCTCGTGGCCCTCCTCACAGCCTCCTGGTTCTCCTCCTGGTCCTCCTGCTGGCCCTGGTTCTTATTCTCCAAGTGCGGTTGATCCTCCTCGTGGCCCTCCTCACAGCCTCCTGGTTCTCCTCCTGGTCCTCCTGCTGGCCCTGGTTCTTATTCTCCAAGTGCGGTTGATCCTCCTTGTGGTTCTTCTCACCAGCCTCCTGGTTCTCCTCCTGCTTCTCCTCCTGGTCCTCCTCCTGCTTCTCCTCCTGGTCCTCCTGCTGGCCCTGGTTCTTATTCTCCAAGTGTGGTTGATCCTCCTTGTGGTCCTTCTCACCAGCCTCCTGGTTCTCCTGCTGGTCCTCCTGCTGTCCCTGGTTCTTATTCTCCAAGTGCAATTGATCCTCCTCGTGGCCCTCCTCACAGCCTCCTGGTTCTCCTCCTGGTGGTCCTCCTGCTGGCCCTGGTTCTTATTCTCCAAGTGCGGTTGATCCTCCTTGTGGTCCTTCTCACCAGCCTCCTGGTTCTCCTGCTGGTCCTCCTGCTGGCCCTGGTTCTTATTCTCCAAGTGCGGTTGATCCTCCTTGTGGTCCTTCTCACCAGCCTCCTGGTTCTCCTGCTGGTCCTCCTGCTGGCCCTGGTTCTTATTCTCCAAGTGCGGTTGATCCTCCTTGTGGTCCTTCTCACCAGCCTCCTGGTTCTCCTGCTGGTCCTCCTGCTGGCCCTGGTTCTTATTCTCCAAGTGCGGTTGATCCTCCTTGTGGTTCTTCTCACCAGCCTCCTGGTTCTCCTCCTGGTTCTCCTCCTGGTCCTCCTGCTGGCCCTGGTTCTTATTCTCCAAGTGTGTTTGATCCTCCTTGTGGTCCTTCTCACCAGCCTCCTGGTTCTCCTGCTGGTCCTCCTGCTGTCCCTGGTTCTTATTCTCCAAGTGCAATTGATCCTCCTCGTGGCCCTCCTCACAGCCTCCTGGTTCTCCTCCTGGTGGTCCTCCTGCTGGCCCTGGTTCTTATTCTCCAAGTGCGGTTGATCCTCCTTGTGGTCCTTCTCACCAGCCTCCTGGTTCTCCTGCTGGCCCTGGTTCTTATTCTCCAAGTGCGGCTGATCCTCCTTGTGGTCCTTCTCACCAGCCTCCTGGTTCTCCTGCTGGTCCTCCTGCTGGCCCTGGTTCTTATTCTCCAAGTGCGGTTGATCCTCCTTGTGGTCCTTCTCACCAGCCTCCTGGTTCTCCTGCTGGTCCTCCTGCTGGCCCTGGTTCTTATTCTCCAAGTGCGGTTGATCCTCCTTGTGGTTCTTCTCACCAGCCTCCTGGTTCTCCTGCTGGTCCTCCTGCTGGCCCTGGTTCTTATTCTCCAAGTGCGGTTGATCCTCCTTGTGGTTCTTCTCACCAGCCTCCTGGTTCTCCTGCTGGTTCTCCTGCTGGCCTCGTTCCTTATTCACCCATGTGTGTGCTGCTATTTTTATTGTTATTTTTATTTGAAGTGTCTAGTCATACATGAAAAATGGTGCAAAAGGATCAGAGCTCCATCTCTCAATTTGTGGGAAGGGCAATGTTTCAAAAAATTGTAAAATACCCCTCACACACTGAAACCTGATTCAGTGTCATGCTTCATCATTGCTTCCCGCCTCTCTACGGGACGGGGCGTGCTACGACTTACGTAGACGCAGGAGCACTTTATTCAGTGATTGGTGAGTATGTGTAGTGCGTGGGATTGTGAAAAGAAAATGTGAGATGGTTAAAAATTCTCTGGCTAGTGGAACGAAAATACTTTATTGTCTTCCCTGGCTGAGAATAGTAAAAGTGGGGAGTGTAGATGGTGTACTATAATGAGTCACCTCCTACATGGTTGACATGTTTCAGAAGCCATCCCCTTGGCTTTCTTCCTCAGGACCAAAAAACCGATCCCTGTTACACCTCAATGGGTGATAGAATAAATGTACATATGCCTGATAGTCACAAACACTGTCCTTTGTTCCCTGTTATGGGAGTAGAAAAATATACCACTTGTATATCTTAAGAACCTGAAAAGAAAAATATTTTGGATAAATCATGGCTTTCATCATTTATCTTCATCTATTCACATCACCATCACGTTGAAAGTTTTAAGCTTTTTTGTGATATATTTCTCTTGTGCAACCCTTTTGTAGGTAATGGTACCATTTGGTAAGTATCCTCTACTCATACATCATCTGAAAGAACACTCCTTGTGATTTCTAGTGCCCAGTATCACATTTATTCAACATTCTTTCATACATATGTATCTCCTTGCAAGATACATTTTATGTTACAATACATTCATACATAAAGGAAATATTTGTACACTCCTATTGTGCCCCTAAAAGGTTACAGATTGATGTTCACAGCAACTGAGCACTCGCATTCATACTCCCATGATGAGCCTTGGAAAAAATGGGAGATGTTTGGCAAAAGTCTGTGCACTCGTCCTTTTTAACTGTGATCTCATGGTGTGTCTTTTTATATAAAAATGGTATTCGTGCTCTCAAAAGGACGTGCCATAATAATACATACTTTAGAATTTAATCGTTATCGCTCCATGAGCTCACACGAGCGGTGTTGGGCGCCTTCAAATAGACACTGTAGGTATTTTAAAAGAACAGAAGGAAAAACAAGGTTTTAACGCCAGGGTCGTTTTTAAACAAACAAGCGTGGTCTCTTTGGCCTTTTTAGGTCGAGCCTAGAGTAGCGCGCAAGCGCTGCTTCTGGCGAAGACTTTATGTAGTGGGCATTTGAAAGCTGACCACACGCTCGTGCACAATGGCCTTTTCCGTGCGGTTACCCGCACGTTTCAGGCACGATGCACGAGCGTGTGGTCAGCTCAGCAGGCTGCCGCGCTCGCTCACCCCCGCTCCTCTCTTCTCACGCTGCCGTCTCTGCTGTCCAGCGCTTCACTTGTGCTGACGCTGCCTCGTTTTTTTTTACTACTTAAGCACTGGCTAAGTGCTTAGTTCAGGAAAGTTTTCGTTTGCCTGTTGACCTACAGACCTCCGTCGTTGCTCTATTTCTGTATTTTTAGCACTACCCTGATTTGTTTGAAGTCAGAGTTCATACCGCCTCTTTGTCAAAGGCTGCTCTGCCTCACCCCTCTGTAAGGACCGCATACTGTACCTACTCCCAGATGCCTTTGCACTCAGTATACTGGGGTGAACCGGAAGCACATTGAAAGTACCCCTCAGCAAGCCTTCCCTCCTGCTGGGCCATTCATGCCTGACACACACCAGTCCTTTGAGGAAGCGTGCATGTGTTCTCTTCTGCACACAGCTTCTCCCTCAGTGTGGTGTAAAGTGTGAACGGTGTTCAGGATGCAAGTCGGCCAGGTGGCCCACAGCCGCTGCTGCTTCTTGCATTTACGTCATGGCATACTTTCAGAGAGAACTGATACAACTTTATTTCTTGGAAACGGACGGACACATCTACCTGGCTTTGATTGAAAGGACTAGGTCCCCGAAAGCAGATTCTACAAGTGAAACGAATGAAAATATTATAATAATTGGGAGACATTTAGAAACTGAAACTGGCAGGTGAATTCCGCTCACATACCTCACAACTCGTGCACGATTGTGAAAGGCTCTTGTTAAGATTAGTGAGGACCTTCACCGTCAGCTGCGCGTGGTGCCACGTTCTCGTAATACTCCGGAGAGATGCCATTGGTGCACTGCACCAGCCAGTACCCTATGTTCTTTTCCTCTTTGGTACTGAATGACAGTTTCATTGACTCAGAGGACTTTATTTGACAACCCAATTGGTGGCAGATTCCAAGACTCTACGAAATGGCTCAATCGAGGTTTATTGAAGTCACTCAGGAAATGATTAAATAATCTCTTTGAAGATGCCACCCCAGCCAGCAATAGCATTTAAGTGGTATGTTATGGTTATATTATTGTAGAGATATGTGGTTGTAGAGTGCAGAGCATGGACTAACAATTCTCTACATGCTGCTTTCTAAGATAATATTGAGAGAAGAGGGCGTGCTGGTGAGAGAGAGAAGTATGGAAACGAGGGTGAAAAATAACAAAATAGATGTTGGTGAAAGTAAATTGAAAGAGGTGACGACGATGAGGAGGAGAGAAAGCCCACCTTATTTGTACAAGTTTTATATGGCGTTACATTTTCTAGTATTCACGTGCTAGGAGGTAGAAACCCAGCAGATATAGTGGGAACAGGCCGGACATACTAGTAAAGCAGTAAGTTAGACCAAAACACTGTCCATATTTCACACTACAATCTAAGTCAGTGCAACAATAGGTATGTTTATACTCAGACCTACGGGATTTAGGCCCCTTTAGGCACTAGAGGGCGCTCACTACATTTGCAAGACACCGATGTGATGACAGTATGGGGCAGAGGTTTAAGAGGAGTCTGCCAGTGCCCACAAGCACCGTGTTCCCACCCAGAGAGGCTCTAAGTGCACCCACTTAAACCGTGTCAGTCCCAAAAAGGAATGTGCTGGTGCCCATTTCAGCAGTGCCTGTGTCTGCAGGAAAGTCAGTGGTTAATGGACAATATGCTTGAATGGTATTGTTGGTTACCCGTGTGTTCCAGATATTACTGCCCTCCAATAGCAGAGACAATTTGATAACCAAGTTACTCTCTTTGTACACTTCAATCTCCAAAGGTGCCAATGCTGGTCTGTCCATTCATTCTACAGTAGGCAGTAGTAGGTTTGGAACTAGTATAGACTATCACACAGTGATCACAAACAATAAACTAAATGCCCAGTAAGACCAAAGACCAATATAGTTTAAAACTGGCATTGGCAAAGTCAATAGGCCTGATTTAAAAAAAAAAAAAAAAAAAAGAACAGATATTTTTTTTAGACCGATTCCTTTCAGTTACTTGGAAAGAGAATTAGAGTTGGGTGCCAGTCAGTCACACTCCTCAACCTTTATATCCCTGGAAAAATAAAGTACAAATTTTGTTCTGGGATCTGGGCTAGCCTTTGGAAATAGCTCTGCCACTGGCAACTAGAAAATGTCAACAATATCCCATCTGGGCTGGAAGGGGTGTGATGCTCACTCTTACAAAGTCAGAAATGGTACCAGGGTGATGCAGGATCACCACACTCTGTCATGGAAGGTCTCGTGTAGCCTCGCAAGTATCTTGTGAAGGGGATGGCTTTGGTTCTGTTCTGGCCAGATGAGATGCAAGGTCCTCCCAGCTCCAAGGCAGCCCACTTCTATGATATGACCTCCATGCAGGTTACAAACCAGTTGGCCTTGTTGGCAGCGGCCATCAGAGATCTTTGTCCAGGCACCCAGAAATGGAGTGTGCCCAAATAGAGAGAGTAAGAAGTAAGATGCTTTCAGGAGTCACCTTTAAGGAACCTCTGCAAAGGAGGAAGGAAATTGTGGTTTTCTGCCACAATTCAATGGGAAATACTGGAGTTTAACCGGGTTTGAAGGGAGATTGAGTGTTTTTCAGAAAGTACGTAGCAAAACTGGTGAATATTTATTTGCATGTCATTGTTTTGTTTATCAAACAAATTACATTTTAGTTTAAAAAGAGTATAAAATATATTTGGAAAAAACGAATGAACAAACTAATGAGACTTCCATGGGTCAACTGCATATTTCTCTACAACCACCATGCAAGTACCATTTTGAATATTAATAACTGCGTTTTTTTAACTTACAGGACATACCCCACAAACCAGTTTGAACGTTGGCACTTAGTAGCAGGCGATCTATTGATCTTTCTAAATAATGCTTATTTTATGTGGCTGTGCATAGCATGGCATAGCCAATAGGTCTCGCCTTTGGGACCTTATAAGTGTTTAGCCATGCAACAGTTTATGTTGTTGCACCAAGGATATTTTGCTGCATAACTAAATACTTATAAGGTCCCAAAAGCGAGACCAATTGGCTATGCCAATGCTTGTTAAGGACATGCCATTGTCCTACTTACATGCTGGAAGGAGCGCGATCACCAAAGGAAGTACCTTCTCGTGGCTCGTCGGGACCTAACTGAGGTTTTGCCAGAGCCCGGTGTTTTAAAGTGCAAGGAGGCATGCTTGATAGGAAACAGGTGTGACTGGAAACACTAGACCTTGAAATTTTAAAGATGGCCGCCGGTAAATGGACCCAAAACAGAGTTCATTTTGATCCACTTCCTGTTGGAACGATTAACACTGAGTCGGTTGGAAAAAACACTAGACCTTGGAATTTTAAAGATGGCCGCCGGTGAATGGACCCAAAACAGGGTTCATTTCGATCCACTTCCTGTAGCACGCCCCGTCCCGTAGAGGGGCGGGAAGACCCCAATGATGAAGCATGACACTGAATCAGGTTTCAGTGTGTGAGGGGTATTTTACAATTTTTTGAAACATTGCCCTTCCCACAAATTGAGAGATGGAGCTCTGATCCTTTTGCACCATTTTTCACGTATGACTAGACACTTCAAATAAAAATAACAATAAAAATAGCAGCACACACATGGGTGCATATATATTCACATAATATATGGTAGAATCCCTATGTTGGATAACAGTATCAAGAGGAGGACGATTCTACCTTTTTCCTCTTCACTCCCTCCTTTGATTTTTTGATTTGGCCCGTCCCTTATTCTCCCTATGGCCTTGGTCCTCTTTCTGGTTCTGTCACCATCTCAGGTAAGGGGGTCAGGATTCAGAACATTGTCGCCAGCATGTCGAGGCCTGAAAATAGAGTGCATGTGGCTCACATAGAGTCCAATTAAGACAATAGACAGAAGCCATGTCATTAGTAGGCCTGGGTGAAATTTTGATTATGACTGAGTAATCAGAGTAATTTCAGTTATTTCACATTATTCTTAATTTTGTGTAATTTTGGGCAAAATGCCTACCCAAGCACACAGCAGCTGCTTCCTAGTTCTGTTGCATTTAGCGCTATTTCTTAGCACAAAATATATCCGTGGGTCCAATTTGCACTAAGGCAATGGCACTAAATGCAGGGTTATGCTACTCACATAATTCTGCGTGCTCTTGCATGATTTCGCTGTAAATTCACGTAATTACGCTACAGCAAACCAAGTGAGATACGCCCACCCCTAGTAATTATGAAGATGTTGCATGCGTCAGGAGCTCTCTGGTTTCTCCCTCTCTTCCTTCTCCTCGTGGTCCCCTCCCATTCATCCTCGTGTTCCACACCCCCCTGCAGTCGGTCTTCCTAAACTTTCATGTTCTTGGACCTTCTGGTCCTAATCTTCCTAGTCCACTCGGTAATGGCAGTGTTGGTCCTGGTCCTCAAGCTCGACCTGGTTCTCTTGGTGGTCTTGGTCTTCCTGGTGATCCTGCTCCTGGTGGTGTTGTTGTTCCTCTTACTCCTGGTCCTCCTCCTCCTTCTTCGCCTCCTCCTCCTCTCTAGGACCACCTCCCACTTCAGTTCCTCTTTAAACTCCTAACCCTCATCCTCCTTGTTTTCCATCTCTGAAGTTAGCCAGGATGGACAAACTGAGGCTGCTTGGTGACCCTCTCCTGCCCTGCAAGCTGTGAGCTCGAGCTGTGCCGCGGTGCCCATCAGGGGGCCAGCATTTGTTTATTAGGCGAGTAGAAGGCAGGAGATACAGTGCAGGGGATGGGGTGCTGCATGCAACTTTAAAAACATGGGCAGACCTTCAGGGATGCTAAGAAGAAGGGACGTGTAGAATTGCACAGAAACTGAAAGTGGCCAGATGGGAGTCTTACTCAACTAGAGAGAACCACCCCAAAGCAGTCTAAGCCATATTAAGTTAATGGTCTTTCTGCACTTCCTACATTTTTGGCCATTTTTTTTTTATCCTGAGAGGAGGTCCTAAACGATGGCCAAGTACATGCCATCACCCGTTTTTAGGCCTAGTGTTAGCCAAGACCTTTTGATTTTACAAAAATTGTATGTATAATATACTTACATATCGAAGCTTTCAAGCAGCGCTCTTCATCCAGTGGTCTGTTATTGTCATTCACATTTCTCTACCGTCCACTACAGCATATAGCAGGGCGCAAGGAGTCATCCCACTTCACCCATTGGCTAACTTCACTGTGAGTGACAGCATTGTTTGTTGACAGTGAGCACATCCCAAATCACAAATGAAGGCATTTTCGCATTTAGCCTTTTTTCCCTTTTTTACATTGAAGACGGCCTGGTAGCTTCCCTAATAATAAAGTTTTGCAAAAATCATGGCAAAACAAAATAAGCATTGCCATAGTCAATAGGATGGAGCCCAATGCCAGAGCTATTGGCTTTAGAAATGCTTGTTTTCTTTGCTGGGTCAGCCAAGGCTCACCAGGGCTCACTTAAAGCACTGATCTGTAACTAACATTCACTATCTGTTCCCTCATTCATGCCTTGCACAATTTCAGCCACAATGTTCACACTCTTTAGTTGTGTTGTGTGGCCTCTTAGAACACACAGTATCTTCCTTCAGCACCTCTCCCCTCTGGTTCTTCACATGTAATGATACGCAAAAAGTCACAAATCACAATAGTGGGCCACGTTGATTGTGCCGCCCAGGGTGATTTGTGGTCCCAGTCCAGATGCTTGTCTTTCCAAACTGTAACACATTTTGCAAGAAACAGGTTTGCCGGGTTCCAGGTTTTTATTGCAATCAGAACATCTTTGCGTAAGAGCGCTGTTATCACAGTATGGCAATATTGATACAATGTGGATGGGTACATGAATAATAATGAGAAAAAAAAACATTAGGAGAGGCTCTAGGGGAGGGGAGGATAGTGTGGTGGTGCAGGGCCACTGCCTTGTAGCATAGCTGACGCGTAACAAGACCAGTCATCTGTTTACCCAGCCTGGCCTGGTGGCTTAGGGTCTGATGTATACAGGGATTTTACTCATTCTGTGTCTATGGGGAAATTGATGCAACTACTCCAGGACCCTGCGTGTAGCCACACGTTTTCATATCAGCAGGTCCACTTAGCGTTTCAAGCTTCTGATGAGCGTAAGATAAGTATGATTGTGATGGGGAACAGTAAACATCTAGTATGAGAGACTAGTGCAAGAGACGCCCCTTGAGAGAGGTCATGCCCCCTTGGACACTAATTTTTTTCTGTCTCAACAATAAACCCAGATGTGGTGAAAGTGCAGCCACCATGTCCCCGGGTGCACTTTCGTCAGAGAAAACTACTCCAGGCAGCTAGGATCTTTAGATAGAACAAGCAGACCTATGCTGCAGGCGGTTGGGGAGAGTAGGGCTAATGAGCCCTTTAATTTTCATGAGCCCAAAGAAAAGTTCCTTACCTTCGGTAATGCATCATCTGGTAGCGACATAGTCTAGCCACAGATTCCTTAACTTTTGAATTCTCCCCAGGTGCCAGACTGGATCCAGAAATATTTCTGCGCACCTGGGGACGGTGTCGTATGACTCTGTGATGACGTCGACTCCAGTTGTGACATCAGTGGAGTCATATAACTCCCATCCGGTGCGCGGACGTCAGTTTCTTCTGTGAAACCTTTAGCATCACAACGCAGAGACACTATAGAAACTGGCTGTGGAAACAGTGTGCTAAAAAGATCAATGTATCGTTGAAACATTAACTAGAAAACAGAAATGAATGGTACGGTAATACCAGGTCAAGATCCATAATGTAAGACCAAATGGTTCGTTGAATCCTACAACTGTGCTGAAAATGGGTATAACCCTTACACTACAGGTCATTCGCAGAGCGGGGAGGATGGGCAGGGTGTTAAGGAATCTGCGGCTAGACTATGTCCCTACCAGATAATGCATTACCGAAGGTAAGTAACTTGTTCATCTGATAGAGACATCTAGCCACAGATTCCTTAACTTTTTAATTAAACACCATAGCTATACCCACCTGGAGGAGGGTCTGCGAACTAATCCTACAAAAGTTCTCAAAGAGAACCTGCCGGATGAAAGTAACAATAGACTAGACGTACATAAGGATTATATGAAAAAGAGCATGAACTAGTTATAAAAACTGTGGCAAGGACCACGTCAATGAAAATAAAAACAACCCCACAGGCATGGAAAAACATGCCTCAAGGGAAGCTGAATAATACTGTGTCAGAAGACAACAGTCAACAGCAGAACAGTAGTACATGACCCCTAAATGGTGAAATGAGCCTCTAGACTAGAAAGGCCAAAGGCAATAACGAATATCCTGTAAACTACAGGTCCCTACACAGTGAGGAAGTATTCAAAAGAACCTGTCCCAAGAAATCCAGAAAAGAGAAGTCCCAGGACTCATCCACATTAGAGTCTAAATGAATAAACGCATTCATTGTAAAGTCAGAAAGACCAAAACAATTACAAAAACTGATGCAAATCCAAGTCTATCCTTAAAGAAAACATAATTAGATAAAATGACCACTGCAAGGGTCCCATAACACATAGAACTTGTTGATACGGAAAGATAGCAATTATACAGATATGAATCTGCCGTAAATAATGATAAAAAAATGTACCTATATAGATCCATACTCATAATACATATATATGCAAATATATATATATATATTCACTGAAAAACCATAGGTTTCAGGGACGTTACAGTTAGAAATTAGCATTTAAAAAACCTTAGAAATTCACTGAAAAACCACAGGTTTCAGGGACGTTATAGTTAGTTAGACATTTCACTCGTACAAAACCAGAGAAATTCGGCCGTTATAGTTAGTTCAGCTAACTATAACTCACGCCCGCAATGCACTGCTGATGACGTCACATATTACATCATTCATGACATGGTCAGTGACATCACTGATGACATCACTGATGACATCTCAAATGACATCACTGATGACATCACTGATGACATCATCCAGTGACTGTGTGTTTCTGTAAAGTTTAAGTATGTTTTATATATATATATATATATGCGAAGGTGTATTGAAGAATGAGTGGGTGTATAAGTGTCTGAATGGATGATTTAGTAGGTGCGTGACTGTATAAGTGAGTGATTAAACATGTTTTACTGAATGTATGGGTTAGTGACTAAACTGTGTAAATGTCTGTATCAGTCTGTCAGTTGGTGTGTAAGAGGTTGCTTGGGTTGGTGAGTAGCTAAATGAGTGTCTATATGGGTTATTGATTGGTTGTCTGAGTATCTGTATGGGTGCCTGAGTGTCTGTGTGCGTGGGTGGGGGGTGTGTGACTCTGTGCATAGATGTGTGAGTGGGTGATTCACTGGGTGTATGGCTTCAAGAGTGCATCTCTGATGGACTGTATGGGTGGGTGAGTGTGTGTATGGGTGCGTTGGTGAGTGAATGGATGTCTCAGTGGTACATGTGTGAGTAACTACATATGTAAAAGGCAGTATATGTGAGTGTTGGAGTATATAAATGACTATATGTGAGAGTGGCTGTATGGATGAGTGTGTGCTTGTATTAGTGATTGTATAAGAGTGTAAGTATGTGTTAGTATATGTATGAATAAGTGAGGTGATGTGTGTATAACTGTATAGGTGAGTAAATGGGAGTGTGATTGATTCTTTGCATGACTGACTAGGTGTGTGAGTAACTCTATGGATGAGTGGCAGTGTGTGAGTGTCTGTATAGGTGTATGAGTGCATATGATAGTGCCGTATTGATGAGTGACTGCATGTATGAGTGACTGTATGGGTGAATGAGTGGATGTGTGTGTAGACCTAGGAATCAGTGAGTGGGTATGTAGTAACTGGTATTGGTGTGTCTATGGTTTCGAAAATGGTAGTCTGTATTTTAGAGTGGGTGTATTAAAGGTTATATTAGGGTATGAGGAGGTGCATCAGATTATCACGTGGATGATGTCATCAGTGATGTCATCAGTGATGTCATTTGAGATGTCATCAGTGATGTCATCCGTGATGTCACTGACCATGTCATGAATGATGTAATATGTGACGTCATCAGCAGTGCATTGCGGGGGCGCAAGTTATAGTTAGCTGAACTAACTATAACGGCCGAATTTCTCTGGTTTTGTACGAGTGAAATGTCTAACTAACTATAACGTCCCTGAAACCTATGGTTTTTTCAGTGAATTTCAAAGGTTTTTTAAATGATAATTTCTAGCTATAACGTCCCTGAAACCTATGGTTTTTTCAGTGAATTTCGAAGGTTTTTTAAATGCTAATTTCTAATTATTCCTACAGAGGTAGGACATGTGCAGAAAGAGGAAGAAAAGCACAGAAAGAAGCAAGAGAAATGCAGAAAGAGGCAACATAAGTCTAGAAAGACGAAGAAAGTTGCAGAAAGAAGCAAGAGATATGCAGAAAGAACCAACAGAGGTGCAGAAAGAGGCCTTGTTGCAAAGTCATCCAGTGCCCCCAACTTTTTGCTGACTGGTACTGGTGGTAACTCACTCTGACTAACCAGGCCCAGAGCCAGTGCTATGCTGAAAGACACTTAGAATACAGTGAAAACACCTACATACACTAGGGTACACTATGGGTTGGGATACCCCTGTGATTGCCATGAACACCCCTTAAGGCCCTAGCACATAATAGGGCAGGGGGATTAAACTACCTCTAAGTCAGAGGTGCAGAAAGAGGCAAGAGAAGTGCAGAAAAAAGCAACAGATGTGCCGAAAGAGGCAAGAGAGGTACAGAAAGAAGCAAGAGCAGTGCAGAATGAACCAACAAAGGTGCAAAATGAGGCAAGAGGGGTGCAGAAAAAGGTAGGAGGGGTGCACAAAGAGACAAGAGAGGTACAGAAAGAGCCAGGAGGAGTGCAGAAAGAAGGAAGAGAAGTGCAGAAAGAAGTAACAGAAGTGCTGAAAGAGGCGCGAAGGGTGCATAAAGAGGCAAGAGAAGTACAGAAAACAGCAACAGAGGTGCCGAAAGAGGCAAGAGAGGTGCAGAAAGAAGCAAGTGAAGTGCAGAAAGAGGCAACAGAGGTGCAGAAAGACGCAAGAGAGGTGCAGAAACAAGCAAGAGAAGTGCAGAAAGAGGCAAGAGAATTGCTGAAAGAAGCAACAGAGGTGTAGAAAGAAGCAAGGGAAGTGCAGAAAGAACCAACAGAGGTGCAAAAAGAGGCAAGAGGGGTATAGAAAGAGGAGAGAGAAGTGCAGAAAGAAGCAAAAGAGGTGCACAAAGAGGCAAGAGGGGTGCAGAACGAGGCAAGAGCAGTGCAGAAAGAACCAAGAGATGTGCAGAATGAGGCAAGAGACGTGCAGAAAGAGGCAAGAGATGTGCAGAAAAAGGAAGAAGGGTGCAGAAAGAAGCAAGAGAGGTGCAGAAAGAGGCAAGAGAAGTGCAGAAAGAAGCAAGAGAGGTGCAGAAAGAGTGAAGACGAGTGCAGAAAGAGACAACAGGTGTGCAGAAAGAGACAACAGGGGTGCAGAAAGAAGCAAGAGAGATGCAGAAAGAGGCAATACAAGTGCAGAAAGAAGCAACAGTGGTGCAGAAAGAGTCAAGAGGGGTGCAGAAAGATGAGAGAGAAGTGCAGAAAGAAGCAAAAGAGGTGCACAAAGAGGCAAGAGGGGTGCAGAAAGAGGCAAGAGCAGTGCAGAAAGAACCAAGAGATGTGCAGAATGAGGCAAGAGACGTGCAGAAAAAGGCAAGAGATGTGCAGAAAAAGGAAGAAGGGTGCAGAAAGAAACAAGAGAAGTGCAGAAAGAGGCAAGTGAGGTGCATAAGGAGGCAAGAGAACTGCAGAAAGAGGCAAGAGGGTTGCAGAAACAGGTAAAAGGGGTGCAGAAAGAGGGAACAGGTATGCAGACAGAGGCAAGAGAGGTACAGAAAGAGGGAAGAGGGGTACAGAAAGAGGCAAGAGGGATGCAGAAATTTGCAACAGAGGTGCAAAAAGAAGCAAGAGCAGTGCAGAAAGAACAAACAGAGATGCAGAAAGAGGCAAGAGAACTGCAGAAAAAGTCAAGAGAGGTGCAGAAAGAGTCAAGAGAGGTGCACAAAGAGGCAAAAGGGATACAGAAAGAGGCAAGAGGGGTGTAGAAAGAAGCAAGAGAAGTGCAGAAACAAGCAACAGAGGTGCTTAAAGAGGCAAGAGGGGTACAGAAAGAGGCAAGAGAAGTGCAGAAAGAAGCAACAGAGGTGCCGAAAGAGGCAAGAGAGGTGCACAAACAGGCAAGAAAGGTACAGAAAGAGGGAACAGGGGTGCAGAAAGAGGTAAGAGGGATACAGAAATTTGCACGAGAGGTGCAGAAAGAAGCAAGAGCAGTGCAGAAAGAAGCAAGAAAAGTGCAGAAAGAAGGAAGAGAGGTGGAGAAATAGGGAAGAGGGGTGCAGAAAGAGGCTTGAGGGATGCAGAAATTTGCAAAAGAGGTGCAGAAAGAAGCAAGAGAAGTGCAGAAAGAACCAACAGAGGTACAAAAAGAGGCAAGAGGGGTGCAGAAATAGGTAGGAGAGGTGCAGAAAGAGGCAAGAGGGGTACAGAAAGAGGCAGGATGGGTGCAGAAAGAAGGAAGAGAAGTGCAGAAACAAGCAACAGAGGTACTGAAAGAGGCGTGAAGGGTGCATAAAGAGTCAAGAGAAGTGCAGAAAGAAGCAACAGAGGTACAGAAAGAGGCAAGAGAGGTGCAGAAAGAGGGAAGAGAGGTGTAGAAAGAGGCTAGAGAGTTGCACAAAGAGGGAAGACGGGTGCAGAAAGAGGCAAGAGGGGTGCAGAAACAGGCAAGAGAACTGCAGAAAGAGGCAAGACAATTGCTGAAAGAAGCAACAGATGTGTAGAAAGAAGCAAGAAAAGTGCAGAAAGAGGCAAGTGAGATGCAGAAACAGGCAAGAAAGGTAGAGAAAGAGGGAAGAAGAGTGCAGAAAGAGACAACAGGGGTGCAAAAAGAAGCAAGACAGATGCAGAAAGAAGCATGGAAAGTGCAGCATGAAGCAACAGGGGTGCAGAAAGAGGCAAGAGAAGTGCAGAAAGAAGCAACAGAGGTGCAGAAAGAGTAAGAAATGTGCAGAAAGAGGCAAGAGAAGTGCAGAAACATGCAAGAGAAGTGGAGAATGAGGCAAAAGAAATACAGAAACAGGCAAGAGATGAGCACAAAAAGGCAAGAGATGTGCAGAAAAAAGCAAGACTTGTGCAGAAAGAGGCAAGAGAAGTGCAGAAAGAGGCAAGAGAAGTGCAGAAAGAGGCACGAGAAATGCAGAAAGGGGCAAGAGAAGTGCAGAAAGAGGGAAGTGAGGTGCAGAAAGAGGCACGAGTGGTACAGAAAGAGGCAAGTAAGGTGCAGAAATAGGCAAGAGAGGTGCAGAAAGAAACAAGAGAAGTGCAAAAAGAGGCAAGTGAGGTACAGAAAGAGGCAGGAGAGGTACAGAAAGAGACAAGAGAACTGCAGAAAGAGGCAAGAGAAGTGCAGAAAGAGGCAACAGAAGTGCAGGAAGTGAGGTGCAGAAAGAGGCAAGAGGGGTACAGAAAGAGGCAAGTGTGGTGCAGAAAGAGGCAAGAGAGGTGCAGAAAGAAGCAAGAGAGGTGCAGAAAGACGCAAGAGAAGTGCAGAAAGAGCCAAGAGAAGTGCAGAAAGAGGCAAGTGAGGTGCAGAAAGAGGCAAGAGAGGTACAGAAAGAGGCAAGTAAGGTGCACAAATAGGCAAGTGAAGTGCAGAAAGAGGGAAGAGAAGTGCAGAAAGAGGAAATAGAAGTGCAGAAAGAGGAAATAGAAGTGCAGAAAGTGGCAATAGTAGTACAGAAAGAGGCAAGAAAAGTGCAGAAAGAAGGAAGAGAAGTGCAGTAAGAGGCAATAGAAGTGCAGAAAGAGGAAAGAGAAGTGCAGAAAGAGGTTAGAGAAGCGCAAAAAGGGGAATAGAAGTGCAGAAAGAAGCAAGAGAAGTGCAGAAAGAGGTAAGAGAAGTGCAGAAAGAGGCAAATGAAGTGCAGAAAGAGGCAAGTAAGGTGCAGAAAGAGGCAAGAGATTTGCAGAAAGAAGCAAGGGAAATGCAAAAAGAGGAAATAGAAGTGCAGAAAGAGCCAAGAGAAGTGCAGAAAGAAGCAAGAGAAGTGCAGAAAGAGGCAAGTGAGATACAGAAAGAGGAAAGAGAAGTGCAGAAAGAGGGAAGAGAAGTGCAAAAAGAGGGAAGAGAAGTGCAGAAAGAGGCAAGAGAAGTGCAGAAAGAAGAAAGAGAAGTGCAGAAAGAGGAAATAGAAATACAGGAAGAGGCAAGAGAAGTGCAGAAAGAAGCAAGAGAAGTGCAGAAAGAGGGAAGAGAAGTGCAGAAAGAGGCAAAAGAAGTGCAGAAAGAGGCAAGTGAGGTGCAGAAAGAGGCTAGAGAGGTACAGAAAGAGGCAAGTAAGGTGCAGAAATAGGCAAGAGAGGTGCATAAACAAGCAAGAAAAGTGTAAAAAGAGGCAAGAAATGTGCAGAAAGAAGGAAGAGAAGTGCAGAAAGAGGCAAGAGAAGTGCAGAAAGAGGCAAGAGAGGTGCAGAAAGAAGAGAGTGAGGTGCAGAAAAGAGAAAGAGAAGTACAGAAAGAGGCAAGAGAGGTGCAGAAAGAGGCAAGTGAGGTGCAGAAAGAGGCAAAATAGTTACAGGAAGAGGCAAGAGAAGTGCAGAAAGAGGCAAGAGAAATATAGAAAGAGGCAAAAGAAGTGCAGAGAGAGGCAAGTGAGGTGCAGAAAGAGGCAAGAGTGGTAGAGAAAGAGGCAAGTAAGGTGCAGAAAGAGGCAAGAGAGGTGCAGACAGAAGCAAGAGAAGTGCAAAAAGAGGCAAAAGAAGCACAGAAAGAAGGAAGAGAAGTGCAGAAAGAGGTAAGAGAAGTGCAGAAGGAGGCAAGAGAGGTGCAGAAAGAAGCATGAAAAGTGCAGAAAAGAGAAAGATAAATGCAGAAAGAGGCAAGAGAGGTACAGAAAGAAGAGAGTGAGGTGCAGATAGAGGCAAGAGAACTGCAGAAAGAGGCAAGTGAGGTGCAGAAAGAGGCAAGAAAAGTACAGAAAGAGGCACGTGAGGTGCAGAAAGAGGCATGAGAGGTACAGACAGAGGGAAGTGAGGTGCAGACAGAGGCAAGAGAAGCGCAGGAAGAGGCAAGAGAAGCGCAGAAAGAAGCAAGAGTGATTTGCGCACCATTAGTACCAATTTAACACCCACATTTAGCAATAAGTAACAGTTGACCATTCCAGCTTTGCAAAGGACCTTCCACCACTCTGTAACACTTGTCGCTGCATTTTTGGTAACGTTTGAGCTCTTTGAGCTAGAAACAAGATTTTTTTTTAAAACATCTTTTATTGTAAACAACAACATAAATGCTTTCCATTCCAATTATCAATTATTCAGCAGTGGGTCAGCAGTTCCTAGTACAAAAGGTAAATCAAAACGTACATTCCCTTAGACCTCCCTGTAACCCCCTCCAGCCCCGGAACCCACCCTAATCTAGTATATATTCCCTTCAATCTGACCATAAATCCCCCCTATACCCCATCCAAGCCCCCCAAATCTTTTCCCATTTGTGCGGGCAACCTCTGCTCTGATACACCGCCCGCTCCGCCCGTTGGCACCAGTCGAGATCTTTTTTCCATCCTCCCACAGAAGGCACCTCTCTCGCACCCCATAGTCTGGCTATATTTCGCTTTGCCACTATACCCGCTAGTGCGAGCCAAATTGTCTCCCCACTTGGGCCAAACCACCTCCCCGGTCACTCCCAGGACAAACCACCTGGCATCCAGCGGGACCGTGGACCCCACCACCTCTGACATGACCTGGGCAACTTTCGTCCAATAGTTCTGTATCAAGGGGCATTCCCACATAATATGAAAGAACGTCCCAGTCTCATTACACCCCCGCAGACACTTATCAGATTCACAGTAACCAATACGATGTTGTACAGTTCGCGGTATATAAGAGCGGTGCAGGATGCGGAGCTGGATCAGTCGAAATCGGGCCCTGATTGCTATCTCCCTTGGACTTTGTAGGGGCTCTAACCAGTCATCGTCCTCGAGTATGCCCACATCTGACTCCCAGGTTTCCCGCAGTGGCCCCAGGGGATCCGGCGCATTGTTCATAAGTTTTTTATAGGTAAGTCTAAATAGCCTTGTCGATCATGGGGTCGAGTAGCAGTCTATCCTCCAGCGGGGTGTATTCAGCCAATCTCTCCCCTCCTGCACATGGCACCGCAAAGCATGCCGGACCTGGAGGTATCGGAAGTATTCCCTCCCCCATCTGATATTCCGCCTGCATGGTGGCGAAGGTAATCATCTCGCCATTTTTCCAGATATCACCCAGTAGATCTATGCCAATATTGCTCCAGCCGTGAAGACCTCGGAGGTTCGCAACCTCCGAGAGAAAATCCCCGTGCCACAGCGGCGTCTGTTCAGTGTGTCTGGCCTCCCACCCCGTCATCCTGGTCACCTTACGCCATATGCCTATCACTGTCTCTGTATGAGGCGGGCGTGCAGACACTCCCCTCCTCTTGGAATAGAGGGCTGCGAGATACCCGCCCTTCCCCAGTGCCATCCGATCCACCCGATACGCCGGCTCCTCAGTGGGGGAGAAAACCCACCCATTAATATTTACAAGTTGCGCGGCCCAGTAGTACCTTCGCAGGTCTGGCACAGCCAGTCCCCCCTCATATATCCCCCGTTGTAGCTTTCTCAGGGCAATCCTGGGGCTCCCACCTCCCCACAACAATGTACGCTGCTCCGCCTCTATAGAACGAAAGAACCTCTCCCGGTACCAAGAAAGGAGTATTCTGCAGTACATACAGGAGGCGCGGGAGAGCCATCATTTTAAACAATACAGCGCGCCCATAAGCTGAGACCGGCAGCCCGCGCCAGTGTAGGACATCTTCCTTCACCCTATCCAACTGTGAGAGGACATTAAGACGCATGAAGGCGGCCTCAGATTTCGTGATCCAGATACCCAAGTATTTGAATTCCGCTTTACACGTCAGGTCCCTACATTCCGACGTCAGCGTCGGGGCTCGCCCGTTAGCACAAACACCAGGGACTTACCCCAATTAATACGGTAGCCCGAGTATTCTCCAAAAGATCTCAGAATGTGCAGGAGTCTATGGAAAGTCTGCCGAGGGCGATGTGCATATAACAAGACGTCATCGGCATAGAGGGAGATACG
Organism: Calotriton arnoldi; assembly: GCA_963921515.1. Lineage (NCBI taxonomy): Eukaryota > Metazoa > Chordata > Amphibia > Caudata > Salamandridae > Calotriton > Calotriton arnoldi. Next base: position 6,927,212 of record CAWUFW010000013.1, on the reverse strand, counting down.
CTCCTCCCATCCTCCCCCAAAATCAATGCCCCTAACCACCGGATCTCCCCTCACCCAAGACGCTAGTGGTTCCAGCGCAAGCGCAATAAGGATCGGGAAAGAGGGCAGCCCTGTCGCGTGCCCCTGTGCAGCCCAAAAATCCTGGAAACTGACCCGCTCACCCTCACTCGCGCCTCGGCCCCGTGTAAAGGAGCCGAACCCATGCCCGGAATTTCGACCCAAAGCCAAACTTATCCAGGACCGCAGATAGGTAGTCCCACTCCATACTATCGAAGGCCATGTGGGCATCGAGGGACAGGAGGGCGGCCGGCGTATCAGGGCGCTGCGATACCATGTGCATGACACCATAGAGGCGACGAAGATTCAGCCGAGTGCTCCTATGGGGCATAAAGTCGGATTGGTCCGGATGTATTAGCTCCAGGAGGTTCGGGCCCAGCCGATTGGCCAATATCTTTGCCAGTACTTTGGTCTCAAAGTTCATCAGGGATATCGGTCGGTATGAACTGCATAAGTCCCGCGGTTTGCCCTCTTTAGGGATCACAACGATGGTCGCAATTCTAAGATCCTCCGGCAGTTGGCCGGCCAGCAGCGCCTCGTTAAACATCTTTAGCATGTACGGTGCAACCGCTCTCGCCACGCACTTAAAACTCTCCGCTGGAAACCCGTTAGGGCCCGCCGCTTCCCGGCCTGTAAATCCCTCATGGCACCCTCAACTTCTTCTACCGTCAAGTCTAGGTCCGCTGCATCTCGCTCACTTTGGCCAAGAACTGGTACCTCTATGTCTCTTAGAAACTCCCGGCACTCCTCCTCCCTGCGGTCAGTCCGTGACTGGTAGATCTCTTCGTAATATTGCGCAAAAGCCTCCACAATCTCCTCCCCAGCCAATGTTCCTGTACCCTCTCTTGGTTGAATGCCTGCGACCCAGTTCCTACACTTATCTCGCTTCTCAAGCCACGCGATAACCTTATTGGCCTTGTCCCCCAGATCGTACATACGTCTCTGTGTCCCTATGGCGTATGCGCGTGCAGCGTTCTCACTAGTATCCCTGAGCTCCCGCTGTTTAAGCTGGAGGGCATGACTACGTCCCGTCCCACCTCCAGATCCTGGGTCCGCTCCCAATTCTAGCTGGGTTATCTCTCGCTCTAGGTCATCACATTGTGCCCTTCTCTCCTTACGTCTAATCCCCACCTCAGCTTGCACGAAATCCCTCGCCACCGTCTTGTACGCCTCCCATAACACACAGTGAGATCTCACCGTCCCAACGTTTTCTTCAAAGTATTGTTTCGTCCTCTCCAGATATCGTCCCTGAAAGAGATCCCTGAATAAATAGGGGTCTAATCGTGGGGGTATCGTCCAGTCTTTCTCCGGTCCCCATAGCCACACCTCCACAGGAGAATGGTCTGATATGCCCCTGGCCCTATGACTGCTTGCTCTGAATAGCCCAGCCGACGTCGTGTGTGTAAAAACTAAGCCTGGGCGTAGTTCGCGAGTAGCGCTACGCGAAGCTACGCAAAGTGCAGTTCGCACTACGCGAAGCTACGCGTAGCACTACGCGAACTGCGTAGTGCACTGTTCGCAATGATTGCACAGTGCCGGATGCTTGTCCGCACTGTGCAATCATTGAAAACGGCATCTTGCACAGTGTGAGCTGTCTTTACTGCCGCTCGAGTAGATTTTTACTCGAGCGGCAGCTTTCAACGCGGACTGGTAGTTCTCATCGCGAGCGGTCGCGAGCATACGCGACCACTCGCAATGAGAAACCTGACCTCCCGCGTTGAGAATCTTGCCGGGAGGTTTATTTTCCACGCCGCGATCGTCAACTTGATGTTGCTGATCGCGAACGAGGAAAAAGTCTCGCCGGATAGTCATTTGTGCTTGCTCGCGGTCGCCAACTTGACGTTGAGGACCGCGAGCAAGCAAAAATGACCGCTGCACTACGCTACGCGTGTTTGCACTGTGCTACGTGCACTCGCGTTGTGCGAAGTAGCGCAAACTTCGCAAACTACGCGAGCGTAGCGTAGTGCTTTGCCCAGGGTTAGTAAAAACGTAATCTAGGCGAGCACCACTGCCATGTGCCGCCGAGATATGGGTAAAGTGTTGAGTGTCTGGGTTATGCGCCCTCCACAGGTCCACCAACCCCATCGCATTCACAAAGGCTGTCAGCGGGCGCGCCCCCTGAGCTCTATGCGCTGGCGAGTCTCGGTCAAGGTCGTGTGACATAATCTCATTCATATCGCCCCCATAATCAAGGTCCCATTGGGCATATCCAGCAGTAATGCACTAAGATCGGGAAAAGTCGCCCCATGCAACCTTGGTGGTATATATACCGAGCATACATTCAGGGTGAGACCCTCCCATATCCCCCGTGAGTGCAACATAGCGGCTCAGCGGGTCGCACCATGTGCGATTGGGCACCAATGGCAGGGATTTCTTAGCCAGGATCGCTGTTCCCCTGGAGCCCGAAGTAAACCCCGCTGGGCCAACAGGGTATAGCCAAATCGATTCAGAGCCAGATAGTTATTTCCTTTCAAATGTGTCTCCTGGAGGAGAACTATATCCGGGGTGTGTCGATGGAGATATTGAAGTACCATGGTTCTCTTAATCCTATCTCCGAGGCCATTCACATTCCAAGATAAGATCTTGAGTCGTTTAGCCCGCTGTGTAGCCATCAGGAAAATGCACCTCGCCTCCCTCCCGTCCTTAACCCACCCAGGCCACCCCCACCGCCCCTCCCATCCTTGCAAATATTGGAAAGCATTGAACACATTATAAACCCCAAACTAAACCCCTCTACTCTCCCTCCCCCTGTCCTACCCAACAACTATATTCTACCCCCCTCCCTGCTACCCTGCTCCGTGGGCTTAAAACCACCCACATCCCCTAACTAGCAGAGCGCCTGTCGCCCACAAAAACAAAGAAAAACTAGAAATTGGGGACGTGTATCGTAGCCCATCAATAGCTCCGTAAGGCCACGTTTAGCCCCAGATTTTAAACTAAGCAGCTGAAAATAGTCAATAAGTCCAAAAAACAAAGTTCTCTAGGCGTGCAGCGGGCACCGGCCCCCCCTATAATAAACACTGCACCCATTTATAAGATACCAAACTCAGGCAGTGGCAGACAGTGTCCTCGTTCCTGTCAACCTCCAGGGCCCCCAGAGGACGCCAAACTCCGTGACCTGGATCGCCGGAGGCGTTGATCTCGCCCACTCCCTCCTTCATGCCCACTGGTGGATGCCGGAGACCGATCTCGAGTGTCTCTCCATCCCCCTCCGCTCTTGCAGGATCTGACTGTGACCGTGGCCCGTCCAACCACGATTGGACCTCCGCCGGGGTCGTGAAGAACCAGGATTTGCCCCCTGCGATGATCTTGAGTTTCGCCGGGAAGAACATCATGTATTTGATGCCCCTGTCTCTCAGTGTCCGTTTCACCCCATCGAATGTCCTCCTCTCCTGCTGTACCTTCAGCGTGAAGTCCGGGAAAAACCGCACCGTCACGTTCTCATATTGAAGATCTCCCTGCTGCCGAGCCGCCTGCAGGATAGCATCGCGGTCCCGATAGTTGAGTATCCGCGCGATGATCGTTCTAGGGGGCGCCCCCGTTTTTGGCGGAGGGACCGGCGCTCTGTGCGCCCTTTCCACCGTGAATAGGGCAGAGAGTCGTTTAGGCTTGAGGTGTTGCAGTATGAGCTCTTCCAGGAATAGGTCCATGCTGGGCCCTTCCACTCCCTCCGGAACCCCCACTACCCGAACGTTGTTCCTGCGGGCCCTTCCTTCCTGATCCTCCATCTTCAGAGCCATCTGTTGATGTTGTTTAATCAGCTGCTGGACCTTCTCCTCTAAGCCCCTGGTAGAGGACTGCAGATCTCCAATGTGCGTTTCCGCGGCCTTGACCTTCTCTGACGTCTTATTCATATCTGCACGCAGGAGGTTCATCTCAATGGAGACCTTATCTATCTTGGTCTCCAGTGTCGTGCCCAGTGTCTGTATTGCCGCCATGATGGAGCTTAAGGATGGTTCGGGGGCCGGGGCCTGTCCCCCTGCACTTTCGTCGTCCGTCGCCGGTGGCTTCGAGACCGCATACCGATCCAATTTATTTGTCTGGACCGGCGCCCCCCCCTTCGGCTTCATCATGTGGGTCAAGAAGTACCACTCGGCGATCTGTCGCCACTATCCTGTCCCTCCGTGCCGGTCGCTGCGACGATCTCCCACACCGCGTGGCTGTCCCGGTGGGCGTGTATTCTCCGGTCCCCCAAACGCCAACTCACCCCTGGGGGACCCCGAGTGTTCCCGGTGCCTGGGATGTTACTCCGGTGCGTCACCCAGCCTCTTCCACGTCTCCGCACCCCCTTCGGCGTGCCACACCAGCCAGGCGCAATGATCCACAAGGCCTCCCCTATACGCCAGGCTCTCAGAGAACCCCACACAGTCCCGGCGCTAACCCACCTCTTAGCGGGGCACGCTCCCGGCCTCCAATAGTGGGCGCCCGCACTGCTTGTTTGCTCCGGCAGGTAGATCGCTCCCGGTCCCACCAATGCTGGCTCGCCTCCGCGAGAACTCCACTCGTGCCAGTGCCCTGGGCCGCTTCACAGCGCACTCACTTCCTGCCCCTCGGGTCGGCTGCCTCAGCTCATCGAGTCACCGCCGGGCGTCGGGGTCCCCGCAGGCCGCAGACTGTCTTTGCACTAAGCCGCCGCCCCCGCAGCAGCTCCTGCTTCACTGGGCCCTGCCGCTCGCTTCCACGGTGGGCGCTCCTCCGTCACTCCTCGCGCCGGAAGACTCGCAACGCCAATCGGCGCTCTCCCCCGCCTGCCGGCCCTGTCCGGATATATTCCCTGCCGCCGGACCACAGTCACTCACTGCACCGCGGGCCCCGAGCTCTCTCACCTCGGGAGCCCGCAAGGATGTCCTCCACTGCGTTCCGCGCGGCTCCGAAGGCTCCTCCTCTCTGCTCTGGCACTCAGGAGCTCCGGCGCCGACGCAGACCCCTTTTTTCACTCGGTCGGCGATCGGCAGCCGCTGTTCGCTTCTGCTCTCCGGACCCCGCAATCTACGGCCGCTCTCCGGCCGCACCGCTGCACCGCTTTCCCCCTTGTCAGCTGCCGGATTAATATCGGATTTCCCGGGCTTATGTCCCGGCCTCAGCGGAGCTCACAGCTCACACCGCCATCTTGTCCGCTGCCAGGCCACGCCCCCCAGAAACAAGATTTTTTTGTTCAAGTCTGCAGATTATACAGCAGATGATGGATTATGCGGCAAATGTGGAAAATGGATAATTATGCGAAAATCAGTGCAGCCAAACAGCCACATAATTCCAGTGGCCTTGCTTCTCCCTCTGACTAGGTCCGGAAGTGCTCCTCAGTGGTTCCTTCTTTTTTTGTCTCATTGAGTTTATAGTTTAACTTCTATAGAGACGAGGAAGACTAAACCTGAGGTTACCACTCCACAACACAGACTACCATACCACATAATTACTCACTTTAACACATAATCCCACTCTACATAATTCCTATACACTAAATACCACATACTTTCTATCCACATAATTTCACTGCACAACATACCACATAATTCCACTACACACAACGTACATTCACTCCACTCCAAAAAACATTAGTAAAAATCTTTTACATTTACAACGCCAATAGCTCTAACTCTCACAAATGCAAAACCTATTACATTGCAAATGCTTCTTTAAATACTAGTCGCGTTTGCAGAGTGGTGGAGAAAGGGGGCTGGGCCTCCGACCAGCGGTCAGGAATTCCGCTGCAAAGGACTTACAGGAGGTACCAGGAGGGCTTCTTGGCCCCTAAAGTCCCTCAGGAGTGAAGTGGACTTCATACCCCAACCCATAGTGTGCCAGGAGGTGCATTTGCAGAGTGCTGAGGAAAGAGGGCGTGGCCTCCGAAGACCTCTTAGCAATATCACTGTGTGGGACTTACTGGAGGTAATAGGAGGGGTAGTTGGCCCCCAAGGACAACCTTGGGGGCCAACTACCCCTCCTATTACCTCCAGTAAGTCCCATACAGCAGCAATGGTAAGTTCTCAAAGCATGCCACGCCCCCTTTGCCCACCAGTCTGCAAACGCACTCCCTGGCGCGCTCTTAGATGGGATTGAAGTCCCCTTCACTGCTGGGGGTCGTTAGGGGCTGACTAGCCTACCTGACACCTCCAGTAAGCCCCAGATAGTGGGATTGCTGAGAGTGGTCACAGGCCACGCCTCCTTTCTCCACCACTCATCAAAAGTGCCTCCTGGCGCGCTCTTGGTTGGGGGATGAAGTCCCCTTGCCTCCTGAGGGTCCCTGGGGGCCAACTAGCCCACCAGGTACCTCCAATAAGCGCCACACAGCTGGATTGCAGAGAGGTGGTCTGAGGCCACGCCCCTTTTTACACCACTCTGCAAACGCGCTGCCTGGCGCACTGCTGCTCGGGGGATGAAGTCCACTTGTGTCCTCAGGTCCTCAGGACACAAGAGGACCTCATCGCCCCACCAGCAGTGCGCCAAGAGGCGCGTTTGCAGAGTGGTGTAAAAAGGTGCGTGGCCTCAGACCACCTCTCTGCAATCCAGCTGTGTGGCGCTTATTGGAGGTACCTGGTGGGCCAGTTGGCCCCCAGGGACCCTCAGTATTCAAGGGGACTTAATCCCCCAACTCAGAACGCGCCAGGAGGCGCGTTTGCAGAGTGGTACAGGGAGGGGGCGTGGCCTCCGGCGAGATGCCAGCTTTTTTTTATAGAAGGGGGGCTGTGTGGCCCCCTTCTTTTAATATTTTTTATATTTTTAATTAAGCCCCGGGGAGGTGCTCCATGACCCCTTTTAAAAAAAAAAAATGAAAAAAAAAACGGGAAGGGGACCGCGAGGCCCCCCCTCCCGAGGCCAATTTCGGCCCCGGGGACCCATCCCCCGGGGCATGGCCTCCTTTTTTTTATACATATTTAAAGGGAAGGGGGGCCGCGTGGCCCCCCTTCCCTGGGCCACTTTTGGCCCCGGGGGACCCCATCCCCCGGGGCATGGCCTCTTCTTTTTAAAAATATTTACAGGGAAGGGGGGCCGCGTGGCCCCCCTTCCCTGGGCCACTATTGGCCCCGGGGACCCCATCCCCCGGGGCTTGGCCATTATTAAAATTATTATAGCTTTTTGAGGAGGGGGGCCGCGCGGCCCCCCTCCCCAGGCCGATTTCGGCCCCGGGGACCCCATCCCCCAGGACCAGGCCATTCTTTTTTTTTAACTAAAGGGAAGGGGGCCGCGTGGCCCTCCCGGGCCACTCCTGGCCTCGGGGACCCCATCCCCCGGGGCCGGCCCTTTGTGTTGGGGACCGTGGGGAGAGCCTCAATGCCCCCACGGTCCCTGCCGGCTCCCCGCCTCCTGCGGGAGCCGGCATTGCTTTGGAGCAAGGAGAGCTGCTGACATGCAGCTCCCCTTGTTCAAAAGCAATCCTGCTTTGCTTCGTTGAAGCTAGAGCAGGTTTTCCTGCTCTCGCTTCAAAGAAGCAAAGCAGAGTTTGCTATGGCAGGGCGAGAGGCATGCTCCCGCCCTGCCATAGCAAACAGCAATGTCCCCGGGACATTGCAGGAGCCGGCCCTGGGGGGTGGCGGTACCCAGGGCCATCGAGGGCTCCAAGAGGGGGCCGCGTGGCCCCCCTCCCTACATTTTTAAAGCCCCGGGGAGGTGGTGGTCACCGGGGCCGGGGGTCCGCAACAGACCCTCGCATTCAAATAATTAGTGCCCCGGGGCAGTGTGGGGGGGGCAGGAACCCCCCCCACACTTTAATTTTTTTAATTAAGCCCCGGGGAGGTGCTCCATGAGCCCGAAACGCGTTGGTTAAAGATGCTGTAATGGATTAAATTGCCCGTTTTCTGGATGAAATGTTTGCTGAAAAGTTTTCCACTGAGTGCGTTCCGTTATTCTTCCAGAGGGAGAATTTTGTGAAGGATATATATATATATATATATATATATATATTTATATATATATATATATAAATAAAACCACAACAGCCTAAAAGGATTGTAAGCCACAAAAAGAGCAAATGCTAATTGTAGGAAGAAAATGTCCCCAAGGAGACTGAGAACATCCAACTTGCCGACAGGAAAAGTGTAACTACACCAGCATATCAAGTATATGGAAAGAAAAACTCAGGATGTTCTTAAGGAAGAGAAGAACCATAGAAGTGAACATTCTCTTTAAGAAAAGAAAAAATGCTCCCAGAAAATGCCAGGCATGGCCATAAAAGCTAACCTCTTAGGGTTAAAATATTCTAATACTGCATCCATTAGTAAAATAATAATTCAGAAGAATACAAATTAGAGACCTTGAATCTGCCATATTTAACTCCTCCAAGAAATAGAAATACATATCAAGAAGACAAAACCCCATGTACAGGGAAGGAACGCACAACGTGGTAAGGCTGGCATAACCCCCTCATAGGGTAGCATAACCTTTGCAGAAATCAATTAAGGCAAAAGCAATCCGTGCACCACCTGAATTCAAAGAAAAGTGCAATTTGCCAAAACTAGCGAAAAAGACTGCAATAAAATGAACGACCAATCAAAAAAAGATGCCCTAGTGGAAACCTTGGTCAAACCAGACTCAAACTTGCACTGAAGTGGAAATTTAGAGTAGGTGCAAAGAATAAGCATACTCTTTGTATAAAGGGGCTCCCATAGGCATAAGCAAGATGTCCCTATAAGAGATACTGAAAATCTCACTAATGCATTCTAGCATACCGAACTGCTTCCAAAGAAGCGCGAGACATAGGTAAACTTCCTAACCGGAAGAAACATCACAAGCAAATGACGTCTTGAGCATGAAGCCCATCATCAGAGGAAAAAAGGGAAAGGAAAAAAAACCTGTGCAATAGGTATCCTTGTACCACATAACCTGTCAAAGACAGTATTGAAACAATATCTGCTAACCAAAGAAACACCACATCAGGTGTCACCAACAGGCAGAACTTATACCAGTTTTACCTGATCTATCACGGAAACGCCGTAAAGCTGAGTCAGCCTGTGCACCAAAAAGATGGGTGCCATCAAAGGGCATATCGACCAAAGCAGCCTGGACAGCCTCTGAAAAACCTGAGGACCGTAACCAGGCACGAAGCTGTAGTGCCTCAGAGGATCCCTTAGCCCAAACTACTGAATCAGTAGTATCCATACCACATCTAATAATCAACTTAGCTGCCTATTGGCCATCCCGAAACAGCTGTTCAAGATTAGATTGGAGGTCATCTGGAAGTGATGGCAACATAGTCAGCAAGGAAACCCACAAAGCGTGAGTAAAATGCCCAAGAACAGAAAGACTGTTAGTGGACCTTAAAGCAGAAATAGTTGAGGAAAAAAAACGTTTGCCACACAAATCTTGTCTCCTAGAATCTCTATCCGATGGAACATTAGGTAGAGAATCCATATTCTGTGAAGCTAAAGCAGCCTGAACTACCAAACCACAAGAGATAGGATGGCTGAGGAGATAAGCCGGATCTCAAGGAGCAAGCAGGTGCCTGTGAAATATAGCACGATCCACTGATACTCCCCCGTATTAGGCTTAGTCCAAGTGCCCAACAATATGTCGTACAGGGCCTCACTATATGGGAGAACAGGATTCACCCCTATCTGACCTTGATAAAAGACATCAATCAGGAGATCAGTGGACTTCTCTACCGAAGGAAGAGATAATTCTAACACCGAATCCACTCTCCTTAACATATCTGCAAAAGAGGAACTCGCCTTGTGAGAAGTTGGCCTGGTATATGCTGTTCACTAATTAAAGTGGACACCTTGCACCAGAACAATTCGACTCTTATGGTAGATAGGTTTAAGACAACCTTTATAGAAAGCTATCCTAGTGGTAGCTGTGGAGAGCAGCCTTCAGGCTAAGTCTTGAAGGAATGTAAAGCAGCTTGTTTTACCACACAATCTCTTGAATCACCAAATGAAAAGACACCACACAGGTATATATATCAAATATATATGTATTTATTAATAAACACTCTCTACTAATCTCTTTATGAGATTAGAGGATAGGAACATATGTACAAGTCAAATATTATCAGAATAAGTTTAGCACAATTGAATATTACAATCTTAGTTTGCTAGACCTAGGTCTAGGGCATCTAGAATCGAGGGACCCCCAAGAACCACCCCAGGTAGTTGTAGGAGACCCACAGGGACGGACGCGGTGACCTGGCACCGATGCGAATCATGTACGAGTCTATGCACTCAGACGCGATTGAGATATCAATGTTAAAGGTCCCTTGCGTGTTCGAGGCGAACACACCGATCGGTCCTTGTACGAGTCGAAGGACACGGTTACAGATGGAATTGCAAGGGAGTTGGACGCGGTGTGTCTAACACAGACGCGAACCTTGTACGAGTCAGTGCGATAGTCGCACTTGGAAAGTTAGAGTTTTAGGACACTTCTAGGGAAGCTACAAGCAAGTCACTTACAGGGTAAGTAGTTCTAGGGCCCACACCCACAGGAGCACCGTAGTGCTGAAGTTACCTCACCCAGGGGAGCCGGGTGCATAGGTGTTCTTTGGTGTCGGGTCGCGGCGTCGTTTTCAATGGGAGCCAGTGAAGACTTGCTGCTTGCGGCGACAGGAGAAGTGTCCGGAGGAATCCAAGCCTGGATTCGGAAGATGGAAGACCTGAAAGCAGAGGGGACAGTGTTCAAAGTCACTTGGCAGTGACTCGGGGCCAGGAAGATGGATGCCCACCGTCGTCGCAAGATTCAGGTCGTTCGCGGTTGCCTTGACTCTTTAGCCACGAGGTCCAGGAGGCGTCGACGACGACCAGGAGCTGGATTCGGCGTGTTCCACGATGTCTGAAGCTTACTGCGGTGTCGGCGACTCGATCAGAGCCAACAAGCCTTGGTAGCAGCAAGTCTTGGGGAAAGTGTGAAGAGGCAATGGCGCAGACCAGCAAGGTCTGTGGGACTCACCCAGCGAGGGTAAGTCAGGGCAGGCCTGGAGCAACCAGGGGAGCCCTTTGGTTTCTTTAGAAAGTCTTCTGGGGACCCACAAGCCGGCTGGCAAGGGATCGCGAAGACGCCTCGGGAGGATTCACTCACAGGGGCCCACGGTCACTCGGGACGTGGTAGGCCTCTGATCTTAGGAGGGATTCCTGATGGAGGCTGGGACCACAGGTGGTCCAAAGCACAAGTTTGTGGAACGTTGTGAAGGGGTTGCACTCGACAATAGTGCACGGTACCCAGGGGTCATGATTCCTCGTTACTCTTGGGGTCCACTGGCCTCAGCTTCGCTGGGGACTCACGATGGCCTTTGAGAAGTCAGGAAATCCACTTCTTGGGCTGCAGGGACTTCGGACTCCGGCGGGAGCGGCATAGTTTGCGACCGTCGTTTGTAGTTTTTGGTGCCTGCCAAGCAGGGGAGTCACTCCTTGACTCCAAGGGAGATTCTTCAGTCTTCCAAAGGTAGTGGAAAGTCGAAGGTCCGGGATTCTTTTTGTAGAGCGTCGTCCAGGGAAATCTAGGGTGCAATGCACAGGTTCCCCCTCTTATACTAAAAGAAAGGGAGGGACTAGCTCTATGACCCTACCTATGGGAGGGTCAGGGGAGTGGGTGGCTACACCCACTTCCCTTTGTCCAGTTTCGCGCCAGAGCAGGGACAGGTAGCCCCTGAGCCGGTTTGAACTGGCATATGCACAGAGGAGCCTTCTGCTCCCCAGTGCAGGACTTCAAAGCACTCTAAGAGTGCACCCACCCAGCCCCAATACACTAAACCCTGTCTGGAAGGTGGTCACACCCCTTGGGACAGGATATCTATTGTTGGGCTTCCTCCACTGCGAGTGTTGGTCATCAGCAGGAGGGCAGCCCAGTGTCTGTGACTGGTGGCATCCATTTTGTGATACCAGGGCTCTGCAGGATTCTACCGCGTTTCCACAGTAGGTACATGTCTGTCCCTCTAGAAGGGTGGAATGCTACCCCCGCCGCCAGGACTGGCGGGGGTAGTATTCCAAGATGTTTGACACCAAACACGACATGTTTCGATGCAGCCATTCCAAAGTTAGCATTTTACCGCGAGGATATAATGCACTTAAAAGTATATGGTTTAACCGCATCCACAAACAACACCAGAGAATGGACTCTGAGAGCTGCAGAGGGGCCCTGCTCAGGCAGAGGCACCCCCTCACATAGAAGCCAAGCACCCTGCCCTCAGGATTGATAGGGCCTGCCTTAGGGGTGACTGATAGGTTCATATGTGTGTGCAGGAGAGATATAGGGGACCTATATCTCAGTGAGGGGTGCTAGCACTTCCTCACTCAGGCTGCAGTAGCAGGCCTGTGGTGTCAGATTTAGTCTGCTTCCCAGGGTGGCATAATACATGCTTCAGCCCCTGGTAGGCCTGTGAAGTACCTATGCCCTTGGTACCTAAGGTACCATATACTAGGGACTCATAAGGTACTACAGTATCCAATCACTAGTGCACCTAGAGTGCACTCCAAGTCATTTAAAGAGAAAGCAGATAGGCTGGGGACCTGAATAGCAGGTTCCCCGTCAAACTAAGTCAAAAACCAACAAAACACCAGGAAAAAAAGTGGGGGCAACCATGTAGTCAGATTCCACCTTCCTACATAACCCCCCCCCCAAACGAAAGGAGATGAGGCTAACCTTGTCCAGGTGAGCCTGTATTTACTGAGTGGCCATATAAGGAAGTATCTGCACTAGCATGGTTACCCCCTGTCTTATGGTCCACTAAGTTATCCCTCACCCTAAGGGTATGAGAGGGTCTCCACCATGGGGAGTTACTACCTGTGGGGTGTTTTGGTAAAGGACAAGGCTGATGAGGTGTCTGAGCAGGGAAGTGAGACCCTAGGGAAGTTGGTCTCAGTTTCCTCAGATCACTGGTCACCATGTATGCCTGTCTTTCCATGACTGAGCTGCACTTTGCTCTAAGGGTCAACCTTTGGCTGCCTACAGCTGGGGGTTGGGTCCCTTTGGGTGGAACACTGGAGGGACATGGCAGGTTTGGAACCTTTGGTTCCAGGTTTGCCCTTGCCTAACAGAGTCCTTCTGGGGAAGGTCCCTACACAAAGGTATGGGGGATCCCTCAGTGTGTGGAGGAATTTTCACCTGGCTAGGGCTACTAGACTGGGTGCCCCTAATCTGCTGATGGGGGGTTCCTCTGGACAGGGGGCCCTGTGGGGTCCACTGATCTCCCTGACCTCTGCAGCCCTGGGCTGACTGAGGCAGGGTAGAGAGGGGCAGGTTAACTGCTCCAGACTGGGTACCACCTTGGAAGGGTCCTCTGCCATCAGGGGTGGGGCCAGGCCAGGCCTGACTACCTCTGGGGCAGTTCCTTCACTAGGGGTAGGATCAGTTCCCTGAGGAGGCTGACCCTTACCTGCTGTCTGGGGGAAGGAGACTTTTCTTCAACCCCTGTGCTCTCTTTTGGGGGAGAGTGGGCCATTCTTCCAGGCTCCATCTCTCCAGCATTTCCTGGGCTGGGGCTGTAGCCATCACAGCCCCACTAGCTTTTTCAGGGACGCCTAGCATCTTCAGATGGGTTTGGTGTTCAACTTCAGCCCAGGCTGAAATTTCCAGATCATTGCCCATCAGGCAATCTACAGGCAAGTTGGGGGACACTGCCACTCTTTTGGGCCTGTGACCCCCTCCCAGCTGAGATTGACTATGGCCATGGGGTGATCTGTCCTGACACCATCAATGTTGGTCACCTGGTACTTAAACTCAGGTAAAAGCTGGTGAGGGGGACTAGTTTCCCTGCCACCATGGTGACACTAGCCCCTGTGTCCCTGAATGCCACAGCCTTCCGACCATTAATCATTGGCTCCAGTCTGTACCTGCCCAATGCAATGGGACCCATGGTAAAGGTGGCAAATCCTATACCACCATCAGAGTCTGAGGAGTCTGTTGAGGGGGACCTGTCTAAACTAGGGCCCACCTCTGTTCCCCTTGCAAAAGCACCTAACTTTTTGGGTGCACTACTCCCAACTGGAGGATTACTACTGGTAGTACCAGGAGGGGTGGTAGTAATAGCTGGAGGAACAGTTTCTTTATTGCCAATCCTGGGGCAACTGGGATCAGTTTTCCAGTGTCCAGGCTTTTTACAGACATGGCAATATGGTTTCTTTTCAGGAGAGGAAGGAGTTTGGGACCCACCCCCAGAAGAGGACTTTTGGGGCCCTGTAGTGGACTTATCCTTGGATTTATCCCCACCTTTCTCTTGGGACTTGGTAGAATCTTTCTTCTGGTCACCACCCTGATTCTTAGGCCTCACCCTGGTTCTGACCCATTTGTCTGCCTTCTTTCCCAATTCTTGGGGAGAGGTCAGATCAGAGTCCACCAGGTACTGGTGCAAAAGCTGGTTTTGACAGTTATTAAGGATCTGCTCCCTCATAATCAAATTGTACAATCCTTTGAGATCAGTAACCCTACTGCCAATCAGCCAACCCTCCAGAGCCTTGGTTGCACAATCTACAAAGTCAGTCCAGTCCTGAGTCTGTGCCTTCTGGGTGTCTCTGAACTTCAACCTGTACTGCTCAGTGGTTAAGCCAAACCCATCTATCAGTGTACTCTTCAGGACTTCATAGTTATCAGCATCCTCTTCTCTAACAGTGAGGAGCTTGTCTCTACCTTTATCTGAAAAGGAGAGCCACAAGATTGCTGCCCACTGCCTTTGGGGGACCTGTTGGACTCTACAGGCCCTTTCCATAGCAGTTATCCACTTGTGGATATCATCCCCACTCTGGTAGGGAGGAACAACCTTGCTCAGGTTCCTATGGTCTGGAATAGATTCTCTGCCTCTAGGGACACTGTTGCTGCCACCAAGGGGTTCTAACCCCTCTCTTCTAGAAGCTCTCTGGATCTCCAGGGCTTCTCTATCCAGTGCCAACTGCTTGGTTCTGAGGGCAACTCTTGCTTCCTCATACTGCAGCAGTTTGCACATTCTTTCAGAGGAGGTCTCTCTTATGGGAAAGTATGAGTTCCTCTGGTGGACAAATTCTCTGCCAGAGTGATAAGAGTGCTCAGATTCCCTGGAAGGGGACCTGTGCCTCTCATCCACTCTGTCAGTTCTCTTAGGGAGAATTCCTCTGTCCTTTTCAGGCCCCTTGAGGCCTGGCCCTTCAATCACAGAGTCCTGGTCATTCTGATTTTCATCATCTGACCCAGATACTGTAATTGACCCACCCACTGATTCAGACCCATTAGCTCCTAGAGCCAATCTAAGATCATCTGCTGTCAGCAGATCTATCAGGTGCAGGGTTGAGGGACTCTGTCCTAGCCTCAGGTGTCTTTCAACACACATGGCTCTCAAGTCAGAGAAAGCCATGTCCTTATACTGAGGCTGAGTGGATCCACTGGTTCCACCCTTTAAGTACATTCTAGTGTTGTGCAGTGTTGTACTACCTACACTAGTTTGTGGCCTACTGATACTAGCTTGAGCTGTAGAAAGGGTGTGCTATCCCTTGGCACACAGCTCTAAGTTCAGTAGAACTTATTGATACTAAGCTTGACTTTATATGTACCTTAAGTACCTATAGTGGTTTTCAGTTAGTAATTCAAATAGAGATTTTCTGGTAAAACAATAGCAAGCTGGAATCCCACACGCTGCCCACCAATGTGAGAAGTTGGCCTGGTATATGCTGTTCACTAATTAAAGTGGACACCTTGCACCAGAACAATTTGACTCTTATGGTAGATAGGTTTAAGACAACCTTTATAGAAAGCTATCCTAGTGGTAGCTGTGGAGAGCAGCCTTCAGGCTAAGTCTTGAAGGAATGTAAAGCAGCTTGTTTTACCACACAATCTCTTGAATCACCAAATGAAAAGACACCACACAGGTATATATATCAAATATATATGTATTTATTAATAAACACTCTCTACTAATCTCTTTATGAGATTAGAGGATAGGAACATATGTACAAGTCAAATATTATCAGAATAAGTTTAGCACAATTGAATATTACAATCTTAGGTGTCCATTACGATGTCGGACGGTAAAAAATCCCCCATCTACCATAGCGGTAAAATTCCGCCCGCCTACACCGACTGAATACCGACCGAGCAATCACGATGCCACGAGCCGAAAACAGCAGGCGGCGGAAAATAAACAAAAAATAGCGCCCGCCCATGTCCGAGTCTAAGTCCATCCGCCCTCCACGGACGGAAAGACGCACGACAACCCAAAACCGCCCGCACTGACGACCGAGACACCGGCCGTGAAATTAGGATCGCACAGACATGAGCGCGGAAAATACACAAAAACACCGCCCGCCAGCGTAAACAACAGTGACGAAAATGTACACAGCGGAAGCTCTGGCGGCCACGGCCCTGCACAGAAATCATCCGCGGACAAAAACAAACAAACACAACATGGCCAACAAGTCCACACAGCAACCCACGCACAAATGCCCAAACACAGTACACATCTCGGAAACACCCCCCTGGACAAACAAATCAACTACAAATCCCAGAACACCAGCCACAACACACCTGAAAACAACAGACCACCATGACACACCCACATAGGTAAGTACAAAACCAGCCCCTTCACAGACCACAACCCCTTGCAACATTACAAACTGAGGACGAGAGCACACAACACAGCGAGACAGAAAGGACAGCAGCACACCACAGACACGCACCTATCACACCCATCACCACCACCACCACCAAACACCGGCCACACAAACCCCCTGCACATCACACACCACACACCGCACCAGCACCACAAACACCAAAACACACACCATGGCACCACATAGAATGCCCAAGTTCACTTCCACCGAGCTGACGGTCATGGTCGACGAGATCGTCAAGGTGCACCCACAAATCTATGGCAACCAGGTCCAACAGACACCACCAGCCACCAGAAACAGAATGTGGAACAGGATCGTAGACCAGGTCAATGCAGTCGGGAACGTGCCACGCAACAGAGGCGAAATCAACAAAAGGTGGAACGACCTGAAAAGCGTGGTCAAGAAGAAGGAGACCAAGAATCGTGAGCTGGCTGCCAGGACTGGCGGAGGTAATCCCGCGCTATTCAAGACCTTCAAGGCGTGGGAGGAGAAGGTGCGAGTCATCATACATCCGGAGATCCTCACCGGATTACCAGGGGGAGTGGAGGCTGGTAAGTACAAACAAACGTATACCAGCAAACCGCTATGTACTCACATGCACTACCACAATGCCATAGCTCCTAGGGACAAACACCCCCATGTCCAGTACACAATACACAAGACAACACTCACACATGCAACAGACACAACCACACACTCAGCCCAAACCAACCAACTAACAAAACCATGGGGGCATGTGTACAGTTAGCCAGCACCGCAACTCCCACCAGGTCCCCTTGTACTCCAGAAGCGCCAGAAGGAGCACTCCCCACACCCATGTGTCAGCCATAGCTGCACTAACCGACAAGTAACAGGTAAGTAGCCGCAACACAAAGGCAGTGGGTCGGTGGGGGACAGCTGAAGTACAACACCTACCAGGCCCCCAGTCCCACAGCGCAGCAAGGTGGAGCACCCCCACACCCATGTGACAGCCACTGCAGTGCACACCTGCAGCCGACAGGTAGACATCTCACCCCACATGCAGGGGTGTCTGTGGGTGTCAAGCCATCACCACAACTCACAACACCGCCCCCACTCCCACAGACCAGCAACATGGAGCACCCCTCCCGCCCATAACTATGTGGCATCCATTGCATTGCGCACTCAAAAACCACCTGTAGGTGGGAAACTGTATAGGGCGGGGTGTCTGTAGGCATGAGGACTGTACTACGACTGACACATGGGACATGTCACGTAGCAGAGGAACACGCAGCACTGCTCCCTGTCACAATCATGTGACCAATGTGCACACGGACATGTATTACAGAGTCATACCCCACATTACCCATCACAGATACAGCAACACCTAAGGAGCCACGTCTGCATGCACAAGTCCCACTGGAGTACAGACCCACACGGCAGGCACTGTGCCACCCATCACACACATCAGCAACACCATCTAAGTCTTGTCCATGTAGTCCTTACTGCCTGTCACTCACACATCGTACAACAACGCCCATGTAAGACAAACCTTACTAGAAGTAACAGCGTGGAACCACAATATTGCACACAAAAACAACTGGACCCATGAAACACACAGGTACACAATGCACATTCAACATATCATCCATCGCATCTGTCAGCCCCAGTGTCATGAGAGGTATGTCATCCGAACAGCTGTCCCTCATACAGTAGTCATGCAAAGATACCTGCCCATGACAAATCATGTGCCTGCAGTGACTGAAGCGCACGTCACACTGCGAGTAACAACACACATAATATAGTCAACACCCCAAGAGCACTGCATTGATGCACATGTACGAGTGCAGCACGCACACCAAGGAATTGGCCCATCTGCAATACGTCGTGTGGCACATAACAAGCACGAACTCACAAAAATGCTACCAATGTAATGTCCATGAATGATAACAGGCAGCAGATATGCCGGGCATGTTAGACAGACACACACCTTAGTCTATGCACTGTCATGTTGCCAGAACACATGTCACGTTCTGCACCCATCACCCACAGTACGTACCCCAAAAGCATATTCCAAGCCAAAAGCGTCCAGGGGGCTGTACCCCCTTGTGCCATCTGCGTTTCTAAGCGTTCCATCTGTACCCCAAAACCATAGTTCAACCCAACATCGCCGATGGTTCTGGAGCCCGCATACACCCGAGCCACAAAATGTAGGAGCATAGCAACACACACCCATCGGCATTGCTAATCCGTCCTATGCCACATGTCCACATCACACAGTTCCATTGCCTAGCCCACGCATACACACATCGTACATCCACACACGCCTCTGGGAAACCTGTGCACGACAGTGCACGAACTGTGAATGTCAGACAACCAATACATACTTTGCTAGGTGCAACACAATGACCCATCTCATTCTCCCCACAGGTGGCGAACTGCTGGATGCCGGAGAGGGAGACAGCAGCCAGCACAGCCAGTCCGCAAGCCCCCGACCCGGACTCACGGATGTAGAGGAGCTGGACACCTCTCCGGACACGGACCACCCAGCAGGCCCATCTGGAGTGGCAGGGCACACCCGCTCCCCAGGGCCCCTCCTACCCACCAACCCATCATCCAGGGATGCTGACCAGTCACAGACCCCTGCTGCCACGGTCGTGGCGGCCACTGCCACGGTCATTGCGGCCACTGCCACGGTCGTTGCGGCCACCACCACCACGCCATCCCTGACCACTCAACCAGCGCAAGGGGTGGCCCGGCCATCTGGGTCCACCCTGGGAGCCAGAGCGAGGACCGTGGTGAGCAATGTGGCTAGTGGGCAGGTCGGTGGCAGCAGTACTGGTAGGAGGAGCAGGGTCAGGCCAACGCCATCTGTGCTTGGGAGCCAAGCCCTGCCGCAAATCGACAGAGTCCTTGGGGCCTATGAAGAGGCCCAAGGAGAATGGGCCAGGTCGGCTACCGACACGCGGGAGGTCCTTGGGGTGTTGAGGTCCATGGACGCCCATATGGGCCAAATCGTGGCCCTCATGGGCCAGCTGGTGGTGGGGGAGGGCACAAGCAAGGCCAGCAACACCACCTCCGCCACCACCTGCTGTGGCGCTGGGTCGTGCAGCATCGCGTTCCCCTGCGTCCACAGCGAGTGAGCACTCCTCAGCCACCACCAGCAGCCCACCAACACAACCCCCCTCCCAAACGTGGAAGGGGCCGTCCGAAGAGGAAACAGGTGTCCAGAGAGGACTTCGCACGCGACAAACGCCAGTGAGTCAGCCAGCCACCTTGACCACCTACTGCATTGACTTGGAATACGATCCTACCCCACACTGCCATGTGAATGGCATGTGTCTGTTGGACTGTGGACATAGAACTTCATGGGTACACCTTGACCATCACGCAGCCATGACCGTCTACTCGTTGTCACAGCATGCACCACATTTGACATCACCTTGCACACAATCACATGTCACCGCTGTAAATAAATACACCTTGATCACAATCTGCTTAATGTGTCCTGGGTTTATTCAACGATGTGCAATCGCCACCATGAGCAGAAATGCATCTGCTGTGTGGGATGTCGATGGGACAGGAGAGGCTGTAGGGACCTAGGGGTGAAAAACAGAACAAGAGTACATTCAATGAGTGTGTCACACACTCATCACACAGTACTTGTCACCAACTACAAGCAATGTACACACATCTCACAGAGCAACAGGGCACAATGCTACAGCCACTGTCAGTGGCATACCAACCTGGACATGGACCATTGACACACAGCACTCAGTGAACAAAAGGCCCCCGTGACAGAGCACACATACACCTGCACAACTACAGCTACATCAGCCGTCGTACATGGACACTCACCGTCAAGTGAAGTAGCGGGCGATGAGCTGCTGACGCACATTCACAGCTTCCTCCTCTCCACTGTCCTCTTCACTTGACCCGTCCTGGTCTGCAGGCTGGGGCCCTGGTTGATCTCCGTCATCCACAATTAGGGGGATCTGCTTGCGAATAGCCAGATTGTGCAGCATGCAGCAAGCCACTACTATCTGGCACACCTTCTGTGGGGAGTACGCCAGTGCGCCCCGGTGCGGTCCAGGCATCTGAACCTGGACTTCAGGAGGCCAAAGGTCCGCTCAACCACACGTCTGGTCCTCCCATGTGCCTCATTGTAACGGACATCAGCTGGGCTCAGAGGATGTCGTAATGGGCTGAGCAGCCAGGGCCCATTCGGGTAAGCAGAGTCACCTGGGTGTGAGGGACACAGAGAATCGTTGCTATTCCAACTGGACACAAGACAGCATCGCACAGCCAGCACGCTACACTACTCCACATACTCACCAACAATCCAGCCACGGTCATGTTGCAGATTGGTCATCAGTCGTGGTAGGATGCTGTTGCGCATGATGTGCGCGTCATGTGCCGATCCTGGAAACTTCGCACACACGTGTGATATTACCATGTCCGCAAGGCACACCACTTGCACATTCAGGGAGTGTGTGTGCTTCCGGTTGCGGTAGAGGTGCTCAGTGGCCTGTGGTGCAACAAGGCCAACATGGGTGCAATCTATTGCACCAACGACGTGGGGATCCGTCCAAGGGCATAGAAATCACCCTTCACTGCCGCCAATTCACGAGCCCTGGGGAATCTGATGTACCTGTTCCTGTACAGCATCATAGCTGACAGTACATCCCTCAGCACCATGCTGAACATGGGCTGGGACATCCCACCTCCACTGCCCACTGTGTGTTGGAATGACCCAGTGGCGAAGAAATGCAGTGCAGCCATCACCTTAGCCGTGGGGGTGAATGCTGTTGGATACACCCTGCGAGGACGGAGGTGGGGTTCCAACAAGGCACATAGGCGATGCAGGGTGGGTCGGTCCAGACGATATTTACGGATGACCTCCACATCCTCCATGTCTGACAGCAATTGGTAGGGGCGATGTATGTTTGGTCTCCGCCTAGGAAAGATGGAAGTGGACACATGTCAAAGCAACACGCCACATGGCAGTTTCACATACACATGACAAAAATGACTGACCAAGCAATTGAATCACAGAACAGCTGACAAGTAGGGACAGCACAGCCACAATACACTTACACAGGTCCTCTACCAATAGCAATGGGCAGTGACACACACCATTGCTATGAGCATGCATATGGGGAGTTAGGCCTTAACAACTTGTAAGGCATGCTGATGGTAACAGACTGCATATTCGGTAAGCTGCAACACCACGGCAACATGACTAGCTGCTGTGCATCACACTGCTTCCGGGGCTGGGTGTGTAGGGCACACACCAACAACGCTATGGACACAGGCTGAGCGGCCAAAACAAGTGGGACCTGTGGCACGAGGGGATATGAGACAGTCATTGATGTCCCTACTGCACCCTATGTACAGCACTGTACGGATCACACCTCCAGAAACATTGACAGGTGTACACATTGACAGCTCCATGCCAACACGGCTGTGTGATTGCACATACACATCACAAGTGACACGTAACGTTGCACGTGCCACGTGGCAGATGTACATAGTGAAAGATGGCATGTGTGTGCATATGCATATCCCATGCTCCCATGCCAATGTGTACATGATGATATGCCAACAGACATGTGGAGGCTGCCCACTGGCCGTCCCTGCCTATGCACACAGCATGTTCTGGCCCCGTCCATTGTGGACCTGCACCCACACACAAATCATGGCCACACCTGCAGATGCATTGCGCACATTAAACTGTGTGGTGCACATGGCATCAGCGGACTGTACCCGCCATGGGCCAGGCCCTTACGGCCAACTCCAATGACCCTCGCGGTTGCACCCTGCGTGTTCCACTATGGAGGTAAGCGTCCCGGGCCAGCTGGGAGCAGGCCATCGTCTGCAATTGAAGCTGGCAGACATGGTACACAAATTGCAGCAGCTTGGACCCACTGAAACTGCCCCAGGGGGCTATGTGAGTGTGTGAGTGAGACCGGCATTACCACAGCTACCTGGGACTGCAGCCTGGCACCCCTCAACAACACCTGCTGCTGCCACCTCTCCACCTACACGTGGATGACTCTGAGGATATGTCCAGGTCCACTCACCAGCGAGGAGCTGGAGATCCTGGATTCCGAGCTCCACGCACACTGCACATGGCTATTCCTTGCGTAAGTTGTGTGTGAGAGACAACTGCAGTGTGTGTGGGAGTGCATGTGGGGGACACACATGTCGTTGATCCGCAGCACTATGAGTCAGAGCCTGTGGTGTTCAGACATGCACTGCTCACCATGCTGACTGCAGGTGGCAGTGGTATGTGAGCTCTCGGGCGCTTTGACATGTCTGTCCCTCCCGAGTGGTGGTACATGGCAACTTCATGTCAGACATCCAGTGACACAGACAATTGGCAATGCAGGTCTCAGTGCACTTGTTGCTCGTGTGAATGTCAGGCTGGGGCCATGCTGCCCTTCTCAGTCCCAGCAGGCCTGGCCTGCACATTGACTGCACAATGCCAGTAGGTGACAACACAGAATGACTAGTGGGTTACATGTGTCACCTGTTCAGCACTCTCCGGATGAGCGCAAACTCAGCCCTGTACATTGGTCACACCATGCCTCGTGAAAGGGATGTGTGTGTGAGATAGTGCCACTGAATGTGACCACCGTTGCGGGGTGGGCCATGCGCAGGCCGAGTACGTTGGTTGTTGCGCAGTGTTGGTCACAGTGGGTACACCAACACAGATGTGTTGCCTTGTGATCTGTTGCTAGGTCCGCCTGACAATGGACAGTAGTTGTGGGCAGACTACACATTGGTCGATGTGCTGTCTATATGCATGTGCCTTCACACCAGGCACAGCTGCCCCTGCACATATGACCCCTGCTGCCGTCAGTGCTGGGTCTGTTGAGCTGATGCGCCATCTGTGCGTGGGGCAGACAGCTCTCCTCACTTCCGTCATTGCCCATGACATCACTTTGCCGCAGGTGACATGGATCATGGAGGGCCCACATGTACGCGTGGGTGGACTACACAAGACTGTCCAATGGTTATCACCCCCAGTCAGTGCTTCGAATGGGAAGGATGTGGTGCTGGTACTCATTTTAATGTGTAGAGTGGGCGGGGCTAGGTGCGGGGCTACATGCAAGACATGGAAAGTTCATCGGCTTATCTACTAGTTGCAATACACACGAGACACGTCTTTTCATGTCCACATCAGGGTCATTCCTTGAACTGACTGGAAGTCAGACAGTCATATTTTACCCTGTCCTCATGGCCTCCCCTCGCTCACAGAAATATGCGTTTGCACCTGGGAAGCCAGCGCATGCACAAGCAGCTCCAAGCTCGCCCCAGAGAGGCCAAGGAGTGTATGTGTGGGTCCAGTTGAACAAGTGGTCTGTCTCGCGGCATAATAAGTGGCGGGACGCCGTCCACCTGCGTGGTGCCCCGACTCGACACCCGGGCAACATTGACAATGCATGACAGGCTCCGCAGTCCGGATACACCACCTGCAACACACAGAGGCTGTAGCTGCCCTAGCGGCCCAGGCCGCGTCCAACTGGAGCTCATGGACCCACACATTCACTCTTTGGCCTCTCTGGGGCGAGCTTGGAGCTGCTTATGCACGCGCTGGCTTCTCTGTTGCAATGGCATGTAACGTGTGTGGGGATATAGGCAATGAGTGAGATGGTGCGAGCCACCTTCCGTGACGTCACTCCTGCTCGTGATGTGTGCGTCCCCCACTACTTCCATTAGACTTGTGCCATACTACTAATTGAGGATGTGTTGCCTGCGTGATGTGTCCAGGAGGAGCGCGCCATGACATCTCACCCACCATGCTCCACTGCCATCCCGTGCCCTGGATTGCCTGTGCAGGTGGACAATGTTGGGGATACACCTGGTCGACAGGGGATGTGAGTGCCTTGGCAAGGGCCTGGCGGACGCACAGCAGTATCCAGCATGTCCACGGAGGGTGGGCTGACGTCTACACCTGATGCAGCATTGATCGTGTGCCCGCCTGTTGTGCACACACGAGTTCACATTCATCCCCAGACAGGTGGTCTTTACAAATTCCCAGGAGAGCAGCAATGTACTGTTCCGGAATCCTCCCAACACAGCGTGTTTCAACATTGCATGTGCGCACCTACCCGTCACACCCACCCACCTGAGCCAAGCGTAACTCCCGCTTCACATGACACATGTGTGTCTTCCACAGTTGTGCTACTCATTAGCGTTGACATCCAATGACAGTGGACTACATGGTCATCTCACGACTGCCGTGTACTTCACACACTCTCATCCTCTCTCATTCGTACTTGTGAAATGAATCAGCAGAGACACATTTTTGCTTCAAGCCATGTATTGGGACTTATGTCCTCTGTGATGCAGTATAGTGGACACTACTGGCAGCGAAATGCATGTGGAGGATATACTCAGCATGATTGCACATAGCATAGGGTGTAGGGGTACATGTCATTAGTTGTTGACTGTGGGATGTGTGCTTCAGAGTTACAACTGCTTAGCCGTTGCTGTGCTAATGTACATTTGCTAATTACTGTGGAGCTGCTAACTTTGACACAGACAGTATACATTTCGCCTACCAGACCGCTTGACATCATGGGCACAGTACATCTCAGTTCCATGTTACAGGTTTGCTGCTATGGTTACTCATACACACGTGCGTGGAGGTGACATCAGGGCATGGGCTTACGTGCATGCAACGGCGTCCCACTTGTTGTTGCAATGTGGTGGCTACTGGACATGACACAGTCACTGGGGTCATGTTATTGGGGGATGCACTTGTTGTCCATGCAAAGGTCCTGGCACGGAAGTTCAGAGGGAGGTGAGGTGACAGCTCTCACATACTACAGCCGAACGATTACTGTCCACTGACCGGTGCATATGTTGATGGGCGCAGGATACATATTATGGCATAGTTGTACGTGCAGTTATGTCCATGTGGTTGCCATACACATTTCCCATGCCTCTGCCTCCCCCTGTTCATGCAGAGTTACTGGATGTGATGAGGTAAAGAGTGCATGTCCCGAAAATATCCGATGTCATGGCAGTGTAGTTGATGGTGTGGTGTTAGTTGCAGGTTGTGTGGTATAGTTGTTGTACTGGTAACTGCTCAGTCCGTGCGGATGCCAAGCATGGGTACGGTGTGGGACATCATTGTTCAATTGGGGGTGTTGCGTCGGGGCCCGACGAATTGACAGGTTGTCAGGTATGCGATACCTTCCAGCAGGGCTTCCATGGCATTGGTGGTAAACATGGATGCCATCCAATGTAGCGGATGGTGGCTGTCAAGGTGTTGGTCGTAAGTTGTCCCTTGTAGGAGCATGATGGGACATGTTGGATGACATTCGATGAAACTGTGATCCAGAATCCGTCGTGTGGAGGCACAGTGGTCCCATTGCAGTGTGGGTCCGATTGCAGCCACATACGCCATGCCCCCATAGGCTGAACAGACCCTGTCGTGGACGTCCAGGGGTTGAACAGTTGTACCAGGTCCGCCATTGGACATGCAGGGTTGGAGAGACATAAATCCACAGGATAGTGGAAAGGACACCTCCGACAGTAGAAGACGGGGATGACGCAGCTGAACAATGCGATGCGGTAAGTTAGTCGGTAACTTACGTTCAGCAAGGCCAGATTTTCACATCCCAATATCTGTATCAGGTAATGTTTGTACAGCTTCATCTGTCCGGCGTAGTTGGGTAGGTGTGGTGCAAGTGCCATTTTGCTGAAGGGCGATGTGATGGCGTGCTCCGGCTGTCTGTGCAGTCTGCAGTGTGCAACCTCCGACGTTGCTGGGAATTCTGTTGTGGTCGTAGGGAGGCAGGGCTTGGGTTATAGTGGCTTGTGCGAAGGACACGGGCCCTCATCCCACATGCTTCTATGAATGGTCAAGGTCAGTGGTGTCTGACTCCTTCCCGATAACTTGCATGTGAACCACATGGGGGAGTGGTATCATTTCTTTTTTCCCTTCGGAATGTTCTTTCGTGTTATGCGCTATCTGCCCAGTGGACGGTTCCCTCTGCATGCCTGTGTTGGGCTTTTTTTGGTATCATGAATGTGTTGTCCTGCTTGGATAGTTGAGCTGTGGTTTCGGTGTGGGTATGGAAGGCCATTCAGTGCTATCTCCTCTCCCGTGTGTGGGCGGCACGCTGCGTTTCCGCTATACGTTGGGCCTTGTGTGTGGGTGTTGTAATTGGAACCACCTGTTGTCGGTCCCCCGGGATCTTTGATGTTACGTATTGCATGTCTTGGTATTGGGTGCAGGGTGGTATCGGTGTTTCTGTGTGGTACTGGCGTACCTTTTCCGACGGGGTCCATATTCTGCTGGGTGATGTTGCCGCCGCTGTGTGCTTCGCCATGTTTTGCACACAGGGGTGTGTCCTAATTTGGCGTGACATCACTGACATGTTCGGGTCAGTTGTGTGACGTCAGGTTGGCAACAGTGAATTGACGGTTGGCGACATGGCTGTGGCAGGACTGTCACGTGACATGTGCATTCTGGGTGGGGCTGGTGTGTGTGGTGTTTGGTTGTGACCCTGTGTTGTTTGTGTGCGGCGCATACTTGGCGCTGCCGTTGGCCTATGCGTTGTGCGCATGTGTGGCTGCGTCGTCGCCGCTGCGCTGCGGGGCCGTGACGGGGACGTTAGTTCCTGGTCCCAGGTGGTGTGTCCCCGGTTGTTGCGAGTTGTTACAATTTGCCCAGTGTGACATTTGTGGGTGCAGTGGTGGATGTGTCGCGTCCACGCAGGGGTGTCTGGGGGGCCATGTACAGTTTTACCGCACTTGCACTGCGTGAGGTGTTTGCGTGCCCTTGTTGTGTGTCTGCCTACCTGCGTCTCCGCGGTGCGTTGACTCCTAGGTTCTGCATCAGGTAGAGCATGGGGAGGGCCTGCAGTGCTGGATTCATGCTCGGGGGTCCGCCTCTTTGGTATCCGTACTGTGCGCTCGGGTTTCCGCCTTGCTTTCACGTGCGGTGTCTCTTAGCCGGGGGAGCTGTTTGGTTGTGGCATCGTAATTTGTACGCCGGGCGGTACGTGATTTCGTCGGGCGGTGTGTCTCCATTGGGCCGCGCCGCTACGTGAACGGGCGCACTTTGATGGCGGACGGCGTCGCTGGCTTACGGGCGGTGTTTGGCTGTCTTTTCACATCCTAATTGGGCGGGCGTGTGGGCTGCGGCGGGCGGACGGTAACTCTTGTTTTTTGCATCCGCCAGCACGGCGGTGGTGCTTCCGCCCGCCATCCTAATGGGCCCCTTAGTTTGCTAGACCTAGGTCTAGGGCATCTAGAATCGAGGGACCCCCAAGAACCACCCCAGGTAGTTGTAGGAGACCCACAGGGGACGGACGCGGTGACCTGGCACCGATGCGAATCCTGTACGAGTCTATGCGCTCAGACGCGATTGAGATATCAATGTTAAAGGTCCCTTGCGTGTTCGAGGCGAACACACCGATCGGTCCTTGTACGAGTCGAAGGACGCGGTTACAGATGGAATTGCAAGGGAGTTGGACGCGGTGTGTCTAACACAGACGCGAACCTTGTACTGAGTCAGTGCGATAGTCGCACTTGGAAAGTTAGAGTTTTAGGACACTTCTAGGGAAGCTACAAGCAAGTCACTTACAGGGTAAGTAGTTCTAGGGCCCACACCCACAGGAGAACCGTAGTGCTGAAGTTACCTCACCCAGGGGAGCCGGGTGCATAGGTGTTCTTTGGTGTCGGGTCGCGGCGTCGCTTTCAATGGGAGCCAGTGAAGACTTGCTGCTTGCGGCGACAGGAGAAGTGTCCGGAGGAATCCAAGCCTGGATTCGGAAGATGGAAGACCTGAAAGCAGAGGGGACAGTGTTCAAAGTCACTTGGCAGTGACTCGGGGCCAGGAAGATGGATGCCCACCGTCAGTCGCAAGATTCAGGTCGTTCGCAGCTGCCTTGACTCTTCAGCCACGAGGTCCAGGAGGCGTCGACGACGACCAGGAGCTGGATTCGGCGTGTCCCACAATGTCTGCAGCTTACTGCGGTGTCGGCGACTCGATCGGAGCCAACAAGCCTTGGTAGCAGCAAGTCTCAGGGAAAGTGTAAAGAGGCAATGGCGCAGACCAGCAAGGTCTGTGGGACTCACCCAGCGAGGGTAAGTCAGGGCAGGCCTGGAGCAACCAGGGGAGCCCTTTGGTTTCTTTAGAAAGTCTTCTGGGGACCCACAAGCCGGCTGGCAAGGGATCGCGAAGACGCCTTGGGAGGATTCACTCACAGGGGCCCACGGTCACTCGGGACGTGGTAGGCCTCTGATCTTAGGAGGGATTCCTGCTGGAGGCTGGGACCACACGTGGTCCAAAGCACAAGTTCGTGGAACGTTGTGAAGGGGTTGCACTCGACAATAGTGGACGGTACCCAGGGGTCGCGGTTCCTCATTACTCTTGGGGTCCACTGGCCTCAGCTTCGCTGGAGACTCACGATGGCCTTTGAGAAGTCAGGAAATCCACTTTTTGGGCTGCAGGGACTTCGGACTCCGGCGGGAGCGGCGTAGTTTGTGACCGTCGTTTGTAGTTTTTGGTGCCTGCCAAGCAGGGGAGTCACTCCTTGACTCCAAGGGAGATTCTTCAGTCTTCCAAAGGTAGTGGAACATCGAAGGTCCGGGATTCTTCTTGTAGAGCGTCGTCCAGGGAAATCTAGGGTGCAATGCACAGGTTCCCCTCTTATACTAAAAGAAAGGAGGGACTAGCTCTATGACCCTACCTATGGGAGGGTCAGGGAGTGGGTGGCTACACCCACTTCCCTTTGTCCAGTTTCGCGCCAGAGCAGGGACAGGTAGCCCCTGAGCCGGTTTGAACTGGCATATGCACAGAGGAGCCTTCTGTTCCCCCAGTGCAGGACTTCAAAGCACTCTAAGAGTGCACCCACCCAGCCCCAATACACTAAACCCTGTCTGGAAGGTGGTCACACCCCTTGGGACAGGATATCTATTGTTGGGCTTCCTCCACTGCGAGTGTTGGTCATCAGCAGGAGGGCAGCCCAGTGTCTGTGACTGGTGGCATCCATTTTGTGATGCCAGGGCACTGCAGGATTCTACCGCGTTTCCACGGTAGGTACATGTCTGTCCCTCTAGAAGGGTGGAATGCTACCCCCGCCGCCAGGACTGGCGGGGGGGTAGTATTCCAAGATGTTTGACACCAAACACGACATGTTTCGATGCAGCCATTCCAAAGTTAGCATTTTACCACGAGGATATAATGCACTTAAAAGTATATGGTTTAACCGCATCCACAAACAACACCAGAGAATGGACTCTGAGAGCTGCAGAGGGGCCCTGCTCAGGCAGAGGCACCCCCTCACATAGAAGCCAAGCACCCTGCCCTCAGGATTGATAGGGCCTGCCTTAGGGGTGACTGATAGGTTCATATGTGTGTGCAGGAGAGATATAGGGGACCTATATCTCAGTGAGGGGTGCTAGCACTTCCTCACTCAGGCTGCAGTAGCAGGCCTGTGGTGTCAGATTTAGTCTGCTTCCCAGGGGTGGCATAATACATGCTTCAGCCCCTGGTAGGCCTGTGAAGTACCTATGCCCTTGGTACCTAAGGTACCATATACTAGGGACTCATAAGGTACTACAGTATCCAATCACTAGTGCACCTAGAGTGCACTCCAAGTCATTTAAAGAGAAAGCAGATAGGCTGGGGACCTGAATAGCAGGTTCCCCGCCAAACTAAGTCAAAAACCAACAAAACACCAGGAAAAAAAGTGGGGGCAACCATGTAGTCAGATTCCACCTTCCTACACGCCTCATTAGCAAGATTAGGAGGGAAAAGTAACCCAGAGGCTGGGGAAGACTCCAGCCCACTAGCCTCACCAAGTGCAGCAACCCAACTCTCCTCTACAAGAGGTGGAATAGCCTCAGAAATAGGCTGTAACAGCCCAGACTCTTCCGCATCACCACCACGAGAGGGCAGCAGAAAAACAACATTTCCCTCAGTTGGTTCTGTTGATTCCACACCAAAGCTGATCGATGCCGAGAAGGCGACACCTCGATGTCAAGAGGAAGAGGAGAAATGGCTCAGAGCGACGCCGCCGACATCAATGTTGGAGTTGGCTGATCAAGTATGGACGCTGATGGTGGAAACCCCAAATGGCTGTGCACCGGCCCCGAAGCGAAGTCGGCTAATACCGACGGGCGCAGACCCAATGACTCTGATGTCCCAACTGACACCGAAGGCGAACCCACTGGCATGGCTCATCTCACCTCCATGAGGCCCGATGGCGCTCCAGTGGAAGGTGGGGGCCCAAAGATGAGATGTAGAGAATTGTAGTGTTCTCTCATTTGGGTCATCAACGCCCCAGCTCCTGGAAAGACAAAGAGGCGTGGGGCTGAGTCGTGAGCGGCCCCCTCAACCGGGAAGCTGGAAGAGCTATGGGAGACGGAATCTCCATGGGGAAAAGTCGGAGGGTGCTGCGACTTCAAACGTCTGCCCTTACATTGGGACGTCGATGGAGAACGATGTCCCCGTGAGCGACTCCGGCTCTTATAACGACCCCTTGAACGGGCCTCCGAATGAGAAGACAAAGACCGAGGCTGACGTGAAGTCTCTAAAGACTGCGACAGCTGGGTCGCCAGGAGTTTCATACGGCGTTCTTTGAGTGCCTTCGGCTTCAGCTTCTGGCAGGAGTTTCAATCTTCAGAGTCGTGGTGTTCCCCTAAACACCACATCCAAAAGGAAAGCGGGTCTGTAACCGACATTTGTTGAGTACAAGACGAACAAGGCGCAAAGCCTGAAGACATGAGAAAAAGCACACTGTTTCCAACCAACAAAAACTGTCGAAGTAGGCCACAAAACGGAACCACTTCTCCGGATCTGCGTTATAGCACGGAAAAGAAGAAACTGCCGTCTGCGCACTGGAGAGGACTACTAGAACTCCACTGACGTCACAACCGGAGTCGATGTCATCACAGAGTCGTACGACGCAGTCCCACGGCGCACAGAGGTGCTGCTGAAAATTTTCCGGATCCTTTCTGGCGTTTGGGGAGAATTGAAAAGTTAAGGAATCTGCAGCTAGATGTCTCTAACAGATATATAAATATATGAAATGCATGTATTTAATTCAAAGATGTAGAAACCCTACTTGATGTTCACAATCTTATATGTCCGACATCCCCCATAATGGACAGTGCACTGTTACTCCCCAGCTAGGATTGCACTAAGTAAAGAGCAATATATATTGCATTTGCAACGTATAATTGCAATTTTGGCAAATACTAATGTGGGAAATTTTTCCTCAGACTTTTTTGTACGGTACAAGAAATATGCACAGTGCACTTTGTTTAAGATGGTTTACATAAGCATGACACACAAGATGATGGACGGAATGCTGCACATTGGCAAACATTCACCCCCAGTCACAGATCTGGGTTTAATCCATCGTTACTTTGCTTCACCACGCCACCCCAGTTCAGACATAGCCATATGCAAATCAGTCTTGACCCTGTGCCTCATGGGAACAGTCCAGACCGAACTGCCAAGCCATGTCTTCCCTGGACCGGAATCAAGCATCCTAGGACCGGTTTCAGGCTATCAGCCTTCATCAGCCAGGATAGCTTGACTCCAGTGGCGTAGTGAGCACGGGACCCACGTCTGGGCATACCCTTCCCACTTAGGGCGAAATGCAAAACACACAAGATGATGGACGGAATGCTGCACATTGGCAAACATTCACCCCCAGTCACAGATCTGGGTTTAATCCATCGTTATTTTGCTTCACCACGCCACCCCAGTTCAGACATAGCCATATGCAAATCAGTCTTGACCCTGTGCCTCATGGGAACAGTCCTGACCGAACTGCCAAGCCATGTCTTCCCTGGACCGGAATCAAGCATCCTAGGACCGGTTTCAGGCTATCAGCCTTCATCAGCCAGGATAGCTTGACTCCAGTGGCGTAGTGAGCACGGGACCCACGTCTGGGCATACCCTTCCCACTTAGGGCGAAATGCAAAACACACAAGATGATGGACGGAATGCTGCACATTGGCAAACATTCACCCCCAGTCACAGATCTGGGTTTAATCCATCGTTATTTTGCTTCACCACGCCACCCCAGTTCAGACATAGCCATATGCAAATCAGTCTTGACCCTGTGCCTCATGGGAACAGTCCAGACCGAACTGCCAAGCCATGTCTTCCCTGGACCGGAATCAAGCATCCTAGGACCGGTTTCAGGCTATCAGCCTTCATCAGCCAGGATAGCTTGACTCCAGTGGCGTAGTGAGCACGGGACCCACGTCTGGGCATACCCTTCCCACTTAGGGCGAAATGCAAAACACACAAGATGATGGACGGAATGCTGCACATTGGCAAACATTCACCCCCAGTCACAGATCTGGGTTTAATCCATCGTTATTTTGCTTCACCACGCCACCCCAGTTCAGACATAGCCATATGCAAATCAGTCTTGACCCTGTGCCTCATGGGAACAGTCCAGACCGAACTGCCAAGCCATGTCTTCCCTGGACCGGAATCAAGCATCCTAGGACCGGTTTCAGGATATCAGCCTTCATCAGCCAGGATAGCTTGACTCCAGTGGCGTAGTGAGCACGGGACCCACGTCTGGGCATACCCTTCCCACTTAGGCGAAATGCAAAACACACAAGATGATGGACGGAATGCTGCACATTGGCAAACATTCACCCCCAGTCACAGATCTGGGTTTAATCCATCGTTATTTTGCTTCACCACGCCACCCCAGTTCAGACATAGCCATATGCAAATCAGTCTTGACCCTGTGCCTCATGGGAACAGTCCAGACCAAACTGCCAAGCCATGTCAGAAATCATGATCCGGAGGCGGCCTGAGCCTCTCAAACTGCAAATTGAAAACTGTAAATTGAAAGGGAGCTCCGAGATTGTAAAAGGGGCGCGGGGCGCTTGTGTCACATAAACAATTGACCTCCCTGGACGAAGTTAATGCTTGGAACGTCTCTAAATTTGTTTTGCGTCTGCTGTGGTTGTGCTGTGCGCGTGAACCCTTGGCTCTTTCCTGCAGACGCGGTGCCTGTGTTGTCATACTGTCTGTAGTCTGAAGCGGGCTTGAAGCAGTCAGGGTACCTTGTCTTGTTCCTGTGTGCTGTCAATGTGGGATCTTCTTCAGATTTTTAATTTTGTTTGTATAATTCAATCAGGGTCCAGTTCTTGACACTTTCTCTACCTCTCCTCAATCCTTTCTTCCTTTATCCTTTTCGTTTTCTGTACCATTTCTAGTTTTTCCATGATATTTTTCTCCATTTCTCTCTTTAACCATATCTGTTTTTCTCTTCCTCCCTCTCACTCGCTGCCGCCCCTCCTCCCCTCTCTCTTGCTTTCCTTGCCTCTCCTTTTCACCTTTAGTTTCTAGCTCGAGGGAAATCTTAAAATTATTGGGTGGCGGGGATGCGTGATTGACATTTTACTATTTATGGTCCAATTATACACAATTATGACTTAAAAGTCATTGTTAGATTTGCAGCACGTCGAGCCAGGGGGGTTGCTTCGAGGCGGAAGCACCTCGAGGTGCGTAAAGCCAGATGAGTTGAATTCTTAAAGTGGCTGCGCCTCGAACATTTTCCACTTGATGACATCTTGAAAGGAACTGGTCGGACTGCTCTTCCAAAACAACACACACACTGCGTGAGGTTCCTGCGAAGTTTTTGATTAAACCTATGAATCCTTCAGCTCTTATCAGCAGAGCTGGTTTATTCCACTGTGTCATACCCCACGGAAGAGCTTAATTTGTGCCGGGGAGGGTGCTGGGAGTCGGCACTACTTTCTGGGAACCGAGATTTATTTTCATCCACAGACTTTTGACCTAGAGCAAGAGAGAAACAAGCATTTGCAATGCAATAGGTCTCGCATTTACGCTGAGTTTCAGCTATTGACATTGCAAATAACAATGCCTTTTATTTTTGTTTTTAAAACATAAATAAAAGGCATTGTCATTTACAATGCCAATAGCTTAAACTCGCGTAAATGCGAGACCTATTGCATTGCAAATGCTTGTTCTGATTAGAGGTAGGGATGGGTTCGCTAACCCTATAATGACTTCCCTCGAATTGTGGGGCTATTTGTCTAATTTTCTTATGCCTGTCATATCTTATTGGATTGGTCCTCTAGGAATGATCTATACAATTTTGCATGATTTTGCATCATTTTGCACATTCCATATGCCAGATGAATCTTTGGAAGTCTTAACTTGATATCTTTATCTTTATGTCCCTGATACTTTGGGGCCGATTCCGATCTCGGCCGGTAGGGCTCCGAATCGGATTCGGCTTAACGCGTAGCCGCGCGAGTCGCACACAGGGGGGACCCATGGGTCCCCCCTACCTGTGCGTGTACGGTGCAAATCGCTTCGCCGCGTACACGTTGTAGGGGGCGCACTTGTCCGCATCGCACTCCATTGAGTCAATGGGAGCCCGCGCACGCGTTGTACGGCAGGCTCCCATTGACTTCAATGGGAGTCCGACCGACTCGAGTCCGATGGCATACGTGCGCATCGTACTCGCTCGGGTCGGACTGCACGGGTCCGATTCGGTCGGAAATCTCTCCGGGTCCGGCTCGGTCGGGGAGATTTCCGGCCCGAATTGGAATCGGCCCCTTTGTGTACTTTACAAGGTCGAAATGAATATCATATGTTTATTTGCAATGCTGCCAACTCATTTTGAATTTATTGTCTTTCTGTAATCAAAATGAAATACATGAGACGTTCTATGGTTGTGTCCCCTTTAAAACATATGGAAGTTTTAATTGGTGGTGGGGGAAAGGGTAGTGATTTCCCTTTAAATGGACACTCTATACTTCACTCTATGACCCAGTAGAAGGCTCAAGCCGAAACGCGTAGGTCAGCTTTGTTTGTATGCACCTCTGCACTTTGCTGGTTATGGCCCCATGACGAATGGTGGCTTACTCAATTGCAAAATAAAAATACCTCGTCGCAAAGGATTTGTTGTGCCGTTCTTCTGTTCGCCCTTGGAAACGTGTGGTGAATCACAGGGCGTTTATGCACGAAGGTTGAAAGGAAAATATATATATATATACCCACATTGTATTCATATTCCTCTGTTATAATCAAATTTCCATTGTAATTTATCACCCAAGCAAACTTATTGTATATCTCCTGTTGTCCTATAATGAGACCCCCTACCCCTACAGCCGGGAGAGATGGGGATCCCACTTCTGAACCAGTGAATTGCTCAGGAACATGTTTCTTTCACACAGTGCCAGAATATTGTGATCTAAATATCGTCTTATATAAATATTGTGTCTTAATTATTATTACGTATTTTTCTTAGCGATGTTTTGATTCTGTCACCAAATCTTCCCCTTTGGACACCCCATGGGCAGAAGGCCGTGATGCTCACTTCCTTTTAGCTGCATTATTGTCATCATCACCAAAAAATCTTTATTCGGTTGTAAGAACAACCATAAAAGAGGATAACAAGCATTTGCAATGCAATAGGTCTCGCAGTAGTAGAAGTTTGAGTTTTTGGTGTAGGCAATAATACTGCGACTGAAACGTAATTTTTTTATTAAAGGCATTTGTAATAGTTGACTTGGCATTTATACTAAATATAAAAGTATGTTGGTATTTTAGAAAAAGACATTAAAGTTGCACGTTGCATATATTGCATACA
Source organism: Calotriton arnoldi (assembly GCA_963921515.1). Taxonomy (NCBI): domain Eukaryota; kingdom Metazoa; phylum Chordata; class Amphibia; order Caudata; family Salamandridae; genus Calotriton; species Calotriton arnoldi. The sequence continues at coordinate 6,891,070 of CAWUFW010000013.1, read as the reverse complement.
TGTACAGACTGTTTGCAAATGTTTGGGGTATATTAAAGGTGCTTTATAATTTCTGTAAGGTGAAGATAACAAGTGGAGAAACGATCAAAAAAGTTAAACACAAATATAGCAAGCAATTAGCAACATTAGCAGCATTATAAAATTGGTATACATAATATTAAATGCACAGCAAACAAAATGTAACAATTGTGTATGCTTTTAATAAACATTGCACACTGTAGTTTTAGCAAACATGCAGAGAGTGTTTGCAAAGGTTGGTGGTATATTAAAGTTGTTTAATTATCTCTGAGATACAACCGTTTGAGAATAGGACATTTAGTGTTATCGGCAAGTGTGGCATTAATGCGTCGCCAAAGTCTTCAATGTCAGGACTTATATCCAGGAAATCCATTAAAGTGGTGTTGTGTATATCCATTGACTGGAAATGTTCAGTTGTTTGCACTTGTACTGTTACAGTGCTTATTTCGGTATTTGTTTTTTCCAATCCGTATAACGTCATAATGAGATTTTCTTCTGGTGGTTGTATTACCTATTGAGGAAAATTAAAATTAATGGCTATGCTGCAAGTTTTTTTGTGTTTTTTTAAAAGTACAAAATTGTATGTAAACTTACTTGTAGTTGTGTGTGACGAGTCGTGTTTAGAATTTTTTCACCATTGTATTCATGAACTGTCAAATGGGTGATTTTGACATATTTTCCGATCTCAATAGGAATTTCTGTTGCTTCTCTCCACAACGTTATTTTTACGGAGTCTGTTGTATCATTTAGCGTTATGGATTTCAGCTTAGTATCTTGTCCTCCAATGAATATTGTTTTTGTGGCTTCTTCCTGTAAGAAATAATATGTTTTGGTTCGTAGTTTTTCAAAGAATATGTAGCATGCGATTGCTATATGGTGTACAATTTTAAATAATAACATTTGTAAAGAAACTGACTACATATGTTTAATATGCATACTGCAGTTGTAGTGAATTGTTTTGAAAGAAGCTTTATTAAATAAATACATTGTAAGCATTTTTAAATATGATGTATTAATGTATTTTACATAAGACATTAGGAATTTGCAATATGCTTTTATTTCAATGCATGGCTGTAAGTTTTGCTGATATTTAGATGACGCATTGTGGTCATTGAAAGAAAACTTTGCAAATGCTTTTATGGTAAAAGTTTACTTACCTGTTATATAGCTTTTATGGTTAAGCTTGTAGTTGCTGACATATATATATATATATGTATGTACAAAAAATCTATATATGTATATATATATATATATGTATGTAATATACTTGTAATAAAGTTTGCCAATGCACTTAAAATTTTACATTTGTGTAAAATATAAGTATTTGCGTTTGTTTTTTGTTTAGATGATATATATTTTGTTACAGATACATTTATATAGGGATATGTGTATATTAAAGTATGGGTTTAGAAAATTAAAGTATACTTACCTGTAATGTTTAGGAAAGTTTTATTGAGCCACTCTGTAATTGACAGTTTTGTTAGTGTTAGTTATAATAATTATAGTATGTAAGAGCATTTGACTTACTAGTTATATTGTGTTTCTGGCATTTTACTCACAGGTTAGTAATATGTAAGGTGAACGTGCATGCCCATTGGGGCGGAATAGAATAATAAAGTTTCGAATGTTGTGTTTAAAATGCTATGTATAATTTAAATATGAAATTGTTTGAGAATATTGATTAAAAAAATAATATTGTGTACTTAAATGTAATTGACAGTATTAAGCCTATTATGAATTGTGGGTTTACAATGTATGTGAAGTGGCAATAACAAACTATGTTTAGAAGTATCAATCTGTAATGGCTGTCCTGTTTTTGATTTTTTTTGTACTGATGGGATACAGCAGTCCTACTTTTATGTTGTATTACATGCAGTGATCATTTTATTTACTGGTTGTTCAGAAACTGAAATTGACCTGTGCGAAAGGAACGGCTGTTCCGTAATGCGTTGTGCATGTTTGCCTTTGAGTTAAAGATATACTGTTTGTACGTATATGGAGTTGGGCTTGGTATTTTCTAAAATACAACAATTTGGAAAAGGAAAAGATATATATATATATAGGTAGCTATATATTAGCAAACTTGTCCACTACTTCATATTAATTGTGAATAAGGCAAGAGTAGACACATATTTGTCGCAGTGATTGTTAATGAGTAATTACTATGTCGCTATGACGTGTTTCGGGTGGAAGAGACGGTTGTGATCACATGTGAGCGTGTGGGGCGGGATGACCTCTATTTAAAGTGCAAATGCAGATAGATAGCAGCAATAGACATAGCAAACAAATTACATATTCATTTGACAGCATAATGCGTAAAATGATATAAAATGTGAGTATAGAAAATGAGCTAGGATATGAAATTCCTGTAAAATACATAAATTGAAAACACAGATGATTAAAAATATAATGGTAGAGGTTTGTTGGTAAAGTGTAATAGTTAGCATTTATAAACATTAGGTTGGAAAGAAGTGAAATACAAGTTATGCAAAATATAATAATTAACCGTGGCACTGGAACACATGTTTATAGTAAGTACTGCTGTATTTGAACAAAGCAATATAGGCAACTTGTATGTTTTTTTTTATATGCAAACATCGTTATATAGGTTTACCTATCTGTTACATTGTTTACATAGGTATAGTTCCTTATAGTATATATGTATATATATATATTTTTATATATATATATATATATATATATATATATATATATATATATATATGTGTTTATATATATATGCATATATTATTTGCATTTTTGATATAGCTATATTGTTGTAGTATGATATATATTAATATGATAACAGATGTATGTAGCCTTATATATATATATATGGGGACACGGCTGAAACGTGGCCTGCTGGTTTGCATGCAATAAAGCACACTGCATAATTACTTGTTGGCACGTTGTGGTCTGTACCTGTATATGAAGAGTTGTAGTTGACAGGACTGTGGTGCTGCTTATATATATATATATATATATATATACATACACACATATATATATAAATATATGTTATATATTTTATATACGCCGAAACAAAAAACTGAATTTTGCGGCATGTTTTGGTGTTGTATAAGTATAGTGTTTGGAAGCGGGAAAGGTGAGATGCAAATTAATATTATAATATGTTGTTTAGAGAAAGTATGCTGTTTTAATATATATGGATATATATAATATTTTTTATATATATATATATATATATATATATATATATATATATATATATATATGAATTGCATTATAGATTACTAAACATTTGCTGCTATATATATATATATATATATATATTTATATATATAATTGGTAACTGATATATATATATATATATATATATATATATATATAAATATGCCTGTTTTCTGTGTGAAATAAACATTATTATGCAATTTGTATATATGTAATAAATTTACTTACCTTTATTAGACAGCAACTATATTGCTATAAATAGATATGTTGTTTAACATTTTAAAAAAGTAACATATTTATTAGGCTTATAAGCATAGGCCTATTGCATCACTTTGTTTAGGTATTATTAGTAAAAGTAACATTAGGACAAAACCGCATTTAAAAATTAAGATAATCAACTTACCTCTGTTATTGTCCCTGAAACAGTTAACAGTGTCTTTATGCTGGATTCTCTGACTGCCTTTATTGGAGACAACGGTGGAGCTGGTGGCTGCAAAATATATTCAGCTTCCTGAATTATAGATTGTGGTACAGTAATTGGTGGCATTCTTGAGATTTTTGTTTGCTTTGTCATAATTAAAACATTGTTTTTGATGAGAAAATTGCGAATTAGTAGTCCATTTTGTTCTTTTGTTTGGGTATAATAGTGATCATTATAACATGTTGCTTTTATGGAGCCACTTTCATCTGCTAAAGCCATATGATATAAAATCTTGTTTTCTTGCTTTGCATTTCGATAATGGGTTTTTGTTGAGCACTTTATGATATTTACACGTATAGCCTTTTGGTATGGCTTTGTTTCTTCATGCTTCAATTCTTTTAGTTCTTGAATAGAAATCATCTGAAAAGAGAAATGCATTGGTTAAATTTATAATTTATTTAAATAGCTATCCATATTGGTTTGTGATCACTGTAATATGATTCTAACGTTCCATAATGTGAGGCATTTTCATTTGTATATATATGATCTAGCAAAGAATTGTAGTCTGTTGTAAATGAGTCTATTTTTTGTGTACAGTTAAAGTGTGTTTTCATGTATTCTAATAATATAGAAGTAGCGTGTGTTGTTGTATATAAGTCTATGTTGAAATCTCCCATTATTACATACTTATAGTTAGGATATGTATTTATTATTGTTGCTAATGCTTGGAATAATGTTTGTATTGGTACATTTGGTGGTTTGTATATAATTATTATCAAGTAGTTTGTGTTTTTGATATGTTTTGTAAATTGTAAAATGTCAAGTTGCTGGTGTGCTGTATATAATGGTTGTAAGAGGTGTTTTTTGTTGTAATATATTGCAATGCCATGGTTTGTATGTTGATTGTGGAATTTGTCAAATATTATTAAATGGTAATGATCAATTACAAAGCTGTTGGTATGTGCTTTGCGCGTTGTGTTTATTTCTGTTAGGCACAAAATATCAGCATTTAATATATTAGTGTCAGCTAATATAGATTTATAATTTTTTTGCAAAGATCTAACATTATGTACTATAATTGTAAAATCTTTTTTATATTGTGAAATTTGTGGAATTGTTATTTCTAATAACATATATGTTTGTAAGCGTAGCATTTCTTCATGCACTTTTGGGTGTACTAATATTTTTGTTTCATTAAAGTTTTTTATATATATGTTTTGTAAGGATTTTGCTCTACTTATAGCTACATAATGTAAATGATGTATTTTGCTATTGTTAAAATGTATATATAGGGGCTCTATTGTTTCGCCTTGTGTCCTATGTATAGTCCGTGCAGATGATTGCCGTAATGGGAATTGCTTTCGTATTATTGTGATATATTTTTTTGTAAATTGAAAATGTCTTGATATAGGTAGTATTGGTGTCCAATCTTTTGAAATGCTTGTGTGATACAAGTGGTTGTTTTGTTGTCTAGTATATTTACCTACATTGGAATTATCAAACTTTATCCATACTATAATAGGTGTGTTGTTTGTATGCTCAACATATTGTACTATTCCTGTAGCGCCATTAGTTAATCCATCATTGACATTGATATTAGAAGTCAAATCATAGCGCAGTTTTATTGCAATATGCAATATGTATGACAGGCCCATTGTTTTTGTGGGGTCTGTTGGCAATTGGCGTAGGATTGTTTGTTTTACTTCTTCACTTAAATCTGAAGCAACTGTATCATTTGCTATTGTTGTAAAAACAGGATTTTGTTGTATATGATGCATTAATACTTCATTATTTACTGTATTTACTTCTTTGTTTGTAGACATTATATATGGTATAGTTTTAGTAATACTAGGGTGTGGTTCTATTTCACGTAATTTAATGTTTGCTATATCAGCATGTGTATGTTCACCTATTCTTAATCTATTTAGCATTTGTGCAAAAGGTAGGTCATTTAGCTGTCTCATAATTTTTGTGAGTTGATATAATTTAAAATGTGTTTGCCATAAGTTTGTACTTAATGGTCCATATAAATGTTTGGAATTGTCAAATATATACGTGTCAAAAACTGGTTTTAATTGATAAAAATCTCCAATTGCTAAAATAGATATTCCTCCAAAGGGCTGGTTTGATGCTTTTATTTCTTGCAATCTATTATGTATAAAATTGAACATATTAGTACCTACCATTGATATTTCATCTATTATTAGTACTTTTAGATGCATTAGTTGCGTTTGAAGTGTACTTCTGTTTTCATGAGTTAGCTGTTTATATGTTAATGTTTGTGAGACTGGAATTTTGAATGTACTATGAAGTGTTTTTCCATTTATATTATGTGCTGCTTTTCCTGTTGGTGCTGCAAGTAATATATAAATATTGTCTGGATTTTCCCCTGCTTTAGTATTGTAGTATCGTAATAATGTTTGATAAAGTGCAGTTATAAGGAAGCTTTTTCCCACTCCTGCACCACCAGTACAAAAAGTATAGCATGGTGTTTGTTTTGTTTTTATCCAATTTAAGTGGTGATATATAAAGTTAAGCTGTTCAGGTGTTAAATTTTGCATGATATTATTGTATTTGTCTTCTGGTAGGATATAGTTATTTAATATTTCTTCCTCAGTAGTACTTCTAATACCTAAATCTAATGCTAAGTCATAATGTAGTTGCTGTTCATGTAATTGTAAATCATTGTCTATATTATCAATTGAGACCGCTGTTAATGGTGATACTGGAGGTGTAAGCATTGGGTCATCGTTTGTAGATATATTAGGATTAGCAAGTATTTCAGTTTGTTTATTATATGTATTATAGTTTGTATCAACTATGTTTTTAACGTGCAGGTATCTTTTATAGTATGTGTCTTCAGTATTAATTATATTAGTTTCTGTTCTCCATGGATAATAAAGCATTAGTAATTCCCTGTAATAATTCTCAGAGTCATTAGTTTTGTTAAATTTACAATAGCGGATAATTTTTGTTTGTCTCCGCTTTTTATATATGGTGGTAGTTTTGTCATTAAGTAATGGTTTTATTTGAATTTCCTCTTCGTCTGAACTATAAAAGTCGGTTTCTAAAAGTAAATTGTCATAGGTGTTTTGTATATTTGTGTGTTTTTTTTTATTGGTTATATTGTAATTAGAAGCATAGTCAGCTAAAGTACATTTTTCTAAAGCTTTTGGGCGACGGCTGTATTTAACAATTATATTGTCAAATTGTACATTACTTGATGTATCTGGCAATGAATTTATTATATTCATATCTTTCATTAAGTATGTTCGCTTATCTGGTGTGTTTGTATTAATGAATACAAATGATCTTGAACTTTTGCGCAATGGAATTTGCAAAATGAGGTAAGCTGCTTCTTGTGCGCTTATTTCAGTACAATTTAGGAATTTGTTGCCTATGTGCTTTAATTGGTCTTTTATATTTGGATTATGATATACTTCTTTTGTAGCTTGTGCGATTATTTTGCTTAATCCACGTTGTGATTTGCTAATATATGAAACAATATATACAGCACAAGCATATGCATCTAATATATACTGTAAGTCTATGTTTGCTTGCCATGCTTGTAAAATTATTGGATTATAGTTATTGATAAAACATTCAGCAGGTGTTCTTTGTAAAATTATTGTTGTTTTTTGTATAACATACTGTATGCATTTTATATATTGGTCTTCAGTTAATTGCATATATTGTAAAAATTCATCAAAAGTATAGCTATTAAAATGTTGAGTATTCATAGTTGTATGTATTAATTCTATATGCTGCTTTAGCATTTTATCTGTTTTGTCTAGCTGTAATGGTTCTAGTATAATAGTATGTCGCATAGGATACTTAGGATATTGATATTTACATGTCTTCTTATGTTTTATGCGACAATTTTTAGTATGTCCATGTCTTTGTAATGGTAGTAAAGGCGTTATGTGTGTGTTTTGTGTTTTTGTACATGTTATGTGTGTGTCTATAAATTGTATTACTTCGTGATCTTCTGATTTGTTATATTGTGGAGCATTTTCTACCCATAATAAAGCATGTATATGTGGTGATCCTCGTTGCTGAAATTCTACTCTGTAAAAGTAATCTGTTATGTTGCCTATGGGGTTACTTTTGTGTAATAAAATTCCATTGAATAATTTTCTTACTTGATAGTCAAAATGACGTGCGCATGTAATAGGGTTTTGTTGTATGAGTGTGCATTTAGTTTCCCAGGACATATTTAGAAATTCTTCTCTAGTACATTGACTTTTATTGTCAATGCGCAATAGTATGTTTATTAAATGATACCATTTTGTTTCTGCAGCTGATAAAGTAAGGAAGAAAGTTGGTATTCCTAATTGTCTTATCATTGCAAAGATTTCTTTTTTGCAATGCTCCCAGTATGGTGGGGAACTACGTATAGTTTTGAGTATTTTATATCCTTCATTGTATTGTAAAATACCTTGCAGATTGTCTTTTATATCTTTTACTGTTATAATCTTGCCACTATTAAAATGCTTTTTAAGCGATATGTATATCTTGTCTTGTATTTGTTTAATATGTAATTTTTTTAGCTTAAAAAATATATTAGTTATACATTTAGCTACTCTTCTGTCACAGCTTCTTAATTCCCATTGACATATTGTACTGTAATGTACTGGTATATGTCTATCTTTATTTGTTGGTCTACGTTTTCCGCCAAATAGTGTTGGGAATGCTAAATATTCTGAGTCTTTATCTTCATATAAACCGCGTGGTGTGTTATGTTCTGCAGGGGCTAAGCTTAAAATATTAATATTTTCTGTTATTGTCTCATTTGTTAATAAAGTATCTAAATTACCTGCTGGTATGTTTTCTGTTGAACTAGATGTATTGTTTGTTTCTGAACTGGTTATATGATAGGTTTCTTCTTCTAATGTGTATTCCCAATCTGTGTTTACAGTTATTCCATATTCTTTGTATAATTCGCTATTGTTTGCTAAATATAGTGCTGCTTTTTTTACTATGTTTGGTCTTACATTTTCAAAATGTGTGTATGATGTGTAGCTTAATTTACGTTTTAACTTTATTGGTATTGTCATGTTATCATTGATTTGCCTTGGTAATATTGTAACAGTTGTCATAACATCCGCAGGTACATTAATAACAGCACCTGATAATGATTTTTGAAAACCACGTGGCAGCGTTCTAATTTGTAAAAAAGGTATTCTTGGCGATACTAATCTCTCTTCTAAATTATGTAAACAAAGTTCAGGTGGTATGTCAGGAAATTGCATCCCATTATAAACAGAAACGGGCGGTATTTTCCCCTGAATAATATATTTATAGCATGTGGTGCATATATAGTCTGTTTTGTGTTTGCTAATATTACACTCCATAAATTTTGGATGTTTGTGGATAATATGTGTTCCTTGTACTGTTTGTTTATGCCACATCTGATTACAAATAGTACAAATGTATTCTGGCCCATACTGTATATGAGCATGAAAATTACTAATGATATTGTTTTCAGCTGTTATATTTATGTTTGTATGTGTTGTATTTGTATTGCGTTTGGCTTTGTTTTTGTGCTTTGTTTTTGTATTTTTTGTGTTTTGTAATAAGCTTTTATTAATAGAGCTATTATATTGGTGAGTAAGTATTGTTGTATATGGAATGGTGGTATCTATTATTTTGTAGTTGTTGTGATCTATATTAATCACATTTGCTTCTATATTAGTTTGTAAAATACTTGGAAGTGTATCTGGATAGTGTTTTGCAGTATGAATATATATTTGTTTAGAAGTGTTTCTTGTGTTCTTTGAAATGCTTCTTTTTTGTGCTTTTTTAAGGGAAGTGTCTTTAATAGTGTTTATATTAACAGGTATAATTTGTAGTAATACAGAAGTTGTATTAGGGGGCATTATGTTTATAGCTAGTTTTGTTATATGTTCTATAATGTTTTTAAAGGTGCTGAATTTAATTGCTATACATTTCCCATTAGTATATGGCATCCCTTTTGTGTTTCTACTATGTGAATCAAATAAAAAATAGGAATTAGCACTTTTAACAATAGAAATTATATCTGTGTGAATGCATACTAATATAGCAAATTGTGTAGTTAATGCATAAGATAATGTAGATGTAATTTGTTCTTGTAATGTATTATGTACTGATATTGTATGTAAATATGGTTTGGTAAGCTTTATAGAATATATTGTATTATTGTGTTTTACATAATTAGGTATATCTTGTGTTTGCATAATATTTTTTTTATGTAAACATTGCATTTCTATATATAAGGCATTGCCTAGATCCATAATATAATGTAGATCTTGTGCAGCCCATATACATGCAGTTTTATGGTAGTTATATATAATAGCAAATATACTATTGGTAATGCATGGGTTGCTGTTTGTATTCTGTTGAAACTTTGCATTTTTTAAATGATAATCTGCTTGTATTATTATGTTAGTGGCATGTTTAGTGGTAGAGGTACTTTGTTTTTCAATACTAGGTGATTGTTGTGTTTGTTGTTGCACTTGTGGAACTATTAGTTTTTTATTGCCTGCTGGTGATATATTTTGCAGAGTATTACTTTTGGATACTATTTTGTGAGTGTGTGTAATAGTTTTTTTTGTATGTGGTGTATGCGAAATTGTATTACTAGAATGTGTATTATCGATTGCTGTACTGAAATCATCTTTGTGTGCTAAGTTGTTAGTAGTAGTTAATAGTACATTGTGTACTTGTGCAGGTAATGCTAGCATATTTGTAATACTATTTGTATGTGTTGCATTACTTTGTGTATTATATAATAGCAACTTATCATCTAGTGTTTTTGTTTGTTTACTTTTTTTGGGTGTACTAACATTTGCTGTGTTTGTATTTTGTCGTTTGCTAATTGTGTTTTTATGCATTGTTGTTTTATGTCTGGTATTTAATGGTGAACTTGTTAGTTGTATACATTTTGCAGTATTGGTATCTGGTTTTTGTAGCTGTGTTGGAGAAGTTTGGTTACTACAGTGATTAGCCGCTGTTATAAGATTTGCATAGGTTTTAGTATTATGTACATAAAGTTTGTTTATTGTTGTAGACGTTGTTTTTTGTTTGTTCCTATGTTGTGCTTTTTGTAGTGAGTGTTTCCTAATAGTATTAATAGTAATTGGAGTTAGTTCAAATGGGATATCATCTGCATGATGTACTTTTAATTGTTTAGCTAAATTAAAAATGTAATTTATTAGGTCATCAAAAGTATTTTTTGTTAGAGCTATACATGTTCCATTTGGGTGGGGCATCCCATTGGTGGCGCGACTGTGCGAGTCAAAAATAATATATGTATTGTTATTGCTCATAATGGAAATAACATAGGCGCCCATACAAAGTAAAGTTCCTGAATGAGAAGGTAAAGACATAGTCAATGCTTGCCGTATATCTGGATATAATGTATCAAAGGGCTTTAATATGTTTCCATAGAATGGTTTGGAAAGCCTAATAGAGTATACATTGTCAATGTGGTTAATGTAAGTAGGTAAATCATCAGGATGCATAAAATCTTGTTTATTAAGAGAATGCATTTCGGTATATAAAGCATCTCCAAGGTCCATTATATAATGCAAATCTTCAATAGTCCATATATTTGCTGGTTTGTAGTAGTTGTGTATAATTGCAAATGTGCTATTTGGCAAACATTGTTTGCCCCTTGAAGTGGCAGAAAATTTTTCATGCCCTTGATGATAATCAGCTTGTATAAGTGCTTGCATTTTTATATAGTACCCTAAGTAGTTCCTTTTTTTTAGTATTGCTATTTAGTTTGTTTTTTGCCTAATTATACTTTTTTGTTTGCTGTAACTATATATGTTTGTTTATATATAAATGTATATTTAAATGTAGCTATAAAAATAGAAATTTGTATAGTGCTTATGTATTGTTTGGTAAATATATTTATATGTGGTATAAGCAGTATTGTAAAGTATGGAAAAGTTTGTATAGTAAGTGTAGCATAAAGATATTTCCTAAAGAAATTGCGCTTAAAATGTGCATGTAGAATGTTCTCAAAAGATTTTTACCTTTTGATGGTTTCTTTCTTGAGTTAGTATGTGGAATATCTGCAAATAATAAAGAAGAAAGTGATTAAGTTGTATATTTTTGTATGCTACAATATACTGTTTAATTATGATACAGGATGGCTTATGTTTATGTAGTGTATATACAATGAGTAAAAGCAGTGCAGTTTGTAAAAAAAAAGTTGTTGCTATTTTGTTTTATTTTTTTTAAATATGTATACTATTTATTATATATATATATATGTATATATTGCTTGTTATGTGTGATGGGTTGTTGAAGTACAATATTAAAGTAGCCCATAAAGGAATAGTGGTAAATATATATGGTAAAGATTGAAAGTAATGCAGTGGTGATTGTAGCGATGTATGTGGAATAAGTAGGATATCAGTGGGTTAATATGAGAGAAAGGTTTGTATTTATATAGCACTTGTTACTAATGATAGATGTTGAAGAGGTTTTGTGAAGAGTAGCATGCCACTGTAGAATTTGTGAGTTTGTTGACAGTTTGACTTATTTTGTACAGTACTGTGGCCACTGTTTAGCATGTGTAAAACTTATTTGAGTAGAGTAAAAGGGAGCTGAATTGATTAAAATTGGAGTGTTGCAGAGTGGAATAGAATGGTGTAGAATAAATTATAGTGAGCAATAGTGGAGTAGAAAGACAAGAGTAAAGTAGAGTGAGTAAAGGCGTGTGGTGTAGAGTTAAGTAAAGTTGCATAGAGTGCACAAAGTATGCTTAGTAGTGTAGGGATGTAGAGTGGATAGTTTAGTATTAAAAGGTGCAGAGTGTAAAGAGTGGCATCAAGAGAGTTAGAGTACAGACAGGGCATTGAAAAGGTAGAGGTGATAGAGGAGCATGATGAAAGTGTAGTGCATAAACTGGCACTAAGGGTTGCATAGCATGTACAGTGGTACCGAAGTGAAGCATATAATGGTACAGTTTGGACAGAACACATAGAGCAGCATTAAGAAAAGCATAATATATATAGTGACACTTATAGGAGAGAGCGTATAGAGGTATTAGCATGAGTAATGTGTACTAAATTTGCATTATGGGTATGTATGGTACAGCTATATGTAATATATATTTATGTATAGCTTGTTGCTTTTTTGATGGTATTTGTTAGGGCAAGTGGTGTTTTGCTCGACACTATAATAATAGCTATTTTTGGTTTGTGTAGGCAAGTATTAATGGCGAATTAGTATAGTGAACATTGAGTAATATTTAAAATGGTGCATAAGTTAGTTAGTAATTTGGATTTGGAATAATTAGTAGGATAGAAGTGTAAAAAATGTTGATATGTATATAATGCTTGTTTGTGTTTGATGGGGTGTTTAGGGGTACTATCGAACAAGCCTATAAAGGAATAGTGCTAAATTAATATGGTTAAAAATACAATGAAGTTAGTGGTGTATTTGAGTAATGTATTTGGAAGAACAAGGATAGCAAAGACATAATAGAAGAAGAAATGTTTGTATTTGTATAGCACTTGTTATTATTGATGCATGCTGAAGTGATTTTGTGAAGAGTAGCATGTCATTGAATAATTATGTGAATTTATTAATGTGTTTTGCTTTTTTTTTTTACATTACTGTGGCTGCTATTTGGCAGTGTAAAAGTGATGTGAGTAGAGTAAAAAAAGCAGGAGTTAGCAAAAGGAGAGCTTTGCAGAATGGAACAAAGTGCATTAGAATAAAGTATAACGAGCAATAGTAGAGTAGAAAGAGAAGAGTAGAGTAGAGAGAGTAAAAGTAGAGTGCTGTAGAATTAAGTGAAGTTGCATAGAATGCAGAAAGTATGCATAGGAGTGTATAGGTGTAGAGTGGATATAGTACGATTAAGAAATGCCGAATGTATTGAGTGGCATCAAGAGAGTTAGAATGCATAGAGTGTACGAAGGAGGTATAGTGCACAGAGTAGCATGAAAAAGGTAGAGTGCATACAGTGGCTTTAAGGGGAACATAGCACGTAGAGTGGTACCATGGGGGAGCATATGGTGGTATATTGTGGAGAGAGCAGATAAGGTGGCAATAAGAAAAGCACACATAGAGTGGCACTTATGGAGCAAAGCGCATATATTTATAAGCATGAATAATGTGTACTAATATATTAAATATGTATTATAAGTATGGAAAGTAGAGTTTGCTGCAATATATATTTATGTATAGTTTGTTGTTTTTTGTAATGTTGTTTGCGAAGGCAAGTGATGTTGTGCTGAATATTGAAATAATGGCTATTTGTGGTTTGTATAAGCAAGTATTAGTGGTGAATCAGTACAGTGAATATACTAGTATATTTTAAGTGGTACATAATTTAGCTAGTTTTGTGTATTTGGAATAGTATCTCTAAGATAGAGGCGGAAAAAATGTTGATATGTATGTACTGTTTGGTATGTCTAATGGAGTGTTTAAGTACACTACTGAAGAAGCTTATAAAGGAATAGTGGTAAATTAATATAGTAAAAAACTAAAGTAATTTAGTGGTGGATTGTAGTGAGTTATGTGGAATAAGAAAGATAGGAAAGGGATAATAGAGGAAGAAAAGTTTGTATTTATATAGTACTTGTTGCTGTTGATAGGGAGTAAAGTAGGTTTGTGAAGAATAGCATGTTAATTTACAATTATGTGACTTTATTAACATGTTTTACTAATGTTGTACAGTACTGTGGCTGTTTTTTAACATGTGTAAAAGTGATTTGAGTAGAGTATAAGGGAGTGGTACTTAGAAAAGGGGAGCATTATAAGGTGAATAAAGTGTCAGAAGTAAATTATGAGGACCAAGAGTAGAGTAGAAGAAACAATACTAGAGTAGTTGAGTAAAAGGAAAATGCTGTAGAATGTAGCAAAGTTGCGAAGTGTGCAGAAACTATGCATAAAAGAGTAGCAATGTATAGTGCATAGATTAGGATTGAGAGTTGTAGATTGTATACAGTGCGATTAAGAAAGTTAGAGCACATACAATGCATGGAGAAGGTAGGGTGCACAGAGCAGTATTAAGGGTGCAGAGTTGATATAGTGGCATTAAAGGGGGCATTGTGCACAGAGTGGTAGTAAGGGGTAGCATATGGTGCAGAGTGAGGACATAGCAAATAGAGTGGCATAAAGAAGGGTACAACACAGAATGGCAGGTATAGGGTAAAGTGCATAGAAGTATGAGCATAAGCAATGTGTACTAAATATGCGTTATGGCACGTAGCCTAGAACAATATGTATTATATAGTTATTGTGTAGTTTGTTGCTTTTGTGATGGTGTTTGTAAAGGCAAGTGGTATTTTTTATTACTGTAATAATAGCTATTTTTAATTTGATTAGGGAAGTATTAGTGCTGAATTATGATAGTGAATATGCAAGTATATTTTAAGTGGTGGGTACATTAGGCAGTTATGCAAATTTAGAATAATGCCAGTATGATCGACGTGTAAGAAATGTTGATATGTACATATCGCTTGTTGTGTGCAATGGGTTCTGTAAGTACAGTTTGAAGTAGACTATAAAGGAACACTGGTAGCTAATATGGTAAAAAATGAAAGCCATATAGAGTGGCACTAGGAGTGCATAGTGAAGAAAGGTAATGAGGGGTGCACAGTGTATAGAGTGGCACCTAGAGGTGCAAAGCACGTTGAGGAGTAAGGTGAGAGTGGTGGAGTACAGAAAGAGTAGTAAGGAGTAATGTATGTAAAGAATGGTAGTTCACTGCTATGATAGGCACAATTTAATAAGCAAAATCATAAAACTTGCAGAGTACACAGGTTTACTAATAAAAACTATGCAGCACAGGAACAATACTTTGAAGTTGTAAGAAATTGAGTTGCTTATGAAAGTAATCTGCAGAGTATAGCGGGGAAAAAACTATATTTTCTAAACATGAAAACTTACATAAAAAACATAGTTAGAGCATGTGAAATACAAGTACATAGTTTGTGTGCACAGAAAGCAGTTATAGATACACTGTACACTATGCGTTTATCAAACCACATATTATGTGCTTTATAAAAACTAAGCACTGTATGGTTTTTATACACTATATTAGTGAACACATTGTGTAGCGAGAGCATATGTATTAAACTATGATAATAAAAGGGGAGGTGCATAACAAAATGTTTTGCTAAAAGGGCGTTTCTATATATGATTTACAATTTGTTACATTTTGGTGGGTGGGTGGTAGCAAAAACTTTGTAGGCATGGTTTAACGTAAGTTATCATGATAGGAAATCGAACAATTTGGGATGCATATATTGTATTAATACATGTGATGTAGTGCGCGCAACCTAAATTGCCATATTTACTGTATGTTAAGGTGCTTGTTTACTGTTGTGATATATAGCTTAATACATTTTACTCTTGCTTATACTTTTGTACGTTAGTGCGTTGCAGCTTTGTGACGATAGACAACTTTTGTAGTATATGTTTACCGAAGGTGTTGAAAGGAAAACGTTAAAGGAATGCAAAATAATATAGGGCCGGAGGTTTATGTAGTTACGTATGGCTAAATATTTAAGAAGCATGTACAAATGTAGTTGTGCAGTAGGAGCAAGTATAGGTAAGTGTATATAGTTAATTATAGGCAGACAGTGAGAGGTTATGGATAAATGTAAGTATGGTATGTACGAGCGGTAAATTGTGAGATTGCTGCTTGTTGAGGACGGGGAGAAAGAAAGGGGGAAGATGGGGGTGGGAAAGGGGTGGGGGGAGAGAGATAGTATATAAGAAAGTCCGATTGCTGAGATGAAGCAAATATGTTTTGAGTGAAATGTATTGTGTTGTGCTTAGTGTATTGTATTTGTTATTGCAGCATGCAGTATAACGTTTGATTAAGTACTGGTGAGCGGCAACTTGTAGGAAATAGCACGTTAGAATAGTTTATGTGAAGAGCATATTGCATAAATAAGACGCATTGTATTGCTTTTATTGTATTGTGTTTGCGAATGCTGAACACGATATAAAATGTGCTTTAAATGGTGCCAGGCGGTAAGTTGAGAAAGCGCTGCGTGTTGGGTACGTGAAAAAGGAAAAGAAGGAAGTGAAAAGGAGGGAGGGGGCTGTTTGCAATGATGCAATTTGCGTGCATTACACTGTGTTTGAATGCTTAAAGACATTACAATTGTGTTGCAGGGAGTGGAGCATCTTGAAGGTGTAACCTGTTGAGGATTATACTGTAAGTGCTAAGCAGAAGAATTAGCATGTAGCTTGTAGCAAGCAAAAGTTTTATGTTTGTACTTTTAGCATGTAGATATTTATTGTGATACGAGTATTGCAATATGCGTGTATTGTTTGTGTGTGAAATAAGGGGATTAATGATAGTGTGTGCGTGGTCCGGAAATAGAAGCAGACGTGTATTACGTGGCAGACGTCCGCAGTATCATTTAGCACCACCATAGCTTCACTCAGCGACACCACATTATCACTCAGGGGCAACACTGCATCATTCAGTACCACCACAAGGTCACTTAGCAGCAACACAGCATCGCTCAGCACCACCACAGCATTGCTCAGCACCACCACAGTATCACCCAGTGCCACCATAGCATCACGCAGTACCACCACAGCAGCACTCAGCACCACACAGCATCATTTAGTACCACCACAGCATCGCTCAGTGTCACCACAGCATCACTCAGCGCCATTATAGTACCACTTAGCATCACCACAGCATCACTCAGAGGCACCACAGCATCGCTCACGAACACCACAGCATTACTGAGGGGCACCACAGTACCACTGAATACCACCACAGCATCACGCAGGGGCACCATAGCATTGCGCAGCGCCACCACAGCATCATTCAGCGGCACCATAGCATCACTCAGTGCCACCACAGCATCAGTCAGCGCCACCACAGCATCACTCAGCGCACCACAACATCACTTAGCGTCATTACAGCATCACTGTGCGCCACCACAGCATCAGTCTGCGACACCACAGCATCCCTCAGTACCACCACACCATCACTCAGAACTACCACAGCATCTTCATAGCATCACTCAGCAGCACCACAATATCATTTAGCACCACCACAGCATCACTCAGCACCACCAGAGCATCACTGAAGTACCATAACATCACTCAGCAGCACCATAACATCATTCCACGCCACCACAGCATCATTCAGCACCACCATAGCTTCACTCAGCAACACCACATTAGCACTCAGGGGCAACATTGCATTACTCAGTACCACCACAGGGTCACTTAGCAGCACCACAGCATCGCTCAGCACCACCACATCATCGCTGAGCACCACCACAGCATTGTCTAGCACTACTATAGCATCACTCAGCGCCACCATAGCATCGCTTAGAACCACCACAGCAGCGCTCAGCACCACACAGCATCATTTAGTACCACCACAGCATCGCTTAGTGTCAGTACAGCATCACTTAGCGCCACCACAGCATCACCCAGCGTCACCATAGTATTACTCAGCGTCACCATAGCATCACTCAGAGCACCACATCATCGCTCACGGACACCACAGCATTACGCAGGGGCACCACAGCATCACTAAGTACCACCACAGCATCATGCAGGGGCACCATAGCATCACACAGCGGTACCATAGCATCACTGAGCGCTACTATAGCATTACTTAGTGCAACCACAGCATCACTCACCGCCACGATAGCATCACTCAGCGCCACCACAGCATCACTTAGCGGCATCACAGCATCATTTAGCGCCACCACAGCATCACTTAGTGCCACCACAGCATCACTTAGCGCCACTATAGCATCACTCAGCGCCACTATAGCATCACTCAGCGCCACCATAACATTATTTAGTGTCACGACACCATCACTCAGCACCATAACAGTATCAGTCAGCGACACCACAGCATCCCTTAGTACTACCATAGCATCCCTCAGTACTACCACAGCATCACTTAGAACTACCACAGCATCACCATAGCATCACTCAACACCACCACAATATCATTTAGCACCACCACAGCATTACTGAGCACCATCAGAGCATCACTGAGCACTGCCATAGCATCACCGAGCAGTGCCATAGCATCATTTAGCACCACCACAGCATAGAGCACTGAGCACACTATAGTTAAGTGGTGTTAGGCGGCGAGTTGTACAGCAAAAGAAGCAAGTGGGAAAGAGGAGAAGGGTTGTAAATAGTAGGTGTAGATTTTTTAAAGAAGTAAGCATACTGTGAACTAAATGTATGTTGTTGTTGTTTGCGCATTGTATTTATAAATGTAGTATTTTTTAGGAAATTCCCTGTAAGTGCTGCTAGGCGGTTACACGGGGAACGAAAGTAGTAAGTATGTAGGGAGGAGGAATTAGCAAATTATAGGTAAGGCCGCTTATGTGAAGTAAAGATTGAACGTGAAAAATACGTTGTATGTAATTACAACTTGTAAGCAGCATATACACGAGCACCGATTGTTTTGCGTGCTAGTTGTAATATGTGCAAAACTTTATTGAAAAGTATTGTGTGCAGAAAGGAAGTATTGTGCATACAGTAATAAATAGGAAGGGAAATATGATGCGAGTATTGCAATATTTGTGCATTGTTTGTGTCTAATATAGAGGTATTAACGATACTGTGCGCGTGGTCCGGAAATAGAAACAGACGTGTATTACGTAGCACACGTCAGCGCGCATATTTCCTGTTGTGGGAGTGTGGCTGACGACGCTGTACGGTTGCATTTTGGCGCGTTAGTGCGCATTGAGATATTTTGTACGCTGTGGAGGTGGTGGAGCAGTTGTAGGCGAGACGTTGGTGGAAGCAGAATAAACAGTAAGTTTCGGCAAACGATATTTATTAAATATATGGTTTTTAGCATAAATAAAGGGTGTGAACGTGGTAATTGCAATGGTAGTTTTTGTTAGTAATTGGTAATATGGTGAAACTGCATTTTGTTTAGTGTTGGGGTTAGCAATGTGTTTATTGTGTGAAGTATGTTAATGATTGTGTAGGAAAAGGTATTTTATGTAGTGGGGGTAAGTGCAAATTTGAGGTTATGAGAGGTTAAAAGTAAAGGAAGTATGCGCAGTGCGGTTTTGAACGTGTTTGTGTGTTGTTTTATGAGCTGTTGGTATGTGAGTGCTGTGAGGTGACGAGGTGGGAGGGAGAATAGCAAGGTGCGTGGGTGTTAGCAAAAACATATTAAGCATGGTTTGAGTACAGTTAAAACAATATAAAAGAGAGCAGTGTGGGACGTATATATTGTATTGATATATGAATGTAGTGTGTGCAACGTAAATTGGCATATTTTTTGCATGTTAACGTGCTTATTTACTGTTACGATATATAGGATAGTACCTATTACTGCTGTGTATACTTTTGTGCGTTAGTGCGTGGCACCATTGCGGTGATACATAACTTTGTAGTATATGTTTAATGAAGGCGATAAAAGTAAAACGGTAAAGGGATGCAAAATAATATAGCACCGGAGGTTTATGTAGTTAATTATGGATAAAGATTTAAGGGGCATGCACAAATATAATTGTGCTATGTATGAGTAGCAAGTTGTGAGTTTGCTGTTGGGAGGGGACGCGGAAAGCGAAAGTACTAATTTGTTAAGGGGAGGCAGGTAATAAATAAAAAGGCAAGCTTGCTTTTACGGAGGAAACATATTGGAAAACAATTGTGTTTTATTGTGCGTAGCGCATTGTATCTGGAAATGCAGTATACGCTATAGAATGTTTTAAGTGTTACTACTACGTAAAATGGAGAGTGGAAAAGAAAGTGGGCGGGAAGGAGGAGAGTAGTAAATAATGGTTAGGAATTGAGCGATGTGGACAGAGAAAAGGCAAGTGGGGTAAGGGGGTGGGCTAGTATAAAATGGGGCGATTGGCTTTGGGAACAAAAGATGGCATAAACAAAATGCATTGCGCTGTTGCGGTTAGTGGTGTTGGGTATTGATTTGTAGAGGAAAAAAAAAGGAAGTGGGAAAGAGGAGAGGGGTTGCAAGTAATAGGTGTAGTTTTTTTATGAAGGAAACAAACTGTAAATAAAGTGCATGTTGTTGTTAGTGCATTGCATTTACCAATGTAGTATTTGTGCGAAGATTTGTTGTAAGTGCTGCTAGGCGGTTACACGGAGAGCGAAAGTAGTAAGTATGTAGGGAGGGGGATTAGCAAATTGTGGTTAAGGCAGTCTATGCGAAGCAAACATTGAGCATGAAACATGCGTGTTTTGTAACGAAAACTGGTAAAGCAGCACATACAGGAACACCTATTTTTTTGTCCGCTAATTGTAATGCGTGCAAAACTTTATTGAAATGTATTGCGTGCACAAAGTAAGTATTGTAAGACAGTAAGAAATAGGAAGGGAAACAGAAGGCATAGGTAAGATTTGAATTGTAATGTGGGAAAGGAACCTTTTGTAAAAGCTTTTGTGTTGTATATAGAATTTTATATTGCAGTATCTGCAATAAGGTCTGTAATACGGATGTAAATATTTGCTACCTATGTGCGGCGTACATATGTATACTACTATGTGATATTATGCGTGTTTGCTATTAATGACACTGTTTGGCAGCACTTTAAGGAACAACCACTTTATCGTTGCAAAAAGTAGCACGTATAAAACGTTTAATAAAGGAGGGTTGCTGAAATGAAGTAAATATGTTATTAAAAAAATGTATTTTGTTGCGCTTAGCATCACTCAGCACCACCACAGAGCATCATTTACTACCACCACAGCATCGCTCAGTGTCACTATAGCATCACTCAGCGCCACCACAGCATCATTCAGCGTCACCATAGTATTACGCAGCGTCACCATAGCATCACTCAGAGCCACCATATAATCGCTCACAGACACCACAGCATTACGGAGGGGCACTACAGCATCACTAAGTACCACCACAGCATCACGCAGGGCCACCATAGCATCACACAGCGCCACCACAGCATCATTTAGTACCACCACAGCATCGCTCAGTGTCACCACAGCATCACTCAGCGCCATTATAGTACCACTTAGCATCACCACAGCATCACTCAGAGGCACCACAGCATCGCTCACGAACACCACAGCATTACTGAGGGGCACCACAGCACCACTGAATACCACCACAGCATCACGCAGGGGCACCATAGCATTGCGCAGCGCCACCACAGCATCATTCAGCGGCACCATAGCATCACTCAGTGCCACCACAGCATCAGTCAGCGCCACCACAGCATCACTCAGCGCACCACAACATCACTTAGCGTCATTACAGCATCACTGTGCGCCACCACAGCATCAGTCTGCGACACCACAGCATCCCTCAGTACCACCACACCATCACTCAGAACTACCACAGCATCTCCATAGCATCACTCAGCAGCACCACAATATCATTTAGCACCACCACAGCATCACTCAGCACCACCAGAGCATCACTGAAGTACCATAACATCACTCAGCAGCACCATAACATCACTCCACGCCACCACAGCATCATTCAGCACCACCATAGCTTCACTCAGCAACACCACATTAGCACTCAGGGGCAACATTGCATTACTCAGTACCACCACAGGGTCACTTAGCACCACCACAGCATCGCTCAGCACCACCACATCATTGCTGATCACCACCACAGCATTGTCTAGCACTACTATAGCATCACTCAGCGCCACCATAGCATCGCTTAGAACCACCACAGCAGCGCTCAGCACCACACAGCATCATCTAGTACCACCACAGCATCGCTCAGTGTCAGTACAGCATCACTTAGCGCCACCACAGCATCACCCAGCGTCACCATAGTATTACTCAGCGTCACCATAGCATCACTCAGAGCACCACATCATCGCTCACGGACACCACAGCATTACGCAGGGGCACCACAGCATCACTAAGTACCACCACAGCATCATGCAGGGGCACCATAGCATCACACAGCGGTACCATAGCATCACTGAGCGCCACTATAGCATTACTTAGTGCCACCACAGCATCACTCACCGCCACGATAGCATCACTCAGCGCCACCACAGCATCACTTAGCGGCATCACAGCATCACTTAGCGCCACCACAGCATCACTTAGTGCCACCACAGCATCACTTAGCGCCACTATAGCATCACTCAGCGCCACTATAGCATCACTCAGCGCCACCATAACATTATTTAGCGTCACGACAGCATCACTCAGCACCACAACAGTATCAGTGAGCGACACCACAGCATCCCTCAGTACTACCACAGCATCCCTCAGTACTACCACAGCATCACTTAGAACTACCACAGTATCACCATAGCATCACTGAACACCACCACAATATCATTTAGCACCACCACAGCATTACTGAGCACCACCAGAGCATCACTGAGCACTGCCATAGCATCACCGAGCAGTGCCATAGCATCATTTAGCACCACCACAGCATAGAGCACTGAGCACACTATAGTTAAGTGGTGTTAGGCGGCGAAGTTGTACAGCAAAAGAAGCAAGTGGGAAAGAGGAGAAGGGTTGTAAATAGTAGGTGTAGATTTTTTAAAGAAGTAAGCATACTGTGAACCAAATGTATGTTGTTGTTGTTTGCGCATTGTATTTATAAATGTAGTATTTTTTAGGAAATTCCGTGTAAGTGCTGCTAGGCGGTTACACGGGGAACGAAAGTAGTAAGTATGTAGGGAGGAGGAATTAGCAAATTATAGGTAAGGCCGCTCATGTGAAGCAAACATTGAACGTGAAAAATACGTTGTGTGTAATGACAACTTGTAAAGCAGCATATACACGAGCACCGATTGTTCTGCCTGCTAATTGTAATATGTACAAAACTTTATTGAAAAGTATTGTGTGCAGAAAGGAAGTATTGTGCATACAGTAATAAATAGGAAGGGAAATGTGATGCGAGTATAGCAATATTTGTGTATTGTTTGTGTGTAATATAGAGGTATTAATGATAATGTGCGCGTGGTCCGGAAATAGAAACAGACGTGTATTACGTGGCACACGTGAGCGCGCATATTTCCCGTTGTGGGAGTGTAGTTGACGACGCTCTACGGCTGCATATTGGCGCGTTAGTGCGCATTGAGATATTTTGTACGCGGTGGAGGTGGTGTAGGCGAGACGTTTGGGGAAGCAGAATAAACAGTAAGTTTTGGTAAATGATATTTATTAAATATATGGTTGTTAGTATAGATAAAGGGTGTGAACGCGGTAATTGCAATGGTAGTTTTTGTTAGTAATTGTTAATATGGTGAAACTGCATTTTGTTTAGTGTTGGGGTTCGCAATGTGTTTATTGTGTAAAGTATGTTAATGATTGTGTACGAAAAGGTATTTTATGTAGTGGGGGTAAGTGCAAATTTGAGGTTATGAGAGGTTAAAAGTAAAGGAAGTATTTGCAGTGCGGTTTTGAACGTGTTTGTGTGTTGTGTTATGAGCTGTTGGTAATGTGAGTGCTGTGAGGTGACGAGGTGGCAGGAAGAATAGCAAGGTGCGTGGGTGGTAGCAAAAACGTATTAAGCATGGTTTGATTACAGTTTAAGCAATCTAAAAGTGAGCAATCTGGGACGTATATATTGTATTGATATATGGAATGTAGTGTGTGCAACGTAAATTCGCATATTTATTGCATGTTAACGTGCTTATTTACTGTTATGATATATAGGATAGTACCTATTACTGCTGTGTATACTTTTGTCCGTTAGTGCGTGGCACCATTACATAACTTTGTAGTATATGTTTAATAAAGGCGATAAAAGTAAAACGGTAAAGGGATGCAAAGTAATATAATGCCGGAGGTTTATGTAGTTAATTATGGATAAAGATTTAAGGGGCATGCACAAATGTAATTGTGTTATGTATCAGTAGCAAGTTGTGAGTTTCCTGTTGGGAGGGGACGCGCAAAGCGAAAGTACTAATTTGTTAAGGGGAGTCAGGTAATAAATAAAAAGGCAAGCTTGCTTTTACGGAGGAAACATATTGGAAAACAATTGTGTTTTATTGTGCGTAGCGCATTGTATCTGGAAATGCAGTATACGCTATAGAATGTTTTAAGTGTTACTACTACGTACAATGGAGAGTGGAAAAGAAAGTGGGCGGGAAGGAGGAGAGTAGTAAATAATGGTTAGGAATTGAGGATGTGGACAGAGAAAAGGGAAGTGGGGTAAGGGGGTGGGCTAGTATAAAATGGTTAGATTGGCTTGGGAACAAAAGATGGCATAAAAAATGCATTGCGCTGTTGCGGTTAGTGGTGTTGGGTATTGATTTGTAGAGGGGAAAACAAGGAAGTGGGAAAGAGGAGAGGGGTTGCAAGTAATAGGTGTAGTTTTTTTATGAAGGAAAAAAACTGTAAACAAAGTGCATGTTGTTGTTAGTGCATTGCATTTACGAATGTGGTATTTGTGCGAAGATTTGTTGTAAGTGCTGCTAGGCGGTTACACGGAGAGCGAAAGTAGTAAGTATGTAGGGAGGGGGATTAGCAAATTGTGGTTAAGGCAGAGTATGCGAAGCAAACATTGAGCATGAAACATGTGTGTTTTGTAGCGAAAGCTGGTAAAGCAGCACATACAGGAACACCTATTTTTTTGCCTGCTAATTGTAATACGTGCAAAACTTTATTGAAAAATATTGCGTGCACAAAGTATTGTAAGACAGTAAGAAATAGGAAGGGAAACAGAAGGCATAGGTAAGATTCCAATTGTAATGTGGGAAAGGAACCTTTTGTATAAGTTTTAGTGTTGTATATAGAATTTTATATCGCAGTATATGTAATAAGGTTAGTAATAC
Organism: Calotriton arnoldi; assembly: GCA_963921515.1. NCBI lineage: Eukaryota > Metazoa > Chordata > Amphibia > Caudata > Salamandridae > Calotriton > Calotriton arnoldi. Next base: position 6,865,726 of record CAWUFW010000013.1, on the reverse strand, counting down.
GTATGTAAATATTTTTTCCCAAAACTGCTAAAGCAGCACATACAGGAACACCTATTTTTTTGCCTGCTAATTGTAATACGTGCAAAACTTTAAGGGAAACAGAAGGCATAGGTAAGATTCCAATTGTAATGTGGGAAAGGAACCTTTTTTTAAAGTTTTTGTGTTGTATATAAATTTTATTTTGCAGTGTGTGCAATAAGGTCTGTAATACGTATGTAATTTTTACCTATATGCGGCGTACATATGTATACTAGTATGTGATATTGTGCGTGTTTGTTATTAATGACACTGTTTGGCAGCACTTTAATGAGCAACCACTTTCTTGTTTCAAAAAGTAGCACGTATAAAACGTTTAATAAAGTAGGGTTGCTGAAATGAAGTAAATATGTTATTTTAAAAATGTATTTTGTTGTGCTTAGCGCATTGTATTTGGGAACGCAGTATGCGTTTGATGTTTGTCTTAAAAGCTACTGAAAGGCAATGTTTGGCATTTGTACTTTGAGCATGTAGATATTTATTGTGATACGAGTACTGCAATATGCGCGTATTTTTATGTATGATATAGGGGGGATTAAGGATAGTGTGCGCGTGCTATGGAAATAGAACCAGACGTGCTATTACGTGGCAGACGTTTGCGCGCATATTTCCTATTGTGGGAGTGTTGCTGACGACGGAGTGCGCGCGCATAATGGCGCGTTACTGCGAGTGAGATATTTTGTGCACGGTGGAGGTAGTCTAGCAATTTTAGGCGAGAAGTTTGTGAAAGTATATAAACCGTAAGTGTTCTGTAATTAAAGTAATTAAAAAAATGTTTTTAGTATGAAAAAGGTCGAAAACGTGTGAATTGTAATGCTGTTTTTTTGTTAGTACTTGCTAGTACGGTAAAACTGTATCATTATTGTTTAGTGTTGGTGCTAGCAATGTGTTTATTGTGTGAAGTATGTTGAAGATTGTATCCAAAAAGCTATTTTATGTAGTGCGGGTAAGTGTAAATTTTTGGTTTTAGAGGGTAAAAGTAAAAGAAGTATGCGCGGTGTGGTTTTAAACGCGCTTGTGTAATTATTACAAGGTGTTGGTAATATGAGTGTTGTGTGGTGACGACGTGGGAGGGAGAATGGCAAGGCGGATGGGTGGTAGCAAAAACTTTTTAGGTATGCTTTAGCGTAAGTTACCATGATATGAAATGGAACGTTATTGGATGCATATATTGTATTAATACATGTATTTAGTTGTGCTTAGCGCATTGTATTTGGGAACGCAGCATGCGTTTGACGTAAGCTTTAAGAGCTGCTGAACGGCAATATTTGATATTGTTACTTTTAGCATGTAAATATTTATAGTGATACAAATATAGCAATATGCGCGTATTTTTATGTATGATATAGGGGGGGCATTAATGATAGTGTGCGCGTGTATTACGCGGCAGACGTCCGCGCGCATATTTCCTGCTGTAGGAGTGTTGCTGACGACGCAGTGCACGTGCACGTGCACAATGGTGCATTAGTGTGTAGTGTGTATTGAGATATTTTGTGCGCCGTGGAGGTAATTTAGCAATTGCAGGCAAGAAGTTTGTGAACGTATATGAACAGTAAGTTTTTCTGAATTATATGAATTAGATGTGTGTTTTGAGTATGAAAAAAGGTGGAAAATGTGGGAATGGGAATGCACGTTTTTTTTTTTAGTTACTGCTTGCTAGTACGGTAAAACCGTATTATTGTTTACTGTTGGTGTTAGCAATGTGTTTATTGTGGGAAGTATGTAGAATATTGTATAAAAAAGCTAAGTATACTGTATGTATTAATGGAGTACTTGCTATTAAATTTATTGTAAGTGCTGTTACGTGGCTACATGGACAGCAAAAGTAGTAAGTATGGAGAGCGGAAGGGGATTAGCAAATTAGAAATAGTTCATATGAAAACCGATTGTATAAATTGAGCATTGTGTTAGCAAAAGTTGTACGCGATATAAAATGTGCTTTAAGTATTGCTAGGAGGGGATGTGGAGAGCAGTAGGAGCAAGTATAGGTAAGCATATATAGTGAATTATAGGCAGACAGTGAGAGGTTATGGGTAAATATAAGTGTGTTATGTATGAGCGGTAAATTGTGAGAGTGCTGCTTATTGAGGACGGGGAGAAATAAAGGGGGAAGATAGGGGGTAGAAAAGGGGAGGGGGAGAGAGACAGTATATAAGAAAGTATATTGCTGAGATGTAGCAAATATGTTTTGAGTGAAATGTATTTTGTTATGCTTAGCACATTGCATTTGAGATTGCAGCATGAACTATAACATTTGGATTAAGTACTGCTGAGCGGCAACTTGTAGGAAATAGCGCGCTAGAATAGTTTATGTGAAGAGCATATTACATAAGTAAGACGCAATATATAGCCTTAATTGTATTGTGTTTGTGAATGGTGAATGCGGTCTAAAATGTGCTTTGAAATGGTGCCAGGTGGTAAGTTGAGAAAGCGCTGCGTGTTGGGTACGCCGAAAAGGAAAAGAAGGAAGTGAGGGGGGGAGGGGTGGAAGAAAGTAAGGAAAGAGGTAGTAGACAATAAGGTAGGGTTAATGGTATAGAGCAAAGCTGGGGAAATAAAAAGTGTTGTGCTTAGCGAATGTATTTGCAGATGCAGCATGGGTCATAACGTTTACCTTAAGTGGTGGTAGGCGGCAATTTGAAGAAACAAAAAATTAAGTAGGTAGGGAGGGAAGTAGTAAATAGCGTAGTAAATTGTTTATATGAAAACAGATTGCATAAAGAAAACGTATAGTATTGCGTTGACGGCATTGTGCTGGTAAAAGCTGTACGTAATGTAAAATGTGCTTTAAGTGTTGGCGGGCGGCAACGTAGAGAGCGAAAGCAGCAAGTATATGGGGGTTGGGAGTAGCAAAATATTGGGAAGGATGCTCTTAAAAGCAAACGGCGAACATACAAATAATGACAATTACAAATCAAAGTACCTAGGTACTAAAAAATTAGGAGGAATTTCTAAACTGGTATATTATAATGAGAACTGCAGTTTGTACCGAAGAGTAACGAAAAGCAGTTGTAAATGTAGTATGTTATCTATATTATAGTTGCTTGTAAAGAAGGGAGAATGGCGGTACTACGATAACAACGAAAGTTTCAGACTGTAAAATGTTTGAGTACTGACCGTTGTTTTGAATAAGTTGTAGTTTTGATCGGCGACGCCTGGAAGATTCCTGCTAATAATTGTGTTTGCTGGAAAGATTCCAAGTGGTTGTGGCCTGTGTACATAAAGGAAGCAAAAAAGCGCATTATTGTTTTGCAAAAAACCACGTAATAAAACCAGTAGCCGATTTAGCATATTGTGTGTAGGAAGTATAGGACAGAAAGTGTTGTTCTAATAAAGAAAAACAAACGTAATGCGAGCGAGATAAAAGGCAGTGAAAAAAACAAACGGAATGCGAACGAGACAAAAGGCATGAAAAGCGTATGAAATAGGTGTTATAGAAGTTTGTAATAAAGGAGCAAACATAGGCAATATATGTTAGTTTAACGGAAACGCTACGTAAGGTAAGAATACGTAAAATTGTATTTGGCAAAACTTACTTGTTTTAAAGAAGTTCTCGACAGGGAGATGTAGGGCTTCAGCGATGTATAGGGCAGTGGTGCTGAAAGGGTTTGCGAATGTTTACTGCATCGGTGTTAAGTAGAGGACTAAGGGGAAAGATAGCGATCTGTAGGAGTAATAAAATAGTAAAACACATGTGGCACGGGAAATGCATGGCGATGGTGTGAAGATGGCTCAGTGTTAGTAAATAGCGTGGGAAACTTTAACAAAAACAAAGGTCTTTAGGCAGACAAAATATGTTAGGTGAATTTGTAGAACGTCCTGAAAGAGAAATGTTGGCAAGGTTGACACATAATGCGCATAGCATAAAAGAAGGGTTTTGCAGCAAAACATATTTGTTTGTATTGGTGCGACACATAACGCAACGAAAATATTAGTTGCAGCTTAAGGAAGAAAAAAAAACGGGAATTTTTATTGTATGGCAAGGCACTGTATGAAATGTAAAAATTACCCGGTACGTTTAAGATTAGAAATATAAAGGGTAAATGTTTGTAATACAACTAAAAATGCAAAGCATTATATTAATGCGTACGCCACAACCGGTACGCACGCATAAATGCTGCAAATGTAAAACTTACAACCATGGCATGCATATATTTAGCACTTGTTTAACGATAAAGAACAGGTATTGATAAAACGTGTACGCTTGCGCATGCATTTTAGAATATTTGGACTGTAGTAGAACAGGAAAAAGCATGCGAACATGGCGCTATGCAGACACATGTACATATTTTATTTTTTGAACCATTGTAGCGCATAGTCAATTTGTGTCTGCGATATGTTGAGCAACAGTCGCGTGTATATATTAACTGTTTTTTTGTGGTTATGGTAAACAGTAAGCACTTTGCAGACAAAATATGTTAGGTGAATTCGTAGAACGTACGGAAAGAGAAATGTTGGCAAGGTTGACACATACTGCGCATAGGATGAAAGAGGAGTTTCGAAGCAAAACGCATTTGGTTGTATTGGTGCGACACATAACGCAACGAAAATATTAGTTGCAACGTAAGAAAAAAAAAACGAAATTGTTATTGTATGGCAAGGCGCTGTATGAAATGTAGAAATTACCCGGTACGTTTAAGATCAGAAATGTAAAGGGTAAATGTGTGTTATACAACTAAAAATGCAAAGCATTATATAAATGTGAAAGTTGCAACCATGGCATGCATATATCTAGCACTTGTTTATTGATAAAGAACACGTATTGATAAAACAAGTACGCTTGCGCATGCATATTACAATATTTGTACTGTAGTAGAACAGAAAAAAGCATGCGAACATGGCACCATGCAGACACACGTACATATTTCATCTTGTAAACCACTGTAGCGCATGGTCAATTTGTGTCTGCGACATGTTAAGCAACACTCGCGTGTATATATTAACTCTTTTTTTGTGGTTATGGTAAACAGTAAGCACTTTGAAAACATGGCGCCATTTAGACGCGTCCTTATTTTGTGCTTGGGAAGTAAAGTACTGAGCAAAAAAGACGAGGTGTGATGACATGGCGCCAGCAAGACGCACACTTATGTTGTAGATGTAAGATGCTAAGCAGCCAAGCACGAGCAAATAACAATAGATGCGATGACATGGCGCCAGCCTAACGCATTTGCGTCTCCTGTTTATGAGGTGCTAAAACAAAGCAAAGCGGCAAGCAGGAGACGTGTTAACGCGGCATCACTAATACGCGTGCACATATCCTGTCCTGCAACTTCAGCTAACGCCTCTGTATGCGTTCACAGCTGATGTCTGTGAGGTGTGATGACATGGCGCCAGCAAGACGCACACTTATCTTGTAGATGTAAGATGCTAAGCAGCCAAGCACGAGCAAATAACAATAGATGCGATGACATGGCGCCAGCCTAACGCATTTGCGTCTCCTGTTTATGAGGTGCTAAAACAAAGCAAAGCGGCAAGCAGGAGACGTGTTAACGCGGCATCACTAATACGCGTGCACATATCCTGTCCTGCAACTTCAGCTAACGCCTCTGTACGCGTTCACAGCTGATGTCTAAAAAGCAAAGCGGCAAGCAGGAGGCGTGTTAACGCGCCATCAGTAATACGCGTGCACATATCCTGTCCTGCAACTTCAGCTAACGCCGCCGCCGTACGCGTTCACAGCTGACGCCGCCGTACGCGTTCATAGCTAATGTCTAAAAAACAAAGCGGCAAGCAGGAGCTGCGTGTTAACGCGGCATCAGGAATGCACGTGCACATATCCTGTCATGCAACTTCAGCGAACGGCGCCATACGCGTTCACAGCTGATGTCTTTTAAGCGTGTGCACATCTCATGTCCCGCATCGGAGCAAAAGTCGGCAACAATAGATCTCGCATAGCGAGCAGCGCATGGCGCTGCATCGCTAGGCGAGACCTAAAAAACCAACACATACAGTCATACACGTGAGACGAGAGCAATGAATACAAAGATAACACTGATTACCATACAGCAATAAAAACCAATAAAAGCCAAGTCCAAACAACAACACGTTCATCAGTCGGGTCTAGACAGCCTGGATCTCAGCGCAGCACGAAAAAACAGAAACAGCACGTAAAACATGATTATTCGAAAGCAGCTGCAGATACATGAGTGCAGGACGTACTACAGTTCAGGGACTTCAACAACGGGATCATGAACTGCTTTCTGGGCACACTAAAATATTTGCAGAACATTATAAAATGTAAAGTGTACTGGGGAGGCCTACTGTCACAGACTCAGGGCAACATGGTGCCAGGATGAAACTAGCCCCTGGGGGTTGCCTGAAGATGGTGAAACAAGTTAAACCTAAACCTGGCCTGCACAAATCTGTCCCTCGCGTTGGATACCTGAGCTGAATATGGCTACGGGCCCTGAACTGTTTTCAGAAGCATATGTCCCTGCACCATGAGTTTCATCATCTCTGCTTGTTCTCAATGCTAAAAGAGACAGCGAGTGGGAATTAAAAAATATGTCTGCCTGGCCGTCTATTCCGCTTGAGTCCCTTCCTGGTCCACGTTTTAAATTCAGCACATCAAAGGACTAAGGGCAACTATTTCAGCTAAATATCTTAATCGAAGCTCCTCATGGACAGAGAAGGCCCTGCCCCATTCGTCTCAAAAATTGATTTTCAGCGGCCTGAATTTTGTCAATCTTCACATACCCTCATACCTCACTGCCATACAGGACCTGTGAAATTTATTTGGCCAGATAGATATTGAGGAAAATACATGGCGACCAAGACCCCAACCTGCGTTCAAAGTTGGCCACTGCCGCCGTGGCCTTAACAAGTGTACATCTCTTCCCTTCAATCAGGGGCTTCCAATTATTGCTAACATCAAACGACACTCCTAAGTAGGGAAAGGCCGAGACTTTAGCCAGAGTGTGAGTGGCCACCTTAAATGTCTTGGAACTAGTGGAGCGAGGGCCAACTACCATAACATATGGCTTACTAAAAGTTAATGCCAGATCCAGACTACCCATAAAGGTAACAAACTTGGCCAATAATAGCTGCAGCCTCACAGCAGTGCGGGCCATGAGAACCGGATCGTCAGCATATAATAATACAGGAAGAGATCTGATTCCCACCCTCGGACAGTCAGCCTAGACGGAGAGAAGGGCTTGCTCGAAAACATCAATATAGAGGGTGAACAGGATGGGAGCAAGAAAACACCCCTGGCGAACACCCCTACTTGTGGAAAAAGGTTGGGTGCGACCCGCGCCTTGTGAAAAGCGCACCAATGCCAAGGTGCTAGAATGCAGGGGTGATAAGAGAGCCACAATATTCAGGTCCACCCCATCCCCAGGAGAAAGCCCACAGCTTCCTGCGGTTAACCCTATCAAAGGCGGACGTGCCAGGTGGAGAGATTCCAACTGGGCGACCGTAAACTTTTTCATAAACAAGTATAAGTTCAAATTTTGATCCATGTCGACCTGCCGGGACTACAGTCATATTGAACCGCTGAGAATATCTCACTAGCATCGGCCCACACCATCAACCTATTTAAAATTACCCTCCCAGAACCTTCACTACAGCATCAATTAATGAAATGGGGTAGTAACACTTGGGGATGTCCGTATCCACCTTCTTGGAAACCGGCATGAGGACCACTGTAGACCATGAGGGCAGCACCCACGCCCGGCAGCAGAATTCAAGACCAGGGTCAGGATTGGGCCCCAAATCTTTACTTTATTCTTGACCAAGTCAGCGGGGATCCCATCAGGTCCAGGAGCCTTGTCACGCGAAAGCGAGAAAATGCCCTGAGAGACTTTGTCTAATGTGAAATCCACTCCGCTCCTATTCTTTGTAGCTCCTGCCCTGTCCACTCCGCTCCTATTCTTTATAGCTCCTGCCCTGTCCACTCCGCTCCTATTCTTTGTAGCTCCTGCCCTGTCCACTCCGCTCCTATTCTTTGTAGCTCCTGCCCTGTCCACTCCGCTCCTATTCTTTGTAGCTCCTGCCCTGTCCACTCCGCTCCTATTCTTTGTAGCTCCTGCCCTGTCCACTCCGCTCCTATTCTTTGTAGCTCCTGCCCTGTCCACTCCGCTCCTATTCTTTGTAGCTCCTGCCCTGTCCACTCAGCTCCTATTCTTTATAGCTCCTGCCCTGTCCACTCCGCTCCTATTCTTTGTAGCTCCTGCCCTGTCCACTCAGCTCCTATTCTTTATAGCTCCTGCCCTGTCCACTCCACTCCTATTCTTTGTAGCTCCTGCCCTGTCCACTCCGCTCCTATTCTTTGTAGCTCCTGCCCTGTCCACTCCGCTCCTATTCTTTGTAGCTCCTGCCCTGTCCACTCAGCTCCTATTCTTTATAGCGCCTGCCCTGTCCACTCCGCTCCTATTCTTTGTAGCTCCTGCCCTGTCCACTCAGCTCCTATTCTTTATAGCTCCTGCCCGGTCCACTCCGCTCCTATTCTTTGTAGCTCCTGCCCTGTCCACTCAGCTCCTATTCTTTATAGCTCCTGCCCTGTCCACTCCGCTCCTATTCTTTGTAGCTCCTGCCCTGTCCACTCCGCTCCTATTCTTTGTAGCTCCTGCCCTGTCCACTCAGCTCCTATTCTTTATAGCTCCTGCCCTGTCCACTCCGCTCCTATTCTTTGTAGCTCCTGCCCTGTCCACTCCGCTCCTATTCTTTGTAGCTCCTGCCCTGTCCACTCCGCTCCTATTCTTTGTAGCTCCTGCCCTGTCCACTCCGCTCCTATTCTTTATAGCTCCTGCCCTGTCCACTCCGCTCCTATTCTTTGTAGCTCCTGCCCTGTCCACTCAGCTCCTATTCTTTATAGCTCCTGCCCTGTCCACTCCGCTCCTATTCTTTGTAGCTCCTGCCCTGTCCACTCAGCTCCTATTCTTTATAGCTCCTGCCCTGTCCACTCCGCTCCTATTCTTTGTAGCTCCTGCCCTGTCCACTCCGCTCCTATTCTTTGTAGCTCCTGCCCTGTCCACTCCGCTCCTATTCTTTGTAGCTCCTGCCCTGTCCACTCCGCTCCTATTCTTTATAGCTCCTGCCCTGTCCACTCCGCTTCTATTCTTTGTAGCTCCTGCCCTGTCCACTCCGCTCCTATTCTTTGTAGCTCCTGCCCTGTCCACTCCGCTCCTATTCTTTGTAGCTCCTGCCCTGTCCACTCCGCTCCTATTCTTTATAGCTCCTGCCCTGTCCACTCCGCTCCTATTCTTTATAGCTCCTGCCCTGTCCACTCCGCTCCTATTCTTTATAGCTCCTGCCCTGTCCACTCCGCTCCTATTCTTTGTAGCTCCTGCCCTGTCCACTCAGCTCCTATTCTTTATAGCTCCTGCCCTGTCCACTCCGCTCCTATTCTTTGTAGCTCCTGCCCTGTCCACTCCGCTCCTATTCTTTGTAGCTCCTGCCCTGTCCACTCCGCCTCCTATTCTTTGTAGCTCCTGCCCTGTCCACTCCGCTCCTATTCTTTATAGCTCCTGCCCTGTCCACTCAGCTCCTATTCTTTATAGCTCCTGCCCTGTCCACTCCGCTCCTATTCTTTGTAGCTCCTGCCCTGTCCACTCCGCTCCTATTCTTTGTAGCTCCTGCCCTGTCCACTCCGCTCCTATTCTTTGTAGCTCCTGCCCTGTCCACTCAGCTCCTATTCTTTATAGCTCCTGCCCTCTCAACGCGAATGGAAGGTTTCTCAATGTGAGTGGTCGCGACCTGCCGCGACCACTCTCACGGAGAAATCCGACTGCCCGCATTGAGAAAACTCGCCGGTAGGTTGATTTTCATTGCTTGCGTTCCCTAACTAGACCTTGGTGAGTGCAAGTGAGGAAAAATCTCGTGGGGAAGTGGATTTTCCTCTCTCGCCCTTGCCATCTTGACATTGACGAGTGCGAGCGAGGAAAAAAACTCCACTCTGCTACACAGAGTTATTGGGAACTCCGCCTGCTCTGCGCAACGCAAAGTGCAGAAAACTCTGCAAACTCCACGAACAGAGCAGAATTCACCGCCCAGGTTTACCTTAAACTCGAACAGCAAATCATACTTAGACTGGACTAACTGTGGGGGTTCGCATGACAACGGTTCAGTTTGGGTCCCCGCGATAACTAAAATGCTCCTATGGTTAGGGGCCACCATGCGTCTCTTCCGCTTACACCTAGGGCTGACAAAGGGGCTTAAGAGCGTGGGTTTTGATCCCACCCTCCAACCTAAAAGGAAGAGCTGTAACCACCCGGGAAACAACCCTGATCACCCTCCGGTGTTGCTTATACCACTTGACTCCACTACCCTAGTAGGAGCATTAGAGCAGCAGGGGGAACAGGGAAAGGCCAAGGGAAAGCTGTCTCCTGATAAAGACAGCCCTGTCTCAGCCAGCTCATTCTCCTTGGAAACAACCCCAGCTGCTCGAGTCAAGAAACGCTCGATGGTAGAGACTCGTGAAGCGACATGCGGTGACGAGGATATAGCGGCAGGTGCTTTTCTTTTCCCCATGATTACAATGATCGAAGCACAATGCTAGGGTGAGGGAGAGAGACTAGTAGGCTAAACTTAGAGGCAATGCACTAATGAGCACTAAATACCAATGGAATGCAGGAAAGCAAACCACACACCCTACCCCACCGATAACACCAAACAAACAAAAGTTATGTGCTGAATCTTTTAAGTCAAAATGAAAACCCCCAACAGAAGAACGCCTTCACATCCAGGGATATATCACAGCAGTTCCACGCCCAGTCCCAGAAGAGAATAGTAATCGGTATACCATGAGGGCACTGGTGATGCCAAATCACAGCCAAAGCCAGTGGTGATTACACCAGTCCAATGTCAGCAAAATAAAAACCCAAGCGAGAATCGACCAGGGACTGGAAAATGTACCTTTTGCTCAACCTACAAGTCCAAAGGGATTGCATTTTTTTTTTTTCCTATGTGTCGTTGTTATTCTATTCTCTAGCAACACACGTTTACTGTGTAACACTGTTTTTTTCCCATGTTTTACTATGCTCCTGTAACTGATGTTATTGGTAACTTGTAACTCGCTAATCCTCATGTAAAGCGCTCTGATACCTCCGGGTCTAGCCAGCGCTATATAAAACTCATCAAATAAAAAAATAAAAAAATTGCAAGCGGACTTGATGGCAACCAGCAGAACACCCAAGGGGGGTGGCCCTGCCCCGCCTCTTCCTGGTGCTGACTGGCGCAGACGGGCCTCCCCTTAGCGCATCAGGAGAATCATCGGCGCTGTAAGCGCTAAGGTGTTGCTCCTCCCTCGTGCACCTGTGCCAGAGCCTCCAGGCCGATGTATTATTGGGATTGGAGTTCCCCTAACAATGTCCGACAATACCGGAGCAGTCCATGCTTCCTGCGCGGTGGGAGAATCAGAGGCGCTATAAGCGCTGGGGTGTTCTCCACCCCCTTCCTCCCGTGCCAGCGCCTCCAGGCACGATGTATTACGGGATTGGAGTCCCCATAACAATCCATATATCCATCACAAAAGGAAGGTCTGAGGAGATTTAGAGACCTGCAACGGTTGACTCCCAAATGATTCACTGACACAACATCGATGTAAAAAATATCGATGTTAAAAATATTAAGGAAAAATATGGACAACAAAAATATCGACTCCTATACATAAACAGGTATGTACAAAAATATCGACTAAAAAATATTGATGTAAAAAATATAGATGTATAAAATATCGACTTTTATATAAATATAAAATAAAATAATATATATTAAATATAATTTTCACAAAATAAAATAAATTTAATATACATTTAAATAAAATATAACAAATAAACTTAATAAAAAAATAAACACACAAACAATAATTTATACATATATATTTACTTTAAAACAATTAATAAACTATTCTTTTTAATTTATGTTAAAGTTTAAAATAATATAAAAATAAAAATATATATTAATGATTTAAAATATAAAAAACAAAAAATCTATAATAAATAAAACATTAAACTATTAAAAAATATTTAAACTTACATTTCAGAATACAATCAGTGCAACAGTAGGAAAAGTGTTGGATAGCAAAGGGGTAAAAATAACTATTCCCACTCCAGTGACTGCAACAGTAGGGTAAGTGTTGGATAGCGGAGAAATTAAATTTACTATTCCAACTCCAGTGAGTGCAACAGTAGCGAAAGTGTTGGATAGCGGAGGGGTAGAAATTACTATTCCCACTCCAAAGAGTGCAACTGTAGGGAAAGTGTTGGATAGTGGAGGGGTAAAAATTCCAATTCCCACTCCAAAAAGTGCAACAGTAGGGAAAGTGTTGGATAGCGGAAGGGTAAAAATTACTATTCCCACCCCACTGAGTGCAACAGTAGGATAAGTGTTGGATAGCGGAGGGGTAAAATGTACTATTCCCACTCCACTGAGTGCAACAGTAGGGAAAGTGCTGGATAGCAAAGGGGTAAAAATTACTATTCCCACTCCAGTGAGTGCAACAGTAGGGAAAGTGTTGAATTGTGGAGGGGTAAAAATTACTATTCCAACTCCAGTGAGTGCAACAGTAGGGAAAGTGTTGGATAGCAGAGGGGTAAAATTTACTATTCCCACTCCAGTGAGAGCAACAGTAGGGAAAGTGTTGTATAGCGGAGGGGCAAAAATGACTATTCCCACTCCAAAGAGTGCAACAGTAGAGAAAGTGTTGGATAGCGGAGGGGTAAAAATTACTATTCCCACTCCACTAAATGCAAAAGTAGGATAAGTGTTGGATAGCGGAGGGGTAAAATCTTTTATTCCCACTCCGGTGAGTAGAACAGTAGGGAAAGTGTTGGATAGCAAAGGGGTAAAATTACTATTCCCAATCCAATGAGTGCAACAGTAGGGAAAGTGTTGGATAGCGGAGGGGTAAAAATTACTATTCCAACTCCAGTGAGTGCAACAGTAGGGAAAGTGTTGGATAGCGGAGGGGTAAAATTAACTATTCCCACTCCAGTGAGTGCAACAGTAGGAAAAGTGCTTGATAGCGGAGGGGTAAAAATTACCATTCCCACTCCAGTGAGTGCAACAGTAGGGAAAGTGTTGGATAGCGGAGTGGTAAAAATTACTATTCCAACTCCAGTGAGTGCAACAGTAGGGAAAGTGTTGGATAGCGGAGGGGTAAATATTACTATTCCCACTCCAGTGAGTGCAACAGTAGGTAAAGTGCTGGATAGCGGAGAGGTAAAAATTACTATTCCCACTCCAGTGAGTGCAAAATTAGGGAAAGTGTTGGATAGCGGAGAGACAAAAATTACTATTCACACTCAAACAGTTGTAAAAAAAAATATATTAATTTTTTTTTTAAAATCATACAACTAAATAAACAATATTTAAAAAATGAAAAATCTAATATATTAAATATATAAAAATAAAACATATTATAATATTAATTACATATAACAAAAACCTACAAATATTATATAAAATAAAATAATAAATACATTTAAAAACAAATTCAACTAGAAAATATTGACAAACAAAAAATTAATTAATACATAAATGTATTTCTTTTATTTCCTACCCTATAACATCACACCAAAAACAAAACACTTCAACATTTTAAATTAAATGTACTTCCATAATTAACATAATTAATAATCAAGTACAAAAATATTATTAATAAATAAAACTAATATACATTAATTGACTACACACACTTTAACACTATAATATCCACAACAAACACCTAAATTAAACTATAAAATAATAAAACACATTTAAAACTTATTTTTAAATTAAAAACTATTACTATTAACAACTAATAATAAAGTAACTAACATTTATTTAATACCCACCCTTTACCCCTTTAAAAGTAAAAACAACACACACAAAAATAAACAATTACTTAAAATAAATATCAAATAATTGACATTAATTAACAACTATATCTTAATTAATTAAACAAAAATTACTTCCCACCCTTTACTCCTATAAACACCACAACACACACCTAAAACTAGTTACACAATGACCATAATAACATTTTAATTAATTTAATTTATATCAATTAACAAAAAATTAATAATAAAAAATAAATAAACTACTTAACAACCTTTACCCCTATAAACCCCTAAAACACAAACCCAAAATTAATTACACAAATACCAGAATTAATTACCAATTAATTATTTAAAATTAATGAACAACCAATTATTAATTCATCAATTAAAAATAAATTACTTCCCACCCTTTACACCTATAAACACCACAACACACACCTAAAATTAATTACACAATTACCATAATTAATCACCAATTAATTAATTAACATGTATTAACAACCAATTATTAATTAATTCATAATAAATTACTTTACACATTTAAAATTATAAAATCTCAATTAAACAAATATTAATAAATAAAAAATAATCAATTAATTTAATATAATTAAATTACTTCCCACCCTATTCCCCTATAAACCCACAACCCGCTACGGAACTAAAAACGCTAAATTCAAATAAAAAAGAATTAATAACTACTAAAAATGTAACACATATATTAAAAACACAAACAATTCTTATACAAAAAAATGCACATCTCATACATATAATATATATACTAAAATACATAACATTAATTAAAAAAACGATATTTTTAACAACTATATTTTTGCAATGATATTAAACACTTCGATATTTTTAAAATCGATATTACTTACCTTAAGTTGATATTCTTGACCACGATATTCTTACTGTCGATATTTCTGAACCACGATATTTATTACTCGATATTTGTGCAACTCAATATTTTTTACTCGATATTCGGCACCCCCCCCACAACCTATAAGTCTACCACAAACAAGAAACCCATGGGTCTAGGAAACGTCTCCCTTTCAACAGTATCTATACTTCACTGCAACACTTACAACAGTTCAGTATCGGTGCTTCACTTCAAGCTTTCAAATGTATCAACACTTCATTGCAGCCCTTTCAACAGTATCTATACTTCGCTGCAACCCTTTCAACAGTATCTATACTTCACAGCAACCCTTTCAACAGTATCGATACTTCACACCAACCCTTTCAACAGTATCGATACTTCACAGCAACCCTTTCGACAGTATCGATACTTCACAGCAACCCTTTCAACAGTATCGATACTTCAGTGCAACACTTACAACAGTTCAGTATCGGTGCTTCACTGCAAGCTTTCAAATGTATCAACACTTCATTGCAGCCCTTTCAACAGTATCTATACTTCGCTGCAACCCTTTCAACAGTATCTATACTTCACAGCAACCCTTTCAACAGTATCGATACTTCACAGCAACCCTTTCAACAGTATCGATACTTCACAGCAACCCTTTCGACAGTATCGATACTTCACAGCAACCCTTTCAACAGTATCGATACTTCAGTGCAACACTTACAACAGTTCAGTATCGGTGCTTCACTGCAAGCTTTCAACGGTATCACCACTTCACTGCAGCACTTTCAACAGTATCTATACTTCACTGCAACCCTTTTGCAAGTATCTATACTTCACTGCAGTCCTTTTAACAGTGTCTATACTTCACAGCAACCCTTTCAACAGTATCTATACTTCATTGCAACCCTTTCCTTTCCGTAAACAATATCTGCTCTTCACTGCAACTCTTTCAACATTACAGTATCTACACTTCACTGCATCCCTTTAAAGAGTATTTATACTTCACTGTAACCCTTTCAATAGAACAGTATCTGCTCTTCACTGCAACCCTTTCAAAATTACAGTATCTATGCCTCACTGCATTCCTTCAACAGTATAGTATCTACACTTAAATGCAGCCCTTTCAACAGTATCTATACTTCACTGCAACCCTTTCAACAGTGTCTATACTTCACTGCAACCATTTCAACAGTACAGTATCTGTGTCTCACTGTTCAGTAGCACTTTTTTAATGGGAGTACCAGCCTTAGTACCAACTTCCAGCTGCCCTTGTCAGTAGCCTTTTTGAAGGGGCAGTGCCAGCCCCACTGTTCATCACTTTTGAAGGGGCAGTGCCAGCTTCACTGTTCATCACTTTTGAAGGGGCAGTGCCAGCCCCACTGTTCAGTATCACTTTTGAAGGGGCAGTGCCAGCCCCAATGTTCATCACTTTGGAAGGGACAGTGTCAGCCTCACTGTTCGTACCTTTTGAAGGGGCAGTGCCAGCCACACTGTTCAGTATCACTTTTGAAGGGGCAGTGCCAGCCCCACTGTTTAGTATCACTTTTGAAGGGGCAGTGCCAGCCCCACTGTTCATCACTTTTGACAGGGCAGTGCCAGCCCCACTGTTCATCACTTTGGAAGGGGCAGTGCCAGCCTCACTGTTCATCACTTTTGAAGGGGCAGTGCCAGCCCCAGTTCATCACTTTTGAAGGGGGCTGTTCATCACTTTTGAAGGGGCAGTGCCAGCCCAACTGTTCATCACTTTTGAAGAGGCAGTGCCACCCCCACTGTTCATCACTTTTGAAGGGGCAGTGCCACCCTCACTGTTCATCACTTTGGAAGGGGCAGTGCCAGCCCCACTGTCCATCACTTTTGAAGGGGCAGTGCCAGCCCCACTGTTCAGTATCACTTTGGAAGGGGCAGTGCCAGGCCCACTGGTTATCACTTTTGAAGGGGCAGTGCCACCCTCGGTGTTCATCACTTTGGAAGGGGCAGTGCCAGCCCCACTGTTCAGTATCACTTTTGAAGGGGCAGTGCCAGCCCCACTGTTCATCACTTTTGAAGGGGCATTGCCAGCCCCACTATTCGGTATCACTTTGGAAGGGGCAGTGCCAGCCCCAGTGTTGATCACTTTTGAAGAGGCAGTGCCAGCCCCACTGTTCATCACTTTGGAAGGGACAGTGTCAGCCTCACTGTTCATCACTTTTGAAGGGGCAGTGCCAGCCCCACTGTTCATCGCTTTGGAAGGGACAGTGTCAGCCTCACTATTCATCACTTTTGACAGGGCAGTGCCAGCCCCACTGTTTAGTATCACTTTTCAAGGGGCAGTGCAAGCCCCACTGTTCATCACTTTGGAAGGGACAGTGTCAGCCTCACTGTTCATCACTTTTGAAGGGGCAGTGCCAGTCCCACTGTTCATCACTTTTGAAGAGGCAGTGCCAGCCCCACTGTTCAGTATCACTTTTGAAGGGACAGTGCCACCCTCACTGTTCATCACTTTTGTAGGGGCAGTGCCAGCCCCACTGTTTAGTATCACTTTTGAAGGGGCAGTGCCAGCCCCACTGTTCATCACTTTGGGAGGGGCAGTGCCAGCCTCACTGTTCATCACTTTTGACAGGGCAGTGCCAGCCCCTCTTTTCATCACTTTGGAAGGGGCAGTGCCAGCCTCACTGTTCATCACTTTTGAAGGGGCAGTGCCAGCCCCACTGTTCATCACTTTTGAAGGGGCAGTGCCAGCCCCTCTGTTCATCACTTTGGAAGGGGCAGTGCCAGTCTCACTGTTCATCACTTTTGAAGGGGCAGTGCCAGCCCCACTGTTCATCACTTTTGAAGGGGCAGTGCCAGCCCCACTGTTCATCACTTTTGAAGAGGCAGCGCCGGCCCCACTGTTCATCACTTTGGAAGGGGCAGTGCCACCCCCACTGTTCATCACTTTTGAAGGGGCAGTGCCACCCTCACTGTTCATCACTTTGGAAGGGGCAGTGCCAGCCCCACTGTTCATCACTTTGGAAGGGGCAGTGCCAGCCCCACTGTTCATCACTTTTGAAGGGGAAGTGCCAGCCCCACTGTTCATCACTCTGGAAGGGGCAGTGCCACCCCCACTGTTCATCACTTTTGAAGGGGCAGTGCCAGCCCCACTGTTCATCACTTTGGAAGGGGCAGTGCCAGCCCCACTGTTCATCACATTTGAAGGGGCAGTGCCAGCCCCACTGGTCAGTATCACGTTTGACAGGGCAGTGCCACCCTCACTGTACATCACTTTGGAAGGGGCAGTGCCAGCCCCACTGTTCATCACTTTTGAAGGGGCAGTGCCAGCCCCACTGCTCAGTATCACTTTTGACAGGGCAGTGCCAGCCCCACTGTTCAGGATCACTTTTGAAGGGGCAGTGCCAGGCCCACTGTTCAGTATCACTTTGGAAGAGGCAGTGCCAGCCTCACTGTTCATCACTTTGGAAGGGGCAGTGCCAGCCTCATTGTTCATCACTTTTGAAGGGGCAGTGCCAGCCCCACTGTTCAGTATCACTTTTGGAGAGGCAGTGCCAGCCTCACTGTTCATCACTTTTGAAGGGGCAGTGCCAGCCCCACTGTTCATCACTTTTGAATGGGCAGTGCCAGCCCCACTGTTCAGTATCACTTTTGACAGGGCAGTGCCAGGCCCACTGTTCATCACTTTTGAAGGGGCAGTGCCACCCTGACTGTTCATCACTTTTGAAGGGGCAGTGCCAGCCTCACTGTTCATCCCTTTTGAAGGGGCAGTGCCAGCCCCACTGCTCAGTATCACTTTTGACAGGGCAGTGCCAGCCCCACTGTTCAGTATCACTTTTGAAGGGGCAGTGCCAGCCCCACTGTTCAGTATCACTTTGGAAGAGGCAGTGCCAGCCTCACTGTTCATCACTTTGGAAGGGGCAGTGCCAGCCTCATTGTTCATCACTTTTGAAGGGGCAGTGCCAGCCCCACTGTTCAGTATCACTTTTGGAGAGGCAGTGCCAGCCTCACTGTTCATCACTTTTGAAGGGGCAGTGCCAGCCCCACTGTTCATCACTTTTGAATGGGCAGTGCCAGCCCCACTGTTCAGTATCACTTTTGACAGGGCAGTGCCAGCCCCACTGTTCAGTATCACTTTTGACAGGGCAGTGCCAGGCCCACTGTTCATCACTTTTGAAGGGGCAGTGCCACCCTCACTGTTCATCACTTTTGAAGGGGCAGTGCCAGCCTCACTGTTCATCACTTTTGAAGGGGCAGTGCCAGCCTCACTGTTCATCACTTTTGAAGGGGCAGTGCCAGCCTCACTGTTCAGTAGCACTTTTGACAGGGCAGTGCCAGCACTTCTTTCGAAGCAGTAATAAATGGGGGAGACACAATCCTCACGTAGTGTGTGCCACAAATGGGACAGAGAAAGAACGGGACAGGTGGAGGGAGCTGTTTTCCATCAGGGATCTTCAATGTTGTAAGCAAGACCAACGCTTTGAAAAATACCACAGCCCTCTCCGGCCCCCACTCCTCGAGAAAGCCCGACCCGGTGCCAGGGCCGCCGCCTTAAAAGCCCGGGAGGGAGCCGTGGGGCGGACAGACTCCTCCAGAGAGAGGCAGGTGAAGGTGTAAAGAGAATCAGGTGTGTGAGAGGAGCCCACACCTGCCCCCACCCTTGGATTCTACCTGCCCCAGGGCCGGAGCCCCCACCTGAGCCGGATCACACCAGGTATGCGAGAGAGGGGTCCACGGGGGGGGGCAGTACCGCGCAGGACAGGGTTAAAAGGGCGCGATGGAAGGTTCCGCAGGGAGGCTGACAGGTGTTGTGATCTTGCGCGCACTGTTTTCTCTTTATAAACCCGTGAGCTCTGGTTACATGCAGCCCGATGTGTGGGGCGGGGTCGGCGTGAGGGAGAGTGCTTGTTGTGTTGTCAGAACTAATGCTGCCATTAAGTCCCACTATCCCTCACCCTCACGCCCCTGTGCACTGAGGTTGGCCTCAAAAGCGACCAGCTTCCCTGATGCTGCAGTAGAACACGTGCCCCTGAATGGTGAACTCCACAACATACTTGTGAAAAAGAGGGGAGAGGATGTGGCCTTACGGCCAGAGTTGCCGACTTTAGAGTTGGGGAACCTCGTTCGAGCCTCGGCTCAACTTGCTGTGATTCTGGGAAATCACTTACTCTCCCCGCGCCTACCAAAATATGAATTTGTCTTTGTGTAACGTACCTGGGTTCATGTAAAGCGCTCCGATACCTTCGGGTCGAGTTCGCGCTATATAAATCTGCAACAAAAAAAGTGCCATGTGTTGAAAGAGCTCAGAAAGTTACAGAGTGACGTCATTCAACTATCTCGAGTAGATTTTAGATATTAGCCACAAAAACCGTCGTAAAAGAAGTCAGCCTTCCGTGACTGGCAGCTATGTTTCTTTTTCAAAACAAATACTGTCTGCGTCTTTGTGGAACAACGGGGCGCTGTGTCCTGTCCTGTCAAAACCCTTCTCGGGGTTCACGTCATTCTAGAGACAATTGTGAACCAGTGAAAACCTTAAAAATCCACTTCTACGTGCAATACACCAAACTAGGCAACGGTGCCCTTACCTTTCAATGCTTTTCTGACATTCTGCGGCGCGGGTAAAGCGAGCAGCCAAACAGTGCCTAGAACCCCCACATGGCATTAACGTGTACCATGTATCATGAGTTCTACATTACTGCTCATGACACGGTAGAGTCCATATTGTATGCTAGGTTCGCTTTAGCATGACGAATAAATCGTAATTGATATTTGCATAGCGCCCAATCTGCCCTGTGCATGTCCTCGGGGCGCTTTGCGGTGCTCCAGGAATCAGATATCGCTTTCGATTCATGTCCATCCCAGACCGGAGTCAGGTTGGTGTTTGTGGAGGGCAAAGGTCAGAGCAGTGTATTTGTCGGTTTTAATGAGGTGTGAGGTGTTTTCTGTGGATAATGCTAGCACAATTATTTATTTGGCTGTAGTGAAAGGAAAACAAAAGGAAATTGGCTAATATTAGTCCGCCTTGCGTACAGATTTAAACAGACCTGTGAAAGCATGTTTCAGCTTGGACTGGCCTCGTCCTCACTCTCAGCCGACCATGGACCACTGATGGCCGGCAGTGATTTGAGTGTTTTTCCTTTACGTGGATGAAGTGCTGGCGGCACAAAGGCATTAGTTCTGTTAGATCACCTCCGTTTTCTGGTCCTTACTTTACGGATCCGCTGCTCTGGTCCACACTGTCACTGTAGTAAGTGTAAGCGTCGCAGAAATAAAAATAAACATAGCAGATTGTTACAAAACAACGATTCATTAGCTCCCTGAAGCCCCAGCAAGGAAAGGTCATAACGCTTTATAAAATCTCACAAAAAAAACGACCTCACCCCAGTAATGCAATGTGAGATTGTTGTAATGTGCTCAGTACGCAGAGTGAACGCTGCAAAATAATCACAGAAAATACATAAACTCAACCTCAACTCACACTCATTGTGTACAGTGCACTGACCGGTGTGCACTGGTTACACAGAGGGAACTCTGCAAAATAATCACAGAAAATACATAAACTCAACCTCAACTCACACTCATTGTGCGTGCAGTGCACTGACCGGTGAGCACTGGTTACACAGAGGGAACTATGCATAATAATCACAAAAAACACTAAAACACAACCTCAACTCACACTCATGGGGTGCGCAGTGCACTGACCGGTGTGCACTGGTTACACAGAGGGAACTATGCATAATAATCACAAAAAACACTAAAACACAACCTCAACTCACACTCATGGGGTGCGCAGTGCACTGACCGGTGTGCACTGGTTACACAGAGGGAACTCTGCAAAATAATCACAGAAAATACATAAACTCAACCTCAACTCACACTCATTGTGCGTGCAGTGCACTGACCGGTGAGCACTGGTTACACAGAGGGAACTATGCAAAATAATCACAAAAACACTAAAACTCAACCTCAACTCACACTCATTGTGCGTGCAGTGCACTGACCGGTAAGCACTGGTTACACAGAGGGAACTATGCAAAATAATCACAAAAACACTAAAACTCAACCTCAACTCACACTCATTGTGTGTGCAGTGCACTGACCGGTGAGCACTGGTTACACAGATGGAAGAAACAGAAAGGTACGAAGTTCCTGTGTGTACTCTAGGTAGTGAGGAGGTGGGGAATACCTCCTGTTGGAACTGGGACCCTCACACACCCAGCAAGCTAGGTGTCATGCTTCATCATATGGGTCTGCTCCTCGTCGGGCCGGCGCTGCAATGCTCGACGGGCACCCATAAAGGGGCTCTTTTTCGGAGATCTTTAGTTCCTTGCCGTATCGGTGCCGTGGGTGTGAGGGGCCTAGGTATGTGTAGATGTGAGATGTGAATATAAAATAGGTGATGGGAACCTCTGTGATAAGTTTTATTTATTCTATATGGGTCCCAACCTAATTAAAAGGAATAGGGGGGGCGACTGTTTTCTTATGATGTGACAAAAATTTCGCTCAAACCCCAGGTGGTCAACATGTTTCTCGCCACAATTAGTCACGCTAATGATCAACTGGCGATTCTTCAGGACCTAATTTCAATAAACTATCTACAATGTGTGGCAAGGTGCAACGCTACCTACCAAATGCTCTCCCCGTGGGTCATTATACCCAGGAGAAATGAAGCAACCAACCTAGAGTACGAAAAGGGAATAAAAACCATAAAATATTGGAGGGTGATCTTCATAGAATACATACGAAATAACGCAATATACATATTCTAGAGTCAGAACATTAGAATCACACAGTGCTGTCATGCAATTGATACTCTGTGTAACCTTTTATAAAAACCACTGTATATACGTGCCAAAACAGGATTGTGATTTCAATTATGGTGGTGAGTAAAAAAGTGCTCACCTATTATAAGGTCTATGTCTGCCTCATCAATTAGCAGCGGAGTATATTGACACTCAATGTAGTGTCACTGTATAAAAAGAGAGATGAGACAGGAAAACAAGTTGTTTGAAGGCTATATGCACAATAGTTCGCTGCTTATTTGTTCACTATACCCCATACCATGGGGGAAGAGGAGAGAACAATGTGTGTGTCAGGATGCCAATAGCCCTGAAACAATGATGGACCCAAGCCAATCACACACTCCCCATTTTCTATTGAACGTTCCTACATAGCCGGTATAGCTAAAGGGAGCGCCGCCGCAGTGTCCCCATACCGGGTGCTCGGTGAGCTAATCCGGTGAAGCGGTACACAGTATAAACGCTCCCAGTGTCCCGGTCAAGAAGAGGGTTAGTGCTTTGGAGAACAGAGTATAATGGTATAAGCCTGGGGTTCAATATCTAAGAGCTCTTGGCGCCTGACCCCAATGTTTCTTACCTCCAATAGTTGATGTCAAAATACGTCTCCGAACGTAGTATGCCTACTTACCTGCTCCCATTAGGAGCTTCGTGGTTGACCTACCCGCTCCGCTGCCACCGGAAGGTATCAAGTAACAGGAACTGCCTGTTTAAATACCTGTTCCCGGGACCGCAGAGCTGGCCAAGTGTCCACAGCTGTGATCGAGATGGGCGTGTTAACAGGGATAGGTGATGTCATAGTGCGCAGACAACATAGCGGCCATCTTGGAGGTTGTTTTGTTGTTAACCCACAGTATTGGTGGTTCGGTCTCAGGGGCACCTTCTGAGGATTGGATTACTCTAACTAACATGAAGAGGGAGTGGCTTAAGATCACGCTCCATGGAGCGATGATGACAGAATATTTGAGGGCTAGTATTGCACCTAACGGTCTGATAGTAAAAAACTTCCCTAGACTTTTTCTGGATGATGCAGTTTTTAAAAAGGAATGGTCCCTGGTAGCATGGAAATGCACCAGGGACCTACTTATCCTCATCATTAACACAGCAAGAAGAATAGCTGATGCCCTTCTTATTAAAATACAGGTGGCTGAAGGGGCAATCAAAACCACCATCTTAGCAACTGTTTTCAAAACCAAACTTACAGAAATTAATAATGAGATTGCGGAGCACAAAGAATTCTTGATGAAGCAGAAGGTCAGCAAGCTCCAAAAGGATATTAACAGATTCAGTAAAGAGAAAGTGTATCCGTATTTGAAAGCTGATTACACTAATAATAAAACCAGCTACTCTTCTGATGAAAGTAGTGATACTAACAGAAGAGATTCAGCTAGCAGTGCCTCTAGTGGTGGGAGCTGGGGTGGCCCCAATCAAAGGAGAAATTATCACACACTCACTCCTAACTACGCCTTGCATAATTTCCCAGGTCCTCAACCTCCATATTGGCCCTTGCCGGTATATCCCCATGGCCCACCTCAATTCTATCCAACTGGCCAACCACCTTTTTTAGGCAGAGGCTGGGGCAGAGGAAAAGGGCACAAAAGAGGAGGACCAAAACAGGTCCAGTGGCAGGACCAACAACCCAATGTGGTGGAAACCAGGAGCAAAACACGGGGCAGGAGACCCTAGTGGTCAATCTATCACATAGACAATTGACACCCACAGAACGATCGATACTGGAGAAAGGGCTCGGATATGTCCCTACCCCCAAAGAGTATACATTTTTAGAACAATGCGAAATCCAACAACTGTTTAGAAAAGTACGCCTTAGGGCTTTTTTTCAGGATACAGTAGAACCTGCTAGACTGGACTCAGGTTTATGCAACCCTTCCACTTTCACGCCTACCAGTGGTATGATACCTGTGGAGGTTCTGAAATTTGAGAAGGCTGTACTTAAAGAACTTGAAAATGTGGAAAACAAAGCCCCTTTTCATAACCTTTCAAACCAGGAACGTGCAGCTATAAAATCACTGGCAGATGACAATAGCATTACAATAAAACAGGCAGTCAAAGGGGGAGCAACGGTAATTCAATCCACTACGGACTATGATACCGAATGCTTACGTCAACTACAGGATAGAAAATTCTATACCCCTATTATGATGAACCCCACAACTCGGTTATCTAACGAGATTGCAACAATGGTTTTTGAGGCTGAGAGTAATGGGTGGGTCAGCAAAAAAGAAGCTGATTTTTTGATTACAAAACATCCTAAGACCCCATATTTTTATACTCTCCCTAAAATACATAAGGGGACCACCCCAGTCCCTGGCAGACCGATTGTCTCAGGGATTGGGTCCCTCCTAGAGCCGTTGTCGAAGTTTTGCGATTTCTTTCTGCAACCACTAGTTAAACAGACTCCCTCTTACATCAGGGACACTACAGATATCCTACGTATCATCGGGGAATTGGAAGAGACCACTGATATCAACCTCCTAGTCACCCTGGATGTGGAACAACTATATACTAATATTCCACAGAGAGAGACACTCACTGTGATTGAAACTGCATTAACAGAAACTGAATGGGTTGCGTCCACCCCTATCCCGTTCATTATGCAATGTGCTACCTTAGCACTCACAGAGAATTTTTTTGAGTTTAACAACCAACTCTTCCATCAGTCTCAGGGCACTTCGATGGGGAGTACCTTTGCTCCTAGCGTAGCATGTCTTTACATGGCATCCTTTGAGCAAGAGGTGATTCGACATGCCAGCAACCCCTTCGGAGTAAACCTGAGTCTATGGAAGAGGTATATAGATGACATACTCATCTTCTGGAAGGGTGATACACAAACATGTAATGAATTTTGTAAGTGGATCAACACGAGGAACCAATATCTGAGGTTTACTCATACAATCTCATCAACTGAAATCCCCTTTCTAGACCTCACCATTAGGTTACAAGAGGGAAAACTAACTACAACTATGTACAAAAAACCCACTGACAGGAACAGTCTGTTGCTATACAATAGTTATCATCCTAAGACTTTAAAAGACAACTTACCCTTCAGCCAATTTTTAAGGATTAGGAGGAACTGTAGTTCATTAAATGACTACAAAACTGAAGCTGAGATCCTGTCAGGGAACCTTTTGAAAAGACAATATCCTAGAAAACAAATCAACTCATGTATGAAACGAGCACAGAATAATCATCGTGAAAGTCTTTTAGATATACATGTAAAAGAACCCTCGAATGTGATGACATGTGTAACTACATACACCCCGAGATCCAATCTGATCAAAAAAGCTGTAAATAAACATTGGGAGATTCTTAATACTGGAACACTGGCAATACCTAAACCGAGATTTGCTCTTAAACGTACTAATAACCTTAAGGACATGTTAGTACACACAAGACCCAAGAAGAAGAATATCTCTAACCAGAGACAATTGTGGGATCTCCCCCCTGTCATAGGGCATTATCCATGCGGATCATGTACCGTTTGTCCACAGACCAAACAAACTAAAAAACTGGAACTATCTGACACTTTCACTTGGACGATCAATAAACACACGAATTGTAATACATCACGTTGTGTGTATTTGTTGACATGCCCATGTGACAAAAGATATATTGGTATGACCATGAGAGCCGTGAAAACCAGAATAACTGAACATAAGAGTAGCATTCGTTGCCTTAAGACAAACACGAAACTATATACCCACTTTACAGAACTGAGACACTCCCCAGAAAGCTTACGCTGGGTTGTCCTTGAAGCACATCAACAAATCACACACACAGCTCTGTTCAGGATTGAACAAAGATGGGTGTTTCGTTTGGACTCAGCCAAAGGGGGCCTTAATGATGAGATCCCTTGGAGCACCATTAATTGAAACATGATTCTTATCAGCAATATGCAATAGGAGTATAATACATATTAAGAGATGGCCATTTACTATTAAACCACTCATCACTAGGTATTACTAACAGTAATCCCCATATGATCCTTTATGAGGGACCTATGTATTACCAATGTTTTCCACACCATCCTCTTATACCTTCATGGAGCATCATAGCTAAAGGCACTTACCTTATCATGGCCACCATCAATGAACTAGTCACCTACAAGATGGCCGCCATTTACGAGAGAACCATTACTTAGATGGCCAACATTCAGTTGCTCATTTTCGACCTTTTAGCAACTAATGCGTTACTGCTATTATATTCATATTTTGTCAACACACTTTAACCTTAGGAAATCCTACTAGCATTCGCAACACCTACTCATATTTTCTATAGGTGTAAAGTCTAGGCCCTCTCTCTATTCTCACTTTCAACCTAGATTACCGAGGTTTGAGAAATAATACCCCCTGAGGAATTCCTATTCCCATTTGCCAATTCTCCTCACTCTTTTATGTTCTATTGTTCTATTGTTTAGGCTTTTAGACTGAATCTATTTACCACCAATACTGTGGGTTAACAACAAAACAACCTCCAAGATGGCCGCTATGTTGTCTGCGCACTATGACATCACCTATCCCTGTTAACACGCCCATCTCGATCACAGCTGTGGACACTTGGCCAGCTCTGCGGTCCCGGGAACAGGTATTTAAACAGGCAGTTCCTGTTACTTGATACCTTCCGGTGGCAGCGGAGCGGGTAGGTCAACCACGAAGCTCCTAATGGGAGCAGGTAAGTAGGCATACTACGTTCGGAGGCGTATTTTGACATCAACTATTGGAGGTAAGAAACATTGGGGTCAGGCGCCAAGAGCGCTTAGATATTGAACCCCAGGCTTATACCATTATACTCTGTTCTCCAAAGCACTAACCCTCTTCTTGACCGGGACACTGGGAGCGTTTATACTGTGTACCGCTTCACCGGATTAGCTCACCGAGCACCCGGTATGGGGACACTGCGGGCGGCGCTCCCTTTAGCTACACCGGCTATGTAGGAACGTTCAATAGAAAATGGGGAGTGTGTGATTGGCTTGGGTCCATCATTGTTTCAGGGCTATTGGCATCCTGACCCACACATTGTTCTCTCCTCTTCCCCCATGGTATGGGGTATAGTGAACAAATAAGCAGCGAACTATTGTGCATATAGCCTTCAAACAACTTGTTTTCCTGTCTCATCTCTCTTTTTATACAGTGACACTACATTGAGTGTCAATATACTCCGCTGCTAATTGATGAGGCAGACATAGACCTTATAATAGGTGAGCACTTTTTACTCACCACCATAATTGAAATCACAATCCTGTTTTGGCACGTATATACAGTGGTTTTTATAAAAGGTTACACAGAGTATCAATTGCATGACAGCACTGTGTGATTCTAATGTTCTGACTCTAGAATATGTATATTGCGTTATTTCGTATGTATTCTATGAAGATCACCCTCCAATAGTTTATGGTTTTTATTCCCTTTTCGTACTCTAGGTTGGTTGCTTCATTTCTCCTGGGTAATGACCCACGGGGAGAGCATTTGGTAGGTAGCGTTGCACCTTGCCACACATTGTAGATAGTTTATTGAAATTAGGTCCTGAAGAATCGCCAGTTGATCATTAGCGTGACTAATTGTGGCGAGAAACATGTTGACCACCTGGGGGTTGAGCGAAATTTTTGTCACATCATAACAAAACAGTCGCACCCCCTATTCCTTTTAATTAGGTTGGGACCCATATAGAATAAATAAAACTTATCACAGAGGTTCCCATCACCTATTTTATATTCACATCTCACATCTACACATACCTAGGCCCCTCACACCCACGGCACCGATACGGCAAGGAACTAAAGATCTCCGAAAAAGAGCCCCTTTATGGGTGCCCGTCGAGCATTGCAGCGCCGGCCCGACGAGGAGCAGACCCATATGATGAAGCATGACACCTAGCTTGCTGGGTGTGTGAGGGTCCCAGTTCCAACAGGAGGTATTCCCCACCTCCTCACTACCTAGAGTACACACAGGAACTTCGTACCTTTCTGTTTCTTGACTTAATTAGGGCACGTACGTTGGACCTTTACTAAGCCCTCTCTGTCCCTCCCTTTGTTGACATACACAGATGGAACTCTGCAAAATAATCACAGAAAATACATAAACTCAACCTCAACTCACACTCATTGTGCGTGCAGTGCACTAATCAGTGTGCACTGGTTACACAGAGGGAACTCTGCAAAATAATCACAAAAAACACTAAAACACAACCTCAACTCACACTCATTGTGTACAGTGCACTGACCGGTGTGCACTGGTTACACAGAGGGAACTATGCATAATAATCACAAAAAACACAAAAACTCAACCTCAACTCACACTCATTGTGCGTGCAGTGCACTGATCAGTGTGCACTGGTTACACAGAGGGAACTATGCAAAATAATCACAAAAACACTAAAACTCAACCTCAACTCACACTCATTGTGTGTGCAGTGCACTGACCGGTGTGCACTGGTTACACAGAGGGAACTCTGCAAAATAATCACAGAAAATACATAAACTCAACCTCAACTCACACTCATTGTGGGTGCAGTGCACTGATCGGTGTGCACTGGTTACACAGATGGAACTCTGCAAAATAATCACAGAAAATACATAAACTCAACCTCAACTCACACTCATTGTGCGTGCAGTGCACTGATCAGTGTGCACTGGTTACACAGAGGGAACTCTGCAAAATAATCACAAAAAACACTAAAACACAACCTCAACTCACACTCATTGTGTACAGTGCACTGACCGGTGAGCACTGGTTACACAGAGGGAACTCTGCAAAATAATCACAAAAAACACTAAAACACAACCTCAACTCACACTCATTGTGTACAGTGCACTGACCAGTGAGCATTGGTTACACAGAGGGAACTATGCATAATAATCACAAAAAACACTAAAACACAACCTCAACTCACACTCATTGTGTACAGTGCACTGACCGGTGTGCACTGGTTATACAGAGGGAACTCTGTAAAATAATCACAAAAAATACATAAACGCAACCTCA
This sequence comes from Calotriton arnoldi, assembly GCA_963921515.1. Classification (NCBI taxonomy): domain Eukaryota; kingdom Metazoa; phylum Chordata; class Amphibia; order Caudata; family Salamandridae; genus Calotriton; species Calotriton arnoldi. The sequence goes on along the minus strand of CAWUFW010000013.1, from coordinate 6,836,301 downwards.
ACTCACACTCATTGTGTACAGTGCACTGACCGGTGTGCACTGGTTACACAGAGGGAACTATGCATAATAATCACAAACACTAAAACACAACCTCAACTCACACTAAAGGTGTGTACAGTGCACTGGTTACACAGAGGGAACTCTGCAAAATAATCACAAAAAACACTAAAACACAACCTCAACTCACACTCATTGTGTGGGCAGTGCACTGATCGGTGTCTGGCCACACATTGTGAGCTCTGCAAAATAATCACAGAAAATACATAAACTCAACCTCAACTCACACTCATTGTGTGTACAGTCCACTGATCAGTGTGTACTGGTTACACAGATGGAACTCTGCATAATAATCACAAAAAACACTAAAACACAACCTCAACTCACACTCATTGTGTGTACAGTCCACTGATCAGTGTGCACTGGTTACACAGGGGGAACTCTGCAAAATAATCACAAAAAACACTAAAACACAACCTCAACTCACACTCCTTGTGTGGGCAGTGCACTGATCGGTGTCTGGCCACACATTGTGAGCTCTGCAAAATAATCACAGAAAATACATAAACTCAACCTCAACTCACACTCATTGTGTGTGCAGTGCACTGACCGGTGAGCACTGGTTACACAGAGGGAACTCTGCAAAAAAAATCACAAAAAACACAAAATCACAACCTCAAATCACACTGATTGTGTGTGCAGTGCACTGGCCAATGTGCACTGTTTACACAGGGGGAACTCTGCAAAATAATCACAAAAAACACTAAAACACAACCTCAACTCCCATGTGATTCGATTCAATTCTCAAAACTTCATTCGATTACACAGGTAACCATTAAAGTAAAAACATACATAACATGCTTAAAATACTTAAAACATATTTCTGTCCTACAGAATGTCCAACACGGATAATAAATCCAATGTGATCACAAAAATGTTAAACCACTGAGGATTAACCACTTAAAAAGCAGTCATCGATTGTCGGGCCCTCACCGCCGTTTTCAGAAACAGTCCAACATAAAATATTAATTCCTCGTTAATTAATGGTAGTAAAAAACTTTTGGTGTACATTAGATAAAATTCACAGAACAATAAAAAGTGTTTCATCGATTGACCCGATCTCCTGTTACATGGACAGGGGCAGGAGTCTAGAATGGTTTGAAAACCGAGAGGAAAGCTTAGCAAATATTTGAGCGTGCCTCCCCTAAGACGGGACAGCAGGGAATGCTCCCACTGCCCCATCGGTCCCGTCAGATACCTTTGAATTGAGGCGCACCCATCAGGGTTCATGCTCTGATGTGCTACCAGCTCTTCTTCAGTCTCTCCGCATAAGTAAAGTCAGACCAGGCAGTGCACAGCTGTCTTTCAGTGATGGAATGAGAATCACCTGGTTTCTCAAATAGTTGTTGAAAGCCTGTCTTCTACATACAGGATTCTACATATGCCAGCCACGGAATATGTCTACCTTTGTCGCATGAAAGACAATCTAATATAATATTACGTGTAAGATCTGCCTCTGTATTATTCCAGATTGCAAGCCAGAGGAGCAGTGGGCGACCGCTATTATAGTCCTCGACAAAGGGGCTAGTCAGTTCACTATGACTGATGAAGTGAGCACTCGGGATTCGTGCCCCCAATCTTCGCCTACAGAATCGATTGAATTTGGGGGCATTTTCCAATTCCCCAGATTTCGGCCCCATAAGTGGAGATTGGGAGACATTGGTTCTTAAAAATATTCAATAACGGGACCAAGGCTCCTCCTTTTCTAGGGCGACTCACACTCATTGTGTCTGCAGTGCACTGACCGGCGTGCACTGGTTACACAGAGGGAACTCTGCAAAAAGTCACAAAAAACACTGACGCACAACCTCAACTCCCACTCATTGTGTCTGCAGTGCACTGACCGACGTGCACTGGTGACACAGAGGGAACTCTGCAAAAAGTCACAAAAAACACTAAAGCACAACCTCAACTCCCACTGATTGTCTGTGCAGTGCACCAGGGCACAAGCCCTAAACAAGCATTGGAAATGCAATAGGTCTCGCATTTGGTTGAGTTAGAGCAATTGACCTTCTAAATGACAATGTTTTTACCTATGTGTTATGGAGTGTATGTATGTGGTGTGTAGTGAAATTGTGTGTGTTGGATTGGAAGTGTTAGTTGTGGAATTGTGTGGCGTGGAATTCTGTGGTGTGGAGTTGATTTGTGTAGTGGAATTATGTGGCACGGTGTGCAGTGGACATATGTGGATAGTAATCATGTAGTATTGAATACTGGAGTTATGTGGAGTGGGATTGTGTGTTGTGGAGTGTAATTCTGTGGAATGTTTTTTGTGTTGTGGAGCAGTATGTAGTGGAGTTTAATTAAGTGGTGTGCTGTTGAATTATGTGGGGTGGAACTGTGTGGATAGTTTAGCTTTTTTGGTGATGAAAAAATAACAAATAGTTAGTAGCAAAGCTCCAGATCTGTGTTTTTGGGTGTTAAAAAAAACAAGGGCAGCAAACATTTAACTATTCCCCCACCAATGATATAATCGGGTTGCCTCTGTGTAGTAGTTCTTTTAGTACTTCTCCCTGTAGCCAACTCCTGCATTTTCCAAGGGTCCCTGTCACCTAATAAAAACAGCAAAGCTGCTTTTAATAAAATTGTGTTATTTTTATTTCTGCATAGCTGCGTGAAAGGGTGGGAAGGTAAGTGAGTGAAAGGATGGATGGATGAGTGAAATGGTGGATGGGTGGGTGAGTGAGGAGTGGATGGATACATGCATGGATATATGCATGGATGAATGAGTGAATGAGTGAAAGGATGGATGAATGAATGGATGGCTGAATGGATGTGTGAAAGGGTGGATGGATGATGAGGAAAAATGGGTTGATTAATGAGTGAAAGGATGGATGATGAGTGAAAGAGTAACTGCATGGATGGGTGAAAGGCTGGATGGATGGACGGGTTCAATGAGTGGATGAATGGATGATGGATGTATGGGTGAGTGAGTGAAAGGATGGGTGTAGGGGTGGATGAGTGAAAAAATAAATGAATGAGTGAAAGGGAGGACAGATGGATGGCTGGATGAAACGAAAGACAGATGGATGAGTAAATGTGTGAATGAATGGAAGGATGAATGAGTAAAAGGGTGGATGGATGGATAGATGTGTGAGTGAAATGGTGGATTGCGGGAGAATGAAAGGATAAATGGATACATGCATGAATGAATGAGTAAAAGGATTGATGCAAGGTTGTATGAATGAAAGAGGAAGGATGGATGATGAGTGAAAGGATGAATGGATGGATGGGTGGAGAATAGATGGATGAGAGAAAGGATGGATAAGTGAGTGAAAGGATGGATCGATGAGTGAAAGGGTAAATGAATGGATCAATGAGGGGATGGATGGATGACTGAGTGGAAGGGTGGATGGATGAGTGAACGGATGGATGGGTGATGAAAGAATGGCTGTAAGGATGGATGAGTGAAGGAATGGGTGGATGGATGAGTGAGAGGGAGAGTAGATGGATGGCTGGATGAAAAGGTGGACGGATGGATGAGTGGAAGGGTGAATGGATGGATGAATAAGTGAAAGGGTAGATGGATGAGTTAGTGAAAGGATGTATGAGTAAAAAGATGAATGGATGGGTCGAAGGGTGATGGCTGAGTGACATGAGGGATGGCTGAGTGAAAGGATGGATGGCTGAGTGAAAGGATGAATGGTTGAGTGAAAGGGAGGATGGATGGATGGATGAAGTGGATGGTTGGATAAGTGAAAGGGTGGATGGATGAGTGAAAGGATGGATGGATCACTGAAAGGATGGATGGATTGATGAATAGATGAAAGGGTGGATGGATAAGTGAAAGGATGAATGACTAAGTGAAAGGAAGGGTTTGTGTTATGGATAGGCTTAAAGATAGATGAAGAGGTTTGGATATGGATGGGCGGAAGGTGACAGTCTCAATGTTGGATGAAAGACTGAATGGATGACAGAATATAAGGATGAAATGGTGGATATCAGCAGGTGGATGGAAGGATGAAAAGATGAATGTATAGATCAGTGGTTCCCAAACTTTTTCGACCTGTGGCTCCCTTGACCTAATTGGCAGGTGGCCGTGGCTCCCCATCATGTCACTTACCAGGGGGGAATGTAAGCCTGACCTCGGGAGTACTTCCAGTTTTCTCCCTGAAATGAATTGGGATGAAGCCGATGAAGGTATTATAATCATATTTGTTACCAAATAAAAATATAAGAGTCGTTTAATAAAAACTTAAATTGGTGAAAGTCTTGGTGTCTCTTTTAGTTTCCTGTATTTCTCTCATCCCTCTGCCGCACTCCTCTTCCCAGAAATAAAACACATGTGGCCCAGTCTGGGGTGATTTAACAGCCTCTCTGACGCCCAGGTTGCTGCAGTCTGAGCTGAACTTGCATATCTGCGCTGCGATGTCTGGTCCGATGTAGTAAGCGCTATATCCATGCAATTACAATACAATTAGAGAGGCCTTATTTGGACCAAGAGGAAAGTGACAGGCGTGTTTGAGGCTGTTCACCTTTTCAGCAGCGACAATGTCTGAACGTAATCATTGTAACAGTGACTTGCTGTACCCTTGTATCAGGCTACTCTCGTAAAGTGCTCTGATACCTTTGGGCCATGTCCGCGCTAAATAAAATTGCAAATAATAATGCAGAGCCATGGCTTCAACTCAAAACAGCTGGGGCGATCTGAGAGCACAATCATAGTTAATAGATTTTTAACGGCTGTGCCCTCTGTTTTTTTTACTTAAAATGTTCCTAGAAATCAAGAATTTGCCTATTGACAATGCAAGCTGGGCTGTTAGTCGGCCGTGCTTCTTCAGATATTAGCATTTTTCTATCTGAAATATTTGGTATCATTGATTCAAATGTAAAAATATGAATTTCAAAAGCGGTTGAAGTTTTTATATCCCATACACATTTTTTGTATGTACATGAAGCGGAGAATGGAATGACTGAATAATAATTAATAGATGAATATGCATGGAGGGGTAAATGTGCTTTAAGAAAGGCCTTTTCTCTACAGAGGTGACCTGCCATTTTTTTTATATATCTGACTAAAAGCTGCAGGCCCAGGGTTACCAACTCTGGCCATTAGCACCACCTCAGTTATCGGGCATTACGAAGTTTTGGGCCACAATGGGGAATAACATGCAAGTTTCAGAATCACCAGGATATTTAACTAATGCAATCCTTGAATTCCAGGTACTTCTCTGTTTATATTTCCGACGTGAGCAGAAACACACTTTGTTTCATTGTTTTTAACTCGACATCGTGTAAAGATGGTAATTGTCAGCAGTAATACCAAACAATAAAGCAGAAATAAGGTGGCATTCGTAACTCCCCCCTGTGTTGCGCTGCAGCTGGGTGTAATTTGTATAAGCTTCACTTGCTGCCTTCAGGCTGACAGGTAGGGCGTCAAAAGACGCATCATTTTTTAATTGCTCACATTCTCACAACATGCTTCCTCAGCACACTCTATCTTTCCCACATCGTGCGCGGCGCCCCTGGCTACTCCTAACGGCGCACCGGGGTGCAGCGGCGCACAGTTTGGGAACCACGGGTATAGATGCTTGGGTGGAATAGACAAGCAAGCTCTTCTGGGGAGGGCCACAATAACTTGCTTCGCCTGCTTGGTGCCATAAGACATTTGGTTGAAAGTGGAGGGTATTTTCATTTTCTGGCTGGCACTGCACATTCCATTTAAACGTAAATAAACGGTAAGTATACATTTTTAAAAGCATAAGCGCAACAAAAATATAAAGAACCCTATTAATCTAGCGGACAGAAAAGTAATTCAGAAACAATCAACCAACAGGGCTCCGTTTAAAAATAAAGAAACAGTTTCAAAGCGAAAAAAAATACATTAATTACAAAAGCACGCTGTGAAGGCGAACTTTCATTGGGTCCAAATTCACAAATTAAAACACGTTGCTGTTGGAAACTGCCTGCAAAGAAACTCCTGTTGGCTGAATGCATAGGGCAAAAACACATACATCAGAACACAAGCCAAGGCAGGAAACAATTAAAAAAAAAGTCCTCTGAAACAACTGATAAAGAATGCCAGCGTAAGAAAATTGTAATTGGCCAGTGCTCCTTAGTCTTGAATGGAAGTGAGCTATCGGCTCCCAGAACGAGTCAGGATGCAGCAATTAAGAGGGGCACTGGAAGGAACTTATGGCAAGCAGCAGGTGGGAATAATGTGTGGAAGTGACTACAGCAGATCGTGCAGACAGCGCATGCGCGCTGTAGCTCGATCTAAAAAGGATGATTTGAAAGTGACATTACAAAGGCATGGAGTGAAAGTGTGAACTACAGAAATTTGGAGGGAAAGTGGCATCTACTGAGGTATGAAGATATTTTGTGGTCTAGCAAAAGTTGTGACTCTGGCAAGATTTGGAGGGAAGATCGCATCTAGCGATGGACAGAGGGAAGGTGACATCTGACAATGCACAGAGCGAAGCTGGAATCTAGAAAGAGGTGGAGTAAAGGTGGTATCTCCCAAATTACAGAGTAAAAGTACTAATTGAAGGTGTCATCTCTCAGATACAAATAAAAAGTTGCTCCCCTAAATATATAGAGAGGGGGCATTTAGCAAAATATGGGGTGAGGCTGATACTTACTGAAATGTTGACTGAAGGTGGCATCCACCTAAATGTAGATGGAGGAGGCACCTGGCAAGAGATGTGGTAAAGTTGACATTTATAGAATAAAGGAGTGAAGATAGAATCTACCTAGATGTGGACGCAGGGGACATTTAACAAATGATGGTGTGCAGTAGACATCCACTGATATATGGAGTGTAGGCTGCATTGTCCAATATTCTGGCGTGCAGGTAATACTTAACTAGTGAAGGTGGAACATAGGAAGACACAGGGAGAATCGGACACCGATGGACATATGGAGAGATTGTAGCCTCTACCAATATATATGAGATAAAGTACCCCCTGCTGAACATTATAAGAACATTGCCAGTCACCGAAGAGTTCCAATGAAATGTAGAGGAACTAGGCTGAGGGCTGAGTTCCTTTATAAGGTTATGGAACTCCCAGGTGACTTGCAATATCCTAATCATGTACGGCAGGGGGTAGTTTATTCCTTATGATACATGGTCACACATCACCTTTTTCACAAGCCACTTAAATCGTTAGTGCATAGGCATAGGGCGGTAATGTGAAAGAGAAACCATGTTTGCAAACATTGAGAATAAAAATAGATTGTCTATAGCAACCTTAAACACATCGGGAAAGCGGAGTTGATGTAACTTCAAAGACACTCCTTACAGTTCGTTCACAGGCTCATCATTTCAGAACTGAAGCATTTTCAATATGTTATAAAACAAAGACATAGTTGTTGGTTATTTATCTTAGGCAACTAACAACCATTGACAAAGCCACTTGTCCTGGCTTGTTGTAGGTGTAATGTTACTTGTTTTATTATATATCTGGAGTCAGTGACAAAAGCAGCAAAATAATAGTCGGTGGCACACTATGCTCAACACAGATTTTCAGTTTATGTGTTTTTAAGCCACGCCCTTAATTACCGCAGCCAATCCCCTTTGAGAGACACCCCCCAGTTTTTTCATCCCACTTAAAGCTTTGGGCCATATCAATCATTTTTGGGGACCGGCACTTATTTTTCTTTAGGCATTTCTCGAGAACTAGAGAGGGAAAAACAAAAAGGTTAAAGAAGGAGGGAGAGAAAGACGGAAAACTTTCACAAAGGGAGGAAGGAGGAATCTGCAAGAGTGAGATAAAGGGGCAGGGAGCGCCTGGTGGTGGATTAAAGAGGCATGAGGTGGAGTGAAGACCATGCAGCCTTCTTATTCAGCGCGGTGCTTCTGAGCACAGCTTTGGGCACCAGCAGACATTGTTTCACAAATAAAGCACTGCAGTAGGTATATACCACGTGTGCATATTTTACTCCTGTTGCTTTGTATCCATTGTGAGTGAACTGTGGGTTTTGCTTGGAGTGATCAAAGGAATGTAGGTTCGGTTTCTCCATGCGGGATATTGGGAGCAATTCCGGAGAATTGCCATGGGTTTGCAGGGGGCTTCGGCTGCTGGTCATAACTCGTAACAGGAAACACAATTTTATTAGTTAGTGTATCTTTGCCCTCGTTCCTGAAAGGAGACCCCAGTCCGTTAGTGCTCCCAATCTACTATGTTTCCGTAGTATGACAACTGCCAGTTCACCAGCTAGGAACACCAGAGGGGCCTCCAGAGAAAATGAGAACTGAAAATAAGGGAGTAAAATAACATAAACACCACCCCTCCCTCCCCCTCTTACCCCCGCTGGATCCTGTCACTTGTGGGCCATCAATGTAATGACGTCTGTGAGACTGAAAGACAGATTAAGTGAGGGGACCAGGCTCAGGTTAACCAAACCAGAGCTAATCCAGAGGTACACACTGCGCTTTGTTAAACTCGCAGCCAGCCGATGAGATAAGGGGTCACAAGGCCTTGGACAAATGCGCCTTTTCAGTGCTCCCCAGAAGACCTTCATCCGCGCACAATCATCGTTAGCTCTGAAAACAGAATGATTGGACTCCTGATGCACAGGTGAGCTATTTTTTTTCCAAATCTGTTTAGCGTGCTGCAGATTCGCATTAGAAGTAAATAGTTTGCTACTTTGCTTCCCACAGTAGGTGCAGTCCCTCTTCTTTTCGTTTCCAGTTTACACACATGGCCTGTGACCGGCGACGGACTGGGGGACCTGTGTAGTTTCTTTTCTTGCCTGTGCTGCACTCTGCCCTCTGCCTGGTCTCCAGTTTGGTCCGAACACTGAGTTAAGGAGAATGTGGCGCGAGGGCGGACGGGCGGGGTGGGAGGGGGTCGGCTTGCCCGTTCAGCCGTCACCCCCTACAGCACCAGAACTCATCTTTATCAATCGCTGCTCAGCATTCATTAAAGAAGCGCAGTATTGGTCGATAGGCGTTTTCTGTCGGGCGTTGGTTGGTGTGGGTGTGATTTCCACATTTCGCAGAGCTCGGGCCAAAGTCAAGAAAGCTTCAAAAGGAAAGGGGCAAGGGGGGTTAGGCTTTTTGATGTTTCTAAGAAAGCTCCCTAAAGTTGCCTCGAGGAGATCGTGACGTAACCGGACGGGTCACGATATTCTGCTCAGAGCCCCCCCTCCCCCTATGCTTCCACAGCCCTGGGTATTGGTTCCTGCTGGCATTACTGGGAGGCTGGCACAGAGGAAGCGGCAGCCGCGCGCACCCTCTGCAGAGAGGAAGCGGTGAGCACGAGCAGCGCCTGGTCCAGTCTGAAGTGAGAGCCGAGTTCCTTTGTTTATGTCTTGGGCGGTGGGACCCCTACCCTACATTTGCCAGTTGTGTCTGGTACTTCTGTGGCACACCTTTGCTCTCCATGTGCACGTTTTTTCTGGCCTTGCCTGCAGTTCAAAAACAGAATATACGTATATATCTCCACACAGAAAGTATTATGCCAGATTTTAAAATGAACATATATTTTTGTTCTCCGCAAAACAGTATTTTTGGCAATAAAAGTTACCCCTCTACTGGCTAAAAAGAAATTGTGCTCCCAGCTTCCCAAATAGTTGAAAATGACCTAATTTCATTTGCTCTGGCGCCCTGAATGGATCAATCCTTTACCCATTGTGAGTAGATCTCCCGGCCAACTTCTGTCTCACAGGCTCCTCCCATGGCCTATTGGTGTCTATTACGCGCACCAAGCGCGTAATAGACACCAATAGGCCATGGGCGGAGCAATGCGCCCGCCTTTAGCCAATTGCGTGCAGTCTTTTACAAAAAGACGCACGAAAAGGCCAATGGGGTAGCACAAAAGGAATCGCACACGCACAAGCGTGTGCGATTCCTAGGTCAGTGCTGAATCCCCGTTTTTCACCCACTAAATGTCTCGCGCTGCGCGAGCACTGCTGCGCAGTGCAACGCTAGGCGCGAGACTTAAAAAAGAAGTGGGGGGACTCTCCAAGTTAGGTGGTGTCACAGGAAGTGACGTCGCGACAGGCAGTGACGTCACGACAGGAAGTGACGTCACGAAAGGAAGTGACGTCACGAAAGGAAGTCCCCTCTTATTACAGGGAGTCCTACTTTAAGTCCTGCCGCTAGAAATGCCAGACAGCCAGGCAACACCTCCTCCGATTCCTTCCTCCCCCAACAAACACCTCTGAGTAAAGGGAAAATCAGTCAGGACTTGTGTATCTGTAGGAAAATAAGGAAACTCCGCCTGAAATATCCTAATAGTCCGCAAATGCGCATAAGAAATTAAAAATGTGCACACTCTGAGCTCTGACTAAAGAAAAGTAAAAAAAAACCTCCTCGTTTGTTTATTTGATAGATCCAAACCAGTTTACGTGAAAATGTCACTGTTGTAACGTAATTATCTATTTACCATAGGTGTGCTCCCACCTGTAGCCCTGAAAAGCGGTTAATGTAGCGTTGCACATCGGCGCCCAAAATGCAAAAATATTCCCACGACGATGAGTATCTCGGTGAAACTAAAGCGGGTTACAGGTAAACGCAGTAATACCGCGGTTTCGAGAAAAAAAACTGCAAACACACCCTTGAGTGTATATGTTAAAGAGAGGCAGTTATTATGTTAAAGTGAGAACTAGGTGGCCGCTCCTCGTGGGCAAACAAACAAGCAGTCGAAGCGGAAGGATACTCGTCGCGCTGGTTGCATGGTGCACTTGTAAGACGTTTGGTTGCTCATTGAAATGTACATTTTAAAACCCAAAAGTGATATACTTCGGCACACGTTACCACCAGTGATAAAAAAAAGTGGAGACGATTTAGAAATGCGTGTACTACTTCATGTACCAGTAATGCCTTTATAGACTTTCAACTGTTTTTGAACCAGTGTGTGGATTAAATGATGTGTGTGGATTAAATGATGCATTTGCACAAGATCACGCGGTGTGAGCTGTGAGGTGCGGTGTTGTGCAAGTCAAGCCCGCTATAGCACCCCGTTGTTCAGTGTTGGCAAGTTGACAGCGCATCTGCTTTTACTGCAAAATACTTGAATGAATGAAAACACGTCTAAAGCGCACAGCTACTACACGAGTGTTCTGGCGCGAGACATCATGTTTGGGGCGCAGCTCTCTCTTCCCAGAGTCCCAGAACACCAGCAGCGCGCGAGCACAACTTAAGTACCATGGTGCCAAATGCAACCAAAGGAAAGGGTCCCACTTGCCAGCCCTGTACTTGGGAGATCAACGGGGCGGCCGTGCGGGCAAGTAACGCCATCATTGAAAGTCCAGCTTTTGGGCAGGGGGGACGGCGTCCACCCGGTAAAATAAGTGGGGGGACGCCGTCCACCCGCGTGGTACCCCGACTCGTGCCCTGCAGTGCACTGACTGGTGTGCACTTGTTACACATTGTGAGCTCTGCAAATAGGCACAGAAACACATAAACACAACCTAAACTCACACTCGTGTGTGTAGTGCACTGATCGGTGTGCACTGGTTACACATTGTGAGCTCTGCAAAATAATCACAGAAAATACATAAACTCAAATTTAACTCACACTCATTGTGTGTGCAGTGCACTGACCAGTGTGTACTGGTTACACAGAGGGAACTCTGCAAAAAAATCACAAAAAACACAAAAACACAACCTCAACTCCCACTGATTGTGTGTGCAGTGCACTGACCAGTGTGCACGGGTTACACATTGTGAGCTCTGCAAATAGTCACAGAAACACATAAACACAACCTCAACTCACACTCGTGTGTGCAGTGCACTGATCGGTGTGCACTGGTTATACATTGTGAGCTCTGCAAATAGTCACAGAAACACATAAACACAACCTCAACTCACACTCGTGTGTGCAGTGCACTGATCGGTGTGCATTGGGTAACAGAAACGTTCACAAACATAAATGTTGTTGAGCAACAGTACAACTATAGGTGAAGTTACATTTGAAGTTTCAAAGGACGTTTTGAAAATATTTTGCCAACGTTAGCCCTTGCTTTCGCCAATGTTCACCAATAATTTTCGATTTCACAAAAGTGGGCTCGTGTGAATTGGATGGACATTGATCAAAGATTTCATAGTTTTAAAGTGTATTGACTAACTTATACCACAGGAAGTGACATCAGAAGAGGTGATATCATGCATTTATGTTATCCTGACATAAACATGTCCAGGACTTATTTTACAAAAACACAAATGAACATAATCACAAACAAATGTGAAAAGAACATTTTCCGCAAACGGAGTGTAATTACGCAAATGGGAAAAACAGCATAATATTTCCAAATGAAGGTGGAAAAAAATAAATGTTTTGAGGCACAACTCGGTATTGCACCGTCCGGGGCCTATTAGGATGGCGGTCGGATGACCGCCGCCCGGCCGGCGGTGGCAACCGCCGGACCGGCGGCGGACATCCGCCCGCGATCGCAAGCCAGATAACCGCCGGTCAGATTAGGATGGCGGTGGTGACCGCGGCGGTGTGAAATTCCGACCGCCGCTTTTCCGCCGGTTGCCATCCGCACTCCTGCCTTGCGGACGGAAAAGGACCGGGATAATGGTGGCGGTGCCGCTCTGGCTCCGCCGGCAGGATTATGATGCCGGCGGTAGCCAGCCTTTCCTCAGCGGTCAAACCGCCATGGAAAGGCATGCAGAGATTGTCTTCCGGGGGCCCGTTGCGGGCCCCCAATGTTTTAGGGGGGTGTGGGTGCACTGGGGGGGTACCCATGGTACCTGGTACATGGTACCAGGTACATTTCCCTGTACCAGGTGGCAGGCACTGTGCAGTGCCTGCCACGCACTGCAGAGAAATGCAGGACAGGCTCCTTTTGACATCGCGGCGGTGCTGCGTGCATCAGCAACCGCCGCAATGTTAAAGTCCGCGATCCGACCGCCGCGGTCGGATTTCGAGCTAGGAACATCCTAATGCGACCGGCGGTTATGTCGTGGGCCTTGCGGGCGGTCTTTTCCCGCTACCATGGCGGTCGGGGAGGTTTTCCGACCGCCATCGTAATAGGCCCCTTAATTCAACCACTGTCTTTCATTTAAAATGGAAATGAACTGAAAAGACAAGCTTTCAATTTGATTTGAGGATGTAGAAAAGAGTTTGCATATCTCTGTAATATAATGTACATGTAGAGCATGGCGATTGTAGAAATTTTTGTAAGAAACTGTTCCACAAAATTTTCACAAAATGGCACCTTAGCGTATTTTGCAAGTATTCAGGGTAATTTTACTAAGATTTTATGCAGTGTTGGCGTCACAAAAGTGACCCAAATCGGCACAAAATCTTTTTTCCAATTTACTTTTGGGAAATAACGTGAAAGTAATGCAAAGCAGCGCTATGCGCTGCTTTGTATTACTTAGCACCAACATTTTTTTTATATAGCGCGAACTAGACCCGAAGATATCAGGTATCAGAGCGCTTTACATGAGCACCAGTTTCGTTACAGATGGACACATTCATTTTTGTAAGGCACAGGGAGATTAAGTGATTTGCTCACAATCACAGGATGTTGAACATCGTTGCCGAGACTAGAACCCGGTTCCCCAGCTTCAAGGTCGATCGCTCTAGCCGCAAGGCTACATCGGGTTGTACCATGGGTGGAGCATGGGCGTTCCCATGCAACCACCCAAGGTTTCTGACGCTAAACCCAATTTACTAAATAAAGTAGACAGGGTTTAACGGCAGAAAACTGCGCCCTTTTGAAGTAAGCGCACGGAAGGAGAAATGCTTTCATTTCGCCTTCCTTTTCCGGCTTTGTACATGTGCTGCACTCTACAGCACACATACACAGAGGAAAAATGGTTTGAGTCAGTGTATGTATAGTATTTTGTACTGAAACAGTACCCTTTTAGTACAAAACCTATGCTAGACTCACTGAAACACTCTTCCACCATGGCGTAGAGGTGTCTCCGCGGGGCCTGGCAGCTGATTTCAGCACCGGCGCTAGGGAGAGGGGAGGAGAGTGCCATATTTCAGTAAATTTGGCGCTCCGCTCCTCCCTCCTTTTCACGCAGCGCAGCATTTGTGGTGGCTGCTGCACTGTGCTGCGTGAAAAAGTAGTAAGCCTGCCCCTCAGTATTTTATCCTATGCTACTTTTATAATGGATTGTGACATATGAAATTGATTCACGAATGCAGCAATGTGATAGCAGCTATTAAATGTTTTGAACGGGTGTTAGAAATGGGGGTCTCTAGTTGGCAATGGCTGGCCACTGTCCAAGTAGGGACCCTTCTTCCTAAGTCAGAGTGAGAGGGCTACCCTCTTTAATACCCCTGCTCAACCCTGTGGTAACGTAGCACGAGCAGGTAGGCTTATCTCAGAGGCAGGGTGTGAAGCATTTATGACCATACACAGTAACACAGTGAGGAACACTACAGAGGGACACCACACAAGTAGTTATAAAACATAAGTATCTTTATATAAAGGCAGATTTATCACAAGACCAATAACTGTAAAAGCCACAATACTGTCAAAAATAGGATAGCTGTTGAAGGGCTGTCAAAGATAGTTCAAAGGTTGCAAGAATAAGGTTCAAATTCAAGGCAGGGGTCTCTGCGCCCTTCTCGTTCAGAGGTTGCAAAAATAAGGTTCAAATTCAAAGCAGTGGTCTCTGCAACCCTTTCTCTCACAAAGTACCTGGGTTTAGTAGCAAAACCAACAAAATGTCGCAAAGAAGTGGTAGCGATGATTCTCGGCACGCGAGGCCGGCGATGCGTTGAAATCCTTGCCGCAAGGGAGGATGATGCGCCGATCTGCGTGATGCGTGCGGAGACACTGCGACCAACTTCTGCACGCTAGGCCGCCGATGCGATGACTTTCTTGCCGCGAGGGAGAAGTCGATGCGACGATCCTGTTGCGCTGTGCGATTGTGTTGCGATGCGAAGAGATGACGCTCCGCGAGGGAGCGACGAAATCCGGTGCGATGCGATGAAAATGGTGGACGCACGGCGTCCGCACAGCGATGTCTTGAAGCGATGATTTCTTTAGGGGTTGCGAGCGCTCGGCGACAGCAGCGCGATGATTTTTCCAGCGCGTCTCAGCTGCAGCGGCTCGCAAAGGGGCGTTAGCGATGGTTTCGCGTTGCGAGCACCCAGCGGCAGCAGCGCGATGATTTTTCCAGCGCTCTCGGCTGCAGCGGCTCGCAAACGTGCGTTAGCGACGATTTCCAGCACTCTTTTCTCTGAAGCAAAACTAGAGGCCCTGGAACTCACAGGAGCCTCATCAGCAGATAGCAATCCTCGCAGGGAGGAAGCAAGAGGTTGGTGGTGGAGTCTGATGTGCCTGAGACTCCAGCAGGAGGCTAGCTCTTTCCTAGCCCTTGGGTAATTGCTGCAACAAAAATAAAAGTTCTCTCAAGAGTTCCTTTTCCTCTTCTTCAAGGTCCAGTGGTCACTGCTGCAGGCCAGTGCAAGAAACAACACACAGCACAGGGACAGTCACTTCCTGCAGATTCCTCCAGTGACACAGACAGAGTTTCCTCTCCAGATCCAGAAGCAATACAAATTGTAGGGGTTTGAGCACAGATATTTATACCCCAAAAGTCTTTGTTCTCAGAAGCTACAAGTCACTGAACCTAGCCAGAACCAGTTCTGCTCAGGCCTGGAGCACTTTGTTTACCAGGCTGCATTCTTCCTTTCAGAAAGAGTGGGTCTGCTAGCAGATACACAGTAAGAGGTGGAGCCAGCATTCACCTTGCCAGGCACAGCCCTATTCAGGTCAAGGAGCCACCCCTCCCCATACTCTAAATGCAGATCTCTCTATTCAACCCAGGTCTGACTCAGCCTGCCCTGCCCCTCCAAAACCAGACAGCCAATACACATAACAGCAGAGCACACTGGAAGGCTTAGGCAAGAAAATACCTACTTTCTAAAAGTGGTATTTTCAAACACAGAATATAAAAATAAACTTCACTAAAAGATGTATTTTAATATTCTGAGCTCAGGCATACTAAATTCGTTTTTCTACCATGTTCCTGGGGTCAGTTAGGACTATAGAATGTAATAGTCAAACTGCCCATTCTAGCCTATGAGGAACAGGTAGCCTTACAGTAGTGAAAAACGAAATGGGCATAATTCACTACCAGGACATGCTACACACACCAAGGCATGTCCTACCTTACACATACAATGCACCCTACCATAGGGGTGACTTACAAGATGCCAAGGGAAGGTTCAGGGGCTGGGAAGTGGGTGCACTTCACAGCCAAGATGGCAGTTCTGGACTGCACACAGACACTGCAGTGGCAGGTCTGAGACACACTTTACAAGCTGCTTCTGTGGGTGGCGCAAACCAGCGCTGCATGCCCACCAGCAGCATTTGGTTTACCAGCCCTGGGCACACACAGGCCACACTACTAGGGACTAACAGGTAAACCAAATAAGCCAATCAGGGATATACCAATTCACATAGACATATTTACAAAGGGAGAGCATATGCACTTTAGCACTGAACAGCAGTGGTAAAGTGCCCAGAGTCATAAAACCAACAGAAACAGGTCAGCAAAAATACAGGAGGCAGGCAAAAAGTTTAGGGGTGACCCTGCAAAAAGGGCCATTTCCAACACAACCCCCTTCCAGCCAAAACGCAGGGTAGACCAATCACTACTTTGATGGGCTTCCCTGCTTCGGCCGATAGAACACGGAACTGGCCCGCAACTGCAGGGGCATATGCCAGCTCTACTCCAATCTGAACCCTGGTGGATCCCTTTGTCCACACTCCTAGGGCCCACTAAGATAACCAATGGGGAACTCTTCCCCTCACCTGTGGACACCACCTGTGCAGCATCTAACCTTAACTGGCCCCCAGGTGTGTCCCAACAGATAAACAACAAGCCCCAGTAGTCACTGACAGTAGTCAGTGATGAAATCCAAGCCCTATACCTCTCAGGGCTCTCAAACTTTTGTGGCATCAGAGAGTGAGGGGCAGTAACCCCAGGTGCCTGGCACCTTTTGTACACTCTCCCTCCTGTCAGGTCAGGCAAAGCACCTGGACACTGACCCACCAGCCCTGGGCCTGTACCCAGCGGCTGGGCCAGAGACTGGGGTGGGCTCTCCCACACCCGGTCCTCCTCTTTGGGGCTCGGTACCCTCCCACCTGGAGCGATACCCCCTTCCAGAATTGTCAGGGCACCTGTGGCAGGGGCCCTGCACAACTCACCCACCAGTTCAGGGGTTCTATCCTGCAACTGGTATCCCAGCCTAGGGTCTGTACCCTTAGACTGGGCGGAGGTCAGGGGTGAGGCTGCCCTCTCCCCGCCCCCTTTACTGGGGCCTGGCACCCTCCCACCTGGAGAGGTGCCCCCATAACACAAACCGGGAGGGGGACTGTTAGCAGTTGCCCCTTCCTCCAGATCAGGGGGGACACCCTGAACCTGGCCCCCCAACCTAGGGTCTGTACCCTTGGGCTGGGCCTGTGCCTGGCAACCCAGGACTTCTGGGGGCGTACACCAATTCTCCCCAAGGAAAATACACTCTTCCACTAGTTCATGGCCTTGTCCCTGCAACTGATCCATCAACCTGAAAAAACCCTTAGGTGGTACTGGGGTCAGAGGCGAGGACTCCCTCCCTCTGCACCCCCTTCCAGCATACTGCACCCTCCCACCTGGAGTGGTGCTTTTAGCAAAGAAAATGGTCGGGACACTGCTTACAGTTGTCCCTCCCTCCAGGTCAGACAACACCTGGACCGGACTTACCATCCCAGGGACCAATCCCTGTGGTTGAACAACTGCCTGGCCAACCAGGACTTCCTGGGGAGCACACAGGCCCCCCTCAAGGGAAACACACCCCTCCACCAGTTCAGGGCCTGGGCCCTGCAACTGACCTACCAACCTGAAAAAACCCTCAGGTTGCACCGGGGTCAGAGGCGAGGACTCCCTCCCTCTGCACCCCCTTCCAGCATACTGCACCCTCCCACCTGGAGTGGTGCTCTTAGAAAAAATGGTCGGGACACTGCTTACAGTTGTCCCTCCCTCTAGGGCAGACAACTCCTGGATCTGACTTACCAACCCAGGGACCAACCCTGTGGCTGAACAACTGCCTGGCCAACCAGGACTGAAGTGGTGTCACCATGGTCACTCCTAGGGGGCTCAGCCCTTCTGACTGGCCCCTGACCCACTGGCTCTCCCACTGGGGACTCCTTCCCCCTTTCATCCCTCAGACTGGATTTCCGTACCCTCCCCTAGGAGTGGCACTGCCAGGCACAAGAACTGATGGAGGCCTGACTACAGGCACTCCCAGCTCACCTAACACTGGGGTACCCCCCACAATGGACGGTCCATCCAGACAGACTAGGCTCCCCACCTGGTGTTCCCTCATGGAACCATCCAGTCCTGGGGACTGAGGCTGGGGCACTTCGGGACCTATCCCAGTCTCACTCCTGCTCCCACGAGACAGGATGTGAGGCCCTACAACCCCCTCACAACAAGGGGACTCAGCTGTAACACTCCTAACCTTTCCCAGCACTCTGTGTTGGAAAACTTCTGAACCACTTCTCTTAGGGTCATTCCCTAATGCCTCTACAGGGCCTCTGGTACTCACCCAGAGGTCTGCCTCCTGTGCAAGTTCCCTAGGATCAGAGAACTCGCAATCTGACAGGTGTTGGTTTAGCTCTGGAAAACAGGAACTCACAATATGCTCTCCCACAATTGGATTACACAGCTCCACACAGGTGCTAACCTTCACCTCACAATCCAGTGCCTTACACACGTACCCCACACCACTCTCCTGAAATGGGCGAGACATTAACTGACTGTCTCTATCACTCAACCCACACTCTTCTGGGCGGTCCTCACACTCATACACCAGGACTTCAACCACGGGGGAACCCATCTCCCTGCACCTCTCATCCAGAGTCGGTAGAGTATCCCTCCTTTCACTAGGACTATGGGCCCCTGCGCTAGTTCCCCAATCCACCTCAGGGACACTGCACATTAATGGAGCTACCTCATATCCTTGAATCCCCTGGTGTAGATCAACCCCTCCTTCAAGTCAGGTGCTACATCTCTGGGTGGGTGTACTACACTGTCATCACTATATACTTCAATTTTGCTGCCACCACTGGACCCCACCCTCTCTGGGGAATCCAGACAATTAAAACTGCGCTCCAGGGGTAACTTACCCTCTTGAGCTAACTTCTCCTTTTCTGCTATCTGCGCTAGGTGCGCCTCCAGCTGGGCAATCTCTATTTGGAGCCTCTCCAATTCCAGCTGGTACTCCCTCTCCCTCTGTCTGCCCAACTCCTCTGGGGACCATGAAGGGGATTGGGTGCTACCCTGTGCACTAGACCCAGCAAGGGACTCCCTACCTATGGGACCTTCCCGCCTGTCCACCAACTCCTCTGGGGACCCTGAGGGGAATCTGGCACTACCATAGGCACTAGACTCATCAAGGAACTCCCCACCTATGAGATATTCCATAACACTTTCTTCCTCCTCTTCAGACTCTCCAGAGCCACCCTCAGACCAACTACCCTCTTGGTAGGTGTACTGGGACTCCAAGAATCTCCATCTGTCTTGTTGCCAAAGTCTCAGGGATGTCTGCAGGGATAGCTGAGTCTCCTTCCTACTCACTGCTAAGCCCCTCTCCTCACAGAACCCCTTAGCTCCTCTAGACTGTAGGTTAACAGATCATCTATATAAAAGGTAGGTCTCATTTCAGTAAGACCCATTGTAGCAATAACTGGCAATATCAATAATAAAAAAATAGGCTTGCCCGTTGTAACAATCACGGGCAATATCAATAAAAGATAGAAGAAAACTTCTCAAGGAAATGTATGCAGGTAAAAATCACCGGCAATATCAATCACAATATAGGATCCAACAACTCTCAAAAATGTATGCGGGTACTATCACCGGCAATATCAATAAAACATAGGCTTGCCCATTGTAACAATCACGGGCAATATCAATCAAAAATAGAATAAAAAAAAAAAACTTCAAAAACGTATGCGGTACGTTATGGTCTGCACTCACTAGTAGTGTACACTATAATTACTGTATGCGATCATAAATGCAAGTCCAGATCCCACCGCTGACCACCAATGTTAGAAATGGGGGTCTCTAGTTGGCAATGGCTGGCCACTGTCCAAGTAGGGACCCTTCTTCCTAAGTCAGAGTGAGAGGGCTACCCTCCTTGATACCCCTGCTCAACCCTGTGGTAACGTAGCACGAGGAGGTAGGCTTATCTCAGAGGCAGGGTGTGAAGCATTTATGACCATACACAGTAACACAGTGAGGAACACTACAGAGGGACACCACACAAGTAGTTATAAAACATAAGTATCTTTATATAAAGGCAGATTTATCACAAGACCAATAACTAAAAGCCACAATACTGTCAAAAATAGGATAGCTGTTGAAGGGCTGTCAAAGATAGTTCAAAGGTTGCAAGAATAAGGTTCAAATTCAAGGCAGGGGTCTCTGCGCCCCTTTCTCGTTCAGAGGTTGCAAAAATAAGGTTCAAATTCAAGCCAGTGGTCTCTGCGACCCTTTCTCTCATAAGACTGTCAAAAATAGGATGGCTGTTGAAGGACTGTCAAAAAATAGTTCAAAGGTTGCAAAAATAAGGTTCAAATTCAAAGCAGTGGTCTCTGCGACCCTTTCTCTCACAAAGTACCTGGGTTTAGTAGCAAAACCAACAAAATGTCGCAAAAAAGTGGTAGCGATGATTCTCGG
This sequence comes from Calotriton arnoldi, assembly GCA_963921515.1. NCBI lineage: Eukaryota > Metazoa > Chordata > Amphibia > Caudata > Salamandridae > Calotriton > Calotriton arnoldi. The sequence continues at coordinate 6,815,657 of CAWUFW010000013.1, read as the reverse complement.
CACGCGAGGCCGGTGATGTGTTGAAATCCTTGCCGCAAGGGAGGATGATGCGCCGATCTGCGTGATGCGTGCGGAGACACTGCGACCAACTTCTGCACGCTAGGCCGCCGATGCGATGACTTTCTTGCCGCGAGGGAGAAGTCGATGCGACGATCCTGTTGCGCTGTGCGATTGTGTTGCGATGCGAAGAGATGACGCTCCGCGAGGGAGCGACGAAATCCGGTGCGATGAAAATGGCGGACGCACGGCGTCCGCACAGCGATGTCTTGAAGCGATGATTTCTTTAGGGGTTGCGAGCGCTCGGCGACAGCAGCGCGATGATTTTTCCAGCGCGTCTCAGCTGCAGCGGCTCGCAAAGGGGCGTTAGCGATGGTTTCGCGTTGCGAGCACCCAGCGGCAGCAGCGCAATGATTTTTCCAGCGCTCTCGGCTGCAGCGGCTCGCAAACGTGCGTTAGCGACGATTTCCAGCACTCTTTTCTCTGAAGCAAAACTAGAGGCCCTGGAACTCACAGGAGCCTCATCAGCAGATAGCAATCCTCGCAGGGAGGAAGCAGGAGGTTGGTGGTGGAGTCTGATGTGCCTGAGACTCCAGCAGGAGGCTAGCTCTTTTCCTAGCCCTTGGGTAATTGCTGCAACAAAAATAAAAGTTCTCTCAAGAGTTCCTTTTCCTCTTCTTCAAGGTCCAGTGGTCAATGCTGCAGGCCAGTGCAAGAAACAACACACAGCACAGGGACAGTCACTTCCTGCAGATTCCTCCAGTGACACGGACAGAGTTTCCTCTCCAGATCCAGAAGCAATACAAATTGTAGGGGTTTGAGCACAGATATTTATACCCCAAAAGTCTTTGTTCTCAGAAGCTACAAGTCACTGAACCTAGCCAGAACCAGTTCTGCTCAGGCCTGGAGCACTTTGTTTACCAGGCTGCATTCTTCCTTTCAGAAAGAGGGGGTCTGCTAGCAGACACACAGTAGGAGGTGGAGCCAGCATTCACCTTGCCAGGCACAGCCCTATTCAGGTCAAGGAGCCACCCCTCCCCATACTCTAAATGCAGATCTCTCTATTCAATCCAGGTCTGACTCAGCCTGCCCTGCCCCTCCAAAACCAGACAGCCAATACACATAACAGCAGAGCACACTGGAAGGCTTAGGCAAGAAAATACCTACTTTCTAAAAGTGGTATTTTCAAACACAGAATATAAAAATAAACTTCACTAAAAGATGTATTTTAATATTCTGAGCTCAGGCATACTAAATTCGTTTTTCTACCATGTTCCTGGGGTCAGTTAGGACTATAGAATGTAATAGTCAAACTGCCCATTCTAGCCTATGAGGAACAGGTAGCCTTACAGTAGTGAAAAACGAAATGGGGCATAATTCACTACCAGGACATGCTACACACACCAAGGCATGTCCTACCTTACACATACAATGCACCCTACCATAGGGGTGACTTACAAGATGCCAAGGGAAGGTTCAGGGGCTGGGAAGTGGGTGCACTTCACAGCCAAGATGGCAGTTCTGGACTGCACACAGACACTGCAGTGGCAGGTCTGAGACACACTTTACAAGCTGCTTCTGTGGGTGGCGCAAACCAGCGCTGCATGCCCACCAGCAGCATTTGGTTTACCAGCCCTGGGCACACACAGGCCACACTACTAGGGACTAACAGGTAAACCAAATAAGCCAATCAGGGATATACCAATTCACATAGACATATTTACAAAGGGAGAGCATATGCACTTTAGCACTGAACAGCAGTGGTAAAGTGCCCAGAGTCATAAAACCAACAGAAACAGGTCAGCAAAAATACAGGAGGCAGGCAAAAAGTTTAGGGGTGACCCTGCAAAAAGGGCCATTTCCAACAACGGGCAATTGCCAATTGTTATGGCGGCCATGTTGGGTCACAGTTTGTTTACAACAGTTTAGTTTCTGTTAAAGGGGGAAGTGCAATGAATGAAGGACTACCTTCAAATCACTGTCCTTGTAGGAATCGGGGTTGCCCAGTTGCAGGAGTAAGCCGAAACGCATTGGTATCCTGGTGTTTGCTGTATTAACAGAAAATAAAGAACTATAAAGCATCCCGCTGTTGTTGTGCAGTCCGTGTGGAATTCCGCTGAACGGATGCGGCTGACTCTCTAATGAGAGAGAGATTAGGTCGAAGATATTAATATATTTTGAGTTTTATATAGCATAGCTAGACCTGAAGGTATCAGAACGCTTTACATGTTATGTGATAACGTTTACAAGAGGTACTTGAGGGGATTCATAAGAGTCATAGTTGAATAATACAGCATTAAGTGGTTATGAAGCCACACAAAAAAAAATATATATATATAGGATCCCGCAGCATTCCGATGCAGTTTCAAAGTTTTATTTAGTCTGCTTCAGCAGAGGCACTATCGTCAACGCGTTTCAGTGCACACACGCTCCTTGGTCATGACCAAGGTGCGAGTGTGCACCGAAACGCATCGACGATAGTGCCTCTGCTTGACCAAGGTGCGTGTGTGCACCGAAAAGCGTTGACGATAGTACCTCTGCTGAAGCAGACAAATAAAACGTTGAAACTGCATCGGAGTGCTGCGGGATCCTTTATTTTGACAGGAACGGTTTTATGGTATATTTAAACTGCGCGCGGTGAAGCGCTGTAATCGCAGCACCATTGGCGATTGGGACTCCAGAGGTAAACTCGCCGAGCCCAGCTGGAATATACTGTTACATAGTGTGAAGTAACAGTAATATTTAAAAATGTTGAGAGGTGCAGCCATTTCTTAAGACCCCAAGCCAAGGGCTGTAACAGTGCCTCCAAACTGTATTACTATTACTTCACGCTTTTTACAAGCCTTAAAACTGAAGGCGAAATTCAATTTGCTGGAATGAGTGACAGGCTGGTGGCCACTTGATCGTGACTAAGCATCACAACGAAGACAAAGTGGTGGGTACAACCATTGGTGCAGCAGGTGTAGTGGCACTGGGGTCCAAAACCCCGAGGGGCCCATTGATCCTTCATAATTGCTTTATTGTACTTTCCGGATAGTGGTCAAAGGGGCCATTTCCCTTGCTTGAACCATGGTCCCTTGCAATGGTATTCAGACAAAATATTGAGTTGGACATGTCGACTCATACAAATATTGAGTTTTAAATATTGTGACACAGAAATATCGTCAGCAAGAATATCGTGGTCAAGAATATCGAATTTAAGGTAAGAAATATCGATTTAAAAAATATAGAAGTCATTAATATTGTTTGCAAAAATAAAGTTGTTTAAAATATCGATTTTTTAATTAGTGTTATGTATTTTAGTATATATTTTAAATGTATGTGATGCATTTTCTTTGTGTAAGTATTGTTTATGTTTTTTAATATATGTGTTACATTTTTTGCAGTTATTAATTTTATTATAATTAAATTTTGCATTTTTTAGTTCCGTAGCGGGTTGTGGGTTTATAGGGGAATAGGGTGGGAAGTAATTTAATTATAATAAATTAATGAATATTTTTTATTTATTAATATTTATTTAATTGAGATTTTATAATGTTAATTGTGTTTTAAGTTTTTTGGGGTAAATTTTTATGTGTGGGTTGTGGGGTTTATAGGGGTATAAGGCGGGAAGTAATTTATTTTTAATTAATTATTAATTAGTTGTTCATTAATATTAATTAATTAATTGATAATAAGTTATGGTAATTGTATAATTAATTTTAGGTGTGGGTTGTGGGGTTTATAGGGGTAAAGGGTGGGAAGTAATTTATTTTTAATTAAGTAATAATTAGTTGATAATTATTAATAAATAATTGATAATTGATTTTGTTAAATGTTTAATTATCTTTTTTGGGGGTGTAGGGTTTGGTTACATAGGGGTAAAAGGTGGGAAGTTATTTATTTTTAATTAATTAATAATTAGTTGTTAATTAATAATAATTAATTTGTTGACAATTAAATATAGAAATTGTGTAATTAATTTTAGTTGCGGGTTGTGGGGTTTTCAGAGGTAAAGGTTGGGAAGTAATTTATTTTTAATTAATTAATAATTAGTTGTTAATTAATAATAATTAATTAATTGGTAATTGAATATGGAAATTGTGTAATAAATTTTTGCTGCGGGTTGTGGGGTTTTTAGGTGTAACGGTTGGGGAGTAATTTATTTTTAATTAATTAATAAGTAGTTGATAATTAATATTAATTAATTAATTGATAATTAATTAGGGTAATTGTTTAATTATTTGTGTGTGTGGGTTTTGTGTTTATAGGGGTAAAGGGAGGGGAGTAAATTAATTTTACTTACTTTATAATTAGTTGTTAAATGCTATTAGTTATTTGATTAAAAATACATTTTAATTGTGTAATTAATTTTTTTACAGTTAAATTTTAGGTGTGGGTTATGGGGATTATAGGGGTAAAGGGTGGGAAGATAATTAATTTTTATGTGTTTTAAATTTTTTAATTCATAATATTTGTTTAATTGATAATTAATTATGTTAATTATGCAAATACTTTTGAAAATTTTAGATGTGGGTTGTGAGTTGCGTGGTGTTGTAGGGTAGGAAGTAAATAAACTACATTTATGTAATAATTAATGTTTTTGTTAATAAATAATTTGTAAATAAAAATATTTATTAGTTTGATTTTTTTATTTTTTTTTATTTAATATAATATTTGTAGGTATTTGTGATATGTATTTAACATTATAGTATGTATTTTTTTATTTTTTTTAATATTAAATATATTTTTATTCGAATTTTTAAGATAGTTATATATATATTTTTTTAAAATATATTTTTATTTTGTTGATGATATTTTGTTTGTTTTTAATTTTGAACTGACTGGAGTGGGAATATTAAATTTTACCACTCTGCAATTCAACACTTTCCCTACTGTTGCACCGACTGGAGTGGGAATATTACATTTTACCCCTTTGCTGTTTAACAGTTTCCTTGGTGTTGTATTGCCTGGAATGGGTGCGGTAAATATGTTTTATGTGTAATTTATCTCTTTTACTACTGTTGCATTTATTGGAGGGAGATCTGTAAATTTTATGTTTATCCAGTCTTAATATTTATGTGTTGTGCTAAATTGGAGTGGTAAATTTTTTATGTATTTACTTTAATAGTTTGTGCAGTTTTGTTTAAATTGTAGTGTGACTAGTATGTGTATTAAATGTTATTATTCATTTTGTATTGTTATAATTTATATTATTGTTTTGTTTATTTTAAATTATAATATTGTTAATTATTAATATTTGTTTTTACTAAGTTTAAAGATTTTCAAATAGTTGAATGTTTTAATTTAATTAGAATGTTTTTTTAATAGATTTTATGTTATTGGTATATGTATATATTATTTATTGTTGTTATATTTTTATATAATTTTAAAATTATAAAATACATTAAAATTATTAGTTTAATAATTGTTTTAAAGTAAATATATATATATAATATATATTAATTATTATATATGTGTGTTTAACTTTTTTAAATTAAGTTTATTTGTTATATTTGTTAAAATGTATGTCAAATGTAATTAAAAAATAATAATTTTATTATTTAATATATTTAATATTTATTATTTTATTTTATATATATATATATATATAAAAACGATATTTTGTACAACTATATTTATGACATCAATATTTTTTCCCTCGATATTTTTGTACTTACCATTATAAATATTAGATGTGGATATTTTTGACATCGATATTTATAACTCGATATTGTGGTATGGGGATATTTTAGGTGTCGATATTCTGTCAGTGAATCCCTTGCAATGTTACAGGGTACTGCCCTCCCTGCAAGGACTCCAAGAGGACTCAGAGAGAAAGAATACAGCTAGCAAGAGTATACATTCTGATCAACCACTTCTATAAGACAGTCCGGCCACACAAATCTCCATTTCCTGCCTGCTTGACACTGTCCCTACCCCATCTTCCTTAAAGTAGCAATATTGGGCTACTTTTGGCTTTTTTTTGTTTGGCTTTGGTCTAGAGAATGTTCTAAAAATCTGGCAATACTGCGAGTAAGGATTGTTGAACCCAGTGCAGACTCCACTCCCCCCAGAGTCTGTACAACACCTTGCGTGAGACCATGTCTCTAGCAGTGAAATTTACATCCAAAGCGTGAAACTGTTTCTCAACGAGTGAAACTTGCTCCAAGTGCGAGAGTTATTATGCACCCAGGCCTGAGATTAACACCAAATGGGAGAAAGTGCACCAGTGTATAATACTCACACCAAATGAGAGAGACAGTGCACCCAGGCATGGTATTCACACCAAAGGGAGAAACTGTGCATCACTGTGGGACTCGCAGCTGATGAGGGAGACGGTGCACCAAGGTGTGGGACTCACACCAAAGGGAGAAACTGTGCATCACTGTGTGGGACTCAGACGTACTGAGAGAGGCGGTGCACCCAGGCCTGAGATTAACACCAAATGGGAGAAAGTGCACCAGTGTGTAATACTCACACCAAATGAGAGAGACAGTGCACCCAGGCGTGGTATTCACATCAAAAGGAGAAACTGTGCATCACTGTGGGACTCGCACCTGATGAGGGAGACGGTGCACCCAGGTATGGGACTCACACCAAAGGGAGAAGCTGTGCATCACTGTGTGGGACTCACACTAAATGAGGGAGACGGTGCACCCAGGTGTGGTATTCACACCTAAAGGAAGAAACTGTGTATCACTGTGTGGGACTCACACTAAATGAGGGAGACGGTACACCCAGGCATGAGATTCACACCGAATGGAAGAAAGTGCACCAGTGTGTAATACTCACACCAAATGAGAAAGACGGTGCACCCAGGTGTGGGACTCACACCAAAAGGAAGAAACTGTGCATCACTGTGTGGGACTTGCATCTAATGAGGAAGACGGTGTACCCAGGCGTGGTATTCACACCAAAGGGAGAAACTGTGCATCACTGTGTGGGACTCACACTAAATGAGGGAGACTGTGCACCCAGGTGTGGGACTCACACCAAAAGAAAGAAACTGTGTATCACTGTGTGGGACTCACACTAAATGAGGGAGACGGTGCACCCAGGTGTGGGACTCACACCAAAAGGAAGAAACGGTGTATCACTGTGTGGAACTCACACTAAATGAGGGAGACGGTGCACCCATGTGTGGTATTCACACCAAAAGGAAGAAACTGTGTATCACTGTGTGGGACTCACCCCAAATGAGAGATATGGTGCACCCAGGCATGAGATTCACACCGAATGGAAGAAAGTGCACCAGTGTGTAATACTCACACCAAATGAGAGAGACGGTGCACCCAAGGGTGGGACTCACACCAAAAGGAAGAAACTGTGCATCACTGTGTGGGACTCACACTAAATGAGGGAGACGGTGCACCCAGGTGTGGGACTCACACCAAAAGGAAGAAACGGTGTATCACTGTGTGGAACTCACACTAAATGAGGGAGACGGTGCACCCAGGTGTGGTATTCACACCAAAAGGAAGAAACTGTGCATCACTGTGTGGGACTCACACTAAATGAGGGAGACGGTGCACCCAGGTGTGGTATTCACACCAAAAGGAAGAAACTGTGTATCACTGTGTGGGACTCATACTAAATGAGGTAGAAGGTGTACCCAGGCATGAGATTCACACCGAATGGAAGAAAGTGCACCAGTGTGTAATACTCAGACCAAATGAGAGAGACAGTGCACCCAAGGGTGGGACTCACACCAAAAGGAAGAAACTGTGCATCACTGTGTGGGACTCACACTAAATGAGAGAGATGGTGCACCCAAGCATGAGAGTCACACCGAATGGGAGAAAGTGCACCAAGTGTAATACTCACACCTAATGAGGAAGACGGGGCACCCAGGCGTAGGACTCACACCAAAAGGAAGAAACTGTGCATCACTGTGTGGGACTCACACCTAATAAGGGAGATGGTGCACCCAGGCGTGGGACTCACACCAAAAGGAAGAAACTGTGCATCATTGTGTGGGACTCGCACCTAATGAGGAAGACGGTGCACCCAGCCATGAGAGTCACAGCAAAGGGGTCAAAGTGCACCAATGTGTAATACTAACACCAAATGAGGGAGATGGTGCACCCAGGCGTGGGACTCACACCATAAGGGAAAAAGTATGCATCACAGTGTGGGGCTCACACAAAATGAGCGAGACGGTGCACCCAGGTGTGGGACTCACACCAACAGGAAGAAACTGTGCATCACTGTGTGTGACTCACACCAAATGAGGGAGACAGTGCATCCAGGCGTGGGACTCACATCAAAAGGGAGAAACTGTGCATCACTGTGTGGGACTCACACGTACTGAGAGTGACTGTGCACCCAGGTGTGGGATTCACACTAAATTAGATAAAATGTGCATCCAGGCTTGGGATTTGTACTAAATGGGAGAAACTGTGCATCCAGACATGGGACTCGCACCACATGAAAGAGCCTCTGAACACAAGTGTGGGATTTGCAGCAAAGCAGATAGATTGTGCTCCAAAATCTAGAACTCGCACCAAATGAGAGAACCTGTGCACTAACGTGTGACAGTCTCACCAAACCAGAGAAATTGTGATCCACTGTGTGGGACTAGCACCACACAAGGTTAGGGTAACTGTGCACCAAAGTATGGTACTCACATCAAAAGAGAGAGGCTGTGCACCACTGTGGGAGACTCACACTGAATGAGAGAGAAAAAGTAACTTAAAAAGTAATCTGAAAATTAATTTACAAAGTAATCTCAATAATAACTGAAAAGTAATTCCAACTGTTTTATGAACAAGTGACTTACCTGTAACCAATCCAATTGCATTCAACTGCATTCAAACTGTATTTAACTGCATTATTCTTGCAAAGTACTATTACACTTACCTGTACCAGGCCTGGCTTGGTTCTGGAAACAAAATACAACTAAATAATATTTTTATACAAAACAAATAGGTCAGAGTTCAGTATTTGAGTGTGTGACATAATTTCTTGCCTGAATCTGTACAATAAATGCTTAACACTACCCTCTGATAAAGCCTTACTGCTCGCCCACACTACCCCAAATAGAGAGTAAGGTGCTATCTACTTTAGACTCTGCCAACCTTTGGAGATCCACTTGACTCTGTGCACACTATACCTCGCTTTGGTATAGTATACACAGAACCAACCTCCTACAGCTGTGCACCACTGTGTAGGACTCACACTAAATGAAAGAGGCTGTGCATTAGGACGTGGGATTCACACTGAATAAGAGAGGCTTTGCATCACTATGGGGGACTGACACTGAATAAGAGAGGCTGTGCATCACTGTGAGGGACTCACACAGACTGAGAGAGGCTGTGCATCACTGTGAGGGACACACACTGAATGAGGGAGGCTGTGCATCACTCTGCAGGACTCACACTGAATGAGAGAGGCTGTGCCTCACTGTTTGGGTCTCACACTGAATGAGAGAGGCTGTGCATCACTGTGAGGGACTCACACTGAATGAGAGAGGCTGTGCATCACTGTGGTGGACTCACACTGAGTGAGAAAGGCTGTGCATAAGGGCGTGGGACTCACACTGAATGAGAGAGGCTGTGCACCACTGTGTGGGTCTCACACTGAATGAGAGAGGCTGGGCACCACTGTGTGGGACTCACACTGAATGAGAGAGGCCGTGCATCACTGTGGGGGACTCATCCTGAATGAGAGAGGCTCTGCCCCACTGTGTGGGACTCACACTGAATGAGAGATGCTATGCACCACTCTTGGGACTGACACTGAATGAGAGAGGCTGTGCATCACTGTGAGGGACTCACACTGAATGAGACCGGCTGTACATTAGGGTGTGGTACTCACACTGAAAGAGAGAGGCTGTGCATCACTGTACAGAACTACCACTGAATGGGATAGGCTGTGCATCACTGTGAGGGACTCACACTGAATGAGGGAGGCTGTGCATCACTCTGCAGGACTCCCACTGAATGAGAGGCTGTGCATCACTGTGGTGGACTCACACTGAGAGAGAAAGGCTGTGCATAAGGGCGTGGGACTCACACTGAATGAGAGAGGCTGTGCACCACTGTGTGGGTCTCACACTGAATGAGAGAGGCTGGGCACCACTGTGTGGGACTCACACTGAATGAGAGAGCCTGTGCATTACTGTGAGGAACTCACACTAAATGAGAGAGGCTGTGCACCACTGTGAGGGACTCACACTGAATGAGAGAGGCCGTGCATCACTGTGGGGGACTCATCCTGAATGAGAGAGGCTGTGCATCACTGTGAGGGACTCACACTGAATGAGACCGGCTGTACATTAGGGTGTGGTACTCACACTGAAAGAGAGAGGCTGTGCATCACTGTACAGAACTACCACTGAATGGGATAGGCTGTGCATCACTTTGAGGGACTCACACTGAATGAGGGAGGCTGTGCATCACTCTGCAGGACTCCCACTGAATGAGAGGCTGTGCATCACTGTGGTGGACTCACACTGAGAGAGAAAGGCTGTGCATAAGGGCGTGGGACTCACACTGAATGAGAGAGGCTGTGCACTACTGTGTGGGTCTCACACTGAATGAGAGCGGCTGTGCATCAATGTGTGGGTCTCACACTGAATGAGAGAGGCTGTGCATCACTGTGAGGGACTCACACTGAATGAGAGAGGCTGTGCATCACTGTGGTGGACTCACACTGAGTGAGAAAGGCTGTGCATAAGGGCGTGGGACTCACACTGAATGAGAGAGGCTGTGCACCACTGTGTGGGTCTCACACTGAATGAGAGAGGCTGTGTATCACTCTGGGGGGCTCACACTGATTGAGAGATGCTGTGCTTCACTGTGGGGAACTCACACTGAATGAGAGAGGCTGTGCATCACTTTGTGGGACTCACACTGAATGAGAGAGGCTGTGCACCACTGTGTGGGACTCACACTGAATGAAAGAGGCTGTGCATCACTGTGAGGGACACACACTGAATGAGAGAGAGGCTGTGCATCACTCTTGGGACTCACACTGAATGAGAGAGGCTGTGCATCACTCTTGGGACTCACACTGAATGAGAGAGGCTGTGCATCACTGTGAGGGACACACACTGAATGAGAGAGGCTGTGCATCACTCTTGGGACTCACACTGAATGCGAGAGGCTGTGCACCACTCTTGGGACTCACACTGAATGAGAGAGGCTGTGCATCACTGTGAGGGACTCACACTGAATGAGACTGGCTGTACATGAGGGTGTGGTACTCACACTGAAAGAGAGAGGCTGTGCATCACTGTGAGGGACACACACTGAATGAGAGAGGCTGTGAACCACTCTTGGGACTCACACTGAATGCAAGAGGCTGTGCATCACTCTTGGGACTCACACTGAATGAGAGAGGCTGTGCATCACTGTGAGGGACACACACTGAATGAGAGAGGCTGTGCATCACTGTGAGGGACACACACTGAATGAGAGAGGCTGTGCATGAGGGTGTGGTACTCACACTGAAAGAGAGAGGCTGTGCATCACTGTGCAGAACTACCACTGAATGGGAGAGGCTGTGCATCACTGTGAGGGACTCACACTGAATGAAAGAGGCTGTGCATCACTCTTGGGACTCAGACTGAATGAGAGAGGCTGTGAACCACTCTTGGGACACACACTGAATGCGAGAGGCTGTGCATCACTCTTGGGACTCACACTGAATGAGAGAAGCTGTGCATCACTGTGTGGGACTCACACTGAATGAGAGAGGCTGTGCACCACTCTTGGGACTCACCCTGAATGAGAGAGGCTGTGCATCACTCTTGGGACTCACACTGAATGAGAGAGGCTGTGCATCACTGTGTGGGACTCACACTGAATGAGAGAGGCTGTGCATCACTCTTGGGACTCACACTGAATGAGAGAGGCTGTGAACCACTCTTGGGACTCACACTGAATGAAAGAGGCTGTGCATCACTGTGTGGGACTCACACTGAATGAGAGAGGCTGTGCATCACTCTTGGGACTCACACTGAATGAGAGAGGCTGTGCATCACTGTGTGGGACTCACACTGAATGAGAGAGGCTGTGCACCACTCGTGGGACTCACACTGAATGAGAGAGGCTGTGCATCACTCTTGGGACTCACACTGAATGAGAGAAACTGTGAACCACTCTTGGGACTCAAACTGAATGAGAGAGGCTGTGCATCCCTGTGTGGGACTCACACTGAATGGGAGAGGCTGTGCATCACTGTGTGGGACTCACACTGAATGGGAGAGGCTGTGCACCACTGTGAGGTACTCACACTGAAAGAGAGAGGCTGTGCACGACTGTGAGGGACTCACACTGAATGAGCGAGGTTGTGCATCACTCTTGGGACTCACACTGAATGAGAGAGGCTGTGAACCACTCTTGGGACTCAAACTGAATGAGAGAGGATGTGCATCCCTGTGAGGTACTCATACTGAATGAGAGAGGCTGTGCATCACTGTGTGGGACTCACACTGAATGAGAAAGGCTGTGCACCACTGTGAGGGACTCACACTGAATGAGCGAGGCTGTGCACCACTGTGTGGGAGCCACACTGAATGAGAGAGGCTGTGCATCACTGTGAGGGACTCACACTGAATGAGAGAGGCTGTGAACCACTCTTGGGACTCACATTGAATGAGAGAGGCTGTGAACCACTGTGTGGGACCCACACTGAATGAGAGAGGCTGTGCACCACTGTGTGGGTCTCATACTGAATGAGAGAGGCTGTGCATCACTGTGAGGGACTCACACTGAATGAGAGAGGCTGTGCACCACTGTGAGGTACTCACACTGAATGGAAGAGGCTGTGCACCACTGTGTGGGACTCACACTGAATGAGCGAGGCTGTGCACCACTGTCTGGGACCCACACTGAATGAGAGAGGCTGTGCATCACTGTGAGGGACTCACACTGAATGAGAGAGGCTGTGAACCACTCTTGGGACTCACATTGAATGAGAGAGGCTGTACATCACTGTGTGGGACTCACACTGAATGAGCGAGGTTGTGCATCACTGTGTGGGACTCACACTGAATGAGAGACGCTGTGCATCACTGTGAGGGACTCACACTGAATGAGAGAGGCTGTGCATCACTGTGAGGGACTCACACTGAATGAGAGAGGCTGTGCACCACTGTGAGGGACTCACACTGAATGAGCGAGGTTGTGCATCACTGTGTGGGACTCACGCTGAATGAGCGAGGCTGTGCACCACTGTGAGGGACTCACACTGAATGAGCGAGGTTGTGCACCTCTGTGAGGTACTCACACTGAATGAGCGAGGCTGTGTATCTCTCTGGGGGACTTGTTCCAAATGAGTAAGGCTTCAAAAAATAAGATAATCAGTGAGTGATATTGTGCTTCAACAAGTGAAACTTAGAAACAATAAGTGAGACTATGCTCCTCTTTCTCAGTAGGTGAGACCGTACGTCAACAGCTGACACCTAATTAACCAGTATTGTTCCCCTCTCTCGTGCCTTTGGTTCCTTTCTTTCCTCTGTGATTCCCCTCTGGTGCACTCTGATATTCTCTGTGCACACTCAAGTGTCATTTTAGGTCCTGCCTACCAGACAGCATTTAGCTGCGAAAGACCATTTGTGGGCTACCACGAGAACTTGAGGTGTGCTCCCTTCTTCCATCGCTTGGCTTTATTGTCCTTCGTATTTGCTTCCTTCTTATTCAGTGGCTTTCCTTCCGTTCTCATCTTGTGTTTGTTCCTCTCCTGGAAAAGAGCCTCTTTTCAATTCATTTGATTGGCTGACTTGAATCCTTCAACTGCTCACTTTTAGGGAGCTCCTTTTTAGGTCTCGCTGAGCCAGCGCTTTGCGCTGCTCTGTGAGACATTTAGTAAGTGGGTTTTTGAAGTGCTACCAGAGAGGCTTTTGCTGGCCACCAGCTTGCGTTCATGCGAGCGTGCACGCGCGCAGCCGCCATGTGGGGTTCTGTGAAGGCTCATTAAGCCTACTTTACTGCCGTCCCCTTCTGCTTACACAATGACCATCTGCTCTCTCTGAACGTTTGCTGACCTCTCTGGACGCACACCGCCCTCTCTGCTTAAACACTGACCACCTACCACCTAGCCAATGCTTGTTCTCCTGTCCTTCTTGTTCTCATCCGCCTAACCCCTTTCACATTTCTTTCTCTTCAGCTGCTTTCTCTTTATCCCTCTACTCTTTCTGGCTCTGTCTTATCTTCGCCCTCTCTTCCTCTTCTCCGTTTGTTGGAGACACCTTTCTGTCTCGAATCTTGCTTTTCGGTGTTTTTCTTACACCCAGTGTCTTCCCTTCTTTCTCCAGCACTCTTCCGTTTCCCCCTTGTGCCTCGCTCTTTTCGGCTCTGTGCATTACTGCCTTCCAGTGCCTTGAGCTGCTCTTCTCTTTCGTGTCCTTTCCCGGGTATGAAAGCCCTCAACTCCCCCCTCCCCCTCCTTCAGTGCCACTTCTCTTCGAAACTATTCTCGCCTTTCTTTCCATCTCCCTCCATGGAGATCGCCTCTGTTTCTCTGCCTTGCTTCTCTCTCACTGTCCCCTTTCCATCTACCCCACCTTCTCCTTCCTCTCCTTATCTCATCGACTGTGTTTCCTTTTACCTACTTGGTTTCTCTTCTAGTCTTATCCCCTCTTGTGCGCACCTTCTTTCATTCTCACTTCTCCATCTGTCCTCTCCAACTTCTCTCTTCCCTTCTGTCACACCTCTCGCTCACTCTCACCTTCCCCTGCCTGCCTCTGCTGACTATCATCATTTATCTGCGTCTTGCTTGCCTGTGGAGACAAAAACCAGCGCAGAGGAAGAGGGAAAGCCGCCTGGTTAGTCTCATACTGGAATATAAATATAAGAGCGATAATTGATTTAACAGTTTCTGTTGCGCCCACCAAAAACGGAACTGTTGGTTGGCGTTGTAAGTAACAGGTGTGAGTAGTGTTTAACTCAGTGCTAATGTCATCGGACCTCAGAAAGAAGGAAGGGCAGTAGGGCCCATCCAGATGTACATGAGACCAGCAACTTACGCACAAATTGCTGCAGCCAACGTCAATCACACATCTTGGTACCACACATTAATCGTAGATGTTAGGTACTCAGCTCATCAGCCACCAGATGCACTGTTTAGAGTTATATTTTCTGGATGGCCTCCTCCCAATTTTCTTTTATTTAAAAGCAGTTTTATCGGCTTAAAATATCAACTGCATTTATTGTCATTAAAGTAGCAACCAACTACTTCTCCAGAGTGCTGTATTCCATCATGTTTATGACACCATCTCCAATAAACGTGTGGCAAACGCTGGCAAATTAGGCTACATCTTGAAGTTTGAAAAATAAGGGTAGCGTTTCAAACAACTGATAAACATAAATACAGCTGAATCGATTGCACCTTCTCAGTAGGCGGTTATGCTCTTCCCTTCTGTTCTTTCACCACATTGCACCAGCTTCATTTAACCCACAGTGTAGGAAGACAATCTAATATGGTTGTTAGCTATCCACAGTCCCACAGAATCCTTCAAAGATCCTCACCTTGCTTGCGTGTTTGACCATCTACTCTAGTGAGTAGAAGATGGCTACTCCCTTTGTTTAGACAAGCATTGGCATAGCCAATAGGTCTCGCCTTTGGGACCGTATAAGTGTTTAGCCGTGCAACACTTGATGTTGTTGCACCAAGGATATTGTGCTGCATAACTAAATACTTATAAGGTCCCAAAGGCGAGACCTATTGGCTATGCCAATGCTTGTTTTTTTTAGCACTCCACGAGAGTGCATGTGTTTTTAGCTCTCTTCCTCATGTGTCTCTCGCCCCGCCAAACCCCCAGTCTCCATGCAACATTGTTGCTCTCTCCAAGGCGGCGGTCCTGGGGCTTTCTAAGCCTTTCACAATCTGCCGAGCCATCAACCTTTCCCGTAGACCCTTCCCAACTGTTGTTTTGTGATGCAATTTACTGGACATGTTTTTATTTTGAGCTTCCTCCATGTCTTTTTCGGTTTTAGTCAATTTTGCTTGAAGGTATATGTTCTTCGGTCACCCCCTTTTTTCACACCATATTCCATTTACTATGATTTATAAACACTTCCAACACTTCCACTGTTTATGGTTTCTAAATATTTTCTCTTGTCCTGCTGAACTGTGAGGACCTCTGAATTCTAGTGTGGTCAACATGTTGTCTCTTTCAGTGTTTGGATGGTCGGGTTGGCCTTGGTAGGTTTCAGTGTTAATTGTCCCCGGTGACTGGATCATTGCCAGGTTGTTTCTGGGGAGGCAAGAGCTCAGACAAGGTGGACCTGACTTTACCATCACTGTAAGCTCTTCTTTACAACGGCCAGCGGGCTGAGACCCAAGCGGCAAAAGCCACACCCGTGGTTTGGGTTCGGCTGTCGGGGGCATGAGCTACCCAAACACCGTCCAAATTAACCAGGTCCCAGAAAATGTGGTATTTGATTAAAGTGGTAATAAAAGGGACCAAAAGTGACTTTCTGCTTCAGGTCTAATGTGTGTTCATAAGTTTGTAATGTAGGCCCTGCCATGGCCTCCAACAATAGGGAAGACCAAGTGAAGCACCGATAGAATGTTCTCGAGGCGCCCAGCCTTGTGTGCTCACTGTGCATTCAAAATGCAGCAACTTGCTCCAGGTGTCGCACACTTGGATACCCAGTCAATAGACATTTCATTGGTAGCTTCCTGAAGGGTACGTGGTCTACAGAAGGTACGCGGGATGAGGTCGGGACCTGGAGGAGGGACAACATTGCTTATGTCATGATACGCCACACCATACTACGCTATGATGGATTTGTAACATCCTAGCATGGCAGGGTCTTTTACACCTTGTTTTGCTAGAAAGTTGGGCCTGGAGAAATCAAATTAGAATTTTCCAAAAGGATAAATTCATAGATTAGAATGTTGTAAAGAATTTAGAATTCTGTCTGTCCAAGCAAAATTCCAAGTAGCCAATCAGGATGCTGAATGCTTCTCGACCCACGCTACAATCTATTGAAATACTAAATGCTCTGCTAAAGTTGCATAGGATCTGAAACGTGTTGCTTCACAAGTAGGGCATTCATGGTCTTTTGCAATGAATAGTTTCAGAATTCTGAATATTTTGCAGTGTCCGCATCTGTCCAATGCATGTTTGTGAGCGTACTCGCTCAATACTAGAAGTTCGAGTTTGTGAGCTTAAATCTTAAACTTTTCTGCCTCTGGTTTTCTCTTTTCAGAGCACTTGACCCTACCTCAGTGTATTTTTTCAGGACTCCACCTCAGCTGATCTCTTCTAGTGAGCCTAGTAGGGGACTATGGAGGAGCAGAACCTGTTCAAGCCGGAGAAGCTGACTTTTGGTCTGTGGGACTACCTCGTCTTCTCTCTGATGCTCCTCATTTCCACGGGCATCGGACTCTTCTATGCTCTACGCAAAGGCGGCCAGAAGACCGCAGAGGAGTTCTTCACTGGAGGCCGCCAGATGTCTGCTGTGCCAGTGGGGCTGTCCCTAGCTGCCAGTTTCATGTCTGCCATCCAGGTGCTAGGGGTGCCTGCTGAAGCCTACCGCTATGGTGCCAAGTTTGTACAGATGTGCATTGGACAGAGCCTCAACAGCCTGCTGACGGCCTACTTCTTCTTGCCAGTCTTCTACCGCCTACATCTCACGAGCACATATGAGGTACAGCAAGGCTATAGGGTATGGGAAGATGTTTGGCGATATTGCAGGATGATCTTGGCTTAGCAGGGTGATTGTAGACATAGTAAGGTAGCCAAAGGTGTAGTAAGGATATTAGGGTGTAGCAAGATGATTGTGGGCATTGTAAGAGACTCAGAGGGGATACAGCAAGGCAATCAGGGGTATAAGAAGGCCGCTGGGGTAAAGCAAGGTGCTTGGAGACATTGTAAGGTAATGTTTGGTGTGTCAGGGTGACTGTAGGCATAGCCAGGCTATTGGTAGTATAGTAAGGGTATCAGAGGATTAGCAAGGAAATTGGGACTTAGAAAGGCAATTTGTGGGCTTAGCAAGGCCATCACGTTGTAGGAAGTTGAGTGGGGACATAGCAAGTCAATTGGGGGATAGTGAAGCCCTTTGGGGGTATAGCAAAGTGATTGAAGACACTGCAAGAGAATCAGAGTAGGTATAGGAAAGGTTTTTTGAATTGTGTCACAAGATGATTGGTGCATAGAAAGTCAATTAGGGGACAGCAAGGCAATCAAGAGTGCAGCAAGGTGATTGGGGACTCAGTAAGTCAATCAGCAGTGTATAGCAAGGATATTGGGGAAGGCAAATGCAAGGTGATCGTTGGTGCAGTAAAGTGATTGGGGACACAGCAAGGCATCGGAGGTCTAGTAAGGCAATCAGAGGCTTACCAAGATGATTGGGACCATAGCAAGGGAGAAATAAGTTACTTACCTGTAACTGCAGTTATCCAGTATTGGCATCTTTCATAGATTCACATGCTTGAATCATTCCCCGTCGTCGAAGTGGGAGTCCCACGGCCAATGCCCGGTGGAGCTGTCCTATGCAGCTGTAGAGGAGTCTGGATCTGGGACACCCCCACGGCCGTCACCTACCCAGCTGGATATCGGACATTGTTTTTCACGGTTCTTCACGGTTTTATCTGTCTCTCTCTTCGACTGCTTTGACTACTTTGTTCCCCCTGGAGTAATTTCACACTTCAGGTCTACCTGACTCTGTCTGCTCTCCCCTCTCCTGTTTACTTTTCCCCCCACTACCTTCCACTCCCCATAAGATGTGTGTCTTGGATATGCTATGCGCTAATTAAGCCTGGGCGTAGTTCGCGAAGTAGCGCTACGCGAAGCTACGCAAAGTGCAGTTCGCACTACGCGAGCTACGCGTAGCACTACGCGAACTGCGTAGTGCACTGTTCGCAATGATTGCACAGTGCCGGATGCTTGTCCGCACTGTGCAATCATTGAAAACGGCATCTTGCACAGTGCGAGCTGTCTTTTACTGCCGCTCGAGTAGATTTTTACTCGAGCGGCAGCTTTCTCAACGCGGACTGGTAGTTTCTCATCGCGAGCGGTCGCGAGCATACGCGACCACTCGCAATGAGAAACCTGACCTCCCGCATTGAGAATCTCTCCGGGAGGTTTATTTTCCACGCTCGCGATCGGCAACTTGATGTTGCTGATCGCGAGCGAGGAAAAGTCTCGCCGGGATGTCATTTTGCTTGCTCGCGGTCGCCAACTTGACGTTGAGGACCGCGAGCAAGCAAAATGACCGCTGCACTACGCAACGCTACGCTACGCGTGTTTGCACTGTGCTACGTGCAATTCGCGTTGTGCGAAGTAGCGCAAACTACGCAAACTACGCGAGCGTAGCGTAGTGCTTTGCCCAGGGTTAGCGCTAATATCTTATATTATTGTGTAAGCTCACGTTTTTCTCCTAAGCATGTACTGGTAACTGGAACTGTAACTGATGTAACTATGCAACTGTAGGAGAGTAGGATCTGCCTCTTATGTTGCCCCCACTTTTTTTCTGATGTTTACACTGGTTTCTGGCTATAGTCAGGCTGGGACCCTGCCAATCAGGGCCCCAGCCTCTCTGTTCTCTCTAAACGACTTGGAGTGCACTCTAGGTGCACTAGTGATTGGATGCTGTGGTACCTTATGAGTCCCTAGTATATGGTACCTTAGGTGCCAAGGGCATAAGTACTTCACAGGCCTACCAGGGGCTGAAGCATGTATTATGCCACCCCTGGGAAGCAGACTAAATCTGACACCACAGGCCTGCTACTGCAGCCTGGGTGAGGAGGTGCTTGCACCCCTCACTGAGATATAGGTTCCCTATATCTCTCCTGCACACACATTTACACCTATCAGTCACCCCTAAGGCAGGCCCTATCAATCCTGAGGGCAGGGTGCTTGGTTTCTATGTGAGAGGGTGCCTCTGCCTGAGCAGGGCCCCTCTGCAGCTCTCAGAGTCCATTCTCTGGGGCTGTTTGTGAATGCGGTTAAACCATATACTCTTAAGTGCATTATAACCTCGCGGTTAATGCTAACTTTGGAATGGCTGCATCAAAACATGTCGTGTTTGGTGTCAAACATCTTGGAATACTACCCCCCCGCCAGTTCTGGCGGCGGGGGTAGCATTCCACCCTTCTAGAGGGATAGACATGTACCTACTGTGGAAACGCGGTAGAATCCTGAAGAGCCCTGGCATCACAAAATGGATGCCACCAGTCACAGACACTGGGCTGCCCTCCTGCTGATGACCGAAGCTCGCAGTGGAGGAAGCTCAACAATAGGTATCCTGTCACAGGGAGGTGTGACCACCTCCCAGACAGGGTTTAGTGTATTGGGGCTGGGTGGGTGCACTCCTAGAGTGCTTTGAAGTCCTGCACTGGGGGAGCAGAAGGCTCCTCTGTGCATACACCAGTTCAAACCGGCTCAGGGGCTACCTGCCCCTGCTCCGGCGCGAAACTGGACAAAGGGAAGTGGGTGTAGCCACCAACTCCCCTGACCCTCCCATAGGTGGGGTCATAGAGCTAGTCCCTCCCTTCCTTTTTAGTATAAGGTAGGGAACCCTTGAACTTGCAAACTAGATCTCCCTGGACGATGCTCTACTGAAGAATCCCGGACCTTCGACGTTCCACTACCTCTGGAAGACTGAACAATCTCCCTTGGAGTCATGGAGTGACTCCCCTGCTTCGCATGCACCAAAAACTGAAACGACGGTCGCAAACTACGCTGCTCCCGCCGGAGCTCGAGGTCCCTGCAGCCCAAGACAAGGATTTCCTGACTTCTCCAAGGCCATCGTGAGTCCCCAGCGAAGCTGAGGCGAGTGGACCCCACGAGTGACGAGGAACCGCGATCCCTGGGTACCGTGCACTATTGTCGAGTGCAACCCCTTCACAAAGTTCTACGAACCTGTGCTTTGGACCACGTGTGGTCCCAGCATCTAGCAGGAATCCCTCCGAAGATCAGAGGCCTACCCCATCCCGAGTGACCGTGGGTCCCTGTAGAGTGAATCCTCTAGAGGCGTCTTTGCGATCCCTTGCCAGCCAGCTTGTGGGTCCCCTGAAGACTTTACTACAAAACCAAAGAGCTCCCCTGGTTGCTCCAGGCCTGCCCTGACTTACCTTCGCTGGGTGAGTCCCCCAGACCTTGCTGGTCTGCACCATTGACTTTTTGTTCTTTCCACAAGACTTGCTGCTACCAAGGCTTGTTGGCTCCAATCGGGTTAACAATACCGCAGTTAGCTGCAAACTTCATGGGACACGCTGAATCCAGCTCCTGGTCGACATCGACGCCTCCTGGTCCTCGTGGCTGAAGAGTCAAGACACCCTTGAACGACCTGAATCTGTTGACGACGGTGGGCATTCATCTTCCTTGCCCCGAGTCACTGCCAAGTGGCTTTGAACACTGTCTGCTTTCAGGTCTTCCTTCTTCCGAATCCAGGCTTGGATTCCACCGGACACTTCTCCTGTCTTCACAAGCAGCAAGTCTTCATTGGCTCCCATTGAAAACGACGCCGCGACCCGACACCAAAGGACACCTATGCACCCGGCTTCCCTGGGTGAGGTAACTCCAGCACTACGGTGCTCCTGTGGGTGTTGGCCCTAGAACTACTTACCCCGTAAGTGACTTGCTTGTAGCTACTCCCGAAGTGCCCTTAAACTCTTAATTTCCAACCGCGACTTGCCCCATTGAAGTCTACGGCGATCCGTGCCTGTGTTCACTCACTGCACGCGTCCCCCGTGGGTCCTTTACTTACCTACCTTGGGTGGTTTCGTGAGGCCCCAGCACTTCTGAAGGCCCTAGGCCTTGTCCTTTTGCAAGTCGTTGTTCTTAAGTCTCTTTTTTAGTATATGGTCTGGTACGCCCCTAGGGCCCCAACCATATTTGTGCTTAATTTATTGTGAAACGTTGATTTGCGCATATGTTCCTGACTTCTAATCTCATAAAGAGATTAGTAGAGAGTTGTTTAGTAATAAATACATATATATTTGATATATATACCTGTGTGGTGTCTTTTCATTTGGTGATTCAAGAGATTGTGTGGTAAAACTAGCTGCTTTACATTCCTCCAAGACTTAGCCTGAAGGCTGCTCTCCACAGCTACCACTAGGATAGCTTTCTTTAAAGGTTGTCTTAAACCTATCTACCCTAAGAGTCGAATTGTACTGGTGCAAGGTGTCCACTTTAACTAGTGAACAGCATATACCAGGCCAACTTCTCACATTGGTGGGCAGCGTGTGGGATTCCAGCTTGCTATTGTTTTACCAGAAAATCTCTATTTGAATTACTAACTGAAAACCACTATAGGTACTCAATGTACATATAAAGTCAAGCTTAGTATCAATAAGTTCTACTGAACTTAGAGCTGTGTGCCAAGGGATAGCACAACCCTTTCTACAGCTCAAGCTAGTATCAGTAGGCCACAAACTAGTGTAGGTAGTACAACACTGCACAACACTAGAATGTCTGTAAAGGGTGGAACCAGTGGATCCACTCAGCTTCAGTATGAGAACATGACTTTCTTGGACTTGAGAGCCATGTGTGCTGCAAGGCACCTGAAGTTAGGACAGAGTCCCTCCACACTACACCTGATAGATCTGCTGACAGCAGATGATCTTAGATTAGCTCTAGGAGCTAATGGGTCTGAATCAGTGGGTGGGTCAATTACAGTGTCTGGGTCAGATGATGAACATCAGGATGACCAAGACTCTGTGATTAAAGGGCCAGGTCCCCAGGGACCTGAAAAGGACAGAGGAATTCTCCCTAAGAGAACTGACTTAGTGGAGGAGAGGCCTAGGTCCCTTTCTAGGGACTCTGACCACTCCTATCACTCTGGCAGAGAATCTGTCTACCAGAGGAACTCCTACTTCCCAAGAAGAGAGACCTCCTCTGACAGAATGTACAAACTGCTGCAGTATGAGGAAGCAAGGCTTACCCTCAAAACCAAGCAGTTGGCATTAGAAAGGGAAGCCCTGGAGCTCCAGAGAGCTTCTAGAAAAGAGGGGTTAGAACCCCCTGGTGGCAGCAACAGTGTCCCTAGAGGCAGAGAATATATTCCAGACCATAGGAACCTGAGCAAGGTTGTTCCTCCCTACCAGAGTGGGGATGATATCCATAAGTGGATAACTGCTATGGAAAGGGCCTGTAGAGTACAACAGGTCCCCCAAAAGTAGTGGGCAGCAATCTTATGGCTCTCCTTTTCAGATAAAGGTAGAGACAAGCTCCTCACTGTTAGAGAAGAGGATGCTGATGACTATGAAGTCCGGAAGAGTGCACTGATAGATGGGTTTGGCTTAACCACTGAGCAGTACAGGTTGAAGTTCAGAGACACCCAGAAGGCACAGACTCAGGACTGGACTGACTTTGTAGATTGTGCAACCAAGGCTCTGGAGGATTGGCTGGTTGGCAGTAGGGTTACTGATTTCAAGGGATTGTATAATCTAATGATGAGAGAACAGATCCTTAATAATTGCCAGAACCAGTTCTTGCATCAATACCTTGTGGACTCAGATCTGACCTCTCCCCAAGAATTGGGAAAGAAGGCAGACAAGTGGGTCAGAACCAGGGTGAGGCAGAAAACCCAGAACCAAGGGGGTGACACAAAGAAGCAGGATTCTAAGGGCTCTGAGAAAAGTGGGGATAAGTCAAAAGACCAGAAGTCTTCACAAGGGCCCCAAAAATCTGCATCTGGTGGGGAGTCACAATCCAACAAGGGAAAAGGCCAAAAGAAGCCCTGGTGCAAATTCTGTAAACAGAAAGGGCACTGGACTTCTGATTGTAACAAATCCAAAGACCAAACCACCACCACTCCTGCCCCTAAGGCAACTGTTCCCCCTAGTTCAGCTACTGGTGAGGTGGTACTCAGAATAAGGGTGTAGTAGGGTTGACCCTGGGTTCTGAAGTGGACTCTGGCCTAGTCAGACTACCCACTCAGGCAATGCTGATTTGTGATGGAGACACTGATATGTCCTTCCTAGTGAGCCCCAGTAATCTGGGCAAATACAAACAGCAGCCTGTAATAAATGGCAAACAGGTTTTGGCATTTAGGGACACAGGTGCTAGTGTCACCATGGTGGCAGAGGACCTTGTGGACCCTGGACAGATCATCCTGGGCGAAATGTACCAGGTGACCAATGCAAGCAATGTCAGGACCAACCATAGTCTGGCAGTTGTGAATTTCTCCTGGGGAGGGGTAACTGGCCTCAAGAAGGTTGTAGTCAGTGCAGACCTCCCTGTAGAATGTCTATTGGGCAATGATCTAGAAACTTCAGCCTGGTCTGAAGTAGAGTTATGGACTCATGCTGAGATGTTGGGCATCCCTGCAGAAGGTATTTGCTGTGACCAGGTCACAGGCCAAAATGCATGACACTGAACCAGCTCTGGATCCTGAAACAATGGACCAGATGCTTCCCAAGAAGAGGAGCAGTAGGGTTAAGGCAGTGCCTTCCCCACTGTCTCAGATCACTGATTCCCCTCTTGAGGGAGGAGGAGCAGATCCTGAAGAAGGAACTGCCCCAGAGGGACTTGAGCCTGACCAGGTTGAGTTCTTGGGGGCAGGGGGCCCTTCTAGGGAAGATCTGAGTAAGGAGCAACAGTGCTGCCCCTCTCTTGAACCCCTCAGACAGCAGGCTGCTGCTGAGGCTGCTGGGAGTGCTAGTGGGTCCCATACAGTTTATTGGGATGAGGGACTCCTATATTCTGAGGGTAGAGACCCAGCCCCTGGAGCCACCAGGAGGTTGGTAATACCTCAGAAGTTTAGGGGTTCCTCTTGACCCTAGCACATGATATCCCTTTAGCAGGTCACTTGGGCCAAAACAAGACCTGGGACAGGCTTGTTCCACATTTTCATTGGCCACATATGTCAGAGGACACAAAGGAGTTTTGTCGCTCCTGTGACACATGCCAAGCCAGTGGCAAGGCAGGTGGCACCACAAAGGCCCCCCTGATACCACTACCTGTGGTGGGGGTACCCTTTGAAAGGGTAGGGATTGACATTGTTGGTCCCCTTGACCCTCAAATTGCATCTGGGCACAGATTTATCCTGGTGGTAGTGGATCATGCCACCAGGTACCCAGAGGCAATTCCCCTGAGGACCACCACAGCCCCTGTGGTGGCAAGAGCCCTCATTGGAGTTTTCTCCAGAGTGGGTTTCCCGAAGGAGGTCATCTCTGACAGAGATACAAACTTCATGTCATTATATTTGAAAGCAATGTGGAAGGAGTGTGGTGTAACTTATAAGTTCACCACCCTCTATCACCCACAATGCAATGGGTTGGTTGAACGTTTCAAGAAAACCCTTAAGGGAATGATTAAAGGACTCCCAGAGAAGCTTAGGCGGAAATGGGACCTTCTTCTTCCTTGCCTGTTGTTTGCATACAGAGAGGTTCCACAGAAGGGGGTTGGTTACAGCCCATTTGAGCTTCTGTTTGGGCATCCTGTAAGAGGTCCATTACGTTTGGTAAAAGAGGGCTGGGAGTTACCTCTCAAACCCCCCAAACAGGATGTGATGGACTATGTACTTGGACTCCGCTCCAGGATGGCCGAATACATGAAGAAGGCACCCAAAAACCTGGAGGCCAGCCAAGAATTACAAAAAGCTTGGCATGACCAAAAGGCTGTGCTGACTGTGTACCAGCCAGAACAGAAAGTGTGGGTGTTGGAGCCTGTGGCCCCAGCAGCCCTCCAAGACAAATGGAGTGGCCCCCATACAATAGTTGAGCAAAGGGAGAAGTCACCTATCTGGTGAATCTTGGAACTCCCAGGAGCCCCCTGAGGGTGCTCCATGTCAACAGATTGAAACCATATGTTGACAGGGCTGACATGGGCTTGCTCATGGCAACTGATGAGGAACAGGAGGAGGAGAGTGACCCTCTCCCTTACCTGCTCTCACAGAACCCTGATGATGGGTCAGTAGATGGTGTTGCTTTGGCAAGCAGCCTCACTGACCATCAGCAAACTGAGTGCAGACAAGTTCTGCAGCAGTACAGACATATGTTTAGCCTGACTCCTAGTCAGACTACCTGGTGCACCCATGAGGTGGACACTGGAGACAGTCTGCCTGTCAAGAGTAAAATCTACAGGCAACCTGACCATGTCAGGGACTGTATCAGGACTGAAGTCCAGAACATGTTGGAGTTAGGTGTGATTGAGCCTTCAGATAGCCCTTGGGCTAGCCCAGTAGTCCTAGTACCCAAGCCTCATAACCAGGGTGGTAAGAAAGAAATGAGGTTTTGTGTAGACTACAGAGGCCTAAATGCAGTCACCAGGACTGATGCCTATCCCATACCAAGGGCAGATGAGCTGATTGATACTTTGGCCTCAGCCAAATATCTGAGTACATTTGACCTAACAGCTGGCTACTGGCAGATCAGATTAGCTGATGATGCAAAAGCCAAAACAGCATTTTCGACCCCTGGTGGGCACTACCACTTTGTGGTGATGCCCTTTGGATTGAAAAATGCACCTGCCACTTTTCAGAGGTTGGTGAATAAAGTTTTGGCAGGGATGGAAACTTATTGCTCAGCTTATCTAGATGATATTGCTGTCTTTAGTTCCTCCTGGCAGGATTACCTGGTCCACCTCAGAAATGTTTTGGAGGCTCTGCAGAGAGCAGGCCTCACTATCAAGGCCACTAAGTGCCAGATAGGGCAGAGTCAGGTTGTGTACCTGGGCCACCTTGTGGGTGGAGGCCAGGTTCAGCCTTTACAGAGCAAAATCCAAACCATAATGGAATGGGTTGCTCCAACCACCCAGACACAGGTGAGAGCCTTCTTAGGCATGACTGGGTACTATAGGAGGTTTGTCAAGGGATATGGATCTATAGTGACCCCCTTGAATGATCTGACCTCAAAGAAAATGCCAAAAAAGGTTCAGTGGACGGCTAGCTGTCAGAAGGCATTTGAAGACCTAAAGCAGGCCATGTGCACTGCCCCCATCTTACAGAGTCCAGACTACACCAAAAAGTTCATTGTCCAAATAGATGCTTCTGAGCTGGGTGTGGGAGCTGTACTGTCTCAACTGAATGATGAAGGTCAAGACCAGCCAGTAGCTTTTATTAGCAGAAGGCTGACCCCTAGAGAGAAACGTTGGTCAGCTATAGAGAGGGAGGCCTTTGCTGTGGTGTGGGCCCTGAAGAAGCTGAGGCCATACTTGTTTGGCACTCACTTCATAGTTCAGATTGACCACAAGCCCCTCCTATGGCTTAAACAGATGAAAGGTGAAAACCCAAAACTTTTGAGGTGGTCCATTTCCCTACAGGGGATGGACTATACAGTGGAACATAGGCCTGGGACCCAACATGCCAATGCAGATGGACTCTCAAGGTATTTCCACTTAGAGCACGAAGACTCAACTGGTCAAGGTTAGTTTAGTGTCCCTGCGTTTGGGGGGGGTTGTGTAGGAGAGTAGGATCTGCCTCTTATGTTGCCCCCACTTTTTTTCTGATGTTTACACTAGTTTCTGGCTATAGTCAGGCTGGGCCCCAGCCTCTCTGTTCTCTCTAAACGACTTGGAGTGCACTCTAGGTGCACTAGTGATTGGATACTGTGGTACCTTATGAGTCCCTAGTATATGGTACCTTAGGTGCCAAGGGCATAGGTACTTCACAGGCCTACCAGGGGCTGAAGCATGTATTATGCCACCCCTGGGAAGCAGACTAAATCTGACACCCCAGGCCTGCTACTGCAGCCTGGGTGAGGAGGTGCTTGCACCCCTCACTGAGATATAGGTTCCCTATATCTCTCCTGCACACACATTTACACCTATCAGTCACCCCTAAGGCAGGCCCTATCAATCCTGAGGGCAGGGTGCTTGGTTTCTATGTGAGAGGGTGCCTCTGCCTGAGCAGGGCCCCTCTGCAGCTCTCAGAGTCCATTCTCTGGGGCTGTTTGTGAATGCGGTCAAACCATATACTCTTAAGTGCATTATAACCTCGCGGTTAATGCTAACTTTGGAATGACTGCATCAAAACATGTCGTGTTTGGTGTAAAACATCTTGGAATACTACCCCCCCCGCCAGTTCTGGCGGCGGGGGTAGCATTCCACCCTTCTAGAGGGATAGACATGTATCTACTGTGGAAACGCGGTAGAATCCTGAAGAGCCCTGGCATCACAAAATGGATGCCAGCAGTCACAGACACTGGGCTGCCCTCCTGCTGATGACCGAAGCTCGCAGTGGAGGAAGCCCAACAATAGGTATCCTGTCACAGGGAGGTGTGACCACCTCCCAGACAGGGTTTAGTGTATTGGGGCTGGGTGGGTGCACTCCTAGAGTGCTTTGAAGTCCTGCACTGGGGGAGCAGAAGGCTCCTCTGTGCATACACCAGTTCAAACCGGGTCAGGGGCTACCTGCCCCTGCTCTGGCGCGAAACTGGACAAAGGGAAGTGGGTGTAGCCACCCACTCCCCTGACCCTCCCATAAGTGGGGTCATAGAGCTAGTCCCTCCCTTCCTTTTTAGTATAAGGTAGGGAACCCTTGAACTTGCAAACTAGATCTCCCTGGACGACGCTCTACTGAAGAATCCCGGACCTTCGACGTTCCACTACCTCTGGAAGACTGAAGAAACTCCCTTGGAGTCAAGGAGTGACTCCCCTGCTTGGCAGGCACCAAAAACTGAAACGACGGTCACAAACGACGCTGCTCCCGCCGGAGCCCGAGGTCCCTGCAGCCCAAGACGAGGATTTCCTGACTTCTCCAAGGCCATCGTGAGTCCCCAGCGAAGCTGAGGCGAGTGGACCCCACGAGTGACAAGGAACCGCGATCCCTGGGTACCGTGCACTATTGTCGA
The DNA here is from genome assembly GCA_963921515.1 of Calotriton arnoldi. Taxonomy (NCBI): domain Eukaryota; kingdom Metazoa; phylum Chordata; class Amphibia; order Caudata; family Salamandridae; genus Calotriton; species Calotriton arnoldi. The sequence continues at coordinate 6,786,983 of CAWUFW010000013.1, read as the reverse complement.
GTGCAACCCCTTCACGAAGTTCTACGAACCTGTGCTTTGGACCACGTGTGGTCCCAGCATCTAGCAGGAATCCCTCCGAAGATCAGAGGCCTACCCCATCCCGAGTGACCGTGGGCCCCTGTAGAGTGAATCCTCCCGAGGCGTCTTCATGATCCCTTGCCAGCCGGCTTGTGGGTCCCCTGAAGACTTTACTACAGAGCCAAAGGGCTCCCCTGGTTGCTCCAGGCCTGCCCTGACTTACCCTCACTGGGTGAGTCCCCCAGACCTTGCTGGTCTGCACCATTGACTTTTTGTTCTTTCCACGAGACTTGCTGCTACCAAGGCTTGTTGGCTCCAATCGGGTCGCCGACACCGCAGTCAGCTGCAGACTTTGTGGGACACGCTGAACCCAGCTCCTGGTTGTCATCGACGCCTCCTGGACCTCGTGGCTGAAGAGTCAAGACACCCTTGAACGACCTGAATCTGTCGACGATGGTGGGCATTCATCTTCCTTGCCCCGAGTCACTGCCAAGTGGCTTTGAACACTGTCCCCTCTGCTTTCAGGTCTTCCTTCTTCCGAATCCAGGCTTGGATTCCACCGGACACTTCTCCTGTCTTCACAAGCAGCAAGTCTTCATTGGCTCCCATTGAAAACGACGCCGCGACCCGACACCAAAGGACACCTATGCACCCGGCTTCCCTGGGTGAGGTAACTCCAGCACTATGGTGCTCCTGTGGGTGTTGGCCCTAGAACTACTTACCCTGTAAGTGACTTGCTTGTAGCTACTCCCGAAGTGCCCTTAAACTCTTAATTTCCAACCGCAACTTGCCCCATTGAAGTCTACGGCGATCCGCGCCTGTGTTCACTCACTGCACGCGTCCCCGTGGGTCCTTTACTTACCTACCTTGGGTGGTTTCGTGAGGCCCCAGCACTTCTGAAGGCCCTAGGCCTTGTCCCTTTGCAAGTCGTTGTTCTTAAGTCTCTTTTTTAGTATATGGTCTGGTACGCCCCTAGGGCCCAACCATATTTGTGCTTAATTTATTGTGAAACGTTGATTTGCGCATATGTTCCTGACTTCTAATCTCATAAAGAGATTAGTAGAGAGTTGTTTAGTAATAAATACATATATATTTGATATATATACCTGTGTGGTGTCTTTTCATTTGGTGATTCAAGAGATTGTGTGGTAAAACAAGCTGCTTTACATTCCTCCAAGACTTAGCCTGAAGGCTGCTCTCCACAGCTACCACTAGGATAGCTTTCTTTAAAGGTTGTCTTAAACCTATCTACCCTAAGAGTCGAATTGTACTGGTGCAAGGTGTCCACTTTAGTGAACAGCATATACCAGGCCAACTTCTCACAGTAACAATGTACTGAAACAATGTCCTATCTCATGTAAAGCGCTCTGATACCTCCGGGTCTAGCCAGCGCTATATAAAACTATTCAAATAAATAAATAAATAAAAACATATAATAAAACAGTAAATAATAAATTCCATAGGCTATCATGGAGGTAACCATGTATTCAATAGCCTATCAACCTCCTTTTATAAAAAGGACCAAACTCAAAACACAACCAATCAGCACCCTCTAGAACCTTCCCAAGAGAGGCTGAATACCTCAGATTTTCCAGCACAAGTGTAGTTAGTAGTACTGTAATGCCAGAGGAGCCTCTCCGGGGAGGAGGGTGGGTGCATGTGAATCTATGAAAGATACCAATACTGGATAACTGCAGTTACAGGTAAGTACCTTATTTCTTATCCAGTATTGGGGTATCTTTCATAGATTCACATGCTTGAATCAGAATAGTAAGCAGGTCTGTATATATATATATATATATATATATATATTATATATATATATATATATATATATATATATATATATATATATATATATATATATATATATATATATATATATATATATATATATAATATATATATATACATCATCCTAGTAAGCACTTAAGTGGACGGTGGGTAGTGCTAATAATATCCTTCAATCTAATGCAAATACCCAAAGTAATGGTCATACTCAATATTGTTGTCATCACATTAATCAATAATATGACTTAAAGAAACCACAAACAGATATATATATATATATTCCTAGTTTGTATCATTCTTCTTTTTTTTTAAATGTAATTCCTCTATTTAAAGAGGCTTACCTTACTGAAATATGTTTCGTAGGACTGCCTGTCCCACGGCTGCGTCAGCCAGCTGAGTTGACTCTAGGCAGTAATGCTGTGTAAACGAGTGTGTTGTCTTCCACGTTGCAGCTCTGCAGATCTTTTCCAGTGGTACTCCAGCAAACATAGCAGCTGAAGTGGAAACTGCCTGAGTGGAGTGTGCCTTTACAGTTCTTGATAATGGTTTGCCAGCTTTGTCGTGACAAAATTGGATTGTGTTCGCTATCCATCTGGCGATAGTAGTCTTAGAAACTGGAAAGTCCTGGCGGCCTTGTCCATAGGCTACGAATAGCTGATCTGACTTGCATATAGCTTTAGCCCTTTGCAAGTAGAATTTAAGACATCTTTTGACGTCTAAAGTGTGAAGCGTTCTTTCTGCAGGCGTAGAAGGATTAGGAAAGAAAGTTCTTAGGATGACCGGTTCGTTCAAATAGAACTGAGAGGGAACCTTAGGGATGAATTCAGGATTTGTCCTCAGAATGACCATTTCGTCAGTGAAGCGCAGGAAAGGATACGCTATGGTAAAAGCTTGTATTTCACTAACCGTTCTCGTTGATGTGAGGGCCAATAGAAGAGCAACTTTCCATGTTAAATATTTTATATCTGCCTTATGGATGGGCTCAAAGGGTTGTTTCAGCAGTTGTGATAGAACTGCATTTAGCTGACACTCAGGGGGTGGAGCTCGGATGGGTGGGAAAGTTCAAAACAGTCCTTTCATAAATTGTTTTATGATTCTTGACGAGCATAAGGATGGGTATTTAGATGAGCGTCTGTATCTAGATATAGCAGCGAGGTGAACTTTAACTGAAGAACATGCCAATCCAGATTTTGCTAAGGTTAGCAAATAAGGTAAAACTTCTTCTGAAGCAGAGAGAAAAGTATGTACTTCATGACACCTGCACCATAGACAAAAACGCTTCGATTTCAGTCTGTATGTCTTATTGGTGCTGTCAACACGGGACCTAGCGATTATGTCTTTGCATTCCTGTGAAATGGTCAGATCCTTAAATTCGAAGAATTCAGGAGCCACGCATGTAACTGCAGAGTCACTGGCTCCGGGTGACATATTTGACCCTGGCTCCTGGTCAACAGTGTTGGTGTTGGAAACAGGCGGATGGGCTGAGCTTCCGATAAGAGGAGAAGTTCCGTGTACCAATGCTGTCTGGGCCACCTGGGGCTATTAGAAGAAGGCGACAGTGTTCCCATTTCATTTTTGTGAGGACCCTGGGTATCAGAGGAATGGGGGGAAAAGCGTATGCATAGATCCCTGACCAGCGCATTGAAAGAGCATTCCCCGAGAGTTTGGGAGAGGGAATCTGCTTGCAAAGAATCGGCATTTGGAGTTAATTTGGGGGTGCAAACAGGTCCAACGCTGGCTTTCCCCAGACTGCAAATATCCTGTCCAGTTGGCTCTGTTCTAGTTCCCACTCGTGGCAACTGTCTTTGGTTCTGCTCAAAGCATCCGCCAAGGTATTCCGGAGACCTGGAACCTGCTCCGCTGTTAGGGATATTTCATGAAAAGTCAACCAGCTCCATAACTGCTGGGCGTCCTGTGAGAGAGATAGGGACTTGGTACCTCCTTGCTTGTTGATGTAAAACATGCTTGTGGTGTTGTCCGTGCAGATCAACACCGATGAGCCCTGTATTCGAGGGAGGAAAGCCTGAAGGGAGAGAAAAATGGCTTTCAACTGCAACCTGTTTATGTGCATTTGACGTTGAGTCGAGGACCACTTTCCTTGAACCTGCGGGTCCTGCAGGTGCCCTCCCCAACCTTCCATAGAAGCATCTGTTGTTACTATGTATTTTGGAATCACTGGGAGAAAGGAGAGGCCCTGGGACAGATGTGATTCTTGTGTACACCATTCGAATGCCTCTTTCATGTGTGGGGTGATAGTTACCACGTCGTCGAAAGATCCTGTGGTTTGAACCCATTGGTATTGAAGCTCTTCTTGGAGAGACCTCATATGTAGGTGAGCTAGTGGTACCAAGTCAATTGCGGAGGAGAGCATTCTCAGCAGAGACTTCAATATACTCACAGAAGCGTACTTTTTTCTGGAAAGTTTGAGTGCCAACGCTTGCAACCGCTGCTGTCTTTCCTGGGAGAGGAAGGCTTTGTTCTGAATGGTGTTAAAGGTGGCCCCCAGACATGTCATTGTCTGGCTTGGGAGGATTGATGATTTTTGATGATTTATCGAGAGTCCCAATTTGAGGAACAGGGCTAGACAATCGTCTGTGGCGGCCTTTGCTAGACGAGCTGATGGGGCTTTCAGCAGTCAATCGTCTAAGTACATGAATACTTGATGACCCTTGTTCCGCAAGGCTGCTGCCGCAGGAGCTAGGAACTTCGTGAAAATTTGTTGAGCGGATTTGACGCCAAATGGAAGGACTCAGAATTGATAGTGGGTACCAGCCACTGTGAATCGGAGGAATTTTCTGTGCTTTGGATGTATAGGGACATGAAAATACGCGTCCTCTAGATCCAATAAAGTCATGGAGTCTCCGCTGTTGAGGCGTCGCAGGATGTCGGAGAGCGTGACCATCCTGAATGTTTGACTTTTGAGGAATTTGTTTAATTTCCTGAGGTCTAAGATAGGTCTCCACTCTCCCGATTTTTTGCGAATAAGGAAGAAGCGGGAGTAGAAACCTTTCCTTCTCTGAGGAAATGGGACCATTTCTATTGCCCCTTTCTGGAGCATAATCTTTGCTTCTGTTTTGAGTAAGTGAAGACGAGGGGGTGCGATCCCCTGGGTGGAGTGTTGGGAGGGATTTGGGTAAATTCCAAAGTGTGGCCATAAGAGATGAGATCCAGGACCCACTTGTCTGACGTGATATTGCGCCACTGGTGGATATGGTTGGAAATTTTCGCACCGGTTGGGAAGGGGGGAAATGTAACTGGTACCCTGTAGTGATCACTGCTTGCGACCGGAGTCGCGGGCTTGAGACGCTGGCTTTCGTTTGGAGCCCTGTCTAGAGAAACCAGCCGTTGTTGGTTGTCGGTAGGACTGTTGTTGGTATCCTTGGCGATATTGTGGCTGGTAGGATTGGTAAGTCTGGGTACGTTGGTAGTTTCCTCTGTATCCAGTAAACCCATGGCCTCGAGCTCCCCGAAAGGGCACTTTACGGTACTGAAGGGTACCTAGCGCTTTGGTAGTATCCGTATCTTTCTTTATTGTTGTAAGGGCTTCATCTATGTCATTGCCGAATAGGCTATCGCCGTTGTATGCCATGTCCAGAATTTTCGACTGTACTTCTGGACAAAAGGATGTTGCTCTTAGCCACCCCTGGCGTCTTAGAACGGCCGCACCCACTAATTGGCGAAAGCTTGTAGTGGCTATATCCATAGCACAGTCTATGATTTCGGACGCTGCTCGTTCTCCTTCTGCAAGGATCTTATTAAACTCTTCCATATTTTCTTCTGGAATAAGGTCTCTCATTGTCCCCATATCGGACCACATTTGCCGGTCGTAGTGGCCCAAAATGGCTAAAGCATTAGAAGCTCTGACAGAAATTGCCGCCATTGAGGAAAATCTTTTTCCAATGGAGTCAAGACGGCGACCCTCTATATCCGGTGGAGATATGATGGGAGTAGATGTTTTTTTTTAACTCCTTTGGGCTGCCTGTGAGATCACAGAGTCAGGCTTGGGATGACCTGTGAGACATGCAGGAGAATCCTCTGGTGTTCTGTATTTTTTGTCCAGTCTTGGTAGCACCGGAACCACAGCAGCTGGCGTCTTCATTACCTTAATACCCTCTTGCCAAATGTAATCTATGATAGGTATTGACCTGACTGCCTTTCTTGATTGTTCTTTAAAATCATACAGAAAGCAGTCCGATTGTTTTAAAACTGTAGGCAAGTGGAATCTGGCTGTAGCTCTGTCCATTATATTGTGGAAACCTTCAATATCCTCCGGAGGTGAGTCTGAAGGACAATGAGGAGGAGGGGACGGTGTTGGTACTACATAATCATCCCATTCATCCGTAGGCGGAGGAGGATTATGGATTTCTCCCTCCTCATGCTCTTCTTCAGAGGTGGTAGGATCCTCTCTAGGAGGCAGAGGAATTATAGGACGTGGTGTCAATCTGGGCGTGGCAGGAGGTGGTGGTGGTGTCAGAGGAGCCACCGGCGGAGGGGGGGCACTGTGACGCTCTCTTCTTGAGGAGGAAACCTCCTTTTGTAATCCGCCAACATATTTTGTAGGTCCACTATTAGGGACGGAGGCAGTTGAGCAGGTTGTTGCCTCGGCTATTCAAAGTATCTGAATTGATGATATTGTGCATAAGGGACTGGATACTGTTGATAGTATTGCTCTTCATCGTCATAGTCTTCATCCTCCTCCTGACACTTCACGTTGAGTTCGGAAGGGCTATGCGCAGTCCCAAATGGGCCATCATCCTCATCAGTGTCTTCCACATCTAACAGATGACTTGGAGGTAATGGAGAAATTTTTGGTGTTCGAAATTCAATTTGTGTAGCTTGTAGGAATGGAGTTGATGGACCTGTAGACAAAATTGGAATTATCGTCGACGATGCCTTCGTCGAGGCCGTCGATGGTGGAATTATCGTCGTCGACGGAGTCGTCGTCGACGGCGGTATTGCCGTCGAGGGTGGAGTTGTCGTCGACGGTGCAGCTTTTACCGACAATGAAGGAGCCGTCGACGATGGAGTCGTCGTCAATGTTGGGGTCTTCGTCGACGACGAGGTCTTCGTCGATGATGAGGTCTTCGTCAACAGTTTCGTCGATGATGAGATGTTTGACGATGGTGGTGTCTTCGTCGACGGAGTCGTCGTCGACGATAGAGGTAACGTCGACGGTATGGAACCTTTAATACTCGCCATCGAAGTAGTCAGCGCTGTTGACGGTCTCGACGACGATAGAGTTGTTGAAGTAGTAGACATCGATGGCGAGCTTGACGCCGATAAAGATTTGTGCCTGATTAAGCATCTGGAATGACTTGAAGATTCCGGTTTTTCCTTAGATGTCCCTGAAGAATGAGGGGAACCTATCTCTGAGGAGACTTTAGGCTGTTTCTCCTTTTTTAGAGATTCTCTGGTCAGATGAGAGACTTTAGAATGTTTCCTGCTCTCTTCAGGGTGACCCTCAGGCGACCTGGGCCTCTTATGAGTCTTTGAGGACGTGTCGCTCTCAACATCTGATGAAGCACTCTACTTCCTCTTCAGCCACAATAAAAGTCTGCCCTCTCTATCTTTAAGGGTCTTTGTTGAAAAAGTGTGGCATATTTTACACTGCTTTGCCTCATGATGGGGATGGAGGCAATAGATGCAATCCTTGTGGGCATCATCAACGTGTACTCTTTTCTTTCCTCAGGATTTACAAGGTCTAAATAATCCTATTTTATCAGACATTCTTCTATAAAAATATAGAAACAAGACTTATCTGAGAAAAGTTGAAGAACTGAGCAGAGCTCAGGGAGACTCCCTTACACACGACGTGCGGTGAAAATCTGAGGGATTCACCCTCTCTTGGGAAGGTTTTAGAGGGTGCTGGTTGCTGATTGGTCGTGTTATGAGTTTGGTCCTTTTTATAAAAGGAGTTTGATAGGCTATTGAATACATGGTTACCTCCATAATAGCCTATGGAATTTATTATTTACTGCTTTATTATATGTACCGTGGGACTACCACTTTGATGACGGGGAATGATTCAAGCATGTGAATCTATGAAAGATACCCCAATACTGGATAAATTGGAGTTAGAGCAAAGCTTTGGGTAAAATCAAGGTGTTTGGATTTATTGCAACATGATCGAGGTGGAGCAGTGTTATTCAGGGCATAGCAAGCCAAACAGAATGGTTTAGTAAGGTGGTCAGGGTAAAGGAAGGTGATCTGGAACATACCAAGGCAATCAGGGAGTATGTAAGGCCACCAGGAGTTTAGAAAGGAGATTGGGGACATAGCAAGGCAATCAGGGAGTATGTAAGGCCACCAGGAGTTTAGAAAGGAGATTGGGGACATAGCAAGGCAATCAGGGAGTATGTAAGGCCACCAGGGATTCATCAAGGTGATTGGGAACATAGCAGCGTAATTAAGAGGTATACTAAGGGCTCCTGGGGTTTAGAATGGTGATTGAGGACACAACAAGGCAATGGAGGGGTACAGTAAATCCACTGGGGTATAGCAAATCCATTGGGGTATAGCAAGGTGATTGGGGACATACGAATGCAATCATGAAGGTATAGCAAGGCTTTAGCGGTCAAACAAAGTTATTGGAGATATTCAAAGGTGATTGGGGACATAGCAAAACAATTGGGGGTATAGTAAGACTATTGGGGGTAAGTTCAAATAACCGGAGCTATATTGAGGTCACTGGGAATATAACAAGATTATTGACGGCATATCAAGTCAGTGGAGCACAGCAAGGTGGTCAGAATAGAAAGTCATGGGGTAAAGCAAGATGGATGGGGATAGTAAGGCCATCAGTTGCACAGGAAGGTGATCCTGCAGTGCTCCAAGTGATAGTTCTTCTTGGCAGGTGGTCTTTTACTTGTGTAGGGTGCTATCATTTCTAGTCAGGCGTGAGGATAAGAACAACAGTTTATCTAACAGGAACGAGTTGAACCCCCAGTTCAAAGAGATTGACACAAGGTATTTTTTTATTTATAACACGTGTCCAAGGCAGAGGTGAAAGTAGGCCTGGGCAGAGTTCGCAGAGTTCTGCTCCGCGGAACTCCGCGAAGTGCCAAAAAAACTCTTCCGCGCTCCGAGGAGTTCTGCGAACGGTGGAGTGTGGTAAGTCATTCTGCTTGCACTGATTTTTAGTGCCTGAAGTTTGTCCCACGCTGTAAAATCACTGCAAACGGCACTACATGTCGTGCCAGAGGGCGCTGCTTCTTTCTGCCACTGGAGTAGATATTCTACTCAAGTGGCAGCTTGCTCAATGTGAGAGGCAGATTTCTCAACATAAGTGGTTGCGACATGCCACAACCACCTCCGTTGAGAAATCTCGCTGGGAGAAGGTGTAGCATGTGATTTTTCTCGCTCGCCAACTAAACATTGGCAAGCCGGGCGAGAGAAAAAACTCCGCTCTGCGTCATTTCGCAAAGTTTTGTGGAACTCGGAGTGGGCAAAAATCTGCAAACTCCGCAGGCGGAGCAGAATTCTTCATCCAACCCTAGTGAATAGAGGAGGGTTGGGATTGCCCTACTCGAGGACTGCTCTGCAGGCCGGAGCACTTTCAGGGACATCCTTTCCTGGGTCAGAAGGCTAAACCTTTAGTCCGAGATGGTAATGTGGTTGGTCACCTGCTGGTGCTCATGACACAAGCTGGAGATCACAGCTACGTGATGTGGCAGGAAGTTCAACTTCCTTCCTAGTGGCATTATGCAGTATCGATGACGGGAAAGTAAAAAACATTATAGAGGAACCTGAGTATCATTTGTTCAACAAACCCTGTGTAAGGCCCAATCAATTTTTTCCTGCATCACTGACAGAAACATCCCTTTCTGACCCGAACAATACTTCAAAACTTTCCTGTGTCAAGCCTACCAATATTTGTAGCAAGAGGGAACTGATACATTGACCCTTAATAACCTCTCTAACTAGCTGTAAAAGCATGAAAAGAGGCTGCAAGGACCACATCCGGAGAGCATCTACTCCATGGTGTAAATCAGGGCATGGCCCTCTGTGAGCGACAAGTTCACTCAGACAGTCTCTCACAGTCAGAACAACGTACAACAGACAAAGACACAAGATGGAAAAGTGAAGGACCCATTAAAATCTGAGGAGGAGAAAAGCGAAGGAGGAAACTCGATGATTCCTCTGGGAAAAAGATGTTGAGGAGAAGAAAATGGAACTGAAGGAAAGAGAAGTGGAGAGTGGAGGTAAAAGGCAGAAGAGAGAACTAGGGCAGAATGAAGACTGAGGGTGAAGGAAGTGGAAGAGGAAGAAAGGAATACAGTAGTAGAAACCAAGGATTAGGGAGAAGAGATGGGAAAGAAGCACAGAAAGGGGGCTGTGCATGGAAACCAGTGTACATGAGGCAGATCTGGACCAAAGACAGACGAGGAGGGGGAACATGCTGGGCTGCCCAATGTTTCTCACCCTGGATGTACTTGCCTTTCAGTACCTGGAGCTGAGGTTCAGCAGAGCTGTCCGTCTCTTTGGAACCATCCAGTATGTGATAGCAACGGTAAGAGCTATCTACAATAATGTGTACAAGTGTCGCAAGTGTGGCCTTGCGCCTTTGTGTATGCGTTCGTCTGCACTAACAGGATACGCATGTTTTTCATCGTACAGATGCTGTACACAGGAATCGTCATCTATGCACCGGCTTTAATCATCAATCAAGGTCAGTCGCAGCTTATTGTTATCCAGTATGAAACAGGGATCCAAGGATTTCTGTCCTTTGCACTGTTTATCTTGCCAACTTTGTGGCCCCCCTTTGAAGTTACGTGGATGTTACACAGATTGATTTGTGTTGCATCAGCTTTTCATGGCCAGTTCACCCAGGAGCAGAGACCACTCCAATCTTAAACAAATGATAATTCCAAACAGGAAGATCCAAAGTGGGAGAGTGTATCGACAGGGAGACGTGTATCTTATTTCTCCAGTGAATTTGTTTCTGGCGCTCTACGGCAAATGTAATGATTACTGCAATTTAGTTAATTACTCAGTCAATCAAGCAGCCTCCTTCAAATCCCCTTCTGCGAGACTCCTACTCGTGCACCTTTCAACATGCTAATGTAGTTCGACTTTTCTAACTTAAGGAAACACAAAGTAAGATGAATGATTCTATTGTTTTGTAACATATATCTTATGGAATCTTCAGTCTTATGGCGCCTTTACTGCCTTTGCTGCCTTTACTGCCTTTACAGCCTTTGCTGCCTTTACTGCCTTTACTGCCTTTGCTGCCTTTGTCGCCTTTACTGCCTTTATTGCCTTTACTGCCTTTGCTGCCTTTACAGCCTTTGCTGCCTTTACTGCCTTTACTGCCTTTGTCGTCTTTGCTGCCTTTACTGCATTTAATGCCTTTACAGCCTTTACAGCCTTTGCTGCCTTTGTCGCCTTTGCTGCCTTTACTGCCTTTACTGCCTTTACAGCCTTTACAGCCTTTGCTGCCTTTGTCGTCTTTGCTGCCTTTACTGCATTTACTGCCTTTACTGTCTTTACTGCCTTTACTGCCTTTACTGTCTTTACAGCCTTTACTGCCTTTACTGCCTTTACTGCCTTTGCTGCCTTTACTGCCTTTACTGCCTTTACTGCCTTTGCTGCCTTTGTCGTCTTTGCTGCCTTTACTGCATTTACTGCCTTTACTGTCTTTACTGCCTTTACTGCCTTTACTGTCTTTACAGCCTTTACTGCCTTTACTGCCTTTACTGCCTTTGCTGCCTTTACTGCCTTTACAGCCTTTACAGCCTTTGCTGCCTTTGTCGTCTTTGCTGCCTTTACTGCATTTACTGCCTTTACTGTCTTTACTGCCTTTACTGCCTTTACTGTCTTTACAGCCTTTACTGCCTTTACTGCCTTTACTGCCTTTGCTGCCTTTACTGCCTTTACTGCCTTTACTGCCTTTGCTGCCTTTGTCGTCTTTGCTGCCTTTACTGCATTTACTGCCTTTACTGTCTTTACTGCCTTTACTGTCTTTACAGCCTTTACTGCCTTTACTGCCTTTACTGCCTTTACAGCCTTTACTGCCTTTACTGCCTTTACAGCCTTTGCTGCCTTTGTCGTCTTTGCTGCCTTTACTGCATTTACTGCCTTTACTGTCTTTACTGCCTTTACTGCCTTTACTGTCTTTACAGCCTTTACTGCCTTTATTGCCTTTACTGCCTTTGCTGCCTTTACAGCCTTTACTGCCTTTACTGCCTTTACAGCCTTTGCTGCCTTTGTCGTCTTTGCTGCCTTTACTGCATTTACTGCCTTTACTGTCTTTACTGCCTTTACAGCCTTTGCTGCCTTTACAGCCTTTGCTGCCTTTGTCGTCTTTGCTGCCTTTACTGCATTTACTGCCTTTACTGTCTTTACTGCCTTTACTGCCTTTACTGTCTTTACAGCCTTTACAGCCTTTGCTGCCTTTGTCGTCTTTGCTGCCTTTACAGCCTTTACTGCCTTTACTGCCTTTACAGCCTTTGCTGCCTTTGTCGTCTTTGCTGCCTTTACAGCCTTTACAGCCTTTATTGCCTTTACTGCCTTTACTGCCTTTGCTGCCTTTACTGCCTTTACAGCCTTTAGTGCCTTTGCTGCCTTTACTGCCTTTACAGCCTTTAGTGCCTTTGCTGCCTTTACTGCCTTTAGTGCCTTTGCTGCCTTTACTGCCTTTGCAGCCTTTGTCGTCTTTGCTGCCTTTACAGCCTTTGCTGCCTTTGTCGCCTTTACAGCCTTTACAGCCTTTGCTGCCTTTGTCGTCTTTGCTGCCTTTACTGCCTTTACTGCCTTTACTGTCTTTACTGCCTTTACAGCCTTTAGTGCCTTTGCTGCCTTTACTGCCTTTGCTGCCTTTACTGCCTTTGCTGCCTTTACTGCCTTTAGTGCCTTTGCTGCCTTTACTGCCTTTGCTGCCTTTACAGCCTTCGCTGCCTTTGTCACCTTTACAGCCTTTACAGCCTTTGCTGCCTTTGTCGTCTTTGCTGCCTTTACTGCCTTTACTGCCTTTACTGTCTTTACTGCCTTTACAGCCTTTAGTGCCTTTACTGCCTTTACTGCCTTTGCTGCCTTTACAGCCTTTGCTGCCTTTGTCGTCTTTGCTGCCTTTACTGCATTTACTGCCTTTACTGCCTTTGCTGCCTTTGTCGTCTTTGCTGCCTTTACTGCATTTACTGCCTTTACTGTCTTTACTGCCTTTACTGCCTTTACAGCCTTTGCTGCCTTTATTGCCTTTAGTGCCTTTACTGCCTTTACTGTCTTTACTGCCTTTACAGCCTTTGCTGCCTTTACTGCCTTTGCTGCCTTTGTCGTCTTTGCTGCCTTTACTGCCTTTACTGTCTTTACTGCCTTTACTGCCTTTACAGCCTTTGCTGCCTTTACAGCCTTTGCTGCCTTTGTCGTCTTTGCTGCCTTTACTGCATTTACTGCCTTTACTGTCTTTACTGCCTTTACTGCCTTTACAGCCTTTGCTGCCTTTACTGCCTTTACTGCCTTTACTGCCTTTACTGCCTTTGCTGCCTTTACTGCCTTTGCTGCCTTTACTGCCTTTGCTGCCTTTATTGCCTTTGCTGCCTTTATTGCCTTTGCTGCCTTTACTGCCTTTACTGTCTTTACTGTCTTTACTGCCTTTACAGCCTTTGCTGCCTTTGTTGTCTTTGCTGCCTTTACTGCCTTTCCTGCCTTTACTGACTTTACTGCCTTTACAGCCTTTGCTGCCTTTGTCGTCTTTGCTGCCTTTGCTGCCTTTACTGCCTTTACTGCCTTTGTCGTCTTTGCTGCCTTTACTGCATTTACTGCCTTTACTGTCTTTACTGCCTTTACAGCCTTTGCTGCCTTTGCTGCCTTTACTGTCTTTACTGCCTTTGTTGTCTTTGGTGCCTTTACTGCATGCTGCCTTTGGTGCCTGTTGCCTTTGCTGCCTTTGGTGCCTGTTGCCTTTGCTGCCTTTACTCCCTTTGCTGCCTTTGCTGCCTTAACTGCCTGCTGCCTTTGCTGCCTTTACTCCCTTTGCTGCCTTTACTGCCTGCTGCATTTGCTGCCTTTGCACCATTTGTTGCCTTTACTGCCTTTGTTGCCATTACTGCCTGCTACCTTTGCTGCCTTTACTGCCTAACTGCATTCACTACCTTTGCGGCCTTTACTGCCATTACTGCCTTTACCGCCTTTGCTGCCTTTACCGCCTTTGCTGCCTTTACTTACCGCCTTTGCTGCCTTTACTTACCGCCTTTGCTGCCTTTACTTACCGCCTTTGCTGCCTCTACCGCCTTTGCTGCCTTTACTTACCGCCTTTGCTGCCTTTACCGCCTTTGCTGCCTTTACTTACCGCCTTTGCTGCCTTTACTTACCGCCTTTGCTGCCTTTACTGCCTTTGCTGACTTTACTGTCTTTGCTGCCTTTGCTGATTTGTTCACTGCAAACATCTGATGAGCTCCACTTCTGAGAGACACCTGGGGTCTATGTTTTCAAGTGTGAGACTTGTGAAAGTGCTACAAAAATACAAATTAAAATGGCGTGGTTGGCAAGGGAGTTCGTGATACCAACTCAACAAACAAAAATACCTCTGCTATTTTAAGAGTTTGCCATTAACTGATCAAACCAGATATGAATGCTGGTTAAGGTATGAAGCTGCAGCCAGGGCGCAGCCTGCAAAGGGACAACACGCCTCCTGAACCAGCCTACAGTCTGACACTACACTTAAACACTACGTGTCTTCCAATCCATGTGAATACAGTTAAGTAGGGGTGGGCGGAATTTGCGTAGTCGCGCTACGCAAAGCTCTGCGAAACGGTAAAAAATCTCCGCGAGCACGCAAAAGTTCCGCGAACACGCGGAATTGCTTGTTCCGCCCGTTCACGATGCTTTTTTCCTGTTCGCGAACGCTGTTTGCGTGCTCGGGGAGAAATAGCTTGCGAACACACATTTTGAAAGCGCGAACAAGCAAAAAACTCTGCGAAGCCGCGGATCGCGGAATTTTTGGCAATTCCGCGTTCTCCTAGGAACGCGAAATTACCCAAATTCCGTAAATTCCGCGAGCGGAACGGAAAATACCGCCCAGGCCTACAGTTAAGACAAGCGCTTCGCTGTGCCTAGAATGTCCAATGTGCAGCAAAGGACAATGCTTGACTGCTAGTCTTAAAGTGCAGTAAGACAGGCACACCTGCAAGCATGATCAGCAGTGGTATGCAGCTTCCACTTATCCAAAATGGCAATACACAACTTCCTCTTAGCTGTAATGACAATGCATCATTTCCTGTCTGTTGTAGAATAGAATAGCATCATTTCCTGCCTTTTTTCAGTGACAATGCTTCACATTCAAATATCTGCAATGGCAATGCATGACTATGTGTGGATTCTGCAGTGAATGACCTTACTTCCTGTCTTCTGCCCAAACACATTATCTCACTTCCTGTCTGGCCTCAAACAGCTTTACCTCACTTCCTGTCTTAACTGCAATAGCACTGGAACACATTTGCTGTTCCGCATCTTTTTTATGCGAACAGAAAAAGCTCCACTTCCTGAGCCTTCTGTTGTGTCCCTGCATCACTTCCTGCTTCTTGAAATGACATTGCCTCACTCAGTCTCATCTGCACTGACAATTATGATTTTCTATCAGAAGATAACTAGTGCTTCACATCATGCCTGATATTCAGATCTTACATCTTACCTTTTGACGCAACTACCGTGAAATCGCATACCTATGCCCCCCCCGGCCCCACTCCCAATATATCAACGCAATTTGCAATGGACACAGATTGGGTAAAACTCCTTTGATTCGTCAGGCCTTTCTGTCTTATATGTGATTTAAGCTGAACTCTGCCTGTCGAGGGCTGCCAACATATGTCTGCTGCACTAGTCTTTAATGCAGAGACGTTTTAAGGCATGGGGAAGATTGAAAATGCCTAGCCCCCCCAATCACCTCCCAAGTTCCAACTATCTATTTGATCCCGGTCTCTTCTAATTCTCTTTCACAACGTCTCTTCCCCCTCTCTCTATCTGTTTTTACCTCTGACTCTCTCTTTTTCTACCCAGTGTTACCTTAAGGATTTTTGGGGCACTGGGCAACTGTTCTTGTGTTACCCTGTTTCTGGAATTTCAACATATATTAGGTTTGTCTGCGATCATGTGGACTTGAAATAGGTAATAAAATTCAAAGTTGTACTGAATAGCAAAATCCAAAATATGTCTTGACCGGGGCCCCCATAATCCTTAAATTAACATTGCTTTAATAAACAATACAAGGCAAGCATTGATGCCAAGTAATGCAGTATCCGTGTTTCTGTGCTTCCGTCATCTGCTGATTAGAATTTCACCAAGGCCAGCATGTAACTCACATATCTGCCCTTGTACAACAGAGACTCTGTGCAAGTAGCTAGAATGTTTTCACCATTCCTTGCATCGAGTCAGAGCCCCGGGTTCCAAATAACATCTGATGTATATTCTTAAGCTGGGAGGCCGCATCTTTCCTAGCATTGCATGTATGTGCTGACTGCATCTTGTGCAATGCATGTATGTGCTGATTGCATCTTCTGCATTGCATGTATATGGTGAGTGCATCATGTGCATTGCATGTATATGGTGACTACATCTTTCCTAGCATTGCATGTATGTGGTGACTGCATCTTGTGCATTGCATGTATGGGCTGTCTGCATCTTGTGCATTGCATGTATGTGGTGACTGCATCTCATTCAGTGCATGTATGTGCTGACTGCATCTTGTGCATTACATATATGTGGTGACT
Organism: Calotriton arnoldi; assembly: GCA_963921515.1. NCBI lineage: Eukaryota > Metazoa > Chordata > Amphibia > Caudata > Salamandridae > Calotriton > Calotriton arnoldi. The sequence continues at coordinate 6,770,472 of CAWUFW010000013.1, read as the reverse complement.
GCATCTTGTGCATTGCATGTATGTGGTAACTGCATCTTGTGCATTGCATGTATGTGGTGACTGCATCTTGTGCATTGCATGTATGTGCTGACTGCATCTTGTGCATTGCATATATGTTGTGACTGCATCTTATGCATTGCATGAACATGGTGACTGCATCTTATGCATTCCATGTATGTGGTGACTGCATCTTGTGCATTGCATGCATGTGATGACTGCATCTTGTGCATTGCATGTATGTGGTGACTGCATCTTGTGCATTGCATGTATATGGTGAATGCATCTTGTGCATTGCATATATGTTATGACTGCATCTTGTGCATTGCATGTATGTGCTGACTGCACTTGTGCATTGCATGTATGTGGTGACTGCATCTTATGCATTGCATGCATGTGGTGACTGCATCTTGTGCATTGCACATATGTGGTGACTGCATATTGTGCATTGCATGTATATGGTGAATGCATCTTGTGCATTGCATATATGTTGTGACTGCATCTTGTGCATTGCATGAACATGGTGACTGCATCTTATGCATTGCATGTATGTGGTGACTGCATCTTGTGCAATGCATGTATGTGCTGACTGCACTTGTGCATTGCATGTATGTGGTGATTGCATCTTGTGCATTACATATATGTGGTGACTGCATCTTGTGCATTGCATGCATGTGGTGACTGCATCTTGTGCATTGCATGTATGTGGTGACTGCATCTTGTGCATTGCATATATGTACTGACTGCAACTTGTGCATTGCATGTATGTGCTGACTGCAACTTGTGCATTGCATGTATGTGGTAACTGCATCTTGTGCATTGCATGTATGTGGTGACTGCATCTTGTGCAATGCATGTATGTGCTGACTGCACTTGTGCATTGCATGTATGTGGTGATTGCATCTTGTGCATTACATATATGTGGTGACTGCATCTTGTGCATTGCATGCATGTGGTGACTGCATCTTTCGTCGCACTGCATGTATGTGGTGACTGCATCTTATGCATTGCATGTATGTGGTGACCATCTTGTGCATTGCATGTATGTGGTGACCATCTTGTGCATTGCATGTATATGGTGAATGCATCTTGTGCTTTGCATGTATGTGGTGACTGCATCTTGTGCATTGCATGTATATGGTGGGTGCATCTTGTGTTTTGCATGTATGTGGTGACTGCATCTTGTGCATTGCATGTATATGGTGAATGCATCTTGTGAATTGCATGTATGTTGTGACTGCATCTTGTGCATTGCATGTATGTGGAGACTGCATCTTGTGCATTGCATGTATGTGGTGAGTGCATCTTGTGCATTGCATGTATGTGGTGAGTGCATCTTGTGCATTGCATATATGGGCCGACTGCATCTTGTGCATTGCATGTATGTGGTGAGTGCATCTTGTGCACTGCATGTATGTGGTGACTGCATCTTATGCATTGCATGTATGTGCTGACTGCATCTTGTGCATTGCATGTATGTGGTGACTGCAACCTGTGCATTGCATATATGTGGTGACTGCATCTTGTGCATTGCATGTATGTGGTGACTGCATCTTTCCTAGCACTGCATGTATGTGGTGACTGCATCTTATGCATTGCTTGTATGTGGTGACTGCATCTTGTGCATTGCATGTATGTGGTGACTGCATCTTGTGCATTGCATGTATATGGTGAATGCATCTTGTGCATTGCATGTATGTTGTGACTGCATCTTGTGCATTGCATGTATGTGGCGACTGCATCTTGTGCATTGCATGTATGTGGTGAGTGCATCTTGTGCATTGCATGTATGTGGTGAGTGCATCTTGTGCATTGCATATATGGGCTGACTGCATCTTGTGCATTGCATGTATGTGGTGAGTGCATCTTGTGCACTGCATGTATGTGCCGACTGCATCTTGTGCATTGCATGTATGTGGTGACTGCATCTTGTGCATTGCATGTATGTGGTGACTGCATCTTGTGCATTGCATGTATGTGGTGACTGCATCATGTGAATTGCATGTATGTGGTGACTGCATCTGTCCTAGCATTGCATATATGTGGTGACTGCATCTTGTGCATTGCATGCATGTGGTGACTGCATCTTGTGCATTGCATGTATGTGGTGACTGCATCTTGTGCATTGCATATATGTACTGACTGCAACTTGTGCATTGCATGTATGTGCTGACTGCAACTTGTGCATTGCATGTATGTGGTAACTGCATCTTGTGCATTGCATGTATGTGGTGACTGCATCTTGTGCAATGCATGTATGTGCTGACTGCACTTGTGCATTGCATGTATGTGGTGATTGCATCTTGTGCATTACATATATGTGGTGACTGCATCTTGTGCATTGCATGCATGTGGTGACTGCATCTTTCCTCGCACTGCATGTATGTGGTGACTGCATCTTATGCATTGCATGTATGTGCCGACTGCATCTTGTGCATTGCATGTATGTGGTGACCATCTTGTGCATTGCATGTATATGGTGAATGCATCTTGTGCTTTGCATGTATGTGGTGACTGCATCTTGTGCATTGCATGTATATGGTGGGTGCATCTTGTGCTTTGCATGTATGTGGTGACTGCATCTTGTGCATTGCATGTATATGGTGAATGCATCTTGTGCATTGCATGTATGTTGTGACTGCATCTTGTGCATTGCATGTATGTGGAGATTGCATCTTGTGCATTGCATGTATGTGGTGAGTGCATCTTGTGCATTGCATGTATGTGGTGAGTGCATCTTGTGCATTGCATATATGGGCCGACTGCATCTTGTGCATTGCATGTATGTGGTGAGTGCATCTTGTGCACTGCATGTATGTGGTGACTGCATCTTATGCATTGCATGTATGTGGTGACTGCATCTTATGCATTGCATGTATGTGCCGACTGCATCTTGTGCATTGCATGTATGTGGTGACTGCATCATGTGAATTGCATGTATGTGGTGACTGCATCTGTCCTAGCATTGCATATATGTGGTGACTGCATCTTGTGCATTGCATGCATGTGGTGACTGCATCTTGTGCATTGCATGTATGTGGTGACTGCATCTTGTGCATTGCATATATGTACTGACTGCAACTTGTGCATTGCATGTATGTGCTGACTGCAACTTGTGCATTGCATGTATGTGGTAACTGCATCTTGTGCATTGCATGTATGTGGTGACTGCATCTTGTGCAATGCATGTATGTGCTGACTGCACTTGTGCATTGCATGTATGTGGTGATTGCATCTTGTGCATTACATATATGTGGTGACTGCATCTTGTGCATTGCATGCATGTGGTGACTGCATCTTTCCTCGCACTGCATGTATGTGGTGACTGCATCTTATGCATTGCATGTATGTGCCGACTGCATCTTGTGCATTGCATGTATGTGGTGACCATCTTGTGCATTGCATGTATATGGTGAATGCATCTTGTGCTTTGCATGTATGTGGTGACTGCATCTTGTGCATTGCATGTATATGGTGGGTGCATCTTGTGCTTTGCATGTATGTGGTGACTGCATCTTGTGCATTGCATGTATATGGTGAATGCATCTTGTGCATTGCATGTATGTTGTGACTGCATCTTGTGCATTGCATGTATGTGGAGACTGCATCTTGTGCATTGCATGTATGTGGTGAGTGCATCTTGTGCATTGCATGTATGTGGAGACTGCATCTTGTGCATTGCATGTATGTGGTGAGTGCATCTTGTGCACTGCATGTATGTGGTGACTGCATCTTATGCATTGCATGTATGTGGTGACTGCATCTTATGCATTGCATGTATGTGCTGACTGCATCTTGTGCATTGCATGTATGTGGTGACTGCAACCTGTGCATTGCATATATGTGGTGACTGCATCTTGTGCATTGCATGTATGTGGTGACTGCATCTTTCCTAGCACTGCATGTATGTGGTGACTGCATCTTATGCATTGCTTGTATGTGGTGACTGCATCTTGTGCATTGCATGTATGTGGTGACTGCATCTTGTGCATTGCATGTATATGGTGAATGCATCTTGTGCATTGCATGTATGTTGTGACTGCATCTTGTGCATTGCATGTATGTGGCGACTGCATCTTGTGCATTGCATGTATGTGGTGAGTGCATCTTGTGCATTGCATGTATGTGGTGAGTGCATCTTGTGCATTGCATATATGGGCTGACTGCATCTTGTGCATTGCATGTATGTGGTGAGTGCATCTTGTGCACTGCATGTATGTGCCGACTGCATCTTGTGCATTGCATGTATGTGGTGACTGCATCTTGTGCATTGCATGTATGTGCCGACTGCATCTTGTGCATTGCATGTATGTGGTGACTGCATCATGTGAATTGCATGTATGTGGTGACTGCATCTGTCCTAGCATTGCATATATGTGGTGACTGCATCTTGTGCATTGCATGCATGTGGTGACTGCATCTTGTGCATTGCATGTATGTGGTGACTGCATCTTGTGCATTGCATATATGTACTGACTGCAACTTGTGCATTGCATGTATGTGCTGACTGCAACTTGTGCATTGCATGTATGTGGTAACTGCATCTTGTGCATTGCATGTATGTGGTGACTGCATCTTGTGCAATGCATGTATGTGCTGACTGCACTTGTGCATTGCATGTATGTGGTGATTGCATCTTGTGCATTACATATATGTGGTGACTGCATCTTGTGCATTGCATGCATGTGGTGACTGCATCTTTCCTCGCACTGCATGTATGTGGTGACTGCATCTTATGCATTGCATGTATGTGGTGACTGCATCTTGTGCATTGCATGTATGTGGTGACCATCTTGTGCATTGCATGTATATGGTGAATGCATCTTGTGCTTTGCATGTATGTGGTGACTGCATCTTGTGCATTGCATGTATATGGTGGGTGCATCTTGTGCTTTGCATGTATGTGGTGACTGCATCTTGTGCATTGCATGTATATGGTGAATGCATCTTGTGCATTGCATGTATGTTGTGACTGCATCTTGTGCATTGCATGTATGTGGAGATTGCATCTTGTGCATTGCATGTATGTGGTGAGTGCATCTTGTGCATTGCATGTATGTGGTGAGTGCATCTTGTGCATTGCATATATGGGCCGACTGCATCTTGTGCATTGCATGTATGTGGTGAGTGCATCTTGTGCACTGCATGTATGTGGTGACTGCATCTTATGCATTGCATGTATGTGGTGACTGCATCTTATGCATTGCATGTATGTGCCGACTGCATCTTGTGCATTGCATGTATGTGGTGACTGCATCATGTGAATTGCATGTATGTGGTGACTGCATCTGTCCTAGCATTGCATATATGTGGTGACTGCATCTTGTGCATTGCATGCATGTGGTGACTGCATCTTGTGCATTGCATATATGTGGTGACTGCATCTTGTGCATTGCATATATGTACTGACTGCAACTTGTGCATTGCATGTATGTGCTGACTGCAACTTGTGCATTGCATGTATGTGGTAACTGCATCTTGTGCATTGCATGTATGTGGTGACTGCATCTTGTGCAATGCATGTATGTGCTGACTGCACTTGTGCATTGCATGTATGTGGTGATTGCATCTTGTGCATTACATATATGTGGTGACTGCATCTTGTGCATTGCATGCATGTGGTGACTGCATCTTTCCTCGCACTGCATGTATGTGGTGACTGCATCTTATGCATTGCATGTATGTGCCGACTGCATCTTGTGCATTGCATGTATGTGGTGACCATCTTGTGCATTGCATGTATATGGTGAATGCATCTTGTGCTTTGCATGTATGTGGTGACTGCATCTTGTGCATTGCATGTATATGGTGGGTGCATCTTGTGCTTTGCATGTATGTGGTGACTGCATCTTGTGCATTGCATGTATATGGTGAATGCATCTTGTGCATTGCATGTATGTTGTGACTGCATCTTGTGCATTGCATGTATGTGGAGACTGCATCTTATGCATTGCATGTATGTGGTGAGTGCATCTTGTGCATTGCATGTATGTGGTGAGTGCATCTTGTGCATTGCATATATGGGCCGACTGCATCTTGTGCATTGCATGTATGTGGTGAGTGCATCTTGTGCACTGCATGTATGTGGTGACTGCATCTTATGCATTGCATGTATGTGGTGACTGCATCTTATGCATTGCATGTATGTGCTGACTGCATCTTGTGCATTGCATGTATGTGGTGACTGCAACCTGTGCATTGCATATATGTGGTGACTGCATCTTGTGCATTGCATGTATGTGGTGACTGCATCTTTCCTAGCACTGCATGTATGTGGTGACTGCATCTTATGCATTGCTTGTATGTGCCGACTGCATCTTGTGCATTGCATGTATGTGGTGACTGCATCTTGTGCATTGCATGTATATGGTGAATGCATCTTGTGCATTGCATGTATGTTGTGACTGCATCTTGTGCATTGCATGTATGTGGCGACTGCATCTTGTGCATTGCATGTATGTGGTGAGTGCATCTTGTGCATTGCATGTATGTGGTGAGTGCATCTTGTGCATTGCATATATGGGCTGACTGCATCTTGTGCATTGCATGTATGTGGTGAGTGCATCTTGTGTACTGCATGTATGTGCCGACTGCATCTTGTGCATTGCATGTATGTGACGACTGCATCTTGTGCATTGCATGTATGTGGTGACTGCATCTTGTGCATTGCATGTATATGGTGAATGCATCTTGTGCATTGCATGTATGTTGTGACTGCATCTTGTGCATTGCATGTATGTGGCGACTGCATCTTGTGCATTGCATGTATGTGGTGAGTGCATCTTGTGCATTGCATGTATGTGGTGAGTGCATCTTGTGCATTGCATGTATGTGGTGACTGCATCTTGTGCATTGCATATATGTACTGACTGCAACTTGTGCATTGCATGTATGTGCTGACTGCAACTTGTGCATTGCATGTATGTGGTAACTGCATCTTGTGCATTGCATGTATGTGGTGACTGCATCTTGTGCAATGCATGTATGTGCTGACTGCACTTGTGCATTGCATGTATGTGGTGATTGCATCTTGTGCATTACATATATGTGGTGACTGCATCTTGTGCATTGCATGCATGTGGTGACTGCATCTTTCCTCGCACTGCATGTATGTGGTGACTGCATCTTATGCATTGCATGTATGTGCCGACTGCATCTTGTGCATTGCATGTATGTGGTGACCATCTTGTGCATTGCATGTATATGGTGAATGCATCTTGTGCTTTGCATGTATGTGGTGACTGCATCTTGTGCATTGCATGTATATGGTGGGTGCATCTTGTGCTTTGCATGTATGTGGTGACTGCATCTTGTGCATTGCATGTATATGGTGAATGCATCTTGTGCATTGCATGTATGTTGTGACTGCATCTTGTGCATTGCATGTATGTGGAGATTGCATCTTGTGCATTGCATGTATGTGGTGAGTGCATCTTGTGCATTGCATGTATGTGGTGAGTGCATCTTGTGCATTGCATATATGGGCCGACTGCATCTTGTGCATTGCATGTATGTGGTGAGTGCATCTTGTGCACTGCATGTATGTGGTGACTGCATCTTATGCATTGCATGTATGTGGTGACTGCATCTTATGCATTGCATGTATGTGCCGACTGCATCTTGTGCATTGCATGTATGTGGTGACTGCATCATGTGAATTGCATGTATGTGGTGACTGCATCTGTCCTAACATTGCATATATGTGGTGACTGCATCTTGTGCATTGCATGCATGTGGTGACTGCATCTTGTGCATTGCATGTATGTGGTGACTGCATCTTGTGCATTGCATATATGTACTGACTGCAACTTGTGCATTGCATGTATGTGCTGACTGCAACTTGTGCATTGCATGTATGTGGTAACTGCATCTTGTGCATTGCATGTATGTGGTGACTGCATCTTGTGCAATGCATGTATGTGCTGACTGCACTTGTGCATTGCATGTATGTGGTGATTGCATCTTGTGCATTACATATATGTGGTGACTGCATCTTGTGCATTGCATGCATGTGGTGACTGCATCTTTCCTCGCACTGCATGTATGTGGTGACTGCATCTTATGCATTGCATGTATGTGCCGACTGCATCTTGTGCATTGCATGTATGTGGTGACCATCTTGTGCATTGCATGTATATGGTGAATGCATCTTGTGCTTTGCATGTATGTGGTGACTGCATCTTGTGCATTGCATGTATATGGTGGGTGCATCTTGTGCTTTGCATGTATGTGGTGACTGCATCTTGTGCATTGCATGTATATGGTGAATGCATCTTGTGCATTGCATGTATGTTGTGACTGCATCTTGTGCATTGCATGTATGTGGAGACTGCATCTTGTGCATTGCATGTATGTGGTGAGTGCATCTTGTGCATTGCATGTATGTGGAGACTGCATCTTGTGCATTGCATGTATGTGGTGAGTGCATCTTGTGCACTGCATGTATGTGGTGACTGCATCTTATGCATTGCATGTATGTGGTGACTGCATCTTATGCATTGCATGTATGTGCTGACTGCATCTTGTGCATTGCATGTATGTGGTGACTGCAACCTGTGCATTGCATATATGTGGTGACTGCATCTTGTGCATTGCATGTATGTGGTGACTGCATCTTTCCTAGCACTGCATGTATGTGGTGACTGCATCTTATGCATTGCTTGTATGTGGTGACTGCATCTTGTGCATTGCATGTATGTGGTGACTGCATCTTGTGCATTGCATGTATATGGTGAATGCATCTTGTGCATTGCATGTATGTTGTGACTGCATCTTGTGCATTGCATGTATGTGGCGACTGCATCTTGTGCATTGCATGTATGTGGTGAGTGCATCTTGTGCATTGCATGTATGTGGTGAGTGCATCTTGTGCATTGCATATATGGGCTGACTGCATCTTGTGCATTGCATGTATGTGGTGAGTGCATCTTGTGCACTGCATGTATGTGCCGACTGCATCTTGTGCATTGCATGTATGTGGTGACTGCATCTTGTGCATTGCATGTATGTGCCGACTGCATCTTGTGCATTGCATGTATGTGGTGACTGCATCATGTGAATTGCATGTATGTGGTGACTGCATCTGTCCTAGCATTGCATATATGTGGTGACTGCATCTTGTGCATTGCATGCATGTGGTGACTGCATCTTGTGCATTGCATGTATGTGGTGACTGCATCTTGTGCATTGCATATATGTACTGACTGCAACTTGTGCATTGCATGTATGTGCTGACTGCAACTTGTGCATTGCATGTATGTGGTAACTGCATCTTGTGCATTGCATGTATGTGGTGACTGCATCTTGTGCAATGCATGTATGTGCTGACTGCACTTGTGCATTGCATGTATGTGGTGATTGCATCTTGTGCATTACATATATGTGGTGACTGCATCTTGTGCATTGCATGCATGTGGTGACTGCATCTTTCCTCGCACTGCATGTATGTGGTGACTGCATCTTATGCATTGCATGTATGTGCCGACTGCATCTTGTGCATTGCATGTATGTGGTGACCATCTTGTGCATTGCATGTATATGGTGAATGCATCTTGTGCTTTGCATGTATGTGGTGACTGCATCTTGTGCATTGCATGTATATGGTGGGTGCATCTTGTGCTTTGCATGTATGTGGTGACTGCATCTTGTGCATTGCATGTATATGGTGAATGCATCTTGTGCATTGCATGTATGTTGTGACTGCATCTTGTGCATTGCATGTATGTGGAGATTGCATCTTGTGCATTGCATGTATGTGGTGAGTGCATCTTGTGCATTGCATGTATGTGGTGAGTGCATCTTGTGCATTGCATATATGGGCCGACTGCATCTTGTGCATTGCATGTATGTGGTGAGTGCATCTTGTGCACTGCATGTATGTGGTGACTGCATCTTATGCATTGCATGTATGTGGTGACTGCATCTTATGCATTGCATGTATGTGCCGACTGCATCTTGTGCATTGCATGTATGTGGTGACTGCATCATGTGAATTGCATGTATGTGGTGACTGCATCTGTCCTAGCATTGCATATATGTGGTGACTGCATCTTGTGCATTGCATGCATGTGGTGACTGCATCTTGTGCATTGCATGTATGTGGTGACTGCATCTTGTGCATTGCATATATGTACTGACTGCAACTTGTGCATTGCATGTATGTGCTGACTGCAACTTGTGCATTGCATGTATGTGGTAACTGCATCTTGTGCATTGCATGTATGTGGTGACTGCATCTTGTGCAATGCATGTATGTGCTGACTGCACTTGTGCATTGCATGTATGTGGTGATTGCATCTTGTGCATTACATATATGTGGTGACTGCATCTTGTGCATTGCATGCATGTGGTGACTGCATCTTTCCTCGCACTGCATGTATGTGGTGACTGCATCTTATGCATTGCATGTATGTGCCGACTGCATCTTGTGCATTGCATGTATGTGGTGACCATCTTGTGCATTGCATGTATATGGTGAATGCATCTTGTGCTTTGCATGTATGTGGTGACTGCATCTTGTGCATTGCATGTATATGGTGGGTGCATCTTGTGCTTTGCATGTATGTGGTGACTGCATCTTGTGCATTGCATGTATATGGTGAATGCATCTTGTGCATTGCATGTATGTTGTGACTGCATCTTGTGCATTGCATGTATGTGGAGACTGCATCTTATGCATTGCATGTATGTGGTGAGTGCATCTTGTGCATTGCATGTATGTGGTGAGTGCATCTTGTGCATTGCATATATGGGCCGACTGCATCTTGTGCATTGCATGTATGTGGTGAGTGCATCTTGTGCACTGCATGTATGTGGTGACTGCATCTTATGCATTGCATGTATGTGGTGACTGCATCTTATGCATTGCATGTATGTGCTGACTGCATCTTGTGCATTGCATGTATGTGGTGACTGCAACCTGTGCATTGCATATATGTGGTGACTGCATCTTGTGCATTGCATGTATGTGGTGACTGCATCTTTCCTAGCACTGCATGTATGTGGTGACTGCATCTTATGCATTGCTTGTATGTGCCGACTGCATCTTGTGCATTGCATGTATGTGGTGACTGCATCTTGTGCATTGCATGTATATGGTGAATGCATCTTGTGCATTGCATGTATGTTGTGACTGCATCTTGTGCATTGCATGTATGTGGCGACTGCATCTTGTGCATTGCATGTATGTGGTGAGTGCATCTTGTGCATTGCATGTATGTGGTGAGTGCATCTTGTGCATTGCATATATGGGCTGACTGCATCTTGTGCATTGCATGTATGTGGTGAGTGCATCTTGTGTACTGCATGTATGTGCCGACTGCATCTTGTGCATTGCATGTATGTGACGACTGCATCTTGTGCATTGCATGTATGTGGTGACTGCATCTTGTGCATTGCATGTATGTGCCGACTGCATCTTGTGCATTGCATGTATGTGGTGACTGCATCATGTGAATTGCATGTATGTGGTGACTGCATCTGTCCTAGCATTGCATATATGTGGTGACTGCATCCTGTGCATTGCATATATGTGGTGACTGCATCCTGTGCATTGTATGTATGTGCCGACTGCATCTTGTGCATTGCTAAATATGTTTGTTTCATGACAGTTATTGAATCTGTTAATGAATTTAACATTTGCTTTTAGTAACTGGACTCGACATCTGGGCGTCGCTTTTTTCCACTGGTGCCATCTGCACTTTTTACACAACAGTGGTGAGTAGCCTGGAGTCACTTCATTTGGCGCTGATATATGTGCTCCACAGCTGGTCCAGCACACCGGCACCTGCACAGTTTGCACCTTGCCAATACAGTGCAGCTTATAAGGGCCTAAGAATTAAGGGACTTTTCTCCTAGGAAGCAGTGTTTGTGCACTACCTTGATTAAAGAGGGTGCTTGTAGGACACTACAAGGCTGAAAAGACATGCCATATGCAGACTGCCCCATGGCCCACACCATCTCTGATCCAAACCTACCCATCCCCACATGCCTATGTGATTTCAGGACCCCGAAGGTCTATCAAACTTTGATGGGACAGTGGGTGGATGCTGGACTGAATTGTTCATTAGTAGTCAGGAAGTGGCCTTCACGGAAGCTGGTGCTACAGCTCCCAGTTCCATAGGTAGGCGGGACACATGGAGCCTGATTTAGTGTTTAGAGGATGGTGTAATGTTCATTGGGGTGATGGACTAAATTACTCCATCATCCTTTGTCACATCCTGCCCCCAAATTTAAAGCTGTCCACCAGCCCTGAGAACATCTCTTAACATTGGCAGGAACCGCTGTCACGGGTGATGCAAACATTTTTTAATTCTAGCATTTAGGGCAACAAACGGAGATCTTTCAGGATGGGGATGATGTAATCAGCTTGTTCCGAGCCGTTCATGATGCGAGCAGCTGTGTATAGGAAGGCCTTGAGAATGACGAGATTAGCCTGGGGAGACGGTCAAGTAGGATCTTGCTGCCATGGAAGTGAGATAGTCCTAGGGCTTGAACCATGGTCCTGAGATCTTCAGGTGGGATGGAGGGTTTGACTTTTCATAAGGAGGTGACGTTGGAAAGATACGGTTTTGGATAGATTTAGTTGAGCTAAAATTCTTTATCACCCATAGGGCGGAATGAAGGCCGTGATCTGGACAGATGTGTTCCAGGTGTTGGTGATGATGTCAGGGTTCTTTGCCATTGTGGTCCGGGGTCTCGTTCTCGTCGGCGGAGTAGGAACTGCATTGGAAATCACAAAGAACAACTCGAGGATAAATTTTGGCGAGTATGGACTTTTTAAAACTCATTCCTTAGTACTTACTGAGAACTGTGAAGAAGTGTTGCACGACTGTATAGGACTGTTTAGGGTTAGAGGACCCTTGTTAGCAGGGGTGAGCTATACGAAACAAATAGCTATTTTCAGCTAAGATGTATTTTTAACTAGATTACCTACTTTACTATACAAAAGTGTGTTCCAAAAAAAGATATACATAAAACATAGTAGCTGCCATGAATGATAATAATCCAAAGCCCAATATGTATGGCCACGGCTGACCTTCAAAGGTTTAGTGGCGCCAGAAGGTCACGTTATGGGTACTCTGAAGAATGGGTATTTGGTAATTGATGTTGAAACAAAGGGTCCAAGTGACTATGATTTTTCCTGTTACGTACTCCTGTAATACTCCCTGCTTGCTCCTGGATCCCAGAAGTAAGCCAGGGATAAGGCATGAGTGCTACAAGATGAAGCCATTCCTATTCTTAGCAAAATCTTTGTGAATCCGGCCCCTTATGTTCACCGGAATAATTCATACCACAAATGGAAATGCCATTTCCCACATCGCCTCAGTCTGTAAAGCGCCATTGTTGAAACAGACTATTGCATCGTAGCACCAACATGCGATGCATCATTGCAATGTAAAGCGCTTGCTGTGCTGCCACAGTAAATGAATAACTATTGCCAAGAGGAACTATTTACACATTATGCTAGAATGTAAAGCACAATTGCACCTTAGCCATGCCAGTATGCATGGTGCCCCTGGATGTGTCCTCGATGGCCCGTGTATCAGAAGCATCGTGGCTATGTCAGTATTCGCACTGCCTCTAGTGAAGGGACTGGCCCATTTTTGGTATGCTAGTGTCCATTGCACCATTGCCACGCCACTATCCACATAGGCCGACTATGTAATGCACCATCACCATGCCAATGCACAGTAATGCCATCCACCTGACATTGGTCAGATCCACTGAGGCGGGGGAGCCGGTGACATGGCTGGGTGAGTGGGGCGGCAGAGCAAGGAGAGGCACTACCTCACAGCTTTCTTCAAGTCTGCAGTGACTGCCCTCAAGTGTTGAGAACTGCTCGGATGGGCCCAGTCCCCAGCATCTGGCACTCATGGGCTTTCGGTTTGTTCCTTTCTTTTGTCTCCACAGCTTCGACCCGGACCCTCGTCGACGCTACACCTTCTGGACATTTGTACTCGGTGGGACTATGCTGTGGCTGTCCATGTACGGCATCAACCAGGCACAGGTGCAGCGCTACGTCGCATGCAAGACAGAACGGGAGGCAAGGATGTGAGTGAACAGAGGGATGGCAAAGGTGCTCACCCCGAGGAGGGCAGAAAGTAGGAAGGATATTAGCCTGGGTCAGTGAGCTGAAGCTGTCCCTCGTCTGGTCTAAGCAGCTCATCCAGACATGTTATTTTCTCAACATTCTGGTACCTGTAGTCCTGACTTTTTAAAGGTGAAAGCAAATATACATGTGCCTGAATTGTAAGATAACCAACATAGCTAGACGAGCTACTCACACCATGAGCCCTCTGCTGAGGTGATCAGCACAGAAAGAATGCCATCAGTCACTCTAGCACGACTATCAATTGGAACAAGTTTCTGCTTTAATTTTCTGCAATTTTAAAACCACTTAACACCCTCTCTCTTGGCCTCTTGAAATCTAGTTTCTATAGAAATTGAAAATTATAAAATGTATTTTCCCCATACTGAGGATGACGAAAGAAAGAATTCTGGTTGGAGAGAGGAACTGGATTGGCGAGAAGAATTTACATGGGTCATGTTGATAAAAACATACTTATCTCACTTCTGAGAAGAAAGATTTACAGGTAGACGGATTTCAGGTACCAGACAAGTGATCTGCTTCGACGTCATTTAACAATCCATAAAACTTGGACAGGTCACTATAAATCTTGTACTCAAGGTTTTAGCATAACACGGACTCCTTTCGTATCTGTAGCCACAAATGATTCAAATAAATCCTGAACAATTCTGGGACTTGGGCCCTTCACCAGAATTCTGTTTTGATGCTAATAAAAATGTGAAACCTCGTAAATATTCACATTTGAATCGAAATTGGAATGGGGAACAAAAAGTTGGCGAGCCTCTTTAAACCGCTAGATTACAGTCACCGCTTCGAATACATATTTCACTAAATAAAATATCATCCATTTTAGCTGTAATGTAGATAAACCCTATCCTTCTGCCATATCCTCATTACTTGCTCCACCTCAAAAGGCGCAGGGTTCAGAGTCTGGACTGCAGTGAGTCTCCAGTCTTATCCTGTCTCTCTTGATAAAGTTTCCCCCAGATTTAAGATAGACCTAAACTTTCTTAGGCCAGGACACACCCTTTCTGGATCATTACCCTCTTCCCTGGCTGAAGAGAGGCTGACACCAGTGTTAAACCACAGAACACTTTACAAAATGAGATCCTTATCCTTTTTAAAATCCGCTTTCTTTGCGGTATCCCAGCACAATTCTTTAAAACCCCAGGCTCTTCCCAGGTTCACTTTCTGATATCTGTGCTGTCGGAGGTTTGTGGGTGTGCACAAACATCCAGCGCATTCCTGTTCTGAAAGGCCTAGTCCTCTCCACTGAAGTAGATTTCCTTACATTGGATATTATGTGTGAGTGAATCCTACTGCAAGTGCAAACCCAACTTCTACAAACCACAAAACTCTTTTGCACTCATTAAAGAAGCTATATGCGCATAAAGGTCAAACTCACAAGTGCAACTAGCGTTGTGAATCAAGCTTGTTGAATTGCCCCCGTTCTTGCGCCTTGATGTCTAAATGTACAGCTCTCCAGCTATGTGTTGTATGCATTGCTACAAAGGACAGATGAAATGTTATAGAATAATTTTTTTTTAATGCACTTAGTTTACAAACTCTACAAATATATTATGAAATGTGAATCTTACTGATTGAAAGGTTTTCAATCCAAGCAATTGCAAGAGACCAGACTTTGAAAGCCGCCCCATGCATGAGCTGGTAGGCTGGAGTGGGTTCCAACAGTGGTCATCTCAGATGAACTCTGCCCCCCTCACTTTCATGGCTTTTATGCTAGCTTCAAGCATGCCTACTTGGGCAGTCAGTGGAAACTGCTGAGAGCTTCAAGTTGTGATTTCTGTTTTGCCTTGTGTTTTTGCAGAGCCATCTTGGTCAACCAGTCAGCCCTGTGCTACATCATTGGCAGCGCCGTCGTCTGTGGTCTTGTGATGTTTGCCCTGTACAGGAACTGCGATCCGCTGCTCGCTGGATACGTCTCTGCGCCAGACCAGGTACCTAAGTAGGTGGGAACTCACTTTCGTGGGCATTGTCCAGGATATGTGGGCACCCAGGTGCAACAGCAACGAGCCAACACAAAATAGGCCCACCGAGGTGAAGAGAGGCGGACATCACTCGCAAACTCCTGAAATGACAGGGGAACGGAAGCAGAAACTGAGGAACCTATCAGTGCATGAACGTTGGCACCTGATCAAACAACAGGGCAGATTTAAAATGTGGGATGTTAGCTGTTGGTGTGAAGGTTACTCACCCTGGAGAACTTTAATATGTATGAACAGAATGGTTTTGGTGTATAAGTAACATCCTAAAAGACACTCTTCTTAGGGGTTAGGGCCACTTTGTCAGGCCAGTCTATCCTTTATTTATAGCAGGGTCACAGAAAGGCGACGCAGGAGGACCAAATTATGCAGCAGCATTCACTAAATTATGCAGCAAGAAAAGGCAAAGTATGCAGCAGCATGTGGCAGCATTACTTCACTTTTTTGTCATTTTTACACGTTTATACTGAGTGGGCAAAGGCTTCAGCTCACTCGTATCAGTTTAACACCTAATACAGCGTTCAGTAACTGAAAGGCGAAAAGTTGAACTTTGCAAATGGCATGCCCCTGCGCGGAAACACATCTTGTAACGTTTTCGGGAACTTTTGATCAGTTTGAGCTAGAAACATTTTTTTTGTTGTTAAAATTTGCAAATTAAGCAGCAGAAGATAAAGTGGTAAGTGCGGGAAATCCTTAATTAAGCAGAAAATGGCACCTCAGCAGAATTGCATAAATCAAGTGGAACTGTTTATGAGGAAAGAGTATGCTGCCTCTGGAAAGGGAGTGAAAAATAATCCCCCCGGGGAAATGTTGCGCGAGTACTGGAACAGCCTAACCAAACCCAACATGAGCGCATCTATTCACGTTATGCATGATTTTTTTTTTGTGTGAAATGCATCCTTGCATCCAAAATGTGAGGACACATTTTGCACCAAAAATGGCATTAGGGACACCAGGTGATTACTTTTGAAACTTTCTGCCACTACTGTCCTGTAGCAAATCAGCGGAAATTCCATTTGAAATTTTGTTTTAAAATGTTATACCTCACACTATGGCCTTTTCTGCTTCCCACTGCTGAACGACTTGCCCTATAAGTACCCACATTTGTCTACAAGGGTTTGATTTCCTTAGCTGAACCTGTTGTGTGTTTAGAGCAACTGAGCTCTTTTTGGAGGTGTAATCAGTAGTCTATAACCTTTTACCTACAAAGTAACATTCTGCACTCAGGATATTTTCTATTTCATTTGTACTGAATGCTCCGCGTTCACTTTCTTTTTCACCACACCCAGAGCCTTGCTTTCTTTCACTTCTGTTCTTAATCTGTGCACCAGCAAACATCTGGTCTAGTTGTCCTGTGATTGGCTGCAGATCTGTCCAACAGGCCTAAGTTCTAACCCTGGCATTTCGTCTCTACCAAACATAGTCATCCCTTGCAAGTATCGCTACTATCTGCTTGCGTCTAAGTTCCCTCGCTTTCTAATATAACTGAAGCACCTTTTAAGAGCACAAATCTACCATACATTATCCGATCAGCGTATGAGCTTGCACGAAGATAACTTGCTTATACTCACCCCTTACATTTTTGTTTCTTCCTTTCCAGTACATGCCTTTCCTGGTCCTGGAGATTTTTGAGCAGTACCCTGGGGTTCCTGGGCTGTTTCTGGCCTGCGCCTACAGTGGCACCCTAAGGTATGTCGTTCATTTACTTCCAAATCACAGTACTTTCTCACCTTCTGGATGGCTCAAAGCATTTCTCATTGCGATGTGACTTTGTACTAAGTGTGGGTGACAAAAATGGACTTAGAAACCAAGGCCACCTGGTAGGGGTCCATGCTCCGTAAAAGCACCCTAGGGCCGCTCTGCCTCTGCACTGGTCAAAGATGCCACTGCCAGACGCCAGCGAGCGAGTTTGACAAGAGTACAAGGTAGGGATGACTCTTCCATGGTGTTCTGTCCTCGGTTTTGACTCCGATGAGTCTTCAGTAGCCTGTTAAGTAGCCTGCTTCCTAGGTTGGTGCCCTGAAATCAGGACTAGAGAATGCCATGGGGTATTGTATCTCAACACAGTCGCAGGAGCATACCTTGTGGAGTTTGCCCCGAGCTGAAGGATGTGGCTTAGAATCATTCACCGAGATAAGAAGAGACCCAATGAAGGGCAATCCCAAAGACTCCTGTGGAGAGAGAAGAGATCAGGACACAGTGGTCAACAATGTTGAAAGTGGCAGAAAGGCCAAGTCGAATCAGAGTTTACTGTGTCTAGAAGAAGTTAGAGCGTTGGTGACTGCGAGGCGAGCAGCTTCGGAAATAGGAGGATCATAGAGGGTGAACAACACACTCTAGATGTTTAGAAAAAAAGGAAAAAGAGAAATAAGCCTGGACATCAATGACGATAATAGGTCGAAAGAAGGTTGTTTCAGTGTGAGAAAACGAGGAACTAGCTCAAACGACTAGAGAAAATAACCCCAGATTTAAGGAAAAGGTTAAAGAAAGGCATCAGGAACAGTGGGAAGACGAGTATAGGAGGGAAGAGGTTCTAAGGGAGCAGTCGTTGGAGCGCATGTGATTAGGAGGGCAGATATTATGGAGTGTAATATGCTATTTATTACCCATGTTGTGTGTATAGAGGGGCATGACTCACAAGAGGCAAAGCCTTGAGTAGGTCATGATGTCCCCCCCAGCCTGCCCCAGTATATTACATTCTGCGCATCCGCATGTACGGTTTATGCCATGGCATTTTTTCATGTTTATTTGTTTTAATACAGATCTTTAAACAAAATATAAATACATATGAAGCATCCAGCATAAAAAATATATCAGGCACCTCAACAAATTAGTTTCTTCTAGGGACCTCAGCCTGCACTTCTAAAATCCCTTTTCGTAGTATTTGGTCTGTTTGTTCAACCAGATCTTCCTGGTCTTAAAGGCAGCCCGAAGCTGGACCCATGGCCACGTTCTTACGTTTATAAGATGTCGGATACGAGACTTTTTTTTACATTTTACAATACATTGCATTAGCAAGAACGAAAGTGTCGTCAGCCCCGTGTACCTGGGGAGTCGCCATCTTGGAACCTCAAAACCTCGCGATAAAATGTCACCAAGAGGAGAGAGAATGCCCTTTAACCCCTCGCTGTGTCTTCTTCCTCTCTCCAGCACCGCCTCTACCAGCATCAACGCCATGGCGGCTGTGACTGTGGAAGACTTGATCAAACCCAACAGGCCCTCTCTGAGCCAGAAGCAAATCACCCTCATCTCCAAAGGTCTTTGTGAGTGTCTTCTGAGGAAGGAGGTGGAGGGGAAGGGAGTTAAGAGGAGAGTGGGGGAGAGGATGAGAAAAGGAGATGAGGGAGAGAGATACAGAATGAGTGAGCAGAAGAGAGGTGGAGAAAGAAAGAGGGAGGGAGAAAGAGAGAGGGGAAGGGAAGAGAGAGGAAAGAGAGAAGTAGAGAGGAGTATAGGAGAGAGAGAGGAGATAAAGATGGAGAGAGTGAGAGAAGTAGGAGAGGGTAGAACGTTATGATGGGAAAGAAAGAGAAAGAGAGAGAGAGGGGAATGGACATCAAATAAAAGAGAGCGCAAGAGAGAGTGAGAGAAAGGGAAAAACTGAGAAGCATAATGTGTAGCCCAGCACTCTATACCTCAAGCCGGGCCTGTAACTACAGCACCCTGAACAATGCACCACTCATTACCAGATCTGTAACTGCGGTAATCTTGTAATCAGGAATCTATGTAAGGATGTCACTGGAAGTGCTGCTCTTTTCTTAGGTAATTCTAACTTCACAAAGCTCGCCAACCCAAGGTCTTTGTCAGTCATTGTGACCGTATCCACCAGCCAGGGAAGGCAGCTCTCTAGCGCCTACCAAAAATTAGATGACACATTGTGAGCTATACTCACCAATAAGCATAACCTCTGGGGAGAGTTCTTGGCTTCATAAAATGCCACAGAGACTCAAGGACCATGCCTGCTCTCTACATATGTGTGTGAATGAAGAAGCAGACCTGCCAACACATGGTGCCACCGTGTGTCTGTCACTGATATCAGTTCCCTTCTCACGGTCACCCAGTAATGGCCGATATCAAATGGTGGATCATAAAGTGGCCTGGAAACAAGGAACCAGGCTGGTTTTTTACCTCATTGTGCTGGGGCTATTAGAGACCAGTCTTTTAATCCCAGGGCCCCTGCTGACGCCTTTGTCACTTTATTACAACAGGCACCATGAGGGTGTAAGCAAAGAGAGAGGGGGAAGGAAGGAGACAGGATGGGGAGAGATCA
This sequence comes from Calotriton arnoldi, assembly GCA_963921515.1. NCBI lineage: Eukaryota > Metazoa > Chordata > Amphibia > Caudata > Salamandridae > Calotriton > Calotriton arnoldi. The sequence goes on along the minus strand of CAWUFW010000013.1, from coordinate 6,750,113 downwards.
GAGGGAGAAGAGAAGGACAGAAACAGACTGGATAGAAGGGGGGAGAGAGAGAGAGAGGAAGGAAGGAAGGAGACAGGATGGGGAGAGATCAGAGGAAGAAGAGAGAGAGAGAAGGACAGAGACAGAAACAGACTGGATAGAAGGGGGAGAGAGAGGAAGGAAGGAGACAAGATGGGGAGAGATCAGAGGAAGAAGAGAGGAGAGGAGGACAGAGACAGAAACAGACTGGATAGAAGGTGGGGGAGAGAGGAAGGAAGGAGACAAGATGGGGAGAGATCAGAGGAAGAAGAGAGAAGAGAAGGACAGAGACAGAAACAGACTGGATAGAAGGTGGGGGAGAGAGAGAGAGAGAAAGAGAGAGATAGTGAGAGTGAGAGAGAGAGATAGAGAGGGGGAAGGAAGGAGACGGGATGGGAAAGATCAGAGGGAGAAGAGAAGGACAGAGACAGAAACAGACTGGATAGAAGGGGGAGAGAGAGAGCGAGAGAGAGAGAAAGAAAGAGAGAGTGAGAGAGAGAGAGAGAGAGAGAAGGAAGGAAGGAAGGAGACAGGATGGGAGAGATCAGAGGCAGAAGAGAAGGACAGAGACGGAAACAGACTGGATAGAAGGGGGGGAGAGAGAGGGAGAGAGAGGAAGGAAGGAGACAGGATGGGGAGAGATCAGAGGGAGAAGAGAAGGACAGAAACAGACTGGATAGAAGGGGAGAGAGCGAGAGAGTGAGGAAGGAAAGAGAGGATGGGGAGAGATCAGAGGGAGAAGAGAAGGACAGAAACAGACTGGATAGAAGGGGGAGAGAGAGAGAGGAAGGAAGGAGACAGGATGGGGAGAGATCAGAGGGAGAAGAGAAGGACAGAAACAGACTGGATAGAAGGGGGGGAGAGAGAGAGAGAGAGAGAGAGAGAGGAAGGAAGGAGACATGATGGGGAGAGATCAGAGGGAGAAGAGAGAAGAGAAGGACAGAGACAGAAACAGACTGGATAGAAAGGGGGGGGAGAGAGAGGGAGAGAGGAAGGAAGGAGACAGGATGGGGAGGGATCAGAGGGAGAAGAGAGAAGAGAAGGACAGAAACAGAAACAGACTGGATAGAAGGGGAGAGAGAGAGGAAGGAAGGAGACATGATGGGGAGAGATCAGAGGGAGAAGAGAGAAGAGAAGGACAGAGACAGAAACAGACTGGATAGAAGGGGGGGAAGAGAGAGAGGAAGGAAGGAGACATGATGGGGAGAGATCAGAGGGAGAAGAGAGAAGAGAAGGACAGAGACAGAAACAGACTGGATAGAAAGGGGGGGAGAGAGAGAGAGAGAGGAAGGAAGGAGACAGGATGGGGAGGGATCGGAAGAAGAAGAGAGAAGAGAAGGACAGAAACAGACTGGATAGAAGGGGGGAGAGAGAGAGAGAGAGCGGGAAGGAGTGACCTGTCCTGGTTTGTACTCATTTGCCAAGGCTGCTTTTGCTTCCCAGTCCGGCCCTGCAGAAACCGCTGCCCAGAGTGGGCTTCCAGCTCGTGTTTGGATCCTCTGCACCCCACTGACATCGGCAGAAGACGTAGGAGCTTTCGTTTCCATATCGTGGGGGGCTGTGGGGAGTAAAAGCGCCCACAAGCAGTGTCCAGCACAAAGCCCTGCCCCTCCGTGGCCGCCCCACCTCTCTCACGAAGTAGGTCAGTCTGAAGGCGTTACATTTCAAGAGACAAGTGGCCAGTGGTTTGTCAGCATCAATGACTCCTCGCCCCTCAGGGTTCCTCAGAGCAGGCTACAGAGAAGGACACGACCGGCCACACATTGAGTCAACAGCAGACATCGGAAGGGAACATGCACTACTCATGGAGCACGTCAGATATTGGAGCTGACAAGAGCATCGGGCAATGCTGTCTGTCAGAATATGACAGAAGAAAAACAAATCACATAACTATCAGGCAACAAATATTGTTCACAAATGTAGCGTCCCATTGGGTGTAGATTTACTACTATTAATGTTATTGGGCAAAATGTTAATAAACGAAATTTAAGACACAATATTTATGTCAGACGATATTCTGTCTAAGGTAATATGGTTCCACACCTTCTGGTAGGCGAAAGGAGCGATAAAAGAAGAGCGACAGAGAGTAAGTAATAAAGAAGATATGAGAGTGATTGAGGAAGAGTGACGGAGGAAGGAGGCGTGAAAGAAGATGCAACAGATTATAAGTAGAGTCAGCAAGATATTGAGACATAAAGAAGTGAGCGTGGGTAGGACAGTCCCAGAAAGGAAGAAAGGATGACATTAAATGAGAGTGAGTCAGGGGAACACAAATGTGACAGAGAAAAAAGTGATAGGCGGTGGATATATGCAAAGAGATGACCCTGCCCGCTCTCACATGCCATCCACTTAGCAATCCCACTCCTCTACATCCCTGGCCTGGTCACTCGGTGCCCCCTAAAAGGGGAGCCATCATGACACTAACACTTCCCTGGAATGCAGGACTGTCCTGGATTCACACAACAGTGGACTGTACATCCATGGCTTCTTCATAAGATGCCACTTCCTGTGACACCACTGCGTATGGCACTTCCTGTGACATCTCTTCCTGTGAAATCACTTCCTGTGAGATCACTTCCTGTGCGTTTTCTTTCATATTCATTCATGAGCTTCTTCAGGAGTGTATACAGGTTGTCACCCCTATCAGTCGTCTTTAAAAAAAATGCTCACCTTTATTTAATTTTACCCACATTTCCTCCCCATACCATCAACTGGCTTGCTGCTAGTCTTTTTGCAGGGGTGTACTACATAACATTGTTCATTCATCCATCCATCCATAAATACATGTTTTTTGATGATTAATACATCTCTCCCATCCTTTTATTTCAGCATTGCTGTATGGCACCCTGTGCATCACAGTGGCCGCACTGTCTTCCCTGCTGGGTGGTGGGGTGCTGCAGGTAAGAGTGGCTTACAATAATTCCATGGCCTGGAAGAGGTGGACTTGTGTTCATGAGCCAGAAAGTTGTCATAACTGGGCCTTGGCGGTGAACTTCGCTCCGTTCGCAGAGTTTTCTGCACTCCGCAGAGCATGCAGAGTTGCGAAAAACTCTACTCTGTGTTTTTATCTTGCTCGTGCTCACCAAGTTGGGGAGCGCAAGCCAGGAAAGTCCAACGCTAGACCACCTCCCAGCAACATTTCTCAACGAGGGCGGTTGCGGATGGTCACGACCGCTTGCGCTGAGAAACCATCCGCTTGGGTTGAGGAAGCTGCCACTCGAGTAGAAAATCTACTCGAGCGGCAGAAAAAAGGAGCACCCTCTTGCGCTGCACATGGTGCGGTTTGCGCTGATTTTCCAGCGTGGGACAAACACCCGGTGCTAAAAATCAGCGTGACCGGCGCGACCCAACGCACTCCGCCGTTTGCGGAACTCCATGTAGCACGGCGTATTTTTGGGGTCACTTAGCGGAGATCCATGTAGCGGAACGCCGCCCATGCCTAGTCATAACCAGGAGTCTGACTGTGTCCACGTTTTCCTGTGCGCCCTAGATTTGCACATGTCTTTGAATCACCACCTCCTTCTCTACTGCAGGGCTCCTTCACCATCATGGGGGTGATGAGTGGGCCTTTACTTGGCGCTTTCATCCTCGGCATCTTCGTCCCACCCACCAATACCCCGGTAAGTCAGAAGGTTTGTTTTCACCACTACAAAGCTTGTTTATGTATTGTGTAAGTATGTATGTGTATATGTATTTATGTATGTGTATTTGTAAAGTGAAGAGCCAGATAGAGAGCAGAGGGGACCTGAACAAGGGTGGGAACCCCGAGTTAAGACTCAGGATTGTGTACAGCACAACCGGATATTGCAGGGCGATGAATCTTACTGTGTGCAAATGTTGCATCCTTTGAAGAGTCGCATCTTTAACCCCTTTATGAACTGCAGAAGGGGAGGAGCATTTCTGATGCTGATGGGGATGTTGTTCCAGATTTTAGGGTTCTATACAAAGAAGGCTAGTGTTCTGTTTTACTTTGAGCTGCAGTTTTTTTCCTGATCTGATGATGTACTCGCATGTGGGGTGGAGTGGTCCCTCAAGGGTAGTTAATCCTCCTAGGTTCATAAGGCGTGCTGTAGAGTCTATGATGACTCTGAGAGCACTACTGTGGTTTTCGGGTTGTCGCAGGCCATTATGTTAATAAGAAGTCAGTTTCAAGGAGGAAAGATGCCACATTCTTCTGGAGATGGCACCATGCTCTTTGAAGGCGAGGGCAGTGTCCGGGGTGGTTCCCATTGCTTTGTCAATGGGTGACATCCACGAGTTTCATTTTGGGAAGCCAAGCTAAGCTGTGATGTGCTGTTCTACTGATCATGACAAATTCTGTCTTGGTCAGGCTCAGTTTGAGGTAGACAGAGGAGACCTAGTCAGACTGGATTCAAGGAGATCCGTTTGACAGGCATGGAGCAGCTCTGCTTGAGCTGTGCTACTAGAAAGGAGGTGAAGTGACCACTCTGGGTGACAGCACATGTCAGAGAAGCATTAGCAAAAATATCATCTAACAAAAAGATCGTGCCATTGGGTACAGATTTTATATTATTAACTCCAATGGGTGATCATTTTGTAGACGATGTTTAGGACACAATAGTTCTGTCAGATAATATTTTGTTTACAATATTCTAGACCCAGACCCCATTAGGAACTCCTTCCTTGGTAATCAGTTTGAATAACAGAATCCAGAGGAGTGTGCGCCCAACACCACCTCCATGGCACACAACACAATATTCTTCATATAACCAATGTCTGAAAACATTTCTCTACACAATTGTTTCTGTAAGATCCGACACACAGACCGAAATGACAAGGTTTCTTTACATCCTGACATAGGCACAGATTTACAAATGTACAAATATCAGTAATTCAGAACCTATTGCACATTTTTTCTTTTTTTTCTCCATGGGCAAAAAATATTTCCCTGTGAAAACCCCCCATTCCTTCACATCTTCGCCAGTTTGGGAGGCACCCTTGGCCCATAGCACCCTGGAAAGGAACTTACTCCTGCCTTTGACTGGAAAACATCTTTCACAATTTCTGTGGTGGAAATGGATCAGGAAAGAAGTTTGTGGGCATCCACAAACCCTTGAGTTGGTGAGTGTTCCCAAACATTCCTGAGCATCCCGGCCTTGGGAACGCCTTCTCCCCAGCCCCAGAGTGGGATATAGAGAGGCATAATATTACACCATTGTTGCACAGTATTATGCATCAGCATCCTTGTCTCATTCTGTCCTCTCTCCTTCCATGCTGCCGTAGTCCCCATGGTAACTGGGAGGCATCTCACTGATGTATCAGCATCCTTGTCTCATTCTGTCCTCTCTCCTTCCATGCTGCCGTAGTCCCCATGGTAACTGGGAGGCATCTCACTGATGTATCATCATCCTTGTCTCATTCTGTCCTCTCTCCTTCCATGCTGCCGTAGTCCCCATGGTAACTGGGAGGCATCTCACTGATGTATCAGCATCCTTGTCTCATTCTGTCCTCTCTTCTTCCAAGCTGCCGTAGTCCCCATGGTAACTGGGAGGCATCTCACTGATGTATCAGCATCCTTGTCTCATTCTGTCCTCTCTCCTTCCATGCTGCCGTAGTCCCCATGGTAACAGGAAGGCATCTCACTGATGTATCAGCATCCTTGTCTCATTCTGTCCTCTCTCCTTCCATGCTGCCGTAGTCCCCATGGTAACTGGGAGGCATCTCACTGATGTATCAGCATCCTTGTCTCATTCTGTCCTCTCTCCTTCCATGCTGCCGTAGTCACCATGGTAACAGGGAGGCATCTCACTGATGTATCAGCATCCTTGTCTCATTCTGTCCTCTCTCCTTCCATGCTGCCGTAGTCCCCATGGTAACTGGGAGGCATCTCACTGATGTATCAGCATCCTTGTCTCATTCTGTCCTCTCTCCTTCCATGCTGCCGTAGTCCCCATGGTAACTGGGAGGCATCTCACTGATGTATCAGCATCCTTGTCTCATTCTGTCCTCTCTCCTTCCATGCTGCCGTAGTCCCCATGGTAACTGGGAGGCATCTCACTGATGTATCAGCATCCTTGTCTCATTCTGTCCTCTCTCCTTCCATGCTGCCGTAGTCCCCATGGTAACTGGGAGGCATCTCACTGATGTATCAGCATCCTTGTCTCATTCTGTCCTCTCTCCTTCCATGCTGCCGTAGTCCCCATGGTAACAGGAAGGCATCTCACTGATGTATCAGCATCCTTGTCTCATTCTGTCCTCTCTCCCTTCCATGCTGCCGTAGTCCCCATGGTAACTGGGAGGCATCTCACTGATGTATCAGCATCCTTGTCTCATTCTGTCCTCTCTCCTTCCATGCTGCCGTAGTCCCCATGGTAACTGGGAGGCATCTCACTGATGTATCAGCATCCTTGTCTCATTCTGTCCTCTCTCCTTCCATGCTGCCGTAGTCCCCATGGTAACTGGGAGGCATCTCACTGATGTATCAGCATCCTTGTCTCATTCTGTCCTCTCTCCTTCCATGCTGCCGTAGTCCCCATGGTAACTGGGAGGCATCTCACTGATGTATCAGCATCCTTGTCTCATTCTGTCCTCTCTCCTTCCATGCTGCCGTAGTCCCCATGGTAACAGGAAGGCATCTCACTGATGTATCAGCATCCTTGTCTCATTCTGTCCTCTCTCCTTCCATGCTGCGTAGTCCCCATGGTAACTGGGAGGCATCTCACTGATGTATCAGCATCCTTGTCTCATTCTGTCCTCTCTTCTTCCATGCACAGGGCGTCTTCACTGGTCTCATTGTGGGGCTTACGCTCACCCTTTGGGTGTCTGTCGGGGGGTCCATCTACCCGCCCTCAAACGAGATCATGGGGGTGCTGCCCACCCACACCAGCTTCTGCCCACAGCGTAATACCACCAACGGCAGCATCATTTGGGGCCCTTTGCCCCCCAAAAACTACACAGTGTCGCTGGAAAGGTAAGAGTAGAGAATGTGTGTGGAAAATAACTGCACTTTACTCCTGTGACTGCGCCGTCTTCTTTGGCACAATCATACAGTTGTACTGAGTGCATTTAAAGATTAACAACAGTAGTGACTTGTGTTTATGTAGTCCCGAATACTGCACTTCTGCCACTTGTAAGTGTTGTGTGTAAGAGATGTCTCTATTACACAATGTATGGTACTCTTTGTACAGTCTGCATGCACTCTAGCGTGTGGACACAGTCCGAAGCAGGGCTCTTTTAAGCTTCACCTCCTTCCATCTGCATGCCCTGCACCCTCTCCGCAGCGCCAGGGCGCCTGGCTCTGGTCTCAGAGGCCTCTGCACATGTCAATCATGTATTCGTTTCACCACGATGGACGGCTCCGTCTGCTTCACCAGGAGTCTAACCAACGACATCCACCGATAAAGGGAAACATTCAGCTCGCTCAGCCATCCTCCTGGCACGATGAGCTACTGAGGGAGCGTGCGCTGCCTCTTGTCTCAGCCATCCTCCTGGCATGATGAGCTACTAAGGGAGCGTGCGCTGCCTCTTGTCTCAGCCATCCTCCCTGCGCGATGAGCTACTGTGGGAGTGCGTGCTGCCTCTTGTCTCAGCCATCCTCCCGGCACGATGAGCTACTGAGGGAGCGCGCGCTGCCTCTTGTCTCAGCCATCCTCCTGGCACGGTGAACTACTGAGGGAGCGCGCGCTGCCTCTTGTCTCAGCCATCCTCCTGGCACGGTGAGCTACTGAGGGAGCGCGCACTGCCTCTTGTCTCAGCCATCCTCCCGGCACAATGAGCTACTGAGGGTGCACGTGCTGCCTCTTGTCTCAGCCATCCTCCCGGCATGATGAGCTACTGAGGGAGCGCGCGCTGCCTCTTGTCTCAGCCATCCTCCTTGCACGATGAGCTACTGAGGTGCGTGCGCTGCCTCTTGTCTCAGCCATCCTCCCGGCACGATGAGCTACTGAGGGTGCGAGCTCTGCCTCGAGTCTCAGCCATCCTCCTGGCACGGTGAGCTACTGAGGGAGCGCGCGCTGCCTCTTGTCTCAGCCATCCTCCCGGCACAATGAGCTACTGAGGGAGCGGCGCTGCCTTTTGTCTCCTCCCGGCGCGATGAGCTACTGAGGGTGCACGCGCTGCCTCTTGTCTCAGCCATCCTCCCGGCACGATGAGCTACTGAGGGAGCGGTGCTGCCTCTTGTCTCAGCCATCCTCCTTGCACGATGAGCTACTGAGGTGCGTGCGCTGCCTCTTGTCTCAGCCATCCTCCCGGCACGATGAGCTACTGAGGGTGCGAGCTCTGCCTCTTGTCTCAGCCATCCTCCCGGCACGATGAGCTACTGAGGGAGCGCGCGCTGCCTCTTGTCTCAGCCATCCTCCCGGCACAATGAGCTACTGAGGGAGCAGCGCTGCCTTTTGTCTCAGCCATCCTCCCGGCGCGATGAGCTACTGAGGGTGCACGCGCTGCCTCTTGTCTCAGCCATCCTCCCGGCATGATGAGCTACTGAGGGAGCGTGCGCTGCCTCTTGTCTCAGCCATCCTCCTTGCACGATGAGCTACTGAGGTGCGTGCGCTGCTTCTTGTCTAAGCCATCCTCCCGGCACGATGAGCTACTGAGGGAGCGTGCGCTGCCTCTTGTCTCAGCCATCCTCCTTGCACGATGAGCTACTGAGGGAGAGCCCGCTGCCTCTTGTCTCAGCCATCCTCCTGGCACGATGAGCTACTGAGGGAGCGTGCGCTGCCTCTTGTCTCAGCCATCCTCCTGGCACGGTGAGCTACTGAGGGAGCGTGCGCTGCCTCTTGTCTCAGCCATCCTCCTTGCACGATGAGCTACTGAGGGAGAGCCCGCTGCCTCTTGTCTCAGCCATCCTCCTGGCACGATGAGCTACTGAGGGAGCGTGCGCTCCCTCTTGTCTCAGCCATCCTCCTGGCATGATGAGCTACTGAGGGAGCGCATGCTGCCTCTTGTCTCAGCCATCCTCCCTGCGCGATGAGCTACTGTGGGAGCGTGCGCTGCCTCTTGTCTCAGCCATCCTCCCGGCGCGATGAGCTACTGAGGGTGCACGCGCTGCCTCTTGTCTCAGCCATCCTCCCGGCACGATGAGCTACTGAGGGAGCGGCGCTGCCTCTTGTCTCAGCCATCCTCCTGGCATGATGAGCTACTGAGTGAGCGTGCGCTGCCTCTTGTCTCAGCCATCCTCCCGGTACGATAACCTACTGTGGGAGCGCGCGCTGCCTCTTGTCTCAGACATCCTCCCGGCACGATGAGCTACTGAGGGAGTGTGCGCTGCCTCTTGTCTCAGCCATCCTCCCGGTATGATAAGCTACTGAGGGAGCGGCGCTGCCTCTTGTCTCAGCCATCCTCCCGGCACGATGAGCTACTGAGGGTGCACGCGCTGCCTCTTGTCTCAGCTATCCTCCCGGCATGATGAGCTATTGAGGGTGCCCGCGCTGCCTCTTGTTTCAGCCATCCTCCCGGCACAATGAGCTACTGAGGGTGCGCGCTCTGCCTCTTGTCTCAGCCATCCTCCCGGCATGATGAGCTACTGAGAGATCGCGCGCTGCCTCTTGTCTCAGCCATCCTCCCAGGACGATGAGCTACTGAGGGAGCGCGCTCTGCCTCTTGTCTCAGCCATCCTCCCGGCACGATGAGGTACTGAGGGAGCGCGCGCTGCCTCTTGTCTCAGCCATCCTCCCGGCACGATGAGCTACTGAGGGAGTGCGCGCTGCCTCTTGTCTCAGCCATCCTCCCGGCATGATGAGCTACTGAGGGAGCGCGTGCTGCCTCTTGTCTCAGCCATCCTCCTGGCACGTTGAGCTACTGAGGTGCGTGCGCTGCCTCTTGTCTCAGCCATCCTCCCGGCACGATGAGCTACTGAGGGAATGCGCGCTGCCTCTTGTCTCAGCCATCCTCCTGGCGCGATGAGCTACTGAGGGAGCGCGCGCTGCCTCTTGTCTCAGCCATCCTCCTGGCACGATGAGCTACTGAGGTGCGTGCGCTGCCTCTTGTCTCAGCCATCCTCCCGGCACGATGAGCTACTGAGGGAGTGCGCTCTGCCTCTTGTCTCAGCCATCCTCCCGGCACGATGAGCTACTGAGGGAGCGTGCGCTGCTTCTTGTCTCAGCCATCCTCCCGGCACGATGAGCTACTGAGAGTGCGCGCGCTGCCTCTTGTCTCAGCCATCCTCCCGGCGTGATGAGCTACTGAGGGAGGGCGCGCTGCCTCTTGTCTCAGCCATCCTCCCGGCGCGATGAGCTACTGAGGGAGCGCGCGCTGCGTCTTGTCTCAGCCATCCTCCCGGCGCAATGAGCTACTGTGGGAGCGCGCGCTGCCTCTTGTCTCAGCCATCCTTCTGGCACAATGAGCTACTGAGGTGCTTGCGCTGCCTCTTGTCTCAGCCATCCTCCTGGCACGGTGAGCTACTGAGGGTGCGCGCTCTGCCTCTTGTCTCAGCCATCCTCCCGGCACAATGAGCTACTGAGGAATCCCGCGCTGCCTCTTGTCTCAGCCATCCTCCCGGCATGGTGAGCTACTGAGGGTGCGCGCTCTGCCTCTTGTCTCAGCCATCCTCCCGGCATGATGAGCTACTGAGGGAGCGCGCGCTGCCTCTTATCTCAGCCATCCTTCCGGCACGATGAGCTACTGAGGGAGCACTCTCTGCCTCTTGTCTCAGCCATCCTCCCGGCACGATGAGCTACTGAGGGAGGGTGCGCTGCCTCTTGTCTCAGCCATCCTCCCGGCACGATGAGCTACTGAGGGTGCGTGCGCTGCCTCTTGTCTCAGCCATCCTCCCAGCACGATGAGCTACTGAGGGTGCGTGTGCTGCCTCTTGTCTCAGCCATCCTCCCGGCACGATGAGCTACTGAGGGAGCGCGCGCTGCCTCTCATCTCAGCCATCCTCCCGGTACCATGAGCTACTGAGGGGGCGCGCGCTGCCTCTTGTCTCCGCCATCCTCCCGGCACGATGAGCTACTGAGGGAGCACACGCTGCCTCTTGTCTCAGCCATCCTCCTGGCATGATGAGCTACTGAAGGCGCATGCGTGGCCTGGCTCGATGAGCTACTGAGGGAGCGCGCGCTGCCTCTTGTCTCAGCCATCCTCCCGGCACGATGAGCTACTGACGGAGTGCGCACTGCCTTTTGTCTCAGCCATCCTCCCGGTGTGATGAGCTACTGAGGGAGCGTGCGCAGCCTCTTGTTTACTGTGGATCACCACCTGCAGAGGAGAGGAGCAGCAACACAGAGCCAAACTCTGCAAACACCATCTGCTGAAGGGGAGCAGAGTCCCCTGTGTGGTATAAACACACACACACAACACATGCGCACGCACACACACTGATGTCCAAACTGTGCATGTCTTTTGTTTTTTGTGGAGATGAAGATTGCTTTTCTGCTGCCTGTGGTACACTTGATTTTTGTTTGCGCGATGTTTGCACTGCTGCTGCATGTGCTTTGATGGGTTGTGTGTGTTTGTGTGTGATGAAATCTTGCACTTATGCTGCATGTGCAGCGCCTGGCCAATGAATAAATGATACTTGCAGTGCTGCTGTCTGTAATGCACCTGTCCTGTATGTGATTTAAGCTTTCACTGCTACTGCCTGTGTTGAGCCTTCCTGTGTGTGAGTGGAGCTTGTGCTGCTACCTGTGATTCACCTGTCCTTTGTGTGAGGGAAGGTTGCACCTGCCTGTACTGCACTTGCTTTCTGTTTAAGAAAAGTTTGCAGTTCTGCTGTTGCTGCTTTCTGTTTGAGTGAAGCTTGCAGTGCCATTGCTTGTATTGCACCCGTCCCATGTGTGAGGGAAGCTTGCACTGCCGTGATTCACCTGTCCTGTGTGTGAGGGAAAGTTGCAGTGCTGCTGCCTGTACTGCACTTGCTTTCTGTTTAAGAAAAGCTTGCAGTTCTGCTGCTACTGCTTTCTGTTTGAGTGAAGCTTGCAGTGCTGCTGCCTGTGATGCACCTGTCCTGTATGTGATTTAAGCTTTCACTGCTACTGCCTGTGTTGAGCCTTCCTGTGTGTGAGTGGAGCTTGCGCTGCTACCTGTGATTCACCTGTCCTGTGTGTGAGGGAAGGTTGCACCTGCCTGTACTGCACTTGCTTTCTGTTTAAGAAAAGTTTGCAGTTCTGCTGTTGCTGCTTTCTGTTTGAGTGAAGCTTGCAGTGCCATTGCTTGTATTGCACCCGTCCCATGTGTGAGGGAAGCTTGCACTGCCGTGATTCACCTGTCCTGTGTGTGAGGGAAAGTTGCAGTGCTGCTGCCTGTACTGCACTTGCTTTCTGTTTAAGAAAAGCTTGCAGTTCTGCTGCTACTGCTTTCGTTTGAGTGAAGCTTGCAGTGCTGCTGCCTGTGATGCACCTGACCTGTATGTGAGTGAAGCTTGCACTGCTACAGCCGATACTGCACTTGCTTTCTGTTTGAATGAAGGTTGCAGTGCCATTGCTTGTATTGCACCTGTCCTGTGTGTGAGTGAAGCTTGAAGTGCTGCTGCCTGTGATGCACCTGTCCCATGTGTGAGAGAAGCTTGCACTGCTGTGATTCACCTGTCCTGTGTGTGAGGGAAGGCTGCAGTGCTGCTGCCTGTACTGCACTTGATTTCTGTTTAAGAAAAGCTTGCATTGCTGCTGCTACCGCTTTCTGTTTGAGTGAAGCTTGCAGTGCTGCTGCCTGTACTGCGCTTGCTTTCTGTTTGAATCAAGCTTGCAGTCCTGCTGCCTGTCTTGCACCTGTTTGAACTGTAAATGAAGCAGTCAGTTTGCAAACAAATGTAAACCAATATAGCTCAATGCCTCATGTCTGTCTGTGTCTGGTAAAACCAATATATTACAAATCACGGTGAAGATACAGTGCCTTCCTCTAGCCTCAGGATTTGCGCTTGGTCAGTCTGGTAGGGATATGGGGAAAGAGTGGTACAAAGGCTCACCTGGACATAACTGGTTCCGATGCACCTCGATACTCTGGTCAGTCGACACAGTGATGCCAGACTGTTCCCTTTTTAAAATCTAGTTTTATTGAGTGCATGTTAAACATCACAGTATACAGTACTGTACTAACTATCACAGAAGTAGGAACATGGTCATCGAAGCGGAATATGCAATGGTACTGGCGCAGCGGCTGACTTGCACTTAGGATAGTGGGGGAAGGGTCCCCCGGCCGGATACATCTTGCAGCAAAGGGTGCATAAGTATACTTTGTGCCAGAGTGCTCCCTTGAGAACAAATTCTAGATCTAATCTGATTCCTACAAACCTTGGTAAATATCTCATAAAGGACATACAAGGAAGCAGTGTTTATGTGTGCGATATTCACATGACCTTTATTTTTTATTGAGTCAACGTGCCTCAGATTGAGTGTAATGCATCATACCACGAGGAAATGCCTGAAAGAGGAGTGCCGTCAGTGTCTGAGAAATGCCTCATGAGACCGATTATATTGGAACGCAACCTCTCCGATCAGGACAGATTACTATCTTTGGAAAAACCTTGGCTACCTGGTGAACAAAGAGTCAAAGGGAAGATACTGAACTGGGGGAAAAAATCTCAAGTGTATTTGTTCTGGCACCACTCCAAAGAAAGAAATTTAATGAATTGTGTTAGAAAGCATTCCATATCTCTAAGGAAAGTGATAAAAACAATATATGTCTTGGATAAGATATAGCCGTCATAAAAATCACTTACCGCAAATAAAAGGAATTATGATTTCTAAGAGACCTAGATAATAAAAGAGAAAATTGCTGTGATAGGTCCACAGATATGAACATGGCTGAGTCCTGCAGTGTCCTTAAGAATGTCTTCTTTCTGATGAGGAAAATAACATGTAACTGCTGCTTGGGCTATGGCCCAACTTCTTCAAACTGTGCGCAAACATCTTATTTTTGTCAAAACTCTGTTCTAATTGATTTTGGAATGGTAATTGTTTTGAAGAGTGTGTTCTCTTTATTAGTATATCCAATGTTGAATTCACAGACGGATCCAAACGTTTGGTGGATGAGTTGTCCGTTTCCCAGTTTTTGTTAAAGTAATATGTGAATAACAAAAGATTCCTAATCAAAGGATTTTTAAATGAGGTACACTGGAGAGAACTAATACTTTTAAATAATTAGCATTTAGTTTAAATGGTTGTTAACTCATTTTATCTGGATACACTGAAATTCTGGCATAGACTTAGATCCTCAGGATTAGCACTAGAAACCTCTAGTCTGTAACCTTCTTGAGATGTAGTGATCAGAGCTATGTGAAGTTGAGGTTGCCTCGATGGCACATAGATATATTGTGTCAGTGCTTCTCCCGTGGACACATTTGAAAATTCCAGTTGGAAAATTTGATTTTCAAATATGTTTTTTGCTATGATTACATAGACTGCTAGCTATTCATTTTGGAAATACCCTTGGAATGACCATTCTATGTTTCTGAAACCAATATTTGGAAGGAAATTTCTTTGTGACTAAGTCACTAAAAGCCACATAAGAAGTAAATTAGTCTGGTGGGCTGGCCTCGCTTCCAAACACAGCATGTACTAAGGCGATCTCGCAAGGGATAAGCAAACTATAAAGTTTGCTTGAAAAGTTGGCAAACTCGGCAGTTCATGAAGATTGAAAACTTTGTTGACGTTGCAGAAGCATTTCCCATAAAACCTTATTTTGCAAGAGACTTCTCCTGCTAACTCCATCACAAACTTGATTTTTATTTGGTTTTCCCCACCAATTTTGTTTTAAACCTGTCCAACCTTAGCACCCTGAGGCGTGCAAAGTATTGCTAACAGTTTTACAATGCTGCAGAGTAAATTGGAAGGGCCATTTTTGTTATGCGTTCCATGGGCTACCCAAGAGGGTGATTTGGCTGTATAAGTAATGTACCATCAGTGTTTTTCTACAGACCTCAATTTCCTATCTGGGAGCGCGTACAAATGCTATGAGCATCAATCGCCGGTCGTGGTGGTTGACTTCGAGACCTAGAGTCCTTGACGTTGAAGAAAGGGCAATCCATTTCGAAGCCACCCTGCCAACAGGGAAAGATCCCAAGCTAGATGCCCCGGAAAAGGAACCATTTCTGGAGGAGGAAAAGCCAAAGACTCAAAAACCTTCCGGTAGAAATCCCAGAAGGGCTGGAGGCAACGGAGAGGGTCAACCTGGAATAAAGGACAAAAAAAGCAGGAATACTAGTAAGAACACAATGAACTAACCAGGAGCATGTTCACAGAACGAGGAGGTTTGTGACGCCGTCCTGATAAGGTCTAGCAAGGTCACAGGAAGAAAACAGCCGCCATCTTGGATTGGGAGTTTTCACCATAGGAAAGAATAGATGAAGCACCATCTTGAATTGGGTTGTTTAATAGTCCAAGATGGCGCCACCTGCCCAGAACGTCGAAGAAACCTGGCTGCAAGGGTGCACCCTGAACCGATTGTGTGACACCCCCTCCCCCCCTCAGCCTGCACTCGCTTGCCCGAACACCCGGCCTGAAGGTAGGTCCTGACACGAGACTGCCGCGTCCTGCACACCACCCTAACAGCGCGTTAACAGAAGCTCTCGCCGCGCTCAGAGTGTGGCGCACCTGACAATGAGTGCCTCAATTCAAAGTGCCAATTTTTTGTCACGTGTCTGACATTTCACCACAATGTGCATTTTACAACTTCATTTGCAGAGCTTTCTCCTTGGCAAAGAAAACGTCAAAAAAGGAGCATGTCACAGTAAAAGCTTTAAAAACGTATCTGATATTACTTAACAGACTTAGTCAGCCTCACGTATCCTATTGCTTGCCAGCAGAAGAATGATTGCAACACACAGGTTGGCCAACAAACAATACGTTTCTCTAGCCTATGGGGCACATGCTATCTCGTAAAGCTGTGGAGCAGCATCTGATGCTGAGTGCACTCATGCAATCACTAGAATCATTCAGTCTTGGAGTTTGAGCCAAGCCATGAAATTTGACGGCTTTGAACCTCAACTATCATTGAATGCCAAGTCACTTCGTTTCACAGTGCACACCAACCTCACACTCAAACAATACATTGCCAAAAAAACTCAAAGGCACTGTTTCTGCCAGAAAGGGACTTCAGACCTGATGTTCAAGCCCCTGTACTCTTGCATCTGGGTGGTGGTCATGGCTCGCTCCTTGGCCTCCCAGGCTCCAGCTAGCAGCCCTTAAGAGAATCCTACACGCCCCTCACGTTTCATCCAGGCTCTGCAGAAATATGATCACATCACTACAGCCTGATGGAACTCCATTGGCTTCCCTTGCCGATCAGCACCCTCTTCAATCCAGCTGCATCATTTACCAAGTCATCACGGCCAGCACCCCCACTTATCTTGCAGACAAGCTCACCACCTCTAGTGGTTTGCAGCACACCTGCAGCAAGGACGCCATCAGATAGCAGACTAAGAAGTGAAAAAAAGGAAAAACAAGATAGCAGGGCTTTTCCGTCTATGCACCCAGGATCAGGAACATCCCCGAATCCATCAGGACAATCCCAACGTTGTTCCAATGCAGGAAAGAATTGAAGATGCACCTGTTAAAGAACAGTACATGTCAATGCACTGACAGCCCACAAAACAGCTACCGCTCCTATCACAGGTTAGCTTCATGCTTGACTTGGACCCCGCACAGCGCTGTCGTTTGGCTCAGCTCACACTATAAACATACCACATACATACATACGCTCAAAAGGTCACTAGTCACTTGCAATTGTTCATATTGAAAAGTAAATGTAAGTGTGCATTTCCTGCAAAGGTCTCTGTTAGGAGTGTAGGAATGGAACTGTTCAGAATCATTTTCCAGGGAATTCTGTCCTCTCCCTTCATTGCCAATTCGTGTCCTAAGGAAGGCCTTACGTTATATACAAGTTCAATGGTATGCAATTAGGCTGTGTTGTGTAAAAGCGTAACTTTGAGCAACAAGTGTAAGAGGAAATTATTTCGAGATTACACCAGCGTAATGGAAGTTTCACCCAGGACTAGTTTAAATAATTTTCAAACTCTCACGAGTGTGATCACAGCCCCGAGTATGAAATAACTCATGTCACAGTCCTCAACTAACGGAACTCAGAGACAGTGGTTACTACCTGGCTTGAACTTTGGTACCTGTAATGAGTTAGCGCGCCAGCTCCTGATGCTGACGCACGCGCCGGAAATGCCCGGCCCCAGCGCTCGCGCCGGAAGGCGGAGCACGTGAATAAGTAAACGGGGCGTGACCGCGTTAGGCAGTCCGCCGCCGACCCGAGCAGTGTGTGGCTGTCCAGTCATTTATGCAGCGCGTTAGCAAAGCGTGCTAGGCCCCGCGCGGCCACCGGCTCCACACATCACACTGGCGATGAGGAGCGGAACGACCCACGCTCCAGAGCACCCTGCAGAGGGCAGCATGTCCCCACAGTGTGCAGTCCACACAGGGGACCACCATTAAAGCAGGCCATAGGTCACAGGCAGCACCACGAGGTAGGAGGCCTCTTGCCTGTCCTCAAGGAATACCAGACAGTGGCACAGCAGGACACGCCCACACCAACACTGGTGAGTTGCGCACGACGTGCAGTGGAGGCGCCCAGGCATTTTTCCGCGTGGCAAGGACTACCCACGTGCCACAAGGCTGCGCTCACGGGCGCTGACCACGCAAGACCCCAACAGTGTCAGTCCCACTGGCCAACGCACCGGATCCATTCCTGTGGGCGCTGTACCCTCGCTAAGACATATAAGCATCTCCTTAGCCAGCATTATGGGAGACCAGGGAGAAGGGGCGCAACCCCCAGAGAGAGCCGCGATGCAACACCCTCCCTCAGGAGTTCTGCCTCCTTTTAGTGAATCGGCCGACCCCTCTACGGCCTCGCCGAGGTGGCAGGTCTGGCTCGGCCGCCTGGAGAATTGCTTCATCGCCACCAGGGAGACGGATGGCGCAGTCAAACGCTCACTACTTCTTCACTACGCGGGAGAGGAAATATATCTGCTCTTCAAACACCTCCCCGCCACTGGACCCCCCGAAGACTACGCAGCAGCGGTGGCTGCATTGAACGCGCACTTTGACCCGCAACTGAATCCTGACTTCGAACACGTTAAGTTGAGGCAAGCCAGGCAAAGGGAAGGAGAATCAGTGGACTCTTTTCACACAAGACTGAGGGAGCTTGCTAGCACTCACCTCGTGGGGGACAGATCAGGGCACAACTGATTCTAGGGATCCACAGCAAAGTCCTGCGAGGCCTCATCCTAAGGCAGCCGAACATACCAATGAATGACATACTGGTGTTGGCACGGTCCCATGATCTTTCAGCCGCGCGTGCAGAAGAAATGGACCTTGCGCTTATGCGCAATACAGAAAAGGGTGTCGCCGTCAAGACTGAACGTGCCGATGCCGTCAGGACGCGGGACAGGACCAGCAAACCAAGAGA
Source organism: Calotriton arnoldi (assembly GCA_963921515.1). Lineage (NCBI taxonomy): Eukaryota > Metazoa > Chordata > Amphibia > Caudata > Salamandridae > Calotriton > Calotriton arnoldi. The sequence continues at coordinate 6,731,792 of CAWUFW010000013.1, read as the reverse complement.
TCGCCCACTGCCCACCCCGAAAGGCCAATGTGGGTACTGTGGTTATGAGGAACATCCACTGCAGTCATGTTCGGCACAAGGGAAGACATGCACCAACTGTGGGATTGCGAACCATTTCGCCTCGGTGTGCAGAAAGAAAACACCACGAAAAGAAGGCAAACGACCCAAGCCTATGCGGAGACTAGTCCGTCAACTATCGAGCGTCTCACTATCGTCCTCGCCAGGAAGGAAGACGACGGGCACAACCGTCTATCAAGCAGACGACACCTCGTCAGATGAGGAAGGAGAGACGTATCTAGTCTCTTTCACCCTAGCCCTGAAAAGACGGAGACGTCCCCAACCCCGATGCACGGTTCAGATAGCAGGGTCAGAAGTCAATGCAGTGATAGACATGGGAGCATCCGTCACCGTCATGGGAATCCAACAATGCAACAAATTGAAGCCCAAGCCAGAGCTGCGACCCTCCAAGACAAAGATCTTCGCCTATGGGAGTAACTCGCCATTACCCCTCCGAGGCAAAATGACCGTGCCCGTGCAGTCAGAAGACACCGAAATCACGATTGACATCCATGTCATCAACCAAGAAGCAGACACACTGCTGAGCAGCCACGCGGCAGAAGACCTAGGACTAGTGAAGTTTGCCAGAAGCGTGCAAGACGACCAGACCAAGGAACTACTCAGTCAATTTAAGGTTCTGTTCAAGGGACTGGGACGGATAAAAAGAGCTCCAATCAGACTACACATAGACCCAACCGTCATGCCGACGGCGCTGAGGCACAGGAGGATTCCCTTCCACCTCCGACCGCTGGTGGAAGAAGAGCTGCAGAAGCTAGAAGACCAAGGGGTCATAGAGAAGGTCTCAGGGCCCACACCTTGGGTGTCCCCCATGGTGATCGCTGAAAAGCCTCGCCAACCAGGGAAAATAAGACTCTGCATTGACATGCGCCTTCCCAACAAGGCCATTCGGAGCGAACGCCACATTACGCCGACCATGGACGACATTGTGGCCGACCTGAATGGGTCCAGGTGGTTTTCGAAATTAGACCTGAATGCGGGCTATCACCAGCTGGCGCTTGCAAAAGAGAGCCGGTACATAACCACCTTCAGCACGCACCTAGGACTCAGAAGATACAAGCGCCTGAATTTCGGCATATCTTCAGCCGCCGAAATCTTCCAGAATGCAATCAAAGAAATCCTGATCGGGCTGCCGGGCGTACTAAACGTGAGTGACGACATTCTCATCCACTCACAGACAGCCGAGGAACACTACCGGCACCTGAGAGCCACGCTGCAAAGGCTCCAGGACCATGGGGTCACCTTACATCGGGAGAAGTGTCTGCTGTTCCAACAACGAACAGAATTCTTCGGTTACACGTTCACGCAGGATGGAATCCAGGTCGACCCCCGGAAATCCCAGGCCATCAAAAATGCAGCTGCACCCCTCACAGTAGTGGAAGTTCACAGTTTCCTTGGGATGGCCACATACTGTGGCCGCTTCATCCCGGACCTAGCCACCATCGCGGAGCCACTCCGAAATCTCACGCGAGCCGATGCCATGTGGCAGTGGGGCCCGGCCGAAGAAGCAGCGTTTCAAGCAGTCAAGAGTGCTCTCCTCGACCACATCACGCTGGTGTATTTCAACCCCACCAAACGGACTGAAATACTGGTAAATGTCAGCCCCGTAGGCCTAGGGGCCGTCCTTACCCAGGAGCAAGAGCCGGGACGGTGGGCTGCCCTGGCCTACGCCAGCAAAGCGCTCTCCCCGACCGAGAAACGATATGCCCAGATTGAGAGGGAAGCCCTAGCCATCCGCTGGGCATGCCGGCATTTTCATCTGTACATAGGTGGGCACCCCTTCAAAATCATTACGGACCATCAACCCCTAGTACCGCTGTTCAAAGGATCGGCGCCTCACCCCCCGCCGCGGATCGAACGATGGGCCATTGGACTCCAGCAGTACGAGATGGACGTGGCATACCGGCCGGGCGCCAAAAACCCTGCCGATTTCCTCTCGAGACATCCAGGGCCAGTGGAAGACGGATGTGAAGAACCGGGCGCTGACCCCACGGAGGCCCACTTGAACATGATCTCGGCACTCACGTGCCCTCGAGCGCTAACCCTTGAGGAGGTGGCGGCTGCAGCGGAAGCAGACCCAGTCATTGCGAAGGTCCGAACAGCCGTCCAAGGAGGGCACTGGCATCAGTTCCTACTATCAGCCAACTCATGGGCAGGCCCAGAGAAGCAGAATCTAATACACATGTGGAAGGTCAGGAATGAACTGAGCGTTACCCAACAGGGAATCCTGCTGAGAGGCTCTCGGATAGTGATCCCAGCGTCACTACAGTCGCGAGCGACGCAACTCGCCCACGGAGGGCACCAAGGGATAGAGAAGATGAAGGCCCGCATGCGGGAGAAGGTCTGGTTCCCGGGCATGGATGCCCGTGTCGACGAGACTGTCCGGAGTTGTCTCTCCTGTCAGGTGACAAGTGGCCCCGAAAGACCCGCGCCCATCCACACTGAAGAGCACGGAAAGGGTCCATGGGAGAAGCTGAGCGTGGACTTCGGGAGCTTCCCGGATGAGAGAGTCACTCTGGCTCTGATCGACAGCTACTCGAAGTACCCAATTGTAGAGGTTGTCCCCTCAACGGCCTTCTCCCCCGTCGGGCCCGTGCTGGAAAAGATCTTCGCCATGTTTGGATGCCCTGAGGAACTCCGAAGTGACAACGGACCCCCATTCCAAGGGCAGAAGTTCCAGGAATTCATGCAACGCCATGGCATCCGGCACAGACGCATCACCCCGCAATGGCCCCAAGCCAACGGCGAGATCGAACGATTTCATGAGGACAATCAACAAAGCCCTCCGCATCGCCGTGGCCGAGCAGGCCGATCCGGAACAGCACCTACAGAAGTTCCTGCTGGAATACTGGAGCACCCCCCAAAGCTCCACGCGTCAGGCACCATGGGCGCTAATGTTCAATGGGTCCCACCGCGATGGCCTCCCAATCGTCCCAGGGTGGACACCCCCCCCCTTTGATGAAGAAGGCGCCCTCCAGAGGAGGAAACAACGTAACATCACAGCCAGCCAAACCAGAAGAGCCGTGTCTCGTCAGCTGCAACGAGGGGATACCGTCATCATGAGGGACCGGAGGCCCGGAGGGAAGTTCCGGACCCGTTATGAACAGGGCTACTGGACTGTGACCGATGTGAAGGGAACCATGGTGACAGTCGAAAAGGGAGGAGAAGTCGTAACCCGCAACATCTCATGGTTCAAACAGGTGGTCAACCCCGAACACTGTGCTGAAGCAACCAGCGATCCTGAAGAGCCGAGGGCGACACCAGCGGAGCCGGGAGAGGCAGGGGACTACCATCCAGAGTCTGCCTCCCCGCCAAGAGCCCCAGAAGTGGCTCAAAGGCCCCCAGAGACACCACCCCAGCCCAGCGAACCAGCCGCGGAACCCAGGTCCAGCCGTGGCCAGCACAGGTATGCTCTGAGGAGCAACCCCCAGCCGAGCACTCGCCTGAGGGACTTTGCCTGCCAAGTAAGTGAACTATGAGACACTTGGGATCCAGTCAAGGACTGAGTTGAGATGGGATGTAATGAGTTAGTGCGCCAGCTCCTGATGCTGACGCACGCGCCGGAAATGCCCGGCCCCAGCGCTCGCGCCGGAAGGCGGAGCGCGTGAATAAATAAACGGGGCGTGTCCACGCTAGGCAGTCCGCCGCTGACCCGAGCAGTGTGTGGGTGTCCAGTCATTTATGCAGCGCGTTAGCAAAGCATGCTAGGCCCCGCGCGGCCACCGGCTCCACACATCACAGTACCCACGACACTGCCCTGGGGTCATGAAGGCAGCAGCAGGAACAGGAAGTAATTGTAAACAAGACTCTGGGGGCAATGTTCCTATCTGTAGATTGAGGTCTTTCTTCGAGCCCCTCCTCAGCAAGTAGGAGGGTGTGGTATGGCGGGGCAAACAGCCGAGTGACAGGGAAGTGAGCGTCAGCGCCTGCATGATGTCATTTCCTGTACCGCAAGCATTTACCGCCTTTGAGTGGGGGTGGAAGATTGGGTAAAAATCGTATCAACTCTTGAAACCTATTTTTTCCAGCTAGCAAGATTTGCACGATTTAAGGGAGTAAACGAGGGTCGCACGCCGCTTACCTGGTGGTCTGCGGATCTGTTTACTTTCCAAAGTGCGTAGCAGTTTCTCTATTCTGGACAGCAACTTTACTACGTTCTACTTTTTTCTTACATGCATTCGACGCACTTTTAGCCAATTTTGTGCAGCTTTTAGACAGTAGAGATCTAGCTGTTGCAGAATCAGTATTTTATGGGGCCATTTATTATCCTAAGATGATGTTTTTCACCAAAAAAAAGAAAGGCATTTTTATGTGAATTAACAGAAAGACCTGCTGGGACTGAGCATGTCAAGGCTATACTATCAAAACAGCAATGGGTAGGTTTATTGGTTTTAAAATGAAATAGAAAAATCGTTACCTTTTTTCTAATGTATTATAATATTATGTGAGACATAGATTCTATGCATAAATCATGAATAAAATATATTTTTGATGCAGGCAGCTTACCTTTGATAGGAAGATAATTTAAAGCCAGGCAGAAATGGGCATCCCTTCTTATTGCTCACATTTGTGCAACTGCTAGCGAAGGAAGGGTGTGCCCGAATATCTTCAGCTCAAGCGCAAAACCGCTGCTGCAGTATTTTAGGACACTATGTAACAAAACAAAGCACTTAGGTGTAAAATGCTGCTTAGTTCATATTATGCACTTTTCCTTTAATAACAAATCTGCATTTCTGTGCCATTTAATCCAGTCTTTATTTATTTAAACTTTGCCAGAGAACCAAGCATACTACAGCAGATTTGGTTGCATGTACTGCTTTCTGCTTAAAATTAAACACAATTATTATTTCTACACACATGAGCTTATTATCAAGAAAAAGTATCAAATCACAAGCAAAAAATCCAGAACAAAGCATCATATTTGTTTTGGGGGTATTTTTGATGTTCTTGCCCAGGTGTTCTCTTTGTAACCACTTAATTTCCTTTTGGAATAATGGTGAACTTCTGTCCCCAATCCAAGATGGCCGCCTGAATTTTTATTCTGAGCAATTACTGCAACGAGTGTTTATCAAGGGAGCGAAAATCCAGGCAGCAATCTTGTAAAGAAGACAGCTTTTCTCCATCGCTGGCCTTTTACACGATTCTTATAATGTTACAGCTTTGTGATGTCACTTCCTGAACTTGAAGATGCCGCTTCTTTTTCAGGCCAGCCATTGCAGATGACTTTTACGCCTTGTCATACCTTTACTATGGAGCAATCGGAACAATAACCACTATCATTGTCGGAGTACTGGTCAGCTACTTAACAGGTAAATACCATCAGATGAGCTGTGAACATAGAAAAAGTGAAAACATTCTCTACGAAAGTAAGATTAGAGGATGAGAATTATTACAACAACAACAATTTTACACTTCTAACTGCTTACCATGAATTGCCCAGGCTGGCAGATTTACTCTCTATATCATAAGTATGCAAATTCTACCAAACCTTGAACCTAACCTGTGGGTTGTTTGTATGTATGGTGTGAGCCACAACCTTTTGATTTTACTAAAATTAAAAATAAATACTATATTTACAAGCGTTTTCAGGCTGCCCCTTCATCTACTGGTCAGTTTTTGCATCAGTCAAATAGTTCTTCTGCCCACTACAGTATATGACATAGGGCAATGGGTCAGCTCACTTCAGCCATTGGCTGACTTCACTGAGAATGACGGCAATCTGCTCTTTCTCAAAGAGCGCATCCTCACACAAAGTAGTTCCAGTCAGTACCAAAGTCTACTATGGCATTCTGGGCTTTTTGAGACAAAAAATATTTATGCTTTTAGCCATTTTTTTATTTTTACATTATTGAGGGTCCAGCAGCCCCCTCAACAATACATTTTTACAAAAACCATGTCAAAACAAAATATGCATTGACCAAGCCAAAATTGCTGGAAGTCAATGTTTGGGAAATGAGAGGACAGATTTGCTGCAATTCACTGCCATCTAAAGGAATTGTGCAAACCTGCAATTTTGTATTCAATATTGTCAAATAACATTTTAAGGCAGTGTCTTGCCACACACACCTACATGATAAAAATACTTCCATATTTGCACTAATACAGGTGTGGGAAACATTAGACGTTAATGCAAGGGGTGAGGCACCTATAGAGAGGAAGCGCAGGCCATATGGAGAGATTATTTGTGCTTATTTATCCCACTTGGGAGTCAAGAGTGTTAACCTATTCATTCATGTACCAAGAAGCTAGAAGCCTGGTCTAGTTAGAACCAAATTAACTGGCCTTCATGGCAGGATCACCTCTGCCGCCCCATCGGTGGCCTCCTGACACATTTAGTGATGGAGTGAGAAACTCTGGTTTTATTTTTCGAAGATACACCCTCCAAACAAGAGGTTTTCTTTGAAAAATTAAAAATCAGCACACTCACTTGCTTGGGAGTTTTCTCTTAGTGCATGGGAGAAATTTTGGGATTTGGGAATCTACCATCAGTAGGGCTGGTGGCCTGAGGCCATGTTCACTACCACGTACTCACCACAGAGGATGTGCCAACTGTTAGGAAAACTACAATTTCCCGTGTGAAGGGCAGAATGGACGAGGTTGGCTGTCGTCTCATGGCAAATTTTTGACACCCGTCCCGTTACTGCCAACATTGAAATTAACTCAGCACTGGTAAATGTCACACTCTGGCAGGAATATATGGCAGCCCACTTAACTCATAATTGTGTCCTGATGTGAATGGTCTATTGTGTGTCCAGGTCCGACCAAGAGGCATGAGATTGCTCCCGGGCTGCTGTGGTGGGACCTCAAGAATCCAGAAGAGTCTGGTCCATCTCTGAAGAAGAACAAAGCCTCAGAGGAGAACATCAATTCAGTAAGCCATAGGTTCAGGGGGTGTCTGGGGCAAAGGGGACCTTGCAGTGGGAGGTGGGCTCATGGAGCTGGGGGAAAAGGGTAATGGAGAATGAAATTGAGCGAGGGGTTAGTAGGGAGCAAAGAGAGCTAAGTTCAATTTAGGGGTGCAAATGTCTTTGTGACCTGAGCCCATGTTTTCCATGCATGTCTACTGTCATTATTCCAATGGCCACCACTCCCAGTCCATGCAGTCATGACACGTGCAGGTGCTTGCAGTAGGCGTTTGCAGGACTAGTCAACTCTGGCCATGCATCCTTTGAATCATGATCTTTCTCTCCATTCTGTCCACAGGACGGTGCTGCTTCTATGTTCCTGCTGACCAGCGTGAAGGAGCCAGATGTGGTCAATCCTTTAATCGTGAACGGCGAAAGTGCTGTGGCCAATGGGGGCCCCCAGGAGTGGGGCATGGATTCGACCTCCAGGCCCACACAGAAAGACGTCAGTGTCCACCTGCCCAAGGAATCCAATGTGTAGGGCTGGTCAAGCCCTATCCTGGAACCTAGGAGAGCCCAAACCCTTCGGGGAAGCCGTCACTAGAAACTCTGATAGGGAAAGAGAGAATACAAAATGAACACTCCTACTGTTGTTTTGAACTGTGTGCTTTGGAGCTCAAGGGAGCTGATGACTAATTGCAATGTATATTTTCTGTACATATAATGTAGTAAAAATGATATCCCTTCCTCCTAGAGGAAGTGATTTCTGATGTAAGATCATCCTTAAAGACATGGCCCCAAAGTTTATTGTCAAATCTACTTGTTTAAGAAAAAAATCACACTGTTCATCGGGGGTCCAAGGACACTTGATGCCTAAGAGAGGCCAGGCTGAATGTAATCTTGGAAGAAAACCTCCTCGACGATAATGTTTTTTTGGTGTTAGAAGGCCACATTTCCATCTTTCAGTGGATCCCGTCCATATGTAAGCCACTTTGCTGCTCAGTTACATCTAAGGCACTTAAAAGAAGGTTCTTGTAATTCTGACGCACCTGGAATGATCAATTCTGCAGCATACAGTTAATTTAGAGGTTCAATGTTATTGGGGCATTACTAAAGAAATTGGTGTGCATTTTTGCACCACTTTCCGCACGAGTTTCCCATATTTACAGAGTTATTGTACCAGGTTTTATTGTTGAAATACGGCCACATTTTTTGTAACACCATTTCAGAAGTAAACGCCTGCTTCTCATCAAATCTGGATCACAGAAGGCCTAATAATGAAGGACTACGTCTTTAAAAACAGTAATCACTACAACAATATTTTAGTTTGTTCTAATTTTATGAGGACCACAAGTGTGATGATGTCCCTACATCTTGTAGGTGCCAGTCCAGTTTTGTTGTGGGCTTTTGAGGCTGCAGGCAGCTTCGAGCTCCCACTGAACATGCAATCACTTGTGATCTAAAAAGATTCTTCGGGACCCTTCGTCTCCGGATAATCTTGCACTGGGAAATCTCTATTAACTTATCTTGATCAAGTGGCACTGATAAATCCTATACCTGGGCACGATGGCCATATCACTCACTCCACTACCTAGGGCTTACTGAGAGACAAATAGCTGAATATCATCATCATCACTTTATTTCAATCATAAAGATCATAAAGGTACACAGCACATACATTATACAATAAAAGAGGGACAAACAAGTAACATAAATAAGAACATTTCGTATAAAACCAGAACACACACTCTTATAATTTGTGATTTCATCATAAAGTGCTTGCTGTGCGCTTAATCTGCAGTACATATCAATTTTTGGCTAGGTCCGTCAAAAAGTGCATTTCGTTCGTTTTAGCCACAGTGCATACCAATATCTGGACAAACCAAAGACCACAACTCTACATGTATCCGTACTCAAGATTCTTAACACCTCCAGATAGTGGGCGGGTCCTACTAGTTTACAGAGTGGTACTATCCATAGCTGAATATAGGAATAACGTCAATGCCTGGTACCTGAGAACATAACAAGATCAGGACTACCTGTCGATCTTTCGACAAATGAAGAACTTTAGTTACATCATCAACAGAATCGCATACAACGTAGATTCTCAAAGGAACTTATGACTCGTAAAGTTACAGGTGCAGAGTCTCCGCACTCGTGGCCGAATCTTCGCACTCGGGCGGAATCTCCGCATTGAGCACTGCAGTGCAGAGATTTTGCCATGAGTGTGGAGACTCCACACTCGTAACTTTGCGAGTCGTAAATCCCTTTGTGAATCGGGCCCACAGTGAGCAGCCTGTTGAGAAACCATCCAGAGTATCTTGAGATATTTCCTGATGGTCGTCAAGTCTAATGTCTCTAAGGAGAGCTGAAAGTACTGTATTGATCCCGCAGGACATACAGAGCAACCGTAAACATGAACAGCTGGAGAATCCACAGGAGGTGGTGGAAGAGACCAACTTGACAATATATTGATTAGCCTAATTCAAGATCTCCAACCTTTACTTGGCCTTTCATACATCATCTGTCATTTACTGACCTTCCACTACTTTGCTATTACTTTTTCAGTTTGTAATTACTGATTTTCACTTGCTCTCAAATGTGTCAGGAGGAAAAACATCTTTTATGGAAAACTTCATTAGCATTTGGGTTAACAAAGCGCATACATATTTGCAAATAATTTACATTATAATTTTATTTAAGGTCAGGTTAGGATAAGTATGGCTACAATTAACTGGCACATATTGAGTAAAATAAAGTAAAGGTTAAGGTAGAATAACAATAATTATTAGTTTAATTAAATTCAATTTAAAACTATTTGGTGATACTTACAGTTAGTGTTAATGCTATGATTAATATAAGTGACTGAAATTAGATTAAGACTGGTTGTATTTCATTTAATGTAAGATTGTGATTAGCATTAGGTTCTGTATAATACATATTATTTTAATTTAATTTAGTTTAGAGTCTGGGTAATCATTTAATACAATGTAAGTTAATTTAATTATATTTAAATTATTTAAATTGATTTATATATATGGTTAGATCTAGAACTAGGACTCTAACAAGGTTATCAATGTGTTTAATTTAATGAAATACAAAAGTATATGGTATTCTGTATAAAATTTGTATTGGTTTATTATATTAAAAATGTTAATTAGTTTTATGAAATGTTAGTGCTTGAACGAGGTCCCTAATTGTTTTAATTATGTTAAAAACCGATTTAATTCAATTAAAAGTTAGGATAAGTTGACTATTAATGAACTATAAGGGAATTTGAAGAAATTACAAATAGGATTTAGGAACCAATTGTCATTAAGGTTTTCGAAGAGAGAAAGAAGTGAAGAGGATGAAGGCATACATTTATTGCTATGGATAAGTGGGTGAAGTCAAGGTAGAACAAAGTAGTGGAATTAAATGGAGTTAAAGAAAGGAATCTGCATCATTCTGACGAACAAGTTACTTACCTTCGGTAACGATATATCTGTAAGAGACATAGATTAGTTATGGATTCCTCACCTTAGAATTACCCCCAGGCGTCAGACTGGCTCTGGAGAATTTTTTCATCAGCAGTACCCCTGCACGTCGAAAGGTGGCGTTGGTCGACTCCGCGTTCGTCGTTGGCGTCGTGGTCGCCGGGATGATGTCGCAGTAGCTACTTAGACGCCGCCCTCGTGGGCTGACGTCAGTTCTTTTACGCTGGTGCACTGGTGCACAAAACTAGGGCCCTGAAAGGGAAACCCTGACCCTAGAAGTCAGTTCGCAGAATGGGGAGGATGGGTGGGGCGGTGAGGAATCCATAACTAATCTATGAGTCTTACAGATATATCGTTACCGAAGGTAAGTAACTTGTTCATCTGAAAGAGACAATTAGTTATTGATTCCTCACCTTAGAATAAATACCCCAGCAATATCAACCCCGGAGGTGGGTCTGCGAACCAAGTTCACACCAGAAAGTTCTGGAGAACAGAACGGCCAAAAAGCCGTCCCTCCAGACTTGGCTGTCCAGGCAGTAGTGGTTTGTGAACGTGTGCAGAGAAGCCCACGTTGCTGCCTGACAGATGTCATTGAGGGGGACTCCCCGTCACAAAGCAGTGGTAGCTACAGTCGCCCTGGTGGAATGGGCGCGTAGTCCCACTGGAGGCTCCTTCTTTGCCAAAGAGTAGCAAACTTTAATTCACAAAACGAGGTCCATTTGTGCATGGCCCGACCTTTCTTAGCGCCCACGTAGCCAACAAAGAGCTGGTCATCCACCCGGAATTGCTTGGTGCGATCCAAATAAAATGAAAGCGCACGTTTTGGATCCAGATGGTGGAGACTCTCTTCCTCCTTAGAAGGATGCGGAGGCGGAAAGAAGGTGGGCAAAGTGATGGTTTGACCAATGTGGAAAGAAAAGAAGGTCTGGTTCTTAGGACAACCTTGTCCAGATGAACAGCCAGAAAAGGAGGCTTTGAAGAAAGAGCCTGGAGCTCACTCACCCTGCGAGCAGAAGTGATGGCAACCAGAAAGGCAGTCTTTAAAGTGAGAAGTCTGAGAGGACAGTTATGTAGCTGCTCAAAGGGAGCGCACATAAGATAAGTAAGAACCAAGTTCAAGTCCCACTGAGGCATTACGAAGGGAACAGGAGAAAAAGAGGAGTAATGCCCTTAAGAAAGCGATTTACAACAGGGGACTTGAAAAGAGAAGGCTGATCAGGAAGCCTAAGAAAGGCTGAAACGGCTGAGAGATAGCCCTTCAGAGTGCCCAGAGCAGAGCCCTGAGAATGAAGAGGAGAACCTCTGAAAGAGGGGCAGAAAGGGGATCCACAGCCTTTGCTGCGCACCATGCCACAAATTTGTGCCATCTGCAGGCGTATACCGTCTTAGTGGAGGGACGCCTGGCTGCCAAGATAACATCACAGACTTCGGGAGGAAGGTCGAAGGCTGTCAACTGTCCCCGCTCAATCTCCACGCAAGGAGGTGGAGGCTGGACAGGTTCGGGTGGAGGACCGTCCCCTGCGACAGAAGATCCTCCCAAAGAAGCAGTCTGATCGGAGGATCAATGGCCATGTGTAACAGCTCGGGATACCAGACTCTTCATGCCCAATCCGGAGCCACAGGAATGACTTGGGCCCGGTCGCACTTGATCTTCTTCAGCACTCTGGGCAGAAGTGGTATAGGTGGAAAGGCGTATAGAAGACCGCAACTCCACTCGCGACGAAAAGCGTCGCCTAGCGAGTGCTGCCTTGGAAATTACAACACGCAAAATTGCTGACATTGCGCGTTCTCTTCGGTGGCGAATAGATCTAACCAAGGCTCTCCCCACTGCTGAAAGAGACCTTGCACCACCTCCAAGTGAAGACGCCATTCGTTATCGATCATGCACCTGCGGCTGAGTTCATCCGCCCAGGCGTTCAGTGAACCTGCCAGGTGTTGAACCATCAGGGATATGCCCTGATGTTCCAGCCATGTCCAGAGACGGAGAGCCTCTTGACATAGGGTCCACGACCCCACCCCGCCTTGTTTGTTGCAGTACCATATGGCGGTGGTGTTGTCCATGAATACCTGCACTACTCTTCCCCGGACAGAGGGAAGGAATGCTTTTAGCGCAAGACGGATCGCCTGGAGCTCCAGAAGGTTGATGTAGAGCCGAGACTCCGCCGGAGACCAGAGGCCTCTGATCTCCGCCTCTCCCATGTGGCCGCCCCACCCCAGAAGTGATGCATCCATCACCACTGTGAACTCCAGTTGGGGAAGGGATAGGGATCTGCCGTTGACCCAATCCTGGTTTGTCAGCCACCACTGCAATTGTCGTGCAGTGCCCTCTGAGATCTGAACGCAATCGTACAGATTCCCCTGATGTTGTGCACACTGGAACTTCAGGTCCCACTGCAGAGCCCGCATATGCCACCTGGCATGATCCACCAGCAGGATGCAGGAGGCCATGAGGACCAGAAGCCTCAGGGTCATTCTGACCAAAACCCGGGAAAGATGCTGAAAGATCGGAATCATAGCCCGAATATCCCGGACTCGCTGCTCAGGAGGATAAGCCTGAAACTGCTTCATGTACAGAACCGCTCCGATGAAAATGAACTTCTGAGAGGGAGTCAGGTGTGACTTCGGCACGTTGATAGTGTACCCCAGCGAATGCAGGAGGTCCGCCGTAGTCTGGAGGTGGGAGACGACTGCCTGGGGGGAACCCGCCTTCAACAACCAGTCGTCGAGATAGGGGAAGACGTGGAACCCCTGATCTGCGCAGATGAGCTGCGACCACCACCATCACTTTTGTGAACACCCGAGGGGCGCTGGTAAGGCCAAAGGGGAGCACAGTAAACTGAAAGTGCTCGTGGCCTACCGTGAACCGCAGCTTACGCCGGTGGGCCGGCAGGACGGGGATGTGAAAGTAAGCGTCCTGCAAGTCCAACGCTACCATCTAGTCTCCAGGGTCGAGGGCAGATTAGACCTGAGCTAGTGTCAACATTTTGAACTTCTTCTTCTGGAGGAAGCGGTTGACGTTCCTGAGATGCAAGATAGGACGCAGGCCTTTGTCCTTCTTGGGCACCAGAAAGTAGTGGGAATAGCAACCACGACCTACTTCTGGAGCAGGAACTCGCTCAATAGCTCCCTTGGCCAAGAGAGCCGTAACTTCCTGTTAGAGAAGGGCTAGATGATCCTCCGACATGCGATGGTACTGAGGTGGCATGGCTGGGGGGGGGGGGGTAGTCTCGAAGGGGAGGGAGTAGCCCCTTCGGACTATCTGCAAAACCCACCTGTCCGACATGATGGTGCGCCAGTGGGGGAGGTGATGGCGAATCCTGCAACCCACTGGCGATTGGTGGCCCTGAAAGGTAGGACTAGGAGGGTTTGGAGGCTGCTGCAGAGGAGCGGTGGTGGACTGGCCCGCTCGCTGGCCCCCAGACCCACGACGGTGAGTCCCATTTCCCCGGCGCGCAGGGGCTGAGCAGCTTGCGCCGGCCTGTCGCCCTGGGTGGAACGAGGCGGGGCACCCCTTCCGTAGCCACGAAAGGGGCGAAAAGCAGACTGCGCAGGGCGGGTGGTGGAGAGGCCCAAGGACTTGGTTAGCCCGAGAGTCCTTGAAGCGCTCTAGCGTGCTGTCTGCTTTGTCGCCGAACAGGCGACGGCCATCAGAGGGCATGTCCATCAGGGTAGCCTGGACATCCCTGGAAAAACCAGTCGACCTCAGCCAGGCATAGCGTCGAAGGGCTACCGACGTTGAAATTGTCCTGCCTAGCGAGTCGGCGGTGTCCAGTCCACAGCGTATGGTAAACTTGGCAGCGTCTCTCCCCTCGGCGACAGCACGGGAGAGCACGGGCCGGGCCCTTCGGCGACAGCACGGGCCGGGCCTCCTCCGGGTACTGGACCGCAGTCCCAAGCTGGAGGAAGAAAACATCTTCTTCCCAAGATGGTCCAGCTTTTTGGATTCCCTATCAGGTGGTGCGGTAGGGAACGCGCCTTTGGACGTCGAGGCTTGGACCACCAAGCTCTCAGGGGTGGGGTGCTGGGAGAGGAAAGTGGGGTCGCCCGGAGCCGGGCTGTGGCGTCGGGCAATTATCCTATCCACAGGAGCCCCTGTGTTGGGCCTGGACCAGGTGCCCAAAAGGATGTCGGTTAGGGCTTCATTAAACGGCAGCAGGGGCTCCGAAGAGCTCGCTGCCGGTTGAAGCACCTCTGTCAGGAGGTTAGTCCTGACTGCCACCGTAGGTAGCTTGAGGTTGAGAGCCTCGGCCACCCTACGCAACACCACTGCATAAGAAGCTCCCTCCTCCGTAGCCAAGGTAGGAGGAGCCAACATGCCAAGGTCTGGGGAGGTATCCAGACCACTGGCTTCCCCCAACTCCTCTCTCCAGTCCGGGTTTTCCAACTGGTCAGTTAAAGGGTCACCAGACCCCTCCCCGTCCTCCTCACCCTCCTCTGGTTGCCAATCTGGCCTGAAAGGAGCACCAGGGTAGAACAGGGGTACAAAAGTACCCGTAGGCGCCGGATCTGGCGTCGGTCCGGCTCTGTGTCCAAGTCAGGGTGGAGGCCGGGGTCGACGTCTGCTGGGGACACAACCGACGTCGGCGGCGGGCGTGGTGCCGGTAGAATCGACGCCGGGGGAGGTGTTATCAGGTTGACCGGCGCCGATCCGGATCCA
Organism: Calotriton arnoldi; assembly: GCA_963921515.1. NCBI lineage: Eukaryota > Metazoa > Chordata > Amphibia > Caudata > Salamandridae > Calotriton > Calotriton arnoldi. The sequence goes on along the minus strand of CAWUFW010000013.1, from coordinate 6,716,739 downwards.
GGCCTGGATCCAAGGGGACCCTGCGGTGCCGAGGCCGGAGCCGCCGACGTCGAAGGCCCAGGGCCCCACAGCCGATTCCGCGGGGCCTGAAGGCGCGCCGGCGGAGTCGGGCTGCCCAAAGATGGCATGCATCGCTTCATAGAAACTCTGAAGCTGGGCAGGGGTCACCCCGGGTCCCGGAAAAGGAGGGAAACTCGAAGTTGACCCTTCAGGCTCCGCATGCGGAGCCGCGGGACGGGCACCGTCTGCATCCCTCGTCGGGTCGGCCGACGGACGGGGAGAAGTCGAAGAGTGCGATGCTTCTTCGACTTCTTCTTGTGCTTCGACTTACCTGAGGAGTGCGAAGACTTAGATGCCGAGTACGGTGACTCCGCGACCGGTCCCTCAACCTCCCACGCGACCAGGACCTCGAGCGGCGTGGAGCTGACTGCCGGGCCTCGAGAAGCTTTCAGGACCGCTCCCACAAAAACTTCGGATTCATGGTCCGGCAGTCGGAGCACTACTTGGGATCATGGTCGCACTCCAGGCACCACAGGCACACGCGGTGCAGGTCTGTAACCGACATCAGCTTGCGACAGGTGTCGCAAGCCTTGAAGCCGGGCCGAGGAAGACTGGACATCCCTGCGTGCACCAGGAGTCGAAGACTCAAAAATAGGTGTCGACAAAAGTCGCAAAAAGTCAGTCAAAAAGTGACTGGAGGTGCCGCTCTCTCCGGATCTGCGCTGGCTGGCGCGGAAAAAGAAAGAACTGACGTCAGCGCGCGAGGGCAGCATCTAAGTAGTTACCGTGACATCATCCCGGCGACCACGATGACGAACCCGGAGTCGAACGACGCCACCTTTCGACGCGCAGGGGTACTGCTGACGAAAAAATTCTCCGGATCCAGTCTGACGCCTGGGGTGAGGAATCCATAACTAATTGTCTCTTTCAGGTTGGCAGAACATAGTAGGTTACAAATACACAGTTCCCGTAAGGTATAACCTGAATTGCATGTGGCGTCTCTTGGGGTTCCCGACTGTCTCCTCCGATGTTTAATATCTTATGGCTGGGTTAATGATTGAGGTGTCAGTTTTGTCACCTACTGTAACAGTATGTAGTTCTTCATACACAGTTTTGGAGATTTGAGGCTAAACTCTGACTCTATACACTCCATAAATCACTCGAAGGAGCAAAACTGGTTGGCTGTAAAACACGGGTGAAATGCAGCCAAAACCAGCCAGGCATTTAATATAACACAATTGAACACACGTTTAACAGTAATTGCTCCTCAAGGATGCCTCCATTCGAGTGAGAAATTACAAATTGAACATGGAGTGTCATAGGTGTCTCAAACTGCGGGTTCTTTACAACACTACTGACCAATCGCCACTCCTTTGTGGAAGCAAATCAGAAGATTACTTTAAGGACAGAAATATTGTGGTATTTTCAGGGTGATGGGTACATGGGGTCAGTGCGCAGTCACTCACCAGATTCAAATGTCTGAAGAAGCGATGCCGCGGTGTTGCTGAACAGATCTCCCTTATATCAGAACCTTCTTGTAAGTGTTACAGAGAACACTGCCAAGTCTTCTTCAGCACGTGCATAAAAGTCTGCATAGCACTTAGCATGAGCCTCCTAAGCACCTAATGGTCAGTCCATAAAATCTGGCCCTTTCCATAACTGTAAGTTACCAACAGGGCTAAGTGCTGCATAAGCACAGTCTGGGGTGGGACAACAGCCAGTAAAGGCCTTTACCAATTACTGAGTGCTCTGCATGAGTATATTCAGTTCTGCTGACATTAATACTGCTTCAAGTGACAACCTCCGCCCCTCTCTCCCATCATGCCATGCAGGAGGGGTGCTTTGATCCCCATTGCATTCTATTTGCTGTCTTGATTGTTCCAGAAAAATGTGCTGACCTGTTCCTGGGAATACTAGAAATAAAACGATGTAAGTGCCAAAGACTATTGGTGCCACAGAGCTGACAGGCACCGCAGCAAAAGGCCTCTTTTCTCCTTAAGCGGTTACGGTGGTTGTCGACAGTGCCCACACCAAAGGTGCACATGGCAACTGGGATGCACAAGAGGCAAGGCGCTGGATTACTGCGATACAGCCCTGGAGGAGAGGTGATCATTGAGAGACGCCATCACAGCCCTTCAGAATCAAGACACTCACATTGAGAACATCGTCTTCAACAGATAATTGGTTGAGAAGCACCCAAAAGCTCTGCCCCCACATCTAGAACTCACAACCAGAGAACTGTAGCGACATGGTCTAGAGCTCGGTGCCATTTGCTTTGTCACCAGATTCCTGCAAGTGACAAGCACCTTGCCCTTTGCTCAGTCACCAGACCTCTGCCAGTGATATTTCTGAAGCTTGGTGCCCTTTGCATAGTCACCAGCCAGACCTCTGCCAGTGACATTTCTGGAGCGTGGTGCCCTTTGCATAGTCACCAGACCTCTGCCAGTGACATTTCTGGAGTGTGGTGCCCTTTGCATAGTCACCAGACCTCTGCCAGTCACATTTCTGGAGCTTGGTGCCCTTTGCATAGTCACCAGACCTCTGCCAGTGACATTTCTGGAGCTTGGTGCCCTTTCCTTAGTCACCAGACCTCTGCCAGTGACATTTCTAGAGCTTGGTGCCCTTTGCATAGTCACCAGACCTCTGCCAGTGACATTTCTGAAGCTTGGTGCCCTTTGCATAGTCACCAGACCTCTGCCAGTGACATTTCTGAAGCTTGGTGCACTTTGCATAGTTACCGAACCTCTGCCAGTGACATTTCTGGAGCTTGGTGCACTTTGCATAGTCACCAGACCTCTGCCAGTGACATTTCTGGAGCTTGGTGCCCTTTGCATAGTCACCGAACCTCTGCCAGGGACATTTCTGGAGCTTGGTGCCCTTTGCATAGTCACCAAACCTCTGCCAGTGACATTTCTGGAGCCTGGTGCCCTTTCCTTAGTCATCGAACCTCTGCCAGTGACATTTCTGGAGCCTGGTGCCCTTTCCTTAGTCACCGGACCTCTGCCAGTGACATTTCTGGAGCTTGGTGCCCTTTGCATAGTCACCAGACCTCTGCCAGTGACATTTCTAGAGCTTGGTGCCCTTTGCATAGTCACCAGATCTCTGCCAGTGACATTTCTGGAGCGTGGTGCCCTTTGCATAGTCACCAGACCTCTGCCAGTGACATTCATTTCTGGAGCTTGGTGCCCTTTGCATAGTCACCAAACCTCTGCCAGTGACATTTCTGAAGCTTGGTGCCCTTTCCTTAGTCATCGAACCTCTGCCAGTGACATTTCTGGAGCTTGGTGCCCTTTCCTTAGTCACCGGACCTCTGCCAGTGACATTTCTGGAGCTTGGTGCCCTTTGCATAGTCACCAGACCTCTGCCAGTGACATTTCTAGAGCTTGGTGCCCTTTGCATAGTCACCAGACCTCTGCCAGTGACATTCATTTCTAGAGCTTGGTGCCCTTTGCTCAGTCATCAGACCTCTGCCAGGGACATGTCTGGAGCAACGTGCTCTCTGCCAGTGACATCTCTGGAGCATCGTGCCCTCTGCCAGTGACATGTCTGGAGCATCGTGCCCTCTGCCAGTGACATGTCTGGAGCATCGTGCCCTCTGCCAGTGACATGTCTGGAGCATCGTGCCCTCTGCCAGTGACATGTCTGGAGCATCGTGCCCTCTGCCAGTGACATGTCTGGAGCATCGTGCCCTCTGCCAGTGACATGTCTGGAGCATCGTGCCCTCTGCCAGTGACATGTCTGGAGCATCGTGCCCTCTGCCAGTGACATGTCTGGAGCATCGTGCCCTCTGCCAGTGACATGTCTGGAGCACCGTGCCCTCTGCCAGGGACATGTCTGGAGCACCGTGCCCTATGCTCAGTCATTGCCCTTTGCATAGTCACCAGACCTCTGCTAGTGACGTGCTGGAGCTCAGAAAATGGCCTTTTATGAGCCTGCACGCAACATAACTGATGCACTCAGCATAGAAGGTGGACCTGGAACGGGATTTAGTACAGTCTTGAAACCACAAACTGTCCAGCTGTCCGGTCCTACGTCACTAAAAACTGGTGCACAGTAACGAGTTGGAGTACATAATTTTATGATAAAGAGACAAGAAAGAGGGGTGTGAGGTTGAGTAGGAATCTGACCCTGACATCTGAAAAAGAGGGTCTCTCGGATTGGGACAGGAGGCATTGCCAATTTTGGCCTGATGAGAGAACGGTCAGTGATGTGACCTTCAATTCTGATTCATAATTTATTTTTGGAGCCTCTTAGCTATAAAATACTATACATGTTAAAAAAAAAACCACAAAACTGTGCAATGGGATAAAGATGTGTAGGCACATGCTGGCTATTATGCGAGAAGTGTACTATACAAGGTTGTTAGCTTCGAACACTTTTAAAAAGTGCTAAACCAACATGATGGAAAAAACATTTAATTAATCTTAAAAGGTCATTGTGTTTTAAACAGTTATATAGGTTTTTTTTTCCATTGTCTGCCACCTTATGAAAAAAATATAGATGTTTACCAGCAGAATAAAAAACCTAACGAGCTACCATTTTATATCTGGGCAATAAAAATCTTGAGGCTGGGAGTCCAAGAGCAGTTGTCACAGTTTCATTCAACACCCTCAGGTGACGACTCTTTCAATGGTGTTGAGCCAACACTTGGTTGAAGGAGCCAGAATGTGTATTGCAACCTCATCTTTTTGGAAGCGAACAAACATACGCAACCGCTGGTCCAGTGTATACAATATTATCCCATTTGAAGCCAGATTCGCTTCTTTCAATATTCTGGGGACAGTAGTTAGAGATGTGAACGAGTATTAATAAAAGGCTGTTGTAAACCTTTCTTGGTATCCATTACCTGATGGTATAAGGCACTGAGTACATCAAACAGAAATGAATACTAAAGAGTCTTTTCCTTCAAACTTGTTTGGTTTCGAAATGTGCTCAAATAGTTATTACTTCCCATAAGGAAAGATGTGAGAGTATTCGTAAAATGCTTGCATAATGTCATATAGTTTCCTTGTTTAGTTTAACACCCTCGTTCAATCTCACAGCACTTTGCCTTTCCTGCGATAAACAGATACATACGTAGAAAAGTAAATACCATATTAAGGGGCTCAATACTAGATGGCTGCAACCCGGATCGGAATTTTCTTCCTGGCCCCTAGAACTACCAATACCAGGGACATCACCACCTTTGGGGATTGGGAGAGGACCACAAGAGCCACATTTAGTTCCAGAGGATCCCCTGATAAATGCAGAATTATCGGGGGCATTGGGACTACTGCTCCTAATCCCCCTCATTAATTCATCATTTTCACCAAATAGCCAGGTAAAGCACAACATATCTGTGGCCTTCCTGCTGTCGTGTAGTTCCTACTAATCCATAGGATCTGCGCGTTTGTGGACAACATAAACTTTGGGTGAGGTGCCTAGACTGATTCCATGCACCCCTTAATAGTATATGTTGGCCTAGAGACCCGCTAGCTCACAGTGCCACCATAAGCCCCTCTAACCTAAACAGGGAGCGTATGGTTTCTGGCAACCACTGAACATGACAACCCTGACCCCTCAGGAATCGTGGAAACACATCTAGAACCCTTTCGTTCAGTCACTCATGCACTCTTGTTCTCAGAGTACTATACAGAGAATACACAATGGGACGTACTTCAATATATTAATTGAAGCAACGTTATAATTGTATAGAATATATGTGCTGCGATGATCAGTAGACAGTAGCATATGAAAGTGATTATGAGCACCAAAAGACAAAATAGCAGGTACAGTTCCACTATGGTGCTAAAACAGTGTATATAAGCCGGCATATAAAACAAAGTAGTAATCATGTGTACTCCTATGCAATCCCTACTCTAGGTGTGTCTAGGGTGTTTGTGAGTGTGTATAGCCAAGAATCCCCTCACAGGATGATCCAACCCCCATTACCTGGCGCGACAGAATGTAGGCTCCCGTCTTGGTCACGAGCTGGACAGCCCTCATGGAGGTGTTAGGCAGCTGCTTGGTGAAGCCTCGGCAGGCGGGGGCCTCTCAATGTCAGCAGAAGTGTCTTCTCTTGCTAACCCCCGAAATGCTTATTTATTTATAATAAAAAGCATCCTTGCGATGTATATGCAGATTAGCACTGTTATGGATATGTAGATAGCCCTGTCACTCCATGGATGAATGAAGATAGAAAGACATTTGTAGAGTGTGCGTAAAGGCCTTGTACTCAGTGTTCGAGGCATCATGATAATGTTGCGCGGAGCCAGATGTGTAAGCAAAGCAGTTTCAGAGAAACTAATCTATCATTGTCATTTACACAAATATGTGCAAAAGGTCACAGTAAAATGTTATTGTGCAGAAAGAGGACAATGTAAGAAAATGTGCAGCGTTGCAAGTAAGTAAGTATTGGACTTGTAGAGCGCGGACTTAGCCCAAGGGCGTCAAGGCGCTATTAGCAGACAGCGAGGAACAGACCAAAACAAAAACAAGCTCATCCTGACGTCTGTGAGAAGAGCCAGGTCTTTAAGGTTTTACGGAAGAGAGAATAACATAGGCCTAACCCGGGCACATAACAGTGGTGTTGTAATTTTAATGGGTTAACATGTTTCCAGCTCCACAGCAATTACAGGGGCACTTACTCGGGTAAACCAGTTCGAGGGCCGCAGCACTCTGTTTAATTGTTATGCCTGTTGCCCAGTTCCAGTGGGTAAATGACAAGCAATTGATGAAATTATGACTGTGGAGAGAAGAATTGATCAGGTGGCTTGACTTGTTTACCATTTAAAGACAGTGCAAAGGACCGAACTGAAAACCCCAATGGTGTCAGTTCTCTTTCCAGGGAGCACAGGTAAACGACACAACAAAAGAAGGATTTTCACAGTCAAACAGTTTGGCTTGCACTAGACTGCAACACACACATATGGCACATAGTGATGCCGTTATTCCATACATGTGAAATTGTAAAGTGGCAAATGACTGTAGACGCGTCCCCTGCAACATAATGTAAACAATGGCACAGTATACCCATATGCAATGTCACATGGACCTGTGTTATACTAATGTCATCATTGCTAGCATTGGACTACAAAAGCCATCAGCAGGCCGATGCAAAACATGAAGGTGCTACAGGTACGAAAAAGGGCAACAACTGTTTAACCCTTAAATATAATTCACACTCAACAAGCAAAGGCCACCAGAACAAGAGTAAGTTGCACAGACAGGAGATGGTTCATAGATCCTACAACTCCAGGTCGCTCCCTGGCTGGCTTGGATTTTTAGGTATCCTCTTCTGGCAACAACTCAGAAATTCTAAAATCAGCCACTCCAAGATTAAAGGTGACTGAATGCACCCAGCATTGGTAGGTCCAACCGCCCCAGATATACTCTGGTACTCTGTTCATGTCTGTTGGAGACCGACCCTTCCATTCCTTTTTAAGATAATGTGATCTTAATTATAATATACATGGAACTTTGTAAGGTTTCCTTTTAGCCTGACCAAGTCTGCAGAGGATGTAGAAATGTTGCTTTTTCTGCTGTGCATTTTTAAGGAGCAGAAATACACTCTCAGAGTCTGTTTGGGCACAATGTAGCATTTTTGTCAGTCCTGTAGTGAGTACCAATTAGTTGATGCTTGTGGGAGACCGATATTATCAGTGGCATAACGCTTTGCCTATATTTGGTGTTTTGCTGAAACATGGATCAAACAGCCCTACCACAAGCTGGGACTGACCACGGCTTAAACTTAAACAAATACTTTACAGGGCTCCGCTACGGGTAGGTGGATTGCAAATCTTTCCCTTGCATAGCACATGTAGTTTTAATGAAAATTATGCGAAATGTACTTGGCCAGTGTCTTGCATGAATACAGAAAGGAAATTTCAAATTTCTTCAATGAAACAAGTCCAAAAATGAATGGCTGAGAAGCCTGTGACTGGCAAACTGTCACGTCCTTGAAGATCCACGCCGCGCTCCGGCCGCACCTTTCTTCCAGCAACCAATAGCGGCTTCCCTCACATGGGGGCATATTCTCAAGGAGCCATCGCCGATTTATCGGCACTTTAGCGCCGCAAAAGTGGTGATAGACTTATCGCCCCATTCACAAGCTGGTGCAAACTGCCGACATTGCCAGTTTTCCCGCGATAGCTGCCGCAAAACACATCGCCACGGATGAGAGCGACAACTAATGCTAATGATATGCAGAGTAGGCGTTCCCATGCAAAAGCACATGAAAACACCACTTCGTGATATTCTCAACGACCAGCCAGATCTGCGATGCGATCCGAAAACAGGCGATAATGCGCGTTAGCAGCAGGGATTCAACACCTGCCTCTTACTGGTGTTAAGCAGGACGACAACCTGCAGCATGAAAGGGAGCCCAGCCCAGAGCCACATCTGAAGACCAACAGATGCCATGGAGACAATGATCATGCAGCCTGGAGACCCAAGAGGGCCACAACACCCACCGCAACCACCCCCGGACCCTCCCCCAGGTCATGAAGTCCAGTAGTCAACGGTAGTGGAAAAACAGAACTTTATTACAAATACATAAACAACAAGACAAAAAGCACAGCCAACGCGTTCCATTCCCAATGGGGAACTTCACCAGGGCAACTTGTGGATCCAATAAACTGCAAATGCTGCGGGAACTCCCCAATACCATTCCATATCCCGAAATCAGTAGTCAGAAACCTGTTGGAGAAATGGTGACAATGGTCAAGCGTCCTCATAGTCACAAACGTAATCTGGTACAGTGTATTGCACTTGGACAAACCGGAATGCATACAGGTATGATGAATCCAGTCCAAACATACTGTAACAGAAGTCCGTGTGCCCGTAACCTCCGCAGGAAAGAAAAGGAAGGCTACGACCACACAAACATCTGTTACTGTCTCATCATGCAGGATTCATCATACCTGTAAACATCACGGTATGTATCATCTTGATACCCCTGCACCTTCACTTCCCCCACGTTGTGCATAAACAGCTGGAGACCATACAAGGGAATCACGCCATAGCTGCCTTACCGCACGTGTCGGGGGCAATTGACTGTACACGTGTACCACTTGTGCCCCCTGCCGACCTTGCACACAATTACCGCTACAGAAAGCACATGCATTCCATCAATGTGCAGGCGACAGTGGACCACCGGGGACAGTTCACCAATGTCGTCGCCAACTTCACAGGCAGTGTGCATGATACATACATCTTCCGACAGTCCATCATCAACCAGCGCTTCCAGGATGGCGCCCATGGCAATGCACTGCTCATTGGTAAGTACTAACTGAACACACCACACACCTCAACTCCACAATCACACAACTCACAACTGTGGTAGAGCACACGTAACAAAATCACATACAACATGCCAACCAACATGCCCAACTACCGGACACGACAACACAAGTAACGTGGTAACAGGGGCCAGACATGTAGACAAACCATCCACAAAGGCAGAGCCCCTCTGCCACACAATTGCAGAATGTGGGGAGAGGTGGGAACCAAGAATGTGCAAAGGAGGCAAGTGACCCAGCACAAAGAAAGGACACAATGCCAAGTGTTGCGGAGATGTGCTGGACAGACTGCAGTATGCAGAGCACAGACATGTCCATGTGGACATCTACTGCTGGTGTATGCAGTGTAGTGGACAGTGGACGCAAACAGGTTACCCCAGGCAGTGTGGAAGCCCTTGGACATGTAGCCATGTGGTCCCCCCCTGTAAGCCTGAGCGGAGCGGCCTTGGCCGGCGTATGTCGTAAATGAATACCCCGGGGCCCTGGGCGTGGTCCAGTTCCGGGATGGCCACCACAGTAACTACTGCGTGTGTCTCTGTGTCCGCCATATCGTGACCATAGGCCTACACACACGTGCCCGACCACAATCAACGGCCGCATTCACACTGGAGACGAGGTGACTACGTCCCAAGCCAACCCGCGCACATCTCGTCAGCGCATGCAGGGCCATGTCTGCCAGGGCGGTGCCCCCCACCCAGCCACGAGGCCGCCGCCGTGACAGGTGGCGCCTGCGTGATCCTGTGCGCCTGCTGCACCCCAGCCCTGGTATCCAGACCGGTCCGCCGCCCAGCGATGACTGCCCGCCCCTGCGCACCCAGGCCTCAATGCACACCTGCCGCCACCGGCGTGTCTCCAAGAGGGCCCTCCACGTGCCGGTGCAACCTCCTCAGCCGATGGCTGGATTCCGCGCCACAGGCCCCCAGCGCACCCTGCGGCACCGCACCGCGGAGTCATGTGTGTGCTGACTGCTGCCTGCGCGTACACTGCGGTCCAGCAGGGCTCACAAATCAAATCGAGTCCTGATATGCTGGACGCCGTATCGAGGCCAACGCATCATCGCAGGCTGCACACCCGCTCAGCTCTTCAGGTGGGCCTAACTCAGTGCAACGCAAGTCATCGCCATATGTCGGTAGGCCCGTGCCGGACCCAGGCCATCGGGTGCCACCAACTCAGTGCAACGCAAGTCATCGCCACGTGGCGGTAGGCCCGTGCCGGACCCAGGCCATCGGGTGCCACCAACTCAGTGCAATGCAAGTCATCGCCACTTGGCGGTAGGCCCGTGCCGGACCCAGGCCTTCGGGTGCCACCAACTCAGGGCAACGCAAGTCAAGGACCCTTTATGATTGTGTTCCGTGGATGCGGACGCCATCATGTCACCGCCGGCAGTGGGGGATGTGCTGTGGTGGGCCCCTCTTATTGGCAGGGTAACATGTCCCGTGACGCCTGTGCTGGATGGGTGTGGTGTTGGTGTAAACCAGCCCTCAGGGAGTGGCTGTGGCATGCTGACGACTAGACCAGTGACCAGCAGATCACTACAGGGAAGACCTGGGACATGTAGCTGTGTCGTCACCCCCGTGAGCGTAAGCGGAGTGGGCTGGGCTGGCGTATGCCAGTCCAGCGTAGGGGTGTGAACAATGAGCCCGGGGCTCTGGGCGTGGTTCAGTTCTGGCCTGGACAAGGAATTAACCAATGCGTGTGTCTCCGTTGTAGTGTCTGCGCCACCCGGACCGCAATCGGCAATGTTGCACCCTGTGACCCAAGCCCCACAACATGTGCTAATTGGACGTGAGGGGGAATCAGTGACCCTACATTCATCCATACTGTCATACTTGAAGGATCATAGACATGACACATCTGTGTGAATTTGAATGTTTTATTCACATTCAGTGGAGTGTTGCAGCTGGAGCAGTACAGGGCCATGCAAACCCCACTTTACATTGTTGCCCCGTGGAGGGCCAGCCAGAGTCCATTAGGGAAGAACAGATTCATCGGAAGAGGAAGAGTTCAGTCCACAGTCTGATTGCTGTGTCATTGGTAACCAAACAGAATATGGCAGTCCATGTCGAGGTCAAAGGTGAGTGCCGCAGAGTGTATCGGGGGACAGTGGAAGGTGATGATGCAAAGGGCCGAACCAAGCTGAAACAGGCCATATGGCGGAGATGAATGCTACCGCTTCCTCATTACCACAACGGCAGTCTCAGCCACATCATCGTCCTCTGATGTGTGATGTGCCTCACCTGTGGGTGGTGGTGTTTCGGCTGCAGCACTGTGTGGCAGTGACACATCAGGTGCCGGAGGTGGATTGTTGTCCGCACTGTGTGGCACTGACACATCAGGTGCCAGAGGTGGAATGTCTGCCGCACTGTGGGGCACTGACACATCAGGGGGCGGAGATGTGGATGGTGTAGGAGCAGCAGCATTCATCTGCGCCAGGCCTTGTGGCAGCAATGCCATGATGAGTATCTGCAGGGCATGGAAGATCCCAGCTGCATGTCGCTGATGTGCAGCCGTGGCAGCCATCCTTTCCGCATCCATCCGCACCATGTCCTCCATGAGCCTCCGCATGTGTCCCAACTCCCGGCTGAGATGCTGGAGCCACTCTGACTAGACAGGTGTTCTTGTCTCCGAGTCATGACTCCAACGATGTCAGCCATGTCTCGTTGGAGACCATGGAGCGGACTGTGGGTGTCCGTTAGGGACTGTAAGTGGTCCCTGATGGGACGTAGACACCCATGGATGGCATCTAGTTTGGCTGCCATGAGGTCGAACCCCACCCGCACCTGCTCAGCCATCTCCTTCTGGCCCTCCAACACACGATGTTGAAATGCCATGTGTTGGTCGTGGGGATCCTGGGAGACAGCCGGGGTGGTGGGTGCTTCCTGCTGTGTGGTCTGTGCAGGGGGTGGGGTCTCCTCGATGCAGCTGGGCTGCCCTGCTCCTGGGGGTGCGGTGCTGAGGGTGTCCATGAGCTCTTGGAGGGCGTCGGTGTCGAAGGTGTGGAGGTCCTCTTCGTCATCAGTGAAGACATGTTGGGTCTGCTCTGCAGGAGGTGTTGATTCTCCCTCTGCAATGTAAAGGGGAGATGCAGTTTAACAGTATGTTCCATGTATGTTCACGCATTGGCCAAGTTTCCAAACAGACTGCATGACAATGTACATTGTGACTGTTTAGGAGGAGCTGCCTATTTGAAGCGGGACAGTGGAAATTTGTGCACCATCAGGGATGTGGGGTTGTACTTGTCCATTATCATGTCACAGTTTCCTGCTATGCCAAATGTGATTGGCCAGTTTCTACACACAAGCGGCAGCAGTTGTGTCCTCTGTTCTGTTGTGAATGTGTTGCAGTTTGTACCACATTGTTGTCAATGTTGATGTGCTCTGATTCTTGTGTGTGTGCTGCATTGTGAGAGAGTCGCCCCTGCAGCTCAGACTTTGCTTGGCCTTCTCCCTTTCAGGCGGTGTGCCTTTGACTTCTGTGCTTATGCAGTGCTGTGATGTTGCATACTTGGGTAAATTGGGCTCTTGGTGGGAGTTGGGGCTCTTGGGCATGGGTTGTCCGCAGATGTCTTGTTGCCGTCAGGGGATGTTTGTGCACGTGGATGTGTCAGTGTGTGACCTGCTCCTTTCCGGATGTGGACCACACTCAGCCACCTCGGTGTCGTGGGGTGCAACATGTAATGATGAGTGGCCTGCAGACATGCTCATCGTTTTAAAGGGCGCAGAAGCTGACTAAATCTACGGTAGGCCTAGTACCGGCACAACTCTTGAAGGAAAGTACTCCTTCTTTACAGCCTTTCTGAAGACATTGCCTTGTCCCAATAAAAAGAAGTGTAGATGCATGATCAGAACCATTCATGGTTTAAAAAACAAAGCTTCCTTCGCCCAGATTAAACCAGACAACTACAGAATGGGATCCTTATGGCCACAGGAAAAGGTTTGATAAAGGTGGTGGTGGTCTTATTCCAGAGTGGTTTGTAAAATATGTCCAGCCCTGGGTTTTTCCACTCCAGGAAAGTACCCTCATTTGTTTTAAATCCTGTGGTTCATGCAGGTGCTAGTAACAGGCGAATGCTGGAACAGCTCTGGTCTTTCATTCGCTGGTGGCAACCTAAAGTGTACCGAGTTCTACCAACCATCTCACATGAAATCCAAGCAGGCCTCTTTAACAGGACACTTCTTTATCCTCTCGAGTGTTGTGCTTTTAAAATGTGTGCAGTTTCCGCATGGAACACACATTACTGTTTGCCTGGAAAAGAGTGCACAAACACACCCCTTTTCCAGAGGGGAAGTCCACAAGAAGTTTAAATGAAAGCCCTTGCTGGCTGAGTGCTGGGTCCTTTTCTAGCTCTCCTATACCAATTAAATGATGTATCCTTGCGGCCAGTGTAAGGAAAAGTACACCACGAAGACCAATGTGTATCTTAAGAGACCTTTGTGGACATTTCAACTGAATATGGTGTATTCCGTTGCAGCTGGACCCAAGCTGGTGGAACGCTTGTCCTCATCCATGACCTGTATTGTCTGCTGGAAAAGCTCATTTGTGAACCAGAAGCCCCCCTTAAAATTAGAACATTATAAGCCACATCAGAGAACAAGTCCGCCTGCTGTGCCACTTCCCACAGAGCCACCCAGAGTGGACGGGCATATAAGCTGACTGGTATGATAGTGTAGTAGCCACTGACCATAGAGCCGAGTACAGAAACATACAAGCCGACCTGTATGCCAGTCTATCCGCCATTGATCATAGAGGCAGCTAGACTGAAAAAGCATACAAGCTGAGTGATATGCCAGTCTAGCCACTACTGATCATAGAGCCAGCCAGACTACAGAAACAAACAAGCTGACTGGTATCACAGTACAGGTCCAGTCGAAAAGCACACAGCATAAACTGAGCGGTGTGCCTGAGTAACAGCGGACAGGCCTACATGCCGCTTGTACCATGACTGTAAGTGCTGTAAGTGCTGGTAACTAACTCCAGCAGGCGTGTGATCATCCTTTCTCCCAGCTGTGTTGCGAGAGTCATGAGATTCTTCAGACCCCTTTGAAACGCAGCCTATAGATGGTTTATTCCAAAATGTGTGGTAGAGCACACACTCACATAAAACCTGTGCTTTAAGTGGGATGAAAAACGTGGGGTCTCAAAAAGGGGCAAGGAAGGCCAAAGAAGCATATCTAGGAATCCTTCCCAAAAGCAATAGCCAACGTAATTAAGGGCTTTCCTTAAAATATATGAACTAAACTCCAGTGCTTCACACAGCATGCCACCTGACGACTATTACGAATTACAAAGAAATGCTTAAAAGAAGCTTGACCTATTGGCGTTGCCAGTGCTAGCTAGCAATAACAGATAGCCAAGTAACAACGAGAGAGAGTACATGAATCTTTATTGTATGATTACTTAAAATCTTTTACAAAAGCGATAGCATAAAAAAGACACCGAATATAAAAATATAAAAGACAAAATAAATTGTGCCATAAAATGATGCCATATAAAAATTTGAGGTATCGTAGCATTTATCGCCAAGCGAGGTTGACAGCCACCCGAGATGTGGGGTCAAAAGTGATTTATATAGCGAGTACAGGGTGAGACGACACTACGCAAGGCCAGAGCCATGGAGTGTGCGGGCGTTCAATATTGTGGCGTGCAAGCATGCATGGGCTTAAGTTATGCAGGGCGAGTGTCAAAGTTAGTGTGACAGATAGAAAGCGATACTCTGCCCGGCTCAATAAAGATCTGATATTAGAATCGCCAATTGCGTGCTCTGTGAAGTGTTGGTCTATTTGGCGCATGAAAGTGCAGGGGGTCTCGCCAAGAGATTATGTGGGGTGCTAGATGGAGAGTCAGAGCCGTATGCGGGCCCCTAGAGTGGTACGTCCTTCATGCATGCCAGTGTGTGCCATAAAAATCAAAGATGCGCAGTGCGTGGATGAGATCGTTATGGCCAGATCGTATGGGAAGCTCCTCCAATCGGTATCACTGTGACTCTTGATGAACAGCAGCTTGTAAGTTGCGGGCTTTTGTCTCCGTTACTTGGGTTGTTCTTAAGATCCTTGCTGCTTCTGCGTAGAACGATGATTTTGTTGTGAACTATTAAAATGGAAAATGTTTCAGTTCTAAAAAATGAGTCTGTGATTTAAATATTACTAAGGTCTGCGGAAGGGGTAGTGGTCTTCGGAGGGTCTCATTCACCACTTTCCTCGGTAGTCTCTTAATCTGTTAGACACACTTATGTTCTGTTACTCGGTAAAGCTTTCTAAAATCCTGCATTCGCATTTCTCACACGCCATCTGCTTCTCTTCATCACCATCTTTTCACTCTTTCTGCACAAACTTCATTTCATCTTCACCATCATCTCATACCACCTTCCACTCACTTTTAAGCACTGTATTTTCTTTGCATTTTGCACTGTCAATATTTCAACAGCTGCAAATATACCTCCTTCCTGCATTTTCAAATATAATAGTAATTACAATTGGCACATTTGTGATCATTACTCTGCAGAAATGCCAAGGATTGGATGAGCATGAAGACTGAAAATCGTAATTACTCATTGACAGGCCATGTGAGAAACTTGCACTGCTTCGACCTCAACTCCCGAGCTCCCAATCATGCCCCTTCGTGAACATTCGTAACCAGAACTCGACCCAGACATCTAAAGAGGACACTGTTTACCATGTGCCCTATTTAAGAGTCCTATGTTGCACGAAAAAAACAACAGAAATACAACATCTATCAAAAGCAAATACTTTTAGGGAATGGAAAATGAAGTAAGGTGCGTGAAACGTAAACAGGGAGTGCTTTGCTGACATGGATTACCATAAGGGTTTTTACAGTCATCGCTAAAAAAATCGGAGTTTTGCCTTTATAGGTAAGGACCATTACAGGTAGAGCCCTGTTTCAAAATTGTTTTTTAATTACTGCCTGGTCTGAGGCCTGCAAGAACCACCCCACTTAAAGTCCTGCTTAAAACTGTAATGTCTGACAGCCCAATGCCTACAGAAAGGAAGCACTGGGACAGCTACAACTGTTTAGGGAACAATGCCTGCTTAAATCTTAGTTATTACGTAGCCGGTTAGAAAGAAAATATATCAGCCATTCATCCGGTATGTCGCATGATCATGGGCAAATAGTCAGCCCCTGTACAAGTAAGGTCAGCAATTTACACTCCATACATGAGGATGAAATGGGAGGGTGAGACTGGGAAATGTGTTCAGAAGCACAGTGGATGCAACCACATTCAGGCGCTCAAACATTTATTCAAACACACAAATGGCAACAACCAACTAACGAGCCCCATTCAAGGAGAATCTGGTCAGTGGCGGCTGGTGGATTTTGAAAGTGGTGAGGCGAAAAATGTTGTACCTTAATGTAATAAGCGAGCGAGCGAAGCGAGCAAGCCTAAACTGCAAAAGGACCCCCCGCAAGAAAATTTAGAAAAAAATGGATTCAAATGGTGGGTTTTACACCACATATTTACTGCAAATTGTTGAAAAAAGGGGGATCCAAATATAGCATTTTGAAGCACAAGTGTGAAGAAAGCATTTGAAACAAATCAAAAATGTGCCCAATCCTCAAACTGGTCTGCTTGCAAAATGACCCCCAAGCCAAGCACACACAACCAACGGAAACAGGCCCTCTAAGTGTTTCTCACCTGTAACATATCTCTGAACCACCTATGTTTTCATTGTAAATAATAATGAAAATGCTGCAGTTTATTCTTATTTATCTTATGCAACTTACAACCATTGACAAAGCCAATAGTCCTGGCTTGCTTGTAGGTGTAATGTCACTCGTATTATATATCTGGAGGCAATGACAGAAGAAGCACAATACCAGTGGGGCAGCACACTATGCTAAGTATAGATTTTTAGCTTAACAGTTTTAAGCCACGCTCATAATTACATCGGCTGCCCCGAGAGACCCCCCCCAGTTTTTTCATCCCACTTAAAGCCCTGCACACACAGAAGTGTGTGTGTGTTTCTTGTAGTATGGAGGGAGGCATGGTGGAAACAAAAGGCCGCGCATTTCATGATTTCATTTAAATCATGAAATGCGCGGCCTTTGGTGTCTACCATGCCTCCATATACAACAGAAACACACGCTGTGTGTGTATGTTGCATGGGCGCATGGTAGAAACGAAAGGCCCCAAGAGTGTCCCTGGCCTTTCGATTCTACATATTCATTTTTTTTAAATCACCGGATTTTGAGCTGATGTCAGGCTTGAACCTGCTTTCTCAGCTCGGAATGCTGCCAACCTCGCTCACAAAAACTGCAGCATTTTCATTATTATATACAATGAAAACATAGGTAGTTCTTATTAATTTTATGCAACTTACAACCATTGACAAAGCCAATAGTCCTGGCTTGCTTGTAGGTGTAATGTCACTCGTATTATATATCTGGAGGCAATGACAGAAGCACAATACCAGTTGGGCAGCACACTATGCTAAGTACAGATTTTTAGCTCAACAGTGTTAAGCCACGCTCATAATTACATCAGCCGCCCCTACGAGAGACCCCCCCCCCCAGTTTTTTCATCCCACTTAAAGCCCTGCACACACAGAAGTGTGTGTGTGTTTCTTTTGTATATGGAGAGTGACTGAGGCATGGTAGAAACGAAAGGCCGCGCATTTCATGATTTCATTTAAATTATGAAATGCGCAGCCTTTGGTTTCTACCATGCCTCCTTATTGTTCTATGAATGTTTTTGTTTTGTGTGTTTGCGTGCGTCTCAGCACAGGTGGAATGTGAGGGTAAGGATTATTTTTCTGTGGGTGTATTATTTGGTGTGTGTGCCTGTGTACTGACAGAGGGAGAGAGGGTTTCCCCTTGTATATGATCGTGTTTTATGTACGGATGTATGTGTTTCTGGCACACACAGATGGCATTCCAAAATTCGCACTTGTGTGGACTGTGGGATTACACTGTGCATGTTTGCAGCAGGATTGCGGAATGTATAACTGTAGAGTCCTGGCGAGTACGCCGTGTTCTATACTGCGCAAAATATGAAACACACAAACCCACGCCACAGTAGGTGTCTCCTCAACAATCTCGTCTGCAATGAAACACGCGCACTACATATAACAACCTGCTCTATCGCATTAAGACCTTCATCGCTATGGACAGATGGGCGTTGGACAAAAACAGGGTGCGCAAAACACCAGCAACTGAGAGAAATAAGACCTGCGGTAACCAGTTCAGCACATCAATGAGACCACATCCGAGTGTCAGTGGAAATGATGAAAAAAAGACACAGACATGTTTCCCTGTGAAAAGCGCAATGAAGGAAAGGTGTTTTACTACAGACCTCTCCTGCCTGGGTGTCTTTCTATTCCGAACACACAGCTTCCTTTCCCTTCAGGAGAACAGAAACGACCGGGAAAATGTGTAGGAAAGAACATTATGAAGCGCCGTGAAGCGGAAACTGTACAATTAGAGGTAAAGTTACTCCAGTGCACTATTTTGCCCCTCCAGTCGCTGCACGGGGATGCAATACCAATGCAGGTTCTGTTGCATTGATCACTGGTGTTCTCTATCTTTCAGCGCTGAATGGTACATCTTTCTGATTGAGGCATGGCTTGCATGGGGGCATTTTCTTTCCCCATTTCATAATTTACTCTGGCATTTTATATTAAACGTTTAAAACTTTTGGGCAGCCTTACTCTGTTTTTGATGTTTATGGCATGTGACACTTGTTTTTGCCTCCAAGTGTTAAATTCAGGTTTCTGGATCAGATTCTTGCTTTTCAAAACACCATGGTTCCCGTGGGGCACGCTTGCAGGCCTGTATCCTATCCGTGCTGTAGTTGGTGCTGGGCTGCTGCTCGTGCTATTTTGCATATAATACAGTCCTGCTTTGGCTGCTGCCTGTTGTATGTGATGCTTGCGAGGTTGCCACCTTTGCTGCACCTCTTATGCGCGTACAAGAAAACTGTCCTGCACCTGCCTGCTCTGTATCTGTACGGAGTGTGAGAGGGGACACTGTGCTGTCATTCCATGGGAACCCACCGGACGCAAGTTCTAGCAGTTATACATACTCGACAGGGCGCTCGCTTTCACTACAGGCTCGGAAATATTGCCCTGGTACCAGTCGCGGCTGGCAAGACAGGGAAGCGGGAAGGTATTAAAATACAAAAACTTACCTTCCTCCGCATCGCGCGCCGCCGCCTCAGCTCCTGCTGCTCCTGGCGCGTTTTAGGCAGCCTCCCTCCCCTCCCCTAAGCCAATCACAACGCTGCAATGGCAGCGTTGTGATTGGTGCGGTGCAGCGGACAGCGCCCCAACCAGGCAGCCTACATAGAGAAAATGTAGAGTGCGCATGACTGCTTTGATCGGCCCTGGGGCCGACCAAACAGTCAGGGCCCACAACAATGGGCTAACCACTCCCCCTCTGCCCTCGAGAAGGACCGCCCACCCGCCCTCCCCCAACCAGGCACTTCTGCTTTGACCGCCCACCCGCCCTCCCACAACCAGGCACTTCTGCTTTCTCGCAGTGCGAGAAGCAGAAACATAAAATGGTAGTTTTACCATTTTATGTTTCTGCTTCTCGCACTGCGAGAAAGCAGTGGGGTGACGCCCCCACGCCCCAATGGAGGAGCCGCCACTGAATCTGGTCTTTGGTTACTTATGTTCAAGGAGGTTCTGGCTTGGCAGTCCGGGATGGACTGTTCCTATTGGAGCAGGGCAAAGACTCATCTGCATATTACTGGGTCTAAGATGAGGTGGAATGGTGGGCAAAAAAAAGATAGGTTGGAATACTTCCTCGAATGATTGCCAACGGTTAGTCACCTACTGTGTGTTTTAGGATGGGTATTTACCACAACTGGTAAGTACCATTACCCCAGGATGAGGTATCTAACACGTGTGGTACATACCACTGACTCAGTTTATAGCATGAAAATTAGGTAGAGCTGCAGAATCAGTTTCAAACACATCAAAGCCTTCGTTTTATTTTTTTCCTGGGCCTCCCACCGTGATAAATGTCTGCAAGTTTGACCGTCTGGAATCAATCAGGGGAAAGCTATGTGGGTGTGATAATTACCACATAATTCCAATACTTTGCACAGGGATCGGAATTTAGCCCTGAACTTGTATTAAGGGCCAAAAAAGAAGCATCTTTTCCAGATGAGAAGTCCACACTGATGAAGTTGAAAAAAAGGATGCTAGCCCAAGAAGTCAAGGCAACCCCTGGTCTTAATCTTGTAACGTGAACTTAAAGTGGAGTTTTTCTGTGGCATGGAGGGAGCAGATAATGGAACAAAAACCCCTTCGAGGTGGGATCTGTGATATAGACTCCATCAACTGCAGACCAGCCTGGTTAACGAGCATTCACGGCTCTTAAATTAGCGCAGTAGCACTGCAGCTTATGGCACTTTCCCAATCTTACTCAAGAGTGTTTGGATGTGGTATCCAGGCAACCCCGTACGTCTTCCAGCAGCACTTCACTGTAGTGGAGCTCTTGGAGAGCCAAGGGTGTTCTTCCAGGGCGCCTTCAAGCAACGGGCAGACGGAACGGAGATCCTGAGAGCTCAAATGGAAGAAAAGTGCCCTCAAAGTGGGCCTTGAAGAGAAACACTCTGCATTGATCATAATGGCGCTGGTGGCTCAACACCGCGACAAAGAATAGTGAGAGCTATTCACTTCTGCCCTCTGGAGAGGCTACAGCAGCCGGAGGTGGGAGGTTTGAGCTAAAAGCAGCCTCTCATCCTGGTTCACTGTCCACAGGTCCTTGACAAGGGTTGGGGAAGCATAGCCAGATAAATTACAGGGGTTGAAGCTTAATTATCTCACGAGGAGCCTGAACGGATTGTGCATAAAAGAAGATTTTTTGAGCAGGCTGCCTCAAACACAGTCCATTTCTACTGGTCTCGTGCGGTGCGAATCAGCAGCAAAACATTTCCTTCTGAAACAGCCGGTTACTAAATTCAGTGATCAAGGAGGCCAATAAAATTAGCCAAGCTCAAAATCCTTAATTCTCTGTTTGCTGCTGAAAGATTTGACGTCTTTATATAATTTATCCAACCAACAATGAACGTTTTTTGTGCTGCAAGATGGGCACATAGTCACAGGCGGGAGCCAGGACTCCACCAAGGTATTCTCCGCTACCCCTTCATCTGGATAGATCTGTGCACACTGCTACGAGTCTAGAAAACTAAAGTGCCACGCGTTTCTGCCACAGCCACATTTTGAGCATTTAGAGCTATACCCTGGCAATATCCCCGATCCCAAGGTAACATGTGCTCTTCCTGTCGCATACATTAGAATTCAATCCACTGACTTTGCATCCTCTCTCATGCAAGAAATAATATGAGCTATGGAGGCTATCACAAAACAAAAAACTGATTGCTTTTTTCTGGGCTTGTTTTGCCTTAATTATGCCCATTTCTGGAGCCCTCATGAC
Organism: Calotriton arnoldi; assembly: GCA_963921515.1. Classification (NCBI taxonomy): domain Eukaryota; kingdom Metazoa; phylum Chordata; class Amphibia; order Caudata; family Salamandridae; genus Calotriton; species Calotriton arnoldi. The sequence goes on along the minus strand of CAWUFW010000013.1, from coordinate 6,695,062 downwards.
GAGCAATGTGATCATTTCTGGAACCCACTTCAGTAGATGCATACCCAGTTCTGGAGGTCTATGACTGAAGATCGGGAGATCTAAGCTGGAGACTTATGGCATTTCCTGGAGACCTCTTCAGAAGTATTATGACCAATTCTGCAGCACTCCTCAGAAGCAGGGGACACGTTCAAAACCTTTTCTGAAGCATTAATGGCAATTTCAGGAGAGCTCTTCAGTTGTATTTATGAAGACCTCTTCTAGAACATTACGGTCAACTCTGGAGACCTTCAGTAGTAGCACCCCCCTTTTTATTCTTTTCTTGAGGATTAAGACCATTTCTAGAGACATACTAGGACTTCTTTGGAAGAAATATACCCATTTTCAATGACCTCTTCTAGTGTAGTCACTCACATGTGAAGTCTTTGTTTGAATACAAGGTTTATTTCAATGAAATGAGGCTTCCAGAACTACACTTCATGATCTGTGGGATGATCCAGCAGTTAAACTAGAAAAAAAACACCTACAGAATAAAGTATCCATGCAATAGCAAATCGCAGAATTGCTGCCACAAAGTACATGAATATTAAAGTCTGGAACAGACAAAGGAAAAATAACTGATTAAAAGTAATGACAATTTAAAAAAAAGCAAAAAGGCTAGGCCAGTGGCATCATGTGCGCATGAAACACACCAACAGTCAACACCCACTGTCATAATCAATTGTGTTGCATTGGTGCTTATTGTTATTAAACACTAGTCTGTTGGTCAATCATGTGGCAACTGCACCACATCCATGTTCATGCAACAGAGGCCATGGACCATCAGCTACCCACAAGAAGTCCCTGCAGCAATGGGCAAACACATGGGATGTGAAAGACATCAGTGGCAATAAAGTACAACGTGACCCAGCAAACACTTGTGACCCCATATAAATCATCCCAGTGGTAGGAGACAGATTTTTTCCATTACACATGCAAAGGAAGGCATACAAGACTGCCTCGTGGAAATGTCAAGAATGGTTCACTCAATTGATTACACCCTGAAGTGTCACTCGAGGCGCCGAAAGGTGGATCTAAACGTATATTATTCAAACACAGATTCATAGAGTCGGAATTTGTAAATTGTCATAAATGCACACGCACCTAATTGAATGTAAAACCCAGCTACTTTATTAGTTTTTCCATCTGAGCGTGTCTGTGTCAGGAGAGGGGAAACTGGAAAGGCTTGCCATGAAAACTCTTGTGAACACTCACTAAATCAGAAGTTTAGGGCATTGGTTTGGATCGGCCTTTACCAACTTGAAGAGCTCCGAAAACTATCTCCACAAAAGTAAGTGATTGCCATGGTAATAATTATAATAGAACATGTCTATATTAAAGGCGGTATGGGGAAGGGATTTCTCCAAAGGTGAAAATATCTTCCCTCTGGTAAGGAAAATAAAAGTACCTTCTCCATATCGAAGGACCAATTGAGACAACCCACAATAGCAAGTATGATGCAGGCATGAGATATGGAAATACACAACTTCAACAGATTTCCAGGAGAACGCCCTGGAATTTTGCAAATCCTTAGAAGTAAGAAATGTACTCCAAAAGAAAGAGGAAATCTAAATGGGGCTCACTTCCAACCTATTAAACGTTCTGTGCATTGGGGTCCAAGTCTTTTCTTGCTGCATTTCAAGTGCCCCGTGCTTTGATCTTGTGACTTAAGCTACAATGTCTAAACAACAAAACCCTCACTATCACCACGGTAGGAAGACCATGAAGGATTCTAACAAGAAAGACGGAGTGAACTACTTTTCTTGTAAGACATCAGCTACTTTCAAAGGACAATGTGCAGACGGAAGTGGCTGAGAACATCTTAAACGCAGTCACATGCGATACCCCCCCACATGCATTACGTCTCAGGTATGAACTTTAGTGCTACGAAAGACTGTCCTGCTCTTTCAATGGGCTTATCGTATTGAAATCTAGAACAAAAGACTTGCACTCCTCATAAAAGAAGTGTTCGAACACAACGTTGACAATGTTGGCAATAGAGATGAAGAGAGCGGATAAGGATTTAACAAGCCGCCATGATCCTTTCCTGAAGTGGGTCAAAGTGAAATGTTCATGCACATGTCTACGGGCTGTTCTCTCTGTGCATTTGGTGCACAGTCCAGTGCACTGGTTGAACAGTACTAGAGTGCAACTGAGAATTAGGGGAACGGCCCATTTTCCATAAAGAGTATCTGGAAACATGGAACCTATGTACAAGTCAGTGTTTCTCCACTCTAGCAGGGTGATTGGATTAGGCAAGAAATTAGAACAGGCAAGGGTTGATAAAGGAACATCACAAAGGCAGCCCCAAATGTTGCAGTGAATAGTGTGACACAATTTCAATCTGTACAGAGTAAGGCTATCCTTTTGATGATTTGACCTCCAGCCAGGTGAAGAAAAGTGTGCACTGTTAACCTACTAATATGTAGAACAGAAAGGGCATTGCTCTGCTCAGATTCACACAGGAACCTTTTCCTTTTAAGAAACATTCAGAAAATAGTTTACTTCTGTCTTCCTAACATTAATTAAGAAAAAATAGAAAGCTCTGTTAAATCTGTCACAAAATGAGGAAAGCTTTGGACGAACGTATCCTCTCCAACTCCCACACATCCAAAGAAGCACTCCAAAAACAGATATAGGGACAAATAGTGTTTTACGGCGTACCTGCTCTGCCAAATTTTCGGGCTGCCCACCAGATTTATAGGGGGGGGCAGACTGTCAGGTTTACATCAACAGTGTAAAATGTACACAGTCTTCGTAAACCTTCCTCCAACAGCTAGAGGAAGTAGGGACTGTCGGACATAAGCCACCCGACCATCTGCCCTATTTAGACTGGGTGGTCAGATGGCTTTTTTTTTTTTTTTACCTGTCTATACCTAGTGGTGAGAGCCAGCAGAAAAAGAAAAATGACTCCTACATCAAGAATGGAAACTCCATTGGTATGTGTGGGACATTTGTTTTTAGTTTTCAGAAACAAACTCCCGCTTTTAGAGTTTGTGTATGACAAAATGAAAACTTTTGAAAAGTTTGATGGCTGGCCATCATGTTTAACTGAGCGATCCATCCAGGGACGTCTTAAGGATTTTGGGGGCCCTGGGCCAAACATATTTTGGGGGCCCCTGTTGAGAACAGTTTTGAATTCATGATTCAATTTCAGCTCTTTCATGCAGTCTTTGGCCAGATCACTAACAGGCACACTTGTCCAAATTCTAAATGTGTTTACATCTAATATTTAGGGATAGTGATGTGTGTTTTCAATATTGTCACACAGCAGTAGCTCACTAATATTGCTGCAAATAATCTCTGTGACACCCTCCCATTTCTTAAATGTGAGGTCCTGTTTTGATCTAAAAGAAAGTTTTTTGTATGGATGTTGCATGAAACACAAACACAACATTTCTCTGCAAAGTGTCTGTAATAGACTCTCACATATCGCCCACAATTAAAATAAATTAAAGGAAAAATGGTATTTAAAATAATCTGTTTAAGAATTAAGGTCATCAGGGCAAGACTCTCTGTAGAACAGAGCTGGCTCTATCAGGGGGCCCCCTGAAAGACTGGGGCCCTGGGCCAGAGCCCACTGTGCCCATGCATTAAAACGTCTCTGGATCCATCCACTGTTTACTATAATCAAAGGAGCCGCCATGTTAGTGGTTCCTGCTTTTGTAATGAGATGTCTCCAGGACCAACAAACATCGCTAAATTTGGCAGGCAGCATAACTGCAAGGTGGTGGACGCAAAATTCTCTGCTATCCAGTCTGCTATCACTCCTTCTGCCACACCCCAAATCAGGCCCAGAGAGTTTAAGTCTTAGCTGCTGCTGCTATGGATTCATTGCTACAAGGGTTTGTGACCAAGAGTCTTTGATTCTAGGAAGCATGTTATCAGAGGCTATTCGAACAAACTATCAGCCTGTCCAGCTAAAGTAAATACACGTCTGGATCCCTGGGAAATAAATAAAGTTTGAGTCAGATTGTATTTTTTAGCCGGTGAATTTGAAAGTTCAAATACCACTCAAGCGGCAACTGATAAAACATTTGAACATATATGTTGACTTAATCAAAAGATAAAGAAAGATTTTGCAGGCCACATCATGTCCCTGGTGCTGGGTCACTCTTTTCTCAACAATGGCACAAAGGGCTTAAATAACCCGAAGGACTGACCATAGTACCCATGCCACCTCAACCATTCTAGATAAAAGGATAGGGTGGCCCAGAAGAGGTTGAAGGTTCTTGAAAAATTCAGCATCATGAACATTCCGGCTTAAGGTGGAATCAGCATGGAACATGACAGGCATGCCTTTATAAAGAAGGCTTTATAGCCAATTACTCAGAATTGCATAACTAATGCTGGAACGTGGCAGCCTCCTTGGAGATCTTTAAAAACCTGGAAACATGTTAGGGATCGACAGAAAGCGGGCAACTTGGTAAAGGGTTTGACACAATGAACTTAACGGACAAGTTACTTACCTTCGATAACACTGTATCTGGTAGAGACATGATTTAGCCGCAGATTCCTTTCCTTTGAATTTCCCAGGCATCAGAATGGATCCGGAAGTTTTTTCTTCAAGCAATACCTGTGACAGCCGGTAGGTGGCGTCGGTTGGCTCTGCATGACATTGTCGTCTGCCCCGGAAGTGACGTCCGACTCACCTATAAAGGCGCCACCTCGGCGCGCTGACATCAGTTACTTTCCACAACAGAAAAACTGAGCCATGAAGAGTACAGACATTGGTGAATTTGAAAAAACTAGGGACCTGAAAGGGAACAACCTTGACCCTAGAAACTTGTCTGCAGTGTGGGAAAGATGGGTGGGTCAGTATGGAATCTGCAGCTAGATCATGGCTCTACCAGATAAGGGGTTACCAAAAGTAAATAACTTGTCCATCTGATAGAGACATCTAGCAGCAGATTCCTTACCTTTGAATAGGTACCCAAGCAATACCATCTCTCGTGGAGGACTGGGGACAAATTCTAAATAAGGAAGTCCTGCAGGACCGAACGGACGAAGTGCCCGTCCCTGTGGACCCGAGTGTCCAGGCAGCAGTGTCTGGTGAACGTGTTCAGAGATGCCCACGTCGCTGCCTGGCAGATATCCAGGACTGCAACTCCACGTGGTAGTGCAGTGGTCGCAGCCTTCTCTGGTGGACTGAGATCTTAGGCCTTCAGGAGGCTCCTTTTTCACCAAACCATAGCAGATCTTGATGAAGAGAACGATCCATAGAGACATGGTCCGCTTCTGCACCGCCCTACCTTTCTTCGCACCAACATACCCCACAGTTGGTCGTCCAGCTGGAAATCTTTAGTGCGGTCAGTGTAGAAAGGCAACGCTCTTTTTGAATCCAGACAGTGGAGTCACTCCTCTTCCTTAGAGGGATGTGGAGTAGCGTAGAAAGTGAGCAAGATGACCAATTGTCCCACATGAAAAGGTGTCACCACTTTCAGAAGGAAAGAGGCTCTAGTGCAAAGCACCAATTTGTCAGAGAATATCATCACAAAAGGGGGCTTGGACAATAGAGCCTGCAGTTCGTTCACCCATCTGGCAGATATGATTGCCACTAAAAAGGCTGTTTTGATAGTGAGCAGTCAGAGGGGGCAATTGTGCAGGGGCTCGAAAGGAGCACACATGAGGAAGGTGAGAACCCAATTAAGGTCCAACTGATGCATAATGATGGGTGACAGTGGTTACATATGTACAAGACCTTTTAAGAATCTATTTACAATAGGTGACTTAAATAAGGAGGGTTTGTCTGGCAGCCTCAGGTAAGAAGGCAAATACCCTTTCAGGGTGCCCAGAGCAGAGCCCTGCTGGGCAAGGGTCAAAATAAAAAGTAGAACATCGGAAAGGGAAGCTGAAAGTGGGTTGATAAGACTTCTCTGTGCAACATATTACAAATTTCTTCCACTGGAAGGCATATACCATCTTAGTGGAGGGATGCCTGGCTGACCAGAATACCATTGCAAACTTCTGGAGCAAGGTAAACCGCTGTTAACGGCCGCCGCTCAATTTCCACGCAAGAAGGTGTAGAGTTGACAGGTTTGGGTGGAGCACCCTCCCCTGCTGCTGCGACAGAAGATCCTCCTGAAGGGGCAGCCTGATAGGATCGATGCTGATTTGCAGGAGCTCGGGATACCAAACTCTCCATGCCCAATCCGGAGCCACAAGGATGACTTTGGCCTGGTCGTTTCTGATCTTCTTGACAACTCTGGGCAGGAGTGGTATAGGTGGAAAGGCGTACAAGAGGCCTGAGCTCCACTCGAGACGAAACGTCTCAGAGCGAGAGACACCTTGGAAACTCCAGCGTGCAAAACTGCTGACATTGCGCGTTCTCTGCAGAGGTGAACAGGCCTAACCGAGGCTCACCCCATTGCTGAAAGAGACCCGTCACCACCTCCGGATGGAGACGTCATTCTTGATTAGCTAGGAATTGATGGCTACGTTTGCCCGCCCTGACGTTCAGAGAACCTGCCAGGTGTTGAACCACCAGGGATATACCCTGCTGTTCCAGCCATGTCCAGAGACGTAGGGCCTCTTGACAAAGGGTCCACAACCCCACCCTGTTTGTTGCAGTACCACATGTCAGTGGTGTTGTCTGTAAACACCTGCACTAGCTTGCCTTTGATGGAGGGTAAAAAGGCTTTCAATGGCAGTCAGATCGCACAGAGCTCCTGCATGATGATTTGGAGTCCAGGTTCCACCAGAGTCCTCTGATCTCCACCTCTCCCAGATGGCCACCCTATCCCCGGAGTGAAGCATCTGTCACTACTGTGAGATCTGATTGGGGAGGGGTCTGCCTCTAACCGAATAGTTTGTCAGGCACCACTGCAGGTCTTGTGCAGCTCCCTCCGAGATCTGGGCCATGTCTGAGGGATTCCCCTAATGCTGCGTCCACTGGAACTTCAGGTCCCACTGCAGAGCACGCATATGCCATCTGGCATGTGTTACCAGCAGGATGCAGGAGGCCATGAGGCCCAGCAGCCTCAGTCAATCTCACGGAAATCCAGGATAAATACTGAAACATCTGTATCACAGCCTGAATATCCTGGACTTGCCGCTTGGGAGGATAGGCTCAAAACCGCACTGTACCCAGAGCTGCTCCGATGAAAGGGAGCGTCTGAAAGGGAGGCCAGTGTGACTTTGGCACGTTAATAGTGAACCCTAGCGAATGCAGTAGGTTCGCCATAGTCTGGATTTGGGAGACGACAGTCTGAGTCAAGCCCGTCTTCAACAGCCAGACAATGAGTTAGGAAAAGACCGATACCCTGATCTGCGCAGAGGAGCCACGACCACCCCCATCACCTTGCTGAACACTTGAGGGGCGCAGGTGCGGCCAAAGGTGAGCTCAGTGAACTGAAAATTCTCATGGCCTACCGTTAACCGCTGGTAGTTCCGATGGGAAGGCAGGACGGGAGTGGGGAAATGTGTGTCCTGCATGTCCAACGCTAACATCCAGTCTTGCGGGCCCAGGGCAGATAAGGCCTGATCTAGTGTGAGCATCTTGATATTTTCCTTTTTGAGGAAGTAGTCGAGGGCTCAAAGGGCTAGAATAGGACTAAGGCTTTTTTCAGGACCAGAAAGTAGCGGGAATAGCAACCACTTCTGGTACCGGCACCCTCTCTATGGCTCCCTTGGTCAAGAGAGTCAAGACTTCCTCCCAAAGTAAAATTAAATGATCCTCTGTCAACCGGCAGTAGGATGGGGTGAGAGGGAGTAGCCCCTTTGGACTATCTTTAGGACCCACCTGTCTGATGCGAAGTACTGCCAGTAGTGGAGGCGAGGTGATGGCTGATCCTGCCAACTGGCCGCCCATGGTCTGGAAGGGCGAGACTAGGAGGGCTTGGAGGCTGAAGCTGCCGGAGGAGGGTGGACAGACCTGACCGCCAATGTGGTAGAAGGAACCGTGCAGGGTCTACTGAACTTGCATGGCTCAGTGGCTGGTGTATGGCTGGCGCAGCTGCAATCACCTTCTGTAGCCACAAAAGGGGCAACAGGCAGACTGGGGATGTGGGGTCACTCAGAGGTCCAAGGACTTGGCCGTAGCCTTTAAGTGCCCCAGCGCTGTTTGCCTTGTCTCTGAAGAGACAGGTGCCATCAAAGGGCATGTCCAGGGGCGAGGCCTAGACATCCCCTGAAAAGCAAGATGTTCTCAGCCAGGCGTGGCGTCTGACAGCCACCATTGATGAAATCACTCTGCCCAGCGAGTCGGTTGATTCTAGTCCACATTGTATGGCAAACTTTGCTGCATCTCTCCTTTATGACACTGCTTGGGAAAAGAAGGCCCAGGCCTCCTCCAGGACCTGTGGCAGCACTTGCGCAACCGGTTTCCACAGAGTGTGGGAATAATGTCCCAATAAGCATGTGATGTTCACCAACCACAATGCAAGGCTGGCGGAAAAAAAACTGTTCTTGCCCAAACTATCCAGCCTCTTGGATCCCCATACAAGGGAGCAGAAGGGAACGCACCCTGGGATGTAGAGGCCTGGACTACCAAACTCTCTTTGAGGAAATTGGGGGTCGCCCGGAGCAGGAGACTGTCCTATTCACAGAAGCCCCTGTGCTGGGCTTGAACCAGTTCCTTAGAAGGACGTCCGTCGGGTCTCATTAAAACGGGAGTAGGAGTTACGAGGAGGAAACTTCGGGCTGTTGCACCTCCGTCAAGATGTTAGTCTTGATCGAAGCTGAAGGCCAAGGACCTCAGTCGCCCTATGCACCACCGAAGCATAAGACGCTCCCTTCTCCGTAGCCACGGCAGGGGGAGAAAGCATGCCAGTATCTGGAGAGGTATGCAGTGCATCGGCCTCACCCAATTCCATCAGATTGTGGCTGGGGGCATCAGGCGCATCAGCATCAGGGCCTGCACCAGGGAAGGTCGCAATGGAACAAGCTGTGCCGCTCCAGATACATAGGGGGATATTGGCACCGGGGCCTGAGCACACCGGTGGGAGTCAGCCTGCCCAAAAATGAGGCGCATTGCCTCATAAAGTTCACAAAATAATGCGGGGTCACTCCGTCTCCCGGAAAATCAGTCACAGAACAGATCCAGGTGCAGGTTCTGTAGAACGAGGCCTTGAACGCCAAGGCTTCTCTATCACGTCGACCAAAGGACAGGGAGAAGTCGAAGCACGATTCGACTTGTGTTTTTGTGCCCCTTACCTGAATGTCCTGACAATTTCAAGTGGGACGAAGAGGACTTGGGACCCCTGGAGCAGTGCCGAGACATTCCTCTCGACTGGGACTGTGACCTCCAAGGAGTTGAGCGATGCGGTCTCACCTGCTGGGCGAAAAGCAGCTTTAGGGACCACTCCCTCAAAGCCTTTGGAGCCATGGCCTGGCAGTTGGAGCATGAATTTGAGTCATGGTCCAACTCCAGACACCAGAGACATACCAAATGCAGCTCAGTCACCGACATGACGCAGTGACAGGCGCCGCACGGCTTGAACCCTTTCTGGACATACCTACACACCAAAAGGGGGTGACAAAAAGTACAAAAAAAAACCTGTCAAAAAGTGACAAAGGGTAGCTCTCTTCACAGATCAGCGCTTGACTGGGGCGGAGAAAAGAATGGACATCAGCGAGCCGCGGTGGTGCCTATATAGGTAACGCAGATGTCATATCCAGCGCGGATGACATCACGTGAAGCCAACTGATGCCACTTACCAGCACGCAGGGGTATTGCTCGAAGAAAAATCTTTCAGATCAAATCTGACGCCTGGGAAATTCAAAGGTAAGGAATCTGCTTCTAGATGTCTTATCAGATTAAAAGCGATAATTTCCTTTTTTGAAAAGATGGAAAATGGAAGAGCTAAACATAATAAAAGGGGGAAATTTGTCCTGCCTGCAGTAGCAATAGTGGAGCATTGCCTTCACTTTAACCTGGGTTAGATGAATGCAGGAGCATTTGGACTCTTCATTTAGTACAGCCCATTCACATGCTGAGAAGTGTGTCAATGACAGACATCTCACAGATTCCCCGTCCCAACTCTCAAAAGATTCTTAATACCATTTAGATTTAATAGGATGGCAGGGTTTTATTTTTGAGACAAGAGGAACACTTGAAGGGTGTATCCCGGTAATGCAGACAATTCAATTAAATGCAGCCAGACGAGGGTGTAAAATATTTGAAGAGGGTAATTGTTAAAGCGTTCTCTTTGCGCTATAAAATTCTTAAGAACGATAAAAGCTTAGTCAGTTCAAACTAGTTGAATTCGATCAAGTGGGTAGTATTCATATGCCTGCTGGCAAAACACTGTTATTCCAATTAACGTAAGGGGTCTGTTTAACACAGTATTCTCTTAGCAGATAGATCTATGTAAAAAAAAAATAACTGATATTTAATTCAAACACACCTACGCCGTTGAATTATGAATGGCCTGGTACCTCTGACCAATATATGGAGATAAAGCAAAAGTGCATGCTGCCTCGACACCAAGAGGATTAGAAATATAGGTTATATTTTTATTTTACAAATAGGGGAAAGGTACTCGATTGCTCATAATGGTGACCCGTCCCCTTCAATATTTGTTGTCATGCTCTCTATACAGCAAGAGATATCCCGGTACATGTGTATACAAAACTTGGACTCTATACATCAGAAGGAAGGGGGGAAAAAAAAGGTCATTCAAGTATTATGGTAAACAAATGATTTAGGCAGGTTAAAGTATGTCAAAAATCGATTGGGTGGTTGTTTTAAAATCCTGCACTGAATTCTAACAATACATAACATAAACAGAGCATGTTATCATCAGTAAACAGACTGTCTTAAAAAGTTCTCACGTGAAACGCATTGGAAATTTTAACATGTTCAAGAGGTAGATCCAGCTCTGCTAAGGAAGCAGAATTTAATACAATGGGCTGGCTGCAGAAATATACACTGGGACTTCTGAAACAACTGTAATACTTTATCACACATGAGCAGCAATTTCATTTTTTTAGTACAAGTAAACAGTGATGTCATAACAACTAGCCCATAGTACATATAATGTGCATATCATAATACAGAATTTGCAGAGTGCCCAAGGTGATGGAGGATTTTAATAAAATACCATCACCTTGGTTATCAAACAATGCATGGGAATTAACAAAACAACTCCTCACTTTCAAAGGAAACCCATCCATATTAAAAACCATTCCAAAACCAGGGTCCTATGAAGCCTTTATTGAGACAGATAATCGGAGTATGAAGAAGGGCATAAATACAAAACCAACTTCAAGGTTCTAGCAACATGGCTAACTTACTGGGCACATCTGAAGTGGAGAAAATGAAACAAATGTGAGGAAAATAAGTACAAAAAGCATAACAATTTTAGAACTTTGAAAAACAAGGGATGTGTACAATCCTATATAAACCTTTGGATTTCAGATTTCAAGCAGGTGAAGACTATTTGGACAGAAATGTTGCTTCCTGGACGGTGGCTTGTCCTACATTTCTGCAATCAACACTTCAACAACATTACCAGCATACAATGCTCCATGTCACCCCACACAATAAGCACATGTGGCCGCTCCAGTGTATTGTAGCTATAGATTATGGTTTCACAAACTACCCTGAGATAATAATTATTGCATGCAGTTTCTTCAGATGCGTTACAATATTCGTTTCTCAAGCATAGGAATGTATGGAGTACAAAAGGTGCAAGAGAACTTAACAGCACTAGGTGTAGGATTAGGACGTTCCCGCTCCCATTTGTTGGCTCATTTTAAACCCCGTGGATTCTACAAGAGCTCAGGTTTCATCTTTTCAGTTATGCAGTCAAATATTCAGTTTGAATGATGGGCCCTGTGGGCCATGTTTTGCTCAAGAGCAGTCTAGTTGCACGTCCTGTAACAATGAAAACTTTGCTGTGCAATATGTCTGATAGTGGCAGATGTCTTCGGTCACACTGTCCCTCCTCCAGACTTCGAGGTTGCTTGTCATCTTTTAGATGTCATGAGTTGATAGAAATACTTGGTTTCCAAAGGCGATGAATTTGCTATTATACTGCGTGCATTGCTCAAGCATGCACAGCTCTATGCCATGGGTCTCTGCCAGGCTGCGGACAAACCAGCACCAAACAACCCCTAAAGTTCCTTCCTCATGGCTCTAGTAATTTTCAATCATGTTGATGTTGGGTTACTGAACATAAACCTCCTTTGTTTTAACACGTGCTCAGTGAACTGTGGCTCAAGGAGGCAGATGTGTTGCGTTGCTCCACGTATTGGTCCAGAGGCACAGTTTTTGTTAAGTCAGATCTTCAGTACCAGTCCACATTGAAAAGTCACTTGTGTTCTATTAAACTGACCCTTTCAATACCAACGAGGAAAGAAGCACCTATTTTGCAGTAATTTGCATTCTTCGGCAAGACGCACCATCAGATTGGCTCTGTGAGTATAGCACAACATCCATGAGTAGTATCAGTGTATCAACTTTGTGTATTACAGACAGGCCACTTATCTTATTCATGAACTTCCAGTTGCAGAAATATTTACTGGTTCATGTGACCGTCTATAGCCTACTTATACAGTAGAACAACTCACTACCAATTTCCCGTTCCTTTGAGGATGCTTCAAGTGACCAGTTACCACATAAAGCCAGATTGATTCCTAACAGTTTACCACCTTTCATACAAAACATGCATGCCAATGATGCTGGCATCAGTAGTCATGTGTTTCAGAAATTGCTTGGAGTGTTTTAGGGTTCCAATAACTTTAGTGCAGTATCCTAGGGGATGTTCTTACGTATCTTGTACCGCATACAAAGTCGTTGGTGGGTAGATGCAAACATGTCCCAAACACCATGCTACGCAGGTAATATGTCGATTTTGCGCTTAATTTATTTGAACCAACCCCTGCCTGTTTCTACTTTGTTCACCAGTTCTTCCCTGCCAGCTTTTCAGAAGATTTATAAATCGTACTCCTGCCCATCCATGCTATAGGGCAACAACTCACTATTTCTATGCCACTCCTGTCCATTGTTCATTAGCACTGCACTGATTTGTCACCAACACCCTTTACAACCATTACTTGTTTACTCAAAACGTGTTCGCTTGCTCTGTGCTCCTGGCCAACCAACTCATTGTAAACCTCAAGTTGGCCACTTCCCAGCCACGACCCCCGCAGTATGACTCTGCCACATCTCACGGACTCGGGGATGTCTTTACACCCATCGTCAATGTTTATTCCTCGCATGCATGCACCAAGCATGATCTAAATGTGTTCCCCTGGTGCCTCTCACCCTGGCGCACCACTACGCCTGGTGCTCTTTGCCATGAGCATACCACCACCACCACTGCCTGGGCTGGGCTGGTGATCTGCCCTGGTGCTCCTGGCTCCAAGTCACCACTCCTCCTGGGTTTGGTTGTCATCCTCCCCAGCTTGGCTCTGCTGCCCCCTCTGCAGGAGCCCGTCGCCTGCCTGGTTCAGCTTCTCCTGGAAGGAGAGCAGCAGCCTCTTGTTCAGGTGGTCAGTCAGAGTGAGTTCCTGGTCCCCGGAGGGCAGGCTCTGGGGTTTCTCGTCCTGTTCCATCCCATGTTCCTCCTCCGAGGGAGCCTGCTCTCCGCCTCGAGGAGATCCCTCCTCCTCCTGAGCACTCTCTCCTCCGCCCCGAGGTTTGTCTCCGTCACACGGGGCTCTCGTCCCACTCCCCCGCAGACTGCTCTGCAGCGCCGCATTCTCCCGCTCCTTTTTCTGCTTGCTGCTTAAGCCCAGCTCGCCCGGCAACCTACTGCCTTCCTCCGCCATCCTTCCCGGAAGTAGATCTTGCCCGCCACCGGCTCCCAAGGCACCGGAAAACAGACAGCACAGGCTGAAAATTAAACTTAGTCTGCGATTGGGTGACCAATAAATGTCATTGGCTGTCGAGCCTTGTGATTGGAGACAAGTCCTCCCATAGCAGTTTCCGATTGGTTGGTGGAGCTTTTGTTCATTGGCTGTTGGCGTTTTCCGGAGGGCGCACGTGCTGTCACTACGTTTCCACGGTGCGTATCCCGCCCATGTAGTGAGCGACCCTCAGGCTCTCCCCGGCCCTCCCGGTGACCTAGGGTGACCGCGAGACGGGGGTGACCCCGTGAGCGGACCCGCAGCCGGGGTGTAAACTCTGATCTCAGGCTGGCAGAAATCCTTCCGGCAGCATCCGTAACAGGCAGCCACCCGGGCTGTACATGTCACCGAACGTCACTTCCCGATCTTTCTTTCCCATCACCAGAGCGCCTCTGCACTGGTGTCAGGAGGAGTAGGGGCCCCCAGTGTGAGAGGCTGAACGTGTGCCCCGGGCCCTGCAGGATCTCCTGGGGCCCGGTCAACCGCCGGGGTCCCCGGGATTCGGTGAGTGGGACGTGCGGGGCTGCTAGGCTCCCCAGGGCCAGTGCCCACCTCTCTACAGAGACTGGGTCACCTGTCCCCCCATACCCACCAGACTTGTAGCCCAAGATTATTAGGGGCAGCACAATGGCATTGTGGCCTTTTACTTACGTAAGCCTTACATTGACAAGGCAGTGCATTGTGGTAGTTGTAGTCCTGGTTCATTTCAGTTGCATTCAGTTTCTGTATTCCAATGGTTTGTGGAAGAAGAGACTACACAGGATGGCGGGCCTGTGGTGCACAAATGACACCCCATTGAAACGCACTGCAACTAATTTTACTGGAGTGCTGCTGATTCTCCTCACTGTATGTAGTAGGCGTTGCTCTCCACCACTGCAATGGTACTTGATTTAATATACCTCGGAAAGCTGGAAGGTTGAATTGGCCTTGCCAGGGTCCGTACTTGTGATTTGCTGTGTGTCACATTCAAGCTGTTGGCATTAGCGTAGCAAGAATGCAATGGGCCCTGGTCCAAGCAAGGAAAATGGCCACTTTGACTGCTGTTGGGGTAGTAAAATACAGCAATTATCAGGGTTCAGTGGGCTCCGGGTCCCTGTGCACCTGCAGCACCAGTGGTAGCTATGCCCCTGGCAGTTGGGGTGTCTCTGGGGTGAATGCAGCTGCCTCTGCATCTGGAGAGTGGTTCTGTGAGTAATGACAATACTGAACGCAGTCTCACTGTTTGCCAACTGATGCTATACGTTTTTAGTGGGGACACTAAGTTCTTATCGTACATTATCTTGGTACGATGAGCACGTGCAGCAAAGATCTGTGAATCCTTACAGCTTGGCTTACTAACTCCATCTCTCTAGGACGCTTCATTTGCAGTCCTGGGCTTATTTTACCCAATGACAGCATTTTGCAGTTGTTAGTATTTGAGCAGTTCAGTTTAGCCAGATCAACTAATGTACCTAGAATTGTTAATTAGCCATTGTGCTGGTTACACTACACCGAGAGTCAAGTCTCTGCTCGGACACCTCATTCTTTCCCTCTTGAGGTGTAAAAATGAGTGCTGTTGATATTGATAGTCAAGCCCTTTGTTTAACATTCAAGATCCTTCTGTGTTTGTTGAATGCAGGACATAAAACCACAAACGCTTCTTTCAATTTTTTCATGCTCTTGTCCAAGTTAGATGTTGTTTTACTCTGGTCTTTGGGTAATAAGTTACTCCATTGATTCATCCGAAAATAGCAACTGAAATGGGAAAGAAGGGTCCCTTGCTATGATCATTAGAGGATTTGAAAGTCCCAGAAAAGGTACAAGTTGTATTATGCACCATGTGCCAATGTTCTAAAGGGACCCATGTCTAATTTTGTTGTGCTTGCTTTTGTAAATACATGTCCACGCTCCAAATTCATTTGGGGGACTTATGATTTTTCTAGACAAGAATGATGTTCAGGCAGGAAACTCCTGATTTTTCAACACAAAACGTACGTTATCTTAGTTTTGTCTCTAGATTGCTTCTACACCAATGCAAGCAAAAACCCTGCAATTTTTATCTGTATTCTAAATCTCTCGCTTAGATGTTACCAACTCTTGGCATGTATGTTTATATGTACAGTCTTCCAACCCCCATTCTGAACCGCAAAGCATGAATGGAATGATCATATTTAAATATGTGTATATTTATGGTATTTCTATAGCGTGGACCTACTCAAAATGCTGCGTGTGATTGTTATTTCGTCTTTCTATAAGGGGAGCAGTGATCCATAGTATCTTTGAAGGTGCCTGATGATAATTTAAGTGGTGTGCATTTATAATCCTAGGTAGGATATGTTCTGTGCAGGCTACCACAGAAGAAGCCATATTCAAACCCACCTTACAGATTACAGAACCGTACACGAAGGGATCCAAATTTCGTCTTAAGGTAAGTCTCTTTGCACGTTCCGGTCTGTCACAAGTGCATCAACTTTCAGGTACATATCTTTAATTCTGCAAGAAGCTGAAGACCTGGCTATTCAATTAGTCTTCTTGCAGGACCATCGAGATTGCCTGCATTCAGGCCCAGCCTGACCACAGGCCTTCCCTCACCTACTCAGCGCCTGGATACCCTCACGGGTGACAAGCAGCGCTCTACAAATCCACCTTATATTTAATTACATTTCATTAAAATGTGCTTTGCCTTGTTGTGGAAACTCCACTGTAATGGTATCTAAGATAAGTGTGTGAAGATGATACCCTAGCCAGATTTTTAAAATGTCTGCATTAAATTATTTGTTGTTGCTGGGAATCTAATTGGAATCCTTTTACATAGTGGTAATCCTGAGCATCTGAAATGTTGTTTACCGGAGTCTCAACGAGCTGCCCTGTGCTTTCAGTTTTTTCCTTTTAAAAGAAGGGTATCTTTTCAACCTTCTCTCTTTAGGCTACATGACTCAGGCCTTCGCTTTTCTCATCACAATGAAAAGAGAATGCTTGGCCGGTTTTCTCATTGTTATCCACGTCCTCCAAGCCATACTTTTCAAATGAAAGCAATATTATTATTATAAATGTTATTATTTTTGTTTTGGCGAAACGTAACTACAGATCCTATAATCCACCTTTTGGATTCTGGCTGAGCATGATCTTCTTATGCGCCAGATCAGTCTATTGTGTCGCTGAGGATGCATGCTATTCGCAGTTGGATGTTTGTGACTACAACCCATGTGTCCAGAGAATGGCAAGTGCAGGTTAGCGTTGTAGCATTTCTTACACAAGGATCTCAACACAAAAGGTTCCACTCCAAACCTGGTAGTGTTAGTTCTTTACTTTATTCATGCAGTATTCGCTTACCTCCTACGCCGAGGACACACAGATTGTGGTTTCTATGACTAAAGCTGATCAGAACACTTGCTCCAGGTTTCATGACTGCATGCTGGCAGTCAGCGACTGGATGGCAAAAAATTGCCTAAAACTGAACTCTGAGAAAGCAGAGGCAATTCTTTACGGTAACCAAACCTCCTTTTGGTCTCCTTCCTGGTGGCTTCAGGAGCTGGGTACTAGCCCAACCCCAGTTAGGAAAGTACGCAACCTGAGAGTTCTAGTAGATGACCAGCTTATGGGCCCAAGTGAATGCGGGCACTTCAAGCTCTTTTTACACTTCCAGGACCTTTAAAAAAAGTCTTGTCCTGCATTCCTACCAAGCTTCAAAAACTAGTCACATCTAAGGTCCTTACGAAAATGGACCACTGTAATGCTCTTTATATTAATATGCAACAGCAACATCTGAATAAACTGCAGATCCTGCAGAATGCGGCAGCACGACTATTGTTGAGAATTCCCAAGTTTCAATCTGCATCAGTGGCACTAAAACAGTTGCATTGGCTGCCTGTTAGACAGAGAATCGCCTTCAAGGCCCTCTGCATTACTTTTAAGGCCCTTCATGGAATAGGACCTGCCTACTTGAAATTCAACTGGTATATGCCATTGAGAATACTATGCTCTTCCACAGCCAAAAATGCCTGGGTTGCAAGATTTAAACGTGCCTTGGAGGGAGGGGAGGGGTTGTAAGTTGTGCTTCTAAATCCTGGAACACCTTGACACTTCACATCGAAACCATTAATTCTATGCTCCCTTTCAGGAAAGCTCTCAAAACTTCCCTTTTCACAACCCAGTAAGCACCAGGTTTTTAGGCTTCAGTCTGACATAAGCGCCAAGACAACTCCAGGTATATGTGCGTTCTAGAAATTAATTTAACATAACATATTGTACATTTGCAGTGTTGTTGCTCCACCTCGAAAGCTATGTCCCATGCAAGCCCCCTACAGCCTGAGTAGGAAGAGCAAAGTGGGGTGCATTGAGGCCCTTCAACGATGTTTCTAAAATGAAATGTTATCTGACATAAAGCGTCTGCACTGTAGTGTGTTAACGGTATATGGGAGGCGCCGCGCTGTTCTTACTCGTTCCTCTTCCTTAGTTGCAGCCCACCCTGAGGCATGCCCAAGAAGTTCCAGGGCGAGAACACCAAGTCCGCCGCTGCCCGGGCACGCAAGGCGGATGCTAAAGCAGCAGCGGATGCTAAGAAGCAGCAGGAGCAGGAGGATGCTCTCTGGAAGGATGATGACAAACATGTCTTGAGAAAAGAGCAGAGAAAGGTAAGTGGGTTTAAAGAGGTGAGGGCTGATTCATATCAGGCCCCTTGTCTTTGTATACTCTGGAGTGTGCACAGTGGGGCTGTGGGTTGGGAGTATCGGTTTTTCCACCTTGGGGTGGTCCTCTTGCTTGTGGAGTTGTTGATGGACCACATTCTTTGGGAGATGCTTGTGGGTGATCGACTCGGGTAGCTGTGAATGTATGTGCTATGGGGATCGGTGTGAGTGGCTAGTACTTAGACCTAGGTGTAGTTTGTTGGTGCAGGCATGAATGCAGCCTTGTGTGAAGGTTCATGTGGGTAGTCCTCTTTGGGAAGAATGTGCCAGGTTATCCTTTAGAAGAGTTATGCATCTAAAAGCCTTGGAGGATGCGTTGGGAAGGCAAGTGTCATCGGTGGTGTGTATTGACATCCTAGGCCTGTTGCCCAGAGCAGTGTGTGTTTATGACACATACAAAGTGTCTCAATTGTATTAATGATCAGTAATACAATTACATTACACTTCTGCTGCTTTTCTGGTCATTGGGTGGAAATAATTGGTGTTAATTATCACCCATCTCAGTGGTACCAATTTAACAGCCTCGGAAGGAAAATCACCCATTTTGATCCTCATTTACCAAGAGAGGCAAACGCTTCTGCCTTCTTCGGTTTAGATTGTGAAACCCCCTCTCGCCATCTCTGGCTAGGAGAGAACTTGGTAGGCTTCAGGAAAAATACATCTACCTTTCTCTTAAAGCTTGTGAGTTTCCTTGTGGGCTGTTAAGGCCACTTCAGTCGAAAATCCGTTCTCGGCTGTCAAAAATGTAAATCCGTATTTGTAAAGCGCGAACTACTCACCCTTAAGGGTCTCAAGGCGCTGGGGGCCGTCGTGGAAATTGAGCTATTGCCCAGAGTCACATGGTGCTGAGCTGCTGCCGGAGCCGGGGATCGAACCGTGAGCCCTGTGCTTCGAAGTCAGCTGCCCTGGCCGCTGCACCACACCTCTCCACTAGCTGGCTGTCGAGTCTGAACAGCTGTTGGTGTTATTGCTTTTCAAGTGACTTTACTGTCAGTTGCAGCTAAAAGGGCTGTGAACTCGGCTGTAGTGTGACCTTGAGAATGAACAATGGATTTGTGACCAGTGACTGCTCAATGGGAGGTTGGTGGCTATGTAGTGGGTATATGTAAGAAGTTTATGCCACCTGTGTTCATCCTTAGGCAAGGCTACTGCGCCTCAGTTGGAGATAGTGGAGCTACAGTGTGGGTTTATGTAAACATTTTGTACATTTGTACATCCTGCGGCAAGGTTGCTGCACTTGTGTTGGTGGGATGGTGTGAGTATATTCAAGAAATTTGTATCACACACGCACTCTGCTGCAGTCACCATGCACTTGAGGTGGTGGTGTTATGAATGAAACCGTGAAACATTCTAAAATATTGTATTCTCTCCCTGTTGTCTGGCTCTTATTTATGTTTCTAGATTGTGTTTACATCCTCCTGCCCTCCTTGTATCACAGCCAGTTTGTCCCTGGACGTCAAATTGTCATAGACGTGTCCTGGGCCTCCGATATTTATAGTCTAGTGGAGGCCACACCAAAGAATTGTATTTTGTTAAGATTTTGGCAGAACGCTACTTCGTTTCAGAATAATATCTGAACATTTTCATGTTCGATGTAGGAGGCTCACAGTTACCTGCCTAGTATGGATGCTTAACGCACTCATGCGTCCAGAACCCACTCGTGTAGCACCTGCTTCTTTCCTAGAATTTTCATAACTCTTAATTGCTGTCAATTTGAGTTTCCGAAAATGTCATGCGTGTCACGTCTCCCACTGTTACTATCAGGTGTCCCTTGCTGTTCATTATATAGAATGGGCAGATAGGTCATTCTTAATGTGGAATTTACCTACCATGAGATATTTGAATGCGAGGCTTTGTGACTGACACGAAATGTGTGCATTTCGCAAGCAGAAAAATCCCTGAAGTCACCAGAGTTAGACAATTGGAAAATGTCCTGTTGTGAGACTGAGAAGAGTGTGTCCTTCATTGTCAATGCAGGTAAGAGGTCTTGGAGGCTGTATTTCATCTCTAGGTCACTGCTGAGAATTACTGTTTCCCTGGATTCTCTTTGAAGGATGAGCGTAAAGGTTATGTGCAAAGTACTACTTTTGCGTCTTGAATAGAAAGGAAAATAAAACACTTCATGGCCATGTTGGCCATTTTACCTAATTAGCCTGGAGCTTCAAACCGCTGTATAATGTAACATGGTGTGAATTGATGCTTGCGTGAAAAAGAAAAGGACAAAATGGCAGTTGGTGCCCACACAAAAAGCCACAGCACATTATATTTAAAAATTGGGCCTCCTGGAAATGTGCTACAGGATGGCGTGAGCATTGCCGGGATCAACAGGGGCACATACGAAGATGCTAATGCTTTTCCATATTCTGCATACATGTTCTGTTTCCAATAATGCAAGCAAGAAAACATAACGGTATCAAATTTACATACCTAGGCACACTGTAAAGTACGTGAAACAGACTGTAGTACTTCAATGCTGCAATCAAATCAGCGAGTGTCTGCGGAAATAATAAAACCAAAGGCAAATTTAAAATTAAGCACCAGTGAAAGGGTTGGCGACAGTAAGTGTAACCATGTACAGGAGATAAGAAAGGGAATCTGCATGGTGGAGTACATTCAAACGAAAGTACACTCCTGTAAAATGCAAGCATGGAACCCATTTGTGGTAGGAGGGTCATTAGAGTGATTGGCGTTGCCTAATCAACGAGTCTTTCTTTAGAGCAAGGGTCTCCAACCTTTTCTGTAATGAGAGCTTCTTCAGATCAGTTAAAATTGTAGTGAACTACTGCAGGCCAAGTAACTTCACATTGTTACCAGACACCCCCTCGCCCAGCTTCATTGACTTTAACCCTAATGTCCATGGAGCTCGATACTATGGTTTGAACAAAATACTGTCACTACTGGTGCTGTGATAGGGCTGCTATGTGCGTCAGTGAGCGCATGGTCTGTGAGGATGCATGAACATGTGTGTGAATTAATGAGAAATATGTTGATGGGTGACTGAGAGCCTGTGTCATATGTACTTGTGGCTCAGGACATATCTTTCGCCATATGTGCCACCGTTACATGTACAACACAAACATGCAAACATTTTTTTTTTAAATGGGAGAAACTTAAAGTGCAGAAAAATGTTGGGCAACAATGTTGATAAAAAGAAATAGTTCTCTGCACTTGATAGAACATTTTTCTGCACTTTAAACTTTTCCAATTTAAAAAAAAAGGCTGTATTTTTCAGTTATAAATATGGCAACGTGTCTACAAGCCGCTGGGAGCAAGATGCGTGCTGTGTGTAAATGTGACACTTTGAAAAGGGAGGAAATTCAACTGAAGAGTTAACTTTATTTTTTATATGCATTTCATAAAACTAATCATTTTAATTTCTTTCCAAGTCATAGTGTCTTTACAAACAGCAGGCATATTACTCCCAGTGTCCTGTAGACATGGTGCTATTTTTATAACCGAAAAATAGTCATTTGTTTAAATGTGAGGAATTTAAAGTGAAGAAACATGCTTCATAAAACATTAGGACTTAATTTGCTTAATTTAAAGTAGAGAAAAACATTAAGATGATGTTTCATAGAAACATTTTTCTTCACTTTAAATGTCTCCCATTTAAAATAAAAGGACTGTATTTTTTGTTATAAATAGGGCACTGTTGCTACCAGCCACTGGGAGCAAGATGCCTGCTGTTTGTAAACGTGACACTTTGTAAAAAAAGGGGAAATTAAAATGAAGAGTTATCTTAATTAATAAGTTAATTTTTCATTGTAATTTTCTCTCATTTTAAAGCATTCAGAAACATCATTTTGTTCTCATGCTCCAATATTGAGTTGAGAACAACTTTTATTTCAGAGTTAAATACCTCAGTGCTTCAATTCTGAACCTCTGTGACCCATATGGGTCATAAATCTGAGTGGAGCACTGCTCATTATCAGGCTTTGCTGTCTGCAGCCTGACAATAATGTAAAATAAACCTAGCCTTGCCTTAACTTAAAAAGGAAAATTCAACAGTAATTGCAGTTCTTAGTTAAAAATGAACCCAAGGCTTGGAGCTACTCTGAAGGTTTTTGCGAGCTACTGATAGCTGGTGATCGACTGGCTGGAGACACATTGCTCTAGAGTAAGGTGACCGGACACAAAGAAGTAGCAGAGATGCCAGTGCTCATCAGCATTTGCTAGGTAGGCCCAAAATAATTTGAGATGCTCGGGTGTGATAAAAAAAATATTGGGGCGAGGGGACAGAAAGATTAAAAGTGCTGGAAATAAAGTGATATAAAGCTTATTCTCCCTCGTAAGGTTTTCATGTGATATAAGCCATGAAGATAGTGTTTTGTAACCATTTTGAGTTATATAAATGAGTCATAATGCTAAAACATACAATTTTTGAATAGGATAATGCATATTTGTTCAGTTCGCATTATTATATACTGATTATAGTTCGCCTGGAAAAGAACAGGCCAACCAAGCAAAAAACAAGAGTTTAACATGAAGAGCCAATCATTAATTTGTGCTTCTTATCCACTGTTCTGCATCAGTCGACAAATTAGTATTATTCAGTACCCAGCGTTATAGCATGCAGGGGAGGGGTCCTTTCATCGATCTTTCACAAGGGGGTTGGTCAACTCTTCTGGCACTAAACAGTTATGCATTTTGCTCCAACCATTCCCTCAGGGTTATACAGTCCCCTACATATAGATGCCTCTCAAGGCAGTTTCTGATCCAAAAGTCTCTTTAGCAAGAGGGGGTCCCATATCGACAATATGTCGTGTCCTCCACCCGAGCTTTTGACATGGTCAGTATTTTACATTCTGCATCTACCCATCTTACTTCTGTCACCCACAACTTTCTATCTGGGGCAGTCCAGCTCTACTGACAAAAGTGTAAAAGACACACAATTGATGGACGGAATGCAGAACAAATCAAAACATTCACCCCCAGTCAAGAGATCTGGGTTAAATCCATCATTCTTTTGCTCACCATGCCACCCCAGTTTAGACCTGGCCAAATGCAAATCAGTCTTGACCCTGTGCCTCATGGGAACAGTCCAGCCCGAACTGCCAAGCCAGGTCCTCCCTGGACCAGAAACAAGCATCCTAGGACCAGTTTCGGGGTTTCACCCCTCTTCAGCCAGAATAGCTTGATTCCAGTGGCACAGTGAGCCCAGGACCCATGTCTGGGCTTACCTGGCGCACTTGGGGCGAGAAAGCAAAAGAGACACAATTGATGGACGGAATGCAGAACAAATCAAAACATTCACCCCCAGTCAAGAGATCTGGGTTAAATCCATCATTCTTTTGCTCACCATGCCACCCCAGTTTAGACCTGGCCATATGCAAATCAGTCTTGACCCTGTGCCTCATGGTAACAGTCCAGCCCGAACTGCCAAGCCAGGTCCTCCCTGGATCGGAAACAAGCATCCTAGGACCGGTTGACTTAGTGTAGCGTTCAATGAAGAAACAAGATAGAATAAGTCAGAACAAGCTATTAGGGTGTGGTAATATGGCTTTTCTAGTCACAGAGCGGGCTTTTGGCTCAAGCTTATCACCTGGTGCTACATTCAAGACCCCTGCATCTTTTCTTTGTGTCCCCCATTGTAACTTGACACTGTGACGAAGAGAATGAGCCGGGAATTGCAGACCCAGGCTTTACAGAGGGTTTGCAAAGACTTATCTATAGATGAACACAGCCTTTCCAACTAGTTTTGCCACCTGGCCGTTTTTGTTGTTGTTTTATTTGTGTGTTTTTGTTTTGTTTTTCTGACATTACCAGTATTTTAATGTCCCAGCTGTTACAAAAATATGAAAAATTACTCAGCCGATATTTCTCCCTTACCAGTACATGCATTAAACTGTAAATATAAAATGAAACCACTTTGATATGTACCATAGAGGTGCCTTAATGATCCATGACTGACAAGTCCACAAAGACCCAAAGGTCATGTTGGAAATTAATACAGGAGATTTCCATCTAAGCATCTTGTCCAGGCCTTTGCAGGATCTTAAAACGTAAACAAATCGGTGTTTTTATCTGGGAAAGGTGGCACCCAATCGCCAACTGAAGGGCAGATGTTAAAGATCTCATGAAGCTCTCCCGTCAGTTCCTCCCTTACTGGTCTATCTAATCATATTTGACACAATGCATTCTCCGTAACTGTATATCGGGGGTCATGCACCTCCTACAAATAGCCGGCATGATCATAGACCCTGGCCTGTATTTCTTGCTCCTCAACCCGCCAACTATCTACTTATTTAATATGATTACTACATTTTGCTCCTCTTTGTGGAGGGAGACATTGCTTGTGGTGTTCCACTGACATACTGGAGTTCTATTCCTGTCGTCTTGTTCCATCAGTTGTGCTGGAGGAAGGTCTGAGGCATGGCTTTGGAGAACCATGCATCCCTGCCTCAGGATCATCCTATCAAGCTGTAGTTTGGTTCTTCCCTCCTCAGGACACACAACAATCATGCTTGTGCGCTGAAGGCATGTTTGTGACACAAACTGAGACTCGGAACAATCTACCCTCCTTACCAAGCGTGACTGCTATCAGTACAGGAGGCTCTAGAGGATGACAGAGGTGGCAGCAAGAAGATTATAGTGGAACGGCAGGCTTTTTTACCTGGCAATGCCAAGGAGAATTGCCTACTAGCCTCTCATGCCTTCTTGAATCGATTAACCAATTCCCTGCAGTCTGGTTCTTAATTCACCCTGTGGGACTTGAAGATTGCACATGTCTGCGTGTCTGGGAAATGTGACAGGCTTGATCACACCTTCATTGGAATCCATTTTGTGTTTGCTACCCCCAAATGGTACCTAAGATAATGTGTTGGGGAAAGTGACTAGACAACAGTGTTAATTGCAAGGTCCTTTCCTGACATTTCATGGATTCTTTGTAGTAGGTCAAACTTTTGCTTGTGGAGGAGGGGAGACAGAGTGCCCCTTTGAAGCTTAGGCAGCTTCCACTGCCTTTTCCTAGACCACACACGCTTGCTTCCTCCCAAACATTCACTATAGAACTGGTTAAGTGTGACAAACTCCCTTTCGTTTGTACTGCTGCTTTGTCTTTCTCCTGCCGAAAAACGTTTTGCTCCATCTACTTTCCTACTACCACCTTGTAACAAAGAATGTGACTGTATCCGTCTGAGTGGAGTAAGTAAAGGTGCAAAACTAGTCTTAGCGCTGACTGATGGAATACTCACCTGCTGTCTGCATCTTTGGTATAAAGATGAAACCGAAACCTGTGCCATGATTTCTCTAACAGGGGTTTTCTTGAATGGCTAACTGTCTGAAATGAAAATTGTTTTTTGTAAAGCATACTACTGCTTGAAGGCGTCTAGGTGCTTTTGCTGCGGAAGGAAAGCAGCCGGGAAAGCAGAAGATTGATGACCGGAATCTTGACAAGGGGAGAAAGAGGAAAAACTATTGATTAAACATCCATGTTTTCAGGGCTTTCCTAAAGGCATGAAGACCTGTACATTTCTTCAGATAAAGAGGAAGGGAGTGCCATCTCTTGGCTGTACAGTAAATGAAACTCCTGCCACCTCAGTGTGTTCTCTTGGCTTTGGGGACCAGCACATTGAGGGCTGAAGAGGACTGGAAGATTC
The DNA here is from genome assembly GCA_963921515.1 of Calotriton arnoldi. Classification (NCBI taxonomy): domain Eukaryota; kingdom Metazoa; phylum Chordata; class Amphibia; order Caudata; family Salamandridae; genus Calotriton; species Calotriton arnoldi. The sequence goes on along the minus strand of CAWUFW010000013.1, from coordinate 6,668,985 downwards.
TGGATGGGCGGTACCAAATTAATTTCTGTTTCAGATGTTCAGGGCCAATGCCATTTAGTGCCTTAAAAGCAATGTAAAGTGCCTTGAAATCAACTCGCTTGAGAATAGGTAACCAGTGGAGCTGAGCTAAGGCTTGAGAACAAGAGAGATGCCTAGGGGATCCTAAGAATCATGTGCGGCGCTGCATTCAGCAGGACTTGTAGTTTACTTAGGTGTGTCTGCTGTCAAGAGCACAAGTGTGGTAACCATTAGTTTCTGCATGTTTTGGGGAATGAATGGAAAAAATCTTCCTCAACATTTTGAGAACAAAGAAAGCTGAGGAAGTCACTGCATTGATGTTTTTATCGAATGACAGTCTGTCGGAAATAATACCAATGTTTTTAGCTTTGGAAACTGGTGTGGAAGTGCTCTTAATTCCTGTGGCCACCAAGTAGGGGACTAGAAAGATGTATTGTTACCCAGCAGGAGCACCTCGGTTTTGCCAAAGTTAAGTTTTAAACTGTTATTGGACATCCAATTGCTAATCTCCATAATGCAGCTGTGGAATCAACTAGCTGTCTCTTCCAGGTTACCAGCCACTGAACTAACACGACTATCTGAGTGTCGTCCGCATAACTGACGACAGAAAAACCTTCTTTTTAGGTCTCGCAGACCTAGCGCTGGAGCGCGCATGCGCTCCTCGCTCTGCGAGGCTTATTGTGATCGAGATGATTTCGGAAGTGGACTTGAAGCCACGCCCATCATTTTCATTGGCTGGCGTCATACTTTATGGTAAACGCTGGCCTCCGATTGAAAGTGAGGCTTTTTTGTTACCGCCCTGTCTCCTTTTGGCCCCGCCCATCCAGACTCGATCGTGTACTGGCAGCGTGACATGGTGGGCTTTTTCTGGTGGGTGAGCACTCTTTTGAAACTGGCCACTGATGGGGACAATGGCGGCTGCACGCTATGGGACCGCTCGTTTTTTTTTTTTCTTTCTCAAACTTTAAGACTGAGCGTGGCGCCCGCTTCAGGGACACCGCGCTCGGTTTATTTATTTATTTAATCATTTTCAGCACCGCGCTCTGTTTTTTTTTTTTTTTTTTTAAGCGGGGGCTTCTCGACTTTTTTTTTTTTTTGGGGTGGTGGTGGTGGTGGCTGCTGGGTGGGCTGTCGGGAGGAAAAATGACTCTGGAGTCCATCATGGCGTGCTGCCTGAGCGAGGAGGCGAAGGAAGCCCGGCGGATAAACAATGAGATCGAACGCCCGCCGCGAGCTGAAGCTGCTGCTGCTGGGTAAGTGCCTTCTCCGCCTAGCCCCAGATCCAACATGTTTTGTGCACTAGTCCATTCCTCAGCCCTGCCGGCCACTTCTCAATCCCCTATCCCCGCTCCCTTCGCTAAATTTTAAACCATGGTAGTAAAAATGCTTAAACGTCACACTTGAGGACTAGTGATTTATGTGTTTCTTTCACAATACTGCCTTGCTGTCTTAGCCTGCGGGAGGGGAGGGGGCGCGGCTGGCACAGTCCTCGGCCGAGGGCACGTGTGGGCACTGGCTCTTGTGTAAATACCTGGGCAGAGCAGGGTCGTAAAGTAAGGGATGTGTGCATGTTTTTTTGCACTCATCCCTGTGTGCGCGATGCTTTCGGTACGCCTCAGAGAGGGAGTTTTCGAGCCATCCGCTCTGAATAGGGAGTGGTGCTGCTGTGTCTGTACCTTTCAGATTTCATTGCATACAAAGCGATACTTGCTCTCTTACAGCCGGTGGACTCGCTTGTTCAGTTCCACAAAAATATGGGTTGTCGTTGTATCGTGGGAGCAGAAATATACCACACTTCCTGCCCTTATGCATGCGAGGCAGCGGTGGTTGCTTGAGAATGGTTGGATGTGGATTTCTAGGCCCTCGGGAAACACGAGCGCAGGAGAGGGCGTCTGGAATGTGAGAAGAAAGATGGCAAACGCAAAACATAGATAGCATGCGTCAGGCTTGTAAGTTGATACACGTTTTGGTGCAGGTCGAGTCTATTCGCACATGCCTTGTCACGCATGGCCTTTCATGTCTCCGTTGTCATGTACTGCTTTGGCATGGCTACGTTGTTTGTGTGCATTACTCTGCACAGAACCAAGGCCCAGATGAGGAAACGCAGTAAGGGCGGGATGGAAACGCAGCCCGTGTTACAGAAGGCGATGGTGTACAGTGGGGTTCGAATGCACCCATTTTGTCTCGAGAATAGTACGCCCTGGATGGACACAGTCAAGTAACTTTTCGCAATGAATAAGCTAAATGTTATCTTGGTTTCAAGGCCCATGCATGCTCCCTGTTGCATTTAATATTTTTTCATGTAAATTATTGATGGTTAGGGTACTCCAACTGATGAACATTTACACTTGAAATAGCAGATCACGTATTTATACTTCTGCTCATAACGACTAAAGACATGCAGTCGTTTACCAGGGACATCGTGAAGGACCACAGCTTCTGTTTGTGGTTTCTATTTTCTGCAGCAAAGGAATGTGGGTTGTAGTTCTACAGGATCTAGTAATAAATGCATCTTTTTTGACCCCTTACCATGTGCGCTGCCACCTCTTGTACACGTTCAATGCCATGGGCAGGGCTTTTAGTGGGATGGAAAAACTGGGGGGTCTCTCAAAGGGGGGGTGTGGCCAATGTAATTAAGGGCGTGGCTTAAAAACACCTAAGCTAAAAATCTGTGCTTAGCATAGTGTGCCGCCAAACTTGTATTTTGCTGTTTCTATCATTGCATCTGATATATGATTCAAGTAACATCATACCTACAACAAGTCAGGACTATTGCCTTTGTCAATGGTTGTTAGTTGCATAAGATAAATAAGCAGCAACTATGGCGTGTATATAATATTGAAAAAGCTTCCACTTAGAATGCAATAGGTCTCGCATTTACGCGAGTTTGAGCTATTGACATTGAAAACGACAATGCCTTTTATTTTTGTTTTCGTTTTTAAAACATAAATAAAAGGCATTGTGATTTACAATGCCAATAGTTAAAACTTGCGTAAATGCGAGACCTATTGCATTGCAAATGCTTGTTTGTTTAGCGTGTCCAGGGGTGTCCCATATAGATTCAAAAGCATAGGGCTCAAAGATGAGCCCTGCAGTACCCCACACGGTAAGGTGGAGGTGCTAGAGGAAAAATCACCCAGAGCCACAAATTGTTTCCTTTCGTAAAAAAAGAAAAGATTTTAAAATGGCCAGAGCAGAGCCCCTAATGCTAGAGCATGGAGCCAGTCAACCAATATAGTATGGTTGACCGTATCAAAAGCAGTTAAAAGTTCCAAAAGGATCAATGCTGAGAGGATGTGGCCTAAGGGATCGAGCAGTCGACCTTGAAGCTGGGGAACCAGGTTCAAATCTTGGCAGGGGCGCCCAACATCCTGTGATTCTGGGCAAATCACTTAATCTTCCTGTGCCTAACAAAAAAAATGAATGTGTCCGTCTATAACGCAACTGGTGCTCATATAAAGCGCTCCGATACCTTTTGAGTCGAGTTCACGCTATATAAAACTCCCCCCCGCCTCCCCCCCCAAAAATGCATTAGATTTTGGGTCCAGAGTAGACCTCAGCTCTTCTGAAGCAACTATCAAGCCTGACTCTGTACTGTATCCTCCTCCGAAACCGAACTGAGTGGTCGAGCAAAGGGTTAGACTCAAGGACTGATACCATCTGTTTATTGAGCGCCTTCTCAATGGTCATAGCTGGGAAAGGGAGGTGTGAAATTGGCCAATAATTTTTTGGGTCCGAAGGAGACCGGTCCGGTTTTTTGAGTTATGGCAAAATTGATGCTATTTTTCACACCTTCGGAAAATAGCCTTGTGTGATCATTTCATTAAAAATGATTGTGCATTTGGCCCCCTAATGTATTAGCCAATTAACTATCTTGGCAGGACAAGGGTCCAAAGGAGAACCTGACTTTATTGATGAAACAAAGTCCAGAACTTTCTCAGCAGGTAGGGGTGAAAAGGATGAGAGACGTGCTGAGTCAGGTAGGGGTGAAAAGGATGAGACGTGCTGAGTCAGGTAGGGGTGAAAAGGATGAGACGTGCTGAGTCAGGTAGGGGTGAAAAGGATGAGACGTGCTGAGTCAGGTAGGGGTGAAAAGGATGAGACGTGCTGAGTCAGGTAGGGGTGAAAAGGATGAGTCGTGCTAAGTCAGGTAGGGGTCCAAAGGATGAGAGACGTGCTGAGTCAGTGCTGATGCTGCTGTTTGTATTTTGAGACTCAGGATGATCTTCAGATTCTACCTCCGGATCAACAGACCCTAGTGGTGAAGGGCCTGAAGTGCTCTTAGCAGTGAAGCCATTATAGATGTCTTCCACCTTTGCCAAAAAAAGGATGCGATAGAATCGCACAAAGCCCGATTACTGAAGATTTTTTTAGAGTCTTTGAACTTTGATACTTTTTTTCACTGTAGAATATAATTTCCTGGTTGAATTTTTGTGCTTAAAGTAGGCAGATTTTTCTTTACAAATTAAGGCTTTGAATTCCCTTATTTTTAGTTTGTAACGTTCTTTTTCCAATTTATCATAAGGGAGCCTCCATTTGCATTCCTGCTTCCTACAAGCCTGTTTACATTCTCTGTTAGTCTGAAAACCAGGGCTGGGACAGAGAAACTCTCCTATTTGTAGTTATCTTTTCTGGAGCTAGCTGTCTAGTGGCCAGGTCTAGCCTGGAGTGGTAATTAATAATGGCAAGATCAAGGTTTGTGGAGGGATTGGGTATAGACTGGGGCCAGTCCTGACGACCGCCACGGGGGACTCCTGAGGCACCGGGGCACTCCCAAACCGACCCTGCTCCTGCTCACCCTCCATGACATTTGACTCGGTGACCTTTCCATCGGCAGCTGAGACCTAGACATTTTGACTGACGCCCGGTGGAGCTACCTCGCGAGCTAAAGGGGAGAAGGGCTATGGATTCCCTCCTTGACCTTCACCTACCCAGCCGGTCTTTGGGCAAACTCTCCTGCGTCTCTCTACTGGACTTTTCTCCCTTCTCCTCTTCTCCATACCCCCTACCCACCTCCTCCCTACTCTTCTCCTCTTTCCAGCTATTGACCTTTACCCTCACCCGTCCTTGCTCATATTCCCACCCTGTCGATCCACTGGACTTTCTTCTGTGAACTTTCCCTCGTCAGTTGAGACCTAGCTATCTGACTGATGCCCGATGGAGCTACCTGTTTAGCTATTGGGGAGACGGGCTGTGGATTCCCTCCTCGGACGTCATCTACCCAGTCGGTCTTTGGGCAGACTTCCTTTCATCTCTCCTGCCGTCTTTTCCCTCATCCTCCCCCTTCACACTTTCCCCCCCCCCTCCTCTCTCTTTGTCTCACCTTTCTTTCTTCTCCCAATTTGTTGCTTAATTTTTGACGCAATGTGTATTTGTTTTCATTCTCTGTAACATTGTGTAGCCTAATGTAAAGTGATCTGATACCTACGGGTCTAGCCAGCACTATATATAACTCTTAAATAACGTTCCTCTGAACTTCTGATGGACCTTTGACGACGCCCCCTGGGCAGATACCTAAACTGTTTGTACTCACCTCGATGCACGAGCAACCTTGGCCGATGCCCGGTGGAGCTGTCATATGCAGCTAAAGAGGAGTCTGGCCCTGGTTTCACCCCATCGGCCGTCACCTACCCAGCCGGACATCTGACATTATTTTCCTCGTTTTTCCCTTTGTGTATTCACTCCCTCCCCCCGTGACTCTTTGATTTAAGTGATGTAACTTTGTAACCTGTAACTCATGTAAAGCGCTCTGATACCTCTGGGTCTAGCCAGCGCTATATAAAACTTTTCAAATAAAAATAAAATAAATAGAGGCCATGAGAGTCTCTGCTAAATTAGCAGAGTCTATTTTGTGCCATGGTCGAGTTTTCCTTGATTTAGATAGAACCACAGACTTTGTTGGGATGGCCGCACCTTTTATTTTAAACGGCAACGCATGATGGTCTGACCTCGTAAGGGGCAATGGGTCTGTGAAAGATTGCGAGCTGTTATCTGAAAAGCTCCCAACCAGTCTACGGCCTTCCGAGTGTGTAGGAGTGCTTACCAGCTGCACCAACCCGAGGCTGCTCATCAGGTCAATAAGGGATTCGGAGTCCTTCTCAAGGCTATTTTTTAAATGAAAAATTAAAGTCCACAAAATCAATTTTAGTTTCCAACCACTGGCTGATAGATTGCGCAAAAGGTACCAGTGAAAGGTAAATTTAGAGCCCATTAAACGAAGTATTTTTGTTAAGGGCACATTTAAAAGAAAGTTCACTCATCTAAGCGTATTGGGGAGAGGAGTGAAGATGCTGGAGGGATAGTTGCGATAACTAATCGCAAGTCCCCCACCCTTTTTTTGGGGGGGGAAATCTTTTTATTGATTTTTAGAAACATGAAAAATGGGTAACGTCGACAGCATAATACGATGTAATCACACTTTTCCATACAGGACTGAGGTGGCATATGCAAGTTGAAAAACAGCAGGCAAGTAAGTACGGTGGATATAATATTATGGTCATCATGTGCTTTTGCATAGAAGTCGGGGTCTGTCGAGCCTGTGTAACAAAAGGTCTGATGTATAAACTGGGATAGTGGGGGATGTGTGGTGGGGAATAAGGGGTTTACGGCGGGATGCATCGTGCCTGATAAGCCTGAGGTGAAGGGACGGTGGCTGTGAAGGCAAGGTCTATCAGTGAGGAAGAAGTGATGCAGTATGTTGTGAGTAAGCGAAGATGAGGGGGCGGTGGAGGGCAGTGGCAAGCAAGGAATAAATGCAGGGCTGCTATGGGGGACATCATCATTCCCAGTGTGTTGCAAAAACTGCAAGTGAAGGGTAGCCCACTGAGGGGAGATGGGTCGCTTGCAGAGACCCCAAACTTCTTCATAGTGAAGAGCGTCTTCATATGCTGCACCCCATTTATGGACGCAAAAAGATCAGATGATGGGAGGGAATGCTGAATTAATCAAACATTCACCCCCAGTCACAGATCTGGGTTAAATCAATCCTTTTTTTGCACGCCACGTCATTCCAGTTTAGACCCAGCCATATGCAAATCAGTCTTGACCCTGCTCCCCATGGGAACAGTCCAACCCGAACTGCCAGACCAGGTCCTCCCTGTACCAGAAACAAGCATCCTGGGACCGGTTTCGGGGTAACACCCCTCATCAGCCAGGCTAGCTTGAGTCTGATGGCGTAGCGAGCACAGGACCCACGTTTGGGCATACCCTTCCCACTTAGGGCGACAAATGCAAAAATGAACAGATGATGGACAGTATGTTGAATTAATCAAACATTCACCCCTAGTCACAGATCTCGGTTAAATCCTTCGGTTTTTTGCGCGCCACGACCTGCTTGAGGGAAGAAACAATTTATTTGGGCCAGAGTGAGGTATGCGCGATGTAGCATGAAGAGTTGAAGGTTTTTAAAGCAGGAGTTATGGGATATCTGTTGTGGGAATTCCAAGGCAGTCCTCCACTCCTTATCTTGTACTACACGCCCAAACTCCTCCTCCCACTTGTGTGTCCAGGGAAGGTATAGTTAATTTGCGAATGGCTTTATACAGCCAGGTGATAAAGTGATGGCCAGGGCCCATCGCAAGTATTGTTTGTAGTACAGGGTGTAGTTTGGGTTCTTTCTCCGTAATGTTCCATAGAGTTTGGCATGTGTGAGTGAGTTGTGAAAGACTATGATTTACCCCCAGGACAATTCCTCTGTCAGTAACTGGTCAAACGAGAGAAACTGACCATTTAGGAAAAGATCCCCAACCGTGAGGACTGAGTGTTCTGTCCAGGGGGTTAGGTCACGGAGTGTATAGGACCCAGGGGAGGAAGACCAACCATGGGCTGCGTGGAAGCATATGCTGGTGATTACGGGGACATGCGGTGTATTCTTCCCGAGCCACCAGCACCACCTGTAGAGGCGGCTATGAGGGAGACGCACAGTTTTTGGAAGTAGGAGGCGATGGATTGCTAGGGAGGGAGTATACTATCCGCATTGCAGGTCTCTCTGATGCATCTCCCAGCTGCCCAGCGTGAGAGCCATTGTAACTGCCTTGCCAGAAAATATGCTTCAAATGATGGGGCGCCCAACCCTCCCTGGTCCATCTGGAGCTGTAATGTATAAAAGGCCAACAGCATCACCCATTTCTCCAGATAAGGTATCCCAGCAGAGTCAAGCTCTTTGAAGGTGCGGGCGGGATTATGGGGAGTTTTGTAAAGTGCTAGAGTAGGTGGGGCAGTATAATCATTTTCGCTAGTGCTATTTTGCCTATCGGGGCAAGAGGCAACGAGCGCCAGAAGTACTTTCGCGATTTGATGCCTATCAGTGCCACCCGAAGGTTCCCATCAAATATATCCAAAGGAGTATGATATAGATGGATTCCCCAGTAGCAGCTTCTTGCCAGCGAAGGGGGGTTGTGCCAAAGTGTATGGACCATGGTGGTTGATCAGGGTGTAGTGGGTGTATTACTGATTTGTCCCAATTTACCCGGAGTCCGGCGGCCTCGGCGAACTCTTCTGATGTATTGTGAAGCGGGGAAAGATCAGAAGTGATGTCTTTTAAATAGATAAGGAGATTGTTGCGGTACAGGGACACCGCATGTGTCCTGTCCTCGAAGGGTATTCCCCAGTCACAGCCGCCGCGACGTAAGTGTACGGCGAGGGGGTCCATCGCAAGGGCGAAGAGTAATGGTAAAATGGGACACTCCTGTCTGGTTCCCCTGCTCACCTGAAATGAGGATATGGGGAATTACATCCAGCTGTCTCCTCATCAAACGGCCAAAGCCAGCGGCGCACCAGAGAGCAGAAGCAGGTGTGGCTGGCACGGCTCGTGGGTGGGAGGGCGTTCACATGCTGGGGGATTGCGGCAGTGGGCTGCATTATAAAAAAATATATAAATAAGAATAAATCAAACTTACCTTGCCGCCGGGTCCAGCATCTTCTTTCCTGCTCGTCTGTGTCCGACTCCAGATCAGAACAGGAAGCAAACAGCCAGGCTCCCACCCCTAAGCCAATCACAATGCTCCAATGGAGCGTTGTGATTGGTCTGAGCGACGTGACACGGCGCTCAGCCAGGGGCTGGAGGGGTGGGCATGTTCTCCATGTAGGCTGCAAAAGTGTGTCCCGTGAAGTGAGGGTACTGAGGAACTTGTGTTCCGTTGGGAAATTGAGCGTCTAGAAGCCATGTGGCACTACGAGAAGCCAGACTGTAGTATGCGGCTACTGTAAGCAGGAGTGGAGTCCGAGGAACCTGTGGTCTGGGATGATGGTAGGGTCCTCGAGGATAGAGGGGCAACGGGTGCATGGGGCGTCAACCCGCTCCTACTGGCAGAGGGTTTCAAAGGCCAGGGTCCTCGAGGACAGAGGGGCAACGGGTGCATGGGGCATCAACCCGCTCCTTCGAGCAGAGGGTTTCAAAGGCCAGGGTCCTCGAGGATAGAGGGGCAACGGGTGCATGAGACATCAACCCGCTCCTACGAGCAGAGGGTTGCAAGGGCCAGAGTCCTCGAGGATAGAGGGGCAACGGGTGCATGGGGCATCCACCCGCTCCTTCGAGCAGAGGGTTTCAAAGGCCAGGGTCCTCGAGGATAGAGGGGCAACGGGTGCATGAGGCATCAACCCGCTCCTACGAGCAGAGGGTTTCAAGGGGGAGGGTCCTCGAGGATAGAGGGGCAACGGGTGCATAAGGCATCAACCCGTTCCTACGAGCAGAGGGTTTCACGGGCCCTGCTGGTATCCATACTGATTCGGCCATCTCAATAATTCTCACTGTCCCTGTTAAAGCCGCCCTACACGCAGCTGCAGCTGATCGCATTCACCTTCACTTCACCTCACCTTCCAGGAGCCAGGGGCTTGTCTGCAAGGCCACAGTTAAGGCGCCCAGTTTACCATTGCACACCTAGCGCCTAGAAGAACAAGTTACTTATCTTCGGTAACGATATATCTGTAAGAAACATAGGTTAGTTATAGATTCCTTACCTTAGAATTACCCCCAGGCGTCGGACTGGATCCGGAAAGTTTTTCGTCAGCAGTACCTCTGCGCGTCAAAAGGTGGCGTCGGTCGGCTCCGCGTCCGTCGTTGGCGTCGTGGACGCCGGGATGACGTTGCGGTAGCTACTTAGACGCCGCCCTCGCGCGCTGACGTCAGTTCTATACACAACTTTCTGTGCCAGAAACACAGAGCCATGCAAGACACTGACCACTGGTGCACAAAACTAGGGCCATGAAAGGATGTTCTTAACCCTAGAAATCAGTTCGCAGAACGGGGAGGATGGGTGTGGCGGTAAGGAATCTATAACTAACCTATGTTTCTTACAGATATATCGTTACCGAAGGTAAGTAACTTGTTCATCTGAAAGAAACAGTTGGGTATAGATTCCTAACCTTAGAATAGATACCCCAGCAATACCAACCCCGGAGGTGGGTCTGCGAACCAAGTTCACACCAGAAAGTCCTGGAGAACAGAACGGCCAAAGAAGCCGTCTCTCCGGACTTGGCTGTCCAGGCAGTAGTGTTTAGTGAACGTGTGCAGAGATGCCCACGTCGCTGCCTGGCAAATGTCATTCAGAGGAACTCCTCGTCCCAAAGCAGTAGTGGCTGCCGTCGCCCTGGTGGAATGGGCACGTAGCCCCACTGGAGGCTCCTTTTTAGCTAGAGAATAGCAGGCTTTAATACACAAAACGACCCATCTAGAAATGGTCCGCTTGTGTACTGCCCGACCTTTCTTGGCGCCCACGTAGCAAACAAAGAGCTGGTCATCCACCCGGAACTGTTTGGTGCGCTCCAGATAAAAGGAAAGCGCACGTTTTGGGTCCAGATGGTGGAGCCTCTCTTCCTCTTTCGAAGGAGGCGGAAAGAAGGTGGGCAAAGTGATGGTCTGCCCAATATGAAAGGATGTGACTACCTTGGGAAGGAAGGATGGACAAGTTCTTAGGACAACCTTGTCCGTATGTACAGCCAGAAAAGGAGGTTTGGATGAAAGCCTGGAGCTCACTCACTCTTCTGGCAGATGTGATGGCCACCAGGAATGCAGTCTTAAGAGTTAAGAGTCTTAAAGGACAGTTGTGAAGCGGCTCAAAGGGAGCGCACATCAAATAGGTCAAGACCAGATTCAAGTCCCACTGAGGCATTACGAAGGGGATAGGAGGAAAAAGATGAGTAATGCCTTTTAAGAAACGATTTACAACCGGGGACTTGAAGAGAGAAGGCTGATCAGGAAGCCGAAGAAAGGCAGAAATAGCCGAGAGATAGCCCTTGATAGTGCGCAGAGCCCTGCTGCGCCAAAGAAAGGAGGAACAAGAGAACCTCAGAAAGGGGGGCAGAAAGGGGATCCACAGCCTTTGCTGCGCACCATGCCACAAATTTGTTCCATCGGCAGGCGTATACCGTCTTAGTGGAGGGACGCCTGGCTGCCAAGATTACATCACAGACTTCGGGAGGCAAGTCGAATGACGTCAACTGCCGCCGCTCAGTCTCCACGCAAGGAGGTGGAGGCTGGACAGGTTCGGGTGGAGGACCGTCCTCTGCTGCTGCGACAGAAGATCCTCCCGAAGAGGCAGTCGGATCGGAGGATCGATGGCCATGTTGAGCAGCTCGGGATACCAGACTCTTCGTGCCCAATCCGGAGCCACAAGAATGACTTGGGCCCGGTCGCGCTTGATCTTCTTCAGCACTCTGGGCAGAAGTGGTATAGGCGGAAAGGCGTACAACAGACTGCAACTCCACTCGCGACGAAAAGCGTCGGCTAGCGAGTGCCGCCTTGGAAATTCCAACGCGCAGAATTGCTGACATTGCACGTTCTCTTCGGTGGCGGATAGATCTAACCAAGGCTCTCCCCACTGTTGAAAGAGACCTTGCACCACCTCCGAGTGAAGACGGCATTCGTGATCCATCATGCACCTGCGGCTGAGTTTGTCTACCCTGGCGTTCAGGGAACCTGCCAGGTGTTGAACCACAAGGGATATGCCCTGATGTTCCAGCCATGTCCAGAGGCGGAGGGCCTCTTGACATAGGGTCCACGACCCCACCCCGCCTTGTTTGTTGCAGTACCACATGGCGGTGGTGTTGTCCGTGAACACCTGCACTACTCTTCCCCGGACAGAGGGAAGGAATGCTTTCAGTGTAAGCCGGATCGCCCACAGCTCCAGAAGGTTGATGTGGAGCCCAGACTCCGCCGGAGACCAGAGGCCTCTGATCTCCGCCTCTCCCATGTGGCCGCCCCATCCCAGCAGTGATGCATCGGTCACCTCTGTGAACTCTGGTTGAGGAAGGAAGAGGGGTCTGCCGTTGACACAATGCTGGTTCGTGAGCCACCACTGCAATTGGAGTGCAGTGCCCTCCTGAGATCTAGACGCAATCGGACAGATTCCCCTGATGTTGCGCCCACTGGAACTTCAGGTCCCACTGCAGAGCCCGCATATGCCACCTGGCATGATCAACCAGCAGGATGCAGGAGGCCATCAGGCCCAGCAGCCGGAGGGTCATCCTGACCGAAAGCCGGGATAAGGGCTGAAAGATCGGAATCATAGCCCGAATATCCCGGACTCGCTGCTCGGGAGGATAGACCCGAAACAGCGTTGTGTCCAGAACCGCTCCGATGAAGAGGAGCTTCTGAGAGGGAATCAGGTGTGACTTCGGCACGTTGATGGAGAACCCCAGCGAATGCAGTAGGTCGGCCGTACTCTGGAGGTGGGAGACGACTGTCTGGGGCGAGCCCACCTTCAACAACCAGTCGTCGAGATAGGGGAAGACTGGGAGCCCTGATCTGCAAAGATGAGCTGCAACCACCGCCATCACTTTTGTGAACACCCGAGGGGCGCTGGTAAGGCCGAAGGGGAGCACGGTAAACTGAAAATGCTCATGGCCTACCATGAACCACAAGTAACGCCGGTGGGCCAGCTGGACGGGGATGTGAAAATAGGCGTCCTGCAAGTCCAACGCTACCATCCAGTCTCCAGGGTCGAGGGCAGGCAAGACCTGAGCTAACGTCAACATTTTGAACTTCTCCTTCCGGAGGAAGCGGTTGACGCTCCTGAGGTCCAAGATAGGACACAGGCCCTTGTCCTTCTTGGGTACCAGAAAGTAGTGGGAATAGCAACCACGACCTAGTTCTGGGGCAGGAACGCGTTCGATGGCTCCCTTGGCCAAGAGAGCCGTAACTTCCTGTTGGAGAAGGCCCAGGTGATCCTCCGACATGTGATGGTACCGAGGTGGCATGGCTGGAGGGGTAGCCTCGAAGGAGAGGGAGTAGCCCCTTCGGACTATCTGCAAAACCCACCTGTCCGACGTGATGGTGCGCCAGTGGGGGAGGTGATGGCGGATCCTGCAGCCCACTGGCGATTGATGGGCCTGAAAGGTCGGACTAGGAAAGTTTGGAGGCTGAAGCAGGGGGGGGTGGAGGGGTTTGGTGGACTGGCCCGCTCGCCCCCAGAACCACGGCGGTGGTTCCCACATCCGCGTGAAGGTTGAGCAGCTTACGCCGGCCTGTGGCTCTGGGTGGGACATAGTGGGGCACCCCTTCCGTAGCCACGAAAGGGGCGAAAAGCAGACTGCACAGGGCGGTTGGAGAGGCCCAGGGACTTGGCCGTAGCCCGTGAGTCCTTGAAACGCTCTAGAGCGTTGTCTGCTTTGTCGCCAAAAAGGTGACGGCCATCAAAGGGCATTTTATTTTTATTTATTTATTTGAGTTTTATATAGCGCTGGCTAGACCCGGAGGTATCAGAGCGATTTACATAAGGTTCCACAAAATTACATCAATTACAAGTTACATCAGTTACAAGAGAACATTTCAAGAGCTTAGAAGGGTAAGGGGGTGGGGTAAGGTGTAGGAGGGAGAAAGGATGGAGATAGGATGGATGGAGAGACGAAGGAGAGTCTGCCCAAAGTACGGCTGGGTAGGTGACGGCCGAGGGGGGGGGAAGTCCACCGCCCATCCCCTCTATAGCTAACAGGTAGCTCCATCGGGCATCAGTCAAGCGGCTAGGTCTCAAAGAGAAAACAATTAGAGAGCAAAGAGGAGGGATAAATGGAGCATAAAGGAGAAAGTGGGTGGAGTAAAGGGGTATGAGGGAGAGTACGACGGAGAGACTAAATAAGGTCTGCCCAATGTCCGGCTGGGTAGGTGACGGCCGAAGGGGTAGTCCACAGCCCGTCTCCTCTATAGCTATCGAGCAGCTCCACCGGGCATCGGCCAAAAAGCTAGGTCTCCATGGTCAGAGGCAGGTTCACAGATTCGGTATCCTGAAGGGTAGGCCGGATGGGGGATGTGTACTAGGTCTGGACGAAGTCCGGTTTTTTTCTCAAGGAGTAGCACGACGTGGTAGGGGAACACTGTGGCAGTCATCTTGGGATCAGGCAGTCCCAATGATTTTAAACAAGTGATCCAAGCCCCCACAGGAAGGAGATCAGCTCCGCTACTGCCCGCGAGGATAACACCTCATTAGAGACGCGCCTCCAGCCATCAGCTAATCCGGGCTGTTAGTAAAGAAGGATCACCTTTTTCGGTGGCATAAGGGCACCCCAGAGGACTCCCCCTGCCAACACAGGTTGATTCCCCTCAATGAATTGCTGCAATGCACTGAGTAGTTTTACGTTGCCGACTATCCCCTGAGCTAAGGCTTGGGCTATAGAGTCCTGTAATGACTGCAGGCTGCGCACGTCGTCGAGTTGGCGCACTCACTGGGGGGGGGAGGGGGGGGGTGCTCACCCAGCCAAGAGATAGCGTAGAAGTTAAGGACACTATATGATTGTGCGTCCGCCTTCATTCCCAGTATGTTGCTGTGCCTCTTCAACTGGAGCTCTGGTTCTCCACTGTATCTCGGTGTTACTTCCCAGACGCCATCTTGGAGTCAGGCAAAGGTTCCCATCAGACGGTCACTGCTCCTCCAACTTTGCATGCACTGCTCCAAAGTAGAATGCCATCTGGGCGCCTGCAAATCCTAGTCACATTTGCACGACCCCCACTCAGCCATTCCATTCCTCTACTGCTGGTAGACCGTCATCACAGGGCCGCCATTTTAAGGTCAGGCATGCTAGTGTAATCCCCTCGTGGGCTTCGTAAAATCAGGCCCCGGTATCAGCAGGTCTATTTTGGAGGGGGGATGTTGTCTGTACTCTCTGGAGGGGTCAGTCCTCCACCCCCCGTCACAGGCGGGAGAAGTGGGAGCCCCGCGGCCCCCGGGCCTTCCACAACACACGGAGACATGTCCATGAGAGTGCTCTGGACATCCCCAGAAAAGCCAGTTGATCTCATCCAGGCGTAGCGACGAAGGGCTAGCGACGTGGAAATCATCCTGCCTAGAGAGTCGGCGGTATCCAGCCCACAGCGGATGGTAAACTTCGCTGCATCTCTCCCTTTAGCAACAGCCTGGGAGAGCACTGTCCGGGCCTCCTCCGGACACTGAGGCAGCACTTGCACAACCGTGTCCCACACAGAGTGGGAATAACTGCCCGATAGACATGCAGTGTTTACCGACCGCAGTCCCAAGCTGGCGGAAGAAAAAAACCTTCTTCCCAAGATGATCCAGCTTCTTGGATTCCCTATCTGGTGGTGCGTTAGGGAATGCGCTCTTGGAAGTAGAGGTGGCATGGCTGGAGGGGTAGCCTCGAAGGAGAGGGAGTAGCCCCTTCGGACTATCTGCAAAACCCACCTGTCCGACGTGATGGTGCGCCAGTGCGGGTTGGGGTGTTGGGAGAGGAAAGTGGGGTCGCCCGGGGCCGGGCGGTGGTGTCGGGCAATCATCCTATCCACGGGAGCCCCCGTGTTGGGCCTGGACCAGGTGCCCAAAAGGATGTCGGTTAGGGCTTCATTAAACGGAAGCAGGGGCTCCGAAGAGCTTGCTGCCGGTTGAAGCACCTCTGACAGGAGGTTAGTCCTGACTGCCACCGTAGGTAGCTCGAGGTGGAGAGCCTCGGCCGCCCTACGCAACACCACTGAATAGGAAGTTCCCTCTTCCGTAGCCACGGTTGGAGGAGACAACATGCCAAGGTCTGGGGAGGTATCCAGACCACTGGCATCACCCAGGTCCTCTCTCCAGTCCGGATCATAATCCAACTGGTCAGTCAGAAGGTCACCTGACCCCTCCCAGTCCTCCTCCTCGTCCTCTGGGTGCCAATCTGGCCAGAAAGGGACCCCAGGAGTGAACAGGGGCACAAAGACACCACTCGGCGGCGGATCCGGCGTCGGGCGACGCCGGTCCGGCTCCGTGTTTACATCAGGATGGAGGCCGGGGTCGACGCCTGCTGGAGGCACAACCGGCGTCGAGTGCGGTTGCGGTGCTGAAGGAAGCGGCGCTGGTGGAGGTGTAATGAGGTCAACTGGCGCCGATCCAGATCCAGGCCTGGATCCATGGGGGCCCTGCGGCGCCGAGGCCGGAGCCGCCGGCAGGGAAGGCCTAGGACCCCCAACCGAGTCCACAGGGCCCGAAGGCGGAGTCGGGCTGCCCAAAGATGGCATGCATCGCCTCGTAAAACTGACGAAGCTGGGCAGGGGTCGCTCCGGGTCCCGGAAAGAGAGGGAAACTCTGAGTCGACCCTTCAAGCTCCGCACGCGGAGCCGTGGGAGTGGCACCGCCCGCATCCTTCGTCGCGTCGGCCGACCGACGGGGAGAAGTTGAAGAGCGACGATGCTTCTTCGACTTCTTCTTGTGCTTCGACTTACCTGACCCCGAGTGCGAAGACTTGGATGACGAATGGTGATGACTCCGCGACCAGTCCCTCGACCTCCCTCGCGACCGGGACCTCGAACGGCGCGGAGCTGACTGCCGGCGCTCAAGAAGCTTTCGGGACCGCTCTCGCAAAGACTTCGGAGCCATGGTCCGGCAGTCGGAGCACGACTTGGGGTCGTGGTCGCGCTCCAGGCAAAAGAGGCACACGCGGTGTGGATCCGTCACCGACATCAGCCGGGTACAGGAACCGCAAGCCTTGAAGCCGGGTATCCCTACAGGCGCCAGGAGTCGGAGGACTCAAAAAGACGTCGACAAAAGTCGCTCAAAAAGTTCAGTCAAAAAATGACTGGAGGTACCGCTCTCTCCGGATCTGCGCTGGCTGGCGCGGAAAAAGAAAGAACTGACGTCAGCGCGCGAGGGCGGCCTCTAAGTAGCTACCACGACGTTATCCCGGCGACCACGACGCCAACGACGGACGTGGAGCCGACCGACGCCACCTTTCGATGCGCTGAGGTACTGCTGACGAAAAACTTTCGGATCCAGTCTGACTCCTGGGAGTAATTCTAAGGTAAGGAATCTATAACTAACTGTTTCTTTCAGATTTTTAGACCAGTGAGAAAAGCTTCTCATGAGCCACCGGATCAGAGAAAAGGCATGCCAGGCCTTGGAAGCGGTGGCCCTGTATTAAACTCCCCTGCTCATCCTGCTTTATTCATTTGTAATACGGACAAGCGTGGTCTCTTCTCTGCAGTCTTCTGGACTCGTTGGCTGCCGCTGGCTTCTTTTCCTCTCCTCCCACGTTATTCCACTAGATGGCAGCACAGGCCTGCTATAGACTCCAGCATTGCCTCTTGTGCTTTCTTGGAAGTCATCCCTGGGTAAGGAAGTGCTGCGGGGCCTCCAGCCCGTGACGTGACTGTAGCCATCTCAAGTGTGTATTTCTGCAGTGATTGCTAAAGGCTGTTCAGTGCATCAAGGTCACACAGCGAGTCAGAGTTGTTTAGGGATTAAAGCAGTGCTTTAAATGGGCCGGTACTCACCGGTACTGAGTACCGGCACTTCTTGAATTTATCACTCCGAGTACCGGCACTTCTCTACTGCCGAGGAGAGTACCGGTACTCATGAAAAGGTAGGCTGTGAGTGCTGGTGAGCAGGAGTGGAACGTGTTTCTGGCAGCCAAGGCGCCGCTTCTTCCCGATCTGAGCCCCAGCTGAGCTATTCAGCAGGGGTCATTTGAATAATGTCCGGTGCTCACCATCACGCTGTGCTTGACAGAGCAGGGTCCATTCAGGCCCTGTGCTGTCAATCACAGTCACATTATCGTGTGCGTTCCTGCAAGCACAGGAATCATGTCAGTCCCCTGGCAGTGACAATAAGGCTACGGCCAGTCCGGCCCTGGTGGCAATTAAAAAGCCATGGTAGGTGAAAGGTATAACATGGCTTTTATCATACCCAAGTCTTTTGTGTGTCTGCTATGTTTGTGTGTATGCCTGTTTTTTGTAAGAAAAAAGTGAGAGAACGAGAGAGAGAATCAAGACACTCAGGAGGTTTTTAAAGAAAATGGGTGGCACTTTGTACATGTCTGCTCTGCGACAAAGATTCATACCTAACGTAGTAGGGAAGGTGGGTGGGTGAGTGGATGGATGAGTGAGCAAGGGTGGATGTATAGATGGATGGATGACTAGATGGATGGATGAGTGAAAGCATGGATGGGTGGGTGAAAGAGGGTGGATGATTGGATAAAAGGGCGGTGATGGGTGGATAAGTGAAAGGTTGGATGGATGAATGAAAGGGAGGGAGGATGGATGAAAGGGTGGATGATGGATGAGTGAAAGGAGGTATTGAGTGAAAGGGTGGATGGAATGAAAGGGTGGATGTAATAAAGGAGTGAAAAGGTTGATGGATAGATCAGCAAAAGGATTGATGGATGAGTGAAAGGATGAATGGATAGGTTTGGAGATGGTTGGATATGAAGGGTGGACAGAGAGAATGGTGAAAGGCAGAATGATGGATGAAAGACTGAATAGACGACAGAATATAAAGGTTAAATGGTGGACATCAGTAGGCAAATGGTAGGATGAATGGATAGATCGATGGAAGAGACGAGAGATATCTTCTGGGGAGGGTCATGATGATTTGCTTCATTTGCTTGGTGCCATAAGACCTTTGGATCGAAGTGGGGTATTTTCAATTTCTTCCTACTCACATGCTCAAAAATATGTACAATTGTGCCAAACAGCAATTAACAGTATGGCATTAAGAAGGTGCAATTATTGCAAAAATAGGAAATGTTAACATATTATTGCACTTCTCTTTCGTTTTGTGTAATGAGTTAACCTGCTTTGTTTATATAAACACATTTCTCATGTGTTTTGGTATGTGCTGCAACTAATTAGAAGTCGTTAAGTATCATCATGTCTTGCCCTTAGCCCCGCCCCCTCACTACACCTGTAGCTCATTTTAATGAGTACCTGCACTTATTTTTTTCCATTTAAAGCACTGGATTAAAGGGCACTGAGTCGGTGAGGAGAAACACTCTTCTTTTCCTTTGTCTGTCAGCTGTACTTCCTGCTCTGGGAGCTGTGATTGGTATCTCTGTAAGTGGTACTGGGGCAGTGCCAGTACGCGGGGGCAGGGGGAGGTCTGTTGGTGGTCCTGAGGGAGTACATGTGGTAGAGTGCACGTCTTCAGAGCCTCCGCTCATAAAGGTCCTCTTTACATGAGGAGAAGATTCAAGCCCACCTCCAGTCCAGAGCTCTTCGATCCAACAATCTCAGACTGCCCCAATTTCCTGGCACAAAGCCAGGAGAGGCGGGTGACCCTGCACCTGCCTGGCCTCCCAACTGTGCATTGCATGGCCGCTCTGCTTGCGTTGCAGTCCCTCGGAAACTGTTCTTGGACTTCATCTCAAACCCTACTTTTTGACACCTGTCTGATGGGTGTGAAGACTGATAGTTCCTTCCCTTTACTTAGGAGCTTTGTGCCAGCGCCTGGACGCCTCCTAGGAGGCAGCTGTGCGCTCTATAAATGCCACGGATGGAATAGAGTCTGTAAGAGGTCCTGGGAGGGCCCGTGGAGTGGACAGTCTGTAAGCAGTACTGGGAGGGCCCATGTAGTGGACAGTCTGTAAGCAGTACTGGGAGGGCCCATGGAGGGGACAGTCTGTAAGCAGTAGTAGGAGAAGCCATGGAGTGGACAGTCTGTAAGCAGTACTGGGAGGGCCCATGGAGTGGACAGTCTGTAAGCAGTACTGGGAGGGCCGGTGGAGTGGTCAGTCTGTAAGCAGTACTGGGAGGGCCCATGGAGTGGACAGTCTGTAAGCAGTACTGGGAGGGCCCATGGAGGGGACAGTCTGTAAGCAGTAGTGGGAGAAGCCATGGAGTGGACAGTCTGTAAGCAGTACTGGGAGGGCCCATGGAGTGGACAGTCTGTCGGCAGTACTGGGAGGGCCCATGGAGTGGAAAATCTGTAAGCAGTACTGGGAGGGCCCATGGAGTGGACAGTCTGTAAGCAGTAGTGGGAGAAGCCATGGAGTGGACAGTCTGTCAGCAGTAGTGGGAGAAGCCATGGAGTGGACAGTCTGTCAGCAGTAGTGGGAGAAGCCATGGAGTGGACAGTCTGTAAGCAGTACTGGGAGGGCCCGTGGAGTGGACAGTCTGTAAGCAGTACTGGGAGGGCCTGTGGAGTGGACAGTCTGTAAGAGGTACTGGGAGGGCCCATGGAGTGGACAGTCTGTCAGCAGTACTGGGAGAAGCCATTGAGTGGACAGTCTGTCAGCGGTACTGGGAGGGCCCGTGGAGTGGACAGTCTGTAAGCAGTACTGGGAGGGCCCGTGGAGTGGACAGTCTGTAAGCAGTACTGGGAGAGCCCATGGAGTGGACAGTCTGTAAGCAGTACTGGGAGGGCCCATGGAGTAGAAAATCTGTAAGCAGTACTGGGAGGGCCCGTGGAGTGGACAGTCTGTCAGCAGTAGTGGGAGAAGCCATGGAATGGAAAGTCTGTAAGCAGTACTGCGAGGGCCCATGGAGTGGACAGTCTGTCAGCAGTAGTGGGAGAAGCCATGGAGTGGACAGTCTGTCAGCAGTACTGGGAGAGCCCATGGAGTGGACAGTCTGTCAGCAGTAGTGGGAGAAGCCATTGAGTGGACAGTCTGTCAGCAGTACTGGGAGGGCCCGTGGAGTGGAGAGTCTGTAAGCGGTACTGGGAGGACCCATGGGGTGGACAGTCTGTAAGAGGTACTGGGAGGGCCCATGGAGTGGACAGTCTGTCAGCGGTACTGGGAGGGCCCGTGGAGTGGACAGTCTGTAAGCGGTACTGAGAGGGCCCATGGAGTGGACAGTCTGTAAGCGGTACTGGCAGGGCCTGTGGAGTGGACAGTCTGTAAGAGGTACTGGCAGGGCCTGTGGAGTGGACAGTCTGTCAGCAGTACTGGGAGGGTACATGGAGTGGACAGTCTGTCAGCAGTAGTGGGAGAAGCCATGGAGTGGACAGTCTGTCAGCAGTAGTGGGAGAAGCCATGGAGTGGACAGTCTGTCAGCAGTAGTGGGAGAAGCCATGGAGTGGACAGTCTGTCAGCAGTAGTGGGAGAAGCCATGGAGTGGACAGTCTGTAAGCAGTACTGGGAGGGCCCGTGGAGTGGACAGTCTGTAAGCAGTACTGGGAGGGCCTGTGGAGTGGACAGTCTGTAAGAGGTACTGGGAGGGCCCATGGAGTGGACCATCTTTAAACAGTATTGGTAGAACGCAAGTTGGGGACAGTGTGTGTGTGTGTGTGTGTGGTACTGGGAGAGGGAATATAGGGGACAGCCGATAAGCGGTACTGGGAGAAGGAATATAGGGGACGGCCTATAAGCGGTACTGGGAGAGGGAGCATAGGGGACTGTCTAAAAGCAGCACTGGGAGAGGGAACGTAGGGGACAGCCTATAAGCGGTACTGGGAGAGGGAGCATAGGGGACTGTCTAAAAGCAGTACTGGAAGAGGGAACGTAGGGGACAGCCTATAAGCGGTACTGGGAGAGGGAGCATAGGGGACTGTCTAAAAGCAGTACTGGGAGAGGGAACGTAGGGGACATGGAGTGGACACAGACCAATCTTGCACGAATCTGCTAACTTGACTGGTCTCAACCTCCCCCCTCGCTCATATCGAGTTTTCCTTAAACGTGTGTAGAGTGGGCGGTCAGTCCTCTCACATCCTGGCCACTCTACCCATGGTCGGGGGAGGCGAATTTTCCTTGAACGTTTTTACAATGGGCAGTCAGTCCTCTCACATCCTGGCCACTCTACCCATGGTCGGGGGAGGCGAGTTTTCCTTGAACGTTTTTACAATGGGCAGTCAGTCCTCTCACATGCTGGCCACTCTACCCATGGTCGGGGGAGGCGAGTTTTCCTTGAACGTTTTTACAATGGGCAGTCAGTCCTCTCACATGCTGGCCACTCTACTCATGGCCGGGGAGGCGAGTTTTCCTTGAACGTGGGAAGATCGGGCAGTCCGTCCTCTCACATCCTGGCCACTCTGCCCATGGTCGGGGGAGGCGAGTTTTCCTTGAACGTGTTTACAATGGGCAGTCAGTCCTCTAACATGCTGGCCACTCTACCCATGGCCGGGGGTGGGGGTAGCTGGCGCCCTGATGATCGGACAAGCTTTCGCCTTTCCCGTCTAAATGTCTTTGTATTGTAGAGATTGTAGAGGCTTGACAGATGGGTTCCGTCCAGGAAGGGAGCTTCGTGTGGGTGATGACGCTGCAGCCTCGTGGTGCCTTAAGAGACAACATAAATCTTCAGTGATTTCCCCCGACTGTGCAGCCTGCATTGCAGAAGTGTCCCGCCAGAGGTCAGGCTTACTCCTCGTGGGAAGAGCTCTTGGAGTCCTCGCCCTGAGCCCCCTCTGTCCCTTCCACCTCTCCTTGCATCACCCCATCTCCCTATCTCCCTTCATCTTTGTGCAGCTCCATGCTGCAACCCCGGCTGGCTTGTGGTGCAGAGGCCCACTCGTGCACACCCGCCACACATGCACACCTGCCTCTCGTGTACACTTGCCACACACACGTGCACACTTGCCACACACACGTGCACACTTGCCACACATGTACACACCGGCCACACGTTCACACTCGCCACACGTGCACATTCGCCACGCATGGATACTCCGCACACTCCGCACACTCAGCACACATGCACACCCGCCACACCTCTACTCGACACGTGTCATTCCATAGATTCTGGATAATAAAACATGTATTATTTACGTCTTTGGAAGTAGTGAGCGGGTGTGGCCACACTATGGTGCTGTTACCACAATATTATTCTAGTGGTGTGCCCTAAATCCGTCATTGATTCAGTATGTTAGATGTTTCTTCTTCATTTCTAGTTCAGCCCGTGTTCGGGTGAGTTCTGGAGGGCACGTTTCTTCGCATGCGATGAGCGGCGTGTCGAACGGAATGGCCTGTTCACCAGGTTTCCTAAACTTACATAAACGTGTCCGAAATGCCTCATAATTAAAGGGTGAGGGACCGGGCCAGTGTTTTAGGGGCACCCCCGGACGGGGAGGGGGCCTTTCGGAGTGAGAGGCGGCCTCTCAGAGGCCTGATATTTTGGAGGGACAGCTGCCTGGAGATCTCTGGGGGGGGCTCCATACTCCGGCCTGCACACACGGGCCCTTTCCGGACAGGGGTTCGAGGGCGTTGCTACCCCGGAGAATTAATGGAAGCCTTGATGGGGGCCTCGTCACGGTGGCGATGAGCTAGAAATGATGCCCGCGGCGCTGTTTTTGTTTCCCTTCACGAGCCAGTGCTTAGAAGTGACGGAGAGTGCTGCCGGGGGCTTCACTCCCTCCTCGGCAGACATTGTTCTCTCCCGCTGAAGGTTGACAAATGCGGCCATTGTGCGCCGAGCCCCGGGCTCCGTGCTGGCGCAGGCCTCGCCCCGCTGTGTCTGCTCTTCGAGGGGCCCGCCGTCAGCCATCTTCTGCACTCGGCGATAAATGGGCGAATGTGTCTTAATGCTACTCGAGGCGGTGCACAGATGCGAGTGATTGTGCACTGAGTTCCACATGTGGTGGTGCAGCCACACCCCTGCATTGCAAGGCTGTGCTGCGGCATCCTGGGCTGTAGGTAACCCTGTCAGTCCGAGAGGGCGACTCACCCTAAACCGCGGTGCTGGTGGCAGGCTGGTAGCTCATTGACTGCAGCGTCCTCACGAGCAAGCGCTAAGCACTCAGTGGTTTACTCCTGGAAGAAGCGTCACTCCCAGTTGCTGCTCACTGAGGTGCCTCATAAGCCGAAGGGGTGGACTCCTCCTGGGTTTGCTGTCCCCTGGACAGCTACCCTTGTGGCTGCATCTCTCCTTTGATGTGGTCCATCACTGACATTGTATGCCCTTGAAGGGTCCTTGGGCGTCAGTCCCTTTCCCCTGGGTCTCAGGTGGTGAGTTTGGTTTTGCACTTATGATGTGATGTTTGCAGAACCCGAGGATTTGCACCGTCTCCCCCATTTTGTACCCACACTCCTCCGTACAGTCCATCTTTCCTAAGCTACTCGCAGTCTTCCACTGGTTACTGTCGTGTTGGCCTTGGTCTCTAAAGGGTAGTACGTCTTCGCTTTGATTGGCCGCACTGTCGTTGCTGTGGACATTAGCTCCTCCCCCGTCACAGGGCTGGTACACAGAGTAGCTGTCAAGATTGTGGGCTGCAGCTCTCAAAGTCTTATTGATTGAATGGAAGGAAGTGGATTTGTTTTCAATTAGCCATGACTAAGAGAGGAAGCCTTCTGTTACGTCAAGGCAACCGAAGGAGGCGCCCGCATTGAACAAGAGGCCGCTCATTTATGTCCTCGCAAAAGAGAGATACCACACTTAGCATCTACCCTGGTGCAAAGATCTGTGTTGTCCTAGTGGTCATATCATCTGTCGTCGAGGCTAATGTTTCTTATTTTTAATCTTTATTAAATTAAATTCCAATTTTGATGGTTATATGAATTGTTCTTGTGCAATAATTATAGAAAAATACTAAGGAGAGAGGGACAATGTTTTATCCTGATTTCATGTTGCGCACAATCAGCACAAACTGGTTATAGAAGTTTGAAAAAATATTTGTACCCCAAGATTACCTCCCATTAGTTCGGCTCGACAAAAATGGTGGCACAACGGTAACTGTTCTGCAGTATTTAGCTAATGTAATGCCACCTTTTGGACCTTTGTTGTAAGCACAGGAATTTTTGCTCAGGACATGTATTTCTTACATTCAAAACAAATCTTGGAAGCGTTTTCATTTGATAAATTTCAGAGTCCATGTAAGCATACTTTCAAAAAATAATCTAGAATCAGCATAGTTAGCAAGTGCCGTACAAATAATTACCTTGAGCACTGTTTGTCACTTGCCTTCCAGAGTATCCACAAAATTCTGGTAAATCCCTTGGTATTCTACACATTAGGTCAATAAGCAATTTTCCAAACCCTATCTTAGCGGCATTGGTGATTTGAACTAGTTTCGGCTTGTATTTGACATTCACAGGCCTGCATCTGGACAATTTCAGAAGAAGGTACTTTTGTAAGTTCATTTACTATTGCGTTGTACGCTTGTGATTATTTATCTTGTTCATAATTGTATACGTTGTTTTATCTGGCCCTGGTCACACAATTGTGGTAGATACTTCTTTGCAAGTCATTTAAATCAGTGCTTTCTGTTTTTATTGCTTATTTTAAATGCTACTAAGACTTTTATTTTGTTTTTCTTACTGTGGGTTGCCATAGGTCTCTTCTTGTTGACTGTGGATTGGCTGCCTCCATCCAGCGCATTCCTGTGGGTGCTTCTTTAGTTGGACTCTACAGAGTATTCACAGTGGCTCCGTTTCTTCTGTGTGTGCCTGTGAAGTACGTCTCCATAATATTTCAGTCACTATATAGACAGTCTTCCCAGGCTGCCTATATCTAGTGCATTCCTGTGGGCGGGTTCTTTTTCTGGCCTCTAAAGAACATGTACTATGACTGCCGGCCACAGAAATTGTGACGCTGAGGCGTTTTTCACATATTTATGGATTTGCTAAGTTTACCAATAATCCCTCATTGGCTGCATAGTCGAGCTAGGAACTTTCAAAAATTATAATCTGCAAACTGATCACAAGTTAATAATAATGCAGGGGCACGTGTTGCTGTGCAGTGGAAGGCCCTTCGTAAAGGTTGACTGGTCACCTTTGCAATGCTTATTGCTGCATTTGGGCGGTTTTCCAGGCCGTGTTAATGTGCAAAGATGTAAAAATTAATAAAGTAATGCTATCGCTCAATGTGCCACGTAATTTGCCTTTTGTTGCTGCATAATTTAGACCCTGCCGCATATTTTGGTCCTTCTCTGCTGCATAATTCCAGTGCCCCAGGGTATGTCTCCTTCACCTCTGCAAGGACCTTGGAGGTCATACCGCATAGCTGCTTGTATCCAATGCAATCCTGTGGGTTGCTCTTTTACCACTAAAACCCAGTCAGGACCTGTAACCTTTTCCCATCTGGGATGGTAGTGAAGTCCTCGCATGCAGTGCCCCCTCTACTGCACACAGAAGCACCGCTAGTCTATCACCTCTGCTCAAAGTGCGTCCCACGACCTTCAAGCTTTATACCAAAGCACTTCCCACAAAGGCCTGGCTCACAGCCCGCTTTTTCAACCAGACAACAATAAATGGATGTAAAGTGCACATGCTTCACTCCTCGCTCCTCCATCACATGCCCTTAGAAGCCGCAACCAGGGCCAGGACGAGCACTCCTGTGGCCACTCATTCACCACTGCAGTTCAACACTGTTCCACCAAAGCACAAATCTTTGTGTAGCAAGCACACCACCCTCTGGTAACTGGCTTCAACGCCTGGTAGTGTTCATAAACACAAGTGTGGTAAAATACAGTGTGATGAGTTCTCACAAGGACCGTTGCTAGAGCAGGCCTCGAAAAATCATAAAAATGTTACTAGACCTGCAGGTCTAGTGACTTAAATAATGTACTCAACCTATTTGTAATGCTCTTGACGCATAAACTAGTTTCAAATGATGTGATCATGTACAAATACTTTAATTCATTGAGCCGGCATTTTCTTCATTATCACATATGAGAACACCTCGAAATGTGCGAGTTGAGCATGTCTGCTGTACAAAAAGCTCTTTTGTTTGATTTAATAGACTAAACTTTGTTTTCCATATATATTACAAACCTAGCTACATACAGGATACACGTGACCCCTGACTTGCCTCTTAGTTCGCTAACAGCATTGTCATCCGGTGGGTCAGGAATTGGTCTCAAATCATGTTTAAAAACCATCACTTTGAATAAATACATAACTAAAGCATGAAGTGGTAGTAGGCTGTCATTTGTAATCAGCAGATTTTACATTGAAATGGCCACAAACCTTCCAGTTGACATGTGGCTTTACTGATAAAACTGTATAGTGTACAAACAATAATGTTTGGAAATAGAATTTCTGCAAATATGTGTCATTTGCACATCACCAAGTAAAGTGTTCTGGTTTGTTTTGCTCCTATTTAACTCTGTTTGCATCACACTTCTTAATTACAAAAAATGGGCTTCTGTAATTCCTGATATATTTTGAAATATTTGTAAAATTAATTTACAGGCTATTTATTTAAATTCTATGTGAAAAATAACTGACATCTTCAGACAGCTCACTTGATGAAAACCTCTAACTCTTTTAAGAGGGAGAAAAAGAAACCTTATTTTCCAAGCAGCAATTAGTTAAAAGGCAAACTGACATTTGACTGTTTCCTTGAACTGACAGCGAATGTGCCAAGATAAAAACAAGATTTAATGGCATCTTTATTGCTCATTCCCTTTCTGAATGAACAGAAACACCGGTTTCTTTACAGCCTAAGTTTACTCACCAGATGGAACTAGTAGGTGCTAAAAATAGCTCGACCTGCTAAAATTTTACTCGCAATTGCGAGTGGGTGAGTAGATTTTTCGAGGCCTGTAGAGGGTCTGTGGTGTATCACCCTGAAGATGGGCAGGTTGCAAGCCCAGGGATTTCAGTGACACCTCAGTAAATGGGTCTGTGGACTGGAGCATGAGGCGGTAGTGGCGCAGGCCACCGGTGACTCTAAGGTTACCCTTCAGGGTAGTTCGTGGGAGAGAATGTAACATGACAGGATTGGGACAGAGAGACCTATGACTAGATGAAATGGGAGGGCATTCATGAGGGTGCATCGCGTGATCCAAGGGAAGGACGGCCATTGGGCACCGAGCAAGCAAAATAAACAACTCCGCCAGGAAGGAGAGGAAACCAGGACAAAGCCAAATGAATGCACAAGTAATCCATAGATTTCCATTTGTTTGCCCACATAAACCGGGTGCACGAGACTGTAATTGCAGTGTTTGCGTGTCACATGAGAATAATTATAGATCACTCTGAGAAGCTCTTGAGAAGAGCAGCTAGTCGCAGTGCTTCGAGTCCTGAGTTTAGGCACCTTTAGCTCGCAGCTAGCCTCTCTGCCCCTGACAGCTCACTCTCATACCACCTCACAAACCCAGTGTTATCTTCATCATCCTGTACACTTGCTGTTCTTCCTCTAGTGTCTCGAGAATGATGCTTCGCCCGCGCGGAGCAGGTTCAGCCATTGCGCACTCTGAGGGGACGGTGGTCCTAAGCGGCTCCGAGAAGATGGCGAGTTGGTGCAGAGGGTATGGGATGGTTTGTTGGTACAGTGAGCCCAGTGGTGTCGAGAAGGTGAACCTGCTTCATCCCGTACATGACCATGAGCACCTTCTCATTGAATACAATACATTTTTGTTTCTTTACAGAGGTGTAGATTGTAAGACTTTACTTCAGCTGATGATGTTATGTTAGTGCCATCCTACTTTAGTGGTTACCTAGGTAACATAATGCCAAAAATGCAAAGTTAAACTAAATGCGACGTTCAGGTTGTCCTGACATCCGCTCCAGAACCTGCCGTCCTGCATGTAGAGTGTTGGTGGCGAGTGAGGGCGTGAGTGGGTTTGGGTAAATGTTGCTTATTGTCCCTCTGGCCTGCCTTCTAATTGCCTCAATCAATCAAGCAGGATTTGTATAGCGCTGCTAATCCCCCATGAGGGTATCCAGGCGCTAGTTTGCTGGGCCAGTCGAAAGAGGCACACGGTCAAGAGACCTGCTTGAAGTGAGCGCGGGGAGTTGGCACAGGACCTCCTTGTACTGCATGTTCCTTTCATGGCTGTCACCAATCCCTGCGCTTGCCTTGCAGTGATGCTGCATGGAAGGGCTGACTTGAGGTTCACATCTTCTCCAGGTAGGACTCCCCGAGATGAGAGGAGGTGCAGCAAGCACTGCGCACCTCCGTCTCAATCACTGCTCGGAGGCACTCCTTGTAAGCAGAGGTGAGCTGGAAACCTTTACGTAACCCCGCAGCTGAATTACTTACCACTTGTATCAATTACAGGAGGTTCATGCTGACCTCACACAGCTGTTGCTTCATCTTGTTTACCTACAGCAATTCTTTCTTCTGTGCACACCATTCCTCGGGTCTGGGTGAATTATTTACGTCTACAAGCGGCACCCCTGGTCTGAGAGCTGCCTGCAGGTGTACCTGCTCCGTCCTCGCTTGGACACACTTAAGCCACTGAGATTAGAATAGTTTTCCTTTCCAGCTACCTGTGTCGTGATACCTGAGACTCGTGTCCCTCATGCATGCATAATGCAGGTTCTTCTGCAGCGGACAACCGTTCCAATTAATGAGATTAAAAACTCTGAAAGAGGATGGCTCTGTTCTTTGATTCCTTCTTCGGTGTTATGTTTGTGAGCGAACAAATGATCGGATCCTTCAAGTCCTGCTCTTTTCCCCATTAGATCGAAAGCATAGATTGAAATAAAGGCGTTGTGCAAGCTTCACTCCATACACCACCAGCTGCAGCACAGGCAGTAGTGCAAGCTTCCCTGATTCATAGGCTGGCAGGAAAACCAGCAGCAGTGCAAGCTTCCCTGATACAGACTGGCTGCAGTGCAAGCGTCCCTGATACACTGACTGACAGGACAATAAGCAGAAGTGCAAGCTTGACTGATGCACAGACTAGCAGGAGAACAAAACGCAAAAAGAACAAATGATGGATGGAATGCTGAACAAATCAAACATTCACTCCCAGTCACAGATTTGGTTTTAATCCATCAGCGCCCTTAGTGGGAAGGATATGCCCAGATATGGGTCCCGTGCTTGCTGTGCCACTGGATTCAATCTAGCCTGAATGAAGAGGGGGGGTACCCCGAAACCAGTCCCAGGATGCTAGTTTCCAGTCCAGGGAGGACCTGGCCTGGCAGTTTGGGCTGGACTGTTCCCATGGGGAACAGGGTCAAGACTGATGTGCGTATGGCTGGGTCCAAACTGGGGTGGCGTGATGAACAAAAAATGATGGATTAAACCCAGATCTGTGACTGGGGGGTGAATGTTTGATTTGTTCAGCATTCCGTCCATCACTTGTTCTGTGTGCTTATGGCAGGGGAACATGCAGCAGTGTAAGCTTCCCTGATACAGACTGGCTGCAGAACAAGCAGCAGTGCAAGCTTCCCTGATGCACAGACTGGCAGGAGAACAAGCAGCAGTGCAAGCTTCCCTGATACAGACTGGCAGCAGAACAAGCCCCGGAGCAATGTTCTCTGATACAAACTGGAAGCAGAAAAAGCAGCAGTTTACGTTTCTATAATAAACAGACTGGTAACAGAAAAAGCAGCAGTGCAAGCTTCCCCCATACACAGATTATTTGGAGCACAAGCAGCAGTGTAGGCTTCTTTCACAAACAGAACAGGTGCAGAACTGACCAAACCGCAAGGTTTCATTTCATTCCTGAACAGGCAGTGCCCACCACAGGGGCAACCCAGCATGTTTTCGTGACACTGAACAGGTGCGGCACTGCAGTAATGGGTAAGCTTCCTTCCAGTACTGGACAGCAGCACAGGGGTGACGGAATTATGCGATTTTGCGGCTTTTTTTGCACGCTTTTGCTACATAATCCACCATCTGCTGCGTAATCTGTAGATTTCAACAAAAAAATCGCTTCTGTCTCAAACAGATCAAACGTTACTAAAAACGTGGCGAGATGTGTTGCAGTGCTGTGGAAGGGCCTATGCAACGGTAGACTGCCCACATTTCTGTTGATTATTTCTGTATTTGGGTGTCAAAGTGGTACTAATGAGGTGAAATCTGTGCCCAGATAGTATTAACATGTGAAAATGTCAAATAATCAGGTAATACGAACACGACATGCGCCTTTTCTTGCCACGTCATTTAGCGAACTCTGCCGCATAATGTGGTATTTCCTTGCCGCCTAATTCCTGTGATCCTGCTTCTAGAACAGATGCAGCAGAAAGAAAAGTCAAACCCCTGGTGAAAGAGAGTAAAGCCTCTCTCCTTGAGGTCCATTTCTTTCTCTGTGTTATTGGACTGACCTGTTGACCACGCCCACTGGTGTGCGCGTGCTGCGCGGTCCCGAGCTCCACGGGGCACCACTGCTCTGCCAGGTTGAAAGGATGAGCGCCGCTAGCACGGGCTTCGGTGCCGCATTTTGTTCCGCTCTGCTGCCCAAAGAGGCCGCATTAGGGCGATTGTTTGGGGGAACCGTCGCCCTTTAGAGATAAGCCATTTCTTTTAACACCTGATCAGTTCGCTATGGAGCCCCGTTAATTATGTATAGGACACGTAATTAAGATCCTGCATGAAACCCACACCTGCACCGCGGGCAGGAGGGGCGAGCCGGGGCCGGGCACGCAGTGCTGGCCTCTGCCGGGCCGTGCCGTGCCTTCTGCTCAAGGTAGAGGCCCGGAAGAAGAGGCCCCCAGGCCTACGTCCCTGGCCCCCGGGAGCAGGCGCACGTCCCTGGTCCCCAGACCCACATCCCTGGCCCCGGGACCCCTGCCAAGGGGTAGAAGGCCTTTCTTTCCATTCCAGTCCGCTCCATTCCACCCTTTCTGCCGAGTCTCCCCCAGGTGCGGCAGCGGCTGCCTTTGTGAAGTTTGTCAGCCTGGGACTGGGGCCTTCCATGGACTTCACTAGAGCTGGTGCTCACGCTGGGCCTCTGCCCTCCAGCCCTGCACTCTGGATGCAGCAGCCATTGCCTCGTCTCAGCCACGCTCAGGGCCAGCATACTCTGTGCTTATGCAGAGAGATGTGCGGGTACTGCATGAATGTTGGTCTTGCCCCCTTACATGCGTGATCCTTGCACCCTGTCAGGTCTCGTGTGCCCGATCTGGAGGGACTCATCTCTGCCTTGCCGCCTCCGGGCTGCTTTTACTGCCTTGTGCCACTCACACTCATGGGCTGTTCTTGTACAGTGTGGGTGCCATGCCCTGCAACCTTGTGCCACACGCGCTCTAGGGGTATTCATTTTATAGTGTGGGTGCCATACCCTGTGCCACACACGCTCTAGGGGTATTCTTTTATAGTGTGGGTGCCATGCCCGGTGCCACACGTGCTCTAGGGCTGTTCTTTTATAGTGTGGGTGCCATGCCCTGTGCCATACACGTGATGGGACTATATGTTATAAATAATGTAGGTGCCATGCCCTGTGGCCATGTTCCACACACACATATTCTACAGCTATTCTTTTACAGTGTGGGTGCCGTGCCCTCTGGATATATACCACACGCTCTCTAAGGCTGTTCTTGTATAGTGTGGGTGCTGTGCCCTGTGGATATATACCACACGCGCTCTAAGGCTGTTCTTGTATAGTGTGGGTGCCGTGCCCTGTGGATATTTGCCACACGCGCTCTAAGGCTGTTCTTGTATAGTCTGGGTGCCGTGCCCTGTGGATATATACCATACGCTCTCTAAGGCTGTTCTTGTATAGTGTGGGTGCCGTGCCCTGTGGATATATCCTGCACGCGCTCTAAGGCTGTTCTTGTATAGTGTGGGTGCCATGCCCTGCCACCTTGTGCCACTCACACTCTAGGGCTAATCTTTTATAGTTTGGATGCCATGCCCCGTAGACTTGTGCCACATGCTCTTTTTTTTTTTTTTTTTTTTTTTTAAATACCGTGGGCCTCATACACCCCACACTAAAATTATTTAAAAACGTTTGTCCTTTATGAACATTCTTCAGCAGACCTTGTTACTTATAAGCAAATTTCACATGTGCCTATTGTGCTTCCTACATTTTTGGGGTGAAGAATTACTGATTAGCCCAACACACTTTCCACTTTCTTGCCACATCAAGAAAAGGCAACTGATTCTCTTGGAAAGGATGTTCAATTTTATTTCAGACTCCATCGGAAAATCAATAGCCAGTTTCTCAACATCATTGACATACAAGAAAATTGATCTTTTCAAGCAAAATATATTTTTACTCCGCTGTAAACTACATTTTCACTCTGGACTTGACCCAACTGTCTTAGTAATTGGAGTGTCAGTAGGTTACAGAAGTCTACGACGTGCTCAACCCAGAGCTTCGGCAACTTCAAAACGTTTCTTGAGCTCATTTGCTTTTAAGATCATATGCAGTCCATTTGAGCAGTTTTGATGTCCAGCACAGATTTCCTCAAGGTGTGCACCAACCTGGCCTTCGCTGAACTCACTCTAGGTGAAGCATTCCTCATTCCTAAAGTATGTTTTAAGGTAGTCTTTAATAAGATCTCACTGGGCAAACTTTTTCTGAGCCCATATAACCGCGACACAATGTAAACGTAATTCAGTTTCTTCTTTATGTGATTAAAAGAGGTTGTACCAATCAATTACCTATTGAGGAACTGTGCTTTGTCAATTGAGACATGATACATTTCCATACCCCTTCTTTCATTTGGAAATGTTTCGATGCCTGCTTTTCACTGAATATAGTACCTGTGTCCAGTCACACTTTCTATCTGTAACCCTTTATCCATCCAGACGAAATTTCATTTACACCGACCAAACCACATCACATTGGCCTTTGCGTAGTTGACAGAAAGGAAGTACTCTCTCAGCGGGCTCTGCCGCCCCACTGGATGATGGCTGACTAGTAGCATTTTATTGGTGGCAGTGAGCGTTGTTGTATGAAGAATGGCCACCGTAGGTGACACTGTTTACATCAAGAAGGCAGCAGCTAAGACTATAAATACATAATTTAAATAAAAGGGGAGGCAGAAAACAACCTTGTTTAGCTCCCTTGGTGGTAGGAACAATGGTAAGGAAATGCAGCGCCAAGCTACTTGCCCCAATTGGGCATCGTGTGTGTGTGTGTGTGTGTCTGTCTCTTGTGGTTCTCTCCAAAACGGACACCTCCAGTTTCATAGTAGATATTCAAGACTCGACTTAAGCAGTAACTGATAGGTCCCCTGTCACTCCATAAACAATCTTTCCCATGGAGAAGGCAGCCATTTTATGTTTCGTTCTAGAAGCTGCAGCACTAAAAAGCAACAACTCCACCTGTGATTTGGAGGAGGTAAAAGGCCATGCAGTGGTGCACGAAGTGACTTTTGACACCCCATGGTGGTAGGTAGACGTGACTAGGCTGGCCGGAACCATTTCCACTTTTCCTCCTTGAGAGACTCCAAAAGGAAAATCACTTCAGTTTTGACCTTGATGAGAATATCTATGTTCTGGTGTCATGGTTCTTGACTGTTGGCCTGTACCACCTCTCTCTAATACACCCGCTCTCTTCTGTAGCCTATCAAATCACTGGCGTAATGTACCAGTCGACTTTAGGAGAAAAACCTACCTTGAGTGTTCGTGGCTGTTATCCCACAAGAATACTGTATCAGTGAGGTGAGGTGAGGCGGCAGCTGTCGTATGGAGGGTCAACACATGATTCTGACATTTAAAAAAATCTCTTGCTTGTATAGAGATACCACAAATTTTGATTGGACTATGGTCGTGTTGCAAGTCAGAATGGTTCCGGTTTTGAGTTGTCTTTTTGCGTTTTCTAAGATGGCATCTACAATGTACGGTCTTAGAAGCATTCCTCAGAAGGCACTTATCACTGTTGTGCCACTTTGCAGAATATAATTTTTGGAGTGTTTTAAATGATTAAAGATCGTTCGTAAGTGTATGTGGAAGGACATTTCTAAACTTAAGTATTGGGATAATAAAAATTATTTCCTTCCAGGGAAGCACTGCACTCTCGATGATTAAGTCTTAGTCGGCAGATCAGAAATCCTATTCCTGTAGATGTCTTTGGGTGCTTTTGTTTGCATCCTTGTATATGTATTTGAGAGCTTTAGATCCAGTTCTTGTAGATTTCTCTAGGTCCTTTAGATCCTGTTCTTGTAGATGTGTTGTGATGCTTAAGATTGCATCCTTGTAGATGGCTCTGGGTGCTTTAGATCATTTCCTCATAGATGTCCTTTTTTATTGCATACTCGTAGGTGTCTTTGGGTGCGTTAGATCATGTTCTGTAGATCTCTTTGGGTGCTTTACATCCTGTTCTTGTAGATCTGTTTGGATGCTTTAGATTGTATCCTTGCAGATGTCCTTTGGTGCTTTAGATCGTATCCATGTATACGTCCTTGGATGCTTTAGATCGTATCCATGTATATGTCCTTGGGTGCTTTAGATCGTATCCATGAATACGTCCTTGGAAGCTTTAGATTGTATCCTTGTAGATGTCCTTTGGTGCTTTAGATTGTATCCTTGTAGATGTCCTTGGGTGCTTTAGATCATATCCATGTATATGTCCTTTGGTACTTTAAATCGTTTTCTCGTAGTTGCCCTTGGGTCCTTTCGATTGCGTTCTTGTAGATGTCCTTGGGTGCTTTAGATCGTATCCTTGTAGATGTCCTTGGGTGCTTTAGATCGTATCATTGTAGATGTCCTTGGGTGCTTTAGATCGTATCATTGTAGATGTCCTTGGGTGCTTTAGATCGTATCCATGAATACGTCCTTAGAAGCTTTAGATTGTATCCTTGTATATGTCCTTGGGTGCTTTAGATTGTATCCTTGTATACGTTCTTGGGTGCTTTAGATCGTATCCTTGTAGACGTCCTTGGGTGCTTTAGATTGTATCCTTGTATACGTCCTTGGATGCTTTAGATTGTATCCATGAATTTGTCCTTGGGTGCTTTAGATTGTATCCTTGTAGACGTCCTTGGGTGCTTTAGATTGTATCCTTGTAGACGTCCTTGGGTGCTTTAGATTGTATCCTTGTATATGTCCTTGGGTGCTTTAGATTGTATCCATGTATATGTCCTTGGGTGCTTTAGATTGTATCCATGTATACGTCCTTGGATGCTTTAGATCGTATCCATGAATACGTCATGGAAGCTTTAGATTGTATCATTGTAGATGTCCTTTGGTGCTTTAGATCATATCCATGTATATGTCCTTTGGTACTTTAAATCGTTTTCTCGTAGTTGCCCTTGGGTCCTTTCGATTGCGTTCTTGTAGATGTCTTTGGGTCGTTTAGGTTGCGTTCTTGTGATTGTCTTGGGGTGTTTTTACTGAGGTTAGCTCGGCCATGAAAGAAAAAGCTATACAGTTCTACTTGTGAGCTTGAATTTTATCCTGACACTATGGGGCGACCAGTGGCGTTATAAGGGATTTTACCTGGAAATGGGATTGTGCCGCAGTTAAACCACCATCTTGGCATTGACTGGGTATCCAGCAATTACAGGATGGCACTTCTGTCTTTCTGTACCTCAAACCATATCCATTCATGGATGGAAAAGACTGACTGCAACCCTGCCTCGCGACTCGGCACAGGCAGTTTGATGCATCTAGAGCGAACCTATCAATGGCTCTTATGGGTTAAGCTACCTCCAGCTTCAAGAGGGATCCTTTAGAGCCTAGCTGAGGCACTGTGAGCGGTCCTCAAGGTGAAGTAACCGAGTCTAAGCAGAGGGTCTGTGAGTGACCCTCAAAGGGATGCAACTGAGAGACTGAGCTGAGGCTGTGGGAGTGACTCAAAATGATGTAACTGGCATTCTGAGCAGAGGCTCGGTGAGTGGCCCTCAAGGGTAAGGTCCAAGACTAAAACTAAAGCAATGCTGGAGTCTTGTTTTGGTAATGATGGGTGAAGATGCTTCTTTTTTTCCTTTCTAAAGAAGGAAGAGATGCAACACTTTTTAAAACCTCGTAGCCTTCTAAACTTGTGACCTATTTTTCTCGAGTCAATCACGTTGGGGGTCACAAAGAGCTTTTTATTAAAAATATAAATAAATAAAACGGCTTTAAGTGGAGAGCTCCTGTCTTCATTTAAATATAACTAAAGATGGGATGGCATATTTAATTAATGATGGGGAAGTATAACTACTTGTTAAGGAAAAGGACTAAAGCCATGTCTAAAATAAAATTTCCTTAAGAAAAGGGAAATCGGAGACTAAACTCTGGTTTCCTGTGAAAAAAGGATGCCACTTTTAGTTATTGGAAAAGGAAAAAAAAACTTTGGTGTTCTCTCTCGAAGGCTAATTTCAAAGCCAGTAATGAACTTAAGGTAGCACATCGAACCTGAAAATGTAATTGTGCGCATGGGTGAAGCCTTATCGGAGAGCCTTGCACCCTTTTTACCAGTCCCATTCTGCATCTGATGACCATAGACCCATCAGTTGGGTATACCTTTTCTGCTCAGGCCTTCGGCCAGTTCCATTGATGGAGATTTAATTCCAGGACTTTTCCCACCTATTTGAGACCCGATGAACATTCAGAAGGGACAGGCTTGGCCGGGCAGTGCTGCGTGCTTGGGTTTCTGTGGCCAGCCTGCCCAGCAGGTCTAGGATAGAAGAAGAAGGGATAGGCTTGGCCGGGCAGTGCTGCGTGCTTGGGTTTCTGTGGCCAACCTGCCCAGCAGGTCTAGGATAGAAGAAGAAGAAGAAGGGATAGGCTTGGCCGGGCAGTGCTGCGTGCTTGGGTTTCTGTGGCCAGCCTGCCCAGCAGGTCTAGGATAGAAGAAGAAGAAGAAGAAGGGATAGGCTTGGCCGGGCAGTGCTGCGTGCTTGGGTTTCTGTGGCCAGCCTGCCCAGCAGGTCTAGGATAGAAGAAGAAGAAGGGATAGGCTTGGCCGGGCAGTGCTGCGTGCTTGGGTTTCTGTGGCCAGCCTGCCCAGCAGGTCTAGGATAGAAGATGAAGAAGGGACAGGCTTGGCCAGGCAGTGCTGCGTGCTTGGGTTTCTGTGGCCAGCCTGCCCAGCAGGTCTAGGATAGAAGAAGAAGAAGAAGGGATAGGCTTGGCCGGGCAGTGCTGCGTGCTTGGGTTTCTGTGGCCAGCCTGCCCAGCAGGTCTAGGATAGAAGATGAAGAAGGGATAGGCTTGGCCGGGCAGTGCTGCGTGCTTGGGTTTCTGTGGCCAGCCTGCCCAGCAGGTCTAGGATAGAAGATGAAGAAGGGATAGGCTTGGCCGGGCAGTGCTGCGTGCTTGGGTTTCTGTGGCCAGCCTACCCAGCAGGTCTAGGATAGAAGATGAAGAAGGGATAGGCTTGGCCGGGCAGTGCTGCGTGCTTGGGTTTCTGTGGCCAGCCTGCTCAGCAGGTCTAGGATAGAAGATGAAGAAGGGACAGGCTTGGCCGGGCAGTGCTGCGTGCTTGGGTTTCTGTGGCCAGCCTGCCCACTGGTACTGATGGGCCTGCCCAGCAGGTCTAGGATAGAAGATGCAGAGGGGGTATGGGGTGGAATGTGTTCACCTAGTGCACCATAAGAGCTGGTGAAAAGCAGCCCCAGCCATCCTCAGGCTTTGAACTTCACAGTAACGGGGAAAGCCTTTGTACTTTTTGTTCATTATGTAAAAGCCGTAGAAGCCATTCTCTCACTTTTAATTGCTAATCCTAAACCCCCAAGTCCTCTACCCCTGTGACTTTGTACAGAGGGCTTCATGGCTGTGACCACCAGGAGGCCCAAGGACTGGGGTAGGGTCTGCCCTCAGCAAACCCAGCGAGAGATGTGTCCGGCGCATGAGGGCTGGACCCTTCATGTCACAGATGGTCTTCTCTGGGTCAAGGAAGGGAACAGCCGGCTCTTACATGTGCATCCTCTGAATCGTTGGCTAAGAGCGGGGCTACTGAATGATTCCCTTCTTTGTATTTCAGATGTACGTGTATGTGTTTCGATTCTTGACCGCCGCTCCGTCCTGTTGTTGCCGCCGCCATGTTAGAATATGTCCCTCCTGAGGGCTATTATTTGTTGACCCTAGCTACAGCCTCCAACATATGTTCCTTTTAAGATTGCGTTTTTCATTAGCCATTTCCGTATCTGTCATGAAGCCCAACCAGTCTTTGCTCAGGTGACCCTAATGACTGGTTCTGGAGCGGGCCGCCGCTGGTGCAGGAGGCCTGAACACAAGGCAGGTTTGCAGACATTTTACCTACACAGGTTGTGAGTACTAGTTACTTCCATAGTCAGTGGTTGTCTTGTGCATGTGGCAAAGATCTGCCTCTCCTGCACTGATGTTGGAGGCCTTTAATCCTCTGTTCTTCGGGGGTGCGTAGAATAAGGAAATCCAACTGTTCCAGCGTACCCTCAGGCATGGCACACTCCTGGCACCAGCTCCTTCCAGCGTACCCTCAGGCATGGCACGCTCCTGGCACTAGCTCCTTCCAGCGTACCCCCCAGGCATGGCACACTTCTGGCACCAGCTCCTTCCAGCGTACCCTCAGGCATGGCGCACTCCTGGCACCAGCTCCTTCCAGTGTACCCTCAGGCATGGCGCACTCCTGGCACCAGCTCCTTCCAGCGTACCCCCCAGGCATGGCACACTCCTGGCACCAGCTCCTTCCAGCGTACCCTCAGGCATGGCGCACTCCTGGCACCAGCTCCTTCCAGCGTACCCTCAGGCATGGCACACTCCTGGCACCAGCTCCTTCCAGCGTACCCTCAGGCATGGCGCACTCCTGGCACCAGCTCCTTCCAGCGTACCGTCAGGCATGGCACACTCCTGGCTCCAGCTCCTTCCAGCGTACCCCCAGGCATGGCGCACTTCTGGCACCAGCTCCTTCCAGCGTACCCTCAGGCATGGCGCACTCCTGGCACCAGCTCCTTCCAGCGTACCCTCAGGCATGGCGCACTCCTGGCACCAGCTCCTTCCAGCGTACCCCCAGGCATGGCACACTCCTGGCACCAGCTCCTTCCAGTGTACCCTCAGGCATGGCGCACTGCTGGCACCAGCTCCTTCCAGCGTACCCTCAGGCATGGCGCACTTCTGGCACCAGCTCCTTCCAGCGTACCCTCAGGCATGGCGCACTTCTGGCACCAGCTCCTTCCAGCGTACCCTCAGGCATGGCATGCTCCTGGCACTAGCTCCTTCCAGCGTACCCCCCAGGCATGGCACACTTCTGGCACCAGCTCCTTCCAGCGTACCCTCAGGCATGGCATGCTCCTGGCACCAGCTCCTTCCAGCGTACCCCCAGGCATGGCGCACTCCTGGCACCAGCTCCTTCCAGCGTACCCCCAGGCATGGCACACTCCTGGCACCAGCTCCTTCCAGCGTACCCCCAGGCATGGCACGCTCCTGGCACTAGCTCCTTCCAGCGTACCCCCAGGCATGGCACACTCCTGGCACCAGCTCCTTCCAGCGTACCCTCAGGCATGGCACACTTCTGGCACCAGCTCCTTCCAGCGTACCCCCAGGCATGGCACACTCCTGGCACCAGCTCCTTCCAGCGTGCCCCCTGGCATGGCACACTCCTGGCACCAGCTCCTTCCAGCGTACCCTCAGGCATGGCACACTCCTGGCACCAGCTCCTTCCAGCGTACCCTCAGGCATGGCGCACTCCTGGCACCAGCTCCTTCCAGCGTACCCTCGGGCATGGCACACTCCTGGCACCAGCTCCTTCCAGCGTACCCTCAGGCATGGCACGTTCCTGGCACCAGCTCCTTCCAGCGTACCCTCAGACATGGCACACTCCTGGCACCAGCTCCTTCCAGCGTACCCCCTGGCATGGCACCCTTCTGACACCAGCTCCTTCCAGCGTACCCCCAGGCATGGCACACTTCTGGCACCAGCTCCTTCCAGCGTACCCTCAGGCATGGCACACTTCTGG
Organism: Calotriton arnoldi; assembly: GCA_963921515.1. NCBI lineage: Eukaryota > Metazoa > Chordata > Amphibia > Caudata > Salamandridae > Calotriton > Calotriton arnoldi. The sequence goes on along the minus strand of CAWUFW010000013.1, from coordinate 6,628,429 downwards.
CACCAGCTCCTTCCAGCGTACCCTCAGGCATGGCACACTTCTGGCACCAGCTCCTTCCAGCGTACCCCCAGGCATGGCACACTTCTGGCACCAGCTCCTTCCAGCGTACCCCCTGGCATGGCACACTTATGGCACCAGCTCCTTCCAGCGTACCCCCTGGCATGGCACACTCCTGGCACCAGCTCCTTCCAGTGTACCCCCAGGCATTGCGCACTCCTGGCACCAGCTCCTTCCAGCGTACCCCCAGGCATGGCACACTCCTGGCACCAGCTCCTTCCAGCGTACCCCCTGGCATGGCACACTCCTGGCACCAGCTCCTTCCAGTGTACCCCCAGGCATGGCACACTTCTGGCACCAGCTCCTTCCAGCGTACCCTCAGGCATGGCGCACTTCTGGCACCAGCTCCTTCCAGCGTACCCCCAGGCATGGCACACTCCTGGCACCAGCTCCTTCCAGCGTACCCCCAGGCATGGCGCACTTCTGGCACCAGCTCCTTCCAGCGTACCCCCAGGCATGACACATTTCTGGCACCAGCTCCTTCCAGCGTACCCCCAGGCATGGCACACTTCTGGCACCAGCTCCTTCCAGCGTACCCCCTGGCATGGCATACTTCTGGCACCAGCTCCTTCCAGCGTACCCCCAGGCATGGCACACTTCTGGCACCAGCTCCTTCCAGCGTACCCCCTGGCATGGCACACTCCTGGCACCAGCTCCTTCCAGCGTACCCCCTGGCATGGCACACTCCTTGCACCAGCTCCTTCCAGCGTACCCCCAGGCATGGCACACTTCTGGCACCAGCTCCTTCCAGCGTACCCCCTGGCATGGCACACTTCTGGCACCAGCTCACTTGCCATTGTATGGTTTGGAGATCGGTGGTCCCCCAATACATGACGGCATCTCCCAGGGACGGCATCTCCCTGGGCATGGTACCTCAGTGGTGCATGATGGTGTCTGCCCAGGGATGGTACCTCAGTGGTGCACGATGGTATCTCCCTGGGGATGGTACCTCAGTGGTGCATGACGGCATCTCCCTGGGGATGGTACCTCAGTGGTGCATGACAGCATCTCCCTGGGGATGGTACCTCAGTGGTGCATGACAGCATCTCCCTGGGGATGGTACCTCAGTTGTGCATGACGGTATCTCCCTGGGGATGGTACCTCAGTGGTGCATGACGGCATCTCCCTGGGGGATGGTACCTCAATGGTGCATGACAGCATCTCCCTGGGGGATGGTACCTCAATGGTGCATGACGGCATCTCCCTGGGGATGGTACCTCAGTGGTGCATGATGGTGTCTGCCCAGGGATGGTACCTCAGTGGTGCACAATGGCATCTCCCTGGGGGATGGTACCTCAGTGGTGCATGACGGCATCTCCCTGGGGATGGTACCTCAGTGGTGCATGACTGCATCTCCCTGGGGATGGTACCTCAGTGGTGCATGATGGTGTCTGTCCAGGGATGGTACCTCAGAGGTGCATGATGGCATCTCCCTGGGGATGGTACCTCAATGGTGCATGACGGCATCTCACTGGGGGATGGTACCTCAATGGTGCATGACGGCATCTCCCTGGGGATGGTACCTCAATGGTGCATGACGGCATCTCCCTGGGGATGGTACCTCAATGGTGCATGACGGCATCTCACTGGGGGATGGTACCTCAATGGTGCATGACGGCATCTCCCTGGGGATGGTACCTCAATGGTGCATGACGGCATCTCCCTGGGGATGGTACCTCAATGGTGCATGACGGCATCTCCCTGGGAATGGTACCTCATTGGTGCATGACGGCATCTCCCTGGGAATGGTACCTCATTGGTGCATGACGGCATCTCCCTGGGATGGTACCTCAGTTGTGCATGACGGCATCTCCCTGGGAATGGTACCTCATTGGTGCATGACGGCATCTCCCTGGGGGATGGTACCTCAGTGGTGCATGACGACATCTCCCTGGGGATGGTACCTCAGTAGTGCATGACGGCATCTCACTGGGGGATGGTACCTCAATGGTGCATGACGGCATCTCACTGGGGGATGGTACCTCAATGGTGCATGACGGCATCTCCCTGGGATGGTACCTCAATGGTGCATGACGGAATCTCCCTGGGATGGTACCTCAGTTGTGCATGACGGCATCTCCCTGGGATGGTACCTCAGTTGTGCATGACGGAATCTCCCTGGGGGATGGTACCTCCTTGGTGCATGACGGCATCTCACTGGGGGATGGTACCTCAGTGGTGCATGACGGCATCTCCCTGGGGATGGTACCTCAGTGGTGCATGACGGCATCTCACTGGGGATGGTACCTCAATGGTGCATGACGGCATCTCACTGGGGGATGGTACCTCAATGGTGCATGACGGCATCTCCCTGGGATGGTACCTCAATGGTGCATGACGGCATCTCCCTGGGATGGTACCTCAGTTGTGCATGACGGAATCTCCCTGGGGGATGGTACCTCCTTGGTGCATGACGGCATCTCACTGGGGGATGGTACCTCAGTGGTGCATGACGACATCTCCCTGGGGATGGTACCTCAGTAGTGCATGACGGCATCTCACTGGGGGATGGTACCTCAATGGTGCATGACGGCATCTCACTGGGGGATGGTACCTCAATGGTGCATGACGGCATCTCCCTGGGATGGTACCTCAATGGTGCATGACGGCATCTCCCTGGGATGGTACCTCAGTTGTGCATGACGGCATCTCCCTGGGATGGTACCTCAGTTGTGCATGACGGCATCTCCCTGGGATGGTACCTCAGTTGTGCATGACGGAATCTCCCTGGGGGATGGTACCTCCTTGGTGCATGACGGCATCTCCCCGGGGGATGGTACCTCAGTGGTGCATGACGGCATCTCCCTGGGGATGGTACCTCAGTGGTGCATGACGGCATCTCCCTGGGGATGGTACCTCAGTGGTGCATGACGGCATCTCCCTGGGGATGGTACCTCAGTTGTGCATGACGGCATCTCCCTGGGGATGGTACCTCAATGGTGCATGACGGCATCTCCCTGGGGATGGTACCTCAATGGTGCATGGTGGCATCTCACTGGGGGATGGTACCTCAGTGGTGCATGACGGCATCTCCCTGGGAAAGGTACCTCAGTGGTGCATGACTGCATCTCCCCGGGGATGGTACCTCATTGGTGCATGACTTCATCTCCCTGGAGGATGGTACCTCAATGGTGCATGACCGCATCTCCCTGGGGATGGTACCTCAGTGGTGCATGACGGCATCTCCCTGGGGATGGTACCTCAGTGGTGCATGACGGCATCTCCCTGGGGATGGTACCTCAGTGGTGCATGATGGCATCTCCCTGGGGATGGTACCTCAGTGGTGCATTAGTGTCTGCCCAAGGAAGGCATCTTCCATGGTCGTGAAAGGACTTCTTCTGACCACCATGTGAGGGTTTCTAGTTGGAGTAGAGTGTCCTAGGCTCTGGGCCTTCTATGAAAGTGTAGGAGTGAGGTTGGGAGAGTGCTGCTGCTAACACGCCACACTGAAAGGTGGTGTTAATCGTATTATCACTGCACTCTTCACCTTACACTCTAGCTACAAGCCTCAGAACCAGCCCCGTGTCCTTCACTGAACCCCTTAGAACTGCTCCCAGGGGCTGCCCTTCGGTGTTGTAGGTTCGTGCCTTGCTCCCACCAGGCTTGAAGGGACAGGTCCCTGAGGGAGGCCCCACAGGTCCCTGGTGGATTCAATGACTCCACACAGAGCGGAAGCCGCAGTGCAGGCGATAGCGGATGGATGGATCTGGGAGAGGAGCAGCCACGCCATGGGCTTGGCAGAGGGGTCTGTGCTTGAAACAGAAGACAGGACCGCTCCGAGGTGAGGGGCAGAGGGGTCTGTGCTTGAAACAGAAGACAGGACCGCGCCGAGGTAAGGGGCAGAGGGGTCTGTGCTTGAAACAAGACAGGACCGCGCCGAGGTGAGGGGCAGAAGGGTCTGTGCTTGAAACAGAAGACAGGGCCGAGGTGAGGGGCAGAGGGGTCTGTGCTTGAAACAAGACAGGACCGCGCCGAGGTGAGGGGCAGAGGGGTCTGTGCTTGAAACAGAAGACAGGACCGCTCCGAGGTGAGGGGCAGAGGGGTCTGTGCTTGAAACAGAAGACAGGACCGCGCCGAGGTGAGGGGCAGAGGGGTCTGTGCTTGAAACAAGACAGGACCGCGCCGAGGTGAGGGGCAGAGGGGTCTGTGCTTGAAACAGAAGACAGGACCGCTCCGAGGTGAGGGGCAGGGGGTCTGTGCTTGAAACAGAAGACAGGACCGCGCCGAGGTGAGGGGCAGAGGGTCTGTGCTTGAAACAAGACAGGACCGCGCCGAGGTGAGGGGCAGAAGGGTCTGTGCTTGAAACAGAAGACAGGGCCGAGGTGAGGGGCAGAGGGGTCTGTGCTTGAAACAAGACAGGACCGCGCCGAGGTGAGGGGCAGAGGGGTCTGTGCTTGAAACAAGACAGGACCGCGCCGAGGTGAGGGGCAGAGGGGTCTGTGCTTGAAACAGAAGACAGGACTGGTCCGAGGTGAGGGGCAGAGGGGTCGGTGCTTGAAACAAGACAGGACCGCGCCGAGGTGAGGGGCAGAGGGGTCTGTGTTTGAAACAGAAGACAGGACCGTGCCGAGGTGAGGGGCAGAGGGGTCTGTGCTTGAAACAGAAGACAGGACCGCGCCGAGGTGAGGGGCAGAGGGGTCTGTGCTTGAAACAAGACAGGACCGCGCCGAGGTGAGGGGCAGAGGGGTCTGTGCTTGAAACAGAAGACAGGACCGCTCCGAGGTGAGGGGCAGGGGGTCTGTGCTTGAAACAGAAGACAGGACCGCGCCGAGGTGAGGGGGCAGAGGGGTCTGTGCTTGAAACAAGACAGGACCGCGCCGAGGTGAGGGGCAGAAGGGTCTGTGCTTGAAACAGAAGACAGGGCCGAGGTGAGGGGCAGAGGGGTCTGTGCTTGAAACAAGACAGGACCGCGCCGAGGTGAGGGGCAGAGGGGTCTGTGCTTGAAACAAGACAGGACCGCGCCGAGGTGAGGGGCAGAGGGGTCTGTGCTTGAAACAGAAGACAGGACTGGTCCGAGGTGAGGGGCAGAGGGGTCGGTGCTGAAACAAGACAGGACCGCGCCGAGGTGAGGTGAGGGGCAGAGGGGTCTGTGTTTGAAACAGAAGACAGGACCGTGCCGAGGTGAGGGGCAGAGGGGTCTGTGCTTGAAACAGAAGACAGGACCGCGCCGAGGTGAGGGGCAGAGGGGTCTGTGCTTGAAACAGAAGACAGGACCGCGCCGAGGTGAGGGGCAGAGGGGTCTGTGCTTGAAACAGAAGACAGGACCGCGCCGAGGTGAGGGGCAGAGGCTTCTATTTGTGTCTGCTCTTTTATTTAGAGAAACGACCCCCGGCCGAAGAATGTAGGTCCATTGCCAGCACCATGTGTCACTGGGTCCGGTTATTCCTGACACGGAGGATGTGCGGTTTCTAGAAAGGGGTGCATTAGCGAAGCTGTCTACGTGGTTCCCATCACTGCATTAACAGAAATTGGGGCAGGTCATGAGTGAGGCCTCTCTGTGGTGAACATCCCATGAGCTTCTGTAGAAGTTTCTATCCAGCCTGTTTAATCCTCTCTCTCGCTCTCTCTCTACCCCCCACATAACATATGTATTGCCCCCCATCCCCAATGAACCAGCAACATATAATCTCGCACCCCTTCTCTCATCTTTTAGGAGGACCGAGAGAAGCGACGCTTGGAGCAGCTGGAACGCAAGAAGGAGGCCCAGCGGCTCCTGGATGAAGAGGCGGCAAACCTCCGGGGCAAGCTGCAGAAGAGCCTGGCCACCCCGCCAAAAATAACACGTGCCCAGATCGAGGAGACGCAGCGCGCGGAAGAGCAGGAAGCCAGCAGATCAGGTTGGTGGCGCATGCTCAGCAGGGCGGGCCTTCTGCTCAGGAGACCCTGCGGAGGTACTTGGCCCCGCCCCCTCTAGCTGTGCTGTGGGCAGTGTGCATTAGAGTGACCAACTGCAAAACACACAAGATGATGGACGGAATGCTGCACATTGGCAAACATTCACCCCCAGTCACAGATCTGGGTTTAATCCATCGTTATTTTGCTACACCATGCCACCCCAGTTCAGACATAGCCATATGCAAATCAGTCTTGACCCTGTGCCTCATGGGAACAGTCCAGACCGAACTGCCAAGCCATGTCTTCCCTGGACCGGAATCAAGCATCCTAGGACCGGTTTCAGGCTATCAGCCTTCATCAGCCAGGATAGCTTGACTCCAGTGGAGTAGTGAGCACGGGACCCACGTCTGGGCATACCCTTCCCACTTAGGGCGAAATGCAAAACACACAAGATGATGGACGGAATGCTGCACATTGGCAAACATTCACCCCCAGTCACAGATCTGGGTTTAATCCATCGTTATTTTGCTACACCACGCCACCCCAGTTCAGACATAGCCATATGCAAATCAGTCTTGACCCTGTGCCTCATGGGAACAGTCCAGACCGAACTGCCAAGCCATGTCTTCCCTGGACCGGAATCAAGCATCCTAGGACCGGTTTCAGGCTATCAGCCTTCATCAGCCAGGATAGCTTGACTCCAGTGGCGTAGTGAGCACGGCCTTCATCAGCCAGGATAGCTTGACTCCAGTGGCGTAGTGAGCACTGCCAATGTGCAGCATTCCGTCCATCATCTTGTGTGCTTTGCATTTCGCCCTAAGTGGGAAGGGTATGCCCAGACGTGGGTCCCGTGCTCACTACGCCACTGGAGTCAAGCTATCCTGGCTGATGAAGGCTGATAGCCTGAAACCGGTCCTAGGATGCTTGACTCCGGTCCGGGGAAGACATGGCTTGGCAGTTCGGTCTGGACTGTTCCCATGAGGCACAGGTTCAAGACTGATTTGCATATGGCTATGTCTGAACTGGGGTGGCGTGGTGAAGCAAAATAACGATGGATTAAACCCAGATCTGTGACTGGGGGTGAAGGCTTGCCAATGTGCAGCATTCCGTCCATCATCTTGTGTGCTTTGCATTTCGCCCTAAGTGGGAAGGGTATGCCCAGACGTGGGTCCCGTGCTCACCACGCCACTGGAGTCAAGCTATCCTGGCTGATGAAGGCTGATAGCCTGAAACCGGTCCTAGGATGCTTGACTCCGGTCCAGGGAAGACATGGCTTGGCAGTTCGGGTCTGGACTGTTCCCATGAGGCACAGGGTCAAGACTGATTTGCATATGACTATGTCTGAACTGGGGTGGCGTGGTGAAGCAAAATAACGATGGATTAAACCCAGATCTGTGACTGGGGGTGAATGTTTGCCAATGCGCAGCATTCCGTCCATCATCTTGTGTGCTTTCATTTCGCCCTAAGTGGGAAAGTTATGCCCAGACGTGGGTCCCGTGCTCACTACGCCACTGGAGTCAAGCTATCCTGGCTGATGAAGGCTGATAGCCTGAAACCGGTCCTAGGATGCTTGACTCCGGTCCAAGGAAGACATGGCTTGGCAGTTCGGTCTGGACTGTTCCCATGAGGCACAGGGTCAAGACTGATTTGCATATGGCTATGTCTGAACTGGGGTGGCGTGGTGAAGCAAAATAACGATGGATTAAACCCAGATCTGTGACTGGGGTGAATGTTTGCCAATGTGCAGCATTCCGTCCATCATCTTGTGTGCTTTGTATTTCGCTCCTAAGTGGGAAGGGTATGCCCAGACGTGGGTCCCGTGCTCACTACGCCACTGGAGTCAAGCTATCCTGGCTGATGAAGGCTGATAGCCTGAAACCGGTCCTAGGATGCTTGACTCCGGTCCAGGGAAGACATGGCTTGGCAGTTCGGTCTGGACTGTTCCCATGAGGCACAGGGTCAAGACTGATTTGCATATGACTATGTCTGAACTGGGGTGGCGTGGTGAAGCAAAATAACAATGGATTAAACCCAGATCTGTGACTGGGGGTGAATGTTTGCCAATGTGCAACATTCCGTCCATCATCTTGTGTGCTTTGCATTTCGCCCTAAGTGGGAAGGGTATGCCCAGACGTGGGTCCCGTGCTCACTACGCCACTGGAGTCAAGCTATCCTGGCTGATGAAGGCTGATAGCCTGAAACCGGTCCTAGGATGCTTGACTCCGGTCCAGGGAAGACGTGGCTTGGCAGTTCGGTCTGGACTGTTCCCATGAGGCACAGGGTCAAGACTGATTTGCATATGGCTATGTCTGAACTGGGGTGGCGTGGTGAAGCAAAATAACGATGGATTAAACCCAGATCTGTGACTGGGGGTGAATGTTTGCCAATGTGCAGCATTCCGTCCATCATCTTGTGTGCTTTGCATTTCGCCCTAAGTGGGAAGGGTATGCCCAGACGTGGGTCCCGTGCTCACTACGCCACTAGAGTCAAGCTATCCTGGCTGATGAAGGCTGATAGCCTGAAACCGGTCCTAGGATGCTTGACTCCGGTCCGGGGAAGACATGGCTTGGCAGTTCGGTCTGGACTGTTCCCATGAGGCACAGGGTCAAGACTGATTTGCATATGGCTATGTCTGAACTGGGGTGGCGTGGTGGAAGCAAAATAACGATGGATTAAACCCAGATCTGTGACTGGGGTGAAGGCTTGCCAATGTGCAGCATTCCGTCCATCATCTTGTGTGCTTTGCATTTCGCCCTAAGTGGGAAGGGTATGCCCAGACGTGGGTCCCGTGCTCACTACGCCACTGGAGTCAAGCTATCCTGGCTGATGAAGGCTGATAGCCTGAAACCGGTCCTAGGATGCTTGACTCCGGTCCAGGGAAGACATGGCTTGGCAGTTCGGTCTGGACTGTTCCCATGAGGCACAGGGTCAAGACTGATTTGCATATGACTATGTCTGAACTGGGGTGGCGTGGTGAAGCAAAATAACGATGGATTAAACCCAGATCTGTGACTGGGGGTGAATGTTTGCCAATGCGCAGCATTCCGTCCATCATCTTGTGTGCTTTTCATTTCGCCCTAAGTGGGAAAGTTATGCCCAGACGTGGGTCCCGTGCTCACTACGCCACTGGAGTCAAGCTATCCTGGCTGATGAAGGCTGATAGCCTGAAACCGGTCCTAGGATGCTTGACTCCGGTCCAGGGAAGACATGGCTTGGCAGTTCGGTCTGGACTGTTCCCATGAGGCACAGGGTCAAGACTGATTTGCATATGGCTATGTCTGAACTGGGGTGGCGTGGTGAAGCAAAATAACGATGGATTAAACCCAGATCTGTGACTGGGGGTGAATGTTTGCCAATGTGCAGCATTCCATCCATCATCTTGTGTGCTTTGCATTAGGGTGACCAACTGGCATGGGTGCAAATTCAGGACGGTGAGTGTAAAAATTCAGGACAAAGGGTCAAAACTCAGGACAAAAATTCAGGACAGGAGGTCAAAATTCAGGACAAAACTTCGGGACAAAAGGTAAGGTTTACAGATACGTCAGAGGAGGTCGCACAATAGTATATAAGTAAGTAAATAGACAACCACTTAAGTACAAGTCAAAATAAGTTTATATTAGGTTGAGACAATCGTGCACTTCACAGTTTTTCAGTATGCGCGCAGCTTGCTACCTTAGACGATTCAAAACTCGCATCTCGCTCCAGCAGGTACATTAGTCAGCAGACACTGGTGAACCACACCTGAATATAAGTGAGGCCGCTTTTATTGTTGATTGAAAACTACTGGATATACAAGGAACTTTGCAGTGCCGGCCCCCAGTAACAAAACCGCCCCCCCCATTACAGCCCCCAGTAACTGACCCCCCCCCTTTCCAGCCTCCCAGGGAAACACCTGATGCCCGGTCTGGCCAGTCCGGCCTTGCTACCACCCTCCAATGGTGCCCCCATCTTCACATAGACCGTCTCTCATGTGTATTTAATTTCTTTTATAGCGTTACTCATCCCAAGTATGTAGGGCAGGGTGTCGGAGTGCGTTACATCACACACACACACATTATATAGACTCATATAAACGTGAAAGTCAATGTATAGGAAATGTTACTTAAGATAATGGGTGCTACAAGGTGTAATCATTCTTTCATCTATCATTCAGTCTTTCACCATTCATTCTGTCCTTCCATCTGTGTGCCCATCTATATCCAAACATATTCAACCATTTGCAAACCTATCCACCATGTATCCTTCCATCAATCATTTCACTCATCCATCCCTCCATCCACCCTTTCACTCCATCCGTCCGTACACTCATCCATCCACTCTTCCACCCATCCATCTATTCACTCATTCATCCAGCCATTTAACCTTTCACCCATCCAGCCATCCTTTCACTTACTCATCCTTCCACCCATTCACCCTTTCAGTCATTCATCCTTCCTTTCTCTCTCTCCATCCCCCTTTCACTTATTCATCCATCCTTCCACCCACCCACCCATCTACTCATCCATTCATGAATCCATCCATTGACCCTATTACTCATCCATTCTTTCACTCATCCATCCGTTCTCTCATCCATCCACCCTTTCACTTCTTCACTCATCTATCCATCCTTTTGTCCATCTACCCCCTTTCACTCACTCATCAGTCCTTACTTCCACCCTTGCACTCATCCATCCATTCACCCTTTCACTTATCAATTCATTAATCCATCCATCCTTTCACTCATCCATCCACCCATTCACTCGCCCATCATCTACCCTTTCACTCATCCATCCATCCTTTTACTCACCCATCCACCCTTTTACTCACCCATCCACCCTTTTACCCATCCATCTACCCTTCCACCCATACATCCATCTATTTACCTTTTCTCTCATCCATCCTTCCACTCTCTCATCCATCCTTTCTTTCATTATCTATCCATTCACCCTTTCATTCATCCATTCATCCTTTCACTAATCCATCCAGCCATTCACACATTCCTTCACTTATTTACTCACCCACCTGTTCACATTATGAGCTGAGCCTTTGTCTGCAGAGTTGCAGACAGAAGAGGCCCGTCAAGAACTTCACCATGCTGTAGTTCCTAAAGCAAGGGGTGGGGTGGGTTCACTATAACCCTGGGCGAAGTTCGCGGAGTTGCGCTACGCGAAACTCCGCGAAGTGGTAAAAAAACTCTGTCGCACTACGCGGTACTCCACGAGCGGTGGAGTTCAATAGAGAAATGCTGTTCGCGGTGATTGCACAGTGCCGGATGCTTGTCCGCACTGTGCAATCATTGCGAACGGCACCATGCACAGCGCAGGCTTTCCTTTTCTGCCACTCGAGTAGATTTTTACTCGAGCAGCAACTTTCTCAACGCAAACGGGCAGTTTCTCAACGCGAGCGGTCGCGAGCATACGCGACCACTCGCAATGAGAAACCTGACCCCCGCGTTGAGAAATCTCGCCGGGAGGTTGATTTTCCACGCTCGCGCTCGCCAACTTGATGTTGACGATCGCGAACGAGGAAAAATCTCGCCAGAAGGTTGATTTTCCTCGCTCGCGCACGCCAACTTGACGTGGGTGAACGCGAGCGAGGAAAAAACCTCCGCTGTGCAAAGCGGAGTTTTTCGGAACTCTGCAAGCTTTGCGTAACGCAGAGTGCGGAAAACTCCGCGAGCGGAGCGGAGTTCACCGCCCAGGCCTAGTTCACTATGCTCCTGCATGTAGGCAATCTGAAAACTTAGAAGTCAAAAGTCATGCATGATGTACAGTGCCAGGACGTGAGGTGACTGTGACATGGTGTTGTTTCCAGGGCTTTAAGTGGGGTAAAAAAACTGGGGGGGTCTCTTCAAAGGGGGTGTTCGATGTAATTAAGGGCGTGGCTTAAAACACCTAGGCTAAAAATCTGTGCTTAGCATAGTGTTCCGCCCGACTGGTATTATGTTGTTTCTTTCATTGCATCCAGATATATAATACAGCAAGTATCATTACACCAACAAAAAGCCAGGACTATTGGCTTTGTCAATGGTTGTTAGTTGCTTAAAATAAAAAAGCAGCAACCATAGCTTTGTTGAATATAATATTGAAAATGTGTCAGTTCTAAAATGATGAGACAGTGAAAGAACTATAACCCGTTCTTTTTAACTTGTTTCACAGGCTTCTTTATATAAACTGTTTTCTCACGTTGCAGCATGGGCGTTTTACCTTTTAACCATCTATCCGAATGCCCTGCCCTAGGACCGAGGCAGGAGGAGGCCGCCACATGCTTTAACAGCCCAGACTGCCCCATTGTCATTCTGTATGTGGCAGAAGCCGGCATACAGAATGACAATGGGCGGGGTGGGGCTGCTCGTGTGCTCAGAGGATTGCGAGGGGGCCCAATCAGGGGGCTCAGGCTTCTGGCAGGGAGCAATGCTGCTCCCTGCAATGGCCATAATTATGGACAAAAGGTGTCTGTAAAAGGGATCCTCACGGACAACGGACGTGAGGTCCAAATTACGGACGGTCCGTGAAATTTACAGACGGTTGGTCACCCTAGTGTGCATGGACTCAGTGACACCTGTCCGGGGTGGGCGGGGCTGTGTATGGGTAAAGGAGCTCAGGTTATCAGGTGCAGCAGTATAGTCCTGTACAGTAGGTGATGTGCGCTAAGGGGGGGTGAGCGGGGGCTGTGTATACGTAAAGGAGCTGAGGGTTATTAGCTGCAGCAGTAGAAGCTTGTTTGGCAGGTGATGTGCGCTGAGGGGGGTAGGCGGGAGCTGTGAATAGGTAAAGGAGATCAGGTTCAGAAGTAGAGGCCTGTGCGGCAGGTGATGTGGGCTAAGGGGGGTGGGCGAGGGCTGTGTATAGGTAAAGGAGCTGAGGGTTATCATCTGCAGCACTAGAGGCCTGTGCGGCAGGTGATGTTGCCTAAGGGGCGAGGGCTGTGTATAGGTAAAGGAGCTCAGGTTATCAGGTGCAGCACTAGAGGCCTGTGCGGCAGGTGATGTCGTCTAAGGGGGGTGGGCGAGGGCTGTGTATAGGTAAAGGAGCGGAGGGTTATCATCTGCAGCACTAGAGGCCTGTGCGGCAGGTGATGTCGCCTAAGTGGGTAGGGCGAGGGCTGTGTATAGGTAAAGGAGCTCAGGTTATCAGGTGTAGCACTAGAGGCCTGTGCGGCAGGTGATGTGGGCTAAGGGGGTAGGGCGAGGGCTGTGTATAGGTAAAGGAGCTCAGGTTATCAGGTGCAGCACTAGAGGCCTGTGCGGCAGGTGATGTCGCTCTAGGGGGGTAGGGCGAGGGCTGTGTATAGGTAAAGGAGCTCAGGTTATCAGGTGTAGCACTCAGAGGCCTGTGCGGCAGGTGATGTCGTTCTAAGGGAGTAGGGGCGAGGGCTGTGTATAGGTAAAGGAGCTCAGGTTATCAGGTGTAGCACCAGAGGCCTGTGCGGCAGGTGATGTCGTCTAAGGGGTAGGGCGAGGGCTGTGTATAGGTAAAGGAGCTCAGGTTATCAGGTGCAGCACTAGAGGCCTGTGCGGCAGGTGATGTCGTCTAAGGGGGTAGGGCGAGGGCTGTGTATAGGTAAAGGAGCTCAGGTTATCAGGTGTAGCACTAGAGGCCTGTGCGGCAGGTGATGTCGTCTAAGGGGTAGGGCGAGGGCTGCTGTATAGGTAAAGGAGCTCAGGTTATCAGGTGCAGCACTAGAGGCCTGTGCGGCAGGTGATGTCGTCTAAGGGGGTAGGGCGAGGGGCTGTGTATAGGTAAAGGAGCTCAGGTTATCAGGTGTAGCACTAGAGGCCTGTGCGGCAGGTGATGTCGTCTAAGGGGGTAGGGCGAGGGCTGTGTATAGGTAAAGGAGCTCAGGTTATCAGGTGCAGCACTAGAGGCCTGTGCGGCAGGTGATGTCGTCTAAGGGGGTAGGGCGAGGGCTGTGTATAGGTAAAGGAGCTCAGGTTATCAGGTGTAGCACTAGAGGCCTGTGCGGCAGGTGATGTCGTCTAAGGGGGTAGGGCGAGGGCTGTGTATAGGTAAAGGAGCTCAGGTTATCAGGTGTAGCACTAGAGGCCTGTGCGGCAGGTGATGTCGTCTAAGGGGGTAGGGCGAGGGGCTGTGTATAGGTAAAGGAGCTCAGGTTATCAGGTGCAGCACTAGAGGCCTGTGCGGCAGGTGATGTCGTCTAGGGGGTAGGGCGAGGGCTGTGTATAGGTAAAGGAGCTCAGGTTATCAGGTGTAGCACTAGAGGCCTGTGCGGCAGGTGATGTCGTCTAAGGGGGTAGGGCGAGGGCTGTGTATAGGTAAAGGAGCTCAGGTTATCAGGTGTAGCACTAGAGGCCTGTGCGGCAGGTGATGTCGTCCTAAGGGGGTAGGGCGAGGGCTGTGTATAGGTAAAGGAGCTCAGGTTATCAGGTGTAGCACTAGAGGCCTGTGCGGCAGGTGATGTTGTCTAAGGGGGTAGGGCGAGGGCTGTGTATAGGTAAAGGAGCTCAGGTTGCCAGGTAGGTCGCTCCCCCACCACACAGCTCCGCCTGTGTTGTCCGCCCGCTGCTGCTGCTGGTAAGATCGCCCTTCCGCCTGTGGCCTCGGTGCCCGTATATTTTTGCTTGTCTCCCCATTTTCCTTTCTGTGCCCCTCGCTGCCCCATTTGCGTTGTGCCTGTATTTTTGTCTGTCTTCTCCCCCATTTCCCTTTCTGTGCCCCTCGCTGCCCCATTTGCGTTGTGCCTGTATTTTTGTCTGTTTTCTCCCCCATTTTCCTTTCTGTGCCCCTCGCTGCCCCATTTGCGTTGTGCCTGTATTTTTGTCTGTTTTCTCCCCCATTTTCCTTTCTGTGCCCCTCGCTGCCCCATTTGCGTTGTGCCTGTATTTTTGTCTGTTTTCTCTCCCCATTTTCCTTTCTGTGCCCCTCGCTGCCCCATTTGCGTTGTGCCTGTATTTTTGTCTGTTTTCTCCCCCATTTTCCTTTCTGTGCCCCTCGCTGCCCCATTTGCGTTGTGCCTGTATTTTTGTCTGTTTTCTCCCCCATTTTCCTTTCTGTGCCCCTCGCTGCCCCATTTGCGTTGTGCCTGTATTTTTGTCTGTTTTCTCTCCCCATTTTCCTTTCTGTGCCCCTCGCTGCCCCATTTGCGTTGTGCCTGTATTTTTGTCTGTTTTCTCCCCCATTTTCCTTTCTGTGCCCCTCGCTGCCCCATTTGCGTTGTGCCTGTATTTTTGTCTGTTTTCTCCCCCATTTTCCTTTCTGTGCCCCTCGCTGCCCCATTTGCGTTGTGCCTGTATTTTTGTCTGTTTTCTCCCCCATTTTCCTTTCTGTGCCCCTCGCTGCCCCATTTGCGTTGTGCCTGTATTTTTGTCTGTTTTCTCCCCCATTTTCCTTTCTGTGCCCCTCGCTGCCCCATTTGCGTTGTGCCTGTATTTTTGTCTGTTTTCTCTCCCCATTTTCCTTTCTGTGCCCCTCGCTGCCCCATTTGCGTTGTGCCTGTATTTTTGTCTGTTTTCTCCCCCATTTTCCTTTCTGTGCCCCTCGCTGCCCCATTTGCGTTGTGCCTGTATTTTTGTCTGTTTTCTCTCCCCATTTTCCTTTCTGTGCCCTCGCTGCCCCATTTGCGTTGTGCCTGTATTTTTGTCTGTTTTCTCCCCCATTTTCCTTTCTGTGCCCCTCGCTGCCCCATTTGCGTTGTGCCTGTATTTTTGTCTGTTTTCTCTCCCCATTTTCCTTTTGTGCCCCCGCTGCCTCTCGCCATTCCCGCCGCTGCGTCCCTGCGGCCCGCCCCCTGACTGCCCATTCGCTGCCCCTGCCTCCCGCCTCCCAGCTGCTCCTCCCTCCCACCTCCCCATAAATGGCGGCCGCTGCGCGGTGAGGAGAGCGACCCTTGACCTTGCCAGGTAGGTCGCTCCCCCACCACACAGCTCCGCCTGTGTTGTCCGCCCGCTGCTGCTGCTGGTAAGATCGCCCTTCCGCCTGTGGCCTCGGTGCCCGTATTTCTTTGCTTGTCTCCCCATTTTCCTTTCTGTGCCCCTCGCTGCCCCATTTGCGTTGTGCCTGTATTTTTGTCTGTCTTCTCCCCCATTTCCCTTTCTGTGCCCCTCGCTGCCCCATTTGCGTTGTGCCTGTATTTTTGTCTGTTTTCTCCCCCATTTTCCTTTCTGTGCCCCTCGCTGCCCCATTTGCGTTGTGCCTGTATTTTTGTCTGTTTTCTCCCCCATTTTCCTTTCTGTGCCCCTCGCTGCCCCATTTGCGTTGTGCCTGTATTTTTGTCTGTTTTCTCTCCCCATTTTCCTTTCTGTGCCCCTCGCTGCCCCATTTGCGTTGTGCCTGTATTTTTGTCTGTTTTCTCCCCCATTTTCCTTTCTGTGCCCCTCGCTGCCCCATTTGCGTTGTGCCTGTATTTTTGTCTGTTTTCTCCCCCATTTTCCTTTCTGTGCCCCTCGCTGCCCCATTTGCGTTGTGCCTGTATTTTTGTCTGTTTTCTCCCCCATTTTCCTTTCTGTGCCCCTCGCTGCCCCATTTGCGTTGTGCCTGTATTTTTGTCTGTTTTCTCTCCCCATTTTCCTTTCTGTGCCCCTCGCTGCCCCATTTGCGTTGTGCCTGTATTTTTATCTGTTTTCTCCCCCCATTTTCCTTTCTGTGCCCCTCGCTGCCCCATTTGCGTTGTGCCTGTATTTTTGTCTGTTTTCTCTCCCCATTTTCCTTTTGTGCCCCCGCTGCCTCTCGCCATTCCCGCCGCTGCGTCCCTGCGGCCCCGCCCCCTGACTGCCCATTCGCTGCCCCTGCCTCCCGCCTCCCAGCTGCTCCTCCCTCCCACCTCCCCATAAATGGCGGCCGCTGCGCGGCCGCGCGCCGCTGGCGCGCCAAAGGCGCGCCTAAGGCAAGCCCGTCTGCGCCCGTCCGCGCCTGGACCGCGCCCAGCGCCAAACCCCTGGCTCCCGCAGCAGCCAACCCACCCACCGGACTTACGACACCGCCACCCTCAACGCACTCAACACCGGCCGTATCCCCGGCTGCCACCGTGCCACCCCAGGTCGCACCCACGGACCCTTCGCCTGCCAATCCTGCAAGTTCTCCTGCCTCCGGACCTGCACCGCACCCGCCAAGCCAAGCACCAGCAGCAACCACCTGAAGTGCATCCTGCTCAACACCCGCTCCATCCACAGACACGCCGTGGAACTCTGGAACCTGCTCGACTCCACATCACCAGACGTCGCTTTCCTCACGGAAACATGGATGAACGCCTCCTCAGCGCCCGACATCGCCATCGCCATCCCGGACGGATACAAGATCACCCGAAGGGACCGCGCCAACCAGACCGGAGGAGGCATCGCCATCGTCCACAAGAACACCATCCGCATCACGACCAACTCCGACGACACCTTCACAGCCGGCGAACACCTGCACTTCCAGATACACACCGACCCCAAGACCACCCTCAGAGGCACCCTCATCTACAGACCCCCAGGACCACGCACACAATTCAGCGAAGACATCGCCGACCTCATCAGCCCGCACGCCCTCCCCTCGGCTGACTACATCCTCCTTGGGGACCTCAACTTCCACCTAGAGAACAACAACGATCGCAACACCACCACCCTGCTGGACAACCTCGCCAACCTCGGACTCAAGCAACTGGTGACCACCCCCACACACCACGCCGGCCACACGCTTGACCCCGTCTTCTCCTCCAGCAAGGACATCTCCTTCAGCCACACCACCGGACTCCACTGGACAGACCACAGCTGCGTCCACTTCAGCTTCAGCAGGACCACCACGCACCACCACACGCAACAGTTTCCGCGCAGAAGCTGGAACAAGATCACCACCGACCAACTCACCACATCCCTGAGCCAGAACCCTCCCGCCAGCTCAACGAACCCCAACCAAGCCGCCAGCAACCTCACAAGATGGATCACCAACTGCGCAGACGACCTCGCCCCATTGAAGACCCCCCAGTCAGACACGGCAACAAGAAAGCATCCTGGTTCACCGACGAACTCAAGAAATCCAAGAAGAACTGCCGGGCCCTCGAGAAAGCATGGCGCAGAGACCCGACTGCAGACAACATGACCACCCTCAAGCACGCCACCCGAAAACACCACCAGCTGATCCACTCCACCAAGAAAATCGCATTCAAGGAACGACTGGACAACAACGCCCACAACAGCAAGGAACTCTTCATCATCGTCAAAGAGCTCTCGAACCCCAGCGCCGGAAACAACGACATCACTCCCTCGCAAGACCTCTGCAACTCGCTCGCCTCGTTCTTCCACAGCAAGATCGCAGACATACACAACAGTTTCAGCACACAGCCGACGTACCCTACGACCGTTCCAACGTCCCCCACCTCCACCCTCCGAGCCTGGACCCCGATCAACACCGAAGACACTATCCGCACGATGAACTCCATCCACTCCGGATCACCTACCGACCCCTGCCCTCACCACGTCTTCAACAAGGCCGACGCCGTCATCTCACCCCACCTCCGGGACATCATCAACACCTCCTTCGACACCGCCACCTTCCCAGAGAGCTGGAAGCACGCCGAACTCAGCGCCCTACTGAAGAAACCGTCAGCGGACCCCACCGACCTCAAAAACTACCGCCCCATCTCGCTCCTTCCTTTTCCTGCCAAAGTCATCGAGAAGACCGTCAACAGACAACTGGCCGCCTTCCTCGAGACGAATGGATCCCTCGACCACTCGCAGTCCGGCTTCCGGGCCAACCACAGCACCGAGACCGCCCTCATCGCAGCCACCGACGACATCCGAGCCCTGCTCGACAACGGGGAAACAGCGGCCCTCATCCTCCTGGACCTCTCCGCAGCGTTCGACACAGTCTGCCACCGCACCCTAGTGCAACGCCTGAACAACGTCGGAATCCAAGAGAAGGCACTGGAGTGGATCATCTCCTTCCTCGCCGGAAGAACCCAGAGAGTCCGCCTCCCCCGTTCAGTTCCGAGGCCACCGAAGTCATCTGCGGCGTACCACAAGGATCATCACTCAGCCCCACCCTCTTCAACGTCTACATGAGCCCCCTCGCAGCCATCGCACGCCAACACAACCTCAACATCATCTCCTACGCCGACGACACCCAGCTGATCCTCTCCCTCACCAACGACCCCACAACCGCCAGAACCAACCTACATGAAGGGATGAAGGACGTAGCCGAGTGGATGAGGAACAGCCGCCTGAAACTGAACTCAGATAAGACGGAAGTCCTCATCCTAGGATCATCACCCTCCGCCTGGGACGACTCCTGGTGGCCCCCTGCCCTGGGCAACGCACCCAAACCAACGGACCACGCACGCAACCTGGGCTTCATCCTGGACTCCTCCTCTCAATGACCCGACAAGTCAACGCCGTCTCCTCGTCTTGCTTCAACATCCTACGCATGCTGCGCAAGATCTTCCGGTGGATCCCCACCGAAACCAGGAAGACGGTCACCCAGGCCCTCGTCACCAGCCGACTGGACTACGGCAACTCCCTCTACGCCGGAACCACAGCCAAACTTCATAAAAGACTCCAACGCATCCAGAACGCTG
This sequence comes from Calotriton arnoldi, assembly GCA_963921515.1. Lineage (NCBI taxonomy): Eukaryota > Metazoa > Chordata > Amphibia > Caudata > Salamandridae > Calotriton > Calotriton arnoldi. The sequence continues at coordinate 6,609,049 of CAWUFW010000013.1, read as the reverse complement.
CAGCTCGACTCATCCTGGACATCCCCCGACACAGCCACATCGCCAGACACCTGAGAGACCTGCACTGGCTCCCCGTCAGCAAGAGAATCACGTTCCGACTCCTCACCCACGCACACAAAGCCCTCCACAACCAAGGCCCCAGATACCTCATCGACCGTCTGACCTTCTACACTCCCACCCGCCAGCTACGATCGACCAACCACGCCCTCGCCGCCGTCCCCCGCATCCGAAGAGCCACAACGGGAGGAAGATCCTTCTCCTACCTGGCTGCCAAGACGTGGAACTCCCTACCCATCCACCTCCGCCTTACCCAAGACCACCTCTCCTTCAGGAAGCAACTCAAGACCTGGCTGTTCGAACAGTAGCGGACCCCCCTCCCCCAAGCGCCTTGAGACCCTCCGGGTGAGTAGCGCGCTATACAAATGATTGATTGATTGATTGAGGTTATCAGGTGTAGCACTAGAGGCCTGTGCGGCAGGTGATGTCGTCTAAGGGGGTAGGGCGAGGGCTGTGTATAGGTAAAGGAGCTCAGGTTATCAGGTGTAGCACTAGAGGCCCGTGCGGCAGGTGATGTGCGCTGAGGGTGTTTGCACTGCAAGCGATGGCCCAGTGTTGGCTCCAGTGCTATACAGTGGGCTTCCTGGCTCCATAGCCGAGCTTGCTGCAGCAATCGCTTTACAGCAGGTGAGGGCGAAGGTTGCTGCCGCTGCTCTGTACTGGGGCGCAGGGCTAGAAATGCTAGCGTACAGCAGTAGGCAAGGGGTCCCATACGAGAGAGCAGTGGGACTGCAGTATAACATTGTGACTCCAAGATGGATCCATACGTATATTTTTCCCCCATTTTTTTTTTTACTATTGATGTGACCAAGGAAATGTCAGCATCTAGAGACATTTGAAATCTTTAATGCGCTATATATAAAAGTGTTCGCTGTCCCTGGTGCATAAAATATCAAGGAGGGACATTGGTAGAGCTAGAGGCAGCCTCCCGTCACGAGGGAGGAGCTGTAGCTGATCCTACTAGAAGGGGCTGCATGGTATATAGTGGGGGGTGGAGGGCTGTTTCCACCCAGACCAGGCAGGAGACTGTCTCCTGTGAGTAGAGGGTCCCGTCCCCGTGTGCTCTGTGCACATGGCTGCGGCTCGGCTGGCGAGTGCATCGTCTGGGCCAGGCCCTGCCCCTCAGGGCACGAGTCGGGGGTCCACGCGGGTGGACGGCGTCCCCCCACTTATTTCACAGGGGGGACGCCGTCCACCCTGCCAAGAAGTTGGGCCCCACTGATAAAGATGCTGAATTCGTCCCAGTGTAATATCTAAACACCGGGACACATTCAGCAGCGCCTGCACGTTGTTATCTGCTTTCGATCGCAACAACGTGCAGGCGGGGACGGGGCTCTCTTATTTCTAACTCCTGCTGGTTCTTAACAAAAAGGCCGAGTCTGAGGGGTCATCAGGCCTCCTTTTGTTCGAGTCTCCTGGCTGGGAGCAGTCAGGAGCCTCACACCTGATGCAATGCAGTAGAGGGGAAACAAAGGCTCACACCTTGTTAGCACTTCACACATACTGAAGAGAGGCAGCTTTTCACTTTGTTCCGTCCCTATTTAGGAGATTTGCATGCACTGTAAGAACGTCAGATGTGTTGGTCTTTCCCAGTATTTGCACAAAATAAATAGCATTTATATAGGGCTTACTACCCCTGAGGAGGCGTTGTAATAATTTAAATATCACTATTTTTTCTTTTTAAAGCACTATGGCTAGAAGAAGCTTTACGCTGACAAAAGGCAACATTGTTTTATGTGTATATGTGTAGCGTACAAAAGTGTGAATCTGCTGCCTAATTCAGGAGAAGTATACTCGAAATGTGCTCCAATGTACTCATGATACACCTGCTAAATATGGATGTGAGGGCTTAAGCTCTGATGTCACTTCCTGTGATGCCACTTCCTGTGATGTCACGCGGCGTGATGTCACTTGCTTACTGATTAACTAGGTTAGTCCCCCCACTTCTTTTTTTAGGACTTGTGCCCTGCTGCCCCTCCAGGCACACAGGCAGCAGTGGCAGTGTGTCTGAACACAATGTCCTTGAATAGTGTCTCTCCTTCGTGCTAACGGGCTTCGGCTTGTCCATGGGTGCGGGCGGGGGCACAAGCTGTGAGCACCTTCCCTGCTGCTCGTGTCTGCCTGGGCCTCGGGGAGCGGTCCTGTGGTAGATACATTTACAGCCTCCTGCCTCTGTGTGCCCTGGACCTCTGCTCCGTTGGTGAGAGTTGGCGGGGCAGTCCCTGCGAGTGACAGGCGCGGTATTGCGCCTCGACTTGCACTCTCTTCTCGACTTCTGCCGACTCCTCAGTGTTGTCTCCGCCTCTCCATCGGAAACTCTGGGGAGGAACCTTCACTGCAAACCATACAACGCTTGCGCGCACTTAAGTTTCAGATGTTGACGAAACTTTTTATTTGGCGAGTATAGCGAGGTTATTTCTGTCTTGTTTCCGTGCAGCTGAGAAGCCAAAAAGCCACATTGAAACCCCGCTGGAAGAGAACATAAACCGCAGAGTCTTGGAGGAAGGGACCGTGGAAGCGAGAACTGTCGAAGATGCCATCTCCGTGCTCAGGTACCTGTTGTTTACTTGTAGCATCCACACCCTGGTGAACTGTGGGCTCCTGTCTTCCTCGTACATGTTCAGTAGGGAACAGAACACCAGACTCCTCCACTCCTCCCCATAGATTAGGGAAATAACTTGTCTGATTGTGCGTGTTTACTTTCAATGCAGTCCCTGCCCCCCTGGTCCACTCCACTCCACCCTACAAAATATTCACCTAATAGATGTGACTCTCTGATCAGCTCCTCCCTCCGTGCAAACGTCAGAACTTCTGTACTAAGGCGCAGACATGAGCATCTGAAAAAAGGCTGCTCCAGAACACGCAGCCGCCCTTTCTGTCTCTAGCATCCATTGACCCGAAGCTTTTGTTAACACTCGTGCAGCAGTGTCAGCAGGCCCTTTGCCGCCTGATTACAGATATAAAATAGTCCCTCGTGTCTTCCAATGGAGGCGGAAGGAAATAGCGTGAAAAGTAGAGACTAAAATGCTCATGTGGGCAGGTCCAAGATGTGATGGGCAGCGCCTCGAGCTAATGGATGAAGAAGGTTCCTAAGCCGAACGGGCCAATGGCTGAATGCAACTGAACCAGGTCCACGTCGAGTATCGCTAGAATGCAATGGGTATGCCATAATGGTTCCGTAGATGTTGCATGTCAAAGCTGAAAAGGGTTGCTTCCCAAACTCGTTACCTTGCTTGTGGTGCTCCAAGGAATCGTGTGCGCCTCTGGACATAAGATCTAGTGCAGACTATCTGGTATTAAAACCAACATTGAGAATGCTGCTGTTTGCATCTGTTTGGGAGTCAGAGCTCATCTTCTTGGTACCTCTCTTTCAGTACCCAGCAGTGATGTTTGAGCTCAGGGCTAAGACTCCCTTGACACGAGAGAACCTCAGAGGAGACCCAAGCACACCTCCGGTCTGTTGGCTTCACTCTTTGCAGGCAGTATGAGGAGAGGTCTCTGCTGAAGCACTGCAGGCATTACTTTAGAGTTTGAGTTGGAACTAGAGAATGTTGTGTGTTTCAGAAATAGGACTTTGTAGATCTACTTCAGTTAAACCCAACACCCAGCATATGTGGCAATTAAAAGTGTGTGCATGGGCTTAGTTCAAGATGGTTTACCCTTTGTTTTTTTTTCCTTTTCAAGTGTCGCAGAAGAGCTGGACCGCCATCCCGAGCGGCGCATGAAAGCCGCATTCGCAGCCTACGAAGAGCTCAACATGCCGCGCCTCAAGCAGGAGAACCCGAACATGCGGCTGTCGCAGCTGAAGCAGCTCCTGAAGAAGGAGTGGATGAAGTCCCCAGAGAACCCCTTGAACCAGAGGCACGTCAGCTACAATGCACCAAAGTAGGGAACCTCGAGTCCGGCCATTCCTTCCTCGATGGGAAACGTGTGGGAAGGGCAGCCTGGTCACTCTGTCCCGTCTCTCAAACTGCAACAAAGGAGAAGCATGGGAGGAACCAAGAATTTATCAATCCAGGGGAATACATTCTATAGGGACTTTATCCATTGCAATACTTGTGAAAAAGCGGGGTAATCTGTGAAAGCGCTGCTTTGGGCCAGAGTTCTACAAATCAGCTCAAGTTCTGTCTCCTGTTTTGATTCTAAAGCTTAGCTTATTTCAGAACTTTCAGAAAGCTTTTTCTGGATCGGTCACTTCCTACAGTTGTCTTGTCTCTGAAGCCTCTGACCTTGTTACAAGGTTTATCCGATAGCAACCCCTCTCAGAGCTCTTGTCGTCTTGCTCCTGATCACCGTTGGTTGTAGAGCGAGGTTCTGTAGGCATGAATGACAACCCACTAAACATCATGCAGTTCATGCATGTGGAAGACTGACTTTCTCAGCGAGAATGCCTCTGAGTAAGAGCGCCTGTCCATCAAGACATGAGCAATGAGTGTCTGTCTGGTGAGAATGTGATGGCCCTCTCAGGGCAGGGAAGGGCCTGGTTTGCAATCGCCCTTGTAGAAGCAGTGTTAGATTCTGTTCTTCCTGTTGAAGGGGTGAGTCCAGTATCAGCAACACTCCAGACCGAAGATTTGCACCTTCAGGGTTGGCTTGAAATTCTGAGCTTGCTTTGGGGTAACCCACCCATCATAATTATCTGTTGCTGTCCCTCCCTGTTCGCTCTCCTCCTACTCCTCGCCAAGCGCCCCCCCTAGGTCTATTCGATTCCAGAGTCAAGCTGGTGAGTTAGGGCTGTGGCAGCAGTTATTTTCCTAGGCCTTATTTTGTTCCTGAAATCATGATGGTGACATCTGGTGTCTATTCCACCCATTAACTATTGCTCACTACAACTAGGTTCTGTGCCCTTTAAACTGTCACTGAAGGCAGCTGTTTCATGCTCTTAAACTCCACTTTGGTGTTGGTCAGTGTTATCTCTTGAGTCCCTACCAGCCTGGTATACTGGAATTTCGCTGCCCAAAAAGTTTGAGTAAAAGGAACTTTTTGCTGCTGATTGAAGCATGTGTCTCTTTTTTTGTTGCATTGTCAGTACCTGTATGCTTCATGTTGAAATGTACCTTGCTGTTGTGAATCCGCCGATAGTACCTTGTTCTTTGCTTCTGACGCTCACAAAGATCTGTAAAGGTGCAGAACTGGCACTTGCGTTCTTGATCGTTTGTTCTTCATGGTAATGGTGAGTCCTGATCAGATGAGTAATGTTTACAACATGTTACGACAGAGCTGAGGGGCTTCTGAGCAGATGTGGATTGGTACCAGTAAATCCAGGAGGGGTTTAGATGCAAAACGTTTCCAGCCTGGGAGAGTATGGGGGGTTGAGGGAGAGGTGGAGCTGGCATTTAAATTCCCCAAGAAGAGAAGACTTTTGAGAGTGACTTCCAGTAGAAGTCACACTATAAGTTTTGAAAAGGAACTCTTAGGAATAGATGGAAAATATATCTCCTGTGCGCATAACTTCACCAGACTCGCATGCGATCTCCCATGTCCACCCTTTTGTAATATAATTGTATTTATGTCCATTGAACAAATGGAAATTGTGTTGAGCGGAGCGTTTATTAGAGCTCATTGAAGACTGGTTGGCAGCGGTCCCTTCTGTTGCTTAGCATTATAAAAAATAGTGTTGTAGCCTCAGAAAAGGTGAGACAACTAGACAATGAGCCCAAAAAAATCCAACTTTTGTTGGAAGTGTTCCCTGACCATCCTCTCATGTTAAGGATAAGACAAGTGTATGTTACCCAAGGGAAGCAACTCCATTGTGGTATTGAGGTTACAGGTAAGTCAGTCACCCACATTGAAGCACTAATGTTACAGGTGAGTAACGTCCACTGCAGAATGATGATCAATGCACTGAACTGTCTCGAAGGAAGGACTAGTTGTAGAGGTAAAATTGTGTAACGGGAATCTCTCCTATAGTAGTCCGCCGCACACACAAACAATGTAGAAAAGTACTGCAGCACCTTCTATCTAAGCTCCGACTCAATAGCTCACACAACAGGCGTGTGCCATGTTCCGCTCGTTGCTGTAAGTCGGCCATCAGCAGGGGTGCCAATTCTCCGGTATTGTACCAATGCACACTAGTTCTTGTTGCTTACACTACAGCACACAGACCAAGAAACAACAAACCTCTCTTCCTACACAACATTATATATGTCAGAACACATTGTTAAAAGCGCATCTCGGAACGAAACACTGACTTGACAAAGTTCTGACGGTAACAAATGAGAAAAAACAATACTTCTGGAGTCAGCAAAAAAAGCACACATCTGACAAAAAGACCACGTCCCAAAACAGTTCTGCAACTTCCAAATGAATATCTGGGGGGCTCTATTTTTCCACAGCAGGATTTGAGTCTTCTGTGTAGGCAGATAGGTAATCCGCACAGCAATTCAACAGAGCAACCTTGGGATCCTCCTTCACAAGCAAGGACAGAAGTTTAGGCCGGAGCTTAGGAGGGAGGGCTCCGACTGCTTGGAAGTTTACGTAGTCATTCTCCAGGTGCCAATTGTAGACCATGGCTCAGTGCTAGTAGGCACAGCCAATGCTTCTTTGGAGCACCACCGGGGAAAAGCTTAATCACATTATTAACCTATTCACTGGTAAACTATACTGCCTTTTCCCCACACAGTATGGATAAAAAAACAAGCTACTTAACTGTACACTGTGGTTCTCCAGTATTGATAACTTTGATAGATTCACATGCTTGAATCTTCCCTGTCGTCATGGTGGGAGTCCCACAGTAACAGTAGAAATAGCAGTACTGAATACATTATCATAGACCTCCATAGAAAATATAACTCAATTTAGCAGTCTTTAAACCTCCTTTTATAACATCCAAAACTCAGCCAATCACAGCAGAGACCTCAGAGTAACCCTCCCCACAGAGCCACCATACCTCAGATTTCGAGTACACGTGTGTATATATGTATGTATGTATGTATGTATGTATATATATATATATATATATATTAGCATGCAGCTCGTGATCGGGAGGGTACACGGACCCTACTCGGCCATAGATATATATGTGACTTTACTTTTGATTTTCTCAGGAACTACTGAACGGATTTACACCATTTAAGCAAAAGGCACGACACTGAACCAAGGGCTACCTATTTGCCAAATTTGGTGTAATTCCGTTCAGCATTTCGGGCTGTAGCTGCGACTAAAGGTTCCTATGGAAAATTGCATGGGGAAAACGTGTTTTGGGACCCCCCTTTTTTCTCGGCGCCCGCTTGACGAATCACCCCGAGACTTTCAGGATAGGAGCGGACCAGAGCGCCCCAACAAGTTTGAAAATTTCGCGAAGATTCGTCAACCGACGCCAAAGTTATTTCAAATAGAATGTTGCGGATTTCCTATGGAAAATAGGTCCTAACTATAACTATCTACTGGCAACCGCCAGTAGATAATAAATATATATATATATATATATATATATATATATATATATATATTCTCGTCGTTTCACTCCATCTTCGGAAATGCCTTCCCTTTGGACAAACGGAGCACGGACCACAGCGTTGTGCAACAGATCTATATTTATTGCTCGAAGACCTCTACAGCCATGACGCGTTTCAGCCCGTCACGGGCCTTGATCACATGACACGCTCTGTCAGGTGAGCAGTGTATTTGTACCATTTTTTTCTCCCTTTTTTTTTCTTTTTTCTATTACTCAACCAGTATTTAAAGTGACAAGTGCCTATTTGTAGAATACATGGAAATAGAAGAACAGTTCAAATTCTTAATGGACCTGGGGAAATGTTTAACAAGGACATTGCATTTGTTCCAAGTAACTGTTGCGGTATAATACCTAGTCAAGATTCCCAACAATTGTTTTAAAAAAAACTTATTTCAAACAATTTCCTTCCATCAATTGCACTAATAGCTAAAATATCATATAATCTAATTTATGCTAAAAGGACCCAATTATATAATATATAAAATCATGAATATAGGAACATTTCGGTATAAATACCCAAGTTTCGAATAGCAGTCCTTTTGATAGAGTGCAAATTTCGCTAATACAGTACAGTTCTCCTCTACTTTCATGTAAACTTTAAATATTTTAAAGTGCAAGTGCTGTGCAAAAAAATGTTATCCTAATACTAATGTCTTGATTTAAAAACCCATAAAAAGACTACCTAAAAAACTGTTAACTCACCCTATGTGTTAAAACTTGTGCAAATTGCGGCAGATCTAGTGTTTTGATTGATATCAAACCATGTACTAAAGTTCATAGACACCAATAGCAATCAATGGATGGCCTATTGGACTCCTAGCTTCAAAGTGTTCATCACTCGCAGTTACACTATATTATAGACAAGTACAATTCCTCAGTGGTATTCAGACCTCTAGGAAATTTCGTATCGAGGTTAATGATGTAGTTAGCCTCGAGTAGTCTGAGAGCTTTTTCTCTGTCTCCTCCTCTTTTGTTGGGAGTGACGGCATCTATTAGAAAATATCTCAAACCACTGGGGTCAGAATTGTGTAATTCACTGAAGTGCCGGGCTACCGGATATGACTGGTCTTGATTTTTTATCGCCCTTAAGTGCTGGAGTACCCTCTTTTGTGCCTGTAGAATCGTGCTACCAACGTAGTGAAGCCCACAAGGGTACTACAGCACATAAACGGCATAATCAGTTTTGCAGTTGAGGGACTTGGTTATAAGATTCTCCTTGTCACTGAAAGGGGTTTTATATGTGGTTTGATTGCTGCTATGTTGGCACGCCTTACATATTCAACATTTGAAAAAGCCCTTTCTTTGTGTCAACCACGAGCTATTGTTAGGACCTGTAGGGTCATTCTGAACCAGAATGTCCTTCATGGACATCGCTCTGCTGTAAGTGATAGCTGGTTTCCTGGGGAGCAGATGCCCAATCATGGGGTCACTGAGGACCAAGGGCCAATTTCTAGTTAATAGCCTTCTGATTTGTTTTTCTTGTTTATTGTACTTTAAGATGAATCTAAAGGTATCCCCAACTTTATGCTTCGTTGTGTCCTTTGCTGTAAGGGAGAATACCTCACTATCTTTTCTCAAGAGGATCTCTCTAGGTTGGGCCCTGCTTTTGTGGATGGCAGCATCAATGCAGTGTTTAGTGTAACCCCTTTCTATGAAGCGCTGCTTGCTGTTATCCTGTTCTGTCACTAGATCTTTCTCACAACTGCAGATACGTCTAAGCCTGAGCATCTCACCTTAGGGAATGCTTCGGATGAGGTGCTTGGGGTGTGAGCTACCAGCGTGCAACACTACATTGCCCACTGTCGGCTTTCTATGAAGTTTTGTTACTAGCTTGCCATCTACAGCACAGACCTGTACATCAAGAAAATTAACACTATTGGTACTGATGGAGGCAGTGAAATGTAAATTAAGCGAGTTGACATTCAATGCCTGTACGAATCCCTCTGCTTCACTAATGGATCCATCCCAAATTAAAAAGAGGTCATCAATATACCTCCACCAGGCTTTTAGGTTATTCCTTACGACTGATGCATGTTCCTTCTATAGGACCAGCTCCTCCCACCAGCCCATGTGTAAACAGGCATAGCTGGGGGAGAAGCTGGCCCCATCGCTGCTCCTCGCAATTGCTGGTATAGGGTGTTCTGAAACATAAAATAATTGTAAACAAAACTCTACCATGTTTAAAAGCATCGAACTATGTTGAGTATGGTCTGGTCCTCTTCTGGCCAGATAAAATTCAAGGGCCCTCAGACCATCCCTATGGTTTATAGATGTATATAGGGATGTCACATCTAGCGTAATTAGAAGATATTCATTGCGCCATGGATAATCAATCAATTTTACTAAAAAGTCACTTGTATCTCGAATATACGAAGCCAAATTTTGGACATGTTCCTGTAAATAAAAGTCAATATATCTGGAGGTGTTTTCAAGTAAACTTTTACGTGCAGATATAATAGGTCTGCCTGGTGGTACTTGGGCATTCTTATGTATCTATACTGTCAGTTCCAATTCCTTATCTGAATCGGAAATCCACACCAGGAAAGACACCACACCACTCCTTTGGATTTTAGCGCTTGGGTTTATTTTCCGCTGTAACGCGTTTCGGCATCACTTGCCTTGATCACACAATATATATATATATATATATTACTCAGGGGTAACATGGTGAGCCAATCGGAGAGGAGGGAGGGTTGCATGCGAATCTATAAAAGATCAATACTGGAGAACCACAGTGTACAGGTAAGTAACTTTTTTTCTCCAGTATTGTATCTTTTATAGATTCACATGCTTGAATCTGACTAGTTAGCAGTATACCAACAATTAATAACCAAATTGGCAGTGGGTAGGCAAACTATCCCACCATGACATCAAAAAGAAAATTCCATAAGGCAAGAACAAGCATTGGCATAGCCAATAGGTCTCGCATTTGGGACCTTGTAAGTATTTGGCCATGCATCACATTATCCTGAGTGCTACAACATTTACTGATACTTTATGTGCCACTGGTGAATTGGGGAAAACCCTTGAAAAAGATCAAGGAAGTTGCGACATCCACCAAAATGAACAAACATGCAAACCCACAAAAAAAACAACAACAAAAACTGGACCCAGGATAATTTGGGCAAACACAGGCTTATTAAGTCATTTTTAACCGGGGACACTCCTATGGATACGCCAGCACCAAATAATCTACATTCACTACCTATATCTCGTGCAGTCCCCCAGCAACTTCCCCCAACACCTATTGAAAGTAACACTGTTTTGGACACAGCAGCTTGTAAATGTCATTTTGCATCTCCCACCAGGAGCAACACCATAGGTTATTATATTACGAAATGTTCCTAAATTGTTGTCACATGTAACTGAATCGTTTGGTAAACTAACAAATAAGGTGACACACTGGTTGGCCAAACAGTTCTGGGATTCTAATTTTTATTTTAAGAAGTGAGAATGGTAAGAAGGGTAGACTGGATAGGCCCAACTAGAAAAACTGCTCGGGGCGATTGTATAGTTGTGAATTTCTGTTCCCCATAGGTGGTCAAATCTCGTCTTTATTAATTGAAATTGCAAGTGAAATCCTAAGAATATTTGAGTAGATATTTTAGTTGAACCCATTGGCTTCTTTTATAAACCAGACATGTTTTCTAATATATATAGAGCCCCTGTCCAAACGGGAGTTTCAGTAAATCGGTGTGTTAATCATCAGCAATTAAAATCCAAATCTAGTATGCTCATAACAGTTCCAACATCTAATAGATTTGCCCCCCTCTCCAATTGAGATGAACAAGACTGACTCCAAGGTTGTGTCGTGTCTAATGAGACAAATGAGACAAAGAGAAATATTGATTGAGTCATTTTGAATACACAGCAATTGGAAAAAAATAATAAGGAAGAAAATCATTCGGGCCAAAATAGGGGATTGAACCAGCAATGTAAGCAAGAGAGCGCCACAGCACAAAGGGAAGAGATAATCCCTGATCCATGGCTATTTGGAGAGGAAGCGGGGAAAATGCCTTGTAAATTGAAAAGATGCACGCTATTCATGGTAACACAAATACAATTCCCTGACTATTATTCCACGAGACCACCATAGTTATATACAAGGCAGCTTAGAACAATTAAACATAAATTAACACAATTATAACACATAAAGGTGCCATACAAAAGCTTCGGTCATAAAGGAACATTGTAGCAATAATAATGAAGTCTCTAGTGCCGGGACACTCTCTGTGAGTAGCTGTGCGCTTTAGAAACGGACAATTCAATTCTTTTAGATGCATAGTCCTGTCCATCGATAATACAATGAAAATAACGAAGGCCATGGTTTGTATGAACCTACTGTTGAACTGATTGAGAGCACGATAGGAGAGCACGTTTGTGGTGGTCACGCCCCTTGCCGGTCACTAAGTGCAGTCATGGGGACCATCTTGGAATGAATCCAATATCATAACCAAGGAGTGTGTAGAAGCTGTTTTTATGTTATTGAACTTAATGTTTATCCTTGTGTGGAGAAAAACATCAGTGCTTTTGACGGTGCCGGTCAGGACAGGAAGCGGTGGTCCGGGTAGAGAGTGGTGGACCAAGATGTTGACTAAGAGCAGTGTGCTCACTGCCTCTCAGAGATACGGACAGCAGGACCTGCAAGGAAGCCAAGAAAAAAGTCAGCCAGCCGCGCTCCTAGTGCGGTCTTGTATGAGGGGGTGCAGTATCTCCTTAGTGTGGTCGTATTGGGAGGCAAGTTAAAAATGAAAGTGCCATCAGCCAGCCACACTCTTAGTGCGGTCTCACATGAGGGGGTCACGGTATCTTAAGTTGTGTGGTCGCATTGGGAGGCAAGTTAAAAACAAGCGCACGCGCCTCGTGCTGCAAGTTAAAAAAACAAGCATTGGCATAGCCAATAGGTCTCGCTTTTGGGACCTTATAAGTATTTAGTAATGCAGCACAATATCCTTGGTGCAACAACATCAACTGTTGCATGGCTAAACACTTATAAGGTCCCAAAGGCGAGACCTATTGGCTATGCCAATGCTTGTTTCTTTTCTCTGTGAGAAGCCCTACGTGGGGATGCCTAGACTTGGGCGCTTTGCTCATTGAGCCATAGGTCTCAAACTGCCCCTTGCTTGTGATTGGCAGCTGGCTGAAGAACTCCATATGTATGACACCAGTTAGATCAGATGACACATTGTCAGAAGGCCTGTATGACTGAAGAGGACTGTTATTTGAACTGATTGTTGAGAGCAAACGTCACCTTTACAATAGAGGAAGAATTTATGCTATGTTTCTTCCTACTGGGCCAGTAGTGAGAGGGCCTGGAATGTTGTAAGATTTACTAACGATATTGGTTGTTATTAACCTTCCTAGCGTAAACACTCGCTCTTAAGGTGATATTTTAAATACTTTTCAAGTTCTTTGATTCTTCCAGTTGCCATACAGTTTTATTTGTATATATATTTGTTAGAAGTCAATACAAATTGTTTAAAATAAATTTAAAAAATGCACCTTACTAATGATGCAGAACAAGGTTGAAGCAGGTCCGGGGAGGCCTGTCTTCCGGTTCAGAGGTGAGATGGCATAGCAGTTCAGACTGGACTGTTCCTGTTGTGGCAGGACCAAGACAGATTCGTGTATGATTTCTCCTCGTTGTAGCGCCACAGTGAGCAAAAAAACAACAAAAAAACAATGGCATGGAATGTGGCCCTACCAGAGGCTGAGATTAATTCAAGTATTGCACTCATCACTTTTTTGATTTTTAAATTTATGTCGCCGTATAGTGTTGACTGCTGAAAAGCTCTACCGCTTGTTTTAGCGCAGTGTAGAGACCACTAGTGGAAATTTATGTCAATTTAAGATATTTTATACAGATGTCGTTGAGCCATTTTTTACACTGATTGGGTTCGAAGATCCAAAATTAACTTGACATAAAACATTTTTCCAAAATGATGCACGGTATTGCAAGGGGCAGGTGGCTGAGCCATGGGGATGGGCCACTTTAGAGGAAGGGGATCTTTGGTGTTTCAGCCCAGCAATAATATAGGCTTTAGCAGCATCAGTTTTATTAATGTTTACACAGAACCAATTATTTTTTCATTTAGACTTTGACTGCTGATAAACAGTAAACTATTTTTGCCACATGTCTCTGGATATTTGTGAATCACACTCAAATAAGGGGGAAGAGGGAAAACTCCTACTTCAACCTCCACTATCAATCCCAAAACACAACAAGGCAAGTCCCTGAGTGTCAGAATTGTCTGGGACATCCCGGGTGCAATGTCTGCAAAATGGTAGCACCCACCCTCTTCCCCTCCCCCGCAGGCTGCCCAATGAACACAACACGTCCCCCCAACATCTACATTTGTTTACGCTTAAAGAGGGCTGAACGGGGTTCGTGCGATGGTGATCACCCACTTACCATTCACGTACGCTGCAGCCGTTCGTTCCTTCATCGCAGAGGCGGGAGTGCGGCCGCACACAGGAGTGTCGGTTCGGCAGACGTGGGCTCCAAGCATTCCCGCAATCTGTTTTCAAGAAGGCTCCACAAACTCTTAGTGAGCCAGTAAAAGGCTTCCTTCTCGTACGGTAGTGTTTGTTACAAGAAGGGTGAAACAAGAAAGGCACACCGGAGTGGATGCCTGCTTGTACCCCTGGGGGACCGTAGACATTGTGCTAATTCAGGAGCACTGTAGTCAGTCCCTGCTTGTGCCCCAGGGGCACTACAAAGTGCACGCTACATAACATCAATGCCGAAGAGACACACAGCCCTGAAAATGAAAAGGAATGGATAGCGTGCTCGTCCCTGCTCGCTCCCGCGGTCAACTTTTAAACAAGCCCGGGAGCATGCTAATGACGGCGCACAGTTCCTGTTTTTTCAGAGGGGACTTTTCTCGCGCAACCAACAAAATAAATAGAACAAGAGAGGAGCGGGGACGAGAGGAGCGAGGGCGAGCGAGCGCGGCAGCCTGCTCCAGCTGACCAGACGCTCGTGCGTCATGGCCTTTTAGCCGAGCATGTGTTTACAATTATCGCGCACGCGTCTGGGCACGATAATTGGAAACACATGTAAAAAAAGGAAGCTGATAGCCGCGCGGCCGTGAAAGTGACACAGCGCGCGGCGCGAAAGTGAAAGGAAAATGAAGCTGACGAGGAGGGGGAGGGTATTCACGCGCTGTAGACTATTGACATTACGAGAACGAGCGAGATAATTACTAACAGATGCTAGTGCCGCGCGTAACCATCCCAAAAAGGCCAGCCACGACGCACGAGCGTTTGGACTGCTTCTGAAACCCCCTTACTTAAAGTCTTCGCCTAGCAGCGCTTGCGCGCTACTCGAGGCTCGACCTAAAAAGGAGGCACGTTTGGCGAGTGGTGTGCGCGCACCATGACGAGAGAGGAAAGCCAGATGGCGCCTCTGCTCGTAATTGTGCGCGTAACCGCACGCTCTAGGCCACACAAAAAGCTGTGGTCGGCTTTTTAAAGCCCACTCACTAAATGTCTCGCCAGAGCATCGCATGCGCTGGCTCAGGCGAGACCTAAAAACCATGAAATAATTTGCATACATAAGAGATCACATAATGCAAGGAAAAAATAACAAATGGGTATAAAAAGAAAAAAAAAGGAAAAAAGGAGTCTAATAGCCACATGCCTTAGGCAAAGAGGTGACGAAGTGCAGCCTGCCCAACAGCTATATCTGCCTTCCTCCAACCATCGAGGCAGTAATGCTTCGTGAACGTGTGCGCCTTCGCCCATGTTGCTGACCTGCATATGTCAGGTAGAGATGCTCCCGCAAACAGGGCTGATGAAGTTGCCACCTTCCTCGTTGAAAGAGCCTGCACCCTTGCAGGCAACGGATGGCCAGCCTTTTCATGGCAGAAGACAATCGCTGAATTAACCCAATGAGCAATACTGGCCCTAGTTAGGGCGTGTCCGTTTCTGGGTGCAGAGAAGGAAATCAGCAGTTGAGAGGATTTACGAAAAGTCCTTGTTCTTTGCAAATAAAACTTCAAGCAGCATTTGATGTCCAAAGAATTGAGACCTCTCTCCGCCGCCGAGGAAGAATTTGGAGAGAACGTAGGTACGATTATAGGTTCATTGAGAGGATAAGTGGAAGGCACTTTAGGTAAGAAGGAAGGATTACTACACAGTATAACCCTGTCTGCCAGAAACCGGAGATATGGTTCTTTTATGGTGAATGCTTGGATTTCGCTGATATGCCTAGCTGATGTAATGGCCAAGAGAAAAGCCACCTTCCAAGAAATACATTTTATATCACATTTGTGCACTGGTTCAAATGGAGGTTGCATCAAGTTCGACAACTGTATTTAGTTGCCACAGTACTGGAGGAGCTTTAAACGGTGGATAGGCCCTAAATAGACCTTTCATAAATTCTTTGAGTCTATGAGACCACAAGGAAGATTGATCCAAACGTCGTCTATATCTGGATACTGACACAAGGTGAACTTTTATGGAAGAGTGCCAGAGCCCTGCTTTGGTTTGGTGCAAGAAGTAGGGCAATACTTTCTCCGGTGAAGCTGAAAGCGTATGCCATGAATGAGCAATACACCATGCACAAAATATCTTCCATTTTGCAGTGTAGCACTTGAGCGTGGAAGGAGCTCGAGAGTTTCGCAATATTGCTTTGCAGTCTTCGAGCATGTTCAAATTCCCAAAACAGCAAAGTGAGAAGCCAAGCCAACAAATGAAGAGAGAGAATTTGAGGATAGATCTCTTGGCCCTTGTCCATGCAGAGAAGGTCCTCCCTAGGAGGAAAGAGAATCGCAGCGCACTCTGATAGACGATGCAGCTTGGTGTACCAGAATTGCCTTGCCCACCCAAGGGCAATGAGAATGAGCCGGCACGGCTCCTGCTTAATTTTCTGAAGGACTCGAGGAATGAGGGAAAATAGAGGGAAGGCTTAGGCGAATTTCCCTGCCCATGAGATCAGAAAAGTGTCTTCCCACGACGCCGGCTGAGGAGTCCTGCTTACGTAAAAGGTGCTCTTTTTGTGGAGGTACGTAGCGAACAGATCTAATGTTGGATAGCCCCAGGATTGGAAGACCGCCTGCAACTGCTGGTCGTTCAATTCCCATTCGTGGAATTGCTTGGACACCCTGCTGAGAGAGTCGGCCCACTGGTTGTGGACTCCTGGCACATGTGCCACTCGTAAGGAGATGTGGTTGATAAGAAGCCACTCCCAAATCCGTTGAACTTGGAGGGAAAGAGCTTGAGATCTCCTGCCACCTTGCTTTTGGAGATAGAACATGGTGGTAGTGTTGTCCGTTCGGACAAGAACTGAAGATCCCCGGATCCGAGGCAAGAAAGCTTTCAGGCATAAGAACACCGCCCTGAGCTCTAAAAGATTTATGTGACATTTCGACTCCTGCTTGGACCATTTGCAGTGACCTTGCAATTCTAGGAGGTGAGCCCCCCCCCCGCCCCATCCCTCCATTGATACGTCCGAGGTCATCACTAACTGAGGCACAGTGCGAATGAAGGAGAGGCCTTGCGTACGTTTTTTCCTGGTCCTCCTCCAAGACATTGCAGTTTTCATAACAGTCGAGATGTGAATCATGTTGTTGAACGACCCTTGGGATTGAATCCATTGGGCATCCAGCTGCTCCTGCAGCGGTCGTATATGGAGACGGCAATTGGGAATCAGCTGGATGAACAAGGACATCATCCCCAGCATGGATTTGTATTTTCTCACAGAAACTGACCTTTTTGATGAAAGAAGCCGTGTTATCTCTTGCAAACGTAATACTCTTTCGTGAGTGGGAAAGGCTTTGCCGAGATTCGTGTTGAGGCATGCCCCCAGGAAAGTCAGAGATTTGGAAGGAATGAGAGACTATTTTTCTAGATTGGGGTGAAGGCCTAGAGATTTGAAGAGATCCCGGCAGGCTTGAGTGGAAGTTCGGGCCGCCTGAAACGTAGGAGCCTTTATTAGCCAGTCGTCCAGGTAGGGAAACACCTGGTGACCTTAAACGTCTTAGAATAGCCACTATCTGGGCCAGTCATTTGGTGAAAACCCTGGGAGCCGATTTTAAACGGAAGGGAAGCACCCTAAATTGATAATGGCACCCTGCCACCTCGAACCTGAGAATCCTTTTATGCTTGGGGTGTATGGGAATGTGGAAATAAGCGTTGAGTAGATCGAGAGAAGACCGATAATCTCCTTTTTCCATGAGAAGGATTTCCTGTAGAGAGAGCATCCTGAAGGACTGATTTTTGATAAACTTGTTCTGCAACCGGAGGTCCATGACCTGCCTCCATTTTCCTATTTTCTTCTTGATAAGGAAGAAATGAGAATAAAACCTCTGATTGATTTCTTTGAAGGGTATCTTCTCTACGGCATGCTTGGAAAGGAGTGATTTATATTTCCTTCTT
Source organism: Calotriton arnoldi (assembly GCA_963921515.1). Lineage (NCBI taxonomy): Eukaryota > Metazoa > Chordata > Amphibia > Caudata > Salamandridae > Calotriton > Calotriton arnoldi. The sequence goes on along the minus strand of CAWUFW010000013.1, from coordinate 6,591,156 downwards.
GAGATCTGGTAGATGACGAAGCGGTAACTTCCGTGGTGGGGCATTCGGAGGATGCTGAACGAATTCCAGGGTGTGACCGTGCTGAAAGATATCGAACACCCATTTGTCCAATGAGATGGACTTCCATTTTTGCAAGAATTTTGAGACGATTGGACTGAATTGTTGTGGGACTGCAGTGGCAGGGGCCTGGTGAAACTCATTGTCTTCTGTTGGAGTCTTGTGATCTTCCGTCAGATTGCTGCCTTTTACGTCCTGTAGGTCTTAAATAGGACTGCGCAGCACTGGATCTGAAGTATTGATTGTACGGTTGGTAGGTATTTTGTGAATAATGTTGGAACCGCTGTTGAAATTGCGGTCGAGATGTATTTTGCCCCCGAACTGTGCCTCGAAAGGACTGAAAGCGGTGCTGCTGAAGAGTGACTCGAGATTTAGCCATGTCAGCTTTTATGGACTGCAGCGCCTCATCAATGTGCTTGCCGAACAAACACTCTCCATTGAAAGGCATATCCAGAACTTTGGCCTGTACCTCAGGACGGAAGGTGGTCGCCTTTAGCCAACCCTGATGATGCAGCACCGCTGCTCCTGCCATCTGACGAAAGGCAGTAGAAGAAATATCCATGGTGATCGCAATAAGTTCAGCAGACGCTCTTTCCCTTTCCGGCAGATTATCGTTCGCCTTTTCCTCTTCTCCTCCGGAAGGTTTTCCAACAATGAGGAAACCACATCTGCTGGTCATATCTTCCCAAAATGGCATGGCATTGGAAGCTCTAATAGAGTTAGCTGCCAGAGCAGACAACCTTTTCCCAATGTTGTCGAGCCGGCGACCTTCCTTATCAGGGGAGCAGAACACTGGGACGCAGGGTTTTTGGCCCATCTCTGTGCTGCCTACATATTTACAGAGCCTGACCTAGGATGACTAATGAGGCATGTGGGCATGTTGTCAGGGGCCTTGTATTTCTTTTGTCCAGCTTTGGTATCACCACTGGAATGGAAGCTGGTGTCTTCAGTTTGAGGCCTTCCTGCCACAAATAATCCACTATGGAGATTGCTCTGATGGAACGCTGAGTGCCTGGCTTAAAGTCGTGCAAAAAACATTCATTCTGTTTGGCCGGCATAGGCAGATAAAAGCTTTTGGATGCACGCTACAACAGATCATTAAAGCCACCTATGTCTGCAGGTGGAGAATCCGATGGTGGCATGGGAGATATATAACCATCATCCTGAGTATCCACGTCAGTATGGATTTCTCCTTCCTCTACCTGTTGCTGATCCACATCCTGGATATCCTCTGTGATGACAATTGGTGGAGGTAAAACTTTTTCCCTGGTGGATTTACGTGTGCTTTGTCTTGCTAGGTCAACAGGAGTCTGCTGAGGAGGCGGAGGACGTTGAGGAGCATTCGCCTCTGGAAAACGTCCATAATAATCATTGATCATATGATGCAAGTCCGACAATGAAATGGGAACATTTACAGATGGTTCCCTATAGTGACGAGGTTCTTCTTCTCTGTCATCATAGGGGTAACGGTCCTGAAAGAAGTCAGGCTGTTGCGCAGAAGAAGTATGTGTATCTGCAAACGAATATTCTCCTGCCAAGTAAGAGGAAGGATCATTGTCCTCAATTTCCTCATCATCAGATTCCTGACATTTGACCCTTAACGTAAGACTATAGGCAGGGCCAAACATACCTTCATCCTCAGACTCTTGAAAGTCCAATAGACGCGCTGGAGGTAAAGGAAAACATTTTGAGAAATCCTGCATTTGTTTGGAATGCAGAAGGCTGATTTTTCCTTCTGTCGACTGGCACGTTGGGGGACCCGTCGATGGTGCCGCCGCTGATACCAACATCTGCGGCACTGTCGCTGCCGCGTGTATGACCTTAGTCGGCGGAATCGTCATCGGTGCAGTCGACAGGGCGATGGTCGTTGGAGAAATCCTTGACGGTGAAGGTCTCTTTGACAGTGAAGGTCTCGTCGACAAAGACTGTCATCGATGTTCGCTGCAGACCCGTCGACATCTTGACCGTCGTCGTCGTGGCCGTCGCCGATGAGGCTGTCAGCGGTGTAGAAACATCATCTGTTGTTCCAGTGATGAATGCCCTTGATGACTAAGCTGTCGACGGACGAGATGACTGATCCCTGACAGGAGTCAAGGAAGCAGAAACTGCTGCTGGGGATGATTTTGAGGCCAGTGCCTGAGTTTTTTGTGGTGTTTTACCTCAGATTTCTCTTACTCCTGGGACTTAGATCTTTTTGAGTCCCCCTGATGAGAAGAGGAGCTGTCTTCCTTTCTTTTTCTAGAGGAAGAATGAGCTCTTTCCTCAGGTTCAGATCCAGAATCTGAAGTAGCCTTCTTCTGAACCCAGAGGAGTAGCCTACCCTCTCTGTCCTTAAGAGTCTTGGCCGAAAACGTTCTGCAATATTTGCAGTCCCTGGGTTTGTGGTCAGGGTACAGGCAATGAAGACATTGTTTGTGGGGGTCTTCAGAGAACAGTCTACACTTCCCGCATGTCTTACAGGGCCTGAACGATGCATTTTATGCTCTGGAAGTTACTGAGAAGAGCTCAAAGAGACTCTCTATCACGTGACGTGCGGTAAGAAATCCGAGGTATGGTGGCTCTGTGGGGAGGGCTATTCTGAGGTCTCTGCTGTGATTGGCTGAGCTTTGGATTGCATAAAAGGAGGTTGAAAGACTGCTAAATTGAGTTTTCTTTTCTATGGAGGTTTATGGTAATGTATTCAGTACTGCTATTTCTACTGTTACCGTGGGACTCCCACCATGACGACAGGGAAGATTCAAGCATGTGAATCTATAAAAGATACAATACTGGAAAAGTATAGCTTCTTTATTAATTCAACTTTCTTTATTTTATTTATAAAGCGCACACATCATCCCCAAAAGAAGATCCCAGAGCAAGAACCAGTGCAAAGAAACTCTGCTATCAGATGCCCCTAAAGTGGAATCAGCCAGGTTTTCAGATGCTCACGAAACACCAAGAGGTCCTCCATAAGATGCATTCCCAAGGGAAGCAAATTCCAGTGAAGTGCTACCAGATGGCCAAACAAGCGGCCACTCAACCTGGCTTTCCTAAATAGTGTGCTGCGAATCAAAGTTGATGAGTAGAGCACAACGCTCTACTGGGTTTGTAGAAAGCCACTTTGCCACGCACTATAACTGGTCTGACTCGTGGGGTGATAATGTAAGATGATAAATCTGTGCCCCGCAGGAAGTACGCAGGCTCTGCCGCCACCCTAAGTGCTCCACTTCTTTCATGACCTCCCTGAGAACACTTCCACATCTGTTGAACCATGTATTATGAGACACTTGTACACTGCACGGTCCATTGTTAATGCAACAGAATCCAAAATTAATTCAACTGAGTGGCTCTTGGTCTACGCAGAGTGACCAAGAGGCACTCTGACCACAACCCGACACACCTCTCTCCTCACACAATAATTCACACCCAAAGACTCAAGATGGAAAGTGAATCAACAGGCAGAAGAGCAGTGGAGCAACAGATCTAACTGGAGATCCTGTGCCTATAACTACTGCAGACTGGGACAGAACTTTTCTTTCACGATTGCTCTGCAGATCTGTTGTCCTGCAACAGCAAAGCACACACGGTCCCAGTTGGTACAAGTAGTTATGGCATTGGGCTGTTGGAGGATACATGTCAATTCCTACATTTATAGCCTTAAGACTGCGGCACTACATATCACTGAGATGCCTGCCAGTATCCTCTGTTGCCCCTGATGTACGCGATTCATTCAATCCTTAGATTACTAACCTCTTGCATCTTTGCCAGACTTGGTGATGATACAAACAGGAGACCAAGTAGGTGGCCTCAAGGCAGCAAGCATGCATTAGACAGACGTCTCCATGTATGCAGTCAAACCCTGGATTCCTTATTCATAGCCATTCCACGCTGCTTTCAAGTGAGACCATAACATGCCTGCTTGAAATGATTTAGTGAACAACCGAAAACGTAGAGACTGTGAGCTAATCAGAAACATCAACACAGGTAGAAGAATATCACGTGGAACACCTCAACTAAATAAAAGATCATTCCATGGGCTGATTTTCCAGAAGGATGTTACAACGCCCATATGTTGACTCTGACTTTTCAATTATGTTAATGACTACCTACCTTTGCACCTACAGAATCCTAAGCCCATGTTATTTCACAGACCTTTCGTGGCTTAGCCGTCGTGCTAGCCTTCTACTAACTACTTCTACGTATATTCCTTTATGCCATCAACACAGTTGTTATCCACACACGTCCTCCCCACCGTTTCTGTCCTTCCTTTTAATAACTTCAGGGACATTTTTTCCCAAATATTCTGCATCTGTTACATCAGAATTAAGCAGTTGGGAAATACACACGGAACCTTCTCAGGACAGGAGATTCTCATGCAAAGTATTTTTATTTTATAACTCCCACTTAGACCCGCATGGCTGGAGTGGAAAGGCGTGCTGTCAGTAGACGTGAATGATGAACGTTACTGTGGCAAGACCTGTCCCCCCCCCCTTTAAATAGATTGGACTCTGCTCTGAGATGAAGAGGTAGAGAGTTCCTCAAGTTATTTTTTTGTAACTAGTGAGATTCCACTCAATCAATCAATCAATCACGGCATTTATAGAGCGCGCTACTCACCCGGGAGGGTCTCAAGGCGCTGGGGGAGGGGGTAAGTTACTGCTCGAACAGCCTATCTTGAGCTGCTTCCTGAAGGAGAGATGGTCCTGGGTTCGCCGAAGGTAAGTGGGGAGGGAGTTCCAGGTCTTGGCTGCCAGGTAGGAGAAGGATCTTCCTCCGGCGGTGGCTCTGCGGATGCGTGGTACGGTGGCGAGGGCGTGGCTGGTTGATCGTAGCTGGCGGGTGGGCGTGTAGAAGGTCATGCGGTCGTTGAGGTACTTGGGGCCCAGGTCGTGGAGGGCCTTGTGTGCGTGGGTGAGGAGTCTGAACGTGATTCTCTTGCTGACGGGGAGCCAGTGCAGGTCTTTCAGGTGTCCGGTGATGTGGCTGTGCCAAGGGATGTCCAGGATGAGTCGTGCGGAGGCGTTCTGGATGCGCTGGAGTCTTTTTGAAGTTTGGCTGTGGTTCCGGCGTAGAGGGTGTTCCCATAGTCCAGTCGGCTGGTGACGAGTGCCTGGGTGACGGTCTTCCTGGTTTCAGTGGGGATCCATCTGAAGATCTTGCGGAGCATGCGCAGGGTGTTGAAGCACGAAGATGAGACGGCGTTGACTTGTCTGGTCATCGACAGGGAGGAGTCCAGGATGAAGCCCAGGTTGCGTGCGTGGTCCGTTGGCTTGGGCGCGGTGCCCAGGGCCGGGGGCCACCAAGAGTCGTCCCAGGCGGAGGGTGATGAGCCCAGGATGAGGACTTCCGTCTTGTCTGAGTTCAGTTTAAGGCGGCTGTTCCTCATCCAGTCGGCGACGTCTCTCATCCCGTCGTGTAGGTTGGCTCTGGCGGTGGTGGGGTCGTTGGTGAGGGAGAGGATCAGCTGGGTGTCGTCGGCGTAGGAGATGATGTTGAGGTTGTGTTGGCGTGCGATGGCTGCGAGGGGGCTCATGTAGACGTTGAAGAGGGTTGGACTGAGTGAAGATCCTTGTGGAACGCCGCAGATGACTTCGGTGGCCTCGGATCTGAACGGGGGAGGCGGACTCTCTGGGTTCTTCCGGCGAGGAACGAGATGATCCATTCCAGTGCTTTCTCTCGGATTCCGATGTTGCTGAGGCGCTTCACTAGGGTGCGGTGGCAGACGGTGTCGAACGCCGCGGAGAGGTCCAAGAGGATGAGGGCTGCTGTTTCCCCGTTGTCGGTTAGGGTTCTGATGTCGTCGGTGGCTGCGATAAGGGCGGTCTCGGTGCTGTGGTTGGCCCGAAACCCGGACTGCGAGGGTCGAGGATCCATTCGTCTCGAGGAAGGCGGCAAGCTGTCTGTTGACGGTCTTCTCGATGACTTTGGCCGGAAACGGAAGGAGCGAGATGGGACGGTAGTTCTTGAGGTCGGTGGGGTCCGCCGTTGGTTTCTTCAGGAGGGCGGTAAGCTCGGCGTGCTTCCAGCTCTCCGGGAAGGTGGCGGTGTGGAAGGAGGAGTTGATGATGTCCCGGAGATGGGGTGCGATGGTGGCGTCGGCTTTGTTGAAGACGTGGTGTGGGCAGGGGTCGGTTGGTGATCCGGAGTGGATGGAGTTCATCGTGCGGGTGGTGTCTTCGGTGCTGATCGGGGTCCAGTTGCAGAGGGTGGTGGTGGCGGGCGTTGGTTCGGCGGTAGGGTGCGTGGTCTGTGCGTCGAAGCTGTTATGTATGTCGGTGATCTTGCGGTGGAAGAACGCGGCGAGTGAGTTGCAGAGGTCTTGCGAGGGGTGATGTTGTTGTTTCCGGCGCTGGGGTTGGAGAACTCTTTGACGATGCTGAAAAGTTCCTTGCTGTCGTGGGCGTTGTTGTCCAGTCGTTCTTTGAGTGCCGACTTCTTGGTGGCACGGATCATCTGGTGGTGTTTGCGGGTGGCGTGCTTGAGGGCGGTCCTGTTGTCTGTGGTCTGGTCGAGTCGCCAGGCTTTCTCGAGAGTGCGGCAGTTCTTCTTGGATTCCTTGAGTTCGTTGGTGAACCAAGGGGTTTTCTTGCTTCCGGGTCTGCTGGGAGGGTTTTTAGTGGTGCGAGGTCGTCGGCGCAGGCGGTCAGCCACTTGGCGAGGTTGCTGGCTGCTTCGTTTGGGTCCGTTGTGTTGGTGGGTGTGTTCTGGCTGAGGGAGGCGGTGAGCTGCTCGGCGGTGATCTTGCTCCAGCTCCGGCGGGAGCCTGTTGCGGGTGGTGGTGGGTCGCAGTCTTTCTGAAGCTGAAGTGGACGCAGCTGTGGTCGGTCCAGTGGAGTCCGGTGGCGTGGCTGAAGGAGATGTGCTTGCTGGAAGAGAAGACGGGGTCAAGCGTGTGGCCGGCGTAGTGGGTGGGCGTGTTCACCAGTTGCTTGAGTCCGAGGTTGGCGAGGTTGTCCAGCAGGGCGGTGGTGTTTCTGTCGTTGTTGTTCTCCAGGTGGAAGTTGAGGTCCCCTAGGAGGATGTAGTCGGCGGAGGGCATGGCGTGCGGGCTGATGAAGTCTGCGATGTCTTCGCTGAATAGTGTGCGTGGTCCCGGGGGTCTGTAGATGAGGGTGCCTCGGAGGGTGGTCTTGGGGTCAGTGTGTATCTGGAAGTGTAGGTGTTCGGCGGCGGTGAAGGTCTCGTCGGAGTTTAGAAACTCCATTTAGAAAGTCTGGCTCTTAATGACAAATTCTAATTTGTTCCTTAAAATAATCTACAAATCATCATGTTTAACTGGCCCACTCCCAAATGTATGTAAGCCCACAGTATTACTAGTATCTTTTATAGTTCATTGGGCCTGGTTGACCACTCGTGCTGCACTACGCCGGGGATCCAGTATAACACATCACTGTTCCTTCCATGCTGCTGGTTTCTTGAAAGAAGACACTACTATTTAGTAACCGAACTTCCCCATTTTCCAAATGTGTGTTGATGCAATAACTACACAATAACTTGTTTATGTCGCTCTTCAAATCAAGATTTTTCATTAGTGACGGCTGCGTATGCACCTAAATAACTTTATTAAACCTTTCTGTCAACCTGTTGGTTTGCAGAGAGTAGTGTCAGAAGTTGTTTAACACGACGGTTGAATAAATGTATTGATGTACTGTGAATTCAAATGGTTACTGTCGCCTCTGTCATGGTTCTATGGGAGCTATTCATTCAAGAAAACATCAAGTTAGAGTTTTGTGACAGCCTGAGTAAGTACCGGACTTCTAAATGCCCCTCCTCCACCACCACACTGAGAGATAATTCCCAATATCCCATGCAGGTGAGCTATAACAAAGCCAACCATGTGTGACAGACCTTATGATTCTCCATGATTCATAGTACAAGGCTATATTGTGAAAAGCTTTTCTCTTCCAAAATAGTCTCGGTGCTTTATAAAAAAAAAAAAAAGTGTTTGATACCCAACTTGTGCTCATGTATTTGACCTTTCAAAAGATAAAAGGCTGGTTTGCAAGGATGCTGCTGTTTTGAGAAGCACAGGCTCCTGCACTGGATACATTTGTCCTCTCTCCTTTCTTTGACTTCTTGTTTCCTCTCCAGCGCCAATGCTCTCTACCTGTCAGTCCTTCCTGTCTTTTCTCTTTTATACCATTCTCGTCCTCTATCCCCCTTGCCTTCTCCTCACTCTATCCTTCTCTCGCAGTATGTTTTTCTCAGTACCCCTTTTTTCTTTCCTCTCATAGCTCTCTCTGGCTCTTACCTCACCATCCCATTTTCCTGCCTTGGCAGTGGTTCCCTTACTTGATTTAACCCCTGCCCACCTTCCATGTGCCACCTGCCTAGGGATGCCTATACCCATCCGGATCACCTGTGGTCCACATACCTGTGCGGGAGATAATCTCTTTAGGAGAGATGGTGGCAGTAGACTCGCCTAAACACTACATCACATTGCATTAACCATCCACGACCTAGCTCCCTCTCCTTCCGCTTGTTGACTTTATCTCTTTGACCATGCACAGCACTTCGCTGTCTTTTGGCTAGATTTAGTACCATAAAAATACCATATACATACATATTTAGCGACATGCTCTTGTTTCATACCTGTGAGGTTACCGTCATTTAGTGTCAAAGGTAATGTTACCCATATACATGAAAGCGACCTCCTGCTCCTTACTCCGTGTTCAGCCAACCAGGCCACTGTGTCGCAGTGTGGAATGTGAGTCCAACCAACGCGTCATTGCAAGGGGACGCCCCACCCACAACTTGGACGGCTAATGATCTCAGCAACCCAGACACTGGATGGGAAGTGTCCATGGGCCCAAACTCTGACGTCATTAAAGCCAGACCATCAACTTTTCAATTCAAAAAGCCCAAACTTGGAACTTGGCCAATCCTTGTTTTCTGCTAGAAGAGTCGGGCGCCCAGGCTAGGATGGAGGCCAGTGACGCGGAAGAGCTCCGCTCAAAGAGGTTTGGGAAATTGATATTTCTGTGGAATGGATCAGAATGGTGAGAAAGTGGTGTGCGTTTCACCTTTAGGATCAGACCATCAGCAATTCTGTTTTTAGAACCAAAACATTCCACTGAGGCGTCCCATCGGCTCACATTCGGAAGATCTGGCAGAAAAAAAATAATAAGGCGCAAAGAAAATGGCGTGTGAAATTGAAAGGAGGAGGTTCAGAAGTGAACACATTAGATGAGTGCAATTTGGCTGTGGAGTTAAAATCCTGGAAAGCAAATTAAGGAAGAGAATTAATCAAGCTGTGATCAAGAATAATGAAGTAAAGGGAGGTAAAAATGTGATTAGAAGGCAGCCATGGAGAGCTTGCTAGCCAGGAGCGAGAGTTAACTCTTCACTGCTGGCAATAACAAGTAAATTATGGTGTTACTGGAAGCCAAGGGTAGCTTGAGGTACATACCGCACATGATGACCGCACCGATGAGCTTCCACTGACACCTTTACCCCGGGGCCTGCTGGCCCACTGACCCCTTTACCTCTGGCCCTGCTGGTCTACTGACCCCTTTACTTCTGGCCCTACTGACCCCCTTACCCCTGTACCTCTGGCCCTGCTGTCCCACTTACCCCTGTACCTCTGGCCCTGCTGGCCCACTTACCCCTTTACCTCTGGCCCTGTTGGCCCACTTACCCCTTTACCTCTGGCCCTGCAGGCCCACTTACCCCTTTACCTCTGGCCCTGCTGCCCCACTTACCCCTTTACCTCTGGCCCACTGACCCCTTTACCTCTGGCCCTATTGGCCCACTTACCCCTTTACCTCTGGCCCTGCAGGCCCACTTACCCCTTTACCTCTGGCCCATTGACTCCTTTACCTCTGGCCCTGCGGCTCCGCTTACCCCTTTACCTCTGCTGGCCCTGCAGGCCCACTTACCCCTTTACCTCTGGCCCTGCTAGCCCATTTACCCCTTTACCTCTGGCCCTACTGGCCTACTTACCCCTTTACCTCAGGCCCTGCTGGTCCACTGACCCTATTAGCTTTGGCCCGCTTAACCACTTCTGCTGGCCCACTAACCCCACTTCCACTGGCTCTGCTGGCCCAATCTCCCCACTTCTGCTGGCCCACTCACCCCATTTCCACTTGCCAATTACCCCACTTCCACTGGCCCTGTTGGCCCACTTACCTTACCCCATTTCCTCTGGACCTCCTGGCCCACTTACCCCCCTTACCCCCTTCCACTGGCCCTGCTGGCCCACTTACCCAACTTCCACTGGCCCTGCTGGCCCACTTACCCTACTTACACTGGCCCACCTATCCTCTTTCACTAAACTTACCTTGTGCGCCCCCTTGTAACAGGCAGGCAGGAGGCACAACACCTCACATGTGCTTCCTGTTCACCCCCCCTTAGGCTGCCATCTTGTCTCCTGACAGCAGATGCCCTACCCTCCCTCTTGCCTCCTCATTGGACTGAGTGGAGAGAGGCTCCTTTGATGGGCTACGAAGACTTGCATGGTACAGTTTTCGTTTTTGGCTTAATTCATTTTTATTCAGCTTGAGTTTGTTTTTCTTGACACCGTGTGATCCTTTGCGGCTGATGGTTTGTGCATGGTGCTTGCCCACCTTCTCCTAAGTGGGGTTTCACCCTTGAGTGAATACTACTGAACGCCTACCCCAAGCTTGACCTTCTTTTGACCTTGGCCTCTCTCGATGCCTTCACCGTGAATGGATGGTGATTTGGTCCTGCAGTTTCCTGAGCACAAGGTAAGCCCCCTAACAACGACTGTTGACCGTAGACATATAGCTGTTTATTCGTCTATCCCGTGGAGGCGGGTAGGTTGCACTAGCTTGTTCCCATACTTGGACGTTGAATGAAGTAGTGAAACGTCATTTACTGGATCTTGTGTTTTCCCGCTTATGGGAGTTTACCAACAGCCCGCCTTCATAAAAAGCGAGGTTTTCTTGAGGGCACAGAAAGCGCTGTCTGACCACTGTGCCCTGTTGGTGATACATATTAGATGTTGACCAATGTACTCAAAATGTAAGGTTAATAAGGTTTGCCTAGAACAATGGAAACAAATGATTCACTTCTGCACTGCCCAAGGGTAAAGCAAAGCCTAGCATCCACTCGAAGAGGGTATAATCTGGTCTCTTAACCACGAACTCCCAGGACCCCATCTGTACAGGCACACCATGTAATGAAGGCCATCACAGGGAACTAATGAGGCAACTGAGAGGGCAAATGCAGCTGCTGCGGAGATGGCCTGAGGTCACTAATGTGAAGTATTACATCTTTCCGCAGACGATCAATAATGATTACCAATGTCTCCAGGTGACTATCGGAAATTGGCTTTGAATTACAGTCCTTTGAACTTTTCCTACCGTAAAAGTTGAAGGATGATGCCAACCAGTTGGGGCCTCCTCGACACTCACTTTCTCCCAGTTCATGTGCCTGCGCTCTCAGAGCATCGCACCCTTGACATTTCACTAAAGGGTCTTTAAGCACTGCATTAGCCTTGTGCTCCCCTCCATGACTGCCAATCTTTAAGACACCAGCAAGGTTCCTTGAAGCCCTGTCTTACTGCCTGCCTGTCCGAGGTTAGATTCAAGACCACAAGCTTCTGAAAGCTGTCCAATGAGGGCTGAGGCACCGTTTGCCCTATGGACTACTCTCTTTGTGTTGCAACTTTATCTCCCACCTCTACGAGTGCCTGCCATCAAGCTGCAAAGGTGGCAACAAACCTTGGCACAACAATTCCTCTACATTGTCACAGCAGAAGGTGGCCTCCACTGCACCTGGTACCTCTTACTATGAGTTGACAAAACTTTGCCACACTTTTCCTCATGTACGACCCCCACCACAGCCTCACAATTGCCAATATTTTCTTTGACTCTTTCTGGATTATGGTAGTGGGATCCAACTGGGATCTTCGACTGAAATGTCCTTAGTTTCAGCAAGTCCAGATGGCCACAGGGAGGATTTTACGTGGGTTCTGGAAGTTCAATTAAATATATTCCCAGCACTGGCACCCCACATTGGCCGCTTGTGACTAAGGTTTGAATCCCTGATTCTGTCCACAAAGACCTGCTTTCTGGATAACAATATCTTCTGGTGCCAAGCATGTTGTGCTCTCAGGTCTGTTGGTCATTTCACGCTGTGATAAATTTACATCAGCTACAATTATCGAGATCCAAGGCAGGGGTGCCAAATTCTGGAATATTTCATGAAATCCTGACTTGACGTTCTAGAAAGTCATGTGCAGTCTCGTGGTTAATGTTGTTGATTTCAAAGTCTGATTCCACATTTTGCAAGTTATGCATTTTTATGATTTTCCTTCGCCTGTGCAAAGCTTTTCTTTGAACTGTCGGATAATATTTAACCACATCGCAAGATATTCTTTATTTTAATCGAACACAGTCATCGTGGAAATATGTGTCAAGCTTTACTATGCTAGTTTTCCTTTTGTGGAACTTTTCTATGCACATTGGGATTGTACAGATGAACACTAAACGTTTGTGGTAAAGTGTAATATATATTATGCAGATCAGTTTGTTAGTGTTCAACATGAGTAAAGTATACATAAATTGAGGCACAAAATCAAGAATTTACTGCAGATGTCGCAAAGCAAAAACTCTTCTCAATGGACGAAGATTTCCATAGAAGCCTCAAGAAGACCATAATCACAGTAAGCCATTGCCATAAAGCCCAGAGGTGACCTGATCAGAAATCTATTTAAAGGGTAGGGTCTAGTGCTCTCTGTGCACCCCTAATGTGCGGTATTACAGCTGGTGACGTGAGCTGGAACTGTGACATCAATTACCTGGTATTAGACACAGGTGTGCATGGCACACCTGTTTTTCTGCCCTCTGATGCCCATGTTGCCGCCTTACAAATTCGACATAGCAAACTCTGGGGGTTAGGCTTACGCTTTAGGGGGCTGTTGTTCTTATCCAGACATCATGTGTTGGGGTCAGGCAGACGCAGACTCCGTCAACCCACATCCAGAAGGTGCCCACTGCCCCCCTCCTCCAGCCCTACCCACTTGGTGTTTTCTTTTCCCCACAGACAGTTCCAGCTGGGCTCTGCCATTTCTTAGGTGGCTCCCCTGCGGGGATAGACATCTTTCTGCATCTGTTGCATAGCAACACAGCCCAAATCGACGTCAAGTGACTTTTGTAAAAGCCAAAGTCGTATGGCATCTTGTTCCCAGTTTCTCCCTGCTTCCGCCAGCCCTCCCCTGGATATTTGAAGTCATTTTTTATATTCAGCTAGTAACAGAGTATGCTTTCAATGAATCAAGGATTTGTAAAGCACGGCAACTCACCCGTGAGGGTCACAAGGCACTGGAGTTTTCAGCACTCGTAGTAATAATCTTTAGCTCATTCTTAAAAAGGTATTTTATTGAGGCGTGCTGAGTACGGGCTCGGAGGTGGCTGCTTTATGCTCAGTTGGTCTCTTGACATCTTGAGTGTGTTTGATGTGCCCTCTGATGATGTCTCATGCTTGTCAAAGGATGAAGTTGTAGCCTCACATAAAGCCTGGGTTGCATCAAGAAGAGTTTGGGTGTTGTGGTACATTTAGATAGAGCCTTATGTACATGCAGAAGTCAGGATGTTGTAGATTTAGATAGAGGCGTGTGTACATGAAGAGTTTGCTGTGTCGAAGATTTAGGTAGACCCTTGTCTACAAGAAGATGGGGTGGTCTCAAAGCCTCATACAGAGGCTTGTGTACATCAAGAGGTCGCTGTGGTCTTGGATTTAGATAGAACCTTGTGTACATCAAGAGGTTGCAGTGTCTTAGATTTAGACAGAGCCGTGTGTACATGAAGAGGTTGGGTGTTGTCTTAGATTTAGGTAGAGCCTTGTGTACATCAGAAGATCAGGTGTGGTCTTGGATTTAGATAGAGCCCTGTTTACATGAAGAGGTCAGTGTTGTCTTAGATTTAGATAGAGCCTTGCAGCCACCAAGAGGTTGGGTGTGGTCTTCGATTTAGATAGAGCCCTGTTAACATGAAGAGGTCAGTGTTGTCTTAGATTTAGATAGAGCCTTGTGGACATCAAGAGGTAGCGGTGTCTTAGATTTAGATAGAGCGTTGTGTACATGAAGAGGTCGGGTGTGGTCTTCGATTTAGATAGAGCGCTGTGTACATGAAGAGGTCGGTGTGGTCTTAGATTTAGATAGAGCGCTGTGTACATGAAGAGGTCGGTGTGGTCTAAGATTTAGATAGAGTGCTGTGTACATGAAGAGGTCGGTGTGGTCTTAGATTAAGATAGAGCCTTCTGAACATCAAGAGATAAGGGTGTTGTAGCCTAAGGGGGAGCCTCCTGTACATGAAGAGGTCAGGGTATTGTAAATTTAGACAGAGTTCTGTGTACCTCATGAGGTTGTGGCGTCCTAGATGTAAATAGAGTCTCGTGTACATGAAGATAGTGGGATCTCTAAGCTTCAGATAGAGCCTTGTGTAGGTCAAGTGTTCTCTTAGATTTAGAAAGAGCCTTGTATACAAAACATCTGTTATTCAGCACCAAGAAACTGACAGATCAGCGTTGGGGATGTATAAAATTCGTGTAATCTGCTTCTGCGTAATACTGCAAAAGTTCAGTGAAGTTATGTGTGATTACGTGAAATACTGTGCAGAGATGCTGTACAGCATTCCTAAAACTCATTGACAAAGCCAATAGGTCACAAAGGCATGGCCTATGGCTTTGGCAGTACTTGTTTATTTTTTTTCAACTGCCACAGCTTTTTGATACTTCGCTACCCAAAATGGTTCTCAAACTCCCTAAACCTGTACCTACGAAGAAAACGCTACCAGAAACGGTTCTCATACTGCCTAAACCAGTACTTACCTAGAGAACGCTACCCAAAATGGTTCTCGAACTGCTTAAATGAAGAAAACACTTTCCGCAACGATTCTCGAGCTACCTAAACCGGTACGTACCAAGAAAGCATTCCCCGAAATGGTTCTCGAACTGCCTAAACTGGTACCTACCAAGTAAACACTACCCAAAACGGTTCTTGAACTGCCTAAACCGGTACATACCAAGAAAATGATACCCGAAACGGTTTTCGGACACCCTAAACCGGTACCTACCAAGAAAACGTTACCTGAAACAGTTCATGCACTGCCAAAACCGGTACTTACCAAGAAAACGTTACCCGAAACGGTTCTCGAACTGCCTAAACCAAGAAAACACTACCCATAATGGTTCTCAATCTGCCTAAACCGGTACCTACCAAGAAAACACTACCCGAAATTGTTCTCGAACTGCCTAAACTGGTATCTACCAAGAAAACACTACCTGAAACGGTTCTTGTACTGCCTAAACCAGTACTTATCAAGAAAACGTTACCCGAAATGTTTCTCAATTGCGTAAACCAAGAAAACATAACGGTTCTCGATCTGCCTAAACCGGTACCTACCAAGAAAACTCTACCTGGAATGGTTCACAAACTGCCTAAACCAGTACCTACCAACAACAAGCATTGGCATAGCCAATAGGTCTCGCTTTTGGGACCTTATAAGTATTTAGTTATGCAGCGCAATATCCTTGGTGCAACAACATTAACTGTTGCATGGTTAAACACTTATAAGGTCCCAAAGGCGAGACCTGTTGGCTATGCCAATGCTTGTTTGTAGACCTGTTAATTCTCCGGCAACTGCCTTAATTTCTACACTTCCCATTATTGAAACACACAGACTTCTGTGCCCCAGCATAGGGAGCTGAGGGGATGTTTTTTCCTAGCTGAAGAAAAACATTCCGACAGCATATGACTTGGGACTGCGAGCAGGGCAGAAGTGTATAGCAAATCTAGATGGCTGCAGATGCTGTTGATTGCGGAGTGTGGTAAATCAGACAATTACCTGTACCATGAAGGGAAGATGGTGTAAATAGCACGACGTAAAGAATTGTTTGTGATTCTCATACAGATGAGATCCTGAATATGCAAAGTGGGACTGTTTCTTCTATCCTTACATTTGGTTCGCCATCTTCAAAGATAAATGAATGATACGATCGGTTTTTAGAAAATCTACACTAGTGATTTGTGAAAGTATTCTGTATATGAAAATTAACCATTTAAACCTGAGTTGACTTTGAGACTCAGTGTGAGCTGCTCTGTGCATTCTGTGAATGTTCGGCTCATTGAATCCTGAATTCCCATAAAAAGTGACCGGAGGCTTCCAAATTATAGCTTGTGAAAGAACACCAGGCTTAAATTGGACTTAAAAATCAGAGAAACCCAATGCAGCAATTTCGAATAACGGGTAACTATGCTACTGAAATCAAGCCTATGCCTCAATGAAACATGTTCTTAAAGGTATGCACAGCACACACTGGGATCGGCAATAAGCCCTTGCCACAGTCCAATCGGGAAAGGATAAGCACCCGGCAGAGTGAAAACTAAGAGAGCGAGACGTGGAAACTGACAATCTGCGCATGTGTTTTGGGCGACCTACACATCTGTCAAAGCTTTGAGACACTGCCTCCCTGCGTAGACTCAGTGAGCGCTCAGACCACTTCATTTTTGTTCCCTCAGTAACGGACACAGCGCAGAAAAAACACGTTTGGCTTCTGTATAGTTCGGACAGAACCATACGTGAAATTTGCCAAATCAAATTAATGAAGGAAGGACTAAGTACGTGGTGGATAAAGAGAACTTTCCAACGAATGGTACAGAAGTCAACTTCAGCAATGTTACGATGGCTGAATAGTCTCAAAGAAGCCCTGAAAGGTGAAAGAGTAACACTGGAATACATGAAAGTTGGTCCTGGGGCAAAGGAAAATAAATATACAACTACCGTGCTCCCAAACTAGTTTTAAATATCGCTTCTTAGGAGCAATGCAGTCTGAACCAAGGAGAAAAAGACGATGCAGATCATTAAGCATCGTGTATTAATATCAACAGAAGCGGCGTTGTTTTGTATTTTAATTGCCTAATATATAGCGCTTACTACCACCCGACGAGGCGTCGAAGCGTTTTTCCGGCAAGGAGCATGCTACTGACTCCGTTAGCCTACTCTCCCACTCTGTTGTCTCTGTGATCCAGGAGGACAGATAATTCGCTCACTCCTAGTGAACAATGCAGCAATTTCAAATAACGGGTAACTATGCTACTGACATCAAGCCTATGCCTCAATGAAACATGTTCTTAAAGGTATGCACAGCCAGGCGCGCAACACCCATTGGGCTCACCGGGCTTCAGCCCCCCCCCTCGTGTGTGTCAGCCCGGGCTCAGACAGCTTTGCGGGCTGGAGACCGTCTAATTGCAGCCGCACCCGAGTACTTCACAGGTCTTTAAAAGACCATTTACTTGTTAATGTGGTTTTTGTTGTGTTTCCACCCCTTCTTAGAGCCACTCTGCCTATGGCCGGAAGAATTGGCCCCGTCCCCCCCCCCGAAATCTTTTTCAGACAGAGACATAGCCCTGCCAATGACTAACACGCGTCCCGAGCTGAATTATGGTTCTTTTCGAGCCTGCAGCAGCCCTATTATTTTGCCGCTTCGTAAACCAAGTGCTAGCAAACATCCAAGCGGAGTCTCGAACTCCTGATGCTCTTATATAGTCAGCTGCTCATTCTGTGAATCGCAAGGCATACATTTGCCACTAGCAGTCACCCTAGATGTTGCCATTATCTGGCACTGTTATCCAATCGAGCGTTACTTTAAAAGCAGGCTACCTTTGCCCATATTGTTTTGTTACATAAGCGAACTGGTAACTAGGATATGAGACCAAGTAAATAGCGTATTCCTTTTGAAATATACTAGAAATATTTTTCCAACACAAAGCGTAGTCAATATGATGTGTCGTGGAAACAGGAGGAGATGTGGCTGAAGGGCCAGAGCGGGTAACCTTGGAACTGCGGAACCGGGTTCAATTCCCAGCCTCAACTCCGCGTACTGTGATTCGGGGAAATCACTTAATCTCCCTGCGCCTAACAAATCTACGTGTAATGTAATCTGTGTACATGTAAAGCGCTTTATTGCTCCTGGGCCAAATTCGTTCTATATAAAGCTACAAAAGATAACAAGCATTTGAAGGCACGAGCGGGGAGGAGAGGGGGCGACGCGAGTGGTGCGCGCGCCCGCGCCACAGCAAGACATCTGGTTTTAATTATCGCGCCTGTGTCAGGGCACGATAATTGAAACCACATGGCGCCCGTGCGGGTAACCGCAGGGAAAAGGCCATGTCGCACGAGCGTCTGGTCAGCTTTTTCAAACCCCCTACATAAAGTCTTGCCAGAAACAGCGCTTGCGCGCTACTCTAGGCTCGACCTAAAAACACTACCTAAAACTGTTCTCAAACTGCGTTTTACCTCAGTAAACTTTTTGGGGTCTTAGCTCTGTAATCCTTCATGTTAGAGTCATCAGGTGTTTCTTTTACTGTTTGACAATTTCAAGGTTCTATTGAACTGTTCACTCCCTGGCTGGATATTCGATCTCTAGTGTGATTGCTTAAGGTGATTTCGATGCTGCTAGGTGATCCACCCCAACTTATCGGGTCTGGGAAAACAACAGTGTAAAGAACAACGGGCCATTTGTACGAACACATTTTCCCATAGACACAGAACTGATAAAACTCTTTGATCCATCTGGCCCAATGTCAGGAATCCTCTAATGAGGAACCTTTGTTTTATTGATAAAGCATGTCTTTTAATGCTTGCTCTTGACAGACCTATCTTGATTCGCTTTGATGGTTGCAATGTTGGCCATGTTTGGCGGGTAGTGACATCACTGGACCTTCCCAGTGCAGCTTCGCCATTGATGACACAGGAGAATGTGTTATCCTCAGCAGTGGGTGGGCTGCTGTGGGTTTCTCTGGCCCTAATTACTGCCATGCCTTGCAGTGTGGGGTGTCCCTAACACCAGGAGTTAATTAGCACGTTGACTTTCTAGCAGCAATGGGGGGCACGTCTTGACATTTCAGTAATCTGTGCCCCTTCGCTGGTGGCTTTCCTCAGCCTGCAGGGGGCGTTAGCTGAGATCCCCAGGTGTCTGACCGTTGTGACGTGGAAGGGAGTCCTGTGTCTGCCCCCGCAGCCACCTGTGGACCCTTGCGTCACCTGGATGGGAAATGACAAGAGGTCCCTAACACTATGTGGGGAATAAGAACCTTGAAAGTAGGTGCCCACACGTGGGGTCAGAGTGATACCCTGTAGGCCACATGTATAGTTCTCCATAGCTCCATCAGTGTTGTCTTCGGTGTGAGCCATAGTGAGTACTCCAGCAACCTAGGGAGGACCAGGGAAGCTAGAGGACATGTTTCCCGTCTCCCCCGAGCCCTGGGGTTCTCTGTGTAAAGTACACACTAAATACTGCCTGCAGTTGAAGACCGTCCGGTTCACCATTCCTGCCCACTTTCCTGTACCACAACCCCTTGGATCTTCTCCACCACACAAAGCCACAATAAGTTGTTGTTGTGCGCCTCTCCATTTGTTTACAATGTTCTTTGGACGGCCCGGCAGCTGTCACTTGCTGCCAGGCCGCTTCATTATTGAAAAGACCTTTTGTATAATCTTGGAATGGTAGATAAAGAATGACCCAAATGGAGGCCACATCATGCCATGTGTGCGTGCCTCAGTGGTGACGCATGCATGATATTACATCTTCACACTAGAACACCATAGCGTCATGACGCGTACACGCCATCATGATTATTTTTCAGTTCTTTTTTTTTTTTTTTTTACAAAATTACAATTCTACAAAGTATCGGCAAAAAACACGTTTTTTGCCTATTCTGCACAGCATTGGCAAAGCAAATAGGTTGAAAAGGAGAGACTGCTTAGCTTTGCCAATGCTTGTTTTTCAGTGATACACCTTCAGTGCACTGGTTTTGCTCAATCGTGGGTCCTCCGCTTGCTGTGCTTTAGGTCTTACGCTGGACCTGGCCTAGCAGCTTGGGTTGGGCTGTACTGCTGATTTACAGTGATGGACTGAAGGTGGCCAGAGTCGTTTCCAGTGGCTGGGGTTAATTCAAGGATTCAACTCAGAATAATTGTGTTTCTCCTGTTCCAATCCTTCAGATTGGGCAAGGGTGACATTTTATTTACGCTGGCAAAATTTGCATAATTTCACATTATGCTTGTCATGCGCAATTCCCAGAATTACACCATGTTGTATAATTACGTGCGGTTTGCAGAAATATTTGAGCACAAGTCAGCTGGAAAAATGAAATTACCAGCACACGAGCAGCTGTTCCTAGCGCCACTTGTTTTTGTGTGGTATTTTTTACTGCGAAATGCGTTTTTGTGTCAAAAATTGATGCAAGAACGCTTTTTGTGAAACAATCTAGTGTTAAATGATGGATATGCATTTCACATAATTACGCATAGTTGTCCTGAATGTTTGTGAAATTACGCAAAAGCGAATTACGCACCGTTCGCGCATCCCTAGTTCAAACACTTCCCTCTCTCCGACCGTTTGCAGTTAACGCACTTCGTCTCTTATCTGAGAGCTGCAGCCCCACCCCAGCGGTTCTCTGCCCACCCATCCGTGCCCCCGAGTTTGTGTTCTATAAAAAGCCCCTTGCTCGGGGAGAGCCGTCAGCTGGCGCCCATATAAATCTGTTTGTGCTGGGGCGATCCTCTGTTGTAACAACAGAACAGAGACAAACGGGGGTCGGGGGCCTGGGAACACGTCAGTGCCAACGCTGGCCTGGGCGGGGCCTCTCTTCCTGCCGCAAAGGTACCCAAGGAATGAATGACGAGAGCAGTGGCAGATGGGCATTCCCCAGGGGCAATCAGGGCTAGGCTTAGTGCAAGAACGGCTTTTTCTTTCCCACCGTAGTTTTGTGCTACTTTGAGGGAAGAGGGCAAAAGGAAAATGTCACACACCTTTAGTTTAGGACAGAGTCGGCCCTAAGACACGCTTTGCTGCTACTCCTGGTGTCCGGGGAGCTCGACCTACTGGAAAGTAATGTTCCTCTTGAAACCTTTCAGCTCTGAGACCCTTTGCATTTTAGATAACTCGGAGGCCCGCCCAGTCCCCGCTGTAGCCCGCACTGCAGATCACAGCTGTGCCCTGGTCCTACAGTGTTAGCCCTTCCTCTTCTGAGCCCACCCTTCCTCTCCAGGGTGCCCATGTGTCCCAGGGCTCAGCCAGAACTCTGTTCCCAGAGCCCGGGCCAGCGATGCCTTCCAGAATAAACGGAAAGTGAGCGAGGCATGGCTTGTGCTGCCAAGTGCAGGCCCCCGGGGGGGCTGGCAGCAAGAGTGCCAGGCCTAGCGAGAACAATGTGTCTCTGCCCCAACCCTTCCCTTATTTATAGACTGGTGAAATATGAACACCTCAGACAAACGCAGGACGCCGGGAGCATTGTTTGCAGGGCCGGAGCTGCTGCCAGCAAAGTCCTAGCCACCATTGCTACACTGAAGTAGACAACCAGTGATGGGTGGAAGGCTTGCATTCATCTCAGCCGCTGGTGATTACTCGGGCCACATCCCAGTCCATGGTTACTGTGCACACCATGCCGCATCAGCCCGGCTTATTTCCATATAGTGGGGCCCAAACTGGCAGCATGGTGTGCAAAATAACAATACAAGCATTCCATCCATCACTTTTTGTATACTTTAATGTGTCGCCCTAAGTAGGATGGGTATGGCCAGATGTAGGTGTGTGTCCCGTGCACACTGTGTCACTGGAACTAAGCTATACCCGGCTGATGAGCCCATAACAAGGGCAAAACTGGTCCTGGGTTGCTAGTGTTTCGGATTAGGGCGTAACTGGCCTGGCAGTTTGGGCTCGACTGTTCCTATTGGAGCAGGGACAAGACTGGTCTGCATATGGCTGGGTCCAAACTGAGGTGGCATGGTGTGCAAAGTAACAATGAACTCCCAGAACCCATTAGGTTTTGCTATACCATTGATGGGGGAAGCCTCCTTTACCCCGCAGTCACAACAACGACCTGCCTTTACAGTGCAGTCACTACCCCGACTGTGATGCTAGCACGCGTTATTTTACCACACAAGTCGTTACAACGACTTGCTTTAGGGGGTGCGATGTTCAACTGGGGTTGGATTTTTAACTCCAACACCTTCCCTACAGTTGTGTGGACTGTAGTTGGAATAGTAATTTATACTATTCCAAAGTCCAGCGCTCACTAAAGAAAGTCTTTGTAACGACTTGTGTTGTAAAGTAACGCATGGTAGCGTCACACTCGGGGTAGTGACTGCGCGGAAAAGGCATGCGAGGTAAATGCATGCGGGGTTCCGTCATACAACCAGTTGATGGGCTTGAGAGTGGTGGTTACCAGACTGGTTTCAAATTCACCATCATGGTGCACACATATACCTTAGGAGTTTCGTCCTCTCTTTTTTTACATGTACTCATTTTGTGTGTTTTTCCCATGATTGTGCTTTTTTGTATTTTTTTTAATTTTAATAATGGCTTCCTTCCTTGGTATTGAAATCTTTTTAAACCACTTGGTGGCCTGTTTGCACATAGCCAAAGGGGTGGGAACAACTTTCATAGGGCGCAGGCAAATGTGGTTTTGGGAACTGAAGACTGTGTTAATTAAAGTGGGTTTCAGAAGTGATTTAAGACACAGAGGCCTGGCTGTCACAAATCCCTTGTGATGGACGTCCTGTTTCTTCTCAGGTTTTCATACCCTGCCCTTTCACTAATTAACCACACTGAGAGACCCCACATCCTCTCTTGCGTGGCAGTGATAAGATCTTGTGCCCTATCTGCTTTTTAGGTTTGACGTAGAGAAAGCTTTCACTTTCTCATTAGCCTCATATTTCCCAAAAATTAATAATACAAATTAATGCATCCACATACATATGGGGGCTTTCAGTCAGCCCTCTTCATCCATTGGTCTGTGTAAGTGTCATTTACATTTTGCTCCCGCCCACCATAGCACACAGCATGGCTCAGCCCACATAGTCCATTGGCTCTCTCGCACTGTGATTGACAACGCCTTTCCACATCACATGGTCACAGCTGCCTGAAAAGGAGTGAACGTCAGTGCCAGGACTGGCTTGCCTCAGCTGCTGGGACGCTCCTTTATTTCTTACGGGATTCCTATATGTGTCATATCTTTGCCAATAGTTTATGCATATTACATATGTTTACATTGAACAGAGTGTGCCGTGCGGAGATTCTGCCGCGAGGGTGGATATTCTGCTGCGAGTGCGGAGATTCTGCTGCGAGTGCAGAGATTCTGTCGTGAGTGCGGAGATTCTGCTGCTAGTGCAGAGATTCTGCTGCTAGTGCGGAGATTCTGCTGCTAGTGCGGAGATTCTGCTGCGAGTGTGGAGATTCTGCTGCGAGTGCGGAGATTCTGCTGCGAGTGATGAGATTCTGTTGCGAGTGCGGAGATTCTGCTGCGAGTGCAGAGATTCCATCGTGAGTGCAGAGATTCTGCTGCGAGTGTGTAGATTCTGCTGCAAGTGCAGAGACAAAGCTGTGAATGTGGAGATTCTGCTGCGAGTGCAGAGATTCTGCTGCGAGTGCGGAGATTCTGCTGTGAGTGCGGAGACTCTGCCGTGAGTGTGGAGATTCCGCCGCGAGTGTGGCGATTCTGCTGTGTGTGCGGAGATTCTGCTGCGAGTGCGGAGATTCTGTTGCGAGTGCGTAGATTCTGCTGCGAGTGCAGAGATTCCGTCGCTCATGGTACCCTTTGGTCTCGAGGTCACAAAGGCAGCAGCGGGGAGTGAATGTGAAAATTGCAAGAACCATAGTTACTTTTTTGTAGTTTGAACTCCTTGTCTCTTCTCTATTTTCAAACCAGTTAATACAAAGGTGTTGAGGAGCTAAGGATGGAACAAGGGTTATCTCTGTGATGACTTTGAAGGTCAAAGGGTTTGTAATGTCACATTTGCAATATCCTGCATTTTGGGGAAACAACCCAATGACATGAATTACAGAAAATCACCTTGGAATGCTGGGAGCTCCACTGAAAATAAAGGAGTGGCTCTGGGCCAATAATGGCTGGTAAAGGCCTTCTGCTCCAACATTGTAATGTTTGCTTTTCTGTTTCTCCTTTTTTAGTTTAGAACATTCTACCCTGTGAGAGTGGAATGTTTCAATGGCCTTTCTGCCTCAGCTGTACCTGTAAGTATAGGCTCTCTCTCATTATAGGTAGAGTTGTGAACATTTTGCATAATTTGCTTTTGTGTAATTATGTGAAGTGCAAATCCATCATTTCGCACTATACTTTAGCACAAAATACGTCCTTCCGGCAATTTTTGGCGCAAGGACGCATTTAAATAAAAGCATTGCGTAATTATGCGAAGCTGCATAGGGCCCTTTTTTCAGAAATAACACAAATTCCTGAAATTACAAGAATTATACCTAGTTACTGTCTCTCGCCTGCTACTCACGCCTATAACTTGGGTTCAAGGACTTTAACAACCGGTATAACCTATAATGCTATACTGCATACAGACGAGTACGTCTACTACAGTCAAGAAAGGATAGCCAAACACCATGCGCTCCCCTTGCTGTGTGGTGAGCCTTAATAAAGTTCAATATGTGGGAGGGGGGTCTGTGGTGTACCGATAGACCAGGAAGTAGCATGAATGGCACCTTCATATACACAGAACTGCTTTTACTTCCATTTTGCAGCCCCTGAAATGCAGCACTTTGGTTTTCCCTTGGTGATGTTTATGCAAATGAGAAACCGGGCAAACAGCGAGAAAAACTGTTTTTTTTCCTTGGCAAGAAAATGTCATTAAAGCTGCTAAAGCAAGAAGGGAAATGAATTTGCCTCCTATACCTAGGCTGAGTCTGCCCGCTCTCCCTATCAGATGGGGGGTCTCTATGGTGTTCTGTATTATTAGCAGCTCAGTCTGCTGTCTGTGAGCGGTGTTCCTCCTGATAAGTCACTGGTGATAGAACACCTCAGATTGATTCCCAGCTGAAAACAGAAGGCGCAGCTCCCAGACCGTGGGACCATCTCGTGGAATCTCAGATTTGTTGGGTCTAGACAGTGAGATGTTCCTCCTGAAAGCCCAAGCCATGCCCAAGAGTCTCAGAAGGACTGCACCCCGTTCAATATCCTTCTGCTGCAAATCTTGGCAGAATGATAAAAGACAACACTTGACTAGTACTCCGTTGAAGTCACCCCAAGGACCACCTGCGTTTCCGGCTTCTGCTGCTCCGCAGTGGACCTCCGTACCGCGCTCTTGAGCCGCGCCCATTCTCGAGCTCTTATGCCCCTCTGTTGCCCACACAAGGTCTGTTGACTGACTCCTTTTGGCCTGTCATATTGTGTAATTCTCTTCACCACCTTATCTCTGTTCTTCCTGTTTTTAGGTCTTGCCTACAGGCAGGTTTTAGTTGTCTCTGAAAGTCAGTAGCGGCCGTCATGGATCAGGGGTGGTGGAGCAGGGGGGAGAGAGGGCGGGTGGTTAAGGGTATATTTAAAAACAGAAAAACATACGTTACTGCCGCGTCTCTCCGTCGTCTCTCCTGGCGTTGGGAATGAAACAGGAAGAAGGCAGCCAGGCTCCCCTGACCAATCACAACGCTGCAATGCAGCGTTGTGATCGGTCTGAGCGTCGTGGTTCGGCGCTCAGCCAGGGACTGGGTGTTGGAAGCTGGCTCTGTATATACTATACCAACATGAGGTATAGTGTGCACAGAGTCCAGTGGAACCCCAAAGGTAGGCAGAGGTAAAAATAGATAGCACCTTACTCTCTATTTGTGGTAGTGTGGGCGAGCAGTAAGGCTTTATCAGAGGGTAGTGTTAAGCATTTGTTGTACACACTCAATCAGCAAATGATGTCACACACTCAAAGACTAAACTCAGACCAATTTTGTTTGTATAAAAATATTATTAAGTTCTTTTATTTCTAGAACCAAGCCAAGCCTGGCACAGGTAAGTGAAATAAATGCTTTGCAAAATCTTATGCAGTGTTTACAATTGAAAGCAGGTTCAAATGCAGTTTGATTGGAATACAGGTAAGTCAAAATATCGAAATTACTGTTCAGATTACTTTTTAGTTACTTTTCAGATTACTTTTTAAGTTACTTTTTCTACTCGGTGTGATATGCCTAGATATCACACTGGGACATTTCCTAGAGAAAAGGTAAGTAAAATCAGTTTTGTACAGTTGTAGTTTTTCAGGTTTTCATACAATTCAACTCCACACAAAACAATTTTCAAGGAAAAACAGTCAATGTATTCCTATGGAGAGAAATGAAGTTATCGGTTAGCAGGTAAGTACTCGGTCTTTTAGGTTCAGTTTCTGGGGTTAGAACAAGGGTTCCCCCAGGGTCAAGGATGCACCCTCAAAGCACCCTCAGCGGCACTAGGGCTGCCGGGTGCAGAGTGCTGAGGCCCAATGTTATCCAATGGGGGATAGGGGGCCTCCGGTTGGTGGCTGTTCCAGAGCAGGCCACAAGGTTGTGGGAGCAAAGCTCCTAGCATTTAGCTCAGGGCAAAGGGGGATCCAGTTTAGCACAAAAGGTTCACCCACAGCGGCACAGGGGTGGCCGGGTGCTGTTTTGGCATCGGGTGCCCTGTTGTTTTCAAAGGGAGTTGCTGGTTTTGGATTTTGGCTGCAGGCTCGGTCCAGAAAGACTTCCGGGAGGAACCAACAGCTGGGCGGGTAAGTTGGAGGGCTCGAGGACGTAGGTGCACCTCGGGTTGTCTTGTCCAGGGCGCAGGGTGGCTGGATGCAGGGGTGTCTTTTGAGGTCGGATTTCACCTTACCGGGCCACTCGCGATTGGAGGGGTCTCTGTGCAGAGGCTGCAGGCGACGTCGGGGAGTCCTGGAGAGGTCAACCCACGTTGGACTCAGACTCTGGAGCGCTGGGGGACCTCGCTGGGACCAGTGGGCCACTCGAACACAGGCCGTAGGCGACGGGTGCAGTGGTAGTTCCAGGCGTCGGGTTTCTTTGTCCTCAGCAGGCTCAAAGTCTGTCTTGGGAGGTTTTTTTGAACAGAGTTGCTGTTCACAGGAGATCCGGTCTTTGTGGAAGGCAGTCAGTCCTCCCAGGGTTCTGGAGGTCGCTGGCTGCAGGACAAGGTGACTTTTGGCACAGAATCTCTGGAAACTGCAGACGGGCCGGTAGGGCTGGGGCCAAGTCAGTTCTTCTCTGCAGTTTCCTCTGCTGGGCCTCTTCTTTCGTCCTTCTTCTTCGTAGGTTGCGGGAATCTGTCTTCTTGGATCAGGGCTGCCCCCTAAATACTGTATTTAGGGGGCGTTTTAGGGGTCTCGAGGTCAGTAGCCAATGGGCTACTGACCTTAGGGTGACTACACCCTTGGTGTGCTCACCCACGTGGGGGAGTGGGCACAATCCCGAATCCTGATTGGAGAGTGCCTGCCAACTGCAAGATGGCGGGCACTGAAGTGTGGGCTTCACCTCCCCCACCTGAGGGGTGGGGTTGGCAGAGGTAGGCACACCTTTTGGGCTGGCTAATTTTCCCACCTGTCTTCAAGCCAAAAAGGAGGGGAGACAGGAAGGGGGCCTGCTCCTGATAGCAGGAGAGGCTGGGGTTCGCATTACAAAGACGGCAAGGCCTTTGAAGCTCCCCTGCCACAGATGGCTCTTCCTGGCCTGGGGGAGGTGTGAGCACCTCTGCCCAGGAAAGGCTTTGTTTCTGGGCTCAGGGAGCGAAGGCTCCCACCCCAGGGGTCCAGAAACATGTCTTGTGGTGGCAGGCTGGTGTGTACCAGTCAGGGAACACACCAGAGGCTGGTCGTTTTTCAGGGGGCATCTCTAAGATGCCCTCTGAGTGCATTTTTTCATTAAATCCCACACTGGCATCAGTGTGGGTTTAATGTGCTGAGAAGTTTGATACCAAACTTCCCAGTTTTCAGTAAATCCATTATGGTGCTGTTGAGTTCGTAATGACAAACTCCCAGCACCATATACTCTTAATGGCATTACTGCACTTACAATGCCTAAGAATTGGTCTAGACACTGTAGGGGTACAGGGCTCATGCACCTGTACCCTCACCAGTGGTATAGTGCACCCAGCTAGAGGGGTGGCTGACCTATGCCAGGGCAGTGGGCTGTAGGTATGGCATACAGGGATGTGTGCCATGTCGACTCTTCACTTTGTTCTGCACCAAAACACGCAGCCTGCAATGGCAGTGTGTGTATGTTAAGGTACAGGACCTCTAAGGGTGGCACAATATGTGCTGCAGCCCTTGGAGGCCATCCCTGGTCACAGTGCCCTGGGTACCTTTTGCAAGGGACTGACGTGGCCAGAGAGGTGCCAATTGGGGGTACAAGGTACAGGTTTGGGCAAGAACACAGGCCCTGGGAACCTGATTGGCAGGGACGCAGGACACATCAAGTCAAAGTGCATCAGTAGTCTAGCAAAAAGTGGGGGGTTACTGCAACGGAAACCCAACTTTCTACACTGGCGGCCTGGCCATGTTCTCCATGCAGGCTGTAATGCAGCCTGCATGGAGAACAGGGAAAGTGCGCATGACTGTTTGGGCTGGCCAAACAGTCATTGTGCACTTAGGAGGGTGCTACCAGTCCTCCACTGCTCTGCAGCCCCGCCCGTCATGCAACGCTGCCGCAGCAGGAGGACAAAATTAAATGACAATAACATTACGTTATTATTATCATTTTATTTTTTCCTTTCTTTTACTGCTTCAAGGCAGTGTGGCGACGCTCCTCTGCCTTAGCAGAGGAGCCGCCACAGGTGAAAGACCTCTGTGGACCGTACCAAAAACTTGGAGTGGATTTAGCGCCAGATCGTTGCTTGCTATTGGTTGTGTTTCATGTCAATCACATTTGCTCACTTCTTATTCGATGACTTGCCTTCCTCTTCTGGAGCTTGTCCCTCCACTGCAGTGCAGCCTCTTTACCACCCTTTTGACTGGATGACTTGTAGCTTTCAGTTGCTCACATGCAGGGAACTACTTTTAACATTTTTCTTCTGGCTTACAATCAGACTGCACGTGTTTTCCCGCTCTCTCCTGCGTGTGCTGCTCCTCCCCGAAATACCTGTCATCTGTTGCTCCCTAATTCCCGACTTGCTCTCTCCCTGCTGTGCTGCTTATCCAGCTATATGTGCCCCCGCCTTGCTCAATCTACCCTTAACCTGGCTGTTTTTATTTTATCTCTCCCTCCCTTCCCCCCTCCCCCCTTCCACTCCCTGCTGTATCTCCTCCACCTGCCCCCATGTTGCTTTCCCGCCACCCGCGTGCCACCTCTTCCATTGATCCCACACCTCGTGCAGTATATAAAAAGAAAATATTTTATCTTAATGTTTTTTTGGTTTGTTAGAAAGCTGTCATTTGCTGCAGGCATGAGCTACTTCTAGAAAAGCTCTTTCACAGTCATATTTAACTTTTTTTTAAATTTACCATTCCAAGTGCTGACCACCGTCCTGGATTGGTAAATAATAAAAAAAAAATGAAATGGTGCCTGTGTCATACAGTAGGCACGCACATGCGTGGTGGAGCACTGGTGATGCGGCTGCAAGCTGCATCATAACGCAAATATGCTCATGCATGTGTTGTGTCATCACACAATTGACATAAGGCATTGGTCAATAATGCGAGACCTATTGGCTTTGTCGGTGCTTGTGCAGACCCCATATTTTCTGTCAACATTCGTAGAATACTTTGTTTGTGAGCCCACATCCCCTGCCTGGTTCTCCTCATTTGTACCAAGTCTCCTGCTCCATAGGTTTTCCCGCGTGTTCCAGCACACCACAACTTCGATATTTTTATTTTTACTGTGCTTCTGTATCCCCCCATCTCTCATCGCCCATCCCCAATATAGACAGTAAATGCACCATCCTGCACTCCATGTGAATTCCAGAGCCCATCTCTGCTTCGGGCCATGTCTAGTTGCCAGGGTGCTGTAAAGTTTCACATGGGCTGCAAGGGAGGGGCGGAGAGGGGTGTGCAATAACAGATGGTAGCAAAGGATCAAATGATGCAGAGGCACTGCACTGTATTGTAATTACATTTATATAGCACTTACTACCCCTCTTTCCGATGCACCACTCTGTGTGTGAGGGGAGCCTGTAACCTTACTGCTGGACCCTCTGTGTGCAAGGGAAGCCTGCACTCCTACTGCTGAACATGCTGTGTGTGTGTGGGTGTGCGAGGGAAGCCTGCACTCTTACTGCTGTACATGCTGTGTGTGTGTGGGTGTGCGAGGGAAGCCTGCACTCTTACTGCTGTACATGCTGTGTGTGGGTGTGCGAGGGAAGCCTGCACTCCTACTGCTGTACATGCTGTGTGTGTGTGGGTGTGCAAGGGAAGCCTGCACTCCTACTGCTGAACATGCTGTGGGTGTGCGAGGGAAGCCTGCACTCTTGCTGCTGTACCCGCTCTGTGTTTGTGTGTGGGAAGCCTGAACTCTTGCTGCTGTACCCGCTCTGAGTGTGAAGGAAGCTTGCACTCTTGCTGCTGTACCCGCTCTGAGTGTGAAGGAAGCCTGCACTCTTGCTGCGGTACCCGCTCTGACTGTGAAGGAAGCCTGCACTCTTGCTGCTGTACCCGCTCTGAGTGTGTGAGGGAAGCCTGCACTCTTGCTGCTGTACCCGCTCTGAGTGTGTGAGGGAAGCCTGCACTCTTGCTGCTGTACCCACTCTGAGTGTGAGGGAAGCCTGCACTCTTGCTGCTGAACCCGCTCTGAGTGTGAAGGAAGCCTGCACTCTTGCTGCTGTACCCGCTTTGAGTGTGAAGGAAGCCCGCACTCTTCCTGCTGTAACTACTGTTTGTATGATGAAGCCTGCATTCATGTTGTATCCGCTCTGTTTGTGAGAGAAGCTTGCACTCTTGCTGCTGGACCCTCTGTGTGCAAGGGAAGCTTGCACTCTTACTGCTGTACATGCTGTGTGTGTGTGTGTGTATGTGTGAGGGAGACCTGCACTCTTGCTGCTGTACCCGCTGTGTTTGAAGGAAGCCTGCACTCTTGCTGCTGTACCCGCTCTGTGTGAAGGAAGCCTGCACTCTTGCTGCTGTACCCTCTCTGAGTGTGAAGGAAGCCTGCACTCTTGCTGCTGTACCCGCTCTGAGTGTGTGAGGGAAGCCTGCACTCTTGCTGCTGTACCTGCTCTGAGTGTGTGAAGGAAGCCTGCACTCTTGCTGCTGTACCCGCTCTGAGTGTGAAGGAAGCCTGCACTCTTGCTGCTGGACCCTCTCTGTGTGAGAGGGAAGCCTGCACTCTTGTTGGTGTACTTGTTATGTGTGTATAAGGGAAGCCTGCACTTTTACTGCTGTACTCGCTGTGTGTGTAAGGGAAGCTTGCACTTTTGCTGCTGTACCAGCTCACTGTGTGTGAAGGAAGCCTGCACTCTTGCTGCTGTAACTGCTGTATGTATGATGAAGCCTGCATTCACGTTGTACTCGCTCTGTTTGTGAGAGAAGCTTGCGCTCCTGCTGCTGGAGCCTCTCTGTGTGAGAGGGAAGCTTCTACTCTTGTTGGTGTACTTGTTCTGTGTGTATAAGAGAAGCCTGCACTCTTACTGCTGTACTCGCTGTGTGTGCGAGGGAAGCCTGCACTCTTGCTACTGTACTCGCTCTTTATCTTAGGGAAGCCTGCATTTTTTCTGCTGTACCCGCCCTGTATGTGTGAGGGAAGCCTGTGGTGTTAATGCTGTACCCACTCTGTGTGTGTGAGGGAAGCCTGCATTCTAGCTGCTGTACCCTCTGTGTGTGTGAGGTAAGCTTGCAATCTTTTTGCTGTACCCACTCTGTGTGTGTGAAGGAAGCCTGTGCTCTTGCTGCTGTACCCACACTGTATGTGATGGAAGCCAACACTCTTGCTGCTGTACCTGCTGTGTGTGTGAGAGAGAAGCTATCACTCTAGTGGATGTACCTGCTGTGTGTGTGAGGGAAGTCTGCACTCTTGCTGCTGTACCCTGTGTGTGTGTGAGGGAAGCCTGCACTCTTGCTGCTGTTTCCACTTTGAGTGTGTGAGGGAAGCCTGCACTCTTGCTGCTGTACCTGCTCTGTGTGTGAGAAGCCTGCACTCTTGCTCCTATACTCGCTCTGTCTGTGTGAGAGAATCCTGCACTCTTGCTGCTGTACTTGCTCTGTCTGTGTGAGAGAATCCTGCACTCTTCCTGCTGTACTTGCTCTGTCTGTGTGAGAGAATCCTGCACTCTTGCTGCTGTACTTGCTCTGTCTGTGTGAGAGAAGCCTGCACTCTTGCTGCTGTACCCGCCTTGCATGCGAGGAAAGCCCGCACTCTTGCTGCTGTGCCCACTTTGCATGTGATGGAAGCCAGCACTCTTGATGCTGTCCCCGCTGTGTGTGTGTGAGGGAAGCTTACACTAGTGGATGTACCTGCTGTGTGCATGAGGCAAGCCTGCACTCTTGGTGCTATACCCACTCTGTTTGTGTGTGAGGGAAGCCTGCACTTTTGCTGCTGGTCCTGCTCAGTGTGTGTTTATTTATTTATTTATTTGAAGAGTTTTATATAGCGCTGGCTAGACCCGGAGGTATTAGAGCGCCTTTAAGGAAGTGGTTACAACAGAATAGTGTTACATATTTACATTAGTTTCTGGAGCATAACATAGCATGGAGAAAGACAGTGTTACAAAAATACATCCGTTGCTAGAGCATAAGAATAACATAGAAAACAAGTCCAAGGAGCATAGATGGTAGCGGGGGAAAAGTAAAGGGTTGGGAATACATATCAAGTCAGGACGACCGGTCATGGAGAAGAGAACTTCCGTGGATACCAAAGGTCAGAGTAGGCAAGTCGAACAAAACCGGAGAGGGTCCAGGGATCCACTACAACCGGTGCCGGACTTCATTACTGGGTCGGGTAGAAAGTTAGAAATGGAAGGGGTGCCTCACCGAACGAGAAAGAGAGGGGTGAGGTTGATTTAGAGGGGCAGTGATCACTCCGGAGGCAAAGGGATCTGGCCCATGGCAAGGAACAGTCAGGGGGACAGTCGAAACCGCAAGATGGAGGAACCAAGGACACGGACCCCAAGAGTTGTAAAAACAAGATGGCGGGATTGCGGGTAGATAAAAATCCGTTTAAAAAATCCAGAATTTTAAAACCTACCCCAAAAGCAGAGCTGAATGGGGAAGGCAGCAGCTTGGTACTGGAGGGAGGTAAGGTTGAAAGTCGCCGATCTCACCCGGGTCATCCACGGCAGGGGAAGTCAGGGTGGGCGCCCAGGCAGCAGTCCCAGCTGCGGGTCAAGAGGGCAAGCAACTCAGGAAAAAAAGGAAGCAAGCTCAGTGGTGCAGGGCAGCAGTGTTGCGTAGTTCTCATTGCTGCGTTCTCGTTAATACTCGTTCCAGTGCAGCGGGATGCCAGGCAACCACGTCTCAGTTCAGGACGGCAGGCGACGGCCGGAGGAGAGATCCCCCACCATTTCCCAACAGCCACCCAGGAAGAAAGAAATTTTCAATCGGTGTATCATCAGCAAGGCGGGGGAAGAGGGAGACACATCGGAGAGGCGAGGAGAACTGTGCCCGATGTCCGGCTGGGGAGGTGACGGCCGCGGCGGTGAAACCGGAGCCAATCTCCCCTATAGCTGTCTCGGCAGCTCCACCGGGCATCGGCCATGTTTGCTTGGGCTCCCCAGTTTGAAACATCGATCCCGTAATCCTCTAAAGATCTCGAGCCGATATGCGGGAGATTGGAGAAGACGAGGACCGCAGTCGAACAGGATCCCAGGTGAGTAAGAGGGTCCGAGGAGGAGGAAGAAATTGGGGGATTTAAGCCAAAAAGGCAATCCCTAGCCGGGAGCTCCCGGCCAGAGCTCCTCACCTGCCGGCCATCTTGGGTTGTTCCAACCCCATGTAAATGTGAGGGAAGCCTGCACTCTAGGTTCTGTACCTGCTCTGCATGTGATGGAAACCTGCACCCTTGCTGGTGTTCCCGCTCTGTGTGTGAGGGAAGCCTGCACTCTTGCTGGTGTGCCCACTTGGTGTGGGATGGAAACCTGCACTCTTGCTGGTGTACCCACTCTGTGTGTAAGGGAAGCCTGCACTCTAGGTGCTGTACCCGCTTCGTGTGTGAGGGAAGCCTGCACTCTTGGTGCGGTACCCGCTGTGTGTGTATGTGATGGAAGCCTGTACTCTAGATGCTGTACCTGCTCTGTATGTGAGGGAAACATGCACTCTTGCTGGTGTACCCACTCTGTGTGTGAAGGAAGCCTGCACTCTTGCTGCTGTACCCGCTCTGAGTGTGAGGGAAGCCTGCACTCTTGCTGCTGTACCCGCTCTGAGTGTGAAGGAAGCCTGCACTCTTGCTGCTGTACCCGCTGTGTCACAATTCGCTCCCTGCTCTCTCGTGCCCACCACCAGAGGGGTGCATAGTGTGACTTTCCAGTGTTCTAATAAGCTTCCAGATACTCCCCTGCATGCATATCCTGACTTCCATCCATTTGGTCACTATTTGGGAATTGACATCCATTCCCAATCCATGCCGGGTTTTGTGAAATCCAGCCTGCTCATGCTTGAAGCCAGTCTGCTAATGTTTGACACTCTGTTACCTAGAATTCCCTGCTCACCGCTTTGTCTCCACCCCTGCAGGCCAAGGATGGGTGGACGAATTCAGCTCACCTGTGGCTGGCTGCTGCTAGCCTGCTCACACCTGATGTGTGTGATTACTGTGAGCTCTTTTCAGCCCCAGCTCCCTTCAGCCAAGGGTTGGTCATTGTAGCTGTTTTCCGGTGAGACCAATCCTTGTTTCCAGTGCTCCCTGAGCTTTTGCTATCCTTGTTTGCAGTGTTTCCTGATCTTTAGTTATTACTTGTTCCTGACCTGCTGCTCTTTTTCTTGTTCCTGAATTTGGACTGCCTGCAGTGCTACCTTGACCCCTGAGCCTTAGTATTCCTTGTTCCTGAAATGCTTCCGTTTCCCCTGTTCCTGAATTAGCACTGCCTGCAGTTCTACCTTGACTCCTGAGCTTTAGCTCAATTCTAGTTCCTGCTCCTGAGCCTTAGCAACCCTTGTTCCTGAGCTGCAGCAGTTTCCCTTGTTCCTGAACTACCACTGCCTGCAGTGCCACCTTCGCTCTTGAGCCTTAGCATTCCTTGTTCCTGAGCTGCAGCAGTTTCCCTTGTTCCTGAACTAGCACTGCCTGCAGTGCTGCCTTGGCTCTTGAGCCTTAGCATTCCTTGTTCCTGAGTTGCAGCAGTTTCTCTTGTTCCTGAACTAGCACTGCCTGCAGTGCTGCCTTGGCTCTTGAGCCTTAGCATTCCTTGTTCCTGAGCTGCAGCAGTTTCCCTTGTTCCTGAACTAGCACCGCCTGCAGTGCTGCCTTGGCTCTTGAGCCTTAGCATCCCTTGTTCCTGAGCTGCAGCAGTTTCCCTTGTTCCTGAACTAGCACCGCCTGCAGTGCCGCCTTGGCTCTTGAGCCTTAGCATTCCTTGTTCCTGAGCTGCAGCAGTTTCCCTTGTTCCTGAACTAGCACCGCCTGCAGTGCCGCCTTGGCTCTTGAGCCTTAGCATCCCTTGTTCCTGAGCTGCAGCAGTTTCCCTTGTTCCTGAACTAGCACCGCCTGCAGTGCCGCCTTGGCTCTTGAGCCTTAGCATTCCTTGTTCCTGAGCTGCAGCAGTTTCCCTTGCTCCTGAACTAGCACCGCCTGCAGTGCCGCCTTGGCTCTTGAGCCTTAGCATCCCTTGTTCCTGAGCTGCAGCAGTTTCCCTTGCTCCTGAACTAGCACTGCCTGCAGTGCTACCTTGACCCCTGAAGCTTTAGTAATTTCCCTGTTCCTGAACCAGCACTGCCTGCAGTGCTACCGTGACTCCTGAGCCTTAGCATTCCTTGTTCCTGACCTGCAGCAGTTTCCCTTCTCCTGAACTAGCACTACCTGCAGTGCTACTTTGACTCCTGAGCTTTTGCTAAATTCTTGTTCCTGCCCCAGCACTGCCTTCTATGCTACTTTGTTTTCTTGATTCCTGAACCTGCACTATTCTAGTATACCCTTGTAGCCTCCCCTCCTGTATATCCTTTTCCAGTCCCCGCCTTTCTTCCCATTTCCTTGGTTCCAGTTCATGTTTGCTGTATTTCTTTTTCTGCTGTCTTGCTTCTGTTACCTTGTATGTTTGTTACCTGCTTTCTGCCAAGTGTGCCCTGTGATTTCCTTCCTTTCCTGTTAAGCACTCCTCCTTGCTAGCTCCTTGTCTATTGTGCTTGTGTTTAGTTCTCATCCTTTGCTGTTACTGCCTTGCGTGTTCCTGTTTGATCGCCAGGATCCGTGGGCACAGCTGACTACCTAGGTGGTGTTTCTTGTTCACTGTGAGTATTGTCTTTGAGTTACTGTTATAACATCACCATAGGTATAAGCTCCACAGACCCTGCCTTTGCATGCATATCCTATATGTGGGTATTTTCAGTCAGTATGTGTAACAGCAATTGTGGGTGAGGAACTTACTGAGCTTCAGTCTTACCGTGTGGAGCTCCTGAGTGTTTTACCCCACACTCCCCTTTATTGTTAATGTTGTTTCATATATATGTCTTGCACATTCGTCCTGGGTGTAGTTATTCTGAATGCTAAATCACCTCATGAGTGCCTGTCCTTTCTGAGTCTTAGCCATCTTGTTCCTTCTTGCAGGCTTCCCCTTTGGGTCCCTTTTCTCCTCTGACTACCTGTGTGATCCTGGGCAGCGCTGTACTCCTCTTTCTGTAGACGTTTTCTACTCAGTTCCCAGTCCTTGCCCAAGTCCCTGACTGTGTTCCCGACATAGTCCTGGACAGTCCCTGACACTCTGTGTGTGGGGGGAGCCTGCACTCTTGCTGGTGTTCCCGCTCTGTTTGAGGGAAGCCTGCACTCTTGCTGCTGTACCTCCTTTGTTTGAGGGAAGCCTGCATTCTAGGTGCTGTACCTGCTCTGTGTGTGAGGGAAGCCTCCGCTCTAGTTGCTGTACCCACTCTGTGTGCGAGGGAAGCCTCCGCTCTAGTTGCTGTACCCACACTGTGTGCGAGGGAAGCCTGCACTCTTGCTGCTGTACCCCCTCTGTTTGAGGGAAGCCTGCACTCTTGCTGCTGTACCCCCTCTGTTTGAGGGAAGCCTGCACTCTTGCTGGTGTACCCACTCTGTATGTGAGGGAAGCCTGCACTCTTGCTGCTGTACCCTCTGTGTTTGAGGGAAGCCTGCATTCTAGGTGATGTACCCGCTCTGAGTGTGTGAGGGAAGCCTGCACTCTAGGTGCTGTACCCACTCTGTGTGTGAGGGAAGCCTGCACTCTTGCTGATGTTCACACTCTGTGTTTGATGGGAGCCTGCACTCTTGCTGGTGTTCCCACTCTGTGTGTGAGGGAAGCCTGCACTCTTGCTGCTGTACCCACTGTGTTTGAGGGACGCCTGCACTCTTGCTGCTGTACCCCCTCTGTTTGAGGGAAGCCTGCACTCTTGCTGCTGTACTTCCTTTGTTTGAGGGAAGCCTGCATTCTAGGTGCGGTACCTGCTGTGTGTGTGAGGGAAGCCTCCGCTCTAGTTGCTGTACCCACTCTGTGTGCGAGGGAAGCCTGCACTCTTGCTGCTGTACCCCCTCTGTTTGAGGGAAGCCTGCACTCTTGCTACTGTACCCCCTCTGTTTGAGGGAAGCCTGCACTCTTGCTGCTGTACCCCCTCTATTTGAGGGAAGCCTGCACTCTTGCTGGTGTACCCACTCTGTATGTGAGGGAAGCCTGCACTCTTGCTGCTGTACCCCCTCTGTTTGAGGGAAGCCTGCACTCTTGCTGTTGTACCCCCTCTGTTTGAGGGAAGCCTGCACTCTTGCTGCTGTACCTCTTTTGTTTGAGGGAAGCCTGCACTCTTGCTGCTGTACCCTCTGTGTGTGAGGGAAGCCTGCATTCTAGGTGATGTACCCGCTCTGAGTGTGTGAGGGAAGCCTGCACTCTTGCTGATGTTCAGGCTCTGTGTTTGATGGGAGCCTGCACTCTTGCTGGTGTTCCCACTCTGTGTGTGAGGGAAGCCTGCACTCTTGCTGCTTTTACTGCTCTGTGTGTGAGGGAAGCCTGCACTCTTGCTGCTGTACCCACTGTGTTTGAGGGAAGCCTGCACTCTTGCTGCTGTACCCCCTCTGTTTGAGGGAAGCCTGCACTCTTGCTGCTGTACCCCCTCTGTTTGAGGGAAGCCTGCACTCTTGCTGCTGTGCCCCCTCTGAGGGAAGCCTGCACTCTTGCTGCTGTACCCCCTCTGTTTGAGGGAAGCCTGCACTCATGCTGGTGTACCCACTCTGTATGTGAGGGAAGCCTGCACTCTTGCTGCTGTACCTCTTTTGTTTGAGGGAAGCCTGCACTCTTGCTGCTGTACCCTCTGTGTGTGAGGGAAGCCTGCATTCTAGGTGATGTACCCGCTGTGTGTGTGTGAGGGAAGCCTGCACTCTAGGTGCTGTACCCACTCTGTGTGTGAGGGAAACCTGCATTCTAGGTGCTGTACCCGCTCTGTGTGGGAAGCTTGGACTCTAGGTGCTTTACATGCTCTGCGTGTCAGGGAAGCCTGCACTGGTGCTGCTGTACCTGCTCTGTGAGTGAGGGAAGCTTGTACTCTTCCTGGTGTTCCCGCTCTGTGTGTGAGGGAAGCCTGTACTCTTGCTGGTGTTCCTGCTTTATGTGTGAGGGAAGCCTGCACTGGTGCTACTGTACCTGCTCTGACTGTGCAGGAAGCCTGCACTCTTGCTGGTGTTCCCGCTCTGAGTGTGAGGGAAGCCTGCACTCTTGCTGGTGTTCCCGCTCTGTGTGTGAGGGAAGCCTGCACTCTTGCTGCTGTACCCTCTGTGTGTGAGGGAAGCTTGCACTGGTGCTGCTGTACCCGCTCTGAGTGTGAGGGAAGCTTGCACTCTTGCTAGTGTTCCCTCTCTGTGTGTGAGGGAAGCCCCCACTCTTGCTGCTGTATCCGCTCTGAGTGTGAGGGAAGCTTGCACTCTTGCTGCTGTACCTGCTCTGAGTGTGAGGGAAGCTTGCACTCTTGCTGCTGTACCCGCTCTGAGTGTGAGGGAAGCTTGCACTCTTGCTGCTGTATCCGCTCTGAGTGTGAGGGAAGCTTGCACTCTTGCTGCTGTACCCGCTCTGAGTGTGAGGGAAGCTTGCACTCTTGCTGCTGTATCCGCTCTGAGTGTGAGGGAAGCCTGCACTCTTGCTGCTGTACCTGCTCTGAGTGTGAGGGAAGCTTGCACTCTTGCTGCTGTACCCGCTCTGAGTGTGAAGGAAGCCTGCACTCTTGCTGCGGTACCCGCTCTGACTGTGAAGGAAGCCTGCACTGGTGCTGCTGTACCCGCTCTGAGTGTGAGGGAAGCTTGCACTCTTGCTGCTGTATCCGCTCTGAGTGTGAGGGAAGCTTGCACTCTTGCTGCTGTACCCGCTCTGAGTGTGAGGGAAGCTTGCACTGGTGCTGCTGTACCCGCTCTGAGTGTGAGGGAAGCTTGCACTCTTGCTGGTGTTCCCGCTCTGTGTGTTTGGGAAGCTTGCTCTGCCGCTGTTCTCTGTGCTGTATAAGCTGTGTCAGTGTGTGACAGAGGCATGCACCGCCGCTGGGCCTAGGGTGTTGCTCCAGTTCTACATACAGCACAGCAGAGATCCGCAATCTTTCCAACCACACAAACTGCACCTGGGAACATATCATTGAAAATGCTTCTACTTTCCGTATCTCTAGAACGGCCTCCGTTTCAGAGAACTAATGTAACTGCAGCGCGAGTGGTGGGGAGGAGGGAGGCAGATGAGTGTGGAGAAAAAAACAACAAATGAATCCGTTCTAAGTAGAATCGATAGCAGACCTCAAAGCGCCCCCACGCAGGAGCTCTAAGTGGCTGACAGAGGACCACAGATAGGCGGCACATGGCCTCCGGTAATACGTGCCGGAGATGCGCCATCCCCGGTATTGACCCCCAGAAAGCGAACCTTTCAGCGCCTTTCACGCTTCACTAGGCGCTTTCTGGTCTCTCCTTCATCAAGAGGGATTGTTCACGGTCACTTCTCGCACTGAGTACTTGGCAACTCTCCCGAGAGTCGATAAAAGGATGCTCGCCCACCACCTTTACCTCCTCCACCACGCCACAGGATAGCGCCCGGGCCCTTCTGCAGAGGTGAGGGGCAGAGGATGCGTCAGTGGCACACCTGGGACCAGCCGCCTCCAGAAATAGATGCGCAGTGACCAAGTGCATGGACAATGTGCTGGGGGCTCTGCTGCGTCACTCACAGCCTGGCTAGGCCGAAAGTACTTGGTGATGGGCATTAGGACAGGACTGGCAACAGAGTGACGAACCTATCAGCCGAGGGGAAAAACTATCAGCCGATGGGCAAAACTGTCAGGCGAGGGGCAAAACTGTCATCCGAGGGGCAAAACTGTCATCCGAGGGGCAAAACTGTCATCTGAGGGGTAACACTGTCAGCCGAGGGGCAAAACTGTTAGCCGAGGGGCAAACTATCAGCTGATGGGCAAAACTGTCAGCCGAAGGGTAAAACTGTCAGCCGAAGGGTAAAACTGTCAGCCAAGGGGCAAAACTGTCAGCCGAGGGGCAAAACTGTCAGCCGAGGGGCAAAACTATCAGCAGAAGGGGCAAAACTATCAGCCAAGGGGCAGCACTGTCAGGAGAGGGGCAGCACTGTCAGCCGAGGGGCAAAACTGTCAGCCGAGGGGCAAACTATCAGCCGATGGGCAAAACTGTCAGCCAAAAGGTAAAACTGTCAGCCGAGGGGCAAAACTGTCAGCCGAGGGGCAAAACTATCAGCCGAGGGGCAAAACTGTCATCAGAAGGGGAAAAACTATCAGCCGAGGGGCAACATTGTCTGCCAAGGGGCAGCACTGTCAGCCGAGGGGCAAAACTGTCAGCTGAAGGGCAAAACTGTCAGCCAAGGGGCAACACTGTCAGCCGAGGGGCAAAACTGTCAACCGAGGAGCCAAACTGTCAGCCGAGGGGCAAAACTGCCTGCCAAGGAGCAAAACTGTCAGCCGAGGGGCAAATATGGAAGATGAGGGGCAAAACTGTCAGCCGAGAGACAAACATGGAAGGTGAGGGGCAAAACTGTCAGCCGAGAGACAAACATGGAAAATGAGGGGCAAAATAGTGAGCCGAGGGGCAAAAATGGAAGATGAGGGGCAAAACTGTCAGCCGAGAGACAAACATGGAAGGTGAGGGGCAAAACTGTCAGCCGAGAGACAAACATGGAAAATGAGGGGCAAAATAGTGAGCCGAGGGGCAAAAATGGAAGATGAGGGGCAAAACTGTCAGCCGAGAGACAAACATGGAAAGTGAGGGGCAAAACTGTCAGCCGAGGGGAAAAAATGGAAGATGAGGGATAGAACTAGGAGATGAGAGGTAAATCTAGAAGAAAATATGTCAAACGGGCGGGTGAGAAGTAAAACTGGTCCCTTGTGAGATAACCTAGCAACAGAAGGTTAAACTGGTAGGAGGGGGTCAAGCCAGCAGCAGGGTTGTACAACTGGCATATGAGAAGTGAAACTGGTGATCTGAGGTTAAAACTGGTAGCCGAGAGGACAAACTGGAGGCAGGGAGAAAAACTGGTAGCCGGGAGGCAAAACTGGTAGTTGAGAGGTAACACTAGGAGCCAGGGTTCAAAACTGGCACCAGAGATACAATACTGGTATATGAGAGAGAAAACTGACAGCTGGGAAGAAAAGTTGACAGCAAAGAGCCCAACCTACAGCTAAGAACGTAAGCTGACAGCTGAGAGCCTAAACTGACAACTGAGAGCAGAATCAGAAAGCTGGGAGCCCAAACCGACAGCTGAGATCCTAAACTGAAAGCTGAGAACCAAAACCGACAGGTCAGAGCCAACGCTGACAGCTGCGAGCCTAAACTGACAGCCGAGAGCCAAAAATGACAGCTGAGAGCCTAAACTGACAGCCAAGAGACTAAACTGACAGCCAAAAGCCTATACTGACATCTGAGAGCCAAAACTGACAGCTGAGAGCCAAAACTGACAGCTGAGAGCCAAAGCTGATAGCTGAGAGCCAAAACTGACCGCTGAGAGCCAAAACTGACGGCTGAAAGCCAAAACTGACAGCTGAAAGCCAAAACTGGCAGCGGAAAGCCCAGACTGACAGCGGAAAGCTCAGACTGACAGCTGAGAGCCAAAGCTGACAGCGGAAAGCCAAAGCTGACAGTGGAAAGACAAAGCTGACAGCGGAAAGCCAAAACTGACAGCGGAGAGCCTAAACTGACAGCGGAGAGCCTAAACTGACAGCAGAGAGCCAAAACTTACAGCTGAGAGCATAAACTGACAGCCAAGAACAAAAACTGACAGCCGAGAGCCAAATCTGACAGCTGAGAGAATAAACTGACAGCCAAGAACCAAAACTGACAGCCGAGAGCCAAAACTGACAGCTGAGAGCCAAAATCTGACAG
The DNA here is from genome assembly GCA_963921515.1 of Calotriton arnoldi. Lineage (NCBI taxonomy): Eukaryota > Metazoa > Chordata > Amphibia > Caudata > Salamandridae > Calotriton > Calotriton arnoldi. The sequence goes on along the minus strand of CAWUFW010000013.1, from coordinate 6,548,970 downwards.
CTTAGAGCCTAAACTGACAGCAGAGAGCCTAAACTTACAGCTGAGAACCTAAACTGACAGGAGAGAGCCTAAACTGACAGCTGAGAACCGAAACTGACAGCTGAGAGCGAAACTGACAGCTGAGAGTCCACACTGACTGCTGAGAGCCATATCTGAGAGCCAAATCTGACAGCTGTGGGCCTAAACTGACAAATGGGAGCCAAAACTGACTACTGAGAGTACAAACTGACAGCTGGGTGACAGAATTGACAGCTGCGAGCCAAAACTGACATCTGGGAGTCAAAACTGGCAGTTGAGAGCCAAAACCCACAACTGGGAACTAAAACTGACAGCTGAGAGCCAAACCTGACTGCTGAAAGCCCAAAATGACAGCTGAGAGCCAAAACTGACAGCTGAGAGCCCAAACTGACAGCTGGGATAGAAAACTGTAGCCTGAACGCAAATCTGGTTCCTTAGATGCAAAACAGACAGCTGAGAGGCAAAACTGGCATGCGAAAGGTCTACTGGTAGGCAAGTAGTAAAGTAAATAAAACTGTCACTGAGGGGAACAGCTGATAGCGTAGAAACAAAACAGGCAGTTTAGAGTAAATGCTGGCAGCCCAGAGATGACCGTGCAATGCCAAGAAGCAAAACTGTCAACCTAGAAGCAAAACTGGCAGCCATAAGATGAAATAGGAAATTTAGGGGAACAACAAGCAGCCAATGCTAAAAACTGGCTGCCACGTGGCAAAACTGACAGGTAAGAGGCCAAATCAGCATGCAAGGGACCATAACTGGCACGTGAGCAGCCAAACTTGTAGTCAAAAGGTGATACTAGAGAAGCAATTCTGACATAGAAGAGACATAGAAGAGACAAAACAGAGAGATAAAGTGACATGAAAGAGGCAAAATTTGCAACTGAAAACTAAAACTGGTAGGTAAGACGAACAGCAAACTTGGGACTGACAGCTAAAACACAAAACAGTTTTTTGAGATGTAAAGCGGATAGCGAAAAATAAAAAATAACAGCTGCGAAGCTTGCAAGTGGGAGACAATCCTAAAATTCTGGTAACTCAGATGCATAAGTGATAATCAAAAGGTAAAACGTTCTGAGAGTCAAAACTGGCAAGCACAAGGCCAAATCAATGCCAACGAGGTAAACCTGTTAGACAAGGTACTACATTTTCAAGTGAGAAGAAAAATTGTGAGCCAAGAGGCACAACTGTCAATGGTGAAGCCACACTTGAAGCCATGAGGCAAAACTGGTGACCAAGATTTAAAGACTGTATCCGAGAGGTAGAATTGACTGCCGAGAGTTAAGACTACCAACTGAGAAGCAAAACCGGGAGCACAGATGGTAGCCAAGATTGAAAATTGAAAGTAAAGAGCTGAAACAGGCATCAAAGAGGCAAAATTAGGAGACAAGAGACAAAATTAAATGCTGAGAAGCAAAACTAGCAGCAAAGAGAGAAACTGACAGTAGGGAGGTAAAGTTGTCAATCAGTGAGCAAACTCAAGGAGCAACACTGGCGAAACCAGCAGATGAGAGGCAAAACTCACAGCCGAGAGGGAAAAATGATGGAAAAGTGCCAAAACAGGCAGGTAAGAGGGCAACCCAGTAATTGGGTGTAGAAAGCTGGCAACAAAGAAGTAAACCTGAAAGCCAGGAGGCGTACCTGACAGAAGAGAGTTAAAACTGTCAGCCAGAAGGCAAAACAGAAATCTAAGAGCCAAAAACGATAGGTGAGAGGCAAAATGAGAAGCCAAGAGGCAAACCTGAAAGCAAAACCAGCAACTGAAAGGTAAAACTGGTAGCCATAGAGGCAACACTGGCAGTCAAGTCACTAACCTGGTAGCTGACGATTAAAGCTGGTAAACAAGAGATATTCCATCGAAATATTGACTCAAAAAAACGCCTACCCATAATTTCATGGCCAAAATATTGTGATTACAAAAATATTGTAGATATAAATATTGAAGGTAAGTATATTATTGTTTTAATTTTATACAGTAATTCTGAAGTTTAAAATATTGTTTCCTGATACAGTTTTTATTATGTTGTTTTATTGTATGTATTACTTTTTATGCCATTATTACTGGTATTGTGAATTTTTTTAGTTAAAAAATATATAGCAGTTTCTTTTTTCGGGTTGTTGACTTTGCTGGAAGATTAGGTGGGTAATGTTTTTTAAGTTATATTTTAATTAATGAGAAAAGATTAGTAAGTTATTTATTTGTTAAATTGTTAGTTAACTGTTTATGTGTTTAATACATGTCTTAATTTTTAATTTTGTAATTAATTTTAATTTGGGGTTGTGGGGTTTATTGGGGTTTGGGTAGGTAGTTGAGTAAATAAAATATAATAATTGGTAGTAATTTGTTAATCTATTAACTATGCTAATTTCTAATTGGATATTATTTTTTATATTTAAATAATTTTAAATTATAAAACATTTTTTTAAAGAAACTATCAAATGCATCTTTTTATGAGCTGTAGTGAGTAATGGGGATTGAAAAGATAGCATTTTTAATGCATATGGTAATTTTTAATTGTTTAATATGTTAAATGTGTAATGTTTGAGATTGTTATTTATTTGTCTCAATGTAATTATCTATGTACTTTATTTTTTGGGTTGTGCGGTTTATTTGGGGATTGGGTGGACAGGCTTATTTATTTATTTTACATTTTAATTTATATTAATGTATTTATAAATTAATTGTGTTAATTTTTCAATGAATCTTTTATTTAACATTGTTTTTTGAATGATTTTAATTATGCAGCTAGATAGATAGAAAGATAGATAGATAGATAGACATATGGCTAGACCGATAGATAGATAGATGTATGGGTGGATAGATGGATGGATGGTCTGGCTCAAACTTGTGAAGCCACCAAAGTTCGCCAGTTATGGATAGCAATACACTCAACACATGCCACAACGTACTCCCCCGCCATGGCACCATGTTGTTCTCTTGATCTTTTAAATAAAAATAATATTAGATTATAAATAATTGGAAAGTAAAATATGTAGAATTTATTTTATTCAATAATTTGTAAAGTATTTTTACAATTCTGATCTATTTGTAACATTTCAAAAAAATAATTATTATTTTTCCAAATTTTAAGATATTTAATTTAAATTTAGGTTTTTAAACGTTGTTATTTACATCTCCGAAATACGTTTTCATGGGTGTTTAATTGGTACTTGCATTATTCAGGTGCAATGAATGTGACTACCTCTTCTGTAAGCCCTTTTAGCAATTTTTGTTAGATTGGAGTTAGAATTGTATCTCTGAGCCCTCACCCACACCCATGTATGCACTTTCCCTAAATTGACCCCCTGTGAACGTATATGCTTTTTCCGTTGTTTGTTAGATTGGACTTAAAATAGTAAATTTGAGACCGTAAGCCCACTGGTTGCCCGTTTCCTATTATTTGTTGGACTGGAATTATAATAGTAAGTTTGACCCCCGCTCCTCACATGTATACATTTTCTCCAATGATTGTTAGAATGGACTGGGATTACTAAATCTGACACCCTACCCCAAATGCATGCATTACCCAATGTTTTTTAGGCTGGATTTGTAACAGTAAATATGACCACCAGTCCCCCACAACTTTCCCCAATATCTGTTGGACTGGAGTTACAACAGTAAGGGGCCGATTCTGATGCGGGTTGGAAAAGCTTCCCGACCGAATCAGTTGGGAAATGGTGTCCGACCCACTCGGATCGGGAATGTCCGACCGGCGGAGTAGGATGCATCCGGATGCTTCCAGATACGATTTGGTTGAACTCCCATTGACTTCAATGGGAACATTTGTTCCTAACCTCATCAGAATTGGGCCCTTGGTCGGGAAGGCACGTTCCCGATCCGATTTGGAAGGAGCAAATGCCGTTAGGAGGCCTTCCTAACCGCATCAGAATCAGGCCCTCGGTCGGGAAGCTTTTCCAACCCGCATCAGAATCGGGCCCTTAGTCTGTCCCTTCAATGTAAGCACTTTCCCTGATAGTTAGACTGGAGTTAGAATTGTAAATCTGAACCTCCTCAACCCCCCCCCCTCTACCCCCTGTATATGTATTTTCCTTATCATTTATGGGAATGTAGTTAGAATTTTAAATATGACCCCATCACTAAAAATATAAACTTACTCAAGTGTTTATTAAATGAGTTAGAATGGTAAACATGACTGCCACAATGTTTATACCTTTCCAAATATTTGTTGGTATTCGTTCAACTGAAGTTAGACTGGTAAATCACCCCCTCCGCATCCCAATATATGCTTATTCCCCAATCTTTATTAGTTGGGATTTAAAATGCAAATCTGAAACCTCTACCACCAAAAAAAGCATTTCCCCAAATGTGTGTTTGTCTTTTAGACTGGAATTAGAATAGTAAATCTGCCCCCACACACACACCCAGTGTATGCATTTTCCCCATTGTTTGTAGAATTGTGATTAGAATTGTTTATTTGAATTGGTTTTTATTTGTCTATTTTTTGATCATTTCGGACTGGAGTTAGGTTACTACATGTTACTTTGTACTGGTATTTTGTAAATATGTTTTTAAAAATAATTGTATTTTCTTTATTTTTTGTTGTGAAAATATTTCCTATTTTAGTCGTTTTTTCATATTTTAAAAATATTAATTGTTGTTACATACTTGTAAAAGTATTTATAATGGTTTAATTAATCTAAAATGTGTTTTATATTTTTCCTTATTATACACATTTATATTGTGTGTTTATATCATGTTTTATTATATAATGTAAATTAATAATACATTTTTTAACAGGAATCATTTTAATTATTTTTATTGTACAAGTGTATTTTAATTCACAATATAATATTCAAGTTTATTGATAACATTATTTTAAAGTTGTATGCATTTTTAATAATATATTTTAAAGATAATAAAATCATATTCGTTAATATTATGTTAAATATAATTTTAAATATATTACATTAAAACAATTTAACTTGTATTCTAAATTACAGTGATGTTAATTACAATTTACAACATGCATTTTGCAATACAACTTCAATATTTTGGCTCGCCATATTTTGGGAGTCTATATTTTTGCACTTTACACTACTGTATGCATGTAAAGGCGATATTTTTGTTCTCGATGTTTTGACAACAATCTTTTCTATTACTATTACCCATTCACACTTGAAATGTTTTCGTGCCTTTTTTGCACTCTGGAGTACTATACTCTCTGATTCTACCTTGTTCCTGTTTATTTACAGGATCACAATCGTAGGAATATAGGTAATTTTACCCTTATATTTTTTATTAATAATTGCACGAACTGTGGATTGGCGACATTAAGGGGGGGGGGGAGAGGCCCTTAAGTCACACTAGCACTATACACAAGTCACCATTTTAATTAATGGAAGTCACCATGCCACAGGCCACATAGGATTTTTTAGTATGTCACGATACAGAAATGTCGGTGAAGACTCTTGTCAATCATTACATTAGACAACCACTTGAGTGCTGTCACAATGATCAGTCATGCAATTTCACTAGTGCTTTAAAAAAATCAACTTTGATCTTCAATGGATAAGAATTTCTCTATCCTAAATAGTTCTGATGTGTCAGTTATTCTGTTTGTTATAACTTGGGTTTCCACATGCTTAAAAAGATCACTTGAACCGTGATGTTTCTCATTTAAACATGTCACAGTGGGTGTCTACCAATGGCGTTAATTGTCGTATACCCACTTTGCTACAATTGTGCATTTCATATGTTTCTTAGCCCTGAAGAAGTCGCTGTGTACTGAGTGGTGGTGACGAAACACGTGTTGGCTAGGCTAAGGCTTTGTGCGAAGGAACGCACAACAAGGACAATAAATCCTGGAACCACACGAAACAGTGGATGAAGAGTGTTTCTTTTTCTTTTCCCTTTCTTCTCTCATAACTGTACTAACTGAATTTGTTTACTACGAGCGTGTGCAGGGGACCTTTGAGCTCTTTGTTTGTGGTTCACCACAGTTTGGGGAGAGGGGTGGTTCTCCCTACCCTTTTTGCACCGCACTCACATTTAATTCTTACCCAATAATATCCGCGCACTGCCTAGGAGCCCCACTACCCCACTAGAACCACCACCGAGCGTGTAGTAACAATCTTTTCTACCACAATATTTTCATGGTCAATATTTTAAAATATAACCAGGGCCACAGGAATTATGTGGCAGCAGAGGACCAAATTATACAGCAGGGTTGAGTAAATTATGCATCAAGAAAAGGCAAATTATGCGGCGTAATGTGGCACAATTTGTGGTAATATTTCTTCATTGTGTCATTTTTACACTTACTAACAGTGTCTGGGGATTGGTTGCACTTCATTAGTACCAGTTTAACAACAAGCAACAGACAGGTCACCAGTCAACCTTCGCAAAGGGCCTTCCACTGTGCGGCAACATGTGTTGCTGCGCTTTTAGTAACTTTGAACCTTTTGAACGAGAAACCATTTTTTTTTTGTTAAACTGCAAATTATGCAGCAGATGATGGATTATGCGGCAAATCTTTAATTAATCTTTAATTATGGTGTGGCTGCACAATTTCATAATTCCATGGGCCCTGCATATAACCAAACAAGAAGCAAAACCATCAGAGTCAAAACGGGTAGTTGAATAGTGAAACGGGCAACCAATGGGAAAAACTGAAGCCCAGATAGAAAATGGTAAGGCAACAACCAGCTGCGAGGCGGCACTGGGAGACTGAAGGTAAAACAATCAGCTAAAATGAGGAACTGGCAAACAAGAGGCAAAGCTGACAGCTGTGAGGCAAAACGGGTAGCCAAGAAGTAAGGTGACAGCCAACAAGCTAAACCTAGAAGCAAAGAGGTAAAATTGGTAGCCGAGAACCAAAACTAGCATCTTGGTGTCAAAACCTAAAACTATTGGTAGAAAGCAAATGTCTTTCTTAGGTACTTTTAATAGCTTTTTGGATGGGGTGAGATTACTAGGCCGGGCTAGAACAGCTAGCTCCTTGAAGACGTGGAGGAGGGTTTCATGGCGAGTTCCAATGGTGATAGTTGTTGTAAGTCAAGCTCATGTCTTTAGGTGGGCTTGTTTCTAGGCGTGGTAAGTGATGAGGTGGCGCCATTTTACTAGGGGGGTGTTTGAGACCTTATAGGTCAGTTTTTACTCGGGTCGAAGGGTGTTGCCTACTCTAGGCTTGCATCACACCCCCTGCTTGACGATACCAAGATCACCCTTGAATTAGACGCCTCTTTGTACACCATCATGAATCGGATTTTGCTGCTACAATTCTACTTTCGCCCAGGCCTGGACATGGCTGCCATGAGGCCAGGTGGTGAAGTGGGCAATGCACATAGAGCTCCAGGCAGTGGGGATTCACCTGCCCTCTTCGCATGTCTTTGGTAAACGTTTTAGATCTACTGACTTTGGCTCATCGTGCCACCACAGGCAGGCTCACCCATGGCAGTCTCAGTCTGGCAAGTCTCACCCTTGGTGGGGGGGAGATGAGAAGGCAGTTATGGCTGGCACTGGTGATGCCAGGTGCAAACCTTGCAGCTGAGAGCCAGAACTTGTGACTGAGACACCCAGGATGACAGAGGTGAATGAAACTGGCAGCAATGATTAAACAATATTAGGCACTGCGAGAGTCTATAACTAATATAAACAAACAACAGTAATATTAACGTTAAATTGTTATTTTTATTATCATAACTGCTATACATTTATAAGAGTAGCAATGGTAACAGACAGGTTACTGAATAGCGAAAAAGCAATAAAAATAACTAAATAATAGAACTCTGAAAACAGAAAATACATAGGGCCTTATTATGACTTTGGTGGTGTGGGAGCGGGGCTGCCACGCTGCCGTCCTGCTCCCACACTGCCAAAGCCAAAACAGACCGCCTGCCAGATTACGACTTTTTAAGTCGCTGACGGGCAGTTCTTTGGGGCTCTCAAGGCGGTGCCTTCAAAATAGGCACCACAATAGAAACATAAAAGCATGTTCCTGCACGGACAAGAACATGCATTTCATTGCGTGAAGGAATATGGGGGTGCATGCAGACAGGGGGGCATACCATGTGCACCCCTGCATGCACCCCATGGCGCAGAGGCACCAGGGCCCCCTTTGGTTCCTCACCACCAGGCTTTTCATGGCAGCCCCACCACAATCAAAAGTGTGGCGATGAGGAAACTCGTAATATGCTTGGCAGGGCCGCCGCGTCCCCACCAGGGATTCCTGATCCCTGGCGCTTGCAGTGGTCCCAGGGCGGCCTGACCGCCGTGGTCATGATAAGGTGGTCGGAAGACTGCCACCGCCGCGCCCCAGCGAGTCTGGAAGTCCGTGGACAGCCAGACTCGTAATAAGCCTATAGTATTACGAACACAGGATTAACAGCATTGGAGAGCAGACCACCATAAAAAAATAATAATAAAATGAGTTTGGAAAGCGCTCACAGCAGCAGCCGCGGCTCCTTTGTGTTCCGCTGTTCTCCGCGCATTGAATTTCTGCGGGAAGTTTTGCTGCAGTCATCACTTTGACATAATGACTTTGCCATTGGGGTAAAAAAGTAAAACACTGAAAAGCTTTGCAATTTCAGGAACTTGAAGACTCGTCAATTACACGCGATTCAGCTGCAAGGGCGAAAATTTCACACATCCCTATAAATGTTCAGCAGATACAATGCGTGCAGCAGAAATGTGCCCTCGCCTGACGTGACCAGGGGAGACGGACTTAAAGGAAGTAGAGATGGGGGGCAGCTGCCTCAGAGACCTACTGCAGGGGTGTCTCACACACCCCAGTTGAGGGGCCACCGAGACCTGAGGCAGGGGTGTCTCACACACCCCACTTGAGGGGTCACAAAGACCTAATGCAGGGGCGTCTCACACACCTTACTTGAGGGGTCACTGAGACCTGCTGCAGGGGTGTCTCACACACCCCAGTTGAGGGGCCACCGAGACCTGCTGCAGGGGTGTCTCACACACCCCACTTGAGGGGTCACCAAGACCTGATACAGGGGCGTCTCACACACCTTATTTGAGGGGTCACCGAGACCTGTTGCAGCGGTGTCTCACACACCCCACTTGAGGGTCACCGAGACCTGATGCAGGGTTGTCTCACACACCCCACTTGAGGGGTCACCGAGATCTGCTGCCAGGGTGTCTCGCACACCCCACTTGAGGGGGGGTCACCGAGACCTGCTGCAGGAGCGTCTCGTGCACTTCACTTGAGGGGTCACTGAGTTCTGCTGCAGGGGCGTCTCGCACACCCCACTTGAGGTGTCGCGAGACCTGCTGCAGGGGCATCTCACGCACCCCACTGGAGGGGTCACCAAAACCTTCTGCTGGGGCGTCTCACGTACCCCACTTGAGGGGTCACTATATCCAGTCTCACAGACCTAGACAAGCCCGGGGTGGGAGAGAGAGAAAGAGAGCCTAGATCTCTGTCCCTCTCTCTCTCCACCCTTATATTTTCTCATTTGTCCCTCTCCCCTCCTCCATCCTTCATCTCTTCTTCACCTTCTCTCTGCCTCTCTTCGTCCCTCGTCCCGCCTGCCAATGTCTCGTCTCGTCTCTTCTCTTCTCTACTCTACTCTTTTCTTCTCCTTGTTATTCTTTCCCTCTTTCCTAACCCCTCTCATTTGTCTCTCCTCTTCCCTCAACCTCTCTGTACTGTCTGTGCTCTGTCTTCTCTTGGTGCCTTCCTGTGCTGCTGTCTCTTATCCTGTTCCTCTTTTTCTTCACGCTCTTTTTCTTCTCTGCTGTATTCCTCTCCTCCTTCTCTAGTTCTTCCCCTTTCTCCCTGCCTCTTAGTCTGTCAGTCTCCACCCTCTTTTGTCGTCCCTCCTTCTCTCTCTCAACTTTGTTTTATACATCTCTCTCACTGTCTCTCTCCCTCTCTCCTACTCTCTCCTAAGCTCTTACTAGCTGACTAACTCTTTTCTCTCAGACTCTCTCTTGTCAGCTCCCTCTATCGCCTTCTCTGCCTTCTCTCTATGTCTTCCCTTTCTATCTCTACCAGTCTTTCTCTCTCTGTTTCTCTCCTTCTCCCTCTCTATAGTCTCTCTCTGCCACCCTCCCTCTCTATCACTTCCCCTCTCATTTTCTTTCTCTATCTGTCGCCCTCTCCACCTTTGCTCTGTCTTCTCTTTCTTGGTAACTCCATCTGCTTCTCTTTCTTCCTCACCCTATGCCCCTCTTTCTTGTCTCACTTTATCTTTTCCCTCCCTCACTCTCTCCCTTATTCTTACTCTCCTTCCTTACATCCATCTGTCCCACTCTATGTCAATCTGTTGATCTCTTTCTCTCTCTAACTCTTTTTCTCCCTCCTTCTCTGTTCTCTCTCACTTTATGCTCTAGCCCACTCTTTCTCCCGATCTTTCTTATCTTCTCTCTCTCGCTGTCAGCATCTTCCCTTGCCCCCTCTCTTTCTTTCTCTAGCTCCCTCTCGCAACCCCCTCTCTACTTATTTTCTATCTCTACTACTGTCTTACTGTTTCCTTCCTTATCTCCCTCTTTTCCTGTCTCTCACGCTCTCTTTCTGTCAGTCTCTTCTCTCCCTCTCTTTCTCTCTTCCTTTTTCTTTCCTGCTACCTCTCTTTCCTGCCTTCTTTTTTGTCTATCTCCTCACTCTCTATCTCTACCTCTTTCGCTCATTCGGTTTCTCGCCTCTCTGTTCTTTTTCTCTCATCGCTTCCGCTCCCTCCCTCACTCACTGCTCTCTGTCTTCTCTCTTTCTTTCCCATTCCCTCATCTTAATATAGAATGCTTCTAGTTTTTTCCAATAAAATACTAAAACATTTCATCAGGGATCAATTAAGCTCCTTTGCGCGTGTCCATTACTCTTTATAGGATATATCTAGTCCTGGCATCAAGGAGCGGGCTAGTTAGGACTGGGGGTCTGTCCAACCACACCACCCTGCAGGCTCCTATGTAAGCCTGGGAATTATTGGATACACAATTCTTGGTTAGTTAAACAGCTCAAGCACGCCCACCAGAGTTTACTGCCCTTTTGTAAAAATATTTCCCTCCCCCCAAAAAACAGGTTCATTTTAAGGGTGTTATGGTTAAGACCCTGCAACGGAAAACTTACAATTATGATTTATAGTTGGCTCTGCAACAATGTGTTGCTCATCATTCACAAATGCCTTGCAAATGACATCATGAATTTCATCTCACGGACATCATCAGTGTTCTCATTGACAGTATCAGTTATGTGGCAGCACATATGAAAGTGCAAGTTTAAAGGCTGCTATTCCCCTGCCAGTCAATAGATGGCCTCAGAGAAGTTTAATACACAAAAACCACTGCACTTCCACTGGCAACCAACAGAGGTCCTTTGAGATGTTCCTAAACGACATTCACTGCGCTTCCACTGCCAGACAATAGTTGTCCTCGGATATACTTTATAGAGAATACAAATTGCAGTTCCACTGCCAGTCAGTAGATGGCCTCGGAGATATTTAATATAGTAAAACCATTGCAGTTCCACTGGCAACCAACAGGGGTTCTCTGAGATGTTCCTAAATGACATTCACAGCACCTCCACTACCAGACAATCGTTTTCCTCAGCTCAGATATACGCTATAGAAAATAAACACTGCAGCTCCACTGCCGGCAAATAGATGGCCTCAGAGATGTTTAATACACAAAAACCAGTGCACCTCCGCTGGCAACCAACAGAGGTCCTCTGAGATGTTCCTAAATGACATTCACTTCGCCTCCACTGCCAGACAATAGCTGTCCGCAGATATAGTCTATTGAGAATAAACACTGCAGTGCCATAGCCAGCAAATAGATGGACTCAGAGATATTTCAGAGACCATAGATTCCAAAGAAAAGAATCTGCAGTTCCATGGGCAACCAAAAGATGTACTCGGTGAGCTTCCGGAGAAGTCTGGTATAATTCTGTCAGCGAAGAGGCTGCACTTTCACTGGCAGCCAGCAGGAGTCCTTTCAGTGGATGCTTGCAATCCAAAGGCTGCTGTTCCCCTGAAATGAATCATGTGTTTCACCGCGATTGCTTCAAGATCCTTCTGCTAGCAGTCAGCAGATGTGCTCACGGAAATTACATGGACATAAAAGGCCATCACACGCCCCGAAAGTGCCATTGCATTCCTCAAACTGCCTTCATATTGCGAGAACTGCTGTTGTGATCTACATGCTGTGTTGGTCTTTTTAGACCTATCGGCCGCTTTTGACACGGTCTCACATGATACCCTCCTAGACCATCTCAAGTCATACGGCATCTCTCATCTTGCCTTGGCCTGGCTAAAATAATTTCTACAAAACCAAAGACAAGTTGTTACTTTAGGCCAATATCAGTCAGCAGGAAAACACCTGCTCTCCGGGGTTCCACAGGGGTCCATTCTCAGCCCGGTGCTCTTCAACGCCTATATGACCCCCCTCATTAGTCTGATATCGTCCTTAAACATTGAGACAATCTCATACGCAGACGACACTCAGCTAATTCTGGTGTCAGATAAAAACACCACACTGGCTGAGGAAAATCTTCGAAAATGTCTCACAGCGATTTTCCATTGGATGAAAGTAAATCACTTAAAATGTAATTCGGAAAAAACAGAAATCATGCCACTAGGGAAAGCTAATACCTTTTCCCCCAGCTTATGGTGGCCCTCAGACATCCCCCCTCCTCCAAATACAGTGAAGGTAGCTAGAAACCTGGGGGTTAAATTCGACTCAGCACTTTCCTTTCACCAACAATCCCTAGCAGTGGCGGGGACATGCTTTCATTTGATAAAATCACAGATTTTTTTTTTTTATCTACTTCCATGCACAGCTAGAAAGGCAGTGGCAGTGGCCCTAATTACATCCAGACTTGATTACTGCAACAGCCTTTATGCAGGAACTAATGAGTCAGTTCTATACAAATTACAGATGGTGCAACATGCAGCCGCTCGACTAGTATTAAAATGGCGTAGGAGCTCATCAGCATCTGCTGCCCTCAAAGCTCTTGATTGGTTGCCCATCCACAAAAGAATACTTTTCAAAATCTTGATAATTACTTTCAGAACTTTAAATTCCCCAGGCCCCCACTATCTTCGGGCCAGGTTTGCATGCTATGTGCTACACCGTACACTTAGATCGTCCAATGTTAATCTACTGATGCCTCCCGACTTCAAATGTGTCACAAAGGAGGGGAAATCTATTGCAGTACTCCGGACTAAGGTCTGGAACCAGCTCCCTAACCACCTACGTTTCATTCAAACAGAAACCCTCTTCAGGAAAGCTCTGAAAACTTGGATTTTTATGGCCCCTTACGCTTTATGCAGATCACTTATCTAACTCTCCCAGCTCTAGTTGTTGTGTCCTTTAGGGATCCGCACAGCGCCATGATGCTCCTCGGAGTGAAAGCTGTGCTTTACAAATACCTTATAACATAACATAACATAACATGTGTGCTGGTGTATTACCAAAATGTGTTATTACATTGACTGCAAGTGCCTTTGTTCAGCCAACATCTGTGCAAGAGTGAAATTTATAGCTTTGCTTAATTAATTTTAAAAACACACATACAAAACCCGTTTTTAATCAAGACAAAACACGCAAAATACACAAAAAATAATAGTTTAGAAAAAAAATAGACCCCATTCTAAAATCTACATGGGAGCAGATTCCCGAATTGTAATAATTGCAAACGCCTTCACATGTGTGCCTATTTACCTCTCTCTTATATTTTTTCCCTTAAAATGAAAGTATATTTCCACACCTGCAGGCAGGGTACCATTGTGCATGCAAAACCGCTTTCACAATTGTGTAATTACACATTTCTTTCTTTCCTTAAAATGTAAACTTTTATGGAAAAATCTCTACTCATAGGAACACATTTTTTGGGGCCTCCTCAACGATTTCCCACATTAATAAGAGATTTACTCCTGCTCTTGATGGGAGTAAACCTCCAACCATTTTCAGGGTGGGAATGGGTGATATAGATGTTTGTGAATAACCGTGCCCCTGAGAGTGTGTTGCTGTTCTCAAATAGGCTGTGGTGAAATGTTAATTCTGTTGGTTAAATGTATGTAATTTCCAAATTTTGCCTTATGTTGAATTTCTGAATTTCTCAAATGTTCACATTGTACAATTTTACATAATTTTTAGACGTGGTAGGCTCATTTGGAAAAATGTCTCAATAAGAGACATTTTCTTCTAGAAGCAGTCTCATGCCGGTATGTTTTTTTATATGAAGTGTATAGTCACATTAAAAAAAGTCAGGCAACATACCATAAACCAAATTTTGCTCTAAATGGATAATTTTGTTACATTTTATTTGAACTTTGTGAAATTTCACGGTAACAAAATTATGCAGTTGCATAGACCCTTATTATCAAACTTTCCAGGGCATCCTTGCCTGGAACTCTCAATTTTGGCCCAAGGTAGGACATTAACGAAAGGTACTATTACAACAAAATATTCAAGGCCACTGAAATTATGCGATTCTTTGGCCTGTGCTTTTTTCACATAATTATGGATTTTTCTCATTTGCCAATGTCAAAAATAAATTCTCAAGGTGTTGCATGTTGAAAATCACAGACAACGCGGATACTGTAATTGATTTCTTCAAAATAACATTTTTTAATGCCAAATGTGCATGTCTTATGTGTTGTCTCTCGTTTTATGGTGTATTAAAATCTTGTCAAATAACTTTTTATCATTTGTTTTTTATCTGATGTATTTTATGAAATTGTATGAATTGTCCGATATGATGTGAAATTAAAACCTGATTATTAAGTATTGCCTTGTTGGTCCTTTTAAAGACTGGTGTAGAGAAGCGTATGACCTTGAAGGAATTGATGTACGAAAGAGGTGATTTAATTGAATCCTCCAAGAGAATTTATTTTTGACATTAGTCTCATATGGAACTTTGTCTCTTGGAGTTGCGGGGCCACTCTCCACTATATTGACGTTTTTCTCATTTGCACCTTATCCATCATCTGCTGCATAATCTTAAGATTTTAGCCCCAAAAGAACAAGTTACTTACCTTCGGTAACGCTTTTTCTGGTGGATACAGTATCTGCATGTGGATTCCTCACCTTTTGAATTACCCATTGTGCAACATTCCACGGAAACTTTTCTTATCAGCTCTCCCACGTTGACAAGGACGTCACAATGGAACGGCTCCGTACGCGACTCCGCATGACGTCATCGGAGCCATTGGAAGACCTCGTCGGCGTGCTGACCTCAGTTCCACCCATTTTTTTCCATGCCTTCGAGGCGAGCGGGTGAACCGACATTTATACAAGCATAAACAGTATACAAACATAACCCAAAACTGGAAATTCTTCATCATAGGCATTTCCTAGTGCAAAGTATCACATGATTCCAACAATAAATCACATAAGATATACATTGATTATTTTTCAGTATAAGCAGACAGGCAGCGAGCGAGTGAGGAATTCACAGGCAGATAGTGTATCCACCAGAAAAAGTGTTACCGAAGGTAAGTAACTTTCTGATGGATACATCTGCCTGTGGATTCCTCACCTTCTGAATTAAATCCCCAAGCAGTCCAGCTCCCGGAGGAGGTTGCCTGCCTGCACCAAAAAATCTTGCAGCACAGAACAAGCAAAATGGGCATCCCTCCGCACCTCTGAATCCAAGCAATTGTGCTACGCAAAAGTGTGGAGGGAGGCCCAAGTTGCCGCCTTGAAGATGTCTACAACAGGGACACCTCTAGCTAAAGCCGAAGAAGACTTAGCTCTGGTGGAATGAGCTCGAATACCTCCAGGAGGCTCCTTCTTAGCCAACGCGTAGCAGATCTTAATGCGCATGATGATCCACTTGGACAGCGTTCTTTTGTGGACAGCCTTGCCCTTCATCTTACCCACATATCCGATGAAGAGTTGATCATCGAACCTGAATTCCTTGGTTCTATCCAAGTAGAAGCTGACTGCCCTCTTTGGGTCCAGGCGAGGAAGTCTCTCCTCCTCCTTAGAAGGGTGAGGTGGAGGGTAGAAAGTGGGTAAGTTGATGGACTTCCCCAAGTGGAAAGGAGTGACCACCTTTGCAGGAAAGCAGCTCTGGTTCTAAGAACCATTTTATACGCATGGAATTATGTAAAAGGAGGCTTGGAGCTAAGAGCCTGCAATTCACTCACCCTCCTGGCTGAAGTGATTGCAACCAAAAATATAGTTTTGAACGCTAGAAACCTTAAGGAACAACTATGTAATGGTTCAAAGGGCAAACCCATCAAGAATGTGAGAACCAAATTCAAATCCCACTGAGGCACGATAAAAGGAGTGGGAGGAAACCTATTAGTGAGATCCTTAATGAATCTCATAACTAAAGGAGATTTAAACAACGAGGGGTGATCTGGTAAACAGAGAAAAGCCGACAAGGCAGACAAGTAGCCCTTAACAGTAGCTACTGCACAACCCTGTTGTGCTAGGGAAAGAGAGAACCTCAGAACATGGGCCTGCAAAGGATCAATCGATCTCTCACACACCATTTGATAAACTTGGCCCACTTATCAGAATATACAGATTTGGTGGAGTGTCTTCTGGCTGATAATATAACGTCCACCACATCCGGTGGGAGAGAGAAAGAACACAGGTTGCCCCGTTCAATCTCCAGGCATAAAGGTGCAGGCTCTGGAGGTGGGGGTGTAGAACCTGCCCCTGTGACTGCGAGGGGAGGTCTGCCCTGAGAGGGAGATGGAACGGAGGGTGCAATGAGAGGCAAATGAGGTCTGTGTACCATACCCTTTGCGGCCAATCCGGGGCGATCAATATAACTTGGGCCCGGTCTTGGCGAATCTTCCTCAGAACTCGAGGAATCAAGGGTAAGGGGGGAAATACGTAAAGAAGCTGTGAGCCCCAATCTAACTGAAAAGCGCCCCTCCCCCACCCACCCCCCAGCATTCACTGCATCCGATACTGGAGACTGCAGAATGCAGGGCAGTGTGTGTTCTTGTGAGTGTCAAAAAAAGTCCAACTGAGGAAACCCCCACATCCTGAAAATGTGGAGGACCACCTCTGGATGGAGACGCCACTCGTGATCGGTCAAATGCTGCTGACTGAGACTGTCTGCACACACATTCAGCTCTCTGGCCAGATGATCTGAGATTACACAATTCTGATGGTCCTGAGTCCAGTGTAGTGTTGTCCATTAGGACCTGAACCGACTGCCCGCGAAGGGAATGGAGGAAGGCCTTGAGAATCAAACGTATCGCCCACAATTCCAGATGATTGATGTGAAACAATCTTTCCTCTGGAGACCAAAGACCTTTGACCTCCAGATCCCCCAGATGGGCTCCCCGCCTTAGAGTGGAGGCATCCATTATCACTGTGGCCACCGGCGAAGGAGGCTGAAAAGGCTTCCCTGGAGATGGATTGCCTGGAACACTCCACCATTACAGATCCACTGCAGTGTCTATGGAGATTCTGACCGCCTCCTCGAGATCTCCGATGTGTTGAAACCACTGCCTGCGGAGGCACCACTGGAGGGCCCTCATATGCCAGAGTACATGGTTGACCAACAGTATGCAGGACGCAAACAGACAGAGCAGGCGCAAGACCTTCAGGACTGGAACAGCCACTCTATTCTGAAAAAGAGGAATCATAGCTTGGATGTCTTGAATCCTCTGTGGAGGCGGGAAGGCATGACTCACAGTAGTGTCCAGTACTGTCCCTATGAACAGGTTGCGCTGAGAGGGCACCAGGTGAGATTTGGGTACATTTATCAAAAACCCCAACTCAAACAACAGTTGTGTTGTTACCCGCAAATGATGCAGCACCATCTCTGACAACTTTGCTTTGAGCAGCCAGTCGTCCAGGTAGGGAAAAACATGAATCCTCGACCTTCTGAGATGAGCTGCTGCCACCATCACCTTTGTGAAGACTTGGGGTGCGGAAGTAAGGTCGAACGGAAGGACTGCAAACTGGTAATGTTGAGACCCCACCATAAAACGAAGATACTTCCAATTCGACTTCAGGATGGGAATGTGAAAATATGCATCCTGTAAATCAATCAACACCATACAGTCTTCCTTCTCCAGTGCGAGAAGAACCTGTGCCAGGGTCAACATTTTGAATTTCTCCTGTTTGAGGTAACAATTCAAAACCCTGAGGTCGAGGACAGGTTGTAAACGACTGTCCTTTTTGGGGATCAGGAAGTACTGAGAGTAGCACCCCTGGCCCCTTCCCTGCTCCCGAACTACCTTGATTGCACCCTTTTGTAGCAATGATAGAACCTCCTGCTGGAGAAGCAGAAGATGCTCTTCCGAGCAAGAGCCCTGATGTGGAGGGAAAGGAGGGGGAAACTCCCGGAAGGATAGGGTATACCCATTCTCTACCATGTTCAGCACCCAGAGATCTGTAGTAACAGACCTCCAATGCTGTAGAAAATGGGACACCATCCTCCCACGGGACAACTATGCTCTAGGATGGTGGAAATAGAGCTGCTTCCCTGCCACACCAGCTGGAGGGGCAGAAGAGGAGGAGGAGACTTGCTGTCATGCAGCACCCCGCAGACAACCTCTGCCCTTTCCTCTGTAGGATCTATACAAGGGATTTGCCTGCTGCTGCTGTCACTGTTGCCTGGCACGAAAGGGCAAGTTTCTTCCAAATCCACAAAACTTGTGGAACTGCCCAAAGCTCCTGGACTGAGATTGAAGTCCCAAAGACCTTGCTGTGGCTTTACTGTCCTTAAAGCACTGCAGTGCCAAGTCTGCTTTAGCCCCAAACAGATTAGATCCATCGAAGGGCAAATCCAGTAAAGTAGCCTGGACATCAGGAGAGAATCCAGAACCACGCAACCATGCATGTCTCCTAGTAGCCACAGATGTTCCCATCGCCCTGGCTACTGAATCAACAGTGTCCAGCCCGATTGTATCACTTGGCGGGCAGCAACTTGGGCATTCTACAACACCTCTCAGAAAATGCCCTTGCACCTCCTCAGGCAATTTTGGAACAACTTCCCTGGCTGAGTCGATGAGGGCGTGAACGTAGCTACCCAAAAGGCATGTGGCATTTGTGGACTTAAGGGCCATACTCCCCAATGAGAACACCTTCTTTGCCGACTGCTCCTTGCGTTTTGACTCCCTGTCTGCAGGCGTAGATGGGAAGGAACCTGCAGACTGCCTCAAAGAGCACAAAGCCTGGGCCACCAAGCTTTCCGGCGATGGATGGGTGGACAGAAAAGCAGGACCCCCTGGAGCCACCTTGTACCTTCTTGCCACAGTCCTGGAAACTGCTGGAGTGGACATTGGCTTCTGCCAGACATCAAGAATCGGCTCTGTCAGCGCCTCATTGAAGGGAAGTAAAGGCTCAGAAATGGAGGAAGGAGAATGGAGCACCTGCGTCAGAATATTAGACCTCAACTCTACTATAGGAAAAGGCAACTCCAAGAAGCCCGCAGCCTTTCTGATAACAGCGTGATATGTGGTCACCTCCTGCGTTGACAAGCCATTTGGTGAAGAAAGCTCCCACTCAGGAGAGGTGTCCAGGCCACTAGCCTCCTGTAAACCCTCAAAATCTGGGTCAGGATCTATAATCTCTCCTTCCTCAGCCACTCCATGTTCCTCTTGGTACTCTTCTTCCTCTAACAGTCTTTGCGCCTCTCTCAGAGACCTTATCCTCAGACGCGGCGCCGGTGACTTTGGGATGACGTCGAAGGGAGGTCCACAGGAACAGGAGTCAAAGCCAGTCAAGGTCGAGACGGCGCTGGTTCGGAACCAGTCAGCACCGGGGATGAACCATCTACAGGGGATTGTCCCTCCAATGACTGCAACGGCGTTGAAAATCTCGGCGTTGGAAGAGCCCAACTGCCCGGAGCCATAGGCATCACCGGTGCCTGGTGAAAGTGAGATGGCAAACCTCTCAGGGAATATGCCCATGGACCCATGGGGCCAACAGGTCCACCAGTAGGGTTTCCTGCTCTGGCGACCAAGCCAAACATCGCATTAAAAAAATGCAACGCAACTGATACCGGAGCTGGGAAAGCAGGATACGCCGGATCCGGTACTACAGGCTCTGAAGCCGCTCAGGGAGGCACTAAATTTAGCTCCGGTTGTGGCGCCGGCGACCCCGGATCCAGAGGTTGAGTGGTTGACTTTGGCAACAGTGGAGGTGTTGCATCTCTCAGAGCCGGCTGAGTCACTGCTCTCGGAGCCGGAGATGGGACCGGAGTCACCCCAAGTGAAGGAGTCGGAGAGATCTCATTTCTGCGATGACGTCTGGGATTCGGAGGCACCGACTTTGGAGTTGCATCCTTTGAAGAGCGACGCCGAGAACCATGGTGCTGTTTCTTCTTATGTTTCTTCGAAGACCTCAAAGTGTGTGGAGTCGGTGACTTTGAGCGGGTCCTACACATCCTGCAACCTCTTTTCTGTTTTATGGCCTTGGCCATGAATAATTTGGCCTCCCTTTGCTTCAGCGCTTTTGGATTCATGCGCTTGCACGCAGTGCATGTCCCGACATCGTTGTCCGACGAAAGACACCATAAACAATCTTCATGGGGCTCAGTGATGGACATCTAGCCCCCACATTCTCTGCATGGCTTGAAACCTGATTTTCTCGGAATAGTCATCTTCGATGGCTACAAAGTCGCAACAACAGTAATGAAGAAACTCCCAGAAATGGAGAGCCTGGGAAAAAAACGTTACATGTCGACAGCGCGGAAAAAAAGGAAACTGACATCAGCACGCCGACGAGGTCTTCTTATGACTCTGATGTTGTCACACGGAGTCGCGTGTGGAGCTGTTACATTGTGACGTCCTTGTCGACGTGGGAGAGCTGAGGAGAAAAGTTCAGTGGAATGCTGCACATTGGGTAATTCAAAAGGTGAGGAATCCACAGGCAAATGTATCCATCAGAAAGTTGTTTCTAGTTCAAACGGATCAAAAGTTACTAAAAACGTGGCGAAATGTGTTCGAGCAGTGGAAGGCCCTTCGCAAAGGTTAACCTGTCATCTTTCAGTTGCTTATTTCTGTACTTGGTTGTTAAATTGGTACTAATGAGGTGAAATCTTTGCCCAGACAGTATTACAAGTTGGAAAAATTACAAAATGCTGAAGTAATACTATCAAAAAATGTGCCACATTAGGCAGCATAATTTGTCTTTTCTTGCAGCATAATTTAGTAAACCCTTGCACATAATGTAGTGCTCACCTGCATAATCTCAGTGCACCTGATCATTTTTTGTATGGTGTTAGAATAGAAAAAATCATGTATGCGCATTGTTCTATGTATGTTAGCATTCGCGGCGCCATTTTCTATGTAGGCGCCATTTTGAATCATGATCGAAACAAATCTTTTGCTATTTCTGAGTAACGGCCTCTGCTAAGATTCGTTTCTCAAAAGTTGGGTTTTACTTCACTAATGAATAGACTGTTCTTATTAGCGCATATCTTTCTCACTAGATATAGGCCTTCTCCCACTTGTCTGAAGACGGGCCCGCCTGCAGTGGCCTTGGACTCTGCAATTTTGTAGGATATGAGTACTGAGATTGTTTTTTTTCTCTCGTTTGCATTGCTTTACAGCACCTACCTGGAAAATTCCACTGTGGGTGTGTTCTAGCCCAGTTACGAAATGTACTAAATCTATCTCTATGCTTGTGGACTTTAGTCCCTCTGCAGCAATCCTTAGAGACTGGGGAGACTGGGGAGACCGGGCTCCGCTCTGAGTGTACTCTGAATAAACAGATATTGGTTTGTATTCTCTACTGTCTGACCGACTCTTCATTTGGTGTGGAAGGCTGAGAGGTGGTTGTGAGTGACCCGGGAGACCCTAATCGGGCCACTTCCTTCAGCTGGCGCCCGAACAGGGACTCCTTCGGGTAAGTGATCCATCCTCTTCCGCGGACGGTGGGGGGAGGTCGAGGCTATCATCAGGTCGGACTGACGGTTCAGAGATCGCGGTAAGAGGAGCATTGATTGCTCGCAGCTGCCCCTTCCGTCCTGCCGGACAGTGCCTCGCCCAGTGGTCATCCCGACTGGAGTCCTGAACGGCAAAACCCTTGGATCTGACCGTTTGGTCTGAAGAGTCGGCAGTGGAGAATTAGTTTGCTTGACACGCATATACCAGGCGAGTTTGTTTTGGTTCTTTGTGGATATGGTACCATTTTGGTTTGTATTTGGTACGGTCTGAGGACCGTCTTTGGGATAAAAGAGTTTGCAATTGCTTTGCCAGGCATAAATAGTGAATTTGTTTTCTTTTGAGAATGCCTGGGATTAGTAAATTGTTTTCTTTGTGCCGTCGCTGTTGTTCTGCAGATGCTCGATTGGAAGAAGCTCAGCCGGCGCCTCCAGAAGGCACTCCAAATTTTGATATGTATGTGAAGCATGGTCTTGGCCCTATTATGTTTAGTACACTATGGCACAGATATACTAGGGACAATGCCGAGTTGCAGTGGCCGTTGATGGGCACTTTCGATGAACAAAAGATTGGGTATTTACAGGAACAGTTGTTCAAAAGACGAAGTAGACAATCTATGTTTGATTCTCCCAGAACGTGGCAGAAGGCAGCTAGACAGAGACGATTGAAAATGGAAAAAGATGTACAAAAAGGAAAGTTGCAGACATTGACTCAGAAAGCTGTAGCATATGATAGAGAAAAACAGGAGAAGGGAGTTGAATGTGAAGATAGGAGATTTCGATTGCATGTTGATAAATCGTATATGGCTCAGGAGGAAAATGATACTTTTGTGGAGGAATTGTTAGACACCCGACCCCTCCCCTATATGCCCTGCAAAGGATATATCGCACTGTCCCTGTTTCATCACAGCCGCCTGTTACTGCTGTTTCCACTGTCTCTGTATCGACTGCTGTCGTCTCGACGGCTGTGGCTTCAGCTCCTCCTCCTCCTTCTTTGCCTTCGCCATCCGTGGCAACTATGACTGTTAGCAACCCTGCCACACCTATTGTTTCGGCATCCCTTTCTCCAGTTCTCTCTCCCCCGGTGCATCCGCCTGCGATGATTGTACCTGGCACTTCTGCTGCTTCTCCTTTTATGGTTTTTCATCCTCCGATTTCGTTGAGTACTGAGACACCAGTACGTGGATTTGAGCATAGAGATTGGACAAAATTTAATGAGCGTATGGGCCCTTTTGTACCGTCTGCGGTGGGGGATGAAGTGAAGAGGGTAGTAGCTAATTCAAGCCGTACAGTGGGGTCGTAATCCCATTTACAGTGTGGAGGATGTTTGGAGTGTGATGAAAGATTATGAGCCTTTTATACAGCAGCATGCTCTTAAACATATGTCCTCTACGTCGATTGGCTTTGGCAGCAACATTTTGGGGATGATGCGCCGCAAATTTTATTTCATATTAGGGACCGCGTGTATGCTAGCGATTTGAACCCAGGTCAAGTTTTTGGGAACATGGCCACGTTGGCTGCTTATAAAGGTGACCGAGAAGAATTTAGCAGAGGAAGGAATCATTGTCAGAATGGCAGTAATGTCAGGGACCACCGGGAACTGAGGGACCACTATTTTATTAACTGCGCGCAAATCAATCACAAAACGATAAACATCTGGGTGGTCATCGGGAGAGCCTGAAGGTGCCTTTTTGAGAATAGGACTATTACACACATTCGCCGCTGTCTCTTCAACCACTCCCGACTCAATCAGATCTTGTATAATGCGCAGCAAAGCTCGCTCCCCCGCTTGAGGAATTTTGTACTGGGGAATACGAGGCAAAATGGCATTGTCTTGAACTTTAATGGAAATCGGGGGAATTTGCAATAGTCCTACATCCGTGTCACCTGTTGCCCACAAAGTGGGCAGCACATCCTTAAACTCAGCAGGAAGGGGCGCATCTTTGGACAAACACTGCTTAGAGCAAACCACATTCGGACCCATTGTCATGTAAACACCTTCCGGGGAGCAAAAAATTGTCGCATGCAACTTCTTTAATAAATCTAGGCCCATTAAGTTTTCTCCACAGTTTGATGTCAATAGGAACAGTGAATCCTATTGACAAGAGGTTTGGAAATGGGGCTTACAACCGGTACGCCAGAGAAATCCTACCGAAACATTATTTTGGCCAGACAGAGCTGCCCCGGGGACCCTCGAACGAGAAACAGAGCTATTCATTACACCTGTGTCCACTAAGAATTTCTTAACTGAGCCTTGCAAATCCGCAGTGACATAAGGACTGCGCTGATCTACAGGTATCTGGACTGGTCCCTCACCCTGTCCCTGGCTGTCCTAGCTGTGAGACATCCCTGTCACCTCGTCCAGATCATAATCATCGTGATAATACTGTCTCCCTCGAGGGTCATCAAAATAGTTTTGGTCTGTGCGACCCTGTGATGCCTTATCCTCCTGAACCCTATCTTGATCACCTCCTTCACGACCCCTTCCACGAGAACCCCTTCCTCTAGTTGCCGCAACTTTCTGTAATAACACCGGACACTCGCTACGCCAGTGCCCCTCCTCCTTACAGTATGCACACTGATTCGGCCCCACAGGCGCAGTGCTCCTGCTAGTACGGGAAAGCTGCCTGGCCGGACCAGCACCACGTCCCCTACCGTTTCCCCTAGACGCCTGCTGTAACAACACCTTCGTCTTCAACTCCTTGTGCTTCTTCTCTACCTTCTCCTTCTCCTCGGTCTTCCTGTGTTCATAATACTGTGCCATACTCAATATAACAGAAGGGGAGGATGTCGTCCAAGTGCTCTCCGAGGCCTGCAAACGAGTTGCTATCTCAGGAAGCAGGTTCGTAACAAATCTATTAACGAACAATCGAACACCCCCTTCCGTCGACAAATCCTGTCCACTAAAATCCAAAAAGACACCCTCAAACTGGGTGAAGAAATCTGACACACTTTCATCTTTCTTCCGGCGACATGCCGTCAACTTGTCCCAATCTACCCTTCTCGGTGGAATGAGAGAGTGCATATACGTAATAATTCGGCCAGGCAGGGCTAGTATCTCAGCCTTAGGCTTTTCCCCAGGCTTCCTCTCCTTATCCCATGCTTTATTCTGGTCCCGGGTACCACCCAATTCCACAGCGTGGTCCTGCGTGTGCACCTGCCTCCAAATATCAACGGGTACCAATAAACCAAAGAACATTTCAATATCCGCAAACGTCATCACTGTCGATGAAGCAGCTTCCGTCAATTCCTTATAGTATGCAGTAGGATTTTTCCTAGGGTCGGGTAACTGAGTCTTAAGGGATAACACCTCACTCCTCTTCCATGGGGTATAGACCCACAGCTCTTGAAAACGGGCCTCTACCCTTAGTCTAACAACAGCATTATGCTGATCTCGGAGCTGGGGTAATTCAGGGTGGTATATGGGATGGACTTCCCTCATCGGAAACTGGGATACTGTCTTCGGGCTCTTCTCAAACAACCTACCTCGATAAGCTACCAACGTTGCAACATTACCGAAAACCTCTCAGGCGCCATACCAGCAGCATATACATTGTCCCTGATATCATAAATAATCTGGGGGGCTACATCGCTGAAGCACTGTTCCCACAATCCAATCAGTGTAGCCGACGTGCTTAAGGGCATGTTGCTGCACAAACGGCTCATAATCTCTCATCACACTCCACACATCTTCCGTACTATAAATGGGATGACAAGCCCACTGAGCGGCCTGATTGGCTACCGCCCTTTTCTCTTCCTCACTCACATCAGATCGTATCAATATCCGCCCCATTCGCTCCGTAGCAGTTGCCCAGTCCCTGCCCCTGATCCACGTACAGGCGTTCCGCTACCCAGTACTGTCGGGGAATGAGGGAAAAGGGAAGGAGTAGTAACAGAAGAAACAGGCACCAATGTCGTTAATGGCTGTGTTGTTGGGTGTGAGGGCTGGAGAGAGAGGAGACATCGACACGATAGGCATAGCAGGGAGACTAGCAGTTATCGCAGGCGCAGAAGGCGAAGCCACAGAATTGACAGGAGGCGCGGCGGCTAAAGCAGCTGAGTCGGTAACAGAAGAAACAGAAACGACAGGGGCAGAAGAAACAGACGACTGGGGTTGTGGCACAGCAGGGTATATTCTCTGCAGGGGGGTATGGAGGTAGAGGTCTTGTGTCTACAAATTCATCCACAAATTTATCATTTTCTTCTCGAACCACATAAGATTTTTCACATTGCAATCGAAACTTCCTATCGGCACACTCTATCCCCTTCTCAGTCTTCTCTTTAACATACGCAACAGCTTTCTGAGTCACTGTCTGCATCCTTCCCTATCAAGCCTCCTTTTCTGCTTTCATTCGTCTCTGTTTAGCTTCCTTTTGCCATGTTCTAAGGGAATCAAACATTGACTGCCTACTCCTTTTCGCAAACAATTTATCCTGCAGGAAATTATGCTTTTGCTCATCAAAAGTGCCTGTCAACGGCCACTGCATCTCAGCATTGCCCTCGTATATTTGTGCCATAATGTACTAAACATAATAGGGCCAAGGCCATGCTTGACATGCATCTCAAAATTTGGAGTGCCTTCCGGAGGCGCAGGCTGGCTCTCTTCTAATCGAGCATCAGTAGAACAACAACGACAACTCACACAGCATAGTTTGCTAAAACAAGGCATTTTAAAACGAAAATGTGTTCACTATTTATGCCGAGCAGATGTTTGCAAATATCTTACCAAGTTGGTCCTCAGACCTTACCAAATCAAAGCGGTACCATGTTCACAAAGAACTCAAACAAATTCAAGCGCTTGTCCAAAAACGATCCTCAGACCGTACCAAACACAAACCAAAGTGGCACCATAGCCACAGAACAAAACCAAAGCAAACTCACCTGGTGCACATAGGTCAACCGAATTTATTCTCCACTGCCGACTCTTCGGACCAAACGGTCAGATCCAAGGGTTTCGCCGTTCAGGACCCCAGCCGGGATGACCATTGGCCGAGGCACGGCCCGGTCAGACAGACGGGACAGCTGCGAGTACCAGACTCTCTCGTGCTGGGATCCCCGGTCCGCCCGTCCGACCCGATGTGGCCCCATCCCCCTCACCCATCCGCAGGCAAGGAAGGGTCACTCACCCGATGGGGTCCCTATTCGGGCACCAACTGAAGGAAGTGACCCGATTAGGGCCACCCGGGTCACTCGCGACCACCTCTCAGCCTTCCATACAAATGAAGAGTCGGTCAGACAGTAGAGAATACAAACCAAAGTTATTTATTAGTCACACATTCGAGCGGAGTCCAGTCTTACCAGCCTCCTTAGATAGCTGCCGAGGGACTGACCCCCGCCAACTTGACAATACCAGATATACATTTCCAGCACCACTAAAGACCCGCCCCGACTGGAATTTTCCAGTCTGGGAGCAGATGAACAAAGGAGGTACAGAAGGATGAGCTACGATCCTGAGACCGGGTACATGCTATCTTAGTTTCAAGGTTACTATGCCCGCGCCCGTCTCTCTGAGAGTGGGAGCAGGCCTACCTACGAGGAAAGGCATGCAGTTACAGAATGATCTATTCATTAGTGCAGCAAAGCTCAACCTTGAACAATAAAAAGAAACAATCAAGGCTGCTTTCTGCTGAGGCAGACAGAATGAGACAGAAACTTCATTTCGATCATGGCACAAAATGGCGGCTGAATACAAAATGGTGCCGCAAATACTAACTTAACTCACACAATGCTAGAAGGAGTCAGCTAGATGCATTTTTCAGTCCATCTTCCTTTTGCAGAAGGTAGCGGTCGCTAGAGGACAAGGTTCTCGTGGACGGGGTTGTGGAACAGGTGAGGCTGATAGGGCTCAGAATGCTACAGCCTCACAGAGTCGTTCTGATAACAATTATTTTGATGACCCTCGTGATGGACAGTATTACCGTGATGATTATGATATGGATGAGGTGACAGGAATGTCGTACAGTTAGGATAGCCAAGGACAGAGTGAGGGACCAGTTCCGATAGATCTGACCTGTAGATCAGCATGGTCCTTATGTCACCGCACATTTGCATGGCTCGACTAAGGAATTTTTGGTGGCTACAGGTGCAACAAAGAGTTCTGTTTCTCAATCTTTGGTCCCTGGGGCGGCTCTGTCTGGCCATAATAATGTTTCGGTAGGTTTTTCAGTAGTACCGGTTGTAAGCCCCATTTCGCGACCCCTTGCATTGACTATTGGTCCTTTTACTGTGGACTCTCCATTTTTGCTGAAATCCAATTGTTCGAAAATTTGATGGGTTTGGATTTGTTGAAGAAAATGCATGCTACTGTTTATTGTTCTCCGGAAGGTGTTTATATGACGATGGGCCCCAATGTAAGTACTAGACAGTGTCTGTCTCTCCCTCTTCCTGTTGAATTTTCTGACATCCCATCCACTTTATGGGTGACGGGTGATGCAGATGTGGGACTGCTGCATATACCGCCTGTTTCGATTCAGGTTAAAGATAATGTTGTTTTGCCTCGTATTCCTCAGTATAAAATACCTCAGGCGGGAGAACGGGCCCTTTTGCAAATCATCCAGGATTTAATAGAGAAAGGAGTCGTTGAGGAGACGTCTGCAAATATTTGTAATAGTCCCACTCTCCCGATTCTCAAACGGACACCCTCAGGATCCCCTGATGATCATGAGGATGTCTATCGCTTTGTGATTGATTTGCACGAAGTTAATAAAATAGTGGTTCCTCAGTTTCCAGTAGTTCCAGATATTACTATGCTTCTAACAATGATTCCTTCAACTGCTAAATTCTTTTCTGTTATTGATTTAAAAAATGCCTTCTTCAGTATTCCTATCCATCCAGATAGTAGATATCTGTTTGGGTTCACCCTCACTGGTAGGAGCTTTAGATTCTGTCGAGCTCCTCAGGGCTACACAGAGAGCCGAGCATTTATAGTCAGGCATTGAAAGGTCAGTTGGATTCCTTGTCACGTCCTACAGGTAATGTACTGGTGCAGTGTGATGACGATCTCCTTATAGCTTCTGATACGGAGCAAGGTTGCAAAGACAGCACTGTTAAACTATTGTTACATTTGGCACATCATGGACATAAAGTTTCTCATTCTAAATTTCAGTATTGTCGAAGAAGAGTAGGAGGTTGACCCTGAGCGTATCAGTACTATTGTTAAAATGCCCCTTTCACAGACTCAAAAAGATGTGCGCGCTTTTATTGGTATCACTTCCTATTGTCGGCAGTGGCTACCTAACTACTCCCTACTAATTAAACCTTTGCTTGCACTAACAACGAAAGAAGTGCATGAGCCTTTGCCTTGGACGCCTGAATGTCAGCAGTCTTTTGAGCAATTGAAAACTGTGCTTTGTTCGGCTCCAGTACTCGGCACATCCAATTACAATAAACCGTTTGTGTTGAACGTCCATGAGTTGGCTGGTTGTGCGCTTTCTGTCCTAACACACATATTTGGAGATAAGCAACGGGCGTGTGCTTATTTTTCTGCTGTGCTTGATCCTGTTGCGAGAGCCCTCCCGAGTTGTCTAAGAGCGGTCGCGGCTGTGGCCACTTCGATCAGGCAATCGGCTGGACTCGTACTTGATACTGACCTCACAGTCATGGTACCCCATGATGTGGATACGCTTTTGAATAAGACAAAGCCACAGCACCTCACCAGTGCACGTCTTACTGGCTATGAACTGACATTGTTTGCGAAACATATTACGATTAAAAGATGTGCCACTCTGAATCCAGCCACGTTACCACCCCTCCCTTCCGAAAGTGATGAAACTGACAAACATGACTGTATCTTCCGGATGGAAGAAGAGACGAAAGGACGGGTAGGCTTGACTGATGTTCCCTTATCTGACCCACATGGGGAACTATATGTCGATGGCTCTTGTTCTAAATTACTAGATGGCACCACCACTGCAGTGTATGCTATTACCACACTGCGTACAGTGGTAGAGGCATCGCAAGTCCCTTATCAGTCAGCCCAAGCTGCTGAGTTAGCTGCCCTTATTCGAGCTTGTGAATTGAGCGAGGGACTGGTTGTCAATATTTATACTGACAGCCAGTATGCCTTCGGGGCCGCCCATAATTTTGGGCGACTCTGGGCAGAGAGTGGGTTCCTTACTTCTCACGGGACCAGGATTCAGCATGGGCACCTCATATTGGGGCTTTTGTCTGCTTTGACACTCCCTACGAAATTGGCAATCGTGAAGTGTAGCGCCCATAAGAAAGTTACTGATGTCGTAGGTAGGGGAAATACTTTTGCTGATCAGACAGCTAAAGAAACGGCCTGGACAAAAATGAAAAGAATGTTTGTAGCAGGTCCCGCTAGGTGGGTCCCTGAAGTCGTTATGTTTGAAGACACTCTTGAGAATGTGAAAGAGATACAAAGTGAGGCCACAATAGAAGAATTAGTAGTGTGGCAGGAAAGTACAGCACAATTGAAGGATGAAGGATGTTGGATTGATAAGTCGGGGAAGCAGAGATGGATGTTCCCTGATGCATATGTTCTCCCTATGGTTGCGATGGTCCATGGTCCAGCCCATATTAGTGCTAAGGGTATTTGCAAGTTGTTGGACCCTGTAAGGAAGAATGACAATATCCCTAAGACAGCTGCGCACTTAGTGAAGTACTGTATGGTGTGCATGATGCACAATCCTGGAAAGGGTACCCCTACACCGCCTGGACATTTTGCACTGCCCACTTTTCCTTTTGAGGTCCTTCAATTGAACTATATAGAACTGGAGGGATGCAATAATTTGAAGTATATTTTGGTGGTTTTATGTGCATTCAGTAAATGGGATGAGGCTTATCCCACTAAGGACAATACAGCCATTACGACTGCAAAGGTACTCATGAAGGAGTTCTTTCCTCATTTCGGCTTGCCCCGTTTGATGTGGAGTGATAACGGAAGTAATTTTAATGCGAAAGTGATCCAATTGATTTGTGATGGTTCGCACATAAAGCAGATGTTTCATGCTGCCAACCATCCACAGTCAGAAGGTCTGGTTGAGAAGTACAATGGTACTCTCAAACTCAAATTGGCAAAAATACAGGACAGGGTTAAAATGGCCAGATGCTTTACCGCTAGCTCTTTTGTCAACAAGAACTACAGCACACTCTAGAACAGGATTGTCACCGTATGAGGTCGTGTTCGGACGCCCGGCATATGTCTGGGGCGTCCCGCGCCCTCGACGGTTTTACGATATTGAGTACCCATTGTTAATCGATTATCTTGGCCAGCTAACTGAAAGTTTGCGTTCTATTCACCAACAGGTCCGGGATACCCTGTCAGCTGCACCAGAGGGGCCCGGATACAACATCCAGCCTGGCGATTTTATATTGGTGACAAACTTTCAGAGGAAGAAAAGCTTGGAGCCGCGGTGGAGGGGGCCAGAGCAGGTCCTGCTAGCAACGCGCACAGCAGTGAAGGTCGCTAGCCGTAAGAACTGGATACATGCGACTCATTGTCGCAGAGTCCCTTTGCCTTTGCCCTATGATCAGTGGGTGAAGGACGGCATTGAGGACTCCAAGACTGAATAGGTGCCTCGGTTTGTCCCGTTTAGTGATGCCTAGCTAATTTGGACTCAAACGGATCAGGAGAATGAAAATGTGCTGAATGCTGCTGTTCCTCCGGAAATACAAGCCATTAAGGAGCCGTTGTTTGTTGATCCAACAGTTCCTGGGGCTGCCAGGTACAATTTGCGCCCTCGGCTGAGGGACAGTGCATCCAAGGAGAAAAAAGATTAGGGATGTACTGCGTAAGATAGGTTGTACTGACACTACAGTACCAACGGAGATTCATTGAGTTTGATGAAAAATTGCTTGTTTTAGTTTAGTTGTTTGAACATTAGATAGGCATAGTATACCCTGAAGGTATACCAACATGACCGACATGGGATACAAGCTTAGGACAGAGCAAGCTCCACCGCCGGTGCTCAAGAGAGCCAACGTATTGATGGACAATAGGAGCCTGTACCAGTGAGGCTCTGAAGGACACTGGGAACTTACATATTTCCTTTTACATTTTTGCCCCCATTTATCACTCGTAATGCATTCCTTTGGTAGGTTGGTTGGTAGGTTGGTTGCGGAGGAAGAGCAGCCGATGGTTCTTATTGCTCAACATAATGTGGTGTGGACCCGTAAAAGAAAATAGATTTATGTGATTTCTGCAGCTTTGTTGATGACAATCCTCTGTGGGGTGTTGTGGGTCTTGGAAAATGCTTACAGTGTACCTTCACGCAGGTACAGGTAAAGGTTGTACAGGTCTTTCTCCAAAAAGAAATAAGAGTGTAGGTTTGAGTAATATATTTTTGGAGACGCATAAGAAATTTTTCGGTAATGGTACAGCATGCTACCCCACAGACTCTGTTACTAGTTTATGGACTACATATCCCTTTAGTGAATTATACATACACCGAACCCCCTGACCTTGTAGAGATAAAAGGAGTGTTTGGATCTGATTATTCAGGACCATGCCTGTACCATCGAAAACCACTTGGGGAGGGTTATCCCGGCTGTGATAAAAACACCTATTGTGATAATTTCTATATGAAAGAACAGAATATAACATTAGTAGGTTGGCATTACAAACAGTTGATGGTCCCCCGACAGGCAGGTTATTATCCTGCTTGTTGTCCTAATATCAATAGTACTGACACCTCATTGTACATCAATTGTTCAGGGTTAGTGATGCATAGAGAGACACTCCCTTTAGTAAGAGCAGATGATCCAAGTACAGTCGGAACGAATACTTGGTATTCCGCAGTGGATTATGATGGGCCGATTTATGCACACCCAGGGTTTTTCTATTTGTCTAATGGGACTTACTCTAATGTTTATAATGGAACAAATGATGTGGCTCTTGGGATGGTGTTGCCTCTGGGTCTACCTTGTAAGCGTGCGAGACCTAAGGTGAAGTGGGTGAAAAGAACACTGACGAAGGAGTTTTGTGAGGGTGTAACAGATACCGAGATCAACAATTATAGTAATGGTATTACCTTCGGATATATTATGTCTTCTATTTTTACACTGGGTGGAACTGCCATGGCAAGAGGTGAAAAGGCTCGAAAGTATTGTGGGTGTAAGTTGCAAATATTATCCAATACGACTGTGGCAGCTCTGCGTGACATCACCACTCAGTTAGAAAGCAAGCGGATTTATTCCGAGCAGACTAGATATGCTGTGGATTGTATTTTGGCTAAGAATGGTGGTGTGTGCGCAGTAGTTGGCGACCAGTGCATAGTCAGGATAATAAATATGGAAAAGAATATTACCAAGCATATTCTAGATATTCTAGAAAATGTCAAGGGGATGGAAAGTGGAAATTGGAATTGGTCTCTTCATGGTGGCTGGGGCTGGATCCTTGAGAAAGTAATTTACCTTATTGCTATATTGGTGTTTTGTTGTGTTCTTGTTCAATGCCTGCCTGTATGTTGTACCTATTGTACCAGCCTTCTTACCCCCAAAAGACAAATATCGATTCATGACACAAATGCTGCAATTATGGTCCAGAAGGAAATTGATGACCTCATGCAGATAGATGAGGGCATCTTTGAGACTTCTTCCCTTCTTACAGTCTCTCTTCCTGATGCTGAAAGTATGGAGTGCTCCTAAAAAGGTCACTTATGATCGTATTGAATTATATGTTCTTTGCTATTTTAGTAGAAAATGTTTAGCTCATGCTAAAAAGAGGGTCTGTTAGAATAGAAAAAATCATGTTTGCGCATTGTTCTATGTATGTTAGCATTCGCGCCGCAATTTTCTATCTAGGCGCCATTGTGAATCATGATCGAAACTAATCCTTTGCTATTTCTGAGAAACGGCCTCTGCTAGGTTTCGTTTCTCCAAGGTTTGGTTTTGCTTCACTAATGAATAGACTGTTCTTATTAGCGCATACCTTTCTCACTAGATATAGGCCTTCTCCCACTTGTCTGAAGACGGACCCGCGTGCAGTGGCCTTGGACTCTGCAACTTTGTAAGATATGAGTACTGAGATTGTTTTTTTCTCTCGTTTGCATTGCTTTACAGCACCTGCCTGGAAAATTCCACTATGGGCGTGTTCTAGCCCAGTTACAAAATGTACTAAATGTATCTCTATGCTTGTGGACTTTAGTCCCTCTGCAGCACTCCTTAGAGACTGGGAAGACCGGGCTCCGCTCTGAGTGTACTCTGAATAAACAGATATTGATGTATTCTCTACTGTCTGGCCGACTCTTCATTTGGTATGGAAGGCTGAGAGGTGGTTGTGAGTGACCCAGGTGACCCTAAGCAGGCCACTTCCTTCAATGGCAAATTGATTTATATGTGAAAATACCCTTTTTGTGAATTCCTTGTGTTCACAAATCAAGATATTGTCACGCATAAGTTGAATTTATATGTGGAAATTATTTTGTGGGTTAGGCCCGACAAGTACATAAAATTATTCCTAATTGCATTCATGTATTTTACCGCATAAAACTTGAATTCCTGTTCTAATACAGCTAGTTCAGGTAATCTGGCTCTGCATTTTCTAGACATTTAGAGGCTACTCGCATAGAATTAAAGACTAAATAACACGCAGAGTTGTTCAACCCTACAGTTAGTGGCTTAAGTTCCTGTTCTAATTATTTCAAAACGATTCCGAATAACATTCCCAGCACCTATACTTTTTACAGTCTATGCGTACTGTTTTTAAACTTTGCATGCAAAACAGACACATTTTCTACCTGTGAAGAAGTTTGCTCAAGGCACCGCTCTTTATGTAATACAGGAAATTGTGTAAATCTAAATACTGAAAAGTCTTTTCTGGAGATTTGAGAGGATATTAGACCCGAAGTAGCATTCTTGTAATTTCTGCTCTGGTTAGTTGTCACAAGACATAAACTGCATTGCTTCTTATTTAGAGACAGGTGGGCCATCAGTTTTGCTTTGGTGGAACTCCCATTAGCTCAGTTGATGGAAAGTTAACTCCAGCGGCCTAACAGAGAAAGGGTCATCGAAGTAAAGCCATCACACCGCAATCTCTATTTAGAGTAGATTGTCTGATGTTTGTTTTTTTCTGTCCATCATCCCCAGAAAAACCTGGAGGTGAGGGATAGAGAAAATTCCAAAGGTGTGGTGTAGGAGGTCATTATTTATTTATTTATTTTGCTTTTAAATGACAAACTACCACAAGAAGAAGGTGCAAGGCTCTCAAAACCAAACTTTTTTTAACCATGATTCCAGTTCCTCTCAAAGTACAGAGATAAGCGCTAGGCCAGTTGTCATCTCTTAAGTAGGATGCAATACCAGCCATCAAGGTGGTGGACATTAAGGGCTTTATTACGAGTTTGGCAGTCTGGACTGCCATATCGGCAGTGGCGGTCCGAGCGTGGTGAGCTTGGCGGTCTGTCTGCCGTATTACGAGTTGGGCGGATCGCCTTAGGGAAGACCGCCGCTGGACCGCCGACCGATGGGTTTGCGTTCGGGGAAAGGATGCTGCTATAGGGCGATACCAGGGAGCTGCACCACCGTCTGTATTACGAGTTGCCTGTTCCACGAGCGGGCCGCAGCGGTCCAACCGCCTGCTTCACGGTGGCAGTCTTGAAGGATTTGCGGTGCGTACTCACCCCTTTCTTCTTCTTCCAGGCAGATTCCGACATGGATCCCTTTCGCCAGGTCCCCCCTTCACAGCAGGATCTTCACGTTCTACTGTTTGGACATTCTTGAAATTATTTGACTTGCAGTTTGAAAAATTTACCTTGCAGAATCTTCATTTCTGAACAGATTGAGGTCTGACTTCATCAAGCAAAGATGCTTGACCAAACTCACCACAATAATTAAGACGTGGCTTTTAGAACTAGACACAATGCTCCAGATGTGGCTTCCTGAGGTGAACAAAGTACTTCAGATGAGACATCCTCAACTGGGCACAGTACTCAAGATGAGGCCTCCAGAACCAGACACGGTACTCCACATACATTCTCTAGATCATAAGATGCGGCCTTTAGAACTGGACACAATGCTCCAGATGTGGCTTCCTGAGGTGAGCAAAGTACTCCAGATTAGACATCCTCAACTGGGCACAGTACTCAAGATGAGGCCTTCAGAACCAGACACAGTACTCCACATGCATTCTCTAGATCGCAAGATGTGCCCTCCTGAACTGGAGGCAATACTCCAGAGGTGGGTGTGATTATCCAAATTTAGTTTTCAGAGTGGGCACAATGCGCCATATAAGGCCTCATATGTTCCAGAATACCACATGTGTGCCCTCAACACAATAGTCCGATGTGACCTCAAGAACCAAGCGCAGCACTCTAGAGCTGCACCCAATGCTCCACATGTGGTTTCTTGACGTGACGGCTTCAGTTACTTTTTTCTGATAGGACACATCCCATAACCACACCTTCAGTTCGACCAATTAACTTTTCCCTTAAATGCGGAGTTCCGCAGGGATTCTCATAACCCCCCCCCTCTTTAATATTTATGTCTCTGGTGCCAACCTTGGCTATAGTCTGGTGTCGTATGCTGACGCCACCCAATAAGCTGTCTCCACCTCGAGCAGTGAGGTTGACCAGGGCTTAATCTGAGCCGGTGGTTGCAGGTGGGACCCACTGGTACTCATTTTTGGGCACTCCCGCTCATAATTACTCATCAGACTTTGACCTAGAGCAAGAGAGTGAACAAAACAAAAGGAGTAAAGGAGAAAGATGGAAAAACTGTCACAAGGGGAGAAAGCCGGGGTGACAAAGAACCTGCAAGAGTGAGATAAATGGACAGGGAGTGTCTGGTGGGGATGAAGGAGGCGCGAGGTGGAATCAAGACCAGGCAGCCTTGGTATTCATGAGGTAAAGAGACAGGAAGTGTAGGGGGTGGAAGAAAGAGGCATGAGGTGGAGTCAAGACCAGGCAGCCTCGGTGTTCATGAGATAAAGAGACAGGAAGTGTAGGGGGTGGAAGAAAGAGGCACGAGGTGGAATCAAAAGCAGGCAGCCTCGGTATTCATGAGATAAAGAGACAGGAAGTGTAGGGGGTGGAAGAAAGAGGCACGAGGTGGAATCAAAAGCAGGCAGCCTCGGTATTCATGAGATAAAGAGACAGGAAGTGAAGGGTGGTGGGAGAAAGAGGCACGAGGTGGAGTCAAGACCCTACAGCCTTGGCATTTGACTCCCAACATTCAATAGTGCAGGCAGCAGGCTTGCGAGAAAACCCTTGTGCCCGGCACTTATTCTTTTACAAATAAAGCAGGGTGGAGGACAATAAAGCGGACTGTCTGACAATGAACAGACAAGAGCAGAATTCTTTTGTTTGGAAACCTTGCGCAGTCTTGGTCCCAGGGACGGTGGCCCAGCCCCTCCTATGAATTGTAGGCTGAGGGCGCTCCGCTAAGGACCCCCCTCCATCTCCCGGGCCCCCACAGTATGTGCATCCATTATTGATGCGGTGTGTGACGGGGATGGGGCTGCGGAGGGCAGAGCACCGCTTCCCATCCCCGGATGGGGAGACACCGCTGGTTGCCTTGGTAACAGGCCGGCTCTCCTCTCCCTTTCATGTCTCAGTGAATTGGCTGCCTCATGATGGGGGAGGGGCGGGGATTCCCTCTCCTGGAGGAAGCGCCCTCACACCAGCGCGCCCGCTCGCACTACTCCTCCCTCTCACCTTTCACGGGTGGCTCTCCCGTCTCCCCCTCCCCCTCCTGTATCTTCTTTCTCCATCATCCTTTCGTCTCACTCTCCCCTCCGTCTCTATCCCTCGCTCCCTTCTCTCACCCTTACCTTCTCTCCTCACCTCAGCTTGTGTTTCCTTCCTCCCTCCCTCCATCTTCTCGCCTTCCATCTCTTTCCTCGCTCCCCGCATCCATCCACACTCTTCCCTCCTGGTGTCCACGCCCTGCCTCTCTCTCCTTCTCTCTCAACCCCCCTCTCCATTTCCATCTCTAGCTCTTCCCCCCCCCCCTCCACCTCACACATTTCCTCCTTGTCTTTTGCATGTTTTCTCTTCCCTCGACCTTTCATCCCATCTGTTCCATGGTCTTCTCTCAGCCCTCCTCTTCCCCTTTCTCCTTCTTGAACTCATCCCCCTTGTCTCTTTCCTTCCCCCTTCTTACCTCTCCCCGTACCTGCCTCCCGTCCCCCGTACCTTAAGAAGCGCTGCAGACTCAGGGTCCCTCTAGCGCCCCCCATTTCATCTCTCCAACCCCCGGACTCCAAGCAGCTCTCCGACATCCCTCCCTCTCCCCATCCACTGCCGCTCGCTCCTTTCTACCTCCTGTCTCTGCGCCTCTTCTGTCATTTCTTAATTTTCGCTCCCTCCCTCATTTCTTCTCCGCCCTCCACTCTCTCGATGCGTTTGCCTTCATCTGCTGAGTCCTATGTTATTCCCTCTGTTCCGCTCACCTGGGTCGCCCCCCTCCTCCTTGGACTCTACCTCTAACCCCCCCCACGCTCCCTGTGTTATTGTCGTGTCCACCTGCACGTGGGTGGAGGGAGGGCTCTCACTTTCGCATCCTCGCTTCACCCTGTCCTTTCACCCATTACTGTCTCTTCCCTCCCTCCCACCTCTCTCTTCTCCGAGTCCACCCGCTCCTCTCTCACCCCTTCCTTTTCTTTTCTCTCCCCGCTATTCCTTTTCCCCTATAGTGGAGAGGTGTGGTGCAGCGGCCAGGGCAGCTGACTCCGGAGCACAGGGTTCACGGTTCGATCCCCGGCTCCGGCGGCAGCTCAGCTCAGCACCATGTGACTCTGGGCAATAGCTCACTTAATTTCCACTACGGCCCCCAGCGCCTTGAGACCCGTAAGGGTGAGTAGCTGCGCTATATAAAAACGGACTTACTTACTTACTTACCCCTCACCCTCTCTCTTTCTCCCTCTTCGGCCCCTCCCTTCTCCTCTCACGCCTTCCATTTTCCCCTCGCTTCTCTACCCGGTTCAACCCTCCCCGTTCATTTTCCCCAAAAGCCCCCTCTTTCCTCACTCACCCTTTCCCCTTCTCCTTGGCTCCTGTCGCTCGCCCACTCCTGCCCCAGCCTCACCACAATGAATGACACACGTGATGTTCACTCCCTCTGTGTCCCCACCACCTCCCCCCTCTCAGGTTTGCCTCCCACTCGGGCACCACCAGCGAAAGCGAGGTGCATCCGCTCCCCCAAATTTACATGGTCCCATAACTGCTCTGGACAGTGCTTCGGGGCTACACGTCTGGCATGAAGCACTATACAAACGTATTCCCCACGCTCTCTGTGCCTCATCTGTGCCGCGCCCTTGCTGGGAGGCACGAGTGGAGTTTACGCCTAATCGGAAGGGGGTACGAGGCACACCCCAGGCATGGCACAGAGGGCATCTTCTGGGTCCATGCAGAGGCCTTGCCCGCAACAGAAGACGCCAAGACAAGGATGGGCAGGGAACAGTGTGCCTGGTGGCGAGTAGAGGGGCGAGGAGGGACAGGAGGGGCAGGTGGGCAGGTGACAACCTGCACACAATAAAAAGAACGTGCCCTGCAACCTTCAGTCTGTTTTGGGCCCCGCCCCCTTCCCCCACCTCTCGCCCGAGGCAGGGAGCATGGGGCAGTAATGGACATCAGACTGGTGTCATGAAAGAAGTGCTAGTGAAAGACACGATTCTTACACTTCTGTGGGCTGTTTTGGGGTTCAACAGTCTTCTGGCGAAAACAAGCATATGCAATGCAATAGGTCTCGCGTTTACGAGAGTTTGAGCTATTGGCAATGCAACAGCTTTTACACTTAAAGCGGACCGAGCTGCTAAAATAAAGAAACGCAACCGCTATAGTTAAAGCGGACCACCATGAGTAAGTATAATAAAAAATAAAAGCGGGCGGCGTGCTACGACATAGTGGGTGGTATGGGGCAAATCATTAAACAAAGTAGTGCCAAGAGCCAAGATAAAGCAGACCGTGTAACAAGACAAGTAAAAGGTCCAGTCGTTATGGGAGGTAACAAATGCAGACACAGCGTTACCAAGGAGGGGCTAACAAGCCTAATAATGACTCGGAAGCCAGCGTTTACGAAGGACAATGACACAAGCCAATTAAAAATATGGGCGGAGAGTGGGCGGGGCTTCAAAGCCATACTCCAATACTGCATGCCTCGCAGCAACGCAAGCGCTGCCCAGGCTCGAACTAAAAAGCTTTGGCTGTGTTCTGTTTTGTCCACTGTCCACAGAGGACCAGGTACATTTCAAACACAATTTTTGGTATATTTTTGGTTGCTCATCAGGTCAGTCCTTTGGCTTTTTGGTTGAAATTTCTTCGCACGTGGAAGAAGGCTCCCGTTTTTCCTTCATCCTATCTGAAACCAGATGTTGCTGATGCTTGTCACCGGCTTCAATCCGAAGCCCTCGCGAGATATGCCACAAGGACAGCCAGAACATGAGGTCAAGATAAAGCAGACTGTGTAACAAGACAAGTAAAAGGTCCAGTCGTTATGGGAGGTAACAAATGCAGACACGGCGTTACCAAGGAGGGGCTAACAAGCCTAATAATGACTCGGAAGCCAGCGTTTACGAAGGACAATGACACAAGCCAATTAAAAATATGGGCGGAGAGTGGGCGGGGCTTCAAAGCCATACTCCAATACTGCATGCCTCGCAGCAACGCATGCGCTGCCCAGGCTCGAACTAAAAAGCTTTGGCTGTGTTCTGTTTTGTCCACTGTCCACAGAGGACCAGGTACATTTCAAACACAATTTTTGGTATATTTTTGGTTGCTCATCAGGTCAGTCCTTTGGCTTTTTGGTTGAAGTTTCTTCGCACGTGGAAGAAGGCTCCCGTTTTTCCTTCATCCTATCTGAAACCAGATGTTGCTGATGCTTGTCACCGGCTTCAATCCGAAGCCCTCGCGAGATATGCCACAAGGACAGCCAGAACATGAGGTTCAATACATCTGTGATTCTCTGCTGACTTGAGGCCACCTTCAGTTTTTGACCCCCTGCAAAGATTATCCCCCTGGTGACCATTCCCGGGAAGAGGCCCCTACACTTGTTGCTCCCTCATGAGCCTGGTGGCTTCTCAAAGGGGTATACTGTTCCACCTGTGTCGGGAGTAGTGCAAAGGACTTACGGAGACTACATATGTTCAGGAAAGGAAGGCGCACTCCATATAATGCAGGGTCGCCTATAGTTTGACTTCCTGCGCCTGAGCGCTCGCTGTCACCTGGGGGCGGTGTTCCTCGACAGACAGGCACAAATGGTGGTGGCTGAACGACAGAACTCAGTATTGGGCAAAATACATCAAACTTGGGTTTCTATTTCATACAACAAAACAAAGGTCATGGTTTTAAGGAAATGGGCGTGGCTAAGCCCTGTAAGCTGCCCTTCCTAAGATGGTGGTCTCTACAGGCGATGTTATTCAAGGTTTCTAACCCGAGGGTTTTCCTGTGATGTGATTTCCCGTTTCAATCAAGAAGAGGGAATCTTTTCCAAGAGAATGATGCTTTGTAAATAGGCCTGGGCGGAAAACTACGCTACGCTCGCGTAGTTTGCGCAACTACGCGCTACGCGAATTGCACGTAGCACAGTGCAAAAATGCGTAGCGTAGCGGGCATTTTTTGCTTGCTCGCGGTCCTCAACGTCAAGTTGGCGACCGCGAGCGAGCAAAATGACATCCCGGCGAGACTTTTTCCTCGTTCGCGATCAGCAACATCAAGTTGCCGATCGCGAGCGTGGAAAATAAACCTCCCGGCGAGATTCTCAACGCGGGGAGGTCAGGTTTCTCATTGCGAGTGGTCGCGTATGCTCGCAACCGCTCGCGATGAGAAACTACCAGTCCGCGTTGAGAAAACTGCAGCTCGAGTACAAATCTACTCGAGCGGCAGAACACTGACTCGCTTGCACTGTGCAAGATGCCGTTTGCAATGATTGCACAGTGCGGACAAGCATCCGGCACTGTGCAATCATTGCGAACAGCATTTCCTACCGCACTACGCAGTTCGCGTAGTGCTACGCAGTTCGCGTAGTGCTACGCGTAGCTCGCGTAGTGCGAAGTGCACTTCGCGTAGCTACGCGTAGCGCTACTACGCGAACTACGCCCAGGGTTATTTGTAATATCGTTGTTGATTTATTCTTCATCTCGTTCTTCGTCCCCTTGCTTCACATGTTAGCCCTGATTTTGCTTCCAGCAGTTGGGACTTCTCCTGGGGTCCCCTTCCGTGTTTCCTTGCCCAGCTCCTTTCTCCTTCATGATGCCAGGAGGAGTTTGGTGACTTGCTAATCCCGCCAGTGTTGCTCTTCATCCAAGACCCACAAGATTGCCAGGAGATTTTTTACCAATTGCATTTCTTCTGATTGGGCCCTCTTAAGGAGATACCTGACACCTTTCACGTGCACTGGTCTGTGCAGGGTGGCCCTGTTGCTGCTGGGAGGAGTCGCCCCTCCCTCTGTGATCAATAACTGGACTCAGAAATCCAGTCCTCAATACCCGCCCACTAAGAATGGTGAGAAACAAAGCAGAAACTGCGAGTGAGATCACCTGGGACCGAGAGGTTCAGGGACGTCACATCTAATGTGCAGGAGACTGCCAGCACTTACCTGCTGAGGTGAGGAGACATCGCGGACGCAGTCCCTGAGAGAGATATCTAGAGACAAGACCGCGTAGCGCATCATCATCACGCGAATGCGCCATCTCCTCATGGAAACTAAAAAATGCAGACGAGCAAAAAGCACATTGTGACAAGTACGCCAAATGCTATACAGGGCTCTAAAAAAAAGAAATCTAACAGCCAGCTTTCCTGTTACTAAAATCAGTGCTAGCCTTTTCCATCAATGGAAAATAAAAATATCCATTTCTATCTGTCTCAGTCGTAGCAACTAAACTCATTATATATAATTCATATACATACAAGCTTGTCAGGCTAGCTCAATCTAGATAATCTTAACATAAACTGTAGGGGAACGTGGAATTTTAATTGGCAAATCGAACACACACCACAAGTCAGTAAGTACCGTTACCTCCCGTCCCTCCCTTGGGAGTAGGACTAGGAGTAATGCCATTATCGATAGTAATGGACGCATTCCTCTCAAGCACCCACCGGATGTTCCCGCAGGAGTGAGCTGGACGCGGATTGCTGGTTCCCAACTCCACCGCCAGGCTCAAGTGGCCCCATTCAAGATATTTCAAACAAGGCAACTCTAGCCCAAAGGGGGAACGGGGGATGGAAGAAAGAGACGCCTGCGGATCCTTGGACTCTCAGGACCCTTCTTGAAAGACTGCCAACTGGAGGAGCACTCGGGTTCCACTCCCAGGAGGGTGAGATCCAGGTTAGTTATGTGACCATATATACTAACACCTTCTCTTAGCCCTTCATACAATGTTAGACCTGTTCATCCCCTTCCCCGCCTACACTTGTGGTCCTCTATAGTGTGTTGTTGGGAAAGAGTTGGAGGGACAGGAATCTCCGGAGCTGGCCTTCCTGAATACACACGCACCATCTGAGGGTGTTCACTCAGTCTACAGGCTATGAATGCAACTACATTCATTATGCAATTTATAGAACAGTGTGCATACCACAAGGTGTACCAGGAAGCATCGTGCACCTAATAATCAATGTCTGGTGAAAAATAAGGTAAGGTTACAAAACGTATACGCTAACTATACATTTGGTAGCATGTCACTAACGTATATATATATATATTGATTAACGTAACCTTAGAACAAGTCTGCAGGCAACTTGGTAAGTTCACACCACTCACCCGTTACCTTGTGCATAGTTTACAACATCATAAGCATTCAATACAACATATACCTGGCAGTAACCTATTTTGCCAGATATTATTTTATGCATGCCATAGTCACTTATATGTTTACAATGTCAGAATAGCTTTCAGATAATAACTAATCAAAAGTTTATTCTCTATTTCAGTGCACCCTTGTTTTTGTTGCAGGACGCAAGTAACAGAGCTTGCCCACATAACTAACTCAATAGCAGTCAGAGCACAGGAAGTAAAAAACAACAAGCCCAGCCCAGTTAAGTAACTTGCAGGCACGCGAGCACCGCTACCGCCTTTAATTTTCTAATTTTGCAATATTTCTTGTCCCCCCGGGTTTTGTGATCCAGGAATGCTGCAGCGGAGAAGACACGGACGAACGCCAGGAAATCGCAACTGAAAATGCAGAGGAACTCGACGGAGCAGGTGAGTCGAATTGGAGAGGCTAAGGTCCGTAGAAAGACTAGAACGACAAGTGTCATTTCCGGTCTTGGACGCGCCTAAATAATAACTCCAATTCAAGATGGCTGCTTGATCACACAAGTTTAAGCAAGACTTCGGTCCTGAAACACAGGCGTGCTCATGTTTTCCCCCACATCGCCGGGGTCCCTCATATGCACGCAATGCGCTTTGGCAGGAAAAGGGGCAGCGTTTTTACCCATAACAGGACTGAAGGTGTGCATACTAACGGCGATGATCTGACAGGCCTGACAGTTACAAGAAGGATCAAATTAAATATTGTAGTTGAGTTATCTTACCTGTCATAAATATTGGAACCAGCACTATATTGAGAACAGAGATGGTCATAAATTGGCAGGAAAAATAACGTAAGTACAGTTTTCACGAATCCTAAGCTGCACGTCTAAAGGTACATGGTACTCTGCGCTCCAAGGACCATGAATAGTTCAATTTTGGAGCTCGAGTCATACGCAACTTGATGACAGGTGCTCCATTCTGTATGTTCATTAAGTCTGAATTGTACCAATCTCAGCACGTCAATCCATTTACTCTAACATAGATCCAGAATTGAGGTCAAGTCTCCCCATCACAGGCTGAAGTTCTTTCTACAATGCCTTCCACCTTATGTGGTTAGATGACTGTCTGATTTCACTAAGAAGAAGCACCAGAATGGCTTTGGGGGTTTTGACATTTTGTATAGTTTGCCTCCAATAAATCCAATCAGTGGGACGTCTGAGTGAGGAGTGCAGTGGGGCACTGGCAGGCGGCTTACATGGAGACACTGCCGGAGCACCCCACCCCCAATAGATCTTCACGCATTACACAAGAGACAAGTAGGAGATTAGACATTAACTCACAAAGTCATTGCACACAAGCTAGGTGGCACAATAGAGATGGATTCTTG
The DNA here is from genome assembly GCA_963921515.1 of Calotriton arnoldi. Classification (NCBI taxonomy): domain Eukaryota; kingdom Metazoa; phylum Chordata; class Amphibia; order Caudata; family Salamandridae; genus Calotriton; species Calotriton arnoldi. The sequence continues at coordinate 6,504,148 of CAWUFW010000013.1, read as the reverse complement.
CATGCATTGGAGAAGAAGCCGGAACACCGTGCTGATAAATCCATAAGTGCATTGCACAAGAGGGGGGTGCCACAAAACAGATAGACCCTTCTTTTAATTGCAGAAGACACAGGTAGCACAGCGCTGATGGGTCTGCACATGCATGTTAGAAGAGGCATGTAGCACACCGCTGATGAGTCCGCACATACATGTTTGAAGAAGCAGGTAGCACAGCTCTGGTGAATCCTCGCATGCATATTAGAAGAGGCAGGTAGCACAGCGCTGATGAATCCGCACATGCACATTAGAAGAGACCGGTAGCACAGCGCTGATGAATCCGCACATGCATATTAGAAGAGACCGGTAGCACAGCGCTGATGAATCCGCAGATGAATTGCACAGGGATGAGGTAGCACAGCGCTGATGAACCCACGGATGTATTGCACAGGGATGAGGCAGCACAGTGCTGATTAATACGCGCATGCAATGCAGAAGAGATTAATATCACAGTGCTGACGAACCCACGGATGAATTGCACAGGGATGAGGTAGCACAGCGCTGATGAACCTACGGATGAATTGCACAGGGATGAGGTAGCACAGCGCTGATGAACCCACGGATGAATTGCACAGGGATGAGGTAGCACAGTGCTGATGAACCCGCGGATGAATTGCACAGGGATGAGGTAGCACAGTGCTGATGAACCCGCGGATGAATTGCACAGGGATGAGGCAGCACAGCGCTGACAAATCCGCGGATGAATTGCACAGGGATGAGGCAGCACAGTGCTGATTAATACGCGCATGCAATGCAGAAGAGATTAATATCACAGCGCTGACGAAACCGCGGATGAATTGCACAGGGATGAGGTAGCACAGTGCTGATGAACCCGCGGATGAATTGCACAGGGATGAGGCAGCACAGTGCTGATGAACCCGCGGATGAATTGCACAGGGATGAGGCAGCACAGTGCTGATGAACCCACGGATGAATTGCACAGGGATGAGGTAGCACAGCGCTGAGGCACCCAACGATGAATTGCACAGGGATGAGGCAGCACAGTGCTGATGAACCCGCAGATGAATTGCACAGGGATGAGGTAGCACAGTGCTGACGAACCCACAGATGAATTGCACAGGGATGAGGCAGCACAGTGCTGACGAACCCGCAGATGAATTGCACAGGGATGAGGTAGCACAGCGCTGATGAACCCACGGATGTATTGCACAGGGATGAGGCAGCACAATGCTGAGTAATACGCGCATGCAATGCAGAAGAGATTAATATCACAGTGCTGACGAACCCACGGATGAATTGCACAGGGATGAGGTAGCACAGCGCTGATGAACCCACGGATGTATTGCACAGGGATGAGGCAGCACAATGCTGAGTAATACGCGCATGCAATGCAGAAGAGATTAATATCACAGTGTTGATGAACCCGCGGATGAATTGCACAGGGATGAGGTAGCACAGTGCTGATTAACCCGCGGATGAATTGCACAGGGATGAGGTAGCACAGCGCTGACGAACCCGTGGATGAATTGCACAGGGATGAGGTAGCACTTCGCTGACGTACCCGCGGATGAATTGCACAGGGATGAGGCAGCACAGTGCTGATTAATACGCGCAATCAATGCAGAAGAGATTAATATCACAGCGCTGACGAACCCACGGAAGAATTGCACAGGGATGAGGTAGCACAGTGCTGATGAATCCGCGGATGAATTGCACAGGGATGAGGCAGCACAGTGCTGATCAACCCGCAGATGAATTGCACAGGGATGAGGCAGCACAGTGCTGATCAACCCGCGGATGAATTGCACAGGGATGAGGCAGCACAGTGCTGATGAACGCACGGATGAATTGCACAGGGATGAGGCAGCACAGTGCTGATGAACCCACGGATGAATTGCACAGGGATGAGGCAGCACAGTGCGGACGAACCCGCAGATGAATTGCACAGGGATGAGGTAGCACAGCGCTGATGAACCCATGGATGAATTGCACAGGGATGAGGCAGCACAGTGCTGATGAACCCGCGGATGAATTGCACAGGGATGAGGCAGCACAGTGCTGACGAACCCGCAGATGAATTGCACAGGGATGAGGCAGCACAGTGCTGATTAATACGCGCATGCAATGCAGAAGAGATTAATATCACAGTGCTGATGAACCCGCGGATGAATTGCACAGGGATGAGGTAGCACAGTGCTGATGAACCCGCGGATGAATTGCACAGGGATGAGGTAGCACAGCGCTGACGAAACCGCGGATGAATTGCACAGGGATGAGGTAACACAGCGCTGACGAACCCGTGGATGAATTGCACAGGGATGAGGCAGCACAGTGCTGATTAATACGCGCATGCAATGCAGAAGAGATTAATATCACAGTGCTGACGAACCCGTGGATGAATTGCACAGGGATGAGGTAGCACAGTGCAGATGAACCCGCGGATGAATTGCACAGGGATGAGGTAGCACTGTGCTGACGAACCCACGGATGAATTGCACAGGGATGAGGTAGCACAGTGCTGATGAAGCCGTGCAGGGCCGGACTGGGACCCCAAACCAGCCCGGTCACTTGGGTCCGACCGGCTCCAGTGGGGGGGCATGTACTGACGGGAACACTGCTGCTGCGTGCGCGCTTGTTACTGGGAGCCGATTTGCTGCTGCAAAACCGGCACCCAGTAACAAAAACGGCCCCCACCGGTCCAGAACCGGCCCCCACCCTTCCGGTCCACCAGGGAAATGCCCGGTGCCCGCTAAGGCCAGTCCGGCCCTGAACCCGTGGATGAATTGCACAGGGTTGAGGTAGCACAGTGCTGATGAACCCGCGGATGAATCACACAGGGATGAGGTAGCACAGTGCAGATGAACCCGTGGATGAATTGCACAGGGATGAGGTAGCACTGCGCTGATGAACCCACGGATGAATTGCACAGGGATGAGGCAGCACAGTGCTGATGAACCCGCGGATGAATTGCACAGGGATGAGGTAGCACAGTGCTGATGAACCCGCGGATGAATTGCACAGGGATGAGGCAGCACAGTGCTGATGAACCCACGGATGAATTACACAGGGATGAGGCAGCACAGTGCTGACGAACCCACGGATGAATTGCACAGGGATGAGGTAGCACAGTGCTGATGAATCCACGCGTGCAATGCAGAAGAGATTAATATCACTGTGCTGACGAACCCACGGATGAATTGCACAGGGATGAGGTAGCACAGCGCTGATGAACCCACGGATGTATTGCACAGGGATGAGGCAGCACAGTGCTGATTAATCACGCGCATGCAATGCAGAAGAGATTAATATCACAGTGCTGACGAGACCCACGGATTAATTGCACAGGGATGAGGTAGCACAGCGCTGATAAACCCACGGATGAATTGCACAGGGATGAGGTAGCACAGCGCTGATGAACCCACGGACGAATTGCACAGGGATGAGGTAGCACAGTGCTGATGAAACCGCGGATGAATTGCACAGGGATGAGGTAGCACAGTGCTGATGAACCCGCGGATGAATTGCACAGGGATGAGGTAGCACAGCGCTGACAAACCCGCAGATGAATTGCACAGGGATGAGGCAGCACAGTGCTGATTAATACGCGCATGCAATGCAGAAGAGATTAATATCACAGCGCTGACGAAACCGCGGATGAATTGCACAGGGATGAGGTAGCACAGTGCTGATGAACCCGCGAATGAATTGCACAGGGATGAGGCAGCACAGTGCTGATGAACCCGCGGATGAATTGCACAGGGATGAGGCAGCACAGTGCTGATGAACCCACGGATGAATTGCACAGGGATGAGGTAGCACAGCGCTGAGGCACCCAACGATGAATTGCACAGGGATGAGGTTGCACAGTGCTGACGAACCCACAGATAAATTGCACAGGGATGAGGCAGCACAGTGCTGACGAACCCGCAGATGAATTGCACAGGGATGAGGTAGCACAGCGCTGATGAACCCACGGATATATTGCACAGGGATGAGGCAGCACAATAATGAGTAATACGCGCATGCAATGCAGAAGAGATTAATATCACAGTGCTGACGAACCCACGGATGAATTGCACAGGGATGAGGTAGCACAGCGCTGATGAACCCATGGATGTATTGCGCAGGGATGAGGCAGCACAGTGCTGATTAATACGCGCATGCAATGCAGAAGACATTAATATCACAGTGCTGATGAACCCGCGGATGAATTGCACAGGGATGAGGTAGCACAGTGCTGATGAACCCGCGGATGAATTGCACAGGGATGAGGTAGCACAGCGCTGACGAACCCGTGGATGAATTGCACAGGGATGAGGTAGCACAGCGCTGACGTACCCGCGGATGAATTGCACAGGGATGAGGCAGCACAGTGCTGATTAATACGCGCATGCAATGCAGAAGAGATTAATATCACAGCGCTGATGAACCCACGGATGAATTGCACAGGGATGAGGCAGCACAGTGCTGATCAACCCGCGGATGAATTGCACAGGGATGAGGCAGCACAGTGCTGATCAACCCGTGGATGAATTGCACAGGGATGAGGCAGCACAGTGCTGATGAACCCACGGATGAATTGCACAGGGATGAGGCAGCACAGTGCCGATGAACCCACGGATGAATTGCACAGGGATGAGGCAGCACAGTGCTGACGAACCCGCAGATGAATTGCACAGGGATGAGGTAGCACAGCGCTGATGAACCCATGGATGAATTGCACAGGGATGAGGCAGCACAGTGCTGATGAACCCGCGGATGAATTGCACAGGGATGAGGCAGCACAGTGCTGATTAATACGCGCATGTAATGCAGAAGAGATTAATATCACAGTGCTGATGAACCCGCGGATGAATTGCACAGGGATGAGGTAGCACAGTGCTGATGAACCCGCGGATGAATTGCACAGGGATGAGGTAGCACAGCGCTGACGAAACCGCGGATGAATTGCACAGGGATGAGGTAACACAGCGCTGACGAACCCGCGGATGAATTGCACAGGGATGAGGCAGCACAGTGCTGATTAATACGCGCATGCAATGCAGAAGAGATTAATATCACAGTGCTGACGAACCCGTGGATGAATTGCACAGGAATGAGGTAGCACAGTGCAGATGAACCCGCGGATGAATTGCACATGGATGAGGTAGCACTGCGCTGACGAACCCACGGATGAATTGCACAGGGATGAGGTAGCACAGTGCTGATGAACCCGTGCAGGGCCGGACTGGGACCGCAAACCAGCCCGGTCACTTGGGTCCGACCAGCTCCAGTGGGGGGGCATGTACTGTCGGGAACACTGCTGCTGCGTGCGCGCTTGTTACTGGGAGCCGATTTGCTGCTGCAAAACCGGCACCCAGTAACAAAAACGGCCCCCACCGGTCCAGAACCGGCCCCACCCTTCCGGCCCACCGGGGAAATGCCCGGTGCCCGCTAAGGCTAGTCCGGCCCTGAACCCGTGGATGAATTGCACAGGGTTGAGGTAGCACAGTGCTGATGAACCCACGGATGAATCACACATGGATGAGGTAGCACAGTGCAGATGAACCCGGGGATGAATTGCACAGGGATGAGGTAGCACTGCGCTGACGAACCCACGGATGAATTGCACAGGGATGAGGTAGCACAGTGCTGATGAACCCACGGATGAATTGCACAGGGATGAGGTAGCACAGTGCTGATGAACCCGCGGATGAATTGCACAGGGATGAGGCAGCACAGTGCTGATGAACCCACGGATGAATTACACAGGGATGAGGCAGCACAGTGCTGACGAACCCACGGATGAATTGCACAGGGATGAGGTAGCACAGTGCTGATGAATCCACGCATGCAATGCAGAAGAGATTAATATCACTGTGCTGACGAACCCATGGATGAATTGCACAGGGATGAGGTAGCACAGTGCTGATGAACCCGCGGATGAATTACACAGGGATGAGGTAGCACAGTGCTGATGAACCCGCGGATGAATCGCACAGGGATGAGGTAGCACAGTGCAGATGAACCCGCGGATGAATTGCACAGGGATGAGGTAGCACTGCGCAGACGAACCCACGGATGAATTGCACAGGGATGAGGTAGCACAGTGCTGATGAACCCGTGCAGGGCCGGACTGGGACCGCAAATCAGCCCGGGCACATGGGTCCGTCCGGCCCCAGTGGGGGGGGCATGTACTGACGGGAACACTGCTTCTGCGTGCACGCTTGTTACTGGGAGCCGATTTCCTGCTGCAAAACCGGCACCCAGTAACAACAAGCATTGGCATAGCCAATAGGTCTCGCTTTTGGGACCTTATAAGTATTTAGTTATGCAGCATAATATCCTTGGTGCAACAACATTAACTGTTGCATGGTTAAACACTTATAAGGCCCCAAAGGCGAGACCTATTGGCTATGCTAATGCTTGAGGTGGTGTTGAGTGGTGTTGAGGTGGTGCTTAGTGATGCTGTGGTGGTGCTGAGTGGTGTTGTGGTGGTGCTTAGTGATGCTGTTGTGGTACTTAGTGGTGCTGTGGTGGTGGTGCTTAGTGATGCTGAGGTCGTGTTTAGTGGTGCTGAGTGATGCTGTGGTGGTGGTGTGGTGGTGCTGAGTGGTGCTGTGGTGGTGCTTAGTGATGCTGTTGTGGTACTTAGTGATGCTGTGGTGGTGGTGCTTATTGATGGTGAGGTGGTGTTGAGTTGTGTTGTGGTGGTGCTTGGTGATGCTGAGGTGGTGTTTAGTGGTGCTGTGGTGGTGCTGAGTGATGCTGTGGTGGTGCTGAGTGATGCTGTGGTGGTGCTGAGTGATGCTGTGGTGGTGATGAGTTGTGTTGTGGTGCTTAGTGATGCTGAGGCTATGTTGAGTTGTGTTGAGGTGGTGCTGAGTGATGCTGTGGTGCTTAGTGATGCTGAGGTGGTGTTTAGTGGTGTTGAGGTTGTGCTTAGTGATGCTGTGGTGGTGCTGAGTGGTGTTGTGGTGGTGCTTAGTGATGCTGTTGTGGTACTTAGTGATGCTGTGGTGGTGGTGCTTATTGATGGTGAGGTGGTGTTGAGTTGTGTTGTGGTGGTGCTTGGTGATGCTGAGGTGGTGTTTAGTGGTGTTGAGGTGGTGCTTAGTGATTTTGTGGTGGTGCTGAGTGATGCTGTGGTGGTGCTGAGTGATGCTGTGGTGGTGCAGAGTGATGCTGTGGTGTACTGAGTGATGCTTAGACGAGTTTTGAATTTAATCTGTACATCCCGCTGTGTAGATAATTACACTCTAGGCACAGATAGATATGCATTATGCTGCCTTCTGCACAGCGACAAGCATGTGCAAGGCTGAGCGAGAAGGGGAAGATGTTTGACAGACTATGTACTTAGCGAGACTTTAAAATAAATGCATTTAAGCAGAGTCAAACCTAGCCCATTGTATTGGCTTGTTGACTGTTTAACTCTTTGCTGTAAGCGTCCGTGGTGGCCTCCTCGTCTGCTGACAAAACACAGGCAAATGCAGATGCAGTGGTGACGTGATGTGTGGTGGGGGAATTAAAGCGCTTGTCCGAGCGAGAGGAAAGCCAGATGGCGCCTCTGAGAAGGGAGGGGGTAGTGCGCGCAGTGTCTGTAAAACAGGAACATGTGTAGACTCTGCCTCGGCTTCCTTTAATTCAAAAGATACATTGCCTTTTGCACCATTGCGCTTCTCTAATGCAAAGAAAGAAAATGAGCAATGTAAAAACTCCTCGTCTGCTGACAAAACACAGGCAAATGCAGATGCAGTGGTGACGTGATCTGTTCCTTTAATTCAAAAGATACATTGCCTTTTGCACCATTGCGCTTCTCTGATGCAAAGAAAGAAAATGAGCAATGTAAAAACTCCTCGTCTGCTGACAAAACACAGGCAAATGCAGATGCAATGGTGACGTGATCTGTTCCTTTAATTCAAAAGATACATTGCCTTTTGCACCATTGCGCTTCTCTGATGCAAAGAAAGAAAATGAGCAATGTAAAAACACCTCGTCTGCTGACAAAACACAGGCAAATGCAGAAGCAGTGGTGACGTGATCTGTTCCTTTAATTCAAAAGATACATTGCCTTTTGCACCATTGCGCTTCTCTGATGCAAAGAAGAAAATGAGCAATGTAAAAACTCCTCGTCTGCTGACAAAACACAGGCAAATGCAGATGCAATGGTGACGTGATCTGTGGTGGGGGAGGGGGCATTAAAGCGCTTGTCCAAGCGAGAGGAAAGCCAGATGGCTCCTCTGAGAAGGGAGGGGGTAGTGTGCGCAGAGGAGCCATTAGAGAACACCCAGATGGCAGTTGCGCGCGTGCACGCCATCGTGAACGTAAGCTGGAGGCCAGCAAAAGCCTCTCTGGTAGCACTTCAAAAACCCACTTACTAAATGTCTCGGCCAGGGCAGCGCTAAGCGCTGGCTCAGGCGAGACCTAAAAACGGCCCCCACCGGTCCAGAACCGGCACCCACCCTTCCGGCCCACCGGGGAAACGCCCGGTGCCTGCTACGGCCAGTCCGGCCCTGAACTCGTGGATGAATTGCACAGGGTTGAGGTAGCACAGTGCTGATGAACCCGCGGATGAATTACACAGGGATTAGGTAGCACAGTGCTGATGAACCCGCGGATGAATTGCACAGGGATGAGGTAGCACAGTGCAGATGAACCCGCGGATGAATTGCACAGGGATGAGGTAGCACTGCGCTGACGAACCCACGGATGAATTGCACAGGGATGAGGTGGCACAGTGCTGATGAACCCGCGGATGAATTACACAGGGATTAGGTAGCACAGTGCTGATGAACCCGTGGATGAATTGCACAGGGATGAGGTAGCACAGTGCAGATGAACCCGCGGATGAATTGCACAGGGATGAGGTAGCACAGTGCTGATGAACCCGCGGATGAATTACACAGGGATTAGGTAGCACAGTGCTGATGAACCCGCGGATGAATTGCACAGGGATGAGGTAGCACAGTGCAGATGAACCCGCGGATGAATTGCACAAGGATGAGGTAGCACAGTGCTGATGAACCTGCGGATGAATTACACAGGGATTAGGTAGCACAGTGCAGATGAACCCGCGGATGAATTGCACAGGGATGAGGTAGCACAGTGCAGATGAACCCGCGGATGAATTGCACAGGGATGAGGTAACACAGTGCTGATGAACCCGCGGATGAATTGCACAGGGATGAGGTAGCACAGTGCTGATGAACCCACGGATGAATTGCACAGGGATGAGGTAGCACAGTGCTGACGAACCCACGGATGAATTGCACAGGGATGAGGTAGCACAGTGCTGATGAACCCGCGGATGCATCGCACAGGGATGAGGTAGCACAGTGCAGATGAACCCGCGGATGAATTGCACAGGGATGAGGTAGCACAGTGCAGATGAACCCACGGATGAATTGCACAGGGATGAGGTAGCACAGTGCTGATGAACCCGCGGATGAATCACACAGGGATGAGGTAGCACAGTGCAGATGAATCCGCGGATGAATTGCACAGGGATGAGGTAGCACTGCGCTGACGAACCCACGGATGAATTGCACAGGGATGAGGTAGCACAGTGCTGATGAACCCGCGGATGAATTGCACAGGGATGAGGTAGCACAGTGCTGATGAACCCGTGGATGAATTGCACAGGGATGAGGTAGCACAGTGCTGATGAACCCGTGGATGAATTGCACAGGGATGAGGTAGCACAGTGCTGATGAACACACGGATGAATTGCACAGGGATGAGGTAGCACAGTGCAGATGAACCTGCGGATGAATTGCACAGGGATGAGGTAGCACAGTGCTGATGAACCCGTGGATGAATTGCACAGGGATGAGGTAGCACAGTGCAGATGAACCCGCGGATGAATTGCACAAGGATGAGGTAGCACAGTGCTGATGAACCCGCGGATGAATTGCACAGGGATGAGGTAGCACAGTGCTGATGAATCCACGGATGAATTGCACAGGGATGAGGTAGCACAGTGCTGATGAATCCACGCATGCAATGCAGAAGAGATTGATATCACAGTGCTGACGCATTTACTCATCCACCGAGCAGTGCAGCTGAATCCTCACCGCCTGAGAGCCTAGAAGCCTCCCCTTCTACAGCCTGCCCAGCACTAGGCCCTGGGCTGACTCATAGGGCACCAATTAGGTCAATCAATTACAGCGCGTTATTTACCGCCCTCCAGAGGAGACACCGCAGGAGAAGGGAGTCGGGCGGCTCCTTCCTGGCTGATGCGATCACCAGGGTGAAGCGCCATTTATAATAAGAACGGGTAAAGCGCTGGACGGCCCGGATTGGCCAGAGCGGGAAGGGCAGCAGCGCCCGAGGCAGGGTACTAGGGGCTCCTGAGACTGTGAGGCAGGGCTTCGGATCTAGCAAGGGGCATGCATAAATACAATAAAAAGTCATATACTATATCTCGAACAAACTGGAAAACGTTTAGGCTGCCAGGGGTGTTGAAAGGCCACCTGGGCTCCTGGTAACACAATACGCGTGTTCCCCAATATGTGTGGATCGGGTTTTAGGGCGCCGCGTCTCCAGGCATGTGCATCAGAGGTCAGCGGGTTTCTGGTGGGCTGCGTCCCAGATGACACCCACCTCTCGTCCTCTTGGGTTTGGTTTCCTTATGGCCTTTATCGTGGGATCAAGGTTTCTGTTTCCTGTCCTGTCTCACTTGGGATATGAGCCCTTTTGTGTCTGTACTGATTGTCACTTAGGTTCTTGAACTCTGACATCTTTGTATAGTTCATGCTTCAGAATTAATTTACATTTGCAAAGTAGTACTCAAACAGTAAGTAAGTAAGAGATTTATAAAGCGCTCGATTGCCGAGGCGTCTTGGCGCTGGGGAGACAAAGATGTGAGGTGAAACCCAGAAAGGTCAGGTCATTACTGTGTGGGAAAGAGTCAGGTTTTCAGTAAGCCCCAGAATTTTGTCCGAACAGGTTGGGATCTATTGTACAGTGGCAGCTTCTTCCAGAGCTTGGAAGCTAGATAGGAGAGGCATCTAGCTCCCCATTTTGCCTTCTTGATTATCGGGACGTTGACCAGTGCCTGATTAGCTGATCTCAGTATGCGTCCGGGGGGTGTACCATTGGAATAGTTTGCGATATTCCGTTGGTCAGCCTCCATACAAGGTTTTATGAACCAGACATACTGCCTTGAATTCAATCCGCTCCTCGACTGGGAGCCAGTGGAGATTCCGAATGGCCCCGGATATATGACTATTTAGGGATGTTCAGTAGGGTTCGGGCTGCGGTGTTCTGCAGAGATTGTAGTTTGGTTAACTGCCGTTTATCAACTCCTAGGTAAAGGGCGTTGCAGTAGTCAATCCGAGATAACATGAGTGCTACCACACTAATTTAATTACAATTAGCACGTGATATGCTTGCATTTAATAGTGCCCCCAATAGAATTAGATAAGCAGTGCATTTAACCCAATGCACCCCATAGGAGCCAAAAGTAAACATCCATACATACTCTGATGAGGAATCATTATCACGTATAAGTGTGAGTGATTGCACAGAAATACATCATATATTGAAACTGATTTACAGAACATAAATAAGTGACAGAGGATAGGACATGTAGGGTGGGAGAAAACCCATGTGCCAAGCCAGTGAAAGTATCCGTGTGTTACACAGCTACAGAACTGCACCGTTCTACACAACAAACCTTTCTGAAAAGACACAACTAACAAGGACTGATCGCCGAGTTATTCCTTTTGTTTGAGGGATCTGAGATGATGAACTATCTGTTCAAGAAGACGGATACCTTTTCTGTACCATTAGCAGAATATTTTATTGCCATAGTTATTACTTATATTAAAGGCAAATTCAATAAGCAAATTCTGTTTTCAAAGAAAGATTTAGTTCTGTGTGGATATGAGTGTGAGTGTGTCTCCTTTAATGCTACATAAATAGCAGTTTTTCGCGACTACTGACAAATACATAAATTGATCTAACGGGTGTAACTTACACTAATCATTTGTATAGATATTAGTTGCAACTCCCTAAGATTACTTCATAAACGTAGCCAAGTTATTTCAGGTTAAACAAGTTAACATTGAAGAATGTGTCTTTCAAATAACTAAGATAAACTATGTTGTCATTGTGTCAAATTTACAAAGTTGAGAAAAACACGCTTTCCTTCAACTCATCCATAAAACCATACTGTTTCTGATTAATTCATTTTTACACCATTGCCACAGCCAAACAATACTTTAAACCAGGCTTTCATGTGTGAGAGATTCTTCTTAATGGTAAGGGTAAGACTACTACAGGGTTCCCTTTAAGAACATGATTTAAATTGAAAAGATTTAAACACAATTTCTGAGAAATAAATTGATTTAGCAATTCATGGAATAGGGCTAACTATATAGCAAAATTATTTTTATTAGAATTTATTAACAACCAATAGCAAGGTTGTCTAAGTCTGGAGTCAAACTGACCTTGTAAAAAATTTTAAAAATAAATGAATAGATGTGAAGGTGCCTTTCAGAACATTTTTTATGAGCAAAAATATTGAATTCAAAATGATTTGACTAATCATGATGCTAACATTATCTAACCCAGGTTCTCTGACGAGTAGCTTGTGATCTACTGGTAGCTTTCCAGCAAACTGTGAGTAGCTCTCCTGGGTGCAGCCTACTAAACTAGAAGCTAGAAGTGAATACATTTTATTTTAAATTTCTACAATACTATTGCCATTCATTCTGTAATATTATTTGAAAACAACATCCGTCGATATTATTCTATGTCCTTTTCTGATGGCTCATTGCACCATCCAACATCCGTCGATATTATTCTATGTCCTTTTCTGATGGCTCATTGCACCATCCAACATCCGTCGATATTATTCTATGTCCTTTTCTGATGGCTCATTGCACCATCCAACATCCGTCGATATTATTTTATGTCCTTTTCTGATGGCTCACTGCACCATCCAACATCCGTCGATATTATTCTATGTCCTTTTCTGATGGCTCATTGCACCATCCGTCGATATTATTCTATGTCCTTTTCTGATGGCTCACTGCACCATCCAACATCCGTCGATATTATTCTATGTCCTTTTCCGGTTGGTCACTGCACCATCCAACATCCGTCGATATTATTCTATGTCCTTTTCTGATGGCTCACTGCACCATCCAACATCCGTCGATATTATTCTATGTCCTTTTCTGATGGCTCATTGCACCATCCAACATCCGTCGATATTATTCTATGTCCTTTTCTGATGGCTCATTGCACCATCCAACATCCGTCGATATTATTCTATGTCCTTTTCTGATGGCTCATTGAACCATCCAACATCCGTCGATATTATTCTATGTCCTTTTCTGATGGCTCATTGCACCATCCAACATCCGTCGATATTATTCTATGTCCTTTTCTGATGGCTCATTGCACCATCCAACATCCGTCGATATTATTCTATGTCCTTTTCTGATGGCTCATTGCACCATCCAACATCCGTCGATATTATTCTATGTCCTTTTCTGATGGCTCATTGCACCATCCAACATCCGTCGATATTATTCTATGTCCTTTTCTGATGGCTCATTGCACCACCAAACATCCGTCGATATTATTCTATGTCCTTTTCTGATGGCTCATTGAACCACCCAACATCCGTCGATATTATTCTATGTCCTTTTCTGATGGCTCATTGCACCATCCAACATCCGTCGATATTATTCTATGTCCTTTTCTGATGGCTCATTGCACCATCCAACATCCGTCGATATTATTCTATGTCCTTTTCTGATGGCTCATTGCACCATCCAACATCCGTCGATATTATTCTATGTCCTTTTCTGATGGCTCATTGCACCATCCAACATCCGTCGATATTATTCTATGTCCTTTTCTGATGGCTCATTGCACCATCAAACATACGTTTGCTACTCATATAATTGAAAAGCAAGAACTCAGGTGTACCTCCTTTAAGTCCAAATCTACAAATCCTCCACATCTAACAAAAAAGTAGCTCATGAATGATCCAAACTACTCAAATAAAAAAGCACATCTTGTGACTATGAAGAAAATGTCATTTATTGTTTTCAATTTCTAAAATCCGAATATCCATAAGATTTGTTATCATAGATAAGGTAGCTATATTGGAAAATAAAAGTCAAGGAGGCAAAGGAAAACCCTGCCTAGTTGTTCAGACCAATCGGAATGTGTGCGTGAGCTGTTAGGCAGAATGGATGTAAACACAGCCCTTCCAATCGAGACTGCCTCTGAAGCACCGGAAGGTTCACTAGTGCAGGCCTCAGGGAAAAGGAAGGAACCAAACTATGAAGAAGTATAACCCCAAGGCACGCTTCGTCAACCACTAGTACATGGTAACATCGGATCCCAGCCTGAGTCAGTTCACTTAGTACCGTCTGAAAATTGGTGTACCCCGGGGCGGGAAAGTAGAGTTCAGTATTTTGCACAGTAATGTAAAAGTTAAGTACAGGATATGAGGTCACTTACTTGTGTTCGCTAAGGACTGACTGTGATGATCTCCATGGAGTACCAGGACATCCGCTAGAATCAGAGCACCGCTGGAGCACACCGGCTAGTTGGACGACAATCACGCCGCAAACACAAACAGTCCGCCATGAGAGACAGAGAATCTGAAGGAAGTTGGGAAACAGGAAGCATGAGGGACCTAGGAGGGAACAAAAAAATAAAGGTTGAGATATGCAAAGGCAGTTGATCAAACTATTCTAATATTATGAGACACCTATCTGTTATTGATGGACATGGATTGCTCCAGTTTAATAAAAAAAAAAATAGACATCTGTGATTTTCTAAAAACATATTCAATATTTGTAATGCAATTGGGGGTAGTTTATAAAAAACTAATCCTAATCTTGATTTGTCATATGATATCACCTTAGAGTTTAAAAAAAGAATCACTAACTCCTTTACATTTAATATTTTCTTCACAAGGTTTAAAAAAAAATTAGGAGCAAAGTCTCTAAAGAAGTGGGATATAAATTCAATTGTACATTTGCCCATGCCATTAGATGTTCCCTTTCAGGTTCACAACATCAACCGTGTCATTATATAGACTCAATATTGAATTTCTCTGTTTTTGCTAGTAGCTTCCCTGCTTTGTTTTAACCTCCGTAATAGGTGGTCTTACCCTTAAGTAAGAAACCACGGAAATGTTTTACGCTGTCTTAGCCTTTCTGTGATACCACTCTTGTAAAAGCTTTTCGTGTCTTGCCGGGGTTATATTTTATCTTTTGAAACCTTATGAATACGTGCATCAATTACGTATTTAAAATCTCCCAATAAAATCAGATTATCATTGGGAACAGAACAATCCTTTCAATTTAATATTATTCCAAGAATGAGTCTTACTTTGATGTTCTGATGTACAGTGAAGTAAACACCCATAAGCAGCAGAAGCACACATTTTCCTGAGCTTAAAATTTCCTTAATTTTCTTGCTGCTTCATTTGATAGGCCCCAGAGAGTCCATTAACTGGTTGTGTGCAACAACAAATTTATTTAAAAAAAGAATTCCCTCATTTACAGATTAGAGAAAAATTCAGTCTGAATTTCCAAGTGTGTAAAGCATTACTTATGGATTTCATATTTTAATGGATACAAATGTTACCAAAGCATTGGCGTCTTTTGTTGAAACGCCCACCACATTAACAAAAGACAGGTGGGAACAGAACCGGACATATTGCCAATGCTCCAGAGTTATTGCAAATGTGTAAACCTGGCTTTAAGGGCAAAAAATACAAAGACCTGAGTCTGCATTATTTGACTCTAGATATTGATTTGACCCTCTAGTTGAGACCCTCTTCCTTTTTGGAAGGTCCAGCCAAGACCAAGACCTGATCCAGCATACCCAGCTGTTTACTTTGCGGCAATCTCTCAGATGTCTCATGCCCAGTGCTTAGAAGAAGCATTTATGCACTAGATGAAAAAGAAAAGATTGAAGGAACCGTCCGGAATCCAGCTAAGAAATTCCTAGAATTGCTGCATATTTGTGTCCTCCTGATGGCATTGCCTGTGTGCAAATTTAACAGATTTTAAAACTCAAATGTCAGACAGAGGGTGAGACCAACCACATTTAATAGTCTTTATTCAACTTTTGTACTATTTCCATGATATTGACTGGTGTATGAATTTGCAAGTTTTTATATATATATAAGTGAGACTAGAAATGACAGGGAAAACAATGGAAAATTCCAAGAGCAATTAACTGT
The DNA here is from genome assembly GCA_963921515.1 of Calotriton arnoldi. Taxonomy (NCBI): domain Eukaryota; kingdom Metazoa; phylum Chordata; class Amphibia; order Caudata; family Salamandridae; genus Calotriton; species Calotriton arnoldi. The sequence continues at coordinate 6,487,950 of CAWUFW010000013.1, read as the reverse complement.
GGAACGGACTGCGTAGTGTACGCAATCACCTGTCCATGTGGCAAGTGGTATATCGGATCCACCACCTTCCTGGTTAAAAAGCGTATTTTGGAGCACTGGAGAGCTTTAACGAATCGAGATTTCAGCTATAGCACAGCAAAACACTTTTACAATGCCCACAACAGTGACTGGACATTAGGAAAATACTTTGGGCTAGACACGGTACCCAAACACCCCAGAGGGGGTAACCGAGTTCAAGCTTTGCGTAGACCCGAGTCACGTTTCATTCTACAAGCAGGAAGCATGTTTCCCATGGGGTTGAATAATAATGAGGAGTTACATTCGCATCTTTAAATCGTCTGATCCTACCCAGCACCACTCTAGAAAGTTCAGGATTTGCTTTGCAACCCTTGTTTTTAACTGCTAAATCCTTTAGCAAATAGTACATTGTACGGGAATCACCTAGTTGCTTTGTCACTTGTTTTTTCTTTTTGTTTTAACCCTTTGGTACTACAAATGTGGAATTTGTAATACAGGTTTATACAGTACACAAGCACCACGCAATACATGTATGGCTAACTAGGTAGAAAGGAGGGCTTGCTATGGTATATTATTTATATTTAGGCTCACTAACAGCTGAAGTATGAATCAACTACTAAAATGTGAATATTAATATGTTTCTCTAATTGTATGTTTTTCATGTTTTGACAGATTTCCAGGGATACATACCGAATTGAAGGATAGCCACCGTTTACTGTTAAGAGCACATGAGGCGGAAGTCCATTCTCTGAACGAGTCACCTCTCTTTTCTCGCAATTTGATAATGGTTTTTTGAAATTTGAGTATGAAACCGAGAGGCTATAGTCTCATTTTGGACCAGTGATAGTAGGTACTATACCTTCCATTACACCATTCTAACATGGTTTTGTCCAAGAGAGGTGGTTGCACATTTGTCTCTTCACTCGTTGTTCTTTCCTACTCCCTTGGGTACTACACCTGCACTTTTCACTCACCAACTATGATCAACACAGAGTAACTGGTTAGAACATAAGGGTACTATACCATGCACTTTTATTATGTGGAAACACACAAGTGACATAGCACCGCACGCCCAGCCACGCACGTTAGAATACGGACGTAATAATGAATGGGAGGCACCATTGCAACAGTACGTCTGCCGTAAAATCAAGCTTTTCCAGAAGTATTTTTGGTAGTAGCAAAGTATATTAATAGCAATTAATTAATTGTTTGAATTTGCTTTATTTGGTTATCAATTGTTAAATTATGCACACTAAATTCCGTACAATCTTTTCACTGTGACCATGGTGCATGCTGTGTCATGCATGACGTAACATCTATATGAGAACCTGACCTTTTAACGTGGTCATGTGACCAAAACCCCGAGAGTGGTCAAAACGCGTCTGTTTCTGTGCCAATAAACCGTAAACCGTTTATGTTTATACATCTACAATCAGAGTGGCTCGTTCTTCCTCGCCGGAGCAGTGTGAGGGAATTCTGTTGAAAAAAAAAATTATATATATATAAATATATATATATCCAAACAATCCTTTCAGTAAGAAAAGAAGGCGGCACACCAGTATCACACAAAGAAGGTTTTAATGTGCAAGACAAGAACAACGCGTTTCAGCCTGCCGGCCTTCGTCAAGTTCAAAGGTCAGTACTCAACGTTACGTTTAAATACACTCTGCGTCAAAATAGACATGAAAGACATACTGATCCGATTTCAACAAAATTACAGATTGGAATTGAGTGAAACATCCGTAAAATACATAAATCTCCTCACTAATTCAATTAATTGCAAATGCATGAAATTTAAAGAATATTGAAAGTTGAAAAAATCGTGATGTCACGTGACCATTATCGTATATTGTAGACATCATCGAATTATATCGTTGATGATCACATCCTAAACAAATACAGTACTTGCTCAATCAAAAGGTAATGTACCAGAAAGAACATATAACAACCCGGCCCTGTTGGCCTGAATATCAGATTTGTGTGCACCGTGTCTGTCAATAAAGCTAATTGAAGCTTCACAAAAAAATAACCACAGCAAAAAAATGGTCAGAACTGTGCGCGACTGTATATGTATAGTCGTGGATCAACACTACGTAACATTACTTGTATTATCATCTAAAGGGTCACATATTAATGCAGAGTGATATCATTGAAAACAACAAACGTTACAATGAGTATGACAGGATATTCAATATACATATCAAAGTGAGTGATAAATAAATGAAACATAAGTGCAAAAGTGAAGTGTAAAGTGTACTGAGTGCCCAAAATAAGACTAGAATCATAACCCATTCCAGCCGCTCCAACCCATTGGATTATACCCGGAGAGTGACGCAGATTGGATCTACGGATTGGTGAGTGTGGGCGTTGGACTTTGGTGCATGCGATCTCAGGGGGTCGTAAGGCTCCAGGGATCAGGCTGCTCTGTGCTTCCTTCATCCTGCTCACTACCAAGTGTTTCTCTGCTGCAAATGTCACTAGATTGGAGTACTGTCACGCGGCATTGATAATCTTCATTGTCGTGTTGGAGACATACCACGGAGGTGCTGTGCTTGTTTGGATATGAATGCCTGGGAGACCGAGAGGCAAGCAGAGGCATTATCCTTATTCAATGAAAATATTGATATCGGTCAGACTACGAGCAATACGGCAGTATCGGTGGGCGGGCCGATTTGACTGTTAAACAAAATCTGAACTTATTGGAGAAATTGGCCAGGAGAGAACTCAATAAATGGTGGGAAGTGACATCCCTCACAAATTATATTGAGGTAGGGCGTGTCCCTAGAGGTCTACGGATATCCATCATACCCACCTACGAAAATCCGAACCTGGAACTTCTAAAAGAATGGGCATTATTCATGGCGAAAACCTGTATTGGAATGCTAGAAATTCTTGTAAAATATGCAAAAATAGATCTTGAAAAAACAAGAGAAGATCTTAGCAGTGTGAGATCCAAACTTGAGGCGCACAAAGAGGATCAAGTGGTAATAGAGTTCCTAAAAGATTTGGAGATTCGCTTAAAGTCGTATGAAGATACGATTAAAGCCAAGAAACAAGTAATGTTACGTGGACCACGTAGTGTTGATCCACGACTATACATATACAGTCGCGCACAGTTCTGACCATTTGGCTATTTTTTTGCTGTGGTTATTTTTTTGTGAAACTTCAATTAGCTTTATTGACAGACACGGTGCACACAAATCTGATATTCAGGCCAACAGGGCCGGGTTGTTATATGTTCTTTCTGGTACATTACCTTTTGATTGAGCAAGTACTGTATTTGTTTAGGATGTGAACATCAACGATATAATTCTGATGTCTACAATATACTATAATGGTCACGTGACATCACGATTTTTTCAACTTTCAATATTCTTTAAATTTCATGCATTTGCAATTAATTGAATTAGTGAGGAGATTTATGTATTTTACGGATGTTTCACTCCATTCCAATCTGTAATTTTGTTGAAATCGGATCAGTATGTCTTTCATGTCTATTTTGACGCAGAGTGTATTTAAACGTAACTTTGAGTACTGACCTTTGAACATGACGACAAGCTGAAACGCGTTGTTCTTTTCTTGCACATTAAAACCTCCTTGGTGTGATACTGGTGTGCCGCCTTCTTTTCTTACTGAAAGGATTGTTTGGATTATCGTGGATCTTTGCCACCACGGCAGGCACCGGCAGTTACAGGCGGGCGTATGGTGTTGGGCAAAACCTTTTGGATATACATATATATATTTCAACCAAGTAATCCGGGAGGATTGTCAACAGCTAAGCACCCCAGTGACACAGGATAAAGACATTGGACCTCCAAAGCACTCGAAGGTAGGCGAACGCGTGTCTTTTGATACGAAGGGCGCCGGAACACGAGCGCAACCAGGGGATTGCTGATAACAGTTGTCACGCTGGGTCAGAGGTGTGCACGGACTTCGCAGAGCTTTATAAGCACACGGATTGCTTTTTGCTCTGCCTTCCGTAAAATTATTTTCTAATACAGGCCAGCTCATACAAACATTTCCACCATGTCAGCAGACGTGCTAAGGGACAAGGAGGCAGCGGCAGCCGACATGTTTAATGGCTCTAAAGCACCCACCTTAAACTCAATCTCCCAGAATCCATCAGTGGGGCCACGGAACATCAGCCTCAAAGAGAAAATCAAACATCTGGAGAAAATGATGAAATCTGAACAGAGTAAATGGTGGGAGGCAAAATCCCTGCAACGATACCTTGATGTAGGGAGAATTCCAAGGGGTTTACGTATAGTAACAGCCCCCAGCTATGAGAACCCAGACCCAGAAATGATGAGGGAGTGGGCTGAAACCAATTTGGACTCGTCCAGGAAGTTGGTAACAATTCTAGTAAAATACGCTGAGAAAGACCGCTTAAGATTACAAGATGAAATTGATACTCTGAACACCGAACTAACTGAGATGGGGCAAAGTGATTAATTAAGCAAACTCAAAGATGAGATGACTAAAAGATTGAAGAAGGAGGAAGATATTATTCGTGAAAGGAAGGCATTTAAATTCCATAGAGATCGTATGGATTATGAGTGTGGACGCATTTTTACATTTGCGAGAAAATTCGATTCAATCAAGGCTTCCAAATATGGCGTGCCCCAAGGTACAAAATCGAATATGACAGGTGGGGGAGCTCAAACAGATGCAGCTTCTACCTTGGATCTCAGCTCTGCAATGGAGAGCGAGACCGAACAAGATACCCGAAGTCATGCTGCACAACAAATTCCAGTCACAATCTCACTGGTGGAAGAAGTTGATTTTTTATGCTGGGAGCGCAGGCCAACCCTGCGTCTCAGAAACCAAACAAAATCTCAAGCAAAAAATCAACCACAAAATGCCAAGAGAGGAGAGCAGCAAAACGTAAACGCTCCCAAGAAAAGAGTGCAACAAACACGCCGGAATTGGAGATGATAGATTCAACAATAAGTCCAACTATAATAAATCTGGCAAACATCGATTTGACAAAAGCGGAGGAGGAATTATTAACATTAGGACTTTCATTTTGTCCGGAAAGTTCTTTTAATTATGTCTCAACTCGCATGGATATTTACAGAAGTATACGAAAACTAAAACTTAAGAAATACTTCGCACAACAAAATAAATCCCCCGAGACTAACATTACCAAACATCAAGCATCATCATTACAGTTATCTCCTCCATTTAACCTTGCAGTAACTGACATACCTGCTCTTCAAACGATGCAAGAATTGCTGGATGAAAATATGACCTCCACACAATTTGATGAGCAAAATGCCCCTGCATACAACAAAAAAGATCGGGGTATGGAAGTAACACCTTTTAAACCCAGCTCCAGCTTCAATCCAATTACGCCTCGTGATGCCATCGAGATATTTCAAGAGCAAATAGTGAGTGAAATTAAGAAATTGAATCACAAAGTCCAGAGGTTGACTAGAACAAAGAAAAACAAAACGGATATTCAATATCACTCATTGATGACAAAACTCAAATCCAACACGGAATTGATTATATGTAACTCTGACAAGGGAGGAAATTTAGTCTTATGGAACAAAACGGATTACATCAAAGAAGCAATGAATCAGCTCCAGGATAGACAATGTTATCACAAATGCGACCAGGCAACTCTTAGGACTACATACAACACATATAGGATGAAATTGATAGCCTGGAAGAACGCAGGGCTACTTACGCAACAGGAATATTTATTCTTGCGAAATGATCATCCAGTAACACCCATTATGTACTTTATCCCTAAGATACATATAGACCCGCCAAACCGCCGGGAAGACCGATTATTTCGGCAAGAAACAGCCTCCTGGAGCGCACTTCTGTATATGTAGACTATTTCCTTCAAGACTTTGTACAAAACTTACCCTCGTACATCCAGAACTGTGAGTGGAACAATGATTATCTTTTAATAACGTTAGATGTTTCCTCACTCTATACATCTATAAATCATCAGGATGGTCTGAGGGCTTTGACACACTACCTTGATCAGAGACCACCTGAGTTTGTACACCATAGTAAAATGCTTAGAGATATGGTCGAATTCTGTTTGAATAATAACATCTTTATATTCCAGAACACTTTATTCCAACAACTACGAGGTTTAGCTATGGGGGCCAGCTTCTCCCCCAGTTATGCATGTCTCCACATGGGATGGTGGGAGGAGCTGGTCCTACTCAAAGAATACGACAAAGTAGTCACCAAAAACATCAGGGTTTGGCTAAGATATATCGATGATCTTTTCATCATCTGGCAGGGGACCCAGCCAGATGCGGAAAGATTCATTGAAAACCTCAATATTAACAACTTAAGTCTAGAGTTCACAGCCACCGTAAGTAATCAAGTGGTCAATTTTCTTGATGTACAGGTCTATATCAGGGAAGGGAACATTGCCACCAGATTACATCGTAAAAAAACGGCTGGAAATGCAGTTTTGCATGCTAGGAGCTCTCACCCGCAACATCTAATACAAAGTATACCGTATGGTGAGATGCTCCGATTAAAACGCATTTGTAGCAATAACGATGATCTACAGATGGCCCAATTAGCAAGTCAAAGAAGGTTTCTTGAAAGAGGCTACTCTAAAAAAACAATTTCAACTGTGATAGCCAAAAGTAATGCTATAAAAAGAGAAGCCCTATTAACACCACAGTTAGGGTCAAATGGAACTAGACCCAACGAATCAAACAATCAGCAAGAGAACTCTGAAAACTCTGAAAACTCTGAAACCTTCAGATTTATCGTTGGCTATAGTAAACAAGCAAGAGCCATCAACAATATCATCAAGAGAAACTGGCCCCTTCTTTTAAGTGATCCAACTATAGGCCATCTACTACCCGCTAGGGCAGCAATTACCTACAGCAAAGCGCCTTCAATGAGAGACGAGTTAGTCCACAATGATCCGTGGAACTGTACCAAAACCACGTGGCTTTCCCAAGGAAAGGGCTTTTTTAAATGTAGATCCTGCAAGGCGTGTCACTATGGGGTTAATAAATCCTCCTACAGAACACCTTTCAGTGACCAGGAGAAACCCATATACAGAAGCCTGACATGCAAGTCAGAATTTGTAGTCTATGTGCTGGAGTGTCCCTGTGGCCTACGATATGCAGGAAGTACCATCCTTCAGGGCCATAAGAGGATACTCCAGCACATTAGGGCTATTAAGAACAGTGATCAGACCTACCCAGTGGCACGTCACTTTGGGGATTCCCACAGTGGAGACCCCAAAGACCTTACATATTTTCTTATTGACTCAGTGCCGCCAAACAAAAGAGGAGGCAATAGGGATAAAGCCCTCAGAAAGCTAGAAACGAGATATATCCAGGAATTGGACAGTAAGCAGCCAGGGGGTCTCAACGGGACGGAGGATCTTTACACCTGCCTCTGATACGTGATAATGAAAATAGCTGTTCGAATTGTATAACTAAGAGTCATAGTATGGCATCAACAAAACCGCATATAGCCCCCTTTTATAACCATCACAGTTAATTTGATAGGTTTTAGCTTTTTTACACAGAGGTGAACTACACATGGCACTTCACTTGTTTACCATTTGCACTTGCACTTTCTTTAAACAACGCAATGGGTTACAGATATTGAACTATTAGCGTTGGTATAATGAATGCATAGCTATGGATAATGTATATCTAGCAAAGTCAATATTGTCTAATGAAGAACAATGCTTTTTGAAGTTTAGCAATTAGATTTAATTTATTAAATCAATGTATCAAACTGCAAACAAATCCCCGCAGTGGTGACTTTAGGTATCTAAACTGTGATGTTTTAGCAATTAGCCATGCTTTCTATATATAGTATTGTACAGAGCATTCAACAATGAATTTTATACCATGGGAATTAAGATGTTTAGCAAGAGCAGCTATTTTAGACCTATTCAGCACTGAAATTTTTAAAATAGAATATATTTTTCTACAATATGGATTTATAACAACTGTGTTTTTAACAACATGTATTTATAACATTACATTTGAAAAACATTGTTTCTAGAATGGTAACTCGTCGCTTTGCAATCGTATGTTTAGTATGTTTACTATGTTCATACACCTTGCGTTTATTCTGCACCAGTCACTTTAAGAAAAATGTTTAAAAAAATGGTTTAAAAGCTGACCAACAACTGTGGAACGCGTCATGTGATCAAGGGCCCACGGGCCCGAAACGCGTCATGGCTGTGGTTTGTTGAGCTGCCAATAAACTACTTACTGCACGAAGTTGTGGTCCAGGCTCCTGTTCTTCACCGTCAATCGAAAAACGAGAGGAGTTGCTGAATATATATATATATATGGAGTTTTCTGTGGGAGCTGGATGGAGTGTTCATATATATATATATATATATATATATATATATATATATATATATATATATATATATATATATATATATATATATATATATATATATATAATATAAACTCTGTTAACTTTTTTTTTTAATTTACAAGCCATATAAACATTACGAAGATTATGAAGTTTTGGGGGAAAGAAAGTTGGGAAAAAAAGTTTGAAAACAATTCCAACTAATGAGGTTTCAAGTTGAAGCAATGTCAGCAGGAGAACTTTCTTGCAAGGGAAGTTTTTGCATAACAGTTCTGCCACAAAAACATTTTTTCGACGGAATGTAGCCCCCCCCCCCCCCCTTTCCCCCCGGTGGAGTATTCAAAGGGGGTAAACATTGCAACTTCTGGGCCCTGCAGTGTCGGGCACCTCCTCAAAACTTCACAGCAAAAACATATTTTTGCACACGCCTTGATATTTGAAATGTATTGAAGATGACTTCTTTCTTTGAGTTTCGTGTTCATCGCATCTTAGGCTGGGTTTGTATAGAACTTTAAGCATGTCTCAGCACCTAGAAGCTGATTGGGGCATTAGATGCCATAGGATGGTTTAAGAACTGAAACTAAACTTTGCAAGAGTATAATAGTTTTGCTTGTACTGCGTGATGGCTGGGGGTAGAGAAGCCAGAAATGCTCGATTAATGTGTCTACCACAGAATAAAACCTGCTGACATTGCTTCAACTTGAAACCTCATTAGTTGGAATTGTTTTCAAACTTTTTTTCCCCCAAAACTTCATAATCTACCAGTGGCAGGCGGCGGGGAGGGGGGCGTGGGGTCTAGCTATTCTGTTATATACAAACCGTTGAAGAGCAGCACCTTCTGCCAGAGGGGAAGGATTTTACCTAAAAATCTGTTCTGGAAGAAAGAGGCTGAAGCTGTTAAGCTTTATTATTTGTGCTGCTGTTCCAAGAAATCACAAAAACACAGAGAGGAAAAGTCAATTAGGTAAAACCCTGCAAAGAGGGAGAGAGATCTAACTCTGGCAGAAGACCTCCTCGGGCCATTCATTCACTTCCAACTCTTGTGTTATCTGGTGTCTGAACACAGCAGACTTTCCACCCCTGCCGCCTGGTAAAATACAGACCCTCAGCTGGACGCCCTCTCACAGACCCTCAGAGGTCGAAGGAGCCATCACCGACCTTCCTTAGAACAGAACTCTTCGCACGCCTTACAAGGTGTTCACTTCCTCAAATACATGTGATGCCTGTTTGTGGAGACCCTCAGAAGTCAAAGAACCCCTCACCGACATTGCCAGGGACAGATCTCCTCACAGACTCATATGGACCTCAGCGGACGCAGCACCCGTGCGAAGAGACCCTCAGACATCTAAAAACCTGCACCGACATTGCCAGGGACAGATTTCCTCACAGACTCATATGGACCTCAGCGGACGCAGCACCCGTGCGAAGAGACCCTCAGACATCTAAAAACCTGCACCCGACATTGCCAGGGACAGATCTCCTCACAGACTCATATGGACCTCAGCGGACGCAGCACCCGTGCGAAGAGACCCTCAGACATCTAAAAACCTGCACCGACATTGCCAGGGACAGATCTCCTCACAGACTCATATGGACCTCAGCGGACGCAGCACCCGTGCGAAGAGACCCTCAGACATCTAAAAACCTGCACCGACATTGCCAGGGACAGATCTCCTCACAGACTCATATGGACCTCAGCGGACGCAGCACCTGTGCGAAGAGACCCTCAGACATCTAAAAACCTGCACCGACATTGCCAGGGACAGATCTCCTCACAGACTCATATGGACCTCAGCGGACCGCAGCACCCGTGCGAAGAGACCCTCAGACATCTAAAAACCTGCACCGACATTGCCAGGGACAGATTTCCTCACAGACTCATATGGACCTCAGCGGACGCAGCACCCGTGCGAAGAGACCCTCAGACATCTAAAAACCTGCACCCGACATTGCCAGGGACAGATCTCCTCACAGACTCATATGGACCTCAGCGGACGCAGCACCCGTGCGAAAGAGACCCTCAGACATCTAAAAACCTGCACCGACATTGCCAGGGACAGATCTCCTCACAGACTCATATGGACCTCAGCGGACGCAGCACCCGTGCGAAGAGACCCTCAGACATCTAAAAACCTGCACCGACATTGCCAGGGACAGATCTCCTCACAGACTCATATGGACCTCAGCGGACGCAGCACCCGTGCGAAGAGACCCTCAGACATCTAAAAACCTGCACCGACATTGCCAGGGACAGATTTCCCTCACAGACTCATATGGACCTCAGCGGACGCAGCACCCGTGCGAAGAGACCCTCAGACATCTAAAAACCTGCACCGACATTGCCAGGGACAGATCTCCTCACAGACTCATATGGACCTCAGCGGACGCAGCACCCGTGCGAAGAGACCCTCAGACATCTAAAAACCTGCACCGACATTGCCAGGGACAGATCTCCTCACAGACTCATATGGACCTCAGCGGACGCAGCACCCGTGCGAAGAGACCCTCAGACATCTAAAAACCTGCACCGACATTGCCAGGGACAGATCTCCTCACAGACTCATATGGACCTCAGCGGACGCAGCACCTGTGCGAAGAGACCCTCAGACATCTAAAAACCTGCACCGACATTGCCAGGGACAGATCTCCTCACAGACTCATATGGACCTCAGCGGACGCAGCACCCGTGCGAAGAGACCCTCAGACATCTAAAAACCTGCACCGACATTGCCAGGGACAGATTTCCTCACAGACTCATATGGACCTCAGCGGACGCAGCTTGCCCGTGCGAAGAGACCCTCAGACATCTAAAAACCTGCACCGACATTGCCAGGGACAGATCTCCTCACAGACTCATATGGACCTCAGCGGACGCAGCACCCGTGCGAAGAGACCCTCAGACATCTAAAAACCTGCACCGACATTGCCAGGGACAGATTTCCTCACAGACTCATATGGACCTCAGCGGACGCAGCACCCGTGCGAAGAGACCCTCAGACATCTAAAAACCTGCACCGACATTGCCAGGGACAGATCTCCTCACAGACTCATATGGACCTCAGCGGACGCAGCACCCGTGCGAAGAGACCCTCAGACATCTAAAAACCTGCACCGACATTGCCAGGGACAGATCTCCTCACAGACTCATATGGACCTCAGCGGACGCAGCACCCGTGCGAAGAGACCCTCAGACATCTAAAAACCTGCACCGACATTGCCAGGGACAGATCTCCTCACAGACTCATATGGACCTCAGCGGACGCAGCACCCGTGCGAAGAGACCCTCAGACATCTAAAAACCTGCACCGACATTGCCAGGGACAGATCTCCTCACAGACTCATATGGACCTCAGCGGACGCAGCACCCGTGCGAAGAGACCCTCAGACATCTAAAAACCTGCACCGACATTCCCTGGAACAGATCTCCTCACCCACCTTCCATGGTGTTCAGAACCTCAGCTGAACGCATCCCCAGTGCTGCCAGGCCCTTCCACAGACCCTCTGAGGACCAAGAACCCCTCCATGGGACAGAACTTCCATGGACTTCAGACCACTCAGCACCCTCAGAGGGTCAAAGTTGGGCACTCTCCACTCCATCCATGAAGTGCAAACACTTAACCATCACTCCTAGGGGTGAGGATGACCGCTGACCCACTCCTTGTGAGGCAAGGGCCTCTCACCCTCCCCTCCCGAGCTGCAGATACAAGAAAGAGAACGGTTTCTCACAAAAATATCTCTGCAAGAGAGAATTTATGATTGAACCAGTTTCATACCCGTTTCTTGCGAGAATTTTTTATGCAAGATGTGTGCTAAGGCATAATTTCATGAAATTTTCCTAAATTTGCAAGAAATTTCAGAAGAAAAGTTAAGCGATCTTTAACGTCACAAAAAATCTGTTGCCCAGACAGTTGCTCCATGGGTGACTTCGTTTTTCTTGGTATGAGCCGTGCCCGGGTTCCATGCCTGTAGAGCTACTGTTAGCTTCCAAAAATGGGACTGAGAAATGACATATTACCTGCATACTTGAGACAGGACACTGCTTGCTGCAGACTTAGAGGAACACTCCTTGTCGGTGCTCATACCTTGTTGGGGTGGACACTTCTCCTGCACAGTTCTGGAGGGCAGGCAGCTTACACTGAGTGTCCGCTCTAGTACGTCTCTGAATATTTTTGGCCTTGGCGTACATTGAGGGCGGGCTCTGTGGTCCTGAGGGACACACCGTGCACCCATCCTTTTTTCAGCATGGCTGACATCAGTTTTGCCAGTTCGGAGAGGACTGATCATGGTGGCTGCGAGCATCCAGTCCTTCCTGCAGGACAAGCCTTTTTACCTGTTGCCTGCACAGAGAGAATTGCCTACTGGCCTCCCCTATCTTAAACTACGTGCAAGTCCCCTGCGATTGGGTCCGTCTCTTCATCCACAACATGGATGTTGCATGCTTATTCATACAAGAAACGTGTAATATGATGGACATGGAGCGCGTCTGCTCTCCGTGACTTTTGCTGCCCAGGAATCCATTCTGGATCTCCTTTGTGTGAAGGGTCCATACGATGGAGGCTGGAGGGAGGGAGCCTGCCACACAGCCATGCGAAGTGCAAGCCTCCTAGAAAGCATTTCTGAGGCCCTTTGCATTGAAGCAGATTCTATGGTGTGGGAGGACAGGAGACAGAAGATGCCTTTGAAGAGCATGGACAGTCCTTGTCTCCTTCCTGCCCCCCCCCCCTCCAATAGGCTGTGAGGCAGCTTTTGTGTCTTTGTCTTGGGTCTCACTTGCACGCAGCTTGCAGGCCTACCTCTAGTTCCTGCTGACATTAGAGGACAAACACTTTGGTGCGACCAGTGTGGGAGGAATACAACAAAAAGGAGAGTTAAAGCCCGGAAGCAGCCACCGAGCTCGGAGCGTGGGGCAGAAACCCTCAGTGGATGTGTCAAGATGTCTCATCAACCAGTAGAGACCTAGAAAAGATTCAGAGTTCCTGGGTTGTGGCCACCGTTCCTGTGCCAGGGCCGGGAACTGAAACCAGGAGGCTCTGAATCCTAGGGGACCAAACTGGCTTGAAACCACCTTGAAGGACGGAGCCCACTGACTGCGGAGAGGAAGCCTAGAGGCGCCCTGGCATGGAGGAAAGGCCTAGAAGAGGAGGAGATGTGTAGGTTAAGCGGACATTAGCCGGCTGTGGCCCAGGGATGTATGTGTACTGCTTGGCTGTGTGTGAACGCTTGTGACCAGGGTCCTAATGCTGTGCGTCCAGGAGCAAGGCCACTCGCTTGTGTGTGTGTGTGCACTGTGATCCCCTCCTGGTGGCCCCACGCAGAGCTCTGGAAGGTGGATGAAGACTGCGAAAGGGACTACAAAAGACAGACTTTAAGAAGAAGTGCCTATGCACATGGTGGCTTGCTCTCCAAGCCCTGACAAAGGTCACTCCTGCAGCCCGAGCAGTGCTGTTTGTTTGTTTGGGTGGTGGACATGGCCTTTGACACCGAGGAATGTCCATTGAAGGAGAGTTGCCTGTCACGCGAGTACGGCCTCTGCCTACCTGTGCCCATGCAGCCCCTCATCTTCTGAACTAGACGTGTGCCCGTGTGCAAAACCACGTCATCAGAAGACATCCCTGATGTCTGCGAGGCTGGGACAGTCAGGCCTGCTGCTCCCCAAAGACTCTGTGTTAGAGCACACACCAGCAGGAGTGGTACCCCTGCCCCAGCTAGAAGTGTACAGCTGGAGGCGCCTGCCCATCACAATTTAAGGGCACAGTGTGCGACTGAGGTTGCAGGGACCACAATAACTTTGGCAAACAATGTGGAAATGACACAAATCACTTAGGGGAATCTGTGCTCTTGTTCAGTTGTATCTACAGCCCTTGGGGAGTGAAAGGACACGAGTTATGTGTACTCACCCCTCGGGCTGCTTGTGATAACATTCCTCCTTGTTCAGTACATCTCCGGAACATCTCAGGGGGTCAAGAGGCCTCAGGGCCAGAGCTGTCACCTGCTGCAAGTTCCCAAATGTAAACCTTCAATGGCCAGGAGACCATCCTTCTCAGGCCACTGGTCGCTGCTTGGAACTCTTGAGCCTGTTCGTATTAGAAAACTCCCCCCCCTCTCCTTACCTTCGGGACGGAGCTGAAAACACATCTATTCAAACATTACTTGACCCAGTGATGAATTTATTCCAAATAATGACTACCTGTAACTGATTAACCTGGCTAGGTTAACGCACGCTCTCTGCTTTACCTATTACATTGTATGCTATTCAATAAACGCTGTCTCCTTTATTGTCTGTGTGTTATTTACAGAGTTAAAAATGTTTAGTTGTTAGATTCCCCTCAACCCTCTCACTGCAGCCAAGCTTTCTCAGTTTATAGTTATGTGAAAAGCACCTGTATACCTCCCTGGGTCTTGACGGCGCTATACAGTTATTCGGTTAAATTAAAGGACATTGAGCCCCTCCTCGCCCGCCCCCAAGTCTAATGTGGTCATGTCATGGCACTTGTAAGAGCCCAGGAGTAGCCCGCCGCTAGGACTAGCCCCATGACAGTTCCATGTACAGCGTCTGTCCTCTGCATTTCATGTGTAGTATTTAACTGTGTGGCAAGGTTAAAGTATTTTTCCTTTTAAAGTAAAGGCACTGGCTGGACAATGTTGTATTTCCTGTTGCTGCAGGCGTCATTCAGTCCTGAGTGTCTGTCCTCACGCCACATCCCTGAGCCGGCCTTGGACTGCTCTGTTTCACTAACACGATGGGCAGATGCTACAGGGTGCACTTACTGCTAAGGTTTGGGTCCAACAGTAGGGTACCGACAGAAGACACTGCTGTAAAATGTTTGCATTACCTAGATTGTTCTGGGGCTTCTTAAAAGGCTCCTACAAGCACTGTCAAGAGTGACACAGATTGGAAAGCTAGAGGGGGTTCACACAGACCCACGTCAGGTTATTGTGGCGTGTTCTCTTCTCCAGACAGAGCCTCACTCAGCTACAAGCCACCCACCCACGTGCAGAAACTTTAAAATACAGAAAACACCAAATTACTAAATAGTGGATCTGCTCTCATATGTATTAGTAATGCTAATCTGTGGGTCTCATATAGTGGCCAAGGCAGTTTTAAAAAATGTAAATCAAAGTAATATGGTTGTTCTACCAACTAATTCAGAAAGCGAATCATCTTAGAAAGCAAGCATTGGGCGGGTAATCCCATCCTGGTCGCCACTGCGTTAGAGGCTAAGCTGCAGGGAATGCTTGAAAAGGGGAGCCAGCCTTCCACTGACAGCAACATGTCTGGACACGTGTGTGGCACCATCTGACATGCGCCAGAGACCCCCTCACAACACTGAAGTGCGCCTACTTCCCTGCTCCTCCAGGAGGAAGGATTCCTCTTTTGGCACTTTGCAGTCCCATAACAACTCAGTGGCACTATACTGGGCAGAAGGCACCCTCACAAACCGTCTGTTGGCCAATAACTCTTTTCCGATCCCCTGCTGGTCAAGAACCCCAGCCCCAGACCAGGGCACCTGACAGATCCTGTGGTGGACCAAGACTCTCAGACCCTGTGGTGGCCAAGGACTCCTCACAGCTCCTCTGCTGGTCAAGGACCTCGAACAGACCCTCTCCTGGACAATGACTCCTCACAGACCCTCTGCTCATTAAGGACTCCTCACAGACCCTCTGCTTAGCAAGGACTCCTCACAGCCCCTCTGCTGGACAATGACTCCTCACAGCCCCTCTGCTGGACAATGACTCCTCACAGCCCCTCTGCTTAGCAAGGACTCCTCACAGCCCCTCTGCTGGACAATGACTCCTCACAGCCCCTCTGCTTAGCAAGGACTCCTCACAGACCCTCTGCTCATTAAGGACACCTCACAGACCCTCTGCTTAGCAAGGACTCCTCACAGCCCCTCTGCTGGACAATGACTCCTCGCAGCCCCTCTGCTTAGCAAGGACTCCTCACAGCCCCTCTGCTTAGCAAGGACTCCACACAGACCCTCTGCTTAGCAAGGACTCATCACAGACCCTCTGCTTAGCAAGGACTCCTCACAGACCCTCTCCTGGACAATGACTCCTCACAGCCCCTCTGCTGGACAATGACTCCTCACAGACCCTCTCCTGGACAATGACTCCTCACAGCCCCTCTGCTGGACAATGACTCCTCACAGCCCCTCTGCTGGACAATGACTCCACACAGACCCTCTGCTCATTGACTCCTCACAGTCCCACTGCTTAGCAAGGACTCCTTACAGACCCTCTGCTGGACAATGACTCCTCACAGACCCTCTGCTCAGCAAAGACTCCTCACAGCCCCTCTGCTGGACAATGACTCCTCACAGCCCCTCTGCTGGACAATGACTCCACACAGACCCTCTGCTCATAAAGGACTCCTCACAGTCCCACTGCTTAGCAAGGACTCCTCACAGACCCTCTGCTGGACAATGACTCCTCACAGACCCTCTGCTTAGCAAGGACTCCTCACAGACCCTCTGCTTAGCAAGGACTCCTCACAGACCCTCTGCTTAGCAAGGACTCCTCACAGACCCTCTGCTTAGCAAGGACTCCTCACAGACCCTCTGCTTAGCAAGGATCTCAAACAGACCCTCTCCTGGAAAATGACTCCTCACAGCCCCTCTGCTGGACAATGACTCCTCACAGCCCCCCTGCTGGGAAAGACTCTCAAGCCCTCTGCTGGACAATGACTCCTCACAGACCCTCTGCTTATTAAGGACTCCTCACAGTCCCACTGCTTAGCAAGGACTCCTTACAGACCCTCTGCTCATTAAGCACTTTTCACAGTACCAATGCTTAGCAAGGACTCCTCACAGACCCTCTGCTTAGCAAGGACTCCTCACAGACCCTCTGCTTAGCAAGGACTCCTCACAGACCCTCTGCTGGACAATGACTCCTCACAGCCCCTCTGCTGGACAATGACTCCTCACAGCCCCTCTGCTGGACAATGACTCCTCACAGCCCCCCTGCTGGGAAAGACTCTCAGGCCCTCTGCTGGACAAGGACTCCTCACAGACCCTCTGCTCATTAAGGACTCCTCACACAGACCCTCTGCTTAGCAAGGACTCCTCACAGACCCTCTGCTCATTAAGGACTCCTCACAGACACTCTGCTCATTAAGGACTCCTCACAGACCCTCTGCTTAGCAAGGACTCCTCACTGGCCCTGTGCTCATTAAGGACTCCTCACAGACCCTCTGCTCATAAAGGAGTCCTCACAGACCCTCTGCTCATCAAAGAGTCCTCACAGACCCTCTGCTCATTAAGGAGTCCTCACAGTTCCCTTGCTGGCCAGTGAGTCCTCACAGCCCCTGTGCTGGGTAAGGATATCGAACAGAGTTGAGGGTCAGTGGCTGGTCACAGACCGCCTGCCTGTCAAGGACCTCTCGGGCTCCATGGTGATGGAAACCTCACAGAGCCTGTACTTGGAGCAGACGTTAACTGACCCTCTGAGTCCACATCCCTCCCTGACAGCCCAGAGGCGAGGGGTCCTCAACTGTCCCGCGGAGGTCACACCGCCCTCAAGGCCTCTCACCCTCTGAGGGGTCGCTTCCTCCTAACCCTCCACGTGGGGAGGTCCAGGCACTAATCTTCCGCGGACTCGTTACTTCGGTGGGCGCCAACACCCCCCGCCCACCCCCCCGCACCTCAGTGAGGGCGAGCAGCGCCGGGGGCATGTCAGGGACAGAAAATAGCCTTGGGCGTTGGGCCGGACTGAGCATGTCCGGTGTGCCCTGGCGGTGCCAGGCTGCCACACCCCCTGGAGCCTGCGTGGCGGGCGGAGACGCGGACACTGGGCACCGCCTCAGGTCCGTCTCCGGACCCTCCGGAGCCTTCATCCCGCAGACTCCCCCTCACTCATCACCTAGACCTCTCTCCTCCCCCGTCCCTCGCTCAGACCCCTAGCAGTCCTCTTGCCTGGACCCTACCTCGCTCAGACCTCCCTCCCCGCAACCTATCTTCTTGAGCCCCTCACCCGGACCCTTCCTTTCCTGAGGCATTTGCCCCGGACCTCTCTACAGTACAGACCTCTTTCCTCGTGCCTCCGTCGGCGCCCCTTCCTTCGCCCAGACGCCGTCCAAGGCTCACCCTCCACCCCACTCCCCCCAGATACGACTTCGGACCCCAGCCTACGGATACACAGAGCGAGAGATCGTGGACCCGCCCTCGGGTAAGTCCATGTCAGTCATTCCCAGCCCTCAGTTCTGCACTTATAGGGCGGGGTAGCTATCGGTTATGCAACAGGTGCAGTGGCACCGGCCCCCCACGAGTATGAGGAGCCAACTGCGTCCTATTTCTTATGGCTGTCAATAAGGGTCATGGGGTCCTGACCCGCTCGAGCGGGGTTTGAATCGCTGACTTTTTTGTTAAACCTAGAGCGCAGGCAGCAGGTGCGTTAACCATCTAAGCTCTTTACCGCAGTGTAGAGCGCAGGCAGCAGGTGCGTTAACCCTCTAAGCTCTTTACCGCAGTGTAGAGTGAAGGGTGTCCATGGATGCTTCGGCCTTCGGGACTGGGACCGACAGCGGTGTGGAGGGTGGGGGCTCTCGGCAGCACAGCTGAGTTTTATGCACTTCTTATTTTCTTTATTTTACATATGGCATAGTGACCCACACCCCGCACAGCAAAAAAAGTCCAGTTGCACGAAGTGACATTGTCCATTTTTAGACTGGATGGAAGTTGTTGATTTTTTTCCCTAAAAAAAAAAATTCGGAATACAAAATGAGAAAAAGTGTTTGTCGCCCGTCACTAGAGTTACAGCGCCTACATTGTGCCGGATGCTGTTTTAATGGGATTTACTGGGAGGAAGGAGCTGGGCGCCCCGCTCGCACACCGGTGGGTTACTGCAGTCACTGCAGAGATCGCCGAGCGCCTACCTGAGGTCTTATATTTAATTAGCGGCAGGGTCTACTCATTCGTTCATCCTCCTGAGGTCGACAAAACGACTCTTAATGAGTAGAGTAGTATAAACCAAGGGGCATGTTTATCATGAAGCCACGCAGCGCAGCCAGCCACCGTGCTGACCTGCACTGCGTGACAGGGAAAGGGCAGGAATCCGCCGTCTTTAACATAATTAGGCTTTCCTATTTTCAGTTTCTATTTTTGGCAAATTCTGGTGGGGTTTTTTCAGTGTTTTCAAGTGATTTCAATACCTTAAAAAAACAGTGGCTATCAGTGGTTACACATTTTCACACCACTAAAAACAACACAAACAGTGATTTTCCGGTGTTTATGGAACGTTTTGCTTTTCTTATTGCTTGCTTTCTGCGCTGATAGTGCGTGGTATATAGACAGTGTACTGACAGTGTATACGAGGTCCAAATACATTTTTGCAAATCAAACTTATTGTAGTACACCATACAATACTTCTTCAGTGAGTCTTTGGTCATGTGCGCTCGCTCTTTCCTTCCCATGTAAAATTTTTCTGTGAAAAGGCCCTCTCAACATTGGCACTTGAGACGGACAACGCAAAAACAGCCAGTACACAATTTGCTAACTCTGGCCACTGACATAGCTTTCCATGCCAATACTGGTGCACTTGAAGATTGTGATTCTCTGGGCAGGTTCTGCAACATTTGCGTTAAACTGGGCACCTATGCCCTCAGAGTTATTGAAGCGGTCAAAAATGAAGCAGCACTTTTGAAACTACGGAGACGATTCCCTTTACGGAAGGGATCTAGAACTTGTACAGAGTACCACAGTGAGGTTTCATTGACTTCAAATGCCATGGTTGGTGAAGGGACATTTCTATGCATCCTTGCAAGCCATTTCTCATACATTGTAAAATACAAGTTCCTGAACTGCTCTTTAACATTGCTTTGCCTACCAAGTGGCAAGCACTCTAACATGGAACATGTTGCAGTGCCAAATTCACTAAAGGTGTCACCCAGCCTACTCTCAAGGAGATGTTTCACATCTACACCAATTATGCTGAACACTTGGCAGACAAGGATGTTTTCCGACTCTAGTTCTTTTACTATG
Organism: Calotriton arnoldi; assembly: GCA_963921515.1. Taxonomy (NCBI): domain Eukaryota; kingdom Metazoa; phylum Chordata; class Amphibia; order Caudata; family Salamandridae; genus Calotriton; species Calotriton arnoldi. The sequence continues at coordinate 6,467,617 of CAWUFW010000013.1, read as the reverse complement.
TCCACTACACCAGTTATGTTTTCCTGAAAAAGTCTAAGAATGCAGTAGAGTTTTTTTTCTTTTCACATCACTATCAATATGTGACCAAAGATCCTCACATTTCTTGCCTTTGGCATAATCACTCAGCAAAAATTCTGTAAAGGGTTGCCACATGGATAATATAGCATTCACAGCCCCTTCCCTTGGACTGAGAACCATCAGCTAAGTGTAAGTGACACAGCTGGGATGACTCTTTCTTTGATGCTACACAAAGCACAAAATGAGAAATATTTGTGTTTTAGTTCCCGCGCATAACAAAACAGTGCATCAAAATGGACTAAAAAGTCAATAGCATTCTTCATTGACTCTGAAGATGGTTTCAGCATACCATCTAACAAGTGGCAAGGATCTCTTATAGGGAAGCACTTCAGCTCAGGTATTGGTTTTGACAGGTCATTATACAACTTTTTCATATACGTAGCCTAATCACTGCAAATACAAACAATATCACTCCAATCTTTGCTGAACTTGGAAAGAACCTTTTTGCAACAGCATTTCAAGTGACACTGCATTCCATGTTTTCCAAAAGTCTGGTGTCATGTTTTCACCACTATCCCAGATGCTTGGGGATAGCACTCTTTTCACATATACTTGTCACTATACCTTGCTTTGAATGTTTAAAGCCTGAGGTGTTTGCAATTCACCTACTATCAATACTGGCTCACTAGAAACTGGGGGCTGATGTATCAAGGGTTTTACCCATTCTCTGTGGGTAAATGTGATGACACATATTGGGAAAGATTCTTATGAAACCAGCCATTTTACCTATCAGTGAAAGAATCAACGCAGCCAAAATATCAAATATGATTTTGATATTTCCTGATTCTATACAGTTTATAAAATAATTAAACAAGACCTAAAACATGCTTCTAAACCCTGCAACTTTAGACCAAACACCACAAAACTGGAAAAATCAAAAGGAAGAAGAAACAATATTTTAGTGACATCCCTAAACAACAAAACTCAAGCAGAATAATGTTAGCCCAGTCTTTCTTGCTGCTAGCTTGTATGACAAAGTTACATTGTATTGGCCCCTTCAGGAAGAAAAAAAATGACTCTTTCACTCTCCTTTTCCTTTCTTTGAATGACATTTAGTTTGTGGTTGTGCAGGTGTTTTTTCAGTGTTTATATATTTACACTGGTTAGGGCTATTTCCCTTTCGGTGGGGTTTTATCAGTTATTATAGGTTTAAACCTAAAACCGGACAGCCTAAACATAATACAGCGCATTCCTGTCTTTTCCCAGCACTGGCGCACAACGAGCTACCTAGCGCCAACGCAGGCACTATTGCACCATGGTGCAAGGGTGCCTGCGTTGTAAGCAGGATTGTTTTTGTACAGGAAGGGCCATCTTCTTGCACAAAAACAATCTTCAGAGGCATTTTCGTCTTTATGTGTCTGCTGAAGAATGCAGCACGCACAGAAAGAGGAAAAAACGACGGGAAATAAAGATATTTCTGCTCGTTACTCCTTCTCTGGGATGTGTAGAATATTAGCGAATTCCTAGGTCTACCGGTAACAGTAAATCTGGGAATGTGCCAAAATTTGTGGGTGTCGCGTGGGAACACACACACACCACCCATGGAACACCTCCCTGGGGCCCAGTAACGCAACGCAGTAATTTGCACTGCGTTGAGTTACTTCAGATTCATCACACCACTTGTGGTCACGCAAGTAGGCCTCGCGTGGCTTGATAAATCACACTTAAGGGTTGTGTTGGTTGCGCACCCCATTGTGTGAGGCAAAAGCGACGCAACCCTGTGATAAATATGCCCCCAGGGTGCTTTTTTTTAACAGTGCTGCCAAGTGCCAAGATTGTGTGGTACTAGGCGCTGTACACATGCATGTAATGCTATTCATAGACAGCGGACTTAGCTAGAGAGCAATAGATGCTGAACATCAGGTGTAAGCCGTGGGGTACGAGGTACGATTCATTATTGGAGGCACAATATATGGTGGTTTAGTCACAAAGGTAAATCAATACAGGTATATTTACTACCAGTATGTTTACTCTTGCACTTTTGAATAGCTTTACTACTTTGGCTATTCAACATTTACTAGAGTAAGTTTACTCCAGAGTGTATACTCGCATGTCCCTGCCCCCTGAAATAAGGTGTGCAGTCAGTAAAAGCGTCAAGTACGAACGTAAAGTTACTACAAGTAGTCAATTTGCAATTGTATTTGATGTTCCACATACTTGACAATGGCTCCACAAAGAGTGCAGAGATCTCACTGTGCTAAAGTAGAGGCACAATTATAAAACTTTATTAAACTTTTAAAGAAACTAGAAAAAAATATGTTGAACATAAATGTATATTTATTTTAAGTGTTCAACAATATTAAAATGTAACAACACTAATAACCTCATTTAAAATTTCATAATTTTGAATATGTTAAATTAAATTGAAATATTTTTCTAAAGGTAAAGTTTAAAGAACACCTGAAATAAATAATTATATTTTTATTATGTGTTAAAATTAAAAGGTAATGTGTCAAATTAATGTAAAGTAATTTATGTTTCATAAATACTAAAGATACAATGATTTTTAAAACATAAACATTATAATAAATTATTTTAAAAATATAATTGTTTTATTCATAGACGTTTCTAACATTCAATAACATTTATTTATAATTTTATATAGTTTAAATTAATTAACGTATTTTAACATTAGTTCGTTGAGGTTTTATTTTAAGTCCCTACCTCCATTATTTTCTATGAGAGGGTGTTGCAGTACCAGTGGTTACCATGTGTGATGCTAGACATACTCCATCTCCTAGCTAGAGTACATTCACCTCTGTTTTGGGTCATTTTTAGGTCTCGCCTGAGCCAGCGCGCATGCACCGTGCTCAGAGGCATTTTGTAAGGGCTTTTAAACTCTAAACACACGCTCGTGCGTGTGCTTTTTTTTTTATCACCCGCAATTGGCCTTTGCGTGCGTCTTTCTAAGAAAGACAGCACGCAATTGGTCAAGCGGAGTGCATGTCCCGCCTTCTCTGTCCCCTGGCCTAGGGTGCTCGGGAGCGAGCAGCAGCGCGGCCAGGTGCCAGCTGCATACCTCGCATTCCTGCAGTGCGCGCGCCCACGCTTGTTTTTAAATTCCTTTTAGCGCAGCGCTTGCATCTCACTCCAGAGCTTGTTCTCTGTTTCCTCTGACTCTGTTCTTCTCTGCCCCGCATTCCTCTCTCGCCAGTTGTCTGTGTTGTTCCTCCATCCCTCTAAAGCTGTCTTTGTTTTCTTCGTCTCCCTGAAGCTGTCTCTTTAGTATTCTGTCACCACGCGCATGAAACCTCAAACAATTGATCCAGTACAGTACAATACCCTGCCCGTGGTCCACTGTGTTTGCCTTTTATGTCTCTCTCGGTCCCTCTCTCTTTAGCCCTGCAGCAGAGTGGAAGGAAATCTCCTGTTATATGCAGCGCCTCGTGGCTTAAAGCGTGCCTCACTACGCGCTACATTAGTAGTATTGGTTTACAATGGAATTGAGCGCCTGTCCACCGGAGTCACCTGGTGAAGTTAGGAGTGTTGTCATATGCTGATATTCATCGAAGCCTCAGCCTGAGAGGACCACAGGCCAGTTTTAGCTCTCCACATTGGTTGTGGCAGCGCACTCCGAGAGGGCCTTCTCATTTGTTGAGATATGCACACTTACTCCTACCTGTTTCGACAGCGATCAATTGTGAACATTATTACAGAGGATGTGAATAGAGAGCAAAAAACAAGAGAAAGAAAGGGGGGGGTTTACTTATTTATTTATTTTTTGGTGTTTTGTAAAGTGCTGCAATGTGACCTCGTGCTCATCTTCAGGCCGCTAAGTCGTTTCATGGATAGTGTTCTGCTGAAGAGGTGACTAGTTTTCTCTTTAGTGGGTCAAACTAAGTATGAAGTGGGGCAGACTTCTTCTACCCAGTCCTCATTCCTTTATTCCTCTGCAAAGGTCTGGTCGGGCTCACATCCCTTAGCACCTTGAGTTATTGACCAAGGTTTCTGACAAGCCTTTTGGGTGATCTAACAGGTGAAAAAACAAATTTGCATGAAGGTCGAAGTAAGGGTGAACTAACACGGTACCACTGATATCCGTGCCCATTTCCATAGTTCTGGTACTTGTTATACAGCTTTATGTGTTTACGTTTATATTTGGAACTCTTTGAAGCTAATTCTGTCACCTGTGCTTCTGGTGAGGTGGAACATGGAATATGTTTCCATCAACAATCATCAGTGGCCCTTGCGCTCATCGGCTGTTCTCCACCGCCGGGCTGCTGGTCTTGTACTGGCGGTCGCCAGGACAGGCTCCGGGGTGCATTATTTCTGCTTATCGTGCTGCCAAGGATGAAGGGCCACATGTGATTACCCTTAACCAGCAGGCCCTGTCGATGGCCCTGATTATCAAGCGTGCAAATGTGGAAGCGTCTGGACTGTACCATTGCGCTGTGGGGGACACAGTGACTGTCACCAACAGGAAGCCAGCACACCAACTATCAGGCAGCTTCTAGTCGCTGTCCCTGCTGGGCTCAGAGCCGGTCTCTGGTGCCACCTCGTGGCTCACTTCATGTCACTACCTGCGTGAGTGGATTTTAATAGGGCGACTTCATTGCCATGCCAGTGCCAGGCAGTTCCTTTCTGCGGGCCATTGTTTACTGCATGTATTTTTTGCAGCTTCAAGTGCGCAGACTCGGCGTAGTGGCATTAAAGGAGCTTTACGTGGGCAGCAGATTAGGGCATACAAGGTCACATGGGGAGAGAATGTTGCTAGAGCCGCCGACTATGGAGCTGGAGAAGCGGGTTCGAGTCTCGGCGTCTGCTCTGCATCTTGTGATTCTGGGTAAATCACTCAATCTCGCGGTGCCTACAAAAAAAACAAGCTTTGGCATAGCCAATAGGTCTCGCCTTTGGGACCTTATAAGTGTTTAGTTATCCAGCACAATATCCTTGGTGCAACAACATCAACTGTTGCATGGCTAAACACTTACAAGGTCCCAAAGGCGAGACCTATTGGCTATGACAATGCTTGTTACACCTGCTAACGATGTTTGTGAAAAATGTTTCACCTTATTAGTACTAGTTTAACAAGCAAATATTAGCAATAATCAACTGAGAAGTGGCCAATTACCCTTTACAAAGGGCCTTCCATAGCACAGCGAACCGCATGGTGACATGTTTTAGTAACTTTCGATTCAGAAACAAAATTTCTCTGATCAAAATGTCTAAATTATGCAGTGGAGTACGCATTATGTGGCAAAAGCAGCAAAGACATAATTTTACAGAAAATGCCAAAACATCGCATAACTCCAGTGACCCTGATTTTAAGGCCTCACTCATTAGAAGGCAAGAAGCAAGGACAAAGAAAGGTTAGCCATTGCCAGCGCAATGCTGGTAAAGTTCTCTCGTCGTCACGCCTTAACCGTAGTGCTGGTCAACTAAACATGTAAAGAGACAACAGAGGCTTACAAATGTCCTAAACTAATACACAGCAGTTCAGTTTCACGCCTCCCATCAAGTAGCTGTACATTTGAATGACATTTGCAGCTAGACTGTGCGTTTAACAGACATTTACATACAAATAACCACGAGGATGAACATCCTGATGCAAAATGTGCAATAACTGACAGCTGCTCCAACTGCTGTTTGATCTAGACACGTGCCAAGAGCAAGAAATCACCATTTTACTTATGCCACTCCTAGAAATTCAACAGAACGTTTCAGCAACATCGACCAAGGTCGAAGGCACTCCCATGTTGTTACTGACTAGGACCAGCATCAAGGCCCCAGATGCAAATCCAAATGTTACTCTCCTTAACCCCTTCCGTGCTCACGACGAGCTCAGCTCGTCATGCTGCGCGGTAGCGCTGTGCGCATGACGAGCTGAGCTCGTCACGACCCCACCCGCGATCGGAATGTCCAGCACACGAGCGGAATTCCGATCGCGGTCAAGGGGTTAAGAGATTATTAATTAATAGAGTTTTCCTCACTAAACGTTAATGTATTCAGAGGAAAAACAAAAAACAAAAAAACAAAAATCAGCTCACTGTGACAGTCAGTGTCCCAAATATGTCTTGGCAAAGCCAAGCGGTTTGGCTTTTAATGCAAGTGCTTCTTCATTAACGGGTGACTTTGTTTGTGCTATTGTTTGGAGCATTGAGTGCGTGAATGTAAAAATGAGGAAAAGGGTCGTGGGTGGATGGGTGATAGAATATGTGGATGAATGGATAATTGAGTGCATCATCCATTTATATACGCATCTTCAATAGGTGAGCATGTGGATGGATAAGTGGTTGAGTGAATACGTCTACGTATTCACTCACACACTCATCCACCCATCTGTATAGGTGGCAGGATGAGTAGACAAATGTAGATAGAATAGTGGTTAAGAAGAGGAGTGAGTAAATAAACAGCTACCATCACGTTGGTGCCAAAAAGTTATTTTCCACTTCCGCCACTGCAGTTCACCCATTCACGTGCTCACCTTTTTATTTCATAAAGCAATCGTTCGTAATAAGTGTGTCTACTCTTCATGCACTTACTTACATTACACCTCAGGTACAAATTTGTGGCAAAAATGCACTCAATAGGAGGACACATACAAGCTATCCACCAAAGAAATACCCAAAGGATGAAGAAGAAGAAATACACACTTAGAAGAGAAACATTAATTAACAGTGAATGCACACAGAAGATTTTAGAACGTGAGCAGCTCCAGAGCATTTCCAGGTACTTGTAGGAGTATTCTTGGCCTTTCATGAATTATCCACTGAGTCAGTCTATGTCATCTGTTTATGCCAGTTCACTCGTGGCAAGAAGCAGTGGCAATTAAAGCACTCTGCAGGCATACCCATCATTTTGCAGCAGCTTAGCTTGTGTGATTTCAGGATGTTCTCTCACCCATGCCAACATTCATTTTAGGCAGTAGTGTCATAATTGTTTTAACCACAAAATTACATTAATATAATTTCTGAGCTTAGTTAAAGACCCCTTTTAAACGCATTCTGGGCTTTGCTTCCTACTGGGTAGTATAGATTTGCTCATTATTGTAAGGGGTGTTTTCAAAGTAACACTGTTTTCAAAAAGGACGTGAGTGGTGCGCGCTGCGCAGCGGCAAAAGTGAAAGCAGGCTGGCGAGTGGTGTGCGATGTGCGCGCACCATGACGAGAGAGGAAAACCAGATGGCGCCTCTGCTCGTCATTGTGCGCGTAACCGCACTCTCTATGCCAGCCAAAAAGCTGTGGTAGCACTTTTAAAAGCCCACACACAAAATGTCTCGCCAGAGCATCGCATGCGCTGGCTCAGGCGATACCTAAAAAATAAAATAGACTTGGTCTAAACTGCTTCATGCCACCGCAGTAATCTAATTTAGGTAGGTCTCCCAAAGTGTAGGGTGACCAGATTTTCCGAATGAAAAACCGGGACGGGCACAGACATAGAAATAGGACTAAATGTCCTATTAGGTCTCAGGGCGTCTTAAATCCAAAAAAATAAATATAAATATATATATATATATATATATACATATATTTGTGTTCTTTTTAAAAAAAAAATCACATTACCTCCCGTTCTGCGAAGAGATCCAGGGTCCGGCTGCTGGTGGGCCTGGCCTTGCCCTATGGCCTCTGCAGCCCTGATTCACACCTCATTAAATCCTGCTGTGCTGCTTAAATGAGGCAAAGCAGCACAGCAGGAGAGTTTAAAGAAGTGAACTTCTGTCCCCGTTCTTAAGAGGGCTGGTCGAAATGTGAGCCTGCACAACACTGTGATTAACGTGCAGGCTCACCCGATCAGCCCTTAAAAACCGGGACATTTCGTTAAATGACCCAGGCACTACCCAAAAACCGGGACATTTCTTCAATTTGGAGAAAAGTGTCGGGACACCAGGACACTTCTCCAAAACCCGGGACCGTCCGGGGAAATCCGGGACGTCTGGTCACCCTACCAAAGTGACAATATTTTTTCAGAATCACTATGTTAGTAAATTATTATTATGGGTGGGGGAAATACAATTTTTTTTTAAATACGCCTACTTTTTGGGGAAATTTTGCAAAATCGCAGATACTATGCGAAATGTGTTTCAGAGATATCTCAAATGAAATCTCACGTCGAAGGCGGTCCTCTCGTATGCAAGTCATGTGAGATGGGGATCGGGTGTTATATTTCGCTCCACCGGCGGAGTTGGCGGAGTTTTGACCACTTCCTGTTATGCTTGTAGCGCAGAGTGCCGACCAAATTCCGCCAACCACCGCATGGCGGAGTTATTTCTCGTGCGCGGCTCGCGAACGGTAAGTTGGTGAGCATAAGCAAGATTAGGCGCTCCTAGAGTGATTTTCGGTCACATTTCTCCAATGGGGGTGGTCACAGAGGTTGCAACTGTTCGCAGTCAGAAAGCTGCCACTAAAATAGAAAATCTACCCAAGCGACAGCAAAATCAACTTGAGAAGCTGTGCCCTCTGGCACACCACATTGTGCCGTTCGTGTTGATTTTTCAGCGTGGAACGAGCTCCCGGCGCTAAATTACAGCGCGAGCACCAGGACATTCCCGTTCGCGGAATTCCACGGAATCTTGCAGAGTTTTTGTGTAAATCCACAAAATTTTGCGTAAACTCCTCGACTACTGCCCAGGCCTAGTGAGATACCGGCAGGAGACAGGTTTGAGCCGAAAATTGATGCTGGCTGTGGTTTTACAGTTGCCACGAGACATTTTCTGCTCCAACCAAAATTTGTGCGAAATACCGGGAACAAGAAACGGAAAAGAAAAATCTAAAATTCATGTAGAGGGAAGTGGGAGAATCTCTCTAAATTTTGCTTATTTAATAAAAATTTTTTTGACGTGCCACTAGTTTATAGAGGCCCTTTTCAAGTGCCTGTGAAACATTCACAGCTCAGTATTACCTCAGGCCCTCCTGGAGATCACTTAAGTAGAGGGTCAGAAAGATAGCTCATATGGTGAATGCACCTCACATGCTGGACACAGGTTGGAAGTATGACTGAGGGTGGTAATGATGTGCAAGAGTGCAAGCCTGCATCGAGAGAACACACAACACTGCCCCCCATACACACACCACACTGTCCTCCCATACACACTGCACTCCCCCTCCATACACACACCACATTGTTATCCCATACACATAATACACTGCTCTCCCATACACACACAGCACTGTCCTCCCATACACACACCATACTGCCCTCCCATACACACACTAAACTGTCCTCCCATGCAGACATCACACTGCCCTCCCATACACACACAACACTGCCCTCCCATACACACACCACACTGTCGCCTGCACACAGTATCATTCTCTCTAAATACAACTAGATTAACAGATTTGTATAGTGCTGTTTTCAGTGGAGGCTGCCTCGGAACGGGGTGGTTGGGTGGTGGGATGAAAAAAATGAAAAAAACCTACCTGTCAACGCTGCCTCCTCTCCTCCGTCCTCAGTCTCGGCACTGGCAGCACCGAAAGCACCCAGGCTCCCAGCCAATCAGGACCCTGCATGAGTAGCGTTGTGATTGGTCTGAGCAGCCTGTTTGGCCTCTTAGGCAGTGCCTGGGAGCCTGGGCATGTTCTCCACCAGGCTGTGCAACACAGCTAATTGCAGAACATGCTAAGAGCACATGGAGGTTTGGCTGGCCCAAGAGCGCCGGCCAAACGGTCATGCGCAGTTATAGAGTGCAAAAATCTCCTCCTCCCTGTGGCGGCGGCGAGCCCAGCCCCGCCCCAACCTGGCTTTGAGTCGCACACAAAATAATGTTTTGCTATTATCATTTTATTTTTATTTTTTTGTACTGCTCAACGAGCAGTGGAGGTGACGCTCCTCCGCCTTAGCGGAGGAGCGTCCACTGGCTGTTTTGTCATTATTAAGGCCTCGTAGCACTGCTGGAGTTCAGAACCTTCACGTCCTGGATTCCTTCACAGATGGAACCCGCTTTTGGTTGTTTTTCTGGCTCCTCTGGGTGTGGTTCCCATGCTGGTTTGGTGTGTATGGTTCCACGTGTGTTTCATGGTGTTGTTCAGTGTTTGTAGCTGGAGGTCTTTATCAAATTCGGGTACTTCTTGACTTGAGGTTTGTATCTGAGGTGATTGAGACTAGTACCGTGTCTTGTTATCCTAACCGGTATCCCTGTAAATCATTCTAGTTGTGGGGTCTTAAGTTAGTCGTTGGGGAGGTAGATTGTGTCATGAACGCCAGGGTGTGGTTGTGAACTCAGTGTGGATGCGTGATCTTTGTTGTGATTGTTGTTTTTTCTTGGTCGTGTGGTCTAAACCAGAGACCCCCTTGTTAAAACTGGAAATTTTTAGGAATATTACAAACTGACAGTAAGTACAGGGCAGGAGCAGGAAGGAATGGCAGTGAAGTCAGAGTTAGTGCTGTTGGTGCTGTCGAGACATTGACTGTAAGGACCTGTCAGAATCATGTAAAGGTGTGCGCTCAGTGTTCTCTCTGATGTGTTCTCCTTCATGCTGTGAGCCCTAATTCACAAACAGAACTTACACTTTTGAGTAACTTACACTTTGAAGTAAGTTTACTACTCTCAGTATTCACAAACTCACAGTGTAAATTTACTACAAGAGTATATAAGTACCATGTCTCCACCCCCAGAGTATAGTAATTGGCTTACTGTTGTGTGGGTAGGTGATGTCACTCCCTAAAATTCTCACCTCACCTAAAATCCTCTTACTTCTCCCTAATCCCAACCCATTTTGTATTAAATATGTCCCTTTTCACACCCTCTCCCTCCAGACCCACCCAAAGTTGCTACTAAAATGTAGACTCTGCAGGAGTGGTAGAGAACTCCACACACATAAGTATTGATGACTGTGCACACACACACACACACACCACCGTGCTGATGTACACCTATAACATTGCACATGTGCACTAGCCTTTGGCAACATTTACATACACTTGCGGAATTCATGAAATTCCCTAATTTCACATGATGTGAAATTCATAAAACTGTCTTGAAAGCTTGCGTTGTGTGATGCCATAACACTATTTTTTACTGCAGGGCACACCTTGAGTAAAGAAGTCTTGTGAGATACCAGCAGGAACATTTCTTAGAACAGGACATTTGTTGCTCGAGGCAGTCTCTTACCAGCATGTTTAAAAACATTTTCTTATGTGAGTTATATGGTGGGGTAAAAAAAAGTGACATGAAATGCCAGCAAAATACATTTCGCTATAAAATTGAAAAGTGTATTTTCCGGTAACATTGGAATTTCACCAAATTTGGAGCCAAAAATGATTTTGCACACACGTAACACACCCACACAAAGTGCACGCTTCTCCACACGCACAGTCCTACACTACTGCTCAAACACAGCACTTTTGCATCTTTACACACAAAGGCCTAAAAACACTAGCATTCTTTTGTACACAGACACACTGCTCTCCCGAGAGCGTGCACATAAAACACACCACACGCACACAGCTAACATTTCTTGCACACAAACAGCCCTCACTGCCTGTGCACATGCCGCCATGTTGCTTGCCCACAGACCCATCCTTCTGCAGAACACACACAGACATCAACCTCCCTGCTTCGGTACTCACCGTACTGTTTTAGTGTACACACACAGACCACTGCACTACTACACACAGACGTATGCAAATACACAACACCTACACACAAACACACCCAAATACACTCCAATGTATAAACTCAGACAAATACCTTCTACTCACACACACACAGCACTCCCCTTCTCCCCTTGCACACATACACTGGAGCTGCCCTGCCGAACACATGGCACCGCCCTCCTTCACTGACCCTGCGGACGTGGGCCCGTTCCCAGCTTTCACTGGTCAGACAGCAGACACCTCACTCCAGGGTACAGTTTGACTCAGTACATTCCCTGCCAAGCAGAGGCCACACTGTGGAATGTTGGGGAGGAATAGCTGTTTGAGGTCAGAACACAGGGGCTTTAGTGAGCTATGTGTGTGGGCTGTGAAGGTGACGAAGCTGGACATTTAGAACTCTGGCAGTCGCTGAAGGCAGGTGGTACAAGACACACTCAGGGTTATGTTATTTTGTGCAAGGCTGCGTTGTGTTACATTGCATTCGCCACTGTAATTAAAGTGGCAAAAGCGGGACTACAAAGCCCACAATGCAATGTGTCATTAGCTGGAAAGTCAGGATCCGAGGAAGATGCCACAAATGACTTGGTGCCACTTTGCAGCTACTTATGTGAAAATGTAATTTAAGGCCCATATTATTTTGCAAAACTCTATTTTGTAAATCTCCACAGATCTTGAAGAAGACGTTTTGCACCTCAAGGTGTCCCACGTTCTGAGTCTGCTGTTGCTCTCCATAGATATTGCTAACACCTTAGAGAGGGCAAAACTGTATCAAGTATCACACAACAGTCTGAACTTCACTTGTGCATTGTGTGTTGTAAGACAAGGACTGCTTTGTTTGGTGAAAGGGCCTTTCCTGTAGGGCCGCAAAAGCGTGGACAAAGCTCCACCTTCTACTCCCATCAGGTTTTTATAGCCCACTGGGGAATCTGCGTTTTCTAAATGATTAATTATCTATTAGTAGTTTCTTGGAAACCTGTGGGCCTCATGTTATTGTTCGTCTCTTCTGTGGTTCAGGAAGCTTTGGTGCAAGCAGCGCTCTGTTAAGCACTAGACAGCAGAACAATATTAAAACAAGCATTTGCAATGCAATAGGTCTCGCATTTCTTAAAGTTAGAGCTGTTGGCGTTGAAAATAACAATGTTTTTACTTTTGTTTTTTTATTTGCAGTGGAGTTATTATATAAAATAAAAGCATGCAGACGCTAGAATAGCGTGCTGTGCTGCCAAAACATTTAAATGAAAAAGTGCAAGCAAAGCAGCACTGTTGCAGGAAAGCATGTCGTGCCTGCAGTAGGAGAAATCATAAAAGAAAATAGTGCTTACAGACTAAATAAAACCTACAGTGTAACAACCGAAGTAAAAGGGCCAGTCCTCATGGGAGGATACAAATGAAGACAATGCGGTACTAAGGAGGGACTAACAGGCCTATTAACGAATCAGAAGCCAGCATTTACGAAGGACAATGACACAAGCCAATGACAAATATGGGCGGAGAGTGGGCGGGGCTTCTATTCCATACTCAAATCCAGCATGGCTCACAGAGTAGCACATACACTGCCCAGGCTTGACCTAAAAAAACAGGGCCTTAGCTATTAGTTGTGCAGCAAGAACAGTGGCACCCGGACACCGGGTTTTGGGAAGGGTGAGTGTCCCACCCAATTATGGCTGTCGAGTAACCAAGGCTCTCTTGCTCCAATACTATATCTATAGCATTCTTACTCACCATTGTCTGCACAACATAAGGTTACATGGTTAATTAAAATGTGATCTTAGCCCAAAACGGTGTATTTTCTTTCGTTTTTCAAGCTGGCCACTTTAATTACCTGCACTTCCGTGAATGCAAAATGATTTGCACCAAAAAACATGCATTGTGTTATTCCTTAAAATTTGTGACTATCTTTATTCTTGTGCCCACGATTCCCACAATACTCCCTTTTAATTTGAACCACTATGAATAAGTAAAATGTTGTGTTTACTTGACCACTTGCAATGTAGCATAAATCATGAAAGAATTTTAACTCTAAGCACAAACATTTTTTACGTAGTCAGATGAATCTCGGGTCATCTCAATACTTTAACAGTGTTTATAACGATAAACACAGCAGCATGAATATGTCATCTGTAACTTCTTGCATTGCAGTATTAATCAACCATTGAGCTTGGCGATGCTAACCTCGTCATTCAACTGGTTCCCACCCTATGTTTAATTACAGAACGAATCGAGAAGTACATTTCCCATCTTTCAGTACAGAAGTCTGAAAAGTGTTTTTGTTAAGAAATGTATGTTTTAAATAAATAACATTTATGATTCCTATTTGAAATACGTAATTCTCCCTTAAGGCAGTGGAGAATAGCAAGAACACGTGTAAAATATCATACTATCGTTTGTATACTTATAATGGGGCCAGGTGCAATGTGAGTGAAGTAGTAATTCTTTGCTTTTTAAGCGTTCTACTTCCTTTCTTTGACCAACCAAAATAAATATACAGAGCTCATGAGCTGTGTGGACCACACACAGGGGAGGCACGAGTGAGTAAACACAGCACTACATCATGCAGCCACAACAGAAGTTGCAAAGTAAACGAACAACAAATGGCTCCGGTCAAATGGAGAGCCACTGAGTACCGTTATCCGGTGCTCCTTGAGGGAAGATAAATATCTGCTGCGGAGGAGAGCAGTTGATTCTTTTACGATGCTTAAGTTGGCAAGCTTCATTTGTTCTTTTTGTTAAACTAATGTTCACAGCACATGCATGAGATCCTCTACTGCCCCTTTGCCAGAATGAGCAGTGCCCTCTTGGACGCCATGACGGTGAAAGTCCTGGAGAACTTTTACAGCGGACAAAAGGAGTGCGCACATAGCTGCTGCAGACAGCAACACAGACCAGGGAAGCAAGCCAGGTGCTGCTATTAAACTCACGCTGCCCCGTACCGCCATCTTGATAGCTGGCCAGAGAGGCCCCAGCACCTAAAAACGTAATATTAAAAAATAGAGCTTGACGAGCCTTGCCAGAGAAAAGAAAGGCCCGGCTCGCCAAACACTGTTTTTTTAAATATTGTAACTTTTTCGTAAGCAGCGCAGCACGCCTGCGCTGCTTACGAAAAAGTGTATACAATTGAAAAAAGCCTTAGAAGAACATCAGCAAAATGTGCTGGGCAGCAAGTTCGAAATATGGCCAGCAGAGTGCGACCCGGCTTAGGGAGCCGAGAAAGAGATATTCAGAGGAGGCGCTGGGGAGAACTAGAGAGGGGAGACAGCAATTGGGAAACACAGACCAGGCGTTCACGTTGTGAGAGTGGATATTAAGAGGGGCCCTGAGAGTGCCATTGGGAGGGGTTATTGAGGTTATTGACTCGGAGAAGACATTGAGAAGTAGAATATTGAGAAAAGAGTCCAAGATTTGTGGAACACATTGAGACGGAGAACGTTATGGGAGAACGGGAGACCCAGAGGCAAGCAGAGATAGGGCTATGTCAGATAAGTCATAGATAGATAAACTGTGTGAGAGAAGCAGAGGCAGGGAAAGTGAGAGGAGAAAAGGGGTGACAGGGAAAGAGAACGAAAGAGGGAGATACATGAGAAGGGAAAAGACGATAAGAGAAAGAGTGTGTGAGGGAGATTGAGGTGGAAAGGGCAGTAGAGAGAGTGAGGTGGGGTGAGGGGAGGGGAGGAGAGAGAGATGAAGAGGGGACCTAGAGAGACTGGTGTATCGGCGCAGAAGAGGGAGAGAGGAAGGAGTAGAGCTACAAGTGACGGAGACTGTAGGAAGAGAGCCGTGTCAGAGCGTGTGGAAATGAGACGGGGTCTGTTGCCCTGGCACTATGTGGAACTCGTTGCATCTTTTATTCAGAGCCGGGTATGTCCGCAGGCTGTTCTCTTATCCTGCAGTGTGTCTAATACACAGAGAACTGTACTATCAGCATGTAACGTGCACCACTGTTAACCAGTTCCATGAACCGCTGTAAGTAGTGCGGGCCGTAGATGGACTCAGAGGCGCAGCGCGTGCAGTGGCACCGGGGCCCCTAGAACCCTGATAACTGCTGTACATTGCTGCCAATGGGAGTCAAAGGGGCATTTCCTTGCCTGCACCGGGGCCCATGGCACCCTTGCTAAGCTACTGGTTGGATGCATCGAAGAAGAGAAATGTATTGACGAAGTCATCTCCAAAGGTTACCCTTACCAAATCGGACTCCAAGCGACAGGCACTGCTTGTCATATAATATCACGTGTTTACGGAAATACTTTTAGACAGGCGTTGCTACACTCCTCTTATGGGCTGCACACTGATTAAAATATTCCTCAATAACCAGAAAAAGAAGAACCAGGATTAAATGCATAACACACCCCTGAAAGCCATTAACGCTGGTGTGAGGGAGTGGGAGCCACAACGAACGTTTTTTGCAGAGGCGACAGTGAAACAGTGAAGTTTGTCAGATTTGAACGTGTGAAAGAACAATTATTTGTTGACCTATTCGTACTTAAAACTCCGTCAAATTTCCGAAAGTACTTATCGAATTCTAAATGTTTGTACTGGGCACTTAAAACACAGACTTATTTTGCTAACTCTACTCCCGTTCTCACGCGCTTTATGTTTCCCTGTATGGGCGGAGGGACGATCATAGGGCACGCCTCGTGCTAACGCCTATGTGGATTTGCTCCGCCCCCGTTAACGGTAAGTGGCCACGTGGACAGCGACACTAAAAGCTACATTGTCTGGGTTACAAGTTAGAACTCAAGATATTGGTACACGATTTATTGCTGTGCCGAGGATAAAAGGCGGATTACAGCCTGCTTTCCTACGTCTCACTCAGGAAGTTTGCAGCAGGCACTCAACCCACTGTGCAATGTCATTCTCTTGGCGTTCCCAGGTCGAGATCCCTCACACCGACTCCTCCGGCTCTTTGCCCGTCACCTCCTCACGTGACCTCTGCTGTCTGCAGGGTGCCTGGGGGCGGGGCCTCGTAGCGCCCCGCCTACTTCTACTGTTTGCAGCCGGTGCGCCTGGTTACTTGGCACCTCTGGGTGGGAGGCGGCATGATCCAGGTAAGGTACCGGGCACCTGAGCGTTGTTGTCAGGTCAGTCCAGCGGGCGCAGTTGTCCTCGGTACTGGCATTGAATTCACACTCTGCCACATTCTCAGAACAGCAACCACCACCACAACACTCCCTGTGTGCGACTCCCAAGCATTTGTTAACCGAGTGAAGTGTACTCTTGTGGTGTCTCGGCTGCATGTGACCTGTCTGTACACTGTGAGACACGGGTTAAAACCTCCGACAGTTCCTGGTGACGAGACCGTGACTGGAGAAATATGCGTACTCTGTACAGAGTCCATTCCCACAGGGTCCGAGCCCACTTAAATCGGTGGGATAGTGCAGCTGCTGCAGAGATCTCTGCATAATCTTCAAGTCACAGGATCAACTTCCGCCAAGGGTGAATCGGCGTTCACCTTTGTCTCAATAAAGGGAGTACCATTGAAACGAGTGAAAACGTTTCAGTAATAACCCCTGGTAATATTGATAGTACTAAGAGCCCACGTGACCGTAGCAACCCGCGAACAAGTATAAAAATACCCAGTTCTCCAAAATTTCTGTTTTGAATGAAGGACGGTTTTAGAACTGATCCTAATCCGAAACCGATTCCTAGTTTCCTACAGGTCTCTCTCCCAGATCTGGCATGTTTAGTAAATTGTCAGCGGTGTTTTTATTATTTAATAAAGCTGACGTTCAGCTGGGGGATTTGCTGGGAATCTGTGCGATCAGTGAGTGAGCGCGCGCAGGGCAGTGCCCGCCAGTAACATGGGTGCCCGTGAGTTGGCGAATCTAAACTTAGAAACTTTCCTTGATGAAGAGGCACTCGCGAACTTAACGGGACTTTCATGCTGTGACGCACACTAACCCCCCCTGCTATTCCTGTCAGCTTTTGCTCTCCCGCCATAGTTCCTATTACAAAAGATTCCTACTCAGGAGTAGACTAGCCCATAATAAAGCAGGGTTCACACCGCAGCCTACTTCGACCACGCGAGTTTTCATGCAGTGACGTATGGACACCATGGACTCCAGAAAAAAACATGTTTCTGTGAGGGAGTTCTGCAGAGCTGGCAAGTGTTCCTGGTCCAGAGATGTAAGGGGCGCAGGCGCGAGTAGAGTGGTGCGCACACCACAGAGGAGCGGGGGGAGGGAGCGCGGCAGTGAGGCGAACGCACGCTGCCTTTATTGTGAAATTGCAGCTTAGAAAGTGTGTGTATTTCCTGCTCAACATTTTTTGTAGTAAACAGTGGTGCGCGCGCACCACAGAGGAGCGAGGGCCAGGGAGCGCGGCAGCGAGGCGAACGCGCGCTGCTGCGCGTTCTGGCCACCGTCGGGAATGGGAGGAGAGAAGGCGGGACATGCGCCCGCCTTTGCTCCAATCGCGTGCCGTTTTTCTAAAACGCACGCTACAGTTAATGAGGGCTTCTGAAAACAAAACCACACCCACGAGCGTGTGGGTCGTTTTCAGAAGCCCTTTCTAGAGGTCTCGCGCTGCGCGAGCAGTGCTGCGCACTGCAACGCAGGCGCGAGACCTAAAAAACACCCTCTCTGGTACTTTCCTGCTGCACCAGTAATATTCTACAACTTCAGAACCATATGTGTAAAAGTGTATTTTTTTCTCTTGTCTCTTTCTGTCATTTTTGCTCATACTACAATTATTCCTAGTTTGTAAAGTTATCACAATGTGGGATTTTGTATTAAAATCTTGACTTCTGCGCTCCTTTTCAATTGTTGAAAGAAAAAAAAACAGCTTAAGTCGTGAGTAAAATGATTTTAAAGTTTACTTGCAATAAACTAAAACATTTATTTGCAACTCCAAATAGCACACCTCATAGACTTATTTAGGGTTCACCAGGGGTTGCACTTGCAACACTAGGCTTTCCTTTTGTGACCCCTAACCTCAGAGGTGGCGATGTCAGTGCTAAGAACACAGTGGGGGCCTAATTTTATATTACATTAACAATGAATATTAGTCTATCATACACTATTTGTGTGTTAAAATGTTGTGCACCAACTGTTGGAATAGGACCTTCACTGGTAGCTGAGGTACGTAAAAACAATGCTTTTAAATGTATGTCGTGTGCACGCTTGCGAGTGAAACTGTGTTTTTGTGTGAGAGTGTGTGCATATGTTTGAAAGTGAATGAGCCAGTGATCAGCAGTGAGTGAGAGACATTGAGTGGCAGTGAGTATGAGTTAGAGTGTATGTGAAGGAATGAGAGAGAGTAAGAGAGACTGCAAGTGAGTAAGATTTGGTGAGTGAGAATGATTCAGAAAGAGTAGAGGGACTTTTAGAGGGTCTGAATGAGAATAAATGCCAGTGAGTTTAGCTGTAAGCGAGAATGAGTGAGTCAGAGGAGGTAATAATAAGTGAGAGTAAGAGTGAGAAAGTATGAGTGAGTGAGAGTAACAGTGAATGAGAGTGAGTGTTAGTGTGAATGAATGCATGCATGAGAATGAGTGAGCCAGACTGAGAAAGAATGATCAAGAGTGGGTGAAAATGAGGGAGTAAGAGTCTATGTAATTGGCAAGTAAGTTTAAGTACTACAGGCACTTTACAGGAGGTCAAGCACCTTTGACAAAATACTGGCACTGGCATACTAGAGTTCATGGCATAATGGGCACCCATGGTGACACACGAGCACTGGCATACTAGAGTTCATGGCATAATGGGCACCCATGGTGACACACGAGCACTGGCATACTAGAGTTCATTTTGGCATAATGGGCACCCATGGTAAAACACAAGCACTGGCATACTAGAGTTCATGGCATAATGGGCACCCATGGTAAAACACGAGCACTGGCATACTAGAGTTCATGGCATAATGGGCACCCATGGTGACACACGAGAACTGGCATACTAGAGTTCATTTTGGCATAATGGGCACCCATGGTAAAACGTGAGCACTGGCATACTAGAGTTCATTTCGGCATAATGGGCACCCATGGTAAAACACGAGCACTGGCATTCTAGAGTTCGTTTCGGCATAATGGGCACCCATGGTAAAACGCGAGCACTAGCATACTAGAGTTCATTTTGGCATAATGGGCACCCATGGTAAAACACAAGCACTGGCATACTAGAGTTCATGGCATAATGGGCACCCATGGTGACACACGAGCACTGGCATACTAGAGTTCATTTTGGCATAATGGGCACCCATGGTAAAACGTGAGCACTGGCATACTAGAGTTCATTTCGGCATAATGGGCACCCATGGTAAAACACGAGCACTGGTATTCTAGAGTTCATGGCATAATGGGCATCCATGGTGACACACGAGCACTGGCATACTAGAGTTCATTTTGGCATAATGGGCACCCATGGTAAAACGTGAGCACTGGCATACTAGAGTTCATTTTGGCATAATGGGCACCCATGGTGACACACGAGCACTGGCAGGCTAGGGTTCATTTTGGCATAATGGGCACCCATGGTAAAACGCGAGCACTGGCATACTAGAGTTCATTTCGGCATAATGGGCACCCATGGTAAAACACGAGCACTGGCATACTAGAGTTCACGGCATAATGGGCATCCATGGTGACACACGAGCACTGGCATACTAGAGTTCATTTTGGCATAATGGGCACCCATGGTAAAACGCGAGCACTGGCATACTAGAGTTCATTTTGGCATAATGGGCACCCATGGTGACACACGAGCACTGGCATACTAGAGTTCATTTTGGCATAATGGGCACCCATGGTAAAACGCGAGCACTGGCATACTAGAGTTCATTTTGGCATAATGGGCACCCATGGTAAAACACGAGCACTGACATACTAGAGTTCATGGCATAATGGGCACCCATGGTGACACACGAGCACTGGCATACTAGAGTTCATTTTGGCATAATGGGCACCCATGGTAAAACGCGAGCACTGGCATACTAGAGTTCATTTTGGCATAATGGGCACCCATGGTGACACACGAGCACTGGCATACTAGCGTTCGTTTCAGCATAATGGGCACCGAAACACGAGCACTGGCATTCTAGAGTTTGTTTCGGCATAATGGGCACCCATGGTAAAACGCGAGCACTGGCATACTAGAGTTCATTTCGGCATAATGGGCACCCATGGTAAAACGCGAGCACTGGCATACTAGAGTTCATTTCGGCATAATGGGCACCCATGGTAAAACACGAGCACTGGCATACTCGAGTTCATGGCATAATGGGCATCCATGGTGACACACGAGCACTGGCATTCTAGAGTTCATGCAAAAACAACAGTTGATGGACAGAATGCAGAACAATGTCATACATTCACCCCAGTACAGAGATCTGGGCCTAAATCCATCGTTTTTTTGCTCACCATGCCATTCCAGTTTGAACCCAGCCATATGCAAATCAGTCTTGACCCTGTGCCTCATGGGAACAGTCCAGCCCGAACTGCCAAGCCAGGTCCTCCCTGGACTGGAAACAAGCATCCTAGGACCGGTTTCGGGGTTTCACCCCTCTTCAGCCAGGATAGCTTGATTCCAGTGGCATGGAGAGCACGAGACCCACGTCTGGGCATACCCATCCCACTCGGGGTGACAAATGCAAACACAACAGTTGATGGACAGAATGCAGAACAATGTCACACATTCACCCCAGTACAGAGATCTGGGCCTAAATCCATCGTTTTTTTGCTCACCATGCCATTCCAGTTTGAACCCAGCCATATGCAAATCAGTCTTGACCCTGTGCCTCATGGGAACAGTCCAGCCCGAACTGCCAAGCCAGGTCCTCCCTGGACTGGAAACAAGCATCCTAGGACCAGTTTCGGGGTTTCACCCCTCTTCAGCCAGGATAGCTTGATTCCAGTGGCATGGAGAGCACGTGACCCACGTCTGGGCATACCCGTCCCACGCGGGGTGACAAATGCAAAAACAACAGTTGATGGACAGAATGCAGAACAATGTCATACATTCACCCCAGTACATAGATCTGGGCCTAAATCCATCGTTTTTTTGCTCACCATGCCATTCCAGTTTGAACACAGCCATATGCAAATCAGTCTTGACCCTGTGCCTCATGGGAACAGTCCAGCCCGAACTGCCAAGCCAGGTCCTCCCTGGACTGGAAACAAGCATCCTAGGACCGGTATCGGGGTTTCACCCCTCTTCAGCCAGGATAGCTTGATTCCAGTGGCATGGAGATCACGCGACCCACGTCTGGGCATACCCGTCCCACTCGGGGTGACAAATGCAAAAACAACAGTTGATGGACAGAATGCAGAGTTCATGGCATAATGGGCACCCATGGTGACACACGAGCACTGGCATACTAAAGTTCATTTTGGCATAATGGGCACCCATGGTGACACACGAGCACTGGCATACTAGAGTTCATTTTGGCATAATGGGCACCCATGGTAAAACGCGAGCACTGGCATACTCGAGTTCATTTTGACATAATGGGCACTCATGGTGACACACGAGCACTGGCATACTAGAGTTCATTTTGGCATAATGGGCACCCATGGTGACACACGAGCACTGGCATACTAGAGTTCATGGCATAATGGGCACCCATGGTGACACACGAGCACTGGCATACTAGAGTTCATTTTGGCATAATGGGCACCCATGGTAAAACGCGAGCTCTGGCATACTAGAGTTCATGGCATAATGGGCACCCATGGTAACACACGAGCACTGGCATGCTAGAGTTCATGGCGTAATGGGCACCCATGGTAAAACACGAGCACGGGCATGCTAGAGTTCATTTTGGCATAATGGGCACCCATGGTAAAACGCGAGCACTGGCATACTAGAGTTCATTTCGGCATAATGGGCACCCATGGCAAAACACGAGCACTGGCATGCTAGAGTTCATTTTGGCATAATGGGCACCCATGGTAAAACGCGAGCACTGGCATACTAGAGTTCATTTCGGCATAATGGGCACCCATGGTGACACATGAGCACTGGCATGCTAGAGTTCGTTTCGGCATAATGGGCACCCATGGCAAAACACGAGCACTGGGATGCTAGGGTTCATTTCGGCATAATGGGCACCCATGGCAAAACACGAGCACTGGCATGCTAGGGTTCATTTCGGCATAATGGGCACCCATGGCAAAACACGAGCACTGGCATGCTAGAGTTCAATCTGACATAATGAGCACCCATGGCAAAACATGAGCACTGGCATGCTAGGGTTCATTTCGGCATAATAGGCACCCATGGCAAAACACGAGCACTGGCATGCTAGAGTTCTTTCTGGCATAATGGGCACCCATGGTAACACAAAAGCACTGGCATGCTAGAGTTCATTCTGGCATAATGGGCACCCATGGTAACACACAAGCACTGGCATGCTGGATGTAATTATTGGCACGGATGGAAAAATGATGCTGGCATACTTGAAAACATTCTTGGCATGTGCACGCCTGTGGCAAAATGGTGGCATTAGCACAATGGAGTCATTTCTTATCATAAAGGAGGTCAGCTGTGGCATATGGAGAGGGGCAACAATGAAAAAATGCTGCCACTGACATACAAGAGGTAATTTTGACGCAAGTCACCCGCTGTATATGGACATCATTAATGGCAAAGTTTTGGCACTAACACGTTGTGTGCATCTTTTGGCATAACAGGGAACCCATATGCAAAAGAAACAATTGATGGACGGAATGCTGGACAATGCAAACATTCACCCCCAGTCACAAGGATCTGGGTTAAATCCATCATTCTTTTGCTCACCACACCACTCCAGTTTGGACCCAGCCATATGCAAATCAGTCTTGACCCTGTTCTTTGTGGGAACAGTCCAGCCCAAACTGCTAAGCCAGGTCCTCCCTGGCCAGGCTAGCTTGAATCCAGTGGTGTAGTGAGCACGGGTGTCTTTTGCTTTCTCGCCCTAAGTGCGCCGGGTATGCCAAGACGTGGGTCCCGGGCTCACTGTGCCACTGGATTCAAGCTATCCTGGCTGATGAGGGGTGAAAAACCGAAACCGGTCCTAGGATGCTTGTTTCCGGTCCAGGGAGGACCTGGCTTGGCAGTTCAGGCTGGACTGTTCCCATGAGGCAAAGGGTCAAGACTGATTTGCATATGGCCAGGTCTAAACTGGGGTGGCATGGTGAGCAAAAGAATGCTGGATTTAACCCAGATCTCTTGACTGGGGGTGAATGTTTTGATTTGTTCTGCATTCCGTCCATTAATTGTGTGTCTTTTGATAACAGGGAACCCATGGCAACATTCTGACCATGCATTATGGAGAAACGTTTGGACATATGGGGGCACCCATAGCATATTTTGCACACCATGGGGTTAACTCCTGTGGAGTGGCAGGTTTCATTGGCTTAGCAAACCATGAAAGGATTGAATCTTGAAACAAGTGCCCTTTTAGAGCTGGTGGCATTTTAGCAAATCATGTTAAAATTGTGACTTAAAATTCATGACTTGACCCTCGCTTTGCTCGCTATAATTCAGGGAAAGTATTACATGCAACCACTTTCTAAGATCATGTCAGCACCCTGAGGTAGGTGGAATCTAAAACAGAAATGTGTCTGTGTGGTTATACTAATGATGCAGCTATTATGAAACGTCAGTGATGTAAATTATTGTGATGTCACTGGGGTTATGGTCATGCGGCATCACTTAGAGGAAGATTCAGTGTCAAAGGTCATATGATGTCACTTCCTGTGATGTTTTTAAGGTCAAAGGATGTGTGATATCACTTCAGCTACCCCTGGCATTTTGGTGAATTGGCGTCTATGGCACACCTGAGAAAAGCTTCTCATTTTGCAGGGCTATAAATATAGGAAAAGCAGCACCTCGACAAACCATAGAGAACCCATGCGTCGGGACTTACGCAAGACTATGCTTGCGTAATATAAGCTTTCCACACCTCTACTTAGAATAGGTCTTTGCCATGTGTCACCCAAGAGTAGGCCTTTGTAAAATACGTTACCCCTCTAAGAGAGCATTTATAAACTCAACTAACACTGTCTGGGGATGTTGGTCCCACCAGAGAATGCATTTAAATACAAAAATGAATGAATATGACACTTATTGTAAGAGCAACCCCTTCTAAGGCTGGCAAGAGCTGTTAGTTTTAAACCCGGGTGACAGGGCCCGGCAAAATTTCCGTTAGATGCCAGTAACCTTGTGTAATTTTGGTAATTTCATGATGCGCATGTTGTATGAAATTCCCCAAATTATGTTTTTATGCCATATTCTGTAACTATGCACTGTTTGCTGACAAAAAGTTAGCGAAAGCGCACAGGAACACGAATTATCAAAATGCACGCGGCTCCTGTTTGCTACATTTGTTTTTTCACTCGTTTTTTGTGTGAGATGCGTCCTCACGTCCAAAAAGGATGCAAGGATGCATTTCATGCTAAAATCTAGTTTCAAATGTCTGTTTTGCGTTTCACGCTATTAAATGTAATTTGTAGGCCCCCTGGTGTGTTACCTAGGGCTGTGCAGAATTTCGATTATGCTGGAGTAATCAGAGTTATTTTGGCGATTCTGTGTCACTCTTTGATGCCGAATTATGGATAGTTACATGATTACTCCTGCTTGCGTAATTAAGAGTCATGGTGGGGGGGGCAGGAATCATACTGTCAGAGCACATTTAGCGAGTGCAAAGAACAAGTTACTTACCTTTGGTAATGCTTTTTCTGGTGGACAAAGTATCTGCCTGTGGATTCCTCACCTTTTGAATATACCCCATGCGCAGCATTCCACAGAGACTTTTCTCCATAGTTCTCCCAGGTTGACAAGGACGTCATAAAGCCACAGCTCCGCACACGACTCCGCGTGATGTCATTAGAGCCATAAGAAGGCCTCGTCGGCGTGCTGACGTCAGTACCACGCAATTTTTCAGTGCCTTCAAGGCAAACGGGTGAACCAACAACATTTCCAACAAGTATACACAGTATACAGCACATGACTTATTAAGGAAATAAACACATGCAATCGAATTGCCAACTCAATAGCATCTTCATGAGTTATATAGAAAACCTCATAAGAAACATTTATATGAAAAAAAGTATATATACATATACAAACTTATTTTCGGTATAAGTAGACAGGAAACGGGGAGGCGGGTGGGTCAGTGAGGAATCCACAGGCAGATACTGTATCCACCAGAAAAAGTGTTACCGAAGTAATCTGCCTGTGGATTCCTCCTCTTTTGAATAGAATCTCCAAGCAGTCCCGCACTCGGAAGGGGGTGCCTGCCTATTCCAAAAAAGCCTGGAATACAGAACGATTAAAATGGTCTTCCCTCCCCACTTACGAATCCAACCAAAAATGCTTTGAAAAAGTGTGGAGGGAGCCCAAGCTGCTGCTTTGCGGATGTCAATCACAAGGACCCCTCTGGCCAAAGCAGAAGATGAAGATATAGCTCTGGTGGAATGAGCTCTAATACCTCCAGGTGGCTCCTTCTTAGCCGTAGCAAATCTTGATGCACAGGATGATCCACCTGGATAACGTTCTCTCGTGGACTGCTTTCCCCTTCATCTTGCCCACATATCCAACGAACAGCTGGTCATCTAATCTGAACTCTCGGGTTCTGCCCATACAAAAACTCACTGCCCTCTTGCGGTCCAAACGATAAAGTCTCTCCTCCTCCTTAGATGGATGCGGGGAGGATAGAAAGGTAACGGATTGTCCCAAATGGAACGGAGTGACCACCTTAGGCAGGAAAGCAGCTCTGGTCCTCAGTACCGTCTTATCTGCATGGAAGGATGTGAAGGGAGGCTTGGAGCTAAGGGCCTGCAGCTCACTCACACTTCTAGCAGGCATAATAGCAACTAAAAATATAGTTTTGAAAGTGAGAAGCCTCAAGGACTCAAAAGGAGCACCCATAAGAAAAGTAAGTACAAGATTATGATCACACTGAGGCATTATAAATGGAGTGGGAGAAACTTATTAGTGAGACCTTTAATAAATCTCATTACTATAGGGGACTTAAAAGTGCAGGCTGATCCAGCAAACAAAGAAATGCCGATAAGGCTGATAGATATCCTTTAACAGTTGCAACAGCGCAACCTTGCTGCGCCAGGGATAGCGCAAAACTTAAAACATCAGAATAATGGGCTTTCAAAGGGTCAATTGACTTCTCGCCACACCATTTAATGAATTTTGCCCACCTGCTAGCATAGAATGTCTAGGTGGAGTTTCTTCTGGCCGATAAAATAACGCCCACCACATCAGGTGGGAGAAAGGAAGAACTCAGGTTGCCCCGTCCAATCTCCAGGCATGAAGATGCAAGCTCTGAAGTTGGGGGTGTAGAACTTGCCCCTGCGATTGTGAGAGGAGGTCTGCCCTGGTAGGGAGATGTAACGGGGGGCACAATGAGAGGGAAAGAACGTCCATGTACCACACCCTTCGCAGCCAGTCTGGGGCTATTAATATGGCTTTGGCCCGGTCTTGGCTAATCTTCCTCAGAACATGAGGATTCAAGGGTAAGGGGGGAAACACCTAAAGAAGCTGAAAGCCCCAATCTAACTGAAACGTGTCCCCCATTGCTCCCTGCATCAGATACTGGAGGCTGCAGAATGATGGGTGGTGCGCGTTCTCGTGAGTGGCAAACAAGTCCAACTGAGGAAAACCCCCACATCCTGAAAATGTGATGTACCACTTCCGGATGGAAACACCACTTGTGATTGGCTGAATACTGACAACTGAGACTGTCCACACATACATTCAGAACCCCAGCCAAGTGGTTTGCAATGACACAAATCTGTTGGTCCTGAGCCCAGGACCAAAGCCGCAGAGCTTCTCTTCAGAGAAAATACGACTCTACTCCTCCCTGTTTGTTGACATACCACATCGCAGTAGTATTGTCTGTTAATGCCTGAACTGACTGACCGGGAAGGGAGGAAGGCCTTGAGAGCCAAACGTATCACCCGCAATTCCAGGAGTTTGATGTGCAACAATCTTTCCTCTGGACCTCCAGATCTCCCAGATGAGCTCTCAACCTGGAGTGGAGGCATCCGTTATCACTGTGGTCACCGGAGGAGAGTGAAACGAGTTCCCTTGTGACAGGTTGCCAAACACAGCCCACCATTGCAGATCCACTGCAGTATCTCTGGAGATCCTGACCAATTCCTCAAGATCTCTGTTGTGTTAAAACCTCATATGCCAGTGTGTATGGTCGACCAACAGAATGCAGGAAGATATCAGACCTAGCAGGCGCAAGACCTTCAGGACTGAAACTTTAGCTCCATTCAGAAACAGCAGAATCATAGCCTGAATGTCCTGAATCCTCTGAGGAGGCGGGAAGGCATGACTCACTGTGGTGTCCAGTACTGCCCCTATCAACAGGATGTGGTGAGAGGGCTCCAGGTGAGATTTGGGTACATGTATCGAAAATCCAAAGTTGAACAACAGTTGTGTTGTCACCTGCAAATGCCGCAACACCATCTCTGGCGATTTAGTAATTGTCTAGATACGGGAACACCGGAATCCCCGACCTTCTGAGATGTGCTGCCACCACTGCCATCACCTTTGTGAAGACGCGAGGCACAGAAGTTAGGCCGAATGGAAGGACCGCAAGCTGATAATGGTGAGACCCCACCGTAAAATGGAGATACTTCTGATGTGATTTCAGAATGGGGATGTGAAAATACGCATTCTGTGAATCAATCGAGACCATCCAGTCTTGCTTCTCCAGCGCAAGAAGAAGCTGTGCTAGGGTCAACATTTTTAACTTTCCCCTATTTGACGAACAAATTTAAAATCCTGACGTCGAGGATTGACTGCAAACGACCATCCTTTTTGGGAATCAGGAAGTACCGAGAATAGCATCCCTGACCCCGTTCCTGCTCTGGAACCAACTCTAATGCACCCTTCTGAAGCAACGTTTGCACCTCCT
This sequence comes from Calotriton arnoldi, assembly GCA_963921515.1. Taxonomy (NCBI): domain Eukaryota; kingdom Metazoa; phylum Chordata; class Amphibia; order Caudata; family Salamandridae; genus Calotriton; species Calotriton arnoldi. Next base: position 6,439,153 of record CAWUFW010000013.1, on the reverse strand, counting down.
GTCGGAGGAGCAGAAGATGCTCTTCCGAACAAAATCCCTGTCTGGGGAGAAAAGAAGGGGGAGACCCCTGGAAGGGTAGGACATATACATTTTCTATGATATCAAAGACCCAGAGATCTGTAGTGACAGACCTCCAGTGAGGTAGAAAATAGATCATCCGTCCTCCCACTGGGCAAGCATGCTCTAAGATGGTGATGGCAGAGCTGCTTTCTGGCGACAACACCTGGGGAGGAGGAGAAGGAGGAGGCTGGTTGATGGGCAGAACCATGCTGACGACCTCTGCCCCTTCCCCTGTAGCTCTTATTAAGGAAATTTGAGCCTTGCCAATTCCTTCTTCAAAAGGACAGGTTCCTTGAAACCTGCACTATTGTATATAATCCTTAGGTTGGGACTGGAGTCTTAAGGATCTTGCAGTTACCTTGCTATTTTTAAATCTCTGCAGCACAGAATCCGCTTTGGCACCAAACAAATGAGATCTGTCAAATGGCAAATCCAAAAGAGTGGCCTGAACATCTGGCGAGCAGCACAATCCCCTCAACCGGGCATGTCTTTTTTTCGCCAGAGAAGAACCCATGGCTCTTGCCACTGAGTCTGCAGTGTCTAGCCCTGATTGAATAATTTGGCGGGCTGCTGCCTGAGCGTCAGTCAACAGATCAGAGAAATAACCTTGGATATCTGACAGCAACTTTGGGTCGACTTCCCTTGCCGAGTCCAAGGCATGTACATTTCACCCCAACAAGCATGTAGCATTTGTAGACTTCAATGCCATACTCCCAGAAGAAAATAAGTTACTCACCTGTAACTGTAGTTCTCCAGTATTGGAATCTTTCTTAGATTCACATGCTTGAATCATTCCCTGTCGTTGAGAAGGGATTCCTGGTACATCAAAATAGCAAAGCTAAACAAATACAAACCAGGCCTAGGCCCATTTCAGTTTTGTAACATATCTCTATCATTTTGTAAAAGAGACCAAAAATAATTCCTGAACCAATCAGGACCTCTCACTCTCTAGAACACTCCTGAGAGAACCTTAGACCCTCAGATTTTCACAGCACATGTCCAAAAACACACCTGGCCAAATTCAAAGGGAAGCCTCTCATGGGAGGAGGGTGGGTCACATGTGAATCTATGAAAGCTTCCAATACTGGAGAACTACAGTTACAGGTAACTTACTTTCTTACTCCAGTATTGGAACTTTAATAGATTCACATGCTTGAATCAGAGTAGCTAGCAGTCAGCACATGTTTCATTAAACAATTCTAGGAGTGTGCTCCAAATTGTCAATCTGTAGAGAAGCAGATCTAAATGAAACCATCGGTCGCCAAACTGAAAAATATTGCATACGTAAACAATTGCATACTTTAAACGCACCATAATAAGAACTTATATGGGTAAAATATCATATTATGAACATATATAAAATACATACAGAACAAAATGTGCACAGTCTTACAGCAGAAAGGAAGGAGGGGTGAAGGAGAGAGCTCACCGTTACTGGAAAAGGTTCCTCAGCACCGCCTGCCCTACTGCTACATCACTGTGAGCGGCTGCATCCAAGCAGTAGTGTCTGGTGAAGGTGTGAGTACTCTTCCAGGTTGCAGCCCTGCAGATATCCTGGATAGGTACTCCAGCAAAAAGAGCAGTAGATGTAGCAATTGCTCTTGAAGAGTGAACACGTACCCGTGCCCACAGAGGTTTTCCAGCCGCTTGATGGCAATACTGGATTGCACTCGAGATCCAATGAGCAATCCCCCTTTTGGATAGAGGATAGCCCTTCCTGGGTGCACTGAAGAATACAAAAAGCTGGGTCAATTTGCGAAATGTCTTTGTTCTTTGCAGATAAAATTTCAGACAGCGCTGAATATCCAGCGGATGAAGAGCTCTTTCACCCGCAGTTGTTGATAGTGGAAAGAAGGTTTTAAGGATAAGAGGCTCGTTCAAATGAAAGTCCGATGGAGCTTTGGGGATAAACTCGGGATTAGTACGAAGGACTACTAGATCATCTCTAAACTGTAGAAAACGTTCCTGTATTGTCAGAGCCTGAATTTCTCCAACTCTCCTGGCAGATGTCAGCGCCAGAAGAAGGGCAGACTTCCATGACAGGAACTTAAGGTCCGCCTTATGAATGGGTTCAAAAGGATGTTTCATGAGTTGAGACAATACTATATTAAGATGCCAGAGAGGTGGTGAAGGCTTAACCGGTGGAAAGGTACGGAATAGGCCTCTCATGAACTGTTTAATGATCCTTTCTGACCATAACCATGGTCCTGAGGATGTCCTTCTAAATAGGGATATAGCAGCTAGATGGACTTTAATCGAGGCATGTGCTAATCCAGACTTTGCTGATAGCAGAATGTAAGGATGGATCTCATGAGGTGAGGACCTCAGAGGATGGCCATTTGAGTCCTGACACCATATACAGAATCTTTTCCATTTCATCCATTACGTCTTATTTGTGCTATGAGCCCGAGCATTTGAAAGAACATCTCTACACTCAGAAGGGATTTCTAGATGTTGAAATTCACAGTGTTCAGGAGCCATGCTGCTAATCGAAGCAATTTGGGATCTGGATGTAGCACTTGTCCCTGGGACATCGTCAGAAGAGATGGAATGGGACGCAGGAGAATAGGTTGTGTCTCCGAAAGAAGGAGAAGTTCTGTGAACCAATGTTGACGAGGCCACGATAGGGCTATTAGGATCATCCTGCAGGGCTCTGTCTTGATCTTCATGAGCAACCATGGCAGAGGGGAATCGGCCGAAAAGCGTAGGCAAAGATGCCTGACCATGCCATCAAAAATGCATTCCCTCCAGGATCCCCGTTGGTAATTGCAACTTGTGAAGTACCGGCGTTTCTTGTTCTGTGCTGTCGCAAAGAGGTCCACTGTTGGCCTGCCCCATTTGAGAAAAATGCTGTCTAGAGTTTGTTGATGGATCTCCCACTCCTTGCCGGTCGATTTGAGCCTGCTTAATGTGTCTGTGGTCATATTCTGATCCCCCGGAAGATGTTCCGCCTTCAGAGATATTCCATTCTGAAACGCCCATTTTCTGATGCACTGAGCCTCCTGAGAGAGGGGAAAAGACCTTGTGCCGCCTTGCTTGCTGAGATAATGTATTGCAGTTGTGTTGTCCATCCTGCCCAACACAGTAGTGTTCCTTATCTTCGGCAGGAATGCCTGCAATGCTAATCTCACTGCCCCGAGCTCCAGAAAATTGATGTGAAGATGCTGGTATCGACACTGCCAATGCCCACTGACCTGGAAGTCTTGCAGGAAGGCTCCCCATCCTTCCAGGGAGTCATCGGTGGTGACAACGTGCAGAGCCGGCGTGGTGAGAAAGGAAAGACCAACAGAAATATTTTGACGTCGGGTCCACCAAGACACGGCGTTGATCATACCTGGCGTGACTGGAATGACATCCTCGAAGGAACCTACTGCCTGATGCCATTGCCAATCCAGCTCTTCCTGTAATGGATGCATTCTTAATTGGCAGAAGGAAAAAGAGGGATGCAAGATGACATTGTTCCCAGAAGCGACTTGTAACGGTGAACTGAAAGTGACCTTCTTTTTGCGAATGATCGGGCCAGTGATATCAGTTTCGCTTGTCTCTCTCTCTCTCTAGAAGGAAATGCCTTGTTTATTGTGGAGTCCAATATTGTTCCTAAGAAGGTGATGCTTGTGCAAGGGCGCAGAGAAGATTTTTCATCATTCAAGGTCAGGCCCATCTGGTCGAATAGTCTTGTACATGCCTCTGTGGATGACTGGACTGCTGCATGTGAAGGTGCTTTGATTAGCCAGTCAACCAGGTAAGAAAACACCTGGTGCCTTTGCTTCCTCAGAAAGGCTGCTACTGGAGCCAGACATTTGGTGAATATTCTTGGAGCCGATTTGAGGCCAAACGGAAGTACCTTGAATTGGTAATGGCTTCCGACTATGGCAAATCAGAAGTACTATAAGAATTACATGAATTCAACCTGCACTCCAATTTGCTCAAAGTTTTACCTATTTAACTAAACTTAGTGAATGTAATCAATTGTGTGCTGCTTTGAGACAGGACCTGCTCGTGTCCATGTGAACAATCAGAGGTACTGCCTGTGGGAGGGATGGATGGGGATGTGAAAATATGCATCTTGTAAGTCTAAGGTGGTCATATGATCCCCTGGGTTTAGAAGTAATAAAATGTCCTGAAGAGAGACCCTGCGAAAGGACTGTTTTTTTAGATAGGTGTTGAGAGTTCTTAAATCCAGGATCGGATGCCATTTTCTTAAGTTTTTTACGTACCAGAAAGAAAAGGGAATAGAACCCCTTCCCTCGCTGGGAGTTTGGCACCAGTTCTATTGCTCCTTTTCAGAGCATTGCAAGAATTTCCAAACGCAGGAGATGTAGGTGTTTTACCTCTTGCCGTCCTGGAGGAGTACACAGTGGCATATGAAGGAACTCTAAAGTATTGCCGAATTGTATCAGATTGAGGACCCATCGGTCCGTAGTTATTTTTTGCCACTGGTGAAGGTGAAAAGAAAGTTCCCCCCCTAGGAGAATCTGTGGAAAGGTGGGAACAAAAATAGCCGGAGCCTGAAGTTCTTCATTGGCGTCGTGAGGTATCTTTTCCCTGACGTCCTGCTCTTCCTCTGGGGGTAGATTTAGAATACGCCCCTGACTGTGGCTGTCGTTGAACATACAGTGGTCGATAAGGCTGGGAAGATGTAGCGTAGGAGGGATACCTGTACTGCTGATATCCACCTCTTTACAATGGAAGGCCCCTACCTCTAGCTTCCCTAAAGGGCACTTTCCGATATTGAAGCGTCCCTAATGCCTTCGACGTGTCAGTATCTTTCTTTATATCTTGCAGTGCATCGTTGATGTGCTTTCCAAATAAAGCTTCTCTATCGAATGGAAGGTCTAGAATCTTATTTTGCACTTACGGTCTAAACAAAGTAGCTCTGAGCCATCCTTGACGGCGCAAAACCGCTGCACCTCTCAGCGACCTGAATGCTCTAGTAGCGATATCCATCGTACAATCTATAACCTCCGCAGATACTCTTTCTCCTTCCTGGAGAATTTTCCTCACTTCCGATTTGCTATCTTCAGGAAGTTGATCCACATATGGACCCAGGTCGAACTACATTTGTCGATCATATCGACCCAGAATGGCAAGGGCATTAGCTGCTCTGACCATTAGAGCTGACATTGATTAAAAATGCTTACCAGCGTTATCCAACTGCCTGCCTTCCCTATCAGGAGGCGTGGTGATGGGTGCAGAAGGGTTCTTGGATTTTCTCTGCACTGCCTGAGAGATTACAGAGTCCGGTTTGGGATGACCCACCAAGCAGGCTGGAGCATCCTCCTTGTATTTCTTCTCCAATCTGGATAGCACTGGTGTCACTGTCGCTGGCGTCTTCAAGACCTTGAGTTCTTCCTCCCATATATGACTCACAATAGGGATAGCCCTCACTGATTTTCTAAAGAGCTCGTTAAAATCATATAAAAAACAGTCAGTTTGGGAAGTTGGCATTGGTAGATCAAATCTCTTGGCTGCCCTTTCTAATAAGTTGTGAAAACCACCAATATCTTCTGGTGGCGAGTTAACGGGTACCGGAGAAGGAGAAGAAGGCGTGAAAATGAGGTAGTCGTCCCACTCTCTATGCGGATCTCTGAGTTCTCCTTCTTCCTGGTCATCATCCGTAGTTCCTGGATCTTGTTGAGGAGCTGATGGAGGTGATTTCTGTAAAGGTTTCGCCTGCAAAGTTTGAACCCTATTCGGTGTAGACGGGATAGAACGTGGCCGAGGAACCAGTGTAGGTTGTTCCTGAGGTGCAGCGGAAATCTTTTTCTATAGTCAGCTAACATAAATTGCAGGTCTGTTAGCAACGATGAAGGCATGCAGACAACCTCTTCCTGATAATCCTGATGGTATTCCTGCTGAGGAATATAGTATTGATCTGCTCCATATTCCTCCTCAAAATCATCCTCTTGGCACTTAACATGAAGCTGGGATGGGCTACTTGCGTAGCCAAAGGGTCTCTCATCCTCTTCTTCAGAATCCTGCTCTTCCAACAGGTGAGAAGGTAACAGAGGTGTAACCTTGTTGGGTGAGGTAACTTCTGGTGTAATTTGTCTTGTAAGTTTTTCTGTTTTTTATATGTTTTTTCCCTCTCGGCGGTCCCGTCGACGATACTGCCAATGACGCCATTGTCGGAGAAGCGGATATCAGCGGTGATTTGGAAACCATAAGCGACGGTATAACTGCCATAGATGTAGTCTTTACCTTCGTTGCCGTCATCGACATAGCCATCGGCACTGTCGTCATCGCTGTCGTCAACGTCTTCATAGCCATCGTCGGAGTCGTCGACGCAGTCGTCATCGTTACCCCAGGCATCGTCGACGGTATCGTCGTCGACAGTTTACTTGACGGTGACAAAGTCTTCAACGATGGAGTCATCGACACTGCCGTCAACGCCGGAGTGGTACTCGCCATCTGCCTAGATGTCAAAGACTGGTGAACCTCTGCACTCGTCGACGACGGTGAAGGCTTGTTTGTCGACGGTCCCGTCGACGATGGAGTTTTCGTCGACGGCTTTTCTTCAGGAGGCACAGAAGAAGGCTTTTTGAAAGAGTGCCTGCCTTGAGGGGGTGTATTAAAAAGCTTAGAACTCACCTTTTTTGGTTGTTTGTCCCCAAAGCATGTCCCTTTCTCTCCGTTTCCTGTTTGTGAGGAGATTTTGAGGGACTGCGCCCATGAGACCCATGAGAGGTCTCTTCAAGGGCCTTTTTTGGACGCTCACCAGACGAATGGGCGTGAGATGATCTTCCCCTCTTATGGGATCTCCTGGATAAAGAAGAGGATGCCTCATCACTGTCCTTACTCGAAATCACCTCCTCTCTGGCACCCCTCACGATCCCTCAAGGTTTTATTAGAAAAAGTACGACATACATTACACTCCTTTGCCTTATGGTTGGGATATAGACAATAAATACAGTCATTGTGAGGGTCGTCTGTTTGGAGCCTTTTCTTAAAGCAGGTGGCACAGGCTCTAAAAAGACTCTTTTGCTCCTTAACTGACATGGTTATGCCAGAATCTAGAAGAGCAGCACCGAAGAAGATGATCCTGCAGTAGTAAAATGCTGATTTGAAGTAAAGAACTTTATCCACATTTACTGAAGTAGAAGAAAAACTGAGCAGAGCTCAGAGGAGACTCCCTAGCACAACATGCGGCAGAAAATCTGAGGGTCTAAGGTTCACTCAAGAGTGTTCTAGAGGTGAGAGGTCCTGATTGGTTCAGGAATTATTTTTGGTCTCTTTTACAAAACGATAGAGATATGTTACAAAACTGAAATGGGCCTAGGCCTGGTTTCAGCTTTGTATTTTTTTAGCATTGGTATTTTGATGTACCAGGGACTCCCATCTCAACGACGGGGAATTATTCAAGCATGTGAATCTATGAAAGTTCCAATACTGGAGTAAGAAAAGATTTTCTTCGTTGGCTGCTCCATCCTCTTGGACTCCCTATCTGCAGGAGTAGTACGGCATGATCCAGATGACAACTTAGAGGAGCAAGAAGCCTGAACCACCAAGCTCTCAGGTGTGGGGTGCGATGATAAAAACGCAGGATCCTCTGGAGCTGGCTTATATCTTCTGGCTACTGTTCTAGACACCACCACAGAGGTGGCCACTTTGAAAGTAATAACGTCTCTGAAGAAGAAGCAGTGGAATGAAGCATCTCTGTAAAAATGTTGGACTTCAATTCGGCAGAAGGGAGAGGCAAGTGCAATATGTCTGCAGCCTGTCTTATCACTGCAGAATAAGAAGTTACCTGTGGAGACAACCAAACTTTTAGGAGATAGTAACTCCCACTCAGGGGAGGTATCCAGACTGCTAGCCTTCTCAAATCTGGATCCAACTCTATAATCTCTCCTTCCTCCACACATCCATGCTCCTCTTGATACCTCTCTTCCTCCAGTAATCTCTGGGATTCTCTACGGGATCTGATCTTTGGCGAGGAATCACACCCTTCCTGACCTGGTAACGGTCTCGACTGTCTCGGTGCCGGTAGAGGCCAGGCCACCGGAGACATAGGCATGAACGGCATAAAGGGTGCCTGCCGGTATTGGGCCGGAGACCCTCCAAGAGAGTATGACAGCGGACCCATGGGGCCCACCAAATGGAGTTGCAGTCTTCGCAAAAATGCTGAGGTTAACTTTCAGAAAGTTGGAAGGATCCGAACCTGGAGTCGGGAATGTCGGATAACCTGAATCATGGTTCGAGGGCACTGGCGCTGTATGAGGGACCACCCAATCTGGCTGTGCTACTGGTTGCCCTGTCGGAGTCTTCGATCTCAGATCTGGAGGCAGAGTCATTGGCTTCAGAGCTGGAGGTGGAGTTGTAGGCCTCGGAGCCGGGGACGAAGCTGGAGACATCCTCAGGGATGGAGTCGGCAACAGCTCTTCTCTATGCACCCGAGGTTCTGGATACGGGACGCCAACATTTCCTTTTAGAAGATCTCGTAGTGTGGGGTGAACGTGACACCGAATGAGGTCGAGACCTCCGACCTCCTCTCTTCTGCTTCTTAGCCTTCCCCATGAACAGCTTTGCTTTCCTTTCTTTCAAGGCCTTCGTTCAGGTTCAGCTGGCGACACGACGAGCAGACTTCGAAGTCATGGTCCGACGATCAACACCACAGACAGTCTTCATGGGGGTCAGTGATGGACATCTGACCACTGCATTCCCTACATGCAGGGCTTTAAGTGGGCTGGGTCTCCCCGGTGCTGAGCACCTGCAGTTTTTTAAAGGAGGCCTCGAAACGGGTCTCTATCGGGCTCTGTCTTTTTGCCCTGGCTCAGGCGGTCTGTTTTTTTCCGGACTACAGTGACAGCAGGCACTTCGATGTGCGCGTGCTCACTTCTCACTAGTGGAGAAATTACGGCATGATGTCATGCCAGGTGAGCGTTGTTGGGGAAGGGAAATCATTTAAAGAGAGCCATTTTCTCTTTGGATTTCCCTTCTCTTTTGACAGAAACAGCAAAATACAAGTCCGGCGGCACACTATGCTAAGCACAAATTTTTAGCTTATGTGTTTTAAGCCACGCCCCTAATTACATTGGCCACGCCCCTTTGAGAGACCCCCCAGTTTTTTCGTCCCACTTAAAGCCCTGCCTACATGATTTAAAACCCGACTTGCTCGGTGGAGACATCTTCAATAGCATCAAAGTTGCAACAACAGAATTGAAGAAATCTCCTGGGAAATGGAGAGCCTGAAAAAAAATATTATGCGTCGACAGCGCGAAAAAAAGGGAACTGACGTCAGCAAGCCAACAAGGTCTTCTTATGACTCTGATGATGTCACTCAGATTTGCATGCAGAGCTGTGGCATTATGACTAAGCCTGGGCGTAGTTCGCAAGTAGCGCTACGCGAAGCTACGCAAAGTGCAGTTCGCACTACGCGAGCTACGCGTAGCACTACGCGAACTGCGTAGTGCGCTGTTCGCAATGATTGCACAGTGCCGGATGCTTGTCCGCACTGTGCAATCATTGAAAACGGCATCTTGCACAGTGCGAGCTGTCTTTACTGCCGCTCGAGTAGATTTTTACTCGAGCGGCAGCTTCTCAACGCGGACTGGTAGTTTCTCATCGCGAGCGGTCGCGAGCATACGCGACCACTCGCAATGAGAAACCTGACCTCCCCGCGTTGAGAATCTCGCCGGGAGGTTTATTTTCCACGCTCGCGATCGGCAACTTGATGTTGCTGATCGCGAACGAGGAAAAAGTCTCACCGGGATGTCATTTTGCTTGCTCGCGGTCGCCAACTTGACGTTGAGGACCGCGAGCAAGCAAAAAATGACCGCTGCGCTACGCTACGCGTGTTTGCACTGTGCTACGTGCAATTCGCGTTGTGCGAAGTAGCGCAAACTTCGCAAACTACGCGAGCGTAGCGTAGTGCTTTGCCCAGGGTTAATTATGACGTCCTCGTCGATGTGGGACAGCTATGGCGAAAAGTTTTTGTGGAATGCTGCGCATGGGGTATATTCTAAAGGTGAGAAATCCACAGGCAGATGTATCCATCAGAACAGCAGCTTGCTATTCCTGCTCTGCTGCATTTAGCACTCGTTACATTTTGGACGCGAGGGTGCATTTTGAGCTAAGAAAATAGCACTAAATGCCAATAGTAAATTGGGGGAAAATCCTACCCCAGGAGCACATTCTATTCGTGTTCTGTTGCATTTAGCATTATTTCTTAGCACAAAATGCATCCTCAAATCCATTTTGGACACGAGGGGGCATTTTTGTGCTAAGAAATAGCACTAAATGCAGAGTCACTCTTCTCACGTAACTCTGCGTAATCTCGCTGAATTCCTAGGTAATTTCGTGTGATTACGGAACAGGGAATTATGCGAGTTACGCCCACCCCTATTGTTACCTCTGCTTCAGACTCAGCCCTCCTGGCCTGAAAGAGAAGCTCTCTCCTCACTAGTGATAAAGTGGCGCTCTTTTTTCAGCACCTTTCACTGTCATCATTTTACGAGCAGAAGCTAGTGTCACGGAGCAGTGAGACGGACACAATCCTTTCTGTGTGTCTTGATGTGGTAGAGTGAAATTAGGAGTTTTCACGACAGGCCCAGGCTTGTAACACCCTGGCAGGACTGGTCAGAATAAGCTGCAGTCACGATGCAATGAGCTCTGACCCCGACCTGTCGCGACAGGTACTGACTTCCGTTCGGGCCAGTCAGTGTCGGTAGTTTGCTATTTGCGGTCACTTCTTAGCATGAAAACACAAGGGTAAAACTCTGGCCATTGGTCACCTTGGACATGCCCTGGTATTTCAGGCCAGGGTCACACATGGGGGTGACCTGTCCTCCCTGTGAAATTGATCAGGAGCCTCAAACAAGTTCCGAAGCATCTCATTCCTGACCTACGCCCCCTGCTGTTGCTGGACTGGGGCCAACGACAGTTCTGCCAGCGCCCCTCAGTCTGGAGTCGACCCACTGCCGTGCCCCTGCAGTATAGGGAAACCGCAAAGAGCTCTGTGTGTGGACCTCGGCGGGGGTCTCTGGCGTCCCTTGCTATTTTTGGACTTGGGATCCCCCATGCAGCTGTGTGGGCTTACCACATATGAAACCTGTGGCTCCCCCGGTGTATCCGAAAAAGGGATTCCCCCCTGCAGCTGTGCGAATGTACACCGTGTAATCAGGGGCATCCCTCCTATTGCTGGAAAAGAGACTCCCCAAGCAGCTCTGTGAGCTTAACCCATGTGTGATCTGTGGCACCCCTGCTATAGCTGGAAAATAGACTCCCACGCAGCGCTGTGAGCTTAACCCATGTGTGATCTGTGGCACCCCTGCTATAGCTGGAAAATAGACTCCCACGCAGCGCTGTGAGCTTAACCCATGTGTGATCTGTGGCACTCCTGCTATAGCTGGAAAATAGACTCCCACGCAGCGCTGTGAGCTTAACTCATGTGTGATCTGTGGCACCCCTGCTATAGCTGGAAAATAGACTCCCACGCAGCGCTGTGAGCTTAACTCATGTGTGATCTGTGGTATTCCTGCTATTCCAAGACCTGGGAATCCCCAAGCAGCTGTGTCAGTTTACCTCATGTGTGATCCGTACTCCCCTGCTATTCCATGACCGTGGAATCCCCAATCAGCTCAGTGAATTTAACTCATGTGTGACCTGTGGCATCCGTGCTATATTTGGAAAAGGGATTCCCCGAGTAATTATGCGTTATTTACCTCATGTATGACCTCTGGCATCCCTTGAAACTCTGTGAGCTTAACTCATGTGTGATCTGTGGCACGTCCCCCGCTATATCTGGAACAGGGATACTCAAAGAAGCTCTGTGAGCTCAGCACCCGTCATCTGGGACACCCCTGCTATAACTGGAAAATGGACCCCCACACCCCAAGCGTAGCTGTGCGAATGTCTATCATGTGTGACATGTGGCATCCCTTCTATAACTGGAAAAGGCATTCCCCAAGCAGCTGTATGAAATTACATCATGTGAGATCGTTGGCACTCGTTCAAATCCTGTACCTGGGATCCACAAGCAACTTGGCGAATTTACCTCACGTGTGATCTGTGGCAACACCGCTGTTTATGGAGTTGGATTTCCAAGCAGCTGTGTGAATTGAGCTCATTTGTGATTTGTGGCAACCCTGCGCTTCCTGGACTCGGGGTCCCCAAGCAGCGGTGTGAGTTGAGCTCACGTGTGATCTGTGGCACTCCTGCTCTTCCTGGACTTGGGATCCCGAAGCAGCTGTGTGAGTTGATCACACGTGTGATCTGTGGCACTCCTGCTCTTCTTGTAAGTGGGATTGCTCATCGCGCGAGTGTTGTTTCCTGTGATGCGGTGACTCATGTTGGTCTGTTTTATTTGCTTGTCCTTGGGTGATTGCAGCTCCACCTCCTGGTGTGTGTACCGCTGTCAGTGGTCTGTATGGGATGGTCTGTGAGTGACAGATGAGGTTTCAGAGGGGCCCCGGGGTTCAGCAGGGCAGACCCCTGTATGTAACCTGAGGTCAACCCATAGGAGGCAGGAGTGCAGCCACTGAAATCCAAGGGTTGTCATTCCCTCACACAGAGAAACTCAGCCTTTCCTGACTGAGGCAGTTCTTGCGTTCTAGTACTGAGGCACAGAAAGGCTCAATGGAACCACCTCTACAATACACTACTCTTTCCACAGGTCAGGCTTTCTATAACTGGACACGAGGCAGCACATTCAATGCACCTCGATCCTGCCCTGTGTCAGTACTGGACACGAGGCAGCTCGTTCAATGCACCTCGATCCTGCCCCGTGTCAGTACTGGACACGAGGCAGCTCGTTCAATGCACCTCGATCCTTCCCCGTGTCAGTACTCGACACGACAGCTCGTTCAATGTGCCTCGATCTAGCCCCGTGTCAGTACTGGACACGAGGCTGCTCGTTCAATGCACCGCGATCCTGCCCCGTGTCAGTACTGGACACGAGGCAGCTCGTTCAATGCACCTCGATCCTTTCCCGTGTCAGTACTCGACACGACAGCTCGTTCAATGTACCTCGATCTAGCCCCGTGTCAGTACTGGACACGAGGCTGCTCGTTCAGTGCACCTCGATCCTTCCCCGTGTCAGTACCGGACACGAAGCAGCTCGTTCAATGCACCTTGATCCTTCCCCGTGTCAGTACTGGACACGAGGCAGGTCATTCAATGTGCCTCGATCCTGCCCTGTGTCAGTACTGGACATGAGGCAGGTCATTCAATGCACCTCGATCCTGCCCCGTGTCAGCACTGGACACGAGGCAGCTCGTTCAATGCACCTCGATCATTCTCTGTGTCAGTACTGGACACGAGGCAGCTCGTTCAATGCACCTCGATCCTTCCCCGTGTCACTACTGGACACAAGGCAGCTCGTTCAATGCACCTCGATCCTGCCCCGTGTCAGTACTGTACACGAGGCAGCTCATTCAATGCACCTCAATCCGGCCCTGTGTCAGTACTGGATACGATGCGGTTCATTCAATGCACCTCAATCCTGCCCCGTGTCAGTACTGGATAAGAGGCAGCTCGTTCAATGCACCTCGATCCTGCCCCATGCCAGTACTAGACTCGAGGCAGCTCGTTCAATGCACCTCGATCCTGCCCTGTGTCAGTACTGGACATGAGGCAGCTGTTCAGTGCACCTCGATACTGCCCTGTGTCAGTACTGGACACGAGGCAGCTCGTTCAATGCACCTCGATCCTGCCCGGTGTCAGTACTGGACACGAGGCAGCTCATTCAATGCACCTCAATCCCGACCTTCAGCAGGTCTTGTTTCCCAGAACTGGACATGAGGCAGGTCATTCAATGCACCTCAATCCTGCCCTGTGTCAGTACTGGACACGATGCTGCTCATTCAATGCACCTCAATCCTGCCCTGTGTCACTACTTGACACGAGGCAGCTCGTTCAATGCACCTTGATCCTGCCCCGTGTCAGTACTGGACACGAGGCAGCTCATTCAATGCACCTCGATCATTCCCCGTGCCAGTACTGGACACGAGGCAGGTCATTCAATGCACCTCAATCATTCCCAGTATCAGTACTGGATACAATGCGGTTCATTCAATGCACCTCAATCCTGCCCTGTGTCAGTACTGGACACGAGGCAGCTCGTTCAATGCACCTCGATCCTGCCCCGTGTCAGTACTGGACACGAGGCAGCTCGTTCAATGGACCTCGATCCTGCCCTGTGTCAGTACTGGACACAAGGCAGGTCATTCACTGCACCTCGATCCTGCCCTGTGTCAGTACTGGACACGAGGCAGCTCGTTCAATGCACCTCGATCCTGCCCCGTTTCAGTACTGGACACGAGGCAGCTCGTTCAATGCACCTCGATCCTGCCCCGTGTCAGTACTGGACACGAGGCAGGTCATTCAATGCACCTCGATCCTGCCCTTTGTCAGTACTGGACACAAGGCAGCTCGTTCAATGCACCTCGATTCTGCCCCGTGTCAGTACTGGACACGAGGCAGCTCATTTAATGCACCTCGATCATTCCCTGTGTCAGTAGAGGACACGAGGCAGCTCGTTCAATGCACCTCGATCCTGCCCCGTGTCAGTACTGGACACGAGGCAGCTCATTCAATGCACCTCAAACCTGCCCCGTGTCAGTATTGGACACGAGGCAGCTCATTCAATGCACCTCGATCCTGCCCCGTGTCAGTACTGGACACGAGGCAGCTCATTCAATGCACCTCAATCCTGCCCCGTGTCAGTACTGGACACGAGGCAGCTCATTCAATGCACCTCGATCCTGCCCTGTGTCAGTACTGGACACGAGGCAGGTCGTTCAATGCACCTCGATCCTGCCCCGTGTCAGTACTGGACACGAGGCAGCTCGTTCAATGCACCTCAATCCTGCCGTGTGTCAGTACTGATAACGAGGCAGCTCATTCAATGCACCTCGATCATTCCCGTGCCAGTACTGGACACGAGGCAGTTCATTCAATGCACCTCGATCATTCCCCGTGCCAGTACTGGATACGATGCGGTTCATTCAATGCACCTCAACCCTGCCCTTCAGCAGTTGGAGCTTTCCAGTTCTTGAACCAAGGCCGCTCCAATGATACACCTCAAGGCTGATTCCAACTGCTGTTTTCCTTTTCCGGAGACCCCTTCTAGCCCCACTAAGCCGCCTCAATCCTGTCTTCAGTAACTGTACAGTTACGAATATTGGGCCATCATGGACCGCGACCAGGGGGGTCCCTCCCTCAACCAGCTTGCCCCTGATGTCCCAAGAGTGGAAATCACGAGAGAAAGTTGGCAATGGCACCGCTTGCACCCCAAGCAAGGGTGCCAGCTCACCTCTGTGACTTCACCTGTATGTCACCCTGATCACCATCAGCTACTTACCTGCGCCCAAAATGGTACCCGCTTGGGTGCAAATAAAAGATCCGCTGTTACCTACCTGCAAGAGGCTTGGCCGGTTAATGCGCCTTCTGCCTATGCCTTGGTATGTAGATTTTAAGAGTTTACATCCTTCTCAGATGTTTCCAGACACGTGGAGGTTGGCTGGTTTTATGCTGAGAAATTGCAGACTGTTGATTGCTCTTGTGAGTAATCCCCCCTTCCCCCCTGGCACCCACAGACACACAGACACACACACACACACATACACACTTTCATTCTTTCTCTGAAAACGTTAAAGCGCCTCCGTAGAGATCACGGCAACATGGATCAAGAGCTTTGGGGCTGACAGTTTTCCCAGCTCCATTATCAGCGACTCTCCATTTCACGCCCTGATAATGCCTCCTGCAGCTGCCAACCTTCATTTCCATATGCTCAGATGTGCCGAGGGGGAGATCTGGCACACACTCTGGCCGATGGAGAGTGAGGCAAGTCGGGCACCCCTAGGCACACGGAGCAGCTTTAGTCTGCAGGAGGCCAGAGACCCTGCCAAACGTCGAGGACATCGAAGGTAAGGGAGGGCACACGAGTGGGGGCTTGCGTGAAAAGGGGGTACGATGTGACATTTCCACCACACGCAGTCAAATTTTACTTCTACTATCCACAGACAACAGGCAGTGTAGATAGGTGCAATAGAACTTTTACAGCCCGTCTCCTCTACCCACCTCGCTACTACACCACATATGACTTTTCCAAAGACAACCTGAGAGGGGCACAATATTCTTAAAGGAAAGGGACAGCTTATATACAGATCATAAAACAGTCCCGTGAGTCAGGCCAACCTACTCAGACTGGCCCATGCTACATACACATTGAATCTGGGTCCCAGCCTACCCCTCCCAGGCATATTGCCAACCATTCACAGGGACACCAGGGCAAGCCAACCTGCCCCACAACTTACTAACAGGAATTCAGGGCCAGCGTTTCCCTTCCAGGCCCGCAAATACAGATACATAGAATCCAGGGCCAACCAGGCTGACCCAAGGGCAAAAATACAGGTAACGGGAATCCAGGGTAATCTAGACTACCCCACAATCCAAGAATACAGGAACAGAAAATCCAGGGCCAGCCTGCCCCTTCCAGTCATGAAAGTACACACACACATACTCCAGGGTAAGCCAGCCTGCCCCAAAATCCAGGGACAGTAATCCGAGGCCATACTATCCTTTCCAGGCATGAAAGTACAGACATAGTGAATTCAGGCATTACAGCATTTCCCTTCCAGGTATAGAAAAACAGATAAAGGGAACCCATCGCAAACCAACCTGTCCCACAGGTATCAATGCCAACCATTATACCAATGATGAAGCATGTCACCAGCTAGGTTGGTAGTGAGGGTCCTTAAAAAACACCCTGCAGGTTCCAAGACATTCTTGCCTTAAGAGGTATGAGAACCCCTCCCTCTAATTATAGCTGAGTAGGTAGCGAACTCGTTCTTGTTGGTTACAATAGTTATTGTGTGGGAAGGTGGACGAGTTCCCTCTACCCTCCTCTCTCTCCCTGTTGTTTGATTACATGAATGCAAACCGGCCTGTCCCTTACAGGGACAGACAAATAGACTCCAGGCCAATCCAGGCTGCCCCTTACAGGAATATACACACAGACTCCAGGTCAATCCAGGCTGCCCCTTACATGAATATACACACAGACTCCAGGTCAATCCAGGCTGCCCCTCACAGGAATATACACACAGACTCCAGGTCAATCCAGGCTGCCCCTCACAGGAATATACACACAGACTCCAGGTCAATCCAGGCTGCCCCTCACAGGAATATACACACAGACTCCAGGTCAATCCAGGCTGCCCCTTACAGGAATATACACACAGACTCCAGGTCAATCCAGGCTGCCCCTCACAGGAATATACACACAGACTCCAGGTAAATCCAGGCTGCCCCTTACAAGAATATACACACAGACTCCAGGTCAATCCAGGCTGCCCCTTACAGGCACAGGCAAATAGACTCCAGGTCAATCCAGGCTGCCCTGGTTACAATAGTTATTGTGTGGGAAGGTGGATGAGTTCCCGTTACCCTCCTCTCTCTCCCTGTTGTTTGATTACATTAATGCAAACCGGCCTGTCCCCTACAGGGACAGACAAATAGACTCCAGGTCAATCCAGGCTGCCCCTTACAGGAATATACACACAGACTCCAGGTCAATCCAGGCTGCCCCTTACAGGAATATACACATAGACTCCAGGTCAATCCAGGCTGCCCCTCACAGGAATATACACGTAGACTCCATGTCAATCCAGGCTGCCCCTTACAGGAATATACACATAGACTCCAGGTCAATCCAGGCTGCCCCTCACAGGAATATACACGTAGACTCCATGTCAATCCAGGCAGCCCCTTACAGGAATATACACGTAGACTCCATGTCAATCCAGGCTGCCCCTTACAGGAATATACACATAGACTCCAGGTCAATCCAGGCTGCCCCTCACAGGAATATACACGTAGACTCCATGTCAATCCAGGCTGCCCCTTACAGGAATATACACATAGACTCCAGGTCAATCCAGGCTGCCCCTCACAGGAATATACACGTAAACTCCATGTCAATCCAGGCAGCCCCTTACAGGGACAGACAAATAGACTCCAGGCCAATCCAGGCAGCCCCTTACAGGGACAGACAAATAGACTCCAGGCAGCCCCTTACAGGGACAGACAAATAGACTCCAGGTCAATCCATGCTGCCCTTTACAGGAATATACAGATAGACTCCAGGGCAAACTAGGCTGCCCCTTACAGGAATGGGCATACAGAATTCAGGGCAAACCAGTCTGTCCATTACAGGCATCTACCTGCTCCAATACATGGAATCTGGGGCCTGTCTAGCCTTTCTTCGCTGATTTGCTGCCGTATACAGGTCGCCTTTGGCCCTTTCAATGCTTCCATATTGAATCAGACTGCCGCGAACATAGCCTGACCCCCCCCCCTCCTCCTCCGTGCTGCCGTGCATATACCATGACTCTAGGATCCAGTCCAACATTGCCTGGAGGAGTCAAGGGCATCAAAAGGAAGTGACGTTTTGTTTGTTTTATTTATTTATGTGCTGTTTTATGTAGCGTGAACCATTATAGGGCTTTATTTGAGCCCCAGAATGTGTTACACCTTTTTTACGGCCCTCCGAGATTAAGTGATTTGTCCAGTATCACAGGATGCTGAAGAGCACGCCGAGATTCAAACCTGGTTCCCTAGTTCCAAACTTTGCATTAAGGCTGCAAGGCCACGCCTCCTCAGCAGCCCTGTCCTGCTGCAGGTAGGCCCTGTTAGGAAGTGTTAATGAATTATCAGGACATCCTAGCCAAAGTATCCAAGGCCAAACTATGAAGAGGTGAATGTATATATTAAGGGTGGGTGTAACTCGTGTCATTTGCCGTAGCATAATTATGTGAAATTACAGCAAAACTACGCAAGATTACAGAGAAGTACGCAAGGAGCGTGACCTAGCATGTAGTGTTATTTTACTAGCACGAGACACACCCTCGTGCCCAGAATGGACCCGAGGATACATGCTGCGCTAAGCAAAGAGCACTAAATGTGACAGAATATCGGGGAGAGGATGTATCCTTGCAGCTAGAGCGGTCGACCTCGAAGCTGGGGAACTGGGTTTGAGTCTCGGCAACGACGCTCAACATCCTGTGATTCTGGGCAAATACCTTAATCTCGCCGTGCCTAACAAAAATGAATGTGTCCTTCCGTAATGAAACTGGTGCTCATGTAAAGCGCTCTGATACCTGATGTCTCGGGTCTAGTTCGCGCTATATAAAATTCAAAAAAAAATATATATATGAAGAGCAGCGGCTGCTCACTGTTTGTTGTTCCTGTGCTCCTGCAATAGGATTTTTGTCATAAATTACTCATAATTCCGCAAACTGGCATAATCCTGATTTTTCAGTAACTTTACATCAAAAGAGCACGCAGAATGGCCAAAATGACTCCGATTATTCTGGCATAATCAAAAGTCCACCCAGGCCTACTCCAAACTCAGCTTTTCGATAGTTTGTCCCGTGATATTCTGGTCACAATATAGTGCTCATTAGATATACACCTCTGGGGGAAATGTGGAGGCTGAAGAGAATTACGCAGGCCTCGAGCAGTGCCGTCAAACTTGCACTTTACATCCTCCAGACCAGCTGCTTCACCTGCCAGGCCATGAGACACGTCAGCCCGTGGAACCTAGCACATACATGTATCAATTTGCATGGACTGTACCAGGAGCTAGGAGTTTGCTAGACTGAAGATGGAGTGATGGAGGAAGGAAAATAACAGTAGTCTGCCCACTACCTTACGTTCACCCGGGATTGAGACCACCAACTTCACTGATCTCGGAATGGCTTCTGTGCTCCTACAATCCAGAAAAGAACTGAAGACCCATCTCTTGAAAGGGCACCGCCTCTCCCCAGGGTAGGGTCCACCACGTTAGCTGCCTGGTTGTAAAAGTGAGCATTCCACCACTGAGACCTTCGTCTTCCACATCCGACTGCAAGTAAACAGCCACCACCACACCACTAGAGGTGGGTGTACCTCGCATAATTCCGTGTAGTGTAATCACGCAGAACTACCTAAGAACTCAGCGAGATTACCCTTGAATTACACAAGAAGAGTAATTCTGCGTTTAGCACTGCCTCTTACTGTAGAAATGCCCTCTCGCGTCCAAAATGGGCGCAAGGATGCATTTTGCACTAAAAAATAGTGCTAAATGAGACAGAATAGAAACAGAGAGTGCTCGCGAACGCTCGAGCTTGCTAAATGTGCTCTTGCTGTAGGATTTTTCCCCCCACATTACTCTTAATTACGCGTATCTGCATATTTATCAGTAATTGTGAGTCAAACAGTAACACAAAATTACTGAAATTACTTTGATTACTCCAGCGTAATTGAAATTTAGGCCAGGCCTACATACCACCCACCAACAAAACCACACACACTACTTTTGAAAGAGACATCAAGACGCACAGCAGCCGACACACTGCAACGCAAACTCACAAGACAACAAAATAAGGACCTGCTGTGGCGTGATGGTTAAACAATATGAAATCATCAGGCGGGAGAGCAGCCTGGCTGCGGCAGCCTGACCAGCAGGCATTGGTGCGCATTTCTATCATCCAGGAAGGAGATGTGCCTGGGACGGACATCTGAGACCCCGAGGTGGGCTCTTTCTTGGAATCACCAGGTGAGGTCGAAGTACGGGCCGTTGAGCAGGGAATGACGAGATCTGACTCCTGTTCCACTAGGCCAGCTTCCACATGGCAGGGCAGCGCTGGGCCTGGGCAGGACCGTGGGGCAACGTGATGGATCAATGATGCACGAGGAGACTAGAAGGATGCGGAACGTGATGCCCGCAGGGCATGCACACAGTTTGATTTGCAGTACACCGCTGGATGCAGTACAGCTCACAACAGCTGGGTGCGGAGACAAAGATTGGAGTGCACCACAGTGGCAGGTGTTGACCATCCATGCACACCGCGAGGTCAGGCCACAAAGGTGCCACTTTTCTACTCAGAGATGGACTTGCCTGGTGGAAAAATTGACAATTGCTGACAAGTCAGTGTCTAAGAAAGTCACTGACCCGTCATACAAATTCCATACCTAGGCAATGAGCTATCTTTCTCCCCACAGAACTTCCTTTCTCCTTATCGGGCTCTTACTTTCTCCCTGTAGAGCGTCTTTGTGGGGGTGGCTGGAATTTGCGTAATAAGCTATGGCATAATTACGTGAAATTACTGCAAAGTTACGCGTAATTACGCAAAATGCATCTCGCACTCCAAAAATTACCCAAATACTCCGGTTGG
The DNA here is from genome assembly GCA_963921515.1 of Calotriton arnoldi. Classification (NCBI taxonomy): domain Eukaryota; kingdom Metazoa; phylum Chordata; class Amphibia; order Caudata; family Salamandridae; genus Calotriton; species Calotriton arnoldi. The sequence goes on along the minus strand of CAWUFW010000013.1, from coordinate 6,417,938 downwards.
GTAAAATTTCAACAAAAAAAAGGTAATTTCATCTTTGGATTTGTGTTCAAATATTATCCAAATGGACCGCTTGGGTAAAAAATATACCTGAAATACTTGTTGATCGCCCACATTAAAAGAACTGCTGTACAAGTTTAAAACACTGCTGCTCGCATTTGGATTTACAGTCTTCTGGTAGAAAAAGTACCAGAATGGTACGCTCGGGTAAAAGTCTATCTGAAATGCCACTCGTTTAAAAAATTACCTGAGTGGTACATCATGCATTTCAATTTCTCCCCCAAATTACGCAATGTGGTTTAATGGCATAATCGCAGTAACCTTGCAAACATTTCATTACACAGAATTACCGAAATAACACCAATGACGCACACGTAGTTCAAATTTTGCCAAGGCTAACCATGAAGCTTTCTTTTTCTGCATACAAGTTTCTTTCTCCCTATAGAGCTCACTTTCTCTCGATAGAACTCCCTTTCTTCTTTTATGTAGAGCTCCCTTTCTCTCCCTTTCTTCTTTTATGTAGAGCTCCCTTTCTCTCCCTTTCTTCTTTTATGTAGAGCTCCCTTTCTTCTTTTATGTAGAGCTCCCTTTCTCTCCCTTTCTTCTTTTATGTAGAGCTCACTTTCTTCCCGTAGAGCTTTTGTTCACCCATGCAGGATTGCTCAAGCATTTATACTCTGGGGAGGAGGTGGCAGTAAGTGCAGTTGTAGGATTGCATGTGATATTACTACTGTGGGGAGGATGGGCAGAGACAGTAATTTTAACTACAGAATTGCACCCACATTTGTCATGATTGAGGTCTCAATGGGGTGCGAGTGGGTGAAGGGGGTGCAAGTGGGTGAAGGGGGTGCAAGTGTTTGAAGGGGGTGCACGTGCTATCTAATTGATCCCACAGTCATTTGAGAGGGCGGGCAGGCTGTTGGAGAATCTGCTCATATTATAGGTGTGATTTGCAAAGCAGAGTGTCCTACCTCAGAAGTAGGTAAGCCCGTATTAATTCACCATTGAACTCCATTTCCTCTTGGGGGAGCCCCCTCGGATCTAAGATGGCCGTGCTTTTTCCGCATTATAACTAGGCATGGGCATAATCTCAGGTCCTTTTGGTTATTTCGTGTTACGCTTGGCTGTATCGTCACAAAGCTCACACAATTTTACGTATTCTTCACTTTGAAACCATGAGGTGCATATGAAACAAGTAACAAATACTAGCAAGCTTGTTTGTGATAATCCCACAAGGAAACTACGACACCCATGGAGTGATCCATTTCAGTTTCCATGTTGAGAGGGCTGGCAGGGTGCTCCTACAGCTGGTAGGCCTCTGTTGAGCAGGTGGTACAACTGGCTGCTGTGGGAAGACTCATTCCAATACCATCTTCCCGTAAGCAGCAGAAATGCACAGGGGTCGGAAAAAACTTCAAAGTTGAACCGATCGAAGCGGTTCCAGTTTCAGCATCAATATATAAATAAATGGCAGAAGGGACTGCCGTCCCCAGGGATATTAGCCGAGTTACAGGGTTGCACTTAATGCAGAGCGAACCATCTTACTCCTTGAGGGCCCTGTAAGCACCCACATTGAATACCCCTTTGGGAAAGGATCAGCGCCAGCTCCTTACATAAGATGAAGATATCTTAGTGGCATGTTAAGTAGTTTATGATGCCTTGACAAGAAGACTACCTTGTACTCCATCCAGGATTGGAGGAGTCCATTTTAACACTATTCGTTTTGTCCCGAAGAAGACCCTATGTGATGTCCATATAATACAGACATTTGGGTCGAAACGTCGGCAGATTATTCACTCATGTCCTCAGACAGTGTAACCATAAAAAGTTGAAGTTTCGGGTTACCACTGGAACTAGATACCTGGACAGAGATTGATATATATTGTTTACCATTTTGTGTCATTTATGTATCTATGTTTTGGCTAACGGTTTTTTCACCTCTATCACCCCATGTCACATTAGTCACTAATTAACCACTCACTTTGTTTATATTTATTATATGAGAGTCTCTTTTCAACAAAAAGAAATATATAAAAGAAAAATATATATGCTCATCCAAAAAGCTGTGTTGTGTGCTTGAGTTAAAGTATTGTTGTCTAGCTGTAAATCACTGTTTATTTCAAGGAATTATTCTCTACCCTACGGAACTATTCTGTAGACTATAACGTCAATACCCAGGTTCCGGGGAACACTGCGTTACCCTATTGACTTTGATAGTACTGCATTTATTTTCAGGCAGACCAATCGTTGATTGTTCTGCATTCAAATTTTAGTGAGCTCCTCCAATCAGATCCTGCACACGCACAATTTCTAGAGGTGCTTACAGGGAGCGAGTATGTGCTATTTCTTGTGTTTTTTCCCAAAAAATCCAGAAAAGTAAGATCATAGACTTTGCTAAACAGGTGCAGCACGAAAAGGGGTGGAGCTAGGAGAGCCCCTAATGGCGAAGGGAGACATACGTTGAATAACGTCTCTCCATCCACCAGCTGATGAAACCAGGCTGTGGTGAAACTAATGGGGGTTAGAGGCAGTAAGGTGCAGGGCCTTCTCTTACACAGCAAAGTAGAGTCTGTGCCGAGCCATTACAGGTACTGGAACCAGAGTTTAATTTGAAGGTTACAGAGAGTTCTGTTGGGTTTAATTTTGGCAGGTGGTATCCGGTGCTGGGCCCTGGCACTAAATTGTCAACATCGGCGCTTATGATGGTCTGCCACATGGTGGCGCTGTTTATTCAAGTGAGAGACGAGCTCAACAACAGTTATTCATCAATTCAATAAACCTTAAAAATGACTGTTCCCTGCCACCCAAGCCGTTCTTTTAGCTTTGGGTGGCTGGAATAGTCTGGATTGCCACACTTGTAGGAGTGTGAGGGTTAGTATTTTTTTTTATTTTTTTTATTTTACAGAGTTTTATATAGCGCGAACTTGACCCGAATCGGGTATCAGAGCGCTTTACATAGCACCAGTTGCATTACATGAGGACACATTAATTTTTGTTAGGCACGGGGAGATTAAGTGATTTGCCCAGAATCACAGGATGTTCAGCGTCATTGCCGAGACTCGAACCCAGTTCCCCAGATTCGAGGTCGACCGCCCTAGCCGTTAGGCCAACTCCTCTCCCCAGTTGTGCTGGTATGGTCATTGGCAGCGTTGGCAGGGGCAATGGGTGGTGCGAGCTGCAGTGGCCTCCTGATGAGAGCCCTGGCACTTATGATTTTACAAATTAAGTACTGAATTGGAGTTCAGTTACTGTGGTGCTGCCCAGGACATTCAACGGGCCCAGCTTCCTAAATGTAGCTCTTCTTTCTGAGTGCATCCACACAAAGGAATCCTATTATGAACTCCCACACTGGTCCTTCGGGCACACAGACACACACAGTCCCACACATGGAGGCAGTATGCACTTTCCATCCATGTCCCACACGGATGGAGAGAAGGACCCAGATGAGTGAGACCAGCAGACCCTTGAATGGCAGAGGCCAGTGGGCACCCCTCCTGAGGAAGGCCACAGTAAAAGGCCTGTCCTTTCCATTAGAAAACAAAGCTGCCACGGCTGTCAGTCTCTCTCAGTCTGGTGAAGGGACAGTAGTCACTCTCCAAATGAGAGGTGCACATTGCATACCCCTCCTGACCTCAGAGCCATGTTCTGGGGTCTCAGTCCATTCACAAGCGAGGCCCTCAGAGAACATGTGATGTTGTGTTCACAGAGACAAGAATAAAAGGCCTGGTGTGACCTTGGCAGGAGTTGAGCAATGGGCAGGAGTGCACACTCTCCAGAGGCATGCAGGGGTCCTTCTGTCCCATCTGGAACACACTGTCTCTCCCGCTTTCCCTCTTTTATCTCTCTGTTTTCTGCCCTCTCTCTTATTCGCTCATTCTTACTGTTTGCCTCCCTCTTTCTCCTGCTTCTCTCTCACACACTCGTCTCTCTGTCCCTTCTGCCTCCCTCTTTCTATCTCTCCCCCTCTCTCCTCCTCATTCTCTAACATTCTCTCTGTTTCTCTTTCCGTCTCTCTCTCTCATGTCCCTCCTCCCCCCCCTCTTTCCATCTCTCTCCCCCTGTCGCTCTCCTCTTCAACCCCTCGCCCTCTCTCTCTTGTTGTTTCTCTCTCTGTCTTGGTTCTCTCTCTTCTTCTCTACCTCCTTCCCTCTCCTCCCCACTCTCCCCTCTCTATCTATGTCTCTTCCGTAAGTCTCACAGCCTTCTAATGTTGGGGTCCGAGTGCCTCACATTTCACCAGAAGAACCCAGGATTCCGGCTCTCTGGAGTGCAGAACACAAATCTATTTCGCAGCAGCAGAGTGGTGGGGGCCGGTGGGGAGGGGGGTGTCAGGAAAATGATTTCAAGGAACCAATGCTAACAAAATAGTCGGTGCCCAATTTACATAATGCGTTTCTCCCAGAAGGCGCCCCCTCCCTGGATGCTCGTGCCAGTGCCGGTGAGATCTGGAGTGATTCTGAGAGTCCTCGGTGCGTTCAGGAGGAAGGCAGCTTATTAGCCAAATTACACCGTGTGCCCGGAGACTCCTCGCAGTTCAAGGAGACGGCCCGGGGGTACCAAGGAAGGAACAGGAGCCGGGGTTCAAAAGGCGGGAGCTGTTCGTGATGAGCCGAGGGCCTGCTCGCTGCAGCCGGCTCGCTTCCATCCTGCTCCGCCTGACCTTGGGGTGTTCCAGGCAGTAATGGGCGCAGCGTGCCCTGCAGCCCCCGAAGAAGGGACTGTGCAGGGCTCCTGATGCAGAGCGCGCGCGCCTGCTCCCCTGTACACATGCATTATACGCCTGGGTGGCCGCGCGCTCGCCAAGCACCACTGCAGAGCCTGCGTCAGGACTGCGCTCGGTGCGCCAGTCTGGGGCTCTGTGCCCACCTGGCAGAGAAAGAGCATGGTGTGTGGGAGGAACTGGAGGGGGGGGGGGGGGCGTACTGGCACGCACCCTTGCACTGGCACAAGAGTGCGCTGCAAGAACTCTAGGCGCGGGCGAAATTTAAATGATGCGCGCGCCATTCGCGTAAATGTGGGAATGTCCCGGTTACGCCTGTGATGTGAGATTCTTCCAGTCGCGTCAGTGCACAGTACTACCGCGAGCTCTCAGGGAGGAAGCACACGGCCAGCACCTCTAGTGTGTTTCTTTACACGAAATATGCGCATGCCTCAAAAATTGACACGAGGACGCATTTCACCCTAACATATAGCACTAAACGACGGGTTTGCAGTTTGAGTAAATATGCATAATTTAACATAATTTCCCCAAAAGTTTGGGCATTCACACCAAACCAAATTTTACACCCCCCTGAATAACACACATTCTGACAGGCAGAAGCGGTTCGCTGAACTATCCTTACACCCTCATGCTGGCAGAAGAGCACACTGAGATAACACACCCTTTCAAGCAGGCAAAAACTGGCACGCAGCACAAAAACGCCATTAAAAAGCGATAAAGGTGCTGGGCAGTGACATCAGTCATTAGTTTGAGCCGGTGGTTTCCGGTGCTCGGCACTGGCACTTAATTGTCAACACCGGCGCTTGTGACGGTCTGTGGCGCTGTCTGTCTGATTTAGAGATGACCACAACAACAGCTAATTGTTAGTGCTATATTCATTAAAAATGACTATTACCTGCACCCCAAGCCATTCTTATAGCTTTGGGGGCCTGAAATAGCCCAAAATGTCACACTTGTAGGCATGTGATGGTTAGTAGTTGTGTTCTTACTGTAGTTGGCAGATTGGCAGCGGCAATGTGTGATGTAAGCTGCAGTGGCCCAATGACGAGAGCCCTGGCACTTATTTATTTACAAATTAAGCACTGAGTAACACACACCTTCACAAAGGCAGAAGAGTACACAGTAATAACACTTCCTCACACAGGCACACCGACACATTGAACTAACACAAACTTTCACACAAGTAGAAACCACACAGGCAGAACAGTACAAAACACTAACACACACCGTTACCAAGGCAAAGGTGCACACAGTGCTAAATCACCCACACACACAGGCAAAAGGGCACAAAGGTAAATTGTATGACAGAATTACGCGTGTTTTGCACGCATGACTTTTCAACGTCGGCATTGGAACGAATGCGCCGATATACCGGTTTAAATCCAACACCACTCCACCAATGCGCCCCCCTAAAGCAAGTTCTTGTAACGACTTGTGCGCTAAACAAAAGCATGGTAACAACTTGTCTGTTCTATTGCCGGCGCTGTAAAGGCACAGCGTGATTCCAGCTTCGTACTAAAGGATTTTTCCCACAAAGGCCCTAGCTGATTCCCTCACACAGGCAGGAGGGAATACATGCCCTAGCTGACACCCTCACACATGCTGAAGGGAACACAGGCTCCTGCTGGCACCCTCACAAAGGCTGAAGGGAACACTGTCCCTCGAAGACACGCTTACACATGCGGTAAGGAACACAGGCTCCAGCTGACATCCTCACACAGGCTGAAGGGAACACTGTCCCTAGATGACATCCTTACACATGCGGTAAGGAACACAGGCTCCAGCTGACACCCTCACACAGGCAGAAGGAGAACTGTCCCTAACTGATACCCTCACACTTGCAGAAGAAAACACATGCCCTAGCTGACACCCTCACACATGCTGAAGGGAACACAGGCTCCAGCTGACACCCTCACACAGGCAGAAGGGAACACAGGCTCCAGCTGGCACCCTCACACAGGCTGAAGGGAACACTGTCCCTAGGTGACACCCTTACACATGCATATATTGAGACAATTTTGTACTGTTTGTTGTGTGTGCCAATTGCCCCAGCCACCACCTAGTCTGTGTCATAATACCAAAGGGGATCCAGACAGGTGCACGGAGACACCGGAGGCACACCGACAGGCCTGTAAAACACTGAAGGGGACACAGCCAAGCTATAAAAGCCATGGAGCTTGCTGCATCAAATGTCCCAGTCTGCCTTGTCCTTTATTTGTCCGTGAAAGCTGCCTGCTGCATCTTTTGATTTGATCTTGGGGGTGTCCGAGCCCTGCGGCCGCCAGTGAGTCATTACCCTTGCAGGCAGGTAGAGAGAATGTTATTGCTGATTGGCTGGGACCAAGAGGCACTTTCAATGTCCTGGAGGGAGACTACTCCCTCGTCTGGTCCTGGCAGGATGACCTGGTTGGAGGGAGACTGCCAGGTATGTGGGGATGAGCCTCTGCTGCAGCCTGGAAGAGGCGCACTATATATGGCTGCTTTTAGGGGCACAAGATGGAATGGATTAACAACCCATATTTTACTGGGAACCGGCAAATATGAAAAAACTTTAATGGCTCATATTGCAATGTGGGCTTTATCGTTATATCGGCAGTCCCCAAACCACTCAGAAGAGCTTTTCCGTTGCCAGGGCAACAAGGAATATGTGGAATAAAGGGCCAAAGTATGTGGCATGGTTATCTAAAAAAATGCATCAGAAATGCAAATTATGTGGCACCTTCTCCATTTGATTTAGAAAAATTAAATTGTGATACCCACAAATTATGAGTTAAATTATGTGGCAATTATGGGAAATCCAAAATTATATGGTAAGCAGGCAGGCACATAATCACATAAATCCAACAGTCCTCACAATTGTTCATTGCTTTACCAAAAATATATTCTAGAAAGATAAAATAAACCTAAACATTGTAATTCTATCTAGTTCCCATTGTTAGAAGCACTTTAAATAAACAAGCTTTTTCAAGCTAACAAACCAAAACTAAACACGCAAGGTGCTATTCATAAAGGTATCTTTCACTTGTAAGTAATTTACACATGTAAATGTACTTTTACACGTTTGAGTAACTTTAATACTTTGGCTATCCACCATTTAGGAGTGTAATGTTACTCAAAAGTGTACACTTACGTGTCTCCACCCCCTGAAGCAGAAGCTGGAGCCAAATTCAGGAGTGTAAATTACCACTGCCAAAAAAGGAGCAGTAAGCCCAGCACCACGCATGGCCAACCACTGATACCGTAACAACCTCCCATAGAAAAGACGGACAGTAGGGACTTAAAATAGAAACAAATAAGAGATAATGTTAAATTAAATCACATTATTTAAAATAATTAAAAATATAAATAAATATAATTTAATTGTAAAACATTTTTTAATTTTATCTCTAACATATATTGAATAACTTTTGTAATTAAAAAAATAATGTACCATTATTTTAATTTCATATAAGTACACTATTTTTAATTAATTCAATGAATCACTTTAAATAATTATTAATGTACTATATATATATATATATATATATATATATATATATATATATATATATATATATATATATATGAAACTAGGTGGGATTTTTATGTTTGTAAATCTTTTAAATTATTTGTAATTTAATTTACTATTTTTAATTAGTTTAATTTTTATTTCAAAATGAAGTTGATAGTGTTGTAGCTTTTTCATATTCCACATTTAAAAGATACGTAAAATTAATTTACATTAATGTTTAACATAAAATAGTTTAACTTTTTTAACTTCAATAAACTTTTTTAATTTTCCCTACACTTTACCGTAAGGAGATCTCTCCCACCAGACCTTTTCCCTGTACTTTACCGAAGTGGACATCTCTCTATAGTAAAGTGTAGGAAATTCCGTTATATAAGCAGAGGAATCTTATAAAATGTATATACACCGCATGCAAGCGAAATAAACATGGAAATATCATGTTATTTAGAAGATCGGTCTTAATAAGCAATCATTCATACATTATTAATGTGAAAAGGTCAAATTCAACTGTATCAGCAAAGTACAGCAAAAGAGCAAAATTGACACACCGTGCAACACCAGAGACACTGAATTTGCTCACTTCAAATGTCTGCTTTTCTATCAAAGTTTTTAAGCATAGGATTAGCACAGTTTCATCCACGCCGATATAGAAAGGTACAACGAGTTTTGGCGGTGCGGGAGCGGGCGGCATGCCACCGCCACGCTACCGCACTGCCAAAACTCACCGCCGTCCACCTGGCAGATTACAAGTATTTTTGTGGTCTGTTGGGCATGGCGGTGCAGCTTAAAGGCTCATAGTGAGCCTTAAACTGCACTGCCCCGGGACCGCTAGTGCACGTTCCTGCACGGTAAGGAATGCACCATGTCGTGCATTCCTTCCTGTGCAGGAACTGGGGGGGCATAACATGTGCCCCCTGCATGCACCCCGTGCACCGGGGCAAGAGGGGGCCATGTAGGGTCCCCTTTCTTTCCTCTCCGCCAGCAGTGTCATGGAGGAAGAGCCTTCGTGACACCGCTGGCGGTGAGTAAAGTCGTAATATGCTTGGCCGTGCCGCAGGGCACCACCAAGCATATTGTGGCCCTCAGACCGCCGCGCCACCGCCAGGGATCTCTGAACCTTAGCAGTTGCCACGGTGCAATGGCGGTCTGACCGCCCTAGTTGTAATAGGGCAGTTGGAAGACCGCCACCGTGAGTCTGGTGGTCTGTGGACCGCCAGACTCATAATCAGGCCCAAAGTCTTTAAGCATAGGATTAGCACAGTGCCATCCACGCCGAGCTGTAAAATGACAAAAGCCTTTCACCACTCCAAGCACAGTATTATAGCTTTGGATTGGTAAATTACCATCCAAGCCAACCTAGAATGATAAAAGGAACCCCTGACACGTGTTTCGCTATCATTATATATATATGAACAATGGTAACAAATCGCATATTGTACGCTGCACGTCTGTATCACATCTACATCACAGGTCTATATATAGACCGAGGTGTTTCCCCCCTTGCAGCCTCTAGCAGTCAGCCCTGCCTCCCGCTCCGCCCCTCCCCCCCAGCCTTGCCTGGTGCTGAGGGTACCCAAGGCTATAAATAGCCCCCCCACCCATGATCAATGACTCGTGAGCTGCAGGCGGCGGGCCATCGACCGGCCTCTTTATTTCCATCTTCTGGGCAGGGAACCGGGATCTATCTTAATTTGTGTCATAGGGCCTGAGGGGAGGGGGCCGAAGGGTGGGGCCAGGAGTGACAGGGGGCAGGAGCTATCACAGGTGGGCTCTACCCGGTAATAGAGCTCCCAGCCCTGGGACTGGCCTGTTCCAGGGTCCGGGGGCTCTCACGGGGGACTCGCCTGCACAGGTGGTAGAATCAGCCTTGTGAGGGGGAGGCAGACACGGAGGGGTGGGGGGGGGGGGCTCTGATAATGATGGAGCCCCTAGTAGAAATCTAGCTGACCATAGATAGTTTCCAGAACTGGTTTCTGGATCTACGGAGCATGAGCAGCCACGGCGGCCTTCCAGGTTCGCCTCGAATGTGGTCTGCAGGCCTGAAGAGGCACTTCTAGGTAATCTTGACCCCTTGGCATCACCGTACACCGCCTTGAGGTACCATGGAGCTGAAGCGCAGCTACAGAGAGCATCTGCGCATGAGCGACTGTATTATACGCTAAGAGAAGCTGAACCCAAGACCCTGGACCCTTCGGGGTCTCAAACCTCAAAATGTCACTCGAGGATGAGGGTAGGTGGCACAACTCTGGACACAGCCCCCATGTTTCTATCCGGGGCACCCCCTTAGCCTCTGTCCGGGGCTATCCAGAGGGACCATTGGTCGATTGGATGGAGAACTTCCAAAAAGACCAAGAGTTACTGGTCGCATTGGCCAACTGTAGCCACCTGGTTAAAAAAAAGAATGTATAAAGTTTAAAGCCCTGCCAGGCAGAAGCGAATGCCTTCCGGATGTTCCCAGGCCTCCTGCAGGGAGCAGAGATCTCCGTTTATATTGAGATTGCCGGAGAAACTCCCATTAGCAGTTCAATGTCTCCTCTAGTAGCAAGGATTGGGAAAGAAAGCCGGCAGACGTGTGTCTTGATGCATCTGCAACTAAGATGCATCTTGCAGCATCAGGGAGTGGTCCAGAAACATCTTCAGGCGTGGATCCTGCACAGAAGCGCGCCGACAGAGACCTCCTCCTGGGACCTCCTGGGAGTGATGGCCGCGCAGAAAAACACGTTCAAAGAAATGATAAGTTTGCATTTTTTACATTTTCTCCCGTTTATGGGTGGTTTATGCCTTCAGTGCCAAGCCATGGAGACTGTATCTCTGTCTGACAAAGTGCCCCGGGGTACATCTATGCGGACCTTGAGGTGCACCAACCAATGCCATCCTGCCCAGAGCGGCACCAACCAATGCCATACTGCCCAGAGGTGCACCAACCAATGCCATCCTGCCCAGAGCAGCACCAACCAATGCCATACTGCCCAGAGGTGCACCAACCAATGCCATACTGCCCAGAGGGGCACCAACCAATGCCATACTGCCCAGAGGTGCACCAACCACTGCCATACTGCCCAGAGGTGCACCAACCAATGCCATACTGCCCAGAGGTGCACCAACCAATGCCATACTGCCCAGAGGTGCACCAACCAATGCCATACTGCCCAGAGGTGCACCAACCAATGCCATACTGCCCAGAGGTGCACCAACCAATGCCATACTGCCCAGAGGTGCACCAACCACTGCCATACTGCCCAGAGGGGCACCAACCAATGCCATACTGCCCAGAGCGGCACCAACCAATGCCATACTGCCCAGAGGGGCACCAACCACTGCCATACTGCCCAGAGGTGCACCAACCAATGCCATACTGCACAGAGGGGCACCAACCAATGCCATACTGCCCAGAGGGGCACCAACCAATGCCATACTGCCCAGAGGGGCACCAACCAATGCCATACTGCCCAGAGGGGCACCAACCAATGCCATACTGCCCAGAGGGGCACCAACCAATGCCATACTGCCCAGAGGGGCACCAACCAATGCCATACTGCCCAGAGGTGCACCAACCAATGCCATACTGCCCAGAGGGGCACCAACCAATGCCATACTGCCCAGAGGTGCACCAACCAATGCCATACTGCCCAGAGGTGCACCAACCAATGCCATACTGCCCAGAGGTGCACCAACCAATGCCATACTGCCCAGAGGTGCACCAACCAATGCCATCCTGCCCAGAGGTGCACCAACCAATGCCATACTGCCCAGAGGGGCACCAACCTACCTTCATGCCTCTTCACAGCCCATCTGTCTGATTACTGTTGTACTCACTAGTGTACACACTCCTAAAGACATTTGAGAGATTCCTGCAGTATTCTTTTATAAACTTTTAGATGCCTTGGTGATTTGTCCACAAAACAAACAATGAAAATGGAAACATTCGTATCAATTAGTACAAATATGAAGGCGGGGCCGCCTGTGCGCTTTCACTAATAGTGAGTTGGACCTTTTGGGGCCGATTCACGAGGGCGTGCACGTGTGCGTGAAAGAATACTTCCGTAGCATTGCTTCCAGCACTCACAAGTGCGTTGGTGCATCTGCCCCAAAGATAGCCACGTGTCCATCAGTGGAAAGGGTGTCAGCAGGGGGTGAGAGGGTGGAGGGAAGAGAGACTGAGAGACTTTCTGAAGTACAGGGGAGAGCAGAGCAGAACGAGAGAAGGAAAGAGAGAATTAAGGATCCAGAGGAGGTCAAAATGGGTGGCAAGGGAGAGAGGAAGACGAGGGAGCAGAGGCCTAAAAGAGGGAGTAGGGGAGAGAGACCGACTGAGAAAACAGCAAAGATAAAAGAGGGGATGTTGCTTAAGTAGCAGAGAAAAGCAGTAGAGAGGGATCTGGGCAGAGGAAGTGGGAGGGAGGAGTGGAAGGGGGCGATATATATATGGGGGAGAGGTTCTCCTAGCGGTTGTTTGAAGGATGATACCTTTTATAGGGTGGTGGGGATCCTAGGATGCTGTACTGAGAACTGAATCCACCCCACCCCACCTTCCAGCCATCCCCAGACCCCACCACCCTTCTACTGATGCACCCAGGGTTGCAGATCTTTCTGTACCCGAGCCCCACCGCCCCTCAGCCCCCCACAGACAGCCCTCGCACTGCGTCTGCTGTCTTTCTCCCAGCCGTCTAGACCCCCTGCCCCCACAGACCCCTATGATGCTAGCGTGCTGCACTTGTAAAGCGCGCACCATCATGCAGACCACCCACGTTACGTTTGCAGTAATGCTCACATCTGCACCAGCGCACCCCAGGTCCCCTACCAGACCAATCATTTCTACCAAGTTCTCATTCTGCGCATGTGTCCACGCCCCTCCCCTGCCTCCTCGGACCCCTCCCAGACCCCACAGGCTTTATACTAGCAGAGTTTCTCCCGCCCTGGTTCACTGTACCTCCCCAGGGTGTGCACCCCCAGACTTCCCGCTCTCTGTTTGATGCTCTGGTGCAGCACATCTGGAACTGTACCTCCCAGACTCTCAGACCTCCGCCCCACCGCACTAAGACACCCCCACCCGTCCTGGCTTCGATGCTATGGTGTAGTACTGTACATCTGTACCAACCTGGCCTTCATACCTCCCCCCACATATATCCAGACCCCCAGGTCTTGTCCTGGCCTCGATGCTCTGGCGCAGCACCCCTATACCTCTCAGACCTTCATACCCACCTTAGCCCCCCAGCCCTTGTCCTGGCCTCGATGTCTGGTGCAGCACCCCTATACCTCCCAGACCTTCATATCCCCCCTTTAGCCCCCCCAGCCCCTGTTCAGGCCTCGATGCTCTGGTGCAGCATCCCTATACCTCCCAGCCCTTCATACCCCCCCTTTAGCCCCCAGCCCTTGTCCTGGCCTCGATGCTCTGGTGCAGCACCCCTATACCTCCCAGCCCTTCATACCCCCCCCCCCTTTAGCCCCCCATCCCTTGTCCTGGCCTCGATGCTCTGGTGCAGCACCCCTATACCTCCCAGACCTTCATATCCCCCCTTCAGCCCCCCAGCCCTTGTCCTGGCCTCGATGTCTGGCGCAGCACCTCTATACCTCCCAGACCTTCATATCCCCCCTTCAGCCCCCCAGCCCTTGTCCTGGCTTCGATGCTAAGGTGAAGTACATCTGTACCTACCGGGCCTTCATACACCCCCCCACCCCTTTAGCCCCCCAGCCCTAGTCCTGGCTTCGATGCTCTGGTGCAGCATCCCTATACCTCCCAGCCCTTCATACCACCCTTTAGCCCCCCCAGCCCCTGTCCTGGCCTCGATGCTCTGGTGCAGCACCCCTATACCTCCCAGCCCTTCATACCCCCCCCTATAGCCCCCCCAGCCCTTGTTCTGACTTCGTTGCTCTGGTGCAGCACCCCTATACCTCCCAGACCTTCATATCCCCCTTTAGCCCCCCCAGCCCTTGTCCTGGCTTCGATGCTCTGGTGCAGCACCCCTATACCTCCCAGACCTTCATACACCCCCTTTAGCCCCCCCAGCCCTTGTCCTGGCCTCGATGCTCTGGTGAAGCAGCCCTATACCTCCCAGACCATCATATCCCCCTTTAGCCCCCCTCAGCCCTTGTCCTGGCTTCGATGCTCTGGTGCAGCACCCCTATACCTCCCAGACCTTCATACCCCCCCCCCCTTTGGCCCCCCCCAGCCCTTGTCCTGGCCTCGATGCTCTGGTGCAGCACCCCTATACCTCCCAGACCTTAATATCCCCCTTTAGCCCCCCCCAATCAATCAATCAATCAATCCATTTGTATAGCGCACTACTCACCTGTGAAGGTCTCAAGGCGCTGGGGGGGGAGGGGTGCTGCTACTGCTCGAATAGCCAGGTCTTGAGTAGCTTCCTGAAGGTAAGCAGGTCCTGGGTCTGCCGTAGGAGGATGGGGAGGGTGTTCCAGGTTTTGGCGGTGAGGTGGGAGAACGATCTGCCGCCGGTGGTCGCTCTTCGGATGCGGGGGACGGTGGCGAGAGCAAGGTCGGCGGAGCGGAGCTGGCGGTTCGGGGTGTAGAAGGTGAGTCATCTGTTGAGGTATGTCGGTCCGGTGTTGTGGAGTGCTTTGTGTGCGTGGGTGAGGAGCTTGAAGGTGATCTTCTTGTTGACGGGAAGCCAGTGCAGGTCTTTTACGAGGGGTGTGATGTGGCTGCGGCGAGGGATGTCGAGGATCAAGCGTGCAGAGGCGTTCTGTATGCGTTGTAGTCGTTTCAGGAGTTTGGCTGAGGTTCCTGCGTAGAGGGCGTTACCGTACTCCAGTCTGCTGCTGACGAGGGCCTGGGTGACCGTTCTTCTTGTTTCAGTGGGGATCCACCTGTAGATCTTGCGGAGCATGCGGAGGGTGTTGAAGCAGGAGGATGAGACGGCGTTGACTTGCTTGGCCATGGAGAGTGTTGAGTCGAGGATGAACCCTAGGTTGCGTGCGTGGTCGGTGGGTGTTGGTGCTGCTCCCAGTGCTGCGGCCACCAGGAGTCGTCCCACGCCGAGGGAGTGGAGCCAAGGATGAGGACTTCCGTCTTGTCTGAGTTCAGCTTCAGGCAGCTGATCTTCATCCACTCGGCGACGGCTTTCATTCCTTCGTGGAGGTTGGTTTTGGCGGTGAGGGGGTCCTTGGTGAGGGAGAGGATCAGCTGGGTGTCGTCAGCGTAGGAGATGATGTTGAGGTTGTGCAGTCGGGTGACGTGAGTGAGTGGTGCCATGTAGATGTTGAACAATGTCGGGCTGAGGGATGATCCTTGTGGTACGCCGCAGATGATCTCGGTGGCTTCGGATCGGAAAGCGGGGAGGCGGACGCTCTGGGTTCTGCCGGAGAGGAAGGAGGTGGTCCAGTCCAGTGCTTTGTCTCAGATCCCAGCGTTGTCGAGGCGTGTGCGTAGGG
Source organism: Calotriton arnoldi (assembly GCA_963921515.1). Classification (NCBI taxonomy): domain Eukaryota; kingdom Metazoa; phylum Chordata; class Amphibia; order Caudata; family Salamandridae; genus Calotriton; species Calotriton arnoldi. The sequence continues at coordinate 6,402,324 of CAWUFW010000013.1, read as the reverse complement.
TGCGGTGGCAGACCGTGTCGAAGGTGGCTGACAGGTCCAGGAGGATGAGGGCCGCGGTTTCGCTGTTGTCCAGTAGGATCCTGATGTCATCAGTGGCAGCGATGAGGGCAGTTTCGGTGCTGTGGTTGCTGCGGAACCCGGACTGGGACGGATCCAGGATGCTGTTCTCCTCGAGGTGGCGGGTCAGTTGTCTGTTAACGGTCTTCTCGATGACCTTCGCTGGGAACGGGAGCAGGGAGATGGGTCGGAAGTTCTTGAGGTCCTTGGGATCCGCCTTGGGTTTTTTTAGTAAGGCGTTGATCTCGGCGTGCTTCCAGCTTTCCGGGAAGGTCGCGTTCTCGAAGGAGATGTTGATGGCCTTGCGGAGATGGGGTGCGATGGTGGAGCTGGCTTTGTTGAAGATGTTGTGTGGGCATGGGTCTGACGGAGAGCCGGAGTGGATGGTGCTCATGATTTTGATGGTGTCGTCGTCGTTTATGTTGGTCCAGGTGAGCAGGGGATTGGTGAGGATGGCGTCCGTGCGGTCAGAGGTCTCGGTGACTGTCGGGGCGGTCAGGGTGTTGAAGCTGTCATGGATGTCTGCGATCTTGCGGTGGAAGAAGGTGGCGAGGGCGTCGCACAGGTCTTGCGAAGGTGGGATGTCGTTGGTGTTGGAGCTGGGGTTGGAGAGCTCCTTCACGATGTTGAAGAGCTCTTTGTGTCGTGTGCGTTGTTGTCTAGGCGGTCTTTGAAGGAGGCCCTTTTGGCGGATCTGATGAGGTGATGGTGTCTGCGGATGGCGTTCTGGTGGGCTGCGTGGCTGTCCGGTGTCTGTTCGCGGTGCCATTTCTTCTCTAGTTTTCGGCAGGTTTGCTTGGATGCCTGGAGGTCCGTGGTGAACCAACTGGCTTTCTTGTTGGTGTGTCTGTTGGAGGGTTTCTTGAGCGGGCGAGGGTGTTGGCGCAGTCGTCGATCCACTGTCTAAGGTTGCGGGCGGCGGTGTCGGTGAGGTCGACGGGTGGGATTCGGGCGAGGGTGGTGTTTAGCTGGTCTTCGGTGACTTTGCTCCAGCATCGGCGAGGGATCTGTTGAGTGCGGTGGTGCGTGGTGGGTTTCCGGAAGGTGAAGTGGATACAGTGATGGTCGGTCCAGTGGAGTTCGGTGGTGTGGCTGAAGGAGACGTGGGAGCTTGCGGAGAAGATGGGGTCAAGCGTGTGGCCGGCAGAGTGGGTGGGTGTTGTGACGAGCTGTCTGAGTCCGAGGTTGGCAAGGTTGTCAATCAAGGTGGTGGAGTTGGTGTCGTTGTTGTTCTCGAGGTGGAAGTCCAGGTCCCCGAGGAGGATGTAGTCTGTGGAGGCGAGGGCGTGCGTACTGACGAAGTCGGCGAAGGCGTCGCTGAACTGTGGCCGTGGACCGGGGGGTCTGTAGATGAGGGTTCCTCTGAGGGTGGTGTTGGGATCAGTGTGGATCTGGAAGTGCAGGTGTTCGGCGGTGCTGAGGGTGTTGTCGGTGCTGGTCGAGACTCTGAGGGTGTTCCTGTGGACGATGGCGATTCCTCCTCCTGTTCCATTGGTGCGGTCCCTGCGGGTGATCTTGTAGCCGTCAGGGATAGCTTTGGCAATGTCGGGTGCCGAGGCGGGGTTCAACCAGGTCTCCGTCAGGAAGGCGACGTCTGGGGAGGTGGAGTCGAGTAGGTCCCAGAGTTCGATGGAGTGTTTCCTGGCGGAGCGGGTGTTGAGTAGAAAGCATCTGAGGTGGTTGCGTCCTGGGTGGTTTGGTGGCTCGGAGGCTGGTGAAGCTGCAGTTCCGGCAGGAGAAGGGTCCTTGGGTTAGCTTCGGGGCGGCCAGGAAGCAGGTGTGTGATCATCCGGTGTTGAGTGCGTGGAGGGTGCTGGCATCGTAGCGGAGACGGGCGTTGTGGCATTCGCGGGGGCCAGGGGTTCTGGCGCTGGTCGCGGTCCAGGTGCGGACGGGCGCAGACGGGCTTGCCTTAGGTGCGCCTTCGGCGCGCCAGTGGCGCGGCCGCACAGCGGCCGCCATATATGGGGTGGTGGGTGGGAGGAGCAGCTGGGAGCCGGGAGCGGGGCAGCGAATGGGCGAGCAGGGGGGCGGGGCCGCAGGAGACGCAGCGGCGGGAAAACGGTAGAGCAGGATACAGAAGGCAAAAAGGGGAGAAAAACAAAATAACAGTGCAAAGACAGAAATAAAGGCAAAAAACGACTAACACAATACAGGATCAGAGGCGCAATTACAATAAGGCTGACAGAAGAGAAAGGGGCAGAACGAGCGCAGAGAGCTTACGGCCTACCACTGGCCACCAGGGATGAGGCGCAGGTGGTAGCCTGCGGGTGGAGGCGGGCCTCGAACTTCCTACAGCGGCAGCAGCGGGCTAGAGGACACAGACACACAGGTGGTACTGTGTGGCGTGGGGAGCGGCCTAACCTGTAAACAGGGTCAAGGGTCGCTTGTCCTGGCTTTGATGCTCTGGTGCAGCACCCCTATACCTCCCAGACCTTCATACCCCCCTCTTTAGCCCCCCCCAGCCCTTGTCCTGGCCTCGATGCTCTGGTGCAGCACCCCTATACCTCCCAGCCCTTCATATTTATTTTATTTATTTATTTAATGCAATTTTATATAGCGCAGACTTTACCCAAAGGTGTCAGAGCTCTTCACAATAGAACCAAGCACGTTACATGAGGAAATTTACATACTTACACGTTACAGATACAAACGAGATAGATGAAAAAGTAAAATAAACAATAGATGACGGACACACAAAAATCAAAAACACAATAGGATTAGGGTCGTACAGGCACAGATTACATATATACAACCTTGTGAGAACTTCCTTGAGGGACATGAAAAGGGATGTAATAATTCTGGAAGTGTCTTTGGAAGAGAAGAGATTTGAGGTCAGTTTTAAAAGTCTGGGTAGAAGTGGTGGTACGGAGTAGCTGCCCCCCACCCCTTGTTCTGGCCACGATGTCTGGTGCAGCACACCGGCACCTCTACCTCCCTAGCTGTTCCTATCTCTTGCCGACAGCCAGTGCCCCCTGCCGGCGCTCGGTGGTACTGCGCCCCCCTCCACCGGCCTGGGGATATCCTCTCCTCCCTCAGAGGAGGGGGATACGGGAGGGGCCCACGGGGCGGGGGGAGGGGGGCTCTGCACGAGGCAGGTCTTCCCCGGATCCTTCCCTCGCCACCAGCGCGGGGTAACCCCTTCAGTGCCGGGCTCTCTTCTGTGCCAGAGGAGGGTGCGGAGAGGGCTTTGTGCACGCAGACAATAACAGGCGTACAATAAAATACTCACCACAGACCGCTACTCACTCCACCCACTACAGCCGGCCCCACTGTTGCTCCCCTCCCCAGTCCTTACCTCCGGCGCCTCCCCCCTCCCCCAGAGCCTCGGCCCTCTCATGGAGAGGTGTGAGAGACGCCCGAGCCACCCTCACCTGCGCGCGCCAGCCCCTCTCCTCTCCTTCTAATTTCACCTACCCCTCCAGCCCCTCCTTCTCTCACTGCCCCCATCCTTTCGTTGCACCCCCCCCGAATACTTCGCTTTATTTTATTTTACATACTCCCTGGTTTACGTCCGTTGTCCCACGCATCCATTTAACTCTTTCTCGCCCTCTCTCGTCGACGTCACTCAAGATGTTATCTCTTCCATCTCGCTCTCACTTTCATCCTTCTTCTCAATTTACCCTCTCGTTTTCCTGATCCGCCGCCGCCCTCTCCCTCACCTTTACAGCTCCTCCCCGTTTTTATCTTCTTTGTAGCCCTTTGTCTCCGCTTTTCTAATGGTTTGTTTTTCTTTCTCCCACTCCACCCTCTCCACCCTCTCCACCCACTCCACCCTCTCCACCCTCTCCATTCTGTACCTTCTAAACACTACCTCGTCTCCCTCACCGCTCTTCTCTCCACCCTTTACCAAAGCCTCTCAAGCTTGACTTTTATCCCACTCTCCTCTCTGTATCTCTCCTGACACGGACTCTCTCTCTTCTCTACCCTCTCCATTTCTCGCCGAGTGCCTCTTCTGTATCCGCCTCTCCACTGACATCCACACCCTTTCGTCACCCACATCTCCCCACACCCTTTCCCCTGACTCTCTCTGCTGCACCCCCACCTCTCCTCTGGCCCTCTCTGCTGCACCCCCACCTCTCCTCTGGCCCTCTCTGCTGCACCCCCACCTCTCCTCTGACTCTCTCTGCTGCACCCCCACCTCTCCTCTGACTCTCTCTGCTGCACACCCCCACCTTTCCTCTGACTCTCTCTGCTGCACCCCCACCTCTCATCTGGCCCTCTCTGCTGCACCCCACCTCTCCCCTGACTCTCTCTGCTGCACCCCCACCTCTCCTCTGACTCTCTCTGCTGCACCCCCACCTCTCCTCTGGCCCTCTCTGCTGCACCCCCACCTCTCCTCTGACTCTCTCTGCTGCACCCCCACCTCTCCTCTGACTCTCTCTGCTGCACCCCCATCTTTCCTCTGACTCTCTCTGCTGCACCCCCACCTCTCCTCTGACTCTCTCTGCTGCACCCCCACCTCTCCTCTGACTCTCTCTGCTGCACACCCCCACCTTTCCTCTGACTCTCTCTGCTGCACCCCCACCTCTCATCTGGCCCTCTCTGCTGCACCCCACCTCTCCCCTGACTCTCTCTGCTGCACCCCCACCTCTCCTCTGACTCTCTCTGCTGCACCCCCACCTCTCATTCTGGCCCTCTCTGCTGCACCCCCACCTCTCCCCTGACTCTCTCTGCTGCACCCCACCTCTCCCCTGACTCTCTCTGCTGGACCCCCACCTTTCATCTGACTCTCTCTGCTGCACCCCCACCTCTCCTCTTACTTTCTCTGCTGCACCCCCACCTCTCCCCTGACTCTCTCTGCTGCACACCCACCTCTCCTCTGACTCTCTCTGCTGGACCCCTGCCTCTCCCCGGAGTCTCTCGGCTGCACTCCCACCTCCCCCCTGACTCTCTCTGCTGCACCCCCACCTCTCCGCTGGCCCTCTCTGCTGCACCCCCACCTCTCCTCTGACTCTCTGCTGCACCCCCACCTTTCCTCTGACTCTCTCTGCTGCACCACCACCTCTCATCTGGCCCTCTCTGCTGCACCCCACCTCTCCCCTGACTCTCTCTGCTGCACCCCCACCTCTCCACTGACTCTCTCTGCTGCACCCCCACCTTTACCCTGACTCTCTCTGCTGCACCCCACCTCTCCTCTGACTCACTCTGCTGCACCCCACCTCTCCCCTGACTCTCTCTGCTGCACCCTCTCCTCTCCTCTGGCCCTCTCTGCTGCACCACCACCTCTCCCCGGACTCTCTCGGCTGCACTCCCACCTCTCCCCTGACTCCCTCTGCTGCACCCCCACCTCTCCCATGACTCTCTCTGCTGCACCCCCACCTCTCCTCTGACTCTCTCTGCTGCACCCCCACCTCTCCTGTGTCTCTGTGCTGCACTCCCAACTCTCCTCTAACTCTATCTGATGCACCCCCACCTCTCCGTTGCTTCTCTTCTCACTCCCTGGCTCTAGTGGAGATATCTAATTGCTTCCTTCACCCTAATTAAACTCTCCCCAGGAGAGCGTCGTGCGAAAGGAGAAGCGTGGACACCATTCAAAGGGAGATAAATAGATGAAGGACTAGTGAGTGACCCAGATAAAGAGATTGGGGGGACTCACATACTCACTTAGTGGCGTAGAGAGGTGGACAGGCAGGGGTATAGTGTTCGTCTGTAACGTGTTACCCTATTCTCTGGTCACGATGCATGCGGGGGGCCTCTAGCGGTTTCTAGGTGCTACTGCATGTTCTCTCTGCTGGTCCAAGATGTCTCTTACGAGGGCTGCAGTGCTTAACGCATATGGCCAGGTACTACCTAGACCCCCTCCTCCCTTATCAATATCAAGATAATAACATGAGAAGGTTTTGGATTAGGGGGTCGTAAACCCCCGGCCGTATTTATTTACATAAAATTTAAAACAAAATGAATATACAATATTTACACAATACGCAGAAAACCATTACATTACATTGATTAATTGATAAGTTCAGATGGCTAACCTTAACATATCTCTAATACAAAGGTATTCCTATCCGAATCTAAACATATCATAACCAATAATCATACTAATAACATTTCATATTTCATTTTCTGCGTATCCCTATTTTGAGCCTACGGCAAGGTCAATAACTGGCGCCAGACACTTAGCAAATTATGCACGCCCTCCCAACGGAGTGCGCATGCGCAGGGGACCCGTTCACCGTGAGGGTACTTCCCCCAGGTCACCCCCGTACGCCCTTATGCCCGCCCTCCAACCGGAGTGCGCATGCGCAGAGGGCCCGTTCCCCGTGAGGGTACTTCCCCCCAGGTCACCCCCGTACGCCCTGTAGATTATCTCCATAATGGGGCCCTTGCAGTTTTGCGCCGTTTACTTGCGCCATTGTGCACGTGCAGGGTGGCCAAGCAGCCTACTGGAAAGCGTAACTCCCACTCCCCCGCACCCATCCAGCTGTAACTGCCCCTGGAGTTCTATGAGAGACCACTTGTCCCTCCCCCTTGGGCGACCCCATTCAAGAATGGCGCCGCCCTCTAAGGACCTTAAATTTACTGCTCACCAATCATGACCTTACCGCCTGACCAAGGAATAGCACTAAAATACGACAATAAACATAACCTGTACATGGAAAACCTCCTAACACAATGGGAAAGAAAATCATCACACATATGATAAACATAACCATGTCAACCTGAAAAGGAAAAAACCTGAACATTAAATTCCTAACAATACACCCTGTACAACCCTGCTTTTAGGGGACGGTGGGTGGGGAAATTAAAAATCCAGCCTCCTAGCGAGGCTGGCGTGACTACTGGCAGGCTGAGGGAGCGGCGAGCAAAGAGGCAACCTCCGCTGCTCCCCAGCCTTTTATTGCCATGATGCCAGCCAGGCCAGTTCTAACCGGCCTGGCGTTAGCTCAAACGCGTGACCCGGAAGTGTTTTCAAACACTTCCGGGTCACGCCCGGACTCCGACCAATTAATGGTGAGGCGCGCCTGTCGCGTCATCACTGCGCGCGACAGGCCCGCCCCGGATGGTCATCGTGGGCCGGCACGACCGCCATACCTTCGGCGTGGCCGATGCCGGCCCCGCCTTTCTATATGGCCAGGTACTACCTAGACCCCTCCTCCCTTATCAATATCAAGATAATAACATGAGAAGGTTTTGGATTAGGGGTCGTAAACCCCGGCCGTATTTATTTACATAAAATTTAAAACAAAATGAATATACAATATTTACACAATACGCAGAAAACCATTACATTACATTGATTAATTGATAAGTTCAGATGGCTAACCTTAACATATCTCTAATACAAAGGTATTCCTATCCGAATCTAAACATATCATAACCAATAATCATACTAATAACATTTCATATTTCATTTTCTGCGTATCCCTATTTTGAGCCTACGGCAAGGTCAATAACTGGCGCCAGACACTTAGCAAATTATGCACGCCCTCCCAACGGAGTGCGCATGCGCAGGGGACCCGTTCACCGTGAGGGTACTTCCCCCAGGTCACCCCCGTACGCCCTTATGCCCGCCCTCCAACCGGAGTGCGCATGCGCAGAGGGCCCGTTCCCCGTGAGGGTACTTCCCCCCAGGTCACCCCCGTACGCCCTGTAGATTATCTCCATAATGGGGCCCTTGCAGTTTTGCGCCGTTTACTTGCGCCATTGTGCACGTGCAGGGTGGCCAAGCAGCCTACTGGAAAGCGTAACTCCCACTCCCCGCACCCATCCAGCCAACCGGCTGTAACTGCCCCTGGAGTTCTATGAGAGACCACTTGTCCCTCCTCCTTGGGCGACCCCATTCAAGAATGGCGCCGCCCTCTAAGGACCTTAAATTTACTGCTCACCAATCATGACCTTACCGCCTGACCAAGGAATAGCACTAAAATACGACAATAAACATAACCTGTACATGGAAAACCTCCTAACACAATGGGAAAGAAAATCATCACACATATGATAAACATAACCATGTCAACCTGAAAAGGAAAAACCTGAACATTAAATTCCTAACAATACACCCTGTACAACCCTGCTTTTAGGGGACGGTGGGTGGGGAAATTAAAAATCCAGCCTCCTAGCGAGGCTGGCGTGACTACTGGCAGGCTGAGGGAGCGGCGAGCAAAGAGGCAACCTCCGCTGCTCCCCAGCCTTTTATTGCCATGATGCCAGCCAGGCCAGTTCTAACCGGCCTGGCGTTAGCTCAAACGCGTGACCCGGAAGTGTTTTCAAACACTTCCGGGTCACGCCCGGACTCCCGACCAATTAATGGTGAGGCGCGCCTGTCGCGTCATCACTGCGCGCGACAGGCCCGCCCCCGGATGGTCATCGGGGGCCGGCACGACCGCCATACCTTCGGCGTGGCCGATGCCGGCCCCGCCTTTCTATATGGCCAGGTACTACCTAGACCCCCTCCTCCCTTATCAATATCAAGATAATAACATGAGAAGGTTTTGGATTAGGGGGTCGTAAACCCCCGGCCGTATTTATTTACATAAAATTTAAAACAAAATGAATATACAATATTTAAACAATACGCAGAAAACCATTACATTACATTGATTAATTGATAAGTTCAGATGGCTAACCTTAACATATCTCTAATACAAAGGTATTCCTATCCGAATCTAAACATATCATAACCAATAATCATACTAATAACATTTCATATTTCATTTTCTGCGTATCCCTATTTTGAGCCTACGGCAAGGTCAATAACTGGCGCCAGACACTTAGCAAATTATGCACGCCCTCCCAACGGAGTGCGCATGTGCAGGGGACCCGTTCACCGTGAGGGTACTTCCCCCCAGGTCACCCCCGTACGCCCTTATGCCCGCCCTCCAACCGGAGTGCGCATGCGCAGAGGGCCCGTTCCCCGTGAGGGTACTTCCCCCCCTCAGGTCACCCCCGAACGCCCTGTAGATTATCTCCATAATGGGGCCCTTGCAGTTTTGCGCCGTTTACTTGCGCCATTGTGCACGTGCAGGGTGGCCAAGCAGCCTACTGGAAAGCGTAACTCCCACTCCCCGCACCCATCCAGCCAACCGGCTGTAACTGCCCCTGGAGTTCTATGAGAGACCACTTGTCCCTCCCCCTTGGGCGACCCCATTCAAGAATGGCGCCGCCCTCTAAGGACCTTAAATTTACTGCTCACCAATCATGACCTTACCGCCACAGGCCTGCATAGTTGACCGACTATCAGGCCCCCCCCAAAAAACTCTCCGAAAGGTCATGCCCTGTCCCTATACACAACTAACTAGGCCAGAAGATTCTCCATGAAGATTTCCTTCCCCAATTTGGACAAATGGACGCCGTTTTTTAAAGAAGCGCGACGGCCCCAGACAGGCCAGAAATCACCCATGGGCTATAATCTGCGGGTGACGAGCCCCAGTTAGCCTCACCGGTTTGTTAATAATTCTTTTACCGAGTGGCTCAAAGCCCTCACAGACTCACTTCCTATTGGAATCTCCAGTCTCTGTGCCAGGGTGAACCCGGGGCATAGACGTGTCGACCAACCCACTTCGGTGATTAATGTTTCGACCAGCCCCCTTCTACCCAGGCGTACCCAGTCATTTCCCCCAAGTGCAGGATAATACTGCTAGGGCTGGCTGACTCAGAAAATCGACATACCGTCTTGGAGCCACTAAATGTCCTCAATTGATAACAGCACCATGCGCCCGACACACGTTGCCCCAGCCAATGATACTCCTTGCCAGTGCAACTGCACCATTGGAAAGCTACCCAGGGAGTGCCCCACAGGCCCCAAGATCTCCCATCAACATATCCTGGAATCCGTGAACCACCTACCCCTGACCCCTATGCTCTTGGATAAGGTCTGTGTAAGCTCTTCCCCCCACTACGGAGCATCCCAAAAACTGTGTAGTGGCCGCTACGATGGCACCTGCGAGCACAGGCGCCGTAATGGCAAAATACCGTTTCACGACAAGGGTGGTGAGATGTTGCATCCGCCCGTTACCCCTGGGTTTGATCAACCTGGCAAGGCATACACCTGTTAAGGATCTTACTGCTCAAATCCCCGGCTGGCAACAACAAATGGTTGACACACTTATACGCAACCAATATAGTGCATGGGCCGCACCATCTCACCCATGGCTGCTGGCACCTTTTAAGCTTTTCTATTGATCGCCCATCGGACTTGATGCTGTCGCTGGCCACTCACGTTCCGGATCTTCCGGTCTCTTTGCCTGTCCACATCCTGCGGCCATTGTGGTGGAGCGCTCCCCTTGTATCACAGTCGTGGATCCAGCCATACATAAATGAAAATCAAACACAGTTGATTAGCGCTTTTAGTCGTTGGATAAAGATACAGTTTACATGCCAGCCCAGGAAGCATAGATACTGTGTGGGACAACACGGATGTATGACAACTTAGGCATCCTAATGAACTAAATGTGCACGCGCCCACGGGAAATAGGTATCGTGTGACAACACAGATGAACTAAATGTGCGCCAGCCCACGGGGAATAGGTATTGTGTGACCACTCACTACTAGCACGCTTAATTGCACAGACCCCAGGGGCGGATCTTTTTATCCGACTTCCTGTCAACATCCTGCCTTACAACCCACACCCACAGGAATTCAACTGCAATCCTCATAAAGAAGACTAATAATATTGAAAAACCGGTTGCACACATATCCGATGATGCAGCCCCAAGATCTCGTTACAGTGGGAGAAGCCGGTATGCAGTGCTAGCGAAGGTAACTGGAGGCTGTGATGTTACCCTGTAGGCGTTCATTACCCAGAGAAAAGAGGGGAGTACTAGGACTCACGTTAAATTGTGGTTTCACAATCTAGACTTCTGATCCTGCTAGTTACAGCAGTAGGCCCATATTCTTATCCTCAGCTTTCAAGAGTGCTAAGAGGACACGTGCTAGACCCAGCTTTGAACTTCCGACCCTACGGTCGCTAAATGTTGATTTGGACTCGTGTAACTTTAACACTGGGCCCCCCCGAGTTTGTCAATGCCCTCCATTTTTGGCAATTAGTCGCTAACCGTTTACGAGAGTGCCCTTCACCCGAGCAGTGCTCTGCACTGCGCGCCCGCCATAGTGTACAGCACCATCACTAGTGCTGAAAAACGGAAATTGTTTGTGGATGGCCCCCTTAAAGTGTGAACGCAAAACCCACCAGGGCTATGTAACATTGAGTTCTGTGTACTCTGGTTCACCAGACATTTTCCCGCTAATCGTAACTCCACTAGTAACTAAATGCACACAACAAAATCCAAGCGAGCTAGCCAGGCTGTCGTCCATCTGTAGCTACCAAGGGTATGTTCGCTTTAGTAATGATACGTTCACGCAACCACAATAAAGGTAACCGGTAAGGTACCGGGTAAATACCGTGCGTTTCTTGTGAACCGGCCCACCTCACTTGAAGCATGAGTGTACTCCAGTCTGCGAGGGCCAGCCGACCCGAAGCTGGTTTTTAAAACTTACATTGAAATCAGCCTTTCAATTGTGAGCGCCTAGCATATCACCATGTGCATTGCCTAGCCCCAGTTGTAATACCTGAGGAACATTGAAAATTAGACTTACAAATCAAGCGCTTAGCATCGCACACGTCACATTACCCGATGTACATTGAAAATAGACTTCCAATTTAGAGCGCTTTAGCCTAGCCCCAGTTGTACTACCTGAGGAACATTGAAAGTTAAGCTTACAAAGCAAGCGCTTAGCGTAGTGCACTTCGCATTACATGCGGCACATTGAAATCGAAGTTTCAAATGAGAGCGCTTAGCATAGCCCACGTTGCATTACATGATGAACATTGAAAAACAGACTTTCGATTTAGAGCGCTTAGCTTAGCACCCATTGGATTACGAGGAACAGCGAAATCAGCCTTTCAATTTAGAGTGCCTAGCATAGCTCCAGTTGCGTTACATGAAGAAAATTGAAATCAGGCTTTTTAAATGAGCGATGAGCAAAGCACCAGTCGCATTACCTGAAGGACATTGAAATCAGGCTTTCAATTGAGAGCGCCTAGCATAGTACCAATTGCCTTACATGAGGAATATTGAAGACAGACTCCCAGAATGAGAGCGCTTAACCTAGCCCCAGTCGCCGGGCCTGATGACCAATGAAATAAGACTATGCTAAAGATAGCACCATGTGCGTAAACGTGAGGACCCCACTAAAAACCCCCCGAATAACCATCTTTGTGAGCTTTGCCACCCTTTGATCTATCATGTATTTGCAAAGCTCAAGTTTGCCGAGGGATCTTGGCGCTGGATAACCGATGTTTGTTACCCAACTCAATGGTACTCCTTTTATCAATACCGGAAGCATAAAAGCTGAATGAAACCACTGGGCTCGCACCTGTTTATTGTTACTCAACTCAATGCTACTCATTTTTATCAACCTCAGAAGGATAAAAACTGAATGAACCCACCGGGATTGATTAGTGAAGACAGCTGCAGCTCATTTATATCGCCGCAAAATACTCCCTGCGATCCCTCCCGTTTCTTTTATATGACGTTCTGATTTTGATGTAAAAGAATTTTTATCAATGTTGCAAGACAACAACATTTCTCTGCAGCATGTTTATACTGGGCTCTTACAAGGCACCCACAGGAGATAAAAGGAAGCAAGCCTTTAATCCATCTGCTTGAGAATTATTAACATTATTCAGTTTGTCCACAGTCCACAGTGCTTGTTCTCTGACCCGGTTCAGTACAGGGGCTCTAACTCATGGCGCCATTGCATCCAGGCTGTGTCTAATAGCTAAATAGCGCAAGACACCCTCACACGATAGCCTCTTACCGCTGAACATTAAATGTTGTAACGTACACGTGGCAAGCGCGGAAAACGAGACTTGTGTAAAAGGAAGCAAGCTCAACAAGTTTGTCATCAGTGCATCGTTTTCAATAAAGTTGGCCGTATGATGAATTACCTGCCCAGCTCCCGGCTACATCTTTTCATCATCACCAAAACCGTACCTTGCATTGATCTTACTCGTGCCTATAATTGGTATGCTGACGTGTGTATAGAAAGTAGCCCCTGGACACCTTCCTGCCTGTAATCCAGCAACTGTCCTATCAGCGCCTGAAAAGCTGCTTGCTTTACATACTCGCAGGTAGGCCTGATTGCACCTTGCAAAACGTCTCAAGTAACTCTTCACTGAGTGTCTGAAATCATCACGAAGCTTTTCACGTGTTCACTCAGTGAAGACTTTGGAAATGAGTCTGCTTAAACGGGGGCTTCACCCGGGCACAATCACAATTCGAGTCGACATGTAAAGGTGTGAACAGAGCATTGGTCAGAACCGGAACCCCAACCACTGGGCTCACACCCATCCCAAAAACATCCCCTACTACTTCATTTTATTCCTTTTTTAAAGGTATTGGAGCGCTTTACATGAGCACCGTATTTACATTACACATTCAGGCACGGGGAGACTAAGTGACTTGCCCAGAACCACAGGACGCGGACGTGACCCCGACGCTCGAACCCTGGTTTCCAGCACCAAAGTCGGCAGTCTAGCCGACGGACCACATCCTAACCCCCATATCGTTTCACACGAAGCCTCGGGCTACATGTCCTCCCGTGCTTTCAAAATTACAAGTCTGCGCGCGCTGACAAACCATTTGCAACTAATGCTCCATAACGTTTCTAGGTGCGTCAACAACACTCACCCTTCAGGTGCAGAGCAGGGGGACAACCCTGCCACCACGAAAACCTCAGCACTCGATGCCGGCCCAAACTCCGATGCCCCTGGCCGGCACGCATGGAGACAGCAGCACCAATCCTCCGGATCAGGTCACACGTGGCGCGTCCGGATTTCCCCGCACTACCCCGCCGAGAAACAGGTGCCGTCCGAAGCATTTCGACTCCCTAGCGCTCACGCATCCGCAACTGCCTCGTTCCTCCGTGCTGACCCAAAGCTGCCTACATCCAACGGAGCAAACACCCGACCGCTGGTCTCTTCTTGGTGCTCTCCACTGCCGAGCACCCTCGAGGCCTCCGAGCACCAACGGGACTTGAAGCTGACCTCGAAGCGCCTCGCTTAAGTTCTCCTTGCCCTCAAATGGCTTCACGACCTGAAATAGGAGAGAAAGGAAAAAGAAATTAAAAATCCAGCCTCCTAGCGAGGCTGGCGTGACTACTGGCAGGCTGAGGGAGCGGCGAGCAAAGAGGCAACCTCCGCTGCTCCCCAGCCTTTTATTGCCATGATGCCAGCCAGTCCAGTTCTAACCGGCCTGGCGTTAGCTCAAACGCGTGACCCGGAAGTGTTTTCAAACACTTCCGGGTCACGCCCGGACTCCGACCAATTAATGGTGAGGCGCGCCTGTCGCGTCATCACTGCGCGCGACAGGCCCGCCCCCGGATGGTCATCGGGGGCCGGCACGACCGCCATACCTTCGGCGTGGCCGATGCCGGCCCCGCCTTTCTAGGCAGGACTCCAAGACCCCCAGTGTCCCGGGCAGTGAAGGCCCGGCTCATGGTAGGCAGTGCAAGGCTGCATTATATATTATCAGCACATGAATGAATGTTCATGCCCTCTGGGAGATGTAAACATTTCAAAAGGAGGCTCTCTTTAGCTGTCCATTGCATTAATAATGCTGCCCAAATGCAACACGAAAGAGACAAGCAGAGGGTCCCAGCACTGCGATACAGGCCTGTGACCCCAGCAGCGGTGGCACAAGAGACGAGGCTGCCGGTCCCATAAAGATACATAGGTCAGTGTTAACCTATGGTATATACGTAAAATCCATATTGTAGGGACACAGTTTGTGATTCCTTTAGTATGATGTGTACGTACAGACGAAGGGCCTTATGTTTTCTTATAGCCCAATGTTATCATAAAAGCCCAGATCATCCTATGGCCAATAGTATCATATGGGCCTTTGTTATCCTATGGCCAATATTACCATAAGGGCCTTTGTTATCCTATGGCCAATATTACCATAAGGGCCCAAGTCATTCTATGGCTAATATTATTATAAGGGACTTTGTTATCCTATGGCCAATATTACCATAAAAGCCCAGGTCATCCTATGGCCAATATTATCATAAAGGCCGTGTTGTCCTATGGCCAACATTAGCATAAGGGCCCGTGTTATCCTATGGCCAACATTAGCATAAGGGCCTGTGTTATCCTATGGCCAACATTAGCATAAGGGCCCGTGTTATCCTATGGCCAACATTAGCATAAGGGCCCGTGTTATCCTATGGCCAACATTAGCATAAGGGCCCATGTTATCCTATGGCAAATATTATCATAAAGGCCCGTGTTGTCCTATCACCAATATTACCGTAAGAGCCTATGTTATCCTATGGCCAACATTAGCATAAGGGCCCGTGTTGTCCTATGGGCTCGTGCCATCCGACCCTAGACAGTCACAGAGCTGTCTCTGATGCTGACATTCTTCATAGAAAAGGGGCCAAAAACCCTGGGTTTTCGTGCTCTTCTCTTTCCTCTTGTTTTTCGGTCGGGCCTACCCGATTGTGCAAGCTGTGCCTACCCGATTGTGCAAGCTGTGTGTGTTTGAGAAAGACCTATTGGGAACTTGCAGTGTGCTTTCAGCCCACCCATTGCTTTCCATTGGTTGGTGTTATTGACACTCTCATTTGCTTGCTTCTTATTCAATGGTTTGCTTCCTCTTCTTGTGTTTGTCCTCCCCCTGGAGCATAGCCTCTTTTCGATCCTTTTGATTGGCTAACCTGTATTCTTCCACTGCTTATATTTAGATAACTACTTTTTTCTTTTTCACGCAGCATTCCATAAGAGTGCATGTGCTTTCTAGCGCTCTCCCTTGTGTGCTCTCTTGTGCTGCTCCTCCCCGCTAATGTCTAGAACCCACACCCTCTCGCTTGTTGCTCTCCACCCCTTCCAACTTGCCTGTAAAAGCACAGCAACAGGGATATTCTTGCGGTGGTATGGCCTTAGAACTGATGAGTAGTTTTTGTTTTATCTGTTGCCTTGCACATATTGCATGAATGAAATAAAGTTAAATGACATAGAATTATAAAGGGCACATCTACCACAAGGCATCAAGGCGCTAAAAGAAGGAGAGCTTTGAAGGAAAACACAAAAAGAAAGATTCTCATAACAGATAAGGAGAACTGCTAGTCAACAGTTAAAGGGAAAATGCCAGGTCTTCAACACTTTCCAGAAGCTGCTGTGTTCCTGCAAGTCACTGATAGCTCATGGGAGGAAGTTCCACAATTTTGCGGTGGACACAGAAAAGGCTCTCCCTCCCCACCTGGTCTTTCTAAATTTAGGAATGACTACAAAATTGTAACTGGCAGACCGAAGCTGCCTAGAGGGTATATATCTCTGAAACATCCTTGTTAGTCCTCTGGGCCTGGTATTCTACACAGCCCTATAAACAATGCATAAAGCCTTAAAGGTGATGCTTTTGTTCACTGGTAGCCAATGCAGTTTGGAGATCCCCGTCGAGACTTATTGATGTTTAGGAATTTCCAGTATCAGTCTCGCGGCAGCATTCTGTACCAGCTATAGCTTAGCTATTGCCGATTTATTGATCCCTAAATAAAATGCATTGCAATAGTCTAGCCTAGAAGAAATCAAGGCAAGAACTACCTGCTTGCGTGCTTTAAGAGGGATATAAGGGAACATCTCCTCAAGGTCCTAATAATCTAAAAACAAATGTATGCCGTACGATTGACCTGAAGCTCGAATGATAACTTGATATCCACTACTACGCCCAGATTTTTGGCGGTGTGTGTCGGAATGGCCACTGCCCCTAATATGGCCACCAGGAAATATTCAAATGGAGGCTTGGTTGCTAAAAAATCAGGGCCTCAGTCTTTTCCCCATTCAGCCTAAGATAGTTACTGCCCATTCAGGTAGCTACTGCTTGCAAACATTTCTTAAAGTTGACAGCGATGGCCTCCGTATCCTTAGGGATGGGCACGATTACTTCAGTGTCATTGGTATAGGATAGGGCCAGCAGTCCAAAGGACCGTATGAGCTTAGCCAGTGGGGAGACATAGAGATTAAAAAGAGTCGGGCTCAGGGAGGAACCCTGAGGCACCCCACATGGCATAAGGATGGGATTAGAAATAAATTGGTTCATAACACCCGTCTGTGACCTATCCTTCAGAAAGGAAGTTAACAGATATAATGCTGACCCATAAAACCCCAGATTCCAGCAGGGGGGAGAAATGGTATAGAAAGCTGCAGAAAGTGAATGCCATCATGATGGAGCGCTGAAACTTTCCAACCACTCACCCCCAGTCAAGAGATATGGGTTTAATCCATCATTCTTTTGCGCACTACGCCACCCCAGTTTGGAGTCAGCCATATGCCAATCAGTCTTGACCCTGTTCCTTGTGGGGACAGTTCAGCCCGAACTGTCAAGCCAGGTCCTTCCTGGACCGGAAACAAGCATCCTGGGACTGGTTTCGGGGTATCACCCCTCGTCAGCTAGGCTAGCTTGAATCCAGTGGCACAGCGAGCAAGGGACCCACGTTTTGGCATACCCTTGGCCACTTATGGCGAACATAGCAAACAGAACAAGATGATGGATGGAGTGCTGAAACTTTTCAACCACTCACCCCCAGTCACAGATCTGGATTTAATCCATCGTTATTTTGCTCCCTATGCCATCCCAGTTTGGACCCAGCCATATGCAAATCAGTCTTGACCCTATTCCTCATGGTACAGTCCAGCCCAAACTGCCAGGCCAGGTTGGGATATTAGCCCTAATCAGCCTGGCTAGCTTGAATTCAGTGGCACAGCAAGCAAGGGACCCATGTCTGGGCATACCCTTGGCCCCTGTAGAGCGAACAAAGCAAGCACAAGATGATGGACGGAATCCTGAAACTTTTTAACCACTCACCCCCAGTCACAGATCTGGGTTCAATCCATCATCGTTCTTTTGCTCACTTTGCCACCCCAGTTTGGACATATGCAAATCAGTCTTGAGCCTGTGCCTTATGGGAGCAGTCCAGCCCAAACTGCCAGGTCAGGTACATCCTGGACCGGAAACAAGCATCCTGTGACCGGTTTCGTGCCATCACCCCTCATCAGCCAGGCTAGCTTGAAAAGGGGCATAGCGAGCAAGGGCTCCTCACGCATCTTAGTATCCAAAGTGCATTAAAAATATATCCTCACACTCTTTACCTCTGAAATAGGATTTTACTACTCAAGTTTATTTCCAACGAAGGATTAAAAGCCTGATTTAGTGTTTAGAGGACAAGTGATTCTGCCACAAATGTGACTGATCTTCCAGCGCCTCGATAGGTGACAAGTAGCGCTATACAAATCTACTGCTTGATTGACGGATCTGACTTATTACAAGTGCACCATGTCCTATGCCGCGTGTCATGAGGCGGGCGGGATAGTCCCTGCCCACTGCACCCGAAAGCAGGTCCTCGTGTCCTAGAATACTTCTCGGTTTTCAGTACAACTTCCACCAACCTTCCAGCAAGACAGCAAACAGCCCCAAGGCTTTCACAAGGTCTGGCAAACCCATCTTCAGTCTGGCACACTCGGGCACAGCTCGCATGCCCACTCATATACAGTGCACGACACACCCTGGAGCACACAGCGGGATGATTATAGTTCAGCAGGTGCAGTGCCCCAAACAGTGTCTCTTTGTAACTACTCACCAGGGGGTGAGGGTCCATTTCCCAAGCACCACTGCCCGGCTACTAGGAACACAGGCATCTCCTGCCTTGCCACATAATTCCCAGGGCAGTGTTTAACTAACACAGACGTGTTTCCTGGCTGTCGCTGTTTAGACAAGAGGAAACAGATTGATAAAATATTCATGGGGACCTTGCCCGTCCAGAGCACACGAATCGATGCACCGCGGATCGGCCGCAGCCCGCCAGGGGTCACCGGGCTTCCGATACCACACCCGGCCCCTTTCCCCATAGCAGGCACGGGTGTGGAAAACAGGCTTCCCAGCCCCTGTGCACCCCTTACCTTCAAGGAGAGCCCCCTGGCACCAACGTGCCCGGCCTGGCAGGATGCAACACGGGCAGCCTGACCTACAGGGGCGTCTGGGAGGTGCCTTCTCTGGTCCTTACCTCTGAAAGGCCAGTAGAGTTGGAGCAGAGTCAGTCACACAGATGTCAGGAGGGTTTCCAGACGCACAATGAATGCCTTGTGTCCAGCCTTTGCTTTCTTTTCACAAATCAGTGCCCTCTGGTAATTGTAGTCATTTTAATATTTCATTTAACGCCAGAAGCTGGAATCTGACTGACTCTTACCCAGCACCACATGCCCTTCAAAAGCTTCATTTCATATTGTCTTTTAATCCAGTCTCAGTTGCAATGCTAGGGAGTGTGTGGACATTACACAATAAGGGGGTTCTTTCCAATTATTTTCTGGTATTTCATTCTTTTTGTTGTAGTTTTATACAGGGAGACCCTGGCCCAAGGGGAGTAGAGTTCACTATGTGAACAGCAGATTACATTGCTCATTTTGTGTGTGTTTATTTTAGTAGGCACCAAAGCATTAACTGATTTGCCCAGAATCACACGATGTTGAGCCTGAGGCCGGGACTCCACTATGGTTCCTCAGTTCAAAAGTAGGCTTCTCTGGACGTTAGGCCACATCTCCCAGCCTTTTACAATCATCTGGCAGTTGTTAGAGCAGGCAGTGAATTTACAGAGGGACTCCTGTTCCCGGACCTGATCGTTGTGCACCTTGGTGGTAATGACTTGGTAAAGTTGGACCGCAGGGACCTCAGGGAAGCTATTCTGAAGGAGTTCACACACCTGGGTAGGGTTTTTCCGGATGCTGCCATTGTCTCGACTTGTAGTGTTGTTACCGGTTCTAGCGTGTTGGAGAGATCCTTGACTTCGGTTCTTGAGACTTCTGGTCTGTCCGAGGTGAGGCGACCCCTTCTGGTAGCCACGGTGCTGCAGACAAGGAAAAAGGCCAAAGCAGACAGTGCCTTCCAAAAGGAGCCCCAGGAGGAAAAAAACCTGTAGGGAAAAACCTCTGATGGATGTGGGGACTCCAGGAATGAAAAGGAAGGAAAGAAGCTACCAGTAAGGAGGAATTAGTAGGCAAGGAATCCAAACCGGAATAGAAGACTATAATCAGGAACCAGGAACACCAGCAGGAATCACAGATACACCAGGCAGGAGCATAGGATACCAACAGGAGCAAGGACACGCCAGCAGGAGCAAAGAGTGTTGCAACGCAAGGAAATGAAGGATTCAGCCCTTTAAATACCCATGAATAGGAAGGGACCAAACAGGAACAGGAAGTGACCAAACAGGAAGTAGGTAACCACCATCTTGGATAAGGAAAAGGATAGTGGACGGAATAGGAAGGTCGCCATCTTGAATTGGTAGAGCAGATACTTCCCAAGGCCTTCTGGGAAGAAGACTATGGAATCATGGAAAGGCAAGATGGTCCCAAGAAGAAATGAAGAAAGAAATATATATCCAGTGAAAGGAAGGTAAGAATATAGTGACCCAACATGTGAAAATAGGAAGCGCAGTTCCAAAACCAGAGCTGTGGCATTCCTGTCATGCAAATTGTCATATAACGGGCCGCCGCGTAGGTATGCAGCGTGCCCAACACAGAAAGAGAGCAGGCGTCGCGGGACGCACCGAGACGCCAAAACGACAACAGCGGGCCGCCGCGCAGCACCACAACGCACACAAAGAAAAGAGGGAGGCACCGCGGGCTGTTTCGCAGCCCGCAAGGAAGAAGTGGGCAGCACCGCAGGCCGAATCACGGTCTGCGGTGCAACAGTAGGTCCCCCTCCCGAAGCTCCAGGTTTGTTAGGGAAAAGCCGAAAAAAGGCGGACAAGTACAGTGGCGTGGACTGAGTCAGCACCCTCCCAGGAGCTATCACTGGGAGGACAGCCTTTCCAATGGATAAGGAATTGCAGGCGGTTTCTAAAAAAACGGGAGTCACGGATCTCCTGGACCTCGTATTCTGGAACACTGTCGACCAAAACAGGAGGTGGGCAAGAAAAAACCCTTGTGTACGGATCTGAAACATAGGGTTTCAGCTGTGAAGTATGAAAAACAGGGTGTATCTTCCATGCACATGGTTGCTGTAGGCGGAAAGACACAGGGTTCACCACTTGAGTGATTTTGAATGGTCCATAAAAGCGTGGTTTGAATTTGCTACATGACAAGTGGTGAGGCAAGAACTTTGAGGAAAGCCAAACTTTACTACCAGCCTGGTATGATGGAGACTGACGTCGAAGGACGCAGGCGGTGTCTATCATTTTCTTCTTGGCTGCCTGAAGATTAACATGTACTTTTTGTCTGACCTCTCGGATATGTCGTATAAAAGAGGCTGCTGCAGGAATTGAAGTGGCATCATATAAAACAGATGGAAAGGTCCTAGGATGGTAACCATACAAGCAGAAAAATGGGGTGGTCTTGGAGGCACTATGGTCTGCTAATGGTAGATATGAGGACCAATCACTTTGGGTAGAGTTGCAAAAACAACGGAGGTATTGTTCTAGTCCTTGATTAAGGCGTTCGGTTTGACCGTTAGTCTGGGGATGAAACCCTGAGGATAAGGCAACTTCAATATGAAGGGATTTGCAAAATGTTTTCCAGAACTGTGATATTATACTGAGGACCTCGGTCGGATATAATGATCCGTGGAAGACCATGAAGACGATAAATCTCCTGTATGAAGATTTTTCCAAGTTCTTTGGCAGTAGGTAACTTCTTAAAGCAGTGAAATGTGCCATCTTGGAAAAGGAGTCTACTGTCGCCATAATAACTTGGTTACCTGCAGAAGGAGGCAGAGAGGAAATGAAATCAGTGGATATGGTATGCCATGGTGCTAGTGGACCCCACTGGTTTAGTGGGAAGCGTCTTGGCCTGGGCACAGACCTTACAGGAGGATGCATAGGTCTCAGAATCCTTTCTTACCGACGGCCACCAAAAAGAACGAAGCAATAATTCAAGAGTATTTTTAACACCACGATGACCAGCAACAGGAGAATCATGACACATCTGCAGGGCTTCTAGTTGTACTTTTTGCGTTGGGAGGAATAATGCCCTTTCATGATAGTAGTATTAACCACGTTGTGTGATCTGACCATTTAGCGTCTTCCATTGTTCTTGGTTTAGGGAGGTATACCCTAATTGAACTCTGTCTAGGAATGATTGAATGTGCCAATGATCCGTTGTGGCTCAATTATGTTTTGTTGTGGGAATGTTGGACTTTCCGGATAACAACGGGATAAGGTACCTGCCAGACTGTTCTGAGACCCGGGTATAAAGGTTATGGTAAAATCGTATTGGCTAAAAAAGTAAGCCCAACGGGCCTGGGGGCCTGGCGGCTGTTCTGACACTGAAGGCTGCGAAGGCATTGTAGATTCCTGTGATCCATTCTGATTTCAAACAGTTCCTTCCTACCCATTAAGAACTGTCTCCATTCACGACAGGCTAACTTCATGGCCAAAAGCTCTCGCTCAAGAATGGAGTAGTTCCTCTCGGAATCTGACAGGACGTGAGACAAGTAAAAAACTGGATGTTCCAGCCCGTCATCGTCTTGTTGATGTAGAAGCCCAGCACCTATTGCTCTGTCTGAAGTGTCTGTTTCTACAACAAACTTCCTTGTTGTATCTGGATGACGTAAAACAGGAGCTTGAGTAAATGTCTGTTTTAGTGACTGAAAGGCCCTATCAGTTGCTTCAGTCCATTTGAATCCTTGCCGGAGATTTTCTTCCTTTAAGGTTTGAGAGAGGTAACTTGTACGGTGGGCAAAATTATCGATGAATTGGCAATAAAAGTTTGTCAAGCCTAAGAAACATTGGGTTTCTTTGATTGTTGAAGGCGAAGGCCAATATAAAATAGCTTTTACCTTTTGTGGATCCATGGCAATACCCGTCATGTTGATCCGGTAACCTAAATATTCCACTTCAGTTTTGTCGAACTCCCACTTATCAGGCTTACAGAAAAGGCTGTTTTGACGTAGTCTTTCCAGGACTTGGGCAACGTGTTCATATTGTAACTCAGGAGCAGCTGAATACACCAAGATGTCGTCTAGATATATTACAACGATTTGATTTAGGAGGTCGGAGAACACGTTATCCATGAATCGTTGAAAGATAGACGGAGCATTGGTTAATCCAAAGAGCATAACTCAATATTCGAAATGGCCCAAGGGTGTTCTGAAAGCGGTTTTCCACTCATCTCCTTCTTTGACTCGAAGGAGATGGTAAGCACCCCTAAGGTCTAGCTTGGTAAAGACTTGTGCTCTTCTAACAGACTCCAAGATATCTTTAATCAAGGGTAAAGGATAACGACCTTTGATAGTGTTCTTGTTGAGACCTCTGAAGGCTATGCAAGGCCGAAGGTCCTTTGTCTTTTTTGGTACGAAGAAAAGAGGTGCCCCTGCAGGTGATGAGGACCGGGTGATCAAACCACTTTGAAGGTGTTCTTCAAGATATTGTCTAAGGGTTTCCTTCTCGGGCTCAGTAAGAGAGTACACTCTTCCAAAAGGTACTGTTGCTCCGGGTTCTAGAGGGATAGCACAATCAAACTCCAGGTGAGGGGGCAGTGTCAAGTTCTTTGGTTTCTGAAACACATCTGCATACCCTTGGTAGTGCCTAGGAACACCTTGGACTGTGTTAACAGAGGTACATGCTTTCTGTTTTACTATAAGCATCTCTTTTGGGGACCAGTATTCCTCAGTAGGATAACAGAATTGTTGGCAAAAATGCGGCGATAAAGAAATGGTCCTAGTATCCCAGTTGATGTAAGGATTGTGTCTGATCAGCCAGGGTATTTCCAAAATCATAATATGATTGGGTGAGGCTAACAGGTCAAAGGATAAATATTCTTGGTGTCTTCCAAAAGTCAATTCTAATGATGATGTCATTTCTTTGACCGGTCCGGAAACAAGAGGAGTGCCGTCTACTGTATGTACTTGTTCCGGAGTCTCCTTCGGATTAGGGCATATTTGTCTCTCTGTAGCCCATCTTTCGTCCAAATAGATACCGCTGGCTCCACAATCTAACAGTGCCAATACACCTTCTTTAGTGCCATCAGACATATGCAAGAACATTTGTAGAAGAAAAATAGAATTCGAGGTCTCTTTTGATGTGCAGTTTGAAGGTATTCCAGACCATCCCATCCTCTCCCTTCTTACAGAGGGCGGGATCTGGCGTTTTCCGACTGCCTCGGTGGACGGGTAGGACAATTGCGAACCATATGACCAGAAGCACCACAATATAGGCACAGTCCCTGTGTTCTCCTGTATTCACGTTCGGCCTCGGACAGCGGTCTTCTGGTCAGACTTATTTGCATTGGTTCTTCTCCTGATGAAGGGAGTGTTTCAGATACAGGAACTTCCGTTCTACAAGCACTAGGGCGTGTCGTTCCTGTATGTGGATGGACACGTGATTTCCGTCTTTCCGATCGGCGTTCATTGAGACGATGTTCAATAGACAACGCTAAATCCATTAGTTCAGTCATGGTTTCAGCATGAGGAGAATGCACCAACTCGTCCTTAATGTCTTCTTGTAGACCTCTGCGAAAAAGAGTAACTAATGTTCGTTCCACCCAAGTGGTTTCTGCAGCCAGTTGTCTAAAGTGCGTGATGTATTGCAGGACATCCTGGTTTCCCGGTTGAATGTCACACAGGGTTTCTTCTGCGGAGGTCTCCAAGCTGGGTCTTTGAAACATTTTGTTTAAAGGCAGCAAGAAAATACATGTAATTTGATAACCGTAGATCTTCTGAGGCTACCAAGGGAGTCGCCCATGCCAAGGCACTCATCAACTACCCAACCTTAGTTCTATCCAATGAAAAATGGGCTGGGCGGAAGGCAAAAAATACTGTAAGGAATCCAGAAATTCTTTCAACTTATTAGGATGTCCTGAATCACGAGGAGTTGTGGTAGAGACTGTGGGTACATCAGAAGTCTTAGTAGCCAACACTTGACGCAAAGCTACATTTTCTTCACGTAACTGTTGTAGTTCTTGAGCTTGTTGTTGTACAGTGTGCACTTATGCATGTGTCGCTTCTACTGACCATTTTGGGGGTGATGTTTGAGGAAGATCCATGGCATCAGGATCAAAATGGGTTTTTGGGCGTTGCAATCTGTCACGACTTATAGTGTTCCTACCGGTTCTGGCGTGTTGGAGAGATCCTTGACTTCGGTTCTTGAGGGTTCTGGTCTTTCCGAGGTAAGGGCGACCCCTTCTGGTAGACACGGTGCTGCCGACAAGGAAAAAGGCCAAAGCAGATGGTGCCTTCCAGAAGGAGTCCCAAGAGGAAAAAACCCCATATGGAAAAACCTCTGATGGAAGTGAGGACTCCAGGAATGAAAAGGAAGGAAAGAAGCCACCAGTAAGGAGGAATTAGTAGGCACGGAATCCAAACCGGAATAGAAGACTATAATCAGGAACGAGGTACACCAGCAGGAATCACAGCTACACCAGGCAGGATCACAGGATACCAACAGGAGCGAGGACACACCAGCAGGAGAAAAGAGTGTTGCAACGCAAGGAAAGGAAGGATTCAGCCCTTTAAATATCCATGAATAGGAAGTGACCAAACAGGAACAGGAAATGACCATAGAGGAAGTAAGTAACCACCATCTTGGATAAGGGAAAGGATAGTGGATGGAATTGGAAGGTCGCCATATTGAATTGGTAGAGCAGGTACTTCCCAAGGACTTCTGGGAAGAAGACTATGGAATCATGGGAAGGTAAGATGGCCCCAAGAAGAAATAAAGAAAGAAATATACATCCAGTGAAAGGAAGGTAAGAATATAGTGCCCCAACATGTGAAAATAGGAAGCTGCAGTTCCAAAGGCAGAGCTGCGGCATTCCTGTCTTGCAAATTGTCAGATAACGTGCCGCCGCGTAGGTATGTGGCATGCCCAAAACAGAAAGAGAGCATGCGCCGCGGGACGCACCTGCAACACCAAAACGGCATCAGAGGACCACTGCGCAGCACCGCGACGCGTCCGAAAAAAAGAGTGAGGCTCCGCGACTGTAGGAAGCGGGCAGCACTGCAGGCCGAATCACGTCTGCGGTGCAACAGCCATGGCCTGATCTCATATGGTTCCACGTCGCAACTGGGGTAAGGACATTAGTTCCAGAACGCTTAATGTGTCCTTTAGGTGACTGAACTCACAGATGTCTAAGCTTTGCAAGGGCCGACAGTGGAACATTCCCCATAAATTGCTGAGGGGTGACGGTATGTTTCACAAGGGTGGTGTGCATCGCTCTGATGTAAAAACAGATCTGTTTATAGACGACATATGAGCGTTTGCCCAGTTCCTTTTTTGTGGTGGGGAGGGCGAAGGACCTCATTGCCCTGGTCGCCCTTGTGGCAGGAACTCTAATTCCAAGTTCACTTCTAGTCAGCAGACGGGTCCTCCTGTTAAAAGCAAAACGACAATCGTGAACATTACCTGCGCCATCTTGTCTGGTGGAATTCTATGTGCACATAAGTTGCAGTCATTTTAATCTATCACAGCCATTTTGTACTCTGTTGGTCACCTTTGTTTCACCCTGCCGTTACTAGCATCCCTCTGACCCTCTGACCGACCTGGTACGTGTGCTGGGGGCTATAAACTCTATTTGCCGCAACAAACCTCAGCGCCACTTGCTGCCACAAACTCGTTTTTCCTCTCATCTCTGTTTTCAGGCAAACCTTTGGACACTCTACCCCTCACTGCACCTAGTTACACAAACAGGTTCCAAACACCAAAAAGACTCTTGCAACATGATTTATTGCACTGCAAACAGCAAGACTTGTTGTTACCAACAATGGGACCTGTTTTTATCAACAGAACGGACTCTTAGATCTGGCCGGTCTCACATGTTTTAGACCCTGAAGCAAGGTCCAGCTGCAAGATAAGATTGTCTGTTTGACCTGGGTGGGAAGAGAATTACTGTTGGGCTTGTGTGACAACCTGCCCGGGCGGGGACCCCAAGCTTGTGTAACCATGTTGATGAAACCAATGCATTGTGTCAAACCTGTATAAAAGGAAGAGCCAAAGGAGTTATCAGCAGAACACCTCCCTCAGACATCCCGGTGTCTGCAGTTGACGTGATCTCCTCATGAGAAATAAACCTTTTTCTTGTCTTCCAGTTTCCAGCGCTTGCATCATTATTTTGATAGCGAACCCAAAGTGAATTAGAGGTGGAACCTTGCACCGGGCAGCATTAAGGGTCTTACAAGACACGCTGCCTTTCACAAATTGGCGCCCAAACGTAGGGGCCCATCAGCGACGCGTGGGTCCGGTAGAGAGGTCCTAACGACGGAGTGAACGACTAAACGATTGGGGTATACCTGCCTGAGAAGACCCTTGTCTGGCTGCCGATCGACTGAACTTCACCGGTTCCGAACTGACCTCTCTCGAGTGACCTGCGGTCCTGACTGGGACCTTAGAGGAACGCCGCATTGATTGTTGGAGTGAAAGGACAACCAGGCGCTGGAAGGGGAAGATGAAGAACCGTCCATACGGTCCGGGTAAGGTCGTGAAAAAACGACTTAAATTGATTGATTGATTGAATAGTTTGATTGAAATACTAGTATTCCTTTTTTGATATTGAGTTATTTGTGACATTTCCCTGCTTGCAAACAACGAAGAATAGGAATATTCTCTCTCTTTGCAGGCAGCGAAGGACAGGTAGTGCAGACTTTTTGTCTAAATTGATTGATTGAGATATTCATTTTTGACCGATAAATACGTCATGCCTGTTTTCTCTAGATTGTTTGATTGTAATTGTTTTGGACCAGACCGTTCGTTAGAGGTCAGTCAGCCAGCACCGCCGGAAGGCACCCCTAACAAGGACATGTACGTAAAGTATGGATTAGCCACCGTAGCTTATAGCAAACTATGGCATAAATACACTAGGAAGGACCGGGTAAATCAGTGGCCACTGACGGGATCTTTCGATCCCGGTAAAAAAGAAACGTTGGAATTAGCTCTCCACAAAAAGAAAACTAGACCAGCCATGTTTGACAGTTTTGGTTTATGGCGAAAAGAGGCAGCTCAAAGAAAGAAAAGGGACGAAGCTAGACAAGATAAAGAAACGCGAAAATCAGCTTACCAAGCCTGTAAAAGATTAGAAGAAAAACTAAAAGAAAAGGAAATTGATAAAAAGGAACAGGAATCAAAAATATCAGGTCAATGCCCTGTTAGAACGCCCTCGACTCTTTACCCCAAGTTACCAGCAAAACAAAGGGTAGATGATGATTTATTGTTAGGTCCCCCAATCATATACATGCCACCCCCTTACGCCCCTACTCATCCCGTAGTACGCCAGGACCACCAAAGTATAGCCGGAGATGGCACGATCGCCTCAGTCTCCACCGCCTCTGCTCCCACCGAGTCACCCACACCAAATGCCTCATCAAAGGATACAGTAGTAGAGGTAGGATCAAAAGAAAAAGGAGCGCCCAGGGTCCCGCAATTAAGTAAAAATGAGCGAGCAGGCATTGATAAAATAGTTAAATCCCTCATAGATAGGAAGGAGACAGAAGAGTATGTAACTGACATATGCAACTCCTATGTTGAAAACCGCAAACGATACTTTATTGTACGTCTCTGTTACCACACTCTTACTGCATATGAAGAGAAGTACCAAGATGTAGGGCCCGAGCGGCTAGTGGCTCTCTATAGGAAGGTAGACACCGGAGATGAAGGCGACAACGATGTTACAGAACTCTTTTCATCCACACTGGAGGTATTCCGTCACCTCGTGGAACAAGGACGGATAGATAAGGACAGGACATCTAAGATAGCAGGACCCCCGGTGGAAAAACCAGATAGCATGATGCCGATAAAAGAAGCTGCCCCATATTGGGTACCTCCTAGAGGACAAGGGACTCATGACGATATGAACCATCAAGACGCTAGAGGAAGGGTGGTCTACAATTGGGTGTATCAACCATGGGACAGACAGGACATTTTGACGTTCCGTAAATCTTTACCGGATTTACGAAAGAACCCCACCGCCTTTTACACCGAGCTAGGTACCGCTCTGGGATCAACAATAATGACACTTGCCGACATAGACTTGTTCTTCGGGTTATGTTTGCCAGCAGATGTGTGGAAACAGATTAGGAAAATAGACCATACCGAACTGCTTGGTCATACCTGGGAACAACTCAACACACTAGATAAACAGCGGAACCCTGGTCAAAAACCGGTTAAAGCAATATTGGACCTCCCTGACAAAATAGTGCAGAAAGTGAAAACGCTGATCCCAGAGAAAAAGATAGACTGGTCCATAGTAACCGCGTGCCGCCAGAAACCACAAGAGGATGTCTCAGAGTATTTCTCCAGATTTGAAACGGTGTTCTCCGATTACAATGGACAAGACATGTCCACCGCAACCGGACACCACTTATTTGTGCAGAACTATGTCAAAGGACTACTGCCAGATGTATCCCAGAAATTACAAGCCAGCGAAAGTAGTTGGGCAGCATCTAAACCGGCGGCCATTCTCCAAATGGCCCAGTACTATGAGCATCAGAGAAACGAAAATGACAGGGCTACAGAAAGGAAAAAGAAGGACTTGAAGGAAAGGGTAATGGTAGTAGACGACATCCTTCTAGCAGCGGACACCATACCAATAGCCGTCACAGCCACCATCAAACTACTCCATTTTCTTGCTGAGAATGGTCACAAGGTCTCCCGAAAGAAATTGCAGTTCTGTAAATCACAAGTGACCTATTGGGTCACCTTTTATCCAAAGAAGGGAGGAAACTCACGCCTGACAGGATCCAGACAATTCTAGACACCCCTGTCTCCAAAGATCAGAAACAAGTCCGCTCTTTGATAGGTCTCACTTCATTTTGCCGACAGTGGTTACCGAACTTTAGCCTCATTGTCAAACCCCTTCTCTCCCTCCTAGCTAAAGACATCCCCTCACCTCTCCCCTGGACCCCCGAATGCCAGTCAGCCTTTAAAGAACTACGCAATGCCCTTTGTTCAGCGCCTGTCCTAGGAACCCCGGATTACTCCAAACCATTCTTCCTCTACACGCACGAGAGGGAAGGATGTGCATTGTCTGTCCTAACACAATCACTTGGTCACAAACAACGCCCTTGTGCATATTTCTCTGCCACCCTCGATCCAGTAGCCAGAGCGCTGCCAGCGTGCCTGCGCGCTGTGGCAGCTGCAGCAGTATCGATACGCCAGAGCGAAGGAATAGTACTCTCCAATCCAGTCACTGTTTTAGTACCCCATGCAGTCGACACACTACTAAACCAGACCAAAACCCAACACTTGACTAGCGCCCGACTGACAGGATATGAGTTGACCCTGCTAGCACCGCACATTACCCTAAAGCGAAGCACCACCCTCAATCCAGCCACACTGTTACCCCTACCCGAAAATGATCCTAGCGTGACTCCACTACACGACTGTGTGACACTAACCGATGAACAAACAAAGAGTAGAATAGATCTCAGAGACACCGCCTTTCTAGAACCAGATGGAGAACTATGGGTGGATGGTTCGTGCATCAAACTCCCCGACGGCACCACCTCAGCTGCATACACTGTCACCACAGCCCGAACCGTTCTGGAAACAGCCCGTATTCCCCAACGTTCAGCCCAGGCTGCAGAACTCATTGCCCTCACACGAGCATGTATCTTAGCGACTGACACGACAGTTAACATATACACCGACAGCCAATATGCCTTCGGGGTGGTTCACCATTTTGGGATCTTATGGAAAGAAAGAGGGTTCCTGACTTCACACGGTGCACCCATCCTGCATGCTGATTTAGTCTCCGCCTTGACGCAAGCAGTCCTCCTCCCCAAGAAGTTAGCAGTGATAAAATGCCAAGCACATAGGAAAGTGACTGATCTCATTGGACAGGGAAATGCACTAGCAGACGTTACTGCCCGAGCCACGGCAGGAGACAGAACTACGACACGAATGTATGTGACCAGGTCACAAGCTGAACGATGGACTGACGCTAGGACCACTGTAAGGGACATACAGACTACAGGCACACAAGACGAATTGACCGAGTGGGAAAAGGTGGGACTAAAAGACGAGGAAGATTGCTGGAGAACTAAAGACAGGAAATAAATGGCTGTTACCCAATGCCTACCTCATCCCCATATTGACCATGGCACATTTACCAGCACACATAGGCTCCACCCCCATGATTGAACTAATCACCAGAGTATGGCATAACGTCAAGATAGCAGAATCTGCAAAACGCCTAGTACAACAATGTATAGTCTGCCTACAACACAACCCAGGGAAGGGGACAGTAGTACCACGGGGAGGGTTTGGAGTCCCTGACCACCCCTTTGAGCATTTGGGCGGCACCAAGACCCACCTCCATTAACGATGTCCCGAACATATTAATGTCGGATTACTTGCATAAATTGACAAACGAGCTAACAATTATCCACCAACAGGTGCAGCAAGCCTTGCCTGACGTATCCAGGGGCCCGGGACATGAAATAAAGCCAGGCGACCATGTATTGATTCGCAACTTCCAAAGAACGAAGAATCTAGAGCCTAGGTGGACGGGCCCCTGGCAAGTCCTGATAAACTGAACACCTGCAAAACCACCGCAAAGACACCAAGACTGCTAACCTGCACAGCACAAAGACAATTGCACTTGTAGCCGCATTTCTCACCTGTCTCCTGCTAATGGTCGCACTCTGGATCATTGAAGAGAATCCACCTGCATACAGAACATTGTCACCCACCATGCAACCAACCACCAAGAAAGAACACTACCTGGTATCACTACCGCCACATCTCCGAGAACGACGCAAAGAATTCTGGAATAATTCTTTTGTGCAGATGTTGCACCAGCACAATTTTGCCACCAATGCTACCAACTGTTGGGTCTGTGGGCTGTTACCACATGCCACTGAACATTCCATCCCTTTCATCCCTTCGCTCTTTTCTATTCACAGATCTTGCCTTGCCTGGATGATGCTCCTACAAGAAAGTTACAAAGACAATGCCACTTCCGACGGAACAATCGCCCAGTTCTACAACGAGTTCTGGCGAAACAAAACAGGAAGGACAGCCGCCCCCTTCTGCCCTCACACCTTCAATGCGACATTCCAGATTAATGTCCCCTCCAAAGAACGAGTGGAAATGCAAGTGTTCAATAATCCTAACAGAGCCACATTTTCCTACCTGAAGAAAAGAACTGCTGCAACACTGACTGTGGCCCTATCTGTGGTGAACGTCTCTGCCCTTGTATGCATTGAAGGCCGTGGGACTAAGAATGTGGGTCACAGCACCTGTAGCATTGTAAGGACTTTGAACACTGCCAACCCCCAGCGCTTGTTGCATCACCCAATATGTACTTTGTTTGTGGAACCAAAGCCTACACCTGGCTCCCAAGAAACTGGGGGGCACGTGCTACATCGCCTTTGTTTTGCCACCAACCTACACAGCCCCTGCAGAGCATCATCGGTGCCAGCTGCTGTGTATACATTCCTGATAATTCACCTTCTGTCTATGAAGCAATCGAACATCTCCACAGACTATCTTCAGAAATTCATCAAAGATCAGAGACTTGGACAATTGGAAGTTGGCTTTGGGGCATCTTGAAGGAGTGGGGTTGGAAAATATCAATGATTCTCTTGGTCCCAGTATTGACAATATGTGGTTGTTGTTTGGGTATACAGTGTATACCACCTTTGTGTTCTCTTTGCATAACTACCTTGCACCCTAAGACTATGGACACTCAGCTAACAAAAATGAGAGTAATGTATGATCAAGAGATACAGGACATTATGGAGATCGAAATAGACTGACAAGCTGGCTAGTTATGTTCAAAGGGGCCACTGTTAAAAGCAAAACGACAATCGTGAACATTACCTGCGCCATCTTGTCTGGTGGAATTCTATGTGCACATAAGTTGCAGTCATTTGAATCTATCACAGCCATTTTGTACTCTGTTGGTCACCTTTGTTTCACCCTGCCCTTACTAGCATCCCTCTGACCGACCTGGTACTGTGCTGGGGGCTATAAACTCTATTTGCCGCAACAAACCTCAGCACCACTTGCTGCCACAAACTCGTTTTTCCTCTCATCTCTGTTTTCAGGCAAACCTTTGGACACTCTACCCCTCACTGCACCTAGTTACACAAACAGGTTCCAAACACCAAAAAGACTCTTGCAACATGATTTATTGCACTGCAAACAGCAAGACTTGTTGTTACCAACAATGGGACCTGTTTTTATCAACAGAACGGACTCTTAGATCTGGCCGGTCTCACATGTTTTAGACCCTGAAACAAGGTCCAGCTGCAAGATAAGATTGTCTGTTTGACCTGGGTGGGAAGAGAATTACTGTTGGGCTTGTGTGACAACCTGCCCGGGCGGGGACCCCAAGCTTGTGTAACCATGTTGATGAAACTATTGCATTGTGTCAAACCTGTATAAAAGGAAGAGCCAAAGGAGTTATCAGCAGAACACCTCCCTCAGACATCCCGGTGTCTGCAGTTGACGTGATCTCCTCATGAGAAATAAACCTTTTTCTTGTCTTCCAGTTTCCAGCGCTTGCCTCATTATTTTGATAGCGGACCCAAAGTGAATTAGAGGTGGAACCCTGCACCGGGCAGCATTAAGGGTCTTAGAAGACTCGCTGCCTTTCACACTCCAGTACATACTCTCCAGAACAGCACTCAGGGTAGGGTGCAGCAATCCTGAGCCAACCAGGGGATGTACATACTGGCTTTGGGGCTAGGGCTCAGGGTTTACCTGGGGTGGGAATGAGGCTGTAGCTCCTGGTCACATCAGTGGCTGCCGGCATGACTCGTGGGTGGCAGTGAGGGGGGAGGGATGCGCAGTAAAAATATATAAATAAAATATACACTTACCTTGCCGCCGGATCTCGCGTCTCTCTGCTCCTGCTCTCCTCGTGGCAGTGGGACTCGGAGAACAGGAAGCCATGAAGAACAGCCAGGCTCCCCTGACCAATCACAATGCTGCAATGTGATTGCATTGTGATTGGTTTTGAGCGTCCTGGTTTGACGCTCAACCAGGGAATGGGGGCCTGGGCATGTTCTCCACGCAGGCTGTAAGGCAGCCTGCATGGAGAACGGGGAAAGTGTGCATGACTGGTTTGGGCGGCCTGAAAGGAGTGGGCAAACCACTCCTCCCCTGTCCTGCTCTGAGAGCAGAGCAGCCCCGCCCACCCGCCTGCCCGCTAAGGTAACATAAATGATACTAACTCAAAGTTATTATAATTTTATATTGCTCAAAAGCAGTGGGGCGACGCTTCTCCACCATAGCAGAGGAGCCGCCACTGGGTCACATGATCGCAACCCCTCAAGCAGCCTGGTGTTCGAGGGGCGATACCCTGGAACGTGGACAAAGGTACAGTGAGACGGGAACCGCCCCTCACAGATGCAGGTGGTTCCACCTGTGTGGTCCACAGGTATTTGGGATTACAGAAGACCCCGGTGTTGGAATGTTCATTGCTGGGTTCTCTTATGTATTCTGTCATTTGCGGTTAGATCCTAGGCCTGTTATAATTCTGACACGATTATCACGTTATTAACAAACATGCACTGCATTGCCTACTGTGTGATGCCATCTCATGTGTGTCTTTGACTTTCCATGGTGTTAGCCTAATTAGAGTGTTTTATTTACCTATAATAAATATGGCTCTCCTGCCAATCACGGTGCTCTCTGTCAGCGCCTCGCTTGGGTTAGGGAGGGGCACGGACCAGATGGGGGGGGGGGGGGTATCAGGGTCCCAGTAAATATCTTTCAGTTTTCACAAACATGACCACCACAAATGCACTTTATTTTTGTCTTGCTAGAGTGTGCATTCAAGAGAAGGGTTGTGTGCGTGGACACCATCATGAAAACTGGGATTTCGAGACAGAAGGGCATCGATTCCGAGATTTCTGGTGCTCTCAGATACGTTGATATGTTTTGCTGCATATTTTGGAAAGGAGATGTGTAGTGCTTTATAAACGATAAACGTTGTCTTGAAAGTATAGAAAGATTCCAATCGCCCCCCTGGTAAACCTCCTCCTGTGCTGTCTCGGGGATGTCTCTGGGTCCAAGCCCCCCCTCCCCCTATAAAATCCGAGAGATGGCTCTGATGTCTCAAGTCTCCTCCTGTGCTGCCTCAGGGATGTCTCTGGGTCCAAGGCCTCCCCCTGTAAAACCGAAGAGATGGCTCTGATGTCTCAAGCCTCCTCCTGTGCTGCCTCAGGGATGTGTCTGGGTCCAAGGCCTCCCCCTGTAAAACCGAAGAGATGGCCCTGATATCTCAAGCCTCCTCCTGTGCTGCCTCAGGGATCTCTCTGGGTCCAAGGCCTCCCCTGTAAAACCCGAGGGTTGGCTGTGATGTCTCAGGTCTCCCCTACAAAACCCGAGGGTTGGCTGGGATGTCTCAGGTCTCCCCTGTAAAACCTGAGGGTTGGCTGTGATGTCTCAGGCCACCTCCTATGCAGTCTCAGGAATGTCTCTGGGTCCAAGGCCTCCCCCTGTAGAACCCAAGAAATGGCGCTGATGTCTCAAGCCTCCTCCTGTGCTGCCTCAGGGATGTCTCTTGGTCCAAGTCATTCCCTGTAAAACTCGAGGGTTGGCTGTGATGTCTCAGGTCTCCCCTGTAACACCCCAAGGGTTACCTTCTTGTACCATCTCATGAATGTCCTCGAGTCCAAATCTCCCCCTGTAAAACCCAAGGGTTGGCTCTGATGTCTCAGGCCTCCTATTTTGCTGTCTCAGGACTGTCTCCGAGTCCATATCGCCCCCTCCCACGTAAACCCCGAGGGATGGCTCTGCTGTCTTACAGCTCATCATGCACCCCTCAGGGTGGTTTCTGTTCTTCACATCTCCTCTTCGACAGCCCAAACGTCGGTTCTGCTGTATCAGATCTCTAATTTACAGCCCAAGGGTTGTCTTGGAATTCTTGATGTCCAGCTCCAGGTTTATCTCCGCTGTCTCAGGTCTCTTCCCTTATTGCCTACTCTCACGATGGGTCCTGCTGTCTCAGGTCTCTTCCCTTATTGCCTACTCCCAGGATGTTGCATGCTGTCTCAGGTCTGTTCATGTCCAGATCCAGGTGTATCTGTTCTGTCTCAGGGCTCTTCCCCGGTAGTCTCAGGGTGGTTTCTGCAGTCTCAGGTCTCTTTCCTTAGAGCGTCAGGGTGGTTCCTGCTGACTCGGGTCCCTTCCCTTAGAGCCTCAGAGTGGTTCCTGCTGTCTCTGGTCTCTTCCCTTGTAGTCTCAGGATGGTGCATGCTGTCTCAGGTCTCTTCATGTACAGATCCAGGTGTATCTGTTCTGTCTCAGGGCTCTTCCCGGGTAGTCTCCGGGTGGTTCCCGCTGCCTAAGGTCTCTTCCCTTAGATCTTCAGGGTGGTTCTTGCAGTCTCAGGTCCCTTCCCTTAGAGCCTCACGGTGCTTCCTGCTGTCTCAGCTCTCTTCCCTGTAGCCTCAAGGTGGCTCCTGCTGTCTCAGGTCTCTTTCCTTAGAGCCTCAGGGTGGTTCCTGCTGTGTCAGGCCTCTTTCCTTAGAGCCACAGGGTGGTTCCTGCTGCCTCAGGTCCCTTCCCTTAGAGCCTCAGTGTGGTTCCTGCTGTGTCAGGTCTCGTTCTTAGATCCTCAGGGTGGTTCCTGTTGCCTCAGGTCCCTTTCCTTATAGACTCAGGGTGGTTTCTGCTGTGTCAGGTCTCTTTCCTTAGAGACTCGGGGTGGTTCCTGCAGTCTCAAATCTCTTCACTTGTAGTCTCAGGGTGGTTCCTGCTGTCTCAAGTCTCTCTCCTTAGAGCCTCAGGGTGGTTCCTGCTGTCTCAAGTCTCTTCACTCGTAGTCTCAGGGTGGTTCCTGCTGTCTCAAGTCTCTTTCCTTGTAGTCTCAGGGTGGTTCCTGCTGTCTCAAGTCTCTTCACTTGTAGTCTCAGGGTGGTTCCTGCTGTCTCAAATCTCTTTCCTTGTAGTCTCAGGGTGGTTCCTGCTGTCTCAGGTCTCTTTCCTTGTAGTCTCAGGGTGGTTCCTGTTGTCTCAGGTCTCTTTCCTTGTAGTCTCAGGGTGGTTTCTGTTGTCTCAGGTCTCTTTCCTTGTAGTCTCAGGGTGGTTCCTGCTGTCTCAAGTCTCTTCACTTGTAGTCCCACGGTGGTTCCTGCTGTCTCAGGTCTCTACCCTTATAGTCTCAGAGTGATTCCTACTGTCTCAAACCTCCTCCCTACAGCTCAGGTGTTGGACCTGCTGTCAAAAAGGTCCTCGGTTTAATCCAAGGATTGACTCTGCTGCCTCAGTTGCCTTCCCTTGTAGCCTCCTGCTGTTTCAGGTCTCTTCCCCTATAGTGTCAGGGTGGTTCCTGCTCTCTCACGCCTTTTCCCTTGTTGTGTCATAGTGGTTCCTGCTGTTTAACTTCTCTTCCCTTGTAGTCTTAGGGTGGTTCCTGCTGTCTCAGGTCTCTTCCCGTGTAGTCTCAGGGTGGTTCCTGCTGTTTAACTTCTCTTCCATTGTAGTCTCAGGGTGGTTCCTGTTGTCTCTGGTCTCTTCCCTTGTAGTCTTAGGGTGGTTCCTGTTGTCTCAGGTCTCTTCCCTTGTAGTCTTAGGGTGGTTCCTGTTGTCTCAGGTCTCTTCACTTGTAGTCTCAGAGTGGTTCCTGCTGTTTAACTTCTCTTCCCTTGTAGTCTCAGGGTGGTTCCTGCTGTTTAACGTCTCTTCCCTAGTAGTCTTAGGGTGGTTCCTGCTGTCTCACACCTTTTCCCTTGTTGTGTCATAGTGGTTTCTGCTGTTTAACTTCTCTTCCCTTGTAGTCTTAGGGTGGTTCCTGCTGTCTCAGGTCCCTTCCCTTGTAGTCTCATAGTGATTCCTGCTGTTTCACTTCTCTTCCCTTGTAGTCTTAGGGTGGTTCCTGCTGTCTCAGGTCTCTTCCCTTGTAGTCTCATAGTGGTTCTTGCTGTTTAACTTCTCTTCCCTTGTAGTCTTAGGGTGGTTCCTGCTGTCTCAGGTCTCTTCCCTTGTAGTCTTAGGGTGGTTCCTGCTGTCTCAGGTCTCTTACCTTGTAGTCTCAGGGTGGTTCCTGTTGTCTCAGGTTTCTTCCCTTGTAGTCTCATAGTGGTTCTTGCTGTTTAACTTCTTTTCCCTTGTAGTCTTAGGGTGGTTCCTGCTGTTTAACGTCTCTTCCCTTGTAGTCTCGAGGTGGTTCCTGCTGTCT
Source organism: Calotriton arnoldi (assembly GCA_963921515.1). Classification (NCBI taxonomy): domain Eukaryota; kingdom Metazoa; phylum Chordata; class Amphibia; order Caudata; family Salamandridae; genus Calotriton; species Calotriton arnoldi. Next base: position 6,364,210 of record CAWUFW010000013.1, on the reverse strand, counting down.
CACGCCTTTTCCCTTGTATTCTCAGGGTGGTTCCTGCTGTTTAACTTCTCTTCCCTTGTAGTCTTAGGGTGGTTCCTGCTGTCTCAGGTCTCTTCCCTTGTAGTCTCATAGTGGTTCCTGCTGTTTAACTTCTCTTCCCTTGTAGTCTTAGGGTAGTTCCTGCTGTCTCACGCCTTTTCCCTTGTTGTGTCATAGTGGTTCCTGCTGTTTAACTTCTCTTCCCTTGTAGTCTTAGGGTGGTTTCTGCTGTCTCAGATCTCTTCCCTTGTAGTCTTAGGGTGGTTCCTGCTGTCTCAGGTCTCTTCAGTGTAGTCTCAGGGTGGTTCCTGCTGTCTCAGGTCTCTTTCCTTGTAGTCTCAGGGTGGTTCCTGTTGTCTCAGGTCTCTTCCCTTGTAGTCTCATAGTGGTTCCTGCTGTTTAACTTCTCTTCCCTTGTAGTCTTAGGGTAGTTCCTGCTGTCTCACGCCTTTTCCCTTGTTGTGTCATAGTTGTTCCTGCTGTTTAACTTCTCTTCCCTTGTAGTTTTAGGGTGGTTTCTGCTGTCTCAGGTCTCTTCCCTTGTAGTCTTAGGGTGGTTCCTGCTGTCTCAAGTCTCTTTCCTTGTAGTCTCAGGGTGGTTCCTGCTGTCTCAAGTCTTTTTCCTTGTAGTCTTAGGGTGGTTCCTGCTGTCTCAAGTCTCTTTCCTTGTAGTCTCAGGGTGGTTCCTGTTGTCTCAGGTCTCTTTCCTTGTAGTCTCAGGGTGGTTCCTGTTGTCTCAGGTCTCTTTCCTTGTAGTCTCAGGGTGGTTCCTGTTGTCTCAGGTCTCTTTCCGAAAGTCTCAGGGTGGTTCCTGTTGTCTCAGGTCTCTTTCCTTGTAGTCTCAGGGTGGTTCCTGCTGTCTCAGGTCTCTTCCCTTGTAGTCTTAGGGTGGTTCCTGTTGTCTCAGGTCTCTTCACTTGTAGTCTCAGGGTGGTTCCTGCTGTTTAACTTCTCTTCCCTTGTAGTCTTAGGGTGGTTCCTGCTCTCTCACGCCTTTTCCCTTGTTGTGTCATAGTGGTTCCTGCTGTTTAACACCTCTTCCCTTGTAGTCTCAGGGTGGTTCCTGCTGTCTCAGGTCTCTTCCCTTGTAGTCTCAGGGTGGTTCCTGCTGTCTCAGGTCCCTTCCCTTGTAGTCTCATAGTGGTTCTTGCTGTTTAACTTCTCTTCCCTTGTAGTCTTAGGGTGGTTCCTGTTGTCTCATGTCTCTTCCCTTGTAGACTTAGGGTGGTTCCTGTTGTCTCAGGTCTCTTCACTTGTAGTCTCATAGTGCTTCCTTCCCTTGTAGTCTTAGTGTAGTTCCTGCTGTCTCAGGTCTCTTCCCGTGTAGTCTCAGGGTGGTTCCTGCTGTCTCAGGTCTCTTTCCTTGTAGACTCAGGGTGGTTCCTGTTGTCTCAGGTTTCTTCCCTTGTAGTCTCATAGTGGTTCCTGCTGTTTAACTACTCTTCCCTTGTAGTCTTAGGGTAGTTCCTGCTGTCTCACGCCTTTTCCCTTGTTGTGTCATAGTTGTTCCTGCTGTTTAGCTTCTCTTCCCTTGTAGTCTTAGGGTGGTTTCTGCTGTCTCAGGTCTCTTCCCTTGTAGTCTTAGAGTGGTTCCTGCTGTCTCAGGTCTCTTCCCTTGTATTCTCAGGGTGGTTCCTGCTGTCTCAGGTCTCTTCCCTTGTAGTCTTAGGATGGTTCCTCCTGTCTGAGGTCTCTTTCCTTGTAGTCTCAGGGTGGTTCCTGTTGTCTCAGGTTTCTTCCCTTGTAGTCTCGTGGTTCCTGCTGTTTAACTTCTCTTCCCTTGTAGTCTTAGGGTGGTTCCTGCTGTTTAACGTCTCTTCCCTTGTAGTCTCAGGGTGGTTCCTGTTGTCTCAGGTCTCTTCCCTTGTAGTCTCAGGGTGGTTCCTGCTGTATAACTTCTCTTCACTTGTAGTCTCAGGGTGGTTCCTGCTGTATAACTTCTCTTCCCTTGTAGTCTTAGGGTGGTTTCTGATGTCTCAGGTCTCTTCCCTTGTAGTCTTAGGGTGGTTCCTGTTGTCTCAGGTCTCTTCACTTGTAGTCTCAGGGTGGTTCCTGCTGTTTAACTCCTCTTCCCTTGTAGTCTTAGGGTGGTTTCTGCTGTCTCAGGTCTCTTCCCTTGTAGTCTTAGGGTGGTTCCTGTTGTCTCAGGTCTCTTCACTTGTAGTCTCAGGGTGGTTCCTGCTGTATAACTTCTCTTCCCTTGTAGTCTTAGGGTGGTTTCTGCTGTCTCAGGTCTCTTCCCTTGTAGTCTTAGGGTGGTTCCTGCTGACTCGGGTCCCTTCCCTTAGAGCCTCAGAGTGGTTCCTGCTGTCTCTGGTCTCTTCCCTTGTAGTCTCAGGATGGTGCATGCTGTCTCAGGTCTCTTCATGTACAGATCCAGGTGTATCTGTTCTGTCTCAGGGCTCTTCCCGGGTAGTCTCCGGGTGGTTCCCGCTGCCTAAGGTCTCTTCCCTTAGATCTTCAGGGTGGTTCTTGCAGTCTCAGGTCCCTTCCCTTAGAGCCTCACGGTGCTTCCTGCTGTCTCAGCTCTCTTCCCTGTAGCCTCAAGGTGGCTCCTGCTGTCTCAGGTCTCTTTCCTTAGAGCCTCAGGGTGGTTCCTGCTGTGTCAGGCCTCTTTCCTTAGAGCCACAGGGTGGTTCCTGCTGCCTCAGGTCCCTTCCCTTAGAGCCTCAGTGTGGTTCCTGCTGTGTCAGGTCTCGTTCTTAGATCCTCAGGGTGGTTCCTATTGCCTCAGGTCCCTTTCCTTAGAGACTCAGGGTGGTTTCTGCTGTGTCAGGTCTCTTTCCTTAGAGACTCGGGGTGGTTCCTGCAGTCTCAAATCTCTTCACTTGTAGTCTCAGGGTGGTTCCTGCTGTCTCAAGTCTCTCTCCTTAGAGCCTCAGGGTGGTTCCTGCTGTCTCAAGTCTCTTCACTCGTAGTCTCAGGGTGGTTCCTGCTGTCTCAAGTCTCTTTCCTTGTAGTCTCAGGGTGGTTCCTGCTGTCTCAAGTCTCTTCACTTGTAGTCTCAGGGTGGTTCCTGCTGTCTCAAGTCTCTTTCCTTGTAGTCTCAGGGTGGTTCCTGCTGTCTCAGGTCTCTTTCCTTGTAGTCTCAGGGTGGTTCCTGTTGTCTCAGGTCTCTTTCCTTGTAGTCTCAGGGTGGTTTCTGTTGTCTCAGGTCTCTTTCCTTGTAGTCTCAGGGTGGTTCCTGCTGTCTCAAGTCTCTTCACTTGTAGTCCCACGGTGGTTCCTGCTGTCTCAGGTCTCTACCCTTATAGTCTCAGAGTGATTCCTACTGTCTCAAACCTCCTCCCTACAGCTCAGGTGTTGGACCTGCTGTCAAAAGGTCCTCGGTTTAATCCAAGGATTGACTCTGCTGCCTCAGTTGCCTTCCCTTGTAGCCTCCTGCTGTTTCAGGTCTCTTCCCCTATAGTGTCAGGGTGGTTCCTGCTCTCTCACGCCTTTTCCCTTGTTGTGTCATAGTGGTTCCTGCTGTTTAACTTCTCTTCCCTTGTAGTCTTAGGGTGGTTCCTGCTGTCTCAGGTCTCTTCCCGTGTAGTCTCAGGGTGGTTCCTGCTGTTTAACTTCTCTTCCATTGTAGTCTCAGGTGGTTCCTGTTGTCTCTGGTCTCTTCCCTTGTAGTCTTAGGGTGGTTCCTGTTGTCTCAGGTCTCTTCACTTGTAGTCTTAGGGTGGTTCCTGTTGTCTCAGGTCTCTTCACTTGTAGTCTCAGAGTGGTTCCTGCTGTTTAACTTCTCTTCCCTTGTAGTCTCAGGGTGGTTCCTGCTGTTTAACGTCTCTTCCCTAGTAGTCTTAGGGTGGTTCCTGCTGTCTCACACCTTTTCCCTTGTTGTGTCATAGTGGTTTCTGCTGTTTAACTTCTCTTCCCTTGTAGTCTTAGGGTGGTTCCTGCTGTCTCAGGTCCCTTCCCTTGTAGTCTCATAGTGATTCCTGCTGTTTCACTTCTCTTCCCTTGTAGTCTTAGGGTGGTTCCTGCTGTCTCAGGTCTCTTCCCTTGTAGTCTCATAGTGGTTCTTGCTGTTTAACTTCTCTTCCCTTGTAGTCTTAGGGTGGTTCCTGCTGTCTCAGGTCTCTTCCCTTGTAGTCTTAGGGTGGTTCCTGCTGTCTCAGGTCTCTTACCTTGTAGTCTCAGGGTGGTTCCTGTTGTCTCAGGTTTCTTCCCTTGTAGTCTCATAGTGGTTCTTGCTGTTTAACTTCTTTTCCCTTGTAGTCTTAGGGTGGTTCCTGCTGTTTAACGTCTCTTCCCTTGTAGTCTCGAGGTGGTTCCTGCTGTCTCACGCCTTTTCCCTTGTATTCTCAGGGTGGTTCCTGCTGTTTAACTTCTCTTCCCTTGTAGTCTTAGGGTGGTTCCTGCTGTCTCAGGTCTCTTCCCTTGTAGTCTCATAGTGGTTCCTGCTGTTTAACTTCTCTTCCCTTGTAGTCTTAGGGTAGTTCCTGCTGTCTCACGCCTTTTCCCTTGTTGTGTCATAGTGGTTCCTGCTGTTTAACTTCTCTTCCCTTGTAGTCTTAGGGTGGTTTCTGCTGTCTCAGATCTCTTCCCTTGTAGTCTTAGGGTGGTTCCTGCTGTCTCAGGTCTCTTCAGTGTAGTCTCAGGGTGGTTCCTGCTGTCTCAGGTCTCTTTCCTTGTAGTCTCAGGGTGGTTCCTGTTGTCTCAGGTCTCTTCCCTTGTAGTCTCATAGTGGTTCCTGCTGTTTAACTTCTCTTCCCTTGTAGTCTTAGGGTAGTTCCTGCTGTCTCACGCCTTTTCCCTTGTTGTGTCATAGTTGTTCCTGCTGTTTAACTTCTCTTCCCTTGTAGTTTTAGGGTGGTTTCTGCTGTCTCAGGTCTCTTCCCTTGTAGTCTTAGGGTGGTTCCTGCTGTCTCAAGTCTCTTTCCTTGTAGTCTCAGGGTGGTTCCTGCTGTCTCAAGTCTTTTTCCTTGTAGTCTTAGGGTGGTTCCTGCTGTCTCAAGTCTCTTTCCTTGTAGTCTCAGGGTGGTTCCTGTTGTCTCAGGTCTCTTTCCTTGTAGTCTCAGGGTGGTTCCTGTTGTCTCAGGTCTCTTTCCTTGTAGTCTCAGGGTGGTTCCTGTTGTCTCAGGTCTCTTTCCGAAAGTCTCAGGGTGGTTCCTGTTGTCTCAGGTCTCTTTCCTTGTAGTCTCAGGGTGGTTCCTGCTGTCTCAGGTCTCTTCCCTTGTAGTCTTAGGGTGGTTCCTGTTGTCTCAGGTCTCTTCACTTGTAGTCTCAGGGTGGTTCCTGCTGTTTAACTTCTCTTCCCTTGTAGTCTTAGGGTGGTTCCTGCTCTCTCACGCCTTTTCCCTTGTTGTGTCATAGTGGTTCCTGCTGTTTAACACCTCTTCCCTTGTAGTCTCAGGGTGGTTCCTGCTGTCTCAGGTCTCTTCCCTTGTAGTCTCAGGGTGGTTCCTGCTGTCTCAGGTCCCTTCCCTTGTAGTCTCATAGTGGTTCTTGCTGTTTAACTTCTCTTCCCTTGTAGTCTTAGGGTGGTTCCTGTTGTCTCATGTCTCTTCCCTTGTAGACTTAGGGTGGTTCCTGTTGTCTCAGGTCTCTTCACTTGTAGTCTCATAGTGCTTCCTTCCCTTGTAGTCTTAGTGTAGTTCCTGCTGTCTCAGGTCTCTTCCCGTGTAGTCTCAGGGTGGTTCCTGCTGTCTCAGGTCTCTTTCCTTGTAGACTCAGGGTGGTTCCTGTTGTCTCAGGTTTCTTCCCTTGTAGTCTCATAGTGGTTCCTGCTGTTTAACTACTCTTCCCTTGTAGTCTTAGGGTAGTTCCTGCTGTCTCACGCCTTTTCCCTTGTTGTGTCATAGTTGTTCCTGCTGTTTAGCTTCTCTTCCCTTGTAGTCTTAGGGTGGTTTCTGCTGTCTCAGGTCTCTTCCCTTGTAGTCTTAGAGTGGTTCCTGCTGTCTCAGGTCTCTTCCCTTGTATTCTCAGGGTGGTTCCTGCTGTCTCAGGTCTCTTCCCTTGTAGTCTTAGGATGGTTCCTCCTGTCTGAGGTCTCTTTCCTTGTAGTCTCAGGGTGGTTCCTGTTGTCTCAGGTTTCTTCCCTTGTAGTCTCGTGGTTCCTGCTGTTTAACTTCTCTTCCCTTGTAGTCTTAGGGTGGTTCCTGCTGTTTAACGTCTCTTCCCTTGTAGTCTCAGGGTGGTTCCTGTTGTCTCAGGTCTCTTCCCTTGTAGTCTCAGGGTGGTTCCTGCTGTATAACTTCTCTTCCCTTGTAGTCTTAGGGTGGTTTCTGCTGTCTCAGGTCTCTTCCCTTGTAGTCTTAGGGTGGTTCCTGTTGTCTCAGGTCTCTTCACTTGTAGTCTCAGGGTGGTTCCTGCTGTTTAACTCCTCTTCCCTTGTAGTCTTAGGGTGGTTTCTGCTGTCTCAGGTCTCTTCCCTTGTAGTCTTAGGGTGGTTCCTGTTGTCTCAGGTCTCTTCACTTGTAGTCTCAGGGTGGTTCCTGCTGTATAACTTCTCTTCCCTTGTAGTCTTAGGGTGGTTTCTGCTGTCTCAGGTCTCTTCCCTTGTAGTCTTAGGGTGGTTCCTGCTGACTCGGGTCCCTTCCCTTAGAGCCTCAGAGTGGTTCCTGCTGTCTCTGGTCTCTTCCCTTGTAGTCTCAGGATGGTGCATGCTGTCTCAGGTCTCTTCATGTACAGATCCAGGTGTATCTGTTCTGTCTCAGGGCTCTTCCCGGGTAGTCTCCGGGTGGTTCCCGCTGCCTAAGGTCTCTTCCCTTAGATCTTCAGGGTGGTTCTTGCAGTCTCAGGTCCCTTCCCTTAGAGCCTCACGGTGCTTCCTGCTGTCTCAGCTCTCTTCCCTGTAGCCTCAAGGTGGCTCCTGCTGTCTCAGGTCTCTTTCCTTAGAGCCTCAGGGTGGTTCCTGCTGTGTCAGGCCTCTTTCCTTAGAGCCACAGGGTGGTTCCTGCTGCCTCAGGTCCCTTCCCTTAGAGCCTCAGTGTGGTTCCTGCTGTGTCAGGTCTCGTTCTTAGATCCTCAGGGTGGTTCCTATTGCCTCAGGTCCCTTTCCTTAGAGACTCAGGGTGGTTTCTGCTGTGTCAGGTCTCTTTCCTTAGAGACTCGGGGTGGTTCCTGCAGTCTCAAATCTCTTCACTTGTAGTCTCAGGGTGGTTCCTGCTGTCTCAAGTCTCTCTCCTTAGAGCCTCAGGGTGGTTCCTGCTGTCTCAAGTCTCTTCACTCGTAGTCTCAGGGTGGTTCCTGCTGTCTCAAGTCTCTTTCCTTGTAGTCTCAGGGTGGTTCCTGCTGTCTCAAGTCTCTTCACTTGTAGTCTCAGGGTGGTTCCTGCTGTCTCAAGTCTCTTTCCTTGTAGTCTCAGGGTGGTTCCTGCTGTCTCAGGTCTCTTTCCTTGTAGTCTCAGGGTGGTTCCTGTTGTCTCAGGTCTCTTTCCTTGTAGTCTCAGGGTGGTTTCTGTTGTCTCAGGTCTCTTTCCTTGTAGTCTCAGGGTGGTTCCTGCTGTCTCAAGTCTCTTCACTTGTAGTCCCACGGTGGTTCCTGCTGTCTCAGGTCTCTACCCTTATAGTCTCAGAGTGATTCCTACTGTCTCAAACCTCCTCCCTACAGCTCAGGTGTTGGACCTGCTGTCAAAAAGGTCCTCGGTTTAATCCAAGGATTGACTCTGCTGCCTCAGTTGCCTTCCCTTGTAGCCTCCTGCTGTTTCAGGTCTCTTCCCCTATAGTGTCAGGGTGGTTCCTGCTCTCTCACGCCTTTTCCCTTGTTGTGTCATAGTGGTTCCTGCTGTTTAACTTCTCTTCCCTTGTAGTCTTAGGGTGGTTCCTGCTGTCTCAGGTCTCTTCCCATGTAGTCTCAGGGTGGTTCCTGCTGTTTAACTTCTCTTCCATTGTAGTCTCAGGTGGTTCCTGTTGTCTCTGGTCTCTTCCCTTGTAGTCTTAGGGTGGTTCCTGTTGTCTCAGGTCTCTTCACTTGTAGTCTTAGGGTGGTTCCTGTTGTCTCAGGTCTCTTCACTTGTAGTCTCAGAGTGGTTCCTGCTGTTTAACTTCTCTTCCCTTGTAGTCTCAGGGTGGTTCCTGCTGTTTAACGTCTCTTCCCTAGTAGTCTTAGGGTGGTTCCTGCTGTCTCACACCTTTTCCCTTGTTGTGTCATAGTGGTTTCTGCTGTTTAACTTCTCTTCCCTTGTAGTCTTAGGGTGGTTCCTGCTGTCTCAGGTCCCTTCCCTTGTAGTCTCATAGTGATTCCTGCTGTTTCACTTCTCTTCCCTTGTAGTCTTAGGGTGGTTCCTGCTGTCTCAGGTCTCTTCCCTTGTAGTCTCATAGTGGTTCTTGCTGTTTAACTTCTCTTCCCTTGTAGTCTTAGGGTGGTTCCTGCTGTCTCAGGTCTCTTCCCTTGTAGTCTTAGGGTGGTTCCTGCTGTCTCAGGTCTCTTACCTTGTAGTCTCAGGGTGGTTCCTGTTGTCTCAGGTTTCTTCCCTTGTAGTCTCATAGTGGTTCTTGCTGTTTAACTTCTTTTCCCTTGTAGTCTTAGGGTGGTTCCTGCTGTTTAACGTCTCTTCCCTTGTAGTCTCGAGGTGGTTCCTGCTGTCTCACGCCTTTTCCCTTGTATTCTCAGGGTGGTTCCTGCTGTTTAACTTCTCTTCCCTTGTAGTCTTAGGGTGGTTCCTGCTGTCTCAGGTCTCTTCCCTTGTAGTCTCATAGTGGTTCCTGCTGTTTAACTTCTCTTCCCTTGTAGTCTTAGGGTAGTTCCTGCTGTCTCACGCCTTTTCCCTTGTTGTGTCATAGTGGTTCCTGCTGTTTAACTTCTCTTCCCTTGTAGTCTTAGGGTGGTTTCTGCTGTCTCAGATCTCTTCCCTTGTAGTCTTAGGGTGGTTCCTGCTGTCTCAGGTCTCTTCAGTGTAGTCTCAGGGTGGTTCCTGCTGTCTCAGGTCTCTTTCCTTGTAGTCTCAGGGTGGTTCCTGTTGTCTCAGGTCTCTTCCCTTGTAGTCTCATAGTGGTTCTTGCTGTTTAACTTCTCTTCCCTTGTAGTCTTAGGGTAGTTCCTGCTGTCTCACGCCTTTTCCCTTGTTGTGTCATAGTTGTTCCTGCTGTTTAACTTCTCTTCCCTTGTAGTTTTAGGGTGGTTTCTGCTGTCTCAGGTCTCTTCCCTTGTAGTCTTAGGGTGGTTCCTGCTGTCTCAAGTCTCTTTCCTTGTAGTCTCAGGGTGGTTCCTGCTGTCTCAAGTCTTTTTCCTTGTAGTCTTAGGGTGGTTCCTGCTGTCTCAAGTCTCTTTCCTTGTAGTCTCAGGGTGGTTCCTGTTGTCTCAGGTCTCTTTCCTTGTAGTCTCAGGGTGGTTCCTGTTGTCTCAGGTCTCTTTCCTTGTAGTCTCAGGGTGGTTCCTGTTGTCTCAGGTCTCTTTCCGAAAGTCTCAGGGTGGTTCCTGTTGTCTCAGGTCTCTTTCCTTGTAGTCTCAGGGTGGTTCCTGCTGTCTCAGGTCTCTTCCCTTGTAGTCTTAGGGTGGTTCCTGTTGTCTCAGGTCTCTTCACTTGTAGTCTCAGGGTGGTTCCTGCTGTTTAACTTCTCTTCCCTTGTAGTCTTAGGGTGGTTCCTGCTCTCTCACGCCTTTTCCCTTGTTGTGTCATAGTGGTTCCTGCTGTTTAACACCTCTTCCCTTGTAGTCTCAGGGTGGTTCCTGCTGTCTCAGGTCTCTTCCTTGTAGTCTCAGGGTGGTTCCTGCTGTCTCAGGTCCCTTCCCTTGTAGTCTCATAGTGGTTCTTGCTGTTTAACTTCTCTTCCCTTGTAGTCTTAGGGTGGTTCCTGCTGTCTCAGGTCTCTTCCCTTGTAGTCTTAGGGTGGTTCCTGCTGTCTCAAGTCTCTTCCCTTGTAGTCTTAGGGTGGTTCCTGCTGTCTCAGGTCTCTTCCCTTGTAGTCTTAGGGTGGTTCCTGCTGTCTCAGGTCTCTTTCCTTGTAGTCTCAGGGTGGTTCCTGTTGTCCCAGGTTTCTTCCCTTGTAGTCTCATAGTGGTTCCTGCTGTTTAACTTCTCTTCCCTTGTAGTCTTAGGGTGGTTCCTGCTGTTTAACGTCTCTTCCCTCGTAGTCTCGGGGTGGTTCCTGTTGTCTCATGTCTCTTCCCTTGTAGACTTAGGGTGGTTCCTGTTGTCTCAGGTCTCTTCACTTGTAGTCTCATAGTGCTTCCTTCCCTTGTAGTCTTAGTGTAGTTCCTGCTGTCTCAGGTCTCTTCCCGTGTAGTCTCAGGGTGGTTCCTGCTGTCTCAGGTCTCTTTCCTTGTAGACTCAGGGTGGTTCCTGTTGTCTCAGGTTTCTTCCCTTGTAGTCTCATAGTGGTTCCTGCTGTTTAACTACTCTTCCCTTGTAGTCTTAGGGTAGTTCCTGCTGTCTCACGCCTTTTCCCTTGTTGTGTCATAGTTGTTCCTGCTGTTTAGCTTCTCTTCCCTTGTAGTCTTAGGGTGGTTTCTGCTGTCTCAGGTCTCTTCCCTTGTAGTCTTAGAGTGGTTCCTGCTGTCTCAGGTCTCTTCCCTTGTATTCTCAGGGTGGTTCCTGCTGTCTCAGGTCTCTTCCCTTGTAGTCTTAGGGTGGTTCCTCCTGTCTGAGGTCTCTTTCCTTGTAGTCTCAGGGTGGTTCCTGTTGTCTCAGGTTTCTTCCCTTGTAGTCTCGTGGTTCCTGCTGTTTAACTTCTCTTCCCTTGTAGTCTTAGGGTGGTTCCTGCTGTTTAACGTCTCTTCCCTTGTAGTCTCAGGGTGGTTCCTGTTGTCTCAGGTCTCTTCCCTTGTAGTCTCAGGGTGGTTCCTGCTGTATAACTTCTCTTCACTTGTAGTCTCAGGGTGGTTCCTGCTGTATAACTTCTCTTCCCTTGTAGTCTTAGGGTGGTTTCTGCTGTCTCAGGTCTCTTCCCTTGTAGTCTTAGGGTGGTTCCTGTTGTCTCAGGTCTCTTCACTTGTAGTCTCAGGGTGGTTCCTGCTGTTTAACTCCTCTTCCCTTGTAGTCTTAGGGTGGTTCCTGTTGTCTCAGGTCTCTTCCCTTAGATCTTCAGGGTGGTTCTTGCAGTCTCAGGTCCCTTCCCTTAGAGCCTCACGGTGCTTCCTGCTGTCTCAGCTCTCTTGCCTGTAGCCTCAAGGTGGCTCCTGCTGTCTCAGGTCTCTTTCCTTAGAGCCTCAGGGTGGTTCCTGCTGTGTCAGGCCTCTTTCCTTAGAGCCACAGGGTGGTTCCTGCTGCCTCAGGTCCCTTCCCTTAGAGCCTCAGTGTGGTTCCTGCTGTGTCAGGTCTCGTTCTTAGATCCTCAGGGTGGTTCCTGTTGCCTCAGGTCCCTTTCCTTAGAGACTCAGGGTGGTTTCTGCTGTGTCAGGTCTCTTTCCTTAGAGCCTCGGGGTGGTTCCTGCAGTCTCAAATCTCTTCACTTGTAGTCTCAGGGTGGTTCCTGCTGTCTCAAGTCTCTCTCCTTAGAGCCTCAGGGTGGTTCCTGCTGTCTCAAGTCTCTTCACTCGTAGTCCCACGGTGGTTCCTGCTGTCTCAAGTCTCTTTGCTTGTAGTCTCAGGGTGGTTCCTGCTGTCTCAAGTCTCTTCACTTGTAGTCTCAGGGTGGTTCCTGCTGTCTCAAGTCTCTTTCCTTGTAGTCTCAGGGTGGTTCCTGCTGTCTCAGGTCTCTTTCCTTGTAGTCTCAGGGTGGTTCCTGTTGTCTCAGGTCTCTTTCCTTGTAGTCTCAGGGTGGTTTCTGTTGTCTCAGGTCTCTTTCCTTGTAGTCTCAGGGTGGTTCCTGCTGTCTCAAGTCTCTTCACTTGTAGTCCCACGGTGGTTCCTGCTGTCTCAGGTCTCTACCCTTATAGTCTCAGAGTGATTCCTACTTTCTCAAACCTCCTCCCTACAGCTCAGGTGTTGGACCTGCTGTCAAAAAGGTCCTCGGTTTAATCCAAGGATTGACTCTGCTGCCTCAGTTGCCTTCCCTTGTAGCCTCCTGCTGTTTCAGGTCTCTTCCCCTATAGTGTCAGGGTGGTTCCTGCTGTCTCACGTGTTTTCCCTTGTTGTGTCATAGTGGTTCCTGCTGTTTAACTTCTCTTCCCTTGTAGTCTTAGGGTGGTTCCTGCTGTCTCAGGTCTCTTCCCGTGTAGTCTCAGGGTGGTTCCTGCTGTTTAACTTCTCTTCCCTTGTAGTCTCAGGGTGGTTCCTGTTGTCTCAGGTCTCTTCACTTGTAGTCTCAGGGTGGTTCCTGCTGTTTAACTTCTCTTCCCTTGTAGTCTCAGGGTGGTTCCTGCTGTCTCAGGTCCCTTCCCTTGTAGTCTCATAGTGATTCCTGCTGTTTCACTTATCTTCCCTTGTAGTCTTAGGGTGGTTCCTGCTGTCTCAGGTCTCTTCCCTTGTAGTCTCATAGTGGTTCTTGCTGTTTAACTTCTCTTCCCTTGTAGTCTTAGGGTGGTTCCTGCTGTCTCAGGTCTCTTACCTTGTAGTCTCAGGGTGGTTCCTGTTGTCTCAGGTTTCTTCCCTTGTAGTCTCATAGTGGTTCTTGCTGTTTAACTTCTCTTCCCTTGTAGTCTTAGGGTGGTTCCTGCTGTTTAACGTCTCTTCCCTTGTAGTCTCGAGGTGGTTCCTGCTGTCTCACGCCTTTTCCCTTGTATTCTCAGGGTGGTTCCTGCTGTTTAACTTCTCTTCCCTTGTAGTCTTAGGGTGGTTCCTGCTGTCTCAGGTCTCTTCCCTTGTAGTCTCATAGTGGTTCCTGCTGTTTAACTTCTCTTCCCTTGTAGTCTTAGGGTAGTTCCTGCTGTCTCACGCCTTTTCCCTTGTTGTGTCATAGTGGTTCCTGCTGTTTAACTTCTCTTCCCTTGTAGTCTCAGGGTGGTTCCTGCTGTTTAACTTCTCTTCCCTTGTAGTCTTAGGGTGGTTCCTGCTGTCTCAGGTCTCTTCAGTGTAGTCTCAGGGTGGTTCCTGCTGTCTCAGGTCTCTTTCCTTGTAGTCTCAGGGTGGTTCCTGTTGTCTCAGGTCTCTTCCCTTGTAGTCTCATAGTGGTTCCTGCTGTTTAACTTCTCTTCCCTTGTAGTCTTAGGGTAGTTCCTGCTGTCTGACGCCTTTTACCTTGTTGTGTCATAGTGGTTCCTGCTGTTTAACTTCTCTTCCCTTGTAGTTTTAGGGTGGTTTCTGCTGTCTCAGGTCTCTTCCCTTGTAGTCTTAGGGTGGTTCCTGCTGTCTCAAGTCTCTTTCCTTGTAGTCTCAGGGTGGTTCCTGCTGTCTCAAGTCTTTTTCCTTGTAGTCTTAGGGTGGTTCCTGCTGTCTCAAGTCTCTTTCCTTGTAGTCTCAGGGTGGTTCCTGTTGTCTCAGGTCTCTTTCCTTGTAGTCTCAGGGTGGTTCCTGTTGTCTCAGGTCTCTTTCCTTGTAGTCTCAGGGTGGTTCCTGTTGTCTCAGGTCTCTTTCCGATAGTCTCAGGGTGGTTCCTGTTGTCTCAGGTCTCTTTCCTTGTAGTCTCAGGGTGGTTCCTGCTATCTCAGGTCTATTCCCTTGTAGTCTTAGGGTGGTTCCTGTTGTCTCAGGTCTCTTCACTTGTAGTCTTAGGGTGGTTCCTGCTGTTTAACTCCTCTTCCCTTGTAGTCTCAGGGTGGTTCCTGCTGTCTCAGGTCTCTTCCCTTGTAGTCTCAGGGTGGTTCCTGCTGTCTCAGGTCCCTTCCCTTGTAGTCTCATAGTGGTTCTTGCTGTTTAACTTCTCTTCCCTTGTAGTCTTAGGGTGGTTCCTGCTGTCTCAGGTCTCTTCCCTTGTAGTCTTAGGGTGGTCCCTGCTGTCTCAAGTCTCTTCCCTTGTAGTCTTAGGGTGGTTCCTGCTGTCTCAGGTCTCTTCCCTTGTAGTCTTAGGGTGGTTCCTGCTGTCTCAGGTCTCTTCCCTTGTAGTCTCATAGTGGTTCCTGCTGTTTAACTTCTCTTCCCTTGTAGTCTTAGGGTGGTTCCTGCTGTTTAACGTCTCTTCCCTTGTAGTCTCGGGGTGGTTCCTGTTGTCTCAGGTCTCTTCCCTTGTAGACTTAGGGTGGTTCCTGTTGTCTCAGGTCTCTTCACTTGTAGTCTCATAGTGCTTCCTTCCCTTGTAGTCTTAGGGTAGTTCCTGCTGTCTCAGGTCTCTTCCCGTGTAGTCTCAGGGTGGTTCCTGCTGTCTCAGGTCTCTTTCCTTGTAGTCTCAGGGTGGTTCCTGTTGTCTCAGGTTTCTTCCCTTGTAGTCTCATAGTGGTTCCTGCTGTTTAACTACTCTTCCCTTGTAGTCTTAGGGTAGTTCCTGCTGTCTCACGCCTTTTCCCTTGTTGTGTCATAGTGGTTCCTGCTGTTTAGCTTCTCTTCCCCTGTAGTCTTAGGGTGGTTTCTGCTGTCTCGGGTCTCTTCCCTTGTAGTCTTAGAGTGGTTCCTGCTGTCTCAGGTCTCTTCCCTTGTATTCTCAGGGTGGTTCCTGCTGTCTCAGGTCTCTTCCCTTGTAGTCTTAGGGTGGTTCCTCCTGTCTGAGGTCTCTTTCCTTGTAGTCTCAGGGTGGTTCCTGTTGTCTCAGGTTTCTTCACTTGTAGTCTCGTGGTTCCTGCTGTTTAACTTCTCTTCCCTTGTAGTCTTAGGGTGGTTCCTGCTGTTTAACGTCTCTTCCCTTGTAGTCTCAGGGTGGTTCCTGTTGTCTCAGGTCTCTTCCCTTGTAGTCTCAGGGTGGTTCCTGCTGTATAACTTCTCTTCACTTGTAGTCTCAGGGTGGTTCCTGCTGTATAACTTCTCTTCCCTTGTAGTCTTAGGGTGGTTTCTGCTGTCTCAGGTCTCTTCCCTTGTAGTCTTAGGGTGGTTCCTGTTGTCTCAGGTCTCTTCACTTGTAGTCTCAGGGTGGTTCCTGCTGTTTAACTCCTCTTCCCTTGTAGTCTTAGGGTGGTTCCTGTTGTCTCAGGTCTCTTTCCTTGAAGTCTTAGGGTGGTTCCTGCTGTCTCAGGTCCCTTCCAATGTAGTCTCAGGGTGGTTCCTGTTGTCTCAGGTCTCGTCCCTTGTAGTCTTAGGGTGGTTCCTGTTGTCTCAGGTCTCTTCCCGTGTAGTCTCAGGGTGGTTCCTGCTGTCTCAGGTCTCTTCACATGTAGTCTCAGGGTGGTTCCTGCTGTTTAACTTCTCTTCCCTTGTAGTCTTAGGGTGGTTCCTGCTGTCTCAGGTCTCTTTCCTTGTAGTCTCATGGTGGTTCCTGCTGTTTAACTTCTCTTCCCTTGTAGTCTTAGGGTAGGTCCTGCTGTCTCACGCCTTTTCCCTTGTTGTGTTATAGTGGTTCCTGCTGTTTAACTTCTCTTCCCTTGTAGTCTCGAGGTGGTTCCTGCTGTCTCAGGTTTCTTCCCTTGTAGTCTCATAGTGGTTCCTGCTGTTTAACTTCCTCTTCCAGTGTAGTCTCAGGGTGGTTCCTGCTCTCTCAGGTCTCTTCCCTTGTAGTCTCATAGTGGGTCCTGCTGTTTAACTTCTCTTCCCTTGTAGTCTTAGGGTGGTTCCTACTGTCGCAGGTCTCTTCCCTTGTAGTCTTAGGGTGGTTCCTGCTGTCTCAGGTCTCTTCCCATGTAGTCTTAGGGGGGTTCCTGCTGTCTCAGGTCTCTTCCTGTGTAGTCTGAGGGTGGTTCCTGCTGTCTCAGGTCTCTTCCAGTGTAGTCTCAGGGTGGTTCCTGCTGTCTCAGGTCTCTTCCCTTGTAGTCTCATAGTGGTTCCTGCTGTTTAACTTCTCTTCCCTTGTAGTCTTAGGGTGGTTCCTGCTGTCTCAGGTCTCTTTCCTTGTAATCTCAGGGTGGTTCCTGCTGTCTCAGGTCTCTTCCCTTGTAGTCTCAGGGTGGTTCCTGCTGTCTCAGGTCTCTTTCCTTGTAATCTCAGGGTGGTTCCTGCTGTCTCAGTTCTCTTCCCTTGTAGTCTTAGGGTGGTTTCTGCTGTCTCAGGTCTCTTCCCTTGTAGTCTTAGAGTGGTTCCTGCTGTCTCAGGTCTCTTCCCTTGTATTCTCAGGGTGGTTCCTGCTGTCTCAGGTCTCTTCCCTTGTAGTCTTAGGGTGGTTCCTCCTGTCTGAGGTCTCTTTCCTTGTAGTCTCAGGGTGGTTCCTGTTGTCTCAGGTTTCTTCCCTTGTAGTCTCGTGGTTCCTGCTGTTTAACTTCTCTTCCCTTGTAGTCTTAGGGTGGTTCCTGCTGTTTAACGTCTCTTCCCTTGTAGTCTCAGGGTGGTTCCTGTTGTCTCAGGTCTCTTCCCTTGTAGTCTCAGGGTGGTTCCTGCTGTATAACTTCTCTTCACTTGTAGTCTCAGGGTGGTTCCTGCTGTATAACTTCTCTTCCCTTGTAGTCTTAGGGTGGTTTCTGCTGTCTCAGGTCTCTTCCCTTGTAGTCTTAGGGTGGTTCCTGTTGTCTCAGGTCTCTTCACTTGTAGTCTCAGGGTGGTTCCTGCTGTTTAACTCCTCTTCCCTTGTAGTCTTAGGGTGGTTACTGTTGTCTCAGGTCTCTTTCCTTGAAGTCTTAGGGTGGTTCCTGCTGTCTCAGGTCCCTTCCAGTGTAGTCTCAGGGTGGTTCCTGTTGTCTCAGGTCTCTTCCCTTGTAGTCTTAGGGTGGTTCCTGTTGTCTCAGGTCTCTTCCCGTGTAGTCTCAGGGTGGGTCCTGCTGTCTCAGGTCTCTTCACATGTAGTCTCAGGGTGGTTCCTGCTGTTTAACATCTCTTCCCTTGTAGTGTTAGGGTGGTTCCTGCTGTCTCAGGTCTCTTTCCTTGTAGTCTCATGGTGGTTCCTGCTGTTTAACTTCTCTTCCCTTGTAGTCTTAGGGTAGGTCCTGCTGTCTCACGCCTTTTCCCTTGTTGTGTTATAGTGGTTCCTGCTGTTTAACTTCTCTTCCCTTGTAGTCTCGAGGTGGTTCCTGCTGTCTCAGGTTTCTTCCCTTGTAGTCTCATAGTGGTTCCTGCTGTTTAACTTCCTCTTCCAGTGTAGTCTCAGGGTGGTTCCTGCTCTCTCAGGTCTCTTCCCTTGTAGTCTCATAGTGGTTCCTGCTGTTTAACTTCTCTTCCCTTGTAGTCTTAGGGTGGTTCCTACTGTCGCAGGTCTCTTCCCTTGTAGTCTTAGGGTGGTTCCTGCTGTCTCAGGTCTCTTCCCATGTAGTCTTAGGGGGGTTCCTGCTGTCTCAGGTCTCTTCCCGTGTAGTCTGAGGGTGGTTCCTGCTGTCTCAGGTCTCTTCCAGTGTAGTCTCAGGGTGGTTCCTGCTGTCTCACGCCTTTTCCCTTGTTCTGTCATAGTGGTTTCTCCTGTTTAACTTCTCTTCCCTTGTAGTCTCAGGGTGGTTCCTGCTGTCTCAGGTCTCTTCCCTTGTAGTCTCAGGGTGGTTCCTGCTGTCTCAGGTCTCTTCCCTTGTAGTCTCATAGTGGTTCCTGCTGTTTAACTTCTCTTCCCTTGTAGTCTTAGGGTGGTTCCTGCTGTCTCAGGTCTCTTTCCTTGTAATCTCAGGGTGGTTCCTGCTGTCTCAGGTCTCTTCCCTTGTAGTCTCAGGGTGGTTCCTGCTGTCTCAGGTCTCTTTCCTTGTAATCTCAGGGTGGTTCCTGCTGTCTCAGGTCTCTTCCCGTGTAGTCTCAGGGTGGTTCCTGTTGTCTCAGGTCTCTTTCCTTGTAGTCTCAGGGTGGTTCCTCTTGTCTTAGGTCTCTTTCCTTGTACTCTCAGGGTGGTTCCTATTGCCTCAAGTCTCTTTTCTTGTAGTCTGAGAGTGGTTCCTGTTGTCTCAGGTCTCTTCCCGTGTAGTCTCAGGGTGGTTCCTGTTGTCTCAGGTCTCTTTCCTTGTAGTCTCAGGGTGGTTCCTGTTGTCTCAGGTCTCTTCCCGTGTAGTCTCAGGGTGGTTCCTGTTGTCTCAGGTCTCTTTCCTTGTAGTCTCAGGGTGGTTCCTGTTGTCTCAGGTCTCTTTCCTTGTAGTCTCAGGGTGGTTCCTGCTGTCTCAGGTCTCTCCCCGAATAGTCTCAGGGTGGTTCCTGTTGTCTCAGGTCTCTTCCTGTGTAGTCTCAGGGTGGTTCCTGTTGTCTCAGGTCTCTTTCCTTGTAGTCTCAGGGTGGTGCCTGTTGTCTCAGGTGTCTTTCCTTGTAGACTCAGGGTGGTTCCTGTTGTCTCAGGTCTCTTCCCGTGTAGTCTCAGGGTGGTTCCTGCTGTCTCAGGTCCCTTCCCTTGTAGTCTCAGGGTGGCTCCTGTTGTCTCAGGTCTCTTCCCTTGTAGTCTTAGGGTGGTTCCTGCTGTCTCAGGTCTCTTTCCGTGTAGTCTCAGGATGGTTCCTGTTGTCTCAGGTCTATTTCCTTGTAGTCTCAGGGTGGTTCCTGTTGTCTCAGGTCTCTTTCCTTGTAGTTTCAGGGTGGTTCCTGCTGTCTCAGGTCTCTTCCCGTGTAGTCTCAGGGTAGTTCCTGTTGTCTCAGGTGTCTTCCCTTGTAGTCTTAGAGTGGTTCCTGCTGTCTCAGGTCTCTTCCCGTGTAGTCTCAGGATAGTTTCTGATGTCTCAGGTCTTTTCTCTTGTAGTCTTAGGGTGATTCCTGCTGTCTCAGGTCTCTTCCCTTGTAGTCTTAGGGTGGTTCCTGCTGTCTCAGCTCTCTTCCCTTGTAGTCTCATAGTGGTTCCTGCGG
This sequence comes from Calotriton arnoldi, assembly GCA_963921515.1. Lineage (NCBI taxonomy): Eukaryota > Metazoa > Chordata > Amphibia > Caudata > Salamandridae > Calotriton > Calotriton arnoldi. The sequence goes on along the minus strand of CAWUFW010000013.1, from coordinate 6,345,696 downwards.
TTTAACTTCTCTTCCCTTGTAGTCTTAGGGTGGTTCCTGCTGTCTCAAGTCTCTTCCCGTGTAGCCTCAGGGTGGTTCCTGCTGTCTCAGGTCTCTTCCCTTTTAGTCTCATAGTGGTTCCTGCTGTTTAACTTCTCTTCCCTTGTAGTCTTAGGGTGGTTCCTGCTGTCTCAAGTGTCTTCCTGTGTAGTCTCAGGGTGGTTCCTGCTGTCTCAGGTCTCTTCCCTTGTAGTCTCATAGTGGTTCCTGCTGTTTAACTTCTCTTCCCTTGTAGTCTTAGGGTGGTTCCTGCTGTCTCAGGTCTCTTTACGTGTAGTCTCAGGGTGGTTCCTGCTGTCTCCGGTCTCTTCCAGTGTAGTCTTAGGGTGGTTCCTGCTGTCTCAGGTCTCTTCCCGTGTAGTCTTAGGGTGGTTCCTGTTGTCTCAGGTCTCTTTCCTTGTAGTCTCAGGGTGGTTCCTGTTGTCTCAGGTCCCTTTCCTTGTAGTCTCAGGGTGGTTCCTGTTGTCTCAGGTCTCTTTCCTTGTAGTCTGAGGGTGGTTCCTGTTGTCTCAGGTCTCTTCCCGTGTAGTCTCAGGGTGGTTCCTGTTCTCAGGTCTCTTTCCTTGTAGTCTTAGGGCAGTTCCTGCTGTCTCAGGTCTGTCCCCGAGTAGTCTTAGGGTGGTTCCTGCTGTCTCAGGTCTCTCCCCGAGTAGTCTCAGGGTGGTTCCTATTGTCTCAGGTTTCTTTCCTTGTAGTCTTAGGGTGGTTCCTGTTGTCTCAGGTCTCTTTCCTTGTAGTCTCAGGGTGGTTCCTGTTGTCTCAGGTCTCTTCCCGTGTACTCTCAGGTGGTTCCTGTTGTCTCAGGTCTCTTTCCTTGTAGTCGCTCATTGACATGCTGTGAGAACGAGGAGGTGTGCCGTTGGGTCCCCTTGTTTCTCTCCATATTTCTTTCCCCCCCCCCCTTGTCTTTCGCTATAAATACGGAGTTACCGATCCGTGTCAGATGACATTGCGTTCTATATTGACCTAAGTATCCATATGAAATTTGTGAGTTCGCGACAATGGGTGGGGGCTACCCTGATGCATGAGATCATCCTGGTTGTGACCTACTTATAAGGAATTTTATAATCCCGATGGAAGAAGAAGCCCATTGCGATCCTTGGTTCATTTAGAATTCGAACGGTCCAGAGAAGTCATGTCTGCAGGCTTTTTGTCCATGCCCTCGGCTATGGGAAATTAATTGTGATACATCTGGAGGGCTTAACCACTGGTGTTCTGTCCCACCCCTCTTTTGTCTATTTTACGCCCTGATGAAGGTGTAGCCCCGGCTGGGGCAACTCACCGAAACGCGCGTTGGCGTTTTTCTTGCGGGGGCAGCTGGATTATTCTCATCCCTACCCCTTGATGACTTGTATTTCTCTTTGTCATCTGATCATCGTGTGGCTATTATGTTCTATTTTTAACTTTTTGTATGCTTTGTTATTATGATGTGTGTTATGTTGAGTTAGTCGATGAAGTTTGGGAATGTATGATGATATGAATGCTTTGTTGTAAGTAGGTGTGTGGGACGTCATGTATATATATGTTTTTGTTTGAACTGTATTATTAATTATCAATCATTGTTATTACTGTGATGTGTATTTATCAACTGTCGAAATGATTATGGATTTAATAATAATAAAAAAAGTTTTTCTACTGTTTTTTTGTATAAATTGATATTATTATCCATTTGTCCTTCATTTGCTCCAGGGATAGAGTATGTACAGTAGGATCCTGTTATAGGGCCAGGTGTTGATCAGACGGGGCAGGTTATTTCTTGTTTATTTGGTGTTCCTCTTTCCTTGTAGTCTGAGGGTGGTTCCTGCTGTCTCAGGTTTCTTTCCTTGTAGTCTCAGGGTGGTTCCTGCTGTCTCAGGTCTCTCTCCGAGTAGTCTCAGGGTGGTTCCTGCTGTCTCGGGTCTCTCCCCGAGTAGTCTTAGGGTGGTTCCTGCTGTCTCAGGTCTCTTCTCGTGTAGTCTCAGGGTGGTTCCTGTTGTCTCAGGTCTCTTTCCTTGTAGTCTCAGGGTGGTTCCTGCTGTCTCAGGTCTCTCCCCGAGTAGTCTCCGGGTGGTTCTCTCTGTCTTAGATCTCCTTTCTACAGCTCAGGTGTTGGACGTGCTGTCACAAAGCTCCTCAGTTACACCCAAGGGCTGACTTTGCTGTCTCAGGTCTCTTCCAGTGTCGTCTCAGGGAGATTCCTGCTGTCTCTGGTCTCCTCCCTTGCAGTCTCAGGGTGTTTCTGCTGCCTCAAAAACCCTCCCAGCAGCTCAAGTGTTCAATCTGCTGTGTCAAAGCGCCTTACTTACACCAAAGCGCTGGTTCTGCTGTCTCGTTCTTCTATGCGGTACATCTTTGAAACTCGAGAGTGTCTCGTGCGGCTCTTACAGGTGCTCCCTGAGAGATGCCCGCCTCAGGTTCCAAGGAAGGGCAGGGCACCGCTCTGTAGCTAAGTACTATCTATAATTATTTGATTATAATTGTATTACAAAACTGCCTGTTCAGTCTTCTGCATCAAAGCGTTGCACGAGGGCACGAAAAATCAATGACTGACAGGAAACGGTCCCCTGGGGCTCCTTGCTACTGCCAGCAGCTATGAAAAGAGGCCCTGTGGCTAGCTGTGACTGTCAGCCAATGGGAGCGTGTCCTGACTTCCGGTGGCACTGACTGCCAACCTATTGAAACAGACCCTGTCGCTAGCTGTGACTGTCAGCCTATAGCAGTGTGTTCTGACTTCCTGTGGCACTGGCGGCCAACCTATTGAAATAGGCTCTGTGTCTAGCTGTGACTGTCAGCCAATGGGAGCGTGTCCTGACTTCCTATGGCACTGGCGGCCATCCTATTGAAACAGGCCCTGTGGCTAGCTGTGACTGTCAGCCTATGTGAGTGTGTCCTGACTTACTGTGGCACTGGCGGCCATCCTATAGAAACACGCCCTCTGTCTAGCTGTACCTTCCACCCTATAGCAGCATGTCCTGATATTCTATGGCACTAACTGTCAGTCTGTGGAAATAGTTTCTCTAGCTACCTGTGTCCTCCAGCCTATGAAAGCGTGTTCTGGCGTCATATGACTGCCAGCCTATGGGAACAGGCCCTCTGGCTAGCTGTGCCTGCCAGCCTATGACAGTGTGTCCTGATATCCTGTGGCATTGGCTTCCAACCTGTAAAAATAGCTTCATTAGGTGCTTGTGTTGTGCCAACCTATGGAAGCATGCTATAAGAACAAGTCCTGTATGACTGCCAGCCTGTGCGTCCGTGTCCTGACTTCCTATTGTAAAGACTGATATCCTATAAGAACAAAGCCTGTGGGTCCCTGTGACGGCCAGCCTGCGCGTCCGTGTCCTGACTTCCTATGGTAAAGACTGATATCCTATAAGAACAAAGCCTGTGGGTCCCTGTGACGGCCAGCCTGCCCGTCCGTATCCTGACTTCCCACGGTAAATACTGATATCCTATAAGAACAAAGCCTGTGGGTCCCTGAGACGGCCAGCCTGCCCGTCCGTGTCCTGACTTCCTACGGTAAATACTGACATCCTATAAGAACAAGTCCTGTGGCTCCCTGTGACGGCCAGCCTGCGCGTCCGTGTCCTGACTTCCTACGGTAAATACTGATATCCTATAAAAACAAGTCCTGTGGTCCCTGTGACGGCCAGCCTGCGCGTCCGTGTCCTGACTTCCTACGGTAAATACTGATATCCTATAAGAACAAAGCCTGTGGGTCCCTGTGACTGCCAGCCTGCGCGTCCGTATCCTGACTTCCTACGGTAAATACTGATATCCTATAAGAACAAAGCCTGTGGGTCCCTGTGACGGCCAGCCTGCCCGTCCGTGTCCTGACTTCCTACGGTAAATATTGATATCCTAGAAGAACAAGTCCTGGGGGTCCCTGTGACGGCCAGCCTGCCCGTCCGTGTCCTGACTTCCTATGGTAAATACTGATATCCTATAAGAACAAAGCCTGGGGGTCCCTGTGACGGCCAGCCTGCCCGTCCATGTCCTGACTTCCTACGGTAAATACTGATATCCTATAAGAACAAGTCCTGTGGGTCCCTGTGACGTGACGCCAGCCTGCGCGTCCGTGCCCTGACTTCCTACGGTAAATACTGATATCCTATAAGAACAAGGCCTGTGGGTCCCTGTGACTGCCTGCGCGTCCGTGTCCTTGGTGATGACTGACAGACAGGAGGCTAGTCCTTGTACCCTATCACTCCTTGGTGAGGACTGACAGACAGCAGGCTAGTCCCTGTACCCTATCGCTCCTTGGTGATGAGTGACAGACAGGAGGCTAGTCCTTGTACCCTATCGCTCCTAGGTGAGGACTGACAGACAGGAGGCTCGTCCTTGTACCCTATCGCTCCTTGGTGATGACTGACAGACAGGAGGCTAGCCCTTGTGCCCTATCACTCCTTGGTGAGGACTGACAGACAGGAGGCTCGTCCTTGTACCCTATCACTCCTTGGTGATGAGTAGCAGACAGGAGGCTAGCCCTTGTACCCTATCACTCCTTGGTGAGGACTGAAAGACAGGAGGCTCGTCCTTGTACCCTATCACTCCTTGGTGATGAGTGACAGACAGGAGGCTCGTCCTTGTACCCTATCACTCCTTGGTGATGAGTGACAGACAGGAGGCTCGTCCTTGTACCCTAGCACTCCTTGGTGATGAGTGACAGACAGGAGGCTAGTCCTTGTACCCTAGCACTCCTTGGTGATGAGTGACAGACAGGAGGCTAGCCCTTGTACCCTATCACTCCTTGGTGAGGACTGACAGACAGGAGACTAGCCCTTGTACCCTATCACTCCTTGGTGAGGACTGACAGACAGAAGGCTCGTCCTTGTACCCTATCACTCCTTGTTGATGAGTGACAGACAGGAGGCTCGTCCTTGTACCCTATCACTCCTTGGTGATGAGTGACAGACAGGACGCTAGCCCTTGTACCCTATCACTCCTTGGTGAGGACTGACAGACAGGAGGCTCGTCCTTGTACCCTATCACTCCATGGTGAGGACTGACAGATAGGAGGCTAGCCCTTGTACCCTATCACTCATGGTGAGGACTGACAGATGGGAGGCTAGCCCTTGTACCCTATCACTCCTTGGTGAGGACTGACAGACAGGAGGCTCGTCCTTGTACCCTATCACTCCTTGGTGATGAGTGACAGACAGGAGGCTAGCTCTTGTACCCTATCACTCCTTGGTGAGGACTGAAAGACAGGAGGCTCATCCTTGTACCCTATCACTCCTTGGTGATGAGTGATAGACAGGAGGCTCGTCCTTGTACCCTATCACTCCTTGGTGAGGACTGACAGACAGGAGGCTCGTCCTTGTACCCTATCACTCCTTGGTGATGAGTGACAGACAGGAGGCTAGCCCTTGTACCCTATCACTCCTTGGTGATGAGTGACAGACAGGAGGCTAGCCCTTGTACCCTATCACTCCTTGGTGAGGACTGACAGACAGGAGGCTCGTCCTTGTACCCTATCACTCCTTGGTGATGAGTGACAGACAGGGGGCTAGCCCTTGTACCCTATCACTCCTTGGTGAGGACTGACAGACGGGAGGCTAGCCCTTGTGCCCTATCACTCCTTGGTGAGGACTGACATACAGGAGGCTCGTCCTTGTACCCTATCACTCCTTGGTGATGAGTGACAGACAGGAGGCTAGCCCTTGTACCCTATCACTCCTTGGTGAGGACTGAAAGACAGGAGGCTCGTCCTTGTACCCTATCACTCCTTGGTGATGAGTGACAGACAGGAGGCTAGTCCTTGTACCCTAGCACTCCTTGGTGAGGACTGACAGACAGGAGGCTCGTCCTTGTACCCTATCACTCCTTGGTGAGGACTGACAGACAGGAGGCTCGTCCTTGTACCCTATCACTCCTTGGTGATGAGTGACAGACAGGAGGCTAGCCCTTGTACACTATCACTCCTTGGTGATGAGTGACAGACGGGAGGCTAGCCCTTGTACCCTATCACTCCTTGGTGAGGACTGAAAGACGGGAGGCTAGCCCTTGTACCCTATCACTCCTTGGTGAGGACTGACAGACAGGAGACTAGCCCTTGTACCCTAGCACTCCTTGGTGATGACTGACAGACGGGAGGCTAGCCCTTGTGCCCTATCACTCCTTGGTGCGGACTGACAGACAGGAGACTAGCCCTTGTACCCTAGCACTCCTTGGTGATGACTGACAGACAGGAGGCTAGTCCTTGTACCCTATCACTCCTTGGTGAGGACTGACAGACAGGAGGCTCGTCCTTGTACCCTATCACTCCTTGGTGAGGACTGACAGACAGGAGACTAGCCCTTGTACCCTAGCACTCCTTGGTGATGACTGAGACAGGAGGCTAGCCCTTGTGCCCTATCACTCCTTGGTGAGGACTGACAGACAGGAGGCTCGTCCTTGTACCCTATCACTCCTTGGTGATGAGTGACAGACAGGAGGCTCGTCCTTGTACCCTATCACTCCTTGGTGAGGACTGACAGACAGGAGGCTCGTCCTTGTACCCTAGCGCTCCTTGGTGATGAGTGACAGACAGGAGGCTCGTCCTTGTACCCTATCGCTCCTTGGTGATGAGTGACAGACAGGAGGCTCGTCCTTGTGCCCTATCGCTCCTTGGTGAGGACTGACAGACGGGAGGCTCGCCCTTGTGCCTTATCACTCCTTGGTGATGACTGACAGATGGGAGGCTCGTCCTTGTACCCTATCACTCCTTGGTGAGGACTGACAGACAGGAGGCTCGTCCTTGTACCCTATCACTCCTTGGTGAGGACTGACAGACAGGAGGCTCGCCCTTGTGTCCTATCGCTCGTGGGTGAGGACTGACAGACAGGAGGCTCGCCCTTGTGCCCTATCGCTCCTTGGTGAGGACTGACAGACAGGAGGCTTGTCCTTGTACCCTATCACTCCTTGGTGAGGACTGACAGACAGGAGGCTCGTCCTTGTACCCCATCACCCCTTGGTGATGAGTGATAGACAGGAGGCTCGTCCTTGTACCCTATCACTCCTTGGTGAGGACTGACAGACAGGAGACTAGCCCTTGTACCCTAGCACTTGTGAAAGGCAGCGAGTCTTCTAAGACTCTCAATGCTGCCCGGTGCAGGGTTCCACCTCTAATTCACTTTGGGTTCGCTATCAAAATAATGAGGCAAGCGCTGGAAACTGGAAGACAAGAAAAAGGTTTATTTCTCATGAGGAGATCACGTCAACTGCAGACACCGGGATGTCTGAGGGAAGTGTTCTGCTGATAACTCCTTTGGCTCTTCTTTTATACAGGTTTGACACAATGCATTTGTTTCATTAACATGGTTACACAAGCTTGGGGTCCCCGCCCCGGGCAGGTTGTCACACAAGCCCAACAGTAATTCTCTTCCCACCCAGGTCAAACAGACAATCTTACCTTGCAGCTGGACCTTGCTTCAGGGTCTAAAACATGTGAGACCGGCCAGATCCAAGAGTCCGTTCTGTTGATAAAAACAGGTCCCATTGTTGGTTACAACAAGTCTTGCTGTTTGCAGTGCAATAAATCATGTTGCAAGAGTCTTTTTGGTGTTTGGAACCTGTTTGTGTAACTAGGTGCAGTGAGGGGTAGAGTGTCCAAAGGTTTGCCTGAAAACAGAGATGAGAGGAAAACGAGTTTGTGGCAGCAAGTGGCGCTGAGGTTTGTTGTGGCAATAGAGTTTATAGCCCCCAGCACACATACCAGGTCGGTCAGAGGGTCAGAGGGATGCTAGTAAGGGCAGGGTGAAACAAAGGTGACCAACAGAGTACAAAATGGCTGTGATAGATCAAAATGACTGCAACTTATGTGCACATAGAATTCCACCAGACAAGATGGCGCAGGTAATGTTCACGACTGTCGTTTTGCTTTTAACAGTGGCCCCTTTGAACATAACTAGCCAGCTTGTCAGTCTATTTCGATCTCCATAATGTCCCGTATCTCTTGATCATACATTACTCTCATTTTTGTTAGCCGAGTGTCCATAGTCTTAGGGTGCAAGGTAGTTATGCAAAGAGAACACAAAGGTGGTATACAGTGTATACCCAAACAACAACCACATATTGTCAATACTGGGACCAAGAGAATCATTGATATTTTCCAACCCCACTGCTTCAAGATGCCCCAAAGCCAACTTCCAATTGTCCAAGTCTCTGATCCTTGATGAATTTCTGAAGATAGTCTATGGAGATGTTCGATTGCTTCATAGACAGAAGGTGAATTATCAGGAATGTATACACAGCAGCTGGCACCGATGATGCGGCATGCTCCTCCACGGTCCGCTAGTACCACGTCCAGGACCATGCGATTTTGCAGGGTAACCAGACGGATCGCTTGGAGCTCAGCAGTGTGTTGGTGAGGATGCCAGCAGTGACGTTCAGGGCGGTCTCTACCGCTTGGGACAGATGTCTGATGGCTCGGCTGTTTGCCATCGGACCCCATAGCGGGACGAGACATTTTGCTGCGTCGAGGAACTGTGATGAGGCAGAATCTGCTTGATCAATGTCTTTAGAACGCTTTTCTCGATGATGCTCTGCAGGGGCTGTGTAGGTTGGTGGCAAAACAAAGGCGATGTAGCACGTGCCCCCCCAGTTTCTTGGGAGCCAGGTGTAGGCTTTGGTTCCACAAACAAAGTACATATTGGGTGATGCAACAAGCGCTGGGGGGTTGGCAGTGTTCAAAGTCCTTACAATGCTACAGGTGCTGTGACCCACATTCTTAGTCCCACTGCCTTCAATGCATACAAGGCCAGAGACGTTCACCACAGATAGGGCCACAGTCAGTGTTGCAGCAGTTCTTTTCTTCAGGTAGGAAAATGTGGCTCTGTTAGGATTATTGAACACTTGCATTTCCACTCGCTTCTTTGGAGGGGACATTAATCTGGAATGTCGCATTGAAGGTGTGAGGGCAGAAGGGGGCGGCTGTCCTTCCTGTTTTGTTTCGCCAGAACTCGTTGTAGAACTGGGCGATTGTTCCGTCGGAAGTGGCATTGTCTTTGTAACTTTCTTGTAGGAGCATCATCCAGGCAAGGCAAGATCCGTGAATAGAAAAGGGCGAAGGGATGAAAGGGATGGAATGTTCAGTGGCATGTGGTAACAGCCCACAGACCCAACAGTTGGTAGCATTGGTGGCAAGATTGTGCTGGTGCAACATCTGCACGAAAGAATTATTCCAGAATTCTTTGCGTCGTTCTCGGAGATGTGGCGGTAGTGATACCAGGTAGTGTTCTTTCTTGGTGGTTGGTTGCATGGTGGGTGACAATGTTCTGTATGCAGGTGCATTCTCTTCAATGATCCAGAGTGCGACCATTAGCAGGAGACATGTGAGAAATGCGGCTACAAGTGCAATTGTCTTTGTGCTGTGCAGGTTAGCAGTCTTGGTGTCTTTGCGGTGGTTTTGCAGGTGTTCAGTTTCTTCCATCATCTTCGAGGAGCTCAACAACTGTTAGGACCACAGACTTTTGTCTGGCGCTTTCCTGGTAGCGTTGTTTGACTGTGCTACCGATCTGAGACCTTGACTTAGTTAGTGGCCTGGTCGTTGGAGCTCCCTCCTTTCGTCGATCTTAGGTTGTACCCTTTCCTGGATGGCACCGTGGGGTCGGGAAATTCTGATAGTTCGAGGGTGTCTTCTTGTGGGTAGCAACTCAGAGCTGGTCGGTCTCTCGCGAGTACTTCCTCTTGCACCTCCACCCCTTCACAGGTTGCCAGGGTTGGAGGGACTCGTTTGCAGTGATGGGCATGCAGCCAGTTTCGTTTTCCTTCCACTCGGAGGGCAGTTCGGGTGGTGATCAGGACTTGCCAGGGGCCCGTCCACCTAGGCTCCAGATTCTTCGTTCTTTGGAAGTTGCGAATCAATACACGGCCGCCTGGCTTTATTTCATGTCCCGGGCCCCTGGATACGTCAGGCAAGGCTTGCTGCACCTGTTGGTGGATAATTGTTAGCTCGTTTGTCAATTTATGCAAGTAATCCGACATTAATATGTTCGGGACATCGTTAATGGAGGTGGGTCTTGGTGCCGCCCAAAAGCTCATAGGCCTGCCGAAGACCACCTCATACGGGGTCAGTCGGTGTTTGGTTGGGGTGGAGCACATCGATAACAATGCCAATGGGAGGGCGTCGGGCCATTTCAACCCGGTCGTGGCAACTATTTTGGCTAGTTTTAGTTTCATTGTGTCTCTCTACCAGGCCCGCTGATTGGGGGTGGAAGACGGCATGGAACTTTTGTTTTACCCCCAACCCTCTCAGTATGTTCTGTATCACCTCGGCTACGAAGTGGGGGCCGTTGTCGCTCCATAAAATTCTGCAAAGGCCGTATCGGGGGAAGAATTCTTTCAGCAATACTTTTGCAGTGGCTAAGGCGGTATTGTCGCGGGTGGGATATGCCTCCACCCATTTGCTAAAAGCGCACACAACCACCAGGACATATTTTAGACCAAGGCATCTCTCTAGTTGAATGTAATCCATTTGAAGGATTTCAAAGGGGTGGTCAGGGACTCCTAACCCTCCCCTTGGTACTACTGTCCCCTTCCCTGGGTTGTGTTGTAGGCAGACTATACATTGTTGTACTAGGCGTTTTGCAGATTCTGCTATCTTGACGTTATGCCATACTCTGGTGATTAGTTCAATCATGGGGGTGGAGCCTATGTGTGCTGGTAAATGTGCCATGGTCAATATGGGGATGAGGTAGGCATTGGGTAACAGCCATTTATTTCCGTCTTTAGTTCTCCAGCAATCTTCCTCGTCTTTTAGTCCCACCTTTTCCCACTCGGTCAATTCGTCTTGTGTGCTTGTAGTCTGTATGTCCCTTACAGTGGTCCTAGCGTCAGTCCATCGTTCAGCTTGTGACCTGGTCACATACATTCGTGTCGTAGTACTGTCTCCTGCCGTGGCTCGGGCAGTAACGTCTGCTAGTGCATTTCCCTGTCCAATGAGATCAGTCACTTTCCTATGTGCTTGGCATTTTATCACTGCTAACTTCTTGGGGAGGAGGACTGCTTGCGTCAAGGCGGAGAGTAAATCTCCATGCAGGATGGGTGTACCGTGGGAAGTCAGGAACCCTCTTTCTTTCCATAAGATCCCAAAATGGTGAACCACCCCGAAGGCATATTGGCTGTCGGTGTATATGTTAACTGTCGTGTCAGTCGCTAAGATACATGCTCGTGTGAGGGCAATGAGTTCTGCAGCCTGGGCTGAACGTTGGGGAATACGGGCTGTTTCCAGAACGGTTCGGGCTGTGGTGACAGCGTATGCAGCTGAGGTGGTGCCGTCGGGAGTTTGATGCACGAACCATCCACCCATAGTTCTCCATCTGGTTCTAGAAAGGCGGTGTCTCTGAGATCTATTCTACTCTTTGTTTGTTCATCGGTTAGTGTCACACAGTCGTGTAGTGGAGTCACGCTAGGATCATTTTCGGGTAGGGGTAACAGTGTGGCTGGATTGAGGGTGGTGCATTGCTTTAGGGTAATGTGCGGTGCTAGCAGGGTCAACTCATATCCTGTCAGTCGGGCGCTAGTCAAGTGTTGGGTTTTGGTCTGGTTTAGTAGTGTGTCGACTGCATGGGGTACTAAAACAGTGACTGGATTGGAGAGTACTATTCCTTCGCTCTGGCGTATCGATACTGCTGCAGCTGCCACAGCGCGCAGGCACGCTGGCAGCGCTCTGGCTACTGGATCGAGGGTGGCAGAGAAATATGCACAAGGGCGTTGTTTGTGACCAATTGATTGTGTTAGGACAGACAATGCACATCCTTCCCTCTCGTGCGTGTAGAGGAAGAATGGTTTGGAGTAATCCGGGGTTCCTAGGACAGGCGCTGAACAAAGGGCATTGCGTAGTTCTTTAAAGGCTGACTGGCATTCGGGGGTCCAGGGGAGAGGTGAGGGGATGTCTTTAGTTAGGAGGGAGAGAAGGGGTTTGACAATGAGGCTAAAGTTCGGTAACCACTGTGGGCAAAATGAAGTGAGACCTATCAAAGAGCGGACTTGTTTCTGATCTTTGGGGACAGGGGTGTCTAGAATTGTCTGGATCCTGTCAGGCGTGAGTTTCCTCCCTTCTTTGGATAAAAGGTGACCCAAATAGGTCACTTGTGATTTACAGAACTGCAATTTCTTTCGGGAGACCTTGTGACCATTCTCAGCAAGAAAATGGAGTAGTTTGATGGTGGCTGTGACGGCTATTGGTATGGTGTCCGCTGCTAGAAGGATGTCGTCTACATATTGTATTAGTGCCACTCCATCTGGCAATTGTATGGCGTCCAACTGTCTTTTAAGCGCCTGGCTATAGATGCTTGGGCTCTCAGTGTACCCCTGAGGTGCTCTGCAAAATCTGTACGAACGGGAGTTTAGGGTGAATCCAAATAGATAGCGGCTGTCCTTGTGTATAGGTATGGAAAATAATGCGTTTTTGAGGTCAATTACAGTGAAGGTGGTGGCAGTGGAGGGGATTAAAGTCAAAATTGTCGTGATGTCGGAAACTACTGGGTATTGTGGCACTACGATTTTGTTTATCTCCCGCAGGTCAATGATGAAGCGGTAGGCTTTTCCGTCTCCCTCTCCCTGTCTCTTTACAATCGGTAGTATGGGACTGTTACAAACGTTGCTCACTACTTCCTCTACCACCCCTGCCTCTACCAAAGAGTGTATGATCTCTGTCAGTGCCTTCTCACCCTCTGGCGATATTTTGTACTGCGGTACTTTCGGTAGGGTTGCGTCCTGTCGTATTGTTACGTGTACTGGGTCAATCATCATTCGTCCCACGTCTGGATCAGCCCTAGCCCATAAGTGTGATGGCAAAGTGTCCAGTAGGGATGCGTCAGTCTCGGAGATGGGAAACATGTGCTGAGAAGGGTTCTCTCTATGGCGCTGGGGGTTGTCATACAGGACGACACGCACTCCGTCTGGTGAGCATCTGATAGTCGCATGGAAGTGTTTCAAAAGGTCGAGACCCATAATGGCGTCTGGGGTGTTGGAAGAGAGGAGGAATGTTGTTTCGACGCTATTGTTGTCAAGGTTAAAAGGGATCGGTCGGGACAAAGGGTTGGTGGAGGGCTTACCGTCAAATCCTATTGAGGTCACATGTGAGCCTGACAAGGGTGCCCTTGGAATCAGTCGTTTGGATAGTGCACTATGTGTTGCTCCCGTGTCTACTAGAAATGGCGACTTTGTGCCCAGGACCTCAGCGGTAACATAAGGGCCTTGCTGATCAACATAGAGCTCGACTGGATCCCTCCCTTGCCCCTGGCTGTCCTATGCAAAGTCGTACGTATTGTCATAATCTGTCTGTTGGTACTGATTCTGTTTGGGATGGTCAAATGTGTTCACTCTTCCTGGCCTTTCCTCGCTTGCTTCACTCGCGTACCCTCTCCCACGTCCTCTTCCTCTCTGTCCACTTGCTATTTCCCTCGCCCCTCTGCCCCTACCAGCTCCTAACAAAGCCGGGCATTGGGTTTTCCAGTGTCCATATTCTTTGCAAAATGCACATTGATCCTGTCCTAGGTCTTGGCATCCTACATATGATGTCGATGAATTGTTTCTAGGTGGCTGTACTCTAGGGGTATTCTGCTGGTATCCTCCCCTATATTGCTCCCTTCCTGTATTCGCCCCTGGAGTTGTGCTACCATTACCCTTTCCTTCAAGTCCTTCTTTTTCCTTTCTGTAGCCCTGTCATTTTCGTTTTTCTGATGCTCATAGTACTGGGCCATTTGGAGAATGGCCGCCGGTTTAGATGCTGCCCAACTACTTTCGCTGGCTTGTAATTTCTGGGATACATCTGGCAGTAGTCCTTTGACATAGTTCTGCACAAATAAGTGGTGTCCGGTTGCGGTGGACATGTCTTGTCCACTGTAATCGGAGAACACCGTTTCAAATCTGGAGAAATACTCTGAGACATCCTCTTGTGGTTTCTGGCGGCACGCGGTTACTATGGACCAGTCTATCTTTTCTCTGGGATCAGCGTTTTCACTTTCTGCACTATTTTGTCAGGGAGGTCCAATATTGCTTTAACCGGTTTTTGACCAGGGTTCCGCTGTTTATCTAATGTGTTGAGTTGTTCCCAGGTATGACCAAGCAGTTCGGTATGGTCTATTTTCCTAATCTGTTTCCACACATCTGCTGGCAAACATAACCCGAAGAACAAGTCTATGTCGGCAAGTGTCATTATTGTTGATCCCAGAGCGGTACCTAGCTCGGTGTAAAAGGCGGTGGGGTTCTTTCGTAAATCCGGTAAAGATTTACGGAACGTCAAAATGTCCTGTCTGTCCCATGGTTGATACACCCAATTGTAGACCACCCTTCCTCTAGCGTCTTGATGGTTCATATCGTCATGAGTCCCTTGTCCTCTAGGAGGTACCCAATAAGGGGCAGCTTCTTTTATCGGCATCAGGCTATCTGGTTTTTCCACCGGGGGTCCTGCTATCTTAGATGTCCTGTCCTTATCTATCCGTCCTTGTTCCACGAGGTGACGGAATACCTCCAGTGTGGATGAAAAGAGTTCTGTAACATCGTTGTCGCCTTCATCTCCGGTGTCTACCTTCCTATAGAGAGCCACTAGCCGCTCGGGCCCTACATCTTGGTACTTCTCTTCATATGCAGTAAGCGTGTGGTAACAGAGACGTACAATAAAGTATCGTTTGCGGTTTTCAACATAGGAGTTGCATATGTCAGTTACATACTCTTCTGTCTCCTTCCTATCTATGAGGGATTTAACTATTTTATCAATGCCTGCTCGCTCATTTTTACTTAATCGCGGGACCCTGGGCGCTCCTTTTTCTTTTGATCCTACCTCTACTACTGTATCCTTTGATGAGGCATTTGGTGTGGGTGACTCGGTGGGAGCAGAGGCGGTGGAGACTGAGGCGATCGTGCCATCTCCGGCTATACTTTGGTGGTCCTGGCGTTGTGCTACGGGATGAGTAGGGGCGTAAGGGGGTGGCATGTATATGATTGGGGGACCTAACAATAAATCATCATCTACCCTTTGTTTTGCTGGTAACTTGGGGTAAAGAGTCGAGGGCGTTCTAACAGGGCATTGACCTGATATTTTTGATTCCTGTTCCTTTTTATCGATTTCCTTTTCTTTTAGTTTTTCTTCTAATCTTTTACAGGCTTGGTAAGCTGATTTTCGCGTTTCTTTATCTTGTCTAGCTTCGTCCCTTTTCTTTCTTTGAGCTGCCTCTTTTCGCCATAGACCAAAACTGTCAAACATGGCTGGTCTAGTTTTCTTTTTGTGGAGAGCTAATTCCAACGTTTCTATTTTAGCGGGATCGAAAGATCCCGTCAGTGGCCACTGATTTACCCGGTCCTTCCTAGTGTATTTATGCCATAGTTTGCTATAAGCTACGGTGGCTAATCCATACTTTACGTACATGTCCTTGTTAGGGGTGCCTTCCGGCGGTGCCGGCTGACTGACCTCTAATGAACGGTCGGGTCCAAAACAATTACAATCAAACAATCTAGAGAAAACAGGCATGACGTATTTATCGGTCAAAAATGAATATCTCAATCAATCAATTTAGACAAAAAGTCTGCACTACCTGTCCTTCGCTGCCTGCAAAGAGAGAGAATATTCCTATTCTTCGTTGTTTGCAAGCAGGGAAATGTCACAAATAACTCAATAAAAAAAAAGGAATACTAGTATTTCAATCAAACTATTCAATCAATCAATCAATTTAAGTCGGTTTTTTTCACGACCTTACCCGGACCGTATGGACAGTTCTTCGTCCTCCCCTTCCAGCGCCTGGTTGTCCTCTCACTCCAACAATCAATGCGGCGTTCCTCTAAGGTCCCAGTCAGGACCGCAGGTCACTCGAGAGAGGTCCGTTCGGAACCGGTGAAGTTCAGTCGATCGGCAGCCAGACAAGGGTCTTCTCAGGCAGGTATACCCCAATCGTTTAGTCGTTCACTCCGTCGTTAGGACCTCTCTACCGGACCCACGCGTCGCTGATGGGTCCCAACGTTTGGGTGCCAATTTGTGAAAGGCAGCGAGTCTTCTAAGACTCTCAATGCTGCCCGGTGCAGGGTTCCACCTCTAATTCACTTTGGGTTCGCTATCAAAATAATGAGGCAAGCGCTGGAAACTGGAAGACAAGAAAAAGGTTTATTTCTCATGAGGCGATCACGTCAACTGCAGACACCGGGATGTCTGAGGGAAGTGTTCTGCTGATAACTCCTTTGGCTCTTCCTTTTATACAGGTTTGACACAATGCATTTGTTTCATTAACATGGTTACACAAGCTTGGGGTCCCCGCCCGGGCAGGTTGTCACACAAGCCCAACAGTAATTCTCTTCCCACCCAGGTCAAACAGACAATCTTATCTTGCAGCTGGACCTTGCTTCAGGGTCTAAAACATGTGAGACCGGCCAGATCTAAGAGTCCGTTCTGTTGATAAAAACAGGTCCCATTGTTGGTAACAACAAGTCTTGCTGTTTGCAGTGCAATAAATCATGTTGCAAGAGTCTTTTTGGTGTTTGGAACCTGTTTGTGTAACTAGGTACAGTGAGGGGTAGAGTGTCCAAAGGTTTGCCTGAAAACAGAGATGAGAGGAAAAACGAGTTTGTGGCAGCAAGTGGTGCTGAAGTTTGTTGTGGCAATAGAGTTTATAGCCCCCAGCACACATACCAGGTCGGTCAGAGGGTCAGAGGGATGCTAGTAAGGGCAGGGTGAAACAAAGGTGACCAACAGAGTACAAAATGGCTGTGATAGATCAAAATGACTGCAACTTATGTGCACATAGAATTCCACCAGACAAGATGGCGCAGGTAATGTTCACGACTGTCGTTTTGCTTTTAACACACTCCTTGGTGATGACTGAGACGGGAGGCTAGCCCTTGTGCCCTATCACTCCTTAGTGAGGACTGACAGACAGGAGGCTCGTCCTTGTACCCTATCACTCCTTGGTGAGGACTGACAGACAGGAGGCTCGTCCTTGTACCCTATCACTCCTTGGTGAGGACTGAAAGACGGGAGGCTCGTCCTTGTACCCTATCACTCCTTGGTGAGGACTGACAGACGAGAGGCTCGACCTTGTACCCTATCACTCCTTGGTGAGGACTGACAGACATGAGGCTAGGCCTTGTACCCTATCACTCCGTGGTGATGACTGACAGACGGGAGGCTAGCCCTTGTACCCTATCACTCCTTGGTGATGACTGACAGACGGGAGGCTAGCCCTTGTACCCTATCACTTCTTGGTGAGGACTGACAGACAGGAGGCTAGCCCTTGTACCCTATCACTCCTTGGTGAGGACTGACAGACAGGAGGCTCGTCCTTGTACCCTATCACTCCTTGGTGAGGACTGACAGACAGGAGGCTCGTCCTTGTACCCTATCACTCCTTGGTGAGGACTGACAGACAGGAGGCTCGTCCTTGTACCCTAGCACTACTTGGTGATGAGTGACAGACAGGAGGCTGGTCCTTGTACCCTATCGCTCCTTGGTGATGAGTGACAGACGGGAGGCTCGTCCTTGTGCCCTATCGCTCCTTGGTGATGAGTGACAGACAGGAGGCTTGTCCTTGTGCCCTATCGCTCCTTGGTGAGGACTGACAGATGGGAGGCTCGCCCTTGTGCCTTATCACTCCTTGGTGATGACTGACAGACGGGAGGCTCGTCCTTGTACCCTATCACTCCTTGGTGAGGACTGACAGACAGGAGGCTCGTCCTTGTACCCTATCACTCCTTGGTGAGGACTGACAGACAAGAGGCTCGCCCTTGTGCCCTATCGCTTCTTGGTGAGGACTGACAGACAGGAGGCTCGTCCTTGTACCCTATCACTCCTTGGTGAGGTCTGACTGCCCTTGGCTGTCTGTCACTCCTTGGTGATGAGTGACAAGCGGGAGGCTCGCCCTTGGCTGTCTGTCACTCCTTGGTGAGGACTGACAGACAGGAGGCTCGCCCTCGGCTGTGTCACTCTGGTCATTAGTACCCTTTGCCCCTCCCACATCTTCCTACCAGCACCTGATTTATGTAGTGGGCCTGACTGACTTCTGACCTTTGAGTCCTGTGGGTCATAGTTCACGTCAGTGCCCAGACACTGACCTTGCACAGTGACAGCTGCTCCCGCCCCTCACTAGACCTCAGTACGAGGCGCCGGCCGGACCGGTCCACAGAGGGCTTCAGAAGTGACCCTGCACTCACGGGGTGCCGTGATGCACAGCATAAGCACGCCTCGCTGCACGTGCCATCCAAGGAGGCATGCTTGGAACTCTTCTGGTCGCCTTCTTATGGGGACTCAGCTTTGACCAATCGCCCTTCACCTAGTCAGTGATGCAAGCATGGCATAGCTAATGATCTGCACATAGGGTTAAGTGATCCCCAAAAAAACAAGCATTTGCAAAGCCAACAGTTCTGGCTTTTGTCAGGAGAAGTGTTTGGTAATAGTAGGGGCTTGGTAAGCCTTTGTGTCCTCGCCCCAGCTGTTGTAGAAACAACATTACTACTAACATTCCCTAGTGAATTAATACCTTGGCTAACAACAAAGTGGGAGGGGAAGAAGGGCTGCTTGGCGGGATGGGCTGCAGCGGTGGAGTTATCCTCAAGAAAACTGTTCTGAAAAGGAGTCACAAAGTAAAGGTTGCACTCCAGATGTGAACTTACAAGGTATAAACATGCAGACACTGGATCCTTTTGACTGACGAGGGCGGTAAAGGTAGAATGCTGGGTGGGGGTCCATGGACGGTTGGCTGCTCATGGGGGCTTGACTGACCGCAGGAGATATTCACTAGACCGGGCCACATGCTCTGCGTGTCAGGGATTGGTTGCGGCGTGGGTTTCTACATAGGGTCTGGCCACAGGACAGGTCCCGCAGCTAAACATCCTCCGCCTCCCACAGCAAAAGGCCGTGCTCAGCGTGGTGTTGGTCACCAGTGGGGGGTTTCGGCATAGCCAGAGCCTGCGGCCAAAGCCCCGTCGGGCATAGACGAAAGCTTTGCGGGCAGCACGCTGGCCACAGACATATCATAACAAGATATTACTTTGCGTTTAAAACCCCCCAGGAATTCACCATTTATATGAAACTTAATATAACTCGCACTGCTATCATTCCGTTCTTATGTCCTCGCATATTACATCACCGATAACATCTGAAATCTATGCCTGTGCAAGTTATGCTTAGATCAGTTATGTATAGCTCGTGAAATTCAGCGGTTTTTGCTATTGAAACTCTAGGTTTTTAATTATTAAAAGACCTACGTATAACTCTATTTTAACCTTCTTTTTTCAGCTAGGGTGTGTTTATGTCTGCGCACGCACATATATATTTGTGCCAAGGCACTGAAAGTGGCCAAATAACATGTTATTTAGAGCCAGCAAAATAATAACACATGGATTACTATAGCGCAAAGGGCAGCGTTGAGTTTATTACTGCACTGCAGCAAAATTGACACATGAAGAACACTTTTCATTGCCTTATAGACTGCCTGTATCAATCAGTTCTGTTGACCATCAGGTCCACCGACTCAGCAGCCACCCAGGAAGAGGTCATTGTGCTCCAGGAAGTCAGATCTGTCTCCCCTCCAAGCTTCAAAATGCTAGGACACTCAGGAGCCGCCCTGCACCAATACCCGGGGTACCGGAGCCCTTGCAGCAGCCAAGGGATATTTAGTGGCAATCCGAGACACCAACACCACCATGAAAGACCTACTGACATGGGAGGTCAGCACCAGAGAGGCTATTATCAAGAGTGGCCTTGCTGTCCTGTTTTGTCCCCATCTCCAGGTCGACCGAAAAAGTGAGAGCTTCTAACGCAAGTGACCCGCCCGACAAAACACCTCTGTACATGAGTCCCACAGCCTAAGTCTGAGACTACCAATGGTGCATCCTTGCTCCAGAGACCCTCAAGAGTCAGGCCCCCCTTTGGGTTCTGCCAGACTGGTCCCCCAGTCCCCATTTGCAACCTTTTTCTGTTACAGGTTTTGCCATTGACTTCAGCAGTAGCGTTCGAGGCTACCCTTGCGACCAGCACATCTACACCCAGACACACCAGGGCAGGCAAACTGAAACTGCTGGTGGTTCCAGGGACCTTGACCCCTACTTACCTTAAGTCCAGAACAACCCTGTAACTCGATTGCAAGTACCCCTATGCAGTGTATGTTTCTCCCATAGGATACCATTATAGTGTTCGAGGCTCATGCCTCAAATCTGACAGCTGTATTTTTGGAAATTTGAGAACATCTAAAGTACTTACCTGATTATGAAGATCTTGGTGTCAAAAATTATATAAAAATATAGGTTATATTTCTAAATTGGCCTTGAGTTTCTTCTTGAGTGTGTGTCTCATTTATTGAGTCTGTGTGTACAACAAATGCTTAGCACTACCCTTTGATAAGCCTAAACTGCTCACCCACACTACCACAAACTGGACAACTTGGGATTATTAATTTAAGCCCTATAAGCAAATAAGGGTCGTATGGATTTTCTACTTAGTATACCTCGTTTTGGTACACTACATAAAAAGCTAGCTTCCTACACCTATGCCGAAGCCCAGTGCCTTTACCTTCGAAGGCTGAGGGTGACCTCTTAAAATGTTTTGTTGCGGGGTGTAGGTTTTTTTTTTACAAATATTCTTGTCAGTTTCATTCATTGGATCCTCTTCTTTCGACACCCACAATCTTTCATACAGCCCACTTTGATGCTCTCCTGACCACAAAGAGCTATTCGATCAGCGCGGGGCTGTAAATTCTCTGGTCCTGAGATATGTTTATCTATGCACAAACAGGGAGCAGGAAGATTTATGGAAAGGCGCCTTTTTATGGTGACATCAATACCATCTGTTAGTAAAATGTCCACTAAGCGATGCTTTGTTAACGTATTGCCTCGCGATCCATCTCCCAGATCCATGGAGCCAGGCTACGAAATCAGTGTGTTTTCGTCATCGATCTTAGGTGTAATCGGAAAGTTAGCCTGTGGAGGTCATACTCTTGCTCCCTACCCTCTCGAACTATTCCATTATGGTGTAATTTACCAAAATGCCCATTTTGTATCTACTAGAATAATAATTATTTTGTTTCTCGGGTCAACATCAAACATCGTCAATAATAAGGTGAGAAAAAACAAAGGAAGATACTATTTGGTGTAATCAGCCACAATCATCTACACCAGAGGTCTTCAAACTGGGGGGTGCCCCCCCCCCCCGGGGAGGCCTTAAGTGATCTCAGGGAGGGAGCCAGTCTTTGGCCAAGAGAAGCATCATGCTTTTTTTTAAGTGTTAAACACATGAGCGGCCGTCAGCCACCTTGTAATGGGCCATCACTAACAACTTTTGTCATTTATATACTGACTGGGAGTTTGTGCAAAAAGGGGCAACAGAGCTTAACTGCAGTGTTTAAATGTGTTTAGACATATTCAAACATTGCCAATTTAGCAGAATAATTCAGCGGGGGGCCCGAGGATTATTATTTTTTTTTACAAGGGGGTCGCTTTATTAAGAAGTTTGAAGACTACTGATCTACACAATCTTCATCCCACACAGCGCCCAACAACAACACTTTGCAGTAGGATCGCACACCTGAAAAAAAGGATTTCATCGGATCCCAAGTGCGACTAGAGTTCTAGTACCAATTTCCGCTGCTTTCTAGCCTGGGTTTCTGGTACACCGTTGACAATCAGATTCGTCTCCATGCTTATAACGGCAGCATTTGTGGCACTCCACCAAAACATATCCTTGTTCATGGCCAAAATGAGGCATTTCCAAAAGAAGCCATTTTTTTAAATTGACAATTTTGATATTCGCGAAGAGGAATGAACCTGAAAGAGATACATCTTGGTTTAAACTCTTCCATCATTTCAGTGAGAAAATGCAAATGCTTCGTTGGAATACATTTTTTTGAAAATTTCTTTATCTGGTTGCTGCGTTAATTTGTAACAACAGTACCAATAAGATATCCAGTTTCCACAAATATCTTTATCAATTGTAACAATCACGGTCTGAGGTGATGTATGCATTTTGTAGCCCCTCCGCATCTTCCCACTCGCACAGTCTCTTTTAAAAAAGCAAGTTATGGGTATGCTTGACGTTGCCGTCCCTGTTGGTCACCTATTCATGAGTAGACCTTCTAGCCCATCATGAGGCCCTGTAGCAAATGGCAGCGACAGGGGTGGGGTTAAGCAGCCACCGCCCCCTGTGGTGCAGTAATTATAAGCCCTCCAAGGGTCACTCTCTACAAGGTTTAATACATTTTTGCCCTGATTTTCCACCTTTCGATCCTTTACCATCCTTTTTGCTCTGGAAAAGTGCCCAGATTACGTTGCTTTTGGAGTGCGGCACTCTATGACAACCTGCCAAAAATAGCATGCCATTAGAACTCAGAAAAAAGGCTGCAATAATGCCAGAACTGATCTTTTCTTCTGGGCCTGATTAATTCCTGGAATGCAGAAAGCACCAAGGCTATTTTTGCTGAATGAGGTATACTTCACTCTTGTACATATTCTTATGGTCACTGTTAATTTAGGATATTAAAAATGCACAGGAGAATTCCAAAGTGTAACCAAAAACGAGAAGAACTGGTCACTGTTTTATATTGTAAATGTGTGCCCTACTTACAGGTGCAGCTCATGAGGCATTTATCAGAACCTTGTATCTATTCAGAGCCTGTTTTAATAGCCTGGAGATAACTCCTCGTCCTGTTGTTTAAACAATTTGTTCTTCTTGGGTGATTCAAGGATGTTCTTTGTCCAGTAAATAGCCCATGTTCTGCAGACAGTGCTGTGTATTGGCTCCTGGGCTCCACAGGTGAGGTAGGTCCAGGGTTGTCTTAAGGCGAGGCGGTGGCACGGCGGCGGTGCAGGATGGCGGCTGCTGAGTTTTACCCTTTCTTTCTTGTAACGCTGAGGGATCAATGTCTCTAATTTGCGCTTAAAGGCTTTTTCCGCAGCTCAAACCATGATCCTTCAAAAGTGGAAATCTTGTGCACGCGTTGGGAGCGGAGATGCCGCCGTTTTAAGCCTGGGCGTTCTAGCAGCCCCAGGGACACCTTAGCGCAGGAACAGGGCTAATTTTGGAAAATCCCTCAAAACCCTGGATAACTTCATCGACTCCCTTGATTTATTTATGCAGTGAACATTGTTCCATGTTGCTGCTTATCTCCCTTCCCGGCTCTCTTTCATTACATAAGGTGATCCCTGGGTTTTAGGTACTCTTTTTTTTAACTCTGTTTATGAACGTTTTGATATAAAACAAGATTTCACAACTTGCATTTACTTGACTAAAGAAATAAGAAGAATGCTATGAATCAGGTTTGCAAGTCTGACCTCCTGTGGAAGCTGTATCTTTAAGATTGCTTCCTTTAACTACGTTCACGCTGTACAGATACTACATTCATACAAGATTAATTAAACGTGTAATTCTTCCCCAGAATTACCTGAAAATTACAGAAGCTTGTAAATTTACACTGTCTCGATTGAAAACCATCCAATCACAGACGGCCACCTCAGCAACGCTCTTAGCTTGTATTAAATGGTGATGCTAAAGCAGTCGAACACATGGTCCCCTGAGACACACGCTACCGAAGGAGTCATTCTACACATCCTATTAGAAAGAAATTGGACGTCATTTTTTACCTATAAATTTCGTAGAGGGGGTGAAGATTGAACAGCAGCTGGGGACTTGCCAAGCTGCTCCCGCCTGTAATATATGGGATTTCGATGCTGGAAGAGTGCCAGCTGCAGGGTCCCCAGACCTGGTGGAGCCATAAACACCCAGGACCTGCCTAGGCAGCACATCTTGTCTCTTGGGGACTCTCCCTCTCTCTCCCTCCCCCTCCTCCCCTCACTGGCAGTAATAGGACTGACCAGCACTGGGGCATTTTCTGCTCATGCAGGTAGGCCTCACATGTCCTATTCCGCACCCTGCCTTAGGGCTGGCAGGCCTGCTGTAGGGGTGACTTACAAATATCACATGCAGTGTTAGTGGACATGGCACACAGGGATGTGTGACGTGTTTTCACTTTTGTCTGCACTTAGACACGCAGCCTGCAATAGCTGGTTTGCATGTGTTTGGTGAGGGGTCCCTTAGAGTGGCACAATTCGTGCTGCTGCCCTTAGGGATTCTCTTTAGTAACTCAGGCCCTAGGCACCAGGTGTACCATTTACTACAGACTCACAGAGAGTGCTAAAGGTTTTGCCAATTGGTGAAACAATTTTACAGTTTTATGTAAAGAGCACTGGTACTGGCGACCTGGTTAGCAAGAAACCTTTACACTTCAATCAAAGTTGCATCACATACAAGGCAAAAAGTGGAAGGGTACTGCAACAAGAACCCAGCTCCCTACAGTGGACAATTTTGGCTAGAGGGATCACGCAAGCGTTGAAGAGTGCCGGGCTCAGGGAGGATCCTTGCAGAACTCCGCAGATGAGTTTGCGGGCCTCCGAGGTATATGGTGCCAGGCTGACAGACAGCATCCTTCCAGTCAGGAAGGAACAGATGTATCGGAGTGCGTGTCCTTGGATTCAGATGTTGTGTATGCATTGGATGAGGATGGGTGGGAGACAGTTTCCAATGCTGTGGAGAGGTCCAGGAGGATGAGGGCTGTCGTATCTCCTACATCCAGAGTGATACAGAAGTCAAATGTGGTGGCAAGGAGGGCAGTTTTCACTTTACGGTTGGGTCTGAAGCCAGACTGAGTAGTGTCGGGGAGTTGGTGATCGTTGATGTATTCAGTGAGGTGTATGTTGATGATTTTGCCCTAAAACCTTGGCCTCTAATGGTAGCAGGGAGATCGGTATGTAGTTGGCAAGCATTGAAAGGTCAGTGGAGGTATTCTTCAGCAATGGGAGGATAGTTACATTTTTCCTAGCATTTGGGAATGTCGCGAAAGAGATGTGTGCAATCCGAATGGGTGTGATCATGGGGCTGATGGGTTGCAGTACTCTGGAGTAGGTGTGGTGGGTTAGGGGTCCAACTGGGGCCCCTGAATGAATGAACTTCATGGTGGGGCGGTTTCTTCTGGGGTGATGACGGACTATGTGGTTAGCATTGGCTCTTTAGCTAAGATCGGGAGGTGTTTGGCAGGGTGTCTCAAGTCCAGTTGCGGGTGGAAGTTGCTATAAATGGCAGCAATTTTGTTGCTTAAGAATTTAGAAAGATTGTTGCTGTGTGTGGGTGATTGAGTTGGAGGTGGCCATTGGTGTGGTGAAATCTTAAACAACGGCAACCATTTCTTTGCTTCTGTTGGTGCTGGCATCGATGCGGTCCGTCAGAGCAGTGCTATTGGTAGGGCGCCTCATTTGGTGGTAGCGTCTCAAGGTGGATTTGAAAGTGCTCTAGATTGGCACCTCGCCTCAAAATCCCACCATACAAGAAAAAAACCCTATACAGCGCATCCTTCTCTGTTCAAGCAGCCAAACTATTGAACTCTTTACCCCCAAATGTAAGATCCACAGATAACCACCTTGACTTCAGAAGACTACTCAAGAGTTGGCTCTTCCCCACATAAACACCATACTCAAACATGAATATACAGCATATCCCTGTGTCTATATGCATTTATTTGGACTATATATGTGTACCTACATATGTGTATTCCTTTGTATAAATATGCATAGTAATTATGTTTATAAATATATAGATATTCGTTAGTGCTGCTTAATAAATGCACATATTACTTATGGTTATATTATTCCATGTTTAACATGTATATAGGTGACTGTATAAATAGGTAAATCTTTATCATATGTATCTACAATTGCTTCACTATTGAATTGCAAAAAAAAAAAAAATGTAACTTAAAAGTACAGCAACACTTGAAAGTCTGAGTTTATTAAATACAACTTCAATCTAAATATATTACCTTCCTTATACATATATACCTTCCATGTACTTATGTATCTATACATTTATTACTTTACTTCTAATTCAGCATCTTCAATGCACCACCCTATATCTCAACCTATACCTCTCTCAATATATCCTCTACCTCCACTCTCTGACTCACCTTAATCCCCATTCAAGTACTATGATCCTCAAAATAACCCTTTCTAGACTCTTCCCTCCTATACCCCTTCTTGCATCATCTCATACCTCTTTTTCTATTCAGATCTCCCAAACAAGCCTTTCTAAACTATTCCCTCGGACTCGTCCCCCCTACACCTCACCTTTACTCATACCAAGCCTCCTCCTTCTGCTATGAGTTCCAAAAAAAAAAACATTTTCTAGACCCTTCCTTCTTCTATCCCTCTACTAGCCTTTTCAATCCAACTAAGATGTCCACCACTCAAATTAATTTCATATTTCCCTATACTAATTCCCCACTAATCATGTTTAGGTTCCGGAGCAGCATGCTACCTGCCGAAAAGCACTTCGACACCTCATCGAAGATAGCAAGCGCTATATTAATGCAAGCCCTTCCCTCTTCTATCCCTTCACTATCCTTTTTCAATCCAAATAACAAACTCACATGTCCACTGCTCAAATTAATTTCATATCTCCCTATACTAATTCACCACTAATTCTCTTTGGGTTCCGGAGTAGCATACTACTCCCTGAAAAAGCACTTTGATGCTTGTCAGGGGTAGTAAATGCTACATAAATGCAATTACAATTACAAACATGCACACAGACACACGCACGTACACACACATGCACACAAACACACGCACACACACACAGATACACTTACGTACACACATGCACACACACGCACACACACGCACACACACACAGACACACACACAAACACTACACACAAACTCACACACACACACGCACTGTGGCATCATACCGTGCAGTGATCAGTAGAAGTGAACAGGCCTTTTTACAAGTGTCACTGGATTGAGGCCTACAAGTAAATTTCCATTGCTGTGTGCCTAACTCACCCTTGGCCTATTAGTGCTGTGCGGCGCGCATGTCGTTGAATGAGTGCTGGGTGTATGTGTGCCTGTGACTAGTGCAGTACATGGAAGACTGAGTTCCATTTTGGGAGACCCAGGTCTGACTGGAGGAGCATGAGGAGGTAGAGGCATCCCCCCAGATACCTTTGTGACTTGCTGCATTCCTGTGAGGGCCTTCTAACACTGATGGCTTGGAGGATTTCAGGCGACAGTGGCAGATCACAGGCCTTTCGACAGATGCTCTCAAACTCATATCAGAGTCATGGGCACCAGGCACAAGGAAAGCATATAGATTGGCTTGGGAGAAATGGGTTCGCTGGTGTCTTCAACGGAATTACAATCCAGTTTCAACTAGTTTAGTTCATGTTTTAAACTACTTTTCTGAGCTCTTCACTTCAGGTCTCTCTTACAGAACAGTTAATGTTTATAGGTCCGCCATCGCAGCGGGCCACTGCCCCGTAGAGGGAGTATCTATAGGCAAAACCTACTAACCAAACAAATTATGCAAAGTATGCGGGTTTTAAACCCTACTTCCGCAAAATACGTCGCTCTGTGGGACATAAAAGATGTTCTTCAAGTCCTAGTGAATTGGGGTGAGAACTCTAATTTATCCCTTAAATACTTATCCTACAAACTCACTGTCTTACTCTGCCTGGTGTCTTTTAGACAAACCTCAGATGTTAAAGCCTTAGACGTTAACAGTAGGGTCTACCAACCAGAAGGGGTTTGTTTCTACCTTAAGAGAAGGACAAAATCAATGTCAACCTCTATTTTTTTATCCTTTTTCCCTCAAAATGACACTCTTTGCGTGGTGAGATGCTTGCAAGAATAAGAGAGAAAGACTGCAACACTGAGAGGAAACACAAACCAACTGCTTTTATCCTATAGATTACCTCATAAGGCTGTTTCACCCCCCATTTTAGCTAGATGGGTCCAAGAGGTAATGAAAGAAGCGGGCATAGGCATTACTTTAATTGGTGCACACTCTCTAAGGAGTGCCTCTGCATCCAAAGCTTTTGTTCTAGGGGGAGGCCGACAAGACATCCTTAGAACTGCAGATTGGTCCAATGAAACAATGTTTAAAAGCTGTTATTTTAGACCTATTAGTAGTGCTATTGATAATGTATTAAATGCACTTTAAACTTGCATAATGTTAGCCTCCGTGTCTTTAATAAAATCCAGATTTTCTGAACATCAAAGCTGGGGAAAATCTACATTTTCCAGCATTCAAGTGTGGGAACCTGGTAGAGTATGTAAAGCACAATCTACCACCTATTGTTACTCACCAAGCACCAGTTATTGATGAAAAAAACTGGTAGCCATGGCTATGTCTCATGCACCGGCACAGGGTCAACGGCCCAGCCGTCACTTCCTGAACCACTCCTTACTCACTCAGAACCAATGGGCTCCTGAGTGGGCTTGAAGGGAGGTCTGAAAACATCTGTAGAAACAAGCTCCACTATAAGAACCCTAACAGCCTTTACCTTTCAAACATCCGTCCGTTATTTTATTCTGCCCTATCTTTTCAGCAATGTCACTCTTGCTACCACTTCTTTTAACATCCACTCTCTATACTTTTCATTGCCCCACCCCAATCGCTGACTTTCTTTTCCCTTCTCATTTCATCTCTCCTCCCTGGACATAACCTTTACCCAAGCTAAAAAAAACAAACAATGAAATACACTTTACCATGACACCAATGCACTATTCATGACTTCACACATGACATCACTGATCACATCATCAGGTACCTCACTAGCGATGCGGCCAATATTTACTAGATATGCTATCTGCTATTTTACTAGGAGAAATATACACCATAGTAACACTGATCTTACTAGGTTTGGTTGTCTTATGAAATGTCAACCGCAAAAATATTGTTGTCAACATATTGAAAACCAAAATATCGACCTTACATACATATAAGGTAAAGTACAAGAATGTCAATTAGAAAAATATGGCAGACAAAAATATTGAATTGCAATTAATAAGTATATGTAACTAAATGTAATTAACAATATTGTATTTTTTAAGTTATTTTTTCAATGAAGTACATTTTTAAAGTACATAACGTAAAAATTATAGATAATCATTTTTTGAGTTTACATTTTATTAATTATAAAAAATACATGTAACTTTTAACTCAAATCGAAACATCATATAAAAAAATTGTAAGATTGAAATCTAAATTAAAATATATTCATTAATCACATAACGAATTTCTGGATCAAAAACATATTAGTAATGTATATTAAATATTGAAACACAATATAGACATTGGAAGGTATTAATAATAAAAAATACTTAAAAACATAGTTTATATTCATTCAAACATAAAATACATTCTTAAAATAATTAACAAAAACGTACATTTTTGAAATACTAAACCACATTGCACAACATAGAAAATAATTTAAAAGCACAGCACAATAAAAAAAAAAAGTTTTTTATATATATTTATATATGTATATATTTATATATATGTATGTATATATATATATCTTGGTGCACTGCTGGTGGGGCGATGAGGTCCTCTTGTGTCCTGAGGACCTCAGGACACAAGTGGACTTCATCCTCCGAGCAGCAGTGCGCCAGGAGCCGCATTTGCAGAGTGGTGTAAAAAGGGGCGTGGCCTCGGACCACCTCTCTGCAATGCAGCTCTGTGGCGCTTACTGGAGAAACCTGGTGGGCTAGTTGGCCCCCAGGGACCCTCAGGATTCAAGGGGACTTAATCCCCCAACCCAGAACGCACCAGGCGGTGCTTCTGCAGAGTGGTGGAGAAAAGGGGCGTGGCCTGTGTCCACCTCTCAGCAATCCCACTGTGTGGGGCTTACTGGAGGTAAGAGGTAGGCTAGTTGGCCCCTAAAGGACCCCCAGCAGCGAAGGGGACTTCAATCCCCATCCAAGAGCGCGCCAGGGAGCGCGTTTGCACAGTGGTGGGCAAAGGGGGCGTGGCCTGCTATAAGAACTTAGCAATCCTGCTGTGTAGGACTTACTGGAGGTAATAGGAGGGGTAGTTGGCCCCCAGGGATGTCCTTGGGGGCCAACTACCCCTCTTGTTACCTCCAGTAAGTCCCACACAGTGGGATTGCTAGGAAGTCTTTGGAGGCCATGCCACTTTTTCTCCACCACTCTGCAAACGCGCCTCCTGGCAGACTACGGGATGGGGGTTGAAGTCCAATTTTCTCCTGAGGGACTTTGGGGGCCAAGAAGCCCTCCTGGTACTTCCTGTAAGTCCTACGCAGCGGAATTCATGAGCGCTGGTCGGAGGCCCAGCACCCTTTCTCCACCACTCTGCAAACGTGACTACTACTTAAAGAAGCATCTTTCTGCACCTCTGACTTAGAGGTAGTTTTAATCCCCCTGCCCTATTATATACTAGGGCCTTACAGGGGAGGTCATGCCAATCACAGGGGTACCCCAACCCATAGTGTACCCTAGTGTATGTAGGTGTTTTCACTGTATTCTAAGTGTCTTTTAGCATAGCACTGGCTCCGGGCCTGGTTAGTCAGAGTCAGTTACCACCAGTACCAGTCAGCAAAAAGTTGGGGGCACAGGATGACTTTGCAACAAGGCCTCTTTCTGCACCTCTGTTGGTTCTTTCTGCATATCTCTTGCTTCTTTCTGTACCTTTCTTTGTCTTTCTGGACTTCTGTTGCCTCTTTCTGCATTTCTCTTGCTTCTTTCTGCGCCTTTCTTCCTCTTTCTGCACATGTCCTACCTCTGTAGGCATAGTTAGAAATTTGCATTTAAAAAACCTTTGAAATTCACTGAAAAAACCATAGGTTTCAGGGACGTTATAGTTAGAAATTAGCATTTAAAAAACCATAGAAATTCACTGAAAAAACCATAGGTTTCAGGGACGTTATAGTTAGTTGGACATTTCACTCGTACAAAACCTGAGAAATTCGGCCGTTATAGTTAGTTGAGCTAACTATAACTCGCGCCCCCGCAATGCACTGCTGATGACGTCACAATGTCCAACTAACTATAACGTCCTTGAAACCTATGGTTTTTTCAGTGAATTTCTATGGTTTTTTAAATGCTAATTTCTAACTATAACGTCCCTGAAACCTATGTTTTTTTCAGTGAATATATATATGTATATATATATATATATATATATATATACCCACGAAACGCTTCATGCCAGAGAATTCGAATAAATGATTCCTTGAAGCCCTGCCGTGTCCCCTTGTCTTTTTCGAAGGAGAAGGATATTTTTTGCATATATATATATATATATATATATATATATATATATATATATATATATATATATATATATACAGCAATTCTCCTCTCGCGGTTTCTTTTCCTAACTGCGCAGATATGGAGTACGGACCCAAACTAGGTGTAGATTCAGATTTTATTCAGCTCCACACACAACTCCAACAGCATGACGCGTTTCGATCCCCAAGGATCTTGATCACATGACGCGCTAGCACAGAAGGAGGTACCATTAAATACATTTTTTTGTGAGTTTTCTTAAAGTGCCATATACCCAGTTTTGTTTAAATAGACATAGCGAAATATGCTTATCAGTAGATGGATTCATAATTCATGGTTTCATATATTATTTAACTAGATAAAATATCAAAATAAATATCTAAAAACCATAAAATGTTATAAAAATCAAGCATCTTAAAATCAAACATACATATAGCACTGTAAAACAGAATATTTTAAAAACCAATTGTCATTAATCTCATAATGATAAATAAGATAAAACAATGCTTTTTACAAACTGTTGAAACGTATCCAGGTCTAAATACCTTTGCTTTACTAGTTTCCACAGGGAAATAAAGTGCTAGTGCTCATGCAGTACTAGAGGATGTGCTAGTCCAATTTGTAAACAGTTCGACTGGGAATGCAGTGTTGGTGCAAAATACAAAATGAATAAAGTGCTAAGTGCAATAAAACAAACACTTCTAATGTGTAACCCTAAAACCAAGTACCTAAAACTATGTGTGCTTATAAAAACAAGGAGACTAGAAGCGGCAATGAAGAAAAATCCCTAGACACAATGTCTGGTAATATTTTTTTCTTTTTTTCTTTTATAATGACTAGTAGTTCAATATGACTTTAGTTCTTGTTGGTTATAGTTTTTATTGTAATTTTTCCTATTAGCATCCTACTGCTCATGGACTGTCTAGTTTTGTTCTAAAGACAGGTATATAAATCTTCTGTTTGGTTAAGGCCCCCCGGATGCTTGGTATCGAGGTTGAGAATGTATTTTGTTTCCAATTGCCTAAGGGCTTTAACCCGGTCACCTCCCCTCTTTCTAGTAGGGACGCTGTCAATTATGAAATACTTCAGTAAGGTGGGGTCTGCATTGTGGCTGTCTTCAAAATGCCGGGCTACGGGATATGCTTGATCACGGTTCTTGATTGCCCTCATGTGCTGGAGTACCCTCTTGTGTCCCTGTAGTATAGAACTACCTACATATCTGAGCTCACAGGGGCACTCCAGCACATAAATAGCATGATCCGTTTTGCATGACAGGGACTTGGTAATAGGGATTTCTGTTGAATTAAATGGTGTCTTATAGGTAGTGGTATTAATGCCCTGATGGCATGCCTTGCATGTTTTGCATTTTTAGAACCCCTTGCGTTGACTAAGCCAAGTACCTTTGATTGGACCCTCCAAATCATTTCTCACCAATGTATCCCTCATAGAGAGTGCCCTACTAAACGTTATGGCTGCTTTTTTGGGGAGGAGATGACCAATGACCGGATCTCCCAATACAATGGGCCAATTTCTATTGATCAAATTTTTGATTGTTCTGCCCTGTTTGCTGAACCCAAAGATGAACCTGAATGTGTCGTCTTCTCCTGTATCAGATCGATTAGGTCTAACTTTCTTTTTGAGGAGGGTTTCTCTGCTTAATTCATTGCTTTTTTGATAGCAGTATCAATGCAGCTTGATGAATATCCTTTTGCCAAGAATCCACTCCTACTGGCTATTTGTGCCTCTTGCAAATCTTCTTTGTTGCTACATATACGCTTCAGCCGCAACATCTCACCAAAAGGTATACTTTGGATAAGATGGCTGGGATGTGCGCTGCTAGCGTGCAATACCGAATTACCTGCAGTAGGTTTCCTATGTAGTGTAGTGTGTAGCTGCCCTTCCTTTATATAAACCTGTACATCCAAAAAATTCACTGATATTGGACTAATGTCTGCAGTGAAATGAAGATTCAAATCATTGTCATTTAGTTTCTGTATAAATGATTGAGCCTCATTTTTAGCCCCTCTCCAGATCACAAATAAATCATCTATATACCTGACCCATTTTACGACATTGTTGGTCATTTGCATATTGTATTCTTTATGGAGGACCAGCTCCTCCCACCATCCCATATGCATACATGCATAGCTGGGGGAGAAGCTGGCCCCCATAGCAACACCACGTTGTTGTTGGTACAAAAAGTTTTCAAACAAAAAGACATTATTGTTTAAACAGAATTCAACCATATTGACCAGCATTGCACTTTGTTGCTCAAAGTCCGGACCCCTACGTGCTAAGTAATGTCTCAAAGCCCTTAGTCCATCTTGATGTTTGATGGAAGTATATAAGGATGTGACATCCAACGTGATTAACAGGTAGTCGTCTTGCCAGACTATTTCTTGAATTTTGGAAAGGAAATCCCCTGTATCACGGATATATGAGGGCAATCCTTGTACATGGCTTTGAAGAAAAAAGTCCACATAACGTGAGGTTTTTTCTAACAGGCTATTGCAGGCTGATATAATTGGCCGGCCTGGGGGCTTAAGGGGTTTTTATGCACCTTGGGTATGAAGTACATTACTGGAGTCACGGGATTCTCATTTCTCATGTATTTATGTTCATCCTGTGTCAAGAGTCCCGCGTTCTTCCAAGCTATAAGCTTCATTCCATAACTGTTGTACATATTTTTGAGGGTTTGTTGATCACAACGCAGATAGCATTCTCTGTCCTTTAGTTGTGTCAGTGCTTCCTCAATATAATCTTTTTACTCCATAGTACAAGATTACCCCCTTTATCAGAGTTCCGAATGATGATGTCATTATTTTTGTTTAGTTTGCTCATTAATTGGTGATATTGTAATGTGCCTTTGTTAATCTTAGCTTTCGTTTTGTTGTTTACAGCGTAGTTCAATTTTTTGATGCTATTTGTTACCTGCTCGTTAAAGATGTCAATCGAGTCCCTGAGGGTAATTGGATTGAATGTTGAACGAGGTTTAAAAGGAGTTGTGATCCTCTGTTGTACAGAATCACTGTTTTCCTGTCTTCTATTTTGTAATGAGGTATCACTTTCATGTGCTAGGTCACACAGTATTTGTAAGGTTGGCATATCAGTTGATGTTAGATTTGACGATGGGGAACATGTTGGCTGACTGTTCACAACTTGTTTTCTACTCTGGTTGTGTTCCATTAGAAGAAAGTATTTTTTGAGTTTTAACTTTCGGATGCTTTTAAATAGATCCATCCTTGTAGCCGCATAATTAAAAGAACTCTCGGGGCAATATGATAAGCCAAGAGCTAAGAGCTGTTTCTCTGCCTCATTGAGAGTGACATCAGTAAGATTGATGATGGTTTGGCTGCTGGATATTTGTGTTTTATTCATCGTCTCCAGTTGCGCCTTGTTTGTCTCTTCTGTTGCGGTTTTTGCTGCTGTACGTCGCTGTTTAGCTTGCCTTCTCTCCCTTCGTTTGGTGGTTGCATTCCTGCTTGTCTGTTCCTGTTTCTTGGGCGCAGGGTGTCCCTGCGCTCGAGGCATAAAAAATCCACCTCATCTTCCAAAGGAATATTGGCTGGTACTTGCTTCATTGCCTGAAATCGGACCTCCGATTCAGTTTCACTTTCCCGACCTGAGCTTAGGTCTGAATTGGATATTGTTATGTTAGTAGGAACTTCTAAAGCGCACGGTCACCAGAAGGTTTCATGGCGCTAATCTTGAACAGTGTTGCGGCGCAATAGACTATGCGTAGGCTTGCTCAAACAACCAGGTCTTAAGCACCTTTCTAAACCCCAGCAGATTGTCACACGACCTGATTGCTAGAGGTAAAGAGTTCCAGAATTTAGGGGCAAGGTAAGAGAACCTACGCCCACCCTGACGTTTAAGTTTAATGGCAGGGGTAGTCAGTAAATGAGAATGGGCTGACCGTAGGTTGCGAAGTGGGGCATACTTCACAATCATACCGCTGACGAATTTGGGGCTCCTGCAATGCAATGCCTTAAAAATTAAGCTCTGGTAATCTTTCAGGTTGCACCTGGCCAGTTGAGGGCCCCTGGGATGTTCCGCCATACTTAGATATTTTTAGTTTGTCATACTTCTTGGCAAATGTGAATACAAGGCCGCATTCGTAGTCCATGCGGTCACAATGAAATTTGTAAGCCTTTCTTTCCCTTATTTTATCTTCGTCTTTTTTTAACCTTTTCATCATTTCTTCTTTCAATTTTTTAAGATCATCATGCTGCCCCATTGTGTTTAATTCTGCATTGAGGTCATCTATTTCAATTTGGATTTTGGCGCGATCTGTTTCCGCATATTTGACTAGAATAATCATAAGGTTTTTAGAAGATTCTAAATTAGTTTCTGCCCATTCTTTCATCATTGATTTATCTGGTTTTTCATAGCTGGGGGCTAGTAGGATGCGTAATCCTCGTGGGACTCTATATATACATATATATGCTTTTAATGAATTAAGCTCAACATATCATATTAAAATTTCGAAGGTAGTACAAAAAATAGTAACAGTAACACCAACCTAAAAACATAAAAAAGTGAACAAATAAAAAATAATCGAAATATACAAATGTACTATTCTAACTCGAGTTAGACCAAGAAAAGTGCTTACATTGAGGGGATTAGATTTACTATTCAGACTCCAGTCTAAGAAACATTGGGGAAAGTGCATATACGGAGGTGGGGATCAGACTAAGGGCCTTACTAAGAGTACGCGGTCTTGGGACCACCGTACTCACAGTGGCGGTCCGACCACCACCACCTGTCTACTGTATTATGAGTGTGGCAGTGGGACCGCCACAAGACCGCCGCCTCTGCCGGGATCAGGGATCCCGCTGTGGCGGCGGTCTTTAAACAGCCTGAATATGCTGGCGGTGCTAATGCCAGCACCATCGAGCATATTACGACCTGCATATTCACCGCCCTTATCATGGTGGGGAACCCACCATGAAAAGGGTGGTGAATATGCAGGTTAGGGGGGCCTAACAGGGCCCTTGGCCAAATCTGTGCCCGGGGTTGCATGTGGGGGGGGCACATATTGTGCCCCCCTGGAATTGCACCCTCACTCCTGCACGGTGTGGCATGCACGACATGGTGCATGCCACGCCATGCAGGAACATGCTGCAGGCACTCGCCCGGCGGCGGTAT
Organism: Calotriton arnoldi; assembly: GCA_963921515.1. Classification (NCBI taxonomy): domain Eukaryota; kingdom Metazoa; phylum Chordata; class Amphibia; order Caudata; family Salamandridae; genus Calotriton; species Calotriton arnoldi. Next base: position 6,309,498 of record CAWUFW010000013.1, on the reverse strand, counting down.
GCTGTTATGGCGCTCCGATGAGCCTAACAACGCCACCGCCATGAGACCACAGCAGCGCCGCCCGCCTGCCCACCCAGGATTAAACTTGTACTTCAGTGGCGGTTGCACCATGAGCTTGGCAGTCTTCCTGGGACTGCAGTCGGAGCGATCCCAGCCGGAGACCACCAAACTCGTAATAAGGCCCTTACTGTTCTAACTCCAGTTTTAAAAACTTTGGTTAAATGCAGTCAAATTGGAGAGGTGAAAACTTACCATTCAAATGCTAGCCTAAGAAACATTGATGAAAGTACATACATGGGGGTTGGGAGGGTGTCAGATTTACTATTCTAACTGCAGTCCAGCAAATGTTAGGAAGAGTCAATAATAGGGGTGGGCAGAACTTGTGGAGTTTCACTCTGTAGAATTCCGCAGAGTTACATAAAAACTCCGCCAATGGGCAGAAAACATGCATGTTGCTCTGCTTGCGCTGCAATTTAGCACCAGTAGCTGAGCAGCGCTGAAAAATCTGCACAAACGACCCCATGTGGTGCATAAAGGCACGCAGCCATTCGAATTGATTTTGCTGCCACTAAACTAGAAAATATACTTAAGCGGCAGCAAGTCTACTCAAGAACCATCCCTCTGACTGGACCGCTTGAGACCGCCTGCATTACAAAGTCATGCTAGGGGGTGCCAGATCTCGTTCGTGCTCGCATTTCTGGGCCCTCGCAGTGAAAAATTCCACGACGTGGCGAATGGTGGAATTTGGCCGGAACTCAGCGTTACAAGAGTAATGCGGAGTCGCCAAATTTTGCCAATTCCACGGGCGGGAGGTAACATTCCGCCCACCCCTAGTGAATACATTGAGGAAGTGAGGGGATCAGATTACTTGCAACCAAATAATATAAGGATGAATTTAAAATGATTCAAGATTTTAAATAAAAAATCAAAAACTCATTAAAATATCATTAAAATTAATATATATTTAAAATATGTGTGTGTGTTTAAAATGGTTCAAATTTGTTAGAATTGTTAAAAAATGTAAACACTTTTAAATTTAAAAAATCTCTCAAACTCACACATAAAACGCATGAACCAAAAGCCTGAATTTTGCTTATTTTTACATATTTAAATGTTTAATTACAAATATTTTTTTTAAACAGCCCATTCATTTTCCAAGTATTCTCCATAAATCATTAAAACGTTGTTAACATTTCTTTAAAGAATATAAACAATTATTATTTTGATAATTAATTTTGAAATAATTATTTTCAAGTTAAGAAAATGACATAATTTAATATGTATCTATATCTAGCTATCTATCTATATCTATATATCTATATCAATATATATATATATATATATATATATATATATATATATATACTTACGGAGCTCGCAGTTATGGAGGATAAAATATTTTCTTCCTTGAGCAAACCAGGATGTGCTTTCTCAGACCTTTGCTGGAGGGAAAATGTATTTTGTTTCTCCAGAATTGGAAGCTTTCTAACATGGATAGTCACATGGGCTTCATAACTGTACGCCTTCTGAAAAGAACATGGCCACTCACAGTTCCCGTCCACCCAAATAGTCGTTGAAATCTAGCAAGAGCAATGAAGCGAGGCTTGATGAGGAATCAGTGTGATTGGGAAGATGTATCTCGGTCCCAATATCATATAAAAAGTTTTTTTTTAAATTATTGTTGCTCTGATGAAGGTTCCTAATGGCCAAAGTGTCTGACTGAAACGCAAAGACCAGTGATGGAAATTCTCAGTATGTTGTTTAGATTTCAATAGGAGGGTCTGGCTAGTAGTTCTCGTTTTGATGAGTCTAATCAATCCATCTGGTACCTTTATGAGAGCGTACATAATTATTGCATACAAAGATGGTGGATACCCAGATGGTCAATGAGAAGTCGTACCACGCAGAAGTGATTCATACATGTTGGAAACACAGATAGTGGATACACAGGTGCACCACGCAGAGGAGATACATAGATAGTTGGTACATACATGATGGATACACAGATATTCAATGCACAGGTGCCCCACGTGCAGGTGATACATAGATGTTTGTTGCATGTTGGACATGCAGATATGGGATATTCAAGTGCACCAGGCAGATTGAATGTATAGATCTTTGGTGGACAGATGGTGTATATGCAGTTATCGAATGAACAGGTGCACCACGCAGATTGAATGCATAGATCTTTGGTGGACAGATGGTGTATATGCAGTTATCGAATGAACAGGTGCACCACGCAGAGAGAATGCATAGATCTTTGGCGGATAGATGGTGTACCTGCAGTGATTGAATGAACAGGTGCACCACGAAGAGAGTATACATGGATCTTTGGTGGATAGATGGTGTATATGCAGTGATTGAATGAACAAGTGTACCACGCATATTGAATGCATAGATCTATGGTGGATACATGGTGTATATGCAGTTATTGAATGAACAGGTGCACCACGCAGAGAGAATGCATAGATCTTTGGTGGATAGATGGTGTATATGCAGTTATCGAATGAACAGGTGCACCACGCAGAGAGAATGCATAGATCTTTGGTGGCTAGATGGTGTGTATGCAGTTATCGAATGAACAGGTGCACCACGCAGAGAGAATGCATAGATCTTTGGAGGATAGATGGTGTATATGCAGATATGGGCTATTCAAGTGCACCACGCAGATTGAATACATAGATCTTTGGTGGACAGATGTTGTATATGCAGTTATCGAATGAACAGGTGCACCACGCAGAGAGAATGCATAGATCTTTGGTGGACAGATGGTGTATATGCAGTTATCGAATGAACAGGTGCACCACGCAGAGAGAATGCATAAATCTTTGGTGGCTAGATGGTGTATATGCAGTTATCGAATGAACAGGTGCACCACGCAGAGAGAATGCATAGATCTTTGGTGGACAGATGGTGTATATGCAGTTATCGAATGAACAGGTGCACCACGCAGAGAGAATGCATAGATCTTTGGTGGATAGATGGTGTATATGCAGTTATTGAATGAACAGGTGCACCACACAGAGAGAATGCATAGATCTTTGGTGGATAGATGGTGTATATGCAGATATGGGATATTCAAGTGCACCACGCAGAGAGAATGCATAGATCTTTGGTGGATAGATGGTGTATATGCAGATATGGGATATTCAAGTGCACCACGCAGATTGAATACATAGATCTTTGGTGGACAGATGGTGTATATGCAGTTATCGAATGAACAGGTGCACCACGCAGAGAGAATACATAGATATTTGGTGGCCAGATGGTGTATATGTATTTATCGAAAAACAGGTGCACCACGCAGATTGAATGCATAGATCTTTGGTGGACAGATGGTGTATATGCAGTTATCGAATGAACAGATGCACCACGCAGAGAGAATGCATAGATATTTGGTGGACAGATGGTGTATATGCAGTTATCGAATGAACAGGAGCACCACGCAGAGAGAATGCATAGATCTTTGGTGGACAGATGGTGTATATGCAGTTATCTAATGAACAGGTGCACCACACGGAGAGAATGCATAGATCTTTGGTGGACAGATGGTGTATATGCAGTTATCGAATGAACAGGTGCACCACGCAGAGAGAATGCATAGATCTTTGGTGGATAGATGGTGTATACGCATTTATCGAAGGAACAGGTGCACCACGCAGAGAGAATGCATAGATATTTGGTGGACAGATGGTGTATATGCATTTATCTACAGATGGTGTATATGCATCTATCGAATTAACAAGTGCACCACGCAGAGAGAATGCATAGATCTTTGGTGGACAGATGGTGTATATGCAGTTATCGAATGAACAGGTGCACCACGCAGACAGAATGCAAAGATCTATCTTTGGTTGATGGATGGTGTATATGCATTTATCGAATGAACAGGTGCACCATGCAGAGAGAATGCATAGATATTTGGTGGACAGATGGTGTATATGCATTTATTTACAGATGGTGTATATGTATTTATCGAATTAACAGGTACACCACGCAGAGAGAATGCATAGATCTTTGGTGGACAGATGATGTATATGCAGTTATCTACAGATGGTGTATATGCATTTATCGAATGAACAGGTGCACCACGCAGATTGAATACATAGATCTTTGGTGGACAGATGGTGTATATGCAGTTATCGAATGAACAGGTGCACCACGCAAAGAGAATGCATAGATCATTGGTGGACAGATGGTGTATATGCAGTTATCGAATGAACAGGTGCACCATGCGGAGAGAATACATAGTTATTTTGTGGACAGATGGTGTATATGCAGTTATTGAATGAACAGGTGCACCATGCGGAGAGAATACATAGTTATTTGGTGGACAGATGGTGTATATGCAGTTATCGAATGAACAGGTGCACCATGCGGAGAGAATACATAGTTATTTGGTGGACAGATGGTGTATAAGCAGTTATCGAATGAACAGGTGCACCACGCGGAGAGAATGCATAGATCTTTGGTGGACAGATGGTGTATATGCAGTTATCAAATGAACAGGTGCACCACGCGGAGAAAATACATAGTTATTTGGTGGACAGATGGTGTATATGCAGTTATCGAATGAACAGGTGCACCATGCGGAGAGAATACATAGTTATTTGGTGGACAGATGGTGTATATGCAGTTATCGAATGAACAGGTTCACCATGCAGAGAGAATGCATAGTTATTTGGTGGACAGATGGTGTATATGCAGTTATCGAATGAACAGGTGCACCATGCGGAGAGAATGCATAGTTATTTGGTGGACAGATGGTGTATAAGCAGTTATCGAATGAACAGGTGCAACACGCGGAGAGAATGCATAGATCTTTGGTGGACAGATGGTGTATATGCAGTTATCGAATGAACAGGTGCACCACGCGGAGAGAATACATAGATCTTTGGTGGACAGATGGTGTATATGCAGTTATAGAATGAACAGGTGCACCACGCAGATTGAATGCATAGATCTTTGGTGGACAGATGGTGTATATGCAGTTATCGAATGAACAGGTGCACCACGCAGAGAGAATGCATAGATATTTGGTGGACAGATGGTGTATATGCAGTTATCGAATGAACAGGTGCACCACGCAGAGAGAATGCATAGCTATTTGGTGAACAGATGGTGTATATGCAGTTATTGAATGAACAGGTGCACCACGCCGAGAGAATGCATAGATATTTGGTGGATAGATGGTGTATATGCAGTTATTGAATGAACAGGTGCACCACGCAGAGAGAATGCATAGATCTTTGGTGGACAGATGGTGTATATGCATTTATCGAATGAACAGATGCACCACGCAGATTGAATGCATAGATCTTTGGTGGATAGATGGTGTATATGCAGATATTGAATGAACAGGTGCACCACGCAGAGAGAATGCATAGATATTTGGTGGACAGATGGTGTATATGCATTTATCGAATGAACAGATGCACCACGCAGAGAGAATGCATAGATCTTTGGTGGACAGATGGTGTATATGCAGTTATCGAATGAACAGCTGCACCACGCAGAGAGAATGCATAGATCTTTGGTGGACAGATGGTGTATATGCAGTTATCGAATGAACAGGTGCACCACGCAGAGAGAATGCATAATTATTTGATATATAAATGATGGATAGGCAGATATTGGATATGGAGATGCACCATGCAGACTAGATACATAGTTGATTGGTACATAGATGAAGGGAAGGATACATACTTATTGACTGTACAGGTGCATCACCCTGAGAAGGTACACAGATATTTAATATATAGACAATGGATCCGCAGATGTTGGCTACAAAAGTGTAAGATACGTAGTTGACAGCAGATATTCGACATATAGATGATGGATACACAGATGTTTGGTACTTAGATGATGGACACACAGTTATTGAATTTACATGCACATCGAGCTAAGGGGATAGAGGAATGTTTGGTACATAGATGCTGGATAGACACATATTGAATGTACAGGTGCATCCCGCTGAGGGGATTCAGGGATCTTTGGTACACAGGTGAGGGATACACGGTTATTGAAGATACAGGTGCATCACGCTGAGGGGTTTCAGGGATGTTTGGTACACAGGTGAGGGATACACGGTTATTGAAGATACAGGTGCATCCCGCTGAGGGGTTTCAGGGATGTTTGGTACACAGGTGAGGGATACACGGTTATTGAAGATACAGGTGCATCACGCTGAGGGGATTCAGGGATGTTTGGTACACAGGTGAGGGATACACGGTTATTGAAGATACAGGCGCATCCCGCTGAGGGGATTCAGGGATGTTTGGTACACAGGTGAGGGATACACGGTTATTGAAGATACAGGCGCATCCCGCTGAGGGGATTCAGGGATGTTTGGTACACAAGTGAGGGATACACAGTTATTGAACATACAGGTGCAGCCCGCTGAGGGGATTCAGGGATGTTTGGTACACAGGTGAGGGATACACAGATATGTGATATCCATCTATATCTATCTATCTAGCTATATAAATATATATATATACACGATACATAGATGACGGATACACAGATATATGATATTTATATCTATCTATCTATCTATATATATATATATATGTATATATAAATATATATGATACAAAGATGATGGATACACAGATATTTGATATATATATGAGGGATACACAGTTATTTGATGCACAGGCGCATCAAGCTGAGGTGATACAGAGATGTTTGGTACACAGATGACGGATATACAGATATGTTATATATATATCTGAGGTATATACGTTATACGGATGTCGGATACACAGGTAGATGATGGAGACACAGATGTTGAATGCACAGGTGCATCACGCTGAGGGGATACGGGGATGTTTGGTACACAGATGACGGATACACAGATACTGCATACACAGTGCCGGATATGTAGCTGACAACAGATGTTTGCTACACGTATGTCGTGTGCACTGCACAGACATCAGACACACCATGCTCGCTCGCTAGTTGTGCCAGGCAAAGGTGCCGCACGCACAGTTGTTTCCCATGCACGTAGGGCCCGAGCCCGGGATGTGTTGCATGCGCTGTCCCCTGGCCCCGCGCCTGCGCTCGCGCCGCTCCTGCGCTATGGCGAGTAGCCCGTCGGGTAATGCCAATGTGCCGGTGAACTGAACTGCGTGTCTTCTTGTTGCAGAGGAGAGGAGAGGCGAGGCAGCCCGAGGCGGTCCTTGGCAATGAAGCATTTCATCTTTAAATGTGGGCGCGGCATCAGTGCCGGGAGGACGTCATGAGGGTAGTTCTGGTCCAACCCACCAATCAGACGGGCCGCTTGGACTCGACCAGAACCCAGGCAGCCCAGAGCCAGCAGCAGCGCCCAAATGACAAGCAGGTGGAAGCTGCGGAGGGCATGCAGCAGCAGCCGGGGGGTGTCCTGCAGCACCCCCAGCACCAGGCCACCGTGCAGCACTGCCAGCAGCAGAGACACCTCGGCTCAGCCCCTCAGCAGAGAGGCCAAGCTTTGAAACTGGGCTCCTCTGACCTCCAGCACCCGCCTCAGCCCAGCCCTGAGTCCAGACAGGGGGCTGCTGCGGCCCAGCCATGGGCTTCTAAGGACCTTCCGGCGGGCAATGCCAACCTGATCCAAGGCGGGCTCCTTGGGCACCTCAAGCAGCCGCAGGTGGCACGGGGAGGGGTCCTGCAGCAGCCCAGCCAAGCGCCTGCTCTTCTGGACCATAGCCAGCCGTTAAACAAGGGACCCGCGTTTCAACACCACAGCCAACCTCCGGGCCCAGGATGTGCCCCCCAGGAGCACCAGCAGAGCCGCAGCACGGGCACCCCCCTTCAGCTCCCCGGCCAAGGAGCTGCCCTTCACCACCAGAGGCTTAACAGAGCGGATTCTCTCCAGCGCCACAGCCATCCTGCGACCCAGGGAGGGGTCTTCCAGCACCACCCAGAGCCCGGGCACCCCCCTCCTCAGAGGTGCCAACAGGTCCACCCTCTCCAAACCCTGGGGACGGACCCGCAGCCCCTAGGGCCATGCCAGAAGGCAGACGAGCTTCCCCTGCACCACGGTGCCGTGCCGGGCGCGCCGTGCCACCGCCCTGGTGGTAACTGCAGCGCCGCCGACCTCCCACCCTGGACCCACCCGCAGGACACGCAGAGCCTCCCCCAAGACCCCCCGCCGAAGGGCTGCAGGTGGGAGCAGAAGGAGGGGGTGCAGCAAACCGCAAGCAAGCAGCAGCAGGCTCTCTGGCAGGACCAACAGGTGCCCGGGCACGAGGCTACCTGGTGCCAGTGCCCGGCCGGGGACAGCCAGCCCCATCAACGTGCCCCGGCGGCGCAGCACCGGCAGCCCGAGGCCAGGCTGCCTGGAAACAGGGCTAATAAGAGCCAGTCCTCGCCCCGCTCCTGGCAGCAGCACGGAAACCAGAGCCCTGGCGGCGAGCAGCAGGTAGATTTATGTTTCAGCGTGTGTGTGTGTGCCTTGAGGGCTGGAGGGGGGGCCTCTAGGTGCCCCACTGGGACCGCAGACTGTGCCAGCCGCTGCGCCAGGAGAGCCAGGGCCGTCGCCGGCTGCGCGGGCAGGTAAGTGCCCGGCTCACCTACCTCCTTCGGAGCCGACGATGCAGTCTTTGGAGGGGGGGGGGGGCGCTGCGTCCGCAGAGCGGGGAGCTGGTGCAGGGAGGCTGACGGGGCAGTGAGGTAGAGTAGTGCAGAGGGAATTGAGGGAGGGCAGGGTGGACGAGGGGCTGCAGCGTCACGGAGCAGGCACCCTTCAAAGGGATGCTTGGATGAGACCTCTTGTTGGGGACTTAAAGAGACAGATGGAGAGGAGGGGGGGGAGAGAGAGAGAGAGGGGAAGAGAGACAGAGGGGAAGAGAGAGAGGGATGAGAGGGAGAGAGAGAGAGGGGATGAGAGAGAGAGAAAGAGAGGGGGAGAGAAAGAGAGAGAGGGGATGAGAGAGAGAGGGAGAGAGGGGATGAGAGAGAGAGAGAAAGAGAGAGAGGGGATGAGAGAGGGAGAAAGAGAGAGGAGGATGGGGGCAGTGGAGCAAGGATCCGAGGTAGTAAGAGAGACAGGCAAAGAGACGAGACGGGGGTTTAGGGTGGGCAAGAGGAGAAAGGCCTAAAAGGGTAGAAGGGGATGAGACTGTAAAAGAGACGAGAGAGCGAGGGAAGGGAACAGACATAGGGGCAAGAGAGAGAGAGGGGGGGCAGACAGGGAGGACAGACGGAGAGGACAAGTGAGAGAGGGGCAAAGATAGAGAGGAGGTGACAGAAGGAGGGAGAACATGAGAGAGAAGCAGAGAGAGGGTAGAGACACTGGAGAGGCAAAGAGAGGGGTGAGGCAAGAGAGCCGGAGATGTAGAAAGAGAGAGACGAGTGTGCACCACACGCCCGGATGTTGCGGCGCTTTGCGCTGCCTCCTGATCCAGCCTTTGGGAGTGGATCATTGATGGCAGCTTAGACACCTGTGTCTCTGTCTGTCTGTCTGCGCACAGACGTGCCTCTGATTGGCTGTCTGTCTGTATATGGCTAGAGACACCTCCATGCACACACCTCTGTGTGCTTGTGTGTGCCCTCTAGTTTGCCTGTCTCATTGGTTGCTTGTATGTGCTGTCCATGCACACGCCACGTGTGACCCTGGAACCGTCCCTGTGTAAAGTTCTCTGTACACGACGAGTCTGGATCGGTAGGCCCCCTCTATCTACTGACAGCTGCAGACGCACATTCAAGGCCTAGCCTGCACATGGGAGTGTCTGCTCTTTCTTTATACGGGGAGGCGTTTCTGCTTTGTAATTTGAATTACAGAGCAGACGAGACATGTTTGCGAAGAAGTTGCGTGATAAAAATGTGCTGGCGGGTGACCGCTCTCTCGGTTTGTTGACCCCGCCAGGGTGAAGAGGGAGTAATGGGGGCTTGGGGGGCGGGGGGAGGTGACTAGGTGAAGTTTCTCCATGCTAGACGGAACCAAGGTTGCTATGGAGAAGAACATATTTCGGGTGGGGAGGGAGTGTTTGGTGGAGTGGGGATAAAGGGGGCAGTGCTGCTGTACTTGCCCCAGCTCAGTGTGCTGAGGAGCGAGAGTGCAATGTCTGCCCAGCTAGAGGGAGGCAGGTGGTGCTGTGGCCATGGGAGGGAAGTGGTGCTGTGGGAACTGAGGGGGCGCTGTTTCTCTTCTTGAGAGAAGGCACTGTACTGTGGGGGGAGAGAGGCAGTGTCTCTCATGCTGGGGGGGGGGGGCAGGTGGTGCTGTGGCGAGAGGGTGCAGTGGCCATGGGAGGGAAGTGGTGCTGTGTGGGTCGAGGGGGTGCTGTTTCTCTAATAAAGGGAAGTCAGTGTTCCGTGGGGACAGAAGGGGGTGTCTCTCCTGCTGGAGGGAGGCCAGAGTGCTGTGGGGAGACAGAGAGGCAGTGTCTCCTGCTAGCAGGGGGTGAGTGGTGCTGTGGAGAGAGAGGGTGCGGTGCTGGCCCGAGTGAGGGACTCTTAAAGCTGTGGTTAGAGGGGTCTGGGTGTTGCTTTGCGGGAGGTCACAGGACGGAGGGTGGAGAGGGGAAGCAATGGCCTGCTGTGGGGCTCATGAGTAGAGCCGGACATTGCTCCCTGCTGGAGGACAAGCGCTGTGGGTGGAGAGGGGAAGCGATTCCCTGCTGTGGGGCTCGTGGGTAGAGCCGGACAGTGCTCCCTGCTGGAGGACAGGCGCAGTGGGTGGAGAGGGGAAGCGATGCCCTGCTGTGGGGCTCGTAGGTAGAGCCGGACAGTGCTCCCTGCTGGAGGGCAGGCGCTGTGGGTGGAGAGGGGAAGCGATTCCCTGCTGTGGGGCTCGTGGATAGAGTCGGACAGTGCTCTCTGCTGGAGGTTACAGGACAGAGGGTGAAGAGGGGAACCGATTCCCTGCTGTGGGGCTCGTGGGTAGAGTCGGACAGTGCTCTCTGCTGGAGGGCAGGCGCTGTAGGTTGAGAGGGGAAGCGATGCCCTGCTGTGGGGCTCGTGGGTAGAGTCGGCCAGCGCTCCCTGCAGGAGGACAAGCGCTGTGGGGTGGAGAGAGGGAGCCATGCCCTGATGTGGGGCTCGTGGGTAGAGCCGGACAGTGCTCCCTGCTGGAGGGCAGGCGCTGTGGGCGGAGAGGGGAAGCGATGCCCTGATGTGGGGCTCGTGGGTAGAGCCGGACAGTGCTCCCTGCTGGAGGGCAGGTGCTGTGGGTAGAGAGGGGAAGTGATGCCCTGATGTGGGGCTCGTGGGTAGAGTCGGACAGTGCTCCCTGCAGGAGGCCAAGCGCTGTGGGGTGGAGAGGGGGAGCCATGCCCTGGTGTGGGGCTCGTGGGTAGAGCCGGACAGTGCTCCCTGCTGAAGGGCAGGTGCTGTGGGTAGAAAGGGGAAGTGATGCCCTGATGTGGGGCTCGTGGGTAGAGTCGGACAGTGCTCCCTGCTGGAGGTTTCAGGACAGAGGGTGGAGAGAGGAAGCAATGCCCTGCTGTGGGGCTCGTGGGTAGAGCCGGACATTGCTTCCTGCTGGAGGGCAGGCGCTGTGGGTGGAGAGGGGATGCGAAGCCCTGATGTGGGGCTCGTGGGCAGAGCCGGACAGTGCTCCCTGCTGGAGGGCAGGCGCTGTGGGTGGAGAGGGGAAGTGATGCCCTGATGTGGGGCTCGTGGGTAGAGTTGGACAGTGCTCCCTGCTGGAGGTTTCAGGCCAGAGGGTGGAGAGAGGAAGCGATGCCCTGCTTTGGGGCTCGTGGGTAGAGTCGGACAGTGCTCCCTGCTGGAGGGCAAGCGCTGTGGGTGGAGAGGGGAAGCGATGCCCTGATGTGGGGCTCGTGGGTAGAGCCGGACAGTGCTCCCTGCTGGAGGGCAGGCGCTGTGGGTGGGGAGGGGAAGTGATGCCCTGATGTGGGGCTCGTGGGTAGAGTCGGGCAGTGCTCCCTGCTGGAGGTTTCAGGACAGAGGGTGGAGAGAGGAAGCGATGCCCTGCTGTGGGGCTCGTGGGTAGAGTCGGACAGTGCTCCCTGCTGGAGGTTTCAGGACAGAGGGTGGAGAGAGGAAGCGATGCCCTGCTGTGGGGCTCGTGGGTAGAGTCGGACAGTGCTCCCTGCTGGAGGGCAAGCGCTGTGGGTGGAGAGGGGAAGCGATGCCATGCCTTCCCGGACGGGTGTTGGGTGACTGTGGGTGGAGAAGGGTTTTGCTGCTCAGACGCGGTCCTTATGTTTGTATCTTGGCTTGGTGTGGTCACCTGGAAGGGGCAGAGGTAGTGTGAGGCAGTGCCACGCACAGGTGGTACATGATCTGCCTAGGGCAGTGTTGCTATGTTCTGTCTGTATCCAGCCCTGCCCACACCTGCCCCCCAACACACAGACCCACCTTTCTGCATATGTATTAAGGGGGCGTGTACCATTCCCATATCACACAAGTGTGTGCATCCGGGAGAGGGTGGCACTGCCAGTAACTAAAAGTGTAAGTGACGGGGAAGTGTGCATTGCACTGACAGGGCACTTCACTCAGGTCTGCCAGCAAGTGCCAAGCAGCCGGGGACGGCCCCTGGTGACCAGATGGAAGTGACCCTGGTGGTTGAAAACGCAGCTGTTTGTTAAATAACCCAAGGCAGATACATATGATATAGGGGATAAAGTACTCTCTGCTGTACGTTACAAGGATATTGTAAATCACTGAGTGTCCCAGGATTAAACATGAAATTAAACACACCAATAAGCAGCACAAAATAGGGTGTAAAATATATTTAAACCGTTGAATGAAAATCATATACGAAAGGGCCTTCATTTCAGAATATGTAGTAACATGGATGGGGAATCTGCCTTTTTTAATAAAGAACTGCACAGTGCATTCATTTATTACAGTAGTGTAGCAATGTCACTTTCTTATTACAGGTGACTGACGTGAGTCACATCGTGACTGGAATAAGAATCGTACGGACAGGTTTTTTTTATCTAACAGTATAAAGGTATATATGTACATTTTGTTTCATATATGAATATGCATATTTGTGCTTGAATATAAACACGTGTGTGTGTGTGTGTGTGTGTGTGTGTGTGTGTATGTATATATATATATATATCCCTGTGGTGGTTGCCACTGAGTAGTTATAGTTAGGTCCGCATTTCCATAGGAAAAGTTTTTGTTTTGTTAATAACTTTGCTGCAGATTGACAAATCTTTACAAAACTTTCCCAAAACAATGCTCTTTTTTACCTAGCTGGCTCATGGAAAGTTTCAAGGTGATCCGTCGAGTGGAGGCACAGAAAAAGGGGGGGAGGGGGTTCCAAGAAGTAAAATCACCATGCATTTTCAACAGATTTTTTTAGGTAACTGATATCGCAAAACCTCTGAACGTAATTACACCAAATTTGGCAGGAAGCTAGATCTTGCTCCAGAAATCATGTTTTTCGTGATTTGGTTTGAATCCGTTCAGTAGCTATTGAGATATTCAGCAAGAAAAATATTTGTATATCTCGAAGGTTGTGTTTGAGGGACTCTCCTGAGAGTGCCTCGAACCTAATTTTAAAAAATAGTGTTCCGATTGCCCCAGGAGGCTTTTTTCCCTTGAGCCAATTCACGCCCACAACAGACATGCTTCTGCCGGAGTGAACGCTCTGATTGGCTGCCATCAAAATGTAGAAAAATGTTTCTGGCAGCCATTACAGGACTCTAGGACTTATCCCCCTGTCCTGCATTTTAAATGAAAAAACACAAGGCGGGAGGGTAGGACTGCTATGAACAAAAGAGTAAACCGAGAACAACATGCATAATTTAGGAAATAAAATGTAGGCGCCCCCTTGTGTTATTCGGGTCTACCCTGGTGTTTCAGTATTTTCTCTGGGCTTGTTAGCCTTTCATCACTTGGATGAGTCCAGACTCGCAATGGCACAAACTATCATATTAGAAACTAGGAATGGATCTGGGCTTTGAGTTATATCATGAAAAATAGCCAAATGGGTGTGTGGCCAGGGTGTGTATTTGGTATCTGTAAGGGTGAGGATCACAACATGAGCCCCAAACGTTTTCTGTTTCTTTGTAGCCAGAGTTATTTTGGTTGCTGATGCTGCAGTTCCAAGCAGAAAGGTGTTTGGACGAAATATCGAGTCAAGAATATCGTGGGCAAGCAAATCGTGAGGGTATGTTTCTATGCGTATGCAAAGTTTTACTATACTTATATGTACCATGACGATATAGATCTTCGAGGTACCTAGATGTGGAGTTAAGAATAGTAAATCTATACGTGCCCATTTGCACTTAGCTTCTCGATATTTTGATCCTAAGTATTTTTGAGACAATATTTTGTCCACACAATATTTATTACCTCCATATGCTGCCATTGATTCAGCAGCAAAGCCTCGGGTCTGAACTGCACCATCATCATTTTTACCAAGACCTGGAGGACTTCACACCTATTCTTCCTTTTTGGACCAGTAGATGACAAACTCAGGGAAGCTGTAGAGTGGGCTGTGTGCACAGTTTTAACTATGCCAAAAAGTTGGGCGACGTTGGCAAACTTCATCCTCCGTCATGACAGATGATGTTTTCTGACTTTGAGGTGAAGTTAAATCTTTTTTTTAGGCCTGGATGAAATGTAAATTACGCATGCATACTTCTCGTAGTTTCAGGAATTTTACTTTATGCTTCTTACACAAAATTCCATCATTATGCCTTTTTGTGGAAAAAAATTATCATCAATGGCACAATTTGTGGTAAAAAAAAATCGCAGCGATCACACAGTACAACAGAAGCTGCTGTTGTTTCCGGTACTTTTGTTTAAATGCGTCCTCACACCAAAAGCTGACCCAAGGACGCATTTCACGCTAAAATATACAGTGAAATTACAGATGTGCATTTTGAAAAATAGTGCATAATTTCACATAATTCTGCAGTAAGTTCATGAAACTACGCGAGAGCAAATGACCCAAATTTCACACACCTGTACTATTTTTCTAGTGCTTTTGAGTGTCTTACCTGAGCCGGGTGATACATCAGCTGCAGAGAACTGCCCTTATTATTCCCTGCTTCAGCTGAAGGTTGCTGTTTGCCCTGGGTGGCAGTGGGAAAATGCCACAGTACCTTCCTGTACCCACTCTCTGGACACCCAGGCCTGAGGAGGACACCTGTGCGAGAGTGGGACGCTTCAGGCCGTATGCTCATGTAGAAAAGGCACCCTGAATTGTGACGTGGGTCTTGCAGTTTTGAGTGGCACTAGGAGTGTGTTTTCACTGCTGCAGAGAGCTCCCTTTTACCACCATTTTTTTTTTCAAATAACGCCCCCAGTGTTACACTTGGCAAAGCTAAGCACAGTTTTTTAAAACATTTAGATTGAATTGCAAGGCATAGTACTTTGCAACTTTGCACACTCCTTTCCGAGACCAGGGGGTTGTGACGTTCCAAATTGATTTATTTATTTTTTCAAACTTCCTTGAACATCTGCAGACAGTTTTACAACTTTGAGTTGTTTGCCCGGTTTGTTTCAGGGCATGTGCACGAAAATGGTGACTTTTGTACCAATCTATATCCTTCTTTGACACCAATATAGTGGCCAGGCGCACAAAGCCATTATGCAGTAGCAAACGCTGTAAGGCTTGCAGCGGCAATTGGACTTTTTACAAGGTACAAGGGACCTTTTAAGAGTTTGAAAAGATGGATTTTGAGTTCCTTTTCAGATTGCAAATAGAAAAGGAAGTATAAGGGATGTATCACTGCTATTTACACGTAATAAATGATATATCGAAAAGTGTCAATGGTATCTGACCGCTAATGGGGTTGCAAACCGTTGATCAGATGCCGACCCCTTAGTTGGGATGGTAACTGATTTGCAATGGGAACCCTGTCCCTGTTAGACCATTTCAGCTTTTGGAATCATGTTGTACCCTTAGGGGTATCGGGCAGTGTTCCAGAAGACTACTGCTGCTCCCTGTTGTCTTCCCAAATGGTATTTAAAAAAAAAAAAGCAGCACAAATACTTTTAATGTAGGCCTGGGTGAAATTATATTAAGACGGCATGATCTGTATAAGATTGCGCTAATTTTGCTATGCAACTTTCCCACTATGCCACTTCAGCTAGTTATGCACAATTTGGGGTAAAAATAAACCATCCGCGTACAATTCACGTAAACATTTATTGTGAAGGCACATAAACAACCTAACATAAGCAGCTGTTTTTCATGGTGCTTTTGCTTAAATGAGTCCTTGTGCCAAAAAACGATGCAAGGACACATTTCACACTAAAATATAGCACAAAATGACGGGTTTGCATCCCACATAATTATCCATAATTTCGCCCTAATTTCTCATAATTACGTGAAAGTAAAAGACTCGAATTTTGCATACCCCTACTTCAATAGACTGGGGCTGTTCAAACAAAAACACGTTTTGCATTTGCAAATCCATACGCAGTGATGGAGATCTGCTGTCCGTGCAGACCTCCATCCCTCCATTGGCAGCCAATCAAAGGGGGTTGCAAACTGTGACCTGCCTAAGTGATATTCATAAGACAGACTGTTTTGTGACCTTTGTGAGTGGACAATATGTGATGCAACTTATTAGTACATGTGTCCTGGTCAGGGCACAAGTCCTAATAAAGGCGCACGACATCACGGCGCACGACATCACAGCGCACGACATCACGGGGCACGACATCACGGCGCACGACATCACGGCGCACGACCTCACACTGCATCACAGGACTTGACATCCTAGAAAGTGGAATCACAAGCCACGACTTTACAGGAAGTGGCATCACAAGAAGTTACATCAGATGTAAAGCCCTCACATATATGTTTAGCAGGTCTATCATGTGTACGTTTGAGCGCATTGCGAGGATAATAGCACAGTGAGCTATGGAAGATGATATGTGACTTCTACACCTTGCAATCCCCCAGTTTTATGTAGCACATCCTGTACATTAATTTACAAACTTATATAATTTATTGTACATGTAATATGCACGTGTAAAGCGCTCTGACACCCTGCATTGGAATGCGTAGGGCTATACAAGAAAAAATAGTGGTACTTAAATTATTTCAATGCCTCCTCGGGGAAGTAAGCTGTATATAAATGCAATTTGCTTTGTGTAAATACTGGGAAAGACCAACACATCTGACATTCTTACAGTGCATGCATATCTCCTAAAAAAGGGACTGAACAAAGTGAAAAGCTGCCTCTCTTCAGTATGTGTGAAGTGCTAACAAGGTGTGAGCCTTTGTATCCCCTCCGCTGCATTTGCATCAGGTGTGAGGCTCCTGACTGCTCCCAGCCAAGAGACTAGAACAAAAGGAGGCCTGATGACCCCTCAAATTTGGCCTTTGTTATGGGCCCAGCAGGAGTCTTAAATAAGAAAGCCCGGCACCTTGTTGCTTGTTGCAGATGGAAAGCAGACAACGTGCAGGCGCTGCTGAAAGTGTCCCCGTGTTTGGAAAGTACACCGGGACGAGTTCAGCACATTATTCAGTGGGGCCCAAATTCTTGGCAGGGCGGACGGCGTTCACCCTGTGAAAAAGGTGGGTGGACGCCGTCCACCTGCGTGTACCCCCGACTCGTGCCCTGGTCCTGGTAGTACATAAGTCACATTGTGAACTGCACACCCCTTCACAAACCCGTCGGGTGCAAGCTGCACATCCTTGTTTGTAAATACATGTTCATGCATCGGGCGCTGTGTGCTGGTGTGCCAGGCACTGTGCATCCTCGCCCGTTTTGTGATTGGCTCCTATGGGTGATCGGGCTGACAAGCTGAATGGGAAGCACCTGTGCTCTGGGAGTGGTCCAGAAACGTGGAAAGCGTTACCCTCACCCCCCATTGGAGGTGTCCCTCCCTCCCTCCCTCTCTCCCTCTCTCCCTCTCTCCCTCCCTCCCTCCCTCTCTCCCTCTCTCTCTCTCTCTCTCTCCCTCCCTCCCTCCCTCCCTCTCTCTCTCCCTCCCTCACTCCCTCCCTCCCTCCTGAAGGACAAATATCCTCAAACACGTCCAGACCCCCAGCACTGGCTGCGCCCACAATGCTGAATACTAAAGACTTTCAATTGAAGTGAGTGTTACCGGGCGCTGCACTTCCCACCATACATCTGAGCTGCTATGCCGGCAGGGTGCTCCCTTTCCCTTTTGTGATTTGCTCATTGAGTTATTGAACTCCATACACAAACACCTTTCAGTTACCTGGGTCATTGTGCCAAACTCTCTTGTGCACCCTCTCCACATCCTGGGCCAGGGTTCGATCACTGGGTTACTGTGCCACACTCTCTTGGGCACCGTACCTACCTATGCCAGCACACTGGGCCAGGGTTCGATCACTGGGTTACTGTGCCACACTCTCTTGGGCACCGTACCTACCTATGCCAGCACACTGGGCCAGAGTTCGATCACTGGGTTACTGTGCCACACTCTCTTGGGCACCGTACCTACCTATGCCAGCACACTGGGCCAGAGTTCGATCACTGGGTTACTGTGCCACACTCTCTTGGGCACCGTACCTACCTATGCCAGCACACTGGGCCAGAGTTCGATCACTGGGTTACTGTGCCACACTCTCTTGGGCACCGTACCTACCTATGCCAGCACACTGGGCCAGAGTTCGCTCACACCAAAGGTCAAAAGGCAGAAAAGCTGACCAAAGGTGCAGCTAAATAGCTGTCGCCCACTGACCCTTCTCTCACATGCCGTTTCATCCCGTTCAAGACTGTACTGGTGGCAGTGCCATGCTAAGGGCACCCTACTACAATAGTTTGGTGCACACACTGAAAATCGATGTGCATACACCTGTTTCTTTACCACAATAACGCGTGCAGAAAGGGAGGGTTCACAATCCACACCCATTCAGTCCTTGGCCTCTGTACTAAAACTGACAGCTTTGGTGCCCATTTGTGCCAGTGTGATGGTGTCTGTGTGGCATTACCACGTGCCAAAGGCGTTCAATTTTGAAGTGCAACTCATTTGACATGTCAGGTCAGAACATGTTTTCAATCGGAGTCAAATTTGACAAGTGTCAAGAAAAAGCATTGGCAAATCCACTAGGCTGGGCTTCAGTTTGGTATGGCACACAGCGCAGCAGCATCAGAGAGAAGCCCACAGAGGGCGCCAGCAGGAGTGGCTGGAGAGGGCTGGAGTTCTGAAATAGTCCCTCATGCAAGTCAATGCAAGTAGTCGAGTGGAGGCAGAGGGATACACCCAAAAAGCCACAAGCATTAGGTGAGAGAAGAGTCCACTGGGCGGAGCCAAGACTTGATGGACAAAGTCTCAATGTAATGACTGGAAGAGGCCTGAAAGAAAGGCAATGATTGGAAAAGGTGAACCCAAAACTCACTTTATGTACATTGTAAACAACAGGTCTGTTTGACATCATTGCAGTCACAACTCAGACCTAAAAAGGTTCTGTAACCCCCGGTCCACCCTCCTACGCCACCCAGCCCCTGCCTACAGTTTAGGCCAAGTGTTCCAGGAACAAAGGACTCAGAAAACAATGATGTCACATCCTGAATCTGCCCATTTGCCACAGGCTCGATAGAGAGGCCAGACTTTGCTGACAAGGCGTCAAAGCGCTTTTTTGGCGAGTAGCACACTACTCCGGAACCCATAAAGCATTAGTGGTGAATTAGTATAGTGAAATATGAAAGTAATTTGAGTGGTGGATATGTTAGTCAGTTATTTGGATTGAGAAGGATAGTGGAGGGATAGAAGAGGGAAAAAGGTTTACATTTATTTAGCACTTGCTACCCCTCATGAGATGTTAATAAACATTAAAACACACCCGTGCCCAGCAAAACTGGTAGTAAGGTTATTGCTGCCAGAAAGGGAGGACCACAGACCCCGGTGGTCTCAGTCCGGGCCCCTCAGAAGCACTGTTTGCTCCTGTATTTGCAGAAGAGCCTAGAGATGGTTCTCGTTACTGTAGGTGCTAGAGGCGCTTTTAAGCATCCAAGCTCCATCAAACGTTGCCCTTGCCATTGGAAGCAGAGGCGGGGCTCTCCTCAGCGCACCCAGAGAATGTTCTGTGCCAATCACACTCAAGGCACAAAACTATTGTTGGAGGAAATTGGTTTTGGGATGCGCGAAAATGCAATTATTTCTGTCCTGTCAGTCACCGAGAAGGTTAATATTTGTGCTATATTTTTACTTTCACCCCATCTCTTCATTTACCCACGTGCCTTCCTAATCATCTTGTACATGTGAGTGCCAGGCTAGGGGTCTCGGGCCAGCGGACGCGGTCAGGGCAGTGCCCTTGGGCAGGACTTCCTCGTGGGCATTCTTTGTCCTTTGCCCTGTACACTGGTACAGGGAGCAGGGCTTGAACCTGGGACCGCTGCTGCAGGGCTGGGGGAGAGGGCTGGACAGCGGGATCGCAGCACATACCATTGCCCTCACGCCCGCCACAAGGCTCTTACTCTGAGTCAGTCTTTAATTTGTTTAAAAAAAAAAAAATTGCCAGGGCCTTGTCAGGAGGCAGCTGCAGCTTGTGACACCTGTTGCCCCTGCCAGCGCTGCCAACGACAGCACCATCACAACTTCCTAACCATCACCTTTCAAGTGTGGCAACTCCATGCCCCAGTGCTATAAGAATGGCCTGGGCGGGAGGTAGTAGTCATTTTTACTGTGTATTGAACAAATAAACTGTTGTTGTCCTCATCTCTATATTAGCTCTACAGCGCCAACATGTGGCAGACTGTCATAAGTCCCGCTGGTGACAATTAAGCGCCGGTACCGAGAACCAGAAACCACGGCAGAAATTAAGCACTACTCTGAGAAGTAGGGGCGAACAGGTGGCCTAAACATAGGCCCATGCTCTCATCCGTCCTGGGGAGCCAAACCCCCAATATAAGGCTCCTACCCTTGCAAGTACTGACAGGCTGAACAAGTGTCCTGCACATAGGTCAATGCCCTGGTCTGTCCTGGGGGGGCACAAAGCCCCCCATACAAAGCTCCTTTCCTGTGAAGTCTTGAGAGGGTGAACAAGTGCCCCACACAGAGGTCCGTGCACTGGTCTCTCCTGGGGGGTGGGGGGGCACACAGCCCCCCATACAAGGCTCCTGCAGTGGGAAGTACTGAGAGGGTGAACAAGTGCCCCACACACATGGGACGACAGAAGTCCACACAGGACGCCTGCCTTAGAACCAGGAGGGGTGAACCCCGTACCCCACACACAGGCGTGTGACCTGAGCAGTGCTGGGAAGGGCCCGCCCCTTACTGTCCCCACTCAGAGATCCTGCCCTCGGCAGTAGGGGGCGCTGAGGCGGGGCCCCAGAGCCCAAGAGACACTGAAGTTCAGGGCTTAACAAGGACAGCCAGGGGTCTGCTCGACTCTGAAAGCGAAAGCTGGAGCCATCAAAAGAAGTAAACCGGGCAACAAATGTCTTATGTCATGAAAAAATATGAGTAAGACCAACATGAAAAATAATGAATTTCTCCGAGACTCAGTTCAAACTTTATGATTAGATTGGAATGAGTGACATTTATTGATAATGGTATACATTTCAAAATATGAAACATTCAAGATATTACCACGTTCTAATGATATTCCCCAAGTTACCAAAATGTGTCCATTTATATCCATAGCCGCCTGGTTTGGCGCTCAGACAGGGACTGGGAGCCCAAGCATGTTCTCTACCCAGGCTGTGCAGCACAGCTCGGGTTGGAGAATGGCCAAGTGCGCATGTCCGTTGGCCGTCCTAAGGCGGCTGGCCAAACCGACATGCTCACTTAGTGTCCACCACTCCTCCTCCCTGTTGTTTGCGCTCCGTCAGGATAGCCCCGCCCCCAAGACTCAGCTCAGCGACAGCCAAGAAAAATAAAATGATAATAAAATTGTTTATTATCATTTTTATTTTTCCTGTGTGCACGGCTGACAGAGCAGTGGGGCGACGCTCCTCCGCCTTAACAGAGGAGCCGCCGCTGTCATCAGGTAAACATGCTCTATCTGCCACTGTTTATTCGCCAGTTTACACTTCAGAATTTGTGGGTGATAAAGTGTGCAAAATTCACGTCATTTGCTTTTGAGCAAATACGTGAAATTTCAGCAAAAACATTACTTGAAATTATATGTAATTAAACTAAATGCAGATCCATCATTTTGCACTCAATTTTAGCATGAAATGCAACTTCACATCAATTTTTGCCACGAGAGTGCGTTTTAAACAAAGCACTGCGAACAACAGCCACTGGAATTCTGCGGTTAGTGTTCGACTGCGAATGGTGCCTTTTGCAGTAGCTTTTTATTGGAATGGCATGTAATTACAGGAAGTGGCATAATGGCGTCATTTCAGGAATTTTGCATAACAAGTGAAATACAAAAGTATGCAAATTCTGCCAATGTAATTTAAATTTAGCCCATGTCTAGTCCCAATCACTCCAAAATCCTGAGTGGATTAATCCTCCCTGTCCACCACGGTTCCTACGCCCACGCGGTCACCTATAGCAGGCGTCTGCCTTGGAAAGTAGTAGCAGGGCCACACCGCGCTGCTGCTGCCCCTTTTGATACTGGGAATAGCGCCCCGCACAATAGGACCCGGACCCCCCAGGTTGACCCCGGCCCCGCCCCCACGGAACCCACAATCAAGACTTGATTACTAGAGTTGTGGGTAAAAAGAGGCCATGTTTAATCCAAACAATCACACATAAACATGACAATATTTATCTAATCAAATTCACATTTCCTAAGATGCATATTTATCAAATAGATCTCTAAGCAATATTTACATTTTGATCCTAGCATCATAAATCATCAGCAAGAAAATGACCGATTTAATATTATATACAAAATTCTCTATCGCTCCAGCACTAAGGGGCCCTCTGGCTCGCGTCCCCCAACTGAGAACCACACAAGGCGCAACCCACCTGCGTCCTTGAGAGGTGGGCCCCTGCCATCTGGTCCTTGTCCGCAACCCTAGGGCCCACCCCTCCACCACCAGGCTGTCCAAGGGGGCTCGTAGGGTATAACCAAGGGCCGCAGCCCCGTGCCCTAGTTTGTAACCTGGCGCCCTTGCCCCCAGCCGGTTTCCCCATTCTCTCTGGGTTGAGCTTACAGTTTCTCCCCCTCTAGTGCTGGCCTAGGGAGTATGCAGGAGGACTTCCGTTAACAACGTAAGTCCATTTCTGTGGCCTCCTTAGCGCCACTCACAGATCGATTACCTACATCCTCCCAAACTCTAAATCTAAGGGACAAGTGGGTGGGAAATTGCAACGGAGTTCACTGTGACCGGGGCCGGCGCTGAAGAAGAGAGGATGAGGGCACGGGCAAGGTGCCCTAAATAGGCCCCCACCTACTCCTCCCCCCCCCCCATTGCCGGTCCCGGCAGGAAGTGACGTCACGTCCAGCCTCAGAAGGAATTCCTCCCTCACCTCCGCCAATCGGATGACTCTGAAGTCAGGGGGGGCGTGGCCGGGATCCCGGGGCGCCGGATCCTAATGGCGCGCTTTTCTAAAGACCGCGCTTTTCCATTTGTTGTACAAGGTCCTACTGGGAGGGATGAACCTGTAAAACCCCTACTCCCACAGGCTTCTGCTATGGTCTCTACCGAGCGGCTGCACCAGTGTCCCCTCCCCCCACACAGGCTCAAGGAGTCCCCGCTGGAGGCACTGATGCCCCCAGGCTCCACCAAAATCTTTTGGGGCTGCCAGGGTCACCCACACAGGCTCCTGCTGAGTGCCCTTTTGGAGACCAGGGGGTCTCACACCGGTTCCTGCTGAGTACCCTTCTTGAGACCAGGGTCTCTCACACCGGTACCTGCTGAGTACCCTTCTGGGGACCAGGGTCTTCCACACCGGCTCCTGCTGAGTGCCCTTTTGGAGCCCAGGGGGTCTCACACTGGTTCCTGCAGAGTGCCCTTTTGGAGACCAGGGGGTCTCACACCGGTTCCTGCTGAGTTCCGGTCCGGAGACCAGGGTCTCCCACACCGGCTCCTGCTGAGTACCCTTCTGGAGACCAGGGTCTCCCACACCGGCTCCTGCTGAGTACCCTTCTGGAGACCAGGGTCTCCCACACCGGCTCCTGCTGAGTACCCTTCTGGAGACCAGGGTCTCCCACACCGGCTCCTGCTGAGTACCCTTCTGGAGGCCAGGGTCTCCCACACCGTCTCCTGCTGAGTACCCTTCTGGAGACCAGGGTATCCTACACCGGTACCTGCTGAGTACCCTTCTGGGGACCAGGGTCTTCCACACCGGTTCCTGCTGAGTGACCTCGTGGAGACCAGGGGGTCTCACACCGGTTCCTGCTGAGTACCCTTCTGGAGACCAGGGTCTCCCACACCGGCTCCTGCTGAGTACCCTTCTGGAGGCCAGGGTCTCCTACACCGGCTCCTGCTGAGTACCCTTCTGGAGACCAGGGTCTCCTACACCGGTACCTGCTGAGTACCCTTCTGGGGACCAGGGTCTTCCACACCGGTTCCTGCTGAGTGCCCTCGTGGAGACCAGGGGGTCTCACACCGGTTCCTGCTGAGTACCCTTCTGGAGACCAGGGTCTCCCACACTGGTTCCTGCTGAGTAACCTTCTGGGGACCAGGGTCTTCCACACCGGCTCCTGCTGAGTACCCTTCTGGAGGCCAGGGTCTCCCACACTGGTTCCTGCTGAGTGCCCTTCTGGAGACCAGGGTCTCTCACACCGGTTCCTGCTGAGTACCCTTCTGGGGACCAGGGTCTTCCACACCGGCTCCTGCTGAGTGCCCTTTTGGAGCCCAGGGGGGTCTCACACCGGTTCCTGCGGAGTGCCCTTTTGGAGACCAGGGGGTCTCACACCGGTTCCTGCTGAGTGTCCTTCTGGAGACCAGGGTCTCCCACACCGGTTCCTGCTGAGTACCCTTCTGGGGACTAGGGTCTTCCACACTGGTACCTGCTGAGTACCCTTCTGGGGACCAGGGTCTTCCACACCGGCTCCTGCTGAGTGCCCTTTTGTAGACCAGGGGGTCTCACACCGGCTCCTGCTGAGTGCCCTTTTGTAGACCAGGGGGTCTCACACTGGTTCCTCCTGAGTGCCCTGTTGGAGACCAGGGTCTCCCACACTGGATCCTGCTGAGTGCCCTTCTGGAGACCAGGGTCTACCACTTCGGTTCCTGCACTGTCCCATGCTTGGACACTAGGATCTCCTTTACAGTCTACTGCAATGGGCTTGGCTGGAGGCTCCAGCGTCTTCCACACAGGCTCCTGCTCTGTCCCGTGAACGCACGTGAACAGGAGAATGGGAGCTTAAAACAAAATGGGAAGGTGCACCAGAGAGTAGTGAGAGTCCATTGTGTATTTGCAAATATATCCTTTATAGTATTTCTTCTATGCAAAAAGAACAATTGATGGACAGAATGCAGAACAATGTCATACATTCACCCCACTGCATTCTGTCCATCAACTGTTGTTTTTGCATTTGTCACCCCGAGTGGGACGGGTATGCCCAGACGTGGGTCCCGTGCTCTCCATGCCACTGGACTCAAGCTATCCTGGCTGAAGAGGGGTGAAACCCCGAAACCGGTCCTAGGATGCTTGTTTCCAGTCCAGGGAGGACCTGGCTTGGCAGTTCGGGCTGGACTGTTCCCATGAGGCACAGGGTCAAGACTGATTTGCATATGGCTGGGTTCAAACTGGAATGGCATGGTGAGCAAAAAAACGATGGATTTAGGCCCAGATCTCTGTACTGGGGTGAATGTATGACATTGTTCTGCATTCTGTCCATCAACTGTTGTTTTTGCATTAGTATTTCTTCTATAACAGACGAATAAAATCCAGCCAACGCGTTTCGTTCCAATTACTTCTGGAACTTCATCAGGGCATAAGATAATTTCAGGCAATTGTTCGCTTTGGAGTATATAACCTAATCGTCCTTCACAATTTTACGGTATGAGAGTCCTTGTTCAGCACTTTGCCAGTCAGATTCGATAACCTCTGGTATTTACTGAAGAGGTTAATGAACAATTCTGTTTGACTCCATGATACGCATCTCGTAAGTCCGTGAAAAATAGAGAAAACGGGTCAAGGTAGCAGGAGTCTGGTAACCTTGACAGTGGAAGTTTCTCCTGACCGCTCAAGATTGGTCCTTTGCAAGATGAATGCCTGCACCACAGAGCAGCTCACGCCGAAGCTGGGATGCGGCCACTAGTGGACAAACCTGCATCTTGGGTACCCTTTGAGATGATGACAACTCCTCGGATTTTGAGCTGGGTGGTCGCACAGTCTGACTCTCGAGGGGTAGTGGGGAGAGACTGTCAAGAAAGAGGTTGGTGGTGGTAAGTTTTTTTATTGAAGGGCAGCATATATGTTTTACAGACATTGTGTCTGAGGGGGCTTTGAGCACCAATGATCGCACACTAAGCCAGTCCCAGAAACCCTTCCAGACCTCTCCACCAGCCAGCAGCTGGCACCCTGAGAGGACACCAACAGTGTTCGCATGTCCTGCATCCCACCACCCCCAAAGAGTCACAATAACAGAGAACAGGTTACGTGCCTCAGGACTAGACTGTATTCAGCCTCTAGGCGCTTGTTTAGGGAGGCAGAGCCCTTCTGCTTCAAATGATGACAGCTTCAGGCCTGAGACGGAGGCTGAGTGGGCCTCCAACCTGAACCCTAGAGCTCGCGACTGGTCAGTCGAAGAGCGGCTGACTTGATATTCCTTGAGTCCACCCTGTAGACACTAATCCTCAGACGTCAATTTACCTACACCACGCCCACGAGTGCACAACGTTGCCTCAAAGCCAACTCATCTGCAAATATGCGTCCAAACTCAACAGCCATGACAAGCCAAACAATGGACAACGGGGCACCCAGGCAGAGCAACAAAAACAGCAAGGTCCTTCAGTAACACACTCAATGGCATAATTCTCCAAAGAGATGGGTCATCCCACCCACACTCCCTATAATCAATAACGACACAGTGCCTCAGTGTAGCCAAACTCTGCAGGCCACTACCCAACATGGCGCCTTTAAACAATTCAATCTGAATAAATACAATATCAACAGACCACCTTGACTCCAGTCGTTGAGGATCCATGATCCGTAAAGGGTACTCAGTTTCTGAGAGTGCGTGAATCAATACAAATGGTATAAAGGCGCTATATCCAGGGCCGCTGGAACTATGCAGCATGGGAGGACAAAATTGTGCTTCAGGGTTAACTAAATTATGTATCAAGAAAAAGCAAACTATGCGACTTGATGAGGCACATTTTCTGAAAACGTCATAATTTTGTCAATTGTTCACATAATACTGCCTGGGCATTGGCTGCAGTTCATTAGTAGCAGTTTAAGAACCAAATACAGCAATAAGTGACTGAAAGATGGCCAGTCTACCTTTGTATAGAGCATTCCACTTATCCATTTGAGCTAGAAAAAAAAATATTTGGTTAAAATTTGCAGGTTATGCAGCAGATGATGGATTATGTGGTAAATCCATAATTATGCGGAAACGCCGCAACTGCAGAATTGGCTAATTCTAGTGGCCCTGGCTTTAAAAAAGCGCACAGCATAACATGAGATATTCCAGTGCTCCAGAATGGGCACTTTCTAGTAGCAGCGTTCATAAAAGTGACGGGTGCCAATAAAGGCACCAGCGCTGCGCCAAAGAGGGCAAGATGGCCAGGTGGCAACCCCGCTCTGAGGGAGGAGGGACGGACATTCGGTGTCCGCCAGGCTTTGCGTAATGTTTGACCTTCACTCACTCAGTCACTGGAAAATTGCCACTTAATGGCATGTATTCCTGTGGCGGTGATGCATCTCTCACGCGCCGCTGGACAGCGGCGCGGGCTGCGCGCCTGGTGCGGGGGAAATTGCATTTTAAAGCATTTTTACATCCCTTTCAATCAGCCCTTTCCGTCTGCTGCTCCCGGAGTCCTCTATGCAGCCCCTGGCACTGCAGTCCACCTCAAAACAGCCCTTCCCCCATGATGGGGAAAAAAACCACAGCGGAAAGGCTTTTTGGTGAATGCAGGGTGTTGGGAAGCCCTGCTCCCCCATCCATGTGAATTCTGAGCTGTCATCTCCATACGGCTCTGCAGATCCAGTTCTATCGCCTCCTACCCCAGCCTTCTGGGCGCAGTGTTACAGCAGATGTGAGATGTGAATGAATCGGCGTGCCCGGCTGGCACCCGTCGTCGTCATCAGCCACACAAGAGGGCTCATCGGTGGGGGGCAATACACACCCCTTCGATTCTGTACATCAAGGAGTGTGCAGCCACAGCTGGGAGGGGGAGGGGAGGGGTGCCACAGATAGGGTGCATAAGGAGGTGCGAGGGCAGAATATGAGGTGCAGCGCCCCGCAGCCTCTTTCGGACCTCCTAGGGGCCCAGCGGGGCTGCCCTGCGCTGGCAGCGAGGACCCGTCTCACGCCTGTCCACCTCCCCCACCCAGAGAATGCTGCGGACGCGGCGGCTCCCGGCGCTGAACTAGACCGTGGCGAGGAGGCGAGCGCAGGCTGCGCGGCGGGGGCGCTGCGGTATTTTCATCTGTCCAGGGCGGCTCTCAGGTGGTCGTGCTCGGGCGGGGGCGCTGCCCTCTTCCTGCCGTTGTCCACTCCTGCAAGGGAGGCGTCTGCAGGTACAGCGCCCTCAAGGGGCAGTGCGATGTCTGCCCCCCAATGGCTCTTGAGTGGCACATCTACTGAAGGGACATTATGCACATATGCTTATATATGTGGAACCATACTTGCATGGCTCTTATACGTGTGGACCCTTACACGCATGCCTCTTATACGTGTTGAGCCTTACATGCATTTCTCTTTTGTGTGGACCCTTACACGCATGCCTCTTATATGTGTTGAGCCTTACATGCATGGCTCTTCTGTGTGGGCCCTTACACGCTTGCCTCTTATACGTGTTGAGCCTTACATGCATTGCTCTTTTGTGTGGACCCTTACACGCATGCCTCTTATACGTGTTGAGCCTTACATGCATGGCTCTTCTGTGTGGACCCTTACATGATTGCCTCTTAGACGTGTGGACCCTTACATGCATGCCTCTTAGACGTGTGGACCCTTACACGAATACCTCTTATACGTGTGGATCCTTACATGCATGCCTCTTATAACGTGGGGCCCTTACATGCATACCTCTTATACGTGTGGAACCTTACATGCATGCCTCTTATACGTGTTGAGCCTTACATGCATGGCTCTTCTGTGTGGACCCTTACATCATTGCCTCTTAGAGGTGTGGACCCTTACATGCATGCCTCTTATACCGTGGGGCCCTTACACACATGCCTCTTATACGTGTGGACCCTTACATGCATACCTCTTATACGTTTGGACCCTTACATGCATGCCTCTTATACTTGTGGACCGTTACATGCATGGCTCCTGTACATCTGGAGCCTTACATGCATGGCTCTTATACGTCTGGACCCTTACATGCATGACTCTTATACGTCTAGACCCTTACACGCATGCCTCTTATACGTGTTGAGCCTTACATGCATGGCTCTTCTGTGTGGACCCTTACACGCATGCCTCTTATACGTGTTGAGCCTTACATGCATGGCTCTTCTGTGTGGACCCTTACATGCATGCCTCTTAGACGTGTGGACCCTTACGTACATGCCTCTTATACCGTGGGGCCCTTACACGCATGCCTCTTATACGTGTGGACCCTTACACGCATACCTCTTATACGTGTGGACCCTTACACGCATACCTCTTATACGTGTGGACCCTTACATGCATGCCTCTTATACCGTGGGGCCCTTACATGCATACCTCTTATACGTGTGGAACCTTACATGCATGCCTCTTATACGTTTGGACCCTTACATGCATGCCTCTTATACTTGTGGACCCTTACATGCATGGGTCTTATACATCTGGACCCTTACATGCATTGCTCTTACACGTCTGGACCCTTACATGTATGGCTCTTACACGTCTGGACCCTTACATGCATGGCTCTTATACATCTGGACCCTTACATGCATGGCTGTTATGCGTCTGGACCCTTACAAGCATGGCTCTTATGTGTGGACCTTTACATGCATGGCTCTTATACGCGAGGACCCTTACATGCATGGCTCTTATGTGTGGACCTTTACATGCATGCCTCTTATACGTGTGAACCCTTACACACATGCCCCTTATACTTGTGGACCCTTACATGCATGGCTCTTATACATCTGGACCATTACATGCATGGCTCTTGTACGTCTGGACCCTTACATGCATGGCTCTTATATGTCTGGACCCTTACATGCATGGCTCTTATACGTCTGGACCCTTACATGCATGGCTCTTATGTGTGGATCTTTACATGCATGCCTCTTATACTTGCGGACCCTTACATGCATGGCTCTTATACATGTGGGCTCTTACATGCCTGGCTCTTATATGTGTGGACCCTTACATGCATGCCTCTTATACTTGTTGACCCTTACATGCATGCCTCTTATACATGTTGACCCTTACATGCATGGCTCTTATGTGTGGACCTTTACATGCATTCCTCTTATACATGTTGACCCTTACATGCATGGCTCTTATACGTCTGGACCCTTACATGCATGGCTCTTATACATCTGGACCCTTACATGCATGGCTCTTATGCGTGTTGGGGCTTATAAGCAGGGGGTCTTTTATGTGTGAGTTTATACTCGTGGGCCCTTATGCACAGGGGCTCATACATATGGGTTTATACACATGATATATGTGGGGATTTATACATGTGGGCCGTTATGCACAGAGGCTCTTATATATGTGTGCTTATACACGACATATACGTGTGTTTATACAGGTGGGCCTTTATACACGGGCAGTTTTTTGTGTGATTGTGTACATATGGGTCCTTATGTGCAGGTTCTCTTATATGTGTGGGTTTATACTCATATGTGTGTGGGTTCAAACATGTGGGCCCTTAAGTTCAGGGGCTCTTATATGTGCAGATGTATCCATGTTGGCCCTTACACACAGTGGGTTGCATATGTGTGGGTTTATACATAAGAGTCCGTATACACAGGGGCCCTTATATGTGTGGGCTTTATAACCCTGGAATACACGTGTGGCATTATGCATGTGGACCCTTACGCACCGGGTCTGTTATATGCTTGGCTTTATACATGAGGGCCCTTATGCCCATGGGCTCTTACATGTATGGGTGTGTACACATGGACTATTGTGCACAAGGGCTCTTATGTGTGGGCTTATGCACCTGGAATATATGTGCAGCTTTATACATGTGGACCCTTATGCACCTAGAATATATGTGCGGCTCTATACATGTGGACCCTTATGCACCTGGAATATATGTGCGGCTCTATACATGTGGACCCTTATGCACCTGGAATATATGTGCAGCTTTATACATGTGGACCCTTATGCACCTGGAATATATGTGCGGCTCTATACATGTGGACCCTTATACACCTGGAATATATGTGCAGCTTTATACATGTGGACCCTTATGCACCTGGAATATATGTGCAGCTTTATACATGTGGACCCTTATGCACCTGGAATATATGTGCAGCTTTATACATGTGGACCCTTATGCACCTGGAATATATGTGCAGCTTTATACATGTGGACCCTTATGCACCTAGAATATATGTGCGGCTCTATACATGTGGACCCCTATGCACCTGGAATATATGTGCGGCTCTATACATGTGGACCCTTATGCACCTGGAATATATGTGCGGCTTTATACATGTGGACCCTTATGCACCTGGAATATATGTGCGGCTCTATACATGTGGACCCTTATGCACCTGGAATATATGTGCGGCTCTATACATGTGGACCCTTATGCACCTGGAATATATGTGCGGCTCTATACATGTGGACCCTTATACACCTGGAATATATGTGCAGCTTTATACATGTGGACCCTTATGCACCTGGAATATATGTGCAGCTTTATACATGTGGACCCTTATACACCTGGAATATATGTGCAGCTTTATACATGTGGACCCTTATGCACCTGGAATATATGTGCAGCTTTATACATGTGGGCCCTTATGCACCTGGAATATATGTGCAGCTCTATACATGTGGGCCCTTATTCACGTGCGATACTTGAGGTGGGCGCTCACATATTCCTTAGTTACTCTTTCTTTTCTTGAAGTCAGAGCATGTACAATAGTGGCAACATGTCCTTCATAAAGATGTGTCCCTGGCTGAGGTCCTGGCAGAATGTGGCAAACCGAGGGTAGCCACAGGGACCTCTAGTGCTTGATTAGCTTATAGCATCCCAGTGAGTCCCAGAGTGGGCACCCTCATGTCAAAAAGGCACAAGAGGATGCATTTTGCACTAAGAAATAGATAAATGCAACAGAACACGAATAGTGAGTGCGAACGGTTACTCACTCTCGCTAAATTTGCACTTGGAGTAGGATTCCCACACAACCTACATCCTGACATTTAGCGCTATTATCTTAGTGCAAAATGTACCCCTTGCATTGATAATGGTCGCAAGGTTGCATTTTCCTCTAAGAAATGGCACTAAATGGAAAAAAACACATATAGCCAGCGCAAGAGGCCACTTGCGCTCGCTAAAAGTGCTCTTGTGGTAAGATTTCCCCCCCAAATTACTCTCAATTACGCATGCGGGAGTAATCGCATTATTTTCATTAATTCTACTTCAAAGAGTAACATGGAATTACCGAAATGACTCCAGTTACTCCAGTATAATTGAAATTCTGCCCAGGTCTAAATAAAACATATTATTCTAATCTTTTTTCTCCTCCTCCTTTTCCTCCTTCTCCTTTTCCTCCTTCTCCTCCTCCTCCTTCTCCTTTTTCCCTTGCTCCTCCTTCACCTTCTTCTCCTCCTCCTTCTTCTCCTCCCTTCTTCCTTCTTTCTTCTTTCCTTTTGTTCTTATTTCCTTCTTTCTTCTTTCCTTCTTCCAAGGCCTTCAGCTGTGCCCAGCTTGCAGTGATAAAACTGTTTAAAAGGGGTAAAGCGAGATTTAAGAATATTCCAAACAGACATTGCTCAAGAGCAGGTCCATATTTTTTCTACCTTTGTCAGGTTTACCACCAGGTCTAGCCTCCTTGACAGTTCCACAAGTTTTGGGTGAAAATGAACCTCACACTGAAGCAGATGAAGTGATTTGCACAGAGTTAAACAACACAGTGCTGCAGGAAGCCAGGATTAGATGTTGGGCTCCTCATGGCTTCAGTTTACCACTACGAAATCTCATCTTCATCGGCATGCCTAGAGGTTTCTGTCGAGAAGATCACAGGTCACCACAAGGTCCAAAGTGGACCATAACAGAAAGTGTCTAAGACAGATCAGTCTAAGATGTGAACCAGGAGGGGTCACCCAGGGATGCGGGAAGACCCTCAGCCATCACTGGACGGGCCAACTTTAGGTTCAAAAACTGAAGAAATAGGCGTAAGTTGGACATGTTGGACCACTGGAACACAGCAGCACATTTGGAAATAAAAAATTGATGTCTCCAGTTTTTGGCATCACTCACCCATATGTGCTTCTCACTCTAGCCCTCCCCTTTAGGTCTTTATACGCAATGTTGGCCCGTTCTGCCATTCAGCATCATCTGCTCTTCGGCTTTAAATGCACTTTTTTCATTCAATTGCTTGATTGTACCCTAGGTTTTTTAGAACGAGGAACAGGAAGTGAAGGTATATTTTATATACAAATTGGACACAGAACCTCAAACTGCACAACATCACAAAAGAAACTAAAACTGTCACAAAAGATGTATTTAAACTCTCATTTTCCTGGCTACGACAATGCATATCCTGAGAATTAATATATCTGAATTCCTCCAGTCCAAACGATCTCTTTAAATTCCCAGGGGGCCTGGATTTTCAGCCAGAGTTTCACTCCTAAATGGAATTCCACGATTGGAAGTTAATAACAACTTAAATATGGTGGAGATTTTTGGAATCATTTTCGAAATTCAGTTGATTTTTCGATAATAGATTTATATTTTTATAAATCTCCCTTCTCTCGCTTGAAATACTGCTCAGTTGGAAGTGTGCCGCGATAAAAAAAAATAGCTTCTATATGCTTTGATTTTGCACGATTTACCAGATTTCGCCTGGATCTGTCAGGTCAAACACCTACATTAAATTAAATGTTGCTCAAACAAGCCATTTGCAACATAGTGTATTGATGAGACATACTTATAATCAATATCTAGGTGTTTGGTTTTCTAGCTAGAGCTTTGATAAGTGGTCCCATGATTAATGATCCCAATAAGTAGATTAAGATCTACTGATATCAAGCAGTTTGATGTCAACACAAAAGTAATACAATTTAGGAGGCAGAGGCCTATTTAGGGCTTGGGGGAGCGCGGCCCGCCCTGTTTAGACATCTCCTGCTGTGCGCTCACCATGTTCAATGCCCTTCGTTTTTCAAAAACAAAGTGAGAGTGAAAGCAGAGACATGACCCCCTACATGCTGAAAGAAAACCAATATCCTTGGGGAGTTGTACATTGTATTCCAGTGTGCTGGGGTCATGTCTTCGCTTTCCTGTTCAGGACCACCTGGCGGTCCCAAGCCTGCCCTAAATGGGGCAACCGTCTGAGGTACTTTGACTGACACGGGATCTTAGGTCGAAGGCTTCCACCAATGGAACCAGCCTAGGCTCCGCCATCAGAAACACTTGGTGATTTACCTGATTCTAAATAAAGTGGGTGAACTGCACATTTTGCGGACGGGGTAGAACTCTACCCTGTTTTTTTGCAGAGCATCCTATTGGTCAAACTCTAAATAAAGCCCATAACCTTTCCATCAACAATCTCAGTGGGAGAAATTCTACAAGTTCCAGGAGAAGGAGAGCTTGAACACCTAAAAAATGGTATTGTTTTTAAAGACAAATATAACACAGTGTTGTTTTTGCAAAAAGAATAGTTTGGCGTCGCCTCTTATTGCGTAAAGAGTACAATGGCCTTGCTTGACCCCTACAAGGAGCTCTGCTTCTCACAGGTGGCGGTTCCCTCTTGCTGGTTGCTAAATTCATTGTTATTGTTTCAGAAATTATCACTTCATTGGCAAAGTTCTGTGTAGACTACACATTTTTCAACTTTGAGAAATGGAAGTTTCTCATCTTTGTAAAAGTTTGACTGCAGGGGAAAAAAAGTCCGACAACCAATGTCTTGGTGGAAGAATCTCCTCAGAAAATTCTGCTTTGGCAAAAAAAAATTCTCTGCGTAGAAATGGATTTTGGGTTTTGTTTTTCAGAATACCATTTTTTCAGGCTTTTTAGTCTCATCATTTAAAAAAAAAAATGTAATTTTCGCTGTACGCTTGAAAAGTTGTTAAAAAAAAAACCACTAGTAGGTTTTAAAAAAAACTTCTTTGCTTTCGTAAACCCACTTTTGACATCACTCTGACCACCAGGACATTCTGTGGCTGGGTCTTTCTACTAAATATTGGAGGCAGATCAGGTTGTCCCTAGTAAGGCGGCTTCGGAGGATGGATGGAGGGAGGGTTTGCATCTCATCCTCATTGGCTACTTTTTGTTACATATTTAGAGACCATCCGGTGAATGACGTCACTGTGGGTCTCAAAGCCCCAGCTGACCTCTTCAATCGAAAATTCTGGAATAACTATTGTTGGTGACTGTTAGACATGCAGTGCTGGGCAAAGAGAGTTGTTTTTTAGGGGTGTGTGAAATTCATGCAATTTTCTTTCATGTAATTACTCAAAATTAAGCAAAAAGACACATAATTATGCAAAATGTAAATGTGTCATTTCGCTATTTACTTTGGCATGATATCTGTGCTTGCAGAGTTTTTGGCATGAGGATGCATTTAAACGAAAGCACCATGAACAGTCACTTGCTTTCTGTTGTTTCCATGTGTTCCCAGAAAATGTTTACAGCAAATTGCACATTTGCAGTAAATTTTATGACAAATGACACCCAATTATGCAAAGTGGCCTAAAGTCAAAGTTTTGGGAATTTAATGCAACAAGCGTAACACGAAATTCACGAAATTATGCAAATTACACCAGTATAATTAAAATTTTGCTCAGACCTAGTCTTTCCTTGTAGGTGAAGACAGTACTTAATTTGATCCGGCGGTTGTAGGTGGGGACCATTGGCTCTCATTGTTGGGAACCGGCACTTATTTTTCTTCAACAGACTTTGATCCAGAACAAGAGACCAAAAAACACAAAAAAGAGAAAACATGGAGGGAAGGAAAGGTGGAAAAACGGCAACAAACCTGGAAAGCAGGGATGAAAAAGACCCTGAAACAGATAAGGAGGCAGGAAGTGTCTGGTGGTGGACGAAAGAAGTATGAGGTGTAATCAAGACTACGCAGCCTTAGTATTCGGCAGCCCCGACTTTTGACGAAGCTACTGAGAGTTTCTGAGCAAAACTCTGGGCCCGGTACTTCTGTTTAAACAAACAAAAAAAATGTAGCACTTGGTGAAGGTATGGAGTAGTTGTGAATTTTCTGCTATTCAACACGGTGGTAGTGTTTTGTACCCCAGAACATTGTATTGTTTGCAGTGTGCATTCTCTGAAACATAGCACCAGGGAGTAATGGGTCTCCAAGTGCTACCAACCCTATGCTACTCAACAAAAGCAGAGGCACATGAGAGAAGGTGACTGGCTTATCAGACCATCATCAGACAAGTGTGAGAATCTGCAAAGCCTCGAAAGTCACCCTGCAGCTTCCTGCCCAGAGAAATCCCATGTGCCAACAGGCCTAGTTCATTTACTTGCATCTCCGGGGATGATGGCCACATCCTGCAGACTTTAGATCAGTTCAGCAAACCAAAGTTTTCCAGATTTGTCCAACGACGCATGTGTAGCAAAACCTTTTTCCCACACTTACATCAGACTAAAACAAATCTCTGGGAGCGTACTACCGATGTTACGAGTCCTTGCCCTCTGCTCAAGATCGGATACAAACTTTTGAAAGCAATATCCATTGAAGACAGAATTCATGACCTTCTGTGACCACCCATCATGTGACCTATAGAACCTTCAGCCTCCTGCCCTCACTCCCTGCATAGAGCTTTCTAGTGTCTGAGTCTAAGCAGCTGATCTAGAGTTTGGTAGGTAGAGCACATAGGTTGCAAAGAAAGACCATACGTTTTCCTCCAATGGATCCCCTGTTGGCTTAGTTGATGGAAAGCTTACTCCAACGGCTCGTTGGGGTTGTCTGGTTAAAGTCATCACACCACTCTATTTAGAGCAGATGGTGCGGTATTTTGGTTTCTGTCCCTCACTGCTAGGAAAAGCCTGGAGGTGAGGGACAGAAAAACAATATGGACTCCTACACCCTGGAAGTAAAATCTCACGGTATGAGAGTAATTCGTTTTTTTTTCCAGAAACAAACTCCCGCTCTGGGAAAATTTTGGTGTATGGCTATCAGAATCGATGGTGGCCTCCCACCTAACTTTTTGTTCCTTGAAGGGAAATGCATGGACAGTGACTCCTTTCAAGGTACAGAAATGGCCACTGGGCTGGCAGATGTGACAGAAGGAAAACATCTGGATGGCGCACTTAATGTCCTCTGTCATCTCAACAGACACTACTTCAGCTGCTAACCTCTAAATTAGGCCATAATTCTCTTATCCCTTAAATACAACAACTTATTCTTGAATAAACCCTTCAGTTTTGTCGTAAAAACAGGCTTGTTCCACCTGAAATGCCTGAGTCGAATGTTTCTGTGCTGCACATAGCCTTACAGGATCAAAGTTACTCTTCCTCTGGTACAGTCTAGACTGGTTAAATCTCTTCACGGTTTGATGTATCATATAGAAATGACAGTGAGGGTCTGTCGATGCCTCATATAGAAATTGCAGAGAGGGTCTGTCCACACCTCCTATATAAATCAGACCTGGGCGGAGCTCACAGAGTTTCATTCCAGGATTCCGTGTAGTTCACAGAAAACTCAGTGGAATTCCACGGAGGTCCGCGTGCAAGTGCAGTAGTACTCGGCCAGTGCGGCCACCCCTAATTCGCAGTGCCTACGACCCTGCCTCATCCCCTCGCCTCATCCCCCGCAGCAGTCCTTCAGGTTTGGGTACCGCTGGCTGCAGTGAGTGCATGTTCAGTGCTCACATGCATGCGGAACATAGCGATACAAACACAATAATAATATGCATATCTCTTACCTTAAGTCCAGCATGCCACGTGCACGGGAGGGCGCGGTTGCTGCAGAAGGTACTTCGCGCTGCAGGCCGTGTTGTCAATGTGTTGTTAACTGCTCCCTTCCCTTCCTTCTGCAGGGGCCGCCAGGAGAGGCGGAGAATCGCTTCCAGGACATGGAGGACAAGCTCCCACGTGGGGCCTCCTGTCAGCCATGTTTGCCTGACAGCCTGGAATCAATGCCTGGTGTGCGCCCTCAGCCACCCAGGTAGAACTACCGTCCTTGTGGCTAGCACTGATCAGCTGAAGCTGATTTGCTGCGAGCGGCATCCTACAGGCGGCTCGTGGACAGAGCACTTTCACTCACAGTGTTTCCGCCACTCAGCACAGGGGCGCGAGGTGACGTCGAAACAGGGCACGGAAACCGTGCATTGCACAGCTCCATCTAAAGTAGAGATAAAGCAGGGGACATCTTTCTTTGAAAATCTTTTTATTCAAAGAATAACATAAAACACAAAATACAACAACAACAAAAAAAAGGTGCAGTACAACGCATCGATCTTAACTTCTAATAATCGCGACATACAGTACAGATACAAGTTCAGGCATTGGGTCACCGTTCAAGAGGCACATATCATTGTTCCATATTTAGATCATTTAAATATCCTCGTCGTCCACCACAAGGGAAGGAGGGAGGCTGACAGGAGTACATTACAAACCTCTACTCTCATTCCATGGGCCCCAGATTTTTGTCCATTTAGACGGGCAAACCCTACTTTCGTAGACCACCCTCTCTGCCTGCATGCACCAATCCATATCCGACTCCCAGTCCGGGTATCTGAGTTGGACTCCTCCCCTCCAAGTTCTAGCTATATTGTGCTTCGCCACCATGCAGCCCAAGGCAACCCACATCTTCTCAGTGCGTGACAGATCCGTGGCATCCCAAATGTTTAGCAGACACAGCCAGGGGGAAACGTCTATAGGTGAATTACAGATGCGGGACATACCGGTGATAACCTTCTCCCAATACCCTTGGAGGATCGGGCAGTGCCACCATTGATGTATGTAGGTACCAACCTGCCCACACCCGCGGGGACAATCGGGGGAGTCCAATGCCCCCATCTTGACTAATACCGAGCTAGTGTAGTAGGCCCGATGCAGCAATTTAAGTTGAATAAGTTTAAATCTCGAGCGGATCGCTGCATCGCGGAGGGAGGCCAATGTTTCCCTCCAGTCGTCGTCATCAAAGTCCCCTAAGTCGTCGGCCCATTTTGTACGTATTTTCTCCTGAGCGTCTGGAATATGATTGAGGATTTTACGGTAGGTCAATGAGATGGCTCTCTCCGGGAGATAGTCATCCAACAATCTAACTTCCAGAGGCGAGGAGACCGGCAAGTCCGAGTCCTTTGGAATAGCTTTGTATAACGCGTTTCTGGCCTGGAGATAACAAAAGGTTTCCCTTTCATGTAATTGGTAGTCTCTTTGCAGATCGCTAAAGCGACATTATAATGGAATCCTCCTGTATAGTGGCGGCCCTGCCCAGGACACCGTATAGACGGCAGAGATTCAATGCTGTATTCCTGGTAGGCATAAAACCTGATTGGTCAGGATGGACTAATTTGAGGAGGTGTGGGGAAAGACGTCGCGCTAGAATCTTAGCTAAGATTTTAACCTCAGGGTCCAATAGGGAAATAGGCCGATAGGAGCTGCATTGCTCGGGGGTTTACCCTTTTTATGAATTACCACAATATTGGCTAGTCTTTGCGTTTCGGGCAAAATACCTCTCCTCATACATTCGCACTAAGAATGGGGCAATGGTCGCAGTATTAGATTTATACAATTCAATTGGAAGGCCGCTCGGGCCCATGGCCTTACCGGACTGCAAAGAGCCGATAGCTTTAGATACCTCATCGGGTGTCAAAGCCGCATCGAGGTCCTCAGCGTCCTGGGCGTCCAAAACTGGTAATGGCAAAGTAGCAAGTAGCTCCGCCGCTTCCGCCTGGGTAGATGACTGCATGGAAGTGTATACCCGTTCAAAATAACTAGCAAACGCCCCCGCAATTTTAGCCCTGTCCAGTATTGTATCCCCTCCCTGCTCAACAATCTGTGCCACCCACGTGTTGGCTGACTCTTTTATCCAACCACGCTAATAACTTGCTGGCTTTGTCACCTATATCATAAATACGATGTTGGGTGGCCCGATATTGGGTCCTGGCTGCCTCTTCAGCAATATCTCTATATTCCTTTTGTTTTATAGATAATTTATGTGCAGTAGCCGGCGTATGAGAGGCCACCAACTCTCCCTCCAACATGGTCACCTCTTTCTCTAGATCTACCAATTGTTTACATTTCTCTTTTCTATGACCCGCAACCGCCGCCACCCCACAACCGCGGATAACAACCTTGTAAGCCTCCCATAACGTTACGTCCGAGGCCACCGAACCGTCATTTTCTGCGAAATAATCTTGGGTAGATTTCACCAATTCGTCCCTGATCGTCGGCACTTTGAGATACCAGGGATTAAGAACCATTTCGTGTCTGGTAGGGGGAGGAACACCCCCATAGTATGTCATGATCGGGGAGTGATCTGAGATACCCCTGGGAAGGAAGGAGGTCCCATCGAACATAGGGAGCTGAGGGGCTTTACAAAAGAGATAATCTATACGGGACAGACTCCCATGCACCCCAGAATGAAAGGTGTATTGTGGGGAGGTAGGGTTACAGGTCCGCCACACATCTATCAGGCCCAACGCCTCAAGAAATTCTGCCAATAACGTCCCGGATGGCTCTCCCCTCCTGGGAGGTAAACGGTCCAGTTCCCCATTGAGCACGGCATTACAGTCGCCCCCCATCAGTACATCACCGTCCGGCAAGTTCAGCAAATGGGGCCCTAGGTCAGCAAGTGTGATGGAATTAAGTCTGGGAGGAACATAAAGGGAGGTTACATTAAGGGGTCTCCCCTCCCACTGCCCCGAAGCCATGACAAACCTGCCCAGTGGATCTCGGGTACGTTTTTGTATTTGGAAAGGGAGGGAATTACGTACTAGAATACCCACCCCTCTGGACCCTCTCGCATAACCCGCATGAGCCACCAGTTTATATCCCCATCTATTAAGAGCGCAGTAGGAGGTGCCCTGGATATAAGTTTCCTGGAGCAAAACCAGATCGGGGCCTGTCTTTTCAGATATTGCAGCACGATTCCACGCTTAATACGATCTCCCAGGCCGTTCACATTCCAAGAAAGTAATTTAAGGCGTCCCAAAAGCGGGGTTGATCTTTGATCAATACTCATTTACACGGCCAGTAAAGGGCCCTAATACGTGAAGTGTAACTGAGAGGTAACACTGATGGATCTTCCACGCCCCCCACCCGCGGCAGCACAAGGAACAATAAATGTATGATTCGTGCAATATGGAAATCAACATTAAGGACGACCCAAGTTGCCATGAAGGAGCCCTCGTCTATGAAATTGTACTGAACACACATACAAAAACTGCAATAACACCCATCAACACACCCCGGATCCCACCCCCACCCTGCCTCCCTGCAACCTGGACTCAAAACTGCCCACCCCCCAAGTTTGCAGAGCGCCTATAAACCCAATTCCAATCTATGCTATGGAGGGAACGTTACACGGCCGAACTACCCAAAAGGTTACCGTACCAATCCCCCAAGCTAACTAATGTAGGAGCCCCTGAACATAACGTTGCCAGAGCCAGCCCGTACAGTACCATCAAATACCTTCCATCCGCCGCTCTGCCCCCTAACAGTGGTTTGATGCAGTGCGCTAGTGACACCACCAGCCAGTCTATGAGTTCTTGGTGTCTTTCCAGATGAAAAATTTTGCCACCTCCCACTCCGAATCTCGTCATATAAATGGACCCCCCGCCCCAAGAAACCAGTCAATATTCATCGTGTCTATAGCTTGGCCAGGGTC
Source organism: Calotriton arnoldi (assembly GCA_963921515.1). Classification (NCBI taxonomy): domain Eukaryota; kingdom Metazoa; phylum Chordata; class Amphibia; order Caudata; family Salamandridae; genus Calotriton; species Calotriton arnoldi. The sequence continues at coordinate 6,267,660 of CAWUFW010000013.1, read as the reverse complement.
CATCCCAGTTCCGGCAGGAAAGTCGGGTCTTTGTTACGGGAGAATTGAACCCTCCGTCACTCACTCCCATTTCTGTCTGTTCTATCTTGCTGATAGTCCAGCCTCTCCACTTGACTCGGAGATGATCGCTGACGAGTGTTGGAGGAGCGCCAGCCCTCGAGCCAGTCCCAGGTCTCCTCCGGAGTCTGGAAGAACCACGATTTCCCCCCAGCAAGTACCCTCCGCTTAGCCGGGAAGAGCATGGCATAGTTCAGGTCGTGATCACGAAGTGCCCGCTTTACTTCGAGGAAGGATCTGCGCCTCTGTTGCACTTTGTAGGTAAAGTCCAGAAAAAGTGATGGTAGAGTTTTCGAATTTAAGAGGTGGAGCAGCCCTTGCCGTCTGAAGGATGGTGTCTCTGTCCCGAAAATTGAATAGCCTCGCAAGCATGGGTCGCGGAGGGGCACCTGGTTTTGGGGGGCCCCCCGGCACACGATGTGCCCGTTCCACAGAGAAATATTTGGAGAGGGACCGGGGCTGTAGGTGTTTCTGTATTAATTCTTCAACGAACAAATCCGCGGCTTGCCCCTCTGACTTTTCGGGAACCCCCAAAATTCGTACGTTGTTTCTACGTGCGCGCCCTTCATAGTCCTCCAATTTAGCCTCAAAATCCAAGGCTTGTGCCTGTAGTCGCTTGACCGATAATTTGAGGGACTTTGTTGAGGTTTGGAGAGTTTTCACTGCGTCTTCGGTCTCCTGGACCCTATCGCCCATTTTGCGAAGATCAGCGCGAATGAGGGTGACTTCTGTCGTTACCATATCAATCTTTTGCTCCAACGCTGAGTGAACCCCCTGTATAGCCTCCATAACGTCGGCAAGAGACGGGCCCTCCGCGACGGCCGGCTGCTTCACCTCGGTCTCGGCTTGCTTCTCCGGTGTGTCGCCTTTAGAGTGGACAAATTTGGATAATTTCACCAGGCTGGATTGCCTGGAGCCTTTATTGGTAGCCATTGCATCAAATCCGGTCCCAAATACAATCCCCAGGTGTAAGGGCTAGTGGGGCGCATATACTGGAGGGCTGGTGGCAACAATGGATGAAAAAGTCCAGTTGCACAGCGTGCTCGACAAGTCCCCAATGGAACTCCAATTCACAGTGGGTAACAGGGAGACAAATCCCCACCCAATACAGCTTCTGCGCAGTGCTTCCGTGTTCCTGAGGCAAAGGAAAGTCCAGGCCGGCAGTATTGCTTCTGATTCTGTCTGTAACGTGGAGCCAGCCGATCCCAAGGGCCTGGATCGGTCTGGCTATTCAGCAGCTTCGTTTTTGTTTCCAGCGCCCCAGCAATTGACTGTGAATGGCCTACTTGGGCCAGATGGGGGAGGGGCACCGCACTGCAACACAATGGCGGCCCCGGTGTTTAATGCTTCGAATTGCCCCCAATCGTCCCTGGCGATCCATAGGTTATTGAAGGGGGGGGGAAGCCAATCACCCCGCCTCCGACCCCCACAGCAGCTTCGGAGGCCGATTTAAGACCGTCGTCAAGCAACAGATGGCTTCGCGCTTACCGGAGCCCACCCGGCACAGCGCAACGTCCGCTCCACACCGCCTCCCGCGAAAAGCAGACGGGGACCCACCAGGACCTCGGTCAGTCCCCCTCCGCCAAAAGGAAGCAGCGCCAAGGGCAGAACGCCGCTCCGCGCCCGCAGGCCCCAACAGCAGCAGCGGATGTCGCGTAGAGCAGCCTCCGACGTCGTCACAGCTAGCGCGTCCTCGAGGCCTCGGTCCGGAATTGCAGGTCAGATGTCTCAGGGCAGGGCTTGCGGATCCACACCAACGGCAGACCGGGTGACTCCTTGGCTCAGTGGGCACCCAGGTCATACATATTTACGGGCTATACGGATATTTTAGTGAAGTTTGGGGGATAATTAATTAGTGGAAGCCCGGAGCTTCACTCGATTGCGGCCATCTTGGGTGTCGGCTAGCCATGCCCCCCCAAGCAGTGGACATCTTGAACATGGCAGGATGGATCACCACAGAGAGGAGACTTCTGTAATATGTATATGTGCATCGCCGTTTGCTCCCCGTCGCTGCAATGGTGCAATATATATACCCCCAAAGTCCCCCCAGCCCAGCGCGTCGTGAATGGACTACCAAGATAGCGCCTCCCAGAAGAGCATTCTGTCCCCACCCCCAAACAACCCCTGGTGCCACACCTGACGCAGGAACGTCTCTGTGCACCGTATACTCACTCAAATATAGGGCTGCACAGTCACTCAAATAAAGAGCCACGTACCCGCAATTATTAAATATATCTGCACTGCTCGGTCTAAATGGGGCTCCTGTGGAGGACAAGTGGTGACATGAACAAAGCCCCACTCTCCCAGAGAAGCAATAAAAAGCGGGGGCAAGTAATAACTATGGGTGCGCTGCAAGCGCGCCGGTAAACTCCGGTCCGCCGGTGGTAGGTGGAGTTTGTTACTGAACTCCGCGTTCCAAGTGGACCACGGAGTGACTAAAACTCAGGGAACTCCACCGGCAGAGCGAAGTTTGCCGCCCACCCCTAATAGAAATGGCAGTGAGGGTCTGTCCATGTCTCATATAGAACTGTCACCGAGGGTCTGTCCATGTCTCATATAGAAATGGCAGAGAGGGTCTGTCCATGTTACATATAGAAATGGCATTGAGGTTCTGTCGATGCCTCCTATAGAAATGGCAGAGAGGGTCTGTCCATGCCTCATATGGAAATGGCAGTAGGGTCTGCTCATGCATCATATAGAAATGATTGTAGGGGTCTGCCAATGCATCTGTCAATGTATCATATGGAAATGCCCCATGCATCAAATAGAACTGATGTGGGTGTCTACCCGTGCATCATATAGAAATGACTGTAGGGGCTGTCCATGCATCATATAGAAATGGCTGTAGGGGTCTGTCCATGCATCATTTAGAAAGGACTGTGGGGGTCTACCCATCCCTCACATTGAAATTATGGCATGAATCTTCCCTTGCACCACATAGAAAGGACTGTGGGGGTCTTCTCATACTTCATATAGAAAGGACTGGGGGGGGGTTGGGCTGCCCAGGCAACATATAGAAAGGACTGCGGAGGGCTGTCCATTCCTCATATATAAATGTCTTGGCGTTCTGCCCTTGCCCCATATAGAAAGGACTGTGGAGGGCTGTCCATTCCTCACATATAAAGGACTGTAGGGGGCTACCCATATCTCATATAGAAAGGGCTGTGGGGGGCTGCCCAAATCTCATATAGAAAGGGCTGTGGGGGGCTGCCCATGCCTCATATAGAAAGAACTGTGGGGGGCTGCCCCTGCATCATATAGAAAGGGCTGTGGAGGGATGTCCATTACTCCTATATAAATATCTTGGGGTTCTGCCCATGCCTCACATAGACAGGGCTGTGGGGGGCTGCCCATGCCTCACATATAAAGGACTGTGGGGGGCTGCCCATGCCTCATATAGAAAGGGTTGTGGGGGGCTGCTCATTCCTCACATATAAAGGACTGTGGGGGGCTGCCCATGCCTTGTATAGAAAGGACTGTGGAGGGCTGCCCATTCCTCATATATAAATGTCTTGGGGTTCTGCCCATGCCTCATATAGAAAGGGCGGTGGAGGGCTGTCCATTCCTCACATATAAAGGACTGTGGGGGGCTGCCCATGCCTCATATAGAAAGGGCTGTGGGGGGCTGCCCATTTCTCCCATATAAAGGACTGTGGGGGGCTGTCCATTCCTCATATATAAATATCTTGGGGTTCTGCCCATGTCTCATATAGAAAGGACTGTGGGGGGCTGCCGTTGCCTCGTATAGAAAGGGCTTTGGGGGCTGCCCATACTTCATATAGAAAGGGCTGTGGGGGGCTGTCCATTCCTCATATAGAAAGGGCTTTGGGGGCTGCCCATGTCTCATATAGAAAGGGCTGTGGGGGGCTGTCCATTCCTCATATAGAAAGGGCTTTGGGGGCTGCCCATGCCTCATATAGAAAGGACTGTGGAGAGCTGTCCATTCCTCACATTTAAAGGACTGTGGGGGGGCTGCCCATGCCACATATAGAAAGGACCGAGGGGGGCTGCACATGCCTCACATAGAAAGGACTGTGGAGGGCTGTCCATTTGTCATATAGAAAGGATTGTGGAGGGCTGTCCATTCCTCATATAGAAAGGACTGTGGGGAGCTGCCCATACCTCGTATAGAAAGGGCTGTGGGGGGCTGTCCATTCCTCATATAGAAAGGGCTGTGGGGGCTACCCTTATCTCATATAGAAAGGGCTGTGGGGGGCTGCCCATGTCTCATATAGAAAGGGCTGTGGGGGGCTGCCCATGCCTTATATAGAAAGAGCTGTGGGGGTGCCGCCCATGCATCATATAGAAAGGGCTGTGGAGGGCTGCCCATGCCTCATATAGAAAGAGCTGTGGGGGTGCTGCCCATGCATCATATAGAAAGGACTGTGGGGGGCTGCCCATGTCTCATATAGAAAGGGCTGTGGGGGGCTGCCCATGCATCATATAGAAAGGACTCTGGGGGGCTGGCCATGCCTCATATAAAAAGAGCTGTGGGGGTGCTGCCCATGCATCATATAGAAAGGACTGTGGGGGGCTGTCCATTCCTCGCATATAAAGGACTGTGGGGGCTACCCATATCTCATATAGAAAGGGCTGTGGGGGCTGCCCATGCCTCATATAGAAAGGACTGTGGAGGGCTGTCCATTACTCATATATAAATGTCCTGGGGTTCTTCCCTTGCATCATATAGAAAGGACTGTGTAGGGGCTGTCCATTCCTCACATATAAAGGACTGTGGGGGAGTAGGGTTGCCCTTGTCTCATATAGAAAGGACTGTGGGGGAGGGGGGCTGCCCATGCCTCATATAGAAAGGGCTGTGGGGGGCTGTCCTTCCCTGATATAGAATGGACTGGGGGGAGGGGGATGCCCATGCATCATATAGAAAGGGCTGTGAGGGACTGACTATGCCTCATATCGCAAGGACTGGGGGGGGGGGGCCTGCCCATGCCTCATACAGAAAGGACTGTGGGGGGCGGTCCATTGCTCATATAGAAACGCCTTAGGATTCTGCCCATGCCTCATATAGAAAGGGCTGTGAGGGACTGACTATGCCTCATATAGCAAGGACTGGGGGGCAGGGGGGGTGCTGCCTCATATAGAAAAGACTGTGTGGGACTGACTATGCCTCATATCACAAGGACTGGGGGGGGGCTGCCCATGCCTCATATAGAAAGGACTGTGGGGGGCGGTCCATTGCCCATATAGAAACGCCTTAGGATTCTGCACATGCCTCATATAGAAAGGGCTGTGAGGGACTGACTACGCCTCATATCGCAAGGACTGTGGGGGGCTGTCCATTGCTCATATAGAAACGCCTTAGGATTCTGCACATGCCTCATATAGAAAGGACTGTGGGGGGCTGTCAATTCCTCATATATAAATGTCTTGGGGTTCTGCTCTTGCCCCATATGGAAAGGACTGCGGGGGGCTGTCCTTGCCTCATATAGAAAGGACTTGGGGTTCTGCCAACGCATCATATATAAATGCCTGGCGGGGGAGGGGGGGGCTGCCCCAAGCCTCATAGACAAACTGCTGACGTCTTGTCTAATAGAGAAATGACCCGCCCCTGGGGATTTGCAGGAAATGAATGGGGGCTTTCAGCGCGCGCCGGATCCCTCACTTGTGATCCATCTACCGGGCCCTCCTGTGATTACAAAATGTTAATTGCGAGCTGAGCAGTCATTGGCCGTGTAAAACGTGAGAGATCGATGGAACATTCTGTGCGTGGGTCAAAGCTCCACATGATTTGTGTGTGTTTGTGGGGGGGTGTTTGTGTGTTACTGAGAATGTATGTGCGCATACGTTTAAGTCTGCGCGCCTAAACTTATGCGTATTTATGTTATCAGCTGTATGTGTGTGTTTCTTTGTGTTAGTGTGAGTGTGTACACCTTTTGTGTGTATGTCGGTGTCTCTTTGTGTGTTAGTGTGGTGGTGTGCGCGCTATGTGTGTTTTTGAGGCTGGAGGTCCGGTGCTCATCTCATACCTGTTTCATTCTGCTGTACCACGCCCTTTCTTCTTCTAGCTCCCTCCCTTTAGTTACTCTTTGTTGTGTCCTGTGCACCTCAAACATCTGTACCACCCTGTTACTCTTTGTTAAGTCTGGTGCTCCTCTCCCAGCTGTATCATCTGCTATACCTTGCCTTTTCTTCTTCTGGCTCAATAGCTTTGTTACTCTTTGTTATGTATATGCTCCTCTCAGAGCTGTATCATCTGCTATACCTTGCCTTTTCTTCTTCTGGCTCCACAGCTTGGTCACTCTTTGTTAAGTCTGGTGCTCCTCTCCCAGCTGTATCATCTGCTACACCTTGCCTTTTCTTCTTCTGGCTCCACGGCTTGGTTACTCTTTGTTAAGTCTGGTGCTCCTCTCAGAGCTGTATCATCTGCTATACCTTGCCTTTTCTTCTTCTGGCTCCACAGCTTGGTTACTCTTTGTTAAGTCTGGTGCTCCTCTCTCAGCTGTATCATCTGCTATACCTTGCCTTTTCTTCTTCTGGCTCCACAGCTTTGTTACTCTTTGTTAAGTCTCGTGCTCCTCTCCCAGCTGTATCATCTGCTATACCTTGCCTTTTCTTCTTCTGGCTCCACAGCTTGGTTACTCTTTGTTAAGTCTTGTGCTCCTCTCTCAGTTGTATTAACTGCTATACTTTGCCTTTTCTTTTTCTGGCTCAATAGCTTTGTTACTCTTTGTTATGTCTGTGCTCCTCTCAGAGCTGTATCATCTGCTATACCTTGCCTTTTCTTCTTCTGGCTCCACAGCTTGGTTACTCTATGTTAAGTCTTGTGCTCCTCTCCCAGCTGTATCATCTGCTATACCTTGCCTTTTCTTCTTCTGGATCCACAGCTTGGTTACTCTTTGTTAAGTCTTGTGCTCCTCACTCAGTTGTATTAACTGCTATACTTTGCCTTTTCTTCTTCTGGCTCAATAGCTTTGTTACTCTTTGTTATGTATATGCTCCTCTCAGAGCTGTATAATTTGCTATACCTTGCCTTTTCTTCTTCTGGCTCCACTGTTTGGTCACACTTTGTTAAGTCTGGTGCTCCTCTCTCAGCTGTATAATCTGCTATACATTGCATTTTCTTCTTCTGGCTCCACAGCTTGGTTACTCTTTGTTAAGTCTGGTGCTCCTCTCCCAGCTGTATCATCTGCTATACCTTGCCTTTTCTTCTTCTGGCTCCACAGCTTGGTTACTCTTTGTTAAGTCTGGTGCTCCTCTCTCAGCTGTATCATCTGCTATACCTTGCCTTTTCTTCTTCTGGCTTCACAGCTTGGTTACTCTTTGTTATGTCTGTGCTCCTCTCCCAGCTGTATCATCTGTTATACCTTACCTTTTCTTCTTCTGGCTCCACAGCTTGGTTACTCTTTGTTAAGTCTGGTGCTCCTCTCTCAGCTGTATCATCTGCTATACCTTGCCTTTTCTTCTTCTGGCTCCACAGCTTGGTTACTCTTTTGTTAAGTCTGGTGCTCCTCTCTCAGCTGTATCATCTGCTATACCTTGCCTTTTCTTCTTCTGGCTCCACTGCTTGGTCACTCTTTGTTAAGTCTGGCGCTCCTCTCAGCTGTATCATCTGCTATACCTTGCCTTTTCTTCTTCTGGCTCCACAGCTTTGTTACTTTTTTTTAAGTCTGGCGCTCCTCTCCCAGCTGTATCATCTGCTATACCTTGCCTTTTCTTCTTCTGGATCCACAGCTTGGTTACTCTTTGTTAAGTTTTGAGCTCCTCTCTCAGTTGTATTAACTGCTATACTTTGCCTTTTCTTCTTCTGGCTCAATAGCTTTGTTACTCTTTGTTATGTATATGCTCCTCTCAGAGCTGTATCATCTGCTATACCTTGCCTTTTCTTCTTCTGGCTCCACAGCTTGGTTACTCTTTGTTAAGTCTGGTGCTCCTCTCAGCTGTATCATCTGCTATACCTTGCATTTTCTTCTTCTGGCTCAATAGCTTTGTTACTCCTTGTTATGTCTGTGCTCCTCTCAGAGCTGTATCGTTCTGCTAAACCTTCCCTTTTCTTTTTCTGGCTCCACAGCTTTGTTCCTCTTTGACCTGCTGCTCTTTGACCCAGTGACCACCCTCTGCTGGCTCCTTGGTTCCATGGTTCAACACTTAGAGCTGTACTCTGGCTGGTTGACAGTTCTCCACCTTATTTTTTAAATCCAATGGATAACCACCCTGGTGAATATAGGGTGACCCTGTTGGCAGGTCCGATTGGAATATATATATATAGGGTGCAGACATTTTCCCTTCGCCGCTAGGGCAGTGGTCTACACATCCCACGTTTATGTGTAAATCCAGGGTGTTATAAAAAAATATTTCTCTTGGACATGTACAGAAATACACCTTCAACCCGGTACACAATCAACCAGATTTACAACCAGTTGCGCACTGCTGTATCACATATACAAATTCCTCCATAAACACCATATAATTGAACCCAGAAAAACAACCATATATCACATAAGGATAAAATACGAGCTTCACACCATTAAATCCGGTGGAGATAGATAGCCTCGTGTCACCCGGTCTACTGCTTCCTTCTCATTCGCGGCGTTTGAACTAACCCTATCACTATAGGTGTACTGAATTTTAATACTGTTGAGAGAGAGACAAGCATTGTATTTGTCCTGATGAAGGTGGTACCTCAATAATTTCTTACCACTGAAACGCGTCGACGCCCGTATTTTTATTTGGTTATATCCAGGAACGGCCTTTTGTCTAATGAAATGATAAATGAATAGACTAATGGTGTTTATGTATTTGATTCCTGTTGGGAATAACCTTTTTGATGAAATTACATGTTTCACATTTTTTTGTCTCGCATGATGTCTCAGGTTCTTAATGTGTGAATTTATGTTTTTTTTTTATTATTATTGTATTTTTGGTTATTATTGTATGATTTTTAATGTGATTTTAACTCATTTTTAATAAATCTTGAATTTGTTATATATTTGAGTATTTTATCCTTATGTGATATATGGTTGTTTTTCTGGATTCAATTGTATGGTGTTTATGGAGGAATTTGTATATGTGATACAGCAGTGCGCAACTGGTTGATTGTGTACCGGGTTGGTGTATTTCTGTACATGTCCAAGAGAAATATTTTTTTATATTTACCAGTGGTACCCTGTCTCTTGGTCAGTGGGGTCGCTCCCTATTTTTCTAATAAATCCAGGGTGTTGACTGCATTCTTTTCCTAGACTGTGTGATGTGGATACAAATTGAGGTGTCTGCTTGGTTTGGATACTGCTGCCGAAAACGTATGATGGAAATAGTCATACAGAGTTGTCTTTGTAACATGTTTACTTGTGTTGCAACAATAGTTCATGCTTCTGTGAAGATTTGTCTCTAATAAACTCTATCTGCAGACAGAAGCCAGCAGCTGGGCTGCAGGCTTGTTATTATCGAGGGAAAGGGAGGGGGGAAATGCTTGTTTGCACACACCGAACACCTTCCGTTGTATATTAACTGTTGCAAAGACAGGTCTACAATATAGGGTGAAATACTAATAAAGATAGGACTCCTGCCTATGGCTAACCAATTCCTAAAGCTATAGGATTCAGACAGCAATTGAAATTGCATACCCATTTGCTCAAATACAAAGCAGTCTATATATAACTGTGAAAGTTGTGTTGCACCACAGAACATAGAGAACATTTATGGATTTATGGTCAGCTCAAAAGGACAGGTAAGGTAATGTTTTCAGGACTACTTGTTTCTTTGATTAACAGCACTTTTCACGAGCACTCATGTTTTCACCCAGACCGTTGCCCGCACGCGCCCTAATGCATGCAAAGTCACAGTTGTCTTGGCGCTGGCTGTGCGGTTGCAAAGCCATACGCAGTGCTCTCTCAGCCCCTTGAGTTCGGCACAGTCACAGCCTTCTTTCCTTCCGCAGCCTCACTCAGCTTATGTTTACTCACCGCTCCGGACTCAGGCCATCCCACCTTTCCCCGATAAACCCATGTGCAGTTTGCTGCCGGGGAACGTGAAACACTACCGCTCGCTTGTTTTTCTATTTGACATCAACATCCGTTGCACATTATGACACTTCAATGCAAGTCTTTTCCCCAAAAGCGTCTTTTAGCCCTCACCGCCCCACCTTTCTCTTGATAAACGCGTGCGCAGTCTGCTGCCGGGTGACGTGAAACACTATAGCTCGCTTGTTTTTCTATTTGACACCAACATCCATTGCGCATTATGACACTTCAATGCAAGTCTTTCCCCCATAAACGTCTTCTAGCCCTGTATGACTAACGGTGCTGAACTTGGACTCCGGGCGCACACAACCAATCAGGGGAAGCTATATTATATTTGTGGGGGAGAAACAATGGTGCGTTTAGATTAGTTGCAGGAACTCACATCATGGGACTGGCTGCCATGAGTTATTGCGAGTTAACTATAGGCTGCGGGGACTTGGAGCTTGTATCGTAGTGTGTATGTGTGTGTGCGTGCGTGCATCCTAAAGAAATAGAGGCTAAAAAAATGCCAAAATTACATTGAGCTCTGAGTTAAATGTTCGTCCGGGGAGGAGTGCGGGTTGTTTAGGACTTTGATGAGGATTCCCCTGGAAGAGAACTAGGATTACAGGTAAGCAACTTATCCTTCTCTTCCAGGGGATACTCCTCAATAGTCATTAAACCACAAAGATCCACCCTCAGTTTCAAAAGCCATGTCCTCCCAGGTTGAGTATGCTTCCTACAATGGTGGGAAAAACACAGTGTTTTTAAATACCCCTCACACACCAAAAGGGCCCTTGGTGTCATGCTTCATCATAGGGGTCTTCCCGCCCCTCTACGGGACGGGGCGTGCTACAACCTACGGTTACGCGGGAGCACTGTTCTTGTGAGAAGACTATGTGTCGTGTAGGAGTGTTAGTGGAAGGGTCACGGGTGAATGGAAAAGTGAGGTTAAAAAATACCTGGCTCGGCGGTTAGAATTTTTTTTTTTTAATATACCTTTGAGCTGGTATTGTTAAAAAAGTGGGGACGGAGGTATATTTGCCTCAATGAGCTATGCCTCCAAAGTCAGTCAACATGTTTCGAAGCCCCCCTGGCTTCTTCTTCAGGACTTAGCAGATCCCTTCTACACTCACTTTATATGTGGTGTGTTCATTAAACTAATCCTCTTCATGAAAATGTGTTCGTGAAAATAAATATGCGGATGAAAACCAGACAATTACTAGCAGCTAAGAAGAGAATTAACCAAAAATGTTTCTTAGTGAATCCTGCCCTACTTGAGCATCTGCTTGAGTGTCTGAGTCTAGACAATAATGGTGAGCAAATATATGTACCGATCGCCATGTTGCAGCCTTACAAATCTCTGCGATGGGTACATTTTTGAGTAGAGCAGCAGTGACTGCATTAATCCTTGTAGAATAAGCCCTAGGTCTACAAGGAAGGCACGTGTTGGCTAACTAGTAAGCGAGAAGTATGCAAAAGACTATCCACCTAGAGATAGATTGTTTGAAAGAAGCTAAACCAGTGCGCATAGGGCCATAGTTAATAAACCAATGGTCAGATTGTCTGATCTCCTTAGTTTTGTCGAGATAAAACTTAAGAACTCTCTTAGGATTTAAAGAGTGTAAAGCTCTTTCTGGTGGTGTGGAAGGGTTGGGAAAAATATGTTGGAAGAGAAATGGTCTGATTAGTATGGAAATCAGAGATAACCTTCGGCAGACAACTAGGATGTGTTCTCAGGACCACCCTGTTTGCATGAAAAACCAAATAAGGTTCTTTAGCACAAAGAGTCTGGATTTCGCTAACTCTGCGTGCTGAAGTGATAGCAACTAGGAAAGAGGTCTTCCAAGTAAGGTGTTGTAAAGAAGCTTTGTGTATGGGTTCAAAATGGGGACCCATTAGCTTTGAGAGAATCACATTAGGCTCCCATGAGGGAGAAGGTGACCTAACAGGGGGTAGAACTTTTTAAAACCTTCTAAGAAGTCTTTGACTACAGGCATCTGAAAAATGGAGACCTGTGTGGGAGACTTTCTGTAGGCAGTAATGGCCGCAAGGTGTACCTTTATGGATTTAACTGCAGACCAGACTTCACCAGGTGCAACAAATAAGGTAAGATCACATTTTCTTGACCTAGGATCGGATGATGACCATTCTGGGCACACCATAAATAGAAACGCTTCCATTTGAAAGTGTACGATTTCCTGGTAGAAGGCATTCTAGACTCTTTCAAGATGTCCATGCAGTCTTGGGAAAGACCTATGTGCCCATATTGCAGGAATTCACGTGCCATGATGTCAAGCTCAGAGTGGAAAGGTTAGGGTGGAAGATCTTACCTCCTAGCTTGTAGAGGAGATCCGGTCTGCATGGAAACTTCCTGTGTGGTGTTTCGGACAGGTGAAGAGGATCCGGATACCACCACTGGTGAGGCCACTCAGGAGCGATCAGGAACATCCTGTTCCTGGCTCTGTAAAATTTGTTGATGATCATCGGGATCAGTGGTATGGGAGAAAATGTGTATAGATATGTCTCTGACCAGTTGATCAAAAGAGCATTTCCTTTGGATCCTGGTTGGGAGAACTTGGATGCGAAGCCGCGTCATTTTGCATTTGTTTTGTCCGCAAACAGGTAGATTTGTGGCATTCCCCACTGTTGAAAAATGTCTTGCACTACTTCCTCATTTAGTATCCAGTCGTGAGCTTCGGTGAAGTTGCAATTGAGGGAGTCTGCTGGAACGTTTAGTGCGCCTGGTAGGTGGATTGCTGAGATGGTCAGGTCTCTGGCAAGTAGCCACGTCCATATGGTTTGCACCTTCAGAGACAGGGGGCATGATGGGTTTCTCCCTCCTTGTTCATATAGTGCATTGTGGTAGTATTGTCTGTCTGTACCAGGAGGGAGCATGTCTGAATGGACGGGTAAAAGCACTTGAGTGCGAGATGGACCGCCCTCAGTTCCAACATGTTGATGTGGTACAGTTTCTCCAAGTCCGACCACAGACCTTGAGTTTGTAGAGAACCCATGTAGGGTCCTCAACCCTGGAGGGAAGCGTCTGTGAATGTCTGCGTGGTAAGTTCCTGGTGAAAAGGAACTCCTATTGTGAGATGACGACTTCATCCACCATTAGAGCGATTACTTGGCCATTTGAGAGAGGGCCACTCTGTCTTCCTAGAGGTCCGAGAAATTAGGCCATTGGACTTCCAGTGTTTGCTGGAGAGGTCGCATGTGTAGCCTGGCATTTGGACAATCTAGATACAAGATGCCATGGAACCCAGAAGAGAGGCTACTAGTCTGGCCGATGGATAGGGAGTATGGAGGAGAGTGAGACATTTGTTGTTGATTGATGATAATCTCTCCTCCGAAGGATCCACTCCTGCGTTTTTTGTATTCAGGATTGCTCCCAGGTAATGTATCGTTTGTGTAGAAATTAGTATGTATTTTTTAATGGACTTGTAGGCCTAACTGTTGCTGTATGTAGATCTGTAGATGATCCTGAGTGAGAATAGAAGAGCTTTTGATTAGCCAGTCATCTAAATATGGTAGACGAAGATTTTTCTCCTCCGCAGGTATGCAGCTACCACTGCCATGTACTTAGAGAATGTGCGAAGTGCCGACTTGAGCCCGAAGGGCAGGACTTTATATTGGTAGTGCGTGGATGCTACTTTGAAGTGCAGAAACATTCGGTGCTTCTTGTTGATGTGAATGTGGAAGTAGGCATCCTGAAGATCGATTGCGCACATACATTCCCCTTGGTGGAGCTGGGGATAGATCTGGTAGAGAGCAAGCATCCTAAACTTTTCCTTGCGGATAAACTTGTTCAAAAGTCATAAGTTTAGAATGAAAAACAGTCAGAACACCGTGGTCTTATCCACGAGTGTTCCGACTCCGCAAGCTAAAACATGCTTGCCTTAACCACGCATAAGCCTTAACCACGCATATGCGTGGTTAAGGCAATGCGAGGTCTAGCTGCTGGGGATGGAAGCAGGAAGGCCTCCTAGGAAGAGATCCGCAGTGAGGTAAGTGGGGCTGGGCTGTAGTTTTCTGGGCTGGGGGGGTCGGGTAGTTTTCTGGGCTGGGGGTCAGGGTAGTTTTCGGGGTTGGAGGTAGTTTTCTGGGCTGGGGTGGGTTGGGGTAGTTTTGTGGGCTGGTGGGTGGGTCTGGGTAGTTTTCTGGGCTGGTGGGTCAGGGTAGTTTTCTGACCTGGGGGGGTTTGGGGGTAGTTTTCTGGGCTGGGGCTGGGTTGAGGGTAGTTTTCTGGGCTGGGGTGGGACAGGGGTAGTTTTCTGGGCTGGGGGTTTGGGGTAGTTTTCTGGGCTGGCGGGTCGAGTGTAGTTTTCTGGGCTGTAGGGTGGGTCGAGGTAGTGTTCTGGGCTGGGGGGGTGGGTCGGGGTAGTTTTCTGGGCTGGAGGGTCGGGGTAGTTTTCTGGGCTGGGGTGAGTCGGGGTAGTTTTCAGGGGTGGGACGGGTAGTTTTCTGAGCTGGGGGGGTTTGGGGCTAGTTTTCAGGGCTGGGAGGGTTGGGGTAATTTTCTGGGCTGGGGGGGTCAATCAATCAATCAATCAATCAAAACATTTGTAGAGTGCGCTACTCACCCGTGAGGGTCTCAAGGCGCTAAGGGGCTAGGGGGGGAGCAGCTACTGGTCGAACAGCCAGGTCTTGAGAAGTCTCCTGAAGGTCAGCAGGTCCTGGGTCTGACGCAGGTGGGTGGGGAGGGTGTTCCATGTCTTTGCGGCGAGGTGGGAGAATGATCTGCCGCCGGTGGTCGCTCGGCGGATGCGTGGGACGGTGGCGATTGCGAGGTCGGCGGAGGGGGTCGGGATAGTTTTGTGGGCTGGGGGGTCGGGGCTAGTTTTCAGGGCTGGGAGGGTTGGGGGTAGTTTTGTGGGCTGGAGGTGGGTCGGGTAGTTTTGTGGGCTGGGGTGGGTCGGGGTAGTTTTCTGGGTTGGGGGTCAGGGTTAGTTTTCTGGGCTGGGGGATTTGGGGGTAGTTTTCTGGGCTGGGGTAGGTTGGGGGTAGTTTTCTGGGCTGGGGGGTCAGGGTAGTTTTCAGGGCTGGGGGGTCGGGGTAGTTTTGTGGGCTGGGAGGGTTGGGGGTAGTTTTGTGGGCTGGGTGTGGGTCGGGGTAGTTTTCTGGGCTGGGGGTCAGGGTTAGTTTTCTGGGCTGGGGGATTTGGGGGTAGTTTTCTGGGCTGGGTAGGATGGGGTAGTTTTCTGGGCTGGGGAGTCGGGGTAGTTTTCTGGGCTGGGGGAGTTTTGGGGTAGTTTTCTGGGCTGGGGGTGGGTTGGGGTAGTTTTCTGGGCTGGGGGATGGGTTAGAGGGTAGTTTTCAGGGCTGGGAGGGCACCGGGCTAGTTTTCAGGGCAGGGGGTCGGAGTATTTTTCAGGGCTTGGGGGTCAGGGGTAGTTATCAGGGCTAGGGGTAGGAGTACGTTTTAGGGCTGGGGAGGGTTGGGGTAGTTTCTTTAATTAGGGGTTAGGGTATTGGGCCTCAGGGCAGTGGGAGGGGAATGGGTAGTGGGGGTAGTTTTTAGGGTTTAGGGGTGGGCGGGGTAGTTTTTAGGGCTGGGCAGGGTCAGGTTAAGGGACAGGGTTTTAGGCCTCAGGGCTGGGGGAGGGGAATGGGTAGTTGGGTAGTTTTTAGGGCTTAGGGGAGGGCGGGGTCGTTTTTAGGGCTGGGGGGGTCAGGGTAGTTTTTTAAAATAGGGGTTTGCCGAAGGGCAGTGGAAGGAGTTGGAGTAGTTGTAGGGACAGCGCAAGGGGGTGGGAGGGTGTCGAGGTAGTGTTTAAGGGTTAGGGACAGCGTGGGGGTTGGGAGGGGGTAGGAGTATTTGGGCCTCAGGGCGGGGGGGGAGGGAGTTTGTAGCTTAGGGCAGGGGGAAGGGGGTCGCAACCTTAGCCACGCATACCCCTTTACCATTCATGCTTTTACCACGAAATTACATGGTAAAGGCATGCATGGTAAAGGAATGCGTAGTTAAGACGCATTCGTGGTTTAGGCTGCGTGGTAGAGGCAAGCGTGCAAGCGTGGTTTATCCAGTCGTGCCTCTATCATACAACCATCTCTCGATAGACTTATATTTTCCTTGGTGGAATGGCAGGAGGAGTGGTCTTGAACCTGATGGAGTAGTCACTTTGCACAATATGTAAGACCCACTTGTTGTTTGTTATCTTGCGCCTCTCGTCCAGATGTGTAACAATACTTCCCCCCCACCGGAGTGGGACACGGAGAAAGGGGAAGCAAGTGCTCATTGCTTTGCTGCTGTTTTTGTGGTTGAAGCCGAGGATGAGGAGCTCATCTTCCTTGAGCAGGTCTGCGGGAATGGTAATGTGACCTTTCTTGGTATTGTTGCTGAGTTGACCAGTGAGGGGTTTGAACCCTCTGCTAATAGGAGCGACGGTCGTAGGGACGGAACTTGTGGCGGAATTCTTTTTGTTTTGCAAGGCCCACTGCTTTGAGTGCGTCCAGGTCCGTTTTCATCTTTGACATCTCGTCATCTGCATGCATGCCAAATAATGAGTTGTCAGAAAATGGCAAATTTAGTATGCGGTGTTGGGTCTCAGGTTTGAGACTTGTAAGACGTAACCAGGAAGATCGTCGTGCGCAGATGCCATGAGAGTATCCATGGGCTGCAAGATAAGAGGCACCAGCAGCTGCATTAATGACTTAATTAGCCACCAGACCACCCTCTTGAAGGATCTCCTGGAAATCTTGGATGTCCTCTTTAGGCAATTTCTCAGTGAATCTGGATAGTAAGGCCCAGAGAGATCTGTCGTAGCTCCCGAACAAGGCAGAGACGCTAGCCACTTTCATAAAAGATGCAGAGGTGTTACACATCTTTTTACCCAGAGAGTCCAGCTGTCTTTATCTGGTGGTAAAAGTGGAAGAGGATGACCCCGGGTGTTTACTTCTGGCAGCAGTCACGATTGCAGAGTCGTGGGCTGGATCCCACCTGAGAAAAAGCGGATATTCAATTCAATTCAAAAATTCTTTATTTCGGCCGTTATGGCCATAAAAGCACAAAGAAAAAAATACAGCACAATTTGTACGTATGATTCTTGCAAAGATAAAGTGCGCGTGCATTGCAATATTTAAAAAGGGAGTTCTGAATATAAATATAAAAAGTGCTGATTCGGAATTGATATTTTTTAAAACATTTAAAAAGGTAATTAAAAAGTATTGATACATTTAATTTGCGTAAAAACTAAAATTATCCAATAGACCCAGCTTTTTAAATAGATGACCGTACACACCACATAGAAAATAAATAACGAGTAACTGAATACACTAGTATCGTATTTTAGGATCCTATAGGCCTCCGCGCAATACTTTGTGCCAAGATTCCGGCACACCTGTTGTAACCATCGGTATCTAGCCTTCTTGTATGCCGGGCAGACGAATAAAACATGTTGGTCCGTCACCGGATTATCTGCACAGACTGGACAGCCCTGGGACAGCGCATTTCCCCATTTACTTGTAAATGCGCGCAGTGGTAATACGCCGTGCCTAAATTGTAGGTACAATTGTTTTGCAAGGGGGGGGTTGTATGACATCAAGGACAGGTTCTAGCTTGTATTGGTCTTTTGCCTCTAAAAAAGATAGGGTCAGTGCGCCTATGTCGGAATTGGCCTTTATCTGATTAAGTTTAAATTCTCTAAAGATCTTTGACAAGACCTTCTTGGGAGTTGTCATGCAACTTGCTTCAGCGTTAGCCCATAGGTCTCCCATCCTCATAGCAGTCAAGATGTTTTTAATATAAGACAGCCATGGGATTTTGGCAACTCTCTGTAGATTTACGACCTCTTTTAGCTCTTGTCTAAAGAACTCAAGTTCTGGAGTACTCCAGATACGTCTCCAATAGAGAAGAGGCCTGAGGGCAACTTCCTTCGCAATTGGGTTAACCCCAAGGTCCATGCGGAGCGGCATCAATGGTGTACTTTTAGGGAGACCTAAAAGCTGCCTAATAAAAGAATTCTCATTCTTAGATAAGTGATCACAAGGTCGATGGCCCCAGATTTCTGCCCCATATAGGGCCGCTCCCCTGCCCTGGGCCTTATATATTTCCATTACTGGACCAACCATTTTGTGTGTGCACTTCCCAGACATCTTTGCTATCCCCCCAGCTGTCTGTGCCAACTTTAAGCTGGCCTTCTTGATTTGTGCGGTCCACTCCATTTTGTCGGTGAGTGTTAGGCCTAAGTAGTCAAAAACAGACACTTTCTCTAATGGTTTCCCATCTAAAAGAGGGTTTGGTCGCGTGGTGTTACCTCCGTTAAAAACCATATATTTTGTCTTTAGTGAATTGATTTCCAAACCCCTGTTTTTACAGAATAGATGGAAAATATCCAAGGCCCTCTGTAGTCCCATTGGGGACTTGGATAGTAAGAGGGTATCATCGGCGAACATCAGGGCCTGAACCCTGTTGTTCGCCAACCTAGGGGCGTCTATGTCCCTCCCAGCATTCAGAGCCTCCACCAGACCATTAATAAATAAGCAAAAGAGGGTCGGGCCAAGACACATCCTTGTCTTACCCCTCTGTCTATTGGAATGGGGTCAGTAAGCTCACCATTTTTACCGTACCTAACTTGGGCGTAGTTGTTTTCGTGGAGCCGTTTCATCTGATAACAGAGATAAGGGGGAATCCCCAAGTCTAATAAAATGGACCACAATTTATCCCTAGGGACCAGGTCGAAGGCCGATTTTAGTTCCACAAAGATCAGATAGAGGCTGCCTCCCTCCAAAAGCACTGACTTCCAGTACAGAAGTTGCAGCCTGAGTATCTGATCTATTGTGGACATCTTGGCTCTAAAACCTGCTTGGTAGGGACTGAGTATAGAATACTCCTCCATCCAGCTTTCCATTCGATCCAATAGCACTCTTGCGTATATTTTTTGAGTGACATCTATGAGGCTTATTGGACGATAGTTGGCGGGGAGGAGTGGTGAGCCCTTTTTAAAAATTGGAATAATCTCCGCCCCCAGCCATGACGGGGGAATCGACATTCCATGTAAGATGGCATTAAACAGGGTCCATAGATAGGGGGCCCAAATATTAGGTTCACTGCATAGTAGGTCACCCGGAATCTTATCTAGACCTGGCGCCTTTGAGGGAGATACCCTTCTCAGTGCTCCCATTATCTCTAACAGGGAAATTTCAATGACGGCAAAATTATGGGGCTGCAGGGAGACGCACTCATTAATGGCTTGACGCTCATCTTCCTCTACCCTTGTATAGAGGGCTTCAAAATGGATCTTCCAGATTTCTGCCCCCAAGTTTGGTTCTATTGCCGACTTGCCCTCGGTGGAGCCAGTGTTAACTAGATTCCAAAAGGACCGCATGTCCCTGGAACATAGGGCAAATCTCAGGCTTTCCCATTTGTCTACCTCCCACCGTTTTTTTGCCATATTAATTATATTTTTATGAGCTATCCGTTTGTCTTTTATCATGGGGCGATCTTTGTTTTTAATAGCTGAAATTAGTGCTTTCTTAGCCCTCAGGCAGTCACCATTATACCAAGGATGGCCCGTGGGATCTTTTTTCTTAGTTTTTACTAGAGGGAAAAAAAAGTTTGCCAAGTCACCCACTAAACCTTGATGGTTCTTCCCAATTTCTGTTCGGGCTATATCGCAGGCAACATTATGGCTGAATTGATCAGCAGCCTCTAAATGAGGGATGATGGTTTCGTAAAGAGATGAAATCTTTTCCTGCGAGTTACAGAGGGCCCCCCATTTTACTCTCCTCCTGCAGTTGGATAAAAGTGGCCTGGATCTAATTGCATATTGATTTGCATAAATAACCATAGGACAGAACGATACCATCTCTAAAATTAAGGCATTATGGTCGCTGTCATAACGGGGGTTGACCTTAAAATCAATCACCCAGTGCCAGGTTTTGGTGTCCAACAGGATATAATCCAAAATGGAGGAACAACCTGGTCTGTTGTAGGTATGGTTAGCCGGGGAGTCAGATTTGGTGCGCCCATTACAAGCCCTAATAGAATGGGTCAGTGTGAGGGTATTCATTTGGAGTACCAATGGGGTCCAAGCCGGGTGGCTGGTGCATTCGGTTCTGGTATAGCCCAATGTTGATCTTCCTCATTGGGCTCACCGCCGATTAAATCTTTCAGGGGTTCATATTGGCAATTGAAATCTCCAGCAAGAACTATCGGGGTATTATCTGGAATAGTGTGCAAAAAACTGGACAGTTGTTCGAGGGTTGACGACTCCTGGCCGTAGCTGACTGGGCGGGAATAGACATTAATTATGGCTACTCTGATCTTAGCGGAAAAGGTCAGAATGACACAAAGTATATCCCGTGAAGATGTCTCAACCTGTTTTGCAGTGCAGCCCAGATGGACGGCAATCCATGTACAGAGTCCTCCCGCAGGTCTACCCCTGCCTCCGCAAGTGGCTGCTAGGCAAAAGGTTGCATAGCCTAGTCTATGGGTGCCCTCCCTTGCCCAGGTTTCTTGGAACATGCAGATGTCATTTGCATGTATGAGGGCTCCCCACTCTGGATTTTCTAGTTTAGATGCAAGACCCACAATATTCCACGATAAAACATGAAATTTGGATAGATTTCTGGGTGGCTGGTTTGAGCTATCAATAGCTACTACAGCCGGCTTAAGGCCATTCCCGTTCCCATCAGACTTAGTGGATATGATTACTGTGGTTGGCTGCCACTGGGCTATAGGTGTTAGCACAGAGTTCAGTAACATGTCTGGTGTAGTATAGATGTTAGTATAAGAGAGCCCCTCCACACCCTCATTTTGGGCACCTTCCTCCCCGACAGCCTTCCTTAATCCCTGAATTGGTTTCTGTCTAGGGCTAATGGAAATCTTATGCAGTATCCCCCCATTTGGGTGGTTTCCCCAATGATCCTTCTGCAAACTTGGCTCTGGTTTGAGTGGCTGAAATGATTTTAGTCAATCCACTTGTTCTAGGGGTGCAAATCTATTTACAAGTGGGAGGTTAAAAAGCAATGAATTCTGTTGGTCCAGCCCCAACCTGGAATTTTGCTCGGGCCAGTGTCTAAGACCTGCACCACGGACTATCCATGGGCTACTTTCTGGGATGGGTCTCGGTGGGTAGAAATACCCCAATGGAAGGGGTCTGATCCCCCTTCGTGTCTTTGACTGTCTCGCATTAGAAGGGACCTTACAGCCTGGGGATTTCTGAAATTGATTACAATAATGTCACCAGGTATATCTTTTGTTTATTGGCCCACCCATCCCACCCTACGCGTAAGTAGAATCTCGTTTGCATCTCTATAAGAGAATTGGAGTTGATTTGACAGCCAAAAAATACATTTGTTTTTTAAGTCATAATGCGTTTCCCTTTGTCCTATTTTAAGTTCTGGAACTTTAGCTAGGATCAGAACATATGGCGTGGAATCTGGGGGGTGATTAATACATGGTAAGGCTGGGCTACCCTCTACTGCCTCTGTTCTTAGGTCCTGCCCCCCAATTACTCTGTGCTCTGGGCCCGGGTTCTGCACCTTAGATTCAGCTAGGGTTGATCCTACAATGGGTCTTAGTTTCCTACCATCCTCCCTGCCCTTTCTAGGCTCTTGGTTATGTAGGCTAGTAGCCTCACTTGGCTTACTCAATACATTCCTGTCAGATGCCCCATCCTCCCTATTCTTCTGTGTTTGTAGGGGCAGGCTAAAAATAGGATCCGGGCATGGTCTTTTTCCTGGTGGGCTCGGCAGGCTAAAGGCATGCATTGATAATGCGGGACATCCACCCTGGAGTCTATTTTCCCCATATAAGCTTCTAGTAGGGATGTCCATTTATCAACCCGAGAGGTCAGGGTAGTCAATCCCTCCTTAACTATGTGTCTAATTTCCGAATGTAGATCCCTAACCAAATTAGACACCCACACTGGTTTTTCTGTGCCTTCATTCACGTCCCCGCCCAAAGCTTCCCTCTCCAAACCCCCATTTTTTACAGAGTCTTTAGTGCCCCTCTTCTGAGCCTTCCCAGGTTTCGTGGCAGTTTTTGTGTTCCCTCTCTTGCGTGGACCTGGAGCAGGGTCCTCAATGTGTAAGTTCAGGGCCGGAGTCCTAGAATGGGTCCTTAGGGAGGCGCATTCCGCAGGTTGCTGGTCCGGTGATAGTTCTGGGCTAGTCAGGGGAGGGACTAGGTCCGGTGTTATTGATAACCGTCTTTCAGTTTGTTCAATTTCATTTGTAACTGCCCCTATTGTCCTCTGCAGCATCCTATCTATCGAGGTTGGCTGGTGGCTTGTTGGGGATTGGGCAGTTAGTGTTGATTTTATCCCTACACAGGTACGTCTCCCCATTTTGGCTGCCAGACAAAGATGTATTCGATTATTTTTCTTTTCTTTTTTTTATCAGAATCCTTTGTATCAAATGAAAGTACAATATGTGGAATGGGCAGAATCCAACCAGGCCTGCTGTATGGAACACAAGGCTCCCAAGTACGAGAGGATACGCCCAAGTAGAGGAGGCAAATAGTCACTTTTAGTCTTTCAGCTTGTCAATTTAAACAGCAGAGGCACCCACCTTATGAGCCTGCTACCAGCATATCTCTGAAGTTCAAGAACATTTTCCCGACGGCAGGCCAAAGGGGAATGGCCCTGCCCTGCCACCTCCTGGCGCTGACGGGCGCAGACGGGCCCACTCTTGGCCCGGGCTTCGCCCGCGCTGCGGGAAGCCGGCGCAGATTTTAAAGTACCGCTCGTCGCGGTGGCAGCGTCAGCAAGCGCCGAGATTGCAAGGGGCGCTGGGAGTTATAGTTGGTTGGGGGCCGTTCCCCTCATGGCTTTAGAACGGGATGTTGGCCGTTTTTCCTTTAGAAAGCGGATATTGGTCAGGTACCTTGTATTTTTTCAGTATATGTGGCGGTGCATGACCTACAGATGCTGGAGTGAAGAATGTGTGGAATGCTGGTTCCAACAAGCCTGGGACGAGAGGCAGCAGAGGTCTGGACGCTGCTCTGTGTTGAAGAGTTTCAAAAATCACTGATGCAGATGTGATCGGTGCAGGTATATCGATGTTAAGTTTTGTTGCCCCTCTGATTAAAACATTATTAAATGTAATGAGGTCATCCATAGGCGAAATCCTTGCCGGAGGAGAGTTGGATGGTTGGTTAGTGATTAGGCCTGGGCGGAGTTCGCGGAAGTGGCCAAAAAACTCAGCTGCGCTACACGGAGTTCCGCAAGTGGCGGAGTGCGTTACGTCATGCTATTTGCACTGATTTTTAGTGCCAGGTGTTTGTTCCGTGGTGTAAAATCAGCACAAACAGCACCACGGGCAGCACAAGAAGGGGCTGCTTCTTTCTGCCACTCAAGTAGATGTTCTACTTGCGCGGCAGCTTCCTCAATGCGAACAGAAGGTTTCTCAAAGCAAGCGGTAGCGACCATCCGCGACCGCCCATGATGAGAAATCTTGCCGGGAGGTGATCTGGAGTAAGATTTTCCTTGCTCACGGTCGCCAACTTAATGCTGGTGAGCGAGGAAAAAACTCATCTCCGCTATGCGGAGCAGAGTTTTTTGGGAACTCCGTGCGCTACGCGGAGTGGGAAAAACTCAGCGAGCTGAGCAGAATTTCACGCCCAGGCCTTGCTGAGTAATCCCTCACTGAAGACCAGGAAGTAGTGGAGGACCATGAAGGAGATCTATGTCTGACTCTAGAGACATGAGATCGTCAAGATGTGGACTATGCCCGCCTGTGGGGAGTCCTAAATCTTGATCTTTGCGTTTGCAGTGATGGTGATCTTCTCTTTCATGGAGATTGAGATCTTTGAGGCGATCTTGATGGAGGCAATGGAGATGAAGTCTCAGGAGAGAAAGTACAAGGAGGAGTACTCCTCGGAGGGGGTGCATGCTTAGAGCCCCTGGATGGAGGGTATGTTTGAGAGTAGTCCGAAGCTGGGCTCTGAGGTTGAACATGCCAATGTTTTACTCTCTGCAACCACCGTGGAGAAAGGTTGTTGGACTTCTCTGGAGATGTATGCAAAATCCTGACGTCT
The DNA here is from genome assembly GCA_963921515.1 of Calotriton arnoldi. NCBI lineage: Eukaryota > Metazoa > Chordata > Amphibia > Caudata > Salamandridae > Calotriton > Calotriton arnoldi. The sequence continues at coordinate 6,243,666 of CAWUFW010000013.1, read as the reverse complement.
GCCGAGGAAGACTGACTTCTTGGTGTCGATCTCCTTGTTCTGGACATTGGTCTCCTTATTCTCGACGTCGATCTCCTTGTCCTCAAGGTCGACTGAGATTTGTCTAGCTGAGAGTGCCTCAACATTGACGGATGCCTTGCCTTATCCGGTGTCGACGTTGACCGGTGGGGACTTCGAAGGATTCTTCAACGTCGATCTTTTTGACTCCAAGACGGTCGACTGCACCTTCGTCGATGGCAGCTTCCACATCAGTGAATGTGGCCTCGTTGTTGACTGTCCTTGAGTCAGTGGGGCTGCCGGCGCTCGTCTCAATGGAGAAACTCCATTGTCGGACACTTCGACGTTGATGGATATCTATCCGGCCCTTTCGACGTTGATGATGATGATGACGACCACGAGCACATAGGAATCTGCCTCGGCGGCGATCTCCTACCTGTGACGGCGAAGGAGAGCGGCATTTCTGGTGTTTTTCGCTTCTCCCTCTGTGTGCATGCTTCTCACTAGAGGAAGGCGTTTTGGAGGCTCTACGAGACCCTCCAAGGCCACTTGAAGTTGCTTTTCCTCTCTCTCCTGAAGGACATGTAGACAAATCTTCTCTCTGTTCCTTAAAGTTCTTTTTGATAATTTCTGACAGTAGTAGCATGTATCTGGTAGGTGGGAGGCAGGCAATTATGCTATACACACAGAGTGTGGGTCACATTTGTCCATCATTTTGCCACACAAAGGGTACTTGTTAAAGAGGGATGGCATTCTCTGACTGCGAAAAAATTATTTTCAGTCAGGAAATAAGGTTAGAAGCATTCAGAGTACTTAAAACCGTCAAGTGAAGACAATTTTGGAAAGATTGAAAGAGACAATATGACACAAAATGGCATAGGTTGAAGAGCTCAGTGCTCCAAAATCCTTACAGAAAGAGCCATAAAAAAGAACTGGACCGAACTGTCAGCTGTGGGGCATGATGGGATTAAGAAGGTCTTAAAGGCACGGTGCCCGTTTTCTCTTTTGTGGTTTTCAATTCAGCCTATTGGGTAACAATGCCTTTTATTACCTTGGCTTTTTCCTTACAAATAACGGTTATATTTTACACTTGCAGAAATGTTGAATGTTTATGGTTCATTTTAAATGAAAAACTCGATGTAATTGGGAATTTGTATATCTTTAGGCTGTGTGTGTGTGTGTGTGTGTGTGTGTGATTGTGTGTGCGCGTGTGTGTATGTGTATGTGTATGTGTATATATATATATATATATATCACTGCTCCAAGGTTGTCCACCTGTAAGTAGCACTCGAGCAACAGCTTGATTTATGTGTAGGTAAGGACGGGGAACCGCCCGCAGGAGCCGCTCCATAGTGGTATTGCCTGACGCGTTTCGAATCACCATATGATTCTCTTCAGAGGCTTTAATGGAACGGAGTGCGCAACCGCTGACCCACTTCTGACACACCCCCAATGGGAGGCTCGAATGAAACTGTGCCTTCTGGGAAGTGTAGTGCGGGGGCACATAATCAAGTCCTGTATGGACCCCACAAGTGGGCCCGTCCACGATCCTGTATACAGCTCCTGTTCCACTTTCGTGGCCCCCAATCTTACAGGGTGGTGCACACTCTGCGGCTGGACTGCCGCGTTAAAATCACTGCTCCAAGGTTGTCCACCTGTAAGTAGCACTCGAGCAACAGCTTGATTTATGTGTAGGTAAGGACGGGGAACCGCCCGCAGGAGCCGCTCCATAGTGGTATTGCCTGACGCGTTTCGAATCACCATATGATTCTCTTCAGAGGCTTTAATGGAACGGAGTGCGCAACCGCTGACCCACTTCTGACACACCCTCCCAATGGGAGGCTCGAATGAAACTGTGCCTTCTGGGAAGTGTAGTGCGGGGGGCACATAATCAAGTCCTGTATGGACCCCAGAAGTGGGCCCGTCCACGATCCTGTATACATATACAAAGCTGCTGATCGAGTGCTACTCACCTGGTGGACAACCTTTGGAGCAGAATGTAATACGCGGCCGTCCTGCCGCGGAGTGTGCACCACCCCGTAATGTCTTGGGGGCTACGTGGGTCAGCAGCCGCAAACAGGATTGAGGACGAGTCCACTTGCAGGGTCCATACAGTACAAGATTTGTGTGCTATCCGGACCACATTTCCCACAATGCACAGTCTCATTCGAGCTTCCCATTGGTGGGTGTGCAATATGAAAATGGTGAAGTGGGTTCAGCGTTTGCACACACTGTCTCCGTTCAAGCCTCTGAAGAGAAGCATATGGAGCTTCGAAACGCGTCAGGCATTTCCATTACGGAGCAGCTTCTACAAGCGGATCCTCGTCCCTGCCTTTCATTAACAAAGCTGCTGATCGAGTGCTACTCACCTGGTGGACAACCTTTGGAGCAGAATGTAATATGCGGCCGTCCTGCCGCGGAGTGTGCACCACCCCGTAATGTCTTGGGGGCTACGTGGGTCAGCAGCCGCAAACAGGATTGAGGACGAGTCCACTTGCAGGGTCCATACAGGACAAGATTTGTGTGCTATCCGGACCACATTTCCCACAATGCAGTCTTATTCGAGCTTCCCATTGGTGGGTGTGCAATATGAAAATGGTGAAGTGGGTTCAGCGTTTGCACACACTGTCTCCGTTCAAGCCTCTGAAGAGAAGCATATGGAGCATCGAAACGCGTCAGGCATTTCCATTACGGAGCAGCTTCTACAAGCGGATCCTCATCCCTGCCTTTCATAAACAAAGCTGCTGATCGAGTGCGTGCTACTCACCTGGTGGACAACCTTTGGAGCAGAATATATATATATATATATATATATATATATATATATATATATATATATTTTCCAAACCTCTATATAGAAGTAAAGGTCGCACTCCAGCAGTATTCTTCCAAAAGCATAATTTATTCTTAAATCATTTCTTCAATGGTCAACACAGATCAACCAACGCGTTTCGGTATCTCCATATACCTTGATCACGGTTAATTAGTCATGTGATTGCTTTCTTTTAAAAGGCCCCCTTCACAGGAAGCACTATGACATCATTTCCTGTTTGTTTCTCGGACTACTGCATTGATTTCTGGGAGATGTAGTCCTGTATTTTACAACCAAAATATTTACAAACAAAACATGCAGGAAACATTTTTTAAACATTTTTTAACTAACGTGACATGTAAAACAAAAAGACAAATACTAATCAGTGTTGCAAAGAGCAATATGACCCTCGTGTAAGTTTTTAAAAAATGTTTCCTGCATGTTTTGTTTGTAAATATTTTGGTTGTAAAATACAGACAGCTGCATTGGTGCAGTCACCACCAAACTACAAAATACACATCTTACAAATCACTCCTGCCTTTAAATCAGCTCATTTTAAAACTTGTCATGATGCTGACTTATTTTGTCATAATGGCCAAAAAACTCAGTATGTGGGCCTTGAAATATTCTAGGCACTTTCTTACACAATTATGATTTAATTAATACAGCATGCTATAACCAACTGCAACAACTCGTGGATCGTCTAACGCTCCTCTGGTTATACCACTATCACCATGTTTTGGTCATACGAAACAAGTGAAACAAGCCTTATTCGGTGTGAAATTCTATTTTTAATCGAAACATGTGTCAGCTGTGTCATCAGGACATAATTAGCCAGCGTCATACTTTATGAATCATCAGGACAAATGTTTTTCATTTTTATATTAACAAATAGGTTTAGTCTTACTGGAAGTGTACGCAACAAAACACATTAAGAGGGAGTTATGATCCAGCCTTTCACACACATTAGACAGGCAGTCTGATCTCACTTTCTATTAAACGCTGAAGATGGCATTCTGGGAGCTCAGAGACTCATTAGGCTTTTCATCAATGGAGTCAGGAGAATGTGACTCAGTCTGTCTGTAACATGTTTTGCTTTCTGCTGTTTTTTCTGTGTCATGCACTAGATGAATAGGTCATACTAAAGTTGGCAGATGAGGAGGTGAAACTAGAACCCATTGTTATTTTATGCGATGACCAGTCTGCCATCCCACATTTCTAAATGAGTGAATGAGGCAACAAGGTGTAAAAGTGATTTTTCTGCAGAGATAGATTTACATGACAATCATTAATTGAGCTTTCACGAGATTATTTCATTTGCACTGCACTGGAAGTATCAATACCTGAATAAATAAAATATGTGCTGCACGGTACCCCACACCTTGACACCTTGGCTGCAGGGAAGCCTAGGTGTTACTGTTTAGCGCCTGAGCAGCACAGAACTCTGCTTCTAAACATATACTGCATGGTATGCATGGGATCCAATCCTTAATGTTTAATACTAGCTGCCGGCAATCCCCTTCTTTCATATCTATTATTTGTGGTGCATGAAACCCCGCTCCTTAATATTTAATGCATGGACAGCACGGAGCCACACTCCTTAATATTTAACACATGGGCTGCACAGAACCCCTCCTTAATATTTAACACAAGGGCTGCACAGAACCTTCTCCTTAACATTTAACACATGGGCTGCACAGAACCCCCTCCTTAATATTTAACACAAGGGCTGCACAGAACCCCCTCCTTAATATTTAACACAAGGGCTGCACAGAACCCCCTCCTTAATATTTAACACGTGGACTGCACAGAACCCCCTCCTTAATATTTAACACGTGGACTGCACAGAACCCCCTCCTTAATATTTAACACAGGGCAGCAGAGAACCTACTCCTTAATACTTAACATATGGGTTGCACAGAACCCCCTCCTTAATATTTAACACAGAGCTGCACAGAACGCGCTCCTTAATATTTAACACATGGACTGCACAGAACCCCCACCTTAATATTTAAAACATGGACTGCACCGAACGCGCTCCTTAATATTTAACACATGGACAGCACAGAATCCACTCCATAATATTTAACATGTGGGCTGCACAGAACCCCTCCTTAACATTTAACACATGGACTACACAGAACCCACTCCTTGATATTTAACAAATGGGCTGCACAGAACCCCTCCTTAATATTTAACACATGGACTACACAGAACCCACTCCTTGATATTTAACACATGGACTGCACAGAACCCACTCCTTAATATTTAACACATGGACAGCACAGAATCCACTCCATAATATTTAACATGTGGGCTGCACAGAACTCACTCCTTAACATTTAACACATGGACTACACAGAACCCACTCCTTGATATTTAACAAATGGGCTGCACAGAACCCCTCCTTAATATTTAACACATGGACTACACAGAACCCACTCCTTGATATTTAACAAATGGGCTGCACAGAACCCCTCCTTAATATTTAACACATGGACTGCACAGAACCCCCTCCTTAATATTTAACACATGGACAGCACAGAACTCCATCCTTAATATTTAACACATGGAAAGCGTGGAGCCACACTCCTTAATATTTAACACATGGCCTGTACAGAACCCACCCCTTAATATTTAACAAATGGACTGCACAGAACCTCATTTAAAACATGGACTGCACAGAACCCACCCCTTAATATTTAACACATGGGTTGCACAGAACCCCCTCCTTAATAATTAACACATGGGCGGCGTAGAACCCGCTACTTAATATTTAACACATGGGCTGCACAGAACCCACTCCTTAATATTTAACACATGGGTTGCACAGAACCCCCTCCTTAATATTTAGTACATGGGCGGCACAGAACCCCCTACTTAATATTTACACATGGGCTGCACAGAACCCACTCCTTAATATTTAACACATGGGTTGCACAGAACCCCCTCCTTAATATTTAACACATGGGTTGCACAGAACCCCCTCCTTAATACTTAACAAGTGGGCTGCACAGAACCCCTCCTTAATATTTAACACGTAGGCTGCACAGAAACCACTCCTTAATACTTAACACATGGGCTGCACAGAACCCCTCCTTAATAGTTAACACGTGGGCTGCACAGAACTTACTCTTTAATATTTAACATAGGACTGCAAAGAACCCACTCCTTAATATTTAGTACATGGTATGCACAGAAACCCCTCCTATTTAACACGTGGGTTGCACAGAACCCCCTCCTCAATACTTAACACATGGGCATGGACTGCACAGAACCCCCTCCTTAATATTTAACACATGGGTTGCACAGAACCCCCTCCTTAATATTTAACACATGGGTTGCACAGAACCCCCCTCCTTAATATTTAACACATGGGCTGCTCAGAACCCACTCCTTAATATTTAGTACATGGTATGCAGACCCCCCTCATTAATATTTAACAGTTGGGATTCAGGAACCCCGCTCCTAAATAGTCTAGGCTGCTGGGAACCCCACTTTGTAATATTTAACATCTGCATGGCACGGAACCATGCTCCTCAACGTGTAATGCTGGGGTAGCACCGAGTACAGATCCTTAAAAGAGAGACCCTAGTTCTAAGGTCAGGCGGTCTGGACACTGGTTCCAGTCACGACCCTAATCAAGAACTAGAATGCTACAACCTAGAAGCCCTTCACCAGATTCTCACCATACTCACCTGCCTGGATTGTACCTAGCCCCTAGCCCGCGCCGAGCCCTGTTACACTAAACATGACGGAACTAGAACCGTTCTGGCAGCTTAGAATCTGACCCCCCTCAGCTGCTCCTAGTGTGCGGCCGGTGAAAGGTAGCATTCATTCTTTCACTGTTGCAATACTGAACATCTGGGCCCCATGGAACCCCGCTGTTTATTATTTAACCCTCAATCACCATGTGACCTCGATCCTTAATATTGCGGCCCGAATTCCTGCTTAAAATTGTTTCTTATGAAGGTTTCTTTGGCCTACAAGAGAGAGAGTCAAGAAGACATGGGCAGTCTTGATGGCTGTCCTCTCTCACACAGATGGGACAGGGTGAGCCAAGGGGAGTGTTGTGGAATTCACAGCTTAAAGTGAACACGTTTATGAAAGTCTAACAACTTTAATCGCCTAAATGTTTTTTTGCAAAATCTTTCCTACGACAGAATTGATTATTCTCTTTGTTGGCAATTTAATGCCCTACAGTTGGGTATTGTGAGTTTTTCTGTGTCACATTTGACTACATTTGTACCCTCGCCCACCCTTTCAAAACCTGTCAAATTTTTAACTTCTAAGAAATTGATGGTGTTTTAGAGAACACTTCCTGTTGTGATAAAATTCTATCTTGTATTGTTGTATTGTATTTTATTGTATGGTTAATAAAAACCTTTACAAAAGATAAAAGAGAAGTGAACAACATGCAGATAAAATCAAAAATAGATATCACAAGTGCCTATGTCCTAGCTCTTGTAGGTCGTGCTGCTTCTGGTGCAATAAAAAGTTTATCAGTGAACAGAAGAGGAGGCCTCGGAGCTAGTGCAGGACAGGGCATAAAAAGTGACTCAGGAGGGTGAGCCTGACTCTTTAAATAATTAGAAGCAATAGACAAAGTTCTTTCAAATGAGTTAGGACAGCAGACAAGGCACCAAGAAGGGCCGGCTTGACAAAGACGCTGAAAGCAATGTGCAAATGTCACATAACACAGTACTTAAAGTGTGATAATCGGCTGAGCTGTGGCGGACAGCAGGCGGGTTCTCTTGCTCAAGGTATGCCTTGTGCAGTCCAAAAGGTAAGGTGTGATGCATTTCAGAAATGTGGCAAGGTCAGCCTGCCTCTTTTGTGCAAATGGTAGTGGCGGCCGGCACGGGGCGAAGCTTTTGATGTTTGTGAGGAAGATACTTCAGTGTTAGTGCAGTTGGCTGAGTCCAGTTTACCTGCTGCAGTTCGAAAAAATGTGACAGTTTTAATGTTTAGTGATGTATTTGCTGGGTTCAGGCTGGCGATCACTGCTTGCCGGCATGTGCGCACCCCTAGCCAGATAAAGTCAACTCTGAGAAGAGATCTCCTTTGCTCCATGAGTTGAGGACAGGTGCATAAGATGTGGCTTGAGGTTTCTTTACCTCGTTCGCATAGGTGGCAGCTGGTGTAGTTGGTAGCTAGACGGTCCCAGGGTGGGAAGTGGGCACGGAAGTTCCACTCGCCCATTCTTAATGCCACAAGCTGCAGTTGGATCCATATAGGGTAGGTGCAGGCGATGTAGCAATGCTGCTTGGGTTGGGAATATGAGTTAATGACTGACCACGCCTGAGAGCACTTGCACAGAGTTGTCATGACTTTTAATTTTGACTGTTTTTTGGCCGTTTGGGATCCTAAGCTCTTGAAGACCAATTGTGAGCGGTGTTGGTTCCATGTTTCGGCTAGAGAGAATTCAGATAGTTTGGCCTTAAGATGTTGTTTGTATGAAGATGATCTTGAGTCGCGATGCTCAAGTTCACGCCAGATGAGGCCATGCATGGTGTTAGGTGGTGCCTGTCTGAGCCAGTGGCAGTAGTTGAGGAAGCAGCTGCCTCTGGCCCAATGCTGTCTTATGATGTTGAACTCAAGTCTCACTTGCGCCGGTGATGCTCTTTTGGGGAGATGCAGAGTGGATTTGTATATCTTGGTGACCAGTTTGTCTATGGTCCCGGCTTCCTTGCCCAGGGTGACTTCGCTCCCGTATGTTAGAGCTGGTGTGATTTTTGCTTCCATCACCTGGAGGAGGGGTCAAGGCTAGGGCCTTGCAGCTTTGGCATGATCGGACATCTAGGCAGACATCCCAATCTGTGGTCCAGGAAATTGTTTTCTGCTGGATCTCATGAAGGACTGTCCTTGCACAGCAGTGCACGCTCAGTCTGGCACAGACCGCAGCGACATTTGTGACCACTGTCAATCTGACCATCAGCTAGCATAAAGAGTGGTCTCCGATGACTCGAGATGAATCTTGTGTCATGATAACTCCTTTCCAGAGCAGGGTCCTTGCCAAGTTTTCAAGTTATCCACTACTGGTAAATTTACATATAGTGAATCTAACTTAAACTCATTATTCTGAAAATCTGGCATGGGTCTAACTGTTACTTACATTGGTGACTCTTGTGTCAGAGGCTGACGTCAATAGGAAACTGCAACATGCCACCTCTCCAAGTCCAACCACAGGTCTTGGGCATGAGAAATGGTCCTTCTACCTGTGGCCTCTTCATCTCCAAGTGTGCCAGAAAGAGGATGAAATGCCAATTACAGTCACGCCTTTAACGAGCCAAAGTACCGAGCGAGGACTTTCTTTAAAACCACATCACAAGAAGCATGGTATATGTCAGAATTCAAAATAAGGCGTTTGGACCAAGACAATGTCTGTTGTAAGTAAGGGTCTTATTCAGGGAGCTGTGGGCAGCTTCCGGCAGAAAGACTCTAGAAGGGAGATTGTCCCTGTACCAAGAGACAACAAGTGGCCATGGTGAAGATTTGCAGGTGGTGATCAATCTCCACTACAACTAGTTGTAACATGGGCACACTGAGAGGATGTGGAGTGCCGGGGTGGTGTAATAGTAACGCTGACACGAAGAGTGTGGTGAAAGAGGTCTTCAACTGGTGCCTACCACCTCCACCCTGGTGCACCAGACCTTCAGCTAATTCACAAGCTGGCTATGTGAATTCCCAGAATTGGCCTTCAATATTACAGGCTGTCATTTAAAGAAAATAGTATTTATTTTGGGATTCTGAACATTGGTTGCCATGGAGATTTGTCTTTGTTTACATCGACGGTGTTTTCCCGGCAGTCAAGGACTATCGCTGTGAGCGACATAAGACGGTGTTCTCACTTGCTTTCTCTCATGCAAAGAACTGGGGAGGTTCTCTTAGCAGTCTTTTGTAAAGATGGTCTGTAACCTTCATCCTACTGGAATCAGAGGGTCTGTGGCCCAACAGAGGGTGGAATTGTGCTGCTTCACCCAGCCAAAGCAAAGCGCCCCGATCAACTCTACACCCACATCCACCCGATCACCTCTACACTAGATCCAGTACTCCGTGGAAACATACCTGTGCCCGTTGAGATCACTTCGAACAGCTGTGTGCACTTGTGTATGCATTCAGCATCCTTAATGAAACTGGCCATGCACCCCTGCTCTTAGGCACGAAGGGAAATCAGTGAACCAGCAGAAACCTCCACCAAGGTTACCTGTGTCTCCCACTAAAGTGTCCTGTCTTCCTTGCATTTGCTAAGAGTAAGGCTGCTTTTGGCTAGAAAGTGCAACCAGCTCTCTGGCTCTTTGCCATTACCACCCCGTGACCTTGAAGGCCCTGCCCCGGAAGGAATTAATATGTAGAACCAGATCCGACCTTGGAGTCTGACCGATGGGGGGAGGGGAGTATTACATGTTGGGGCAGCAGAATAAAAGCCTCCTTTAAAGGTGACTAACCCCTGTATCAGAGGGTTCCACACTCTAAAATGTATCACCATTGACAGGAGTCAACCATAACTTCTCTCTCGGAGACCTGTGTGATGTACGTAGGAGAACGTATGTGCGTGCCTTATGTTTGCCTGACGATGTATGAGTTTTGTGGAAAACTGAACATGTGCATGTATGTGTTGTGTAAGTGTACTAACCAGACAGCGTGCTTTGCACACAAGATATGACATGCTGCTAAGGCATGGTGTTGTGCACTGACAGACTTGATGTGTGGAGGAAAGGTCAGGGCGTGTGCGACCCTTGGGTGTCTAGCACCACTGCTCCAAGAGACATATTTTGGACACTCCTGATTGCTGATACTCCATCAAGAGGTAAGGGGATCATATAACCATCCAGTCCAAAGTACCTATGTGAAATAACAGCCTGTTTTGTATCTGATGCCCAAAGTGGTGGCTCCTCCGCAAAGGCGGAGGAGCGTCACCCCACTGCTCAAAAGAAAAAATACGACACTAACGTAGCGTTATTATCATTTTATTTTTCCTATTGCAGTCCGTGGCGGGGCGGGGATGGCCAGAGCAGGGGGAGGAGTGGTTTGCACTCCCTAAGTGTTCATAACTGTTTGGCCGGCCCTCTTGGGACGGCCAAACAGTCATGCCCACTTTGCGTGTAACTCACCAGGCTGCATTACACAGCCTGGTGAGTAACATGCACAGGCTCCTTGTCCCCGTCTGAGCGCCGAATCCGGGCACTCAGACCAATCACAACGCTGAATTGCAGCGTTGTGATTGGCTCAGGGGAGCCTGGGTGCTTCCTGCTGCCGGCCGGGACAGGAAGAAGGAAGATGAAGAGGACAAGGACGGAGGGGAGGAGAGGTGGCGGCCGGCTGTTCCAGGTAAGTCCTGTTTTTTTTCATTCACTGCCCCCCCCTCCATCTCGCCGCCCCAATAACCCCGGTCCGGTAGCAGCCGCTACTGGGTGCCCTGCTTCCAGCATTATGCATCTTCATGGCGCTGTGAATGGCTCTTGCTACAATTGTCCCTGAAGGATACACCCAGACCTCCAGAGAAGGTGCTGTGAACCGTACTTTAGGTTTGATAAAGAAGGCTGAACCCACAGCTGAGAAGGCCTTAAGCACCCCTCTTGATCAGGGCCGCACTGGCTGTAGAGTGCATCGGGCGTTTCCCCGGTGGGCCGCCAGGGTGGGGGCCGGTTTTGGACCCCTGGGCGGCTGTTTTTGCAGCATAGCAGCAATATCGCCCCCCCTGTAACAAAAGCAGCTGTAGTGTTTTCCATGCACAAACCTCCCCCCAACCCCCCAACCCCCCACCCCCGCGCGCCCGTTCCAACTCAATTGGCAGGGCCGGTTTGCGTTCCCAATCCAACCCTGCTCTTGATCTTGCATTGCTGTTGCCAGGGGCGCCTCAGACCTGCCATGCCTTGGATATTAGTCGTAAGATGACAAGGTCATCTCACGTGGAGGTACCTGGTGAGTTACGACAAGAATATGAGATGATAAATGATATCATTATATAGGCTGGTAAATAAGAGGGTAACTAGTGGACGCAGAAATGTACAGAAAGGGAAAGCAACTGAAACGTATAAATGTACTTTACAAATGACACAGAGGGGGCACCTGCCTGTGCCCCCAGGCAGACAAGTTTGGGCTCGATAGGTTTTGGGGCGATGGCGGCGGGAGCTGGGGCGTACCAGAAGAGCCACTGAAATCTGACCCTGCTCTGATTGATTGGAGGGGGCGCCACGAGGGTGGTGGAATGCAGTTGCAGGTGGGGAAGCCTTGGAGTTGCCCACTTTTTCACTACCTGTTGGGAAGTGTTTCTGGGGTTCTGTTGATGTTAGGACGAAACAAAGGGTGTTTTTAGGTTGAAGCCTAGCAGACAGCGCAGCTGTCTGGTTTGCTAAGGACATCTTGGGGACATTCAGAAAGCTTCCATGGGAATGTATTCTGCCCATTGTTTACCAATGGCTTTATGGTTTGTAACTCACATTTCCTCGCTTTCTATTTGCTGGCTCTGTTTGTTTTAGGCTGTCCAGCTTGAGTTCGCCCCTCCCTTGCCCAAACCCTATTTACGGTATCCTTCCAACAGTGCATGATTTCTGTAAACAGGCCTTTACATCTTTTTCTTATCTTGCCACATTTGCTGTGCATTCAAAGACAGAGGTCAAATGGTCAAATGTCAGGCTCTCTCTTCCAGGGAGCTTGGTGTTTACTTTTCTTTCTCTGACTTCAAAGTGAGAGGATGTTTTTGATAATCATGCTGGCTCCTGGAAGTGCTTGAGAAAGGCTGTACGGTGTTATTTGTTTACTAGCACACAACAAAATGTAAATGTCTGTAAATTAACTGTGCAGATATTTCAGAATTAGAAATGCCCAAGTGAAGCATGTTTTTTGGTAATTTTGAAGTATGGTGGAAACAAATCAATACACTAGGTGATGACATTTCCACAGATTATCGTTTGTGCGCTGTATACCTTTATCAGTAAAACTGCATCTCTGTGCAAATGTAATGGTCACTTCAATTCAAGATGTGTTGTCTTTAATGGCAATGTGCTACCATACCATGCATATTCCACTCTATGCCACTCCACTCAACTCTGCACCACTCCACTCCATTGCACTCTACTCTGCACCACTCCACTTTACACCACACCACTGCACTCTACACCGCACTACTCCATTCTATGCCACTTCACTCTACGCCCCTCTACTCTGCACCACTCTACTCTATGCCAATGCACTTTACACCACTGCACTATTTGCCACTCCAGTCTACTATGCACAACTCCACTCTGTCACTCCACTCTACGCCGCTCTGCAGCACTTCACTCTATGCCACTGCTCTCTATGTCAAACCACTCTGCGCCACTCTAATCTACTCTGCACAAATGAACTCTATGCCACTGCACTCTACACCACTTTATGCCGTTACTCTACGCCCATTACTGTACACCACTCCACTCCACCCTGCACCACTGCACTCTACGCCACTTCACTCTACTCTGAAACAATATACTCTATGCCTTTGCACTCTACACAACTGCACTCTATGCCACTCTACGCCACTCCACTCTATGCCACCGCACTCTACTCTGCACCACTGTAGTCTACGCCACAGCTCTCTACACCACTGCACTCTGCGACACTCTACTCTGCAAAGCTGCACTCTCCACCACTGAACTCTACACCACTCTACTCAGCAATACTGCAGTCTTTGCCACTGAACTCTGCAGCACTCCACTGTACGCCACTACATCCTACACTACTCCACGCCACTATACTCTGCACCACTCTATGCCACTGCACTCTACGCCACTCTACTCTGCACCACTGTTTGCTACTGCAATCTATGCCACTCTACACCACTGCACTCTAAGCCACTGTATTCTATGCCACTGCACTCTACTATGCACAACTCTAATCTAAGCCACTGCATTCTACGATGCTGCATTGCATGCTGCTGAATTCTATGCTGCTGCACTCTACATCACTATAGTCTGTAACACTATACGCCAATGTACTCTACACCAGTTTACTCTACTCTATGCCACTACACGCCACTGCACTCTACTCAATGCCACTGCACTCTATGATTTGACTTGATTCAAATTTTGTAAAGCATGCGATTGCCCAAAAGTGTCTTGGCACTGGCGCATCCCTCAATCATAGCCTCAAGTTGACCATAAATGCAACAGAAGTTAAAGAGCAACTGAAAACAGCCAAGTTTTTAACAGTTTGTAAAAGCAAAGGAAGTTCTTCTGCCTTTTAAGCTGCATCAGCATTTTATTCCAAAATTGACTAGTAGTGTGGACAAAACTGCGACCACCCCATGATGCTTTCCTAATTCTGGGGTCGATCACAGATCTTAACGTCGCAGAACATAAAGCTCTTTTCGGAGCGTACCACCCAAATTTGTTTTTAGGTACCCTGGACCAATGCCATGCAAGTTATTGTGTGCCAACACAGAGCCTTGAATACAACCCTCTTTCTAACAGGGAGCCAATGGAGTTCGGCCAATGTGCCCGAAACTGACTTAAATTTGGGCATTTTTTTAGTAAGCGATACGCTGCACTTTGCAGCATCTGAAGCTTGTTCATAGGTCTCTGTTTAATGCTCATATAAAGTGCAATGAGGTAGTCAATCCTGGATATAATTAAGGAAATAACGACTGAATTCTGCAGACTTGTGGGGATAAAAGGTAACGCCTTCCTCAGCAGTTTTATTATAAAGAAACCTGATGAAGAAAGTTTGTTGACTTGTTCCAAAAAGACAACTCTGTGTCAAAGATAATACCCAGATTTCTTACTTTGGGGACAGGTACTGAAAGAGAACCAAAGACTGCGGCCACCAGGACCAATTCCAAAATGTGTTATTTCTAAAGAAATGTTGGGAGTTCAGCTTCAGACAGTTTTTATTCATCCAACCCATGATGGCTTTCATACAGGTGTTAAAACGATCTGTAACCTCATCCATGTTATTAGTGATTATACCACAGTCGAGTATCATCGGCATATGGTATTGTGGCAAGGCCAAAAGTGTGGATAAGCTTAGCTAAGGAACCACATATACATTAAATAATGTAGGACTAAGGGATGATCCCTGGGGAATCATCCCACTGCATTCTACGCCACACTGCACTCTACTCTGCCCCACTGTACTCCATGCCACTGCACTCTATGCCACTCTACTTAACACGCCTCTACGCCAAAACCCTGTACACCAATGCACTCTACGTCACTCTACACCACTGCACTCTACGCCACTCTACTCTGCAACACTGCACTCTATGCCACTGAACTCTACGCCACTCTACTCTGCACTACTGTATTCTATGCCAATGCACTCTACACTGCTGCACTCTGTCACTCTACTCAACAGCACTGTACACTGCACTCTACACCACTCTATTCTACGCTACTGCACTCTATGCCACTCTACTCTGCACCACTCCACACAACTGCACTCTACTATGCACAACTCTAATCTACGCCTCTCCACTCTACTATGCACCACTCTAATCTACACCACGGCATCCTTTGATGCTACAGTGTATGCTGCTGCATTCTATGTTGATGCACTCTACGCCACTGCACTCTACATCACTATATTCTGCAACACTCTACGTCAATGCACTCTACACCAGTCCACTCAACTCTACGTCACTCCACTGTATAACACTCTATGCCATTGCACTCTACTGTTCTCCATTCTAGTCTGTGCCACTCTAGTCTGTGCCACTCTACTCTGCACCACTCTACTCTGTGCAACTCTACTCTGTGCCGCTCTACTCTACGCCACTGCACTCTTTGCCACTGCATTCTATGCCAGTAAATACCAGTGCACTCTATTCTGCAACACTGCACTCTACGCCAATGAGCTCTAGACCATTCTACTCTGCACTACTGCATTCTTTGCCAATGTACTCTACGCCACTACAATCTTTGCCACTCTACTCTGCATCACTCCACTCTACGCCACTCACGGTATGCCACTGCACTCTACGGCACTATACTCTACTCTGCACTACTGCACTCTATGCCACTGTACTCTACACCACTCTACTCTTCACCACTGCACTACTGCACTCTACGCCACTCTACTCTACACCACTCCACTGTACACCATGCTGCGCAACTTCACTCTAAGCCTCGCCAATATACGACACTCAATGCCATCCTGCTCAAAGACACTCCACACCACTCTCCTAAATGCCACTAACTTTTAGCCATGCTGAACAGCAGCCACACTGGTGTACAACATGGCAAAAACACATTGGCAAAGCCAGCAGCTCTGGCATAGGTGAGACCTGTTAGCTTTGTCAATGCTTGTTTTTTACTGTGTTGTCATATTTTGCAGGGTGGACTCCTGCTTTGGTATAAGGCAGGTAAACACCTTGGCGTTAGACATTTAAAAAAGTCAGATGAATTCTGGATTTGTTTAATTTTTTTCCACAAGCATGAGTTGTAGACTTCTGCTGATCCAGAGGTGTCAGGTGTGGGCATTTCTGTGGCTATCCCTAAGGCTACTCCATAGCTGAGCCCTAGGGACTGTGGAGATGACACTTGCCCCAGGGTCCTCAGCTATGACTAGGGTGTCTGAAATTGTGTCTCCATTTTTGCGTAATTACCTGAAATTCCATAAAATTATGTGAAAGTATTCAAAATTAAAACCAGCATTTAACACTACGTTTTAGTGCAAAATGCTTCCTGGAGTCCTTTTTGATGCAAGGGCGCATTTTTCGCTAAAGAAATTGTGCAAAAATAGTCAAGTACCATGAACAACAGCTGCTCACATTCTGGTCGTTCATGTTGTTCGCGCGCAAAAATTCATGCCACATAGAGTAATGGCGTGCTTTGAGTAATTTCATGTAACAAGCCTAACGCAAAATTAACAAAATAAATTACATGGCATCCGGGCCAAATTATGGCATGGCTGCGCAGGCCCATCTCCAAGACAGATAAACGGATAGACAGACAGACAGATAGATAGATAGATAGATAGATAGATAGATAGATAGATAGATAGATAGATAGATAGATAGATAATCTTTCCCTCTCACCTGTCAGTCTTTCTCTCTCTCCACTCCATCTCTCTCACTTCTCTCTCTCTCTCACACAGCCTCTCTGGGCTAATACATATATGCTATTCATCTTTCGCTCTCCTCTCGCCCTGTCTCTCTTCCTCTTACACTTGTCTACCTTCTTTCTCTCTCGCATACTCTGTGTTTTTTCCTGTTTCCTCGTCTGACACTCGTTCTCTCTCTTTCTCTTAATCTTTCTCACCTTATGCCACTGTGTTTTTCCTCTTTCTCCATCCACCTCTTTCTCTCTATGCCCCTCTTCTTGTCAGTCATCTCGCCTTTCTCTCTCTCCCTCCCTCTCTCCCTCCCTCCCGCTCTCTTTCTCTCTCTATGACCCTCTCTTTCTCAGTCTTCACGCCTTTCTCTCTCTCTCACCCTCCCTCTCCCTCTCTCTCTCTCTCCCGCTCTCTTTATCTCTCTCTCCCCCTCCCTTTCTCTCTCTCTCTCACCCTCCCTCTCTCTCTCACCCTCCCTCTCCCTCTCTCTCTCTCCCGCTCTTTCTCTCTCTCTCCCCCTCCCTTTCTCTCTCTCACCCTCCCTCTCTCTCTCTCACCCTCCCTCTCCCTCTCTCCCGCTCTCTTTATCTCTCTCTCTCTCTCCCTCCCTTTCTCTCTCTCTCACCCTCCCTCTCTCTCCTCTCTCCCGCTCTCTTTCTCTCCCTCCCTCCCGCTCTCGTTCTCTCTCTTTCTCTCTGCCCCTCTTCTTCTCAGTCTTCTGCCTTTCTCTTTATCTGTCTCTCTCACACTCTCCTCCCCTCACACGAGAGACCCCCTCAGCAGCCAGAGAACAGAGCTCCGTGAAGGCTTTACTTCAGCAGCAGAAGGGGGTGGGTGCCTCCTGTCACCCCGAGGAGTTCCAAGCCCTGCAATTAGCAGCAGCAAGTGTTGAATGGAGGCGCCGCCTGCGCCGAGCCGTGTGCCGCGGGAACAAAGCCCGGGGCTCTTGGCGCTAGCAGGATCCCCAGCGCCGAGCGCAGCAGGTACAATTGCAGGCCTGGCCCCGGCAAGCCGCTGCTCCGGGCGGAGATTGTCAGGCGGAGCCCTCCGCTGCCACCCACGTCGCCAAACTGGTGGTTAAGCGTGAAACGTGGAAAAGACGAAAGCTCACAAGGGCGGCCGCGTAACCTTTAGAGGACTCCTTTATAGCGACAATGTCAGAGGCTTAATATTATATACAAGACCGCCCTTCGAGGAGCGTCTAGCTAGCCTGCCTGGCTACCGAAGGCCAAATGGCACAGGTCATTCGATGGCCATCGAGCGCTGGGTTGATTCAGCTGAGCTTGGCTACAGCTCTTGGGACGGCTACACCCCAACTCTGTAGCAAAGCTCGGCTACAACCAGTACTTAAAATGGGCCTGTATTGTCCGATACTGAGTATCTAAACTTCTTTACTTCACCTAATGTGAGAGAACCGGCACTTCTCAGCTGGGAGAGAACCGGCACTTCTCAGCACCGCTGCAATACACCTAATGGGAGAGAACCGCCACTTCTCAGCACCGCTGCAATACACCTAATGGGAGAGAACCGCCACTTCTCATCACTGCTGCAATACACCTAATGGGAGAGTATCTGCACTTCTCATCACTGCTGCAATACATTTAAAGGGAGAGTACCTGCACTTCTCATCACTGCTGCAATACACCTAATGGGAGAGTATCTGCACTTCTCATCACTGCTGCAATACATTTAAAGGGAGAGTACCTGCACTTCTCATCACTGCTGCAATACACCTAATGGGAGAGAACCAGCACTTCTCAGCACTGCTGCAATACACCTAATGGGAGAGAACCGGCACTTCTCATCACTGCTGCAATACATTTAAAGGGAGAGTACCTGCACTTCTCATCACTGCTGCAATACACCTAATGGGAGAGTACCAGCACTTCTCAGCACCGCTGCAATACACCTAATGGGAGAGAACCGCCACTTCTCAGCACCGCTGCAATACACCTAATGGGAGAGTACCTGCACTTCTCATCACTGCTGCAATACAGCTAATGGGAGACAACCAGAACTTCTCAGCACTGCTGCAATACACCTAATGGGAGAGAACCGGCACTTCTCATCACTACTGCAATACACTTAATGGGAGAGTTCATGGTCTTCTCAGCACTGCTGCAATTCATTTATTGGGAGAGTATCTGCACTTCTCATCACTGCTGCAATACACTTAATGGGAGAGAACCGGCACTTCTCATCACTGCTGCAATACATTTAAAGGGAGAGTACCTGCACTTCTCATCACTGCTGCAATACAGCTAATGGGAGAGAACCAGAACTTCTCAGCACTGCTGCAATACACCTAATGGGAGAGAACCGGCACTTCTCATCACTGCTGCAATACATTTAAAGGGAGAGTACCTGCACTTCTCATCACTGCTGCAATACACCTAATGGGAGAGAACCGCCACTTCTCAGCACCGCTGCAATACACCTAATGGGAGAGAACCGCCACTTCTCAGCACCGCTGCAATACACCTAATGGGAGAGAACCGGCACTTCTCAGCACTGCTGCAATACACCTAATGGGAGAGAACCGGCACTTCTCAGCACTGCTGCAATACACCTAATGGGAGAGGACCGGCACTTCTCAGCACTGCTGCAATACACCTAATGGGAGAGGACCGGCACTTCTCAGCACCGCTGCAATACACCTAATAGGAGAGGACCGGCACTTCTCAGCACCGCTGCAATACACCTAATGGGAGAGGACCAGCACTTCTCAGCACCGCTGCAATACACCTAATGGGAGAGAACCAGCACTTCTCAGCACCGCTGCAATACACCTAATGGCAGAGAACCAGCACTTCTCAGCACTGCTGCAATACACCTAATGGGAGAGTACCAGCACTTCTCAGCACTGCTGCAATACACCTAATGGGAGAGAACCAGCACTTCTCAGCACTGCTGCAATACACCTAATGGGAGAGAACTGGCACTTCTCATCACTGCTGCAATACACTTAATGGGAGAGAACCGGCACTTCTCATCACTGCTGCAATACATTTAAAGGGAGAGTACCTGCACTTCTCATCACTGCTGCAATACAGCTAATGGGAGAGAACCAGAACTTCTCAGCACTGCTGCAATACACCTAATGGGAGAGAACGGCACTTCTCATCACTGCTGCAATACATTTAAAGGGAGAGTACCTGCACTTCTCATCACTGCTGCAATACACCTAATAGGAGAGTACCAGCACTTCTCATCACTGCTGCAATGCGTTTAAAGGGAGAGTACCTGCACTTCTCATCACTGCTGCAATACACCTAATGGGAGAGTATCTGCACTTCTCATCACTACTGCAATACATTTAAAGGGAGAGTACCTGCACTTCTCATCACTGCTGCAATACACCTAATGGGAGAGTATCTGCACTTCTCATCACTGCTGCAATACATTTAAAGGGAGAGTACCTGCACTTCTCATCACTGCTGCAATACACCTAATGGGAGAGTATCTGCACTTCTCATCACTGCTGCAATACATTTAAAGGGAGAGTACCTGCACTTCTCATCACTGCTGCAATACACCTAATGGGAGAGAACCAGCACTTCTCAGCACTGCTGCAATACACCTAATGGGAGAGAACCGGCACTTCTCATCACTGCTGCAATACATTTAAAGGGAGAGTACCTGCACTTCTCATCACTGCTGCAATACACCTAATGGGAGAGTACCAGCACTTCTCATCACTGCTGCAATACGTTTAAAGGGAGAGTATCTGCACTTCTCATCACTGCTGCAATACATTTAAAGGGAGAGTACCTGCACTTCTCATCACTGCTGCAATACACCTAATGGGAGAGTACCTGCACTTCTCATCACTGCTGCAATACACCTAATGGGAGAGTACCAGCACTTCTCATCACTGCTGCAATACGTTTAATGGGGGTACCGGCACTTCCCAGCACTGCTACAGTACATTTAATGGGAGAGAACCTGCACTTTTCTGGCGCAAACAAGTACTCTGGATAGTGAGTACCTGCAAAGCACTGGCTCCAACCCTGGGTTTTTCATAGAAGCCAAGGCAAGTTCAGTTAACACTCTTCATACAGACATCTGCTGGTGAAATGAAAGAAGCAGAAGCATAATAATGACAGACAAGGATGAGTGCAACGAGTAAAAAGTTGAGTCTTTAAAGTACTTTCTGTCTAATGTTGACATGACCTGACTGGGTTTTCTGTTTCTTGAGTTTTCCGAAAGTGTGGCCACCAAAGTGGAGAAGTTGAGCGTGGATCAACAAACAATGATTCCAACAAAGGCTCTTTTTCCTTTTTTGCTGTGGATCTTGGCTTTCCTGTTAAAGAGCAAGTTACTTACCTTCGGTAACGCCTTATCTGGTAGAGACAGGATCTAGCCACAGATTTCTAACCTTTGAATTCTCCCCAAGCGTCAGCAGACTGGATCCGGAAAAAAAATTCAGCAGTACCTCTGTGCGACAGTAGAGGGCGTCGTGTGACTCCGTAGTGACGTCATCCACTGGATGTGACATCAACGGAGTCCATATAAGCCCCTTCCCAGAGCCCTGCCATCAGTTTTTTCCGTGACTATTTTCCACGCCAAAAACGCAGAGCCACTTATAAAAACTGCCTATGGAAACAGTGTGCCAAAAAAGAGACATCTCTGTGCCAAGCAATTAGGACAGGAGCGGCCCGTGCAAGTAAGAGAGGTGGGGCGGGTGAGTGGGTACTCGACAGACGACGATGAGGGAAAATTAAATATTCGTTGTCTGTTGAGTCCCCCTCCTACCCTGCCCCACCGCTCTTACCTGCACAGGCCGCTCCTGAATTACAAAGTCCCATGGGAAGGTATTGCAATACGTAGAAAGGGATATTTTGGGTAAGAAGAAACCAGTTCGCAGAACGGGGAGGATCGGTAAGGAATCTGCGGCTAGATCCTGTCTCTACCAGATAAGACGTTACCGAAGGTAAGTAACTTGTTCATCTAATAGAGACATCTAGCCACATATTCCTTACCTTTGAATACATACCAAAGGAAAACCTTCCCCGGAGGAGGGTCTGTGAACTGATCTCACTAAAAATCCCTGAATGGAACTAGCCGGTCTATAATGAGACAGAAGAGACCGGACACCCTTAGGAATTTAGGTAAACAAGAGCCCACGCTTCACCCTAACAACTGTGGTAAGGACCACATGCAACTAAAGTCATAAAAACATTGAGAAGCATTGAAATAGCAGTAGCCGTGGCAGAGGACCGAATATGTGTCTGAAGACAACATTGAAAATAAACATAATACTAGTTCGCTCCCATGGTGAGATTTAACTTGTGTGCGGCCGTAACTAGGGGAAATAAAGCCAACAGACGATGCCACTGAGCTATAGCTTCTTGCCTTGGAAAACCATTATTTTAGCTAAACGTTCTCCGTAGAGAGACAGACCAGGGAAATCGAAGAACCCATCCACGATGGAGAGAGCATTAAGCAATGCTGTAACAGAAATATGTGTGAAGATAGCAAAACAACTATTGGTTGTCCTGAGAAAAAACTGTCAGAGCTAGTGGAAACACCTCTGGAATCATGAATAATGTATAACTCACAGAGAAGGAAAAGAAAAAGCCATTGTATATGTAAGGGCAGAAAGATATATATATATATATATATATATATATATACATCTGTGTGTGTTGGCCATAGACCGAAGCCACAATGCTAACTGACTGAGTCAGCTAGAAAGAGGCCGCTGACATTATATCGTGAAAGAACACAGCAGGTGTGAAAAAACCTTGCGAGAAGAGAGAATCAAGACCACAACTTGGCTTAAGAAGAGCAAGTTAAACAAAGCTCTACACACAGAAGGCCTAGGGCAGGTGTCCAACATTGAATGGTAAGTTATATCAGAAAAGGAAGGACCTGGCTGAAGTATCGGTTAAAAGATAGAAGACATAGTCCTCTACGGACAAAAACCTTCACGAAAGTGGAAGTCAGAAAACCAGATACCATCTATTAAAAACTCAATCAACAGAAGGAGTTGCAGCATATACAAAAGCAACAAATGTTGAGTCTAGGAAATAATGTCCTTATAGAAGACAGGAGACATTAAATATACAGGAAGATTTAAGGTTAAACACACTTACAGCCTTAGTTATGCCAAGATATATCGGGGAAAAAAGAGACCCCGCAGCTTCCGAAGGAAGTGAAATACATGACAAGAGGGTAATATTCCCTTATGAAGAAAGGAATCCTAACAATAAAGTAGAAATGGTATAACTAACCCCGGAGGGCTAGAAATATTATTACTTCCTGTAGAAGAGTGAGAGAAACCCACCAGGAAGAGTGTGTTTCCGAAGACAGCAATCAAGCCCTCTTAAGAAGTAATCCCAAGAAAGAAGGAACC
This sequence comes from Calotriton arnoldi, assembly GCA_963921515.1. NCBI lineage: Eukaryota > Metazoa > Chordata > Amphibia > Caudata > Salamandridae > Calotriton > Calotriton arnoldi. The sequence goes on along the minus strand of CAWUFW010000013.1, from coordinate 6,220,468 downwards.
ATAATGGTCAAGGAACATGCGTTAGAAGGTATCTACGCAAAATGAAAGATAGCCATTGACACAGTAAAAGGGTATTTGGCGACATCGAAAGAATTAATACTTAGACACCTACATGCTCTGGGTGGAGTTTTGAACCCTTGTATAAGAGGCGCCTGTGGCGACAAAGGTACCAGACTTTTCGTGCAATATATAAGTATCACACATCGCCTTGTTTGGAAGAATCAGTGTAATGACAAGAAGACCGGCTGCACAAGAGAACAGTCTCTTGAGCATGACCCACACACACTAGGAATGTGGGCAAGATGTCACAACAAATAAGACCCGCAGCATGGAATGGATGAAGGAAAAAGCCCCTTCTACAGTGGCATAAGAAGACAAAAAAAATTATATATATGTGATCAAGACCGTGGAAACGCATTCGAAACGCGTCATGCTGGGCACTTGCTTTCATTTAACTTGGATGCTATGAATTTCCTGCAATTAAAGCACTGCATTTTCTTCATTCACGCTGTGGTCCGTACCTGTTCTTCGCCGTGCCTTTGGTGGGGGTGATCCAGGAGTGTGTGTATGTATGTATGTATGTATGTGTGTATATATATATATATATATATATATATATATATATATATATCTATATCTTCACTTAAACAAAGGTTGCAGGGATGCTATAGTTACAAGATAGATTAAAAAACAACTTCGAAATTAACTGAGAAAACCAAAGGATACAGAGACGTTACAGCAGTTATAGTTGCCTAAGCTACCTATAACTTACGCCCCTGCAATGCACTGCTTACAACCTTACATATTACATCACTCATGACATGGTCAGTGGCTTCACTGATGACATCTCAAATAATATCACTGATGACCTCATCCAGTGAGTGTATGTTTTCAAAGAGTTTGAGTGTTGAACATATATTCTAAGCTACAACAAAAGTTTAATACCTATACTAGATACTAATGATTGATACTACTTTTAGGATGTAATATGTGATTAGCTGTTTGTATCTATGTGTGTGAGTGGGTGTCTGAGTGGCTATATGGGTGTGTGAGTGACTATGAGTGTATGAGTGGGTGTGTGAGTAGCAGTGTGGGTGAGTGAGTAGCTGTGTGGGTGAGTGAGTGGCTGTATTGGTGGGTGAGTGGGTGTGTCAGTGACTGTATGAGTGAGTGCATGGATGTATGGGTGGGTAGGTGAGTTGGTGTGTGAGTGACTGTATGGGAAGTGAGTTGGTGTCAATGGCTGTATGAGTGAGTGACTGGGTGTGTAAGTGTGCTGTATAGGTGAGTGAGTGGGAGTTTTGTTAAGTGAGTTGGTGTGTGAGTGGCTGTACTGTAGAATATGTGTCTGAGTAAATGGCTGTATGGGCGAGAGAGCGGATGTTTGAGTACTTGTATGGTAGTGTGAATGGGTATGTAAGTGGTTGTGTGGGTGTGTGAGTGAGTGTGTGATTTGTTGCATGGGTGAGTGAGTGGCTGTATGAGTGGCTGTATGGGTGAGCGACTAGTTATATGATTAGGTGTATGGGTGAGTGAGTGGTTGTATGAGTGGGTGTGTGAGTGGCTCTATGGATGAGTGAGTGTATGTATTAGTACCTGTATGGATCTGTGAACAGGGATGTGATTGGTTGTGTGGGTGTGTGAGTGGGTGTTTGAGAGGTTGTAGGGGGTGTGAGTGGGTGTGTGAGGCAGCAGGTGCACCACCGAATCCGGCAACACATGGGAAAATTGGCCCAGAATGTAAGCCGTATTTACTGACCGCAATGCTGAACTGGATGAGGAGAAGGTATTTCTCCTACAAGTTTCCAGTCTTCTGGACTCCCTGTCTGATGGGGCATTAGGAAGGGCCCTGAGATCATGGATAGCCGTTGCGTCCTGCATCTCAAAACTCAGTGGAGTTGGATGTCGGAGGAGACAGGCCGGGTCCCCAAGGGTGGGCTAGTGTCTATGGGCTATGGACCAGTCCACAGGGCCCCCAGTTGAAGGCTTAGCACAGGCCCCTAATATAAGGTTATACAACGCTTGACTGTAGGGGAGCACAGGCTCTACCCCTGTTTGGGCCTGGTAAAGCACGTCTACCAATGGGTCAGTTGTCATCTCCACAGAGGGGAGCTGCAAATCTAGGACCACAGCTGCCCTCTTCAGCACCTCAGTGTTGGAGGAGCTCACCTCTGCAACAATGCTGGGAGGGGAAAGGCGACCTGAAGCTGGTGATGACTCAAGGCCACTAGTCTAACCCAGCTCCATCCGCCAACTACCCTCTAGAGGAGGCTGGACAGGCACATCCATGGGGTTCATAAACCCCAGCTCCTCACCTTCACCTCCAAAAGCATGTTCTCCTGTAGAAAAAACAGTAAGGGGCTCTTTAGAAGGAGGAGTGAAGGTGTCTTTGCCGAACGGCACCATTGGCACGGCACCTGACACCGTCCGGAGTCGAAGCAGGCGACGTCTCGGCGTCAGAGAGGGTGACTGCCGTAACGTTGATCGGCGCCCCGAGGACACTGTCAGCATTGGCTGATCGAACTCCGGCATCGCTGGTGGAACCCCAAAGGGCTGTGTACCGGAGCCGACACAGATCCGACGATGGATCCAGTGGACCTAACTGACGCCGTGGGCGAACCCGCCGGCATTGATTTAGTCCTGCTCCTCTAACCTCCTTGGGGCTCGAAAGAGCGCCAGAGGGAGGTGTGGGCCCAAAGATGGCATGCAGGGAAGCATAGTACTGCTGCATCTGGGCTAGAGTTGCCCCGGCTCCAGGAAACTCGGGGAGATGTGGGGAGGGCCCTTACCCCAACTCCTCAGCTGGAGGGGCCTACTCAGCAAAGTCGGGGAGGCTGCGACTTTGACCGTCTGCCTTTCGATTTACATTCTGACATTGAGTACGAAGGATGTCCACAGGAATGGCTTCTGGAGTGATCCTGCAATGGTTTCCTGGACCGAGAACGAAACCGAGGACGACGCAGGGCCTTTTGCAACAGCAAACACAGTTTGAACCCCGAGGACATGAGATAAAAAAGGGCACAATGTTCCGTCAATAAAAATGTCGGGGCAGGCCAAAAAACAGCCTGTCCGGATCCACACTGGATCCACACTGTAAGCACTGAAAAGAAGAAACTGACATCAGCAGATTGGGAAGGGGCTTATATGGACTCTGCTGACGTCACATCTGGTGGACAACGTCACTACGGAGTTGCTTACGGCCATCTACCGGCATGCAGCGGTACTGCTGGAAAATATTTCTGGATCCAGTCTGGTGCCTAGGGAGAATTCACAGGTAAGGAATCTGAGGCTAGATGTCTCTATCAGATTGGTCAATTTATACACAACTGGGGCTTGATGACTCCATTCCATGGAAGCAGTCCAGATATCATACCTCAGTTGGACCTATTACAAACTTTTTTGAATTTGCTAATAATGTTGCGTTTTTTGGAGTCTATAACATATATGTTGGATGGTGGATTTCTTGGCTTTCCGCATACAATAAGGTCATTGACCCAAGTTTTAGATGTTTTTTTTATCATAGCATGCTCTCTTGGAGTGGTATGTCCAGACATTTTTTAAACTACTTAATAAATTTACTGGGATGGCTTTTCCAAGTAATGTGATTATTCTTCAGCTAAGTCTGCAATATTCACCAGATCCCTCCAGGCTTATGATTCCTGGTTGGGAAAAATGGTTGTTATCTTGGCACAATGTTGTGATCAGGCCCAAAGCTGGTGAGATTTCTGTGGTAACCTACTTCTTTAGAAAATTCCCATGGTACAGGCGCATATTTTTCGCACTGTATTGTACGACACAATATGCAGCTTAAAGCAACTTTTAAGGTCCATGCTACACTGCCAACATCTTGTAATCCAGCTAGGCAGGAGATGCAACAATACCCGATGATCTGGTAGGAAAATGTGTGGCTGGGTGGCTTCGATCGCTGTCAGTATTACACTCCCAATGTTGAGTATGTCTATTTGTTGTTTATTATGCAATCAAATTGTAACTAAAGAATGGAATTGACAGTGATCATTTCTTTATTGGGTTCCTCTTACCATTGCTCGAATGCAAGGTCTTACAGATACCTGGGCTGTCTTCCAAACAGAATCTTTAATGAACTGAAGCCTGTCAAAGCCTTTGAGATGCTAAGCATGGCAACAAGAACAAGTAGTAACACTTTTCCTTAAGGCTGTACAGTTTTCCTGTTGTTTCTCTCCACTAATCCATCAGGTTGTGGATGATAAACAGATTTCTAGAGGTTTTTCATTTATAATTCTGGGCACACTTCCTACAACCAGGAGAATATAAAGTTAGTACCTTGATCGTATATTCTTTGATAATCCTATTCAAGAGAGAAAAGGAATAAGTATCTTAAACAACTGTTTGACATTAACTCCTATAAAGGGTGAGGCCTCCTAGTACTGTGTAGCATATTCAGCCAATACCAATGTGCACTAGTGTCCTTTTCAGAGGATTCTAAGGCTCCTCAGATATGCATATTGATACCATGAATGGCAATGATAAGCTTTAGTTGCACAGGAACTTTTGCTGTTGCCCCCTTGTGGTGTGATCAGCACAATGTACAGTGCTGACATAGCCATTTGGTCTCACATAGCTCCAGGGGCAAAAGAACTGTTTTCAAAGTTTTTCATGGGCAGTTTCTGGTTCTTGGTGAAAATGTTTGAGGTGGCTATGCGCAAGTAGTAGGATCTGGTGTTGGTAGGGCAGAGGGACCAGTAACTATATTACTAGTGATGGTACTTCTCTTGGGGTTACACCATATAGATGTCCACATATTTTTGCAAATACCTCCCCTAAGGTGGTTCACATGGACTTTTTAGGCCTAGGCTCTTCAACGACCCAGTGGGAGAGGCCATGTTTTGGCAGGTGTTTAAGACCGACGTGTCTTCTTCCAGTTTACACTCAATGGCATCTGGTCAAACTCCAACACGGAACCCTTGGGCACCTCCTCTAATGTTTTCCGTTGGGCAGTGTTTTGGAGGATTATGGGTAGCACAGTGGCTCCAATTCCCCAATATGGGCTCCTTTATATTTATACTTTTGGTAGATAGGCATCGTTAAATGAGTATGGGAAGGCAAGCAGTCTCTCTCTGCCCCGACATGCCTAAAAGTGTGTAACATGATGTCAACCTCTCTGTTAATCTGTATTCTATTGTTTCTTCTGTGGCCTGTACTCCTCACCACTCTCACAATCCCTGCATATCATCCGCCTCCCTCAGCAGTAGCACCCATCAGCATAGCTCCTCTCCTGCTGGTCAGGCGCAAAGGCTAAATGCCTACAACATACTATTTCAATGCGTAGTAAGAGAGCAGCAGACCTGCCAACTCACAGTGCCATCATGTCTCACATGATACCAGAGTTTTTCACACGGTCACTCACTAAAGAGACGATATGGCAGGGATCAACTGGAAACCCGTGCCTGGAGGGGGTTTCCAGCACATGTGTGAAGGCACTGCAGTGTACCTACATGATCCATTAAGGCTTCTATAGCACCTTTCCTTGTTCTACAGTCATATGAGGCTGCTCCAGAAGCCTTTCTTTGTGTAATGGGCTCGGGGTAAAAGTAGGTCTAAGGTTTTGAGTGCCAGAAAGCTCACCCCCACACCCTGCACCATGGCTGTAAAGGCTGCAATGGGCACAGGGTCAGGTCCCTTCTGCACGCTTCTCTTCCTCATTCACAGGGTGAATTTTTTAAGTTGAGCCTGGGCAGCGCATGCGCTGCTCTGCGAGGCATGCTGTATTGGAGTATAGACTTGTAGCTCTACCCGCTCTCCGCCCATATTTGTCATTGGCTTATGTCATTGTCCTTTGTAAATGCTGGCTTCTGATTCGTTAATAGGCTTGATAGTCCCTCCTTAGTACCACCTATTCTTAATTTGTAACCTCCCATGAGGACTGGCCCTTTTACTTCTGTTGTTACTCATTATGACTTGTTTACTCTGTAAGCACTATTTTCTTTAATGAGTTTCTCCTACTGCAGGCACGACATGCTTTCCTGCAACATTCAGCGTGCCATGTGGGCTTTAAATTTCCAAGCAGCCCGGGACAATGGCGGCCGCTTCTTTGAATCGAAATAGGTCTCACAATTACAAGAGTTTCAGCTATTCTCATTGCAAATGACAATGCCTTTTATTTATGTGTTAATTATCAAAATAGATAAATAAAAAGCATTGTCATTTGCAATGCCAATAGCTTAAACTCTCGCAAATGCGAGAACTATTGCATTGCAAATGTTTGTTATTAAAAGCTAGTAGGTTTGCACCAGTGTTTTGGGAACACTCACCCCTTTCACAGCGCTCCTCCTCTTCCCTGCCCTTCAGCGCTTTGAAATGACTTTAGGTGGCAGGGAGCACTGTATCTAACAGGACATACCTTTTGTTTTATTGCTGTTTACGTACAGCAGCCGTTAACCCATTTCTCATGTCCTACAGGAAAAGGAGGCTGTCACATATCTTTGTTATGTAATTTAGGTCATGTTGTCTCTTTGGGGGGACTGTGGTGCCATGTTTCAGGGACTGCAGAGCTGAAAGCCCATTTTGCATTACAAGAGTTATTGTAAACTGTGAGCACAGGAACCTCTGTGTGACCTTATGATCTCAGAGGCACATAATCCAATTAACCTTCTCCTGCAGCAAGCATTAATTGAGACATTGACAGTTGGCAGGAAGGCACTAGGCTGTTTCAGAAAGCCATCCAATGTGTATAAACACACGCCTAATTGAGCCAAAACTGGAGTTACAGTGTTTTCTACTTGGATTCAAAAAAAGTTTGAGCATCGTAATATCACAATTACAGACGTGTGAAATGCACCCATATATCCACCACTCAAATTACTTCCATATTTCACTATACTAATTCACCACTATTCCTTTATGGGTTCCAGAGTAGCGTGCTACTTGCCGGAAAAAAACACTTCAACACCCCATCAGGGGTAGCAAGTGAATGAATGAATGAATGAATGAATGAATGAATTGACATTTATAGAGCGCATGGCTACCCGAAGGCATCCCAGCGCTAAGTAGGCGGATGAAGTCCCTATCGGTTATTTGGGGAAGAGCCAGGTTTTCAGAGCCCTACGAAAGGCAAGGTGGTTGGGTTCTTTGCGAAGCTGAAGAGGGAGAGAGTTCCAGAGCCTGGAGGCATTGTAGGAGAACAGTCGCCCCCCACTTTTAGCCCTCCTGATTCTAGGAACCACGGCCAGATGAAGCTCATCTGAACGTAAACGTCTGTTGGCTCGATAGGGCTGAACCAGGGGGGCTATGATAGCTGGACCTTTTCCTCTAATCAGCTTGTGGGCTATACACAGAGCCTTGAAGGAAACTCTTTCCCGAACAGGAAGCCAGTGGAGCGACTTCAGAGCTGGTTTGGCCGAGTGATGTCGCGGGACTCCCAGGAGAGTCCTTGCCGCACAATTCTGCACGGTCTGGAGTTTGGCCAGGACTGAACCTGGGGCGCCCAAATAGAGGGCGTTTCCGTAGTCCAGGCGTGATAGAATCAGCGCCTGGACCATGATTTTTCTGGATTGCAAAGGAAGTAACGGAAGCACTTTACGAAGAGTTCGTAACATACCGAAGCAGGAGGCCACCACCTTTCTGGCTTGGGTCCTAAAACTAAGGTCTGAATCCAGCCAGTACTGTATAACTGCAAACCTTTTTCCCTCTTCTATCCCTCCACTATAGTTCTCAATCCAAATAACTGACTAACATATCCACCACTCAAATTACTTTCAAATTTCACTATACTAATTCACCACTAATCCTTTATCGGTTCCGGAGTAGCGTGCTACTCGCCGAAAAAGCGCTTCAACACCCCATCAGGGGAAGCAAGCATTATATAGATGCAAACCTTGTCCTTCTTCTATCTCTACACTATCCTTCTGAATCCAAATAACTGAATAACATATCCACCACTCAAATTACTTTCATATTTCACTATACTAATTTACCACTAATCCTTTATGGGTTCCGGAGTAGCGTGCTACTCGCCGAAAAAGCGCTTTGATGCCTCATCAGGGGTAATAAGCGCTATATAAATGCAATTACAATACAATACAATATGTGAGTAAAGTCTTGCATAGTTAAATGCACAGCAGCCCAGCTGAGAAGTGCATTAAAGGTACCAAAGCCCAGCTGAGAAGTGCCAGTCCTGTCCATTAAAGGTACAGCAGCCCAGCTGAGAAGTGCCAGTCCTGTCCATTAAAGATACAGCAGCCCAGCTGAGAAGTGCCAGTCCTGTCCATTAAAGATACAGCAGTCCAGCTGAGAAGTGCCAGTCCTGTCCATTAAAGATACAGCAGCCCAGCTGAGAAGTGCCAGTCCTGTCCATTAAAGGTACAGCAGTCCAACTAAGAAGTGTCAGTCCTGTCCATTAAAGATACAGCAGTCCAGCTGAGAAGTGCCAGTCCTGTCCATTAAAGATACAGCAGTCCAACTAAGAAGTGTCAGTCCTGTCCATTAAAGATACAGCAGTCCAGCTGAGAAGTGCCAGTCCTGTCCATTAAAGATACAGCAGTCCAACTAAGAAGTGCCAGTCCTGTCCATTAAAGATACAGCAGTCCAACTAAGAAGTGCCAGTCCTGTCCATTAAAGATACAGCAGCCCAGCTGAGAAGTGCCAGTCCTGTCCATTAAAGATACAGCAGTCCAACTAAGAAGTGCCAGTCCTGTCCATTAAAGATACAGCAGTCCAACTAAGAAGTGCCAGTCCTGTCCATTAAAGATACAGCAGCCCAGCTGAGAAGTGCCAGTCCTGTCCATTAAAGATACAGCAGCCCAGCTGAGAAGTGCCAGTCCTGTCCATTAAAGATACAGCAGTCCAACTAAGAAGTGCCAGTCCTGTCCATTAAAGGTTCAAAAGCCCAGCTGAGAAGTGCCAGTCCTGTCCATTAAAGATACAGCAGTCCAGCTGAGAAGTGCCAGTCCTGTCCATTAAAGATACAGCAGCCCAGCTGAGAAGTGCCAGTCCTGTCCATTAAAGATACAGCAGCCCAGCTGAGAAGTGCCAGTCCTGTCCATTAAAGATACAGCAGCCCAGCTGAGCAGTGGCATACTGCCCATTAAATTCACAGCTGTACTGCCCTATTTAAGGACAGGAGGCTGCTGGTAAGTACCAGTCCTGACCCAAATGAGCTCAGATATAATGGTTCACACCGCCTTATTACCGGGATAAGTGCCAGGCCATAAAGTGCGGGCGTGCACCTTTAGTGAAAGGGTGCCTGCCGGGGCTGAACACTTCCCGGCTCCTGCCCCCTGCGTTTCTCTGCCCTCCCCGCAGCGCTGAGACCGGCTCGCCATAGAACTCGCTCCGCCGGGGTGGGCTGCGGGTCTGTTGATCTCCCCACACCCCTCCACAGACTCCCTCCCGCTGCGGCTGCCAGACACTCCCGGTCCGAAGCCTCGTCTGCAGCAGTGCCTGGCGTCAAGGCATCCCTGGGGGCTGCCGAGGATCTGCAAACCCCACCCGTCCGACCCCAGGGGCCCCCCAACCTTGAGCCGACACGGATCAGGAACCGGGCATAGACGCAGCAGAAGAGCTGCGGTAGGACCAGCAGGGGGGGGTGCCCCCCACCCCTCGCCTCGGACCCGCTGTGCCCCGGAGGGCACCTCCCCTTGGCACTGCGTGTGCTCTGCTGCAGGAAAAGCGCGCTGCGGACCCGGCACGTACTGGGCGCTGCAACAGTAGGCAGGGCTTGGGGGGCAGTGACATCGCACGGACTGCGGGGGGGAGTCTCTGTATCTGCTTCCAGTCCCCCCACTGGTCGCTGTTTCTGCCTCCTTCCGCCGGTGAATCCGTCTTCCTCCCACTCCCATCTTTCTTTCTTATCTCCCCTCTGACACATTCTCTTTCATATCCAGTCTCTGCCTCGTTTTTCTCTTGTTTCTCGTTATCTTTCTTTTATAGTTCTTCACCTGCACCCTCTCTTTTCTCTTTCAGTCTCCGTTTGCTCTCTCCTCTTCCCCTCCTTTCGCTGGCTCACTGACTTTATTTCACCTCTCAAATGTATTGTACTGTATTTATGTAGCGCCTACTGCCCTGATGTGGGGCGCTGAAGCGCTCGCCTACATAAAGGCATGCTACAACATGTAGGGTGGATGGCTAGAAGGGGGTTGACTTTGTTGTGATCCTATGTGGGAAGTGTTTCAGATCACCCAACGAGAGCCACTGACCTCTGACCTGGCCAGAGCAACGCATGCCTCTGCTGACTCCAGAGTTATTTTGCCCTCTGAAGTTTACCCTCCCAAGTTAACAAATCAGGCTTTTTTTAATTTTATTTTTTATTTAATGCATTTTTATATAGCGCTGACTTTACCCGAAGGTGTCAGAGCGCTGTACAATAGAACCAGTTACGTTACATGAGAGAAATGTTACAAAATAGAACGTTACAAAAATAAACAGGAGACTAGAAGAGGTACTAGACGGACTAGGGTAAAACCATAGAAGGCAAGAACACAATATCACACACAGCAAGCAAGGGTGAGGAATGTACAAGAAAAAATATTACAAATTCACAATGAAGAGCGAACTTCATAGAGGGGGCTGAGAGTGAAAGTATTAGTTCTGAAAGTGTCTTTGGAAGAGAAGAGATTTGAGGTCAGCTTTGAAGATCCGGGTAGAGGAGGTGGCACGGAGCAATGGAGGAAGCGAGTTCCAGATTCTCACCGCATTACCTGAGAACGATTGAGCCATCGATCTTTACCTTTTGAAGACGGGGGGGGGGCTCAAGCAAAAAAATTCCGCATTCCGAGAAGGTCTCGAGCCTCTGGACATTTTCAGTTTATTCGCCAAGTAACGAGGGCAGGAAGTGTGCAAGGCTTTGTGGGTGATGCAGGTAGTTTTGTAAATAGATCTTGCCTCGATGGGAAGCCATCGAAGAGAAGACAGGATAGGAGTGATGTGGTCACTTCGTTTGGACCCTGAAATGAAGCAAGCTGCTGAATGAAGGATGGATTTGAGAGGGGAGAGGTGGGATTTGGGTAGGCCCGTCAGAAGAGAATTGCAATAATCCAGTCTAGAGAGAACCAGCGATTGGACCAAGGTTTTTAGGTCTTTCTCCGGGAAGAACCGACGAATCCCCCACAGAAGGCGCAGCTGGTAACGTGCGTTCTTAGCAATAGAGTTGATGTGGGAGATTAGGTTGAGTCTTTTGTCAAGTATGACACCTAGGGATTTAGCGCTGTCGACAATGATGGGTTTGTTGTTGAGTAAGTTCAGCTGATCCATCCAGGATTAAACAGGAGGAGGGGAGAGGGAGGTAGAAAGGAGGAGGAATTCAGTTTTGGCGGGATTTAGAATGAGTTGGTGAGCTAACATCCAGTTGTGAATAGAGTTGAGAGTAGAGTTGAGTAGTGAGAGATCGTGTGCGGAGGACACCTTGAGGTAGATTTGAGTGTCATCCGCATAGAGATGGTAGTGGATCCCAGATTTACTTAGGAGGTTCCCTAATGGTTCCAGATAGAGATTAAACAAAGTGGGTGCAAGGATAGAACCTTGAGGGACGCCTTGACCTACAGCCAATGGAGACGAAAGGCTGTTCGCTATCTTGATCATTTGGGATCTGTCCGAGAGGAATGAGGCAAACCACTTAAGCACTGTGACTTCCAAGCCCATTCTCTGTTGAAGAGTGTTAAGGAGGGTGTTGTGATTAACAGTGTCAAAGGCTGCAGAGAGGTCAAGAAGAATCAGAAGGCACGATTCCCCAGAGTCGAGTATATGCAGCGCATCGTCAATCACTTGCAGCAGGGCTGTTTCAGTGCTGCAATTTTGGATGAAGCCCGACTGGAACATGTCAAGGAGATTATTGTCCATAATATGTAGGGAAAGTTGTTTCGCAACACATTTTTCTGTGATTTTCGAAAGAAAAGGGAGGTTGGTGATGGGGCGGAGGGTTCGCATCTGCGGAGGGTTTTTTTTAGAAGAGGGGTAACCTGTCCTGTTTTGAGGGCAGCAGGGAGGGAGCCTTGACTGAGGAAGAGATTAACTAGCCTGGTCCAGTAAGGGAGAGTATTGGTGTAGAAATCAATGGCGATGACACTAGGGATGGGGTCAGAAGAATGGTTGGAGGGTTTGGTTTCGAGGATGCATTTGAGGAGGTCATCTTCCGAGATGGCGGCAAAGTTCTGCCAAGTTACTAAGGATTTTCGCTCCTCAATGGGGGTGGGTGGGTGACCTGATCCAACAGTGATTTGACCTTTTCATCAGAGAATATAGCGAATTCTGCTGCTTTCTTTGAAGAATCCTCAGGCTTGATGGTTTGGGGAGAGCAGTTTGGGTTTTTGATGTGGTCAAAAAGTTTTTGGGGTTTGTTTTTGGCTGAGTCGAGGAGGGATCTGAAATTAGATGCTTTTTCATAGAAGATGTGCTTGTGGTATTTGGATCTTGCTAAACGTAGAAGAGAGAGATTGGTGGTGGATGGAGATTGTCTCCAATGTTTCTCCAAGATTCTAAGGTTCTTCCTTTCATCGTAGAGAGCTTTATTGAACCAAGGTGCTGAGGGGGTGGGTCTTTTCCTTTTGCTTTGGAGTGGAGCGGCATTATCGATTTCAACTGCTAGGACTGAGAGGCACTGAGAAGTGAGAACGTTGACATCCACGTTAGGGTCTAGTCTAGGAAGTGAACGCATAGCAGAATCACACAGAGTGTCAAGATCAATGGCTTTGGCAATGCCAGTAGTTCTTGCCTTTTTAACCCAATTGCTTTTTCAGTCCTTTTCGCTGAAGTTGTGCAGCATGCGTGAAAAAGAAAGGAAGGAGAAAAGGATGCGATGACGTGCATGCCTGCGTGTGTGTGTGCGTCACGGCAGCTTAGCGTGATGACGCCTGAAGGAGCAGTCACACGCATATGGCATGAGTTGCGTCCATTTTGTTTATTTTCTATTAACCTGTTCGAAGATGGAAGGAGCCATTTGGAGCGGTGAATGTAAACATACATGCAAGCGCTTTTAGAAACCTACTGGTCAGGCAGCAAATTTTTAGCATTCCAAAAGATTGAAAAAAAACATTTATTTTTTATTTTTAAAGGCCTGGAGGGTGGGAGAGTAATGGAGGAGGAGAAGTGAACACCGGAGAAACAATAGGAAGCGGACGAGGGAGCAACAGGGGAAGTTTTTTTTTTTTTTTAATTTCTTTCTTTTAAAAAAAAATCCAAGTTGAGGGAAGCAGTTCACTACATACCTGCCAACTTGAAGAAAATCTCAGAGGGGGCAGGGCCTCGTGACGAGAAGTACGTAGGAGGCACTTTTCAACCCCATCCTGCCCACAAGTCCCCTCCTCCTAAAAAAAAAAAAAAAAAATGCTTGCTGAGGCTGGTGTGAATGTCCTGGAGTTAGGGTGACCAGGCGTCCCAGATTTGCCCGGACGGTCCCGGTTTTTCACCAGCTGTCCCGGCAGAATTCAGGAAATGTAGCTCCTGTCCCAGTTTTTAGAGGGGGTCGACAGAAAACGGCAGGAGGTGCTTTTTTAATTTTTACAAAGCAGGGATTGTTAGCAGTTGTTTCAAGGAAGCAATGTAATTAACAGACAAGCTTCTGGGTTCAAAAATTGCATTTTATGTATGTTCTAACTGCCTGTACTGTAATTCTCAGCTATGGAGCGCTGTCATTCTGGGCGCTCGCGTGAAGTAAAACTGTAGTCCTTCTTCTATTTTCGTAAAATGTCCCGGTTTTTGGCTTTACAATTCTGGTCACCCTACCTGGAGTGTTTTCACACCTCTTAATGGACATCGGCAGTTCAAAGCCTCTCGAAAACGAGCTAGAAAACCACTATTTAGAGTGGTTTTCCGTGCCACAGTGTGATATCGGCTCCTCACCGGGTGAGGGTGACTGTGTGATGGGAATGGATATATTGTGCACGCTGTGGCACCATGTGAGTTGGCAAGCATGTGACTAGCTGGGGTGAGGTAGGTTAGGAGGATGTAGCCTTACGGCTAGAGCTGCCGACTTTGGAGCTGGGAATCCAGGTTCGAGCCTCGGTGTCGGCTCAACATCCTGTGATTCTGGGCAAATCACTTAATCTCCCGCGCCTACCAAAATATGAATGTGTCCTTGTGTTACGTAACTGGTGCTCATGTAAAGCGCTCCAATACCTTCGGGTCGAGTTTGCGCTATATAAATCTGCAAAAAACAAAAGGGGGAACATGCAGTGGGGGTGGGAATTTTCATGGGGAAGCAACACAATGAGGAGAGTGAAAGAAAACGCATGCACTCTCATGGTGTGCTGAAAGGAAACAAGCACTGGCAAAGCCAAAAGGTCTGTCCTTGGCATGATGGTGCAATGGTTATCTTTTTAATTTTATTTTTATACAAGCATTTGCCACAAAAATAAAAGGAAAACAAAGTTCTGCCACTTAAATGTGCCCCCCACATGACTGAAATAAAAAAAAAAAAAATTAAAAAACATTCACTAATGTGGCCATTTTACTAGTGGGGCTTTTAGGTTGTGCCATGCATTGTAATATGATTATCTATGCGAGGGGCACAAAAATGACAAATAATGTTCTAACCAAGCACTCCGGTCTAAGAAAATGAAATATTGGAAGAAACCAAAAGTTTTCAAGCTTTGCTTTATTGGGAGAGCAGTAACTTTGTATAGATGAACTGCATTTACCAGAATGCACTGGGAAGGTGGCTGAGTTGTGCTTGACTTGAAACCCACATCTGAAGGTTATTGGGGGGTACCTGTCCTATTTTGAGTGCAGGCATTGAGGTTGCTGTTGCCTGAAGTTTTAATATGGTCCACAATAGGGCGTTTTCTACAACAGATATCTAAAAGCTATCTTTAAAAGAGACCTAAAAATATATATTTGTGTTGCCTGCATTATTGGAAATGCAAATTTAGGTTTGAAACTATTTTAACAACCTTGAATATAATTATTCTTATGTTTTATTGAGCTGCACTTTTTTGTTTACACGTAACATCTCTACCACTGGTGTGGCCTAAAGTCCTGTGCGGCATCAGTCTAGTTTGTGGTTGGTGTACATGGGTGACTACCTGACTTCGGTTATGTCTCAAGTCTTCACAAGAGATGAGAGTGTTAGCCAATAAAAAATACGAAGCTGGCCAGAACTCTTGGCTTCTTCAAAGATGACCAGTTGGCTAATGGCTGTTACCGATCACAAGTAGGGAAGCGAGGTAGAGTACTGACACGTGGTGTGAGACTTGTGTAGCGGAGGGGCAAAGATAAGATTTTACATTGCGTGAGTGGTTTACTAGGGTTGGGGGGAAGGGTCGGCAGAGAGGTGAGTTTTGCACTCTGGCTCCTTCCAGCGGGCAGCGCCTCCAGCTTGAAACCCGTAGCGTGGAAAGTTCGCAAAGCTGAGACCTAAATTCCCTTAGTCTGTTACTTAAAGGCTATCATTCCAGACCGACAACATTATAACTTTACTTGCACAGTTCTGCAAAGGTAACAAACTTTACAGCATCCCCAAAAGGCAAACATTTTCCCATAATCCGAGTATCTTGCAAAAAAAAAAAAAAAATTTACAAGAGATTTTTCTCATAAAAACCTTTTAAGGGTCAACTGACATCAAACAAGTAGAGTTTGTAGAGTTTTTTTATGCACACCAACTCTCGCTGAGATTTTTTTTTTATCCAAAGTTTTTGTTTTGTTTTTAAATAAAAATTTCCCAATTTGGGAAGTTGGTGAAGTTTAAGAACACTTCAAAAACCAGCTAAAAAACAACTCCTGTAAATGCGATAGAACACTAATTTTGGGAGGTTGTTATCATTCTATACTGGGTTAGATGAAGGTACGTTTGATTTCAAGGTGTTTGTAGTTCTTCAGCGCTATTTTTCTCTGGTGCATTTAACCTAGTTGGACTTGATGTAAGGCCTGAGGGACATTAGCAGCCTGACAGACCTTCCTTTGTGGCCCGCAGACCCTTCTCAGGGTCCCTGGTAAACAGAACTATTGCAGCAGAGAAGTAAAGTTGCTCAAGTTCTGTGTTTTTATTATTTCTGCTAGCCAAGTAACATCGTTTTGTGATCCTGGGCTTTGTTTCTACAGTCAGTTCAGCTTGTTTTATAAACAGGGTTGCTCTGCTCATAGAACAAGCTGATACATCAGCTGAACCAAAGCCCAGAATCAGATAAAACAAAGAAAACATTGTTGCCTGTGTACCTTTTTGTGCTTTTCTGTCTGTGGCATTTTTTTTGCAGCCAGTTCAGCTTGTACTGTCAGGAGGGCAGGTGAAAGCTGAGAAGACTGTGGAAGTGCATACAAAAGAATGGGATCTGTGATCTTGAATCACGGGGCAATAGTGCTGGGGCGGGGGAGGGGTTTGAAAAAGTAAAGAAGACAAAATTAAACTTATCTGCCAGCTGTCATTTCTCCTCCGTCCTTTTCTTCCTCAGTCAACGCAGGAGCCAGCTGTCATTTCTCCTCCGTCCTTTTCTTTCTCAGTCAACGCAGGAAACAGGAACAGGAAGCTCCCAGGCTTTCAGACTCCCCTAGCCAATCACGATGCTGCAGCGTCGTGATTGGTCTGAGCGCCGTAGTTCGGCGCTCAGATGGGGACTGGTAGCCTGGACATGTTCTCCATCCAGGCTGTGTAATACACCCCGGTGGAGAACATCCCAAGTGCGCATGACGGTTTGGCCGGCCCAAGACGGCCGGCCAAACCGTCATGTGCACTTCGAGAGTGCCTACTGCTCCTCCCCCTGCTCTGTGGGCAGTCCAGCCCGCCTCTCCCTACAGAGAAATACTGAAAAATAAAATGATAATAACGTCACATGCTGGTATTATCATTGTATTTTTCCCGTGGGGCAGCGCGTCCCTGTCTGTGGGTCAACGCGTCCCTGTCTGTGGGTCAACGCGTCCCTGTCTTAAGTACAACGCGGCAGGGGCGGTGCATCTGAGGAGAGCAGACCGATAGCTAAAAAGACCAAAATATTCTGAAACTATCTTGTTGTTCACCAACATACAGATAACCGTTGTTTAAATGTAAGACACACAACCCAAATAAAAAACATGAATGCAAGTTAAACTAATCTGTGGAAATGATTGATTTGGTAGCAAGGTCCAGTTAGTTCGAGCTGCCATTTCAGAGCTCAGATGTCTGTGTGTAACTGGAGGGTTTCTGACTTGAACCTTGGTCGGTGCACTGGGGAAAAGGGATGTGTGTATGTTGTCCCATGAGGGTCACCATGTGACAGATAGCACTGTGAATATGCAAGTCATTGGTTTACAAATGTATCACACCCAGCATAACATAGGCTACACAATTTAAATAATGCATAGCTTACTCACAGTATGAGAGAGGCTGCTGCAAAATATGTCCTTTCCAGATTCACCTTCCAGGTCTATGTCCTAAATCACAGACTGTAAAGACTAACTTTGTCTTCCTGCTATTTCAAAGTTATTTAGAGTCTACTCAAAGAGTTTTGATGAGTTGGCGTTGTAGTAACCTGGCCAGCGGCACATGGCAGCCACTTGATCTCCGTGTCCATTAGATGTTGGTCTGAGAACCACCTGGGCAGGTTTGGACAGTGGTTCAGGTAGGTGTTGGTCGGGGCACAGCTGGATTTGCCCCTCTCCATCCTCCCCACTCCTGTCCAAAAGCAAATTTGAGTGTTGGCTATCATCACCGCAGAGTTCATTGATGACCTTAATGTTCTGATGATGTCACAGAATTCAGCAACTTTTCTAGACTGTGACACTTCGTGGCTTAAAATGCACAAAAATCCAAAAGCTGCATCTGACATCTTTCCATGCGGCGTCAAAGATTCTCGTTTATATCTAAACTTGATCCTTGGTCTCTCCTTGGTACAGCATCATTCTTGCAGCTGCCAAGCGGTTGGGCTGAGGGCGTGGGGGTTGAGCCCGGTGTTGGTGTGAGGGCTTAGGGCTGGGAAAGGGGTCATTTTAGGGTTATGGTTATTGGGTGGGTAGGCCTGGGTGGGCCCGGTAGTCAGTTGTAGGGCTGGGGAAGGGGCGAAGAACCAATGTCCTTTCTGAAACGGACATACTGAATATTCTTATCATGTTGGCACGAAGACCAACCCGTTGTGCGTATATTGGTCAAGGATCGCACCACCATGACGCATGTTTCTGACATAAGTCCCTGAATGTGAAAATAGCAAAATTAATTCAATAGGGCGCACCACTTTGGCACGCAGCCATATTCCATCCTCCTGTTCAATGCTCCATGTGCCTTACAAGCCTTTCTTGCTGTAATGTGTGCTGATCGCCTTTGATAGCTTTATCTGAGCGTGTTTGACAGTCTTGCAATTTTAATTTAGCTAAAATGTTTCTCTGGTGTTTTGTGTTTTTTTTTTTTTTAATTCAAGTTCATTTTATAAAGTGCCCGGAAAAGCTTTATCAAGATCCTACCCGCAAAATTTGCTAGGGGTCAATGTTGTTGAATTTGGCAGGAGTACTCCAAGCTCGCCCACCCCTTAAAAAAAACCCTGTACACAGGTCATTTGTTGGTCCCTTCTTAGCCTGACAAGGTTATTTGTGTACATATTTCAGTTTTTCTCAACGTCTTTTTGCCTTTCTTATTGTCAGAGTAATTTTCGCACCCAAGTTGAAATTGGGTGCTAAATGGCCATTTGTGTGAGTGTAAATCCATGGATGGGTTTACACTCGTAGAAAGGTTTACTCACTTGTCCATGAGGAGGGAGTGTGCACTCTAGAACGTGACTGCCTAGGAATCTCTTAAATATTCATAAATATATGTATTTGTGGTTAGTTACCAGTTTAGTTCCATACTTTTTTCGCAGCCTATTCCCACTGAATACATTGTTGGCTTCTTCAAGGGGGGAAATATTTTCCTCAAGGAGAAAAAAAAACTCTTAAAGGTTTTAAAGAGCAGGTTTTCCTATTGAGAGATATTTGCAGATATGTAAATTCAAATACATTTGTATTTCTTGTTTTGAAAATACCTCTTAGGTCCCGCAGGCACCTATGGGCTTGAAGATTGTAGAACTCTTCCAGGCACTTCCAACTCAAGTGCATGTGTCCACGAAATGCCATCAATCGGAAGATGGATCCGTACTCAAGGGCAGAAGAGGGTCCTCCATGCACACTGCGCATGCGCAAACCAGAAATCACACCAGAGATCCAGAGACACCTCCTTGGCATATATGAGATGGTCCCGGCTTCTGGTTAACACTCCCGCAGCTCCCAAAACGAAGGGTCCATTTCCAGTTTACATTAAAAAGCGGCCTTGTACCAGCCGGTAGAACGGGGGTTTTACTCATTTAAAGTATTTTCCAGCCTTGATCGCAGACTTCATTTCTTTGAGGTATCAAGCGCGAGACAGTGTTAGGCGTTAAAGTCAATCTCTGGCTGACAGATCAAAAAGGTCGTTAAAGGCCTTTTTCAAGCACCGAAGTGTTGGGAATCTGCCATTTTACTGAAATTATCAACCGAAGTTCTCCGCACAGCTGTGCACTGTCCATGCACACACAGCTGTGCACTGTCCATGCACACACAGCTGTGCACTGTCCATGCACACACAGCTGCTTAGATGCATGCACACAAACCTGCGGGCAAACGCAGACAAACGAGACTTGTAAACACACAGGAGGAGCACATAAAACATCCGAGTTGCTGCACACACGTGCATATATGCGCAGACAGGTGGGTGATGGATGCATGGCTGTGTGGGAGGATGGATGGATGGATGGATGGTTGAGTGTGAGTGCCCTTATTAATACATTCATGGGTTGATGAACCAAGAAATACAAAATGTATAATGTTTGATGTTTCTGAAGCTGACAATTTTCCTTGTTTTGGTTTTGCTGCTTTCAAGTAGGGGTGTGCAAAGAGTTATTTTAGAGTTTGTATTGCCTGGGTACTCCGGACACCTCGGGTTGCTTCTGTGATCCGAAGTTCCCAGAGTGCTCAGACTGGCTAGACCTGCCCCAACCGGCTCCACTCTGGATTTTCTAGCTCAGAATGTTCCACGGACGGGACTTTCTGTGCTAGGAAACCAGAGGGACACTTATGCAATGGTGGCTGAGGAGTTGGGCATCAGGGGTCGGATGATGGTGGCAGGAGAACCAGGGATGACTGAGGTGGGCGGCGCAGTGATGGTCGGCTCCAAAGGTGCTCCGAAGAAGGGTCTCTCAGCTGCTACCCTGGCAGTCCTTTGTGGCTGTGGCCCAGATTCCTACTACTACAAGGGACACTGAAACTGTCCCTCTTTAAAAAAAAAAAAAAATGTAGGTTTGTGAGTTTGAGGAGTTTGGAAATGTGCACACCTTTACCTCAACCCTTTAATGCGCCGCCAGTGTGAAAAAGAAGGTTTTTTCACCGGGAGAAACATAGGCCTTGAGAATAATTAGCGACAGTGCTTTTCTTTCAGCCAACCAAACTTTAAAATGCAAATAAAGATACATAAATAAATAACAGTTGCAGCTGGAGCCTGTTTCCCTCGTGCATTTTCTAAGTAAAAGACACTTTTTTACAGCAACAAAACAAAGCCTTGAGGAAATCCAAAGCATAAATGGTTGTCGGGGAGGCTTCAATTCTCTACCGCATAACTGCGTGGATAGTGAGGCTTCAATTCTCTACCGCATAACTGCGTGGATAGTGAGGCTTCAGTTCTCTACCGTAGAACTGGGTGGATAGTGAGGCTTCAATTCTCTACCGCATAACTGCGTGGATAGTGAGGCTTCAATTCTCTACTGCATAACTGTGTGGATAGTGAGGCTTCAGTTCTCTACCGCATAACTGCGTGGATAGTGAGGCTTCAGTTCTCTACCGCATAACTGCGTGGATAGTGAGGCTTCAGTTCTCTACCGCATAACTGCGTGGATAGTGAGGCTTCAATTCTCTACCTCATAACTGCGTGGATATTGACAGCTGTCAATGAATTGATCATTTTTGAGGATTAGGTACAAGTGGGAACCTGCACCCAAAGATGTCCCTCCATAAAGCATATGCTCTACTTTGATGTGTTGCTGTAACTGCACATCAAAGTAGAGCACCTAGTTTACAGGTGGTGGTCAGTGAACCTCACCCTTGAGTGAGAACTAGGCCTGGGCGACATTTTTATTACGCCAAAGTAATCGGAGTAATATCGGTAATTTTGCATTACTCATTTGACCCAAAGTTCTAAAAGATTACATCTGTTTGAGTAATTAAGAGTAGTTTGACACAAAAATCCTACCGCAGGAGCAGAGAAACAACGATCTTCGCAAGTGCGAGCAGCTGCTGCTGCTCGTGTTCTTTGCATTTAGTGCTATTTTCTAAATGCATCCTCGGTTCCATTTTGGAAGCGGGGGTGCATTTTGCACCAAAAAAATAGCGCTAAATGCTGGGTTATGCTCCTCACATAATGCCACATAATTTTGTCGTAATTATACTAAAGTAAATTGTATGGTTTACACCCAACTCTAGTGACAACACATCTAAGCAGAGCACATACTTTAAGGGCAGTGGGTCTTTGGACCACACCCTTGGGTGCAGTTTTCCCTATAGCTTCAACCCTCAAAAATGTTTTACATAAAGTATAGTAGAACCCTGCGGGCCTGCCACAAACATTCCATTTGTGTGGAGAAACTATGCATGTGAGTTCTAGGAGTGCACGGAATGTTTTGTTCCGCCCTCGAATTGGCGGATTTTTGGCCAGTCCACGTTACAGACTGGCCAAATTATGCCAATCGCCACGTGGCAGGATTTTTCTCCTGCAAGGCTCCAGAATATGCGAGCAAGAGTGAAATTTGGCATTCCCTTGCACGATTTTCTCACGCAGGCAGTCACTAGTGTTTGCGAGCGGTCGCAGTCAGAGGGGCACCGTTCAAGTAGATTTGCTGCCGCTCAAGTAGATTTTCTACTTGAGCGGCCGCAAAAGCAACTCAAATGACAGCGCGCTCTTGCACAATGCATGGTGCCGTTCATGCTGATTTTCAGTGTGGCTCGCACTACTGGCGCTAAATTGTAGCTCGAGCAGTGCGAGCTGCAGATTTTTTTCCCATTGGTTGAATTCCGCAGAACCTCGCAGTGTTTTTCTGTAACTCAGTCGGTTCCGCACACCCCTAGTGAGTTCCAGGACTGGCCTGTGGACTAGGCGTTGTGTGTGACAAAATGGCACCTGTGTACATGAGGGGGCATCTTCTCCCCCACTGCATCTTCTCCCCTCTGTGGGGGACCCCTACAGGCCTCACCTCTTCATTGCTCTCTTCTCTTCTCTTCTTTATAGTGTCTTTAAATTCCTCGTCCTCTCTTCCAATGCCCAATTCTCTGTTTCACATTCGCCTTATCCTCTTTTCACACCCAGGGAGATGTGGGGTGTCGTGAACAGCGTGGAAGCATGGCATATCCACGGAAGTCCATTATATAGGGGTGCAGAACCCAGAGTGGTTGAGCAGTAGTGCAGGGGGTCTGTTTTGGGTCCCAGGTTAGTTCAATTGTGATGTTCAGCAGGATGGTGGCCAAAACGGATTTGCTGGGTGGATTTCTTGGTAGGTGACACCAACAGGCGAGTTCGGGTGAACGGGCAAAGAAGGTGCTGTGGCAGAAGAATATTTATGGGCGAAAAGAAAGCAAATTGGGATGAAAATGTTAATTTGCTATATTTGCATGCACTGCTGTCACGCTAATGTTTCATTAAAGGTGGGCGAACTAGTAAATTAACAGTGTGAGCCGAGCCACAGCCGAGCCCAAGGTCTGGCTTGGCTCTTAGAGCCCGTGCACGTGCCGAGCATTGAAAATGTTTGCCATGTAAATTATAGAACTAACATTACGTAAAATCTGATGAAGCCTTTTTATAATTCAAAACACTGTATTTCTTCAACATGTGGAAGCTTTGGATTACAGTGAGAAGTACTTATTAAAAGTGTTAGTTTTAAACATGAACTTGAAGGAATAGTTTCTTACCTGTAACTCCAGTTCTCTCATAGGGTTATTTCCATTATAGTCATAAGCACTGAATAGTCCAGCCCACGCGCGGGGACCCTGGAGCACCTCAATATACCTTCCTCAGTGTAGACTTTTGCCTTTCTTGAGGAGGGCCTGCAAAGACACTTAAGAAAGAGACAGATTATGCAGCCTATATACCAAGGCTTCAATGGCCAAATTCTTCATTATAAAGTTAAAAAAAAGGCCAGCACAAAGTATTTGTGTACAATTTTAAAATATTTTTGCGAACTGCATAAATCTCCCTCACAAACCCTTTTTATAATAGAGATGGAGAGCAGGACAGATAAGCCTCAAAGGCTGGCATTATCTGGCTAAAAAAGAAACTACGCCTTTAAGAACCCAGAGACCACAAGTATCCCATCATGCTCAGCAGGTGGCAGTTGCTTCAGTTCTTTTTGAAGGCGACGTGAGAGCATATGTAAATTGCATAAATACCTCTGTCCATTCCACCAGGGCGGAGGGAGGGATGCTTATGACTATAATGGAAATATCCTTACGAGAGAACTGGAGATACAGGTAAGAAATTTGTAGGGGAATTCCATTTATAGTCATAAGCACAGAATAGAGTAGCAAGTCCATCCCCACTGAGAGTAGTGGATGGGACAGAGGATAAACCAGGATGTTCAAGCAAATAGATTTCTGAGGGAAGTCTGTCCTACTTGAGCGTCTGTTCTAGCATTAGAGTCTAGGCAATAGTGCTTGGTGACTGTATTAACAGATCTCCATGTGGCTGCTTTACAAATTTGTGGAATAGGTATGTTCCGCCATAAAGCAGCAGTAGCTGACCCACCCCTAGTGGAGTGTGCTTTAGGGTTAGGTGAGAGTGTTTTGATAGCACAATGGGATACAAGAAACTATCCAACATGAAATGGATCGCTGTGAGGCGGCTAAACCTGCACGGACCGGACCATAGTTGAAAATAAATTGGTTCAATTTGCGCATACCCCATGTTTTGTCCAGATGGAATTGCAAAACTCTCCTCACATTCAATAAATTAAGAGTTCTTTCCACTGGAGTAGAGGGATTCTGAAAGATTGTGGGTAATAATGAGATAGTCTGGTTGACATGGAAGTCTGAAATAACCTTAGGGAGGAATTTTGGGTGAGTTCTCAGAACCACTTTGCTAGAGTGAAATACAGTGTATGGTTCATGAGAGCATAGAGCTTGGATCTCACTAACCCTGCGGGCAGCTATGGTGGCCACAAGGAAAGCAGTTTTCCAAGATGGATGTTGGAGAGACGCCTTGTGTATTGGCACAAAAGGGACCTGCATGATGTCTAAAGAGACTACAGTAAGTTCCCCTGGAGGGAAGGGAGCATAATGGGAGGGAAAACCTTCTATAACCCCTTTAGAAAATCCTTGACGACAGGAATTCTGAAAAAGAGGTTTTTGAAGGACCTTTTCTGTAGGCAATAAGTGCTGCCAGGTGAACCTTTATAGAAGAGAATTCCAAGCCAGATTGTGCCAAGTGTCTAAAGTGTGGAAGAATGACATCTTACTGGCAAGGTGTAGGGTCCACGTTGTTCGATGATCAGCATTTGCAAAATCTCTTCCATTTGAAGGCATATGCGGGACGTGTGGAAGGCCGCTTACTCTCTTCAAGGATGGCCATGCAGTCTTGTGGCAGAATTAAGTGTCCGTACTGCACTTGCTCAGAAGCCATGCTGTCAAATATAAGAGGAGAGCTTGGGGTGTACCATCTGGCCTCCGAACTTCATTAGCAGACCTGGTCTGCATGGCAGCTTGAGATGTGGATGGACGGACTGGAGAAGGAGGCCTGTGAACCACCAATGATGTGGCCACTCCTGAGGTATAAGGATCATCTTGATTCTTGATTAGGACAATTCCATGAGGACTGTCTGGATCAGGTGAATCGGCAGAAAAGCGAAGAGAAATTTGATGGACCAGTTGATCCATAGGGCGTTCCCTAGTGTCCTTGGTTGGAAGTACCTCAAGGAGAAGCTTCAGCATTTTCTGTTGTCTGTAGTGGCGAAAAAGATGATGGCCAGAGTTCCCCAACTTTGGAAAAGGATTTGGATGACGTCATCGTTTAAGACCCACTTGTGTTTCTCTTGCAGGAGTCTGTTGAGAGAGACTGCCCGTTCATTTTGTACACCTGGAAGGTCCCTGGCTAGAAGCCATTTCCAGATTGTCTGGGCCTGGTGTGACAAGGGCCTGGACCTCGACCCTCCCTGCTTGTTGACGTAGTACATGGTTGTTGTATTGTCCGTCTGAACAAGCAGGGAGTAGGATCTGTACACCTTCAGCACCAGATGGACTGCGTGCAGCTCGAGGAGGTATGTCGATTTCCTCTGTGCCCACTTGCCTTGGATTTAGAGGTGATTGATGTGGGCTCCCCATCCCAGTAGTGAGGCAACCGTGACTATGGTTTGAGGAGGGATCTCCTGATGAATTGGTGTACCTCGAAGTAGGTTGGTTGGAGAGCACCACCTTTTGAGGGAAAGCTTGGCATGAGGAGACAGTTGTACCCTGTCTTCTCAATTGCCTGCAAGTTGAACCCACTGGTCCACTAGACATTCCTGCAAAGGGCGCCTGTGGAGATGGCCATTTAGAGTGAGAAAGATGCATGATGCTATTGAGCCGAGGAGCGAAGGGCTGCTGTTCTCACCGTTGGATGAGAGGCTTTTATGAGAACTTGACACTCCTAAGGATTTGTAACTGCCTTTCCTCCGAAGGACACACTCTTGCCTGTGTTGTGTCGATGGAGGGACCCAGATAGTGTAGGGTTTGGACCAGGACAGGTGTTGACGTGTTGTGGTTGGCATGAAGGCCCAAACTTTGGAGGAGATTGCAAGTCCAGTTGTAATAAAGCTAAGTTTCTTGAGAGGTGGACGCTTTGATCAGAAAATCGTCTAGGTATAGATAGATTAATATTTTGTGTCTCCGGAGATGGGCAGCCGCTACTGCCATGCACTTGGAGAATGTCCTGATTGCTGTCTTCAAGCCAAATGAAAGTATTTGGTACTGCTAATGGTCTTGCCGAATTTTAGGAGTGACCTCAAGCATATGCTTTTGCAGCTACCTTCTGGTGGAAAAATTGAGAGATGCTGCCCTCTACTGGAGATAGTAATTGAAGAGAGGGAACAAAAAGTTAATGTCTTAGTGCTTATTGTCTGTTTACCCCCGCTTGATATTAAAGAGGGAAATGAACCCTCTGAGAATAAAACTGGTGCTGGTAGGGCTTGGGTAGGGCTTGAAGGAAAATGTTTGTTCCTTGAGCCTTTCGAGGCCGAGCACTGTACGAATCTCCATTTATATATTCTATATTCTCTGCACAGCATCTTGTTGCAGAAGAGGGAAAAAGCTGAATCTGAAATATTGAGTATCGACTGCTTAGACTCTCGATTAGGAGCCCTAAGATGGAGCCAAGAATGTCTTCGGAAGGATATGCCTGTGTCGGGAACAAGGAAGAATCAGTTGCAGCATTGATGACCTTATTAAGCACCATGAAGCTGGTATTGACTATTTGTAGGAAGACTTCCCATTGGACCCTGGGAAGACAATCCGCCAACTTCTCAATAGATTATCAGAGCACTGTCTCCTAGCTGCCTAGAAGAGAGCTGTACTGGTATCTTTCATGGGGGTTGCGGCCGTAGTATTGACTTTACGACTGAAAGAGACCAGCTACTTGCTCTCCTTATCAGGTGGCACAGAGGAGGCAGAAGTAGTTGCATGATGGTCAATACGATACGTGAGATTGAACATTCGGAGTGGAGGACAAGAGAATCCCGTTCGGGAGAAACAGATATAGCAGATGCCAGAATGTAATGCAATTCCTGTGCTGGCTTAAGAAGACCGGCATTAAAGGACTTAGCGGTCACGACCATGGTATGGTGAGTGTCGCAGCACCTCTTTCCAGAACTGTCTGGAAGGAGAAACGCCTCAAAATATTACCGAAGCCGAAGACAACAGGACCAACATCTGTAATGTTGTCCACCTAAGAAAAGAGAGACAGTGGAGAATCCGACAGTCAGCGTATATCTCACTGTAGAATTGGAGGAAATGCATCGTGATCGACGCCTAGATCATGTGCATGATCTGGCTTTGATCGAGAGACATGACTTCGGAGATGAAAGCGCCTGTAAGATGCGATGGCGCAAACAATGGCACTTTTTTGGGTGTGGGAATAAGCAGTTCCAGGCAGTATTGGCATTGGAGTGGCTCGGAAAACAGATGGTAGAGGCAGAGGAGGCAGAGGTGGAGGAACAGTTTTTAATGCCCTTGACATCCGCTCTAATTGGCGCCTAGATGGCGACATGTTCAACGCTGACCTTCTGTTACAACGCCTCAATGTTGATATGTCTCGACGCCGATGTACTCCCCAACGTGGACCTCCTGTTTCGCCTCAATGTTGACCCATTCCTCGACGTCAACTCCGTCCTTGAAGTTGTTGCTCATGACGTCAATGTTTATGACGTCGATGCTCATGACGTCGACGTCGAAGCTCTTGATGTCAAAGCCCTTGATGTCGATGCTTTTGACCTCGTTGCTCTTGATGTCGATGCTCTTGATGTCCATGGTCATGACGTCCATTGTCATGATGTCGATGCTCTTTCCGTCGATGGTCATGATGTCGACGTCAATGCTCTTGACGTTGACGTTCTTGACGTGGATGCCCTCTATGTCGATCCTTTTGGCGTTGACTGGAAAATGTCATTTTGGGCTGAAAGCTTCAGTTTGGACCTTCCACTTTCTTTAGAGGTAAATGGTAGAGCCATGGTAGAGGACTGCCACTGTCCTCGCTCTTCTTAAGTGAACAGCGGAGCCTTGGTAGAAGACTGACCCTCATCTCGCTCTTCAAATTTAAATGGCAGAGCCCTGGTAGAGGACTGACCCTCTTCTCACTCTGAAGTCCTACCTTCAGACAATGTTTGCTTCTCGCTTTTCTTCAGAGTACGCTAGAAAACCTTTTGTATGCTGAAAATCTTCAGGGTGATGCTGCCTAGAAGGCAGAGTCTTGCTCCCCCAGGCAGGTCATTTTCTCAAATAAAAAGGAGCATTTTATTGGACAAAAGAACACAATTTTCCGTCAGAAAAAGACAAAAACTGCAAGGGAGAGATGAAAAACATCGAATGAAGTTGTTGAAACAAAAACATTTTTTTTTTTTAGCTATAGAGCCTAAAAAGGCTGAGCTCAGTGCTCCAGGATCATGTCAGCAGGAGCCAGAAAGAAAAACTGAAGCAACTGCCACCTGCTGAGCATGATGGGATACTGGTGGTCTCTGGGTTCTTAAAGGCGCAGTTTTGTTTTTAGCCAAACAATGACAGCCTATGAGGCTACTCTCTCCTGCGCTCCTTCATCTCTATCAAAAAAAGGGTTTGTGAGGGAGATTTATGCTGTTTGCAACAATATCTTAAGTACGTTGTGCTGGCCTTTTTTTTTTTTTTTGTACTTCTTAATGAAGAATTCTCCCTATGTAGCCTAGGCATATAGGCTGCATAATCTGTCTTTTTCTTAAGTGTCTTTGTAGGCCTTTCTCAAGAAAGGCAAAAGTCTACAATTAAGATGATATATTGAAGTGCTCCGGGGTACCAGCATGTGGGCTGGACTATCCGGTGCTTATGACTATAAATGGAAATCCCCTACGAAAGAACCATTCTGCCCTTCCCCATCCTGAAGATAGTTCCATTAGTAATATTTGGTTAAGCGGGGAAGCCGCGATCAATGCAGGTTTTCTGGTTTCACTTAGTGCAAATCGGCCACTAAGTGAGTATCTATTGCTCTCTCCTTTTTACCTAAAGTGTTAATGCTTTTTTTTTCACCTCTTTGTGCACGAGGGTAGCACAAGTATGGCAGGTAGAAGCCACATGAAAGCTCAGCTCGTTATGGAATCAAGGTGCCAACAGGACCTCAAGCTGAACCAGAGCCAGGCTTCAGACTCGAGCCTAGCTTGAGCTTTCAGTGGCTCGCCCCCCTCTGGGTTTCATTTGCACTCTGGTACAGAACTATGCTTAAAAAAGTCACGTCACATCCGGTGAAAAGATAGCGCATTTAAAACGTTTCTTATCTCAGAAGGAAGTGAATTCTACATTTGTGGGAAACGGGCAGAGATGAGGCCCATCTACTCGCCTGAGTCAGGTCAAAGGGGGGCAGGGGCCAGTGAAATGTGAAGTGAGTGGTCCCAAAGTGGCACCAGAAGTGATGTTTTTTGTGGAGATGAATGTCAGAATGGCTGATTCATAAGGAACCGGAACATTCCTAAGATATATATATATATTTTTTTAAATAGAGGATGGGGTTTTTTTTGGAAACTGGCAAATGTTTTGTCTAAAAGGAGACCCAGTAGATCATTTTTGCAGAACCTGGGCTCTTGGGGGTGGTGGGTTGTGAGAGGACAAACAGACAGGCCATTGGCTGGGGTCTGAATATTTTGGGGGCCTGCCTGTTTCCTACTAATGATGCCCACTCTCTTTGCAGGTAAACGCTGACCTTCAGACGCTGAGTCATGCAGGATCCAAGAGCACGTTTAGCGAGCCCAACCCCTTCACTGAGATAGCCATGAACAGTTGCAAGTACAACGGAGGAGTGGTGAGACCCCTCAGCAGCCTGAGCGCCTCCCGCAGGAACCTTCATGAACTCGACTCTGAAACCCAGCCCCTGCAGACCCTCAACAGCTCTGGCCTGGAGGTGGTGGTCTCCAAGAGCGACAACGTCAAGGCCCCTGACAGCGGCCTGGACGAGGAGGAAGAGGCCGAGCGTGCCCGCAACCAGAAGAAGAACCAGAACGTGGGATACAAGCTGGGTCACCGGCGAGCCTTGTTTGAAAAGAGGAAGAGGCTAAGTGATTACGCGTTGATCTTCGGGATGTTTGGGATTGTAGTCATGGTGACCGAAACGGAGCTCTCCTGGGGAGTCTACTCTAAGGTACAGACAACCTTCTTTTTCTAGGTTGGGGGCCACTTTCCTTGATGTGAAAGGCTTGTGTGTGTTGTGGACCATCTTGGAAGACACTTCACAGGCATTGCCTTGTTTGTATGCAGTCTCGCATTAAGCGGAGAGTTTGCTTTCTTGTCTTAGCTCATCTGTGACTCCTTGAAGGCCATCACTTGTCTTTCTCTATAAGAAGCAGATGAAGGGATGATCCCATGTATCAGCCTCCAGGGTGTCCAATTGAAGGAATTGTTTAGGCCAATTCGGAGGTCTCAGTCTTGTCATTTACTTATTTAAAGCATGCGCTAACCAACCTCCTATACTATAACCAATAGGAAATGCACACACATCTTTCCACATTGTCTATGTTGCTATGATTGGGGCTCTCAGTTTTATGGTATTTAATTGTTCAACATTTCTGCCTGCATTTCTTCGGTTACATTTTTTTGTTCATCATATCTTGGTTTATCAATTTATTTGTGTGTTCTTTGATGAAGTGAAGTTGCGCCTGCAGGATTTCCTCATTTTTTAACTGATAGAGGCAGACTCACTCTCATACCCCTGTAGCGTTTTAGGCACACATATTTAATGCATTCGCATCGGAGCACAACCAGGGGTGCACAGCTGCAGCAATTTAAGCTTCGTTATCTTGTCTTTGTTTGTTTGACTCCCTGAGCTGTCAAATTTCACAGCTGTTGGCCTGACACTCATGACAGATACCATTGAAGACTGTTCAAAACAAGGCCTACTTTACATGTTCTTGTTTCTAAAAATAAAGACAGACAAGGCAAAATTTGTTTTTCTGCCATCCTATACGAGTAAAGCGTAAAAAGAAGTAAAAATGGAAAACCTGGAGCCAAATGTGATATTTGCCTAATATATATACTATAACGTCCCTGTAACCTTTGGTTTCTTAAGTGAATATATATATATATATATATATATATATATATATATATATATATATATATATATATATATATATATATATATATATATATATATATATATATATATATATATATATATACTGGCGGTCGCCAGTAGATAGTTCTAGTTAGGACCTATTTTCCATAGGAAATCCGCAACATTCTATTTGAAATAACTCTTGCGTCGGTTCACAAATCTTCAAACTTTATGGCCCGCTCCCGTCCGCTCCTACCCTGAAAGTTTCGGGGTGATTCGTCAAGCGGGGGCCGAGAAAAAGGGGGTCCCAAAACGTGTTTTCCCATTCATTTTCCCATAGGAAACTTTAGCCACGGCTACAGCCCGAACTGCTGAACGGAATTACACCAAATTTGGCAAAGAGGTAGTTCTTGGTTCAGAAAGAACCCTTTTGTTAAATGGTGTAAATCCGTTCAGTAGTTCCTGTGAAAATCAAAACAAAATTCACATATATATCTATGGCCGCGTCGGATTCGCGCACCCTCCCGATCACGAGCTGCATGCTAATTGGCTGTCAACATTCCAAATCAGGAAGTGTTGGCAGCCATTTTGTCCCTCGGTAGAACCGAGGGACAGAAACAAGTGCGCAAAGCGCAAAAAGGGGGCAGGGTAGGAACACCCTGACCCCCTAGGTCTGCTCGGTCTCCCGCGCTTCGATGCTATTTTGCCCCCGGGTGGGCCAAGTCCCGGGGGCATGCAGGGGGGTGGGTTTATATTTAATTTTGGGGGCCTCGAAGGCCCCCCAAGCCCCGGGGACCGCCACCCCCCGGGGCTTTAAAAAATAATGGTGCGGGAGGGCTCTTGGCCCTCCCGCAGCCCCGGGGACCGCCACCCCCGGGGCTTCGTTTTAATTTGAATAAAAATGACCTGTGTGGGGGCCTCGAGCCCTCCCACACGCCCCGGGACCGCCACCTCCCGGGGCACTAAAATTTCAATATGGGGTCCATTACGGACCCCCAGAGCCCGGGGACCACCACCTCCTCGGGGCTTTGTGGATGGAGGGAGGGGGCCGCGCGGCCCCCTCCTGGAGCCTGTAATGGCCCTGGGGACCGCTACCCCCAGGGCCGGCTCCTGCAGTGTCCCGGGGTGCCTACCTCCGGGACACTGTAGTTTGCTATGACAGGACGGAGCCTCGCGGCTCCCGTCCTGTCATAGCAAACTGCTTTGGATATTGGAAAAGAGAGCAGGAAACCTGCTCTCTCTTCCAATATCCAAGCAGATTGCTTTCCACATGGGGAGCTGCATGTTAGCAGCTCCCCATGTGGAAAGCAATGCCGGCTCCCGCAGGAGGCGGGGAGCCGGCATGGTCCGTGGGGAGTTGGGGTCCCCCACAGACCCCAAAGGATAGGGCCAGCCCCGGGGGATGGGGTCCCCGGGGCAAGTAGTGGCCTGGAGGAGGCCACGCGGCCCCCTCCCAAAAATAATAAATTTATTTAAAAAAAAAATAAATAAAGGCCAGCCCCGGGGGATGGGGTCCCCGGGGCAAAAGGAGGCCTGAGGAGGGGGCCACGCAGCCCCCTCCTTAAAAATGTATTCAAAAGTGTGGCCATGCCCTGGGGGATGGGGTCCCTGGGGCCGGATTCGGCCACAGGAGGGGGCCACGCGGCCCCCTTCCAGTTTAATTAAAAAAAAAAAAAAAAAAGGGGTAAGGCCCTGGGGGATGGGGTCCCCAGGGCCCAAAATAGGAAAAAGGAAGGGGGTTACTACAGCCCTCCTTCGAGGGGGGGAAATAAAAAAATAAAACGATCGGGCCGCAGGCCCGCCCCTTCCTTTACCACTCTGCAAACGCGCCCCTGGCGCGTTTGCAGATGGGGACAAATTCCCTTAAATACTGGGGGTCCCTGGGGGCCAACTAGCCCACCAGGAACCTCCAGTATGCGCCAGGGGGCTGCGTTGCAGAGAGGTGTACAGAGGCCACGCCCCTTTTTACACCTCTCTGCAACGCAGCTCTGTGGCGCTTTTTGGAGGTACATGGTGGGCTACTTGGACTCCAGGGACCCTCAGGATTCAAGGGGACTTAATCCCCCAACTTAAAACGCGCCACGGGGCGCGTTTGCACAGTGGTGAAGGGAGGGGGCGGGGCTTCAGGTGACATGTGTGCAAACAGGCCCCGTGGCGTGTTTTAAGATGGGGAATTAAATCCTCTTCAATCCTGAGGGTCCCTGGGGCCAACTAGCCCACCAGGTACCTCCAGTAAGCGCCAAAGAGCTGCGTTGCAGAGAGGTGTAAAAAGGGGCGTGGCCTCTGAACACCTCTCTGCAACGCAGCTCACTGGCGCATACTGGAGGTACAGGGTGGGCTAGTTGGACCCCAGGGACCCTCATGATTCAAGGGAACTTAATCCCCCAACTTAAAACGCGCCACGGGGCGCGTTTGCACAGTGGTGAAGGGAGGGGGCGGGGCTTCAGGTGACGTGTGTGCAAACAGGCCCCGTGGCGCGTTTTAAGATGGGGAATTAAATCCCCTTCAATCCTGAGGGTCCCTGGGGGCCAACTAGCCCACCAGGTACCTCCAGTAAGCGCCACGGAGCTGCGTTGCAGAGTGTTGTAAAAATGGTCGTGGCCTCTGAACACCTCTCTGCAACGCAGCCCTCTGGCGCATACTGGAGGTATCTGGTGGGCCAGTTGGCCCCTAGGGACCCTCGGGATTGAGGAGGAATTCATTCTCCAACTTAAAACGCGCCACAGGGCGTGTTTGCAGACATGTCACCTCAGGCCCCACCCCCTTCCTTCACCATTGTGCAAATATTCCTCTAAAATCAACCGAGCTACGAATTCCGATTTACTCACCTGTTATCAGGAGAGACCTCAGTGCTGCATCTTTGAGCCCAGTACTGATCCTGAAAAGTAATTTTAACCGTACTTACCAGTAACTTGAATTTCCTTCCATAGGATATCATTGCCTGCTTTTTGCTGAAAAAGTTTCTAAGTGTCGATTTTTGAAACATACAAATATTCCTCTAAAATCAGCAGAACTACGAATTCCGATTTACTCACCTGTTATCAGGAGAGAACACAGTGCTGCATCTTTTAGCCCAGCACTGACCCTGAAAAGTAATTCTAACCGTACTTACCAGTAACTTGAATTTCCTTCCATAGGCTAACATTGACTGGTTTCACTTGGAAATTCTTCTAAGTGTGGAGTTTTGGAACTTTATAATATTCCTCTAAAATCAGCCGAACTGCAAATTCCGATTTACTCACCTGTTATCAGGAGAGAACCCAGTGCTGCATCTTTTAGCCCAGCACTGACCCTGAAAAGTAATTCTAACCGTACTTACCAGTAACTTGTATTTCCTTCCATAGGAATCCATTGTCTGGTTTTCAGCAGAAATGTTTCAAAGTGTCGATTTTCACAAACTACAAATATTCCTTAAAAATCGCCTGTATGACTTAAACGCATTCTTTCAGCTGTTTACAGGAGATGCACCAGTGCTGGATCCAGGATCCACCACTGAGTAAGAAAAAGTAACGATAACACTACTTACCTGCTAAGTGAATTTCCTCCCGTAGGATAACATTGGTGATTCTATGTGAAAAGGTTTCTGTCAGCTTTTAAAATACAATAATATTCCTTAAAAATCACTACTGTAACCAAAACGCTTTTACTCAACTGTTTACAGGAGATGTCCCAGGACTGAATCTAGGATCCAGTCCTGTGGTTAGAAAAAGTAATCCATAAAGTAACTAATTGCATTTAACTAGAAATTCACATTGAGCTCAATGTTGCATTGTGTTTGAAATTGTGTTGCCCATTGCAACAACTGTAACTACTGTACTTAAAAGTCTATTGCCTATTTGCAAAGAATTTAAACTAAAGTAATTCATTCTGAGAAAGTATATTTTGTAATGTAATGTATAATGTAATTACAATGTAAGTTAAAAAATAAATAGTTTAAAAAAATGTAGAAAATCATTATCAAAAAAATAAAGATATCAATTAATACATTTAAAAATTGTCATTTACAAAACCTTGGAAATTCACTGAAAAAAACCATAGGTTTCAGACATGTTATAGTTAGAAATTAGCATTTAAAAAACCTTTGAAATTCACTGAAAAAACCATAGGTTTCAGGCACGTTATAGTTAGAAATTAGCATTTAAAAAACCTTTGAAATTCACTGAAAAAACCCTAGGTTTCAGGCACGTTATAGTTAGAAATTAGCATTTAAAAAACCTTTGAAATTCACTGAAAAAACCATAGGTTTCAGACACGTTATAGTTAGAAATTAGCATTTAAAAAACCTTTGAAATTCACTGAAAAAACCATAGGTTTCAGACACGTTGTAGTTAGAAATTTGCATTTAAAAAACCTTTGAAATTCACTGAAAAAACCATAGGTTTTAGGGACAGTTATAGTTAGTTGGACATTGCACTCGTACAAAACCCGTGGCGCGTTTTAAGAGGTAGTTTTAATCCCCCTGCCCTATTATGTACTAGGGAGTTACAGAGGAGGTCATGCTAATCACAGGGGTACCCCAACGCATAGTGTTCCCTAGTGTATGTAGGTGTTTTCACTGTATTCTAAGTGTCTTTTAGCATAGCACTGGCTCTAGGGCCGGTTAGTCAGAGTCAGTTACCACCAGTCCCCGTCAGCAAAAAGTTGGGGGCACTGGAGGACTTTCTGCTCCTCTGTTGGTTCTTTCCGCACATCTCTTGCTTCGTCTTGCACTTTTCTTAGTCTTTCTGGACTTCTGTTGCCTCTTTCTGCATTTGTCTTGCTTCTTTGTGCGCTTTTCTTCCTCTTTCTTCACATGTCCTACCTTTGTAGGCATAGTTAGAAATTAGCATTTAAAAAACCTTTGAAATTCACGTAAAAAACCATAGGTTTCAGGCACGTTATAGTTAGAAATTAGCATTTAAAAAACCTTTGAAATTCACTGAAAAAACCATAGGTTTTAGGGACAGTTATAGTTAGTCGGACATTGCACTCGTACAAAACCCGTGAAATTCCCCGTTATAGTTAGTTCAGGTAACTATAACTCGCGCCCCGCAATGCACTGCTGATGACGTCACATATTACATCACTCATGACATGGTCAGTGACATCACTGATGACATCACTGAAGAATGTGCTAGTATTTGTATGAGTAAGTGAGTTGGTGTGTGTATAACTGTATAGGTGAGTAAATGGGTGTGTGCTTAATTTTTGGCATGACTGACTAGGTGTGTGAGTACCTCTAAGGATGAGTGGCGGTGTGTGAGTGTTTATATAGGTGTATGAGTGCATATAATAGTCCTGTACTGAGTGACTATAAGTATGAGTGACTGTACGGGTGAGTGAGTAGATGTGTGTGTGTAGACCTAAAAATCAGTGAGTGTGTATATAGTAATTGGTGTTGGAGTGTCTATGGTTTTGACAATGGCAGTCTGTAATTTACAGTGGGTGTATCAAAAGTTATATTAGGGTGTGAAAAGATGCATCAAATTATCACATGGATGATGTCATCAGTGATGTCATTTGAGATGTCATCATTGATGTCATCAGTGATGTCACTGACCATGTCATGAGTGATGTAATATGTGACGTCATCAGCAGTGCATTGCGGAGCGCGAGTTATAGTTACCTGAACTAACTATAACGGGGGAATTTCACGGGTTTTGTACGAGTACAATGTCCAACTAACTATAACTGTCCCTAAAACCTACGGTTCTTTCAGTGAATATATATATATATATATATATATATATATATATATATATATATATATATTCACTTAAGAAACTAAAGGTTACAGGGGCATAATAGTTAGCAATTAGAATTTTAAAAGACATAGAAATTTACTGAAAAAAACAAAGGTTAGAGGGATGTTATATTTAGACTCAGATCAGATTTCACTCGTACAAGACCATTGAAATTCAGCAGTTATAGTTACCTGAGCTAACTATAACTTGCGCCTCCACAATGCACTGCTTATGACCTCACATATTATTTCATTCATGACCTGGTCAGTGCCATCATTGATCACATCTCATGTGACATCAATGATGACATCATTCACAGAACCACTCGCACCCCCATACAACCTTTCATATGCCCACTCAGACATCCAGCCAACCAGTCACATACTTATTCACAGACCCATACAAGTACTCATATATCCACTTACTCATCCCTACAGCCACTCACACAATCACTCACTCACCCATACATCTACTCATACAGCTAGTCACTCACCCATACAGCAACTCACACAGCCGCACTCTCACCCATACAGCTACTGGGGTCCAGCCATTTAGAGATGGAGGAGGTGAGCTGGGCGGCCCCCTCCCCGGGCCGAATTTGTACCGGGGACCCCATCCCCCAGGGCCTGCCCATTTGTTACGGGTTCCTCAGGGCAGTCACTCTCCACTTGGACCGCAGGGAGAGCCTGAAGCCCCCACGGTCCCTGCCGGATCACCGCCTCCTGCGGGAGCCGGAATTGCTTTCACACACTGGGAGCTGCTGGAAAGGTAGCTCCCTGTGTGTGAAAGCATTTGATTTCCACTTCCAGCAAGCAAGAGTATTTTTAATGTTGTCGCTCGCTGGAAGCGGAGCGTTTGCTGTGGCTTGGCGGGAGCGGTAAAGCTCCGGTCAAGCCACAGCAAACAGCTATGTCCTGGGGGTGGGCACCTCGAGATATGGCAGGAGGCTTCCCTGAGGGGTGTCGGTCCCCAGGGCCAACCATTGGCTCCAGGAGGGGGGCCAAGTGGCCCCCCTCCTTTCTTCTTGTAGGGCCTGCCCCGAGGAGGTGGTGGTCCCCAGGGCCAAGAACGGCCTAGGAAGGGGGCCACGTGGCCCTCCTCCTATTAAAAAAATTAATTAATTTGGCCCTGGGGAGGGGGTGGTCCCTGAGGCCCGAGAGGTCTGCTAGGTACCCCCCGATTTTTTTTAATAGCCCTGGGGAGGTGGTGGTCCCCTGGGCAGCGGGGGAGGCCGTACAGGCCTCCCTTGCACTAATTTGATAAATAGGCCCAGGGAGGTAGTGGTCCCTGGGGCACGAGGGGGTCTGCGAGACCCTCCATTACTTCTGCATAAGCCCAGGGAAGGTGGTGTTCTCTGGGGCACGGGGGTCTATGAGACCCCCTCCCATTAGTTTTAAATAACAATGGCTGCATGCCCCCGTGACCTGGCCCACCCCTGGGCTTAATAATTAAGAAGCACAGGCCCGCAGTTCCCTTTTTAAAAAAATTTCAGCGGGTGCCACAGTCCCACCTACAAAAGGTTTGTTGCCCTGGCGATGTGCCTCTGGTACCCTCCAAGAGGCCTAGGGGGTCAGGGTATTCGTACCCTGCCTCCTTTTCTTATTTTTTAACATTTTTTCTTGGACTTGGCTCAAGCCAAGTCCCAAGATGGCTGCCAACACTTCCTGGTTTGAAATGTTGGCAGCCAATCAGATTTGAGCACGGAAGGATCCGTGTCCCTATATATACAAATTTGGATTTCGGTTAATCACTTGGCAACTACTAAACAGATTTACACCAAATCACAAAAAGGCACTTCCCTGAAACAACATGGTGTAATTTCGTTCAGCAGTTCGGGCTGTAGCGGTGTCTAAAGTTCCTATAGGAATTAACATGGGGGAAAACACGTTTTGGGATCCACCCTTTTTCTCGGCCCATGCTTGATGGATCACCACGAAACTTTCATGACAACCGCTGGAGTGAGCATCATATTAGCTTTGAAAATTTCATGAGGATTTGTCAAACAACGCTAAAGTAATTGGCAAATGAAAAAACGCTCTTCCTATGGAAACTACATCCTAACTATAACTACCTACAGACGACTGCCAGTAGGTTTTTTACACACACACACACACACACACACACACACACACACACACGCGCACACGCACACGCACACACACACACACACACACACACTTTTTTGGGGATGTGGGTGGTTTGAGATGATGCACAAGTTTCTTGTGTCTGAAATGGGATATAAGGGCAACAACATATAGTTGTGTGCAGGGGCAATCTTGGTATCTTTTTGTATGCAAGACAGGGCTCGAATAATCAGAAACTCCTCTACATTCATTTGTTTCTTTAAACATAAACATTTGAATCATTCTTTTCAAGAGCCTGCACCCCCTTGTCAGTAAGACATGAATCAGCAGGGATGCAGCCTGGGGAATCCCTCTCAATATTGTTGGTGATTGAAGGAGGATTGTTTTGGCCTATATATGACATCCTTTTGGCACCTTTCTTTGCAAGTATCACCCCAGTGCATTGTGGGACGACCCACAGCTTGCTTGCTTCAGTGTCCGGTTCTATTTATTCTGATCTCCAGGGAATCCTTGTTAGGACATGCTCTTTTGTTTCTGCAGCTCGTGAAGATGTCTTCAAAAATTGGTTATGCTGCCTGCTGTTGGCAGCAGTCCACAGATCTGTCGTAGATGGCAAAATTTACATCAAGCTGATGTATAGTATACGAGCAGCCAGGATCTGCAGTGTCTGCAGTAAGTCTTTGTGCCATCTGTGAGGTTCTAAACATCGACCCATGGCCCGGTGGCATCCTTTTTGTTCTCATGTCAATGGTGTATCTAGTGATAGTCCCTTATGTACGTCCATTACGGACTCATGCCGCAGGAGTGTGTCCAGAGAATGTCCCTTATGTACTTGTTCCCAGGTACGTCTTTTATGGCCTCTTGATAAGGGGGCATATCCACAGGATGTTCCTTATGTATTTATTCCCATGTACGTCCTTTACAGACTGATGCCCTGGGAGTGTGTCCAGAGGATGTCCCTTATGTACTCGTTCCCAGGTACATCCTTTACGGACACATGGCGAGGGAGTGTGTCCAGAGGATTTCCCTTATGTACTCGTCAAGCATGTCCTTTATGGAGTCATGCTGAGGGAGTGTGTCCAGAGGATGTCTCTTATGCACTAGTTCGCGTGTACATCCCTTACTGACCCATGCCGAGAAAGTGTGTCCCGAGGATGTTCCTTATGTACTAGTTCATGTCCCTTACAGACTCATGCTGAGAGAGTGTCCAGAGGATGTTCCTTATGTACTAGTTCATGTTTAAGTCCCTTACAGACTGATGCTGGGAGAGTGTGTCCGGAGGATGTTCCTTATGTACTAGTCCGCGTGTACGTCCCTTACAGACTCATGCTGAGAAAGTGTGTCCTGAGGATGTTCCTTAATTACTAGTTCATGTTTATATCCCTTTACGACTCATGCCGAGAGAGTGTGTCCCGAGGACTTCCCTTATGTACCAGTTTATGTTTATGTCCCTTACAGACTCATGCAGAGAGAGTGTGTCCGGAGGACATCCCTTATGTACCAGTTCATGTTTATGTCCCTTACAGACTCATGCCGAGAGAGTCTGTCCAGAGGATGTCCCTTATGTACCTGTCTCCTGATAGGTTCCTTATGGACCCTTGCCAAGGGAAGTGTGCCCAGAGGATGTCTCTTATATTCTCATTCCAGGGTACATCCTTTACGGAGTCATTCCAAGGGATTCTGTTCAGAGGATGTTTTTCATGTACTAGTTCCTGTTTATGTCCTTCAAAGACTCATGCTGAGGGAGTGTGTCCAGAGGATGTGTCTTATGTACCTGTCCCCTGATAGGTTCCCCTTATATACTTGTTTTTACGATGGATGTCCCTTACGAACTCCGGTCCAGGTACTGTCCCAGGACGATGCCCCTTCTGTGCTCATCTCCCATGGATGCCGGTAAGGACCTATGTCCCGGCAATGTCTCTTGAGGCTATCCCTTATATACTCATTCCCAGGTACCTCCCTTACGGACTCTTGCAGAGGGTGGGCTTAGAGGATGCCCTTTATATGCTCGTTTCCAATGGAAGTATGTTATGAACTATTGCCCGGGTACTGTCTCTAGACAATGCCCCCTCTGGTCTTATGTCAAGGGAGTGTCCCCTGAAAATGTTCATTCATGTACTTGTTCCCAGGTACGTCCCTTACGATTTTATGTCAAGGTAGTGTGTCAAGAGACTGTCTCGTCTGTACGTGTTCCTAGGGCACATACCTATACACTTAGGTCCAGGCAATATCCCTTGAGGATCACTTATGTATACGTTATCAGTAGAAGTTTCTTTATGGACTCATGCCGAGGCGCCATCACTAGAGAATGTCTATTCTGAACTTATTGCCCGTGGACATCCATTATGGACTCATGCTGGGGAAATGTCTCTAGAGTGCATCCCTTTTGCACTCGTTTCCCTTGGACTTCTCTTATAGACTCATGTCCAAGGTATCCCACTTAATGTTCTCCCTTATGTATTTGTGAGCAGTGGATTCCGCCAACAGTGTTAAGCCCAAGTGATGTACATTATCGACCAGTGCCCAAGCTATGTGCTCGTGAGTTGGTACCTAGGGAATGTCTTTTACAGACTTGTGCCAATGGGATGTCCTTTATTGACTTGGACACAGGATTTATCCATTACAAATTAATGGCCATTGGATGCTGCTTAGGGATTCATGCCCGGCTGATGTCTCTTATGAACTTGTGCCCAAGGATTGGGCAGGATCTATGTATTTTTATGCCCCTTGGATGTGCCTTGTGTACACCTCCTTAGAGGTTGTCTCTTATGGATTTATTGTCATGGGATGCCTCCTAGTGTACTCATGTCCGGGGCCTTGGGGATGCAATCCCAGGCAATGTCCCTTGCAGGCTGCTGTCCTAGGTATGTCATTGTAGATGCAGCCACAAGCATGCCCATTATAGTCTCATGCCAGGTGGTTTCCCATATATACGGGATCCCAGAGAAGTTGTGCCAAGGAATGTCTCTTATGGACTCGTGTTCAAAGAGGTCCCTTTGTACGCATGCATATGATACATCTTATAAATTCTCACCCAGGAGATGGTCCTGGCATTCTCATGCCAACGGTATGAACCAATAGAATTAGACCTGGGGATGTTGTTTATGGACTCATGCCCATGGAATGTTCCCTGTGTAAGCACATACAGGGCTTTCCCCTTATAGAAAAGTGCTTGGGGATATCGCTTCTAAACTGGGAATGTTAATTATGGACTTGTACTTGGGCATGTCTTTTTGAGTTTGTCCTCACAGCACACTATTAATGGACCTGCATCCAAGAGATGGTACTTATGAAATTCATGCCCAGTGAATGTCCTCAATTGGATTGTGCCAAAGGATGTCTCTTAACTACTAGTTCCCAGGGAACTTCCTTTATGGACTTGTCTCCAGTGGCTGGCTTTGAATCTCTATGGACTTGTGGCCTGTAGAATTCCTATATGGACTGGTGTCCAGATTTGGGACCCAGGGAGCGTTTATACTCCCGGCGAGTCCTTCTTTGATTCTTAAGAATAGGAGAGGTTTTGTTTTACTTGTGTATGGTTAAACCAGCAAAGGTGTTACTACTGCTGATCTGAAATAGTTTCCTCCTCAGAATGTCATATTGTCTTCTGATAGATATTTATACTATAGCTAATGGTGTCCTTTCTGGGATTTTGTTACCATCGATGGTGGACGAGCTCTTCAGGCAGAATGGGATTTTTTTGATTAAAATCTTTTTATTTTTGAAAGGAGAACCAGGGGGGATGTCCTCGCGTACACAGCGTGTCGCCTACAACCCTGTGAGGGGCCGGCCGCGTAGTTTTAAATAGATATGCAAAGCACAGGTTGTTGGTATCAGTGCAGATGTTACACAGCAAGTCGCCTACAACCCATGATGGGCCGGCCGCGTAGTACGAGAAGCACTGCTTAGAAGCTCAATTATGAGGAGCCCTTAGTCAAGAAGGACAAGAAAACCCAAAATCAACGTGGATAAGAAAAGAGAAGTGAACATGAAGAAATAGATAGAAAAAGGTTAGACAACAGGAAAAACTTAAGGAGGAGAGGGGGGAAGATCAGGAGAGGGGACTAGTACGGAGGGGTTGAGGGCAAATATAGAGATGCAGGGAAAAGAAGCCGAAGCGAATATCAGGTCCATGAGTTGTGACCAGGGACAATAGCGAGGAGGGATGGAGCGGCAGGGTGGGGGGGAGGGTGAGCAAAGGCGTAAAGTAGCCAGGTCGCCCTTCGGAGCGCGCAGTGATTGTTGAAGGATGGGGCCAGACGGGTTATGCAGATAATCTATCAGGGTCAGGAGGATACACAGCGTCTTCAAAGAGGCGTAGGGCCTGGAGCTTCGGGGGTTGAAGACGCGCGTGTTCCATTTTACAAAGGTAGGTGACCAGTGGCTGCCATAATTTGGTGAAGTGGGTGTCGCGAGACTGCAAGCGCGCGGTAAGCAATTCCATAGACACAGTATGCCACAAACGCGTAAACCAGATATTAATTGGAGGGGCCTCTACCTTTTTCCAGTACAAGGCAATGAGTTGTTTAGCAGCGCCTAGCATATGGAGGGGGATATGCCAATCGCTGCGGGTCAGTGCGTGCATATTATAATGGGATTTTTTTAACTGAAAGATCCCTGGTGTGTCGCTTCTCAAACAGTAGCGATGCAGCTAATGGTCATATCCCTTCCACGCTCCTTAGACAGCTAGCGATCTTACCACTGGTTATATCCCTTGAGTTGTTACTGGTGTGATCTCTGTCATGCAATCACAAGAGAGTGGAATTGCTACTCTTTGTGATGTCACACTAGGACTCTTGGTATAGTAGAGATGTTTCTGCGGGTGATGTCTCCTGTGGGTTGCTGGGACACATATAGATGTTACTCTTGGTGATCTACATCGTGGGAACCTGGTATGGTAAACCTTTTACTGTGAGCGCTGACACTCATGAGGGTGTTAGATAGTAGAGAGAGTAATCCTGGTGATGTCTCTCATGAGTTCTTATCAGGGCTGGCCTCCATAGTGAGACAATAACTGTGTTACTGCTGGTGATGACTTTTGCTGGTTGCTGAGACAGGTTGGATACCGGTGTGATATCTCTCATGTTTACTTATGCGTATACGGTAATATGTTACTGTTACTGATGTCCCTTATGGGCTGCTGGCATGGTTAGAGATTGGCTGTGACCTCCCTGTTGGGACTATATGACACTAGAGATGTTAATGCATTCATGTTCCTCACTGGCTCTTGACACAGTAGAGATGTTTCTGCTGATGATGCCTTGTGGGCTCTGAAGACGCTAAATCGGTCCAAGCTGGTGCAGCCTTTGTTACTTGCTGAGACAGATGAGACACTGGCGTCCATATCCCTCATGGTCCCATGAGGTAGGTACAGATATTGCTCCTATTCCCAAGTGCTCTTGAGACGGGTAGAGATGATACTGCAGTGATGTCCCTCACAGGCCGCTTGGACAAGCAGTGATTTTTATTTATTTATTTATTTATTTATTTTATTTTATTTAATGCGATTTTATATAGCGCGAACATTACCCGAAGGTGTCAGAGCGCTTTACAAAAGAACCAGTTGCGTTACATAAGGACTTTGGATTACATGAGTTACATAAGAGATACAAACAGAAAAAAATTGCAAATGTACAAGGTGTAAAGTCACTCAAGGAAGAGATATAAACAGGAAAAAAATTGCACATGTACAAGTTGTAAAGTCACTCAAGGAAGAGATACAAAGATAAACTCTAAAATCACATAGGAATGGTAGTAAGTACAAAGGTCTACTACATATACTAGTGGTTAGTGTTCTATATATACAAATAGTAAATTCACACAGGATTACATTTTAACAGCGATTAGGCTTGGACAATTATATAATACATATATACATATATATATATACATTTAAGGCAGTCCAGCAAAAAGAGAAAAACGATCGAGGGTCATCAGGAGGAGTGGGGAGGGAAGAAGGAACGGAACAAAGGTTAAACAAAATGGCGGGTCCGGGTCGTGGGTATAGACGGAGACCATCTCCAA
Organism: Calotriton arnoldi; assembly: GCA_963921515.1. NCBI lineage: Eukaryota > Metazoa > Chordata > Amphibia > Caudata > Salamandridae > Calotriton > Calotriton arnoldi. The sequence continues at coordinate 6,175,970 of CAWUFW010000013.1, read as the reverse complement.
AAATGGCGTGTGCTGCTTCTATCCATGTTGTAACTTTTCAGTGTATGTGATGGAAGCTTGTACTGATGCTGCACCTGGTGTGTCGGTGTCTACTGTGTAAGGCTGGTTTAAAAGCATTTTGCTGCACAACAGCTAAAACACTTGCTTTATCAATACTAGTTTCGTTAAGCATTGCTCGTGTATGCATCCATCATGCATTTATCTGCTCAGATTCCCGTGGACAAAGCAATAGCTCCCCAGAGTGGCGGTGTTGAGGAAGGAGGTGGAGACCTAACAGGATTTATTGGGTGGACTTTGTGCGGTGTCGTTCTGCGTCCCGGTGGCACACTCAAGCCCTGCCCACGTCATGACATTAAAGCTTTATTCTTCACAGTGCTGCCTACCCACCCATGCCTGACACCTCTACCTTCAAGTTTTTCTTCCCTGTTGTCACAGCTGACATGATGCAACTTCAGTAGACATAGAAGAAACACAGTGCCCTATTATGCAGTGTCCCTCAGGCTCTGTCTTTGATCCACCACTTTGAGGCCATTGATTGGACATATATTTTGCATTATATCGTGTTAAGAAGTAATTGGTAGGCGTGGCTTGGGGCGTCAAGATGGCGGTCGCACTCGAGAGTGCCCGAGACCCCTCCATCATCCACCGCCATTGTTCAGGATAACCCAACTCTATTTGGCTCCTTTCTGCGGCTGCTGACTGCCACAGTGGCGGGGTCCGATGGGGTTCAATTTGCAGCTCGGATTGCGGAGCAACGGAGGCACTTCCTGCGGTCGCCCTGGTTGTGACGATCAAAATGGTGGATAGCCTAACGCTAATGTCGCAGCTGCTCTGACTTTGCAGGGGCTGCTATCTACTATTCGGCGGATGAGCCGAGTGACTGTTGGCACTTGGAGCCGGGTTACAGTCTGAGGTTGTGGCTCAGTCTTTCTTGGGGGCCGCAGAGCGCAGGTTGTACAAAGCGAGCCATTAAAGCCCTGCGGACTTCAGTTAAGTGTGGCGGAGGTGCCGATTTGTGCCACACTGCCCTGTAGAGGCCCTTTGCTGTGCGGGGGCTCCACGGACCATCCAGTAAGGGAAGAACTTATGAGCTGCAGAGACCCGTGGCGGTGGTCCCAGGCCAGCGGCCATGGACATAGTGGACTGTGAGAGTGCCTATGAGGAGGGTGTGGCTGGGGAGAGATGCCGACACTGAGGTGCCTCCATAGAGTGCACCTTGACTGCGCTGCGGGCCTGTGGGAGGGTGGGCCTCAAGTATGAGACCTGAGACTGCCTGAGCTGTGTGTGAGTGGCCTGAGAGAAAACTGCGTCTCCAGGGGAGGCTTTGACCGCTGCCCCCTCGACCCTTCACAATATAATAAGCTCCTGGGTCCAGAGGCAGAGATGTGTGATGTATTGTTGGGGGCTTGCAATCAATAAGGAAGCTCCCTCAAGGCCTATATTTCTTTTATCATGAAACTAAGTTCAAATTGGGCTCAACAACCAGTTAAATCATTTCAATAAGCTAACATTATGGATTTTTCATCATTATTTTATTGTTTTCTTTTTTATATATTTTATTACAATTCATTTTCTTTCTTAATTTGGCTTAAAAACTTTTTGTTAAACATATATATCAGTAAAAATCAGGGGGCTTGTCCTGGCCCTGATGGTGGCTGACATCCCCTCCCTTGAAAGCGGACTGTGGACAGTCTCCTGTGTGGTCCTGTGGGGCACCCACTTCATGCCTCTTTATGGCTCTTACGATCCTCCCCGGCCCCTGCCCTTCAATAAGACGCAGATGACTGCCTGGTGATACTGCAACTCAGACCACTGAGAGATACATGGTTAGATGAGCTACACGGCATAGATCACCAGGGATGTTGCTTGCTGCGACTCATTCCATCATTGCACTCTCAGATAGCTCCTTCTGCCATAGCAGGTCCCTGGCTGCTCGTGCTGTCATCATCATTGCGACAAGCGGGCTAGGCACCTAGACTGTTGTTCTCAAGCAACCCTATCTCTTGCAATGATGGGGAAGGATAAGGTCCCCCCTTCTCACTCCTCCCAAACTTATATTGATAAATATGCCATGAGCTTGGGTATGGCCCCTCCTACATCAAGAGAGACTTCAGAGAGCAGTTTGCCCGCTGCTATCGGGGATCTTTCCAAACTCCTTAAAGCTGTCCATGCGTCCTAGATGGTGGTTGAAGGCAAGATTGGTGAGGTCCATGTGGGTGTGCTGCTTTTGTGTCAAGACTTACTCAACGTCACTGGCACAATTACCGAAGCTGAAGGACTGTTTTCGACAGCTGAAGATGAGATAACTGGACTCTCAGCCAAGGTGTCCCGCCTCAAGTCCTAAAGCGCAGAGCTACACAATCGGGCTGAAGATGCTGAAAAAAGATCACGGCACAATAACCTGGGATTTATCGGCTTTCCAGAGGGGATGGTGATACCCCACCCCACTGAGTTCCTGGAATGATGGATTACGACATGGATGCCAGCAGATAAGTTGTCTGACTGGTTCATAGTGGAATGGGCGCACAGGGCTCTGGTGCCCAGACCCCCCCAGGTGCCCCACATAGACCCATGATCGCCCGAATCCTTACCTTCTGAGACAGAGATTCCATCCTACAGGAGGCAAAATGCCTCACAGACCTGCACTGAAATGACTTCAAAATACTGATATTTCCAGATTACACTAAAGAGGTACAGGCCAAAAGACAATCGTATTCAGCGGTCAACCAGAAGCTGAAGCCCCTTGACCTCTCCTATATGCTCTTATTTCCTGCACGGCTGAAAGTGATCTACGAAGGGAAAATAAACTTTTTTGAAATGCCAGAGGCGGCATGGGATGGGCTCACCGAGGAAAAGCAGATCTGTCCTCCACACCGCTCTCCCCTTCCCACGGAGAAGCAGCGTCTGATTAAAAAGTCTGCACCTACCAGGGTGGGATGGAGGATTTGGACCCACCCCCACAAGGGGGCAGACAGTCAGGAACTGGTTCACCCTCCCCGGGCTCTGACGAATTTGGGTCGCAGTTGAAGGACCAAGAACGGTCATCTCAGACCAATACTAACTCTCCTTGGCTTGTACCCGACAAGGTGCCCCCGTCATTCTCCACCCCACCGATGAGGATGAGAGACTGTCCTCGAGACCCGCGATAAGACCAGAAGCACCAACGGCACAAAATGAAGGGAACCAGGGCCACTGGCTGGTGCACTTTTCTTTTCGAGACACTGGCTAAACGAGATCCTGCAAACAGGAGGGCTCCACCACTTCAAGTTCAATATATAATGTTATGGGGTTGTGTTTTACTTCTGAGAGTGACAGATGCTTTTGGGTTCAAGTATGGGGAGGGGGGTTGTTTTGAGTATAGGGGATTTTTCTTCATTTGCTATGCGCTTGTTTGATTATTTGCTAATTTTCATTTTCTCTTTCACTCCACCACACCGACACACACACAACGCTTCCATTGCACCAAAACATTTGCGCGAGGGCTCTCCACCATTTGGTCACATAATAATACCCACAAAGTATGGGGTGTGCCATCTGCCTTCCCCACCTGTTTTGCATGTTCCTCTTCATGGAATTTCGGGTACTATCATGGAATGTTAACGGGTTGCTACCGCATCTAACGCTTGGCGGTCCTTCTTTATGCTCATCGCTTCCTTTCGGCCATTCTGATGCTCCAGAAGAGATACCTGCTGCGTGCTCATTGACCCTTCCTGCTCCATCAGGGAAATGATGGAATCTACCATGCTGGTTATAGGTCGAGGCTCCTGAGGGGTGACGATTCTTCTCACTGGTCCTTACCTATGGTACCTTGTCCTTGAGGGTTTGGTGGAGGGTCATGGTTTGAATCTTCTCTGTCTCTATGTTCCTCCCTGGGCGATGGAGTCCCTCTTTCAGACTCTCTTGAGTCTGATTTCGGCCCTCCCTGACGGTGTCACAGCGGTGGGCGGCAATTTCAATGCAGTCCTTGATTCTGCTACTGGTGTCCCATCCAAGCAGAGGTTTATGAGAGCTCGTCAGCTCTCCAACTGGGTCAATGCTCTTGGCTTGTGCGATGCATGGGGAACCATAGACAGCGACAACACACTCATACCTCAGCTGCCCATTACTCCCATGCTCGTATTGACCTGGTCCTCCTTCTGGCCACTGATTGTCTCCGGGTATATGAGGTACAGATTCTTCCTCGGGGAAAATCTGATCAAGCACTGGTGATACTCCGCTTGGGCTCTCGGGCTGCTGCTCAGCAGCCAATGTGGTGCTCAAACAGTCTCAAGCTGATGAGCTGCAAATGTACTTTCAGACCAATAAAGGGACTGTGGAATCTGCCGGCACACTATGGGCAGCCTGTAAAACTACTATCAGGGGGCAAGCCGAAAATATTCTTCATGGGAGGGAGAAAGATAAACTCCAACAGATAACCCGACTGGAAGCCCAAGCCCTGCTGGAGGCTCAGCTCCCCCAAAGACCCTCAGGGGGAGACTGCCTGACAGCTTGAGCTGACCTGAGCCAAAATTCACCATTTATCACTAGAGAAAGGGTGTCAAGTGTGGCATGCCTCTGTGGCGCGAGTCTAGGAGTGGGGGATAAGAACGGTAAACTACTGTACGGGCTCGCTACCCAACCAATGACTACACTAGTGATTCGTGAGGTAGTGGACATCGCTGGTTCCCCCTAGTGCACTGCTCAAGGCATAGTAATGGTATTTGCTGAATATTATTGACACCTTTACGCAGCAGTCCCACGGCCACAGGCAGAGCGAGACTCTCTCCAATTGAACAATGTCTTATTGCCTTGGGTGTCACAAAGTGAGAGACAGCCTTGGAGCAGCCCCTCACTGTTGAATAGATCTCTAATGCGGTATCTGCATTGGCAGTCAGCAAGACATCCAGCCCTGACAGATTCCATATGGAATTCTATAGCAAATACAAAATGATTTAATGACAAGACAGGAGGCTAGCATTATGCATTACCTTTTATTCACCAACTTCTGAGCAGCACTTTAAAAGCTACTAACATCACAGAGTGAAGTCATAAAACAATAGAACATTCAAACATAACATAACCCTTCAGCATTCTAGGCTCTTCCTCTTTTGTTTGCTGCTTCTGAGCAGATAAGTATACTTTAATGGTGCTTGATTTATTAAAATTAAATATTATATTTTTTGGCATAAATATAAGTTTAAGGATGATTTTCATAGATTGCTTAAGTTATGAAGTGTTTTAGTTGATTAGGATTTTTGTTTAAATAACCCAATTTTCGGGTGTTTTTTCGTAGGTTAGTTATAAATTATATAGGATTTAGGAATATTGATTTAATCGAAATATTTGATTTTAATGTATTTATGACCTTAGTGATATGAATAGAAGGTTTAAAATTGTTTTATTGGGAGGTTTATTTATTACCGTTTAATTGTGAATGCCGCCGGCGCGTGCAGTCTTGAGTGTTTCAAGCAAAGACTGAGGAAACACGAGACTGCGTTCACGCGATCGCGCTGGTTTTTTTCCGTAGTGACGATCGTGTAGCTTTACAACATTGAGGCTTGTTTCTGAGGGAGATTGGACACGTTTGAACTGCGTGAGATCAGACGTGTATGTTTCAGAAAGAAAACGAACTTGTTTCCCAGACGCATGTCGTCTCGTGGGAACAACGCGAGGGTTACTTGGCAACGGGGATCCGATCGGCAAACAGAAGTCAGTTGACTTTTGACAGTTTGCCGATCGGAGGATACGAGTAGTTGATTTGAAGAAACTGTGGCGTTAGGAGCAAAAAGAACGTAAAAAATATTTAAAAAAAAAAAAAAAAATTGAAGGTTATTGAGGAATCCTTGTAATAGGATATGCTACAGTAGTTTAAAAAAAAAAAAGATTGAATTAAGAGAGACAAATTGTTCAATTCAAACAAACTTTATTAACATGAGTGAAGGAGCAGAGGTTAGTAGCAAGGAGGTACAGGAGGAGATTATTAGGAGATTAATAGAGCAAGAAATAGGAAATAAGGTACAGGCAACAGTAGAAAGAATAGTTAAGGAAGGCAGATAATTTAGATGAGGAAGAATGCTGGACATTATCTGAGGAGGAGGATACTCAAAATAGAGGTCCAGGTGGGAAACGTTTCAAAAAACAAAAACATAGCAACAATGTAGAGAATATCTCAAGTGAAGAGATTAAGAAGGTAAATAATAAAAAGAAAGGAATGGCTTTGAGAGGTGTCCAGAGCGGCACAAATGAAAGGCAGGTTGACCCTGCGAATGAAAGAGGTGGTCAACCCACATGGAGAGATAATAAGGAGGAGGATGACTTAGATGAGTACATATTGGATCTTGATAATGATGAGGATAAAGATTAATTTCAGAGTATACTAGCACTAGTACTCAAAAAAATAAACAAATGAAAGATCCATTTGGACAAACATTATTTAATCCTGTTTTGATTAGACATCAAAGAAGTTTGGAATGGTGGCCAATGGAGCATGTTTCAGACTATATTAAATTTTGGATTCGGAGACCTTTAGAGAGAAATCTCATGAAAGCAGAATGCTCCCGGCCTGTAATTGATGTAAAAGAGACCATGACTCCTAACCTGGACCCGGACCTAATAACTTATCTCTTTAAGTTAGGTCGTGACCCAAGAAAAGGGTTAGAAAGATCGCTTAAACAATGCGAAGATAAACTTTTAGATATACTAGGTCCAGTGGCCAGAATTTTTGACATGATGGAAGAGTCGTACCTAAATGGTACTGACATTGATTTAGAGCTCCTAAGAGGTTGGAGTCAAAGGGCGGTGTGTTTCATTGGAAATGCAAACACAAGCTTGATAGCTGAGAGACGAAAGGCTGTCTTATTCAGAATAAGCCCTAAATTAGGGGATTTTGCCAGAAAGGAAAGCAGTGAAGAGACAAAAGGACTCCTTTTCGGAGATGGGCTAGTAAAATCCTTAGGGAAACATGTGCAAACATTTACTTCTCTAGATAAGGCACATGCGTCAATGAGAAGAGTCTTCGGAAGTGGAAATTTATATGGCAGGGCCGGAAGGAGGGGTCAGTCTTTCGGCCGCCAATTTCAAGAGGCCCATTTTATCAAGGAGGAGGAAGTTCACAAGGAAGAGGTAGTTTCAGAGAAAACTCGTATCAAAATACGTTCTATCCACAAAGAGGACGTGGAGGAAGGAACAGAGCTGCTCGGGGAAGAGCAGGTTTTCAATCTGGAGGACAAACAGGTCAAGGTGAGTATGAAAAATATTTTTGGTTTTACCCAGAAAAATTCAGGAGGGAGATTGAGAATGTTCCTAGAGAGATGGAAAGAAATAACGTGAGACTCCTGGGTTTTAGAAACAATAAAAGGTTATGTGATAGATTTTGTTACAGCTCCCAAGCAGGAGAGAGAACCAAAGGAAATATTTTTCCAAAGAGAAGTTCAAACTATTATAGAGGAAGAAGTGAGAGAAATGTTAAAAAAAACAGGCAATAATAAGAGTTTCAGAGGGGAGAAAAGTAAGTACCCTTTTTGTAGTAGAAAAGAAGGACAAAGGGTGGAGGCCTGTCATAAATTTAAGGGAATTAAATCAATATGTAGTTTACAATCATTTCAAGATGGAAGGAATCCATCTGTTAAGAGATATTTTGAAGGACAACGATTGGATAGTGAAAATAGATTTGAAGGATGCGTAGTTTTCAATAGCTATGGCAGAGGAAAGTCAGAAATACCTTCAGTTCAGGTGGAAGGGTCAGCTTTATCAGTTTGTATGCCTCCCCTTCGGTCTATCTTCTGCCCCTTGGTGTTTTTCAAAGGTTATGAGACCGGTTGTGGGTTTACTGAGAGAAAGAGGGTTCCGGTTGTTGATTTATTTGGATGACATACTCATAATGAATGGAGAGGAAAAAAGTTTATTGGAGCACAGCCTCTTAGTGCATAATCTGGTGAAGGATTTAGGTTTTGTCTTAAATTTGGAGAAATCTATTTTAGTGCCAGCACAGAAAATTGAGTTTTTAGGTTTTGTGGTGGACACGATAAAAAATCAGTTGGTGTTAGAGAAAAAGATAATTTTAATAAAAAGAGAGGTGAAATTATTGTTAAAGAAACAAGAAGTAAGCCTAAGACAGTTAGCGAGAGTTTTGGGACTTTTGTCTTCAACGATTCAGGCGATATTTCCAGGACCATTACATTACAGAGCTTTGCAGAGAGTGAAAGGTGCAAGTTTGAACAAAGGATTATGGTATGGAGACAAGGTGAAATTGAATGTGGAAGCAAAGGAAGAACTGATTTGGTGGTTAGAAAATTTAGAAGCATGGAATGGCGGCAATTTTTGGAACAACACCAGATTATGTGATAGAGACAGATGCGAGCAGCTTAGGATGGGGAGCGAGACTAGAAAGTCAGGAAACAGGAGGACGTTGGAATATGGAAGAAAGGGACGATCATATAAATTGTTTGGAACTGAAAGCAGGTGTTTTGACAATTCGCAGTTTCAGGAAGAGAATTCAGAAAAGGACAGTTTTGTTGAAGATGGACAACATTTCGGCTGTGACTTACATAAATAAGTTAGGCGGAAGCAGGTCAAAGAAGTTAGCAGATCTGGCGAAGGATTTTTGGAGGTTTTGCATGGAACACAAAATAAGAGTAACGGCTCAGTATCTGCCAGGGAAAGAGAACTTGGTAGCGGACTGGAACTCACGTTTTTTGAGGGATTACAGTGACTGGAAACTGAATCCGTTGTTTTTCAAGAAGATACAGATGATGTTGGGTCCTTTAGAGATAGATTTATTTGCATCAAGGATAAAAAATCAGTTGGAAAATTATGTGAGTTAATTATGGAGGCCATATCCAGGAGCAGTTTGTGTGGACGCATTCAGTCTAGATTGGATGGGTTTGATGGGCTATGCGTTTCCACCTTTGTCGATGATTCCGAGAGTCCTAGCACAAGTGAGAAGACAGGCTTGCAGACTGGTTTTGGTAACACCTTTCTGGATAACTCAAGCATGGTATCCTTCAGTAATGGAATTGGCGGTGGAAGATCCTTTTATAATTCTAGCAGAGAAGGATCTTTTGATGGATGTAGACGGAAGGGAACATCCGTTGGTGGAGTCAGGGGTGCTCAACCTTCTAGTTTGGAGCCTTTCAGGAAATCAGATAGATTCGCAGAATTATCAGAGGAGGCTTCAGAGTTGTTGTTTTTTTTTAAACTTGTTTTTATTGAAAACCGCATCCACTGCATCAGGTACACAGTACATGTATATACAATCAAGGATCTTATGAGCAATATACATTCTGCGTATTCCACTTATCCCATCCTGTTCACAGACAGTCTCACCATCATGTGAACGTGCTATTCATCTATTATAACAGTGCAATTGCCGTTTATATTTTTTATGTTCGTAGGTCCTATACTCGTACATGACAAATAAACAACACTAATGATCTTCTCAGCTAACAAATTAAATTCCCACCCCAAACCAACTCCTACCCCCCCCCCTCCCTCACCCTCGTGACAGCGGCAGACAGGCGACCCTACCTAATTAACCTTAGTAGTAGTAGAAAGCTGGTGGTGCACTCTTAACTAGCATGTGAATCACGCAGTCATGGTGTGAGAAGGTGTATGAAACGGCGACTCATCAGGGTGTGGTGAGACGAGTATGGTGCTCTGTGTACCATGCGCACTATCCGTCTCGCTCTCATTCGGAATTGTGGACATTGCGGTTAACATTTGCCCCCATTCCAGGAGATCGCTCTCCGCATTATCATCAGTCCGCACTATCTTAAGACGACACTCCTCGGCTACCCCCCATTCCCGTAAGTCTTCCCGCCATTTTTTCCATGCAGGCGGACCTGGTTGTACCCAGCGAATAGCTATTCGTCGTTTTGCTAGGACCAGTCCCAAGAGTGTGAACCTATAACGCATCTTCGTCCCTTTCTTAGGTATCGGAAGTACCCCCAGTATGCAGTGCTTTATAGAGACATCTATGTGCATCACAGTCACTGTGTTAAGAGACTGCACCACTTGGTGCCAGTACTGCTGCAGACGGGGGCAGTTCCAGACCATATGTAGAAATGTAGCTGGATCCGTACCACACCGCGGGCACGCGGAAGACACCCCTGGCGTAAATCGAGCCCGGCGCTGGGGGGTCAGGTATGTGCGGTGAAGGTAATAAAACTGGATTAGCTTAAATTGTGCATTACTGGTAGCTTCCGCTACCTGTGCTAACGCTCTCCTCCATTCACTATCAGTCAAAGGGGTTGGAAGGTCTTCTTCCCAGCGTGTCCTAGCCCTGTCTAAATTCGAGCCCCGATCCACCTTCAACGCCTTGTAAATACGGGAGATAAGCCCACAAGTAGAGCCTGGGTCCAGCAGAGTTACCAATGTACTGGTCTCTTCTGGTTCATCAGGAAATGTTGTCCACGTCTCCCGGATAGTACACGATATCTTGGCATACTGTAAAAAATGTGCCGGTGGCACCTGAAACCAGGCCTGCGCATTTTGAAAGGTCATAAACGTACCATTCTGGTATAAGTCTCCGGCCGTCTCACAACCTCCCTCGTACCACTTTGAGAGGTCCATGACCCCTTGTATTCTCCAAAAACCCTGTAGCCACTGTAGCGGTAATGCGCTAGCGTATGGCGATTTTTTTTAACCACCCAATGCACCGCCTGCTCCCAGACCTCAGTAACCTGGCGAACTATATGCGGGCACGTTTTCGGGACCCTCGAGCCCATCATTAGGAATTTCTGGAGTTGCATCCCCTCATTCCAGTTCCCCAGTAATTCCGTCTCAACCGTGCGCTCTCCCATACACCAACGCGCAGCATATTGCAGCAAACCCGCCATGTAGTACAGACGCAGGTCCGGTAACCCTAGGCCACCCCCATCCATATCTAGTTTTAAGATGTCCAGTTTGACTTTGCTCTGCTTTCCAGCCCAGACCAGGGATATTAAGAGGCTATTCAGTGTGTCAAATGTCAACTTCTGGATTTTGCAAAAGGATTTCTGGAGCACATACAGAGAACGGGGCAACAACACCAGTTTTGCTAACGCAACTCTCCCCATAACCGACAGAGGTAACCTATTCCAGAACGCTATTGATGCCCTTAGGCCACCCAAGACCCGTCCCATATTCAGGTCATATTGGGCCTCTGGGCTATGTGCAATCTGCAGTCCAAGATACCGGAAGCGGTCGCACCTCCAATCCATACCAACTGCTGGGAGGTCATGAACCTCCCCCCTTGCCAAAGCCGCGAGTGGGAACAGGATGGTTTTCTGACTATTGATACGGAGGCCTGAGGAAGTTCCAAACAGGTGTAATATCCCCCAAACCACGGGAATCGCTCTTTCCGGCTCACGTATATAGAGAAGAGCATCGTCTGCATATAGGGAAACCACATGCATACGGCCACCCACAGTCACGCCCCATGGCTCCATGTCTCTACGCAAGTGTATCGCCAGAGGCTCCATGGCCAGGGCAAACAGCAACGGAGACAACGGGCATCCCTGCCGTGTGCCCCTCCCGATCTTGATGGCCTCCGACACATGTCTCCCAGACCGAACCCTGGCTGTCGGTGCCTGGTACAAGAGCTTAACCCAGGCTATATACTCATCTCCAAACCCCATTCTCCGCAGTACTTCCCAGAGGTAGCCCCATCTAAGAGTATCAAAGGCTTTTTCAATATCCAGGGCGACCACCGCCGCCCTGAGGTCCATGTCAGCAACTGAGTGGAGGACATGCGACAGCCTGCGTAGATTCATGTGCGTACCCCTCCCGGGCATGAACCCACATTGATCCTCATGGACCAGGGAGTTCACCACCTTTCGGAGCCTAAGGGCCAAGACTTTAGCTAATAACTTGGCATCCACACCCAACATGGACAAAGGTCTATACGCTGCAGGGACCTCAGGGTCCCTGTCAGGTTTGGGGAGCATGACGATCTGCGCCTCACGCATGGATTGGGGGAGAACTCCCACCTGTCTGGCCTCCCGCAGGGTATCCAGGAGTCGTGGAAGAATAACGTCGGCGTATGCCTGATAAAATTCAACAGGGAGCACATCCGGGCCCGGCGCCTTGCACCTGGCCATCGCACTCAGGGCCCCCTGAATGTCGTCCAACCTTATCTCCGCCTCTAAATCCTTCCGCTGGTCGTCCGAGAGCTTCGGGAGCGGGACCCCCCTGAGGAAAGCACATCCGACTGGGTCATCGTCCCCTGCATTTTCACTGTACATGGCCACGAGGTGATCAAATAGTATCGTGTTGACCCCGGCCTGTGTGTTCGCTGAACCACCCTCGGGCGACGCAACGCAAGAATCAGCGGAGGGGGGCGTTCACGTTTTAACAACCACGCAAGTAGTCTACCTGATCTATCCCCTTCCCTATGCAATAACTGCCGAAATTCCCTGCGGGTCATACAGTCCAGCCTGTCCCAAATCTCACCCACCATGCGCTGTGCCTGTAAGAGGGCCTCCGAGGAGTGGTCAGCCGCATGCACTTCACACTGCAACCGGGCCAGCGTGTTTTCCGCCTCACCTAGTTCCATCTTTAACCTTTTCCTTGTGCCTCCCACTTTAGCCAGGCAGTCCCCCTTCGTGACCACTTTAAAGGAGTCCCATTCAGTACTCCTGGAGCTGGTAGTAGACCAATTCTCCCTAAAGTAATCAGCCACGGTTCTCCCGAGTTCTTCTCTAAAAATGCGATCTCTCAGTGTCTGTGCTTGCAGCCTCCATATCGGGACTCTCGGTCTAACCCTCTCGGATCCCCACTCCAGCAGTACCGGGGCGTGATCCGATAGGAAACGGCTCAGTAGTTTAACTTCCCCTACACCATCACACAGCTCGCGTGATATCAGAAATCTATCTAATCTGCTATATACCGCGCAGGCCGGGGTGTAACATGTAAACTGACGATCCCCGGGATGTGTATCACGCCATACATCAACACACTGTAGCCTATCCATCACCTTACTCAGGGCTTCCGTCATATGTGATTTCGTATGGTGCCTAGGGGGATGCCTATCCAGTGTCCCATCCAAAACACAGTTGAAGTCACCCGCCCATATCACAGGAATTCCAAGGAATGGCAGCAACCTGTCCTCTAGTTCCCCAAACAATTCTGCATCATCCAAGTTTGGCGCGTAAACATTCACCAAACACACCTCCATACCATCCATGTCCCCAAGTACTATTACGTATCTCCCCACTACGTCCGCTTCGTAACTGTGCAGCTTAAACGGGACCTGTGGAGCCATCCAGATGGCCACACCCCTCGCATAGGAGGAGAAAGTAGAGGCGAACAGTTGCCCTCTCCATTTTTTATGTAGTTTCTGTATTTCCGCGTCTAGCAGGCGAGCCTCTTGGAGCATAGCCACATGCACGCCCTGCCGTCTCAGATATGTCTGCACCCTGAAACGTTTTGTAAATGAGTTTAGCCCTCTCACGTTCCATGTTATAGTCCTATAGCGTCCCATGACAACAGCTATCCCCACCGTCTCTTCGTTTTGCGCTCCTAGCCTGCCTGCCGCCGCTGTCCATACAATACACCCTCCCCCATAAAACAACTGAATCCCCCAACCCCCCGGGTAGACACTGTATTAAACTGGCGTGCATCCCCACATAACCCCGCAAACAAACACCCCCCTCCCCAACTGTACAGCGTTGTAGCCCTGACATAATCCCCATCTGTAGAATACTCAATATCAACAATAACATTAACCTTTCGCCTTTTCCACACACACGCTTCACCACACACTCAAACACACTCACTGCTCATGAACATACCAATTTTTCCCACGATCAGGACCATGGTTGTGCCCCGCCAAGGGCATCAATGCGGCCGTCAGCTAAAACTGACCCCAGCCCAATCGACAATCCCTCCCACATATACCACCACCATGCTCAACCTCACATCCCAACAATCACACCCTTGGTCAAACAAAAAGCTACCCCCCTCGGGGGAGAGGGGGAGAGAGAGAAAGAGTAGATAAGATGTCCTGAGGACGAAATAAAAGATGAATAGAAACAGGGTAAAGGGAAAACAAGAAAGATATAGAGGAGAAGGTGGGGGGGGAGGTCCAAAGATGGTGCCCACCCGCATAGTGTATCGAAATCATCCCATTGCCCCATTTAATCAGTAAACAATCATGAAGCAAGGGAGAGGAAAGGAGGGATGGGGGAGTTAAAGGAAGAGCGGACCTCCCCGCCAAAACTCCCACTCAGACACCCCCACAAGTATAAGGGCACCTATGTATGTCCCGGCAGTCCTCTCAGTTGGTTTCATCTGCAAATCACTGCATCCTCAAGTGGATTGTTCATGCGGGGTCCGACTGCTGCGGGGTGTCCTCACTACATCGCCCATACTTGTGCCCGAACCGGTAGCCGTCACCACCTCGACCAGGGCTCTGGCCGCATCTTGTTCAGCCCGTTGCATCTCCAGATCAATTCTAGGAGATCTCCTGCCCCCGCCCCCATCATCGGTACTCTCCAGCTCCAAGGAACCATCTCTCTGCACCACCACTCTCTGGGTTGACTTGGAGCTCTTTCTGTGCCGTCTTGGGTGGCCACCACCAGTTGCACCAGAAACCTGTGGTCCGGACCTCGCCACCACTCGCCCCCCCCGCAACACTCTACCTTCCCCATGTACCTCCAACCAGTCCCACGCCTCCTCTGGTGTTGTGTAGAAGTGCGCACGGTCCGCATGGAGGACTTTCAGCTTAGCTGGGTAGAGAAGCATATATTGCAGTCCCGTGGCTCGCAGTTTTTGCTTGACTCCCAGGAAGGATGCCCTCTATTGCTGGACCAGGCGAGTATAATCTGGGAAGATACTAATTTTCTGATTTTCGAACGCCGGATCTCCTTCTCGCCGTGCCGCCCTGAGGATACTGTCCCGGTCCCTGTAATTAAGAATCCGAGTGATGAGTGTCCTGGGTGGGGCCCCCGGTGGCGGAGGCGTGGCAAGCGCCCGATGCGCCGCTCTATAATAAAGACAGATGAGAGTTCGGCAGTTGGAAGCGCCTCCCTTATCCATTTTTTGAGAAAGAGTTCTGGATCCTTCCCTTCCGCTTTCTCGGGGAAACCCACAAAACGCAAGTTACATCTGCGGGACCTCCCCTCTGCATCTTCCCCCAGGCGTTCCAGGGTCACCGTTTTGTGTGAAAGTTCTGTGAGTGTCCCCTTCAGGGCCGACACCTCCTCCCGTAGTTCACTGACCGTTTGCTCCGTGGCCAGGGACCGCTCCGCCACGGCACGCAGATCTGCCCTGAGCAGCCCAACATCCTGGTAGACTGCGTCGATTTTTTCCTGCACCTTCGCACTCGAAGCTTCAATGGCAGCCAAAATCTGGGAACCTGTAGGCTCAGTTCGCCCCGCTGCTCCCCCCACCGCGGTGCCGGACGTCTCAGCCGTCCTCTGGGCCGCATTTGGCGCTGTATACTGATCCATCTTTGTTTGTTGGGGAGCCCTGGGCAATCGATCTTTACCCATTGTCCACTGCTACACTCTGCGTGTCTTCCGATCTTCAGCCCTGGGGACCCACCCCCGCCAGCACACAGCTTGCGGGCAGGTATTACACTCCTGCGGGGGGACTGAGGCTGCCCAGAATGTCTGTTCACCCAGGGAATGGGCCCTCTCCCAGGTGTGCCAGGAATTATTTGCGACCCCTCAGAGTGTCACCAGTCAGGCACCTCTTGTGGCCCCCGCAGTGCTCCCACAACTGTTCATCACCCCCTAGGGCAGGTCTAGCATGAGGGTCTCCTTCTGCACTCCGGTACAAAAGTGACCAATATAGAAGGCGTCACTGTCCCCCTCTCCGAGGAGCCCCCTCACTTCAGCACAGGAGCACAAATCCAGTTCTCTGCTACCTCGACAGATCCCACTGCGCACCTCAGCAATCCCAGGTGGGGGAGGGGAGGGGGAGTCACGGGGAACTCCACGCCAGGCAGCCCCTCGCTCTCAGTTCCTGCTTCTTCGAGGGGCCACCACTGATCTGCCCGGCCTCCAGAGCACAGATCCAGTCGCGGCGCGTGCCCCCCTCGCAGCTCTGCACGTGGCGTCAGCAGCGGCGGGTGGACTCCCGTCCGCTCGTCGCAGCACCCGCCGAGACCCCCTCTCAGCAGAAAGACCGGCCGGCCTCCTCAATCACCTGCACTCCGGGCAGCCTCCTTCGCCTCATGTGAAGGCCTCCACCGGGCCAGGAAAGGGCGGCTGCCCAAGCAGCAGCCAACCAGCAGAGTCGCAACCGCAGCACCAGCCCCGGTCTCCCAGTCCGCGGGAGGCTCAGACAGGCCGCGACCAGCACAGCCGCACCCTCCGCACCAACCACACCCTCAAAGTCTGGTCTCGCGACGGGCCCGCCGACCGCAGGCCCGGGAATAGTACAAGTGCGGGGGGGGAGGGGGCTCTGATGGAGGGTCCCGAAAGTCCCGTATTACCATTTAACAAGAAACTCATTACTGGTTTGGCACTACCCACCAAACATGATACTCCTAGATAGGCCCTACCAGGCAGGCTCAGATAGAATGTCTTAAATTGTCCACTTTCCCTTGTCCTGGTAGCACATATCACATAGGCCCAAGCCCAGCTCCCTAGATAACTATATCTTACATAGGCCCAAGCATACCTTCCTAAGATACAAATGTGTAGGCCCAAAAGCAAGTGACTCTTGCTCTCATTTTCATAATAATAATGAAACAGACCTCGTAGGCCTCACTGATCTGCTAGCAGAAATCTGTCCCATCCACCCAGATACAACATTACCCTGTCTTGTAACTTTCCACAGTTACAAGAATAAGGGTGGCCCCCACCCACATGACAATGTGATGGAACATCTGGCAGTGTCACATGCAAGATTTGTGATATTCTTAGCTATGGGACTTTCCGCGCTAGCATTAAACTGGAACCCAAGGCAGGAACTTGACCAAGAATTAATATATTTAATATTGATTCTAAAGCATTTTTCACGGTAAAAGTTATCCTTTGTTTACTTTTTGCGGTCAGAGAACTCTGACCTTCTGCCACCAGTTCTGTTTTATCATGATACCACTTCTTACATAAAATTTTCCAGTAAAGCAGGTGGCCAAGTGGCCTGCGTAACATCTCGTGTCAAGCCTCGTGCACACGTAGGCAAGTTCTGCATTTAACGATAAAGTTCTGCATTCAACTATATAAAAGAGCCTCGCCCACACTATAAGCTTTGAACTCTCCATTGCATCAGAGCTTGACTGCAGTTAGAGGGTTCCCGTGCGATCGATCGTCCGTACTACTGGGCTAGAGCTTCAAACTTTCAAGGTGGTAATATTCTTTTCTTATAAATTTAGCCTTTTGGCTTTGACAGCCTATCTAATTTAGCTCATCAAAGCCCAAGCCATTGCATTTAACTTAGTTTAAACTGCGTAGTCTTGAATGGTGTTGCTTTCTTAAGAAAAGATTTGCCCTCTAGGCACTATCCTATTCATCACCTTTAAATTCAAGGTTGCCCCTTGGGCAGCTGCTCATAGAAAGATAGATATACATTTCTGCTTCGTTTGAACATTTGATTTATAACATTGTCGATGCATTTATTTTTTCATCCTGATCATGTGTTGATGAACACACATTTAAGTTGAACTGTTTCCTGTGGGTTTGAATTGCTTAATAAAGTGCTACTGTATTTGACATCGTTGTTCCTTCCTTTCAAGAGAACGTGCAGAGCGCAGGTCTTGCTCTCGTGAGCTGGTAAGCCATGTGTGACCACTGCAGTGTCTCTCCATTTACCCCCCATCAGCTCCGCCGTCGCCCCCAAGTACCGTCTCGCCTCTCACTGCAGCGGTGAACGCTGTCCGGGTCCGCCCTCTGAATCACGGCAATCCGCTGCGGAGCCTGCGGCCGCTCGTGCGACGTCACTCGGCCACCGGCCAATCTGCCTCCCGGATCCGTGCCGGTCCCACAATGATCGCCCGGTCGACGATCGTTACTTCCCCCACGATAAGGCGGTAATGTTCCAGTTGTGGGGGCTAGATTACAGGATTTTGAAAGGATTTTGCTGTGGGAGGGCGCGGAGCTCCACTAAGCTGCGTCCGCTCCCGTTGCCATCTTGGCCACGCCCCCAGCTTCAGAGTTGTTATATGAATCTTGGGCACCGGGGACAAGGAAGAGGTACACTGGAGCATGGAAAGTGTGGGTTTGCTGGTGCATGGAAAGAGGTTTGGATCCCGTGGAAGCGGATGAAGTTATGATAGCAAATTTTTTGGCAATTCTTTTAAGGAAAGGTTTAAGTTATACAACTGTGAACTGTTACAGGTCAGCTATTGCAGCTGGTCATTGTTTGGTTGATGGAATTTCTGTTGGGAAAGGTCAATTGGTTTGTAGGATTATGAAAAGGATTCGTTTAAAGAAACCTCCAGGTTCTAGGCATAGTTTTCTATGGGATGTATGTTTGATTTGGAAACTTTTTGAAGGTTGGCAGGGTAATAGGTTTTTGAGTTTGAAACATTTGAGTTGGAAGTTAGCTACATTATTATGTATGATTTCTTTTAGAAGGGTTTCAGACATGCCTTGGATCTTTCAGGGAGATTTTTTCACCCAGAGGGTGTTTTTTGTAATTAAAAGAAGAACTAAGACTATGCCTGAGAGAATTTATTTATCCAAGATTCGATGAGCATCCGAAGTTATGTGTGGAAAGATGTTTACGGGAATATGAGTGCAGAGTAAGTGAGTTTTGAGATGCAGGTGTAGATCAGTTGTTGATTTCTTTTGCAAAACCACATAAAGTGGTTTAATCTGCTACTATTGCTAAATGAGTCAAGGATACCATGCGTGAATTTGGTGTTAATTTGGATAGGTTCAAAGTGCATTCGATTTGTGGTGCTATTCTAAGGTATACACATCTGGAGGAAGTTTGAGTGAAATTCTGAAGGCTGCGGATTGGTCTAATGACAAGGTGTTTAGGGATTTTTATATTAGACCAGTAGAGCATGTATGTGCGAAAGTTCTAAAAGACTTTAAACCTGCATAATGCTAGCCTCCTGTCTTGTCATTAAATGTCGATTCGCAAAGATTTAATGCATAGAGAATCGTGATTTAATTAAAGACAAGGAGGCTAGCATTATCCCTCCCTCCCTACCCGTTGGTGGGTGAGGGAAATTGAGATTTGGTTTAAAAAGAAAATATTTTAAGGAGAAGGTTGTGTTGTTTTGTAATAGTCTTTTACTTTAAGGAAGTTTATTTGAAGATTTATGACTTAATAAGTTATTTTTCTATTCTAGATATTCAGTAGAAGAGTCATTGAAGGAATGGGGGAAAGATGGAGGATTGAACTTATGAGAAAGAAGAAGAGAAACAAAAGAGGAAGAGCCTAGAATGCTGAAGGGTTATGTTATGTTTGAATGTTCTATTGTTTTATGACTTCACTCTGTGATGTTAGTAGCTTTTAAAGTGCTGCTCAGAAGTTGGTGAATAAAAGGTAATGCTAGCCTCCTTGTCTTTAATTAAATCACAATTCTCTATGCATTAAATCTTTGAGAATCGACATTCTCTCTCCACATTTGCTTGCCCTTTACAACGAGACTACCGAGGTTGGTCACTTCCTACAAGAGCTAGACATGGGCCGCTATTGTGGTCATTCCAAAATCAAGCCCTCCATCCACTGACTGTGCGGCATATCGGCCCATTTTGCTTATTAATGGAGAAATACATGTTTGTCAGACTTCTAGCCACATGTTTAAACTGGTTCTTACCACACTGGTACATCCAGATCAATGTGGCTTCATGCCGGCCAGGGGTACGAGGCAGTGTCTTAGGCGCCTTCATGTTGCACTAGCTCGCCAACATCTCCTATCATCTTCTCTGGCCTTGTTGTTAATAGACTTCAAGAAAGTCTTTGATACAGTAGACTGAACCTACCTAGCTCAAGTCCTTCAGAAGACAGGGCTGGGACCTCGCTTCTGTAACTTTGTCAAACCACTTTACTCCAATCTGACTGCGCAAGTACAGATTAATTGCATAGGTTCTGACTCATTCCCCATCTGCCAGAGTACCAGAAAGGGATGCCCCCATTCCCCCTTCTTTTTGCCCTTGTCATCGAGCCCCTTGCACGACTTATGTGCAATGACGCACAGATACGGGGCTGGGAGTGGGACACGAGACATGACGATTGCATTGTATGCGGACAATGTCCTTTTGTTCCTTTCCAAACCTGAGGAGACTGGCCCGCGGTATCTTCATCTCCTTCAGCTCTATGCGGAGGCCTCAGGTCTGCAAATAAATCATGCAAAGTCGGTGCTGGTTCCTCTTCACTCCACTCGTGACTGCATCGCATGACAAGACACTATACCGGTGTGGCAGTTGAGCTTCCGTTATTTTGGCATTCAATTCACACATCACCCTGATTTGCTTGGAACCTTAACTTTACTCCCCTCATTCGTAAGGTGAGGGCAGACTAGAAATATGGCGACCCCTCCCGCTCAACATATTGGGGCGCTGATTTCTATAAGATGATGGTCCTGCCAAAGTTTCTATATCTTTTTCAAAATTTTCCGCAATCAGTACCTTGGCATTGGTTCAGGGAGATGGACTCCCTGGCAACGTCCTTTCTCTGGCACAACTCCAGATTGCAGCTAGCTCCTGCAAAGTGTCAACGGACGCCGTATGACGGCAGGCTCGGAATGACCAACCTCTACCTCGACTATCTGGCATCTCAGGCCCTGGTTATAAATGGTTGGCTCAGTGGTGGGTGGTCGCACCCGGGGTGTGTGGTGGAACTGTCCTCTCTGGGGTTCGAGGGGGTGTTAGGGATGCTGTATGGTGCCCAGCTCCCGCAGGCCCTCCCAGAAGTAACCCAAGTGATCTTTCTATGATGCAGCATGCCGCACTCCGGCATACCAGCTGGGACTTCAAGCTCACCCAGCAAACCCCATTGTGGAAAGGGAGGTGGCTGCCTGAGACAGTTGGCCTAGAGGGAATTCTGCAATGGGACAGAATAGGCATCTCCCTGCTGGGAGACATCTAGTCTGGTTCCCAAATGTGTTCCTTTCAAGAACTTTAATCTATGTATGCCCTGTCACATACACCATTTCATAAATACCTATAGCTGAGGCATGCGTTGAAGGCACACATTCCACTAGACACAACACTCCCAGAATTCTTTCACCCCTTAGAAGCAAAACTCCTGATGGGTTCATTGTTAAAGGGTGGTATCTCCCAAATCTATTGAACATTGATATACAGCGCCCCTGATACATTGACACACCTGCCGGCTAAATGTGGCGAGTGGGTGGGACAACTGGACGAGGAAGATTGGCAAGACGCTCTGATGGCCCTCACTAAAGCCATTTCTTCCAGACTGAGGCTAGTGCAGGTATACTATCTGCACGGTGCTTACTTAGCCCCAGCCGTCTACACAGAGCACACCTCCTTTCCAGTCCAATGTGCTTCAGATGTCCAGGTACTCCCACAGATTTCTATCACATGGTCTGGACGTGTACAGTTATAGAGAATTACTGGAATACTATTGCTGTAGAACTGATGGAGGTGTGGACGGTGGGGCTTTCACTGAAATGGTTCCTCCCGGGTATCTCTGAGGGAGTGGGAGGCACAAGGGCTTACCAAACGATGTTGGGAGTGGCCACCATGGTGGCAAAAAGAGACATAGATAGTCAGTGGAGATCTTCTAGCCCACCCTTGTTGTCTTCATGGTATCAGGGGTGGATTGGAATGCTCATCAAAAAAGGCCGGTATACGAGGCCAGAGGCGTTCCTAAGAAGATCCGGGGTAAATGCTGGTACTACTTTGGATTAGGCCTGTTGTAACACCCGTATTGGAAATTTTACTAGATGGGATTATGGTGGATTTGATGCCTTGTCTGTAATGATGTTGTTCTACTTTTTAGTGTCAACCAGCAATTGCTGGATGTGGTGGACGTTTTATTATCATGAAACAATAAAGTTGGTCATTAAAAAAAAGACGTAATTGGTCAATCTTAATATGTACACACAAGATGGCAACCTGGTGATGAGTACGTGCCACGGAGACACATGCCGTGGGGTAAGCACTCTAGCAGAAGGGGAAGAGTACGAGCATGAGAGCTTCTTGTTGAGAGAAAGAGACAGCTCTTTTCCAGAGCTTCCCTGCCTCATCAGTGACAAGTCTTCCAGTCCAGCCAGAGGAAACCTTTATGGGCGCTATACACAAAGCAGCCTGACTCGTCAAAGGTCTACAAAAATATTACATAAATGCCAGCCGTTTCCTACACGAATACCAATCTGGCTTCAACTTACTCTGCAGCTTAGAGACAGCTGACTTACACATGGTAGCTGGCACCCTCTTGACCCCAGACAAAGAGGACCCCTGTCTCCTGATATTGTTTGACCTCTCAGATGCTTTCAAACCCATCAAACATTCCATCCTCACACGCACCCTGACTCTCAATTGGGATTCACCGACAAAGCCCTTCAGTGGTTCTTCGCCTATATTTCCAGCCGGCACCAATTCATCACGTGGGCATCTCCAGGTACCTGAAAATCCCTTTCACCTGCTGAGTCCCCCGGGTCTCCATACTATACACCATCCTCTGCAGCCTCGGCATGAAGCTCCATGGGGCTCTACTCACCAATAACCGCATTACAGTTCACCAATGTGCTAACAATACACAACTCTACATGAAGGTCTCTTCCACTCCAGACATACAACGCCTCAAACATGGCCGCACATCGAGACTTGGATGTCCAGTCCCTGCCTGAAGCTCAACCCAACCAAGACTAACTTCTTACTTTTTTACCAAGAAGCCAGAAATAGTACAAATCTGTCTCAATCACGTGAACCTTGACAGTTTCGAAACCCAACTTTCACCGATTGCCAAGCCACTTGGCTTTGCACTTGATACCAACCTCACCCTCAAACAACACATTGAAAGAAAACTAATTCAGCCTGGTACTAGCTCTCTCTACTGAAGAAAGTAAAAGTGTTCTTCCCAAGAAGAGACTTCAAAACTTTTGTTCAAGCCCTCTTACTTTCGCATCCATGACCGCTCAGACTCCACACTGGCCCCTCATAAGTGCATCTTACACACTGCAGCACATCTCATGCAGGGCCAAAAGAAACATGATCACATGTACCTCACTCTGATGAAACCTTACTGCCTTCCTTTTCAATCACACCATCTACAAAACCAGCTGCGTCATTTACAAAGCCACCAGGAGCTGCCTCCCCTCCTACCTGGCTGACAAGCTCACCGTCTTACCATATCCAGGGACTCTGGGCACTCACGCAGCAAGGAAACCGTCAGGGTGGAGGCAAAGAAGTCTACAAAAGAAGATACCAGGTAGCAGGCCTTTGCCCTCGAAGCATTCAGGATCTGAAACAGCATCCCATATCCATCAGGGCTGCCCCAAAGGGGCTCCAATTTAGGAAAGAATTGTAGATGCGCCTCTTTAGAAAAGTCTACATCATGATGCTTTACCTGCCCACAAACCAGCTATCTGCAAAAGAAACAATTGATGGGCGGAATGCTGGACAATGCAAACATTCACCCCCAGTCACAAGGATCGGGGTTAAATCCATCATCCATCCATCATCCATCCATCATCCATCCATCATCCATCCATCATCCATCCATCATCCATCGGTTGTTCACTGCCTCCTAGCCTTTGCCCTGAACAGCATACTGCTACCTTCAGACTAGGTTTATGCTATACAAATACCATATATATATTTATTCATATATACAAGAAGGCAAAGTCCTTAGCTCTTCCCAGTGCTGCTGGGGGTAGCAGAGACCTGGTTAGCTGTATGTGGAGGTCGGCAGATGCCAAGCTAGGAGTTGTAGCTCAGCAAAGATCCTCAAAGGTCTTCTTTTGGCGGGTGGGAGGATGTGTGTTTGGGGGGGAGGGGTGTTGGACTGGAAATACCTTCCATGCACTTTAAATTAAATGTTCTAGAATGGGTCTCCCTCGTACCAGGCTGGTGGGCCCAGCCCTTCTCGTGCTCTGGTGCAGGGGCATGAGTTGGCAGCTGGGGTGTTGTCTGGCAGCCATTTACTTGATGCAGAAAGCTTTGGCCCCTTTCCAGGCCAGAGGAGCCCCAGGTCTCAGCTCATTAGATGTCCCCCTCTGCGTCAAAGCCCGGCTTATGCCACTGCAGGCTGGCATGAGGATCTTGGCATTGCTCGGTTGGCATGCAGCCTTTAGCTTGCTGCAGTTGGCTAGATTTCTAAAGAGGCAGTTGCTGTGCTTGAAATGTGGTTGTGGTTGCACATATTGTTATGTATCAAGTGGCGTGCACTTATGTAGCGTTTATAAGCATTTGTATGGTAGTAAGTGCTTTACAATCGCGGCGGGGTGACTTTAATGATGCAATACACCGGAGAGTGGGCGCCTGCAGGGTTCAATATCAATGATTCATTTTTGGGGTACATCCACTCACTGTACACACTAGAACCAGGAAGCCAGTGTGCGAGCTTCGAGGAACTAGCCCCTGAGCTCAGAAAGCCTTGAGTGTACTTGGATAGCACATTGAGGCTCCCAGGCTGGCTGCCTGCATCTATGTAGCTTCCGGACTGTCTTGGTATAGTGCTCACTACCCTGTAAAGGTCTCCTGGCGCTGGTCTAAATAGTGTCTAGCCAAACACCTGCTTGAGACATAGCCCTGTTTCTGTGAAGGAAGCTGGCCAGGTCTGTACATTCTTGGGAATAGCTTTATCTGCGACCCACGCCTGCAATGTTGTTGTGTCCTAAGGAGCAACGCTGTGGTCGAAGAAATAAGCCTGTAAGTGCTGTACATTCAGAGGGATAGCTCGGCTGAGGCTGGAGCCTGTAAGATCTGTGCATTCTGTAAGATATCTCTATTCTCTAAGGCTGGAGCCTGTAAGATCTGTGCATTCTGTATTATATATTTATTCTCTAAGGATGGAGTCTGTAAGATCTGTACATTATGTAGAATACATCTATTCTCTAACGCTGGGGCCTGTAAGATCTGTGCATTCTGTACAGTATCTCTATTCTCTAAGGCTGGAGCCTATAAGATCTGTGCATTCTGTAGTATAACTTTATTTCCTACGGATGGAGCCTGTAAGATCTGTGCATTAAGTAGAATATCTCTATTCTCTAAGGCTGGAGCCTGTAAGTGCTGTGCATTCTGTAGAATGCCCATATTCTCTAAGGCTGGAGCCTGTAAGATCTGTGCATCCAGTAGAATACCTCTATTCTCTAAGGCTGGAGCCTGTAGGTGCTGTGCATTCTGTAGAATGCCTCTATTCTCTAAGGCTGGAGCCTGTAAGATCTGTGCATTCTGTATTATATCTTTATTCTCTAAGGATGTAGCCTGTAAGATCTGTGCATTCAGTAGACTATCTCTAATCTCCAAGCCTGTAAGATCTGTGCATTCAGTAGAATATCTCTAATCTCCAAGGCTGGAGCCTGTCAGTACTGTGCATTCTGTAGAATACCTCTACTTTCTAAGGCTGGAGCCTGTAAGATCTGTACATTATGTAGAATATCTCTATTCTCTAAGGCTGGAGCCTGTAAGATCTGTGCATGCTGTAGAATATCTCTATTCTCTATGGCTTGCGCCTGTAAGATCTGTGCATTCTGTATTATATCTTTATTTTCTAAGGCTGGAGCATGTAAGATCTGTACATTCAGTAGAATACCTCTATTCTCTAAGGATGGAGCCCGTAAGATCTGTGTATTCAGTAGAATACCTCTATTCTCTAAGGCTGGAGCCTGTTAGATCTGTGAATTCTGTAGAATATCTCTATCCTCTAAGGCTGGAGCCTGTAAGATCTGTGAATTCTGTAGAATATCTCTATCCTCTAAGGCTGGAGCCTGTATAATCTGTGCATTCTGTATTATATCTTTATTTTCTAAGGATGGAGCCTGTAAGATCTGTGCATTCAGTAGAATACATCTATTCTCTTAGGGTGGAGCCTGTAAGATCTGTGCATTCTGTAGAATATCTCTATTCTCTAAGGCAGAGCCTGTAAGATCTGTGCATTCTGTAGAATATCTCTATTCTGGAGACAAAACCGTTCGTCAGTACATCTAACTCTACTCAGAACTGCTAGGATGGCATACAAGAAGCACATCTTCAGAGAAAAAGCCACCTTCTTCCGCAGCCAACTTGACCGTGCAAAGAACAGGCCCAGAGAAGTCTTTAACATTGTCAAACGACAAACCACTTCTTCCTCCCCACACAAAATAATAGCCTCTAATGAACGATGTGAAGATATTGCCAGTTTCTTCACAGACAAAATAACTAAAATTGAGCAATCTTTCCTTCAAGTCACAACCCCACCCCCCCTTACAACAAATCTGCTCTAACACTCCCTACTCCACTGCAGTCACTCCTCCGGATCTCGCCAATGACCAAATGGCCCCAAATGGAACAAACCGCAACCTTTTCAACATCCAATTGAAAAACAACACCAATTGGTCGGTCTTCAAACCTATGACAGAACTTGAAGTTTTCAATATTATTGCAAAACTAAAGACCACTTCTCACACCAAAGATCCCCTCCCTGCTAAAATAGTACATAACCTTAACCACATTATCGCCCCGTGTTGGACAAAAATCATCAATTCTTCTCTCGCCTCGGGTTGTGTACCAGATTCCCTCCAACTAGGTCCAATCACACCCATTCCCAAGAATCCCAGGGCTGACCCTACTGATCTCAACAACCTCAGACCTATCTCCAACCTCCCGTTCCTAGCCAAAACTACGGAAAAATGTATCTTACAACAACTCAACCGACATATTGAGGATTCCAACCTACTTGACTCCTTCCAATCAGGGTTCAGGAAAGGCTGTAGCACAGAAACTGCCATGCTTAATATCTCAGATGACATTCATAGAGCCTTAGATGATGGTGATGCGTGCATACCTATCCTACTTGACTTATCAGCAGCCTTTGACATTGTAAACCACACAGCCTTACTGGAATCCTTGAAGATCCGATCGGGTATCAATGGCACTGTTTTAAAATGGTTCACTTCTTACCTGCAACACCGATCACAACAAATTAGAATCAATTCTTGCCTCTCGAAACCCACACCGGTCTCTCTTGGCGTCCCCCAAGGCTCAATCCTCTCCCCGTCACTGTTCAATCTCTTCATGGAACCCCTTTCTATCATCATGAAGCAAGCAGGGATCGAAGTCCACCTCTATGCAGATGACACTCAACTCTACTACAAAATTAAATCACCCAGAGGCATCCTACATCTCAACGTCACACTGAGTAATATACAATCGTGGTTTAACTCTAACCATCTAAAATTAAACCCCACCAAAACAGAAATTATCCGGTTCTCCCCCAAAAGTAACCACCTTCCTATCAAAGACTGGATCACTGACCTCAAGGCTCTAAACTGTACTCTCACTCTTTCCAATTCGGCTAAATCCTTAGGCTTCACCCTGGATAAAGACTTGTCAATGAAGGGTCACATCAAAAACTCAGCCAAAGGAGCGATTTACACATTAGAACACCTATAAAAAATCAAACCATTCATTCCCTCGGATAATTTCTAATGGGTCGATCAATCCCTGGTCCTCTCCAAACTTGACTACGGGAATGCTATCCTCACAGGCACCCCGAAATCGCACCTCGCTCCCCTCAGATCAGTACTAAACATGGCAGCCCAGCTCATAACAGATATTAAACGGTCTGATCACATCACGCCTGCACTCAAGACCCTCAACTGGCTTCCTAGAGAAGGAAGATGCAATTACAAGACTGCCTGTATCACCCACAAAGCCATTCTCTCACACACCCCTGACTATTTAGATAACAAAAATTCACAAAAGCAGGAAGAACCAGATCATTGAGAAACTCCAACACACTTCTTCTCGTCCCTTCCAAACTAAAAAAGAAATCTACCCAGGCTCGGTCTTTCTTGGGTAGCGCTCCCAGCATATGGAACTCTCTCCCGAGGGACATACGATGCAACCCCTCCTTCACTGGCTTCAAAGCCGTCTCCTCAACAAATACTGGAACACTTGAGCAATTTTTGAACTCGGTTCTATCAGTCTCTCTATGACCCGTTGAACAGCTGGCTGTTTACTTCTGTTTGCCTCTTTTGCCTAGAAGGTCGTTCTCTCGCTGGACTCAAAATTGGCGACTTGCCCATAAGAAGTAACCGCCCTCAGGGCCGAACTGCTGTCTGTGTACATATTTTATTCCACTTGCATTGCCTAATATTTCTATGTGTATTTATTGTTGTTTGTACCTGAACCTAAGATTGTTGCACGTCATGTACTAAGTGACTGGATTATTGCCTGGCTCTTGATTCTGTAAAGCGCTCTGATACCCCCGGGTCTAGCTAGCGCTATATAAAACATATAAATAAATAAATTCTCTAAGGCTCGAGCATGTAAGATCTGTGCATTTTGTAGAATATTTCTATTCTCTAATGCTGGAGCCTGTAAGATCTGTGCATTCAGTAGAATATCTCTATTCTCTAAGGCAGGAGCCTGTAAGATCTTTGCATTTGGTAGAATATCTCTACCCTCTAAGGCTGGAGCCTGTAAGATCTGTGCATTCAGTAGAATATCTCTATTCTCTAAGACGGGAGCCTGTAAGTGCTGTGCATTCAGTAGAATATCTCAGTTCTCTAAGGCCTGGAGCCTGTAAGTGTTGTGCATTCTGTAGAATATTTCTGCTGTCTAGGATTTGAGCCTGTAAGATCAGTGCATTCTCGGGAATAGCTCCGCAGTCTAAAACGAGAGGCTGTAAGATCTGTGAATTCTGTAGAATATCTCTATTCCCCAAGACATTAGCCAGTAATATATGTGCCTTCTGAAGAATAGTTCTTCTGTCTAAGACGAGAACCTGTATGATCTGTGAATTCTGTAAAATATATCTGTTCCCCAAGGCATAAGCCTGTAGGAGGTGTGCATTATTATGAATAGCTCTGCTGTCTAAGTCATGAGTACGTAAGACAGTGCATTTTCAGCACGAGCTGCCTAAAACACCATCTTGCAGATCTGTGCATTTTGAGGAAGAGCTCTGTTAACTCTTGTGCTTGTAAGGTCTATGAATGCTATGGGATAGCTTTACAGTCGAAGGCATTCATATCTTAGTAATAAATTTACTATTGAGGGTGTGAGCCTGTAGAACTATTTACTCAGAAGAATAGCATATCTAAGTCAAGTGCCTGTATGATCTACCCTTTTGATGAATAACCCTTGAGTATAATGCATGTGCCTTCAAGATATGTGTATAATGCCTGTAAAGTGTCTTTATCCTGAGGGATAATTCCACTGTCTAAGGCTCATGACTGTAAAGTGGCTTTATCCTGAGGGATAACTCCGCTGTCTAAGGCTCATGCCTGTAAAGTCTGTATATTCTGTTGAATTACTCTGTTGTCTAAGGCTCATGCCTGTAAAGTATCTTTATCCTGAGGGATAACTCTGCTGTTTACGGCTCATGACTGTAAAATCTATATATTCTGTTGAATTACTCTGTTGTCTAGGGCTCATGCCTGTAAAGTGTATTTATCCAGAGGGATAACTCCGCTGTTTACGGCTCATGCATGTAAAATCTATACATTCTGTTGAATTACTCTGTTGTCTAAGGCTCATGCCTGTAAAGTGCCTTTATCCAGAGGGATAACTCCGCTGTTTATGGCTCATGCCTGTAAAGTGCCTTTATCCTGAGGTAGAATTCCACTGTCTAAGGCTCATGGCTGTAAAGTGGCTCTATCATGAGGGATGACTCCGTTGTCTAAGGCTCATGCCTGTAAAGTCTATGTATTCTGTTAAATTACTCTGTTGTCTAAGGCTCATGCCTGTAAAGTGTATTTATACAGAGGGATAACTCCACTGTTTACGGCTCATGCCTATCAAATCTATATATTCTGTTGAATTACTCTCTTGTCTAAGGCTCATGCCTTTAAAGTGTCTTTATCCGGAGGGATAACTCCGCTGTTTACGGCTCATGCCTGGAAAATCTATATATTCTGTTGAATTACTCAGCTGTCTAAGGCTCATGCCTGTAAAGTGCATTTATCCTGTGGGATGACTCCGCTGTTTACGGCTCATGCCTGTAAAGTGCCTTTATCCAGAGGGATAACTCCACTGTTTACGGCTCATGCCTGTAAAATCTATATATTCTGTTGAATTACTCTGTTGTCTAAGGCTCATGCCTGTAGAGTGTCTTAATCCTGAGGGGTAACTCCGCTGTTTACGGCTCATGCCTGTAAGAGGTGTGCATTATTATGAATAGCTCTGCTGTCTAAGCCATGAGTACGTAAGACAGTGCATTTTCAGCACGAGCTGCCTAAACCACCATCCTGCAGATCTGTGCATTTTGAGGAAGAGCTCTGTTAACTCTTGTGCTTGTAAGGTCTATGAATGCTATGGGATAGCTTTATAGTCGAAGGCATTCATATCTTAGTAATAAATTTACTATTGAGGGTGTGAGCCTGTAGAACTATTTACTCAGAAGAATAGCATATCTAAGTCAAGTGCCTGTATGATCTACCCTTTTGATGAATAACCCTTGAGTATAATGCATGTGCCTTCAAGATATGTGTATCATGCCTGTAAAGTGTCTTTATCCTGAGGGATAATTCCACTGTCTAAGGCTCATGACTGTAAAGTGGCTTTATCCTGAGGGATAACTCCGCTGTCTAAGGCTCATGCCTGTAAAGTCTGTATATTCTGTTGAATTACTCTGTTGTCTAAGGCTCATGCCTGTATAGTCTGTATATTCGGTTGAATTACTCCGCTGTCTAAGGCTCATGCCTGTAAAATCTATATATTCTGTTGAATTACTCTGTTGTCTAGGGCTCATGCCTGTAAAGTGTATTTATCCAGAGGGATAACTCCGCTGTTTACGACTCATGCATGTAAAATCTGTATATTCTGTTGAATTACTCTGTTGTCTAAGGCTCATGCCTGTAAAATGCCTTTATCCAGAGGGATAACTCCACTGTTTACGGCTCATCCCTGTAAAGTGCTTTTATCCTGAGGGATGACTCCGCTGTCTAAGGCTCATGCCTGTAAAGTCTGTGTATTCTGTTGAATTACTCTGTTGTCTAAGGCTCATCCCTGTAAAGTGTATTTATACAGAGGGATAACTCCTCTGTTTACGGCTCATGCCTGTAAAATCTATATATTCTGTTGAATTACTCTGTTGTCTAAGGCTCATGCCTATCAAATCTATATATTCTGTTGAATTACTCTCTTGTCTAAGGCTCATGCCTTTAAAGTGTCTTTATCCGGAGGGATAACTCCGCTATTTACGGCTCATGCCTGGAAAATCTATATATTCTGTTGAATTACTCCGCTGTCTAAGGCTCATGCCTGTAAAGTGCATTTATCCAGTGGGATGACTCCGCTGTTTACGGCTCATGCCTGTAAAGTGCCTTTATCCATAGGGATAACTCCGCTGTTTACGGTCATGCCTGTAAAATCTATATATTCTGTTGAATTACTCTGTTGTCTAAGGCTCATGCCTGTAGAGTGTCTTAATCCTGAGGGGTAACTCCGCTGTTTACGGCTCATGCCTGTAAAGTGCCTTTATCCAGAGGGATAACTCCGCTGTTTACGGCTCATGCCTGTAAAATCTATATATTCTGTTCAATTACTCTGTTGTCTAGGGCTCATGCCTGTAAAGTGTCTCTATCCTGAGGGATAACTCCTCTGTTTACGGCTCATGCCTGTAAAGTGCCTTTATCCAGATGGATAACTCCGCTGTTTTTACGGCTCATGCCTGTAAAATCTATATATTCTGTTCAATTACTCTGTTGTCTAAGGCTCATGCCTGTAGAGTGTCTTAATCCTGAGGGGTAACTCCGCTGTTTACGGCTCATGCCTGTAAAGTACCTTTATCCAGAGGGATAACTCCGCTGTTTACGGCTCATGCCTGTAAAATCTATATATTCTGTTCAATTACTCTGTTGTCTAGGGCTCATGCCTGTAAAGTGTCTCTATCCTGAGGGATAACTCCTCTGTTTATGGCTCATGCCTATAAAGTGCCTTTATCCTGAGGGATAACTTTGTTGTCTAAGGCTCATGGCCGTAATACTGGACAGAACAGGTCCACAGTCTGGTACAATGTAAGACAATGTTTAGTGAACCTATTAATAGTTCTGATACAGTCTAAATCATCAATCTATATCTATGTAACTCTCTACTACACTTACTAAAACTAGAGAGGAACATAATTGTAATTTTTTGAGAAATTTCACAAAGCTTCATGAAAATTATGCAAAATTATGCATATTGGGGGACATGGACTTGGCTGTTATCTCCTGATGGCTCGAGCAGCTCAGGGAGAAGATGGCTCTTGACCATGGATTTACACCATCTGTTAGAGAGTTTCTGCTTCAACTTTTTCTCAGGAGGTGGAAATTATGTGAAAATCTGTGCTCAAAAACTGAGACGATATTTCACAAATGTCGAAAGATTTCAAATAAGTAAAAAAAAAAAAATTGTCCACACTTAACTTAAGCTTAATACCCCCGCCTACACTTTTCGTTAATCCACGTGTGAAATTACTCCTTCTATGGAGTATTTTTTTTCCCCGCTACTGACTTTTGGCCCGGAATGAGGAATAATATGTGGGTGTGACATTAACCAACTAGTTTCTGCGTCTTTTCCATTAGAGGACCAGCTACTGGGCAGATTTTCCACCTGCTCTAGCAGGGTGGAGACCGTGCCCAGATATTACCACATACGGTAATGTTGAGGGCAGTAAAACCTACCGATTTCAGACTCTGTTCAGCCGAAAACAAGAGGCCTAACCCACCATAAGTCACCATCTAGTTGTGACCAGAGGGTGAAAAGAGAGATGTGATGAGGGCTCGGCGTGTGGGCTTAACTCACGTCATTCTGTGTAGCGCAATCACGCAGAATTACCTAAGAATTCTACCAGGTTCTGCTTCAAATACACATGAAGAGTAATTCTGCGTTTAGCACTATTCCTAGAGCAAACATTCTCCCTCACAATCAACGTGGACGCGAGGATGCATCTAGCGCTAAGAAACAGCGCTGAATGCAACAGAACACGAATAGGAAGCGTGAGGAGCAGGCAGCGCTGTCTAAATGTGCTCTTGAGGTTGGATTTAAATTAAATTACTACCAGCATTTAGTGCTATGTTCTTAGTGCAAAATGCACGCTCACGTCCAAAATGGACACGCGGATGCATCTTGCGCTAAGAAGCAGTGTTAATGCAGCAGAACACGAATAGTGAGCGCTGGTGCTCACTAAATGTGCTCTCGCTGTAGGATCCCCCCCCAATGACTCTTAATTATGGGAGGGGTGATTACATAATTATCAGTATTTTTGCTTCAAAGAGTTCCACCGAATTGCCGCAACTACCCTTATTACTCGGGCGCAATCACAGCTCTGCCCAGGCCTAGTGAGGCACTGGCACAGAGGTGGCAGGTGGGCAGATAACTAGGGGTTGGGGCCGCCCAGGGTGACATGTGGGAGCCAGGGCCGCCCTGGGAGTCTCCACTCTCCTTAAGGCCTTGGTATGGGTAGCCTGGCGTTAAGAGCAGGAAATAATGGGACAGAATTGCCATTTCTGGACAGTATCTTCCCCTTTAATTCTTGGGATCCTGAGTTTGTCTCCAGAATAGGGAATAACCTGCCTGACCTGGAATTTCGGAATTCTGGTGGGGCAGAGTCGGTCATATGACACCCACAGACTGAGTACTATTTACAGTGATGTAAAGCACAATAATAGGCCCCTGCAGAATGCGAAGATTCTCCCATTTCTCACAGATATTTATTGGCCCTGGGTTCATTGGGGGCCCCCTGAAAGGATAGGGGCCCTCCTGCGGGCTGCAGGGGCCTGCGTTACGCCCCTGACTATTTACCTTTTCAACCCACTGGTATATTGCCAGAATTGCAAATGTCCTCATAGGACATCCCTCCTTCCTGTGGAGGAGGAGGGAGCGAGACACCTGAGGCGGAGGGCGGGGGAGAAAAGTGCCGAGACACCACGAGAGCTTGAGGCGAGAGAGGAGTCTGGCAGCTCGGGGTGAACAGCTTGTGGGGGGGCTGCAGTGCGAGGCAGGAAGAGCTGTAGGAACAGAGAAGGCGAAGTAAAGATGGCGGACAGGAAGGAGCGCTGCTGTGCTGAAAGATGTGAGACTTCAAGGCAGCGCTAGGCCTCTAAGGGGCCAGTAAGGTTGGAGTGGAGTCAGTCACATGTCAAGCTTCGGGGGAACGGGCCCCTCTGACAGGTTTATCTGATCGGTTTGTCTCTTGTGGTAAACATAGGATGAGCATTCAGAAGGTGGAAGCATATGCAGGGCTCGATTGGCGTTTATCCCACCGGGCATTTTCCAGACAGCTGGGGCCATCTGAGGCCGGTTTTAAGGCCCTGTGCCAATGCTGGCGCCCCTGGACCCTTCTCTAGCTCATGGAGGTTACTTGCATCAGAAACATTGGAGGTTTCTGGAGACCGAGAGAATGCATGTGTCAATGTCTGTGAGTGATAGAGAGACAGGAAGAGAGCAGGGCTGGTTTACCAGGAGTGACAGGGCGCATGTTTGGTCCCAGTCCGGCCCTGAACATAGACACAAGGCGACCGGATACCTCGCCAGCCTTCGCAGCCTCCTGGAGGCATCAGCCTGGAGTGTCACCCACGCCACTGTCTCTATTGGCCGGATAGTCTATGCTATGGAGAGTGTGAAGTCCATCCCGGCACCCCTGTAACAAGAAACCACACAGCCGTGGCGCTCACTCCTCAACTTCCACTTCTTGTACATTTGCGTGAGGGCTTTGCCTCTTGTTGCCCTTTTTTTCAGACCTGGACTGCTGTGTGAGGGCTTTACCCCTTGTTTCTTTTTGTTTCAGACCTGGACTACCATGTGAGGGATCTAACCCTTGTTGCCCTTTGTTTCAGACCTGGACTGCTGTGTGAGGGCTTTACCCCTTGTTCCTTTTTGTCTCAGACCTGGACTGCTATGTGAGGGCTTTGCCCCTTGTAGCCCTTTGTTTCAGACCTGGAGAGCTATGTGAGGGGTTTGCCCCTCGTTGCCCTTTGTTTCAGAGTCAGGTGTGGACTGCTATGTGAGGGCTTTGCCCCTTGTTCCCCTTTGTTTCAGACCTGGACTGCTATGTGAGAGCTTTGACCTCTATTACCCTTTCTTTCAGACGTGGACTGCTTTGTGAGGGCTTTGCCCCTTCTTGTCCTTCTGTTTCAGACCTGGACTGCTATGTGAGGGATTTAACCCTTGTTGCCATTTTGTTTCAGACCTGGACTGCTGTGTGAGGGCTTTACACCTTGTTCCTTTTTGTTTCAGAGCTGGACTGCTGTGTGAGGGATTTAACCCTTGTTGCCCTTTGTTTCAGACCTGGAGAGCTATGTGAGGACTTTGTCCCTTTTTGCCTTATGTTTCAGACCTGGACTGCTATGTGAGGGGTTTGCCCCTTGTAGCCCTTTGTTTCAGACCTGGAGAGCTATGTGAGGGGTTTGCCCCTCGTTGCCCTTTGTTTCAGAGTCAGATGTGGACTGCTATGTGAGGGCTTTGCCCCTTGTTGCCCTTTGTTTCAGACCTGGACTGCTATGTGATAGCTTTGACCCCTGTTACCCTTTCTTTTAGACGTGGACTGCTGTGTGAGGGCTTTGCCCCTTCTTGTCCTTTGTTTCAGACCTGGACTGCTATGTGAGGGATTTAACCCTTGTTGCCCTTTGTTTCAGACCTGGACTGCTGTGTGAGGGCTTTACCCCTTGTTCCTTTTTGTTTCAGAGCTGGACTGCTATGTGAGGGATTTGCCCCTTGTAGCCCTTTGTTTCTGACCTGGAGAGCTATGTGAGGGCTTTGCCCCTTGTAGCCCTTTGTTTCAGACCTGGAGAGCTATGTGAGGGGTTTTCCCCTCGTTGCCCTTTGTTTCAGAGTCAGACGTGGACTGCTATGTGAGGGCTTTGCCCCTTGTTCCCCTTTGTTTCAGACCTGGACTGCT
This sequence comes from Calotriton arnoldi, assembly GCA_963921515.1. Lineage (NCBI taxonomy): Eukaryota > Metazoa > Chordata > Amphibia > Caudata > Salamandridae > Calotriton > Calotriton arnoldi. The sequence continues at coordinate 6,140,117 of CAWUFW010000013.1, read as the reverse complement.
ATGTGAGAGCTTTGACCCCTGTTACCCTTTCTTTCAGAAGTGGACTGCTGTGTTGGGGCTTTGCCCCTTCTTGTCCTTTGTTTCAGACCTGGACTGCTATGTGAGGGATTTAACCCTTGTTGCCCTTTGTTTCAGACCTGGAGAGCTATGTGAGGTCTTTGCCCCTTTTTGCCTTTTGTTTCAGACCTGGACTGCTATGTGAGGGGTTTGCCCCTTGTTGCCCTTTGTTTCAGAGCAAAACCAAAGGGGATGATGGACGGAGTGTTGAACATTGCAAGCACTCACCCCCAGTCAACTGATCTGGGTTTAATCCATCATCATTCTTTAGCTCACTCCGCCACCCCAGTTCAGACATGGCCATATGCAAATCAGTCTGACCCTGTGCCTCATGGGAACAGTCCAGCCCGAACTGCCAAGCCATGTCTTCCCTGGACCAGAAACAAGCATCCTGGGACCGGTTTCTGGCTAACAGCCGTCATCAGCCAGGCTAGCTTGAATCCAGTGGCAAAGTGAGCAAGGGACCCACGTCTGGGCATACCCTGCCAACTTAGGTCGAACAAAGCAAAACCAAAGGGGATGATGGACGGAGTGTTGAACATTGCAAGCACTCACCCCCAGTCAACTGATCTGGGTTTAATCCATCATCATTCTTTAGCTCACTCCGCCACCCCAGTTCAGACATGGCCATATGCAAATCAGTCTGACCCTGTGCCTCATGGGAACAGTCCAGCCCGAACTGCCAAGCCATGTCTTCCCTGGACCGGAAACAAGCATCCTGGGACCGGTTTCTGGCTAACAGCCGTCATCAGCCAGGCTAGCTTGAATCCAGTGGCAAAGTGAGCAAGGGACCCACGTCTGGGCATACCCTGCCAACTTAGGGCGAACAAAGCAAAACCAAAGGGGATGATGGACGGAGTGTTGAACATTGCAAGCACTCACCCCCAGTCAACTGATCTGGGTTTAATCCATCATCATTCTTTAGCTCACTCCGCCACCCCAGTTCAGACATGGCCATATGCAAATCAGTCTGACCCTGTGCCTCATGGGAACAGTCCAGCCCGAACTGCCAAGCCATGTCTTCCCTGGACCGGAAACAAGCATCCTGGGACAGGTTTCTGGCTAACAGCCGTCATCAGCCAGGCTAGCTTGAATCCAGTGGCAAAGTAAGCAAGGGACCCACGTCTGGGCATACCTTGCCAACTTAGGGCGAACAAAGCAAAACCAAAGGGGATGATGGACGGAGTGTTGAACATTGCAAGCACTCACCCCCAGTCAACTGATCTGGGTTTAATCCATCATCATTCTTTAGCTCACTCCGCCACCCCAGTTCAGACATGGCCATATGCAAATCAGTCTGACCCTGTGCCTCATGGGAACAGTCCAGCCCGAACTGCCAAGCCATGTCTTCCCTGGACCGGAAACAAGCATCCTGGGACCGGTTTCTGGCTAACAGCCGTCATCAGCCAGGCTAGCTTGAATCCAGTGGCAAAGTGAGCAAGGGACCCACGTCTGGGCATACCCTGCCAACTTAGGGCGAACAAAGCAAAACCAAAGGGGATGATGGACGGAGTGTTGAACATTGCAAGCACTCACCCCCAGTCAACTGATCTGGGTTTAATCCATCATCATTCTTTAGCTCACTCCGCCACCCCAGTTCAGACATGGCCATATGCAAATCAGTCTGACCCTGTGCCTCATGGGAACAGTCCAGCCCGAACTGCCAAGCCATGTCTTCCCTGGACCGGAAACAAGCATCCTGGGACCGGTTTCTGGCTAACAGCCGTCATCAGCCAGGCTAGCTTGAATCCAGTGGCAAAGTGAGCAAGGGACCCACGTCTGGGCATACCCTGCCAACTTAGGGCGAACAAAGCAAAACCAAAGGGGATGATGGACGGAGTGTTGAACATTGCAAGCACTCACCCCCAGTCAACTGATCTGGGTTTAATCCATCATCATTCTTTAGCTCACTCCGCCACCCCAGTTCAGACATGGCCATATGCAAATCAGTCTGACCCTGTGCCTCATGGGAACAGTCCAGCCCAGTGGATTCAAAATAGCCTGGCTGATGACGGCTGTAAGCCAGAAACCGGTCCCAGGATGCTTGTTTCCGGTCCAGGGAAGACATGGCTTGGCAGTTCGGGCTGGACTGTTCCCATGAGGCATAGGGTCAGACTGATTTGCATATGGCCATGTCTGAACTGGGGTGGCGGAGAGAGCTAAAGAATGATGATGGAATAAACCCAGATCAGTTGACTGGGGGTGAGTGCTTGCAATGTTCAACACTCCGTCCATCATCCCCTTTGGTTTTGCTATGTTCGCCCTAAGTTGGCAGGGTATGCCCAGACGTGGGTCCCTTGCTCACTTTGCCACTGGATTCAAAATAGCCTGGCTGATGACGGCTGTAAGCCAGAAACCGGTCCCAGGATGCTTGTTTCCGGTCCAGGGAAGACATGGCTTGGCAGTTCGGGCTGGACTGTTCCCATGAGGCACAGGGTCAGACTGATTTGCATATGGCCATGTCTGAACTGGGGTGGCGGAGTGAGCTAAAGAATGATGATGGATTAAACCCAGATCAGTTGACTGGGGGTGAGTGCTTGCAATGTTCAACACTCCGTCCATCATCCCCTTTGGTTTTGCTATGTTCGCCCTAAGTTGGCAGGGTATGCCCAGACGTGGGTCCCTTGCTCACTTTGCCACTGGATTCAAGATAGCCTGGCTGATGACGGCTATAAGCCAGAAACCGGTCCCAGGATGCTTGTTTCCGGTCCAGGAAGACATGGCTTGGCAGTTCGGGCTGGACTGTTCCCATGAGGCACAGGGTCAGACTGATTTGCATATGGCCATGTCTGAACTGGGGTGGCGGAGTGAGCTAAAGAATGATGATGGATTAAACCCAGATCAGTTGACTGGGGGTGAGTGCTTGCAATGTTCAACACTCCATCCATCATCCCCTTTGGTTTTGCTATGTTCGCCCTAAGTTGGCAGGGTATGCCCAGACGTGGGTCCCTTGCTCACTTTGCCACTGGATTCAAGATAGCCTGGCTGATGACGGCTGTAAGCCAGAAACCGGTCCCAGGATGCTTGTTTCCGGTCCAGGGAAGACATGGCTTGGCAGTTCGGGCTGGACTGTTCCCATGAGGCACAGGGTCAGACTGATTTGCATATGGCCATGTCTGAACTGAGGTGGCGGAGTGAGCTAAAGAATGATGATGGATTAAACCCAGATCAGTTGACTGGGGGGGAGTGCTTGCAATGTTCAACACTCTGTCCATCATCCCCTTTGGTTTTGCCCTTTGTTTCAGAGTCAGACGTGGACTGCTATGTTAGGGCTTTGCCCCTTGTTGCCCTTTGTTTCAGACCTGGACTGCTATGTGAGGGCTTTGACCCCTGTTACCCTTTGTTTCAGACGTGGACTGCTCTGTGAGGGCTTTGCCCCTTCTTGCCCTTTGTTTCAGACCTGGAGAACTATGTGAGGGTTTTGCCCCTTGTTGCCCTTTTTTCAGACCTGGACTGCTATGTGAGGGCTTTGCCCCTTGTTGTCCTTTGCTTCAGACCTGGACTGCTGTGTGAGGACTTTGCCCCTCGTTGCCCTTTGTTTCAGAGTCAGACGTGGACTGCTATGTAAGGGCTTTGCCCCTTGTTTCCCTTTGTTTCAGACCTGGACTGCTGTGTGAGGGCTTTGCCCCTTGTTTCAGACCTGGAGAGCTATGTGAGGGCTTTGCCCCTTGTTGGCCTTTTGTTTGTGCCCTGGACTGCTCCATGAGAGCTTTGTCCCTTGTTGCCCTTTGTTTCAGAACTGGACTGCTATGTGAGGGCTTTGCCCTTGTTGCCCTTTGTTTCAGACCTGGACTGCTATGTGAGGTGTTTGCCCCTGTTGCCCTTTGTTTCAGACCGGGAGAGATATGTAAGGGAGTTGCCCCGTGTTGCCCTTTGTTTCAGACCTGAACTGCTGTGTGAGGGCTTTACACCTTGTTGCCTTTTGTTTCAGTCCTGAGCTGTTATGTGAGGGTTGTGCCCCTTGTTGCAATTTGTTTCAGACATGGACTGCTATGAGGGCTTTGCCCCTTGTTGTCCTTTGTTTCAGAGTCAGACGTGGACTGCTGTGTGAGGGCTTTGCCCCTTGTTGCCCTTTGTTTCAGACCGGGACTGCTATGTGAGGACTTTGCCCCTTGTTGCTCTGTCTTTCAGACCTGAACTGCTATGTGAGGGCTTTGACCCCTGTTACCCCTTGTTTCAGACGTGGACTGCTATGTGAGGGCTTTGCTCCTTGATGCCCTTTGTTTTAGACCTGGACCGCTATGTGAGGACTTTGCCCCTCGTTGCCCTTTGTTTCAGAGTCAGACGTGGACTGCTATGTAAGGGCTTTGCCCCTTGTTTCCCTTTGTTTCAGACCTGGACTGCTGTGTGAGGGCTTTGCCCCTTGTTTCAGATCTGGAGAGCTATGTGAGGGCTTTGCCCCTTGTTGGCCTTTTGTTTGTGCCCTGGACTGCTCCATGAGAGCTTTGTCCTTATTGCCCTTTGTTTCAGAACTGGACTGCTATGTGAGGGCTTTGCCCTTGTTGCCCTTTGTTTCAGACCTGGACTGCTATGTGAGGTGTTTGCCCCTGTTGCCCTTTGTTTCAGACCGGGAGAGATATGTAAGGGAGTTGCCCCGTGTTGCCCTTTGTTTCAGACCTGAACTGCTGTGTGAGGGCTTTACACCTTGTTGCCTTTTGTTTCAGTCCTGAGCTGTTATGTGAGGGTTGTGTCCCTTGTTGCATTTTGTTTCAGACATGGACTGCTATGAGGGCTTTGCCCCTTGTTGTCCTTTGTTTCAGAGTCAGACGTGGACTGCTGTGTGAGGGCTTTGCCCCTTGTTGCCCTTTGTTTCAGACCGGGACTGCTATGTGAGGACTTTGCCCCTTGTTGCTCTGTCTTTCAGACCTGAACTGCTATGTGAGGGCTTTGACCCCTGTTACCCCTTGTTTCAGATGTGGACTGCTATGTGAGGGCTTTGCTCCTTGATGCGCTTTGTTTCCAGACATTGCTATGTGAGGGCTTTGCCCCTTGTTGCCCTTTGTTTCAGTATTATGCACAAAAAGGAGCTCAGGGGGTGTAAAGAAACAGGTCGCCCCCCACTCACAGTGTCCAACACAACAACAGGCCTGTTCTATAAGTGAATGAACTGCTCAATGCGTCCACCATGCATTTGCAGTCATACAGTTTTGTATGAAAGGACAGCGGATACATATATCCCGTCTGTTCTAAGGTGACATAAATCACTTGATATCCTTTAAAACTCGATGTGTCTGCAAGCTCTGTCTCTCACGGTATCTCCCACCCTATAGTGTAAGTGGTCAATAAAGGAAGAAAATAGGTGAGGAAAGGTTGGCAGTGCCTCACGGGAGTAACACCGTGGGAGTTTGCAGACTGGTTCTCGCCTACATCCTCAGGTTCTCATCATTCGCAACTGCCAACTTGTAAACCAAAATAGTGATGCAAAGGAAAGAAAAAAGCGAAGTGCTCAGTGTGGTGTGTGTGAACCCTATGAGGTGTACCGGGATCTAACTTAGAAACCCGCTACTCCTAGTCTAAAAATGAGCTGGACAGCCTCTAGCTGTACTACGTTATTCTTTGCTGTGTGTCGGCTCCATTAAAAACCAACATGTTTCATTGCCAACATGATCTTACGGCAATTTCATCAGGGCAAGGGTCAGTTTTCCACACTGCACCAATTTTCTCTGTTTTTTTATACCTGCAGAAGACAGAGGCAACAAAACACATCCTGTCAACAGTGTCACCAATTACAAGTCCAGTATTAGTTGGGATCCTACATCTCCGCTTCACCGGAGATGTATGAGTGGAGCATAATGCTTGAGAAGTTCTTCCCTTCTTTCACAGACTGACGCACAGCAGCAAGTGTGATGAATACTGCGCAGGTGGACTAGTACACACGCGTTATCTAACGGGGCTGCAGGTATGCCCATGAAGGGCAACTCCCCGGTAAATATATCCTTCAAGTTGTTGTTGGCCCCCACACGTTTTTAACTACATGTTTAGACTGATGCCACTGTTGACAGGATGTGTTTTGTTGCCTCTGTCTTCTGCAGGTATAAAAAACAGAAAATTGGTGCAGTGTGGAAAACTGACCCTTGCCCTGATGAAATTGCCGTAAGATCATGTTGGCAATGAAACATGTTGGTTTTTAATGGAGCAGACACACAGCAAAGAATAACGTAGTACAGCGAGTGGCTGTCCAGCTCATTTTTAGACTAGGAGTAGCGGGTTTCTAAGTTAGATCCCGGTACACCTCATTGGGTTCACACACACCACACTGAGCACTTCGCTTTTTTCTTTCCTTTGCATCACTATTTTGGTTTACAAGTTGGCAGTTGCGAATGATGAGAACCTGAGGATGTAGGCGAGAACCAGTCTGCAAACTCCCATGGTGTTACTCCCGTGAGGCACTGCCAACCTTTCCTCACCTTTTTTCTTCCTTTATTGACCACTTACACTATAGGGTGGGAGATACCGTGAGAGACAGAGCTTGCAGACACATCGAGTTTTAAAGGATATCAAGTGATTTATGTCACCTTAGAACAGACGGGATATATGTATCCGCTGTCCTTTCATACAAAACTGTATGACTGCAAATGCATGGTGGACGCATTGAGCAGTTCATTCACTTATAGAACAGGCCTGTTGTTGTGTTGGGCCCTTTGTTTCAGACCTTGACTGCTATGTGAGGGCTTTGTCCCTTTTTGCCCTTTGTTTTACGCCTAGGCTGCTATGTGAGGGTTTGCCCCTTGTTTCCCTTAGTTTCAGACCAGGACTGCTATGTGAGGGCTTTGTCCCTTGTTGCTCTTTGTTTCCAGACATGCACTGGTATGTGAGGGCTTTATACCTTGTTGCCTTTTGTTTCCAGACCTGGGCTGTTATGTGAGAGCTTTACCCCTTGTTGCCCTTTCTTTCAGACCTGGGCTCTATGTGAGGGCTTTACCCCTTGTTTCACTATGTTTCAGACCAGGACTGCTATGGTGAGGACTTTGCCCCTTGTAGCTCTTTGTTTCCAGACATGCACTGGTATGTAAGGACTTTACCCTTTGTTGCCTTTCGTTTACAGACCTGGGCTGTTATGTGAGGGCTTTGACCCTTGTTGTCCTTTGTTTCAGACCTGGACTGCTATGTGAGGGCTTTGCCCATTGGTGCCCTTTGTTTGCAGATATGGACTGCCATGTGAAGGCTTTACTCCTTGCTGCTCTTTGTTACAGAGTCAGACTTGGACTGTGAGGGCTTTGCCCCTTGTTGCTCCATGTATCTGGGCATAGACAGATAAGTGGGACTTTACACTTTGTTGCCCTATATGTCCGTGCCTAATCAGGTGCGTGAGGGCTCTGCCCCTTATTGTCCTGTGTGATGGTGTCAGGGCAAGTATATAATGGCTTTTTCCCTTCTTGATGTGTGTGTCCGTGCCTGGACAGTTAAGTCGGACTTTGCCCCTGGTCGCTCACTGTTACAGTTCCTGTACATGTCTATGAAGTCTTTCCCCTTGTTGCCTCATGTATTATGCCTGAACTGCTTTGTCAGGACTCTGCCCTTTGTTGCCACATGTATCGCGCCTGGACTGCTATGTGAGGACTGTGCCCTTTGTTGCCACTTGTATCGCGCCTGGACTACTATGTGAGGACTGTGCCCTTTGTTGCCACAAGTATCGCACCTGGACTGCTATGTGAGGACTGTGCCCTTTGTTGCCACATGTATCACCCCTGGACTGCTATGTGAGGACTGTGCCCTTTGTTGCCACACGTATCGCGCCTGGACTGCTATGTGAGGACTGTGACCTTTGTTGCCACCCGTATCGCGCCTGGACTGCTATGTGAGGACTGTGCTCTTTGTTGCCACCTGTATCGTGGCTGGACTGCTTTGTGAGGCCTGTGCCCTTTGTTGCCACATGTATCACGCCTGGACTGCTATGGGAGGACTGTGCCCTTTGTTGCCACATGTATCGCGCCTGGACTGCTATGGGAGGACTGTGCCCTTTGTTGCCACTTGTATTGCGCCTGGACTGCTATGGGAGGACTGTGCCCTTTGTTGCCACATGTATCGTGCCTGGACTGCTAAGTGAGGACTGTGCCCTTTGTTGCCACATTTATCGCGCCTGGACTGCTATGTGAGGACTGTGCCCTTTGTTGCCACATGTATCACGCCTGGACTGCTATGTGAGGACTGTGCCCTTTGTTGCCATATGTATCATGCCTGGACTGCCAAGTGAGGACTGTGCCCTTTGTTGCCCCTCGTATCGCACCTGAACTGCTATGTGAGGACTGTGCCCTTTCTTGCCATATGTATCACGCCTGGACTGCTATGTGAAGACTGTGCCCTTTGTTGCCACAAGTATGACGCCTGGACTGCTATGGGAGGACTGTGCCCTTTGTTGCCACACGTATCACGCCTGGACTGCTATGGGAGGACTGTGCGCTTTGTTGCCACACGTATCACGCCTGGACTGCTATGGGAGGACTGTTCCCTTTGTTGCCACACGTATCACGCCTGGACTGCTATGAGAGGACTGTGCCCTTTGTTGCCACACGTATCACGCCTGGACTGCTATGGGAGGACTGTGCCCTTTGTTGCCACACGTATCACGCCTGGACTGCTACGGGAGGACTGTGCCCTTTGTTGCCACACGTATCACGCCTGGACTGCTATGGGAGGACTGTGCCCTTTGTTGCCACACGTATCACGCCTGGACTGCTATGGGAGGACTGTTCCCTTTGTTGCCACACGTATCACGCCTGGACTGCTATGAGAGGACTGTGCCCTTTGTTGCCACACGTATCACGCCTGGACTGCTATGGGAGGACTGTGCCCTTTGTTGCCACACGTATCATGCCTGGACTGCTATGGGAGGACTGTGCCCTTTGTTGCCACACATATCACGCCTGGACTGCTATGGGAGGACTGTGCCCTTTGTTGCCACATGTATCACGCCTGGACTGCTATGGGAGGACTGTGCCCTTTGTTGCCGCATGTTTCGGTGCCAGACAGATACCTGAGCCTATGCCCCTTGTTGCCCCATGTATCCGCGCCTGGTCAGTGAAGTGACAGCTCTATTCCTTAGCAACAGGGCACAAATCCTGAAAAAATAGTGGCGGCGCTAATTAGCATAGGCAATGACTGCCATACGGAGTGATATTACAGGAAGTGGTATCCAGGTGGAGTGATATTGCAGGAAGTGATATCAGCTAATTAGCACAGGAAATGACTGCCATGCGGAGTGATATTACAGGAAGTTAATTACAGGTATAAGCATAGGCAATGACTGCCATGTGGAGTGAAATTACAGGAAGTGATATCCAGTCAGAGTGATAATGCAGGAACTGATATCAGCTAATTAGCATAGGAAATGACTGCCATGCCGAGTGATATATCACAGCAAGTGTTGTCAGCGGAAGAGATGTCACAGTCCTCAAATATCTCTTCCTTTAAAGGAATGGGCAATTTTTCCCTTCCCTGATCGCCCAGCAATCTGAAGTGTTAACTACACATTTAACTGGAGCAACACCAAGGCTGGGGTAATGCTTTGGACGCACAAACTAGGCCTCGGCAAAATTCAAATAACCCGGACAGAATTGCATCATTTCTGGAACTTTGTACTAGGCGCGTTACGCAAAATTCCCATAGTTACGCCATGATGCCACGTTGCGTAATTACGCACCAATCGAGTATAAGTTTACTGAGAATAGTGCAATTTGTGGCAAAATGTGCATTGAACGCACAAGAACAGAATGCATGTGGCTACTTTTTTTGATATGTGCCCTTGTGTCAGATTGAGGCGAAGAATGCGTTTTGCTCTAACCCCAAAATGACTGATTTGCACCTAGCAAAATTATGCATAATTTCAGGTCATTTTGCTGAAATTTCTCATAATTACAAGAAAGCAAACGTTGTGAGTTTTGCACACCTCTAATTCAAACCTTTTGAAAGAAGCTGACAGATATGTGCCTGACTTGCACTGGGGTACTCGAGAGGTGGCTTGGCTGGACCCAATAACATTAACATGTCACGAGGGGTACCATCAAACGTTCCTGACATTTTATACAACATCACCCTGCGTGTTGGAATATTGCAACTCTAATGCCAGGCTTAAAAACAAAACTACAAGCCCCAGAATGCAACATGCTGGTGGCTGAAAAGTCAGGGTTGGCTTAGAATATGCTGCAGCCACTTGGATGCGGTATAAATAAAGTGCAGTGTGTGATTTTATCCTTCTTCTTACAAAAGCAACCTATAATTCATACATGTTTTTGGGGTTAAAAATGTTTTCTTTATTTTGGTATAAAAAATGCGTATTTTATGAGAACAGAGCCCATTTCCTGCTCCCAAATCTGCCCCTGCTTCCCATCTGTGGCACACGAGGCGCACCCTGCTGCTGTCATAGGGCTTGAATATTTCTGACAACAGGACAAGGTTTATGAGGGGAGTGTGAAAAGTGCACATGTGTGTGTCTCAGAGGCAAGGGGTCATATTGACACTCCTAAAAACAAAGCAAGGTGCCAGGTACCATGTGGTTTGGGTCCTCCAACACAGCTCCACACGCAGGGCCCACCCCTCCTGAGTAGGCAGGGTCGCAGCAGGAGCAACCTATCTGAAGAGACCCACCACAACAAAACCAATCTATTGGCACCATCAGAGCTGCCACTGTGCAGCCTCATTATAAAAGTAGGGGTGTTCTAAATTCACATCATTTGCTTTTGTGTAACTAGACGAAACTTGGAGAAAATTACTTGAAAGTACACATTATAATGCAAAATGCAAATCTGTCATTTAGCGCTATGTTTTGGAGGGAAATGTGCCCTTGCATTCATTTTTGGCTCAAAGGCACATTTCTGGCAAAAAAATAGTGAGACAAATACAAGTGCCATGAACAACAGCTGCTCTCGTTCTGGTTGGTTGCGTTCTTCTCACGCTCCCGTGCTACATGTGGTAACAAACTGAGGCACAATTATGTGATGGGGTGTAATGTAGACCTTGGCGAAATTTAATTTCCCCCAGAATAATCAGACTAATTTTGGCAATTCCACGCTACTCTTTGACACAGTGACCAATAGTAACGTGATTACACCTGCTTGCATAATTAGAAGTAATTTGTGGGAAAAAAAGTCTACTGCAAGAGCACATTCAGTGAGAGTGAGTGTCTGCTAGCACAGTTGTTTATGTTCTATTGCATTCAGCACTATTTTCTTGGTGCAAAATGCATTCTTGCGTCCATTTTGGACGTGAACGTGCATTTTTCACTAAGAAACCAGCGCTAAATGCCAGGAGTACATTTCTGGGAAAATCCTACTTCAAGTGCACATTTAGTGAGAGCAAGAAGCTGCTCGCTAGTCATGTATCTATGAAAGTGCCCTGTTTGACATGGTCACCCCCACTTTTCCCCTGGTATTTGATGCAATTTTGCCTGAAGTGCACTGGGTTCCTGCCAACCAGGTCCCCAGTGCGCTTTCCCTAAAACAAGGTAACTGTGCGATTGTTCCCCAATTGGCAAGACCTTTAGCACCCCTGAAAGTCCCTAGTAAATGGTACCCCTGGTACCTAAGGCATGGGGACTAAATAGGGCCCCTAAGGGCCGCAGCATGTATTGTGCCACCCTAAGGGACCCACCACCAAACTCATGCAGACTGCCATTTCAGGCTGGGTGAAATGGTGCAGGCAAATGTGAAAACACGACATGGCACACACCCTGTGTGCCATGTGTGTACCATGCCCACAGACACTGCATGCAGTATATGTAAATCACACCTACAGCAGGCCTCATAGCCCTAAGGCAGGGTGCATTATATTACACATGAGGACATATCTGCATGAGCCTCTGTGCTGTCTAGTTCAATTGCTAGATAGTACAAGGGAACAGGGAAGCCATCTTAAGAATATGTACTGGGCACTGGTCATTACGAGTTCCCCAGCTACATGATGACTTCACTTAAACCTATGGTGTTTCATATCAAACACCTTGTCTTTATAAATCCATACTGATGCCAGTAGTGGATTTATTAAGATATGCACCCAGAGGGCACTTTAGAGGTGCCCCCTGAAAACCTCCCAGCTTCTTAGTTTACTGGCTGACTGATATCATCCATACTGCCACCACAGACATGTTTCTGACCCCCTGCAGGTGAGAGCCCATGCTCTCTGAGGCCAGAAACAATGCCTGCTCCGGAGGAAGATGTTCACACCTTCTCGAGCAGGTAGGCTAGGGAATCTGCATACCAAGGCCAGGGACTTCAAAGCCCCTGCTGCCTTTGATATGTGACGCCAGCTTCCCCCAGACCTGGGAGATGCCACCCCCTGCCCTGAGGCCCATTTGGCACCAGGACAGGTGGGAAATTAGCTATCCAAGGAGGTGTGATGCACTACCAGGCCAGTCGCAACCCTAAGGTTGTGCCCTACGAAAGAAAGATTCCACCATCTTGTTTTTGGTGGAATTAGGAACTCTGGGACAGGGTTATGCCCACTCCCCACATGAAGTTGTCATATTTTTAAATTTTATTTTTTAGAGTTTTTGTAGCTTGAACTTGACCCGAAGATATCAGGTATCAGAGCGCTTTACATGAGCACCAGTTTTGTTACAGATGGACACATTCATTTTTGTTAGGCACGGGGAGATTAGGTGATTTGCCCAGAATCACAGGATGTTGAGCGTCCATGCCGAGACTCGAACCTGGTTCCCCAGCTTCGAGGTCGACCGCTCCAGCTGTAAGGCTACATCCTCTCCCCTATATAGGGGGTGTAGTGTCCCCAAGTTCAAGTAGCCCATTGGCTACTACCCTTCACTCCCTTTAACGTCCCTAAATTCAGTATTTATGTGCCCCCCTGACACCAGAAACGATTTCCCCTCACACAAGAAGAAGAAGAACCAAGAACAGCCGAAGAAGCAAGAACTACAGACTACTGGTGGACTTTGGCGCCAAACCCTGCCTGCCTGCTCCTGTCCAGACAATCCAACTCATTGTACAGCTGTGCATCCTCCAAAAGCCTTGGAGGGCCTCCAGCACTTCTCCAAGCCATCAGCATCTCCCTTGAAATGGAGGAGCCACTTACCTGCAAGCACCGACCGCAAAGTACAGTTCACTGTTCTGCTGATCACCGGGCCCAACAATGCAGCAGCCTCCCAGGAGGAGGTCACCATGCTCCAGGAGATCAGATCCATCTCCCCACCAAGAGTCAGGACACCGGGACCAACTGGAGCCACCCTGCACCAATACCTGGGGTACGGGACCCCAGTCAGTAACCAAAGCTTATTTGCATCCAATCCAGACTCCAACACCGAAACGGCTGCCCAGCCAATGAGGGATGTCAGCATTGCAGAGGCCAACACCAAGAGTGGCCCAGCTGTCCTGTTTTGCCCCCCTCTGCAGGTCTAACCGAGAACCGTGAGTGCCTTTGAAGCACGGGCCCAGACGACCAAAACTCTCTGCACCTGAGCACCCCGGCCTGGGTCCATGACAACCGACTGCTCTTTCTTGCTCCCAGGACCCTCACGAACCGAGGCCCCCATTGGGAGTTCCCAGACTTGTCCCCAAGTCCCCCTCTGCAGCCTGTTTCTAGGCGGGCCCCCCTCTTTGCCTATGGTGTAGTGCAAGGTTACCAACCCGCCCAGCACCTCTGCACCCGGGCATGCCAGAACAGGTAAACTTGAACTGTTTTTGGTACTTTGGACCTTTACCCCCTAGCACCTTAAGTCCTAAAGGAGACTCCCTGAATACGATTGCAAGTACCTGTATGCACTGCATGTTTCTTTCTCCATAGGAAAGCATTACAGCGTAAAAACACGGTTGTGTGAAATTTTTACTTACCTGTAAAAATTGATATCTCGAAAAGTACTTACCCAGTTACAAAGTTCTTGGTGTTAAAATATATATAAAAATACCTGCTATTTTTCCAAAAATTGGTCTCTAGTTTCTCCTTGAGTATGCGACTTATTTATTGACTCTGTGTGTTCAACAAATGCTCAACACTCTCCTCTGATCAGCCTAACCGCTCGCCCACACTACCACAAACGAGAGCATTTGGGATTATTCTTTTAAGCCCTGTAAGCCAATAAGGGTCGTCTGGACTTTCTACATAGTCTACCTCCTTTTGGTGCACTACATAAAAAGCCAGCTTCCTACAATGTTCTTTTGCATTCAGCGCTATTTCAAAGTGCAAGATGCATCCTTACATCCATTTGGATGCAAGTGGGCAGTTTTTGTGCAAAGAAAATTGCGCTAAAGGCAGAATTACTCTTCTCGCCTACTCTCATAAAATATTTTGGTAATTTCACATGATTACGCTACACGAAGTAACACGGGTTATGCCCACCACCCCTAGTGTAATGGTATAATTTCATGCATTTTGCATTAACAAGAGCAACTCAAATTTCCCAATATTACACAAATTATGCTGGCGAAATTTAAATTGCCCCAGTCTCCTGTGTTTGTGTCGTTTTTGTGGCACCATTTTGGGCACGCTGTAATATTTATCAGTTTGCCAAAAGTCTGAACAAGAGGTCATTGCTATGCCGGCACTGCTGTGAGCAACATGTCCAGGATTCTCTGAACTAGTAGCTGTCTAGATGTTGAAATGCAAACAGGGCAAATTCCTCCTTTTTTGGTCGAAGCCTAGGGGTTTGCTAACGACTTCTTGTGAAATGCATTCCGCCAGTTGCTTAGTGGTTAATTTGTAAAAACATAAGTGCCGGGGCTCTTGTCAGGTGGCAGCTTGCGCCAGCCCATTTCTTCTGTAACGCTGCCTAAAACAGAGCCAACTACTAACCAGGAAGTGGGGAGAAGATGTGGCCTAATGGCCAGAGCTGCCAACTTCGGAGCTGGGGAACCAGGTTCTAGTCTCGGCACCGGCTCAACATCCTGTGATTCAGGGCAAATCACTTAATCACTGTGCCTACCCAAAATGAGTGTGAAACTATAGCGCCAGTGTTGTTGATTAAGTGCCGGTGCGGAGCACTAGAAACCACCGGCTCAAATTATGCACTTTCATTGATTACCATTGGCTTTGTGGCTTGTTGTCACGTGTGCTGTGCATTCAAGACCAGGGAACCTGGTGTTTACTTTTCTTTCTATGACTTTAAAGTGAAAGAATTTATGTGCCAATCCAGCTGTGAAACAGAAAGGCTTTGTTCTAGCACACAACAAGAATGAGCTGTGCTGATAGTTCATTAGAATTAGGAAGTACGAATTAAGTTTATTTTTTTGAATTTCTGCTTTGTGGTGGAAACAAATATTTTAATACAGTCAAAACACATCAATACACTAGGTGATGACATTTCCCCACAATTGTCTGTTCGCAGTAAAACTGCATGCCTGTGCGAAAGTAATGGTCATTTCAATTGAAAAGGTGTTGTCTGTAATGGCAGTGCGCTACCACGCCATGCATACTCCATACTACGCCACTTCGCTCTTCAACACGCCGCTTCATTCTATGACGCTCCACTCTATGACATGCCTCTCCACTCCTCCACACCACTTCACTCTAGCCCTGTTACTCTACATTCCTCCACAACACTTACCCTATTACCATCCACTCCAATTTACCCCACTCCTCTCCAATCCACCCCACTCTAATCAAACTACCCCAATCTACTCCAGTCCAATCTAGCCGACTCTACCCGACTACATTCTACCCCAATCCAGTCTAACCAAATCTACCCCACTCCAATCTACACCATTCCAATCCACTCAAATCTACCCTAATCCACTCCAATCTACCCTAAGACTCCCCACTCCAATCTACCCCACTAGCTTCTACCCCACTCCAATTTATCCCACTCCACTCTAAGCTACCCTTCTCCACTCTCCACTCCAACCAACCGCAGTCTACACCAATCCATCACAATCTACTCCACTCCAGTCTACTCTGATCTACCCCACTCCATTCCAGCCTATCCACTCCACTCCAATCCAACCCACTCTACCCCAATCAAACCCACTCCACTCCAATCTACTTGACTCCACTTTATTCTACCCCATTCCACCCCAATCTACCACACTAGAATCTACCCCATTCCAATATACCGTACTCCAATCTACCCAACTCTACACTCCACTCCAATTAACCCCAATCTACACCACTTCAATCTGTCACAATCTACCCCACTATAGTCTATCCCAGTCTACTCCCCTCCATTCCAATCTATCCGCTCCATTCCAATCTATCCACTCCACTCCAATCTAACCCACTCAACCTCAATCTAACCTACTCCGCCCCAATCCGCCCCCATCCACCCCACTCAATCTACCCCACCCCACTCAATCTACCCTACCCCAGTGTACCCCAATATATCCCACTCCACTTCACTCCAATCTACCACACTCCAGTCTGCCCCACTCCACCCAATCTACCCCATTTCACCTCAATCGACACCAATCTACACCATCACCCCACTCCAGTCTACCCCACCACACACCAATCTACCCAACTCCACTCCAATCTACCCCACTCCACTCCTCTCCACTCAACTCCACTCCACTCAATGTAACCCACTCTACCCACTCCACTCCAATATACCCCACTCCATTCTACTGCAATCTCCCCCACTCCACTCCAATCCACCCACTCCGCTCCAATCTACCCCAATCTACTCCAATCTACTCCAACCTACTCCACTCCAATCTAGCGGGAAACAGCGTTTACAACACTGCCATTACATCGCATTGCTTTTGCAACGCGGTCGTTACAACGACCGCGTTGTTAGAACGCGATACCTTTACATCGCAAGTCATTAGATCGACTTGCTGTAGGGGGCGCTCTAACCTAAAGAATAGCATAATTTACTATTCCAACACCTTCCCTACTGTTGCACACGCTGGAGTTGGAATAGTAGATTATACTATTCCTAAGTCCAGCCTGCCCCCTACAGCAAGTCGATCTAATGACTTGCGATGTAAAGGTATCACGTTCTAACAACGCGGTCGTTGTAACGACTGCGTTGTAATAGAACGCAATGTAATCGCATGCGTAGTAACATGCTATATTCCAATCTAGCTCACTCCAATCTGCCCTACTCCACTCCACCCCAATCTACTCCAGTCTACCTCACTCTACCCCATTTTACCCCACTCCACACCAATCTACCCCACTCTACCCCACTCCAGTCTACTCCACTCCAATCTACCCCACTCCAATCCATTCTACCCATATCCAATCTACCCCACTCCAATCCACTCCAATGTGCCCCACTCCACTCTCCACTCCACTCCATCCCACTCCACTCCAATCTACCCCACTCCACTCCAATCTACCCCACTCCACTCCAATCTACCCCACTCCACTCTACCCAAATCCACCCCACTCCACTCCAATCTAACCCACTCCAATCTAACCCGCTCCAGTCTGTCCTACCCCAGTCCACCCCACTGCAATCTACGCCACCCCACTCTACCCCAATCTACCCCCCTCTAATCAACCCCACCCCTCTCCAATCTACTTCACTCCAGTGTACCCCACTCCACCTCACTCCACTTTACCCCATTCAAATCTGCCCCACTCCAATCTATCGCACTTCAGTCAACACCAATCTACCCCACTCCACCACAATCTACCCCACTCCACTAAAATCTACCCAATTTTACCCCACTCCATTCCAATCCACCTAATCGACCCCACTCCACTCCAATCTACCCGACCGTAATCTACCTGACTCCACTCCACTCGACCCCACTGAAATTTAACCCACTCTTCTCCAATCTAGCCCACTCCACTCCAACCTTTCCCAATCCACCCCACTCTACCCTAGTCTACCTCACTCCACCCAAATCTACCCCACTCAAATCTTCACCAATCCACTCCAGTCTACCCCATTCTACCCCACTCCACTCCAATCTACCCCTCTCTAAAAATCTACTTCACTCCAATCTACCCCAATCCAATCTACCCCACTCCACGCTCCCATTCCAGTGTACCCCACTCCAATCTACCACTCATAACTCCAGTCTACCCCACTCTACTCTACTCCACTCCACTTCACCCCACTCTACTCCACTCAAATCCACCCCACACCAAAACTACCACTCCAATCTACCCTACTACCTCACTCCAATCTACTCCAATCTACCCCACTTTACTCCACTACAATCCACTCCAATCTACCCCACTCTACCTGAATCTACCCCACTCCAATCTACCCCACTTGACGTGTGTAACTTATAGCCATGCTAAACAGCAGCCACGCTGGTATACAACATGGCTCATATACATTGCCAAACCCAATAGCTCTTGCGTAGGCGAGACCTATTGGCTCTGTAAATGCTTGTTGCAGTAAGCACTTGAAGGTGATTTTTTGAAAATAGAAACTATCTTGTATTCTGCTTCCACCCTCCAGGACCTCAAAATGCAAATCAAGTGTGTACGGGCTACCCTCCGCTATTCTGATGTACCAACCACAGGATCCTGTGGATACTGGTTGAAGCAGTGGCCAATCAGCATGGATGAGGCTGCATGTTGTTTAAGCAACCTGATTGGACATCCATTGAACCTATAGGAATATAGCCCTGCATTAGCACCTTTCTGATTGGATACTGGCGAGAACATTTGAAGAGCTCTGGCAGGGCTGTGATACAGGCGCAGCCTGGCATGTTGATGTCTTCATTATGTTTTTCATTGTGAAGCAATCAGAAGTCGATCAGGCTCGGGAGAAAATGTAATCACCCTGGAGTCATTGGAGTCATTTTGGTAACTTTGTGTTGCTCTTGTAAAGCAAAATTACTGAAAATTACACAATTACGCCCATTCACATATTTTGGGCAAAATTGCCTAGCCAAGAGCACAGGAACAGAGCGTCCGCGGCTGCGGCTGTTTCTCTTGAATTTAGCGCTATTTTCTTACCACAAAATGCGTCCTTGGATTCATTCTGGACACAAGGGCGCATTTGCCTAAGAAAATAGCGCTAAATGCAGAGTTGAGCTCCTCCCGAGTTACGCCCAGCCCTAGAGTGGATCTCCCAAAAAGGCAGGTTTAGTCTCGAAAATAGCTTCTGCTTGATGCTGTGTGAAAAATAATTGTCCAGCCATGAAGGCAAAACGTTTCTTGACAATTGGAGTTTGTCATCGGGGGAAGGGTGCTTGTTGATGTTACAACTCTTTCCTTACTGCCAGCCCCGAATGGTGCGCAAAGTGCTCTCACTAGGAGCTGCTGTTACCCCCTCAGTGAAGGACCAACCGATTCTCCGCAGCTAAATGTCCACCCCTCATGTGTGGTTATCCTTCTTCACAAATAGTCCTCTACAACAAGAGCGGTGGCCTAAATGTATCTTTCTGCAAGTTGGGCGAGGTCATGACATCTGACGCACATACGTGCAGGGCGAAGCGTGCCAACTTTTTCTGCTCGTCCACCCATAGTTCTGCAGTGTGTGTTGTTAGAGGCATTCTGTTGCCTACTTTGTGGCTCTGGTGCAGTGAAGGTGTGTGCTGTCTGATGCTTTCTTTTGCATCCATGATCCTTGGTATGGGTGAGAAGATTTTAGTTCTGTTGGGGAGAGACACACACACACACGCACACGCACGCACACACACACACACACACACACACACCCTACCTACAGGACCCAGAAGCAGTACAAGATTTATCATACATAGAATCTGCAAGACAAGCGGTAAGGCAATGCCAGCACAGATTGTCCACATGGAGTGGCAGGCACAGCATGGGCATACACAAAATTAGTATGGTTGATGGCACGGGACAGCACACACTTCTTCTCACACACAAACATGGCAGGTACCAGGACCAGAGCAGTGCAAACTACACCTCCGACAAACAGAACAGGTATCTTGTGTACAGCTACAGTGTAAGCTGACCTCATGCATAGTTCAGGGCCGGCACGGGGCATGTGCACACACACACACACACACACACATAAACAAACTCACGCTAGGTAAATTAAGGTAGCAGCTGTGCAAGCTTCATCGAGTCACACATATAAGACAGGAAGAGCACAGGTAGTAAACCAGCAGTGCAAGCTTTACTCCCTTACAAAACAGGTATATAAATGCCATGAGCAGTGCAGTTTCCCTCCACTGAGCCTAGTGGTCACTTGGCACCTCTCTAGCATCAAGTAGTGAAATGTGAGGAAACTGTTGCGTCAGAGTTTTAAAAAAAACTAACGCTGCATAATGCGAGCTAACCTCCACCCTCTCTCTTTATTTCTGTCTCCCTCTCTCCAGGAATCTTCCTACTCCTTTGCACTGAAATGCCTTATCAGCCTTTCCACGGCTATCCTGCTGGGTCTCGTTATCATGTACCATGCCAGGGAGATCCAGGTAAGAGCCACGCCTGGTCTTTGCATGTGTGTTCTTCCCATATTCATCTAGGTGGGATGTTCAGAGCCACAAGCACTAACAGCGACAGACTCCAAGTTACCCCACGGTATGAATAAAGATGAGGACCTAGATGAAATAGGCCTCATTTCCATTCACCTCTTACACTAAAGGGAGGTGTGCTTATTCTCAATGCATGAGATAAATAGCCAGAAGTGGTTGTGCAGTAGTAAGGGCCTTCAACAAGTTCTACATAACGGTAAAGAGGAATACTGAACAGAGTTACTAGGAACATAGGATGCCAGTTTTACCTCAGAGTACTATTGAAAACAGAACAGATTTTAGAGGATGTCAATATATGCTACAAGTGAACATGTTTGTGAATCTGAGATTTTTTGTTCCAATATTAAATGCAGCTTAGCTGTTTTCCAGATCCGCTTCACATTAATGTCTAATACTAATATGAGTGTTTGGAGGTGGGGTATTTTGGGAGCCTTGCTCTCTAAGGCGACCCTGGCGGAAACTGTATACATTTTCAAATTAAAGGTTCGCAGGCATCTGCAGGGGAAGTTGTCGGCAGCTGACAGATCATCCTACTCAAAGTAATGGTGTGCTCTGCTAAGGCGTCTCTCATGGGAATATAGGAAAGGGTTAACCAAAGTCCCAATAATCCAGAGCAAATGAAATAGGAAAATGTGCTCCCAGGTTGTCCATGCTCGGCCAAGGACCAGTCTGAAGGTCTCCATTAGGATGCATTGCTTCGCAGACCTAATCGCAGTGGCCACCGCAGATAAGTAACTTGCAATGTGCCTTAGTCATGATATACCAATCAGGTATCTGACCATCACATTATCTGAACTCAGGTGACCCTGTGCACCGGTGTGAAGGTCATAGTCCAACAGCAGTGCTTCACAAACCTCCTCAGCATTCGACCTAGTTAATTGATCGAAGCTCTGGCAGACCATGTTGCTGTTAGGAGTTAGCCCAGACATTGTATGCTTTTTGAGGGATTTACATAGTGACACCAAGGCAGTGGTTCGATTCACTTAGGATCTGAGAGTCACCCGCCAGCTCACAACTGAGAGAGGGGTCCGTCAGGGGTGTATTTTGTGTCCCTTCCTTTTTAATCTGTATATCAATAACTTGGAGCAGACCCTTGTGAAGATGAAAACTGACTGTCCAAAAGTGGGCCGGCGGAGCCTTCCAGTACTATGGTACGCGGACGACGCCGTCCTCATGGCTAGGACAGCCAGGGGTTTGCAAACTTTATTGACCTTATTTGTCCGCTTTTTGGAAGATTTGGACCTGCTAGTGAACAATAACAAATCCTTGGTAATGCAAGTAGGTTTACGCCCCAGCAAACCCTAAACATTTGTGGTGGGATCGACGCCGGTCCCTATGACCAATGTCTTCTCATATCTGGGTGTAGTTTTCGACGCTGCCATGACTTGGCGTCCCCTCATCCATAGGAAAAAAGGGGACTTTGTCAGGGCCAATACTGCCATCTTTAAATTTGCATCTAGGTTGGGCACCAGACCTATTGGGGCCCTCTTGAAGATCTAAAAGGCCAAGTGCATTACTAAGGTGGCTTATGGTAGCGAGATATGGAGTTACAAGGAGCACGAGGAACTCCAAGTCGTTGAAAATACTTTTTTAAAACGTCTTTTATGTCTACCGCAGTGTTTCCTCCCCTCTATTATAGTACACGAAGAACTGGGTTCGGCTTTTCTCTCTGATCTGTTATCTTGCCGTCCCCTATCTTTGTGGATGAATTTATGGCTTAGGGAGGGAATCGCACTAAGGGGCCTATTACGATGGCGGGCAGACAAAGTCCGCCCGCCACCGTAACGGAGCTAGGGACCGACCGCCGAAGTTGCGGAGGTCCCGCAATGTGTATTAGGATGCGCCCGCCACACTGGCGGGCGCATCCTGTGCCTTTCACATTGCGGGTGGATCTGCTGGCTGCAGATCCGCTCGCAATTTGAGAGGACTGTGCACGGCATTGCCATGCACTACATGGCAGGCACCACGTGGTGTCTGCCACGTAGTGCATGGCAATGAGGGGGGTACCATAGGTACCCCCCATGTGCACCCTCCACCCCCCCAACACCCTGGGGGCCCGCAACGGGCCCCCAAAAGCAGAAACCGCATGCCTTTCCATTGCCGCCATGGAAAGGCGATTCACAGCAGGCATCATGATATGGTTGGCGGTGTCTTACAGACACCGGCACCATATTGTGGCAGTTTTCCGCCCGGTCGACGAGTCGACCGGCGGGCGCGGCGGACGGTCTTCCCGTCCGCCGCGGACCCCAGCCATCCTAATGTGGCAGGGGGTCAATCATGGAAGAATGGTGGGCGGATCGCCCCCCGCCGGGCCAGCGGTGGCTACCGCCGGCCCAGCGGGGGCGATCCGCCCGCCATCCTAATGGGCCCCTAAGTAAGGATATTTTAACTGATTGCCTTTCCCTGGATCACTTTTATCGTATTCCCTGGCTTAAGTATGTAAGGGATTGCCTTGCGGACTTGGGAAGGGCTGATTTATTCACCAACCCAGAGAATATGTGCAGAGGAGACCTGTGTTAGGTGAAAGAGAACTTCCTTAAAAAACGGAAGATGGATATAAAAGCAGAGGAATTAAAGAAGCCCAGTGTGCATGGGTATTTCCCTTTGAACACCGAGCCATCAACTGAGCCCTATCTTTTACGGCTCATAAGTTCTCACGATCGATTCTTACTGACCAGGTTCCGTCTGGACCTTTTTCAGTACCTCCTGGCCCACCCGGGTGGGGTACATAGGGGCCAGAGTCTCCCTCCTTGTGTCTTCGACGGGAAGTCTCCACAGGATATGATGCATTTTTTTAATGTTCTTCAGTTTTTACGAGGTTCCCAGAACATCCTTTCTCATTCCCATTTTAAAGAAGTGCAATTTTAGACAGGTAAGACCAGCGTTTATTTTTTTACAAATTCTCACTAGCAATTCTGTGTTATATGTTCTTAGTTTCTTGAGGTCTGCGGTCAGGCTCAGATCTAGCTGTGACTAATCTATGTGCTAGCATCCTTAAAAGAATATATATATATATATATATATATATTTATATATATATATATATTTATTGCCTTGGTCCATGCTATAGCCTGCTTTTTTATTCTAATAACTTAGCGGCCGGTGTCTAGGAACTGAACTGTTCAAAGTATATTCTGTAGTTTTTAACTAATCTTATCTTTGTCTATTTATTGCTGTACATATTGAACTTAGTTTTAAATGACGACTGGTGATTCACAGGGAAATTCGGGTAGACTGAAATGTATAGCTGGCTGCTATCTGAGGATCTTTGTTTTTTTTTTAATGTAAGTAGTGTAGTCAAAAGATACTTTATTCGGTTTGTGCAACAACCATAAAAGCAGACAAAGTTAAAACACACATATAAAACATTCATTACATATACAATCCAAATAATCATATTACATAAGACAAACAAGAATAAAACATACATGAAACATTCGTTACATATACAATCCAATTAATCATTACATAATACATTCCCTAGCAGCAAATTGTATACAAATTATCCGGTACATGAAGACCGCCCAATCAAATATCAAGGGTAATTGATTTCCTTGCATCAATTGATTTCAGAATAAAAGAAGCCGCATAGAAACATAAACCCGCATCATTAAGAGAGACCAATATATTCATGGCAGCATGGAATCTTCTCACTTTCAATTTTAGGAATATAGGTTTTAGGTAAAATAATCTTAAAAAAGAATAAAACTTACAGAATAGCATAAAGTGACTAGTGCTCTGTTTTGATATCCCGTCGCAGGGGCATGCGATTGACGGGCATGTTTTCATAGTTGGAAAAGCAACCAAGTGATGCACTATACCTAGTCTCAAGCGGGTCAGAACAAAACGATGTGATGACCTGGTCACTACTGTTAGATAATCCTGGAAACCTCTCCCGACCTCCAACTGTTGATAAAATACAAAAGTTTGTTGCCTCCTATTCACTCTCTCACGAATCTCTTTTTGGTGGGACAGTAAGGAATTTTTGATCTCTTGTTTGGATATATTAATCAAGGAACCTGAATCACCCTGGATCGAGATATTGAATAAAGTATTGAACCAATCCCGAATATTTCTGAGCCAGGGGATGCTGTAGCATTTATCCAGGAGTAAACAATCTTTAATAATGGTTTGAGTGAATTTGGTTTCCTCTTTAGCCCAGATCGATCTCCACAATAAAAGGGGCCGCAAGGTGATGAGGTCCGATAGATGGTTAATGCCTACTTCCCGATGTATAATTTCAGTTGATGCTGATGGAGGTAAGCACAACAGACGTTTTAGAAAGGAATTTTCTTCCAACTGTAATATCTGGGGTTGGTTATTACCCCAAACCCCTGCACCATAAAGGGCAATAGCGACACATCTGGCCTTATATATATCAATCATATCCTTAATACGTCTGCTACCTAGCTTAGCTGCAAATCGAAAGATCCCATGGGCACTCTTCACCATCTTAGAGCGTACATTAGCAAATTCATTCGACCATTTCCCATTTCCTGAGAAAGTTACACCCAGGTAACAGAAAGTATAAACCACATCTACAGAGGAATTCTCTATATAACATTTATTATTGCCTTTCCTTGCTTTCTGGCCACGTCATTACAAAAGTTTTTGTTTTATTAATAGACAATTTCCTGTTCTTGATAAAAAGGCTAAAATTATCAATTAGTCGCTGCAGGCCAACTTGAGTCCTGGATAGCAGCACTGCATCATCGGCATACAGTAAAATAGGTATAGGTTTGCCAGCTACCTGTGGTGCATCTGCCTGTACCAACCTCAGAGTTTTATCTACTTCATTTATGAATAAAGAGAAAAGTAACGGAGCTAGGACACAGCCTTGTCGAATGCCTCTTTTGACATCAAAGATTTGCGTGCATTCCCCTCGCTGGCCATATCGCACTTTGGTTGAGAGTTTCTCATACAACCTTGCTAAAAAATAAATAATTTCTTTCGGGGCACCTAAGTTAAGAAGGGTAGACCATAAAATAGAGTGGTCAACGAGGTCGAAAGCACTGCTAACATCTGCAAAACATAAAAACAGTCTACCCTCTTTAGCATGTGTATATTTGCCTATTAAAAGTTCTAGATTAATACATTGTTCAAGAGTGCCCATCCCTTTTCTAAAACCGTATTGGACTGGGGTGAAAATCTCGTTCTCTGTGGCCCAATTTTCAAGTCTCTCCAAAGTACTCTGCTCATTACCTTAACTGAAGAGTCCAAGAGGGAGATAGGACGGTAATTTTTCGCCTCGGATTTGATACCTTTTTAGGTCTCGCCTGAGCCAGCGCATGCGCTGGTCTGGCGAGACATTTTGTAGTGTGGGCTTGCAGAAATGCGACCACAACTTTTTCAAAGCACATACTCGTGCTTGTGGCGGCATACGCCTTGCGGGAGTGCGCAGCGGCGCGCCACAAGCACGAGTATGTGCTTCCAAAGAGCAGACTGCGCGCGCACCACTCCCGGGCTCAACTCCTGCTCCCCCTCTCTCTCGACTCTCACGCGCTCCCAGGACAGTACTGACGCAAGCATAGCTGCCCTTGTGTGCTCCCTTTGTCTGCGTTGCTTGCTCGTCCGTGTGTTTCTACCCTCTCCGAGCTCCAAATGCTTTCTCTCCTGTTAGCCTTTCTACCCCACACTCCATCTTGCTCTACGTCTTGCCCATTTGCTCCCCCAACCTCACCCTCCACATTGCTTTCCGATCCCCATGTTGCTTCAGCTTACTCCGGCTGCCCGTATTGCTTCTGCCCCCTCTTCCCATGTTGCTTTCCAAAAAATGCTTTTGCATGTTTCTATTTTCTTTTTATTTGCAAATCCGAGTAGAATTGGCAAATACACATGCGGCTACAAAATTATGTCACTTTTTTTTTTTTTTTTGCCAATTCACCTCGGATTTGCAAATAAAAAGAAAATAGAAACATGCAAAAGCATTTTATGGAGGAAGAGGGGTTGAGTTTGAGAGGCAATCTGGTGCATGCACTGGGCCACTGAGTGCATGCGGTCACAGATACTTTGTCTAGTAACTCCCTGATTTTCCGCAATTATATGACAAGCTGAGTATTCTCAGCATAGGAGAATATTTAAAAACCAAAGTCCTTTACAATCTTGGCTAAGGGTGCCACCTGGGTATTACAAGCATTGGCATAGCCAATAGGTCTCGCTTTTGGGACCTTATAAGTATTCAGTTATGCAGCACAATATCCTTGGTACAACAACAACTGTTGCATGGCTAAACACTTATAAGGTCCCAAAGGCGAGACCTATTGGCTATGCCAATGCTTGTTTGAAAATAGGGACAATCACAGATTGGCCCCATGACGATGGTATGGACTCTGTCACTGCTGAGTTAAAAACTCTAGTTAAAATTGGGCTCCATAAAATTACTTCACTTTTATAAACATCTATAGGGACCCCATCAGGGCCTGGTGCTTTGCCCCCCCTGCTACTGATCAAACCATCATGTACTTCTTCTATAGTAGATTTTTTTTTAATGTAAGTGTATAAATCTTAACCATGTCTTTGCATATATTTAATCGCACGTATTGTACTGAAATCTTTTTTAAACTATCCTGTACTTTTATGGTCTATCTCGATAGATCGAATAAAGTTTAATGTATTGCTTCACAAACCTAACCAAAATGGGCACGGCATCCCAGATAAATCTGTCCAAGCCACAGTCACAGCATTCCTGGCAACCCTTTTGCAGTCGGCCAGTTCCACACAAATAAGTCTGTAGTGCGATAATTCTGACCTCGTCAAACCCAGCAGGAGTCTGTAGCGAGACATGTTGGGAGGTCAGGCTCTGGAAGTACATGTAAGCATGAACCTACCCTGCCTACTCCTAATATTACCATTAAGTGTAATGGGGCAACCCTGTGTCCCTCAGAACCTGGGTATAGTTGGTAGCTGCTACAGTGTGTTCTGTCGGGTAAATCAATTGCTTAGTTTCAATGGCAAAAAGTCAACAACAATCACACAATTGTTATGAAGGTAAAGGGATAAGTCGAAGCACACCAATCAAAGGACATACATAATATGTATTATTTATATATCATTTAAATGCATCATGATATATATGGCTGCAACACAGTTAAATCACTGGGCAAAAAAACACAAGACTGATATACCGTGGAGTTACAATGACATGGAGTGACACTATTCAGTACAAGGTTTCAAGTCCTTCATGACCAGGGAAGGGAGTGTTCTGAAGAGTCTTGAAGGACTGCTGTGCAACCAGGGTGGGTTCGGCCTGAGATTCAATCGCCCTGA
Source organism: Calotriton arnoldi (assembly GCA_963921515.1). Taxonomy (NCBI): domain Eukaryota; kingdom Metazoa; phylum Chordata; class Amphibia; order Caudata; family Salamandridae; genus Calotriton; species Calotriton arnoldi. Next base: position 6,112,503 of record CAWUFW010000013.1, on the reverse strand, counting down.
GGTGAGTGGACATCACCTGAAGTCTGCACTTTCTGCAAGAGGGATGAAGAGCTGGCTGAGTGCCTGCTGAGAGGGAAGGAGTCCACCTAGCCCTGCAGGAGGCAAGACTGTGCAGGACGGGAGAGGTCCAGCGTGTTCCCAGGGACTACAGGACATCCAGAGAGAGCTGGCTACATGACAGCGAGCTAGGAGAGACCTACGCAGCAAAGGGACTACTTTATCTCTCATTACTGGTACTCGACTTCTTCAGGGCTGTTCCAATCTGGATAAATATATCAGTTAAGGAACACACAACTGACACTATATTTTAAGATTTACCTTGTGGAATTACATTTGGGTTTTGTGATAATAGAAGAATAATTGACCAGCCGGGTTGGAATTATAACCGGCAGAGAGGTGATTGGAAACTCTTTATCCAGATTGGAACAGCCCTGAAGAAGTCGAGGGTTAATCCCCAACGACGAAACACGTGTTGGCTGGACGTTTTTCTTGAATAAAAGACAAAGAAAGGACCATAAGAGACATTACTCTTCTTTTTTCCATATGCCTACTCTTGATGAACTTTCATTCGAACACTGAAGCGTGTGCATAGGACAGGACATTGTTTACTTGACGGACCTTTTGGTCCCACACTTTGGGGGTTTTAGGGGTTTTTCCCTCACTATTGCACCGTGTGAATTTTATATTGGTTTATACTACGCTAATTTGGCAGGCGCCAGTTTTCCTGTGTAATTAATACCCCCACAACAGTAGTAACTACCTATGTTGTGCTTGGTGGAGTCTGCAACCTACACGCTACCCGAGGAAGTCGCAGAAGCCGGGACCACACATACATCCGGCAGCTGTGCTGCAGGAGTTGCCCGGTGGGTGCGTAGCTTGGGAAATGGCCTTCTCCTTGGATTATCTTCACTCATTGCAGTCCCTGCCTACAGGAGAATGGAGCTGCTATCCAATCCACTGAGGAGGAGCGAGGAAAAGACTACCAACTACCCATTACACCACCAGAGGGTAAAACTGAGAAAACTATGAACTGAGTGTACATGTGACTTGTGGGGGAAATTTAAGACTGCACCTGATCCCGATTCAAGCTTTCACCTGACTACTAGAGTGTGGACCAGCCTAAGAGGGGTCCCCAAGGTGAAATTAGCAGGTGAATTTGGTTGTGTGTAGCTCTACAAGGGAGTATCATACCCAGGGTCACTCCCCTGTACACTAAGTTGAATTGTGTGGTATTTAGCCCGCTGTTTGATTAAAAGTACTTTTTTTTTTCTTGAAAAGAGAAGTACTAGGCTGGACATTGAAGTTACTGTGTCCGTTGGTTGATTGTTGGGTTCTGGTCTCTCACTCCCTCCCTGAGAAGCCTGTGACTGCTTGTCCTCGATACTCTGAGAGTAAAGTTATGGAAGGAGTTGCACTTGACCCAGTTTGAAGAAACATTGTTGGATGGACTCTAGAACACAATTGGCAAATTACCCCAACCCCCACAGGTGGGGTCCAGTAGCTTTTACCCGCCCCCCAGCGAAAAGGTATCCAAGCGCTATAACCGGCAAGAACAAATGGGGGAGAACAGCAAAGGCAATTATGGTTGTGAGAAAAGCCAGGTTTTCACATGCTTGCGAAACGTGGATTAGGAATTAATGCTAACAATATGTGCAGGCAGAGTATGTCATATCCTAGCCGCAGCCACAGAGAAGGCACTCTCACCCCATCTCGCCTTCCTGAAACGGGGAACAATCCCTTTCCTCTGTCAATCTCTAATGTCTGCTAGGAAGATACCAGTTGAAAACGGTTCTTAAGTAATAAGAGCCCTGCAGGTCGAGGGCCTTATAAACCAGGTACAGGGCTTTAAAGATCAACCACTTCCAGTGCAGTGTCCGCAATCCCTCCCTCACCGAGCGATGTTTAGGAATGCCCAACACCAGCCCGCAGCCACACTTTTGATAACCTGAAGTCTGTTAAGCGAATACTGGTTGGTGTTCAAAAACAGAGAGTTGCAGTAGTCAAGGCGAGATGTTATGAGCGCAATGACCACTGCAACTCGAATGTCAGAGTGTTATCGAAAATCCCCCCCAGGTTTTAGCGGAAGTTCCTGGAGCTGGTAGTGGACCGCATGTCTCCGGCCACCAATGGTCAGTCCAAACTGAGTTCTCCTCCCCGAAGACCACAATCTCCATTTTCTCTGCGTTCATCTTGAGCCAATTATCCTGCATCCAGATGCTGACTTTCACCATACAAGACCCAAACTTGTCCGCTACTCCTGCCCAATCGGCAGATATAGAAAGGATGATTTGGGTATCATTCGCATAGGACAGTACCTGAAAACCAAAGGAGCATACCAGTTTTGCCAGGGGGGGCCACATGAAGATTAAATAATGTGGGACTGAGGGAGGACTCTTGTGGGACACCACAGGGGAGCTGGAAAGGTTTAGCCCTGAAGTCCCCGCAGCTCACTTATTGGGTACTGTTCACCAGAAAGGATTCCAATAGATTTAAGGCAGAACCCCTCAGCCCGCCCTGACAGTCTTTGCACCAATCGCAGTGGGGAGATGGTGTCGGAGGCTGCGGATAAATCTAGCATAACTAGAATGGCCGCACCTCCCTGATCCACTTGGAGGTGAATGGAATCTGCCACTGCGATCAGTGCTGATTCGGTGCTGTGGTTCCTCCTAAAGCAGTTCTGTGAGGACTCCAAAAGCTCATGCTCTGTAAAAAACTGAGCTAGCTCCTAATTTCTGTGCCTCTCAAGGAGTTTAACTGGTGCGGGCAACAGGGAGATAGGACTGAGATTTTTCAAATCTCCCTAATCCCCATTCATTTTTTTTTTTTTTAAGATGAATGATAATCGCCTCTTTCCAGCAACGGGGGATATACACTGGACTCCAGCTCCTGAGCGTAAACTTTCTCCAAAAAGCAGCAATTAAGTCTGGTGCGAGTTGCAGCACTGTAGGTGGTCAAGTATCATCTGGGGAGCTTGAAGAAATTGGTCTCAGGAGAGTTATAATTTTAGCTGCCGGCAAACTAAAAAAAAGAGGACAATTCACCATTAGTCGGGCTCGCCCGGAGTAATCATCTTTCACAGATGAGAGCTGTGCAGTCCTCAGGGACAGGGTGTTCATAGAGGATCTTCAAGTTCTTAACATTAAAAAAACGAGGACAACCTATGGGAGAAATCTTGAGAGCTCTCCAACTCCTGTTGAGCTGGAGGTGATGTAAAATCTCTTACCACCTTAAACAATTCCCTGGGTACATTTATTGCAGACCCTTTTTTAAGGAAGAAGTTTGAAGATTTTGCCTGTTTGATTGCACTTTTGTATTTTTGAATCGCCTCCTTATGTTTATCCTTTTCTTCTAAATCAGGTAAAATTCTCCACCTCAGTTCTTGCCTACGGCATTGCCGTTGGAGGTCTTTCAATCTCTCTGAGAACCATGGGGCAGAAGCTTTCCTCCTCCCCTTGGTTTTGCTAATAATGGCAGCTACCTCATCAATAGCTGGCCGCACCCATTTATTAAAATCCTTTCCTCTCTGTCCCTGACCACTAGGTCCTTTAGCCTGAGAAAAATTAAAAGCTTCCTTCAGCTCATTGCTGGAGATTTTGTTCCATCTTCCATAAGTGGTGCATTTGACTTGTCTAGTCTTTTCCACCTTTTCGCCCTGCACTCCAAAGGCCACCACATAATGATCCGTCAACTTAGATGAAGGTAGTCTTTTACGACTGGGCGATGTGATTAGTATAAATGCCATCCAGCATGTGTCCCGCTATATGAGTTGAGGAGACCACCCGTTGGCAGAAGCGAAAGCTGTTCATCAGGTCAGAAAGGGCCCCAGTGTCATTGCATCTCTCTTCTAAATAAAAATTAAAATCCCCCAAGATGGAACCTTTCATCTCCTGTGCAAAATTCACCAACACCTGGTTTCAACTGTTTATAAACTGTATCCTTGGCCCGGGAGGGCGTTAGACCAGTAACCCCACAAAAACACGTATGAGGTTACTTTTGATTCTAAAATAACCCACCTCACACCCCTCAACAGTTGAAGTATTGATCGGTTACTCAGAAGCAACTCAAGTGGTCCCTGAGAATACTAGGGAGGCCCCCTCCTCCCCGAGCAGCCCGATCTAGTCTCACCATAATGTACCCTGGAGAAATGGCAGCTGCCAGGTCAGGACCCGAATCTTTTCCTTGCCCAACAGACAGTCTAACTGTGCGCCAACTATCAGTTCACAAATTTGGGTGCTCTGTTTTAGCATGGAGCGGGCATTAACCAATGCACAGCAGAGGGAATCCTGCCCCTCCATTTCCCCTGAACCGCCTCCCCCCATTAGGGGTGAACTCGGCATTCATCCCCCAGTTTTCAGAATCCCAATTGCACTGAGAGCAGCACCGCTTCGTAGTGTCCATCGTGTCCATGCTGCCATACCCCTCTCTATTCTCCATATGGCGAAGTTCAAAGAGATCGGACAGACAGTTGTCCAGTCCTATAAATTCTTTAAGGAGTCTAGGCGCTAAGATAGATTCTGACTCGGAGATGACATTGCAAGTTCTCTCAGTGGTAACATCCTCCACCTGACAAAGGCATCAGATTTGTCACATCACTAAGTTTCTGCCAATAAGTATCACAAGATCAGTCTACCTAGGCATTTTCCCCAATGTGTCAACTTCAAATTCCTCAAAACGCCCACCTAGTATTAGTTATCCCATGAAGAAGTAACTACATTGCATGTCCTGCCTCTGCATAAACTATCTAATGCATCATTTATAAAGCAATTTATCAGGTTTTTTAAGTGCAAGCTTAAAAGATATAAGAATCCTGCTAGGTTACTTTGTTCTTGCGACAAATTCCTTTGAGCAATTCCTCGCTCAAAAAGAGCCCAAGTCGGAGGAAAATTGTTCTCTGCTCAGCCCACCATCCTTTTCACGAAAAACTGAAGAAGTATATTTTGTCCCATTAATGCTTTGTTCTTCCAGCTGTGCTCCTAGCACCAAGAGACCTGGTTGAAGACAGTGTGCGATTTATAAGGCACCGTTAACTTAACAAAAAAATCAGTGTCATTTATCTAGCTATATATATATATATATATTCACTGAAAAAACCATAGGTTTTAGGGACAGTTATAGTTAGTTGGACATTTCACTCGTACAGAACCATAGAAATTCCCCGTTATAGTTAGTTCAGCTAACTATAACTCGCGCCCCGCAATGCACTGCTGATGACGTCACATATTACATCACTCATGACATGGTCAGTGACATCACTGATGACATCACTGATGACATCTCAAATGACATCACTGATGACATCATCCAGTGACTGTGTGTTTCTGTAAAGTTTAAATATGTTTAATATATATAGGGAAAGGCGTATTGAAGAATGAGTGGGTGTATAAGTGTCTGAATGAATGATTTAGTACGTGAGTGACTGACTCTACAAGTGAGTGATTAAATGTATCTTACTGAATGCATGGGTTAGTGACTAAACTGTGTGAATGTCTGTATCCGTCTGTCTGTTGGTTTGTAAGCGGCTGCATGGCTTTCTGAATAGCTACATGAGTGTCTACATGGGTTATTGATTGATTGTCTGAGTATCTGTATGGGTGCCTGAGTGTTTGTGTGGGTGGGGTGTGTGTGACTCTGTGCATAGAAGTGTGAGTTGGTGATTCACTGGGTGCATGGTTTCAAGAGTGCATCTGTGATGGACTGTATGGGTGGGTGAGTGTGTGTATGGGTGTGTTAGTGATTGAATGTATATCTCAGTGGTACATGTGTGAGTAACTACATATGTGAAAGGCAGTATATATGTGTGTTGGAGTATATAAATGGCTATAAGTGAGAGTGTGTGATTGTGAGAGTGGCTGTATGGATGAGTGTGTACTTGTATCAGTGATTGTATAAGAGCGTAAGAATGTGCTAGTATTTGTATGAGTAAGTGAGCTGGTGTGTGTATAACTGTATAGGTGAGTAAATGGGTGTGTGATTACGTTTTTGCATGACTGACTAGGTGTGTGAGTACCTCTATGGATGAGTGGCGGTGTGTGAGTGTTTATATAGGTGTATGAGTGCATATGATAGTCCTGTACTGAGTGACTAAGTATGAGTGACTGTACGGGTGAGTGAGTGGATGTGTGTGTAGACCTAAGAATCAGTGAGTGGGTATGTAGTTTTTGGTGTTGGAGTGTCTATGGTTTTGAGAATGGCAGTCTGTAATTTAGAGTGGGTGTATCAAAAGTTATATTAGGGTGTGAGAAGATGCATGAAATTATCACATGGATGATGTCATCAGTGATGTCATTTGAGATGTCATCAGTGGTGTCATCAGTGATGTCACTGACCATGTCATGAGTGATGTAATATGTGACGTCATCAGCAGTGCATTGCGGGGGCGCGAGTTATAGTTAGCTGAACTAACTATAACGGGGGAATTTCTATGGTTTTGTACGAGTGAAATGTCCAACTAACTATAACTGTCCCTAAAACCTATGGTTTTTTCAGTGAATTTCAAAGGTTTTTTAAATGCTAATTTCTAACTATAACGTGTCTGAAACCTATGGTTTTTTCAGTGAATTTCAAAGGTTTTTTAAATGCTAATTTCTAACTATAACGTGCCTGAAACCTATGATTTTTTAAGTGAATTTCAAAGATTTTTTTAAATGCTAGTTTCTAACTATGCCTACAGAGGTAGGACATGTGAAGAAAGAAGAAAAAACGCACAGAAAGAAGCAAAAGATGTGCAGAAAGAACCAACAGAGGAGCAGAAAGAGGCCTTGTTGCAAAATCATCCTGTGCCCACAACTTTTTCAGACGGGTACTGGTGGTAACTGACTCTGACTAACCAGAGCCAGTGCTATGCTAAAAGACACTTAGAATACAGTGAAAACACCTACATACACTAGGGAACACTATGCGTTGGGGTACCCCTGTGATTAGCTTGACCTCCTCTGCAAGTCCCTAGTACATAATAGGGCAGGGGGATTAAAACTACCTCTTAAAACGCGCTACAGGGCGCGTTTGCACAGTGGTGAAGGGAGGGGGGCCTGAGGTGACATGTGTGCAAACGCACCCCGTGGCGCGTTTTAAGTTGCGGGATTAAGTCCCCTGAATTCTAAGGGTCCCTAGGGCCCAACTAGCCCCCAGGTACCTACAGTTAGGACCACAGAGCTGAGTTGCAGAGAGGCGTTTTGAGGCCACGCACCTTTTTTCACCTCTCTGCAACGCAACTCTGTTGTGCTTACTGAAGGTACCTGGTGGGCTAGTTGGCCCCCAGGGTCCCTCAGGATTCAAAGGGAATTAATTCCCCAACTTAAAACGCACCACAGGGCATGTTTGCGCACATGTCACCTGAGGCCCCGCCCCCTCCCTTCACCACTGTGCAAACGCGCCCCGTGGTGCGTTTTAAGTTGGGGGATTAGGTCACCTTGAATCCTGAGGGTCCCTGGGGCCCAACTAGCCCACTAGGTACTTCCAGTAAGCACCACAGGCCTGCGTTGCAACGCCTGTAACAAATTGTGCAGTTGTGTTTAGGTAGTGAAGAGGGTCGTGCTGGGGGTAGTGTTTTAGGGTTTAGGGTAGTGCAGTGGTATTTGTGTAGTGTAGGGGGTCATGCTGGGGGTAGATTTAGGGTTTAGGGTAGTGCAGTGGTGTTTGGGTAGTGTAGGGAGTCGTGCTGGGGGAGTGTTTTAGGGTTTAGGGTAGTGCAGTGGTGTTTGGGTAGTGTAGGGGGTCGTGCTGGGGGTAGTGTTTTAGGGTTTAGGGTAGTGCAGTGGTGTTTGGGTAGTGTAGGGGTCGTGCTGGGGGTAGTGATTTAGGGTAGTGCAGTGGTGTTTGGGTAGTGTAGGGGGTACTGCTGGGGGTAGTGTTTTAGGGTTTAGGTTAGTGCAGTGGTGTTTGGGTAGTGTAGGGGTACTGCTGGGGGTAGTGTTTTAGGGTTTAGGGTAGTGCGGTGGTGTTTGTGTAGTGTAGAGGGTAGTGTTTTAGGGTTTAGGGTAGTGCAGTGGTGTTTGTGTAGTGTAGGAGGTCGTGTTTTAGGGTTTAGGGTAGTGCAGTGGTCTTTGGGTAGTGTAGGGAGTCGTGCGGGGGTAGTGTTTTAGGGTTTAGGGTAGTGTAGGGGGTCATGCGGGGTAGTGTTTTAGGGATTAGGGTAGTGCATTGGTGTTTGGGTAGTGTAGGGGGTCATGCGGGGTAGTGTTTTAGGGTTTAGGGCAGTGCAGTGGTGTTTGGGTAGTGTAGGGGGTCGTGCTGGGGGAGTGTTTTAGGGTTTAGGGCAGTGCAGTGGTGTTCGGGTAGTGTAGGGGTCGTGCTGGGGGAGTGTTTTAGGGTTTAGGGCAGTGCAGTGGTGTTCGGGTAGTGTAGGGGTCGTGCTGGGGGGAGTGTTTGAGGGTTTAGGGCAGTGCAGTCGTGTTCGGGTAGTGTAGGGGGTTGTGCTGGGGGTAGTATTTTAGGGTTTAGGGTAGTGCAGTGGTGTTTGGGTAGTGTAGGGGGTCGTGCTGGGGGTAGTGTTCTAGGGTTTAGGGCAGTGCAGTGGTGTTTGGGCAGTGTAGGGGGTAATGCTGGGGGTGGTGTTTTAGGTGGTGTTCGGGCAGTGTAGGGGGTCGTGCTGGGGGTGGTGTTTCAGGGTTTAGGGCAGTGCAGTGGTGTTCGGGCAGTGTAGGGGGTGGTGTTTCAGGGTTTAGGGCAGTGCAGTGGTGTTCGGGCAGTGTAGGGGTCGTGCAGGGGTGGTGTTTCAGGGTTTAGGGCAGTGGTGTTCGGGCAGTGTAGGGGGTCGTGCTGGGGGTGGTGTTTCAGGGTTTGGGGCAGTGCAGTGGTGTTCGAGCAGTAAAGGGGTCGTGCTGGGGGTGGTGTTTCAGGGTTTAGGGCAGTGCAGTGGTGTTCGGGCAGTGTAGGGGGCGGTGCAGGGGGTGGTGTTTCAGGGTTTAGGGCAGTGCAGTGGTGTTCGGGCAGTGTAGGGGGTGCTGCAGGGGGTGGTGTTTCAGGGTTTAGGGCAGTGCAGTGGTGTTCGGGCAATGTAGGGGTCATGCAGGGGGTGGTGTTTCAGGGTTTAGGGCAGTGCAGTGGTGTTCGGGCAGTGTAGGGGGTCGTGCTGGGGCTGGTGTTTCAGGGTTTAGGGCAGTACAGTGGTGTTCGGGCAGTGTAGGGGGTCGTGCTGGGGCTGGTGTTTCAGGGTTTAGGGCAGTGCAGTGGTGTTCGGGCAGTGTAGGGGTTGTGCTGGGGCTGGTGTTTCAGGGTTTAGGGCAGTGCAGTGGTGTTCGGGCAGTGTAGGTGGTCGTGCTGGGGCTGGTGTTTCAGGGTTTAGGGCAGTGCAGTGGTGTTCGGGCAGTGTAGGGGGTCATGCTGGGGCTGGTGTTTCAGGGTTTAGGGCAGTGCAGTGGTGTTCGGGCAGTGTAGGGGGTCTTGCTGGGGCTGGTGTTTCAGAGTCTAGGGCAGTGCAGTGGTGTTCGGGCAGTGTAGGGGGTCTTGCTGGGGCTGGTGTTTCAGGGTTTAGGGCAGTGCAGTGGTGTTCGGGCAGTGTAGGGGGTCGTGCTGGGGGTGGTGTTTCAGGGTTTAGGGCAGTGCAGTGGTGTTTGGGCAGTGTAGGGGGTCATGCTGGGGCTAGTGTTTCAGGATTTAGGGCAGAGCAATGGTGTTCAGGCAGTGTAGGGGGTTTTGCTGGAGGTGGTGTTTCAGGGTTTAGGGCAGTGCAGTGGTGTTCGTGCAGTGTAGGGGGTGTTGTTTCAGGGTTTAGGGCAGTGGTGTTCAGGCAGTGTAGGGGGTCTTGCTGGGGTTGATGTTTCAGGGTTTAGGGCAGTGCAGTGGTGTTCGGGCAGTGTAGGGGGTCGTGCTGGGGGTGGTGTTTCAGGGTTTAGGGCAGTGCAGTGGTGTTCCGGCAGTGTAGGAGGTCGTGCAGAGGGTGGTGTTTCAGGGTTTAGGGCAGTGCAGTGGTGTTTGGGCAGTGTAGGGGGTCATGCTGGGGGTGGTGTTTCAGGGTTTAGGGCAGTGCAGTGGTGTTCGGGCAGTGTAGTGTGTCGTGCTGAGGGGTGGTGTTTCAGGGTTTAGGGCAGTGCAGTGCTGTTCGGGCAGTGTAGGGGGTCGTGCAGGGGGTGGTGTTTCAGGGTTCAGGGCAGTGCAGTGGTGTTTGGGCAGTGTAGGGGGTCGTGCAGGGGTGGTGTTTCAGGGTTTAGGGCAGTGCAGTGGTGTTTGGCCAGTGTAGGTGGTCTTGCTGGGGGTGGTGTTTCAGGCTTTAGTGCAGTGGTGTTCGGGCAGTGTAGGGGGTCTTGCTGGGGGTGGTGTTTCAGGGTTTAGGGCAGTTCAGTGGTGTTCGGGCAGTGTAGGGGGTTGTGCAGGGGGTGGTGTTTCAGGGTTTAGGGCAGTGGTGTTCGGGCAGTGTAGGGGGTCGTGCTGGGGGTGGTGTTTCAGGGTTTGGGGCAGTGCAGTGGTGTTCGAGCAGTAAAGGGGGTCGTGCTGGGGGTGGTGTTTCAGGGTTTAGGGCAGTGGTGTTCGGGCAGTGTAGGGGGCGGTGCAGGGGTGGTGTTTCAGGGTTTAGGGCAGTGCAGTGGTGTTCGGGCAGTGTAGGGGTGCTGCAGGGGGTGGTGTTTCAGGGTTTAAGGCAGTGCAGTGGTGTTCGGGCAGTGTAGGGGGTCATGCAGGGGGTGGTGTTTCAGGGTTTAGGGCAGTGCAGTGGTGTTCGGGCAGTGTAGGGGGTCGTGCTGGGGCTGGTGTTTCAGGGTTTAGGGCAGTGCAGTGGTGTTCGGGCAGTGTAGGGGGTCTTGCTGGGGCTGGTGTTTCAGAGTCTAGGGCAGTGCAGTGGTGTTCGGGCAGTGTAGGGGGTCTTGCTGGGGCTGGTGTTTCAGGGTTTAGGGCAGTGCAGTGGTGTTCGGGCAGTGTAGGGGGTCGTGCTGGGGGTGGTGTTTCAGGGTTTAGGGCAGTGCAGTGGTGTTTGGGCAGTGTAAGGGGTCATGCTGGGGCTAGTGTTTCAGGATTTAGGGCAGAGCAATGGTGTTCAGGCAGTGTAGGGGTTTTGCTGGAGGTGGTGTTTCAGGGTTTAGGGCAGTGCAGTGGTGTTCGTGCAGTGTAGGGGGTGTTGTTTCAGGGTTTAGGGCAGTGGTGTTCAGGCAGTGTAGGGGGTCTTGCTGGGGTTGATGTTTCAGGGTTTAGGGCAGTGCAGTGGTGTTCGGGCAGTGTAGGGGGTCGTGCTGGGGGTGGTGTTTCAGGGTTTAGGGCAGTGCAGTGGTGTTCCGGCAGTGTAGGAGGTCGTGCAGGGGGTGGTGTTTCAAGGTTTAGGGCAGTGCAGTGGTGTTCGGGCAGTGTAGGGGGTCATGCTGGGGGTGGTGTTTCAGGGTTTAGGGCAGTGCAGTGGTGTTCGGGCAGTGTAGGGTGTCGTGCTGAGGGGTGGTGTTTCAGGGTTTAGGGCAGTGCAGTGGTGTTCGGGCAGTGTAGGGTGTCGTGCTGAGGGGTGGTGTTTCAGGGTTTAGGGCAGTGCAGTGGTGTTTGGGCAGTGTAGGGGTCGTGCAGGGGGTGGTGTTTCAGGGTTTAGGGCAGTGCAGTGGTGTTCGGCCAGTGTAGGTGGTCTTGCTGGGGGTGGTGTTTCAGGCTTTAGTGCAGTGGTGTTCGGGCAGTGTAGGGGGTCTTGCTGGGGGTGGTGTTTCAGGGTTTAGGGCAGTGCAGTGGTGTTCGGGCAGTGTAGGGGGTCTTGCTGGGGCTGGTGTTTCAGGGTTTAGGGCAGTGCACTGGTGTTCGGGCAGTGTAGGGGGTCGTGCTGGGGCTGGTGTTTCAGGGTTTAGGGTAGTGCAGTGGTGTTCGGGCAGTGTAGGGGGTCGTGCTGGGGCTGGTGTTTCAGGGTTTAGGGCAGTGCAGTGGTTTTCGGGCAGTGTAGGCGGTCGTGCTGGGGGTGGTGTTTCAGGGTTTAGGGCAGTGCAGTGGTGTTCGGGCAGTGTACGGGGTTGTGCTGGGGCTGGTGTTTCAGGGTTCAGGGCAATGCAGTGGTGTTCGGGCAGTGTAGGGGGTCGTGCTGGGGGTGGTGTTTCAGGGTTTAGGGCAGTGCAGTGGTGTACGGGCAGTGTAGGGGGTCTTGCTGGGGGTGGTGTTTCAGGGTTTAGGGCAGTGGTGTTTGGGCAGTGTAGGGGGTCTTGCTGGGGGTAGTGTTTCGGGGTTTAGGGCAGTGCAGTGGTGTTCGTGCAGTGTAGGGGTCGTGCTGGGGGTGGTGTTTCAGGGTTTAGGGCAGTGCAGTAGTGTTCGGGCAGTGTAGGGGATCGTGCAGGGGTGGTGTTTCAGGGTTTAGGGCAGTGCAGTGGTGTTCGGGCAGTGTAGGGGGTCGTGCTGGGGGTGGTGTTTCAGGGTTTAGGGCAGTGCAGTGGTGTTCGGGCAGTGTAGGGGGTCGTGCAGGGGGTGGTGTTTCAGGGTTTAGGGCAGTGCAGTGTTGTTCGGGCAGTGTATGGGTCGTGCTGGGGCTGGTGTTTCAGGGTTTAGGGCAGTGCAGTGGTGTTCGGGCAGTGTAGGGGGTCTTGCTGGGGGTGGTGTTTCAGGGTTTATGGCAGTGCAGTGGTGTTCGGGCAGTGTAGGGGTCTTGCTGGGGGTAGTGTTTCAGGGTTTAGGGCAGTGCAGTTGTGTTCGGGCAGTGTAGGGGGTCTTGCTGGGGGTAGTGTTTCAGGGTTTAGGGCAGTGCAGTGGTGTTCGTGCAGTGTAGGGGGTCGTGCTGGGGATGGTGTTTCAGGGTTTAGGGCAGTAGTGTTCGGGCAGTGTAGGGGGTCATGCAGGGGGTGGTGTTTCAGGGTTTAGGGCAGTGCAGTGGTGTTCGGGCAGTGTAGGGGGTCGTGCTGGGGGTGGTATTTCAGGGTTTAGGGCAGTGCAGTGGTGTTCGGGCAGTGTAGGGGGTCGTGCTGGGGGTGGTGTTTCAGGGTTTAGGGCAGTGATGTTCGGGCAGTGTAGGGGTCTTGCTGGGGGTGATGTTTCAGGGTTTAGGGCAGTGCAGTGGTGTTCGGGCAGTGTAGGAGGTCTTGCTGGGGGTAGTGTTTCAGGGTTTAGGGCAGTGCAGTGGTGTTCGGGCAGTGTAGGGGTCATGCTGGGGGTGGTGTTTCAGGGTTTAGGGCAGTGCAGTGGTGTTCAGGCAGTGTAGGGGGTCGTGAAGGGGTGGTGTTTCAGGGTTTAGGGCAGTGCAGTGGTGTTCGGGCAGTGTAGGGGGTCGTGCTAGGGTATGTGTTTCAGGGTTTAGGGCAGTGCAGTGGTGTTCGGGCAGTGTAGGGGGTCGTGCAGGGGCTGGTGTTTCAGGGTTTAGGGCAGTGCAGTGGTGTTCGGGCAGTGTAGGGGGTCGTGCTGGGGGTAGTGTTTTAGGGTTTAGGGTAGTGCAGTGGTGCTTGTGTAGTGCTGGGGGTAGTGTTTTAGGGTTTAGGGTAGTGCAGTGGTGTTTGTGTAGTGTAGGGGGTCATGTTTTAGGGTAGTGCAGTGGTGTTTGGGTAGTGTAGGGGGTCGTGCTGGGGGTAGTGTTTTAGGATTTAGGTTAGTGCAGTGGTGTTTGGGTAGTGTAGGGGGTCGTGCTGGGGGTAGTGTTTTAGGGTTTAAGGTAGTGCAGTGGTGTTTGTGTAGTGTAGGGGGTCGTGCTGGGGGTAGTGTTTTAGGTTTTAGGGTAGTGCAGTGGTGCTTGTGTAGTGTAGGGGTCGTGCTGGGGGTAGTGTTTTAGGGTTTAGGGTAGTGCAGTGGTGTTTGTGTAGTGTAGGGGGTCATGTTTTAGGGTAGTGCAGTGGTGTTAGGGTAGTGTAGGGGGTCGTGCTGGGGTAGTGTTTTAGGATTTAGGTTAGTGCAGTGGTGTTGGGGTAGTGTTTTAGGGTTTAGGGTAGTGCAGTGGTGTTTGTGTAGTGTAGGGGGTCATGCTGGGGGTAGTGTTTTAGGGTTTAGGATAGTGCAGTGGTGCTTGTGTAGTGTAGGGGTCGTGCCTGGGTAGTGTTTTAGGGTTTAGGGTAGTGCAGTGGTGTTTTTGTAGTGTAGGGGGTCATGTTTTAAGATGCAACGCTCCAATACCTGACCAGTCTGCACTACATAAAACTGCAAAAAACTAAAATAAAAAGTGTTTTGCACACTTTTGTCATTGGGCTATATGTGGGCTACATCTGGGTAATATTTGTGCTACATTTGGGCTCTTTTTTCACTGGTGGCCATCTTGGAAGACTTCTTTGTTATGAAGTTTCCTAATTTCCTCATTTACTGCAGTCTCCTCAGTAGGAAATGCTTTCAGTTTTTTACTTTGATTCCATCAAGAAGGCATTCAGATGTGTCACACATTTGCCATAAATTCAGAATGTTATTACTCTAGTTGTTCATTAGATCACTGTAGTAAAGCTACTGCTCACCAAGGAGTTAACTGGAAGTCTACTGCTGGTATTGAAAGTGATTGTTTCAGTCTGCATGTCAGAATTTTCTAATGAAATAGAAGAGGATTTGAGATCTCACTTAAAACATGCACTAAATTTTCTTTTTGCAGCACTAACCATAATTTCTATGGCAAAATGAACCCCTCATTTTGTTCCTTTTTAAATTAAATGTTTTAAGTGTTACCAGTTTATTCCAATCAAGATGGCTTCAGGTGTGCCATACTTTTGTCATAAGTAAGGCTGTTAGCACTCTAGTTGTTCTTTAGAACACTCTGGGAAGCTGCAGTAGAACACAAAGGAATCAACTGACAGTCTCTGCCCTTGTTGGATGTACATGTTTTACTGAGAATGTCAGACTTCATTCTCACATGACTGAGAAAGATAATGTGAATTTACAGAAAATATGCTCTCATTTTAGCTTCTGGGGCACCTTCCAAAACTGTATGGGACAAGCATGTGAAAATAGTTTTCTCTCAAACATGATTCATGATATCCCAGCAGAAGGTTTTTCACAGGGTAAAATCACCTTAGAACACACCACAATTCCTGAAATTAGTATGGTACCATCAACAAATGAATTCTAATGTAACTAAAGTCTGTTATCACCCTTTATAGTTCTCCTTTTGGTAACCCTCAAAATCTTCGATTCACTACAATGCATTTCAATGGTACTATCATTTATATTGGTCCCAAGATGGCTGCCAGCAATTCCAGGATGAAGTGCTGACAGCCAATCAGATCTCACGATGACATGTGTGGTTAGGCTCCGCCCAGATATATATGTGTTTTTACTTTTGATTTTCTCAGCAACTACTGAACGGATTTACACCATTTAACAAAAAGGGTTCTTTCTGAACCAAGAACTACCTCTTTGCCAAATTTGGTGTAATTCCGTTCAGCAGTTCGGGCTGTAGCCGTGTCTAAAGTTTCCTATGGGAAAATGAATGGGGAAAACACGTTTTGGGACCCCCCTTTTTTCTCGGCCCCCGCTTGACGAATCACCAAGAGACTTTCAGGGTAGGAGCGGACCGGAGCGGGCCATAAAGTTTGAAAATTTCGCGAAGATTCGTCAACCGACGCAAGAGTTATTTCAAATAGAATGTCGCGGATTTCCTATGGAAAATAGGTCCTAACTATAACTATCTACTGGCGACCGCCAGTAGATAATATATATATATATATATATATATATATATATATATATATATATAATATTCCGTTTCGACAAATTCCTTCAATCAAAGGAAAAGACCAGCACTCCAGAAGTTTAAATCCACTCGAACTTTTTATTATTTCAGTGATGGCATATCTACACGTTTCAGCCGCCGCCTGCAGCCTTGGTCACGATAGTGAGCCATATTCTTTTCTGTTTTTAAATACATATCACTTTACGCGACAAATGACGGGCAAAGGACAAAAGGTTTACATAGAAAGAGCACAGTTCAAACATGTGAATGTGAGGTATTGGGGTCATCAAGTTTAGGCGCCATCTTAGAACATGTTTGTTTTGTTTTATGCTACTCACAAGTGACAACATTTTCACATTCCTATATTAGTAGTAATTACCGTTGTACACAAGGATCTATTCTTGATCATACCTTATGCATAAATTACAAACGATAAAATACAATATTACAATATAAATATGGCATCATAAATAACAGTTTTAAAACCTGAAGTTTGAAAAATAGAAATGGGACAGTTCCCCTTCTCCCACAAAAAGTGCCTTAGTGCTTCAAATTGAAAAACATTTCTATTGCACATAGTGGAAATATTTGTTCTATTTGGTTTTCCATTATTTGTAATACAACTTACATTCTCTGTATTTATATATCAGAGAACTTCAGGAGTGTGAAATAATGGTTTTACAATTAAGATGGGAAGAGACAAGTGTCAAGTCCTGTTCTCAATAAAGTGCATAGTGCTAGATGTTTATTAGGCTGCCTTAATTTATGCAACCATTATTTTAAATGGGTTACCCTCATCTTTATACCTCTCATATATAAAGTGCTAGTGACTAATTAATGTATTACCTTCATACATAAAAATCATTAAAGTGCAAGTGCTGTGCATTAATTATTAAAGTGCTAGTGCTAATATCCTCATTCTAAAAAGATTTTTTTATGTAAAACAACTAAAAGTTGGCTTCCTTGAGTGTGCAGTTTTGTACAGCTTTATTTAATAAAGGCATGTGTACAAATCCTCGTCCACATTAAGTCCTTTCGGCTCTTTGCTGTCTAATTCTAAGATGTAATGGGTTTCCAATTTCCTTAATTCTTTCTCTCTATTGCCTCCTCTTTTCTTTTTGGGTACTTTCGGTATACAGCTATAACGCAGTAAAATGGGATCACTTTGGTGTTGTTTCTCAAAGTGTCTAGCCACAGGATAGCTGCGATCGTTATTACTTATTGCTCTCCTGTGTTTGAGGATCCTTTTATGGACTGGTAACGTAGTACTCCCCACATAGGTTTTTTCGCATGGGCACTTTAAGATGTAGACTACGTAACTTGACTTACAGGTTAAAAATCCTCGTATTCTTATAGTTTTGTTAAAACCCGTTTTAAAATTGGATAGATTTTCCCCATTCTGGCAGGCTTTACATTTTAGACATTTTTTAAAACCTTCTTTTGCTGAAACCAAGTTTGTCTACCAGGTCTTTCACTGTATTCACTAGTCACCATATTGTCTCTCAAGGACTTCGATTTTTTTATAGGTTATTTCTGGATACTTTTTAACTTGTGTTCCTATTACAGGGTCACATTTAATAAAGTGCCAGTGCTTTTTTTAAATTAACCTCATTTCCTCATGTTTCGTGTTATATGTTGTTATAAACCTATGAGTATTCTCTTCCTGACTCAATTTGTTCTTCTTCACAGCAGTTTTAGATGGCTTGAATAAAGGTTTTTCTCTAGTTAACTTCCTAGCTTTTTGAGAGGCATTTTCCAAAATTTTAGTTGTATAGCCTCTCTGTAAAAACCTAGTCGTCATTTCTTTCTCCACACTTAAATAATCTTCCATGGTGCTACAAGTTCTTCGTGCCCTATAGAATTCACCAAATGGAATGCTTCTGATAAGGGGGGCTGGGTGTGAGCTAGCAGCATGAAGTATTGTATTTCCAGCCGTATGCTTTCTAAAAACCGTAGTTTCCAGCCTATCTCCCCTCACCACCACTCTGACATCTAGAAAATTGATGGTATTTTTACTATGGTGTCCCACAAAATTCAAGTTTAGCATGTTCTTATTTAAATAATCAATGAATAGCTCAATATCTGCTTCTGTGCCCTGCCACAGCACAAAAACATCATTGATGAATCGTAGCCAAACCAGGACATTCTCTGCCCAGTGTTCCAATTCTGGCCCTCCGAGCACCCGTTCCTCCCACCAGCCAAGATGTAAATTAGCATAACTGGGGGGCGAAGCAGGTGCCCATCGCCGTCCCCTGCTCCTGTTGGAACAACTCATTGCCGAACATAAAAATGTTCTTAGTAAGGCACCATTCCATCATTTCAACCAACATGTCATTCTGTGCAGCAAATCTTATTGGTCTTGTTTTTAAGAAATACTGCGCAGCTCTCAAGCCATCTGAATGCTTTATACTTGTGTAGAGTGTTGAAATGTCTAGAGTTACCAGTACCATATTGGCAACCCATCTTACATCATAAATATGTTTAAGAAAATCAGCCGAGTCTCTTATGTATGATGGGAGTGTCTTTACGATAGGATTGAGAAAAAAATCAATATCTTTAGAAGTATTCTCAAACATGCTGTTACAGGAAGAGATAATCGGTCTACCAGGTGGATTTAAAATGTCCTTGTGGACCTTAGGTATCATGTAGAATACCGGAGTTACCGGGTTTTCTTGCTTTATAAATTTGTACTTGTCCCAGCTCAATAGGTTTTGTTCTTTCCATTCTTTCAGTCTTTCGGAGTAGAGGAAGATCACATTCTCATATTCTGTTGGTGTAATTCTTTTATAACATTCCATGTTGCTTAGTTGTTTTAAAGCTTCTTTTTTGTAGAGGTCCCTCCCCCAAAGGACTACATTCCCACCTTTATCTGATGGTTCCACAAGGATTCCTTCTTCCTTTTTGATTTTTCCTAGGACCTTATGGATGCGCATCTCTCTAGGATCCATTTTTCTTTTTTGATCCCCCATATTTTGATATAGCCTCCGTAAATTTCCTACTACTTTTTCAGAGAATATATCAATATTATCTCTTGCCATTTGGGGTATATATCTTGACATTGGACGAAAAGGTGTTCGATCTCCACTATTAGAGGATGATGTTATAATATGGACGAGGATTTGTTCACATTTCTTTATTAAATAAAGCTGTACAAAACTGCACACTCAAGGAAGCCAACTTTTAGTTGTTTTATATAAAAAAATCTTTTTAGAATGAGGATATTAGCACTAGCACTTTAATAATTAATGCACAGCACTTGCACTTTAATGATTTTTATGTATGAAGGTAATACATTAATTAGTCACTAGCACTTTATAAATGAGAGGTATAAAGATGAGGGTAATCCATTTAAAATAATGGTTGTATAAATTAAGGCAGCCTAATGAACATCTAGCACTATGCACTTTATTGAGAACAGGACTTGACACTTGTCTCTTCCCATTTTAATTGTAAAATCATTATTTCACACTCCTGAAGTTCTCTGATATATAAATACAGAGAATGTAAGTTGTATTACAAATAATGGAAAACCAAATAGAGCAAATATTTCCACTATGTGCAATAGAAATGTTTTTCAATTTGAAGCACTAAGGCACTTTTTGTGGGAGAAGGGGAACTGTCCCATTTCTATTTTTCAAACTTGAGGTTTTAAAACTGTTATTTATGATGCCATATTTATATTGTAATATTGTATTTTATTGTTTGTAATTTATGCATAAGGTATGATCAAGAATAGATCCTTGTGTACAACGGTAATTACTACTAATATAGGAATGTGAAAATGTTGTCACTTGCGAGTAGCATAAAACAAAACAAACATGTACTAAGATGGCGCCTAAACTTGATGACCCCAATACCTCACATTCACATGTTTGAACTGTCCTCTTTCTATGTAAACCTTTTGTCCTTTGCCCGTCATTTGTCGAGTAAAGTGATATGTATTTAAAAACAGAAAAGAATATGGCTCACTATCGTGACCAAGGCTGCAGGCGGCGGCCGAAACGCGTAGATATGCCATCACTGAAATAATAAAAAGTTCGGGTGGATTTAAACTTCTGGAGTGCTGGTCTTTTCCTTTGATTGAAGGAATTTGTCGAAACGGAATACAATAGAGACGTGGCGGGCGTCTCTCTACCAGCACCACCGGCGTTTGGCAAGCACGCCAGGAAACTGCCAAAAGGATGATTTTTATATATATATATATATATATATATATATATATATTTCACTGGAAAAGCAAAGGTTAAAGTGACATTATAGTTAGGTGTTGAAATGAGACAAGAACTAACATTAAAAAAAAACTAAAACCACTGGAATTCAACAGTTATAGTTTATCCAAATAACTATCAGTTGAGCTCCCATCAAGCACTTCTTAGCCCTCAGATATTACATCACTCATGACATACATACCCAACCCCCCATTCGCCCTCATTCTCCATGGCCCATCACCTTTTTTTGCTTTACATTTTTTGACGGGATGCGGTATTTATTAATATTTTGAACAATGTTAGTCTTTACATCTAACAAGTGATGTCATTTAACGTGCCATGAGTGATGTAATATTTGAGGTCATAAGCAGTGTCCTAGGGCTACAGCAAGATTCAAGAAACGGGCACAGGTTTGCTGCACGAGGGCTCATGTGGCATAAGGAATGCGAAGGTTCGAGAAACTGGCACAGGTTTGCTGCACGAGGGCTCATGTGGCATAAGGAATGCGAAGGTTCGAGAAACGGGCACAGGTTTGCTGCACGAGGGCTCATGTGGCATAAGGAATGCGAAGGTTCGAGAAACGGGCACAGGTTTGCTGCACGAGGGCTCATGTGGCATAAGGAATGCGAATGTTCGAGAAACAGGCACAGGATTACTGCACGAGGGCTAATGTGGCATAAGGAATGCGAAGATTCAAGAAACAGGCACAGGATTACTACACAAGGGCTAATGTGGCATAAGGAATGCAAAGGTTCAAGAAACAGGCACAGGATTACTACACAAGGGTTAATGTGGCATAAGGAATGCGAAGGTTCAAGAAACAGGCACAGGATTACTACACAAGGGCTAATGTGGCATAAGGAATGCAAAGGTTCAAGAAACAGGCGCAGGATTACTGCATGAGGGCTCATGTGGCATAAGGAATGCGAATGTTCGAGAAACAGGCGCAGGATTACTGCACAAGGGCTAGGGTGGCATAAGGAATGCGAAGGTTCAAGAAACAGGTGCAGGATTACTGCACAATTGCTAGGGTGGCATAAGGAATGCGAATGTTCAAGAAACAGGCGCAGGATTACTGCACAAGGGCTAGGGTGGCATAAGGAATGCGAATGTTCGAGAAACAGGTGCAGGATTACTGCACAAGGGCTAGGGTGGCATAAGGAATGCGAAGGTTCAAGAAACAAGCACAGGATTACTGCACAAGGACTAGGGTGGCATAAGGAATGCGAAGGTTCAAGAAACAGGCACAGGATTACTGCACAAGGGCTCATGTGGCATAAGGAATGTGAATGTTCGAGAAACAGGCGCAGGATTACTGCACAAGGGCTAATGTGGCATAGGTAATACGAAGGTTCAAGAAACAGAAGCACAAGGCCTGAATCGGCATAAGGAATGTGAAGGTTCAAGAAAAGGGTTAAAGGATTACTGCTCAATGGCCAGAGCGGCATGAGGAATATGAAGGTTCAAGAAAGAGGCAGCAGGATTACTGCATGAGGACTAGGGTGGCATAAGGAATGCGAAGGTTAAAAAAACAGGCAACAAGGCTACAGGATTACTGCACGAAGTATAGATCGGCATAAGGAATATGAAGGTTCATGAAACAGGCAACAAGGCTACAGGATTACTGCACGAAGGATAGATCGGCATAAGGAATATGAAGGTTCAAGAAACAGGCAGCGGGATTACTGCACGAGGGCTCAGGTGGCATAAGGAACGCGAAGGTTAAAAAAACAGGCAATGAGGCTACAGGATTACTGCACGAAGGATAGATCGACATAAGGAATATGAAGGTTAAAAAAACAGGCAGCGGGATTACTGCACAAGGGTTAGAGCGGTGCAAGGATTCACAAACTGCTACGTATCCTCCAGCTTTGGAACTGCACCAGCTCCAATGCAAGACCTTCAGGAGTCAAAGAGCTGCTCTTGCAACACACTAGGCAGGCAGAAGCGGCCAACACGGGTTACACAAGTGATCAGTGCAAACAAGCAATGTCACCAGAAAGCAGTGTCACCAGAGACAGACATTCTGCCCAGTCTTTCCTGTAGCTTCTTTGGCAGGAATGGGGCACAATGGCACCAAAAGAGAAGGGTGCAAGGGAGTTAAGGAATACATGGCATAAAGCTTCATCAAACCCCAGCACATGCTGACCCCCAAAGCTCCCCTATTTGGCCTGCACCTAGTAGTGGCGTCTCTTTCAGGCTGATTTCTTGACTCACCCAAATAAAGACTAGATGTGCATGAAGTTGCATAGCTTTTTCTCTGCAAAGGTTAGAAACGTTTAATGTACAAAATTAAAAATCTGTAAAAGTAGATTTTGCGGTGAAAAATGCCCCAAAAATTCACTATTTGTGTGATAATTCTCTTGAACAAAAGTTTTTGTCGTAAAATTCTTCTGCACGTGAAGTTTACAGAACTTTGCTACCTTCACGTAATGCACAATTCATAAACGTGTCAAATCTTTGGAGGCTAAATTAAAATGTTAAAGGGAACATGCAGGTATCTGTAACTTTAGATCACTTGGTTTAGCTCAGGCAGTTCCATCCCCAGAGAGACAGCACTGTGCGTTGCTCGTTTGCCAGCGAACTAATGGGATTATCCAAGAGGAAATCAGAGCTCATCCCACGAGCTCAAATTCACTCTGCGCCGCTTTCCTTTGTGACGTGCCTCGGTGGAATACGCAGGGCTTCCAATGGGCTTCAGTGCACCCAATCAGAATGCTCTATTGTGGGGATACTGATGTCAGGGGGGATGCAGGCTGGTTTAGCTGCTCTACAGAACTTTGTTTAGCAATCGGTGCAGCTGGCAAGTTAAAGTCGGGGCATTGGTGTGGGGGGGGGCGGGAGGGAGTGGGAAGTGGTCTGAAACGATCAAAGAGGGAGCACACGTTACTTATCTGTGACTATGCTTTGCCCATCCTTGTGGTGTATTCAGATGAATAGCTAAGCATGAGTTGTCTGCCCTGCGGTTGATCCAGCCAGTTGGACTTACCCCAACCAGGGCAATAAGCGTAATCCACTTACCTTGGTACAGCGAAACCTCGTGCACATACGGCGATAGTATATATCTTCTTATATGTTTATTAAGGGGCAGTGCTTTGAAAACCAACATTTCATGGGCGTGTTTTTTCTACTATCATACATGTCGTAGTTCTGATGTCATTTACAAACCACTCGTCCTTGGTTTATTATGACGCTAGAACTCTGCGATGGGATTACAAATCCAGAGTACACGGGTATCTGCTATGTATCTCTCTGCGATATGACATATCATAATTCTGTGGTGTGGTGTGGTGCGACACTCGTGCATTATTTGGGTTAAACCACTGATAATGTCCCTTGTCTTGAAATTCCCATGGGATGCTCCTGCCTCAGTGACGTGTAGGTGTCCAACCAAGAGAAGGACCGATGATCCTCACCTCTAGGTCTATGTCCAACCAAGAGAAGGACCGATGATCCTCACCTCTAGGTCTATGTCCAACCAAGCTGACTGGCAGACGTTGAACGATATTCGGGGCAGTCTTACCTGTCCCATCTCACCAGATGAGCAGCTGGATACCCATGGGTATGCGCGCACCTGAAATCGAGAGGGATGTGGTGGGGGTGAGGATCAGGTACCAGTGCCTGTGACCTCTGGTGACCCAGACACCGGATCCAGGCTGCTTCCATCGCGCCACAAAGACAAGGATTACATCTCTCTACGACCTTGTATTACAGCCTTCGAGGCTGTAAGTAAGGCTCGGAGGTGCCAGTGCGGCGCGTTACCTCTAAAGGGACCCTAGTAATGGATCTCGGGTGTCCACCTGTCCTTCCGCCTCTGCTCCATGAAAGGAAGACGACCCCCCAGCCTAGCGGATCAGAAACCATCTGTGCTCTTTACCTACACAGCCTGGAAACCCAACACGACCTACCTCAGGGAGCACAACACTGCTCGATGAACTCTGGCATGACCTCCCAGAAGTAGCTCTGCTTTTTAAGAAATTGGTCCAGCATATGGCAGCCGGTAAGATAGCTCAGTGAGCTATTTGCCTGCTGTAAGACTGGTGCACAATGTGTCCGATCTGGACATGTGGAAGGTGAAGACCCTGGCTTCTTTTTCATTAACTCGGAATGCTTAGCCCAAGTGGCAGCAGGGCCAGCTGACCGGTGAGGCCAGTATTCAGGAGCCCTGCTTACAGAGGACCTCCAGACAGTGTTTCAGGCTGCTAATCCTCGAGGGACTACTCCATACGCTGATATTTAGAAAAGTATCCTGGAAAGGTTAGTGGTTGACAGTGAGACTTACCAAATTAGATTGAGATTCATTAAGGAAGGCGTTGATGAAACCCCCAGAGCCCTGTAGTATAGGGTGAGAGATAAGACGGACAGGTTGCTTAACACAGAAAACGCCATCAAGGAGGAAATCATGGAAAAAATGTATCTGGAACAATTCCTAGCTTCTTTTCATCTCCCTATCCAGAAGTGGGTACGGCAACATGGTAATGTAACCCTAGAGACAGCCAGTGGCGACTCCTCCGCGAAGGCGGAGGAGCGTTGTCCCACTGCTTGTAAGCAATGTGATGAAAGGAAAAATACAATGATAATAACTTGTTGATATTATCATTTTACTGTTTCCAGCTGCTTTGCGGGCGGGTGGGCAACGGGGCTGCTCTGCTCTCAAAGCAGGGAAGGAGTGGATGGACCACTCCATGTGGGCATGAATGCTTGTCCGGCCCTCTTGGGCCTGCCAAACATTCATACGCACTTTGCATGTTTTCCACACAGGCTGCATTACAGCCTGGGTGGAGAACATGCCCAGGCCCCCCATTCCCTGGCTGAGCGCCGAACCACGGTGCTTAGACCAATAACTATGCTGCATTGCAGCATTGTGATTGGTCAGGGGAGCCTGGGTGCTTACCAATTACAATGCTGCATTGCAGTGTTGTGATTGGTCAGGGGGGCCTGGGTGTGCTTCCTGGTTGCTGTTGGGCCCGAGTTTGTTGGAAGAGAGACTGAGCAGAGACGCGGGATGTGGCAATAAGGTAAGTGTTTTTTTTGTTTTTTCTATTTACATTCCCCTTCCTCCTCTTGCCTCTCGCCCCTCCCTCTCCCTTACCCCCTGCCCGCCACCACTGGAGACAGCAGTAGAGATTGCTTGTGATTATAGTAATGCTCAAGAGTCCTCTAAAGGACGAGAGAACAGTGGGTGGAGAGGCAAGTGTCCTGGCATACTGAGAATTGTGAAACAGGGAAGCTCACGGAAACCGAAGGGAGTACCCATAGTGCCTGGGCCCAGTCACCGACCTATACAACAGGGGCCTCAATGTTATAACTGTGGTGAAATGGGACACATTGCCTGGCTATTCCAAAAAAGGAAGAACCAACGGAAATCGGAGTAGCAAGATCCTCTTGGTATACAACTTCGGGAACCAAACCATCCTACCTTTGTTTAATGAAGGTTAACAGGGACCCTGTCCCAGCACATCTAGATACCGGATGTCACCAGAGTGTTATTAGGCCACAGGTCATCCCCGGTGGACCCCCCAATCAACTGGGGCAGGAAACCTACAGTGCGTCCACGGGCACAAGAAGAACTATCCTGTTGCTGAGCATACTTTACAACACGAAAATGACTCGAGCGTGCCTCTACAAGTAGGGATGATACCCCAGCTCCCAGAACCTCTCAATGAGGGTACTGATTACCCAAACCTAGAAAACCTAGTCTGGGAAACCTAGAAAGAGGGAGAGTCTTGGTGGAAGACAACCCCATTCGCCCAAATTGAAGATGAAGAGTGGCCTGTTCCAAAGGAACGGAAAAGTAGGAAACAAAGCAAAGCAGAAAAACACAAAATATCAAGAGCGATGCCAGTCTATCAGGAAGACTATATCTGGGAATCCGATAGAAGTTTTCTGGCAGCCCAAAGTGAAGTACCCCAGTTTTGAGAGGCATGGAATGTAGCTAAGTAAGAAGATGGTCCTCATAGGGTAAGTCCCAAGTTTTTCACACAACAAGGTTTATTATATCACAAAGGGGGAGATACCCAGCCTAAGCAATTACTCAGTCCTACTCCCTTTAGAGATAAAGTTCTGTTCTTGGCCCATAGTCATTTAATACAAGGGAACTTTGGCCCAAAGAAGACAGAGAAAGCAATACTAGGATGCTTTTATTGGCCAAGAATCTACAGTCATATGAAGAAATACTGTAGGGAATGCCCAGTTTGTCAAAAGCAAAGTCGAGCTACACCAAGTAAGGCCCCCTTACTACCCTTACCGATAATTGAGGAACTCTTTTCCTGTGAGGGGATGCACATTATTGGTCCATTGATACCATCTAGTAGTGGGTTTTACGATGTTTTGGTAGACTATGCCACATTTTATCCTGAGGCTATTCCCATACGCCACCCTACCACTACCCTTATTGCAAAAACTATGATTAAATTCTTCTCATGGGTCGGATTTCCACGAGAAATATTGACGGACCAGGGAACCCCTTTTACCTCCAAATTAATGAAACAGATATGTGAGCAACTGAGGAATAAACAAATCCGTACAGCTGCTTACCATCCTCAAACGGATGGTCTGGTAGAGCGGTATAATGCCACATTGAAAACTACTTTAAAAAAAACTTTCAGATCTAGAAGCACAAAAGTGGGAACAGATGTTACCACTGGCTCTCTTTGCTAGTAGATGCCAAGAACAAAGCATTACAGGGTTCTCGCCATTTAAATTGGTATTTCAACGCAAACCTCGTACTCTGTTAGATATGGTCAGAGAGTCCTGGGAGCAAGAAAAAGATGATTCAACCCTTGCTAGAATATGTGACAGGACTCAAAACACACTTGAATCAGATTAGAGAAATGACAAAAAAATATTTAGAACATGCTCAACAGGCACACAAAAAAAAATATGATAAACGGGCAAAACTCTGAGAATTTAAGGCCAGAGATTTAGTATTGTTAATGTTGCCCTCTTCTGACAATAAAATGATGTGCCAATGGCAAGGACCCTTTGTGGCTTTAGAGCGAGTCACACCAGTCACATACAAAATAGAACTAGACAAAGAGAAAAAGGAATCACAGATTTATCATGTGAATGTATTAAAGAAATGGGACGGCCAACGCCCAGCCCTCTTAGGTTCCCTTTCTGAAGAACCTGATGTAATCAAGACATGTATAAACCCTGATTTTAAAAGGAAACAACAAGAGTTGCTCGAACAATTACAGTCATATAAGAGGGTATTTTCTACCACCTGGGAAGGACCCATATGATTTATCATTCGATTAATACTAAGCCAGGGAAAAAAAGTTACATTGAACCCTCATAGGATACCTCAGGCCCATAGGAAAGCCATTGAAGAAGAGGTACAATCAATGCTAAAATTGGGAATTATTGAGCCATCAACGAGTGAATGGGATTCCCCTATTGTCCTAGTCCCAAAACCCAATGGCTCAATACTTTTTTGTATTGACTTTAGGGAGGTGAATAAAATATCTAAATTCGACACCTACCCCATTCCCAGAGTTGACAAAATCCCAAAGACAAAGAAAAAAACTGCTTTCTCCACTCCAGGGGGTTATATCAATTCACTGGGGCTCCGGTGACTTTTCAACCAATGATGAATATATTATTAGGATCCCACCAAGCCTATACTGCGGCTTATATTGATGATATTGTCATCTACAAACCTACCTGGGAAACTCATGCCCAGCAGTTAGGAAAGGTCCTTCAAACATTGGATTCCACAAGGCTCAAGGTAAACCCAAAGAAAATCCCTTAAGCAGCAAGTCAGGTAAAATATGAAGGTTACCTGTTAGGAGAAGGATTGATACAACCCCAGGAAGAGAAGGTCACAGCTATTCATAATGTGCCTTTTCCAAAGACAAAAAGAGATCTTAGTGCCTCCCTTGGATTGATAGGCTATTCTGAGCGATTTATACTACATTTTTTGCAATTAGGTACCCCTTTAACTGATCGCTTGAAAAAGGGTAAGGAAGCTGAAGTGAAGTTACGTTATCCCTCCCAGACAATATTAGATGCTTTCTGTGAGCTAAAGAATGCCCTCACCTCTGACCCCGTCCTTCATAGTACTGATTTTACACAACCATTAATCCTACAAACTGATGCCTCTGGAGTAGAACTGGGTGCAGTTCTATCCCAGACAGATAGAGAGGGAATTGAAAAACCCATTAAGTATATTAGCCAGAAACTATTTCCCTGCTAAAAGAATTTTGCAACAATAGAAAAAGAAGCTTTAGCCATGAAATAGGCTAAAGAAGCCCTTCGATATTATCTTGAAGGTCGAAAATTCACCTTGTACACTGACCATGTCCCTCTTGAGTGGATGTCTCGTAATAAAAGTAATAATCCACGCATTCTACGCTGGTTCTTGGCCCTACAACCCTTCCTTTTCAAAACCAAGCATTGTAAGGGGAAGGAACAGATAAATGCTGACTTTTTATCCCGATACGCAGCAGATCCATTACTTCAATGAAGAAGGTAGGGGTGGAGGTACGTGAAGGGACCCCCTCCTGCACCCTCTCCTTACCTGACAAACGTGACCGCAGGCCCCTCCACATCACATACGAACATCACGTATGAGGGCACCTGAAAAAGAAAAAGGACAAAAGATTTGAAGGAAGACGGGAAAGAGACATTAACTCTAAAACACTGACGACAGGAGGAGGGGGCGGGGCCAAGCGAATAAAAAGAAAGACGGATTGGATGGTGGGCTCGAGAGGAACATCAGGAAGCATTTCAGAAAAGGGGCAGGCAAACACGGGAGGTGGAGAGAGAGAGCGGCAACCGTGGGATGGAGACGGGGAGGAGAGAAAAGCACGGCAACCACAGGACAGAGAGAAGGAGGAGAGCAATGTGAACGGCCATGAGATCTAGGAGACAAAGGGACCCGCTGCGGATACGGTGACCAAACAAGACGCAGAGAGCTAGTCCGAAAAGTGGTGGACGCCGCCAGATGTGATGCAGCACCCTGACACAACTCTGGAGAGTTGTGGCTTGCGCGGTGCATGACTGGGTCTGAAACCGGCTGAAAAAGGGTGGGGAAGAAAGAGAGAAGCCCGAGAGTAGGGCGACTAGACATTTTATAGTGACCTTGGCAATTTTCTTTCCTTATTCCTCATAAACACTTATTATCTTTCCTTTGTGGTGACTAAGAAAGTAGTGCCAATGCCCTGACACTTTATGCTTTAGGGCCAGAATAATTAGTGTATTTCACTATAGAGGGAAAGAGAGGGCGAGGTACCTGCACGCTGAGACACAGGGGTTTTGGAGCCGGTGAGCTTGACTTCCAAAGACCGAATACTTACCGCTTTCTTTCTACTCCTTTGTTCGAGGGTGTTGACGGCAACATCCATCTTTGGGCCCTGGAAAGGAAGAGTGGGAAAAACTATTACTACGCCTGTCAAGTGTTCTACAGGACCCCACCATTGGATCCATGGACTCATAAATATATCTGTCAAACAGTGTCCTGTATAATCCTTGGTCAATAAACAGTCAAGATTAATAAACTAACAAAGCCTCTGAAGCCATATTTCTGCCCTTCCCTCCCACATCACCCAGGATATGTTGATACTGATTTTAATAAAATGAGGTAGTAGAAGTGGACAAGCAATGGCAAATGCAATGGGTCTGCCTTGTGACTAAAAATCCCTAGGTGCTTTTATCCGTGCAGTCACTCATCCATCTGCGCATTCACTCAGTCACTCATCATCCATGCTTCAGTCACCCATTCTTACACTCATGCATCTATTTATCCACCCATTGACTCATTCGACCACTTGCCCATCGACAATACAACACTTACAAACTCATCCGTCAATGAAGAGGCCCGTTCAGTTATCAGCAGATGTACTAACTTTTCTGCTAGTCTGTGAGGGGCATGAGAGTGTTTTCAGTAGTGTGTGACTGATATCTGTGAGGGCTGTGAGAGTGATGTTGGTAATGTGAGACTGCTAGAGAGTAAGGAGCTTGATTTCTGTCAGTAATGTGAGGGGTGTGAGGGCGCTTCCTGTAGTGTGTGGTTATAAAGGTGTTGTCTTTGCTATCACCAAGCACCAGTAAGAATAATGAACAGATTATCTGCCCCTTTCCCAGACCCCCAGAGTGCTTGCAGATTCAAATCCCATCAGGTCCACTCAGACTTTCATCTTCCTGTCCTCTATAAAAGGAGTACAATTAACGCTCTGGGACGCCCTCACGGCCGTGGTGAGGGGGGACTGTATAGCAATAGCCTTGCGATTAAACAGGGATAGGAAAGCTAAGCGCATAGAGTTAGAGCTACAGGTGAGGAAACTAGAAGAGTCACACAGATACATCGCCAACTCACAACGCTTAGAAAACAGCTTAGAGCATTAGACATGGACCTGGCAGAATACGCTCTACTCCGCACAAAATAAAGATACTATGCAGGAGGAAACAAAGCAGGAAGAATGTTAGCGCATAAGCTACGAGCACAGACACATAAACAGCGTATCTCCCAGATACTAGACCACGCTTCTCGTTCCCTAGTAAGAGACTCAGAAATAGCTTCGGAATTCTACCGGTTTTACGCTCCGCTCTATAGGGCAGACCCGCTCTCTTACCCCGACTGTGCCCTCGTTGCAAAGCTCCCGGACCATGTGGCGGCTGCATTGGAATCGTATATCACATCCCAAGAAGTGCTTGATGCCATGAAGAAACTTAAGCTAGATAAAGCTCCAGGCAACGGCGGGTTCACAGAGACATTCTATAAAATGTTTGTCACCCGGCTGTCCCCTGTCCTGGCCCGCCTATACAATTCCTTTAGTATAGAGAGAGCCCTTGCCGAATCCATGAAATCAGCCACTATAATAGTTTTACCAAAGCCGGGGAAGGACCCCCAACTCTGCGCCTCATACCACCCCATATCTGTGTTGAATGTTGATGCAAAACTATTCACTGGGATAATGGCAACTAGACTGGGTCGTCTTATACCGGGTCTGATTGATCAGGATCAATCCGGTTTTATCCCTGGGCGCATGTGCGGAGACAACACCAAGCATGTGTTTTTGTATTTACTTTATTTCGACATCTTGTCATAAAAGTTCCTCTACAATGTGCATATTACGGCATTATATAATACAATAAAATGCATAAATTAATCACGAGCCTAATAAGATCAATAAAAGATGGCCAACAATATTATTTGAAGTAGTGGCCATATATAAAATATACATCCATACAATAAAATGTTACAGTAAATACAATAAATTATATCCTTGTAAGCCTCCACTCCTCAAAATCGCCAGGCAGTGTTACATGTTGGTGGCCATAAATGCTGTGTACAATAGAAAGGTAAAAATGCTACTGCATAATGCATTAGATTTAGCTGTGTAAACCACTATTGCTTGGATACTAAAGATCTCGTGACCTGTTAAAATCATTATTTAAAATCATTTGTCATTAACCCTCTGGGCCCTACTTCTAATACCCCACATTTGGCCCAGGAACTTTGCCACCGCACACAAAACAGTGGCCTGGCATCGGACTTCAGGATTCTCAGCGCAGTCCTATAGTTGTCGATTCCCAACTGCTTGCAGATCGGGGTCATCCAGTTTTTTCTTGACGAGGCATACAGCGTACAAGCAAATATTACATGGGCTAAAGTTTCTTGATAGTTTTTGCAACCAGGGCAACTACGTATGGGCTCAGTACCGCTGTTTCATTTTCCAGTGAAGTCATGCAAGGGCAGGGTGCCAAACCTAAACTGGATATATAGTTTCCTGTCCCTTGGAAGTTCTATGAGATCTAAATAACCTTCCAGGGAGATCCAGTTTATGGGCCATAAAGTCTAAGGTAAGCTTCCCCCATGCCCTGCTGCTAAGTTCCCCCTGAATTACCCACTCCCAATAGGATTCCTTTACTTCACATTTCCGGGGGACTAAAGAGGGGTCATTGACTTCCCAGATATCCCCCAACCCAATAGCCATAAGCAAATTCTTGACGCCTCTTAGCCAGCTAATTGTATTAGCAGTATCCCTGCATTTTACATCCTCCAAAGCACGGGCATACGGCAATGTAGGAAAGTGGGTTTCTGTTGCAGTAACTCCCCCACTTTGTGCCAGATTTCTGATGCACTTTGACTTGATGTCCCCTGGGTCCCTGCCAATCAGGTTCCCAGGGCCTGTGTTCTTTCCCAAAACTGTAATATATATATGAGAAACCTCCCACTCGACCTACATCAGTTCGCCAATGGCTAAACCTAGCTCGTCGGGCCTTCCCTTGCTAAAGTAATCATTTGATTCAACAGTAATGCATTTATTTATATCTTTATTTATTGCAAATCCTTTTTTTTAAGTATAAAACATTTTTGGGGGATTATCATATACTTTTTGTATTTTAAAACATGAAGAAACAATTTTAGTGTTCATATATACAGTGCAATTCATAAATCATTCATGGTTGATTCAGCATAATGTAAATCTTTCCTGTAATGAAAAAAAACCCTAATTTTGCATGTCCCCATATTGTGATACAAACCATCATCACATCACATCACACCTCGCATTCCATCTCATCCTAACATACCAAGCACACACATTCACACATCAAATACATCCCTAGTCCAGCTTTGGTTGGCATGCTAAAGAACTCATGGCGAGAGCTCTTCACATATGTCCATGGGTATGCTGCCAGCTGGAGATCCAACAGGCCGACGTACGTTTCAGTGGATCTGGGATACTTAAATCCACCTTCTTCAGGACCGCGTACTTTTGTTAATTTGTGTAGCGGAGGTAAGATGGGGAATCAGTGAATCAAGTTGGCTTTATACTCAAAGGTAAGCGCACATATGCCGGAAATATAGGCACATCTGGGGCCTGCTCCTCTATTGCGAGTATGGCTCTCTCTGTGGTGCCACTAGCGTCTATGTGCGCTTATGGGTTTGTTTTAAGGCTCATGAAGGCAGCTTCCAATATGGTTAATCATTTGTTAGTCCATTATGTCGCATATAGCACTGACTGAGCTGGGCACTTGGCACACAATGTCCAGATATTGGTCTGGGTACCAATTCTTTATACTTCTATGGTTCTTTCGGTCCAGGACACCGGGCTGCTTCCATCCCGCTTGCTACGAGTACCAATTCTTTATACTTCTATGGTTCTTTCGGTCCAGGACACCGGGCTGCTTCCGTCCCGCTTGCTACGAGTACCAATTCTTTATACTTCTATGGTTCTTTCGGTCCAGGACACCGGGCTGCTTCCATCCCACTTGCTACGAGTAGCAAGCGGGACGGAAGCAGCCCGGTGTCCAGGACCGAAAGAACCATAGAAGTATAAAGAATTGGTACCCAGACCAATATCTGGACATTGTGCGCCAAGTGCCCAGCTCAGTCAGTGCTATATGCAACATAATGCACTAACAAATGATTAACCATATTGGAAGCTGCCTTCATGAGCCTTAAAACAAACCCATAAGTGGCTGGTACGAGTGGGGGGCCATTTTGGGGGTCAGTGGGGTTAGCGGTCAAGTCGCCACACGTTGCCTATTTAAGTGGCACGCTGACGCGTACGCGCTGTGCTGCCTGGCTGGTACGGAGCTGAGTTCAATGCCCGACCGGTCCCTGCACTCCTAAAAACTGCTTTTAAGTTGCCTTGTTTTTAAAAATATCGTTTGCTGTGTATTTTTAATTGCGGGGTGAAGGCTTACCTGTTTGCACAAACTGTTCATTCTACTGTGGCTGGTACGAGTGGGGGGCCATTTTGGGGGTCAGTGGGGTTAGCGGTCAAGTCGCCACACGTTGCCTATTTAAGTGGCACGCTGACGCGCTGTGCTGCCTGGCTGGTACGGAGCTGAGTTCAATGCCCGACCGGTCCCTGCACTCCTAAAAACTGCTTTTAAGTTGCCTTGTTTTTAAAAATATCGTTTGCTGTGTATTTTTAATTGCGGGGTGAAGGCTTACCTGCTTGCACAAACTGTTCATTCTACTGTGGCTGGTACGAGTGGGGGGCCATTTTGGGGGTCAGTGGGGATAGCGGTCAAGTCGCCACACGTTGCCTATTAGTGGCACGCTGACGCGGACGCGCAGCGGACGCGCGCAGCGGGCGTGCCGCTGGCGCGCCGAAGGCGCGCCTAAGGCAAGCCCGTCTGCGCCCGTCCGTGCTCGGAGCGGGCTCAGGGCGAGTCCCCCTGGCTGTGTGATTCCAGAGATTATGACTTATGCCAGGGAGGAGCTGCTTGGGTTAATGCCAGGAGGGGGTATGTCAAAATGCCCAAGGCTCGCCTTGGAGTCTGTGCGTAAATGCTCACCAAAGGCCTGTTCTAATTGTGGTTTTCATCTGCCCCTTATACTTGATCAATCTGCCTGTGGCCCTTACAAAAAGCTCGGCAGAGGAGGAAAAATAGATGACAGACCTCCACTAAAGTGTGCACTGTTGAATGCTAGGTCTTTGATTAAACATAGCACAGAATGTGCGTTATTCATAGAGGAACAAAACATTAAAGTAACCTTTATAACGAAGTCCTGGGCAGACCAAGCCTCAGGACCTGACTTAGCGAAAGCCACCCCCCCCCAGGTTTTTTCTGTCCTACTTTGGACAGACCTTTCAGAAGAGGAGGTGGACTAGCGGTTATCTATCATGACTCACTGAAGCCTTCTTTTCATCCTGCCTCTAATGCTTCCTGCGAGGCTCTTTCTTTTAGCCTCAATATGGAGCATTACAACACCTTCAAAGGGATGTTACTCTATCGCCCCCCAGGTCCTAGATGTGGATTTTTAGAGTCGATAGGTGCCCTACTTGAAGATGGGCTCTGTTCAGATTCGTTTACAGTACTAGGGGATTTTAATTTTTATCTTGAGGCCCCCGCTGATCCAGATACTATTATTCTGGATAAAATAATGGAGGCCGGGGAACTCAAGCAGGTGGTGGGAGGTCTAACTCACCTCAAAGGGCATACTCTAGATGGGATCTACTCCAACAACCCCAATCTGACCTGTATGGCAATACTCCCACTGACATGGTCAGATCACAGTGCCATTATATTTGAGCTGAAAGAGTCAAAAGCCCTCAAATCCAAACCTGAGCCCATAAGGAAGATTGAAAAAAGAGCCTGGAAAGACTTGGATGGCTTAAAACTAGATGAGGAACTGAAAAGAACCCTACACCCTTTCCCCCCCGGGGTGGACGAAGCTGCTATGGCCTATACAGACTGGTTAGATGCAGCATGTAAGAAATTGGTCCCAATAAGACAATGGACCCCCAAACGGGCCAAACCTTCAGCCCCCTGGTACTCAGACAAGCTAAAAAATCAGAAACTGGCTTGTAAAAGACTAGAACGGGCATGGAGGAAAGGGTATAAAAGTAATGATAGAGAAATCTATAAGCATAGCCTTAGACTTTATAAAGATTTACTGTTGGAAACAAAAAAGAACTTTTTCTCAGAACAAATCCTCCAAGCTAAGTCTATCCCCAAAGAACTTTTTAAAACTGTTAAAAAACTGGCCTCACCAATGACTCCCAAGAGTGCAAGCAGCCCAGAGTTGTGTGAAAAACTTGCTATTTTTTTCAAACAAAAAGTGGAATGTATTTTTTCTACGTTCACCTCAGCTCAGAAGAGTGAATAGATACAGCCACCGGAAAAAGTTCAGATCGGATCCAATCCCACATCAGTCCTGGATAAGTTTGCACTGTTGGAAGCATCAGAAATAATAAAACTTTTGAACTCTATCCGTTCAGGATCCCCTACAGATCCATATCCGGCATCGGTTCTGAAATCTATTTCAGAGATCATAGGATCCACCCTAAACCCCCTGCTTAACAACATATTTACAACTGGGATATTTCCCAAGGATTGGAAGAAGGCCTCTATCCTCCCCCTATTGAAAAAATCAACACTGGATCCTACGGACCCAAGTAGCTATAGACCAATTTCGCGACTTCCGCTCCCTGCAAAAATCACAGAAAAAGCTATGAACACCCAGCTCAGTGCTTTTTTGCAAGTTAACAACATCTTTGACCCGTCTCAATATGGGTTCAGAGCGGAACATAGCACGGAGTTGGCCTTAATTAAATCCATAGAGGAAGTAAGGGAGGCATTGGATTGTGGAGGTAAAGCAATATTGATCATGTTAGATCTGTCAGCAGCCTTTGACACGGTCCATCATGAAGTTTTGATGGACCGTTTGTCCGAAGTAGGAGTACAGGGTGCTGCCTGGAACCTCCTGCAGTCCTTTTTATCAGAAAGAACACAAACAGTTGATTTGGACAACAACAAATCCAAGCCGTTTTTCCTTCCTTGCGGGGTGCCCCGGGATCATCATTAAGTCTAACACTTTTTAATGTATATGTGATATCTTTGGCTGGCCTGATAAGATCCTTTGGTTTCCAACTCACCTCCTATGCGGATGACACTCAAATAGTGTTATCCCTTAGAGATGGTGAGGAAAAGGAAACTGGAGCACGTTTTCATGATTGTATGAAGGCCATATCAGGATGGATGTCGACTAACTGCCTAAAATTAAATTCAAGCAAAACAGAGGTTATTATATTTGGTAATAACCCACATTTATGGACACCAGACTGGTGGCCAGCAGATTTGGGCATCTGCCCCACCCCTGCCCTGAAGGCAAAAAATCTGGGGGTGTCAGTAGATAACAGACTCACGTTTAGTGAGCATATAAGTTCCGTGGTATCCGCCTGTTTTCTGATACTTAGAATTATAAGGAAAATAAAGCCTTGTCTTTCAGCTGGAAATCTCAGGACAGTGGTCACGGTACTTGTTATGGCACGTCTGGATTACTGCAACAGCCTCTATCTGAACGCCCAAAAACAGCACATTAACAGGCTTCAGATAGCACAAAATGCGGCAGCGAGGCTGTTGTCAGGGACACCCAAATTCGTCTCTGTTAAAAAAGAATTAATTCAACTACACTGGCTTCCTGTGAAACAAAGGGTACGTTTTAAGGCCCTTTGTATCGCCTTCAAAGCTCTTAACGGAACAGGCCCTGACCATTTGAGGCAAAAGTTTAAATGGTATATCCCTGGGAGGACCCTTTCGGTCCACAGGAGCAAAAAATGTCCAAATCCCTACATTTAAAAAGGCTAGTTGGGGAGGTAGGAGTTTTATCACATGCACATCTAAGGCCTGGAACGATCTGCCGTTCCATCTGAGGAATGCAGCGGATCTTCTTTCTTTTAGAAAGGGACTGAAGACTTGGCTGTTCACTCATTGATCATATTCCCCGTTAACCTGCAGGCAGTGCATAGCGCCAGGACACCTTAGGGTAATCGCTGCGCTCTAGAAATCTAATTAACATAACATAAGCGCACATAGACGCTAGTGGCACCACAGAGAGAGCCATACTCGCAATAGAGGAGCAGGCCCCAGATGTGCCTATATTTCCGGCATATGTGCGCTTACCTTTGAGTATAAAGCCAACTTGAATCACTGATTCCCCATCTTACCTCCGCTACACAAATTAACAAAAGTACGCGGTCCTGAAGAAGGTGGATTTAAGTATCCCTGATCCACTGAAACGTACGTCGGCCTGTTGGATCTCCAGCTGGCAGCATACCCATGGACATATGTGAAGAGCTCTCGCCATGAGTTCTTTAGCATGCCAACCAAAGCTGGACTAGCGATGTATTTGATGTGTGAATGTGTGTGCTTGGTATGTTAGGATGAGATGGAATGCGAGGTGTGATGTGATGATGGTTTGTATCACAATATGGGGACATGCAAAATTAGGGTTTTTTTTCATTACAGGAAAGATTTACATTATGCTGAATCAACCATGAATGATTTATGAATTGCACTGTATATATGAACACTAAAATTGTTTCTTCATGTTTTAAAATACAAAAAGTATATGATAATCCCCCAAAAATGTTTTATACTTTAAAAAAAAGGATTTGCAATAAATAAAGATATAAATAAATGCATTACTGTTTAATCAAATGATTACTTTAGCAAGGGAAGGCCCGACGAGCTAGGTTTAGCCATTGGTGAACTGATGTAGGTCGAGTGGGAGGTTTCTCATATATATATATTTCTGTTTCCCCCTTTCTCCCAGACCTCATAATTAACTTTAGGGGGTACCTTTGACCGTTGTATGTGCTTTCCCAAAACTGTACCTTTGTATCCCCAATTGGCACCTCCCTGGCCACATGTAAGTCCCTTGTAAAAGGTACCATGAGTACTAAGGGCACTGTGACCAGGGAAGGCCTCTGAGGGCTGCAGCACATATTGTGCCACCCTTAGAGGTCCTGTACCTTAAAAGACACACACTGCCACTGCAGGCTGCATGTTTTGGTGCAAAGAAAAGTGAAGAGTCGACATGGCACACATCCCTGTGTGCCATGCCTACAACCCACTGCCTATGGCATAGGTCAGCCACCCCTCTAGCTGGGTGCACTATGCCACTGGTGAGGGTACCGGTGTATGAGACCTGTACCCTACAGTGTCTAAGTCCATTCTTAGACATTGTAAGTGCAGTAAAGCCATAAAGAGTATATGGTCTGGGAGTTTCTCATTACGAACTCCACAGCACCATAATGGCTTTACTGAATTCTGGGAAGTTTGGTAGCAAACTTCTCAGTATAATAAACCCACACTGATGCCAGTGTGGAATTTATTATACCATGCACTCAGAGGGCATCTTGGAGATGCCCCCTGAAAAACGGCCAGCCACTGGTGGGTTCCCTGACTGGTAAACACGAGCCTGACACCTTGAGACATGTTTCTGGACCCCTGGGGTGGGAAACTTCGCTCCCTGAGCCCAGAAACAAAGCCTTCTCTGGGCGGAGGTGTTCACACCTCCCCCAGTCAGGAAGAACCATCTGTGGCAGGAGAGCTTCAAAGGCCTTGCTGCCTTTGTAACACGACCCCCAGCCTCTCCTGCTATCAGGAGCAGGCCCCTTCCTGTCTCCCCTCCTTTTCAGCAGGAAGACCGGCGGGAACAATTAGCACAGCCCAGAAGGAGTGCCCACCTCTGCCAACTCCAGCCCTCAGGTGGGGGAGGCGAGGTGAAGCTCACTCTTCAGTGCCCGCAATCTTGCAAATGGAAGGCACTCTCCAATCAGGATTAGGGATTGTGCCCACTCCCCCACGTGGGGGGAGCACACCAAGGGTGTAGTCACCCTAAGGTCAGTAGCCCATTAGCTACTGACCTCAATACCCCTAAAACGCCCCCTAAATACAGTATTTAGGGGGCAGCCCTGAACCAAGAAGGCAGATTCCCGCAACCTATGAAGAAGAAGGACGAAAGAACTCGCCCAGCAGAGGAAACTGCAGAGAAGAACACACTTGGCCCCAGCCCTACTGGCCCGTCTGCAGTTTCCAGAGATCCTGTGCCAAAAGTCGCTTTGTCCTGCAGCCAGCCACCTCGAAAACCCCTGGGAGGACTGACTGCCTTCAAAAAAGACCGGATCACCTGGAACAGCAGCTCTGTTCAAAAGAAACAGCCAAGAAAGACTCCGAGCCTGCTGAGAACAAAGAAAGCCGACGCCTGGAACCACCACTGCACCCAATGCCTACGGTCCGAGTCCAAGTGGCCCACCGGTCCCAGCGAGGTCCCCCAGCGTTCCCGAGTCCACCGTGGGTTGACCCCTCCAGGACTCCCCGACGTCGCCTGCAGCCTCTGCATGGAGACCCCCCCAACCACGAGTGGCCCGGTAAGGTGAAATCCAACCTCAAAAGACACCCCTTTATCCAGCCGCCCTGCGCCCTGGAGAAGAAAACCCAAGGTGCACCTACATCCCCGAGCCCTCCAACTTACCTGCCCAGCTGTTGGTTCCTCCCGGAAGTCTTCCTGGACCGAGCCTACAGCCAAAATCCAAAACCGGCAACTCCCCATAAAAACCGAATCAGCACCCTGCACCCGGCCCCCCCTGAGCCGCTTTGGGTGCACCTTGTGTGCTAACTCGTATCCCCCTTTGCCCTGAGCTAAACCCTAGGAGCTTTGCTCCCACAACCTTGTGGCCTGCTCGTGAGCAGCCACCAACCGGAGGCCCCTATCCCCCATTGGATAACATTGGGCCTCAGTACTCTGCACCCGACCGCCCTCGTGCCGCTGAGGGTGCTTTGAGAGTGCATCCTTGGCCCTGGGGGAACCCTAGTTCTAACACCAGAAAACCAACTCCCAAACCTAAGTACTTATCTTGAATTCGATAACTTCATTTCCTCCCATATGACTGCATTGACTGCTTTCTTGTGAAAATTGTTCTAAGTGTGGAGTTGGTTTGTATGAAACTCTAAGAAACTGCAAATATACAAAAAACAGATTTACCTACCTTTTCTCTAGGTAATGTCCCAGTGTGATATCTAGGCATATCACACTGAGTAGAAAAAAGTAATCCGTAAAGTAATCTGTAAAGTAATCAAAAGTAATCTAACAGTAATTTCAACTGTATTCAAAGCATTTACAAACCTGTAACAAAGTCATTTTCATTCAGTTTGCTTGTATTGTTCAACCTGCTTTGAAAAGTACCATTTACACTTACCTGCGCCAGGCTTGCTTGGTTCTAGGAAATAAATATAACTAAATAATATTTTTATACAAACAAATTGGTCTGAGTTCAGTCTTTGAGTGTGTGACATCATTTCTTGCCTGAGTGTGTACAATACATGCTTAACACTACCCTCTGACAAAGCCTTACTGCTTGCCCACACTACCACAAATAGAGTAAGGTATTATATACTTTTACCTCTGCCTACCTTTGGGGTTCCACTGGACTCTGTGCACACTATACCTTACTTTGGTATAGTATATACAGAGCCAGGTTCCTACAGGCAATAATTCAAGGGT
The DNA here is from genome assembly GCA_963921515.1 of Calotriton arnoldi. Lineage (NCBI taxonomy): Eukaryota > Metazoa > Chordata > Amphibia > Caudata > Salamandridae > Calotriton > Calotriton arnoldi. The sequence continues at coordinate 6,072,029 of CAWUFW010000013.1, read as the reverse complement.
CGACTTAATCCTTAACCAGAAAAGCAGGGGACGCAATTTTGCTTTGGAGACGAAGGAATGTCTACCCATGTCTAACATGAGCGGAGGCAGGGGAGTACTCTAGGGTAACATTCCTAAGCTCCTAAGGAATTTATGGTCTGAGCTACTAAGCTCCTCTATTTGCTCCAAGCCCCATAGTTCTGCCCCATACATCACAGAACTCACAACTTTAGCATCATATACTTGCAAGGCCGGCCCAATTGGCTTAGTGTGAGACAAAAAAAATTCTTTTCCCAAGACCCCAATCAGCTGCTTGTGGTTAAAAACCATCTTTGATATATGAAGTTTCCATGACAAATTATCAGACAGTTTTAGGCCTAGGTAATCAGTCATTAACTCTCTCAAGCTGCGATCCCCCATGAGAGGGACATCCCCGATAAGATTTGTGGGGGTTCAGGGCCATGAACTTGGTTTTACTTATATTTATTACTAAACCTTTGGCATCACAAGTTCTTCAAAGCGATTAAGAAGCTGCTGTAGCCCTCCCAGTGTTTTAGACACCAGCAGTGTGTCATCTGCAAAAAGGAGAGTTACTACTCCCCCTCCACCCCCCATCATAGGAGCATCAGTCGGATTTGTTGTAAGGAATTGTACAACATTGTTGATAAATAGAGAGAAAAGCATTGGAGCCAGGACACAGCCTTGGTGCACGACCCTGTTAACAGAGATTGGGTCGGTGAGCTGACCTTGTGCCTACGTACCCTGGCAAAATTTCCTTCATGCAGACGGATCAACATGATTGCAATTTCCTCTGGCATACCTATGTCCCTAAGGGTTTGCCACAGTTTCTGCTTAGGAACAAGGCCAAATGCCTTCTTGAGATTTATAAAAGCAACATACAAATTACCCTTCCCAATTGTCGCTGTTTTGTAACAAAGTAAATGGAAGCGGAACACCTGATCAATGGTCCCTGTTTTCTCTCTAAAACCTGCTTGGTTTGGGGATAGGATTTCGTTTTCAGTAACCATTGCCTGCATTTTGTGCAAGAGTGCCCTGCTAAAAACTTTCGGAATCGAGTCAATTAGACTGATTGGCCTATAATTGCTAGGGTAGGACTTATCACCTTTCTTAAACAGTGGCACAACTTCTGCTCCTCTCCATGATCCTGGGATAGGGGCGCCATCAGCTATGGCATTAAATAACATATGCATGTATTGTGTCCAACCTAGGGTATCCCAAAGATAAAGATCGCCAGGTATCCCATCGGGTCCCGGAGCTTTTGACTGGGCTATTGTACTAATTGCGGTCGATTATGTCCTATGAAGTGAAAAAAAAACATTTGTTTGGGAGTACCTTCTAGGTTGTACAGCCAAAATGTTTAGGGCTTCTTGGTCGGTATACAGGGTAGAAAAGTGGGTATACCAATCGAAAGGAGAAATATGATTTTCTGGTTCTAAAGGTCTTGACTTGTTACCCCACACCACGAGAGACCAGAACTTTTTACTATCCCTAGCTTGGCATGCGTCCTTAAGGGACTGCCACCTAGCTTTGTCCCAGTCCCTCTTTGATTTCCAAAGTTCTAGCCTGTAAGCTTTCCTGGCATTTCTTGTCCCCTCTAAGTCCCTTGATTTGACTGCTTTTATTAGTAGGATCTGGAGTACCTACAAGCCTTGTTGTACCATCTTTGTGCGCTCTTTTTGGTGGGCCATGAGTTCTTCGTATATGTTGCCACAGTAAAGTAAGAGCCTAGGCACCCGAAGAAGCGGCAAAGGGCATTTGTTGCTTCCAACCTCCCTTTTTCGGTTGCCTCTAATGCTGCAACGTCTGCTGTGTAGGCCAACAACTCCCTCTGCATGCTCTTAAGCTTATCTTGATCTGCGGCTAGTTTGTGCCACTTAAGGCTGCACATGTCATTTGTTGGCCGAACCTCTTTAGTTGGCAGCCACTGGGTCTTCGGCAGCACAAATGCTTCACCCCACAATGATGACATTGTTAGGCAGAGAGGATTGTGGTCACTATCATTTCATTTCTCCTACAGCCATATCTATTACATTATGCCAAGCATATATTTCACTTAATAGGTAAAACAGGGAGGTCGTAGGTCCCCACGATGCTGCTATCCATCGATGCTGAAAAAGCATTCGACCGCATACATTGGCCCTTCCTACAGCTGGTTCTAGAGGCCACAGGTCTGGGTCCCCAGTTTCAGAAATGGGTGTGGGCCAGTTACTCCAACCCGGTGGCGGTGGTCCAGGTTAATGGCACGACATCTCCCTCCTTTCCCATCTCGAGGAAACACGGCAAGGGTGCCCTCTTTCGCTGCTCTTGTTCGCGCTCTATATGAAGCCGCTGGCAGAGCGCATACAGGGTCGCCCCCTCATAGAGGGTGTTAAAATGGCGGGTCAGTCCCACAAGATAATACTATACACTGATGACGTGCTCCTTGCCATCACCATCCCATGCCAGTCTTTGCCCTTGCTGCTGGAGGAACTTGAGCGATTTGGGGGGGGGCATCGGAGTTAAAGTGAACACGACTAAATCCCAGGCTCTCATCCTCACTATCTCACAAGACAACCAAGCACTTTGAAGGAAGTGACCCGATAAGGGCCACCCGGGTCACTCGCGACCACCTCTCAGCCTTTCATACAAATGAAGAGTCGTCAGACAGTAGAAAATACAAACCAAGTATATGTTTATTCAGATACACTTGAGCGGAGCCCCGTCTGCCTAGTCGCTTAGGGGTGCTGCCGAGAGGACTGACTTCAGCAAGCATAGAGATACATTATGTACATTTCAGAACCAAAGAAGGCACACCCAGACTGGAAATTTCCAGATGGAGGCAGCTACACAAGAGAGGTACAGAAGGATAAGTTTCGATCCTGAGACCGGGCACACATTATCTCTATGCCAAGGTCGTTCTGTCCGTGCCTACTGCTAGACTAGTGGGAGAAGGCCTCTATCTAGTGGGAAAGGTATGTGCTAATAAGAACAGTGTATTCATTAGCAGAGCAAGACCTAACCTTGGAGAAATGAAACTTTCCACAGCCTGCTTCTCGAGGAGGGAATACACAGTTAATGGCAAGATTCAAAATGGCGGCTAAACATAAAATGGTGCAGCGAATGCTAACTTACATAGAACAATGCATGAGCAAAATAGCAAAAACATATTCATTTCATCAGACCCATAACTGCTGCACTAGTATCATGAACTGGCATTTTTGGCTTGGGAGTAAGGATAGTGACACAATAGGAACAACAAGCTGCGAGACATTTATGCAGAGGCAGCACGTGAAGAAGATACCGGCAACTACAGCCAGAAAAGTGGGGATCTTCCAACCCCAGGAGGTGAGTATGTTCCAGAACCACCCTGATAGTGTCCCAGTACCTGTCTCCTGGTGTATATCAGATGAAAGTCTATGCAATTTTTGTATAGCTGCATACACGTTGGGAGCGTGATCAGGTATGTAAGCACAACAGCTACTGCCAATGACACAACAAGCCCCTCCCCGATCTGCCAGGATGACGTCTAACACCATCCTGTTTTGCAAAGTGACTAATCTCGTAGCCTGGAGCTCAGCAGTGATATTTGTCATTATCCCAGCAGTCCTATTAATAACCCCCTCCACCACTCTTGTTAACCAACGAATTTGGAGACTATTAGTCATGGGACCCCAATAAGGTAGTAGACCCTTTATGGCATTCTCAAACTGTTGTGCGGTGGTATCTGTCTGATCTATATCCTTTGTGTCAACAACCCTTCTGACTCGGGGCAAGTATATACTCCTACGCTGCAGCCGATGATCTTTATGACAATTGGATGGGGCAATATACACAGGGGGAAGAAGGAAAGAGAGATAACATCTGCCTGACCATCCCCTCGGAAGCCAGACATGAGCTTGGGATCCACAGACAAAATAGACATTATGGGGTAGGATCAAAAGTGGACTATTAATCGTTCTCAGTCTATAGGTGAAATTGCATTTACTCTCCCCCCACCTTTACCTCCCCAGTCCCCTGGACACAGAAACTAGCTGTTGTGTTGACCACGGACACCGGCATTGGTTTGTCCTTGGTAATATTGCGATCTTGGAAAGATTGAAAATACTCGGAGGTGTTGAACCTTTGGAAATCAGCCATTTCCATTCGAAGCCATGTTTCGTTCCTTACTTGTTCATATGTGCTCATACAGGAATTTGGGGACAATGTACCGAAGGTCCCTTGTCCTGCCAGTCCTATGGGAGTAAACCCGTGATGAAACGTATATACTCTACCACAGTGCGAGAATCAGCAGGTGTCATAACCAGAGTAGAGATTTGGAAATGGTAGTGCACCATAATGAACAATTCAAACCAACCTTCACAACTATCAATATGACAATGGCATGGACAACAAATTGTCGCTCTTATGAGTAACTGAGGGGAGCAATCCACAAACCCAACATTTAGTTGTATTGGACACATCATGGGCTTGATGCAACATTTGTATAAATGCATTGTCTGTGTAAGACTTTCTATGCTCTTCTTTGTGAGGGGCCAAAGTAACAAAAATGTGTTCAGGGGGAATGGGCGTCATACCAACCAAAGTGTGCACAGGATACTTCTCCTCTAGAAACCAGGATATTCCAAGTATTATTATTATTAGCGTAATCACAACAATTAATATGCAAACTATTTTACTCTTTGTTAACCACCCCCAAGCTAAACGCGGTGGTGCAAATGGCTGTTCCTCCTTCTCAATCGGTCGACCAAATGGATGCATTATGAAGCAAGAAGAGGAATGCAATAAAACTGATAGCAAAGGTAAGTGTTCCCAGTGTCCGTCAGAGCCTCACTGGTACAGGCTCCTATTGTTCATCAACGTTGGCGCTCTCGAGCACCGGCGGTGGAGCTTGCTCAGTCCTAAGCTCACGATGAATCCCACGTCGCACAGGATAATGTACCCCCCTCCTAGGGAGCACATTCGATTTATCCTGTCCAATGTCAGAACAGTGCACCAATCTTACTACACCCTAAACTAACACCGTTGGTACTATAGCAAAGTACACCCTAACTTACACAGTCCATCCCTAACTAATCTGACTTCTCCTTTGGTGCACTATTCCTTAGCCGAGGGCGCAAATTGTACCTGGTGACTCCAGGCACAGAGGGGTCAACAAACAACGGCTCGAGAGGAGAACATGGCGGCCGCTAGCTAAGCCGCCGCTTGCCGTCGGAGGCAGCTACGTCCTGTCCACTTACTAGTGTAATGTGAGGCTGGGAGCTGTGTTTTTCTGTCCTCTCTTGCTCCCGTTGACGGCGTCTGGGTGCGCTTGGGAGCTCTCTTTTCCCCCCTGCAGCTCGTCTCTTTTTTCCTTCGCGGTTCTTCGAGTGGTGATTGCGTGGCAGCCGCTCCCACCTCTGGATGTGTGGCGGCACGTCTGGGGATCGTTGGTTTGCTGCCGCCCTGGAGTTGAGGAGGGGCCGCAGAGCAGCGGCCCGCGGGCTCCTCCGGGCGGATACAGGCAGAGGCAGAGGCAGCACAGGTCATCTTTTTCCAAGCGGCTGGGTTGGCGCATCCCTGCCATCCGAGGAGGAGGTTGAGGTGGAGGTTGATAAACTCGGGCTTCAGGCGCTACAGAATTCACCATCACAAGACCAGGTGCAGGGGGGGCAGGGTGGAGGGTTGCGGTTGCAGCTGAATATTGCTCGAGCTACTGCATTAGGCACTGCAACACTGACTACAGAGAGAGGTAAATTAGTGCTCACTGCTGCACAGTCATTGCACCCGAAATCACTTACCCCGGTACGGGAGGAGAAGGAGGAGAAGGAGACCAAAATCAGCACGCCCATTAAAGTCAAAGATAAGAGGGGTAGGAGATACGGTGGTGGGGCACAGGGGGCTACAAAAACTAAGACTAAGCCCGAGCCTAGGAAAATTGCTAGGAATAATTCTAAGGTTGATAGAAGTCTTCAGGTTATTAGTGGAGGCTCAAGTGTTAGTGCATCGCAGGTAGATGAAGGTGAGGGAGAGGAAAATATATGTTTGAATACACCCTCTGAACTAAGGAGAGTTGGTAATTTTTCCACTTTTCAACACGGGGAGGTAAAAGGTAGGAGTATTGAAGCGGGGAAGACAAAAAGCCATTTCACAGACACAAGGCTTAAGATTACTCCATCCCTGCGGTCCTACTTTAAAGTCCAACCATTAGTCTTAGACATCGCTGAGCAAGGGGAAGCTTTAAGAAGAAGCCAAAAAGGTCAGTTGGTACCCTTTCCAGGCTTGGAAAAGACGGAAAAGATGGACTTGGCAGGAAAAACCTCTGTAGGGGGGCAGACTCCCTGTGAAATGGTAGTTGCAACAGTCCCGATAGCACTAAATGTGGCCTCGGATAAGATTCCTCCACAATTGGCTACTCCAGCTTGCTTGTCTATGAGCATGACCATGTCTGATAATAAAACCGTAGAAAGCCGAAAAACCGTTGAAGAGCAGGGAATTGGAGGGCCCTCGGTGGCTTCCTTGGAAGCTCTTTTCTCCTCCTTGTCAGTGGACATAAAGAGGGGTTTCTCCGTATCCGAAGCCAATCAGGGGGAGATTCGACTCTTTTGTGAAACGCTAGACAAGAAAATTGATCTTTTAAATTCCAGGACAGGCGTTTTGGAAAACTCTGTTGGAGAAATTAAGGAGGAGTTGGTGGTGGATAAAACAGATATTGCCATGCTTAAAAAAGAGGAGATAATACTACGCGATAGGCTGGAGGTGCTTGAAAATAACTCACGGAGGAACAACTTGGGTCTCCTGAACGTTCCAGAAGGGAGCGAAGGAGAAGATATTAAGTCCTTCATTGCTACCCTTATAAAGGAATCGGTCCAGATTGAAGAATCGGTGGAAGAGCTGAAGAATGACATTCAGAGGATCCACAGGGACCCTTTTCGAAAACATCCCAACCGGCCGAAGGCCAGAAAAATTCTTATAAATTTCCTAACTTTTTCCTTGAAAGAAAAGATTCTCAATTGTGCTTTAAAACAAAAGTCCTTGAAACCTAGAGACTTTGCCTATGAGATTCGCTCAGACCTGGCCCGAATAACCTTGGACAGACAATGGGAACTGGGCAGGAAAATGGAGGACTTTAGAAGGCTCGGTGCGGTTGCACAGTTAAAATTCCCTGCACATTTGAAAGTTATGTATAATAACAAGATGCACAATATTAGAACAGTGCAGGAGGCAGATGAGCTGCTTGAAAGTCTTAACAGAGCTACAGCCACGCAGTAGAGTAGATTAGTATAGCTTAGCCATAGATATTCATATAGGCTTCCTCTTCCCTATCCTTCTCGCCATTCCTTTCTTTGGTTTCTTTAGGGTTAGATTTAACATTTAACATAGGTTATTTATGATAGTTATAAAAGAACATCCATAACACAATCTCAAATTAATTACAATTTAGTAAACTTAGGATTAGTCTTTGGAATTGCACTCAGCCTTTAGCCTAATATATAGGTAAGGAGAGGACAGGGCGGGCTGCCTTGGTAGGCAGAAGCTGGACTATTAGTCCAGATAAATGGGGGTAGGGTTCTCCATGGGTGGGGTAAGGAAGGGGGGGTCGGAGGGGGGGCACAGGGTGGGGAGCATTCAGGGAAAAAAGGAAAAAAAATTCTCTCATTCGCCTTTTAGCCGCATTTATTTGTATGGGTCACCCTTGGTCTGGGCCTGTCACCTTGGTGCATTTAAGTCTCTGTTGTTCAGACCTCAGCCTTTGTTGTTCAGACCTCAGCCTTTGTTGTTCAGACCACCATGACCGTTAGTCAGTTTTTATCTTGGAATGTTAATGGCCTACGAGTGAAGACAAGGAGGGTAAAAATTTTGCAGTATCTCAGGGATTCTCCCGCACAGATTATTATATTACAAGAAACGCACCTTTTAAGAGGGGGAATTGGTTGAGATATTCAGTAAATTAAAATGGGTGGAACATCTAATTGGCACTAATCAGAGTGCCAATATTAGAGGGGTAGCCATCCTGGTCAAAAAGCAAGCCAATGCTCGTGTTTTAGAATCAATGACTGACCCGGGCGGCAGGTGGGTTATTGTAAACTATTTATTCAAGGTTCCCTTCTTACAGTAATAGGCTATTACGGTCCTAATCAGGACGATCCCTCTTCCCTGAAAACCATTTTTTCAAATTTGTTGGAATTCCCAGAACCCATGATTATGGCGGGTGACTTTAATATAGTTTTAGACCCCTTGTTAGATAAATCCCCTAATAGTAGGGCAAGTGCACTGTCCAAATCACGGACATATCTTCAAACTATGATGACACAGACGGGTTTGTACGACGTATGGAGGGAAAGGTCGGGCGTCCAGCTAGGTGTGTCCTTTTATAATAACAAGTATGGCCATAAGTCAAGGATAGATTATATTCTGGCTAGTTACGATCTTAGGGGCAAGATCAAGAATGTAGGGTATTTGACACCTCACCTGTCTGATCACGCAGCTGTTTGGATGGACTTATGTCGGGCAGTGGGGGAACATTCACGGAAATGGACGTTCGACCGTGCATTACTTTTAGAAGATTCTGAGTTTAAACACCTGTCTCAAGAAACAGAATGTTTTTTTAAGTTGAATATCGGCTCTGCCGAGATTCCAATGGTATGGGACGCCTGGAAGGCATTCTTGAGGGGTATAGTCACAAGTAGGTTATGCCATAGGAATAGGCAATATAGAGAAGAGGTGACACAAATGGAGTCTGCTATGAAGGTAGTAGAGGTGAGGTTGAATAGGGAGATTGATATTGAGAAGCGACAGGAACACATATCAGAACTACAAACCCTGAAAGACCAGCTGGAGACCACCATTCAGCTCAGGATTACAAAAAGATGGGAAGCCAGTAAGATGGCCCATTTTGAATACGGAGAGGGAGCCAGTAAACTTCTGGCATGGAAGGTTAAGTCGGATAGGACACGCAACTTGATAAAACGGATTGATAGTGAGGATAACTCCTCTTCCGTCGCCGAATGGATGAGGACCAGCCGCCTGAAGCTGAACTCGGACAAGACGGAGGTCCTCATCCTTGGTTCCAACCCTTCAGCCTGGGACGACTCCTGGTGGCCAACATCACTGGGAACAGCCCCGCCACCCACCGACCACGTACGCAACCTAGGGGTCATCCTCGACCCCACCCTCTCCATGACTAAGCAGGTCAACGCCGTTTCCTCATCCTGCTTCAACATCCTCCGAATGCTCCGCAGGATCTTCAAGTGGATCCCCACCGAAACAAGAAAAACAGTCACCCAGGCCCTCGTCACCAGCAGGCTGGACTACGGAAACGCCCTCTACGCAGGAACGACGGCTAAGCTCCTGAGACGGCTGCAACGCATCCAGAACGCCTCTGCACGTCTTATCCTCGACATCCCCCGACGCAGCCACATCACACCCCACCTGAGAGACCTGCACTGGCTCCCTGTCAACAAGAGGATAACCTTCAAGCTCCTCACCCACGCACACAAAGCACTCCACAACTCCGGACCAGCCTACCTCAACAGATGACTCAGCTTCTACACCCCCACCCGCCAGCTCCGCTCGACCAGCCTCGCCCTCGCCACAGTCCCCCGCATCCGGAAAACGACCGCCGGCGGCAGATCCTTCTCCCACCTCGCCGCCAAGACCTGGAACACCCTCCCCACCAACCTCCGACAGACCCAAGACCTACTGGCCTTCAGAAGACTCCTCAAGACCTGGCTCTTCGATCAGTAGCAGCACCACCCCCCTCTTCCCCCAGCGCCTTGAGACCCTCGCAGGTATGTAGTGCGCTTTATTAGTGACATGATTGATTGATTGATTGATTCTTCAGTATCAACTGATGAAGAAATTGGAGAGGCGTTTTTTGCCTTCTTTCAGGCGTTATACAAGGAAGATAATGAGGTAGATAAAACTTATGCGAAGGAATGGTTAGGGAAATGCACGTTAGCCTCCTTAAATTCCTCCCAGCGAGAAAATTTGGAGCAGGACATATCCCAGCAGGAGGTTAGGAAGGCCATTGCCGCCTGCAAGGGGAGTAAGGCAGCTGGGCCCGACGGGCTTCCAGCGGAATTGTATAGATCTTTGGGAGAGACAATAATACCCATTATGACGGTCCTCTTCACTAATATACTATCTGAGGGCACTAGACCCCCCGTTTCATGGGGTCAAGCTACCATTTCATTAATTCTGAAAGCAGGAAAGAATCCGGCAAGTTGTGGGTCCTATAGACCTATCTCCCTCTTGAATACAGACTATAAAGTATTCACAAGGATTCTGGCAGATAGGTTGGGAGCAGTAGCAGACAGTATGTTACATCCAGACCAAAAGGGTTTCGTAAGGGGTAGAAACTTATTTGACCTAACTCATGATTTTATAGGTGCAATTGACCTGGCTTCAACCTTTTCTTTACCCTTGGCAGTAATGACGTTGGATGCCACTAAGGCATTCGACAGGGTAAACTGGATATATCTAACGGCAGGGATGGAAAGGTTTAACTTGGGAGAGAAATTTTGCCGTGCTATACAACTTATATATCAAGACCCTACTGCAAGACTCCTAGTCAATGGGAAACTGACTAATCCTTTTAAGATTACTAGGGGCACCAGACAGGGCTGCCCACTCTCCCCGCTCCTTTTTGATTTGTATATTGAGCCTTTTGCTCAGCGTCTGAGAGATGAACCGAGCATTTAATCTTTTAAGTTTGGAGCGTGGGAGAGGAAGGTCGCCCTGTATGCAGATGATGTTTTGATTTTGTCATCAGAGCTGGAGGTATCTTTCCCCCAGGTCATCAGGTTGGCACAAGACTTTGGTCGGGTTTCTGGCTACGAGGTGAACGCAGAAAAAAACAGAGATCATGACATGGAATTTGCCGGGGAGCGGGTACCAGACCAGGGGTGACATGAGATATTTGGGCGTAAGGATTGTACAGAACGTAGATAAGATAGCGGGGACTAATATTGCAAATATTTCTAGGGATTGCCAGAAGCTCATGAGATCTTGGGCACATCTCCTTTGACTATTTTTGGTAGAATTAATCTGATTAAAATGATTATACTACCAAAAATCACTTTCCTTTTCAACACCATTCCTTTGCACTTTGAAAAACAGGCAATAGACAAATTACAACAAGCTATTAACTCATTTGCCTGGGCATACAAATCTACAAGAATAGCGTGGAAGAAGCTAAGGCGCAGAAGGGAGAAGGGCGGCCTTACGCTCCCCGACCTTCAGTATTATGCATGGGCCTTTCAATTATCGCACTCTAGGATGCTGTTAAAATCCCCGGATGATTCAGAAAGCGGTATTATGTTTTCGGCCATGCTGAAGGGGGTGGGACTGCCGCTTGAGGGTTTCCTCTTTAAATTTGGTGACCAAAGGTACTTCAAGAAGATCAGGTTGAAAGTTCTTTTGGCCGCAGCCCGGATATGGTTCAGAATTAGGCAGCGTACTGGCCTTAACTATTACTCCAGCCTAGCTCCGCTCTGGGACTCTCCGGGGGTCCCAGAATGCCTGAAGGATAAATTAGCAATACCACTTAGAACAGCAGGGTTACTAGTATGGAAGGATCTGGCTTCTGAAGGGTCCCTTCTACCCTGGGAGTTTTTTCATAACATGCTGGAGGAGGGTATGTCCAGGCTTAAGCACGTGCAGCTGCTGAGTTGGTCACAGAATCTTAAAAATCCGATAGGCATAGGAAACACTCTTGAGGATCAATTGGTTTCAAGGCCTGTTGGGGGAAAGAGGTTTCTTTTTACTATTGGTCCATAGTGGAAACTATTGATGGAGAGTTTAAACTGGCAGAAGAATTGTGGGGAGCCTCTATGCCAGACGAGTGTTGGGAGAGGGTGTGGCAGACTTCTTTTCAGACACTCTTTTCTATTGTAAAACCCGCCTGGTTGAGGAGGAACCACTACTTTACTACACATAGGGCCTATTTAACTCCAGCTAGACTTTCAAAAATAGCAAAAGGCCCCCAGTTAGATGCAAGAAATGTGACTTGGTAAATGCTACCGATATACATATGTTTAAAGAGTGTCCAGTGATAAAAGAATTCTGGGAGAGTGTAGTGGCAACTCTAGCCGATATTATAGGTACCCCAGTCCAAATCTCTCTCGTCTTAATCATCTTTGGCATAACTAGTGAAGTTGTAGGCCCCGCAAGGGGGTTCCTTTTTTATTCAATCTTGTTAGCCAGGAGAGAGATTTGTAGGAGATGGGTAGAGGTCACACCTCCGACACACTTAGAATGGTTATCCTCGTTATATAAGATTTCTAGGATAGATCTGGGTAGATTACAGAATAGCAAGAGGAAAGTAATATGGGAGGGATTGCTTAATTGGGCTCAGCGTTAGTCATTTTGTGGCTAGCATTTCGGGGCTTATGTTGGTTATGTTTTGAGTTTAAAAACACCATCTTTGGTCCTATGATTATGCCTCATTGGATACTCTCAGACTGGGTCGGGTCCCGTTGGGCCACCAAGTTTCCATCCTATACGGGCCTGTACCAACAGTCATTGGTTATCCCTTATCAGAAGAGAGTGAGACCACCCCCTTTACCAGGAAAGGGGTATGCGACTTTTCGTGGGATTGTCCTATACCGGTAGGCGGGCATTGTCCCCAGGCCCCTCCAATTTAAGTGCCTACGTCTCCCGAAATCGAGTTACGGTATTGACATTCTACTTTCTGTCAAATGCGGTCTGAGGCGGATGAGGATTTTTAAAAAAAAAAAAAAAAAAACAGACAGCGGCTCTTTAATGGCTCAGATTTCTGGAGGGACAGCTGCATTTAGCACGTTATCATTCTCTGCATCGGTTTGGGTCCAAGTTAATTTTGCATCGCTGAAGGGGACAAACTGAGGCACCGTCTCGCACTCAGTATCCCCAACTCCATCAGCGACACATTGGTAATAGGGCGAAGGTAGAGGCACTCGTTTACAATGAGCGCCATGGATCCAGTTCTTTCGGCCAGCAACCTTGACTGCGCTTCTAGTGGCTAGAAGGACCGGCTCAGGTCCTTTCCAGCGGGGCTCCAAACTCTTCTTCCGCTGAAAATTGCGCACCAGGATCCAATCACCAGGCTGGATGTTGTGTCTGGGTCCCTCTGGTATATCAGGCAGAGCCTCCCGGACCTGTTGGTGAATAGAACGCAAATGTTTGGTTAACTGGCACAGGTAGTCCATCCACAATGGGAACTCAATATCGGAAAACTGACGGGGACGCGGGACGCCCCAGGCATTTGCCGGGTGTCCAAACACGACTTTGTACGGTGACAATCCTGTTCTAGAATGTGCTGTTGTTTTTGTCGACAAAAGAGCTAATGGTAAAGCATCTGGCCACTGTAAGCCTGTACTTTCCTGAATCTTTGCCAATATCATTTTGAGAGTACCATTGTACCATTGTACTTCTCAACCAAACCTGCTGACTGTGGGTGATTTGCAGCATGAAACTTCTGTTTTATGTGCAAACCGTCGCATATTAGCTGAATGACCTTGGCATTAAAATGACTTCCGTTATCACTCCAGATCAAACGGGGCAAACCGAAACGAGGAAAGAACTCCTTCAGGAGTACTTTTGCAGTCGTAATGGCTGTATTGTCCTTGGTTGGGTAAGTCTCAACCCATTTACTAAATGCACAGACAACCACTAACACGTACTTCAGGTTATTGACCCTGTCTAGTTCGATATAGTCTATCTGAAGGACCCCAAAAGGGAAAGTGGGTGGTGCAAAATTACCGGGTGGTGTAGAGGTACCTTTCCCAGGATTGTGCATCATGCACACCATGCAGTACTTCACTAAATGTGCAGCAGTTCGCAATATATTATCATTCTGCCATACAGGGTCTAACAACTTGCAAATACCCTTGGCGCTGATATGGGCTGGGCCATGAGCCATGGTGACTACAGGACGAACATATGCATCTGACAACATCCATCTTTGCTTCCCTGACTTGTCAATCCAACATCCCTCATCATTCAATTGTGCTGTACTTTCTTGCCACACTGCTAATTCCTCCACTGTGTCCTCACTCTGAATCTCCTTCACATTCTCAAGTGTGTCTTCAAACATTGTGACCTCAGGCACCCACCTAGCGGGACCTGCTACGAACATTCTTTTCATCCTAGTTAGAGCTGTTTCCTTAGCTGTCTTATCTGCAAAAGCGTTTCCTTTACCTACATCGTCAGTAACTTTCCTATGGGCGCTACACTTTCCTATTGCCAATTTCTTAGGGAGTGTCAAAGCGGAGAGAAGCCTTTATATAAGATGACTGTGCTGAATCTTTGTCCCATGGGAAGTAAGGAACCCTCTCTCTGCCCAGAGTCGCCCGAAATTATGGCCGACTCCAAAGGCGTACTGGCTGTCAGTATAAATATTAACAACCAGTCCCTCACTCAATTCGCAGGCTCGTATTAGGGCAACGAGCTCTGCACCTTGGGCAGACTGATAGGGAACTCGTGATGTCTCCACTACCGTGTGCAGCGTAGTAATAGCATACGCAGCGGTTGTAGTGCCATCTGGTAATTTAAAGCAAGAGCCATCGACATATAGTTCCCCTTGGGGGTCAGATAAGGGAACATCAGTCAGGTCTACCCGTCCTTTCGTCTCTTCTTCCGTCTGGAAGATACAATCATGTATGTCAATCTCCTCATTCTCAAAAGGGAGGGGTAGTAACGTGGCTGGGTTCAGAGTGGCACATCGTTTAATCGTAATATGTTTAGCGAACAGCGTTAGCTCATAACCTGTCAGACATGCACTGGTGAAGTGCTGTGACCTTGTCTTATTCAAAAGTGTATCCACAGCATGGGGTACCATGACTGTGAGATCAGTATCAAGTACGAGTCCAGCCGATTGCCTTATGGAGACAGCCACTGCCGCGGCTGCTCTTAGACAGCTCGGGAGGGCTTGTGCGACTGGATCAAGCACAGCAGAGAAATAAGCACACGGCCGTTGCTTATCTCCAAATTTTTGTGTTAGAACAGAAAGCGCACAACCAGCTGTCTCATGGACATATAATACAAATGGATTGCTGTAGTTTGGTGTGCCGAGCACTGGAGCCGAACAAAGCGCACTTTTTAATTGCTCAAAAGACTGCTGACATTCAGGCGTCCAAGGCAGGGGTTCATGCACATCTTTAGTAGTCAAAGCAAGCAGGGGTTTGGTTAGTAGGGAATAATTTGGAATCCACTGGCGACAGTAGGAAGTAATGCCAATAAAAGTGCGCACATCTTTTTGAGTTTGCGGAATGGGCATTTTAACAATGGTACTGATGTGCTCAGGGGTCAATCTCCTACCCTCCTTCGACAGTAGGCAGTCGCGGCCGGCATGACTCGCGGGTGGGGGGCGGGGGGTCGGGTGGGGAGGGGGACGCGTGGGGGAGGTGGGGGGGTTAATTAAATTTTTTTTTTAAAGAAATTTAAAAAAAACTTACCTTTGCATCCGGTCCCGGACTCCCGAGTCGCGTCTCCTGCTCAATGCTCACAGGAAGCAGAAGCAGGCAGCCTCCCTCTCCTCCCCTAAGCCAATCACAACGCTGCAATGGCAGCGTTGTGATTGGCTAGGACGCCGTCCGTACAGGCGTCTATGGGGAGGCCGTTTTCTCCATGCAGGCTGCGCAGCAGCCTACATGGAGAAAACGGAGAGTGCTATGACTGGTTTGGTCGGCCCTGGGGCCGACCAAACAGTCAGTGCCTATAACATTGGGCTAGCCACTGCTCCCCAACCCGCCCACCCACCCGCCCCCAACCAGGCATACCCTTCTTCTGCTTTCTCGCAATGCGAGAAGCAGAAACGTAAAATGGTATTTATACCATTTTACGTTTCTGCTTCTCGCACTGCGAGAAAGCAGTGGGGCGACGCTCAGACGCCCACGTGGAGGAGCTGCCCCCGACAGTAGATGACCTAAGTAGGTGACCTCCTGTCGACAATACTGGAATTTGGAAAGGGATACTTTATGGCCATGTTGAGCTAAATGTAACAGTAATTTAACCTTACTGTCTCTGCAACCTTGTTCTATATCCGAGGTGATGAGCAAGTCATCGACATACTGAAGCAATACATTACCTGTAGGGAGCGACAAGGAATCCAGCTGACCTTTCAATGCCTGACTATAGATACTCAGACTCTCTGTATAGCCTTGAGGAGCGCGACAGAATCTAAAGCTTCTACCAGCAAGGGTGAACCCAAACAGATACCTGCTGTCAGGATGAATGGGAATACTGAAGAATGCATTTTTCAAATCAATGACAGAAAAGTATGTAGCAGAAGAAGGAATCATTGTCAAAAGAGTCGTAATGTCAGGGACCACCGGAAACTGGGGAATCACTTTTTTATTAACTTCCCGCAAGTCAATCACAAAGCGATAAACATCTGCATGATCGTCAGAGGAACCCGTAGGTGTCCGTTTAAGAATGGGAAGAATAGTGCTATTACAAACATTACCAGTCGTCTCCTCAACCACTCCTTTCTCAATCAAGTTCTGGATAATTTGCAATAAAGCTCGCTCACCTGCCTACGGTATTTTATACTGAGGGATGCAAGGTCTTTAACGTGGATCGAAACTGGCGGTATCTGTAACAGTCCCACATCAGTGTCACCTGTCGCCCAAAGAGTGGGCGGCACATCTTTAAACTCCGCAGGAAGAGGCGCATCTTTGGACAGGCACTGCGTTGCGTGCACGACGTTCGGACCCATTGTCATGTAAACACCTGCCGGGGAGCAATAAATCGTAGCATGCAATTTCTTCAACAAGTCCAAACCCATGAAATTTTCTCCACAATTAGATGTCAACAAGAATGGCGAATCTACAGTGTAAGGACCAATAGTCAACGCAAGAAGTTTTGAAATGGGGCTCACAACCGGTACACCAAAAAAACCTATCGCAACATTATTATGGCCAGACAGAGCCGCCCCAGGGACCAAGGAACGAGAAATAGAACTGTTTGTTGCACCTGTATCCACCAAGAACTCCTTAGTCGAACCATGCACATCCACACTAACGTACGGACCACGTTGATCTACAGGTATCGGAACTGGTCCCTCACTTTGTCCCTGGCTGTCCTAGCTGTAAGACATCCCTGTCACCTCATCCGTATCGTAATCATCATGATAATACTGGCCTCCCCGAGGGTCATCAAAATAATTCTGATGAGAACGGCCCTGCGGGTCCACAGCATTCTGAGCCCTGTCCTGGCCACCAGCTCCACGACCCCATCCACGAAAACCTCGTCCTCTCAGGACCGCCACCTTCTGCAAAAGCACAGGACACTCGCTATGCCAGTGTCCCTCCTCTTTGCAATACGCACACTGATTCGGCACTACAGGCGTAGTATTCCTGCTAGTACGTGGAAGCTACCGGGCCAAACGACCACATCCTCTACCATTCCCCCTAGAAGCCTGCTGCAGCAACACCTACGTCTTCAAATCCTTGTGCTTATTCTCCGTCCTCTCCTTCTTCTCATTCTCCCTCTTCCCATTCTCCCTGTGCTCATAATACTGCGCCATATTCAAAATAACAGAAGGAGAAGAGGTGGACCAGGTGCTCTCGGAAGCCTGCAATCGAGTCGCAATCTCGGGAAGCAAATTTGAAACAAATCTATTAACAAACAATCGAACCCCACCTTCAATCGACAAATCCTGTCCACTATAGTCTAGAAACACACCTTCAAACGAGTAAAAAAATCAGACACACTCATCTTTCCTTTGACGGCAAGCCGATAACTTGTCCCAATCAACATTTCTCGGAGGGATAAGAGAATTCATGTACGTAATGATACGGCCGGGCAAAGCAAGTATCTCTGGTCTAGGCTTATCATCGAGCTTCCGTTCCTGATCCCATACCTTAATTTGGTCCCAGGTACCACCCAATTCCGCAACGTGATCCTGTGTGTGTACTTGTCTCCAAATATCAACCGGAACTAGTAAGCCAAAGAACATTTCAATGTCAGCAAGTGTCATCACTGTAGAAGAGGCAGCTTCAGTCAATTCTTTATAATAAGCAGAAGGATTCTTCCTAGGATCAGGTAACTGAGTCTTAAAAGACAAGTCTTCACTCCTTTTCCACGGAGTATAAACCCATTTTTCTTGGAAACGGGCCGCTACACCTTGTCTAATAACATTATCATGCTGATCCTTTAGCTCTGGTATTTCAGGGTGATATATAGGATGAACCTCCCGCATTGGAAGCTGAGATACTGGGGTGGGGCTCCTCTCAAGCAGTCTTCCCCGATAAGCAACCAATGTCGCAACATTGCCAAACACTCTGCCAGGCTCCATATTAGTGACATATACATGGTCTTTAGTATCATATAAAATCCGTCTGCATCTTTGAGACACGTCTCCCAAAGACCAATCAGAGTAGCAGACATGTGCTTAAGGGCATGCTGTTGTACAAAAGGCTCATAAACTTTCATCACCCTCCACACATCTTCCACACTGTAAATG
Organism: Calotriton arnoldi; assembly: GCA_963921515.1. NCBI lineage: Eukaryota > Metazoa > Chordata > Amphibia > Caudata > Salamandridae > Calotriton > Calotriton arnoldi. The sequence continues at coordinate 6,053,626 of CAWUFW010000013.1, read as the reverse complement.
GGGTTTCGGGCCCACTGGGCAGCCTGATTAGCTACTACCCTTTTCTCCTCATCTCCCACATCAGATCGGACTGACGTCCGCCCCATACGTTCCTTAAACTTCGTCCAGTCTCTATCCTCAAATCCACGTGCTGGTGTCCCACTACTCGGTAATGTCGAGGGATGTAAGAACACAGTGGGGGTAACAACAGAAGGAGCAGGAACCAACATCGCTGCTGGCTGTGTCGTGGGTGTAAGAGCTGGCGAAAGAGACGCCGAAGCAATAGGTGTCACAGGAGTATTAATGGTCATAGTTGCCACAGACGGCGAAGACAAAGAAAGGACAGGAGGTGCCGTGGCCAAGGCAGTCTGATCGACAGTAACAGAAACAGAAACAGCAGAGACAGAAGAACAGGGTAGCTGGGCCTGTGAGGGGACAGCGGGATATATCCTCTGCGGGGCATATGGGGGTGGGGGTCGAGTATCTAACAGTTCTTCCACAAAAGCATCATTTCCTTCTCGGGCTACATAAGATTTATCAATATTCAATCGAAACCCCCTTTTGTCACGTTCAATTTCTATCTCTTCTTTCTCTTTATCATGTGCTACAGCTTTCTGAGTCAATGTTTGCATTCTCATCTTTCGCGCCGCCTTATCTGTTTTCATTCGCCTCTGGTTAGCTTCCTTTTCCCACGTTCGAAGAGAATCAAACATAAACTGACTACTTCTTTTCGCAAACAACTTCTCCTGCAAAAACCTAATTTTTTGTTCATCAAAAGTGCCCATCAACGGCCGCTGCAACTCAGCATTGTCCCTCGTATATTTGTGCCATAGCGTACTAAACATAATAGGGCCAAGGCCATGCTTCACATACATATCAAAGTTCGGAGTGCCTTCTGAATGCACCGGCTGACTTTCTTCCAATTGAGCATCTGCAGAGCAACAATGTCAACAAGAAACCAAGAACCTACTAAATCCAGGCATTTTCAAAAATGGGCCAAATTCGTAATGTTGCCTGGCGAAGTGTTCGCAAATGTAAGTAAGTAAGTAAGTCTGTTTTTATATAGCGCAGCTACTCACCCTTACGGGTCTCAAGGCGCTGGGGGCCGTAGTGAAAATTAAGTGAGCTATTGCCCAGAGTCACATGGTGCTGAGCTGCCGCCGGGGATCGAACCGTGAACCCTGTGCTCCGAAGTCAGCTGCCCTGGCCGCTGCACCACACCTCTCCACTCAAACACTTTGTACCAAAATCGGTCCTCAGAACGTGCCAAATACAAACCAAAATGGTACCATATCCACAAAGAACCAAAACAAACTCACCTGGTGCACATAGGTTAAACGAATTTATTCTCCACTGCCGACTCTTTGGACCAAACGGTCAGATCCAAGGGTTTCACCGTTCAGGACCTCAGTCGGGATGACCGCTGGGCGAGGCACCGTCTGGCGGGACAGAAGGGGCAGCTGTGAGCAAACAATGCTCCTCGTACAGGGATCCCTGATCAGTCCGTCCGACCCGACGATGGCCCCGACCTCCCCACCCGGGAAGGGCCACTTGTCCGATGGGGTCCCTGTTCGGGCACCAAACTGAAGGAAGTGACCCGATAAGGGCCACCCGGGTCACTCGCGACCACCTTTCAGCCTTCCATACAAATGAATAGTCGGTCAGACAGAGAATACAAACCAAGTATATGTTTATTCAGATCACTTGAGCAGAGCCCCGACTGCCCAGTCACTTAGGGGTGCTGCAGAGAGGACTGAATTCAGCAAGCATAGCGATACATTATGTACATTTCAGAACCAAAGAAGGCACGTCCAGACTGGAAATTTCCAGATGGAGGCAGCTACACAAAGGGGGTACAGAAGGATAAGTTTCGATCCTGAGACCGGGCACACACTATCTCTATGCCAAGGTCGTTCTGTCCGTGCCTACCGCTAGACTAGTGGGAGAAGGCCTCTATCTAGTGGGAAAGATATGCGCTAATAAGAACAGTGTATTCATTAGCAGAGCAAGACCTAACCTTGGAGAAATGAAACTTTCCACAGCCTGCTTCTCGAGGAGGGAATACACAGTTAATGTCAGGATTAAAAATGGGGGCTAAACATAAAATGGTGCAGCGAATGCTAACTTACATAGAACAATGCATGAGCAAAATAGCAAAAACATATTCATTTCATCAACTTTTAGCTAGGACATTCCTGTTCACCTGGGCCTCACAAATGGAATTCCCAATCTAGGGATCCAACTATTCCCAACCACCGGAAAGGCAGTATCATACAATTAAGCTACTCAATTGGCTACGACGCGCTCCCTGATACAATCATGGCATGGAAGACCACTTTGTTGGGTGGCGAGAATTGCGGATGTTAAAATGTCCCTACTTCCCAAGATCCTATTCTACATGCAGGCAATGCCACTACAACCCACTCAGTCCATACTGCGCAAAATTCAACAGTCCCTAGAAACTTTCATCTAGAGTTGCAAACGTCCAAGAATGGCGCGAGAACTGGCCTACCTCCTGGTAGTAAAGGGTGGGCTTGGCATACCCAACCTCTTGCGCTACTATCAAGCCGCCCAATTGCGCTTCCTGGTGGAATGGCAGTGACCATACACAGAAAAACACTGGGGCTTCCTCGATCAGGCGGTCGCCGGGATTCATATCTGGAAAATCCCTTGGCTTCCACGAAGGCACCGTCCGTCCCCCGGGGGTATATATCTCCCCAGTAGTTCGGGCCACCATGGGTGTATGGGACAGACTCTGCGTTTCTAAACAACTTTCTACTCCCATTTCTTCCCTTACTCCAATCATAGGGAACCCAGATTTCCCCCCCGCGCAAGATGGTAAGGTTTTCCACCCCTGGCAAGAATCAAACTGCAAACATATCGGGGACCTGTTTGATGTGCGGGGCCTCATGGACTTCCCACTGGGTGCAAAAAGACTTTGGGTTGCCAGATTCGGAACACTGGCATTACTTAATGATACGGCACTGGGTAACACCCCCGCGACATGCCCTCACTCCAGCAGACAGCTTACCCAATTCGAACGGTGGCTGCTATCATGGTGGGACGATGGGCGGGTACTATCAGATATCTACGCATTTCTAAACACAACTTTGGGAGAACTACGTTCCCCAGCTAGATCAAGGGGGGAACAAGAATGCGAGCGCCAATTATCAGACAAGGAATGGACCGAAATTTTACAGAGGGCGCATATTTCGGCGGGCAGCGCCTCAGGTAGGGTATCTCTGTTAAAAATTGTTCACTACTGGTATTATACAACCTCCTGAATAGCTAAGTGGAAACAGGGAAGCGATGATAGACGCTGGAGACACTGCAACCACTCGGACACGCTATCACACTTACTATGGCACTGCCCTAAATTACATGAGTACTGGTCCTATATACTCACAATGTTTGATACCGAGATACCGTGATTTCCCAGTTATGTCCTACTAGGACTACCTAATGCGCTGACTTACCCTTTGCGCTCAGCCAAGAGAAAGGCCATTACAATGGCCCTGTGCGCCGCCAAACAGGTGTTGCTCTCGCGCTGGGGCACTGATTCCATACCCACACATACAGACTGGGTACATAAGCTATGGAGAAATTAACAGCGGTAATGGACCACACATTGCCAAAGTTTGAGAAAATGTGGGGACCCTGTTTGAAATTTTTGTCGGATCCTTTTAAGGAACTCACTTGCCCGATGTACTTGCAGATACTGCTGCTCACAACTACCATAACACCCGACTCACAAGTAAAGGCCTAAAGGGAGGAGTACAGGATATATTGGAGATTTCGCATGTCAAACATGGAGAAATTATTAGATTTATATGTGCAAATTGTTGAAATGCAATTGTTTCCCTTCTCCCCTCCCCCAGTTTTCCCTCCACCTTCGTATCCCTCCCCCTCCTCCCTTTCCACCCCTCTAACCATTTTGATACGATGTTCAAAGTGCATCTGGCAATTGCAACCTCTGCACCTTGTTATTAATGGAAAAATAAAAACAGATACAACCCTAAAAGGAGTCCAATTGAATGGGTAACAACAAATGTCTGTTATATAGTGCTAAGAAGACCCAAAAAGATGAATGTGAGCTTTACAAATACATTTGTTATTTGTGTGGAGAAGTTGGGTGGATTAATGGATGGCTGAAGGACAGATAACAGGATGCCTCGTGGATGACATAGAGGGATAAATGATGGATGCAGGGTTGCAGAAAACGGGTGGATAATAATTGTACACTTATTCGCACTTTTTTTCCGTCGCTGATGTATTTTTGGTCCTTCTCTCCTCGCTTTCCTGCCCTCGCCTTTGCCTCTTCCTCTATTCCTTTGCTGACTCCTGCATCACTCTCGGTTTCTCCCCTCACCCTTCCTTTCCCCCATCTTTTGTCTATCACTCTATATCTCTCTTACTTTCTGTCACTTTCCATCACTCTTTCTCTGTCTCCTTCTCTCCCCTCTCTCTCATCTCTCCCTTGCTCCTCTTTCTTTCCACATTCTCCACTTTCTCTCTCTCTCTGGTCTATCTTTCTCTGATTTCTCCTCCCCCCCTCTCCCTCACCTCCCCTCTCTCTCCCTCTCTTACTCTATCTCTTCTCTTCCTACCTTCTCAATTCTCACTCTCTCGTTTCTTCTCATTTCTCTCTCACCTTTTCTCTCTTCCCTTTCGGTCCCTCTGTTTTGCTACCCTGATTTCTCTCTCTCTCTCTCTCCCTCTCTCTTTTCTCGCTTCAAACCTCGATCTCTCTCTTCTGTCACTCCACCCTTTATTCCACTCTCTCTCCCTCTATTCCTTTCTCTCTTCTCTCCCTATCTCCCTTATCTCTCTCCTCCCTCTTTCTCCCAATTTCTCTCCCTCTCTCTCTCCCCCTTCCTCCCTCTATCCCACACCCATGGCTTTCCTGCTGCAGTTGTTCATGGTGGACAATGGCGCTGATGACTGGAGAATAGCCATGACCTACGAGCGGATCTTCTTCATCGCCTTGGAGTTGATCGTTTGCGCAATCCACCCCATCCCCGGGCAGTATCTGTTCACGTGGACGGCACGGCTAGCCTTCACCTACACCACCTCGGTGGCGGACGCTGATGTGGACATCATCCTGTCCATCCCCATGTTCCTGCGGCTCTACCTCATTGGCCGCGTGATGCTCCTGCACAGTAAGCTCTTCACGGACGCCTCTTCGCGGAGTATTGGGGCGCTCAACAAGATCAACTTCAACACCCGCTTCGTCATGAAGACCCTCATGACCATCTGCCCCGGCACCGTGCTGCTGGTCTTCAGCATCTCTTCCTGGATCATTGCGGCCTGGACGGTGCGGGTGTGTGAGAGGTAGGTGTGCATGAGCTTGTCCCGCCAATCCAATGCATGCTCCATGTGCGCAGTGGCATCTCAAGGCTCAGAATTTGGGAGGGCGCTTCATGTTGGATTTGGGCACAGGAAACTGGCTCTGATGTCTCCATGGTTTCTCAGCAGCACCCAAGTATGGAATCTGGAGAATGATCTCTTTGGGCATGGCCTTTCTAGACAGAAAGAAGTTACCCAACACCCCCAACTCCACCCTGTCAAGGCCCTGTGCAGCAATTGCCTCCAAACCAAAAACCTGAACTTTCACAAGATTAAAAATCCACAATTTCAGAATCTAGATATCCAAAGAGAAATTGCAATTTGCACACACAGTGTCTTTCCACCCACATTGGAAATTCACAGATGTTTTGTTTTTTACAAGGGCCATCATGGCGTGGTTGGGCAAGCGGTCTTGATCCTCAAACGATGTCTAAAGTTCACTGAGGGCAAGATTTCCACCAGATAATCAATTCCAAAAACAATAGCCTCTTTAGCTTTAGAAAAAAACCTACACATTGTTTAAAATGGTTAGTATTCCCGTTCTAATGACTCTGGTCCAGAAGGAATGTAAGAAAAGTGTGCTCCTTTTTAAAGATATTTACACACTCCTGTAAAGTGTTTCATGTGCAGTGAGCAAAAAATGCCTTGACACTTTCAGTATATTTTTCACATAATTTGGCATTTAAAAAAAAAAAAAAATGGCTCTCTGTTGTTTTAGATAATTTATCGCAGTTTTAAAGAGCTGTATGCAATTTTAAAAGAATGATACACATTTTACAGAGTCTTGTTTGCTTTTTAAGCATATATGTATGCACTTCCAAAATAATTCTGCACACCTTTTTCAGAGTTCTGTGCACTTCCAAAATATTCTGGCCGTTTTTTTAGAATTCTATAACATTGTTAGGAAGTTCTGTTCAGTTCTGAAATAATTAGTCAGTTTTTCTTATAACGTTTTAGAGTCTTATTAGATCTATGTTCAATTTCTACCCAAATTACCCACCACATAGTTTTAAAGCAATAGAGTGTCTCTTATTCTGAATCATTCAAAGAATAACTCCCAAACAACACTTTGGAAAATCTGCAGGGGGGTGGAACTTTATCATTTTTCTTTTCATAAAACTGGTCAATATTTTGTACATTTACAGTGGGTAAAAGTTTGCATCCATCTTGGTTCCCCTGTTTGAGCGTTGGTGTTTATCTGCAGAGTGTGGGTCTCGTGTGCTGTGCAGCGCCCCCAACAGGGCGATAGTGCACACACAGTGAGAGTAGTGGGGACGGCAGACCCAGATACATTTACTCTGCCAATGAGGGGAGGAGGCAACCTCTGCAGGCAGGCAGCTCACAGGTGCACATTGTCCTGTGCAGACAACCACTCCACTCTTACTCTTGGGTAGCTGTGGGTGTGTTTGTAAAGAGAGCTTGGGTTAAGAGCCTGGGGGCAGCCAACAAGACACCCACAACGCATCCTTTTTTCATACCACCCCTTTTAACTTAGCACCTCCTCTACTCAGATATCCAGTTTTTAAGCACTTCCAGTGGGGGCAGCTTTACAGACAAACAAAACTAAAGTCTCTTCCCAAGATCACACATAGAGTAGTGGATGAAGTGGTATTAACTCCCGTGAGTCCTGGTACAAAATGGATGGCTTCCCGGTGATTTCCTCCCAGAATAGCTCAGCGTGTGTAGGAGGACGTACTGTGCAGCTCTGGAAAATCGAGGGAAAAGGGATTTGAACGGGAGGCCTTGGAATTATAGAATGATGGGGCCCCCCATTTTGTATTTATAAAAAAACAATATTGTGTTATATATGACCGTCATTGCCCGCCCTACTGGTTTATTAGATGAAGGTCTGTGGGATGCGCAAAACTTTCAAGTGCCTCAAAGTCAGACTGCCTCTTGCCCTGAGCAAATTTACCTCTGGTCACAATGTTACTAGGCAGGCATAGCGGGATTTCACTGGTTTGGGGTTTCAAAAGAGCCACCCGAGTGACAAGAACTATAAAGATATTCAATCATCACTTTATGCCCCATGCTCATGTTACGTCAGCCTAGTATTGCACATGCACAAAAATGTGATGGGATGTCCTCACACACCACCAGGTGTCATGCTCCATCATAGGACTCCCCTCGCTCTTCAATAACCCCATTTGATGACGAGCGGGCATACACCCTGGAGTCAGGGAGGCACTTCTATCTAACTTTGGATCCATGAAAATAAAGTAAAAACCAATGTGGCACACCAAAATGACCTTACTGACGTAACACGAGCATGGTGCATAAGGTGCCGTTTGAATATCTTTATTGTTGTTTTCACTCGGGTGGCTCTTTTGAATGTAACAGTCTCTGACTGGAGGCCAGCTCACCCCTGAGGCCCCATAGCCTCTAGTTCCCTGCTGTGGATAGCCTCCATGGTATATGTGTTTTGAGGGTTTGGGGGTTCACAACCAGCATCAGAGCTTTGTTTACCCTGGACCAGGTTGAAATGTGTGTACAAAGGTGTCCCGTGTCACACGCAGAGCCATGGGTGCTTCAGACTGGGCCTGACACAAACCTACACCCCTGTTGCCTATCCACCCAGCCTGGGAGCTTCTGAGGCGGTCCAGGGCAGCAGAGAAGCCTAGGGGCCCTAGTGGGCATGTATGATACATGGGTAAGTTGGCATCGTGAGGTCCACCCTACCTCCGCCAAAGAGGCCTACTGAAAGTCAGCAGCCATCATAGAGACGTTTTAAGGCCTGGGCAAAGTGGGCTCTGGCCCAGGGCCCCAGCCTTTCAGCAGGCCCCCTGATAGAGCCTGCTCTGTTCTGCAGAGTCTTGCCATGATGGCCATAAATCATTCTTAAACAGATTGTTTTAAATACTGTTTCCCTTTAATTTATTTTTAATGTGAGTGATGTTATTACAAACATTTTGCACAGAAATGTTGTGTTTATGTTTCGTTCAACATCCATAAAAAAAGTTTCTTTTAGATCAAAACAGTTCCTCGCATATGAGAGATGGAGGGTGTTGCAGAGATTGAATTATACGCTAAATTATAAGCTACAAAAATATACAGGAATGAGCAAGAGAGAAAGTTCACTTTCCCAGTGGGGCCCTTGGAAGGTGGAGACCTGGGCAATTGCTTACTTTTGTGGAGCCTTAAACGCATCTAATGCCATCGGCAGAGGTGTGAGGATGAATATTCCTAAAATCCAAACTTGACTTCACATTAGGTTGCCAATGACCAGTGCAGCCCTCGGTGTGTAACCCTGGGCCTCAAACCTCAATGTGTGGATACAGCTGTCCTTCCATGTTCACCTTCTGTAGATACGCAGCCTACGGCTGGTGGACTGTGGGTGCGGTTAGTGGGCCCCCCTTCAGTATGTCTGTACTGTTTCTCATCCCTCTGATCCTCCAGCAATCTTTTCAGAGCCATCCTCTTCATCACTCCGTGACCTTTCCCCTGTAATTTCATACCCCACTGAAGCCCCTTCCCAATAACATCACAGCTTCTTAGCTTCCACGTGTACAGGAACACCCACTGCACCGACCCTCACTCTCTTCATGTTGGCCTCCCTTACTCCCCCACCTCCCAAGGCCGCTTCCGGATCATCACACAACACAGCTAAGCTGCCCACCTCTGGAGCTCAGCAGAGTGCAGTTCACCCAAGATGGCCGACCTAGGCCCAGATGACAAGAGAGCCAGCATCCTTCCTCCTCCATGTGCCCCTATATTCTCAAGGCCATTTCTGGGACAGGGTACAACATAGTCAAAGCTGCCCAACCCTTAAGCTGAGCAAAGGGCAGATCACCCAAGATGGCCGACCCCAGGCCCAGATGGCAAGAGAGCCAGCATCCACCCTCCTCCATGCCCGCCTGCGCGCCTTGTGCCAATGCTGCCTTCGCCTCTGTGTGCTCATTAACCTGCTCTTGTTTTCCCTTCTCTGACTGCCCTGCTGCTCCCAGGGAGTACCTGTGAGTGCCGCCGGTTCCAAGAACTGCCTCCTCCTTGTTGCACGCTAGCTGCCTCCTCTGGGCTGAGGCTTGTGCCTGCTGAGAATTTAAGATTAGCTGCCTCCAGGGGTGGCAGTGGGCGAGGGGGGGTGCTTGCGTGAACCTTGTAGTAATGGGCACTGCTGACAAGTGTGCAATGGAACCTCTGTGTTTTTCAAGGGTCTCCTGTTTATCAGCTGGGGGAGAGTGTAACCCCCACCCCCACTTCACACAAAACGAATTGGACCATGGTGCAGTGTTTCCATAACTGGCTTTAGCTCCCCTGCGAAGCCCCTAGCTTGGTTTAGTCCACCAAGTCCCTGTTTCTCATGTCTTACACTGTCTCCAAGGGCCTCAGTTTTACCAGATTTCATTATTACCATGGGTTATTGATTAATTGAATATAAATTTGACTTAAGAATATATCCAAGAAACCTACCAATAATGCATTTTAAAAGCGTCCTTGACTGTTACTTGCTAATGCAGGCGACTGAGAGAGTTAAAGTACTATGGAGCATGTATGACTTAGAAATAGTTACCCACATGCGGATAATGTTTTATGTATCGTGCAGACGCGTGATCAGGTTATATAGGTGTCCAGGTGGTCCGAGAACACTTGCCATCTCATAGAAAACACTAAACCCTTCAGGATATATTGAATTCAGCCGCTCTCTGCTCTTTTGAATAATTTCTGAGATTAAACAATAAATTGTCTTAAGGGATATTACCAATCTTTTAGGCAAGACAACAGGTATTATTTCATGACAAATGAGTGAGGAAGACCCAAGTATTTCAGGCAATACCCATAGTTTCTTAAGGGATGTTTTTCAGAAGCAAACACCCCTTCTTAGAAGAGTACGTAACTTCTGAGAAGATGTTTACGGTAAATCCTCAGTGTTTCATGTTTGAATGAGTCTCTTAATGAAAGGCCTGTTAAAGGCTAATTAAACCCTTGAGAGGTACCAGAGATTTGAGAGGTGCCTTCAGAATTCTGAAAGATTTCAGAATTGAGCATTCGCTATAGGGGAATTAAAGGTTTTGACAGGGTCTGGTGAATTTCAGAACCGATCACCCAAACTTTCAACCTTAAAAGAGGCTACAGAATACAGGGTGTTGTATGGGCCACAACTTTTCGAAAAGAAAGCGAGATTTAAGAATCCGAGTGTTATCAGAGGAATTGCGCAAGACAGGGTCTTTGCTACAAGGGATCAAAACGTTTTCGAAGAATCAAAGGAATTTTAGAATAGTTAAGGATCCGAGGGATTTCAAAATCAAGAGGGTTGAGCTAAATGTTTCCCAAGAGACTTAGGGATTTAAAATTGGGGTCTTATTGAGGCGGTTCGTGTTATGCACTTTTTTAGTTATTTCATGACAAATATGTGCTTGAATCGTCCACTCGTGCAGGACACCAGGGACAATCAGTGATGGAGGAGGGACCCATAATAAACCGACCGAAATAGCACAAGTCACCCAGTGATGGATGAATTATGATCGAGGCTTCTGTTCCCCAAGCCTAAAAACATGCAGTGTTTCAAACAAAATGCTCTTTTCTAAGATAAACATTCTAACACATCTCCTTAAGTTTATTCTAAGTCCATGGGACGTCAGGTGTCCCTCTAAATGTGGCCTTGATCGGAAAGTACATCTGTGGGTGACTTAGTAAACCCCATGACTTAGTAAACCCCAACATAACAGTGGAGTAGAATCAATGGTAAAGATTCGACACCACGTCATCTGACTTAGGTGGGAGGTTCAGACCACCCACGCATCGCTCTTGAGAACCAAGGGCTGGATGGTGCGCTACAACTGCAGCCATTGATTGGTTCGAGATTCACAGTATTATCGATGCATAATCAATAAAGCAAGGAAGCGGGATTAGTAAGCAGGAATCCACCTCGACGGCACATGTACTTGATGGCTACCACCATGCCAGCAAGGAGCTTGCTTGTGGTCACTCTGCACTGGCTCGTAGCTCCGCACGCGAGAAATGGAGCTCGCTCGAGCGCGTCATCGAGACGGGTAGTTGGAAGACAGAGCATATGTAGGAGTCAGGGCTACATCAAAACATGAGATGTCATCATTCTTAGTGGTACTAGTAGTATAGAATCATTAATAATAAATAAATAATAATACTAGTAGTAGTGATAATAACAAGAACAATAATAACATGATAATATTAACAATAGTTATAATAATAATTATAAAAGCAACAACAAAATAATAATATCATTAATTTTGTTTAGGAAAGTGTTGCTAGTTTTAATATTAAAATGAACATCGGCATAGTAAAAATGATAATACAAATATAAGTGCTATTGTTGCTTTTGTTAATAGTAGAAGTATTAGTAGTAACAGTACTAGTAGTATTTTAAATATAATAATACTAACAGTGTTGGTGATGACGTAATACAAATGGTAATAACAATATTGATGATAATTGCTGTATTCATGACAATACTATCGATGGTAGAGTGAGTGTATTCCCATTATCATTATTTTTATCATGTCATTTTGTGAAATAATGATGATAATGCCATCAATGTAATCAGCAGCAGTAGTATAATTGTCTATAAAAATTATGATGGTAACAATTGTAGTTACCAAAAGAATCATGTTAATACAACTAATATTGTGTTCAAGAACAATACGTTTATATTCCGATTGCTTTTGCTGTTATTGTGTATGTAGGGTTATTATTACTAGCAGTAGTAAAAGCAGCTTTAGTATAAGTAGCAGTATTTAGTTGTACAGGTAGCACTAGAAGTAGTGGTAAAAAGCAGTAGTAGTGATAGCAGTAGTAGTAGCAGTACTAGGAGCAGCAGTAGTAGTAGTTGCAGCAATAGGAGTAGTAGTGGTATCAGTAGTAGTAGCAGCAGCAGTACTAGCAGCAGCAGCAGTACTAGCAGCAGTAGCAGTACTAGCAGCAGTAGCTTAGTAGTAGCAGTGTTCTCAAAAACACTAGTAGTAGTAACAGTGTTAAGACTTGGGGCCCTATTCACAAGGATTGTACTGTGACCTACTCTTGAAGCACTTCTGGCTCATCCTCCATTTTATGAGTAAGTCAGGAGACCTCTGGGAGTAAATCATACCCCCTCACATCAGCATCTTTGGCACTGGTAGCAGCCTGGCAGTAGTTGGACAGTGAGTGCAGATGCCCCGCCCCGCTGGGAGGACACCGCTGGTAGTTCCAGGTCAGATCTGGACTTGGGCTCAGGGCACCTGATTGTTTACTTTTCATTTACATATGCAAATGAATCAAACTGGAAGAGGGAAAAGGAGTGGAATGTCCCGAGAGATGGGAAGTGTCACTGTTCCAGAGCAGGAGAGGACCGGTGGGAAGCAGGCCTGTTCTAGAGAGTGGATCACCTGGACTGTTCTGGATAGTCTGTGGTCAGACGTGAAGCATCACTGCTCTACGGATGGGTGGACTAAAGAGATGCCACGGTGCCACAGAATGGATAGGCAGATGGAAAATACATTGTTCCAGAGAACCGGAGGGGAGGGTGTGTGCGTGTGTGTGAGTGTAAGATCATTATGTTTTCTGCTGGGCAGAAGAGAAGGAACAGTTTTCAAGCAAACTTGTAGCCAGATGAGAAACATCTGGATACTGGGTTGGCAGATGCGAAACACACTTTTGTAAAAATAGGTGAGCTGATGGGAAATATTGTTCTGGAAAACGGGTGGTCTTGTGTGAAATTGATGTTCTATAGCACGGGTGGACAATTGTGAAATACTCTTGCTCTAGAAAATAGGTTTGGAGATGGGACATACCACTGGTATAGGGAATGGGTGAGGAGGTGGGAAAGACCACTGGTTCAGAAAAGGGGTGGTACCCAACTGAATACCCTCTCTCTCTGTACTCTGGGTTCAAAGGAAGCTACGAGGGGTGGGCTCTACCCACGGACAGAACGCCTTGGCCACGATCCAGGGGTCCCATTAGATACCACTGACCTCATCGGTCTATGTGCGCCTTACTTGCAAAGGATGACTTGCACAGGGCAGCCCTACCAGGGAATGATACCCTAAATTACAGTATTTCCCCCAGCGTAGTCATTTGCTACGATATCAGAAAATGTTTTCTTATAATCAGGGCCACTGGAATTATGCAGTAGTGGAGGGCCAAATTATGCGGCAGGGTCGAGTAAATTATGAGGCAAGAAACTGCAAATTATGCAGCACATTTTGTGATGGTATTACTTTATTATTTGTAGATTTTAAACTTGTTAACGCTGTCTGGGCATTAGTTGCACCTCTTTAGTACCAGTTTAATACCCAAATATAGCAACAAGCAACAGAAAGGTGACCAGTTCAACTTTGCAAAGGGCCTTCCACTGTGAGGCAACATGTGTCACTGCATTTTTACAATCTTTTGAATTGTTTGGGCTAGAAACACATTTTTTTTGGTTAAAATCTGCATATTATTCATCGGATAATGAATTACGTGGCAAATGCGGCAAATTTATAATTATGCTAAAATCCCAGCACCGCAACTATCGCATAATTCCAGTGGCCCTGTTTATAATTAATATTTACCAGTGTGTGTTTAAATGATTTTTTGAAATAACGAGGATTGAGTAAGTCTAAGAAAAAAGAAGAAAAACGTAAAGTTGCCTAGTAATCATTAATTTGAATCGATATTTGATTTAAAAAAAAAAAAAAAAAAAATATGAATACATTTACATTTTGGCTTGTAGAATTGTTTTGGCCTTTTTTTCCACATTGCAATATTTTCTTCTATTGTTTTTTTCATAGTTCATTTAGTCTATCCGTGGTTTATATTCAGTTGATTTCCTAGCAAATGTCTCCTCTGGGAGTAAAACTGTAGTGTTTGACACAGTCACTGTCCAGTCAGTGAAGACATCACTACAGCGACTCAGGGCTCTGGCAGGGGGGGCTCTGGTGCACTAAGCCGGGGTGAGCCAGGAGGCAGTCCCAATTTCTGAACGGCTTTGCCATGGTGACGCAACACCCTCCATAAAGTACAGTTTGTGAGCTCACCATTGCATACATTCCTACACATTCACATTTTGTTTTAAAAAAATTGGTGCATTAGGCCACAGTAATTACTTAAGAGCTCCCAAAGTGGTGGTAAATTACTAAAAATCATACTCTATCTGGGATAAAGTGATGGGCTGTTTTTTACGTTCTCGATAAGTCGTGTTTGGTGATTGGTCAGCGAACGTTGATTGAGAAGGTTGGGGATGTGAGGTGAGATGTTGGTAGGTGGAAGGAAAGGAAGCTGCTTTAGCAGTAGTGGTGGGAATGAAACGTTGGTATGTGTAGGGGCATCCTCTGGGAAGTAGAGGCAGAGGACAAGGTGCAGGGGCTGAGTGTGGATGGGTAGTTGGGAGGGAGTGCAGTGTTTGAGATAGAGACGAGTGAGGAAGTCGGAGGCGATGAAAGGGGTGGTGGAAGATGGAGAGTTGTGGAGTAAAGCCAACGAGTAGTACCTGCTGAAAATGGACTGGAGGGTGGACGGAAGAAGGAGCGGGCAACGTATGAGGGTGTCCGTGGGAGAATTTAGGATTGAGCACCAAGCTGTGATGTCTGACCGGACTCTCATACGTGTTTCAGAAGGGTGAGGTTTGTGAGTGACTTTACATGGGACACCGATGGATCCTAATGAAGACAGTGTCAGGGGAAAAAAGGCAGGGACACCGGTTTGCAGAGAAAAAAGAGAGTGCTTGGGAGGAAACTAGTTGAATAGGAGGTGCTTCTGAGATTTTAGCTGATCTATGGTTGCAGAGGGGAGGGTCTTGAGAGTGAGCGGGTGTGGGTTTGTGGTGAACGAAAGATGCATCCGATGGCACGACCTGCTATTGATCGTTATTGAATTTATAACCAGACGGGATACACTCGTTGATCGACTGCTTGTTGCGACTCTCTAGGGTGGTGGCTGTGCTTACCCCACATTGCATCTCTGCTTCCTTCCCCCTGCACCTCATCCTTCCGTCCCCATCTGTCTGGTGTTTTCTCCAACATCAGATCTCCCCTGAGGCATGTTCTCTGTGGCACCCAGGAGAACGGGAGGAGGCTGATGGGTACCGGTGGCTAACATCTGCTGTTAGCAGAAACACATTCAAGGCTCCAGGACTGCGAGTGATGCTGCACTTATCCGCAGACACTGGATCGGCACGTGCTCACCGAGGGCTTGAGCCGTTAGGGAATCTAGATAGAACAATGATCTCTTCTGGTCCATCACCCTCATCCTTCTGTGATGATTGACAGCTTTCTTGTTCCCTTCTCCTCTTCCTCCACTCTCACAGGTCTACAAACTCTTCTTCACCCTGCCTGTGCTCGGAGTTTGCCAACATTCTAAAGTGATGCGGTGTAAATTCACCCACCATTCAGTTTGAGGAAACTGAGCAAAGATACTGGGATTAAAAATATAGAGTAAAAAGTCTGCAGAGCGTTATGGATGTAGAACCGGCTGGTTGGCGCATAAACCTTTGTGGCGTTGTATTGTTAAGACATTGATAGTGGCGGCATGGGATAGATGTAAAGTAGTCCAGGTGACCTGCTCCCTAGTAGTCCAGGAGGTTGGTTATTACTCAGTAGTTTAACTGTAACTATGAATGTGTATGAGTTAAATATCTAGAATGAATTGTTGTAGAGAAGTTTTGCTGTTTAAGTCCTCGAGCCTACCCAACCCCAACCCTAACAGTAAATATAGATGAAAAAATCCAAGAATTGATAATAACAAGGGCAAGACTGCGTGTAGTTCTAATTTTTTTTAAAAAACAAGCTTTAAATACATTTATATGATGTGCTTTATAGTACATGGAACCTCATTTCAATGCTCCCGACCTCCACATCTTCCCTTCATTGAGTCATCATGCCGGGAATAGTGGACGCATTGCGGGCCGGTCTCCCAAAAGTACTTTTGGGGTATATTTTGCACTACAAACAAATTGACTTCCTCCCACCACCCGTTACTACATAGAGGACATGCCTAGGTTTTGTTAACTGGCCGACAAGCGAAAAGCACATGCACAGTGTTAGGTATATAACTTGCATATTACCCCTACAGAGACATACAGCATTTGGTATTTTGGTGTCCCCCCCACATTCTTCTGGGTTGAAATTTGCCAGCACCAGGGTTTCAACAAGCATTGTCAAAACTAATCATTTTGGCTTTGTCCTTTACAAGTGTTACAGCCGACGTTTAAAAATATACAAGTGTAGGGAGGTCGGCGGGTTGTTTAGAAGTAAACTGAAAGGCTGGATGCCAACCACAGCTCACTTTGATAATTTACAAAGAACCAACCTGTAAAGTGTGAACTGTGCTTTTCGGTCCAGCCCTCTCATGAGCCCCAGTCAGAGGGAAGTAGGCGTAGTTAAGAGAATGTTTACACATCCTGCCTGGTACCATGTGAGGTTTCATTTAGTTAGGCAATGCAGGCAAACATCCCTTCGTCACTTCATGTGATGTTTTATTCATGCCATAATGTTGTTTTTTTACAAATATCCCAAAAGAACATGACTGGCATTTCTTCTCCCACCTGTCTGCTAGTAAAGGAACATTATGTACAAAGCAGCCTGAACAGCTAGAGATGCTGGGACAGTTGATGCTTCAAAGACTTCATGTGTTCAGACCCCCCCCCCCCACCACCCCTGACAATATCCCGACTGGGAGGGGGCGGGGTGTAAGTGTGTGTATGCATTCAATTTGTGTGCATGAAGGGCAGGGTGCATATTCTGTGTACGGTTTACCACCCACCGAGCACGGTGAGCATAGTGTGTTTGTGTTAATCTGTCAGCACCATGCCAAATGATGGTGTATGCATGTGTTGTAACGTTAGGCACAAAGCGCAGGATGTCGTTTTTGTGTAGCTTTCTTCTCACAGTGAGCTTGTTAACCGTGCATCACTATTTCGGTGCTCGTTCCAGGGACTGGATATGTATGTATATGTTTCTCTTCTAGCACCACTATTGTCAGAGTCCCACTCACCTAAAAGCCAGGCGCGGGAACGGAGATAGTCCGTCCTCTCACCTCAAGGCAAACCCTACACTTCGAATAGTAATGAGTGTGAGTGATTAGCCTTAAGGGGAAAGGGGGAAGAAGGTAGAAGAGATAAGAACTCTCTTGAACACTTGGCGGCTGTCGATTGGGTACTGGACACAATTCCCTCAAGGAACAAACACCAAAGCTGGGCTCCAGTCAGTACGTCCAGTGACCATAGTCCCTTAAACAGAGCAAAACATTCCATTGGTTACAAACATAGACCAAAACAGAAAGCACTCATACTGTAGCCCTAAGGTCAGTCCCCTCCTAGTACAAGAATCGAACTCACCAGTGTTAGAAATGAGAGTGCGGTGCAAGGTAAACAATTCCCTATTTCTTCATAGGGAATAATCCAAGGATTCCTATTCCAATCCTAGGGTGTAGACCATGGTGCCCCACCCAGGAGTAGGGAAGAGAACTACTTCTTCTGTAGGTGAGTTGTGGAACATAAAGGCTTGTAACAATAAATCCTGGGATAGAATAAAAAATAGAAAAAGGCAACACACCATAGTTCAAAAGGGGAGGGATAATGCCAGAAATAAGGACTACCAGCATGAGTCCGCTACACTACCTATAAGCGATCTATGGTACAGTGCACTGACCTAGTATATCAGCAGGGGAGGCAAGGGAAGGAAAGAGTAAGCACAAAAAGCCTGACAAATCCTATGTAAGGCGGTGCGGGTTTTCAATGCGTCCAGCGTGATGCAGGGAACTCTGTCGAAGTCGAGCATGAATCAAAAAGTAGTGGTGGGTGGTAAACTATGCTCCGCATGCAGAGTTCACGGAGTTTCGCCACTCCGCGTTCCAAGCGGAGCATGGAGTTCAGCAAAAAACTCTGTTACCGCCGCATGGCGGAGTTTACCACCCACCATTTATTTTATTATAGTACATCAATGGGTTTTCTACCCCCAATATGGCTCCTGCCGGGTTGCAGTCCATCCTTTATAGCTGCCTGTGGTAGGCTAGCTACTAATGGCCATGGGAATCAGCACCAGTCCCCCATAGGCTCATTAAATTGGGCGTCGCTGCCTCGTCAATCGTTATGCCCGGTAGGAACATGCTGAAGATTGTCAGCTGCTGCACCTGCGTTGAGGGGCTCAGACATGGCCCGGGGAGGAAGACAAAGAGCCCATCGAAGGGGTGAGGCAGAGAGCAATGGCGGCTCTATTTAGTGACGAGCCTCTGCAGTTTTTTATAGGGAGAACATTTCCCGGACGCAAAACACACAGCATCCATGAGCACCGCTGCTGATTGTCAGCGACTGCTTATTCCCAAGCTGAAGCTTGCTTATATCACAGCTAACAGTGACAGCCACTCTCCTATCCGCGACCTAGAAGAGACGAGTCCGGTAGCAGTCAGCTTGGCTATCCCGAGAATGTAGAACGTAGACATCATTGAAGCCAACTAAATGACCCAGCCCTTCTGACCTTAGGGCTGGGGAAATATTTCCCAGAAGGCCCGTAAAAGCACACATGGTGGCCTCATGCCGAGGCCCAGAGTCACTGCTTCAGTGGACTTCTTTCGTGGTGCTCCATTCTGTGGCCTCTCGGGGGAGAATGGCGACGGCACATCCATGGCCCTGATGGTTCGTGCTACCCAGAGACACTTTGAAGACAAGGTAACGTGCTACAGGACGCTTCAGCAGTGGCCCCGATGAGCATCCTGGTAGGATATCGTTTTTATTTATTTTGTGGTATTTTTAAGGTGCACACATGTTCCTTTGGGCGCTTTTTGGGTGAAGTTCAATGAGCAAGGCATCCACAAGAAGAGCACTAGATGCTGCACTACGCAACAGCTTTCGATGCCACAATGTGTGACCAAGTCCATCCCAATCTGGTCTGTATGCAATGTAGTCCCAGGCCACCTTTTACAAGCTGTGATTTATTGTTTTTTGCAGCCGAACAGAGTGCAGGCCTGGCATTTACTGCAGCCTCAAGTAAAAATGACCAGGAGACTGCAAATAGCCCGCACAATCAGAGGAGCGGTCAGAGGACTTAGTGATGGGCGGAACTCCACGGAATGTCACAGAGTTTTTATGCAACTCTGCGGAATTCCACGGAGTACAACTCCGCGAGTTCCGCCCACCCCTACAAAAAAGGGAACCAGGAAGTCCAAAGAGCGGCAAGCCAGTAACCTCTTCCCAGATAGGAGAAAGTAGATCAAGGGCCATGGAGACGGAGGACGCCCTTTAAATAGACCGCGCCTCCTCTCACATCATGACTGAAAATGAATGAAAGCGCAAGTCCTCGCGAGAACTCGTATTCAGAAGTTATTTCCTGACTGAACCTGAACTGAGGCCTTAACAGTAAGTCTGTGTCTAATATATCTTTATATATGGCCCCCCAGAACACTCCTAAAGTGGGCGCTGAATCCAGGAAGCAGTCATACACACACATGTAACCAAGGGATCCGGAGAGGCGGGTCAGAGCAGAGGGGGTCATTTCTCCACTCTTGGAGTACACTTTAGGGGAAGACACAGCGCATGAGGCGTGAGTCCTAACAGCTTTGGTGGTTCTGCCTTTTATTTTCTCACTGCTCATTTATGAAATCTTCTTCCTTAAAAGATTCAATCTTTGACAAATCTCCAAATGCCCAGAAGGCCATTAAAACATGGCTGTTTGATTGAATCTTTCCATGGGTAGCTATTTGCTGTTTTCTGCTTCACCTTAATTCGAGCACCGAGAGGCCTGTGTGTGTAGGAGTGCTTTAGAAACTCCAATCTAAATGTATGTCTGACTTTCAGCACTATGGATCAGGTACATTACGTGTGTTTATGCTGTCTGTGTGTCCCTAACTATAATCTCAATGTACACTGCCCATGTTTTAGGTGTGTGTGTTTGTGTGGTCCTGTACATAAAACTTTCTGCTTGCACTATGGGTGCCGTTTGGGAGAGCTAAACGCTTCTTTTGTTGCTGGCCTATTGTAACTTTTCTGCGTGGAAGCAAGGCTTGAGCTCCTGTTGTCAGATCTGTATCTGTCCTGTGAAAGAGAGAAGCTTGCCCATCGCTGCCCTAAATGTGTCTATTGTATAGTGGAGAAGATTTTATGATGCGGGAGAGAAAAAGCGTTTAAAATAAGCAGGAAGCTCTACCATACCCAGATCAAATTAGCCAAAAAGAGTACTACTCCAACAAAATACAGGAGGCGAACCAAGACCAAAAAGTCATCTTCTTGGTCATAAAGTCCTTTACCAACCCCAAAGCTTTACAGAAAGAAATACCTCCTTCTCAGAGTTTATGTGATCAAATATCAATCTTCTTTGAAGAAAAAATTCAGAATATCCAAAAGGACTTTATAACGGATTCTGTCCCTACCCAGAAAGGTGCCCGGGAGCACGACCCTGCTACTACTGGTTATTCTATCCGAACCTTTGAACCAGTGTCGCTGGAGGAAACTCGTGATGCCATTTCAGCATGTAAATCAGGTTCTCCCTTGGATGCCTGTCCTCCCATGATTCTCCACCAAATCATAGACACGGTCAACCTAATAATAAATCAGATAGTTAACTCCTCACTAAGTTCAGGCACAGTGCCAGATGAATGGAAGCTGGCGATAGTAAAACCATTGAAAAAGAAGCAAAACATTGACCCATTCACTCTCTCTAACCTCCGCCACATATCACTGCTTCCACTACTGGGCAAAATTACAGAAAAATTTGTTCACAAAGAACTAACTAAATTCATTGAGGCCGCCAATATCCTCCACCCTCAGCAATCTGGTTTTCGCCCCAAGCACTCTACAGAATCCGCACTCCTGGAAATAACTGACGCTTTAAAAATTATAGCTGACAAAGGCAGGAAGGCGGTCCTGATCCTGCTCGACCTGTCGACCGCGTTTGATACTATCTCACACAGTATTCTCCTGGCAAGACTCAAATCCAGCGGTATTTCCAACACCGCACTGGAATGGATAAAATCCTTCCTCACGAATCGTAGACAAGCTGTGTCCCTTGGAACATTTCTCTCTGTCGAACGCACCATCACAACAGGAGTGCCACAGGGTTCATCGCTAAGCCCGTTGTTGTTTAACATTTACATGACCCCACTCATCTCCCTGATAGCATCATTGGGGATCGAAGTTACGTCCTACGCAGACGACACCCAAATGATGTCATCTTTGGACAATGACTCCACGGACGCCAAACTTAACTTCAAACGATGCCTAACCGAGGTCATCCAGTGGATGAAGGACAACCACCTCAGGTGCAACACCGATAAAACCGAGATCCTACCAATAGGAAAAGAGGTGTCATTTCAGCCTTGTGATTGGTGGCCGGAGGGTGTGACACCTCCGCCTAATATGGTGAAGGTAGCTAAAATCCTAGGAGTGCAGTTTGATACCGCTCTCACCTTCCAATCACACGCAGTGACAGTAGCAGGGACCTGCTTTAGCCTCATTAAGTCCTTGAAAAAATTCTTTGATCTAATTCCACTCACCACAAGGAAATCAGTGGTGGTTGCCCTGATCCTCTCGCGCCTGGACTACTGCAACAGCCTCCTGGCAGGAGCCAATAAACAAACATTAAAAAGACTCCAAGTGGTCCAACACGCTGCGGCTCATTTGGTACTAAAACTACCACGAAGGTCCTCGGCATCTGCAGCCTTAAAAACCCTTCATTGGCTTCCGCTGCATAAGAGAATACTTTTTAAAATTCTCTTAATCACCTTTAGAGCCTCACTTAAACTGGGACCAAAGAACCTCTCAGCGAGGTTCACCCCCTACATCACAACCAGGACCCTCAGGTCCTCGTCAGCTAACCTCCTCAAACCCCCCAGTTTTAGATGTAAAACAAAGGGAGGAAGAACAGTGGCCGTCTTGGGAACCAAAGCCTGGAACCTGTTGCCAAGTCATCTGAGATTGCTAAAAACAGAAACACAATTTAGGAAGGCACTGAAAACTTGGATATTCGGATCCTCAGATGAGTGCTGTCTCTCCCTCATTTAGGATCTCCTTGGCTTTCTCTCACCTCCAACCAGCGCCAGGATGCTCCTTTCGGAGTGGCAGTTAGCGCTTTATAAATACCTCATTCATTCATTCATTCATTATTGTGTAAAAGATGATGCTGGCACTGGCGCTGCTCTAGCAGTACATGGGCAGCGAGGGAGATACGTTTGCACTGTTTATGTACAAGCTGTACCTCTTCTGTGAGGAAGGGAAGCTTGTACACTACTACATATTATACCCGTTGTGTGCGTGTCAGAACCATGCAATGCCCCCTCCTTCTTCTGCCTGTCGTGTGCATATTATTTGCATTAGGGAAGCTTGCAGTGCTCTTGCCCTTAGGAGTGCCTGCGTTGTGTGATAGTGAAGCTTGCTAAAACCTTTACACTTTATAAAACCCAAAGGACTGGCATTGTTAAAGTTTGCTTTAAAGCAAGATGCAAATGAAAAATTGCAAAGGGAACAGGATTTACTCTGGGTTTTGAATGTGAAACGATCAGTTTTCGGAGATGAACAGACCACTTGGTTCGAGTTTAAACCTGAGCTGCCTGGGACCACCAATGGCATTCTCATGTTGCTAAGTTACACACTAGTGCATAGAGACTTCTGCGAATCAGGCTCGGTGTCGTCACGTTGTCTGATGCAAGATGTTCCATTGAAGAGAGCGGTGCTCCAAGAACAGCATCCCTGAGAGACAAGCAGCCCTGAGAGCAGGTCCTTTGCCGGCGAAGCTGGGAGCAGGTGATGGAGTCCCCGGCCTAACAACGCATCACCAGAGGTGCAAGCTGGCACCAGGCCAGCTGGCAGTCCTCCCGTTTGGCATGCAGAGCTCCATCATGTGGTTACTAGGAGCAGCCGCTCCAAGGGATGGTAGCATGTTGCTCAGAGTTTTTCATTTAATTTTTCTTTTTTTTTTAATGTTAAGAATTTTCTATAGCGCTAGCTAGACCCGAGGGTATCAGAGCGCTTTACAACAATTGTTAGGCAAAGTCCATCTATAATGATACTTTATAACATTGTCACAGGCGTTGCCAGTCAATAAAATACAGTTCTGATTAAAGTGTCGAGTGTTGGGACAATGTCAAGTCCTTGGGAGATACATGCGTGGAGTGAGGTACTAATTCGAGGGTGAGTCGGGTGTTATTTCCTGGATGGTTGAGGTGTTGGTTGAGGAGGAATTCTTTTAATTGCCTCTTAATGCTCATGAAGGAGGGATTAGATCTGATATGTACCGGGAGGGATTTCCAGATTTTGAGGGCATTTCCTGTACATTACAAGACACCTTTACATGCAGGCAAGGTCTTCTACCACAACATAACCTTCCAGGGTGCCATCTTGGCTTTCCTTCAGGATATGAACATCATTGGGCTGAAGCATTTGTTGCCCTTTGCTCTTGCCTCTGGAACTCCTCGTCTACCCCTGTACCTCTCATTTCCCTCATCCACCAAGTTCTCCTCCCCTTCGTCATCCTCCCCTCTTCCTCCAAACTCCAAAGTCTTGAATTCCGATAAGCCGAGTTTCGGAGGTCCAGTGCAGTCTCAATAATGTTCACCTCTGGGCCAGTAGCTCAAAGGCAGGAATGCACGGAATTATGCTAAATTTCAGGAACATTATGTGAAAATGTGTATAATTATGCAAAATGCAAATCTGTCATTTAGCCATATAGCTTGCAACAGTATCTGAATTGATGCCGCAAACAACAGCCGCTTACATTGTGGTTGGTGTTATTATGCGATGTAGCGTAATGGCGCCATATTGTGAGTTTTGCATAATAAGCGTAACATGCAATTCGTAAAATTACGTGTGTACTTTAAATTTCTTCCGGGCCAACTCAAACACTGGCCAAACTTGTGTTTCTCTGGCAACCTTCAGTACTTGTGTATGTCTCCAAGACGTGCATGAGGAAGGTCCCCTGGCTTCATTCTCATTGGTCCGCTGATGGGCTCCATGTACAGAGCCCACTTTTACTGTTCACCACAGATGGTCACCCTTGTCTGAAGCTTGGGTGAGGAAGCAAAGGGCTCTCAAGTCTGCAAACTCCAGTGTCTGCTCTTTCTGTGGGTCTGGCACCATATCAGGCCTCAAGACTCCGAGCATGATCAGTGCAGAGAGTGCACGCTGCCAACCGGTCCTGATGTGTGCACAAGAACACTCAAAAGTTTCATGCCTGAAGGAAATCACCTCCGGTGAAAAAACCTTGCTCTTCAGGGGTCAAGAAAAAGGCAATCTCTTTTCCCAAATCAGTGAGAAGAAGAGTAGATGTGTTCCAGAGGATGCAAAAAGCAAATGTGGTCCAGACCCTTGTCTCCCAGTCCGAACCACAGCTTCATCCTCTGTATGATCCTCTTTTTAGGTCTGGCCTAGACACAGCATTAGCTAACTCTCCAGCCTAATGTAATAAAAAAACAATTCATAAATAAAAAAAAATGTGCACATACAATATACAGGGCCTATTGTGAGAGCCCTGTTCATTCAATGGCCTGTTCAAGAAGCATTCCCATTTTGCTTCCTCCAATCACTGTATTCAGTATGGGGCAATGGGTCAGCCCACTTCAGCCACTGGCTGTCTTTCATTTTGAATATCTGTATATTCTGATCACATGTCTACATCCATCTTAAAAGAAGTGCATTCCAGTGCCCAGGCTGGTCCGTCAATACTTGACTTTGCCTAAGCAAGACACATTGTTACTAGTTATTTAACATATACAATAGTGGGCTCTTGGAAATACCTGGAGGGGGGGAGGGGCAGTTGAGGTGTTGGTGCATTGTCTGATTCCTCCCAATAGCTTTTCCAGTTGCCGATATCAACATGAACCAACATTAACCACGCGCATTGATTCTGAGCACAGAAAGGACAGGGGGTTCGCTCTTGTGATCGGTTTGCAAAGCACTGTCTGCATCTTCTCTTGTAAGCACGTTCGTGCTTCTGATTGACTTCGAAGCGCTAGGTCAGGATGTTTTTGCCTTACCCAGGGTTGTGCATCATTTTTATCACGCTAGCATAAGCGCGCATAAACCTTAATTATCAGGGCACAAGTCCTAAAAAAAGAAGTGGGGGGACTAACCTAGTTAGGCAGTATACAAGTGACATCACGGCGCGCGACATCACGGCGCGCGACCTCATGGCGCACGACATCACGGCGCACGACATCACGGCGCACGACATCACGGCGCACGACACCGCACATGGCCTCACAGGAATTGACATCATAGAAAGTGGCATCACAAGCCACGACTTTACAGGAAGTGGCATCACAAGAAGTGACATCAGATCTAAAGCCCTCACATATATGTTTAGCAGGTCTATCATGTGTACGTTTGAACGCATTGCAAGGATAAAGGCACAGTGAGCTATAGAAGATGATATGTGACTTCTACACCTTGCAATCCCCTAGTTTTATGTAACATATCCTGTACATTCATTTACAAACTTATATAATTTATTGTACATGTAGTATGCACGTGTAAAGCGCTCTGACACCCTGCATTGGAATGAGTAGGGCTATACAAGAAAAAATTGTGGTACTTAAATTATTTCAACACCTCCTCAGGGGAAGTAAGCTGTATATAAATGCAATTTGCTTTGTGTAAATACTGAGAAAGACAAACACATCTGATATTCTTACAGTGAATGCATATCTCCTAAAAAAGGGACTGAACAAAGTGAAAAGCTGCCTCTCTTAAGTATGTGTGATGTGCTAACAAGGTGTGAGCCTTTATTTCCTCTCCGCTTCATTTGCATCGGGTGTGAGGCTCCTGACTGCTCCCAGCCAAGAGACTCCAATAAAAGGAGGCCTGATGACCCCTCAAATTCAGCCTTTGTTATGGGCCCAGCAGGAGTCTTAAATAAGAAAGCCCCGTCCCTGCCTGCACGTTGTTGCTTGTTGCAGAAGGAAAGCAGACAACGTGCACGAGCTGCTGAAAGTGTCCTGGTGTTTGGAAATTACACTGGGACGAGTTCGGTGTTTGGAAATTACACCGGGACGAGTTCAGCACATTATTCAGTGGAGGCCAAGTTCTTTGCAGGGTGGACGGCGTTCACCCTGTGAAAAAAGTGGGTGGACACCGTCCACCCGCGTGAACCCCCGACTCGTGCCCTGCTAATTATTGTGTCGTCTGTATTATGTATAGTTTCTTGAGGGGGGTTACGTGTACTCCAACCGCTTAACTTTGTCTCGCACAAGACCTGGTTGAAGCAGAAATGCTTTCTGGGTACTGTGTGCCATGGCAGGTTGCACTGCACCAGGTTTATTGCTTGACTTACAAATACCAGTTGCACATAAACATCTCATAAGCCTTTTGGACGGACGTGCACACCTCACTGGGGAGCGACAGACACAACAGAACACAGTCCCTGGGGAAGTCTGTCACATGGTTTTTAATCATGAGCAAATGGTGCAAATCAGAATCACATGACAAAAGAAGTATTTGCGACGCTCCCGATTATCACACATAAGCATTCCTTGCATAACAGTTTTCCTAAAAGCCATAATTGTGGCAGAAACTGCACATGTTGCACTAGGAAAACAACTAAGCTACTTTACCCATCTGTACCCCGGTCCTTCACTGTGAGCTTCCAGAGGTTGCTCCAGCTGAGAGACTCCCAGTAGAATGTTTGCAGATGATGCAAAGCCACTGCCCATGGAGGAGTAATGCTATTGCATCAGCCTGGCACAAGCAGCTTTGAGAGCAAATAGCAACCATCTTCAGATGTCCTTGATGGGCAGTGAAGATTTGATCTGTGTGTGCATGTGTATGTGTTAGGGGCCGGGGCTCAGAATAAAAGATATTTCTATTTTTTTCAGAAATAGAGAGGATTGCTATCCACAAGACTTGAGGACAGCTAGTCAGAAATGGAGAAAGTGATGGGAGGAGCTTTCACACCACTTCTGGGTGTTGAGGAACAATCAACAGTCTATAAATCTAAGTCCAGAGTCCAACATATATTTACAGAAACATACGCCCATTGCTTGTGGGGGTCTTGTAGAAGCGCTGATCCGAGTCTCAGGATTGCTGGAAGTAAAGGGGCTCCCCAAGTAGTAGGTGCACAGTACTACGGAGCTCGTGACGTATCTCAAAGCACTGTGAGCACCTTTTTCCGAGATCCATGTGCAAGCTCTAGATCATGTAAAGAGAGATGTCCCCTTCTCTCTGACCCCGAGGGTTTGCTTCTCTGCCCAGCTACTAAACTCACCACCCCCTGTCCACTGTCCACAGCTGACTCCACTTAAGGATGGGCTAGGCCATTTTAGGTTGTGCCCACTAGAAAGCATGTGCGTTGTCTGTTGCAAGGCATTTTGTGGGCTTACCAAGAACATACAGGGGCTTTGGTTGGCTTTCCTCTCACTCTCATTTCCCTGCTTCTTATTTGTGTCCCAGCTTGTGAGTCTGTTTTTAACCCTCCCATGAAGCGTTACCTCTTTACCATCACTTTTGATTGGCTGGCTTCTGTGCTTCCACTCCCTGCATTTCAAGCACTACTTTTTTGTTTTGAACAAGCACTCCGTAAGAGTGCATGCTTTTTCCAGTTGTCTCCCTTGTGTACTTCTCTCCCCCACACTCCATGTTTCTCTCTGTCCTTAATGTGCCTCTCCACGACCACTTCATGTTTCAGTCACCTTCGAATACTTCCCACCTATCGCTTTTTTCCCTGTGTGCTTCTCCCCCGCCCGCTCGACATTGCTCTCTCGCCTATTGCTTTCCTCCCTACCCGCGCAGGGATGCTGCCCAGCATCGGGCTAAAAATCATTGCCAAACCCCATTGGTCCCAAATACGAGATCTATCGGCTTTGCCAATGGTTGTTCTAACTCTCACTTTCTCTCTCCTTTAGTGGTGCTCCGCTGGCACACTATTCGTTCATAGTTTCTCTCTTTTTGTCTCTTTCTCTCTCTCTCTCTCTCTCACACACTGCCCCCTCTTTATCCCTATCTCAATTTCTTTCATTATTTCTCGTGCTCTCACTCCTCTCTCCACTTTTCCTTGCTTTCTCTTACACTATCTTTTCTCTCTTTGCGTCATGCTCTTACACTTTCTCTCACACTCTCTTCTCTCTCACACAACCTTTTCCTAGCAGTCCGTTTTCCCTATTCTACCTCCTTTAATGTTAGTTACGTACATGTCAACCCTCCTGATTCAGACCGGAGACTACCAGTTGCAAGACCAGTCTCCCGCATCCCGATGTCCGCATGCAGAAACCTGATTCGGAGTTTTGTAAAACTGCCATAAATAAAATGTTGATACCTGTCATGCACACTCCAATCTCCCCCTCCAAGAATTACCTCTGACATCAAAGGTTCACACTTTGTCCTTAATTCTTGGAGGAGGGGATTAGAGCATGTGACAGGCCTTGACATTTTATTTTTGCCATTTTTACATAGTGTACACAAAAACAGAGTTTAGAAGAAAATAAGTTACTTACCTGTAACTGAAGTTATCCAGTATTGAATCATTCCCCGTTGTCGAAGTGGGAGTCCCACGGTACTATTGTAAAGCAGTATTTATAACTAACATAGGCTATAATGGCACTAGGCCCCAAATTTAACACCCTACCTATGTCCGTTTTAAAAAAGGACCAAACTTCAACTATGACCAATCAGGCGACAGCACCCTCTAGAACACTCCCAAGAGAGGCTGATTCCCTTAGATTTTCAAGCACAAGTGGGAATAATATCCCTAGTCATAAGGGGAGCCTCTCAGCGGAGGAGGGTGGGTCGCATGTGAATCTATGAAACATATCAATGCTGGATGACTTAAGTTACAGGCAAGTAACTTCTTTTCTTATCCAGTATTGGATCTTTCATAGATTCACATGCCTGAATCAGAATAGCCAGCAGTATTGTAGGTAATTGAAGTACCCTTAGAGGATGGTGGGTAAAACAATACACTTTTGAAGAGGTCAATATGAAATTTATATATATATATATATATATATAAATTTCATATTGACCTCTTCAAAAGTGTATTGTTTTACCCACCATCCTCTAAGGGTACTTCAATTATATATATATATTGAGAACGTAAGCCTTAAGTCCATAACCATTAGATAAATATCGTAAATAGAACAATCAATTAGCAATATACCATAGTCTGGAACATTTGACTTGTACATAAATAAACTCCTCTATTTAAAGAGGCTCACCTTATTGGAATAAATGGCGTAACACTGCCTGGCCTACGGCTGCGTCACTTCGCTGTGTTGCTTCCAGGCAGTAGTGCTGTGTGAATGTGTGGGTGCTCTTCCACATCACACCCCAGCATCTCTTCTCTAGTGGAATCTCTGCAAACAGAGCAACGGAAGTGGACACTGCTCTTGCAGAATGAGCTTTAGCTTTTCTGGTTACGGGTTTGCCCGCCTTGAAATGGCAAAACTGAATAGTCGCCAAACTCCATCTTGCAATAGTAGGTTTGTCACTGCAGTGCCTTGACGACCTTGGCTAACCGGTCAGTCTTGAGAATGTGCTTAGTTCTGTGTAGGTAAAACTTGAGACACCTTTTGATGTCCAAAGTATGAAGACCCGCTCAGCCGGTGTGGCTGGGTTAGGAAAAAAAGTCCGAAGTGTGACAGGTTCATTTAGGTGGATATGAGTAAAAACCTTTGGGATGAACGTCGGATTTGTTCTGAGAAGTACAAACTCATCTGTGAAATGAAGAAAAGGCTCTTGAGTGGTAAAGGCCTGTATCTCACTAACCCTTCTGGTAGAAGTGAGAGCGACCAAGAGAGCAACTTTCCACGTGAGAAACTTTGTCAGCCTTAAGAATGGGCTCGAAAGGCTGTTTCATAAATTGCGAGAGGACTATGTTGAGATGTCATTCCAGAGGAGGAGCTCACACCGGTGGGAAAACTCTGAAGAATCCTTTCATAAATTGCTTTATGAGCCTTGTGGAACAGAGAGACAGAGCCTGTGCAGAGCGTCTGTACCTTGAAATTGCTGCAAGGTGAACTTTGACTGATGAGTAAACCAGGCCAGACTTGGCCAGAGAGAGGAGATAAGGTAAAATCTGTTCTGAAGAGGTGTGGAACAGGTGTATTTTGTTGATACCAGTTACAGAATCTTTTCCACTTTAACTTGTAAGTTTTGGTTGTGACTTCCGCTCTTAATTTAGAAAGAATATCTCTGCATTCTTGAGTGATGTTTAAGTTGAAAACCCATTCAGGAGCCATACATGCAAGTGGAGAGAGGCTGGCTCCGGGTAGCATATCTGACCCTGATTCAAAGTCAGGATAGATCGCTTTGGTGGAAGGCGAATGGGCTTGGTCTCCGACAGGAGGATGAGCTCTGAAAACCAGTGCTGTCTGGGCCATTTGGGAGCTATCAGTTGGAGACAACAGCGTTCTGCCTTCATCTTGGCGAGGACTTTGGGAATTAGTGGGAAGGGGGAAATAGCGTACCCATAAATCCCGGACCATCGCATCGAAAAGGGCATTCCCCCACGACCCTGGGAGAGAGTATCGACTGGCGTAGAATTGCCTATTGGTATTGTTGTCCGTCGCAAAGAGGTCCAGCGCTGGTTTCCCCCACAATAAAAATATGTTGTTCAACTGTTGTTGGTCCAGTTCCCATTCGTGGCAACTGTCTTTGGTCCTGCTGAGAGCATCCACTAGCATGTTGTGTACTCCAGACACGTGCTCGGGTTTTAAGGATATTTTGTGAGCCAACCCCATGGCTCTTGGGCTTCTTGAGATAGTGTTAGAGAACGGGTTCCTCCCTGCTTGTTGATATAATACATGCTGATTGTATTGTCGGTATGGACCAGCATGAAGAATATTGTGATCTTTGGGAGGAAAGCCTGCATGATGAGAAAGATGGATTTGAGCTCCAGGCTGCTGATGTGCAGAGTCCATTAATTTGCCGACCACCTTCCAGGGATCTGAAAGTCCTGTAAATGGCCCCCCCAGCCCTCCATGGAAGCATCCGTGGTGATGAGGAAATCAGGTACTAATGGTAGGAATGTGAGGACTTAAGAGAGATGTGGTTTGTGAGACCACCATGTTAGTGTGGGCAGCATTCGAGGAGTAATGGAAATCAAGTCCACGAAGTTCCCTTCCGATTGGATCCATTGGAGCTGCAGCTCCTCTTGTAATGGTCTCATCTTGAGATGCGCCAACAGGACCACGTTTATTGCTTAAGACATCATGACCAGGAGCGATTAGAACAGTCTCACTGAAACGTACTGTTTTCTTGAAATTTTTTGAGCCAAGTGCGCTAACCTCTCTTGCCTGTCCCAGGAGAGGAAGGCCTTGTTCTGAATTGTGTCTAGATCGGCTTCGAGAAATGTCATTAGTCCGACTGGGATTGGTGGAGGAACCGCCCAGCAGTGTTGCATGTTGGTGGCCATAAACGCTGTGTACAACAGAATGGTAAAAATGCTACTGCATAATGCATTAGATTTAGCTGTGTAAACCACCATTCCTTGGATACTAAGGGTCTTGTGACCTGTTGAAATCATTATATAAAATCTATTGTCATTCACCCTCTGGGCCCTACTTCTAATACCCCACATTTGGCGCAGGAACTTTGCCACTGCACACACAAACAGTGGCCTGGCATCGGACTTCTGGATTCTCAGCGCAGTCCTATAGTTGTCGGTTCCCAACTGCTTGCAGATCGGGGTCATCCAGTTTTTCCTCGATGACGCATACAGCGTACAAGCAAATATTACCTGGGCTAAAGTTTCTTGATAGTTTTTGCAACCAGGGCAACTACGTATGGGCTCAGTACCGCTGTTCCATTTTCCAGTGAAGTCATGCAAGGGCAGGGTGCCAAACCTAAACTGGATATATAGTTTCCTGTCCCTTGGAAGTTCTATGAGATCTAAATAACCTTCCAGGGAACGATCCAGTTTATGGGCCATAAAGTCTAAGGTAAGCTTCCCCCATGCCCTGCTGCTAAGTTCCCTCTGAATTACCCACTCCCAATAGGATTCCTTTACTTCACATTTTCGGGGGAGCAAAAAGGGGTAATTGACTTCCCAGATATCCCCCAGCCTAATAGCCATAAGCAAATTCTTGACGCCTCTTAGCCAGCTAATTTTATTAGCAGTATCCCTGCATTTTACATCCTCCAAAGCACGGGCATACGGCAATGTAGGAAAGTGGGTTTCTGTTGCAGTAACCCCCCCCCACTTTTTGCCTGATTTCTGATGCACTTTGACTTGATGTCCCCTGGGTCCCTGCCAATCAGGTTCCAATGGGGGCCCAGGCTGAGAAAAAGCAAGAGACAGGCCTTAGTCGCTCAGGCAGCTTGTCCTCGGGTTGAAGTTTTAGCAGCCAGTCGTCTAGGTAAGGGAATACCTGATGACCTTGCTTCCTGAGTGCTGCTGCTACCGGGGTCATGCACTTGGTTCATATGCGAGGGGTGGACTTGAGGCCAAAGGGAAGGACTTTGAATTGGTAATGGGTACCAGCTCCTGTGAATCGAAGATATTTGCGGTGTTTGAGATGGATGGGGCTATGGAAGTAAGCATCTTCCGGGTCCAGAGATGTATGAAGTCTGCTGTTGAGACAGTGAAGAATGTCAGAGAGGGTGATCATCCGGAATGATTGCTTGCAGAAAAATTTGTTGAGCTTTCTGAGATCTAGAATCTGTCTCCACTCTCCTGATTTCTTGCGTATAAGGAAAAAACAAGAGTAGAATCCTTTCCCTTTTTGAGCAACTGGTACTTTCTCTATTGCTCTCTTGGCAAGAATTAAGAACGCTTCCTTCTGTAGTAAGTGAAGATGGGGGGGGTGTGCTCCCCTTGACGGAGTGGTTGCTGTTTTTTCCGTTAACTCTAGAGTATGGTTATAGGTGACTAGGTCCAATACCCATCTGCCTGAGGTGATGGTTTCCCAATGATGGCGGTAATTGGATATCTTCACACCTACGAAACAAGAAGGTTGCATAGCTGGTACCTGAAGAAGTTCAGTGCTTGCGACCTGTGTTGCAGTTCTGAGGTGGTGGTCTTCTCCGGGGGCCTCGCTTAGATAAACCCGCTGTGGAGAATTTACAATACAACTGTTTCTGATACCCCGGTCTGTATTGGGGCTGGTAGGACTGATACTGCTGGGAGCGCTGGTAACCACCCCTGTAAGGAGAGAAGCTGTGCCCACATGCTCCCCAAAAGGGCAATTTACGGTATTGGAGAGTGCCAAAGGATTTGGCGGCATCAGTATCTGTTTTAACAGCAAGGAGAGTGTTGTCAATATGTTTATCAAATAGTGTGTCTCCATCATATGCCATGTCCAATATTTTAGATTGGACCTCAGGTCTAAACGAGGTCGCCTTGAGCCATCCTTGGCGCCTTAACCCAGCTGTGCTGGTTAGTTGACGGAAGCCAGTGGAGGCGATGTCCATAGTGCAATCTATGATTTCAGCAAGATCTTCTTGGCTTCAGACAGTCTATCTTTTGGGATGAGGTCAATGATGGAGCCGATATCAGACTACATCTGGCAGTCAAAACAGCCTAAAATCGCTAGGGACTTTGCTGCACGCACTGTAATTGCAGACATGCCAACATGGTGGAAAACCTTTTGCCAATATTGTCCAAATGGCATCCCTCCTTGTCAGGTGGTGCCGAAATAGGAGTAGACAGGTTTTTCGATCTACGTTGTACTGCATGAGAGATCACAGAGTCAGGCTTGGGGTGTCCTGTCAAGCATGAAGGGGACTCCTCAGGGGCCCTATACTTCTTACAAATGCGAGGAGGGGCAGCTGCTATTGTGGCAGGGATTTTCATCACTTTGACTCCTTCTTGTTAGATGTAGTCAGTGATCGGTATCGACTGTACCAATTTCCTTGCCTGCTCTTTAAAATCGTACAAGAAACAGTCGGACTGTTTCACAAGCATAGGGAGATGGAGTCTGGTTGCCGCCCTCTCCATGAGGTTATGGAAACCTCTGATGTCTTCAGGAGGTGAATCAGCAATTTGTGGCCGAGGTGGGGACGGTGTTGGTAGAACGTAGTCATCCCTTTCATCTAAAGGTGGCTAAGGCTCAGGAATCTCACCCTCTTCTCTTTGATCATCATCATCAGATGATGATGGATCATCCCTCGGTGGCACTGCACCATGGGGAGCATTCTAGGAGTGGCTGGCGGAGGGAAAGGTGTTAGAGCAGGAGGGGTGACAGGTTGTGGAGGCGCACCATACTGCTCTTCAGGGGTTTGTGGAAAACACCTCCTACAGTCTGTGAGCATAGCCTGGAGTTCCTGTATCTAGGAAGCAGGTAGTTGTGCACTATCCCGCTTCGGTGGAGGGTCAGGGTAAAATCCGCGGGACTCATAATGTCTTGAGGGAAAAGGATAATAATGTTGGTAATATTGCCCTTCATCTTCGGAATCCTCACCTTCCTGCTGGCATTTAACATGCAGTTCTGAAGGGCTATGAGCAGGCCCAAAAGGGCAACCATCCTCATCAGATACCTCAAAATCCAGCAAGTAGCTTGGAGGCAGAGGCAAGACCTTGCTGGGCGAGGCAACTTCAGGACATAGAAATATTCTGGTGAGTCTTGAGACCATAATCGTCGATGGTGTCATCGACGGAGGCATGTAAGCGTCCTTTCTTGGTGTCGTGCTCGCGTCGTAGAGTGGACCGCCGTCGGCAGAGCAATCGTTGACGAGATCGCCACCATAGTCCACCACCAACTAATCAGAAAAACAAGGAAAAAAGTGATCGAAGACAGAATCTCCACCCACGCACACAACAGCAAAGAACTCTTCAACATCATCAAGGAGTTCGCCCAACCTACCAGCGAGTCCACCGACATCCCACCCTCACAAGACCTCTGCGACAAACTCAGCACCTTTTTCCACCACAAAATCAAGAGCATCTACGACAACTTCGATGAAGACAACCAACACACTGAACCCTCACCAACCACCCCCGACACCATGAAGCCAACGATCGACAACTGGACAGCCCTCACCACCGAAGACACACTGAAGGCGATTAACTCAATCCACTCTGGAGCCCCACGGACCCATGCCCCCACCACATTTTCAACAGAGCTGCCGACACCATCGCACCCATGCTCCGCCACACCATCAACCGCTCCCTGGCAACCGCATCGTTCCCCGATGACTGGAAACACGGCGAGATCAACCCCCTCCTCAAGAAACCCTCAGCGGACCCCACCGACCTCAAAAACTACAGACCCATCTCCCTGCTCCCCTTCCCAGCGAAAGTCATTGAGAAAGCCATCAACAGCCAACTCGCCACATTCATCGAAGAGCACAACATCCTCAACTCTTCCCAATCCGGCTTCAGAAAAAACTACAGCACGGAAACCGCCCTCCTCGCCGCAACAGACGACATCCGCACCCTACTGGACAAAGGAGAAACAGCAGCCCTCATCCTCCTCGACCTCTCAGCGGTGTTCGACAGAGTCTCTCACCGCACCCAAATCGCAGACTCCACGACGCAGGGATTCAAGACAAGGCCCTCGATTGGATCCGCTCCGTCCTCTCCGGCAGAATGCAGCGGGTCAGCCTCCCCCTTTCCTCTCGGACCCTACACCAACCACCTGCGGAGTCCCCCAGGGGTCATCCCTCAGCCCTACGCTCTTCAACGTCTGCATGGCTCCGCTCGCCCCCATCGTCAGAACCCACGGACTCAACATTGTGTCATACGCAGACGACACCCAACTCATCCTCTCCCTATCCAACGAACCCAACACCGCCAGACACAATTTTCGAGAAGGCATGGAAGCCGTCGCAAAATGGATGAAAAACAGCTACCTTCAACTAAACACCAACAAAACAGAAGTACTCATCATGGGCCCACACCCCGACGCCTGGAACGACACCTGGTGGCCCTCGGAAGTCCGCCCACCCCCACGGACCACGCACGCAACCTGGGAATCATCCTGGACTCCGAACTCAAAATGGACCGCCAGATCAACGCCGTCTCATCCTCCTGCTTCCACACCCTCCACCTCCTACGCAAGACCTTCAAATGGATCCCCCTCGAACACAGAAAGACCGTCACTCGTGCCCTGGTCACCAGCAGACTCGACTACGGCAACGCACTCTACGCCGGAATAAACAAAAACCTCACACGCAAGCTACAGAACATCCAGAACGCCGCCGCAAGACTGGTCCTCAACCTGCCAAGACACTGCCACATCTCCCAGCACCTGCGCACACTCCACTGGCTCCCCATCGAAGCTAGAGTCACCTTCAAGATGCTCACCCACGCTCACAAGGCCCTCCACGACACCGGACCAGCATACCTGAACAGCCGACTCAAATTCCACGCACCCCAAAGGACCCTACGATCAGCCCAGCTCTCCTACGCCGTGGTCCCCCGCACCAGAAAGACCAGATCAGGCGGCCGCTCCTTCTCCTTCCTCGCGGCCAGAGCCTGGAACGCCCTCCCTCTCCACCTCAGACAGACAACATCTCTCCCCATCTTCACAAGAAACCTCAAAACCTGGCTCTTTGACAGACCCTCTCCTTGATGGACTGGAACCTGCAAAACCCCCCTCCCCCAGCGCCTTGAGACCCTCACGGGTGAGTAGTAGCGCCTAACAAACGCGTGATTGATTGATTGATCGATGTCGATGAATCCGTCGGTGCTGGGAGCGTTGCAGGAATCACCATCAACGGTAGTGTTGTTGATGGGATCATCGTCGACGGTGGCGATGACGGGAACTTTGTAGACACCCGAATCTTTGTCGACAAGATAGGAGCATCGATGGCGGCTGTCGTCATCGTTTCCGCCGTCGACGGTCTCGACGAAGAGATAGTGCTACTCGTGGTCATCAACAATTTTGGTGTTGATGGCGAAGGTGCTGTTGAGAAGGACTTAGTAGAGGACTTATGCCTCATGGACGGGTCAGTAGAGGAGTCATGAGGGCGATCTCTGTCCTTATTAGATGGTGTCAATGGGCTAGATAGGGATGATTCTGAGGAGAAATGTTTTTGTTCTCCATTTTCTTAGAGCTGTGAGGCTGATAAGTCTTTAAGGATTTTCTGGACTTCTCTGACGCTCCTTCATGAGATCTAGCCCATTTGTGAGACCCAGCAGAGGTGTCACTATCCTCCTCAAAAGATGTTTTCTGAGTATTTGCTTTTTGAAGCCACAGAAGTAGCATCCCTTCCCTGTCCCTCAGGGTTTTTGAGGAGAAAGAGTGACAAATCTTGCACTCTTTTATTTCATGCTTGGGATGAATGCAATAAATGCAGTCCTTATGTGGATCATCCACATTAACTCTCTTCTTCCCACAGCTCTTGCAGGCAACAAAAAAGGCCTTTTCCGTCAGTCATAGTAGAGTAATAAGGTTGAAAATAGCTTTTAGAAGAAAAAGCTGAACAGAGCTCAGGGAGACTCCTTTCCTACATGACATGCGGTAAAAATCTGAGGGAATCAGCCTCTCTTGAAAGTGTTCTAAAAGGTGCTACCACCTGAATTGGTCATAGTTAAAGTTTGATCCTTTTTTAAAAAGGACATATTTAGGCTGTTAAATGTATGGCCTAGTGACATTATAGTTTACGTTAGTTATACATACTACTTTACTATAGTATCATGGGACTCCCATTTCAACGACGGGGAATAATTCAACCATGTGAATCTATGAAAGATCCAATACTGGATAACTCTGCTTTTGTTTGCTAGAATTTAGAACCTGTTTTTGTTTGTGCTGCTATTAAACTGCCAAAATGAAATGCTGATTGTCTGTCACCATACATATCAATAGACTTGATTCAGGTAGATTGCCTCTGCTTCAATATAAGTCAGTGGGGAAATAACATTCTCCCGGCTATTTTTTTTTTTTAAATCTCCCACTTGCCTGCTCTAAAATGTTGTCATGTATGTAGTTGTGCACTTTTGTGCAACTTGCATCTTCGTAAAGGGACCATCATCAACATTCCTTCTCAGCAGTGATTAATTTTGCCCACTACTGCAAGGGAAAATGGGTGGATACTGACAGCTGCTACTTTGCAGCAATCTCCAATGAGAGACCTCCCCGCCCCATCCTGTCACTGTCCTGTGACATTTTAGCACCCTTCACTCTCCGTCCCTTTTCTGCACTCCCACCAGGACTCCTAACGTCTCATCCCGGTTTTGTTGCTCATAGGAGTCTGCACACTTTACGCCTGCTGATCAGTAGTAAAGTGCTTGTGCTCTCCAACTAAGCATGGTAAAATTGACATATTCCTAATTGCCACATTTAATTTACTTATAAACCCTTGGCATATGGTATCTCATGTACCCATGGCCTGTAAATTAAATATCTACTAGTGGACTGCAGGGTTCATTTTGCCACCTACTAAAGTAACATTGTAAAACATGTCACCAGACCTGCCATTGCAGCTTGCATATGCAGATTTAAGCTGCCATTTTGACCTGGCAAAATAAACCTTTTGCCAGGCCTAAACATTCCTTTTTAATACTTACAAGTCACCCCTAAGGTATGCTCTAAATGCCGATAGAGCAGGCTGCATGGTATTTAAAAAGTAGGACATGTACATTTAAAGTTTTTACATGTCCTGGCAGTGAAAAACCTACAATCCCATTTTTCACTGCTGCAAGCCTGGCCCTCCCATAGAAAAACACTTAGTTACACTATGACAACTTATGGTGCTTAATTTTAGTTTGGTGCTATAAAGTTGATTCAATGACTTATGTTAATAGTAATTTGAAATTCAACTTAAGGATAAAGTCAGATTTTAGATTACTATTTTGGAAATTGCACTTATAGTAAATTATTTTCCTATCTAACCCTGAAGGGTTTTAATGTGAGTGTCCTGTGTCACCTGACCCCTGATGGCTCCCTTTGAGGGATATGTGGATTGCTCGCAGATAGTGAACAAAGGACTCTGGGAGTGGTGAGGGGTACTCCTCCCTTGACTAGATGGCCTAGCGGCTGTTCCCATCCCCTTCCTAAGCTCACACCTAGGCCTGCCTCCCCTCTCTAGTCAGGCTGGCACCAAACCCAGTGGGGTTAGAGGAACAGACTGGAACTTTCCATGAGCCACAGGCACAGTCCTCTGTGCAGCAGGTGCAGCCTCTCTTGCCAGGTCCAGGGGTCAGCAGGGCAGTTCTTTTTCGGTCCCTTTGCCAGTTCCATCGTGATAGGAGGTTCAGGGTGCAAGGGGTGCCATAGTTATGCCCAGATAGTGCCCTGGGGGGATAATGCATTCACTAGCCAATGACTACCAGGTTCCCTTCCCTCCGTGACGACTTACGCTATGTGTGGCATCTAGCAAACTCCAGAGTGGACTATTCTGCCCACTCTCAAGATGTCTGAACCCTCCTTGGATGTTAGGAGCTTGATAGCTCACCCTAGAGGTGTGGCTACCTGTGGGCTCCATGCCCACGGAAAAAATAGTTTGGCCACGGGTTTCTCCCATCTGTTCCCGCCACCATCCTGTCTACCTGAACAAAGGGGCAACCCTTCAGGAGCGCGATTGCCATTTGCCCACCAATGGTAGCTTCACCCAGGGGCGTAACACAGGCCCCCGCAGCGCGGGGGTGCCCCCGAGCTGCAGGGGGCCCCCTCAGCACAGTACTGAGGCCTGAGAGCACCGGATTAAATCCAGAGCAGGGGCCCCTCCGTGTACCTTGCAGGGGGACCTCCTCAACTTTCGTTACGCCACTGGCTTCGCCTTTGAAGCTCGCCTTCTGGGCCAACGTCCGAGTGACTTCCTGCAAGGGAAAGGTAACGCCGCTCCCTGTAGCAGGATTCTATTGTTCTGAGCCTACTCCTCAGGAGGGCAGAAGGCTGTCTGGGGGCTCAGCAACTATGCGAGGCCACTGTACAAACTGGGCGACAGAGTGGCAACTTTCTGAAAGTTGCCGTTCCTGAAAAGTGACATGAAATTCAACTTGGGCCTTAAGTCGGGTTGAATGCCATGATTAATTGGCTAACTTGAGGTATCCATTTTAGTGGCCCCATTCAGAAGTTTGCTGAACCTAGAGGTCAACCGGTAGCTCTGTGTTAGCCAATGGGGCTACTAACCTTTACACATCAAAAATGACACTTTAGAAGTTTTGCTGTTAGGACATTTTAAAAGTTTATGTCCTACTTAATAACATACAGCTCCCTGCCTTGGGGTTCCTTAGGATTTCCTTAGGGGACACATATATATTGTTAAGGGGACTGGGGACTTTGCCTTTGGTTTAAATGGCTAAGTTGAACTAGCAGTTTAAATCTGCTCTTCCACGCTGAAAGCCATTTTGTACTCTGTCACACACAGGGTAGCAGAGTCAGTCTTGCATGCCCTGGGTACCTTGGTATCATATAGTGGGGACTTATAAGTACAATGGGGGGTGGCCAATTCAACATATAGGTTGTAAGGGGTTAGAACACTGGCACTGAGGCCTGGTTAGCAGGCCTCCGTGCACTTTCGGGGTAAAAAAACCAGCAGCATCATTACAAAACTTTGGGGGTGATCATACAAAAAGTTGTATTTCCTTACACTTATGTTTTGCATTCAGAGCCTTTAACAATAAGGGCCCTAGTCTGTTGTATCAGTTAGTCCAACCTTATACTCTAGTGACACCTCTTAGATCATCAACTTCCTAATAAGCCATAATTCCCAGATTCTTCTTGTTTCTATATTATGGAACTCTCTTCCATCTATCCTTCAGATTTCCCCTGATGAACATATTTTTAGGAAATCTCTTAAGAATTGGTCATTTGAACCTTTGTGTTTCGATTTTGCAAACCTTTTTCCCTCTTCTATCCCTCCGCTATCCTTCTCAATCCAAATAACTGATTAATATCCACCACTCAAATTACTTTCATATTTCACTTTACTAATTCACCACTAATCCTTAATGGGTTCCGGAGTAGCGTGCTACTCGCCGAAAAAAGCGCTTCAACACCCCATCAGGGGTAACAAGCTATATAAATGCAAACCTTTTTCCCTCTTCTATCCCTCCGCTATCCTTCTCAATCCAAATAACTGACTAACATATCCAACACTCAAATTACTTTCATATTTCACTATATTAATTCAACACTAATCCTTTATGGGTTACGGAGTAGCGTGCTACTTGCCAAAAAAGCGCTTTGACGCCTCGTCAGGGGTAGTAAGCACTATATAAATGCAATTACAATACAATACAATACAATTCCTCCCCTCCTACACACCCGAGGTCACACCTGTCTCGTCTTCCACCATGCCATGCTTCTTTTTCCAGCTGTTTCCCAGCCACAGGAAGTCCTGCCAGGGTGAGATTGGGATCACAATTCAGCCCGGGCACTCTAAAAAAAAAAAAGCGGCCCACATTCCCTGATCATCCCTTTCATTATAGCCTCAGAGCATTTACCTGGTAAGGGAGGTGTCAAAAAGCACACTGCTGCTGCTCAAGGGGGTTGGGGGGAAGGAGGGGTAGGTGAGAATGGCCCAATAAAAATTGCCCTCCTGCGAGGCTCCTGCATACAACCTACCCTCCCTGCACCTGCCATGGCCTAAAAGTGATGGCCCGGCAGGGAAATAACACTGCTTCTGGCAGGGCACGCGAGGCAGGGGGCCAAGGTGAGAATGCCCCAAAGGCTAAAGCAACATCTGGCCCCCCAGCCTCAATTTACTGCGCGGCAAGGGAGTGGCCTAGATACTGGCGCCACATTAAAGTGGGAAAGAAAGTCAGTCTCTTGGGCTGGTTTACACAGGCCCCAAAAAAAACGGCCTGCAGGTGACGTGGAGGCACCGGCCCATCGGCCAATGCCCGATTGCCCGCCTTCCCAATCCGAGCCTGAGTCCTGCCCTCTATGGGAGGGACATCCCGCGGGCGGGACACAGCTCAGTTGTGTGACTAAACACAGACAGTGAGAGCAGCCAAACTAAAGAGCACCAGGCTTTTCATAGGCGAGGACATTCCATCTGCAAGGCCCAGCAGGACTGGAGCAGGATTATTTATTATTTATTATTTATGCGTTTTTATATAGCGCGGACTTTACCCGAGGGTGTCAGAGCGCTTCACAATAGGAACAGTAACATTACATGAGGAGAAGGATAACAGTGAGCATAATACAAAAGCAAGCGTTACATTGCATGAGGAAAAAGTGACAATTGTGCAAATAACAAACAAACCAGATACAAAAAGAGGTATACGTTCCAAGAGGAAAAAGTGACAGGTGTGCATGATACATGGGGTACAAAATACAAATAGAGGTATAATACTGCAGTAAGTGGCAGTCACTCATAACACACTGGGAAGGCACTTCTATAGGCTTGGGGTACAGCATTTCCTATAGTGGAAGAACTTCCTTGAGGTAGTAGAGAGGGCGTGAATTAAACAGGGGACTTGAAATGAAGGGAACACACACCTATAATCCAACCCACACTCAAGGGTGAGGAATGAACAGGAAAAGGTACAAATTTACACTGACGAGCGAACTTCCTAGAGGGCCTGAGAACGAAAATATTAGATCTGGACGTGTCTTTGGAAGAGAAGAGATTTGAGGTCAGCTTTGAAGATCCGGGTAGAGGAGGTGGCACGGAGCAGTGGGGGGAGCGAGTTCCAGATTCTCACCGCATTACCCGAGAAGGATTGAGCCATCGATCTTTCCCTTTTGAAGACGGGGGGCTCAAGCAGAAGCTTTTCCGCATGGCGAGAAGGGCGAGAGCCACCGGACAATTTTAATTTATTCGCCAGGTAACGAGGGGAGGACGTGTGTAAGGCTTTGTGTGTGATGCAGGCAGTTTTGTAAATAGATCTTGCCTCGATCGGAAGCCATCGAAGAGAGGACAGGATAGGAGTGACGTGGTCGCTTCGTTTAGACCCTGAAATGAAGCGAGCTGCTGAATGGAGGATGGATTTGAGGGGGGAGAGGTGGGATTTGGGTAGGCCCGTCAGAAGAGAATTGCAATAATCCAGTCTTGAGAGAACCAGAGATTGTAGAGGTTTTTAGGTCTTTCTCCGGGAAGAACCGACGGATCCCCCATAGAAGGCGCAGCTGGTAACGTGCGTTCTTAGCAATAGAGTTGATGTGGGAGATTAGGTTGAGTCTTTTGTCAAGAATGACACCTAGGGATTTAGCGCTGTCGACAATGATGGGTTTGTTGTTGAGTAGGTTCAGCTGATCCATCCAAGATTGAACAGGAGGAGGTGAGAGAGAGGTAGAGAGGAGGAGGAATTCAGTTTTGGCGGGATTCAGAATGAGTTGGTGAGCTGACATCCAGTTGTGAATAGAGTAGAGAGTAGAATTGAGTAGTGAGAGATCGTGTGCGGAAGACACCTTAAGGTAGATTTGCGTGTCGGTCGCATAAAGATGGTAAAGGATCCCAGATTTGCTTAGGAGGTTCCCTAAAGGTTCCAGGTAGAGATTAAACAAGGTGGGTGCCAGGATAGAACCTTGAGGGACGCCTTGACCTACGGCCAAAGGAGATGAAAGACTGTTCCCTATCTTGATCATTTGGGATCTGTCCGAGAGGAAAGAGGCAAACCATTTGAGCACAGTGCCGTCCAGACCCATTCTCTGTTGAAGAGTGTTGAGGAGGGTGCTATGATTAACCGTGTCAAAGGCTGCAGAGAGGTCTAGAAGAATCAGAAGACATGATTCCCCAGAGTCGAGTATATGCAGCGCATCGTCAATCACTTGCAGCAGGGCTGTTTCAGTGCTGCA
The DNA here is from genome assembly GCA_963921515.1 of Calotriton arnoldi. Classification (NCBI taxonomy): domain Eukaryota; kingdom Metazoa; phylum Chordata; class Amphibia; order Caudata; family Salamandridae; genus Calotriton; species Calotriton arnoldi. Next base: position 6,009,829 of record CAWUFW010000013.1, on the reverse strand, counting down.
ATTTTGGATGAAGCCCGACTGGAAGACGTCGAGGAGGTTATTGTCCATAATATGTGAGGAAAGTTGTTTCGCAACACATTTTTCGGTGATTTTCGAAAGAAAAGGGAGGTTGGTGATAGGGCGGAAGTTGTTGAGGTCGTTCGCATCGGCGGAGGTTTTTAGAAGAGGGGTGACCTGACCTGATTTGAGGGCAACCGGGAGGGAGCCTTGACTGAGGAAGAGATTGACTAGCTTGGTCCAGTAAGAGAGAGTATAGGTGTAGAAATCGATGGCGATGTCGCTAGGGATGGGGTCAGAAGAATGGTTGGAGGGTTTAGTTTCGAGGATGCATTTGAGGAGGTCATCTTCCGAGATGACGTCAAAGTTCTGCCAGGTAACTAAGGATTTCCGCTCCTCAATGGGGGAGGGGTGGACGACCTGATCCACCAGTGATTTGACCTTTTCATCGAAGAATATAGCAAAATCTGCTGCTTTCTTTGAGGAATCCTCAGGCTTAATGGTTAGGGGAGAGCAGTTTGGGTTTTTGATGAGGTCAAAAAGTTTTTGGGTCTGTTTTTGGCTGAGTCAAGGAGGGATCTGAAATGTGATGCTTTTTCAAGGAAGATGTGGTTGTGATATTTGGATCTTGCTGAGCGTAAAGAGAGAGACTGGAGGTGGAAGGAGATTTTCTCCAATGCCTCTCCAGGAGTCTCAGGTTTTTCCTTTCATCGTAGAGCGCTTTATTGAACCAAGGTGCTGAGGGGGTGGGTCTTTTTTGGAGAGGAGCGACAATGTCGATTTCGACTGCTAGTACTGAGAGGAAGTGAGAACGTTGACATCCACGCTAGGGTCTAGTCTAGGAAGTGCCCGCATAGCAGAATCACAAAAAGTGTCAAGGTCAATGTTCTTAGTGTTGCGGAACCAGGTAGTAGCTCTTTTAGGTTGGCTGAGAGTTATAACGTGCGATAGGTGAAAACGGAAGGGAATGAGGAGGTGGTCAGACCAGTCTACATGGATGGGGGAGCAGTAGTCAGCAGGTCTGCTTTGGATATGACAAGGTCCAGAATTGAGCCCTTGGAATGTGTGGTTTCCGAGCAATGTTGGAGGAGATCATTGGCTGAGAGAAAGGAGGCAAGCTTGTTGGCAGCCGAGTCTTCCAAAGAGCCCCAGTGGAGATTAAAGTCACCCAGGAAGATCTGTCTGTCACTTTGAGAAAATTGTGCCCTTGCATCTTTCTCTAGCTTTCAAATGTCCTTTCAACAGTAACATTCTGATCAATTTTCATTTTAAAAGTACGGTTTCATACATGCCAGCAGCCCCGATTCAGGAGGGAGACTCCCGATGCTACAAGCCAAGAATTGCTTTATTTTAGCTGTCTAACCCCTAAAATTAACTCCGGCTCAATAGAAGTGAATAGGGGATAATACATTTACCCGATCTTGTTTTCAAAACCTCTCACTTTACAGGTATAAAATGTTGCCATGTATGCGGTTCCATTTTCACCGACGTCATCTCCTGACATCCTTATACTCTCCTTTCACTAAAGCTCACGCAGTGACGTTCCCCAGTATCTGGTCCAGCCACGAGGCACAGCCCCCACCCTTCCTCGACGGTAGAACAGGGTTAGAAGAAAGGGTTTGTTTTGCTGGACAATATTGGACTCAGTGCCTTTTTAAACATACCTACGAACTCTCTCGTGCACTGCACTTTTAATTATGGATGAGCAAAATTCACGCATTAAGTGTTTTTTATAAGTATTTTACCTCCATTAACTTTTTTTTGCCAGAAGTTCCCCTACATATATGGAGCTCTGCAGGGACTGTTGCTCCAAAAATCCTGCTCGTGTAGGATCGTTTTCCATATGTTGTGTAAACTCTTTGAACCATTTGTAAGCTTCACAAATCTGTGGACTTGTGAAAAAACAGAACGTAGTTTGCAGCGGAAACCTTTGCAACTTCCCACAAACGGGGCTGTTGCAGTTAATGTGGGGTCACACGAAGTGCCATCTTTTACTGGAATTAATTCTGGACTAAAAGTGACTACTGAGTCATTACCAGCATGAATGTCGTCATCATCCGCATGATGAGGTAAGGGAGGCAAGAGGCCAGGAAGTTGTTCTAGTATTTCATTGCAGAGAAGAGCTGAAAATGGTGCCTGGAATGCCTGGATTAATCTCAGCTACTGGCAGTTTCTCTGGGGCACATTCTATTTCGTTGTTTTGTTGTTCGCGGTGCCGCTACAGACAGGGACCCGCCATATACATGTTTGTTTCAGCTTCCACTGGCTTTACTAGAGAAGTGTAGCTCGAGGCCTATGATGCAGGCTGCAGCTGCTGGCCCCATATTTGAGCACATCCGGCACAATGACTGTTACTGACTGAGAAACATCAAATGTAATGGGTGGGGTGCTTGAATTCATCTTAGACTCTGGTTAAATGCTCTGGGCCACATTCCAATCCATCGTTAGTTGTCACATTATACAATTAATAAGTAGCCATTGTTATTCACTTACGTCAACAGTTAATGGCCATAATTAAAAGTTGAAAGTTAATGTTGACAGCGCAGTAGAGATGCCAGAGTAGAACATTTGAAAATAAGGACATTTTTTAACAAGCCAATTGCCAAAGTAATTTTAGAGTTGTCAGCTAGGCAGTACAATACTGAGAACATTTCAGGGAAGGAGCCGCAAAACCCTCATTCTCCCAGATTCTCTGATGTTGGTAACTAAGAAGACATCAAAAATGGTGCAGTGGGTGATGTAATCATTAACTAGTGTTATGACATCATCAATGAGACAAGCAGTGACATCACTGATCACATGACTCAGTTTTCCAATGGCAACGTTTTACTTCTGTTTCCTTCCTATTTCCTGCCTACAGAATAATTTAATCTTAGCCTTAACAGGAGTAAATATCAGAGTTTTTACAGAGTGAGAGCGGGGCATGGACATTTGAGAATAGGTACAAAGAAGGACATTTATGGGTGTTCCCCAAATTATGAAGGAATTCTCACACTAGCGCGCCCTTCACCTGCCCTTTGGAGAAGGTGTGCTCACACAAAGAAGTATGACTAATAGTTCCTTGTCTAAGTGTATATCCAGGGCATATACATTATAAATGAAGGCTTACATTTGTTACACACTCTAACTGCTTTCTCACTCTCCCTTTACGTCCCCTTCCTTAATGGCTCCTCCCTCTCCTGCTTTTAAAACTTTCCCTGTTTCTAGCTCCTCCTCCTCCCATTGACGCTGTGATGTAATGTGTCCAAGCTTCCAAAGTTGTAATGCACTGAAGCAACCGAGTATGAATTTGATTTTTCTTATCATACACTTTTCAATTTAAAAATTGATTTTTTTCAGTTTGTTTTTTATTTTACTTGGACTTGTTTCAAAGGAATTCCTATTCTTTCAATTTGAAATGAATTATCGAAGTTTTGCCGTCTGGCAGTTTTGATGTATTGCCCTTTGTGTGGGTTAATTGAAGCTTTAATTAGGGGGGTAAATACCTCCAAGTGTCAGTCAGCTGCACCCTGCCATCTCCCACACATGTATTAATTATCACCATTTTGCCCCCATTAGTAACTGTAGAATTACTAGAAACATTTCTTAATAATTAGACGGAGACCACTCTTCTGAAAAATGTTGGTGTTCTGGCCTGTTTGGCCCTGCCAGTAATGAAAAAAAAGCAACTTATTTTAAAGATGCGGATAGGGTAGAAGAATGCTGATGCAAGAAGGGCAGTTTTTGGAAGCCCAGACCCTCCAACAGAGGGCTTCAAACTGTTGGGCAAACCTGCCTGGAGGGGAGGAAATGATGTTGGGGGGAGGGAGGGGCAGATTTCCTGGCTGGGAATATGTGTCAACGGGGGTTCAAAAGGCTACAAAAAAACTTAAAATGTCACCCCAGAACTTCCATATAGGATAACGTTGTGGACACTTTGAGAGTGCCGCACTGCCAATATCATGTTTGCATCATGCATTTGACTGGATTTTTAAAGGGAAACTGAACATAACCGCAATGTTTGAATTGTTCAGAAAGGCCAGGTGGTCCCATTTATGGGCAGGACCAGCAGCCAGCCCTGGTATTGTAACCAGAGCTGCATTGTAGTTTTATACTTAACATTATAAGGATGGACTGAAAAATATTCCAGCCTGCAAGGTATTTGTGGCTAAAATGTCAGAACTGGTTGTTGATGTGACACTTGAAATGGGTCCAGTTGCCTGCTGGTTTTGGTAATGAGGCGATACAAAAGGGGATGATGGACGGAACGTTTGAGCCAATCAAACACTCACCCCCAGTCAACTGATCTGGGTTTAATCCATCATCATTCTTTAGCTCACTCCGCCACCCCAGTTCAGACATGGCCATATGCAAATCAGTCTGACCCTGTGCCTCATGGGAACAGTCCAGCCCGAACTGCCAAGCCATGTCTTCCCTGGACCGGAAACAAGCATCCAGGGACCGGTTTCGGGTTCAAAACCCTCATCAGCCAGGCTATCTTGAATCCAGTGGCAAAGTGAGCAAGGGACCCACGTCTGGGCATACCCCCGCCAATAATGAGGCAAACGAAAAGGCGAACACAAACATCACATTTTGTTTGTTCCTGCCCTCCAAAGCCCTTATACATTTCGTCTCTTTTGCTTACAGTACGTTTCCAATTGCGCATATGGGATTTATAGTAATAAAACTGTAAGGCAGAAAATTGCTTTTCGAAATTCTTTTAATATGTCCCTCGCCCCCCACCATTGCCACTTAAATGGTGTGACTTGTATGACTTGCGTGCTGTGGGCCCGATCCACAAAGGGCCTCCGCACTCGCGCAGGGGCCCCGCAGTCGTGGCTGCGGGGCCCTCACTCATGGCGGGACCTCAGCAATGGGGAACTCACTACTCAAGATCAGATGTGTCTGTATTTGTTAGAGGGTGCCGCGAAGCCCATACAGTTCCTAAGCCTGTTTTCTGCATTTAACATTTTATGGTATAATTGTGATAAAATGTCCTCGTCGACTGGGGGATCCCGATGAAGTTAGTTGTCCATGGCAGGCAGCATTAAAACGTTTGAAGACCATTGCCCTAGAAAGAAGGGTTAACATCATGGATTGAATGTATTTAAACAAAAGCCTGGGGATTCTTTTACAGCCAAAAGAGGTGAAAAGGGCCGAACTTGTTTTGATGGTTCAGTAGGAGAATATAATTTGAATAGGTACATGCTGAGAAGTAATTGCACCACGCGTGAACGGTGTTGAGGAAGGGGGAGGGGCATGTGATACTTAGAATATAATTGAACAATAACTGCCTAAAGGGTCTTCAAGAAATTAACATGTGGATCGATGAGCAGCTGAAGACTATGGTCAACGTCATAACTACATTATCATCTGCTCACTGCCAGGGGGCGATGTGACAGTCAATCTTTCATAGTAAGCACATAACTCCTCCCTCTCCCTTGTCCAATCACAACACCACAGAGGTTCCACGCCCAGTAACTGAAGGTTCCCGCAGCCCTCCCCGGCACCAGCGGTCTTTTGGGGTGTATGGAGTGTGCCAGCAACACTTGCCAGGATATAGCAAAGCATAGCTCCCGGATGCTTTCAGAATGAACTTTTTTGTGGGGTGGGGGAGGCAGCCTTCTTAAATTCCAAGCCTCACAATGCTTGAATCGAATTTGAATTTCTGTTGAAGGAATGGTTTAATGGATGTTTTTTTGTTGTTGCATGCACTTTGCAAACAATGTTGCACATGAACATGATGGAATAGTCACCGGTGCTGCATATTTCCATTGTGTTTCTTTCTTTTCGCTGTCTCATGAGGCGTGATCGTCTATATCTTTGGACCTTTGGTCTGGAGCTCCAAGAGACTATCACTGTGAAGCATTGTCTTATTCAGCAAAGATCAAATCCTATATTATACTGGAATAAACTCTAATATGCTTCAGGCAGGAAAGAAATATATGTAATAATTTCTACCTCAAACATATTCAACCTATGTTTGTTTCTGTAGAAAACGTTCGACCTTTAATAAATTACAGCTACATCAACATTTTGACTGCATTTAATTTTGAATCCAATGTTTTAAAGTGAATTTGTTAAATCTTCTTTTGTCCCTGCCCATTGTTTACATGTATAATTTTGTGACTGGAATCATTATTGTGCTCACTCCAGTCCTGCAGTAGTAGGAAGAGTGCAAGAAACAGGGTCAAGTTGTTGACGTGGGGCCATAGATTTGACTGTTTTAGTCTTTATTTCATAACATTTGGATGGATATTATTACCCTGCAGAGCAACTACAGCTAAAAACGAGTGCTCAGAAGTATTACTTGTTGAACATACTCAGTCTAAATGAACACTGGATGCTCATGAAAGGGTTTCGAAGAATTTCTTATACTGCTGGGTACTGCAGGAAGAAAGTGGCACGTGGGTCATGTTTGCTTTCACCGACCCAATCATCGTCATATCACGAATGATGACATTGGATGTTGATGAGACAATTGGTTGATGAATTTACATCCTGTGTGTTGTATATTATTGTCATTGGTTAACTTCAATTGCACTCAAATCTTGTTGGTTGTTTCCCAAAGAAAAAATTGGAATCTATACTTGCCTCTATATACCCTTACCTTCACAATATTTTGTTAGTTAATATCATGGCTTTGATATTTTTGTAGCACAATATTTTGTTAGTTAATATCATGGCTTTAATATTTTTGTAGCACAATATTTTGTTAGTTAATATCATGGCTTTGATATTTTTGTAGCACAATATTTTGTGCTCAATCGTCTGACATACAACCACAGAGTATAACGTATTTGTCTCCTTGCCTTACAAAAATAGGAGTCTTTTGATAATGTCTGATTTCTATGTCCGTGGATAGCAATTGACAAAAATACTTGGATTAGCAGAAATGACATAACAGATTCTTTGGCCCGATGAATTACAAAATCGACCACTTAAGCTTTCCCTTCTCTCCAGTTGCCTACTATTTGCAGGTGAGAGAGGGGAAGAGGTGTGGCGCCGCGGCCAGGGCAACTGACGCTGGAATCTGGGGGTCACGGTTCGATCCCCGGCACCGGTGGCAGGTCAGCCCAGCACCATGTGACTCTGGGCAATAGCTTGCTTAATCTTCCCGGCGGCCCCCAGCGCCGGGATGCCTTCGGGTAGCTGTTCGCGCTTTACAAATACTGGATTTACATTTTTTTTTTTTTTTAAATTTTTTAGAGCTAAGACAAGGATAGGAGATAAACATTGAAAAAAGTAAACTGCTGTCTGAGTGCTGGGCTTACTTTCTTTTGCTGCCACTCCCTGCAATACGGCAGAGCCCTGAGGCAGCAAAGGCTATTCACGAGCTACCAAACAGGAAGCTCGAGCTAGAAACCTCTAACTGGCTGCTCCTAATGATGTCTGTGGGCCGCATTTAAAGTTTGACTAGCAGCCCACCAGCCGACCAGGTCACTGAAGTCCTGGCCTCCACTCTCATGGCAAGGACCACCCCCCAAATTTAGCAATCCCCAGCTGCAGGGTGGGATGTCAGTGCCTTCAGTTGAGCTGCCACAAAAGGAGCTCTATTGAGTGCACTGATTCTTTAGTGAGAAGGAGCCATGTTTTATGTACTCACTGGATAAAGCACCAGCTCTGGTGGCTTAGTGGACTAATGCATCTACTCAGGTAATCACTGTTTGATTTCCTAGCCACAGGTTCAAATCCCAGCGGGTCCTCTCAGCCTTTCATCCTCCCAAATTAGGAGTTAACTCATGCATAACAAGCTAACCATGGCCCAATGTTTAAGAGTTTTCTTCCTGTGATTGGGGACTGCAATGTCTTTCATGATGGTCCTGGATAAGGCAATGAGTGATGATCACCCCACCATAAACAGGGAGACACAACCACCGGTATGACCTTGAGTGCCAGACAGCTCAGCACTTAAGTAGAAAACCAAGCAGCACTGACCTGTATTTGTCGTACCCAGCAGGAGAGATATTTTGAAGCGTAGTCCTCTGCTGCCCCCCTGCACTAACCCTGATGAGTATAAAGACTCCACCAGGAGGAAGCACCAAGGGGAAACAGAGGAAAAACACAAGGAAAGTGGTGAAAGAGAAAACTGCTCTCATGTCTGCCCTGGTTCTGCTCTTGGCTGCCCTCTGGAGTACTGGATGCAGACTGCGACGACACATACCACATCGAAGGATCGACACCCCTGGAACCCAAGTAATTCTGGAAAAGAGAGAGATGTATGGACATAAACTATACTTTACAAACAAACTCAGGGGCGGATTGGTAGTAGGGCTTAGGATGCAGTAGGAGCTTTTGAAATCAGAGCTTATGAAGGAGTCTGGGGCTAATAAGTCAGATCCCACTATACAGCAAATACTATTTCTTGAAATGTGGGGGAAAACAATCATTTACTCACTCACTCACTCACACCATAGCCCATTCCATACAGATAACTACCTACACACCAACAAAAGAAAACCGAAATATAAGCCACTAGGCATTCCGATAACTAGTTCGGTATTGAATGGCTAGGAATTCTAAGGGATGTTAAACACCAAATGAAGCTCTTGGGAATAAGGCTCAAGGTTATAACCACGTGCAATTCTGAGGGGAAAACTGAAGGAAGTGACCCGATTAGGGCCACCCGGGTCACTTGTGACCACCTCTCAGCCTTCCAAACAAATGAAGAGTCGGTCAGACAGTAGAGAATACAAACCAAAGTATTTATTAGTAATACACTCGAGTGGAGTCCAGTCTGACCAGCCTCCTTGGATTGCTGCAGAAGGACTGACTTCTACCCCCAGAACAACGTATATTGTACATTTTCTGAATCACTAAGACACGCCCAGACTGGAATTTTCCAGTTGGTAGCTGGTGAACAAAGAAGACACACAAAGATGAGTTGCAATCCCAGGACCGGGTACATGCTATCTCAGCATCAAGGTTACTCTGCCCGTACCCGCCGCTCTAAGGGTGGGAGCAGGCCTATCTAGTGCGAAAGGTATGTGATAGCAAAAACAGTCTATTCATTAGTACAGCGAAACTCAACCTTGGAAGAATACAAAAAAAATATATATATATATATATTGCAGCTGCTTTCTGCTGAGGCAGACAGAGTGAGACCGAAATTAGCTTCGATCATGACTCAAAATGGCGGCTGAATACAAAATGGTGCAGCGAATGCTAACTTTACATAGAGCAATAAACTGGCAGAGTGAATGCATAACATTTACATTTCAACAGACCCTCCTTTTAGCATGAGCTAACCAGTTTGTGTTTGAGTGAATAGACGGTGCAGCATAGCGTGTATCCAACAAATAAACTTCAAAGTTCAGAACACTCCATGTATTCGGCATCAAAGGAAGAGGAGTCTTCAAATATACCCTCGTCTATCTGCATAAAACTATCTATCTCTTTCTGAGTCATAATCACAGCATTAGTGTCATGGATGGGCGCCTTCTGCTTTGGGGTAAGGAGTGTGATACAATGGGTGCAACAGGCTGGGAGGCATTGTGTACAGAGGCATCAGGTGAGGAAAACACCAGTGACTACCGCTAGGAAAGCAAGGATCTTCCAACTCCAGGACGCAAATATGCCCCAAAACCATCCAGAGAGTGTCCAGGTACCATTTTCTTGGTGTATGTCGGATGAAAGTCTATGCAATTTCTGTATGGCAGCATATACATTGGGGCGTGGTCTGGGATGTATACACGACAACTACTGCCAATGACGCAGCAGGCCCCTCCCCGGTCAGCAAGGATGACGTCTAACACCATTCGGTTTTGTAAAGCAACAAGCCTCGTAGCCTGGAGCTCAGCTGTGATATTCGTCAGAATCCCAGCTGTCGTATTAATGACCCCTTCTACAACTCTGGTGAGTCGACGGATATTAAGGCTGTTGGACATGGGGCCCCAAAAGGGTACAATACCTTTTATGGTGTCTGTGAACTGCCAAAGTGGTATCTGTCTGATCTATGTCCTCTGTATTAATAACCCTTCTAACTCGGGGCAGGTATGCACTCCTACGCTGCAATCGATGATCCCTATGGTAATTGGACGGTGCTATATACACTGGGGGAAGAAGAAAAGAGAGATAGCATAAACCTGACCACCACCTAGGAAGCTTGGGAGCCGCAAACAAAATAGACATTATATGGTGGGAGCGAAGGCGGGCTACTAATCGTACTCAACGTATATGTGTAATTGCAATTACTCTGCCCCACTTTCACCTTTCCAATTCCCTGAACACAGAAACCAGCTGTTGTATTGACTACTGGCACTGGCATCGCATTATCCTTTGTAATATTGCGTGTTTGGAAAGATTGGAAATATTCAGTAGCATTGAATCCCTGGAAATCTAACATTTCATTTCGAAGCCATGTTTCGTTCTTTACCTGCTCATATACATTCATGCAAGCTGTTGGAGACAATGTACCAGGGGTCTCTTGTTCTCCTAGCCTCGGGGAAATATACCCTTGATAGTAATGTATATATTCTAACACTGTGCAGGAGTCAGCAGAGGTCATATTCATAGCAGAGAAATGAAAATGATAATGCACCATAGTAAACAGTGCAAACCACCCCTCACAACTTCCTAGATAGGATAATGGCATCGACAACAAAACATAACCCTTATGTGTAACTGAGGGGAGCAGTCCACAGATCCAGCAATTAGTAGAATTGGAAGTATCATGGGCCTGATGAAACATTTGTAAAAATACATTGTCTACATAAGTTTTCCGATGTTCTCCTTTGTGAGGGGCCAAAGTAACAAACGTGTTTGGGGGGGACGGGTGTTGTCCCAATCAGAGAGTGTACAGGATACTTCTCATCCAGGAAGTAGGATATCCCTAATACTATTATTAGTGCAATAACAACTATTGATGCAAAAACTATTTTACTCTTCATGGACCAACCCCACTCTGGGCATGGAGGTGCAAAGGGCTGCTCTTCCTCAGTAATGGACCGACCAAACGGATACGTTGTAAACAAGGGAAAAAGGAATGCAATGGAACTAATGACAAAAAAGGGGGGCAAATGTTCCCAGTGTCCGTCTGAGCCTCACTGGTAGACTCCTATTGTTCATCAACGTTGGCGCTTTTGAGCACCGGCGGTGGAGCAGCTCAGTCCTAGCTCGGATCTGTATCCCACGTTGCAGGGTAATGTACTTCCCTCCTGGGGAGCACACTCAGCTTATCCTGTACAATGTCTGAACAATGCACCAATCTCACCTTTCCCTAAACTACTGTTCCCTGACTTGTCGAGTTCATCCCTGCTAATCTGACTTTTCCTTTGGTGCACTGTTCCTCCGTCGGGGCGCAAATTTTACCTAGCTACTCCAGGCACAGAGGGGTCAGGAAAAAGGGGGTCAGACAGAGAGGGGCCAGTGGAAGAAGACTCTGGAATTGCCTTAATCTCCGGGGGCACTGCCGCATTTAGGATCTCATAGTTCTCAGCCTCTGTTTTGGTCCACGTGAGTTGGGCATCCGAAAAGGGAACGAACCGTGGGACTCTCTCACACTCGGAGTCCCCGATGCCCTCAAGGACCCACTGATCGTAGGGTAAGGGTAGAGGCACTTTGCGGCAATGCTGGCAATGAATCCAATTCTTTCAACCGGTGACCTTCACGGCGGTGCGGGTGGAAAGGAGCACCTGGACTGGCCCCTTCCACCTCGGCTCCAGACTCTTCTTTCTCTGGAAATTGCGGACCAACACAAAGTCACCAGGCCGAATGTCGTGGCCTGGCCCCTCAGGTACTGGTGGAAGGGATTCCTGGATCTGTTGGTGAATAGAACGCAGACTTTTAGTTAACTCATAAAAATAATCCACCAATAGAGGATATTCAATTTCTGAGAATCAACGAGGTCGCGGGACGCCCCAAACATTTGCCGGGCGCCCAAACACGACCTCGTAGGGTGACAATCCTGTCCTAGAATGGGCTGTCGTTCTTGTGGACAAAAGGGCTAATGGTAAAGCATCTGGCCACTGCAACCCCATGCTCTCCTGAATCTTTGCCAGTTTCAGTTTGAGAATACCATAGTACTTCTCAACCAAACCTGCGGACTGGGGGTGATTTGCAGCGTGACATTTTTGTCTGATATGCAGCCCCTCGCAAACTAACTGGATAACCTTGGCGTTGAAGTGACTTCCGTTGTCACTCCAAATCTAACTGGGCAAGCCGAAGCGAGGAAAGATCTCCTTCAGGAGCACTTTTGCAGTCGCTATGGCTGTATTTTCTTTGGTGGAGTAAGCCTCAACCCACTTACTGAATGTACAGACAATCACCAACACATATTTCAAATTATTGACTCGATCCATTTCAATATAATCAAGCTGGAGAACCTCAAAGGTAAAGGTGGGAGGTGCAAAATTACCAGGGGGCATAGGGGTACCTTTTCCAGGATTGTGCATCATACACACCATACAATATTTAACCAAATGGGCGGCTGTCTTCGGGATGTTATCATTGTGCCATACAGGGTCTAACAACTTACAAATGCCTTTTGCACTAATGTGAGCTGGCCCGTGCGCCATGGTGACTACGGGAAGAACATATGCATCTGGCAGCATCCATCTCTATTTCCCTGACTTATCAGTCCAACACCCATCCTCATCCAAACGTGCTGTGCTTTCCTGCCATATCGCTAATTCCTCAATAGTTGCCTCAGTTTAGATCTCCTTGACATTTTCCAACGTATCCTCAAACATGGTGACCTCGGGCACCCACCTAGCGGGACCCTCTACAAACATATTTTTCATCTTCGTTCGAGCTGTCTCTTTAGCTATCTGATCTGCAAAGGCGTTCCCCTTACCCACATCAGTAATTTTCCTCTGTGCGTTCAACTTTATGATCGCTAATCTCTTGGGGAGCATCAAAGCCGACAAAAGCCTATGTATAAGGGGGCCGTGTTGGATCTTCATCCCATGGGAAGTGAGAAACCCTCTCTCTGCCCAGAGCCGTCCAAAATTATGGGCGACTCCAAAGGCATACTGATTGTCAGTATAGATATTGACAGCCAGTCCTTCACTCAACTCACAGGCTCGAATAAGGGCAACCAGCTCTGCAGCTTGAGACGATTGATAGGGAACTCGTGATGTCTCAACTACTGTGTGTAGTGTCGTGATTGCATATGCAGCTGTTGTAGTGCCACCTGGTAACTTGAAACAAGAGCCATCGACATATAGTTCCCCTTGGGGGTCAGATAAGGGAACGTCAGTCAAGTCTACCGGTCCTTTCGTCTCCTCCTCCGTGCGGAAGATACAATCATGTATATCAATTTCCTCACTTTCAGAAGGGAGGGGTAGCAACGTGGCTGGGTTCAGAGTGACACATCTTTTAATCATGACATGCGGTGCAAAGAGAGTTAGCTCATAACCGGTCAGACGTGCACTGGTGAGGTGCTGTGTCTTGGTTTTATTCAAAAGGGTATCCACAGCTTGGGGGACCATAACTGTGAGGTCAGTATCAAGTACGAGCCCAGCCGATTGTCTTATTGAGACGGCCACAGCCGAGACCGCTCTTAGACAGCTCGGTAGGGCTCTTGCGACAGGGTCAAGAAGCGCAGAAAAATAAGCACACGGCCATTGCTTACCTCCAAAGGCCTGTGCTAAAACAGAGAGCGCGCAACCAGCCGCTTCGTGTACATACAGCACGAACGGCTTCGCATAATCTGGCGTACCAAGCACAGGCGCAGAGCAAAGAACCAACTTTTAATTGCTCAAAAGACTGCTGACATTCAGGCGTCCAAGGCAATGGTTCATGCACATCTTTAGTGGTTAGTGCCAGCAGAGGCTTTGTTAGTAACGAGTAGTTAGGGATCCAGTGCCGACAATAGGAAGTAATGCCAATAAAAGCGCGTACATCCTTTTGCGTTTGAGGGATAGGCATTTTAACAATGGTACTGATGCGTTCAGGAGTCAATCTCCTACCCTCCTTCGACAGTAGGTGACCTAAGTAGGTGACCTCCTGTCGACAATACTGAAATTTGGAAAGGGACACTTTATGTCCGTGGTGTGCCAAATGCTGCAACAATTTAACCGTACTGTCTTTGCAACCCTTTTCAGTGTCAGAAGCGATGAGAAGGTCGTCTACATATTGAAGCAATAAGTTACCTGAGGGAAGCGTGAGGGAGTCCAAATGGGCTTTTAAAGCTTGGCTATATATACTAGGGCTCTCAGTATAGCCCTGAGGGGCTCAACAGAATCTAAAGCTTCTGCCAGCTAGTGTAAAACCGAACAAGTGCCTGCTGTCTGGATGGATCGGGATACTAAAGAATGCGTTTTTTAAATCAATGACAGAAAAGAATTTAGCAGAAGAAGTAATCATTGTTAGAAGAGCAGTAATGTCAGGGACCACCGGGAACTAAGGAACCACTATTTTATTTACTTCACGCAAGTCAATCACAAAACGATAAGCATCTGGATGATCATCAGAGGAGCCTGAAGGTGCCCTCTTAAGAATGGGGCTATTACACACATTCACAGTCGTCACTTCAACAACCTCTGACTGAATCAGATCCTGTATAATTCGCAACAAAGCTCTCTCCCCTGCTTGTGGTATTTTGTACTGAGGAATACGAGGCAAAACGGCATTGTCCTTAACTTTGATAGAAACTGGGGGAATCTGCAATAGTCCTACGTCCGTGTCACCTGTTGCCCACAACGTGGGCGGCACATCCTTAAATTCAGCAGGGAGGGGTGCATCTTTGGACAGACACTGCTTAGAGCTAACCACATTCGGTCCTATTGTCATATAAACCCCTTCCGGAGAACAATAAATCGTTGCATGCAACTTCTAAGCCCATCCAATTCTCTCCGCAATTAGATGTTAACAAAAATGGCGAATCCACAGTAAAAGGACCTATAGTCAATGTGAGAGGTTTGGAAATGGGGCTCACAACCGGTGCACCAGAAAATCCTACCGAAACATTATTATGGCCAGACAGAGCTGCCCCGGGGACCAGTGAATGGGAAATAGAGCTATTCATAGCACCTGTATCCACCAAAAATTCCTTAGCTGAGCCATGCAAATCTGTAGTAACGTAAGGACCACGCTGATCTACAGGTATCTCGACTGGGCCCTCACTCTGTCCCTGGCTGTCCTAACTGTGAGACAGTCCCGTCACCTCGTCTATGTCATAGTCATCGTGGTAGTACTGTTTGCCCTTAGGGTCGTCAAAGTAGTTCTGATCAGTGCGACCCTTTGACGTCCCAACTGCCTGAACCCTGTCCTGGCCACCGTCTCCGCGACCCCGTCCACGAGACCTTCGCCCCCTCGGGGCCGCCACCTTTTGCAAAAGCACAGGACACTCGCAGCACCAGTGTCCCTCCTCTTTACAGTGCGCACACTGATTCGGTCCTACAGGCGTAGCATTCCTGCTAATACGCGGTAGCTGTCGGTCCGGACCACCACATCCTCTACCATTCCCTCAAGAAGCCTGTTGCAACAACACCTTCGTCTTCAATTCCTTATGCTTTTTCTCCACCTTCTCCTTCTCCTCATTTTTCCTGTGCTCATAATACTGTGCCATACTCAATATTATAGAAGGGGAGGAGGTAGTCCAAGTGCTCTCTGAAGCCTACAGCCGAGTCGCGTTCTCAGGAAGCAGGTTTGTAACAAATCTATTAACAAACAGTCGGACACCCCCCTCCACCGACAAACTGTCCACTAAAATCCCAAAACACACCTTCAAATCGAGTGAAAAAAATCAGACACACTTTCATCTTTCTTCTGACAACATGCCGTTAACTTGTCCCAATCTACCCTTCTCGGTGGGATAAGAGAGTGCATATATGTAATAATTCGACCAGGCAAAGCTAGTATCTCAGCCTTGGGCTTCTCACCGGGCTTCCTCTCCTGGTCCCATGCGTTAATCTGATCCCAAGTACCACCCAATTCCACAACGTGGTCCTGTGTCTGCACCTGCCTCCAAATATCAATGGGCACCAATAAATCAAAGAACATTTCAATGTCCGCAAGCGTCATTACTGTTGAGTAAGCGGCCTGAAGGAAGTGACCCGAAAAGGGCCACTCGGGTCACTCACGACCACCTTCTCTGCCTTCCTACAAATGAAGAGTCGGTCAGACAGTAGAGAATACAAACCAGATTATTTATTGGTATTAAAAAAACAACGTGCAGATAGGCAACACAAACAGCATTAATAATGCAAGAAAACAAGAAACAATTTCTGGAGTCTTCG
This sequence comes from Calotriton arnoldi, assembly GCA_963921515.1. Classification (NCBI taxonomy): domain Eukaryota; kingdom Metazoa; phylum Chordata; class Amphibia; order Caudata; family Salamandridae; genus Calotriton; species Calotriton arnoldi. Next base: position 5,993,672 of record CAWUFW010000013.1, on the reverse strand, counting down.
GTGTTTTTATTTATTTTTCTACAAACAAGGATGTACAGGGCAGACAGATGCAGCCAACGCGTTTCACCCTGAATAGGGCTTCATCATGGCAGTATTTGCAGTAAGGATTACAAAAGAGAACACCAGTTCTAATAACGTTCGGGCAAGCTCAACTTATTGGTACGTGTATGTCCCAGTTGATGAAGTCTTTAAGAAAAAAACATACGCGGCATGTAGAGTTCGCTCTGAAAGGCGAAATTACATTGGTCGTATCCACCAATGTTAGTTACACAGCATGCAGAGAAAAGTCGACAGCGATGTAAGCAGTTCGCCTCCCAGATCGCGTACGCTGTGTAACTAACATTGGTGGATACGACCAATGTAATTTCGCCTATCAGAGCGAACTCTACATGCTGCGTATGTTTTTTTCTTAAAGACTTCATCAACTGGGACATACACGTACCAATAAGTTGAGCTTGCCCGAACTTTATTAGAACTGGTGTTCTCTTTTGTAATCCTTACTGCAAATACTGCCCTGATAAAGCCCTATTCAGGGTGAAACGCGTTGGCTGCATCTGTCTGACCTGTACATCCCTGTGGCGTCCAGATTGCAAGATGGTTTAGCAAATGCTAAGATATACAGACAGAAGGGCCTTTCAGTATTAACAAACCCTCCTCTTAGCATGAGCGAACCATCTACAATGGGAAACCAAAGCAAAACATAAATGACTAATAAAAGCACATAGCTATTTTATACACATTTCATATCCTCAACAGTAGGAATGTGCTCTATGAGAAGAGAAGAGGTTTCGAAGATACCCTCGTCTTTGATCATCATTTCGTCTATTTCTTTCTGTAACATTATTGCAGCATTGGTATCATGAATCGATATATTCCCCTTTGGAGTCAATACAGAGATACAATAAGTGCAGCACATTGGAAGACATTGAATAAGGACACAGCAAAGTATTAATATAGTACGAGATAGATTGCTTTTCTATTAGCCAACTCCATGTTCCAAAAAGGGACCAACTCCAATTACCTGGTTCCATGCCTTTGACATTCTCAATAATGTCCAAGATATGCTTAGTAATATTCTTTTCCATATTGGATATTCCCACTACACACTGATCGCCAATAACTGCGCATGCACCGCCATTTTTTGCTAAGATAAAATCAACTGCATATCTAGTTTGTTCAGAATAGATCCTCATACTCTCTAATTGAATGGTGATGTCACGTAATGCTGCTACTGTGGTATTGGACAATATCTGCAATTTACAGCCAAAGTATTCCTGGGCCTTTTCAGTCCTACTCATAGCCATTCCCCCCAACGTAAAGATAGCAGACAGGATATAACCAAAAGTAATACCATTACTGTAACTGTTGATCTCAATATCTGTTACTCCTTCGCAAAATTCCTTTGTAAGTGTTCTCTTCACCCATTTTACCTGGCTGTGGGCATATTTACAAGGGACCCCCAGGGGCAGCACCATCCCAAGAGCTACATCATTGGTGCCATTATGAACATTTGAGTACGTTCCATTAGTTAAAAAGAAGAACCCGGGATGGGCATATATTGGTCTGTCATAGTTCACAGCTGAATAGCGAGAATTACCTGTAATGGTGCTAGAATCTCTCGAACCTTTCAAGGGGAATGTCTCTTTGGATATGATCACCCCTGAGCAATTGATATACAATATGGTATCAGTACTATTTATGATGGGGCAACAGGCAGGGTAATAGCCAGCTTTTCGAGGAACCGTCACTTCTTTATAATGCCAACCCACCAACGTAATATTTTGCTCTTCCAAGTAGAAGTTATCACAATACGTATTATTGTCACAGCCGGGGTAACCTGTTCCTGTGGCCGTACGATGATACAAGCATGGCCCTGGGTAGCCAAACCCAAACTCCCCTTTTACCTCAACAAAATTTGTCGGCTTAGAATAAGTGTAATTTATCAATGGCAAAGGATAAGCAGTCCACAGGCTAGTCACAGATTCAGTAGGATAACAAGCGACACCTTTACCAAAAAATCTCTTATGAGTGTCCAAAAAAACATTATTAGAAAGCATTCTCTTCCGTCTTGGTGTGGAAAAGATATCATTGTCAGGAGTAGGCGAGTTACATGCATACTCTAACGCCAGAGAACCCCACAAAAGATAATCATCAGCAGAATAGCAAGAAAGGAAAATATTACTCTCCGCTGTTTGATCCATGATGATCGTGACAAAACAACAAGACCCAATGGCTGTTCTTCATCAATCATTGGCCTGCCAAAAGGATGCATGATAGTGGAACGAAAAGGTACAATTAATATAACCTCAATGAAACCAAATAAACAATCTTTCCAGCATCCGTTTTTCTTCTCCTTTGAGCCTCGCTGGCAGGCTCCTATTGTTCATCCACGGTGGTGCTATTGAGCATTTCTCGATGGAGCTGCGTGATTGCAGCCCTTCGTGAGGAAAATCCACTTCACTCAGGATAGTGTACCCTCCCTTCTGGGAAGACACCCAAACTTATCCTGTCCAGTGTCTCGGACAATGCACCAATCTCCCTGTCCCTACTCTATCGTCCCTATGCTTCATCCATGAAGTCCATCCCTACTAATCTGACTTTTCCTTTGGTGCACTGTCCCTCCGTCGAGAACGCAAATTGTACCTAACAACTCCAGGAACAGAGGGATCAAGAAACAAAGGCTCACTTTCAGCGGGATCGACTGAATCAGACTCAGACACCGACGGGCCAGCCAACTGAAGCTCTTGGCTAGCCTTAATCTCAGCCTCATTCAAAACTGCATCGGTCTCCTCCTCAGAAGGTGCCCATGTTACTCTGGCATCGTAGAAAGGAATGAACCGGGAAACCTTCTCCATCTCGGTATCCCCAATGCCGTCGAGCCTCCATTGGTCATAGGGCAGAGGAAGTGGCACCCTCTTGCAGTACGTTGAATGAATCCATTTTTTCCGACCGTCCACCTTCACCACTGTAGGTGAAGGAGGATCTGGAAAGGCCCCTTCCACCGGGGCTCCAGACTGCTTTTGCGCTGAAAGTGGCGAACCAACACGAAGTCCCCAGGCCGGCGGTCGTGGCCTGGTCTCTCTGTAGCGGATGGCAAGGCCTCTTGAATCTGCTGATGAATAGAACGCAAATTTTTAGTCAACTCACATAAATAATCTATCAAAAAAGGGTGATCTATCTCGGAAAAGTGGCGGGGTCTTGGAACGCCCCAGACATTAGCGGGCCTACCAAAAACAACCTCATAAGGGGACAACCCTGTTCTAGTATGGGCTGTAACTCTTGTCGACAGTAAAGCCAATGGTATAGCATCTGGCCACTTCAATCCTGTACTCTCCTGAATTTTGGCCATCTTTAGTTTGAGTGTACCACTGTACTTCGCAACTAAACCTGCTGACTGAGGGTGATTCGCAGCATGAAACTTTTGCTTAATGTGCAGGCCATTGCACACCAACTGGATGACTTTCGAATTAAAGTGGCTGCCGTTATCACTCCAAATCAAACTGGGCAAACCAAAGCGAGGGAAGAACTCCTTTAAAAGAGCCTTCGCCGTCGCCAAAGCTGTATTCTCCTTAGTAGGATAAGCCTCAACCCATTTACAGAATGCACAGACCACCACTAACACATACTTCAGATTATTCACCCGTTCCATCTCAATGAAGTCCATTTGAAGGACTTCAAGAGGGAAAGAAGGGGGTGCAAAATTACCGGGAGGTGTGGGAGTACCCTTCCCAGGATTGTACATCATGCACACCATGCAATGTTTTACTAAATGGGCAGCCGTCTTTGGGATATCATCATTCTGCCATACAGGGTCTAGCAACTTGCAGATACCCCTAGCACTAATGTGAGCTGGTCCATGAGCCATAGTGACTACAGGAAGAACATATGCATCTGGCAGCATCCATCTCTGCTTCCCCGACTTATTTATCTAGCACCCATCATCATCCAATTGTGCTGTGCTGTGCTTTCCTGCGATATTGCTAATTCCTCAACCGTCACCTCGCTCTGTATTTCCTTCACGTTATCTAGTGTGTCCTTAAACATCGTAACTTCTGGCACCCATATAGCAGGACCTGCTACAAGCATCTTTTTCATCTTAGATCGGGCCGTCTCCTTAGCTGTTTGATCTGTAAAAGCATTTCCCCTCCCCACATCATCAGTAATTGCTTTGTGAGCGCTACACTTCACTATTGCCAGTTTCTTGGGCAGGGTTAAAACCGACAGAAGCCTATTTATAAAAGGGCCATGTTGAATTTTCGAACCATCGGAAGTGAGAAATCCTCTCTCGGCCCAGAGCCGCCCAAAATTATGAGCGACTCCGAAGGCATACTGGCTATCAGTATAAATATTGACCGCCAATCCCTGACTCAACTCGCAGGCTCGAATTAGAGCTACCAGCTCTGCAGCTTGGGCCAACTGATAGGGAACTTGTGATGTTTCAACTATCGTGTGCTGTGTTGTGATTGCATAAGCAGCAGTTGTGGTGCCATCCGGTAATTTAAAACAAGAGCCATCGACATATAGTTCCCCTTGGGGGTCAGATAAGGGAACATCAGTCAAGTCTACCCGTCCCTTCGTCTCCTCTTGCGTCCGAAACATACAATCATGTATGTCTATTTCCTCACTCTCCGAAGGGAGGGGTAGTAACGTGGCAGGATTCAGAGTGGCACATCTCTTAATTGTAATGTGTGCTGCAAAGAGGGTTAGCTCATAGCCAGTCAGACGTGCACTGGTAAGGTGCTGTCTTTGTTCTGTTCAAAAGCATATCCACAGCATGAGGTACCATAACTGTGAGATCAGTATCAAGAACAAGCCCTGCCGATTGTCGAATGGAGACGGCCACAGCCGCGGTCGCTCTTAAACAGCTCGGGAGGGCTTTCGCGACGGGATCAAGCACAGCAGAAAAATACGCACACAGCCTCTGCTTACCTCCAAAGGCCTGTGTTAAGACAGAAAGCACACAACCGGCCGACTCGTGTACATATAACACAAACGGCTTGTTGTGTCGGGTTGTGCCAAGCACAGGAGCCGAGCAAAGCGCAACCTTCAATTGCTCAAAAGCTTGTTGACATTCAGGCGTCCAAGGCAAAGGTTCATGCACATCTTTAGTTGTTAGATATAGCAATGGCTTTGTTAGTAAAGCAAAATTCAGTATACATTGACGACAATAGGAAGTAATACCAATGAAGGCTCGTACATCCCTTTGGGTCCTTGGAACAGGCATGTTAACTACAGCATTAATACGCTCAGGAGTTAGTGTCCGACCCTCCTTTGACAGTAGGTGACCTAAATAGGTGACCTCCTGTCCACAATATTGAAATTTTGAAAAGGACACTTTGTGTCCATGTTGAGCCAAATGCAGCAATAATTTTACTGTAGCTTCTTTACATCCTTCCTCAGTATCTGACGCAATCAAAAGATTGTCCACATGCTGTAACAATACATTACCTGGGGGAAGGGTGAGGGAGTCCAATTGACCCTTCAAAGCCTGGATATATATGCCAGGACTCTCAGTGTACCCCTGAGGAACTCGACAAAATCTAAAACTACGACCTGCCAAGGAAAATCCGAAAAGGTACCTGCTATTTGGATGAACAGGGATGCTAAAGAAGGCATTCTTCAAGTCAATAACAGAAAAGAATTTAGCAGAAGAAGGAATCATAGTCAAAAGAGCAGTAATGTCAGGAACCACGGGAAATGGAGGAACCACAATTTTATTAACTTTGCGCAGATCAATCGCAAAACGATAAACATCAGCAACATCATCAGAGGAACCCGCGGTGGCTTCTTAAGAACAGGAAGGATGGGACTATTACACACATTAGCCGCTGTCTCCTCTACAACTCCTGACTGAATCAAATCTTGTATTATGCGTAACAAGGCCTGTTCTCCTGCATGCAAAATTTTATACTGAGGGATACGAGGCAATATGGCATTTTCTTTAACCTGAATAGAAACTGGAGGTATCTGCAAAAGTCCTACATCTGTGTCGCTTGCGGCCCACAATGCAGATGGGACATCCTTAAACTCAACTGGGAGGGGGGCGTCTTTGGACAAACATTGCGAGGTACTAACCACACTTGACCCATTGTCATATGGACACCATCCGGAGAACAGTAAATAGTAGCATGTAACTTCTTCAACAGATCTAATCCCAACAGATTCTCTCCACAATTTGATGTTAATAAAAATGGCGAATCAACGGTGAACTGGCCTATCGTCAAAGCAAGGGGTTTGGAGATGGGGCTTACCACCGGCACACCAGAAAAACCAACCGAAACATTGTTATGGCCAGACAGGGCTGCCCCAGGGACCAGTGACCTCGAAACAGAACTATTCATTGCTCCTGTATCCACCAAAAATTTATTTTCCGAGCCCTGAAAATCCACACTAATATTAGGTCCATGCTGATCTACAGGTATCGGAACTGGTCCCTTACCCTGTCCCTGGCTGTCCTAGCTGTAAAACATCCCCGTCACCTCATCCAAATCATAATCATCATGATAATACTGTCGTCCCCGAACGTCATCAAAGTAATTTTGATCGGAACGGCCCAGTGATGTCCCAGTTGCCTGATCTCCACCCTGACTGCATGCTCCCCGGCCTCGCCCTCTCTCCCCCCGTCCTCTAGGAGCCGCAACCTTTTGCAGCAAAACTGGGCACTTGCTGCGCCAGTGCCCTTCCTCCTTGCAGTATGCACATTGATTTGGGCCCACAGGCACAGCATTTCGGCTTGTACGAGGAAGCTGCCAGGCCGGTCCAATACCTCGACCCCGTCCCTGCCCCCTGGATGCCTGCTGCATCAGTACCTTCGTCTTCAGCTTCTTAGTCTTCTTTTCTACCTTCTCTTTCTCCTCATTCTCTCTATGCTCATAATACTGAGCCATACTCAATATCACCGAAGGGGTAGAAGTAGTCCATGTACTCTCAGCAGCCTGCAACCGGGTTGCAATCTCTGGGAGCAAATTCGCGACAAACATGTTGACAAACAATCGGATACCCCCCTTCCAAAGACAAATCCTGGCCACTAAAATCCAAGAACACACCTTTCGAACCGGGTAAAGAAATCAGACACACTTTCATCTTTCTTCTGACGACATGCGGCCAGCTTATCCCAGTCCACCTTCCGAGGTGGGATAAGAGAGTGCATATAGGTAATAATGCGGTCTGGCAAAGCCAAGATCTCAGCCTTGGGCTTTTCACCAGGCTTCCTCTCCTTATCCCACGTCCTAATCTCTTCCCAAGTACCACCCAATTCTAGGGCATGGTCCTGAGTATGCACCTGTCGCCAGATATCCACTGGCACCAAGAAGCCAAACAACATTTCAATATCTGCCAACGTCATTACCGTCGATGCAGCAGCCTCTGTCAATTCTTTATAGTACGCAGTAGGATTTTTTCTGGGGTCGGGTAACTGAGCCTTAATCGAGAGGACTTCACTCCTCTTCCATGGAGTATAGACCCTTTGTTCTAGAAAACGGGCCTCTACTCATTGCCTAGTCACCTGATCGTGCTGATCACGTAGCTCCGGTATCTCCGGGTGGAAAATGGGGTGAACTTCCCTCATCGGGAACTGAGATATCGTCGGAGATTTCTGATGCAATCTACCTCGATATCCAATCAATGTGGTAACACTAGCGAAAACCTCATTTGGAGCCATGCTCGTGGCATACACTTGGTCCCTAATATCATAAACAGCCTGAGGTGCAACACCTTTAAAACACTGTTCCCATAGTCCAATCAAAGTAGCCGACATGTGCTTAAGGGCATGCTGCTGGACAAACGGCTCATAGTCCTTTAACACACTCCATATATCTTCAACACCATAAATAGGATTACGGACCCACTGGGCAGTCTGATTGGCCACCATCGTTTTCTCCATATCTCCCACATCAGATCGAATCAACACCTGTCCCAGTCACTCCTTTGCAACTGCCCCATCCCCGTCGTCCTGGCCACGCACCGGTGTCTCGGCACCTAACAAGGGGGCAGAAGAGAGACGAGGGGACAACACAGTAATCGAAGGGGGAGGCATCAAGGTCAACATCGGCTGAGTAGTAAGTGTCTGTGAAGGAGAGAGTGACGCCATAACAACAGGAGTTGCAGAAAGACTAGCAGCCACGGCGACTATGGGGGACGGAGCCAAAGAAGAAGCTGGTGATGCCGCAACCAAAGCACTTTGATCAATACCAGAAACAGCAGGAACAGGGGGGCAGAGACAGATGGCAAGGGCTGTGGGACGACAGGATATATTCTATGCGGGGCATAAGGGGGAGGCGGTCTATCTTCCAATAATTCTTCCACAAAAGTGTCTGCCTCCTCCCTAGCAACATAGGACTTGTCACATTGCAATCGAAGCCTCCTATCGGCACATTCTATACCCTTCTCCACTTTCTCTTTATCATGCGCCACTGCTTTCTGAGTCAATGTCTGCATTTTCTCCCTCCGCGCCTCCCTTTCCGTCTTCATTCTTCTCTGTTTAGCTTCCTTTCGCCATACCTGAAGATAATCAAACATCGACTGCCTGCTACGTTTAGCAAACAATTTTTCCTCCAAATAATTCAATTTCTGCTCATCAAGGTGCCCATTGACGGCCACTGCAATTCAGCGTTGTCCCTCGTATATTTGTGCCATAGTGTACTAAATATAATGGGGCCAAGGCAGTATTTGACATACATGTCATAATTCGGAGTGCCCTCCGCAGGTGCAGGCTGCTTTTCCTCCAATCGCGCATCAGCAGAACAACAACGACACCTCACACAACACAACTTACTCCAGCAAGGAATTCCGTTCACACGAAGAAACACATTCACCACACAATTACACTAAAATGCACTTGTGCCTTTACCAAAAGCCGCTTCCGCGGATCGCATCAATCACAAATTAACAAAATGGTACCATATTAAAAAGATATTCAAAATCAAATACAAGCGCTTGTCTAAAACTTATTCCTAGACCAACCAAAGTACCCACCAAACAAACGTCATGACGACAGAGAACCAAACAAGCTCACCTGGTGCACACAGGTCAAACAAATTAATTCTCCACTGCCGACTCTTCGGACCAAACGGTCAGATCCAAGGGTTTCGCCATTCAGGACCCCAGTCGGGATGACCACTGGGCAGGGCACCGCCTGATCCGACAGGCGGGGCAGCTGCAAGTACAAAACTCTATCGTGCAGGGGTCCCCCGATCCGCCTATCCGACCCAACGCGGCCCCGTCCTCGCCCATCCGCGGGCAAGGATGAGGTCACCCGATGGAGTCCCTGTTCAGACGCCAACTAAAGGAAGTAGTGACCCAAAAAGGGCCACTCGGATCACTCACGACCACCTTCTCTGCCTTCCTACAAATGAAGAGTCGGTCAGACAGTAGAGAATACAAACCAGATTATTTATTGGTATTACACTGCAGCGGAGCCCAGTCTGACCAGCCTCTTGGGATGGCTGTCGAGGGACTGAACCGTGTAAGCATAAAATTATATTACGTACGTTGCGGAGTCCACAAAGGCTCGCCTACTATGGAAAAACACTAGTAGGTGTCGTAATACAATGGGGGTACAGAACATAAGTTTCGATTCTGCAGCTGGGCACAGGCTATCTACTGCCCTAGGTCGTCTGGCCTATCCTCCCCACTAGACAGGTGGGAGAAGGACTCTATCTAACGAGAAAGGCATGCACTAACGAGGACACTTGCAATTACAGAAATAAAAGTTCAACCTTGGGAAACGAAACTTACCAAGGACCATTTCTCGAAAATAACCAAGCAGCAGTTTCGATTATAATGCAAAATGGCGTCCAGATTGCATTATTGTTTCGCGAATGCTAAGATATACAGACAGAAGGGCCTTTCAGTATTAACAGGCCTCAGTCAATTCCTTATAATATGCACTAGGATTCTTCCTAGGGTCAGGTAGCTGAGTCTTAAGGGACAAAACCTCACTCCTTTTCCATGGAGTATAAGCCCATTGTTCCGGAACCGGGCCTCTTCCCGGGGTCTAGTAACAATGTTATGCTGATCCCGTAGCTCTGGTATTTCAGGGTGATATATGGGGTGGACTTCCTTCATCGGGAATTGGGACACTGTCTTCAGGCTCTTCTCAAGCAGCCTACCTCGATAAGCGACCAGCGTCGTGACATTATTAAAAACCTCACTCGGTGCCATATCGGCAGCATATACATGGTCTCTAATATCATAAATAATCTGGGTGCTACATCATTGAAACACTGTTCCCACAGTCCAATTAAAGTAGCCGACATGTGCTTAAGGGCATGCTGCTGCACAAACGGCTCATAATCTCTCATCACACTCCACACATCTTCCACAATGTAAATGGGGTGACGAGCCCACTGAGCGGCCTGATTGGCTACCGCCCTTTTCTCTTCATCTCCCACATCAGATTGTGTCAATATCCGCCCCAGTCGCTCCCTAGCAGTTGCCCAGTTGTGCTCCCTTTTTCCGCGTACAGGCGTTCCGCTACTCAGTAATGTCGGGGAATGGGGGAACAGGGAAGGAGTAGTAACAGAAGGAGCAGGCACCAATGTCGCTAGTGACTGTGTCGTGGGTGTGAGGGCTGGTGAGAGAGATGCCGAAACAATAGGCGTAGCAGGGAGACTGGCAGTCATAGTAGCCGCAGAAGGTGAAGCCAAAGAAAGGGCAGGAGGCGCCGTGGCCAAAACATGTTGATCAATAGTAGAAGAAACAGATGCAGCAGAGGCAGAAGAAACAGATAACTGAGGCTGTGGGATAGCAGGATATATTTTCTGTGGAGCGTATGGGGGTGGAGGTCGAGCATCTAACAATTCCTCCACAAATGTATAAGTTTCTTCTCGGGCAACATAAGACTTTTCACATTGTAATCGAAATTTTCTATCAGCACACTCTATTCCTTTTTCTATTTTCTCTCTATCATGCGCTACGGCTTTTTGAGTTACTGTCTGCATTCTCCCCTTCCGGGCCTCTTTCTCTGCTTTCATTCGTCTCTGTTTAGCTTCCTTTTGCCATGTTCTGAGCGAATCAAACATCGACTGCCTACTTCTTTTCGCAAACAATTTATCCTGTAGAAAATTAATTTTCTGTTCATCAAAAGTGCCCATCAACGGCCACTGCAACTCGGCGTTGTCCCTCGTATATTTGTACCACAACGTACTAAACATAATAGGGCCAAGGCCATGTTTAACATACATGTCGAAATTTGGAGTTCCTTCTGGAGGCGCTGGCTGACTTTCTTCCAATCGAGCATCAGCAGAACAACAACGACAGCCCAAACAAAACACCTTACTAAGGCACAGCATTTTCAAAGAAAACAGGTTCACTATTTATGCCGAGCAGATATTTGCAAATATCTTACTAAAATTGGTCCTCAGACCTCATCAAATGCAAACCAAAGTGGTACCATGTTCACAAAGAACTCAAAGAAATTCAGGCGCTTGTCCAAAGACGGTCCTCAGACCATGCCAAATACAAATCAAAATGGTGCCATATCCACAAAGAACCAAAGCAAACTCACCTGGTGCACACATGACCACTGGACGAGGCACCGCCCGGTCAGACAGACGGGGCAGCTGCGAGTACAAGACTCTCTCGTGCAGGGATCCCTGGTCCGCCCGTCCGACCCCACGTGGCCCCGACCTCCCCACTCAAAAATGGGCCATCCAATGGAGTCCCTGTTCAGGCACCAACAGTAGGAAGTGACCCGATTAGGGCCACCCGGGTCACTCGTGACCACCTCTCAGCCTTCCAAACAAATGAAGTCGGTCAGACAGTAGAGAATACAAACCAAAGTATTTATTAGTAATACACTCAAGTGGAGTCCGGTCTGACCAGCCTCCTTGGATTGCTGCAGAAGGACTGACTTCTACCCCCAGGACAACGTATATTGTACATTTTCTGAATCACTAAGACACGCCCAGACTAGAATTTTCCAGTTGGTAGCTGGTGAACAAAGAAGACACACAAAGATGAGTTGCAATCCCAGGACCGGGTACATGCTATCTCAGCGTCAAGGTTACTCTGCCCGTACCCGCCGCTCTAAGGGTGGGAGCAGGCCTATCTAGTGCGAAAGGTATGTGATAGCAAAAACAGTCTATTCATTAGTACAGCGAAACTCAACCTTGGAGGAATACAAAAAAATATATATATTGCAGCTGCTTTCTGCTGAGGCAGACAGAGTGAGACAGAATGTAGCTTCGATCATGACTCAAAATGGTGGCTGAATACGAAATGGTGCAGCGAATGCTAACTTTACATAGAGCAATACACTGGCAGAGTGAATGCATAACATTTACATTTCAACAAAACGATAGGTTACACCAGCACTCCAATAATAAGCAGAAAGTCTCGATGAAAGCGCTGTGAATGAGAGTCCAAGTAGAATGCAAATGGTAAATCCCTCAATGCATTAGTGCACACGTAGTATACAAGCTACTTAGCTCAATGTCCAAGAACAGCTGAATCAGGCTGAACGCCTAGGAGCGGCCCTAGCCGCAAAGCGGTAAATGGAGCAAACTGGAGAAAGAGTGGTCGAAAAATAATGGAGATGCTGCAAGTAAGGGAGCCGAATCTGTTTGTCAAGCAAGAGCGGCTCTGTTCGCGGCCTTGAAATGGCCGCTGAGACTCCTGTGTCTCGTATGACCTTGGAACCGCCAATAAGGCGGCTCCATGTCACGTCATGTCGGTGCCACGCGTAGGCCTGGGTGTTGCTGGAGGTGTGGTTATGCCGGCTGCGACCCTCCGTAACCCATTGCAGCACCCAAAGGGCTGAATGGGTGACGGCGCACTGCCAACCCCCGACATTGAGGTCCATGGTGGATGGACAGTCAGATAAACTGATGCTAGCTGAGCTGGTGAAGACTCTGCTTGTGGAAACCCAGTAGTTTCCCATATCTGTTTGGCGTAGGAGAACCATGAGTTTCGCACAGCACCACAACCATAGCTTTATGGTAAGTGCAATGGGCTACCATAATCTAAAAGTCTCCTTAATGTCTCTATCGGCCAAGCTTATGTAGAAGACATGGATTCGATGAGAGTCCCTGAGGTCCTCCACTGCACAGTAACCTCTTGCTAAGAAGGAGAGGAGCAGTGGTAAAGTGAGGGAAAGAGAGACCTGAGTTCTTGCTGGTCGTAGGTCAGAGATGGTAATACCTGGCCTGGAATTGGGGTCAACATCCTGATATGGCAAGCCTCTGTCACATGCAAGGAATACTGCTAACCAAATACAACCCTCACACTGGCAGCGAATGGAGGAGGATCTATGTTTGTGCAAGAACGCAGAGGTATGGTGAGTGAGACCTAGTAGCAGTGGTGGAATGCATACGCTTTGCTTCCAAGCAAACACTTACCTGAATGCTGAGTGTATGTTGTGGGTGTGAGAGCCAGCATCAACCTGGATGTCAGCGACGCTCCACAAGACACCCAGGCATCAGAAACCTCATAGCTTTCAGTCAACTCTAAACAAACAAATAAGACAGACTTCAGCAAACAAGAAGACAGAGAAGGGGCCATAGGGGAACCAAACTGGAGAAACACAACAAACGTGTGGCCCGCTAAGCAGGTGAAATGGGATGCCAACGCAATGACATATGGTTGCCGGACAAGCGGATCCTAAAGCAGAGAAATGTTATACCACTCTGTGCCAATTACCTGCATGTGTCTTATAACCAGGAAGCTCCACCCCTTCGGTGAGTAGTGATCTAACTTCTGGATATCCACCACACCGTCCTCCGCAATCACCATTCTCTTCCCTATCAAAGCTAAGTCCTCAGATGATGGGCACTTCTCTGGACATTTTGCAGTTAAACTCCTGACATAATCCCTCTGTATCCTTTCTCACTACCAAATGCCATGCACGCCAAGTGTCACTATTGTTACACAAAGCAGCAGCAGTTCAATCACTACTGGGTTTGTGGCTTGTCAGGGAGGTGTGCATCCGGCGGTGTGCGCAAGTTCTCTCTGGCACCAATCTTTGATCCGATTGTGACTAAGAGAAAAGAACTGGGCTTCTCCCCCAGCAAATTCATTGGCATCACATTAAGTGACATCGTGCCCCCTTTTACCCAGGTGACATCACTACTTTAGCACCACACTACAAAGGATGAAAACATCAAAATTACTCTGAAAAGCATCATAAAATCCCAATGACGTGAATACGATAACTCTAAATTCTCATGTAGGTAAAACATCTTACCTCTCTCCCATAAAGAATAACTTTAAATGTATCTACGTGAAATATACACAGTGACTCCCCCGGCACCCTCCAGGACACACCCAAAAGAAGAAAAACTACCATTTTAAAGCACTTCCATTTCGGGCTATGCTGTTATGCAGGGTGAAGATCTCTCCTTTGCTGAAAGTTTGAAGATGTAAATAGCGCACTAAAGGCCTTTCCGCGAGATCCCCGGTAACGAGACGGGGAGATGCCTGAGTTGAAATCAGTGATTACGGCTGTAGTTACTCTCCCTCAAACCCTTCCCCTCTCGGGCATCACAAATTACTCATCCATAATCCGAGACCTCATGCTGGACACAGAAGTACTGGGTCCAATTCCGCACGTGAACCTTGATTTGACTCTTAGGACATTGAAATAGTGAATAAAGTCTGTGAAATAAATCTGCAATTGCAGAGAAAAGTGGCTTCGGAGACGTAGCTTAAGAGGCATCTCAAACGTCCTCCAAAGACCACTAAATGCATGAGGAATTCTACCTAGTGCTCCTACAATAGATATCAAATCCTGCAAAAGGCTTGTGAATCCAATAACAGTTGGCGAACATGGGTGTGATTCTGTGAAAGGATTTACTGTGTTTTCAACAGGCAATGAGTACAGAATCAGAATACATGTAGGGATGTGTGAGTTCCTAATCACCCCAATGTAAAAAGTAAATAGGCGTGTTTGGTCAATTCTGTGTAGAAGTGTAAAGTACCCTAAGTTTGCCCGACACCCCATAATCAAACTTTGCCCTGTCCCTTTTACCTTATGCCTGTCCAACGGGACCAGGAATCTTGTTTCAGGGACATGCTTTGGACCTGGCACTATCTTTCTATGTTTCCTGAACCTCTAAGTCTTGTGAAGTGCACATTTTGTTAAATTTTTTTAAAGCTTCCCTCTTAGCAAATCTGGAGAACCATTTACTGACAACTGCACAAAGTCGAGACCAATTAGTTTTTCTAAACGGGCCCAGGCCTAGCGAAAGGGTTATCCTATACCAACTGAATACTTTTCGGGAAATGTTTGTCTTGGAGGCAAAAAATTCTGGGAATACGATGGTTCCTGAGCAGGAGTGAAGAAGGAGAAGAATACATGGGTTAAATGGAGAAAATTGTATTTTATTGGGCTTAGCATTTCTGAGTAAGTGCATTAGTCCACACACATGATGAAGTACATAGACCTCGACTCCTGAGTCTCTGACGCGTAATGTTCTGCGGTGCCACAAGCAGATCCTCACTTCCATTTAATCTTCCACTGGCCAATGAAAAGCCTGGAGTCCAATGCCTCTCTGCCTGTAGCTGGTACTAAATTCTTTACAATCTACACCAAACAGCCAGGGGACGAGAGGTTGCAAGATACTATGGCTGGCACAATCCCACACGACCGGTGTATCGAACTCACTGTTTTACTGACATGTTGACCATAGCGTTTACCAAACACAAGAGTTTACAATAGGGTAAACCCCAATAGCGGTGTATGGCCTTTAGGTGTGTGGTTGGTCTGAAATAAAGTTAAGTGTTTCAAATGATACGGCCTGGAGGTACATACTTACCTACAAGCAAACGGAGCGTTGTACAAAGGGGGATTGAAGGGAAGGAGTGTAGAGATGAGGGAACAGGAGAGAAGAGGGAATCACTGAAGGTGGGCAAGAGGGGTTTCTACCTCGCAATTTACCGTCTAAAGGTACACCAGTGATAAGGGACAGCTACAGTTCTCTTCTGGCGCATAGGAGCCCAGCGTTGGTCTACGGGAAGGGAGTGCTAGATCCTTGGTGCATCTCACCAGAGAATCTCTGCTTCTCCTTCAGGAACCTTTTGTCTCTATTCCGATGACCTTGCCGCTGCGGGTCTTGTTTGTCCAACCAGAGATCCAGATCTTGCTTCTGAGGCATGGTCAAGTAAATGATTTTGCAGGTTTATCAGTGATGCGGCAGACTTTGGAGGTGATACCAGCTGGTACCGTCAGAAAATCGATTTCTTTCAGGGTGGAAGACATTCTTCTAAATGTCCCAGGTCCCTCATTCAGGCAGCCAGGTGAGGCACGACCCTGAGCGTTCACTTGCGATTCTGGGACAGGAGCGAGTACAGTTTTGCCTCTGTTGAGGTGAGATAGGACGAGGGCTCGGACGGTTGTGAAGATTTATTTAGGTAGAAAGTTTTCACTTTGCAGAGCATGAGTTGGTGTCTGGTGGTTTTTATAAATTTGCACTATTTGTTTTTAAGCTGAGGGTAGTGTTGTTGTGCAGTTGTGTGCATATGTCTCAGCTGACACCTGGGTTCAAGCCTCCATGTTCACATGTGAGAGATAGTCATGCACACATTTCTCATGGACTTCACCAACAATGAGCACGAATATGTGCCCGATTCTCCGAAAACAACCACAAATTTACTTCTGTAGAATTCATCCTACATTTAGAGTACATTTCTCATTAGTTTGGCATTCTAAAAGGTGTCAAGAGGTTGCATGTCATAATATAGTGTATAGAAATATCATTTGATATAAATATCATGTCCTACAAATTGTTTACAATGTTTTTTTCCAATGGATGTAGATTTACTCATAGTGACTCCAGTTTGACAATTGTTTCTAGACAATATTTTGGATATAAATTATGTCGACGATATTCTGACAATGATATTCTGGTATCAGATCTTTCACGACTGCTCCTAGGAAGCTGTGACAGTCATGGGTTTCCAGAAGTATCCATTGGAAGCTGAGACTGTCACTGATTTCCAGAAGTGATCATGGGAAATTCTGGCTGTCGAATCCAGTTGCTAATTCGCCTTTTGTTAAAGGCAAATGTGAATTTGCACTCACAAATCAAACCGCTTGCATGTGTGAGTTGAACATACATGTGCAAATGGCTTTGTGAATCAGCCCAGATTTTTTAAGAGCTCTTGTTTTCAAAAGGTATTATGCAAACTATTGGCCCCATTTAGACTTTCGCAGAAAAGGACCACCGTAAACTAGGGGAGCTCCCTCCTCGCCGAGCCTGCTGTCCCTCCGTTTGTTTGGAGTCCTTGGACGCACCAGGATCACACTGGTGGAACATCTGCTGGCTCTGCTGATTAAACCTTCTAACCTAGAGCCCCCAACACCAGAGGGCCACCAGGTCACAGTGACAGTCGTCCCACCCTGTTGAGGCATCTTCTCGAGTGTATCTCTGGCCTATTTGCCTATCACTCATACCACAGAAACCCTTCCAGATATTGTGATAAAATTAGGAACATTGACATGTTTCAGCGCATACTTTGTTTTAGTCCAGCCTTTGACAAGACATCTCATTCATTTCTCTAAGTAATTTTTTTGATTAATAGATGTGCTTACTGTGTATGTTATTTTAGTAAAACATTGTTTAATATTTTTGGAGTTCTCCTTGTTATTGGTATATAGTCGCTTTATTTACAGGGAGAAGAATATGTGTTGTTCACTATGTGGCCCACAGATAGTTAGCTCTATAAAGTGCTTTGTATACATATGTTCATTCACTGACTCACTTATTCACTGACCCAATAACCCATGTGTAGCATCTCACTGACAATATGAAAACCTACATAAATGATATCTATTGTGCTTCCTGTCTCACCATTCAGTGCTTGTAAATTTTAGCACTGAGTGAGAGAAAATACAGTCCCATAGAATGTATAGGGTTACCACTTTAATATTGGGCAAGAAGATAACGGATAATCTATGGGTCACACTGTAAACAAAAACCTTCCCTTTCTCTGTAAAGTGGTTTGTGAGAAATAGAATTCCATGGAAATTAAGAAATAGCCTATGAAATTAATAAATTGTGTGCAAAATATTAATATTAGGGAGAGGTTTATCTTGAGAATCATGAAGTAGACACCCTGAAGGACACAACAAAGGATTAAGAGCTGAAACATGTCAATATTATACAGCATTTGGAATGGTTATTTGGAAGGGGCGTTAGGTGGGTAGGCAGTGTACAATGTTGGGAAAAGGTGTCTATTCAGCATGAATATTTATTTATATGATGTGAAAAAAGTTTTACTGTTTTCCTAAAGAGCTATCAACTAACATGAACGTTTAGATACGGTTAGAAGATAAAAAAAAGTTACAATATAGAAGTCGGCAGCAAACAAGGGGCACCCCATAAAAGCCAGCCACTAAGAAAGGGGTGAGAATAGAGTAAAGGTTGAAATCTAGGGTGAATACAAAGGGAGGGGGCGGGGGGCAGAAGTACTAGAGCATTTTTTAGCCAGAAACCCCACCATTCGCAAAATCATACAGTTTGGGGCTGTATATAACATTTTAATATTTACTAAACCCCATTCGTGTTTCGGAAAAACGTTCCCAAATGGGAAGCATTTTTTTTTTATTAATGAAGCAGTATCTGTTTCTTTAAAGCACATTGACTGCTTTTTTTTTTTTTTTTTTTCTTTTTTAAACCGTTTGGGAATGCAAACACAGGGATGGCGGTGTTCTGTCTTCTCTGGGCACCATCCCTGTGTGTGTAGACAATCTCAGGGGATTGCAAACAGCAGCCTGCCCAGTATTATCCATTAGGAATGTATTTGTGTGACCCCCTATTAATGGAGTATTAAGATAGAACCTTCGTACTTAAGTGACATTTCAAACCTAGGGACAGATTGTGAATAGTTAGCGGCAATTTGAAAAGATTACTTGCGACCTGTATCTTTGTGCATCTAGCAACTAGTTCTGCATCTCCTACTCACCCGAGTGATCACAGCAATATCCTCTCAGGAGTGTCCTTGGAGGCGGCTTATTTGGATATTTTCCAATATGGCGGTCGAGCACCGGGTAGAAAACCTCCCTAGATTTGGACTATCCAATCACTTGGTACCGGAGTCGCCTTTTAATCCTTGCCGCTGCACAGGGAGCGTGAATATAGACTCAGAATACTGTGGGACACTGATATCATAGACAGGAAGGATATCGAGGGACAAAATATCGCACAGATGTGGCGTTAAGAATAGTAAATCTATACTTCCCTACATACACTTACCTTTCAAGATGTTGTGCAAGAAGTTACTGTGCCACAATATTCTTGCACTCGATAGTCCAGAGCACAATCTACAGTAAAAGGGCCATGTGTTGAAACTGATTTACTTGATCATCAACGATCCGAACAAAGCGGCCTAACACCCGATGATATGTTTGGCTGAAGTTTCATTTCCTGAAAGTATGCATTTTGGGGTCTAGAGTAGGAGTGTTAGAAGTAGAAGTACCAGTTTTACTGGGAACATTTTGCAAAGCTGACAAGCTTCACAATTTACAAATATTTAAATGTGTTTTACTTTGCAAATATTTACATACATTGGAGATTTCCTGCACAATTTTGGTGTACATTTTTTGTGAAAAAATTCTTCCATTAAAATTCGTCTTTTTGGATGGATGTTCAGAGAGAGGACCGAACCAGCTTACAGGGTAGATAGACTGGCCATGGGCAGGAAAGGACCACGGGAAATAATATACACGAGGCGAGCAGGGATGATTCTTCCAACTCATACCAGAACAGTAGTAAGAGCAGGGCATGCAGCGAAAAAATATTTGGGTTGGGAAGGTAAACTTACGGGGATGACGCTCCTCTGGGCGGGCCACCGCCTGAAAGGACTACATGACCTGGGGGGCTTTACCAAGTGGGAGCTCTTAGGCCTGGAGACTCTGGGGGACTTATGGAGAGGACAGGCTTGCATAACGTTTGCAACCCTACAAACAGAATACGAAATGGAGAGTGGGTAATGGCTTAGATACACCCAGTTAGGACATGCCCTACGGAAATATATTAGTGAGGGGGAGACTCTAGAGGAAGCCCCTCCATTAAAAGACAGGCTACTTACAGAACAGCTACAGGACAAAACCATTTCTTTACTTTATAAAAAGATAACCAACGCTCCAGACACCTTGGGCACATTGAGAAGTACCTGGGAACATGGCGTGGGCCCCCTTTGGAGGAGGAGGAATGGGCGGAGGCGCTCCAAGGTCCAAGAGAGGTGGCAATTCGAGCAAGGTTTCGATTGATACAACTAAATAGTCTCCATAGAGTATATTATCCCAGATCAGAGCTGCACCGAATGGGACATAGTGAAAACACACTTTGCCACAGAGGGTGCGAGTCAGAAGGGTCCTTCTATCACTTACTATGGGAATGCCCAATCCTCCAGTCATATTGGCAGAAAATAGCTGAGGAGATGGCAGCAACAATAGGCTTAGCAGTCCCAGTGGAGCCAAAATGGTTCCTATTACTGACCGCAGGAGAAGACTGGTCAAGACATGTAAGACAATGGCTGGCATTAGCAGTGGTAGTGGCGAAACGGAATGTTGCAAAGAAATGGGGGGTAACCGCCACACCGACAGTAAAAGAATAGAAAAATAATTTAGATTGGTGCTGGCAAGCGGAGCGCATGATATCCAAGAGTAGAGGATGCCCCAAGAAATGGGAAAAGATATGGGGGGCCTGGCAAGCATACAGAGGTCTATAGGGAGGGTATGTTATTTTAAACGGTCGTTATTACTCAATAATGCTGTAAGTAACGTCATTATATAGCAGAAATTAACAAATGTAAATCAAAAGGAATGATGATACAATATAACTATCTATAAATCAATATAAAGACCTGGCTTTTTAGACAGAGTTAGAAGTCCACTTGCACCGGACTCGCCAGGGCCTGATTGTCTGCTCAGCGCGGGGCACTCCCTCGGAGTAACCAGGCGCTTTAGAAACCTGAATTCATTCATTTATAAACCTAAATTCATTCATTTATAAACCTAAATTCATAACTGTTCCTTGTATGTACAGTTCAGTGTTAATGTACCAATAAAAAAAGAGTTTTTTGAGTAGTTTTATATATACCTTACATTTGGAGAGATTTTTAAGGACATAACCATAGTTGGAAAGTTTTGAAATGAAGTCACATAGTTTATGAAAAGCTAGTTTTTGCATAGTATTAATTTGCAAACCGAATAGCCAAGTGGGTATATCGTGCACTAGAGCCCATATCTACTGACTCTAATGCACCGTTAGAAAAATCTTGCAGTCTTTACCGGGACTTTACCAGGACCCAGAAGACTTGTTTGCTTTTTTCTCAATTTTCCCGTAATACACAGTAAAAAATAAAATCCATCTGAGTTAATTCTAATGCTGAAAATTGAGCAATATCATAATATATTTTCAATACCAGGCCTTAGACTTTTGAAAACAATTAGGAATTGCTGGAGTGGAGAATATCTGTAAGGAAACGTATTTGTTGTCTAGTTATGTGGATGTACGCCGGAGGTCCTGTAATGAAAAATTTGAATGGGAATTGCTGGCTGCAATAGAATGCAATAAATTGCAAGTTGACTTAGCAATAATGCACACTGTTAAAGGCTGCTTCATTATCTGCAACCCCGCGCCACCGAGCAGATGCATGGTGCATGTAACATGCCTGGCCACATGCAGGAAAATTTGTTCAGAGCTTGAGTCGCACTGCCTGCTGAACATGCTTAAAAAGAGGACACTGACCCCTTTCTCTCTTGCAAAGCTACACGACTGTCATGCTGGGATGCGGGTGAATGCCTAGAGGTATGTCTTGTAATGGTGACTCACAACTTTGACCTGTGCTGTATTCCTCTTTGACCCCGCCAGGTATCATGATAAGCAGGAAGTCACCAGCAATTTCCTGGGGGCCATGTGGTTGATTTCAATCACATTTCTCTCCATTGGTTACGGAGACATGGTGCCGCACACCTACTGTGGCAAGGGCGTCTGCTTGCTGACAGGAATCATGGTAAGCTGGGTTGTAGGGTGCATGGCACAGTGTTGTAGCTCATGTGCTTCTATTTTTACCAATGAAATAATTTCAGGTACTTCCCCTCCCCTCTCTGCAAGCGTCTACCTGTCCCCACTGTCCTCAGCAGAATGTCACATTACCCAGTTAACCCTATCAAGCACCGTCCGGCCACCTTGTAAGCTTGTGCCCTCACTCACCTTTATTGAAACAAAAGGTTGTGTACCACAGCTAACACCTCCAAACAGAGAAGCATTGACGCACAAAACAAAAAAGCAAGAGGCAAAGTCCTGTAAGATCATTGGGGGCCTTTGATACTTCTTTATTTTGTCTTCCACCCATACGTCTTGTCTTCCTGATGGAACTCCAGCTGCATTGCTATTTCCTGTCTGGATTTGTGCTTACATTTCAATTTTCCTCATTGATATCCAGCTGACATTCTACTTTTTTAGCTGCACCTCCATTCTGACTTTGATGTTCCTAGGTGGAAATGTTTTAAGCTCCCAATTGCACTGATTTGAGCTCTCCATAGGTTCTCAGTTTCCCTATTTAATCTCCATCACTTCCAGGTTTTACCTTCATCTGTAGTTTCCATTCCCCTGTTTTCATCTATCACTTTTTTCCAATATCCTTGTTCGATCTCCCTCAATTGCTGGTATTTTATTTGACACCTTTCCTTAGTTCATAATTGTCTGGTTTTCATTGAGCCATAGCTTTTATTATTGAACGACACTATATCAAGGTTGTTAATATCTACCTCCAGTTACATCACATTCACTACATCGTCTAATACGTCTATACTATTCCTAACTCCACCTTTAATGCAGTGGTTATGACAATGTATTGGATGAATATTTGTTCTTTTTTATATAATTTGTGCAACATAGTGAAGTTAAACCATTCCCCTGGTTGGGCCTTTGTAGAGACTCCCGGTATCCTGGCTTGACCACTTATCAATCCTTACTTCCATTTCCTCATGTCATTCATAACTTCACATTAGATTGAACTATTCAAGCTCAATTCATATTTCCCATTTTCCTGGTTTGACCCTTATCCATTTGCTTTCCTTTGAGCAATTTGCTCCTCTCCCACAGGTCCAAATTTCTTGATTTGAGCTCTAGCCATATTCTTAAAATCCCTGATTTAGTCTATTTTTTGCATCTTTTTGATTTTGGGAGTCCATGTATGTTCCAATTTCCCTTTTTAGGCCTCCCTTAGTATGCCCCTTCCTCTTAACAGGGAAAGGAAGGAACGGATCATAGAAAACTACCTGTGTCCCATTCCTGTGATTGCCACACCTTGATGTTCTCTGGTCCTTCCTGACCCCCCCTAATGCAGTGTCTGAGAACCAGTGACTGGTTCTGATTGGTTTGCTCTGCATATACTTCCTCAAACATCACTGTCATATGCATTTTGTTTTTGCTTTGCCACAGGGTGCCGGGTGCACAGCTCTTGTGGTGGCTGTCGTTGCCAGGAAGTTGGAGCTGACCAAAGCCGAAAAACATGTTCACAATTTCATGATGGATACACAGCTAACCAAGCGGGTAAGGATGTTGGATAGGTGGGAGGAAGAGATGGGTTGGGTTCCCAGAGGATGGGTGGGAGGAGACGTACTGGTGTGTCAGATATACACTATGGGTCCGATTATCTGACTGCCTAAGGTCTGGAAGGCCTCTCCCTTCTAGCTCTAAGCCACAGGATGTCACTGTAGTGTCTGTGACTGCCACACACGCAGCTTGCAGGTAATGGTGCAAAAGCAACTCCCAGTGGCTACTCTGAGTGCAGTATTATCTAATGGTTGGATAGGTCCAGCAGTTTTCTTCTTTTCCCACAAGGGCCTCTATAGTGTCTCTGCTTTAGGAGTGAAATGGGTTGATAGTGCTGTAACAGTGCTACATAGAAGCTGGTTTACACAAAGTGCCTAGGAGGCACAAAGGGCGTTTGTACTCGCTTTTTACACCCACTGGGCACTTTGGCATTACAGGAAGTCTGACAGAAGCTTATGCTATCTCTTTTGTATCACAGATTGTGCAGGCGTAAAATTAGCGCTGTGGCGATAACTAGACCTGGACGGAATTTCAATTATGCCCGAGTAATCAGAGTAATTTTGGTAATTCCACGTTACTTTTGTGACGCAGAATTACCAATAGTAACGCAATTATCCCTGCTTGAATAATTAAGAGTAATTTGGGGGGGAATCCTATAGCGAGAGCACATTTAGCAAGCGCATAGGTGCATTTTGCCCTAAGAAAATAGAGCTAAATTTCGGTAGTAAGTAGGGGTAAAATTCTACCCCAAGAGCACATTTAGCAAGCATGATTGGCTGCTCGCGCTCGCTATTCATGTTCTGTTGCATTTAGCGTTATTTCTTAGAGCAAAATGCATTCTCCCACCCATTTTGGACACGAGGGGTCATTTTTGCGCTAAGAAATAATGCTAAACGCAGAATTACTCTTCTCACATAATTATGCAGAGGCTCGTGGAATTCTTAGGTAGTTCCACCTGATTACACTACACTGAATTCCGCGAGTTACGCCCACCCCTGGTGATAACAAAGTCACATTTCCTCATTTAGATGGAGGCATGGCCTCTTGCAAATGAGGAAAAAGTTTGCTTTTGTGGCCACGGCGTATTACAGACGAGGACAGGTGAAGAGGCAAGAAAACTGTCGAGAGCATCAGTGCCCTCTCAGGAACCGTCCAGGCAAGAATAGTCAGATACTGCTGTCGCCTGTGGGCGGTTTCCACCCCACTTGAAAGTAAGAGAAGCTCAGTCACCTGCTGTAAAAGTCAGACTGGCAGATTGAAACAGCTGGGAACAAATTCTTTATCATGTGCAGTGTTTTGGTTTGTGGAACTAGCGCACACTTTTCTTGGTGCAGCCAGCGCTGACAGGGACGGTGCACCCAATTACAGTAAAGGATGTGCTGTCTGATGGTTTGAGTCTGCACTGAGGAGAGCACATTAGTTAAAGACAGAGCAGCAGCTCTAGCTCTTACTAGAAGAGGACCGGCCTCAGTTTGAGAAGGGGGCAGGGTTATGCCAGCAGGTTTGCGCCTGCACCGTGAGTGGCACATATTCTGTAATCAGGCACGCGGTCCCGGTCTGTCCTGTCTGTGCCAGGGACACCTAGGTAAGGGTGAGCCGAAACAGGGACAAAGTGACTCCTCTGGGATTCAGGCACGAAGCAAATCACAGTAATGAAACATTGCACAAGACTCTGCAGGCTATGTATACCCACAGGGTGAAGATGTGGAGAATAAAAACTGAGAACATAGGGGCCCTGTCACTCCAAGTATCAATAATATGTACATAAAAAATAAAAAGGGCACAGTTTTTGCTAATCCTCTGTGACTGACACAGTATTAAATGTTATAGTAACAATAATAATAGTTTGTGTTTTCATAGTGCTACATATCGTACTTCTGCTA
This sequence comes from Calotriton arnoldi, assembly GCA_963921515.1. Taxonomy (NCBI): domain Eukaryota; kingdom Metazoa; phylum Chordata; class Amphibia; order Caudata; family Salamandridae; genus Calotriton; species Calotriton arnoldi. The sequence continues at coordinate 5,968,288 of CAWUFW010000013.1, read as the reverse complement.
CTACCAAGCACTTTAAATAAAGCCGGGTAGCCGGGGTATCACTTGCTATCCACACTTGCCCTTTTCTACATTTGCCAAATCTCCTTGCCATCCCTCGTTTCCAGGGCCATGATGACAGTGGCACCCTGTTCTACCCAGTCTTCCCAGAAGATCTACTCAAAGATCAGTTACAAAGAACTGAACCAGGAAGAAACATATAGCGCTCAAGCGAAACCAGCCTTGAAAGAGCTTCACGGGCTCTCGGTGGACTCTGCTCATCCAGAGGGCGCTTAGAAGTAAACCAGGAACTCTATCACCCCACGGTCTGACACATATCATCAGGTCATTCAGCAAGTCAATATTTGTAAGGAAAGATCCTGGCAGTTCAGCGTCCAAGACTCTGAAACTCTCTAGACTCGAAGCTCATTGGAAACCACCTGCCTGAGCTTCAGGGAGCTCCTGAAGAAGAGTCGGAGCAAGCAAGCCTTCGTCCTGGGCTCTGCCAATTCAAGGGTAGTAATAGAAGGGGCCAGACAGAGGCCGCTGCCCAAATACTACCTGGGTTGTCAGCTGGGTCACTCCAAGATGTAAAGTGGCTGAAAAGAGACAGGTAGGGTTTTTGGGACTTCTAAATGAATAGTGAGTTAGCTCCTCACTTTTCATCTCCACTAAATACCAAACCTACTTTTGAGGTCCAATGTCCCCGAAGTCAGTTCTTTCTGCCTCTCTCATGTGTAATCTCTGCCCATCCAGCTCTATATTTCTTTCTTTGTTTGACTCATTCTGTTTTCTTTCTTTTCAACCCACACTCTCTTAATGGATTGTTCCATTTAGGCTTCTCTCTGTCCCTTTCTTTCTCTGTTTCACTGTCTCTCTCGCTCTCTTATTCCTGCTTTCTCTCCTTTGTCTATCTTTGTCTCCTCATCTATTTCTTGTTCTCTTTTTGCATCTACTTGCCTTCTTTCTATTCATCTCCTGCATTCTCTGTCTTTTTCACTCCTTTCTCCTAGTTCGTCTGTGACCCCTTACATCCCTATCTCTCTACTCTCTCCTTCTATTCCACTCTCTTTGTCTCCCTCTGTCCCTCACTTCTCTTCCTCTCTCTCCTTTGCCATTTTCACTCTCTCCATCTCTACCTTCTCTATATCTTATGCTTTCTCTCCTTCACTCCTCCTCTCTTTCCCTTTTCAACTCTTTCTCTGCCCATCTCCCCTTGTTGAACAAGTTACTTACCTTCGGTAACGATATATCTGTAAGAAACATAGGTTAGTTATAGATTCCTTACCTTAGAATTACCCCCAGGCGTCAGACTGGATCCGGAAAGTTTTTCGTCAGCAGTACCCCTGCACGTCGAAAAGTGGCGTCGGTCGACTCCGCGTTCATCGTTGGTGTCGTGGTCGCCGGGATGACGTTGCGGTAGCTACATGGACGCCGCCCTCGCGCCCTGACGTCAGTTCTGTACCCGACTTTCCACGCCAGAAGCGCAGAGCCATGCAAGACACTGACCACTGGTGCACAAAACTAGGGCCCTGAAAGGAAATCCTTAACCCTAGAAGTCAGTTCGCAGAACGGGGAGGATGGGTGGGGCGGTAAGGAATCTATAACTAACCTAAGTTTCTTACAGATATATCGTTACCAAAGGTAAGTAACTTGTTCATCTGAAAGAAACAGTTAGTTATAGATTCCTTACCTTAGAATAGATACCCCATCAATACCAACCCCGGAGGTGGGTCTGCGAACTAAGTTCACACCAGAAAGTCCTGGAGAACAGAACGGCCAAAGAAGCCGTCTCTCCGGACTTGGCTGTCCAGGCAGTAGTGTTTGGTGAACGTGTGCAGAGATGCCCACGTAGCTGCCTGACAGATGTCATTAAGGGGGACTCCCTGTCCCAAAGCAGTGGTAGCTGCCGTCGCCCTGGTGGAATGGGCGCTCAGTCCCACTGGAGGCTCCTTCTATGCCAAAGAATAGCAAGTTTGATGCACAAAACTACCCACCTGGAAATGGTCCGTTTGTGCACGGCCCTACCTTTCTTGGCGCCCACGTAACCAACAAAGAGCTGGTCATCCACCTGGAATTGTTTGGTGCGATCCAAATAGAAGGAAAGCGCACGTTTTGGATCCAGACGGTGGAGCCTCTCTTCCTCCTTTGAAGGATGCGGAGGCGGAAAGAAGGTGGGCAAAGTGATGGTTTGGCCAATGTGGAAAGAAGTAACCACCTTGGGAAGAAAGGAAGGTCTAGTTCTGAGGACGACCTTGTCCGGATGAACAGCCAGAAAGAGAGGCTTGGAAGAAAGAGCTTGTAGCTCACTCACCCTGCGCGCAGAGGTGATGACCACCAGAAAGGCAGTTTTCAAAGTTAGAAGCCTGAGAGGACAGTTATGTAACGGCTCAAAGGGAGCGCATATAAGATATGTAAGAACCAAGTTCAAGTCCCACTGGGGCATTACGAAGGGAACAGGAGGAAAAAGATGAGTAATGCCCTTAAGGAAACGATTTACAACAGGGGACTTGAAAAGAGAAGGCTGATCAGGAAGCCTAAGGAAGGCTGAAATGGCCGAGAGGTAGCCCTTTAGAGTGCCCAGATCAGAGCCCTGCTGGGCCAAAGAAAGGAGGAACAAGAGAACCTCAGAAAGAGGGGCGGAAAGGGGATCCACAGCCTTTGCTGTGCACCATGCCACAAATTTGTTCCATCTGCAGGCGTATACCGTCTTAGTGGAGGGACGCCTGGCTGCCAAGATAACATCACAGACTTCGGGAGGCAGGTCAAACGACGTCAACTGCCGCCGCTCAATCTCCACGCAAGGAGGTGGAGGCTGGACAGGTTTGGGTGGAGGACCTTCCCCTGCTGCTGCAACAGAAGATCCTCCCGAAGAGGCAGTCTGATCGGAGGATCGATGGCCATGTGTAGCAGCACGGGATACCAGACTCTTCGTGCCCATTCCGGAGCCACAAGGATGACTTGGGCCCGGTCACGCTTGATCTTCTTCAGCACACTGGGCAGAAGTGGTATAGGCGGAAAGGCGTATAGAAGACCGCAACTCCACTCGCGGCGAAAAACGTCGCCTAGCGAGTGCCGCCTTGGAAATTCCAACACGCAGAACTGCTGACATTGCGCGTTCTCTTCGGTGGCGAATAGATCTAACCAAGGCTCTCCCCACTGTCGAAAGAGACCTTGCACCACCTCCGAGTGAAGACGCCATTCGTGATCCATCATGCACCTGCGGCTGAGTTCGTCCGCCCTGGCGTTCAGGGAACCTGCCAGGTGTTGAACCACCAGGGATATGCCCTGATGTTCCAGCCTTGTCCAGAGGAGGATGGCCTCTTGACATAGGGTCCACGACCCCACCCCGCCCTGTTTGTTGTAGTACCACATGGCGGTGGTGTTGTCCGTGAACACCTGCACTACTCTTCCCCGGACAGAGGGAAGGAATGCTTTGAGTGCAAGACGAATCGCCCGAAGCTCCAGAAGGTTGATGTGGAGCCCGGACTCCGCCGGAGACCAGAGGCCTCTGATCTCCGCCTCCCCCATGTGGCCATCCCATCCCAGAAGTGATGCATCGGTCACCACTGTGAACTCTGGTTGGGGAAGGGAGAAGGATCTGCCGTCGACCCAATCCTGGTTCGTTAGCCACCACTGCAATTGGTGTGCAGTGCCCTCCGAGATCTGGACGCAATCGGACAGGTTCCCCTGATGTTGTGCCCACTGGAACTTCAGGTCCCACTGCAGAGCCCGCATATGCCATCTGGCATGGTCCACCAGCAGGATGCAGGAGGCCATCAGGCCAAGTAGCCTGAGGGTCAGTCTGACGAAACCCGGGATACAGGCTGAAAGATCGGAATCATATCTCGAATATCCTGGACTCGCTGTTCGGGAGGATAGACCCGAAACTGCGTCGTGTCCAGAACCGCTCCGATAAAGAGGAGCTTCTGAGAGGTGTGACTTTGGCATGTTGATGGAGAACCCCAGCGAATGCAGGAGGTCGGCCGTAGTCTGGAGGTGGGAGACGACAGCCAGGGGCGAGCCCGCCTTCAACAGCCAGTCGTGGAGATAGGGGAAGACTGGAACTCCTGATCTGCGCAGATGAGCTGCGACCACCACCATCACTTTCGTGAACACCCGAGGGGCGCTGGTAAGGCCAAAGGGGAGCACAGTAAATTGAAAGTGCTCGTGGCCTACCATGAACCGCAGGTAACACCGTTGGGCCGGCAGGACGGGGATGTGAAAATAAGCGTCCTGCAAGTCCAAGGCTACCATCCAGTCTCCAGGGTCGAGGGCAGACAGGACCTGAGCTTGCGTCAACATTTTGAACTTCTCCTTCCGGAGGAAGCGGTTGATGTACCTGAGATCCAAGATAGGACGCAGGCCTTTGTCCTTCTTGGGCACCAGCAAGTAGTGGGAATAGCAACCACGACCTACTTCTGGGACAGGAATGCGCTCGATGGCTCCCTTGGTCAAGAGTGCCGAAACTTCCTGTTGTAGAAGGGCCAGATGATCCTCCGACATGCGATGGTACTGAGGTGGCATGGATGGAGGGGTAGTCTCGAAGGGGAGGGAGTAGCCCCTTAGGACTATTTTTAAAACCCACCTGTCTGACGTGATGGTGCACCAGTGGGGGAGGTGACAGCGAATCCTGCCGCCCACTGGCGTTTGGTGGCCCTGAAAGGTCGGACTAGGAGGGTTTGGAGGCTGCGGCAGAGGGGGCTGTGGTGGACTGGCCCGCCTGCTGGCCCCCAGAACCACGGCGGTGGTTCCCACGTCCCCGGCCACGCAGGGGGTGAACAGCTTGCGCTGGCCTGTGGCTCTGGGCGGGACATGGCGGGGCACCCCTTCCGTAGCCACGAAAGAGGCGAAAGGCAGACTCTGCAGGGCGGGTGGTGGAGAGGCCCAAGGACCTGGCCATAGCCCAAGAGTCCTTAAAGCGCTCCAGCACGCTGTCTGCCTTGTCGCCAAATAGGCGACAGCCATCAAAGGGCATGTCCATAAGGGTGGATTGGACATCCCCTGAAAAACCAGTCGACCACAACCAGGCGTAGCGTCGAAGGGCTACCAACGTGGAAATCGTCCTGCCTAGTGAGTCAGCGGTATCCAGCCCACAGCGGATGGTAAACTACGCTGCGTCTCTCCCTTCGGCAACTGCACGAGAGAGTACGGCCCGGGCCTCCTCCGGGCACTGAGGCAGCACCTGCGCAACCGTATCCCACACGGAGTGGGTGTAACGGCCCAACAGACATGCAGTGTTTACCGACCGCAGTCCCAAGCTGGAGGAAGAAAACATCTTCTTCCCAAGATGGTCCAGCTTTTTGGATTCCCTATCAGGTAGAGCGTTAGGGAATGTGCCCCTGGAGGTGGAAGCTTGGAACACCAAGCTCTCAGGGGTGGGGTGCTGGGAGAGGAAAGTGGGGTCGCCCGGGGCCGGGCGGTGACATCTGGCAATCAACCTATCCACAGGAGCTCCTGTGTTGGGCCTGGACCAGGTGCCCAAAAGGATGTCTGTTAGGGCTTCATTAAACAGCAGCAGGGGCTCCAAAGAGCTCGCTGCCGGTTGAAGCACCTCTGTCAGGAGGTTAGTCCTGACTGCCACTGTAGGTAGCTCGAGGCTGAGAGCCTCGGCCGCCCTACGCAACACCACTGCGTAAGACGCTCCCTCCTCCGTAGCCACGGCAGGAGGAGACAACATGCCAATGTCTGGTGAGGTATCCAGACCACTGGCTTCCCCCAGTTCCTCTCTCCAGTCCGGTTCATAGCCTAACTGGTCAGTTAAAGGGTCTCCAGACCCCTCTCAGTCCTACTTACCCTCCTCCGGCTGCCAATCCAGTCTAAAAGAGCCAGGGTAGAACAAGGGCACAAAAGTACCCGTCCGCGCCGGATCCGGCGTCGGTTGACGCCGGTCCGGCTCCGTGTCTACATCGGGATGGAGGCCGGGGTCGACGCCGGCTGGGGACAGAACCGGCGTCGGCTGCGGACGTGGTGCCGGTGGAAGCGGCGCCGGGGGAGGTTTAACTAGGTCGACCGGCGCCGATCCGGATCCAGGCCTGGATCCAAGGGGACCCTGCGGTGCCGAGGCCGGAGCCGCCGGCGTCAAAGGCCCAGGGCTCCCAGCCGAGTCCGCGGGCCCAAAGGCACGCCGGCGGAGTCGGGCTGCCCAAAGATGGCGTGCATCGCTTCGTAAAATTGACGAAGCTAGGCAGAGGTCGCTCCAGGTCCGGGAAAGGGAGGGAAACCCGGAGTCGACCCTTCGGGCTCCGCAAGCGGAGCCGCGGGAGGGGCACCACCCGCATCCCTCGTCGCGTCGGCCGACGGACAGGGAGAAGTCAAAGAGCGACGATGCTAATTCAACTTCTTCTTGTGCTTCGACTTACCTGACCCCGAGTGCGAAGACTTGGAAGAAGAATGATGGTGGCTCTGCGACCGGTCCCTCGACCTCCTACGCGATCGGGACCTCCAGCGGCGCGGAGCCGACTGCCGGGCCTCGAGAAGCTTTCGGGACCGCTCCCGCAAAGACTTCGGATTCATGGTCCGGCAGTCGGAGTCGTGGTCGCGCTCCAGGCTGAATAGGCACACGCGGTGCGGATCCGTCACCGACATCAGTCGGCTACAGGAACCGCAAGCCTTGAAGCCGGGCATCCCTGACGTGCACCAGGAGTCGAAGACTCAAAAACGGTGTCGACAAAAGTCGCCAAAAAGTCAGTCAAAAAGTGACTGGAGTTACCGCTCTCTCCGGATCTGCGCTGGCTGGCGCGGAAAAAGAAAGAACTGACGTCAGCGCGTGAGGGAGGCGTCTAGCTACCACGACATCATCCGGGCGACCACGACGCCAACTACGAACGCGGAGTCGACCGACACCACCTTTCGATGCGCAGGGGTACTGCTGACGAAAAACTTTCCGGATCCAGTCTGACGCCTGGGGGTAATTCTAAGGTAAGGAATCTATAACTAACTGTTTCTTTCAGATCCCTCTTTCGCCTCTCTCTCTCTCTCTACCTCTCTCTGTTCTTCTAACCCCTCTCTTTCCTTCTCTCTCCCTCTCCAGTCCTTGCGTACTTCATGTTTTCATGCCAAAGTAGTCTCCTTCATCTACCTTTCTTTCTCCTTTATTTTTCTATTTTACCTCGAGCTTGCCACAGTCCTCAAGTTAAAGAATCCCAAAATATTTTCACTCACTCTGATTTTCCTAAATATAAATTTTTTTCTGTCACTCAGTAAAACTACGCACACATAGTGGGGACTAGTACCAAGAGGAAATCAGTCAAGTTTAGAAAGCTGACAAGAGGTTAAAATCCCAAATAGAGTGCGAGAATAAGTACATTTTTAAGATTTTGAAACACAGGCAGCTTTTAGTCTATTAATAGTAAAAATAAAAAATAGCAAGCATTTACAAAGCAATGGGTCTCACCATTTGGAGGTATTGACTTTTCAATGGTGTTGGTAAATGATGTGCAGCATCAGCAGAAACACTTTTTTGCTGATGTTGTGCAGCACTGGAAAAGATTTTTAAAAAGTGTGATTCTGCGGCCAGTGCTGGTGGGCACGTCATTTCGTAGGCATGCTTATGTGTGATACTGTATGCATACGCATTGCATCACTATGCAAACACATGCCTTCATCAATACAAAAGCACATGCCTACGAAATGGCATGGGCACCATTTTCTTTTATTTACTGATACAAGGTGGATAAATAAAATGAAGTTTGACTACACCAGAAGGGCTCCTTGGTAGGCAGAGTGCCTCGCAGCAATTTGCTGGCAAACCGTCAAACAAAAAATGAAAAAAATAGGACTATGGAGTGCTGAGTGAGGCAACAGAGGAGTGGGTGTGTTAGATTGTGGACGGGACAGATGAGGAGTGTTTGGGAGCAAAGGAGCAACAGAGGCGCTTGCAGTGCTTAATTTGTAACAAAAAAAAATACGTTCCAGGGCTCTTGTCAGGAGGACATTGCAGCTTGCAGCACCTAGTGCCCCTGCCAGTGCTGCCAATGATAGTAACAACACAACTACTAACCATCACACTTCTACAGGTGTGACAATTCGGACTATTTCAGGCCCCAAAAGCTATAAGAATGGGTTGGGCATCAGGGTTTAGTCATTTTTTATGTATATTGCATTAATAATTAAATGCTGTTATGGTAATCTCTAAATTAGCCAGAGAGTGCCATCTTGTGGCAGACTGTCACAAGTGCCGGTGTTGACAATTAAGTGCTGGTGCTGAGCACCAGAAACCACCTGCTCAAATTAAGCACTGATGCTTGAGGCTTGGCAGCTGAGGGACAAAAAAAGTAATAAACTCAGATAAAGCAATGGAGGAGCTTCTGGGGAGGATGGGGTGCAACAAGGAGACTGCAGGGGGGAGAGTATTTGGTGGAGGGAAGAAGCACACAAGACAAAGCTAGGAAACACCTGCACTCATATGGAGAGCTTGATGAAAAAGAAAAAAGTAGAGCACTCAAACTGAGCAATGGAGGGATACAAGTCATCCAATCAAAAGGATGGTAAAGAGTCTATTTGCCAGGGAAGGGAAAAACAGAAGAAAGGGAGGGGCAAAAATAAGACAGACAAGTAAAGCCAGCGAATAAATAGCAAGCAAATAAGATTGAGAACTGAAGCAACCAATGACAAGCAACGGGTTTGGTAAAAGTCCACTATAAGTTTTTGGTATAGTCCACAATAGGATTAGGCGAGACCTAAAAGGTGTGCGAGTCTAACTACAAAAATCTGCGAGCTGTGCCCGCTTGCGGTTCCAGTATTGTTATAAAATGTATTCTTCTAAGAGGCTTTGAATCTTTCATTCATGGGAGGGTCAAAGTGTGCGCTGGATTCCCCTTCAACAGATACCAAGAACACTTTGACCAGAAGAGAGGATTTCAAGTGTCTTGTCTACTAACCTGAACTGTCAGAAGCAGAAACACTTGCTGTCTAGAGGTCTTTTGCCAGAAGCTCCCGAGCTCATTAATTCTTACAGACTAGAAAGCCTGCTCAGACAATCGTTGATGCTCCACCAAACGTCACTAAAGGGTTGAATTGACTGGCTATTCGTGTGAATGCTCCAGAAGAACGAGTTACTTACCTTCGGTAACAATGTATCTGGTAGAGACACAGTCTAGCCGCAGATTCCTTAATTTAGAATATCCCCAGGTGTCAGACTGGATCCGGAGAATTTTTTGCAGCAGTACCTCTGCGCGCCGGGGGGCGGCGCCGCATGGCTCTGCCCTGACGTCGTCCACGGACATGACGTCAGTGGAGCCATATAAGTCCCATATAAGTCGTCAGTTTTCTTCAGAGAAACTTTTCCGCGCCACAACGCGGAGCCACCACCAAAAACTGTGAAGTATGGGAACAGTGTGCGAAAAAAGATGAAAAATCAGTGAAACAAAAAACAAAAAGAATCGAATGGTGAGAAACATCACCATAATTGACAGTGACCAGCACTGTATACTGAAAGCAACTGAAGGGAAAAAGCAGAGCACCGCTCTGAAAGAGCAGAGCACCGCTCTGAGAAACAGCCCAGCAAAAGCGAAGACTATGCCCTCCCCCGAGGCAAAACGACATATGAAAAGAATGTCAAGGCAGACGACAGGAAGCCTGCAATAGCAAGATCTACCCGTGAAGGGCAACAAGACCGAAACCACATAAGTAATGACGATCTACCAAAGGTCGGCAACACCAGGAATGCCGTATCCCCTGTAAGAGATCTATGGACTGAGGCACAGTCAAATAGACCCCAAACCAATTGACTGTAGTAGAGTCAAGAGACCCCAGAGCAATGGAGAAGGTGGGAGGGAGGGAAGAAGAACATTAGTAGGCCCCACACTGGAAGAACCAGGGTGTACGGATGTAGAAGGATACATGAACCCGCCGCCCAATCACGAGAATGGGTGGAGAAGAACAAGTAAAACAGAATGAATCATCCTACCGAGGAGGGAGGTGAAAGATGCCACCCCGTAGGAAGATAAAAGCCACCCGGAAAGAGGCGAGTGCATAAAACCCAACCTTAAAAGGTCCTCGCAGAGCGGGGAGGATGGGCGGGCGTTAAGGAATCAGTGGCTAGACTGTGTCTCTACTAGATACATCGTTACCGAAGGTAAGTAACTCGTTCATCTGATAGAGACGTCTAGCCACAGATTCCTTAACTTAGAATAGATACCAAAGCCATACCCCATAGGAGGCGGGTCTGCGACTGAACCCCACCAAGGTCCCAAGAGAACCCAGTCGTCAACAAGTTGACTAAACACAGTGGGGGCAGCAATGCCAGCACGGCCAACACCAGACCAGTAAGCTCTGTAAGGAGCGGAAAACAATGGGAGGCAAAGGCATCACAAGCCGCCCAGGGACGGCATGAAAACCCTCTCGTTTGTACAGGGTTTGAAAGGGAGCACAGAACCAGAATGTCAGTGCGGAATGTGAGAGTCCATAACTTCCGCAAAAGAAGGTGAACTGATCATAGGAGCGATGGATCCGCAGGATCCGATGGATCTGCAAGAGACAAAGACCCAGAGAGAGGACAAGACGGTATGACCGAGTCAGAGCATACAGGTCGAGCATGCACAGTGGAAAGCGTACCAGCTAGGAAACTTTGGACAGCAGTGGTAGGATGCTGACCATGTCCAGGAAGAGCCTGTGTTATCAGAGACACAAGAGCTGCCATTGCGCAGTCGCCCCTTCACAAAATGACATGTGAGAGGGCGGACGTCAACAAGCAGAATGACATATAACCATGACTACAAAAAGAGACATGCATGCGGGGGACAGAAGTACACATGGGCAGACCACGTGTACCGCTAGAACTACGCCACGTAAAAGGAAATGCACAATGGAACGCAGTGAGAACAGCCCAGATGCGAAAGATGCATCACCAGGTAGGCAACCGACGAAAGGGAGCCGGCAAGCTGGACACACACAGAAGGCTTGCTCCCATGGGAAGGCTGAGAGCAAGACCATGGACACCGCAGCAAGGAAACCCTAGTATGCGTGACCCGTGGTTGTGTGTAGAGCGCAGGACAGAATATACATCAAGAAAGGACACAGCCGTGAAGGATGCGTTTCAAAAAAGAATGCAAGAGCGCACCAGAGGTACCAACAGCTATGTTGCAGCAGAACCGGACAGAGCAATGTCCAGACCCGTAAGCGACAACGGCCACCCGGCAGGGAGGAGCCACAGTCCCCCGCGAGACAGACTGGGAGACTGAGCAGTACTCGAAAGAGTCAGTACTAAACGTACATAGAGTAACAGGAAATTGTAAAGAGATGTACATACAAGACCACACAAGACAGTGAGTGTCCTGAAGAGAACACTTCCACAGAGAGCAGCAGTAGCAGCCCGAAGTAGAAGTGTGACAAACTCCTGCGCGGAAGCAGCAGGAGAAGAGGAAACTCCTGCGTGGGAAGTGCCCATGGAGTAGGGCACAAGGCAATGTACAGTATTGGCGTACGTGGCAAGGATGCCACCGTCTACAGACAAAGTCCAGACAGGACTGAACTACGAAAAAGTACTACCTATCCCGGAGAGAGGAAAGTAGAAACCAGTCATCGCAGGAGCATAAGAAAAGCGTAAGCCCCCCATGGCAGTGAACATACTAGTGAGCATCCACCTGACGCGGATAGAACACAGAAGAACCGTGCTGCGTCAGCCCTGCGTGCCTGGGAGCCGCGCCACAAGGCTCCGCCTTGAGGTCGTCCATGGCCAGGACGAACTGTGCCGGAACGGAACAGGACAAGGTGGTCCAAGGGACAGTGGCTGACGATAAGGGCAGCCAACATAGACAAGGAGGGCGAAGCTGAAATGACACTCCTGGAAGAGGCAGAAACCTCAAGAAAGTGAGCATCTACAGATGCAGGGGAGTGCTACTGACCAACCGCAGACCCCAACGGATAGGCAATAGAGCGAGGCCAACCGGTGGACCACAAGAAGGAAAAGGAAGGGTCCACAACAGTAGAAAAAGACCACAGTCTCATCCGCAGGACAACCCCTTTGAAGAAGACTCCACAGGAGCCTACCAAGCCTTCTGTGTAAGGAAGGCAGCTAGACAATAGCCAACGAATAGGGCGGCTAGACAATAGCCAACGAATACCCCACATAGGGTAAGCCTCAACCCCAGCTAGGGGCACCTCTTGAGCACGAACTCATAGACCGAGGAGTCAAAAGAAAGCAGAATCAGCTGACCAGCTGCACTAAATAGAAGCAAAAACGGCGGAAAGCCGTACAGGCCGTCTGGACCCAGGGCCCAAAACAAGCAGAGACAACACTGCACCCGAAAATAAAAGTCCACAAAAGGACTAGGAAACACAAAGTCATGGGAGCCCAGACATGAGGCGGTTGACTGCTGAGTCCGCATGACTGTCAAAAAGGGTCACGCCATCAAATGGCAAATCCCGAAGACTCTCCCGAACATTGTCAGGGAAACCGCCATTGCGCAGCCAGGCATGGCGACGCAGAGCAACGGACCTGGCCATCGCCCGACCCACAGAGTCAGTGGTGTCCAGAGCCGACCAAATGGAAATTGTGCCATTTCTCGGCCATCATGAAGGAGACGATCCAGGTCAGCATGGGGACCCTCTGGAAGAAGACACTCGACCGAGTCCCAAAGGGCAAAAGTAGCCCGTGCAAACACGCAAGACGTGTTCAGAGCATGGATGCCCGAACTAGTGGACGCAAAAATATGGCGGCCACATGTCTCCAACCAACGAGACTCCCTAGTGGGAGGTAGCAACGGGAGAGGAGAGGAAGGCTGCGAGGCGAAAGCCGCCTGGACCACCCGGCCGTGAGCCCTAGGATGAAGGGACAAACAGACAGGGTCATCTGGAGCCGGGCGATGCCGACGTGCGATGGCCCGATCCACAGGGTCTCCCGAGGAGGGCCGTGCCCACGTGCCAAGAAGGGTGTCAAATAACGACCCGCCAAAAGGCAGCAAGGGCTCCACCTCCACAGCATCCTGGTGGAGGAGATCCAATAATGGATCAGAAGGCAAGGAGACTGAGGGGGGTTGCAGGTGTAAAATAGCTGTAGCCCTGAGAACAGCCCTCGCAAATGCCACGCTAGCCTTTGTAGCCATTCTAGGTGGCGATAACAAACCATCTGTAGGGGACAGTTGAAGGCTAACGCGTCCCCCCGAAAGGAGAGGCGCCGCAGCCGGAGGCCGAGCAAAGGGCCACTGGCCAGGGGGCAGCGGAGCCGCAGAGCGTCGAAACAACCCTGGGTGCTCCGGGTCCTCATCCTCTTCGAACAGAGGAACAACAGGGACCAGCGCCGGCGTTGACCGACGTCGAGACGGCGTCGTTTCGACGTCGACAATCACCAGGGGTGACTCGGCCTGGCATCGGACCGGCATCGACTCGCCCTCCACTGAGGCCTGCGGGGAGGAAGGATATCGACAAAGAGTCGAGCCCCGTGCTGCAGCCGCATCCGACGTCGGCGTAGGGAGCCCCAAAGGGCTATGCGGAGACGGAGCAGAAGGGCTTGACGTCTGACTGGGATGCCCCTCCGGGCCGTGTCCCGACGTCGCAGCGACTCCGGAACCAGAGTCGAGGCACTCGGCCAGCGCCGAGGGCGAACCAGCCGGCGAGGACCCGACCTGAGTCCCTACCCCCTCTGTGGGGCCCGAGGGCACGCCAGGGAGAGGGGGAGACACACAGATGGAGTGAAGAGCCTTGGAATAGGCTTCCATCTGGGCCCGAGTCGCCCCAACACCCGGAAAGGGTGGGTATAAGGGGACCGACTCCTGGGCGCCCGCGCCCGGTAATGACCGGGAGCAGCGGGCCCCGTAGTCACGTTTATGTGAGGTCGACGACCTCCGTGACTTGTGCTTGTGCTTACCTGCGGCAGGCGAACGACGTCCGCGGGAACGACTCCGTGACCGGACCCGAACAGGAGCCCCAGCTCGAGATGGAGATCGGCGGCGCGAAGGCTCTGAGCGGGACATCCGGGCGGTCAGCAACTTCATCCGGCGCTCCCGCAGGGATTTCGGCTTCATCTGCCGGCAGGCGTCGCACTCCTTGGAGTCGTGGTGCTCTCCTAGGCACCACATACAGATCGCGTGCGGATCCGTCGCTGACATCTGCCGCGTACAGGTCTCACACGCCTTGAAACCCGAAGGCATCGCACACCGTTCCCGGACGCTGAAGGCGTCGAGAAGGCCTGAAACAACAGGCCAGAGGAACCGCTTACTCCTGGATCCGCGTTGGGACGCGGAAAAGAAGGAAACTGACGTCAGCACGCCGGGAGGGACTTATATGGCTCCACTGACGTCATGTCCGTGGACGACGTCAAGGCGGAGCCGCAGAGGTGCAGCTGCAAAAAATTCTCCGGATCTAGTCTGACGCCTGGGGATATTCTAAGTTAAGGAATCTGCGGCTAGATGTCTCTATCAGATGTGTAAGGCACAGCCTGCACATCCCCCTGCCCCTCCCCCACCACCTATATTGCTTCCTGATTGATCTTGCAAGTAAACTTCAGACCCACCTTCCTTATTCCACCCTTAGACAGTGGAGATTTGTTTGTTTTTTTGCAGTTTCATATAGCGCAAACTCGACCCCAAGGTATTGGAGCGTTTTACATGTGCACCAGTTACATTACACAAGGACACATTCGTTTTATAAAAAATTTGTTTTAGGCACGGAGAGATTACGTGATTTGCTCAGAATCATAGCATGTTGAGCCGACACAAAGTCAACAGCTCTGGCCCTTACGCCACATCCAATTACAATCGATTTGACTGAGGGCTCAGATGCCTGTCCTTGCTCTGGGCTAGTTGGCAGCTTTAATCAGCAACCATGGGTGTAGTGTTTACTGGTGCAGCAGGTATTAGAGGCACTGCGACCCAGAGGCCTGACGGGCCCACTGAATCCTGATTATTGCTGAATTTTATCGTTTCATGAAAGGGGCCTGGTTCCTTCCTTGCACGGGAGCCCATGACACACTGGCTGAGCTTCTGCCAGCAGCCCACAGACGGTGGCTTTGTACTCGCCGTAGATCAGATGACCCTTTGTTCCACCTGAAACCCTTGGGAAGCATAGGCAGCGACGGAGCAGTTCTTGAGTAGTTCACCAATTATTTGACCTATTGTCCGCAATAGATCCAAATTGACTCCTGTCTCTCGAATTCTCTCAGGAACTTAACTCAGGAGGACCCTTGCCTCTGTTCCGGCCCATGCTCCCTCTAACTTGCATGTTGAACAACTTGGAGTTTTACTAACAAACCCTGGAATCCTGGTCCACCAATGTGTATGACACACAGGAGTATCTAAAGAACACTTCTCTCAAAGAGGTCTCGCATCTCAGTCAAAATCCGTTATGTGTTCAAGACTAGATGAAAGCCCGCCATTGACAACTTAATTCCATCAAGAAAACACGAGTTGCCTTGTTTCTCATCTTCCCAGTCAGCACTTCTAGTTCTTGCCCTAGACTATAGAGTGGCTGACTGTACATTGACCATTATTGAGTACACAAATCCTTGGGAGTCCTTCTTGGCAAAAGCCAATCTTAAAACACAAAGTCCTGAAATGCATCCTTTCAGTTGTGACTTCTTGGGCGGATTCAGCGATTTGTTCCTCAGCCAGATCTGAAGGCTCTTGTCCAGTTGCTGGTGCTGTCAAGGACTATCCATGGTAACTCTTTCCTGGTGGACTTTCCAAAGCACATCTCACTCCTTTGAAACCAGTGCCACACGCTGAATGAGGCCTCTTCTCTGGTCCCCAAAGACATGACCACATTTCACCCACACTTCTAACTCTCCATTGGCTCCCTATTGAAACTAGAGCTGTCTAGACATGTCTCTCCCCGACTTGTAGCTCCTCCCACGCCCTACAATTGCCTCCTCCTGACATACACCTCCCTTACCTCAACTTGGATTATCGCTGTTGCCCAACAGTCTCCTGTCTTGGGTTTACATCCTTTACTGCTAACTTTTCCAGAGACAACCGGGTTTTCTTGCTGCCTAATCGACTGTGCCTTTCTTTCTATTCACACTACATCTTATAACTTTTGACTTTATTATCTTCCTCTAGGCTTTTGCCTGTTGCTCTTTCTGGTCATTGTTGCGGTCTGTTCACTCTTTCATGTTATTCATTGTTTGCTATATCTTCCTTGGTTTCTTGTAGTTCATTTATTTTCTTGTCACTTACTGCTGCCTTTGCAAAGCTTATGTGAATTATTTTATTTCTGTGTTACCTTGGACTTTCTTTGTATAGCACACTCAAGCTTTCGAGCAATGCCCGCACTATATAAAACTCCATAAATAATAAATAAACAAAGTAAGTAGGAGGGATGTAGCCCACCACAAAGTTTGCTAAGTGCTTTGCAGACCCTTGTTAATGCAAGGGACTAATACCGCAGAAGTCCAATTCACGAAGGCATGTAGGACTTTGTAGCAGAGTACGTATTCCAAAATGCCTCTATCCCGTGGTGTCCTTTTTCAGAATCTAATGCAGCGCTGTCTAAGCAGGCACGAGGGCTTTCTGGCCCTTAGTATGCCGGGCAGTGTCTGGGGTTCAAGCCCACATTGAAATGTGAAGCCAGCATGCCCCTGAGAGGGGCCAGGCCTGTTCCACCCCCATTGAAAGGGCTTGATTTCTAACCAGGCACTGCTCTCATGCTGAAATAAAGCGCCTCTGCTTAAAATGCTCGCAGCACCCGTCTCTTCCAGTTCAAGGTCATGTCTGTAACCTCCAGCGAAAACCAGATGAAAGAACACAAAGTAATTGCCTCCTCCTCCACCTCCAGGCATGACTCCCTCTCTTCACCCTGCCTTATCGCCACTGCCCAGATATCTTCCGCCTATCAGGAGCTTTCAATGTCACTCGCTCCTGTCTTGGGTTGACATCTTTGTCTGCTACCATTCCCAGAGGTCGCTGGGTTTTCTTGCTGACTAATGGGATGTGTCCTGTTTTTTCTGCCTTACACCAGTTGTCACATCCCATTTCTAGTAGTGAGCCTGGCACTGTGCACCTGAGGCAGCATTCCACAGGCACAATCAACTCCCCAAAGTAGTAGTAAACCGTCTCCCATTGGTTGGCACAATGTGGGTGTCGATTTGTTACTACTTTTGGTTGGTCAGGCCCAGGGTGCAGGGTCCATCAAGAGGATGCCAGTTCAGCCACCATCAAGTAGCCATCAATCAGACCTCAGAATTCAGGAAGCTGCTGTGTACCCCCTGTGGCACAGCTTGCGTAGAATTGGAAAAAGTGTTCTTCTTGAAGTGGCTGGACTTGTGATTGGTGAATTCAGGCACTACCCAACACACACGAGGTAAAAGGATGACATTTTAATTACATTTTAAGCACATTAATCAATGCTCTGTTTTGTGTTTATAGTCCATTAAAAGAATGACCATACTGTATGGCAAAGTTAGGGTGAAAAGCAACTTCTCTGTCTGTTTGTTCTTTTGCTGCAGGTAAAAAACGCTGCCGCCAATGTACTCAGGGAAACATGGCTCATCTACAAACACACCAAGCTGGTCAAGAAGACCGACCATTCGAAAGTGCGCAAACACCAGCGCAAGTTCCTACAAGCCATCCATCAGTAAGTGCTACCACTCAGTATAGACAGTGCCTACTGTCTGCTTCAACCCCTCATTCCTGCCAACCCCACTCCTGCAAGCTGCATTGTTCCCCAGCCCCTCACCTGAGAAATGACTCGTGAGTGGGGCGGACATACACTCTCCCCCTACAAGGAAAGTCTCCTGAATGTGGGCACAATTTGCCTGCCCCTGCAGAGTCCTAGAGAGTCCCATGTCAGGTGTGAATAGCTCACCTTGTCCTGTTAATATCTTTTTCATCCTTTAGTTTCAATTCAGTTCAGGGCAAGTTTGGGGCTTCCGGCCTTGGACGACATCTTGAAATGGTGCTAATGTCACTGTAGCTTGAAAAGGGGAGGGGTCTAACTGGTGCAATCTTGGCTTTAACACATGGCAGCAATAGTGTTGTGAGCAGTTGATGGTGCTGGTGGGCGCAGCCTGCACTAGTAAAGTCCAGACTCTGCTACAGCACTAGTAACCCACAGCCCCCCAACTTTGTAGCTTCCCAGAAGCCCTAGTTGTTCTTGAATTCTGGGTAGCACCGAATATCTCCTGTTATCACAGTTGCCATTGTTTCCAAAGGCTTTAGAAGTATCGAAGCAGGGATCACACCTCCTGAATTCCCTTTGTTTCCACCCTACCTGCATGCTACCCCTTTTGTTCCCCCACCTTACCCCATTAATATCTCTCCCCATGAGTAGTAAGGAGCATTCCTTGTCCATGGTCAAGGAACACGACCTGAGCTATTTCCAGTCCTCCAAAACCTAAGTCATATTCTGGGGTGTTTCTGAACCTCCCACAATAGACGCCATGAGTAAAGCTTGGCGCTTGCTCCGTCATTGACCCTCTTGGCATTTTGTGGCATTCACTTATATTTTGGTTCAACGCGATGTTGCCAGCGAACATCTGATCAGAAGCTACCATTTTAAATATCAGAGAAATATGTGTTGGTACGCTGACCGTCAGCACTAGGATGTTCACCTTGTCCATGTAAAAATGACCTCTGTGGTGAGTAAAGTTGCGAAGATTTTCTCCCGCAAACTTCGAGAAGTTGGAGTATAGAATGCCACTCTTCCCCCTCAATAGATTTTGCTTCAGTATTACCCTGATCCTACAGCCAGGACTGGAACATTCAGATTTATCATTTGCAACAAAAAAAAAGAAGAAATTAGTTTTGTAGAATAGAGGCTCCTCTGGCTGATAGGTTATTTTGTGGTGTTTTGTGACACCTATTTGAAATCCTCATTGACGCCAACAGTATGAAGCATCTTGAAAGTCTCAATATCGTGAGATATTAGCCACAGCAGAAAACAAAATGTAAAAGGTTGGAAAAAAAACAGAATTCTAAATTGTCACCCCTCTTTTTTTGCAAATTATTAATCAGAATTCCTAGAATCCTAGGAGTATGAGCTTCCGTTGTATACCCTGTACCATTTGAAAAGAAATGTGGCTATAAAAAAGATATTGGTAAGAATATCCAACTCTTCCTATTAGGCACGACACATTATTTTGTTTTCCCTAAAGAATACACCAAATTAATTACTTATAAAGCAGGAACACAACACTTAAACAATGGTAAGAGGTATGTGTTTCAGTGTTGTGTTCTGAAAGGTACTCTTCTATACGCTATTAAATATTTTGAACAAACAGGGAACATCTCTCACGTTTTCTTTTCCTTCTCCTCCTCATGTTTATCCCTTGATGTACTATTCCTTCTTCAAATACGTATCAAATTATAGTTAAGATGAAACATTGCTTCATAGATATGCAACAAAGCCAGGACTCCTTATAATGGCCACGAATAGTGGTATTAATTGAAGGAATAGAGAGACATTGGCCAACATCAAAAAAAATCTAACAATCATATTCTACTGAAGAAAAATAGAAGACTAAGATATAGAAATATTTGTATTTATCATGTATTATAGAGGTGGCAAATATACTTAGAATAGGTTAGATTTCACCTTAGGTTCGATTTAAGATTACATATCAACGGTTAGATTTAAACTCGTGATGAGATATGACCGAGGCCCATAATGTCTAATGCCAGAGGTCTCTAATATTTGTGAAGGTCTTCAACCAAGCCATGGTTTCTAATGTCTGTAATTGTCAGTACAGATTATTGAAATAATGGTGGCTAAAATGTATTACTGGGCCCATTTATAAATTCAATTCGCAACATTATACTCACAATATGCTTTAGCTCTCTCAATCCCTACAATATTAGAGACAACTTTAAGTATGATCTCAAAATGAAATATAATGAAATATAATACGGTTCGTACTAATCGAGGCCAGAGCAAGCACTGAGATAGAAAATGTGGAATTCTGTGAGATTGTTGAAAGTCATTAGAGGCTCCTTGGCAAATTGTTGAAGACCCCGATGGTGTTCTATCTGCACAAGTGCCAACTCTAGGATGACAATGTGGCTCCCTGATAGATTCACATTTCTTTTATGTCTCTGGTTTTCATTAAACACGCTGCTGCTTTCTGGGAATTGTAGTTTTTTAAAACTATTTCAAGTGAGACAATTCAACAAAAACTTTAAAAAACACTGATTCGTAATGGGAAGGTCCAAGACTGGAGTGTGACGCTCCAGTGACATTGAAAAATATGGTGTCCCTAACCCATCTGCAAGGATGCTATCTTGTTATGTGCCTTTTCTTGCTTGGAAAAGATTCCTTTCCTATGACATTGACTACTCCAAAAAGATTCCTTTCCTATGACATTGATTACTCCAAAAAGATTCCTTTCCTATAGCATTGATTACTCCTTTAGCCTTTCATCCTTGATGTGTGCCCACACATTTTCTCCGTAAACCTGTAGCCGTACAGGCCCCAGTCATCTTCTGGTGAGATTAAGAGGTTTGAAAAGCTGCAAATGTTTTCCTTCAGAAAGTCTGCGGTCTTTTCTAACTCTTCACCAGCTCTGCCAACTTTGCAAAGATTGGAAAGTTTAAATTGTGAGTAAATCTTGCAATCGAGATATTGCAGGGGAAAAAAATCAGAAACACACTGTGTGGAAGAAATCAGACACACAAAAAACAAGTTGCAACAAAAGTATTTTGCAAAATACCTTTTTTTGCAAACACCTAACCTACAGACAAAGATTTGGAAAGTGAAAATTTGCAAAACTTTGCAGCCTTCTCAAGGTGAATTTTTATAAAACGTTGAGGGTGAGATTTGTATTTGGCCACGCTGGATCTGATACTTTTACAAACAGACTTATGTTGTTAAGTCTTCCTCTCCTCTAAGTTACTCGCTTTGAGGGAAAATACATTTGAATGGTGACCTTAGAAGAGTGATATCAGTCAAAACCCCAATTAATTCATTTTGTGACACTGTTTATATCTTTCCTGATTTAATGTGTAGTCTTCTTAACGGGTCCTCACATTGCAAACGTGGTCTTACTGGGAATTTTGTGCCACGGCATTCCTTAGTTTCCTATTGGCTGCTGCTAGTGACGCAACATCTTTTATCCACTCAGAGACAACATGGCAGCTATGAAGCGTACCGAAGCCTGTGATTCAGTAAAAGGGGAGCCTCGTGCTATGGCCGTGCTCTTTGAATTGCTGTCACTGGGGTCGACTGAGTAGTACCCCACTGACAGTGTGGAGACCGCCTTACACAGATTGAGGTTTTTCAACTAGATTTCAAAGGCCTTGGAGCTCAAGCTTTGCAAACTTTGGATCCCTGCTCCTAAATGTGCATGCACACACCTTCCTTTCTCGATGCAGTGTGCAAACCTTGGTGACGTCAGCACTTTATAGATCATGTTAGAGGAGAGCACTCGCCCACACACGTCGACTCCTTTATAGCTCATGTTATAGCAGAGCACTCGCCCACACACGTCGACTCCTTTATAGCTCATGTTATAGCAGAGCACTGGCCCGCACACTCCGACTCCTTTATAGCTCATGTTATAGCAGAGCACTCATCCACACACTCCAACTCCTTTATAGCTCATGTTATAGCAGAGCCCTCGCCCGCACACTCCAACTCCTTTATAGCTCATGTTATAGAAGAGCACTCACCCGCACACTCCAAATCCTTTATAGCTCATGTTATAGCAGAGCACTCGTCCGCACACTCCAACTCCTTTATAGCTCATGTTATAGCAGAGCACTCGTCCGCACACTCCGACTCCTTTATAGCTCATGTTATAGCAGAGCACTCGTCCGCACACTCCAACTCCTTTATAGCTCATGTTATAGAAGAGCCCTCGCCCGCACACTCCAAATCCTTTATAGCTCATGTTATAGCAGAGCACTCGCCCACACACTCCGACTCCTTTATAGCTCATGTTATAGCAGAGCACTCGTCCGCACACTCCAACTCCTTTATAGCTCATGTTATAGCAGAGCACTCGTCCGCACACTCCGACTCCTTTATAGCTCGTTATAGCAGAGCACTCGTCCGCACACTCCAACTCCTTTATAGCTCATGTTATAGAAGAGCACTCACCCGCACACTCCAACTCCTTTATAGCTCATGTTATAGCAGAGCACTCGTCCGCACACTCCGACTCCTTTATAGCTCATGTTATAGCAGAGCACTCGTCCGCACACTCCAACTCCTTTATAGCTCATGTTATAGAAGAGCACTCGCCCACACACTCCGACTCCTTTATAGCTCATGTTATAGCAGAGCACTCGTCCGCACACTTCAACTCCTTTATAGCTCATGTTATAGAAGAGCCCTCGCCCGCACTCCAAATCCTTTATAGCTCATGTTATAGCAGAGCACTCGCCCACACACTCCGACTCCTTTATAGCTCATGTTATAGCAGAGCACTCGTCCGCACACTCCAACTCCTTTATAGCTCGTTATAGCAGAGCACTCGTCCGCACACTCCGACTCCTTTATAGCTCATGTTATAGCAGAGCACTCGTCCGCACACTCCGACTCCTTTATAGCTCATGTTATAGAAGAGCACTCACCCGCACACTCCAACTCCTTTATAGCTCATGTTATAGCAGAGCACTCGTCCGCACACTCCAACTCCTTTATAGCTCATGTTATAGAAAAGCACTCACCTGCACACTCCAACTCCTTTATAGCTCATGTTATAGCAGAGCACTCGTCCGCACACTCCGTCTCCTTTATAGCTCATGTTATAGCAGAGCACTCGTCCGCACACTCCAACTCCTTTATAGCTCATGTTATAGAAGAGCACTCGCCCACACACTCCGACTCCATTATAGCTCATGTTATAGAAGAGCACTCGCCCACACACTCCGACTCCATTATAGCTCATGTTATAGCAGAGCACTTGCCTGCACACTTTGACTCCTTTATAGCTCATGTTATAGCAGAGCACTCGCCCACACACTCCAACTCCTTTATAGCTCATGTTATAGCAGAGCACTTTCCTGCACACTCCGACTCCTTTATAGCTCATGTTATAGCAGAGCACTCGCCCACACACTCCGACTCCTTTATAGCTCATGTTATAGCAGAGCACTTGCCTGCACACTCCGACTCCTTTATAGCTCATGTTATAGCGGTACACTCACCCGCACACTCAGACTGTTGCTTTGCTGCTCATTGACTCATGCAACGCCCTTCCTGATTGTTGCTCTTTTTTTTTTTTAAGAAACCATGCTTTGCCTTCCTTTCTTTAAAACACAAATGCCAGGGCTTTACCCTGGTGTGTTTACAGCATCAATCTCTGCACCTACCTGGCAGGTATGATCCCAAATAGAAATAGAGACTGTTAGACTGCGGAGTCCACTGTAGTCTCTACAGTTCGCTGTAGCAGGGGTTTAGGACACAAAGTGCTGAAATACTTTGTTACATCAATAGCATTAGACAAACAAACAATGTAAGCAAAGGCCTAGAAAGATTTAAAATCCTCCTCAGCCAATCAGAACTCACCACCCGCTATCCTGCTTCATATCCTTCCCATGATCTAACTTTACTAAACAAATACTAACAGTTGGACTTGATGTTGCGTGATGGTGAGCATGAGCTTCAGCTACTGTCGTATAGCGCTGCGTTGCTGCATTGGTTGCATGGTAACCAGGAAGAGAAATACGCTAGTCTTTTCTAGATGTACATGGTGACTGACAGCCAGCAAGGGGGCGTGTCCTAGGTTACCTTTCCAGAAGACTTTGATTGATGGCACAGTGTGTATGTTGGCTGCGGAGCAGAGCCGTTACAGACTCTGATGCTGCTGCTTTAGAGATTTGTAAACTGAAGCACGTCTTCCAACTTTCATCCTAGGGCTTCTCCCTTTGAAATGGTTTGTAGACCTATCATTCAGGTCTAGACCCACCCATTAATCTTGGCACCTTCCTTGGTTAACAGAGGTAACCGATGGACTATAGGGCCCAGGAGAATGTATTGCTGTCCCTCCCATGAGAAGGGTGTGGAAGCCAGGTTGAGGGGTGTGGACGCCATACTGAAGGGTGTGGACGCCATATTGAATGGTGTGGACGCCATATTGAATGGTGTGGACGCCATATTTATTGAAGGGTGTGGATGCCACATTAAAGGGTGTGGACGCCACATTGAAGGAGTGTGGACGCCATATTGAGTAGGCTTGAAGAATATGACTTTACATTTGCTAGAAAGTTCAAAAACCTGCTGCTTAGATTTTATGATTTCAATCAGAAAGGGTGGCAGAAAAATATTCAGAACAATACATTTATGCAGGAAATGGAGCAGATGTTCAAAACTGCAGTATTGTTTTCATAAGTTTGAAGCAGCAGTTGATGTTTTCCTCCACTGACAATTGCTCATTTTAACATTATCTTTGTGATTAAACATTTCTTGACCACAAAGTACATAGAAAGCACATCGCAAGAATGCTGCCTCAGGCTTCCCATTTTTAGGTCGAGCCTGGGCAGCGCCTGCGCTGCTCTGCGAGCCATGCTGTATTGGAGTATGTACTTGAAGCCCTGCCCACTCTCCACCCATATTTGTCATTGGCTTGTGTCATTGTCCTTCATAAATGCTGGCTTCTGATTCGTTATTAGGCTTGTTAATCCCTCCTTAGTACCGCCTTGTCTTCATTTGTAACCTCCCATGAGGACTGGCCCTTTTACTTCAGTTGTTACACGGTACGTCTTCTTTAGTCTGTAAGGACTATTTTCTTTAATGAGTTTCTCTTATTGCAGGAGGGCAGTAGGGTCTCTCATGCGCAGTTGTGACCACCGGCTTGTTTATTTAACTCGTAACAAACGGGGAGCTCTTCAGGGGCCATGGGAGACAGAAGGGGGCAACTCAGTGATGCCTTCAAGCATTTGCAATGCAATAGGTCTCGCATCTGTGAGAGTTTAAGCTATCGGCATTATAAATGAGAATGCCTTTTATTTATGTTTTAAAAACCAAAACATAAATAAAAGGTATTGTCATTTACAATGCCAATAGCTCAAACTCGCGTAAATGCGAGACCTATTGCATTGCAGATGCTTGTTAAAATATGACCAATGGAAACTGAGTCCCACCAAAGCCTCTTTCTCTGTAAAATGGAAGGACGGGGCTGAGGAGAGGGCTCCACTCAGTCCCCAGGAAGAAGCAGGTCACCAGGTTGTGGTGTAGTCAAAGCACTTGCCACCTGCCTCCTTTTGTAGTCATCCACATTGCCATGCGGTGTCCTTTGTAAATTTCACCTCTCAAATGTTAGTCCAAAGCACCCACTTGTGCCCTGTAGCCCTCAAAAGATCACGAACTGGCGCTGCAGGGACCAGTTATTTCAGATTAAATATGCCTTATTTAACTTCCACCCACAGAATACTCCAAGTTGTGAGCTCGCCAAATAATTATCGTCTAATTCCAATTTTCTCTAGTCTGTGGTGTGGCCACAACACAAACTGGCCATTATCACCCTTGACAAAGCCATGGCTTATGGCTGCGCTTGACTCTCTAGCTCGATGTGACATCTCAGAAGACGCATCAGAAGTGATGGTGACTGCCTTCTCGATAGGCTGCGTCCTCGTCCTCTCCTGAGTAAGTCCGAACAGGCCGCTAGTTAAGAAAGAAGCACTAGGCCTTTACAACCAATTAAAATGGCCTCAAGATCGACATGCAAAAACATGGATAAAAAAATGGAAATTAAAGCCTTATACCTGCGTTATAAACGAGTAATGTGCATGAACAACCTCTGTTGGAACAGTGTCGCAAATCCTGGGAGCTGAAAGATAAAAAGCTAAGCCACACAGTGAGTCAATGTTGCGTGATGAGTGACTGGGTAACTATTGTCCTCTGGATGAACTACAATCTCCCCAATGTCTCTGATGCGTTCAGTGTAACTATTTTGCCATCAGCATTGGCCCTGCAGTGAGTTACATTGTATCCATTGTCCACCAGAAGGCTGTTTTGTAGCTGTTGTCCTGTGATGTGTTACAGCGTAGCCTCTGACATAGAGTACACTGTAATGTTCCAATTGTCAAACGAACTGTTACATGGTCTAGCCACTGACATATTGAACTGTGCCAGTGTCCTACTATGTGTTACAGTGTAGCCAATGGCGTACTGCAGTGTGCCAGGGCCACGCGATTTGCTACAGTGTACACACAGACATACTGTAGGTTACCAGTGCCACACGATACACTACAGTGTACTCCCAGACATACTGCAGTGTACCAGGGCCACGCGATTTGCTACAGTGTACACACAGAAATACTGCAGTGTGCCAGTACCACACGATATGCTACAGTGTACATACAGACATACTGCAGTGTGCCAGTACCACACGATATGCTACAGTGTACACACAGAAATACTGCAGTGTGCCAGAGCCACACAATATGCTACAGTGTCCTCACAGACATACTGCAGTGTGCCAGTGCCACACAATATGCTACAGTGTCCTCACAGACATACTGCAGTGTACCCACAGACAAACTGCAGTGTGCCCATTGTCACACTATACGCTACAGTGTACTCAAAACATACTGCAGTGTGCCCATTGTCACACTATACGCTACAGTGTACTCACTGACATACTGCAGTGTACCAATGCCACACGATATGCTACAGTGTACTCACGGACATACTGCAGTGGGCCCATTGTCACACTATACACTACAGTGTACTCACAGACATACTGCAGTGTGCCAGTGCCACACGATATGCTACAGTGTACTCACGGACATACTGCAGTGTGCCCATTGTCACACTATACGCTACACTGTACTCACAGACATACTGCAGTGTGCCAGTGCCACACGATATGCTACAGTGTACTCACAGACATACTGCAGTGTGCCCAATCTCACACTATACGCTATAGTGTACTCACAGACATACTGCAGTGTGCCCATTGTCACACCATACGCTACACTGTACTCAGACGTACTGCAGTGTGCCCATTGTCACACTATACGCTACAGTGTACTCACAGACATACTGCAGTGTGCCCATTGTCACACCATACGCTACACTGTACTCAGACATACTGCAGTGTGCCCATTGTCACACTATACACTACAGTGTACTCACAGACGTACTGCAGTGTGCCCAATGTCACACTATACGCTATAGTGTACTCACAGACATACTGCAGTGTGCCCATTGTCACACCATACGCTACACTGTACTCACAGACGTACTGCAGTGTGCCAGTGCCACACGATATGCTACAGTGTACTCACAGACATACTGCAGTGTGCCCAATGTCACACTATACGCTATAGTGTACTCACAGACATACTGCAGTGTGCCCAATGTCACACTATACGCTATAGTGTACTCACAGACGTACTGCAGTGTGCCAGTGCCACACGATATGCTACAGTGTACTCACAGACATACTGCAGTGTTCCCATTGTCACACTATGCGCTACAGTGTAGCTATTGTTCTCTAATCCACAGCAATGTGCCCATTGCCCTTTCATTTACACAGTCTGGGTACAGGCCGGGCATTGGCCTATGGTGCACTACGCCCGGCTACTGTGTGCTCGAATGCAGCCGCTATGTTACAGTTCTAGGCTGTACAATGGCTTACACATAGCCACTGTTACAGAAAACACTACTTCTATAATGTAATACAATGTGGCCACTGTCCTGTGCTGTGCTATGATGTAGCTCAGTCCTTTGTTGTGGTACAAGTCAGCCACTGCCCTGTGATGTGCTACAATGTAACCATGTTGTGTGACCTGCTTTTATGTAGCCATGTTCAGTGTTGTGACACATTGTAACCATAGTACTGTGATCTGTAACAATGTAGCCACTGCCCTGCGTGTGCTGCCCAGTGACGCACTATAGTGCAGTCTTTTTCTGTTGTATGCTGTGTTGTGCTGTGGAATCTCCAATCACAAAGCCAGTTGATGTAATATCCACATCTCTTTCGCTGTTTTCTCTGATGGACTATACAGCATCTGTTGACAAGTGAGACACCGTAGTGTACGACACTGGACACTGTCAGACCCCAAGAGACACTGTAACACCCCCAAACCCCTGTCTTCCATCTTCCGTGTTTTGGACACTGTCAGACCCTCAGGGCTCCTGTCTTCCAACCTCCGTGCTGTGGACAGTGTCAGACCCCCAGAGCCCCTGTCTTCCATCCTCCGTGCTCTGGGCACTGTGAAACCACCAGGGCCCCTGTCTTCTAATCCTCTGTGCTGTGGACACTGTCAGACCCTCAGGGCCCATGTCTTCCATTCCTCCGTGCTGTGGACACTATCAGACCCCCAGAGCTCCTGTCCTCCTTCCCCCGTGCTGTGGACAGTGTCCCTGTCTTCCATCCCCTCGTGCTGTGGACACAGTCAGACCCCCAGAGCTCCTGTCCTCCATCCCCTGTGCTGTGGACAGTGTCAGATCCCCAGAGCTCCGTCTTCCTTCTTCCTTGTAGTGGACACAGTCAGACCCCCAGGGCCCCTGTCCTCCATCCTCCGTGCTGTGGACAGTGTCAGATCCCCAGAGCTCCGTCTTCCTTGTAGTGGACACAGTCAGACCCCCAGGGCCCCTGTCCTCCATCCTCCGTGCTGTGGACAGTGTCAGACCCCCGAGCTCAAGTCCTCCATCCCCCGCTGTGGACAGAGTCAGACCCCCTAGAGTCCCTGTCTTCCATCCTCCTTGTAGCGGACACAGTCAGACCCCCAGAGTCCCTGCCCTCCATCCCCCGTGCTGTGGACACTGCCCCTGTCTTCCATCCCCCGTGCTGTGGACACTGCCCCAGTCTTCCATCCCCCGTGCTGTGGACACTGCCCCTGTCCTCCATCCCCCGTGCTGTGGACACTGCCCCTGTCCTCCATCCCCCGTGCTGTGGACACTGCCCCTGTCTTCCATCCCTCGTGCTGTGGACACTGCCCCTGTCTTCCATCCCCCGTGCTGTGGACACTGCCCCTGTCTTCCATCCCCCCGTGCTGTGGACACTGCCCCTGTCTTCCATCCCCCGTGCTGTGGACACTGCCCCTTTTCCATCCCCCGTGCTGTGGACACTGCCCCTCTCATCCCCCGTGCTGTGGACACTGCCCCTCTCTTCCATCTCCCAGTGCTGTGGACACTGCCCCTCTCATCCCCCGTGCTGTGGACACTGTCCCTCTCATCCCCCGTGCTGTGGACACTGCCCCTCTCTTCCATCCCCCGTGCTGTGGACACTGCCCCTCTCTTCCATCCCCCGTGCTACGGACACTGGCCCTCTCTTCCATCCCCCCGTGCTGTGGACACTGCCCCTGTCTTCCCTCCCCTGTGCTGAGGGACACTGCCCCTGTCTTCCATCCTCCGTGCTGTGGACACTGCCCCTGTCTTCCATCCTCCGTGCTGTGGACACTGCCCCTGTCTTCCATCCCCCGTGCTGTGGACACTGCCAGTCTTCTATCCCCCGTGCTGTGGACACTGCCAGTCTTCCATCCCCCCGTGCTGTGGACACTGCCCCTGTCTTCCACCCCCCGTGCTGTGGACACGGCCAGACCCCCATGCCTCCTGTCCTCTATCCTCTGTGCCGCATCCCCCCTCCTCAGTGACGAGGGGCCACGTCCTGGTCGTGGTTCAGAGATGCAGTCTGATTTTATTAGGTGTTTACTTCCAGTTGGCGGTGGTTGCCATGGCAGTGACATCACGCAGCAGCAGTGAAGTTAAACAGCATCATCCATGCAGCAGAGTGCAGAGCCGGGGACTGGGGCAGTGGCGGGGGAGGGCAACGGAGAGGGGCAGAGGTGTGGGGAGGGCTGGGGCAGGGGTCCAAGGAGAGAGGGCGCTGCGGTGTGCAGAGGAGAGAGGAGGGTGAGGAAGAGGGGGCAGGAGGAAGGGGGCAAGCGTGAAGAAAACGAGGCAGAGTTGTGAGGAGGAAGGGCACCAGCAAGAGGCACGGTAGAAAAGGGGGCAGTGGAGGGAAGGAGCATGGACCAGGATTACGGAGGAGGGTACCGAGGTGAGGGGGGGGGGGGGGGGAGGAGCGGCGAGGTGGGGGGCAGTGAAGTGTGGAATAGGAGGAAACCGGTGTGTGTAAAGGAGAGTGGCTAGGGGTGTAAATAGGGAGCACTGAGCTGTAAAGCAGAGCTCGAATGCGTGTGGAGGAGAGAGGTCAGCGGTGTGGCAAGGACAGGGAGCGGTGTGGCAAGGACAGGGAGCGGTGTGACAAGGACAGGGAGAGGTGTGGCAAGGACAGGGAGCGGTGTGGCAAGGACAGGGAGCGGTGTGGCAAGGACAGGGAGCGGTGTGGCAAGGACAGGGAGCGGTGTGGCGAGGACAGGGAGCGGTGTGGCGAGGACAGGGAGCGGTGTGGCGAGGACAGGGAGCGGTGTGGCGAGGACAGGGAGCGGTGTGGCGAGGACAGGGAGAGGTGTGGCGAGGACAGGGAGAGGTGTGGCGAGGAAGCGGTGTGGCAAGGACAGGGAGCGGTGTGGCAAGGACAGGGAGCGGTGTGGCAAGGACAGGGAGCGGTGTGGCAAGGACAAGAAGCGGTGTGGCAAGGACAGGGAGCGGTGTGGCAAGGACAGAGAGAGGTGTGGCAAGGACAAGAAGCGGTGTGGCAAGGACAGGGAGCGGTGTGGCGAGGACAGGGAGCGGTGTGGCGAGGACAGGGAGCGGTGTGGCGAGGACAGGGAGCGATGTGGCAAGGACAGGGAGCGGTGTGGCAAGGACAGGGAGCGGTGTGGCAAGGACAGGGAGCGGTGTGGCAAGGACAGGGAGCGGTGTGGCGAGGACAGGAAGCGGTGTGGTGAGGACAGGGAGCGGTGTGACAAGGACAGGGAGCGGTGTGGCAAGGACAGGGAGCGGTGTGGCGAGGACAGGGAGAGGTGTGGCAAGGACAAGAAGCGGTGTGGCAAGGACAGAGAACGGTGTGGCGAGGACAGGGAGCAGTGTGGCGAGGACAGGGAGCGGTGTGGCGAGGACAGGGAGCGGTGTGGCGAGGACAGGGAGCGGTGTGGCAAGGACAGGGAGAGGTGTGGCAAGGACAGGGAGCGGTGTGGCAAGGACAGGGAGCGGTGTGGCAAGGACAGGGAGCGGTGTGGCAAGGACAGGGAGCGGTGTGGCAAGGACAGGGAGCGGTGTGGCAAGGACAGGGAGAGGTGTGGCGAGGACAGGGAGCGGTGTGGCGAGGACAGGGAGCGGTGTGGCGAGGACAGGGAGCGGTGTGGCTAGGACAGGGAGCGGTGTGGCGAGGACAGGGAGCGGTGTGGCAAGGACAGGGAGCGGTGTGGCAAGGACAGGGAGCAGTGTGGCAAGGACAGGGAGCAGTGTGGCAGGGAGCGGTGTGGCAAGGGCAGGGAGCGGTGGGTGGAGGAGGGGGCAGAGGGGTGGTGGATAGAGGTCAGCAGTGTGTAAAGCTAGGGGCCAGCGGTGTGGCATGGACAGGGAGCTGTGTGGCATGGACAGGGAGCGGTGTGGCAAGGACAGGAAGTGGTGTGGCAAGGACAGGGAGCGGTGGGTGGAGGAGGGGGCAGAGGGGTGGTGGAAAGAGGCGCTGCAGTGCAGGGCTCTGCTAGGCTGGCAGAGGCAGCCCCCGCCACTGCCCCTTGGCTTGGCAGACTGGTCATCGAGGCGCCCGAGGCTTCAGTCTCAGCCGTCTGCCAAGGAGTTTTATGAGGGGTTCCCTGTATAATGATAATCGGGGTACACCGTGAGCGAGGACCTAGTAGCTCCACCCAGTGAAAGACCTGGGAAGCTGGGAATGAATGTCCCTTTTTACTACATCAAAATGGTCAGGAAGCACTTGAAGTGGGCTGGCGCGACTCCAGATTGTTTACAGTTTGGGAACAAGTGTATGCACAGCAGAGAGCAGTGTGTTTGAAGAAGACATTGCACAACTGTGACAATTGGGCAAGAGCACAAGGATGTATTCCATCCAAAATGGCTGCCCCTGGAAAAGCAATCACAAGGCTGGGTCTACAGGTGACAGAGCTCCACACACTTGTCCCAAACACAAGTAAGGAGTGGGAGTTTTAGAACATGGTTTCTAGACACATCTCGCAGTAAATCTTCCAGCAGCCTCACCACTGGCACTGGGCATGGCTGGATTTGTTGCAACACAGAACACGTTTACGTCTTGTGGTGAAATACTGAGACAAAAAAGGCAGAACCCCGGGTTAAAATTCACATTGTTGTTTTGATTTGTTTAATGGGTGCGTTTGAAAGAGAAGGTGCGTGGTCCTAAGCCATATATAAATCACTGGCCCCTACAGGGACCTGGGACTCCCCAGAATATCATAGAAGCCTAAGACGTCTTATTAAGTGTATGCCTCATCTGTATCCTAAAGCAATCGATCAACCAGTATCAGGAAGTTTAGGAAAACACAGCGGGGCACAATATACTCAAAATAGACTATATTGGAAAAGGTAAAATGGTGGGCACCTTAAAGGGGCAACAATCAACCAGTGTCTGTCAGTTAATCTATCTGACCACCCGTATTTATCACCGAGTGTCTGTCATTAAATCTATCTACCCACCCGTATTTATCACCATCGAGTGTCTGTCAGTAAATCTATCTGACCACCCGTATTTAGCAGCATCGAGTGTCTGTCAGTAAATCTATCTACCCACCCGTATTTATCACCAGCGTGTGTCCGTCAGTAAATCTATCTGACCACCTGTATTTATCACCAGCGAGTGTCTGTCAGTAAATCTATCTACCCACCCGTATTTATCACCATCGAGTGTCTCTCAGTAAATCTATCTACCCACCCGTATTTATGTCAGTAAATCTATCTACCCACCCGTATTTATCACCATCGAGTGTCTGTCAGTAAATCTATCTACCCACCTGTATTTACCACCAGCGAGTGTCTGTCGGTAAATCTATCTACCCACCCGTATTTATCGCCATCGAGTGTCTGTCAGTAAATCAATCTGACCACCCGTATTTATCACCATCGAGTGTCTGTCAGTAAATATATCTACCCACCCGTATTTATCACCATCGAGTGTCTGTCAGTAAATCTATCTGACCACCCATATTTATCACCATCGAGTGTCTGTCAGTAAATCTATCTACCCACCCGTATATTTATCACCATCGAGTGTCTGTCAGTAAATCTATCTGACCACCCGTATTTATCACCATCGAGTGTCTGTCAGTAAATCTATCTAACCACCCGTATTTATCACCATCGAGTGTCTGTCAGTAAATCTATCTGACCACCCGTATTTATCACCATCGAGTGTCTGTCAGTAAATCTATCTACCCACCCGTATTTATCACCAGTGAGTGTCCGTCAGTAAATCTATCTACCCACCCGTATTTAGCAGCATCGAGTGTCTGTCAGTAAATCTATCTACCCACCCGTATTTATCACCAGCGTGTGTCCGTCAGTAAATCTATCTGACCACCTGTATTTATCACCAGCGAGTGTCTGTCAGTAAATCTATCTACCCACCCGTATTTATCACCATCGAGTGTCTCTCAGTAAATCTATCTACCCACCCGTATTTATGTCAGTAAATCAATCTACCCATCCGTATTTATCACCATCGAGTGTTTGTCAGTAAATCTATCTGACCACCTGTATTTATCACCATCGAGTGTCTGTCAGTAAATCTATCTACCCACCCGTATTTATCACCATCGAGTGTCTGTCAGTAAATCTATCTGACCACCCGTATTTATCTCCATCGAGTGTCTGTCAGTAAATCTATCTACCCACCCGTATATTTATCACCATCGAGTGTCTGTCAGTAAATCTATCTGACCACCCGTATTTATCACCATCGAGTGTCTGTCAGTAAATCTATCTAACCACCCGTATTTATCACCATCAAGTGTCTGTCAGTAAATCTATCTACCCACCCGTATTTATCACCATCGAGTGTCTGTCAGTAAATCTATCTACCCACCCGTATTTATCACCAGCGAGTTTCCGTCAGTAAATCTATCTACCCACCCGTATTTATCACCATCGAGTCTGTCAGTAAATCTATCTACCCACCCGTATTTGTCAGTAAATCTATCTACCCACCCGTATTTATCACCATCGAGTGTCTGTCAGTAAATCTATCTACCCACCCGTATTTATCACCAGCGAGTGTCTGTCGGTAAATCTATCTACCCACCCGTATTTATCACCAGCAAGTGTCTGTCGGTAAATCTATCTACCCACCCGTATTTATCACCAGCAAGTGTCTGTCAGTAAATCTATCTACCCACCCGTATTTATCACCATCGAGTGTGTCAGTAAATCTATCTGACCACCCGTATTTATCACCATTGAATGTCTGTCAATAAGTCTATCTGACCACCCGTATTTATCACCATCCAGTGTCTGTCAGTAAATCAATCTACCCATCCATATTTATCACCATCGAGTGTCTGTCAGTAAATCTATCTGACCACCCGTATTTATCACCATCGAGTGTCTGTCAGTAAATCTATCTATCCACTGGTATTTATCACCATCGAGTGTCTGTCAGTAAATCTATCTATCCACCGGTATTTATCACCATCGAGTGTCTGTCAGTAAATCTATCTACCCACCCGTATTTATCGCCATCGGTGTCTAGGGTAAGCAACATCGACAAGAGAAGAACTTGTAGTCCGCTCAGGCCTGTAGTGTTACTATTCGTGTCCTAGGTACTCACTCTCACTATTTCCCTGCCTATCCGGCTCCGGGTGGTGTTACCGCCTCACTCTAGGAGCCCAGTGCCGCTTACATCACTGTACTTTGAGAAATGAAGTAAAAAGGAATATCCTCACTCTATAAAAACCCTAACAGACACACCCACCTATGAATTTATTATTTCTATGTCCCCTTCGTCCATCGATTTGGAAAGAAAAAAAATCCAAATCCTCTAAAAACATCTCTATGACGAAATATCAAGTTATGTCGTTTAGTGGACACACTTCCACTTGGTCTTTTGGTGAATCAGACAAAAAGCAGTTAGAAGAAGAGAGCATTTAAACATCAGATGCAAAGTTCTTGCAACATTAGGCAATATTTAGAGAGACCAGGTGTAGGTGGTTAAGGCTCTGTAAAGGTGGGAAGAACAGATAGTGATGCCATCAAGTTGGAGTCACTCTTAATTCGAACCCCTTCATTTTATGACTGATTCCTGTAGAGCTAAAATTAATGGACTTCATAGAGTTCTTTGCGCAGTGACCTTGGACTTTCCGTGACCTTGATCTCCCTGCAACCTATAATGAATAGTCATCTGGCGAGTTTGACTCCTCCACCAGGAACCTCTCCTGTTTTTCCAGTTCACAGATATGACTCACTCTTGGCCCAACCTGGTTTGTTGGCCAAAAAAGCACTTTCTTTCTATGAATCACGTGGTTCGTGGCCTGTTATTTTGAGGGCCCTTATGATTATGTTTCCCTAATTATACACCTGTGCTACTACTTCCGGATTCTTACTACTGGCACTTCCTTTTTTGAAGCTCAGACTCCTGTAAGAGCTAGATGCTAAAGCTGGTTGGAGCGGCAGCACTCAAAAAGTTTGTCCGTCCCTCACCTTGTTTTGACCTTGGCGTCTGTGATGATGATGCAGTGGGGAGAGGAGGTCACGACAGTAATGATGGATTTATAGTTACAGCTATGTCTTGAGTACTATTGCTCCTATCATGAGAGATTGAACATTACATCCGTTGGTTTCGGTCTCTTATGTGTCTGTAGCAGGTTCCGTTTGGAATGGATGGGTCATACTGTTGACTCCTGTTCTATTAGAATTGGGCTCAACCGAGGCGTAAGCGGCTTAAGAAGCTCATCCTTGAATTTATCGCCCCTTCTTTCCCTGGACCTCTGCAGCAGTCATTAGCTCCATTTAAGTTGGAGTGGTTGACGCTGGGGTGGTGCAGTCATACTAGGACGAGGCTTGTGTTTAGTGGCTCGCGGCAGCACTCTGAGGTCTTCGGCTGCTTGGAGTACATCAAGCGTGCTTCCACAGAGACTCCTGGCATCTTTATCTCCAGCCAGGACCTTTGTCAGAGGACTTGGGCTATCAAAGGTGGGGCACGGGTCTGACCTGGGCATGACTGGTGTAAGCATCAGCACTGTGACTACTTTTGGAATGGTACATGGAGGACAAAGTCATCATTTTGAATGATCCTGAAGTACAATTGAATTCCCATTACAAGGCATTAAATAACAATTAATACAGTGTTTTTTTTCCTGTATTACACTAATAATCACATAGAATTTTTTAACTGTCAATTTTTGCTATGGAAAATGCACTTGGCAGCAAATAATTGCCGGTGCTATTTTCCACGATAAATTTGCCCATCAAAGAAACTCCCATTGCTGATGTACCACACTGAGAAATATTGAAAGCAAACATTACTTATGGTAGGAATGTAAATTCTCTAAATGATTCAAGAAGAAATATTCAAAAGAGATGTAGACAAAGAGGCCTTCCCGGTGATGTTGTATCTAGGGGTTTGCAAAGGTTTTTTTTTTTGCCAGAAAGTTTTATCAAAGTTTCAGGGTTTCTTCCTTAGAAAGGGCTTTATTTTTGCAGTCCCAAAAATCTTTCACTGGGAGGCTGCATAAGGAGGGTGAGTACGAGAGAGTGGTAAGCCTACCCTAACTCACCGCACCATCACTATCGCCAGAGGCCTTGATCACTTCTGATATGCATGACTTGTTGACGCCGTCATCAGTCAGGCTAGAGAACAGCATGCGCACCACCTGGGAGTGTCTACAACAGTCCTAATATTATTTCCAATGTGGTTTGTTGAAACAGAATAAGGGCTGCCAATACACTAAGGGTCTGATTACAAGTAAAGGTTCTAATTTCCGCACCTGGTAAATAAAACAATACCCTGGGGTTTGTTATTTATCGGGTGCAATAAGTAGCACCTATTGAGTTATTGGGGAATAACATACAGATTTTGGTGTTTAACACAGCAAAATCGGCATGGTACGGTAAATACCGTAAACACTTCCCCTGTTAAATTTAGGTGTTTTTGATCTGCCGAAATGTAACGAATGTTGGGTTATTTAAAGCATCCGATGATTATCGAATGCATTCAATAAAACCAAACTTGTTATTCCATCCCATGCGTAAACAGGGGTTTACGCACAGGACGGAATTAACCACCTAACTTGTATTCAGGGCCTAAAGGGTGATCCTTAACTATAGCCCTAGACATTCTTCTCCTATTTCCATGACTTTTGTGGAAATAAAAGAGGGACACATCTGTTGTTTGCTGCTGCAATAAACTAAGGGGGTTGCAGACAAGGACCGAGAAAGTGATGGGTTGTGGAAAGTCCTTGTCCACTGAAATAAGTGCCAGCGGTACCCACCGGCAACCAATAGCACAAAGTAAGAACTGCCCTTAGCAATGGCTGCAAAGTTTCCTGGTTTATTTTTTCCTTTCTTTGAGTGAAATTTTCCATGTTGTGAGTGAATACAAGGTGCCTCCATCACAGTGCTGCAAATGTACAAAATCCTTTGTAAACCAGGGGGTGTCCAAATCCACCGCACTCGCAGTTGCCCCACCACATGAAGAGTCCGAAAACTACCAGTTTTTTTCCAACAGCACTGCCTTAGCTGGCTAAACAGTCGGAAACCCATAGCCAGTGAACTCTCTGCCTAAGGACCATGGGTTTTTCAGATGCATTGACCATTATGCAAAGAGACTTTGTACGACTGGCCTCATTTCAGCAAGATCAAGCTTCTCTAAATCCTCAGAGTCTTTGCGCTTTGTAAACTCTTCTTACTTGGCTGCAAGAGCCCAGCCTTACTTATCAGTTGCCCTCAATCGCAGAACACGTAGAGAGATCATGTACATGCGTCTGCTTGGCCTGCCAGTAACATATTTCAATCCGGCATGGGCCAACCGGGATAATGGAGGTGCCTGTAGGTTATGCAACTATAAACAAGAATCATGGCTGCACCTTCTGTGCTGCTGCCCTGTGGTTGCACCTTCTGTGCTGCTGCCCTGTGGTTGCACCTTCTGTGCTGCTGCCCTGTGGCTGCACCTTCTGTGCTGCTGCCCTGCTATGATCAAAGAAAGGAGAGCCCTACTCAAGCCAATATTTCTGAGACCGGGGTCCGTATCTGCATAGAGGCATCGGCAGTATGTTTCACAATCTGACGTTCCCATTCTGGCACACTGTGGGAGATGTGTAAAAAGACTTAGAGACACCATTCATCCCTGTCTTGGACCCCTGCAACGTCCAGAAACTTATAACGGACTACTACACAAAGAAAATGGGAACTACACAACGTGCTTATTGTACCCGTAACTTCAGGAAAAGGTCCAAGACCGTCAATAGCATCGGTCATGTCCATGCACAATCTTGCTGGTTGTACTGCCTGTTAATCCAATGGCAGCACCCCCCCCCCAGGCAACTTGATTTAATTTTTAAGCACAGTAACCATCATCGATCTTAAGATCTCAAAAATGTAGCCATTTTTCAACGCACTTTAAACTATTTATTTTTTTAAGACAAACTAAATAGAACACGCAATTGTTAAAGTGGTTTGATGCAGAAATCATACTTTGGGACAAACTGTACCTATACATTTGGATGAGTTAACTTGTAGTTTTAAAAAAAGTTTTTATCTCCTTTGTAACGTTTTAATTAACTGATACAGATAAAGAATTGATTGATTGACTCTGTACACTCCAGGGAAGGTGATTCCAAGAATTAAATAGGGACCAGGGCCACGCGACAACATTAATTACATATGAACGTTAAAGAGTAAAAGGGGGATGGGCAGGATGATCAGAGTTCTAACTTTTAGCTCTTTAATACAGAAAACCCACAGCTCAATATGGTCTCTAAAAGCTATGAGGACCTTTTTTTTAATTTTTTTTAAAATAAATGTCTTTTAGTTTTTGTTCTTTCAAGGTATAGACCATGTTCATATACAATTACATTTCTCTCCTACGACAACTGATACAATGAACATTCCAATTGTAGACTCAGGATTGTAGACTTATACTCTCCTCCAGAGAGGTTTCCCAATCAGACAAGGTTTTTGATGTGCGGTAACCAAACTTTAACTAAACCCACCCCCGAACTCCCCCCCTCCCCCTCATCCCCCCCAACTCCCCCCCACCCCCCTTGCCGGGTCCATGCCACTTGAGGTCCAATTGTCTTAAGAACCGTCATAAGCTATGAGGACCTTATGTCGTTCCTGTGACTTGCTCTTCAGCAGTCATCCGCAACTACCTTCTTGCTGCTGAAGGAGGACCAGGGGGCAGTTTTCATCTACTCAAATACAACACACCACATTGTGGTGGACAAGCAAAAAGCAGCAGCGAGGTGGAGGGATGCCACATTATTCCTTGTCGCACCAGCTACATGACCGTGAAGCTACCTAAGGTGTGGCTCTCTCACTGACACCTCCTCAGACCTTCTGCACATGGGTGTAGACTCAAGTCAAGATGAACTCAAGCACTCTCAACTGGTTGAAGTACAGAGCCATTGCACACAAGAGAGTTGTGCCAAGAAATTCAATATTGTGTCTTGCCTTTTGAGGCTGAAATTGGACATATGAGTTGGCATTTCAGTCGTATAATAATGTGCCTGGCTATGTGATCCTGCCATCTCAAGGCAGTCCTTACTTTATCTACGGCTGACAATATCTGCTTTAGTAACTGTTATGCTTATTGTCATTTTATTACTTCCTTCATTTCGTTTTCCCAGCAGCTATCAAGGACAAAGATGTTGTGATCTCATGTGATGTGGTGTGGATCAGTGGTGTAGAGATGTCCCTTCCTGTCTTATCATCTGGGTCAAAGAGTGTGTAGTGTTCGTTCTCTTACCTTTTATGTGTCGGTGAATCAATCCTCCAATCCCCTGGAGGCTTGAAGAACAAAGCGGAGGAGTTGGAACTTGATCCTTGCTTTCAGGTGTTAGGTGTTTTTGGAGGATAATGCATCGAATGGCAGCGTTTGTGGTCTTTGCCACCTGTTGATGGGCTTGTTTAGGAGGCTGATGTAAGTGATGTTATAGGAGTCAATGTGTCCCATAGCCAGGGCTCCGCTGTGAGTAGGCCTGGGCAAAGCTTTAATTACTCTGGCATAATTTGCGTTATTCATATTAAATGAAATTCTCCCAATTAAGCCACATCCTGTAGTTGTTGCCATTTGTAGAAAAAACTTACAGTGAATGCACCATTTACTGTAAACTTTAAGGTGGCTGCAAACAGCAACAGAAGGCAAAAGGCTGTTGTTCGCAATGCTTTTTTCCCCCACTATTTATTACAGTGAAATGCATCCTCGTGTCAAAAATTAACGCGAAATATTTTGCACTTAAATAAACTGATATATGATTGATTTGCAATTCATATAATGACGTCTAATTTCATGTAATTTAAGTTACATTTCACCTAATTACATAAAAGCAAATTACCCAAATCACACCCTCCTAGTTGTGAATTCTAACCGATGCTCTAGCTAGAGGAGAGAGAATATTGTCTTCTCTCACTACCCACCTCTGTGAGTTCCTCACATGGCCCACCATGGTGAACTTCTCTACACTGCCCACCACTGTGAGATTCTCACACTGCCCACTTCTGCCAGCTTCTCTCACTGCTCCTCACTGTGAGCTTCTCACAGTGTCCACTAACGTGAACTTCTTACAAAGTCCACCAGAGGAAGCTTCTCACACTGCCCACCCGTGCCAGCATCTCAAGTTTCACACATGGGCAAGAATCAAACACTGCCCACTAGGGAGAACTATTCACACTGCCTGCCACCTCAAGCTTCATTCACTGCAAGCAAGTGCCAACTACAAATATTACCCACTATTGCCAACTTCTTACTGTGCTCACCAGTGCAAGCTGTCCCCTGGATTCCACTGCAGGTTTTTGCACTGTTCATCAGTGCCAGTTTCTCACATAATCCATCAGTACCAGCTGCTCACAATGGCCACCATTGCAAGCTTCTCGTGCAGCATTCCAGAATCAACTTGTCACACTACGTAGATGTGCAAGATCATGACGCTGCCCCCCCAGTGTCGGCTTCTCACACTGTGCTCCAGTGTCAGTTATCTCACTGCCCACCAGTGCCAGATTGGTAGCTACCCATCACTGCCTGCCAGTTTCTCACACTATCAACCAGTGCCGGATTAACTCACTGCCCACCAGTGTCCGCTTCTCACACGGCCTGCCAGTGCCAAATTATCTCACTGCGTACCAGTGTCAGCTTCTCACACGGCCTGCCAGTGCCAAATTATCTCACTGCGTGCCAGTGTAAGCTTCTCACACTGTCCACAGGTGACAGATTATCTCACTGTCTGCCAGTGTCAGCTTCTCACACTGTCCACAGATGCTAGATTATCTCACTGCACGCCAGTGTCAGTGTCTTACACTGTCCACAGCTGCCAGACTTTGTCACTTCCTGCCAGTGTCAGCTTCTCACACTGTCCACAGGTGCGTGATTCTCTCACTGCCCACCAGTGTCAGATCCTCACACTGCCCACCAGTGCTACATTATCTCACTGCGTGCCAGCGTCAGCTTCTCACACTGTCCGCCGGTGCCAGATTATCTCACTGCCCAGCAGTGTCAGCTTCTCACACTGTCCACCAGTGCCAAATGATCTCACTACCCACCATTTCCTAGAGCCTGCTCACGAGGGGAGTTAATATTGATTGTATTCCTAGCTTGGTTCAAGTGACTAGACTTCTAACAGGAATGCTAATGTGGTGTTCGGTGTTACAGGCTTTGTAGTGAATAGGGAACAGTTGGTGATCAGTAGTGTAAATTCACTTGAACAACCTATACGCTTCAGAGACAACGGCGTAGTGCTTTGAAAGGAAACCCAATGAAACCCCAATGCATTCCCACAGAGAACCCAAGGACCCCATTAGGATATCTTTGCAGAAACTAGGTGCGTGCCCTTTAAATCCCCTGACTGATAGAGTAACCAATCGGCATTAGAGACCACAATAGTTAAGGGAAAGGGGCGTTTTCATTGGCTGAAAAGAAAACAAAAAACCAGAAAATGGCTGGCTTTGCTTGTCACACCACCGGACCTCACACTCCGATACGCACTGGGAGCTAATAAAACTTTTCTATCACCCAATCAGAGATTGTAGGACAAGGGCAACTCCTATAAGAAGAGCGACTAAGGCAGAAAGTCCTCTGGGCTTTTACAGTAATCATCCCTTCGGCCTACCTTGACCTTAGGGAGTGCAAAGAAAATGACTATTAAACCTTTATTAACACATCTCTTCCCAGAATGCACCTCCCATCCTCAAAAAGCCCCATCATTACACCAAGATTTGGGGCCACCGTTACCTTGAGTAGGTTGCTTTGGGTTCAGGTGGTCTTCGATCTGCAGGTTTAATCGTCTGTTTGAAGTACAACCAGTGACCAAACCTCCTTGTGGTTGGGGTTGGGTTGGCGGGAGCGGGGCGGGCAGTTCTATTTTTTGTTCGGTTCATGCTGTCTGTCGTGTTATTAAAAATATGCGTTGTGTTTTGTCTCTGCTTTTGCCTAACCACCCCCTCCCCAGAGCTCAGAAGTAAGTCCTCGTGTGTCGGACTGCCTGCCGGTTTGTGAGTGACCGACTTGCATGGTGAACGGAACCTTGTTTGAATTTGTAGCTGACGCGCTATCGCGCAAGCGCCAACTTTTGCAAGGCTTCAGACTTTGATCCATGTTTGCTGTTTCATTGTGTGTTGTCCCCTCCTCCACTGGAGGCGGCTTTGTTTTGGTTTATTTTTTATTTATTTTTTTCAAATATATATTTTATTTTGTCGATATAAGGCGCGGGCTGCACTTTGGCCTCTCTCTCACCGAGTCATTTGCAAAAGATGTGCCGCTTTCTGGCGCGTTTCTTCCATGTGTCTCGCTCTCCTCTTGATTGTTCTTCCATCACCAATGTATTTGTTCGCTTGATAATGTTTCCTTGTCCAGACTGGGCCTGAATGCCTGAAACCCTTTGGTTTGGAAAGCATTGTTACCTTGTGGCACTTGATGCGCTAAGGATCTGTCATTGTAACGGCAATCACTACTACGCAGTCTCTTCTCTCTTCCTGCACCTCGAGGGGAGTTGGTTTGTTGTATGTGCAGGTGAAAAGCCTCAGTTAGTTAAATACTGGAGAGAGATAACTACACTGGCTCCATTTCCACCCCCACTGGATGAGTTCTTGACTACAAAACCTTGTAGAAATTCGGTTAATGCCATAAACTGAACAACGATTGGGTAGCAGTGCTCTGGCAGTATATGACAACTTCCTCACATAGCTGAGATTAAGGGCACCACAGTGATGTGCTGCCCCTTCAATAAAGAGGGACATCTCACAAAAAATTCATGAGCTGGGAGTTAATCAAATATTCCTACTGGGCACAAGGCACCAGTGCTAAACCAGAGCCTGTTCGGCACCCCTCTCTGAGTTCAGTCAGTGCCATAGTAAGAAAAGGCTGTAGGTGCAAATGTGACAGCAAAGTCTGTCTGCGCCCTCCCCTCTCTGGGACTTTAGTTATGGCCAAACTTCGATGGTCCTCTGGGGTCACTGAAGTACAAAGGCACTTGAACATTTCACGACAGAGGTCCATATACCTGAAACTTCTCTCTCAGACTCGGCATTCTAAACAGAGAAGCCTCCACGATACTGGCAGGGAAGATGTCATTCGCTTGTTAGCTGCCTTACTCTTCTTATAATGATGTTCCCGGAAGAGACAGAGAAGGTGCTTTGAATTGTATTTCTACCAGTTAAAACCAGAATCAGACACCGATGTTTGGAGTAAAGAGCAAGGGTTCAATTGGGGTACGTAGGTAGACTCGTTGTTAGCTAGATCTGTCAAGGTAAAATGTACAACAGGGCCTGTATTACTGATGAGCTGCACTGTCCTCGTTTACGCCACGCAACACCTTCAAAGAGGTGCGCCTGATGCGAGCAGGGACAGTGCGCCTTATATGATGAATGCTCTGCCATAGTACCTCGGGCACCAAAAAAGCGGGTGCACATGCCCACTGCGCCCTCAGGGCACTATCTTTAATACGGCCTCAGGTGTTGCTGTCTAAGTCAAATTCCATAGGTGTATAGTTACAGCAATTTGTAATGTTTGCTTGCAAAGTAGGGCGTCATCTAAGTGTGAGCATTTGATCACTGTTTCCTAGGAATGGACATCTGGTAAGTCTTACCTGGATGTGGCCAACAGTTAGTTTAATTCTGGGGTTTGGCATCTACTGATCCCATGGACTGGGTTACTACTCTGTTGTTATCTAGAGAAGGAAGACAGGGAGGGGTTTCCAGGGAATGGGCAGCAAGTATGTTGTGCCATAAAGGTGACTAGCGATGTATGTTGAGCCGTAGGTATTGTTCAGCTGATGTGGCATTAGAGATGAGCAGTGACATTTGTATGGTTGTAAAGTAAGGCAGCAACTTCCATGACACAGGAGATGAGTTTATGTTCTCTGGTGAAGAGGTGGGACTGAGGTTGTCCTAAAGCAGGTTTATTATTATTCAGGGGGTTACCTGTATAGGGAGGACCCTAAAGAGGAGTTTAGCACACCCTAGGCTGACAAGGTCCTAATGACTAGCTCACTGGTGCATAGAAGAAAGCAGCTAGACAGCACACTCACTAGGACAATCATATCAGTAGAGTGTCCCCTAGGAATAGACAACTGTTGAGGATGTTTAGCAAGGTTATGTGTTCCCAATAGGGGAGGCATTAATGTACTACACCCATTTATAGGCCAAGATTCCCTAAGGGACTTCACCAGACAGAAATCAACTTTGTTTAGTGTTGTATCGAGAAGATGTGAATAGTTAGACTGTAGCTGCTAGCGCTGCTCCGAATCAGATGCTCGGTATTCTTTATGAAGCATCCTCGTTTATTCATTTATTTATTAGATTGATGGGTTGGCGACCAAAATCACTCCCTGAGCTAGGAAGGTGTAGAGCACCAAAGTGAGACTTGGCATGAATCGCCACGGAAAT
Source organism: Calotriton arnoldi (assembly GCA_963921515.1). NCBI lineage: Eukaryota > Metazoa > Chordata > Amphibia > Caudata > Salamandridae > Calotriton > Calotriton arnoldi. The sequence continues at coordinate 5,923,585 of CAWUFW010000013.1, read as the reverse complement.
GAGTTCACACATGGATCTGGGAAAGATCGAGTCGATGACTAGACTGAAACTGTATAAGTGAATGGATCAGCATCAAAATGTGCATAAGGATTCTACAGATGATGGAAACCTAAGGTTGCCAGACTAACTCCATGTTAAGGGGACCCTTATAGCCTTGATTCATTTTAATTCAATGTATTGGGCTTATGCCTTAGTAAATGTTTCTAAAAAAACAGGACTGGAAACTTGGTGTCAGAAGTGGGATTTAAAGGATAACACAAAAGCAGACCGACAAGGAGCATCTGTTTGTGGAATTACTCTAAATATAATAAGTTAACTTTGTTAAAGAGAAAATTAAAGTTAATTACACTATGCCATTTCAGCATTTTCCTCACGTAAGCCAACTCCCAGCAGTGTCAAGACACCCCTTCTCCCATTTCCAATGTAACTAAGTTGGTTATAACTTATTTTGTAGATTTAGCCCCAGGTGTGAAACTATGAAAGTCTTTGCCAGCATCACATATGGTTTAGAGAAACCCTAGATTAGATAAATTGTTTATCACGGCATCACAATTATCAATTACTCATACAGTCTTAACTAATGATAGACATGAGCATGTCCCCTATCTCTTCAGAATGCTGATGCTCCTAGACTTTTTGTTATGAGGTTTTACATCAGAGACGCTAGAACTAAAAAAAAGTTAGAGTAAATTTTATTTGCCTTCAAAAAGCAAAACTCTGCTACTCAGAAACCAGAATGTGTACAAGTACATTTACTGGCTCCATCCTGTGCCTAGTCAAAAGAACATTTTTAAAGGCATGATCGGTTCACAGATGTTTGTAGATTTTATAATATTGAGAGAAGACAAATTCTTTCTTCAGTGAAAATAGGATCATGAGCCATTGACATTAGAAAAGATATATGGAAAAAATGATGATCTTTGACTTACCACTACCATCTGCCCACTACAGAGAAAGAAATGTCTCTGCAGCCAGTTCATTAAATACAACTGAGAAACAAAGCTTGCCAGTTTTGAAGATGTCACCACATTCACAAAAAGACCCAGAAAAGCATGACTCGCAGGATAAAGATTTGATCCTGAAAAGAAATTAAATTTTCTTTTTCTTTTGTTTATTATATTTTACTTTCACCTGTGTCTTGAAAGTCATTATAAATGCATGCAATCACATCTCATTATCTATGCAAATGGCATCGCTGCACAGGCAATAATGGAGTCGTCATGTTGTCTTACCGCTGCAGTTGGCTTGACAAATCAAGTCAGCATTTGTCAAACCTATTTTTGTAGAATTTTGTTATGTTGCTGAAGTCCATGGATCTCAGAGGTGAGACAATAATTAAGGGCCATAATGTCCAAATATGAAAACTTGGAAGTGCCTACAGGCACATTCAAGCTTTTGTTCTGACTTGGGAGTTGTAATAATGGATCAGCAATCAGAATTCTCTCTTATTATCAGGAATTTTAATTAACAAATTAAGAAAGCTGATGCCTTGCAATCTAATATCTCCAAGAAACAAAGTTGGACCAGATTGCAAATGTTCACTTTCTTGCATGTTCAGGTGTTACTGAATTTCTTACCAAACATCAAAGCTTGGAATGACTAGGACTGCTCTTTTAGCAGCAAGCTCTGTTGGTCCAAAATTTCCATTTCAGGCTGCAGCATAAATGCATACAGAATTAGTTCAAGGTGTCTAAAGGGTTGTGTCCGACACTTGATGTCACCAAGGACTAGCAGCCCATCCACTGAGTCCAACCACTGCTCTCCACCGTCCTAGAAAGCACAGTCCAGGTTCCTCCAGTTTGTGGCCTTGTTCTCCTTGCCAGAGTTACACTCACTTGAGTAACATTGCAAATTACTAAGTATTGAAAGGGACTGACAAATACAGCCCTTCACCTTTCATCATAAAATGCACTATATGAAGGCAAAGAGTCATTCAAAATGCCAAAGCTCCTCATAGTTTACAAACTCAGCACAGACATTTATCATAGGTAATTCTAAAGAAACAGTGAAGGATATAGGAAAACGTAGTTGAGCTCTCGGTAAAAATGTAAAGTTTAAGTAAATGTTTTTGCAATCGTTCAGACCTTTATCTCAATAGAAAGAGGACTATGTGGAGAATGGATTTAGACTTGACCCGGGAACCCAATGGTGAAATATTTGTCCCACCTGAATCTTCTTGTGCATGACCAGAAAAAGCACACATTAAGAGCGCATGTATGCTTCCCCAGATCCACATCATCGTCGATTCACACAGAGTCACATATTTACTTAGTCCATGGGTGAAACACATTTCACCTTATGGACAGAAGAGTCTATTATTTGTCATGCAGGGACGAAATCATCTCTTCAGACATGGCGCTTTCTAAAGGTGAAGAAGAAAGTCTGTCCCTGAAACTGAGAAAGTCTTGGGTATCGATTCAGCATTAACCTAAGTCGTTCCCGGGTTATTACTTTGAAACTACTAAGATTGTCAAGCGGATATTTGTCAAGGAAGGAGCGAGGGACAGTTATGCGATGTAGCCATTTACACATTTATGCAAAAGTTTAAAGACTACCTTATGACTCCCCCGAGATTCACTTCTTCTGTTCTAACCAGATATGTTATGCCCTTTACTTTTCATCTGATGTGACAATTGTTCCTGGAGGCATCTCCGCACCCCTTACAGGACTAGACTGACTGTTCTCCTCCTGCTAATGACTGAATAATGTAGCCAATCATGTGCAGAGAGCTAGAGAAGTTTTTATTTAAATGTAGTATCATGAGTGACCAGAAGCTCAAACATCACTAGCTCAGAGACAACAACAACATCATAAACCGGATGCATGTCATCAAAGAGACACTAAGGCCAGCCTGCTCATCGCAGGCTGTCAAAGTCCAGCCTTGAAGAGGTCGAGGAGGCCCTGGACCTCCAAGAAAGGCTTACTCGGCTGTGTGAATGTTCAAACCATGAGTTTCACAACAAACTTGACATTTAAGACGGGCGTGAAACTGGCTATATCTGTTGGGATCTGGTGTACTGTAACCCTACAAACGACATCAACCATCCACCCGTGCGGGGAAGAGAGTAAAGGCAATGCAATGACATTCATCATGTATGATCCATTGTGACACATGCACCTGGCTGCTTTCTGCTCCGACCATTGCATGAAATTGTGCTGCACGAACAAAGAGTGTAGATTAGACTAGAGGGAGGAGACAAGGGAGATGAGATCGAAGCATAACAAAAGTGGAAGAAATGGCAAGGAGGGAGGGGAATTGTGACTGGTGTTCATCTCCAAATTATTATTCAAGCCCAGAGGGCATTGAAGGTGGGGCTTGGATCCTGACAACACCTCAGAGTGAGAGCAGGGCATCAATGCGGTGGTGGAGGAGACAGGGGAGCAAAGCTAGTGTATGGTTTTCAAAACTAAACTTTTCGAACACAGCCTTCCCATGTCCTATCATGTCTTATGAACACCGGCTAGAGCAAGTCCCTAAGACCACAGAGGCTCATTTTGAAAATGGAAGAGGAAAGGGCTGTGCTAGGGGATGAAGAGGGAAGGCTGCGTGGTTAGCACCGACACTGTTGATACCTGAAGGCTATCAGCATCCCCACATTCAGCTCATTACAAGTCCTCCTCCTTTCAAATTCAATGGCAGTCTCACTTTCCCACTCCGGTGGAACAGGTGGCATTGCGCCACCAATAGGTTGGCATGGTCCATACGCAATACCATTTGATCTCTTGGCACAGACTGAGGTCATTGGTTTGGTGGGTTTTTGCAAAAGGAATGATGCAAAAAAGTATTCTTTCAGAGATTAGCACTATCACGAGCAAACAATCTGCCATCATGGAGATCGCCTTAATTCTTGTTTAATTGGGGAATAAATAGTTCACATCTGTATAACTTTAGGAATTTTTCATATTGATTTGCTGATGCAGATTTTTGGTATTTTTCTGGGGTTTGATGTGAATATGCATCTCAAAGGACCAGCTTTTTATAATCATAAAAGAGAACAACTGCTGAATTCAGCAAGTTGGTCCTTCCATTGGGAGCTGCTCGCCATCAGTAAGGCACTGCACCTACACGGTCAACATGTAGCGGGAAGTCACACTTAGTCTCTGTAGCCCTGTTTCTCCCTCAGACATCTCATGGTCACCCAAGGTCAGCAATGGGTGACCATGGAAAATCCAGGAAGGAGCTCGGACACCACACAACCAGAGAGCCATGTTTCAGCTCAGAAAGATGCTGATTTGTGTGAAATATGCTTTCTCAAATTATTAGGGTTTGTATTGTGGACCTAGGAGAATCTGGCATCCAAGAAGGGTTCCCCAAAATCCATGTCTTTTCTTCTACACCTCACATTCTGGGGCTTTTAATCTATCCTCACAGTTCCAAGTCAAGAGCCCTATGTTGTGAAATGCTTAATATGCAGACCACACAAACCATTACATTGTACCACTTGTAGATGCTCTCAAATGGGGCAGGCCATCAGACACCACGTGCCCTGTGATTGAATTTTCTTATTTTAAGTTCAAGTCTTGGTGAGCTTGGGAAAAAACTTCCTCATTGGCTGGTGAGAAAATCCAAAGCACATCGACCTACAAATTATTCGAAAATGGTTAGACTTTTCTCAAAAGGAATCTGACGTGTGAATTATGTGCATCTAATTCTCAATCATGTTATTTTCCCAAACGTCAGGGTTTTAATTTTCTGCAGCCCTGGGCAACAAAGAGCAAGCTGCTTGGGTTGTGCATAGTGCCATAAGTCCTCCCCGCTATCAGCCATCCATAGGCGCTAGACTACACTGTTGTCCTCATCAAATACTTACTCTTTCCTGGAACTGAAACAGAAGGACTTTCCCTATGACCCTATATGATGCCTCTATTTGCAACAAAGATAGGCGTAAATCCTACAAACGTCTTGTGTTAGCATAGCTGGGGTCGGATTCATCGAGTGATGTCACAGTTTTAATGCTCGACGTAGAGAGCGAGAGAGGACCTTGACATCACTCCCTGAACACAGGATTGAAACCTTCAGATGGATCAATAGTATCTTCATGCAAGTTACAGGCACAATAATTTTAAACACAAAAAAATAAAACAAAATGCAATTGAACTAAAAAGATCACATCTTCAAAAAAACAAAATTAAGAGTATATGCTCTAAAACACAGTCAGACTACACCTGCCTACAAGGAATGTGTCTTAAGCAGATGTTGGGGCACTTTTAGGGCAGTGGCATCACACGGGAGCAAACTGAGAATGAGCAGAAGCATGCTTTTGTGAGGTGTCGAGGAGCTAGACACCGATTACTCGGAAAAGCAAATTTGGAAAGGGGTGGATAGGAGCAACGTAAGGGGTTTGCCTTGGATAAAACTGCATGGGTTTTTTGGTTTGGTTTTCCTTTTCTGCAAGACTATGACATCTGGATGAGTTGAGCGTGCCTTTCTTTTCTTTCTGTTTGTCTTGATTGGTTTCAGTTTTGTTTTCGGGACTGTTTTGCATGTGTGCTCTATTGTGCCTGACACTGGCTCTGCTTGGATGGCATCTAACCGCCCATGTGCTTCTCTCACCTCCAGACTGCGCAGCGTGAAAATGGAGCAGAGGAAGCTCAACGACCAGGCCAACACCATGGTGGACTTGGCAAAGGTGAGAGTAGTACAACAGGGCATGAGCAGCACGCGCTTTCCTTCGAAGTGAAGTCTCTGTTCTCTGGAGGTGTCTGCACTAACGTCCTCAGTCCCACACAGAAGGGAATAGGATTTTACCTCAGTAACACCTGATAGTGACCTACCACTGTCTGTGTTCCAGAAGGTAACAGACAGAGACTAGGTCTGCAGCAACATCTAGTGGTCAGTTATAGTACCGCATTGGGTGGAGTCTTGGATGGGGGCGGGCAAACAGTTCACGTGTCCTGTCAACAAAGGCTATCTTCATGGAGGGACTGTAAAACCTCTAATCCACAAGCGACAACAGAAAAGTGGAAATTCTAGAATTCCTCTCAAACCATGGCAACTGATCTTGATGATTTTAACACCATCATTTTTGTAGTTCTTCATTGGCATTGCAGACAGGGACAAGCATATGCAGATTAGGAACAGATCAACCCAAGCTGACAGGTCATGTCCATGCTAAAAGGGAGCACACACAGCTTTGCAAGGTTTATGCCCCATTGGTCTGAGCAACAAGGGTGCCTACATCACAGTGAGCTTTGGACCCACATCAGGCCTAGCCTTGATAATTAGGGTGACATTTAGGAAGTAGAAAAGCAACAAACAGAAATGCTTGAATCAGTCTGAATACAGTATTACTCTCTGCACAGTCAATTTAGTAGTTTGTCGCTCAACCGTACAAGTATAGAAATGGACCAGCCATATGCAAAATGAGCGTTGGCTCCATCATTAAAGGGAAACCCAGGCCAAACGGCAAGACCACACTCCTTCTTCACAGGCATACAACAACCTCCGCGGTGTTGTGAGCTTATTAGGCTCCATCAGCAAGATTCAGCTCGTGTAGTACAGTCCCAGTGCTCAGGACCCTGGGTCCACCCGTGTCACAAGGAGGGACTCACTTAGCAAGTATAATAGTGATGAATGAAAATGCTGTAATCAGTTTGAAGCACTTGTAATGCATCTGGTTTCATCCCTCTAGCTCAATGTAGCTTGATTGTGCAAACTTCAGGCAAGGGCCAATCATATGCAAATTAGTCTTGTTTGCACCTGATAATGAAGAAGGCAGCAGAAACACCCCTTAATCTCTTGCAATCGGTCACTGCCCTGTTCCTTATAATAAGAGACAAACATTGGTGCCACAGAGATACCCAAAGAGAAGTGGCACACACACCAGTGCAGCAGGGTCATCTAGTAACCCGTCACTGGTAGGCATTGACAACACCAGTCGGAAGCACACTGGAGCAGGAGTTTAAAAGATACACCGCCCTTCAACTTTTAGTATTTCACAGGCTCATGTTTTAGAAAGGCAGCTTGCCTCTGAGCCACAGGCAGGGCACTCTTGCCCCTGTACTTGGCTTAGGTGACCAAAGAACTCCAGGTGGCATGCCCCTTTGATTCCACCTTGTGAAGTAGGCGCTGCATAAGCCGAGCCTGTGTCAGCTCACAAATGATGGTGTAGTGAAAAACCAACCTGCCTACCTGTGGACTCATTGCTTCACTCTAAAACCACTAGCAATATTTCTCTTTTCATCCACTCTAACGGTAGCAGCATTAGAAATGTTCTATGAGTTTTAATCAAAAGACCCTATTCCAGTTCATTAATTCAGACTGCTACCAATGGCGCCCTAGGAATGCTCAGGAAGACAACATTTACTAAGAAATGTCTTAAAAAGGATAAAGCCACCATGTATTCCTTAAGCGGCAACTCGGTTGATTATAAGTGGAAACGGAACAATAGATACCTAAGATTTATTTGAAGTATAAATGTATTCATTAGCATGGGCTATTGCCAATGTCTAGTACCTAACAACGACCTAACACGATCACAACTCTCGTGCTACTCACACACTTACCGTGTAGAATATTCAGCAAGTGAAATGACAAACAGTTACGCGAGACCAAAAGCAGGTGATTTAATTATAAACATAGACCATCACCCTCAAATAAATCTAAGGCGTGCACCGGAGGATACCAACAGGAATTGTGCTTGGTGTAGGAGGCACAGTGATGCGAATAACAAAAACTAGACAAAGCAAGCAGAGTATCTTTGAAGAAGAAAGGTCAAATATTTTATATCTGATAAGGATGGCATTACTCTATAGATAAAAAAACCCTCCTATTTTACTTAGACCTAGCTCTCTGTTATTTCATTTACTGAAGAATATATATATATATATATATATATATATATATATATATATATATATATATATATATATATCTCCAACCAAAACCGCTCCTTCCGGACTGCTGGCACCCCTGGAGAGTGGCGCACGCACCGGCGGAGCACACCGGTGGACCGGTATATATATATGTGTGTACATGACACAAGGACGTTTTTAGGTTGTCGTGGAATAAATGTTGACATAATTCATGGAAATATAGTTTTGTAAGCTGCAAACAATTCCTAGGAAAACTGTTTTCTTTCTAAGGAAGATATAAAGCAAGCAAGCAGATGAGGACTTGAAAACTCTAACCCTGAAAACTCTGCAACAAACTGATAAACAATAGATGCTGGATCACCAGGTAGAGCAGGAATAGGTAAAAACAGGAATTTTGCAGCGTGAATCCTTTTCTGTATTCACATGCTGTGCATTATTCCGCCATCTAGTGGTTGGGTCCGGAATAGTCTGTTTTTTTGGGGGTTTTTTTGGGCGTTGTCGACCACCATTTGGTGCCAGGTACGTCCCTTGTGTAACGTCAGACGGCGCCCTGGACGTCGTTGTGCGTGGTAGCCATCTTCAGATTCTTTTTTCCGCCATTGGGTCTGGAAGCAAGACGGGACGCTCTGAAAAATTTGTAGGAAAAACCCTGAAAAGAAGAGAAAAAGTAGAGAATTTTAGTGGACATCGCAACCGAACAGAAGAACAGAACTCCGAGATCGACATCAAGGGTCAACAAATGGCGAGGTAGGGGCCATGGAAAATACCCCCTTCAAATTCTGCCCTGAGTGCCACCAAAAGTTCGCACAATGCGACCCCCACGACCTGTGCAACCTCTGCCTGCCCAAAGACCACAAGGACAAGGACTGTGAGGCCTGCACGGTGTTCCAGCCTAAAACACTCAGGACACGCTGAAAGCAGAGAGAGGCCCACTGCGCAGCAATGTCACAGACTTTGAAGAAAACTTCCCTGAAGGACCTAGGCCTTTCCAGTGATGAAGAGGACCAGGGAGTTCCAGCAGAATGGATGCACGAAGGATCGGACGTCGAAACTTTGGAAGGAGACTCCAAAAAAACCACACGCCCACAAGAAGACGGGCGATACAGGGAAGAAGACGGATAAGGTAAGACACCATACACATCCGTGGGAACCCAAGGGCCACAAGAGCAAGGCACAGCCTAAGGCAGCCCCAACGCCGAAGAAAAAGGCATTCAAAGGCCAGCCGCGATCTAAAGAACCCCATGGAACCCTACCAAGGGACACCCTCGAGGGAAAATCGCACAAGATGCCAAAGACGAGGGTCGAACACGAACCCTCGAAGGGAAGCATGACACCGTCGAAACCAGAGGCAAACGCGAACAAGAAAAGAAAGTCTCCGGTCTCCGACGCCGAGAGAGCCCTCGAAGTTGAGAAAACGACTCGAAGCAAAAATGGCGACGCTCCTCCAGAAGAAGGAGTTCGACGCTTCGCTAAAGGACTTCCGAATTCCAAAAGTTTCAGCCACCGAAGCGGACAACGTCGACGCCGAAGGGGAAGAAGAGGAGATTCTCGAATCACCCCCAACCCTTGCGAGGAAGATCTCGAGGAGTACATAGGCGCTCCTGAAGAGGACACATGGAACGACCTCGACACAGAAAGTCCAAAAGAGGAGATATGCTGCTATCCCTTAAAGGCATCCCCACCAGATGATATAGCCTTCTACAACGGCCTAGATAAAAGGGCAGCAGACACTTTCAGAGTCCCCCTCGAAGAGGAGAAGGGAGACATACGTTTCCTTTTAGAAACATTAGCCCCAGCCAACAAGGGGACACAATACCTGCCAATGCTGCCAAGCATTCTACACCAACGCAAAGAAGCCTTTAAGGAACAAGCCTCAAGCAAAGGGGTGACACCAAGGGTCGAGAAGAAGTACAAAGCCTCCTCCAAAGACCCTAAGTATATTCAAGGGAACACTGTGCCTGACTCCATCATCGTCACCACGGCCAGGAGAAGAGCAAATGCCCTCTCTAACAGTGGACCACCCCCAGAGAAAGAAAACAAACGAATGGATATGGTGGGCAGGAAGATGGAAAAAGAGGCAGCGACGCAGTGGCGCATCGCAAACTCTAATGCCCTGCTAAACAGGTACGGACACCAGCAATGGGATGACATCGAGGAGCTCATCAACAAGCTCCCCGAGGAGGACAAGAAAAGAGCTAAATCTATTGTCCAGGAAGGCAAGAACATCGCAAACACATGCCTTAAATCTGCACTAGATGCAGCAGACACTGCCAGCAGACAAATGTGCACAGGCACCACCCTAAGAAGACATGCCTGGCTTAGAATTTCAGGTTTTAAGCAGGAGGTTCAAACCTCAATCATTAACAGGCCTTTCACAGGGGAGGCACTATTTGGAAAGGAGGTGGACGAATCTCTGCAACAAATCTAAAAGGATAACGAGACTGCAGGAGCAATGGGAGCCCTATAGCAAAGAGGTACCTTTAAAAGAGGTGGGTTTAACAGCAGAAAGCCCACAGGAAGAGGAATATTTGTTCAAGGAAAGCAAATGTCACACCAACAACAAGGCCAAGGGAATGGCCAACAAACAAGCCAGCAAACAGGATACCAAGGTTGGCAGCAACAGCTGAAGCAGTCCTTTCGAGGAAGCGGCAGAGGCAAGCCCTCTAGAGAAAGAGGAAATGGCTCAAATTGACTCCTACGCAGACAAAGACCCACACGCAACACCAGTGGGGGGCAGAATATCACAATACCTACAACAGTGGCGAAAAATCACCACAGACAATTGGATATTAAATTTGGTAAAATACAGGTATTGCATAGAACTAACAAAAACACCACCTGCAAACCCACCAAAAATAAGGAAGTTCCTCAAATCAGAACTCATACAGCTAAATGGAGAAATCAAAGACCTTCTCCAAAAACAAGCAATAGAATTGGTACCAAGACAAGACTTTTTCAAAGGAAACTACTCACCGTATTTCCTAGTTCCAAAACAGGACTTATCACTAAGACCAATCCTGGACCTAAGGTTCATAAACAAATTCATTTTAACACAACATTTCAAAATGACTACTCTCCAAGAGATAATCCCACGAATTCAAAAAGGAGATTACATGGCAACAATAGACCTCAAGGACGCCTATTTACACATACCTATGAACAAGAACCACCGAAAATATCTCAGGTTTCTACACAAGGGAACAGACTACCAGTTCAAAGTTCTGCCTTTCGGAATAAAATCAGCACCACGTGTCTTTACCAAGTGCCTAGCTGCAGTCGCGGCACACCTGTGAAAGGATGGAATACACGTCTACCCCTACCTGGACGACTGGCTCATAAAGGCAAGCACAAAACAAAAATGTCTCCGCCACATTCAAACAGCAATCCACACGCTAGAAAGACTAGGAATCTCAATAAATCACAAGAAATCCTCCACAAAGCCAGAAAGATGCAAGGCTAGACTCAAAGAACGCGCGGGCTTACCCGACGCAAAAAAGGTTTCAAGCTTTCAAACAAGAAACCTCCCTCTACCAGAAGGGTCAATCTCTGACAGTGAGGAGAGTCATGAAACTTATGGGCATGATGGCATCATGCATCCCACTCATCCCTCATGCCCGCCTACACATGCGCCCCTTCCAGAAATGGCTTACCAACAACTGGTCTCAACCCACAGGGAGTTGGGAGGTTCTAGTGGTTGTTACGCACAAGCTGCAAGCAGAGATACAATGGTGGGCATCCAACAACATAACAGGGCAGACATATCAAGAACCCAACTCATTCTGTGAAATCACTACAGACGCATCTCTCAACGGATAGGGAGCGCACTTCAAACAACTGAAAGTACGAGGTCAATAGAACGACCTAGATTCCATAAAACACACCAATTACTTGGAAATGAAAACAGCATTCCTAGCATTGAAAGCGTTCCAAAAACACGTTTAAAAAAGGACAGTCTTGATTCAAACGTACGACACAACCACAATGTTCTACCTCAACAAACAGGGAGGTACAAAATAATTTCCGCTAAGCAAGCTAGCACAACAGATCTGGCAGTGGGCAGTCCCTCAAGGAATCATTCTGCAAACAATACATCTACCGGGAGTATACAACATAATAGCAGATCTTTTGAGCAGGCAAAACAGCTGCTCCCACGAGTGGGAATTGAAGCACAAAACAGTACAATACATCTTCAAACTCTGGGGAACACCAGTGATAGACCTGTTTGCAACAATACAGAACAAGAAATGCCAGTTCTTTGCCTTGAGGTTTCCTCACCACCTGTCAAAGGGGAATGCCCTGTCACTAAATTGGTCGGGGCCAATTGCATACGCTTTTCCACCAATACCCCTAATCCAAAGAGTACTAGAAAATGCAAGACAACCGGGGGCAAAACTAATTCTCATTGCCCCACAATGGCCGAGACAGACATGGTACTCCAGTCTGCTAGAACTGTCCAGGGGACAAATAATCAAAATCAAAGCAGACAAGGACCTGTTGACAATGCAACAGGGTCAAATCTTTCATCCGGAACCAACGACTTGGCACCTGAATACGTACAGTTTGGTCACCTCAACCTGCCTCAATGAACAATGGAAATTTTAAAGGAAGCAATAAAACAAGCTACAAGAAAATGCTATGCTGCAAAATGGAAGCGATACACCACTTGGTGCACGGCTCACAATCAAATGAACTCAATCTAAGCACAAGAAACAGTGATAATATATCTAACTCATCTCCTAGACAGTCACATCAACTACTCAAGCATAAAGGTACATCTTGCTGCCATCGTAGCGTACATCAAGGGAAAAACATGCAAATTTTCTTCACAAGACCTGTCATAAAACGATTCCTAGAAGGATCTAAAAGCATTGCTCCCCCTAGAACAGCTCCAGTTCCAATGTGGAGTCTAAGTACAGTGCTCACGCAACTTATGACAAAACCTTTTGAGCCCATGCCTAAGGCAGAACTCAAAAACATCACTTTAAAAACAGCCTTTCACATTGCCATTACATCCTTAAGAAGAGTAAGTGAGTTACAAGCGTTAACCATACAAGAACCATAAATGCAAAACCACAAGGACAAGGTTATTTTAAAAACAAACCCACAGTTCCTACCAAAAGTGGTATCCAAATATCACTTAAATCAAAGTATTCTCCTTCCGGTTTTCTTCAAAAACCCACAAACAAAAGGGGAAAAAAGCCTCCATACCCTGGATGTAAGGAGAGCACTACTGTATTACCTACAGAAAACAGAACAAGCCTGCAAGACCAAACAGTTGTTTGTTGCCTATGCACATACTAACACAGGAACGCCAGTCACAAAGGCAACAATATCACGATGGATAGTCCAAACCATCCAACTATGCTATACCACCGCTAACAAAGAATTAACGGTATGACTAACAGCTCACTCCACTAGGAAAAAAGGAGCGACTCTGGCATTTATGGCCAATGTGCCCATAGACACTATATGTGCAGCAGCTACATAGGCATCACCACACACCTTCACCAAACATTATTGTGTGGACATACAAATCAATAAGGAAGCACAAATAGGACTGAAAGTACTTCAACACCTGTTCGCAAAGTCTTCCTCTCACCACAGCCTCCCCAGGATGGGAGAAACCGCTGCGTAATCTGATGCACAGCATGTGAACCCAGAAAAGGATTCACGTGTAAAACGAAATGGTTACTTACCAGTAGGAGTAGTTTTGCAGCTTGAAGAGCTTTCTGGATTCACATACGACCCACCCGACCTCCCCTACAAGGAGTACAAACAGGTGGGAAAGCAAGTTATAATAATTATATAAGGAACCATCTAAAGGACTATAAACTAAAAACACAGAGAGAAAAAAGAATCCGAAGATGGCTACCACGCACAACGACCTCCAGGGCGCCGTCTGACGTCACACAAGGGACGTACCTGGCACTAAATGGTGGTCGACAACGCCCAAAACAAAAAACAAAAAAAACAAAGACTATTCCGGACCCAACCACTAGATGGCGGAATAATGCACAGCATGTGAATCAAGCTGCAAAACTAATCCTACTGGTAAGTAACCGTTTCGTTTTGCTTAATTCATGGAAGTGTCTGTCCCAGGAAAGGAGTGTGTCCTCTTTGGAGAGGAAGAAGGCAGTGAAAGATCTGTAAATTTAACCAGATATTAGGACAATGTAAATTAAAATAACCTAGATGGTGCTGATCGCTTAAGATGGACTTGTCCCTAGAAAGAAAAATTTCCAAGCAAACCCAGACCTGGAACTTGCAGAGAGTTGCTACATGAGCCCCTAAAAGGTTGTGTTTGATACAACTCTGGCAGTGATAGCACTTGAGAGTAACATCAGAATTTAGTAAGAAAGATCTTGAACCAAAGATCATCGGTCATGCTATGTGTGCAAAAGGATTGACCTTCCAGACACTAGGCTGGGTAGAAGGAGGGGAAAGCGGCAGTATGTCAGAGCTTTTTTATTCAAAATCTACCTCTTGTGTTCTTCCAGACCCAGAACGTGATGTACGACATGGTCTCCGAGCTGCAAGAGAGGAACGAGGACCTGGAGAAACGCATCGGCACACTGGAGACCAAGATAGACTCTTTGAGCGTGAGTCTGCAGGCACTGCCGGGGCTGATCACGCACGCCATAAGCCAGCAGCAGAGGGAGTTTGCCAGGAACCAAGCACAGAGGTTCTACCCTGTGTCCAATAGTTCAGAGCGGTCATGGACTCCGACGCGGAGGCGGAAATCGCCCTCCACGGCACCACACACCTCCTCAGACAGTGGATGAGCCTGGGAGCAGAGAAGGATCGTGGGGACCTGGGCACGGACAACATTCTGAAGAAGAACAAAACAGAAACAAACAACTTGCTTTTAGCCATTGTGTGGCTGAAATTGTTAGCTTTTTTTTGTAAAGCCCTGTATAGTTAACTCACTGGGTTCAAGATTCTGGAGTGAAGTTATACATAGAGATATATGTATTTTTTTATTTTATGGCTGGAGTACGGCAGCTGCCAGTATATTAGCTCTGGGCAACCCCCTTTTTTGGGGGGGTGGGGTGGGAGCCCAGGAAACAGTATATGTCTGACGGCATATGAACCGTGGTGCAGCTGGTCAGTGGCGGAACCCTGCGGCTCCTTCTGTGGGAAGGCCAGTGCCGCGGGGCGCCAAGCCAGCAGCAGCGCGACGTGCATGGCGCCCAGAGTGCAGACCGTGAGGCTCCATGATGCCCCCTATGCTGGAGGGTTCGAGGAAGTGTTCTCCATCTTTGAGTTCAACTTTATCCTCAATTTCAGTGTCGCCCCCTAATCTATTTTGTTAACAAATTTAGTTATGGTCCTTTCATGGGGGAGGACGTTTTCCTCCCTCCCCCAAAGAAAAAGATGTCTTCCTAAGACGTACTCTTGTTGAGAAGAAAGGCTGGTCTTTGTATGAGATATCGTGAACGACCAGTGGTGGCGGTCTTTATGCGTCACCCCGTCAGAGGAGGAAGAAGGCTACATGGGTTTCTATCAGAATGGAGGGTGATATTTTTAGGCGTATGTTGTCTCTTTCTAGAAGCCATTGTCAGGCCTGTATGAGGTTTGTATAGGAAGCCACCAAATAGATACAGTTGTGTAGTATCACTCATGAACTGAAGAGAGATTTGGTTACCTTCGTAGGAGAAACCATCAAGGTCAGAAATCTTAGTGGCCTTATGAGGAAGAGCCACCGAGGAGAAAGGGTGGGTCACCTTTAAGGGAAACACTATAAGAAACCAAAGGCTATGCAAATGTAATGGAAAGTTCCAGGAGGGACATCAAAGTTAAGTTTTAGGACAAGTGAGGAGGTGGTCAGTTAAAAAAATATACCTGTCAATGAGTCTTAATGACGTAAATGTCGGGGAAGAAAGCAACAGAGAATTGTGTATTCTGACAAAGGCAACATAACTGTTCCCTTTGTACACGTGACCCTCGGAAGGACAACGTGTCCCTTTCTGGAAAACATGAGTGATGGGAACCAGGGAAGGGAGTGATACCGTGAAAACTATGAAATATGAAAAGGCCTAAGAAATCCGCACTTCTGGTGGGTGTCCTGTTTGCATGGCATGTGCCAAAGAATGGCCCAGGTGTTTAGAGTATGTGGTCGCATCTTAGAGGTGGTTAGGAGGCAAACCTTTATAGCATTATAGCTCCTCTGGAAGTAATCTGGGCTGCTAACCAACAAAGCAGCCAATGTATTAATCTCCAAAGGATATGGTGTCCTCCCACCAGAAATAACTGGTGATAGTGACTACATTAATTAGTGGAAATTCATGATGTAAAACATGGAACTACCTAAACATCTACTCAGCCCGACTTGTGAATCGGTTATGCTACACATAAGCTGTCCCTGTGAGGAGCAGGGAAGAGGCAGGCAAATGCCTGTGCTTAGAATCAAAACTCCCAGACACTGTGAAAACTGTGATGCAAACTAGACCAGTTCACTGAAACTAACTGAGCTGTGTAATGATGGCCTTATGATATGGAACTGCACATTTGGAGACAATGGGAAGGGGTGAGGCCGGAAGTCGAAGTAACTCCAAATTAAATTCCAAATGCTTTTTTCCAGAAACCCACAATTCCTGGCTAAAAACCTTGACCTCTTAGGCCAGTCGAGTTGGTTTCTGCAGACAGACGCACAGACCATGGTGTCTGTGTTATTGGATGCATGCATTGTAAAATTGGTAGCCACACCAGGAATGGAGCATGGGACATTTTAGTTACATTGTAACTATTACGTAGCCAAGATGTATAGATTGTCATGACATCAACTCCAATTACCTCTATGCTATGCCATAAACAGCTCATGCCCTCCCTTATTTTATTTCCAAAGAGATCCCTCAAATGTCCTGTTGTCTGCGGCGGGTGGAATGTTCTTTGAAGTGTCACCTACTTACTTTGTTTGGCAACCATGGGCAGATTGAATATTGAATTGGCAAGTTAAAAAGTTCCACATATTTGTGACTACTAGTGAATCCAACTTGATGGCAGGGTCTACTTTATGGGTGACCCCAGATTTTCTCATCCTTGAGAATGCAATAAATCAAAACATTTCTGGACATGATTAAACCAAATGCATACAAGTTGCTTTTTGTGACTAGAAATTGATTGTTTTCAAATGTGAATCAAAACTATGCTGATTGTTAAAATGGAAAACGGTTTGACTTTGATCTGAACGGTCTCCCTAAAATGTAAAAAAAAAAAGAAATATGAACGGGAAGGGTGCTCAACCAAATAAAATTCACTTCTAGATCTTATGGCAAAGACATCTGGGATTTAAAATCCGATAGTCTCAGCAACATCCCAAAGGCCTCTGATGCCTTTTATATTTTTTCTGGCTTCCAAGCTGCTCATGTCATGCACCTGGGACAACAGGTTTGAGGCTGAGGTCACCTTGTGATAATGTCATTGCTTTATAGTATTGCATATTCAGGAAGGGCCGAGGAGAAAAGGAATTTGCACTGGAGTCCAAATTCAAATGATCCAAATATTGTAGTTCCTATTTTTGTTTGAATACATAATTAACAGATTTGGCTACCACAGAAGCACATTCACTGAATCAGGGCTCCTAGGAGAGCATCGATACAGACTAATAAATAATTAAAAACTCGTACAGCTGCTTGACTGATAGTGATTTATGAATGAGTCATTGGTCAGTCACAAATATTAAGATCACAGAGATTCTTTTTAGGAAGCAGTTCTTGAATTCAACTTCCGGCCCCGCTCACGTGCCTTTCGATGATTCTTCGTAATGATACATTTATCATCTGTGAAATGCCAGTTGAGACTGAGCCCTTGTTGGCACCCAGCACTATCGAAGAAGACCCACTCCACAGGGTAATTGTCACCCATGGTCGAAAGGATAAGACATGAAATGACAGGCCTCTTGAACTGCTGCTCTTCTGTCTTGAGTGATAATTAGGGCGATCGATCCGCTGGTCCTTAGTAACTAT
Source organism: Calotriton arnoldi (assembly GCA_963921515.1). Classification (NCBI taxonomy): domain Eukaryota; kingdom Metazoa; phylum Chordata; class Amphibia; order Caudata; family Salamandridae; genus Calotriton; species Calotriton arnoldi. Next base: position 5,905,805 of record CAWUFW010000013.1, on the reverse strand, counting down.
CGCCCCATCTCTTTGCTTCCCCTGTTGGGTAAGCAATTGGAAAGTCAAATAAATAAGCAGTTAGGGTGCTATCTAGAATCAAACAATCTCTTGGACCCCTCACAATCAGGTTTTCGATCTGGATTCAGTACAGAGACCGCCCTTCTGGCCGTGACTGACTCCCTAAGAAAGGAAATGGATTCTGGAGGATCAATAGTTTTGATCCTATTAGACTTGTCTGCGGCGTTTGATACCATCTCGCACTCAAAGCTCGTGGACCGACTTCTGGCCTGTGGAATCCAGGGTACAGCCTTAAAATGGCTGCAACAGTTTTTATCTGATAGATACCAAACCATCACTTTGGGCTCTTACCGATCAGAAAAAATGCATTTGGATAAGGGGGTTCCTCAGGGGTCTTGTTTGAGTCCCACTCTGTTCAACGTTTATATGGCTCCATTGGCAAAAATAGTTGAACAGTTTGGGTTTGAGATAATATCATATGCTGATGATACTCAGCTTATGTTTAAAATTGGCCCTAACCTTGAGACAGAGAAAATTCGCTTTGCTACAGGAATGCTTGCAATATCTAGTTGGATGACGGATAATTGCCTCCAATTGAACCCCGGCAAGACTGAGATTATGTTAATGGGGAAAGCCTCATCCATCTGGGTGGGTGACTGGTGGCCCACCCAATTGGGAGAGGTCCCCGTACCCAGAAAAATTGTGAAAAACCTTGGGATAAAATTGGACCAATCATTAACAATGAAGGATCACATAAATGCCGCCACTAGCTCTTGTTATCATGCCCTGCGCCTTTTGCGTAGGATCTTTCCTTATTTACCTATAAATTCTCGTAAAACTCTTGTTCAAGCTATGGTGATTAGCAAAATGGATTACGGAAATGCCTTACTGGCAGAGGCGGATGAGTCCTCGCTTGCCAAACTACAAGTGATCCAGAACACGGCTGCAAGGTTAATTTTAAACCGCCCTACAGGCTCCTCGTCCGGTCCTCTGCTGAGAGAATTACATTGGTTACCGGTAAAGAAGCGATCCGTCTTTAAAATCTGTTGCCTCACGTACAACGCTCTCAGAGGCAAAGGGCCTAGGTACTTGCAGAGGAAACTATTAAAATATGTTCCCAGCCGAACTCTTAGATCTAGTTCACTTGGCCTCTTACAGGTGCCCCGAATACGCCTCAAGCGTACGGGGGGGAAAGCTTTCTCCCACCTTGCTCCTAAATATTGGAACAAGTTGCCCCTGGCTCTTCGTGAGTCCCCTTCCTACAGCACCTTCAGAAAAAAACTTAAAGCCTTTTTGTTCTAGGACTCCAGGCAGTCCCTCTGGTATGTCTCAACACAAGCGCCGAGATGCCCCGGGTGAGTTGTGCGCTATAGAAGTGGTTTTAACATAACATAACATAATGGTGCCAGTCCTAAAATTATGTTCTGCTTTAAGATTGAGAGAAACAATTGGCATGTGAAGCAAGTGACACAATTCAAAGATGATTCCTATTTCCAAGTCATTAGGAAGAGATAATTAAACATCAGTGTGATACTCTGGCACCTGACAATCAGAAACAGATGAGACTCTACTTTTAATCGCCCTCTCCCAGAACTAGGCAAACTGATGGAAAGCTACTGGCTTATTTCCTGGCCATGAAAACCCAAGGAGAAATTCTTAAGGCTTTCTCCTGTCCTTTACCAGGTAAAACAATCAAGAGACTCCTATAGGCATCACTTGACGAGACTATCAGATAGAGGAGAGAAACTATTTAAGATCTACGGCGTCCCAGAACATGACAAAGAGGTAAGAAGCTACTATTTCATTTCTCCAACCATAAAAAAACAGAAGACAAATTATTTAGGTTAACTCTTGCGTAAGACCATGAGAATCAGGCGAGAAGCCAGTAAAGGTATTTCCTGTGTGACACTAAAAGAAGCATCCACAAAATGAATAAAGGTATTTGATGCCAGCAAACCTCCAGAAAAGGGGGATCAACTACAAACACATTATATGTCAGCAGAGTATGAGAAATGAGTGAACACCGGTTAAAGTTATCGTCAGTTCAAGACAGTGAAAACAAGATAAGAAACGAGTGTATCTGCTGTCCACACCATGATAAACACCAGAAGAACTACTGTGAGAAGTTGGCCTGGCATATGCTGTCCACTAGTTATAGTGGGCACCTTGTACCAGTCCAAACGACCCTTATTGATGATAGGTTTAAAGACAACCTTTATTGAAAGCTATCCTAGTGGTAGCTATGGAGAGCAGCCTTCAGGCTAAGTCTTGAAGGGGTGTAAAGCAGCTTGGTTTACCAGATTATAACCTCTTGAATAACTAAATGAAAGGAGAACCACACAAGATATATATAAAATATATGTATTTATTTCTAAACACTAACTACTAATCCCTTTATGAGATTAGAGTTCAAGATACACAGTATCACAGTTTTAAAACGACAGTAATTAGCACAATACACAGTGGGCTCCAGGGGGAGACCAAACCATATACTAAGAAAGTGGTATAAGAACCACGACTTGACTAGACACAGTGCCTAGAGCACGTAGAATCGCTGGGACCCCAAGGAACCACCCAAGGTAGTTACACAGGAGACCCACGGGGGACGTGTGCAGTGTGAGAACACAGCCGCGAGCGCCGTAGGATTCAATGCGGAAAGTCGCGGTTGGAATTTTAAAGATAAAGGACACTTAGGAGAGGATTTTCAGCAAACCCTTTTAGACTTAAGGGGTTCTAGGGCCAACACCCATGTGAGCACTGGAGTACTCGAGTTACCTCACCCAGGGAAGCCGGGTGCGTAGGTGTTAAAGGGTGTCGGGAATCGTCGTCGTTTTCAATGGCGATCTGCTGCAAAGTGCTGCTGCCGTGAAGAAGAAAAGTGTCCAGGTTGATCCAAGCCTGGATCGAAGATGTGAAGAACCTGAAAGCAGAGGGGACAGAGTCTGGGTCACTAGCCAGTGACCAGGAGCGGAGCAATCGAATGCCCACCAATGTCAGGTGCGAAGAGGTGAAGCTTGACTCTGCAGCCACGGGGTCCTGGAGACGTCGACGACGACCAGGAGCCGGATTCGAGCTGTCCCATAAAGGATGTCGAGTGCTGTGGTGTCGGTGATCGGATTGAACACAACAAGCCTTGGCAACAGCAACCCACGCAGGAAGAGAAAAGATGCTTCTGTGCGGACCAGCAAGGTCCTGGGGACTCCCCAAGCGATGGAGAGTCAGGGCACGTCTGGAGCAACCAGGGAAGCCCAATAAAAGTTAGAGTTGCCTTCTTGGGGACCCACAGGTCAACGGACCAGGGATCGCGAAGGGACCTCGAGAGGAATCACAAAATGGCGGCCCACGGAACACTCGTTGAGTGTAGGCCTGCAATCTTCGGTGCAATTACTGCTCGGGGTCAGGGATACAAGTTAATGTTAATGTTAATGAAGCTTATAGAGCGCAGCTGCTGCCCAAAGGCGTCCTGGCGCTAAGCGCTACCTGGTGGGTGTCCTAAGAAGAGGATTATTCAGAGAAAAGCCAGGTTTTCAACCCTTTCCTAAATGAAAGGAGATCCGTGGCCTTTCTCAGATGCACCGGAAGATCATTCCAAGCCCTGGCGGCACAATAAATGAAACTCCTGCCACCCCAGCTGGCTTTCTTAACTCGGGGGATAGTCACTAGCTTTGCTTCCGAGGAGCGTAGCATTCTTCCAGGAACATACCAGAGTAATCGATTTCTCAGGTACACTGGGCCACTGCCCTCCAGGGCTTTAAAGACCATGCACAATGCTTTAAACCGTGCCCGTTGTTTCACTGGAAGCCAGTGGAGATCTCGAAGACCCTTTCCCACTGAGACGAACCTGGGAGTGCCCGTTAACAGTCTTGCTGCCGCATTCTGCACAATCTGGAGTCTATTAAGATGTTTCTTTTGTAAACTCAAATACAGACCGTTGCAATAGTCCAGTTGTGACAAAACGAGCGCCGTGACTGCTGTCCTAAAGTTATCTGTAGGAAGAATTTTTTTTATTTTTCTCAGCTTCCTGAGAAGAAAGAAACTGGTGGAAACCACCCCGCTAACATGATCACCAAAAGTTAGTTTATTATCCATCACCACACCCAAGTTCTTAGCTTTCGTGGAGGGGGCTGGAGGTATACCCATTTCCTCTGGCCACCAGTCAGGTGTCCAGAGGTTGGCATTATTCCCAAATATCAAAACCTCCGTTTTACCGGCATTAAGCTTTAGGCAATTGGATGCCGTAACACAAGTAACCCAAAGCTCAGCCTCAGGGGTCGCCGGAAAGCTGATGCTTCTGCAAATGGTCGCGGTGTCCAGGGGTACGGGCTGCACGGTCTCCACAAGGGATACGGGCCTCAGACTTGCTGTGGGCACAGATCAACCTCAGAGACCTCAGAAAACCCACCTCCTGTGTGGCAATATTCTTCGGAGTCCGTCGGAGCTCGGAGATGCCAACTGGTCAGTTGCGTTAAAGGAACCTGCCAAGCAGGGGAGTAACTCCTTTACTCCAAGGGAGATTCTTCAGTCATCCAGCGTCGTGCAGATCGTCGAAGTACTTGGTTTCTGTGTCAGAGTTTAGTCCAGGTGTAATCTAAAGTCCTGTAGTCAGGGTTTCCTACTTTATACCCAAGGAAGGGGTGGGACAGACTCTGGGGACCCACCTATGGGAGGGTCAGGAAAGAGGGGTGGCTACACCCATTTCCTTTGTCCAGTTTCGCGCCAGAGCAGGGGCTGTGTGCCCCTGCAACCGGTTTGAGCTGGACTATGCACAGGGACACCAAATGTGCCCCCAGTGCAGACTTCAAAGCACTCTGAGAGTGCACCCACCCAGCCCCAATACACTAGAGCCTGTCTGGGAGGTGGTCACACCTCCCTGTGACAGGAAACCTATTGTCCAGGCCTCCCCTGCTGGAGTTTCGTCCAGCAGCAGGAGGGCAGACTCGTGTCTGTGGCTGCAGCATCCATTTTGTGATGCCAGGGTTCTGTTAAGCTGGTACCAAGTGTACCGGTGATGCCGTGTGGCTCCCTCTAGAAGGGAGGAATCATACCTCCCACCTCAGTACTGGGGTGGAGGTATGATTCCAAGGTGTTTGACACCAAACACGACAGTTTTCCATGCAGCCATTCTCAAGTTAGCATTTACCGCGGGGTTATAATACACTTAAGAGTATATGGGCTGGCTGCATCACAAACAACCCCGGAATAAAGATTCCGAAAGCTGCAGAGGGGCTCTGCTCATGCATGGGCACCCTCTCACATGAAACCCAGCACCATGCCGTCAGGATTGTTAAGGCCTGCCATAGGGGTGACTGATAGGTTTACATGTGCAGTGATATGGAGAGATATAGGGAACCTATATCTCAGTAAGGGGTGCATATACCACCTTACACAGGCTGCTGTAGCAGACCTGTTGTGTCATTCTAAAAGGCTTCCCAGGGGTGGCACAATACATGCTGCAGCCCCTCGTAGGCCTCTGGGGTACCTATGCCCTGGGTACATAGTATACCATATACTAGGGACTCACAAGGGTACCCCAGAAACCAATCTGGAGTGTACCTAAAGTACATACTGTCAATTTAGAGTAGAAATAGGTAGACTGGGGTCCTGATTAGCAGGGCCTCAGTCTGGCTAAGTCGAAAAACAGTGAAACATCAGCAAAAAGTGGGGGTAACTATAAGAAGCAGATCCTACTCTCCTACAACTACCAAGGGTAATTCCAACTATAGACCATAAAAATCAGGCAAGAAACCTCTATCTCCAGTCCCAGACCATGAGAAACTGGTGAGAAACGACTAATAGTATCTCCAGACCATAAGAAGCAAGAGAGAAAACAATAATTGTATCTCCAGTCCCAGACCAGAAGGAGCAGGGGGAACACTCTAATGGTGTCTCCAGTGTCAGACCACGAGAAGCAATAGAGAAAATATTAATGGCATCGCCAGTACCAAACAATGAGAAACAGGTGAGAAACTGTCACTGGTATCTCTAGACGATGAGAAGCAAGAGCGAAAACATTAATGGTATCTTCAGTACCAGACAATGAGAAACAAATAAGCAGGTGAGAAACTGTTACTGGTATCTCCAAAGGATGAGAAGCAAAAAAGAAAACATTAATGGTATCTCCAGTACAACCCAATGAGAAACATGTGAGAAACAGGTGAGAAACTGTCACTGGTATCTCCAGATGATGAGAAGCAAGAGCGAAAACATTAATGGTATCTCCAGTACAACACAATGAGAAACCGGTGAGAAACAGGTGAGGAACTGTTACTAGTAGTTCCAGATGATGAGAAGCAAGAGAGAAAACACTAATGGTTTGTCCAATCCGATTCCACTAGAGACAGGTGAGAAACTCCTAATGAGGTTTTTAGTTCCTCACCCTGAGACATAGGCAAAGAAATACTATGGGTATCTCCAGACCACGTGAAACAATGTGAGAAACCATTAATAGTATCTCCATCCCAGCACATGAGAAACAGCTGAGAAAGTACTAATGACATCTCCTGCCATATGCCATAGAAACAGGCAACAAACTGTTGTGGTCTCCTGTACTAGACAATGAAAACCAGATGAGAAACTACTGAAGATCATAAGAAGCAGGCAAGAAACTACCAAGGGTATCTCCTGGCTCAAACTATGAGAAACAGGCAAAAAAAACAATAAGGGGTTTTCCTTCCCCAAATAAAAACTAAACAACAAATTACTAATGGTGTCACCAGTCCCAGACAATGCAAACCGGGCAGGAAACTACTAAAGATATCTCCTGTCCCAGAACATGAGATAAAGGTGAGGAACTACTAATCATATTTCTAGTCCCAGACAATGAGAAACAAACGAGAAACAACTAATGGCATCTCCTACTACAGTTCATGAGAAACAGGTGAACAACTGCAAAGGGTTTCTCTGGACCCAGATATTGAAAACCAGGTGTGAATCATGATCATCTTCTGTCCAGATCACAAGAAACAGGTGAGAAACAACAAACGTTTTCCACTTGCCATGATTCGAAACCAACAAGAAATGTCAAATGTTATATCCTGACTCAGACCATGCAAAACAGCTGCAAAACTGATTTTGAGAATTGGGGACAAAACTACTAAGAGCATCTCCAGTCCCAGATCATGAGAAACAGGTGAGAAACAACAAAGGGTTTCCCCTATCCAAGCGGAGAATCCGGTAAGAACCTAATAATAGTATCATACCTCCAGCCCATGAACAGAAGGCAGAAGCTGCTAACCGTTGTCTCCTGACCCAAACCATGAGAAGCAAAGGAGAAACTAACAATACTACACCCAGTCCCCGACCATGAGAAAGTTGAGAAACTTCTATGGGTATCCCTGCCATATGTCATGAAAAACATTCTCTAGGGTATCTACTGTCCAGGGCATGAGGAATATCTGATAAAACTAGTAAGTTAATCAATAAAAAAAAAAACAGATGAGAAACCATTGAGGCCAACTCCTGTCTGCAGGCAACGGGCAACGCTTGAATAACAGATATGGATCTCTTACTATCGCAAGCCTTGAGAAACAGACAAGAAACTCCTACTGATCTCTTTTATGTCCAGATTATGAGAAACAGGCGAGCAACAACTGATGTGAGAAACACACACCATATGCTCTGTTTAAAATATGTCTTTCTTTAGTTTATTTTTCTCCTTTAGCTTTGGCCATGTGCCATCCTATCCATAATATCCTAGCAGCAATTGAAAATGTTCAAGTTGCACTAGCCAATGAGATGGAGGGAGTCCATGAACACCTTTAGAATCCTTACATCTGCTTAGGTCCTCTTTAGACTCATAAAGAGGGCCTAAGGGAAGCACGGGGGAGGTTTGGGGATGGGAGAACATAGCTCGTTATCCAGGCCACTCAGCCTGGAAAACAGGCTGGATTTTCCCCACCCACAATGTTACAGATACCGGGGGTACTGCTAACTCTGGGTGTGGAGAAAACCTGGCCCATTATTAGTTGGCCAAATGGTCCTCTAAAAAGTGAGGAATTACTAGAGCGTCCGTATTTCTGAGTCTGATTCCCCCTGTAATTCCTCATTTTTCCTAGGACTTTCACACAGATAATTCAGCTCTTTTCAGTAGCTGAAAACTTAGTGTTAAAGTAAAATACTTGGAGAATTCCAATGTGGCTTCCAGTTAGGCTGATGTTTTTTAAAACATTAAATTGCTGCCTGAAACCTGTTCAGTTTGTGAACAGTTTACACATCTTATGTTATGTAATTGGCACCAAGCAGTTTCATGGTCCTAGAGCAAGGGTGCGGTGGGGTGATCACAATGCTGCTGAGTGAGGCACTAATCGTATACCTGTCTGAATAACCAAGTTTTAAGGGATTGTCTAAATTTCATGTAGCTTGAAGTTGTTCTGATCTCAAGAGGAAAGGAGTTGCAGATGCAGGGGACAATGACTGAGAATCTGGAGCCGCACATTCTTTTCTTTTTGAACTTTTGTACCAACAGTTCCTGAGAGAGGAACGCAATGTTTGTTTAGGAATGTATTTCTGGACTCGAGGTATAATGAAAGCAGGACTTTTTCCATCAAGAGTTTTAAAAATAATGCATCCTGTTTTAAAGATAGTTCTTTTTTCCACAGGCAGCCAGTGAAAATCTTTCATCAGGAGGGTAATATGACAGTGTCTAGGACAGTTGTCGAAATATTAATCGGGCTGCCTGGTTCTGAACAATTTGATGCCAACGAAGGAGGCACTTGGGGAGGCCACATAGAGGGAGTTGTAGTAGTCTACTCAAGAAAGAACCAGCGCAATTACAATTTGAATGAGGGTCTCTGAAGTAAGGAACTTTGCAATTTTCCTAATACTGCAGAGTACTAAGAAGCAGGAAGAGATCGCTGCCCCGAGTTGGAGCTTCATTGATAGTTCATCATCAATAAGGACCCCAAGACTTTTTACAGATTTCGTAGGAGAGCTCCCATCTCGAGAGGCCAGAACAAAACATTTCAATGGTCAAGCTTACTCTTCGTGATGACAATCTCCGTTTTGCTTGAGTTTAATTTAACATGGTTGCTGTTCATCCAGTCATGGATGAAAAGCATTGTATTTTGAAACATTTCCTTTGACTCAGGGGACTTGTCAATATTAAAGAGTACTTGCATGTCATCTGCATAGTTATAGATTGTACAGTTCATATTTTTGAGGGCATGGACTTTGAGGACGAATGTATAAGTTGACGAGTTGTGGTGAAAAGGAGGAACCTTGCAGTACTCCACAGTCCAATTGGACTTTGGATGATTTAAACAGGGTCAAACAGACTGATTTAGATTTGCCTTTAAAAAAGGAGGTGATCCAGTCAAGCACCGGGCCCTGCAACCCGGTGGCCTCGAGACAGTCCTCCAGGAGATTATGATCGACTGTGTCCAAGGCCACAGAGAGGTCGAGGAGAACCAGCGCCTGGGTGGAGCTCCTGTCCCATTCTCCTTGCAGGTCATCAATCACTGAGAGAATTACTGATTCTGTGGAATAAACCGAGCGGAAACCTGGCTGACAGTGATCTAGCCATTGGGAATCCTCCAAAAAAGAACAAAGGCTTCGTGCCACATGTGCCTCCAGTACCTATGCAAAGAAGGGTAACTGGGAGATGGGGCGGTAATTTTTCAGTGTGAGTGGATCCTTTCTTCTAGTCCAAATATACAAATGATTGTGAACCTGATTTAGTGTTTGAGGTATGGGTACACCATCGCAAATGTGATGGATACCCGCCTCCCATTTTACAAGTGCGTCCTATCCCAATGCACCTGTAATACGGCGTACGGGATACCCACCATATTTGTTGCGGAGCAACCATCTGCTTAACTCCAAAATAGGTCCCTAATTCCGTTTCAGAGGTTAACAATAATCCTGTTTTGTCCATGTTGAAAACAAAGACAGAATCAGGATTAAGAGTTCAGTGGGAAAACCTGCATATATAGTACTTCCCCATTGGAATCAGAAGGACTCTGGCAACGCGTAATGGTGAGAACGCCCCAAAATCATAGGAAAATATTCTGAAATTGATGTGAAATAGAATGCACCATTATTCTCGATTCTAGTATGAAAATTGGATAATTCCATGGGAATTCTGCCCCAGCAAAAAAGTGATAGTCGCGGTATCTGTATTTTTCATTAGGAAAATTCCCAGTTAGGTTTCCCAGCGCACCTGTAATGGCGTATCACTTCGAAGCCTGCTCGGTAATGCAAATACTGTAAAAACTACTGAACAGAATTCAGTAAAACTGTAAAAGATTTGTTCTGAGTAAAGTTCAATCTTCATGCCAAGTTTGGTGTAATTCTATTCAACAGTTTTTACTGTCATGGAGACCATGGTCTTATTTTAGAGTTTGGTGGTGAGGGTATTACATCACAACTGTGACGGAAGACCATCTCAACCAATCCTGTGGTCCACTTTCCTGATTGACTGCCTGGCATTCCTTAATTAGAAGGAGTAGGTTCTGTCACTGACATATATCTCTAACGGCCCTATGGAATAAGGGCCATCAGAGTTTTGGCCATCCAACCGCCCGCCCAATTTAGATTGAGTGATCGAATGGGCCGTTTTCATTCTCCCTTACCCCCATGAAAAACCTGACAGTAAGAAACAGTGAAAATATTTAAATGGCCCCCACACCATGAAAAGCAACTCCAATGGTGTGGGGGTCATTTTTGTTTAATAAAACCCTGCTGTGGTATTTTGTTTTTGAAGAAACAAAAACAAGTTAAAATTTTGACAGGTGCCCGTCATGTTTGATGGAGCCATCCATCAAACTTTTAATACATTGACAGGAACCGCCTGACAGATGGTGAGCTTGTTTGCAAGATAAATGTGGATGCTGGTCGGGATGGCTTTGTAAATAAAAATAAATAGAAAACATCCCACAGAATGTACAACCATTTGAATAGAAAAAACATATATATCTAGTCAGCAGCTATATGTTGCGATTACTATTCAAAAGAATAGGAGCCTTGAAAAAAATGTGTCTAGGCCATTTTAGCTAAAACTAGTATCTAGTTATGTCATGCATGATTTCCATTAAATGTACCATCTGGTGAATGATGTCAGAATACATCTCAAAAAACATCATCAAACAAAGGAACACTCTAGAATGCCTATTGCTGGTGACAGTTACCGATACCGGACTGGGTAAAGAAAACAGTTTTTTCTCTCTACACTGGAGGGCCCCTTTAAAGTCTAAGCCGGATGAAAACAAAAAGTGAATCTATTTATGTATAAAGCTGGCTCTTTATGTGATATATCAAAAATCTGATACACTCTGTAAAGAGTCCAGGGGTTCCCTTACTAGTGGACAGGGGCTTGCTATGCAATCCCAAAGTGCTCTATTAGGGGGGAGTGTGGTCAAGCAGCCTTAGGCTTAACACAGAGGAGTACAAGACAAACACACACAATGATTAATAAATGATACACACAACTCAAGAAGGAGATCCACACCAATTTATAAAATTAGCAAGTATCTTTATATATGTTTAGGCATCAGAGAAAAATCATTCAGATAAGTACATTTTTAAATTTAAATTGTTTTCACTTTAAAAAGTGGACACTGCAATTTCTGAGTTCTGCAATGTTATCGTATCGAAGGGAGAACAAGTTCTGCAAACAGGTACAGTACATCGACACACAGGACCAATCTCCAGGTGTTAAGGTGAGTGGTAGGCAAGGTCCAAGGCAGCAACAGCAGTACACCACCAGCAGCACGGGGGTTGCCAGGTGCAGGCTGCAAAACAGATTTGAGAACCCAATGTATTTCAAGAGAGATCGGTCACTGTGGAAAGAGGCTTCAGGGCTTGGCCAGGAGGTCAGTCGGGCTGAAACCAGCAAGTGGATTCAGGTCTTGTGATGTTCGGGGATGGTGGGACACCTTTGGTCCTCTTCTCCAAGTCCCAGGGGCGACAGGTGCTGGGGTGTCCTTGGGCGCAGGTTTTTCCTTACCGGAGCAGTCGTAATTGAGGGGGCTTGTGTGAAGGGGTGAAACCACGATGGACTCGAGCTCTGAAAGGCTGGGGGATCTTGTTGACACCGTTGGCCCACTTCAACTTGGGCCAGAGACAACAGGTGCAGTGGTGGCTTCGGGTGTCGGGTTTTGGCAGTTCCGGAGGCCTCAGTCTCCTCTTTTGGAGTTCCTTCAGAACAGGCCCGCTGTTCACAGGACGTCTTGAGTCTTTTTCGAAGGCAGGCAGTCCTCCCAGGTTTCTGGAGTCAACAGCTGCAGTAAGCGTCGACTTTGGCACAGTCTTCAAAGAGGAATGCAGACAGGCCAGCAGGGTTGGTACCAGGTCAGCTGCTTCTTCTCTCTTCTCTGCGTTTGTGGCTTTTTGGTGTCCTCTCTCTTCTTAGATCATCAGGATCTCCTTCTCTGCCAGGGGCTCCCTTAAATACTGAATTTAGGGGTGTTAGGGGAGTATAGGGTAGTAGCCAATGGGTTACTGACTCTTGGGGTCACTACGCCCCCTATATGATCACTCCTTATGGGAAATGGGCATAACCCTGTCCCAGAATTCCTAAGTATGCCATCACAAAGATGGCTACTTCTGAAAAATCATGTCCACTTCACTGTAGCCCACTTTAGGGGTAGTACTAGCCTGGAAGTGGCACGCCTACCTGAATAGCTAATTTTCCCACCTATCCAGGTGCCATGGGGGCTTTGGACGTGGGGGGCTTCCTCTCCTGTAAGGGGAGCCAGACTCACATTCCAAAGGCGGCAGCTTCTTTGAAGCCCGCCAGCCCAAGGAGATTAATCAGCAGGTCATCCTGTGGGAGGGGGTGTTACACCCTCTTCCCGGACAGGCTTTTCTTTTGGGTCTCCTGAGAGCAAAAGGCTCTCACCCTAGTAGGTCAGACCAGCATCTCGGGTGGCAGGCTAGCAGAAAACAGTCAGCAAGTACATTAGAGGCTGTTAGGTTTTTAGGGGGCACCTCTAAGGTGCCCTCTGGGTGCATGTATTGGTAAATCCACTACTGGGTCAGTGTGGGTTTAACAAAACGATATGTTTGATACCAAACATCCCTATCTTCAGTGAACCCATCATGTAGCTGGGGAACTCATTTTCACCAGGGTCCAGCACGTCTCAAGTTGGCTTTCCTGGTCACTTGTACTGGCAGTAATAGGACTGACCAGCACATGGACATAGCTGCTCATGCAGGTATGCCCTAACATGCAATATTCAGCACCCTGCCTTAGGGCTGTTAGGCGTGCTGTAGGGGTGACTTACAAATATTACATGCAGTGTTAGATACATGGCACACAGGGGTGTGTGGCATGTCGTGTTTTCACTTTTGTTTGCACAAAGAAACGCAGCTTGCAATGGCAGTCGTGGATGTGCTAGGTGAGGGGTCCCTAAGGGTGGCACAATTCATGCTACACTCTTTAGGGACCCTCTTTAGTACCTCAGCCCTAGGTACCTGGGGTACAATTTACTAGGGACATCCAGAGGGTGCTAAAGGTTTTGCCAAATGGGGGAACAATTGTACAGTTTTTAGGGAAAGAAGACTGGTTCTGGGGACCTGGTTAGCAGGAACCCAGTGAACTTCCTGTCAATATCGCATCAAATACCAGGCAAAAAGCAGGTGGTGGTGGGGGGAGTACTGAAGCAACCCAGTTTCCTACAATTTACAATTCTGTTGACCACCCTATGAGGTGAGTGTCCTTTGTTGGCTGCCTTGCCATGCATGTTGTTCATTGGCACTCTGCCCTTGGTCGTGGTGGTGTTGCACAAGTGCTCGGTGAGGCGCATTGTATCGCAGTCTGCTCATATGTTATGCTCAGGGGCGTAACACAGGCTCCCGCAGCCCCCGCGGTGCGGGGGGGCCCCCTCAGCACAGCACTTCGGCCGGAGAGCTCCAGATAGAGTCCAGAGGGGGCCCCTCCAAGTACCTTGCAGGGGGGCCCCCTCAATTTTCGTTACGCCACTGGTTATGCTCTTCAAACTGGGGGGGGTGGGGCGGGCCCCATAGGGGGTCTTAACTGATCCCGGGGGGGGGGGGCACCAGACTCTGGTCAAAAGGAGCATCATGCTAATATTAGTGCTTTGTTTTAGGCTGAAAACAAATGATCAGCAGTCAGCAACTTTGTAATGGCCCATTTTTAAAAGGTTTAACATAACTTTAATGTTTAAGTAAGTCTAAACACACTTAAAAATTGCAAATTGAATAGAATAATTGTGAAAAATGCTGCCGGGTGGGGCCCAATGATTTTATTTTAATACTGTGGGGCGCGGCATTAGAAAGTTTGAAGACCACTGTGTTAGGTGATATTTTGCAGTATACTAACACGGATCCTGCATTGCGTGTAGTGCAATAGCAGAGCTGCAGTGAGTAAAGCCGTGTGATCTCATTGGCAGTGGAGCAGGCTCGCAAGCCACGCAGGGGAAACATTTCTGTCCTGCCACTTTCAAATGCACCAAAATGCCCAGACTGATGTTGCGACACACATGTGTAAGCACAGACACAGGCAGGCCATTACACACACAGTACCACATGCTGACTGACAGATTCTCAAAGATGACCCAGAATTTGAAGCCAAATGCAGGCATTCACAGACTTGCCAAATTCCCAAAAACAATTGCCATGTGACACTAACGAACTTGGATTTCAGGGTATTAGGAGGGGGCGGGCCTATCGCCACTCTCCTTATGGCTAGAGCGGTCAACCTCGAAGCTGGGGACCCGGGTTCAACTCTGAGCAACAACGCTCAACATCCTGTGATTCTGGGCAAATCACTTAATCTCCCCGTGCCTAACAAAAATTAATGTGTCCATCTGTAACGAAACTGGTGCTCATGTAAAGCGCTCTGACACCTGATATCTGCGGGTCTTGTTTGCACTATATAAAAACTCTAAAAAAAATAAAAAAAATGCAAAAGGTCTTGCATTTGCGAGACTGAGCTATTGGCATTGTAAATGACAATGCCTGCTATTTATGTGTTTTGAAAACCTGCAAGCGGTGGGTAAACACGCACTTTGTACTTATAGTCCTTTTTTACAAGAAGCAAAGCTGGTAGTAACTGTTTACGTATCGCTTGCATGTTTTCAAAACACAATTAAAAGGCATTGTCATTTACAATGCCAATAGCTCAAACTCTGGCAAATGAGAGACTTATTCCATGACAAATGTTTGTTACGGATGTAGTTAGATTATAAAGAGCAAAATAAGTTTGGGAAGCACTAGGGACAATTGGCAACAGGGTGCAGTGGGCGGAGTTAATGTCACTAACGAAGCATTGATTGTTCTTCAGGGTGATAACTTACACTTCAAGCTTTTCAACATGTGACTGACAATTCCTCATTGTAGCAAGGAGAGTACATCAAGGAATAAAAATAGCCTTTTCACTCACTCCAAGTGGAGCTATTAGTTTCAGTAACAGCTCACATGTTTAGGTTTTCACCACCCAAAAATACATGCCACTTCGCATCGAAGTAAGGGGATGACTAATAACCTAATAAGCTATGAAACTGGTTTTGGATTTATTGCTCGCAACGAGACTGTGTACGACCGGGAGCACAGATGATTTACTGAGAGACACAATGCCAACTGAAAATCATTAAGTACACTTTAATACGCAGCAAGTACAAACCACAGCAAAAAATATTACAAGCAGTGGCACGTCCCGCGAGTGGTGCGTGTGGCCCCACTGTGAAAGTGAAAGCTAATACAAACAAAAAGTAGCCGCCATTGTTAAAGCTGGCGTCCTGCGAGTGCTATTTACATTAATTAAGCAAAGAGTTCTCTCCAACAGCTGATGAAAGCTGTAGAGTAAGGACACACATAAAAGGTCCAGTCATTATGGGAGGTTACAAAAGGGGAAAAGGAGGTACCAAGCAACCCCGGGCGGCGAACTCTGCTCCACCAGCGGAGTTTGCGGAGTTTTGCCAACTCCGCGCTCTGTTGGGAACGCGGAGTTCAGGAAAAACTCCAACTCCGTGGCGGAGCGGAGTTAGCCCCTGCGCCACGACCCAAACTAAAAAAAAAAAAACACTAACCCGCTCTAGGGCATCTCCGGGCTGCCCTCCTCCTCGCCGTAGTCTCTCCTCCTCGTTGCCGTCCTCGCTGCAAACCCCAACGTTGTACGTCTTGCGTGGTCTGCGCATGCGCAGTCCACGCAAGACGTATAACGTAGGGGTTTGCAACCGGCAACGAGGACGGCAGCGAGGAGGAGAGACCACGGCGAGGAGGAGGGCAGCCCGGAGACGCCAGAGAGCAGGTACGTGGGTTTTTTCCCTTTTTTTAAAATTGGGAGGGGGACTTGAGAGGGTGGAGCGGAGCGGAGTTCCACTGAGTTTTTTTTTTAAACTCCGTGGAACTCCACGGATTGCCACTCCGCGTACTCTGCCCACCCTTAGTACCAAGGAGGGACTACTAAGCCTATTCACGAATGAAAAGCAACCATTTAGAAAGGACAGTAACAGGAGCCAATTGAAAAGATGGGCGGAACATGGGCAGAGCTTCAAGTCCATACCTCAATACAGCATGTCTCGAAGAGGACATCAACTGTGCTCAGGCTCCACACAATGAGCTGGGAACCTGCTCTCTGTAGAGGTTTCCAGCTCCCCTTCCCTGTCACCCTGTGATATCAGCTTCTCACCAGGTGACCTGTGAAAGGAGACGTTATTGTATGACGCACTGTGTGTGAGCGGGCAGGTCTGCATTCACATGGAAACGGATAAGCATGTGCTGCGACATAGGTAGACACACATAAGCACAACAAAACAAACACCCAACTATAGATAGGAACGCTGACAAACAAAAAAGAAGAAAAATGCAGCCATTGAAAAGATAAATAGACATGCTAGCAAAGATAGAGACAAACAGGAATTTATACACACACAGAGACAGGCAGACACACAATCAAACACATACACGGACAAATACACGCACACACAAATACACATGTACACACACAAACACACGCAAATATACACACAAGTACACACAATTACACACACACCTTCCTTGACAGCAACGGCGTAAGATTTCACACACACAAAAGCAGGAGCAGCAAAGTGCAGGCTTTCATCCCTCCCACACCCCATTAAGCACATGTGCTCAGCTGCCCCCGGAGGGGGTGGAAAGACTTATGGAGCAGAGAGGCAGGAGATGGCCCCGGGCTGCTGGCCCCTCCATCTCAGGGAGGCCGGCGCCTCATCCATCAAAGAGTCGTGCTTCCTGGGTAACGCGGCGCCTCGCTGCGCAGACTGGGCCCAGGCCCATCTCTGCTGAGCGGCAGGGACAAGGCTGTGTGTGACTGCGACAGTCTCAAGCCTGACACACAAACACACAGCGGAGCCAGTCCTCCGCGCTCCTCGGTCAACACACAAGGCACAATCCTCTCTGCTCAGGCACCCGCCCTTCAGGGGAACCCTGCACAGCGAGGGTCTGCAAGCAGGGACTGGTATCCATGACAGCCAGCCCCCCCCAGGCTATAGCCAGAAGGGGGTGCTGCCCCTAAAGCAAAGCAGCCTGGAACTACTATTAGGTAAACTAATATAGGGCTTTTCGGCCACACGTGTACGTTTATGGCAGAAAATATATCTATTTAAGCGTGTCCGTAGTTCGTGAGAGGCAGGTGTAAATGAATTTACTACGCAGGATTTGTCCATTCCACGTGCGGTGAGGTTTGAAGTATTACATCCCATGACAAGAAGGCGTTATAAGGCTGGGCTTGACTTGTACATTTCTGAACAGACCAAAGTGTGTGTTTGTGGGAGTTTACAAACTCCAAGGGCATCTTACCTTGAAAAGCGCCAGATATTTACTCCCGTCAGGAAGGGAAGAGGAACAGATCACCTCAAATTTGGTGGAAGTATAGGCGAAGTATTTCTCCATTGGGAACAATGATTACCCAGCAGAGAAAAAAACCAGAAACAGATGCGAGTTTGTTCATGCAGCTGCCCTTCCCCATTAAGCTGAAATGGAGTATTGGAATGCTCAGACTCCCTCAGCCACAATGGACGGCTCTGGGCCAATAATGACTTATGCGACAGGTCAGGTGAGGACCAAATTATACAGCAGGGTTTAATAAATTATGCAGCATAATGCAGCACATTTTGTGATAGCATTACTTCATTACTTTGTCATTTTTACACGTGCAAACAAAGGTTTCAGCTACTTAGGACCAGTCGACACTCAAACGTAGGAATCAGCAACAGAAAGGTGAGCACTCAACCTTTGCCAAGGGCCCTTACAGTGTTGCAGTGTTTTTTGTAACTTTTGATCCGTTTGAGATTAAAATCTTTTTTTTGTTAAAATCTGCAGATTATGCATCAGAAGATGGATTATATGGCAATTGAGGCAAATCCATAATTATGCAGAAAACGCAAACTCGCATAATTTCAGTGGCCTCGGGGATACCTGACCTCTGTCCACCCTTCCCTCATAGTAACCACCTACTGCGTTTCTGCCACTTCTTGTTGAGTGCTCACTCAGTCAGTTGACCTCAGCGAGGCTATTGTTGGCCACTCGCACATCCGTATGCAATTGCGATACAAGTAATGTGCTACTGCATTAAGAGCTGCGCCAATCGCGTTGCTTTCACAACACTTTTGGAATCCTGCGGTACGCAGAGCTTGGCACAGAATTTACCTGTAGCATCGTGTTAGCACCCTTGTTAGGCGCATACATAATCTATCCATTTAGCATTAATTGAAACGTATTCAAATTTTCTGCAAGGTCTTTGCAGAATTAACTTCCAGGAAAAAATATGATACATCTTTTTACAATGAGGTCATTTCAAAACTGAAGGAGCCTAGGGTGCAATTTTGGGGCATTAATAACATGTCAATTTGTAAAAAATAATAATAATAAGTCTCAGGGCTCAATGTTTTGTTCAGAAGCCAGTGTCTGGCTACATTAAATTACGTTTACAGTAATAACTTATTAATGGTTGTGTTGCACAAGTTACTAACTTGTGTAACGATATATCTGTAAGAGACAGTAGTTAGTGACAGATTCCTTACCTTAGAATATCCCCCAGGCGTCAGGCTGGACCCGGAAAGTTTTTGCGTAGCAGTACCCTTGCGCGTCGGTAGGCGGCGTCGTGTGGCTCCGCGTCCGTCGTCGGCGTCATGATCGCCGGGATGACGTCGCGGGCAGTACTTAGACGCCGCCCCTGCGCGCTGACGTCAGTTCTGTACACGACTTTCCGCGCCAGGAACGCAGAGCCATGCAAGAAGCTGACATAGGTGTCTGAAAAATACTAGGGCCCTGAAAGGGATGTCCTTAACCCTAGAAATCAGTTTGCAGTACGGGGAGGATGGGTGGGGCGGTAAGGAATCTGTCACTAACTACTGTCTCTTACAGATATATCGTTACACAAGTTAGTAACTTGTGCATCTGAAAGAGACACGTTAGTGACAGATTCCTTACCTTAGAATAGATAACCCAGCAATACCAACCCCGGTGGTGGGTCTGCGAACAAAGATCAGACAAGGAAGTCCCGGAGGACAGAACGGCCAAAGAAGCCGTCCCCCCGGACCTGACTGTCAAGGCAGTAATGCTTTGTAAATGTGTGCAGCGAGGCCCACGTAGCTGCCTGACAGATATCCTGCAGCGGAACACCGCGGCCTAAAGCCGTGGTAGCAGCCGTGGTAGCAGCCGTTGCCCTGGTGGAATGGGCACGCAGCCCAACAGGAGGCTCCTTCTTAGCCAAAGAATAGCAGGCTTTGATACACAAGGTTACCCAGCGGGAGATGGTTCTCTTGTGCACCGCCCGACCTTTTTTGGCGCCCACGTAGCCAACAAAGAGCTGGTCATCCACCCGGAAGTGTTGTGTGCGGTTGATATAAAAGGAAAGCGCACGTTTTGGGTCCAGACGGTGGAGCCTCTCTTCCTCTCTGGAAGGATGCGGAGGCGGAAAGAAGGTGGGCAAAGTGATGGTCTGCCCAATGTGGAAGGCAGTAACCACCTTTGGCAAGAAGGACGGACGCGTCCTAAGAACAACCTTGTCTGGATGGACAGACAGAAAGGGAGGTTTGCATGATAGAGCCTGGAGCTCACTCACCCGCCGAGCGGAGGTGATGGCCACCAGAAAGGCTGTCGTCAGAGTCAGAAGACGAAGAGGACAGTTATGTAGAGGCTCAAAGGGAGCGCACATGAGAAAGGTAAGAACCAAGTTCAAGTCCCACTGAGGCATCACAAACGGAACAGGAGGGAAGAGGTGTGTAATGCCTTTTAGGAACCTGTTAACAACAGGGGACTTGAAAAGGGAGGGCTGATCAGGAAGCCTGAGGAAGGCCGAGATGGCACAAAGATAGCCCTTGATGGTACCCAGGGCAGAACCCTGTTGGGCCAGAGAAAGAAGGAACAGAAGAACCTCAGAAAGAGGGGCAGAGCGGGGATTCACAGCCTTTGCTGTGCACCATGCCACAAACTTGTTCCACCTGCAGGCGTATACCACCTTAGTGGAGGGACGCCTGGCTGCCAGAATCACATCACAAACTTCGGGAGGCAAGTCGAAAGGAATCAACTGCCGCCGCTCAATCTCCACACAAGCAGGTGGAGGCTGGACAGGTTCGGGTGGAGGACCGTCCCCTGCTGCTGCGACAGAAGATCCTCCTGAAGAGGCAGACCGATCGGGGGATCGACGCTCATACTGAGTAGCTCGGGATACCAAACTCTTCGAGCCCAGTCCGGAGCCACAAGGATGACTTGGGCCCGGTCGCGCCGAATCTTCTTCAACACTCTGGGTAGAAGTGGTATAGGCGGAAAGGCGTACAACAGACCGCAACTCCACTCGCGACGAAAAGCGTCGCCGAGCGAGTGCCGCCTTGGAAATTCCAACGCGCAGAACTGATGACATTGCGCGTTCTCTTCGGTGGCGAATAGATCTAACCAAGGCTCTCCCCACTGCAGAAAGAGTCTTTGCGCCACTTCCGAGTGAAGACGCCATTCGTGATCCATCATGCACCTGCGGCTGAGTTCGTCCGCCCTGGCGTTCAGGGATCCTGCCAGGTGTTGAACCATCAGGAACATGCCCTGATGTTCCAGCCATGTCCAGAGGCGCAGAGCCTCCTGACAGAGGGTCCACGACCCCACCCCGCCTTGTTTGTTGCAGTACCACATGGCGGTGGTGTTGTCTGTGAACACCTGCACTACCTTCCCTTTGACAGAGGGAAGGAATGCCTTGAGTGCAAGTCGGATCGCCCGGAGCTCCAGAATGTTGATATGGAGCCGGGACTCCGCCGGAGACCAGAGGCCTCTGATCTCCGCCTCTCCCATGTGACCGCCCCATCCCAGAAGGGACGCGTCCGTCACAACTGTGTGCTCTGGCTGGGGAAGGGAGAGGGATCTGCCCATGACCCATTGCCGGTTCGAGAGCCACCACTGCAACTGTTTTGCAGTCCCCTCCGAGATCTGGATGTGATCGGACAGGTTGCCCTGGTGCTGCGCCCACTGGAACTTCAGGTCCCACTGCAGAGCCCGCATATGCCATCTGGCATGATCGACCAGCAGGATGCAGGAGGCCATGAGGCCCAGCAGCCTCAGGGTCATCCGTACCGAAACCCAGGATAAAGGCTGAAAGATCGGAATCATAGCCTGAATATCCCGGACTCGCCGTTCGGGAGGATAGGCCCGAAACTGCGTCGTGTCCAGAACTGCTCCGATGAAAAGGAGCTGTGGAGAAGGAATCAGATGCGACTTCGGCACATTGATGGAGAACCCCAGCGAGTGCAGGAGTTCGGCCGTAGTCTGGAGGTGGGAGACGACTGCCTGGGACGAGCCCGCCTTCAGCAGCCAGTCGTCGAGGTAGGGGAAGACTGGAACCCCTGCCCGGCGCAGATGAGCTGCGACCACCGCCATCACTTTCGTGAACACCCGAGGGGCACTTGTAAGGCCAAAGGGGAGCACAGTGAACTGAAAATGCTCTAGGCCTACCGTGAACCGCAGGTAATGCCGGTGGGCCGGCAGGACGGGGATGTGAAAATAAGCGTCCTGCAAGTCCAACGCTACCAACCAGTCTCCAGGGTCGAGGGCAGTCAAGACCTGAGCTAGGGTGAGCATCTTGAACTTCTCCTTCCGGAGGAAGCGATTGACGTTCCGGAGGTCTAAGATAGGACGCATGTCCTCCTTGTCCCTTTTGGGCACCAGAAAGTAGTGGGAGTAGCAACCACGTCCTACTTCTGGGGTCGGAACATGCTCGATGGCCCTCTTGGCCAAGAGGGCCGTGACTTCCTTCTGCAGAAGCACCAAGTGATCCCCTGACATGCGGTGGAATGGAGGTGGCATGGCTGGGGGGTGGTCTCGAAGGGAGGGAGTAGCCCCTTCGGACAATGTCCAAGACCCACCTGTCCGAGGTGATGGCACGCCAGTGGTGAAGGTGATGGCGGACCCTTCCCCCTACTGGCGTGCTGTGCACCTGAAAAGAAGGACTAGGAGGGCTTGGAGGCCGTGGACGGGGCGGAGTTGGTGGCCTGACCCGCACGCTGGTTGCCCGACCCGCCACGGCGGGAGCCACGTCCTCGGCCACGCGAAGACGCTTGCTGCGCGGCCCGGTGGCTGGGCAGCGGACGTGACTGGGCGCCCCTTCCGTGGCCACGAAAGGGGCGAAAAGCAGAGGTTAGCGGAGGGCGCACAACAGAAAGGCCCAGGGACTTGGCAGTAGCCGGTGAGTCCTTAAACGCTCCAGCGCATGGTCTGCTTTGGAACCAAAAAGACCGACTCCATCAAAGGGCATGTCCATGAGTGTATTCTGGACATCACCCGAGAAACCAGTTGTTCTCAGCCAGGCGTGGCGACGCAGCGCCACCGTCGTTGCAAGCGATCTACCCAGCGAGTCGGCGGTATCAAGGCCACAACGTATGGTGTACTTTGCCGCATCCCTACCTTCCGCAATGGTGCGGGTAAGCAGTGTCTGGACCTCCTCAGAACACTGGGGCAAAACGGCCGCCAGCGAATCCCACAGAGAGTGGGAATATCGGCCCAAAAGGCAAGCGGTGTTGACTGACCGCAAGCCAGCACTGGAGGAAGAAAAGGCCTTCTTCCCAAATTGGTCCAGGCGTTTTGATTCCCTATCCGGAGGGGCGGTAGGGAAGGCGGTTTGGGAGGCAGAGGCTTGGACAACCAAGCTCTCGGGGGTGGGACGTTGAGAGAGAAACAAGGGGTCGCCCGGAGCAGGGCGATGCCGTCGGGCCACGTTCCTATCCACAGGAGCCCCTGTGGTGGGCTTGGACCAGGTGCCCAAAAGAACGTCAGACAGTGCATCATTAAACGGCAGCAATGGCTCCGAGGAGGTAGCTGCCGGCTGAAGCACTTCCGTCAGGAGGTTAGTCCTGACAGGCACAGTAGGCAATTGGAGGTGCAAGGCTCCAGCTGCTCTACGCAACACCGTTGCGAAATTTGCTCCCTCCTCCATAGCCACGGAAGGAGGAGACAGCATGCCAGAGTCAGGAGAAGTGTCCAGACCACTGGCATCCCCAAGTTCCTCTGCCCAGTCCTGATCATACTCACACTGCTGTGTGAGAGGGTCTTCCGACCTCCCAGCTCTCCTGGTCCTCCTCTGGCTCAAAATATGGAGGAGGAGGGACATCTGGGACCCAAGGTCTCATCGGCGCCGGGGCCGGCGTCGAGCGACGTCGGTCCGGCTCCATGTCCGGAACCGGAGAGAACCGGGGAACGACGCCGCCCGGAGACCCGGGCGGCGTCAGGAATGGCACCGGGGACATCGGCGCCGGCGGAGGCGTGGTTAGGTCAACCGGCGTCGATCGGGGTTGCGGTACCACTGGAGCCGGGATCGAGGCCGGGGCCGAGGCCGGGATCAAGGCTGGCGGAACGGGCGACGCCGGGACCGGAGTCGTCGGCGACGCCGGAGCAACCCCATCAGGGCCCGCGGGCCCGAAGGCGCACCGGAGGGACCTTGAGGCCCGAAGAGGCGGGCCATGGCCGACAGGAATTCCTGTATTTGGGCCGGAGTCGCCCCCGAACCCGGAAAGGACGGGTAATACGGGGGCGGCTCCACAGGCACGTCCGGGGCCGCGGGGACGGTGCCGACAGGGGCCTCAGTTGAGTCGCGAGACCGGCGAGGCGAAGTCTTAGAGCGATGATGCTTCTTAGACTTTTTGTGCTTCGACTTACCCGAGGAGTGTGAAGACTTGGACTCCGACGACCAGCGGGGGCTCCGCGACCGGCCCCTCGACCTCTCACGGGACCGGGGCTTGGTGCGGCGCGGAGCCGACTGCCGGACCTCGAGGAGCTTTCGAGACCGCTCTCGCAAAGCCTTCGGGTGTAAGGCCCGGCAGTCAGGGCACGACTTTGTGTCGTGGTCTCGGCCGAGACAGTAGAGACACTCTAAGTGCGGGTCTGTGATCGACATCATTCGACCACAGACGTGGCTTGGCTTGAAGCCGGGCATCCCTACCGACACCTAGGAGTCGAGATGACTCGAAAAGAAACAGTGAAAAAATCACCAAAAATGTTGTCAAAAATTGACTAGGGCACTGCTCTTCCCGGATCTGCGCTTACTGGCGCGGAAAAAAGAAGAACTGACGTCAGCGCGCAGGGGCGGCGTCTAAGTACTGCCCGCGACATCATCCCGGCGATCACAATGCCGACGACGGACGCGGAGCCGCACGACGCCGCCTACCGATGCGCAAGGGTACTGCTACGCAAAAACTTTCCGGATCCAGCCTGACGCCTGGGGATATTCTAAGGTAAGGAATCTGTCACTAACGTGTCTCTTTCAGATATTACGTCACAGTGTCTTTTGCTAAAGCCATCACAGTGTTAAATGTGCTTTCCTGCGCACACTAGAACTCTCTTTAAACATGTAGTTAAAGAGATTCTCATTTCCAGATTTCTTTCACCGTCCTTCCTTTTCCCCATACTTCCTAATAATGAGTCTATAAGGACATATTTATGGGCCTCTGCTTGTGCAGTTTTCGGACAAAGTTCAAAACTGAAGAGTAGGGGTGTTTGTGACTAGAAGCACCCTAGAATGGAAGAAATTGTTACATCCGAGCTGATAGCAGAGTCAAGAAGTTACTGAAGACTCTGGGATATCAACGATGGAAGAAGTGCTCCTCACGCTGCTGGCCGACACGTTCCAACCACTGTACTCAGTGCATGGCTGGCTGTCCGTGGATCGTGGACATCCCTGGGGTCGAGATGCTCACGGGCGCCCGTCACAACGGAACTCATGAATCCAGCATGGAAAGGGGGATGTCAAACTTGGTCATCTTCTTCATTACCAAACTAAAGCCATTTCTT
The DNA here is from genome assembly GCA_963921515.1 of Calotriton arnoldi. Taxonomy (NCBI): domain Eukaryota; kingdom Metazoa; phylum Chordata; class Amphibia; order Caudata; family Salamandridae; genus Calotriton; species Calotriton arnoldi. The sequence continues at coordinate 5,880,602 of CAWUFW010000013.1, read as the reverse complement.
TCTGAGATGGCTTGTAGACAAGCCTTAGCCTGCTCTTCCCAAGATGGTAGTCTCTCCATAGTATGTTATTCAAGGTCCCCAATCTAAGATGAAGTGATGTCCTTCCTGTGTTTGTTCTGTATTTGTAGGCTGGATTCCAATTTTTGTCCACAAATCTGCATCCAAAAGGTCTGACGCCTCAGAGGAAGCTCTGTCCACTTGCAATTATCTTGCCCTTATGATGCAAATTTGCCATCAGCCTCATTTTTGTATAGTCTCGTAGGACCCCTTTGTGACTTGCAATATTCAAAGGTGGGCCTTTGTCCTGAGTGGCACAATGGGCAAAAAAACAATGGGTTGGAATGCAATTCTGAGTGTTTGCCAGTGGTTTAGACTATTTTTAAGCATTGCTCCCAACACCGTTGGTGTGTTCAATATTCTGGGAGCAACTTATCTCATATAATACCTGATTATCCTTAATGTAGTTTCGATTTTCCACATGACAATTATTGTGGTGAATATTGAAGGAAGTGACCCGATTAGGGTCACCCGGGTCAGTCGCGACCACCTCTCAGCCTTCCAAACAAATGAAGAGTCGGACAGACAGTAGAGAATACAAACCAAAGTTATTTATTAGTCATACACTCGAGCGGAGTCCAGTCTGACCAGCCTCCTTGGATTGCTGCAGAGGGACTGACCCCCGCCAACATGGTAATACATAATTTACATTTCCAGTACCCCTAAGGACACGCCCAGACTGGAATTTTCCAGTTAGTAGCTGGTGAACAAAGGAGACACAGAAGGATGAGCTGCAATCCTGAGACCGGGTGCATGCTATCTCAGTTTCAAAGTTACTCTGCCCATGCCCGCCACTCTGAGGGTGGGAGCAGGCCTATCTAACGGGAAAGATAAGTAATGACAAAACAGTCTAATCATCAGTGCAGTGAAGCTCAACCTTGGAGAAATAAAAAAAATATCGAGACTACTTACTGCTGAGGCAAACAGAATGAGACAGAAGTTTAGTTTCGATCATGGTACAAAATGGCGGCTGAATACAAAATGGTGCCGCAAATGCTAACTTAAATCGTACAATGCAAAGAGAAGTCGACCAAAAACATTTTCCATTCCAACAGAGCCTTCTTTTAGCATTTGCTAACACATTTCGCTACTGTCTAAAAGCAAATAACTCCTTGCATATCATGAAAACTACTGCTACATGTTAATACACGCATTATCAATATTCAAAAATGCCTTCGTCTATTGCCATTAGGTCTTGGATACCCTGCATCATCATTGCCGTTGTCTTAGGGTCATGTACTGGAACCTTCGGTTTGGGTGTCAGTGTTTTTACACAGTAAACACAGCAAGCAGGAAGACAATGTATGCAAAAGCAACAGGTGAAAATGATGCCAGCAATTGCGACTAGGAAGATAACAATCTTCCATCCCCAGGACGCGAATAGACCCCAGAACCATCCAGAGAGAGTCCATGTACCATTTTCTTGGTGGATGTCAGATGCGAGCCTATGCAACTTCTGGATGGCAGCATATACATTAGGGGCGTGGTCTGGGATGTACAACTGCTGCCAATGACGCGACAGGCCCCTCCCCGGTCAGCAAGGATGACGTCTAACACCATCCTGTTACGTAAAGCAACGAGCCTCGTAGCCTGAAGCTCAGCTGTAATATTTGTCAAAATCCCTGCTGTGGTATTAATGACCCCTTCCACAACTCTTGTGAGTCGACGAATGTTAAGGCTATTGGACATAGGGCTCAAGTAGGGTATGATACCCTTCATGGCATCCGTAAACTGCTGCAGAGTGGTGTCTGTCTGATCTTCATCTTCTGTATTAATAACTCTTCTAACTCGGGGCAAGTGTGTACTCCTACGCCACAATCGATGGTCCTTATGGTAATTGGACGGTGCTATGTACACTGGGGGAAGAAGGAAAGAGAGGTAACAGGTACCTGACCATCTCCTAGGAAGCCAAACAAAAGCTTGAGACCCACAAACAAAGTAGACATTATGCGGTGGGAGCAAGGGCGGACTACTAGTCGTACTTAGCGTATATGTGTAATTGCAATTACTCTCTCCCAATTTTACCTTCCCTATTCCCTGGACACAAAACCCAGCTGTCGTGTTAACTACTGACACCGGCATCGCCTCATCCTTAGTAATATTGCGTATCTGGAAGGATCAGAAATATTCAGTGGCATTAAACCCTTGAAAATCCAACATTTCATTTCGAAGCCATGTTTCGTTCTTTACCTTTTCATATATATTCATACAAGCTGTTGGGGACAATGTATTCAGGGTCCCTTGCCCTTCTGACCTCGTGGGAGCAAACCCCTGATGGAAACGTATATATTCTATCACTGTACGAGAGTCAGCAGATGTCATGTTCATAGCAGAAGAATGAAAATGATGATGCACCATAGTAAACAGTTCAAACCATCCCTCGCAACTCCCCTGATAGGATATTGGCATTGATAACAAAACATCACTCTTATGCGTAACTGAAGGGAGTAAGCCGCAGATCCAACAATTAGTAGCATTGGACGTGTCGTGGGCCTGGTGCAGCATTTACAAAATTACATTGTCTACATATGTTTTTCGATGTTCCCCTTTATGAGGGGCCAGAGTAACAAACACATGTTCAGAGGGGGCACGCGTTGTACCAACCAAGGAATGTACTGGATATTTCCCCTCCAGGAACCATGCTATACTAAGGACTGTTATTAGGGAAATCACGACAATCACTACAAAAACTATTTTACTCTTTGTGGACCAAGCAGACCAACTAGATCCATCCCGCTCTAAACGCGGTGCCGCAAATGGCTGCTCTTCCTCAGTAATGGGTCGACCAGATGGGTACATTTTAATAAGAGGAAAGGAAATGCAATAGGGCTGATGGCAAGATGACAAAAAGGGGCAAATGTTCCCAGTGTCCGTCAGAGCCTCACTGGTAGACTCCTATTGTTCATCAACGTTGGCGCTATTGAGCACCGGCGGTGGAGCTATGCGATCCCAGCCCATAAGGAAATCCCACGTCGCTCAGGATAAGGTACTTCTCTCCAGGGAAGCACGTTTGGTCTATCCTGTCCAATGTCCGAACAATGCACCAATCTCGCCTCTCCCTAAACTACCGTTGGTACCACAGGCAAGGTACACCCTATTTCTTACAGTCCATCCCTACTAATCTGACTTCTCCTTTGGTGCAGCGTTCCTCCATCGGGCGCAAATTGTACCTAGCTACTCCAGGCACAGAAGGGTCAGTAAAAAGGGGATCAGAAACAGAGGGACCAGTGGAAAGGGGCTCTTCAACAGCCTTGATCTCTGGGGGCACTGCCACATTTAGTACCTCATCGTTCTTGGCTTCCGTTTGGGTCCAGGTGAGTCGGGCATCCGAAAAGGGGACAAACCGTGGGACCTGCTCCCACTCCGAGTCCCCTATTCCTTCAGCGACACATTGGTCACAGGGTAGGGGTAGAGGCACTCTGCGGCAGTGTTGGGTATGACTCCAGTTCTTTCGGCCGGTGACCTTCATGGCTGTGCGGGTGGCAAGGAGCACCTGGACCGGCCCCTTCCACCTCGGCTCCAAACTTGGTTTCCTCTGAAAATGGCGAACAAGGACAAAATCTCCGGGCCGAATATCATTTATTTTTTTTATTTTTTATTTATTTGAGTTTTATATAGCGCTGGCTAGACCCGGAGGTATCAGAGCGCTTTACATAAGGCTCCACAAAATTACATCAGTTACAAGTTACATCAGTTACAAGAAAACATTTCAAGAGCGTCGGAAGATTAAATAAATGGAGCTGAGAAGGGAAAGGGGGTGGGGTAAAGGTGTAGGAGGGAGAAAGGATGGAGATAGGATGGATGGAGAGACGAAGGAGAGTCTGCCCAAAGTCCGGCTGGGTAGGTGACGGCCGAGGGGAAGTCCACAGCCCATCTCCTCTATAGCTATCAGGTAGCTCCACCGGGCATCAGTCAAGCGGCTAGGTCTCAATGAGAAAACAATTAGAGAGCAAAGAGGAGGGATAAATGGAGCATAAAGGAGAAAGTGGGTGGAGTAAAGGGGTAGGAGGGAGAGTACGATGGAGAGACGCAGTAAGGTCTGCCCAATGTCCGGCTGGGTAGGTGACGGCCGAAGGGTAGTCCACAGCCCATCTCCTCTATAGCTATCAAGTAGCTCCACCGGGCATCGGCCAAAAAGCTAGGTCTCAACGGTCAGAGGTAGGTTCACAGATTCGGTATCCTGAAGGGTAGGCCGGATGGGGGATGTGATCGAGGTCTGGTCGAAGTCCGGTTTTTTCTCAGAGGAGTAGCAGGACGAGGTAGGGAACACTGTGGCAGCCATCTTGGGGTCAGGCAAGGGATTCTGACCTTGGAGTTAGAAACAGCCGGTTCCCATTTTAGTCTTTCGCTCGAGGGGAGGGGGTGTTTGTTGTGCAATGGAGCATGCTTGAAGCCGGAGTCAGTGTCCGCTTGCCTCCCGAGGAGGAGAGTATTTCTGCGTTATAGCTGCCACGGGGAGAGACATACGCCATAATAGGATGAGGCGGGGGACCTCTAGTATCCCACTCGGTTGCTTGTGACGCTAAACGAGGACTTCCCTTGAGGCCTGAGCTGTTGCTGCTATTTCAAACAAATAGGCTGAGAATTAAATGATTGTCTCCACATGTCCCCACTGCTGTGCTAGTTGATAAGATAACCCCAGCAGGAACATAGAACCTTAGTGCTGCCAGGCAGATTCCTACCAGGCCACATCCCAGGTGGGCCAGGGGTATAGTCCAACCTTTCTTTCACATCATAGACTAAATGGAGACTAAAAGTGCTTTATTGCAGCTCGACCCTTCCAAGATGGCCGCCCCCACAATATAGTCAGCGATATGCCCTGGCCCCTCGGGTACTTATGGAAGTGCGTCTTGGATCTGTTAGTGAATAGAACGCAGACTTTTAGTTAACTCATACAGATAGTCCACTAATAGAGGATATTCAATTTCCGAAAAGCGACGAGGTCGTGGGACGCCCCAAACATTTGCTGGGCACCCAAACACGACCTCGTAGGGTGACCGTCCTGTCCTAGAATGAGCCGTGGCTCTCGTAGACAAAAGGGCAAATGGTAAAGCATCTGGCCACTGCAACCCCATGCTCTCCTGAATCTTTGCTAGTTTCAGTTTGAGAGTACCATTGTACTTCTCAACCAAGCCTGCTGACTGGGGGTGATGTGTGGCATGAACTTTCTGTTGGATATTCAGTCCCTCACACACTAGTTGGATAACTTTCGCATTGAAGTGACTTCCATTGTCACTCCAAATCAAACGGGGCAAGCCGAAACGAGGAAAGAACTCCTTGAGGAGCACCTTTGCAGTCGCTATGGCTGTGTTTTCTTTGGTGGGGTAAGCCTCAACCCATTTACTGAATGCACAAACTACCACTAACACATATTTCAAATTATTGACTTGATCCATCTCAATGTAGTCCATTTGGAGGACCTCAAAAGGGTAAGTGGGAGGTGCAAAATTACCAGGTGGTGTAGGGATACCTTTCCCAGGATTATGCATCATGCACACCATATAATATTTGACCAAATGGGCGGCCGTCTGTGGGATATTGTCATTCTGCCATACAGGATCTAACAATTTACAGATACCTTTTGCACTGATATGGGCTGGCCCGTGCGCCATAGTGACTACGGGGAGAACGTATGCATCTGGTAACATCCATCGCTGTTTCCCTGACTTATCCGTCCAACACCCTTCCTCATCCAAACGTGCTGTGCTTTCCTGCCATACTGCTAACTCCTCAATCGTTGCCTCACTCTGAATCTCCTTAACATTTGCCACTGTATCCTCAAACATAGTAACCTCGGGCACCCACCTAGCTGGATCTGCTACAAACATCCTTTTCATCTTTGTTTGGGCTGTCTCCTTAGCTGTCTGGTCTGCAAATGCATTCCTTCTACCCACATCATCAGTTATTGCCTTGTGGGCGCTACATTTTATTATCGCTAATTTCTTGGGGAGTGTCAGGGCAGACAAAAGCCTATGCATAAGAGGGCCATTCTGTAACTTCATCCCATGGGCAGTGAGAAACCCCCTCTCTGCCCAGAGTTGTCCAAAATGATGGGTCACTCCAAAGCGTACTGGCTGTCAGTATAAATATTGACAGCCAGTCCCTCACTCAACTCGCAAACTCGGATAAGGGCAACGAGCTCTGCAGCTTGGGCAGACTGGTAGGGAACTTGTGACGTCTCAACTACTGTGTGTAGTGTTGTGATTGCATATGCAGCTGTTGTAGTGCCATCTGGTAGCTTAAAACAAGAGCCATCAACATATAATTCCCCTTGGGGGTCAGATAAGGGAACATCAGTCAGGCCTACCCGTCCCTTCGTCTCTTCCTCCGCCCGAAAAATACAATCATGTATATCAATTTCCTCACTCTCAGAAGGGAGGGGTAGCAACGTGGCTGGGCTTAGAGTGGCACATCTTTTAATCGTGACATGTGGTGCAAAGAGAGTCAATTCATAGCCAGTCAGACGTGCACTGGTGAGATGCTGTGTCTTAGTTTTATTGAAAAGTGTATCCACAGCATGGGGTACCATGACGGTGAGGTCGGTATCAGGTACGAGCCCAGCCGATTGCCTTATAGAGATGGTCACTGCCACGACCGCTCTTAGACAGCTCGGGAGGGCTCTTGAAACAGGGTCAAGAAGAGCAAAAAAATAAGTACACAGCCGTTGCTTACCTCCAAAGGCCTGTGTTAAAACAGAGAGCGCGCAACCAGCCGCTTCGTGTACGTACAGCACGAACGGCTTCGCATAATCTGGCGTACCAAGCACAGGCGCAGAGCAAAGCGCAACTTTTAATTGCTCAAAAGACTGCTGACATTCAGGCATCCAAGGCAGGGGTTCATGCACATCTTTAGTGGTTAGTGCGAGCAGGGGTTTTGTTAGTAACGAATAATTAGGGATCCATTGGCGACAGTAGGAAGTAATGCCAATAAAAGCGCGCACAGCCCTCTGAGTTTTAGGGATAGGCATTTTAACAATGGTGCTGATGCGCTATGGGGTCAATCTTCTACCCTCCTTTGACAGTAGGTGACATAAATAGGTGACCTCCTGTCGACAATATTGAAATTTAGAAAGGGACACTTTATGTCCGTGGTGAGCCCAATGCAGCAACAACTTAACCGTACTGTCTTTGCATCCATTTTCAGTGTCAGAAGCAATAAGGATATCATTCACATATTGAAGCAATACATTACCTGAGGAAAGCGTGAGGGAGTCCAATTGGGCTTTCAAGGCTTGGCTATATAAGCACTAGGGCTCTCAGTATAGCCCTGAGGAGCTCGACAGAATCTAAAGCTTCTGCCAGCTAGGGTAAAACCGAACAAGTGCCTGCTGTCGGGATGGATCGGGATACTAAAAAATGCATTCTTCAAATCAATGACAGAAAAGTATTTAGCAGAGGAAGGAATCATTGTCAGAAGGGCAGTAATGTCAGGGACCACTGGGAACTGAGGAACTACTATCTTATTAACTGTGCGCAAGTCAATTACAAAATGATAAACATCAGAGTGGTCATCAGAGTACCCCGAAGGTGCCCTCTTAAGAATGGGAAGAATAGGGCTATTACAAACATTTGCAGTCGTCTCTTCAACAACTCTCGACTCAATCAAGTCTTGTATAATCCGCAACAAAGCTCGCTCCCCTGCTTGCGGTATTTTGTACTGGGGAATACGAGGCAAAACGGCATTGTCTTTAACTTTAATGGAAACTGGGGGAATCTGCAATAGTCCTACGTCCGTGTCACCTGTTGCCCACAACTTGGGCGGCACATCCTTAAATTCAGCAGGGAGGGGTGCATCTTTGGACAGATACTGCTTAGAGCTGACCACATTCGGACCCATTGTCATGTAAACACCTTCCGGGGAACAATAAATGGTTGCATGCAACTTCTTTAATAAATCTAAGCCCATCAAATTCTCTCCGCAATTAGAGGTCAACAAAAATGGCGAATCCACAGTAACAGGACCTATAGTCAATGTGAGAGGTTTGGAAATGGGGCTTACAACCGGTACACCAGAAAATCCTACTGAAACATTATTATGGCCAGACAGAGCTGCCCCGGGGACCAGTGAACGGGAAATAGAGCTATTCATAGCACCTGTATCTACCAAAGATTCCTTAGTTGAGCCATGCAAATCTGCAGTAACGTAAGGACCACGCTGATCTACAGGTATCTGAACTGGTCCCTCACCCTGTCCCTGGCTGTCCTAGCTGTGAGACAGCCCTGTCATCTCATCCAGATTGTAGTCATCGTGGTAGTACTGTTTGCCCCTAGGGTCGTCAAAGTAGTTCTGGTCAGTGAGACCCTTCGATGTCCCAACAGCCTGAACCCTGTCCTGGCCACCGTCTCCGCGATCCCGTCCATGAGACCCTCGTCCCCTCGGGACCGCCACCTTTTGCAAAAGCACAGGACACTCGCTGCGCCAGTGTCCCTCCTCTTTACAGTATGTACACTGATTCGGTCCTACAGGCTGCTAGTACGCGGAAGCTGTCGGTCCGGACCACCACGTCCTCTACCATTCCCTCGAGAATGTTGCAATAACACCTTCGTCTTCAATTCTTTGTGCTTTTTCTCCACCTTCTCCTCATTTTCCCTGTTTTCATAATACTGTGCCATGCTCAATATTACAGAAGGGGAGGAGGTAGTCCAAGTGCTCTCCGAAGCCTGCAACCGAGTCCCGATCTCAGGAAGCAGGTTCGTAACAAATCTGTTAACGAACAATCGGACACCCCACTCCACCGACCAATCCTGTCCGCTAAAATCCAGAAACACACCCTCAAATCGAGTGAAAAAATCAGACACACTTTCATCTTTCTTCTGAGGACATGCCGTTAACTTGTCCCAATCTACCCTTCTTGGTGGAATAAGAGAATGCATATAGGTAATCATTCGGCCAGGCAAAGCTAGTATTTCGGCCTTAGGCTTCTCACCAGGCTTCCTCTCCTGGTCCCACGCCTTAGTCTGAACCCAGGTACCACCCAATTCTGCAACATGGTCCTGTGTGTGTACCTGCCTCCAAATATCAATGGGTACCAGTAAACCAAAGAACATTTCAATATCTGCAAGCGTCATCACTGTTGATGAAGCGGCAACTGTCAATTCCTTATAATATGCAGTAGGATTTTTCCTAGGGTCGGGTAACTGAGTCTTAAGGGACAAAACCTCACTCCTCTTCCATGGAGTATAAACCCATTGTTCCTGGAACCGGGCCTCTACCCGGGGTCTAGTAACAATGTTATGATGGTCCCGTAGCTCTGGTATTTCAGGGTGATATATGGGATGGACTTCCCTCATCGGAAACTGGGATACTGTCTTCGGGCTCTTCTCAAGCAGCCTACCTCGATAAGCGACCAGCGTTGCAACATTACCAAAGACCTTACTAGGTGCCATATCAGCAGCATACACATTGTCCCTAATATCATAAATAATCTGGGGTGCGGCATCATTGAAACACAGTTCCCACAGTCCAATCAAAGTAGCCGACATGTGCTTAAGGGCATGCTGCTGCACAAATGGCTCATAATCTTTCATCACACTCCACACATCCTCCACACTGTAAATGGGGTGACGAGCCCACTGAGCGGCCTGATTGGCTACCACCTTCTTCTCTTCATCTCGCACATCAGATCGTATCAATATCCGCCCCAGTCGCTCCCTAGCTGTCGCCCAGTCTCCATCCCCCTATTCTTCATACAGGCTTTGTGCTAATCAGTACCGTCGGGGAATGAAGGAAAAGGGAAGGAGTAGTAACAGAGGGAATGGGCACCTATGTCGCTAATGGCTGTGTCGTAGGTGTAAGAGCTGGAGAGAGAGATGTCGAAACAATAGGCATAGCAGGAAGTCTCGCGGTCATCGCAGGCGCAGAAGGCGAAGCCAAAGAAAGGACAGAAGGCGCGGTGGCCAAAGCAGCTGGATCAATAACAGAAGAAACAGAAACAGCAGAGGCAGAAAAGACAGACAATTGAGGCTGTGGGATGGCAGGATATATTTTCTGCAGGGCGTATGGGGGTGGAGGTCGAGCATCTAACAAATCCTAAACAAATGTATCATGTTCTTCTCGAGCAACATAAGACTTTTCACACTGCCATTGAAACTTCCTATAAGCACACTCTATCCCTTTCTCTGTTTTCTCTCTATCATACTCTACAGCTTTCTGAGTCACTGTCTGCATTTTTTCCTTCTGGGCCTCCTTCTCTGCTTTCATTCGTCTCTGTTTAGGTTCCTTTTGCCATGTCCTGAGGGAATCAAACATCGACTGCCTACTTCTTTTCGCAAACAATTTATCCTGTAGAAAATTAATTTTCTGTTCATTAAAAGTGCCTGTCAACGGCCACTGCAACTCGGCATTGTCCCTCGTATATTTGTGCCATAACGTACTAAACATATTAGGGCCAAGGCCATGTTGCACATACAGGTCAAAATTTGGGGTGCCTTCTGGTGGCGCTGGCTGACTTTCTTCCAATCGAGCATCAGTAGAACAACAACGACAGCCCAAACAAAACATTTTGCTAAAGCGCGGCATCTTTCAAAAGGAAGCACGTTCATTATTTATGCCGAGCAGATATTTGCAAATATCTTACCAAAATTGGTCCTCAGACCTCATCAAATACAAACCAAAGTGGTACCATGTTCACAAGGAACTCAAAGCAAACTCACCTGGTGCACACAGGCCAAACAAATGTATTCTCCACTGCCGACTCTTCGGACCAAACGGTCAGATCCAAGGGTTTCGCCGCGCAGGACCCCACCCGGGGTGACCACTGGGCGAGGCACCGCCCGGTCAGACAGACTGGGCAGCTGCTAGTACCAGACTCTCTCCTGCAGGGATCCTTGGTCCGCCCATTCGACCCGACGCGGCCCAGACCTCCTCACCCGTCTGTGGGCAAGGAAGGGCCACACCCGATGGGGTCCCTGTTCGGGCGCCAACTGAAGGAAGTGATCCGATTATGGTCACCCGGGTCACTCGCGACCACCTCTCAGCCTTCCAAACAAATGAAGAGTCGGTCTGACAGGAAGGGCCACACCCGATGGGGTCCCTGTTCGGGCGCCAACTGAAGGAAGTGATCCAATTAGGGTCACCCGGGTCACTCGCGACCACCTCTCAGCCTTCCAAACAAATGAAGAGTCGGTCTGACAGTAGAGAATACAAACCAAAGTTATTTATTAGTAATACACTCGAGCGGAGTCCAGTCTGACCAGCCTCCTTGGATTGCTGCAGAGGGACTGACCCCGCCAACATGGTAATACATAATATACATTTCCAGTACCCCTAAGGACATGCCCGTACTGGAATTTTCCAGTTAGTAGCTGGTGAACAAAGGAGACACAGAAGGATGAGCTGCAATCCTGAGACCCGGTACATGCTATCTCAGTTTCAAGGTTACTCTGCCCGTGCCCGCAACTCTGAAGGTGGGAGCAGGCCTTTCTAACGGGAAGGGTATGTAATGACAAAACAGTCTATTCATTAGTGCAGCGAAGCTCAACCTTGGAGAAATAAAAAAAATATTGAGACTGCTTTCTGCTGAGGCAAACAGAATGAGACAGAAGTTTAGTTTCGATCATGGTACAAAATGGCGGCTGAATAAAAAATGGTGCCGCAAATGCTAACTTAAATCGTACAATGCAAAGAGAAGTCAACCAAAAACATTTTCCATTCCAACAATATTAGGTTTTGCAGTAGTTTGTACATCTTTTATGTAGTGTGTATATGCTATGTGTGTGTTGTAGGCATATGTGTAAATGTATGTGGTATGTACTAAGTATGATGTAGTGCAAACCAAATAGAGAGCATTGGAGACTGCTTCACAACCCCTCCACATCCCTCCAGACACCATACAACTGAGCCAAACCTGCTACCACATCATTCACTGCTGATGCTGCTCAGTCACTCCACCGATGAAAGTGGATGGGCAAGGAGGCTTCCTCTAGGCAGACCGGTGCTTCGTAAAGGATTTTAGTAGGTCTGTGAGTGGGGCAATCTGTGTGGGTGCATCTGTGTCTGTGTTTCGGTCCTGTTTGCACGTGTGTCTGTGTCAGTGTTTGCCTGTTTCCATGTGTATGTATGTGGATGTGTGTGTGTTTACATGAGCGTATGTGTATGTATATTTCCATGTGTACATACCTGTGTATGTGTGGGTATGTGCAGCCTTATAGACACTGCTTATCTCTTACTAGCACACACCCCAATCATACACAAAAGCAGAGCAGGGGGCCACATCTTCTCGTACTTGGCCCCTAAATCCTGGAACGACCTCCCATGACACATCAGAGCCTCCGTCTCTCTTCTTGAATTTCACAAAAAGCTGAAAACCTGACTTTTCGAGTAAGCCCTCAGGAATGGCCTCACACACCAGCTACTAGCAACTGGATACCCTCACAGGTGATTAGAGTGCTATAAAAACACAGATAACATAACATACTGTATGCAAATGTGCGGGTGTATGTGCATGTGTGTGTGTGCCCATCTATGTGCGCGTGTGTGTGCCCACATATGAGTGTTTATAAGTGTGCAGTTTTGCATTGCCTGGTTCATGCAGCTGATGCTTCCCCAGCTCGGCAGGCCTCTATTACACCTGTTACAAACTCTCCAGTTTCATTCAAGACATTACTCTCTATTAACCTTCAGTAAAGCGCAGGGTTCAGAGGAATGGATATTTCTCCGGCACCTCCTGCCCCTCAACCATCCATGGGACCCCTTTCATCCAGTACCACAGTCCTCTAGTATATGCACACTGCTGGACAGTGAGGTATCGAAAGGCTATGTCTGCCCACGAGGGCCCTGGGGTCTCTTCCACCCGGCTGCCTACCCGCGAGGATGGGATCGCATTCACGATTAGTGCGGACAGGTGATGAGAAGAATGGGTGGATAGGTGGGCTGGAGGGTTGGGGGGCCGCCTGTGTTGTGTCTGACATATCTCTCCATCTCATCAGGGCTGACAGATCGTGGATCAGCAGCCTGATGCAGTGTCAGCGAGCTGTCAATACAGTGTGTCAGCTGGACTCCATACAGCAGGCCTCTGCTGCTCTGCGGGGAGTGCACTTCTGAAGAGATGGGGGTGAGGTCTGTAGCGTTCGCACCTCCTCCTGGCAGGATGTGAGCTTCAGCTGCCCTTGCTGTACCTCTTCTGTGTGTCAGGGGATGTCATGAATACTAAAGAATTAACCAACAACTAAACATGTTTCTAACAGTGTCATGAATGTTAAACTATCAATGGTAGACCAGATACTAAGGGGGAGATCAGAATCCTGTCAGCCTTGGTACAAGTCACAGCAAAAAGAACAGCTGTCCACCCAGAAGCACCTAAGAGCAGGAATAACTGGATGGTGGAGGACGGGAGAGTTTGCACTTGAATGTACAAGCGGAATCGGTGGCAGAGAAGCGGTGGACGCGGACAGGCGGGGCCTTGTTGCATTAACTCCACTCGTCTAGAACCAGGAAGTCAGTGGAGCTTCATGTAAGGATGTATGACGGAACTATGCATGCCTTTACCACACAGTCTTTACTACACATCAACCACTACCATGCACATCTTTACCACACGTTATTACCACAAACATACATAGAGGTACATTATAAGTGCCATTACCACGCATACACTGATCACGCATACCACTATCACACTAACGATTACCATGCATTTTTGTTCTCTACAGCTAAATGTTGTTTCATATATTCAAATTAAAAAGTAATAATTGAAAATTAATATAAATAGTAAAATGAGTAGTGCAAATGCATTAAGCAAAGCAGTATATCACGCAATGTGCCGAAAAATGATGCAATAGATTGCTGTGCCACGCAAAAATATTTTCAACATGTTTGTGCCACGCAACTCATCCCATAGCAATGCAACACAGTGCAAACCACAAAAACATTTTTACATAGAGACGCAACACAACACAAACCAAGGCAACACTATAAATGTTTGTGCCACGCAACTCATCCCATAGCAATGCAACACAGTGCAAACCACAAAAACATTTTTACATAGCGACGCAACACAACACAAACCAAGGCAACACTATAAAATTATTCTCCATATTTTCTACTTTAAAAAAATAAAACATTAAAAACACATCTCAACATACTACAAACAGTGTATGTAACACATTACCACGTTCAAAATATACACATTTGTCTTTCTTTTATTTCAATTAATGCAATCTCCCTTGTCCCCAACCAAGATGGCTGCCGCATATTGTGAAGGTCAAAAAGAAAAAATTTTAACCCCAAAAAAAATGACATTCTAAATTTAGCCACTGTTTAATTAACGACAAATTCAATTTTCAAAACATATTTTAATCTCAATTATCGTTAACCCTCTAAAAGCATATAAAAGCAGCCAACCACAATTTTGTTGCCAGTGCTACACTGCTTTCTGACGTCCCCACACGCAACACTGAGACCAGGAGAGAGAACTACAGCCAGCTCCAAACACTGCCATCTAGATGGACAAGTAAGAATAACCTTAACCATTAATTTCTGTAACAATACTAACGATATCCCAGAAACAAATATTTATTCAGAAATTTTTAAGATTTTACAGACATTGTGAAAATTATCTACAGCCCTCATTTTCTTATGATTTTCCAGTTTTACACCAACAGAAGGTAAAAAATGAATCCTTATTTATAACTAAATTATGAAAACATTATTTAATGAAAATAAAACATGTCACTGGGTGCTGAACAGCGACTGGGGGCAAAATTACTGTTCTGACTTTGCCGGGCGCTTACCTCAGGGAAGGTGAGGGACAGCGATGGATGCACAATTACTACTCTGGCTCCGCCAGGTACTTACCTCAAGGACGGTACCGGACAGTGAATGGGAGGCGAAATTCCTATTCTAACTCCACCGGGTACTTACCTCGGGGAAGGTGCTAGACAATGACTGGGGGTCAAAATTACTATTCTAACACCAACTGGCACTTACCTCAGGGAAGGTGCTGGACAGTGTCTGCGGAGCAAAATTTCTTTTTAAACTTTGCCGGGGACTTATCTCACGGAAGGTGCTGGTCAATCACTGAGGGGCAAAATGACTATTCTAAGTCCATTGGGTACTTACCTAAGGTGAGGTGCTGTATAGTGAATTGGGGACAAAATTACTATTCTAACTCAGCCAGGTACTTACCTCAGGGAATGTGCTGGACAGTGACTGGGGGGCAAAATTACTATTCTAACTCTGCTGGGTACTTACCTCAGGAAAGGTGCTGGACAGTGGCTAGGGGCCAACATTTCTATTCTAACTCCACCTAGTACTTACCTCATGGGAGGTGCTAGACAATGACGGGGCAAAATTACTATGCTAACTCTGCTGGGTACTTACCTCAGGGAAGGCGCTGGACAGTGACTGAGGGCAAAATTACTATTCTAACCCCACCGGGTACTTACCTCAGGGAAGGTGCTGGACAGTGACTAGGGAGAAAAATTACTATTCTAAGTCTGACGGATACTTACCTCAGGGAAGGTGTTAGACAATGACTGGGGGGCAAAATTAATATTCTAACTCTGCCGGATACTTACCTTAGGGAAGGTGCTGGCCAGTGACTAGGGGCAAAATTACTATTCTAACTCCACCAGGCACTTACCTCACGGAAGGTGCTGGACAGTGACTGGGGGCAAAATGACTATTCTACCTCTGCTAAGTACTTACCTCAGGGAAGGCGATGGACAATGACTGTGGGCAAAATTGTTATTCTAACTCGGCCGGATACTTACCTCAGGGAAGGTGCAGGACAGTGACTGGGGGTGAAAAATGACTATTATTACTACGAACTTTGCTCTGAACTGAAAATAATGCACTACATCGACCAAGATGCCCAGAGGTAATGACGCTGAGACGTGATGACAGTGTGCTCCTACCCCCTTTAACTGTTTAAAAGGCTCCCTCGAGCCGCCTGAGCTGACGAGCTTGGGAGCACCTGCATGCCCTGAGTGGAATTATGCCTGTGAAAATTAAGTGGCAGCATGTCCAGCAACCTACGACCTTTTCCCTACTGATGACGGAGGAATCCAGAAACACGTGTCTAGGGATACGCGATAACAAGTTAAGGCATTAGCCTATTATTACTACGAACTTTGCTCTGAACTGAAAATAATGCACTACATCGACCAAGATGCCCAGAGGTAATGACGCTGAGACGTGATGACAGTGTGCTCCTACCCCCTTTAACTGTTTAAAAGGCTCCCTCGAGCCCCCTGAGCTGACGAGCTTGGGAGCGCCTGCATGCCCTGAGTGGAATTATGCCTGTGAAAATTAAGTGGCAGCATGTCCAGCAACCTACGACCTTTTCCCTACTGATGACGGAGGAATCCAGAAACATGTGTCTAGGGATACGCGATAACAAGTTAAGGCATTAGCCTATTATTACTACGAACTTTGCTCTGAACTGAAAATAATGCACTACATCGACCAAGATGCCCAGAGGTAATGACGCTGGGACGTGATGACAGTGTGCTCCTACCCCCTTTAACTGTTTAAAAGGCTCCCTCAAGCCGCCTGAGCTGACGATCTTGGGAGCGCCTGCATGCCCTGAGTGGAATTATGCCTGTGAAAATTAAGTGGCAGCATGTCTAGCAACCTACGACCTTTTCCCTACTGATGACGGAGGAATCCAGAAACACGTGTCTAGGGATACGCGATAACAAGTTAAGGCATTCGCCTATTATTACTACGAACTTTGCTCTGAACTGAAAATAATGCACTACATCGACCAAGATGCCCAGAGGTAATGACGCTGAGACGTGATGACAGTGTGCTCCTACCCCCTTTAACTGTTTAAAAGGCTCCCTCAAGCCGCCTGAGCTGACGAGCTTGGGAGCGCCTGCATGCCCTGAGTGCAATTATGCCTGTGAAAATTAAGTGGCAGCATGTCCAGCAACCTATGACCTTTTCCCTACTGATGACGGAGGAATCCAGAAACACGTGTCTAGGGATACGCGATAACAAGTTAAGGCATTAGCCTATTATTACTACGAACTTTGCTCTGAACTGAAAATAATGCACTACATCGACCAAGATGCCCAGAGGTAATGACGCTGAGACGTGATGACAGTGTGCTCCTACCCCCTTTAACTGTTTAAAAGGCTCCCTCGAGCCGCCTGAGCTGACAAGCTTGGGAGGGCCTGCATGCCCTGAGTGGAATTATGCCTGTGAAAATTAAGTGGCAGCATGTCCAGCAACCTACGACCTTTTCCCTACTGATGACGGAGGAATCCAGACACACGTGTCTAGGGATACGCGATAACAAGTTAAGGCATTAGCCTATTATTACTACGAACTTTGCTCTGAACTGAAAATGATGCACTACATCGACCAAGATGCCCAGAGGTAATGACGCTGAGACGTGATGACAGTGTGCTCCTACCCCCTTTAACTGTTTAAAAGGCTCCCTCGAGCCACCTGAGCTGACGAGCTTGGGAGCGCCTGCATGCCCTGAGTGGAATTATGCCTGTGAAAATTAAGTGGCAGCATGTCCAGCAACCTACGACCTTTTCCCTACTGATGACGGAGGAATCCGGAAACACGTGTCTAGGGATACGCGATAACAAGTTAAGGCATTAGCCTATTATTACTACGAACTTTGCTCTGAACTGAAAATAATGCACTACATCGACCAAGATGCCCAGAGGTAATGACGCTGAGACGTGATGACAGTGTGCTCCTACCCCCTTTAACTGTTTAAAAGGCTCCCTCGAGCCGCCTGAGCTGACGAGCTTGGGAGCGCCTGCATGCCCTGAGTGGAATTATGCCTGTGAAAATTAAGTGGCAGCATGTCCAGCAACCTACGACCTTTTCCCTACTGATGACGGAGGAATCCAGAAACACGTGTCTAGGGATACGCGATAACAAGTTAAGGCATTAGCCTATTATTACTACGAACTTTGCTCTGAACTGAAAATAATGCACTACATCGACCAAGAATCCCAGAGGTAATGACGCTGAGACGTGATGACAGTGTGCTCCTACCCCCTTTAACGGTGAAAAATGACTATTCTAACTCCGCCAGGTACTTACCACCAGAAAGGTGCGGGACAGCCTCTGAGGGGCAAACTTACTATTCTAACTCAGCCGGGTACTTACCTCAGGGACGGTACTGGACAGTAACTGGGGGCAAAATTACTATTCTAACTCCGCTGGGTACTTGTCTCAGAGGGGAGTTGCTGGACAGTGACTGGGGAGCAAAATTACTATTCAAAGCCTGCTGGGTAATTACCTCAGGGAAGGTGCTAGACAATGACTGGGGGGATAAAATAACTATTCTAACTGTGTCAGGTACTTACCTCAGGGAAGACGCTAGACAGTGACTGAGGCCCAAATTATTATTCTAACACCACAGGGTACTTGCCTCAGGGAAGGTGCTGGACAGTGTCTGGAGGGCGAAATTACTACTCTAACTCCACCAGGTACTTACCGCAAAGAAGTTGCTGGACAATGACTAGGGGCAAAATTATTATTCTAACTCCGCCGGGTACTTATCTCAAGGAAGGAGATGGACAGTGACAGGGGGCAAAATGACTATTCTACCTCTGCTAAGTGAACAAGTTACTTACCTTCAGTAACGATATATCTGTAACAGACATAGATTAGTTATAGATTCCTTACCTTAGAATTACCACCAGGCGTCAGACTGGATCCGGAGAATGTTTTCGTCAGCAGTACCCCTGCGCGTCGGAAGGTGGCGTCGGTTGACTCCTCGTTCGTTGTTGGCATCGTGGTCGCCAGGATGACGTCGCGGTAGCTATTTAGACGCTGCCCTCGCGCGCTGACGTCAGTTCTTTTACACGACATTCCACGCCAGAAGCGCAGAGCCATGCAAGACACTGACCACTGATGCACAAAACTAGGGCCCTGAAAGGGATTCCCTGACCCTAGAAGTCAGTTCGCAGAACGGGGAGGATGGGTGGGGCGGTAAGGAATCTATAACTAATCTAGGTCTCTTCCAGATATATCGTTACCAAAGGTAAGTAACTTGTTCATCTGAAAGAGACAATTAGTTATAGATTCCTTACCTTAGAATAGATACCCCAGCAATACCAACCCCGGAGGTGGGTCTGCGAACTAAGTTCACACCAGAAAGTCCTGGAGAACAGAACGGCCAAAGAAGCCGTCTCTCCGGACTTGGCTGTCCAGGCAGTAGTGGTTTGTGAACGTGTGCAGAGATGCCCACGTAGCTGCCTGACAGATGTCATTAAGGGGGACTCCCCATCCCAAAGCAGTGGTAGCTGCCGACGCCCTGGTGGAATGGGCGCATAGTCCCACTGGAGGCTCCTTCTTTGCCAAAGATTAGCAGGCTTTGATGCACAAAACGACCCACCTGGAGATGGTCCGTTTGTGCATGGCCCGACCTTTCTTGGTGCCCACGTAGCCAACAAAGATCTGGTCATCCACCCGGAATTGTTTTGTGCGATCCAAATAAAAGGAAAGCGCACGTTTTGGATCCAGACAGCGGAGCCTCTCTTCCTCCTTAGAAGGATGCGGAGGCGGAAAGAAGGTGGGCAAATTGATGGTTTGACCAATGTGAAAAGAAGTAACCACCTTGGGAAGAAAGGAAGGTCTAGTTCTGAGGACGACCTTATCCGGATGAACAGCCAGAAAAGGAGGCTTGGAAGAAAGAGCTTGGAGCTCACTCACCCTGCGCGCAGAGGTGATGGCCACCAGAAAGGCAGTTTTTAAAGTCAGAAGTCTGAGAGGACAGTTATGTAGCGGCTCAAAGGGAGCGCACATAAGATACGTAAGAACCAAGTTCAAGTCCCACTGAGGCATTACGAAGGGAAAAGGAGGAAAAAGATGAGTAATGCCCTTAAGGAAGCGATTTACAACAGGGGAATTGAAAAGAGAAGGCTGATCAGGAAGCCTAAGAAAGGCTGAAATGGCCGAGAGGTAGCACTTAAGAGTGCCCAGAGCAGAGCCCTGCTGGGCCAAAGAAAGGAAGAACAAGAGAACCTCAGAAAGAGGGGCAGAAAGGGGATCCACAGCCTTTGCTGTGCACCATGCCACAAATTTGTTCCATCTGCAGGCGTATACCGTCTTGGTGGAGGGACGCCTGGCTGCCAAGATAACATCACAGACTTAGGGAGGCAGGTCAAAAGACGTCAACTGCCGCCGCTCAATCTCCACGCAAGGAGGTGGAGGCTGGACAGGTTCGGGTGGAGGACCGTCCCCTGCTGCTGCGACAGAAGATCCTCCCGAAGAGGCAGTCGGATCGGAGGATCGATGGCCATATGTAACAGCTATGGATACCAGACTCTTCGTGCCCAATCCGGAGCCACAAGGATGACTTGGGCCCGGTCGTGCTTGATCTCCTTCAGCACTCTGGGCAGAAGTGGTATAGGCGGAAAGGCGTATAGAAGACCGCAACTCCACTCGCGACGAAAAGCGTCGCCTAGCGAGCGCCGCCTTGGAAATTCCAACGCGCAGAACTGCTGACATTGCGCGTTCTCTTCGGTGGCGAATAGATCTAACCAAGGCTCTCCCCACTGCTGAAAGAGATCTTGCACCACCTCCGAGTGAAGATGCCATTCGTGATCCATCATGAGTTCGTCCGCCCTGGCGTTCAGTGAACCTGCCAGGTGTTGAACCACCAGGGATATGCCCTGATGTTCCAGCCATGTCCAGAGACGGAGAGCCTCCTGACATAGGGTCCACGACCCCACCCGCCCTGTTTGTTGCAGTACCACATGGCGGTGGTGCTGTCCGTGAACACCTGCACCACTCTTCCCCGGACAGAGGGAAGGAATGCTTTTAGTGCAAGACGGATCGCCCGAAACTCCAGAAGGTTGATGTGGAGCCCGGACTCCGCTGGAGACCAGAGGCCTCTGATCTCCGCCTCTCCCATGTGGCCGCCCCATCCCAGCAGTGATGCATCTGTCACCACTGTGAACTCTGGTTGGGGAAGGGAGAGGGATCTGCCGTTGACCCAATCCCGGTTCATTAGCCACCACTGCAATTGACGTGCAGTGCCCTCCGAGATCTGGACGCAATCGGATAGATTCCCCTGATGCTGTGCCCAGTAGAACTTCAGGTCCCACTGCAGAGCCCGCATATGCCACCTGGCATGATCTACCAGCAGGATGAAGGAGGCCATGAGGCCCAGCAGCCTCAGGGTCATTCTGACCGAAACCCGGGATAGAGGCTGAAAGAACGGAATCACAGCCCGAATATCCCAGACTAGCTGTTCGGGAGGATAAGCCCGAAACTGTGTCGTGTCCAGAATCGCTCCGATGAAGAGGAGCTTCTGAGAGGGAGTCAGGTGTGACTTTGGCACGTTGACAGAGAACCCCAGCGAATGCAGGAGGTCCGCCGTAGTCTGGAGGTGGGAGAGGACAGCCTGGGGCGAGCCCGCCTTCAACAGCCAGTCGTCGAGATAGGGAAAGACTGAAACCCCTGATCTGCGCAGATGAGCTGCGACCACCGCCATAACTTTCGTGAACACTCGAGGGGTGATGGTAAGGCCAAAGGGGAGCACGGTAAACTGAAAGTGCTCGTGGCCTACCGTGAACCGTAGGTAACGCCGGTGGGCCGGCAGGACGGGGATGTGAAAATAAGCGTCCTGCAAGTCCAACGCTACCATCCAGTCTCCAGGGTCGAGGGCAGACAGGACCTGAGCTAGCGTCAACATTTTTAACTTCTCCTTCCGGAGGAAGCGGTTGACGTTCCTGAGATCCAAGATAGGACGCAGGCCTTTGTCCTTCTTGGGCACCAGAAAGTAGTGGGAATAGCAACCACGACCTACTTCTGGGACAGGAACTCGCTCGATGGCTCCCTTGGCCAAGAGTGACGAAACTTCCTGTTGGAGAAGAGCCAGATGATCCTCCGATATGCAATGGTACTGAGGTGGCATGGATGGAGGGGTAGTCTCGAACGGGAGGGAGTAGCCCCTTCATACTATTTGCAAAACCCACCTGTCCGACGTGATGGTGCGCCAGTGGGGGAGGTGATGGCGAATCCTGCCATCCACTGGCGATTGGTGGCCCTGAAAGGTCGGACTAGGATTGTTTGGAGGCTGCTGTAGAGGGGGCTGTGGTGAACTGGCCAGCCAGCTGGCCCCCAGAACCACGGCGGTGGTTCCCACGCCCCCGGCCACGCAGGGGCTGAACAGCTTGCGCCGGCCTGTGGCTCTGGGCGGGACGTGGCGGGGCACCCCTTCCGTAGACACAAAGGGGGCGAAAAGCAGACTGCGCAGGGCTGGTAGTGGAGAGGCCCAAGGACATGGCCGTAGCCCGAGAGTCCTTAAAGCGCTCCAGCGCGTTGTCTGCCTTCTTACCCAATAGGCGACAGCCATCAAAGGGCATGTCCATCAGAGTGGATTGGACATCCCCTGAAAAACCAGTCAACCTCAACCAGGCGTAGCGCCGAAGGGCTACCGACGTGGAAATCGCCCTGCCTAGTGAGTCGGCGGTATCCAGCCCACAGTGGATGGTAAACTTTGCTGCGTCTCTCCCTTCGGCAACTGTGCGGGAGAGTACGGCCCGGGCCTCCTCCGGGACCTGGGGCAGAACTTGCGCCACCGTATCCCACACGGAGTGGGTGTAACGGGCCAACAGACATGCAGTGTTTACCGACTGCAGTCCCAAGCTGGAGGAAGAAAACATCTTCTTCCCAAGATGGTCCAGCTTTTTCGATTCCCTATCAGGTGGTGCGTTAGGGAATGCGCCTTTTAGGTGGAGGCTTGGACCACCAAGCTCTCAGGGGTCGGGTGTTGGGAGAGGAAAGTGGGGTCGCCCGGGGCCGGGCAGTGGCGTCGGTCAATCATCCTATCCACAGGAGCCCCTGTGTTGGGCCTGGACCAGGTGCCCAAAAGGATGTCGGTTAGGGCTTCATTAAACGGCAGCAGGGGCTCCGAAGAGCTCGCTGCCGGTTGAAGCACCTCTGTCAGGAGGTTAGTCCTGACTGCCACCTTAGGTAGCTCGAGGTTGAGAGCCTCGGCTCCCCTACGCAACACCACGGCGTAAGACGCTCCCTCCTCCGTAGTCACGGTAGGAGGAGACAACATGCCACGGTCTGGTGAGGTATCCAGACCACTGGCTTCCCCCAGTTCCTATCTCCAGTCCGGTTCATAGCCTAACTGGTCAGTTAAAGGGTCTCCAGACCCCTCCCAGTCCTCCTCACCCTCCTCTGACTGCCAATCTGGTCTAAAAGAGCCACGGTAGAACAAGGGCACCAAAGTACCCATCGACGCCGGCTGGGGACACAACCGACGTCGGCTGCGGACGTGGTGCCGGTGGGGGACCCTGGGGGTGGACAGAGTCGCCAGCGTCAAAGTCCCAGGGACCCCAGCCGAGTCCGCGGGGCCCAAAGGCGCACCAGCCGAGTCGGACTGCCCAAAGATGGCATGCATCGCTTCGTAAAATTGGCGAAGCTGGGCAGGGGTCGCTCCGGGTCCCGGGAAGGGGGGGAACTCGGAGTCGACCCTTCAGGCTCCGCATGCGGAGCTGCTGGAAGGGCACCACCACATCCCTTGTCGCGTCGGCCGACCGATGGGGAGAAGTCAAAGAGCGACGATGCTTCTTCGACTTCTTCTTGTGCTTTCGACTCACCTGAGGAGTGCGAAGACTTTGGACGAAGACTGGTGGTGGTGGCTCCACGACCGGTCCCTTGACTTCCCACGAAACCGGGACCTCGAACAGCGTGGAGCCAACTGCCGGGCCTCGAGAAGCTTTTGGGACCGCTCCCGCAAAGACTTCGGATTCATGGTCCGGCAGTCGGAGCACGACTTGGGGTCATGGTCGCGCTCCTAGCAGAACAGGCACACGCGGTGCGGATCCGTCACCGACATCTGTCAGCTACAGGAACCGAAAGCCTTGCAGCCGGGCATCCCTGACGTGCACCAGGAGTCGAAGAATCGAAAACGGTGTCGACAAAAGTCACCAAAAAGTCAGTCAAAAAGTGACTGGAGGTACCGCTTTCTCCGGATCTGCACTGGCTGGCGCGGAAAAAGAAAGAACTGACGTCAGCGCGCGAGGGTGGCGTCTAAGTAGCTACTGCAACGTCATCCCGGCGACCATGACACCAACGACGAAAGCGGAGCCGACTGACGGCACCTTCCGACGCGCAGGGGTACTGCTGACGAAAAATTTCTCCGGATCCAGACTGACG
The DNA here is from genome assembly GCA_963921515.1 of Calotriton arnoldi. Taxonomy (NCBI): domain Eukaryota; kingdom Metazoa; phylum Chordata; class Amphibia; order Caudata; family Salamandridae; genus Calotriton; species Calotriton arnoldi. The sequence goes on along the minus strand of CAWUFW010000013.1, from coordinate 5,856,455 downwards.
CCTGGGGGTAATTCTAAGGTAAGGAATCTATAACTAATTGTCTCTTTCAGATACTTACCTCAGGGAAGACGATGGACAGTGACTGTGGGCAAAATTATTATTCTAACTCGGCCAGGTACTTACCTCAGGGAAGGTGCTGGACAGTCACTGAGGGGCAAACTTACTATTCTAACTCAGCCGGGTACTTACCTCAGGGATGGTACTGGACAGTGACTGGGGGCAAAATTAGTATTCTAACTCCGCTGGGTACTTGTCTCAGGGGAGTTGTTGGACAGTGACTGGTGAAGGAAGTGACCCGATTAGGGTCACCCGGGTCACTCACGACCTCCTCTCAGCCTTCCAAGAAATGAAAAGTCAGTATTGCAGTAGAGAATACAAACCAAAGTTCTTTATTGTAAATTGCGCTGCAGCGGAGTCCAGTCTGACTAGCCTCCTAAGATGCAACCGAGGGACTGCCCTCCAAACATTTGGTATCGTAGAATAAACCTTCCAACACCTCTCAAAAACCCCGCCCCTCATGGAAAAGTACTGCTTGGGCACAGAGGCAACAAAGGAGGCACTGAGAGATGAGCTAACACCTGCAGTATGGGTACATCTTATCAGACTTCCAAGGCCGTCTTACTCGATCTCAGCTCTCTCTAGTGTGGGAGCATAGCTATGTCCGATGATAGGAATGCAGGGCTGAATAAACGATTCTCTTCGTACATCTGGGTTCCGACCTTGGATGAGATATGAGAACCTTTCGGAACAGCAGCTTCTGCCGAGACTGAGAGAGCGGGGGCACAGAGATGAGGGGATTGTTCACAGCGCAACAGGGCCAGTGTAAGGGAGAGAAAATGGCGTCTCAGATGCTAACTTAGGCCTACACTACTCTACAGTAGCCGGGCACATGCACAATAGAAATCATGATTATATGACATAGCTACATGAATGCTAACCCAGCACAGCATATATCATGGAAGACGGGGGAAAAACAGTTCAATTCTAACAGACCCTCCTTTTAGCATTCATTGCTAAGTCTTTATTGGTGCTATCAGGTCAGGGTCTTTACAATTCTAATGGAAGGGAAGGCAGAATGGTACACATATAACAGTGAGGTGTTGGGGCAATCATTAGTAATATAGAACAGATACATATATCAATATTCGAAAATGCCTTCGTCAATCAACATTAAATCTTGAACAGCCTGTACCATCATGACAGAATTTTTTCCCTTCTGTCCTTGAACTCCAGGCTTGGGTGCTAGCTTCTGCAAACAATAAGAGCAACAGGCAGGAAGACAATGGATGCACAGGCAACAGGTGAATATCACACCGGCAATGGCCACTAAAAATAGGAGTATTTGCCAGCCCCATGTTGTTAACAGACCCCAAAACCACCCAGATAAGGACAATGTACCATTCTCCTGATAGATGTCAGATGCTAATCTATGTAACTTTTGTATAGCTGCATATACATTCGGGGCGTGATCTGGGACGTATACACAGCAGCTAATACCAATGACGTGACAGGCCCCACCCCGATCAGCAAGGATGACATCTAGCACCATTCTGTTTTGAAGGGCAACGAGTCTCGTGCCCTGAAGCTCGGCTGTGATGTTGGTCGATATTCCTGCAGTAGTGTTAATGACTCTCTCTACCACCCTTGTGAGTCGGTGTATGCTATGGCTGTTGTACATGGGGCCCCAAAAGGGCAGGATAGCCTTCATGGCGTCTGTAAATTGCTGCAAGGTAGTGTCGGTCTGATCAATATCCTGTGTGTCAAGAACTCTCTTTACTCGAGTCAAGTACCCACTCCTGCGCTGTAATCTGTGGTCTCTATGGTAATTGGAAGGTGCAATATACACAGGGGGCAGGAGGAAGGACACATAGTACACACCAGACCACCCCCTAGGAAGCCATATGTAAGCCTGGGACCCGCAGACAAAATACACATTGTGGGGCGGAAGCAATGGTGGACTACTGGTGGGGTTCAAATCATAAGTGTAATTGCAGATACTCTCTCCCACCGGGACTCTCCCAAACCCTCGGACACAAAAACTGGTGGTGGTGTTAATCACTGGCACCGGTATAGCCTTATCTTGAGTAATATTGCGCAACTGGAAGGACCGAAAATATTCAGTGACATTAAAATCTTGAAAATCGGCCATCTCTTCTAGAAGCCATGTTACATTTTTCTTCCTTTCATACACATTCATGCAGGCTGCGGGATGAAGTGTCAGCTGCCCCATTCTTCGCCGGAGTATATCCTTGGTGTGTTGCTATATAACCCAGTACAGTCTCATAATCATGGTACGTCATATTCATCGCATCTGAATGATAATGGATATATACCATAGTGAACAACTGGAACCAGGCTTCGCAGCTGGCTAGATAGGAGAGGGGCAAAGACAACAACAGATCATTCTTGTGCATTATTGAGGGGAGTAAACCACAAACCCAACAATCAGTGACATTGGTGGTATGGTGGGCCTGGTGGAGCATTTGGAGAAAAACATTATCTACATAGGTCTGCCTATGTCTTTCCTTATGCGGGGGCTAGAGTGACAAAGACATGCTCGGGGGGAGCTGTAGTTGTTGCAATCAGGGTGTGTACAGGATGTCTTTCTTCTAAAAAACATAGGATACCTAACACTGCCACCAAATCTATAAAAACTATTACTAAGAACACTATCTTAGTCTTAGTGGGCCAGCTCGACCAAGTGGGGCCATGTTGGTCAAGACGACGCCCCTCTAACAGCTGTTCCTCTTCCCTAACTATATGACCAAAGGGGTACATCTTCACCTATAAAACTACCAGAGGAGAGTCCGTGCTATGGAGCCAGGTATACAGGGGAAAAAGAAAAATAGTCTCTTAATGTCTATTATCGGCGGTGCTAATGAGCACTTCAGGGGAAAAAAGGAAAATAGTCTCCCTGAGTCTTCCAACGGTGGTGCTAACAAGCACGTCGCGGTGGGGCTGCACAATCACTACCCTTGCTGTTTCTCCACTCAGGATAGGGCGGCTTCCCTCCTTGGAAAGCACCCCTCACTTATCCTGTCCAATGTCTCAGACAGCGCACCAATCTCTTTGTCCCTAAACTATTGTTGGTACTATAGGCAGAGTACACGAGCCCTATTCTTTGTCCAGAAGTCCATCCCTACTAACCTGACTGTCCCTCGGGTGCACTGTCCCTCCGCCGGGGACGCAAATTGTATCAAACCACTCCTGGCACTGACTCATCTTGGAAAAGGACTTTGAACTCAGGGGAGTCAATACTGAGACTCCTGTTCCTGCGGACCAGATGGGGGAGAGACCTGGGCAGCCTTTATTTCCGGAGGCACCGCCTCGTTCAAAGCAGCATCATTCTCCTCTTCCGTCTGTGCCCAGGTCAGCCGGGCATCAGAAAAGGGGATAAAGCGAGGGACCTTCTCCGTCTCGTGGTCCCCAATGCCCTCGCAGGCCCACTTGTCGTAGGGAAGAGGGAGTGGGACCCTCTTACAGTGAGAGGTATGATTCCAGTTCTTCCGTCCCTCCACCTTCACTGCTGTCCTTGTTGCAAGGAGGACCAGCAGGGGTCCCCTCCACCGTGGCTCCAAGCACCCTCGCCTCTGGAAATTTCGGACCAGCACATACGTTCCGAGCTGGATCCCGTGCCCTGGCCCCTCAGGTATTGGTGGCAGTGCCTCGTGGACCTGTTGATGAATAGAACGCAGATTTTTAGTTAGCTCATAAAGGTAATCCACAAGGAACGGGTAGTCAATATCAGAGAAATTACGCGGGTGGGGTACACCCCATACATTCACGGGGCGGCCAAAGACCACCTCGTGTGGGGATAACTCCGTTCTGGAATGCGTTGTCACTCTAGTGGATAATAGGGCAAGGGGTAGTGCATCCGGCCATTGCAACCCTGTGCTCTCCCTGATCTTAGCCATCTTCAACTTGAGAGTACCATTATACTTTTCAACTAAGCCAGACGACTGGGGCTGGTTTGCTGCATGGAACTTTTGCTTAATATGCAGGCTGTCGCATACCAGCTGAATCATTTTTGCATTAAAGTGACTTCCGTTGTCACTCCAAATCAAACGGGACAAGCCGAAGCGCAGGAAGAAATCCTTCAATAGGACTTTCGCAGTCACCATGGCTGTGTTCTCTTTACTGGGGTAAGCCTCAATCCATTTACTGAATGCACAAACGACCACCAGCACGTACTTCAAGTTGTTAACCCGTTCCATTTCGATGTAATCCATCTGGAGAACCTCGAAAGGAAAAGAGGGGGTGCAAAATTACCAGGAGGTGTAGAGGTGCCTTTCCCTGGATTATGTATCAGGCAAACCATGCAATTCTTCACTAGATGGGCCGCTACCTTAGGGATGTTATCATTTTGCCATACGGGGTCCAATAGCTTACATATCCCCCTTGCACTAATGTGTGCTGGACCATGAGCCATCGTAACTACAGGTAATACGTATGCATCTGGTAACATCCATCTCTGCTTTTCTGACTTATCGGTCCAGCACCCTTCCTCATCTAGGCGCTCCGTGCTCTCCTGCCACGTTGCCAGCTTCTCAACTGTTGCCTCACTTTGAATCTCCTTCACATTTTCTAATGTGTCCTCAAACATCCCACCCTCAGGTACCCATCGAGCTGGCCCTGCCACAAACATCCTCTTCATCTTGGACCTAGCCGTCTCTTTAGCGTTTGGTCTGCAAACACATTTCCCCTCATCATCAGTGATCGCTTTATGGGCACTACACTTCACTATCGCCAGTCTTTTGGGAAGCGCAAGGGCGGACAGGAGCCTATGTATCAGAGGGTCATGCTGTATCCTTGCGCCGTGTGAGGTCAGGAATCCCCTCTCCGCCCAGAGCCGCCCAATATTATGGGCGACTCCGAACGCATATTGACTGTCAGTATAATTATTGACAGTCAATCCCTCACTTAACTCACATGCTCGCAAGAGGGCAACAAGCTCCGCAGCTTGTGCCGAGTGGTAAGGAACACGTGATGTCTCAACTACAGTGTGCAGCGTAGTAATAGCATATGCTGCAGTGGTGGTGCCATCTGACAGTTTGAAACAAGAGCCATCGACATATAGTTCCCCTTGTGGGTCAGATAAGGGAACATCAGTCAGGTCTACCCGTCCCTTCGTCTCTTCTTCTGTCCAGTATAGACAATCATGGACATCTGTGGCCCCATTGTCCGAAGGGAGAGGTAGTAACGTGCCCGGGTTCAGAGTAGCACATCGTTTGATTGTAATGTGTGGTGCAAACAATGTTAATTCATAACCAGTCAGATGAGCACTGGTGAGGTGCTGCGTCTTTGTCTTATTCAAAAGCGTGTCCACAGCATGGTGTACCATTACTGTGAGGTCAGTAATGAGAACAAGCCCTGCCGATTGTCGAATAGAGACAGCCACGGCCGCAGCAGCTCTTAAACAGCTCGGGAGGGCTCTGGTGACAGCGTCAAGAAGAGCAGAGAAATAAGCACACAGCCTCTGCTTACCTCCAAAGGCCTGTGTTAACACCGAAAGCGCACACCCAGCCGTCTCATGTACATACAACACGAAAGGCTTCTGATAGTCAGGCGTACCAAGCACAGGTGCAGAGCAAAGCGCAACCTTTAATTGCTCAAAAGCTTGCTGGCATTCATGCGTCCAAGGTAAAGGCTCATGCACATCTTTAGTTGTTAAATAAAGAAGGGGTTTCGTTAGTAAGGAGTAACCGGGAATCCAGTGGCGACAATACGAGGTGATGCCTATGAAAGCACGCACGTCTCTCTGAGTCTTGGGGACGGGCATCCTAACAATGGCATCAACTCATTCAGGTGTTAGCCTCCTACCCTCCTTCGACAGAAGGTGACCGAGATAGGTGACCTCCTGTCGACAATATTGAAATTTGGAAAGGGACACTTTATGTCCATGCTGTGCCAAATGTAACAGCAATTTGACTGTGGCTTCTTTGCAACCCTCTTCAGTATCGGAGGTTACCAACAGGTCGTCCACATACTGCAATGATATGTTACCTGGAGGAAGAGAGAGGGAATCCAATTGACCTTTCAGGGCTTGACTATATATGCTAGGACTTTCAGTATACCCCTGAGGAGCACGACAGAATTGAAAACTCCGGCCCGCTAGGTTAAATCAAAAAAGGTACCGGCTATTAGGGTGAATTGGAATGCTAAAGAAAGCATTTTTTAAATCAATCACAGAGAAGAATTTGGCTGTGGAAGGAATCATTGTCAAAAGAGCAGTGATATCGGGGACCACCGGAAGTTGAGGGACGACTATTTTGTTAACCTCCAGCAAATCAATTACAAAACGGTAGACATCAGGATGCGCATCAGCCGAGTCAGAGGGTGTCTTTTTGAGGATGGGAAGAATAGGGCTGTTACACACATTCGCAACTGTCTCTTCAACCACCCTTGATTTGATCAAATCCTGTGTAATCCGCAACAAAGCCCGTTCCCCCGCCTGCAGTATTTTGTACTGGGAAATACGAGGTAGAACGGCATCGTCTTTTATTGTAATAGATATCGGCGGTATCTGCAACAACCCTACATTCGTATCTCCTGTTGCCCACAAAGTGGGCGGTACATCTTTAAATTCAGCAGGAAGCGCTGCGTCTTTCGAAAAACACTGTTTCGTACTGGCAACATCGGGTCCTATTGTCATATAAACACCATTCGGAGAACATGAAATCTTAGCATGCAACTTCTTCAACAAATCTAGTCCCATGAGATTTTCGCCACAATTCGCAGTCAACAGAAAAGGGGAGTCCTCAGTGAAAGGGCCAATAGTTAAAGCAAGAGGTTCAGAGATGGGGCTCACAACCGGTATGCCTGAAAACCCTACCGAAACATTGTTATGGCCAGACAGAGATGCCCCGGGACCAGTGAACGAGAAACAGAGCTATTCATTGCACCTGTGTCCACCAAAAACTTCTTAGCCGAACCATGCAGATCCGCCGTGACATAAGGACCACGCTGATCTACAGGTATTGAAACTGGTCCCTCACCCTGTCCCTGGCTGTCCTAGTTATAGGACATCCCTGACACCTCGTCCAAATCATAATCATCGTGATAGTACTACCTTCCCTGGGGATCATAAAAATAATTCTGGTCAGAGCGACCCCCCGAGGATACCCCACCCTGTGTCTCATCACGACTGCCTTCACCACTTCCCCGTCCACCGGCACCCCGACCCCTGGGGGCGGCGACCTTCTGCAACAAGTCCGGACACTCGCTCCGCCAGTGCCCCTCTCTCTTACAATACGCGCACTGATTCGGCCCCACGGGACCACTTCCTCTGCCTGTACCACGTGATCGCTGAGCCGGACCACTACCACGTCCTCTACCGGACCCTCTGGCTGCCTGTTGCATTAGTACTTTGGTCTTCAACTCCTTATTCTTCTTCTCTACCTTCTCTTTCTCCTCGTTCTCCCTATGCTCGTAGTACTGGGCAATACTCAATATCACTGAAGGGGAGGAAGTAGTCCAAGTGCTTTCAGAGGCCTGCAACTGGGCAGCTATCTCGGGAAGCAAATTCGTTACAAATCATTTAACAAACAACCTGACGCCTCCCTCCACTGACAAATCCTGCCCACTAAAATCCCAAAACACCCCTTCAAACCGAGTGAAAAAATCTGACACACTTTCATCCTTCTTCTGTCGACATGCCGCTAACTTGTCCCAATCTACTCGTCTGGGTGGGATGAGAGAATGCATGTAAGTAATGATACGACCCGGCAAAGCCAATATCTCAGCTCTAGGTTTTTCGCCGGGCTTCCGCTCATTATCCCACGCCCTAATAGCATTTCAAGTGCCACCTAACTCTGCAACATGATCCTGCGTGTGTACCTGCCGCCATATATCCACCGGTACCAACAACCGAAAAAACATTTCAACATCGACCAGGGTCATCACCATCGATGAAGCGGCCTCTGTTAATTCTTTATAATATGCTGTGGGATTTTTCCTAGGGTCTGGTAGCTGACTTTTAAGGGCGAGTACCTCACTCCTTTTCCATGGAGTGTAAACCCATTGCTCCTGAAAGCGAGCCTCTACCCGCAGCTGAACTATAATATCCTGCGCATTACGCCGTTCTGGAATCTCGGGATGAAAAATAGGATGGACCTCCCTCATGGGGAATTGGGATACCGCCGTTGGTATTTTCTGGTGCAACCTGCCCCTGTACCCGATCATCGTCGCCACATTGCTGAAGACATTGTTATGGGCCATAGCAGCAGCATATACACGATCTCGAATGTCATAAATTATCTGGGGTGCTACACCACCAAAACACTGCTCCCACAACCCTATCAATGCAGCCGACATGTGCTTGAGGGCATGCTGCTGCACAAACGGCTCGAAATCCTTCAACACACCCCACACACCCTCTACACTGTAGATCGGATTCCGCGCCCACTGCGCAGCCTGATTAGCGACCATCTGCTTTTCCTCATTCCCCACATCAGATCGGATCAGCACTCGCCCCATCTGTTCCCGTGCCGCAGCCCAATTCCCCTCATCCACTCCACGCACCGGTGTCCCAGCTCCTAACGATGCCGGAGATGAGATGTCCGGGAAAGACACAATAGATGAAGGAGCAGGCACCAATGTGAGTAAAGAATGTGTTGAAGGTGTGAGAGAAGGGGGAGAAACAGGAGCGGGGACAGCAGATACAGCGGGAGGGCCCACAGCTACTGCACTCGCAGCTTACGAAACCAAAGGGGAAACAGGCGGGGCTGTCGCAGTAGCAGCTGGATCAGAGGCAGCAGAGCCAGATAGAGAAACAAGAGGAGCAGCAGGCGGAGATGCAGGAACAACAGGGTATATCCTTTGCGGGGCATAGGGAGGCGGGGGCCTAGCATCCAATAGTTCATCCACAAATGCATCCCCCTCCTCTCAGGCAACATAGGACTTATCACATTGTAGTCGGAACTTCCTATCAGCACTCTCGATACCCTTTTCTACTTTATCCCTATCATAGGCTACTGCTTTCTGAGTTATTGTTGGCATTGTCACTCTCTGGGCCTCCTTCTCCGCCCGCATACGGCGCTGCCTAGCTTCCTTTTGCCATACCTGAAGAGAATCAAACATTGACTGTCTACTTCTCCTGGCAAATAATTTATCTTGCAGATAATTCAATTTCTGTTCATCAAAAGTACCTGTCGGTGGCCACTGAAGCTCGGCATTGTCCCTCGTATGTTTGTGCCATAATGTACTAAACATAATAGGGCCAAGGCCGTGCTTCACATACATATCAACATTCGGGGTGCCTTCCGGAGGCGCAGGTTGCCTCTCCTCCAACCGAGCCTCCGCCGAGCAACAGCGGCACCCCACACACCACAATTTACTTACACAACGCATCTTAACAACAGACACATACACCACTCGCACAAACTGAACGACACACCAAACAAAGGGAATCCAAAACAAGACAGTCCGAAGACTGGACCAAAACAAGACAGTCCGAAGACTGGACCAAAACAAGGAGGCAGGCTTAAGCCCCAGACCTTTTCAAGAGTAAACCAAATTCAGCAGGTGGCCCGGCAGGGCGTTCGCAACACTCTGTACCTCAAGGGTCCACAGACCCACCAAGTTCAAGCAAGTCAAGTCAAGAATGGTCCTCAGACCATATTCAAAATACCAAGAGACAAGACAAACTCACCTGGTGCACACAGGCCAAGCAAAATTATTCTCCACTGCCGACTCTTTGGACCAAACGGTCAGATCCAAGGGTTTCGCCGTTTCAGGACCCCAGCCGAGAGGACCACTAGACGAGGAGCGGCCCGATCAGACAGGCGGGGCAGCCACGAGAACCAAGCTCGGACGTGTGGGGATCCCCGATCCGCCCATCCGACCGGACGCAACCCCGACCTCCACAACCCGACTACGGGCGAGATGGGTCACCTGGTGGAGTCCCTGTTTGGGCACCAACTGAAGGAAGTGACCCAATTAGTGTCACCCGGGTCACTCACGACCTCCTCTCAGCCTTCCAAGAAATGAAAAGTCGGTAACGCAGTAGAGAATACAAACCAAAGTTCTTTATTGTAAATTGCGCTGCAGCGGAGTCCAGTCTGACTAGCCTCCTAAGATGCAACCGAGGGACTGCCCTCCAAACATTTGGTATCGTATAATAAACCTTCCTACACCTCTCAAAAACCCCGCCCCTCATGGAAAAGTACTGCTTGGGCACAGAGGCTAACAAAGGAGGCACTGAGAGATGAGCTAACACCTGCAGCATGGGTACATCTTATCAGACTTCCAAGGCCGTCTTACTCGATCTCAGCTCTCTCTAGTGTGGGAGCATAGCTATGTCCGATGATAGGAATGCAGGGCTGAATAAACGATTCTCTTCGTACATCTGGGTTCCAACCTTGGATGAGATATGAGAACCTTTCGGAACAGCAGCTTCTGCCGAGACTGAGAGAGCGGGGGCACAGAGATGAGGGGATTGTTCACAGCACAACAGGGCCAGTGTAAGGGAGAGAAAATGGTGTCTCAGATGCTAACTTAGGCCAACACTACTCTACAGTAGCCGGGCACATGCACAATAGAAATCACGATTATATGACATAGCTACATGAATGCTAACCCAGCACAGCATATATCATTCAAGACGGGGGAAAAACAGTTCAATTCTAACACTGGGGAGCAAAATTACTATTTAAAGCCTGCCGGGTAATTACCTCAGGGAAGGTGCTAGACAATGACTTGGGGGATAAAATAACTATTCTAACTGTGTCGGGTACTTACCTCAGGGAAGACGCTAGACAGTGACTGAGGCCCAAATTATTATTCTAACGCCGCAGGGTACTTGCCTCAAGGAAGGTGCTGGACGGTGTCTGGAGGGCGAAATTACTACTCTAACTCCACCAGGTACTTACCGCAAAGAAGTTGCTGGACAATGACTAGGGGCAAAATTATTATTCTAACGCCGCTGGGTACTTATCTCAAGGAAGGAGATGGACAGTGACTGTGGGGCAAAATTACTATTCTAACTCCACTGGGGACTTAGCACAGGGAAGGTGCTTGACAGTGTCTGGGGAGCAAATTTACTATTCTAACTCTGCCGGGTACTTAACTCGGGGAAGGGGCTGAACGCTGACTGGGGGAAAATTACTATTCTAACACCATCAGGTACTTACCTCAGGGATGGTGCTGGACAGTGACTGGGGGGGCAAAATTACTATTCAAATTCTGCCAACTACTTACCTCAGGCATGGTGCTGGACAGTGTCTTTGGGGGCAAAATTACTATTCTTACCCCGCAGGGTACTTGCCTCAGGGAAGGTGCTGGACAGTGACAGAGGGCAAAATTACAATTCAAACTCCACCGGGTAATTACATCAGGGAAGGTGCTGGACAGAGTTGGGGGGCTAAATTACTATTCTAACTCTGCCAGGTACTTACTTCAGGGAAGGTGCTGGACAATGACAGGGGGCAATATTACTATTCTAACTCTGCTGGGTACTTACCTCAGGAAAGGTGCTGGATAGTGTCTGGGGGGGCAAAATTACTATTCTAACTCCGCCGGGTCCTTACATCAGGGAAGGTACAGGACGGTGGCACGGTGCAAAATTACTATTCTAACTCCTCCAGGTACATACATCAGGGAAGTTGCTGGGCAGTGACTGGGGGAAAATTACTATTCTAACTCCACCAAGTAATTACCTCAGGAAAGGTGCTGGACAGGGTTGGAGGCAGAATTACTATTCGATCTCTGCCGGGTACTTACCTTAGGGAAGGTGCTGGACAGTGACTGGGTAACAAAATTTTAATTCTAACGCCGCCAATTACTTACATCAGGGAAGGTGCTGGACAATGACTGGGGAGCAGAATTGCTATTCTAACTCTGCTGGGTACTTACCTGAGGGAAAGTGCTGGACAGTGACTGAGGGCAAAATTATTATTCTAACTCCGCCTGGTACTTACCTCAGGGAAGCTGCTGGACAGTGACTGGGGAGTAAAATTACAATTCTAAGTCTGCCGGGTACTTACCTCAGGTAAGGTGCTGGACGGTAACTGGGGCAAAATTACTATTCTAACTCTGCTGGGTACTTACCTCAGGGAAGATGCTGGACAGTGACTAGGGAGCAAAATTAATATTCTAAGTCTGCCGGGTCCGTACCTCGGGGAAGGTGCTGCACAATGACTGGGGTGGGGGGGCAAAATTACTATTCTAACTCCACCAGGTACTTAACTCAGGGAAAGTGCCGGATAGTGACTGGGGGAGTAAATTTACACTTCTATGTCTGCTGGGTAGTTATGTCAGGGAAGATGCTAGACAATGACTGTTGGGGGGCAACCTTATTATGCTAACTCTGCCGGGTACTTCCCTCAGGGAAGGTGTTGGACTGTGACTAGGGGCTAATTTACTATTCTAAATCTACCAGGTACTTACCTCAGGAAAGGTGCTGGACAGTGACTGGGGGACAAAATTACTATTCTAACTCCACTGGGTACTCCCATCAGGGAAGGTGCTGGACAGTGACTGGGGGACAAAATTACTATTCTAACTCCACTGGGTACTCCCATCAGGGAAGGTGCTGGACAGTGTGTGGGGGAACAAATTACTATTCTAACTCCACCGGGTACTTACCTCTGGGAAAGTGCTGGACAGTGACTCGGGGAAAAATTACTATTCTAACTCTGCCGGGTACTTACCTCACGGAAGGTGCTGGAAATTGACTGGGGTGCAAAATTACTATTCTAACGCTGCCAATTACTTGCCTTAGGGCAGGTGCTGGACAGTGACTATGAAGCAAGATTACTATTCTAACTCCATTGAGTACTTACCTCAGGGAAGGTGCTGGATAGTGACTGGGGCAAAATTACTATTCTAACTCCACCAGGTGCTTACCTCAGGGAAAGTGATGGACAGTGACTGAGTGCAAAATTATTATTCTGACTCTGCTGGGTACATACTTCAGCAAAGGTGCTGGACAATGACTGGGGGGCAAAATTACTATTCTAACTCCACCCAATACTTACCTCAGGGAAGGTGCTAGACAGTAACTGGAGCTAAATTAATCTTCTAAGTCTGCCAGGTACTTACCTCAGGGAAGGTGCTACACAATGATTGGGGGAAAAATTACTTTTCTAACTCCGCCGAGTACATACCTCAGGGAAGGTGCTGGACAGTGACTGAGGGCAAAAATACTAATCTAACTCCACTGGGTACTCCCATCAGGGAAGGTGCTGGACAGTGTGTGGAGGAACAAATTACTATTCTAACTCCACCGGGTACTTACCTCTGGGAAAGTGCTGGACAGTGACTGGGGGAAAAATTACTATTCTAACTCTGCCGGGTACTTACCTCACGGAAGGTGCTGGAAAGTGACTGGGGTGCAAAATTAATATTTTTACTCCGCCAGGTACTTACCTCAGGGAAGGTGCTGGACAGTGTCTGGAGGCAAAATGACTATTCTAACTGCACCGGGGACTTACCTCAGGGAAGGTGCTGGATAGTGACTGGGGCAAAATTACTATTCTAATGCCACCAGATACTTAACTCAAGAAAGGTGCTGGACAGTGACTCGGAACAAAAATTATTATTCTAACACCGCTCGGTACTTACCTCAGAGAAGGTGCTGAACAGTGACTTGGGGGCAAAAGTACTATGCTATCTTCACTGAGTACTTACCTCTTTTTCCTTTCCTTTATCCTTTAAAAGACTGTCTACAATAACCATGCAAATCTTTTTTCCATATCAAACAGATTGTTCACATCCAAAATGAATCACAGTTTTAGACCACTGCATTCACAAACATGTTGTTTTCTTTTTTGTCTGCAGATCACTGAAACATGTAAAACCCAAAGCAGGCTAACTATGTCCAGTCTCGGCAGGGAAACAGACTATTGAAATATAGAGGCTATATTTATTGCAAAGAGACAATAACTGAGCTCATGAGTCACTGGAGGTGTGTGCAGTATTTTTCATCGCACTGCAAAGGCAGAACAGTTACTCTGGATGACACTTGAAGGGACCACAGAGCATAAGCGCTCTGCCTCTGCAATAGAGATCGAAGTGAGGGAGAACATACAGCAATTAAAAATGCTAGCATGCGCCTCCAATGAACCCTGTGGCTCAGTTTTGAGAGAGGTAGCCCAAAACATCCCCATGCACGTTGATAGTAGTATGCCCATAAAATGCAATTTAAGGAGAATGGTTCAGAGGCAAAAACAGCTGAGTAATCCCCAAAGAATAACACCACAATCCTACTCTGACATTAACACCCCCTGAACTCACAGTTTCTTATACTAATGAACCTTTCCTACTATATGGCAACGAAAACCCTCTCAAAAGAATGATAATCTTTAGCACAATTCATAACCTAGTTACCCTGGAGAATACTGACATTTGGATGATGGCTGGAACTTTTAAGTCAACACCCCATCCATTCACCCAAATTTACGCTATTCACATTAACTTAAACAACACAACAATCCCATTAGTGGACAGCTTCCTCCTTGACCAGCAATCCTCAATTTACACTGAATTGTTATCAGTAATAAAAAACAAAACTGAATAAAAATTATAATCAATTTTGAACTACAAATTATTAATACTATTACAAACATTTACCCTGACACCCAAATTCAAGTCTTTTTTTTTCACTTTTCCCAGGTACATTGGCAAAAAAATAAAAAAACATTCTTAGCTGAGGATTGCATGTCAAGCAGTAAAATACAGTATGAATTGAGAAAACTAACAGTTTTGTACCTCCTGGGTGTGTGGATGAGTTCTACACATCAATTATAGAAACTGAATATTTTACACAAAATGGGGAATAATTGGCCAAATAAAGATTTGCGCTGAAAAGTAAATCCCAGATCAAGACTTTGCACCAGTTCGCATCACTTGTTTGACTCTACATTGGTGCAAAGCCTTGATAAATCTACCCTTAAAGCTTTTACTAGAATGGAGGGCTCAATCTGGTGAGGGCACAAACAGCGACTTGACAAGGCTTTGCCAACCTAATGCCTCTTAGTCAATGCAGCTGGATGTGGTGTGTGGGATGCACATGGTGAGTGTGAGTGCGTGTGTGTGTGCACGTGTGGAAGAGGTTTCCGATACTTCTGTGTCTGCTGTCACTGTTCTCTGTGTGGTAGAAGGTCTGCATACAATCTTTTACAAGGAAATCTTGCACTGCTACCCCCTCTGCCATACCTGTCCCGTGTGTGAGAGAAGCTTGCCCTGATACCCCATTTGCTACACCTGCTAGCTCCTATCCAGCCCTTGGTATGTGTGAGGAAAGCCTGCAGCACTGTTCGCTGTACCCATTCCTAATCACTTCCTATGTTTGCAGCTTCCAAAGCCCACACCTTTCACACTAATGAACACAGATAAAAAGTGAGCTGCCTCCAGGCGCTATGCCTACGCCTGGTAGAGCAGCTCCAGCTACCCTCTGCCTCACTAACCCAGTGCCCTTCGCGCTTGAGTTTCTGCTCCAACAAAACACTATGAAGGGTATGGTTTAAAATAAATGTTCTTCCGTCACGCCTCGGTGAACGCAGCCTGGCTCCCCCCATGAGGGTTCCGGCCGCCAGGCCCAGCTCCAGGGGCCTCCTTGGAGGAGTGGAGTGGTGGGAAGACCCAGGTGCACAAGGGCAGTGAGCTGTGGAGCACGGCTGCCCCCTGGCGGGTGATGTGCGTCCTGCAGACAATAAAATCTGCTTCGAGCATATTCAACTTTTCAAGATAGATGCGCGTTAAGGGATAGTCACAAAATGAACCAAGCTAACTAACATTGCCACGTGGTTCAAAAATTGTGCTTTAATTATGTGTGTATTTTGCCAGTTTTCTATGGACTGATTAATTCGAATCCAAAAAGCTCCAATCCCACTCAGATCCCTCTCAGACCCTAAGTTCCATCAGACCACCCGACCCTCCAAAGGGTATGGGAGCAAGCAACGAAGGAGCTCGAGGTGGGAAGATATTAAAAAATAAAAGGAAAAAAAGCAAGGGAGATTGAGGGAAGCCATGGATGGAGTTGTGGGGTGGAGGAGGGCGCAACATGTTCGCTGAAAGGATTGAGTGTACGGGGCGTGGGGAAGGAAATAGGGAGACAGCACACGAGGAAGAGCAGGATCACCCATACATTCTCATCAAGTGCACTATGACGTCTCCTCCCCTAACGTAGGAGGAAGTACTCAATACAAGTTCTGCCCTTTAAAGTTTGCACACGTCAGAGTGTCCCGTAGGGTGATGTAGGGCCAAGGACAGGTCATTGAGGGCACCTGTAAGCTGCTGTACCTCTACCAGTGCATCATGGGAGCCAGTGCATACCAGAGTGCCAAGCATGGGCCATACTCGAACTCTTACAGCAAGAGCTTATCCGGGCCCTCACTGCAACACTGGTCAGTGACTGACAATCACAGCCTGCACGCACAAAGTTCCAACCGCACATTTATAATTGTCATTTTGCAGCTCTTAAATAGTGCAAATCGACCTCTACGTTTTTTTGGAAGCTAGGTGACGAGGAACCGAATGAGCAAACATTATAGAGCGGATTAAAAGAATCAGGCAATGACAGAGCTCACTTCAGAGAAATGCTGCCCTCTGGTGGTATTTTAGGTGTTGTGCGTGACAAGGGTTTATCAAAGAGTTCTGATCCTGTTTATGTCTAAGCCTACCAGACAGTGCAGCTGTCTGGTTACTAAAGACTTCTCGGGGACATCTGAAAGTTGATCTAAAGAATGCATTGCTTGCCATTGGCTTTGAGGTTTCCCTTTCTTTGCTTTATTTGTTTTAGGCTGTCCAGTGTGTCTTTGTCCCTCTTGTGGAGCATACCCTGTTTACTGTATTCTACCACGAGTGCTCACTTTCTGTAAAAAAGCTTTTAAATTTTGTTATTATCTTGACACATTTGCCACACATTGAAAGACAGAAGCCAAAATGCCATGCTCTGTTTTCCGATGGAACTTGGTGTTTAGTTTACTTTCTCTGACTCAGCGGCGGCCGGCACAGGTAAACGCGGTAAGGAGGGGACGGGGAGGAGGCAGGTGGGGGGACGAAGTCGACAGACTACGGAATAGGTATAATTAAATAGCTCCACTCTATGACACTCTACTTTACAACACTCTACTCCACTCTATGCCACTTCACTCTATGTCACTCCACTCTACACCATTCTACTCCACTCGGCACCACTCTACTCCAGTCTATGCCACTCCACTCTACGGCACTCTACTCCACTCTACAACTCTCTAATCCTATTGCATTGCCAATAGTATGGCCTTCTTTTTTAACAAGTGTCCTTTGCTATGGTAGTAGTAGGTTCATAATTCAGATATACTTTGAAATAGTCACAAAATATTCAGGGTTATATATTTTTAAAAGAGTTACCTACGGGTGGACTATAAAAGGCAGTTAAAAACAAGCAGTGGCAATGCTGGTAGAACTGGCTTATAACTGAAAATGTCTCTTCAGTCACTGATGAGGTTAGGCACTCAATAAATCATCACAGACGCACTCTGTCACTCATTCTTGCACTCATCCATACACTGTCATTCTTGCATTCACCCACATATCCATCCACAATAAAGCAGCTACACAAACACAATAGAATGTTTAACAGAAAATAAATGAATAAAATGCCATTACTTGCAAGGCAATTAAGCCAAAGGCAGAAACGGGCTAATCACTACCCTTTTCACATTACTGTCAAGGGAAGAAACAGAATGTGAATGACACTTGAACAGACAGAAAAGGGCTGGTCTGAAAGCCCTCTATGTAAGTATGTGTATGCAGTTAATTACGATAATTGGATCAGAGAAGCAATAGTCCAACTAGCCCCTTTAAGATCAGTTTCCCAGCGTAGACATAAACCCACTGCCCCTTGGTATAATGCAGAGCTGAAAGACCTGAAATCAAAATGCAGGCGCGTTGAACGCGAATGGAGACTGCACTACACTACAGAAGGCAAGCTTAACTATAATAAAACTCTTACAGACTATAAAGAAGCTATCTGTAGAGCTAAAATAGAGTTCTACACTGGCAAGATTGAGAAGGCAAAGAATTCCACCAGAGAACTCTTTAAGACTGTCACTTCCCTATCCAAGCTTCAACAAGGTGACTTGTTTTATCCCGATCAAAATTTATGTGATCAAATGGCAGGGTTTTTCAGTCAAAGGTGCAAACAATATACAACGAATTGGAGGGATTGGATTCTGGCCCCCATATTCCAGTCGTTCAGGACAGTGAGGAGGGGTCAGCTACTTTCAATAATTTGTCCAGTTTTTCCCTAGTTACACAGGATGCGGTAAATAATTTTCTACTGTCCATCAAGTCTGGCTCACCAGAAGATCCCTGTCCACCGAATATAATTCATGAGGCCTCTAGACTAACAAGCTCTTTTCTGACCCCCTTACTAAACACCATTGTAGGATCTGGAGATTATCCTACAGTATGGAAGAAAGCTTGTATTAGGCCCATTTTAAAGAAGCCCTCTATGGATCCTAGGGATGTCAAGAGCTATAGGCCTATTTCCTGCCTCCCTCTGGCGGCCAAGGTTTTGGAGAAAGCCATTAATCAGGAATTAAATGACTTTCTTATTTCCAATAATACTCTGGACATATCACAACATGGTTTCCGTGCAGACCATTCTACAGAGTCCGCACTGGTTGTGGCTACGGAAGAACTTTGCATGCAAATTGATAGTAGTGGAAGAGCGATCCTGATCCTACTTGACCTGTCAGCCGCCTTTGATACGGTGAACCATCTAATTCTCACGCAACGGCTGAAGGCAAGTGGGATCAAGGATAAGGCGCTGGCTCTTCTTTCTTCTTTCCTTGCAAACAGAGAACATCAGGTTTGCTGGGACAATCTTAAATCGGGCACATTTCATCTCCCTTATGGAGTCCCACAAGGGTCGGCGCTTTCACCCACCCTTTTCAATATTTATGTGACGCCATTGGCCAATCTAGTTAGAGACTTTGGTTTTTCTCTTGTGTCCTATGCCGACGACACTCAAATCATAGTCTCTATTTCTTTTGTTAGTGAGGTGCCGTCGGCAAGGTTTCATAGCTGTCTTGGTTGCATCATACAATGGATGCATACCAACTATTTGAAACTAAATACACAGAAGACCGAGGTCATGGAGTTTGGCAATGGCCCTCCGATTTGGAATACAGCCTGGTGGCCAACGGAGGCAGGAGAGTGTCCATCACCAGTGGACAAGATGAGAAATCTGGGTGTGCTTTGGGACACACAGCTTAATTTCTCCGCTCAGATTAACCAAGTAACCTCTGCATGTTATTTTACATTAAAAATCCTACGGAAGATCTTACCATTTCTTCCAATGGAGCTGAGGAAAACTGTTGTGGTTGCTCTTGTACTGTCTCGCATCGATTATTGCAATGCCCTCTACTTAGGGATTGATAAACAGCTGACTAAGCTGCAATCCCTTCAGAATACTGCTGCTCGGACATTACTTAACATTCCTAAATTCAATCATATTTCTGGGGCCATTAGGAGCCTTCATTGGCTCCCTGTCAAGCAGCGTGTTGAATTTAAGGCTCTCTGCCTGGTCCACAAAACTCTGTATGGTGGTGGCCCTCTGGCGTACCGCAAGTTTTTCCAATGGTATTGTCCAGGGCGCTCATTAAGGTCTGCTAATCAGTCCTGGAGAAAAGCCAGATGGGGTGGCAGATGCATCTCATACTTGGCCCCTAAACTTTGGAACAGGTTGCCGTTGGATATTAGATCTCAACCTACGCGTTCCAAATTCCGTGGCCTTTTAAAAAATTGGCTTTTTCCGGTCTGGTAGTGGAGCCTGTACCTATGGACTTACTCGTTCTTCTATGTTTCTCCAGCGCCAAGACGCCTCGGCAATCGAGCGCTATATAAAACCCTCACCTACTTACTTACTAGAGGTTTTTAATTGTTTTATAATACAAGGGCCTGGCATACAACTATAACTGCACGGCCTCCTAAAGGGTCCACTAAAGTTTATTTCAGTGCAAACTTCAACCCCTTGGGTCTGTCCGAAAAGTAATCAATACTAAATGCTTGGATACCACGGTACTCTGTGTGATTCCACATAACAAGATACCAGTCTAAAGCCGTCAACACTGGTTTGTTGCCATAACCAACAGAGACCTCCAGTATTGCGCATATGCTGGGAGCCATCAAGCATTTAGTCATTAAATCACAAATATATTGGGTATTCCAGTTTCCAAAACAATATACAGCCCATCTGAAAAGGGCCAAAGAAGGATTATTACAGTGGAATCTTCAACTCGGCTTGTCAGAGGGGGTGACCAACAGGAAAATCATAGTCTACCTTGGCAGTCTGTGATAGTGCCTCTGACAAATAGCTTTCTAGAGGCTTTAAAGCCAATCCATCTTTAAAGGCCTACTGGCAATAACATATTCGTTTCACAAGAAATACGTCACCCCAGTGGTAAACGAAACTTGAGGAGGCCCCCCTGCAAAGTACATGGAGCCCCTCCACCTCCACGCTCTGGACCCAGCGGCAGCCGGCACAGGTAAACGCGGTGGGGCGGGAGGGGAGAAGGCGACAGACGAGGGAATAGATATAACTAAATAAATAAATAATACCTATTCCGTTGTGTCAGCTTTCCCCCCCTGCCGCGCCCTGCCCCGCGTCACTGCGCTTACCTGAGCCGGCCGTCGCTCTCAGGACCCAGTCACGAGCTCTCAGGCTTGCCCGTGCAGGAGGCAGCCCCCTGGAGTTTGCCCCCCCCACACCGCGGGGGCTATTGTTACGCCATTGCATCAGCCTACTACCTTTGTAAACAGATGATGCCTATAACCTTTATCACAGGCTTGTCACCATAACTTAGTCCAGCTATATTGACGCTTCCACACAAGGTGAAGTGGAAAAAAAACAATACAGCACTCTTTTTTAGCGGATGCACAAAATTTCTCTCCGTGAGAGGATCCTACCTCCTGCTTATTCGTATGCCCTGGAATATATACAGATTAAAACCTGACAACCAATAAAAGTGAAAGAAGGGATTAATCAAGGGAAACTGCTAAAAGTCACCCAATCAGTCCCCGTACAAACCTTACGTCTCGAGCTTTCTTTAACGCGCATTTATGCTTGAGCCGTTTCCAATATTATAAGGTGGGCCTTTAACCTTTTACACGCAGTTCCTGGCTCCCTAAGATATATATTAAAATTGGAGACTTTTAGAGTAGAATCGGCACAGCATACTTTTAATAGGAACCTTAAAGTAGCCCTCGAGGCATCCCAATGTACTGTAGCACTTTTGCAGGCTTGGTCTCCAGCGCATCTGAAGCTCTTTTTAAAACATATGACACCGAGAATAAGTTTTGAATTAGATAAGGAGTACTGTATCCAATTAAAGTATTCTAAAAAAAATTGCGGAAAATATAGTATAAAAAAACTCCTGAGCATTATTTACAGTTTCAGTTAGAGCATAGAGTAAGGCGCTGCATTCTCCTTCTGTGATTAGGAATTCTCCCCTTAAAAGTATATTCCTCCAGATGGAACTCCCTTGAAAATCCCTCGGGTAATTGTGACTTGTGTACGGGTGGAGTACAAGATCTTTTCACGCATTTTTAATCTGTCCAAATCCGATTTTGGTAGAGGCTCGGCAACGATTTATAAAGCCTATTCGTTCCAGATACCAAGCTTTTTTAACACAAGATTTAATTACGTTGTGTAAGTCTCCCCAAATGAATTTGTTTTCTATAACTTGTTTAAGTTTTTAAAGAGTTTTTTAAAGCGGTTTTAAAAGCGCATAAATTTAAGTCTTAAACTCATGTATTTTGTATTTGCCGACCCAATTCGCTATAACCTGTTAATGCTTATAACGAGTTTTTAAAGCTGTTTTAAAAGTATAAATATAACTATTTTATATTTATATACTTGTATTTGTTGACCTCAGTTGAGGTCTGAATCAAATAAAATTACATTGAATTGAATTATTCGTTTCATTGCAGTACCACTTTCTATCTTACATTCATGTTTCATTGACCTGCATTCAAAGAAAAATGTATAAGACCCGTCCAAAATTGAATGCATTTTAGTATTAGATGTCACTTGTTATTTTGCAGTGCCTCTTGCTATTTTTGCATTTAACGCATGTTAGCCTTTCAGGCCTCCCGACGTGTTGTGTTTTAGTTTAACACAATTCAAATAACACTGGGGTACTTGGTAATATTACGCTATATGTACACGTTCTAGAGTTATCAGCAGTAGCCAGGTCCCTTTGTGCATCAGTCCTTCTATTATGTCTATTTTCAGTACTCTGAAAATAAGATGTCAGACAGAATATTACGAGGTATTTAGAATGGTAGATATTTACATGGCCTTGATGAAGCCTTGCTTTCATGTGCTGGGCATGCTACGTCGAGTCTTCCCCTTCTTGCCAGACTGCACTCGGAAAACTCTTATTCAGACTATGATCCTGGGCCGCCTTGATTATTGCAACGCTCTTCTGCTTTCTGCAAATGAGTCTTCCCTAAACAGGCTTCAGGTGGTCCAGAACACTGCTGCACGGCTCATTACGAACTCCACACCTGGAACCCCTTCCTTGCCGCTGCTACGCAAACTCCACTGGTTACCAGTCCGCAAGCGGATAAAGTTTAAGGCAGGCTGCTATACTGGAATGAGCTCCCCCTACAGCACCGACAATGCCCGGACTATCTACGTTTCAGGAAACTGCTTAAAGCCTCCCTGTTCTAGTCTGTCCATAGCCCGCCTGTAGGCCCGCTACAGCGCAGAGATACCCCTTCGGGCGTGATTCAGGCGCTCTACAAAACCCTTAAATAAATAAATAAATAAAGCCTGCACTGCACCTGTTATTGTATGTGACAGGAGCTTGTCAGAAGGAGGCCTGCGCTGTACCTATTGTGTGTGTGCGCCTGAAGCTTGCACCACACAGGGTTAAAGAAGAAAAGAACTGAATGAAACGGAAAATAAAAACCAGCTGCAATTTCATTACATGGCAAAGTGGGCTGTCTGGGCGAGCAGCGGTCAGGCTGTGCCAGGCCCCGAAGGGCAGGAAGACTGGGGTCATCTTTATTGCTTTAAGATCGATTTCCTGCGCGCCCTGCACATATAAACCCAGATAAAGCTGCGTTTCCGCGGCCTGCGAGTGAAAGCCGCAATAAAATAAAACACCCTCTTGTAAATAATTTAACTGCACCACGTCGAAGAGCAACTCTGGCCTCTTCATCGGCGAGGAAAAGAGCTGGGAGCGCTGTGACGTCACTACGTTGTCTCACTGGCAGCGCCGTGACGTCACTTCCGTGTACCTCACACACACAGCTTCTAGCACTGATCACACTTAGATGAATTGTCAACCCCTTTGAGGTAGCCACATTCACGGTCGTTACGTCATTGTAGTATCACCCTTTGTAGAAAACAAATATAATTTACATTTTAATAGCAATGTATTTTCCCAAATGTATGTCCGGACTTCAAGTACCAGAATGCAAAGGGGAAATCAGGAATGGGTTTACGCCACATATGTCTGAAAGTATTGCAAACAGGTCGTTCGCTAAGGTCTAAAGAGCCAGGGCAGGCAGGGAGCACCAAACAAAAAAAACAGCTTTATGCTTCCTCCAGTCCCCTCAAGCAGGCAAACTTTGTTGCACAGACAGGATAACAGAGAATGCATCATAGGTTAGAGGTCATAGTACAGATTATGAGCTCCAAGAAAGGAGGAAGGAAGGGATTCAAAAGAAAAGAAAATATCTATATATATACTTTTAATGGAGTGTGGGGCAGAAATGCTCCAATCTCATTAGGCAAACAAGAAATCAGAGAGAGTCATGTACTGTTTCGCTGTGTGACGAACCACCCACCGTCCCACTGGTGCGTGGTTGCAGTTAATATTTAACACCACGTTATAGATTAGCACGGGAAAACCACCCGATGAGAAGGGGTGAGAGGGAGGAGGTGGCCAGGCCCAGAGTGCTTGGAGGCATCGGTTGTGAGGACTTCAACACACTTGGGGGACGAAGAGCAGTCTGCAGACACAGCCCAGAGACCATCATGGCAAAGGCATAAGGGGCCAGACTGCCCAAATATTGTGATTTTTTTTCCCCACGGTGATCCCAAGGAAGCAGAATGACAAGGTTTGTGCGGGGTCACATTACGAAACTTGCGAGCGGAGGGGTGGATGTTTGGATATGGTATGGGGTCCTGAAGAAGAGTTCAGTGAGGCCGAAACACGTCAAAGGTTGTCCTGTATGGGCTTGTCCTGCACTTGGGGTTGATATCTGTTTACTGGACAATAGAGATAAATACCTTTTGCATGAGGGCCTGTAATTCGAAATAAAAATGACTCTTTCTTTTTTATGTAGCTCTTTTTGTTGCCGCTCAGCCTGCTACTAAGCGCTCCCAAGTGTACCAAACATGAGAATTAAATAATGCTAATAAATACACGGATTTGCACCGGAGCACGCGTTACTCACGTGAAAAAGATGGATTATAACATAGTCTTTTGGTCAGAGTTATTTACTCACGCCACCCACGGTGTCCTTTCTGGACGTGTGTTCAAAAAACATTTTGAAACTTTTTACTTCTAATGTGTGTTAACTGTTTATCCGCAAGGGCATGGAACAGTGCACAACACTGGCCATTAATGCTGTTCCTCAGATCCTATAATACCACACAAACAGGACAAAAATAGTTCACCAAAAGGTGAGATCAAACGAGGGCAGAGCATCACGAAAAACCCAGACACAACTGCATCTGCACAGTCTACTTTGAAATGCCGAATTCTTTTGCAATGTTCAAAATAATGACACAAGTGCTCTTCATTTTCAATATTAGCAGTGGAAGTAGAACTTTCATTAGTATTATTTATTAGTAATTTTACTCTCGTTATTTCATTACTTTTATTTTTAATAATGCTGAGTTGCTCTGTGTAGCCTGGAGCTCTGGGTTCGCCCACGCTTTGCTCTTTGCAATTGTAATTCTAATTGTATTTATATAGCGCTTACTACCCCTGACGTTGAAGCACTTTTTGGCGAGTAGCATGCTACTCCATAACCCAAAATGGATTAGTGGTGAATTAGTATAGTAAAATCCAAGTTGTTAATTTGAGCGGTGGACATGTGATAAAGGAGTGATAGAGGAGGGAAGAGTCTAGAAAGTGTTATTTGGGAGATCATAGTAGTAAAATTAGGCTCTGGATGAGTCAAAGGGGCGCCTTAAATCGCAATTATTGAGTATTTAGGCGCTGGCAGCTCATGACGCACAAACAGATAAAGGTCTCCCATAAACTGCTTACTATATTTTAGTAACACTGTTTAATGTCGGGTCTGGTGGCTCAGTGGACTAATGCGTCCATTGGCAGGGGCCTGTGTTCGACCTCATGGTCACAGGTTCAAATCCCGGCGGGTCCACTCAGCCTTTCATCCATCTGAGGTCGATAAAATGAGTACCATTGAGTTGGGTAACAATGAACATCTGTTATTCAGCGCCAAGAGACCTCTGGGTGAACTTGCGCTTCACAAATACACATGTAATGTCATTTTCTTTTTACTTTAGTCGGGTCCTCACTTTGCTTTTAGCACAAAGTATTCATCTGTCGTATGCCTGTTTCATTTGTGGGCATGCCTCAGTGCCATTGGGAGGCCCTGTGTTGGCGCTGCTGGGAGTACACCCATGTGTGACGTCACGCACACCTAGCGTCATTACTTACTCCTTCGTAGCTGTACATTACAATCATCCTGTGCCTGCTCTTACACACGTGACATCACCAGTGGGACTGACTGTAAAGAAGGGATGTCACAGAAGGGTGTGTGCGTTAAGCTTACATCACTGTGGAGCACCACCTTTATTAATGTGACGTCACAATAGGAGTTGCCTTTAATGCAGTGACGTCACTATGGGAGATACCGTTAATGCTGTAATGCCACTGTGGGCTGCCTTCAGTGCTGTGACGTCACTTTGGGGCTGCTTTCAATCACATTACGTTATAATATGGGATTACTGAAAGCTGGGACGTCTTTATTGCACATGTTGAGATTAAATCTTAACCGTTTCCTCACTCACACTTACCTTTTCTCCTAGATTTCGATTTCCTGTCTCCCGTTCTCAACGGCCCCACTGTACGTTCAGATGAGGGCGTGACCACGAGGCGAAAGAGGTGCTGGCACGTGGCCATTGGAAGTGGCAGGACACGTGGATGGTTAAGTGAGCCCTAGGGTGAAGGCCTCTTGAGGCAGAACTCCACATCCAGGGCTGAGGAGGACAGGCAGAGGAGGGCAATGGTCAAGCAAGAGACAGCCCAGGGCGGGGCAGTGAGGTGGTCCTCACAAATGTGGCAGAAAGTGTTTGGCCAGCCCACCAACTCAAGCTCTTCCTTTGACTATTATGACAGCTCAGCCGATGAGTCCAAGGGCCAGATGAGGACCACTGCTGGCAGAACATCCCCGCATCTGAAGCCCATTAGACGCTTCATCCCTTCATCCTGGAACATCTTCCAAAGAACCAAAGAGCAACCGGAAGAAGCAACTTGGGCCAGATATTCTACTAAAGGCTTAAAGTGCTCTCCTCCAGTAAGCCCCTTACTAGACCCCCGGAAAGGGCCTGTGGAATATCAGAGTGGGTCAGACAGTGACTGCAAGAAGCTTTCATTGGTCAGCTGTGAAGACTCAGAGAAGAAAACAGGACCCTCTCCATCCAGCTCCACGGATGACCTCCATGAATGGAGAAGTCAAGCAACCTTGAGTTACGGGGAGAAGGTCGAGGCTTACAATGCTAAATACTCCTACATGAAGTCCTGGCCCGGCCTCTTGAGGATCCTCGCAGGTGTCCAGCTTCTCCTCGGAGGGATGGTGTTCGCCTGCGTCTGTGCCTACATCCAAAAGGACTACCAGTGGTACAACCTCTTCGGCACCCAGATACAGACAAGTTATTTTGGAATGAATGGGGGTTACAAGTACTATGGCCCGATGACACCCTTTGTGATGGTGGTCACAGGTCTCGCATGGATTGTCACTGTCATTCTGTTGGGCTTGGGGTTGACCATGTACTACCGGACCATTCTCCTGGACTCCCCCTGGTGGCCCATCACAGAGTTTGTTATCAACATCATCATGTTCCTGCTCTATATGGGAGCCGGCATTGCATACGTCAACGACATCAACCGTGGCGGCATGTGCTACTCCATCTTTTCCAACAACCCCCTCATTGTAGCCTTCTGTCGAGTGGAAGGGGGGCAGATAGCAGCCATTGCCTTCCTCTTCGTTAACATGGTGCTCTACCTGATCAGCTCCTTGGTGTGCCTACAAATGTGGAGGCACGAGCGGGCGCGGCTGCAAAGAGAGGTCATTGAAAGGCAGGTAAGTCTGAGAATGCCATGAATTTAAGAGAAAAGCTAAGAATCTGGCACTTTCTCATCACTGTCCCTGGATATCTCTGGAGGACTGAGGGTGGAAATACTTACCTGAAGTGTAGGAGTACAACACAGAAGACAGATTGTGATGCGCCCTCCTAAAGCGGGGCGTGGAACAGGCAGGAGGGATAACACCAGTGCAGGCTCATGAATTGAACATACGGCACATTATGTCACATTAGTTCAAGAAGCAAGATACAGTAATTGATCAATTATTCAAGAAAAAGAGGTGCCTCACATGCCCTGTATGAAGCAACGGTATTGGTTGGACAGAGGAGTATATTGCCCTGGGTTCAGGTATGGCATTGGCTGGGATTAGAAGGGGCTCACTGCACTAGTTCAAACATGGCATTGGTTGTCCTGAGTTCAGGTCTCGTATCAGTTGGGCAGAGGAGTGAACACTTTCCCTGGGTTGAGGGATGGTATTGGTTGGTCGGCAAAATAGATCACTTGTCCTGAGTTCAGGGTTGGTATCAGTTGGACAGAGGAGTGATCACTTCCTGGGTTGAGGGATGGTATCGGTTGGAAAGCACAGTAGACCATCTGCCCTGGATGCCGCACTGGGTTGTCCATGTTGATATATTTTGATTAGGTTTATGGTCCTGAGCAGGCGTAGGTTGGCCAGAGAAAAGATCAGGAGTTTGCAGGGATGGAGGTAAGTACCATCACCCCTTATATGATCATCGTTATCAGAAGCCAATAAGTGGTCATAGAATGTGGCTAGTTGGGACCCGCAGTGGAGGACTAGATTAGAAACGTCTGGTGGCCAGTGGTGCCTGGCACATCTCTTACAGTATTCCATGCCTCTCACTTTGACGATGGCTGGGTTCTTTCTTATGTAGGTGTTATAGGGCCAAGCAGAATAAGCAAATGATTATGCAGCCTGTTTGAACTACAGTCGGCTGCAGGACCGCTGAGTGTTATAGTATTAGCATTAATGAGGGTGTAGAGGGTTATATATAAGTTTACAATAGTATGTACTATCCAGGCTAGACTCAGGTCAGCTCTTCACAATATAATTCGACAGAGAAACTTGTTAAGAGTGTTTTCAAATGTGAGGAGCATGTGCTGTTCCATATCTACATCAAAGAGGGGTTAATGTTCCTGGTTTTATCCCCTTGGAAACAGCCATGTTTCACCACTCATCTGAACAAAATGATTGTGGATGCTTCAGATCTTGGCTGGTAGTGAGTTCCAGAGCTTGGCGGCTTATACTGAGCAAGCATGCTTCCTAAGGTCTTCTTATAGTAAGGTGGTACGAGCATCTGTAGTACAAGCCTGGAGCACAGTCTCCTATTTTGTTGGTATTGCTTGAATTTAATTCGTAGGTAGAGTGGTCCTTTTCCTTCCGATACTCTGTGGACGATGTGAAATGCATCGAGCATTGCTCTTCTAACTATAGGTAGTAAGTGGAGTGTTTGCATGACTGGAGTCGTGTTCTCTTGTGTGAAGGTAGACATGGAGTCTTGCAGCAGCATTATGGATGAATCTTATTTTGTGTATGATGAAACAGAGGTTGGCAAGTTACAGGCTGTTGGCCTAGTCAAGCTTGGAGATCATAAGTGTGAGGAAAGATTGTAGCTTTTGTTGGCGCCCAAGGCATGGAAATATGCGTCACCAAGTTTTCATTGTGCAGAAGGTGGTCTTTGTGACCTTGCTGACATATGGTGTGAAGGACAGGTCTGAATCTATATGTAGACCTATATTTCTTACCTCTCTTGATGTAGCTGAAGGGACCTCACATTTTTGGGCCTATAGCAATAGGCTGGTGGGTGCACAGACAGAATATCGATGTTGGAATATCGATGTACCAGAATATCGAGTTTTTAATATCGAGGTGGCACAAGATCGACATGCAAGAATATCGTTGACCAGAATATCGACATGAAGGTAAGAAATATCGTTTTTAAATATCGAAGTTAGTAATATCGTTAGTAAAAATATCGTTGTTAATAATATCGACATTTATTTTAGTGTGTTGTATTTTACGATGTGTGTTTAAAGTATGTGATGTAATTATTTTGTATAAGTATAGCTTATTTTTTTAATGGATGTGTGAAATTTTTAGAAGTAATTAATTTTATGTTAATTAATTTTTGTGTATTTTAGTTTCGTAGCGGGTTGTGGGCTTATAGGAGAATAGGGTGGGAAGTAATTTAATTAGAATACATTTATTAATAATATTTAGAAGTTATTTTAAAAAAATTACATTTTGCGTTTTAGTTTTGTGGCGGGTTGTGGGTTTATAGGGGAATAGGGTAGGAAGTAAATTAATTATAATTAATTAATTCATATTTTTTATTAATTAATATTTATCTATTTAATATTTTATATTGTTAATTGTGATAATGTAATTGTTATTAATTGGTTATTAATAATTAATAATTAATTGGTTAATATGTTAATTGTGTCATTTTTTTAGGAGCGGGGTGTGGGTTTATAGGGGAATAGGGTGGGAAGTAAATTAATTTTAATTAATTAATATTTTTATTAATTAATATTTATGTATTTAATATTTTATATTGTTAATTGTGATAATTCATGTATTAATTAGTTATTAATTGGCTATTAATTATTAATTATTAATTGGTAAATATGTTAATTGTGTTATTTTTAGGAGTGGGTTGTGGGTTTATAGGGGAGTAGGGTGGGAAGTAATTCAATTATAATTAATTACTTTTTATTCATTAATATTTATGTATTTAATATTTTATATTGTTAAATGTGGTTATTACTTTGTTATTAATTAGTTATAAATTGGTCATTAATAATTAATTAATTATGTTAATTGTGTCTTTTTTTAAGAGCATGTTGTGGGATGATAGGGAGTAGGGTGGGAAGTAATTACATTTTAATATTTTTTAAATATTTTTAATATATTATTTATTTAATTTTATTTAATAGTGTTAATTCTGTGAATTAATTTATTACTGATTGTTTTTACTTTGCTTGTTAATTGTTATTAGTTAGTTAATTAATTAATTAATTTATTATGTTAATTGTGTTATGTTTTACAACATTGGTGGGGTTATTTATAGGGGAATATGGTGGAAGGTAAATTATTTTTAATTAGTTAATTATTTGTTAATTAATGTTCATTATTTTGCTGGAGTGGGAATAGTAAATTATTCCCCTCCGCTATCCAACACTTTCCCTACTGTTGCACTCGCTGGAGTGGGAATAGTCATTTTATCCCCTCCGCTATCCAACACTTTCCCTACTGTTGCACTTGCTGGAGTGGGAATAGTAATTTTATCTACTCCGCTTTCCAACACTTTCCCTACTGTTGCACTTGTTGGAGTGGGAATAGTAAATTATTCCCCTCCGCTATCCAACACTTTCCTACTGTTGCACTCGCTGGAGTGGGAATAGTAATTTTAACCCCTCCGCTATCCAACACTTTCCCTACTGTTGCACTCGCTGGAGTGGGAATAGTAATTTTATCCCCTCCGCTATCCAACACTTTCCCTACTGTTGCACTATCTGGAGTGGGAATAGTCATTTTATCCCCTCCGCTATCTAACACTATCCCTACTGTTGCACTCTCTGGAGTGAGAATAGAACATTTGAACCCCTACGCTATCCAACACTTTCTCTATTGTTGCACTCGCTGGAGTCGGAATAGTAATTTTATTCCCTCCGCTATCCAATACTTTCCCTACTGTTGCACTATCTGGAGTGGGAATAGTAATTTTATCACCTCCGCTATCCAACACTTTCCCTACTATTGCACTCGTTGGAGTGGGAATAGTAATTGTATCCCCTACGCTATCCAACACTTTCCCTACTGTTGCACTTGCTGGAGTGGGAATAGTCATTTTTACCCCTCCGCTATCCAACACTTTCCCTGCTGTTGCACTCGCTGGAGTGGGAATAGTAATTTTACCCCTCCGCTATCCAACACTTTCCCTACTGTTGCACTCGCTGGAGTGGGAATAGTAATTTTATTCCCTCCGCTATCCAATATTTTCCCTACTGTTTCAGTTAATGTAGTGTAAAATGCTGTTTAAAATTAAAAAATTATTTTAATATTTTAATTTATTATATATATATTTTATTTTTCCGTTTGTTACAGGTGTATGTGTATATATATATATATATATATATATATATATATGTATTTATAATTTGTATTATGTTTCTAACATTTTATAATTTATTATAATAATTATTTATTAATATTACTAAGTAAATATATATATAATAATTTTTATATATGTATGTTTAATTTATTTTTACATTACATTTATTCATATTTAAAAAAAATAATAATAATTCTAACTGTTTTCATTAATTATATGTATTTAATTTATTTAAAATTATTTATTAGAGATTTAAAAAAACAATATTTTGAACAACGATATATTTAACAACGATATTTTTGTTTCGATATTTTTGTATTTACCATTGTAAAGATAGGATGTCGATATTCTTGACATCGATATTTTGAACACGATATTTGTGTAGGTCGATATTCCTGTCGTCGATCCAGGCTAGTGTTAGCACCGCTGTCCACATATGATCTGTCTTTGCAGTATTGGTCTTTAGGTAGGTACTCATCATCCATGCATACAAGGCATTGAGTCAGTCATCTAATGTCAACTTGTGGAGATGAAGTCTTTGTAGTAGCATGTGTTAGTTAGTGTTAGATGCAGTTGATCTGTTCAAAAGCAATAGGGCAGCCACTCTATTCTTGTCCACTGTGAGTTTTAGGTCATCCCATATGGAGATGAGGGATTACTCTGTGCCTGGTCTTAATCCAGATTGTTAGTTTGCCATCAAGTCACGCCTTATCTGGTAGAGGCAGGATCTACATACAGATTCCTTACCTTTGAATTTCCTAGGCATCAGGCTGGATACGGAAGACTTTTGCCCGAGCAGTACCTTTGCAAGCCGGTAGGTGATGTCGGCCGGCTACGTGTGACGTCCATGGGGTCGTCCGCGCCGAAAGTGATGACCGCGTCACCTATATAGGTGCCACCTGAGGGTGCTGACATCAGTTACTTTTCACGACTTTCCAAGCCAGGAGCACGGAGCCATGAAGTGCACTGACAGTGGTGTGTTTAGAACAACTAGGGCCCTGAAAGGGATCAGCCCAGACCCTCAAAACCTGTCCGCAGTGCGGGGAGGATGGGTGGGTCGGTAAGGAATCTGCGGCTAGATCATGTCTCTACCAGATAAGGTGTTACCGAAGGTAAGTAACTTGTCCATCTGATAGAGACATTTAGCCGCAGATTCCTTACCTTTGAATAGATGCCCAAGCCATACCATCCCCGGAGGAGGGACTGCAGACAAGGTTAGACCAGGAAGTCCAGCAGGACAGAGCGCCCAAAAAGGCCAGCCTTTCGGACTTGACCGTCCAGACAACAGTGTTCGGTAAACGTGTACAGGGATGCCCACATTGTTGCCTGATAATGTCGAGGACTGGAACTCCACGTTGTAATGCTGTGGTAGCAGCCTTAGCTCTGGTGGAATGAACCCTTATAGGCTGTACCTTGGCAAGAGCATAGCTAATTTTGATGCAGAGGATGACCAATTGTGAGATAGTCCTCTTCTGCACCGCACAACCTTTCTTTGATCCAACGTACCCCACGAAGAGTTGGTCGTCCATTGGGTACTCTTTAGTGCGGTAAAATTATAATGACAACGCTCCTTTTGGGTCCAGAAGGTGGAGTCGCTCCTTCTCTGTAGAGGGGTGTGGAGGAGCACAGAAAGTGGGCCAGGTGACCGATTGCCCCACATGGAATGGTATTACTACTTTCGGTAAGAAAGAGGACCTAGTGCGAAGCACCTACTTATCAGGGAAGATGGTCAGGTAAGGAGGCTTGGAAGACAGAGCCTGCAATTCGCTCACCCTCCTGGCAGAAGTTATTGTAAGCAGCCGGAGGGTGCAGTTGTGCAGAGGTTCGAACGGAGCACAAATCAGGAAGGTCAGAACCAAATTAAGGTTCCACTGAGGCATGATGAATGGGGCAGGTGGGAATATATGTACAAGCCCCTTAAAAATATATTTATAATAGGGGATTTAAATAAAGAGGATTTGTTTGACAGCCTCAAGAAGGCAGACAAGGCCAAAAAGTACCCTTTAAGAGAGCCCAGGGTAGAACCCTGCTCAGCAAGGGTCAAAATAAAGAGAAGGACTTGAGAGAGGGAAGTAGAAAGAGGGTCAACACACCTTTCTGTACAATATTTTTTTTTAAATTCCACCGGCATGCGTATACGGTCTTGGTAGAGGGACGCCGGGCTGCCAAAATAGCATTCCAGACTTCAGGATGAAGGTTGAATGCTGTCAACTGCCACCGCTCAATCTCCATGCAAGAAGGCATAGAGTTGATGGGTTCGGGTGGAAGATCCTCCCCTGTTGCTGTGACAGAAGATCCTCCCGAAGAGGCAGCCTGATCGGGGTATTGATACTCAGTTGGAGAAGCTCGGGATACCAGACTCTCCATGCCCATTCGAGAGCCACAAGAATGACCTGGACCCTGTCGATCCTGATCTTCTTGAGCACTCTGGACAAGAGTGGTATTGGCGTAAAGGAGTACAGGAGGCCTGAGCTCCACTTGAGACGAAAAGCGTCACCGAGGAAATGCCACCTTGGAAACTCCAGCGCACAAAACTGCTGACATTGCGCATTGTCAGGGGAGGCAAACATATTTAGCCAAGGCTCTTTCCAGTTTTGAAAGTGACCTTGCGCCACCTCCGGATGGAGATGCCATTCGAGATCCGCTAGGCATCGACAGCTGAGTTTGTCCGCCCTGGCATTCAGGGAACCTGCCAGGTGTTGAACCACTACGGATATGCCCTGCTGTTCCAGCCCTGTACAGAGACACAGCGCCTCTTGACAAAGGGCCCACGACCCCACCAACCCTGTTTGCTGCAGTACCACATGGCGGTTGTGTTGTTTGTGAACATCTGAACCATCTTTCCCTTGATGGAAGGAAGAAAAGCTTTCAATGCCAAGCGAATTGCTCGGAGCCCCAGCAAGCTGATGTGAAGTCTGGATTCCGCCGGAGACCAGATTCCTCTGATCTCCACCTCTCCCAGGTGGCCACCTCATCCCAGGAGTGACGCATCTGTCACTACTGTGTGATCTGGTAGGGGAAGGGAGAGGGGTCTGCCGCTGACCCTATCGTGGTTGGTCAGCCACCACTGCAGGTCCTGTGCAGTTCCCTC
This sequence comes from Calotriton arnoldi, assembly GCA_963921515.1. Taxonomy (NCBI): domain Eukaryota; kingdom Metazoa; phylum Chordata; class Amphibia; order Caudata; family Salamandridae; genus Calotriton; species Calotriton arnoldi. Next base: position 5,821,950 of record CAWUFW010000013.1, on the reverse strand, counting down.
CAAAATCTGGACCATGTCAGAGAGATTCCCCTGATTCTGTGTCCACTGGAACTTCAGATCCCACTGCAGAGCCTGCATATGACATCTGACATGTGTCACTAGCAGGATGCAGGAGGCCATGAGGCCCAGCAGCCTCAGAGTCAGTCTCACTGAAATTCAGGATAGCGGCAGAAACATCAGTATCATAGCCTGAATATCCTGGACTCACTGCTCGGGAGGATAGGCCCGAAACTGCACTGTATCCAGAACAGCTCTGATGAAAGGGAGTGTCTGAGAGGGAGTCAGGTGTGACTTCGGCGCATTGATAGAGAACCCCAGCTAATGCACGAGGTTGGCCACAATCTGGAGGTGGGAGAGGACAGTCTGGGGTGAGCTCGCCTTCAACAGCCAGTCGTCGAGATAGGGGAAAAATGGCACACCTGATCTGCGCAGATGAGCTATGACCACCACCATCACCTTGGTGAACACCTGAGGGGTGCTGGTAAGGCAAAAGGGGAGCACTGTGAACTGAAAGTGCTTGTGACCAACCATGAACCGCAGGTAACGCCAATGAGCAGGCAGGACAGGAATGTGAATATAGGCATCCTGCAAGTCCAACACTACCATCTAGTCTCTGGGGTCGAGGGCAGGCAAGACCTGAGCCAGAGTAAGCATTTTGAACTTTTCCTTTTCAAGGAAGTAGTTGAGGGCTCGCAGATCTAGGATAGGATGAAGTCCTTTTTCAGAACCAGAAAGTAGCGGGAATAGCAACCACAGGCTACTTCTAGCATCAGAAACCTCTCTATGGCTCCCTCGGCTAAGAGAGTCCTGACTTCCTCCTGAAGTAAGTTCAGGTGGTTCTCCATCAGCCGGTCATAAGTTGGAGGCATGGAGGGAAGGTTAGACTCAAAGAGGAGGGACTAGCCCCTTTGGACTATCTGAAGAACCCACCTGTCCGATGTGATGTTTTGTCAGTGGTGGAGGTGATGGCTGATCCTGCCACCAACTGGCCGGCCATGATCTGGAAGCTGCAGGGGGAGAAGTGGACTGACTTAACCTCTGACCGCCTGACTCACGGGGACGAAAGGAGCCCCGCCCATGACCGCCCAGAGATTGTTAAACTTGCACGGTCTTGTGGCTGGCATATGGCTGGTGCGGCTGAAAGCCCCTTCCGTGACCACGAAAGGGGTGAAAGATAAGACGGGGACGGGTGGCCACTGACAGGCCCAAGGACTTGGCCGTGGCCCGTGAGTCCTTAAAGCGCTCCAGGGCCATATCTGCCTTGTCTCCAAAGAGACGGGTGCCATCAAAGGGCATCTCCATAAGGGAAGCCTGGACATCCCCAGAAAAGCCAGAAGTTCTCAGCCAGGTGTGGCGTTGAACAGCCACTGTCAATGACATCGCTCTGCCCAGCGAGTCAGTCGTATTAAGCCCACAACGAATAACAAATGGTAATCTTTGCCGCATCTCTCCCGTCTGATACTGCTTGGGAGAGAATGGCCCGGGCCTCCTCCTGGACCTGTGGCAGCACTTGCAAATCCGGTTCCCTCAAGGAGTGGGAGTAGCGGCCCAATAGGCATGCAGTGTCCACTGACCTCAATGCAAGGCTGACAGAAGAAAAAATGTCCTTGCTCCAACTATCCAGCTTCTTGGGTTCCCTGTCCGGGGTGCGGAAGGGAATGCCCCTTGTGAGGTAGAGGCCTGGACCACCAAGATCTCGGTGGTAGGTGAGAAATTTTGGGTCGCCCGGTACAGGGCGATGTCGGCAGGCGATTGTCCTATTCACAGGAGCCCCTGAGCTGGGCTTGGACCAGGTTCCCAGAAGGACATCAGTCAAGGCCTCATTGAAAGGCAGGAGGGGTTCCGAGGAGAAGACACTCAGCTGCAGGACCTCTGTCAAGATGTTCGTCTTGACTTCCACCGAAGGGAGCTGAAGGTCCAGGACCTCAGCTGCCCTTCTCACCACCATGACATATGAAGCTCCCTCCTCTGTAGCCATGATAGGGGGAGAAAGAAGGCCAGATCTGGAGAGGTATCCAGTCCACTGGCCTCACCTTATTCCTCATACCAGCCCATTTCATGCTCAGACTGGTCTTGTAAAGGGTCCAGCGACCCCCTTCCAATCTTCCTCAATTCAAGCCCTTCAAAATAAGGCTGAGGAACTGACCTAGGACCCAAGGGTGCCTTCGGCGCCGGTAGGTGCCGATCAGGTTCCGGGTCGTCGGAGATAGGAATGGGGCTGGTGCCACTGGGGGGCACTGGCGGATTTGTGAGTCTTGGTGCAGGGGCTGGCACCGGAGAAGGTCGCAGTGGCATGGACGGCGGCGGTACGAATCCACCACTGGATCGATTGGGGGGCATTGGGCCGGAGTCGTTGGTGCGGAACCCGATGGAGCCCCCTCTGAGCCTTTGGGGCCTGACTTCTTGTGTTTTTTATGCCTCTTACCTGATTGACCCAATGACTTAGAGTGGGAGGAAGAGGACTTAGAACTCCCAGGGCAGTGCCCGGACATTCCTTTCGACGAGGACCGAGAAAGAGACCTCTGGGGCGAACAACGTGGTGCCGAGCGCTGGGCCACAAGGAGCTTTAGGGGCCACTCCCTCGAAGCTTTCGGAGCCATGGCCCAGCAGTCGGAGCACAGCTTCGAGTCGTGGTCGCACCCCAGGCACCAGAGACAAATTAAGTGTGGATCCGTCACCAACATGGCACGATGGCAGGCGCCGCACTGTTTGATTCCAGAAGTCTTCTTTGACAAGTTTGGAAAAAACCTACATACTAAAAATTGTCGACAAAACATTGAACAATGCCTGTCAAAAAGTGACAGGGTAGCTCTCTTCACGGATCTGCACTAGCTGACACAGAAGGAAAAGAACTGACGTCAGCGCGCCGAGGTGGTGCCTATATAGGTGACAAAGATGTCAACTCCGGCACGGACGATGCTGAGGACTTCACACGGAGCTGACCGATGCCACCTACTAGCATGCAAGGGTATTGCTCAAGCAAACGTTTTCTCGATCCAGCCTGATGCCTGGGATATTCAAAGGTAAGGAATCTGTGGCTAGATGTCTCTATCAGATAATAAGTAGCAGAGATTCCAACAGGTAAAATCTGAGGAGGTTTTGACCTTCCTGCAGGCAGAGCATGCACAGCTTGAGCTACACACAGATAAAAAAACAGTAATCTAATAGACATCAATGAAACAGCCCTTTTCGGGAATCATTGCTTGGTGGATTTTATTTTTACTTATCTTTTCTTGTGTGTGCCAACACTGACACATTTTCCATTAGCAGGCAGGTAATGAGAATTAGATGCAGCTTGCTGCACGAGAGGCCCAGCAGGTGCCATTTATAAAACCATTCATTCATGCCTTTTCCATTTGCAGAATAATGCTGAATGCATGCAAATGTAATTGTTCTTTCTTACAGTGGTTCTTGTTTTTTGATTCCCTACAGAGACCGATTCTTATGCAAGAGAAGCCAAAACGCATTGCTTTCCAGGATGAGGTAACTGCATCAGGAGTCTTTTCTGGCAAAGTCACCAAAACCATACAGTTTTCTGAGTCCGGGGCTGCGCCGGGGTTACTCAATCAGCCGGTCCCCACAGGGCACACCCCGAAGCCACATGTCTTGCCAGACTATGTACTGTAAGTACTTCTCTTGTTTAAAGAACTATTGGGGTTTGGGAGGTCATCATCTCTGCTCTTTTGTGCCTTATTTCTGCCTATTTTCCCTTTTTTCTTTATCCCTTATTTCCTCCCTTTACCTTTCCCCGCCGCTGCTGCCCCCGCGGCCCCTCCCCCCAGTGCGACCGGCCAATCCAGCTCCACTCCCCGCTCCCGCCTCCCAGCTGTCCAGCCCTCCCGACCCCTACTTAATGGCGGCCACTGCGGGGTCAGGCGAGCAAGACCACTGACTCATTGTCAGTGAAATTGCTCTCCCACCCTCGCAGCTCCACCATTAAGTGAGGCCTGCCCCTGCCCCTGCACTCTCGAGTGTTGGTGATCGAGGCCCTCCTCCACCCGCAGGTTTCCTGCGCCTCATCCCTGGTGGTCCAGTGGACCTCTGTCTCCTTCCTCTAACTCTGCTCTTTCACTCGTTTTTCTACCCTTTTTATCTTTCACCTTTCTCCACTTTTCTGCATCTCTGCTCTTTTGTGCCTTATTTCTGCTCATTTCCCCTTCCTCTCGCTCTGCCCTTTCACTTGTTTTCACTCGTTTTTCTAGCCTCTTTTATCTTTCACCTTTCTGCACTTTTCTGCATCTCTGCTCTTTTGTGCCTTATTTCTGCTCATTTTCCCTTCCTCTCGCTCTGCCCTTTCTCTAGTTTTCACTCGTTTTTCTACCCTCTTTTATCTTTCACCTTTCTGCATCTCTGCTCTTTTGTGCCTTATTTCTGCCTATTTTCCCTTTTTTCTTTATCCCTTATTTCCTCCCTTTACCTTTCCCCGCCGCTGCTGCCCCCGCGGCCCCTCCCCCCCAGCGAGACCGGCCAATCCAGCTCCCCTCCCCGCTCCCGCCTCCCAGCTGTCCAGCCTTCCCCGACCCCTACTTAATGGCGGCCACTGCGCGGCCGCGGGCCTCTGGCGCGCCGAAGGCGCGTCAAAGGCAAGCCCGTCTGCGCCCGTCCGCGACCGCGACCAGCGCCAGGAACCCTGGACCTCCGCCCCGCCGACGCTACGACCCAGCAGCACTCCACGCACTCAACCCAGGCCGCAACAACAACTGCAAGCTAGCATCACCAGCCGACTCCCACGGACCCTTCAGCTGTCACCGCTGCCGGCACACCTGCAGCACCGCCAAGAACACGGATCCAGCACAACCCGCCCACAAGAACACAACCGAACCGAAGACCCTGCAATGCATCCTCCTCAACGTCCGATCCCTCCACAAACACGCCACAGAAATCTGGGACCTCCTCGACAGCACCACCCCGGACGTAGCGTTCTTCACCGAAACCTGGACCAACACCACCTCGGGACCGGACATCGCCATCGCCATCCCCCAAGGATACAAGATCTCCAGGAAGGACCGCCCCACCCGCCCAGGAGGAGGAATCGCCATCGTCCACAAATCCAGCCTCCGCCTGAGCACACTCCCTGACAAGCCCACAGAACTGATGGAACACCTTCACTTCAAGATACTGGCCAGCCCCACCGCCACCCTCCGAGGAACCCTCATCTACCGACCCCCTGGACCCCGCGGACCCTTCGCCAACTCCATCACGGACATTATCTCCCCGCAGGCCATCGCATCCACCAACTACACCCTGCTGGGAGACCTCAACTTCCACCTCGACAACCAACTGGACCCCAACACCACATCCCTCCTGGACAACCTCCACAACATTGGACTGCGCCAGATCGTGACCGAGCCCACGCACTCAGCAGGACACACCCTCGACCCCCTCTTCACTACAGGAAACTCCATCACCTTCAGCCACACCACCGAACTCCCATGGACCGACCATCGTTGCGTCCACTTCACCTTCAGAACACCCACCATCCACAGACACCAGCACCTGCTTCCACGAAGAAACTGGACCAAAATCACCGACGACCAGCTCACCTCCTCACTCAACAACTCCACCCCAACCATCGCGGAAAACGACGACCCCAACACCGCAGCCCGAACCCTGCATAGATGGATCACGGACAGCACCAACACCATAGCCCACCTCAAGAAAAACAACAATACCCGCGCCAAGAAAACCAGATGGTTTACCACTGAACTTCGAGAGTCCAGAAGCACATGCCGCCGCCTCGAAAAGGCCTGGAGGAACACCAAATCCACAGAAGCCCACGACAACTTCAGAGCCGCCACCAACGCCCACCATCAACTCATCAGAGAAACGAGGAAAAAGCGATTGAAGACAGAATCTCCACCCACGCGCACAACAGCAAGGAACTCTTCAGCATCATCAAGGAGTTCGCCCAACCCACTAGCGAGTCTACCGACATCCCTCCCTCACAAGACCTCTGCGACAAACTCAGCACCTTTTTCCACCACAAAATCAAGAGCATCTACGACAACTTCGACGAAGACAACCAACACACTGAACCCTCACCAACCACCCCCGACACCCGGAAACCAGCGATTGACGACTGGACAGCCCTCACCACGGAAGACACACTGAAGACAATGAAGTCAATCCACTCAGGGGCCCCCACGGACCCCTGCCCCCACCACATCTTCAACAGAGCCGCCGACACCATCGCACCCATGCTCCGCCACACCATCAACCGCTCCCTGGCGACCGCCTCGTTCCCCGACGACTGGAAACACGCCGAGGTCAACCCCCTCCTAAAGAAACCCTCAGCGGACCCCACCGACCTCAAAAACTACAGACCCATCTCCCTGCTCCCGTTCCCAGCGAAAGTCATCGAGAAAGCCATCAACAGCCAACTCGCCACATTCATTGAAGAACACAACATCCTCGACTCCTCCCAATCCGGCTTCAGAAAAAACCACAGACGACATCCGCACCCTACTGGACAAAGGAGAAACAGTAGCCCTCATCCTCCTCGACCTATCAGCGGCGTTCGACACAGTCTCCCACCGCACCCTAATATGCAGACTCTACGACGCAGGAATCCAGGACAAGGCCCTCGACTGGATCCGCTCCTTCCTCTCCGGCAGGACGCAGCGGGTCAGACTCCCCCTTTCCTCTCGGACCCCACACCTACCACCTGCGGAGTCCCCCAGGGCTCCTCCCTCAGCCCGACGCTCTTCAACGTCTACATGGCTCCACTCGCCCCCATCGTCAGAACCTACGGACTCAACATCGTGTCATACGCAGACGACACCCAGCTCATCCTCTCCCTATCCAACGAGCCCAACACCGCCAGACGCAACTTTCGAGAAGGCATGGAAGCCGTCGCCAAATGGATGAAAAACAGCTGCCTACAACTAAACACCAACAAAACAGAAGTACTCATCATGGGCCCAAACCCCGATGCCTGGAGCGACACATGGTGGCCCCCCGCCCTCGGAAACCCGCCAACCCCCACGGACCACGCACGCAACCTGGGAATCATCCTGGACTCCGAGCTGAAAATGGACCGCCAGATCAACTCTGTCTCGTCTTCCTGCTTCCACACCCTCCGCCTCCTTCGTAAGACCTTCAAATGGATCCCCCTCGAACACCGAAAGACCGTCACTCACGCCCTGGTTACCAGCAGACTCGACTACGGCAACGCACTCTACGCCGGAATAAACAAAAACCTCACCCGCAAGTTACAGAACATCCAGAACGCCGCCGCAAGACTGGTCCTCAACCTGCCAAAACACTGCCACATCTCCCAGCACCTGCGCACACTCCACTGGCTCCCTGTCGAGGCGAGAATCACCTTCAAGATGCTCACCCACGCACACAAGGCCCTCCACGGCACCGGACCAGCATACCTGAACAGCCGACTCAAATTCCACGCACCCCGAAGGACCCTACGATCAGCCCAGCTCTCCTACGCCGTGGTCCCCCGCACCAGAAAGACCAGATCGGGAGGCCGCTCCTTCTCCTTCCTCGCGGCCAAAGCATGGAACGCCCTTCCGCTCCACCTCAGACAGACAACATCGCTCCCCATCTTCGCAAGAAACCTCAAAACCTGGCTTTTCGACAGACCCCCTCCTTGATGGATGGAACCTGCACCCCCCCCCCCCCCCAGCGCCTTGAGACCCTTACGGGTGAGTAGTCGCGCTTTAACAAACCCCTGATTGATTGATCTTCCTCGTTCATCACAATGACAGCCTCTATACTGCTATACTGCTCCGCAGAGCTTTATGATTGCTATTGTCAGGGCCACTAGGATTGTGCTGTCTCTCTCTCTCTCTATACATATATGTGTGTGCGTATATATATATCAGGGCCACTAGGATTGTGCTGTGTCTCTCTCTCTCTCTCTCTCTCTCTCTCTATACATATATGGGTGTGCGTATATATATATATATATATATCAGGGCCACTAGGATTGTGCTGTCTCTCTCTCTCTCTAAACATATATGTGTATATATATATATATATATATATATATATATATATATGTATATATATATATATATGTGTCCACATGAAAATCCAAGAGTGTCCAGTCACACCGGCACTACACAAGGACACAGGCTCCACAGCAGTTGAAGTGGCAAGGTGTTTATTAATTAACCATCATTGTCCAAAGACGCGTTTCGGCCGCCAGACATGCGGCCTTGTATATGTGTATATATATATATGCGAGGCCGAAACGCGTCATGATGGCAGCACAGCACGAAAAATAAATCAAGCGCAGAGAAAAAGTGGAGTCCGTTTCGTTTTTGGGTTCAGCGTTGCAGGAACCAGTGACAAAAAGGAAAATTTACAATATATATATATATATATATATATATATATATATATATATATATATATATATATATATATATTATCTACTGGCGGTCGCCAGTAGATAGTTATAGTTAGGACCTATTATCCATAGGAAATTCGTAACATTCTATTCCCAATAACTTTGGCGTCGTTTGACGAATCATCGCGAAATTTTCAAAACTAGTGGGGCGCTCCGGTCCGCTCCTGTCTTGAAAGTTTCAGAGTTATTCATCAAGCGGGGGCCGAGAAAAAAGGGGGGTCCCAAAACGTGTTTTCTCCATGTTAATTCCCATAGGACATTTTAGACACAGCTACAGCTCGAACTGCTGAACGGAATTACACCAAATTTTGCAAAAAGGTAGCGCTTGGTTCAGAAAGCGACCTTTTTTTTTTAAATGGTGTAAATCCGTTCAGTAGTTGCGGAGAAATTCAAAAAATAAGAGTCAAAAATCAATTTCCCATAGGAAACTTTATGCAAGGCTACAGCAAAAACTGCTGAACGGAATTACACCAAATTTGGCAAAAAGGTAGTGCTTGGTTCAGAAAGCACCCTTTTTCAAAAATGGTGTAAATCCGTTCAGTAGTTGCTGAGAAAATCCAAAATAAAAGTTTCGATATTTAGAGGCACGGAGGACCCGCGCACCCTCCCGACCACGAGCTGCATGCTAATTGGCTGTCAACACTCCAAACCAGGAAGTGTTGGCAGCCATTTGTGCATCGGTAGAATCGAGGCACAAGAAAACAGGAAAAAAAACGTGAAAAACAAGAAAAGGGGGCAGGGTAGAAACACCCTGACCCCCTAGGCCTGCTTAGGGGGTCCCACAAGGAACCCCATGGCCCAAAAAAGCATTTTTTTAAAAAAAAATCGCGGTATGCGCAGAGGATCCGCGGATCCGGGAAAGAAGAAAAAAATAACGAAGCGCAGGCTCCCGCGCTTCTTTATTAATTAGCCCCCGGGTGGGCCAAGTCCCGGGGGCATTTGCAAAATATATTTGCGGGTGCCATGGGGGACCCCCGCAGCCCCGGGGACCGCCACCCCCCGGGGCTTTCTATAAATATTTGCGAGGGGCACACAGCCCCCCCGCAGCCCCGGGGACCGCCACCCCCCGGGGCTTTTATTTTAAATAGGTGGGGGGCCGCAAAGGCCCCCCCAAGCCCCGGGGACCGCCACCCCCCGGGGCTTTATTTAGATATTTGCGTGGGGCTCACGGCCCCCCCGCAACCCCGGGGACCGCCACCCCCCGGGGCATGTTTTTTAAAAAAATAAACTACCTGTGTGGGGGGTCTCGAGCCTCCCCACACGCCCCGGGGACTGCAACCTCCCCGGGGCACTAAGAATGCAAATTTGGGGGTCCGTTACGGACCCCCGAACCCCGGGGACCACCCCCGGGGCTTTGCTAATGTTGGGAGGGGGCCGCGCGGCCCCCTCCTGGAGCCAGTGATGGCCCTGGGGACCGCCACCCCCAGGGCCGGCTCCTGCAGTGTCCCGGGGTGCCCACCCCGGGACACTGCTGTTTGCAATGACAGGGCGCCCTGTCATTGCAAACTCTGGTTTGGGTTTTGAGCGAGAGCAGGAAACCTGCTCTCGCTTTCAAAATCCAAACCACATTGCTTTCCACACGGGGAGCTGCATCTTAGCAGCTCCCCGTGTGGAAAGCAATGCCGGCTCCCGCAGGAGGCGGGGAGCCGGCGGGACCGTGGGGGAATTGGGGACCCCCCCACAGTCCCCAACGAGAGGCCTGGCCCCGGGGGATGGGGTCCCCGGGGCCATTAGTGGCCCGGGAGGGGGCCACGCGGCCCACCTCCACCATTATTAAAAAAAAAGATGGAAAGGCCGGCCCCGGGGGATGGGGTCCCCGGGCCATAAATGGCCTGAGGAGGGGGGCCACGCAGCCCCCCTCCAATAATTTAAATTTTAAAAAAAACATGGCCATGCCCCGGGGAATGGGGTCCCCGGGGCCGAATCTGGCCTTGGGAGGGGGGCAATGCGGCCCCCTTCCAATTTGAAAAGAAAAAAAAAAAATAGGGGCAGGCCCTGGGGGATGGGGTCCCCAGGGCCAATAAAATAGGAAAGGAAGGGGGGCCACACAGCCCCCTTCTTAAAAAAATAGATTAAAAAAAAAGACCGGCATCGCACCGGAGGCCCCGCCCCCTCCCTGCAGCACTCTGCAAACGCGCCCCCTGGCGCGTTGTAAGATGGGGAACTAATTCCCATTGAATACTGGGGGTCCCTGGGGGCCAACTAGCCCACCAGGAACCTCCAGTATGCGCCAGGGAGCTGCGTTGCAGAGACGTGTTCAGAGGCCACGCCCCTTTTACACCTCTCTGCAACGCAGCTCTGTGGCGCTTACTGGAGGTACCTGGTGGGCTACTTGGACCCCAGGGACCCTCAGGATTCAAGGGGACTTAATCCCCCAACTTAAAACGCGCCACGGGCGCGTTTGCGCAGTGGTGAAGGGAGGGGGCGGGGCCTGAGGTAACATGTGTGCAAACACGCCCTGTGGCGCGTTTTAAGTTGGGGAATTAATTCCTCTTCAATCCTGAGGGTCCCTGGGGCCAACTAGCCCACCAGGTACCTCCAGTAAGCGCCACAGAGCTGCCTTGCAGAGTGGTGTAAAAAGGGGCGAGGCCTCTTAACACCTCTCTGCAAGGCAGCTCCCTGGCGCATACTGGAGGTACCTGGTGGGCTAGTTGGCCCCCAGGGACCCTCAAGATTGAAGAGGAATTAATTCCCCAACGTAAAATGCGCCACAGGGCGTGTTTGCACACATGTCACCTCAGGCCCGCCCCCTTCCTTCACCACTGTGCAAACGCGCCCCCCGGCGCGTTTTAAGTTGGGGGATTAAGTCCCCTTGAATCCTGAGGGTCCCTGGGGTCCAAGTAGCCCACCAGGTACCTCCAGTGTGCGCCAGGAGCTGCGTTGCAGAGAGGTGTTCAGAGGCCACGCCCCTTTTACACCTTTCTGCAACGCAGCTCTGTGGCGCTTACTGGAGGTACCTCGTGGGATAGTTGGACTCCAGGGACTCTCAGGATTCAAGGGACTTTATCCCCCAACTCAAAATGCGCCACAGGGTGCGTTTGCACAGTGGTGAAGGGAGGGGGCGGGGCCTGAGGTGACATGTGTGCAAACACACCCTGTGGCGCGTTTTAAGTTGGGGAATTAATTCCTCTTCAATCCGGAGGGTCCCTGGGGGCCAACTAGCCCACCACTTAGCTCCAGTAAGCGCCACGGCGCTGCGTTGCAGAGAGGTGGCCCAGGCCATGCCCCTTTTACACCACTCTGCAACGCAGCTCTGTGGCGCTTACTGGAGGTAAGTGGTGGGCTAGTTGGCCCACGGGGACCCTCAGGACTCAAGGGGACTTAATCCCCCAATTTACAACGCACCAGGGGGTGCGTTTGCACAGTGGTGCAGGGAGGGGGCGTGGCCTGATGTCACAAGTGTGAAAACTCGCCCTGTGGCGCTTTTTAAGTTGGGGAATTAAGTCCTCTTCAATCCTGAGGGTCCCTGGGGGCCAACTACCCCACCAGGTATGTCCAGTAAGTGCCACAGAGTTGCATTGCAGAGAGGTGTAAAATGGGGCATGGCCTCGGACCACCTCTCTGCAACGCAGCTCTGTGGTGCTTACTGGAGGTACATGGTGGGCTAGTTGGACCCAGGGACTTTCAGGATTCAAGGGGACTTAATCCCCCAACTTAAAACGTGCCACGAGGTGCCTTTGCACAGTGGTGAAGGGAGGGGGCGGGGCCTGAGGTGACACGTGTGCAAACACGCCCTGTGGCGCGTTTTAAGTTGGGTAATAAGTCCCCTTTAATCCTGAGGGCCCCTGGGGGCCAACTAGGCCACTAGGTACCTCCAGGAAGCGCCACAGGCCTGTGTTGCAGAGAGGTGGTCCAGGCCATGCCCCTTTTACACCTCTGTGCAACGCAGCTCTGTGGCGCTTACTGGAGGTACTTAGTGGGCTACTTGGACCCCTGGGACCCTCAGGATTCAAGGGGACTTAATTTGCCAACTTAAAACGGCCACAGGGCGTGTTTACACAGTGGTGAAGGGAGGGACGGGGCCTGAGGTGACGTGTGCAAACACGCCCTGTGGCGCGTTTTAAGTTGGGGAATTAATTCCCCTTCAATCATGAGGGCCCCTGAGGGCCAACTAGCCCACCAGGTGCTTCCAGTAAGCGCCACTGCGCTGCGTTGCAGAGAGGTGGTCCTGGCCATGCCCCTTTTTACACCTCTCTGCAACGCAACTCTGTGGCGCTTACTGGAGGTACCTGGTGTGGGCTAGTTGGACCTCAGGGACCCTTAGGATTCAAGGGGACTTTATCCCCCCAACTTAAAACGGCCAGAGGGCGTGTTTGCACACATGTAACCTCAGGCCCCCCCTCCCTACACCAGTGAGCAAACGCGCCCCGTGGCGCGTTTTAAGAGGTAGTTTTAATCCCCTGCCCTATTATGTACTAGGGAGTTACAGAGGAGGTCATGCTAATCACAGGGGTACCCCAACGCATAGTGTTCCCTAGTGTATGTAGGTGTTTTAACTGTATTCTAAGTGTCTTTTACCATAGCACTGGCTCTAGGCCTGGTTAGTCAGAGTCAGTTACCACCAGTACCCGTCTGGAAAAGGTGTGGGCACAGGATGATTTTGCAACAAGGCCTCTTTCTGCTCCTCTGATGGTTCTTTCTGCACATGTCTTGCTTCTTCCTGCATTTTTCTTCGTCTTTGTGGACTTCTGTTTCTTTCTACATTTCTTTTGCTTCTTTCTGTGCGTTTTTTCTTCTTTCTTCACATGTCCTACTTCTATAGGCATAGTTACAAACTAGCATTTGAAAAACCTTTGAAATTCAATGAAAAAACCATAGGTTTCAGGCACGTTATAGTTAGAAATTAGCATTTAAAAAACCTTTGAAATTCACTGAAAAAACCAGAGGTTTCAGGCACGTTATAGTTAGAAATTAGCATTTAAAAACCTTAGAAATTCACTGAAAAAACCATAGGTTTTAGGGAAAGTTATAGTTAGTTGGACATTGCACTCGTACAAAACCCGTGAAATTCCCCGTTATAGTTAGTTCAGCTAACTATAACTCGCGCCCCCGCAATGCACTGCTGATGACGTCACATATTACATCACTCATGACATGGTCAGTGACATCACTGATGGAGCACAGTGTTTTTGTAATTAGGCCGTGACGAAGACCCGGCAGGGTTGAAACGCGTTGGCTTTTTGAATCTTCCATATTTTTCATATATATATATATATATATATGTTGCAGATTCTCGCTTAAAGTATCCTCGAAGAAAAAACGAGCGTAGTCCCAAATCAGTGCAAGATATTCTTTATTGCCACCAAGCTAGTCCGCCATGACGCTTTTCGGCCGTACCTCGGCCTTGATCACATGACACGGCTCAAACTGTGAGTAACTAATTTAAAGTGCTAGTGCTCAATTTGCATGAAAGGACATAGACAACATACTATATACATTTTATGCTCTGGAGTTATACATTATAAATAAGTAAAATTCTTGTGTGTATATATTTAAAATAATCTGTATATATTTTAAAATTCTTGTATGTATATATTTACAATAAATCTCCCAGTTTAACATTTTCTGCATACAGATCCCTGAAATGCTGAATTATGTAAAGTTGCCTCAACTATACAAAGGCAAATTGGTCCGCCTAATATATGCTTGAATGCTTTGCTGCCAAACAGGCGGAGTCTATCTATCTAATGTCCGCAAAAAGTTTCTAAAGTGCATATGTGTAGTAGATAAGTGTAGTGAAACCCTATGAATGAAGTGCATAAATAAGATAAAAATATATAAGAAAGGAAGGATGTGCTGTATACCATATATTGCCGTACAACCGTTATGATATTTTCTGGGACGACAATATAATATTCATTATAAATGTATAAATACATAAATTGGTCTAATCAATTAAATCTGTAAGCACATCCGTATATTCCCATATAATAATGGGCTATGGGTATTGTCTTAATGACAAATGCTTACGGATGCAGATTCAATGGGGCCAGGGGAAATCAATGCAATCAATATCAGTAGGTGGGATCAAGTAGCTGTAAAAACCTGATTTTATGGGGTATGTGAGATTTTTGAACATCTATATTTAAATTACGATACTGATTCAACCTCCTACTGTTAAAATACATAAAATACGATATACAAAGAAAATATTTTTCAAAAATTTCCAAAAAATTAATAAATTCATATATATTCTCACAATAAATATATTCATAAAATACTGTAGATAAATATTAATAAATATAAATATGTGCAAAATCAGATCTCATAAATACAATAGATGAGAGATATTACCTCTAATCAGAACCCAAATAAAATCGCCAACCTTATAGATGTCTAATTGTGGCACATATCTTTTACATATTATTAACTCATCTGAATTTATAAAGTGCAAGTGCTATCATCCTAAAACATAATGGGAGAGTTACATCTAAATATCATAGGAATCCATACAATAATAAAATCATATAAATACCCATAAAAAATGATGATGATGATAATGCTAATAAAACCTCCTAAAATCACATTAATATTTTGTATTTGACATTATAAATGTTGTGTAATATTTGTGTAATTATTAATAGGGTCTCGCATTTATAAATAGGTGTGCAAATCTTCTGTATTATTCAGACCTCCTGGGTGCTTAGAGTCGAATTCTAAAATGTATCTTGTTTCTAGGCGTCTTAATTTGCCTTCCCGATCACCACCTCTCTTGTGGGGCGGAACCGACTCTATAGCATAGTATTTAAGATGTTTGAGGTCACTATCGTGAAACTCCTTAAAATGTCTAGCGACCGGGTAACTAACATCATTATTTGTAATGGCCCTCATGTGCTGCAAAATTCTTTTGTGCACTGCCAGCTTAGTGCTACCTATATATCTTAATTTGCAACTACATTCCAACACGTATACTGAAAATTCAGTCTTACATGTAAGGTGTTGGGTAATATTGCGTATTTTATCATCGAATGCAGTGTGATAAGTACTGGTATTGACACCCTGTTGGCATGCTTTACATGTAGTGCATCTAAAAAATCCTTTCCTTGTTGATAACCATGTGGTTCTTCCCTGATCTTCTGGGCTGCTTCTTACCAATGCATTTCCCATACTGGTAGTTTTTCTAAAAGTAATGGAAGGATTAATAGGTAATAATTTGCCTATGATCGGATCATCACGCACAATGGGCCAATTCCGTCTAATGATATTTCGAAGTTGTTTTTCCTGTTTAGAGAAACCTAATATAAGTCTGATCGGTTCCATAGTTTTACTTTTGTCTTCAGACTTATTATTATACTTTAGCAGGTCTAACCTCGCCTTTTGCTTTGATTTTGTTATAGCCGCTTCAATGACCTTGGTTTTATATCCCCTTGCTAAGAAGCGGTTGCGACATTGTGCTTGTATAATGTCTGCATCATCCTCATTGCTACATATGCGTCTTATCCGTAGCATTTCACCATATGGGATGCTGTTAATAAGGTGAATAGGATGTGCACTAGATGCATGTAATAACGTGTTGCCTGCCGTAGGTTTCCTAAATAAAGTGGTCGTGAGGCAGTTGTTCACTATTTTGATTTGCACATCTAAAAATGTAATTTCTGTTTTACTGATGGAATATGTAAATTTAAGGTTGACATCATTCAAATTCAACTGATCTATAAAGTCCATAGCACTTTGTTGAGTTCCATTCCATATAATAAACAAATCATCTATAAATCTTAACCATATATATATATATATATATATATATATATACGCACACTTGCCACTGTGTGGTTTAGTTACAGTTAGGCTGTTTCTTAGGAAGAGCGGTTTTCCATTTGCTAATAACTTTGGCGCTGTTTAACAAATTTTCACCCAACTTTCCAAAAAGCTTCATCCACATCAGCTCGTTCTTGGTGATCCTTCAAGTGGGAGCCCAAAATGGAATTTCCCTATGCAATTTCCATAGGGATTTTTGAACAGAGCTACAGTCCAAACGGCTGAATGAATTTCACCAAGTTTGGCAGAAAGCTAGATCTTCAACGAGAAAGTGTGCTTTTTGTAAATTGGTGTAAATCCGGTCAGTAGTTTTTGAGAAATTAAAGTAAAAAATGTATGTAAATCTGAACGTTTGGGTTCGCAGGACTCCAGCAGGAGTCCCACGGGCAGACAACTTCAAACAATAGAGTGTTCTGATTGCCCGAGGGTGCTTTTCTGCCCATCCGCCCTCTTGCATTCACAGCTGAACCTTATATTTGAGCAAAACATGTATGTGCATTATGAATGTACAGTCCTTGTGTTTTGAACATTGTTTCATAAACCCAGCCCGTCTGTGAAAGTGTCTATTGTCCCATTTTTCCTCTAACTTCAAGATATTTTAAGCCTGACCAAAATTTAAGATTTTGAAAGGTTGGCACCACCCTTCTATTAACATTCTTACTGTACATATATCTCTTGCTGTCTTAAGTAACTTGATGTTTCTGTGTTTTTGGAAGGAAGTACCCTGAGATTTCTTGTCTGGAAGAAAGAGAGAGGTACAAAGCGGTGTTTAACGACCAGTACTGCGAGTATAAAGAACTATTTGCTAAAGTTCGGGCTACTCTCGCAAAGTTTACAGAACTGGATAGCATGATGGGCAAACTGCCCCGACAGAGTGACAGAGCAAAGGTCAGTATGAGAGTTGTGGACAAATCCAACATCCACTTGTTTGTAATTTGGAAAAGAGAAACATGTGCTACTGATTCCCATGCTGTGTTTGATGGTGCATGTTAGAGAAACTTCCCAACTACTGCTGATGGTGTACTTTGTATATATTAGGGAAGCTTGGCATTCTGCTGATAATGCTGTACTTGGTAGGTATATTAGGGAATCTTGCCCAGCTTTGGCTGTTGGTCTACTTATTGTGTATGTCAGGGAAGCTTGGCATGCTGCGGCTAATGCTGTACTTATATATGTTAGGGAAGCATGTCCAGCTGCTGCTGATATTGTAACTGTTGGGTATATTAGGGAGGCCTGGCATGCAGCTGCTCCTGCTTTACTTGTTATGTATGTTAGAGGAGCTTGCCCTGCTGTGGCTGTTGGTGCACTTGTTATGTATATTAGGGAAGCATGCCAAGCTGCTGCTGATGGTGTACTTGTTTATATTAAGGAAGCTTGGCGTGCTGCTGCTAAAGCTGTACTTGTTATGTATATTAGGGAAGCTTGGCATGCTGCTGCTAATGCTGTACTTATGTATATGAGGGAAGCTTGTCCAGCTGTGGCTGTTGGTGTGCTTTTGTATGTTAGGAAAGGTTTGCCGGCTGATGCTGATGGTGTACTTGTTGTGTTTGTTAGAGAAGCTTGCCCAGCTGCTACTAATGCTGTATTTGTTATGTGTGTTAGGGAGGCTTGCCCAGCTGCTGCTGATGGTGTACTTGTGTATGTGTGTTAGGGAGGCTTGCCCAGCTGCTTCTGATGGTGTATTTATGTATGTTATGGAAGTTTGCCCAGCAGCTGCTAATGATGTTCTTGTGTATGTTAGGGAAGCTTGTCCAGCTACTGCTATGCTGTACTTGTTATGTATGTTAGGGAAACTTGCCCAGCTACTGCTGTTGGCGCACTTGTTGTGTATGTTAGAGAAGCTTTCCCAGCTGCTGCTGATGGTGTACTTGTAATACCTGTTAGGGAAGTTTGCCCCCCTGCTGTTAATGGTGTATGTCTTGTGTATGTTAGAGAAGCTTAGTCTCTTGCTGCCTGGACTGTCTTTGTTATGTATGTATGCATGTTAAGGAAGCTTGGCCTGCTGCTGCCTCCACTGTGCCTGTGCTGCAGGCAGGTGATTAAATGTGAGCTTACACCTGCGGCATTACTGGGAATTGAAACGTACTACTAATGTAATACATAGCGCCGCCTCTCTCATCTCCCTTTCAGCTCTCTTGTTGGCTCCTCTCTCGCTCATCTCTCCTCTCTCTATAGCTCCCTATGATCCTCTCTGTCTCCCTAGCTCCATCTCTCTGTTTCCCTGTTTCAACCCTTCAGCTCAGGGGGTGCCCCTACCCCTCAGTGGACCCCCATTCAATCCAAGGCGAACTGTAAGGAGCCCCTCACCAGATTCTGCAGGTGCCCCCTCATTTTGTGTTACGCCACTGTCCCTGTCTCTTCTAGGGCTGGGTGACATTTTAATTATGCAGGAGTAATCGGAATAACTATGGCAATTTCGTGTTACTCTTTTGATGCAAAAGTACCGAAAATTAATATTCTCTTTCTCCCATGTCTTCATCCAAACCTGTTTCTCCCCCTCTAGTCCCAGATAGTGTCACAGCAAGTCAGCATTCTGTTACCTTTCCTTAATTTTCAGGCTTGTGTCTACCTTGCAGTTCTGAGAAGCAGTTATTTTCTGCACTCCCCATGCCCTCCTCCAGCAAGCAGTTGTTCTCTTTCTTAGGTTCGCCCAGTGTGAGGAAGTGGGGTTCCTGTTCCACGGGCTAAGGTTGCACACTACGAAATGCAGTTCACAAACCTGAGACCTCCCCCGCCTCTCCTATTTTTTCTGTACAGCGGTCTTTACCACATGTGCAGGGATACCAGCCTACTTAAGTATACGTCGAGGGAGTGGCTGAAAAATGGGGACTACTTACAACTAAATGGGAGGGGTGCAGGGAAATGTAAGGAGGTGCTCTGGAGGGAAATGCTAATACAAAACACACACCCACAAAAGAACATGACCATTGGGATTCACAAATAGACTTCTAAAGTTACTACGGCCCTAAAAGTGTCAAAACAAGTGTAAATGCACTGTATCTCAGCCTTGGAAAAAGTCGAGCACCATACACGGCCACTCAAGTGTACTGAAACACACTCCTATAGAAAACAGAGGAGGCAGGAAAATAAAATAACACCCTCTAGGAACTAATGTTCAATAAATAAAATTAGTTCAACGTTTAGAAAAAATGTATGAAGTTTTCAAATTAAATAAATATGTAACTTATAACTGAGTTGACTAAATTTTAAATCAAAATTAAAATGTTAGAGTAATTGCTTTGTAATTATTAGTTAACAATTTTAATATTTACAAATTATTTATTTTATTTTATTATTTAATACACATTTAATTTGAAAAGTTAATGTGCTATAAAAGGAATAGTTTCTTACCTGTAACTCCTGTTCTCTCGTAGGGGAATCCCCATTGAAGTCATAAGCGTTTGAATAGTTCTGCCCACGTGCAAGAACTCTGGAGCACTTCTTCATAGAATATCTTCTTAAATGTAGACATTCGCCTTTCTTCAAGAAAGACTGCAAAAACACTTAAGAAACAACATAATGTGCAGCCTAGAAGTGGAGAAATACTTCAGATTGTACTTACAAAAGGGTTAAAATACCCCTGTATATGTATAATTTTCAAGTGAAAATTTTATAAAACAGCTTAAATCTCTTTCACAGACCCTTTCTGTAAAGGTAAAAGATGAAGGATAGCAGCCAGACTAGCCCCATAGGCTGCCATTATGTGAGTTTTAAACAGTGTCTGCGCCTTTAAGAACCACCAGTATCCCATCATGCCTAGCAGGTGGCAGTTGCCTCAGTTCTTTTTGAAGGAATGCGTTACTGAAAGGTAATTCCAATAATTTCCTCTGTTATGTCCACCTGTAAGGCGGGAGGTTCGCTTAGGACTTCAATGGAGATTCCCCTACAAGAGAACTGGAATTACAGGTAAGAAACTATTCCTTCTCTAGGAGGGGATCTCCATTGATTGTCATAAGCGTTTGAATAGAATAGTAAGCCCAGCCCCACCAAGAGCAGTCAAACACAACAGAGGAAAGACAATAGGCTCGAATTAAGCAAATACATTTCTGATGGAAGCTTGTCCTACTTGAGCGTCTGCTCGAGCATCAAAATCCAAAAGTAATGCTTGGTGAATGTGTGCACAGACCTCTATGTAGTCGCTTTACAGATCTCCGCTATAGGGACATTCTCATCAAAGCGGCAGTAGCGGTTTTGTCCCTAGTAGAATGGCCTTAGGTCTAGCTGACAAGGTCTTGTTGGCTTTTTGATAGCATAAGAGTATGCAAGACACTATCCATTGGGAGATGGATTGTTTGGATGTGTCTAAACCTGTACAGGCCGGGTCATAATGGATAAACAATTGGTCTATCTACGTACGTCGCGTGTCTTGTCTAGATAAAACTTCAAGACCTGCCTCACAACCAGGGAATGAAGAGTGCTTTCAATCGGGGTTCAACGTTGTTGAAAGAAGGTTGTCAATCAAATTGTTTGATTAACAGGAAAGTCCGAATCTACCCTGGGGGGAATTTAGGGTGAATCCTCATAACTACCATGTTAGAGTGGAAGACAGTGTAAGGCTTGTGAGAACGTAACGCCTAGATTTTGCTAACCTAATAAGCTGATGTGATTGCTACGAGGAAAGCGGTTTTCCAAGAGAGATGCTGTAGGGATGCCTTATGAATAGGTTCAAAAGGATAATACGGTAGTGGTAGATGCACACCAAAAGCATGAACTGCTGTTTAACAGCTTAAATTGATATTTTGCATGCGACCAGGGTATCGCTGACTGATCCAACAGCGTAATTTCAAATAGAAGTAGAAAGAGTTATCAGCAGATGGACGATGGTTGAAGTTAAGTAATGTTTATTCAACACAATTGTTTGAGATCAAATTCAAATTCTTTCAAGAGGATAGTATCATCGTAGAAATGAATGGTCTATTTCTTCTCTCATCTACGCCATACACGCATTCGTCCACTATGCGGGAAACACCTTCCATGCCGTTGTGGCAATCTAATTTCCCCTGACGAAGGTTTCACCCGAAATGTATTGGGCTTGAACAACCTGATTTATTCATTTCTACGATGATACTATTCTCTTGAAGGAATTTGAATTTGATCTCAAACAATTGTGTTGAATAAACATTACTTAACTTCAACCATCGTCCATCTGCTGATTAACATTGGATGAACCTCATTACTGGAGTTTGGCTGTGCAATCGGGGGACGTTACTCAGTGGGATAACACTTTCCACTTCTAGGTTCAAAAGGAGCCTGCATGAGACGTGAACGGACTATGTTAAGATCCCAGGGAGCGGAAGGGCGCCTAATCGGAGGGAAACCTTCTTTAACCCTTCTAGAGAATCCTTGATCACTGGGATTTTGAAAAAAAGAGGTTTGAGAAGAACATTTTCTGTAGGCAGTGAGTGCAGCCAAGTAGAGTCTTATGGAAGAGAATTGCAAGCCAGGTTTTGCCAAATGGAGAAAATAGGGAAGAATGACAGCTTCTTGGCAAGTTTTAAGACCTACATTTTTGGGATGCAAAAGCTCTTCCACTTGAAGGCATATGCTGAACGTGTTAACGGCCATTTAGCATCCTTGAGCATGTCTATGTAACCTTGTGGCAGGTTCAAGTGTTCATACTGCACTAGCTCAGGAGCCATGCTACCAAATTCAAAGAGGAGAAATTGGGGTGAACCATCTGGGCTCCAAACTTTTTTAGCAGGTCTGGTCAGCATGGCAGCTTGAGATGTGGATGCTGTGACGGGTGCAGGAGGTAGGTGAACCACCATTGACGTGGCGACTCAGAATGAGTCTGGATCTCGAGTGGGACAGCTTGAGGAGGACTGCCAAGATCAGAGGGATTGGTGGAAAGGCGTAAAGAAATTTGACTGACTAGTCGATCCATAGGGCATTCCCCAGTGTCCCTGGTTGAAAGTACCTCGAGGCAAAGTGCTGCCATTTTTTGTTTTCTGCGGAGGCGAACAAGTCAATGTGCGGAGAGCCCCACAGCCTAAAGATGTCTTGCACGACGTCATAGTGAAGGACCCATTTGTGGTTTTCTTGCAGAAACCTGCTGAGGGCGTCTGCCAGCACATTTTGCACACCTGGGAGGTGAGTTGCCATGATCTGCAGGCTTCTGCCTAAGAGCAATCTCCAAATTGCTTGGGCTTTGTGGGATAAAGGTCTGCACCTCGTACCCCCTGCTTATTGAGGTAATACATGGTGGTGGTATTGTCAGTCTGAACAAGGAGGGACTGGTTCTTGAATGACGGGCAAAACGATTTCTGCACAAGGTGGACTGCATGGAGCTTGAGGAGATTGATGTAATATGTCATTTCCTTCGGAGACCATGTGCCTTGATTTTGGAGATGATCCATGTGGGCTCCCCACCCCAGTAACGATGCATCTATCACTATAGTTTGAGCAGGAGCCTGCTGGTGGAAAGGCATCCCGTGAAGGAGGTTGGTCGGAGAGCACCACCATTGTCAGAGATTGCTTCACATGAGGGGGGGAGTGATCTTGTCTTCCCAGGTACCTGTTGCCTGGTCCCACTGGTCCTTGAGACATTCCTGAAAAGGACTCATGTGGAGGCGTGCATTCAGAGTTAAGAAGATACATGAGGCCATGGAGCTGAGGAGGGATGACACTGACCTTACTGTGGCATAAGAGGCTTTCATTAGAGAGTGACATTTCCGATGGATTGATGAAAGTCTCTCCTCCGAAGGAGACACTCTTG
Source organism: Calotriton arnoldi (assembly GCA_963921515.1). Taxonomy (NCBI): domain Eukaryota; kingdom Metazoa; phylum Chordata; class Amphibia; order Caudata; family Salamandridae; genus Calotriton; species Calotriton arnoldi. Next base: position 5,799,109 of record CAWUFW010000013.1, on the reverse strand, counting down.
TCTGCACTGTGTCAATGGGGGGCCCCTAAGTATTGCAGAGTCTGAACCGGAGTGGAGATTGACTTGTGGTTGATGTGAAGACCCACATGTAGGAGGACAGTGCATGTCCAGTTATAATCACAATGGACTTCTTGTGAAGTTGACGCCTTGATTAACCAATCGTCTAGATAGGGATAGACGAAGATACCATGCCTCCTGAGAGGAGCAGCAACTACTGCCTTGCACTTAGAGAAGGTCCTGGGAGCTGACTTGAGGCCAAATGGAAGGACCTGGTATTGATAGTGGCCCTGCCCCCCTGCAAACGTCAAGAACTTGTAGTGTTTCTTGGGGATGGGTACATGAAAATATGCATCTTGGAGGTCTATGGAACAGAGCCAGTCCTCATGATGCAGTTGGGGATCGATCTGATGCAAAGCTAGCATCCAAAAACTTTCTTGTCAAATCCATTTGTTGGCTACTTTTAAGTTGAGAATGGGTCTGAATTCGTTCTTGTCTTTTTTCTTCACCAGAAAATATCTGGAGTAGATGCCTGTACCCTGTTGTTTGTGGGGAATGACCTCCACCATCTGCTTCTGTAGCAAGATGCTGACTTCTTCCCGAAGCATGTACAGATGATGGTTGGATTGTTTTGGTGGGATGGGCGGGGCAGGAATGATGAATCTGAGACAATAGCCATTTTGAACAATTTTCAGAACCCAGGTGTCTTTTGTGATTTTTTGCCACTCTGCCAGAATAGTTTGAGATGCTTCCCCCTACCAAAGTGGGTAACGCAATAGGAGGAAGGGACGATTCAATGCTTGGTGCCGGTTGTGTGTTTACCCCCTTGGGCGGGCTGTTGGGAAGATCGCCCTCTAGATTGTCGCAGCTGTTGCTGCTGGTATGGCCGCTGCTGTTGTGGCTGCTGGCTACTCTGGTACCAGTGAGGGGTTTGAACCCTCTAAGGGTAAAACCGGAGTTGGTAAGGCCTTTGCTCTTTTGGTCTTTCTAGGCCAACAGCATTAGGAATCTCCATTTTCGACTTCAAGCGAGCCATCTCATCATCTGTGTGGCTGCCAAAGAGGGTAGACCCCGAAAAAGGAAGATTTAAAATCCTTTGCTGCGACTCTGATTTAAGAGATGTGAGGCGGAGCTATGAATGCCCCCTTAAGGCAATCCCATGACAATATTCATGTGGTGCTAACAAGGAGGAGTCCGCTGCAGAGCTGGTGACTTGGTTACACACCATGAAACCTTCATTAACGATCTCCACTAAGTCTTCCCTTCTGTCTCTGGGAAGATCTCCCGCAAATTGCTGAATAGAGTCCCAGAGTGCTCTATCATATCTACCCAGGAGGGCAGTAGCACTGGCCGCTTTCATGGTGGTGTTGGTGGTGGTGTAGGAGGCAGAGAAGGAGGAGGAGGTGGAGAGTCCAGTAGTACTATCAGGGAGGAGGGGGAGTAGGCCCTCGAGTACTCCAAATCAAGTGACAAATAGATTTGCACCCTTTATCTCCTGTTCTCCTGTGTCCTCGACATTGAGATTGATTTAGACTTCGACCCCTGTAGACGACTTGATGTCCGATGACTCGACGTCAAACTGCTCCTCAGCGTCAATGGATCACCCCGCCTCAATACACTCCACGACGTCGATCTTACAGAGCACATCGATGGCGCATGAGTTCTACCTTCTCTCCACATCGATCTGTGTCTTTTTCTCAACAGCGAGTCAGCCTGGATGGTGAGCAAGTCAGTGCTGTGCCTGGTCTAGACGTCATAGGATGTGGCCTAACGGCTAGAGCGGTCGACCTCGAAGCTGAGGAGCCAGGTTCGAGTCTCGGCAGGGACGCTCAACATCCTGTTATTCTGGCCAAATTACTTAATCTCCCCGTGCCTAACAAAAATTAATGTGTCCATCTGTAATGTAACTGGTGCTCATGTAAAGTGCTCTGATACCTTTGGGTCGAGTTCGTGCTATATAAAACTCTAAAAAAAAAACTCCCTCAACGTAGACCGGGACAGAGGTCATTTTCAGCCTGGCACCCTGTTTTTGCACCTTACACCTCCCTCAGAGTTAGATGTAAGAGCCCTGGTAGAAGACTGACCCTCTCCTCGCTCTCAGGTCTCACCTTGAGACTGGAATTGCTGTCTGCGCTGTTTTTCCATGCCTTGAAGGCAAATTTTCTCTCTCTCTCTCAGGATGCAACATGAACACTTTTTGCAGTGTTGGCACTGTTCTGGAACATGTGTAGATGGAAGGCATAGTATACAGACGTTGTGAGGATCTGATTTGGCCTTCTTCCCTCCACAGGCAGGGCACTTATCAAACAGAGATGGATAATAAATGGCAAAATGCCTCAAAATTCTGTCAGAAAAGGCTGAAAACAGTGAGAGGATGATGAAAGGTGTCAAGTGAATCAAAGAAAACAAAATTCCACGGGTGAATTTTGAAGAAAATAAGCCTAAAAGGGGGAGCTCAATGCTCCAGGATCCTGTCACCAGGTGCCGGAAAAAAGAACTGAGGCAACTGCTACCTGCTAGGCATAATGGGATACTGGTGGTTCTCCAAGGCACAGACGCTGTTTTAAACTCACATAATAGCAGCCTAAAGGGCTACTCGGTCCTGCTATCCTTCATCTTTTACCTTTACAAAGAGGGTTTGTGAAAGAGATGTAAGCTGTTTTATAACATTTTAAGTAGTCTAAAGTATTTCTCCACTGTAGCCTGTTTTCTAGGCTGCACATTATGTTCTTTCTTAAGTGTTTCTGCAGGCCTTCCTGAAGAAAGGCGAACGTCTACACTTAAGAAGATATTCTATGAAGAAGTGCTCCGGGATTCCCACACGTGAGCGGAACTATTCAAACGCTTATGACCAGCAATGGAGATCCAACTACGAGAGAATGTAATTTATTATTTCCAGGTAAATAATCAATATTTGAAATCATTTACATTTATATTATACTTTAAATTATTTGTATTTGTTTTTTTTTTTTTAAAACATTATTAAATTTCTCTTTGCTGTAACAGTATACGGACTGCCTACCTTAGTCAGTAGAACCCCGTTGAAGCACCTATCCATGGTATTTCCTTACCCCACCACGTGCAAAGTCCCTGAACAGAGACCCCTGTCTCCATCTCTCCATGTCCTCCTTTCTCCCCGACACACAATCCCCGTGGCCCCATATTCCGCTATGCCACAGCCCATACTCTAACACCCTGCATGACTCCACCTTACCTCTCTCTCTCTGCCATACCTTTATTTCCAATCTGCAGAATGGCAGGCCCTTAATGGACACAATTTTCTGCAGACTATAAAACAGCCGACTTTACGTTTTCAAGGTCCCTTTTGATGGTCTTGTTGCTTTTAGTTGCATTAGCCCTGTCTAACATCTAAAGCTTTTTATAGCCGGACCTAAAATGGGCTTTAACACTAGAAGTTCTAACCAACAATAAATAGAGAAGATCAGGAAGCCTCACCCACCATGCTGGCTTTGAAGCAGATCCAGAGGAAGCAGTCACAGGAAGCGGCCCTTGTAGAACTCCATTGCGTGAGCCTGAAATAAGCATGCGCTGTGACCTCATCAGCTTCCCTTTCCTGCTCCTGGTGGGCCAGGAGGAAATCTGGGCTTCAGCAATGTGCCTTCACTCTCAAGTGCCTAGAAAATGTCCTTTTCAGAGATGGACTGGCCTACAGGGGAATGGAGAGTATTCCCAGCCGGCCAGACCCGCAGGAAGGCCATGACAACTGGGATGCAGTTGGTTCCATGTTGGGTATAACCAGACGTGGCCACATGTCAGGTATGGCCAGACGAGCGACTGGCTGCCCCAGCCTGACACACTTTTCAGAGGCACAACATTGTTTGTGATTCTCCCTATTCTCTTTTAGGGCAGGCCACATCTGGTCCCACTCTCCTATTTCGGATTTTATGCCCACTAGGCCATATCTCCTCTCACTTGGCAAAATATCCTTCACCATGCCATCCCTCATTTCCCTGATCCACTCCTCCTCCCATTAGGGCTCATCTCCTTCCACTGAGCCATGCACCCTTCCGCAAGTGCTTAATTTGTAAAGAAAAGAAGTGCCAGGGCTCTCCTCAGGAGGCCACTGCAGCTTGCACCACACATTGCCCCTGCCAGCCCGGCGGAAACAAAACTATTAACCATCACACTCCTAAAAGTGTAATAAGTCAGACTATACCAGGCCCCCAAAGCTATAAGAATGGCTTGGCCGGCAGGTAATACTCATTTCTAATGTATATAGAATTAATAATTACCTGTGGTTATAGTAATCTCTAAATTATTCAGACAGCACCACCTTGTGGCAGACTGTCACAGGCGCAAATGTTTGCGTGACAATTTAGTGCCAGTGCCGACCACTGGAAACCACTGGCTCAAATTAAGCACAGACTTCCCAACAAGGGACATGTCCTCCCACATGGCCATTCTACTTCAATTTTTTTTTTACCATAGACTACCAGCCACTGCGTGCATTAACAAACATTTACAAAGGCAAAAGGTCTGGTGTCGGAAAGCCTATATATTTGTATTTACTTCTTCAAACATATATAGTAGGCATTAAAGGTTTCAGTAATAACAAGTACAAATGATGCCATCTAAAGGTGGTGTGCATGTTTTTTTTAAAGAACAGTAAAAAATGACCCATTGCAAAAATAAATTTAAAAAATGAAAACAAAAATGAAAGCAGAGATTGGCCCACCAGCCCTGGCACTGACATGGACTACTTTTAAAACTGAAATGCATGCACAAGTGCTTAAAAAATGCTGTTACAATGAAGAGAGTCATTGGATAAATTGGGCTGACCCATTGCTCCACAGCAGAAACAAAATGTGAAGGACACTTGTACAGACCAATGTATGAAGAGGCCACACACGGAGAGTTGGGTTGAGGCCACCCCAATGCAAGCGGCCGAAGGCCTGTAGGTCAAGCCCTGCCACCATCCCTGGAGAACATGGTCATGCACAGCGGGGTATGCGCAAATAAAGGTTTGGGCACAGGGTCTTGGCCAGAGGACAGGCCCCGAGACCAACCCCTTAGAACATTGGCAAAGGCAGTGAACTGAAGGCGTTCTCTGGCTGCAAATAATGGGTGCAGAAGCTGGCTGGAGGCCAGGCTCTCCCGTCAATCCCGGTTCACATAGCCAAAGGCTTGTGAGCAGCTGTGGTTGGCTGCCAACAGAGGATGGGACGCAGGGCCTACAGGCCATGCTCTGTGGCTATCCATGGTACACATGGCCTTCAGCAGTGCGCAGCAGGGGTTAGTTGCATATGGAGTGTTGTGCATACAGGCTGGCCGGAGGTCATCCCCTCCACCTGACCAACCCCCTGCACATGGCCAAAGGCTGAGAGCTGTGGGTGATGGCCACCTGAAAAGGTTTGGGCACAGGACCTGACTTGAAGCCAGGCCCTGTGTGCAATCCCCACCGCTGCATAGGGCAAAGGCCGTGCACAGCTGGGCCAGCAGGTCACCATTTGTAATCCTAGAGGTCATGTGTAACCTGCAGGGCACTGTTTCTAATCCTTGAGATTTTGAGTAATCTGCAGACCACTTAATCTAATCACAAACATCAGATTTCATCTGGAGCTCATTGATTCTAATCCTACCTGTCGTGTAGACCTGAGGAAAGGCACATGGGTAGTTGGAGAATCATCCCACAGGCCTCAGCTCCTACAGGGTTTAATGAGAGGGGAAATGCAGTGTTTACAGGTGAGAGGGTGCGCTGTGTGTGTGTGAGCAGGGTGCGGATGTTGAAATAAAGGTGATGCAAGGAAGTATATGCAGGAGAGAGTGAAAAGAGGGCACTGAAGGAAGGAGATGACACGTGAGTTGCACATATAGAGGATTTCAGATGTGTGGAGAAAAAAACGAATGAGGGTGGGGCAGGAGGGGATTTAACACTGTAGTGCGCCACCATTGACATCAAGTGGTGCTCCATGACACAGTGGGGCTGTCATTGGTCTCAGTGAGTTCAAACTCTGCCCCTGGCCACACTCCGCACATTATTGATGTTCACCACCCTTGTAAGTGTGTATTTACAGTCCCCGTGGCATTGGCAGGGGATCCGTCACTAATGTTCTGGCAGGGCCTAGCCACTAGTGCGCCCTTGCCACTCTGCAACCACACCCGCTGACACAATGAACCACACTTTGATTGTCACAAGGGCAAAGATCTTGTGCGGTCTAACCCCCTTTTATTTATAACACCCGACCGCGCCCGGCCAGAGGATGCGGTGCAATAACATCCGGGGGCAAGAATCACCATTATAAAGTCTGGGTGACTTATTACATCCCTCAGCCCCTTGGTTCTAAAACACGTACTTGGACATGACTCACAAAAGTCTTTAAACTTTGGGTTCGGTTTCGGGTTGGGTCTTAGGTCATATCACTGATGTTGTGAGTGGCCAGACCTTTCCTCTCTGCCCTGATATCCCTGGGTCTCCACACAAACCCTTTCTCCAACCACAGGTTCTCCTTGTGTCCCACTGCACTGAGGTTAGCTTGCAGGTTCCTCAGCCACAGGATGGACATCAATTTCTGTGGGCTCGTCCTCCTCCCGTCCTTGCTGACTAGGCATTCTCACCTTTCGGAACCATGGCACATTACGACTCACCACATCATCTCCCTTCTGGGACATTATCATGGTACTGTCGACACATCGCTGTTCATACTCTGAGTTCAAACACTATCCTGAACTTCCATCCAGGTCTCTGATCTTTAAGAATCACTCTTTCCCCTGCACCAGCTGTCACAGCATTGCTCGCCTCCTGAGGCTTGCCCTAGTGTTGTTCTGCGGGCGCCAAGCCTGGACACCCACAGGATCATATTCTGGCAGAATCCAATCTGGGTGAACTGGGATCATGTCCCTCCTGGGCTCTTCAACATCAGAGACCACGGAGACATCGAGTGGTGCACTGCGGTGTTCCTCTGTATTCATGCAGGAACCTTTGGAGGCTTACTTCCGGGCAGACTCCTTCGACCATGGCAATCCGGAGAGACTTGTTCAGGGTTCACATGAAGCATTTGATTTCTCTGTTTGCTTGCGCCCACTGTAATGTGAAAAGTGGATGTTTGATCCCTAGGCATTCCCAGCAGATCTTTAAATTCCAACCCCTGGAACGGTGGCCCATTATCTGGAACAGGGGTGGGAGCACACCGCTTCACCCCCCAGCAAGGTTCGCCCCTGGCATTCTGGTAAAAGCAGTCTCATGTTGCTTGCTTTTCTATAGTATTACGAGTGTTTCGCCAGAGTTGGCGCAGATAGTGCTGATCTCTAGACACGTGTTTCTGGTTCTTTAACCGTCATCAGTAGAGATTACAGGCTTCAAATTTGGGGTTTGCTGAGTGGGCTGCCAAACATTACATCAGGTCAAGTACCTCTCACTGGCGCGCGGGTGCTTCTTCCACGAGCTCGTCAGCTCAATGACTCACGGGAGTACTTTTAAACAGGAACAGGGGTGGGAGCACACCGCTTCACCCCCAGCAAGGTTCGCCCCTGGCATTCTGGTAAATGCAGTCTCATGTTGCTTGCTTTTCTATCGTATTACGAGTGTTTCGCCAGAGTTGGCGCAGATAGTGCTGATCTCTAGACACGTGTTTCTGGTTCTTTAACCGACATCAGTAGAGATTACAGGCTTCAAATTTGGGGTTTGCTGAGTGGGCTGCCAAACATTACATCAGGTCAAGTACCTCTCACTGGCGCACGGGTGCTTCTTCCACGAGCTCGTCAGCTCAATGACTCACGGGAGTACTTTTAAACAGGAACAGGGGTGGGAGCACACCGCTTCACCCCCCAGCAAGGTTCGCCCCTGGCATTCTGGTAAATGCAGTCTCATGTTGCTTGCTTTTCTATAGTATTACGAGTGTTTCGCCAGAGTTGGCGCAGATAGTGCTGATCTCTAGACACGTGTTTCTGGTTCTTTAACCGTCATCAGTAGAGATTACAGGCTTCAAATTTGGGGTTTGCTGAGTGGGCTGCCAAACATTACATCAGGTCAAGTACCTCTCACTGGCGCACGGGTGCTTCTTCCACGAGCTCGTCAGCTCAATTACTCACAGGAGTACTTTTAAACAGGAACAGGGGTGGGAGCACACCGCTTCACCCCTCAGCAAGGTTCGCCCCTGGCATTCTGGTAAATGCAGTCTCATGTTGCTTGCTTTTCTATAGTATTACGAGTGTTTCGCCAGAGTTGGCGCAGATAGTGCTGATCTCTAGACACGTATTTCTGGTTCTTTAACCGTCATCAGTAGAGATTACAGGCTTCAAATTTGGGGTTTGCTGAGTGGGCTGCCAAACATTACATCAGGTCAAGTACCTCTCACTGGCGCGCGGGTGCTTCTTCCACGAGCTCGTCAGCTCAATGACTCACGGGAGTACTTTTAAACAGGAACAGGGGTGGGAGCACACCGCTTCACCCCCCAGCAAGGTTCACCCCTGGCATTCTGGTAAATTATCTGTTTTGATTTCTTCGGGCAGGCCGAACAGCGCAAGTACTTTTTCCAGCACCGGTGTGTTACATTCACGAATTATGTTGACTCAACTAGTTCGACCACTGGGTATTTCTAATAACTATCCATGATGACCATGGTGACCCTTCCATCCGGAAAGTTCCCGAAGTCCATGCTCACCTTGTACCACAGGGTGGTACATGGTTCCTCAGTGATGACTGGTGCCAGGGTTTCAGGACTGCTACTAGGCTGACAGGTCGGACACTGTCGCACCAGGTCATCCACCACGGCTTCCAGTCCCAGAAACCACACTTTCTCGTGCAACCGCAACTTCATCTTTGCCATCCCTGATGCCCTCCCTGGGCTAGCACAACCACCTGGTGTTGCAGGCTTTCAGGGATTACCAGTCTGCAGCCTTGCAGAATGAGGTCTTCTTGGGTGGCGCTCTGTTCGTCTTGAACTCTCCACGTTTGAGTGAGCTGCTCTTTGTCTGACCCATTCCATTTGTTGGCGTCGCGCAGGAGGTTCTGCCATGAGCCCTGCTGTAGTGCCTTCAATACTCTTGTTAGCACTGGGTCACCTGCAGTTGCTGTTTTGATCTCACGTAGGCTTAAGGTTCTCGGGCAGGCTGACTGCGACACCATCTGGGTGTATTCTTCTGTCGATTCTACTTCGTCACCTGCCTGCCCAGAGTTTGGAGATGAGAGGCGCAAAAGGAAGTCTGCCGGATTTTTAGAATCTTGCCACCTGGAGCTTGTAATATTGCAGCTGGATGGCCCATCGTTTGGTGCGAGGTGGGGGATGAGGCGCCGTGCCCCGGAACAATGGGACCAGTGGCTGGTGATTAGTGATTACTCTGAAGGGCCTTCCACAGAGGTACAAATTAAAATGTCTGCTTGCCCAATTGATGGCCAGAGCCTCCCTTTCAATCTGAGCATACCTTGTCTTGGTTGACATGAATGCTTTGCTTACAAATGCTAGTGGTGCCCACCTCCTGGGCTTTACCTTCTGCGTGAGCACTGCCCCCAGGCCCACTGGGCTTGCATCAACTAGCAATTCAGTTAATTTCTTGTGGTAAAAATACGCCATAGTCGTTTTGCTCACAAGGGCTGTCTTCACTTTCTGAAATGCCTTTTTCTCATCCAGGCCCGCATCCAAAGAGCATCTACCTTGGTCAGAGCTCTCAGGTGTTCTGCGATGGTTGCTAAGTTGGGGATATACCTTCCACAATAGGTAGCTATGAAGCTGAGCAATTCCGTAGTGTTGGTTGGTACGGGGCCTGCTTAATGGCTTTTGATGTCCTGTGGTCAGCCTGCTCCCCATCCTGGATGAAGACATGTCAGAAGAATTGTATAGAAGTCTAGAAGAAGGAACACTTCTCTTTGTGGAGTGTGACTCCGTGTTCCCACAAACGCTTCAGCGTAGCTCTCATGCCCTTATGGTGTTCTTCTGCTGTTGCAGAATAAATCAAAATGCCATCACTGCCATTCATGACGCCTTGCAAACCTGAAAGTGTCTCTCTTGATGCATCATGGAACACTTTTATCGCTGAGGAAATACCAAAACTCAATTTGTATCTGTGCAGGCCTAAGTGTCTGGAAAAAGTAGTTATGCGTTGACTTTCTTCTGACAGCTGAAGTTGGTGGTAGCCTGCATTAAGGTCTAATTTTGAGAACTACCTACCTCCATTTAGGTCAGCAATAATATCTTCCATTGTGGGCGTTATGTGTCTCTCTCATTTGATGTCCTCATTCAGAAGGTGCATATCTATGCGCAGGCGCAACTTACTAGGCTGTTTTGGTTTCTTAGCAATTACCGTAGGGGATAGCCAGGGAGTTGGCCCAGATATCTTCTCAATTACTCCCAGGCTCTCAAGGTTGTCTAGCTCCTGATCAACCTGTGGCCTTAGATGGAACGGCACACGCCAATGACGCAGGGCTACCGACTTGACTGACTTCTCGATATGCAGCTTAAACAGTGGGGCTAGTAGACATCCTAGTCTGGTAAATAGTTCTGGAAAATGACTCAGCAACTCGTCTATGTGATAGGCCTATACGTTCTGGGCGAAGAACACGAAACCCAGATCCCTCTGTGGTGTGACTGCCTAGTAGGGTGTCAGCTTCTTTGTTGACTACATGGAACGTTGCCAGGAGTTCTTGAGCATTGGACCTCACACACACTTTCAGAAGTCCTCTGAGGGGTAATGGGGTCTCAATCCAATGTGTAGATCTTGGTGTTGGATGGGGAGAACGTGGGCCTCTGGTGGAGGCCTCAATACTGTTGTATCCCCATTACATTTACTGAGACCCCTGTGTCGATGAGGGCTTTGACTTCTGACCGTGCAATTTCAACCACACGTGGGCTGCGGTCGCCTGTGCCGCTTCAGGTCTTCTGCAAATGAAATGGGGAAGAATTCCTCTTCATCTTCCACAGGCGATTCTTCCTGCCATCGCCTGCCCTCCTGGGAGTGTGTGGCTGCATCGGGTTCTCATGGTCATTCAGCGATAGCTGCCGCACAGCTTTCGTCGGAGCACGCCTTCTGCCGCCAACCCTTCCCCTCGTACCACTGCAGCACACCCTTGTGAAGTGGTTGCCCTTTCCACTGTTTGAGCATGTGCGCCTTGCGCCGGGCAGTCATATAAGGAGTGTTCCTCATGGCCACAGTACTTACAGTGAGCCCCAATGGGCAAGGGCGTTGGCCCTTTGGGCTTGAATGTTTTTCCTTTTGTGTTTATGGCATCTGCTCGTTCCAGTTTCATGGTCAGGTTTTCACTGGTGTTTGGGTAATTACAATGTCCATTTCTAAGGCTCTTGCGCAGGGCCGGACTGGGAACCGAAACCAGCCCTGGCAAACTGCTCGGCCGGTCCGCCCCTGGGGGTATGGGGGCTGCAGCCGAGCTGTTTGCGAGGGCCGGTTTCGGCCGATTTTGTTACAGGGGGCCGATATTGCCGACCCCCGGTAACAAAAACGGCCCCCCCAGGGGCGTAAAATCGGCCCCCACCCTAGCGGCCCACCGGGGAAACGCCCGGTGCCCGCTACGGCCAGTCCGGCCATGCTCTTGCGGCAGACAAGTCATGAGATCTAGCCATGATCAGAATGTCATGCAGGCTAATGTTAGTTTGTCGTAAGATCAGGCCTCTGAGAGTCTTATTTCAGCACCCTTGAATGATTTGCAATTTTATTTCTTTAGGTTTATCATCTACCATGCACGTAATGGCGAGCTCGCAAAGGCGTGCATAGAACGCATCAAAGGACTCACCCTCACAAGCCTGGCGGAATTTAAACATCTCGAAGTCTGGATTCAGTTACGGGTTAAAATGTGCATTTAGGGCTCTCACTGCTGTACTGTAGCAATTTGCTGCACCAGTGTTGGGAAGGTGTTCAAATAACTTATATATCTCTTCACCTGCATAGTGGAGTAGCAGGTAGCACTTATATGCACCATCAGTCTCTTGGGTGGAAAAAAAATACTCGTCCAGCCTTCCCACCCATGTTTTTGCACTGGGGTGCCACAGTGGCCGAGTCGAACAACTCACTAAATGGTTGTAGCTTGTCCACAAGTGCATACTGTTGTGGAACCAGTCTTTGTTTTGGCCCCGGCTGGGGTGCTGCGTTCGCATCATCCGCCATAATCTCCAGCAACTCTGAGCAGTGTATCAAAATGCACGGGCATTGCACGGCACTCACAGCCAATTCTAGAAGCTAAGTCAGGTATACCCAAAACGTTATCCGCCAAGTTCAATGCTGTGGCGCAGTCCCAAACGACTCACAGTTCCCCCAGGGGCCCTCTTGGTGCACGTTGGGCGTGATGAGCAAGCACACATGCTCTGGGCCCCGCGGGACTCACTGCTTTGCTCAGAGTGTGGTCAACACTGTTGCAGGCACTTCACATTGACCGAACACCTCCTCCGCGGTACTGTTCTCAGAGTCACGGACTACACCACCAAAACCCCACCGCTGTACAGGTAAATCGTGGATTCCAGTGCCACACGGATCCAGTAGCGGCCGGAATTGCTCGTGGGTGGGGGGCGCGAGGGGTCACAGGGGGGGATTTGCAGGGGTGTTGCGGGAGGTATTCGCGGGGGTGTCGCAGGGAAATAAAAAAATAAAAGAAATAAAATTAGACTTACCTTTCCGCCGGGTCCCGCATCTTGTCTGCTCCTGCTCTCCTGCCTCCGACAGGAAGAGGAAGCAGGCAGCGAGGCTCCCTCCTCTAAACCAATCACAACGCTGCAATGCAGCGTTGTGATTGGTTGGGACGGTGCCCAGCCAGGGGCTAGTGGGGAGGGCATGTTCTCCATGCAGACTGCAATGCAGCCTGCATGGAGAAGGGCAGAGTACGCATGACTGGTTTGTGCGGCCCGAGAGGGCAGACCAAACAGTCTTTGCGCACTCAGGAGGGGGAAAACCACTCCTCCGCTGCTCAAAGACCAGAGCAGCCCCGCCCACCCGCCCGCCCGTAATGCACAAAGCAAACATAAAATGGTAATAACTAAAAGTTAGTAACATTTTTTGTTTTGGCTTTCTCGTACTGCGCGAAAGCAGTGAGGCGAGGCTCCTCCGCCCTGGTGGAGGAGCCGCCCCTGCAACAAACCAGCGCCATCTCACGATTGCTGGAATCAGCGGTGTAACTTACTGCACACGACCTCCGCGATTTGATCGTAGAAGGGGCAGTGGCTGCAATCGGAGCACTGGTAGCCGCTCCTTGAGGTAGGTTCCGAGCTCTTTGGGGCTCTGTGGGTGCTACCTTGTCGCCAATGTGGTGGCACGGCCTAGCCACTAGCGCGCGCTTGCTACTCTGCAACCACACCTGCTGACACAATGAACCACACCTTGGATTGTCACACAGGCAAAGACCTTGTGTAGTCACACCACCTTTTATTGATAACCTCCAGCCGCACCCAGCCAGAGGATGCGGTGCAATAACATCCAGGCTAGAGCAAGGCGCGCAACGCCCATTGGGCTGAATGGGCTTAAGTAACCCCCATCCCCGTTGTGTGTCTCAGCCCGGGCTGCTGCTGTGGGCTCGGCTGCCCGGAGTCTTATCTCCAGCATGCCCGAGTTTTTCACAGGTCTTTAAAGACCATTTGCATATTTACATACCTTTGTAAACTGGTTACAGAGGCTTAGTTTTTTTTCTGGTTCCAGTTCCCCCTGGGCCCCCACTCTGCCTATTTCTTACATTGTATTTTATATTTACTGCCGTAGTGTGAGCATGCATTTCATGAAAAGGAATATAAAGAAGGTTTGCCAAAAGAAAAATGCCAGCCATGTGTTGTTTAGAGAGCCTGCAAAGTAGGGTTGCTAAAAGAAAAATGGCAGCCATGTGTTGTTTAGAGAGCCTGCAAAGTAGGGTTGCTAAAAGAAAAATGGCAGCCATGTGTTGTTTAAAGAGCCTGCAAAAACCTCATCTTGACGCTAAATAGGGTTATAAATAAAAAAAAGTATGTATTCATTTGTAATGTGACTTCTCTTTCTTTCTTTCCTTTAATTATTAGTCATGGATCATTCAGGCAGCCCTAGAACACAATTAAAAGTGCTTTCTATTTATATTTGCTGTTCGAAGTATGCACAGATAAGTGCTGAAAATACGGCTTTAGGTTAATCAATCAATCAATCAATCAATCACGGCATTTATAGAGCGCGCTACTCACCCGGGAGGGTCTCAAGGCGCTGGGGGAGGGGGTAAGTTACTGCTCGAACAGCCAGGTCTTGAGCTGCTTCCTGAAGGAGAGATGGTCCTGGGTTCGCCGAAGGTGAGTGGGGAGGGAGTTCCAGGTCTTGGCCGCCAGGTAGGAGAAGGATCTTCCTCCGGCGGTGGTTCTGCGGATGCGTGGTACGGTGGCGAGGGCGTGGCTGGTTGATCGTAGCTGGCGTGTGGGCGTGTAGAAGGTCATGCGGTCGTTGAGGTACTTTGGGCCCAGGTCGTGGAGGGCCTTGTGTGCGTGGGTGAGGAGTCTGAACGTGATTCTCTTGCTGACGGGGAGCCAGTGCAGGTCTTTCAGGTGTACGGTGATGTGGCTGTGTCGGGGGATGTCCAGGATGAGTCGTGCGGAGGCGTTCTGGATGCGCTGGAGTCTCTTTTGAAGTTTGGCTGTGGTTCCGGCGTAGAGGGTGTTCCCATAGTCCAGTCGGCTGGTGACGAGTGCCTGGGTGACGGTCTTCCTGGTTTCAGTGGGGATCCATCTGAAGATCTTGCGGAGCATGCGCAGGGTGTTGAAGCATGAAGATGAGACGGCGTTGACTTGTCTGGTCATCGACAGGGAGGAGTCCAGGATGAAGCCCAGGTTGCGTGCGTGGTCCGTTGGCTTGGGTGCGGTGCCCAGGGCCGGGGGCCACCAGGAGTCGTCCCAGGCGGAGGGTGATGAGCCCAGGATGAGGACTTCCGTCTTGTCTGAGTTCAGTTTAAGGCGGCTGTTCCTCATCCAGTCGGCGACGTCTCTCATCCCGTCGTGTAGGTTGGCTCTGGCGGTGGTGGGGTCGTTGGTGAGGGAGAGGATCAGCTGGGTGTCGTCGGCGTAGGAGATGATGTTGAGGTTGTGTCGGCGTGCAATGGCTGCGAGGGGGCTCATGTAGACGTTGAAGAGGGTCGGGCTGAGTGAGGATCCTTGTGGAACGCCGCAGATGACTTCGGTGGCTTCGGATCTGAACGGGGAGAGGCGGACTCTCTGGGTTCTTCCGGCGAGGAACGAGATGATCCATTCCAGTGCTTTCTCTCAGATTCCGATGTTGCTGAGGCGCTTCACTAGGGTGCGGTGGCAGACGGTGTCGAACGCCGCGGAGAGGTCCAAGAGGATGAGGGCAGCTGTTTCCCCGTTGTCGGTTAGGGTTCTGATGTCGTCGGTGGCTGCGATAAGGGCGGTCTCGGTGCTGTGGTTGGCCCGAAACCCGGACTGCGAGGGGTCGAGGGATCCATTCGTCTCGAGGAAGGCGGCAAGCTGTCTGTTGACGGTCTTCTCGATGACTTTGGCCGGAAACGGAAGGAGCGAGATGGGGCGGTAGTTCTTGAGGTCGGTGGGGTCCGCCGTTGGTTTCTTCAGGAGGGCGGTAAGCTCGGCGTGCTTTCAGCTCTCCGGGAAGGTGGCGGTGTGGAAGGAGGAGTTGATGATGTCCCGGAGATGGGGTGCGATGGTGGCGTCGGCTTTGTTGAAGACGTGGTGTGGGCAGGGGTCGGTTGGTGATCCGGAGTGGATGGAGTTCATCGTGCGGGTGGTGTCTTCGGTGCTGATCGGGGTCCAGTTGCAGAGGGTGGTGGTGGCGGGCGTTGGTTCGGCGGTAGGGTGCGTTGTTTGTGCGTCGAAGCTGTTGTGTATGTCGGTGATCTTGCGGTGGAAGAACGCGGAGAGTGAGTTGCAGAGGTCTTGCGAGGGGGTGATGTCGTTGTTTCCGGCGCTGGGGTTGGAGAACTCTTTGACGATGCTGAAAAGTTCCTTGCTGTCATGGGCGTTGTTGTCCAGTCGTTCTTTGAGTGCCGACTTCTTGGTGGCACGGATCAGCTGGTGGTGTTTGCGGGTGGCGTGCTTGAGGGCGGTCCTGTTGTCTGTGGTCTGGTCGAGTCGCCAGGTTTTCTCGAGAGTGCGGCAGTTCTTCTTGGATTCCTTGAGTTCGTTGGTGAACCAAGGGGTTTTCTTGCTTCCGGGTCTGCTGGGAGGGTTTTTAGTGGTGCGAGGTTGTCGGCGCAGGCGGTCAGCCACTTGGCGAGGTTGCTGGCTGCTTCGTTTGGGTCCGTTGTGTTGGTGGGTGTGTTCTGGCTGAGGGAGGCGGTGAGCTGCTCGGCGGTGATCTTGCTCCAGCTCCGGCGGGGAGCCTGTTGCGGGTGGTGGTGGGTCGCAGTCTTTCTGAAGCTGAAGTGGACGCAGCTGTGGTCGGTCCAGTGGAGTCCGGTGGCGTGGCTGAAGGAGATGTGCTTGCTGGACGAGAAGACGGGGTCAAGCGTGTGGCCGGCGTAGTGGGTGGGCGTGTTCACCAGTTGCTTGAGTCCGAGGTTGGCGAGGTTGTCCAGCAGGGCGGTGGTGTTTCTGTCGTTGTTGTTCTCCAGGTGGAAGTTGAGGTCCCCTAGGAGGATGTAGTCGGCGGAGGGCATGGCGTGCGGGCTGATGAAGTCTGCGATGTCTTCGCTGAATAGTGTGCGTGGTCCCGGGGGTCTGTAGATGAGGGTGCCTCGGAGGGTGGTCTTGGGGTCAGTGTGTATCTGGAAGTGTAGGTGTTCGGCGGCGGTGAAGGTCTCGTCGGAGTTAGTCGAGATGCGGATGGTGTTCTTGTGTACGATGGCGATGCCTCCTCCCGTCTGGTTGACGCGGTCCTTCCGGGTGATCTTGTATCCATCCGGGATGGCTATGGCGATGTCGGGCGCTGAGGAGGCGTTCATCCAGGTTTCGGTGAGGAAGGCGATGTCCGGTGCTGTTGCGTCGAGCAGGTCCCAGAGTTCCACGGCGTGCCTGTGGACGGAGCGGGTGTTCAGCAGGATGCATTTCAGGTGGTTGCTGCTGGTGCTCGACTTGGCGGAGGTGGTGCACGTCAGGGGGCAGGTGAATCGGCAGGTTTGGCAGGTGAAGGGCCCGTGGGTGCGTCTCGGTGAGGCTCGGTAGCAGGCAGGGTTCCGGCCGGCATTGAGTGCGGTGAGGGTGGCGGCGTCGTAGGTCCGTCGAGTAGTGTTGCGTTGGTGGGTTCCAGGGGTTCTGGCGCTGGGCGCGGTCCAGTCGCGGACGGGCGCAGACGGGCTTGCCTTAGGCGCGCCTTCGGCGCGCCAGCGGCGCGGCCGTGCAGCGGCCGCCATTTATGGGGAGGTGGGAGGGAGGAGCAGCTGGGAGGCGGGAGGCAGGGGCAGCGAATGGGCAGTCAGGGGGCGGGGCCGCAGGGGACGCAGCGGCGGGAATGGCGAGAGGCAGCGAGGGGCACAGAAAGGAAAAACGGGGGAGAGCAGGCAAAATCACGGGCACAACAACAGTGGGGCAGCGAGGGGCACAGAAAGGAAAAACGGGGGAGAGCAGGCAAAATCACGGGCACAACAACAGTGGGGCAGCGAGGGGCACAGAAAGGAAAAACGGGGGAGAGCAGGCAAAATCACGGGCACAACAACAGTGGGGCAGCGAGGGGCACAGAAAGGAAAAACGGGGGAGAGCAGGCAAAATCACGGGCACAACAACAGTGGGGCAGCGAGGGGCACAGAAAGGAAAAACGGGGGAGAGCAGGCAAAATCACGGGCACAACAACAGTGGGGCAGCGAGGGGCACAGAAAGGAAAAACGGGGGAGAGCAGGCAAAATCACGGGCACAACAACAGTGGGGCAGCGAGGGGCACAGAAAGGAAAAACGGGGGAGAGCAGGCAAAATCACGGGCACAACAACAGTGGGGCAGCGAGGGGCACAGAAAGGAAAAACGGGGGGAGAGCAGGCAAAATCACGGGCACAACAACAGTGGGGCAGCGAGGGGCACAGAAAGGAAAAACGGGGGAGAGCAGGCAAAATCACGGGCACAACAACAGTGGGGCAGCGAGGGGCACAGAAAGGAAAAACGGGGGGAGAGCAGGCAAAATCACGGGCACAACAACAGTGGGGCAGCGAGGGGCACAGAAAGGAAAAACGGGGGGAGAGCAGGCAAAATCACGGGCACAACAACAGTGGGGCAGCGAGGGGCACAGAAAGGAAAAACGGGGGAGAGCAGGCAAAATCACGGGCACAACAACAGTGGGGCAGCGAGGGGCACAGAAAGGAAAAACGGGGGAGAGCAGGCAAAATCACGGGCACAACAACAGTGGGGCAGCGAGGGGCACAGAAAGGAAAAACGGGGGAGAGCAGGCAAAATCACGGGCACAACAACAGTGGGGCAGCGAGGGGCACAGAAAGGAAAAACGGGGGGAGAGCAGGCAAAATCACGGGCACAACAACAGTGGGGCAGCGAGGGGCACAGAAAGGAAAAACGGGGGAGAGCAGGCAAAATCACGGGCACAACAACAGTGGGGCAGCGAGGGGCACAGAAAGGAAAAACGGGGGAGAGCAGGCAAAATCACGGGCACAACAACAGTGGGGCAGCGAGGGGCACAGAAAGGAAAAACAGGGGAGACAAGCAGACAAAACGGGCACCGGGGCCACAAGCGGAGGGCGATCTTACCTACAGGAGCAGCGGGCAGACAGCACAGGCGGAGCTGTGTGGTGGGGGAGCGACCTACCTGGCAAGGTCAAGGGTCGCTCTCCTCACCGTGCAGCGGCCGCCATTTATGGGGAGGTGGGAGGGAGGAGCAGCTGGGAGGCGGGAGGCAGGGGCAGCGAATGGGCAGTCAGGGGGGCGGGGCCGCAGGGGACGCAGCGGCGGGAATGGCGAGAGGCAGCGAGGGGCACAGAAAGGAAAAACGGGGGGAGAGCAGGCAAAATCACGGGCACAACAACAGTGGGGCAGCGAGGGGCACAGAAAGGAAAAACGGGGGGAGAGCAGGCAAAATCACGGGCACAACAACAGTGGGGCAGCGAGGGGCACAGAAAGGAAAAACGGGGGGAGAGCAGGCAAAATCACGGGCACAACAACAGTGGGGCAGCGAGGGGCACAGAAAGGAAGAACGGGGGAGAGCAGGCAAAATCACGGGCACAACAACAGTGGGGCAGCGAGGGGCACAGAAAGGAAAAACGGGGGGAGAGCAGGCAAAATCACGGGCACAACAACAGTGGGGCAGCGAGGGGCACAGAAAGGAAAAACGGGGGGAGAGCAGGCAAAATCACGGGCACAACAACAGTGGGGCAGCGAGGGGCACAGAAAGGAAAAACGGGGGGAGAGCAGGCAAAATCACGGGCACAACAACAGTGGGGCAGCGAGGGGCACAGAAAGGAAAAACGGGGGGAGAGCAGGCAAAATCACGGGCACAACAACAGTGGGGCAGCGAGGGGCACAGAAAGGAAAAACGGGGGGAGAGCAGGCAAAATCACGGGCACAACAACAGTGGGGCAGCGAGGGGCACAGAAAGGAAAAACGGGGGAGAGCAGGCAAAATCACGGGCACAACAACAGTGGGGCAGCGAGGGGCACAGAAAGGAAAAACGGGGGGAGAGCAGGCAAAATCACGGGCACAACAACAGTGGGGCAGCGAGGGGCACAGAAAGGAAAAACGGGGGAGAGCAGGCAAAATCACGGGCACAACAACAGTGGGGCAGCGAGGGGCACAGAAAGGAAAAACGGGGGAAAGCAGGCAAAATCACGGGCACAACAACAGTGGGGCAGCGAGGGGCACAGAAAGGAAAAACGGGGGAGAGCAGGCAAAATCACGGGCACAACAACAGTGGGGCAGCGAGGGGCACAGAAAGGAAAAACGGGGGGAGAGCAGGCAAAATCACGGGCACAACAACAGTGGGGCAGCGAGGGGCACAGAAAGGAAAAACGGGGGAGAGCAGGCAAAATCACGGGCACAACAACAGTGGGGCAGCGAGGGGCACAGAAAGGAAAAACGGGGGGAGAGCAGGCAAAATCACGGGCACAACAACAGTGGGGCAGCGAGGGGCACAGAAAGGAAAAACGGGGGGAGAGCAGGCAAAATCACGGGCACAACAACAGTGGGGCAGCGAGGGGCACAGAAAGGAAAAACGGGGGAGAGCAGGCAAAATCACGGGCACAACAACAGTGGGGCAGCGAGGGGCACAGAAAGGAAAAACGGGGGAGAGCAGGCAAAATCACGGGCACAACAACAGTGGGGCAGCGAGGGGCACAGAAAGGAAAAACGGGGGGAGAGCAGGCAAAATCACGGGCACAACAACAGTGGGGCAGCGAGGGGCACAGAAAGGAAAAACGGGGGGAGAGCAGGCAAAATCACGGGCACAACAACAGTGGGGCAGCGAGGGGCACAGAAAGGAAAAACGGGGGAGAGCAGGCAAAATCACGGGCACAACAACAGTGGGGCAGCGAGGGGCACAGAAAGGAAAAACGGGGGAGAGCAGGCAAAATCACGGGCACAACAACAGTGGGGCAGCGAGGGGCACAGAAAGGAAAAACGGGGGAGAGCAGGCAAAATCACGGGCACAACAACAGTGGGGCAGCGAGGGGCACAGAAAGGAAAAACGGGGGAGAGCAGGCAAAATCACGGGCACAACAACAGTGGGGCAGCGAGGGGCACAGAAAGGAAAAACAGGGGGAGACAAGCAGACAAAACGGGCACCGGGGCCACAAGCGGAGGGCGATCTTACCTACAGGAGCAGCGGGCAGACAGCACAGGCGGAGCTGTGTGGTGGGGGAGCGACCTACCTGGCAAGGTTACTGCTTATTTTTGTACCGTCTGGGACATCAAGTTAGTAAGCTGGCAACCCTAATTATAAGACTGGAAGTTTGTTGCAGGATCAGCACATTATTTATTTCTTCACCCTCGATCCCTGATTAATACCATAATAGCAGGTCTTTAAGTGGGCCGGGTCCTGTCGGTGCTCAGCACCAGCAGTTTGTAAAAGCAGGTGCCGAGATGGGGCCCTATCGGGCTCTCCATTTTCACCCTCTTCACTTTTCTCTGCACCAAAACACACTGCCTGCAATGGCAGTGTGTGTGTGTGTTAAGGTACAGGACCTCTAAGGGTGACACAATATACAATATGTGCTGCAGCCCTTAGAGGCCTTCCCTGGTCACAGTGCCCTTGGTACCTATGGTACCGTTTACAAGGGACTGACATGTGGCCAGAGAGGTGCCAATTGGGGGTACAAAGGTACGGTTTTGGGAAAGAACACAGGCCCTGGGAACCTGATTGGCAGGGACCCAGGGCACATCAAGTCAAAGTGCATCAGAAATCTAGCAAAAAGTGGGGGTTACTGCAACAGAAACCCAGCTTCCTACACTCCCCAGTTTTTTCATCCCACTTAAAGCCCTGCATAATAGCAATAGTTTAACTTATATCTGAAACTCTATGCCGCCGTCAATTGCATGCTGAGTTACTTCAAGTGTCTGGGAATAACCCTGCATTCAGACAACTCACTCCTCACTCCTCATTCTCGCCCTTCACTTTGACGCTCACCCTGCACTCAGAGCGATCACAACGCACTCACACTGATCACCATGCACTCACACCATTCACCCGCTCACCCTGCACTCACAGCGATCACTCGGCACTCACAATGCACTTGTGCTCTTCACCCTGTACCTCACCCTCCTGTAGTCACATGAACATACTACTCACCCGCACTCATGTGACACTTCACCCACCTGTCCCCCTCACTGCTCAATCTGCAATCTCACTCAAACAAGCCCATCACTAACCATGCATTCATTCATCCTACTCTGCACTTACATTCGCACCATATGGTCACCTCACTGACCCTGCAGTCACTCCTCTTACCCTACTCTCACACTTTCGCATCGCTCACCATGCACTCACATGGGCACTCCTGCCACCCACACAGTGCAGAGGATTAATGTGCCTGCTACAAAGAACGTGTACCATGCAGATCACAGAAATGTGTGTGTGTACTATGAGTAGCGCTATAAAAAAATGAAATGTTTGTCAGAAAGGTGCTATAGAGAGATGAGGTGCATTGTTGGTCAGTGGTCCTGAGGGAATTCATGGAAAGGAGGAAATGGGGGAGGGGGCACCAAAAAAAATGTTGCACCGTGTGCGACCAGTGCTAGGGCCAGCCCTGGCTGGGAGTGTTAGCCCCCCCCCCCCCCGCCCCCGAAGTTTGGTTCCAGTTGCGCCCCTGGCAAGAGCCACCATTGTAAAGTCTGGGTGCCTTATTGCAACTGGCCTCTGGTGCACACTTGCTTTCTATGTTCACCAACCTTGTAACTGTGTTTAAACTCACCATGGCACTTTAGCAGGAGATCTGTGACTGGCCTGAGTGCACACTCGCTTTCTATGTTCACCACCCTTGTGAGTGTGTGTTGGGAGGGGAACTGGGGAACTGTCCCTGTTCTCAGTGTGCACAGACAATCACTGTCTCCCGAAGGTCGAGGCCGGGATAAGGCCCACTCAGTGAAGGACATGAGGCCTCGGAGACAGTGCCGGCGTCGGGGCTCCGTAAGAAGATCTCGTCTCCCGATAAGGAGTGACGCCGATAGCTCGTGTGATCTGAGGCGCCTGACAGCAAGGACATCAGCGTTATCTGTCGGTCACCGGATTTCCTGCGAGTCCGCGGCGTCCGGCTCCTTGACCTGAAGATATTGATTTTAATTAGTCTTATCTCTGCCGAGCACGGGCCGTTTAATCCACAGCCCCTTCGGCTACGGGTGATGGACAGACTGTAAAGGGGCTGCAGCGACGCCGCGGGTCGAAGCCACCACAGGGTGGCACAGATAAAAAAAACATTGCCAACTATTGGGTGTCATGGTCTTTGTGTAATGAGGGGCTGCCGTCAAGCGCTTCCCAGTGAGCTGACTTTCGCTTTACTGACAGCATCATCACCACAGGTGGCACCAATGGGAACTCTGGCAGTCTCAGCAGAGAAGCCATAGAATGAATGGGCATGGCGCGAGACCTGATCTCAAGACTGAACTCAGTCAAGGATATGAGCATAGGACTGTTTTAGGCCTGGCTTTAACCAAGACCTTTTCACTTTACTAAACTTACATGTATAATATAGTTTTTCTAGCTGCTAGCCCGCCCTGTTCAATCACTGATTTACTGTTGTGTCATTCACATTTTCCTTCAGTCCGCTGCAGCATAATACAGCGTGGGGCAATGGGGCACCTAATTTACTATACTTGAGCGCATTGAGCTCTTTCACATGGTGTTCCTCCACATGTAAAGTAGTTCCCGTCAGTGCCAGGAACTACTATGGCAATGTGTGCTTTTTGAGACAATTTTTTCTTTTTTTCTTTTAGCTCCTGATTTTTTATGTTGTAAGGACCCAGCAGCTTTCCTCATAATAAAGTTTCGTAAAAACCCTGAAAAACAATACATACCTCAAAAAAGCGAAACGCCTGGCAGCCAAAACCAGACCTATTGGCTTTGCCAATGTTTTTTTTTTTTATCATGTTGCTGTGTAACTCTCTTAAAACCTTAGCTCATCATAGGGAGCTTTCTAATTTATCTTCTGTGTCAGTCACATTATGTATATTTTGGGGAGTTCTGAGCTCTTTGAGAAGTAAATACATTCCAGTGAGTTTTTAAACAGTACCACAATACAGCTCTTGGAAAACATAGAACCCAGGTGAAAATATGTGTGAAGTAACCTGAAAACCAAGCACAGGCTCACTCAGTAGGGGCCAGTTGAAGATGTTTGTTCCCTTCTGTTATATCTTTTCAAAGTCACGTCTCTGGATAGAACCTTTTCTTTACTCAATTCCTAATGTGTATGACAAAGCTTGCCCTCTGGCTGCTTGTGCTGAAACTCGCCTGTGTGATGGGGGCCTGTGCCCCTGATGCCAGTGCAGTACCTGTCCCGTGTGATGGAGGCCAGCACCGCTGCTGCCAGTGCTGTACCAGTCCTGTGTGATGGAGGCCTGCACCGCTGCTGCCAGTGCTGTACCTGTCCTGTATGTGAGGGAAGCTTGCACCACTGCTGCCAGTGCTGTACCTGTCCCGTGTGATGGAGGCCTGCACCGCTGCTGCCAGTGCTGTACCTGTCCTGTGTGATGGAGGCCTGCACCGCTGCTGCCAGTGCTGTACCTGTCCTGTGTGATGGAGGCTTGCACCGCTGCTGCCAGTGCTGTACCTCTCCTGTGTGTGAGGGAGGCTTGCACTGCTGCTGTCAGTGCTGTACCTGTCCTGTGTGTGAGGGAAGTGTTGGAATAAAAATGTTTTAGCTGTGCTGTTTATGTATCGTACGTCTTAAGTTAGCATTCACAGCACCATTTTATGTTTAGCCACCATTTTGAGTCATGATCGAAACTAATCTTTCTCCGCTTCTGCTGAAGGCAGCTGCAGTAGTTTTCGTTTCTCCAAGGTTGGGCTTTGCTGTACTAATGAATACATTGTTCTTATTAGTGCATACCTTTCCCACTAGATAGAGGCCTGCTCCCACTAGTCCAGCGATGGGCACAGGCAGAACGACCTTGGCATTTAGATAGTGTGTGCCAGGTCTCAGGATCGAAACTCCTCCTTCTGTACCTTCTTTGTCTAACTGCCTCCAACTGGAAATTTCCAGTTAGGGCGGGTCTTCATTGGTTCTGAATTGTACATAATGTATCATCATGTTTGCTGAAGTCAGTCCCCTCTGCAGCAATCCCAGGAGGCTGGTCAGACTGGACTCCGCTCGAGTGTACCTGAATAAAATATACTTGGTTTGTATTAATTTCTCTACTGTCTGACCGACTCTTCATTTGTATGGAAGGCTGAGTGGTGGTCGCGATTGACCCGGGTGGCCCTAATTGGGTCACTTTCTTCAGTTGGCGCCCGAACAGGGACCCCATCGGGTGACCCATCCTCGCACGCGGACGGGTGAGGAGGTCGGAGCCATCGTCGGGTCGGACGGGCGGACCAGGGATCCCTGCACGAGGCAGTTCCTGAACTCCCAGCTGCCCTGTCTGTCTGATCGGTCGGTGCTTCACCCAGTGGTCACCCCGACTGGGGTCCTGAATGGCGAAACCCTTGGATCTGACCATTTGGTCTGAAGAGTCGGCAGTGGAGAATAAATTTGTTTGACCTGTGTGCACCAGGTGAGTTTGTTTGGTTCTTCGTAGATATGGTACCATTTTGGTTTGTCTTTGGTACGGTCTGAGGACCGATTTTGGTTTGCATTTGGTACGGTCTGGGGACCGATTTGGATATAAAGTGTTTGTGAACCCTTTGCCAGGCAACATAACGAATTTGGCTAACTTTTGAAAATGCCTGGATTCAGCCGGCTTTTGGTTTCCTGTTGTCGTTCTGCTGATGCTCAACTGGAAGAAAGTCAGCCAGCGCCTCTGGAAGGCACTCCGAATTTTGATATGTATGTGAAGCATGGCCTTGGCCCTATAACGTTTAGTAAGCTATGGCACAAATATACGAGGGACAATGCCAAGTTGCAGTGGCCGTTGACGGGCACTTATGATGAACAAAAAATTGCCTTTTTACTGGATAAGTTGTTTGCAAGAAGAAGTAGGCAGTCTATGTTTGATTCCCTCAAAGCATGGCAAAAGGAGGTTAAACAGAGACGAATGAAAGCAGAGAAAGAGGCCCGGAAGGGGAGGATGCAAACACTGACTCAGAAAGCTGTAGTGCATGATAGAGAAAAGCAAGAGTTAGGGATTGAACATGAAGATAGGAGATTCCGATTACAGATTGATAAATCTTATGTGGCCCAAGAGGAAAATGATACTTTTGTGGAGGAGCTGTTAGATACTAGACCCCCACCCCCGTATGCCCTGCAGAAGATATATCCTGCTCTCCCCCCGCAGGTCCAGCTACCCGGATCTTCTGTCTCTGCTGTTTCTGCTTCTGTTGCTGTCGATCAGGCTGCCTTGGCCACGGAACCTCCTGCCCTTTCCTTGTCCTCGCCGTCTGTGCCAACTGTGACTGTTAGTACTCCTGCCACATCTATTGCTTCGGCGTCTCTTTCGCCAGCTCTTACACCCACGACGCAGCCGACAGTGGCGTTAGTGCCTGCTACTTCTGTTGCTACCCCCACTGTGTTCCTCTATTCCCCGACATTACTGAGTAGTGGGACACTGGTGCGTGGCCCTGAGGATAGAGACTGGACAAAATTTAAGGAGCGTATGGGGCGGACGTTAGTCCGATCTGATATGGGAGATGATGAGAAAAAGGTGGTGGCTAATCAGTCTGCGCAGTGGGCCCAAAACCCTATTTATGGTGTGGAAGATGTGTGGAGCGTGATGAAGGATTATGAGCCCTTTGTGCTTCAATGATGTAGTGCAGCGGATTTTATATGATATTAAAGACAATGTATATGTCACTAATATGGAGCCTGGTCAAGTGTTTGGTAATGTTGCGACACTGGTTGCTTATTGGGGTAGACTGCTTGAGAGGAGCCCCACCCCAGTATCTCAGTTTCCGATGCGGGAGGTTCATCCTATCTACCATCCCAAGATACCAGAGCTAAGGGATCAGCATGATCATGTTACTAGGCCAAGGGTAGAGGCCCGTTTCCAAGAACAATGGGTTTATACCCCATGGAAAAGGAGTGAAGTTTTGTCTCTTAAGACTCAGTTACCTGACCCTAGGAAAAATCCTACCGCCTATTAAAAAGAATTGACTGAAGCTGCCTCTTCAACTGTGATGACGCTTGCTGATATTGAAATGTTTTTTGGTCT
This sequence comes from Calotriton arnoldi, assembly GCA_963921515.1. NCBI lineage: Eukaryota > Metazoa > Chordata > Amphibia > Caudata > Salamandridae > Calotriton > Calotriton arnoldi. Next base: position 5,772,523 of record CAWUFW010000013.1, on the reverse strand, counting down.
CTTAGTTCTGGTTGATATCTGGAGACAAGTACACACGCAGGATCATGTTGCGGAATTGGGTGGTACCTGGGATCAAATTAAAGTATGGGATCAGGAACAGAAGCCAGGTGATAAGCCTAGAGCAGAGATACTTGCTTTGCCCGGCCGTATCATTACATATATGCATTCTCTTATCCCTCTGAGAAAAGTTGGTTGGGACAAGTTATCGGCTTGTCGTCAAAAGAAAGATGAGAGTGTATCTGATTTTTTCACTCGGTTTGAAGGTGTATTTCTAGATTATAGCGGACAGGACTTGTCGATCGAAGGTGGTGTGCGGCTGTTTGTTAACAGATTTGTCTCAAATTTGCTCCCTGAGATTGCGACCCAATTACAGGCTTCCGAGAGCACCTGGTCCACCTCCTCTCCTTCTGTTATCTTGAATATGGCCCGGTACTATGAGCACAGGGAAAATGAGGATAAGGAGAGGTCAGAGAAGAAGCATAAGGATTTGAAGAAGAAGGTGTTGTTGCAGCAGGCTTCTAGGGGAAATGCTAGAGGATGTTGTGGTTCAGCCCGACAGCTTCCACGCACCTCTAGGCAGTCGAATACTGCGCCTTTAGGGGCGAATCAGTGTGCATATTGCAAAGAGGAGGGACACTGGCGTAGCGAGTGTCTGGTGCTTTTGCAGAAGGTGGTGGTTCCGAGAGGACAAGGTTCTCGTGGACGGGGTCGTGGAGCTGGTGGACAGGACAGGGCTCAGAATGCTGTGGCCCCGCAGGGTCATTCTGATCAAAACTATTTTGATGACCCTCGGGGAGGACAGTATTATCATGATGATTACGACACAGATGAGGTGACAGGGATGTCTTACAGCTAAGACAGCCAGGGACAGAGTGAAGGACCAGTTCCGATACCTGTAGATCAACGTGGTCCGTACGTTAGTGCGGATGTGCATGGTTCAACTAAGGAGTTTTTGGTGGATACAGGTGCAACAAACAGTTCTATTTCTCGTTCCTTGGTACCTGGGGCGGCTCTGTCTGGCCATAATAATGTTTCGGTAGGTTTCTCTGGTGTACCGGTTGTGAGCCCCATTTCAAAACCCCTTGCGTTGACTATTGGTCCTTTTCCTGTAGATTCGCCATTCTTATTGATGTCTAATTGTGGAGAGAATTTGATGGGTTTCGATTTGGTGAAGAAATTGCATGCGATGAGACATTGTTCCCCGGCAGGTGTTTACATGACGATAGGTCCGGATGTGGTGCGTGCTACGCAGGGCTTGTCCAAAGATGCGCCCCTCCCTGCTGAATTTAAGGATGTGCCACCCACGCTGTGGGCAACGGGCGACACAGACGTGGGTTTGTTGCAGATATCGCCTGTTTCGCTACGTGTCAAGGACGGTGCTACTTTACCCCGTATCCCTCAGTATAATACACCGCAGGCAGGTGAGCGAGTTTGATGCAAATTGTGCAGGATTTGATTGAGAAAGGAGTGGTTGAGGAGACGACTGCTAATGTTTGTAATAGCCCTATTCTTCCCATTCTCAAAAGGACACCTTCGGGTTCCTCTGAGGATCAAGCAGATGTTTATCGCTTTGTGATTAACTTGTGTGAAGTTAACAAAATAGTGATTCCCCAGTTTCCAGTGGTCCCTGACATTACGACTCTCTTGACAATGATTCCTTCTTCTGCTAAATTCTTTTCTGTCATCGACTTGAAAAATGCATTCTTCAGTATTCCCATTCATCCTGATAGCAGATATATGTTCGGGTTCACCCTAGCTGGTAGCAGTTTTAGATTCTGTCGCACTCCTCAAGGCTATACAGAGAGTTCGAGTATCTATAGTCAGGCATTGAAAAGTCAGCTGGATTCCTTGTCGCTCCCTACAGGTAATGTATTGCTTCAATATGTTGATGACTTGCTTATTGCCTCGGATACAGAACAAGGTTGCAGAGACAGTACAGTTAAATTGTTGCTACATTTAGCTCAACATGGCCATGAAGTATCCCATTCCAAAATTCAGTATTGTCGACAGGAGGTCACCTACTTAGGTCACCTACTGTCGAAGGAGGGTAGGAGATTGACTCCTGAGCGCATCAGTACCATTGTTAAAATGCCCATTCCGCAAACTCAGAAAGATGTGCGCGCTTTCATTGGTATCACTTCCTATTGCAGACAGTGAATACCTGGCTATTTGCTGCTTATTAAGCCCTTGCTTGCGTTGACACTAAAAGATGTGCATGAACCCCTGCCTTGGACGCCTGAGTGTCAGCAGTCTTTTGAACAAGTAAAAACTGCGCTTTGCTCGGCTCCAGTGCTTGGTACCCCTAACTACGCTAAATGCTTCGTATTGTACGTCCATGAGATGGGTGGTTGTGCGCTTTCTGTCTTAACACAAAAATTTGGGGATAAGCAACGATCGTGTGCTTATTTCTCTGCTGTGCTTGACCCTGTCGCACGAGCCCTCCCGAGCTGTCTGAGAGCGGTCGGGCAGTGGCTGTCTCAATAAGACAATCGGCTGGACTCGTACTTGATACTGATCTCACAGTTATGGTACCCGATGCTGTGGATACACTTTTGAATAAGACAAGGACACAGCACCTCACCAGTGCACGTCTGACAGGTTACGAGCTAACGCTCTTTGCGAAGCACATTACGATCAAATGCTGTGCCACTCTGAATCCCGCCACGTTACTACCCCTCCCTTCTGAGAATGAGGAGATTGACATACATGATTGTATCTTCCGGACGGAAGAAGAGACGAAAGGACGGGTATACCTGACTGATGTTCCCTTATCTGACCCTCAAGGGGAACTATATGTCGATGGCTCTTTCCTTAAGTTACCAGATGGCACTACAACTGCTGCGTATGCCATTACTACACTGCGTACAGTAGTTGAGACATCACAAGTTCCCTATCAGTCGGCCCAAGCTGCAGAGCTTGTCGCCCTTATTCGAGCCTGTGAATTGAGTGAGGGACTAGTTATCAATATTTATACTAACAGTCAGGACGCCTTTGGAGTCGACCATAACTTCGGGCGGCCCTGGGCGGAGAGAGGGTTCCTTACATCCCATGGAACTAAAACTCAGCACGATCCTTTCATATATAGGCTTCTGTCCGCTTTGACACTCCCTAAGAAATTGGCAATAGTAAAGTGCAGCGCCCATAGGAAAGTTACTGATGATGTGGGTAAAGGGAATGCTTTTGCAGATCAGACAGCTAAGGAAACAGCCCGAACTAAGATGAAAAGAATGTTTGTAGCAGGTCCTGCTAGGTGGGTGCCCGAGGTCACCACGTTCGAGGATACACTGGAGAATGTGAAGGAAATACAGAGTGAGGCCACGGTGGAGGAAATAGCAGTGTGGCAAGAAAGTACAGCAAACTTGAACAATGAGGGATGTTGGATTGACAAGTCAGGGAAGCAGAGATGGATGTTGCCAGATGCATATGTTCTTCCTGTAGTCACGATGGCTCATGGCCCAGCCCATATCAGTGCTAAGGGTATTTGTAAGTTGTTAGACCCCGTTTGGCAGAATGATAACATTTCAAAGACAGCTGCACATTTAGTGAAGTACTGTATGGGGTTCATGAGGCACAATCCAGGCAAGGGTACCACTACACCACCCGGTAACTTTGCACCACCCACTTTCCCTTTTGAGGTCCTTCAACTAGATTACATAGAGTTAGAAAGGGTCAATAATCTGAAGTACGTGTTGGTGGTTGTTTGTGCATTCAGTAAGTGGGTTGATGCTTACCCCACCAAGGAAAATACAGCCATTGCAACTGCAAAGGTACTCCTGAAGGAGTTCTTTCCTCGCTTCGGCTTGCCCCGTTTAATCTGGAGTGATAACGGAAGTCATTTCAATGCCAAGGTTATCCAATTAATCTGCGATGGTTTGCACATAAAACAGAAGTTTCATGCAGCAAATCATCCACAGTCAGAGGGTTTGGTTGAGAAGTACAATGGTACTCTCAACCTGAAATTGGCAAAGATTCAGGAAACAACAGGGTTGCAGTGGCCAGATGCTTTACCATTAGCTCTTTTGTCAACAAGAACTACAGCACATTCTAGAACAGGATTGTCACCCTACGAGGTATTGTTTGGACGCCCGGCAAATGTCTGGAGCGTCCCGCGACCGCGTAGGTTCTCTGAAATTGAGTACCCTTTATTGACAGACTACTTGTACAAGTTAACTAAAAGTTTGCGTTCTATTCACCAACAGATTCATGAGTCGCTCCCACCCATACCAGAGGGGCCTGGTCACAGCATCCAGCCGGGGGACTGGGTGTTACTGCCAAATTTGCAGCGGAAGAAGAGCTTGGAGCCCCGTTGGAAGGGGCCCGAGCAGGTCCTTCTCGTTACCGCACCGCTGTGAAAGTCACAGGCCGAAAGAATTGGATTCATTCCAGCCATTGCCGCCGGATACCCTTCCCCTTAACTTACGACCAGTGGGTGAGGGACGGCATTGGGGACGCTGAGGGTGAGAAGGTACCTCAGTTCGTCCCTTTTGGTGATGCAAAGCTTACATGGGCCCAAACGGATGCAGAGAACAATGACATGCTAAATGCAGCGGTCCCCCCGGAAATTTGAGCTATTAAAGAGCCACTGTTTACCGACCCCTCCGTGCCTGGAGTCACCAGGTACAATTTGAGCCCTCGGCTGAGGAATAGTGCACCAAAGGAGAAGTCAGATTGGTTAGGGATGGACTGTGCAAGTTAGGGTGTACTTTGCTGTAGTACCAACGGTGTTAGTTCAGGGTGTTGTGAGATTGGTGCACTGTTCTGACATTGGACAGGATAAATAGAACGTGCTCCCTGAAAGGGGGGGTGCATTGTCCTGCGTGACGTGGGATTCATCGTGAGCTTAGGACTGAGCAAGCTCCACCGCCGGTGCTCAAGAGCGCCAACGTTGATGAACAATAGGAGCCTACCAGTGAGGCTCTGACGGACACTGGGAACACTTGCCTTTGCTATTAGTTTTATTGCATTCCTTTTCTTGCTGCATAATGCATCCGTTTGGTCGACCTATTGAGGAGGAGGAACAGCCGTTTGCAGCACCGCGTTTGGCGCGGGGTTGGTCAAGAAAGAGTAAAATGGTTTTCATATCAATTGTTGCGACCTCACTAATGATAATACTTGGAATATCCTGATTTCTAGAGGATAAGTATCCTGTACACACTTTGATTGGTACAACGCCCACTTCCCCTGAGCATGTTTTTGTCACTTTGGCTCCACACAAAGCAGTGCATAGATTGTCATATACCGATAATGGTTTTCTACAAATGTTGCATCAAGTTCATAATGTGTCTAATACGACTAATTGTTGGGTTTGTGGATTGCTCCCCCCAGTTACTCATAAGAGCGACAATTTGTTGCCCCTGCCATTCTCATATATTGGTAGCTGTGAAGGTTGGTTTGAATTGTTCGTAATGGTGCACTATCATTTCCTAAATCACAAAAAGTACCCCTCTAGTACATAAATCGTGTTTACGACTTATGTTTTGATGGAACCTGATCCAACAGTGATGGGAAGTCCCTATGTGAAGCTAAGGATGGTGACCCACTAGGAAGTGGGAAAGGAAACAAATCCTTTTGTTTTATTTACCCTCACACACCCTAGTGGTGTCATGCTTCATCATCGGGTCACCCTGACGCATAAAAGTCATTGACTACCGATGCACTAGACCGAAATTGGATTACGAAAAAAGAACATGATTTCCTCAATCCTGATGACCCCAGAACACCTCTGTTCTATACAATACCCAAAATACACAAAGGCAAACTGCCACCTCCTGGCAGACCCATCGTGTCCGGGATAGGGTCACTTTTAGAACCCCTTTCCAAGTACACTGATTGGTTCCTACGTCCTCTTGTCACACGGATTAGATCATATGTACAAGATACCAAACATTTGCTCAATCTCCTGACAGATGTTGCATATGATCCGGCACATAACATCATGGTGTGCCTAGACGTGGAAGCACTATATACTAGCATTCCACAAGAGGAAAGCATCCGCGTAGTGGAAGACCTTCTGAAACAGGAAAATTGGGACTGGGATGCCTCGGTTAGCTGGGTGATCACATTGATGCACCTAGCATTGACTGAAAACTTCTTTAGCTTTGATGACCAGCTCTATCTTCAAGTCCATGGAACTTCGATGGGCAGCACCTTTGCGCCTAGCATAGCGTGTCTGTACGTGGGCCAATTAGAAGAACAACACATTTGGCCCACCAACCCTTACTCCAATAACATCTGTAAGTGGTTCAGGTACATCGATGATATCCTTGTCATCTGGGAAGGTGACCAAACCATTTTGGAGAACTTTCTAGGGTGGATGAACCAGCTGAACCCACACTTACGATTCACTATGAGTTTTAGCAGTGAACAGGTTTCGTTCCTAGATGTGAAACTCAGTGCAAAGGGTGGCAGGCTAGTCAGCTCACTTTACACTAAACCAACGGATAGAAATAGTCTGTTACACTTTGACAGCGCTCATCCGCGTGCCCTGAGAGAAAACGTACCAATTGGGCAGTTCCTCCGTATACGCAGGAATTGCGCTGATCTAAAAGACTACAAAGTGGAAGCAGAAACACTGTCCAGAAAATTGGAACAAAGGGCCTATCCAAAAAGGATTATTGAAAAAGCCAAAAAAAGATCTCGGAATACACCTAGAGAGGCTCTTCTGGAATCCCACTATAAAGAAGAGAAGGATACGCTTATATGTGTCACAACATATAATTCTTCGTCAAATGATGTTAAAAAAATCGTCAATAAAAAGTGGTCTGTACTAACATCCAACAAACTAACTTTCGAAAAACCTATGTTTTTATTTAGGAGGAATAGGAGCCTAAGGGATACATTAATACATACCAACTTACAGAAATCCAGAGTAACTCACCAATTGACACTTTGGAATAATCCACCAGTCATGGGTCACTACCTGTGTGGATCCTACGCAGCATGCCCCTTCACTGAACACACCAACGAGATTGACCTTGGAATGCATCATGCATGGGAGCAACGGACGCATACTAATTGTAACAGCGATAATGTGATATATCTGATCAAATGCCCATGCCAGCTGATGCACATTGGCATGACTGGAAGGAAAGTGAAGGTGCGCATAAGCGACCATAGGAGCACGGTCAGAAGAGCTATCACGGCCACTAAACTAACATCTCACTACCTTGAGAAGAAACATACTAACAATGACATAAGGTGGACCATCATTGAGAAAGTCAAGGGAGATGGTGACCTTACCAAGAGACTTCTAGAACGAGAACAGCGATGGGTTTACCGACTTAAGACCCATATCACTGGATTAAATGACTCCATACCATGGAATCAGCTTAATAGAAAATGATCAATGCCGCATAAAAACAGTGCAATTTGAACCCTGTGTTTAATGGTTAACCCTCTCTAGTTCATATCCATGACTCCGTACCTATTGCAACATCTGCAAATAGATACCTAGTGGGGCAACCTTTCTGGACTCTAGAATGATTTAAACCTAACTAAAAATACACATATTAGAAACCGCTATTCAGGATCAAAATTCGGTCTTACACTACAAAGGTGCTGAATGTTATGACGCTGAGGTGACTTCTGCAGTCTAAAAGAAATAGACCTGATTTTCATCACAGTTACATTATAACCTAATCGACCACTCTTATATCACACCAGGCATCAGTAATGCAAGGATTGAAATTTTATACATACACGGTATAGTTGACCTTTGTATATAGTCTAGCACGCTTTATTGACCTCTAAGCGGCACGTACAATCCTACATCACTTACTTCTAGGAATTTAATATCCGAGCATGCGTAGGTTAACTCGTGCCCTGTGTCCGCACCATGATTGTATCATCTAGACACGAATACTATGAAATAAGCCAAGCACTGGTTATGTATTCATTAATGGAAATAAGTAGTGTAGAAAACACTTTTTTTGTCATCTGTAATGTTCACGGCAACCAGCAGCCGTTATGTACACTATACAGGGAACTACATTTCCCAACATACCGGGCGCTCTACGGCGACGGCGTAGCGCGGCCACTACGTGACCCTCGAGGGGGCGTGTCCAACATTGGCTCTCCCGCGCCATCACGGGTCTTTTTAAGCTCTCCCCTCCATTTGCGTGTTGCGAAAAGCCTGGGGACCCACGCCAAGTAGGATTCGTAGCGGGGCAGGACCCTTGGAGGCGTGAGTAATTATGGGCCATTTTGTCAATTTCAGGTACGAGCCTATTTGACTCCAAATCTGGAGGCGTTCACCACTGACAGTAACCCGATTTGTCTCTTGTCTTTGTCTCTTGTTATGTCTCTTTCCATATATGCATTTCTCAACATGTTGGGCTATGTATAACTATCACATAATAGTGTGTGACTACAGGGCTATCCCCATTCACAACGTGAGGTCCCTCGAGAAACACAACTTGTCCCACATTGGGGTAAGGATTGCAGGGTGCATGGATTGTATGTATGAAAAACACGGCGATTGTTAGCAGCGTTTTGCTGGTTTGGAGTGGATGACACGTTTGTTACACAGTGATTTACACGCACAAGAATGCAGATACTGACAGGATGCGACAAATGCCGCCACCACACGACCTTTGATCACATAGTTGAGTGTGGTTAAGCTAAACAGTAATATCCTACACACACCGAATAGGTATGTTGCATGATGTGTTGTGTCACCATCTTGTTAAAATGACACAGGGGCATTAAGAAGCACATCTCACAATGGGAAGTAACAGTCTTTCAAGAAATGATACACTATGTCTGGTTTCATTGTTTTTATTTCCACAGATGGAGTACCAGAAACAATCATTTACTTCTGACGAGAAAAGGAGCAGCTCTCTGCCCTTATTAAAATACAGTATAGGGAAATTCCCCTAGTATTGTCTGTTCCAGGGAGGATTTTCTCATCCCCCTGGCCAATAACTTCTCCAAGAGCTCCCTGAAATACGGTCGAGCCCACCCTGGCTTTTATGCGTCCGGGTGACCCGATGATGAAGCATGACACCACTAGGGTGTGTGAGGGTAAATAAAACAAAAGGATTTGTTTCCTTTCCCACTTCCTAGTGGGTCACCATCCTTAGCTTCACATAGGGACTTCCCATCACTGTTGGATCAGGTTCCATCAAAACATAAGTCGTAAACACGATTTATGTACTAGAGGGGTACTTTTTGTGATTTAGTGTTAGCACACGGGAGGGTGTACTCCCCTTTGAGAGTTCCTCTCGGCACTTAAGGTATTGAGGAAGGTTCCTTTCTCTCTTTACCTTGTTGTGTACCGCACTATCATTTCCACCACTCTCCTCTGGTTATGTCACCTGCTGATTCTCGCACTGGGGTAGAGTACATACGTTTCCATCACGGGTATACTCCCGTAAGGCTGGCAGGACAGGAGATTTTCGGTACATTGTCCCCACATTCCTGTATGAGCACATATGAAAAAGTGAAGAACGAAAATTGGCTCCAAATGGAAATGACTGATTTCCAGAGGTTCAACACCTCTATTTCCAATCTTTCCAAGATCGTAATGTTACTAAGTACAGACCGATGCCGGTGTTTGTAGTCAACACAACAGGTAGTTTCTGTGTCCAGGGGACAGGGGAGGTAAAGGTGGGGGAAAGTAAATGCAACTTCACTTACAGACTGAGTACGATTAATAGTCCGCCCTTGGTCCTACCTCTGAATGTCTATTTTGTCTGTGGATCCCAAGCTCATGTCTGGCTTCCGAGGGGATGGTCAGGCAAATGTTACCTCTCATTCCTCCTTCCCCCTGTGTACGTTGCCCTGCCCAATTATCATAAATATCATCGGCTGCAACATAGGAGTATACATTTGCCCCGAGTCAGAAGGTTTGTTACCGAAACAGTTTGATGATGCTGCACGGGGTCTTTTACCTTTCTGGGGCCCCATTGCTAATAGTCTTCAGCTTCGGCAGCTAACGAGAGTTGTGGAAGGGGTTATTAATACAACAGCTGGGATACTGACAAACATCACTGCTGAGCTCCAGGCTACGAGATTAGTTACTTTGCAGAACAGGATGGTGTTAGACGTCATCCTTGCTGACCGGGGAGGGGCTTGTCGCATCATTGGCAGCAACTGTTGTGTTTACATACCTGACCACGCCCCCAGTGTGTATACAGCTATACAAAAATTGCATAGACTTTCGTCTGACATACACCAAGAGACAGGTACTTGGATACTATCGGGGTGGTTCTGGAATATGCTAACAACATGGGGTTGGAAGATCCTTATCTTTTTGGTTGCAGTTGCCGGTATTATCTTTACATGTTGCCTCTGTATACACTGCCTCCCGGCTTGTTGTACCTATTGTGTGAGTGCTCTGGCCCCTAAACCAAAAATATCAGTTCATGACACTAATGCTGCGATCATGATGCAAAAATACATTGATGACATTATGCAGATGGACGAGGGTATCTTTGAATACTGATTATGTGTGCACCAGTTTATAGTGATGTTTCTTATCCTTGCAATATATTATCTGTTTCTAGAAGGCAACATAAATTGTTAGCGAATGCTAAAAGGAGGGTCTGTTGGAACAAAAATGTTTTAGCTGTGCTGTTTATGTATCGTACGTCTTAAGTTAGCATTCGCGGCACGATTTTATGTTTAGCCACCATTTTGAGTCATGATCGAAACTAATCTTTCTCCGCTTCTGCTGAAGGCAGCTGCAGTAGTTTTCGTTTCTCCAAGGTTGGGCTTTGCTGTACTAATGAATACATTGTTCTTATTAGCGCATACCTTTCCCACTAGATAGAGGCCTGCTCCCACTAGTCCAGCGATGGGCACAGGCAGAACGACCTTGGCATTTAGATAGTGTGTGCCCGGTCTCAGGATCGAAACTCCTCCTTCTGTACCTTCTTTGTCTAACTGCCTCCAACTGGAAATTTCCAGTTAGGGCGGGTCTTCATTGGTTCTGAATTGTACATAATGTATCATCATGTTTGCTGAAGTCAGTCCCCTCTGCAGCAATCCCAGGAGGCTGGTCAGACTGGACTCCGCTCGAGTGTACCTGAATAAAATATACTTGGTTTGTATTAATTTCTCTACTGTCTGACCGACTCTTCATTTGTATGGAAGGCTGAGAGGTGGTCGCGATTGACCCGGGTGGCCCTAATTGGGTCACTTCCTTCAGTTGGCGCCCGAACAGGGACCCCATCGGGTGACCCATCCTCGCCCGCGGACGGGTGAGGAGGTCGGAGCCATCGTCGGGTCGGACGGGCGGACCAGGGATCTCTCCACGAGGCAGTTCCTGAACTCCCAGCTGCCCTGTCTGTCTGATCGGTCGGTGCTTCACCCAGTGGTCACCCCGACTGGGGTCCTGAATGGCGAAACCCTTGGATCTGACCATTTGGTCTGAAGAGTCGGCAGTGGAGAATAAATTTGTTTGACCTGTGTGCACCAGGTGAGTTTGTTTTGGTTCTTCGTAGATATGGTACCATTTTGGTTTGTCTTTGGTACGGTCTGAGGACCGATTTTGGTTTGCATTTGGTACGGTCTGGGGACCGATTTGGATATAAAGTGTTTGTGAACACTTTGCCAGGCAACATAACGAATTTGGCTAACTTTTGAAAATGCCTGGATTCAGTCGGCTTTTGGTTTCCTGTTGTCGTTGTTGTTCTGCTGATGCTCAACTGGAAGAAAGTCAGCCAGCGCCTCCGGAAGGCACTCCGAATTTTGATATGTATGTGAAGCATGGCCTTGGCCCTATAATGTTTAGTAAGCTATGGCACAAATATACGAGCTTGGCAGTTCGGTCTGGACTGTTCCCATGAGGCACAGGGTCAAGACTGATTTGCATATGGCTATGTCTGAACTGGGGTGGCGTGGTGAAGCAAAATAACGATGGATTAAACCCAGATCTGTGACTGGGGGTGAATGTTTGCCAATGTGCAACATTCCGTCCATCATCTTGTGTGTTTTGCATTTCGCCCTAAGTGGGAAGGGTATGCCCAGACGTGGGTCCCGTGCTCACTACGCCACTGGAGTCAAGCTATCCTGGCTGATGAGGGCTGAAAGCCTGAAACCGGTCCTAGGATGCTTGATTCCGGTCCAGGGAAGACATGGCTTGGCAGTTCGGTCTGGACTGTTCCCATGAGGCACAGGGTCAAGACTGATTTGCATATGGCTATGTCTGAACTGGGGTGGCGTGGTGAAGCAAAATAACGATGGATTAAACCCAGATCTGTGACTGGGGGTGAATGTTTGCCAATGTGCAACATTCCGTCCATCATCTTGTGTGTTTTGCATTTCGCCCTAAGTGGGAAGGGTATGCCCAGACGTGGGTCCCGTGCTCACTACGCCACTGGAGTCAAGCTATACTGGCTGATGAGGGCTGAAAGCCTGAAACCGGTCCTAGGATGCTTGATTCCGGTCCAGGGAAGACATGGCTTGGCAGTTCGGTCTGGACTGTTCCCATGAGGCACAGGGTCAAGACTGATTTGCATATGGCTATGTCTGAACTGGGGTGGCGTGGTGAAGCAAAATAACGATGGATTAAACCCAGATCTGTGACTGGGGGTGAATGTTTGCCAATGTGCAACATTCCGTCCATCATCTTGTGTGTTTTGCATTTCGCCCTAAGTGGGAAGGGTATGCCCAGACGTGGGTCCCGTGCTCACTACGCCACTGGAGTCAAGCTATCCTGGCTGATGAGGGCTGAAAGCCTGAAACCGGTCCTAGGATGCTTGATTCCGGTCCAGGGAAGACATGGCTTGGCAGTTCGGTCTGGACTGTTCCCATGAGGCACAGGGTCAAGACTGATTTGCATATGGCTATGTCTGAACTGGGGTGGCGTGGTGAAGCAAAATAACGATGGATTAAACCCAGATCTGTGACTGGGGGTGAATGTTTGCCAATGTGCAACATTCCGTCCATCATCTTGTGTGTTTTGCACAGGCAGAACGACCTTGGCATTTAGATAGTGTGTGCCCGGTCTCAGGATCGAAACTCCTCCTTCTGTACCTTCTTTGTCTAACTGCCTCCAACTGGAAATTTCCAGTTAGGGCGGGTCTTCATTGGTTCTGAATTGTACATAATGTATCATCATGTTTGCTGAAGTCAGTCCCCTCTGCAGCAATCCCAGGAGGCTGGTCAGACTGGACTCCGCTCGAGTGTACGTACCTGAATAAAATAAAAATATACTTGGTTTGTATTCTCTACTGTCTGACCGACTCTTCATTTGTATGGAAGGCTGAGAGGTGGTCGCGAGTGACCCGGCTGGCCCTAATTGGGTCACTTCCTTCAGAAGCTTGCACTGCTGCTGTCAGTGCTGCACCTGTCCTGTGTGTGAGGGAAGCTTGCACTGCTGCTGTCAGAGGTGTACTTGTCCTGTGTGTGATGGAAGCTTGCACCACTGCTGCACCTGTCCTGTATGTAAGGGAGACTTGCACTGCTACTGTCTGTTCTCTTCTTGTTGTGAGAGTAAGTGAAGCTTGCACCCCTGCTGCCTACTCTCTCCCTGCTGTGAGAGTGTGCAGGGCTGCACTGGGAACCCAAAGCAGCCCTGGCAATTTTGTTGGACTGGGGAGGGTACGCGTGAAGCACTGCTGCCTAACAAAACCGTCCCTCAGCAGTGCTGCTTTTGTTACTGAGGGCCGATACTTCAGCATCGCTGCAAAACAGGCCCCAATAACAAAACCGGCCCCCACCGCTCCAAAACCCCACCCTTCCAGCCTCCCGGAAAAACGCCCAATGCCCGCTACGGCCAGTCAGGCCCTGAGAGTGAGTGAAGCTTGCACCGCTGCTGCCTGCATTGTACCTGTTTTGTGGCAAATAGAAGCGTATTACTGCTGTATTTACTGCAGTTGGCCTGTGCATGAGGGAAGCTTGCACTGCTTGTTCTGTAATAGATTTAAGGTTGCTCTGATGGTCCTGTATTTCACCTGTTCTGTGAGTGAAGCTTGCACTGCTGATGCCTGCGATGTACCTATTTTGTGCACGAGAAGCTAGCATTTCTGCTGAACATATCTTACCTGTCCCACAAAAAGTATACTGCCTCTTACCCACAAAACATCAGTGTATTCAAGCAAATTAAAGACTGCTTGAACAGTCACGTGACTGGGATGTCCTTTACATCCCACAGGAGAACGCCAGGATCAACCAAGTCTTATTGGATTTGGAGAGGAGAAAAAATGTAAGTACAGAGTGCTGACGACAGGAGAGGCGTGTGTGTGGGGGGGTGAGGGGAGGAAGCTCGGATGTTATAGTTTTCTTTTTTTAACATTGAACTAATAAACCACCTTTGAAATGTTATGTAGATGAAAAGCTCAGAATTGGATACAGGGTGAAGTAGTTGTTCTTAACCTTTTGACATTTGTGTCTGTCACTGATTAACATTTGGTATCCAGCGACGCCCCCACCGAAGCAATTTCTATGATTTGAACCTCAAAACAATACATACAAATACCGAAATAAGTATACATCAAACTAATGCACTAATTATAAAATATTTTCTTTAATTCACAAACAAAAATATATACATGAATCAAAATTGTAATAGGAAGGATGGAGCTTTTCAAAATTTGGATTTATTTTTAAAAGACAAAGCAATGTCCATTACCTGAGAACATCAGTACGACTTTTTGCTCCAAATTCATGTGCTCTTTTTGGCAAAGAACTAGTGCTTCAATTGAGGTCATCAATTGTCCGTACTAGTGATTGCTTCACTTGCGATGCTCCCACAAATCAAGCTGAGGATACCAACTTCTTTTTTAGCCTCCAATTTCAAATTCCTCCACATTTACAAAAACGATTACAATTTCTTATTTCTTTTTGTGTAGGTATTTAATTAATCTGCGAATAATATTTAATGTTTTCAAGAGTCGCAGACCAGTAGGGGTGTACGGACCACGGGTTAAGAACCGCTGGTGTAAAGAGTCAACGTGCTTTTGCGCCTCATATGGCTCTGTTTCTAGCAATTTCAAACAACTAGTACACTTTGCGTCCATCCGCTGGCCCGCAGAGAAAAAGTCTGCAAACCTTCAGGGCCCTCATAGACTGTCACTATCACTGCTGAAAAATCACAGGCAGGCAGGAGGGCAGTGTCGAACAGGAGCATACTGGCCGAGCAGTGAAGCCTTAACATACCACAGTCACTACTGTCTATGACATCACAAACAACCAGCCCAGATATGGTATCATACACCTCAGTTTATGACACCACAGTCATCTCCATCTCCAACATCACACAGCATCTGTGCGATGCAAACAGGGAAAAGAATACGACTACTAAAAGTTATGTTTAGAAAATGACTGGTGTACCGTAGCATCTACCTGTGTACCCCTCTTCACATGCTTTGAGGGCCAGGACTTAATATCAATCAATCAATCAATCAGGGTTTTTATAAAGCGCGCTACTCACCCGTGAGGGTCTCAAGCCACTGGGGAGGAAGGGGGGGGGGTGCAGCTCCGGTTCAGTCGAAGAGCAAGGTCTTGAGGCTCTTCCTGAAGGTGTGCAGGGTCGGGGAGCGTCTGATGTTGACTGGGAGCTCGTTCCAGGCCTTGGCTGCGACGTAGGAGAAGGCTCTTCCACCTGCTCTGCTTCTGCGGATGCGGGGGGTCTCTGCCAGGGCGAGGGCGGCGGAGCGGATGTTCCTTTTGGGTACGTGGAAGGAGACTCTCTCATTGAGGTATTTGGGTCCGATGTTATGGAGGGATTTGTAGGCGTGGGTGAGCAGTTTGAAGGTTACTCTTTTCTCGACGGGGAGCCAGTGGAGGTCTCGTAGGTGATGGGTCATGTGTTCGTGCCGCGGGGTCCCGAGGACGAGTCTGGCTGCGGCGTTCTGGATGGTTTGGAGCCTGTGTAGAAGAGTTCTGTTGATTCCAGCGTAGAGGGCGTTGCCGTAGTCCAGTCTGCTGGTTATGAGTGCGTGGGTGACAGTCTTTCTGCATTCTGGGGGTATCCATTTGAAGGTCTTGCGGAGGCAGTTGAAACTGGTGGAGGCGACGGAGTTGATCTGGCGGGTCATGGTGAGGGAGGAGTCAAGGATGATGCCGAGGTTCCGTGCGTGGTCTGTAGGGGTGGGTGGACTCCCGAGGGTGGAGGGTCACCAGGTGTTGTCGCAGGCGGAGGTGGAGGGTCCGAGGATGAGGACCTCAGTCTTCTCCGAGTTAAGCTTCAGGCAGCTATTTTTCATCCAGGCTGTGACGTCCTTCATTCCTTCCTGGAAGCAGAGTCTGGTGTCTTCGGGGTTCTTAGTGAGGGAGAGGATGAGCTGGGTGTCGTCGGCGTATGATATTATGCTGAGCCCATGCTGTCTGACGATGGCGGCGAGGGGGGCCATGTAGTTGTTGAAGAGCATGGGGCTGAGCGATGATCCTTGGGGTACTCTGCAGTTGATCTCTGTGGGTTCGGAGAGGAAGGGGGGGAGTCTGATCCTCTGGGTTCTGCCGGAGAGAAAGGATTGGATCCAGTTGAGGGCGGTTCCTCGTATCCCGGCGTCGTGAAGTCTGGCTGCGAGAGTGCGATGTGAGACGGTGTCGAAGGCTGCGGAGAGGTCTAGTAGGATGAGGGCCGCGGTGTGGCCCTTGTTGAGTAGCATGCGGATGTCATCTGTGGCGGCGAGGAGGGCGGTCTCGGTGCTGTGGTTGCTGCGGAATCCGTACTGGGAGGAGTCTAGGATGGAGTTCTCTTCGATGAAGGCGGTCAGCTGAGCGTTTACGAGTCTCTCGGTGACTTTGGCGGTGAAGGGGAGGAGGGAGATGGGCCGGTAGTATTTCAGGTCCGTTGGGTCGGCCGTGGGTTTCTTGAGGAGGGGTTTGACCTCCGCCCGTTTCCAGTCATCTGGGAAGATGCCGGATTTGAATGAGGCATTGATGGTCCGTCCTAGTTCAGGTGCGATGGCTTCGGCGGCCCTGTGGTAGATGTGCGGTGGGCAGGGGTCCGTGGGGGCTCTTGAGTGGGTGTTTTTCATGGTCGCGGTGGTGTGTTCAACAGTGGCGGGATTCCAGGTAGTGATGGTCGGCTCGTTGTCGGCTGTGGGGAGGGGGGTGGTGTCAGGTGTCTGTTCGCTGAAATTGTCGTAGAGGGCCTTGATTTTCAGATCGAAGTAGGAGCTGAGCTTGTTGCAGAGTTCCTGGGATGGTGTGATTCCGTGGCTTCGCTGGGGGGTTTGGTGAGTTGCTGTATGACGTTGAAAAGTTCTTTAGCATCGGTTGCGTTTGTGTGGATTTTGTTCTTGATGAAAGTCCGCTTGGTGTCTCTTATGCGCTGGTGGTATTCCTTCAGGGCGCTCCTGTGGTTGTTCAGGTCTTCTGTGGTTTTCCGGTTACGCCAGGTTTTCTCGAGGCGTCTGCAGGAGCGCCTGGCTTCTTGGAGTTCGGTGGTGAACCAGGCGGCCTTCAGGGGGCGTGGTTGGGCGGGGTGGCGGAGGGGTGCGAGCTTGTCGGCACAGCTGGAGATCCAGCGGTGAAGTTCTTTGGCTGAGGCGTTGGCGTCGGTCGTGGCGCAGGGGGGGTCTAGGAGGAGGGTGGTGTTGAGGTGTTCCTCCGTGATCTTGCTCCAGTTCCTTCGTGGCGGGCGCGGTGCGGGTTTGGGTGCGGTGGTGGTGTTGAAGGTGAAGTGTACGCAGTGGTGGTCCGTCCAGAGGGGCTGCGTGGTGTGGCTGAAGTGGATGTTAGTCCCTCCTGCGAAGATGGAGTCGAGGGTGTGTCCTGCTCTGTGAGTGGGGGTGGTGATGAGCTGCTTCAGTCCGAGGTTGGAGAGGTTGTCCAGGAGGGTGGTGGAGTCGGGGTCGCTGAGGTTGTCGAGGTGGAAGTTCAGGTCTCCGATGAGGATGTAGTCCGTGGAGGTGATGGCGTGGGGTGAGACGAGGTCGGCAATGGTGGTTGCGGACTGGGTGCGAGGTCCGGGGGGTCTGTAGGCATGGGTGCCGCGTATCGTGGTCCTAGGGCTGGTCTGGATCTGGAAGTGGAGGTGTTCTGTGTTGGAGTGGGGGTCGCTCGTGCTGGAGGTGGCGAGTCGGAGGGAGGTCTTGTGTGCGATGGCGAGTCCTCCTCCTGGGCGGTGGGGGCGGTCCTTTCTCTGGATCTTGTATCCGTCGGGGATGACTGTGGCGATGTCGGGGCAGGAGGTGGCGTTGGTCCAGGTTTCCGTGAAGAAGGCGACGTCGGGCGAGAGGGTGTCGAGCAGGTCCCAGATAGGAAGGGCCACTCTTTAACGCTTGTGCTAAAAAGTAAGGCAGGTGTTTGTAATGATGCCACCAAAGCACTTTTACATCTATATTTTATTTCTAAAATGAGGTTGATGTATCAGAATCTTCTCCCCACAGGATCCTGCCTTCCTGGAGAAGAAGGACCGCTGCGACTACCTGAAGGCGAAGCTCTCGCACATCAAGAGGCAGATCCAGGGCTACGACCAGGCATCAAACAAGGGATCGGTGTACTTCTGAGCCAGCAACACCCGGACTGCAACTTTTTCTTTTAGTTTTATATAGCGCAAACTCGACCCGAAGGTATCAGAGTGCATTACATGTGCACCAGTTGCATTACAGACCGACACGTTCATTTTTGTTAGGTATGGGTAGATTAAGTGATTTGCCCAGAAACACAGGATGTTGAGCGTCCCTGCCGAGCCTCGAACCCAGTTCCCCTGCTTTGAGGTCGACTGCTCTAGCCATTAGGTCACATGGGGTAGATGAACCTACGCCAGCTACTCCAGGTGTATGACTGGACATTAAACAAGGGTCATGGTAATTTTGAGCCACTACAACAGGACTATTTCTATCTTCAAACAAGGGACCAGTGTACTTCTGAGTCAAGCACACCAGCTCTACGACTGGACACCAAACAAGGTGTTTGTGTACCTCTGAGCTGGATACACCAGGTGTAGCACTTGACATCAAACAAGGGGTTGGTGTACCTCTGAGCTGGATACACCAGGTCTAGCACTTGACATCAAACAAGGGGTTGGTGTACCTCTGAGCTGGATACACCAGGTCTAGCACTTGACATCAAACAAGGGGTTGGTGTACTTCTCAGCCAGCTTCACCAGGTCTAACTCTGAGCATCAAATAAGGAGCTACAGTGTACGTCTGAGCTGGGTACACCAGGTCTGCACCTGGATACCAAACATCGAGTAGGTGTAGCTGCGAGCTGGGTACACCATGTATGAAACTGGAGACCAAACAAGTGACTGGTGTATCTCTGATCCGGGTACACGAGGTCTAGCAAAGCACATCAATCAAGCGATTGTGTACTTCTGAGCTGGTTACACCAGGTCTATGATTGGACTTCAACCAAGGGGTCACTGTAGTTCTGAGCCGGCCACACCGGGACTTCTCTTGGACATCAAAAAGGGGTTAGTGTACTTCTGAGCTGACTACACCAGGACCAAGCCTGGGATGCCAAACATGGTAGAGATGTACTTGTGAGCCCCCTACACCAGGTCCATGACTGGACATCAATCAAGGGTCATTGTAATTCTGATCTGGCTACACCCGCACTTCTACAAGACTGAAGCTGAAGGACGGGGGGGGGCCCTAATCTGAGCCGAAAGGGTAGAGAGGTTCTTCCACAGTACTGGAAGAGAAATCGGAGGGATACGTCCTCCCAAATATATACTAGCACTCACAATAAGTATCCTACCTAATTGTACTATATGTTGGGCACTATTCGCTTTTGGAGATATATCACTAGTTTAATTGCAAGAGTGGGAGCAATTCCTTTTTGTTAAATAACCCTCACACACTCTAGTAGTGTCATGCTTCATGATCGGGTTCACCCTGTCTCCTAAAGGTCAGGGTGGGCTCGACAATATCTCAGGGAGCACTTAGAAGAATAGGCCACTGGGTTTTACAGATTAAAAATCCTCCGGAAGCTCCAGGTATCCCTTTAATAGCGGAGTTTCAGGGGATATTAAAAAAGATGAAATGGGGTCGTGAGGATTCAATGGTCCTATGACCCTAGTGTCACTGCCAACATGTTTCAGCATTTTAATTACGGCCCCTATGGGCCCTAGGCTTTCTTCGGGACAAAAAAGAGATTCCCATCCTGATTCAAAATAAGTAACTCATGCAGTGCAGGTAGCTGCACCTACATACCCGGTCCTGGGATATACTTTCCTGGATCCGGAATGTCAGCCTTTTTGTGTCCATCCTGAAAAAAGAGAACAGTAACTCACTGTTGGTAAGCGTATCCAACTTATGCTGCGCTACCTCCCCACTGGAAACAGATGTCTTAGAAAAGATCTGCGCGCGTCTGTGCAAAATGTTACATGCATCATAATTCGGAATGTAGTGAAACCGGTGGAAAAACACAAGTCCCCCACAGACCACCATGCCGTCGGTATTGTGAAATACACATCTACCATATTGAAACTTGAATCATGGGCTAATCGATTGATCTCTGCCCCGTTCCATGCAGGCATGCACCATCAACACTCCAAACACCCAAGTGAGTGAAAATGTCAAGTAAAATAACAGTAAATTGTGCCCAGAGTAGGACCCCGTTTCCGCATGCCAGAGGTCAGTAAATAACATGTGTTTCTTACCCAACTAAGGTAGACTACACATGTCCCGCAGGAATGCGGAGTGAGGGGTAGTCCTGTAGTCAAACACTGTCATGTTTGACCGGGCAGACAAGTAGAGGAAAAGACCAAAATTGAAGAGAGGGGGCTCATCCACACACATTCGTTTGTCGTCAAGGATCCTAGCCCCGCTCAGACACCTATTAGGGTGCGCATATCCTGGCTTTTGGAGACCATGAATTGGGAGCGGCGTGTGTCTTTTATGTGCCGGTGACTTACAGCGTGTATGCGCTCTGCCATTGGTAAAGGCCACGCCCATGTTACAGCGTGTAACGTCAGATCATCGTGTAGGACGTTGTACTACAAATATCCCAAGAGTCATGGGAGTTGTAGTTCAAGATCTGCTACTCGTGTGATTGTTGTTAAGAGTGCCCATAAATGACGTAAAACGTCTGGTTCTAGTACTTGCTGGGGTATAGGAAAGTGTTGGTAGTGGGCTATTTATTATTACTATCGGATGTCAGGAAGTGACCAATAGTCAAACGTATATGTGTGCACAAGTTATGAAACAATGTTCCTTATTCTATATACAAAACAGCTCTATCTTGAAACATTGAAGGTTAATGCTGTTAATAGGCCAAAAGGATGTGCCTCATAGCCCCAAAGACTCAGTCGGCATGCTGCTGGGTATGGCATGGCATATGTGTTTCATGATAGAATGTTTAAACCGATTAAAAAACATTCTGGCCAAAACTGTCCCCACAGCATGTAAGTCGTTCCTGAAAAGTGGGATATGTCTCATTTATGTATTAATTGGCCCCATGGAATGGAGTCATTGAGGCCTAGTTCATGGGTCTAGAGGCGATACACCCATCTCTGCTCTTTCTCCAACAGTCTCTTAGACAGTCCTGGACCTCCCCTGACTTTCTCAATTACAGTCTATTGAAGATCATTGTCTGAGTGTTGCATTTCCATATAATGAGATGTGAGCCTGGCAGCTGTTATACCTCTACTTATAGTGCTTCTATGTTCACTGATACGTACTTTGACCTTTCTGGTGGTCATACCGATGTATCGGTTTTTGCAGGGGCATGTGATCGTATAGATGATGTTCTCAGAGTTGCAGTTAGAGTGGCAACGTTGTTCCCACATCCGTGGTACTGCCAGGTCAATCTGGACAGTATGCGTTGTAAACTGGCATACAACACATGAACCACAAGGGTAGCGCCCCAGACCTGGGGTTGGTTCCACAGGGTTAGTTGCCTGTTCTGGTAGGGTTTCCAAATGTCGGTGTGGACCAAGGAATTTTTTTAGGCTCCTGTTACGTTTAAAAGAAAACATGGGTTTCTCGAACTTCAGCTGGTTGGAAGTTAGTATGTTTCACTTGCTGTTTATGATCTTCTTGATTGTGTTTGAAGATGAGTTGAACGTGGTGACGCATATCAGAGAATTAGTTTCTTTTTTGGCAGTTGTTTCCAGCAGAGCAGCGTGAGGAGTATTACGGGATCTTTTTTGTGCCTGTTCTATTATCCTTTTGAACAAGTTACTTACCTTCGGTAACGATATATCTATAAGAAACATAGGTTAGTTATAGATTCCTTACCTTAGAATTACCCCCAGGCGTTAGACTGGATCCGGAAAGTTTTTTGTCTGCCGTACCCGTGCGCGTCGGATGGTGGCGTCGATCGACTCCGCGTTCGTTGTCGGCATCGTGGTCGCCGGGATGACGTCGCGGTAGCTACATAGACGCCGCACTCGCGCGCTGACGTCTGTTCTGTACACGACTTTCCACGCCAGAAGCGCAGAGCCATGCAAGACACTAACCACTGGTGCACAAAACTAGGGCCCTGAAAGGATGTCCTTAACCCTAGAAGTCAGTTCGCAGAACTGGGAGGATGGGTGGGGCGGTAAGGAATCTATAACTAACCTATGGTTCTTACAGATATATCATTACCGAAGGTAAGTAACTTGTTCATCTGAAAGAAACAGTTAGTTATAGATTCCTTACCTTAGAATAGATACCCCAGCAATACCAACCCCGGTGGTGGGTCTGCGAACCAAGTTCACACCAGAAAGTCCTGGAGAACAGAACGGCCAAAGAAGCCGTCTCTCCGGACTTGGCTGTCCAGGCAGTAGTGTTTAGTAAACGTGTGCAACGATGCCCACGTAGCTGCCTGACAGATGTCATTTAGGGGGACTCCTCGTCCCAAAGCAGTGGTAGCTGCCGTCGCCCTGGTGGAATGGGCACGCAGCCCCACTGGAGGCTCCTTCTTTGCCAAAGAGTAGCAGGCTTTGATGCATAGAACGACCCACCTGGAGATGGTTCGTTTGTGCACGGCCCGACCTTTTTTAGCGCCCAAGTACCCAACATAGAACTGGTCATCCACCTGGAATTGTTTGGTGCGATCCAAGTATTAGGAAAGCGCACGTTTTGGATCCAGACGGTGGAGCCTCTCTTCCTCTTTTGAAGGATGCGGAGGGGGAAAGAAGGTGGGCAAAGTGATGGTTTGGCCAATGTGGAAAGAAGTAACCACCTTGGGAAGAAAGGAAGGTCGAGTTCTAAGGAGGACCTTGTCCGGATGGACAGCCAGAAAGGGAGGCTTGGAAGAAAGAGCTTGTAGCTCACTCACCCTGCGTGCAGAGGTGATGGCCACCAGAAAGGCAGTTTTCAAAGTGAGAAGTCTGAGAGGACAGTTATGTAGCGGCTCAAAGAGAGCGCACATGAGGTAGGTAAGAACCAAGTTCAAGTCCCACTGAGGAATTACGAAGGGAACAGGAGGAAAAAGATGAGTAATGCCCTTAAGGAATCTATTTACAACAGGGGACTTGAAAAGAGAAGGCTGATCAGGAAGCCTAAGAAAGGCTGAAATGGCCGAGAGGTAGCCCTTAAGAGTGCCCAGAGCAGAGCCCTGCTGGGCCAAAGAAAGGAGGAACAAGAGAACCTCAGAAAGAGGGGTGGAAAGGGGATCCACAGCCTTTGCTGTGCACCATGCCACAAATTTGTTCCATCTGCAGGCGTATACCGTCTTAGTGGAGGGACGCCTGGCTGCCAAGATAACATCGCAGACTTCGGAAGGCAGGTCAAACGACGTCAACTGCCGCCGCTCAATCTCCACGCAAGGAGGTGGAGGCTGGACAGGTTCGGGTGGAGGACCATCTCCTGCTGCTGCGACAGAAGATCCTCCTGAAGAGGCAGTCTGATCGGAGGATCGATGTCCATGTTGAGTAGCTCGGGATACCAGACTCTTCGTGCCCAATCCGGAGCCACAAGAATGACTGGGGCCCGGTTGTGCTTGATCTTCTTCAGCACTCTGGGCAGAAGTGGTATAGGTGGAAAGGCGTATAGAAGACCGCAACTCCACTCGCGACGGAAAGCGTCGCCTAGCGAGTGCCGCCTTGGAAATTCCAACGTGCAGAACTGCTGACATTGCGCGTTCTCTTCGGTGGCGAATAGATCTAACCAAGGCTCTCCCCACTGCTGAAAGAGGCCTTGCACCACCTCTGAGTGAAGACGCCATTCGTGATCCATCATGCACCTGCGGCTGAGTTCGTCCGCCCTGGCGTTCAGAGAACCTGCCAGGTGTTGAACCACCAGGGATATGCCCTGATGTTCCAGCCATGTCTAGAGGCGGAGAGCCTCCTGACATAGGGTCCACGACCCCACCTTGTTTGTTGCAGTACCACATGGCGGTGGTGTTGTCCGTGAATACCTGCTCTACTCTTCCCCGGACAGAGGGAAGGAATGCCTTGAGTGCAAGATGAATCGTCCGAAGCTCCAGAAGGTTGATGTGGAGTCAGGACTCCGCAGGAGACCAGAGGCCTCTGATCTCCGCCTCCCCCATGTGGCCGCCCCATCCCAGAAGTGATGCATCGGTCACCACTGTGAACTCTGGTTGAGGATGGGAGAGGGATCTGCCTTCGACCCAATCCTGGTTCGTAAGCCACCACTGCAATTGGTGTGCAGTGCCCTCCGAGATCTGGACGCAATCGGACAGATTCCCTTGATGTTGGGCCCACTGGAACTTCAGGTCCCACTGCAGAGCCCGCATATGCCATCTGGCATGATCCACCAGCAGGATGCAGGAGGCCATCAGACCCAGCAGCCTGAGGGTCATCCTAACCGAAACCCGGGATAGAGGCTGAAAGATCGGAATGATAGCCTGAATATCCCGGACTCGCTGCTCGGGAGGATAATCCCGAAACTGCGTCATGTCCAGAACCGCTCCGATGAAGAGGAGCTTCTGAGAGGGGGTCAGGTGTGACTTCGGCACGTTGATGGAGAACCCCAGCGAATGCAGGAGGTCGGCCGTAGCCTGGAGGTGGGAGACGACAGCTTGGGGCGAGCCCGCCTTCAACAACCAGTTGTTGAGATAGGGGAAGACTGGAACCCCTGATCTGCGCAGATGAGCTGCGACCACCGCCATCACTTTCGTGAACACCCAAGGGGCGCTTGTAAGGCCAAAGGGGAGCACGGTAAACTGAAAGTGCCCGAGGCCTACCGTGAACCGCAGGTAACGCGGGTGGGCCAGCAGGACGGGGATGTGAAAGTAAGCGTCCTGCAAGTCCAACGCTACCATCCAGTCTCCAGGGTCTAGGGCAGACAAGACCTGAGTGAGCGTCAACATCTTGAACTTCTCCTTCCGGAGGAAGCGGTTGACGTTCCTGAGATCCAAGATAGGACGCAGGCCTTTGTCCTTCTTGGGCACCAGAAAGTAGTGGGAATAACAACCACAACCTACTTCTGGGGCAGGAACGCGCTCGATGGCACCCTTGGCCAAGAGTGCCGAAACTTCCTGTTGGGGAAGGGCCAAATGATCCACCGACATGCGATGGTACTGAGGTGGCATGGATGGAGGGGTAGTCTCGAAGGGGAGGGAGTAGCCCCTTTGGACTATTTGCAAAACCCACCTGTCCGACGTGATGGTGTGCCAGTGGGGGAGGTGATGGCGGATCCTGCCGCCCACTGGCGTTTGGTGGCCCTGAAAGGTTGGACTAGGAGGGTTTGGAGGCTGCTGCAGAGGGGGCTGTGGTGGACTGGCCCCCTCGCTGGCCCCCCCGAACCACGGCGGTGGTTCCCACGTCCCCGGCCGCGCTGGGGCTGAACAGCCTGCGCCAGCCTGTGGCTCTGGGCGGGACGTAGCGGGGCACCCCTTCAGTAGCCACGAAAGGGGCGAAAGGCAGACTGCGCAGGGCGGGTGGTGGAGAGGCCCAAGGACCTGGCCGTAGCCCGAGAGTCCTTAAAGCACTCTAGCGCGTTGTCTGCCTTGTCGCCGAAAAGGCGACGGCCATCAAAGGGCATGTCCATAAGTGTGGATTGGACATCCCCGGAAAAACCAGTCGAACGCAACCAGGCGTAGCGTCGAAGGGCTACTGATGTGGCAATCATCCTGCCAAGTGCGTCGGCGGTATCCAGCCCACAGCGGATGGTAAACTTCGCTGCATCTCTCCCTTCAGCAACCGCTCGAGAGAGCACGGCCCGGGCCTCTTCCGGGCACTGAGGCAGCACTTACGCAACCGTGTCCCACACAGAGTGGGTGTAACGGCCCAATAGACAAGCGGTGTTTACCGACCGCAGTCCCAAGCTGGAGGAAGAAAATAACCTCTTCCCAAGATGATCCAGCTTTTTGGATTCCCTGTCCGGGGGAGCGGTAGGGAATGCGCCGTTGGACGTGGAGGCTTGGACTACCAAGCTCTCAGGGGTGGGGTGTTGGGAGAGGAAAGTGGGGTCGCCCGGGGCCGGGCGGTGGCGTCGGGCAATCATGCTGTCCACAGGAGCCCGTGTTGGGCCTGGACCAGGTGCCCAAAAGGATGTCTGTCAGGGCTTCATTAAACGGCAGCAAGGGCTCCGAAAAGCTCGCTGCCGGTTGAAGCACCTCTGTCAGGAGGTTAGTCCTGACTGCCACCATAGGAAGCTCGAGGTGGAGAGCCTCGGCCGCCCTACGCAACACCACTGCGTATGACGCTCCCTCCTCCGTAGCCACGGTAGGAGGAGACAACATGCCAAGGTCTGGTGAGGTATCCAAACCACTGACTTCCCCCAGTTCCTCTCTCCAGTCCTGCTCATACACCATCTGGTCTGTTAAAGGGTCTCCAGACCCCTCCCAGTCCTCCTCACCCTCCTCTGGCTGCCAATCTGGTCTCAAAGAGCCAGGGTAGAACAGGGGCACAAAAGTACCCGTCGGCGTCGGATCCGGGGTCGGTCGACGCCGGTCTGACTCCGTGTCTACCTCGAGGTGGAGGCCGGGGTCGACGTCGACTGGGGACACAGCCAACACCGGTGGCAGACGTGGTGCTGGTGGAATTGGCACCGGGGGAGGCGTAACAAGGTCGACCGGCGCCGATCTGGATCCAGGCCTGGGTCCAAGGGGACCCTGCGGTGCCGAGGCCGAAGCCGCCGAAGGCCCAGGGCCCCCTGCCAAGTCCGCGGGGCCCGAAGGCGCGCCGGCGGAGTCGGGCTGCCCAAAGATGGCATGCATCGCTTCGTAGAAACTCCGAAGCTGGGCAGGGGTCGCACCGGGTCCCGGAAAGGGGGGGGGGAGAACCCAAAGTCGACCCAGCAGGCTCCGCACGCGGAGCCGCGGGAGTGGCACCACCCGCATCCCTCGTCGCATCGGCCGACGGACGGGGAGAAGTCGATGAGTGACAATGCTTCTTCGACTTCTTTTTGTGCTTCGACTTACCTGACCCCGAGTGCGAAGACTTCGACGAAGAATGGTGTTGGCTCCGCGACCAGTCCCTCGACCTCCTCCGTGACCGGGACCTCGAGCGGCGCGGAGCCGACTGCCGGGCCTCGAGTAGCTTTCGGGACCGCTCCCGCAAAGACTTCGGGCCATGGTCCGGCAGTCGGAGCACGACTTGGGGTCGTGGTCGCGCTCCAGGCAGTAGAGGCACACGTGGTGCGGATCCGTCACCGACATGAGTCGGTTACAGGAACCACAAGCCTTGAAGCCGGGCATCCCTCATGCACCAGGAGTCGATAGACTCAAAAAACAACGAAGTCGACAAAAGTCGAGAAAAAGCTCAGTCAAAAAATTACTGGGGGTACCGCTCTCTCCGGATCTGCGCTTGCTGGCGTGGAAAAAGAAAGAACTGACGTCAGCGCGCGAGGACGGCGTCTATGTAGCTACCGCGACGTCAACCCGGTGACATCGACGAACGCGGAGTCGGCCGACGCCTCCTTTCGACGCGCAGGGGTACTGCTGACGAAAAACTTTCCGGATCCAGTCTGACGCCTGGGGGTAATTCTAAGGTAAGGAATCTATAACTAACTGTTTCAGATAGGATAGGCTTTTTCTTTGAGTTTTCTGGTAAGCTTGACAGCTTCATCTTTGTAGGTATCCAAGTCTGAGCAGTTTCTGCGAATTCTTAGAAACTGTCCCACAGAGAGATTCTCTTTCAATGCGCGTGGATGAGCACTATTGAAGTTTAGCAGGCGATTTCTATCTGGTGGTTTAGTGTAGAGAGTACTCTCCAGTCTCCCACCTCTGGCTATGATATTCATATCCAGGAAAGATATTTTAAAATTATGATGGGACATGGTGAAACGAAGGAAAGGATTCAGTTGGTTTATCCATACTCCAAAGGCTTCTGTGCTCTCCCGATCACCATGCCATATAATCAGGATGTCGTCGATATACCTCAGCCAGCTTCGGATTTTATGGGAATGTGGGTTATTAGTCCATATATGTTCTTCTTCTAGATGGCTCATATACAGGCATGCAATGCTGGGGGCAAAAGTACTGCCCATAGAAGTCCTGTGCTTCTGCAGGTAGAGCTGGTCTTCAAACCTGAAGAGGTTCTCTGTCAGAGCCATAAGCATGAGTGTCATAATCCATTCAATAGGTGCATGCCAGGGCCACTCTTGTGTACGTAGTACATTCTCAACGACACGTAGGCTCTCCTCCTGCGGGATGCTCGTATATAATGCTTCTACATCCAGACACATCATCATTTCTTGTGTAGGGTCAAATTCCAAGTCAGATAGGAGGTTAAGAAGATGTTTAGTGTCCTTAACATATGACCTGATCTGAGTGACACTAGTAGAGTGTGTGAGGGTTATTTAACAAAAAGGAATTGTTCCCACTCTCGCAATTAAACTAGTGATATATCTCCAAAAGAGAATAGTGCCCAACATATAGCACAATTAGGTGGGATACTTATTGTGAGTGCTTCACCTGCACTTCCACTGGACACCAAATACTGGGTTGGAGTACTTCTGAGAAGTTACACCAGGACAACTTCCTCACATCAAGCAACAGTTTGGTGTACGTCTGAGAAGGCTACCCCACAATTAACACTGAACATCAAACAACAGTTTTGTATAATTCTGAGTCAGGTACAACAGACCTACTACTGAACATCAAACAACAGTTTGGTGTACTTTTGAGAAGGCTACAGTAGAACTAACACTGAAAATCAAGCAACAGTTTGGTGTACTTCTGAGCCAGCTACACCAGAACTAACACTGAATATCAAACAACAGTTTAGTGTACTTCTGAGAAGGCTACACCAGGGCTACTACTGAACGTCAAACAGCAGTTTGATCTACTTCTGAGAAGGCTTCACCAGGACTATGAGTGGACACCATAAAATTAGTCCATGTACGTTTGAAGATGACTGAAGGACAATGACCAAACATCAAAGTATGGAAATGTTTTTTGGAACCGGTTAAACCAGTTCTATAACCTCAGTCTTATTAAATAAGGTGGATACTTCTGAGCTGGCTACACCGAATCGTGACTGGAGGGGTCTGTGTGCTTCAGAACAAATGCTACAGGAAGGGAACGTATGGGCCAGAGCTTCGGCATGACCAGATCCATAATAGCTACAGAGCTCGGTAGAGACCACAAACACACCAGCAGAAATCACTCCTCAGCAGGACTGATTAACACCAGAAGAGAGCACTCATCAGGAGGAGTGATCCACACCAGAAGAGACCATTCATGAGCAGGACAGATCCCTCATCGGCAAGACCAATCCACACCGGAGTGTTATCTCATCAGCGGGACTGATCCACACCAGCAGAGATTCATTCTCTGGCAGACTGATGCATGCCAGCAGAGGTCATTCACTGCAGGACTGATACACACTAGGGGAGATACCTCTTCGGAAGGAATGAGCTGCACCAGGAAAGAAGAACTCATGAGAAGGGTTGATCCCCACCAGCAGAGATAACTTATCGGCAGGACTGATCGACACAAGAAGAGATCATTTAATGGCAGGACTGATCCCGACCAGCAGGGGTCATTTATTGGCAGCATAAAGACCACTGTCACACCACGACAAATACCTTGGAGGCAGCCAGATAAGACCAGATACGGTGGGGGAGGTCGGGGGGGGTGCCTATAGCACCATATACCTTTTTATGTGTCCTTAGAAAGACCCTTAACTCTACAGTGTGTCCAGCAGGTACCCTCCTGGCTGGGGGTGTTTTTAAGTGAAGGACTGAATAAGTAATCAGTTTGCTGGCAAAACCTCACTCATTCGCAGGTTCTGCGTGTGCTTAGGAATGCAGTTTCATCTCTGTTTCAAATATTTTGCCTCGTGCCAATGGCAGTGGCCCAATGAGTCTTAAAAATTATGTATTTTTGTCTGTCACGTGAATCAAGCAAGAAACTCACTGCAGGAGCTAAGAATGCAAGTTTGAAGTGCTTGGCCCAGATTGTCTGACTTAACCTGCATCCAATCAGAGCAAAGTTTGCTTTTCTTCAATTCTAAGAGTGTTATTTTCCCCTTGAAAAGAAAGTGAAGGTTAAGCTAATAAACCTAGCTAATATTGATTTTTACAGGTTCATCCCTTGATAGTTTGGCGTAGATCACAATATGTTTGTGAAAAATGCTCTATTATGTAACAGCCCTGTTTCAGGTTGGGTGGGGAGGGTCAAATGGATAACTGTGTTCCACTGTTTTGTCGAGGAGACACCACTGTCTAGATATTGTTCCAGTACTAATATTAAGAATTAGAAGGCGCTACAACATGAACCTCACACTGAAGTGCCCTGGTGCAGATCAGGGGTTTAAGGAGCACAATAAAGAGAGGGCATGTAAAGAAGACCTATAATTGAAATTATATATATTGACCCCCCGTCCCTTGAGTCCCCTTTGGGATTTGATGCAGTCTTTAAGAGAAAATGACCCTCACTCAAGTTAGTTAGTTATTTATTTATTTATTATGGAATTACTAATGGTGGTTCAGAAACAGCAACGGTGCTATGAAGACTGTCACATTTCTTCTTCATCCATGCCACATGTGAAGTGAAGACATGTTTGCTGCATTATTAGCAGTGGCGGCTGGTGACATTTGAAAGTGGTGAGGCGTAAAATGATTGCCGTACTGCACTGCTGCGAGCGACCAACCTTCGGGGGGTTCGGGGGGGTCTCCTCCCAAGAAAATTTTGGTGCATTTTCAAGCAAATTTGAGGAAGCAGGAAGGTTAATAAAGCAATACGATTGAATTATTTATCATTTAAGAAATTGCCAATTTTTATGAGCTATAGAGGACAATCTTTGCGTATGCTGATGTTATCATTTGCCCATATTAACTTTTGAACACACTGATACACTTGTAATGGTTTTAACTATACAATAAATACATTCATTGATTGTGCAGTGCTGTACATCAATATGATGACACTATTTCCTTAAATTCATTTTCTGTTTTCATGAACACCAGCGTCATGTGAATCGATTTTAAGCATGTCTAATATACATGGTTACACCTTATAAATGCTGACTACTGATTACAAAACAGCATGCTACGTTATCCGCTAAGAAAATTCAGTGATTTTGTGGTGAAAAAACCGAAACAAGGCGTGAATGAGCTAGACATGTCACATGAAGTGATGGGGTTTTTCAAAGGGTGCACGTTAACTCACAGAAAAATTATGTATATTTTCTATCTTGGAGCTTAGAGGAAAACCCGGACTCCTTAAAGCATAAAGGCCAACATAGAATATTAAAAGAGACACAGCCATGATCAAACCGGTCCTTCCTTGCAGATTCCTATGTCGTGATGACTGTATCAAGCCCAGACTGTACATCAGATCCCAGTACAAGCAGAGGTGCTGAGTGTTAGTATTTCAGAAGTACCGTAGGCACGCCAATAAAGTCACTTTGTGAAATACATGTAAGCAGGTGACATGAGCAGTAAAGTCCAGGATCCCTGACTATATCGCTGTACAGATTTTCAACTTTATTTTTAGGCCTTTCCAGTGAAATAAAGGCAAATAAAAGTATCCATTTAACCCCCGCCCGCAGGTTCATTAGACGGTTTGCAACCCTTTGCCAAGCCCTTTGTATGGATAAAATGTCTAGTATTGAGGATTTTCCTTGCTAAGATTCAGTGGTGAAGCGGGCCACTTAGAAGGAACATTTGTTTAGCTCCAGACAGACGAATTGCATTACCAACAAGCATTGGAAATGCAATAGGTCTCGCCTTTGTTTAAGTTAGAGCGTTTGGCTTTGCTATTGGTATTGTATTTTAGCTGTGTGTTATTGAGTGTATCAAGATTTGCCGTCCAGCACCACCGAGTCACTAGTTCAATAGTACTTAGTAAATTAAAGGACACATTCATTTTTAGTAGGCATGGGGCGATTACGTGATTTGCTCAGAATCACAGGATGCAGAGCCTTCTGCATAGCGTACATTTCTAGACTTGCATTTGTTTTCTAGTTGCACTGCTTAACCCCCACTGTTTTAAAACATGTATTTTATTTTCGGAAATCCCCCGGTACTGCATAACTTCTGCTGGAGGCCGCTTTCGTTCCCCGCTGTTCACTCCGCCTTTGGCAATTGCATTTTCTGATTACTGCACAGCTCCCGCCTCCCACACTGCAGATTTGTCGGGTACGTCCCCCCTCCCCGGATTACACAAGGCCCCCAACACCCACTCAATGACTACACTGCCTCTCTCCCTCATCTAGCCTTCGCTGCATGTGGTCTCTGAAGATGAACTCCACGGGGCGGGGGGCGGTCCGGATGCGAGCGATTATAAGGCTTTAGGGCAATGACGTATTGTGACCTGAAGTTTGAGGCTGGGAGGGGTGGCTTTGGAGAATGCGGTAGTGTATGTAGACCAGGGAAGAAACGAGGCTGTAGCAGATAAAAGATAAATACACGGGCATGGGAGCAAATTCCGGGAGGGCGAAGTGGGAGGATGGGGGGACGAGGAAGTAAGGGGGGAGAGGAGCAAGTAGATGGCAAGAGGAGGTACAGCATGGAGGGGGAGTGTACAGGCATAGCTGGAGAGGAGAATCGCCCCTCAGGGCGAGATGGCGCACAAAACAAGTGGTGGTGTTGTTAGAGTGCACGAGTCCTTGGATTTGATAGCCCAGTGGGTTCTGTGAGCTGTAGTGATCGTTTCTTTAATGGCATCAAATGGACCACAGCGCATCATGACAATAATTTGCAACTGGATAAAGTCGGGACTTAAAAAGTTAATGACCTGGCGATGGAGGTGGCAGATGCAACATGGGAGGGCTGCAAGGTGAGGCGAGGGGGGCTGCGGCTCGCTTTAGGGTCTAGTTAGGAGTAGTAAGCGCTATACACGAGGAGGAAGGTGGGTAGAAGGTGATGGTGAGATAAGATTGAAGTGGGGATTGACAGTTGTGCAGTGGGCGAGCTGAGGGGGGGGGCTGGAGGGTGATGGATGGGAGAGAGAGCCGGTCAGACTTCAGAAGTGGAAAGAGAGGGGTCGAACTAGCATGTTGGACGAGAGGGTGATAAAAAGTGAAGGGTGGGCAGACGGAGATGGCGAGGCGAAGTGAGACCGGGAAGCGAAGATTGTGATTCGGGACAGATGGAAATAGGGTGAGGGGCCAAAAAATGGGACGTGCACATGCGTAGTGATGGGGTGGGTGGCAGATAAAACCCAGAGGTAGAAAGAAATGTGGTGTATAGAACGCGCTGAGCAGGCAAAGTGGGGAGGACAGAGGCGTGAGACGGAGGGGAGGCGGGAAGGGGGTGGCCACGCGGTGTGGCGAGGCGGGGACACGTAGAGAGTGAATCGGGGAGAGGGCGAGTAAAGTGGATAGAGACGGAACAATGGGGGCAGAGAGCCAGGGAGAGGGCGGAGAAGGAAAAAAGAAAACACCCGCTTGGATATCAGTAAAAAGGAGATTCATGAAATGAGCGGGAGAGGGGGGCTAAGGGGGCAGAAGAAACGTCTGAAGGGGAACAGTAATTAAGTAAATAAACAATCGCGGCCGAAGCGGACCGCGCTCAAAATTATAAACAAGCATGGCCGAAGCGGACCGCGCCAAAAAGGAACAAGTAATTAAGTAAATAAACATGCGCGGCCGAAGCGGACCGCGCTGAAAATTATAAACGCTCCGAATGGAAGTAAAAAAATAAATAAGTAAACGGACGAAGCGGACCGTGCCGAAAAGGAACAGTAATTAAGTAAATAAACATGCGCGGCCGAAGCGGACCGCGCTGAAAATTATAAACGCTCCGAATGGAAATAAAAAAATAAATAAGTAAATGGAGCGCGGTGTCCACATACAACTCCGAACATCGCGCTTCACAGCCGGAATTACAAAAAGAAAGTTCTCTCCCACTAATTAAAGGAGACAGTATCACGCCGCAAGTAAAGCATCCAGTCTGGGTGGGCGGGGCCAAAAGAGGACAGGGCGGTAACCAGGAGGGACTAAAAAGCCTCCGGTACAATCATCACACTCCGTTTACCATAACTTATGACGCGAACCAACCAAAATAACAGGCGGAGCTGAAACACCACTTCTGAAACTGTATTGATTCCAAGAAGCCCTCGCAGAGCGAGCAGCGCATGCGCGCTGCAACACCAGGCGAGACCTAAAAAGGAGACTGTATAGATAGGGAGTGCATAGGTAACAGACAAATCTGTATTATTTGCATTACAATAATAGCGAGTGAACATGTTCGCAGTCTGGAGCGCCGATTCCTTTAGTGAATGGATTAGTCGGGGTGCCTCGTGGATTACAGTGTGGTATAAATATTCGGAGACGAGCGACATTGTGCAACCAACCGGGAATAAAGCAAAGAGGAAATACACCCTGGCACTTTGTATCACCTTACACTTCGGTTTATGTTGCACAATGTAATGTTCAACTGACCAAAAAATGCAGCACATAAAAAATTAGCCTTTACTTTTATTTTTGGCATGCATTTGTGTGAGGGCGAAGTTACGCCAAAACGTTTTCACAGATGTTTAGCCCTACAAAAGTGTACCCTGTTCCACCAGTGTCAGGGAAGGATGCTGAATACAGCCCATCATATTTAGAACTCTGCCCCAGATTAGGCGGAGAACATGGTGCCTTAAGAGGAGCTACCACCACAGAGGCTCCAATGAAGGCACTGGAACTGATGCGCAGACACCATGTTCAAAGCGCCCGCACTTCATCACTAAATGATTGGCACTTAGGTCAGGAATCTGATCCTACCGTTACACTTCGAAAATCCAGTCATAACAATACAAATATTATTTGATCTTTGTACTTACCTGTGCCAGATAGGCGCCAAATCCGGAAGCAATGGTAGGGGATTCATAAGCAACACCTAACTTGTCCACGTAAACAAGGAAGCTTTCACCACTGTTATGTGCACGCTATACAAATACTGCTACATACATACTTGGCCAAGTACCTCCGACATGTATGGTAAGGTTTTCGGGGGCGACACTGTCTACAACCTTCCAACAGAATCATACGCTAAAGGCGAAAATAAAATAACAGTAGAAGCTGCAAGTGCTGAGCTGTAGTACGTCTCCTTGTGTAGTTCGTGTTGCTTTCAATAGCAGCAGCACACTGCAGAAAAGGTTCATAAGGTAATGCATCAACCTAAATAAAATGCAACACTACTACGCTAAAGATCTTCAGACAACTCCTTGCTTCAAAGAACTGACACACACTGCAATGTGCCTCAGTCTATGAGGTTCGACCCGCAGGGCGAGAAGTGGAAAGCTTAACACTGCATGGCACTTTCAATCCGTTGAAAGCTCTGACACTCTGCCACGCTCTTATTACACATACAGCATTTGGGAAGATAATGCACTTCGAAATATAAAGTGTTCCCACACTGGTAAAGATCAGCAAAATAGTCAGCTTTTGAACAGGGCAACTGAACAATGAATAATACAAGTGTTTCGCACAGTCTTCTTTTCAGTCCTTAGGGCAGTTGCGGCCGGCATGACGGGGGGGGGTGGGAGGGTCGTCCGGGAGCGGCCCGGGACGGTAATAACATAGAATAAAAACTTACCTTCCCCCAGGTCACGCGCCGCCGCCTCAGCTCCTGCTGCTCCTGGCCGGGTCCTGCGTCAGGAAGCAGGCTTCCTCTCTGCCCTCGCCAATCACAACGCTGCAATGGCAGCATTGTGATTGGTGCGGACCTGCGCCCAACCGGGCGCCTGAAGGGAAGCCATTTTCTCTAAGCCCCCTGCCCAATGGAGGAGCCGCTGCTGATTATTAGTTTGTCGATTGAATCTTCACTGGGAGGTGTTACGCAAACAAGGCCTGATGATATGCTGGCGGCCTCTCCACTCAGGATAGGGTTAGGACTCCCCTGGTAAATATTGACTGGCTAGGAACCAATCTATCATTTGTTAGTGGTCACCTGTTAGTTTGCACTAAAAATAGTTTTGAATGCTTCGCAAAAATTTGAAAGGGAAACAAAGTGAAGTCCAAGCTGAGGGCCTTTAAAACACAGAAATATGCCTAGTCACTTGAAATGTGGCTTCTTGGCACTTGATAACAGATGCTGATATTTTCCCAACTCAGTGGTGGTCACCAGGCTATTAAACCTGTGAGTGGGCGCAAAAGTACTCTGAGGCACAAGAGCAGCTGATGTGAAAGGTTAAAATGAACCAACTAAATAAAGGGACATATCAGTATGTTTAGTGACAGGACTTAGAGATGGCTGTGGAGTCCGTGGGGCCCACCCCTACTTTTTCTAAGACAATACCAGAGAGTCTTAACTAAGTAGGGGAGTGCCACGGGTCCCACCGACCTCAAAAACTTCAGACCGATCTTCCTGCTCCCTTATCCGGCCAAAGTCATCAAAAAAGCCGTCAATAGCCAACTCGCCGCCTTCATAGAAGAAAACAACATCCTCTACTCCTCCCAATCAGGATTCAGGAAGAACCACACCACCCAAACCACACTCCTCGCGGCAACAGACGACATCCGCTCCCTACTTGACAGGGGAGAGACGGTGGCCCTCATCCTCCTGGACCTCTCCGCGGCCTTCGACACTGTCTCTCAAAGCACCCTAGCCCGCAGACTCCACGAAGCGGGTATCCAGAACAAGGCCCTCGACTGGATCCTCTCATTCCTCTCCGGCAGAACTCAACGAGTCAGACTCCCTCCATTTCACTCAGAACCTACTCCAACCATCTGCGGAGTCCCACAAGGATCCTCCATCAGCCCGACCCTGTTCAACATCTACATGGCCCGCTCGCATCCATCGTCAGAGCACACGGACTTAATATCACATCTTGTGCAGATGACATCCAACTCATCCTCTCCCTCTCCAACGAACCCAACATCACCAGACGCAACTTTCAAGACGGAATGGAAGCTCTCGCCAGATGGATGAAGAACAGCTGCCTACAACTCAACATGGATAAAACTGACGTGCTCATCATGGGCCCACACCCCGACGCCTGGAACGACACCTGGTGGCCCCCCGCCCTCAGGACCCCCCCGCCCCCATGGACCATGCACACAACCTCGGAATCATCCTGGACTCCGAACTCAAAATGGACCACCAGGTCAAGGCCATCACCTCCTCCTGCTACCACACCCTCCGCCTACTAAGAAAGACCTTCAACTGGATCCCCCCCGAACACAGGAAAACCGTCACACACGCCCTCATCAGTAGCAGACTGGACTACAGCAACGCACTCTATGCCGGGATCAACAAGAACCTCACCCACAAACTCCAGAATGTCCAGTACGCCGCCGCCAGACTAGTCCTCAACATACCATGCCACTGCCACATCAGCCAACACCTACGGACCCTACACTGGCTCCCCGTCGAGGAGAGAATCACCTTCAAACTTCTCACCCACGCACACAAGGCCCTCCACAACACCCGACCCGCCAACCTAAACCACTGCCTCACATTCCACGGTCCCCCACGTTCTCTACTCTCGGCCCAGCTCTCCCTCGCGACGGTACCTCGGATCAAGAAAACCAGAGCAGGAGGACGCTCCTTCTCCCTCCTCGCGGCCAAGGCTTGGAACTCCATTCCTCTCCACCTCCGACAGACCACATCGCTCCCTAAGTTCCTAAAGGACCTCAAGACCTGGCTAGTCGATGGAACTCAGTGACCCTCCAGATTGCTGCAGACCCCCTCTCCCCCTCCCCCCCAATCCCCCAGCGCCTTGAGACCCGTTCCGGGTGAGTAGTTTGCGCTTCACAAGCCCTTGATTGATTGATTGATTGACAGCACCATGGTGCCAGAGGGGTTAAACTTAAGATATGTTTAATGTGAAGTCTTATTTCTTTGAGTGATGTTTGAAGGTGCCTGACGTTAAGTGGGTTGGAGCGGGGATCCAGTATTAAGTAAAATTATTTTAGATCATTTTAGTTCTATCCCTTGGAGGAGTCAACAGTGGCTACTTTTACACTTTGAAATTCTCATTCTTTGTTTCTTGCCATTTTGAAGAATTCTACAGAAGTATTGCTCGCTCTCTCTCTCTCTCGTTAAGTGCAAAGATGGATTCAGAGTGTCTCACCCAAAACAAGCAACGACAAAAAAAGTATGATTGGGGGTCGAAGGGCTCAGTGTTAAATTGAGGGAATGGGTTACAAGGGACTCTATTGTAGATGAGTCCAAAAGCATCCATGCATACATACTTAGGGGCATATTTACAAGACCCTTGCATCGCTGGTGCGTCGCCTTTTGCCATATTAAAACTGACCCACCGATGGCGCAAGGGGCTTGTAAATAAGCCCCTTACAATAAAAAATGTCATGCATATATATATATATATATATATATATATATATATATATATATATGAATACTTAGAATATAAAATCTCCATGCGTACATACATACATGCGTACAATATAAAATCCCCATACATACACACTATATAAAATCTCCATGCATACATACATGCATACAATATAAAATCCCCATGCATACATACGTACATGCGTACACATGCGTGCAATATAAAATCCCCGTGCATGTATACATACATGCATTCACCCAATATAAAATCTACATCCATGCATACAATATAAAACCTCCATAGGTGCATAAACACAACTAGAACGCTCAGCTCCCCCATGACACAATACTCAGCCATGCCTGCCCTATTAACTCTCATATTGCCTTCTTGCCCCCTCAGCAGCAGAAGTAAAACTAGTGCACGCACCAGCTGCCCAGAGAAGGGCATTAAAGAGCCGGGACTCGCTTTACCATCCCAGCCGACACTGGCCAACTGGGCGCCTCGCCGAAGCCAGGCCCACTGACCTCTCAGAGGACCCAGCACGCAGCGAAGGAGGCCGTAACCACGAAGGGCGTCCATGTATGAGTTGTGTCTGACAGGGCCGGCCAACTCACTCGGATAAGCCTCGCAGGAATAATGACCAGAGAGCGGGGCTCCCAAAATATGTGAAATATGCGAGATAAGCTTCTGAACACAAGAAACAGCATAGATCAAAACAGGCTCCAGAGAATGGATCACGGAAGGAGGGGGTTTACAAAAACATGGAGCAAAGTTGTGTTTTCTCCTGTCTTCTAAAGCCTCAGTGAGTAACGTTTGAGAGGTGGGATTAGACATGGGGGAGGGGGGGACTGGCAGGCTGCCGAGGGCTTCTTTTGCACTTTGGCTCAAGGTGGATTTCAACGATTTTGGCTGAAATCCCGAACTGCGCTCTCCTCCTCTTAGGAGTGCAAACAGTTTCCGTCGTGAAGAGGTAGCTAAGGTGGACGGAAGGCGGGCGCACAGGCTGTTCCGCTGTGTAATGCTTGCTCCAGGCGCTTCAAGGTCACAGCGACCGTGGGACATGGGAGTGCTCCCGCAGCAACCGTCGTGCACACACCACACACACATGCACACACGCACTACATCCGTATTTCACGCACTGGAAGCCCAGGGCAGCTTTGCTTGCATACTACCAGTTCATGCCGGCCAAGGAGTCCCCAGTTAGGACTGGCCTTCTTCTTGGCCTCCGCAGTGGCCCGGCTACTAGCGCGCTGGAAGCGTAACTACCACTGTGTCACCCCTGACTGCTGTTTCCCACTCCCAGCCTGCAGGCTGCACCCTTCTTCCTGCCATAGTTAATATCCCTCTCTACAGCTTCCTTTTTAGGTCTCGCCAACAGCTGTCTGTTGCCGAAGAGCCTACTGTGGGCAATGCCATTGCTTAGAGTTCTTTGGGCTCACCCTTTGCTTACTATTGGTCGTCTTTCTTGTCACTCTCATTCGCTCGCTTCTTATTCAATGAGCTTCCTTTCACTTCTTGTGTTTGTCCTTCCACTGGAGCATAGCTTCTTTATCATCCCTTTTTCTTTCTGACTTGCATCCTTCCACTTCTCATATTCAGTGACTACTATCTTTCCTCAGCTCTCCGTGGTAGTGCGTGTCTTTTCCAGCTCTCTCCCTATCTTGTGGTGGTCCCCTCCTCAAATCACTCCCCCGCCTTTCTGTGTTGCTACCCCATCCAGCTTTTCCATTGCTTCACCAACCAGTTCCCATCCAGCTATTTTTAGATTTTATTTGTAACCCTCGTTCTTTCTGATCCCTGCCCAAGCTCACCCTTGCTCTCCGCTCCAACATTGACATTGACTTTTCTCTCCACACTCCACACACTCAATTGCTCCACCATCCCTCGCCGTCACGTTCTTAAATTTTTAAAAAAAAATCATTTTTGTGGGCCCAACACCTTAATGTGCATTTGCATATTTTTTAAATTTACCACTCCAGGATTAGAGTCCACTACGTGCAACAGTAAGTCAAAAGTTAACAAAGAAAAAGAAAATAAGTAACTTACCTTTAACTGTAGTTCTCCAGTATTGGAATCTTTTATAGATTCACATGCTTGAATCATTCCCCAGCGTAGAGATGGGAGACCAATGGTACCTTAGAAAAGCAGTATAATGATAGGTGTAGACTAGAAAGGCTTCAGGCCCTTCAGTTTAGTAACATATCCTAGTCATTATTAAAAAGAGACCAAACTTAAGTTCTAACCAACCACGTTGCACCACCCTTTGGAACACTCCTGTGAGAAGCTCCAGCCCCTCAGATTTTTAGAGGACGAGTGTAGATAAACACCCACTGAGAGAGAAGGTGA
The DNA here is from genome assembly GCA_963921515.1 of Calotriton arnoldi. Lineage (NCBI taxonomy): Eukaryota > Metazoa > Chordata > Amphibia > Caudata > Salamandridae > Calotriton > Calotriton arnoldi. Next base: position 5,731,762 of record CAWUFW010000013.1, on the reverse strand, counting down.
ACTTCCTAGGGGAGGAGGGTGGGTCGCATGTGAATCTATGAAATATTCCATTACCGGATAACTACAGTTACAGGTAAGTAACTTATTTTCTTACTCCAGTATTGGATCTTTCATAGATTCACATGCTTGAATCAGATTAAATAGCAGTTGAATCGCACTTTCTTTCATAAAGTCTAAGATATATTCACACATATATATATATATATATATTCACTGAAAAAACCATAGGTTTCAGGGGCGTTATAGTTAGTTGGACATTTCACTCGTACAAAACCATAGAAATTCCCCCGTTATAGTTAGTTCAGCTAACTATAACTCGCGCCCGCAATGCACTGCTGATGATGTCACATATTACATCACTCATGACATGGTCAGTGACATCACTGATGACATCACTGATGACATCTCAAATGACATCACTGATGGCATCATCCAGTGACTGTGTGTTTCTGTAAAGTTTAAATATGTTTAATATATATAGGGAAAGGCGTATTGAAGAATGAGTGGGTGTATAAGTGTCTGAATGGATGATTTAGTAGGTGCGTGACTGACTCTATAAGTGAGTGATTAAACGTATCTTACTGAATGCATGGGTTAGTGACTAAGCTGTGTGAATGTCTGTATCCGTCTGTCAGTTGGTGTGTAAGCGGCTGCATGGGTTTGTGAATAGCTACATGAGTGTCTACATGGGTTATTGATTGGTTGTCTGAGTATCTGTATGGGTGCCTGAGTGTTTGTGTGGGTGGGGTCTGTGTGACTCTGTGCATAGATGTGTGAGTGGGTGATTCACTGGGTGCATGGTTTCAAGAGTGCATCTGTGATGGACTGTATGGGTGGGTGAGTGTGTGTATGGGTGTGTTAGTGAGTGAATGTATATCTCAGTGGTACATGTGTGAGTAACTACATATGTGAAAGGCAGTATATATGTGTGTTGGAGTATATAAATGGCTATAAGTGAGTGTGTGATTGTGAGAGTGGCTGTATGGATGAGTGTGTACTTGTATCAGTGATTGTATAAGAGCGTAAGAATGTGGTTGATTCACTGGTTGCATAGGTTCAAGAGTGCATGTGGAAACAGTTGTATGCATGGGTGAGTGTGTGTATGGGTGTGTTAGTGAGTGATTGGATGTCTCACTGGTACATGTCCAACTAACTACATATGTAAAAGACAGTGTATGTGAGAGTTGGAGTATATAAATGACTATACGTGAGAGTGTGTGATTGTGAGAGTGGCTGTATGGATGAGTGTGTACTTGTATCAGTGATTGTATAAGAGCGTAAGAATGTGCTAGTATTTGTATGAGTAAGTGAGCTGGTGTGTGTATAACTGTATAGGTGAGTAAATGGCAGTGTGATTAATTATTTGCATGTCTGACTAGGTGTGTGAGTACCTCTATGGATGAGTGGCGGTGTGTGAGTGTCTATATAGGTGTATGAGTGCATATGATAGTCCTGTACTGAGTGACCGTAAGTATGAGTGACTGTATGGGTGAGTGAGTGGATATGTGTGTAGACCTAAGAATCAGTGAGTGGGTATGTAGTTATTGGTGTTGGAGTGTCTATGGTTTTGAGAAGGGCACTCTGTAATTTAGAGTGGGTGTATCAAAGGTTATATTAGGGTGTGAGAAGATGCAGCAAATTATCACATGGATGATGTCATCAGTGATGTCATCAGTGATGTCATTTGAGATGTCATCAGTGATGTCATCAGTGATGTCACTGACCATGTCATGAGTGATGTAATATGTGACGTCATCAGCAGTGCATTGCGGGGGCGCGAGTTATAGTTAGCTGAACTAACTATAACGGGGGAAGTTCTATGGTTTTGTACGAGTGAAATGTCCAACTAACTATAACGCCCCTGAAACCTATGGTTTTTTCAGTGAATTTCTAAGGCTTTTTAAATGCTAATTTCTAACTATAACGTGCCTGAAACCTATGGCTTTTTCAGTGAATTTCTAAGGTTTTTTAAATGCTAATTGCTAACTATAACGTGCCTGAAACCTTTGGTTTTTTCAGTGAATTTCAAAGGTTTTTTAAATGCTAATTTCTAACTAGAACATGCCTGAAACCTATGGTTTTTTCAGTGAATTTCAAAGGTTTTTTAAATGCTAATTTCTAACTATACCTACAAAGGTAGGACATGTGAAGAAAGAGGAAGAAAAGCGCACAAAGAAGCAAGACAAATGCAGAAAGAGGCAACAGAAGTCCAGAAAGACGAAGAAAAGTGCAAGAAGAAGCAAGAGATGTGCAGAAAGAACCAACAGAGGAGCAGAAAGTCCTCCTGTGCCCCCACTTTTTGCTGACGGGTACTGGTGGTAACTGACTCTGACTAACCGGCCCTAGAGCCAGTGCTATGCTAAAAGACACTTAGTATACAGTGAAAACACCTACATACACTAGGGAACACTATGCGTTGGGGTACCCCTGTGATTAGCATGACCTCCTCTGTATTTGCCATGAGTTAGTGCCTGGGTCATTGGATGAGTACATGGGTACTGACTGGATGATTAGAGTACTGCAAGGAGAGTGCATGGTGAATTTATAAGTGCTTGTGTTTTGGCGGAGTGATTGGATAAGTACATGGTGCTCTCTGAGTGATTGGAGGAGTGCATGGGTAGTGACAGGGCGATGGCTGGACTGCATCAGTAGTGCTCAGGGTATTGTAGCAGTGCATGAGTTAGTGCATGGGTCATTGCATGAGTGCATGGGTACTGACTGGATGATTAGAGTAATGCAAGGAGAGTGCATGGTGAATTTATAAGTGCTTGGGTTTTGGCGGAGTGATTGGATAAGTACATGGTGCTCGCTGGGTGATCGGAAGAGTGCATGGGTAGTGACAGGGCAATGGCTGGACTGCATCAGTAGTGCTCAGAGTATTGTAGAAGTGCATGAGTTAGTGCATGGGTCATTGCATGAGTGCATGGGTACTGACTGGATGATTAGAGTACTGCAAGGAGAGTGCATGGTGAATTTATAAGTGCTTGTGTTTTGGCGGAGTGATTGGATAAGTACATGGTGCTCGCTGGGTGATCGGAGGAGTGCATGGGTAGTGACAGGGCGATGGCTGGACTGCATCAGTAGTGCTCAGAGTATTTTAGCAGTGCATGAGTTAGTGCATGGGTCATTGCATGAGTGCATGGGTACTGACTGGATGATTAGAGTAATGCAAGGAGAGTGCATGGTGAATTTATAAGTGCTTGGGTTTTGGCGGAGTGATTGGATAAGTACATGGTGCTCGCTGGGTGATCGGAAGAGTGCATGGGTAGTGACAGGGCAATGGCTGGACTGCATCAGTAGTGCTCAGAGTATTGTAGCAGTGCATGAGTTAGTGCATGGGTCATTGCATGAGTGCATGGGTACTGACTGGATGATTAGAGTACTGCAAGGAGAGTGCATGGTAAATCTATAAGTGCTTGGGTTTTGGCGGAGTGATTGGATAAGTACATGGTGCTGGCTGGGTGATTGGAGGAGTGCATGGGTAGTGACAAAGAGATGGCTGGGCTGCATCAGTAGTGCTCAGGGGATTGTAGCAGTGCATGTGTTAGTGCCTGGGTCATTGCATGAGTACATGGGTAGTGACTGGATGATTAGAGTACTGCAAGGAGAGTGCATGGTGAATTTATAAGTGCTTGTGTTTTGGCGGAGTGATTGGATAAGTACATGGTGCTCGCTGGGTGATTGGAGGAGTGCATGGGTAGTGACAGGGCGATGGCTGGACTGCATCAGTAGTGCTCAGGGTATTGTAGCAGTGCATGAGTTAGTGCATGGGTCATTGCATGAGTGCATGGGTACTGACTGGATGATTAGAGTAATGCAAGGAGAGTGCATGGTGAATTTATAAGTGCTTGGGTTTTGGCGGAGTGATTGGATAAGTACATGGTGCTCGCTGGGTGATAGGAGGAGTGCATGGGTAGTGACAGGGCGATGGCTGGACTGCATCAGTAGTGCTCAGAGTATTGTAGCAGTGCATGAGTTAGTGCCTGGGTCATTGGATGAGTACATGGGTACTGACTGGATGATTAGAGTACTGCAAGGAGAGTGGATGGTGAATTTAGAAACGCTTGTGCTTTGGCGGAGTGATTGGATAAGGACATGGAACTGGTTGGGTGATTGGAGGAGTGCATGGGTAGTGACAAGGAGATGGCTGGACTGCATCAGTAGTCCTCAGGGGATTGTAGCAGTACATGAATTAGTGCATGGGTCATTGCATGAGTGCATGGGTACTGACTGGATGATTAGAGTAATGCAAGGAGAGTGCACGGTGAATTTATAAGTGCTTCGGGTTTGGCGGAGTGATTGGATAAGTACATGGTGCTCGCTGGGTGATCGGAGGAGTGCATGGGTAGTGACAGGGTGATGGCTGAACTGCATCAGTAGTGCTCAGAGTATTGTAGCAGTGCATGAGTTAGTGCATGGGTCATTGCATGAGTGCATGGGTACTGACTGGATGATTAGAGTACTGCAAGGAGAGTGCATGGTGAATCTATAAGTGCTTGGGTTTTGGCGGAGTGATAGGATAAGTACATGGTGCTGGCTGGGTGATTGGAGGAGTGCATGGGTAGTGACAAAGATGGCTGGGCTGCATCAGTAGTGCTCAGGGGATTGTAGCAGTGCATGTGTTAGTGCCTGGGTCATTGCATGAGTACATGGGTAGTGACTGGATGATTAGAGTACTGCAAGGAGAGTGCATGGTGAATTTATAAGTGCTTGCGTTTTGGCGGAGTGATTGGATAAGTACATGGTGCTCGACGGGTGATTGGAGGAGTGCATGGGTAGTGACAGGGCGATGGCTGGACTGCATCAGTAGTGCTCAGAGTATTGTAGCAGTGCATGAGTTAGTGCATGGGTCATTGCATGAGTGCATGGGTACTAACTGGATGATTAGAATACTGCAAGGAGAGTGCATGGTGAATTTATAAGTGCTTGGGTTTTGGCGGAGTGATTGGATAAGTACACACATGTCACATCAGGCCCGCCCCCTCCCTCCACCACTGTGCAAACGCGCCCCCTGGTGGGTTTTAAGTTGGGGGATTAATTCCCCTTGAATCCTGAGGGTCCCTGGAGCCAACTAGCCCACCAGGTACCTCCAGTAAGCGCCACAGAGCTGCGTTGCAGAGAGGTGGTCCAAGGCCACTCCCCTTTTACACCTCTCTGCAATGCAGCTCTGTGGCGCTTACTGGAGGTACCTAGTGGGCTAGTTGGACCCAAGGGACCCTCAGGATTCAAGGGGACTTAATCCCCCAACTTACAACGCGCCAGAGGGCCTGTTTGCACAGTGGTGAAGGGAGCGGGTGGGGCCTGATGTGACAAGTGTGCAAACGCGCCCGTGGCGCGTTTTAAGTTGGGAGATTTACTCCCTTGAATCCTGAGGGTCCCTAAGGCCCAACTAGCCCACCAGGTACCTCCAGTAAGCACCACAGAGCTGCGTTGCACAGAGGTGGTCCGAGACCACGCCCCTTTTACACCTCTCTGCAACGCAACTCTGTTGCACTTACTGAAGGTACCTGGTGGGCTAGTTGGCCCTCAGGGACCCTCAGGATACAAGGGGATTTAATCCCCCAACTTAAAACGCACCACGGAGTGCGTTTGCACACTTGTCACTTCAGGCCCCGCCCCTCCCTTCACCACTGTGCAAACACGCCCCGTGGCGCGTTTTAAGTTGGGGATTAAGTCCCTTGAATCCTGAGGGTCCCTGGAGTCCAACTAGCCCACCAGGTACCTCCAGTAAGTGCAACAGAGCTGCGTTGCACAGAGGTGTAAAAAGGGGCGTGGCCTCGGACCACCTCTCTGCAACGCAGCCCTGTGGCGCGCACTGGAGGTACCTGGTGGGCTAGTTGGCCCCCAGGGTCCCTCAGGATTCAAGGGGAATTAATTCCCCAACTTAAAACACGCCACAGGGCATGTTTGCACACATGTCATCTCAGGCCCCGCCCCCTCCCTTCACCACTGTGCAAACACGCCCTGTGGCGCGTTTTAAGTTGGGGGATTAGGTCACCTTGAATCCTGAGGGTCACTGTGGCCCAACTAGCCCACCAGGTACTTCCAGTAAGCGCCACAGGCCTGCGTTGCAGAGAGGTGGCCCGAGGCCACGCCCCCTTTTACACCTCTCTGCAACGCAGCTCTGTGGCGCTTACTGGAGGTACCTGGTGGGCTAGTTGGACCCCAGGGACCCTCAGGATTCAAGGGGACTTAATCCCCAACTTAAAACACGCCACAGGGCATGTTTGCACACATGTCATCTCAGGCCCCGCCCCTCCCTTCACCACTGTGCAAACGCGCCCCGTGGCGCGTTTTAAGTTGGGGGATTAACTCCCCTTGAATCCTGAGGGTCCCTGGGGTGCAACTAGCCCACCAGCTACCTCAATTAAGCGCCACAGAGCTGCGTTGCAGAGAGGTGTAAAAAGGGGCGTGGCCTCAGAACACCTCTCTGCAACGCAGCCCCCTGGCGCATACTGGAGGTTCCTGGTGGGCTAGTTGGCCCCCAGGGACCCCCAGTATTCAAGGGGAATTCGTTCCCCAGTGCTGCAAGGAGGGGGCGTGGCCTCCGGCGCGATGCCGGTCTTTTATTTTATTTATTTTTTAAGAAGGGGGGCTGTGTGGCCCCCCCTTCTTTTTCTAATTTATTGGCCCTGGGGACCCCAGGGCCTGCCCCCTAATTTTTTTTGGAAAAAACAAAAAATTTGGAAGGGGGCCGCGTGGTCCCCCTCCCGAGGCCTTAATCGGCCCCGGGGACCCCATCCCCCGGGGCATGGCTTGTTTTTTTTTTTTTAAACCTTTTGGAGGGGGCTGCGTTGCCCCCCTCCTCAGGCCACTTATGGCCCCGGGGACCCCATCCCCCGGGGCCGGCCATTGTTTTAAAAAACATTTTTTATGTTTTGTTTAAATTTTGGGGAAGGGGGCCGTGTGGCCCCCCTCCCGGGCCACTTGTAGCCCCGGGGACCCCATCCCCCGGGGCTGGCCCTCTCCGTTGGGGACCGTGGGTGGGTCCCCCCACGGTCCCGCCGGCTCCCCGCGTCCCTCGGGAGCCGGCATTGCTTTTCCACATGGGGAGCTGCTAAGATGCAGCTCCCCGTGTGGAAAGCAATCGTCTTTGGTTTTGGAAGAGAGAGCAGGTTTCCTGCTCTCTCTTCCAAAACCAAAGCAGTTTGCTATGGCAGGGCGGGAGCCGCGAGGCTCCCGCCCTGCCATAGCAAACTACAGTGTCCCGGGGTGGGCACCCCGGGACACTGCAGGAGCCGGCCCTGGGGGTGGCGGTCCCCAGGGCCATCACGGGCTCCAGGAGGGGGGCCGCGCGGCCCCCTCCCTTCGTGTGCACAGCCCCGGGAGGTGGTGGTCCTCGGGGCTCGGGGGTCCGTAACGGACCCCCAAATTTACATTTTAGTGCCCCGGGGAGGCGGCGGTCCCCGGGCGTGTGGGGGCTCGAGCCCCCCCCCCCACACAGGTATTTTTTTTTTTTTAAATGAAGCCCCGGGGGTGGCGGTCCCCAGGGCTGCGGGGGGCAGTGTGCCCCCCCCGGCTATTATAATTAATGGAAGCCCCGGGGGGTGGCGGTCCCCGGAGCTGCGGGGGGGCTGCGTGCCCCCCCGCAACTCATTATTCAAGCCCCGGGGAGGTGGCGGTCCCCGGGGCAGTGTGGGGGGGATTGGGCCCCCCACACTTTTTTTTTCACTGCCCCCGGGAGTTGGCCCACCCGGGGGCTAATTAGTAACGAAGCGCGGGAGTCCGCGCTTCGTTTTTTTTTCGTTTTGCGGCCGGATCCACGGATCCGGCGCGCATTTCTTTTGCCGATTTTTTTTTTTTTTTTTTAAATGCTTTTTTGGGCCCTGAGCAGGCCTAGGGGGTCAGGGTGTTTCTACCCTGCCCCCTTTCCTTTTTTTTCGCGACTGTTTTTCTCTTTTCTTGTGCCTCGGTTCTACCGAGGCACAAGATGGCTGCCAACACTTCCTGGTTTGGAGTGTTGACAGCCAATTAGCATGCAGCTCGTGGTCGGGAGGGTGCGCGGATCCTCCGCGGCAATAGATATATATGTGTTTTTACTTTTGATTTTCTCAGCAACTACTGAACGGATTTACACCATTTAACAAAAGGGTTCTTTCTGAACCAAGAACTACCTCTTTGCCAAATTTGGTGTAATTCCGTTCAGCAGTTCAGGCTGTAGCCGTGTCTAAAGTTTCCTATGGAAAATTGCATGGGGAAAATACGTTTTGGGACCCCCTTTTTTCTCGGCCCCGCTTGCCGAATCACCCCGAAACTTTCAGGATAGGAGCGGACCGGAGCGCCCCACGAGTTTTGAAAATTTCGCGAAGATTCGTCAACCGGCGTCAAAGTTATTGGAAATAGAATGTTGTGAATTTCCTATGGAAAATAGGTCCTAACTATAACTATCTACTGGCGACCGCCAGTAGATAAAATATATATATATATATATTCACTGAAAAAACCATAGGTTTCAGTTTCAGGCACGTTATAGTTAGAAATTAGCATTTAAAAAACCTTAGAAATTCACTGAAAAAACCATAGGTTTCAGGGACGTTATAGTTCAATCAATCAATCAATCAATCACAGAATTTGTAGAGCGCACTACTTACCCGCGAGGGTCTCAAGGCGCTGGGGAGAGGGAAGGGGGGGGGATGCTGCTACTGGTCGAATAGCCAGGTCTTGAGTAGCCTCCTGAAGGTCAGCAGGTCTTGGGTCTGTCGTAGGCTTAGTGGAAGGGTGTTCCAGGTCTTGGCGGCGAGGTGTGAGAAGGATCTGCCGCCGGTGGTTGTTCTTCGAATGCGAGGGACGGTGGCGAGGGAGAGGTCGGCGGAGCGGAGCTGGCGGTTGGGGACGTAGAAGAAGAGTCGTCTGTTGAGGTAGGCTGGGCCAGTTTTGTGGAGTGCCTTGTGTGCGTGGATGAGGAGTTTGAAGGTGATCCTCCTGTCGACGGGGAGCCAGTGCAGGTTCCTCAAGTGGGGGTGATGTGGCTGTGGCGTGGTACGTCGAGGATCAGGCGTGCGGAGGCGTTTTGTATGCGTTGCAGTCGCTTGATGAGCTTGGCCGGGGCTCCCGCGTAGAGGGCGTTCCCATAGTCCAGTCTGCTGCTGACGAGGGCCTGGGTGACTGTTCTTCTTGTGTCTGTCGGGATCCACCTGTAGATCTTGCGAAGCATGCGGAGGGTGTTGAAGCAGGAGGAGGAGACTGCGTTGACTTGCTTGGCCATGGAGAGCGTTGAGTCGAGGATGACTCCCAGGTTGCGTGCGTGGTCGGTGGGTGTCGGGGCTGCTCCCAGCGTCTTTGGCCACCAGGAGTCGTCCCAGGCTGAGGGGTTGGAGCCGAGGATGAGGACCTCCATTTTGTCCGGGTTCAGCTTTAGTCGGCTGATCTTCATCCAATCGGCGACGGTCTTCATTCCTTCATGGAGATTGGCTTTGGCGGCGAGGGGGTCCTTGGTGAGGGAGAGGATCAGTTGAGTGTCGTCGGCGTAGGAGATAATGTTGAGGTCGTGCTGTCTGGCGATGCGTGCGAGCGGGGCCATGTAGATGTTGAACAGTGTTGGGCTGAGGGACGATCCCTGGGGTACGCCGCAGATGATCTCGGAGGCTTCGGATCGGAAAGGTGGGAGGCGGACTCTCTGGTTTCTGCCGTCGAGGAAGGAGGTGGTCCATTCCAGGGCCTTGTCTCGGATCCCTGCGTTGTGGAGGCGTGCGCGTAGAGTGCGGTGGCAGACAGTGTCGTAGGCGGCGGAGAGGTCCAGCAGGATGAGGGCTGCGGTCTCACCATTGTCCAGCAGGATCCTGATGTCATCGGTGGCGGCGATAAGGGCAGTCTCAGTGCTGTGGTTGCTGCGGAACCCTGATTGGGATGGGTCCAGGATGCTGTTTTCTTCGAGGTATCGGGTTAGCTGTTTGTTGACGATCTTCTCGATGACCTTGGCTGGGAACGGAAGCAGAGAGATGGGCCGGAAGTTCTTGAGGTCTCTCGGGTCCGCCTTGGGTTTTTTGAGTAGGGCGTTGATCTCTGCGTGTTTCCAGCTCTCTGGGAAGGTCGCGGTCTCGAAGGAGAGATTGATGATGTTGCACAGGTGGGGTGCGATGGAGCTGCTGGCTTTGTTGAAGATGTGGTGCGGGAAAGGGTCTGACGGGGAACCGGAGTGTATTGTGCTCATGGTCTTGATGGTGTCCTCGATGTTCACGCTGGCCCAGGCTGGCAGGGGGTCGTGGTCGATGGTGTGTGGCGGGTCTGGTGCATCGATCTTAGTTGGGGCTGTCTGGGTGTTGAAGCTGTCGTGGATGTCGGCGATCTTGCGGTGAAAGAAGGTGGCGAGGGAATCGCACAGGGGTTGCGACGGCGGGATGTCGTTGGTGTTGGAGCTGGGATTGGAGAGTTCCTTCACGATGTTGAAAAGCTCCTTGCTGTTGTGTGCGTTGTTGTTGAGGCGGTCTTTGAAGGAGATTCTCTTGGCGGACCTGATGAGGTGGTGGTGGTTACGGATGGCGTCTTTGTGGGCTGTGTGGCTGTCCGGTGTCTTATCACTGTGCCATTTCTTCTCTAGTTTCCGGCAGGTACGCTTGGAAGCTAGGAGTTCCGAGGTGAACCAGCTGGCTCTTTTGGTGGTGTCGCTGTAGGTGAGCTTTTTCAGCGGGGCGAGGGTGTTGGCACAGTCGTCCATCCATCGTCTGAGGTTGCAGGCAGCGTCGTCGGTGTTGGATGGGTCGGAGGGAGGGCTGAGAGCGAGGGTTGCCCGGAGTTGGTCTTCGGTGACTTTGCTCCAGCAGCGGCGTGGGATCTGTTGGGTGAGGTGGTGTGTGGTGGGTTTCTGGAAGGTGAAATGGATGCAGCGGTGGTCGGTCCAGAGGAGTTCCGTGGTGTGGCTGAAGGAGACGTGGGAGCTTGAGGAGAAGATGGGGTCAAGCGTGTGGCCGGCGGAGTGGGTCGGTGTTGTGACGAGCTAGTTAGAAATTATCATTTAAAAAACCTTTGAAATTCACTGAAAAAACCATAGGTTTCAGGGACGTTATAGTTAGCTGGACATTTCACTCGTACAAAACCATAGAAATTCCCCTGTTATAGTTAGTTGAGCTAACTATAACTCGCGCCCCCGCAATGCACTGCTGATCACATCACATATTACATCATTCATGACATGGTCAGTGACATCACTGATGACATCACTGATCACATCTCAAATGACATCACTGATGACATCATCTAGTGAATGTGTTTTTCTTTAAAGTTTAAATATGTATTATATATATACCAAGGTGTATTGAAGAATGAGTGGGTGTATAAGTGTCTGGATGGAGGATTTAGTAGGTGTGTGACTGACTGTTTAACTGAGTTATTACATGTGTCTTACTGAATGGTTAGTGACTAAACTGTGTGAATGTCTATATCAGTCTGTTTGCTGTTGTATAAGCTGCTGCATGGGTTGGTCAGTAGCTACATGAGTGTCTATATGGGTTATTAATTGGTTGCCAGAGTATTTGTATGGGTGCCTCAGTGTGTGTGTGGGTGCGTGGGAGGTGTGTGACTCTGTGCATACATGTTTGAGTGGTTGATTCACTGGGTGTATAGGTTCAAGAGTGCATGTGGAAACAGCTGTATGCGTGGGTGAGTGTGTGTATGGGTGTGTTAGTGAGTGATTGGATGTCTCACTGGTACATGTCCAACTAACTACATATGTAAAAGACAGTGTATGTGAGAGTTGGAGTATATAAATGACTATACGTGAGAGTTAGTGATTGTGAGAGTGGCTGTATGGATGAGTGTGTACTTGTATCAGTGATTGTATAAGAGACTAATTATGCATTTCTTTCTGTTTGAATAAGTGATGTGTTGTGTGTATAACTGTATAGGTCAGTAAATGGAAGTGTGATTGATTATTTGCATGACTGACTAGGTGTGTGAGTAACTCTGGATGAGTGCTGCTGTGTGAGTGTCTGTGTAGGTGTATGAGTGCATATGATAGTGTTGTATTGATGAGTGACTGCATGTATGAGTGATTGTATGGGTGAATGAGTGGATGAGTGTGCAGACCTAAGAACCAGTGATTAGATATGTAGTAAGTAGTATTGGTGTGTCTATGGTTTCAAAAATGGTATTCTGTTTTTTGGAGTGGGTGTATCAAAGGTTATATTAGGGTGTGAGAAGGTGCATCAGATTGTCACATGGATGATGTCATCAGTGATGACATTTGAGATGTGATCAGTGATGTCATCAGTGATGTCACTGACCATGTCATTAATGATGTAATATGTGATGTGATCAGCAGTGCAGTGCATTGCGGGGGCGCGAGTTATAGTTAGCTGAACTAACTATAACAGTGGAATTTCTATGGTTTTGTACGAGTGAAATGTCCAGCTAACTATAACGTCCCTGAAACCTATGGTTTTTTCAGTGAATTTCAAAGGTTTTTTAAATGATAATTTCTAACTATAACGTCCCTGAAACCTATGGTTTTTTCAGTGAATTTCTAAGGTTTTTTAAATGCTAATTTCTAACTATAACGTGCCTGAAACCTATGGTTTTTTCAGTGAATTTCAAACGTTTTTTAAATGATAATTTCTAATTATAATGTTCATTAAACCTATGGTATTTTCAGTGATTTTAAATTATCATTCCATTCTCAACCTAGTGAAAACAGCCAATCTCGCCAGTTTTCCAACAATAGCTTCCGCAAAAAAATTCGCCACAAATGAGAGCGACAACTAACACTAATAATATGCAGAGTAGGCGTTCCCGTGCAAAAATAACACGAAAACACCACTTCCCGATATTTTGAACGAGCAGCCAAATCTGGGGTGCGATCCAAAAACAGGCGATAAGCTGCGTTAGCAGTAGGAATTTAACATCTGCCTTTTACTGGTGTAAAGCAGGACGACAACCTACAGTCTGAAAGGGAGCCCAGCCCAGAACCACATCTGAAGACCAACACATGTCATAGAGCTACTGACCATGCAGCTCCGACACCCAAGAAGGCCACAACACCCACTGCCATCACCCTCAGGACCTCCCCCCGGACCACCCCCTCCCTACTACCACCGAGGCAGCGCAGAACAGGACAGCGGACCTTCCAAAAACGGCATGGTCCCTCAGCCACACAATAGCTGAATCTTGGGAGATGTGGCAACCAAGTATGTGTGAAGGACGCAAGTCACCCATCAATAAAAATGCACACAATACCAAGTGTAGCGGTGATGTGGTGGACAGACCTCACTATGCAGAGCTCAAACATCTCCATGTGGACATATACTGCTGGTGCTTGTAGTGTTGTGGACAATAGACGCAACCATGTTACCTCAGGCAGTGGGGAAGATCTCGGTCATGTAGCTGTGTTGTCCCCCCCTGGAAGCGGAAGCGGAGTGTGCTGGTCCAACGTACGCCACTCCAGCGTAGAAGTATGAATAAATAGGCTGGGGCTGTGGGCGTGGTTCACTTGTGGGAAGGCCAAAGCGTCTGCCAGTGCGGCAGCCCTCACCCTGCCACGAGGTCTCCGCCGTGACCGCCGGCCTCCTCGACACAGGCCCGCTGCGAACCCAGCAGCAGAGCACCACAGACTTATGTCTGTACAGACTACTGCCTTCGATCTACACTGCGGACAACAGGGCTCAAAATTCAGATCGAGTCGCGATTGCAAATGACGCACTCCAGTAGGGAAGAGACATTGATCCCAGTGCGGCCCGCCCGGACCACGCATCATCGCAGACTGCGCACACACTGAGTGCTTCAGGTGCCACTAACTCAGTGCACCACAAGTCAACGCCACGTGGACTTATTAAGACAGAATTCATTAGGCAAAAGACATTGCTACCAGTGCGGCCCGCCCCGACCACGCATCATCGCAGGCTCCACACACGCTGGTTGCTTCAGGTGACACTAACTGTACAGCTCAACTCAACGCCACGTGGCTGTGGGCCCTTGCTGACCGCTGCCTCCGGCCTACACTGCGGTCATCAGGGCTCACATTTAAAATTGACTCTTGATTCATTAATTGCAGAGTCCAGTAGGCAACTAAGTATTACGTCCCTAAAACCTACATAATATCCTTTTAGTATCCTTGCTTCAAGAACTTGTTTTACATCAGTTATAGCTTTAGTACAATGACCAAATTCATCTTGCAAGTCCAAAGGAACACTGAATGGCAGTCTACACTGCGGACAGCAGAGCTCACAATTCAAATTGAGTCTTGATTTATTAATTGCAGACAGAATTGTACTCTATGTCCTCGAATTTTGTCAAGAGGAAGTGACAAAAAGCATTCCTTGATATCTGTGCTGACTACTGCCTTCGATCTACACTGCGGTCAGCAGGGCTCACAATTCAGATCGAGTCGCGATTGCAGATGACGCAGTCCAGTAGGCAAGAGACATTGCATCATCGCTGGCTGCGCACATGCTGAGCGCCACACCTACCACTAACTCTATGCAGCTCAAGTCAACACCACGTGGCTGTGGACTCTTCCTGACCACTGCCTCCGGCCTACACTGCGGTCAGCAGGGCTCACAATTCAGATCGAGCCGCGATTGCAGATGACGCAGTCCAGTAGGCAACAGACATTGCATGATCGCTGGCTGCGCACACGCCGAGCGCCACACCTACCACTAACTGTATGCAGCTCAAGTCAACGCCACGTGGCTCTGGGCTCTTCCTGACCACTGCCTCCGGCCTACACTGTGGTCAGCAGGGCTCACAATTCACATCGAGTCGCGATTGCAGATGACTCAGTCCAGTAGGCAACAGATATTGCTCCCAGTGCGGCTCGCCCGCACCAAGCATCATCGCTGACTGCGCACACGCTGAATGCTTCTGATGCCCCTATCTCAGTGCAGCACAACTCATGAACCCTTTATGATACAATGTTTTGTGTATTATTTCACATCTGTTGCCCCTACCTTAGTGCAGCACAAATCATTGACCCTTTATGATTGAATTTGTGTGTCTGATCAAATGATTACTGTTGTACTTGTTGCCAGCACCAACCATTCCCGGACGGCTGGCTTACACTCACCCCACACGCATCCAGCACAGACGTCACTGGACATGTGACCCTGGTAATAAAAATGAGTCGAGCGCACGTGCCCGTACCCAGTTCCACTATCTATCTGTGTCCGTGTGTTCATTATGTATGCAAGATGCCGCCTCTGGGCCCTACCACATTACATTGTGCTGTGGACAGGGTATGCAACCATGTTACCTCTGGCAGTGGGGAAAACTTCGGTTATGTAACTTTCTCTCGGTCATTGTACAAGTACGTACGTAGAGACTGGATCATTAGAGTACTGCAAGGAGAGTGTATAGTGAATTTATAAGTGCTTGGAGATTGGCGGAGTAATTGTATAAGTTTATATGTTGGCGCAGCCTAACCCCGAACACAAGCTTGGCTCTAATTGGCTGCCCTCCATGTGCCAAAAACTGAAACTTGAACTTTGCATGGCCCTGTATTGCTACAGCTGCAACACTCCACTGAATGTGCAATAAACATTCATATCCACACAGATGTGTCATGTCCACCATCTTTCATGTGTGGAACTATGGATGAATGTAGGGTCAGTGATTCCCCGTACCTTCCATGTTGACCATGTTGTGGGACTTGGCTCACAGAGTGACACATTGGCGCTTGCGACCCGGGTGGCGTCAGCACTACAACAGGGACACCCGCATCAGTTGATTCCTCATACAGCCCAGGATGGAGCCACGCCCATAGCTCCGGAGTCATTCTTCACAGCCTCACGCAGGACTGGCATATGCCAGGCCAGCCCACTCCGCTTACGCTTACAGGGAAGGACAACAACGCTACATGGCCCAGATTTTCATTGCAGTGATCTGCTGGTCACACCCTAGTTGTCAGTACACCACAGCCACTCCCTCACGGCTAGTATACACCCACACCACACCCATCCAGCACAGGCGTCACAGGACACGTGACCCTGCCAATAAAAAAGACCGGGCGCACGTGCTCGACGCCATTTCAGAGTTGCTCGCACCGGATGCACTGCGGCCGGCACAGGCACACCGGCACGGGACGGTGACTTTAGGTCCACTGAGGTGCGGGTACCGTAACTGCTGAGCGGGTGTACAGCCTGCGGTGATGGCCCGTCCCGGCGGTCTGGACAGCTCAGGTTTTGTGTGCCCTGCTGGACCGCAGTGGAGGCCTGAGCCATCAGACAGCGCAGTCCTACCGGCACGTGGCATCGCCTCGCTGGTCACAGAGTTAGTGGCACCGCAAGGGCTGAGCGGGTGTGCAGCCTGCGATGAAAAGCCCGGTGCACTGGTATGTCCTCTGCCATGGCGAAATCAAGACCCAGCACCAAATGTGAGACCTAGTGGCCTGCGGAGCGGGGCTGCATGATGTCCGCTGGCCCCGGGCTTGGGGCTTGCAGCGGCACGTGGTAGGCCCTCTTTTCTACACGCAGGTTGCGAAAGGTGAGCAGAGAGGCTTGTTAGCGCAGCGACGGGAAGTGACCTCCGGGCAGTGGGAGTGGATGGGGTGCAGCAGCCTGGGTGCGCAGCAGCAGGCAGACAACTCTGGGCAGTGGAAGTGGATGTGGTGCAGCAGCCTGGGTGCGCAGCGGCGAGCAGACACCTCTGGGCAGTGGAAGTGGATGGGGTGCAGCAGCCTGGATGCACAAAGGCGGGACAGAGAATTAGGCGTGTGCAGTTGTATGTACTCTGACATTACTGATTCCATCCTATGTTTCAGATGAGTAAGCTTGAGGGCTTCACTATGTTCCGGCACGTGGTTGGAGCCACACCGGTGACGGAAAGGTGAGCTGTGAGGGTTTTGTCCACAGTGTGGGCACTCACTGTTCCTCTCAATCTCTTCCTTTCTCTCCCTCACACTCTTTCTCTCTCTCTCTCACTCTATCTCTTCCTCTCTCTCACACTGTTTTTTTCTCTCTCTCTACCTCTCTCTCTCTCTCACTCTTCCTCTGTTTCTCTCTTCCTCTTTCTCACACTGTTTCTCTCTTCCTCTCTCTCACTGTTTCTCTCTCTCTTCCTCTCTCTCTCACTCTTTCTCTCTGTCTACCTCTCACTGTTTCTTTCTTTTTCTCTCTCTTCCTCTCTGTCACTCTTTCTCTCTCTCTCCTTTGATGGACGCATGACGCACAATGTTATCTTGCTTTTTGTCTATCAGGCTGTGATTCACATATTGACAACCCCCCCCCGACACGGACCTCCCGCCACGAGGCGATGACTTCAGTTCCACTGAGTTAGTGCCACCAGAGCTGAGCGCGTGTGCAGCCTGCGATGATGCGTGGCCATCCTGCAATCAAAACCCACTTTGAATTGTGAGCTCGGCTTGACCGCGTGTACGCAACCTCTGGGCGGTGGGAGTGGATAGTGTGCAGCACCCTGCATGCACAAGAGCGGGCAGACACCTCCGACCAGTGGGAGTGGATGGGGTGCAGCAGCCTGGATGCACAGGAGCGGGCAGACACCTCTAGGCAGTGGGAGTGGATGGGATGCAGCAGTCTGGGTGCGCAGGAACGGGCAGTCACCTCCGGGCATTGGGACTGGATGGGGTGCACCAGTCTAGGTGCACAGCAGCGGGCAGACACCTCTGGGCAGTGGGAGTGGATGGGGTACGGCAGCCTGGGTGCGCAGAGGCGGGCACACACCTCTGGGCGGCGGGAGTCGATGGGGTGCAGCAGCCTGCGTGCGCAGGGGAAAAACAGAGAATTAGGCGTGTGCAGTTGTATGTACTCTGCCATTACTGATTCTATACTATGTTTCAGATGACTAAACTTCAAGACTGCACTATGTCCCGGCACGTGGTTGGAGACACACCGGTGGCAGAAAGGTGAGCTGTGAGGATTTTCTCCACAGTGTCAACACTCTCTTCCTCTCTGTCACTCTTTCTCTCTCTCTCTCTCCTTTGATGGACGCATGACGCACAATGTTATCTTGCTTTTTGTCTATCAGGCTGTGATTCACATATTGACGACCCCCCCCCCCGACACGGACCTCCCGCCACGAGGCGATGACTTCACTTCCACTGAGTTAGTGCCACCAGAGCTGAGCGCGTGTGCAGCCTGCGATGATGCGTGGCCATCCTGCAATCAAAACCTACTTTGAATTGTGAGCTCGGCTTGACCGCGTGTACGCAACGCCTGAGGAGGTTGCTTCGGCACGTGGTGGACCCTCTTAGACACACGCCGGTGGCGGAAGGTGAGCAGAGAGGCTTGTTTCCGCAGCAGCGAGCAGTCAACTCTGGGCGGTGGGAGTGGATAGTGTGCAGCACCCTGCATGCACAAGAGCGGGCAGACAACTCCGACCAGTGGGAGTGGATGGGGTGCAGCAGCCTGGATGCACAGGAGCGGGCAGACACCTCTAGGCAGTGGGAGTGGATGGGATGCAGCAGTCTGGGTGCGCAGGAACGGGCAGTCACCTCCGGGCAGTGGGACTGGATGGGGTGCACCAGCCTGGGTGCACAGCAGCGGGCAGACACCTCTAGGCAGTGGGAGTGGATGGGATGCAGCAGTCTGGGTGCGCAGGAACGGGCAGTCACCTCCGGGCAGTGGGACTGGATGGGGTGCACCAGCCTGGGTGCACAGCAGCGGGCAGACACCTCTGGGCAGTGGGAGTGGATGGGGTACGGCAGCCTGGGTGCGCAGAGGCGGGCAGACACCTCTGGGCGGCGGGAGTCGATGGGGTGCAGCAGCCTGCGTGCGCAGGGGCAAAATAGAGAATTAGGCGTGTGCAGTTGTATGTACTCTGCCATTACTGATTCTATACTATGTTTCAGATGACTAAACTTCAAGACTGCACTATGTCCCGGCACGTGGTTGGAGACACACCGGTGGCAGAAAGGTGAGCTGTGAGGATTTTCTCCACAGTGTCAACACTCACTCTCCCTCTCCCTCTCCCTCTCCATCTCTTCCTTTCTGTCACTCACACTCTTTCTCTCTCTCTCTATCTCTTCCTTTCTCTCTCTCACACTCTTTCTCTCTTTCTATGTCTTTTCCTCTCTCTCTCTCTCTCTCATTCTTTCTTTCTCTCTCTCTTCCTCTCTGTCTCACTCTTTCTCTCTCTACCTCTCTCTCACACTGTTTCTCTCTTTCTCTCTCTCTTCCTTGTATCTCACTCTTTCTCTCTTTCTCTCTCTCTTCCTCTCTCTCTCACTCTTTCTCTCTTTCTCTGTCTTCCTCTCTCTCACTCTTTCTCTCTCTCTCCTTTCATGGACGCATGACGCACAATCTTATCTTTCTTTTTGTCTTGCAGGCTGTGATTCACAAATTGTTGAGGGATGACACGCCATACCTGTACCTACTTTTATTTTGTTGTTTTGTTTAACTAAAATGTTTTATATGTAAATCCATAGATGACTGAGATTCTTATTTGTCCAACCTCACATGCATCTTCTTTACTATAATTGTGCGACATCAGCCAATTTGTTACGTTCCAGATTTCCTAAGGTTGCTGTCACATTTGTTTGTGTGGGGGGGGGGGATGAGGGGAGGATGGCGGACAAGGGGCTGGTGGCGGGGGGTGTCGGAGCAGTGTTGGGTGTCCGAGCTGCATGATCGTTGGCTCCATTGCATCTGTTGTCATTCACTTTGAAAGTTAAAAATATCATCTCAAATACTTAACCACTACTACAAAACACATAACACACCTTCTTAATTTCAAATTTACCTTCGTAGTTGGTATGCAGATTTCAAATGTCACAAACGCATGCAATTCTTTTCTTGTCACACAGTACATCTAATGCACCGCTTTCATCAAGAATGGAACCAGTAATGGCAGAATTTCCCTGTTGCTCCACACATAAATACATATAAAGAACAAATCAAAATAGTTCCTTATTTTTTTAGATTGCAAAACCTCTCTTTATTGGTTATTTTTGAACTTTCCATATAAACAGTTTTTTAAGGACACATACAGGTGAAAAGTTCAACGTATTGAATCACCACTTTCTAGAACATTCTACAACACGTGCAGGTTAAAAGTTCGTCATTTTTTTAAACCTACCGATATTTCTTTTTGCAACATTTTCTCCAACATTTAACGGCACGTGCAGGTCAAAAGTTCACCTTTCTTTCAAGTTTGAACTGCACCTTCCAAATACAATTAGCAGGTGTGGTTGAGCTGAGCAAATTTCATCCTATAATATGTACGCCACGTATAAACTGCTTTTTTATTAACCAATCACAAAGATGCTTTTCATCAAAACTAATATACACCCTGCTTTTTAGGACACAATACATTTCATCTCCCAATCGGTTAACGTTTTGTATGTAAAAAAAAAGTAGTTCCCCATGTTTAAACATATCTCTTATTCTAGGAACAGACTGCATGAGCTACAGACATTTATCCATATGTTGTAGCCATACCTTCAAAATGCTAGTGTGGATTGTAGGACATAGCTATATTTTCTGGTGCAAGAGGTATGCAGAACAGAGATGTATTGACTTAGACCTGTTTACAAAATGTGCACATTAAATGGTTTGCACAGAGAGGATTGAAGTGGCACCAATTGCTCCCTTTGGTTAAAACCTGTTTGCATCTCCAACACCCTGATCTCATGATTGTGCACTGTGGTGGTAACCACCTAGGCACATTGACTGGGGTAGGTTTGGAAATGCTTATGAAAGACACCTTTGGACAATTGATGGTACTTTTGCCTCAAACTGTCTTTGTATATTCCAATATATGCCAAAGACAGAAGTGGAAATGGGCAAACCAATTTTGTCATAAGATTGAAAAATCTAGGAAGAATGTCAACAAAGCTGTGTCTGCATACCTCAGAGACCATAGAATGGGGTCGATTTACAACAACAACATACGTTTTGATATGGCTGATATCTACAGAAGTGATGGAGTACACTTCACAGATAAGGGAAACCGAGTTTTCCTGATTAACTTGAAGCTGTGCATTCGCACTTACATGTAGCTCCAACTAATAAACACAAGGGCTCTTTTTACAGCCGCCTTATATTCCCAATTTCGGCTTGCAGAGTGTCACCTGCGGGCCGTCGGGCAGGCTCGCAGAGGAAGAGCTGCGGCCCGTGGGCTCAGCTCGCAGAGGGAGACCTACGAGCCGTTGGCTCGCAAAAGCACAGCACTGTACTGGCTCGCAGAGGGAGAGCTGTGGCCGGACTCGCAGAGGGAGACCAACAGGCCTGCTAGCAGACACACAGCTATCAGTTAACGGGCTGGCTCGCAGAGATACAGCTGCGAGCCCTTCGAGCTGCAACCCGACGGGCTAACTCGCAGAGGGAGAATAACGGGCCGACGGGCCTCCTAGCACAGACAGAGCTACGAGCTAATGAGGTGGCTCACAGAGGTAGAGCTGCGGGCCCGACGGACTGCCTTCTAAAGGCATAGCCGCGAGCTGATGATGTGGGGAGAGGGAGCGTAAAAGGAGTATCTCGCACAGACAGACCTGCGGGATATTTTCAGTATTGCCTCGCAGAGGTAGAATTACGGATGCGATGCCTTTTAGAGGGAGAGATGCGAGCTGACGGACTGAGTCACAAAATGGCTCACAGCTCGCAGTCGCAGAGATGCGAGCCGACGGACTGGGTTCTAAAGGCATAGCCGCGAGCTGGTGATGTGGGTAGAGGGACTGTGAAAGGGGTATCTCGCACAGACAGAGCTGCGGTATATTTTTAGTGTTGCCTCGCAGAGGTAGAACTACGGACCTGATGCCTTGCAGAGGGAGAGTTGTGAGCTGACGGACTGAATCACAAAATGGCTGCCAACACTTCCTAGTTTCAACAGTTCGCAGCCAATGAGCCGCAAGCTCGTGCTCGTTACGCTTCAGCCAATCAGATGTCAGAATTCTTAAATATCGCTATCTGGAAAATTTGATATTTCTCTAAAACTACTGAACGGATTTACCCGATTTAAACAAAAGCGTGCTTTCTGGACCAAGACCTTTCTCTGTGCCAAATTTGGCGTAATTCCGTTCAGCAGTTTGACCTGTAGCCTTGTCTAAAGTTTCCTATGGAAATTGCATGGAGAAAACACGTTTTGGGACCCCCCCTTTTTTCTTAGCCCCCCCCCCTTGACGAATCCCCCCCAAACTTTTAGGATAGGAGCTGACCTGAAAAGAGGAACTTTTGGGAAAATTTCCTAAAAATTCGTCAAACGACGCCAAAGTTATAAGCACATCAAAAAATGCTTTTCCTATGGAAACGTGGTCCTAACTATAACTACCTACTGGCGACCGCCAGTAGGTAATATATGAACAAGGCAGCGTGAGACTGCTGAAACGCGTAGATGTTAAAAACGTCATAAAATAAACTACCGAGTGACCAGTACCTTTTGGAGTGCCGGATGGTTATTTGTCGATGGGATAATCCTATTTAAAATATATATATATATATATATATATATACACACATATATACACACACACATACATACACACATAAATATAGATAGAATACATTCTCAGCGATGCATATCAATACAACATAAAATGTGCGTAACGGGTAAGAGGATGATGGAAACAAGTTAATGGCTCACCTTCACTGGAAAAGATGTCATAATACCACTTGGCCCACTGCTGCATCCCTGTGAACTGCCACTCCAAGCAGTAGTGCTGCGGAAAAGTGTATTTATTCTTCCAGGTCGCTGCCCTGTAAATTTCTTGGAGAGACACACCGGCAAACAACGCCGTTGAAGTAGACAGAGTAGAATGAGCACGCACCTTTGTGCTCAATGGCATGTGAGCTTTCTGGTGACAGAATTAAATGGCGCTGGATATCCATCTAGCTTATGCTCTGCTTTGAGAGAGGATAGCCCTTCCTTCAAGCACTATACGCTACAAATGGTTGGTTAGATTTGCGAAAGTTTTTTGTTTTATCTAGGTAGAACTTCAAGCCCCTTTTGACCTCCAAAGAGTGTAATGCCCTTTCTGCTAGCATCTTAGGATCTGGAAGAAAGGTTTTCAGAATTATTGGCTCGTTGAGGTGAAAGTCTGATGGGACCTTTGGAATAAATTTAGGGTTCGCTCAAGAATTACCCTATCGTTCCTAAATTGAAGGAAAGGTTCCTGAATACTGAGAGCCTGTATCTCACTGACTCTTCTGGCTGACGTTAAAGCCAAGAGCAGAGCTACTTTCCAGTACAGAAATGTAATGGGATCAACAAGGTCTTTCATTAGTTGTGAAAGTACAGTGTTGAGTTGCCAAAGAGGTGGCGGAGGCCTTACTGGCAGAAAGACCCTGAACAATCCTTTCAAGAATTGTTTGACTAGTCTGCTAATGAGGGTGATGTGTTTGATCATCTGAAGCGGAAAATGGCTGCTAAGTGAACTTTATTTATTTATTCATTTATTTATTTTTTCTCTTTTTTTGTGTAGTAATTCTTTATTAAGAAATTAAAGGTATATAAGTTCATAAAAGTATAATACAGCATAATAGACCCACAATAGGCTAGTGACAATACATATACAATGTAATATAAAGAAGAAAAACTTGCATATAAGAGAGGAAAGGGGAGAAAGTAGGAGAAATGAGATAGAAGACAAAGTTTTAATAAAAGAAAAGGAGGATATTGGACATTGTATGCTAAGAAATCTAACTCTGGCTAATTATAATCATGGAGAAAAGTTAGACAAAGTAAATTATGGGACGGGCAAATATAGTTTAGAACTATTAAAATATTATGTGTATATAATATGAAGTATGATATATATTTGGGTAATGGAAGATCATGAAGGGTACTAAATAAATAAATACATGAATAAGTGGGTAAATAAATGGATAGGTAAATAAGTAAATAGATATTTTAGAAAATAGATGAGCAATTAAGTGGATGAGAAAATGGAAGAAAGGATAAAGAAATGAGAAGAGAGAAAAGTCAGGAGAGAGATCTCCTTACCCGGAAAAAGAAGGTAGGAATGGGACCTGAGGGGAAAGGAAGATAGAGGGAAAAAACAGACAAGTCGATAAGAGGGAAATATTTAAGGATCTCATAGAAAAGGAGTCCATACATGTTGAAATATTTCTTCTTGGTCTTGTAATTTATATAGTATATGCTCATGTGATGCTGTCTGGATCATCGCAGCCATCCTGTCCTCCTTAGAGGGGGGACTAGGTGATTGCCACAATCTTAAAATACCAATTTTAGCAGTGGAAAGTGCAGTATGTAAGAGTCGGCACTGAGGACGCGTGATGTCATATGAACTCCCAAGATCATGCAATAAGACAGTGGAGGAGGTAAGAGGGAGTTTAAGAGGAATAGTTTCCTTTATTGTAACTCCTACTTGTGTCCAGAAATGTTGTATAGAGGGACACTCGCAGTGTATATGGAGAAGGTCACAATTAAATCCAGAACATCTCCAACACTTAGAGTGTGGTAATAATCCTGCTTGTTGCAATTTTGATGGTGTCCAGTACCAGTCATGTAGAGTTTTAAAAAGGCAAAATTTCAAGCGTGCTTCACGAGTGCCCTTGTCCAGGGCATCCAGAATGTCCGGCCAGACATTTTCGTCTATAGAAATATGTAAGCGTTCTTGCCATTTCTCGTAAAGAACTTTAAGAAGTAGTTGTGAGTATAGATGGTTAGTTAGAGTACGATATAACCCCGACATTACTCCTTTATGTCTACCCCAAATGTGAAGATAATCTAATATCGGCGATGGTTCTAACGTCCAGGGGGAAGGATCAAGACATCTCCTCAGGCAGTGCTGTAGCTGTAAATGTCGTGAAGCCTGATGTAAAGGAAGGTCAAATTCTTCACGAAGAGGATTAAAGGATTTCAGTTCACCATTTATTATAATCTGATCTAATGTCTGGATTCCTTTCAAACTCCAATTAGTCCAGTAGAGTGCCTGACCATTAATTCGAATACTTTCATTACCCCATAATAGAGCTTTAGAGTGTAAACGATGGGCAACTCTTAAAAGGCGATGTGCTCTTTGCCATGCTTGGTATGTTGATAATGTCAAATAAAGTTGGTAGGGAGTGGGAGAGATCCTTAAGGGTGAGAAGGATATCATCAGAATATAAATATAGCTTTAATACTCCTCCCGCTATAGGTATACCCCAAATCTGCGATGAGTGGCGAATGAATGAGGCAAGGGGTTCCATCGCTAATAAGAAAAAAAGAGGGGATAGTGGACAACCTTGATGGGTACCTCTTTGGATTAGAAAGGAGTCAGAAAGAAAACCTCCACAATTGCCCTGGGGCTATCATATAATAAACGGACCTTGGAGATAAACTGATCCCCTAAGCCAAAGCGTTTCATGGTGGCAAAAAAGATAAACCCAAACAATACGGTCAAACGCTTTTTCTGCGTCCAAGGAAAGAGCAATCGCATCCTCCGTCACTTCTTTTGCAGACCATAAAGTATGAGCTAATGATCGGAGATGATTTCTAGAGGAACGACCTGGGACAAAGCCAACCTGTGAATGGTGTATTAGAGAGGGGATAACTTTACGTAATCGTGACGCTAAAATACTTGCCAAGATTTTAACATCACCGTTTATCAAGGATATGGGGCGGTAGCTACCACATACGAGCAGATCCCTGCCCGGCTTGGGGATGACTGCAATCAATGCTTTATTAGAAATAGGACCAAGAGAAGATGTCTGAACAGCTTCATGAAAAGCAGAATGAAGAGTGTTAATTGTTTCTCTCCCTGACCATTTATAATATTCCGCAGGGAACCCATCTTCACCAGGGGATTTGTGATAAGGTAATTTGGAGATAGCTGTAGCTACTTCATCCTTAGTAATGTCACCACCAAGTAAATCTCTACCCTCATCTGTGAGACATGGAAGATCAATTTCGCGAGATATCCAGCTATTTGATCTTCAGTTGCTGGGTTCTCAGGAGTGTAAAGT
This sequence comes from Calotriton arnoldi, assembly GCA_963921515.1. Classification (NCBI taxonomy): domain Eukaryota; kingdom Metazoa; phylum Chordata; class Amphibia; order Caudata; family Salamandridae; genus Calotriton; species Calotriton arnoldi. Next base: position 5,705,978 of record CAWUFW010000013.1, on the reverse strand, counting down.
TTTTTATAAAAGGATGCAAAAGTATTTAAATTTCTTGTGGTTTGGTGAGAATCTCACCAGATTCTGTTCGTATTGCAGATATAGCCATGGAAGCTTCACGTTGTTTCAACTGAGCTGCGAGCAGTCGACCTGCTTTCTCCCCTTGTTGATAGTGTCTACCTTTTAGACGTTGAAGAGCATACTCTGCTTTTGAAGAGTAAAGATTATTAAGTGCCATTTTAGCAAACTCTAGGCTTTTGCGATTGGTCACAGTAGGACGAGAAGTATATAGACGAGTAAGAGAAACAATTTGAGCTTTAAGTTCAGTACGACGTAGGGATGCCGATTTATTGGCCATAGCTGCATCTCTCATTAGTTGTCCGCGAATAGTTGCTTTCGCAGCCACCCAAATGGTTCTACAAAAGGTAACTGAGGATTTGTTATTGATTAGATATTCAGAAAGGTGAGAACGTAGTTGAGTTTTACCCTGAGGCGAACAGTATTTTTGAATGTTCATACGCCATGGTTTTCGACCTGGAGAGGTTAAACCTACTTCCAGATCAAGAAGAACTGGGGAATGATCAGAAACAACTGCTTCTAGAATGTTGGATTCATTAGTGATTGCAACTAATGAATGGGAAATAAGAAAATAGTTTATTCTAGATTGTGTGCCATGGGTAGATGACAGAAAGGTATACTCTTGATCTGAGGGATGACAGAGGCACCAGTGATCTACTAGACCATGGTCTGTTGTTATATCGCCCAATAAGGCTCGGTCATCAACATTACATCTGTCTAAGGGGCCTGTTCTATCTAAAATCACGTCACGGGTCAGATTCCAGTCACCACCAATGATATAGTTGGATGCTCCAATCTCCACGAGTAAGAGGTTCAGATTGAGAAAATAGGAGCGTTTAGCACCTGTTGGTGCGTATACTGAACCAATACAGAAGGTCCTGTCTAAGATTTTAAACTTAGCAAAGACATACCTGCCTTCTGGGTCGATCCAAGTTTTGACAGTTGTTATAAGTAGGGATTTGTGTAAAAGGATGGCCACACAACATTTCCGTGGTTGGTTCTTATCAGAAGGTGATTGTGTTGTTAATCCGCAATGAATAACTTTACCCACCCAGACACGCAGTAATTTAGATGATTCCAGAGCATCTAAATGGGTCTCTTGTAAAAGAGCAATATCAGTTTTTTTCATTTTAAGATAAGAGAGTACTTTTTTGAGTTTTATAAAGTGCGTAAGGCCATTAACATTCCACGAAATTACGCTTAATGGTCGAGAAAAAGAGTATGTGTTCATTGCTATATGCGCGTTGGAAGTATAAAGATGCTAAATGAAAAGAAAAAACAATATTAGGGATAAGAGCTAAGTGAACTTTAATGGATGCAAGACCCGATTTTGCCAGGTGCAGAAGGTACAGGAGGATTTCTTCTAGTGTAGATGAAAGTGGATGTACATTAGCACCTTGGCACCAGGTGCAAAATCACTTCCATTTGAGGCAATAAGTCTTATTTGTACTGCCTGCGCGAGCTCTGGCTAAGATGTCCTGTATTCCGGTAGAATTTTTAGATGCGCAAATTTGTTGAATTTAGGAGTCATGCAGACAAGTGTAGTGATTTGGGATCTAGATGTAGTACTTGGCCTTGGCTCATTTTCAGTAGAGACGGTAGTGGCTTCAGCCGAATGTGATGTCTCTCTGAGAGGAGGAGTAACTCAGTGAACCGATGTTGGCGTGGCCATGCTGGAGCTATGAGAATGATCCAGCATGGTTTGGCTTTCATCTTCATGAGGACTTTTGGGAGAAGAGGAATCGGAGGAAAGGCATGTGCAAAGATTCTGGACCATACAATCTAAAACACATTCTCCCATGATCCTGGTTGTGGATGCCAGCTTGCGTATGACCGGCATTTCCAGATCTGGGATGTTGCAAAGAGGTCCAGATTCGGTTTGCCCCACTGGTGAAAATTGTTCTACAGGATCTTCTGATCCATTTCCCACTTGTGGCAAGTGGTTCTCATTCTGCTGAGAGTGTCCGCTATGGTATTCTGCTTCCCCGGAACATGATCCGCTCGTAGTGCACTTTGTGATGGATCGACCATTCCCAGATAATTTGTGCTTCTTGGGATAGCAGGTGAGATTTTGAGCCACCCCGCTTGTTGATGTAGTGCATTGTGGTAGCATTGGCTGTGCGGATAAGCACTGCAGAGTTTCTTATTCTGGGGAGAAAAGCTTGCAAGGCTAGATGCACTGCCTTGAATTCGAGCAGATTGATGTCGAGAGGTAGCTGAGAAGGTTGCCATTTGCCAGTGACTTGTAGATCTTGGAGATGAGCTCCCCAACCCTCTAGGGAAGTGTCAGTGGTGATAACCAAAGGAGAAGCCTGAGTTAGAAAAGATAGACCAATTGACAGACAGATGTATTGGCCGTGTCCACTAGGACAAGGCATTGATCATGCCCGGAGTGACTTGGATGAGGTAATCGAAAGATCCTGTAGCTTGTATCCACTGTCCATCCAATTCCTCTTGCAGCCGACCCATGCACAGATGGCCCTAGGAATGCAAGAGGACATCATCCCTAAGAGGGACTGGTAGAGGTGAATGGAACGTGACTTTTTTCTTTGTACCAACTTTGCTAGGGTTAGCAGTTTTAGTTGTCCTTCTGGTGTGGGGTATGTTTTGTTGGGCATTGTATCTAGCGTAGCCCCCCCAAAATTGTATTCTTTGTGATGGTTGAAGAATTGACTTCTGTAGATTCAGTGTGAGGCACAGCTTGCTGAAGAGGCTCATGCAGGCAGTTGTTGACGTATGTGCAGCCTGGCAGGAAGGTGTTGACTAACCAGTCATTGAGATAAGGAAACACTTGGTGTTTCTTTTGTCTCAGAAAAGCTGCTTGTTGAACAAGGCCCTTCTTAGGGGACTTCCCTAAAACGTTTTGCTTTTTCCTCCTGGTTTCTGCTGACTCTCTTTGCATGACCTTAGGACTCTGGGCACTTTCCCACTGTACTGCAGTGGGAAAGCGCGCCCGCCCTCCCTACACATGCCAGGAAGGTGAGCTTACATGGTTGGTTTAGGTGCTGTACCTATGAGTGCCCTGTAAAAGGTACACCATATACCCGGGGTGGGTACGGCACTGGCTAGTAGTGGGACACAGCACTGAGTGTGCCACCCACCAGACTAGCCTGTCCAACATGTATCAGGCCTGCCATTGCAGGCCTGTGGGGGTGCAGTGGCGCTTGTGCTTAGGTTGGCATTTCTCACTTATTAGCTGCACCTGAGTCGGCCTTCCACTACCACTAGAGCACCCCTGAGGGGCGGAACAGGTGGTAAGCGAAAGGCAGGGGATGTAGACATGGGTGTTCCATGCCCAGATAGTGAAGAACCCTCATGTGGGTTTTCCCTGCCTAGGAGGTCCCTCTTCCCATGGGACAACCCCGGGGTGTTGCTGATTCTCTTTTAGTGGCCTTAGGGCTCTGGTCACTTTCCCACTGTAAATGTATTGTGACAGTGCGCACGTGCCCTTCCTGCACGCGTTAGGGAGTGGTGTTGATGTTTCTTAAATATGTCACAAGCCAGCCACTGCAGACCTGTGTGTGCGCACTTGCACTATGGTGTTTCTAAACATGTGCCTGGCCTGCCACTGCAGGCCTGTGTGCACACACTTGCATGTGTGATGTTTCTTAAACATGGGTCAGGTCTACCATTGCAGGCCTGTGTGTGCACACTTGCACTTATGGTGCTTTTAATCTTTTGTAAATTTCTTTATTGAGTTTTTCAAGTTAACAACAAACAAAGACGTTTGCACATCATCCAGGAGAGAGAGAAAGAGACATAAGCACATCACCAACATGCTAGGTAGATAACATCCCATAATCAACTAATCATCCCAGGTATGAGTGAGTTTGAAGACCATAAAAATGTTGATCTAGGAGCATGCCTGTACACATCTCATAAGGTATTAGACAGGCTAGTACATACAGTGAGGGGGGCCCTACTCAGCAGTGTCTGGTTCTATGGACAGTAGGTAGGCATGAAAGAGTAGTCAAATATCCTTAGGCGCAAGGCGAGGGGTTGGAGGCGTGCATAATCTTTGCTCACCCTCTCACAACGGCTCATGCTCCCAAGCCAGTCCGAGGCAGCAGGCGGGCGGGCGCTTCCCCAATGCAGCGGTATCTCCAGCTTACCCAGTAGTAATGCCAAGGATACCAGACGGCGATTAGAGCGTGTTATATTTTGAGTGTAGCCTAGCAGTGCCATTAGAGGGTCAGGTGTTAACTCAATATCTGTCATGGCAGAGATATGTTCAAACACTGCTAGCCAATATGCGCGTACAACCGGGCATGTCCAGGTGAAATGTGCAAATTCCGCTTCCACGCCCCGGCACTTCATGCAGTTATCGGGTCTGGTGTCATCAAATGTTGCAATATATGATGGCGATAAGTAGTAGTGGTGCAGAAATTTAAAATGCAATAGTTTATGTTGCTGGCTGATTGATATACGCTGAGTTTGTGTGCAACAGCATGTTCACATTTTGTCCGTGATCGTCACCCCTAGCTCCGTTGCACAAGTCTCCCGCACCCGTGCAGTAGTGTCTGGTTTTAGAGCGATACATGCTCGGTACAGTCTGGAAATCACGCTCTCTACGGTGCTTCTAAATATGTGTCAAGCCGGCCATTGCAGGCCAGTGGGTGCACACTTGAACCTATGGTACTTTAAGCATGTGTCCAGACTACCATTGCAGGCCAGTGGGTGCGAAATTTGCACTTATGCTCAGGTTGGCCTTTCTAAATCACTAGTCAATCCTAAGGGGACCTTTCACTACCACTAGGGCACCCCTGGGGTAAGTCTTAAGGGGTGAAGCAAGTGGTAGGTGAAAGGCAGGGCAGGGGACATGTGTGTTCCCTGCGCAGGTAGTGAATAATACCCATGTGTGTTTTCCCTACCTATGAGGATTGCTCTTCCCATAGGTTAACATGGGGGAATGATTGAAATTACTTCAGGCTGCAATAATGGATTGCAGTGGAGCAGCCTCATAATGTTTCCTATCATTGGATTCACAATGCAAACCCTCTCCTGTGGTAAAGGTGGATTTGTCATTAATAGCTTAGAAATGCTACTTCTAGAAAATTGGCATTTCTCTGCTCTAAAACTTTTTATGTGCCTTTTAGTTTAACTCGAGTCCACACTGGAGACTGGGGGAGCACATCTGGGCATTCCCTATTGACAGCTATAAACATTAGGCATTCAAATGGAACAACAGACCTCTGCCATTTGAGGGCCTGGCTGGATAGATTAGAGGAAGAGGTTTTGACACCTGGCCTTTGGAGCCAGATCATGGCCCCACTAAAGATTAAGATCTGCATTCAACAGCCTCATGGCAGACAGGACTGAAATTTAGGGGAGACATCTGTGGTTCGAAGGGAAACCCTCTGAACCACCCCCAACTTCAAAGGCACACTACAGTATAACTACTGGCGCCATACTTCAGCAGGGCAAAGAGTGCCTGGAACTGCGTGGCGCACACTGCTAGAGGAATCTGTTGTGCACAAGGAGGATTGCTGCCATTGGAAGGGACCGCATACCCTTCCTGAATAGTAGCTGGCCTGGGCTGACTACCAGCTGCAGTGTGACACCCTGCAGGGTGTTCTCCAAGGGCTTGTTGGCCTGCCCCCTGTTCTCTTGTGGAGGTCTCAGGCACATCAAAGACCTCCCAGGAGGGACCCACACCGTCTACTTGTGACAACTGGAGTACGGTGCCCTCTTAAGTGCCCACATCATTACCAAATGGTAGCGCGATGTGAGTGTGAAACTAAGAATTGTGCCTGGAGACCGGATTGTCTTGTGCGTAGCCCCAGAAGTCTTGCCCGCATCTTAGGCCTGTGGCCCTTCATCGTGAGGACCCAAACACGCATAAGCTTCTTGTTGGCAGTCAGCAGATTCACCGGTTGCGGGATTCAGCATAGCCCACTTCATCGATCGTGCCGCATCTCTCTCGTACGACACGCCAACTGCATGCTCATTGCATGCGGTGTCCAATTCACAGGTTGCAACCCTCGGAGGTGAGGGCATAACCATAGTGGTGCCCCATTCTACCTCGTGTGGCATTGCTGAACTTGCATCTGTGTGTGTGACTGGAATTGCCTGGTACGACAAGTATCAATGTGCACCAGGCATTGTGCCTCATTTCGAGGGAGGCTCAGACTTTGCAACTCTTCACTGAATGTGACCGGATTGCCTGGTGCGACCCATATCAAAACGAGCCAGAAGTTGTGCCTCATTTCCAGGGAGGTACGGAATTTGCAACTCTTCGTTGTGTGTGACTAGTACTGTCTGGTACGACTCAGAGCAACGCGCACCAGACGTTATGCCTCATTTCCAGGAAGGTACTGAGTTTGCAACTCTGCATTGTGTGAGACTGGAATTGTCTGGGGCAACTCATATCACCGCACACCAGACATTGTGCCTGGATTGCCTGGGTGCGACTCTGATCGACGTGTGCCTGACAGGGTGCCTCTTTCTTCCAAAAGGCTTCCCTGCTTCATTCCCAAGTCATCGATTGTTCCTTTTGGGCCCTCAGAGTGGTAGATCAACTGCCCTCTCCTCACCTGGTCCCCCACGACATCGTGTTGCCAAGTAGTATTGCTCGGAGCGGGCCTGGGTAGTGAGAGTGATTGAATGGGCTGAAGGAATACTTCTGAAAGCGATCGTAAGTGGGTCAAGTGACTGCATGAACCCCCCGTGCTTCACAGAACTGGGCTGGTGCCGGAAGGCACATTGTGGAACCTTATTGAGTGACTGACTACCACTCTAGGCCTGCTTCTGCTCCGCATCCAGTGGGTGAACTTCCCCAATTGCGGTCAAACCCCCATTTGACGACTACCCCCTAATTAGTCCTGCTACTAGCCCCCATCTTCTTCCCTGGGACCTTGTGTAAGTATGACTTCAGCTGCGATCGGCCTAGTATTGGGCGGAGGGCTGGTAATCTCCACCCCGTGGGTGTAGGGTAGACGGGGTGAGGTGGAGGGTGAAGGGAGGCTTGGGCCACAGGGTCTGCAGTGTGCTATCCACTGACCTGCCGGATATGATTTGCACATTACGGTGCTATGTGCGTATGTGTGTGAGTGCGTTCCATACCGACCTGCCTGATATCTGTTGCACTGCTTATCAGTGCTGGGTGAGTGTGTGTGGGAGTGACTGCCTGCGGACCGGCCGGGATTCATTACGCTGCCCAGCGGTGATGCTTTACACATTGATTCCTTGCCAAAAGTATACAATGTTTGACATTTATTTTACCGTGCGGCCTTGGCCCATGGTGCTGATTAAGTGTTGTAATTCTTTGTATGTACATATTTTTGATATCGTTGTGATCTGGGGTGCACCCTATAACTGTGTGATATTGAATTATAACGATTGCCATGGTGGGCCTAGGTTTGACAACGTTTTGCACCGCATAAGGGTGCTGGGGGGTAAAGTAGGATCTTTCCCAAGTGTGCATACTACTAATGTCATTTTAACGTGGTTGGGCCTAGTACTACTAGTAATATTTCTAAGTGTGATTTATACCCACAAATACATGATGTTCATGTTGTGTTAATTAATGTCTGTGTTGAATAAAAACTTTATTTACATACACCAAATGTGAAGTCTCTTTTGTGAAGCTTAGTGTATTTATTGTGGCAGAGTGCTGTGCCAATGCTTTACACATTGCCTCTGTGATAATCCTGACTGCTCAGTGCCAAGCTACCCAAGGGTGAGTGCAGGTTATACAGTGAGTATAATCACATACCTCTAATGGGAGTGGTAGGTTCTACCTGCTGGGGCATCGACTCAGCCAACCAGAAAGTGCCAGTTCCAATACTGCTACAGGTGCCAAGCACTTCGTGAAGTTGCAAGGGGTGGATTTCAGGCCAAAGGGGACAACCTTGAACTGGTAATGGCTGTTGGCTACCATAAATCTTATAACATTTCTGTGTTTTGGGTGGATGGGGACATGAAAATGTGCATCTTGGAGATCGAAGGTTGACATAAAGTCTCCTTGGTCTATAAGCTGCAGTATATCCTGCAGTGTTACCATGCGGAACAACTGCTTCCTGAGATAGGTGATCAGGTTTCTCAAGCCCAGATCAGTCGCCCCTCCTTTAACTTCTTTCAGACCAATAAGAAACAGGAATAGAAACCTTTCCCTTTCTGAGCTCCAGGAACTCACTCTATAGCTCCTTTTCCGAGCATGGTTCTGACCTCCAACCTGAGGAGTTGCAGATGTTTTTGTGTGGAGTTTTGGGGCAGGGTTGACTGCAGTTTTTGGATGAATTCTAATGTATGGTCAAATATTATCACCCATTGATCAGTTGTGATTTCCTGCCAGTGTTGAAGGTGATTGGTTATCCTCCCTTCGAGGCAAGGTGCAAGAAGCAGGGGAATAGCCGGTGCCTGTTATTTCTCATTGACGAAGGCCGGTATCTTTTCTTTGCTGTCCCAATTTTCCTCTTGGAAGTGGTCTAGTATAGGCCGCTTGTGGCAGTTGTCTTTGTTGGTATTGGGGACGAAATTGGTGGGAAGTCACTGTATACGCTAGGTAGCAACATTGGTGGTAGCCTCCTCTTTAGGAGGGTTGTCCTCTTCCCCTTGCACCTCGAAAAGGCATTTTCCTGTTGTGCAGTTTTCCCAATGATTTAACCATGTCAGTGTTTGTTTTGATGGCCTGGAGGGCGTCATCAACATGTTTGCTGAAAAGGGCTTCGCCACCGCGAGCAAGGTCTAAGATCTTACTTTGAACCTCCGGCCTAAAGGAGTTGGCCTTGAGCCAGCCCTGTCTCCTTAAAATCGCCGCTCCTGCTAGTTGTCAAAAACCAGTATCATTTTCCATGGTGCACTCCATGATTTCAGATTAAGTGCGCTCACTTTCCTGCAAGACCTTTTGGCTTCAGCCCTTACATCATTGGGCAGTTTGTCGATATATGGGGCGATATCCAACCACATCTAGCGATCGATCTCCCAAGAACACCCAGAGTTTGCCACCCGCACTGTAAGCGCTGACATTGAGGAAAAATGTCTTCCGATGTTATCAAGGCACCTACCCTCTTTCTCCGGAGGTACTGAAATAGTTGTTAAAGGGTTTTTGAACGACACTGGGCCGCCTGTGTAATCACAGAATTGGGTTTGGGATGCCCAGTGAGACATGCAGGAGAGTCTTTCGGGGCTTTGTATTTCTTATCCAAGCATGGAAATACAGGGGCTTATTTATAAGCCCCTTGCGCCTCCGGTGCATCACTTTTTGTGACATTCCATGGCGCAGGAGTCTGCTCCATATTTACCAGGCAGCACTAAGCCACTTTTTTTGGCTTAATTCTGCCTTGTAAATATCGTTCCATATAAAGCAGTTTTCTGCTTTAAAGGGGCGTGCAATGGGTGTTGCTGGGGGCCTTCCCAGCAACAGCCATGGCTTTTTGACACTGCCCCAGATTTACGAGAAATCGTAACTCTGAGGCAGGGGCAAAAACTTACGCCTCCCCAGGCGTAAGGGAGGCAAAACGAGGAGAAATATTTTATTTCTCTTCGTTTTTCCTTTTTCTATGTGTGCTGCATTCTACAGCACACATAGAAAGAGGAAAACCCCTCTTGTGATTGCTTTTGTGCAGGAAGGTTTCACTTCCTGTACAAAAACAATCATCCACTGCAAAGCAGGCACCCTTGCACCATGGTGCAAAGGTGCCTGTGTTGGCGCATGGCAGCTCATTGTGCGCCAGTGCAGGGGAAAAGGACAGGAATGCGCTATATCTGATAGATACGGCACATTCCTGCCCTATTCTTTTGCCGTAGGGCAGCGCACCAGGAAGGCCTGTGGCACTGCCCTACGGCAAAAACTCATAAATGAGGCCCACAGCAGCTACAGTGGGTGGATTTTTCATTGTTTTTATGCCCTCACCCCAGATGTAGCAGACAATGGGCATAGCCCGGATTCTCTTGTCTGTCTGTTTTGTAGGCATGGAAAGTTTAAATCTCCATGCTGCCCTTTCTAGAAGGTTATGGAAGCCCCCAGAAGGTGAATCTGCAGGAGGCAGAGTTGGAGATGATGGCACTGGCAGAAGATAGTCATCCCACTCATTATGTGCTTTACGAAGCTCACCCTCCTCTCTGTCATCATCTGAAGAAGTGGGATCCTGGAGGGGAATGGTTTGTGGAGTATGCCTCATAGATGAAGGTAGAAGTAATGGCAGTTGAGTTTGAGAGGTTGATGACTGCATAGGTGGAGACTTTGCAGATGGAGGAGTCTGCCTAGTTGAAGGCGACGTTGGTGGAAATGCTTTCGGTAGTTTAGTATAATAAACTGTAGGTCAGATACTAGCGATGAAGGAAGATATACTATATCCTCTTGATATTGCTGCTGGAATTGTTCTTGAGGAGGGTAATATTCCTGGTCATAATATATGTCTTCGTCATCATCCTGCTGATATTTGACGTGCAGCTCTGATGGACTGTGCGCAATGCCAAAGGGACCTTCATCATCCTAATCATTCTCATCCAAGAGGTGGGTAGGCAGAAAAGGTGACACCTTACTGGGTGATGTATGCGCTGAAGTGACTTGTTTAGACTTCCCTTGATTTTGATTATTTTCTTTAGATTTTTCTCATGTCGAAAAGGTCATCATGAGGTTGTCCTCGAGGTCGTCGACAGTGGCTTCAATGACGATGTCATTGAGGCGATTTCGTCATTGACAGGAGTGTCATCATCGCCGACGAGTCCGGAATTATCTTCAGCATCAACTGTATGGGAACTTAATTCCCCGACTAGGAAGTTGTCGCCGAGGAGGACGTGGCTGTAGATAGTGTGGTTACCGTTTTCGACGTCGTAGACGTTGCAGTGGTTGTCTTTGTCGTCGACTGCATCAACAATGATTTTGTCATCGACTGTGAAAAACTCATCGATGATCTCTAAAGGAAAGTAGGAACTGCTTTCATGGTCATCCCCACTTTTTGCTGGTGTAATTATGTTTTTCTCACTAGTCTGACTGAGATCCTGCTAATTAGGAACCCAGTCTCAGTGCTTCTTCCCAAAATTGGACATGGTGAGTACTTAGGTACACCCCAGATTGGCTACTGATGTACCCTTGTAAGTCGCCAGTATATGGTACTAAGGTACCCAGGGCATAGGTACACCAGGGGTCTCCCATGGGCTGAAGCATGTATTATGCCACCCATGGGAGACCACTCAAATTGTGACTGCAGTCCTGCCATTGCAGGATGTGTAAGCTGGTGCTAGCACCACTTACGACAGATATAAGTTTCCTTATATCTGAGGTCACTGCACTAAAAACCTATAAGCCACCCCTAAGGCAGGCCTTTCAACCCTGAAGGCAGGGTTATAAGTGTGAGGGTGCCCCTGCATGTGCAGGACACCCCTACAACCCTCGGAGTCCATTCTCCCATGTTGTAAGTTTATCAGCCATTACAATACATAGAGTGGCAATGCGCCATTACGCGATGGCTAACTCTAAACTGGCTGTAACAAACCCTGTTGTGATTGGTATCAAACATGTTGGAATCATGCCCCAACACGGTAAACGGTGTTGGAGATATGATTCCATTTACTGTAAAACTCCTCTGAGAGGCCCTCAGTGCTCCCAGTACTGTTATACCCCAAGCGTCATGCACTGTTAGTTGGAGCCCTTGAGAAAAGCGAGTGCCTGTTCTACAGAAATCAATAGCCCTTTTCAGAGAATCCCTTACTGGCTGAGAGAGGTGGAGTTTTGACACGCTCCCTTCATTTAAATACAGGGCAATCGAAGAAGCCGTTGCTTGGCTTTCGGATCCTGACCTGATTCCACGCCCCCCTCCTTCCGACCTAGCGTTTGACTCCTCGCTGCGTTGGTGCTATCCTGTGTCTCCCTCTCGAAGTATCGGCGACAAATTTACCGACTTCACTAGACCTCTGGCTCTCAGCATGACCCTGTTTCTTTACTGCTGATATTCCGACGCGCGACCGCGCTCGCTGGTGAACTGACTCGCAGCGGCGTTCTGACTCCCCGCTACCCTTCGCCGTTTATCCCCGTACAAACTCTCCCTGTTCGAATCCTTCCCGAGCAATTGACTCACGACCGCGTTCTATTTTCTTGTTTATACGCGGCCGCGTTTACTTTCAAATTCTGACGTCCGATGGATACATTGTATCAGACAACACACGCGCTGCGCTTTTGAATCACTTCCTTCACTTTCTTTTTTTTTTGACGCACTGCGCATAGTGGAATCCTTTGTTTCCGTGCATGCCTGGAGCCTGCTTGATGCAGTAATAGCCTAGGAATCTGTCAGCGCTAATTAGACAGGTTTCCGAGCTTCCACTCCTGTTTTCTTTTATTTGTTCCTTCCTGAATTTAACCCCGGCTGCCAGTGCGAGTAAAGAAGCATTTACCCGCACGTCTTGTATGCAGTTTGGATCCCCTACAAAGCATCCGGAGATGTCCAGCCGGTAAGGGATCACTTGGTTTCTGCGGAACAGGCACTGAGCAGACTTTTGTATACTTGGTATCATTACATGGGGGAGGGACATTTCTCATACTGTTTGTAATTATCTTCCTGTAGGTTACCGCTCATTTGTTTCCTGTTCCACCCTGACTCTGTGGGAACCGGCTGGGGGATTGAGACCTGGTTACGTCTTGGCATCTCATCCCCACATCTCCTTGGGTCAGTTTCAGGATATGAGAGTATGTGACATTTTTCATCTTGACACTGTCGTAGGGAGTGTGGGGGACCTATCTTCGCTCCTGTGGATTGAGCCTTGTACCAGGTTAGTGGCAACGGCAACAAGTACCAGTCTTCTAGACCCAGACAGCAAACTGTGGCTGCCGCTGACCAGAGACACGATTCTGCCCTCCTGCTGCTGAGCCAAGCTCGAGCAGGGGAAGGCAGGACAATAGGTTTCCTGTCACAGGGAGGTGTGACCACCTCCCAGACAGGACTTAGTGTATTGGGACAGGGTGGCGGCGCTTGCCAGCGCCACTAGACTGCTTTGAAGGGCACATTTGGTGCCCACCTTGCAAACTCCAGTTGGAACCAGTTCAGGGAGCCGTTGGCTTCCACTCTGGGGCGAAACTGGACAAAGGACATGGGAGTATCCTCCCCACTGTCCAGCCCCTCCTGTGGGAGGGACCCCTGAATCGTCCCAACCCTTTCTTTAGGGTACTTGAGGGCTTACCTGTGGGCGGTTCCTTAGATTCATCGTGGGAAAAGATTCAGATCTGAAACCACTTCATCTTCAACCGTCTGGGCACTTTGGACTTTGCTTTGGGAACCGAGACTGCAACTGGGAAGACTCCTGCTGCTCCTGGTCTCGTCGTCCTGCCAGTCTTCTGCGTCATCTGTGCCTGTGCTCCATACGGGTCTTTCTACAGGCCTGTGGACATCCAAGACACTCGAAGTAATCTCCCTTGAAGTGAAGGAGTCACTTCCCTGCATCTACAGGCACCGCAACAAAGCTGATCGGTCTGCTGTTCCTGAGCTCCTACGGACTCCGAAAGGTTCAGCAACACGGGTTATGGTTCTGCAACTCCCTCGAGGCCTGCACTGTCTTCACAGCAAGTTTGAAGCCTGTATCCTTAGTCTGAACCACTGTAGCAGTGTCATGGTGGTCTCTGGCAGACGGGTCACGTATATAAGGGGTGCACATAGCCAGCCCTTCACCCGTCTTCTACTGTGGAGCAACTGGGAAGCGTGTATGCTTGGAACACTACAACTCCAAGCAGCCCCTGGGATCGAGATGAGAAGAGACACCTACAAAGACTCACTAATCGAGGTCAGGATATAAGCCCCTCCTGAATACAGGTCAGGTGCTTGACAACCTGATTCCAGTGTTCGCCTGCCGCGCTGGGAGCTCCGATTTCTGGCATCTCCTGGATAAACTTACACCTTGGGGTTTCGAGCAGGTGCTTATCGCTCGTCTCCCTGTAACCGTTACCCGCGCTGGATTGTGTTTGCGCCTTCCTGGGTTGACGGATTCCGCATCGGACGCGCTGTTGTCCTTCAGCGCGTCCTGTTCTTCGTGGCGGCCTTCAGGCGCGCGGGTTCTTCTCCGAAGCTTGGCAAAGCAGTCGTGTCTGCCGTGCAGGGCTGCAACCAGGACATCCACAGAATCAACGCCGGGTGGCGCCCCGATTACTAGCTATTTCTATGGCCAAGTAATGGGAACTGTATGAGGACACAGAGGTGATGTGTCTTTCGTGTACCCTACCCTTGTGGATTTACCGACCGCTCCTGTGACGTAACAGGAACGCTCTTGGGGATATTGTGCGCAGAGGACCGAAGAGCCTTCCCTTCTGCGCTCTGGATATACCTTTTCCTTTTCCTGCATTTATTTCGGTACTTGACTTCTTGTACCTTGCTTCTCCTGGAGGAGTGCACAGCTCGTTGGACCTGGAAGTTCCCGCTGAGTTGTTCTGGGCATGCTGTGAGAAAGGTGGACGTGAGTACACCCAAACTAGAAGGGAGTGCTGTGTTATGACAGTATTATGTATGAGTGTTTGTCTTCTTACCTTCTGTTTCTTGTATTACACAAAGGTACTGTCGTGTATGGTCGGAGGGTCCCAGACACCTTAGCTGTACGCACCGTCCAAGAGGGTTTCCAGACAGCGCCTTTCAGAAACACATCGCCGCCTTTATTATTTTCTCCCATTCCCCTGTTCCCCGATTCATTTCCTTGCAAAGCAGTGATCATAGAAGCACTCTTCGGGAGGCAGCGAATAGGGGAGCAGAAGAACTAGCTTCTCATCACCCCGCTGGGCGTTTACGAAGGTCAGTGGTATCTCTGACTGATAGACCTGACAAGCAGTACCCTGTGCACGGCGTCGACTTGCCGTTGCCAAGGCTTGTTGACTCTCTTAACCAGAGATCTTCGGGCTCTAAGAAGCTCCAGCCTCAAGCATCTCTTGTGCCTAAGATCTTTGCCTGCACCGCATTCTCTGCACCATGGGCCTTCATCCTTTGGTGAGCTGCTCGAGGTCCTCTTGCGACTCCTGTGCCTTCACCCGTGGGTCCTCTTTGGCTCCAGTGGGCTCCCCTGCTTGCTCAGGGCCTGATCTGACTTACCTGCTTGCGGTGAGTCACTTGGACTGGTCCTGACACTGCACCTTTTTTGCATACTACGTTTGTTGCCGTTGCCAAGGCCTGTTGGTGCTCCCGACGGACACCGACCCCCCTGGATCTTGACATCCGACATGGGACGGATCATGAATGGCTCCTGGTCTTCCACAGAATCACCTGGTCCGCACAGCTGCAGCTCCAAGGTCACCATCAACTCTCCTGCATCTCCGATTTCGGTGGGCATTCGTCTCCTGTGCCTCCTGGTCACTCCTTAGTGGCGTAGACTCTGTCCCCTCTGCTTGCAGGTACCTCTCATCTTGAATCCACCTTTGGGTTCCCCCGGACTCTTTCACCTTCTTTGCCAGCGGCATCTTCACTGAAGTCCTCCATTGTGGTCTACAGCGATTTCCGGCATCACTTTTGCACCTATGAACCCAGCTTCCCTGGTGTAGGGATCCTGGTTCCCGGGGTATCCACGGGTGAGGTGACTCTCCAACCTTTCATCTCCAAGGGGTTTCTTCAGGGTCCTCTGGGAAGGGTACTTTTTCTTAAAAACTGCAACAGCGACTTACCCATTGACTTGTATTGACCACGCGGTCGTGCTCCCACTCTGCACACGACCTCCGTGGGGTTCCTGGGTACTTACCTTGGGTGGTTCATTCTCCCAGGTTGTAAGTGAGACAGCCATATGACATATAGAGGGGCACTGCATCATTACGCGGTGACCGTCTCGAAACTGGCTGCAACGAATCCTATCATGTTTGGTATCAAACATGTTGGAATCATACCTCCCACACCGTAAACCGTGTGGGAGGTATGATTCCATGCATGCACCGTAAAACTCGTTTAGGAGGCCCTCGGTGCTCCCGGTACCAGTCTTCCAGACCCGGACAGCAAGCCAGGGCTGCTGCCGGCCAGAGACACGTTTCTGCCCTCCTGCTGCTGAGCCAAACTCGGGCAGGGGAAGGCAGAAAATTAGGTATCCTGTCACAGGGAGGTGTGACCACCTCCCAGACAGGATTTACTCTATTGGGGCAGGGTGGGACCGCTTGCCAGCGCCACATAGTCTGTGTGCAGGGCACACTTGGTGTCCTCCATGCATAGTCCAATTCATACCAATTCAGGGAGCCGTTGGCTCCCGCTCTGGCGCAAAACTTGACAAAGGACAGGGGAGTATCCCCCCCTCGTCCAGCCCCTCCTTTGGGGGGGGAGCCCTGAATCATCCCAACCCTTTCCTTAGGGTATTTAAGGGCTTACCTGTGGGTGGGCCTCTAGATTCGTCGTGGGACAAGATTAATTTCAGACACCACTTCTTCTTCGACCGTCTAGGCAATCTGGACTTCGCTCTGGGCATCAAGGCTGCAACCGGGAAGACTCCTGCTGTTCCTGATCTCCTCGCCCTGCTCGTCTGCTGCAACATCCGTGCCTGTGCACCATACAGGAACCTTCCAAGGCCTGTGGGCATCCAAGACATCTGAAGGAATCTCCCTTGAAGTGAAGGAGTCACTTCCCTGCATCTGCAGGCACCGCAACTAAGCCGACCGGTCTGCTGATCCTGGGCTCCCACGGACTCCTTAGAATCGCAATAGCAACATACCCATTGAGTTGCATTAATCATGCAGTCGTGTTCCCACTCTGCAGACGGCCTCCGTGGGGCTCCTGGTTACTTACCTTGGGTGGTTCCTTGGGTCCCCCGCACTTCTATATCTTCTGGGTATTGTCTTGACTTGAGTCGTGGTTCGCATACCACTATTTTAGTATATGGTTTGGTCTCCCCATGGTGACCACTGTGTATTACGTGCTACTTACCTGTTTCTATTGAAAAGTATTGTGTGTGTTGTGTGCATCTCCGGCTAGGAGATACCTGTATGTGTTAGTGAGTGTTATATAATACATACATATTTTTATAAATACACCGTGTGGTTCTTTTTAACTTAATCTATACCTATAAGATTATGTTCTGGTAAAACAAGCTGCTTTACACTCCTTCTGGACTAAGCCTGAAGGCTGCTCTCCACAGCTACCAGTTAGAGAGCTTTCTAAGGTTGTCTAAGACCACTAAAATCACCATAAGGGTTGTCTGGATTGGTGCAGGGTGCCCACTTACATAAGTGTGCACTATATACCAAGCCAGCTTCTCACATTGGTGTGCAGCGGTTGGGATTCAAGCTTGCATTGTTTTACCAGATAATCTTGGTGTGGATTAACTGAAAACCCATCACTAATCCTAGGCACATATACTACAGATTAGAATAAGTAAGTTCTACTCAATTTAGGGTTGGGTAGTCAAGGGTCTAGCACAACCCTTTCTCCAACCTCAGAGAGTTTAGTTTTCACTAGGTTAGGTAGGTGCAACAACTCACTACATCTAGAACCATGTCTTTAGTAGGGGATGCTAGTGTACCCCAGTCTGCTAAGTACAGTGGTCTAAAGTTCCAGGAACTAAGGACCCTGCGTAGTCTTAGAAAGATAAAGACAGGTCGGAACCCCACCATTAAGCTGCTCTTAGAGCTGTAGCATTAGGATGATGGTCATCCTGTGAGGGCAGAAGAACAGGAAAGTATGGGTGGGGATACTCCTGAAGAGGGAGCATCAGGAGCTCTTCCTGATTATCTCAATTCTGAGTATGGACAGGAGGACTCCAATGAGTCCAACCTGCCAAACTCTGACGCCTCAGGGCATAGTGCAGATGGAACAGAGGAGACACCCTTTGTTCCTCCTGGGAGGGTGCAGAGTAGACTGAGGAGGTCTAGATCCTCCTCTAGGGAATCCAGTGCTTCAGGACATTCTATAGGGACCTCCATATCTAGTAAGAGGGACAGCTCTTTGGACAGGAAGTACCAACTGCTTGAACTTGTGAAAGCAAGGCTTACGCTCAGGAAAGATCAGTTGGCCCTTGACAAAGAGTCCCTAGAAGTCCAGAAAGCAAGGAAGAAATTGGAACTAAAGTCCCATGGTGGCAGCAACAGTGTCCCTAGAATCATGGAAACTTCTTTTGATAATAGGAACCTGAGCAGGATAGTCCCTCCTTACCAGGAGGGGGACAATATCCATAAATGGATCACTGCTTTGGAGAGGACCTGTATAGTTCAGAGGGTCCCTCAAGGGCAGTGGGCAGCTATCCTGTGGCTCTCTTTTGCTAACAAAGGTAGAGATAAGCTCCTCGCTGTTAGAGAAGAGGATGCTGACAATTACTCAGTACTGAAGACTGCCCTCATAGATGGGTTTGGCTTAACCAATGAACAGTACAGGATTAAGTTCAGAGACACCCAGAAAGCACAGGCCCAGGACTGGGTGGATTTTGTAGCCAGTGGCTTCATGGAAGTAAGGTACAGGACTATGAAGGATTGTACAATTTGATTATGAGGGAGCACATCCTTAATAACTGTCAGAATCAACTACTGCACCAGTACCTGGTGGACTCAGATTTGACTTCTCCCCTAGAATTGGGAAAGAAGGCAGACAAATGAGTCAGAACCAGGATCAAGCAGAAGAACCATGGTAATGGAGGTGACCAGAAGAAGCAAGATTCTTCTAAATCCCAGGATAAGGGTGGGGACCAGGGCAAAGATAAAAAAAAAGAGTCTTTTCAAGGCCCCCAAAGACCTGCATCTGGTAGTGAGTCCCAAAATTCCAAGAAAGGCAAGAAGAAACCTTGGTGCTATGTCTGTAAGGTAAAGACCCATTGGACAACGGATGCTGATTGTTCAAAGGCCAAGGAGACTACTACTACCACTGCCCCTAAAGCACCTGCGCCCCCTAGCACAGGTACAAGTGGTAGTACAGGATACAAGGGATTAGTGGGGTTAACCTTGGGTTCTGAGGTGGGTTCTAACTTAGTCAGAACTCCAGCTCAGGCTGTTTTAGTCTGTGATGGTGGCATAGATCTTGCCACCTTACTGGTAAGTCCCACTAACCTGGGCAAGTACAGACAACAGCCTTTAATTAATGGAAAACAGGCAATGGCCTACAGGGACACAGGGGCCAGTGTCACTATAGTGACAGAGAAACTTGTGTCTCCTGATCAGATCATACTTGGACAAGTGTACCAAGTGACCAATGATAGCAATGTCAGGACTGACAATTCCTTGGCAGTTGTGAATCTCAGCTGGGGAGGGGTAACTGGACCTAAAAAGGTTGTGGTATCTCCAGAGCTACCTGTAGATTGTTTGCTGGGCAATGATATAGAAACTTCAGCCTGGGCTGAAGTAGAGTTCAGGACTCATGCAGAAATGTTGGGCATCTCTGCTAGTGTGTTTGCTGTCACCAGGGCTCAGGCCAAACAGCTTACCACTGAACATGCTCTGGATCCTGGAAAAATGGGCCAGGTGCCTTCCGAGAGAAGGAGCAGGAAGGATAAGGCTTTATCCTCCTCACGGACTCAGAGTGAAGATCAGTCTCCTGAGGGAGAGGATCTTAGCCCCTGTGAAGGAACTGCCCCAGAGGAACTTGGGCCTGATGAGGCTGAGTTCTTGGAGATAGGGGGCCCTTCCAGGGCAGATTTGAGGAGCAGCAGACCTGCCCCTCTCTTGAACCCCTCAGACAGCAAGCTGCTGCTGAGGCAACAGGGACTATCAGTGGGTCCCATAGGATCTACTGGGAAGATGGACTTTTATACGCAGAGGGTAGAGACCCAAGCATGGTGCCACCAGGAGGTTGGTAATACCCCAGAAGTTTAGAGGTTTCCTGCTCTCCCTAGCACATGATATACCTCTGGCAGGACACTTAGGGCAAAGTAAGACTTGGGACACGCTTGTCCCTCACTTTCACTGGCCCCATATGTCTGAGGACACCAAGGCATTTTGTTGCTCCTGTGCCACTTGCCAAGCCAGTGGTAAGTCAGGTGGCATCACAAAGGCCCCCTTAATTCCACTTCCAGTGGTTGGGGTCCCCTTTGAAAGGATAGGGAATGACATTGTTGGTCCCTTGAACCCTCCAACTGCATCTGAGCACAGTTATATCCTAGTGGTGGTGGACCATGCCATTAGATACCCAGAGGCCATTCCCCTTAGAACCACGACAGCTCCTGTAGTGGCCAGGGCCCTCCTGGGAATCTTTTCCAGAGTGGGCTTCCCTAAGGAGGTCTTAACAGACAGAGGTACCAACTTCATGTCTGGTTACATTACTGCCATGTGGAAAGAGTGTGGAGTGAACTACAAGTTCACCACACTCTACCACCCACAGTGCAATGGGCTTGTTGAAAGATTCAACAAGACCCTCAGGGGTATGATCATGGGTTTCCCAGAAAAGCTTAGGCGAAAATGGGATGTCCTACTACCCTGCCTTCTCTCTGCGCCTACTGAGAGGTTCCTCAGAAGGGGGTCGGCTACAGCCCATTTGAACTTCTGTTTGGACATCCAGTTAGGGTCCATTGTGTCTAGTGAAGGAAGGTTGGGAGCAACCTCTCAAACCTCCTAAACAGGACATAGTGGACTATGTACTTGGCCTGCGTTCATGCATGGCTGAGTATATGAAGGCCAGCAAAAACCTGGAGGCCAGCCAAGAACTCCAAAAAGCTTGGCATGACCAAAAGACTGTCTTGACTGTTTACTAGCCAGTCCAGAAAGTGTGGGTGTTGGAGCCTGTGGCCCCAGCAGCTCTCCAAGACAAATGGAGAAGGCTCCACACTATATTTGTGCAAAAGGGTGAGGTCACCTACTTGGTGGACCTAGGTACTCCAAAAAGTCCCCATAGGGTACTTCATGTGAACCGCCTGAAACCTTTTGTTGACAGGGCTGACATGGGCTTGCTCATGGCAACTGATGAGGGACAGGAGGGAGAGAGTGACCCTCTCCCTGATCTCCTCTCTCAGAACC
The DNA here is from genome assembly GCA_963921515.1 of Calotriton arnoldi. Lineage (NCBI taxonomy): Eukaryota > Metazoa > Chordata > Amphibia > Caudata > Salamandridae > Calotriton > Calotriton arnoldi. The sequence goes on along the minus strand of CAWUFW010000013.1, from coordinate 5,685,109 downwards.
GTGATGATGGATCAGAAGTTGGAGTAGCCTTGGCAGGCAGCCTCACTGATGAACAGCAGACTGATTGCAGGAAAGTCCTCAACCAGTACAGGCATATGTTCTCCTTGACACCCAGTCAGACCACCTGGTGTACCCATGAAGTGGACACAGGTGAACCCTCAGATAACCCTTGGGCTAACCCAGTAGTCCTAGTACCCAAACCTCACACCAACGGTGGAAAACAAGAAATGAGATTTTGTGTGGACTACAGAGGTCTCAATGCAGTCACTAAGACTGATGCTCATCCAATTCCCAGGGCAGATGAACGTATAGATACTTTGGCCTCAGCCAGGTTTCTGAGTACATTTGACCTGACTGCTGGCTACTGGCAAATCAGACTAGCTGAGGATTCCAAGCCAAAAACAGCATTCTCAACCTCTAGTGGGCATTATCAATTTATTGTGATGCTCTTTGGTTTGAAGAATGCACCTGCCACATTACAGAGGTTGGTGAATAAAGTCCTAACAGGTTTAGAAGCCTATAGTGCAGCATATCTAGATGATATAGCTGTCTTTAGCTACACCTGGGAGGATCACCTGGTCCACCTCAAGAATGTCCTGGAGGCTCTGCAGAAAGCAGGCCTCACTATCAAGGCCACTAAGTGCCAGATAGGGCAGATCAAGGTTGTGTACTTGGGCCACCTGGTAGGTGGAGGCCAGGTTCAACCATTACAGAGCAAGATCGAGACCATAATGGAATGGATTGCTCCCACTACCCAGACTCAGGCCAGACCTTTCTTGGGCCTGACTGGGTATTACAGAAGATTTATGAAGGGATATGGGTCCATTGTGACTCCCCTGAATGATCTGACATCTAAGAAAATGCCGAAGAAAGTTCAGTGGACAGTAAGCAGTCAAAAGGCATTTGATGACCTCAGGCAGGCCATGTGCACTTGTCAGGATGTGTCAGCGGCACCAAAACAAGTAATACCACTAACCTTTAGTACCGCCAGCAGGGGCGACGGAGTGTAGAGATGTTCCCCTATTCCTCCTAGCACTACCCCACACAGAGTAGAGATACACTGCTATGTAAGGAAGCACCCCGGGGAATTGGGAAAAAGTGATAAAATAATAAACTCAGCTGCTGTGGTGGTATCTTCTTAAACCCTAAGTCTGGTCTATGACTCGGTATCTCTTCAGAAGTCACCCACAACGATAAACTGCAGATACAAGAACAGAGAGGGGTATTTAGAAGAAGCTCAGGAAGTGTCATTCATACCAGAACAATTGGATGCACTTATATTCAAATACTCACAATGTGAAAAGCAGCAATATTCAAAGAGAAGGGTTCAAGTATATATTCCCATAGAGACCACACTCTATGTGTCAAGGAACAGGAATACCTGGTTAAGGGTGCTCAGGAATTGTAGGGTTAAAGCCAAACCAATATAAGTCACGGAAAATGATGCCTTCCAGGAACTGTTAATAGAGTCAGCAAAGAGCACGAGGATGCTATTTTCAAGCACAGCGTAGGAGTTGAGAGGATGGAAATGCACTTCTCAATAATTTGCCCAGTTCCAGCACACAAAGCAATTAACTCGAAATCGCTGTTTTCAAGCACAGCGTAAATATGAAGCCATAGGCTACAAATGGGTTAAGTTATAAGCGTGGAAATTCAATAAACAAAAGTACAGTCTCGAGAGCGGGAGGAGCGCTCCAGCGCTTCCCTCCCGTTTTGTGCTTAAATACCTGAAATGTCCTGGTGTCAAAAAAGGCAAGACCTCTAACCTCCCGAGCAACTCAGCAGACACGCCGGGATGAGGAAAGGTCTTCGAAGGCAGGAAAGCTTGAACCGGCTGAAAACACTTCTCAGGAAACGCCGGGCCTTGAAAGGAGGTTTCCCTTCGTGACGGACTGAGATACAGCTGGGAAACAGCGTTTTACCAAGAGCTCCAGCGGGGAATACCTTCCGCTATCTGAAATGCTGTAAACGGCGAGATTGTCAAGCCCCGACACCAGGAAGGGGAGGGGCTTTCTAGCGGTGAAATCCAAGGCGGCGCCCAATCCGCCTTCCAGACAGGCGTCCCAAGGAATTCTGGGACTTGTAGTCCAGCGAGCGCCATCTGCTTGCTGGTGGCGCCATATACCCAACACACAAGACATCATTCGTTCGGGGGTAAGGAGTCCTTTGTGTAAGTGCAGAGAAACCCTTCATTCTTAGTGAATTTAGAATAATCGCGACAGCACTGCTCCCATCCTGCAAAGTCCTGACTACTCTAAAACGTTCATTGTCCAGACAGATGCATCTGAGTTAGGGGTAGGAGCTCTGTTATCACAACTTAATGCAGAGGGCCAGGATCAACCAGTAGATTTTATCAGCAGAAGGTTGACCCCCAGGGAGAAACGTTGGTCAGCCATTGAGAGGGTGGCCTTTGCTGTGGTCTGGCCCCTGGAGAAGCTGAGGCCAAACTTGTTTGGCACTCACTTCTTTGTTCAGACAGACCACAAGCCCCTCTTATGGCTTAAACAGATGAAGGGTGAAAACTCTAAACTTTTGAGTTGGTCCATTTCCCTACAGTTGATGGACTATTTAGTGGAACATAGACCTGGGAGTAACCATGCCAATGCAGATGGACTCTCCAGATATTTCCACTTAGAAAATGAAGACTCAACTGGGCAAGCTTAGTCTCATCTCCTTATGTTTGGGGGTGGTGAGTTGTGTAGGAAAGTAGGATATGCTTTTATGGTTACCTCCACTTTTTGCTTGATGTAATGCTGTTTCAGACTAGTCTGACTGGGATCCTGCTAATCAGGACCCCAGTCTCTCTGCTTTCTCCCTTAAATTGTTATGTTCAGTACTTAGGTACATCCCAGATTGGATACTAGGGTACCCTTATCAGTCCCTGCTATATTCCATATAGGTACCCTATATAGGAGCAGGTAACATTGCAACTTTTCACCTATATTCTTCCCTACATTACATACATAACGGTTCTTAAGCACTGACCTTTTACCTAGATATGACACTGGTGGAGAGGTGTGGTGCAGCGGCCAGGGCAGCTGACTTCGGAGCACAGGGTTCACAGTTCAATTCCCGGCTCCGGCGGCAGCTTAGCTCAGCACCATGTGACTCTGGGCAATAGCTCACGTAATTTCCACGACGGCCCCCAGCGCCTTGAGACCCGTAAGGGTGAGTAGCTGCGCTATATAAAAACGGACTTACTGCATTCAGAACGTGGGTTTTTCCCTGGTTCGATTCTCATACATTATGCATGAGGCTTCTTGGAAGCACAGCAGGACTAACAGTAGGATTACCATCTCCTGTATAATATCTCTGTATAAAGTTCAGGCCGAACGTCATCCTTTAGGCCGACACCGTAACACAGCAAGGTAAGACCCCTGGGGAGACCTATGGGTATATATACAGCACATCTTGCTTAGGAAGATAGAGGAGACCGTGACTTCCTGGCTGACACACTGACCAGAGACGCTGAGGTTCCTGCATGCAGACGCTCCAGCTAGCAGTGGTCTAACATCCCTCGCGGGGTGTCCAACTCGAGACCAGGACGGGGTCCCATATTCTCTCATTCTAAGGTAATGGGGTTGACTAGATCCTAGAGGGATTCTTGGCATAACACCTACACAGATGCTAGGTACATTTAGGTACATCTAGTTAGGGAGACATCGTAGGAGTACGCACTTTTTATCATGTGTCTTATGTACTTGTATATATTCATGATTTCTGCAAGATGGTAGAACTATACCATCCCTTTACTTTCGTAGTACTGCTAATCATATATCTCTGCTACTGTCTAATGGTTGTTACAGCTCATATATTCTACACTAGAATAAGAACAATAGTTACTTACCTGTAATCTGTGGTTCTCCAGTATTAGTATCTTTCATAGATTCACATGCTTGAATCATTCCCCGTCGTCGGAGTGGGAGTCCCACGGTACATAAAAATAGCAATATATATATATATATATATACCATATCCTAGGTAAATTAGAACCAGGAAGTAACGTAGCCAGAAATTAAAGGAAAAAATTCCTTCACCTTCATGACTCGTCCAAGTCATTATATATAGTCCAAAGTCCAGCCAATCAGGCGACAGTACCACCCAGAATGTTCTCCTCAGAGGCTCAGGCTCTCAGATTTTCCAGCACAAGTGTGATCCAGAAAGAAACAGAGCATAGCAAAAGAGCCTCTGAGGGGAGGTGGGCGGAGTTGCATGTGAATCTATGAAAGATACTAATACTGGAGAACCACAGATTACAGGTAAGTAACTATTGTTCTTCTCCAGTATTGGGGTATCTTTCATAGATTCACATGCTTGAATCAGAGTAGATAGCAGTGACTCCAGAACAATACTGCTGACATTATCAGCACAACATAAGCATATGCATAACACAGTCAAAGTGTAATCACAAACATATAGCTTATTGTTATATATGTATTCACATATCAAGATATATCTGTATAAATCCATAGTAAAACAATAGCAAGAGGTGGAGGGAAACAGAGGCTCACCTTAGTTAAAAAGATTACGAAGAACCGCCTGTCCCACGGACGTGTCTGCATCATTGGCAGCTTCCAAACAGTAGTGCCTTGTAAAGGTGTGCCTGTTGGACCACGTAGCAGCTCTGCAGATTTGATGAATCGGCACACCAGCAAAGAGAGCAGTAGAAGAAGAGATTGCTCTCGTAGAATGTGCCCTTGGAATTGTCTGTAAAGGTCTGCCTGCCAGCTGATGACAGAAACCAATCGCAGCAGAGATCCAACGGGCAATGGACTGTTTTGATATTGGGTGTCCTGTACGCATCTTTCCATAAGCTAAAAATAGCTGATCAGATTTCCGTATGGAAGATGTCCTTTGCAAATAGAATTTGAGACATCTTTTGAGATCAAGAGTATGTAAAGCCCTTTCCGCAGGTGATTGAGGATTGGGAAAAAAGTTTTTAAAATGACCGGTTCGTTGAGATGGAAGTCCGAAGGTACTTTGGGCATAAAAACGGGGTTAGTGCGTAACACTACGGAATCTCTTGTGAATTGAAGGTACGGCGGTTTTATAGTGAAGGCTTGAATGTCACTGACCCGCCTAGCCGACGTGAGGGCTAATAGTAAAGACACTTTCCATGAAAGAAACTTCAACTCTGTCCGATGAATAGGTTCAAAGGGGTGTCGCATAAGTTGCGATAGCACAACGTTAAGATGCCAGGCTGGAGGTGGATGGCGAATAGGTGGAAACATACGAAATAACCCCTTAAAGAACTGTCGAATGATCCTAGAGGAATAGAGAGAGTTGGAACCATCCTGTCTAAATCTTGAGATAGCTGCTAAGAATACTTTAAGCGTAGAATGTGCAAGGCCTGATCTTGCCAGATGCAGGAAGAAAGGTAAAATTTGTTCCGGCTTTGCATGTACTGGATGTATGTTGTTGGCTTGACACCACAGGCAAAATCGTTTCCATTTAAGCGTGTATGTCTTTATTGTGGAAGGCGCCCTAGCATTGGCCAGAACTTCTCTACAGTTAGAAGGAATATCTAAGTGGGCGAATTCAAGGTGCTCAGGCGCCAGGCTGCTAAGTGCAGGGATGCAGGATCCGGATGGCAGATCTGACCGTTCTGCATGGATAGAAGGTTCGGTATTGGTCTCAACTGAATGGGATGGCATTCGGAGAGAAGGAGTAGTTCGGTGAACCAGAATTGGCGAGGCCACCTGGGAGCTATGAGTATTAGGCGACAAGGTTCCTTCTTCATTTTCCAGAGAACCCTGGGAACCAACGGTATCGGTGGAAAAGCGTAGGCATAAATCTGCGACCAGTTCATCAAAAAGGCATTTCCGCATGATTCGTTGTGGAGACGCCAACTTGCGAAGAATTGGCATTTGCGGTTCAGACTGGTTGCGAACAAGTCCAGGTTGGGCTGACCCCACTCCTGAAAAATTCGATTCAACGTTGGCTGATGGAGCTCCCACTCGTGATTGGATGTTGTCAAGCGGCTGAGGGAATCCGCAAGAACGTTGGACACTCCCGGGACATGAACTGCTGTCAGGGTTATCTGATGTTTGATCGCACAATCCCACATTTCCTGGGCTTGTTGAGACAACAGTGCGGACCTTGTTCCTCCTTGTTTGTTCAAGTAATGCATACTTGTTGTGTTGTCCGTCCGTATCAACACAGATGCTCCGAGAATGATGGTGCGGAAAGACTTCAGGGCTAGGAAGATCGCCAGTAACTCCAACAGGTTGATATGACAAGTCTTTTGCTGAGCATCCCATCTTCCGCTTGCTGTCAGTCCCTGCAGATGGGCTCCCCATCCTTCTAGGGAGGCATCCGTGGTGATGACGAAGCTTGGAGGTTTCATGAGGAATGAGCAGCCTGCTGCTACATTTGTCTTTGAAGTCCACCATCGTAGAGTGTCCCTTATCTGTGAAGTGACGCGAATGAGATCGTCGAAGGATCCTGAGATTTGCAGCCACTGTTTGTTGATTTCCTCTTGCAAGGGTCTCATTCTGAAACGGCAATTGGGGATCATAGGAATGCAAGATGACAGCATCCCCAGAAGCGACTTGAACCGTCGAACTGAAACGTACTCTTTTGATCTTATTAGCTGTGCAAGATTGCAAAGTTTCGTTTGTCTTTCGGTTGAGACGCAGACTTTTGTTCGCAACGTGTTTAATGTGGCTCCCAAGAAGGTTCTCTCCTGCGATGGGAGGAGGTGCGATTTGTCGAAATTGATGGAGAGACCCAGAGATTGGAACAGGGATAGACATCTCTGAGTATGGACGTTTGCGCTGTTGAATGAACTCGCCTTGATAAGGCAGTCGTCCAAATAGGGAAAAATCTGGATTCCCTCCAGTCGAAGGTGTGCAGCCACCGGTGCTAAGACCTTGGTAAAGACCCGGGGTGCGGACCGTAGTCCGAAAGGGAGGACTTTGAACTGAAAGTCCCTGCCGGCCACTCTGAACCTCAAGAACCTTCTGTGTCTGGGTAGGATTGGCACATGAAAATAAGCATCTTGGAGGTCGAGGGTGGTCATGTAATCCCCTGCAGTAAGGAGAGGAAGAATCTCTTGCAGAGTTAGCATCCGGAATGACAATTTCTTGAGATATTTGTTGAGGGAGCGAAGATCTAAAATGGGACGCCATTCTCCCGATTTCTTTTTTATGAGAAAAAACCTGGAATAGAACCCCGTTCCTCTTTGCAGTCGAGGGACTACTTCGATGGCTCCCTTTCGCAGCATCAAATTTATTTGGGCAAACAGCTCTGAGAGGCGAGCTGGAGGTGGGCCCTTGGGGGAAAATTTGGAGGAAATTTTACGAATTCTAGAACGTGGCCTCTGGCCACAATGTCCAATACCCATTTGTCTGTTGTTATTTTCGACCAGTTTGAGTAATAACGGGAGATTCTTCCTCCAACTTGTACAGGGGTAAGTGGTCGAGCAGGTGGCAGGTGGCAGTTGTCACTGTTTTTTAGGGTTATCACGTCCTCGGAAAGTAGACTTCCTTCTATTTTGCGAGTAAGAGGTCGCTGGTTGTTGCCTGAATTGTTGTTGGCGCTGGGAAGAGAAGCGCTGATTGCTGTGATAGGGCTGATATTGGCTCTGTTGATTGTATCCTCCTCTAGTAGAGAAGGATCCACGCCCCTCGCACCCCGAAAGGGCGGTTTACGAAACTGAAGTGTTCCGAGAGAACTTGCTGTCTCAGTATCCTTTTTAATGGTCTGTAGGGCCTCATCCACATGGTTCCCAAAAGAGACTCGCCATCGAAAGGCATGTCCAATATCTTAGTCTGAACTTCCTGGCGAAAAGAAGTTGATTTTAACCAGCCTTGCCTCCGCAAGACCGCAGCACCTGCCATTTGTCGAAAACCTGTAGAGGCAACATCCACCGATGAGTCTATAATCTCAGCCGAGATTCGTTCCCCTTCTTGAAGGATCTTAAGCGCCTCTGATTTAGAAGGCTCAGTCAACATATTAATGTAGGGAGCAATGTCCGACCACATTTGCCTATCATAGCGTCCTAAGATAGCCAGTGAATTAGCTGCCCGAACTGTTGTCGCTGCCATAGTGGACACCTTCTTCCCAATAGCGTCCAAACGTCTACCGTCCCGATCTGGAGGGGCGGATAATGGAGAGGAGGGATTCCGCGATCGTCGCTGCGCTGCCTGCGCTATAACCGAATCTGCCTTTGGTTGACCGATCAAACATGCAGGCGAGTTGTCCGGAGCCTTGTACTTTTTATCAAGGCGGGGCATGACCGCAGGAATAGAGGCAGGAGCTTTCATAACTTTCAATCCCTCTTGCCAAATGAAGTCAATAATGGGAATGGATCGTATTTGTCTTCTTGGCTGATCCTTAAAATCATAGAGGAAGCAATCATCCTGCTTCGTTTCCATAGAAAGCAGAAAACGCTTAGTAGCTCTCTCCATAAGCAGGTGAAAACCTCCAACGTCAGCAGGAGGGGAGTCGACAGGAGCAGGAGTTAAAGGCGACGGAGTTTGTATCTGATACTCATCCCATTCTGAGAGTAAAGATCTGTCATCTAATTCTCCTTCCTCCCTATCGTCGTCAGAGGTGTGGGCGTCCTGAGAGTGATGCGACAGTACAGGAGAATGAGGCCTGGGTGATCTTAAAGTTGAAGAAGTTTGAGGCATAGGTGTGGGCGGCATAGAGGAAGCCGATTCTGATGGAGGAAAACGGCGATAGTAATCATCTAGCATGTATTGCAGATTGTTCAAAAGAGCCAAAGGCATTTGGGCCGTAGGCAGTGTATCTGAAGGTAAAGGAACCGTTTCCTGACAGACGTCATCCTCTGGATCCTCATCTTGATATTTAATGAGGAGCTCCGAAGGGCTCCTGGCGGTACGGAACATATCACCCTCTTCCGATTGGTCATCGTCATCATCAGAGGTTAGCAACTGGTCCGGCAGTCTAAGGTGAACCTTAGGAGGAGAAATTGTGAGCGGAGAGCGTACATTTAAAGAAGATGCACGTCTTTGTAATAAAGAAGACGCCGTTGTCACCGGAGGCAATGTAGACGGCGTAATCTCCACTGCAGGCGTCGACGAAGACCAGACCTGCAGAGCCGTGCATGATGCTAGTGGTAACGTCGACAAGGAAACCGTTGACGAAGTAGTCGTCGACGGTGTAGGCGTCGACGGAAGCATCGTCGACGGGACGGACTTCGTCGACGGGACGGACTTCGTCGACGGGACCTTCGTCGACGGGACGGACTTCGTCGACGGGACGGACTTCGTCGACGGGACCTTCGTCGACGGTACCTTCGTCGACGACGACACTCCTTTAGTCTTCGTCGTCGGAGCATCGACGGTAGATACTAACACCTTCGTCGACGGAACTGGTCTGACTGAGACGGATACCAGCGTCGACGGCGAAGACGCCGACGACATGATCATTTGTGTCTTCGGCGATGAGAATGTTGCCGTCGACGTAGTAGTTGCAGTATAAGAGCTCGTCGACGAAGGAGTCGCCGACGAGCCCGTCGACGAGGAAATCCGTTTCTGAGGCAAATCTTTGTCAGACACTTGTGTAGAAGAGAGAGACTTTTTTGACTTTCTCTGGGGCGTAGACGCTATAGATCTAGGCTTAGAAGGTGGAAGAGTGTTTTTTGAAGTAGAAGGCACTTCAGTACTGCTGGAGGGTTGCTTCTTCGACACCTTAGCCCCAGGAGAAGACAAATTTGTGTCAGAAAACCTCTTTCTGGAGGACGTAGACTGAACAGAGGCAATGCTCCCCACCTCAGATAAGGGATTGTCCTGGTCTTTTATCTTCTGTAGCCACAGAAGTAGACGCCCCTCTCTGTCCCTCAGAGTTTTTTGAGGAAAAGTTCTGCAGATCTTGCAGTCTCTCACCTGATGTTCAGGATATAAGCAGTAAATGCACTTCTTGTGGGGATCTTCTGAAAACAGCCGGAGCTTCCCACAAGACTCACAAGGGCGAAAAAGAGACTTCTTTGAAGAAGACATCCTAAGAATAATAAATTCAAAGAACTGAGAAGAAAAACTGAGCAGAGCTCAGGGAGACTCCCTTCACACGACGTGCGGTAGAAAATCTGAGAGCCTGAGCCTCTGAGGAGAACATTCTGGGTGGTACTGTCGCCTGATTGGCTGGACTTTGGACTATATATAATGACTTGGACGAGTCATGAAGGTGAAGGAATTTTTTCCTTTAATTTCTGGCTACGTTACTTCCTGGTTCTAATTTACCTAGGATATGGTATATATATATATATATATATTGCTATTTTTATGTACCGTGGGACTCCCACTCCGACGACGGGGAATGATTCAAGCATGTGAATCTATGAAAGATACCCCAATACTGGAGAACAACTGTTCAATAAATTCTTATTGAAAACGACCAGCCTGTTTATTCTGGGTATCTCTCTGAGACAAACTAAGTAAGCACGAGTGACTGAGCGAAAGGTAGTATATTGTTTCCACGATTCTGAGGGATCAGGGTTGTCATGTTCTGAGGTTGCAAGAATCTATTCTCTCCTTGGTAAGAGGAGATTATAGTGGCACTGTGAGCTAGCTAATACAGATAGGCTAACGTATCCGGTGGGGGTGCACGGAATCAGTCTGCCACCAGTCCCACAGTTTATGTTATCCAAACGCGCAGATCCTGTATAGGTTATATAGGAACTACACAACATCCCTAGTATATGGTACTAAGGTACCCAGGGCATAGGTACCCCAGAGGTCCCCCATGGGCTGAAGCATGTATTATGCCACCCATGGGAGACCATTCAAACTGTAACTACTACCACTTACAAAAGATATAGGTTTCCCTATATCTAAGGTCACTGCACTTAAAACCTATAAGTCACCTCTAGAGCAGGCCTTTCAATCCTGAAGGCAGCGTGCTGGGTTCTAAGTGTGAGGGTGCTCCTGCATGAGCAGGACACCCCTTCGACCTACGGAGTCCATTCGCCCGGGTTGTAAGTGAGACAGCCATATGACATATAGGGGGGCACAGAGTCATTACGCGGTGACCATCTCGAAACTGGCTGCAACGAATCCCATCATGTTTGGTATCAAACATGTTGGAATCATACCCCCACACTGTAAATGGTGTGGGAGGTATGATTCCATGCACCATAAAGCTCCTATGGGAGGCCCTCGGTGCTCTCGGTACCAGTCTTCCAGACCTGGACAGCAAGCCAGGGCTGCTGCCGGCCACAGACACGTTTCTGCCCTCCTGCTGCTGAGCCAAGCTCGGGCAGGGGAAGGCAGAACAATAGGTATCCTGCCACAGGGAGGTGTGACCACCTCCCAGACAGGATTTAGTGTATTGGGGCAGGCTGGGAGCGCTTTCCAGCGCCACATAGTCTGTGTGCAGGGCACACTTGGTGCCCTCCATGTATAGTCCAGTTCAAACCAGTTGAGGGAGCCGTTGGCTCCCGCTCTGGCGCAAAACTGGACAAAGGACAGGGGAGTATATTCCCCCTTGTCCAGCCCCTCCTTTGGGGGGGACCCCTGAATCTTCCCAACCCTTTCCTTAGGATATTTAAGGGCTTACCTGTGGGTGGGTCCCTAGATTCGTCGTGGGACAAGATTCATTTCAGACACCACTTCTTCTTCAACCGTCTGGGCACTCTGGACTTCGCTGGACTTCGCTCTGGGCATCAAGACTGCAACCGGGAAGACTCCTGCTGCTCCTGATCTCCTCGCCCTGCTCGTCTGCTGCAACATCCGTGCTTGTGCACCATACAGGAACCTTCCAAGGCATGTGGGAATCCAAGACAACTGAAGGAATCTCCCTTGAAGTGAAGGAGTCACTTCCCTGCATCTGCAGGCACCGCAACTAAGCTGACCGGTCTGCTGATCTTGGGCTCCCACAGACTCCGAAAGGCTCAGCAACACAGGTGGTGGTTCTTCACAACACTCGAGGCCTGACCTGTCCTCTCACTAAGTTTGAGGCCAGTATCCCTCGTCCGAGCCGCAGGAACCGAACCCCTGTGCACCACGTTGACTTGCAGTTGCAAAGGCTTGTTGGCTTCCTTCCTCCAAGATCTTCGGGCTCCAAGTAGCCTCAACCTCAAGCATCTTCAGTGACCAAGATCTTTGTCCTCACCACAACACTTGCATCGTGGGCCTGCTTCTTTGGTGAGCTGCTCGAGGTCCTCTCGCAACTCCAGTGCCTCCGGCCTGTGGGTCCTCTTGAGGGTCATCCTTGAATTCTTTGGGCTCCCTTGATTGCTTGGGGCCTGCCCTGACTCCCCTCCTCGTGGTGAGTCACCCGGACCTTGCTGGTCCTGACATTGCACCTTCTTCGCTTTCCACGTTGTTTGCAGTTGCCAAGGCTTGTTGGTGCTCCCGACAGACACCGACCCCTCAAATCTCGACATCTGATGTGCAATAGCTTATGAACAGCTCCTGGTCTTCCACAGCATCACCTGGTCCTCACAGCTGCATCTCCAAGGTCACCATCAACTCTCCTGCAGCACCCGACATCGGTGGGCATTCGTCTTCCGTGCCTCCTGGTCACTTCCAAGTGGCATAGACTCTGTCCCCTCTGCTTTCAGGTACTTCTCGACTTGAATCCACCTTTGGATTCCACCAGACACTTTCTCCTTCTCCAGCAGCGGCATCTTCCTGGTGTCCTCCACTAGATTTGACAGCGGTTTCCGACGCCACTTCACACCTATGCACCCGGCTCCCCTGGGGCAGGTATCCTGGTTCCTAAGGTATCCACAGGTGGGGGGCTCTCCAACCTTCTGTCTTCCACAGAGTTTCCACAGGGTCCACAGGGAAAGGTCCTTTTTTTTTAATATCGCAAGCGCGACTTACCCATTGACTTGCATTGATCCCGTGGTCGTGTTCCCACCCCTCACACAGCCTCAGTGGGGCTCCGGGTTACTTACCTTGGGTGGTTTCTTGGGTCCCCGGCACTTCTACTTCTTCTGGGTATAGTCTTGACTTGAGTCGTGGTTCGCATACCAATATTTTAGTATATGGCTTGGTCTCCCCCTGGTGACCACTGTGTATTACGTGCTACTTACTTGTTTCTATTGAACAGTATTGTGTGTATCTCCGGCTAGGAGATACCTGTATGTGTTAGAAAGTGTTATATAATAAATACATATTTTTATAAATACACTGTGTAGTTCTTTTTCACTTAATCTATACCCATAAGATTATGTTCTGGTAAAAATAAGGTGCTTTACAGTCCTTCTGGACTAAGCCTGAAGGCTGCTCTCCACAGCTACCACTTAGGGAGCGTTCTAAGGTTGTCTAAGACCATTAAAATCACCATAAGGGTTGTCTGGATTGGTGCAGGGTGCCCACTTACATAAGTGTACACCATATACCAAGCCAGCTTCTCACAGAGGTGTAGGAGGCTCCGACCTTGATTTTTCAGGTCTTTTTGAAGAGAAGTTGATTCTTTCAGCCAGCTCTTTTAGCTATTTTGAGGAAACCTCCTCCTCCTGTGCTGACTTAGATGGACTGCACTCTCTTTTACAGGATTGTTTAGGTGGTTCCTGAGAGGAATAAGAATCTGAAATGTCTCTCTCTGTTTTCTTAAACCTCCTTGAGGAAGATGAAGAATCCTCACTGTCGTCATCATCTGACACCAGCCTCTTTCTAGTTCTAAGTTTCTGGAGCAATAAAAGCAGTCTCCCTTCACGGTCTTTAAGGGTTTTTGAAGAAAAGGTACGACAAACCTTGCAGTCCTTGGTCTTGTGAGATGGATATAGGCAGTAAATAAAATCTTGATGAGGGTCATCAGAATAAAGCCTCTTCATACCACAACTGACACAGGGTCAGAACAGACCTTTCTTTGCCTTTTTTGACATTTCAAGAGTCAGATTTGGAGCAAGAGAAACAGACATATTTAAATAAATATAAATATATATATATATATATACAGACACATTTGTTATCCCAAAAGAAGACGCACTTGACAGGCAGGAATTACATTGCTCAGGGCTGCAACCATTACAGCATCGCCTAATGCATTTCGGACTCCATAGTCCTTGATCACAGGCTGAAACAAAACTGCATCCGACAACTGCTGATTTACACAATTGCCTTTATTGCCCTCAGGTGGGTTACTCAGATGAGCATTTCCAATTGCATTCTGGGTTACGTGGTCCAACTACATTTACAATCTGCCCCTTCAGTGCGTGTGATGATGCCATGATAAATTAGTAATGCCTTTGCCCTCCAGTGGGCTGCCATGCCACAATTGTTGAAATTAAAAGTCAATCCCTGAGCTTGCCGTTCTGTTGTTTGGCTCTAATGATTTTCCAAGCCAATACAGACCTGCTTCCAATGACGCGGTGGTGCAGTCTTCACGGCTGGAGCGCCATTATGTATCCACAGATTTGATGTTCCAAACGAAGACGCACTCGACAAACAGGAATTACATTGCTCAGGGCTGCAACAATTACAGCATCGCCTAACGCGTTTGGAACTTCATAGTCCTTGATCACAGGCTTGCATGGCATTGAAACTAAAACTGCATCCGACCACTTCTCATTTACACAATTCCCTTTATTGCCCTCAGGTGGGTTGCTCAGATGAGCATTTCCAATTGCATTCTGGGATACGTGGTCCAACTACATTTACAATCTGCCCCTACAATCTGGTGGGTGTGATGATGCCATGATTAATCAATAATATCTTTGCCCTCCAGTGGGCTGCCATGCCACAATTGTTGAAATTAAAAGTCAGCCCTGAGCAATGTATTTCAGGCTTGTCGAGTGCGTCTTAGTGTGAGACATCGGCGCATCCAGCTGTGAAGACTTCACCACTGCGTCATTGGGAGCGGGTTTGTATTGGCTTTTAACATCGTTAGAGCCAAACAACAGAATGGCAGGCTCACGGATTGACTTTTAATTTCAACAATTGTGGCATGGCAGCCCACCGGAGGGGCAAAGAAATGATTGATTAATCATGGTATCGTCACACCCACAGAAGGGGCAGATTGTAAATGTAGTCGGACCACGTAAACCAGAATGCAATCAGAAATGCTCATCTGAATAACCCACCTGAGGGCAATAAAGGCACTTGTGTAAATGAGCAGTGCTCAGGTGCAGTTTTGTTTCAATGCCGTGCAAGCCTGTGATTAAGCACTATAGAATCTGAAACGCATTAGGTGATGCTGTAATTGTTGCAGCCCTGAGCAATGTAATTCCTGCTTGCTGAGTGCGTCTTCGTTTGGGACAACAAATCTGTGTATATATGTGTATATATGTGTGTACATATATATATAAATATATATATATATATATCTGTTTCTCTTGCTCCAAATCGGATCTGTGGATATATATATATATAAAATATCTGAAGAGATACAGCGAAGAAATTACTCTGCAACAGGTAGAAAGGAACAGAGCTCAGTGGAGACTCTCTCACATGAGGTGCAGTACAAAATCTAAGGGACTGGAGCCTCTCACAGGAGTGTTCCAAAGGGTGGCACAACCTGATTGGTTGGAACTTAAGTTTGGTCTCTTTTTTTTTTTTAAATGACTAGGATATGTTAGTAAACTGAAGGGCCTTGGGCCTTTCTAGTCTATATCTATCATTCCGCTGCTTTTCTAAGGTACCGTGGCACTCCCATCTCGGCAACGGTGAATGATTCAAGCATGTTAATCTATGAAAGATCCAATACTGGAGTAAAAGAACGCTGTCCTGTGACGCATATGTGTGCATGCATGATGTTGCATAGCACATATATGACATCACATTGTAGCAGCTGTTTTTATCTTGCCAGTGCTGCTCTGAATAAGCAAACAAGCATTTATTTTTATTTTCCATGATGTAACGTATAGGAATAAACCACTGGCAAAATAATGCCAGTAAAAGATAACATCAAATGGCTTAGCAAATGTCTGTTTAAGTCTGATGATACCTAAGAACTTTTGCTTTTCCTAAAAAAATCTTTTTAAAAACATGTTACATCTACCTTAAAAATAATGACTGTGAACAGGACAAGGCAGGTAGAGATAATGAGATTGTGCCTAAAAAAACAAGTCTATACTAGTTTGAGACTGCCGTAGTGTGTAAGGTTTGCACCCAATGAGAAGGATCGAACACCGGGGCAGGGGGCTTGTAACCTATAAGAAGGACTGAACACTAAGGCATTAGACTCGCAGCCAATGAGAGTGACTGTGCACCAAGGTGTGGACTCACACTGAATGAGCGAGAACTGTGCACTTTTGAACTCACACTCAATGAGTGAAACTTTTCACCAAGGTGTGGACTCACACCAGATGGGGGGGACTGGGCACCAAGGTGCGGACTCACAACAAATGAGTGAGACTGTGCACTTGCGGACTCGCACTGAATGAGTGAGACTGCTCACCAAGGTGCAGACTCGACCTGAATGAGAGGGACTGTGCACCAAGGTGTGGACTCACTCTAGATGGGGGAGACTGGGCACCAAGGTGTGGACTCACAACAAATGAGTGAGACTGTGCACTTGTGGACTCGCCCTGAATAAGTGACACTGCTCACCAAGGTGTAGACTACCACTGAATGAGAAGGACTGTGCACCAAGGTGTGAGAATCACACCCAATGTATGGAATTTACATCAGGTGAGTAAAGTGATTCTCAAAGAATTGAAACATAAATAGTTAGTGAGACTGTGCTCTAAGACGTGAAAGTTCCACTCAAAGAGAAGTTAAATCATTTTATGAGACAAATATGATAAGTGCACGAAATAGCAGAGGAAACAGAGGAAATAAAAATGTTGAGCCCTATTAAGAAGGTAGGGAAGTAGTTGGCAATTTCTATATCGGTGGAGTTGCTATTGGCTTAGTCCTCAGAATCCCCTCCCTACCCAGGAGTACTTAGGGGTTATCGACACAGAAAGTGGCCTTCCCTTCAAAATAATACTTCGAAACCAAAGGGAGTTTCGCCATCCCTCTCATGAGTGCCCTCGCGGGTGTGCCACTGACACACCAGCTCCCCAGATAACAGTGTGTACCTGGATTAAGCCTCGGCTAATTCAAACATCGAAACTGTACACCAAACAACGCCAAGCCCTGAACTGGATATCGCTCCCTATCTCCCAGGATTTCTTTTTTATTGCACAGGTGTGAAACTGTGTCACAAAGACTATGCGTAGACCTTTCTTTGTAACATTCCAGGTTTTCAAACAGCAGTTAAGAGTGGTAGCTTTGTCTGTTTCTAAGCTGATGCTTGTTCTCTATGCTGTATCTGCTCAGTGTGCAAAGGAGGCTTGCATTGCTACCCACATGGTTCTTGTTCTGCATGAGTCGGAGGCTTCAACTACAGATGCCCATGTGCTGCTGCTTCTGTGTGTGTGAGAAGCATGCACCACTGATGCCCATGTGCTGTTCTGCTGTGTGTGTGAGAAGCCTGCACCACTGATGCCCATGTGCTGTTCTGCTGTGTGTGAAAGAAGCTTGCACCATTATAGCCCATGTGCTGCTCTGCTATGTGTGAAAGAAGCTTGCACCATTGAAGCCCATGTGCTGCTCTGCTGTGTGTGAGAGAAGCTTGCACCACTGATGCCCATGTGCTCTTCTGCTGTGTGTGAAAGAAGCTTGTGCCACTGCTGCTCTTATGCTGTTCTGCTGTGTGAGAGAAGCATGCGCCTCTGATGCCCATGCTCTGCTTCTTCTGTGTGTGAAAGAAGCTTGCACCACTGATGCCCATATGCTGTTCTGCTGTGTGTGAGAGAAACTTGTGCCACTGATGACCATGTGCTGCTTCTGGTGTGAGAGAAGCTTGCACCACTGATGTTAGTGTGCTGTTTCTGCAGTATGTGGAAGAAGCTTGTACTAATGATACCCATGTACTGCTTCCTCAGTATGCGCGAGAGAAGCTTGCGACACTGATGTCTATGTACTGCTTGTTCTGTATGCAAAAGGAGCTTGCTCCACTGATGTCCAAGTTCTGTTTCTGCTGTGTGTGAGAAGCTTGCACTGCTGATGCCTATGTATGCTTCTGTTGTGTGTGAGAGAAGCTTGCGCCACTAGTGCTCATGGGCTGCTTCTTCTGTATGTGAGAGAAACTTGCACCACTGATGCCCGTGGGCTGCTTCTTTTGCACTTGAGGGATGCTTGCTCTGCTGCTGCCACTGTGGAACCTGTACTGTGGGAGTGAGAAGCTAAAGTTGCACTGTTGTTGTCATTCCCTAAATAGCACAACCCTTGGCTGTGAGCATTCTTTCTCTGGTGAGGAAGGAGATTCACCAGGAGATGAAGTGACTTGCTGACAGCAAAACTATTCAACTAAGGAAAAGTCAGGATTCAAGCTTTGGTCTCCTGGTTCTTCATGCCACCTCACCCTCAGAGACATAACCCCCAGCAGAGAGGAAGGGGAGTGTAGAAAGTAAAAGAAGGGACCCATAACAAGCAGCTTTGTACAGAAGGGCCAGCTTGTGTGACATACAGCTTAAGGATGAGGCAGAGCAGCAATGAAGCCATCTAGAACTGATCAGTGGTATCAAAGGCTCCAGGAAGATGTCAAGGAGCACCACACTGCGGGGGCCACTGAAAGAGCTTTGGGGAAGGTGGGTAAATACAAAGAGAGGTGCGACTTCAAGAGAGTGACCTGGTCGCAAATCAGACTGCAGTGGGGACAAGCATTGCACAGGTTCTGTATTTATTAAAGGGGTTTCTGATATGAATTTAGGATGGCGGCGACTGAAGGATGTTATGCGGCAGCATGACTGAGTTAAGCGCTCATTGCTGAAACATGCGGCCATCTGGAGGCCACTAGTTTGAATCTGGAGGTCATGAGTCTGAATCCCGACAAGGCTGACTCACTCTTCCATCCTACAGTCCTTGAGTGAAGGTACTCACAAGGTTCAATCCATAATGCCCGTTAATAGAATACCGAACGCCTAGAAGTTGCAGGACCACCGGTACTGGGTGTGAAATTAACATCCTCTGCACTGTAATGAGGTGAGTAGTAAAGGTGGATGGGGAATGGGAGGGAGGTCAATTCTGGCAAGCACATAAAAGCCGACAAGACAGGAAATTCACCAGCTAAGCAAGTAACTTACCCTGGCTTCTACTGCCTCCGTCTTGACAGAAAGGTTCAGCATATGCAGGGCCACTGGAATTATGCAGCAGGGGAGGGTCAAATTATGCAGCAGGGTTGAGAAAATTATGCAGTAAGAAAAGGCAAATTATGCGGTGTAATGCGGCACATTTTGTGATAGTGATACTTCATTATTTTGAAATGTTTACACTTGTTAACACTGTCTGGGCGTTAGTTGTACCTCCTTAGTACCAGCATAACACCCAAATATAGCAATAAGCAACAGAAAGGTGGCCAGTCAACTTTTGCAATGGGCCTTCCACTGTGCGACAACCTGTGTCACTGCGTTTTTAGTAAGTGTTAAACCGTTTGAGCTAGAAACAATTTCTTTTTGTTAAAATCTGAGGAGTATGCAGCAGATGATGGATTATGTGGGACATGCAGAAAATCTATAATTATGTCAAAAACACTGCGGCTGCACAATCACATAATTCCAGTGGCCCTGAGCATGTAAACAATGGATTGCGCAACCATCGTTTGGCTTCATCTGTCACTGCATGACCTTAGCCAATGATTGAAAGCCCCACACACTCTATGGTTTTTCACATGCACATTTGCCCTTTCGCAGTTCATAACAATGTGTCACCTCGGTAACTAGTGAATTGCCCATATCTTAGATTTTGTGTTGTAGACAATATCCTTCTATAAACCTTAAATAAATGTAAAAGTTTTATATTTGTAGTGAATGCAAATATGAATACATGTGAACACACACACACACACACACAGACAGACAGACACTAAGGCATACTGGCCAAAAGACATTGAATTACAGGCAAGAAAAAGCCCAGAGAAAGAGAGGGGCAAACTGTTGCGATACCGCCAGATAGACCGATACACATGTACACACTTGTATGCAAGGTTGTGGACACAAAGCAAGTGGCACAACAACAGGACGCCAACTGCAGAGAACGACACGTCAGCAAATGAAAGAACCATCACCATAAGACCCCGTAACTGAAGGTGCTGCGCTCTTTAAGTGACATATAACACAACACGCACACCAGCATAACGAGAAACCAATATCTGGATATACACTTGGGTGAGACTACATAGAGACAAACATAGAAAATGGGTGCCAAGAGACAAACATAGAAAAGGGGTGCCAAAGGGTGCACATGCATACTCAAACAGAAGGTAGATAGACTTACAGATACTTCAGTATCCCTGACATACCTGTAGGCGCAAAATTGGTGCACTGCTGGAGTGTGTCTGAAAACAGGCGCAACTCCAGCAATGTATCTTTTCACATGGGGCAAGCCCCATGTGGAAAGCCCTGCGTCACTCCTTACACCTGCTTCAAGCAGGCGGAAGGATTTGACGTAGTGACGCCCTAGAAGTGGTGCAGTGAAATCTCATAGATTTCGCTGCGTCACTTCTACGTGGCTTTGCTTCGAAGGAACGCCCACCCTCCATACATTATACCTGTCGCAGATATCATGTAGCACAGGGGTTTACAAAGTGACCCATTTGCCTAGATGCGTTACTTTGTAAATATGGCGCAGTGTGGTGCATTTTTACGCCACCGCAGCATTTACAAAAAGTGACGCGACAGTGGAGTAAGGGCCTCATAAATAAGGGCCCAAGTGTTTAAAATATACACAGACTGCAGTCTGGCTCCACACCTCTGAGGCACTGCTGCCATTAGAATGTAAGAGGGCTTATTTTACACCTGAAAAGTACACCAAATCATTATGCTGTGTGTCACTTCAATTTCTATGTGTCATGTATGCATTTCATGTAGAAAGGAATCCTTTTTTGGTACATTCCCCCACATCACTGGCAAAGCCAGTGTGGTGGGCTTTGCATCAGATAAACAGCATTTTTGCGAAACTGCCAGGTAAACATGATTTCTGCATGCCTATGTTTACATGTGTTCTCATAATAGAGTCAATATTAAAGTGTATTGACTTTGCCAATGCTTGTTGCACGTTATAGCGCTTTTCAGAAACGTACACAATCCTCCGTTTTTCTCCCACACACGCTCCACGCCCCTTCTCTGCCCCTCGCACTCAGTCTCTACTTCCACTCTCATGTTTTGCCCTCATACCTCCCTTCCTCTTCACTGCCTCTGTTTTCACCTCCTCTCCGCCCAACAAAACTCCTCTCCTTGCGGTTTTTTTGCCCTCAGGCAGACATCCCGTTTTCCACTCTCACAGCTCCGTTAACTTCTCCCCTCCTTTCCCTCCCCTCCTTTCCTTCGCCCGCAGCTCCATCCATTATTCGCCCCCCATCCCTCGTGACTTCCAGCCCCGTCTGCCTCCCTGTGCACCCCCATCCACGAAGGCTCTCCCCCTCCTCGGTTCTCCCTTTAACTCCGTCCCCTGTGCCCCTGGCTTCAGCTAGCCCCGCCTCCCAGTCGTGGGGCGTGGTCTCCGGCGGACCTGCAGGAAGGGGGGCTGGGACGGCTCTCTCAGCCCGTGCCCTGCGTACGGAGAGGCAGGAAGAGGGAGACAACACCTGAGCAGCGAGGAGCGGGGGTGAAGGGGCTCTGAGGGGAGTGCGAGGACTGCGTGACCCCGGAGTCAAAGCCGCTGGGGCCCATCCCAGGGGCCCTCAGAGGCGCCCGCGGTGCTGTGTGGCCCCAGAGCCCCACTGAGCAGCTGGGACTGCCGAGGGACACAGGGGCCCTGAGAGGACCGTCCTGAACCCACGGAACTCAGACCTGCTGGGGCTCCCCAGAGGGAGAAGTGACCAGAGGCGGCCCGGGGACCTGCCTGGACCCCCAAGTGCAGAGGTTCGACAAGGGCACAGCGGTCACCAGACGCTTTGAAGGACAAGATACGAGCTCCAACAAGGAACAAGTGACTGGATCCGAGCGCAGGTAGGAGGACACCGGGGGATGGAGGGGTTGGAGAGGGTCAGAGGCTGGCTGCGCCGTGGGAGAGCCTGGCACACGCCAGACCACCGTAAATCATCTGAAGGCACTGGCAGCCTGGCATGAAGTGACTCTGCCCCTGTCCTAACTGCCTTTTGGGGGCTCGTGTGTATGACACGAGTCTGACACCCACAACCCTAACAACCTTTCAGACACGCGCGTACTCTGCCCCTACCTTTCGGATCTCCAGGTTTCTTTCTATTGGGGGGCGCTTCAAATGTCTCAGTTACTGAACTTTACAAATGTGAGTTTTAATTCCAAAACGCACTTCGTAGCATCTTGGAAAAGTGCCCTTTTCTCTTCAGCCCTGAAAAGTACACAACGGTCCTGGACTCCTCAAAAGTTAACACGCGTCCACGATTGTATTTAACCCCAGAGTCCAGGGCGCACCCTGTTCTGAGGAGCTCTCGGGTTTACAGACATGACTCGGGGCTAAGAGAAAAGAAACGCTGCGCTCATGATCACAAGGTGTGCTGAAGCGGAGAACCGGGATTAGAACTCGCATCTCCTGCTTTCACGGTTGACAAGTTACCCAAAACCTGGATCTGCGCCTGAGGAACGGCATTTCGGTGCCTTGTCACGAAGCCAAGTTTCGCTGTTGTCAGGAAAGCCCTTGGAGTGAGCGTCCGCTGGGTCAGAGAGACGTGGAGAGAGGGGGGTGAGGAGCCTCTCCCTGCATGTGGGGTTAGGGGGCGCCATGTGCTGGTGTGAACCCGAGGGGTGCACGCCTCTCACACCCTCGTGTGCACCTGCCAAGCGGGGCCTGAGCTGCTAAAAAGTTTTGGTTGTGTGTGAAAAACGAAAGTACACCAAGGAAAGGGGAAATTGCATGTTGGATGTTGTAATGAATGTATACACCTCGGGAGGTTTAAGTTTGTGAATTTCGAGTTTTGCTGCTTCCTGAATTTACGCCCTAGGGCCACTCTGCATGATTTTGCTCCATTAGCCGTAAACTTTTACCTTGGCATGAAGCACTCGAGGCATGCATGGGAGCGCGCTCACTGTGCTTCTGTTAAATGCACCCTCCAGCCACAAATTGATGCAAGAACATATTTAGCGCTAACATGTAAGGTGAAATCACGCTTATACTGGGAGCCATGGCTTAAAACAGTGGCACATCGGATGGGATCAGAAGTAAGGGCATCATTTCATATATGTCAGGTGCTCCAAACAGTGCCCATGCCCCGTGCTACCACCACGGCGCGTTAATAATCGAAGACATTGGAGCCCACTGGGCTAGTGTTACTGAATAAAATAAAGTCCATGCCTTTTCTTTCTCCTTTATTTTCACTACGTCAAATATTGTAGATCTTGATTGGACAGTACAAGTCACACAAACATATCTGGTAGGTGACACATCTTTTGCCTCCCATTTTTTTTTCCTTCAAGGCTGCAATATTTATAGAATACAAAATAAAATTCCTACATACCTAATATAAAGTGTGAAGTGATTGATTTGCGTTTTGCATAATTACACATAATTATGCTTAACTTTACCACAATTTTGCATAATTACACGAATGCAAATTACACAAATTTCGCACACCCCTAGATATGTCACCCAAGTCCGAAATGGAGATATGCTCAACTGTTGCACTGCCTCAAGAGAAAGCTTGAAGGGGGGCCGTGGGCAGTGTCAGAGTTACCAATAGTGAAATATTTAGAAACGTGGAGTTGATTCAGAGGGGACATGGGAGAAGCCTGCCCCCCAGAACAGAAAAACTGTGCAAGATTTTAGAAACCCATGACACAGGAACCGTGGAAGAGCAACTGAAAGTTGGTCACTTAAAAATCCTGCAAAAGTGGTGCTGGACGTCATTGTAGCTATGCAGTGCTACGCCGAAGAGATACTGCTTACGCTGGCGATGTGAGCAACCAAGCCGTGACCTGCTCCACGGTTTCTGGCTTTGCCTACACCCGAATAAATACATGCTTGCATGGCCCCGCGACCACCCCCTGATGACTTCTTGCAAGCTCGGTATGCTGCACAACACTTCTGACACATCACCGGCGGTGGACGTCAGTCACCCTGGCCACAGCTAAGGTGTGCATAATTAGACATTGGGGTTAACCTAACGCAGAGGTCTTCAAACCTTTTGATGCCGAGACCCCACTGTCAAAAAATTTTAAGCGTAAGGACCCCCTCCTGACAAAAATTTCTAGAACTTGGTCCTCCTCATCATTGCCAATTTATGAAATATGGTGCATTCCTGTCGATTTCCCCCTGCGTTGGCGCACAAATTGCTGCCTAACGCCAACATAGGCAAGTTTGTTTTTGTGCAGGAAGGGGCACCGTCCTGCAAAAAAAGAATCCTGAGAGGGGTTTCCCTCTTTCTATGTGTGTTGCAGATTGCAGCACACATAGAAAGAGGAACACACGAAGAAAGAGGAAAAACAAGGAGAAATGAAAAATTTCTCCTTGTTACGCCTGCTGTGGGGAGGCGTAAGGTTTTGGCGCTGCCCCAGGTTTACATGGTTTTACAAATCTGGGGCAGCGTCAAAATCCATGGGTGTCAAGTGAGAAATCCCACTGCAATGCCCATGGAACGCCTACTTGACATAGAGTAAGGCAACGCAGCGACTTGCGCTGCTTTGTCTTACTCTATATCTATGAGGCTATGCAAAGCCAGGCAGGGTGACTTTGCGCCGCCTCATAGGTATGGTTGAGACGCTTGTGCCTCCAAAACTTCCAAAAAGTGACGCTCCGGCAGCGCGAGCCTCTCATAAATCAGCCCCCAAATATTTTGTTCGTTTTTCAGGTCTTTCACCATCAGGTAGCTACATATAAAATAATGGGTAGCGTAAATGAAAAAATAAATGTACTCAATGGGAAATGCACTGTAGTACATTATGAAACCTTTATTATTTAATGCACCGCAGAGGTCTGTGTGTTACCACATAGACACAGAATTAAATTTGGTTGGCGCAGTGGAGTAGTGACTTGTGTATTGTTAGTGCTATGAGGTCACAGCCTGTGACAGAAAGCACTGTGAATGTGTAAGTCGTTATTTTACACTTGCATTACACACATTATAATATAGACAGCTACAAACTGTGCAAATAGTTTTAAAATAAAATGGAGCTTCCAAAATGTAGATTTGAGTAATATAAGACCATAAGTAATGTTTTTTTTTTTTTTTTGCATACCTGTCCCTTCAACGTCTCCCCAGGGGAACTAAGCACTGTGTAAATGCAGTTATGGTTAAAAGCAGGCACTTCACAGCCCAGTTGTTAACTCTTTGCACCACCATGCAAAACAAAAACCACATCTTTGCCATCACAATGCTTGGACTGATTCAAGCAATTGAAGTCAGAACCACTCCAAGCGCCCTTTACATTTGCAGATTAACTCCCAGCGCACATTTGCATGTCATTCAGGCAATCAGGCGCCCTGGCATGAACACTTACTTGAAGCATTGTTTTACCTGTCTGCAGGGCCTCTTCGCTTTACAGCACATGAGGGTCAATTAACTTCAGCTAAAGCATTTTAACCATCAGACTGAAGGGTCCCGGCCTTTGTACAAAAGGAAAAGCACATTTTGCCTTCCAGGCAGAAGTTAGGCCTGTAAATGTGCGACCCCCTTCCCAGGACTCCAGGGCCCCCCTGGGGGTCGCGCCCCACAGATTGAAGACTGCTGACCTAACGTCATCGCATGACGAACGGCGAGCAGCGATGCATGGACGTAAGTCACTCTGGCCCCAACTAAGCTGTGCATACTTAAACACTAGCATTCACCTACTGCGTCATCAGATGATGGATGGCTAGTGGAGATGCCTTGACTCCAGTTACCCTGGGCACAGGTGAGCTGTGCATTCTATGACATTGGCGTTCACTTACTGCGTCATCAGATGACAGATGGCTTATGGAGATGCATTAACTCTAGTGACCCTGGGCACAGGTAAGCTGCGCATAGTATGACGGCGTTCGCTTACTGCGTCATTACATGACGGATGGCTAACAGAGATGTACATGATGGTGTCCCATGATAAGATTATATGTAGACTCCTGGACCAGATGTCTCCATTACCACATATTTCAATACCTTTTCTGAGGGTTAGCGTTGCTGTCTGGTGATGGCTTCAGTCAGTGCTTGAAATGGAAATTTAAAAGTAAAGGTACTCAATATGCCAGGGTATCTTGTAATTATTAAGAAGCACTGGTACTCTCCCATTAAATGTATCGTACCCTTGCTGACAAGTGTGGTACTCTACCATTTAAAGTATTGCACCCCGGCTGATAAGTGCCGGTACTCTCCAATAAAAGTTCTGCACCCCTGCTGAGAAGTATCATCAATCTCTCTTTAAAATGAGAGACATGCAGGCTCTGAGTACCCGAAAGTACCCGTCCATTCAAAGCACTGCTTTGGATATTTATTTATAGTATTTTATAAGGCTCGAACATGACCATCACGGTATCAGAGTGCTGTACAAAGAAAGAGTTGATTGGTGCTGCAATACATTAAGAATACCTGATACTTATGAGTTCTAAGAACAAGGTACAAACAATCGGAAACAATTTACGGTAAGGTGAATGACATTTTCACTAAGTTCTCTTATGTCACATGTTTTTCTAGTAGTAAGGCTTTCACTTCCTTCTTGAAGAGCCTGAGTGAGGTAATCGATCGAGTAGCGGGTGGTAGTGAGTTCCATATTCTTGGGGCAGATCCGGAGAAAGTTCAGCCATGTTTCCCTTTTTTTGAATCTGGCTGGTTCCAGTATGAGGGATTTAGAGCTTCTGTAGACTCTCCCGTCGTCTCCTGATAGTTTGATCCTATTCGCCAAGTATTTAGGACCGGAATTGTGTAGAGCTTTGTGCGTTATGCATGCGACCTTAAGTTGTATCCTAGCTTCAACTGGGAGCCAGTCGAGGGCACCGAGTGAAGGGGAGATGCAATCATAACGAAGTGTGCCTGTTAGGAGTCTGGCCCAGGGAGTAACGCCAACCGATGGCGAGCCCCCAAGACAGGAGCGGGCCGGTTCCGGGCGGCGCCAACAGTGGCGCCACAGGTTTGAATTTTTCGGGCGGTACGCCTGCAATAGGTAATTGGCTGGTAGGCCGGCAGGGGTGAGGGGGGCGCCTGGGTGGTGGCGGGGGCAGCCAGGTGAGGATAAAAGGGCGAATGCATTCCCACACAAGTACCTATTTTTTTTTCCTCGCCTGGCTGCCATCGACGACCTTGTTGCTGTGCCCGCGCCCTGGACCTTGCCACGGCTGCTGGAACGCTGGATTCTTGATGTAAATATTGTAAATGTCATGTGAAAGTTTGGATAATTGAATACATTTTTGATATAAAATGTCGTGTTTATGTGGATTGTAATAAATACGGCCTGAGAATGGTATATTCTCTAACGCAGTGATAGTGTCTGCGTATCTCTGTTTCCCTTAAAGGAATCCCCATTTGGGGGGAGGGATGATTTAGGTAGGTCTCAGGCCGGTCCCTTACCTGTTGCTGTTGCATTTAATGTCACTTTCATTGGGGCTAAGCTGGCTTTTGGTAGGCCTCTGAGTGTGTCTGTGGGTACCAAATGCTACCTTGCATCCTCCACCCCACGGTTCTCATCCTGCCACAGGTTATGGGGTGCATATAGATTATAGTGGGGCTGAGCCCAGGGTTGGATTGGGATTAAAAATCGGCCCGGGCACGCAAAAAAAAAAAATGGCCCACATTTGCATATTGCCTTTCGGCAAAACACTGCTTCGGCGAAATTTTATTTAAAAAAAAAAAGGGGGGGGGGAGCGTTAAAAAAATGCACGGATTAGTTTACACTGGTGAAACACACCTGAAAACAAGTGAGGCCACTTCTGCTCTGGCCCCCTGCCCCCACTCAATATGCATAAATGGGCCGGCCCAGCGAGAGAAAGGGAGTGACACCTCTGCCGTTGATAAAAGGGAGGTAAATGGGCGCCCATCTACCTCCAGAAGGGCCACTCGGGCACCCACTGGGCCTCTGGCGGCATCGAACAACGCAGAGACCGCCCAAATCGGCCCCCCAGGCTGCTCAATAGCAGCCCACAGCTGGAATTCGGATACCGGCCCCTCGGGCATTGCCCGGGTGCCCGCGTTTCCAATCCGACGCTGGCTGAGCCTACCTTCCTACTTCACTTACTCATTTTCACTTCCTGTGGGTAATACCGAGGTATCCCTTCCGTCTGGCGGGACATTGCACACCACTGGTTGCTCTGCTGGTGTCGCCGCTGCTAGGTATGGGTTCCAGAGAATCAAGCCTGTCTTGCTGCTTATCAGATGTTATTTGCTTTGCATCATCACATTCATGCACGTTGTTGTGCTAGTGTGTTACTTCTCCTTTATCATCGTTCTAATTCAGAAATCCTCAATAAAGAGATGTCAGGAAGCACAATGAGTGCATTAATCCACCGAGTTACCTTCCCAACATAAACAAGGCCTGAAGGCAGAGTACGTTACTTCCGGGGGTGCGCAGGACGCGCAGCAGATGGTATTGTGGTTTGAAAAGTGAGTGCTCCTGGGAGCCCAGAGTGGCAACAAAGAAACAGTGTGCAAGTCTCTCCCGGGGCTCGGTATCCCTGGAAACAGGTGAATAATTTAGGATGGTGATGTTGGCAACATAGCTCACGGGCTAGGCTTCCCTCTGTGTCGCTGGGGCACCACGTTTCCAGCCTTCAGCTTTCATTTAACGGCCAGTGCGTTCTGGGAATTGTAGTCCTTGTAGGATTCAGTTGCCTTAGAAATTACTGAAATGGACACACTCTTGACCGAGTGAGCACATCTCCACACAGAGGGCACGTTCAAACCAGCCATCAATCTCTCTCTCTCTCCCACCTGCTGTATATACCTGTGGAAATTGGATAAAGTGACAGAGGTGCCAGCTGCAGCCGCTTACCTTAAAAACGCCCTCCATAGGCTCCAGCCCACAGAGGAAATGTCCTGTGGAAAAACAGGTCGTCCAGGACTGTCCACAAACCTGCATGAGCCCTGTCTGCCATGCGTCAGACTTCCAAAGTCCACTGCAAAGGCGGGCGATGGCAGTACACTTCCTCAGGGGCAGTATGTAATAAATGCAATTACAATGTAATCGTGCGCTGTACCAGCGCTGTTTAACAATCATTGTAACCCGAGGGATTAACCCCACCAAAAAAGAAACATTTGTAAAAGTGAAGCCAGGGGTCCACATTACCAGTTGGATGGAATACGATGGGTTTTACCACACATAGTAATAAAAAGCGTTACCCTGGGGAGAAATATTTAATACATACCCCCTCTTCCCAGTATTCAACTTCCAAAGGAGGCATAACAGACGGAGTCGGTATTTAACACGCCACATTCTGCATGTTTTGTCTTTTTACGGGCCTGCTCCCCGATAACATTTAGCAGGTGCGGCTTGCTCGAATTTATAGTACAGTATATGTACTGTCTGCTGTTGCTACAGGCATCTGAAGTATGGGGTTTTGGATGAATCAGCAAGTGAAATAGCAATATTTATCGGTGGGGGGGAGGGAATATCTGGTATTTACTGGAACATATGGATTTTGGTACAGTAAGCACCACAAGCTGCATATTAGTCCTAGAAAAGACAAGCGTTTCTTAGGCTGACGTGCCAGGCCTAAAAACTGAGGTCCCAGGCCTACAAACCCAAGGGCATATTTACAGCACAATAGAGAAGCGTGGAGTTAAGCAAACATTGCTAACGCCACACTTCTCCATTCTGAAAACGCAGGGATGTGCCATATTCACAAGAATGCGGTGCACCCCTGCGTTTCTCCTAGCGCTGGCGCAGAGTTCAGCTGCGTAGCGCCAACGCAGGCCCCCTTGCACCGTAGTGCAAGGGTGTCTGCATTGGGGGGATGATTGTTTATGTGCAGGAAGGTCCCCCTTCCTGCACATAAACAATCCTGAAATGCCGTTTTGTAACGTCTATGTGTGCTGCTTAATGCAGCACACATAGAAGTTGCAAAACTGCATTTTTTAAAAATAATTGTTAATGTGCAGGAAGGGGCGCCTTCCTGCACATAAACAATCATAGGCAAGTTGCTGTTTCTATGTGTGCTGCACAAGGCACCACACATGGAAACAGCAAAA
Source organism: Calotriton arnoldi (assembly GCA_963921515.1). Classification (NCBI taxonomy): domain Eukaryota; kingdom Metazoa; phylum Chordata; class Amphibia; order Caudata; family Salamandridae; genus Calotriton; species Calotriton arnoldi. The sequence goes on along the minus strand of CAWUFW010000013.1, from coordinate 5,655,148 downwards.
ACGAGGAGAAATAAAGCATTTCTCCTTGTTTCGCATGTTTAAGACCAGGTTTTTCCTGGTCTTAATTTTGGCTCTGCCTCCTATTTACGCTGCCCTTGTAAATAGGGCACAGCCTCAAAATCAATGGGTGTTGCGGTGGAACGCCCACCGCAACACCCATTGCCCTCCCCTTTCACGCTAAATACAGCGTAAAAGGGTGCCTTATTTATAAGGCAGTGTTAAGCCACGCTAAGTGGCTTAACGCTGCCTTGTAAATAAGGCAAAGCCCCTATTGCCATCACAACGTCACTGAATGTGATGTTGTGGTGGCGATAGGGGCTTGTAAATATGCCCCCCAGTGTCCGGCGTACATTGAGCGAGGTGAAATCCCTAGCTGCTCCTGCTGAGTAGAACTGTATTCAACAGGCGTGTTATGAGTTGGACTACAAAGGGTGGATGCGAAACAGTGTGATCAATCTCCGGTCAATAAAGCAAGTACATGTAAGTTGGGTAATATGTACCTTGGTGGGTTAGTGCTATATAGAAGGCCTCTAGAATTATGCGATTCCGCGGCCACAGCTTTTTTTGTATAATTATGGATTATGCATATGCCACATAATTGATCATATGTTGCATAATCTGCAGATGTTAATAAAAAATGTGTTTTTAGCTCACACGTACCAAAAGTTACTAAAAACTTGGAGACATGTTTGCACGCAGTGAAAGGGCCTTTGCAAAGCTTAACTGGTCATCTTTCAGTTGCTTATTTCCGTATTTGGTTGTTAAACTGGTACTAATGATGTGAAATCTTTATCAAGACAGTTTTGCCATGTGTTAAAAAGACAAACTAATAAAGTAATACTATCAAAAAATGTGCAGCATAATTTGTCTTTTCTTTCCACATAATTTAGTCAAACCTCCGGTATAATTTGGTGCTCCCCACCACATAGTTCCTGTGGCTCAGGATGGATAGGATCTGCTTCGCGTTTCCCTAAAGATGCCTGACAGTGGGAGGGAAGTTTGACGCAGTGATATATTGACCCTGGTAGTAAAATGGATGTCCTAGGTGTAGCTTCCCTACTGCCGCCCATCTTCTGTCAAAAGGAAGGGCAGAGGGGTGATAAATGGGTTTTTCAATACAGTACAGCCGGCCTCCTGCACGTCCCCTCCGCCTGATCCCAGGTATCTGGGAAGTAATGCACGTCACTGCTACTGTGTCCAATTATGCATGCCCTCCACGGCACCAAAACTTAAACGCCATGACACCCTCTGGGGTACATTGCGCTATATCTGGTTACTTGGAAGATATATAGCTGGTAACTGCATATTACAGTTCCATAAAGCTATTCTGGGTTGCTGGACATATGCTAATTACACGCATGCCTGAATTAAGAAGGTGTCATTTACTTCGGGTGCATTGGCCATGTGATGTGCAGTTTAACCAGAGACCTCAACAAGGGAATGTTCCGGATCGGAAACCAGCTTGGAAGCTCAGAACTGCCAATGAACAACTTCCAATGCCAGAAACACTGAAACGTACACAATGCATTTAAATGTTGCAAAAGATAGCTACATTGAAGCCATGGTAGCGGCATTAGATACATCTCACCAAACCTATCTTCTCTGATTCTTCGCCTACCTACTGAATCTCCGTAGTATCGCTTTAGTATCCTGCTCTGTCGTTCCGCTTCTTCGATAACTATTCCTCTGTGTACAGCACTGTCCTTTTTTAGGTCGAGCCTCGAGTAGCGCGCAAGCGCTGCTAGAGGCGAAGACTTTTAGTAAGCAAGTTTGAAAAGCAGTCCCAAAAACGCTCGTGCGTCGTGGCTGGCCTTTTTGGGATGGGTACGCGCGGCAAACATGTGTTTCCAATTATCGTGCCCAGGCAAAAGGCCATGACGCACAAGCGTCTGGTCAGCTGAGCAGGCTGCCGCGCTCCCTCCTCCCCCCCCTCCGCTCCTCTGTGGTGCGCGCGCACCACTGTTTATTTTTATTTTTTGTTTCTGCTGTTTGTTTATGTAATTCCCCCACATTGTGGTGTCTGAATTTCTGACCTAGTGTTAAACCTGTATTTTCCCTTGCGTTTTGTGCTATTTATACTTGTTTTTCTGTTATATTTAAGTATGCCTCTTGGTTATGTACTGGGGTCCGTACTGTTTGGATTATATTTTGTGCAGTTTATACTTTCTCTGCTAATCTTAAAAGGGCTTGTCCTCACAGAGATGGCTGCATGTCCACCACTGTCCGCTGAAATCTCACTTCCTGTGCGCTGCAAATCTGCTGCCCGCCCAAATGTGCGTCACTTCCGCTCCGCCATCTTGTCCCTGTTGCAGCAGGGATTGCTGGAAAAGTTTGTGCTACGGGAGGTAGCGGGAAGCAAAGCGGGCTAGAGAGGCGCCAGCTGAGGAGGCACAGAGGGGAGCGACACCGTAGTAGGTGGCGTCCCGGTAGGCAGGGGGTGGAGATAAGGGAGGGGAGGATTTTGAAGCACTGTCGGGATAAGGGGAGCCCCCCCCAGGAAGAGGGGGGGCAACCTAAACGGTGTTGAAAGAGGAGCCATAGGGGAAAGGAGCCCCAAGGGCTCCGAGGCTGTCAAGGTACGGAAAGTGGAGCTGCACGGACACCGTAGGATGAAAGGAAGGACCTCGGCAGACAGGGAGGAGCCACAGCAGAAATCAGTGCTCCTGTGAATAATTTTAGGGGAGCGCCGATAACGGGAGGGTAGGAAGAGGGTGGTAGAAATGCACTTAACATAGCTTGCAGCAACATTTCTGTAACACTTTGATGTGCCCCTCTTTGTGGAAATAATTGCTGTTAGAATTTCTATCCCCTGCCAAGGACATCACCTGTCATGTCGCCTATTGAACCCACTCTCCTCTTCGTTACTGATTACAAGTCTGCTAGAGCTGGATTTCCAGAATACCATTCCATCCGATTTCGTGAGCCTTGGTGTTTTAGCACCTTAAATTACCTGGTATAGGAACACTGTGTCTGATATATATTTTTTATTTGATGCTCTGGGGTGAGTCTCCTTAGACCCGGGAAGGAGCTGCGGACACAGATGCAGACCAGCCCCCACCGATCCCTTGCTCCAACACGTGGAATGCTCCCCTAGCAGTCCTGGTATCTGTCCTGGCTGTCCATATACCACGTGCTCAGAGCTAATATTGGGGATGACCATGTGGAAAAAGGCTGCATGATTATTCCACATTCTGTGGATTGAAGCTCGTAAGTGCTCGGGTGCTGTTACAATTTTTCCCTAGCCATCATCACACCCTCGATGATTCTCAGGCAAAAGGGTCTCAAAGCAATGGCATTTGAGGGACCCCATGTATCCTAATTGTCACTCGCCTTCCAGTAAAAAGAAACTAGCATTTGCAATGCAATAGGTCTCGCATTTACGCGAGTTTCAGCTATTGACATTGCACTTAACAATGCCTTTTATTTTTGTTTTCGTTTTTAAAACCTAAATAAAAGGCATTGTCATTTACAATGTCAATAGCTTAAACTCGTAAATGCGAGACCTATTGCATTGTAAATGCTTGTTTATTAGGTCGAGCCTAGGCAGCGCATGTGCTGTCAGCAAGACCTGTTGTTGTCTCCTCTATCGGCTTTTGGCATGCCCATGAATTGCCATTTGTTCGTTGTTGTGCCATTTAGAAATACAGGGATTTTATGGGTGCATTGGGTCCGATTCTCCCGCCTTTGCGTGCTTGGGTCATGCCCAGGCGATTTCACTGATTGTTTGCTTGCGTTGGCCATCCCAATACGTCAGCGGTTCCTCCTGGTCATCCTGATCTGCCTTTTTATTTTGTAGGCTATCAACATCGTTTTAGGCTTTGTTTCAAGAGCAATGCTCTGTTCGGCACCTGCAAAGTGGAAATTTCTGTCCGGTAGCTGTTGAGCTACGCCAAGAGCTCTTACTCAAAAAGAATGCGAGACCTATTGCATTTCTAATGGTTTATTTTTTTTTATTTTGTCATCCGGTAGTACGTCCACAAACTTCCAGAGTTCACTGAAATGGTAGATCATGAAGAAGGAATGTGGCCTCTGGATGTGAGCGCGCACTCCAGATGAGGTCTTCAGACTAGGACACAAAGTTCAACAGGCGCCTCCAGCACTTGACTCCAGCACTTGAGTTTACACTCCATAGGTGGCCAGATGTCTTGTTCAGCACTAGGAGCTGAACTCCAGTGGAGGCCTTTATCAGACACGATACTCTCAATATGGCCTCCAGGACTAGACACAATGGGCCTGAAGCATTGAAAGGTTCTAAACATTATGTGCCTATGGGGAAATTCGTTGATCCACATGGGCGAATGTCCAGATGTAGAGACAGTTCACCAGTTGTAGCTTCTGGAACTGGGCAGGGTTTGTATGGAGATGGTAAGCAAAAGGCAGCAGAGCACTGTACAGGGTCATGGTTAGGGTACAGTCAACCACTGATAAGGGAAGTTGTGGGTTTCTGGCGCAGAAATTGATTGTTACTGCATTGTGATGTAGTGTTCTTTAAAGAGGTGCGTCTTCAACGATATCCTACATTGGAGCAGCGTTGGGGCTGTCATCATGGATGGAAAAGACCTGTACCCTAGATGTGGCCTTAAGGAAGAGACACAGTGCTACATATGTGGCCTTCATCTGGATGCAATACCGTTGTGCCATCTCATAGCTTTTTGTTTGTTAGCCTCAACTTCCTGTCTTTCACTACGTGCTTCTAAGAAATGATCCCCATCGGTGTTGCACAGCATCTTGTACGGAATAGTTACAGCGAATGTGCAATGTTGGTTCACGAGTGTTGGATCCATGGCAGATTACCAACTACCAAATATCCACATAAGGATAGGGGAGAGGATGTAGCCTTACGGCTAGAGCGGTCGACGTCGAAGCTGGGGAACCGGGTTCGAGTCTCGGCAACAACGTTCAACATCCGGTGATTCTGGGCAAATCACTTAATCTCCCCGTGCCTAACAAAAAATGAATGTGTCCTTGTGTAAGAAACTGGTGCTATGTAAAGCGCTCTGATACCCAAAATCTTCGGGTCTAGTTCGCGCTATATAAAACTCTAAAAAAATTTTTTTTAAAAAGGTTCATTTATATTATACGAATCGAAGTGGAAAACATTTACATAATGGTTGGCTTGAAAATATGGCCAAACTCTGCATCGTAGACCAGTTCAGGGACTGGACTAGAACTCTTGACAAATCAGACTCTGATAACCCTCACACTACTCGGGTAATTTTTCGCGAGTGTGGATCATGTATGAGTGCACAGTTTTGTTTTGGGAATCATAATGTTGAGTATGAACTAGTAAATGCTTTTTCTATTCGCACACCTACGTCTCACTTGTGCACACAAATAGTTTCGTGAATCGCTCCATAGGCGATTAACCAATTAGAATGGTGTATTTTAAAAACATGCATTAAAAATGTATTTTTCACAGAATGTAAGGTACAAGGCAAACATTAGCCATGTAAAACGCTCAATTACTTACAAACAGTTGGCAGCGGAGATTGTTGTAAAAGAATCATACATCCATTATGTACATTTTTAAATGTGGTGAATCAGGACAAAAAGAGGTAACTTGAAGCACCAATTGCTTCGGATGGTCCATGTTAGCAAATCAAAATAAAATGGTTATCGGTTGTTTCATCACATAGTGCATTCAGATGAGCCTTTCCCAGGACATTGAGTTTGGCCAAAAGGACGAATGCAAGTTGTGCAGTCAATGTTACTCGGCAGCATCCCTAGGAGGTAGTACCATTTACCAATGGTGCCATCACCTCTGTCCGGCAACTTAAAAGCCAACACTCCTTTTGTGCATTTCTCTCTCCAAAGATAGTAAGTGCGAGCAGTGAGGGTTCAGCCCAAGAGTTTGTAGTGGGATTGCACCTCCTTCGGGGGTGGTACAGAGTAGGACGCAGCTGATGTAGGCACTCCATAAGGGCTGTACTAGAATTCTCTGTAGGTGGTCCACACTCTTGCTCATGAGGGCTTTTGAGCCCAACATGAACCTATGGATTCCTAGTTCTTAGGGCTTCTGGTGGCCCATTTCCTTTAGACACCCTCCACACTGGACTTTGTCAACTGGCCTGGTCTTCAGTATACCCCTGGTCAGAGGCCTGCAGTAGGGTGGTGCAGTTTGGACTAAGCCCCGACCCGCATAGCTTTCTGCTCTTCTGGTGAATGTCACCAAACATAGAGCACTTCTAGTGGACTCACATCTTGTTCAGTGCACAGGAAAAATAATTCGGCGGGGCAGAAACAATTGATTGGTGGGTGGGAGGCCCACTTTTCACAATCATGGGAATACTTTTATTCCATCAGCACCCTCCGGTGACAGGGCTGAATTCTAGCAGCTACAATACAGCTGTAGGCGTGTAAAATAATCCGACTAGCTTATACATATTATGCAAAATGCATCTTTCCTCCATGAAGGTACACCTCGCAGAAAAATGTCAACCAGAATACCGGCAAAATACTGTTTCAAGAGAAAATGTCTCGTTCGAGGATAAACACTGTCTTGGTGAGAAATATTTTACTGAACCAATCTTCCGAGGCCAAAAATTATGAAGAGTTTCAAGTTAATGCAAAATAGTGAAAATGTCAAATTTTTCATTGCGCACATTTTTTACAATCATGCAAGATTATGCTGGTGTAAAAAAATCACATAGGCCTAATCATAGCTCATAGGATAATACTTTGCTTTACGTCCATGTATTTGTTTTTTCATCCAATACAACACTGAATGAGATATGTCTGCTAACTTATGTTTATTAAGAGTTTGATATTTTTTTTTTTTCAGGTTAAGGCTGTTGCTGCCTCTCATTGCACCGCCCAGGATTGGACCACTGTCTGGTGTAGGACCATCTCACCAACAGAACAAAATGTATGACAATAGACGCTACGACAGCCCCCCAACGTACAATTCACCGAGTGCCTATGTGCAGTCAGTCAGCTACATCCCCCCCGGCGACCCCTACAATGTCCACTCGCAGGGGCCTGGCTCCTACTACATGGAGGACGTGCCTCAGGAGTTTTATAAGTGGAAGTCGCCGCCTGGCATTGTTCGGATCCTGCAGGGCACGGTGGTCCTCCTCTGCATCGCAGTCTTCGCCTGTGTGGCATCCACGCTGGCCTGGGAGTACAACTACGGCATGATGGGCATGGGGTCCATGGGTGGGTCATATGGCGGCGGGTACTACGGAAACAGTTACTATGGCGGCTCCATGGGAGGTATGGGCTATGGGTACAATGGCATGACCAACCCACAGGCAGCCAGCGGGTTCATGATGGCCATGGCGGTGGTGTGCTTCGTGGCGGTCCTGGCACTCTTCGTCATGAGTGTCACTAAGTCCGACGGGTCACGGTCCAGGAAGTTCTACCTGATTGTGATCATTGTCAGTGCCATTCTGGCCTTCCTGGAGGCCATTGCGTCCATCGTCTACATCGTCGGGGTGAACCCGCGTGCCCAGATGACCGGCAGCCTGTACTACAGTCAAATGATGATGATGTGCAACCAAATCTACTCACCCATGGGCGGAGTCGGGCTCATGAACCAGTACCTGTACCACTACTGCATGGTGGACCCACAGGAGGTGAGTCACCGCATGCACCTAGCACTGCAGGTGAACAAAGCATGTGGTCTGTGTGAGTGACTGTGGCAAATGCAAGGAAAGAAGTCAGGTCACTCGAGGCAAAAGGAATCACGTGCAGTGGAAGTTACGAGCAGTCTTCAGGCACAATAGACATTAACAATATTTACACACCCCCACACACTTCCCCGTCCTCACACAACACAAATAGTCCTCCACACATATTCTCACCCTATAGCTCATTCACTGCTTCTCTCCGAACACACATAGACACGGAAGAGTGTTAGGAAATACAAAAAGTGTGCCATAAAATACAGACCATGCAAAGGAATGGCAGCTCTTTTGAATATTCTTGGAACAGAATAATAACATTAATTATTTGTGGGTGTGCATTATATGTGTGGACATAAAACAACATATGCGTTGTTGCATAGTGACATACTTCACCATATGTATTGTCTGCTTGTGTGTATGTGCCGTTGTAGGTGGTATATGTGTATAGGAGTGTGTATTTGTGTGTACGAAGGTGTGTGGAGAGAGATAGGATGTGCACGTTGTTGTGCTTGAGCAATCATGACCTGGTGTGCCTGTGCCCATCCCAGAAAGACATTGGAAAGGAATTCATATGAACACAAAATAAAAACACGCATTATGTGAAATGCTGAACTTGAAAGGGTACCTGCTGTTTTGTTCCGTTCTTTTAACTCCCTGGCCGCCTGCCCACACATCTGCTCCAGAGATAAAAATGTGAAAAGATTAAGAAAATAAACACTATTTCTTACCATGGGGCTCATGAGCTGGGTTTGAAATCTGGTAGTTCCTACCTTCTGGTGAGACTGGAGCCAGTAAGTCGTGGTAGTGAGAAAGGCACTATCTGGACTCTGATTATCTTTCCACTGTTGGGATATGATTGTCGAGCTGTTGGATAAGGCTGGGGAACTCTGGCTCCTGTTCTTTGCTAAAGAAGTACTGCTGCTTAACACTCAGTGGAAACTCCTCCGCAGGTTGGCTGTAGGAAGATCTGAAAAATTCACAAGAGTCAGTGCGTCTGAAAGATGGAAAGGGCGTAAACAGAGTTTGCCACATATTGGCCCAAAATCCAGATGAGAATTTCTTACTGAAAACCTAGTAAAATATTAATTACATTTAACAGTATACCAATTTCTCAAAGATCTTAGAGCAAGCAATCAAGTCCTAAGTACAGATGAAGTTGATGAAATGAAAACAAACATAACTAATAGCACAGGACTTTCTTACTTCAGAATATTCCAGATAATTTCCATGTTTAGATATAAGTTGCAATGATTCATAGTTCTTCGGAGCGTTTCTTAAATCCCACTTTATTCATAATAAACAAGTGTTTTTCCACGTTTCGTGAAACATAGGGCCTTGTTTCTGAGGCCTTGCAACAGTTTTGCGCTGCCATTGCGTCACTTTTTGTGACACATCGGCGGCTTAAAACATGCCCCCTGTTGCGCCCTACTTACAAAGTGACGCATCTAAGCAGATGCGTCACTTTGTAAGCCCCTGCGCTACATTATACCTGCGTTAGGTATAATGTATGCGGGGGGAGGTGTTCCCACGCAAGTAAGCCTCGTAGAAGTGACGCAGTGAAATCTGAGATTTCACTGCGCCTCTTCTAGGACGTTAATGCGTCAAAACCTTACTCCTGCCTCATGGCAGGCGTAAGGGTGACGCAGTGCTATATCCATAGCCCTCCCCTGCATTGCTGGAGTTGCGTCACGCTTCCGACACAACTCCAGCAATGCGTCATTTTGCACCGACAATCTGACATTCATTGCGACATGATGTGTCATACAGTAAATATCACGCATCCATCATGTCACAAGGAGGGTGCAATGAAAAGTGATGCATCGCTGTTTTCACGCAGCAATGCGTCACTTTTCATAAATGAGGCCCTTAGTTTTTTAAAGTCCTTCTTAGCATGTGCTCACAGCCGCGCAAAATAGTATGAATTTTAACAAATACAAAAAAGTTATCAAAAAGTTGAACTTGTCTAGAATTGTCCAGAAATCTAAATATACTGTGCAAACATTTTCAAAGCCAGTTTTCAGTTCCTGAACTTTAATTCGTTTCAGGAGCTGTGGTTTGCTTGCACGTGGCACAGAAAGATGTGGACTTTCGATGCCTTAATGCAAATTCAGCACACGATTTTTTTCATAAACAGAGCAGTGAAAACTATTCTCCAGGATTAATTCTCTGAACAGTTGTTTTCATTGGTTACAATTGCATTTACAAGTAAATGTAAATAGGAGGCTCATAAAAATAAATTCAATAAAAAAATAATGAAAGATTATGAAATTTGCATACAGGATGTCTCTTGGCTCGTTAATGAAATTGCAGTACATCCCACAAGCCCATTTATGTTAGAGCAATAATCAGAATGTAATGATTACCACTCTCAAAAGCAGGAACTATAGTAAAACCGTTGCTACTACAGGTTACTGAATTATGAAAGTCTCAGATCAAAAATGCATGATCCATCTAGTTAACATTTCTTCTGGTATTACGGGAAGCAGAAAGAGCTTTTATGTGAGGTTCAACAATTTGAAAACTCTATGCATATTCAATATTTGGAAAACAATCTAGATTTATTTATTTATTTAGCGCAAACTTTACCCAGAGGTGTCAGAGCGCTTTACAATAGAGCAAAGTAAATTACATAAGGTAAGAAAGTAGCATGGAAGTAGGTACAACTACTTATAGGTACTCGTGGTGAAAGTTAAAAATTAACAAGTTACAGATACATTAAAAATTATAAAATATGAAACGGAGGTGCGAGAGGAGTTACTTACAAGTCGGGTAAGTTGCAAATTAACAAGTTAAAGATACATTAAAGATTATAAAATACGAAAAGGTGACGTGAATATGGTAATAGAAGTAAAAATACATATTTACAAGATTGAGCACTCGTGAGTATTGTGTGGCAGTCAGGCTCATGACCCAGGGAAGAGAAGGATTAATCATAGAAGTGTCTTTGGAAGAGAAGAGTTTTAAGATCTGTTTTGAAAGTCCGGAAGGAGGTGGTGATTCGAAGGATTGGAGGTAGCGAATTCCAAATTCTAGTCGCATTACCTGAGAAGGATTGCGCCGTAAGTCTTTCCCTTTTGAAAGTTAGGTGTTCAAGCAATACATTTTCAGCATTGCATGAAGGTCTGGAGCCACCTGATCTTTTGAGTTTGTTGGCCTGGTGGCGAGGGGTGAAGTGTGTATGGCTTTGTGGGTGATGCAGGCAGTCTTGTATATTTACCTAGCTTCAAAGGGAAGCCAGCGAAGAGACATCAGTATGGGTGTAATATGATCATTTCTTTTGGCCCCAAGACGAAACGCGCAGCTGAATGAAGAATGGATTATAGAGGGGATAGGTGCAATTTGGGGAGGCCAGCAAGGAGAGAATTGCAATAGTCCAGTCTGGAGAGAACCAAAGATTGGACCTAGGTTTTCAGCTCTTGTTCAGGAATGAAACATCGAATCCCCCAGAGAAGGCGCAGTTGGTAGCGTGCATTCTTGGCCATGGTGATGATTTGGGAATGTAAGTTGAGTCTTTTGTCTAGAATGACACCTAGGGATTTGGCACTGTCAACGATTGTGGGTTTGTTGTTAAGAATGTTCAGATTGTCCATCCATGATTGAACAGGAGGAGGAGAGTTTGTGGCAGAGAGAAGAAGGAATTCAGTTTTAGAGACATTCAGAATTAGATGATGAGATGTCATTCAATCTCGGATGGAGTTGAGGGTGGTGTTAAGGATAGAAATGTCATGTGCGCACGGACACCTTTAGGTAGAGTTGAGTGTCATCAGCATAGAGATGATAATGGATCCCAGACTTTTTAAGGTTTCCCAGTGGTTCCATATAAAGATTGAAGAGTGTGGGTGCGAGGATCGAACCTTGAGGGACGCCTTGATCCACAGCCTTTGACGTAGAGAGACAGTTTGCTATTTTAATCTTCTGCGACCTGCCCGAGAGGAATGATTCAAACCAGTTCAGCACTTTGCCTTCAAAGCCCATTCTTTGTTTTAATGTGTTCAGAAGAATTTTATGGTTAACAGTGTCAAAAGATGCAGATGGGTCCAGAAGGATCAGGAGACAGGAGTTGCCTGAGTCGAGTACCCGCAGGGCATCATTGATAACTTGTAGCAGGGTTGTTTCAGTGATGCAGCCTTGATTGAAGCCAGATTGAAATTCATCAAGGAGGTTGTTGTCCTTGATATGTTGGGAGAGTTGCTCCGCTACACAGCTTTCAGTGATTTTGGCAAGGAAAGGGGGGGTGGTAATAGGGCGGAAGTTGTTACGGTCCTTCACATCAGCAGAGGGTTTCTTTAGAAGTGGGGTAACCTGACCTGTTTTGAGGGCAGCAGGAAGGGAGGCTTGGGTGAGGAAGAGGTTAACCAGACTAGTACAGTAGGTGTATAATTCAATGGCAATGTGACTGGGGATGGGGTCAATAGAATGGTTAGAAGGTTTAGTTTTCAGAATGCTCTTGAGGAGGGCATCTTCGGTGATGATGTCAAAGCTGTGCCAGGAGACTTTGGATTTGCAGTCCTCAAGCGGGGTGCGATGCGTAGCATGGTCAACGAGTGATTTCACTTTTACATTGAAGAATTGAGAAAATTCTGCTGATACTTGGGAGGGTCATCAAATATGGCAGTTGAGGAAGAGTTATTAGTAGTTTTGATTAGGTCAAATCGTTTTTTGGTCTGTTCTTGGCAGAGTCGAGGAGGGTTCTGAAGTGATTCGCTTTCTCATTTGCTTTCTAGATAAAAAAAATAGATGAAACATAACATAATTTTGGTGTAGTACTTTTTTGTTACAAATGAACCAGATTACCTATTGATGTATTTTTGAAAGAACAGTATTTCTACCAGTAGAAGATAACTACTTAAGGAACCAGCCAGGGAGTGTGTGTCACTGGTGGGTAATGTAAGTTATTATCATAACATCCTGTGCTACGTCAGGCCAGGTATTTACTTCAGTACAGCTATACCTATGATTTGCTTATTTGGTTTTCTCTTAAAGGTTGATGCTCTTGATTCCAAACTTGTGTTATAGAAAGAAAAAAGACAGCGACTCACCGAAGTAAACATAACAGCAAATCTGCTTAATGAAAATTTGTGTGCAGAGCAGGGAACTAGGATATTGCACTTCTGTTGTCCTCACCGGCCTGTGCAGCTTCAAACAAAGTCTCATGATTTAAAATTTTCCATGTAGCTGCATCTCTTTACAGAACACTGGTCACAATGCAGTAACAGTCCACTTCTGCTCATAGATGCCAGCTACCTCATCCATCACTCAATGGCTGTTTCATTGCGTTTGACCTTGTGCACCACTCTGGTATCTTTTGGCTAGGTTCATGATGTGCAAATACCCCATACATACATCTAAGGGGTATGCAGAGAGGTCTCTTGTTCTGTGGTTATCGAGCTGCTATAATGTTACTACTTTGTCCAGGAGACTAATTAATCCAAGGGGAAGATCAATATGCTGCTGAATTTTATACCTTTTCACATTCCCAAAGGCAGTTGGGTTTGCACCGTTGATAATGTTCAAATTCAGCACAATCAAAAGGTATGCAATTTGCAAAAGGAAAAAATGCAATAATCCTGTATAGAATTCTATGAAAAGAAAGAGTAGAAGAAATAGTGAACTATTTATAGAATGCACAATTATTTACGAGTTTGCACAATTGTTTGAATGTGTGCAAAAGTATCTTAGTGTCAGATTCTCTAGAAAATGCAGTACGTTTAAAAATTTGCAGAATTCTTGAAGAAACACCACATTATCTGCAAGTTTTCATACATGCATAAGTGTGTTTAGTTATTTCAAAGGAGTGATGTATTTGAAGTGTGTAAAACTGTAAGTTTTGTTTACCAGTGCATAATTTTACTAAAAATATGTGCTCAAATATTTGAAAAAAATAAATATTACTTCAACAGGAGAATAAGTTAACAAAGATGCAAATGATAGAAAAAGCATGTAATATTCCATAAAAAGTGCAAACTATTCTAAAGGAGGATGTAGCATTCTGATAAAAAATCTGCAGAATTATTGAACTATTTGCAACATTTTGTTAAAAGCGCACAGAGACTAAAATTGTAAAATAAACCGGCATCTTTTAAAGTGAGGGGATCTTTCAAAAATTCAGCGGAGTTTCAAAGTACTCAAACGTTTAACCCTAAATTTATACATGTGTATTAGTTTTGTGAGGGCGGGAAAAAAAATTCTAGTTCTGTAAATCACTTGGGAGGCCATGAAGAAAATTAATATACTTAAACTTTGTGCAAATGTTTTAAGTCTGCATAAATTTGCGTAAAATGTAGAAAGGTACAGAAAAGTGCGCCAAATTCTATAAAGTGCAGTGTTCCTTACAAAGTGCACCGGTCCCTTGAATCGGGACAGAAATAATTTTTTTAAGCGCAGGCCGTTAAAATCCTGCCAATTTTTTTTAAAGTATTTAGAACTTTATAAAACGCCATGCTTTGCCATTTCAATCTGTGCTATATTGTTAAGGATTGTTGAACTGTTTAAGATAGTGTTAAGTTTGTATTTAAAAAACACAAAATTAATTCTTAAGTCTACAGACTTATGCAAAGATGTGCAGGTCTCGCTGAAAGGTCTATAATCAGTTATATATGTTGATTCTCTGAAATGTACATAATCAAATATGTGTCAAATGCTTTGAAAAGCCTCAAATTATTTAGCAGTGTTGAGAATTTATTTAAAGTGTGCAACATAAGTACAAAATATAAAATATCTTTAAAAGGTCTGCATAACACTTTAAACATTTACTGAATTCTTTAAAGGGTGTGGTATTCTATATGAATATTTAGAGAAATATAAATGGTGTGAAATTATTTTAGTAAATATTACGAAATTCTATTCAAAAGAGTGCAGATTTATTTAAGGAACTAGATGTAGGAATTGCATAGAATTCACACCGAGTGCCACTGATTATGCATTGTCATAGTTTTTGGACGAGGATTGAGGCTGTGTGTCCTCTCTGTTGAGGAAATGGTGCGCTCAGCAGCCTTTGCTCCTATCAGAGACTTACTGCCAGGCAGTGAGGCCGTCTGACCAGGAAGGCGCCATGTTCGCTTACTACCACTCACAGGCATTAAATCTATATGTTCCGCATCAAACCCTGACTCCAAGGGTGAAGGGGGCTTCTGTAACATGTAGTCTATGAGTACACGCCTGGCACTGACCCCTGAGGCTGTCAGTTTCCATGCTGATGGATGCGGAAGGAGGTCTATGGTGTGAGACTCCATGCTGGTGGATAGTGAGAAACTTCATGCTGATGGATACGGGAAGGAGGTCCATGGTGTGAGGCTCCATGCTGGTTGATGCATGAAGGAGGTCTATGGTGTGAGAATCCATTTTGGTGGATGTGATAAGGTGGTTGATGGTGTGAGACTCCATGCTGGTTGATGCAGGAAGGAGTGGGGCTCCAAGGAACCATAAAAGACCAATAGTGTAACTCCATAGTGCTGCATGGCCATAAAGAGAGACTCCAGTGAAGGGCTGAAGGCCAGTGATATGAGAGATAGGGATGCTCCGCTGAAAGTTAGGTGGCCAGTGATATGAGAGGTAGGAATGCTCTGCTGAAGGTTAGGTGGCGATGATATGAGAGTTAGGGATGCTTCGCTCAAGGCCAGGTGGCCAGTGATTTGAGAGTTAGGGCTGCTTCGCTCAAGGCCAGGTGGCCAGTGATATGAGAGGCTGAGATGACGCTGAAGGTTAGATGACCAGTGATTTGAGAGTTAGGGATGCTCTGCTGAAGGTTAGGTGGCGGTGATATGAGAATTAGGGATGCTATGTTGAAGGTTACACGGCCAGTGATTTAAGAGTTAGGGATGCTCTGCTGAAGGCCAGGTGGCCAGTGATATGAGAGATAGGGATGACGCTGAAGGTCAGGTGGCCAGTGATATGAGAGTTAGGGTTGCTCCGTTGAAGGTCAGGTGGCCAGTGATATGAGAGATAGAGATGCTCCTTTGAAGGTTAGGTGGCCGGTGATAGAGTTAGAATGCTCCATTGAAGGTTAGGTGGCCGGTGATATGAGAGTTAGGGTTGCTCTGTTGAAGGTTAGGTAGCCGGTGATATGAGAGTTAGGGATGCTCCGTTGAAGGTTAGGTGGCCGGTGATATGAGAGTTAGGGATGCTCCGTTGAAGGTTAGACGGCCAGTGATATGAGAGTTAGGGATGCTCCGTTGAAGGTCAGGTGGCTAGTGATATGAGAGTTAGGGATGCTCCGTTGAAGGTTAGTGGCCGGTGATATGAGAGATAGAGATGCTCCGCTGAAGGTCAGGTGGCCAGTGATATGAGAGGTAGGGTTGCTCCGTTGAAGGTTAGGTGGCCGGTGATATGAGAGTTAGGGATGCTATGCTGAAGGTTAGACGGCCAATGATATGAGAGTTAGGGATGGCCTGCAGAAGGTCAGGTGGCCGGTGATATGAGAGGTAGGGATGAAGCTGAAGGTTTGGTGGCCGGTGATATGAGAGGTAGGGATGAAGCTGAAGGTTTGGTGGCTGGTGATATGAATGGTAGGGATGAAGTTGAAGGTTTGGTGGCCGGTGATATGAGAGGTAGGGATGAAGCTGGAGGTTTGGTGGCCGGTGATATGAGAGGTAGGGATGAAGTTGAAGGTTTGGTGGCCGGTGATATGAGAGGTAGGGATGAAGCAGAAGGTTTGGTGGCCGGTGATATGAGAGGTAGGGATGAAGCAGAAGGTTTGGTGGCCGGTGATGTGAGAGGTAGGGATGAAGTTGAAGGTTTGGTG
Organism: Calotriton arnoldi; assembly: GCA_963921515.1. Lineage (NCBI taxonomy): Eukaryota > Metazoa > Chordata > Amphibia > Caudata > Salamandridae > Calotriton > Calotriton arnoldi. The sequence continues at coordinate 5,638,783 of CAWUFW010000013.1, read as the reverse complement.
GCCAGTGATATGAGAGGTAGGGATGAAGTTGAAGGTTTGGTGGCCGGTGATATGAGAGGTACGGATGAAGCTGAAGGTCAGGTGGCCGGTGATATGAGAGGTAGGGATGCTCCGCTGAAGGTCAGGTGCCCAGTGATATGAGGGGTAGGGATGCTCCGCCGAAGGTAAAGTGGCCGATGATATGAGAGGTAGGGATGCTCCGCTGAAGGTCAGGTGCCCAGTGATATGAGAGATAGAGATGCTCCGCTGAAGGTCAGGTGCCCAGTGATATGAGAGATAGAGATGCTCCGCTGAAGGTCAGGTGGCCAGTGATATGAGAGATAGAGATGCTCCGCTGAAGGTTAGGTGGCCAGTGAAGCCCAAGGTTTGAAGATTCATTGAAGTTCCTGAGTCAAGTGACTGGGCAGAGAGAGAGTTAAACTCTGTTGAAATAAACGAGGCCAGTGTTGAGAGCAGAGTAATGTATTCTACTTGGCTGGTAATGAAGGAGCGAGTGACAGTCCAGTGAATCTTTATGATCAGTTACTTGGGAAGCGTTCTCATTTTTGTTGTTGTTTTTTCAAGGCACGAGGAAAGTACGTGATTTGCTCAGAATCGCAGGATGTTGAGCCGACGGCAGGACATGAACCTGGTTCCATAGTTAGAACGTCAGGCCGCATCCCTCCCTTTCAGGCCTTTGCATCTGATTGCAAAACGGGGACTAACCAACCAGGAACCGCCAGGGTTATAGCGAAGTGGCAGAATACAGCATTAGTAAGACCTAGAACTACAGGAGTAGAACCGAAGGCCTAGTGATCAACCACTGCAAGCTAGATCACAGCGCAGAAAAAGGAAACACATGACCGGTAGAGGCCGGACACTTCTGGATCACTGCCAGGCTGATATCACGGTGTTTATCACACTACATGCTTACCGAATGTTCCTAAAATAGCAACGTGTTGGGTAATCTGTGCAGTGATATCGCTCACAAACCCACATCAAGTCACCATAAAATGGCTGGAAGGGAGCCATGATGGTTTGGGATAACTCGCTGTCAGATAATGGTCCAACTGCCACAATGGTAGTTGACCTGCAAAGGACCTTGGGACAACACATGGAAACACAACTCAATTGCCATCTTGCAAGCGGACCTGCCACGTGCTCCCAGAAAATGGAAACCCTTTCAGTCAACAAAGCCATGGAGGCACGGACAGCGGGCCCTACGCTTCCTAACACTGCAGCGTGTACATCAATTGTACCTTTACACATTGAATCTTCCAGTTCCATTGCACACATTTACAACTTTTTAGGCACAGAGAGATTCAGTCGCCTGCCCTGAACCCTAAGACTTTCAGAAAGGGCCCGTGCTGGGATTAGCGCCCAGCTCCCTTGCGTGCTACGTCTGGATCTTAAAAGAATTAGAGCATATCTCCCTCTTGATAGTTGAAGAATCATATTTTTTTATCACACAGGAAGTCGCAATGTGCACAGAGCAAGAAAGCATCTTCGGCACTGTGCCCATCTTGAGGCGCAAACCGAGATCAAATCTTTTAATCCAGGATGTAACACCTGGGATGGAAGAGAGAGGATTGTTGGCGAGAGGATGGTGGTGCTGGGAGGGGGGTAAGGAGTGATCTTTAGGGGCCACCAGGTTACCCATCTAACTCATTCTTCATTCATCCAGCAAGACGCAGACCCCACACCTGGAACTTTAAAGTGGGAACAAATCAGGGGTGCAAAGTTCTTCCTTCTCATTGTAATCCATCGAAGTCCCTTAGAGTGAGTAGTCTTCGCTAAGCATTGCACTCCCTCCTGAATTGTCCCATACAGATGCATCTTTCGACACATATGGTACTCACACCTTTATTCACTGACTCATTCTTGCCTGCTCCCAGCAGCCCCTGATCATATCAGCCTATTAAAGAGGGGTCTAAAGACCACTATGCTACGACTACTATTCAATAGGAATACTCACTGAGGCTACATTCCAGTCCATCAAGTTTTTGCTTACTGTTCCACTACAGACCGGGACTTACATTATCCAAACCAGTCCTGGCTCCAGCCCAGTAAGTACAGTGCAGACCGAACTGCTAGGTAGCATGTGGAAGGTAACTCATGAAACCCTGGATGTTCTCGTAAGGACAGTGCAGACTGAATTGCTAGGCAGCATCTCCTGTGAAAGGTAACTCATGCAACCCCGGATGTTCTCATAAGGCAGACTGAACTGCTAGGCAGCATCTCCTGTGGAAGGTAACTCATGCAACCCCGGATGTTCTCGTAAGGACAGTGCACACTGAACTGCTAGGCAGCAACTCCTGTGGAAGGTAACTCATGCAACCCCGGATGTTCTCGTAAGGACAGTGCAGACTGAACTGCAAGGCAGCATCTCCTGTGGAAGGTACTCGTGCAACCCCAAATGATCTCTTAAGGACAGTCCAGACTGAACTGCTAGGCAGCATCTCCTGTGGAAGGTAACTCATGCAACCCCGGATGTTCTCGTAAGGACAGTGCAGACTGAACTGCTAGGCAGCATCTCCTGCGGAAGGTACTCGTGCAACCCCGGATGAACTCTTAAGGACAATCCAGACTGAACTGCTAGGCAGCATCTCCTGTGGAAGGTAACACCAGCAACCCTGGTTGTTCTAGTAAGGACAGTGCGCACTGAACTGCTAGGCAGCATCTCCTGTGGAAGGTAACTCACACAACCCCAGACATTCTTGGTCCTGTACCTCATCAGTAAGAGTGCATCTCGAGTGCTATGAATACAGACCTCAGATCTGAGCATGCCTATCATAGTCAGAGTTCCCATAGGGGATAAAGAAAAGGTGATGGAAGGAATTCAAAAATATCAGCTCCTGGTGTTATCTTTGGTCTGCATTCTAGTCCATATTTTTGTTTAATCTGCCACTGTAGACAGGAACCAAGCATCTGCAAATCAGTTTTGGTTCTGCCCCAATATTGAGAGACTAAACCAAACTGCTGAGGGCTTACCCTCTGCAAGAGCAGAAGGAACTTAGATCTATTTTTTGTGTGTCTGTATGTACTGGCATAAGCCCCCAAGTAGTTACAAGTGGCAGAGATTAATTTAAGCATTCCTCCTTATTTGTTTTCCCCCCCAAGTAACCAGTCTAATAAGAGCCCAGCTCTGGAGTAAGCTGACAGCAGTCCTTGTGGCTGGCACCAGCCACCGCAAAGGCCACGTGCAGCGCTTCGGCAATGCAGACTCCAGATCAGGGGACCCAGAGACTCGGGTTCCACCTCTTCTGTCTGTGGTCCGAGCAGTCCAAGAAGTGCTGTAATCACTACCATAGGGTACCTGTTTGCTACTCTGAAGTGCTGAAACTCTCCCATTAGACACTGCACCCCTGCTGGGAAGTGCCAGTTCTCTTCCTTTTAAAGTACAGAACTGCAGACACTCAGTACCTAACAGTGCCTGTCCGTTTAAAGCCCTGGCACCTGGTCTGGTGCAGGTCCCTCACAAACAGAGCCTGGTTTAGTAGTGCTTCAGGAGTGCCAGGCAGTGTTGGACTGGGGCAGAAAATAGGCTCAGACGCCAAAATAAAAGTGTCCCCCATTTGTGAATCAGATAGTTAAACAAGCATTTGCAATGCCATAGGTCTCGCATTAGTGAAAATGTGAGCTATTGGCGTTGCAAATGCTAATGGTTTTTTTTTCGTTTAAAATTATACCAGCAGTAGCATAAGAAAAGAAATTCCTCTAATGAAGGAAAGGGTGCAGTACCACAGGGTGTACCAGCCTGTGGTACTGCATCCTTTCCTTAAGACCTAATATAGGAATTCCATTACCCAGTGGCTTAAGGAACGAGCGCAAGCATTTCTTCCTTCATTAGTAGAATTTCTTTTCTTATTGCAAAGGCTACAAAAGCCTAAACAAAATGCTCGCAAATGCTAGGTGTCTCTGTGCTAGCTACATTTTCACTTCAGTATTTTTCACTTTAATTCAAGGGAGCTAAACACAGGGAGAATATTAAATATTAAACCTTTTGCGCCATTAGCCAAATATTTTGTGTGTCTAAATTTGCATCTGCGGCCAGGGCTTTAAGTGGGCTCGGTCCCTCCGGGTCTCAGACCCTGTAGTATTTTAGAACAGACACTGAAATGGGTCCATATCGGGCTCTATATTCATCTCCTTAACTATATGGGAAAACACTGACGATTTCCGAACAATGAATGTAATAAATGTTCCAGTAATCCATGTCAATGAGTCGGTTCTCGTTTATATTTCACGTTTTACGGAATCTAGCATTCCATTACAGTGTTAGGGTATTACTTTAGGAGTTACTAAAAATAAACCCTTGTAGTGTACACCATTCTTTGTATTCCTTTGGGAATGGCATGGATGGTGTCTTTGCCAAAAGTGAAGAGCAGGGGGCGTGGCCAAGCGCCAGTGAAGATGGCAGCTGCTTAACGAGACTCCCACGGACCGCTGCCTCCCGACATAATTAATCTGGCACTAATCCGCAAAAGAACAGTACCTGCTGGGTGCCGCCGATCCCCCGCCGAGTTCTCTGGGCCCAGGGTGAACATCGACAGCTCTCTGCAAGAGAAAGGAGTCGCCTGCGGCCTCCAGAGGGCAGTTTGCATCGGACTTGCGTGAGAGGCTGGGGCCGCGGTCCTGAGAAGGAGACGGGGCGTGGCCCACGCAACGGAGTCTATTGGGGCAATTGGGAGGCTGCGAGCACACGGCCTGATAGCAGGTGACTCTCCCCGGTGGCCCCTGCCCTCCGAGTGGTGACCGAAGGACGCAGCCGACTAATGCCGTGAGCGGATATGGAGGAGTGAAGGTGGGAGATGGAGCCCAGCTATTGAGGGACAATTCCCGGGATAAAGATTATTAAATAGCTGGAGGGCAAAGGTTTCTCCAGGGACCTGGAGAGGTGGTGGACACCATGTGGGGAGCCTGAGATGCTGGAAGGGAGTCCTGGCCCCGAAACGTACACCCTGTAACCTGCTGCTGTTTTCTGTGGGGAGCCTGAGTGACTCTGTGGTGATAGAACTGAGCCAGTAAATAGCAGAGATCCCAGAAACAACCTTGTGTTGGGCAAGGAGCGGAGCTTAAAGTCCATACCTGAATGCAGCATGTCTCGAAGAGACCGCGCAAGCGCTGCCTAGGCGAGACCTAAAAAGTGGCCCACAATTACAAATAGTGCAGTTTTGAACTTGCAAAGACATGTTGCATAGATGTTTTGCTAGGTATGGGAGACTGCGTGAATTTGTGCTTGCCACAGGCAATGTTTGTGGGCATATAAGGGAAATCAACGATAAAAACATGCCCATAAGACTATAAAACAGGCCCACAGACCCCAAAAAAAACACAGCCCACACACTGACCTTTCAGACCAGCCCCTCGGGCATTGCCTGATTGCCCAGTAGGCCAGTCAGACCCGGTGCCAGGTGTGGTTTATGGCCTCCCACAGCCCTTCTTACTGATCGATTTGTTGCTTACATTGTCTTTGTTGCTCTGAAGTTGCTGAAATGAGGCATAATGGTGCTATACAAAACCTATGCACCTTATCAGACCAGCATTTATAGAAGTTGTCTTACCGGGTCAAGGGTGGGGTGCAATCACTGTGAACTATCATATCTTTGCCGGATATCCAGCTGCAGGCAGGTGGTTACACTGAAGAGAAGCTAAATTTTGATGAACAAAAAAAGTCTGGTGAAGTCTGAAAACTTTGCCCGCCTTCACCAATGGAGAGGTTTGTCAGCTCCGAACACCCTAACAACTGTGTCTATGACATGAGGGTGACTTGTCAGCCAAGGCCTTTTAGTATTTCAGCCAACAGCACTAAGCATTCTGGGACTTGAAGGCACATTCTTACAATGGGGAACGTGAAAATGCATAGCAGTGGAGGGAGATCATGAGGAAATTAGACCACAAAAGTCTTGGGGGTGTGGGGGAGGGAGGGGTGCAGGTACATGCCCCACTCCATCTCAGCTATACCTGCCTTTTAGAGGCACCCCCATCCTGCCAGAAAAATACCCCCATTTCTCTGTGGCACAGACTCCCTTGGCCAGCCAAATATTTCCTGTGAGATGGCCTGAGAGCTGGCGCCTTTCCCTGGCCCCTACAGAAGAGAAGCCCAAGGATTAATTGGCATGGAGACCGCCCCTCCCACCATCTTCCCCTAGATCAGAGGCATGGTGAGGGGGGGTATGCCGAGCTGGCAGCCTCACTAAGCTCCAGTGCCACTGGTGGAAACATGAAAATGAACAGCACGAAGCGCACGTGTAAAAGTCCCCGAGCTGACGGTGGACATCTCCTCCGCCTTCGATACCCTGCCCCGTCTCGTGCTTACTCCATCCACCCCGTCCCTCATCTATACCCTGTCCCGTCTCGTTCTTACTCCATCCACCCCCTCCCTCATCGATACCCTGCCCCGTCTCATGCTTACTCCATCCACCCCCTCCCTCATTGATACCCTGCCCCGTCTCGTGCTTACTCCATCCACCCCCTCCCTCATCGATACCCTGCCTTGTCTCGTGCTTACTCCATCCACCCCCTCCCTCATCTATACCCTGCCCCGTCTCGTCTTACTCCATCCCCTTCTTCCCTCATCGATACTCTGCCCCGTCTCGTTCTTACTCCATCCACTTCTTCCCTCATCGATACTCTGCCCAGTATCGTTCTTACTCCATCCACTTCTTCCCTCATTGATACCTTTCCGCGTCTCATGCTTACTCCATCCACCCCCTCCCTCATCGATACCCTGCCCCGCCTCATGCTTACTCCATCCCAGGGCACAAGTCCTAAAAAAAGAAGTGGGGGGTTGGGGGGTTAATGCACTTGCTGGAGAGATCTGTGTTTTGTGAAGTCCCAGATTTGAATCAAAGTAGTATACGGTTGATGTGTCTCCTGCAAAGCACATCACGTAACATGCAGATGACAGATTTTTATTTTATGTAGACAGTAAAGTGGGTTGCTGCTTTTAACACAGAGATCCTTTTGTTACCTGCAGTTCATAAATTGTAATCCTTGTAAAAGACCACAGTGAGGTATGAAGGACATGTGACTCCTACACCTTGTAACCCTCATTGTCTCATGTAACTCATCTTGTACATTGATTTACTCATGTACATGATTTATTGTCAATGTATAATGTGTATGTTACGTAAAGAGCTCTGACACCCTGTATTGGATTGTATAGCACTATAAAAGAAATAAAATAGTGCTATTGAAAATGTTATTTGTGTAACTACTGGGACAGATAAACATACCGAACATTCTTACCGGGCATGCATCTATTATATGCAGGGACTGAACAAAGGCAAAATGATGCCTCTCCTAAGTGCCTGTGAATAGATAACAAGCCGTGTTCCTTTGTTTCCCCTCCGTGGCAATCACATTTAAGTGTGAGGTTCCAGGCCGCCTCCAGTCAGGATATTCAAACAAAAGGAGGCCTGATGGCCGCTTAAGTTCAGCCCAGCTGAAGGTGAAAAGAAAAGCTCCCTCACTGCCTGTACGTTGCTGCTGGGAACCGAAAGCAGACAATGTACAGGCGCTGCTGAACGTGTCCTGGTATCTGAAAATTACACCGGGACAAGTTCAGCATATTTCTGTGGGGCCCAACTTCTTAGCAAGGGGGGCGGCGTCCACCCTGTGAAAAGAGTGGGTGGACGCCGTGTACCTGCGTGTACCCCTGACTTGTGCCCTGCTCCATCCAACCCCCTCATCGATACCCTGCCCCGTCTCGTGCTTACTCCATACACCTCCTCCCTCATCGATACTCTGGCCCGTCTCATGCTTACTCCACCCAACCCCTCCCTCATCGATACCTTGCCCCATCTCGTGCTTACTCCATCCACCTCCTCCCTCATCGATACTCTGCCCCGTCTCGTGCTTACTCCACCCAACTCCTCCCTCATCGATACCCTGCCCCGTCTCGTGCTTACTCCATCCACCCCCTCTCTCATCGATACTCTGCCCCGTCACGTGCTTACCCCATCGCCTTATGCCCCACTCTCTTTCATCGATTCTACCTCACCTTTCCTCCCTGTGCTCCATGGCCTCTCATTCTTTCTCCCTCCTCTATCCTCCCTCACACTCTCTCCCTTCCACTCTGTGCTCCCTCACCTGTCTCTGCAGTTTCTGCTCCCTCTCCTCCTCTCTCACTCTTTTCTCTCTTTGCCCCTCTGCCTGTACATCCTCTCTCACACCCGTCTCTGCAGTTTCTGCTCCCTCCCCTCTCACTCTTTTCTCTTTGCCCCTCTCCCTGTCCATCCTCTCTCACACCCGTCTCTGCAGTTTCTGCTCCCTCCCCTCTCTCACTCTTTTCTCTTTGCCCGTCTGCCTGTCCATCCTCTCCCACACCCGTCTCTGCAGTTTCTGCTCCCTCCCCTCCCACTCTTTTCTCTCTTTGCCCCTCTACCTGTCCATCCTCTCACACCCGTCTGCAGTTTCTGCTCCCTCCCCTCTCACTCTTTTCTCTTAGCCCCTCTCCCTGTCCATCCTCTCACACCCGTCTCTGCAGTTTCTGCTCCCTCCCCTCCCCTCTCACTCTTTTTTCTTTGCCCGTCTGCCTGTCCATCCTCTCCCACACCCTCTTTCACTATCTCCTCACTCGCTCTCCTCCATCTTTCTTCCTCTCGCACTTCCCCTCTCACTGCTCAGGTTATCCTGAGGCTCCCACCCCTCCTCCTCGTTATCTCCTTTACCTCATTGTTTCTCTTGTACCAGAGTTCCTTCAGCTCGGCAATGGCTCCTTTTATGGGCCTGTTTTATAGATTTACAATTATTGTCCCAAGTTTATACGTTTACATTCAATGATCACGTTTCACAAGGTGACAGATGGCGTCACCGGGTGGCACACGCCCGTCTGCATATGATGCCATCTTCAGGGTTCCCTCCTACATTTCTGTCGGATTCGGCCGGGTGCCCCTGTCCATCCCCCATACCCTCCTATCCACGGGGCCCAGTACATGGCCTTGCTGTGTTATGCTGAAGACACTTCTAAAGTACCAACTGCTGCCCAGATGCTTCTGTCCTGGCCGGCTGGCCCTGATCCTAGAATGACCGGGAAGGACGCTGCAGACGCTGCAATCATCAGGAAAGATGTGTTTTGACGTTTTCCTGACGTTCACATGGTCTGGCCTTGTCTCCGAGGAAGAGTATTCCACTGTGGGGCTGCTAGGATCCCGGGTCAGCGACCTCCGCCTCGCACACTCACCCAGCAGGAGAGGATGAAGGCAGAGATCAGCTTATGATGGAGAGAGAGCTTGGTCTGAAGGGGGCTGGAGCCAGCACGGTGAACCAACCGGAGGGCGTGGCAGAGAGACTGAAGCAAGACTCTGCAAGTGTTAGTTGGCGTCTTCTTGGGGAAATGTGCGTCCTTCCGTCCAGCCCAAAGAATACATATAGCCAATTAGGAATCAGCTGGATTAGCGCTCCTAATTCTTAGATAAACCGAGCTACAGTTCGTGGAAATAATCCGATCCCGACATTATTGTGGCCGGGAAGACAAGTTTACGAGATCTGAGAGGCAAACGAGGGCTACCTTTCTTTAAAACTTGCACCAAAAAAACCGAAAACATGACCTTATGGACCTGTAAATCGAATGTGCGAGATCTGACCAGTCAGACACCCAAACTCCTTGTAGTGAGCCATCCGGCCATTGCAATATAATGTATCCACCTCAGCCTCCCGGCCCGGGCGCAGACCGGAGGCTGTAAATGAAAGGAGCGACAGTCATGACCACCCAATAGTACAGTGTGCACGTATAATTATTTATATAGATATAGGCCCCGTACCCGACCCTTCCTACCTCCTGAGTCTCCCCCAAGTACGACCACCACATTGGCAACGAAGCAAGATTGTGCCCATGACGTGCCTGGCCGTTGCCACTGCGACGGAGTGCGGCGCAAGAAGACGAGAAGGAACGGAGGTGCACCTCACCGTTGCGGCCGGAAGCGGATCCAGGCTACGTGACGGCAGGCGGCTGAAAAGTGGCGTCGTAACTCACCAGCGCGAGCAAGAACGAGGTGAGGAGGCCGCGAGTGCTGAGGGCTGCGCGACGGCAGAGGCAGCAAAGGGGGCGGCGGCCTGTAAGAGGAGCCGCGTGTGTGGTGTAGCACCACAGGGCCCAGCGGACCCCGGAGGCTCTACCAGGACTCCAGCGGTCTGAAGCAGTGCACACGCGACCGCGCAAAGACTCGTGCAGTCGAATCAACAGAATGTTCTGAGAGATGGTGTCCAATGTGACCAAATAGCCGTGAAGAATGGCTGCCAAGCTGCCACCTTCTTCCAGTGTCCAACAAAGTGCATTGACCACCTCGATCATGGCACACTCAGAGCTATGGAGTGTCTGAAAACCTGACCGACCTGGGGTAAGCATAGAACTGGATCTTAGAAAGGATGTAATGGCAGATTCAACTTGCTTCTCCAGTACAATAATTACTAGGACTGTCTGGATCAGCAGCAGCTTCTTTAGAAGCGGGGTAACAAAGCGCGCTTCCAGGACAAAGGTACCAGGGCCGAGAATAGAGATGCATTGCATAGTACCGTGATCAGCGAAGCAAGCTTATCCATGCCCAGTAAGATTCGCGAAGTGCACGCTTCTCCGGGACAACCAGATTTAACCAAGAGAAGGAGTTTTGTTTATCAATTCTGGAGTCAGAGGGTCAAAGTGTGTGACAAATAGCCATGGATTCTCGTCGATTGATGAATCCCAAATATTGATCAAATAACCTTCTGAAGTAGTATTCATGGAAAATGGTAAGCAGATGTTATTGGATTTGTCAATAAAAAAAAAAATACAGGCAAAGAATTCACATGCTTCTTGTGCCAAAAATAGTAAGTACACAGGGGTGACTTATGGGAAATTTTATTTTATTTTTATTTTATTTTAAAAGTTTTATATAGCGCTAGCTAGACCCTCATGTGTCAGCTTGTGCAATGTCACACTTATTGACTCTTGGTTTACAGACCCTCGGCCATTCTGTTTGTCAGAATTGCCCTCACACAGTTGTGTGCTAGCTCCATGTCATGATAGTCCTTTCTGCCAGACCTGATTTTTCAAACAGCGAATCTACGCATGCTGGGAAAAGTAGTTTCACTTCTATACATACATTGAGGTTCTTTTGATCAGCAGGTTTCACCCATTGGTCTGTTAAATTGTCAATCACATTTTGATTCCCCCCACCACAGCATACAGCATGGGGCAATGGGTCAGCCCACTTTTCCCATTGGCTCCTTTCACTTTGACTGACTTACAAAACGTGTGTTCTTTGTTCACACTCGCTTAAAAATAGTTGCTTTCTCTTTAGCTGTAAGTCTGTATTCAAGTATGCTTTATCAATTGTGTTAATTTTTATATTAACTTTAAATTGCAGTTATTTATTTTGCCTGCATCTTAGGCGCCAAGTTTGATGATGATTTATTTTGTCTTCAGTTTAAAGTTAAATCTGCAAACACTTAACATTCTGAATATCAAACTAGCTATACAGTGTTTTGTGGGCCACAATGACTAAATCCTGCCTTTTAATTTAAAGCCATGTTGTTTTTGGAGACTTTTAGTTTCAATTGAGAGAGAAAGAGACTGCACATGCCTGCATTTTAAAACAGACAAACCAATGCTGCTTTCAAATTATAGCAAGCCAGAACTTTTTCACACAAATAAACCTTAATTAAAATGGGCAACAGAAAAAAACAAGCATTTGCAATGCAATAGGTCTCGCAGTTGTGAGAGTTTGAGCTATTGGCATTGTAAATGGCAATGCCTTTTATTTACGTGTTGGTTTGCAAAACATAAATAAAAGGCATTGTCATTTACAATGCCAATAGCTTAAACTCTCGCAAATGCAAGACCTATTGCATTGGGGGGTGCTCAAGATCCACAGAGGTCGGCAGACGTAAAGTGCAGTGGGACAGAAAGCTGCTGAGGGAGTGGGGGGAGATGTACCCGAGGGAGATCACGGGGGGCCGCTGCGGTGAGGGGAGGGCTCGCTGGAGGCTAGCCTCGCTGCAGAGGTGTCACAGGGGGATGCTCCGGGTTTTGCTGAGGTGGGAGTAGCGTAGAACACAGTCTCGTCTCTCTCCGCAGTGATCAAAACTCTCAAGTGCGGTGTCACTGGCGTGAAAGGGCATCAGTTCACTGCAGTGTGGGCAGCAAAGGGTAATTACAGTGCAGTGAAGGCCGCTCGCAGTGTGGCACTAATGCAACGGTAAGCGCGCCCAGTGAGCTGCAGTAAGAGACAGCATCGTGTGCACTGTGACTGCAGTAATAGCATCACTAAAGTAAAGACCGCTGTCACTGTCCGGAGACTACAGCAGGGGCTCTCAGTGTGATGGACTAGTGTAAGTGCAGCTCTCGGTGTGTTGTCCCTGCAGTAAGGGACAACATCCTGTGCGCAGTGACTGTAGCAGGGGCTAGGTCCCAGCGTGATGGGCCTTGAGTGAGCGCAGCTGGCAGTGTGCTCGTGTTGCAGTAAAAGCAAGCTCGCGGTAGAATATTCCCGGGGTAAGACTAGCTCCCAGTGTGGGTTACTAGCACCCGGTGTGACGTCACTGCATTAAAGGCTAGCTCCCTTGCGCGGTCATTGCAGTATGGACACAGTCTGGTGCAGGTCACATTGTAAAGAAACAGTGCAGTCAAAGAGGTAGGAGACGCTAACGTGCCGTCACTGCACGGGGGGGGTCTGTTTCCAGCCTAATGCCACCGGCATGAGACAAGCTTCAAGTGTAATATAAGAAGCGTGACCCGATGCAAATCTGATGCGACTAATAATTACAGCTACCAGTGTGGTGTTACTGCAGTAGGGACAGTCGGTTTCCAGTGTGCGTCAATGTAGCAGGGACTGCTCCCAGAGACCTTAGCTGCCCCAGATAAGCACTTGAGATCTCTTTGTACGGGTTCTTTTCTGTGTGATGTGCAAGCGCTATGTGCAATGGGCACACTGCCTAGTAGTGCACACAGCCTGATGACACATAATACACCTCTGAGCGTGCTTGCACTCGCGTAGTTCTTCTGTCCCCCGTGCTCATGCATATGCTCTTTGGTGCGCATGCGTATAGTGTCAGAAACGCACGCTTACACAAAACTAACAACTTAAAACTGGAGGCTTGGTACTCACAAAAGGCGAATCGTCCATGGCTGCAGAGGAGGTTGTGCACAGCACAAAGAAACAAAGGAGTTGGCCATAGCTGGCAAGGTTTCAAATGTTTGGTGGCCCTGAAAGGTCGGACTAGGAGGGTTTGGAGGCTGCTGCAGAGGGGGCGGTGGTGGACTGACCCGCTCGCTGGTCCCCGAAAACACCGCAGTGGTTCCCACGTCCCCGGCTGCGCTGAGGTGGAACAGCTTGCGCTGGCCTGTGGCTCTGAAAGGAATGTGTTGGGGCACCCCTTCCGTGGCCACGAAAGGGGCGAAAAGCAGACCGTGCAGGGCGCATGGTGGAGAGGCCCAAGGACTTGGCCGTAGCACGAGAGTCCTTGAATCGCTCTAGCGCACTGTCTGCCTTGTCGCCGAACAGGCGACTGCCATCAAAAGGCATGTCCATCAATGTGTTCTGGACATCCCCAGAAAAGCCAGTCGTCCTCAACCAGGCGTGACGGCAAAGCGCCACCGACGTTGAAATGGTCCTACCTAGTGAGTCAGCAGTGTCCAGTCCACAACGAATGGCGAACTTTGCTGCGTCTCTCCCCTCGGCAACAGCACGGGAGAGCAAGGTCCGGGCCTCCTCCGGACACTGAGGCAGCACTTGCGCCACCATATCCCACACAGAGTGGGAATAACGGCCCAAGAGGCATGCAGTGTTCACCGACCGCAGCCCTAAGCTGGAGGAAGAAAACAACTTCTTCCCAAGCTGATCCAGCTTCTTGGATTCCCTGTCCGGTGGTGCGGTAGGGAATGCGCTTTGAGACGCTGAGGCTTGGACCACCAAGCTATCGGGGGAAGGGTGTTGGGAGAGGAAAGTGGGGTCGCCCGGAGCCGGGCTTTGGCGTCGGGCAACCATCCTATCCACAGGAGCCCTTGTGGTGGGCCTGGACCAGGTGCCCAAAAGGATGTCCGTAAGGGCCTCATTAAACGGCAGCACGGGCTCCGAAGAGCTCGCTGCCAGTTGAAGCACCTCTGTCAGGAGGTTAGTCCAGACAGCCACAGTAGGTAGCTCGAGGTTTAGGGCCTCAGCCGCCCTACGCAACACCACTGCGTAAGACGCTCACTCCTCCGCAGCCACGTGGGAGGAGACAACATGCCAAGGTCTGGTGAGGTGTCCAGACCACTGGCATCCCCCAGGTCCTCTCTCCAGTCCTGGTCGTACTCCAACTGAGCAGTGAGAGGGTCCTCAGACCCCTCCCAGTCATCCTCATCCTCCTCTGGCTGCCAAACTGGCTGAAAATGGCCAGGGTGGAATGCAGGCACAAAAGTACCAATCGGCGTCGGGTCCGGCGTCGGCCGGCGCCAGTCAGACTCCGAATCCACCTGGAGGTGGGAGCCGGGGTCGACGCCGGCTGGAGGTCCAGCCGGCGGAGTCAGGCTGCCCAAAGATGGCATGCATGGCTTCGTAAAACTGACGAAGCTGAGCAGGGGTCGCTCCGGGTCCCGGAAAGTGAGGTAAGCTCGGAGTCGACCCTTCAGGCTGCGCACGCGGAGCGGGACCTCGAACGGCGCGGAGCCGACTGCCGGCGCTCAAGAAGCTTTCGGGACTGCTCTCGCAAAGACTTCGGAGCTCCAGGCAAAAGAGGCACATGCGGTGCGGATCCGTTACCGACATCATGCGGGAACAGGAACTGCAGGCCTTGAAGCCGGGCATCCCTACGTGCACCAGGAGTCGGTAAGACTCAAAAAGACGTCGACAAAAGTCGCTCAAAAAGTTCAGTCAAAAAATGACTGGAGGTACCGCTCTCTCCGGATCTGCGCTGGCTGGCGCGTAAAAAGAAAGAACTGACGTCAGCGCGCGAGGGCGGCGTCTAAGTAGCTACCGCGACGTCATCCCAGCGACCACGACGCCAACGACGGTCGCGGAGCCCATCCCACACCTCTGCGGACGAATTAAGAGGAATAAAAAAAACCAGTGAAATAAATTCCTCAAGGAGGCCTGCCCTATTTAGGTGTCTGCTCTAATATCTGAATCAAGACAGTAGTGTCTTGTGAACGTATGTATGGATCTCCAAGTGGCTGCTTTGCAGATCTCGGAGATGGGAATGTTTCCCAGTATGTCTACAGTGGCCGCTTTGTCCCTTGTAGAATGGGCTTTGGGCCTGGCAGGTAAATGCTTGTTGGCCAACTGACAGGATGACAGGATAGAGGAGGCAAAGCCTGTCTTCATAGGACCATAATTAAAAAATAGATAGCTTTTGTCTTGTCCCGGTAAAACTTTAAAACCCTTTTAAGATCTAGGGAGTGCAAAGCCCTTTCTGCTGGTGTGGAAGGGTTTAGAAAGAACGTAGGGGAGAATTTGTCTGATTGACTACCTCCGTTCCTCTCAGAACCTACAGAGGTTAGCTGCGGAGTGCCTCAGGGCTCCTCCTTGAGCCCCAACCTCTTCAATGTCTACATGCCTCGCTGCCATCGTCAGGAACTACGACTCAACATTGTCTCCTACGCCAACGACACCCAGCTGATCCTCTCCCTCACCAACGAACCCGCAGCTATTGGTACATGAAAGTAAGCATCCTGAAGGTCGATGGAACACATCCAGTCCCCTTGATGGAGCTGGGGGTATATCTGGTGGAGAGCTAACATTCTAAATTTCTCCTTGCGGATAGCTTTGGTACAAGAGGCAGGTCTAAAATGTGTCTAAATTGTGTCATTGGACCTTTTTTCCTTACAAGGAAATATCGGGAGAGCGGTACCTCCTTTACTGCGTCTTTACTAAGGAGAGTGGAGACTTCGTCTTGTAGAAGTTACGACTGGTGGCAAGCGGCTTTTGACGGTGAAACAGCCGGGGGAGGGTACTGAAAATGAAGTGAGTACCCAGTCTGTACAGTATTTAAGACCCATGTGTCACTGGTGATGTTGCACCACTCTTGGAGATATCTTGAAATACTTCCCCCCCACTGGAGTGGGAAACAGAGACAGGGGAAGAGGCAAATCATTGCTTTGTTGGAGTTTTGGAGGAAGTTGCTGGTTGATGATGGGCGACCGTGCTGATATTGGGCGTAGACTATTGGTGATGATGCCGCAGCAGCCATTGAGGGGTTTGAACCCTCTGATGATAGGGTCGACAATCATAGTGCCTGTACCTTCGATGAAAATCTTTTAGTTTTTCCAGGCCTACGGCTTTCAGAGTGCCCGTTTCAGACTTCATTTTCACCATCTCGCCGTATGTGTGTGCCCCAAAGAATGACAGCCAGTAAAGGCAGGTTCAGTATGCGCTGTTAAGCCTCTGGCTTAAGCGATGTTAGGTGTAACCATGATGAACGCCTGGCGCACACCCCATGTGAGTATCCGTGCGCTGTGAGATCTGCGCCATCAGCATCCGCGCTAATCAGCTGATTGGCCACCAAGCCACCTTCTTGTTAGACCTCCTTTAAGACTTGCCTATCCTCTTTGGGAAGTTTGTCTGTGAATTTGGACAGGGAAGCCCAGAGGGACTTGTCGTAGCGTCCCAATAAAGCTACAGTACTGGACATTTTCAGAAATTCATCTGATGTGCCACACATCTTCCTCCCTAATGAATCCCAAGTATTTACTATCTTTGTCCAGAGGGACAGACGATGATGCTACCACAGAATGGGTTTTCTTTGCAGCAGCGATAATGACCGAGTCCGGTTGAGGATCTGATTGCAGAAATAAAGGGTCCTACTCCAGAGCCTTGTACTTTTTCAAAATTCTCGCCGGGGTCGATCGAACGGTGGCTGGGGTGAGGAAAATGTCCATCACTGCCTGGAGAAGACCTGGGAATAAAGGTAGCAGTGGGCGTAAGGATGTCCTATGACGTAAAGTCTTGAAGATGTCTGAAGAAGTTATGTGAGGTGCAGGAATGTCAATGTTGAGCTTGTTAGCTCCTCTCACTAATACCTATTTAAGGTATATAGGTCATCCACCAGGGATATTCTCACAGGTGGAGTATCTGTGAGAGTTGGAGAATAATCCCTCTTTGAAGAATGTGTTGAAGTAGTTCACGTAGGGGATCTGTGTGCCCGGTGTGATCTAGTTGTTGATGTCTGCGGACAGGCGTAGCAGATCTTGGACGGGTCCGATGCTGAACTCTACTGCGCAACCTGGTTCTGGTCTTAGAAGTGGTGTCCCTAGGCAACCTGCACGATGGAGATTGAGCCATGGCCTCTGCTAACCGAGCTGGAGAAATCTTGGCCCAAGGGTGTGGACCCTGAGAAGGAGACCTTGTTGGAGAGAAAGTCCTCCAGTATTGCGAACCTGGACCCTCCGGGACGGGCCAGTTGCGAACACTCTCCAGCCATCTCAGGGAGAGATGAATAGAAGCCTCTGAGGTATGATGCGCTCTGTGGCTTCCGTCCAAGGAATTTTCTGTGGCGACAGGAGCATCTCTCTCCTGAGTCCTGGATTTGCCATGACTTATGGATCTGGGCCTTGACTTCTCCCCGGGCGATGAAGATCAGGTGGAGGATGTATGCATCAATGCTGAACGGGGGACGTGTGCCGCCTATAGAGACATACGTTCCGACTTTGAATGTCTGGTTTAAGTAGAAGACTGAGAGGTATGGCTCGATGTAGAGCACTGTTTTGTTGACACGCACGGTGGAGTAGGCCGTGACTTTGAACATGGTCTTGTCGACACCGGCGTAGGAGCATGCCTCAACGCCGAACGTTGTCCTGTCAACGCTGGCGGTGGCGTATGTCTGATGTCAAACGTCGTCTAGATGACGCTGACGGAGGAGTATGGCTCGATGTTGAGTGTCGCTTCGTTGATGTCGGCAGAGGAGTATGCCTCGATGTCGAGCGGTGCCCGGCTGATGCTGACATACCATGCCTCGATGTCGAACGTCACCTTGTTGGCGCCGATGGAAAAGTACGCCTCGCCGAATGTCGCCTGGTTGACGTCGACAGAGGAGTATGTCTCGATGTCAAATGCCATCTTGACGACGGAGACCATTATCTCGAAGACAAGTGGTGACTTCTTGTTGCCACCAGCAGTGATGGCTGTGACATTGACCTAGCCGTCCACAACGTCGAACAGCGATGCGACATCAGTCTTTGTTTCTTCGCTGACGAAGGTGTTGCTGGCAAGGGGTGTCTCACGGGCACTTTCAACCTCAATCCAGATACCAACGGAGAATAAATAGGTAATTTCTTACTTCTGGAAGTAGATCTTGTTCTTGGTTTGTCACGCCTTGTGGGGGATCTTCCTCTGGGAGTCTTGTGAGATGAACGCACATCAGCTGAAGATTTATGTCTCTTTAGAAGGCCATAGAGGCGGATTCTCTCTCTGTCTTTAAGAGTCCACCTAAAGAGGTTTTTGCAATTGTGACAAGACTCTGGCATGTGAGATGCTGGTAGACATAAGATGCAGACAGGATGGGTGTCTGTGTTCTTGCCAAAGGCAGGGCATTTGATGAGCAAGAAAGGTATTTTGTGACAGGAATTTTTGTTAAATCCTGTCAGAAAAAGCTGGTCCTCACTCTAAATGTCAAAAGACGTTGTGAAGCACTGAAAAGAGAGTTTCAAAAGAAAGTTTTTGACAAAAAGCAAAAAAAAAAGAAACAGAGCTCTGTACTCCAGGATCCTTACTGAGGAACCGCAAAATTAAATGACCTAAATGTCACCCCTGAGTCATGATGGGATACAGGAGGTCAGAGGGGCCTTAAAGGCACGGTGCCAGTTTTCACTTGTTATGTGTTTTCAATGCAGCCTACTGACTAACAATGCCTTAGCTTTCGCTTGGAGTTTTTCTCTTCAATAAAGGCTGTGTTTTTAAACCTTATGCTCTCTCTCTCTGACATCAGAAATGTTTGAATCTTATAAGTGGTTTATTAAGGGAAAATGCAAAGTATATAAGGCATTTTTTAGCCATCAGCACAGGCTGCATATAGATGTGTGTGTGTGTGTGTATATATATATATATATACGTTTTGGTACAAAGTTCATTTTCTTAGTCTACACACACACACACACTCACGATGTAAAAACTAATAGCACTAAAATTATAAACTGTAAAAATTGTCAGGAGCGAGGCTGCTTGGGTGTTTGGAATAACTCTTGTTTAAAGGCACTTCGCTCCAGACCTTGCTCTCACTACTTGTAGAAATATAATGAATCTGCAGTTCAACATGGGATCCTCAGAACATAGGCACCTGATTATAGCTGTCTGCAGGTTCTTATTCCTCTTGAGATAAATGCTGTTCTCAATAAGAGTTCTGCTTAGGTCCATTAAGACTGGACAAATACAGAGCAGGTGAAGTAGATCCTCTTTCAGTGACCCCCCACAGGCGACATGCAGTGCCCTCCTTTGTTTGCCATGACGGTTGTTCTGCCAGGGAGGGAAACACACTGAGGTGGAGGGTAAGAAATTTCTGCTTCATGTAAGCAGAGTATGTTTGGCTGAAATGTAGGGCAGTTTGAGCTGTTTATAGCCGTCGACTAGAATCCACGCGTGGGATCTTTGTCAGGGATGATTTATCCTCGATCAGAGATTTTCTCTTGACACATGTATTTAGAGCCCTTTTGAAGGTCCGGTATGGCAGTGAGTGGTCCCATAAAGCGTTCGCCTGGAGTGCTACCAAGGAACTATCATGAAAAGACTTGAATGACTATGTCGGAGGACTGGTTATCACAGGCTAAAGTATTTTGTTGAGTGAGTTATCAAAGGCGCACCTCAGCCTATAAAAGAACTTGATAAAGGCACTCTGCCTCGCTATCATTGGCCGTGAGGGGCCAAATTCAAGACAAATCTGTACCAGGTGCGTGTATTTTGGGACCTTAAACTCTTCTGTAACTCTTAGTGTGCAATCCATCCAGGGAGGCCGCATATCAGCGTAGAAGCACCTCACTCCCATAGGTGATTGATGGAAGAAGTTTAGCCGCCATGACAGCGGTGGCAGAGCGCTTGGGCCAATTAGACTGTTTCACAGGGAGCAGAAAGCTGCAATGTGCGCATTTCCTGTTCTTCTTTGTAACTGTCTTTGGGGTAGGAAGGTACTTTGATCATCTATCAGGACTCCTAGGTATTTGTATGTGTCCACACTTTCAAGAGGGTGCTTGCTCAGGGACCACCTTCCCTTCTCTGTAGGTCTTGTGATGGACATAACTTTTGACTGATGTTGATTTCCAGAGGATTTTCGCTGGCGTAGTTAGATAGTGCATCTATCAGTCGCTGAAGGCCGATTTTTGTTGAGCTGCAGAGGAAGACGTCATCTGCATACAAAAGATGGTTTAAAGTAAAGGGACCCAACTGTGGGGGAGTGGTTGTTGGTCATATAGAGCACCTTTGTGACGTCTGATAAAAAGAGATTGAAAAGAGCTGGTGCCAGTACACACCCTTGTTTGAGGCCCTGATATGTAGGAATCTTTCTATTAGGCGGGGTCCCATCCTCTATTTTAATTCTGGTCCAGTTATCTGTATAGAACAATTGGATTTCTCTCAGTAGAGGGGTGGTATGCCCCATTTTGAGAGCTTTGCTTTGCCCCCAGTTTACCTCGATGCACGTGATCAAAGGTCTATTTGAAATCGATGAAGCAAAAATTGGTGAAGAATAGCTGAATTGGATTTTTTTTTTCCCATGGTGAGAGCTAGAGCCAAGATGTTTGTGAAAGTACTGGTACCCTTTGAGAACCCTGTTTGATTGAGGGGTACAATATTGTTTGGGCTTGACCAATCAGTCGGGTCAGCCAACAGTGCAGTAGCAAAATACTTTGCCTCATTGTCCAAGAGAGCTAAGTGGTAGTTTTGTGGCTTGGATCTGTCAACACCTTTAAAAATAAGATTTATTATTGATCCGCGGCAGCCATCCGGTATTGACCCTGTTGCAAATGCATACTTAAACAGCGAGGAGAATTTCCTAGCCCAAAAAGGGGGGTTTCTTTGAATATTGCAGAGGGTAATTCGTTTTGGGCCGGGGGCGCCATCCCGTCTTGCTTGTGAAATTATTTTCATTAGTTTCGGTTGCTGGAATAGACTATAATTTTGACCAATAGGCACGGGGGTACTACTTTCATTCAATGTTTTAGAACTGAGACCTGTGATGACTATTGCACAGGAGCAGGTGATGAGGCATTACGTCCGTCTGAAGCAGTGGCCCCTGTGAGCACTGGTCCTCTGGTGAATTATGTATACAGGTACGAGACCCATGTAGCTTCAAGTATGTTGGAGTTGATCAGTGCGTTGGATGGTCTTGTTAGATTGTTTAATAAATGCCAGAAGTTTTTTGAGTTGCAGTGTTTACTGACATACATCAGCCTAGGCTAGAATGCGTCGAACTGTGTTCTCCTGTCTTCCCATTTCTGCTTCTTGAACAGCTTGTTGGCTAACTCAGTTGGTTAATAGTGAGAGGAGACGAAGGCGTTTTTCTCAAAGTTTGGAGGGCTTAATTTAGCTTCTTTTTAGATAAATGACAGGCTGGTGATATTTTTCTCCAGCAGGAGGTAAGATGTGAAGATTTTTTTGCTGGTCCGAGACTTGTCCCAGTTGTGATATCTATTGAGGGTGTTACAGAACAGTTCCCAAGATTGTGTCGGGTTGTTATGTTTGAACTCGCATTTTGTTATTACCTCTACCACCATGGAAGGAGTTTTAGAAATTGAATTATCATTGCATTTTATTATTTTAAAATCTACTGTATATAAGCTGCTGACGTCTTATGGTACATCTGGAAATCTAGATAAGGCTAGGTTTAGTTCTATGACTTGGGGAAGATGGTGATTGTCAGTGGTCGTTTCAATTCTTAGTGACCTTATTAGGGAAAATACATGTGGCGACACCAGTGTAAAGTCAATGATCGAGCGGGACCCATAAAGCGTCTGGTTTTGTGTGATGTCCCCGGTGGTCCTACCTTTCATTGCCTTCAGACCGTGTATTTGAGATCTTTTATAAAATGTTCACCCAACTTGTCGCAACAAGTGACTTTCCTTGTATGTTGAATGGGAATTTCCCAGAATAGATGTTGGGCTAATAAAAAGACATCTTCACCAGAGTTCTGTAGGAGATTCATTTTAAAATCACCAGTTAAAATAATGCCCGGCGTCAGAATGTGAAGCGTCAAATCGCATACCAAGGTCACCAGCAAGCAGGTGAGGACCCTTTTCATTTCCATGTCTGCCTCAATGTAGACGTTTATAATAAACAGAGATGTATTCCGATGAGTGTTCCACTTTTTATGGTCAATTTCAGTCTCAGCGTCCACTTCAATTTGTAAAGATAGGGTTATATATACTACAAGGCCCGCTTCTGATCCCCCGTACATTGACTGCTTATTTGCTGGATTTATATAATGCATGTCACCTACGACTGGCAGGAGTCATTGCCCGGGTTTCCAGAAGAGCCACAATATCACAGTTTTTCCATTCCAGAGGGCGATGCCCGTCCCCTAGTTTCGGTTTGGTCCCTGCTATATTCAACAAGCAGACGTTTAAGGAGCTTACATTCTGTTTGTATAGGGGGCTTGGGAGTCCGGTTCATACCGATGGAGATTTTCGCAGGGCCTGTGGCAACAAACCCCAGTCCTCCTCTAGGGGATGAATGTGTACCCGTGGCCATGGCTCCTCATGGGGAAGGGGGCTAAGGTGGAGTGATAACTGTTGGTTGCAATTTTTGGTGATTTAATGACTGCTCCTTTGACGATCGAGAAAGCCTGGAATTGAGGTGTTGTTGGGTTGGTGACATATGATTTTCTAATGTAGGAGGGTAGCAGGGTTGAGTGTAGGGCAAAATGGAAATTCCCAGGGCACAAGTCCTAAAAAAAGAAGTGGGGGGACTAACCTAGTTAGGCAGTATGCAAGTGACATAACGGCGCCCGACATCACGGCGCATGACATCACACATGGCATCACAGGAATTGACATCATAGAAAGTGGCATCACAAGCCACTACTTTACAGGAAGTGGCATCACAAGAAGTGACATCAGATCTAAAGCCCTCACATATATGTTTATCAGGTCTATCATGTGTACGTTTGAGCGCATTGCGAGGATAATAGCACAGTGAGCTATAGAAGATGATTTGTGACTTCTACACCTTGCAATCCCCCAGTTTTATGTAACACATCCTGTACATTCATTTACAAACTTATATAATTTATTGTACATGTAATATGCACGTGTTGATGTAAAGCGCTTTGACACTCTGAATTGGGATGAGTAGGGCTGTACAAGAAAAAATAGTGATACTTAAATTATTTCAACGCCTCCTCAGGGGAAGTAAGCTCTATATAAATGCAATTTGCTTTGTGTAAATACTGGGAAAGACCAACACATCTGACATTCTTACAGTGCATGCATATCTCCTAAACAGGGACTGAACAAATTGAAAAGCTGCCTCTCTTAAGTATGTGTGAAGTGGTAACCAGGTTTGAGCCTTTGTATCCCCCTCCGCTTCATTTGCATCAGCTGTGAGGCTCCTGACTGCTCCCAGTCAAGAGACTTGAACAATAGGAGGCCTGATGACCCCTCAAATTCGGCCTTTGGTATGGGCCCAGCAGGAATCTTAAATAAGAAAGCCCCGTCCCCGCCTGCACGTTGTTGCTTGTTGCAGATGGAAAGAAGACAACATGCAGGCGCTGCTGAAAGTGTCCCGGTGTTTGGAAATTACACTGGGACGAGTTCAGCACATTATTCAGTGGGGCCCAAATTCTTGGAAGGGTGGACGGCGTTCACCCTGTGAAAATAGTGGGAGCTCACAGCCTGTCTCACAATCATTTTTTTTAAACTGCGTGTGTTTCACGTTTGCAGTGACACATGTTACACACAAATAGCCACTATATGTGTTAATGATGCATGTGGGGCAATTACTCCTCTTGACCGAAAGTTTTGATGGCAATTTCTCTTTCTCATTATGATTACAGGTTTCAGGAAATCGTCTCAGGTAGAGTGTGACACAGGTCAACCTACCCAGTGGTAACATCATACCAATAATTTGGTAAGATAGGAGCCCAATTTTCATTTTCCCGTCCTGATGAATGCCGCGGACCGCTTGGCCACTAAGGCAGAAACATGTCAACAACTTTAACCACTACGGTGATGGGGCAATAATTCCCCTTTTTCACCGTTACTTGTAATTTTTAATATCATATAATTGCCTGTTTTGAATAAATGTATGTTGGCAATTATACTGATTTTTAGACTTTCACTCACTGTCACGGGCCCCAACTTAGGGGCCGATTCCGATTCGGGCCGGAAATCTCTCCGACCGAGCCGGACCCGGAGAGAATTCCGACCGAATCGGACTCTGGCAGTCCGACCGGACGAGTACGATGCGTTCGTAGGCTATCGGACTCGATTCGGTCGGACTCCCATTGAAGTCAATGGGAGCCGGTCGTACAACGCGTACGCGGGCTCCCATTGACTCAATGGGTGCGAGGCGAACAAGGGCGCCGCCTACAGCGTGTACGCGGCGAAACGCATCGTGCCGTACATGCACAGGTAGGGGGGACCCATGGGTCCCCCCTGTGTGCGACTCGCGCGGCCACGCGTACAGGGGGTCCGACGCGGACCCCCAAAGTCCGGCTCCGACAGCTCTTTCGAGCCGGACGGCGCGAGTCGGTCGGACTGCTCGCGGTGCGCATCGTACTTACCCGGCCGGGGAACGTCTCCATTGCGCGGTGCGAGTCGGGTCCGTGTGAGTCGGTCGGAGCGTGTTGAAGCCGCGTACGAGTCGGTCGGCGAATTCATGGGCGCTTGCATCGTACTCGCTCGGCCGGACCCGCGTACGAATCGGTCGGGAAACAGGGCTCCGAATCGGATCCGGTAAAGCCGAATCCGATTCGGAGCCCTACCGGCCGAGATCGGAATTGGCCCCTTTGTGTTAGAAATGCCTCCCTGTCTCAAGGTGTAGGCCCGCTCTCTATCAAACCAAGTTTTTAGAGAGCGAGGACTGCCGATGATTCAGCATGAAAGAAGCACCAGGATTGGCTGGAGCACGCTGGTTCGATGCTCCTTCAAGCACTGGGGACCTGTGCTTGCTCTCCACCCAGCTGTCTAAGACAGCTCGGGTTGGAGTGTTTATAGTGCGCATGTCAGGCTGGCAGTCGCAAGACAGCCGTCCAAAGTGACATGCACACTTTAAAGTAAAGTGCACACTGTTCCTCACTGATGCAGCCCCACCCTCATACTCGGCTGCTGCCGGAATGAAAAATAAAATAGTAATAAATTTGTTTTATTACCATATTATTTTTTATGTATCCTTCACTCATGGAGGCACCGCACCGTTGCTGTCTTCCAGACTGCTGTAGCCCAAGATGTTGTGTCTATTATGGAATTTTCTTTCTAGTGCAGTTGGAGACAACACACAAAAAAGCACCCAGTTCATACCAAAATCTTTCTCTAACAAAAATCCAGTATTGGCTTTGTCAACGCTTCTGCTTCCTGTTTTTTTTGTCTGTAACGGGACAAGTCCCAGAGAATAGGAAGGTCAACTAATCTATGTTTTTATTAGCCAGGGGCTACTCTTCTGAGTCTGATAATTAGACACAGACTTTGGGGGCTTAAGTGTGTGGCTCAGAGGTGTGGAGAAGGGAAAACCCATGGTTGATGCCCATTGTAATGGACATGCTCTTTGTCTATTTTTTCTTTTTCCCTACTGACTCTCTTCTTTTTAGTCTCTCACCCTCTCTATCATTCTTGCTGTCCCACACTCCTTCACTTTGAACAACTCCTCTGCCCTTTTATAGGAACTGCAACAGCCTTGGGGTTCCTGACCACAAATCTTCCTCCCAGTCTCTTTTTCCAGTTATCCTCTCTCTTTACTTCTCCCTCTTGTTCTGTCTCTCTCTCCATCCAAAAGCTCTTTGTCCAACCTCTCCTAAGTATCAGTACAGTTTGTGGGTTCCCAATGGGCCTCTTCCTCTCCGCCTACGATCCCATTTGATCTCCTTTATTGCCTCTTGCCCTGCTGTCTCTTTCTAATGTTTTACTTTTCTTCACTTCCCTCTGTCTCCTCTACCGTCTTTCTAACCATTTGTCTCTCTCCTACTGCCTCACAGTGTCTCCCACTCTCTAACTCTTGCCTCCATTTCTTCCATTCTCTCTAACCCTTTCCCTGCCCCCTCTCATTTTTCTGTTTCTTCCTTTTTCTCTAATCCTGTGTCTCTCTTCTCTCGCCTCACCACCTCTTTCCATCTCTCTAACCCTTTGTCTTGCTAGCTTTTAACCCGTTTGCTGCTTCGAACGTTCCGCGCCAGTGCATAACGTTCTATTAAATGGGTGGGGCCGCGTCGGCCAACGGACGTGCGCGGCACTACCGAGGTAGTGCTCGCGACGGCCGTTGGCCGACAGCAGCAGCAAACGGGTTAAAAATTCTAAAAAAGGTGCTACCTTTCATCACCACAGACTTAGACAACTGTGGTTGTCTCTCTCATGCTTTCATGGTTAGACTGCTGCAATGCCATTTATCTGGGCATGCAACAAGGGCTGATAATAAAGATTCAGAGACTGCAAAACACTGCTGCTCGTCTCTTGAAAATCCTTAAGAAAAATGAATTGGTTGCTAAAGGGCTCAAGAAGCTACATTGGTTGCCGTTCAAAATCAGAATTGCTTTTAAAGCACTCTGAATGGCACACAAAGCAGATCATGGAACACGCCCTGTTTATCTGAGGGAAAAAATGTCATGGTACACCCCAGAAGATTTCTGCGGTCTACCTTTACTAAGACCATGGTAGGCCCTAAGATTTGTAAAGCCACTTGGGGAGGCAGAAGCTTTGTGCATGCTATAGCCATTCTCTGGAACCAAATGCCACTGCATTTCAGGTCCCAATCAAACCATATGATCTTAAGAATGCATCTAAAAACGTAGCTTTTTGCTTCGTTGGGCTAAAAATTTCTCTTTTGATTATGTTCTTTTGTGATTTCTGGAAGAGCTGATATCAGCACCAAGACACCTTAGGGTATACGTCGCCCTTTACAAATTTAAATCAAAT
Source organism: Calotriton arnoldi (assembly GCA_963921515.1). Lineage (NCBI taxonomy): Eukaryota > Metazoa > Chordata > Amphibia > Caudata > Salamandridae > Calotriton > Calotriton arnoldi. The sequence continues at coordinate 5,611,806 of CAWUFW010000013.1, read as the reverse complement.
CTCTCCTCATGCCTCAATGTGTCTTCCACTCTATTACCCTTGCCTCAGTTTCTTCCATTCTCTCTAACCCTTTGCCTCTCTCCCCTTGTCTCACTGTCTCTTCCATACTATCATTGTCTCTCTCTTCCTGCCTCACGGTCTGGTCTCTCCCATACTCCAACTCATTGTCTTTCTTCTACTGCCCCACTGTCTCTTCCATACTCTAATTTATGGTCTCTCATGCCAATGCCTCACTATCACTTCTAGTCTCTCTAACCCATTGTCTCTACTTTTGTCCCAGGCCATCGCCATCGTCTGCGGGTTCATCATCGCCATTCTCCTGTGTGTCAGCTGCTACTTTGCGCACAAGACTCGACATAAGATCTGGAGGTATGGGAAGCCCAACGTGTACTGGGACAAGCCCCTGGCTGCGGTCCAAGAGGGGCCCAATGTGGAGGAATGGGTGAGTGTGGTAAGGAGACACCAGAGGGCCAATATCAGAGAAGCGGAGTCTGGAGGGAGTGTGGATCAGTTGGGAATATGCACCCCTGCTGTATGATGAATATGGCAGTGAGGAACAGCCAGCTGAACTTCCGAAGAAACTAGAAATACAAATCAATGACTACCCGAGATCAATGAGAGATTCATAAAATACATGATGCTCCTTTCCATTGTAATGTACCATTGTAATGAGGCATCCTTAACTATGTATCCTGACCTCTATGACCTCTGTCAGACCCGTCCACTTGCCTTGCAGAAGCAGAACTCATTCATTGTATACATTGCCATATATTCCAACTACTCACCTCTGCGGTTAGAAGCAGGTAAGTTCTGCAGTGGGCGCAATATAAGAAATTACTTACTTACCTATAACTGTAGTTCTCCAGTATTGGAAGCTGTCATAGATTCACATGTTTGAATCCTTCCCCGTCGTCATGATGGGAGTCTCCAGTACTTTTAACATAGTAGTACCATGATAGGTATGAACTAGAAAAGGCCTAGGCCTCTTAGTTTAGTAACCTATCATAGTCATTATTAAAAAAGAGACCAAAGTTATGTCCTAACCAATCAGCATGAATCACCCTCTAGAATACTCCTGAGAGAAGCTCAGTACCTCAGATTTTAGCATACGTATACTGAGATAGGAGGTGAGCTTCCCCAGGGGAGGGTGAGTTGCATGTGAATCTATGAAAGCTTCCAATACTGGAGAGCTACAGTTACAGGTAACTAATTTCTTACTCCAGTATTGGATCATAGATTGACATGCTTGAATCAGAATAGCAAGTAGTTTAATAGGACATCTACAATAGCATTGGACAACATGTAATCAATAGCAAGTATATTAATAGTAATAACAGGAATAATACTTAGGCAATATATTCCTCTAAGCATTTAAATAGGAAACCATATCGAACTATGGAAATGTGTATACAGCAGTGGTGGTAGGAGGCCACCCCTGGTCACGTTAATGAAAAAGATGTCGAGCACTGCTTGGCCCACCGCCGTATTCTTGAGAACTCCTGAATCCAAGCAGTAGTGTAGAGTAAATATGTGTCTAATGATCCACGTTGCTGTATGGCAAATTTCAGGAAGCGACACTCCTGCAAATAAAACTGTAGAAGTGGATACAGCTTTAGTGGAATGACGACAGACATTTGAAGACAAAGGTCTGCCTGCCTTCTGATGGCAATATTGAATGGCATTCGAAATCCACCTAGAAATACTTTGCTTGGAGAGCGGGAAACCTTTCATTGGAGCACTGTATGCGACAAACAGCTGAGAAGTCTTGCAAAAGGCTTGTTTCTTTTGCAGGTAAAACTTGAGGCAACGTTTGACATCTAGCGAGTGAAGAGCCCTTTCTGCTGCTGTAGAAGGATTTGGGAAGAAAGTTTTAAGTACCACAGGCTCATTAAGATGGAAGTTAGGAGGGACATTGGGTATGAATTTTGGATTTGTGCGGAGAAGGACTCCGTCAGTTCTGAATTGCAGAAAAGTTTCCTGTATAACAAAAGCCTGAATATCGCTGACTCTTCTGGCTGAGGGTAAAGGAAGGAGTAAAGCCAGCTTCCATGACAGGAACTTGATCTCTGCTTTGTGAATTGGTTCAAAGGGAGGTTTAATCAATTACGAGATAACCGGGTTCAACTCCTACGACGGAGGTGGAGGCTTTATAGGAGGAAATGTACGAAACAGTCCTTTGAGGAACTCTTTTATTATTCTAGAAGACCATAACAGTGGAGAAAAGATCTTCTAAAACGGGAAATGGCTGCCAAGTGAACCTTTATCAAATTATGCGCTTAACCTGACTGCGCCAGATGTAAAAAACATATGGTGAGACTTGCTCTGGAGAGGAGGAAAGCGGATGTATCTCTGCTTGATGGCACCAGATGCAGAAACGTTTCCACTTGAGCCGGTAAGTTTTGTTTGTACTGTCAGCCCGGGCCCTGGCTAAGATCTCTCTACCTTCCCTGGGTATGTTCAAATGCTGGAACTCATTGAACTCAAGAGTCATGCCGATAAGTGGAGGTGCTTGGGATCCGGGTGTAGGATTTGTCCTTGGTTCATTGTCAGAAGATTAGGGAAGACTGAAAGCAGGATGTGTGGAACCTGGGATAGACCGTCAACAAACAACTGACCCGCTACCTCGAGGAGAACAGCATCCTGGACCCGTCCCAGTCCGGATTTCGCAGCAACCACAGCACCGAAACTGCCCTCATCGCCGCCACCGATGACATCAGGATCCTGCTAGACAACGGAGAGACCGCGGACCTCATCCTCCTGGACCTGTCAGCCGCCTTCGACACGGTATGCCACCACACACTACGCACACGCCTCCACGACGCCGGAATCCAAGAGAAGGCCCTGGACTGGACCACCTCTTCCCTCTCCGGCAGAACACAGAGCGTCCGCCTCCCCCCCTTCCGCTCCGAGGCCACCGAGATCATCTGCGGCGTACCCCAGGGCTCATCCCTCAGCCCAACGCTGTTCAACATCTACATGGCACCACTCTCCCACGTCGCCCGACTGCACGACCTCAACATCATCTCTTACGCCGATGACACCCAGCTAATTCTCTCCCTCACCAAAGACCCCCACACCGCCAAAACCAACCTCCACGAAGGAATGAAGGCCGTCGCCGAATGGATGAGGAACATCCGACTGAAGCTGAACTCTGACAAGACGGAGGTCCTCATCCTCGGTTCCACCCCCTCGGCCTGGGATGACTCCTGGTGGCCGACCGCGCTGGGAACAGCTCCAACACCCACCGACCATGCACGCAACCTAGGAGTCATCCTCGACTCCACCCTCTCCATGACTAAGCAGGTCAACGCCGCCTCTTCCTCCTGCTTCAACACCCTCCGCATGCTCCACAAGATCTACAAGTGGATCCCCACCGAAACGAGAAGAACGGTCACCCAGGCCCTCGTCAGCAGCAGGCTGGACTACGGAAACGCCCTCTACGCTGGAGCCTCGGCCAAACTCCTGAAGCGGCTGCAAAGCATCCAGAACGCCTCTGCACGCCTGATCCTCGACATCCCTCGCCGCAGCCACATCACCCCTCACCTGAGAGACCTGCACTGGCTCCCCGTCAACAAGAGGATAACCTTCAAGCTCCTCACCCACGCACACAAGGCTCTCCACAACACCGGACCTACGTACCTCAACAGACGACTCAGCCTCTACACCCCCGCCCGCCAGCTTCGCTCCGCCGACCTCGCCCTCGCCACAATCCCCCGCATCCGAAGAGCGACCTCCGGCGGCAGATCCTTCTCCCACCACGCCGCCAAAACCTGGAAAACCCTCCCCATCCACCTACGGCAGACCCAAGACCTGCTGACCTTCAGAAGACTCCTCAAGACCTGGCTCTTCGAGCAGTAGCAGCACCCCTCCCCCCCCCCCCGCGCCTTGAGACCCTCACAAGTATGTAGTGCGCTCTACAAATGCCATGATTGATTGATTGGGATAGGAGAAGTAATTGTGTAACAGTGCTGACGTGGCCAGGCTGGAAGAATGAGAATCAGTCTGCAGGGTTCGACCTTTATCTTCCCGAGGACTCTTGGGAGGAGAGGAATGGGAAGAAAAGCATAAGCAAAGATGCCGGACCATGCAATTGAAAAGGCATTCCCCCATGACCCCAATTGGGGATGCCAACTTGCATAATACCGGTATTTGCGGTTCTGGGGAGTTGCGAATAGATCCAAGTCTGGTCTGCTCCAGCGAAGGAAGATTTTGTGTAGGGTCTGCTGGTGTAGTTTGCACTCGTGGCATGATGTTGTGAGACTGCTGAGCATGTCCGCAACAGTATTTTGTTTTCCCAGAACATGTTCCGCTCGGAGACAGATTTTGTGTGTTATAGCCCATTCCCGAATCTTCTGTGCTTCCCAGGAAAGCAGGCAAGATCTTGTGCCGCCCTGCTTGCTGATGTAGTGCATCGTCGTTGTATCGTCCGTACGGACGAGCACTGTTGAATGTTGTATTCTGGGAAGAAAAGCTTGGAGGGCCATATGTACTGCTTTCAGTTACAGTAAATTTATGTGGGATCTGAAGCCACCTGCCACATACTTGGAGCTCTTGGAGGTAAGCTCCCCATCCTTCCAGGGAAGCATCCGTAGTAATCACTAAAGGTGCTGTTATTTGTGGTAGGGATAGCCCGATTGACAGATGATTTTTGTCTGACGACCACTCTAAGGGTTTTAGCATGCATGGAGTAACCTTGATGATGTTGTCGAAGGAGCCGGCGGACTGTACCCACTGCTTGTCCAACTCCTCCTGAATTGGTCGCATTTTGAGGTGACAGACTGGGATGAGCGGTATGCATGATGACATCATTCCCAAGAGTGATTTGAAAAGTCGGACCGAACAAGACTTTTTTCTTCTGATGGAATTTGTTAGCATGGCAAGCCGTTGTCGTTCTCCCGCAGGATACGCCTTTAAGCATACCGTATCTAACTTGTCTCCTAGAAAGACAATTGTTTGCGATGGGTTCTGTTTGGATTTTTGTAGGTTGAGAGTAAGACCCAGTTACCAGAAGAGAGCTGTGCAGGCATTCGTGGACGCTCGCGCTGCTGTCTTGGAAGGTAGTCATCCAGATATGGAAAGACGATGTTGGCATTGTCTAAGAAATGCTGCGACCGGTGCAAGAAACTTTGAAAAAAGTTTGGGTGCGGACTTGAGACCGGAAGGGAGCACCTTGAATTGGTAGTGGCGTCCAGCAACCATAAACAACAGATATTTCCTGTGCTTTGGATGAATGGGTATGTGGAAATAGGCATCTTGGAGGTCTAGGGTGGTCATGAAGTCATGCTGGTTTAGGAGCTTTAGTACTTCCTGCAATGTGACCATCCAAAACGATTTTTTTTTCAAGTAGATGTTGAGGTTTCTGAGGTCTAAAATTGGTCGTCCCTGCCTTAACTACTTTCTGATCAAAAAGAAATGGGAGTAGAAACCTTTGCCCCTGTGGGAGACTGGGATTTTTTCGATCGCTCCTTTGCGAAGCATGACTTTAGCCTCTTGTTGAAGAGCCTTGAGATGCCTCTGGAGGGAAGGTTGTGGTGGGGTTATAAGTGGTTTTTGGAGAAACTCCAGTGTGTGTCCAAATTGTACCAGGCATAGAACCCACCGATCTGTAGTAATGGTTTGCCATTGGTGGGGGTAGTTGGAAGTGTTGCCTCCAAGGTAGGGGGGCTGTGGCGGAGAAGAATGAGGAGGTGGAGGAGTTGGAGCCGGAGCCTGTAAAGTATCATTGGCGGCGGTTGGTATCCTTGCCAGCACGTGGTGTTTTTCCCCTATTTGATCTGACATAAGATGCCTGAGGTGGTTATTTTTGCTGGAACTGAGGACAGTAAGACTGAGCATTCGAGGAACAGGAAGGGTAATGGTACTGTTGATACCCCCTCTATAGGAAGGCTGTCCTCTTCCTCGGGATCCACAAAAAGGAGTTTTCCATAACTGCAGCGTCCCCAAAGACTGACGGTATCGGTGTCCGCCTTGATGTTTTTGAGGGCCTCCTATACATGATTTCCAAAAAAAGCCTCTGCATCATACGGGAGGTCCAAGATCTTATTTTGAACTTCCGGACAGAATGAAGTGGCTTTGAGCCATCCTTGTCTTCTAAGAACTGCCGCCCCTGCCAACTGCCTGAATCCTGTGATGGCGACGTCCATGGCTGAATCTATCATTTCACTGGATGCTCTCTCCCCCTCATGCAAGATCTTTTTTGCTTCCTCCTTGGCATCATCAGGCAGATGGTTGATGTAGGGGGCAATGTCCGACCACATCTGGTGATCATAGCGGCCTAAGATCGCTAGAGAATTAGCCACCCTCACTGTAAGTGCTGCCATGACGGAGAACCGCTTGCAGATGGAATCTAGGCGTCTGCTGTCCTTATCAGGAGGAGCTGAAAGAGGTGCCGCAGGATTTTTTTGAGCTGCTTTGAGCAAACACAAGGAGATGATGGACAGAGCGCTGAAACTTTTCAGACACTCACCCCCAGTCACCGGTCTGGGTTGAATCCATCATCGTTCTTTAGCTCACTTCGCCACCCCAGTTCAGACACAGCTATATGCAAATCAGTCTTGACCCTGTGCCTCATGGGAACAGTCCAGCCCGAACTGCCAAGCCATGTCTTCCCTGGACCGGAAACGAGCATCCTGGGACCGGTTTCGGGCTAACAGCCCTCATCAGCCAGGCTAGCTTGCATGACCACGGAATCCGGTTTAAGGTGCCCCGTGAGACACGCTGGCACATCCTCTGTAGTTTTGTATTTTTTGTCAAGGCGTGGAAGTACCGTCGGTATAGAGGCCGAGGTTTTCATACTCTTAATACCTTCTTCCCAGATGTAATCAGTTATGGGTATAGCCCTGACAGACTTACGGAATGGTTCCTTAAAATCATATATGAAACAGTCAGATTGTTCTGAAGGCATTGGTAAAGCAAATCATTTCACTGCACGTTCTAACAGATTACGGAATCCTCCTATGTCCTCTGGAGGAGAATCTACAGAAGGAGGTGTTGGTGATGATGGTAAAGACATCATATAATTGACCCATTCTGTGGCCGTGTCACGAAGTTCTCCTTCCTCCCTCTTTTTGTCCAAAGAGATTGCTTCCTGGAGTGGAATTGACTGTGGAGTATTCAGAACTGAAAGTATCGTAGGAGTAGTTGGTTGCACTGGTGATCCCACTGGTGGAGGTGGATTCTTGGCAACAAGCACTGAAGGTGGGAGGTGCCGGCGGTAATCTTCTAACATGAATTGAAGATCTGAGAGTAAGGGAGATGACATTGCCACCATCTCTTGTTGATACTGCTGATGGCACGGCTCATGTTGGGCATAATAGGCCTGACCATAGTATTCTTGCTCATCCTCTTCGTCATCATCCAGATGACACTTAACGTGCAAGTCAGACGGACTATAAGCATCCCCAAAAAGGCCTTCCACTTCGGAATCTTCTTCCAGGAGATGAGTGGGTAAAAGAGGCGTAATTTTACTGGGGGAAGCTCATTGGCGATGGTGATTTGGCCGTCGACAGTGATTTTAGCGGCGATGGAGTTTTTGTTGAGGTGAGGGCTTTCGGCGACGGGTGGCTCATTGCCGATAGAGGTGGGCTCGACGACATCTTTACCTCTGGCATTACCATTCTCTTCGTTGACGACGGTGACTTTGTCGACGACTGTGACTTTGTCGACGGCAGTGACTCCGTCGACAGGAGTGACTGCGTCTTCGCCGATGGCAGTGTCTTCGTCGACCCTGGTTTCTCAGTCAATGACGGTGTCCTCTCCGTCGACGGTGATGCCCTTTTCGACAGCAGCTTCATCTTCAAAGACGATGACGAGAGCTTCGTCGACGGTGAGGGGTCCACCGGCTTTGATGAAGACGACAGTGGAATGCTCGCCGAAATCGGAGCCTGAGTCCACGGTGAGGGGGCAGCAGAGGAAGTAGTAGACGTCGACGTCCCTGAAAAGCAGCAGCCTTTCATCGTCGACGGTACTGACAAACCTTTCTTTGTCGGCAGAGAGATCGTCAACGACCTGTCTGAAGAAGGTATTTTGAATGTCACTTTGAGCACTGGAGGTGGAGTTTTAGGCTCAGATACAGTCTTGGACAGCTCTTCTTTTTTGAGAGATCCCTTTTTGCGTTCTGTAGAAAAGTCATGAGAGGACTTCTTGGCGCCTTTAGTAAAAGGCTCTTTATCTGAGTCTTATTTGAAAAAGTGCAACATATTTTGCAGTCTGACGCCTTATGGGAAGGTTGCAAGCAATAAATGCACTCTTTGTGAGGGTCTTCTACATATAATCTCTTCTTCAAGCAAGTGGCACACTTTCTGAAGAGAGCCTTTTTTACATTGTCTGACATAGTTCAGTCAAACTTGGTGGCAAATAAACAAATACAAAGACTGGAATATATATCGGTCTAAGAGTATATATCAAATAGAATTACTTTCCTGAAGAATGAAGTCCAGAAATCTTCTGTCAGAAGTTGTAGATGTGAAAAGCTGTGCAGAGCTCAGAGGAGACTCCCTAGCACAACATGCGGTAGAAAATCTGAGGTACTGGGCTTCTCTCAGGAGTGTTCTAGAGGGTGATTCATGCTGATTGGTTAAGACATAACTTTGGTCTCTTTTTTAATAATGACTATGATAGGTTACTAAACTAAGAGGCCTAGGCCTTTTCTAGTCTATACCTATTATGGTACTACTATGTTAAATGTACCAGGGACTCCCATCATGACGACGGGGAAGGATTCAAGCATGTGAATCTATGAAAGTTCCAATACTGGAGTCAGCAACATAATTTCTAAAAGTATACCTGCCACTTGTAAATGCAGAGCTGTGTGAGAACAGAGCTTTTCTCTGTGATCATGAAGAATTATACTGTTCATGGAAGTTTTGCAGAGGAGTCGACCTGCTCGTGAGGGTATGCTGGGATTCGTGGAGCAGTAGGATGCAAGACAAAACTGCCTATGCCCAATTCTGATACAGATAGAAACAACATTTGCAAACCAAAATGTCTGGCTCTAATGTGCTAATACATGCAAACCTAAATGCACAAAAGCTGTTTACTCTTGGCTTTGACTGTGCTGGGAAAATGCCCAGCAAAAAAGAGTTACTTTCAGTATAGAATGTATGTAGGAGATGAAGAACTAAGCGTGACAAACAAGGTGATGAGTGAGTGCATTTTCAGATGTAAAAGAGTCCCTCATGCACTTCAATGGTGGCTAACCCAAGAGGGCAGAATGTGCAGCAACTAGTCAATGGCATAAGGTGAGAGAGACTACTGCCCTCTGGAGCCAAGGCCCGTTTTGTATATTTGAAAGAATTGGTAACGATAGGTAGATGGCAGTTTTGCAGTCTAGTCAGTCCTAAAAAGAGACCAGCTGGCTTGTAGAAGGGTACACCAGCCAGTCTTTTTAGGTCTCGGCCTGCACCATCGCTTGCGCTGGTCTGGCTGAGAGTTTTAGTAAGCGGGTTTTGGAAGTGCAAACCCACTGGCTTTCGGCTGGCGACCAGCTTGCGTTCACGATAGCGTGCACGCGCGCAGCTGCCATCTGGGTTTCCTATCTCTTCCTCATTTCCTCGTCATGGCTCATTAACTCTCTGGACTCTGATGTTTCAATCGCAGCAGCAGCTCACATTACCAACTGACGGCCCTGGACTACAGTCACATGAAAAACAACAGCGATTAGCACTGAAATGCAAGCTTTTTTTTGTCTAGTTAGAAATATTGCTTCGGTGGGTTGATTTCACCTTATATCGCTATTTGTTTTATATTGGGAGTCACAGCCTAATTACCAGTATTTTTGTCTCACTCTGTTTTTTAAAAAATATTTATTCGCACAAAGCTATATTTAAGGTTACTTTTTCCGCGTCACTTCTTCACTCTATTTAAACTCCACACCCCCACTCTTATCGTCTCTCTCCTTCTCTCTCTCTCCCCTCTCTAATTCTCTCTCTACTTAATTAACTCTCCCCTCTCTATCTTTTTAGCTTTTCATTCTCTCTCACCCCTTTATCTGTTTCTCTTTCAAACTCCTTCATTCACTCTCTCTCCCCTTCTTTCTCTCTCTCTATCCCGCTCCACTCTTTATTCTATGTACACCCTTTCTCTCTCTTTCTCTCTCACCACCCTCTCTAATTGGGCATTATATCTTCACTCTATCTCTCACTCGGCAACACCACAGCATCACTCAGCATCACCACAGCATCACTCAGCGCAACCACAGCATCAATCAGAGCCAGCACAGCATCACTCAGCACCAACACAACATCTCTCAACGCCATCACAGCATCACTCAACGCCATCACAGCATCACTCAACGCCATCCCAGCATTACTCAGCACAACCACAGCATTACTCAGCACAACCACAGCATTACTCAGCACCACCACAGCATCACTCAGCGCCACCACAGCATCACTCAGCGCCACCACAGCATCACTCAGCGCCACCACAGCATCACTCAGCGCCACCACAGCATCACTCAGCGCCACCACAGCATCACTCAGCGCCACCACAGCATCACTCAGCGCCACCACAGCATCACTCAGCGCCACCACAGCATCACTCAGCGCCACCACAGCATCACTCAGCGCCACCACAGCATCACTCAGCGCCACCACAGCATCACTCAGCGCCACCACAACATCACTCAGCGCCACCACAACATCACTCCGCGCCACCACAGCATCACTCAGCACCACCATAGCTTCACTCAGCGACACCACATCATCACTCAGGGCCAAAACTGCATCACTCAGCACCACCACAGGATGACTCAGCACCACCACATCATCGCTCAGCGCCACCACAGCATCACTCAGGGCCACCACAGCATCACTCAGGGCCACCACAGCATCACTCAGGGCCACCACAGCATCACTCAGCACCACCACAGCATCACTCAGCACCACCACAGCATCACTCAGCACCACCACAGCATCACTCAGCGCCAAGACAATATCACTCAGTGCCAAGACAATATCACTCAGCACTACCACAGCATCACTCAGTGCCAAGACAATATCACTCAGCACCACCACAGCATCACTCAGCACCACAGCAGTATCACTCAGCAAGACCTGAGTATCATTCAGCATCACCTCAGCATCATCTCCGCAACAGTCACCACCACTACCACCTCAGCATCACTCGGCACCACCTCAGCCTGCTCTCGGAGTCTGGCATCTGTTGATTCTCCCCTAGCGTCTGGCCGCTGCTAGTGTTATAATACAGGTACTAGTTCCCAACCTTCACCCTCCGATTGTTTATGCCACCTCAAAAAAAAAGCTTTAACAAACAACCATTGCAATAGGCAGAAACAAGTTGCCAGCATTGCAAGAACAAAAGAAAACTGAGGAAATTTTTTATTGTAAATACTTTTTTTAATATGGTCGTTCAGTTTTACATAATGCCTTCTTGGTCATATATAAAGTAACAAAAATGCTTCTGACACTTTTTTATTATAACTTTTCAGCATGCTGCACAGCAGCCACACTTCTCTACAGCACAGCTTGAAGACATTGGCAAAGTCAATAGCTCTGGCTAAACACTTATAAGGCCCCAAAGGCGAGACCTATTGGCTATGCCAATGCTTGTTTCTCTTTCTGGTACCGCTATATTCGTTTTCTCTTTGTTCAGGTGCAGCTGTGATGTCATACCACTGCTGCTACTGCAGAATGTGTGTTGTGGTTGCCACCAAAAGTGCATGTTTCTATTTTTTATTTGCAAAGTGAAAACAGTGCCAGGGGCCCAGCAGACAATAATAAGACAGGTAAAGTGAATGGAGTCAAAACGAGTATAACTATAAGACAGACATTATTTAATCTCGTATTCATTCGCGAGCACCCTATTCGCTCAAGCAGACCGGACATGCACAGGACAGGCACCACAAAGAGAGGGCCCCCTGCTAGCAGACTCTCTCTGATGGAACGGAATCCTCTTCTCCATCAGACAGAGATCCTGTAGCTCTCCCTGGTGACAGACAGCACCACGTAATGACAGAAGGTGCTGTCCGAAGGTGCACTGGCACTCTCCGGGGTCAGACAGCACACTAGGGCAGCAGTTTCCCTGACGGCTGGTAGCACTCACTGCAACGAGGAATCTGCATTCACGCGTATCAGGCACTTGAAGTTTCTTTCCTCCCATCCAGTAATGTTTATTTGTGATAAGGTAGTTTCGGTTAGGTTAATGATCACCTACCGAGGCCAACACCGTGACAAAGGACTGGGGGGCAAAGGAGGGAGGGCGGCAGAGAGGCGGGGAGGCAGGCACACACACGACTCTCATGTGAGCAGTCAGTGTGCTTCTCACCTACGTGATCGGTGGCAGCCTCACCCTGGCTCCATGGCTGTGGCTGCATCAAGGCAGACCTGCACACTGCTTGTGCCGCCATCCTGCTGTGAGCGGAAGCACACAGGACAACCCTTTTCTTTCAATTAACAATATTAGTCTCAACTTTCTATTTAGAACTATCTCTTGACATGAGACGGGGCTTTCTTATTGTCTAGGACACATATTCTACAGTCCCAAATATTATCTTTGCCTTTTGTATTTTTGGGACTTCTATATATGTGGCGTTTGTATAGCGCAAACCCAGCAAAAAGACAGCGGAGATCTTTAGAGGGTCAAAGGCAAGGATACAGTGATGAGTAATAGGAGAGGCAGCTGGCTTCTGGAAGCAGAAGCACATTGTTAATGCTGTGTTCTTTAAAGAGTCAAGTCCTCAACTCCTTCCTAAATTGGAACAGCCTTGGGGCAGGCCTGATGAAGAAGATGATGTTGTTCCAGATCCCGGGTGCATAGATGAAACAAGGTCTGCTGCCATGTTTCTTTCCTTTTTTACACTTCTTAGTCTGTAGTCTGATGGTGTCCTGGCTGTGCCGAGAGCCACAGGCCAAGGGAGCTGATGAAGTTCCATCAGACCCTGGGTGAGACATGCTGCGTTGTGTGAGACACCCTTAAGCGGTACAAGTGAGGAGCCTGGGAAACCCAATCCCAAAGCAAGAGTACAAGGGCTTTAACAGTAGTTCTGAATTCGTTTTCTGACGGAAACAGGGGCGCTTACTTGAGAAGAAAGAGCTGGTACTATTCCATCTTTTTATTTTGGGCAATGTGTTCCTTGAGGTTGAGGTTACTGCCTAAGGTGAATCCAAGTGGCTTAGCATTCAGTGACAGATGGACTTCAAAGAGAACTGGCTTAGTCCTCCCTTCTGTCACTGGTGATCAGAGTCCTTCTAAGGGCTTGCATCAGACCACCACGGCCCCACCAGATAGAGCCCAGCAGTGCAGTTGGATTTTCCACACAGACTGTGCCCCATCGATTGAAATTTTCAGAGGAACTATTCTGGACCATGCAGACCCACATCCATCCTTCTCGGTCTCAATTCTTAAGGGACAGAATGGCTGATGATCTGGAACACACCTAATCTTACTACCTTGACCTGAAAGCCACCTTGCACAGTTTTGAGATGAAGGTCTCTTCCCTTTCCCCCCAAATATAATGCTCCCAGAACCTGGACCTCATCTGATTCTGCCACCTTTAGATAAAGGCTTTCTTCTTACTCCTCTGAACCTGGACTACATCTTGCGATAAGGGCGTCCTGCCTGCTCTTCCAAACCTGGCCCACAGCTTGAGTTAGAGGCCTCCTTCGTGCTCCTCCAAACCTGGACTACCACTTGAGCTAAGCACTGCTTAATTTATTGAGAAATAAGTGCAGGTGCCCAAAGCTTTGCTCAGAAACCTGCAGCTGGCACCCCCACACAGAATACCAAGGCTGCATAGTCTGGAATCAACCTCATGCCTCTTTGCCCGAATTCCAGACACTCCCTGCCCCTTTATCTCTCTTGCAGGTTTGTGCTTTCTCCCTTAGTGACGGTTTTGCCATCTTTCTCTTTCTCATTCTTACTCCGCTGTGTGTTTTCCTTCTTAGGTGAAAATATTGGATGAGGAAAAAAAAGTGCCAGTACCAAGAAATTAGTGCCAGTAGGACACATTGGCCCCACAAATGGGGGTAGGTGTCCCCACTGGCTCAAATTAAACACTTGAGATAAGGGCCTCCTTCCTGCTTCTCTAAACCTGGACCACATCTGATTACGACACCTTGAGATAAAGGTCTCCTTCTTACTCCTCCGAACCTGGACCACATCTCTAAACTCAAAAACTATAGATTTGGTTCTTCCCCTTCCTTACACAGAAATCAAGAGGTAGTTCCAAGTGTAACTGAATTCCTCATAGTGGGATGCTGGCAGGATGCCATCGGAGGAAAATGTAATGTGTGACAAACAGGACCACTGCCATCCTCATGTTCATGCTCCCTGGAGAAGAACCAGCTGCATTATTCCGCAGCATAAAGATGCAGGGTCAGGTGAGCACAGTCTCTCCACCCCTAGTCCTATGTGATGCAGCTGTGAGGCCAGTTTCTAAATATGAAGTCAGGACTAAGCCAAAGAATAAATAAACTGCTATAAAGTACTGAAAAAATGTAGCAAGGAAGCCAGTTCCACAAACCAGCAGACGCAAACTGCCTTCGCTTTACCTAATCCTTCTCACACGCAATCAAGCTTCGTTCAGCCTCACTTTCTGTTCTGAACAATAATGTAGCTCTGATACCTGTAAGAGCCACAATCTGCACCTGTAAGAACCGAAAACAATACCTATAAGCAACACCACCAGCACCTGTGGTACCTATAGACACCACTGACAACACCTGTGATACTGCAAGAGCCACATGATGCCTGCAAGCACCCACCTAAAACTATGTACCAGTCACCGCCTCCAACTATTCCTCTGGCACCTGCAGAAACCACCAATCTTTAATACCAGAAAGCAGTATTTAAATCTACGTATCTGTAAATAATACTGTAAAGCACAGTCAAATCACACACAAGTAAACTAACGCCAGACAAAAAGCAATAAACAACTCAGAAGAGAGGCAGGATGAGAGGAGAAAAAGTATTTGAACTGTATAAAGAAACTCAAGCGGCTGCACAAACACTTTAAACAGAATGCATCTTTTCCTCTCAGTTGAGTAGAGTTAGTACTACGGTCAAGGGAGACGAATAATTGGCAAGCAGTAAAATGTAACTTCTTTGTTAGCAGCTTTAGATTAAGTTTGAATGGAAATTCAAGCTCTAGCCAGTAGCTCCAAGTCACTAAATGATTGGTTAGCATTTACTACTTGTAATGATGTTTCCAAACATTCCTTAGAATATTCATAGGGGCTTATTTACAAGCCCCTTGCGCTGCCCATGCGTCACTTTTAACATGGTAAAAAGTGACGCACCGGTGGCGCAAGCCGCTTGTAAATAAGCCCCATAATATGTTATAAGACCTGACCTGGGATCAGCAGTTTCTTCAACTGATACAAACCAAGCAATCTCTTGTGAACTGGTCACAGGTACCTCAATGTTTAATGTTAAGAACTGTTTCATTTGTTGCATGAAATGTTAAAATTAAATTATTTTATCAGGCTTGTAAGATAGGTCTTTAGGTTGCAGCAGAGATTTGAATGCTATAGATAGTCAATTACTAAAATTCTTGCATGGTAAGCTCTAACCAGCCTTGACTTTGCTCCAATAGGAACATTTCAGCCCAAACTGCCAGGCCAAGTCCTCTCTGAACCGGAACACAAGCAACCCAAGAGTGGTTTCACCCTTATTAGGGTCGTCAGTCGAGTGCAGCTTGGCTCCAGTGGCCCAGTGAGCAAGGGATGCACGTCTGGGCATACCCTTGGCCACCTAGGGCATTACTGCAAATCTATAAAAGGTGATAGGAGGAATGCTTGCATGAAGTCTTACAACTGGAAATTGCATGGGGCAGCATTCATATCCATCGTTCTCTTGCTCACCATGTTACCTCACATTAGACCCAGCTGTAGGAAAGTGCCCTTTATGACATGGTCACCCCCATTTTTTGCCTGGTATTTGATGCAATTTAGACAGAAGTGCAGTGGGTTCCTGCTATCCAAGTCCCCAGTGCCAGATCTCTTTCCCTAAAACTGTACAATTGTTCCCCCAATTGGCAATACCTTTAGCACCCCTGTAAGTCCCTAGTAAATGGTACCACCGGTACCTAGGGCATGGGTACTAAAGAGGGTCCCTAAGGGCTGCAGCATGTATAACGCCACCCTAAGGAGCCCCTCAGCACACTCATGCAAACTGCGATTTTAGGCTGTGTGACAGAGTGCAGAGAAAAATGAAGACACAACATGGCACACTTCCTGTCTGCCATGTCTGCAGACACTGCATGCAGTATAGGTAAGTCACCCCTACAGCAGGCATTACAGCCCTCAGGCAGGGTGCACTATACTACATGTGTGGACATATTTGTATGGGCAGATATGCCCCTGTGATGTCTAAGTCGATTCTTAGATATTACAAGTGAACAGAGAAGCCATTTTAAGTTAATGTGCTGGACACTGGTAATTACAAGTTCCCCAGCTACATGATGGCTTCACTGAAACCCATGATGTTTGGTATCAAGCATCTCATATTAATAAACCCACACTGATTACAGTGATGGATTCATTAAATCATGCATCCAGAGGGCACGTTAGAGGTGCCCCCTGAAAACCTATTGACGTCTAATGTACTGGCTGACTGGTGTAGACCAGCCTGCCGCTACAGACAAGTTTCTGACCCCCTACAGGTGAGAGTTCACACTCTCTGAGGGCAGAAACAATGCCTGCTCCAGCCAGAGGTTGTGTCACCTCCTTCAAGAAGGAAGGCTAAGTAATTAGCATATCAAGGCAGGAGGCTTCAAAGGCCTCTGCCACCTTTGATATGTGACCCTGGCTTCCCCAGACAGGGGAAATGCCACCCTCTGGCCTGGGCCCATTTGGCACCAGGACAAACAGGAAAAGTAGCTAGTCAGGTGGCATATTCTCCATCAGGCTAGTTCCACCCCTAAGTTTGTGAACACAAAAAATAGAATTCCACCACCTTTGTTTTTTCTTTGTGTTTTGGTGGAATTAGGTTCACTCCGTCAGTTATGCCCACTTCCCACAGGACCATTAAATATAATGGGGTTACCCGGTGTCCTTCAGAACCTGGGTATACAGTTATGAGCTACTAACAGTTCTGTCAGGTGAACAAAATCTCCTCAAGGAGAATTGTAAATAATGTTTTTCATTAAACATTAAATACTAGAAGGTCCTATAGATGATCCCTCAAACACGTGTGAAACTTCTGGCTCAAATAACACAAATCTTTCAAGAAAATGATATCTAAAAACCACTGATACAACGCAACCATTAACCTATGTTTTAAATATATTATTTTTCATATATCAAAACATGTATATCTATCTCTTTTCATATTTCTCTTTTCAACAGCAGTCCAGAGAACATCAAGAACAATACATCACATTAACATATACATAGTGAAAATCACAAATCTCCCAGTGATCACATACACAAACATGAGACCTTGGAACCACATATAATCAAAATGTCCCAAAAATGTTTTGTTCAGTGTATCCTCATATCTTCTTTACATATTTCAAGGATTGCTTACATAGGACATAACGTAATGTCGTAGACGTTTCGACCCTGTGTTCAAGTGTTATTGACTATACATCATGGCAGTTCTTCCTCGGGACTAAAACAGACCAAAGGACATCCTTAAATGTATTCAAAGAATGACACATAATAGTGTGTCCAAAACAGTATCCATTAGTTATGTACCATGACATCTCAAACCCCAGCCGGGGTTCACTCGATGTGGGGATGGGTTATTTTTACCCTCCTTAAATTGTAGTCCTCTAGGCCCAATCGTTGCTTCATTTAAAATATACACAGCAGGAGCACCTGTCTTGTCTGCTTTCTTCCTCTGCATGTGCCTCACCAAGGTCTCATGTTTGTGTATGTGATCATTGGGAGATTTTTGATTTTCACTATGTATATTCTACCTATCAACTATGCAACCGAGGGGACCGGATAAATGACTATGCTTTCTTGCTCCCAGGACCCTTGTGACGCAACCTCCCCATTGGGAGCTGCTGGACTCATCCCCAAGTCCCCCTCTGCAGCCTGTTTCCAGGTGACCCCCCTCTTCCTTTTACTGGCATAGCATGCAAAGCTACCAACCCAACCAGCAACTCTGAACTCGGATGCCCCAGGGCAGGTAACGAGTAACTGCTGGTGGTGCTTTGGAGCTAGGCCCCTACGACCCTAAGTCCTGAAGGAGACCTCCAGAAAACGACCGTAAATAACCGTATGCAACATCTGCGTTTTTTCCAATAGGAAAGCATTGCTGCATAAAGACGCATTTAAGTGAACATTTTTACTTACCTGTAAAAGTCGGTATTTTAAAAAGTACTTACTTGATAAAGTTTTTGGTACCAAAAATTATGTAAAAATGTGTGCTATTTTTTCTAAATTGGTTTCAGATTTATTCTTTGAGTGTGTCTCATTTGTTGCCTCTGTGAGTATAACAAATGCTTAGCTCTGACCTCTGATAAGCCTTAACTGCTCGCCCACACTACCACAAAAGAGAGCATTTAGGGCCATATGTAGGTAGCTAAATACCGGTCGGTAACGGCCGAAATTCGGTAAATCTCCCGTTACCGACCGGTATTTAAGCAATCGAGATGTAGGAGGCCGGATTTAAGGAATCGGTAATTTACCGATTCGTTATTTTAAGGAATCGGTAAATTACCGATTCCTTAAATCCTATGTAGGGAGCACTCAAGTGAGTGCATTTTTGGTTTCAGGATTCGTTATTTACCACCAACTACAAGTTGGTGGTAAATACTGAATACCTTTTAAAAAGCAATTTTGTGCTTTTTAAAAGTGCCATGTGGCAGACAAACATGCCCTTAGGGCATGTATGTGCGCCACATGTGCACACATGCACGATTCAGGGTGCAACAGGGTGTCAATTTGACACCCTGCCACCCTTGAATATGCTCCCCTATTACCGATTCGGTATTTACCGAATCGGTAATAGTGAATGGCTTCCCATTCATTCCTATGGGCCTCCAGGCCCATAGGAATGAATGGGAAGGTATTCCTTATTACCGATTCGGTAAATACCGAATCGGTAATACCGAATATTACCGAATCGGTAACATTTACCGAATTTTTACCTACATTCTATTTACCGATTCTTAAATACCGAATCGGTAAAATTCGGTATTTAAGAATCGGTAAATAAAAATTACCTACATATGGCCCTAAGTGTTAACATTTTTCCTCTGCAAACCAATAGGGGTTTGCCTGGACTCTCTACACACTGCACTTCGTTTTAGTGTACTATGGAGAAAGCTAGCTTCCTATACCAGCCATATGCTAATCAGTCTTGATCCTGCTCCAATAGGAACAGCCCAGCCCGAACTGACAAGCCAGGTGCTCCCTGAACCAAAATAGAGGATATGCAACACTTGTTCTGGAAAATGCTAAGGCCAAAACTTAGGTATTTGGGAAGTACCATAAATCCAATAAAAAGTTGAGGTGGATAGAATGTTTTGTTCCGCCCGCAGACTTGGCGGAATTTTGGTCACTCCGTGTTTCTCTTTAATGTGGAGTCCTTGCCAACTTCCGCCAATCGTAGCGTGGCAGAATTTTTCTCTTGTGAGGCTCCAGAAAATACGAGCTGGTGAGTGAGATTTGGTGTCCCCTAGCGCTATTTTCTAATGCGGGTGGTTGCAGTCAGAGGTCTGCCGTTTCAGCAGATTTGCTGACGCTCTAGTAGATTTTCTACTCGAGCAACAACAGAATCAACTCGAATGGATGCGTGCTCTTGTGCAACGCATGGTGCAGTTTGTGCTGATTTTCAGCACTGCTCGCGCTGCCGGTGCTAAATTGCAGCACAAGCTGCATTTTTTCTGCACATTGGCGGACCTCCGCGGACTTTGTGGAGTTTTTATGTAACTTCATGGAATTCTGCGAAGTGAAAGTCAGCGAGTTACGCACACCAATATAAAAAAAAGCTTATTGTGCAGCACAAAGGTGCTCTAACAATTAAGGGTCAGCTCCATGGAGTAGCACGGCACTTTGAACAACAGCTACCTGAAATCATGGCGATTTATTAAAATGTTACGGAATAGACACATTCAAGAGTAATGGTGGTAATCAGGTGCTTCAGTTAAATAAAATATCTGAGTCTGAACATATTGGTTCACTTGAGACCAAACATCCATAAAAACTTAATTTAGAAGAATTGTCTTTACATGTTCCTCCAAAACAAGGCTGCTTGCAGCCGAAAAAGATTGTGAGTTGCTATATATACACATATATATGTGTGTGTGTGTATATACACTTATATATATATGTGGATGCTTTTATTATACAAAATGCAATAATACAAAAAAACAAATTTCACTGGGAAGTTTGAAATATGAACAATTTTGGTTCCCTGTGAAATGTGGGTTTCACCAGCATCATAATGATAGCCCCCAAAGCAATGCGCCCTTTACCATTGTCAAGGCTACTTGGATTATGCGGCATAGAGGACCAAACTATGTGCTAAACTTATCAAAATTATGAAGCAAAAACAGACATTACATACATAACAGGCAAATGTGTAATAGTGTCCTATACTGCCATCTTGGGTTTCTGGTAACATTTACAAATTATTCTGCCTTCTGACTCGTGGTATATGGTGTCGCTACAAGCCCTCAGCGGCACTACTGGGCCTGTCTTTTCTATACATATGTCTAAGGTAACAAAGCATTCATTTTACCAATGAGTTTTCCTTTGTTATCTGTTTTGGAGCTACCCTGCTGGCCAAAAACCATCTTTTTCCTAACAAGCGACCCATCCTCTTGGGTAAGGGTTTGCTATCTTGAAGCTTTGCAAAACACATGCAAATAGATACGAAATGAAGGGATCACTGCACACCTGTGCGCCTTTAATGAAGAGTTACAACTGAGAACAGGGGAATTAGCAGCTAGTGGGAACGCTTGCACAGTCACATCTTCTAAGGCGGAGATCTTTGATTAACGAGGAAATGAGTTGGAAATCTCTCCTTCTTCAAACGATTTCACTTTTGTGTTAAAATAAAAAAAAAAGATGTATCCATCCGCCGTAATAGGCCTGTAAGATTAAGATTCCTTTTGAGCAAGCCCTAGACCGCATCTGCTGCCCCCTTGTTGGGATCTGACACCAGGACGGAGGCTGCAGCAGAATCAGTGAGTGCGCCCACTCTTCCTCTGAGCACCCCCTTTGTTTCTTCAATGGGATCCTTGCTTTGTTCCCAGGTGAAGAATGTTGGAGAGGGGACCCCCGACGATACAGCCACCCTGGTCTACTCGGAGAAACCGCTCAGCCCCGTCAACGCCGCCAACACCCTCACTACTGGCAGCAGCTACAAGCTGAAGGAAAACGGCTACTTGGGCCCGACGAGCACTGCGAGCTACCACAACAGCAGCAGGTGAGTGACTGGCAGGAAGGAAAGTGGGCCCCGGTGGGCTTCAGGAATTGGCATAATGTGGCACCGGCCAGCTGTACGGGGGGGGGGGGGGTTGAAGATCTGTCGGGTTAGATAGAAGTGCACAGTTTGTGTATGTCACAAAACAAGACACAGAAGCAAAGATACCAAAGAGATTTAACCAGCTAGCAGCAAGCGTAAATACAGTGTCAATCGTGCACATAGCAACACCCTTCTTCTATGCCAGCTTTGTGTCCTGGTAAGGTACGAACAATCTTTCAGCTCCTAAATTCTGTTAAAGTAGAGCTTGCAGGTAGAGCATGTTTGGCATAAAATTGAGGCAAGCACATATGTACAAAAATAGAGAAACGAACGATTGAAGCAAGAGCCAGTAAAATTCAATTGGTTGACAACAAAGAAATAAGATTAATGAGCTGACCCGGTGTTGGCGACACTGTGGAGTGATTTATGTGTAGGAAAGCAACCGCCCACCTTCATTCCAAGTATGATATATATATATATATATGTATATATATTCTTAAAGAACGTTTTAGGTATTAGGAATTTCGCCCGGCGCTATAATCTCAGTGTACTGGTCTCCACCAGTATAGTGTTTAATAATACAAAATAACAATACTGAGATATGACCAAAAGTCACACAATACACATTCTTTCGTAGTTTTTATTTTTTCTGTTCTTCTTTATTAAATCTTTTGTTGTATACATCACATACAATCTACCGCCAACACGTGTTTTGCGCACAATGCGCTTCTTAGGGCTTTAAAGATAATTTTCTCATAGTGCATCTAATCCAAGTGATACTCAAGTAGTCTTCTGATATTGCAAAGTGACAATCATCTTTAAAATAATTTCTTAAGTGCAAGGCTATGAATGATTCATCCTTCTTATGGAATCATAGAGAGTCAATATTCAGAATCTCCATGGGTCTCATCTCATCTTATCCAGCCAACAGGTACAGACATAATGTCACTGCAGGCATCTACACAAGTTCTCCCTTTGTGTTCATACAATCCCCATGATACGGGATCCCGTGTCTTTCTAGAATGGCGTCCTCCCTCCTTCATGGTATCGTCGCACCACACTGAGATGTGCCTTGGGCAGGAGCTGTTCCAAAGGCCTTACTACACAGATAAGGTCCCGCACGTGGCGGGGGATAAGACTGAAAGCATCCCACACTTAATGCTTAGGTGGCAGCAGTGCAAGCACCTACAGCAGAGGCAGCAGTAGTAAACACAGTTCTTTTGCAAGGGCTGGGTGGAGCCTGCGCAGCAGTGCATCTTCTCTTGTACTGGCAATGCACAGTAGGAGCCATAGCACAAGCTTCCCTCGCATGCATTGGGCGACAGGAAGCAGCAGCAGTACAAGCTTCTGCCACACACAGAACAGACAGCAGCAGTGAAACTGCTCCTAACAAACACCACTTACGATACAGGCAGAAGTCCAAGCATCCCTTTCACACAGGAGGTCTACAGAATGTTCCGCCTGTACAGCCATCTTCTTCCATATCAATTGCCACAGACACGTCCTTACACCAGAGGCGTTTCTCCAGTCATCCCTAAACAGGCCCAAATAGCAGTGGCGGTGGGTGTCTCATATTTTGCCCTCTCGAGCATCTTCAGCTACAAGGTCAGAGCTCAAAATATCACGCAAGTGAAGAAGTTTGGGCTTCATCCTTCTTGGATGGTCTTGGGCATTGACATAGCCAATGAGGAGGCCAAAAAACTTGAGTTAGAAATCAAAGATATTGAGAAACAAATAAAAGAAAACAGCAATATCCAAGACGCTAAAATACTCTTAGACAAGGTGGAAAAACCCTATCTGAATTTCACAGAATTGAGCAAAACAAGAAAATCATAAAAGTAAAACGGGACGTGAAAAATTATAAAGTAGAAAGAACATACCCTTATTTAGTGGAAGATTTTTACACCAACAGATCATACCTCGGTCCCAGAATACCACGTCCTTGGGGAGGTTCAATAAACAACAGACTGTAGTAGGATTTTCTGAAACCTCTGCTGAATCATCCGACAGCTCAGACGCTGCCGAAGGCCCTAGCACATCTAGGAATAGGGCTAACAACTCTAATTTTTTAGGGCAAGGACAAGATCAGGGCCGCCAGACCAACCGGGGACACCACGTCAGCCACGTTGGCAGAGCGCACCCGGAGACAGACAGACACGCCAGAGGTATTACCAATGGTAAGACATCAAATACCTAACTCTAATCCCTTGGTTCATATCAACCAAAATACCATGACTACCCTTGACACCATGACTACTCCTGACACTATGCCTATTTTTAACCTCTCGAACTACCAACTCTCTGAGACACAAATAGATTTACTTAGTAAAGGTCTCTCATTTGTTCCTACCGTGAAACCTGATCTCCTACAACTTCAGATTGAATTGTTACGGTTCTTTAGAAAACTACGTCTCCATGCCTTTTTTCTAGATAGAACTTTTACCACACCCACTGCCTTTACTGCATTTCGGCCACCATCTACTTTTTCTCCACCACAATGCAGCATACCGGCTGAGATTGTCACCTTTGAGAAACTGGTACTCAAAGACATTACCAACCACGGGACATGTCATAGATACACCCCATACAATCTGACACTGCTTGAAAAAAACGCACTCTATGAACTCAAAAAGATTGATAATTTGATTATCAAACCTGCTGACAAGGGGGCGGAATAGTGCTCCAGGAGATTGATGGTTACACTCAAGAAATCCTAGGACAACTCTCGAGATTAGACCACTATCGCAAGCTTCCTTCTGACCCTACTCAGGAGATTCAGAAACTCATTCTTGACATTACCAACGAAGGGCTGACCCAGGGCTTTCTTAGCAAAAACGAATTCCTTTACCTTAATACCAAATCACCTCGTACCCCTGTAATATATACCCTGCCTAAAATGCATAAAAATGCTGACACACCTCCAGGTAGACCGATTGTATCTGGTTGTGGTTCGATCCTCGAACCCTTAGGCAGATATATTGACCATTTTATCAAAGACTTCATACCTGGTACCCTCTGCTACATCAAAGACACTATGGCCATGATTAATCTGGTAGAAACCCTCCCCTTTGATCCCCTTGACTGTCTTCTTTGTACTCTGGACGTAGAGTCCTTGTACACCAACATCCCCCAGGACGAGGGCATGGAAGTTATTGAGATGTTCCTTAACACCAGACCCCAACCCTCCCCAGTCCCTACCTCCTTTTACTTCACCTTTTGAAGATATGCCTTACCAGGAACTTTTTCCTGTTTAATGGGAATTTCTACCAACAGGTTAAAGGCACAAGTATGGGAGCAGTTTTTGCTCCAAATTTTGCCATACTTTACATGGATTTTCTTGAGACACAAAGAATATTGTCACCTCGTAACCCTTTCAGAGCCAATATTCTTGAATGGAAACGATACATTGGCGATATTTTCCTTATTTGGAAAGGGCCTGACTCAGACTTGTTACATTTTAAAGATTGGTTGAACAACCATTGTAATGGCCTAACCTTTACCCTTAGTAAAAGTAAACAGGAGATTGCCTTCCTTGATCTTAAAATTATTGCACAAGAAGGAAACTCTACACCTCCCTATACCGCAAACCCACTGAGAAAAATACACTGTTGGCCTACAATAGCCATCACCCAAGGGCACTACGTGACTCCCTTCCATATTCTCAATTCCTACGCTTGCGTCGCAATTGCTACCTCAAGGTAGACTACTTTAGGGAAGCTAAAGTCCTTACAAACAAGTTAATTAGCAGAGGTTACCCGCGTAAACTAGTTAAAACTGCCATGAAACGCGCATGGTACTGCCCCAGAGAAATCCTTTTGAGTCCCAAAGACAGAAACAATAGCGACAAACTCGTCTGCGTGACTACATTTTCATCTATCTCTAATTCAGTTAGAAAGAGTATTCTTAAACATTGGCCCACACTCAACGCAGGTAGTCTGAATTTGGAACGTCCATTATTTGCATTTAAGAAAAACAAAAGTATACATGACCACCTTGTTAGAGCAGCCCTTCCTAGCGGTAACAATAAGACCACACTTAGGCAAATTTGGGGTCTGCCACCGGTGCTTGGGCATTTCAAATGCAGAGGCTGTAGTGTTTGCCATCTCACGAATGACACTAAGAAGTTTGTGCATGCCAATATTGATGTCACTTTATCGCACTTTTCCAATTGTAACACCGCCAATGTTATATATGCCATCTTTTGCCCATGCAACTTAATATATGTAGGACAAACGACACAAAAAGTTAGGATCCGGATCTGCCAACATAGAAGTCGGATACGTTGTGCAACACCTAATGCACCTCTTGTCGAACATTTTGCCGCATTTAATCACACGGAGGACCAAATAAGGTGGCAAGTCATCGCAGTGATCCTCCAACCTCCGAGAATTACAAACATTACAGGCATCCTGAACAAGGAGGAGTTAAAATGGATTATACGTACGGACAGCCTCCATACAGGACTTAATCGCCTCGAAGACTGGTCTAACCTGTTGTAATCGTCCGCAGTTAACTGTGCCTGCGCTTCTAAATTTTATTCTGTAATGTCATCTTCAACTCCCTCGCCCAAATGTATCGCCGGTTCCTACACTTATTCCCCTCACCTTCTATTCTCCTTTATCTTTTGCTCTGCATTCAGCTCTCTTTCCTCTACTCTAACTTAATTTCCATGTATTCATTAATTTCCTTTCCTTCTCTGCTTCCATCCTTGGATTCCATCTCAGTTCCTTGGTGCTAGCTGTCATTACCTCCAGTTTCCCACATTCATCCGCCCCTATGGCCCTCCTGGTTCCCCCTCTAGTATACCCTCAACCGTAATTGTTCTCCCATACCCCCTTCCTGTCTCCCTATTACTTGTTTTCATCTCTTTATCCTTCACCTACATGGCTGCCTTATCTTTGACACTCTTGGTCCTTTCACATTGCTTCTCTTACTCTTCCACCCCCTTCCAATATGGCCACTTCCTTCACGCTGAGTCTCTCCACCCTTGCCCACTCATCACGTCACTTCCGTTTTCCTTTTGATGTAAGTCCCCCGTGATCCCGCTCTGCCTCACATCTATGCCGGCATTGACCGCAGCTGCTCGCTGTACTCCGGATCGTCCAGCGCGTCCTGGCTCCTTCCTACTGCCGGTAAGCCCAGGCTCATTAGCCCTCTGTCTCGTGCCTTATTGCTCTACCCTCTCCCATACATCCCCTCGCTTCCTCCCCGCCTGACTATCCCGTGCCCCTTTTTCACAGCCATCGAGCAGGCGTACGGCTCCGACCCCTGGTCCCAGGGTCGCATTGCACAATTTTTCCTTCCCTGACCTGCCTACCTGCACGCCGATCCTCTACCATAGCCTCCCGGCCGGGAGGCACCTTCCCAGGTTGGAGACCCGTGCACCCGACGGTAAGCCCTCTCCTTCTCTCACCCTTGGTTTTTCTCGGGGTTACACATACGGCTCGCACGTGTCTTGCCTTACTCTTCCCTTATTTTCCTTCAGATCTCGCAACTTTCCCAACGTCCCGTATTTGCTTCCGGCGGACTTCTCAGCCAGCAACTCGCTCTGGCTTTGCTCATCGCGGCTCTTTGACTTGCCGCACTCTTGGTCAGTCCTTCTTGCTCTTATCCCTCCCTTACTTTCACCCTCCTTCACTTTCTCCCCTTTACACTCTTTATCCCTGTTCCACTGCCCCTGATCTTGTGGCCCTTTCCTTCTTCTTCACTCATTTTCTTATTCTGGTAATATGTACATTACCTCACCTCACACATCTCCACTTCCTTCTTTCACTCTCACACTTCCTTGTATTTACTCCACTGCTATTTTCCTATTTATTGATTGTTATAATTTCTTTAGTATCTCTTTCTTCCTCCCTATTCCCCTCCTTTTTCACATCTCCTCTTTCATGATTTTAATTGTTTGCTCCTTCCCCCTTTCCCCCTCCCCTCCCTCTTACTTCTCCAGGCAACTTCTCAGGCACCTGCTCTATCTATTAGTCCTGATGAGATCCCGATACTCTCTGCGGGATTGAAACGTCGTCGACACAGACATCCCTAACTCTATACTACTATTTGTACTGGTTGTGGAGTATGAGATGTAACCTCTACTGTGACTTGTGTTTATTTATATTCACGTATATTGGAAAGTCACAATTTTAAGTCACTTGCCTGGGGCAAGGAAATCGGCCGATTTCCCTCTGCCTTGTCACGGTTGCCCACGTGTTAATATTGTCTTGTTTCATCTACACTAGCATTAAATACCTATCTTGTAATTTAAACATTTGTTTATTCCAATTTTTATCATGAAATTGTGAAATTTTAAGTTTACATTCTTTTTGTGTGGGACATTTGTTCTGTTAAACACATCATCCTTCTTACACAGCATTCTCGAGCACACATGGATGACTTTCAAAGAGAAAGCATGATCAAGTACATTTATCTCAGACGGAGAGGTATCTCGGTGTCACTATGTGCTGTCCAGGACAGCTCTTTCTAGAGGCTCTCTTTTATGATGGTGATGTCTTCCCTCTTTCCACTCTAGTACCCCAACAGCAGATTACCCAGCGAGAACCTTCAGCACCAGCACAGTGGAGAAAGAGACCCCGAGCAGGCCCGCAGCGCGCAGGGGGAGACGCAAGAGGCGCAACCCTGAACTGGACGAATCTCAATATGAAACGGACTACACCACTGCCATGGAGTCTGGAGATGACCGCGACGAGACCGAGTGGGGCAGGTCTGTACTTCTCAAGTGTCCAGTAAGGCAGGGTGGGGCAGGTCTGAGAAGGTGGCTAAGAGTCCCTGTAGAACAGACCAGAGGCCACACCTTACAGCTTAAATTATCAGTCCGCACTAAGACGCAAAATTCCTCTAGGGTAAAACAATACAGATCAGAGGTCACACGCTGCTCCATGATGTTCCTACAGGGTTAAACTGTAAAGGTAAAGAGTCATACACTAGTCCATAACACTTCTGCTAGGCTAAGTAACACTTCTCAGAAATCACACCCTTTTCCATAAGGTATCAACGAGGCTAAGCTTAACCAGTCCAACGACACATTCTCTCACGCTGCTTCTATGAAACCATTCTGGCTAGCATCTCCTACAAGGTGACTGGCTCAGACACTGTCTACCATGGTTTCAGAAGCCCTGGCCCACTGCACAATCTGTTTTCCAATAGGTCAACTTGTGTCTGTTTATTCCGGGAACGTGAGTTTAGGGGACGGATTCAAAGAAAGACAATATGGTCAGTTTGTAAAAGAAGGTGCATAAAACTGCCAGTGGAAGTAAAAAGATATTGCAGTGCTGTGGACTTGGGCCCTGGACGCATGAGCAGGAAACAGATAAGGTAGTGATTGTCTCAGCTATGTCTTCCACAGGTATGAACAGAGATGTCTCCCATCTCTTCTGGAGAGTACAGATGTTGGTGTTCAATGTCCAAATATCAAAGTATATTTAGAAAGATTAAAAGTGCTTGAGGTCGTACGATGCCACAACTGGTGCCCTCATATTTTACTAAATATTAGTAATGGTGAATCTGCTGATTTGGTCAACATCATACATTTATTAACTGTGGGGCAACTGGGTAATCGGTCAACCAGATGACCTTTGTATCTGGCTTCAACTATAAAACATACAAATCAGATTATATACTACTGAGGTATTCTGTCCTCTTAGCAGTAGGACAGATGCAGTGCTTCATTTGTAAAAAGAAAGAAAAAGTGCAGGGGCCAAACGTTTGGCTTAGAAGCCAGTGTCACGTGCTACCAAAGGTCAGGAGGCTGAATACCAGGGCACACAGTCTTGAATCCACCTTATGCCCTTTTAATCCACCAGACACTCCTTGCCTTTATCTCACTCTTGCATGCTCTTTTTCATCTCTGTTTTCTCCCTTGAAGACAGTTTTTCCATCTCTCTCTTCCTCCTTCTTTCTGTCTTTTGTGCGTTTCTCTCTTGCTGTGGATCAAAGCGACGAGAAGAGCTCTCGATTTGTGTTATGGTCACCAAAAGACGATCCTCCTTCATCTGCCTACTTGAACACAGATCAAGGAGTAGCAATTCATTCCTATAGACAAGTTTAATAATATCTACTTTTTCATCTTTGAGATTAAGGCAACACTCTATCTTCCCTTTCAAATAACCAGCAGCTGCAGCTTTTATATTCCTGTGCAGGCTAATAGCAGATTTAATATGACTAGGAGAGTAGAAAGTGTTTACTTCCAGCTCCCACTGCCTCCGAGTGTCTGATCTGGGGCTCAACACTTGACCGCGCTTGCTTCCTCCCACCTTAGAATGATGCTGGGGGTCTGCCCTGAATCACCTATTCTCTAGGTGCCAAACACACAGAGTCTGGTGCTCCTCCACCACCCTCACCTCTCCCCTGTCTCTCTTGCCAGTGTCTACCCTCCGATCACCACTGACGAACTTCGCCAGGAGTACAAGAGGGAGTTTGACCTGGACTTGAAGCACTACAAACAGATGTGCGCCGAGATGGATGACATCAACGACCAGATTAATCAGCTCAACAAGCAGCTGGATGGCCTGTCTGAGGGCAGTCCGCAGTACCAGGTACCGCAGGAGACTTACAGTATCAGAGTGCAGTGGGCTGGCACAGTCTGTGGACAACGTGACTGCACACTAACTTTAGTCCGCTCTCAGTTCTACACTTGTTCTGCGTCTGAGCGAAGCTTGTACTGCTGCTGCCGCCTGTGATGTGTCAGTTTTGTGCATGTGGGAAGCTTGAACTACCTGCACGTGCTGCACCTGGTCTATGTCTGTGGAAAGCTTGTAGTACTGCTGCCTGGGGGAATGCGTGGGGGGTGGGGTGTGTGTGTGTAAAGGGTGACTTGCCTCCGCAAGTGCTGATCCTGTTCTGTGTGTCAGGGAAGCTTGTACTGCTGCACCAGTGAGGTACAAACTTGAACTACTGCTGCAAGTGATTTACATATTCTGCATGTGAAAGAAGCTTGTACATCCGCTGTGCGTGTGTTTGCGTACAATACCGGTTTTGTGTGAGGGTAGACTGCACTGCTCCTGTTCAGTATGTCTTAGGCAAGCTTGCTCAATAAGATGGTAACGTAGAGCTGGTGCTTGCGCTGCACCTGTATGTGAGAGATGCTTGTACTGTGGCGGCCTCAGCTGTACACATGTCTTGTAAGGGACGATTGCATTTCTGATTACTATAATGAGCTGGGTGAAAGAAGGAAGACCGTATGAGTCCAGTAGATGGCTCCAAGAGGTTCAGGCGAAGGAACTGGCATTGTGGGGACCTCCCCATTTGTGTACGTGTTTATGTATCTGAAACACAGACAAAAGTAAAACGGGTATGTTTTTATTTTATTTCCAGGGAGTGGCTGAAGAGTACAACAGACTTAAAGATCTGAAGAGGGTAAGTATGTCTCTTGAACTACAGTAAACTACAGATGTGCATATGTCCTCCACTACAGTTTACTTTATCGCCCAGGTTCCAATCGAATGTCTATCAAAGAACATTGATGTATACACAAAAACCATATGCATGTATACTAGTGTACAGCATATTCTAAGAATCATGACTCGCTCACTCTGCCAGCCGAAGCAAAATATCTGTATATGTCACTAAAGGTGTTTGGAAGCCATTTACGGTTGTACTGAACTCCAAGAGTGTAACATATTCAATCAATCAGTATTTGTATAGCGCGGCTGCTTCACCCGCGAGGGTAGCACTGCATGCTACACAATTGTATTTCAATCCCTTCAACAATCCATTTCACAGCAAACATACTGCAATAAAGTTTGCAGAATAGCTTGATATGCCTTTGCAACAACCATTATTTACATATAAATACATACACACCATATATTGGCTTAATGCAACTGCTGCAAAGATTTGTGCTTAACATTAAAGTCGCAAAATCTTTACAGTTGTATTCCATGTAGGGCCAAATCCCTAGGACTTGAGGGTTGACTCAGCAGTTTCCTACTTTAGCGGGCGATTATTTGTTTGAGATGCGTAACATATATGTTAAACCCCTTGTGTGACTGCTTCAGTTTCTTGTAGCCCAAAGCCCAGACTCTGAAAATCTGATGTCTGTCAGAAGCAGGCACTGCATGAAGCAGGCAGGCGCTGGATGGCAACAAGCCTAAAGAAAGACAGCATACAGAAAAAGAGAGTACATAGGATGTGATAGTGTGGGCACCAGTGACAGAAGGATGGTGGTGGTGGTGACAAAGGACAGAGAGATGGTAAAGAGGAAGGCATCAGAGACAGCAAAGAGGAAGACATTCTACCTCCCTAACTGGGTGCAAGTCTCATGCCCTGAAGCCCAGGGTCAAGATTCACTTCTTGGTGGTCAGTCTCTCTCAATGGGTTTAAAGACTCACTGCAGCACTGTATAACTCATTGGGTATGGGTTTCACTTCTTGGTGGTCAGTCTCTCTCAATGGGATTAAAGACTCACTGCAGCACTGGATAACTCATTGGGTATGGGTTTCACTTCTTGGTGGTCAGTCTCTCTCAATGGGTTTAAAGACTCACTGCAGCACTGGATAACTCATTGGGTATGGGTTTCACTTCTTGGTGGTCAGTCTCTCTCAATGGGTTTAAAGACTCACTGCAGCACTGGATAACTCATTGGGTATGGGTTTCACTTCTTGGTGGTCAGTCTCTCTCAATGGGTTTAAAGACTCACTGCAGCACTGGATAACTCATTGGGTATGGGTTTCACTTCTTGGTGGTCAGTCTCTCTCAATGGGTTTAAAGACTCACTGCAACACTGGATAACTCATTGGGTATGGGTTTCACTTCTTGGAGCACAGTCACTCACAAATGTGAAGTTTACATCTTAGAGCACAGTCTCACTCATTGGGTGGGAGTCTTACTTGTTGGTGTACATTCGTACTCACGTGGTGTGACTTCCTCACCACGTAGTAGTCTGACTCACTGGGAGGGAGTCTATCTTTTTAGAGAACTTTATACACATTGAATTCAACAATCCGTGCTTGGTCCTGAGATTTTTGATGAGGCTCTATCTGGGGTTTCGTGACCCTGAATTTAGGGACATGATTTTAAAAGACACTTTTCTTTACAGTGATTAATTCAAAAAGATGGGGTTTCTGTCCCCCTGTCCTGCATCAGGCGTGAGAATGCCAGATTACAAAAAGTTGGGAAGAATTAAAAGATAAAGTGGGAGAACACAGTGGAGGGGGAGAGGTCACCTCCCTTAGAAAAAAAAAAAAAACATCTGTCGATATAACGTGGGGGCTGTGTTGGAGAAACAATTTTGGTGGCTAACCAGCTCTTTTTGTTCTTCCAGACCCCAGACTACCAGACCAAGAAACTGGAGACCAAGCACCTTCGGAACAAGCTGTTTCACCTCAAGCGGATGGTTGGTGATTATGACAAAGCAAGAGGATGAAAAGCACACTCATTCCCCCATTACTGAGCGAAGTGTGGCGAATGAACAAAATTCTACTTTCAATTGTGAACATTGCTAAGAACCATGCCAAAGACCGTTACCAAAAAGGAGCATCCTTGCATGTTATCTGACCGCAAGGAGGGTGCAGCTAGGAACAATTTGGAAATGTTTTAAAGTGGGCTCTTGTATAGGATCTTACCATTCTGAATCTTCTTGCTATGGCAGGCTGGCTGCACATCAGAGAATAACTCAAGATGGAAGGTTCCAACACGGACGTCAGTCTGCAGATGCCTCTCCTGTTTATACTGGCTCCGCTGCACACTCTTCCACCCCCAAAAGGGCATTGCCAATACCAGCACAGCGAGTGATCAAGCAAGCGTGGGTGCACATAAGCATAGTTATTCTAAAGCTCAGAGAAACAAAGAAAATGTGTTTTAAAATCCTTTCCTGCTGTCTCCTCACCTGAGAATTTACATTAGACATAAGTAAACATTATTTTCCAATACTGGGACTTCTCAATCATCCTTCAAAGGTACCCTGAGTTGCTCATTACTCCATTTGCTTCAAAGACAATTATTCCATTACATTTCATATGGGATAGAAAACAAAAGGCCATAAAGGTGCGACAGATGGAAAGTGGAACTTCGTGAAAGATCTAAGTGCTGGACTAGAAATGGATGCTGCAAAAGAACAATTGGAAACCGATTGTTAAAATATACAGAAGCGTGATGGAGCAGGAATCTCAAAAGCACACAAGAATGTCTGAGGTACTTTACACTTGGAATTAATTCTACATTCGCCATCCTTGTGACTTGCCAAATCTGAATCCAGCCATGTGCATAGATAGTAGCAAAATGTATTGTGAAGGAGCACTTGACTGTCAAACTTACACCCCCCTTTCCTGGATCAACAAGTCCAAGATATGGCTTTGGGCTCCTGAAACAACTACACATCTCTTCCTTTTATGAGGTACAACTCATATTCCAGCAATCACAGAACTACTGAAAACTCAACTTGTAAACATTAAAGCCTTTTCATCTTCAGTAGAACTGTGTCGTTCCAGAACCTCAAACTCTCTAACCGATCTACTGCTGACAACCAACCCATGAATGAGAAATCCACCCCCTCACCCTTTCACCCACATGCTCCATCAATGCCACAGTTCAAGAATGGCCAGGTACAGAGAAAAATGAAACCTTCAGCCTCTGTCACGGCCTATCTCTACCACTGAATGAATGATGTCCTATGCTCTCAACCGGTTGTGGCATGGTAACACCACATATGGCATATTGCACCATATAAAAATACATTAATAAAATAATATTATCTATGAAGACTCAAACAACGATAGCTCAGCTTTAGTTATGAGCCTTTTTGGTTCTGGTGACATCACCAAATAGCAGGCCAGGGAATTGTAAAATAGTAATTAATCTTGAATGAAGGAAGGAAGGAATGAATGAATGAAGATCTTATTTGTAAAGTGCGAGTGGCGGCTCCCGAAGGGAGCGTCGGCGCTAAGCCAATTGAGTTAACTGACATCTAAATACAACTATCTAAAGAAGAAGGTGTTCATGCCCGTTTTAAAAGCAGATTCCATGTTTGTCTACCGTAATTAGATATCCATTGAAAAGCTTCCTTGTACATTCTGCATCACCAACAACAAGGATTGCCGAATCTTTCCGTTTCATGATGTCTAGTTGGATTTCAAGTTCCAGATTGTGCCTTAGTTTGATGATGTTTAATTGGGACTCAAATTCCAAATGTTCCCTTTGTTTGATGGTGTATGATTGGATTTCATATTAGAATATGTCTGTGTTTGATGAAGTCTGCTTTGGTTTTAGGTTTGTAGAATGGTACCCTACTGCACCCTTCTTAGGAATGGCTTGACACGCTGCATCTGTTCATCATTGATAATGTCACTCTTGATTCACCTTTCACAACTGAACCTCTCATCTGCGAATAAGACCTCAAGGTGTGACCTAAGCGTTGACATTACTGAGAATCAACGTTGATACTAATATCTGCATGAGCACGTCTAAAGCTCCCCGTGTCCACTCAAGGCTTCCTTGCATGTTGCAGCTCGCTTGATCTCGGGGACTAGCTGCTCTGATCGCGTCTGTTCACTCCCTATTGGTGGCAGAAAAATCTACCACCTTGAATGCTTAGTGTACAAACTTTTAAACTCTGAATACTATATACAACAAGCAACCAGAAGATTTTGAGGGGTTCTCAACAATATGGTTGCTTGAATACTGGTATTCCGGAAATCATTGTATTTAACAAAACATTTTTAACCATCCCTTCTCTAGATGTGCTCCCTGGATTTGGAATGCTATTCCGCGTTTGATTCGCACCATTGCCTGTCACTTTTAAATGAGGACAAAATCACTTTCTTTTGATCAATACTTCACTCCAAGCTGTATCTGATCTGTAGTCTTCGCCCCTCTTAGTCCTCTGCATCTCATGTGTTTTTTGGAGTCTCATGGTCTGCTCAGGACTACAGATTTACATCTGATATTTTGCCCGACAGTCATCTGCACTTATTGTGTACCTCTGTGATCTACCTTATTGTCACTGATCTTCATTTCTTTCCTTTAAACGTAAACACTTCTGTATATTATTTTCATTAACTTTTGAAAACTCATTTGTTTTGAGCTAGAACCTATCCTGTATATTTTATACAGGTTATTGTATTTATTATCAAGCAATGTACGCTTGTTCTCTCGTTTCCTTTTTCCCTTTGTACAGTGCCCTGATGCTCATGGGGCTGATAAGCGCTCTATAAAAATGTGTAGTAAATAAATATTAAATTGCCACTCCTCACTGGAGCAAAGGTACTCAAGATTTACATGACATTAACAAAAATGGGCAGGTCAGTCGGATTGTGAGTCTGTGCAGGAGGCTTGCAAGAAGAACCTGTGATCTGGAAGTGGGACCCACCCAGACAAAGCAGCAGTCATCAATTTTGAGTCTCAGTGAGGGAAAGGCAGCATTGGCTTTCTACTTTAGAGAAGGGAGACAGAGAAGGGAAAAAGAAAGGAAGATTGTCTGGACAACTAATTTGTTTACCACTCATGCAACCCAAAAGGTGGTGGTGACACCTGCACTTCTCAAAAGGAGTACAACGGTCACGCTCCAGGTACTTGAGCGAGGAAAGTCAGTCGCAGTGCTGCTGGCCAGAATCTAAGTGGTGGTCATTACTGCGGTCTGAGCAGAAGTAGAGGTAATGTTATTATTTGAAACAAGAATGTTGGTGAAAATGATAAATACAGCTTGAGGCCGAGCCAAGTCACGTGTCCCTGGCACAAGTACTCTTCAGGATGCAGAGGGTGAGAGCCGACGGTGACAGTTACAGAGGCTACTTCAAGTACACAAGTCGCAGGACAAACAATACATGAAATAAGAATGGAAAACCACTACAACAATTATGTATAGATAGATCACATTTAGCGCATTGCACAATGAACATGAGCATACTATCCTTTTATAATTAATAAACATGTACATATGTAATATAAGCTTTGCAAGTAGCAAAAGAATGTTTACGATTATAATTTTGTTTTAAGAGAACGTGTTGAAAACATCCAAGACAATAGTGAAAATAGGTAGTTCTCGATGTAACTTTTTATTTCTGTTTTCAATTTTGTGAACTGTATGCCTTTGCTATCTTAAATTGTACTGCAATCAATATTTCAGTTGTAAAAACATGCAATGTGGGACTGACAGAATATTACTTGTAAATAAATCATGATCTCCAACCTTAGCTGTTGCAGATACTCAATCAATGCTTGAAGAAGCAAATACATTTAGTGTGCAAATGGTGTTTCAGTCCGCTTCTAAACATGCATCACCTTTAGACATTTAAGTTTGTTTGTTTTTTTAGCCACTTGCACTTTGCACTCTGGAACTTCTATTTTTTCCTTTAAGGCGGTAAATGTCAACTCAGAAACCCGGCATGTGGGTCCTTTTGGCCAAAAGGCCAAGAATGGCTGAAGGTGTCATGGATGACAATGGCAGCTCAGCAGCTCTAGAAGCCCCCAGCATGGATCATGGGCTTAATGTTGACAGCCTTCACATGGGCTTGAGTTATTGCTACATAACTGAAAGACAACACACATCCAGTGCACGGGTAGCTATCTGTTTTCAAGCTGCACAGCTGAAGCTACAGGCAATGGCTGTGTGCGTTGTGAAGACAAGTGAGTGCTGATTTAATAATCTCATAAAGGTAATTTAGCTTTTTCTTGCATGCGTTCCTCCCTTCTTCTCATCAGGTTGGGAGCCAAAGCCCAAAAAATAAAATGAGCAAAAGGAGATGACAGACCTCAAGCAGAAAGGTGCAAATAAAAACCTTGGAAAACAGGAGTGTGAGGGCTAATGCTTGACAAAACCATAAGGAGTGGCTACTGTGGGCTCCCGACAAATTCCATTGTGGGGACATGGATTTTGTAAGTCAGGAACAATACCTTAGTACTGGTAGGGTGGACATGAAATCTTTGAGGAATCTTGTTGCTGTAAGAGATACGAGAAACAAATGCATAAGGCAACGGTCAACTATCTAAAATAGGAAAGTCAAACAGAAGATTTGAAGACCTATATTGTTTAATTCTATGGCAGGATCGGACGTGAGGATTACACTGTTCTTTCTTCGTTTACGAATACAGCAGTCATTACTTAAAACATTAACAGACTTAATTTCCCTTAAATCTTGGGGGAAAGTCACTATTCAACAATATGGCAACATCTAATCAGGCAATGCCAGGACCCCTCCATAGTCCATGTTGCTGCCTCCTCTTTCTTCGCAGCTCAACAGCCAAGTTAAGTGCCTCCCGCCACTTGGCCTCCTTATTTCTCTTTTTTCTGTAAGATGTATTGGTGATTTTGCTGTTTATAGTTGTTTGGCTTGGTGTGTATTTCCGATTCATTGTGCGGCAGTGGGAACGCTTGTCGCTTCTCCGCAGCCGTTATCAGCTCATTTTGACACGCTGCGGCGCCTGGGGCCATTGCGATGTCGGCCTCCGGCCACCAGCGGGAGCTGCACACATAATCGCGCTAGGCGCGTCTCACTTTCCCGGGCCGGCAGGTACATTCAATTGCTTGTAATTGACAGCGCAACCGGCTGGGTGCAGAGTTTCTGCTTCATGCCCCTATACCTGGAGTTTCTACACCTCCCCCCCCCCCAGGGGGTTCTCTACACACTGAGCTTAGCGCGTTCTCCGAACATGGACACCTGCCCGGGCAAGTCCATCTGTCCTAAGTAGTTCAAGTGGCCGATTGGTGTCCCGCAGAGCCTAGCCCAGTTTTTGTCCCTCTGGACTTCTATAATTGTGTGGATAGATCCCCACTATATAATCTCTTGAGGAATCAGCTGGACCCCAGAGTAATTGTCCCTGTCATTGGCCTGTGCTGGCCCTGGGCTCAACTAAGTTGGGAACCCTTCACATTATTTGCCTCATGCTAACTAGTCACCATGAGCAACATTGAGGAGACTTACCTGGAGGAGCATTCTATGACTTACCTTCCCATTGATGACCATTTTTGCGAGGTCATGGACGCCTCAATAACAAAAGCATTGGCACTGGTGGTGCACCCCCCCCCCCCCCCCGGAGAAGAGACTCTTGCAGTACACAGAGCGCTGCTTCAAACCAGTGTCGGATTGGTAACGCGGGCACTCGGGAAATGGCCGAAGGGCCGGTATCCGAGTTCCAGCTATGGACTGCTTTTTAGGACAGCCTGGGGGCTTTCCTGTGCTGTTAGGATGCCGCCAGCCGCCCAGTGGGTGCCTGAGTGGCCTTTCTAGAGGCAGCTGGGCGGAGGTATCACTCCCTTTCTCTCGCTGGGCCGGCCCATTAATGTATGCTGATTGAGCAGGGGCAGGGAGCCCAGTGCTTAATTTGAGCCAGTGCTTACCGGTGCTGAGCACCGGAACTTAATTGGTTTCCGGTGCTCGGCACTGGCACCTAATTGTCAACACCACACTTAGGGCAGTCTGCCACATGGTGGCGCTGCTCATGTAATTTAGAGATGAGCAGTATAACAGTTGTTTAGGAAAACAATATACATTAAAAAATTACTAATACCTGCCTCCCCAGCCATTCCTTTAGCTTTGGGGACCTGGCATAATCCGAACTGTCACATTTCATGCGAGAGAGATGGTTAGTAGTTGTTTTGGCAGCAATGACAAGGGCGATGGGTGGTGCAAGCTGCAGTTGTCTCCTGGTCAGAGCCCCGGCACTTAATATTTTACAAATTAAGCACTGAGGGGGCCTGAGCAGAAGTGGTCTCACTTGCATTCATGTGTGGCTCATCAGTGTGAACTAATCTGTGCATTTCTTTTTTATCTAAGTGAAGTTAATAAAACATGCCCCCCCCACCCCTTTTCTTTTCATAAAACTTCGCTGAAGCAGTGTTTTGCAGAAAGGCAATACGCAAATGTGGGCCACTTTTTTTTGGTGTGCCCGGGCCGATATTTGATCCCAATCCAACACTGCTTCAAACCCCTCTCCGGGAGGGAAGGCAATCTAGGGCTTATGCCCCTTTTACCTGCAGGAGGCCCAGTCCAGCCCCCAAAGTTCTCTAAAAGCAAGAGGGGGGGGCGTGGCCAAGATGGTGGGCTAGTGAAACGTGTCCTTCTTGTCTGCTCGGCCCGCCACCTGCCGTTGCTGCAGCCAACCCCGAAATCGCTCAGGAAAGCTAATGTTCGCCACAGGTGCGAGCAGGGACTGCCGGAGCCCAAGTGGCGACCTTTTGACACGCCGGAACTATTAGCTGCCGGCCGCCAGCACCACGTAATGGCAGCCGCCGCCTAGTTTACTGTGCGGATCCCTGGAGGAGGCTGGATGCAACCCGGAAATAGTGCTGGTCGCAGAGGCCGTCCCTCGGAGTGAGAGAGTCCTGGCCGTCGGCGGAGCCACTCCCTGAGTGCTCCTGAGCCCCAGCAAGACCCTTGGTGTAACGCGTGCGGGGGGCCGGCAGGGAGAGAGCGGGCGGATGGCTAGGAGCGGCAGCCCCGTTGAGGAAGACGGGCCACCGCGCAAGAGTGCCTCCGATTCCAGCAGCACACCGGATGACCAGAGCTACAAGCAGGTCCAGCCGGGCAGCTCACAGAGGAGCCCCTGGAGGGGCAGCAGAAGCCGCATATGTGAGTCCCAGAAGCAGCAGGGGGCCTTGGAAGACCCAAGCGTAGTGGCTACATAGCTGGAACACGCTGGCACGCAGGGGCCCAGGGGTTGGTGTAGGCCCCAAGGAGACACGGTGGGCCAGCGCTGTGCCGCAGTGATTCGACCGCCGCCCCCTCCCTCTTAGGCACAGCGGGAGGCATAGGACAGAGTAACGGGGACTGGAGGGCCCACGGGGCACCCAGCAGCGACCTTGGGAAGTAAATGCGCAGATTGGAAACAACGTGGGAGTCAATAGCTCTGTACTCCACCACTGGTGACTTGCCTTGGCAGAACAGGGGCCTGGCTTGAGGAGCGCGGAGACACGAGGGAGCAGTCTGGGCCCCCTCCTCAGCATTGCCCAGCTAGCATATCAGAGTATTCCTTGGCGCAATAGTGACTTCGAGAGAGCGACTACTTCCCTCCCCATTTCAACCAGGTGGTCACACACAGGAGGAAGAAGGCCCAGAAGAACCGGTAACCCGGTCGTTCCTGGAATCCCTATTTACTGCTCTCATAGACGACCTGCAAGAGGTCCAACAAGACCTCTCCTCAGACATCTGGGAAATTAGGAGAGGCGTGGACTCACTGGGAAAGGGGGTCTCCTCACTGGAAGACCAAGGCAACGGATATGCAGAAGACGCGGAAGAGCTACAACAAGAAATCTTGCAGCTAGTGAACCAGCAGCTGGACCTACAGGCGCACGCTGAAGACCTGGAGAACAGGTCCCGGCGGAACAACATCCAGATTAGAGGCGCACTACCCAAAACAGAAGGCACTGATCTCAGGGGCTATGTCTCAGACTTCTTTCGATTTGTGATGGACGCTCCCCCTACTCTTGAGATAAAAATTGATCAGGCGCACAGAATAGGCCCTCAGTGAGCAGACTCAGCCCCACCAGCGGACATCCTGGTCTACTTGCAGGACTTTCAGTTGAGAGAAAATAAGTTACTTACCTGTAAACTGTGGTTCTCCAGTATTGGTATCTTTCAAAGATTCACCTGCTTGAATCATTCCCCGTCGTCGAAGTGGGAGTCCCACGGTACATAGAATAGCAATAGAGCAGTAAGTAATAGCAATAGAGCAATAAGTAATTACTCTAACCTTAAAGTTAATAGAGAAAAACCATTCACTTTAATAGCTCGTCCTAGTCATTAGATATAGTCCAAACTCCAGCCAATCAGGCGACAGCACCCTCTAGAACTCTCTCCACAGAGGCTCAAGGCTCTCAGATTTTCGAGCACAAGTGTGGTATAAACCTACAATAAAGCAGGGGAGCCTCTATGGGGAGGTGGATGGGTCGCATGTGAATCTATGAAAGATACCAATACTGGAGAACCACAGTTTACAGGTAAGTAACGTATTTTCTTCTCCAGTATTGGGGTATCTTTCATAGACTCACATGCTTGAATCAGAGTAGATCGCAGTTATCACAGAAGAATGAGACTGTCATACCAAAAAATTTATCGTAAACAGTGTACGAAATAAGAGATGTATGTTACCCAATAAGACATACTTCAGAATCACTATTAAAATATATATATATATATATATATATATATACATACATACATACATACATACATACATACATACATACATACATACATACATATATATATATATTACCTACTGGCGGTCGCCAGTAGGTAGTTATAGTTAGGACCACGTTTCTCATAGGAAAAGCATTTTTTGATGTGCTTATAACTTTGGCGTCGTTTGACGAATCTTTACGAAATTTTCCAAAAAGTTCCTCTTTTCAGGTTAGCTCCTATCCTAAACGTTTGGGGGGGGATTCGTCAAGGGGGGGCTAAGAAAAAAGGGTGGTCCCAAAACGTGTTTTCTCCATGCAATTTCCATAGGAAACTTTAGACAAGGCTACAGGTTAAACTGCCGAACGGAATTACGCCAAATTTGGCACAGAGAAAGGTCTTGGTCCAGAAAGCACGCTTTTGTTTAAATCGGGTAAATCCGTTCAGTAGTTTTAGAGAAATATCAAATTTTCCAGATATCGATGTTTAAGAATTCTGACATCTGATTGGCTGAAGCGTTACGAGCATGAGCTTGAGGCTCATTGGCTGCGAACTGTTGAAACTAGGAAGTGTTGGCAGCCATTTTGTGATTCAGTCCGTCATCTCACAACTCTCCCTCTACAAGGAATCAGGTCCGTAGTTCTACCTCTGCGAGGCAACACTAAAAATATACCGCAGCTCTGTCTGTGCGAGATACCCCTTTCACGGTCCCTCTCCACACATCACCAGCTCGCAGCTATGCCTTTAGAAGCCAGTCCGTCGGCTCGCAGCTCTGCGACTGTGAGCCAGTTTGGGACTCAGTCCGTCAGCTCGCATCTCTCCCTCTAAAAGGCATCGGATCCGTAATTCTACCTCTGCGAGGCAATACTGAAAATATCCCGCAGGTCTGTCTGTGCGAGATACTCCTTTTACACTCCCTCTCCCCACATCATGAGCTCGCGGCTATGCCTTTAGAAGCCAGTCCGTCTGCTCGCAGCTCTGTGTCTGCGAGCCGTCGGGCCCGCAGCTCTACCTCTGTGAGCCACCTCGTTAGCTCGTAGCTGTGCCTGTGCTAGCAGGCCCGTCGGCTCGTTACCCTCCCTCTGCGAGTTAGCCCATCGGGTTGCAGCTCGGAGGGCTCGCAGCTGTATCTCTGCGAGCTAGGACCAAGTTTCCATAGGAAAAGCATTTTTTGATGTGCTTATAACTTTGGCGTCCTTTGACGAATCTTTACGAAATTTTCCAAAAAGTTCCTCTTTTCAGGTCAGCTCCTATCCTAAAAGTTTGGGGGGGATTCGTCAAGGGGGGGCTAAGAAAAAAGGGGGGTCCCAAAACGTGTTTTCTCCATGCAATTTCCATAGGAAACTTTAGACAAAGCTACAGGTCAAACTGCTGAACGGAATTACGCCAAATTTGGCCCAGAGAAAGGTCTTGGTCCAGAAAGCACGCTTTTGTTTAAATCGGGTAAATCCGTTCAGTAGTTTTAGAGAACTATCAAATTTTCCAGATATCGATATTTAAGAATTCTGACATCTGATTGGCTGCAGCGTTACGAGCACGAGCTTGCGGCTCATTGGCTGCGAACTGTTGAAACTAGGAAGTGTTGGCAGCCATTTTGTGATTCAGTCCGTCAGCTCACAACTCTCCCTCTATAAGGCATCAGGTCCGTAGTTCTACCTCTGCGAGGCAACACTAAAAATATACCGCAGCTCTGTCTGTGCGAGATACCCCTTTCACGGTACCTCTCCCCACATCACCAGCTCGCGGCTATGCCTTTAGAAGCCAGTCCGTCGGCTCGCAGCTCTGCGACTGCGAGCTGTGAGCCATTTTGTGACTCAGTCCGTCAGCTCGCATCTCTCCCTCTAAAAGGCATTGGATCCGTAATTCTACCTCTGCGAGGCAATACTGAAAATATCCCGCAGGTCTGTCTGTGCGAGATACTCCTTTTACGCTCCCTCTCCCCACATCATCAGCTCGCGGCTATGCCTTTAGAAGCCAGTCCGTCGGCTCGCAGCTCTGTGTCTGCGAGCCGTCGGGCCCGCAGCGCTACCTCTGTGAGCCACCTCGTTAGCTCGTAGCTGTGTCTGTGCTAGCAGGCCCGTCGGCCCGTTACTCTCCCTCTGC
Organism: Calotriton arnoldi; assembly: GCA_963921515.1. Lineage (NCBI taxonomy): Eukaryota > Metazoa > Chordata > Amphibia > Caudata > Salamandridae > Calotriton > Calotriton arnoldi. The sequence continues at coordinate 5,568,259 of CAWUFW010000013.1, read as the reverse complement.
GAGTTAGCCCGTCGGGTTGCAGCTCGGAGGGCTCGCAGCTGTATCTCTGCGAGCCAGCCTGTTAACAGATAGCTGTGTGTCTGCTAGCAGGCCTGTTGGCCCGTTGGTCTCCCTCTGTGAGTCAGGCCACAGCTCTCCCTCTGCGAGCCAGTACGGTGCTGTGCTTTTGCGAGCCAACGGCTCGTAGGTCTCCCTCTGCGAGCTGAGCCCACGGGTCGCAGCTCTTCCTCTGCGAGCCTGCCCGATGGCCCGCAGGTGTCCTTCTGCTAGCCGAACCGCAGCTGACACTCTGCGAGCCGAAATTGGGAATATAAGGCGGCTCTAAAAAGAGCCCTTGTGTTTATTAGTTGGAGCTACATGTAAGTGCGAATGCACAGCTTCAGGTTAATCAGGAAAACTCGGTTTCCCTCATCAGTGAAGTGTACTCCATCACTTCTGTAGATATCAGCCATATCAAAACGTATGTTGTTGTTGTAAATCGACCCCATTCTATGGTCTCTGAGGTATGCAGACACAGCTTTGTTGACATTCTTCCTAGATTTTTCAATCTTAAAACAAAATTGGTTTGACCATTTCCACTTCTGTCTTTGGCATATATTGGAATATACAAAGACAGTTTGAGGCAAAAGTAACATCAATTGTCCAAAGGTGTCCTTCATAAGCATTTCCAAACCTAGCCCAGTCAATGTGCCTAGGTGGTTACCACCACAGTGCACAATCATGAGATCAGGGTGTTGGAGATGCAAACAGGTTTTAAACAAAGGGAGCAATTGGTGCCACTTGAATCCTCTCTGTGTAAACCATTTAATGTGCACATTTTGTAAACCTAGGTCTAAGTCAATACGTCTCTGTTCTGCATACCTCTTGCACCAGAAAACATAGCTATGTCCTACAATCCACACTAGCATTTTGAAGGTATGGCTAGAAGATATGGATAAATGTCTGTAGCTCATGCAGTCCGTTCGTAGAATAAGAGATATGTTTAAACATGGGGAACTACTTTTTTTTACATACAAAACGTTAACCAATTGGGAGATGAAATGTATTGTGTCCTAAAAAGTAGGGTGTATATTAGTTTTGATGAAAAGCATCTTTGTGATTGGTTAATAAAAAAGCAGTTTATACGTGGAGTACATATTAGAGGATGAAATTTGCTCAGTTCAACCACACCTGTTAATTGTATTTGGAAGGTGCAGTTCAAACTTGAAAGAATGGTGAACTTTGACCTCCACGTGCCGTTAAATGTTGGTTTAAAAAAATGATGAACTTTTAACCTGCACGTGTCGTAGAATGTTCTAGAAAGTGTTGATACAATACGTTGAACTTTTCACCTGTGTGTGTCCTTAAAAAAACTGTTTATATGGAAAGTTAAAAAATAACCAATAAAGAAAGGTTTTGCAATCGAAAAAAAAAAAAAGGAACTATTCTGATTTGTTCTTTACATGTATTTATGTGTGGAGCAACAGGGAAATTGTGCCATTACTGGTTCCATTCTTGATGAAAGCGGTGCTTTACATGTACTGTGTGACAAGAAAAGAATTGCATGCGTTTGTGGCATTTGAAGTCTGCATACCAACTACGAAGGTAAATTGGAAATTAAGAAGGTGTGTTATGTGTTTTGTAGTAGTGGTTAAGTATTTGAGACGATATTTTTAACTTTCAAAGTATTTTTTATTTCTAAATAACATAGTGTTAGTAAAGTCTGGTGTTTTATTGGTTCTAAAATATGCATAATGTGTAACTAGTTGTTAAACAAGTACTTTATATATGTTTAGGAGTTTTCACAAAGAAAAAGTGTAAGTTGTTATCTGTAAAAGACTGTGGGCCATATTCTCAAGACGAGCGATAACATTATCGCCGCTTTAGCGGCACTTTCCTGCTGCTAAAGCGGCGATAATGTTATCGCCATTCTTGTGAATATAGCCCTGTATGGGTTTGGAAATTCGATGTAGCGTTAATTTCGATTTGTATATCTATTCCGGCGAGATAAACAGAATGTCGCACGTTTGGAAATTATGCTCAGTCTGGAAATAGTGGAGAAGGGGTGACAGTAGAAAATTCATGTGTTATTAAGTTAACAGAGATGGAAAAAAAGAAGAAATGTTATGTGCACAGTTTGTGGTCTCATTTTTTACACTGAGAGGTAGATTTCAATGTCAGTCAAGGCTGGTGTGGTACTGCAAGGCTTTGCATTTGGGTGTTCTTAGGAAATCTAAGTTGTTAGGGAGCGTTTCTTCAGAAGTCATTTTTTTACATCTGTGAGAGATAAAAAATAAATGAAAATGTTCTTTGTATATTTTCTGTACGATTTTGTTCACAGTGGTAAAGTAAATGTGATTATTAGTGATAGTAATTCTCACGGTGTGTTCCTCTGCTGAATATACGCAGGCGTTTAAGTGGTCCGGGTGTTATCAGTAGTAGGCTCCGCCACCCCTTTAAGAGAGCCGCCAATTTCTTCATCCCAGTTAAAGCTGTTATATACGTATAGTAAATGGACGATACATAAAAAGTTTGGAATTACACTTTCATTTACTCTGTCTACCTTGCACCACCATTTTGTGCCCCCAGCAGTACTGTTTATAAAAATAATCTAATACAGCTTTTTGTATTATAAAAATAGCACTTATAGGTTTATTGGCATATTGGTAGAATTTGTACTATATAAAGAATGTTGCAATCAGTTTCAATGGTATAGAAATGCACTGTATTATGTAGGAAATATTACATATGCATAGGTTGTGATGTCATTTTTTTACTGTAAGGTACATTTGAGTATAAGTGAAAACAGGTGATATACTGCGAACCCGTTCAGAATGTGCACAGATTACATAGAGAGTAAATGGACAAAGTAAACGTGCACGTTGCTTTGTGTATGTATGCATGGTTTGAATCATTTGATGACACTTTAAAACATAATCTAAACACTATTTCTGCTTTACAATTGGGTACAGTGCACAGTGTTAGTAGTTAGTGACTAGATGCTGGTAAAGGTATTATTTATTGCTCGTTCGTACGAAATAAAGGTGGAGAGGGGCGTTTCTTTACAAGAGATATTTTATAAATGTGTGAGAGCTAAAAACAATTAAAAATGTTCTTAGTAAATTTTCTATATGATTTTTTCACACTAGTAAACTAACTGTGATTATAAGTAATGAAAATTGTTAGGGTGTGTCTCTGTGCTGAATATACGCAGGACTTTAAGTGGACTGGGTGTTACCGGTGCTGAACACTGCTACCCCTTTTAGACACCCGCATTTTTTTTCATCCCACTTAAAACCCTCAATATATGTATATTAAAGGAACGGTACAATAAAAGTTTAGGGATTACACCTCCGTTTCCTCTCCTCATGTGTCATCCCCATTTTGTGCACCAAACAGTAGTGTTTATAAAAATTAATTAAGAGAGCTTTATTTAGTATGAAAATAGCACTTATACCTTTATTAGCATGTTCATGGGATCTGTAGTGTAAAGAAAAGTTCGTAATCAGTTTCAATGGTACAAAAGTGACGTAACATATGTTTGAAAGATTACATGGTTTTAGGAGTAAGGTATAGAGGTAACAAATAAGCAGTATAGTTTGTTATGTTTAAAAGAGTATGTAGTTTTGTAAATCAGATACAGCGTTAATTTGTGCAGCACACAGTACACCCACAATGAGCCTGGAACATGTCCCTGAATGCCTTGGCACACTGCAGCACACATCCAAACGCCAAGTAGGCCCCCATCCACAATGTGCACAGAGTGCCCCCCCCTATCACCAATATCACAACCTACCCTTGCACATATGCTGAATCCAGCAAACCAGCAGATCCGTGACCCACACTGACTATGCAAGTAACACTGCATTTCGGATAGCATAGCAGCTGCGCAAAGAAAATGACATGGCCCACGGAGCGACATGGACGGAGCCAAGTGCGGATCACATCCTCAAAGGAGCAGGTCACACTCCAACGTGTCCGCGTACAACCACAACCCATGCCTTACAATACACGCAGCAGACCAAGAATGCACCAGGCCACAAAATAAGTCCGCGAGCACACATCACCCAAGTCAAAAGCAAAACAGGCCCCGAAAAGCACACAATCCAAAGGCACCCCGTCTCAAGGGGAGAAGGCTACACGAAATCAGAGCTGCAGGGGCAATTCACCCACAATGCAGCCCACACACATAGCAATCACAGAACATCAGCAATGAAGGCAATGTGGTACAAAACTCCCCTCATACGGGTTCTGTGTCCGGTGTGTATGGCGGGGTGATGGCTGCATGGCTGTGTGCCCCTGACACATCAGACTGCGTAGGTGATGGGGCTGCATCAGATGTCGTCCAGCACCTATGCAAAAACAATGTCTGGCTCACAGAGGCAGAGCTTGCCAAAGGGACCCCCATTGCACATGCGACAGTCAGTTCTTCCCTGTGTTGGGACGAGGCTCATTGTGGCACATGAGTGGACAATCTTTACAACACACCTCACAGTTAGACACCAGTGGAGTGGCATAGGCTTTATTGGCATGTGCGTTTCAGTACGGACGAGGCAACGGCCACAACAGGCACGGACATGGTTAAGACACTTACACGCAGCATGGGTACATGTCGAGGGGCAGATGATGTTGGGGGTCAAATGGACAAGATTGATCACATATGGCAACGCTCACAGCCCACCTTGCCTTGCTGGACGAGTCATGTGTTGTTTGGCGTCTGCACAGTGCCCCGCGTGAGTGGGCACAACTGATTGTACGTGGGGTCTGCATGGTGCTCTGCCTCCGGGGTGCGGCAATTGTCTGCTCTGCCGACAGTGATCAGGTGTGAGGGTCCGACAGGTTCGCATGTCGTGCTACATCGCCATGTGTGTGCTCTCACCCAGCAGTGTGTCCCAATTGGCAACGTTGCCAAATGACGCTGTGTTGCTCGGACCATGGACCTGCGTTGCCTTGGACAGGTGTGTGTGCACATGCGTTATTCCACGCACATGCATCCAGAGCCCGACCGAAGGGAGACGTGTCCTCTGTTTTGGTGGAATATGTGAGCAATCCCCACTGTGCAACAAGTTGTGGGCCATGTGCTGTGGGTGGCAATAGGATGTGGCTGCAGGTACGTAGTTACTCGTCCATGAATGCCCGTGCAGCTTCATGTGCAATGTGTTCCAATAGTACGTCGTTGTCGTGTTCAAGGAACACCAGGGTGAGCCAATCCATTAGGTGGTCCGGGCAGGTGTGCTCAGCCCACGCCGTGTCACCGATCCGCAACACAGCCCAATAGGGGAGCGCCTCGATGTGGTCACTGCAGACGAGAAATTGTGCCATCTCCCATGCACAACTACCAATACATACGCAGTATGTCAAGGCATCCCATGCACGGCTGTCTCGGTTACACTCCTGTTCGTGATCCAACAGGGGGCGCAACACAAGTCATAGTCCAATTCATCAACAGTTGTGTTGGATAGGCAGAGATCCATGGGACACTCGAATGTGCATGTTCGGCAGTGGAACCAGGGCTGGACGCAGGTGACATGGGCAATGCGGAAGCTGAGCCTGTAACTGATCCGCAGCACTGCCAGTGGCAGTGCACCCAGTAAATGCAGCATACGTGCACGGTACTGTTCCACGTGACGGGTGTTGTGCATGTGCCCGGTATGGCCTGCCATTGCGTTGGTGCGTCTCGTGAACAGGCACTCTTCTGGACTGCGGCTGTTGTGTGGAGGATATGCCACAGCTCTGAGCAATAATTTGAATGTGTGTGCAACGTTGTAGGACATGGGTTGCTGTTTCCGTGGGTGTCAAGGCCTTCCCATGCGGGGGTACCACAGGCAGGGGCTTCTATGTGTGGGCTGTGGATAAGTCGGATGGTTTATTTGCGGAATGCGTGGTGTGGGAGTCGTCCCCATCTGCCATTGTATCTCTATCAGGGTGTTCCAGGTGCGTTCAGGACCAAGGTCAGAGGTGCAGGTGTCCTCCCAGCTTCTGCATTGGGACAATGGTGCTTTCATCCCTGATGTTTGTCTCACTACTACTTTCGTTTTGGGAATGTGATGTGGCTTTGGCGCTAAGATTGGGACACGGCCTTGGGCTCATGGTGGATGGATGGCGATGCACACACATATGTTGGCATGTGGAGCCAGGTGCCCGTGCGTCCTTGCGCTGCTTGTGCTATCTCACTCCGTCTCTCTCCCTCGCTCTCTCCCTCCGTTTCGTTTGTTGCGCGCATGGCACACCATCTTGTCTTGGATTTGGTCTACCGGGCTGTGTGCTACGGATTGTCCAGTGGGAGCAGCTAGGACTCATCCTAGGGGTTGTTTCTGCTTTTGCTTGTGTGGTGTTTTGTGTTGGTGGTTACATTGCTGTATGACTGATTCTCCATTTTCTGGTCACGCATGTATGTTTATTTTGCTGCTTGTGCGACATCAGGCAAGATGTTTGTTTTGGGGTTGGTGGTGTTGGTGTGCAATTTCTTAGTCCGGTGTTGGGGGTGGTGCGGGGGGGGTGTTCCAGGTGTGGTATGGGGTCGTGGGGTGTTGGCGGTGGGTGTTGTGGCCCTGTTGGGTGTCCGGGCCGCATGATGAGTTGCTCCATGGCATCTGTTGCCCTTCGGATGTGGCCCTGGGCTGTGCTCCCTTTTGTGGTGCTGGCTGCCGTCCAACTTTACACCAGGTCAGAGCAGGTGTAAATTTCCTGGTGCTAATGCGCCTTATCGCCGGTTTTGTGTTTTTATCGCGGATGTGGCTGGTCGTTATGAATGTTGAGGTGTGCTGTTGTCTCGGCTTTTGTCACGGGAACGCCTACTCTGCATCTCATTAGCGATATTTGCGAGGGTCCTATGTGGCGATGTTTTTTGAGGCTGCTATCGCGGGTATACTGGTGGTGTGGGCTGTTAACACCGGCTTGTGAATGGGGGGGTAAATTTATCACGAGTTTGGCTGCGATAAAGTGCCGTTAATTCGGCGATGGCTCCTTGTGAATATGTCCCTTAATCTTTCCCCCTCTCCATCTCCATGTCAGTGGTTTTTGTTGCTGTCTAACAGTTGATCTGTACTTGTTTATGTACATCCACAATGAAATGTAAGCCTGTACCATATTTTTGCTAATATGGTGCAGTGTTATGCTTGCTAAGTTGCCGATAGAAGTGTTAAACTAATAAGGGTAACGTTTACATGTGCCATTTAGTTAAGAATATCACTCTAAGTATACAGTTAACAATTTTACAAAATAGTATCTACAAAGTTATCTGTAGTGGGTTGCAGAGGAAGTGGCGTGGAATGGTGAGGTGCATGGAACGGGGGGTGAGGCGGGGTGGCGAGGGGAAAAGTAGGAGGTAGTGGAGTCACATATAAAATGGGAAGGTGAATCTAAATAATTCAATAAATACGTGCTGTATGTCGGTTGACACTACCTGCCACCCTACTGTTCCTTATTCCGCTCCAGTACCATGCAGCATTTCCTCTGCAAGCCGCCACTGGAACTTATATAATTGTATGTGATTATTTTGACATATTGAACAGATATAACAAATAATTGAAACTTTTTTTTTCATTCGCCGAAAATTATTTTGTTTGGATTAAAAATTGAAAATGCCTAGAAGAACTGAAAAAAAAGGAAAAACAAAAAGGCAATCTACTTAAAGAAAAGTCAAAAATGTGGATTAGAAGAAAATCAGAGTACTACAAAAATAGTTTCTTCTGGTAAAAACACTAGACAATTTCTAAAAAAAGTACTACGAACATTTAATGAAAATAACATCACACAAAGGAAAAATAAAAAAATTTCAAGTAAGGAGAAGCAGACTTCAACTTCAAATTGCAAGAAAAAAAAACATGATAAGGAAAGAGTATTTGTTACCCGTAGACAAAAACAATTTCAAGAAATTCGTCAAAGAGTTTTTCGAAATAGAGTAATTCAGAATTTAATAAAAGGATGCCGCAAATATAAAAAGAAAGTGCTGCAATTGAAACAGAAACAGCGTGTTGAAAGCATAGTAGATACTGCTTTTAAGTTAAAACAAAAAATATTCATTTTCATTTTGAAGAGGATGAAAGTGTTGGATAAAACAATGAAGATTCTGAAAGACAAAAGAAAAAAAAAAAAGACGTGTGAACAGAAGCAACTTTTGTAAAATCTTCAGTGGAAAATGGAAACATACATCTAATAGTGAACTTTTTTTTAATGAAAAGAGTTACTTCCAAGAAAATAGTTTACCATTTGCAGTTGATACTGGAGGTCGTTGCTATGAAGTTCAGAATGGTTGTCCTGTTGCAAAAGAGGAAATGGTTACTCTTAGTGCAGAACAGTTAATAGCTGAAGAAGTGCAAGGGAAACGCACACAAGCTCCTGTGTATAAGTGGGGTTGTAGCAGTATTTGTAGTATTCGACAGGAATCTATTGATATAATGCGAAATTTGTTACGAGAATATACACAGAAAAGTGTAAAACAGAAGATTAGGTTGTTACAAACACTAGATCCTTGTAATGTAAGAAAATATACTGAGAAACATGGGCATTCTCTGGCTTGTCTTTCAAGAAAAGTGTGTAAAAGTGTTTTTTATCACTTAAGGATGTTAGCAGTACACCATTCAGAAATGCGGAAGCTTGTAAGGAAACTGTACTATGTGAAAAGTCCTCCATTATGTTTAGGTGAACTAAATACAGCTCTTTTACACGGTTCTTTATCAGATGTACAAAAAAAGTGTGATGATATTCAGTTCCGATATTTTGGTTCAGAAGAGCAGTGTATAGAAAGTGAAAGTTTGACAATTACAAATGTTGAAGAAGATGGGAAAGTGATTATGATTGATCAGTTTGAAGAAGAAATTGGAAAGTTTAACATAGTGTGCTCTGAAATTCCAAACTATGTTTGTGTTTGTTGTCGACGTACTAATTATAAAATTCAAACTAGGAATGTTGATTTGTATTTGAAATCTGAAAAGAAGAATAATGATAAATGGAAAGAATTTGCAACTTACTTGTTAGTGGAAGGTCAATTTGAGTTAGGCAGTGATCAACGTATTTGTTAATATTGTTATAACAAATTAGAAGAGAACAAAATGCCCGCTAGAGCAGTACATAATAAGTTAGAATTAGTAGCTATTCCGGAGGAACTGGCAGATTTGAATACATATGAGTCAGTTCTAATTCAATCTGTTCATCCATTTCAAACTATAATTCGCATGGAGCCTAAAACAGGTAAACTGCCACCAACAGACTTACAAAGAGGGCTGAAAGGAAGAGTAGTGTACTTACCTTTGGATTTTAAGAAAAATATTGAAATTGTTGGTGGAGACAAAGATGAAAATGAAGCAGTAGTCATTCTAGTAAATGGAGTCCAACGAAGAGTCGGAAAATATGGCAAGAATTTGTGGATGTTAAAAAACTTCAAAAGGCTACGTTATATCTTGTGGAGAATAATATTTATTATAAAAGTGTAAATGTGGAAGAACAGGTAATAAGTTTGGAAGATGAATCTGAAATTTCAAGTGGTCAAATAAAGAAAGTGGACAAGTCAAGGAGTGAAGAGATTTATGAACATTACACAATATGTCCTCTACATTCAAAAGAAGTAATAGGAAACAGTATTGAGTTATTTCAAATGAAAAAAGCAAAGGGAACTCCAATGAGTGTATGGGAGAAAAGCTTAGAAGCTCGTTCTTTTCCACAGCTGTTTCCTACTGGAGAAGTTGGACGATATGATGACCGACCTGTATGTATTCCAGCTTCAGAATATCGCTCAACAAGATTATACTCTGAAGATCCTAGATTCCGGCAGTGTATACCATATATATTTCACCTTTTGTTTGAAAGTGATCTGTCTTCTCTGTCCTATGCAGTGAACCACATACTGAAAACTGGAGTTCATCAATCACTTCTTTCAGCGAAAGAATTTGTAGAGAAAGGTCAACAAACAGATGAAAATTTAGAAGCACAGTTAATTCATTTGATGGCATGTCAACGAGGAACAAATGAGTATTGGTATCGTCGTCATGGAGAACTGAAGTGTATGTTACGGAACTTAGGTACACCAACATGGTTTGTGACACTTAGCTGTGCAGAGTATGCATGGGAAGATTTGCTTGAATTTCTACGAGAAGCAAATTCCAATATAAAGAATGTTGAAATGAAGACACCTGGAGAACTGTGTTCTTTGGATCCTGTAAATGTGTGCAGATATTTTAATCTTAGGTTTCAAGCTATGATGTCTTTCATCTGCGATAAAAAGAATCCACCTCTTGGAGAAGTTACCGATTTCTTTTGGAGAAAGGAGTACCAAGCGAGAGGTGCTCCTCATATACATATGCTATTGTGGATCAAGGATGCACCTAAATTTGGAACTGATTCAGATGAAATAGTATTGTCTTTCATTGAACAGTATGTGACGTGAGATTCCAAGAGAAGGAGGAGATAGAAGCTTGAGACAGCAAGTTTTACGTTTCCAAAGTCACCGTTGTGGAAAGTACTGCAGACGAAAATACAAGTCTAAAGGAAAATTTTATACCAAGTGTCAGTTTGGATTTCCACGTCCAGTAATTTCTAAAGGAAGAGTAAATTCTTTTTTTTCTTCTGTAAGGCACACAATAACTCGCAAATCTCCAAAGAATACCTACAACTTGAAAAGAACAGAACTGTCAAAGTATATTAATGACTACAATCCGGTTATTTTAAACATGTGGAATGCAAATATGGACATCCAGTATGTTGCAGACAACTCAATTGCTGTTGCACGCTACGTTACTTCATATATAACGAAATCAGAAAAAACCGAGATGAAACAAATGTGGGAAGAAATTGCACAAGAGAAAAGCCTTAGCAAAAAATTGTACATCTTTACTTTGAAAATGCTTTCCCACAGAGAAATTGGATCGTATGAATGTTCAGACCGCTTGTCCTCTTCAAGTTTATATTCAAAATCACGAGGGATCATTTGGGTACGTTTAGGTCTTGCCTGCTCATGAAATAGTGTTGAAATCATTAGAAGAAATTGAATACTTAGCAGCAAATGAACCAGACAGTACAGAAATTCTTAAAACTAATATGTTGAATACATACTATCCGAAAAGGAGTCGACATCTGGAACAGCTATGTCTGTATGAAGTACTTCAACATTACAGCTTCAAAAGAAATGTTAAACAGAATTTAAAACAAGGAAAATATGCAGTACTTGGATGTCATGGATGTTTAGTAAAACACACAAAAGGTAACCTTATCAACCACAAGAAACTCAGTTGTGAAACTCCAGACAAGCGAGAATTTTACTATTTAGCACTTCTCCAACTGTTCAAACCATGGCGTAGCGAAAGTGAATTACTTGGAGATTTCAACTGCTACGAAGATTCTTTTAATGCATGTAAAGATAGCATTGCATGTTCAATTTTCCCTACATATTTAAAAATGTTGAATGATGAAGTTGAACAGGAAAAGACTATTACAGCTGAAGTTGCAAATGAAAGTTCTCAAGATAGTCAAAGTTCTGGTCCATGTAGTCAAGATCCACTTGGACAACCAATAGTGGAAAATGAAGCAGCAATTGCTATGCATGAAGTGAAAATTGCAATGCAACAAGCACAAGAGGAGAATATTACATTGGAAAAGTTAGAAGAACAAGTAAATATTGAACAGAAAGAAATATATGTACAAGTGAGAGAACAGATAGAACATGGTTTGTTGCATGAAAAAAAGAATGTGTATGTTCATCATTTAAACCTATTCTGATGTACATCAATGGTCAAGCTGGAACGGGTAAAAGTTTTTAATTAAAGTTTTGGCCAGTTATCTTAAAAAAACTACTGGTTCACATTTATCTTGTGTAGTAATCAATCAATCAATCATGTCACTTATAAAGCGCACTACATACCCGCGAGGGTCTCAAGGCGCTGGGGGAAGAGGGGGGTGGTGCTGCTACTGATCGAAGAGCCAGGTCTTGAGGAGTCTTCTGAAGGCCAGTAGGTCTTGGGTCTGTCGGAGGTTGGTGGGGAGGGTGTTCCAGGTCTTGGCGGCGAGGTGGGAGAAGGATCTGCCGCCGGCGGTCGTTTTCCAGATGCGGGGGACTGTGGCGAGGGCGAGGCTGGTCGAGCGGAGCTGGCGGATGGGGGTGTAGAAGCTGAGTCGTCTGTTGAGGTAGGCTGGTCCGGAGTTGTGGAGTGCTTTGTGTGCGTGGGTGAGGAGCTTGAAGGTTATCCTCTTGTTGACAGGGAGCCAGTGCAGGTCTCTCAGGTGGGGTGTGATGTGGCTGCGTCGGGGGGATGTCGAGGATAAGATGTGCAGAGGCGTTCTGGATGCGTTGCAGCCGTCTCAGGAGCTTAGCCGTCGTTCCTGCGTAGAGGGCGTTTCCGTAGTCCAGCCTGCTGGTGACGAGGGCCTGGGTGACTGTTTTTCTTGTTTCGGTGGGGATCCACTTGAAGATCCTGCGGAGCATTCGGAGGATGTTGAAGCAGGATGAGGAAACGGCGTTGACCTGCTTAGTCATGGAGAGGGTGGGGTCGAGGATGACCCCTAGGTTGCGTACGTGGTCGGTGGGTGGCGGGGCTGTTCCCAGTGATGTTGGCCACCAGGAGTCGTCCCAGGCTGAAGGGTTGGAACCAAGGATGAGGACCTCAGTCTTGTCCGAGTTCAGCTTCAGGCGGCTGGTCCTCATCCATTCGGCGACGGCCTTCATTCCTTCATGGAGGTGGGCTTTGGCGGTGTGAGGGTCTTTGGTGAGGGAGAGGATCAGCTGGGTGTCGTCGGCGTAGGAGATGATGTTGAGGTTGTGCTGTCGGGCGACGTGGGCGAGGGGTGCCATGTAGATGTTGAACAGCGTTGGGCTGAGGAGGAGCCTTGGGGTACGCCGCAGATGATCTTGGTGGCCTTGGATCGGAAGGGGGCGAGGCGGACGCTTTGTGTTCTGCCGGAAAGGAAGGATGTGGTCCAGTCCAGGGCCTTCTCTTGGATCCCGGCGTCGTGAAGACGTGTTCGTAGTGTGTGGTGGCAGACCGTGTCGAAGGCGGCTGATAGGTCCAGGAGGATGAGGGCTGCTGTTTCTCCGTTGTCTAGCAGGGTCCTGATGTCATCGGTGGCGGCGATGAGGGCGGTTTCGGTGCTGTGGTTGCTGCGGAAGCCGGACTGGGAAGGGTCCAGGATGTTGTTCTCCTCGAGGTAGCGGGTCAGTTGTTTGTTGGACGATTTTCTCTGTGACCTTCGCGGGGAACGGGAGCAGAGAGATGGGTCGGAAGTTCTTGAGGTCCTTGGGGTCTGCCTTGGGTTTCTTGAGTAAGGCGGTGATCTCGGCGTGCTTCCAGCTTTCCGGGAAGGTTGCTGTCTCGAAGGAGATGTTGATTATTTTCCGGAGATGGGGCGCGATGGCTGTACTGGCTTTGTTGAAGATGTGGTGAGGGCACGGGTTTAGCGGTGAACCGGAGTGGATGGTGTTCATGATCTCGCTGGTGTCCTCGTCGTTGATGTTGGTCCAGGAGAGCAGGCGGTTGGTGGTTGTGGGGGCAGTGGTCTCGGTGGTTGCCGGGGCGGTCGTGGTGTTGAAGCTGTCGTGGATGTCGGCGATTTTGCGGTGGAAGGAGGTGGCCAGTGAGTCGCACAGGTCTTGCGACGGCTGGATGTCGTTGGTGTTGGAGCTGGGGTTGGAGAGTTCCTTCACGATGTTGAAGAGCTCTTTGCTGTTGTGTGCGTTGTTGTCTAGGCGGTCTTTGAGTGAGGCCCTTTTGGCGGATCTGATGAGGTGATGGTGATTGCGGGTGGCGCTCTTGTGGGCGGCGTAGCTGTCCGCTGTCCGTTCGTGGAGCCAGATCTTCTCCAGTTTTCGGCATGTTCGTTTGGAGGCCTGGAGGTCTTCGGTGAACCAGGTGGCTTTCTTGCTGGTGTGGCTGTTGGGCGGATTCTTGAGCGGGGCGAGGTGTTGGCGCAGTCGTCGATCCACTGTCTGAGGTTGCGGGCGGCGGTGTCGGGGTCGGAGGGTTCGGCGGGTGGGCTCAGGGCGAGGGTTGTGGTTAGCTGGTCTTCCGTGACTCTGCTCCAGCAGCGGCGAGGCATTTGTTCGGTGCGGTGGTGCGTGGTGGGCTTCCTGTAGGTGAAGTGGATGCAGTGGTGGTCAGTCCAGTGGGGTTCGGAGGTGTGGTTGAAGGAGACGTGTGGGCTTGCGGAAAAGATGGAGTCTAGCGTGTGGCCGGCGGCGTGGGTGGGTGTAGTCACGAGCTGTCTGAGTCCGAGGGTGGCGAGGTTGTCGATCAGGGTGGTGGAGTTGGTGTCCTTGTTGTTCTCGAGGTGGAAGTTCAGGTCCCCGAGGAGGATGTAGTCCGTGGAGGCGATGGCGTGTGTGCTGACGAAGTCAGCGATGGAATCGCTGAACTGTGGTCGGGGTCCGGGGGTCTGTAGATGAGGGTTCCTCTGAGGGTGGTGTTGGGATCGGTGTGGATCTGGAAGTGCATGTGTTCGGCGGTGCTGAGGGTGTCGTCGGTGTTGGTTGAGACTCTGAGGGTGTTCCTGTGGACGATGGCGATGCCTCCTCCGACTCCGTTGGTGCGGTCCCTGCGGGTGATCTTGTATCCGTCCGGGATGGCAATGGCGATGTCGGGGGCTGAAGCGGGATTCAGCCAGGTCTCCGTCAGGAATGCGACGTCTGGGGAGGTTGAGTCGAGAAGGTCCCAGAGTTCGATGGCGTGTTTGCGGGCGGAGCGGGTGTTGAGGAGGATGCATCTGAGGTAGTTGGGTTCTTTCCTGGGCGGTGGTTTGGCGGGGCGGGTGCTGGCGAAGCTGCAGTTCCGGCAGGTGAAGGGCCCTTGGGTGCGCTTTGGGGTGGCCTGGTAGCAGGCGTGATCTTTTCCGGGGTTGAGTGCGTGGAGGGTGCTGGCGTCGTATCGGCGTCTGTTGATGTGGCGGGCGCGGGGGATGCCCGGACCAGGGGGTCTGGCGCTGGGCGCGGCCACGGCGCGGACGGGCGCAGACGGGCTTGCCTTAGGCGCGCCTTCGGCGCGCCAGCGGCGCGGCCGCACAGCGGCCGCCATAAATGGGGAGGTGGGAGGGAGGAGCAGGGAATGGGGCAGCGAATGGGCAGTGAGGGGGCGGGGCCGCAGGGGCGCAGCGGCGGGAAACAGGCACAGAAAGGAAAACGATCACAATCAGGGGCAGCAAGGGGGCACAGAAAGGAAAAACGATCACAATCAGGGGCAGCAAGGGGGCACAGAAAGGAAAACGATCACAATCAGGGGCAGCAAGGGGGCACAGAAAGGAAAAAACGATCACAATCAGGGGCAGCAAAGGGGCACAGAAAGGAAAAAACGATCACAATCAGGGGCAGCAAGGGGGCACAGAAAGGAAAAAACGATCACAATCAGGGGCAGCACGGGGGCACAGAAAGGAAAACGATCACAATCAGGGGCAGCAAGGGGCACAGAAAGGAAAAAGCGATCACAATCAGGGGCAGCAAGGGGGCACAGAAAGGAAAAACGATCACAATCAGGGGCAGCAAGGGGGCACAGAAAGGAAAAAAACGATCACAATCAGGGGCAGCAAGGGGGCACAGAAAGAAAAACGATCACAATCGGGGGCAGCAAGGGGCACAGAAAGGAAAAAACGATCACAATCAGGGGCAGCAAGGGGGCACAGAAAGGAAAAAACGATCACAATCAGGGGCAGCAAGGGGGCACAGAAAGGAAAAAAACGAGCACAATCAGGGGCAGCAGCAGGGCACACAGACGGAGCTGTGTGGTGGGGGAGCAACCTACCAGTCAAGGTCAGGGGTCGCTCTCTTCACCACGCAGCGGCCGCCATAAATGGGGAGGTGGGAGGGAGGAGCAGGGAATGGGGCAGCGAATGGGCAGTGAGGGGCGGGGCCGCAGAGGCGCAGCGGCGGGAAACAGGCACAGAAAGGAAAAACGATCACAATCAGGGGCAGCAAGGGGGCACAGAAAGGAAAAAACGATCACAATCAGGGGCAGCAAGGGGGCACAGAAAGGAAAAAACGATCACAATCAGGGGCAGCAAGGGGGCACAGAAAGGAAAAAACGATCACAATCAGGGGCAGCAAGGGGGCACAGAAAGGAAAAAACGATCACAATCAGGGGCAGCAAGGGGGCACAGAAAGGAAAAAAACGATCACAATCAGGGGCAGCAAGGGGGCACAGAAAGGAAAAAACGATCACAATCAGGGGCAGCAAGGGGGCACAGAAAGGAAAAACGATCACAATCAGGGGCAGCAAGGGGGCACAGAAAGGAAAAAACGAGCACAATCAGGGGCAGCAGCAGGGCACACAGACGGAGCTGTGTGGTGGGGAGCGACCTACCAGTCAAGGTCAGGGTTCGCTCTCTTCACCACGCAGCGGCCGCCATAAATGGGGAGGTGGGAGGGAGGAGCAGGGAATGGGGCAGCGAATGGGCAGTGAGGGGCGGGGCCGCAGGGCGCAGCGGCGGGAAACAGGCACAGAAAGGAAAAACGATCACAATCAGGGGCAGCAAGGGGGCACAGAAAGGAAAAACGATCACAATCAGGGGCAGCAAGGGGCACAGAAAGGAAAAACGATCACAATCAGGGGCAGCAAGGGGGCACAGAAAGGAAAAACGATCACAATCAGGGGCAGCAAGGGGGCACAGAAAGGAAAAAAACGATCACAATCAGGGGCAGCAAGGGGGCACAGAAAGGAAAAACGATCACAATCAGGGGTAGTAACAGCTCCAACTGGATTAGCTGCGCACAATGTTAAAGGAATTACTTTGCATAGATTACTAATGTTACCAGTTGAGCATGATAATAAATTAGAATATCAGAAGTTGTCTGGAGAAGCTTCTTATGAAGTGTCAAGAGTGCTGAAGAAGATGAAACTTTTAATTATTGATAAGGTGAGCATGGTCTCAAACTTAATGCTTGCTTTCGTGCATTTAAGAATGCAACAGGTATTAAAAACAGATTACGACGTTCTCTTTGGAGGAAAACATTTAATTGTATTTGGAGATCTGCTACAACTAACTCCTGTAAAAGGAGAACCAGTCTTTAAAACTCTTCTACATGAAGACACTAGGAAATCTTTGGGAAGTATTGGAAATGTGAATCTCTGGTTAAATTTTGAATATAAAGAACTCACTCAGAATATGCGACAAGCAAGTGATGAAGATTATGGAAATATTCTGAAAGATGTAAGAATTGGTGTTCTAAGCAAACATGGTAAACAAGCTTTACAAAGTCGTCTACTAAAGAACTTGTTTACAACTGAAAACACACCAGCAGCAGTACTGTACAAGAACATTGCAGAAAAAAGTCTATACTTTGCTTAATGCCTACACTGGAAGAGTGTTATACATTTAATCAAGAGCTTCTGAAATTGGAAAATCAAGAAATAGTTCACATTGAAGCTATTGATAAAATCGAGCATCAAGGAATAACAATTCTTCTTTCAAATAAACTACAGACTAAATTGGATTCTTTGGAAAAGTCTATCAAAAACTGCTGGCTTCGAAAAAATTTTAGATGTATATATAAACTGTCGGGTAATTTTGAGGCGTAATTTGAATATAGAACAAGGTTTAGTGAATGGAACAATAGGGAAAGTTGTTGAATTTGTAAAATATCAAAACAGAAATGCAATTGAATTCTTGAAAATTAAATTTGATCAGATTGCAGAGGTGAAACAAATTGGGCGTTGTGCTGTACGTTTTTTGCTGGTAAAAGACTTGTATGTTCGTAGAAAACAGTTTCCTTTCTGTTTAGCATATGCAATAACCATTCATAAATCTCAAGGATTAAGTGTAGATAATGCTTTAGTAAATGTTGGAAGAACTGTGTTTAAAGAGGGAATGGCATACATTGCATTATCTCGAGTTAGAACATTGTCTGGTTTGTATTTAATTGATTTCGATGAAAACAAGGTTAGTGCTGATGTAAATTGTGTAAGAGAATATAATCGTTTAAGAAGACTATGCACCAACTTTAGGTGAATATCCTATTTATGAAAAACGTGCTGTGTGTTCAAAACGCAAACATGTTAATGAATAAAGTGTGGTTGAAAAGCAGAAAAAAATTCAAGAGAAAAGAAAAGATGCAAAGAAACAGAAAATACTAACAAGTGATGATGTTGTGGGATACCAATTAGAAAATGCTTCTGGTGTCAACTGCTATGGTAATGTTATTCTAAACGTTATATTTTATCTAGAAGATCTTTATGGTGAAATTATGGAAAGTCAGGAAAAAGATTATGTTCTGCACTTTGTACTTTATTTGAACAATTGAGAACTGACAGAAGTAAGATCCATACTGCTTCTGGTATTCGACAACTCTTGGATACATGTACTGGATCTTTAACGTTCAGTCCTAATATACAACAAGATGCACAAGAGTTTCTGATGGTTATGCTTGGAGTATTAGAAGATGAAGGAATCCAGATTGAGAGTTTATTTGGACTCAGTTACAAATGGGATCACAAATGTGAACAGTGTTCATTAACTTCTAGTACTATAGTTGACAGAGAACGATTTCTATATTTAACAATACCTGACTGCAAATCTGTACCTTTTCCGAAATTAGTAAAAGAAGCAAATCATGATATGAAATGTTCTCGTTGTCAATCAGAAATGTTATCTACATTATGCCTAGAAAGATATGGAAAATATGGAAGAAAAGTGGAAACGAAAATTAAAAATGTTGTTGCTAGTCAAGTATCTATTTCTGGAAGAACTTTCACAACACTGGCTATTGTTTTCCATGCTGGAGCTACTACCACATGTGGACATTATACTGTATATTTGAAATGCAAAAATGGTTGGAGTCACTGCAACGATACACACTTGGAAATTAAACCGAGATTGCCTTATGAATTATCCAACTCATACTTGATATTTCTGAAACAAAAATTTTAGATACATTATTCGGCCTAGAGGGAAAATGGGAAGATGCTTTAAGGAATTGATACTGGATGATTTAAAAAAAAAATTTCCACACATTATTTGGCCTTGAGGAAAAATGTCAACAGAAACTACACAGTAAAGGTAAAATGTAAAAATTGGAAATAGTATTGGATGTGTTATTTGTGTTGATTTGTTATTGTGGTTGTAAGAGTTAGTCATTTGTTTTTTTTAACAATCTAGTTGATTGTTTTTTTCCCCAGCTGTTTATGATGATACTACACTGACATCACTGTGAATAGTGAAGTTAAGTAGAATCTGATAACAGCAGAAAAAGGGAGAAAAATATGTTTTGAAAATGTTATATTATGTTGTATTATTTGATAAGTAACAGTGTAATTTGTGAAATATATTACATTACACAACAGTTTTACAGTTTATTTTCTTTTCTGTAGTGGAAAAGTCAGAAAAAACAGTACTAATGACAAATAGCAGAATAGTAGTTTAATATTTTTAAAAAACAAATCAAATTCACTGAAAAAACCATAGGTTTTACAGACGTGATAGTTAGAAATTAGCATTTAAAAAACCTTTGAAATTCACTGAAAAAACCATAGGTTTTACAGACGTTATAATTAGAAATTAGCATTTAAAAAACCTTAGAAATTCACTGAAAAAACCATGGGTTTCAGGGACGTTATAGTTAGCTGGACATTTCACTCGTACAAAACCATAGAAATTCCACCGTTATAGTTAGTTCAGTTAACTATAACTCGCGCCCCCGCAATGCACTGCTCATGACGTCACATATTACATCATTCATGGCATGGTCAGTGACATTACTGATGACATCACTGATGACATCTCAAATGACATCACTGATGACATCATCCACGTGATAATCTGATGCACCTCATCACACCCTAATATAACCTTTAATACACCCACTTTAAAATACACACTACCATTTTCGAAAGCATCCACACACCAATACCAGTTACTACATACTCACTCACTGATTCCTATGTCTGTACACACATCCACTCATTCACCTATACAATCACTTATACATGCAGTCACTTATCAATACAACACTATCATATGCACTCATACACCTATTCAGACACACACACGGCCACTCATCCATGGAGTTACGCACACACATAGTCAGTCATGCAAAGAATCAATCACACTCTCATTTACTCACCTAAACAGTTATACACACACCACCTCACTAATTCATACAGACAGTAACGTATAGTTACTCTCTTATGTAATCACTGAAACAAGTACAGACTCATCCATACATGCCACTCTCACAATCACTCAGTCTCACATATAGTTATTTATATACACCATCACTCACATATACTGCCTTTTACATATGTAGTTACTCACATATGCACCACTGAGACATCCATTCACTCACCAACACACCCATACACACACTCACCCACCCATAGAGCTGTTTCCACATGCACTCTTGAACCCATACACCCAGTGAATCAACCACTCACACATCTATGCAGAGAGTCACACACCTCCAACCCACCCACACACACACTCAGTCCCCCATACAAATACTCAAGCAAACAATCAATAACCCATATAGATACTCATGTAGCTACTGATCAACCCATGTAGCAGCTTACACAACAACAGACAGACTGATACAGACATTCACACAGTTTAGTCACTAACCCATGCATTCAGTAAGACACGTTTAATGAGTCACTTATACAATCAGTTACATACTTCCTAAATCCTCCATCCAGACACTTATACACCCACTCATTCTTCAATACACCTTGCCATATATATAAAACATATTTAAACTTTACAGAAACACAGTCACTGGATGATGTCATCAGTGATGTCATCAGTGATGTCATTTGAGATGTCATCAGTGATGTCACTGACCATGCCTTGAATGATGTAATATGTGACGTCATGAGCAGTGCATTGCGGGGCGCGAGTTATAGTTAACTGAACTAACTATAACGGTGGAATTTCTATGGTTTTGTACGAGTGAAATGTCCAGCTAACTATAACGTCCCTGAAACCTATGGTTTTTTCAGTGAATTTCTAAGGTTTTTAAATGCTAATTTCTAACTATAACGTCTGTAAAACCTATGGTTTTTCAGTATATATATATATATATATATATATATATATATATACATATACATCCATTTATAAATAGAAATCTTAAACCTTAAAGGAGGTTGGAAGAAAAGAGGCTCACCTTACATAAAGAGATTACGTAGCATCGCTTGTCTCACTGTTGTATCAGCATTACTGGCAGCTTCAAGACAGTAGTGCCTGGTAAAGGTGTGCCTGCTGGACCAAGTCGCTGCTCTGCAAATTTGTTGAATAGGCACACGAGAGCTGTGGATGATGACAGCTCTCGTAGAATGCGCTTTAACCGTTGCATGTAGAGGCTTGCTCGCTTGCTGATGGCAAAATTGAATTGCACCTGAGATCCAACGTGCAATAGTCTGTTTAGTCACTGGATGTCCTTTTCTTATCTTTCCATAGGCTACAAAAAGCTGTTCAGCTTTCTGGATACAGGCTGTCTTTTGTAAATAAAACTTTAAACATCTCAACATCCAGAGAATGTAAAGCCTTTTCCGCTGGTGACTGAGGATTAGGGAAGAAAGTCTTCAAAATGACTGGCTCATTTAAGTGAAAATCCGATGGTACTTTAGGAATAAAGGCAGGATTTGTACGAAGCACAACAGAGTCCTTAGTAAATTGAAGAAAAGGGTGTCGAGTTGTGAAAGCCTGTATGTCGCTTACTCGTCTCGCCGAAGTAAGAGCCAAAAGAAGTGATATTTTCCATGAGATGAATTTAAGATCAGCCCTATGAATGGGCTCAAATGGTGCTTTCATGAATTGTGCCAACACAATGTTCAGATGCCAAGGCGGAGGCGGGCGTCTAATAGGTGGAAATATTCTAAACAAACCCTTGAGAAATCGTTTTAAAATTCTAGAAGACCAAAGAGATTGTGATCCATTTTGTCGTCGAAATCTGGAAATTGCAGCAAGGAAAACCTTAATTGTAGAATGAGAGAGGCCAGATTTTGCCAGCTGTAAGAAAAAAGGCAGTAGCTGCTCTGGTGAAGAATGAACAGGGTGCACCTTGGCAGTTTCACACCAAAGACAGAATCTCTTCCACTTGAGTTTATAAGTCTTTATGGTGGAGGGCGCTCTGGCGTTAGCAAGAACCTCCTGACAATCATCAGGTATAACTAAGTCAGCAAACTCATAGTATTCAGGCGCCAGGCTGCTAATCGCAGAGATGTTGGATCCGGACGGCAGACCTGGCCGCAGTTAATTGTCAGCAAGTTCTGCAATGGGTGTAACAGTATGGGTTTGCACTCCGACAGGAGTAGAAGTTCTGTGAACCAGAACTGGCGAGGCCATCTGGGGGCTATGAGAAGTATCCAGCAGGGTTCTTTCCTCATCTTCCGAAGTACTCTTGGGACTAAAGGAATCGGAGGAAAAGCGTAAGCATACATTTTTGACCAATTTATCAAACGCATTCCCGCACGATCCCTGTTGGGGTAGCCAACTTGCGAAGAATGGGCATTTGCGGTTCAGGTTGGTTGCAAATAGATCCAAACTCGGTTTGCCCCACAACCGAAATATGTGATCTAACGTTGGTTGATGAAGCTCCCATTCGTGGTTGGATGTAATCGACCTGCTCAGAGAGTCCGCTAGGATGTTGGTCACTCCTGGAACATGTACTGCCATCAATGTTATCTGATGCTGTATAGCCCAGTCCCATATTTGTAGAGCTTGGCGGGATAATAAGGCTGATCTTGTGCCCCCTTGTTTGTTTAAATAATGCATGCTGGTTGTGTTGTCTGTCCGAATCAATACTGAAGCTCCTTGTATTATGGTGCGAAAGGATTTCAGAGCCAGGAATATCGCCAAAAACTCTAACAGGTTTATATGTAAAGCTCTTTGTTGAGCGTCCCATTTTCCTTTTACTGTCAGTCCTTGTAGATGTGCTCCCCATCCCTTGAGGGATGCATCTGTTGTCAGTATGAAACTTGGTGCGTCCACCACAAACGATAGGCCTGCTGATATGTTTGGAATGTGAGTCCACCATAGTAACGCCTTCTTTATTTGAGATGTTATTCTGATGACGTCGTCGAAGGAACCTGAGACCTGCAACCATTGTTTGTCCAACTCCTCT
Source organism: Calotriton arnoldi (assembly GCA_963921515.1). Classification (NCBI taxonomy): domain Eukaryota; kingdom Metazoa; phylum Chordata; class Amphibia; order Caudata; family Salamandridae; genus Calotriton; species Calotriton arnoldi. The sequence continues at coordinate 5,545,257 of CAWUFW010000013.1, read as the reverse complement.
TGCAAGTGTCTCATTCGCAGACGACAGTTGGGAATCAGGGGAATGCAGGAGGATAACATTCCCAGAAGCGACTTGAACCTTCGGACAGAAATTGACTTTTTTGTGAGTAATAGAGCTGCCAACTTGTAAATCCTTTGTTGCCTTTCTTGTGAGACAAAAGCCTTTGCTTGTTGAGTGTCTAGGGTTGCCCCTAAGAACTTCTTTACCTTTGAAGGGGTTAACTGAGATTTTGTTATATTTATCGATAGGCCCAGGGATTGGAACAGAGAAAGGCATCTCTGAGTGTGGTTGTTCGTGACTGAAATGATTTCGCCTTTATGAGGCAGTCGTCCAGGTAAGGAAAAATTTGGAATCCATTTTGACGGAGATGAGCTGCCACCGGTGCCAAGGCTTTGGTGAACACTCGGGGCGCTGAATGAAGGCCAAAGGGTAGGACTTTGAATTGGAAGTCTCTGCCAGCCACTCTGAAGCACAGGAATCTTCTGTGTCTGGGAAGGATAGGGACATGAAAATAGGCAACCTGAAGGTCCAGGGTTGTCATGAAATCCTCCTGACTTATCAACTGAAGCACTTCCTGAAGAGACAACATTCGGAAGGATTGTTTCTTTAGGAACTTGTTGAGGGAACGAAGGTCTAGAATGGGTCGCCACTCCCCCGATTTCTTTGTTATCAGGAAGAACCTTGAGTAAAAACCTGTTCCCCTTTGTAAATTTGGTACCATTTCGATCGCTCCTTTCTTCAACATTATTTTTATTTGGGACAAAAGTTCTTTTAAATGTGCAGGAGGGGAACCTCTGGGAGGAGAATTTGGAGGAATCTTCACAAATTCCAGAGTGTGACCCCTGGAAATTATGTCTAAAACCCATCTGTCCGTAGTTATTGCAGACCATTTGGAGAAGAAATGGGAGATTCTTCCTCCAGTTTTTACCGGATTGATGGGAAAGGTGGTTGGCAGTGGGCAGTGGTCACTGTTTTTTGGAATTATCTCTGCCCCTGTAGGTTGTTTTACCTCTGTAATGTTTGTAGGTTGCAGCCGGGTGTTGCTTGAACGACTGTTGCTGTTGCGACGATGAGTATCTTGATTGTCCTTGATAAGATTGATATTGTCTATATTGGTTGTATCCTCCTCGAAAGGAAGATGATGAACCACGACCTCTTGCTCCACGAAAGGGCTGCTTCCTAAACTGCAGAGTGCCAAGAGCCTTTGCTGTGTCCGTATCTTTCTTAATTGCCTGGAGGGCTTCATCAATATGTTGACCGAACAGAGATTCACCATCGTAAGGCATGTCAATCAACTTCTTGCCGAAAAGAAGTAGCCCTCAACCAGCCCTGGCGCCTCAGGACTGCGGCCCCAGCCAACTGTCGAAATCCTGTAGAAGAGACATCCACAGCGCAATCAATGATCTCAGCCGAGATCCTCTCTCCCTCCTGCAGAATTTTTAGTGCTTCAGCCTTAGATTCCTCAGGCAATAGCTCTATAAATGGCGAAATGTCCGACCACATTTGCCTGTCGTATCTCCCTAAAATAGCGAGTGAATTGGCCGCTCTTACAGTTGTTGCCGCCATGGTGGAAAATGTTTTGCCGATAGAATCGAGACGTCTTCCATCTCTATCAGGAGGAGCCGATAACGGAGATGATGGATTCCTGGCACGACGTTGTGCCGCCTGGGATATAACTGAGTCAGGTTTAGGTTGTCCAATAAGACAGGCAGGAGAGTTATCCGGAGCCTTATATTTTTTATCTAGTTTTGGCAATACTGCAGGAATTGAGTTCGGAGTCTTCATGACCTTTAATCCCTCCTGCCAAATGAAGTCAATAATAGGTATCGCTCGGACCTGTTTCCTTGTTTGTTCCTTAAAATCATATAAGAAACAGTCATCCTGCTTGGTTACCATAGGAAGTTGGAACCTTTTTGCCGCCCTTTCCATAAGAACATGGAAACCTCCTATATCTGCAGGTGGTGAGTCTATAGGAGGAGGAGTGGAAGGTGATGGTGTCTGAATTTGGTAGTCATCCCATTCATTAGGAAGGGATCCCTCATCCAACTCTCCCTCTTCCCTTTCTTCGTCCGTAGTGTGAGTCTCTTCCGGATGTTGAGACACTGTGGCCACAGGAGAAACTGGAGGGGGCGATCTGATAAGCAAGGACGGTTGCGGAATAGGTGTCTGTGGAACGGAAGATGCCGGCTCCGAGGGAGGAAACCTGCAGTAGTAATCCTCTACCATGTGTTGTAAATTTGAGACAAGAGACATCGGCATTTGCATCGTCTGATTTGCTTGTCTTTCTTGAGTAATAGCTTCTGGGTAATAATCGTAATCATCGTCCTCGTCATCATCCTGACACTTAATAAGAAGTTCGGAGGGACTTCGAGCAGCACGAAACCTCTCATCATCCTCAGAATCCTCTTCATCAGCTCCATAGTCAAAAATCTCCTCAGGAGGAGAAGGAGATACCTTACTTGGAGAGGTATGTAATGGAAAAAGAATGTCTTGAGAATTCTTTCTCTTCGGAAGCCATGAAGCATCCACTAACACCGATGATGGTACAAGCATTGATGAAGATGTTAAGGGTACTACAGACATCAAAGTTGTAGATTTAGGCAATGGTTCTTCCGTCGTCGTTATGGCCGACGACGAACTACGTCGACGAAGGTCTGCATCAGAAATCTTCGGCACCGTTGACAAAGCTACCGTCGACGAGGCTGCCGTCGACGAGGCAGCCGTCGACGAAGGAGATTTCTTCATCTTCAGAGCCGTCGACAGTCTCAGCGGCGATGAAGCTTCCGTCGACGAGGGCTTCTTCGTCGACAAGGATGACAAGGACAACGTCGATGAAAGAGGTTTCACCTTCACCGATACCAACGTCGATGGAGAAGATGCCGACGACATAATCATCTTGGGCTGAGGAGAAGAAAAGGTAGATGTCGTCGTCGTGGCGACGGATGATGTCGTCGAAGAGATCGTCGACGACCTCGTCGACGAGTCGTCTTTTTTCTGAGGTAAAAGTGTCTCAGGAAGAGACTTAGACGCCTGCATAGACTTTGAGGAAGATTTTAAAGGCGTAGAGGGCACAGAATGACCCTTAGGAGGGGCAGGTGCCTTTTTTGAGGATGAAGGAAGATCTTCTTGCTTAGAGGTGTGATGATGTTTTTTCAGCACCTTAGAAGCTTTAGGAGATACCAACTCCACCTCACTTGCCCTCTTTTTTGAAGCTGTTGTTCTGAGAGAGGAATCACTCTCCTCATCAGACAAGGGATTGTCTTTAGTCTTGAGCTTCTGTAGCCACAGAAGAAGACGTCCCTCCCTGTCTCTCAAGGTCTTCTGAGAAAAAGTTCTACAGATCTTGCAGTCTCTCACCTGATGATCTGGGTGAAGACAGTAGATACATTTTTTGTGGGGATCATCCGAATGAAGTTGTAGCTTTCCACAATATTCACAGTGTCTGAATAGAGATCTCTTAGAAGTAGACATGTTCAGAGAACAAAATCTGAAGAAAAAGTTGAAGTACTGAGCAGAGCTCAGGGAGACTCCCTTCACACGACGTGCAGTAGAAAATCTAAGAGCCTGGAGCCTCTGTGGAGAGGGTTCTAGAGGGTGCTGTCGCCTGATTGGCTGGAGTTTGGACTATATCTAATGACTAGGACGAGCTATTAAAGTGAATGGTTTTTCTCTATTAACTTTAAGGTTAGAATAATTACTTATTGCTCTATTGCTATTACTTACTGCTCTATTGCTATTCTATGTACCGTGGGACTCCCACTTCGATGACGGGGAATGATTCAAGCATGTGAATCTATGAAAGATACCCCAATACTGGAGAAGAGGACATTCTACGTAAAGCACGAGAGAAGCATCCTATTACCTTCCGCGACCAGCCGCTCACTCTCTACCACGACTTGGTGGCATCTACCTTACAAAGGAGACAGGCCTTCAGACCAGCGACTTCTCATCTCCGGAACATGGGGGTACCTTATGCCTGGGGCCATCCCTTCCGATTGATCTTCTGGCTGGAGGGGAGGCTCCACCAACTCTGCTCCTTCGAAGAAACATGCAAGATACTAGGCATTGACCCGACATCAGTTAATTCCGGCCCGCACCTCTCCAACATGCCTGGCCGCTGGGCACCCGCGCTGGCACACCCGCGGTCCGGGGAAACAGATCACTAGACCGGATCCAGATAGCATCGCAAAGAGCCAACAAGCTGCCAAAGACTCCATCCCTGGTGCACTGGCGAAACCTGATACCTCTTAATGCGGATGGGCAAGCAAATTGACAATTAGCAATGCTGGCAGGTGGGCGGCGGGGCCAGGAGGATTGGCCACAACACAACCCCCAAATTGGACTCTTGGACTGTAGACTGTAGGTTTTCACTATTTGTCTCAATGTTCTTTACTTCTTTTGGGTTAACACAGTTGGTGGAGGGCTTGTCAGTTTTGTGGATCCACTCACGCTCACCGCACACACAGTTCCTCACGCATACACTGCCGACCCTGGGCTGCTAAGGCAGGCCCGAGAAGCGATTTGATCTCCATGGCCGAGAACGCACCGCCTACACCGGGCTCCCTCAATGACTCACCCACTTAAGGTCATCACTCTAAATGTTAAGGCCCTCAATAGCCCAATTAAACACAGGGCTGTCTTGTCCTACTTGGAGAGCATGGGGGCTGATGTATGCTTGCTCCAAGAGACGCACCTCCTCCAGCAGGACTCTCACAGGCCCACACCAATTCTTCTCCTCCACATGCACCAAAACAGCAGGAGTTGCACTTCTATTCTCACACACTTTCTGAGGGACCATAGGAACTAAAGCGGCTGAGATGAAAGGCCGCCTCCTCGCATTACACTTGACCCTTGGGCATTGGTCCCTAGTAGTGGCATCTATCAATGCTCCAAACGGGGGCCAAGAAACATTCATACAAGCTGCACTCACAGAGGTCCTCTCATCCCAAGACCGAACTGTTCTCGTGAGCAGAGACTTTAATTTAGTACTCGATAATGTCCTCGATAGGTCCACATCCAGATTTGGGCAGACGCGAGCACTTTCTGAGGAGGGATGCCGTGAACTTAGGGAGATGGGCCTTCACGATATTTGGAGAGAATTCCATCCACAGGCCCGGGAATATTCCTACCTATCACATGCACACAAAACATATGCGATATTGGATTTCTTCTTAGGTACAAAGGACGTCCTCAACTTCACTTCTGATGTTGAGATGCCCCAGCAGCCCTATCAGACCACTCCGCGGACTCACTGACACTCAACTCTCCGCCCACTCGCCGGCCTACAGGTCCGTGGCGGCTATGGGACACTCTTCTGCTGCGTCCCGAAGTAGTGAAACAGATGGGGCAAGCCATCTCCAATTACCTAGAGTTGAATGACTCCCCCGAGGTATCCACTGCAACACTCTGGGAGGCCTTAAAAGCGGTCACCCGTGGGGTATTCATCGCTATCTCAGCCACGGATAACAACATCCATAAAGAAAAGAGAGACGCCCTGACGAGGTGAGTGAAGGAACTCAAGGGCATTCACCAACGTATGGGGCGCCTAGAATCTGGCGGCAGTTGACAAGTGCACGCGCACAGTTAGCGAACATTGACGTAGACAAAGCAGAATACGCACCACTTTGAAAAGCAACCTGTAAGCTCAATACTGCTTTTCCCTTATCAACAGATATAACTGGCCCTTTGATTCAGTTACGTGTCACTTCAATGTATGACAACATGCCTCAAAGAACATGGATTAACTTATGTGTTATTAAACTAGGGAAAGGGGATGCCATGGGATTGTTTCCTCTGTATCCCGCAGTACTGTACAGAAATGTATTAAATGAAAACAAGAATAATACAAACTGGACAGGGCTGATTGGGTCGTAGGGAAAATCAACCTTTAAACTTAATAACGTTCCTTCTTTCACCTATTAACAGATATAACTGATCCTTTGATTCAGTTACGTGTCACTACGATGTATGATAATATGCCCTATTACATAACATGTATTATTAGATTAGGGAAAAGGGATGCACAAGGATTGTATCATCTGTATTCTGCAGTATTGTACAGAAATGTATTAATTGTAAACGAGAACAATACCGACTGTTAGTATCTTGATATGGTGGGTTTTCAGTAATCACATTGTCTTTAACCATCATTGATGCACCTGAAATCCCAAATGCGAATGCGGTTGCACTCAGACGTGAAGCTTGTGAATGAAACTATAAGCAAGTGTTTGTATTCAGACATAAAGTCTATTAAGACACTAATATTCGAGCACTGTTAATCTTCCCTTAGTAATAAATTTCTCGACAGCATCTCATCTGACCTCTTTTCTCACTCATATCCCACAAGGCTCCTGCCTTTTAGAAATACAAACCCTGCCGGTTATTGAGACATTTTTCTAGTAATTATCCAAAACATGTACTCTCTGTTCCTTTTTGATGTTAATTTATAGACATAACATAAAATCGATGCGGCCTGTTGATATAATGGTTTTTAAATGCACCATCCTTTTTCGCTTTACACTTTATACTGTTGAACTTGATTTTCAGACTATTCACCGATTTCTATCACTTTCTTCTTCCTTTCCGGTTTCCTTGATAATTTTAAACACATCACTGATATGGCCACCACACATGTGTTAGGGTACTCTGTCCATTTTCGGGTTTTTAGAACAACCAATTCTGCGTCTCATCAATCCCATCACGTTTCATTACGTAATGACGATGCCAATTAGCAACGTCAGTGACAGCCTCGGTCAGTGGACTTTCCCTTTAAAAATCAGCTTGGCGCCAAAACCGGTCCTTGCTCATTCTGGCAGGAGAACTCGTAACTACAGGTAAGGACTTTGGGGAGGAGGTACGCTGTCACTATCAACACTGGCCTGTTCTGATCTGGGTGCTTAGATGTTTATATGAGCATTAGAACCTTGCAAGTTGTAACGATATACTCATTAGGGTGCTAGGTGGGTCGAGGGCTGTTAACCTTAACCATAACGAATTTATCCTTAAACTCTTTATTCAAATTCCTTTTTACTGTGGTCCTTGAAACTGATGAGCCCAATTTTGACTTATTTAAACCGTCACTTTGTCCTAAATACGATATTGATTTCCCATTTTTAGCTGCACTACCCTGGCACCACCATTTTTTTACCACTTGGGGGCTCAATTGGTTTAAAAATAAATACAACATCGGGAAAGGTGAAACCATCCCCGTTCATACCGAGTCTCCGGGGCATGTATGGGGAAAACTTTCCCTTTCAGTATATATTAACGCTGATCTGGCTACATTGACAGGACAGACACAGTCGCCCCGTATCCCTTTGATTTGTACATAGTACTTACTTTAACAAGAGCGCCCTTTCTCTATTATGACCAAACATTCCGACTTATTTGATTTTAGATTTACTACATAGGCCAACAGAGGCCCTGCGATATCCGGAGTGTTTCCAGATTACCTACCTGGAACACAGACCCAATTAAGGGATCGCTTATTCGAATCCTGCATTATAGGTGAGATAATCCAGTCCAGACTGCAGTTATATCACTAATCTCCTTTATAAACTGCTGTAATATTTTAAACTGCTTTTTAGCTTTTACGGTTTATGGTTTACAGGTGACGTTGAAGCTAGGCCAATTTTACCTAGTATACCTGTGAAGTGCGGAATTCTCACCTTTTACTTTTCACATGAAAGGAACGATACTCGCCTACCGAGGTGAGACCTAACCACTGATCCGTTAATTCACAGTTGACCCCTCACAGCCCGCCAGCTCCATCTTACTTTAGCCCGTTTCATTTTCTCTCTTTTTCTGTATATATTGATTACTCGATATACTCATCTGACACCTTTCTTAGGTTATTAGTTAATATGCACGGCTTTCTTGCCTCACTCTTTTTAAGTGTACGTCTATCCCTCCTTATATATGTATCACTCAGTGATTAAACATGCTTTCTCGGCACATGTTAGACACGTGTGCTTTTATCTGTTATAAACTGAATCAGGAATCTCAGTTATAAACTTTGGTAACCACCTAGTCTGTAAACTTTTGGACTAGTTGAGGTTCCTAGTAATTATGTCTCACTTTTCGTGTTAACGTTTTAAAAAAATGTAATTATGTTTTGTGTTTTTCAATTTTTTTTTGGTTCTGTCTTTGCAAAATTTCAGTTTATGTTTTATGTCCTTCAACACTATTGCCCCATCTCTGTAAGACTCCGCTATAGAACCTAGAGTGCATTTAAAGTACCGAGTGATTGCTCTTCTGTCTTTAGGTTGTATTTTTAGACTGAGACACATTTATATCTTCCATTCCAGGACATGGGGTAACTCATGTCTCTTGTTATCGTTTGTCTGTTTTCCCTTTTGTGTTGTGATCAATTTCATTCAATTTTTAAATGTATGTTTATGTCACTTTCAGCCCTGACGAAGTTCTCGTCTTGAGAACGAAACGCGTTGGCTGACCATAAAGTCTACAAACTCTGTGAGAACTAACTAATTGAAAATAAAGACTCATTTGAAAAATTAAACATTGACTTCTTGGACTTCATCACCTGCGCACGCCCAACCCCCCCAACTGCTAAGGATCTGACGTACAGAGGCATCACCCGACGGCTGGTGCAAGGGCTTGTTGCGCAAGGAACCTGATCTATTTGAATTTAGTGTGAGGTGCAGAAACAATAGTCCGCCGTCAAAGTATACTTGTTAATTACGCACCACTTTGACTACATAACAATTATTACATGGGAGGGGATAAATGCAGCCGTCTGTTGGCTCACAAACTGCGCACAACAGCAAAATATGGGGATTCGCACACTTCAAGACTCAAATGGGACCAATATCACAGAGAATGCCCTGATTGCGGAGTCCTTCTGAGACTTTTACGCTGATTTATATACAGATCAGCAGTTGGACCCGGCGGTCGGCTCATCTTATCTTGAAGGAGATCAAATCACACCGCTTAACTCAGAGCAGTCAGGGGCCCTGGAACAAGATATCAGGGTAGAGGAGGTCAACACAGCCATCTCACGACTAAAACAATCGAAATCTCCGAGACCCGATGGGTTTTCACCCCTTTTTTCTAAAACGTTTTACCCTCTACTGGCTCCGATCCTGATCCGATTATTGAACTCTTTCTCGGCCCAAGGTGCTATCCCCGCCTCGATGCTGACCGCCCTTTTGACAGTCCTCCCCAAACCTGGTAAGGACTGGCAACTGTGCAGCTCATACTGCCCAATTTTGCTCCTGGACGTGGATCTCAAACTATTCACTGTCATTCTTGCGGCCAGGCTAGGCCCCTACATGGCAGCCATCATAGACCCAGACCAAATAGGCTTTATTCCACAACGCAAAACGAGCGATAGCAAAAAAAGGGTATTGCACATTATAGAGAAAGCCTCGCGTACAAATGATGAGTTCATGCTCCTGACGGTAGACGCCGAGAAGGCGTTTGACAGAGTCCACTGGCCTTTTCTAGAACAAGTGCTGATGCATTTCGGGGTAGCCAAAAGATTTCGCACCTGGATACTTAACTGCTACCACCTCCCCTCAGCATTGGTAAGAGTGAACGGCCACACATACACACCCTTCTCCATCAACAGAGGCACACTGCAGGGGTGCCCCTTTCTCCCCTGCTGTTTGCTCTTTACATGGAGCCCCTGGCCCAGAGGGTTCGCAATAACCCTGCAATTACTGGCACAATGTTTGGAGGTGAACAACATAAAATCAGCCTTTATGCCGACGATGTGTTGGCAACCCTAGACAGACCAGTAACGGCCCTACCTGCATTTCTCACCGAACTTGAAGCGTTTGGCCTCGCCTCGGGCTTCCGAGTCAAAGTTGCGAAGTCCTAGGCCTCGAGTCTCTCTTTATCTCATGAGAAAGAATCCCGACTCGCAGCCCAGTTTCCTATACTGTGGCCTAAGACCTCGAGCCCACATCTGGGCATCCAACTAGCGCCCTCTCTCCAGAAAACTATAGATATTCACTACCGATCTTTCTCTGAGCACATAAAACTAGAATTATCCCGGTGGGGCCGTCTCCAGACATCATGGCTTGGAAGAATTGCAGCGCTGAAAATAACTATCCTCTCTAAGTGTTCCAAACACTCCCCCTACCGCCTCCGGCCGGGATGCTCCATAAGGTACACGCGGAATTCCTCCACTATGTTTGGGCCGGGAAGAAACCACGGATGTGAAGAGAGGTCAGCTACCTCTGCCACACGACGGGGGTCTAAGCATACCTAACCTCCAACTCTATTTCCACGCTACCCAACTACGATACCTGGTTCAATGGAATAGGGATGAATCAGAGCAACACTGGCTATTCCAAGACCAGCAAGTGGCCGTAACCTCCTTATGGAAGATTCCTTTCCTGAAGAAACCGCAGCGCCCAAAGAACTTATGTCTCTCGCCCATCACTAATGTGACTATGGATAGTTGGGACCGGTGTAGTACATGCTATGGACTGTCATCCTTCCCCTCTCCGCTGTCCCCCTTATTTGATAACCCAGATTTTTCCCTTGGAAAATAACCCAGGTGCATTCACGGCTTGGCGACTGACCAGTTGCCGCTCCATGGGGCACATGATAGATGAAGAAGAGGTAATTCCCTTCCCACAGCTAAGCTTAGACTTTAACCTCCCGGAGACAGAACGCTTGCACTACCTGCAACTCCGTCAATAGCTCCTACACCCCGACAACAAGGCCACAACGCAGAGGCACCTCACTGCCCATGGAAAATGGCTGATCACGAAAACCTCGGACAATAGGACAATCTCTGACCTGTACGTCTTTTTACTCCAACCCACAAGACACACATACAAACCCAACCAAATAAGTCAGGAAAGGGAGATCGGGAGACAACTGTCCGAAGCAGATTGGGGAAGATTTTTCAAAGAGCCCGTCACACAGCACGCCATACTGCCCTCACCGAAGCAATCACTAAAGTAGTGACATATTGGTACCTCACCCCCAAGAGATTACATAGGATTGATCCATCCAAAACAAAGAATTGCTGGAGGGGTTGCGGGAGGGCGGGCTCCCTGACACCTCCTGTGGGATTGCCCGCAGATTCAGACCTATTGGACACAAATACTTAACGATATCGATCGCCACCTAGACACCCAGCTCCCCAGATTTCCCTCTTATATACTGTTAGGCCTCCCTAACCCTCTCACTTACCCCCTGAAATCATTGCGAGGGCGCCAAACTGGACTCGCGCTGGGGGCAGCCATACTAAACATTCTCTCACACTGGGGAACAAAGCACACACGTAGAATGGCTCCACCGCCTATGGTACATCCTTGGAATGGAAAGAATCATACTCACCACTACGAACAGCGAGTTGTTCTACGGTGACCTATGGCAACCATACATTTCTCTTCTGTCCCAAGACTTTCGGGAACTCACATGCCCTAAATATCTTCGCATTCTGCGGCTTTCTGAACTTTCTGTAACTGCAGCTCAGGAACGACCCTATGATACCAATTGACAACTGGGTGGAACAAGCTGTGACGTGCAATGAGTGTGTTGGGGGGAGGGGGTGGGATAGGGTGTTATTTTTGTTTACCTGTTGACTATTACATACAGGGCCCTCGCCTGGCGGTCCAGATGTATATGTTGTACACCGCTTGACATTTACTCTGCAGGTTGGCTTAAAAGAATAAAAACCATAAAAGCAAGAGCGACCCTGTATCTGGTGTTGATTAGGAAGCATTTGGCAGACTGAAGTGGGCCTTCCCGGACCCCGGCAGCCTTACACCCTGGACTACCCCAGAGCCCGGCCCCTCAGGGCTGCAACCCCCAAATGTTCCACACCCCCCCTTGCCCACACATGTCTCCACCGCTCTGATTCGCCCTAAGGCTCGGAGGAGGAGCAGGAGTCAGACACCCGTCCCTGGTGTCCCTCACCATGCCAAACGCAGGAATTTCCAGTAGACGATGCCACCCAGGATATGCCCGACATACCTTCTCAACCCCCGCATCTCGGAATGGGTACATGCGGGTAGGTCGTGACCTATGTAGCGGGGCGACTTCGCAAGCTGCTGGATAAGGAGGCCCGGAGCCCGCGTCCATCTCTGGGTGACAAAGTGGCTTTCCCTCCGGACATAGGCAAACGCTTGGCCACCTTCCTAGGGAAACATATGCGAGACCCCAAAAAGGGGATCGATAGGTCCCGGCGGGCTTGCCAGAACAAGCTTGCCGGCGGGCTTGCCAGAACAACGACTTGAACGAATCTGGTCTCCCCACGGCGAGGGTGCAGCAGCGGTGAGTACCGCAACATTGCGGTCCGGTGCCCCCGATTTTGCTCTTACTTTTATTCTTCGAGCCTGGGAGTCGCGCCCCCCGTTCCCCGCTGCAACTTCCCTTCTCCATGGCTGCTGCCTTGGCGCTTCGAGCCGACTTTCCCCTGACTTTTGTGGCATACCTAAAGACGACACGTCTGCACCTGAACCTGTGCACATTAATGACTCGTTGCTGAACGGCGATCTCCTTGCCCTCCATCCTCCCTGACCGGTTGGCTGCCTCCCCCTTCTTGCCCCGCTCCGTGGAGCCAGCTCCCCTGTTATTTCTCTTGATTGGATTTTTGGTCTCCCGCCATTTTGTTGATATTGCTATCGGCGCCCGTTGTTCGGGGCCCTCCATCTTAGTAGCTTTGACCTTATCCTCTTTGACGCTGGACTGCTCCCTATCCGCCAGCTTGACCTTCCCCCTTAAGTCTCCCTCACCCCTCTCTTCTTGTACTGTCTCCCATTCACTGGTTGTTGAGCTTGCCTTTGCCCAACCGGTCTGTAGATCTTTCACTTTGTTCTGCTTTGTCCCCCTGAAGTACTTTCCCCCTTATTGGTCTGCCTGTTCTGATCTACATTCATTACCCCTTTTTCTCCCCCCCCCCCTCTTTTTCTCTGCTCTAAGGACATGTCCTTGTAATTCTATACTCCAGTAACTTATGAAGTATATTTGTTTTACCTTGCTCCTGTAACCCAGGTTTTACTGTGTATCACTGTTTGTTTTTCCTATGTTTCACTATGTTCTAGTAACTGTCGTAATTTATGTAACTTGTAACACGCTAATCCTCATGTAAAGCGCTCTGACACCCAGCGCCTCACAGAAGCGGCTTGTAATCCCTGATCATCGCTGCTCCCTGAGAATGCTACACTGGCTCCCCTCCAGCCATCTCTGAGTCCAGGGTTCTGATGTTCCTTCCAGGATTTTTGGCACTGTGCTTTTTAACCAACTTTAGAACTGGTGGCAACTAGAACTAGCCACTGAGCCATGGAGACTAATAGACTTGACGTGCCTGACTCTAAGATGGCTGCCAAAACCACACTCCTCCTACCTTGCCATCCTCGCCAGCGCCTACCACCCGTCTTTGGTTTCTAGCCTTCTGATCCCCTCCTGATCCTCACTCTTCTCTGGCGGAGCCCTAAACGCATACATGGCCGCTTCCGGTGGAGCTGCACCGACAGCTATAGGGGAGATTGGCCCTGGCACACCGCTATGGCCGTCACCTACCCAGCCAGATCACGGACATTTGTCTCGTTTTCTTCCCCGCTGCCGTCTCCTTCCTGTGGATTACCTGCTGTCCCTGGTCTTTCCTTTCCTGACTTTTGTGTTCGCTAAGTTACTCCTGTATTGTTTATTTATCCATTATGTAACTACTGTGAAACTTTTGTAACTTGTAACTCGCTGTGTCCTTATGTAAAGCGCTCTGATACCTCCGGGTCTAGCCAGCGCTATATAAAACTCAAGTAAATAAAATAAATAAATAAATAAGCTCTTAGACTTGGCTGGACCCCTAACCCATATCTTAGACACTGCTGAGGATGACAAAGCATCAGGGAGCCTAATCTCTCCTGATGTCTTATCTGGTTGGGCCCAGTGGGTCATCATCCTCCTGGGGAATGCAAATTGTGCCATCTGTACAGAGGCACCGTTCGCTCCTCATCAAAACTGACCCCAAGCTGCAGGACCTAGCCACATATGAGGGAGGCCCAGTTGCCCAGGGGTTTGTCGGGGATCTTTCATACGGGAACTGGGTAAATTTGTCCAGACCTTTAACTCCCTAGATAAGGCAAAGGCTTCTATCAAGCGCATCTTTACGCCTCAGATTTTCACCAGCCGTGCTCAGCACCCAGCCTCCACCAAAGAACAAGACAACAGAAGGGAGTGGTACCAGGACATCTCAAAATTTGGAAACTTCTACCACACTGGAGGGTACGCCCGCCATCGAGGTGCGAGAGGAGGACAATGCGGCAGCAATACCCAAGGAACCAATCAGGTGAGTGTTCAGATTTTCCCTCAGTAACGCCTGGGGGCAGACTTGGGAGTTTCTTCAACAACTGGGAGGCTCTCACATCCGATGCCTGGGTCCTTCAAACTGTACGGCGGTTCTACATAAGGTTTTGTGGCTCCCCTTACCAAGAAAGAACCCCGATCCCCCTGGTTTTCTCATTCGCTCACGCCGCTCTAGTGGACGTGGAGATGTTGGAGCTGGTACGCAAAGGGGCAATCGTGCAGACCTCCCTCCACCCGCGGGGATTTTTAAGCAATCTCTTCGTAGTAGACAAAAGGGAACGGTGGACAGAGATCGGTAATCAACGTGAAGGAATTAAACGAATGGTTGGTTTACCTGCATTTCAAGATCGAGGGCATCGCTCTGCTCCGGGATCGTCTCCTTTCCAACGACTGGATGGTGCATCTGGACCTCAAGGACACCTATCTAAAGATCCTGGTTTTCCCGCCTCACCGCCGTTTCCTCTAGTTTCAATGGCGGGGGAGACTTTCGAATTCACCACCCTCCCTTTTGGTCTTTCATCTGCTCCTTGGTGCTGCACCAAGGTGATGCGTCCGGTGGTAGAGTTCCTCAGAGCTCAGGGCGTTCATCGCATTATCTACCTGGACAACATCCTCCTTATGGACCAAGGCCCTCAAATCTCTCGAGGCATCTGCAAATGGCAATCTCACTCCTGGAGTCTCTCGGGTTCATAATATACCACAGAAGTCGGCTCTTTCCCTCTCTCAGTCGCTGGTGTTCTTGGGTTTTGTCATGGACTCGGTCCGGGCCACCCTCAGCCTTCTTCGCAGAAGATGACCAAGATCAGACAAGAGCTGAGTCGCCTGGCATCCCGCCCCTTCACCTCCCTATGACAGATAGCTAGGGTGGTGGAACTCCTGTCATCCTTTGATCCAGGCCATATTACCAGTCCCCCTTTATTATACAGCCCTCCAAAGATTAAAGGCCTCCCATCTCAGGAGAGGCCTGACTTACTCTTAAGTGGTCCCCTTACTGGAGGATGCCTGGGAGGAGATCCAGTGGTGGCTGGCTCAAATGGAGGCTTGGAATGGCCGAGCGATTTTCGGCTGCCTTCCTGACCTGATCTTAGAGTCCGACGCCAGTGGCACGGGCTGGGTGGCGAGATGCGGGGATTTCTCTGCAGGCAGGAGATGGTCCGTGCAAGAAAAATCCATGCATATCGATTGCTTCGAACTCCTAGCGGGCTCTTTCGCGGTCCGCTGCTGGACCAAGGATCGAGTACAGTGTTTTGTCCTCCTCCAGATGGACAACGTGGCGGCAGTGGGAGACATAAATCTCGGAGAGACTCGCTCCAAGAACCTTTTGGACCTAGCCTGCAGCTTTGTGGACTACTGCCAGCAGAATCAGGTTTCTGTAACAGCAGAACATCTCCCAGGGGTGGCCAACAAGGTAGCCGACTGGCACTCACGTCACCACAGAAACGCGAGCCTCTGGCGTCTACATCCACTGGTGTTCCAAACCCTATGCGAAAAGTGGGGCCTGTTCTCTGTAGACCTCTTTGCGTCCCTCCTGGACCGCCAGCTTCCAAGATACTTCAGCTCACGACCAGATCTGAAGGCAGCGGCCACGGACATGTTTCTCCAGAATTGGCAACCGGAGCTGGGCTGCGCCCTTCCTTCTGTTTCTGATGATCATGCGCCTTTTGGCTCAGGTCAGACATCAAGCAGCAGACATCGTCCTGGTGACCGCACATGGAGATTGCAAGCTTGGTATCCAGTTCTTCTGTAACTTTCCTGTGATTCTCTAATCCCATTACCCCTATTTTCAGATCTCCTTCAAGAGTTGGAGGGTAATCCCCATCCTCTATTGCAGGAGGGGCCTCTGTCTCTTATGGCATGGAGGATTATAGGGAACGCTGGAAAGTCCAGGGTCTTTCAAGACAGGCCTCCTCTCCAAGGCAGAGGCAGACAGGATGGTGAAGCGTTATCGATCAGCATGGTCTAGATGGCTGGCCCTGGTGTCATATACAACATCTGGATCTCAGGGAGAGAGAGATTGTCCACATCCTGAATTTCCTCGCCTCCTTGGCTTCAGTGGGCCTGGCTTATAGACCTATCAATCAATCAATCAGGCGTTTGTAGAGCGCGACTACTCACCCGTAAGGGTCTCAAAGCGCTGGGGGGTGCAGGTTCCAGTCCATCAAGGAGGGGGTCTGTCGAAGAGCCAGGTTTTGAGGTTTCTTGCGAAGATGGGGAGCGATGTCTGTCTGAGGTGGAGCGGAAGGGCGTTCCAGGCTCTGGCCGCGAGGAAGGAGAAGGAGCGGCCTCCCAATCTGGTCTTTCTGGTGCGGGGGACCACAGCGTAGGAGAGCTGGGCTGATTGTAGGGTCCTTTGGGGTGCGTGGAATTTGAGTCTGCTGTTCAGGTATGTTGGTCCGGTGTCGTGGAGGGCCTTGTGTGCGTCGGTGAGCATCTTGAAGGTGACTCTAGCTTCGATGGGGAGCCAGTGGAGTGTGCGCAGGTGCTGGGAGATGTGGCAGTGTCTTGGCAGGTTGAGGACCAGTCTTGCGGCGGCGTTCTGGATGTTCTGTAGCTTGCGGGTGAGGTTTTTGTTTATGCCCGCGTAGAGTGCGTTACCGTAGTCGAGTCTGCTGGTGACCAGGGCGTGAGTGACGGTCTTTCTGTGTTCGAGGGGGATCCATTTGAAGGTCTCACGTAGGAGGCGGAGGGTGTGGAAGCAGGAGGACGAGACAGAGTTGATCTGGCGGTCCATTTTGAGCTCGGAGTCCAGGATGATTCCCAGGTTGCGTGCGTGGTCCGTGGGGGTGGGCGGGCTTCCGAGGGCGGGGGCCACCAGGTGTCATTCCAGGCATTGGGGTTTGGGCCCATGATGAGTACTTCTGTTTTGTTGGTGTTTAGTTGTAGCTGTTTTTCATCCATTTGGCGACTGCTTCCATGCCTTCTTGGAAGTTGTCTGGCGGTGTTGGGTTCGTTGGATAGGGAGAGGATGAGTTTGGTGTCGTCTGCGTATGACACAATGTTGAGTCCGTAGGTTCTGACGATGGGGGCGAGTGGAGCCATGTAAACGATGTAGGGCTGAGGGAGGATCCTTGGGGGACTCCGCAGGTGGTTGGTGTAGGGTCCGAGAGGAAAGGGGGGAGTCTGACCCTCTGTGTTCTGCCGGAGAGGAAGGAGCGGATCCAGTCGAGGGCCTTGTCTTGGATTCCTGCGTCGTGGAGTCTGTGTATTAGGGTGCAGTGGGAGACTGTGTCGAACGCCGCTGAGAGGTCGAGGAGGATGAGGGCTACTGTTTCTCCTTTGTCCAGTAGGGTGCGGATGTCTGTTGCAGCGAGGAGGGCGGTTTCCGTACTGTGGTTCTTTCTGAATCCAGATTGGGAGGGGTCGAGGATGTTGTGCTCTTCGATGAATGTGGCGAGTTGGCTGTTGATGGCTTTCTCGATGACTTTCGCTGGGAACGGGAGCAGGGAGATGGGTCTGTAGTTTTTGAGGTCGGTGGGGTCCGCCGAGGGTTTCTTCAGGAGGGGGTTGACCTCGGCGTGTTTCCAGTCAGGGAACGAGGCGGTTGCCAGGGAGCAGTTGATGGTGTGGCGGAGCAGGGGGGGCGATGGTGTCGGCGGCTCTGTTGAAGATGTGGTGGGGACAGGAGTCCGTGGGGGCCCCGGAGTGGATCAGGGATCTTGGCAGGACATTCACCGGTGGGTGATCACCCAGTAGGTGAGCACCCGTTGGTGCGCGAGCTCTTGAGAAGCATTCACCTTTCTCTCCCTCCGGAACCCAGGTACTTCGTCCTGTGGGACGTTAACAAGGTCTTCAACTTCTTGTTTTGGCCATCAAATAGATATCTATCGCAGAAAGAGATTTCGGCTAAATTAGCCACTCTCATCTGCCTAATCTCTTGCGGACGTGTCTCGGATGTCAGAGCTCTGGATATAAGGATAAGTTACTTACCTGTAATCCTAGTTCTCTTTCAGGGGTATACTCATCAAAGTCATAAGCACTGAATAGTCCCCGCCCACGTGCAGGAACCCCGGAGCATATACAAAATATATATATATATATATATTCACTGGAAAAAACATAGGTTTCAGGCACGTTATAGTTAGAAATTAGCATTTAAAAAACCTTAGAAATTCACTGAAAAAACCATAGGTTTCAGGGATGTCATAGTTAGTTGGACATTTCACTCGTACAAAACCATAGAAATTCTGCCGTTATAGTTAGTTCAGCTAACTATAACTCGCGCCCCCGCAATGCACTGCTGATAACGTCACATATTACATCATTCATGACATGGTCAGTGACATCACTGATGACATCATCCAGTGACTGTGTGTTTCTTTAAAGTTTAAATATGTATTATATATATGCCAAGGTATATTGAAGAATGAGTGGGTGTATAAGTGTCTGGATGGAGGATTTAGTAGGTGCGTGACTGACTGTTTAAGTGAGTGATTACATGTGTCTTACTGAATGCATGGGTTAGTGACTAAACTGTGTGAATGTCTGTATCAGTCTGTCTGTTGTTGTGTAAGCTGCTGCATGGGTTGGTCAGTAGCTACATGAGTGTCTATATGGGTTATCGATTGGTTGCCTGAGTATTTGTATGGGTGCCTGAGTGTGTGGGTGGGTGGGTGGGAGGTGTGTGACTCTGTGCATAGATGTTTGAGTGGTTGATTCACTGGGTGTATGGGTTAAAGAGTGCATGTGGAAACAGCTGTATGGGTGGTTGAGTGTGTGTATGGGTGTGTTGGTGAGTGAATGGATGTCTCAGTGGTACATGTCCAAGTAACTACATATGTAAAAGGCAGTGTATGTGAGAGTTGGAGTATATAAATGACTATACGTGAGAGTCAGTGATTGTGAGAGTGGCTGTATGGATGAGTGTGTACTTGTATCAGTGATTGTATAAGAGAGTAAGTATGCATTTGTTTCTGTTTGAATAAGTGATGTGGTGTGTGTATAACTGTATAGGTTAGTAAATGGAAGTGTGATTGATTCGTTGCATGACTGACTAGGTGTGTGAGTAACTCTGGATGAGTGGTGGTGTGTGAGTGTCTGTATAGGTGTATGAGTGGATGTGTGTGTAGACCTAGGAATCAGTGAGTGCGTATGTAGTAACTGGTATTGGTGTGTCGATGGTTTCGAAAATGGTAGTCTGTATTTTACAGTGGGTGTATCAAAGGTTATATTAGAGTGTGAGGAGGTGCATCAGATTTTCACGGGGATGATGTCATCAGTGATGTCATTTGAGATGTCATCAGTGATGTCACTGACCATGTCATGAATGATGTAATATGTGACGTCCTTAGCAGTGCATTGCGGGGGCGCGAGTTATAGTTAGCTGAACTAACTATAACGGCGGAATTTCTATGGTTTTGTATGAGTGAAATGTCCAACTAACTATAACGTCCCTGAAACCTATGGTTTTTTCAGTGAATTTCTAAGGTTTTTTTAAATGGTAATTTCTAACTATAACATAGCAGTCGCGTTTGCAGAGTGGTGGAGAAAGGTGAGCGAGGCCTTCAAACACCTTTTAGCAATCCCACTGTGTGGGATTTAGCGGAAGTAACAGGAGGGATAGTTAGCCCCCAACGTCAACCTTGGGGGCCAACTACCCCTTTTATTACCTCCAGTAACTCCCACACAGCATGGTTTCTAACTTGTTATATGAGGCTCCACCCCCTCCCTGCACCACTGTGCAAACGCGCCCCCTGGCGCATTGTAAGTTGGGGGATTAAGTCCCCTTGAATCCTGAGAGTCCCTGGGGACCAACTAGCCCACCAGGTACCTCCAGTAAGCGCCACAGAGCTGCGTTGCAGAGAGGTGTAAAAAGGGGCGTTGCCTCAGACCACCTCTCTGCAACGCAGCTCTGTGGCGCTTACTGGAGGTACCTGGTGGGCTAGTTGGCCCCCATGGACCCTCAGGATTGAAGGGGACTTAATCCCCAAGTTACAATGTGCCAGGGGCGCGTTTGCACACTTGCTATGTCAGGCCCTGCCCCTCCCTGCACCACTGTGCAAGCGCGCCCCCTGGCACGTTGTAAATTGGGGATTAATTCCCCTTGAGACCTGAGGGTCCCTGGGTGCCAACTAGCCCACCAGGTACCTCCAGTAAGCGCCACAGAGCTGCGTTGCAGAGAGGTGTAAAAAGGGGCGTGGCCTAGGAACACCTCTCTGCAACGCAGCCATGTGGCGCATACTGGAGGTACCTGGTGGGCTAGTTGGCCCCCAGGGATCCTCAGTATTCAAGGGGAACTAATTCCCCAACTTACAACGCGCCAGGGGGCGCGTTTGCTGAGTGCTGCAGGGAGGGGGCGGGGCCTCCGGCGCGATGCCGGCTTTTTTTTTTCTTTTTTTTTTTACAAGGGGGGCTGTGTGGCCCCCCCTTCTTTTACATTATTTGGGGTCCTGGGGACCCCATCCCCCAGGGCCTGCTCTTTGTTTTTACATTTTAAAAAATAACGGGAAGGGGGCCGCGTGGCCCCCCTCCCGAGGCCAAATTCGGCCCCGGGGACCCCATCCCCGGGGCATGGCCACATTTTTTTGTTTGTTTTTTAAGGAGGAGGGCTGCGTGGCCCCCCTCCTTAGGCCTCTATTGGCCCCGGGGACCCCATCCCCCGGGGCTGTGCCTCTTTATTTTATTTTTTTAATTTTAATATTGAAGGGGGGCCGGCCACTTCTGGCCCCGGGGACCCCATCCCCCGGGGCCGGCCCTTTGTGTTGGGGACCGTGGGGGGAGCCCCAATGCCCCCACGGTCCCGCCGGCTGCCCGCCTCCTGCGGGAGCCGGCATTGCTTTTGAGCAAGGGGAGCTGCTGACATGCAATCCTGCTTTGCTTCATTGTAGCGAGAGCAGGTTTTCCTCTCTCTGTCAGTCAGTCTCTCAGTCAGTCTCTCTCTCTGTGTCAGTCTCTCTCTCTCAGTCAGTCTCTCTGTCAGTCTCTCTGTCAGTCTCTCTGTCAGTCTCTCTGTCAGTCTCTCTGTCAGTCTCTCTGTCAGTCTCTCTGTCAGTCTCTCTCTCTGTCAGTCAGTCAGTCTCTCTCTCTGTCAGTCAGTCAGTCTCTCTCTCTGTCAGTCAGTCTCTCTCTCTCTGTCAGTCTCTCTCTCTCTGTCAGTCAGTCTCTCTCAGTCTCTCTCACTCAGTCAGTCTCTCTCACTCAGTCAGTCTCTGAGTCAGTCTCTCTCAGTCAGTCTCTCTCAGTCAGTCTCTCTCTCTCAGTCAGTCTCTCAGTCAGTCTCTCTCAGTCAGTCTCTCTCAGTCAGTCTCTCTCAGTCAGTCTCTCTCAGTCAGTCTCTCTCTGTCAGTCTCTCTCTGTCAGTCTCTCTCTGTCAGTCTCTCTCTGTCAGTCTCTCTCTGTCAGTCTCTCTCTCTGTCAATAAGTCTCTCTCTCTGTCAATCAGTCTCTCTCTCTGTCAATCAGTCTCTCTCTCTCTGTCAGTCACAGTCAGTCTCTCTCTGTCAGTCAGTCTCTCTCTCTCTCTCTGTCAGTCTCTCTCTCTCTGTCAGTCAGTCAGTCTCTCTCTCTGTCAGTCTCTCTCTCTGTCAGTCTCTCTCTCTGTCAGTCTCTCTCTCTGTCAGTCTCTCTCTGTCAGTCAGTCTCTCTCTCTCTGTCAGTCTCTCTCTCTCTCTCTCTCTCTCTGTCAGTCAGTCTCTCTCTGTCAGTCAGGCGCTCTCTCTCTCTCAGTCAGTGTCTCTTTGTCAGTCAGTCTCTCTCTCCCTCTCTGTCAGTCAGTCTCTCTCTCTCAGTCTCTCTCTCTCTGTGTCTCTCTGTCAGTCAGTCTCTCTGTCAGTCAGTCTCTCTGTCAGTCAGTCTCTGTCAGTCAGTCTCTCTGTCAGTCAGTCAGTCTCTCTATCAGTCAGTCTCTCTATCAGTCAGTCTCTCTATCAGTCAGTCTCTCTGTCAGACTCTCTCTGTCAGACTCTCTCTGTCAGTCTCTCTCTGTCAGACTCTCTCTGTCAGTCTCTCTGTCAGTCTCTCTCTCTCTCTCTCTCTGTCAATCTCTCTCTCTCTCTCTCTCTGTCAGTCTCTCTCTCTCTCTCTCAATCAGTCTGTCAGTCAGTCTCTCTCTCTCTCTGTCAGTCTCTCTCTCTCTCTGTCAGTCTCTCTCTCTCTCTCTGTCAGTCTCTCTCTCTCTCTCTGTCAGTCTCCCTCAGTCAGTCTCCCTCAGTCAGTCTCCCTCAGTCAGTCTCCCTCAGTCAGTCTCCCTCAGTCAGTCTCCCTCAGTCAGTCTCCCTCAGTCTCTCCCTCAGTCTGTCAGTCTCTCCCTCAGTCTGTCAGTCTCTCCCTCAGTCTGTCAGTCTTTCTCTCTGTCAGTCAGTCTCTCTGAGTCAGTCAGTCAGTCTCTCTCTTAGTCAGGCTCTCTCTGTCAGTCTCTCTCTCAGTCTGTCAGTCTTTCTCTCTGTCAGTCTTTCTCTGTCAGTCTTTCTCTCTGTCAGTCTTTCTCTCTGTCAGTCTTTCTCTCTGTCAGTCTTTCTCTCTGTCAGTCTTTCTCTCTGTCAGTCTTTCTCTCTGTCAGTCTTTCTCTCTGTCAGTCTTTCTCTCTGTCAGTCTTTCTCTCTCAGTCAGTCTCTCTGAGTCAGTCAGTCTCTCTCTTAGTCAGGCTCTCTCTGTCAGTCTCTCTCTCTCTGTCAGTCTCTCTCTGTCAGTCAGTCTCTCTGTCAGTCAGTCTCTCTGAGTCAGTCAGTCAGTCTCTCTCTTAGTCAGGCTCTCTCTGTCAGTCTCTCTCTCTCTCTGTCAGTCTCTCTCTCTGTCAGTCAGTCTCTCTCTCTGTCAGTCAGTCTCTCTCTGTCAGTCAGTCTCTCTGTCAGTCAGTCTCTCTGTCAGTCAGTCTCTCTCTGTCAGTCAGTCAGTCTTTCTCTCTGTCAGTCAGTCTCTCTGAGTCAGTCAGTCAGTCTCTCTCTTAGTCAGGCTCTCTCTGTCAGTCTCTCTCTCAGTCTGTCAGTCTTTCTCTCTGTCAGTCTTTCTCTCTGTCAGTCTTTCTCTCTGTCAGTCTTTCTCTCTGTCAGTCTTTCTCTCTGTCAGTCTTTCTCTCTGTCAGTCAGTCTCTCTGTCAGTCAGTCTCTCTGAGTCAGTCAGTCAGTCTCTCTCTTAGTCAGGCTCTCTCTGTCAGTCTCTCTCTCTCTCTGTCAGTCTCTCTCTCTGTCTGTCAGTCTCTCTCTCTGTCTGTCAGTCTCTCTCTGTCAGTCAGTCTCTCTCTCAGTCAGTCTCTCTCTGTCAGTCAGTCTCTCTCTGTCAGTCAGTCTCTCTCTGTCAGTCAGTCAGTCTCTCTCTCTGTCAGTCAGTCAGTCTCTCTCTCTGTCAGTCAGTCTCTGTCAGTCAGTCACTCAGTCTCTGTCAGTCAGTCAGTCAGTCTCTGTCAGTCAGTCAATCAGTCTCTGTCAGTCAGTCAGTCAGTCTCTCTCTGTCAGTCAGTCTCTCTCTGTCAGTCAGTCTCTCTCTCTGTCAGTCAGTCTCTCTCTCTGTCAGTCAGTCTCTCTCTCTGTCAGTCAGTCTCTCTCTCTGTCAGTCAGTCTCTCTCTGTCAGTCAGTCTCTCTCTGTCAGTCAGTCAGTCTCTCTCTCTGTCAGTCAGTCTCTCTCTCTGTCAGTCAGTCTCTCTCTCTGTCAGTCACTCAGTCTCTGTCAGTCAGTCAGTCTCTGTCAGTCAGTCAGTCTCTGTCAGTCAGTCAGTCTGTCAGTCAGTCAGTCAGTCTCTGTCAGTCAGTCAGTCACTCTCTGTCAGTCAGTCTCTCTCTGTCAGTCAGTCTCTCTCTCAGTCTGTCAGTCTCTCTCTCAGTCTGTCAGTCTCTCTCTCAGTCTGTCAGTCTCTCTCTCTCAGTCTGTCAGTCTCTCTCTCTCAGTCTGTCAGTCTCTCTCTCAGTCTGTCAGTCTCTCTCTCAGTCTGTCAGTCTCTCTCTCAGTCTGTCAGTCTCTCTCTCAGTCTGTCAGTCTCTCTCTCAGTCTGTCAGTCTCTCTCTCAGTCTGTCAGTCTCTCTCTCAGTCTGTCAGTCTCTCTCTCAGTCTGTCAGTCTCTCTCTCAGTCTGTCAGTCTCTCTCTCAGTCTGTCAGTCTCTCTCTCAGTCTGTCAGTCTCTCTCTGTCTGTCAGTCTTTCTCTCTGTCAGTCTTTCTCTCTGTCAGTCTTTCTCTCTGTCAGTCTTTCTCTCTGTCAGTCTTTCTCTCTGTCAGTCTTTCTCTCTCAGTCAGTCAGTCACTCTCTCTCTGTCAGTCTCTCTCTGTCAGTCAGTCTCTCTCTGTCAGTCAGTCTCTCTCTGTCAGTCAGTCTCTCTCTGTCAGTCAGTCTCTCTCTGTCAGTCAGTCTCTCTCTGTCAGTCAGTCTCTCTCAGTCAGTCAGTCTCTCTCAGTCAGTCAGTCTCTCAGTCAGTCAGTCTCTGTCAGTCAGTCAGTCTCTGTCAGTCAGTCAGTCTCAGTCAGTCAGTCAGTCTCTCTGTCAGTCAGTCAGCCTCTCTGTCAGCCTCTCTCTCTGAGTCAGCCTCTCTCTCTGAGTCAGTCTCTCTCTCTCTGAGTCAGTCTCTCTCTCTCTGAGTCAGTCTCTCTCTCTCTGAGTCAGTCTCTCTCTCTCTGAGTCAGTCTCTCTCTCTCTGAGTCAGTCTCTCTCTCTCTGAGTCAGTCTCTCTCTCTGAGTCAGTCTCTCTCTCTCTCTGAGTCAGTCTCTCTCTCTGAGTCAGTCTCTCTGAGTCAGTCTCTCTCTCTGAGTCAGTCTCTCTCTGTCAGTCAGTCAGTCTCTCTGTCAGTCAGTCTCTGTCAGTCAGTCAGTCTCTGTCAGTCAGTCAGTCTCTGTCAGTCAGTCAGTCTCTCTGTCAGTCAGTCTCTCTGTCAGTCAGTCTGTCAGTCAGTCTCTCTCAGTCAGTCAGTCTCTCTCTGTCAGTCAGTCTCTCTCTGTCAGTCAGTCTCTGTCAGTCAGTCTCTCTCAGTCAGTCAGTCTCTCTCAGTCAGTCAGTCTCTCTCAGTCAGTCAGTCTCAGTCAGTCAGTCAGTCTCTCAGTCAGTCAGTCTCTCTGTCAGTCAGTCAGTCTGTCAGCCTCTCTGTCAGCCTCTCTCTCTGAGTCAGTCTCTCTCTCTCTGAGTCAGTCTCTCTCTCTCTGAGTCAGTCTCTCTCTCTCTGAGTCAGTCTCTCTCTCTCTGAGTCAGTCTCTCTCTCTCTGAGTCAGTCTCTCTCTCTCTGAGTCAGTCTCTCTCTCTCTGAGTCAGTCTCTCTCTCTCTCTGAGTCAGTCTCTCTCTCTCTCTGAGTCAGTCTCTCTCTCTCTCTGAGTCAGTCTCTCTCTCTGAGTCAGTCTCTCTCTCTGAGTCAGTCTCTCTCTCTGAGTCAGTCTCTCTCTGTCAGTCAGTCAGTCTCTCTGTCAGTCAGTCTCTGTCAGTCAGTCAGTCTCTCTG
Organism: Calotriton arnoldi; assembly: GCA_963921515.1. Lineage (NCBI taxonomy): Eukaryota > Metazoa > Chordata > Amphibia > Caudata > Salamandridae > Calotriton > Calotriton arnoldi. Next base: position 5,519,623 of record CAWUFW010000013.1, on the reverse strand, counting down.
TCAGTCAGTCTCTCTGTCAGTCAGTCTGTCAGTCAGTCTCTCTCTGTCAGTCAGTCTCTCTCTGTCAGTCAGTCTCTCTCTGTCAGTCAGTCTCTCTCAGTCAGTCAGTCTCTCTCAGTCAGTCAGTCTCTCTCAGTCAGTCAGTCTCTCTGTCAGTCAGTCTCTCTGTCAGTCAGTCTCTCAGTCAGTCTCTCTGTCAGTCAGTCAGCCTCTCTGTCAGCCTCTCTCTCTGAGTCAGACAGTCTCTCTCTCTCTGAGTCAGTCTCTCTCTCTCTGAGTCAGTCTCTCTCTCTCTGAGTCAGTCTCTCTCTCTCTGAGTCAGTCTCTCTCTCTCTGAGTCAGTCTCTCTCTCTCTGAGTCAGTCTCTCTCTCTGAGTCAGTCTCTCTCTCTGAGTCAGTCAGTCTCTCTCTCATTCAGTCAGTCTCTGAGTCAGTCAGTCTCTCTGTCAGTCAGTCTCTCTGTCAGTCAGTCTCTCTGTCAGTCAGTCTCTCTCTCAGTCTGTCAGTCTCTCTCTCAGTCTGTCAGTCTCTCTCTCAGTCTGTCAGTCTCTCTCTCAGTCTGTCAGTCTCTCTCTCAGTCTGTCAGTCTCTCAGTCTGTCAGTCTCTCTCTCAGTCTGTCAGTCTCTCTCTCAGTCTGTCAGTCTTTCTCTCTGTCAGTCTTTCTCTCTGTCAGTCTTTCTCTCTGTCAGTCTTTCTCTCTGTCAGTCTTTCTCTCTGTCAGTCTTTCTCTCTGAGTCAGTCAGTCAGTCTCTCTCTTAGTCAATCTCTCTCTGTCAGTCTCTCTCTGTCAGTCAGTCTCTCTCTGTCAGTCAGTCTCTCTCTGTCAGTCAGTCTCTCTCTGTCAGTCAGTCTCTCTCTGTCAGTCAGTCTCTCTCAGTCAGTCAGTCTCTCTCAGTCAGTCAGTCTCTCTCAGTCAGTCAGTCTCTCTGTCAGTCAGTCTCTCTGTCAGTCAGTCAGCCTCTCTGTCAGCCTCTCTCTCTGAGTCAGACAGTCTCTCTCTCTCTGAGTCAGTCTCTCTCTCTCTGAGTCAGTCTCTCTCTCTCTGAGTCAGTCTCTCTCTCTCTGAGTCAGTCTCTCTCTCTCTGAGTCAGTCTCTCTCTCTCTGAGTCAGTCTCTCTCTCTCTGAGTCAGTCTCTCTCTCTGAGTCAGTCTCTCTCTCTGAGTCAGTCTCTCTCTCTGAGTCAGTCTCTCTCTCTGAGTCAGTCTCTCTCTCTGAGTCAGTCTCTCTCTCTGTCAGTCAGTCTCTCTCTCTGTCAGTCAGTCTCTCTCTCTGTCAGTCAGTCTCTCTGTCAGTCAGTCTCTCTGTCAGTCAGTCTCTCTGTCAGTCAGTCTCTCTGTCAGTCTCTCTGTCAGTCAGTCTCTCTGTCAGTCAGTCTGTCAGTCAGTCTGTCAGTCAGTCAGTCAGTCAGTCTGTCAGTCAGTCTCTCTGTCAGTCAGTCTCTCTGTCAGTCAGTCTCTCTGTCAGTCAGTCTCTCTGTCAGTCAGTCTCTCTGTCAGTCAGTCTCTCTGTCAGTCTCTCTCTCTGTCAGTCTCTCTCTCTGTCAGTCTCTCTCTCTGTCAGTCTCTCTCTCTCTCAGTCTCTCTCTGTCAGTCTCTCTCTGTCAGTCTCTCTCTGTCAGTCTCTCTCTGTCAGTCAGTCTCTGTCAGTCTCTCTCTGTCAGTCAGTCTCTGTCAGTCAGTCTCTGTCAGTCAGTCAGTCTCTCTCTGTCAGTCAGTCAGTCTCTCTCTGTCAGTCAGTCAGTCTCTCTGTCAGTCAGTCAGTCTCTCTGTCAGTCAGTCAGCCTCTCTCAGTCAGCCTCTCTCAGTCAGCCTCTCTCAGTCAGTCTCTCTCAGTCAGTCTCTCTCAGTCAGTCTCTCTCAGTCAGTCTCTCTCTACCTCAGTCAGTCAGTCTCTCCGTCAGTCAGTCAGTCTCTCTCGCTCTACAACATACCTTAGAAACATTGCCAATATCTCTGGCTAAACACTTATAAGGTCCCAACGGCGAGACCTATTGGCGATGCCAATGCTTGTTTTTTATTTTTTCTTCCGGATTCGCGCACCCAGCGCGAATTCGGACGTTTCTTAAAATGTTTTTGGGCTGGGGGTCCTTGTAGGACCCCCTGAGCAGGCCTAGGGGGTCAGGGTGTTCCTAACCTGCCCCCTTTTCTTGTTTTTCATCTTTGTTTAACTGTTTTCTTATGACTCTGGTTCAACCTAGTCCCAAGATGGCTGCCAGCATTTCCTGGATGAAGTGCTGACAGCCAATCAGATTTCACGATGACATGTGTAGTTAGGCTCCGCCCAGATATCGATATTTCTTTTTCCTTTCTTTTTCCTTTAATATTTCAAAAACTACTGAAAGGATTTACACCATTTAACAAAAAGGACTCTTTCTGAACCAAGACCTACCTTTTTGCCAAATTTGGTGTAATTCCGTTCAGCAGTTCGGGCTGTAGCTTTGTCTAAAGTTTCCTATGGAAAATAACATGGGGAAAACGCGTTTTGGGACCCCCTTTTTTCTCGGCCCCCGCTTGGCAAATCACCCCGAAACTTTCAAGATAGGAGCTGACCGGAGCTGATCACTAGTTTTGAAAAATTCGCGAAGATTTGTCAACCGGTGCCAAAGTTATTGGGAAAACAAACAACGCTTTTCCTATGCAAACTAGGTCCTAACTATAACTACCTACTGGCGACCGCCAGTAGGTTATGGTATATATATATATATATATATATATATATATATATATATATATATATATATATATATATATATATATATATATATATATATATATATATATTATATTTATATACGCTCACAATTCTTTCCTCTTCGGATCGAAAATAAGCACTCACGGGGGTCCAAATCTTGAATTATCCATTTTAATTCATATAGCCAACATGACGCGTTTCGGCTTACGCCTTAGTCTGATGTTTAAAATCTCGCGCCATAACGCAGTCATTTTATATACACGTTAAAAAAACACACATTATCAATCAAGTCACATGATAAGTTGCATCATCACTGTCCACAACGAAGGACTACAAATTTATATGCAAACAAAGGCGCCATCTTTAAACATGTCCTTTGTTAATATCTATGCATGAGCAGAACTCATTCATTACGTTACCTCGTTGTTTATTCAAAACACGGATACTTCGACATATTATCACGCCGTATATCGGCAAAAACCATCCACTTCATCAGGTCGTGAATCGGCCAAAAGTGTGCATTAGTTTGCTCTCTCGTTACCATTTCACAATTGTGCCGTGAATCGGCTAAAAGGTAGACAGAACATTCCTCGTAAAGCCGTATATCTGCTTTTATCTACATATCCGTAAATTAAACAGAAAAAATATCTTAATTGCAACAGTGACTTTCTTAATTTCTCACAAATACACAGCTATAACATTTACTTCATATCATTTCTTCCCACAACAGCGGTTTCATAGAAGTACATTTGCTACATTATCATTTAGTCACCGAGATGTACAGCTAATTCCTCCCCTAAATTCATTCCTTTTGGGGCCTTAGTTTCTAAATCAATTATATATCTCGATTCCAATCTGCGTAACCTCTTAATCCTATCTCCTCCCCGTACAGTGATGAAAGCCTGATCTAATCCAAAGTACCGTAACAGCTCCCTGTTACTCTGATGTTTTTCAAAAAAATGCCTTGCGACAGGGTACGTTGGATCATTCTTTGCAATTGCCCTCATATGTTCCAGGACTCTCACTTTTATGGGATGAATCGTACTTCCTACGTACCTCAATCCGCAAGGACATTCCAAGCAATACACCACATATGTGGTACTGCATGTTATGAACTTACTAATAGATCTTAACTTTTTGAGGCCTGGTACTTCATACGTGATTGTTCTTCTGCTCCCTACACAAGCCTTGCATTTCCCGCAAGGAAAGAAGCCCCTCAGTTCCCTAAGGGTCCTTACTGTAGTAGGTTTCGTGTCAAAATGACTATGTACTAAACTATCCCTTAGTGATCTGGCTTTCTTAAAAATAATAAGGGGGAAGCTGGAATGTCCGAACCAATAATACTGTCTGTCTTCACTATGATGCATTACATTATAATGATTTTATGACTCAATCTTCTACTTTAATTTTACCGGGTTTTAACCAGGCTGTGCCTAGTTTTATCTGGTTTTATGTGAGGTTAGGATGAGTTTTAGCCATTTATATTTGTATGCATTGTATTTCTAGTCTTTTAGATTTATACTCTGTTTTTACTCTGTTATTTAATCTGGTGTATACTCTGTTTTTAACCGGTTTCTACTAGGTTTTACCTGGTTTGTAGCTGGTTTTATGATGAGTTGGAGAACTGTTTTTTCCTGCTGAATAGGTAGTACTGTACTGAAATGTCAATGCACAACTTAATGATGATTCCTCTGTGGGTTTTTGCATTTACATTGAAAGTGATAGTGCACTTGCACTTTATGTGGATTATATGGCCCTCTTGTAAAACATGAAATCAATATTTAAATTGTTGAATGTATAGGTTAAAAATGCACTTGCACTTTATCTAGTTATGAATTGGGCATGGGTTTAGGCCATTTTAAAGACACGATTGTATAAGTATTATGGATATAGGTTGCACAATTAAGCACTATTTGGCACTTTTTAGCGTAAGCAAATTGGATGTTTTTAGGCATTATAATTGACCACCATTGCACCAGGATATATGTGATCACTTAGAAAGTACCGTGAGGTATCAGTGATATTGCTTTAAAGAGGTTTAAAGAGGATTAAGTTGGCAAAAGAATTATGCTATTTAGAGTATTTGTTGCCAATAACTGGTGACATCTGAGGTGACTATGTATTTATATTTATATATTACATAAGACAATTTAATGCCCTTAAATATTTCTTTTATGTTTATTGTTGGTCAGGTATGATGGTATTGGAAATCCTATTGGTTACTGCACTATTTAAAGAGTCTATTTGGTCAAGCGCGTCATGTGATCAAGACCGCAGCAACGCGGTCGAAACGCGTCCGGCTGAGCCCTCGCTATGTTATTTTTTAATATGCACTAATTTGGCAATAAAAAGCACAGCATCTTTAATCCACCTTGTGGTCTCTACCTGTTCTTGTTGCTGAGGAAGACGGCGACGTATGGATCTTGATTATCCTATATATATATATATATATGTATATATAGATATATTTAATGAAAAAACCATAGGTTTCAGGCATGTTATAGTTAGAAAGTAGCATTTAAAAAACCTTAGAAATTCACTGAAAAAACCAAAGGTTTCAGGGACGTTATAGTTTGTTGGTCATTTCACTTGTACAAAACCATAGAAATTTGCACGTTATAGTTAGTTCAGCTAACTATAACTCGCGCCCCGCAATGCACTGCTGATGACGTCACATATTACATCATTCATGACATCATCCACGTGATAAACTGATGCACCTCATCACACCCTAATATAACCTTTGATACACCCACTGTAAAATACAGACTACCATTTTCGAAACCATCGACACCAATACCAGTTACTACATACGCACTCACTGATTCCAAGGTCTACACACACATCCACTCATTCACCTATAAAGTCACTCATACATGCAGTCACTCATCAATACAACAGTATCATAAGCACTCATACACCTATACAGACACTCACACACCACCACTCATCCATGGAGTTACTCACACAGCTACTCAGTCATGCAAAGAATCAATCACACTTCCATTTACTGACCTATACAGTTATACACACACCACATCACTTATTAAAACAGAAACAAGTGCATACTTACTCTCTTATAAAATCACTGATACAAGTACACACTCATCCATACAGCCACTCTTACAATCACTGACACATGTATAGCCATTTATATACTCCAACTCTCACATACACTACCTTTTACATATGTAGTTACTTGGACATGTACCACTGAGACATCCATTCTCTCACCAACACACCCATACACACACTCACCCACCCATACAGCTGTTTGCACATGCACTCTTGAACCCATACACCCAGTGAATCAACCACTCACACATCTATGCACAGTCACACACCTCCCACCCACCCAAACACACACTCAGGCACCCATACAAATACTCAGGCAACCAATCAATAGCCCATATAGACACTCATGTAGCTACTGACCAACCCATGCAGCAGCTTACACAACAACAGACAGACTGATACAGACATTCACACAGTTTAGTCACTAACCCATGCATTCAGTAAGACACATGTAATCACTCACTTAAACAGTCAGTCACGCACCTACTAAATCCTCCATCCAGACACTTATACACCCACTCATTGTTCAATACACCTTGGCATATATATAATACATATTTAAACTTTAAAGAAACAGTCACTGGATGATGTAATCAGTGATGTCATTTGAGATGTCATCAGTGATGTCACTGACCATGTCATGAATGATGTAATATGTGACGTCATCAGAAGTGCATTGCGGGTGCGCGAGTTATAGTTAGCTGAACTAACTATAACGGGGCAATTTCTATGGTTTTGTAGAAGAGAAATGTCCAACTAACTACAACGTCCCTGAAACCTATGGTTTTTTCATTAAATTTCAATGGTTTTTTAAATGCCAATTTCTAACTATAATGTCCCTGAAATCTATGGTTTTTTCAGTGAATATATATATATATATTTTAATATATACATACACCAAACCCTCATTACACAAACACGCATACGTCAAACTTCATGCCTTGTCACCCAGCAACACCACCAAAACAAACACGGGAGGGATTCATGTACACATGTACATTACCGCTCAGGACGACACATAGGTCCGCACCTCAAACGCACAGAGACACACACAGTGGAACGCGAACTCCTCCCCCCACTTGTTATTCCCAAACACAGACACACACCAGCCTTTGCACCCACACAAAATTCTAATCGGCTCAGCATATCTGCCTCACACAGCATCACCTTTAGCTCTTCCCACGCACCCCACAACCGCCTTCGCACCTCGTCTCTCAACACCTTCACGCTCCCCAGCACTCGCACAGACCAACACATCTGTACTCAGGGGCGTAACGCAGCCCCTGCGGAGCAACGGGGCCCCAACCGATAATCAAGCGCCTAACCCATCAGGGGGTCCCCATTAAGCCCAAGGCCGATGAATATCTGTGGGGGCAAACATTTTACGTTACGCCTGTACTGGGTCCCCAGCACATTGCTCTTAACCGTACACATCTCCCTACCATATCAAAATATCTGCTCGGTCACATCTGTCCTCAAAGCAAGCTAATACCCCCCCCCGCTCCCCCTCCTCACACACACACTCCCAAAACGCCCTTCCCGACCAGCACATCTGGCACAGAACATCAAAAACCCCCTCCACGCCACGCCTGCACTCATGCTATATATTTCTCATCACATCTGCCCCCCCAGCCCCCCAAGAACCAAGTCAGCCGCAGAGCGCCACAACCAGTACCAGAACAGCTACCCTGAGAGGAGCTGCCCACTGTAACTACCCACCCAGACCCCGCATTATATGCCTCTCACCAGTGCCTCAGCTCGCCCACAACTCCCCCCCTTCCCCCCCCAGCGACACATCCGGCCTTAGTCTGTACCATATCAGCCCTCCACCACACCAGCCCCCGCTTATCGCCCTAAAACCTAATCTCTGTTTCACCCTATTACCTAAGACCCCCACCCACACACACTCGCACACAATTCTCTTCGTTCATTTCTTAGAAAGTGTGTTTGAGGGGAGAGGCGCATAGGTATGTGCACCCCCCGCCTCCCCCACACACACATTTTAAATGAACAAACCGTGGGAGAGAAAGTAGGGGCTCTCTAAGTCCTGCAGGGGCATGGGGCGGAGGAGTAGTGTGTTTTTTGTTAGAGCGAACGGAACCCTGTCATTCCAGTGTTCGGGGCCTCTGGGTCTGTGCAAGGGGGTGTACTGACCTTTCGGTTCTTTTGTTGAATTGTTTGTGAGGGAGTGTGCATTTGTATTTGTATAGCGCTCCTTAAGGGCACTTGCAGCTTCAGAGCGCTCCCAAGTGCATCGGATACACGAGCCAACGAAACAGCGCTTCCAGGATCACACAGCGCAGCTAAACGCAGAAGCCAGGATTAGGACCATCCCGGCCAGAAAAAGATTCAGTGATGGGCTTCAATCGGAAATATTCAAATGCTTCCCTGCAGTGAAAGGGTTAGACCGGCAGATATTATCCACAGAAGATCCCTACGCCTCGGTGTCCACCTCCCAGCTGCTGGATCAGCAAGTCTGGGCGCTTAGAGCACACCTGCCCTTTAAACTGCAGCCTGGTGTCTTTCCCGTGCAGAACCGTCCACTGCAGCCGGGCCTTCTCCCAGGGAGGCAGGTCTGGGGGAAGCGTGACCCTTTCTCCTTGAAGTCAGCTGAGTGAGCCTGCAATGGTCCAGGGTCGGGAGCCCCCGTCCGCCTCTGCAGTCCAAGGCACTGGCAGGGAGTGGCCCGTCTCAGAGAGCCTCCCCCCTCTCTCTGTTCCTCTTCATGAAGTGATGCGATCCCGGGGCGGTAATCCGTAGCCCCCGCAACATAAATTAGCATGCCCCCGGGACCTGGCCCACCCGGGGGCTTAAATACAACGAAGCGCGGGAGCCCGTGCTTCGTTTTTTTGGTTTTTTTCGGCGGGATTTGCGACCCCAACGCGATTTCCGCCGAAATTATTTTTAAAAAAATGCTTTTTTTGGCCCTGGGGGTCCTTGTGGGACCCCCTGAGCAGGCCTAGGGGGTCAGGGTGTTTCTACCCTGCCCCCTTTTCTTCATTTTTCACTTTGTTTTACTGTTTCCTTGTGACTCAGTTCTACCGAGTCACAAGATGGCTGCCAACACTTCCTGGTTTGGAGTGTTAGCAGCCAATCACAGTGAAGCTCGTGGTCGGGAGGGTTCGCGAATCCACCGCGTCCCTAGATATCGAAACTTTTATTTTTTTAATTTCTCAGCAACTACTGAACGGATTTACACCATTTAAAAAAAAAAGGTTGCTTTCTGAACCAAGCACTACCTTTTTGCCAAATTTGGTGTAATTCCATTCAGCAGTTCGGGCTGTAGCCTTGGTTAAAGTTTCCTATGGAAAATTGATTATCCACCTTTTATTTTTTGAATTTCTCAGGAACTACTGAACGAATTTACACCATTTAACAAAAAGGACTCTTCCTGAACCAAGGGCTACCTTTTTGCCAAATTTGGTGTAATTCCGTTCAGCAGTTCGGGCTGTAGCCGTGTCTAAAGTTTCCTATAGAAAATAACATGGGGAAAACGCGTTTTGGGACCCCCCTTTTTTCTCGGCCCCCGCTTGGCGAATCACCCCAAACCTTTCAAGACAGGAGCTGACCGGAGCTGATCACTAGTTTTGAAAATTTCGCGAAGATTCGTCAACCGGCGCCAAAGTTATTGGGAAAACAAAAAACACTTTTCCTATGGAAACTAGGTCCCAACTATAACTACCTACTGGCGACCGCCAGTAGGTAATATATATATATATATATATATATATATATATATATATATATATATATATATATATATATATATATATATATATATATATCTACTGGCGGTCGCCAGTAGATAGTTATAGTTACAACCTATTATCCATAGGAAATCCGCGACATTCTATTTGAAATAACTCTCTTGCCGGTTGACGTATCTTCGCAAAATTTTCAAACTTTGTGGGGCGCTCCGGTCCGCTCCTACCCTGAAAGTCTCGGGGGATTCGTCAAGCGGGGGCCGAGAAAAAGGGGGGTCCCAAAACGCGTTTTCCCCATGCAATTTTCCATAGGAAACTTTAGACACGGCTACAGCCCGAACTGCTGAACGGAATTACACCAAATTTGGCAAAGAGGTAGTTCTTGGTTCAGAAAGAACCCTTTTTGTTAAATGGTGTAAATCCGTTCAGTAGTTGCTGAGAAAATCAAAAGTAAAAAGATAGATATATCTAGGGCCGCGGATCCTCCCGAGCACGAGCTTTATGTTAATTGGCTGTCAACACTCCAAATCAGGAAGTGTTGGCAGCCATATTGTCCTCGGTAGAACCGAGGGACAGAAACAAGTGCGCAAAGCGCACAAAGGGGGCAGGGTAGAAACACCCTGACCCCCTAGGTCTGCTCAGGGGGTCCCACAAGGACCCCCTGGGCAAAAAAAAAAAAAATGTTTAAAAAAAAAAAAATCGAAGCGCGGTCTCCCGCGCTTCGATGTTAATTGGCCCCCGGGTGGGCCAAGTCCCGGGGGCATGCTGGGGGGGGGTTAATTTTATGTGTGGGGGGCCTCTAAGGGCCCCCAAGCCCGGGGACCACCACCCCCGGGGCTTTATGTATAATGGTGTGGGAGGGCTCTGAGCCCTCCCGCAGCCCGGGGACCACCACCTCCCCGGGGTTTCTTTTTTTAAATTAAAAACCTGTGTGGGGGGCTCCAGCCCCCACACGCCCGGGGACCACCACCTCCCCGGGGCACTAAGAAAAATTAAAATGGGGGTCCGTTTTGGACCCCCAAGCCCCGGGGACCACCACCTCCCCGGGGCTTTCAAAATGTAGGGAGGGGGCCGCGCGGCCCCCTCCTGGAGCCTGTGGTGGCCCTGGGGACCGCCACCCCCAGGAGCCGGCTCCTGCAGTGTCCCGGGGTGCCTACCCCCGGGACACTGCTGTTTGCAATGACAGGACGGGAGCCTCGCGGCTCCCGTCCTGTCATTGCAAACTTGCTTTGGATATTGGAAAGAGAGCAGGAAACCTGCTCTCTCTTCCAATATCCAAAGCCGATTGCTTTTCCACATGGGGAGCTGCAACTTAGCAGCTCCCCATGTACAAAAGCAATGCCGGCTCCCGTAGGACACGGGGAGCCGGCGGGACTGTGGGGGGCTTGGGGACCCCCCCACAGTCCCCAACGAGAGGCCAGGCCCCGGGGGATGGGGTCCCCGGGGCCATAAGTGGCCACGGAGGGGGGCCACGCAGCCCCCCTCCCCAAAGTAAAAAAATTGAAAAAAAATTGAAAAAAAGTGCAAGGCCGGCCCGGGGGATGGGGTCCCCGGGGCCTTAAATGGCCTGAGGAGGGGGGCCACGCAGCCCCCCTCCAAATAAAAAAAAAAGAGGCCATGCCCCGGGGGATGGGGTCCCCGGGGCCAATACAGGCCCAGGGAAGGGGGCCACGCGGCCCCCTTCCCGTTTTTTTTTATTTTAATTTAAAAAAAGGGGTAAGGCCCTGGGGGATGGGGTCCCCAGGGCCTAAAAATAGGAAAAAAGGAAGGGGGCCACACAGCCCCCTTCAGGAAAAAACAAAAAAACGATCGGGCCCGTAGGCCCGCCCCCTTCCTTCACCACTCTGCAAACGCGCCCCCTGGCGCGTTTGCAGAGAAGAGCAATTCCCCTTGAATACTGGAGGTCCCTGGGGGCCAACTAGCCCACCAGGAACCTCCAGTATGCGCCAGGGAGCTGCCTTGCAGAGAGGTGTACAGAGGCCACGCCCCTTTTTACACCTCTCTGCAACGCAGCTCTATGGCGCTTTTTGGAGGTATATGGTGGGCTAGTTGCACCCCAGGGACCCTCAGGATTCAAGGGGAGTTAATCCCCCGACTTAAAACGCGCCACGGGGCGCGTTTGCACAGTGGTGAAGGGAGGGGCGGGGCTTCAGGTGACATGTGTGCAAACAGGCCCCGTGGCGCGTTTTAAGATGGGGAATTAAATCCTCTTCAATCCTGAGGGTCCCTGGGGGCCAACTAGCCCAACAGGTACGTCCAGAAAGCGCCACAGAGCTGCGTTGCAGAGAGGTGTAAAAAGGGGTGTGGCCTCTGTACATGTCTCTGCAACGCAGCCCCTGAGCATACTGGAGGTTCCTGGTGGGCTAGTTGGCCCGTAGGGACCCTCATGATTCAAGGGGACTTAATCCCCCAACTTAAAACGCGCCACGGGGCGCGTTTGCACAGATGTCACCTCAGGCCCCGCCCCCTCCCTTCACCATTGTGCAAATATTCCTCTAAAATCAGCCGAAATCCGAATTCTGATTTACTCACCTGTTATCAGGAGAGACCTCAGTGCTGCATCTTTCAGCCCAGTACTGGTCCTGAAAAGTAATTTTAACCGTACTTACCGGTAACTTGAATTTCCTTCATAGGCTAACATTGACTGGTTTCACTTGGAAATTCTTCTAAGTGTGGAGTTTTGGAACTTTAAAATATTCCTCTAAAATCAGCCGAAATACGAATTCCGATTTACTCACCTGTTATCAGGAGAGACCTCAGTGCTGCATCTTTCAGCCCAGTACTGATCCTCAAAAGTAATTTTAACCGTACTTACCGGTAACTTGAATTTCCTTCATAGGCTAACATTGACTGGTTTCACTTGGAAATTCTTCTGTGTGGAGTTTTGGAACTTTAAAATATTCCTCTAAAATCAGCCGAAATACGAATTCCGATTTACTCACCTGTTATCAGGAGAGACCTCAGTGCTGCATCTTTCAGCCCAGTACTGATCCTCAAAAGTAATTTTAACCGTACTTACCAGTAACTTGAATTTCCTTCCATAGGATATCATTGCCTACTTTTTGCTGAAAAAGTTTCTAAGTGTTGATTTTTGAAACATACAAATATTCCTCTAAAATCAGCCGAAATCCGAATTCTGATTTACTCACCTGTTATCAGGAGAGACCTCAGTGCTGCATCTTTCAGCCCAGTACTGGTCCTGAAAAGTAATTTTAACCGTACTTACCAGTAACTTGAATTTCCTTCCATAGGCTAACATTGACTGGTTTCACTTGGAAATTCTTCTAAGTGTGGAGTTTTGGAACTTTAAAATATTCCTCTAAAATCAGCCGAAATACGAATTCCGATTTACTCACCTGTTATCAGGAGAGACCTCAGTGCTGCATCTTTCAGCCCAGTACTGATCCTCAAAAGTAATTTTAACCGTACTTACCGGTAACTTGAATTTCCTTCATAGGCTAACATTGACTGGTTTCACTTGGAAATTCTTCTAAGTGTGGAGTTTTGGAACTTTAAAATATTCCTCTAAAATCAGCCGAAATACGAATTCCGATTTACTCACCTGTTATAAGGAGAGACCTCAGTGCTGTATCTTTCAGCCCAGTACTGGTCCTGAAAAGTAATTTTAACCGTACTTACCAGTAACTTATATTTTCTTCCATAGGAATCCATTGTCTGGTTTTCAGCAGAAAAGTTTCAAAGTGTCGATTTTCACAAACTACAAATATTCCTTAAAAATCGCCTGTATGACTTAAACGCATTCTTTCAACTGTTTACAGGAGATGCACCAGTGCTGGATCCAGGATCCAACACTGAGTAAGAAAAAGTAACGATAACAGTTTTTACCTGCTAAGTGAATTTCCTTCCATAGGATAACATTGGTGATTCTATGAGAAAAAGTTTCTGTCAACTTTTAAAATACAATAATATTCCTTAAAAATCACGACTGTAACCAAAACGCTTTTACTCAACTGTTTACAGGAGATGTCCCAGGACTGAATCTAGGATCCAGTCCTGTGGTTAGAAAAAGTAATCCATAAAGTAACTAATTGCATTTAACTAGAAATTCACATTGAGCTGAATGTTGCATTGTGTTTGAAAATGTGTTGCCCATTGCAACAACTGTAACTACTGTACTTAAAAGTCTATTGCCTATGTGCAAAGTATTTAAACTAAAGTAATTCATTCTGAGAAAGTATTTTTTGTAATGTAATGTATAATGTAATTACAATGTAATTTAAAAAATAAAATATGTAAAAGAAATTGTTTCTAAAAATGTAGTAAATCAGTATGAAAAAAATTAATATAAAAATTAATACATTTAAAAATTGTCATTTAAAAAACCTTTGAAATTCACTGAAAAAACCGTAGGTTTCAGGCACGTTATAGTTACAAATTAGCATTTTAAAAACCTTTGAAATTCACTGAAAAAACCATAGGTTTCAGACACGTTATAGTTAGAAATTAGCATTTAAAAAACCTTTGAAATTCACTGTAAAAACCATAGGTTTTAGGGACAGTTATAGTTAGTTGGACATTGCACTCGTACAAAACCCGTGAAATTCCCCCGTTATAGTTAGTTCAGCTAACTATAACTCGCGCCCCGCAAGGCACTGCTGATGACGTCACATATTACATCACTCATGACATGGTCAGTGACATCACTGATGACATCTCAAATGACATCACTGATGACATCATCCACGTGATAATCTGATGCAGCTCCTCACACCCTAATATAACCTTTGATACACCCAATCTAAATTACAGAGTGCCATTCGCAAAACCATAGACACTCCAACACCAATAACTACATACCCACTCACTGATTCTTAGGTCTACACACACACATCCACTCACTCACCCGTACAGTCACTCATACTTATGGTCACTCAGTACAGGACTATCATATGCACTCTTACTCCTATATAGACACTCAAACACCGCCACTCATCCATAGAGGTACTCACACACCTAGTCAGTCATGCAAATAATTAAACACACTGCCATTTACTCACCTATACAGTTATACACACACCAGCTCACTTAATCATACAAATACTAGCACATTGTTACGCTCTTATACAATCACTGATACAAGCACACACTCATCCATACAGCCACTATCACAATCACTCACTCTCACTTATAGCTATTTATATACTCCAATACACATATATACTGCCTTTCACATATGTAGTTACTCACACATGTACCACTGGGACATACATTCAGTCACTAACACACTCTTACACACACTTACTGTTAGAAATGGGGGTCTCTAGTTGGCAATGGCTGGCCACTGTCCAAGTAGGGACCCTTCTTCCTAAGTCAGAGTAAGAGGGCTACCCTCCTTGATACCCCTGCTCAACCCTGTGGTAACGTAGCACGAGCAGATAGGCTTATCTCAGAGGCAGTGTGTGAAGCATTTATGACCATACACAGTAACACAGTGAGGAACACTACAAAGGGACACCACACAAGTAGTTATAAAAAAATAAGTATTTTTATATAAAGGCAGATTTATCACAAGACCAATAACTGTAAAAGCCACAATACTGTCAAAAATAGGATAGCTGTTGAAGGGCTGTCAAAGATAGTTCAAAGGTTGCAAGAATAAGGTTCAAATTCAAGGCAGGGGTCTCTGCGCCCCTTTCTCGTTCTCAGAGGTTGCAAAAATAAGGTTCAAATTCAAGGCAGTGGTCTCTGCGACCCTTTCTCTCATAAGACTGTCAAAAATAGGATGGCTGTTGAAGGACTGTCAAAAATAGTTCAAAGGTTTCAAAAATAAGGTTCAAATTCAAGGCAGTGGTCTCTGCGACCCTTTCTCTCACAAAGTACCTGGGTTTAGTAGCAAAACCAACAAAATGTCGCAAAGAAGTGGTAGCGATGATTTTCCTCACGCGAGGCCGGCGATGCGTTAAAATCCTTGCCGCAAGGGAGGATGATGCGCCGATCTGCTGATGCGTGCGGAGACGATGCGACCAACTTCTGCACGCTAGGCCGCCGATGCGCTGAGACCTTTGCCGCGAGGGCGAAGGCGATGCGACGATCCTGTTGCGTGTGCGGAGACGATGCGACAAACTTCTGCACGCTAGGCCGCCGATGCGATGACTTTCTTGCCGCGAGGGAGAAGTCGATGCGACGTGCCTGTTGCGTTGTGCGATCGTGTTGCGATGCGAAGAAATGGCGCTCCGCGAGGGAGCGACGAAATCCGGTGCGATGCGATGAAAATGGCGGACGCACGGCGTCCGCAATGCGATGTCTTGAAGCAATGATTCTGTAGGGGTTGCGAGCGCTCGGCGACAGCCGCGCGATGATTTTTCCAGCGCGTCTCGGCTGCAGCGGCTCGCAAAGGGGCGTTAGCGATGGTCTCGTGTTGCGAGCACTCAGCGGCAGCAGCGCGATTATTTTTCCAGCGCTCTCGGCTGCAGCGGCTCGCAAACGTGCGTTAGCGACGATTTCCAGCACTCTCTTCTCTGAAGCAAAACTAGAGGCCCTAGAACTCACAGGAGCCTCATCAGCAGATAGCAATCCTCGCAGGGAGGAAGCAGGAGGTTGGTGGTGGAGTCAGATGTGCCTGAGACTCCAGCAGGAGGCTAGCTCTTTTCCTAGCCCTTGGGTAATTGCTGTAACAAAAATAAAAGTTCTCTCAAAAGTCCTTTTCTCTCTTCAAGGTCCAGTGGTCACTGCTGCAGGCCAGTGCAAGAAAAACACACAAGCACAAGGACAGTCACTTCCTGCAGATTCCTCCAGTGGCACGGACAGAGTTTCCTCTCCAGATCCAAAAGCAATACAAAATGTAGGGGCTTGGGCACAGATATTTATACCCCAAAAGCCTTTGATCCTTGAAGCTACCAGTCACTGAACCTAGCCAGAACCAGTTCTGCTCAGGCCTGGAGCACTTTGTTTACCAGGCTGCATCCTTCCTTTCAGAAAGAGGGGGTCTGCTAGCAGACACACAGTAGGAGGTGGAGCCAGCATTCACCTTGCCAGGCACAGCCCTATTCAGATCAAAGAGCCACCCCTCCCCACACTCTAAATGCAGATCTCTCTATTCAACCCAGGTCTGACTCAGCCTGTCCTGCCCCTCTAAAACCAGACAGCCAATACACATAACGGCAGAGCACACTGGAAGGCTTAGGCAAGAAAATACCTACTTTCTAAAAGTGGTATTTTCAAACACAGAATATAAAAATAAACTTCACTAAAGGGTGTATTTTAATATTCTGAGCTCAGGCATACTAAATTCGTTTTTCTACCATGTTCCTGGGGTCAGTTAGGACTATAGAATGTAATAGTCAAACTGCCCATTCTAGCCTATGAGGAACAGGTAGCCTTACAGTAGTGAAAAACGAAATGGGGTGTAATTCACTACCAGGACATGCTACACACACCAAGGCATGTCCTACCTTACACATACAATGCGCCCTACCATCGGGGTGACTTACATGATGCCAAGGGAAGGTTCAGGGGCTGGGAAGTGGGTGCACTTCACAGCCAAGATGGCAGTTCTGGACTGCACACAGACACTGCAGTGGAAGGTCTGAGACACACTTTACAAGCTGCTTCTGTGGGTGGCGCAAACCAGCGCTGCATGCCCACCAGCAGCATTTGGTTTACCAGCCCTGGGCACACACAGGCCACACTACGGGACTAACAGGTAAACCAAATAAGCCAATCAGGGATATACCAATTCACATAGACATATTTACAAGGGGAGAGCATATGCACTTTAGCACTGAACAGCAGTGGTAAAGTGCCCAGAGTCATAAAACCAACAGAAACAGGTCAGCAAAAATACAGGAGGCAGGCAAAAAGTTTAGGGGTGACCCTGCAAAAGGGCCATTTCCAACACAACCCCCTTCCAGCCAAAACGCAGGGTAGACCAATCACTACTTTGATGGGCTTCCCTGCTTCGGGCGATAGAACACGGAACTGGCCCGCAACTGCAGGGGCATATGCCAGCTCTACTCCAATCTGAACCCTGGTGGATCCCTCTGTCCACACTCCCAGGGCCCACTAAGATAACCAATGGGGAACTCTGCCCCTCACCTGTGGACACCCCCTGTGCAGCACCTAACCTTAACTGGCCCCCAGGTGTGTCCCAACAGATAAACAATAAGCCACAGTAGCCACTGACAGTAGTCAGGGATGAGACACAGGCCTTATACCTCTCAGGGCTCACTAAGACAACCAATGGGGAACTCTTCCCCTTACCTGTGGACACCACCTGTGCAGCATCTAACCTTAACTGGCCCCCAGGTGTGTCCCAACAGATAAACAACAAGCCCCAGTAATCACTGACAGTAGTCAGTGAAGAAATCCAAGCCCTATACCTCTCAGGGCTCTCAAACTTTTGTGGCATCAGAGAGTGCGGGGCAGTAACCCCAGGTGTCTGGCACCTTTTGTCCACTCTCCCTCCTGTCAGGTCAGGCAACGCGTCCTGACACTGACCCACCAGCCCTGGGCCTGTACCCAACGGCGGGGCCAGCGACTGGGGTGGGCTCCCCCACACCCGGTCCTTCTCTTTGGGGCTCGGTACCCTCCCACTTGGAGCGGTACCCCCCTCCAGAATGGTCAGGGCACCTGAGGCAGGTGTCCTGCATAATTCGCCCACCAGTTCAGGGGTTCTATCCTGCAACTGGTATCCCAGCATAGGGTCTGTACCCTTAGACTGGGCGGAGGTCAGGGGTGAGGCTGCCCTCTCCCCGCCCCCTTTACTGGGGCCCGGCACCCTCCCACCTGGAGAGGTGCCTCCATAACACAAACCGGGAGGGGCACTGTTAGCAGTTGCCCCTTCCTCCAGATCAGGGGGACACCCTGAACCTGGCCCCCCAACCTAGGGTCTGTACCCTTAGGCTGGGCCTGTGCCTGGCAACCCAGGACTTCTGGGGAGTACACCAATTCCCCCCAAGGAAAGCACACTCCTCTAGAGTTGTGCGACAGTCTGCCTGGCACACCAGGACTTCCTGGGGAGCACACAGGCCTCCCTCAAGGAAAACACACCACTCCACCAGTTCAGGGCTTGGACCCTGCAACTGATCTACCAACCTGAAAAAACCCTTAGGTTGCACCGGGGTCAGAGGCGAGGACTCCCTCCCTCTGCACCCCCTTCCAGCATACTGCACCCTCCCACCGGGAGTGGTGCTCTTAGAAAAAAAAATGGCCGGGACACTGCTTACAGTTGTCCCTCCCTCCAGGTCAGACAACACCTGGACCTGACTTACCATCCCAGGGACCAACCCCTGTGGTTGAACAACTGCCTGGTCAACCAGGGCTTCCTGAGGGTGACACATACCTAGCGTGTCGTGTGACAGTCTGCCTGGCGCAGAGCTCACAACCTCCTGTCCCTCTGACAGTGCGTGAAGATGCCCCAGGACAGAAGTGGCATCACCATGGCCAATTCTATGAGGCTCAGCCCTTCTGGCTGGCCCCTGGCCCACTGGTTCTTCCACTGGGGACTCTTTCCCCCCCACACCCCTCACTCTGGCCTTCTGCACCCTCCCAACTGGAGCGGTACTGCCAGACACTAGAACTGCTGGAGGTCTGATTACAGGCACTCCCAGCTCACCTAACACGGGGGGACCCCCACAATGGACGGTACATCCGGACAGACTAGGCTCCCTACCTGGTGTTCCCTCATGGAACCATCCAGTCCAGGAGACTGAGTTTGGGGCACTTCGGGACCTATCCCAGTCTCACTCCCGCTCCCACGAGACAGGATGTGAGGCCCTACAACCTCCTCACAACAAGGGGACCCAGCTGTAACACTCCTAACCTTTCCCACCACTCTGGGTTGGAAGACATCTGAACCACTCCTCTGAGGGTCATTCCCCAATACCTCTACAGAGCCTCTGGAACTCACCCAGAGGTCTGCCTCCTGCGCAAGTTCCCTAGGATCAGAGAACTCGCACTCTAACACATGTTGGTTTAGCTCTGGAAAATAGGAACTCACAATATGCTCTCCCACAATTGGATTACACAGTTCCACGCAGGTGCTAACCTTTACCTCACAATCCAGTGTCTCACATACGTACCCCACACCACTCTCTTGAAATGGGCGAGACATTAACTGACTGTCTCTATCACTCAACCCACACTCTTCTGGGCGGTCCTCACACTCATACACCAGGACTTCAACCACGGGGGAACCCCTCTCCCTGCACCTCTCATCCAGAGTCGGTAGAGTCTCCCTCCTTTCACTAGGACTATGGGCCCCTGCGCTAGTTCCCCAATCCACCTCAGGGCCACTGCATATTAATGGAGCTACCTCATATCCTTGAATCCCCTGGTGTAGATCAACCCCCTCCTTCAAGTCAGGTGCTACTTCTCTGGGTTGGGGTACTACACTGTCATCACTAAATACTTTCAATTTTGCTGCCACCACTGGACCCCACCCTCTCTGGGGAATCCAGACAATTAAAACTGCGCTCCAGGGGTAACCTACCCTCTTGAGCTAACTTCTCCTTTTCTGCTATCTGCGCTAGGTGCGCATCCAGCTGGGCAATCTCTATTTGGAGCCTCTCCAATTCCAGCTGGTACTCCCTCTCCCTCTGTCGGCCCAACTCCTCTGGGGACCATGAAGGGGATTGGGTGCTACCCTGTGCACTAGATCCAGCAAGGGACTCCCTACCTATGGGACCTTCCCGCCTGTCCACCAACTCCTCTGGGGACCCTGAGGGGAACCTGGCACTACCATAGGCACTAGACTCATCAAGTAACTCCCCACCTATGTAAGATTCAGTAAGATACGTTTAATCACTCACTTGTAGAGTCAGTCACGCACGTACTAAATCATCCATTCAGACACTTATACACCCACTCATTCTTCAATACGCCTTTCCCTATATATATTAAACATATTTAAACTTTACAGAAACACACAGTCACTGGATGATGTCATCAGTGATGTCATTTGAGATGTCATCAGTGATGTCATCAGTGATGTCACTGACCATGTCATGAGTGATGTAATATGTGACGTCATCAGCAGTGCATTGCGGGGCGCGAGTTATAGTTAGCTGAACTAACTATAACGGGGAATTTCACGGGTTTTGTACGAGTGCAATGTCCAACTAACTATAACTGTCCCTAAAACCTATGGTTTTTCAGTGAATATATATATATATATATATATATATATATATATATGCATGTTTAACCAACAACAACTAAGGACTAGTCCTGCAAAACATACATTAATATATAATGCATATATAAACACATATATGCAGCCTAAATAACAAATTAGGCTAAAGTATGCCGATATTGCATTGTATTTTTTCATTTAAAAGAAAAAAAACATATATTGCAACATTTCCAAAAACATAGAGAAATGTACTCTTAACTTATTTGAACACAGCCTTTATTTTTAAGGAAAAAGGCAAGGTAATAGCAGGCAGATTAGCCCAGAAGGCTGCATATAGAAGGCACATAAAAAAACTGGCGCCAAGCCTTTAAGACCTCCAGGCTCCCATCATGCCCCACAGGTGACAGTTAGGTCAGGTCTTTTTAACGGCATATTATACTGTATAGTGATCATCAGGAAATAGAGTGCTGTTATAAACATGGTATTCGTCCGGGGAGGAGGGAGGGTTGCTTATGACTTTGATGAATAAAAAAAAAAAAAAAATGAGTATACTCCTGGAAGAGAACTAGGATTACAGGTAAGTAACTTATCCTTCTCTTCCAGGGAATACTCATCAATAGTCATAAGCACTGAATAGAGTAGCAAGCCCATCCCCAGAATCCTGCGGATGAACACCAGTATAGCAGAACAACATTTTAACCAAACAAATTCTTCAAGGAAGCTTGCCCAAACCGGGCATCCGCCTGGGTTTCAGAATCTAGGCAGTAATGGCGAGCAAAGGTGTGAACTGAACGCCATGTAGCCGCTTTACATATCTCTTGAAGGGGTACATTCCTGAGAAGGGCCGTAGTGGCAGCTTTACCTCTCGTGGAATGAGCCTTCGGCCTGCCAGGGAGCTGTTTGTTTGCTAACTGATAAGATAGGGTGATACAAGATACTATCCATCTAGCGATGCATTGTTTAGAGGAAGGGAAACCAGTGCGCAGTGGACCATAGTTCACAAAGAGACGGTCCAACTTTCTTATGCCCTTCGTTCTATCAAGGTAGAATTTCAGAACCCTTTTTAGATCAAGTGAATGTAACGCCCTCTCAGGGCGAGTGGTCGGATTAGGAAAGAATGTGGGTAGAGTAATTGACTGATTGATATGAAAATCCGAGATCACTTTAGGTAGAAAACTCGGGTGTGTTCTCAGAACCACTCTGTTAGCATCGAAAACGAGATAAGGTGTCGTGTGGTTTGTGGCCTCCTGGTCTACCTTACTACGTTGGCCTAGCTGCCATGAGGCCCTTTTTGCGCACGTTCCTTTGTGCCGTTGTTTTTCGAGCCTCTGCTTCTGCCAGGCTATCTTAGCACTGTCTGCATTTCTAACTTTCACCTTGTCTCCTGTTCCCTTTTGGGCTACTGTCTGCACACCATGTACAAGGTCGATAAACAACGTTCCTTGTTCCTGCTGATTTGGCCAGTCCCTCGCACTTAGACATAACACTCTATTTACAGCTTCCTTGGAGAAATTCGTGGGCTTTTAATATTGTGATTTCAATGTTGAAGACACTTGAAGAACAACCTTTCCAGAGAGAAGAGCTGTTTGTATCTGATGATGTAAACTGTGCATCTAGATATTAAGGTATGGGGGTTCGCTAGTCAAAGCCCAGAGGTCTTCTATTTTTATAATAACTTAGCTACTAGCACGGGGAGGGTGGTAAGGCCATATATCCTTATATCCACTGCTTTATGAAATGCTTACCCCGTTTGTATTCTATGGAGTTGTAACTATGCTGCTTATTTTATCATTATGCATTATGCTGATAGTACTGGCACGTGTACTGTATCTTAGAGCACTTTAGTTGAAATAAACATTTTAAACTATACAGTGTCTCTTCTTACGCACGATTGTGGACAGGTATGAGTGAGTTATGAAAGGGTGTTCTTGCTACTGCGAGTCCTGAGAGAGAGATACCGTGTTCTGGGTTGTCTAATCATTGGTAGCATTGTTGCTAATGAGACGCTACAGCTAGTCGGATTAGGGTTTTAGGTGCTAAGGTTTATGGTTGGCTCACCACTATAGTCCGAGGTCCTATTATCCTGTGCATAGCTCTGTATATGTGCAGAACCCTACAACATGGCGCAACCAACGAGTGGGCTGCTTATCTGCGAGACGCTTGAGTAATATTTGTGCTTGTCCACAACTCCCTTCACAGACGCTTCCGGAAGCGTGTGTGACGGTGATACCTCCTATATTGACGTTTTTATAGGTTCTTTCAAGCTTGAAGTTGTTAAAAGGTTTTCTAAAAAGAATACCCTCTATTGTGCTGCCACACATTAGGTTGTCGTGAACTTTTAGCCTGAAATGGCTGTTCAAATCGCGGCACATAGCCGCGCAGCGCTCCGAGCTCACTTGACAGTGTATGGAGTGCCTGACGCGGGTGTCGATCTGATCTTTGTGGTACAAGCAGATCCAGCTTACCACTTTGAGGTGTTTTACTCTTGGATCACCTTTCCAGCGGTGGATGGGGCAGATAATTTGTTCCATGAATATGAAGCCACCGTTGTTTCTAATAACTATAGACCGTATATGAATCTTGAAGTACCACTCACGGCTTGGCAACACTGTGTTTGGTTTGATGGCGCCCTCCCCCAACCGGTAACCGCGGTTCGTTTAGGCCCATTATCAATTGATGGGGCCACTTGGCCAGTCTTGGCCGGGTATACACCACATCCGCGTTATATGACGGTGACAGTCGCTGAACTGCGACATATGCATTAGTCTTTGATACGAGTACATAGAGCTTTAGTACAATAAGTTACAGGCAACATCCAGGGAGCCCCGCCTGGAGTTGCAGCCCATCCAGCTGGTGCAGGCGGTGTAACCATAAGTCCTGTCATGGTGAATTCGGTGATGGGCAAGCGCCCACAGAATAAGGATGATTTTCCTTATTGGCTTGCAGAAAAATTTGACCAGCTGGAGGCAGTTTTTCCAAACACATCTCCCGTGGAAAAACATAGGATTTTGACGATTAGTTTGCCAAAAGACTTAATACCCGAGTTGGCAGCATGCAACAACTGTGGTAGGGTATTCGCAGCAGTGTTTCTTCCCTCTGTAATTAAACAAGTACAGGATGAACATGGCCCTGAAGCGGCTGTGGAATTAGGGATGAGACTGGTGGGAGTGTTCGACGTAGTAGCTGAGTTGATCCTTGCGAATGTCAAGGGCGATGCAGTGAACTTTCAAGTAGCTAATGCTTTGGCTCTAGTCCCAGAATTGGACAGGCCGCGCGAATTACCAAAAATTATTGCTCAGGCTTACAAAACCATTGGTCGCAATAGCCTGGGAGTTAAGCCCTTTGCCAAATCGCAAATACAATCGCAACAACAACCAAAAACTCAGTCTGAAAAAGATGAGAAACCAGTTTTTACTAAAGAGCTGGAGGTTGAAAAAACAGGGTAAACAACAGAAGAAGCCGGGGTCGCGAGGCGCATCCCCGGTTTCCGTCTCTTCTGAACGCACTTATGATTTGCGTGATAGGGCGAGAATTAAATCTCCAGAGAGATTTCAAGTTCCTGATTCACGTTCTCCTCGTTCTTCACAGGCACCAACATCTTCGCAGGCTGGTGGAGGAGATCGCCAGGATAGAGGAAGGGGTCGAGAGGATCCACAGGGACGAGACCAACCTCGACAACAAGTCAGAGGGAAACCAGACGATTATCAACGTTCTCGCCCACAATTTCAGAAGAAAAAAGTTGCTGCTGTAACAGCGAAATATGCCACAGACGGTGAGAACGAGACTCCTGGATTGGACGTGGGCAGTGGCCCTCCTAGACAGCGCAGCGGAAGTTACCATAGTGCGGGAGGCGCTACGTCCTCATGTGGAGGCGACAGCAACTGAAACATTCATTACTGTCGAGACAGCTGACACCAGAGTGGCTCCCCCTGACAGACTATATAATATTGTTATTCAAATTGAAGGTGATATACAGCGTGTTATAAAAGGGATTTTTTGGGAAAATCTGACCTCTTCGTATGACATTTTGTTAGCGGAGGCGGATTGGCCGCCCCCATTCGTACTTGCTGCGCGTAAAGGGGAGGAGGTAATCCTTCCGAGCTTTTCTCGACACGTCCCAAAAGACAAAGCAGAGGCTCTTGCAGCTGAATGGGCTGTGTCCCTGGCTCCAGCGTTATACCGCAACCATGTGGGCTGGGATGAAGAATCACCACCCCATGAAATACCTCTGCGGTCTCAACCTCCGCCACAACCCCAATATCCCATCAAACGGGAAGCCAAAGGTCCCGTTTCCGAAATTCTGACTCAGTTGGAATATCAGGGAGTGATTGAAACATGCGAGTCACCGATGAATAATCCCCTTTTCGCGGTTTCTAAACCCGATAGATCGTACCGCTTAGTTTTGGATTACCGGCATTTGAACTCTCATTGTCGGACCTTTGCGGTGCAAAACACACATAGTTCTGCGCTAGTAGACAGTCTTGTTCGTAAAAAATATAAAACGACACGACCTATCCAATGGATTCTACACGCACAACTTAGCCCCGGAGAGTAGCCAATGGAGCGCTTTTACCTCCGGTGGTAAATTATTCAAATTCCGGCGTCTATCTATGGGCTACAAAAACAGTCCAGGTGTATTCGCTGCCCGTGTTGTCTCTTTGTTAGACGGCATAGACCCGGATGCATGTTCGTACGTCGATGATATTTATCTGACAGACGACAAATTGTTCCAGCATCTTTCCCGAGTGGACCGCATTATTCTAGAATTTGCGGTTCTAGGATAAAGTTTAACTTTGCCAAATCTCACATTGCTGAATTTACCGTTTTGTTTTTGGGCTATGAGCTCAACAATGAAGGTAAGGGCTTAGCCCCCATTTCCTGGAGAAATGTGCACTTCTGTGCCCTCCTACTACTCTGAAGAAACTTCAGTCTTTGCTGGGTTTTCTGAACTTTGGGCGTACTTACATTCCCGAATATGCCCAGCGTATCAAGCCACTGTATTCCTTGATACAACCTAACTTTTCGAAGTCATGCTGGCTTCCGGAGCATTCCTCCATTCTGCAGTCTTTGCAGACAGACTTACTTGAGTCTAAATACTTGTTGACTCGTGACAACCACACCAACCTGGTGATTAGAATCATTCCAGGGGCAGTGGGTTTCACGTATTTAACCTTTAACGAAGGTGACACAGTACCCATCGCATACAAGTCACATCTTTACACTTCCGCAGAAATGCGTTTTTCATCTGTGGAGAAAGTTTTGACTGCAGTGCAAATGTCGATTCTGAAGGAATGCGCACTGGCACAGGGAAAACGCATTTTGGTGGTAACACCCTATCCTGCCCTAGAGGCAGTGACGAAAGCAAGTGTTCCGAACTCTAAAGCTTTGCACCCCCGTTGGATACAATGGGCAACATCTTTGATGTCTCCGGATGTCACTTTTATCTTTGATTCATCACTTCAGACTCAGGAGTTTTTGCAGTATGAATTCGTTCATCCTCCTCCTCTGTCATTGCTACCGCTTGAGGAATACGAATGTATTATCTATACCGATGGCTCGGCACAACCGGCCACGGGTTCCAAGCATGCTTATTCAGCCGCATGTGCGATTGTTGCAGGTTCTTTTGTGATCGGAAAATTTAAATCAACTGTGGTGCATACTCAAGCGCTGGGAGACATTACTGCACAATTGGCCGAGCTGCGCGCATTGGCGCTAGCACTTGAGTTTGCTAATCCGGATGTGACCACTCTTATTGTATGAGATTCCTACTACTGTGTTCAGTCTTACAATGACAATCTCTTCTTTTGGTCACAAAATGACTACAGAGACGCAAAAGGCAGCACAATAAAGCATAAAATGCTTTGGGTTCGAGTGGCAGATTTACAACAAAAATTGCCTGTCACACAGGTGGTACACTCTTGGCCATCAGCGTGTGGGCGCACATGCTGTCGGTAACGGTTTGGCAGATGAAGCTGCCAAATCAGCAGTAGCCACGTGCTCAGTCGCAGCAGTTACCAGATCCATGTCTAAAATAGATTCTGATATTTTAGCAGCTATTGCTGCGACGAAGGAAGGTGCTAATTACCCTAGGGGGTTCCCTTCCAAATACTCTTATCAATTAGGTCCCGAACAGGCTCCTTATGTAAGAATTCCAAACGTTGGTGATCGGCTGATTCCCAACGCGGACCGCAGACTTTCCTTGATAACAGCGGCACACGAAGGCATGGCGTCAGCCCATGCTGGAGTGTCAGCGACTGTTTCCATCTTGCAGCAGCGTTACTGGTGGCGTGGTTTATACAAACAAACCCGTACTTATGTGCTTTCTTGTGACGTTTGTCAGCAGATTAAGCCTTTCACGGTTACTCGGCCACCACAGACCCTGCTCTGCATTTCTAACAGACCTTTTGGGTGTGTTTACCTGGATCACTGCGGTCCATTCTCATCAGACACTGCATATAAATATATTTTAGTTGCAGTGGACTCGTGCACACGTTTCGTCTGGGTCTGGCCACAACGGAGTGCTGACGCTCGAAATGTCATAAGGGATTTGCGTGTCTTTGTGGGAATTTTCGCCTGTGGCACCTTCCATTCTGACCAAGGTCCAGCGTTTGCCTCTAAGGCTTACAAGGACGCAATGGGTTCACTGGGGGTGCAGGTGAAATTTTCGTCACCGTATCGGCCTGAGGGCAATTCGATTGTTGAACGAATGAACCGTGACTTAAAGCAATCCTTGACAGCTAGAGTCTTAGGTACTGGCAGGAACTGGCTGGCCCATTTGTATACCGTACAACGTGCACTTAATAATCTCCCGAGAAGACCTCTGGGTGGGCGGACCCCATACGAAATGCTTTTTGGCATAAGAATGTTTGTGCCTGACCTTGATGGTCTAGACATGGCGGTGCAATCCGCCATCTTTGATGTAGATAATCATTCTACTATGTTACAGAACTTACAAGAAGCCCGAGACAAACTTGCGATTGCACATATACCTTCAGCCACAGACGGTGTGCTGCAGATTCCGGTTGCCGGCTGGCTTCCGAAGATTGGAGATCTGGTTCGAAAGAAGGTGGAGAACAAAAAAGAATTCGGCCCCTCTTATCGTGCACGGGCTCCAGTCCTTGGCTTGAAGGGAACTCGTACAGTCATCTTACCACCGCTTCCTGGTCGCAAGGAGAACAGATACATCTCGGTGGAAAATGTCAAACTACAATATCTGGCCGATCCTGAATAGTGTTACACCAGCGGTCTCTTGTCCTGTCATTTACCGGACGAATGTTCGTGGCCCTCCTACACGAACGGTCACTGATGTTGCTATCGAAATGGTAGATTTGCCTGATAATCTGCACGACTACCCGGATTCCCCTTGCAACGAGGAGCCCGAGTATATCTACCCCGCAACCGAGTCCGTGGCTCATCTACCAACAACGCCACTGAGCCCAACACGTTATTCCTTTGACTCGGATTCCAATCCATCACTTGTCCCATCCAAATTCAGTATTTTTGTATCCTGGTTTAGAGACAATTTTTTGATTTCCCCCATGGACATACATTTGGTTGGTACTTTTCCTAATTTTTTTGTTCATGTCTATTGGCTTTGTCACAGTGTTTTTTCTGCTCATCAATGGACACTACTTGCCAGAACGCTCTGCAGCGAACTCTGTCGCTGGAACTTTGGCCCCACATTCTTCATCGCACATCATGAAGCGAGACCACACATTTGTGAACATTTCAGCGTTTCCAGTTGCTGATGGCATCGTTTGGGATGCGGTGAACTTCCAAATTCATGGTCCAACCGAAATTATTAATGTACCAAATGTCCTTCGTGTTTCAATGGGTGATGTCGTAAAAAGTAATATTCATTCTGACGATTGGGATGTACATGCAGTTGAAGCATTATTTACTGATTTGAAATATTATGCTGCTTTTCATGCTGAAGATCTGTACATGAATTCTGCAAATTACGCTGATTTGTATTGTTACCAGCATTGGGGTAACCACTTCCTTCATAAACCCAGTACCCTTCGGGGTCTTTTTAATTACACCCAATGGGAACATTGTCCGACCCCCTTTGCCAGGTAGCTCCCAGACTCTTAGAAATAAGTTTACTTATTTTACTGATTTTAATAGATCGAACCCTGGATCCTATTTCTTTAAATTAAACACTTCCTTTACTGAAAAAATCATGTTAACCCATACCAAATTACTATATTCTGGCTCCTTTTTAAAAGCCTTAGCTGTGGGTGGGTATGAACATTGGCGTGACACCATTGATTTGAAGTCTATTTGGGGCTCCAAAGCATGGCAGGTGCAGGGCACTGAAGCCTTGCATCGTGCTTGCCTCATCCTGGCCCAAATTCTATTTTTAAATCAGACCGTCTATCAAACGACATGCTGGGGTTTGGCTACGTCCAAACAATTAAATTCACCATCCTTTCCTGTCTTCCACTCCCAACGAAAGTTTGTACTTTAATAAGTCCCTTACCAACTTGCAAGTTTTGTTTCAAAACAATTCGTTTAATGTCTCTGCATTTGTTCAGTCACCCTGGTTGGCTTGGCCAATTGCGTCAAATACCTGCCAACTGCGTTTTCATAACCCGGATACTGGCTACATACAAGACAAGCCAGATCCACGGTTTTCTGACTCTCGTACTGTTACAACATATTCTGTTGGTAAATTATGTAAACAGTGGTTGCAACACTCTTCCCTAGATTCTGTTAAACAACATTTAATGCTCCTATCAGGCAACATTGATCTGTCCGATTTTATTCTGGGGCCTCGTGGTCCTCGACCTAAGAGATTCATTTATGAAACTTATAATGAACTCTGGAAGCTTTCGCAAATTGAAGCTGCTTCCCGTCTGCGGGAAATCGATCAAGCAAATTTGGAAAAGGTGCTTGCTGTTGTTGACAATAGTATTAATACCCTGTCTTCTCGCATTTACACCTTAGAGAATATTATTTCCTCTGTTGTTGATATTGTACGGGATGATGTTTCTGTGTTATATCATGGTCCGGATCAATTGCGTTCAGTAATGCAGTTTGCATGGACTTTGCAAACACTTAAAATGGGGAAAGTTCCTTGGCAATTTTTAAACACCTCTGCCTTGTTTTCGCCTTTTAATTTGACTGAGAAACAGCGATTCATGTCCATGAAGGATGCAACATACACTCTGTTACATATTGAAAAGCTAGAGCCCTTACCATTCTCTATTGCGGAATTGGATTCTGCTGTGTGGCTAGTACACGGGGTTATCGCTCTGCCTTTTTCATTGTTCGAATTTAGTTCGTGCATGAAGCATTATCCTGTAGGCCGTTTCCAGCCTTTGGGCAGTGCCTTTCTGCGTGAACGTTGATCCCTGCCTTTCATGTTTAAATGCTTTAGAGACAGGAGGGAGGTTTTTCTCACGGGGGAGTCATGCGATTCAACTGTGGGTCATTCCCTTATTTGCAAACACATTAAGTTGCACGGAGCTTGTAACGTTTCGGCTCCAAATCTTGCTTGTGTGTTGAAGGGTATTCCAGCTCCTGCTATTTCTCCTACTTTCACTGTGCTTGCTAATGGTAGCTATTTGCTTTTGAATAACCAAGACTGCTGTGGCCTGCTTGCCGGCATACCATATATTGTTACTGTTTCCCACAGGGTTGTCTGCTGCAACAATGTGCTTTTTCCTCCCCGCACGACATCATAGATAGTTCTGTGTGGCCTTCCATTCCTACTCTGAAGGCGGATTTCAATAAATTGAGCAGAATAAAGGCGCTATTATTGAACCAGGAGGTTATGCTCACATCTGCCCGGGAGACGTTCATTCTCCAGGTGGCAAGTACCCACAGTGAAATACAGGCCCTTTTGAACACTAACCTCCCACAACATTTTGGTGAACTGATTCACCGTGTTTTTAATGCGTCCCACACTGAAGGTCTGGTGCACTTTTTTAAAGTTGTGGGCTCTGGCCTTGTGACCTCTTTTCAGACTATTTTTGGTGTAATACCGGCTTTTATTCATTCCATCTTTTCCAGCGTCTTTGGTGGCTTTCCACTGATCCTCGCCTTGGTGGCTGGTGTCCTGCTGTTGGTCTGTTTCCTACGCAATGGCTGCACCTCCATGGGCCCTTCTCGAGCCAGGTCGGCTCCAGATGCTCCGTGAACGCCTCCTCGCTGGCTTCGGCGTCCTGCCGTTGGCGACAAGGAGTGTGTCCTATACACTTTCTTTTCGCTTTGCGTATTTCACTTGCGTGCAACCTGTGATGTCTTGCATCAGATGTCCATTCTCGTGGGCCATGGATTACTGCCTCTCCAATACGTCTTTGTCTGTTCCGGATTTTGTTCAGTTGGTGGGTCCCCTAGAGGCCCATGAACGGGACTGTTCCGCTGCAGGCTACATGGCGCGTGCGGCTGCACTGGGGATTTTGGCACAATGGGATATCTGGGCGGCTGCTCAGAATCTCCTACAACAGAGTTATAATGAGTATCACGCAAGTTGTCCCGCATTGCTCTTTGCTACTCCCTCTTGCGAGGATCATGGCTGCAGCTTTGATTTACTTGACTGGATGGCGTTGCTTTTTTCCGATGATTCCAATGATGTCCTCTTGGAAAGTGTGGCGTTTTTCTGCACGTACACTCTTTTGGATTGAGTGGGTTTTCGCTTTCTGTGACCTGCCTCACTGGATGTGTGTCCATATTTTTTTCCCACGCTTCACAACATTCGTTCTGTTCTGCTCAGTTTATTTGAACTCTGTCGTCTTCTTGAACTTTGGACTGCCCAGGGGAGGGTGTCGTGTGGTTTGTGGCCTCCTGGTCTACCTTACTACGTTGGCCTGGGCCTAGCTGCCATGAGGCCCTTTTTGCGCACGTTCCTTTGTGCCGTTGTTTTTCGAGCCTCTGCTTCTGCCAGGCTATCTTAGCACTGTCTGCATTTCTAACTTTCACCTTGTCTCCTGTTCCCTTTTGGGCTACTGTCTGCACACCATGTACAAGGTCGATAAACAACGTTCCTTGTTCCTGCTGATTTGGCCAGTCCCTCGCACTTCGACATAACACTCTATTTACAGCTGCCTTGGAGAAATTCGTGGGCTTTTAATATTGTGATTTCAATGTTGAAGACACTTGAAGAACAACCTTTCCAGAGAGAAGAGCTGTTTGTATCTGATGATGTAAACTGTGCATCTAGATATTGAGGTATGGGGGTTCGCTAGTCAAAGCCCAGAGGTCTTCTATTTTTATAATAACTTGGCTACTAGCACGGGGAGGGTGGTAAGGCCATATATCCTTATATCCACTGCTTTATGAAATGCTTTCCCCGTTTGTATTCTATGGAGTTGTAACTATGCTGCTTATTTTATCATTATGCATTATGCTGATAGTACTGGCACGTGTACTGTATCTTAGAGCACGTTAGTTGAAATAAACATTTTAAACTATACAGTGTCTCTTCTTACGCACAATTGTGGACAGGTATGAGTGAGTTATGAAAGGGTGTTCTTGCTACTGCGAGTCCTGAGAGAGAGATACCGTGTTCTGGGTTGTCTAATCATTGGTAGCATTGTTGCTAATGAGATGCTACAGCTAGTCGGATTAGGGTTTTAGGTGCTAAGGTTTATGGTTGGCTCACCACTATATTCCGAGGTCCTATTATCCTGTGCATAGCTCTGTATATGTGCAGAATCCCTACAACAAAGGCTGAGTAGAACATAGAGCCTGAATCTCGCTCACCCTGTGAGCAGAGGTTATTGCCGCCAGGAAGGCGGTCTTCCAAGATAGATGCTGCAGAGAGGCTTTGTGAATGGGTTCAAAGGGGGGATCCATTGATTTAGAGAGGACTACATTAAGTTCCCAGGGAGGGGAAGGTGATCGAATTGGTGGGTAGACCTTTCTTAGCCCTTCCAGGAAGTCTTTAACAACTGGCATTTGAAAGAAAGAAGCCTGAGTAGGTGACTTTCTATAAGCTGTAATTGACACCAGATGTACTCTAATAGAAGAAAGCTGTAAACCTGCTTTAGCCAAGTACAAAAGGTATGAGAGAATAACCTTTTCATGGCCAAGAATGGGATTATGTCTGTAGGCTGTACACCACAGATAGAAACGCTTCAATATGAAAGCGTATGATTTCCTCGTAGAAGGCCTTCTCGCTTCCTTCAAAATGTGCATACAGTCCTGCGAGAGGCCTAGATGACCATATCGGAGGAACTCAGGAGCCATGCTGTCAATCTCAGTGATGGAAGGTTGGGATGAAAGACCTTCCCTCCGAACTTGGTTAACAGATCTGAATGGCATGGCAATCTCCTGTGTGGCAATTTGGAAAGATGTAGAAGGTCCGGATACCACCACTGGCGAGGCCACTCTGGCGCGATCAGGATAATCTTGGTCCTGGATCTGTAGAGTTTGTTGATCATCAGTGGTATGAGAGGGACTGGTGGAAAAGAATAGAGTAATTTCTCTGGCCAATCGATCAAAAGTGCATTCCCTCTGGAACCTGGTTGAGGGTACCTGGATGCGAAGGCGCAGCATTTTGCATTTGCCGCATCTGCAAACAGATCGATCTTTGGGTAACCCCATCTCCGAAAATTGTCATGTGTTACCTCGTCTTTTAGCACCCAGTCGGGCTCTTTGACAAAGTTGCGGCTTAGGTCGTCCGCGTGCATGTTGAGGGTACCTAGGAGGTGAATTGCTGATATGGACAGGTTCCTCGCCAGTAGCCTTTTTTCAAATCGCTTATCCTTTTATGACCACATCCCCTGAATCTGAAGAGGTCCCATGTGAGCTCCCCAGCCTTGGAGGGACGCATCTGTGACAAGTGTTTGTTTGGGGAGTTCCTGGTGGAACGGGACTCCTTTCAACAAATGAGGACTCTGCATCCACCATATTATTGAGACATTGACTGCATGAGGAAGAATTATGGTGTTCTCCCAGCGGTTGGGGACTTGAGACCACTGATCCTCTA
Source organism: Calotriton arnoldi (assembly GCA_963921515.1). Classification (NCBI taxonomy): domain Eukaryota; kingdom Metazoa; phylum Chordata; class Amphibia; order Caudata; family Salamandridae; genus Calotriton; species Calotriton arnoldi. The sequence continues at coordinate 5,486,122 of CAWUFW010000013.1, read as the reverse complement.
ATGCCTGTTGTAACGGTCTCATCTGTAGCCTGGCATTTGGGACAATGAATATCCAAGACGCCATCGAGCCCAGCAGAGAGGATACCTGTCTGGCCATGGGATGAGGAGTGCGGAGGAGTGTACGACATTTGTGGAGTATTGATGATAGTCTCTCCTCCGAAGGACACGCTCTTGCATTTGCGGAGTCTAGGGTTGCGCCCAAGTAGTCGATCCTCTGAGTTGGATTGAGAATAGACTTCTTGAAGTTGACGTACAGAACCAACTGATTTAAGACTTGAACGCAGTACTGCAGATGTTCTTGCAGGAGACTGGGAGAGGCACTCTTGAGCAGCCAGTCATCTAGATAAGGATAGACGGAGTTCTTTTGCTTTCGCAGGAAAGCTGCTACAACCGCCATGCGTTTTGAAAAAGTGCAGGGAGCTGATTTGAGTCCGAAAGGGAAGACTTTGTACTGGAAGTGCTCTGAGTCGATCTTGAATGTGAAAATAAGCATCCTGAAGGTCTATGGAGCACATCTAGTCTCCTTGATGGATTTGTGGAACAATTTGGTGTAGTGCCAACATCCTGAATCTCTCTCTGAGAACGAATTTGTTTAAGAGTCTGAGATACAGTATAGGCCTGTACTCCTTGTTTGGACCTTTCTTTGGAACCAAGAAGGAACCGGAATAAATCCCCTGTCAATGTTGGAGCCAGGGAACTTTTTCGATGGCATGTTTTTGTAACAAGATGGAGACCTCCGCTCGAAGCAGCTGTAGCTGATGTACTGAAGATCTCTGAGGGGGCATAGCAGGTGGTGGGGATTTGAATCTGATTGAGTACCCATTCCGCACAATATTAAGCATCCAGTTGTCCTGTGTTATTTTGTGCCACTCGTCCAAGTGAAACATTCTACTTCCCCCCCCACCGGAGTGGGTAACAGAGCTGGGGGAAGCAAGCACTCACTGTTTGGACTGTTGTTTTGCCAAAGGGGTTGTTTGTCTGGAGGCCCCTCGTCCAGGTCGACGCTGATTATAGTGCGATCTTGCATGATGTTGGTGCGATGACCAGTGCAGGGTTTGAACCCTCTGCTGGCATTGGCGGCGGTCATAAGGACGATATCGACATCTGAAGTCTTTCCTTTTCTCCAGACCAACCGCCTTCAAGGTGTCCAGTTCTGACTTCATTCTGGACATCTCATCGTCTGCATGAGAGCCAAAAAGAGAGGATCCATTGAAGGGAAGGTTAAGAACTCTGTGTTGGGCCTCCGGTTTTAAGCCCGTGAGTCTCAGCCAGGAGGATCGCCTAGCGCAGATGCCATGTGAATAGCCATGAGCTGCCAGATCTGATGCATCAGCTGCCGCACTTATGATTTGGTTCGCTACGAGCCCTCCTTCATGCAGGATCTCTTGAAAATTCTGTCGATCTTCTTTAGGTAATTTGTCAGTAAACCTTGAAAGTGAGTCCCATAATGAGCGGTCATATCGACCCAAGAGTGCGGAAGAGCTAGCAACTTTCATGTAAGAGGAGGAGGTGTTACACATCCTCTTACCAATGGAGTCCATGGATTTGCTGTCTTTATCAGGAGGGACTGCAGAGGAGGAGGCCCCCATGTGCGCTTTCCTTGCTGCTGACAGTATGACAGAACCCAGTGGAGGATCAGACCTCAGGAACAGTGGATCCTGTTCTGGGGCTCTGTATTTCTTGATTATGTGTGGTGGCGTTGCTCAGATTGACGCAGGAGTTAGAAAAGTATGAAGTGATGCTTCTAGTAGCTCAGGAACCAAAGGGAGCAGAGGTCTAGTGGACGACCTGTGATGGAGGGTCTCGAAAATGACAGACGTCGATGGAGTCGAGGAAGGCATATCAATGTTGAGTTTCGCAGCCCCTCTACAAAGAACCTCGTTAAACGTCATGATGTCTTCACTGGTGATACTATGGTGGGAGGAGTAGATGATAAGGTAGGAGAATAATCTGCCACCGAAGATCTGGAAGAATTGGTAGACCATGATGGAGACCTGCGTCTATGCTCTCGAGGTCTTGGCGTATGAGACTGTCGGGATCTAGACTGGGAGCGCCTAAGAGGTGACCGTGATCGATGTCTCCTTGTAGTTGGAGATCTCCGAGGCGACTTTGTGGTGGCGTCAGTGGGCACACTTGCCTATCAGAAGTACGAGAGGGAGAATATATTTGAGAGTAGTCAGACCCCAGACTACGTCTTGGCACTCTCCACTCCTTCACACTCCTCAGCCACCTCGGGGATAGATTCATCGGAGGTGTATGCTGTTCTTGAGCCGGGGACCCCTCCACCGTGATTTGAACAATCCTCCGGCCTGGGGAGGATGAAGCACTCCTCGACGTCATCCCTTCAGATGTTGGATCCTGAGTCTCCGCCTCTTGAATTTCTCTTGACGTCGAAGGATCCCTCGACGTCGGTACTGGTGACCGAGTCATTCTCTGTCTCTTAACTGGTGGGGACATATCGGAGGACAGAGGTCTCGACGTCGATCTTCTTGACGTCGATCTTCTCGATGGCCATCGAACTCGCCCTGCCATCGGTGATAATGCAGCCGAGTGTCTATGAGCAAGACTTGCCGTCTGCAGTGTCTTCGGCGTCGGAGCCTTCGACGTCGGTGGTGTCTTCGACCTCTGAGGTGTCCTCGACGTCAGTGGTGTCCTCGACGTCGGCACCGGGGACTTCGACGGCGACTGACCCGGTCAGTGTTGATGATGTGCCTTCGACGTCGAGCGTCTGCACTCCGCCGTCGTAGGTGAAGCAGACCTGGACCGTCGACGAGGGAGCGTCGACGTCGGCCGATGAGAAGCTGACGAGTGTCTAGATTTAGACTTACTTGCCATGCCTGGCGTCGCCTGCTTCGACGGAGATAGGTCTTTCGGCGTTGACTGTGATAAAGGTCTTCCTGTCAACGACTCAGAGGCTGGCGGTGAGCGTAGGGGTATTTTCGACGTCGCTCTTTTCCCCGACGATGAATCCGACCGATGTTGTCTTTTTTCCCCCTTTTTCTTATGCTCAGACCTTACTTGAGATGAGGGCTCTTTAGAAGGATGTCTTCCAGGCCACTTGTTGATTCCTTTCCTCTCTCCTGCATGGCATGCAGTTTGATCTTCTCCCTTTCACGAAGGGTCCTTCTGGAGAACTGCTGGCAGTAGTAGCACTTGTCAGGTCTGTGTGAGGATAGTAAGCACACCGACCGAGTGTGGGTCGGATTTAGCCATTTTCTTCCCACAAGAAGGACACTTATTAAACAAGGCTGGCATTTCTGACTAAAAAAATAGCAGAAAAGTCAGAAAAAATGGTAGAATAGTACTGCTAGTACTAAAAGATGTCGAATGAAGTAAAAAAAATTCAACTTCACAAAACAAATTAGTGAGAGAAATCCACTAACTGACGAGCTCAATGCTCCAGGATCCCCACAGAAGGAGCCGGAAAAAAGAACTGACCTAACTGTCACCTGTGGGGCATGATGGGAGCCTGGAGGTCCTGAAGGTCTTAAAGGCACTGCACCTGTTTTTTGATGTGCTTTCTATATGCAGCCTTCTGGGCTAATCTGCCTGCTATTACCTTGCCTTTTTCCTTAAAAATAAAGGCTGTGTTCAAACAAGTTAAGAGTACATTTCTCTATGTTTTTGGAAATTTTGCAATATATGTTTAATTTTAAATGAAAAAATACAATGCAATATTGGCATACTTTAGCCTAATTTGTTATTTAGGCTGCATATGTGTGTTTATCAATGCATAATATATATATGGTCATGTGATCAAGGCCGCTAGTTCGGCAGAAACGCGTCATGGCAGACTATTTTTGGCAATAAAATTATAATTGCACTTACTTTGGGTCCGCGCTCGTTTCCTTGGAGGTGGAGTGGCAGCGAGGTGTTGGATATATATATATATATATATATATATATATATATATATATATATATATATATTCTGCTCCAAAGGTTGTCCACCAGGTGAGTAGCACTCGATCAGCAGCTTTGTTGATGATAGGCAGGGATGAGGATCCGCTTGTAGAAGCTGCTCCATAATGGAATTGCCTGACGCGTTTCGAAGCTCCATATGCTTCTCTTCAGAGGCTTGAACGGAGACAGTGTGTGCAAACGCTGAACCCACTTCGCCATTTTCATATTGCACACCCACCAATGGGAAGCTCGAATGAGACTGTGCATTGTGGGAAATGTGGTCCGGATAGCACACAAATCTTGTCCTGTATGGACCCTGCAAGTGGACTCGTCCTCAATCCTGTTTGCGGCTGCTGGCCCACATAGCAGACATGATAGTTACCATGTCGGGTGGCCCCCATAACATTACGGGGTGGTGCACACTCCGCGGCAGGACGGCCGCGTATTACATTCTGCTCCAAAGGTTGTCCACCAGGTGAGTAGCACTCGATCAGCAGCTTTGTTGATGATAGGCAGGGACGAGGATCCGCTTGTAGAAGCTGCTCCATAATGGAATTGCCTGACGCGTTTCGAAGCTCCATATGCTTCTCTTCAGAGGCTTGAACGGAGACAGTGTGTGCAAACGCTGAACCCACTTCGCCATTTTCATATTGCACACCCACCAATGGGAAGCTCGAATGAGACTGTGCATTGTGGGAAATGTGGTCCGGATAGAGCACAAATCTTGTCCTGTATGGACCCTGCAAGTGGACTCGTCCTCAATCCTGTTTGCGGCTGCTGGCCCACATAGCCGACATGATAGTTACCATGTCGGGTGGCCCCCATAACATTACGGGGTGGTGCACACTCCGCGGCAGGACGGCCGCGTATTACATTCTGCTCCAAAGGTTGTCCACCAGGTGAGTAGCACTCGATCAGCAGCTTTGTTGATGATAGGCAGGGACGAGGATCCGCTTGTAGAAGCTGCTCCATAATGGAATTGCCTGACGCGTTTCGAAGCTCCATATGCTTCTCTTCAGAGGCTTGAACGGAGACAGTGTGTGCAAACGCTGAACCCACTTCGCCATTTTCATATTGCACACCCACCAATGGGAAGCTCGAATGAGACTGTGCATTGTGGGAAATGTGGTCCGGATAGCACACAAATCTTGTCTTGTATGGACCCTGCAAGTGGACTCGTCCTCAATACTGTTTGCGGCTGCTGGCCCACATAGCCGACATGATAGTTACCATGTCGGGTGGCCCCCATAACATTACGGGGTGGTGCACACTCCGCGGCAGGACGGCCGCGTATTACATTCTGCTCCAAAGGTTGTCCACCAGGTGAGTAGCACTCGATCAGCAGCTTTGTTGATGATAGGCAGGGACGAGGATCCGCTTGTAGAAGCTGCTCCATAATGGAATTGCCTGACGCGTTTCGAAGCTCCATATGCTTCTCTTCAGAGGCTTGAACGGAGACAGTGTGTGCAAACGCTGAACCCACTTCGCCATTTTCATATTGCACACCCACCAATGGGAAGCTCGAATGAGACTGTGCATTGTGGGAAATGTGGTCCGGATAGCACACAAATCTTGTCCTGTATGGACCCTGCAAGTGGACCATACAGGACAAGCATATGGAGCTTCGAAACGCGTCAGGCATTTCCATTACGGAGCAGCTTCTACAAGCGGATCCTCATCCCTGCCTATCATAAACAAAGCTGTTGATCGAGTGCTACTCACCAGGTGGACAACCTTTGGAGCAGAATGTAATACGCGGCCGTCCTGCCGCGGAGTGTGCACCACCCCGTAATGTTATGGGGGCCACCCGACATGGTAACTGTCATGTCGGCTATGTGGGCCAGCAGCCGTAAACCGGATTGAGGACGAGTCCACTTGCAGGGTCCATACAGGACAAGATTTGTGTGCTATCCGGACTACATTTCCCACAATGCACAGTCTCATTCGAGCTTCCCATTGGTGGGTGTGCAATATGAAAATGGCGAAGTGGGTTCAGCGTTTGCACACACTGTCTCCGTTCAAGCCTCTGAAGAGAAGCATATGGAGCTCGAAACGCGTCAGGCATTTCCATTACGGAGCAGCTTCTACAAGCGGATCCTCGTCCCTGCCTATCATAAACAAAGCTGTTGATCGAGTGCTACTCACCAGGTGGACAACCTTTGGAGCAGAATATATATATATATATATATATATATATATATATATATATATATGCTGCAGACTTCGTCGCAAACTTCCTCTTGCTAGGAACAGACGAAACAGACCCAGTTGTCAGTGCAAAAATAGTTTATTTCTCCATACCCTGCACTGCCGCCATGACGCGTTTCGGCCTTCAAGAGGCCTTGATCACATGATGCGAAATGAGGAGTGTCGCCATTTATAAAGTGAAAGTGCCGTAGCACGTGATCTAAACCTACGCACTTTGTCATAGACATAGAAATAAAAGCAAATCTTTCACATATTTGTTCTACACAGAAAGAGAGGTAATATTATTGATAAAACATAGCACCATTGTTGTTTAAATGTCCATTAATTCCATGTACCATATAGAACGGTTCTATAAAACAAGATAGTAGCAATGTAAAACAGAAAAAAACTCACAATTGGTGGTTAATATTCTAAAATACATGTGCAGAGGCAATTTTAACCCATGTGGGCAATTACCAAAACATTCATTGTTTATACCCTCCGTTTACATAGAAAAACATAAATAATCATTTTATACTCAAATAATTATTAAGAACAACTGCTTAAGAAGTACCCTTAAAAGAGACCCCATGAAATGCAACATATGCTCTATTTATGTCAGCTTTTTCAGTCAGATTTATATTTCATAAGCAAAAGTGCTGGTGCATGTTGGTCCTGCCCAAGTGGGCTAAAAGATATCAAAAATCAAGTATGACAGGACAAAGTGCGTGTGCATTAAAGTGCTACCCATTGTTTGTGAATAAACGTGTGTTTGTAAGAATCTTTAAAATATATATATAGATGTGTTTTACAGGACTAGTCCTTAGTTGCTGGTTAAACATGCATGCATATACATATATGTATATATATATATGCATATTTGTATATGCTCCGGGGTCCCGGCACGTGGGCGGGACTATTCAGTGCTTATGACTTTGATGAGTATCCCCTGGAAGAAAACAGGTAGAGTATTTACCCCCAGAAGGGGCCAACTTCCATATTTCAAGATGTACGAAATATAACTCATGTTTGGTTAACTATCCTTCTTTTCCAGATTCCCCAAAACTATGTGTTGTGAGATGTATAAAGGCTTGTGAAACAATGACGGCTGTCGTCCGTCCCCATATAGAGGGGAAACTGCTAAGAGCCATACGCAAGCCGTTCAGAGCGGTCTCTTCTCCTACAATTGCTAGATGGGTACAATGGGCCATGCAGGAAGCTGGTATAGATACCAAAATGATTGGAACACATTCTGCCAGAGGGGCGATGGCTTCCAAGGCGTTCTCCCTTAGGGCTTGCCTGGAGGATATCCTCAATGCTGTGGACTGGTCATCTGACTCCACTTTCAAAAGATTTTATTTTAAACCAGTCCCTACTATTGCTTTGCTGGTTGTGGATAAGCTTTAACCCAGCGTAATGCTCGCCACGGTTCTGCCACAGAATGGAATTTTTTTTTTGCTATCGTAACAGAATTGTTCAATTCTATTAAGGACACGAAGGTGAGGATTAACCCACCCACATGGCTTCCCTCCCTCCCTTCCTTACATTAGGGTAAGTAATTTACATTCCTGGACTCATGTCCATAGTGTTATTGACTAAGACTATTTTTCTACACGATCGTTGGTTTGTTTAATGCTGATTTCCAGTTTCAAGATTCATTCATACTTGTTCATTTGCTCCTAGGATCCGGGGGTCAAAACAGGATTAAGGATGCTACTCTCAGTCTGCAGACGCAGGAAGAAAGAGGAGGCAGCAATAGCAATGTGGGACTATGGATGGATTATGGCATTGTCTGATTGAATGTTGCTATATTGTTGAACTGTGACTTTGTCCCTAAGGTCCATGGGAAATGAAGTCTGTTAATGTTTTAAGTAAGGGCTGCTATATTAATAAACGAAGAAAGAACAGTGTAATCCTTGCCTCCGTGCCCTTAATAGAATTGAAACTTTCTGTTACGATAGCTAGGAAAGTTTTCATCCTCCCTCAACAGAAGTTAAAAAGTTAAAAAAATACCAAGTTGTGTCACACACATTCACCCAAAGAAATGGGGATTATCTCATGATTGAGATGAAAAGCTGACAAATTCAGGACTAAAAAAACATAAAGATGGCACTTGCCTGTGATATTTATTTGCATGTTTCTATATAGCACAGCTCAACCCAGCCTGGATTTCAGTGCACTTTACAAGTCAAACAACAGTGGGGATAAGGAATCTTCACCTTCAAGAGAAAATAAACTAGACCTGCAAAAATACTAAAACTGACCAAGTACAAAAAGAAAGACACAGAAAAATGAACCATTTATAATTGATTTATAGTAACATCCAGGCTTGGCCACACTAAGAATTGCTACAAAAAATTGAACTAAACACTTTATAAACAAGCATTTGCAATGTATTAGGTCTCGTATTACTGAGCTATTGGTGTTACATTATTATTTGCAAAGCCAATAGGTCAAACTTTCAGTAATGCGAGACCTACTGCAAATGCTTGTTTAATCATGATCTTACCTCGGGATCCCATGACATTCTTCAGCAGGTCAGTGGCCTGTAGAAAAGGGCAAAAACGTTTCCCCTACAGATAACGACATTGATGGATGCTGCATTTGTGTGTGACGGAAGGGGGGCGAGCGAGGAGTCAAGAGCTGGCCAGAGCTGGCAAACTAAAAGAATCAATTGGTAATGTCCACTGGGAGGGAACCAAGCACCGAAAGGAGGGACAGATGCACACTATTAATCAACCAGAGAAAAGGAATTTCAAAAAGCAGAACAACTAACCAACCAAAAGCAGTGGGCGTGTCCAAAGTCCTCGATAGCCCATATACCGAAAACAGCATACCTCGCAGAGCAGCGCATGCACTGCCCAGGCTCGACCTAAAAACAAATCAACTTTTTTTGCGTTATCCTTCAATATTTGCGTTAGCGAGCCACAATGTGCAAAAAAAAATCAAATTCAAACATAAAGTACTGCAACAAGTAGGAGGAGCCTTCAACTGCAACCCACTGACACCTAGGAATAAAACAGACAAACTTGGCTTTACCTTGTCCTTATAAAAAATTATATAATCCTTTTTAGCAGATGACGCCTTGATTTTGCATCTCTTTTCGGCTTACATGATGTTCAGAAAAAGGTCACATTGCTTAAAAGAATAATTTCACACAGTGACGTAGCCTCAAAAGGCATATACATAGTAGTATAAGGTTGTACCATGTTAAGATGGAGACCGAGGCTGCGGAATGTAAACATGATAATCTGTCAAAGGTTTGTATAATCCCGCCGCCGCCATTGCGCCCCAGCTACGACGCACCATCAACGCCACTTTCGAATCCGGCCCTTTCTCAGACGACTGGAAACGCGCAGAATTCAAGCCCCTCCTCAAGAAACCCTCCGCAGTCCAGACAGACCTGAAGAACTACTGACCCATCTCTCTCCTTCCCTTCGCAGCCAAGGTCACCGAGAAGATCGTCAACGCCCAGCTGACCAACTTCATCGAAGAGAACTCCATCCTCGACCCCTCCCAATCCAGATTCCGCAGCAACCACAGCACTGAGACCGCCCTCCTCGCCGCCACTGACGACATCCGCACGCTCCTCGATAAAGGCCACACCGCAGCCCTCATCCTACTCGACCTCTCCACAGCCTTCGACACCGTCTCCCGCCGCACCCTCGCAGCCAGACTCCACGACACCGGAATACAGGGAACCGCCCTCGAATGGCTCCGCTCCTTCCTTGCTGGCAGAACCCAAAGGATCAGACTCCCGCCTTTCCTCTCCGAACCCACAGAGATCAACTGCGGAGTACCACAAGGATCATCTCTCAGTCCCACGCGCTCTTCAACATCTACATGGCCCCCCTCCCCGCCATCGTCAGACAGCATGGACTCAGCATTGTATCCTACGCCGACGACACCCAGCTCATCCTCTCCCTCACGAAGGACCCCTAAACCACCATACTCAGCTTCCAAGAAGGAATGAAAGACGTCGCAGCTTGGATGAGCAGCAGCTGTCTGAAACTCAACTCGGAGAAGACAAAAGTCCTAGTCCTCTGACCCTCCCCCTCCACGTGGGACAACTCCAGGTGGCACCCGGCACCCGCCCACCCCCATGGAGCACGCCCGAAACCTCGGCATCATACTCGACTCCTCGCTCACCATGACCCGACAGATCAACGCTGTCGCCTCCACCTGCTTCTACACCCTCCGCAAGACCTTCAAGTGGATCCCCCCCAAAGCCAGAAAGACCGTCACCCACGCACTCATAACAAGCAGAATGGACTACGGAAACGCCCTATACGCTGGAATCAACAAATCCCTGCTACGCAAACTCCACACCATCCAGAACACCGCAGCATCCCACGGCATGAGCACATCACTCAACACCTGCAAGACCTCCACTGGCTCCCCGTTGAGAAGAGAGTAACCTTCAAGCTACTCACCCATGCCAACAAATCCCTCCACAACAGCGGACCCAAATACCTCAACTAAAGAGTCTCCTTCCACGTACCCAAAAGGAACCTCCGCTCTGCCGACCTCCCCCTAGCAGAAACCCAGTGCATCCGCAGAACCAGAGCAGGTGGAAGAGCCTTCTCCTACATCGCAGCCAAAGCATAGAACAAGCTCCCAGTCAACATCAGACTCTCCCCCACTCTGCACACCTTCAGGAAGAGCCTCAAGACCTGGCTCTTCGGCTGAACCGGAGCTGCACCCCTCCCCCCCAGCGCCTTGAAACCCTCACGGCTGAGTAGAGCGCTTTAAACCCCCACTCATTTTCTTCTCCAGTATTGGAACTTTCATAGATTCACATGCTTGAATCAGAGTAGCTAGCAGTTTCATAAACATGCATGTATAGAAATACTGTAATATATACTTGTCGACCCTTAGAGGATGGTGGGTAACAATATACATGCCAATACAGGAGCATACATAAGATATTATGCAGTAAGGTATCAACCATATATACATATATCTATATATAAATATGGACATAAATATAAGTACATTACACAAAGCAAAAAATAAAAAACACCTCTAATAGTAGAGGCTTACCTTATTGGAATAGATGACGTAGGACTGCCTGTCCCACTGCTGCTTCGCTATAAGTTGCCATGTCCAGGCAATAGTGCTACGTGAAGGTATAAGCATTCTTCCAGGTAGCGGCACGGCAAATCTTGTCCAGTGGAACACCAGTGAAAAGAGCAGCAGAAGAGGACACTGCTCTTGTAGAATGCGCCCTGGTCTTGGTTGTAAGCGGTTTACCTGCCTTAATATGACACAGTTGAATAGTAGCAGCGATCCACCGTGCAATAGTTCTTTTTGTGACAGCAGAACCCAGCTTTACAGGCCCATAAGATACTAGAAGTTGATCGGTTCTGCGTAGCTGCTTTGTCTTTTGCAAGTAAAACTTAAGACATTGTTTTACATCTAAAGAGTGAAGAGATTTCTCCGCCGGTGAAGATGGATGCGGGAAAAAAGTGCGCAGTATAACGGGCTCATTAAGGTGAAACTGAGATGGTACCTTTGGTATGAATTTAGGGTTTGTTCGTAACATCACTTAGTCCTCTGTGAAACGTAAGTAAGGCTCTTTAATGGTGAAGGCTTGAATTTCGCTTACTCTTCTAGCAGAAGTAAGCGCGAGAAGCAAAGCAACTTTCTATGTGAGAAACTTGAGCTCTAGTTTGTGGATTGGCTCAAACGGTGGTTTCATTAACTGAGACAGGACTACATTAAGGCGCCATTCTGGTGGAGGAGGCCTGATAAGGGGGGAAAGTTCTGAATAGACCCTTCATGAACTGCTTGATGATGCGAGAAGAGAGACAAGAGGCGTAGGACGTGCGTCTATAACGGGAGAGGGCCGCGAGGTGGACCCTTACTGAAGCATACGCCAGACCTTATCTTGCCAGAGAAAAGAGATAAGGCAAGATTTGTTCTGGGGACGAGAGAAGAGGGTGAAAGTCATTCCGAAGGCACCAAGAACAAAAACGTTTCCATTTTAGTCTATACGTTTTAGAAGTAGACTCAGCTCTTACTCTGGACAATATATCTCTACAGTCTTGAGGGATGACTAAATCCTTGTACTCATTGAACTCCGGTTCCAGGCATGCAATTGAAGAGGCTTGGTGCGGATGCAGGATCTGCCCTTTGTTCATCGTTAGCAGTGTGGTTGACAATGGAAGGCGATAAGGTTTGGATTGCGACAGCAGGAGTAGCTCCGTGAACCAGTGCTGGCGTGGCCAAGGATGAGTTGGCACGGTTCCCGTTTCATTTTTATCGGCACGCTGGAGATTAGTGGGCATGGGGGAAAAGCGTACGCAAAGATTCCTGACCATCTTATCGAAAACGCATTCCCCCATGACCCTATCTGTGGTTCCCTGCTGGCAAAGAACCAGCATTTCTGGTTCCCTTGAGACGCAAATAGGTCCAAGTTGGGTGTTTCCCATTTCTGGAAGATGTGATCGAGAATCAGTTGGTTGAGTTCCCACTCGTGATTTTATTGATTTAACCTGCTCAAGGTGTCTGCTAGGTTGTTCTTTACTCCTGGGAGATGCTCCGCTTTGATAGTTATTTGATGTTTTGTAGTGTCCATTCCCATATTCTTTGAGCTTCCCAGGACAGGATTGGAGATCTTGTTCCTCCCTGATAGTTTAGATAATGCATGCAAGTGGTATTGTCTGTGCGTATGAGGACTGAGGATGCTCTTATCCTTGGGAGGAATGACTGGAGGGCTAGAAAAATAGCCCGCAGTTCCAGAAAATTGATATGCATTTTGGAGAGAGAGAGACTCAATTTGCCGCTTATCTGGAGGTCTTGCAGATGCGCTCCCCAGCCTTCCAAAGATGCATCTGTTGTTAGAACAAACTCTGGAAGAGGAGAAAGGAATGACAGTCCCAGAGAGAGATTGCTGGGAGACTGCCACCAAAGAAGTGCATCTTTCATTTTCGGAGTTATCCGAATTATGTCGTTGAATGATCCTGTTACTTGATGCCATTTGGTGTCCAGCTGTTCTTAAAATGGCCTAATCCTTAGACGAGCATGAGGTACCATGAGAATGGCGGAAGACATCATTCCAAGAAAGGATTTGAGGAGATGGACAGAAACGAACATCCTTTTGTAGAGATCGTGAGCCAGAGACAGAATGGCTTTCCTTCTCTCTGTTGATAAGAATGACTTGTTTTGGAGGGTGTCCAGTGTTGCTCCTAGAAACGTTAACCGATGAGAAGGAGCTAGAATGGATTTTTGAAGATTGACTGCCAGCCCTAGAGAGCGGAATAGCTGTAGGCAGAATAAGATGTCTTCTGAAGCTTGACGAAGAGAAGGAGCTTTCACCAACCAATCGTCGAGGTATGGGAAGATCTGTAGGCCTTTCAATCTTAGGTATGCCGCCACGGGAGCTAGGCAGTTGGTGAAAACCCGGGGAGCTGAATGAAGGCCGAAGGGAAGTACCTTGAACTGATAATGCACGCTTGCCACAGAGAAACGTAGACATTTTTGATGATTGGGGTGGATAGGGACATGGAAATATGCATCTTCCAAATCTAGGCTTGCTAAAAACTCCAAATGGTTCAGAAGCTGTAATATCTCCTGGAGAGTAACCATGCGAAAGGATTGCTTCAGCAGGTATTTGTTGAGTTTTCTGAGGTCTAGAACTTTTTCTTTCTTTATCAGGAAAAAGCGGGAGTAGAAGCCTTTTCCTTTCTGAGAGCGTGGAACACATTCTATTGCTCCTTTTTGAAGCATTAGTAAAGCCTCCTTCTTTAGCAATTGAAGATGGGGTGGTATTGATTTCTGAGGCGGATGATGAGGTGGTGTTGAGGTAAATTCTAGGGTATGGTCATACTTTATTATATCCAGGACCCATTTGTCTGATGTTATTTTCTGCCATTGATGTAGACAATGAGAAAGGGGAATTTTCGTCAGTGAAAAAGACAAGGAAAGAGCGGCAGGCGGCGAGGCGTTGTCACTGCTTCTGGCTAGAATCCCTGGGTTGAACCTGTTGCTTCCGTCTAGGTTGTCTGGAATAGGCAGCGCGTGGTGGCGCTCGGTATTGCTGTTGTTGTTGGTAGGAAGGTCGGAAAGAGGTGCACGTTTGAGGCTGGTATCTCTGGTAACCTCCTCAAAAAGAATAGGTTCCTCTGCCACGTGCTCCACGAAAAGGGGTATTTCTATATTGGAGCATTCCCAGAGCCTTATCTGTGTCCGTGTCTGTTTTGATGGTTTGCAAAGCGTCATCAATATGTTTGCCAAAGAGTGTTTCACCATCAAATGGCATATTTAAAATTTTGCTTTGCACCTCAGGGCGGAACATAGTTGCTCTTAGCCAACCCTGGCGTCGGAGTACAGCAACTCCAGCAACCTGACGAAAGGCCAAGAAAGCAATGTCCATAGAAGCATCAATGATTTCGGATGCAGATCTTTCCCCCTCTAGCAGGATCTTTCTTGCTTCCATCCTTTTATCCTCTGGAAGGAGACCTAAGAAATGAGCAATGTCTGACCACATCCGTCGATCGTACCTGGCTAAAATTGCAAGAGCGTTGGCAGCACGAACAGTCGCACCTGATGTGGTTGTGAATCTTTTGCCAATGTTATCTAAGCGCCTTCCTTCTCTGTCAGGCGGAGCAGTAATGGGTGCTAGAGGGTTCCTCGATCTCCGCTGAGCGGCCTGTGAGATAACGGAGTCAGGCTTAGGATGTCCTACTAGACAAGCTGGAGCATCATCCGGAGCTTTATACTTTTTGTCGATCCTGGGTAAGACTGGGATTACTGTGGCAGGTGTCCTCATTACTTTTATACCTTCTTCCCAGATGTGGTCTACAATGGGTATAGCTCTAACAGATTTCCTGGATAGATCTTTGAAATCGTAGAGAAAGAAATCTGATTGCTTGACCGTTAAAGACAGTTGAAAACGTGACGCTGCTCTTTCTATTAGAGCGTGAAAGCCGCTGATACCCTCTGGTGGAGACTCTACAGTTTGCGGAGGAGACGCAGGCATCTATATAACGTAGTCCTCCCATTCATCTCCTGTTTGCCCATCTTTTTGAGGTTGATTGTCCTCAGTTTCTCCTTCATCAGAAGTGTCTTGATGATGTTGCGGCAAAACAGTATCTCCCGCAGGAGAGGGCGCAGATAAAGGTACAGAGGTACGTGGTAGAGAAGCGGCAGGCGGTGGTGGCTGTGGAGGAACAGTCGTTGAAGGAAAGCGTGTGCGATAGTCATGTAATAAATCCTGAAGATCTTGTACCAGAGTAACAGGAAGGTGGACCATAGGCTCATTGACTCGTTCCATATACTGAATCTTTGCATGAGGAGGGTGAAATTCATGTTGGTAGTAACCCTCATATTCATCGTCATCTTCCTCTTCATATTTTACATGCAATTGAAAAGGACTATCAGCAGGTTCAAACATCCCATCATCATCAGACTCCTCTAAAAAAGCTGAAGGTGCTAAAGGTGAAACAATTGCTGGATTTTGCAAAAAATGCCTCGTCGACGAGAATGTCGTCGACTGGTACATAGGCGTAAGCTGTAAGGTGGATGGACGCTTACGACCAGGCATGGGCTAAAGCGTCGTCAGCGGTAGCGGAGTCTGCGTCGTCGACGAGGACATGACAGGAATGGATGAAGTCGTTGTCAACATCGTAGACGATATCGTCCTCGACGCGGTTGTAGACGAGGTCGTCGACGGAACCACCGTCGTCGACGAGGACGCCCGACAAATAGGTTGTAGTCGTCAGAGTCGCCGATGAGGTCGTCGGCGGTGTCGAAGCCATCTTCGTCACTGGAAGTGCCGTCGGCGGGACCGTCGTCGAATCAGTCGCCAACGATGTAGATTTTTGACGACGAGGTAGGAGAAGGTTGTCTAGAAGGTGATTTTTGCGTCGACAGTGACCCAGAAGTTAACGCCGTCGGTGACACAAGCTTTTTAGAGACTGAAATTTTCATAGAGTGAACAGAAGAGTGCTTTTCCTTCTTGTGGCTTTTTTCCTCAGTGGGAAATGGAAGGTTTCCTTTTTGTGACGTGCCTGCATCTTCCTGACGAGACCTTTTTGAAGTCTTTTTCTTGGAAACGTCAGGAGATTCAATAGGTCTATCTCTCCTTTTGGATGTTTTACTTAGAAGCCTGTGAGGTAGAGCTCTCCTCATCTTCAGAGACAACGTCAGATTTAGATTTAAGTCTCTGAAGTAATCTATACTCTCTGGCCTTCTTTTGTAGAAAAGGTTCTACAGATTTTAGTCTTTTACCTTATGTTGAGGGTAAAGGCAGTAGATGCAGCTCTTATGTGGATCCTCAGCATGCATCCTCTTCTTACCGCATGATCCACACGACCTGATGAGACATTTCTTTGAAGATTCCAACATTCTGGTTTGAAATCTGGATAAACAAGAGAAAAACTGAGCAGAGCTCAGGGAGATTCCCCTTCACACGACGTGCAGTAGAAAATCTGAGGAACCTAGCCTCTCTTGGGATTGTTCTAGAGGGTGCCGTCGCCTGATTGGCTGCTACTTAAGTTTTGTTCTCTTTTACAAAAGAAAATGGATAGGCTATTGCAGTGACTCTTCATTGCATTTTAGCCTATTGTAGTATTATCTACTGCTTTTATATGTATACCGTGTGCCTACCACTACGACGACGGGGATGATTCAAGCATGTGACTCTATGAAAGATCCAATACTGGAGAAAAGAAAATATACACAGCAAGAATACAGTTAATCTCTTATGATCGCTGAAAGGTTCTCAGCCTGTTGCTGTATCTTACATACCAGTGCACACATTGGTTAGCACTGCCGCCCACAATCTTCAGATGGCCGTCCTTCAGCTTTTCTGAAACCAGGGTCAAAGATTCAGGGTCAGAAATTGATGTGGTCAGCAGAACCCCAACCTCTGTTTTACATAAGATGCAAGGCCCAGCAAAGGACCAAAGAGATATACTTGGATAGGACCTGAAGACCATAACTGATGAGACCGTGTATGGACTATGGCTCTGAAGCCAAGATTCTACTAGTCAACGGACATCTCAGCTGTCTTGTGGTTGAGAGCAGTGGGGTGAACGCATAGTTAAATTACTGTCTTCAGATAAGCACACTTTATGAGCCCAAGATAAAATACTGACTGGGTGAGTTTAGGATTCAGAACATTTGTCTTGTTCTCTCTAGATGGGTAGAGAAAAGGCAACATTATTGACAACACACCTGGCGCGTCTGCATAGTAAGATGACAAAAACCAGGAGAAACAGTATGTGCCTGCCTATGGAGGTAGAAAATAACTGGTTTGTTGTCTGTATTGTATTGTCACATTTTTATAGCGCTTCATCCCCCGTTGAAGTCATGAAGCACTTCTATTTATATCAGTACATAGAGACCTTTCAAAGTGTATGCTTGGATAGGTGTTGGATGTGCTTTGCCCCATGTGAGAGAAGACGACTGCTGTGTGTGAGGTTCAGAGAAAAGCTTCCAACGAGATACACCATGCAATACTGAGCTTAAGTATGTTCTGTTGCAGAGAGTGGAAGGACGGACGCAGCCACCCACACCTACTAATTTATTTGTATATATATATTTTGGATCTTTAGATCATAATGTTGGAAACACCTATGATTTGAATGCTTCTTGGAACTAGATAAGGTTGTCCGTACTCCTTTTACACACAGGCAGTGTGCTCAAGAGTTTGGCTGACTGAAGAGGAGATTCCATCAGTTTAAATCTTTCTATGAATAGAGATACAGACAATAATGGAGGAAGCCTTCTGCACAAAGGTCAACTTTGGCAATATGTATGGATTTTTCGCACAAGGAGGGGTTAACTGCCAATGATCGCTCTGTAATCTATGCACGGTGCCTTGCATGACATTCATCTAAGCACTCAGAGCCTGTGTAAGATGAGTTCAGGAATGAGGAGTGCTCATTTTAAAGCTGAGCAAGTGTGCAGAGGCCAAGGTCCATTCATTCGGGCTCCTCTGTGGTTTCTGAGACAGTACATGGGATTCTCCAGGATACATTCCAATGCTATGCAAGATGGGAGACTGCTAGTGCAGTGGTAGCTTTAAACCTCAGCGGAAACACGAACCACAACACAATTCAATTAAGACATCTCATCTAGTGGAACCGTTGTTCGGCTATTTGACTTATTTTTGGGATAAGTGATAGACTGGAGTCCATGGTCACTCCTGCCTTCCTCACTTGGGTGAAGTATCATGTTAGAAGTCGAGTTCCTGAGACTAAGCGATTAAGGGGTGATGATTAGTCTAGGTTCCATAAGGCAGCATCTCGGTTTTTGAAGTGTTGCACTTGAGCTGGTTGACAAATTCCAGTGATCGAATGCATGCAGATATACCCCTTTATTACACGAGTCATGTCTGGATGAGCGTACAGGCTTTAGAAGAATGTTCTGTTGTCTTAGTAGTTATAGAAGATTAAATTAAATGATGAATTGTTGTGTACAAGGGTAGATGTTGGAGAGGGGATGATGCCTTGAGGTACCCTTGCTGAGGATCTGAACAGTTTCAGAGAGGGGAGGAAGTAATTTGGTGAGCATCCTGTCCACAAAGTATGATGAAAAGCTGTGACGTCTAAGCAGTAGTGGAGAGAGAAGAGGATGTGAGCTGTGTTTTGACATCATCTAACACTGTAGTCGTGTAGGCAAATTACTTAACCTCAGTAATGATCTGTAGATATTCTATTTTTTTCACTCGCATTGATTTTTATTCTAGTGCTATGCCTGTCTGGAGGTTTACATGATTATTGTTGCAGTTTTCTAACCTCTATCGGGTCCGATTAGAGTGGGGTGGCTAGTTTAATGAAAATGTATTCATAGATGTAATATCAGGATGTGGCAGCTGGTCTCTGGGGAAAGTAAGCTGTGGAAAAGTAAGCTGTTGAGCCAAAGCTGAACTATCAAAGGTAATTGAGGTGAGTTGGTTGCCAAGCAAAAGCTCAATAAAATCAGACTTAGCAGGATAGTGTAGAAAATATTCTGGAGCAGAGGAAGGATAGGCGGACAGATTCCTGATAAGCAGCAGCTCAATCATATCCCACTTGAAGTTAAGATCCGAACGAATGGAGCTTGGTTTGTGGCAGGAGGTGTTTGCATTGCTTGGGCATTGTGACTAGACTCACTACGTTGTTATACCGCTGTTGCGTTAGCTCACTGAGAGGGACTGTTAGATGACCTCTGAGTTCATCAAAGAAGTGGACTAAAAGGAACCCTCGGTTAAGGGTCTATAAACTTCCACAAGTTCGACCCTCAGCAGGGATTCTAGGAAGGCCACCTAAGAGTGGAGTGAAAAGAGCCCTAACGTGATGTCTACACTGTCCACCCAACAGAGGAGCGATTGAGCCTTCAGCAAAGGGTCTGCCACATCAACCCAGGAATGAAGAGAAAGTAGGCTCATTAGAAGGTCTAAGAAGTGCACCCTGGAGAGGAAAGTCTAGGCGTGTTTCCTCTCAGTGAAGAGTGATCAAAGATTCTATGGCAATAAACTTACTTTCAGTTCTAGAAGTTTGATATAATTTTTCCATAACTATGTTCCAAATACCTGTTTTTAATCAGCTTCCCACTCAAACCTGAGCGTATTTCAGGTAACTTAAATCTGAGTAACAGAAGTCTGTGGAGTAGCAAGGAGGAATGACAAACATTGAGTGGCCTTCCGGCCTAGACCAGGATTGGGGAATCTGAAGAGTACCAGTTTTTGGGACTCAGACCCCATGTCTGCTTCTGAAGAGAACCTGTAATTGGGACCAAGAGGCCTGCGTGTCTGCTTCTAATATAGCAAGAGCTCACCTTTGGAGCCTATAAATTCCTTGGACTGCATCTCAAGATTTTATCAACTTCTGCAGGGTTTCTTTGCTTTGTAAAATGTTATGTTAATTTGTAGAGCACAGCTAATCACCCCTGAGGATATCCAGGCACTGAGTAGGGCAGGCCTGAGGGAGGAGGAGAAGATCGAGCCTGTTTCCTTCTGGAAGAGCCATGTCTTGAGGTTCCTTCAAAAGTCCATGAGGGAGGGGAAGGTTCTGAAGTGTTTCGGGAGGTCGTTCCAGGTCTTGGCTACAGGGTATGAGGAGCCCCCTCCGCTCCTGGTCTTCTTGATGTGAGGGAGGTGTACTCTTGCCTGGGACGCAGATCAAAGGTGTCTGGTGGGTTGGTGAAAGTTGAGGCGGTGGTTGAGGTAAGCTGGACTGATGTTGTGGAGAGCTTTGTAGGTGTGGATGAGTAGCTTTCCTGGACTGGGGCCACTAAAGATTGTTGGTGTGTGGGGAGATGTGGTCATTTTGTGGGATGATCAGGGCGAGTCTGGCAGCAACGTTCGGATTCAGACGTAGATGGCGTTTCCGTAATCAAATCTAATTGTGATAAGCACCTGGGTGACCATTCGTCTGGTGTTCAGTGGGATCCACTTGAAATTTTAGCATAGCATTTGCAGGATGTAGAAGCACAATGAGGAGATGGCGTTGATCTGTCTGCTCATGGAGAGGATGGTGTCCAAGATGATCCCGAGGTTCTTTGCATGTTCTGCAGGGGTCGGTGGGGGGCCCAGTTCGGAGGACTACCAAGAGGTGTCCAAGGGGGAGTGGTTGTTGCCAAAGATTAGGACTTTTTTTTGTCTGTGTTGAGGTGGAGGCAGTTGTTTTTCATCCAAGCAGCGATATTGTTCATGCAGTTGGCGAAGTTTGCTTTGTAGTTGCTGGTTGAGTCAGTAAGGGAGGGTATGAGCTGTGCGTAATTAGCATATGATACTATGTTGATGCCGAGGCTCGGACGATGTCCGCAAAGTGCGTCATGTAGACGTTGAAGAGTGTTGGGCTGAGAGACACTCCTTCAGGGACACTGCAGATGAGTTTCTTGGGGTCTGAGATGCGTGGGGGGGAGGAGTCTAACTCATTGAGTTTTGTCCATTAGGAAGGAGGATATCCACTTGAAGGTTGGTCCGCAGATACCAAAGTGCTGAAGCTTTCTGATGAGTGACTTGTGAGACTGTAGTGAAAGCTGCAGAGAGGTTGAGGAGGATGGGTGCAGCCCTTTCTCCTCGGTCGAGGAAGCTTCTGATGTCATCAGTGGCTGCAATGAGGGCGGTCTCTGTGCTGTGGTTGGTGTGAAAGCCTGATTGAGAGCTGTCTAGGAGTTGATGGAGTTCTAGGTGGTCTGAAAGTTGGGTATTGATGGGTTTCTCAATCACTTTAGCTGGAAAAGGTAGGAGCAAGATGGGGGTGTGGCTGCAGAGGGTGTTGGGGTCCGCTCTTGGTTTCTTCAATAGTGCGTTGACTTCTACATTTTTCCTTCAAGACAGGAGGATGGCTGTGGTTATGGAGGTGTTGATGATAGTGATAAGTGCTGTGAGGATGATGGTTCATCCAAGGTTGTATAGGAAGTGGGGGCATGGGTCTGAGGGGACTCCTGAGTGGATGGCATTCAATGAAGGAGGAGTCCGGCTGGTCGGGGAAGTTCGTATCAGTGTGCTGTGGTTCAAATGTGTTGTAGATCTTGGCAATCTTCTGTTCAAAGAAGTTTGAGAGGTTGTTGCAGAGTGCTTGGGATGGGATGATGTCATTGTTGACAGCTGCAGGACTGGCGAACTCCTTGACGATGGTGAAGAGTTCTTTGCTGTTGTTGGATCTAGCTTCGAGCCTGACAGTTAGGGCCTTCTCCTTTGTATCTCGTAGTTGTTCATGGTACACGTTGAGGGCGGTTTCGTATGTGGATCTTGCGATGGTGTTTTGTCGAGTCTCCATTTTCTCTCAAGTTGTTTGCAGTGGCCCTTGGAATCCTTGAGATTGTTCGTGTACCAGCTGGGTCGTTTGCTGCTTTTGTAGGTCTTGTTTCTGGTGAGAGCGATGTGGTTGGCGCAGTCGGCAAGCGATTTATAGAAGAGCTTGGTGTTGACATCGAGTGTGGGTGGGAGGGCGTTCCTGTAGGGTATCGGTCCAGTTATATTTTGCCCCAGTATTTTGATGGTGCTTTGGATTTTTCTGGTGGGCGGTATCTTGAAATGTATGATGCAGTGGTCGGACCCAGTGAGCAGGGTTGTGTGGGTGGTGGTGATCTTGTTGCTGGAGGAGAAAATAGGGCAGAGGGTGTGGCCTGCTGTGTGGGTTGGTCCTTGGACGAGCTGATGAGTCTGAGGTTGTTGAGGTTGTCAAAGAGGAGGGCCATGGAATTAGGGTCTGTTGTGTCTTCCAGGTGGAAATTGAGGTCCCTGAGGAGAATGTAGTTGATGGATCTGATGAAGAGGGGAGTGATGGAGTCTGCTATGTGGTTGCAGAATTCTGCCTGATGGACGGTAGGCAAGGGTTCCCTTCAGGGTGGCGTTGTAGTCCGTTCATATTTTGAAGAGGAGGTGTTCCATGAGGTTTGTGTCCGATTCCGTGGAGGTGGTGCAGTCAATCGTGTTTTTGTAGATGATGGTGAGCCCTCTGCTTGGTTTGTGGGTTCAGTCCTGGTGTATGATTTTGTAGGCAGGCAGAGTGGCTGCGGCAATGTCCATGTTGGATCCTGGGTTGAGTCATGTTTCGGTCAGGAAGAGAAGGTTGGTGTGTTGCTGTTGAGGAGGTCCCAGATTTCGGTGGAGTATTTCCAGAGGGATCGGATGTTGAGGAGCATGGCGCACAGTTGGTGCGGGGTGGTGGCATGCGTTGGTTGTTTGGAAGTGGTGGTGTCGGGATCTGATGTACAGAAGAAAGGTCCTGCAGTGGTGATGGGGAATGCATGGCAGCAGCTTGTTTCCTGGTGTGTGTTGTTAAGGTCACAGAGCATGACAAAGGGGTAGTGGCGGTGTTCCTTGGCCCCGGTGGCAGCTGTGGTGTTGCGTTGGATGGTCATGGGACCAGGGTTCCTGGTGCTGGGCGCGGTCCAGGCACAGATGGACACAGACTGGCTTGCCATTGGTGCGCCTTTGGCGAGCCAGCGAAGAAGTCGCACAGCGGCCTACATTAAGTAGGTCCTGGGGTGGGCAGGCCTTCTGTTGGCAGGAAGAACAGTGAGCTGGAAAACTCGGGAAGCGGCTGTGTCATTTGGTCAAAAGGCCTGCAACTGGATCAGGCTGGCACAAACAGGAACTGTAGGCCGCTGGAAAGTGGCAAGCTGGGTGTCCAGGTACCTACTGATGCGGTTGCTCTGCGGCTGGCATTAAGTAGGTCCTCAGGTGGCCGGGGCTGCAGCTGTCGAGAAGAACGGTGAGCTTCCAAAATCCCAGCCTAGAAAACCTGGGCAGTGGTGGTGTCACTTGGTCAAAAGGCGGAAACTGGATCAGGCTGGAACAAGCAGGAACTGGAGGCCACTGGCAAGTGTCAAGCTAGGTGTCTAGGTGCCTGAAACATCTTAGTATTTATTTACCTACCTAGCAACTTGTATACCACACAGTGGGGTACAGCATTGGAGTACCTTACAGAACAGCAGCCAATGGAGCAGATAAAGAGCATCATGTGAATGAGTATTATCTGTAACTGTACATGTTACTTACAACCAAGTATTACAGCACGCTTCTTCAGAATATACCATTTCCCATGCAACTCAATGTTTCAGTATCAGTCAACCTGAAACCAGTAATCTTATGTGAAACCTTCCTTCTGCTCCTACATTCATGTTCTATCTTTCAAATGACCTTGACCCTACCTATCTCGGGGGACACAATCCACTACCTCTTGGATGTCACTACCATGTATGTATTTATTGGGCTGCTTCATGTACTCCTCGTAACTGCTATAAAACCTCCTGCAACGCATCCATGTGTCATCAAGCAAATTTATTTCTTTGCTTCCACACACCTTACATACTTAGGCATAGTGACCATCTTGACGCATATATTAACATAAATACAAAGTTCTTGTCACCCACCTTAATGGAATAATGACCTCTGAAGAATCAAAGTCTAAGCTGGCATTGCATAGGATTGAACTTGTGAACTGCCAGTCACATACAAACATCAGCAGTGAGTCACGTGTTAAACAGGACCTTAATAAATAAGGGGTCATAATGATAAAGGCCACCGCTTTCTTAGCCAGACTTGCTTCTCAACCTTCAAGGTCATGGTTTGAACTGGTTCTTCCCAGTTTTTTGGAAAGTATGCTAAAACAACCAAAGGAGACAACAGGCCTTGTAATCCTATAGGCAGTATCAATGCTTTTTGCCTACGCTAGGCGGCGACAACAAAATAAAATGCTTTTTGCCAATTGGCTGATCTAAGATTGTGGCAAATAAAATAATAAAACTTTTGGTGTGCACATGGCTTTAAGTGGGCAGAGTCCTGTTGATGCTCAGCACCAGCAGTTCTCAAAAACAGGTGCTGAGACGGGCCCGTATCGGGCTCTCCATTTTTGCTTTCACCCTCAGAATGAAACATATATGACCTCGGCGAGACACTACTCTTCTCCAATCTCTAAAAGAGAGCAGCAGAAGGATACAAGTCAGTAAATAAAAGGATGATAAAGAGGGTAGGCTCCTGGGGAGGGACAAATGCAGAAAAAAAGAAAGAAAAGGAATGAAAGCCATCACATTAGAAGCAAGCAAATGAATTTGACAATAAATCCAAACAATGGGCTCGAAGCTCACTGTAAATTCTTGGTATATCCCATGATAGGTCTTTCACAACCAGACAGCTAAAAAGCTGTCTGGTAGGGGAGACCTTAAAAGAGATTTGCAACATGAGTTTGAACTAGTTTCAGATTACCGACATTCTGGTAAAAACAAAACTGAGGAAGGTTGTCTGTGTCATCAAACCCCTTTAGTTAAATCCACAATTCTTTGAAGACAGGTCAAATTGAAGAGGATGGGAGATCAGCATAAAAGTGTAAGCCTTCTGTGGCGTTGTAGATCTATTACGTCTTTTTACAGGTCTTATACAGCGATTGAAGGGCATAAAAAAGTGTGGGAATTGTGACCCTGATTACAATAGGGCGGGGTCAGAGAGGTAGGTAAAAAGAACAAAATATTCTTTAACTATTTTGGTGGCCTTTCACCTGCTGGTAACTGCAGATATAATACACACACCTTAAATGAAAAACAAATGCAAATTAAACTAATCTGAAGCAAATGAATTGTTTTGGTAGGAAGGATCAGTTGGTTAACATGATTACTTCACCAACCAAAAGGTTACTAACTTGAATCTTGGTTGGTGAATTGGGAATAGTGGCATGCACGTTTAGTGAAATGATGTCTCAGTGACAGAAAACACTGCATACATGTATAAAATTAGCCTAAAAGAACAAGTTACTTACCTTCGGTAACGATATATCTGTAAGAAACATTAGTTAGTTATAGATTCCTTACCTTAGAATTACCCCCAGGCGTCAGACTGGATCCGGAAAGTTTTTTTGTCAGCAGTACCTCTGCGCGTTGGAAGGTAGCGTCGGTCGGCTCCGCGTCCGTCGTGGTCGCCGAGATGACGTCGCAACAGCTACTTAGACGCCGCCCTCGCGCGCTGACGTCAGTTCTGTACACGACTTTCCGCGCCAGAAACGCAGAGCCATGCAAGACACTGACCACTGGTGCACAAAACTAGGGCCCTGAAAGGATAACCTTAACCCTAGAAATCAGTTTGCAGAACGGGGAGGATGGGTGGGGCGGTAAGGAATCTATAACTAACTAATGTTTCTTACAGATATATCGTTACCGAAGGTAAGTAACTTGTTCATCTGAAAGAAACGCGTTAGTTATAGATTCCTTACCTTAGAATAGATACCCCAGCAATACCAACCCCGGAGGTGGGTCTGCGAACCAACATCACACCAGCAGGTCCTGGAGAACAGAACGGCCAAAGAAGCCGTCTCTCCGGACCTGGATGTCCAGACAGTAGTGTTTCGTAAACATGTGCAGTGATGCCCACGTAGCTGCCTGACAGATGTCATTCAGAGGAACTCCTCGCCCCAAAGCAGTAGTGGCTGCCGTCGCCCTGGTGGAAGGGGCGCGCAGCCCACTGGAGGCTCCTTTTTAGCCAGAGAATAGCATGCCTTAATACACAAAACGACCCATCGGGAAATGGTTCGCTTGTGTACGGGCCAACCTTTTTTGGCGCCCACGTAGCCAACAAAGAGTTGGTCATCCACCCGGAACTGTTTTGTGCGATCCAGATAGAAAGAAAGCGCACGTTTTGGGTCCAGACGGTGGAGCCTCTCCTCCTCTTTCGAAGGATGCTGAGGCGGAAAGAAGGTGGGCAAAGTGATGGTCTGCCCGATGTGAAAGGCAGTGACAACCTTGGGAAGGAAGGAGGGACGAGTCCTGAGAACCACCTTGTCCGGATGGACCGACAGAAAAGGAGGTTTGGAGGAAAGGGCCTGGAGCTCACTCACTCTCCTGGCAGAGGTGATGGCTACCAGGAAAGCAGTCTTTAGCGTCAGAAGCCTCAAAGGACAGTTGTGAAGCGGCTCAAAGGGAGCACAAATTAAAAAGGTCAATACTAGATTCAAGTCCCACTGAGGCATAACAAAGGGAATAGGAGGAAAGAGATGAGTTATGCCTTTCAAGAAACGATTAACAACCGGGGACTTGAAAAGAGAGGGCTGATCTGGAAGCCAAAGGAAGGCAGAGATGGCCGAAAGATAGCACATATAGATAGTGCCCAGAGCAGAGCCCTGCTGGGCTAAAGAAAGAAGAAACGAGAACCTCAGAAAGGGGATCCACAGCCTTTGTTGTGCACCATGCCACAAACTTGTTCCACTGGCTCTCCCCACTGTCGAAAGAGACCTTGCACCACATCCGAATGAAGATGTCATTCGTGATCCATCATGCACCTGCGGCTGAGTTCGTCCGCCCTGGCGTTCAGGGAACCTGCCAGGTGTTGAACCACCAGGGATATGCCCTGATGTTCCAGCCATCTCCAGAGGCGGAGGGCCTCCTGACATAGGGTCCACGACCCTACCCTGTCCTGCTTCTTGCAGTACCACATGGCGGTGGTGTTGTCCGTGAACACCTGCACTACTCTTCCCCGGACAGAGGGAAGGAATGCTTTGAGTGCAAGACAAATCGCCTGGAGCTCCAGAAGGTGGATATGGAGCCCGGACTCCGCCGGAGACCCGAGTCCCCTGATCTCCGCCTCTCCTATGTGGCCGCCCCATCCCAGAAGGGATGCGTCCGTCACCACTGTGTGGTCTGGTTGGGGAAGGGAGAGGGATCTGCCGTTGACCCAATACAGGTTCGTGAGCCCCACTGCAATTGATGTGCAGTGCCCTCCGGGATCTGGAAGCAATCGGACAGAGTCCCCTGATGCTGCGCCCACTGGAACTTCAGGTCCCACAACAGAGCCCGCATATGCCACCTGGAATGATCGACCAGCAGGATGCAGGAGGCCATGAGGCCCAGCAGCCTAAGGGTCATCCTGACTGAAACCCGGGACAGAGGCAGAAAGATCGGAATCATAGCCCGAATATCCCGGACTCGCTGTTCGGGAGGATAAACCCGAAACCGCACCATGTCCAGAACCGCTCCGATGAAGAGGAGCTTCTGAGAGGGGATCAGGTGTGACTTCGGCACATTGATGGAGAACCCCAGCGAATGCAGGAGGTCGGCCGTAGTCTGGAGGTGGGAGACGACAGCCGGGGGCGAGCCCGCCTTCAACAGCCAGTCGTCGAGATAGGGGAAGACTGGAACCCCTGATCTGCGCAGATGAGCTGCGACCACCGCCATCACTTTCGTGAATACCCGAGGGGCGCTGGTAAGGCCAAAGGGGAGCACGGTAAACTGAAAGTGCTCGTGGCCTAGCGTGAACCGCAGGTAACGCCGGTGTGCTGGCAGGACGGGGATGTGAAAGTAAGCGTCCTGCAAGTCCAACGCTAACAACCAGTCTTCAGGGTCGAGGGCAGACAAGACCTGAGCGAGCGTCAACATCTTGAACTTCTCCTTCCGGAGGAAGTGGTTGACGTCCCTGAGATCCAAGATAGGACGCAGGCCCTTGTCCTTCTTGGGTACCAGAAAGTAGTGGGAGTAACAACCACGACCTACTTCTGGGGCAGGAACGAGCTCGATGGCTCCCTTGGCCAAGAGAGCCGTAACTTCCTGTTGGAGAAGGCCCAGGTGATCCTCCGACATGCGGTGGTATTGAGGTGGCATGGCTGGAGGGGTAGCCTCGAAGGGGAGGGAGTAGCCCCTTCGGACTATTTGCAAAACCCACCTGTCCGACGTGATGGTGCGCCAGTGGGGGAGGTGATGGTGTATCCTGCCGCCCACTGGCGTTTGATGGGCCTGAAAAGTCGGACTAGGAAGGTTTGGAGGCTGCTGCAGAGGGGGGGTTGGTGGACTGGCCCGCTCGCTGGCCCCCTGAACCACGGCGTTGGTTCCCACGTCCCCGCGAAGGTTGGGTAACTTGCTGCGGCCTGTGGCTCTGGGCGGGACGTAGTGGGGCACCCCTTCCGTAGCCACGAAAGGGGCGAAAAGCAGACTGCGCTGGGCGGCTGGAGAGGCCCAAGGACTTGGCCGTAGCCCGTGAGTCCTTGAAACGCTCTAGAGCGTTTGTCCGCTTTGTCGCCAAAAAGGCGACTGCCATCAAAATGCATGTCCATCAAGGTGTTCTGGACATCCCTCGAAAAGCCAGTCGATCTCATCCAGGCGTAGCGACGAAGGGCTACTGACGTTGAAATTGTCCTGCCCAGAGAGTCGGCGGTATCCAGCCCACAACGGATGGTAAACTTCGCCGCATCCCTCCCGGCGAAACAGCCTGGGAGAGCACTGTCCGGGCCTCTTCCGGACACTGAGGCAGCACTTGCGCAACCAAGTCCCACACAGAGTGGGAATAACGGCCCAAGAGACATGCAGTGTTTACCGACCGCAGTCCTAAGCTGGCGGAAGAGAAAATCTTCTTCCCAAGATGGTCCAGCTTCTTGGATTCCCTTTCCGGGGGAGCGGTAGGGAATGTGCTCTTGGAAGTGGAGGCTTGGACCACCAAGCTCTCCGGGGTGGGGTGTTGGGAGAAGAAAGTGGGGTAGCCCGGAGCCGGGCGGTGGCGTCGGGCAATCATCCTATCCACGGGAGCCCCCGTGTTGGGCCTGGACCACGTGCCCAAAAGGACGTCGGTAAGGGTCTCATTAAACGGCAGCAGGGGCTCCGAAGAGCACGCAGCCAGTTGAAGCACCTCTGTCAGGAGGTTAGTCCTGACCGCCACCGTAGGAAGGTTGAGGGCCTCGGCCGTCCTACGCAACACCACTGCATATGATGCTCCCTCCTCCGTAGCCACGGTAGACTACATGCCAAGGTTAGGGGAAGTATCAAGACCACTGGTATCCCCCAGTTCCTCTCTCCAGTCCTGGTCAGATCTTAGCTGATCAGTTAAAGGGTCACCTGACCCCTCCCAGTCCTCCTCCTCATCCTCAGGTTGCCAATCTGGCTGAAAAGGGACCCCAGGAGTGAACAGGGGCACAAAAACCCCACTCGGCGCCGGATCCGGCGTCGGGCGACGCCGGTCCGGCTCAGGGTCCACCTCGGGATGGAGGCCGGGGACACGACCGGCGTTGGTTGCGGTGCCGGATCCAGGCCTGGATCCACTGGGGGCCTGCGGTGCCGTCGCGGGAGCCGACGGCGGAGAAGGCCTAGGCCCCCAACCGAGTCCTCGGGGCCCGAAGGCGCACCGGCGGGTTCGGGTCGCCCGAAGATGACATGCATCGCCTCGTAAAATTTACGAAGTTGGGCGGGAGTCGCTCCGGGTCCTGGGAAGGGGGGGAAACCCGTAGCCGACTCTGCGGGCTACGCACGCGGAGCCGCGGGAGGGATACCACCCGCATCCCTCGTCGGGTCAGCCGACCGACGGGGAGAAGTCAAAGAGCGACGCTGCTTCTTCGACTTCTTTTTGTGCTTCGACTTACCCCACCCCGAGTGCGAAGACTTCGATGACTTGAACGCGTGGTGATGGCTCCGCGACCGGTCCCTCGACCTCCCTCGCGACCGGGACCTCGAACGGCGCAGAGCCGACTGCCGGCGCTCAAGCAGCTTTCGGGACTGCTCCCGCAAAGCCTTCGGAGCCATCGACCGGCAGTCAGAGCACGACTTGGGGTCTTGGTCGCGCTCCAGGCAAAAGAGGCACACGCGATGCGGATCCGTAACCGACATCAGTCGGTTACAGGAACTGCAGGCCTTGAAGCCGGGCATCCCTTGTGCACCAGGAGTCGTAGACTCAAAAATGATGTCGACAAAAGTCGCTCAAAAAAGTCAGTCAAAAAGCGACTGGAGGTACCGCTCTCTCCGGATCTGCGCTGGCTGGCGCGGAAAAAGAAAGAACTGACGTCAGCGCGCGAGGGCGGCATCTAAGTAGCTGCTGCGACGTCATCTCGGCGACCACGACGCCAACGACGGACGCGGAGCCGACCGATGCCACCTTCCGACGCGCAGAGGTACTGCTGACGAAAAAACTTTCCGGATCCAGTCTGACGCCTGGGGGTAATTCTAAGGTAAGGAATCTATAACCAACGTGTTTCAGATACTTTATTACAAACAGATAAAAGATAGCCTGCTGCAGTTTAAAATCGTTTTACAAGCACTTTAAAAGAGTTTGCCATAAAATGTGCAAAACGATTTAGTATTTAATGTGTACACTTCTTTCAAAAGTTATTATTTTTAACAATACACCATCAGATTGCACCTAATCTTTATGTAGGTTTCAGTTAAAAGGATGCATTTCAGAACTGCTAGCACCCTTACAGTACCCCTCAAAAAGAGTACCTCTCTTTGCTGCTTCAAATGATTCTTTTAATTAAAGCCTAGAGTGGTTCCCAAGTAGTCTTTATATTATCTGATTCACCATTTGTATACATTTACATTTCTTACAGGTAGAGGGCACCGTGAAGAGTGGCTTTCTTCATCTTTAGCTGTCTGTCCCTTCACTCAATTAACAGTACAGGAGACTCCCCTCCTTTCCTTTCAGCATGAGGAATAGCAAGCTTGAAATTTACCAAATAGTAATGGTTGATTTTTTAATTTAAAAAAAACATAAAAGTATACCACCTGTATTAACAAAATTAAAAAAGCTCCAACATCGTCATTCCAAAAAGATCCCGCCCACTTTGACCTCTGCTCATTCACAACTAGAAAAACAAGTCACTTACCTTCGGTAACACCTTATCTGGTAGAGACTATCTAGCTGCATATTTCTTACCTTACAATAATCCCCAGCTGTCAGATTGGATCTGGACGTTTTTTAGCAGTACCCCTGCGTGCCGGTTGGCGACATCCTTCCTGGAAGTGACATGCATGTTACCTATATAGGCGCCATCCCAGAGCGCTGTCAGTTCTTTCCTTTCCACGCCAGATAGCGCTGATTTGGTCAGAGCAACCCTCAGTCGATTTTTTGACTGGCTATTTTCTTGACTTTTTGTTGACACTTTTTTGAGTGATTTTCTTTCCTGGTGACAGGATGTCCCCTAAGAAACTGGCTTGTTTCAAACCATGTGGTGCCTGTCATAGGCAGATGTCTGTGACAGACCTGCACTTATGGTGTTGGGAGAGGTACCATGGCTCCAAGACCTGCGAGGACTGCTGCGCCATGCACCCAGGTACTGAGGGAGCAATCCCTCAAGGTCCTCGCTGCCCGATGCCGGTCGACTCCACAACGCTTAAGATCTTGGTGACACGGAAGGTCACAGAACTAGTCATCTGTGGGCGGAAATGGGGCACATGCCTTTTTTAATATATATTTTATTTTCCATGCGGCTTGGCAAGTGGAGTCAAGAGTACAGACAGTACTGCTTAACAGAAATATGAACCAATCTCCAAGTGGCTACCTTAAAGACGCAGTAGCCCTTCCCCTAAAGCCTTAGGCTTATCAGTAATAGTTCTATTCACTTTTGCATGACAGGCAAAAATGCAAGAAACTATCCACCTAGCTATGATCTGTTTAGAACAGGCTAAACCAGTCTTAGCATCACCATAATTGACAAAGAAGTGTTTAACCCACCAGAAATCTTTAGTGTTCTCCAAATAATAATGTTATGCCCTTTTAACATCAAGAATATGCAAAGGCTTCTTTGCTGCGGGACATTGGATTTCGGAAAAAAGTAGTCAAAGAAACAATCTGATTTATGTGGAAATCTGGAAAAAACCTTTTGGCGAACATAACGGTTGAGTTCCTGCTTACTTTATGATAATGAAAATATGTATATGGTTCATTAATATAACATAAAGAGCTTTAAGCTCACTCGCCCTTCTGACAGAAGTAACTGTCATTACAAACACCACGTTCCACAAAATACGCAGGTAATCAGAAGTGTGCATTGACTCAAATGTTAGTTCCATCAACTTGGAGAGAACTACATCCAATTCCCAAGGAGGAGGTCTTCTGAAAGACAGAAACAATTTAAGACCTTCCAGAAAAATCTTTAAAAGCAAGGATTAATCAGCTAAAAGGGAAGCCTTAGATGGAGATTTCCAATATGCAGTTAATGCAACCAGATGAACTCTAGAAGAAAAATGTAAACCATACTTTGCCAAATAAAGAAAATAAGGCAGTACCATCTGTTCTTGGCATGTTCTTGGGTCTGCTTGTCTGTTGATACATCATATACAGAACCTCTTTCATTTGAACGCATATGACAACCTTATAGGAGGGTGTTTTGCTTCTCTCAGAATGGACAAGTAATCACCACGCAACTACAAGTGCCCTTACCATAGGACCTAAAGAGCTACATAGTTAATACATTGTCCATGTGAAGCAGAAGGTCGGCCTGTCTCCTGGCCAGAAAGATTTCAGACCAAGATGTTCTGCTCTCAGCTCCAACATGTTGATGAGGTATTCCTTCTCCATTGAAGACCTAGAAGGAAATTGTTTGTGTTGGAGCTAGTTAACTTCTTGACATTGAGCTGAAGACCTAGTTAAAAAAGTAGTTCTACTTAAGATCCAAAGCAGTCTGGGGGCGAGAAGAGGCTTTGATCCAACATGTAGGTACACATAAATAAATACAATTTTGTTGTAGTATGCTGGCACTACTGTCACAACTTTTGCAAAAGCTCTGGCAGCTGACTTCAATCCAAAAGGAGTATGTTGCATTGATGACAACTTTTTCCCACCGTGGATCTGTGCGGATAAGGGTAGAAAATAAGCACCCTGAATATCCAAAGCACACATCCAGTCGCCTTGCTGAAGGTGTGATAAAATCTGAGGAGCCAGAAGCCAGCATTTGACTCTCTTCACCCATTTTGTTTGCTTTTTGAAATCCAAAACAGGATGGAAATCATGTTTGGGATCATTCTTCTTCATTAGGAAACTGCATAAATAGACTGCTTTGTTCCATTGATGTCTTGCATGGCTTTATCAAAGTTCACTGAGGTCTCCTGAACCAGCTAGTCTTGCTTTGCAAGATCAAAGCCTTTGGTCGAATCTGAGGAGTTAGAACTAGAAAATCGGATATTGTACCCGTTATGCACATGCACAATATATAGCATCCAGTTCTTTTATGATATCCTGCCATGCCGAGAGAAGTTGGATATACTCCTACCCATCAGGATTCTCATAGGTGGTGGCAGAATGATGGAGGCATCATTTTGTTGGGTTATTCCATGAGGCAACAGAGGGTTTTCGATCACTACCTCTTTCGCATCAAGACTTATCTCAAAGAACTGCTGCTCCTGCTGTTTTTGCTCCAGCGTTTTCCTTTTCCAGAAAGATATAAGAGTGTGTGGTTTACCCATGTTGATGGATCTAAACTGAATGAGAGGACATTCCTTTCGCTTTCCAAACCCACACACTTCAAGGTCTCAACCTATAATTTCAGTTTCTGGATCTCTTCATCTACCCAAGATGTTAAAAGAGAAGACCAATTAAACAGTAACTCCGGCATCTTTTGGTGTCAAAGATGTCAATCTGAACTAAGACAAATACCTGATAGACAAAAATCTGCAGTAGCTAGGTTTGCAAATGTCCCATGGTACACTAACAGGACTGTCCGATGTTAACATCCCTTCTTTGACTACTTCCATGAAGCCTTCCCTTTTGTCTCTGGGGAGATATTGAATGAACTGAGTCCCAAAGAAAAGAGTCACGGCGGCTTAAGGAAGCTAACGACCGGGCTACTTTAAAGATGCTTCCATACCCCTGGCAAATCTTCTTCTTGATAGCATCTCCTTTTCTTCTCAGGGAGAATCAGAGAGGTCGAGGCAGCTGAATTATATTATGTTTTTGTCACCACAGCCACTACAGAATAAGCTGGTGCCAACTCTTTCAGAAACCTATGATCAAAATCAGCAGTTCTGAATTACTTCTCCAGATGGCCCTTCACTGCCCAAATAGAAAAAGGATTTGTGAAGGTATTCAACATGGGTTCCAAAAGACCAGTGACCAGCGACCAATGGAATAATTGGACGAAAATTTGGTTTTGTCGGGATGGACTCGAAAATGATGGGTGTGTTTATTTCTGGAGTGGTGGTTTGAGGATCACATTTCTTTGCAGTTCTGTTTAGAGCTCATGGAATGTGACAAGACCATTGACCATCAAAAAAAAGAGTACAGAATCTCAGAAACCAGATGAACAGAATATACAGCCTGAATCCAGAGGCGAAGATGTGTTGTCTTCTCCATCGAGAGACTGCTCCAGCTCCTCTTCCCAACATCTATTGCAAGAATGACTTGATAGTGGCCTTTCACTGGACCCTCACCAATAGTCATCCCCAAGCCAGACATCCTCTTTGGGGGAGGGGCCCTGAAGAACAGGCCCTGAAGCCTGTGTAGAAAGCTGCAAAGGGGGTTGGACTCAATGCGGAGAAGCTGGCGCTGCAGGAGGACGGGACTGATCATCATCAACCTGATAAGAGTGAGACCACGCCTGTGGTTCCTTTGAAAAGGAGATGGTGGTCTTCTGAATGGATGGTGACAGTTCCCTCTGAAAAAAGAGACTCAGAAGCAGGCTTCAGCATGTCGAAGATCACTCAACATCAACAGGTGTCTTGACGTCTACCCAGATATCTTGGAGCCTATCGATGTCAGAATGTGCATACCGCAGATTTGATTTTCTGCTCCGCAATGTTGATATGACCCTTGACATTAGGGGCCTGGATGTTTGTATCTGTATTTATTGAGCGCAAATTCACCAAAGCTTCTTGGCGCTGAGGGATATGAAGGAGAAATGATAAGAGAACACAGGTGCAACACTCAAACCAACAGGTTAAAAAAGTTTTTTTTTAAATAAAAAAATGTTTTGAGAAAATGAGCAGGGCTGAGAGGGAGCTGTGCTCACAAGACAGTTTGGTCCACTCTCTGACTACGATCCCAGAAAAGGATTTGTCGCCAAACTTTTTAGACTGAGTATTGGGAATAATCAGCAGAAAAGGTCATGGCACTTGAGGGGCCTTTTTGGAGTATAGATAATTAATTTGGAAAGTAAGTACTGCAGCGCCATGGATTACTTGATGTAAGTAACCATTGTCTTTAAGATAAATATTTTTAAGTGTGTCTATTGCAGATGTTTAACAATGGGCAAGATGTGATACCAACGGACAGGTGAGGGGGAGTACTGATAATGGGATTAGTGGCCATGTTTTGGAATAGCTGCAGGGCTTCACTAGTTTATCTGGGAGCCACTACTAGCATGCTTTTCAGTAGTTCTGGCAAGACTGAACCAGTGCCAGAGCTATATGCATTTAATGGCTGTTGTTGATGTAGGGCAAAACTTTTCTTAGCAATTTTAGCCTCTACTTGCTCCTGGCAACTATCTTGGACACCTGATATTCTAAAAACGTGTTCTAATCAACATAAAGCACAAGTTACTAACTTGTGTAACGATATATCTGTAAGAGACAGTAGTTAGTGACAGATTCCTTACCTTAGAATATCCCCAGGCGTCAGGCTGGATCCGGAAAGTTTTTTGCGTAGCAGTACCCTTGCGCGTCGGTAGGCGGCGTCGCGCGGCTCCGCGTCCGTCGTCGGCGTCGTGATCGCCGGGATGACGTCGCGGGCAGTACTTAGGCGCCGCCCTGCGCGCTGACGTCAGTTCTGTACACGACTTTCCGCGCCAGGAACGCAGAGCCATGCAAGAAGCTGACATAGGTGTCTGAAAAATACTAGGGCCCTGAAAGGGATGTCCTTAACCCTAGAAATCAGTTCGCAGAACGGGAGGATGGGTGGGCGGTAGGAATCTGTCACTAACTACTGTCTCTTACAGATATATCGTTACACAAGTTAGTAACTTGTGCATCTGAAAGAGACACGTTAGTGACAGATTCCTTACCTTAGAATAGATACCCCAGCAATACCAACCCCGGTGGTGGGTCTGCGAACAAAGATCAGACAAGGAAGTCCTGGAGGACAGAACGGCCAAAGAAGCCGTCCCTCCGGACCTGACTGTCAAGGCAGTAATGCTTTGTAAACGTGTGCAGCGAGGCCCACGTAGCTGCCTGACAGATAACCGGCAGCGGAACACCGCGGCCCAAGGCCGTGGTAGCAGCCGTTGCCCTGGTGGAATGGGCACGCAGCCCAACAGGAGGTTCCTTTTAGCCAAAGAATAGCAGGTCTTGATGCACAAGGTAACCCAGCGGGAGATGGTCCTCTTGTGCACCGCCCGACCTTTTTGGCGCCCACGTAGCCAACAAAGAGCTGGTCATCCACCCGGAAGTGTTTTGTGCGGTCAATATAGAAAGAGAGCGCGCGTTTTGGGTCCAGACGGTGGAGCCTCTCTTCCTCTCTGGAAGGATGCGGAGGCGGAAAGAAGGTGGGCAAAGTGATGGTCTGCCCAATGTGGAAAGCAGTAACCACCTTTGGCAAGAAGGACGGACGCGTCCGAAGAACAACCTTGTCTGGATGAACAGACAGAAAGGGAGGTTTGCAAGATAGAGCCTGGAGCTCACTCACCCGCCGAGCGGAGGTGATGGCCACCAGAAAGGCTGTCTTCAGAGTCAGAAGACGAAGAGGACAGTTATGTAGAGGCTCAAAGGGAGCGCACATTAAAAAGGTAAGAACCAAGTTCAAGTCCCACTGAGGCATCACAAACGGAACAGGAGGGAAGAGGTGAGTAATGCCTTTAAGAACCTGTTAACAACAGGGGACTTGAAAAGGGAGGGCTGATCAGGGAGCCTGAGGAAGGCCGAGATAGCACAAAGATAACCCTTGATGGTACCCAGGGCAGAACCCTGTTGGGCCAGAGAGAGAAGGAACAGAAGGACCTCAGAAAGAGGGGCAGAAAGGGGATTCACAGCCTTTGCTGTGCACCATGCCACAAATTTGTTCCACCTGCAGGCGTATACCACCTTAGTGGAGGGACGCCTGGCTGCCAGAATCACATCACAAACTTCGGGAGGCAAGTCGAAAGGAATCAACTGCCGCCGCTCAATCTCCACGCAAGCAGGTGTAGACTGGACAGGTTCGGTGGAGGACCGTCCCCTGCTGCTGCGACAGAAAATCCTCCCGAAGAGGCAGACGGATCGGGGGATCTACGCTCATATTGAGTAGCTCGGGATACCAAACTCTTCGAGCCCAGTCCGGAGCCACAAGAATGACTTGGGCCCGGTCGTGCCGAATCTTTTTCAACACTCTGGGTAGAAGTGGTATAGGCGGAAAGGCGTACAATAGACCGCAACTCCACTCGTGACGAAAAGCGTCGCCGAGCGAGTGCCGCCTTGGAAATTCCAACGCGCAGAACTGATGACATTGCGCGTTCTCTTCGGTGGCGAATAGATCTAACCAAGGCTCTCCCCACTGTAGAAAGAGTCCTTGCGCCACTTCCGAGTGAAGACGCCATTCGTGATCCATCATGCACCTGCGGCTGAGTTCGTCCGCCCTGGCGTTCAGGGAACCTGCCAGGTGTTGAACCACCAGGAACATGCCCTGATGTTCCAGCCATGTCCAGAGGCGCAGAGCCTCCTGACAAAGGGTCCACGACCCCACCCCGCCTTGTTTGTTGCAGTACCACATGGCGGTGGTGTTGTCTGTGAACACCTGCACTACCTTCCCTTTGACAGAGGGAAGGAATGCCTTGAGTGCAAGTCGGATCACCCGGAGCTCCAGAAGGTTGATATGGAGCCGGGACTCCGCCGGAGACCAGAGGCCTCTGATCTCCGCCTCTCCCATGTGACCGCCCCATCCCAGAAGGGACGCGTCCGTCACAACTGTGTGCTCTGGCTGGGGAAGGGAGAGGGATCTGCCCATGACCCATTGCCGGTTCGAGAGCCACCACTGCAACTGTTTTGCAGTCCCCTCCGAGATCTGGACGTGATCGGACAGGTCGCCCTGGTGCTGCGCCCACTGGAACTTCAGGTCCCACTGCAGAGCCCGCATATGCCATCTGGCATGAGTGACCAGCAGGATGCAGGAGGCCATGAGGCCCAGCAGCCTCAGGGTCATCCGTACCGAAACCCAGGATAAAGGCTGAAAGATCGGAATCATAGCCTGAATATCCCGGACTCGCCGTTCGGGAGGATAGGCCCGAAACTGCGTCGTGTCCAGAACTGCTCCGATGAAAAGGAGCTGTGGAGAAGGAATCAGATGCGACTTTGGCACATTGATGGAGAACCCCAGCGAGTGCAGGAGTTCGGCCGTAGTCTGGAGGTGGGAGACGACTGCCTGGGACGAGCCCGCCTTCAGCAGCCAGTCGTCGAGGTAGGGGAAGACTGAAACCCCTGCCCGGCGCAGATGAGCTGCGACCACCGCCATCACTTTCGTGAACACCCGAGGGGCACTGGTAAGGCCAAAGGGGAGCACGGTGAACTGAAAATGCTCGAGGCCTACCGTGGAACCGAAGGGAACGCCGGTGGGCCGGCAGGACGGGGATGTGGAAATAGGCGTCCTGCAAGTCCAACGCTACCAACCAGTCTCCGGGGTCGAGGGCAGTCAAGACCTGAGCTAGGGTGAGCATCTTGAACTTCTCCTTCCGGAGGAAGCGATTGACGTTCCGGAGGTCCAAGATAGGACGCATGTCCTCCTTGTCCTTTTTGGGCACCAGAAAGTAGTGGGAGTAGCAACCACGCCCTACTTCTGGGGTCGGAACATGCTCGATGGCCCTCTTGGCCAAGAGGGCCGTGACTTCCTTCTGTAGAAGCACCAAGTGATCCCCTGACATGCGGTGGAATTGAGGTGGCATGGCTGGGGGTGGTCTCGAAGGGGAGGGAGTAGCCCTTCGGACAATGTCCAAGACCCACTTGTCCGAGGTGATGGGACGCCAGAGGTGAAGGTGATGGCGGACCCTGCCCTCGACTGGCGTGCTGTGCACCTGAAAGGAGGGACTAGGAGGGCTTGGAGGCCGCGGACGGGTTGGAGGTGGTGGCCTGACCCGCACGCTGGTTGCCCGAACCGCCACGGCGGTATCCACGTCCTCGGCCACGCGAAGGCGCTTGCTGCGCGGGCCGTTGGCCGGGCTGTGGACGTGACTGGGCGCCCCTTCCGTGGCCACGAAAGGGGCGAAAAGCAGACGTTTGCGGAGGGCGCACAACAGCAAGGCCCAGGGACTTAGCAGTAGCCCGTGAGTCCTTGAAACGCTCCAGCGCATGGTCTGCCTTCGAACCAAAAAGACCGACTCCATCAAAGGGCATGTCCATGAGAGTATTCTGGACATCCCCTGAAAAACCAGTGGTTATCAGCCAGGCGTGGCGACGCAGCGCCACCGTCGTTGCAAGCGATCTGCCCAGCGAGTCGGCGGTATCAAGGCCACAGCGGATGGTATATTTAGCCGCATCACGCCCTTCCGCAATAGCGCGGGTAAGCAGTGTCTGGACCTCCTCAGAACACTGCGGCAAAACATCAGCCACCGAATCCCACAGGGAGTGGGTGTATCGGCCCAAGAGGCAAGCGGTATTAACAGACCGCAAGCCAGCACTGGAGGAAGAGAAAGCCTTCTTCCCAAAGTGATCCAGGCGCTTGGATTCCCTATCCGGAGGGGCGGTAGGGAAGGCTGTTTGGGAGGCAGAGGCTTGGACAACCAAGCTCTCAGGGGTGGGGTGTTGGGAGAGAAACAGGGGTCGCCCGGAGCCGGGCGATGGCGTCGGGCCACGTTCCTATCCACAGGAGCCCCTGTGGTGGGTTTGGACCAGGCACCCAAAAGAACGTCAGTGAGTGCATCGTTGAACGGCAGCACAGGCTCCGAAGAGGAGGCCGCCGGCTGAAGCACTTCAGTCAGGAGGTTAGTCCTGACGGCCACTGTAGGCAACTGGAGATTTAAGGCTCCAGCAGCTCTCACGCAACACCGTTGCAAAATTAGCCCCCTCCTCCGTTGCCACGGGAGGAGACAGCATGCCAGAGTCGGGGAGGTATCCAGCCCACTGGCATCCCCAAGTTCCTCAACCCAGTCCGGGTCAAACTCGCACTGTTGTGTGAGAGGGTCGTCAGACCCCTCCCAGCTCTCCTGGTCCTCCTCAGGTTGAAAAGATGGAGGAGGAGGGACATAAGGGACCCAAGGTCTCATCGGCGCCGGAACCGGCGCCGGGCGACGCCGGTCCGGCTCCATGTCCGGACCCGGGAGAACCGGGGAACGACGCCGCCCGGAGCCCCGGACGGCGTCGGAAACGGCACCGGGGACATCGGCGTCGGCGGAGGCGTGGTTAGGTCAACCGGTGTCGATGGGGGTTGCGGCACCACCGGAACCGGGGTCGAGGCCGGGGCTGGAGCCGAGGCCGGGACGAAGGCTGGTGGGACAGGCGACGCCGGGACCGGAGTCGACGGCGACGCCGGAGCAACCCCACTCAGGGCCCGCGGGGCCCGAAGGCGCACCGGAGGGACCTTGAGGCCCGAAGAGGCGGGCCATGGCCGACAGGAATTTCTAGAGTTCGGCCGGAGTTGCCCCCGAACCCGGGTAGGACGGGTAATGCGGGGGCAACTCGACAGGCACGTCCGGGGCCGCGGGGACGGTGCCGACAGGGACCTCAGCCGAGTCGCGCGACCGGCGAGGCGAAGTCTTAGAGCGATGACGCCGCTTAGACTTCTTGTGCTTCGACTTACCGGAGGAGCGCGAAGACTTGGATTCCGACGAACGGCGGGGACTCCGCGTCCGGCCCTCGACCTCTCCCGGGACCGGGGCTTGGTGCGGCGCGGAGCCGACTGCCGGACTTCAAGGAGCTTTCGAGACCGCTCTCGCAAAGCCTTCGGATGAAGTTTCCGGCAGTCAGGGCACGACTTCGTGTCGTGGTCTCGGCCGAGACAGAAGAGACACTCGAGGTGGGGGTCCGTGATGGACATCATACGACCACATTCCTCGCAGGGCTTAAAGCCGGGCATCCCTACGACACCTTAGGAGTCGTGAAGACTCGTTGAAGAAAACAGTGAAAAATTTCACAAAAAAGATAGTCAAAAAGTGACTAGGGCACTGCTCTTCCCGGATCTGCGCTTACTGGCGCGGAAAAGAAGAACTGACGTCAGCGCGCAGGGGCGGCGCCTAAGTACTGCCCGCGACGTCATCCCGGCGATCACGACGCCGACGACGGACGCGGAGCCGCACGACGCCGCCTACCGACGCGCAAGGGTACTGCTACGCAAAAAACTTTCCGGATCCAGCCTGACGCCTGGGGATATTCTAAGGTAAGGAATCTGTCACTAACGTGTCTCTTTCAGATTTCCCAAATTAAGTAAGACTTTAGTGGGCTCTGAACATGGGCCCCACATTTCGGGCTAGAAGAAAGGGTGCAATTTAAGTGCATCATTTCGGGTAATCAGTAGTGCAGTTTTTGAAGGGTTAGAATTTCTGAAAATTTGTAGCCTTCAATGGAGCACTCTAGCCAGAATAGAGGCTAAATCAAAATAGCCTAGTGCTGAAGCTATTTTAAAACATTTTGATTGGTGAAGTTTAAAGATTAATTGCGTACCACCAGCTTATATGTATAAATTTGCACCCATGGTATGTAAATGTTTTGCTAGTGAGACCAAATGGATGTTAAAAAGCAGCAGCGATAATATAGAACTCTATGGTGGTATAAATGCAGTGGTTGAAGGGGTTCAGGAATGCCGGTGAAGACAATCTGCTGGCAATTCACCTTCAGAAGTGGCAGAAGTGGTCTCCTAGGAAGAAGAGAGGGTGGAACGGTGGCCTCTTCCCTGTGAAGCAGAAGTGGGCACTGTAGGCGAAACAGCGTC
This sequence comes from Calotriton arnoldi, assembly GCA_963921515.1. NCBI lineage: Eukaryota > Metazoa > Chordata > Amphibia > Caudata > Salamandridae > Calotriton > Calotriton arnoldi. The sequence goes on along the minus strand of CAWUFW010000013.1, from coordinate 5,444,097 downwards.
ATATTTTCCTGAGGCAAACCCCTTTCTTTTCTCGTAGCCTCCTATAGGACTTTAACAAACCCCACAGTCCTTGATGGAGTGAGTTAGGACAGACCACCCACACATAGTGATCACCATTCCTCCATCTTCCTAACACAGGATGGGCATTTAAATAAAAGAACCAGCATAATGGTCAAAAAGAACTGGAGGTGAAATACCTCCAAAGAAAGTCTTGAAGAAAAACAAAATGGTTACTTACCAGTAGAAGTAGCTTTGCAGCTTGATGAGTTTTCTGGATTCAGATGCTGTGCATTATTTCGCCATCTAGTGGTTTGGACCAGAATTGTCTTTTTGTGTGTCTTTTTTGGGAGCTGTAAAGCCTTTCCCCTGTGTGACGTCAGACGGCACCCTGGATGTTCCTGTGCATAGTCACCATCTTCAGATTCTTTTTTTCTTTCTTTTCTGGTATGCTTTCTCTTTGTTCCTATATCTTCCCCCACCTGTTTGCATTATCTGCCATTTCCGAGGAGGTGGGTGGGTCTCATGTGAATCCAGCAAAATTCTTCAAGCTGCAAAACTACTCCTACTTGTAAGTAACCATTTCCTTTTGCAGCATCAATCCTTCTCTGGATTCACATGCTGTGCATTAGATTACAAAGTGGTATCCCTTCCCAAGGGTTGGTTGGTATGAAATGAGGAAGGGTTAGCAAACAGGTGTTGTAGTACATTTTGTCCCACCTGTGCTTCCTTGTTCATTTGAATATCCACACAATAATATCTTGCGAATGTGTGTTGGGATGCCCATGTTCCTGCTGCACAGATTGCATCCATTGGTACGTTTTCTAGGAACGTCAGTGTTGCGCCCTTCTTCCGTGTTGAATGGGCTCTAGGGTGCGCGGGCAGTGTTATTCCTGCCCTAGAATAGCAAGTCTGTATTGCTTCTACAATTCACCTTGAGATTGTCCATTTGGTTACTGGGGAGCCTTTGGTTGCCTTGGCCAATGAGACAAACAATTGGTTTCCTTTACAAAACCTTTTTGTTTCGTCAAGGTAGTATATTAAAGACCTCCTTACATCCAACATGTGTAGGGCTCTGTCTGTCTGTGTTTTTGGTTCTTTGAAGAAAATCGGTAGCTATATACTTTGGTTTACATGAAAGTGGGTTACCACCTTTGGAAGAAACTGTGGATTAGTTCCAAGAACCACCTTGTCCCTGTGTATTTGAAGGTATGTTTCCTGTATTCTTAGTGCCTGCAGTTTGCTTAATCTGCATAGTGATGTGACAGCAATTAGAAACGCTGTGTTGAGTGTTAGGGATTTTAGATCTGTTTTGAGCATAGGTTCAAAGGGCTTTGCCATTAAAAGTGTTAGTACAGTGTTTAGGCTCCACAATGGTGCTCAACACGATCTTAGTGGAGCAACTTTTTGAGCTCCTTCTAGGAATCTTTTTACCATTAGGGATGTGAAGAAGCTGTTAGACAAAGTGTCCCTGGTGTAGGCTACTATCTCTGTCAGGTGTACTTACAAGGATGAATAGATTAGCCCAATATCTAGCAGATGAATGAGATACGTTAGTACAGTTTCTTGTTTTGTACTTGTTTCTGAATAACTTATTTGTGCACCAATGAATGTACCTTTTCCATTTTGCTGCATAACATTTTCGTGTAGCAGCTTTCCTTGCTTCCTTAATGATTTCCATTGTTCTGGGCAGCAGTTGTAGGTGTCCAAATTCAAGATATTCAGGAGTCAGGCAGCTAGACTTAGCGTTGCTTGCTCCGGGTGGTACACTGTCCCCTCCTGTGTTGTTAGAAGATCCTGTTCTGCCTTGATTGTTATTTGACTACTGGACATCTCTAGTAGGTCGGAGCACTAAGTTTGTCTGGCCCGTTGTGGTGCTATGAGGATGAGGTGTGTCCCTGATTGTAAGTCTTTCTCCAGCACCTTCGGTATTAGAGGGATTTGTTGAAAGACGTAAGCAAATCTCACTGACCAGTTTATTGGCAGGGCATTCCCCTCTGATTGTGGTGTTAAAACCTGGAGGCGAAGTGTTTGCATTTTGCAATTTTTGCTGTTACAAACCAGTCTATTTCTGGTCTTCCCTAGGTTCTGAAGATTTCCTCCAGTGTCTGTTATAGTTCCCATTCGTGGGAGCTGCTTTCTTGTCTTCTTAGTTTGTCAGCCTCTGTGTTTTCTTTTCCTGGTAGGCAGACTGCTTGCAGTGTGATCTTCCTAGGTATTGCCCATTGCCATCTCTCTTAGGCTAGTTTGCTCAGGCTGAATTATTTTGTTCCACCCTATTTGTTGAGATAAAACATTGTTGTAGTGTTGTTTGTTTGTATTAGTACAGTTTGATGTGTGTTTGGAATGCCTTTAGGGCTAGGAAAAGTGTTTTGATCTCCAGGTAGTTGATGTGCTTCAGTGCATCCGATTTGTTCCATTGACCCGTACCCTTAGGTTGTCTGTGTGTGCGTTCCCAACCTTTGTGAGGGTCACCGTTGGACTTGGTGTCTTGAATGGTCTCTACTGTCATATTCCTGGACTTCCTCCATTGTGCTTCCTTCTGTAGCCCTGCTGTGACAACCGCTAGATCCTCTTAACTCCCGGTGTCTTGTAACCATCTATTGCAGATCCATTCTTGGAACAGTCTCATTTACAGTCTCACATGTGGTATGCATGATGCCATCATGTCCATTAGTTTCATGACTGTCCACACTGTCAGAGACTGTCCCTTCTGGTATAGGTTTAACTTGCTCTGTGATCGCCTTTGCCCTTTTCGGGACAGGGTATGCTCAGGCTGTCCTTGAGTTTAGAGCCGCTCCCAGGAACATGTTCTCCTGTTCCGGCTGTGGGGACGACTTTTTGTGGTTTATTGAGAAACCAAGATGTTCTAATGTGTTGCTTACAGTTTGAATGTCCTTTTGGCATTTCTATTTTGATTTTGTCTTTACTAGCCAGTCATCTAATTATGCCTATACAGGGATACTTTGTCTTAGGTAGGCTGCAACTGCTGCAAGGCACTCTGTGAAGACCCTTGGTGCTAATTTTATGCTGAATGGTAGCACGTGAACTGGTAGTGCAATTTGTCTACTACAAATCTGAGATACGTTTTGTGCTTTTGATTCATTTATATGTGTAGATAGGCGTCCTTTAGGTATGAGGTTGCCATATAAACTCTTTTGTTTAGGAGTGATATAACTCATTGCAGTGTTGTCATTCTGAAGTGTTGAGTACAAATGAATTTGTTTGAAAATCTGAGGTGTAGGATTGGTCTCAGAATTAGATCTTGTTTTGGGACCAGGAAAATACAGAGAATAGTTTCCCTTGTTTGTCTCTCTTTTTAGTACCCTTTCTATGGATTTCTTTTGTAAAAGTTATTTCATCTCCTTTCCTAGTTGTATTCCCCTTGAAATCTTTTTGATTGGGGGGGAATTGAGGTGGTTCCTTGATTAGTTCTGTGCAGCATGCATGACATATTACATTCAAAATCCATCTGTCTGAGGTGATTTTTTTTCCCACCTGTGGGTAATTTCTTATTCTGTCACTACTGGTGTAAGGTGAGGACAGGGATTGTTGGGCAAGTCACTTGCCTGTTGCTCCTTTCTCTCTGGGTGTTTGGCCTTTTCCTCGTGCAAGAAAGGGCTGCCTAACCGGATGTTGCCACTGTTGATAAGTGGTCTGCTGTGTAAATTGGTGTGATCTGCCTTTTGGTAGCTGTTGTTGCTGCCCCAATGTGAAAGCCGCTGTTAGTGGGCCTTTGGGTTGCGTTTCCTACCATTCTAAATGAGCCAGCATTGTTGAGCCCCACTCTGCTTTGGCCGTTTCGTTGTCCTTCTTTAGCTGCTGAAAGGACTCATCGACCGCTTGGCCGAACAGGGCACCTCCTGTGAAGGGCATATTGATTATGAAGGCTTGTACCTCTGGCTTGAATCCTGACACTCAGAGCCAAGCATGTCTCCTTAGTGTTGTGCCCGTGCACATCTGCTTGCTGGCAATGCTGACTTTAGGCATTTGTCTGCTATGTTTCACCCCTCTTGCATAATTGCCTTGGCCCGCTTCTTATACTCCTCTGGGAGGTGTTGCATAAGGGACTCCATCTCATCCCATTGTTGGTGGCCATATCTGTTCAACAGTGCGTTTGAGTAGGCAATATGCTACCGTGTTTCAGCCTCTCTCTCCATCTTCCTCCCCACCATTGCAGGCCTCTTGCTCTCTTTTTCTGGAGGTGGACCTGTGGAGGTATGGGCATTGTTCCGCTTTCTTGCCGTTGTGACAATGATAGAAGCAGCAGGAGCGTTTCCTTGTATGTATTTTGGATCTGGAGTCGATAGTTTGTACTTCTTTCCGACTGTGGGGTGGGGGTAACTGCCTTTGTAGTGGCAGGTTCCCGAAATGCCTCTTTCCCCTGATCCAATATGCTGGGTAGCATGGGGAGGTATAGATTTCCCATGTCGGCTGGCATTAGGGTCTTGAGGAGAAAACAAGAGTCTTCCTTTACTTCTTTCAGTTGGACTCCATATGTTTTAGCAGCAAGATGAGGTTTCTATACATGGAGAGGTTGTCTGGAGGGGATAGCCTTGAAGGGTAGTTGTCCACTCATTCTTCGGGGGGGGTTCGGCATTGAGATCTTGCCAAGACATTTCGTTGCACCCTGTTGCCTCTTCGGTGTCCTCAAGTTAGTAGAACTCCTCTTCTTCCTCATCATGGGGCTCTGGTGTTGCTGGAGCCTCCAAGGCAGACTTATCGTCTTCTGTGTCGAGGAACGTAGATGGCTTCGGCGGGATTCGAAAATTCTTTAAGAAATCGACGAACTCCTTCTTTCTTTACAGGAGGGCATCGAGCGCATTCTCTCCTGCTTTGTACCTCGGCGAAGGTCTTTTCTTCGGTGTCAAAGCTTCAATAGCCTCTGAAGGCTTGATCTTCTCTCTTGCTCCCTCTTGAGAGGATGGATTAGTTGAAGGTTTTGACTGAGTCTTGCTTGTCTCAGTATCCCTCGCTCTGGATCCGTGCGGCTCCTTTGCCTTCGGCTGACCTTCGGTCGACAATTGTTTTGGCACTGAGGGTACCTTGTGCAATTTACTTTCTGAATGTTAAGGTTCAGGGCCTTTCAACAGTTTGATTACCTTATGTCTTTTCTTCTCAACGTCCTTCGTCGCCTGTTTCCTTTTGGCGTCAGTCGTGTAGGTTTCGGCGTCCGACCCTTCACAATGTGCTGTCTCGGCCTCCTCGACGTTGTCATCGTCGCTCGGCAGGGAGATATACTTCTGTGGAATCTGTGTCCTAAGCATGGTGGTGTAGAGTTCCAGCCTGTTACTTGCCGTGAGGGGAACGGCCTGAGAGACCACTGCACCGCCGTGAGGGGAACAGCTTGGGCGACACCTTCAAACGCCGTGAGGGGAACGGCTCCGTACCTTCATCCATTGCCGTGAGGGGAACGGCCTACAATTCCCAGTAGCCCCTGCCCGGCGCGGGGAAGCAGCGTCACAACAGCGCCTCCAGTCCCACCAAAAGCGCTGCTGCCCTCCCGCAGCGCCCGGGCCAAGGGTGGGCCCGTCCTTGCCAGGAAGAGGCAGGGCAATCCCCCTTTCACCTGCGGCCATGGGCACTTGTGTAGGACTTGGAGTCTGCTTGCAGGTACTGCTGGCTTCCTGTTGAAATCGTCATCCTAGTTGGCTGGCAGCACTTGAGTTGCGTTGCTATTTGCACATCTACAATGTACTATGCTCTAATGAACAAGGTGTGACTAAACCTTTTATATTAAACCCGGCCCAATTAGATACATGGGCCTAGACTTTGTCCTATGAGCCAGGATCCTGTACCGCACGTTGCACTTTAGTGTTATACTGATTAAATGTTTTTATTATTGTTACTGCTAAACAATGTATAAGCACTTAGCACTTTTTAGTGTAAAAATAAGGTCTTAATGAGTTTTTATATTTGTTATTTTATTAGTTTTTGTCTTAGTACTGTATTGAATTTTACACATTGCACTAGGCATTTTGCCTTTAAAAGCGGTTTTGCACTTTATTAGGGACCTGTGTAAATAACTTAGTGTGTTTAGAGGTAGGCAATCATGAATAAGCGGAAGCCAAATCTGGGGAAAAGTGTGGCTGGAACTTTAGATGCTTTCATATTGAGGGCAGAATCTGCCCTCATTAATTAAATAAAATTAACTGAACGTAGGCTATCTCTTGAGCCCCACCCCTCGCAAGGTAGACTCTCCCTAACCCCCGCATTTCCTGACTCTTCGGCAGTTTCCAACCAGGTTGTTTCTCCATCCCGGTTGAGTCAGTCCCCACCTGTTGTCCCAGTTACAGTGACAAACTCTGTTTCTTGCTCATCTATGGAGCAAGCACCTAGCCCTGTTAAATCTAAAGCTACAACTACGGGGCAGACAGCAAAACTGAAATTAATTTGTACTAATGAATCCCCCTCTAAGAAAAGGAAGAGTCGGGGATTACCAAAATCAAATAAATCTGCACAGGGCACATCTGGAAGGAAATCATTAGCTGTCCCTTCTACAAGCGTTTGTAAAGAGGGTCACTCTACTCCCAGGAATCAGATTATGTTAGGGCAGTTCACTGACAGCCTTCAGGAGGGGAATTTTTGGGGCAGGTTTGAAACTATGTTGTCCACCCTACTAGATCCAATTTTTCAAAAAATAAGTTTAGTAGAAGCTAGGTTATTTAAACTAGAAGGGCTGGTTGGTTGCAATCCGCCGGTTACCCCGGCGGCTAGCACAACCACGAGTAAAGACCATACAGCCACTGGGAGCAAAAGAGCTGGATGTAAAGGAGCAGGGGTAGGCCCTATTGTGAGGCCTGCAGTAAATAGTGAGGCGCTAGACAAGAATAGTTCTAATAGTATTAGGCCCAGTAGTGTAGATACTCCGGCAATCACACATCAGTCTTCTATAAGAGCGGGGTCCCCTGTGCCCCACTGGGATAGGAGGCCAGAGGGTGGGGACCTACAGTTAACGAGTCTCCCAACCATTGACCTCCCACCCGAATCCACTCCAGAATGAAGACTACGGGCAGCTGATAAATAAATTAACTCATTGGTTTACACACAATACTACCCTGGGTGCCCGTGTATCTAAAAACATTCTCATGGCACGCAGGGTTAGCTGGATTGGGAGCTCACGTAAACTGGGCACTGGTGATTGCGTTATTGTAAATTTTGATAACCCCTTCACTGCGGGCCGTATCTTATCTAGGGACATTAGTCTCACCCCTTCATTAAGGCTTTACCTCTGGGCTATTTCTATAAGCCAGTCCCTTATAGGGACACGCCTGAAAATGGCCCTAGGGTACCTTACCGAGGAGGGTGGTTAAATAGATTAGCACCTAGACAACAGCCTATTCCTATGGTCTATCCACCTCCTGAACCAGATAGGCAGTTTGGCACCGTCCCCACACTGGCGTTAAACAACAGGTTTGTTGCACTAACTGGTATGGAGGATTGTGATTGACTGAGGGTCCCTATACCTTCTGGGCCAGAGCCAGTTGTACTTTTCGAGTCTCCAGGGGAGGTAGCTGTGAGGCCTAGCAATTTCCTATCCTGGAATATTGCTGGGCTGGCCAACAAGCTCCAAGATCCACGGTGGGTGCGTTATGTGAAGCAATTCACGGTAATTAGCCTCCAAGAAACATGGTCAGTGGATTGCGATCTATTTTTGGAAGGTTACAAGGCCTTTTTTGTTCCGGCCACTCCATCTGTGAGTGGAAGACCAAAGGGTGGTCTAGTCATATATATTTCCGTGGCTGTTGATTGTAAGTTACAGGTGATGTCAACTACACACCCGGGAATCCTGGCATTGTCAGCCAAAAGGGGGGATACCAGATGGGGAATTGTTAATTTTTACAATTCGGTGGCTTGTCCGCTCGAGGTTTGTAATATTACTACCCTGGGAGCGATTATAAAACAATTCTTGGGCCCTAGTTCTCATAACCTTTTGGTTTCTGGTGATTTTAATATACACCCCTGTGGTAATCCGACAACATCCTGCATCTCGGAGTTGGGCTGCCCCCGTATGAGGGGTTTTCATTTTGAACATCATGCTCAGGGGGGAACTGTTGAACAACATGTTAAATGAATTGGATATGGTGGCCATGATGTCCTTAACTGACCCGCACACTAAGTTTCCTGTGCCAACTTTTAAAGGGCACGGTAGGGGGTCATTTATTGATTTCATTTTAATTTCTTCTTTTTTGCAATCTTCGTTTATTGGTTTTAATATTGTGGAAAGTGAATTCAGTGACCATAATCCATTAACAGTTTACATGATGGGCCCACTATCAGCAAAGATTGGTGATGCTCCAAACAGGGGTGCACTGAGACCGACGGATGGGAAGCGTAGACTAAAATGGTCCCAGGTGTCCCCAGATAAATTCTATAACAAAGTAAAAATATCTTGTGCCCAGGAATTAACCCTATGTATAACTGAGGGGTCCCCTCCTAATGAGATTCTTGGCGCATATGAGTCAATAGCGCGAAAAGTGGGCGAAATGTTATGTGCTCCAGCCAGAGGAAATGCCTCACATGGTCCCAGATGGTTTGATTCCCATTGCTCCAAAGCAGCTAAGAGGTTGAGGGAAGCTCTGTTAGCTAAACCAAGAACTCAATCTGAGGTCTGTGCCTTCCGAAAGGAATACAAGTCAGCCCTGGCCAAACGGAAGGGTGCCCTGAAGGAAGAAGCCTGGAGGGAGCTGATTGACTCTAGCACTCTTAGGAACAGCTCGAGGTTCTGGAGTGTTGTGAACAGGCCCCTGTTTGATCAGGAAGGGGGGGGCCTTGATTCACACATCGCAGAGGAGGAGTGGGTACTTCACTTTAAATCTATGTTTGACTGCCCTCTTGAGCCTAAACGTAGAGAAAGTAAGGACAGGAGGGACTCTAATAACTTTTGAAAGGGGTGAGATCCTGGAAGGTATTATAGGGCTATCTACTAACAAAGCGCCAGGTCCAGATGGGATCCCCCCCAGACCTATTCAAGTCGGACCCCCCGTTCTGGGCCCCAATACTGGAGTCAGTATTTAATGCAGCGGCAAAGAATGGCTGTCCCCAGTCTTGGGCTTCCTCTACTATAGTCCCTGTTTTCAAGAAGGGTAACAGAAATAGTACCCACTGTTACAGACCGATTTCGCTTATAGATTCAGTGGTTAAAGTGGTAGGACGCATCCTCTTACAGAGATTATCAACATGGGCAGAGGAGCATAAGATCTTGTCGGATGCCCAGTATGGTTTCCGGCCGGGACGTTCTACCGTTGCTCAGTGTCTTAATTTATCTATGATACTGAGCAAATATACTGTTGCTCGCCCCGGAACTATCCATCTTGCCTTCATGGACTAGTCATCCGCGTTTGACTGTGTAAACAGGGACAAACTGTGGCAGTCCATGAGGGCAATGGAGGTGGAGAACAGTATTGTCAATTTTCTCGAGGACCTGCATATATCAACTAAAGCTAATGTCAGGTTCTCACAGGATTTGCAGGTCACTAGGGACTTTGAGATCAAGAAGGGAGTCCGGCAAGGCTGTATCCTGGCGCCTTTTTTATTTAATTTTTATATAAATGAACTGGATAGTGTATTAAGGGCAACTGGAGTCGATTATCCCTGTGTAGGACGGCGTGGTATCCCCGTCCTGCTGTATGCGGACGACGCCGTCCTCTTATCCAGGACCGAATTGGGATTGCAATCTCTTTTAACCACTTTCTCTAGTTTCATGGCTGATCGGGACTTGGCAATTAATAATTCTAAGTCCTACGTCATGAAAGTGGGGCAACAATTAAAAAAGTTTTCATTTTAGTGTAGGCCCCGCCAAGATCCCCCGCACGAATGTATTTCCCTATTTAGGGGTTCTTTTTGATGACCAACTTAAGTGGGGCCCCCTAATACTGAGGAAAAAAGGGGATCTGGCTCGGGTAAATACAGCAATCTTTAATTTTGCCTCTAAAATAGGGAAGGAACCAACAGGAGCTATGTTGCAAGTTTATCAAGCCAAGAGCTTGGCCATAGCTACCTATGGTAGTGAAATCTGGGGACATATTGCTGTAGAGTCCCTCCAGGTAGTGGAGAATGACTTTCTGAAACGCTTATTATGTGTTCCGTGTGGAACCTCTACCTTAGCGATTCACGAGGAACTAGGGGTCCCCTATCTAACTGATGCTCTTGCTTTGCGACCCCTGATCTTCTGGCTAAAGTGTTGGCTGAACAAAGATTTAACTCTCAACCACCTGATTTTAAGAGAATGCATGTCCCTTGAAAACTCATCCCGTATCCCCTGGCTTAGATATATTAAAAGAAGTTTTGAAGGGATAGGGCGGGGCGATCTATTTTCTAAACCTGACGTCATCACCAAGAAGGATGTGGAATTAACCAAGATAGCCTTCTTGACTTTAAGGAAAACGGAAAGGGAAGTTAAGGAGGTGCGGAAACCTAGTGTTCGAATGTATTTAATGCTTAAGACAACTCCGAGGACGGAACCTTATCTTATGGGGTCTCTGTCAACATATGAGAAGTTTTTGTTAACCAGGTTTCGGATGAACCTCTTCCACCTCTTGCTCGCCAGACCTAAGGGTTTTAACAGAGGTCAAGTGCTAGCTCCATGCGGCTGCGACGGACAGTCTCCGCAGGATTTGCTGCACTTCTTGTTTTTATGTAGACTATATGAAATTCCCCGTAAGCACTTTTTGGTTCCTATTTTAAAAAGAATGAATTTCAGACAGGCTCGTCCGGCTCTTGTGTTTCTGCAACTGCTGAAAGAGGACTGTATGTTTTTTATAGTAGGGTTTTTAAAGGCTTCTGTGAAATCCAGGATCTGTATGGATGTGTAAAGTTTGTATACTTAGGCATGTTTATTTAATTAGCAGATTTATCTTGCGGTACTGGTTATCTTTTTAAATTATGTATTAGCATTTAACTGTTTTTATGTATTTGTATCTGTGTAACTTTTATGGTTTTTCGAACAAAAACCGAATAAAGTTTTTCTGATGATGATGAGTTCCAGCCTCTTCGGCGTACCTCAAGTTTCTTTGGTATGAAAGAGGCACAGGCCTCGCAGTCCTCGACTCAATGGTCATTCGGGAGACAGAGGTCACAAACCTCCTGGAGGTCTCACTAAGCAAATTTATGGTGACAGCTGGGGCAGAATTTAGAAGGGGCATTTTCCATGCCCCCTACCTGCCCTCATTTTCTGACCACGTGGCTGGTACCAGTGGGGTCCTCCGTCACAAGGTAGAGAAGGTCCCCCTTCTCTCTCATCATCATCCCTTTCACAGTCTTCGGCGAATCGTTTGGATTTCTTCCCAAAAACTAGATTTTTTGAAAAATCTCTCAAAGATCCTCAGTGGCTTCCAAACCCAATGGTGGAAAAAAGAATATGAAGAAGGCGACTATGTACAGGAACATCCTTGGCGCCATCTGACATCACACAGGGGCGGGCATACCACCAAATGGTGGTCCACAATCCCAAAAAAAGACCAAAAAAAGACAATTCCAGACCCAACCACTACATGGGCAAATAATGCACGACATGAGAATCCAGCAAAGGATTCATGCTGCAAAACCTTATCATCATGGTTGAGCACAGGCAAAAAAAAAAAGCGTTAGCAGTCAAAATAGCTTTAAATAAAAGCAAGAAGTGTTCATGTTCGTCCCCACACAGAATAAAAAACAACTGCCTGATAGACATGATGGGATAGTACAGTCTCTTCCACGATTCCTAAAAGGGCAGGGCTGCATTTTTACTACGTTTATTGTCTATACTGGGCTGGCATTTCATTGTTATTTTATGTAGTTTATACTATTTCAAATGGTGTTTCTCAGCCAAATGTACTGCTAATTTAAAATTTTGGTCCTAGCAACACTTCAGTAAGTAGGAGCTAGCTAGCAGGTGTGCTAGTTCTCAGACGCTGCTGTAAAACGATGGTACAGTTGTCCGACTAGTCAATGGAGCTGGGTTTCAAGCACAATACAGAGGGGGAAATAATTGCTTATAATATCAATGGTATTCTGTGCCATCACAGATAACGAACGAGTACCAAGGTGTATGTGTTTTCTATGTAGGTAGGAAAAATAAAATTAATTGGCATTAACAAGGTCAGATCCAGGTTTTGGTCTCAAACATAATGGATCACATAATTGAAGAACACAGGTGCATTAGGGCTGTTCTATGATTCTTGGTGGCTTAGTTGCCGATGGAAAAGGACACCTGAGGCCCTTTCTAGTAGTATGCAAGGGGTAGCAGGGTAAGTCCTGCAGGTGCCCAACTGCCCCGCTCTAAGCCAGGTGACAGTAAAAGGAGATGTCAATCGAGCAGTCTTCACTTGCTTTCAGTGGTAGAATCACAGCCATTGACTTTTGTCCAGAGTTCTGATGGAGGTTTCCTTTTTGACTGTGTAGTCCTTTGAATTCTCTGAGAAGAGATGGAGAAGTGCAAAGAATACTTCCTCAGAAAGTATGCACTCAAACTGAGTGTTGTTATGGAAAGGTAAAATGCACTCACTTGCTTCATGGGCAGAAGGTCTTTCATCTTGGGTTGCGAGTGTGGACATTACCAACAGCATGGACAAGGTATGCCAAGAGGAAGCATGAGCTAGAGTGATGACCAAACACCCTGGACTCTCTGATCTTCTAGATGTCTTAGATATCACAAGTTAAAACGAGAGGCATTCAAAGTGGGCCCCTTTCACATCAAAAGGCAAAATGACACACTTGGTAGTCAGATGAGCAGCAAACACCTCCATTGCTTAATGACCCTAGGGCTCAAAGATGGAAGGAAGGGCTTTCAAAAGAATTTCCCACTCATATGGCAAGTGCAGTTACCTAGTGACGCTAACCTAAGGAGTATATGCCAGCCCTGCAATGTGGGGTAACATAATCCGCTACAAGACTTACTCCTGCAGAATTACTTTGTGCCAGCAAAGCTGCAGAGATGGAGTTTCTCAATGCATTTACCTACCAAAGAGAATGTGGTGCGAATATCACCCATGGCTGGGAGCCTTAGTGCTAGAGAGATGTCTTCAGCTTCAATACTTTCATATGAATGTATGCAGTAATGATGGAGAGTTTACATACCACGATTGATCATGTAAAAATGATTGGTACAAGCTTTCTATAGCAATTACTCTCCCGAACTTTTTGCATTACTGTTTCACTTCCAAAAACTGGCCGACATAACATTCACTGGGAAAATAGGTCCTCCTTTTTAACGAAAGGAGTAATGATAATTGCTCTTCCCGTGAAACGGTCTTACGTCAATAGAATGCCTGTAGAACAACTGGCCAGCAGGGACCATATTTTTATGGCACTTGAAGAAACCAGTTACAAAATATCTCAAATTTTCGCATAAAATGTCTTTTTTCACAATGATTTTTAATTTAAGAGGGGTGTCTTAAAATATATGGCAGATAAAGACCCTATTTCATGCAACAGTAATCTTAAAAGATATATATATATATATATATATATATACACACATATATTTTTTTTTACTACTAAACACCTACCAGTTCAGAAAAAAATACTCTGAATAACTAGGACCTCATTAAAACAAGACAATGTTGGCCCTGCATCCTTTGTCACTGGAATTAGGACTGTTTACCTAATTGAGTTAGCAGCACGGTTTGTTCAATAAAGAAAGCACCATTTAGCATGGTGCCCAGTTAGTGCACATTAGCACAGCAAACTGTTCCCCAAACCAGCCAATGAGCAGTATATGTGGGTATCTCTTTGGAACATGCCTCTTTCTGCACCAGTTATGCCTGTACTATCCTTTGCAAAACCCACAAAGGAGAGTGTTGGAGTTTCCTATCCTCCACTGAGTTTTTACTGTTCTACCGTTTTCATCTTCCTGCTATCTTACTATCCTAGTCAGGAGTACCACCACTGAATAAGCGTGCGTGATCTCTCACTCATTTGAGCTGCTTATTTTGTTACCTTTTTTTTTGCAGTTTTAGATAGTGCAAACTCAGCCCATGGGCAATAGAGCATCTTACGTGAGCACCACATTACATTACACAAGGTCTGGTGATTATTTTAATTTTTTAGGTAAAGGGAGATTAAGTGACTTGCCCAGAATCACAGGCTATTGAGCAGACATCAAGACTTGAACCAGGTATCCCAGTTTCAAAGTCGGCAGCTCTGGCTGTCAGGCCACATCTCCTCTATGCAGTTACAATAAGTTAAGCAGCTAGCACATGAACTTTTATGTAAGCGTGGTCTTGTGGGGATGACTTATACTTCTTTTCCACCTAGATGTCACCGTTTTAAAGGAGGCTATTTAGAAACCTGTTGGATTACACAGGTAACAAAGGAAGATCTAGGTTTTTCCTCTGCAGAGGGCATAGTTTCTCAAGTAGGCAGCATGCCTATTCCAGTTCTTCTCAATGTAGCTCCTGGGTATTAGCTGCGTATTAGCTGCTTTCGTGATTAATGCAATTTATAATGCTAAGTTGTCTGTTGGGGATACTTTTGACGGACATGCATCGACCGATATACATATATCTCCTGCTGAGAGGACTCTGCCTCAATATCCTGGCAAATATGTTCTGCATCTTCATGTGAGGCACGTTGTGTGCCTTCCTCTGACCAGACCTGCTCATCCTCCCTTTAGTTAAGGAGGCAACGGAGAGATGGAATGGTTTCTTACCTGTAACTTCTTTTCTCTCGCAGGGGTATTTCCATGAGTCATAAGCACTGAATAGTCCCGCTCATGTGCGGGGACCCAGGAGCAGTTGTTATATATATATATCTTCTTAAGTGTAGATTTTCGCCTTTCTTCAGGAACACCTGCAAAGACACTTGAGAAAAAAGAGAGATTATGCAGCCTATTTAGCTAGGCTACACTGGCCAGGTTCTTCATCTTGAAGAGAAAAAAGGGGCCAGAATAAGCAAATTTCAGATAATTTTAGTGTCAATCAGTATAAATATCTCTCACAAACCCTTTTTTATGATAGCGGTGAAAGGAGCAGGACAGAGTAGCCTCATAGGCTGTCATTATGTCCAAAAGACAGAACTGTGCCTTTAAGGAACCAGGCACCACCAGTATCCCATCATGCATAGCAGGTGGCAGTTACTTCAGTTCTTTTTGGAGGCTTCTGATAATAGATATGTAATAAAGCACTTCCTCTTGTCTAATCCGCCGGGGAGGAGGGAGGGTCGCTTATGACAATCATGGAAATACCCCTGCGAGAGAAAATGAGTTACAGGTAAGAAACCATTCCTTCTCTCGCAGGGGATTTCCATGTATAGTCATAAGCGCTGAATAGAGTAGCAAGCCCATCCCCGAATAACGCAGCAAACCAGACAGAGGATAATGTAATGAACCTAAGAAAAAAGATTTCTGAGTGAAGCCTGCCCTACTTGAGCGTCTGCTCTAGTGTCAGAATCTAGGCAGTAATGCTTTGTAAATGTGTGCACTGTATCTCTGGAATGGGAATATTGCGCAATAAAGCCGTAGTGGCTGCCTTCCCTCTAGTGCACGGGTACTCATAGTACGGCCCGCGGGCCGCCAGCGGCCCGGCAAGCCTTCCTTGGCGGCCCACAGACCTTGCAGACATCGTACCTGCTTTTTAATTTTTTTTTTTTTTTAAGAGTGTCTGCAAACACCGCCGGTTGCAGCAGTGCGGACTCCAAGAGACTCCGCTCTATGGGGGCCGGGCGATTCCAGCGATAGTCAGAGTGGAGATGCAGGGGCGCTAAGAAGAGGTGAAATACAACAAAGCCTCATTAACAAGTAAATGGTCTTTTAAAGACCTGTGAAGTACTCGGGTGCGGCTGTGTGTGCGCCCAGGAAGCTGTCTCAGCCCGGCTGACACACACGAGGGGAGGGGGTCGGGGGGTGAAGCCCTTTGAACTCAATGAGCGTTGCGCACCTGTATGTGGCACATATATTTCCTGCAGGGCTTTGGCCTGGCACGCAGGTTTATGGTGGTCACATACATAAGCTTGCTTGCCCCTGGCTGACGGCAGGGCTGTCCTTCACAACCTACTCTTATTAACAGTGTCCAAAGCTTCACTTAACACCCAGCGCATGGCTGGAGCCGGGCCTTGGGAAGCATCTGACCAGGAGCCCCTTTGGCTCTGTGACTCAGGGGCCACCCCTGCGGTTGCGGGAAGCAGTCCTCCCACTTCGCTTCTTTCTCTGCTCTCTTGTAATCCGGGAATTGTTGCACAATTACAGTGACCAGGACTCAAAGACAAACCCCGTGACTGATTGAACCGAGCGTGAACTCAGAGATCACTCTGCGCAGCTCGTGCTCCCCCGAATAGCATTTGTTTTTATCGACACTGAAGGGATGAAAGTCTGAGTAGGCCCAGCCTTACTTGGAATCTCTGCCCTCCGGATTACACCTGATCTCTGCCGCGGCGGTCCAGCCAGCTCTCATGCACCCTCTACATTAGGGTGTCATTAATAACGTGGTGCAGATTTTGGGAAGGCTGGGGAAGGTGGTTCTATGTGTGCAGCAAAGAGCTCTTGCTTTTCGAGATATTTCTAATAGAATTATTACACCTCGCCTAGACAGAGATAGGGAGACGGAGAGGGAGACAGAGGGAGACAGAGGGAGAGGGAGGGCGAGGGATGGAGGGAGACAGAGGGAGGGAGACAGAGGGAGGGAGATATAGAGAGAGGGAGAGAGACAGAGGGAGGGAGTCAGAGGGAGACAGACAGAGGGAGAGACAGAGGGAGACAGACAGAGGGAGGGAGACAGACAGAGGGAGGGAGACAGAGGGAGGGAGACAGAGGAAGGGAGACAGAGGAAGGGAGACAGAGAGAGAGGGAGGGAGACAGAGGAAGGGAGACAGAGAGGAAGGGAGAGAGAGGAAGGGAGACAGAGAGGGAGGGAAACAGAGAGAGAGAGGGAGGCAGAGAGAGGGAGGGAGACAGAGTGAGTGAGACAGAGAGTGAGGGAGGGAGAGAAAGAGGGAGGGAGACAGGGAGAGAGAGATATGTGTGTATGCCGGGTCTGGTGGCTCAGTGGACGAAGGCGTCCGCTGCAGGGGCCTGTGTTCAACCTCATGGTCACAGGTTGTTTTTTTTGCTCTAGCCCCGCCCCCCTCTCTCACTGACCCCGCCCCCCCCCCGGTGCGTCCCTCAGCCACAAACCACACTGTAAATTTGGCCCCTGAGAGAAAGTTTGTGAGTACCCAAGCTCTAGTGGAATGAGCCTTAGGTTTGGCTGAGAGTCTTTTGTTAGCTTTCTGATAGCATAATAGAATGCAAGAGACTATCCATCTCGAAATGGATTATTTAGAAGTAGCTAGCCCTGTACAGACTGGACCATAGTTGACAAATAATTGTTGTGACTGGAGAATGTTCTTGGTTTTATCTAGATAGAACTTAAGAACTCTCTTTACATCCAGGGAATTAAGGTTTTTTCCCGCTGGAGTAGAGGGATTCTGGAAGAATGTCGGAAGAGATATTATTTGATTGACATGAAACTCCGATACCACTTTGGGGAGGAACTTAGGGTGAGTTCTTATAACTATCTTGTTCGAATGGAAGACAGTGTAAGGTTCATGAGAACAAAGAGCTTGCGTTTCACTAACCCTGCGGGCCGAAGTGATCGCCACACGGAAATCCATTTTCCAAGACAAATGTTGGAGAGGTGCCTTGTGTATGGGTTCGAAAGGATCCTGCATAAGGCGTGAAAGTACTATATTAAGCTCCCATGGAGGAGAAGGGCGTCTGATTGCAGGAAATACCTTTTTTAAGCACTCTAAGAAATCCTTAATTACAGGAGGTTTGTGAGGGGCATTTTCTATAGGCAGTCAAGGCTGTCAGGTGAACTTTTATTGAGAAAATTTGTAAACCAGATTTTGCCAAATGGAGTAAGTATGGAAGAATAACATCTTCCTGGCAAGTGGTAGGGACCTTGTTCTTGGATGAGCACCATATGCAGAATCTCTTCCATTTGAAAGCATATGTGGAACGTGTTGAAGGTCGCTTAGCTTCTTTGAGAATTTGCATGCAGTCCTGCGGTAGACAAGTGTCCATATTGTATCAGCTCATGAGCCATGCTGCCAAATTCAAAGAGGAGAGATTGGGGTGCACTATCTGGCCTCCGAATTTCTTCAGCAGATCTGGTCTGCATGGCAGCCTCAGATGTAGACAGATAGACCGGTGAAGGAAGTCCGTGAACCACCATTGGCGTGACCCCTCTGGATCTATGAGAATCATCTTTGCTGAGGACTGAGTCAACTTGATGAGAACTTCCGGAATCAGGGGGATCGGTGGAAAAGCGTAGAGATATTTGCTGGACCAATTGATCCATAGAGCATTCCCCAGAGTCCCTCTCTGGTAGAACCGCGATGCGAAGCTTTGGCATTTGCTGTTTTCTACAGTGGCGAACAAATTGACGCTGGGAGTACCCCATCGCTGAAATATGTCTTGTACCACGTCGTCGTGCAAGACCCACTTGTGGTTTTCTTGCAGGAGTCTGCTGAGCGAGTCCGCCTGAGCATTTTGGACACCTGGTAGGTGTACTGCTGTGATTGTCAGGCCCCTGGCAAGAAGCCGGTTTCAGATTGTCAGGGACTTGTGAGATAAGAGTCTGGACCTTGGCCCCCCCCCGCTTGTTGAGGTAGTATATCGTTGTGGTGTTGTCCATCTGAACAAGCAGGGAGGAGGAATTGAACGACGGGTAGAAAGCTTTCAACGCCAGATGGACTGCACGTAGTTCTAGGAGATTGATGTGGTACGAAGCTTCATTTGCTGACCATTTCCCCTGGATCTGGATATGGTCCATATGGGCTCCCCAGCCCAGCAATGACGCATCCGTGACTATAGTCTGAGGTGGAATCTCCTGATGGAACGGAGTGCCCTGGAGAAGATTGGATGGGGAGAACCACCATCTGAGGGACAACTTCGCATGAAGGGATAGTTGTATCCTGTCCTCCCAGTTTCCTGTCAGTTGGTCCCACTAATCTTCGAGACATTCCTGTAGAGGCCTCATGTGTAAACGGGCATTTGGTGTGAGAAAAATACAAGAAGCCATCGAGCCGAGAATAGAGGATACGGTCCTCACTGTTGGATGGGAAGCTTTCATGAGACCCTGACATTTCCGAAGGATCGATAAGAGTCTCTCCGCCGAAGGAAACACTTTTGCCTTTAACGTGTCGATGGAGGCTCCTAGATAGTGCAAGGTCTGTACTGGGGTAGAGATGAACTTGTTGAGATTGATTTGAAGTCCCAGTCTCTGTAAGAGATTGCAAGCCCAGTTGTAATTCAGCTGTGCTTCTTGGGCCGAGGACGCCTTGATAAGCCAATCGTCCAGATATGGATAGACAAATATTCTGTGCCTCCGAAGATGGGCAGCGACCACTGCCATGCATTTGGAGAATGTTCTGGGTGCTGATTTTAGACCAAATGGGAGGACCCGGTACTGGTAATGGTCCTGTACCACCACAAACCTCAAGAATTTGCAATGCTTTCTGGAAATTGGAATGTGAAAGTACGCGTCTTGTAGGTCGATTGAGCAGAGCCAATCCCCTTGATGTAGTGGAGGATAAATTTGGTGTAATGCCAGCATCCTGAACTTTTCTCGCCAAATCCACTTGTTGGCGGTCTTGAGTTCTAGAATGGGTCTGAATTAGTTTCTGTCTTTCTTCTTGACAAGAATGTATCTGGAATAAATACCTGTTCCTTGCTGTTGAGGAGGAACTGGCTCCACCGCCAACCTCTGGAAAAGGATGTTGACCTCAGCTCGTAACAGAGGAAGATGGTAGTTGCTTGGCTTCGGAGGAATGGAAGGTGGAGGACTGATGAACCGTAGGCAATATCCATTGCGAACAATATTCAGCACCCAGGAGTCTTTCGTTATGTTTTGCCACTCTACCAGGTAGTGACTTATGCTTCCCCCCACTGGAGTGGGGACCAGAACAGGGGAACGTAATGATTCAGGGTTTCGGCCCAGAAGGCTGTTTTCCCCCTTGAGGATGCTGTTGGGAAGATCTCCCTCTAGGCTGTCGTCGTTGATACGACTGGTAAGGCTGTTGTTGTTGTGCACCTCCCTGTTGGCGGCTTTGATACCATGAGGAAGAGTGGCCTCTATGAGACGAGAAACGGCGTTGATCAGGCTGAAAAGATTTTCGTTGTTCCCTAGGTCTTTCTAGGCCGACTGCCTTAAGAGTTTCCATCTCTGCCTTCAATCGTGACATTTCCTCATCGGCGTGGATTCCGAAAAGAGTGGTACCAGAAAAAGGCAGATTTAGAATCCTTTGCTGCGCCTCTGGTTTGAGAGAGGTTAGACGCAGCCAAGATTGTCGCCTAAGGGCTATCCCATGTCAGTATTCGTGAGCGGCTAATAATGAAGAGTCTGCTGCCGCACTAATCACCTGATTTGAAACCATTAGACCTTCATTAAGGATTTCCATGAAGTCTTCCCTTTTTTCTCTGGGCAGGTTAAGAAACTGATTCAAGGACTCCCCAAAGACCCCTGTCATATCTGCCTAGTAAGGCAGTGGCGCTTGCTGCCTTCATGGATGTTGCTGCCGTTCCACACATCTTCCGACCCACAGAGTCTAACTTACGACTTTCTTTGTCCGGAGGACATGTTGTTTCCTTGCTGCAACTACAATCACGGAATCAGGTGCCGGGTCAGTGCGGAGGAAAGCTGGATCCTGCTCTGGAGGAAGATACTTCTTGTGAAGCCTAGAAGGCGCTGTCTTGACGGAGGCTGGAGTGAGAAAGAGCTCCATGGTTGGTTCAAGGAGACTTGGCACCAGCGGTAACATGGGCCTAGCTATAGACCTCTGTTGTAGGGTCTCAAAAATGACAGATGTTGTCGGAGCTGATAAAGGAATACTTACGTTCGTAGCTCCTCTCACTAGAACTTCTTGAAAAGTGGAGACATCGTCCACCGGCGAAATTCGTTGAGGTGGAGAGTCAGTCAGTGTGGGAGAGTAATGACCAGTAGATGTAGAAGATCTTGATCGAGAATGATGATGGCGACGGTGATGAGATCTTTGAGAAGAAGTGAAAGTAGGTCGAGAGCTGTGACGATGGCGCTTAGAATGATGGCACGATCTTGACCTTGATCTCCGTGGTGTTACTGGAGCTGGTGGTGGTGAAGACTTAGGTGGTGGAGGAGGAGGTGGAGGAGGCGGTGGAGGAGTTGGTGGAGGCGATCAAGGCGGTGCTGGTTGATGCTCCGAAGACAGGGAGTATGTTCTGGAATACTCCGAGTCAGGTGAGGAGGAAATACGCCTTCTCTTCTTCCTGGTCTCCTCAAGCCTGGGCGATGTCGATAGAGTTCTCGACGTATGCCTTGATGTCGATCTGCTTGTCAATGGTGAATGTCAACGGCGTCTTGACGTCGAAGAGCGCCTCAACGTCGATCTTCGAGCATGTCTCGACGTCGATCTTTGAGTTTGCCTCGATGTCGATCTCTGAGTACGCCTCGACGTTGATCTCCGAGTACTACGCCTCGACGTCGATCTCCGAGTACTACGCCTCGACGTCGATCTCCGCCGGCGATGCCTCAACAGCCGTCTGGATGGAGTCTTCGACATCGTTCTTCGACGCTTGCTTGATGTCGAACCTTGAATCGACGGCAAACAGGTCGGCGCCGTACCTCTTCTCGATGTCCTCGACATCGACCGGGACCGATGTAATTTCTGAGCCCCTTTCTTCTTGGCACGCTCCCTAGAGTCTGTTAACAGAGACCTGGTACTGGTTCTACCCTCTCCATGCCCGGAGGTCCCACCTTCAGATTGAGATTGCAGCCTTCTGCGCTCCTCTGTCCCATGAAGGCGAATCTTCTCCCGGTCTCTCAAGGTACGTCTGGTAAAGTTCCTGCAGTGTTGACAAGACTCAGGAACATGATCCTCTGGAAGACAGATTATACAGACCTCGCATGGGTCTGTCTTGGCCTTCTTTCTCCCACAAGCTGGGCACTTGTCAAAAAGAGATGGCATATTCTTGACAAAATGCTTTTAATTACTGACTGAAAAAAACAGAAAAGGGCAGGGAGAGACAAAAGACGTTGAATGAAACAGTAATCATATAAATTCAATTCAATAAAGAATTTTGAAGAAAAAACCACTTTTGGTCAAGCACAATGCTCCAGGATCCTGTCCGCAGGAGCCGGAAAAAAGAACTGAAGTAACTGCCACCTGCTATGCATGATGGGATACTGGTGGTGCCTGATTCCTTAAAGGCACAGTGTTCTTTTTTAGACATATGACAGCCTATGAGGCTACTCTGTCCTGCTCCTTTCACCTCTATCATAAAAAAGGGTTTGCAAGAGATATTTATACTGATTGACACTAAAATTGATTATCTGAAATTTGCCTATTCTGGCCCCTTTTTTCTCTTCAAGATGAAGAACCTGACCAGTGTAGCCTAGGTAAATAGGCTTCATAATCTGTCTCTTTTTTCTCAAGTGTCTTTGCAGGCCTTCCTAAAGAAATATATATATATATATATATATATAACAAATGCTCCGGGGTCCCCGCACAGGAGCGTGACTATTCAGCGCATATGACTATACATGGAAATCCCCTGCGAGAGAACTACTCTTCCACTTCCTGCTCCAATTCCTCCCCAAGTCATTTGTGTCTTGTTTTCACAGTAATTTAGTAGGAACTGAGTATTTTATCAATGTTCTTTTTCGTATGAAAACAACCAACTCCGCTCAAGTCTTTTTTTTCTGGCTTCAATAGCATTTTCATCGACGCCACTTTTTTTTTCTTTCTTACCTCCCTCCAATTCTTTGAAAGTTAAGTCAGAGATTAAAGCCTTGTCTACACTAGTGTCTTTTTCTTTCAACCCATAGGGCTCCTTATTAAACATTGGCTATAGGTAACTTTAGCTGTCTGATGCAGACCTATTGTTTCCAATACACAACACATCTGACAGCAGCTGGGTTTTGAATCCGTCCATTGCTAATGATCAGATAGCTTTGTTGTCCATTTCAGATATCTACTCTTAAATTAATGGCTTTGCTCTCCAATCTAGTGTTATTCCTGCCCAGAAGCATTTTGGTGTCAGTATTCCGACTGGATGAGTTGTAGTCCATCACAGCAGTCTCGAGGGCACTATTTTTCTTTGCCTTTCAGCAATTCACATGGTGATATGTCTCATTGATCTCTACACTGTCTTGGTCCTGCTCAAATCTCAGCACTCCTATCCTCTGTGTTCTCTCTTTACTAACTTACCATACTCCCCGATGCTCCACATTTTCAATCTATTTTATTTATGATGGCTCAGCAGCTGGAAAGTGGTACCATTCAAATCGTTTCCTTTTTATGTGGGTTGGCAGTCATTTTAGAATGACCTTTCTTTAATAGAAAAACTATTTCAAGATGGTAAGTCATGTGTTTACATGTATTGTGATGCACACCCTACATATGAATCAGTCTCTTGTTCCTGCTTGGATAGCTTTTATGCTCTGGTGTTGGGGGATCCCCTTTACACACAACTCTCTGATTCAAAGACTAGTTTTTCTTTTGGTTATATACACTTACATACTTCGATTTGCAGTGTGTGCATATTTTTTTCCAACATATGTACGACCACTGAATCTATTATATTGATATAAATATATATTTGTGGTCATGTATAAAAAAAATACTTACTTGTAACTACAGTTCTCCAGTATCTTTAATGGACTCATAAGCTTGAATATTCCCAGTCAGGAAGGAAATCCTCAGTGGTCAATGTTAACATAGCAGTGTGTATACTCGCACTCGAAAAACATTAAGAAGAACCATCAACTATCTTTAGCACCTTCACCTCATTATGTGATCCGAACTCTGGGCAACGAGATGTAGGGAGTCAGAGCTCCAACTACCCACAGCGACTGAACAGCTCAGACTTTCTACTGCAGTCAAGCTGACAGCATGGAAATCTTTGAGCTCTGCTCATCACTTTAGATGTATGCTTTTTACTTGGAATTCAGCGGTGTCCTTGGGGTCCCTTTCTCCGCCATCTGAAAAACTAAGCCGTATGTTCTCCCCTTTTTTGTATTTGGCTGGCCATTGGAACTCTGTTGAGATGACTGACCCCTGTCTACTGTCAGAACATTTGCATTTTAACAATCCTCTGGCATCAGGAAGATCTACCTTGACAATCCCCACATGACATGCTTCTAAAGTCTTCATTGCACTCAGCATGTGGCAAAGAGATGTGAAATGTGTCCGACCTTCAGTCACAGCTGACTTTTATTTGCATTTTTCAATAAATATATTCTACTAAAAAAAATGGATTTTGAGGTTTTATGGGACGTCATAAACTCTCTTCACCCTGGGTGTAATAACTCGGATCTCTACCAAGTCTCTGAACTTTTCAGTAGAAGATCTAAAAGGAAAATGCTACTTAACAGTATGCATCTGTTCTTGGCATGTAGAGCTGCAGAATTATATACTTGTGCATAGATCGCCATCTGGTGTTGGGCTCGGATGTTTGCACTTTGTTGTTGTATTGGAAGAAGTTCTTTGTAGTCACGAGATAGGTGACTCCTCCTCAGGACGATAGTGCGCATGGGCATCGACTCCATCCTCAGATTGTTTTTCGCCATAAAGGGTGATGATGGAGTTTGTGAGAAACAGAAAGAGACGTTCATGTGTGATGTATCTAAGTAAGATAGCACTGCAACACATAAAGGTACCCAGGGAGGCGGGTGGGCGTATATAATTCTGCAGCTCTACATGCCAAGAACAGATGCATACTGGTAAGTAGCATTTTCCGTCGAGGCATATGAGCTGCAGAATATATACTTGTGCATAGACTCTACAGTAGTACTCTCCCTAGCGGTGGCCACCTGTATCTGTTGCAGTGGTTTGAAAAAGTGTCCTTAGTACAGCCTGGCCCACACTAGCCTGTTCGTTTTGCCTGCACATCTACACAATAGTGTTTTGTGAACGTGTGCGGTGTAGACCATGTCGCTGCTTTACAAATGCCATCTATGGGAATGTTCCCTAAGAATGCCATAGAAGCCCCTGGTTTGCGTGTGGAATGCACTCTAGGGGGAATAGATAATGTACGCTTTGCTCTTTGGTAGCATATCTGGATGCATTTAAAGATCCACCTGGCAATTCCAGCTTTTGATATAGGGTTGCCCTTATGTGGTGGTGAGAAAGCTACAAAAAGTTGTTTAGTTTTTCTGAAAGTTTTTGTCCTTTCAATGTAGTAAAGGATAGCTCTTTTGACGTCAAGCGTATGAAGAGCCCGTTCTGCTACGGAGTCTGGTTGAGGAAAAAAGACTGGCAGCTCAACAGACTGGTTAAGGTGGAAAGCAGAGACGACTTTTGGTAAGAATTTAGGGTTTGTCCTAAGAACCACTTTGTTGTGATGTATTTGCAAAAATGGTTCTTGTATGGTTAATGCCTGGAGTTCACTAACTCTTCTGAGAGATGTGATTGCTACAAGGAAAGTTACTTTCCATGTGAGAAATTGTAACTCACATTATTAATGTAAGGTTCAAATGGGGGACCCATGATCCTGGTAAGGACAATGTTTAGGTTCCACTCTGGAGAGGGTGGAACTCTGGGAGGAATTATCCTTTTAAGGCCTTCCATGAATGCTTTGATGGCAGGTACCTTAAACAATGACAAGTGTTGTCTGTTTTGTAGGTAAGCGGCTTTGGCAGCAAGATGTAATCGTATAGATGTGTATGCCAGATTACATTTTTGTAGATGCAAGAGATAACAAATAATGTTTTGAATTGAAGCATCTAGTGGATCGATTGTGTTGTTATTACAGTAGATAACAAATCTTTTCCATTTAGCTGCATAGCACGCTCTAGTGGAAGGACATCTAGCCTCCTTAATGATATTCATACAGTCTGGCGGAAGGTTGAGGTAACCAAACTCTAAGATTTCAGGAGCCAGATCGCTAGGTTCAGCTGAGCTGGATCTGGATGCCTTATTTCTCCATGGTTCTGTGTGAGGAGCTTTGGAGAAAGGTGCAACTTTTGATGTGGAACTACTGAGAGTTCCAGCAGGGTTGTGAACCATGCTTGTCGGGCCCATGTTGGAGCAACCAGGATCATTGTGAGAGACTGTTGTTTGAGCTTGCGCACCAGTAATGGAATGAGCGGGAGAGGCGGAATAGCGTACGCAAATCTGCCTGACCAGTTCATCCATATTGCATTGCCTTTGGACAATGGGTGTGGATACCTGGAGGCAAAGCTTGGGCATTTTGAGTTTAAATGTGTGGCAAACAGATCTATGTCTGGGTGGCCCCACATCTGAAAAAACGGATGAAGAACTTGCGGATGAAGTTCCCATTTGTGGATCTGCTGTGTCTGACGACTGAGCAGATCCGCAATTTGATTGTGTACCCCTGGGAGATGTTCTGCTAAGAGGTATATTTTTTGAGGAATGGCCCATCTCCATATGCTTTGCGCTAGGCGTGAAAGCTGCAGAGAGTGTGTCCCCCCCTGTTTTTGTACATAGTACATTGCTGTCATATTGTCCGTACGAACTAGGACAGCATTGCCTATGAGATGTATTTGGAATGATTTTAATGCGAGAAAAATCGCCAGTAATTCCAGGTGATTGATGTGGAGCAGTTTCTGTTGAGGGGTCCTCTTGCCCTGAATTGTATGGTTTAAGAGATGAGCTCCCCAGCAGGTGAGCGATGCGTCTGTTGTTAGCACTATCTGTGGAGCCGGGTCTAGGAACGGCCGCCCTTTGGAAAGGTTTTGTGTGTTCCACCTCTGCAGAGAGCGATGTGCGCGGCTGTCTACCAACACCAGATCTGTAAGCTGACCTTGAGCCTGGTTCCACTGATGTGCTTAACTTTCCTGTAACGGACGCATTTGGAGTCTTGCATAAGGCACAATGAAAATGCAAGAGGCCATCATCCCTATTAGCTGCATGAACACTCGAGCTGGTAGTGAGTGTTGAGGTTGAAATTTTGTTATGAGAGCTTGCATGCTGGCTATCGTGACTGGACTGGGGTATGCAAGGGCTTTTGAAGTATCTATTGTGGCGCCTAGATACTGTTGTGTGTGGGACGGTTGAAGATGTGACTTGGTAAGGTTTATTGTGAATCCTAAGTCGTGCAGCAGCTGGACTGCTTTGTGTGTGTGGTGCACACACTTGCTGCGTGACTTGGCTTTTATGAGCCAGTCGTCGAGGTAAGGAAACACATGAATGTGTTGTCTTCGCAAGTGAGCTGCTACTACTGCGAGACATTTTCTGAAGACTCTGGGTGCTGTAGTCACTCCGAATGGAAGGACTTCGAATTGGTAGTGCTGACCGTCCAGTACAAATCGTAGATATTTCCTGTGAGCAGGGTGAATGGGAATGTGAAAGTAGGCGTCCTTGAGATCTAGAGTGGCAAGGAAATCGCCTTGTTGGCGCAGTGGGAGGACCTGTTGGAGAGTGACCATGTGAAAGTGGTCGGATTGTATGTACAGGTTTAACGGTCTGAGGTCTAATATTGGCCTGAGAGTAACGTCCTTTTTTGGGATGAGGAAGTAAAGGGAGTAAACCCCTGTACCTTGATGGTGTAGGCGAACCGGTTCTATTGCGTGCTTTTGCAAGAGAGAGAGAATCTCTTGTTTTAGAAGTGTTAGATGTTCTGTGGACATTGGACGTTGTTTGGGAGGTATGTGCGGGGAGTAGAAGTGAGTTCCAGGCAGTAACCATACTGGATAATTTGTCTCACCCACCTGTCTGTGGTGATGGAATTCCAGACAGGTAGGAACTGTGATAGTCTTCCCCCGACCGGAGTGGAATGGTCTGGGGGGAGTGGAGGGAAGTCACTGTTTTGTGGTAAGGGAGGTGCGGGTGTTATTACCGCGGCCTCTTCCTTTGTTGTTTCCTCTGTAACCCCCCCTAAAATATCCTCTGTTAGAGGAAGTTTGAGTGGGGCTTTTGTAGGAAGAAGAAGTGTTGTCTGTCCCAATGGTTTTGGAGGTGCTCCTATAAAAGGAGCGACGAAAGGAACCTCTAGTTGTTGGTGACTGTAAGGCCCCCATGGACTTAGCTGTTTCAGTGTCTTTTTTCATCTTCTCTAAAGATGCGTCTACAGTAGGTCCAAATAAGTGTTCTTGATCAAAAGGCTGATTAAGAATTTGAGACTGCACCTCCTGTTTAAAACCAGATATGCGTAGCCATGTGTGCCTGAGCAGTAAAACGCTTGTGTTAACGGCACGGGATGCTGTGTCCGCTGCATCAAGAGCACATTTGATAGAGGTGTTTGTAATTAGTTTTCCCTCTTGTATGAGGTCGTTAGCTTTAGACCTATATTGTTCTGGAAGATGTTGCACGAGTGTCTCAAGCTCATCATAATGCGCCCTGTCATACCTGGCCAGCAAAGCTTGGGCGTTGGCAATGCGCCAGTAATTTGCCGCCTGTGACGCAACCCGTTTACCAGATGCGTCCAATAATTTAGATTCTTTATCCGGAGGAGGGGCATCACCTGTTGTTTGTGAATTTGCCAGTTTTCGGGCATTTGACACTACTAGAGAATCTAGAGGGAGCTGCCCCTTGATATAAGCTGGATCATTTGGAGCTGGTCTATATTTTTTTTATCAACCCTGGGGTTGAGAACTCTAGCCCTGACAGGGTCTTTAAACACATCAGGGGCATGTTTAATCATACCTTTTAACATAGGTAAAGTACTTGTTGACTTTTGTGATTGTGTAAAAGTCTCTAATAAAAAATCTTCCTCCAAAGGGTCTGAGTGTAATTCTACCCGATGATATTTGTCTGCTCTATTTTTGAGTTGCGCAAAACCTATGTTGTCGTCTGGTGGGGATGGTTTAGATGGGTATGAGTCTGGCTCAGGTATATCTGTGACATTATCATAATCCTCCAAAGGGTCAGGTGGTGGGATACTGTGGATATCATCATCATCATCCCCTTGTGGGTCTCCATCCCCAAAGTCCTCTTCATCTTGTGGTGCAGGTGAAGAAGGAAGCAGTGGAGAGTGTGCTGGAGAAAGTGGTATAGTTGGAAGATTTGGAGGGGGAGAGGAGGGTCTGAAAGGTGAAGTTGCTATGTCTCTTCTTTAAGGGTACCTCAGGTGCTTCTGAGGGGTCCAATTTCCTCTTTTTAGGTGGTATTGTTGTTACATAACCTGTAACAGGGTCAATGTGTAGGGTTATTTGTTTCGAATCCGATGGATCTGGTTGAAACTTCTTTGGAGCCATTGTCTTTTTTCGGCACCGACGATTTTGGTTCCGAGTGGTGCTTTGATTTAGTCTCTGTAGCTTTAGGAGGGGTCTTGGTCTCCTTATGCTTTTGTGGAGTTTGAGTGCGAAAACTTTTTTGGCTCCGAGGATTTATGGCGTTTTTTCGGGTCCGAGGGCTTGTCCTCGGTGCGTTTTGGTGCCGAAAAGCTCGGCGTCGAAGCTGTCTTTGGTGCGGATGTAACAGGGCGTGGCACTGTGTTTGTTTTCGGCTTTTGTTTCGGTGCCGGGGATTGTTTTTCGGTACCGATACGCGGCTGACTCGGTCCCGAGCCGCCTGAAGGCTTTTCTTTGGGCTTCGGAGCCGTACCGGAGGGCGGGGCATCTGAAGTATTATCTCGGTGTTGACCTGAGCCCGAAGGCGAAGGTGTTACCGGAGCCTTATCTTTTGTTTTAGATGGGGCAGGGGTGTTGAGCTCGGTACTCACGATCCGTTGACCTGGAGTAACCGTCTGATCCTCGGCATCTGAGTCGTCTGCCTCGGAGACGCTGATGTCTTCATCCTCCGGTTCTTGTTCTTCTGGAACATCGGGGCCTGCATCGAAGATGTCGTCCGGCGCCGAGGTAGTTGATCGAGACATTATGTGACGTCGAGCCCGGCAATCACGTATGGTCTTCTTTGATCTGAAGGAAGCACAGGCCTCGCAGTCTTTGTCCTCGTGTTCTGGAGAGAGGCAAAGGTTACAGACCTCGTGGAGATCAATGTGTGGGAATTTAGCACCACACAGGGGGCATTTTTTAAATGTCCTTTCCATTGACTGAAGGGCCTGATGTCGCAGATAGGCCCAACGGCCCGCGTCGACGACCGGAATCGAAGGTCTTGATGAATTTTTGGATGCACGTCGAAGGGGAACGCGATCGAAACAATACCGTCGAGCGGTGAGGGATTGCGCGTCGAAGGTGGATCGAGTACGACACCGACCCGGAGCGCAACTATTTACATCCGAACCCGATGGCGGAAAAAACAATCTGAGGATGGAGTCGATGCCCATGCGCACTATCGTCCTAAGGAGGAGTCCCCTATCTCTTGACTACAAAGAACTTCTTCCAATACAACAACAAAGTGCAAACATCCGAGCCCAACACCAGATGGCGATCTATGCACAAGTATATATTCTGCAGCTCATATGCCTCGAACACTATTTTACACACTGGAAGGTACAGATTGGTCTTTTCCTTCCATGACAGAGTTTCAGTTAAACAAGTGGACTCTTCGCCTGCACAGTAACTCAACTGCTGTCAATCGTGCATCTAAAGCATCTGCATCTGGACTCAAACTTGTATTCTTCCAGACATCCTTTTGTTCCTCACTGTCTTACCATAACCCCCCTCATTTAGTCTTCCTAGTCTGCCTCCTTGTGAATCTGTATTTTGAGGAGTGGAGGTGGTGTTTCAATGGTGGAAATAACTGTTCTTTACTTCTTTGCGATTACAAAATTGCCTCCTCATAAGTAAACTTTGGTTTCGCTAAATCGACCTTCAAAATAAAAAAAAGTTAGGTTTTGATGGTGGATATTGTACCACACGGTGATCAGTTTCTGTTTATCAGTGTATCCTCCATTGTTTCTCATCCATTCTAAATATTTATCGTTTTTAGACTAAACTCTTTTTGGGGTTGATCTGAAAATTCATGCTGTGGTGCTCCGTTTTCAAGAATGTTCATTGAGTTCTTTGAGCATTTTTATCTCTAGGAACGGGTCCCTCTGCTTCAGAAGGAGATTAGCTCTGAGCCGCCTTATCCAAATCAATCATAATCAATGGTTCTGCCCCCCTATTCCATATTGCCAACCTCTTTCATTGTTTTGATATTTTTCCTCATACACCCCTTGAGGGATCTGCTTGATAGTGTGCCCAACATACATGGTTTTTTAAATTTATTTTCTTGCACAAAGATGCATGATTACACACAAAGATCATCCTCTATGTAATCACTTGGCAAACAAAGCTTGTGATCATCCCAAGGAAAACTGGTGTAGCATTAGGTTTTCAATATTTCCCCAATCTTTTTTGAGACATCGTCCTGCGACAAAGTTAACATCTAGCATCTAAACGTCCTCAGAGAATCCTCTGTAGCAATTTGTTTTTTGATGTCTTTTTTTACGTCCATCTCAACATGCCTGTTAACGCACAAAAAAAATAATCTGCGATGGAGTCTTTGTCCCTGGACATGCTGGGTTTTAGACCACATCAGCATTCCTAAGCACAATGGAGTCACTAGCAGGTGTAAAAACAAGGTTTTATTACTATGCTTAATCTTTGGCTATACCCCGTCAAACTGTTTTTGGCATTAGCACAGTGGTTAATTGTAAGACATTCAATCAGGTATGTAAAACAACAAAAAAGACACCACTTTTTTCAATTTCTGTTATCTTTGCAGCTTTCAACGCTGCAGGAACTCACTCTGTCTTCTGCAATGCAGTGGCAACCATGTAAACTATTTTCTAGATCAGAAATGTCTTCAGTTCATCTGAGGAGGATGGGTGCATTAATCAGAGCAAGAGACACTAAATACTTCAATAAGAGTCTACAATTTCACGTTCTACCTTTACATCCTGTATCACCTCACTCTGTTTAGCAAAGTCAATAACCCTGAGAAGCGATGACAATGTCTAATATGGAGAATGAAAAGGACAGGTTTAAAGACCTAGGCAGGGAGACATTTGTAACGCATAATCTACAGGCACGAACATTGCAATTTGGCGACATTTTAATCACCGATTTCTTTGCAAGGAAATATCCAGTTCGAGGTTAATAGTCTGGATCCAAAGTAACCTTTCAGAAATGAAATCTATCGATATAAAATGGATATTAACATGGTCACATTTGGATCCGAAGCTGTTCAAACAAAGAACAGTGGTGGAGAAGAAACTGGTGCTGTTTGTCACAACTGGATGAATCATGCGGATTATGGCAATGCCATAAAACGTCAATGCTGCTGTTACTAGTCATGTCTATGGGCCGAAATGTACTTTGGTAATGTTACCGTGACGCATGCAGGTAATGCATGCAAACCAACATTTTTTTTTTTAAGAACCTTGAAAGAAATTAGAATGCTTCAAATTAGCCAGGGACAACTAAATATAAATGAGGCAAGTGAAGACAGCCATTTCTGTGCTTGTGAATCAATGTAAAGTGGTCAGCTTACTTAGTGAATTCAAAGCTCAGAGTCAGTAAATTCCGCCTCATTCTGTTCTCTCACTAATCTTTTCTACCTTAGGTGATGTATCATCCTAGAATTCAGGGAGTAGTTCTTGATCTACTATCATCAAAAGAAAAGATTTAAGCTCTTCAATCCATAGTGCTGGTGGTCAGATATGGTATATAAATCATGCCTTATGACTAGGAACTTTACCTATAAAGTCCCTTTACGTTACTTGTCACTTAAGCGAGTCTGAGCACATTAAAGGCATACTTTTTCTACCTGGATAAATGAACATGCAAATTAAGATCATTTATGGTGGTATTTTCCGACTAAAGCAGATGTAAACCAGCCCATTTTACTCCACTCAAAACATTGAAATGATAAGCAACAACTCTCTATCACGACAGACCTGGCTCATATTTGCACAGGTGCCCTCTAGAAATGAACATAGCAGCTTTCACCATGAGACAAGTAGTTTAGTCCAGTAACAAACAACCTCCTATCCAAAAAAAGTACAACGTGCCTGAATTCTATTAATTTCTCCACTCTTCTGTCAGATACAGTAAAGTTTTCTGCACATGAAGTGCGGTTTTGTGCAGTATCAGACCTACTATAAAATTCTGCACTCAGATTTCCAATGCACAGCCTCCAGTAGAACAGACTTATCTACACTGCATTGCATTTAGGCTATATACTTTTTCATATATAAATTCTGGTCTTTACGCTGTGCACAAAACAAATTGGAAGAAAGTCAATAGTAATATAGAAATACTGAAAATGCATTTCTCCAAGATTAACATATGTACACACAAACATAGGTCACGAGAGAATAAGAAGGAAGAAGTGCTGCCTGGCCACTGGCTTGCTCAGCAGACTAAACTACATTTATCTGATATACTGCTGCTAGGGGCCTTTCTGCGGCGTGCTATCTTGGGCGGGGGTGAAACATAATATCTCAGTGCTGTGCGTCTGGTGAGGTTTGAAAAGGATGCATTATTTTCACCCATGCATAAGAAAGTCTGCTACGGTCATTTATAATGTGCTGCCAAAATAGGACCCATAACAGGTGCCCAAAAAAGTTGACAAAAGCTAATGAGATTTTTGTGATGGACAAAATTTCCTCGCACAACAAAAGGCTTCTGGGATGAAAGCTTGCTTTTTATGGCAAGGGCTACATTTATGCGTAACCATGATGATAGCGGAGCTCCCCAATGGGCCAGTTGTAACTTGCTCAGTATGTAAGTGTGTCAAACCTGCGGCTTACATACAGTAGCAGCTCCAATTAATAAGATTCACCCCTTTCAAACAACTTTTTCCTCAGGAAGGAAAGCCTAACTCTTTTTCGCTTTATAAAGTATCTGGAGACTCTTTTTCAAACATAGTAAATCTCAGCAGATGCTTCTGAGCACAATGTTTAAATGATTCCCACATGAGTAGCAGTTTTTGGAACTCGTTTCTATAGCAGTCTCTTTCACCTTTTAGCAGTGCGACGGTTAAAACCCCACATACCCTTAACCTCAGCAGTAAGTGCCTGTGAAGTTTAAAGTCAGCTTCAGATAACAGGGAGAGTTAACCTGGGCATAGGAAGCACAGGCTAGATCCCTCAGGAAACGTGACCCCAATAAGGGGAAGGTGGGTCCAAAATAAACTCTTACTTTGCTCCCATCACCACCAAGGCGGTGACTTCCTTGCAGTGTCATAAAATAGTGCTTTTTACACATCAAGGTTTCAGGGGCCGTCTCGCCAGAACTTACAATGTACCGCTATCTAGACTAGTCTGACGTTCAATTCTACCAAGCATCCAGACAAAGGCAAGTATGCAGCTTTAACAGAATGCCAGAATAACTAGCCATGCACCTCAGGATCGCCCTCCAGCTTTAAGTCCCACCAAGATCAAGAAGGTGTTTTAAAGTATAGCTTAATCCTCCTCAGGCACTACACCCGCTGTCTTTTTCTGAACAAGAAATCTGCAAGAGAAGAGTTTAGAACACGTGGTGCACAGATTTCATCTGGAAAATTATAGTCTCTCGAAGTCCAACTTAATTCTGAAGGATTGCAGGTCATCAGATTCCAAGCCTTCTAATTGCTTCAGGATCCTTTGTACATTGACAGTTTTATCGTTTTCTTCAACTATGACCAACCTAGGCTGTCTAATCGGAAAAACCTGACAGAGGTGCACACTGGGTTTTGTAGTTTGAGGATCGAACAGATGGGTGTAAATCAGCCCTTCCAAGAACAGTTTGGCAAATACCATATCAAACGAGTTCCATAATGAAACATGGCCTCCGACCTAAGAAGGTTCCAACATTGGTACTCAGACTGTAAAGGATGAAAAGACCTACAAGTATGGGAGAAGGAATTCATTAAGTCCAATGCAAATTACAGTGACTCCCTCTTCGTAGAAAGGTCCACTTCACAGCAGCTCCTACGATCCTATAACAGGTTTGGCATTGTATTTTTTGACATTCTCCTAGACATCATCAAAAATGAAATTCCAGAGATGGCAAACATTTCACATTTATCCCTCAAGGAACTACTACTGGCTTGCTGCATACGGCCAGTTAAAAGAGCTGCCGGACAGCAACATATCCCTGATCAGTGTTTCAATCGGTGTCTTGCCAACAAGTCTCATGAAGAAAAGTTGGGAGATTAAAGCAGCCGGTACAGCTCGTAGTGCGGGGAGTCGCAGCAATAGGCGTCCAAAGCGCTGGGGCTGAGAAGGATACTGGGCACGAACATACTCCGTGAGCGCAACTTGAGCTTTCTCCTGCAAACTCTCCACATGAACAGGATCTGTGAGACCGCAAGCATCTGTAAAACAA
This sequence comes from Calotriton arnoldi, assembly GCA_963921515.1. Classification (NCBI taxonomy): domain Eukaryota; kingdom Metazoa; phylum Chordata; class Amphibia; order Caudata; family Salamandridae; genus Calotriton; species Calotriton arnoldi. The sequence goes on along the minus strand of CAWUFW010000013.1, from coordinate 5,409,010 downwards.
AAGATGGATGAACGTGATATGAAAAAATAAATTACAAATTTGCTACAAAATTCTACAAATAAAGACATCCATGGCAAAAACATAGCTAGCAGCCATTCCTAGCGGTCTAGGAGTTAGCAACTATTAGTAGGCGTCTCTCACCCCTACAGCCAAGATATTCTTCCTCTCTGTAACAGTGGAAAACTAAATGGGGATGATACAAGAAAGGAGTTGTGGTAACCACAGGCTCAATTCAAGGTCAGGGCGGAAACGGCTACAAAGTCATAACAAGTGGTAAATGGTTTGTAAATAAAGCACTGTTGGTTTCTAAGTCACCAATAAAATGTTCAGTTTTGATTAGTTCTTGCAGTAAAGACAGAGTCCGAACCTTGAACAATAAAGAAAGGTATCTAATGGCCCATATACACTCTGGATTGGGAACTAGAAAAATGCAGGAAGCTATGCTGCCCAGGAGGGATGATATGGGCCTGACTGATGGAGCTTCTGCTTATTTCAGACAAATAATTTTTGTGCATAAAGATTATAGTCATTCCTCCAAAGGCAACACTTTTGTTTGGAGCAGGTCTATCATGGCTCCAAGGTACAGTGTAGTCTGCACTGATTGAAGAATGGTTTAGAAAATTTGATGTGGAAACTAAGCTACCAGACAATGGCTAGGATATTCTCCATGTCCTGCTGAAGTCAGTTATCCAAGTATGGAAGGCAAATTATTCCACTTTTCTGACATACATTTGAGAAAGATCCTGGAGGCGGACTTCTGACCAAAAAGAAGGACACAAAATTGACAATGAGTGTCCCACTATAAATGAGTCTTGTAGATGTGGCAGTAAGCATCTCGCAGGTCTACTGTTGCCATTCAACCTCCTCTGTTAAGAGGGGGACAAAACTGATGGAGAGACAGAATTCCAATTGTCACCCTTTTCACTCATTTGAGATGCAGGAGGGGCACAAAGAAAAAACAGTAATAAGTTCCCTGGTTCTTCACCAACTTTCATAAGAAGAATCCTTATCTCTTGAGCCCGATCCTTCAAATGCTGATATGTACACATCTTTCGTCGCATGGAAGGCAGGAAAGTACCCAATCTGGTTTTGTATACGATTTGACAATATTTAGCACCCAGCGGTGAAATTGTTGCAAAGGTCTCCCCACCAGAGCAATCGACGAAGGTGGCAGAGAGAGGGAGTCATGGTTTCACTGGATGGCTCTAACCTACACCTGTGAGAGGTTGTTGGGAGCCCCTGCTTGTCTGAGAATTTTGTACGAGAAAAAAAAAAAAAAAAAAAGGTTTTGCGACAGTTACTCTCATCATTGTAATTGCTGGTGTCTTTACCAAAAGTCAACAGGGGTCGACCATAACCCTTAAAACAAACCTTTGGAACGCCTTTCTGTTTTCTAAACCAACAGATTTAAAAAAAATCTCCGTTCTGGAACTAGTCATCAGCATGAGAACCAAAGAGATCAGATCCGGAAACAGACCAGGATTTTTTGCTGCCCCGGAGTTAATGGTGCGAGTCTAAACCAGGAGTTGCGCATTAAAGAGATGCCATGCCATAACAGATGTCCCATGCTGCCAAATCAGCGGATTCCTTGGATACATTGATGGTCTGGCCCAGTGCGATCATACTCTCTTGAAGGACATCTTTGGATCCTCCTCAGGAACCCGGTCAAGAACACTTCTAAGCACCACAGAGCTTAGAAGTGTGGTGGAACTTGCAACCCTCGGGTGTGGCTAAAGTTGTACATACTCTCTTTCCAACAGTCTATTGTTCTACTTTTTTCGTTGAGTGGAGAATGATGATCCTGGGGCATTGAAGCAATTCTGTCAGCCAGACAATATCAATGAATTAGCAGATGATATTGCTCTTAAGAGAGGATACAATTCTGGAGGCCTTTTTTTTTCTGTGTGACAGCGGTCAACAAGCTTGGTAGAAATAAGTGCCAGAAAGTTATGCACAGTGGGTTCTAGAATATCCGCCACCAGAGCAACCATAGGGGGGGTCTTTCGAGAAAATAACTGACATCTCAAAAGCACATGCTGAAAAAGGTAAATGCTACTTACCAGTATGCATCTGTTCTTGGCATGTAGAGCTGCAGAGTCGTACACTGTGCATGAGATCGCCATCTGGTGTTGGGCTCGGATGCTTGCACTTTGTTGTTGTCTTGGAAGAGTCTTTTGTAGTCACGAGATAGGTGACTCCTCCTTTGGACGATAGTGCGCATGGGCATCGACTCCATGGTTAGATTGTTTTTCGCCATGATGGGAAAAGATGGAGTCAGTAAGAAGAAAAAGATGTCCATGTGAATATATCTAATTAAGATTATACTGGAACAGATACAGGTTCCGGGGAGGTGGGTGGGCGTGTACGACTCTGCAGCTCTACATGCCAAGAACAGATGCATACTGGTAAGTAGCATTTACCGTTCGAGGCATATGAGCTGCAGATCGTACACTGTGCATAGACTGTATAGCAGTGTCTCCCCTAGCGGTGGTCACCTGTATCAGTTGCAGTAGTCTGAAAAAGTGTTTTAAGAACAGCTTGGCCCACAGCAGCTTGCTGCTTTGCGTGTACATCAACACAGTAGTGTTTGGTAAAGGTATGTGGCGTAGACCATGTTGCTGCCTTACATATGTCATTTAGGGGATGTTCCCTAAAAATGCCATAGAAGCCCCTAGTTTACGTGTGGAATGTGCCCTAGGGGGAATTATTAAGGTGCGTTTAGCCTTTTGGTAGCAAATTTGAATGCATTTGACTATCCATCTAGCAATGCCAGCCTTTGAGATGGGATTACCTTTATGTGGTGGGGAGAAAGCTACAAATAATTGTTTTGTCTTTCTGAAAGGTTTGGTCCTGTCAATGTAGTAAAGTAGGGCTCTTCTGACATCTAGTGTGTGTAGAGCTCTTTCTGCTACAGAGTCTGGGTCTTGGAAAAGACGGGTAACTCTATTGATTGGTTAAGGTGAAAAGCAGAAATTACTTTAGGTAGGAATTTGGGGTTTGGTCTGAGAACTACTTTATTACGATGGATTTGTAAAAAGGTTCTTGTATGGTTAAAGCCTGAATCTCACTGACTCTTCTGAGAGAGGTTATTGCAATTAGGAAGGCTACTTTCCATGTAAGAAATTGTAACTCACATTTGTGCAGAGGTTCAAATGGGGGACCCATGAGCCTGGTGAGGACAATATTTAGATTCCATGCTGGAGAGGGTGGCAATCTAGGGGGAATGATTCTTTTAAGGCCTTCCATAAAGGCTTTAATTGCAGGTACTCGAAACAGTGACAAATGCTGTCTGTTTTGTAAGTATGCGGCTAGAGCGGCAAGATGTAATCTTATGGATGAGTATGCTAGGTTACATGTTTGCAGATGCAGCAAGTAACAGATAATGTTTTGTATGGAGGCATCTAGTGGGTTGATATTGTTGTTATTGCAATAAATAGCAAACCTTTTCCATTTTGCTGCATAACAAGCCCTGGTAGTGGGACGTCTGGCTTCTTTAATGACCTGCATACACTCAGGTGGAAGGTTAAGGTAACCGAACTCTAGGACTTCAGGAGCCATATTGCCAGATTCAGTTGACCTGGATCGGGGTGTCTGATCTCTCCATGGTTCTGAGTTAAGAGGTGTGGAGAGAGGTGCAGTTTGTGGTGTAGAACTACTGAGAGTTCGAGAAGTGTTGTGAACCATGGTTGTCTTGCCCATGTGGGAGCAACTAGGATCATTGTTAGAGACTGTTGTCTGAGTTTGCGTACTACTAGGGGAATGAGTGGGAGAGGCGGAAAAGCGTATGCAAATCTGCCTGACCAGTTCATCCATATTGCATTGCCCTTGGACGACGGGTGTGGGAACCTGGCGGCGAAGGTTGGGCATTTTGTGTTTTCTTGTGTGGCGAACAGGTCTATTTGTGGATGGCCCCACATTTGGAAAAAAGGTTGTAGAACTTGCGGATGCAGTTCCCATTCGTGAATCTGTTGTGTCTGTCGACTTAACAGATCCGCAATGTGATTGTGAACTCCTGGAAGGTGTTCTGCAAGGAGGTAAATGTTTTGAGGAATGGCCCATCTCCATATGGCTTGCGCCAGGCGAGACAGCTGTAGAGAGTGTGTCCCCCCTGTTTTTGTACATAGTACATTGCTGTCATGTTGTCTGTTTTGACTAAGACAGTCTTGTGAGTAAGATGCGGTTGGAATGACTTTAGCGCTAGAAATATTGCTAATAATTCTAGGTGGTTGATGTGGAGCAGTTTTTGTGACTTGGTCCAGCTGCCCTGCGTTGTGTGGGTAAGGAGGTGAGCTCCCCACCCGGTGAGAGATGCGTCTGTTGTGAGCACTATTTGTGGAACTGGCTCTAGGAACGGCCGCCCTTTGGAAATGTTTTGTATGTTCCACCATTGCAGAGAGCGATGAGTGCGGCTGTCTACCAACACCAGATCTGTAAGCTGGCCCTGAGCTTGGTTCCACTGACGTGCTAAGCATTCTTGCAGGGGCCGCATTTGAAGTCGTGCGTGAGGGACAATAAAGATGCACGAGGCCATCATTCCTACGAGTTGCATAAACACTCGAGCTGGAAGGTAGTGTTGAGGTAGGAATTTGTTGATGAGGGCTTGCATACTTGTTATCCTGGAAGGATTGGGGTATGCAAGGGCCCTGGAGGTATCGATTGTGGCTCCTAGGTACTGATGTATGTAGGAGGGATGGAGATGCGATTTGGTATGGTTTATTGTGAACCCCAAATTGTGTAGTAGCCGAACTGTTTGGAGTGTGTGCTGTACACATTGGTTGTGTGACTTGGCTTTTATTAGCCAGTCGTCTAGATACGGAAACACGTGAATGTGTTGTCTTCGTAAGTGCGCAGCTACTACTGCTAGGCACTTGGTGAAAACCCTTGGTGCTGTTGCCACCCCGAATGGGAGGACTTTGAACTGATAATGTTGTCCGTCCACTATGAACCTTAGGTATTTCCTGTGCGCAGGGTGAATGGGAATATGGAAATAGGCGTCCTTGAGATCTAGTGTGGCAAGGAAGTCGCCTTGTTGGAGTAGTGGAAGTATTTGTTGAAGAGTGATCATGTGAAAATGATCTGAGTGAATGTAATAGTTGAGGGGTCTGAGGTCCAGTATGGGCCTGAGGGAACCGTCCTTTTTGGGGATTAGAAAGTATAGTGAGTAAACCCCTGTGCCCTGATGTTGTAGAGGGACTGGTTCTATTGCGTGCTTTTGGAGCATAGAGAGAACCTCTTGATTGAGGAGCGTTAGATGTTCCGTGGACATGGGACGCTGTCTGGGTGGTATGTTGGGGGAGTAGAAGTGAGTTCGAGGCAGTAACCATACTGGATAATTTGTATTACCCACCTGTCGGTGGTGATGGAATTCCACGCAGGTAGGAACTTTGACAGTCTTCCCCGACGGGAGTGGAATGATCGGGGGAAACGGAGGGAAGTCACTGTTTGGTGGTAGGGGAGGTGCGTGTGTTAAACCCGCGTCCTCTACCTCTGTTGTTATTACCTCTGTAATTACCTCTGGAGTAACCTCTATTAGAGGAGGTTTGAGTGGTGTTTTTGTAGTTAGCAGAGGTGGTGTCTGTGGCTGTAGTTTTGGAGCCGCCTCTATATAAGGAGCGACGAAAGGAACCTCTGCTAGGTGTGGCTTGTAGAGCTGCCATAGCTTTGGCTGTGTCTGTGTCCTTCTTCATTTTTTCTAGAGAAGTGTCCACATTAGGCCCAAACAGGTGTTCCTGGTCTAAGGGTTGATTGAGGATGGTAGATTGTACCTCCTGCTTGAAGCCAGATATTCGTAGCCATGCGTGTCTGCGCAGCAAAACGCTTGAGTTTATTGTGCGTGCTGCTGTATCTGCTGCGTCAAGGGCGCACTTTATTGAGGTGTTTGTGACAATCTTGCCTTCTTGTATTAGATCATTGGCCTTGGTCTTATACTGATCTGGAAGGTGCTCAATGAGCTTTTCAAGCTCGTCGTAATGGGCTCTGTCATATCTCGCCAGTAAGGCTTGGGAATTGGCGATGCGCCACATGTTTGCTGCTTGAGACGCAACTCTTTTTCCCGATGCGTCGAGTAATTTGGACTCCTTGTCTGGTGGTGGTGTCTCACCAGTAGTCTGGGAGTTTGCCCTTTTCCGTGCATTAGCAACTACTAATGAGTCTAGAGGGAGTTGGCCTTTAATATAAGCTGGGTCAGAAGGGGCAGGTTTATATTTTTCTCGATCCTTGGGTTAAGAACCCTAGCCCTAACTGGGTCTTTGAAGACCTCAGGGGCATGTTTAATAATGCCTTTAAGCATAGGTAGAGTATGGGTAGACTTTTGAGGCTGGCTAAAAGTTTCTAGTAAAAAGTCTTCTTCCAGGGGGTCTGAGTGTAACTTGACACCATGGTATTGTGCTGCCCTGTTTATCACCTGTGAAAACCCTATAGCATCATCTGGAGGTGAGGCTTTTGATGGGTATGGTTCAGGGACAGGTATATCTGGGAGGTCATAACTGTCCCAGGGGTCTTGTGGTGGGATACTGTGAAGGTCGTCATCAGTGTAGGTGTTGTGAGGTGACTGCATGTCATCATCATGATCCTCCCTGTCTGTATCCCCTTGTGGTGAAAAACAAGGTGGAGGAGAGTGAGGCGGGGAGTGTAGAGGGCTGAGGTGTTGTGGAGGTGGAGAGAAAGACCTTATAGGTGATGTGGAAGAGTCTTTCTTCTTATGAGGTGGCTCAGGTGTGGTTGGTTCCTGTATCTTCCTCTTGTGAGGTATTACTGATTGTACCTGTCCGGTAATAGGGTCAATGTGCAGAGTTTTCTGCTTTGGGTCGATGGGAACCAAGAGTTCTTCTGAGCTGGCGTGTTTGGTCGGCATCGAAGATTTCGGCTCCGAGTGTTGTTTGGGCTTGCGAGGTTGTTTGGTGTCCTTTGGTGAAGTTTTCGACACCGAGGGTTTTTTTTTTTTTTTGTCGACTCCGAAGGTTTGGTATGCTTCGGTGTCGAGGTGTCTGGGACCTTGGACTTTGGCGCCGAAGGGTCTGTTGGTGCCGAGACCTTAGTCTTGTGTTTCGGTGCCGATGAGTGTTTTTCGGCTCCGGGACGTGGCTGGCTCGGTCCCGAGCTGCCAGAAGGCTTTAGGTGCTTGGGAGTCGAGCCGGAAGGCGGGGCTCCTGAAGCTTTGTGATGGTGCAGACCTAGGCCCGAAGGCGAAGGTGTGACCGAAGCCTTTTGTTTCTTGGGGGCAGGGGCATCGACGTGAGTACTCACAGTACGTTGGTGTGGTGTGATGAGTTGGTCGTCGGACCCTGAGTCTTCGGCTCCGGAGGTGTCGATTTGTAAATCTCCGGTGTCCGGGTTGTCGGAGCCTGTGTCAAAGATGTCGTCCGGTGCGGGAGCGGCTGACCTGGACATTTCGTGTCGTCGGGCCCGGCGATCACGGATGGTCTTTTGGACCGAAAGGAGTCACAGGCTTGGCAGTGTTGGCTCTCGTGTTCTGGAGAGAGGCAAAGATTACAGATCTCGTGGAGATCTGTGTGTGGGAATTTAGCCCCACACCTGCATTTTTAAATGGAGTCCTTTCCATATGCTGGATGATGGCGCCGACACGCCCAACGGACCAACGTCGGCGACCGGACTCGAAACAGTGTTGGAGTGGAGACGCGATGAGGGGATCGCGATCGAAAACAATACCGTCGAACGGTAGGAGGTTCTTCTGCGCGTCGAGAGGGGAACCGATCGATGTGGATCCGGAGCGCAGCAAGGTACATCCGAACCCGATGGCGGAAAAAAACAATCTAACCATGGAGTCGATGCCCATGCGCACTATCGTCCAAAGGAGGAGTCACCTATCTCGTGACTACAAAAGACTCTTCCAAGACAACAACAAAGTGCAAGCATCCGAGCCCAACACCAGATGGCGATCTCATGCACAGTGTACGATCTGCAGCTCATATGCCTCGAACTTCATTTTTCGAGCTACCCTGTTTATAAATTCATGAAATGATAAATCATCCACCAGGTAAACTCTGAGAGGTAGAGAGCCTGGCGACCTGACAGAGGCCACTCATCTTCGATCCTGAAGAGGAGGAGATTCTTCTCAGAGAGGTGGGAATCTGGAGCTGCATGACCTGTTAGAAGGCTCGCCGTTCTAGACACTGTGGAGAGAAGCCCTTTCTTTTTCTTTGCTGGCTCATCCTGTGATATACTGCAACTTCTACTTCTCTTCTCCTTTTGCACAGCTGTAGAAGGTAGCATCAGAGTTTTATCAAACGTGCCTGCAACTCACTCAAGCAAGAAAAGAAGAGAAATTTCAATGAGGAAAATAGTGTTCAGAGTTAGGAGATGCTGCGAATAACTGTGCATTGAGTCAAAGGGTGTACAAATAAGAAATGTCAAGACCAAGCTAAGGTCTCATTCGGGCATCACAAACAGTTTGGGAGGGAACATATGTGTCAAACCTTTAATAAATCGCATTACAACTGGTGATTCAAACAAGGATGGCTGGTCCGGCTAACGCAGAAAAGCCAAAACGGCCAGCAAATAACCTTTTACAGTGTCCATTGCAAGGCCATACTGAGCTATAGAAAGAACAAAAAACATGTTAAAGCTTAGCCTGTAAGGGGTCAATGTTGTGAGGATCACTCAAGGTAAACTTGTCCCAGCATTGATGGATTTCATGGATGGGTGTCTGGCAGCAAGGATGACATCTACGACCTCAGATGGCAACTCAAATGCCCTAAGTTGCAGTCGCTAAATCTCCATACACGAAGGTGCAAGCTACTGGGGTTTGGATAAAGGACCTTGCCCTGTTGCTGAGACAGGACATTCTCTAGAAATGGTAGCCTGATTGGACAGATGCTCATGCTCACAAGTTCTGGTACCACACTCTCTTGGCCCAGCCTGGGACAATTAGGATGAGCTGGACCAAATTGTTCTTGATCTTCTTCAGAACTCTGGCAGGAGAGTTAGTTGCGGGAAGGCATACACAAGTCCCTCATTACATTTACACTCATTCCAGAATACGTTTTCTCATGGAAGCTCCAATTTGCTAAACCACTGACACTGTGCGTCCGACAGTAAGAAATAGGTCAGTCAGAGCTTCCCCCACCGATTAAACATGCTGCGCACAACCTTTGAATGCAGTTACCACTAATGATCTGCTAGGTGACATCTGCTCAATTTGTCCACTCTGGCATTTAGTGACCGAGCCAGGTGGTTGGCCACTAAAAAGTTGTTCTGCTGCTCCAGCCAGACCTAGAGATGTAAAGCCTTTTAGTAGAGCCTAGAAGCCCATTATGCCCTGCTTGTTGCAGTTCCACATGGTGGTGGAGCCATCTGTGAAAACCTGCACCAGTCTTCCCTTGATGGATTGGTGGAAAGCCTCCATGGCCAAACAAATTGCCCGAAGCTCCAGTAAGTGGGTGCAGAGCTGGCTCTCTGCTGGAGACTAGGAAAATCGGATAGCCACCTCCTCCAAATGACACCCACAATAAACTCAAGTGATACACCCATCACCGCTGTCACTTTTGAGTGGGGAAAAGACAGCAGTGTACAGCAGGATAAATTGTGATAGGTCAGCCACCCTGTAGATCTTGGGCAGTTTCTTTCTAGACCTCAATAGAGTCAGAGAGGCAGCCTTGATGCTGAGCCCACTGGTATTTCAGGTTTTATTGGAGAACCCACACATGCACATTGCCTGGAGACCAATAACCCCCAGAGCAATCATCACCGAGATCGAGGAGTGACCCAAAACATTGGGATCATAGCCCTAATGTTCAGGACTCGCTGAGGTAGGGTAAAGGCACCTCGCCGCATCCAGGATTGCTGCACTTGGATGCCTCCATGAGGAAATCAGACAGGACTTTCGCATATTTATGGTGACATTCAACAATGTTAAGGGTTCCACCATCATCCAGAGGTCTATTCCTCCCAGCGAGCACACCTGTAGCAGTCAGTCATCGAAGTATGGAAATAGAGGAACTTCCAACCTCCAAAGATTGGCAACAACCACTGCCATCACTCTTGTGAACACCCAACAGGTGAAGGTCAGGCCCAAGGACAGCAAGGCAAACAAAGTGTTTCTAGCTCATCATATAGAGAAAGCTTCTAAGGACACTTTATTGGAAACCTTGAGGCGCTACGATGTGCTTTGCACTGCTTATGAAATGTACTGCACAACTTTCAGCTCAACAATGTGGATAGAGCAAGAAGGGCACTATGATAGATGCATTGCTGGAGAAAGTTAATCATCGTGATATTGTCTGTCGGTATTTGCACTACTTTGCCAGTTACATGTCTTTCAAAGGCCTTTAGTGCTAAGAACACAGTTTTGAGTTAGTGTGTAACTGCTTCTTCCTTTATCCTACACCCTCTGATTAATAGAAATCATCCAAATGTGCACGCCCTCCCTAGAGTGATACACCTGTTGCAATGGTCACTGTGGAGACTGGGTGTTTGGAATTTCTGCTCTTCATCATGTGGCGTACTGTTCACCATTCCAGGTCTCTCTCCCTTGTTTGTGACGACCACTAGGATTATCACAGTCTCACGACACTTCTGACCATTTATTTAGGAGTTATTCCTTTATGGATCTTGTATAATCTGTCGTGAAAGTGTAATTCTTCAGTTAATACTGTACTAGTATTCTCTCCTTGAAAAAGAACCGCGGCTAACAGGCATCTGCCCGACCAACAAAAAAGAGAACCGGTTGGTTTAACTTAAAGGAGAAGAGCGCATTTTCAGCTTTTCTTTACATTCGGACCATCAAACTACCCGTCTTCCTCTGGTCAGCCTTGCACAGTTGACCATTGGAGTATTCACTGCACTGGTGTGAGTGGATTGTGCCTCAGCGCTGTTTTAGGAGTACAATCGTAAATTGGGGGAAAACAAAGACTAGCATGCATAGGTTATACAGGTTGCCATTGCATATGGGGATGCCAGAATTAATCTTTTTATAAAATGTAAATCACATACTAATGTGTGGCCTGGAAGTGTTCCATAAATATATATTATGTCGTTTACTATCAATGAATATCCTATGATGCAGAACGTTACCAGTGGACAGACTATGGTGCAAGATATAACAGAATGTTGTACAAATTATGATAAGAGTAGAAATGGTTTGCGTAACCGCTAGGAAAGAACTGCAAACGTAGGAAGAGAAATCTTAAACTGTTGAGAAAAAACCACAGGTAGTAGAAACCGCGACCCATCCGAAAGGTCAAGACATGCTAAAGCCGTTCGACTTGCGAAAGCTCTGCACTCCAGTGGCACCAAAAACACTGCTCACCGTGCTCCAGAGGGGTGAACATGTTGGCTCGCGTGTTTAGGGTGGAACCGGAAGTGTCACATTGGAGGAAATGTTCCAAATCGCTGCGACCTGGGAAGAGTGAAGAATTATGCGCCGTTCAATTTTTCAGGGCTGTGGGTTAGTTCTATCAAGCAGCCACCAGGGAGCGCTGCAGGATTTCCATCTACGTTTTCAAGCGTTAAAGTCAAAGGTGAGCACGAGTAGAGAAGCATGCGTGCTTCTCAGGGCCTCTAGCATTTCGCAATTCTTGCAACTATTGATTTGTGGCACCGTTTTTATATTCAATAATCTGCAGGTGTAAACCAGAAGAACATTTAGAGGACGAAGGGATCAAAATTCACTTAATTAAAAAGCTTTGCGCGTGACTCAATGCTGCGCTAGAAACTTTGCCATACTTACCGTGTCACTTTTGGATAGCTGGACTCGCATGATAAACAGATAATAAGTAAACCTTTGGTTTAGACAGTATTCATGCCCACGCCTGATTGACTGAGGAAGTGCATTAGTTGCAGCACAAAGACAATCCTAACAAATGTAAAAGTAATTCAAGCAGAGTGGGAAGAATGTTTCTTTGGCATAAGGAGGTTTCGGTGACGATTGAAGCAAATTCATGTTGCACGACAGACTCGTTAACGTAGCAGACGTTTCGAACTAGCAATCCGAACACAACAAAGCTCACATTGGATTTCTCTATTAACCTTACAGAGTATCCCGCTGCGATGCTTCCAAAGTAGCACGATCATGCTGCCAGAAAACGTGCAGCACATTCGGTCTTTCTTGTTGCATTACTTGGTGCGTCACTGCCGCATAATTCCAGTGTTCACTTAACGACCAGAGCAGGTGTGACCTGAGGATGTTGCACACAACATAGTGCAAGCACTTAATTACAGGAGACGGCAACTGCAAGCACTGATCAGTTGGACGCCTCCCAGCCACAAGCCAGAGTTTAACTATGAAATCTCAAATGAGTTTACCTGATCAATCCCCTTGCAGAGGTGTAACCGATGACGTTTCAATGTAATTACCCGATGATGTAATGAATGTACACAATGATGCTTCAGCGAGTTTACCAATGACGTTTCAATGCTTATCCCCCAATCATACAATACATTTACCTACAATGACTTTACCCAATGATGCTTTAATGACTGCATGTAAATAATTCATAGGTCGGAGATTTTTTTTATTTTTTTTAGGGCATGACTTAATTTTAATTCAAAATTCCACTAACCTGGCGTAAAAAGTGCAATGGCTTTTAGGCAGCTGTATTCAGCAGAATCCACCTGCAATCGGTTGAGTTTCTCCACCTGATCCTGAAAGATTCGAATCTGGTCCATAAAAGACACTACGCGGTCTGCAGACATAGGAGAGGCGTGGAAACCCGCAGCTGCCAGTAAGGGGGCCATGTGGAGTGGAAGTGCCGATTGTGCCGCATTCAAGACAAACAGCTCACTCCAGCTCAAGCGCAGCAAGGCCACCTGGTCTGAGACTGACAAGTCAGGAAAGAAGGGAATGTTCCTTGCCCACTCCACAGTACTGAAGAGTAGCCGGGCTGCCAGCTCACAAATATTGTCGATGCCCATCACGCTGCCTTGCTGTGTATACTGGGTGCCGTAGCGGGCTGCTGGGTAGGGCTCAGCACGCAGGAGCTGGGATATGAGTTCCGAAACTTGCTGCCCATTGAAGTAATCGGAGCCGGGTATTGGGTTTGGGCTCATGCTGGCATGTGAAGGTGGAATTCGGCCTCTCTGTACAGCTTGGGGGGGGGGGGAGAAACAAGAATTAAAAATAATTAGTATATTAAAATACAAATCTGCATTTTCTTACAACTTAGCGCAACTGACTAGGGTTAACGAATATTTAAAAAAATCCTGTTTTGCACAGAGCTTGCCTCACTCGCTAATAATATCCACCTTTAACAACAGAAGAAAATACGTTACTTACCTGTAATTGTAGTTCTCCAGTATCGGAATATTTCATAGATTCACATACTTGAATCATTCCCATTCGTCGAGATGGGATTCCCATGGTACATTATAATAGCAATGCAAAGTAAAACATAGGCTAGCAAGACCCCTTAATTTTGCAACATACCATAGTTATTATTTTAAAAAGATACCAAACAGATTTGAACCAATCAGATCACCTTACCCTCTAGAACACACTGGTGAGAAGCTCCAGTACCTCAGATTTCCAAAGCACTGAGTGTAGGAGATACACCCATAAAACAGAGAGAAATAAGGTAAGCTTCCTAGGGGAGGAGGGTGGATCGCATGTGAATCTATGAAAGATTCCTGTACAGTTACAGGTTTAACTTATTTTCTTACTCCAGTATTGTAACTTTCATAGATTCACATGCTTGAGTCAGATTAGATAGCAGTTAACCACATTATTTTTTCCAAGTGTCGAGAATGTGCAAGATACATAAACATCTTTACTCAGAAAATATATATATATATATATATATATATATATATATATATATATATATATACACACACACACACACACACAAGCAACAGGGATCGTTTCCCGAACCTTTCGGAGATTAAAGACGGCGTTGCCAGAAATCTAAATTTGGAGCAGGACTTACCGATTTGAAGCCCACTGGAGGGCTAACATTGGTCCTTACAATGTTTTAAAGCGTACAAACCTACTGGAAGGTAATACATTTTCATAAAGCACTACGAGTCCCAGCGTGCATCGGATTGTATCTGAAGGGTGAAAAGGCACACCGGAAGCCATTTAAACAACGCAGGGGACTGTGGTGAGAAGAAACTACACGCTTTGAAATTGCCTCTGAGGAAAGTGCTTGTAGCACTGAAACGCGTCAGGCAGAAGGATAGAAACTGTCAAACCGGCAATGCCTGCTCTTGATATAATAAAGTTCCTTGGTGGAAATGTTGGCTGGAGGAGTGCGTCTTTTAATGCAGGGGCATTGTTTTTGAATATACACACACATACATAACTAGAATACAATGCAAAGAACAAAATGTGCAAAGCTAGAAAAGGATGGTGGGAAGAAAAGGAAAGCTCACCGTTACTGGAAAAGATGTCACAGTACCGCCTGACCCACTGCTGTGTCACTGCGATCGGCAGACTCCAAGCAGTAATGCCAGGCAAAGGTGTGCGTATTCTTCCAGGTAGCTGCACAGCAGATCTCCTGGAGTGACACACCAGTAAACAGTGCAGTTGAGGCAGAAACTGTTCTGGTAGAGTGGGCATGCACTAATGTCTGTAGTGGTTTACCGCTGCTTGATGACAATAGAGAATGGTACTGGAGATTCAATGGGAAGTACTTTGCTTAGAAAGAGGATAACCTTTCTGTGGCGCGCAGTAAGCCACAAAGAGTTGATTAGACTTGCAAAAGTGTTTAGACCTTTCCAAATAGAATTTCAAACATCTCTTAATGTCCAAAGAATGAAGGGCGCTCTCAGCTGGTGTTGCAGGAGCTAGAAAAAAATGTTCTGAGGACGAGAGGCTCATTTAAATGAAAGTCTGAAGGGACTTTAGGAATAAACTTAGGGTTCGTACGAAGAACCACTCTATCATCCCGGAATTTTAGGAAGGATTCCTGAATGGTGAGGGCTTGAATTGCGCTCACTCGTCTGGCAGATGTTAAAGCTACAAGGAGAGCAACTTTCCAGGAAATTAACTTCAGATCAGCTCTGTAAATGGGTTCAAACTGTTGTTTCATAAGCTGTGAGAGAACAGTATTGAGCTGCCAAAGCAGTGGAGGAGGTCTTACTGGTGGAAAAGACCCTGAAGAGACCTTTGAGGAATTGCTTAACAATTCTATCAGACCACAAAGAAGGCAAAGTAGATGATCTCCTAAAGATGGAGATAGCTGCCAAGTGGGCCTTGATGGATGAGGGCACCAATCCTGATCTTGCCAAGTGCAGGAGATAAGGGAGAATCTCTTGAGGCGAGGAAGAGAGCGGATGTACGTTAGCTTGTGGCACCTAGGGCAAAAACGCTTCCATTTAAGTCGATAGGTCTCATTAGTACTCTCCGCTCAGGCTCTGGATAGTATCTTCCTGCAGTCTGCAGATAAGTTCAGATGGGCGAACTCAATGTGCTCAGGAGCCAGGCCGATAAATTAAGGGGTTTTGGATCCGGATGCAATACTTGGCCCTGAGACATTGTTAAGAGAGATGGAATCAGTTCCAACTAATTGTGTGTTTCTCCGAAAGAAGCGGTGTGGCCAGGATGGGGCTATGAGAATCATCCTGCATGGTTCAGCCTTTATCTTCACAAGGACTCTTGGGAGGAGAGGAATGGGAGGAAAGGTGTAGGCAAATATGCCGGACCACAACATCGAAAACGCATTCCCCCACGATCCAAGATGGTGACGCCAACTTGTAAAGAACTGCCATTTCTTTGGGCGGAGGGGTGGGGAGGGTGGGAGGGGGGCAAATCGCTAAAAAGGTTGACACGTGGCTTGCCCCACTTGAGAAAGATGCAGTTGAGCATTTCCTGATCAAGTTCCCATTCATGACAGGATGACCTTAGTACACTTAATGTTTCCGTTATCGAGTTTTGGATTCCGGGTACATGATCTGCTCATAAGGACACTCCGTTGCAAATAGCCCACTCCCAGATGCACTGCGCCTTGAGAGAAGAGGCGTGATCTAATGGCGCCTTGCTTGTTGATGTAGTGCATTGTGGTTGTATTGTCCATCCAGGTGGGTATCGCTGAGTTCCTTATTCTTGGAAGGAAAGCCTGTAAGGCAAGATGGACTGCCTTGAGCTCCAACAAGTTGATGTGCAGAAGATGAGGCTTTTGCCAACTGTTACTGATTTGCAAGTCCTGAAGGTATGCTCTCCAACCTTCGAGGGAGGCGGTGGTAGTTATGACCAACGGAGAAGGTATGCTCAGGTAGGAGAGACCGACTGACAAATGTTTTCAAAGCATCCACCATGATAGGGCATTAACCATGGCTGGAGTGACAGTGAGTAGATCATCAAAGGGTCCCATTGCCTGTAGCCACTGCTTGTCGAGTTGCTCCTGGAGAGAAAGCATCCTTAGACTGGGGAATGGAACTAGGGGGAAGAAGGAGGACATCATCCCCAATAGGGATTTGTTAAGGCGAACTGAAAGATACTTTTTTCTATCAGCTTTGCGAAGGACGTTAGTTTTAATTGTCTCTCCAGAGATGGATATGCTTTGTTGAGCGTTGTGTCGAGTGTTGCCACTAGGAAGGTGATCGTTTTTGAAGAATGCAAGACTGACTTTTCTGGATTCAGGGTAAGGCCTAATTCGTTGAACAGTGTTGTGCAGGGCACAGTAGATGCTTGTGCTGCGCAAATGGACAACGCTTTGACTAACCAATCGTCCAAGTACGGAAATACTTTAGGTCTTTATTTTCTTCGAAAAACTGCTACCGGAGCCTAGCACTTTGTAAATAATTCAAGAACAGTAGTAAAAGAAACAGGTGGAATCGGGTCACCGTTTGTAATTTCTTTCTTTTATTCCATTCCTTTTCAGCAAGCACAGTCAAAGCGTTTTGCCTAAACATAGGCTTCCTCAGGGTAAAGTCCTACGATTGATGGTATATTGTTTACATCCACCACTTTGGTGTTGTCACTAATCGGACCAGCAATTATTATGACACTATGTCCAATATCAAATTCCGTAGTACTACTATCCTTATTTTCAATCAACAGGTTCAATACATTTTGCAAATTTGGAAAGTGTCTACCAAACGGCGTGTACAGCAAAGACCGTCTCCCGGACCGCTGTGAGAAAGCCTATGTTTAGGCGAAAAGCGGCTGCGCTTGCTGAAAAGAAATGGAATAAAAGAGAAATTACAAACAGTGAACCGATTCAACTAGTTTAAGTACTGTGCTTGAATTGTTGCCTGTTACATTGGAGGATAGTTGTTGCCTCTCAATTCAGGTTCTAAAAGTCAGTTATGTATGACCGATTGGTAGCTGGCCATTTTTGAGGTGGGCAACTGCGGTTTGATAAATTAACACTTCAGGTGGTGCAGCAAGACATCCCCTGGCTTCCATTATCTGTTCCACATTGTAAATATCTGGGGGGCAGATTTTAGGCCAAAAGAAAGAACTCTGAGCTAGTAATGGCTCCTTGCGATTGTAAACCATAGGAATTTCCTGTGGGATGGGCGGATGAGGATATGGAAACATGCATCTTGAAGGTCAAGGCTTGACATGTCATCTTCTTGATTTAAGAGCAAGAGAATGTCCTTTAAAGTCACCATGCGGAAGGACTGTTTCTTGAGACAGGTGTTGAGATTCCTCAGGTCTAAAATTGTTTGCCATTCTTTGAACTTTTTGTGGGCCAAAAGAAACAGGGGTAGAATCCTCCCCCGTTGTGATGGAGGAACTGGTTCTATTGCTACTGTTTGGAGGATTGACATGAACTCTAATTTGAGAAGATGAAGATGCTTTGGAACAGAGGGTTGAGGTGGAGTGGGGGGGTGGGGTTTGAGGAAAGTCCAGAGTACGGCCAAATTGAATAAGGTTTAGGACCCACTGGTCTGTAGTTATATGCTGTCAGCGATGGAGATAAGCATATATTTTGCCCCCTAATTTGGTTAATGACAAAGGATGAAAAGCCAGAGCCTGAAGGTGGTCACTGGCGAAGGGCCGTGTCCTTGCCTTGATGCCCTGCTCTACCTCTTCGTGCAGGTTGATTGTAAGCTGCTGTTAGTGGTTGGCGTTTGGAGTACTGTGGACAAAATGGTTGTGAGGCAGATGTGTAAGCGGTGTATGGATATTGCTGGTAACCTCCCCTGTAGGATGGAAGGCCTCTACCTCGGGCACCCAAAAGGGCACTTTCCTGTACAGAATCCTCCCCAGTGACTCAGCTGTCTGTATCTGTTTTCATATCTTGTAAACCCTCATCCACGTGTTTGTCGAAAAGGGCTTCCTCATCAAAAGGGAGGTCTAGTATCTAGTTTTGGACCTCAGGCCTGAACACAGTAGTCGTCAGCCAACCCTGGCTGCGTAATATAGAGGCACCTGCAAGTTGTCTAAATGTCGTAGTGGCAATGTCCATAGCACAGTCAATCACCTCAGATGTGGTGCGTTCTCCTTCCTAGAGAATCTTCTTTGCCTCCGATTTACTGTCCTCCGGAATTTGATCCAGATAAGGTGCAATACTGGAACCACATTTGGAGGTAATAGCAACCAAGAACAGCAAGTGAATTTGTTGCCCTCACTTTAAGCGCCGACATAGATGACATTTTTAGGTCTCGCCTAGGCATCCACCTTGCGGGAGCGAGCAGCGGCGCGCTAATTGAAAACAGATGGCTTTCGCGCCGCTGCTCGCTCCCGCAAGGTGAATGCCAGCACAAGCATGAGTACTTGAAAACAGCTGTTTGCATTTGCCTGGTTGCCCTCGCTATCCCTTCTCAACTGCTTTTCTTGCCGTTGCTCTTATTTTTTTCATATTGTGCTCGTCTTGCACTTGCTTTTCCTTTGCTGTTTTAACAGGGCACGGATCCTAGCGCCCAGTCCCGTGACATACACAGAGCGCATCACTCCCTTCTCAACTGCTTTTCTTGCTGTTGCTCTTATTTTTTTCATATTGTGCTTGTTTTTTTACGGCCCACTTAGTGCAGTTTCAAAACCTCGGCTTGTTGCCTATGTTTGATTTCTCCCATGAAGGCGGTTTCCAGCCTCACCCTTCCGCGCACACCTGGGCTTAAAATCTGGCACCTTAACCTTTAAATAAACACTTACACGCGTATGCCACCTATACCAGTGAGAGGTGGGCTCATTTAAACAAGGGGGTGTTATATTCTTACACTTCCTCGCTAAGAGCATGCATGTACTGGTTACCCGCTCCCTCTCTACCTACACACACACACCTACACACACACACACACACCTACACACACCTACACACACCTACACACACCTACACACACCTACACACACACACACACACCTACACACACACCTACACACACACACACACACACACACACACACACACACACACACACACACACACACACACACACACACACACACACACACACACACACACACACACACACACACACACACACACACACACACACACACACACACACACACACACACACACACACACACACACACACACACACACACACACACACCTGATCAGAGGCTAGATTAATGGATACATCAGTAGAGCGCACCGCGGTGCTCTGGCACAGCGTGTAAGGCAAACACCCCACCCTGTTACTGAATGAAAGTGCAAACCCTGCCATGACATGCACAATTTATTACTCGGGCACCCAGAAGGCATGGGTAACAGCGATGCTCAGCAATCCTTCCGGGAGATTTGTTCACTTCAAACACTGAATGTGTGCACCACTTCAACACAGACAAAAACACATATATACCGACGGATTAACTCATCAACGACCTGCGCGAAAGACTGACAAGGTTTGCATATAAAACCACTGTATAATCTTATTTATGAAATGAACCGATTCGACCTGGATTTAACCCATGAAAAAAAAAATTCTTTCAAAGCTACTCATCAAGAAGAGAACAGATGACGTAGCACTTCTAGGCCCGGACTGGTGTGTTTTTGTAGTCCTACTGTTCTTGTGCAGGTGGCTGGTGGAAAAAAGGAAAATCAAAACCACTTGAGCCCTGGCAAGGCTTCGTCCAGACATGAAGAACTTAAATAGCTTAAAAACAGGATGCAGTGGAAAAAAGATCGCCTTTTAAGGGTGAACATTCCCTGTGGTTTGATTCAAAACTTCTGCAAAGCCCAGGCACCCTTTCAGAATAGAGAAATGCAGCCAAGTAGACTTTCAATGATGTTTCCAGAAGAATACTTCCACTTCAAAATAAAATAATCCTATTTAAAACTCCAGAGCAGTATACAGTATCAGCAGAGTGACTGCTTTACTGAGCACACAAGTATAGGGCGGTATAGCATCTAGCAACCTCTGGATGGAGGAGAGGGAAAGAAAGGGCACCTGACGTTTGGATTGGCATTGAGGAGAAAACATGCAGCTATGAAGGGAAACTAAGCCCATCTGCCAGACACTAAGGAAGACTAAGCATAAAACCGGCTACTCGTACCACAACAACTGCCCGCACGTGTGCGCTCCCAATCCCACGACAATACTGAGTAAACTGCACTAGTAGCATGTGAAAAGTCCAGGAACCAAACCCAGCACTAGATGGGATAAAAACAAACAAGCATTGGCATAGCCAATAGGTCTCGCCTTTGGGACCTTATAAGTGTTTAGCCATGCAACAGTTGATGTTGTTGTACCAAGGATATTGTGCTGCATAACTAAATACTTATAAGGTCCCAAAGGCGAGACCTATTGGCTATGCCAATGCTGGTTTTCCCTGTGTTGTTAAGGCACCTACCTTCTTTGTCCAGAGGCGTTGTGATAGGTGCAGATGCGTTTTTTGATCTGCGCTGTGCCGTCTGAGATAACAGAATCAGGCTTTGGGTAACCAGTCAAGCAAGCAGAAGCGCCTTCTGGAGCTTTGTACTTTTTATCCAAGCGGGGAAGGAGTGCAGTTATTGTGGCTGGAGTCTTTATGACCTTTAAGCCCTCTCCCCAGATGTAGCTTACAATGGGCATGGCTCTTCCGAAAGGTTCTTTAAAATCAAAGAAAGCAGTCCATCTGCGTAGTGGACATAGGTAAGTCACACCTCTCTGCTGCTCTTTCAAGCAAGTTGTGGAAACCTCAAATGGCTTCTGTGCAAAATCCACTGGAGAAGGAGACAATTGCGTGGGTATGAGATAATCATCCCATTCTTGGTAGGGGTATATTAGTTCACCCTCTTCCCTGTCTTCATCAGAAGTCACAGGGTCGTGAAGAAGAATAGGTTGTGGTGAATGGCAGACAAATAGGCAACAATAGCGGCGTTGGTTGTGGAGTAGATGGAGGTATAGGTAGAGATTTTGCTGGTGGAGAGACTGGCATTGTGATAGCAGGATTTGGAGGAAAACGCTTCCCATAATCAGAAAGCATAAATTGTAAATCTGTAACAAGTAAGGAAGGCAGGCATACCGTTCCCTCCTGATATTACCCCTGAGGGCCCTCATATTCTTCCTTATCATAATCTTCCTCTTGGCACTTGACGTGTAATTCTGAAGGGCGATGCATACTCAAAAGGACCTTCGTCCTCAGAATCTTCCACCTCTAACAGCTGGGCTGGAATCAGTGGTGACACCTTGCTAGGGTGAATGTGCTCAAGGGTCAAATGCCTTTTTTTCTCTCGTGTCTGCAGTATTTGCAGTTTTTCTATCGTAGTCGGGGATGTGAACAATGACGGCGAAACCCTGGTGTCCGTCGACAGACGAGACGTCGTCCCTGTCGTGGTGGAAATCAACGATATCAGCGGAACTGGTATCGTCGACAGAAGAACGGTAACTTTGGGCGTCGACAGGTTAGGCAGCGGTGTCGTCGATAAGGATGCAATCTAGGAAGCAGCCAAAGGCAGAAACAACTTGGATACAGGGTCATCAGCAGTTGCCATCGACTGTATGGATTTCTTCATCCGTGAGCCTCTCATCGGTGGTTTGTCAAGTGGAACTGAAGGTTTCTTGAAGGAATGGCGCACCTGAGGGGGTGGTCTAGGCGCTCAGACCTCGATTTTTCTGGTATATTAGAGGAAGTATGCCTTTCCTTCTTGTTCTTTAGTTCTTTTTGAGGAGATTTAAAAGGACTGCGCCAGTAAGACCCATGGGTGGTCTTTTTTAAGGCTTATTTTAGGTCACTCAAGAGAAGAGTGAGGATGATGAGACCTCTCCCTCTTATGTGACCTCCTGGAGGATAATACTGGCTCCTTCCTTGCCTTAAGTTTCTGAAGCCGTATGACCAACCGCCTTTCACGGTCTTTTTAAGGTCTTATTAGAAAAGGAATGACAGACCTTACATTCTTTAGCCTTATGAACCAGATAAAGACAATATATGTAGTCTTTATGAGGGTCATCTGTATGAATAGGCTCCTCTTCTCCTTATCTGACATAGCAAAGTCAGAATATAGGTTTAAAAAACAAAATACAGGCCCAATATGAAGCAAAAAGTAATCTGTAGATATCTCGAAGTGATAAAAGGGTTTTGAAGCCTTGAAACACTTGTAGAGCAAGATAACTGAGCAGAGCTCAGTGAAGACTCGTAGCACGGCGTGCAGTAGAAAATCGGAGGTACTGGAGCTACTCACCGGAGTATTCTAGAGGGTTAGGCAATCGGATTGGTTCAAACCTATGTTTTATTCCTTTTTTGAACAAAGACTATGTATGGTATGTTGCAAATTTAAGGGGCCCATGGCCTTTCTAGCCTACGTTTAACTTTGCATTGCTATAATATACCACGGGTCTCCCATCTCTTCGACGGGGAATGATTCAAACATGTGGATAAATGAAAGTTCCAATACTGGAGTAATGATAAAAAATAAAAAAAACATCACCACCGCCTTCCTAGCCCATGGGCTTTAGGAACTCTACCTTTTGACACAGAGGGCCCAAGTTCTTAAACCTGTACTTGTGAAGATGTTAAGAATCAAAGTGTTAAGGCTACCACTACACCCTTCCGATGAATTTTTTAAAGGAACAGGAGATTAATTTTCACACACGAGTTATGTGACAATATTTATTTGCGCCCAGGATGAAGAATGTGCAGTTCTCTCAAGTAGAGTTGTACTTTGTGATGCTCTCACCAATCACAATACAAGTGGACAAGCAAAATAAGCAGACATGTTGGTTTGGAAAAAAAATCATAGGAGTTAAACAAAATTAAAGTTTACTCGCCATTGTAACTCATTCATTCTTTGTCCTCATACCCTTACAGTTCATGTAAGGGAATGTCTAACGCTTCACAGAGTACTTTAGAAGTTGTGTGTAAGCAGTCAGCGTTAGGCTCCATCCCCTTTCAAGCTTCTTCCAAATATTAAAACTAGCTCCAGACCTCAGAGTCCGTCATTTCTCTCTCTGCAAGCATAACTTACACCAATTGGGACAGTGCAAGGAAAGTGGGTCTAGGAAGGAAGATCTTATGGAGGCAGGAGTAACTAGAGTTAATGGTTTGACCTCTTATGGCCGGCCATAAACTGGTTCAGTCCTGTTCATGGGAATATTCGCACAAAAGAAAAGATCATGGCAGGAGAAATTCGGATCTCCAGCTAGAAAGCCACCCCAAAATATTTTTAGCCTAGCCTGACTGAATGGAGCACCAATAAAACACCCTACGATTTGCTAGTGCAGATTACCTTCACTGATATAACCAAAAAAATGAATATCTTTAGTATAACTCAAGCACTCTGTCCCCAATGTCCTGACACATCAACTCCCATTTGCCACTCTTAAGTCAGTTGGTCTTTAAGATGCACCATAAGGAAAATGCTACTTACCACAGTATGCATCTGTTCTTGGCATATAGAGCTGTAGAGTCAGATGCTTTAGCATAGATCGCCATCTGGTGTTGGGTCCGGATGTTTGCACTTTGTTTTTCTTCGAAGAAGTCTTTCCAGTCACGAGGTAGGTGACTCGTCCTTTCGGTGATAGTGCGCATGGGCATCAACTCCATCCCCAGATTGTTTTGCCGTAAGGGTCATGATGGAGTTAGTAAGAGTAGTAGAGAGATATCCATGTATGATGTATCTAAGTAAGATAATACTGCAACAGAGAAAGCTTCCCGGGGAGGTGGTTGGGCACATATGACTCTACAGCTCTATATGCCAAGAACAGATGCATACTGTGGTAAGTAGCATTTTCCGTTCGAGGCATACGAGCTGTAGATCATATGCTTTAGCATAGACTATACAGCAGTTATCTCCCAAGCGGTGGCTAACCTGTATCTGTTGCAGTAGTTTGAAGGAGTGTTCTTAAAACTGCCTGACAAACACTAGCTTGTTGTTTTGCTAACATCCACACAATAATGCTTTGTGAATGTGTGTGGTGTAGACCATGTTGCAGCCTTGCAGATGTCATTTAAGGATATGTTCCCCAAGAATGCCATAGAAGCCCCCAGTTTGCGTGTAGAGTGCACCCTAGGGGGAATTGTTAATGTGCGCTTAGCTTTAATGTAGCATATTTGGATGCACTTAACTATCCACCGTGCAATACCTGCTTTTGATATAGGATTGCCTTTGTGCGGTGGTGAAAAAGCAACAAAAAGTGGTTTGGTTTTCCTAAAAGATTTAGTTCTTTCAATGTAGTATAGTTTGGCTCTTTTTACATCCAATGTGTGAAGAGCACGTTCTGCTACTGAGTCTTGTTGAGGAAAAAACACAGGTAACTCAACAAACTGATTGAGATGAAATGCAGAAACAACTTTAGGTAAAAATTTGGGGTTAGTCCCAAGAACCACTTTATTTTGGTGAATTCGTAAAAATGGTTCTTGTATAGTTAGTGCCTGGAGCTCACCCACTCTTCTAAGAGATGTGTTGGCTTTAAGGAAGGCTACCTTCCAGGTGAGAAATTGTAGTTCACATTTGTGCAATGGCTCAAACCCTGGACCCATGAGTGTTGTAAGGACTATATTAAGATTCCACACTGAAGAGGGTGGAAGTCTAGGAGTAATGATTCTTTTGAGTCCTTCCATGAAGGCTTTAATAGCGGGTACTCGAAACAAAGACGAATGTTGTCTGTTTTGTAGGTACGCAGCTATTGCAGCAAGGTGTAAGCGGATAGACGTATATGCTAAGTTAGAACGCTGTAGGTGTAACAATTAGCAAATGATGTTTTGGATGGAAGCATCTAGTGGGTTAATATTGTTTGTACAATAAATTACAAATCGTTTCCACTTTGCTGCTCTTGTGGTAGGGCGTCTAGCCTCTTTAATGACGTTCATGCAGTCTGGCAGAAGATTAAGATAGCCAAACTATGATTTCAGGTGCCAGATCGCAAGGTTGAGTTGACTGGGATCTGGACGTCTTATCTCTCCATGGTTCTGAGTGAGAAGCTTGGTGGAGAGGTGTAGTTTCTGGTGAGAAACTACTGATGGTTCCAACAGGGTTGTGAACCAGGGTTGTCGATCCCATGTGGGAGCAACTAGGATCATGGTCAGGGAATGTTGTTTGAGTTTCCGAACCACCAATGGAATTAGCGGGAGGTGGAAAAGTGTAAGCAAATTTTCCTGACCAATTCATCCATAGCGCATTGCCTTTGGACAATGGGTGAGGATACCTGGACGCGAAGTTTGGGCATTTTGCGTTGAGGTGTGTGGCGAACAGATCTATTTCTGGTTAGCCCCACATCTGGAAGAATGGGAGGAGAACTTGAGGATGTAGTTCCCATTCGTGGATCTGTTGTCTTTGACGACTGAGCAGATCTGCAATCTGGTTGTTTACTCCTGGGAGGTGTTCTGCAAGGAGATATATCTTTTGAGGTATGGCCCATCTCCATATGCTTTGAGCTAGTTGTGAAAGCTGTAGAGAGTGCGTCCCCCCCTGTTTTTGTATGTAGTACATTGCTGTCATGTTGTCTGTACGAACTAGGACAGCTTTGCCTACTAAATGCATTTGAAAAGCTTTTAATGTTAGAAAAATTGCTAGTAGCTCCAGATGGTTTATGTGGAGTCCTTTTGTTGTGGAGTCCACATGCCCTGAATGGTATGTTTTTGAAGATGAGCTCCCCAACCAGTGAGCGATGCGTCTGCTGTTAGCACCATCTGTGGAACCGGGTCGACGAATGGCCGCCCCTTGGAAAGGTTTTGTGTATTCCACCACTGCAGAGAGCGATGGGTGCAGCCGTCCACCAATACCAGATTGGTTAGCTGACCTTGAACCTGATTCCACTGACGTGCCAAGCATTCCTGTAGGGGACGCATTTGGAGTCTTGCGTAAGGAACAATTAGAATGCAAGAAGCCATCATACCGATCAATTGCATGAACACTCGGGCTGGTAGGGAGTGTTGAGGCTGAAATTGTGATATCAGGGTTTGCATGTTGCGTATCCTGACTGGGTTGGGGTATGCTAGAGCTTTGCATGTGTCTATTGTGGCTCCTAAGTACACTTGCGTGTTGGAGGGCTGGAGATGAGACTTGGTGAGGTTTACAGTGAATCCCAAGTCGTGAAGCAGCTGAACTGTTTTGTGAGTGTGGTGTAGGCAGCTGTGTCGCGATCTGGCTTTTATTAACCAGTCGATAAGGGAAGACGTGAATGTGCGGTCTTCTTAAATGAGCTGCGACTACTGCCAGACACTTGGTGAATACTCTGGGTGCTGTAGTTACCCCGAACGGGAGAACTTTGAATTGGTAATGCTGTCCGTTCACCACGAACCTGAGATATTTCCTGTGAGCCAGGTGAATGGGAATATGGAAGTAGGCGTCCTTTAAATCCAGAGTGGACAGAAAGTCACCTTGCTGAAGTAACGGGAGCACCTGTTGGAGGGTGACCATGTGGAAGTGGTCTGTCTGAATGTAGAGGTTTAGCTGTCTGAGGTCCAGGATGGGCCTGAGAGAGCCGTCCTTTTTTGGAATTAAAAAGTACAGGGAGTACACGCCTGTCCCTTGATGACGTAATGGGACTGGTTCTATTGCATGTTTTTGTAACAGAGAGAGAACCTCTTGTTTTAATAGGGTGAGATGTACTGGTGACATTGCACGTTCTCTTGGAAGGATAGTTGGGGGAATGCGGGTAAGTTCCAGGCAGTAACCATACTGGATAATTTGTAATATCCACTTGTCTGAGGTGATAGAATTCCAGACAGGTAGGAACTGTGAGAGACGTCCCCCGACAGGAGTGGAATGATCGGGGGTAGCGGAGGGAAGTCACTGTTTGTTGGCAGGAGAAGTGCGGGTGAAGTTACCTCTGCCTCGTCCTTTATTATTATTCCCTCTGTAGCCTCCTCGGAAATAACCTCTGGAGGAGGTAGATTGGTTGTTTCCCTTATAAGAGGAGGATGGATTCTCTGAGGACACTGTTTTTGAGCCACCCCTGTAAAAGGAGCGGCGAAAGGAACCCCTGCTAGAAGGTAATTGTAAGGCCCCCATGGACTTTGCAGTTTCGGTGTCTTTTTTCATTTTTTTGTCTCGGGAAGCATCGACCGCTGGCCCGAAAAGATGTTACTTATCAAATGGCTGATTAAGTATGGAGGAGTGTACCTCCTGCTTGAATCCAGAGATTCGAAGCCAAGCATGTCTGCGCAATAGTACGCTAGTGTTAATGGTACGAGACGCTGTGTCTGCCGCATCTAGTGCGCATTTGATGGAAGTGTTGGTGATGAGCTTACCTTCCTGAATAAGGTCGTTAGCTTTGGTTTTATACTCATCTGGCAAATGTTGCATGAGTTTTTCCAACTCATCGTAGTGAGCCCTGCCGTAGCGTGCTAACAGAGCCGGAGCATTGGCAATACGCCAATGGTTAGCAGCCTGCGAAGCCACTCTTTTGCCTGAGGCATCAATGAGTTTAGACTTATCAGGAGGAGGGGCGTCGCCTGTAGTTTGAGAATTAGCTCTCTTGCAGGCGTTAGATACAACAAGAGAGTCTAAAGGCAACTGGCCTTTTATATATGCAGGGTCTGTAGGAGCGGGCTCGTATTTTTTATCCACTCTAGGTGTGAGTATTCTGGCTCTAACTGGGTCTTTGAATACCTCATCTGTATGTTTCAACATGCCCTTGAGCATTGGTAAAGTATTAGTAGACCTTTGTGAGTGCGTTAGTGTCTCAACAAGGAAATCCTCTTCAAGAGGGTCTGTATGAAGCTCGGGGTCATTGTCATGATCTGGAACTTTATTATAATTTTCCCAGGGATCAGTGCCCTGTGGTATGTCCTGATCTTGTGGCATATCCTGTTCTTCATCCCCATAATCTTCATCCTGTATGTCAGGTGATAGTGGAGGTGGTGGTGAATTTGATGGTGTAATTATTAAATTGGGATTAGGAGGAGGAGAGGGAGGTATGCAAGGGGGAGAAGGGTTAGTACCCATGTCCTTTTTCTTCAGAGGTATAGTGTAATCCTCTGAGAGATCCAGTTTCCGTTTTTTAGGAAGAGTGGCCAGAAGGTGTCCAGTGTTAGGGTCAATACTTAAGTCACTTTTGTTTCTGATCCAAAGGTGTGTCCTCGGATGGAGGCTCCTTGGATGGAGTATCTTTCTCTTTAGTAGTTGATTTCGGCGTCGAAGGTTTGGGCTGAGAGTCTTTAGGCGCCGAGTGTTTCGAATCAGAGTGCTTGGGTTTAGCCGGTTTGGGCTCTGAAGCTTTTGGAGTGGCGTGTTTCGGCTCCGAGGTTTTCGGTTTGGATGATTTCGGCTCCGAAGCTTTTGGTTTGGAGGCTTTCGGCTCCGAGGCCTTCGGTGTTGAAGGTGTCTTCGGTGCGGAGACTGGCACATGTTTTGTCTTGTGTTTCGGTGCCGAATGGGGCCAGCTCGAGCCCGAGCCGGGAGGCTTGTCTTTATGTTTCATAGCCGGGCTGGAGGGTGGGGCATCTGAAACTTTTCCTTGGTGCCGACCCGAGGGCGAAGGTGATACTGGAGCCTTAGATTTTGGTTGAGTGGGCATATGGGGATCTGTACTCACGGTACGTTGACCCGGAGTGATGTTCAGGTCTTCTTCCATGTCGGAGGCGGCTTCGGACACGGAGACCAGTTCTTTTTCTTCGGCTTCTGCGGCTGGACGGTGGAAATTAGAATCTTCGCCGAAGATGTCTGGTACAGAGCCGCTGCCGCGTTGCATCTCGTGGCATCGAGCCCGACGATCACAAATGGTTTTCTTCGATCTGAACGATCGACACGCTTCACAGTTTTTTTCGTTGTGTTCCGGGGATAAGCAGAGGTTGCAGACCTCGTGCAAGTCGGTGCGTGGAAATTTAGCATGACACCCGGGACATAGCTTGAATGGAGTCCGTTCCATCGACTGCTGGTGTGGTCGGCAGAGGTAGGCCCGACGGCCCGCCTCGAAGTTCCCGATTGAAGGTTTCTCAGTTTAAACGATGCTTGTCAAATGGGAAACCGCGATCGAAAGACAATACCGTCGAGGGTAGAGGATTGCGTGTCGAAGGGGTTCGAAAACAATACCGGAGCGCAGCAATACACATCCGAACCCGATGGCGGAAAAAAATCTGGGGATGGAGTCGATGCCCATGCGCACTATCACTGAAAGGAGAAGTCACCTACCTCGTGACTGGAAAGACTTCTTCGAAGAAAAACAAAGTGCAAACATCCGGACCCAACACCAGATGGCGATCTATGATAAAGCATATGATCTACAGCTCAAATGCCTCGAACACAAGTTTTTGTGCCTCTTACAAAGCTACCCGAGCAACTGGTCGCCTTCAGACCCTCTCCTTATTGGACAACAGCCCATTGAGCCTCTTAAGAGGTTCTCCCTCAACAGTCATCACAGCTCCAAGTGCTCTGAAACCAGACCAACATCACAAATTCCTTATTCTTCAGTCCCCACCTTCAACGCCAATCCTTCTTTTCACCCTGTGTGGCCAGGTACTATTATGTACCCCAAGATAGGCCAAAATAGATTAATGACCTTTCACCTACATTTGTCCTACCTTACTCTGCATAACGGTTCTAGTTGATCAGTTTCCTTGGAACCAGCCTCATTTAATATGCATGAGGATTCTTAGAAAAGTCCCTTGCACATGAGGTACATAACAACATGAACATAATCTGTATAAAAGTCACAGTCATCGTCATCCTAGGGCGAAATAACTACTTTGTATAATTGCAAGTATTGATTTAGGCTCATTTACATAATCCTACTCACAACACATCGATTGTGTAAGGAACCCCGAGGCTACCTTTATGGTATAGGAGAACCATACCTACACTAGATAGACAGAGGAGAAGCTTCCACACTGACAAGAAGCTGAGGTCCCATCACGCAGACGCTCCAGCACACAGTGGTCGGACATCCCTTGTGGGGTGTCCAACTCAAAACCAAGATGGGGTCCTTCGTTCTCTCCCATCAGGTAATGGGGTTGGCTCTTTCCTAGGGGATTTTGGCTTTACGCCCACATACATGCTAGGTACACTTAGATATGGTCCGTATAGTAGGAATACGCTTGATTGTCAAGTATATATGCCTGCATACATTTACTGTTTTAGCACCATGGTAGAATTCTACCTTCTATTTACTCTGTTGGTGCTCGTAATCTCTTACGTTAGCTTCTGTCTATTGATTGTTGCAACATATGTTTTATACTAGAATGACGCTGGTTCGATAAATGCTTATTGAAAACGTCCAACGTTTATTCTGTGTATCTCTCCGAGACCAAGTGAGTACGAGTGACTGAGCGAAAAGTACTGCACTGTTTCCACGATCCCTGAAGGATCAAGGGTTGTCATGTTCGATGGTTGCCAGAAACGATTCGCTCCTTGGTAAGGTTCGGGGGCTTAAGGTGGCACTGTGAGCTCGCTGTTCTACAGGCGAACATATCCTTTGGGGGTGTCTGGAATCAGTCGACACGAATCCCTTAGTTTATGTTGTCTAACCGCGCAGATCCTATGTATTTGTAGGAACCACCTGACAGTACCTCATTCAGTGCAACACATTTCACCACATACTTTGCTTGATTACAGTTTCAGCTAACAATTGTTTCGTCAGAGATCAACCCCCTCTATTTTACTAATGCCCCCAGAGTTTCCCGCTCTGCGATCGCCTATGTTCCCTAACAGCTATATCTCCAGCTGAGATCATTCTTATCCCCAAAGTCATCAACATCTCCTGTGCAGCATATGACCCAAGTGATCCACCACTGGGGTCATTCTCTTGGGACCTATCCTGCCTTCCTACAATGTTCAATTGCTCCCTTTCAGTATCTTCTAGGTCCTCTCCAGCCTGGGTTCCAGGAGTACTGTAAAACAGGTCACCAGATTCATAACCTCTGCCCAACACAACTGCCTCTCTCATCCTCTGATCTCTCCGCTTCACTTAACACTGCAGATTGACCCGCTAATTAACTACTATCCTCTTCGGTTAGTCATGGATCTCCACTTCACCAAAGTTCTAACGTTATGTTGTTGAGCATATCCATCTTCCCAGAGGACCCTTCGGCTCTGCGTTCCGTCTTTATGTCCTGAAATCCAACAGGATGTAGGAAAAGCATACTGGAGAGACCACTGTGCATGTTTATAAATGAGGCAGGAAAGGAGGCAGGACATCTGCACAAGTCTTGGCTTAATTTCTTGTACTCCAACAGGCAAGTTTTTCATTTTCTCGGCTGGCATTTTTCATCCCACTGCAGTGACCTTGCAAACTGTTAGCAGTTATTTAATTTATTTTTGGTAACCAGAACCTATACAAGTGCTCATCAGGCTGTGTTTCATGTGAAGATATGCCTAAATCTAACAGCTGGAAACCGGATTGGTGCATTTCCAGTTTATAAAAGGCTAGCCGAGCAGTCAGTATTTATCAAACAGTAAAGAAAAAATTAAAACGTATTTACTTAGCAGCAGTCGAAGACACGCTTGAAAATCAAGGGATAGGTCCAGGCAACGAACAAACAGGGTTAATGAACACCAGACGAGATCGGCTTACAAATAAGTGAAAATCAGTGTATGACACAAAATCACACAAAACAAGTGGCCGAGATAGCCAGCAATAAATTTAAAACCATAAATGTTGTAACAATTATGCACGACAGCATGGATTGCACACAAACTAGAATAAAGGGTGGCACACAAGGGCGAGGTATATGAAACCACTATTAGCTGTTTGCCCCAAGTAGTACATTTGTGAGCCTTGTTCCACTATAAACTTTCAACTAGCATTCCAAAAACACTGTGCGCTCCCAATGAGCATTTGTTTTTTTAATTACTCATTAAAGCGTTTTTCCAAACATATTCTGAATTCAACGTCGTGCACCTAAATGCATAGTTTGTCAATTGACTGAAATCTGGTGAGCTGACGTTAATTGGCCTCCTAGACAGATGCCTTCTCAGCCCTGGAGTGTCATACTGGACATCTTGAGGCAACATTCTGTCCTTCAGAGTGGGAGGAAGGCTGACAGACCCGACGGTTCTCACTAAAGTACAGAACAGATTGTGGAAGAAGGGCAGCGATGTGGATTAATTTGTATAGCAATCAAGACAAATTATGGATGAATGCTATCACTTTCAATTTTTCATGGAGCACTAGGTGTGATCCCTAGGAACATCATGGCTGAATCTTACTGTTTTTGTGCAGAAATGATAGTCTCTAAGAAGGAGGCTTTCCATTAATGATATTGGATATAACTTGTACACACACCCAAAGGAATTGTTTATTGATTTTGAGATGCCAACCCAAACTCTTATTTCAAGGAACTTCCAACTCCAGTTGAACATCTGGTAATCCTCAAGAAATCCAGCCCATCCAGATGTACTGCTTGCAATGGAATGGTGGTCAGATAACAAATGTACAATCTGCTGCACTTCATAAGAGCTCAAAGATGGAATCGAGGACTCTATGATGAAGTCCCTATGAGGTAGACCAAGTGAAACTGCTAAAGGTTGATAGCACATACTCACATTTCAACTGCCAGTTGGCTAACCTGTGAAAAGTGCTGTTAGGTATAAGCGGACTGTTGTGTTGTCTTTGTGGGAGAATGGGGTCATCTCAGATTTAGTACACACAAAAAAACATGCAACTATGGGTTCTATTTAGAGGCAGAGGAGTTTTCTACAGACCGCACAAGATCAGGAAGAGATAGTACTTTACACAGGACTAAATCCACAAAGTTATTGTAGCAATTTACTTATCTCACATAGGTGGAGAGAAATGAATTGATTTTTTAAAGTATGAAGTAGAGAGAAAGAAGCAATTATAGACAAAAGATCGCAGATTCCACTACATAGACGAGTCCTTGAGAACTGCTGGAAATAAAAAGTCAAAAAAGCATTTACTGCAAATGGCGGATTCAGTGTTTTCCATTTCTTGTTTGCAAGTTCAGTGATTTAAGCAGCTTCACTTTGTTTATTCAAGGTCCTTCATAACAAATGTCATTAACACTCGAGAATCTTTCAGAGAAACCGCACAAGTGGTAATTATTTAAGGAGCCTGCTTACCTTATGAGTAATGGATTTTGAAAAATTGATTATTCTGGGTAAGGAATGGCAGTCAGAAGTGTACCACTGGAATACTAGAGGACTGATCAATTAACGTTGGAATCTCAGACTCGAACTGGATGCTTTTAATGAGAATCCTGATCCCACAATAGCAAGAAGGAACCCACTTCTCGCTCCCAGATACCCCTCTACTCTGGGAGCGAGCATTTGAGTGATAAACTTGCATTCTCTGAAATACATGATGAGGCAAGCGTCCCAGTACCAAATGAGTGCACGCATTGATGTCCATCTTTGACAGCACTTTTTCTTTTGCCGCAACTCTTAAAAACCACAACTTGGAGGTTCAAAAACAAATAATTTGCAGTGTACAATTCATTCGAAATGTTTTATGTTTTTTGAACCATGGGTGTCGGACAGACGCACAAGTGCTGGATGCATGGAACACTTTCACAACATCCACATGGGATTAACATACATACAATTATTCTGAACAAATTATTTACATTGTCAATGGTAATTCTCAATTTCTGGCATGGATTCCATCCTCCTGGAAAATGCTCGTTTTCCACCAATGTGCTTAATAAACAAAGAATTAATCTGGATTATCTTCTTGAAGATTTTTTTTATATCAATCCGTTCTTTATTTATATTTACTCATGTATACTTGGATCTATAATGTGTTCCGGGTGGGGGTGCAGATAGGTACCAGACACAGGGCAGCCTCAACAAAGCATGTTATTAATCTCAACATCGCTGAGTGGGTAAATGAATCTGCAAATCCCTTTACACTGGGTACAAAAACAACAATGGGCTTTATAATAATAAAAAAAAAAGTATAATTGATTATGGATGCAGGCCTCCCTCCACCATTTGGTTCAAGAAGGTTTTTGTTTGGAGGGAGGGGGGGGGGGGGGAATTAAATGTCATACCCGCTTCCCCCTTTTCCTCCACGGTCCTTCTCCATGCTTGCCCACGTTACTTACCCATGGATGGATTTCATTATTTTTCTGGCACGGGTTGGGAAGGGGGTGGCAAAAAGCCTCCAAATCAGCAGCTGGCTCCTGGACCCCGCCATTGGGATCCCAACCCATCTTTTTTCTTTCTCCACCCTGCTAACCCAGCAAGTTTCTGCCTGAAGGAGCACATTGCAGGCTCCTCGGGAGGCCTCTGGCACCTCCTTGCCCGGACAAAGCATTGTTTGCACTGAACTCTGTTCCAGCACAGTTAAAACTGAAAACAAGCAAGCTCGTTTCAGATAGTCACGTGGGGAGTCAAGAAGTCCAGAGCCACAGACCACACAAAAGATTCATTCCATTAAATAAGAGCAGAGCTGCATACTGCACAAAAAAAGGTTTCCATTTAGTAAGAGCAGAGTTGTATGCTGCATAAAAGAATCCTTACGTATAGTAGGAGCTGTATACTGCACACAAGAATCATTCCATTTAGTAAGCCCAGAGATTGTCAGGACCCCGCGGGGGGGGGGCTTGGCTTGTTTTAGTTTGTTCCTCAACCCCTTACCCTTGTGTTCTTACAGACACCATCACGTTTCCTCATATCCAGTGGTGGCAGATGGATGCAAGGGAGAGACTGTGCATGCTGCTCCCGCAACAGGTGGGTCATGGACCTCATGGATGGTGGCCTAAACTTCAACTCGCACAAACAGATGTAATGTGAATCCAAGAATCCTTACAGAGTAGGAGCAGAGCTCTATACTGTACAAAAGAATCTTTGCATAAAAAGGGGAGTTGGAGACTGCACACAAGAATGGTTCCATTTAGTAAGAGCAGAGCATTATCCTACATAAAAGTAGGCTTCCATTTAGGAAGAGAAGAACTGTAGATTACACAAAAGAAACCTTATACATCGAGCTGAAGAAAATAAGTTACTTACCTGTAGTTCTCCAGTATTGGAATCTTTCATAGATTCACATGCATGAATCAGATTAATATGCAGTTAAGAAGCGCCTTATTTCTGTTACTTTTTGAAAAATGTAAAGTATAAATTTATAGATACAAAAATGTACAAATACGTATACAAAGATGTACAAGTACGTATACAAAGATGTACAAGTACGTATACAAAGATGTACAAGTACGTATACAAAGATGTACAAGTACATATACAAAGATGTACAAGTACATATACAAAGATGTACAAATACATATACAAAGATGTACAAATACATATACAAAGATGTACAAGTACATATACAAAGATGTACAAATACATATACAAAGATGTACAAATACATATACAAAGATGTACAAATACATATACAAAGATGTACAAATACATATACAAAGATGTACAAATACATATACAAAGATGTACAAATACATATATAAAGATGTACAAATACATATATAAAGATGTACAAATACATATATAAAGATGTACAAATACATATATAAAGATGTACAAATACATATATAAAGATGTACAAATACATATATAAAGATGTACAAATACATGTAATGGAAAAAGAGAATGAAATAATGTGCATAGCCAGAAAAAAGGATGGAGGGGTGAAAAAGAAAGCTCACAGTCACTGGAAAAGATGTCACAGTACCGCTTGACCGACAACAGTTTCGTTGTGAAGTGCAGAATCCAAGCAGTAATGCCTGGTGAAGGTGTGTGCATTCTTCCAAGTAGCTGCACAGAAGATGTCCTGGATTCGCACACCAGCAAAACAGCACCGTTGAGGCGAAAACGGTTCTGGTAGAGTGAGCGTGTGCAGTTGTCTAACTGCTTTCCTGCTGCTTGATGGCAATAGCAATTGGCACTGAAAATCCAACAAGCAATACTCTTTTTGGAAAGAGGACAACCCGTTCGAGGAGCACTGTAGACCACAAAGAGTTGGTTTGACTGGCAAAAGTAGTCTTTTCCAAATAGATCTTCAAGCATCTTTTAACATCCAACAAATGAAGGGATCTCTCTGCTGGAGTCGCAGGATCTGGAAAGAACGTCTTGAAGATGAGGCTCATTTAAATGAAAGTTTGAAGGGACTTTAGGAATGAACTTAGGGTTTGTCTGGAGGACCACTATCGTTCCTGAATTGCAGGAAAGGTTCCTGAACGGTTTAATTTTGAATTTCGCTCACTCGCTTGGTAGATGTCAATGCTACGAGTACAGCTACCTTCCAAGAAACAAATTTTAGGTCCGTTCTCTGAATGGGCTCAAATGGGTACTTCATGAGCTGTGAGAGGACAATATTGAGCTGCCAGAGCTGTGGGGGAGGTCGGACTGGTGGATCAACCCTAAATAGTCCCTTGAAGATTTGTTTAACAATTCTAGATAACCACAATGAAGGTAAAGTAGATCTCCTAAAGTGTGAGATAGCTGCTAAGTGGACCTTGATGGAGGCGTGAGCCAACTCTGATTAAGCCAAGTGCAGGAGATAAGGGAGAATCTCTTGAAGTGAAGAGAAAGGGTGCACGCTAGCCTGTTGGCACCAAATGCAAAAAACGCTTCCACTTCAGACAATAGACCTGGTTAGTACTGCTCACACGAGCGCTGGACAGTATTTCCCTCCATTCTGCTGGTAGGTTCAATTGGGCAAACTCATAGTGCTCAGAAGCCAAGCCGATAAATGAAGAGATTTGGGATCTGGAAGGCGTACTTGGCCCTGGGACATTAAGAGAGCGATGGAACCGTATTCAAAAGAATGATGTTTCTCCGAGAGTAGGAGAAGTTCCGTAAACAAATGTTGGCGCGGCCAGGAGGGAGCTATGAGGACCATCCTGCAGGACTCGGTTTTCATCTTCATGAGCAACCTTGGCAGGAGAGGAACTGGAGGTAAGGCATAGGTAAAGATATGCCCGACCATGCCATTGAAAATGCATTCCCCATGATGTCTGATGGTAATGCCTGTCTGCGAATAACTGGCATTTCTTGTCCGGGGGGGGGGGGTGTTGTTCCAGAACCTAGGTGCATTGCAGGAGCCTTTTAAACAGAGAAGGTGTTGATGTTTAGGATGGAGTGGAAGGTGGAATTTGAAGAAATTCTAGAGCATGGCCAAATTGATTAAGGTGGAGAACCCATTGGTCCTTAGTTCTAGCCTGCCAGCGATGAAGGTATGCAGTTATTTTGCCCCCTAACTAAATTGGTGAAGGATAAGTAATAGCCGGAGCCTGAAGGTGGTCGCTGGCGATGAGCTGAATCCTTGGTCTGATGCCTGCTCTGCCTCTTGCAGTACACCGGTCGTAAGCCGCTGGCTGCCGTTGGGCGTACTGGGGTCGATAGGGCTGAGATGAAGAGGAGTAAGCGGGGTACCAATATTGCTGGTAACCTCCCTTGTAAAATGGAAGGCCTCTCCCTCAGGTGCCGTGTCAGTATCTGTCCTGATAGCTTGAAGTGCCTCCTCAACATGTTTGCCGAAAAGGGAGGCTCCGTCAAAAGGTAGAATTTTGTTTTGGACCTCAGGGTAGAAGGATGTAACCCCAAGCCAACCCTGGTGGCGTAAAACGGCTGCACCTGCCTGCAGTCTAAAGGCAGTTGTGGCAATGTCCATAGCACAGTCGATCACTTCAGACGACGCAAGCTGTCCTTCCTGGAGGACCTTTTGAGCCCCTGATTTACTCTCTTCGGGTAATTGATCCAGGAACGGGGCAAGATCAGAGCATATCTGGTGGTCATGTTTCCCAAGAGCCGAAAGAGAAATCGCTGCCCTCACAGTGATCACAAACATGGAGGAGAACCTTTTCCCAACACGATCAAGGCTCCTGCCTTCTGTGTCCAGAGGTGCTAGGAGTGGTGCCGATAGGTTCGTCGACCGGCGTTGTGCTGCCAGAGAGATGACTGAATCAGGCTTCGGGTGACAAGTCAGACAAGCAGGAGCGTCCTCTGGAGTCTTGTACTTTTTCTCCAGACAGGGGGAGGAGCACAGTCACTGTGGCCAGAGTCCTAATGACTTGCAAGCCCTCCTCCCAGTTGTAACTCAAGATGGGCATAGCGCTTACGGTTTTCCTAAGTGGTTCCTTAAAATCGCAAAGGAAGCAGTCTGTTTGCGTAGAAAGCATACATAGGCAATTCGATGCAATTTGCTACTTGCTCTAGTAAACCGTGGAACCCATCAATATCCTCTAGTGGAGAATTCACAGGGATTGGCTAGGGAGATGACAGTGTGGGAATTAGATAATCATCCTATTCTTTGTGTGGGTCTCGGATCTCCCCCTCATGATCATCATCAGAAGTCACAGGGTATTGAAGCAAAGTAGTCTGCGGTGAATGGCTCACAAAAATAGGTAGCAAGAGTGGATTTTACCGTGGAGTAGATGGCGGGATGGACGCCTTTGGCGTTGCTGGAGTAGCCAGCACTGTGGAAGCAGAAAATGGAGAAAAACACTTCTTATAGTCTGACAACGTGTATTGCAAGTCAGTGAGTAGTGTGCAGGGCATGAAAACCATCTCCTCCCGATACTGCAGTTGATATTGGTCCTGAGGGACATAGCAGCTCTGACCTTTATAGCCCCCCTCATCATAATCGTCATCTTGGCACTTTACGTGAAGCTCTTATGGGCTGTGCGCATATCCATAAGGTCGATCATCATCAGAGGCCTGTTCTTCCAACAGCTGTGAGGGAAGCAATGGTGACACCTTAATAGGTGTGCACTCAGGGGTCAAATGCTTCAGTATGTCCTGTGTAATTTTTTCAGCTTTCCCCCTCATCGTCAGCGGAGCAGTCGATGAAGACGTGACCAACGCCGTCAAAACCATGATAGGAGTCAATGGAGGTGACGTCAAAGACGTTGGCGGAATTGAAATAGCCTATGGAGTCTGTACCTTTGACAATACTGACTCCGCCTTTGGTGTCGACGGGTGAATTAGATGGCTTGTCGACTAGGATCTCAAGGAATGCGACATGGAAGGAGCACTGGCAGCAGCAATCGACGATGATGATGATTTAGTCAACAGCAAGTCTCTTGTCAGCAGTCAGGCAGGAGGCGGAACTGAAGAGGGGTTCTTAACCGAATGTCTCACCTGAGGGGGTGGTGCAGGCGGTTCAGACCTGGTGTTTTTGTGATCTACTTGTATCACTGTCGTTTTTATCTCCTTTCGTTCTGAGATTTTGAAGGGCTGCGCCTGTAAAACCCTGAGAGGTCTTTTTGAGGCTTTATGAAGTCGCTCATGGAAACAGCAAGAATGAAGCGATCTCCATCTTATGGGACCTTTGGGAGGATGAAGATGACACCTCCTCACTATCACTGGATACAAGTTCCTTCCTTGCTTTAAGTTTTTGCAGCCATAAGAGAAGGCGCCCCTCGCGGTCTTTCAAAGTTTTATAGGAGAAAGCGCAACATACCTTGCATTCTTTGGCCTTATGATCAGGATAAAGGCAATAAAAGCAGTCTTTGTGAGGGTCATCGGTGTGGAGCCACTTCTTGTAACAGGTACCACAAGCCCTGAACAGATTCTTCCTTTCCTTGTCTGACATGTTTGAGTAAAGAACAAATACAGACTCAACATGAAGAGATTAGCCGTCTGAAGTAGATATCAGCAAGAAAACAAGCATTTGCAATGCAATAGGTCTCGCATTATTAAAGTTTGAGCTATTGGTGTTGCATTTGCAAGAGTTTCAGCTATTGCCATTGTAAGCGACAATGCCTTTTATTTATGTGTTTCGAAAAGCTGTATGCAGTGCATAAACACGCCCTTTGTACTTATAGTCCTTGCTTACGAAAAGGAAGGCTGGCAGTAAAAGAGGCATAGTTACTGCCAGCGTTGCTTCTCGTAAGAAACGACTGCAAGTACAAAGTGCCTGTTTACGCACCGCTTGCAGGTTTTTAAAATACAGAAATAAAAGGCATTGGTATTTACAATGCCAATAGCTCAAACTCTCGCAAATGCGATACCTATTGCATAGCAAATGCTCGTTTTCTTATTGCGTAGTAGAACCACTCTTTGTGGAAAACAACAATTATGCCATGCCAGATAGTCTTACAGGCATTCACAGATATACAAACCTACAATAAGTTTCCTATATTGAGGTTTTGGAATGTTCCGTTTTTTTAAAGCACAATAAAGATGGGGGGCTGTTGGTGGGGGTTAACCCACCTTTAACTTGTGAGGGCCTGAGCCTGGTGAGGTAGCCGGTCTGCTTTGTTTCACTGTTCTACCAAGGTTTTAGGAACTGTAAGATTCCTATCAACAACAGCAAGTGATGGATGATCTGTGGCTCAAAACCTAATCCCAAGTAGTAATTGTAATTATTCATTATTATTATTTAGACCGGACTAAATATTGATAATGAATCATTACAATTACTACTTGAGATTCCGCTTTGGTTTGCCCACAGATGAGTGCAAACATCCTTTTGTGTTAATATTAATCCAAAATGAGGGATGAATGCTAGCCACTAAAAACAAAAGTGTCTGTCCATCCCCTATTTCCCCTTGCTATTTTTCCAGATGTGGTCTGGATGAGATGCCCACAGATTTGCCCGAGCAGCCGGGAGTGCACATCTGTTTGGTGGGAAGGGATAGCAAAAGATGGTGAGGGCGAGGAAGGAAGTAGGGGGAAAAGTAAGAGTAAAAAGGATAGAGAAGGTTGGGAAGGGATAGCAAAAGATGGTGAGGGGGAAGGAAGGAAGTAGGGGCAAGGCAAGAGTAAAAAGGATAGAGAAAGTTGGGAAGGGATAGCAAAGGATGGTGAGGAGGAGGAAGGAAGTAGGGAGCAAGGCAAGAGTAAAAAACATTGGCATAGCCAATAGGTCTCGCCTTCGGGACCTTATGAGTGTTTAGCCATATAGCACATTATCCATTACGTTAGCCATTAAAGTTTGTGGTCGATTAATGGCGGGAGACATCATTAATATACTGTCGAGAAAAAGCCTTCAAATGAATGGTTATATAAGCACACTTAGTAATAATTATAGTTGTCAGAAATTGATTGATACTTTGATTAATTGCCAGAAGGCATTGGACCAGGTGTAAAGTATGTGCAGGTTTGCTTCTGTGTTC
Source organism: Calotriton arnoldi (assembly GCA_963921515.1). Taxonomy (NCBI): domain Eukaryota; kingdom Metazoa; phylum Chordata; class Amphibia; order Caudata; family Salamandridae; genus Calotriton; species Calotriton arnoldi. The sequence goes on along the minus strand of CAWUFW010000013.1, from coordinate 5,367,825 downwards.
TGTAAACCTCACGCTGCATGAAAGGCACAGACATACCCATTTATCACTAATTACTCACCTGTTGGACTTCCAAACTGTGCCAGAACATCTACAGCACACAAAAAAGCAGCCTCTACAGCACTTTGCAGAGTACTTCAGCATGCACATTCCATGCCTTTTGCAGCCGAGAGGTGGAACAAATTACTCAGCTCCAAGTGATTTGGTCAGACACTAAACAGCCATTCCAGTCTCAATCAAACGGGTTCTACCACTGAAATGCTACTACAAACCTTACAACTATTGTGCATGTAAAATAAGGAGATAAGACGTATATGATGACAAGTAGAAACATTTAACGTCACTAGGTATGTTCTGATGGTAGACGAAGAGAGGCATGTTAGCTTGTGAATCTCCTATCCAGTAAAGAACAAAAATTATCCAGCAAATCTATAGAACATACACCATCAGACCTTTCATTAAAGAACACAGAGCAAAACAAAGTGTGATCCTGGTAGCCACCAGCGTACAAACAGCTGAAAGGACTATCCCAGCTTCAAATGGAGACAAGAATGTAGACCAAAGAACTAGCCACTGAAGGTGATGCCGCACCTCCAATCTGCGAGGATAAGAGATAAAATATCACATTTCTACCTTTCATGAAAAGGTATACAACCGAATGTAGGGCTATCCTAACGTCATACCAGGAGATGCTGCAAAATGTAGGTCTGTATTACCCATTAGCAGAGCAAAGTAGCCCCCACCCATCAAAGTGAATACTTCAGAATACAGGGCCAACCTAACTACCTTGAAAGAAGATGCAACAGAACATAAAGAAATCCTATCTGCTATCAGCATCGAGCTGCCTACCTACGACCAGAGGCAATGGGGAGAAAACAGGCCTATCCTATCTGCCTTTAGTGATAACAGAAACACTTCGCGGTAGCTTTCCTGCAATGCAAAGATTATACTAAAGAACATATATTACACATCTTTCGATTATAGGATGTTGCGACCTGTCATTAGAGATAAAATGTTATACTACAGAACTACCCTACCCGACATCACGTAACGACTTGTAATATTACCTCACTTAACAACAGAGGAGAACAAAATGAAACGTGGGATTACTCCATACGACATCAAAGCGGATCCCGCATAGTTGGTGAGTATAGTGCTATATCTGCCGGTCATAAGCGAGGGAAGGTAAACAATTCTCTAACTCCTTACGTGCTCGAGCAACTGAACGACACTCCCTAGACATAAGTGATAGATACTAGCTGCAGACGTCGGCCGTGTATGAGCAGGCTTGTCTTCTATACATCGTACACAGGCTCCTACAAACTTCCAGTGGCCTTAGTATGTAGCCGCTGAAACTTTTGTAACCAGTTATCTGAGTACGTAGGGGCTAGATCGAGGTGCTAACACTAATTTCCCAAGGTACACTCCAGGATCGCACCACAGGGCTGGAGGAAGTTCGGTTGCAGCGAGGGCGCCTCTTGTCTAGCCTTTCACCCTCTAGCCCGTCAACAGGGCTCCCCAAGGCAACATATACTACCCAACTCTTACCATCAAAGCCCCGGGTGAAGCTGCGCCCGAGAGGAGAGGAGGAAACACCCTGTTTCCAGCTTAGGATGAGGAAGAGTCATAGACATAGAAGAGAGGCAAATTCTTGTCCCACCTACTTAGCGTGTGACGCCACGAGCAGTGTACCTTACGCGGCCATGTTGCGCAGGAGCTTGCTCACAGAGAAGGTAAGGAGGTTACCGTTAATTGAATTCATAGGTATTTACTAAAACAGGAGATCTTTTAATGTTTGTATCAATATGACTATTTGTCCTTTTTCTAAATACATTTACCTACTTTTGTACGGTTCACTTATTTAAATTTTTATTAGATATTCACGAACGTATGACTTTGTAAATTATTATTTAAAAAGTATTTTGAAAAACGTTTCATTTCGCATTACATTTGGAAGCTTTGGAATACGAAAAATTACATTTTAGCATGGCCACTAAATCATTCTGTCTGCAGTAGCTGGTGAGCTGCGCTAGTTTCCGTATCTATGGTCTGCTCGAACTTCCGCCCTCTGCCTGCTTGAAGCTCACTGCTAAGTTACTTCCGCCACTCCCGGTGCACCCAGGAAAACAATCCGATGTCAAGCACTGTCCCTGCAACCCTGGTAGCAACTAGTACTGTTCCAGACAGTAGCAAGTGTCGTCTGTTTAAGGAGTAGAGAGGCATTCTTGGCAGTCACTTTGTACGGGTGATGCATCCACATTTCCCTTCAGATCGACTGAGGAGATCAGTCGGTGACTTCCAGTCTGCTTTGAATGGTGAGATCACCCTGTCTTCTTCCCTCTCTTTGCTGGGTGAGATTACCCTCTGCCCTTTCCTTTAGATACTCGCCCTGTATTTTCACTCCCACCATTCGAGCCCGCTTTCTGAGATCAGTCTTAGTTTTCTAGCCTTTGACTATTTTTGTGGGATTATTTTAGAGAGTGAAATCACATCCTGCCAATTGGCCCATATTATTTTATGTACGATATTTCCAGCAAGTCTCCTGGCTGTTTATTCAGCAGCACCGTGCATTCTGGGACTCGCAGTTTAATTTTTCCCTATTTTGAGGGTGGCCTCCCAAGTCCCAGAATACTAAGGGTTCTACTGAGAATTAAAGAGTGTTTGACGGTGTCGTGCACGGAATCAGGCCATTTGGCATCAAATTAGAAGACAGTTGTAACTAAACCTTCCAAAAGTGAGTATTTCTCATGGAAACTTGTTGGTTTGAGTTGTTAATAACGTTACGATATCCCTCCTATTAAAAATGAATTCGATCAAGGTCTGTCAAAGGTAAGTTGAACAATGAATGGAAGTGTGCGTATTCAGCTTTCTAGGTAAAAAGAGATACATGCGTGGTTTTATACCCTGCTTTCCATTCCAATTATTAGGAGATTACAGTAGGCGCATTAACGTTCTTACACGAGTAATTGCACATACGTATGCTAATTCAGTCAGCAGGGCATCCCGTACACTTACACTGATTACAGGCAACTGGTTCATGACAGATCTCCTTCTGACAAGAATGGGGACGTAAATGACTCAATGGTTTCCCGGAGACTTTAACATGATGCACCCGGTTTGCGGCTGTGCAGGCTCAGCTGCTCATTGTAGGCCTGACCTTGCATTTGTTTTGGGTTAAATCTGTTTATTTGCTGAACTGCAGTATTCCTTCTGCACTAGTTTAGTGATTTGTGACTGTCTGGTCCTGGGCATCCCCTAGTCAGTTTGCAAGCTGTAGAAAGGGATACTTTCGGGAGGCACTAGGAACTGACAGACATGATAATGGAATATTATCATGCTGGGACTGAAAATATGTAAATATCGAGTTCATTGACTTGATGCAAGCTATAGTACAGTTTTAAACACCGCTTTTTTCCGATATGGTTTGAAAAGTTTACGGTTTACGCACCTATACACAAACAGCGTTTATGTTAGCCTGCCAATTTGTTGACCTTTCTAAATATTTTTCTTACATCTTTGTTGTTGTGCGCTAATGTTTAATTTCTCCGTTGACTTCCAGTGCCTCTTCCTTTGTGTATGTATTAATGCACTAATCGAGGTGCTCTAGGTAAGGCTTTTTAGGTGTTTCTTGACCTTATCTGCTCAATAGAAAAATAAAAGCCAGTGGTGCGCGCGCACCACAGAGCGGGGGGGGGAGCGCGGCAGCAGACGAACGCGCGCTGCTGCGCGTTCTGGCCACCGTCGGGAATGGGCGCGGCAAAGGCGGGACATGCGCCCGCCTTTGACCAATCGCGTGCCGTCCCCATCAAAAAAACGTACGCTCCAGCCAATGTGGGCTTCCGAAAACAAAACCACACACACGTGCGTGTGGGTCGTTTTCAGAAGCCCTTTCTAGAGGTCTCGCGCTGCGCGAGCAGTGCTACGCACTGCAACGCTAGGCACAAGACCTAAAAAGGCATTTAAGTGCTCAACCAAGCTTCGGAATGAAGAAAACTGAGCAGCGCTCAGTGGAGACTCCCTAGCACGACGCACAGTAGAAAATCTGAGGGACTGGAGTTTCTCACTTGAGCATTCTAGAGGGCTGGCAACCTGATTGGTTCAAACCTATGTTTGGTCTAGTTTTTTAACAATTACTGTGTTATGTTACAAAATGAAAGGGTCTAGGGCCTTTCTAGTCTATGTTTGACTTTGCATTGCTATCATAATGTACTGTGGGACTCCCATCTCGACGACGGGGAATGATTCAAGTATGTGAATCTATGAAAGTTCAAATACTGGATTAACTATATACTGGACAAAAGAACCCTTACGTGTAGTAAGAGCAGAACCGTTTACTGCCTAAAATAATCTCCATGTACAGAGCTGAGCCGTATACTGCACAAAAGGAATAGTTTACCTGTAACTCCTGTTCTCTCATAGGGGTATTTCCATCATAGTCTTAAGCGCTGAATAGTCCCGCCCACGCGCGGGGACCCCGGAGCACATCTTCAATGTATATCTTAAGTGTAGACTTTCGGCTTTTTTTGGGAAGGCCTGAAAAGACACTTAAAGACCGATTATGCAGCCTAAAGACATAGGCGACAAAGGCCTGATTCTTCATCATCAAGTCAAAAAAGGGTCAGAAACAAGTATTTGTGTAAAATTTCATGTTTTAGCAAACAGAATAAATCTCCCTCACAAACTCTTTTTTATGATAGAGATGAAGGAGAACAAGATAGTGTAGCCTCATAGGTTGTCAAACCAGAGGCGGACTCCAATGACCTCTATAACCTCAGACCCATCACCAGCCTTCAGTTCCTAGCCAAAACAATCAAAACAATGGAGAAGTGCGTACTACTACAACTCAACCAACACAAACAAATTCAATCTCTATGACACCGTCCAATCAGGATTCAGGAAAGGCTGTACCACAGAAACTGCTGCTCATTATCTCAGATGACATTCACAGATCCTTAGATGGACTCATGCCTCCTAATCCTACTCGATTTATCTGCGGCATTTGATACAGTAAATCACCCAGCATTACTCGAGTCACTCAAAAACCTCACTGGTATCTATGGCACAGTCCTAAGAGAGTACACATTTTGCCTGCAACATCGCTCGCAACAACAAAAAAAAAAATCAACTGTCTCGAAACGTACACTAGTTCCACATGGTGTACCCCATTTAACAATTCGTTCCCCATCCCTTTTCAATCCCTCCATGGAACCCCTTACTGTTATCCTGAAACAAGCAGGGGTCAAATATCACCTATATGCCAATGACACCCAACTACACTACAAAATTAAATCACACTAGTGACAGCCTATATCTGAATGTCACACTAATCGAGAAAAACTTGGCTTAACACCGATCACTTAAAGTTGAACCCCAACAAAACTGAACTACTGCTATTCTCCCATAAAAACAACCCTCCATCAATTCAAGATTGGCTCAAGAATTTGGACGCCCTAAATTGTTCTCACACTATCCAACTCCGTAAAATCCTTGGTCATCACCCTGGACAAAAACATGTCAATGAAGGACAACATCAACAACTCAGCCAAAGGAGCGCTTTACACACTAAAACATCAAGAAAATCAAAACGTTCATTCCCCCTGATGATTTTAAGACGGCAGTGCAATCAATCACCTCAATTGGCTTCCCATCGAAGGAAGGTGTATCAACAAGACTTATTGCATCACCCACAAAGTCCTTTATACACATAACCCTAACTATCTAGATACCAAACTTTCGAAAGCAGGAAGAGCCCGGACTTTGAGAAGTTCCAAATCACTTCTCATACCTCCCAAACTGAATAAGAAATCCTCCTAGACACACTCATTCTCAGGAAATGCACCTAGGGTCTGGAACTCTCTCCCTAGACACCTCCGCTGCAACATCTCCTTTTCCTGCTTCAAACGGGACATTAAATACCTACTGCTCAACAAATACTTCAGCACGCACACAAACCAAGCTACGTTCCCAAAGCTCACACCCAAACCACGACACCCGTTGCGACAATCAATGGATCGTTTCAGCTGTCTACTATGTCATTTACTCCATTAACTTAGGCTGTTCTGATGTCCGCATATTCCAGCTACCTTGACTGCTTAACGATTTTCTTCATCTGTATAGATGTATGTACTTTAATCAAACGATCTTGCATTATATGTAAAGCGCTCCTATACCTTCGGGTCTAGCTAGCACTCTATAAAACCTGCAAATATGTTTAAAAAAAGAGACTGTGCCTTTAACAACGCAGAGACCACCAGTATCCAATCATGCTCAGCAGGTGGCAATTGCTTCAGTTCTTTTTTAAAGCGCTGTATGATAATATTTAGATTCAATGGTTACCTCTGTCCATTCCACCGGGGAGGAGGGAGGGTTGCTTATGACTATAATAGAAATTCCCCTACAAGAGAACAGGACTTGCAGGAAAAAAATTATTCCTTCTCTCATAGGGGATTTCCATTTAAAGTCATAAGCACTGAATAGAGTAGCAAGCCCATTCCCACTGAGCGATAGAGAAGACAGAGGATCAACTAAGATAGCCTTTAAGCAAATAGATTTCTGAGGGAAGCCTGTACTACTTGGGCATCTGCAATAGCATCAGAGTCTAGGCAATAGTGTTTGGTGAAAGTATGAACAGATCTCCACGTGGCTGCTTTGCAAATATCCTGCATAGGGAAATTTCTCAATAAAGCAGCAGTAGCCGCTTTACCTCTAGTGTGCTTTAGCGGAATGTGTCTTTTTAGCTTTTTGATAGCACAATAGGATACAGGAAACAATCCTTCAGGAAATGGATTGCTTGAAAGTGGCTAACCTCATACAGAATGTACCATAGTTGATAAATAATTGGTTCGATCTGTGGATGTCCCATGTCTTATCGAAATAAAACTTCAAAAATCTCCTCACATCCAGGGAATAAAGAGTACTTTCAACTGGAGTAGAGGGATTCTGAAAGAATGTTGGTAATGAGATGGTCTGGTTGACATGGAAGTCTGGAATAACCTTAGGGAGGAATTTCGGTTAAGTTCTCATGACCATTTTGTTAGAGTAAAGACTGTGTATGGTTCGAGAGTATATAGTGCTTGGATCTCGCTAACCCTGCAAGCTGATGTTACTGCTACAAGGAAAGTGGTCTTCCAAGAAGGGTGTCTGTCGCAGGGAGGTTTTCTGAATAGGTTCAACGGGATCCAGCATAAGATGCGAAAATACTATGTTAAGTTCCCAGGGAGGTGAAGGATGCCTAATGGAAGAGAAAACCTTCAACCCTTCTACAAAATCCTTTACATCAGTGATTTTGAAAAAAGAGGTTCGAGAAGAACATTTTCTGTAGGCAGTAAGAGCTGCCAGATGAACCTTTGTAGAAGAGAATTGAAAGTCAGATTTAGCCAAGTGTAGTAGGTATGGAAGAATGACATCTTCTTGGCAAGTAATAGGATTCATGTTCTTGGAGGAAAACCAAATGGAAAATCTCTTCCGCTTGAAGGCATATGCGGAACGGGTGCAAGGCTACTTAGTCTCCTTGAGGATCTCCATGCAGTCTTGTGGCAGGTTCAAATGTCGGTACTGCAATAGCTCAGGAGCCATGCAGCCAAATTCAGGGAGGAGAGATTGGAGTGAACCACCTGGCCTCTGAATTTCATTAGCAGGTCTGGTCTGCATGGTGGCTTGAGACGTGAACCACAATTGACGTGGCCACTCAGAAGCTATGAGGATCATCTTGACTCTTGAGTGGGACAACTTGATTAGGACTAAAGATCAGGGGAATCTGTGGTAAAAAGGATAAAAAAAATTGCCAGGCCAGTCGATCGATAGGGCATTTTCCAGTGGATGATAGTACCTCGAGGAGAAGCCGTGGTATTGCTTTCTGCGGCAGCGAAAAAGCTGATGGCTGGAGTGCCCCACATTTGGAAGATACTTTGTAAGACATCGTCGTGCAAGATCCATTCATGGTTTTTGTCGAGAAGTCTGCTGAGAGCATCTGCCTGAACATTTTGGACACCTGGGAGGTGAGTTGCTGTGATCTTCAGGTTCAGGGCCAAGAGTCACCTCCACATCACCTGGGCCTCTAGTTACAAGGGTATGGACCTGACACCCCCCCCTCCCCCCGCTTGTTGAGGTATTACATGGTGGTTGTATTGTCAGTCTGAACAAGCAGGGTCGTAGTCGTGAATGATGGGTGAAAGGCCTTGAACGCGAGATGCACAGCTCTAGGAGATTAATGTGATAAGTCATCTCTCTCTGCGACCATGTGCCCTGAATCTGGAGGTGATCCATGTGGGCGCCCCATCCTACTAGTGATGCATCTGTCCCTATGGTCTGAGAGGGGACCTGTTGGTGAAACGGCATCCCTTACATGAGATTGGCTGGAGAACACCACCTATTCAAGGACTGTTTTGCATGTATGGACAGCTTGATCTTGTCCTTCGTTAGTTGGTCCCACTAGTCCTCGAGGCATACTAGGAGAGGCCGCATGTGGAGGCAAGCATTTGGGGTGAGGAAGATGCATGAGGCCATTGAGCCGAGAAGAGATGATACTGCCCTCACTGTTGGGTGAGATACCTTCATGAGAGAGTGACATTTCTGAAGGATCGGAGAGCATCGCTCCTCCCAAGGACACACCTTTGCCTGCCTGGTGTCGATGGAAGCTCCCAAGTAATGCAAAGTCTGAACTGGAGTTGGCGTGGACTTGAGGTGGACATGAAGCCCCAACCATTGAAGGAGATCGTAGGTCCAGTTAAAATGAAGTAGGGCTTCCTGAGAAGTTGACACCTTTGTAAGCAAATCATCTAGGTATGAGGATCATTGTTGCATCGGTTGAGTTGTGCTCTGGACATTATCTGCTCCAGGTCCTTGAGCTGCCAATCATCTCTTTTCAGTACCCTGGTCCAACCATTAAAGCATTCCTTTTTCTTGCTTGTTCAAACAGCAACTCAAGACTGCACCATGTCCATTTCCCTCCACGGAGTTTCACAATTGCAAGAATGTTTCTGCAGCGGTTTGGTTCGTCTTCTTTCATCAATCTACCCCTTTATATATTGATCCTCAAAAGTTTTTCGACTCTTATGATGATCAATAACACTTAAATTAGATCCAATTTCGCCTTTCAAATAACGAAAAAATTTGCTTGCTAGTTTTCTGAGGATTTAGTAGCAATTAAGCATTCCAAGCGTGCAGCTGAGCACAGTTGGTAGCATGAATATGACCCATCTCTTTAAAAAAAAAAAAAAAAAAAATCGAAAACAAGCAACTAGGGAGAACATGGTGGGCGGCTAGGACGCGGAGGCTCCCGGCGACGTGAACTCTGTTTCTTTTGGTCCCGCTAGAGCGAGATTCAGCAGGCATGCGGTAAAAGCAAAGCGAGCTTAAAATAAAGCTTACCGTCCTATTTGCCCTCTGTTGCTCCGTGTGAAGTGAAGCCCTGAGCGGGCAAGCAGAGTCAGTGGAGCCTGTGGGGTCGCCTGGCCGGGACTCCTGCTGGGCTCGAGCAGCTCGTGAGTTCAGCAGGGGTCGGAGGGCGGTCGCCCAGCGCTCCATCCGGGGGAATCCCGGCAGAGGCAGCACAGGAGCAGGAGGCTCCCTGGCCGAGTGGAACTGCTGTGAAGCAACTAAGACCTCGGGGATTTTGGAGAACAGTTCCCAGAGACTTTGTGAGGCCACTGAGACTTCAGGGGTCCAGAACATACAGGTCAGAGCCTCGGGGGGGGGAGCGCTACAAAAAAAAAGCAATAGTGATGTAAAGAAAAGAAATAAACATATCCAACTACTATACAGAAGAGGGATATTTTTGCTACAGAAAATAGCCCAACAAAGCATAGTGGCCTCCCAGGTACTAGATAACGTGGAGGAGGTATTGGAAAGTAGTGCTCCTCAGGGCAGATACCAGCTTACCAGGGCGGTAAGAAGCCTCACTGGGGATACACAGTTTAAGCCCTAAAAGGGTATAACGAGGACAGAAACTATTGTATCAAATTTGGGTGGTACAGCCACAGAAGAGTGGGTTAGTCCTTGAAGGAGGAAACAGAGGAGAAAAAGGAGGATGCACAGACATTATATTTGAAGATTCCGCCCTCACTAAGGACATTTTTTAAAGTGGTGCCAAAGACCTTAGTATTGAAAAAGCCAGCTCTAGCTCCGTCATTGAATGGGTCCCTTCTGCCAGAAGGAAAAGATATTACAAGCCCCCGAGCCTCTAGAAGTAGTCGCCTCAAGCACATTGAGAAATGCAAAAACAGATGGACAGAATGCAGAACAATGTCATACATTCACCCCAGTACAGAGATCTGGTCCCAAATCCATCGTTTTTTTGCTCACCATGTCATTCCAGTTTGAACCCAGCCATATGCAAATCAGTCTTGACCCTGTGCCCAATGGGAACAGTCCAGCCCGAACTGCCAGGCCAGGTCCTCCCTGGACTGGAAACAAGCATCCTAGGACCGGTTTCGGGGTTTCACCCCTCTTCAGCAAGGATAGCTTGACTCCAGTGGCATGGAGAGCACGGGACCCACGTCTGGGCATACCCGTCCCACTCAGGGTGACAAATGCAAAAAAAACAATTGATGGACAGAATGCAGAACAATGTCATACATTCACCCCAGTACAGATATCTGGGCCTAAATCCATCGTTTTTTTGCTCACCATGCCATTCCAGTTTGAACCCAGCAATGTGCAAATCAGTCTTGACCCTGTGCCCAATGGGAACAGTCCAGCCCGAACTGCCAGGCCAGGTCCTCACTGGGCTGGAAACAAAACATGAGGAAACATTGAGGTCGGAGAAGGAGGGAACTCAATATCTACTAGATACATGGATTCTCCGTCCCCGCAGCCAAAGACCCCACAGATAAAGTCAACATCGCATAGCGATTTCCTTCATTTCTCGAGCATGGGCTAGCTCAGCAGCTATTTCCCAATCCCAACCGCAACCTCAATCAGTCTCAGATTTAATCCAGCTATTAACTACCGCACTTAGGAGCAGATTCGAAATTTCTGAGACGAATCAAAGGGAAATCAGGTCAGCTTGCGACAGCCTGTAAAGGTAGTTAGACGACCTCGCAGCTAAGACATCACTGCTGGAGACTTCAGTTAGAGATCTAACGCTTCAATCGGAAGCCAATAAAAAGGAGATCCTGCTTCTAAGGGGGAATGAAGTAGTTCGCAAAGAAAAACTGGAGTCCCTAGAGAATAACCAGAGAAGGAACAATCTCCATTTGTTGAAAGTTCCAGAGGGGGCGGAAGGGGATGATGTGAAGGTTTTGTGGCGAGACTGATCAAGTTGGGAACTCAAATTGATTGTACAGAACAAGATCTTATCAATGACATACAGAGGGTCCATAGAGACCCATTCAGGGCAACCCCGAACAAAACGAATCAGAGAAAGATTCTGGTTCATTTTCACACCTATAAAATTAAAAGAAGAAATTCTTACAAAGGCATTAAAAAAAGAAGACACTAGCAGTAGATGGCATCAACTTCGAGATAAGGTCTGACGTATCTCAGATCACGGCTAACAAACAATGGGAGTTGAGTAAATTAATTGAACCCCTAAAAGAGTTGGGAGCCACAGCACAGCTGAGATTTCCTGCCAGTCTGCGGGTAATGCACAATAACAAGATGCAGAATTTTTATCGAGTAGGAGGAGGCTGAAGAATTTCTTAAATCCCCATCAGAAACAGGGACAGGTTAGTGAGGGCCGAATATGTTGGCATAAGTATTCAGGAATCTTTGCCCTCTTTCAGCCTTTCTTTTATCTTCTATTTTCTCTTTTCCTTTTGAGTGGTTTGCACTGTTTCTTTATCCTGCTTCTATCTGTGAATCGACTAAATCTCATGGATTGCTTTAGCGGAATAAACCTTTAGTATCGAGACTCTGGGGGGCCTCCTCAGGCCTTGAAGGAAAAGGAGGGTTCTCCAGGGAGGGGGGTGAAGGGGTCACGGGTATGCTTAGGTGTACGGGGTGGGGAGCAGTGGGTAAAACAATTTTAAAAAATGTGTCCTCTTCGACTAAATTGGGACTAAAGTTCCCTCACGGCAACAATCCTAAGGAGTAAAAGATGAGTGCCAGTCAGAACGTGTGGATCGAATTTGTCATGTAATGTAAACGGGCTTAGAGTTAGGCGCAGAAGAGAGAAGATCCTGCAATATCTGAGAGATGCCCCTGCCCAGATCATAATTCTCCAAGAGACCCATCTGACCAGTGAGGAGATGAGAGAGACATTTAAATCCAGGAGGTGGTTACAGAAGGTCGTATTCTCTGACCACCAATTAACCATAAGAGGGGTAGCAATATTAGTAAAAAAAAAATAAAAAAAACCCCCAGATTAAAATAGAGGATAGTAGAGTGGACAAGGCCGGCAGATGGGTTATTGTTAAACTGAGATGCTATAACCAATCTTATACTGCGGTTGGATATTACGGCTCCAATTTAGATGACCCTGTCCCGTTCAGCAATTTGCTGTCAGAGCTCTTAAACTTCCCTGACCCCATTATTCTAGTTGGGGATTTCAATGTTGTGCTTGACGGAATCCTGGACCTCTCCTTTAAAAGTAGAGCTGTAGTAAAAAACAAGACACGGTCCCAGATAAAAACCTCTATCAAGCAACTAGGAAAAAGGGCACCTTATAGAGTTTTACTTTTAACAATAAAAAATACGGCCATCAATCGAGAATAGATCTAGTCCTGATCAATCAAATCAAAGGACCAGTGCCAAGAAGTTAGCCACGTAGGATCGCACTTGTCTGACCACTCGGCTATTACTTTAGTGCTGGCGCCCTCAAAGATGGCGGTGCAGAGGAGATGACTATAGATCGCACTATACTTTTGGACGATGGTATCGGAGAGAAACTTGGTATGGAATCTCGATTTTTTTGCGGCCAATATGGATAGTGCACCATTAGGGGTGGTCTGGGATGCATATAAGGCTTTTCTGACGGGGAAAATAATGTCTGTTCAATCTTATAAAAGTAAGCAACGCAGAGCAGAGGTAGCGGAAATTGAAAGTGAGATTCAGCGGCTGGAACAACAGTCACAAGGGAGTGGATCAGATATGGGGTCGCTGCAAGCCTTTCTCCAGGCCCTCAAAATGGATCTTGCAGGGGTAGTTGAAGAGAGATTACAACCAAGACGGCAAGCTAGCAAACTGGCCCATTTTAACTATGGAGAAGGCTGTGGTAAGCTACTTGCGTGGAAAGTGAGAAACGATCAGGCAAAATGCTTCATAAAGGAGGTCAAATGCGGGGTTGCTGGAAACCCTATTTCAACAAGGAAGGGCATAAAGGAAGACTTTTTAAGCCATTTTAGGAAGGTGTATCTGGAGGATTGAACAACAACGGGGGAAAGAGGTGGAAGGATGGTTGGGCCAGGATGCTCCCCGTACAGTCAGCGAAACTCAAAGGGATGTAATCAACAGCTCTATAACAGAAGGTGAGATCAGGAACTGCATTAGAGCACGGAAACAGGTAAAGCTGCAGGGCCGGATGGCCTCCCAGCCGATATATATAAAAAATTGGGGGAATACCTTATTCTGGTAATGGTGAGGCTGTTCTCCGCTATATTTGAGAATGGAAGGGAGATTCCCATCTCTTGGAACGAGGCCACAGTTACCCTGATCCCAAAACCAGATAAACCACCAAATGTATGCGACTCCTACAGGCCCATTTCGCTACTGAATTGCAATTATAAAATCTTCGCAAAGATACTTGCAGATAGGCTGAATGGGGTTGTGGGGGGGATCTCCTATAAGAAGACCAGAAGGGTTTTGTGCGGGGAAGTGGGATTAAAGATCTCACTTATAACCTAATTGGAGGTATAGGTATAGCATCCGCTTACAAAGAGCCCCTCGCAGTTATCACCTTGGATGCGACTAGAGCCTTCGCTAGGGTAAACTGGCCCTATCTGCAAAAAATGTTAAGACTATCTAACCTGGGTGAAAATTTCTGTAGGGCCATAGAGCTAATATACAAAAATCCTATTGCCAAAGTTTTGGTAAATGGGAATCTCTCAAGGTCCTTCAACATCTCTAGGGGAACAAGGTAGGGGTGCCCACTATCTCCCCTCCTATTCAATCTATATATATCGAACCCTTAGCTGTGAAGATTAGAAATCACAAAGTAATACTTATTATAATAATAATAAAGACATTTATAAAGCGTGCAGCTACCCCGAATGGGGTGTCCCGGCACTTACACAAACAGCAACACAGGTAGAGGAGTGCACATATCTAGCCATTACGACTAAAGAGCCAGGTCTTCAAGGCCTTTCTGAATTCTTGTTCGGAGTGCATCATGCGAAGATTGGCAGGTAGGTTGTTCCAGCACTTGGAGGTACCCACCTCGAATGTCCTACCCCCCTATTCATGCTTTCAGAAAACAGGGGGTGGCGAGGTAACATTTGTGGTTGGACCTTAGGGATCTGTTCTGCTGGTATGGACGAAGTCTCTTCCTCAGGTAGTAGGGCCCTTTCCCTAGATACGCTCGAAAGGCAAACGTAAGGGCCTTAAATTCGATACGTTTGGCTACCGGGAGCCAATGAAGTTGTCTGAGATAAGGGGAGATGCGTTGGCGGAGCGGGACCTTGCAGGCCAGTCTAGCTGCGGCGTTTTGAATTATCTGAAGTCTACGGATCAGGCCGATCGGCAGACCCATGTAAAGACCATTAGCGTAATCAAGGTGAGAGGTGACTAATGCATGGACCACGGTTTTGCGAGCTGACTCTGGCAAGAAGTCAATAAATTTCCTGATGGTTTTCATTTTGCCGAAGCATGCCGCAGATACCAGTTGAACCTGGGTAGTGAGAGACAGGTCTTTGTCCCACCTGACTCCTAAGTTCTTCTTCTTCACGGAGTCCTTAGGTGTGGGGGCAGATCCCAGTTCATCTGGCCACCATAAGTTCGTCGGGGGGGTACAGCTTGGTTAAAAAAACAAGACCTCCGTCTTGTCGGCATTAAGCTTGAAGAAGTTGCAGCTCATCCAGGCAGAGATGCTTTTAAAGCACTCTTTTAGTGGGTCAAAGGTGGATGCTGACACCCCGCTGAAGGTGAACAGTAGTTGTGTCATCAGCATATGATGTCACCTTGATCCCCATTTTGACGATGAGCTCCGCCAGAGGAGTCAGGTAAATATTAAAAAGTAGCGGGTTTAGCGGGGGAGGTGAAAGGGTGGATCAAAACCTGTTGTTCTCGGCCATGCAGGTAAGACGTGATCCAATTCAGCGCCGTCCCCTGGATGCCAATACGTTTAAGGCGATCTAGTAGGATGGAATGGGACACCGTGTCAAACGCTGCTGACAGGTCTAGTAGCACCAGCATGGTTGCGGAGCCTCCATCCACCGCCCAGTGTATGGAGTCAGCCATCTCAATCAGAGCGGATTCTGTACTGAATCCAGGGCGGAAGCCGGACTGGGACTCATGCAGTAGGCCATTTGACTCAATGAAAGCCGCCAGTTGCTGATGTGCTAATTTCTCTAAAAATTTGGCGGGGGCGGGGTGCAGAGAAATAGGCCTGTAATTAGTTGCAACTTCAGGGTCAGCGTTGGCTTTTTTCAGTATAGGGAGAAGAAACGCGTGTTTCCAGGCTGATGGAAAGATCCCCTGTCTGAGTGAGGAATTCCAGATGGCATTAAGAGGGGGGTTGAGGCATTCAGCCAGAGCACTGTATTGTTTAGCTGGCCAAGGGTCACCAGGTGACCCGGATTTGCACTTCTGAAGCTCAGCCAGGGATGCCTCCATGGGGATTGTAGTGCATTCTGAGAATACTGGCTGGGAGGCATAGGTGATGTTGGTTGTGGCTGCCCCTGGGGGGCAGGGAGCCGCTGGGAAGGACGCATATATCAGGGCTATTTTCTCCTAAAAAATAAAATTAAAAATTAAAAAATAAAATTGAGATTCTGGCACATAGCTCCTGTGACCGGGGAATCGAGTGTGTGAGCGCTAATGGATTTGTAAAGGACTTCACAATCTTAAAAACTTCTCTAGACGAGTTCTTGGCGCTGGCGATGCGCTCGGCTAGGAAATCTCTTTTTGACAATGAGAAGTTTACGGTACTCTTTTAGTGCTGCTCGATAACCAATTTTGTACTTCTGGGAGTAGGACAGTCTCCATTTGCGCTCCAGTCTTTTGCACTCACATTTTTTGGCTCTGATCTCTGCTGAGAACCAGGGGGCGGAAGGGGAAGTTCTCGTGGAGTTAACAGGCCTCTGGGGTGCAATTGAGTCGAGTGCATCACTGACTCACGTATTAAGGTTTGTGATGCTAACATCAAGGCTATTTGAGATGGAGGGCTTGGAGTCCTTCAGATGCAGGGTGAGGGACTCAGTGGAAACCCTACTCCAATTCCTTCTAAAATCCTTCGGTAGGGAGGTGGCCCTTAGCACACCCTTCAGGTGTAGCTGGAAAGGGATCAGGAAGTGATCCGACCAGATCACCGGCTCAGGGGTATGAACAGTAATGTCCGGTAGGTTTGAGCATATAAGGTCTAGTGTGTGCCCTACCTTGCATGTCGGAGAAGAGACTCGTTGGGTCAAGTTGCATCCAGCAAGCGCTGAAATGAAATTTGCGCTATGCATGCAGGAGGAATCGTCCACATGGAGATTAAGATCGCCCAAAATCGTGAAATTAGAGTAGCGCGTGCTGGCCTGGGCAATATAGTCAACCAGGGTAAGGGAGGAGCTATGACTACAGTCTGGGGGTCTATAAAGAAGGAGCCCCGAGCAGGAGGTAGAGGTGGATAGCTTGATACAGAAGGGAAGTACTTCAATGCTGTCTATCTGCCCAAAGTTGGAAGTGGCGATCTGCCAGGTGACTTTATGGATGATCGCTAATCCTCCGCCCGGTCTCTTGATTTGTCCGATAGCACAGACTATGCCATAGCCCTGGGGGATGGCTAAGGCAATGGCAGGGTTTGAGTCTTCCCATAGCCATTCAAGTTGCGGGATTGGGAGAAAAAGGTGGGACTATACGCAGATGACCTAGTGGTATATGATCCCGATCCAAGTACTTCCTTGCCCCTAGTGTACGAATTGTCATCACGGTTTGGGTGCATTTCAGGCTACGAGGTAAATGAGAGCAAAACGGTTGTAATGGCCTGGAACATCAATTCGCAGCAGGAATGCATTAAAAAGGAAATTAGATACCTAGGTATTACAATCGTTCAGAATATAGAGAAAATCCCAGAAACTAATTTTCAGAAGGTTAGAAAGGAAATAGGGAGGCTATTGCAGAGTTGGTTTCATCTCCCCTTGACAATTTATGGTAGGGTAAATCTCGTGAAGATGACAATTATCCCTAAGCTCACTTTCCTATTTCAGAACATCCCCATGGCCTTTAAGGAAGATTGGTTTAAAAGGGTACAGTCAAAAATCAGTAGCTTTATTTGGGCCTCGAAGGGGGTCCGAATTTCATGGAAGAAGCTTAGATGGCAATACGATAAGGGGGGCCTACGATTGCCTGATCTATCTTACTATGCCTGGATTTTTCTGTTAAAAGGAAGGAAGATGCTATTCAATACACCGGATAACTGACACTGGAAAGATATTCAGGGCCATGCTTTGTGATACGAAGGGGGGTGAGCTAGGTTTTATACATAAATTTAGGGAACCCAGATTCTTTAAAAAAGTGTGACTTAAGACTCTGCAGTGCTTTGCAGCCATGTGGCATATAATTAGGAAAGAACTAAACCTTACCTATTACAGTGGATTAGCACCAATTTGGGACTCCCCAGGGTCTCCGGAATGGACTAAAGATAGCCTGGCTCTTCCATTAAGGGAAGCAGGGATATCAACCTGGGGGCAATTGACAGGGAATGGAAATCTGATCCCTTGGAATAGGGGGCAAGAGATCAACAACAGGCTGTCAAGATTCAAATATCTTCAAATTAAAAGTTGGAGTCTCTCTGCTGGATCATGCATGGGCTCGTCAAATGAACTCGAATCCTGGACGACTAGCAGTGTTACCAGAAAAATAAAAAGAAGTGGCGAACTGGTACTGGCTTCTGGTGGATCTAACGGATGGAGATTTCAACTTGCCAACGATACTGTGGGAGAAGAGCTTGCCGGGGATGCAGCCAGAAGACTTATGGCAAGTATCTTGCAATATTCTATATTCCTCGGTGCGTGCTGCAAATTTGAGGAAGGATAAATTACTTGCCTGTAATCCTAGTTCTCTTCCAGGGGTATCCTCATACACAAAAAAACTGAAAAAAGACTACGATTCCGGACCCAACCACTAGACCGCGGAATAATGCACAGCATAGTGAATCCAGAAAGTCTTCAAGCTGCAAAACTATACCGACAGGTAAGAAACTATTCGTTCTCTTCCAGGGGATCCTCATCAATAGTCATAAGCACATGAATCGAGTAGCAAGCCCATCCCTTCTTCCTGCGGGCAAATGAGAATTATAAAACATGCAGAACACATTCAAAAATACCAATTCCAACAAATTTAGCATTGGAATACATTTTTCAAGGAGGCTTGGCCTACTTGGGTATCTGCTCTGGAGTCGGAATCGAGACAATAGTGTCTCGTGAACGTGTGTACCGATTTCTAAGTTGCTGCTTTGCAAATCTCGGCCATTGGCACATTATGTAGGTAAGCTATCGTAGCTGCTTTTCCCCTAGTGGAATGAGCTTTAGGAGAAACCAGTAGGGGTTTGTTTGCCAATTGGTACGCCAGCTTAATGCAGGACACTATCCATCTGGAAATGGAACGCTTGGAGGCTGGGAAACCTGTCCTGATGGCACCATAGTTAAGAAACAATTGATCGGACTTTCTGATGGACTTTGTTTTATCTAAATAGAATTTGAGAACCCTTTTAAGGTCTAGGGAATGAAGAGACCTTTCTGCTGGCGTAGCAGGATTGGGGAAAAAAAGAGGGTAGAGCAATTGTTTGACATGGAAGTCAGACACCACCTTTGGAAGGAAAGTGGGGTGAGTCCTCAAAACCACTCTGTTGTGGTGGAAAACCGTGTACGGCTCTTTAGAACAGAGTGCTTGGATTTCGCTTACTCTACGTGCTGACGCAATAGCCACTAAAAAAGCGACTTTCCATGTAAGGTGTTGCAGTGTGGCCTTATGAATGGGTTCAAAAGGAGGACCCATCAGTTTTGACAGAACCAGATTCAACTCCCAAGGAGGGAAAAGAGGTCGGACAGGGGGGAAACCTTCAAACCCTGAAGGAAATCCTTGACCACC
The DNA here is from genome assembly GCA_963921515.1 of Calotriton arnoldi. NCBI lineage: Eukaryota > Metazoa > Chordata > Amphibia > Caudata > Salamandridae > Calotriton > Calotriton arnoldi. Next base: position 5,348,661 of record CAWUFW010000013.1, on the reverse strand, counting down.
TGGAGCTGAAAAAAGGAAGGTTGGTTAGGTGACTTTCTGTAGGCTGTAATGGCCGCCAAATTAACTTTTATGGAGGTATACTTTAAACCTGATTTTGCCAAATATAGAAGATAAGGCAAGATTACCTCCTCTTGCCCACTAGTAGGGTTACAACCATTACGCATACACCACAAGTAAAATCTCTTCCATTTAAAAGCGTAAGAGCTTCTTGTGGACGGTCTCTCTCACTCCCTCAAAATGTTCATACAGTCCTGAGGGAGATTCAGGTGGCCGTATTGCAGGACCTCAGGAGCCATGCTGCCAAGTTCAGTGAGGGAAGGTTGGGATGAAGAATCTTCCCGTTCATTTTGGTCAGAAGGTCCGGTCTGCACAGAAGCTTCCTGTGTGGACACATTGAAAGCTGCAATAGGTCCGGATACCACCATTGGCGTGGCCAGTCCGGTGCTATTAGGATCATTTTCATCCTGGATCGAATGAGCTTGGTTACCACCTTCGGGATGAGAGGAAGGGGCGGAAAGGCGTACGCAAATGTTCCGGACCAGTCGATCAAAAGGGCATTCCCTCTCGATCCTGGTCGGTAAAATGTTGACGCGAAGGCGTGGCATTTCTTGTTTAGTTCGTCTGCAAAGAGGTCGATGGATGGATGACCGCATTGATAAAAAATGTCCGCCACCACTTCGTCGTTTAGAACCCAGTCTTGTTGCTCTTCGAAGTGTCGACTTAGAGCGTCCGCCTGCAAGTTCTGTTCTCCTGGCAGATGGACCGCTGTGATCGATAGATGTCTGGCCAGAAACCAGTGCCAAATCGCCTGCGATTCCAGGGACAGTGGGCGAGAGCAAGTTCCACCCGGGTTGTTTAGGTAATACATGGTGGTTGTGTTGTCCGTTTGTATCAATATCGACTTGGACTGAATTGATGGATGGAACGCTTTGAGAGCTAGACGAACTGCCCGCAGTTCCAGCATGTTTATACGATAGGTTTGTTCTTTGCTCGACCACTTGCCCTGAGTTTGAAGACAACCCATGTGTGCCCCCCCATCCTTGAAGTGAGGCATCCGTGACCAAGGATTGCGTTGGAAGAGGTTGATGGAAGGGGACTCCCACAAGGAGATTTTTCGGATGAGTCCACCAGAGAATGGACGTTCTCGCCGATTGGGAAAGAGGAATCCAATCATCCCAACGTCCTGAGTATTGGTCCCATTTGTCCTCCAAATCCTGCTCTAGAGGTCTCATTCTCAACCTGGAGTTGGGGATGAGAAAAATGCAAAATGCCATCGACCCCAGAAGCGATGCCACTTGTCGAACTGATGGTTGATGCACTTGAAGGAGGAGATTGCATTTCCGTTTGATTGACAACAGTCTCTCCTCCAAAGGAAACACTTTTTCTGCGCTGGAGTCCAGGGTGGCCCCTAGATAATGAATTCTTTGAGGGGGCTGATGGACCGATTTCTCCACATTTACATGAAGGACCAGGCGACGCAGTAAGTTCAGGCAGATCCGGTAGTGGTTCTTTACCATTTGGGGAGACGAACCTTTTAGCAGCCAGTCGTCTAGATATGGATTTACGAACAGGCCTTGGCGATGTAAAGTTGCGGCCACCACTGCCATGCATTTTGTGAATACTCGCGGTGCAGATCTCAGTCCGAACGGCAGGACACTGTACTGATAATGTTTGGAGCCCACCATGAAGCGCAGGAACTTCCGGTGTCGTGGTGCAATCGGGATGTGGAAGTACGCATCTTGGAGGTCTATCGAACACATCCAATCCCCTTTCTGAAGATGTGGGTATATTTGATGAAGCTCCAACATACAAAATTTTTCCTTCTGGATGACTTTGTTCAGTGAGCGAAGATCTAGAATAGGCCTGAAACTTTGCTTTTGATCTTTCTTTGGAACTAGGACGTATCTGGAGTATACACTCCTTTTCCTCGTTGTGATGGAGGAACCTCTTCTATGGCCAATTTCTGTAGAAGGATAGAAACCTCCTGACGCAACAATTTTAGCTGGTGAGGATTCGTCTTTACTGGAGGAATGCTCTTTGGGGGTGCACGGAAACGTAGTGCATACCCATTCTTTAGTATATTTAGCACCCACTGATCTTTGGTTATGTTGCACCATTCTTCTAAATGCCCGGAGATACTTCCTCCCACTGGAGTGGGCAACAGTGTCTGAGGATGCGGAAACTCATTGTTTGCCGATATTTTTGGCCGTTGTAGAGGATTGTTGCGCTCATCTACTTCTGGATGGTCTACGTCCTTGATAATGGGATTTGGATTGGTGGTACTGCCTCTGGGACCATTGAGGGGTTTGAACTCTTTGATGGTAGGTTTTGCGATTGTAAGGCCTGTACCGACGCTTGAACTCTTTCTTCTCTAAGCCCATGGCTTTAAGTGTGTCTAGCTCGGTCGTCATCCTGGCCATCTCCTTGTCGGTGTGGGAGCCGAAAAGAGAATTACCAGAGAAAGGCAGATTCATGATGCGTTGCTGGGCTTCCGGTTTTAAAGCCGTAAGACGCAACCAGGAAGATCTCCTTGCGCATAGCCCATGTGAATATGAATGTGCAGCTAGAGAGGCCCCATCAGCTGCTGCCCTGATCATTTGATTGGCCACTAATGCCCCTTCTTGGAGAATCTCTGCAAAGTCCTGACGATCCACTTTTGGTAGTTTTTCTTTAAAACGTTCTAGTGAGTCCCACAATGATCTGTCATAGCGGCCCAACAGGGCTGCAGCACTAGACACTTTTAAAGAGGCCGCTGCAGAACCGCATGCTTTTCTACCCCAAGAATCCTGGGCTCTGCTCTACTCTCCTTGTCCGGAGGAACTGACAATGAAGAGGAGACTGCATGCGTTTTCTTCGCTGCTGCGATAATCACCGAATCCGGTGGAGGGTCCGACCTTAGAAATAAGGGATCTTGTTCCGCCGGTCTGTATTTTTTCTGAATCCTCGCAGGAGCTGTCTTTATAGATGCTGGGGTAAGAAAAATGTCCATGACTGGTTGAAGGAGACCAGGCACCAGTGGTGGTAAAGGTCTAGACACAGATCTTTGGTGCAGAGTTTCAAATATAACTGATGTGGATGCCTGAGGTGTGGACATCTCTATTTTAAGTTTCTGCGCTCCTCTTGAAAGGGCATCATGGAAAGTATTGATGTCATCGATCAGTGACACTCGAGGGAGGACTGTCCGTGAGAGTAGGAGAATAATCCCTCTTGGAGGAGTGGGTGGAAGAGGATGACCAAGAAGGAGATCTTCGTCTTTTACGAGGACTGTGAGAAGATCTACATGGAGGTGACTTGCTACGGCGATCTCTGGGTAGAGCGGTAGGTGACCGGTCAACAGCTTGCAACAACCGTGCCAGAGGAGATCTATGTAGAGGACTTGAATAGTCCGTAGGCCGCTGCACCTGTGCTGAAGGTTCTTTCTGCCAATGATGGACTGGAAGAAGCCACCTGGGAGAAAGGTGAAGAGAAGGAGATTTATGTCCTTGTGCCAGTGAAGCCGTGATCTGCGGGGATTTCTGCACCTGCCGCTCCAGAGACGGAGAAGGTGAGCTTCGACGTCAAGATCACTTGAGGAGAACCTGTAGCTGAAACTGAAGGCTCTGCGAAGTCTTTAGAAGTGGAACGGTGGCTTGAGGAACGATGTGACGCCGATGATAAATGTCTCGACGTCGAGCGGCTATGCGCTACTAGGACTGAAGACCCTTTGAAGGAGACCTTGTTTTCGACATCGACCGTGCAGATTCTGTCTCGACGTCGACAGGTGCTCCGTCGACGGAGATTTACAGTTTGATGCCGGAGGATAAATTTCCCTCAGAGTACCACGACTCGGCGTCGAACGAGAGAGAGTGACAGAGAAATCCTTCGACGTCGAACCCTTCGACCTCACGGATATCGTTCGACGTTGAGCGTCTCTTGGACCCCAACGGAGAAGTCTGCCTCGACGTCGGAGGTCTTCTCGAAGTCGTAGGGGATCGCTGCGAGGACGTTGAGCGTCGTCTCGAATACTTCAAAGGAGGTTTCGACGACGAAGCCTTCGACGTCGACGCAGATCTGGGCCTTGACGTTGACCACCGCCTGGTTGACGGCAACGGAGGTGTTCGTCTCGATGCCGAGCGCCGTACCGATGGCGGAGAGAGATGCCTAGACGTTGGGCGATCCCGCACCAACGGAGATAGACTCCTCGACGCCGATCGTCGCTGGGTTGACGACGCCGGAGGGTTAGACGATGACGTACCTTTCTTCTTTGACGACAACCGATGTTCTCTCGACGGCGAGACCGCCATCGATAGTCTTTTCGTTGACGTTTCCTTCGCTGGTGGAGGCATTTGACGCAGAGCCAGACGCCGATGGAGAGAAGATAGGAATCTTGCTTCTGGAGGAAGATCTGGCTCTCTCCTTCCTTTGCCTCACCGGAGACCTGCCTCTAGAGCAGAGGTCTTCAAACTTTTTGCTCTGAGCCCCCTAAGCAAAATGTTTTGAATTTGGGGCCCCCCCAAAAAACTATATGGCAAGGATTTGGAAAGGGGTAGAGATGATCGCAGGGGGATCATGAGATCATGTTAGGTGTGCTCTTCTGTAGCTTGTACTGCACACTAAATGTGGGGCTTACAAAAAAGCAACAGCATGCAAGCAAGAACAGAATTGACCAACACACTACTCTCCATAATAGGGGTGCTGTGGGCCCCAATGCAACTCCACCTGCTGCACTCATGATGGCAGTAGCCCTGAGAAGCTGGCTATTTCCTCTTCTTTCACTCATTCCCCACCATGTCTGACCATCACTTCAATCTCAAAACAAGCTCAGTCTCTTTCTGGAAAAAAATGAGCTACTGCATGCTGCCCCCCTTTTTTGCACCAAGGGTGCCATCTGCCCTGATGCTAGCAAGGAAAATGAGCCCTCATGCCCATTTTATATGGTAAAACATTCATAATTGTGATGCAATGGGCCCCTGGGCAAAAGCATCACTACTCCTGCTTCACTAATGATAGCCACTAACTTGTTGTCGCCTCTGACCTTTGTTAACAACATGGGCTCCCATCTCACCTCATCTCTCTCCCTCTGATCTCTCATCATCCACCCCCCATCTCTCTGATGCCCAAATCAAGTTGTCTCCTGCGCTTCAATTTTCCCTTCCCTTGGTCCATTGCTCTGAGGACCAAGGCAACACTGGCACAGCAAGTAGGCCCTGGGTCTCTAAAGGAGCTGTGGCACCAACGATACATACAGTCCTACAAAGCAAACTGTCTACTTTGCCAACTGAACAGGGCCATCACTTATAGGCCAGATGCCCAAATCATGTTTTCTGCTGCTTTGTGTAAAAGAACAACAAAAAAGTACATTTAGCCCCCTCCCTCCCTCTGTTGTTTGGGCCGTTCCATGTTCAGAAATGGTGAAGTGGGCCCGAATGTTAACCCCCCCACGTTCTTTTTCATCGTAAGACTGACATAACTGGGGTCCAGTTATGTCCCCCATAACATAGTGGTTAGGACCACTCACAGAACATGCATGCGGTGGGAGGGGTGCTCCTGTGAAGCAGATAGAAGAGTAGAGAACTGTTAAAAAAACAATATGCCTTCTCACCAGGATGCCCCCTACCTGAAAGAAATCTAAATGTGTGCAATTGATTAATCACCAAATATAAAGGCTGCTTTGGAGCCAGTGTAGGTTTTAGTTAATAGTCACTTGGAGCTTCACGGTGACAAATACTTATTTATTTTGAGAGCCAATATATGTGTCCATTAAAAAGAGTGCACCCTTTTAATGGACACATCAAATATTTCCTATATATATATATATATAGTCTGAATGTTTCTCACTAAACTATATATTTTTATAATATAAAGCACTTGTTTTATCTTAAACAGTATTTTGCAGCAGCCTGTTTTATACTGTGTAATTCTACTTTAAAATAATGACATTCACAGTGCTTTCCGTCACACACTTCGTCCCCATAGCACTGTAAATAAACAAGCCACTATTCCTCACTGCACCATTAAGGATTTAATTCTGTGACTTTCTGGTCACACAAAGAAATTAGCAGTGATCACATTAGCTAACCGAGATTTCAAAAGGTAAAAGAGTGTATTTCCCTTTGATTAGTTTAACTTGCATTTATTTTTATTTTGAGGTGTGTGCGTGTTTTTATTATGCAGTTACCTGAAGGTGAAAAAAATGCAGATTTTTTTTTCTTTTTTTGCTATGTCTTTAACCCAGTCTCCACACTCCCTGAACCTGCCCCATGCCACTCAGTTAAGACACACTCGCAGGAGGCCCATTACAGACCAGGGTTTTTACGATGGACTTCCAGTCCCAGAATGCTTGCGGATTTACTCACCTGAGAGTAATCATGCGAATGGAAATAAAGAGTGGGGATAATACTGGATTTCATTTGTTGGTGATTTGTGTACAGCCTACCTTTGATGAAGGGCGTAGCCCGAAACGCGTCAGGCAGCGCGGTGACCGTGAGCTCTTCCCTGGTCTGCAATGGGCGTCCTGCGAGTGAGTCTTAACTGAGGGCATCTCTTTCTTTCATATATACGGCCAACCCAGGTCGTGAGAGGCACCGCCGCGTGATGCGGATCCGCGGCTGTTGAAACTAACAGCGGCTTATGGAGCAGGAGGATGGGGAAGGTTGCAATATGGGAACCGTGCTTTTAAAGAACTGTGTTGTAGCGAGACGCCAGCAGCCCACATGGGTTTTTACGATGGACTTCCAGTCCCAGAATGCTTGCCGATTTACTCACCTGAGATTAATCATGCGAATGGCAATAAAGAGTGGGGATAATACTGGATTTCATTTGTTGATTTGTGTACAGCCTACCTTTGATGAAGGGCGTAGCCCGAAACGCGTCAGGCAGCGCGGTGACCGTGAGCTCTTCCCTGGTCTGTAATGGGCCTCCTGCGAGTGCATCTTAACTGAGGGCATAGCTACATATATGTTTTTCACATATACTTTATATGTTTTCCGGGGTCCCCGCGCATGGGCGGGAATATTCATGTGCCTATGACTATTGATGACGATCCCCTGGAAGAGAACCACCTTTTCTATCTTCACAGGGTTTATTGGATTCCGCTTAAACTATCTAAACTGGAGAAAGGCCCCACGCAGAGATGTCCAAAGTGTGGCAAGGAAAAGGGGGATGACAGCCACATGTTTTTGGTGTCCCGAGGTCCAAGGGTTCTGGTTGGATGTGAGTAATACTATATCTGTAATACTCTGGGAGACTCTCCAGGTAAGCAAAACTCTGGTCTTTTTCGGGATCCCGGAATATCATGAATCTCTACCAATCAACACTAGAAAGCTGATCATTTGATATTGCTTGCCCGTAGAGAGATATGTAAGAACTGGATAAAATCTACTCCCCCCCAACAAAAACAGAGTGGATGACTTCCATAAAATACACTATCTTGTTAGACAGGGCATCTGAAAGTAAGAGGAATGAGTTTTGGCTTCCTTATGAAAACTGGGTGAATTCTTCTGCCCGTACATATTGCTTGAATATTCCGGCGGTAGCTCCACAGACGGCTGTGTCAGACTGAGCTATTTACCGTTGGAGAAGTTGAAGCAGGGTGTAAAGTGATCCATCCTTGGCTCTGAACAAAGACCTCTGGCGGGTGCTACACTATGGGAGACCCCGGAGTACGTTTTTCGTATCTTTTGTTATCCAAGGCGAATGAGGGGGGAAAAAAACAAAAAACAAGCAACTAAAAAAGCCAAAACTACCCTTTAGTCCAACAGAATGTTTAATATCCAAATAAAGCAGTAGCATCTTTTCAGTCATCAGAGGAGAGAACCATCAAAACATCTAGTACCCTCTCCTTCTGAAGAAAAGTGTCATTATATAGCTGACTTTTTATAACAAATTACATTTCTACAGTCACAACAACCTTATTGGATCTTATAACATCAGTCCCTTTCTCCTCACCTTAAAATTTAGACTAGCTAATTGGATAGGCAAGTCTCTCCCCCGTTCCCCCCCCTCCCCCTCGGGGCAGCAGGCCCTGAAGCTCCCCCAGTAGATTTACTATTTGCAAAATTACAAAGGGTTTGCTCTTAACTGAAATATTCCCTCCCCAATGTCATAATAAATGCTTTAGTAGCGTCAGGCCTGGTTCCTAGTAGGCTCAAGCTTGCTTATAGGAGCCCACTGATGAAAAACATTCCCTTGGATCTTAACGTTCTGGAAACTATTGACCATTTTCTCAGCTGTCTTACCTTGCTAAACTACAGTTAAGAAATGGTTACATCCTCCTTGAATGGGTTTCCTCCTTGGCCATAGTATAGAGCTGGCAGTTGTGGGGGCTCTGGACAACCAGAGTTGCTGCAGAGAATCTGTTGGAGGCATTGTTTTAATTAGACCAGCCTGTGTCCTCTGACTGTGAGCAACTAACTTTTTAAAATACACAGACTGGAAGAACCGGATATCACAAGTACAGCTCTGACACTGTTCTCCAATTTTGTTGCGGACGATCTTCGTGAGATTGCACAATTCTTTTACCTTCTCCGTAAGAGCTTTGAGCTCAGGAATCCACCAAGGATCATTTTTATCCCTTCTTCTCTCCAACCTTCAGAGGATTCATTTGACTAACCAGATTCAATTTTGTGACTGATCTTTCCTCTGTCAACTACCATCAGATCTTTAAAAAAAGAAAGCAGAGGGGATGTGAATATTGTTAAGGCTCAATTATTCAATTGTTTGTCACATGCTGAGAGCTGGATGAGCTTTCACTATCGGAAATAAATTAAGATCAGGACAAAATGGAAATTCTTTACCACGTCTTGAAACATCTAAACAACATTTCAAAACCAATGGTGGATGTACTTTCTCTGTTGTAGCAATCAAGGTGAACACCCCGCCGCTCTACATTCAACAGGAAGACAGTTCACTTGAATTCAGGAAAGCATTACAAACTTGGCTGTTTCCTTCACTTTGTCTAAACATCTTGTCCTGGATATTTTCTATAGCAGACTGTGTGGATCACTTGGTCGGTCTCAGCACCAAGACACCTCTCGAGGTGAACACTGCACTAAAGAAGTACCCAACATAATCAAACAAAACCAGTAGTATCAGCAGTTAGCAAAAGAGTAAAGAACTTTCTCTCAGATTCATCAAAAGGGCATTGCCCAGAAAGTCCGGTTCACACATTCTGAATGCCAAGTTTGGGCAAATGGCAAACAAGGGGCAGTCTTACACTCAATCTTACATCTATCTGCCATGTGTGTTTCATGGAGAGTGGCAGACATTTTCAGTTGAGATTAATGCTGTTGAGCCTCGTGTCTTAACTCCGCCTTTTTAAAGATGGTGGCAGTGGGAGCCAATTATCCACATCTGCAGGAGAGGCAGGCATTCCCTTACCAGGGAAATTCACTCGGAAAGTAGATCCCCCATAAAGAGTCTTGTTAGATCTTGAAGTCACGATGATGCTGCTTCGAAGTTGTGATTTTCTAACAAACTCCAAAAATCTAAAGTTGAACAAACCAGAAGACTTTCCTTCATTGAAGTGGCGCTGGGCACTTCTCGGATGAAGGCTTTTAAACAACCACCACACAGAAATCGGCACATGAAGTGGGGGATTCCATTATTCATAACTGACATCTGTTGAAGCAGTTCAGTGGGAAAATGATACATCTCTTGGAACCATGCATTCTAATGGCAGCCGAGTCGAGAGACGTCACTGCAATCGCACTCCTGCTAGTGCAGCATTCGCAGGACATCGGGAAGGCAGATGCTTTAAGTTCTCTATGCTTTTGTATAACATTATGGCTTTCATTTAGATACAGGACTGGCACTACAATTGGAAGACTCAGCATATCTTAGGGCAGCTTTCCTTCTTTCACTTATCTGCGATCCAAAATTTACATTTGTCCGGTGCGGTTTCCCTTAGGAGCAAACGTTACACACGTTTGAAAACGTGGGTTATGACGGTGGCTCCTCTGTAGGTTACTGATCACCTACTTCCCTACAAAGTCTTTGCTCTTCACAAGCCTTCTGACTGCGACAAACTGAGAAGTGAAAAGGTAGGGAGAAGTGGTGCTACTTATAAAAAAAAATGGAGGAAAAAAACTATCATTCATGGGAAGGTAATGCAATGACGTACATTAAAATGTCAGCAGGCAGTCATATACCAGCAAACAAAAGCTTCAGGTTCCACATCTATGGGTGTGTTCATTCCCAACTCATGGGAGAGTAAGGCCTTGAAAAATCATAAAAATGTTACAGGTCTAGTAATTTGAATAACCTACTGGACCCAACAGTAATGTACTTGACACAAACTGGTCTCTTTAGGTCACCCAGGCAAATATTTTATTTTGCAGTGACATCTTTTTCCTTAATTTTCACGAGATCATCTTCCAATAAGACTTCAGCATTCCTGCTGTACAAAAAAAACTTGCCTTTTAGTTCACTAATTGCATTGCTATCAGGTAGTGCATTGTCATTTACAGACAGCACATTTTCCACTGAAATGGACAAAAACGTTCCCACTAACATGCAATTTTACTTATAAAACTATACAGTGTGTAAACAATCTGCGGAAATAGGGTTTCAACAAGTATATTTATCATTTGTACATCACCAAGTAAAGTGTGCTGATTATTTGTTTATACTATTGAAATATTTTTTTCATCACACAGAATTACAAAACAAGGGCTTTCATAAGTGGAATTTATTTTGAAATGCTTGAGCAGTTCATTTTTTAGCTAATTAAATGTGTTCGAATAAAACATGACATCCACCAGCCTTTCATTTCACACTTTTTGTACAGCACGTTCTCCAGACAGTTCACTTTACAAAATACTTGAACTTTGCAGAGAACGAAAAGATATTGTAGATAAACTTACTTTTGACCTCGGTCTCTGAGCACAGAATAAATGTGACTAGATAAGAACAAGATTTAAAGGCATCTTTAATGCTCCTACAGAGGTGAACAGAACACCTGTTTCTCAGCTCACTAGTTACTGTAGGCAAATAAACTTAGGCGCCTTATAATGGACTTATTTTGTTTGGTGTCAACAGTCCCTGATGTTAGTGAAGTCCCTTGGGTGTGGGGCATGTTACGTGCAACCTTTACCTGTGGAGGCTCAGCGGCCTCTCCGTTTTTCTGTGAGCAATAGATGTAGCTTAAGGTTTGTGGGTCACTAGGGAAAAGGTCAAAATGGATCCTCTGTGGTGACGTGCAGTTCACAGGTCACCCGCACCAGGCAGGTGTGCGCGGCAATGTTGGATCAGGAATCATTATTCCGCGGGTATCTAGAGTTTCAATCTATGACCTTTAAGCTACATACAGGTTTTTGTGGTCCACAAGCTCCAGGTGTGTCACATGATGCTTCAAGCCACAAAGGGCTCTGTACTCTATATAAACAGCACCTGTTTAACCAGCGTGACAGCTGCCTCGGGCAAGGTGGAGCAGGACAGGACAGGAATCTGCAATTCGCAAAGGCACCACCCTCACTGTGCAGGCCGAGCACATACATAAGCTATATTCTCAACAGGTGTCCAGGCTGAAACACCGGACACCAGCAGTACATCTACAACAAAAATAAACACTGCTACACTCGCCACTACTGAAAGCATGATTCTCTTAGGAGGCTTTTACCTATGTACTCTAAAATGTCTGTTTAGTGTATTTGTATTCAGCGGGATAGACATCAGGGGGCTGATCTTTTAGGCAGGTAATTAGAAAATGAATAAGCATCAAAATGCTCAAACACCAGTAGTAAGCACCTTTTTCCAAACCCCTGTAGCTGCAACCTCAGAACGTTTTGGACTACTTTAAAGTCTGTTTGTTTTGCCCTTATTTACTCATTCTGTTTGCACATCATTTAATAAATTCAAGTCATTTAAACAAGAGATTAATTTACTCCCCCAAAAATTTTTGGTTATCGTTTTTCCCCACACTTATTGATTTGAATGTTTTACTTTTTTCACTTCTCTTCCCACCACTGCCGACCTCGGCAGAAAAATGTGTCAACAAGTATTCGCAGAAAGCAGGCTTCTTAAAAAGTAACTACGAGAGGCCACAAAATAGTGTTGAACGTGAACAGATTAACCCCGTCACCAACTTCTGTGACTGACCAAATATAAGGTTTCTTCGGGAGGTGAAATTAAGTAGGATACAAAAAAAATTAAAAAGCACTAGCAATGCCAAAGGTCTGGCTTATCAATAAAAGTGCCCTTTGTCATTGATGGGTTTAGGTACTCAATAAGTCATCATACATGCACTCTGTCACTCATCTTGGCAGGCATGCATTGGTTCATCCACCGATTCATTCTTGCATTCACCCTCCGACACAAAAGCAATAACACTCAAACGCAAGCAAGATAAGTTCGCCATCTTGGAATGGTAAAACAATGATACTTTATGGAAAACAGCATTCCATAGTGGTCGCCTAGTTTAAAAGAAGTGCTCACGTGTGATGTGGCGCACTACAGATGAAATGAGTAGCAAGCGTGCGACCCATTAGCACTGCCTAGACAGCGGTAGACTTTGGCAGCAGGCGGCTAACCTAAAGGTCTTTAATCAATCTATTCGATATATATTTACGGCGTCTTTTTAGTTTTTTTTAACAAGATCTAAGCGTCTCGGGCCTTCTGAGGATAATCTAGAGCAGGGGTCTTCAAACTGTGGGGCGGGCCTCCCAAGGGGGGGGGGGGGGGCTTTAAGTGATCCCAGGGAGGGCACCAGGCTCTGGCCAAAAGAGGCATTATACTGATAACCCTTCTATCCTGGCTGGGAGAATATATCGGAAGGGACTCCAAATATTCTTTAAAACCCCCACCCCCATTGCTAATAATCACACTGTGGATACTTTTACACGTTAGTGAGGCGTACTGACAAGAATAGTATGTTTGGTAATCATGTATTTGGTCGCATTTTCTAAATGGTAACAGAATTTACCTGCAATGTTTAAATAAGTCTAGACATATTTAAACATTGCTAGTTTAATAGAATATTGGGAAAAATATTTTAAGGGGGGCCCCCAATGATAATTTTCTTTCACGGGGGCAGCATTGATAAGTTTAAAGACCACTGATCTAGAGAGATTTATTTTCATTACAGTAGAAATCTTCAACCCTTAGCATTTGTCAGCAAGGGTAATCATAACCAAACCTCTTCCCTGCAAAGATAATCTGTGGCATTTCATGTTACAAAATATCTCTCTGTAGGCTTTAATACAGAGTAATAAACAATCCACCCTTAAATACATGCAGACTTTAACACATGCTTTTCACAATTAAGGTCTGGTTTACTGAGAAATTCAGTGTAACAAAATACCCGACTACAGGCTTTCCACACAGTGTAATAACAATCCACCCCTAAAAGGCGGATTGCCTTTAACACATGCTTTATCAATATACATGTCATAAACAGACCTGTAGGAATCTAGAGCAATGATTCACAATAAACATATAAAGCCTATGGCTTTTACCACAGGCATGACGACAAACACAGGCTTAATGAAGCGTGCGTAAACTGGCAACGATCATGCAGTTCTAAAATTTCAACCATGTACAGAATTACAGTTGGCAAAACAATAGACAACCCCTCTCAATAGGACTCAACGAGAATCGCAGTGAAAATCTTCTACTCTCGGAGTTTGACAGTGTGTGACCAATACCAAAAGATTTACCTTCTATGGTAATCCATGAGAATACATGTACCCAAATACCTTTCTATGGCCTGTAACAGAGTGATAACAATCCACTGTTGGAGGCTTACGAGTCTAACAAAATGCTGGCCACAATACATAAGCAAGGCCTACTGCTTTTGACATAACTTCATAATAAACCGACCAGACCTATGGCACCTGGCATAATTTTCCTCATGCACACCAATTAGTTCTATAGGTGTTTTTTATTGGCGTGTCGATATAACCAACTTTTAGGTTCATCACTTATAGTGTCAGCAGCACTGTCAAGCTAGACCTAACAAGGCGTGACCTGTGAGAAGCTGGTTATAAACAGATTATTTCATAAGAAGCTATACCAAAGGGGATGATGGACGGAACGCTTGAGCCAATCAAACACTCACCCCCAGTCAACTGCTGGGTTTAATCCATCATCATTCTTTAGCTCACTCCACCACCCCAGTTCAGAAATGGCCATATGCAAATCAGTCTGACCCTGTGCCTCATGTGAACAGTCCAGCCCGAACTGCCAAGCCATGTCTTCCCTGGACCGGAAACAAGCATCCTGGGACCGGTTTCTGGCTATTCAGCCGTCATCAGCCAGGCTAGCTTGAATCCAGTGGCAAAGTGAGCAAGGGACCCACGTCTGGGCACTGGAATCAAGCTATTCTGGCTGAAGAGGGGTGAAACCCCGAAACCGGTCCTAGGATGCTTGTTTCCAGTCCAGGGAAGACCTGGCCTGGCAGTTCGGGCTGGACTGTTCCCATTGGGCACAGGGTCAAGACTGATTTGCATATGGCTGGGTTGAAACTGGAATGGCATGATGAGCAAAAAAACGATGGATTTGGGCCCAGATCTCTGTACTGGGGTGAATGTATGACATTGTTCTGCATTCTGTCCATCAATTGTTGTTTTTGCATTTGTCACCCCGAGTGGGACGGGTATGCCCAGACGTGGGTCCCGTGCTCTCCATACCACTGGAATCAAGCTATTCTGGCTGAAGAGGGGTGAAACCCTGAAACCGGTCCTAGGATGCTGGTTTCCAGTCCAGGGAAGACCTGGCCTGGCAGTTCGGGCTGGACTGTTCCCATTGGGCACAGGGTCAAGACTGATTTGCATATGGCTGGGTTGAAACTGGAATGGCATGGTGAGCAAAAAAACGATGGATTTGGGCCCAGATCTCTGTACTGGGGTGAATGTATGACATTGTTCTGCATTCTGTCCATCAATTGTTTTTGCATATTTCATAAGAAGGGCAGCAAACAATGAATAGAGTATCAGCTCCTCAGAGTGGGACTTTGACTGCCTAAGTCTGATGAAAACAGCAAATCCTAATGGCACAATTATGTCCAATAAAGATCTAAGAATAAAACCTGCATAAAAACTCCCGACGAGGTCATAGTTTCAAAAAGATTGTAACTAGTTTTGCTATCTACTGAAGCATAAAATCTAATCAAAAAAGTTATAAAGGAAAATGCTATGCATCCGTTCTTGGCATGTAGAGCTGTATATTCACATGCTTTGCACAGCCTGCCATCTAGTGTTGGGTCCGGATGTTTGCACTTTGTTTTTGTTCGAAGAAGTCTTTCCCAGTCACGAGGTAGGTGACTCCTCCTTTCGGTGATAGCGCGCATGGGCATCGACTCCATTGTTAGATTGTTTTCCCGCAGAGGGTGATAATGGAGTTAGAGTAGTAGAAAGAGATGTCCATGTATATGTATCTAAGTAAGATATCACTGTAACAGGTATAGGTACCCGGGGAGGAGGGTGGGCGCATGTGAATCTACAGCTCTACATGCCAACAACAGATGCATACTGGGTAAGTAGCATTTTCCGTTCGAGGCATCTGAGCTGTAGATCACATGCTTTTCATAGACTATATAGCAGTGATGTCCCAAAGGGGTGGCTAACCTGTAGCTGTTGCAGTGGTTTGAAATAGTGTACATAAAACTGCTTGGCCCACACTAGCTTGCTGTCATGCTAACACATCTACACAATAGTGTTTTGTGAATGTGTGAGGTGTAGACCATGTTGCAGCTTTGCAGATGTCATCTATGGGAATATTTCTTAAGAATGCCATAGAAGCCTAGTTTGCGGGTGGAGTGCGCTCTAGGGGGAATTGCTAATGTTAGTTTTGCTTTTGCATAGCATGTCTGAATGCATTTGACTATCCACCATGCAATACCTGATTTTGATATGGGATTGCCTTTATGTGGTAGAGCAAAAGCCACAAAGTTGTTTGGTCTTACGAAAAGGTTTTGTCCTTTCTATGTAATAGAGTAATGCTCTTTTAACATCTAAGGTATGTAGAGCATGTTCTGCCACAGAATTTGGTTGAGGGAAGAACACAGGCAACTCAACTGATTGCTTGATATGAAAGGCAGAAATGACCTCTGGTAGAAATTTAGGGTTAGTCCGAAGAACCACTTTGTTTTGGTGTATTTGTAAAAATGGTTCTTGTATGGTTAGTGCCTGAAGCTCACCTACTCTCCTCAGTGATGTGATAGCTATGAGGAAAGCTACCTTCCAAGTGAGAAATTACAGCTCACATCTGTGCAATGGTTCTAAAGGTGGACCCATCAGTCTGGTGAGGACAATGTTGAGATTCCACACTGGAGCCGGTGGAAGTCTTGGGGAAATGACTCTTAAGTCCTTCCATAAATGCTTTAATGACAGGCACTCTGAAGAGAGACAGATGTTGTCTATTTTGAAGGTATGCAGCTATTGCAGCAAGATGTAAGAGTATGGATGTGTACGCTAAGTTTGAACACTGTAGATGTTCTAAACTGAAGCATCAAGCGGGTTGATTTGATTGTTATTAGAATATATGACAAACCACTTCCACTTTGCTTCATAGCAAGCCCTTGTGGTAGGACGTCTAGCCTCTTTGATAATGTTCATGCAGTCTGGCGGGAGATTGAGGTAGCCAAACTCTAAGACTTCAGGTGCCAGATCGCAAGGTTGAGACGACTGGGATCTGCATGTCCTATCTCTCCATGGCTCTGCATGAGGAGATTGGGTGTAAGATGTAGGTTTTGGTGAGGAACTACTGAGAGCTCCAACAGGGTGGTAAACCAGGGTTGACGGGCCCATGTGGGAGCAACTAGGATTAGTGTCAGGGACGCCTGTCTGAGCTTCCGAACCACTAATGGAAGGAGTGGGAGAGGTGGAAAAGCATAGACAAATATCCCTGACCAATTCATCCATAGTGCATTGCCTGTGGACAATGGGTGTGGATACCTGGATGCGAAGCTTGGGCATTTTGCGTTTAGGTGTGTGGCGAACAGATCTAGGTCTGGGAAGTCCCACATGTGAAAGAATGGGAGGAGAACTCAAGGGTGGAGTTCCCACTCGTGGATCTGTTGTCTTTGACGACAGAGCAGATCTGCTATTTGATGGTCTACTCCTGGAAGGTGTTCTGCGAGGAGATACACTTTGGGGCGTATGGCCCACCTCCAGATGGTCTGTGCTAGTTGTGACAGCTGGAGAGAGTGTGCCCCCCCCCCCGTTTTTGTATGTAGTACATTGCTGTCATGTTGTCTGTACGTATCAGGACAGCTTTGCCTACTAGATGAACTTGAAAGGCTTTGACGCTAGAAAAATCGCTAGAAGCTCTAGATGATTTATATGAAGCTGCTTTTGCTGCAAGCTCCACATGCCCTGAATTGTGTGTGTTTGGAGATGAGCTCCCCAACCAGTGAGCGAGGCCTCTGCTGTTAGCACGGTTTGTGGAACCAGGTCGATGAAGGGCCGCCCTTTTGAAAGGTTTTGTGGATTCCACCACTGCAGAGCGCGAGGAGTGCGGCCGTCCACCAACACTAGATCTGATAACTGACCCGGAGCCTGGTTCCACTGACGTGCTAAGCATTCCTGAAGGGGACGCATTTGAAGTCTTGCGTAAGGGAATATTAGGATGCAAGACGCCATCATCCGTAGTAACTGCATGAACACTCGAGCTGGCAATGAGTGTTGAGGCTGAAACAGATAGTCTGCATGTTGCGGATTCTGGACGGATTGGGGTAGGCCAGAGCCTTTTGTGCATCTATAGTGGCTCCCAAATACGCTTGTGTGTTGGATGGTTGGAGATGGGACTTGGACAGATTTACTGTGAATCCAAGATCGTGGAGCAGCTGCACTGTTTGGTGAGTGTGACAAACAGCTTTGTTGCGAGCTGGCTTTTATGAGCCAGTCGTCTAAGTATGGGAAGACGTGAATGTGTTGTCTTCATAGATGAGCTGCGACTACTGCCAGGCATTTGGTGAAAACCCTGGGAGCGGTGGCGACTGAATGGGAGCACCTTGAATTGATAATGTTGTCCCACTACCACAAACCGGAGGTATTTGCAGTGAGCGGGGTGTATTGGGATGTGGAAATAGGCATCCTTCAAGTCCAGAGTGGACAGAAAGTCGCCTTGCTGAAGGAGCGAGAACACTTGTAGGAGTGTCACCATATGAAAGTGGTCCGATTGAATGTATAGATTTAGATCTCCGAGGTCTAGTATAGCCCTGAGAGAGCCATCCTTCTGGGAATTAAGAAGTACAGGGAGTATACACCGGCCCCTTGATATTGTAATGGGATGGGTTCTATAGCTCCTTTTCCTAACAGAGAGAGAACTTCTTGCTGGAGAAGGTTGAGATGTTCTCGTGACATTGCGTGATCTTGGAGGAATGTTTGGGGGAGTGTCTAAGTTCCAGCCAGTAACCATATTGGATAATTTGTAGAACCCATCTGTCTGGTGATTGTATTCCAGATGGGTAGAAATTGGGAGAGATGTCCCCCGACAGAAGTGGAATGATCGGGGGTAGCGGAAGGAAGTCACTGTTTGTTTGCAGGGGAAGTGCATGTTGAGTTGCCTCTGCTTCTTCCCTTGCTGTTATTACCTCTAAATCCACCTCTAAAATAACCTCTTGATGAGGGCGATTGGTTGTAGCCCTTGTAAGAAGAGGAGGGATTCTCTGAGGAAAAATTCTCGGAGCCACCCCTGAAAAAGGATCCCCTATTAGATGGTAACTGCAAAGCCCCCATGGACTTGGCAACCTCAGTGTCCTTCATTTTTTCTGGTGAAGTGTCTACTGTTGGGCCGAAGAGGTGTTTGTCGAATGGTTGGTTGAGAATAGAGACTTGAACCTCAGGTTTGAACCCTAAAATTGTCAACCAAGCATGCCTGCGCAGCAGTACGCTGGTGTTCACTGCGCAGGCTGCTGTGTCTGCTGCGTCTAAGGCGCACCTGATGGAGGTATTCGTGATTAATTTACCTTCCTGAATAAGGTCATTGGCCTTTGATTTGTGCTCATCGGGCAGAAATTGCATCAGTTTCTCTAGCTCATCATAATAAGCCCTGTCGTAGCGAGCTAATAAAGCTTGAGCATTAGCAATGTGCCAATGATTGGCTGCTTGCGACGCTACTCCCTTGCCCGAGGCATCGATTAATTTTGACTCCTTATCAGGAGGAGGGGCCTCACCTGTGGTTTGTGAGTTTGCTCTTTTGCGAGCGTTGGAAACTACAAGAGAGTCTAAAGGAAGCTGACCCTTGATGTAAGTGGGGTCAGTAGGCGCCGGCTTATACTTTTTCTCCACCCTGTGTGTAATAAATCTTGCCCGCACAGGATCTTTAAAGATCTCGTCTGTATGCTTAAGCATCCCTTTGCGATACCAAAGGGGATGATGGCCGGAGCGTTAGAGCAAATCAAACACTCACCCCCAGTCAACTGATCTGGGTTTAATCCATCATCATTCTTTAGCTCACTCCACCACCCCAGTTCAGACATGGCCATATGCAAATCAGTCTGACCCTGTGCCTCATGGGAACAGTCCAGGCCGAACTGCCAAGCCACGTCTTCCCTGGACCGGAAACAAGCATCCTGGGACCGGTTTCAGGCTATTCAGCCGTCATCAGCCAGGCTAGCTTGAATCCAGTGGCAAAGTGAGCAAGGGACCCACGTCTGGGCATACCCTGCCAACTTAGGGCGAACAAAGCGATACCAAAAGGGGATGTTGGACGGAGCGTTAGAGCAAATCAAACACTCACCCCCAGTCAACTGATCTGGGTTTAATCCATCATCATTCTTTAGCTCACTCCACCACCCCAGTTCAGACATGGCCATATGCAAATCAGTCTGACCCTGTGCCTCATGGGAACAGTCCAGCCCGAACTGCCAAGCCATGTCTTCCCTGGACCGGAAACCAGCATCCTGGGACCGGTTTCGGGTTCAAAACCCTCATCAGCCAGGCTATCTTGAATCCAGTGGCAAAGTGAGCAAGGGACCAACGTGGTGGCATGGTGAAGCAAAATAACGATGGATTAAACCCAGATCTGGGGGTGAATGTTTGCCAATGTGCAGCATTCCGTCCATCATCTTGTGTGTTTTGCATTTCGCCCTAAGTGGGAAGGGTATGCCCAGACGTGGGTCCCGTGCTCACTACGCCACTGGAGTCAAGCTATCCTGGCTGATGAAGGCTGATAGCCTGAAACCGGTCCTAGGATGCTTGATTCCGGTCCAGGAAGACATGGCTTGGCAGTTCGGGCTGGACTGTTCCCATGAGGCACAGGGTCAGACTGATTTGCATATGGCCATGTCTGAACTGGGGTGGTGGAGTGAGCTAAAGAATGATGATGGATTAAACCCAGATCAGTTGACTGGGGGTGAGTGTTTGATTTGCTCTAACGCTCCGTCCATCATCCCCTTTGGTATCGCTTTAAGCATCCCTTTGAGCATTGGTAATGTGTGAGTAGCTCTCTGAGAGGAACTTACGGTTTCGAACAAGAAATCCTCTTCAAGAGCCTCTATGTGTAACTCCACCCCATGATAATGAGAGGCCCTCTTAAGTAGCTCTATATATCCTATGTTGTCGTCGGGTGGTGAGGGTTTGGAAGGATATAGATCCGGATCATTATCAGTATTCGGATCAGTGTCCTAGTCCTCCCATGGGTCATTAATGTCCTGTGGCCTATCCTCATCCCCATCCCCTTCATCCTGTGGGTCAGGTGATAGTGGTGGTGGAGAATTTGTGGGTGTGATGAGCAAATTTGGATCAGTGGGTGAAGGAGGTGGAATGTAAGGTGGAGAAGGGTTAGTACCCACATTCTCTCTTTAAAGCAATGTGGTAGTCCTCCTGTAGGCCCATTTTCCTCTTCTCTGTCAATTTGGCATGAATATGTCCAGTGTCTGTATGTATGACCAGTTCTTTTGTTTCAGATCCGGATCGTTGAAACAAGGCTCTTTTGATGGAGCCTTTTTCTCTTTGTGCACCGTTTTCGGCGTGAAAAGTTTCGCTCCAAAGCTTTCGGCTCCGAAGATTTACTCTCCGGTAGCAAGGGAATGGTCACCAAGACATGTTTCGGTTTTGATACTGTAGGTTTCGGCTCGGCACAGGTATGGAGCCGAGCCCGAGCCAGAAGGCTTGTCCTTGTGTTTCGGCGCGGGGTGTCAAACTTTTTCTCTGTGCCGACCTTGGCCCGAGGAAGGACCAGAGCCTTTTTCTTCTTGTAGTGCTGGGGCAAGGGGGTTTCTGTACTCACGGTACGCTGAACCGGTGTAACTTGCTCCTGTTCTTCCATGTCGGAGTCGGCCTCGGAGATATGCTCTGCTTCTTCTCCGGCTCCTTGAGCGTGGAATTCTTCTCGGTCAGAATCTTCACCGAAGATGTCCGGTGCGGAGCCGCTTTGATGTTGCATTTCGTGACGTCGAGCCAGACTGTCACGGCACATCTTCTTGGATCGAAACGATCTGCACGCATCGCAGTCTTGTTCGTCGTGTTCCGGGGATAGGCAGAGGTTGCACACTTCGTGCAAGTCGGTGCGCGGAAACTTTGCGCGACACCCGGGACAGAGCTTGAATGGAGTCCGTTCCATCGACTGCTAGCGAGCCTGACGCGGGTAGGCCCAATGGCCCTCCAGTAGTTTTCCGATCGAAGACCTTAGAGTCTAAACGATACGTGGAGAATGGGGAACGCGGTAGAGAAACAAAACCGGCGAGGGTAGTGGATTGCGTGTCGAAGGGAACCCTAGAAACTGTGCCGAACCGGAGCGCAACAATTCACATCAGAACCCGATGGCGGAAAAAAAACAATCTAACAATGGAGTCGATGCCCATGCACACTATCACCGAAAGGAGGAGTCACCTACCTCGTGACTGGAAAAGACTTCTTCGAACAAAAAGTGCAAACATCCGGACCCAACACTAGATGGCAGGCTATGCAAAGCATGTGATCTACAGCTCACATGCCTCGAACACAATCTTTTGATCAACATCTCAGTCAGGGCTACGGAGCTTGTAAACGCTGAATATCGATGCAAATCTCTAATAAGCCTGATCAGCTGTTTTCACAGCAGCTACAATTCTTCAGTTAAATTTATTCTTATAAAGTTGGCAGGCAGACATCCTTTTTTGGTCTCACCTGCAGACAGCCTCTAGCAGTCTGTTTGTGAAAGACCTATGGTGCACCATCCCAAAACTTTACAGTGGGCTCTGGGCCAGCAAACTGATTTCTACTAGATGGCTTTTTTTTTTATTGATGGCTTTGCTTAGTCTGTTTTTGTTGGTCCTGCTCCTCGAACATAGCATCTTTAACAGGTTTGACTGGATGACTTATGTGCTTGCACGGCTCATATCAAGGCACTACATTTTTTCGTTTAAGGTTTCCCTAGAAGTGGTATCTTGCAGTCTCCTGCTTCCTCTCACCTCTCCACCCAGCCCACACTATGTTTCTCAACTTATCTGTTGCTACTCCTGTGCCAGTCTCACTCTACATTTCCCCTCCTAATGCCTCCTCTCTTCTGTATTTTCAAAAGAAATAAGTTACTTGCCTGTAACTGTAGCTCTCCAGTATTGGAATCTCTTAGATTTACAAGCTTGAAACCTTCCACGTCGTCGAGATGGGAGTCCGCAGGTACCTTAATAAACCAATGTACTGATAGTTATAGCCTAGAAAAGGCCTAGGCCTCCTAGTTTAGTAATCTATCATAGTAATTTTTTTATAAAGAGACCAAACTTAAGCCTTAGCCAATCTGGATGTATCACCCTTTAGAATTCTCCTGAGAGAAACTCTAGTCCCTCAGATTTTTAGAGCACAAGTGCAAAACATAAGACCGAGAGAAAGGTGAGCTTCCCAGGGGAGGAGGGCGGGTCGCATGTGAATCTAAGAACGATTCCAATACTGGAGAACTACAGGTAAATAACTTATTTCTTACTCCAGTATTGGAACTTTCATAGATTCACATGCTTGAATCAGATTAATCAGCAGTTGAACGGCACATTTGTAGGGCAAACCAACGCGTACCAAATAATATGCATATACGTAATCCTGAGAACAAGATTATGAAGAACATAGCAGTATAATAAGGAAAATGAATGTCTTTTTTTCAATAAACATAGATAACCATGGAAAATGTCCCTAAATAGACAGATGGTGGGAACACAAGGGTGGCTCAATTTTTTGGGGGAAAAGATGTTGAAACACTGCTTGGCCCACTGCTGCATCATTGTGAACTGCTGAGTCCAAACAGTAATGATGAGTAAAAGTGCGTCTGTTCTTCCATATCACTGCCCGGCAGATTTCAGGAAGAAACACCCTAGCAAACAATGCCGTAGCAGTAGGTCAAGGGTCTGCCAGCCCTTCCCTTTACAGTATACGAGACTGGCTTCTTCCTAGTTTTAAGTTTTTGGAGTCAAAGAAGGAGCCTCCCTTCACTGTATTTCAGAGTCCTGGCAGTAAAGGTACGACATACCCTACAGTCCGCACTTTATGTGCAGGGTAAAGGCAGTAGATACAGTCTTGATGTGCGTCATCCGTATATACTCTCTTTTCCACAGATAGCACAGTCTTTGGAGAGTTTATTTCTTTCTCGGACATGAAGTCAGATTTAGTCACAAAAAATAGATATAAGTGGATAAATATATCAGGATATGTGTGCGTGTGTATACATAAGATATATATATATATATATATATATCTTATCTTTGAAAATTTGCTGCGAAGTGTGGAACAGGAAAAACTGAGTAGAGCTCATGAAGTGAGGTAGAAAAATCTGAGGACTGGAGCTTCACAGGATTATTCGAAGGGGCAATTCATACTAATTTGTAAAGGACTAAGTATGGTCTTTCAAAAAAATGACTATGATGGGTCACTAAACTAAGATGCTATGCCTTCGAGTCTATACCCATCAGTACATTGTTTTATTAGGGTACCAGAATACTTACATCTGGACGATGGGGAAGGATTCAATCATGCGTATCTGTGAAAGTTTCAATACTGGAGTAATAACATGCTCTGGCTATGTAATTTCAAGGCCGCAGGTGAAGCTCTGTCTGGAGAGTATATTTCTAGGCGTGAGAGTAATGTGTGCCCAGCCCAGGGGTACCACATTGCAGAGAGAGCACTAATGGCAGAGTCTGCTCTCCGCTACTCTGCCAAAGCAGAATAAAATACTCAGCTGCCAAGCCTTTTTTTTGGTATAACACTGCTGCTGCCCTTCCATAATAATTATAAGTAAAAAAGTAAACTAGTCTTAACGTACTCTTGAGGTGATATTGCAGTGATGGAGAGTTGGCAGCACAACTATTTCAAGATGCTTGTCCATTTGCCTTGACACTAAAGCAATCATGTTTTCAGAAGATAAGGCAGCTTTGAGTATTCGTCAGAGGCTTTTTTTTCTATATGTTTCGTTTAATTAACTTGGCGTCTCCTTTCCTTTTCCACATCTCTTCCTCTGCCTCTCTCCTACTCAACATCTGCCCACTCTGTAATCTTCTCCCTTTGTCTCTCTTAATCCAGTATCTCGCAGAAAAGCTTTGCCCTTTCTAAGAATGTTTTTTACTGGTGTGTCGTATAATTCAGCAGCTTAGCTCTATACACTTTCCATGATGTGTAGCAATTAGGTCCTTTAGCGATGTTTCCGAAGACGTGCAACCTTTGTCGCTGTGAGGGCTATAGTGAGGGTACTATACTACAACTGAATCCACTGCTACACTCTTTGTAGTGTTAGGGTCAGTTTGGTAATCTAGGGGTGTCTCGAACGCTTTAGTATGATTGGCCTAGGAGTTTTGCACGTTCATGGTGTCAAGGTTCTAAACAACCTCCTTTTCAGTCTGTTCATGGGACCGTGGGTCTGTACCAATGCGCGTGGACCAATTCTTTGTGCAAATAAATTACTTTTTCGCAAACCATGATTTTTTGTACTTCACTTTTCTGCAGTCAGTAATCTGTTCAGGAACACCACTTTCTCCAAGGACTCGGAGACCAGCTTTTGGTTCATGGCCGACAACCTCTGTAGTTACTACTTTCAACTCTGTATTTGAAAGTTCGGCTCGTTTCCTGTTTACTCTTCCTGCTGCCCACCCCCTGGGATAAACTTTAAATTCTGTACTAGCTACAGCGCCATCAACGCCCCTTTGGCTCATCGTTGGATCCATCTATTCTCGCTCTTTTTTAGGTCTCGCGCCTAGCGTTGCAGTGCGCAGCACTGCTCGCGCAGCGCGAGACCTCTTGTACGGGCTTTAGAAAGCTAACCACACGCTCGTGCGTGTGGTTTTGCTTTTGCCTGCTGCTATTGGCTTTCGCGTGTTTTTTTTTCATAAATACAGCACGCGATTGGGCAAAGGCGGGCGCATGTCCCGCCTTTGCTCCTCCCATTCCCACTGGTGGCTAGCACACGCAGCAGCGCGCGTTCGCCTTGCTGCCACTGCCGCGCTCCCTCCCCCCGCTCCTCTGTGGTGCCGTTTAGTTTCATGTTTTTTTTTACTTTCTCCTATTGCAGCAATATATAATATATAAATAAGTTCACCCGACTAGACCCTACGAGCGCATGTTACACAATATGGTTTATGGAACATGACCAGAAATGGGGGGGCGTGGCCAACTGCCTAAGATGGCGGACGCGCTCTAAGCCCGCTCCGTACCCTTCCCCTGAGTATCCTGCGATATCTGTGCAATCCTAGCACCCGACAGCCCATCTGCGGCTGTAGATTTTTCCCTGCTGCTGACCCAGCTGGTTGAGCAACCTACGACCCCGGCCCGCTCAGTGTGCTATCACGGAGGGTGCGGCCCGGCCTGGCATTGGCACTGGAGCCCTGTTCCGACTGCCTCCCCACCCTGACTTTGTGGGCTGTACTAACATCGACGAAGGGAAGAGAGCGAAGCGACCACTCGTTCTGTGCCCTGGAGGCCAGGGTCCTGGCAGTGTCCCTGTATCGGAGCGACCACGCGTGCACCCGGCTGAGGGATCGCTGCAGGGTGACGGACCAGATCGCCCTCGGGACTGCTGAGTGGGGGCCTGGGGCGTGCATCGGGGCATCGTGGTATCTGTGCTCTGGCCCTGTGCTGTGGCCTGCCCTCTAGAGTCCTGGGGCTAGGCCTGGAATTGCCGACCCCTCACACTCGTACGGCCCACGGCGGAGAGAAGACTGCCTCCCGTTGGGCACCTGGGCCGACACTCCTCTCGACTCCGGGGGGAGGGGGGGGGAGTCCTGCATATCGCTGCTGCAGGTGCGGGCCTGTGTGGTTGGGGCGGGATCCGCGGGTCGATCAAGCCTTGGCCCCCGCCCTGCGCAGCGTTTTGGGCCACCGGCGGGGAGCCCCCCCGTCACTGACGGTGCAGTGGGTCTTAGGACCCGCAGACTACCACCCACTCAGATCACTGATCACCGGAGCGCTTGCGGGAGCAAGGGCGACTCGGGGGTCGTGTCGGACTCAGGCTGTCTCCCCCCCTGCCCGAGCGGGCGGAACCTCGAGGGCCGATCGATATCCTCAACGCAAAACTGCCGGGAGCACCAGTGGGTCTCCTCCCACTGCCCTGAACACGTGTCGGCGCAGCACCAGCCATGGTGCGGTCCTGCAGCCTGTTGTGCCTTATGGTGTTGGGGGTGGCCCGGGGATCGGACCAGGTCAAGTTTGCCCCCTCTGACTCTCCTCCTTGTGCTGGCTTGGGTCCGGGGTTCGATCGGGCCGAGGCCCCAAGCACACACAGCGTTGGAACCTGCAAGATAAGGGTGCACTCAGCCATACCAGCGGCTACTCCACTGCACACTACTACTCAACTACACCGCAGGAGTGCTCTTAAAGATCACTTCAGGCCTGGTCTGGTTCCCTGCAGATATCTCCTCAGAGCGCTTGGGGGGTGCCAGATGAAACCCTAGATCTTGGCTGGACTTGGTTCCCTACCCACTCCTTGGCTGTTTCTTACCAGCCACCCTCCCTGCAAACCATAGTGGCTCTCCGTCACTGCCCTGGCATGGTCTGTCTTCGAAGCTTGTGTGAAGAAGCAGGCCGTCTACTTTCCTGGAGAGAGGGGGCCATCTCAGGGGTCGGGTCGGACCTAGTTCGCTCCCTCCTTTGCGGTCACTCACCTTGCACCCCCTCTTGCTACACCACTATTTGTGTGAAGTGCCACCCTCATGGGGCGCTCCTCTTCCTCCCATCCAAGCACTGACCGCCATCGGCTATTTCTTTGGAATGCTGGCCCCTGCTTCACACCTGGGCCCTGCTAGTTGCCACCTCGGGCCCCCCTTTGTGTGCATTTGCTCTTCCACCAGGCGCTCCGGCTCGCATAGTGCAGGAGAGGTAATCTCAAACCCTTCTGAGGTGTGGCACCACGGCCAGGGCGACTGACGCTGGAATCTGGGGCTCACGGTTCGATCCCCGGCACCGGTGGCAGGTCAGCCCAGCACCATGTGACTCTGGGCAATAGCTTGCTTAATCTTCCCGACGGCCCCCAGCGCCGGGATGCCTTCGGGTAGCTGTTCGCGCTTTACAAATACTGGATTCTTCTGTACTCCCTCCACTCACTTGCAGTTTCACATCATAGCATCCTCTAGAGTCACCTGGGGCACAGACCACGAACCTTTCCATGCCCACTGCACAACAAATAGCCATGGCCTGCCTCCGCTTTACTACTTCACATGCAGGGGCACAACAGGAGTCGAGGGACGCGGCGACATCAAGGGGGGATGGGCCCCTCGGAGCCTCAACACACTCGCTCTTTCAGCCAAACTTGACTCGGTCCTGGCGGCGGTGGAGAAAATTGGAACGGTATTGAACCACACGCACACCACGCTGGAGACAAAAATTGACAAAGTGGCATCACACTTCACACTTCTGAAAGCTGACCACCAAAAACTTGCTGAAAGGGTGCGTGAGACAGAGCTCACTCTCACTGACTTACAACCCAAGTCCTGCAATCACACCGCCACGTTACAAGACCTGTTAGACCGGGTGTGTACTATGGAAGACAAACTGGACAACGCTAAAGGCCCCTCGTCCTGTAACAATGTGCGAGTGGTTGACCTCCCTGAGGGCTCGGAGGGCCTAAACCCGGTCACCTACACCGAGCGCTGGCTGGAGGAGCTGCTCCTGTCGGGAGCACTGTCTCCCCGATTCGTGGTGGAGAGAGTACACAGGGTGCTGGCTTGTAGCCTCCCCCCCCCCCTTCCAGAGCCAACCCTTGTCCATTTCTATTTCGAGTACTAAACTTCAGGGACAGGGACACAATCTTGAGAGAGATCAGGAAACTCTCTGGACTCACTGTCCAAAACGCTTCAGTTATGTTCTTCCAGGATTACACCGTTTGGAGCAGTGAAGCGTCAGCTCCGGGACCTCAACATGCGATATTCCCTATTATTCCCAGCCCGATTGCGGGTGGTAAATAATGGCAACACCCGTTTCTTTGATGCACCCGCAGATGCCTGGAACTGGCTGGAGGAGACTGGCTTGCCTTGCCAGGATGCCTAGACCCTCTGGCGATTTCCCCCCCCCCCCCCCCCGACACCCAGGCGTACCAGACCAGACCGTCGTAGTGGTAGGGGGGGCGGATCACAGCATCGTACCCTAACGATCAACGCTCCGGACCCAGAGCAAATCCTGTGCGAGCGCCAGGTGGCACTCCATGCGGCAGCAACACTTCGCAACACGAAGTCTCCTTCTGAACCAGCAACGACACCACCTAAGTCATTCAGTGAAGATGATTCTTTGCCGGCATGGTCCAGGGACTTGGGCTCGCCTCGCCCCCCAGTCATCATTCCCCAGACCTCAGACGCCATAATCTGAAAGTTGTAAATGTGTTGCATGACACAGTGGGGGGTGACTTGTGTCCTGCTTTGTCTTTTAGAACATAATCATTCACCAGTTCTGCACAACAGGGTGGTGGGGGGGGGGCCAAGGGATTGTCCTATGTGTTGGGCTGGGGCCTGCTGGATCCACCCCAGGGGCCAGATTGAGCAGTGAACAGGGTCTCAACGTATTAACATCACAGGATACCTCTCTCACTTTCTTATGTCCCAGTACAGGGGGAAGGGCAACATGCAACAACATCACAAGCATCCACTCCCCTCGACCACTGGTTGGTTTGCGCACCTGTTGCCATGGTTAGGTATCCCTGTTTGGTTAAACTTCCGTTACGAGTTTGCTCTCATAAGGTTACACAATATATTTTAAAAGAAATGTGTTCTCCCCATGTATTCTTTTTTACCCCTTGTGAGATGCCATCCGACCGCCCGCTCTTCCGTCACATGTCTGCACCGCTGGCTGAGCACACACACTACTCCTATTCTCCATGGCACACGTAAATGTCATTACCAGGAATGTGAGGGGAAAACACTCCCCTTCACGCAGATATTCCATTTACACATAACTGCAGCGCAGGTCCGCTGGCATTGCCTTATTTCAGGAAACTCATCTTAAACAACGCAACCTTTTGAGGGGTCATGTGTACAGCACTAACTATTCCACCCAGGCAAGGGGCACTTTAAAATGGGTGAAGGCAGGTGTTCCCTGCGAGGTGGAGGAAGTTGAGGTCGACACAGAGGGCAGATAGGTGTTCCTTAAGGATAAACTTACTGGCCAACCCCTCCTTATTGGTTCGGTTTATGCTCCCAATGTGGATCAGAACTCCTTCCTATGTAGACGGTCTAGGGTGTTAGCCCGCTGGAGCGGTTTGCCCTGGCTTATCGGGGGTGACTTCAATTCTGTCCTTGACATCTCATTAGGTCGCCCTTTCCCACCCCTGACACGTACTCCTGCGACATACTGATACACGTCACATGTGCCACAGCTTCATTACACAGTGGGCTTTGCCTGGGCACCTCGCGGTCTGTTGCACCAGCTGTCCTCTGTAAGATGGTGCGTGGCGGTATTTGACTTTTGAAGGTATCTGCACTGTCGCTGGCTGTAGTTTTGTGTGTTTTAATAGCACTCTGCACTTCAGCACACAGGCCTCTCAGGTCTAGTGTGTTTCCTAACCCGTCTTGCAGTGGGAAGACGTGGGTCCCGATAACCCAGCAGTTGCTGGGAAAGTTGCACTTTCAGAGGCAGGGTTGCAGCCTTGCTTGATGTCATCACAGGTGATGCTTGTTGTGATGCGGGCCTGGAATCCTCCCAGAATTCTTACATCAGACTGTGGGGGAACTAGACCGACACCATTTCATCGATTAACCCGAAGCTTTTGTCGCTCGTTGGAGATCAGATATCTTAAGATAAAGCACACAGTAATTACCTACTGCTGATTTTCGGTCCATAGCAGAGGGAGGGGCTTGCGAGACCTGGTAGTTGCTTCAGCACTGAAAACATCAACAAGCTATGCAGATTTAAAGTTAATTTGACGGAGACTAGTGGAGCGAAGAAATACGAATATTTGTCAGGTATATGGCAATAGCGTGGTTGATGGAAATTGGGAGACATTACTGGGTATTTCTGAGATGTTAGCAGTGAAACTGCGCTTTTGCTGAACGCCTCTGAAACTTAGTCATTGACCATCCTGCATGTCCAGTAAGTACTTAAACAAGAAATTGCAGTATTAATACACAAGTACGTTCTGTGGGAGACCGCTGTGTACTAAAGTGTACATTCAAACTACTGATGTCTCAATGCACTAACTCACAGTGCCTTCTTTGGGGTGATAGGAATCCGTACTTGTTATTATGGTCATCCGACATCAAGGAAACGCTTAAAATGCTGGCAGCGTCATGTGACATGCCTGCTAAAGGTATTATATGGTTTCAAATGTGAAAAACCTGTTCAGAAAGCGTGCTATATAAAATCGGCACCAGTGTAGTCAGTCGCTTTGGAAGACAGTGGGCTACATTTTTTTCCCCTCTGGATGGCCTGAAAGTGACTGGGACGGTGGCTTTTTAAAGTTAGAAATATTCCCTCTGGTTAAATTAAAAAAACATATTTCAAAGAAAAAAGCAGATGCTTGGCAAATGTTTCATTTTTATGATAAAATTCACGTTATTTCAGCGACAAGATTTTTAGGTCGGAGTTTTCATAGTGCAGCTGTCAAACTTATTGCTTACAATATAAATTGAACGGGCATTGTGTCCAGCCCTATGAGCAATTTACTTTCTTTGACCAGCCTCTTCTAGCCACTGGCTTGAGACATTGACAAGTCGGCCCAGTGGAGTATTGATCTCTCACCTAATGCTATTGGCTGTCTGTGTGAATCCTTCCGCTTTCACTCATTAGGGTCTATTTTACAAATGTAGCAGTCTGTCTCATACTCCTGGCTCCTTCCTGTGTGTCCCACTCTAATGTGCTCATTAATGCTGTATAACCTAGCTTAGCACATTCAACACGAACTATTGACTGTCAATTCCTGTCTACTGCTGTCATTAGATTATCAAAAGAGTGTCGCTTTTGTGGTGTAAAGCCAGTGGCGTAACAACGGCCCCTGCAGCCCCCGCAGTGCGGGGGGCCCGAGCTCCAGTGGGGCCCCTCAGCACAGTAACCTGCCCTAAGAGCTCATGAGTAAGTCCGGAGGAGGTCCCCTCCATGTACTTTGCAGGGGCGCCCCCTCAAGTTTCGTTAAATTGTGTGTAAAGCCCTCAGTAAATGAGAGTACTGCTATGGACAGCCAAAGCATTAAGAAAATGGCATCAAGCCAAGAATCTCCACACCTATTTCCATAAGTCCCTACACTAAAAACTGAAAACATATGAATAATGAAGTTTTACACAGCCATGCACATGTCTAGGTTTTTTCCATTGTTTGTTGATTCTTTTCTACTTTTTTAGGTCGAGCCTGAGCAGCGCATGCACTGCTCTGCAAGGCATGGTGTATTCAGGTACGGACTTGAAGCTCCACCCACTCTCCGCCCATAGTTCTCATTGGCTTGTGTCATTGTCCACTGTAAACTGTGGCTGTTCCTTGGTCAATAGGCTTAGTAGTCCCTCCTTAGTACCGCCTTGTCTCATTTTATAACCTCCCATGATGACACCCCCGTTACATGTGTTGTTACTCGGTAGGCTTTAATTACAGCCTCCGAGCACTATTTTCTCAAATATCTTTGTCCTGCCTGCTGTTGCAGGCAGGATACGCTCTCTCCTAAGGCTTTTGAAATTTTTTTATAGCACGGGTGCTGGCATTCGCAATGCAATAGGTCTCGCATTTGCAAGAGTTTAAGCTATTGGTATTGTAAATGACAATGCCTTTTATTTATCTGTTTTAAAAACATCACATAAATAAAAGGCATTGTCATTTACAATTCCAATACCTCAAACTCTCATAAATGCGAGACCTATTGCATTGCAAATGCTTGTTTCTCTTGATCTCCCTTCTCGCTCCCTCCTTCATCTTACCTCTCATTTCATCAATCGCATAACTCCCTTTTTCGCTCCACTTCTCAATTCCTCCTTGTACTTTACCTCATTCTCCCATCTTTGTAGATTTCTTGCCCTCTCCTTGCCGTCTAGCTCTTCTCCCTGGGCATTGCTTCCTCGTCTCCTTATTCCCTTCATCTTGTGCTGTCTGCCTCACTTTCTTTCCCTTCTTTAACCTTCGCTCTCTATCCCCCTCTGCTCGAGCCTGTAATCCCGGAAATACTTTTTTTTCTTTCTCCATCACTAGCTCTAACTCCCTCTCACATGCCCTCTTTCTCTCTTCATCTCATGCCATCTCTCATAGTAATA
Organism: Calotriton arnoldi; assembly: GCA_963921515.1. NCBI lineage: Eukaryota > Metazoa > Chordata > Amphibia > Caudata > Salamandridae > Calotriton > Calotriton arnoldi. The sequence goes on along the minus strand of CAWUFW010000013.1, from coordinate 5,316,140 downwards.
TCTAAATCAGTCCCTCCATTTGCTTCACTAACTGTGGTCCCGTCTTCCAACAGCTTATCTTCCCCCCTATATTTAGGATGTCTTTTTATGTCCTGCCACTACTTTCTCCCATTCACACCTCATTTCCGGCTGCCAGCAAATTCTCTTACATTGGGCTCTGCCAGGCTATGTAGCGTCTCACCCTTGAAGAAGTCTTTTTACTATTCACTGCTGTAGCAGTTTTCACAGCAGCTGCCTGTCTCACAACCCTTCTTAGTTTCCTTAACACATCCAATTAGGTGGTTTCTCCCAGGACGCTGATCTTTCCATCTGCCTGAACATAGCTTTCCTTGAGTGATAACCATATCGTCAACAAAACATACAACAAAGTAGGCTGAAAGACACGCAAATTCATTTAATAACTCAACAAACATTGGTCTCTAACCTCAGGATCTCCATTCCACAGACCTTTAATAACTCATTAAACTCCAGTCTCTAACCTGAGGATATCTATTCCATGAACCTTTAATTACTCATTGAACTCTGGCCTCAAACCTCAGGATCTCCATTCCACAGACTCATCACCCCAGAGATGCCCCATATCACAGAATCTTCCACTGCTGGGGAAAAAATACCAAACTCATTTACACCATTTTAGTTCTTGTTTGAACGCTAATACCTTTTGTTTTATTCCAGCCACAAATTGAAGTAAACTGATTTCACACTTTTTTCTTTGTGCATAATTAGATGTAAAGAAAGTAAATAGTTCACTTGAGAAAGCAAACACTGCTACGCTGTCGCAACAAACCAACATCTTACCCTTAATACCCAGCTCTGTGCCAGTAAACCCACTCATGGCAAGAAGCATCACAATACATATGCTGTCACTGTACATGTACACAACCAACTTGTACTGATGGTACTATGGCATTGTATCACTCTTTAAAACAAAAAACAAAACAGCCCACGCCACACCCATTTGCAACATATCAATGGACATAGTACCAACCACCGATTCTTTTCCACCAACAAGTGATTCTCCAGAACTATGTTGATATACAATGGGATCTTTATGCTACATGGCGTACCAAGTGATTTTGTATCCACACACATTAAAACATAACAATACTTAGTCAACACATTTAAGTGCGCATTCAAACTCAATCACCGGTGATTCTGAATGACAACACTTTCAAACATCTTAGCAAAAGGAATGGTAAACGCATTCAAATACAGATATAAACATCACTGCAGTCCAGAATGGTAAGATAATTAAATTATGCCATCAGAATAGTACTGAAGTGGTGCGACCCCAATGGAATGAAGTCAACTGTAATAAAATTAAAAACAGTGAACACAATTTAACAGAGACTGCATCTTAGAAATGTAAATGGACCACAGCTGCTCCATAATCCCTCGTGTACAACTCACCTTTCCACACATCCGTTTAGCTAATATCATACCACTGATCCCTACTACGCCCGGAAGAAACTATGCAGGTGCGCTACATATACAAAATAACATAAGTGACCATGCTTTTGTCCCATGTTCTACACTAAGATTTTCTTCATTGTAGCAGATTCAAGGTCTTGGTATACAAAGAGCTATACTAAGTTGCCTATAACAATCACGATGCCGCTCTCACCTAGCCTCTAACCTTCAGTGCTTTGAATTGAATCTTCGGCACAATAGGTGCTACACAAGCAAGCACTGAAGAAGCAGAGATGCGTTGTGAAAGACCAAGAGTGTTTTCTCAGGGAGTCACTTACAGCAAGTTGCATATCATGTTCTGATAGTGAAAATACCATTCAAGCCAACCTGGAATTAATAAAAGCAACCCTTGAAATGTGTATCATCATCAAAGCTCTTCAGACAGGTTTAGCTTTGTCCAAACACAAGGCACCACCCATCTAGAAGTCAAAACAATACCCCTTCACGCTTAGAGTGCCGCATATATTATGCAAAAAAGCAGAGAACTATGGGTAGTTTCCAAGTTTAGGTGGAGAACAGCTCCTGTATATCAATCCAAAGCGGTAATACTGTGCCTGTAGTGGTAAACTGCTTTTGTCTTTTTATAGCTCAGCTTAGATGGCACTGTGCTAATCCCATGGTTAAAGACTTACCTGTAGAAATGGCAAAAGACTGTCCCTGTCTTGGCGTGGTTGGCACTCTGCTAATCCTATGCTTAAGAACTTTGATAGAAAAACAGACATTTGAGGTGAGAAAATTCAGAGTGTTGCTGGTGTTGTAGGGTGATCTATACAGGAGCTGCTCTCAACCTATATTTGGGAACTACCCAGAGTGCCCGGCTTCTTTTTTGCATAATATGAGGCACTTTAAGCCTGAAAGAGTAATGTTTTGAGATATATTAATACAGGAGCGCCCCAGCAACTCTTAAGAGTCCCTGGAACTCAAGTGCATGCATCTTAAGGGAGCTGTTCAGTAAAGATGGTCACTCATAGTGCAAGGCAGCCTAAGATCGAAATGAGCTGATCCACTGCCTCAGGCTGTATGCTGTGGTGGGGGAAGCAAAATGTGAATGACACTAGAAGTAACCAATGTATGAAGAGGGACAACCGAAACCCCCATACATATGTATATAGTTTTATTAAGATTTTGGGGCGGAAAACTTGAGGCTGGAAAACAACTAAAGCAGTCTTTAGTTCAGATCTTAATTAAAAATAAAACAGATGGGCGGAGAGTCCACTGTAATATTCCAAAAGCTAACAATCCAAAAAGCATTGCAATCACTCAAGTCCTTAAACCCAGTACCGCATAGTCAGCTAGGCCCCTCAACAGGACTCAATATAGCCTGGCTGATGACACCCCGAAACCGGTCCCAGGATGCTCGTTTCCAGTCCAGGGAGGACCCGGTTTGGCAGTTCAGGCTCAACTGTTACCATGAGGAGCAGGGTCAAGGCTGATTTGCATATGGCTGGGACCAAACTGGGGTGGCATAGTAAGCAAAAGAACGAGGGATTTAACCCAGATATCTCGACTGGGGGTCAATGTTTGATTTATTCAGCATTCCGTCCATCATTTGTCACCACAGCCCTCAACAGGACGGAGCAGGTATCTACATCAAATGCTGCAGAGAGGCAAAGGAGAATTAGGGCGGCCATGCCAACCTAATCCAACAGAAGTCTCAGGCAGTACAAGACCGCCAATTCTGTACTCTATTCACCATAGTCCAGTCAAGCAATGGGTTTGTGAAAAGAAGTCAATTGAACATTGACATTTTCTAGTGCTTTGGATTGCAGAGAATCCGTCTTTTTACCAGAGCTTGTTTTCAGCATGCTGGCACTGAAGCAACATCTAATTACAGAGTTCGGGCATGACTGTACAAATGGGGTCAAGAGCTCGACAAACACGAGGGGCACAAGGGTCTCACAGTGATCCGGACTTCAAGACTACTAGGAATATTTGTTAACAGTATCTGCAGTCCGAGAAGGAAATTTGAATAAATACTGAATATTACAGACAGCATTATATAAAGGATAACAATTAAATAAAGATTAGCTCGGAAAGTATTTAACAATCCCTAGCGGAGTTAAAAGACAGGAAATGTAGATTAATTTAATGATGAATGGCCTGACCGTAGACTTTAAGTGCACAAATAACAGTGGGTATGTGTAGGAAGCAGGCTCTGTATATGCTATACAGACGTATGGTAGTGTTCACAGAGTCCAGTGGATCCCCAGAGGCTTAAGTAGATAATACTAAAAGCTCTATTTGTGGTAGTGTGGTTGAGCAGTTAGGTGTATGAGAGGACTGGGTTAAGCATTTGTCGTACATGTTCAGGCAAGAAAAGATTACACACACTCAAAGACTGAATCCAAGACCAACTGTTTTGTATAAAGAGTTATTACTTTGTTATTTTATTTTAGAACCAAGACAAACTCAGTTTCATGTAATTAACAGTTTCGAGAATAGCAATACTTTTCAAATACAGTAGTTATTGTGTTGTAAAGGCATATAAGAACTTTACATGAGTATTAAAATACTTTGGAAATAACAATCAAACAGAAGCAAACTTAGCAAATGTAACAGATCGACATTTAGCACAATAGGCAGAAATGCAATGCAATCATATGGGAGGAAAACAGTTATATGCATGTACAGGTAAGTACGCGACTTACACATCCAGTCTTCAGGAGTTTGGACCAACACTGGGCAAGGTTCAGATCAAGGTAGGTACTGCAACACCAGCGGCACTGGGGCAGCCGGATGCAGAGGTCACTGGGCCCAATGTTAGTCAATGGAGCCTGGGGCACCAAACAAGGTGCAGATTGCAGGTAGGTACCTGCGGTTTCAGGGCACAGGTCCCGGGGGTTAAAGCAAGCACAGGGAGGGCAGAAGGCAGCACCAACCAAACACCACTAGTGGCACAGGGGCGGACGGGTGTAGGGTGCAAATCAGCATCCGGTGCCCAATGCAAGTAAAGGGGGATCTCAGTCGTACAAAGAGGCTGCAGGCTCAGACCAGGAGGTTAGACGAAGGTGACCAACAGCTGGGCAGGTAAGTAGAGGTGTCAGTGGACTCCTGGGCACGGTCGACTGGGCTCCCCAAAGTCAGGGGGCTGAGTATGCAGGGGTGCCTTTTGGTGTCAGATTTCCTTTACCGGAGCCAGTCGCAGTCAGGGGGACCCTTCGTGGAGTCCATAAGAGGTCAGTCACTGATGGAGAAGAGGTCAGGATTGCTGAGGAGACTTCACTTAACAGGTGAGCTACTCAGACTCGAGCCGTGGGTGTCTGGTGCACAGTGGGCAAGAGACGCGGATCCAGCTGGACTCGCAGTCCTTGTAGTTGGATTCTTCTGGACAGGGCAGCTGTACTCGGTAGATCTGATCTTTGTTGAAGAGTGGCAGTCTTCCTAGGGTTTCTAGAAGTCGCTGGTCACAGGACAGGCATCGTCTTCTCAGAGTCTTCAAGCTGGAGACAGGCCGGTAGGGCTGGGGTCAAGTCAGTAGTCATCTTCAGGCTTTGTTGCACAGTCTTCTTAGTAGGTTGCAGGAATCTGACGACCAGGGTTCAGGGGTGCCCCTAAGCACAGACTTTTGAGGCGTTACAGGTACTGGCAGATGGTAGCCAATGGGCTACTTGCCTTTAGGGTGACTACACCCTTTGTATATCCCTTCCCTTTGGGGAGGGGGGGCATCCCCTACCCTGATTGGCTAAAATCCTTCCATTCAAGATGGAGGATTTTCTTAGGAAGGGGGTCACCTCGGTGCAGGGCACCTTAGGGTGGTCCTGGCAGAGAGGGGACACCTCTGCTGAGTACTAATTTTCCCGCCAACCTTGCCACCATAAGTGGGACTTGGTCAGCGTGGCGTTATCTCCGCTAGCTAGAGAGGCCCTGGTTAACATAGAGGGGAGGAATCCTTTGAGGCTCACCGCCCTGAATGCTGTTCCTGCTTGGGGGAAGGTGTAAAGCACATCCACCCCAAGCAGCCTTTGTCCCTGACCCACAAGAGCACAAGGGTTCCCACCTCAGGGGGTCAGAAACCTCTCTCTGTATTTCAGGCTGGTTAAGACCAGTTAGCTGGACACAAGGGAGTTGGTCGTTTTTCAGGGGGCATCTCTAAGATGCCCTCTGAGTGCATTTTGTAAAAAAAAACAGCACTGGCATCAGTGTGGGTTTATTATGCTGAGAAGTTTGATACCAAACTTCTTAGCACTCAGTAAAGCCATCATGCAGCTGTGGAGTTCATAATGACAACCGCCCAGCTCATGTACTCAATATTGAAACAAAAAAACAAGAGCAACCCATATGTCCTTGTGAACTGGGTATATCTAGTCAGTCAATAAACAATGTTCACAAGGAACTCATTTGAACATTAGATGTGAAGGATGTGATAAGGGGTGTTCCTTCCTTACAACTATAGCATTGTAGTTAGAATGAGAATTATACCCATCTAACTCTATTCTATTAAATAAACCTAGAATAAACCTAAATTTCAAGAATTGAAGCCCACATAAAATGCATTTATCTCAAGCCCTCTTCAGCCGAAAATGGGCGTAACTTTTATTTTATTAACAATCATAGGGGAAAAAGGGGGTATAGGCAATTACTGTGTATTCACACTATATTCAAGATAAAAAGTGATCCAAGTGACTTTCGTGCCCCAGGATAGTGACCAAAACCAACAGTGACATATTATACAGTGACTAACAGAAAACGGAGCAGTTAGTAATTGGAATAAACTGGGAGGTCCCTGGTGGGATTAATTTGTCAATTCAATTGATAGGAGTTTATTCAGTGTCCTAGGACTCTCCCTTTTAAAAAGTCGACGACGTTTCGACTCTCGCGTTACGGGGTCTCTTCAGGACAGGGAATTCTGGGGACTACAATGTGAAATTGAATTAAAATGATGGCTTAAAATGAACATTGAAAAGGAAAATAACAGGCTGTGGGTTTACCCTAGGCAATGATATTGGCCGAAGGTTTTAGAATATAGAACAACTTGATGTAGATCGTCAAGGAGGTCTGGTAGGCTCTGGCAAGGAATCTGATTTCTGCAAGGTTGCACGGTCTCAGGGTTCCTATAAATAAAATGCCCTATTTAGAAGAACATCGGCATAATGGTGGACAAGGTGTGGGTAAGAACACTTCTTGTACTCACCGAGCGTGGAGATGCAGCTAAATTGAGATAGGGCACTGGTCACACTACTCAATGATACGGGCACTGGTCACCCTATTATGGTAGTGCACCAGCCTCGTATTCGGAGTGGCCTAGTGGAAGGATCTCCAGGAATTAGACATATGTAACAGTGCTGCCACATTCAGCAGTGGTGGAACCTGAAAGATTGTGGGTGAAAATCATCAGGACAGGGAGCTTGACCCATATATGTTGTTCTGCCGATTAGGCTGAACACTAATCCAGTTAGGTATTATGGGAGGAGAAAGGAAATCCATACTCACCAAGCGCCAAGGAACAATTAATTTAATCCAGGGCACTATTCTCCATAGCATGGAGACAAGGGGCAATTGTCACCCTGTTAAGGATAGTGTAGTAGCCTCTCGTTAGAAACAGGCAAGGGGGAGGGCACTGGTCACCCAGAGAATTTACAAAATGTTTCCTCCTTCTACAATCAGCAATTAGTGAGGTCTGAAAAACAACAAGGGGCAGGGTGCATAAGAATTAATAAAACACCCAACCTCCTGGGCCATTAGGCCGCTCCGAATACGAGGCTGGTACACTACCATAATAGGGTGAGAAGTGCCCGTATCATTGAGTAGGGTGACCGGTGCCCTATCTCAATTTAGCTGCATCTCCACGCTCGGTGAGTACAAGTGTTCTTACCCACACCTTGTCCACCATTATGCCGATGTTCTTCTAAATAGGGCATTTTATTTATAGGGCCCCCCCCCCCCCCGACCGTGCAACCTTGCACAAATCACAGATTCCTTGTCAGAGCCTACCAGACCTCCTTGACGATCTACATCAAGTTGTTCTATATTCTAAAACCTTCGGCCAATATCACTGCCTAGGGTAAACCCACAGCCTGTTATTTTCCTTTTCAATGTTCATTTTAAGCCATCATTTTAATTCAATTTCACATTGTAGTCCCCAGAATTCCCTGTCCTGAAGAGACCCCGTAACGCGAGAGGGTCGAAATGTCGTCGACTTTTTAAAAGGGAGAGTCCTAGGACACTGAATAAACTATCAATTGAAATGACAAATTAATCCCACCAGGGACCTCCCAGTTTATTCCAATTACCAACTGTTCTGTTTTCTATTAGTCACTGTATAATATGTCACTGTTGGTTTTGGTCACTATCCTGGGGCACGAAAGTCACTTGGATCACTTTTTATATTGTATATAGTGTGAATACACAGTAATTGCCTATACCCCCTTTTTTTCTTATGATTGTTAATAAAAGTTACGCCCATTTTCGGCTGAAGAGGGCTTGAGAGAAATGAATTTTATGTGGGTTTCAATTCTTGAAATTTAGATTTATTCTATGTTTATTTAATATAATAACAGAGTTAGATGGGTATAATTCCCATTCTAACTACAATGCTATAGTTGTTGTAAGGCATGTACTCAATATGGCTTCACTGCACTTACAATGTCTAAGAATGGACGTAGACACTGTAGTGGCATATTGCTCATGCAGCTATGCCCTCACCTGTGGTATTGTGCACCCTTCCTTAGAGCTGTGAGGCCTGCTAGAGGTGTGACTTACCTAAGCCACAGGCAGTGTTCTGTGGGCATCGCATACAGATGTGTGCCATGTCGACTTAGGTTTTGTCTGCACCAAAATACACAGTCTACAATGACAGGGTATATGTGTTAGGTGGGGGGGTCTGAGGTTGGCAAAATACATGCTGCAGACCTTAGAGACCCTCTCTGGTCAAAAGGCCCCTGGTACCAGTGGTACCTTTTACAAGGGACTCAAATGTTGGCCAGAGGTGTGCCAATTGCAGAAACAAGGGTGCAGTTTTGGAAAAGAACACAGGCACTGGGAACCTGATTATCAGGGACCCAGGGCACATTCACTCAAAGCGCATCAGGCACAACGTGGGGGGGGTTCCTGCATTAGAAACCCACTTTCCTACAGTATGGCAGCGGGATCGCAGTTAAATCGCTATGCACTTTCAAGACCTTTGCAGTGCTTAGCATTGGCATGTTCATGGGAAAAGAAAACTAGTTACTTACCTGTAACTATGGTTATCCAGTATTGGTATCTTTCATAGAGTCACATGCCTGAATCATTCCCAGTCATCGAGATGGGAGTCCCACGGTAAAATACACAAGCAGTGCCATAAATAATACATAGGCTAAAAAGGCCTAAGGCCATCTAATAGTAGCCTATGTCCTTTTTAAAAAAGGATCAAATGTTGGCTTCAGCCAATCAGCTGCTAGCACCCTCTAGAACACTCCCAGAGGCAAGTTCCCTTCAGATTTTCTAAGCACAAGTGGGAAGCAAGGATCCCAAAATCAATGAGAACTGACTCCACGGGGGGGTGGGTTGCATGTGAATCTATTAAAGATACCAATACTGGATAACCGTAGTTACAGGTAACTTGTTTTCTTATCCAGTATTGGGGTATCTTTCATAGATTCAAATGCCTGAATCAGAATAGCAAGCAGTACCTTAACTGTACTGTCGTTAGCGGAAGGTGGGAGACATGTAATTTCAAACTCCCAATAATTATCCACTATTCTTTACACAATGCATATGCTAAACGTTACAGTATATTGAAATATTAAAACCAGCGATGTTGAAGTAACTATCCAAAGATACATCACAAACCATATTATGGTACAAATTGTCAAATACAGTTACATGATAAATTATCTTATTTAAAAATAAAGAAAGAAAGAAAAGAATTCCTCTTATGAAAATTAAAGAGGCTGACCTTAGTTAAAGAGATGACGCAGTACAGCTTGGCCAACCGCTGCATCCTCTCGTTGTGCAGATTGCAGGCAGTAGTGTTTCGTAAACGTGTGGACATTCTTCCATGTCGCAGCATGGCATATCTTGTCTAATGTCACTCCTGCAAACAAGGCTGCAGACGCAGAGACTGTTCTCGTGGAGTGTGCTTTAGCCTTCACTGTCAGAGGTTTGTTAGCTTTTTCGTGGCAGAACTGTATCGCAGATGCGACCCATCTGGCGATCGTGGCTTTGGTTACTGATGTTCCTTGTTTTCCTTGTCCGTAAGCTACCAGGAGCTGATCTGTTTTTCTTATTTCCTTTGTCTTGTGAAGATAAAATTTCAAGCATCTTTTGATATCAAACGTATGCAAGGCCCATTCTGCTGGACTAGATGGGTTTGGAAAGAAAGATTGCAATATCACCCGCTCATTTCAGGTGAAATTGCGTTGGTACTTTCGGAACGAACGTTGGGTTTGTCCGTAGGGCTACGTAATTTTCTGTGAAATGTAGAAAAGGTTCTTTGACTGTAAAGGCTTGTATCTCACTCACTCTTCTTGCAGAAGTAAGAGCTAGCAAGAGGGCTACTTTCCATGTGAGCAATTTAAGTTCTGCTTTATGAATCGGTTCAAACGGTTGTCTCATTAACTGCGCCAGGACCACATTGCGTTTCCACTCCGGAGGAGGTGCGCGCACTGGGGGAAAACCGCGGAAAAGGCCTCATGAATTGCTTTACGAGATTTGATGTACAGAGGAGGAATTTGAGGAGATTTCCTGTACCGGGAAATTGCAGCCAGGGGAACTTTAACTGAAGAAAAAGTGAGACCTGATTTAGCCAGAGAGAGGAGGTACGGCAAAATCTGCTCAGCAGGGGCTTGCAGAGGATGAACGTTATTTTCTCCACACCAGCCACAGAATCTTTTCCATTTCAAACGATATGTTTTGATAGTGCTTTCAGCACGGGATTTAGCAATTATTTCTCTACAGTCTTGCGGAATATTTAGATCTCTAAATTCAAGGAATTCAGGAGTCATGCGTGCAAGTGAAGAGTGTGGATCCGGATGAATCACTTGGCCCTTGTTCCTCGATATCATCGTTGAGGACGGTTGTAGACGAATGGGTCTCGCTTGCGACAACAGGAGCAACTCCGGGAACCAATATTGCCTGGGCCAACGTGGTGCCATCAGGATTAGGCGGCAACCTTCCGACTTCATTTTGATTAGCACCCTGGGAATTAATGGGATGGGGGAAAGTGTAGGCATATATCTCTGACCATCGCATTAAAAGGGCATTCCCCCTTGATCCTGGCAGTGGAAACCTGCTGGCATAATACTGTCATTTGGCGTTCGCCTTCGTTGCAAAGAAGTCCAAAGTTGGTTTCCCCCATCTTTGGAAGACCATGTCCAAATGTGATTGTTCTAGTTCCCACTCGTGGCAACTGGACTGAGACCTGCTTAACGCGTCTGCTAGGGTATTGTGTAGACCCCTGACATGTTCGGCCTTCAACGAGATTCCATGGTACGTTGTCCATTCCCATAATTCCTGCGCGAGATAGCGTAACAGATTTTGTTCCTCCTTGCTTGTTTATATAGTACATGCTGGTCGTATTGTCCGTACGGAGCAACACTGAGGAACCTGCTATTCTTGGCAGGAACGCCTGGAGAGATAGGAATATGGCTTTGAGCTCAAAAACTGTTGATGTGCTACCTTTTCTGTACCGAAGACCATTTGCCCTGGATTTGCAAGTCCTGCAGATGACCTCCCCATCCCTCCATGGAGGCGTCTGTTAGAATAAAGTCTGGGGTATTTTGAAGAAAGGTTAGGCCTTGAACGAGATGTGTCGCTTGAGAGCACCATTGTAGTGTTTCCCCCATCCGTGTTGTGATTCGAATTACATCTTCGAAGGATCCCAAAGCTTGTTGGCACTGTTTCTGCAGCTCTTCCTGAAGAGGTACTAGGTTTATTGCTGAAGAGCACATCCCCAGGAGCGATTTGAACATTCGTACAGAAACTGACCCTTTTCTTGAAATGGTCTTTGCCAGCCTTTGTAGACGCATCTGTCTCTTGAGACAAGAACGCCTTGCATTGAACGGTGTCCAAGGATGCTCCCAGAAACGATATTACTTGAGTTGGATGTAAAATTGATTTTTCCCTGTTTTGGGCGAGTCCCAATGTATTGAATAGACGGAGGCAAGCTCTCGTTGTTTGATCGGCTTCCTGCCCTGTTGCTGCTTTGAGCAGCCAATCGTCGAGGTATGGAAAGACTTGAAACCCCCGAGATCGCAGGGTCGCCGCTACTGGCGCCAGGCACTTGGTGAAAATCCGTGGTGCAGATTTTAGGCCAAACGGGAGCACTTTGAATTGATAGTGGGTACCAGTCACTGTGAACCGTGGATATTTCCGGTGCTTTAGGTGGATTGGGATATGGAAATATGCGTCTTCCATGTCAAACGAAGTCATGAAATCTCCTTTGTTTAAGCATCCCAGAATATCGGAGAGTGTTACCATCCTGAACGTCTGTTTGAGAAACTTGTTGAGTTTCCTTAGGTCCAGAATCGGTCTCCACTCTCCTGACTTCTTTCTTATTAGGAAGAAACGAGAATAGAAACCTCTTCCCTTCTGAGCGAATGGTACTTCTTCTATTGCTTCCTTGAGGAGCATGGTCAAGACTTCCTTTCGTAATAAGTGAAGACGAAGGGGAGGGGGACCCCTGGGCGGAGTGATAGGTGGCCGTTGAGTAAATTCTAGAGTGCGACCCTTGGTGACTAGGTCCAACACCCAGCGGTCTGATGTTATTTCGTGCCACCGCTGTACATAAGCAGAAATCTTCACACCCACAGGTAGGGAGGGAAGTTGGGCTGGTACCCCGACGTACTCATTGTTTCCTGCCTGAGTCACAGCCCTGTTGGGGTGCTCGCTTGCGGTCTCCCTGGCGAGAGAAACCAGCCGTTGATGATTGGCGATACGACGGAGGGTTGTACGATTGGCGATACTGAGATTGGTATGGTTGATATTGCTGAGCCCTCTGATATCCTCCTTTGTAAGTGGCAAATCCTTGCCCTCTAGCACCTCTGAAAGGTACTCTTCTATATTGCAGAGCTCCCAAAGATTTTGCGGTGTCCGTATCATTTATTATCGCCAATAGAGCTTCATCAATGTGCTTTCCAAAAAGCGATTCTCCGTCGAAAGCCATATGAAGAACTTTTGTTTGTACTTCAGGTCTGAAGGTAGTTGCTTTTAGCCACCCCTGGCGTTGAAGTACAGGCGCTCCAGCCAACTGTCTAAAACTAGTATTTGCTATGTCAAGGGCACAGTCAAATGTTTCTGAAGCAGCACGCTCACCTTCCAGTAGGATTTTGCGTGCATCCTGTCTGTTTTCCTCCGGGATGAGGTCTATCAGTCCTGCCATATCGGACCACATCTGACGGTCATAGCGGCAGATAATGGCTAGAGCATTTGCTGCTCGGATTGTTACAGCTGCCATTGATGAGAACTTCTTCCCCAGAATGTCCATCCGACACCCTTCTTTGTCTGGGGGGGGGGGGGGTGTAATCGGAGTGGTTGGGTTCTTAGAGCGTCTCTGTGCAGCCTGGGAGATGACGATCTGGCTTCGGATGCCCAATAAGGCAAGATGGAGAGTCATCCTAAGCCCTATATTTCTTTTCTACAAGAGGCAGTACTAGTGGTATGGATGCCGGTGTCTTCATAATCTTCATGCCCTCCTGCCATATATGGTCGATAATAGGAATTGAACGTACCACCTTCTGTGTGTCCTCTTTAAAATCATACAGAAAACATTGTTTGTTTTACAGTAATGGGTAAGTGGAACCTGTTGGCTGCCCTTTGCATTAAATTGTGAAATCCCCCCGATATCTTCTGGGGGAGAGCCTGAAGGCAAGTGCGGAGGAGGGGATGGTGTTGGAATCACAATCATCCCAAGGATCAGGAACGGATGCCGGGTCTGGTAATTCACCCTCTTCTACCTCTTCCTCTGAAGAGGAAGTGTTCTGGTCTTCAGGGTCGGCTGGCACCGAGCCCGTTGCATTCACAGGTGTACTAGGCACTTGAGGGTCTGGTGCGCCCGCAGGTTCTTCCACATGAGGAACCTGGTCTTCTGGTGGACCTTGTTGAGGGAATCTGTCTGTAATCCGCTAACATGGCTTGCAGATCTTGTATTAATGATGGCGGTAGATGAGTCGTTTCTCTGTGACGCGGTTCCTGTCGGAGGTTAAATTGATAGCTATGACGTGGAGCCATATACTGTTCCTGGTAATAACGTGCCTCCTGATAATCTTCTTCCTCTTCATCATCATCCTGGCATTTTACATGTAGCTCAGATGGACTGTGAGCTACCCCATAGAGGCAGTCATCCTCGATATACCCTTCCAAAAGATGCGATGGGAGCAAAGGTGATACCTTGCTATAGTCCTGCAAAGACGGGTGTAAAAATGTCTTTGTAACGGTAGTGACCTGAATTATCCTTGTCGACGGTGCTGTCGTCAACTGTCGTCGACGGTGGTGCCTTCTTCGACAGTGTCTCTGCCATAGACGATGGGGCATTGACGGTTTTCAACGACGACTGTCTCAACGTCGAGATAGAAACTTTAGTCAATAGAATAGGGGACTGGATCGCCGTCGTCGTGCCGATTGCCGTAGACTATGGTGTAGACTATGTTACACATATTGTCGACGAGAGAGAAATTGTCGTCAACGATGGCTTTAACTGTTTTTTACTCACAGTATCAGAAGAGGAAGATCTCGGACGCTCTTTGTTTGACAGGCGTAGAGGGTACTGACAGCGTTGGTTCAGAGGAATGTTTGGAAATCCTCTCCTTGCTAACAGGCTTTTCTTGGGAAGATTTAAGATGTTTTCTTCCCTCACAGGAGGATCTGTCTTGGGATCTAGCCCTCATGTGGGATGTTGAAGCCAACTCCTCTTCCTCATCAGAACGAGATTGTTGTTTTGTGGTTTGGAGCCACAAAAGTAATCTTCCCTCTGTCCTTGAGGGTTTTGTTAGAGAAGGTGCGACAGATCTTACACTCTTTCACCTCATTCCTGGGATAAAGGCAATAAATACATTCTTTATGTGGATCATCCACATGGACCCTCTTCTTCCCACAGGTTTTGCAAGGGCGGAAAAGGCCTTTCTTGTCTGACATGTCAAAATTAGCTGAATTGAAGAAAACTGAGTAGCACTAGGGGAGACTCCCTTCCACACAACGTGCGGTGAAAATCTGAAGAGAACTTGCCTCTGTTGGGAGTGTTCTAGAGGGTGCTAGCAGCTGATTGGCTGAAGCCAACATTTGGTCCTTTTTTAAAAAGGACATAGATAGGCTACTATTAGATGGCCTTAGGCCTTTTTAGCCTATGTATTATTTATGGCACTGCTTGTGTATTTAACCGTGGGACTCCCATCTCGACCACGGGGAATGATTCAGGCATGTGAATCTATTGAAGCAATCCCAATACTGGATAACCAGGAAGCCTTCGGACAACAGTAGCCACCGGACAACAGATCTACTGGATTTTGCTGAAGCAATAGACTTCAAAGCAGCAGAAAACTAACTATCACAGCTTTGGCTTATTCAAAAACAGTCTCATTTCAGCAGTGGCACCTTACAAGGTGTACCAGGTTGGACACTGTCCCAGCAGCTAGTCCTGGTAACCTACTGACAGAACTCAGACTATATGAATATCAGTACAAATGCTGCTTGGAGTGCACCAACCCCAACCTGGCTGCTGCCTGGAAACCGGACTGCTTTATGTTCAAACTATACTGACCAAGAAGTGTTCTAAATCGCCAGTAGGGATCTACATTTTGGGCACATAGCAACTTTTTAAAACACATCTTTTGCAGCTACAATGGTCTCCCACCCCAAATCGGCCCCATTCCCAACTCCCCATCTTATTTTCCAGGCTCTGAAAACAGTGTTAAAAAATGATATATACACATATAGAAAATGCTACTTACCCAGTATGCATCTGTTCTTGGCATATAGAGCTGTAGAATCATATGTTTTAGCATAGATCGCACTTTGTTTTTCTTCGAAGAAGTCTTTCTAGTCACGAGGTAGGTGACTCCTCCTTTCGATGATAGTGCGCATGGGCATCGACTCCATCCTTAGATTGTTTTGCCGTAAAGGGTGATGATGGAGTTAGTAAGAATAGTAAAGAGATGACCATGTATAATGTATCCAAGTAAGATAATTTTGGAACAGATAAAGGTACCCGGGGAGGCGGGTGTGCGCATATGATTCTACAGCTCTATATGCCAAGAACAGATGCATACTGGGTATGTAGCATTTTCCGTTCGAGGCATCTGAACTGTAGATCATATGCTTTAGCATAGACTATACAGCAGTTATCTCCCAAGCGGTGGCTAACCTGTAGCTGTTGCAGTGATTTGAAATAGTGTTCGTAAAACTGCCTGTCCCACACTAGCTTGCTGTCTTGCCAACACATCTACACAATAGTGTTTTGTGAATGTGTGTGGTGTAGACCATGTTGCAGCCCTACAGATGTCATCTAGGGGTATATTTCCTAAGAATGCCATAGAAGCCCCTAGTTTGCATGTAGAATGCGCTCTAGGGGGAATTGTTCATGTACACTTCGCTTTAATGTAGCATATTTGAATACACTTAACTATCCACCTTGCAATACCCGCTTTTGATATGGGATTGCCTTTATGTGGTGGCGCAAAAGCAACAAAAAGTTGTTTGGTTTTCCTAAAAGGTTTTGTTCTTTCTATGTAGTATAGTAACGCTCTTTTAACATCTAATGTGTGAAGAGCACGCTCTGCCACTGAATCTGGTTGAGGGAAGAATACAGGTAACTCAACAGACTGATTGATGTGAAAGGCAGAGACGACTTTGGGTAAAAATTTGGGATTAGTCCCAAGAACCACTTTGTTTTGATGTATTTGTAAAAACGATTCTTGTATAGTTAGTGCCTGAAGCTCACCCACTCTTCTTAGAGATGTGATGGCTATAAGGAAGGCTATTTTCCAGGTAAGAAATTGTAGTTCACATTTGTGCAATGGCTCAAAGGGTGGACCCATGAGTCTTGTAAGAACTATGTTGAGGTTCCACACAGGAGAAGGTGGAAGTCTAGGAGGAATGATTCTTTTAAGTCCTTCCATAAAAGCTTTAATAACGGGCACTCTAAACAGAGACATGTGCTGTAGGTTTTGCAGGTATGCAACAATGGCAGCAAGATGTAAGCGTATAGATGTATACGCTAAATTAGAACGCTGTAGGTGTAACAGATAAATGATGTTTTGTACTGAAGCATCTAGTGGATTGATCGGATTGTTGTTACAGTAAACTACAAACCGCTTCCACTTTGCTGCATAGCATGCTCTTGTGGTAGGGCATCTAGCTTCTTTGATGACATTCATATAGTCTGGCGGAAGATTAAGGTAGCCAAACTATGATTTCAGGTGCCAGATCGTAAGGTTGAGATGACTGGGATCTGGATGTCTTATCTCTCCATGGTTCTGAGTGAGAAACCTGGGGGAAAGGTATAGTTTTTGGTGAGGAACTACTGATAGTTCCAACAGGGTTGTGAACCAGGGTTGTCGGGCCCATGTGGGAGCAACTAGGATCAGTGTCAGGGAATGCGGTTCGAGTTTCCGAACCACTAACGGAATTAGTGGGAGAGGTGGAAAAGCCTAAGCAAATCTTCCTGACCAATTCATCCATAGCGCATTGCCTTTGGACAATGGGTGTGGATACCTGGACGCGAAGTTTGGGCATTTTGCGTGGTGTGTGGCAAACAGATCTATTTCAGGATAGCCCCACATTTGGAAGAACGGGAGGAGGACTTGAGGATGTAGTTCCCATTCGTGGATCGTCTCCGACGACGGAGCAGATCTGCAATCTGGTTGTTTACTCCTGGGAGGTGTTCTGCAAGGAGATATATTTTTTGAGGTATGGCCCATCTCCAAATGCTTTGAGCTAGTTGAGAAAGCTGTAAAGAGTGTGTCCCTCCTTGTTGCACAAGTTACTACTTGTGTAACGATATATCTGTAAGAGACATTAGTTAGTGATAGATTCCTTACCTTAGAATATCCCCAGGCGTCAGACTGGATCCGGAAAGTTTTTCGTTAGCAGTACCCCTGCGCGTCAGTAGGTGGCATCGTGCGGCTCCGCGTCCGTCGCTGGCGTCGTAAGCGCCGAGATGACGTCACGGAGACTACTTAGGCGCCACCCATGCGCGCTGACGTCAGTTCTGTACACGACTTTCTGCGCCAGGAACGCAGAGCCATGCAAGAAACTGACCATTGGTGCCATGAAACTAGGGCCCTGAAAGGGATGACCTGAACCCCAGAAATCAGTTCGCAGAACGGGGAGGATGGGTGGGGCGGTAAGGAATCTATCACTAACTAATGTCTCTTACAGATATATCGTTACACTAGTAACTTGTGCATATGAAAGACACGTTAGTGATAGATTCCTTACCTTAGAATAGATACCCCAGCAATACCAACCCCGGTGGAGGGTCTGCGAATGGATTACACCAGAAAGTCACGGAGAACAGAACGGCCAAAGAAGCCGTCTCTCCGGACCGGACTGTCAAGGCAGTAATGCTTGGTAAATGTGTGCAGCGAGGCCCACGTAGCTGCCTGACAAATATCCTGCAAGGGGACGCCGCGTCCCAAGGCAGTAGTGGCTGCTGTCGCCCTGGTAGAATGGGCACGCAGCCCCACAGGAGGCTCCTTCTTAGCCAACGAGTAACAAGCTTTGATGCAGAGAACGACCCACCGAGATATGGTCCGTTTGTGCACAGCCCGACCTTTTTTGGCGCCCGCGTAGCCAACAAAGAGCTGGTCCGCCACCCGGAACTGTCGAGTGCGCTTCAGGTAGAACGAGAGCGCACGTTTTGGGTCCAGACGGTGGAGCCTCTTCCTCTTTTGAAGGATGCGGAAAGAAGGTGGGCAAAGTGATGGTCTGCCCGATGTGGAAGGGCGTGACAACCTTTGGCAAGAAAGAAGGACGGGTCCTTAAAACCACCTTGTCCGGATGAACAGAAAGGAAAGGAGGTTTGGAAGAAAGAGCCTGGAGCTCACTCACTCTTCTGGCAGAGGTGATAGCTACCAGGAAAGCAGTCTTGAGAGTGAGAAGACGCAAAGGACAGGTATGAAGGGGCTCGAAGGGAGCGCACATCAGATACGTCAAGACAAGATTTAAATCCCATTGAGGCATAATGAACGGCACGGGAGGAAACGTGTGCGTAATGCCTTTCAGGAAACGGTTAACAACCGGAGAGTTAAACAAGGAAGGCTGATCTGGAAGCCTGAGAAAGGCAGAGATGGCCGAAAGATAACCTTTGATAGTGCCCAGAGCAGAGCCCTGCTGGGCCAAAGAAAGAAGGAACAGAAGAACTTCAGAAAGAGGGGCAGAAAGGGGATCCACAGCCTTAGCTGTGCACCATGCCACAAACTTTTTCCACCTGCAGGCGTATACCGATTTAGTGGAGGGACGCCTGGCTGCCAGAATGACATCACAGACTTCGGGAGGAAGATCGAAAGCTGTCAACTGTCGCCGCTCAATTTCCACGCATGGAGGTGGAGGCTGGACAGGTTCGGGTGGAGGACCGTCCCCTGCTGCTGCGACAGAAGATCCTCCCGAAGAGGCAGACGGATCGGGGGATCGAGCGCCATGTTGAGTAGCTCGGGATACCAGTATCTTCGTGCCCAATCCGGAGCCACAAGAATGACTTGGGCCCGGTCGCGCCGAATCTTCAGCACTCTGGGCAGAAGCGGTATAGGTGGAAAGGCGTACAACAGACCGCAACTCCACTCGCGAAGGAAAGCGTCGCCGAGCGAGTGCCGCCTTGGAAATTCCAACGCGCAGAACTGATGACATTGCGCGTTCTCTTCGGTGGCGAATAGATCTAACCAAGGCTCTCCCCACTGCAGAAAGAGACCTTGCGCCACGTCCGAGTTCAGACGCCATTCGTGATCCATCAAGCACCGGCGGCTGAGTTCGTCCGCCCTGGCGTTCAGAGAACCTGCCAGGTGTTGAACCACCAAGGTAATGCCTTGACGTTCCAGCCAAGACCAGAGGCGCAGAGCCTCCTGACATAGGGTCCACGACCCCACCCCGCCCTGCTTGTTGCAATACCACATGGCGGTGGTGTTGTCTGAACACCTGCACCACACTTCCCCGGACAGAGGGAAGGAATGCCTTCAGTGCAAGCCGGATCGCCCGAAGCTCCAAAACATTGATATGGAGCCGGGACTCCGCCAGAGACCAGAGGCCTCTGTTCTCCGCCTCTCCCAAGTGGCCACCCCATCCCAGGAGGGACGCATCCGTCACCACTGTGTGCTCCTGTTGGGGAAGGGAGAGGGATCTGCCATTGACCCAATCGCGATTCGTGAGCCACCACTGCAATTGTCGTGCAGTGCCCTCCGAGATCTGGACATGATCGGACAGGTTTCCCTGATGCTGTGCCCACTGGAACTTTAGGTCCCACTGCAGAGCCCGCATATGCCATCTGGCATGTTGCACCAGCAGGATGCAGGAGGCCATCAGGCCCAGGAGCCGGAGGGTCATCCTGACTGAAACCCGGGATAGAGGCTGAAAGATCGGAATCATAGCCCGGACTCGCTGCTCGGGAGGATAAACCCGAAACAGCGTCGAATCCAGAACCGCTCCGATGAAGGGGAGCTTCTGAGAGGGACTCGGGTGCGACTTCGGCACGTTGGAGAACCCCAGCAATTGCAGGAGGTCGGCCGCAGTCTGAAGGTGGGTGACGACTGCCTGGGGCGAGCCCGCCTTCAACAACCAGTCGTCGAGGTAGGGGAAGACTGACACCCCTGACCTGCGCAGATGAGCTGCGACCACCGCCATCACTTTCGTGAACACCCGAGGGGCACTGGTAAGGCCAAAGGGGAGCACGGCAAACTGAAAATGCTCCTGGCCTACTGTGAACCGCAGGTAACGCCGGTGGGCCGGCAGGACGGGGATGTGAAAATAGGCGTCCTGCAAGTCCAACGCTACCATCCAGTCTCCAGGGTCGAGGGCAGCCAAGACCTGAGCCAGAGTCAACATCTTGAACTTCTCCTTCCGGAGGAAGCGATTGACGTTCCTGAGGTCCAAGATGGGGCGCAAGCCCCCCTTGTCCTTCTTGGGGACCAGAAAGTAGTGGGAACAACAACCACTCCCTACTTCTGGCCCAGGAACACACTCTATGGCCCCCTTGGCCAAGAGGGCCGTGACTTCCTGCAGGAGAAATGCCAAGTAGTCCCCCGACATGCGGTGGAACTGAGGTGGCATGGCTGGAGGGGTGGACTGAAAGGGAAGGGCGTAACCCTTGTGGATGATCTGCAACACCCACTTGTCCGATGTGATAGCGTGCCAGTGGGGGAGATGATGGCAGATCCTGCCACCCACTGGCGTGGGGTGCCCCCCAAAGCTCGGATAAGGAAGGTTTGGAGGCAGAAGCAGCGGGGGCGGAGGTGGACTGACCCCCACGCTGATTCCCAGACCCGCCCCTGCGGAAACCGCGTCCGCGTTGAGGCTGGTTCTGCACAGGCTTGCTGAAGGAACGTGCCTGGGTGCCCTTTCCGTGGCCACGAAAGGAACGAAAACCAGGAGTGGCTGGGCTTTTCGTGGAAAGACCCAAGGACTTGGCCGTGGCCCGCGAGTCCTTAAAAACGCTCCAGCGCACTGTCGGCCTTATCGCCAAACAGGCGAGTGCCATCAAAGGGCATGTCCATGAGCGAGCTTTGGACATCTGGCGAGAACCCGGCAGATCTCAACCAGGCGTGGCGACGAAGCGCCACAGTCGTAGAAATCGCTCTACCTAGTGAGTCCACGGTGTCCAAACCACACCGAATGGCGAACTTAGCCGCATCTTTACCCTCGGCAACAGCTTGGGACAGCACAGGTTGGGTCTCTTCAGGACACTGAGGCAACACCTGTGCAACTGTATCCCACACCGCGTGGGAATAGCGGCCCAATAGGCAAGCGGTGTTCACCGACCGCAGCCCCAAGCTGGCCGAAGAGAACAACCGCTTGCCGAACTGCTCCAGCTTCTTGGAGTCCTTATCCGGCGGAGCCGTGGGGAAGGCACTCTGGGACGTCGAAGCTTGGATGACCAGGCTCTCAGGCGTAGGATGAGTGGTCAGAAAGGCAGGGTCGCCGGGCGATGACGCCTGGCGACGTTCTTATCCACAGGGGCCCCTGTGGCTGGCCGCGACCAAGTGCCCAGTAAGACGTCAGTGAGGGCGTCATTAAAGGGCAGCAGGGGCTCCGACGAAGTGGACACCGTCTGGAGCACCTCAGTGAGGAGGTTAGTTTTGAGGGCCACCGTAGGGAGATCAAGGTTGAGAACCTCAGCTGCTCAACGGAGCACCATCGTGTAGGAGGCGCCCTCCTCCATGGTAGGTGGGGGAGAGGCAAACCCAGGGTCAGAGGAGACGTCGAGGTCGCCGGCATCCTCCAAATCGTCCGCCCAGTCCTGCTCAGAGTCACACTGACTAGCAAGAGGGTCCTCGGACCCCTCCCAGTCGTCCTCCACCTCCGCCGCATGTGGCACAGACCGCGGCGGCAGGGTAGGAGCCGGAGAAGGAACAAACGGCGTCGGGAACGGCGCCGGCCGGGGCCGGATCGGCGCCGTGTCCCAATGCGGATCCCAGGTAGGAGCAAAATGGTCCTGGAACCTGGGCAAGGGCGGGACAAATGGCACCCACTGCAGCGCCAGAGGCGGAGCCGAGGGTGGCGCTGGGGCCGGACCCGGCAGCGATGGACCTTGTGGCGCCGTGGCCGGAGTCGACGGCGCAGGATCCTGTGGCGCCGAAGCTGGATCCGCTGACGGCCCAACAGGATCCTGACACGGGACCGCGGGGCCAGAGGGCGCACCGGCGGGAGCCCGAGGCCTAAAAAGGAGGTCCATGGTAGCAAGAAACTCTTGCACCTGTGCGGGAGTCGCCGACGGACCCGGGTAAGGTGGGTAGGCCGCGGGACTCTCGAGCTCCGAAGGAGCCGCAGGGGCAAAGCCCCTGTCCCCCGCATCCGGGGACCGACGGGGGGACGTCGGAGAGCGAACACACTTCTTCGACTTCTTTTTGTGTAGTCTCTTACCCGAATCCGAGGGTGAAGACTTGGAGCCCGAGGAGCAAGGACTGTGGCCCCGCAAGCGTTCCCTGGAACGACCCCTGGACCAGGAACGGCGCTGGGACGAGTGCCGGACCTCCAGCAGCTTCCGGTGCTGCTCCCTCAAGGCCTTCGGGGCCATGGCCCGGGAGTCGTGGTCGGTCTCCAGGCAGTAGAGGCAGACATCGTGGGGGTCCGCCACCGACATATTGTGACGGCAGGCCCCACAAGACAAATCCAGGCATCCCTACGTGCACCAAGGAAACCAAAGCTTACAGGAGACAAAAGTCTCAAAAAGGGTAGTCAAAAAGTGACTAAGGTACGTGCTCTAACCGGATCTGCGCTTACTGGCACGGAAAAAGAAAGAACTGACGTCAGCGCGCATTGGTGGCGCATAAGTAGTCTCTGTGACGTCATCTCGGCGCTTACGACGCCAGCGACTGACGCGGAGCCGCACGATGCCACCTACTGACGCGCAGGGGTACTGCTAACGAAAAACTTTCCGGATCCAGTCTGACGCCTGGGGATATTCTAAGGTAAGGAATCTATCACTAACGTGTCTTTCAGATTTTGTATGTAGTACATTGCTGTCATGTTGTCTGTACGAACTAAGACAGCTTTGCCTACTAGATGCGGTTGAAAGGCTTTCAATGCTAAAAAAAATTGATAGTAGTTCTAGATGGTTTATGTGGAGCTGTTTTTGTTGTGCAGTCCACATGCCCTGAATTGTATGTCTTTAAAGATGAGCTCCCCAACCAGTGAGGGATGCATCTGCTGTTTGCACTGTTTGTGGAACTGGGTTGACGAATGGCCGCCCCTTGGAAAGGTTTTGTATGTTCCACCACTGCAGAGAGCGATGGGTGCGGCCGTCCACCAACACTAGATCTGTGAGCGGACCTTAAGCCTGGTTCCACTGACGTGCCAAGCATTCCTGTAGGGGACGCATTTGGAGTCTTGCATAAGGAACGATTAGAATGCAGGAAGCCATCATTCCGATTAATTGCATAAACACTCGGGCTGGTAACGAGTGTTGAGGCTGAAATTGTGATATTAGATTGTGCATGCTGCATAACCTGACTGGATTGGGGTATGTTAGAGCTTTGCAAGTATCTATTGTGGCTCCTAGATACGTTTGCGTGTTGGATGGCGGAGGTGAGACTTGGTGAGGTTTACAGTGAACCCCAAGTCGTGAAGCAGTTGAATTGTTTACTGAGTGTGGTGTAGACAGCTGTGTCGCGATCTGGCTTTTATTAGCCAGTCGTCTAGATAAGGGAAGACGTGAATGTGTTGTCTTCTTAAATGAGCTGTGATTACTGCCAGACACTTGGTGAAGACTGGGTGCTGTAGTTACCCCGAATGGGAGAACCTTGAATTGATAATGTTGTCCGTCCACCACAAACCCGAGATATTTTCTGTGAGCAGGGTGAATGGGGATATGGAAATAGGCGTCCTTTAAGTCCAGAGTGGATAGAAAGTCGCCTTGCTGAAGCAGTGGGAGCACCCGTTGAAGTGTGACCATGTGGAAGTGGTCTGACTGAATGTAGAGGTTTAGCTGTCTGAGGTCTAATATAGGCCTGGGAGAGCCGTCCTTTTTGGGAATTAAGACATACAGGGAGTATTCTCCGGTTCCTTGATGATGTGATGGGACTAGTTCTATCGCGTGTTTTCCAAGAGCGAGAGAACCTCCTGTTTTAAGAGAGAGAGAGAGATGTTCTGGTGACATTGTATGTGTTCTTGGAAGAATAGTTGGGGGGAGTGCTGGTAAGCGCCAGGCAGTAACCATACTGGATAATTTGTAGTACCCACTTGTCTGAGGTGATTGAATTCCAGACAGGTAGGAATTGCGAGAGACGTCCCCCGACAGGAGTAGGATGATCGGGGGGTAGTGGCAGGAAGTCACTGTTTGTTGGCAGGGGAAGTGCGTGTGGAGTTACCTCTGCCTCTTCCCCTATTATTGTTTCCTCTATAACCTCCTTGAAAATACCCTCTGGAAGATGGGGATTGGTTGTTACCTTTGTAAGAGGAGGAGGGATTTTCTGTGGGCACCGTTTTTGAACCACCCCTGTAAAAGGAGCGGCGAAAGGAACCCCTACTAGTAGGTAATTGTAAAGCCCCCATAGACTTGGTAACCTCAGTGTCCTTTTTCATTTTCTCTAGCGAGGTATCAACAGCTGGTCCGAAAAGATGTTCTTTATCAAAAGGCTGGTTAAGTATGGAGGATTGTACCTCCTGTTTAAATCCGGAAATCCTAAGCCAAGCGTGTCTGCGCAATAGTATACTAGTATTTATTGCACGAGCTGCTGTGTCTGCTGCATCCAGTGCACATTTAATGCAAGTATTAGTGATGAGTTTGCCTTCCTGGATAAGGTCATTAGCTTTTGCTTTGTACTCATCGGGTAAATGTTGCATGAGTTTTTCTAACTCATCGTAATGAGCCCTATCATAGCATGCTAGCAGAGCCTGAGCATTTGCAAAACGCCAATTATTTGCAGCCTGCGAAGCCACTCTCTTACCTGAGGCATCAATGAGCTTAGACTCCTTGTCAGGAGGGGGGGCCTCACCTGTGGTTTGAGAGTTAGCTCTCTTGCGAGCATTAGAGACTACAAGAGAATCTAAGGGCAACTGACCTTTAATGTAAGCAGGATCGGTAGGAGCAGCTTTATATTTTTTGTCTAGTCTGGGTGTGAGTATTCGTGCTCTAACTGGGTCTTTAAATATCTCTTCTGTGTGCTTTAACATGCCCTTTAGCATTGGTAAAGTGAGAGTAGATCTTTGGGAATAAGTGAGCGTCTCCAAGAGGAAATCCTCTTCTAAAGGCTCTTTATGGAGCTCCACCCCGTGGTATTGGGCAGCCCTGTTAATGAGCTGAACGTATCCAATATTGTCTTCAGGTGGGGAGGGTCTAGAGGGATAGAGATCAGGGTCGTTGTCTGTATCTGGTTCCCTATGATAATTTTCCCAAGGGTCAGTGTCTTGTGGTATATCCTGATCCTGTGGTATATCCTGCTCTTGGTCCCCATGCTCATCCCCGTACTCTTCATCCTGTGGGTCAGGTGAAAGTGGAGGTAGTGGTGAATTTGATGGTGTAATAATCAAATTAGGATTAGGAGGAGGAGAGGGAGATGGAATGTAAGAGGGAGAAGGGTTAGTACCCATGTCCTTTTTCTTAAGAGGTATAGGAGAGTCCTCTGGGAGATCAATCTTCCGTTTTTTGGGAAGAGTGGCATGAATATGGCCTGTTACAGGGTTAATGACAAGTTTTTTCTATTTTGGATCCAAAGGTGGTTCATCAGACCGAGGCTCTTTGGACGGAGTGTCCTTTTCTTTATGTGTCGATTTCGGCATCAAAGGTTTTGGTTCCGAACCTTTGGGTGAAAATTTAGGCTCCGAGCCTTTCGGTGTAGAGGATTTTGGCTCCGATCTTTTCGGTGCGGGAGGTTTCGGCTCCGAACCTTTAGGTGTGGAGGATTTCGGCTCCGAACCTTTAGGTGTGGAGGATTTCGGCTCCGAACCTTTAGGTGTGGAGGATTTCGGCTCCGAACCTTTAGGTGTGGAGGATTTCGGCTCCGAACCTTTAGGTGTGGAGGATTTCGGCTCCGAACCTTTAGGTGTGGAGGATTTCGGCTCCGAACCTTTAGGTGTGGAGACCTTTAGCTCTGATGCCTTTGGTGTCGAAGGTGCAGTCTTCGGTCCCAGTAGTGTGGTGACCGGCAGATGCTTTGACTTATGTTTAGGTGCCAAAGGTGTTGATTCGGCACCAGAATGGGGCAGGCTCTAGCACGAGCCGGAAGGCTTCTCTTTAGGTTTCTTAGCCGGGCTGGAGGGCGGGGCATCTAAAACTTTGTCGGTGCCGACCAGAGCCCGAAGGCGAAGGGGGTACCGGAGCCTTTGTTTTATGTTGACTGGGCACAGGGGAATCTGTACTCCCGGTATGCTGACCCGGAGTGATGTGCTGTTCTTCCTTGTCGGAATCTGCTTCGGACAAGGAGACCTGTTGTTGTTCCTCGGCTTCTTCAGCTGGATGTTGGATATCGGAATCTTCGCTGAAGATGTCCGGTACAGAGCTGGTATGATGTTGCATCTCGTGGCATCGAGCCCGACTATCACAAATCTTTTTCGATCGAAACGATCGACACGCGTCACAGTCTTTTTCGTTGTGTTCCGGGGATAAGCAGAGGTCGCACACCTCGTGCAAGTCAGTGCGTGGAAACTTAGCACGACACCCGGGACATAGTTTAAATGGAGTCCGTTCCATCGACTGCTAACACGGTCGGCACGGGTAGGCCCAACGGCCTGCCTCGAGTTTCTCGATCGAAGGTTTTCTCAGTTGAAACGATGCGTGTCGAATGGGGAACCCCGATCAATGACAATATCGTCGAGGGTAGTGGATTGCGCATCGAAGGAGTTCGAAAACTATACCGAACCGGAGCGCAGCAATACACATCTGAACCCGATGGCGGGAAAAAACAATCCAAGGATGGAGTCGATGCCCATGCGCACTGTCACCGAAAGGAGTCACCTACCTCGTGACTAGAAAGACTTCTTCGAAGAAAAACAAAGTGCGACCTATGCTAAAGCATATAATCTACAGCTCATATGCCTCAAAAATATACATACACACATACATACATACACACACACACACAAAACCACAATAGAAACTTTCAACTAAAATAAATTTTATTTTACAACTGTTAAACACGCTGCAGCACAGGGCTTCTATGCCGGTAGACCTGGTTTACAATGTAGAAAGTTATTAAAAATAGAGAAATAAAATAAGTAACCCCCTATTGTGCTAGACCATATAGAATCGGATAGATGTTTTGTCAGCAGAGAAGAAAATAAGTTACTTACCTGTAACTATAGTTCTCCAGTATTGGAATCTTTAATAGATTCACATGCTTAAATCATTCCCCGTCGTCAAGATGGGAGTCCCCTGTATATAAAAACAGCAATGCAAAGTTACAATAAACTAGAACAAGCATTGGCATAGCCAATAGGTCTCGCTTTTGGGACTTTATAAGCGTTTAGCCAGAGCTATTGGCTTTGCCAGTGTCTTTAAGCTATGTTCTAGAGCAGCAGTGAATGTTACCATCAAACTAAAGAGTAATTATTTGATCCACCAGGTAAAGATAAACAGCTGAGTTAACACAATCTGAATAGAATGAGTAGTAAGTAAACCTAAATCTCTACAGAAAATGCATTAAAACAGCTGGACTACATGATCTGAGGAAAATCCAGAAAGGCCAAATTTGTTTCACTGCCTGCACGTTATACATACTTCGATGAACCTCAGAACCTGGGCCAGGTGGTGATGGAGAGAACGAAGCTTTCTGGCAGGGCAATCAGGTGAAATCAAATGTCACAGATAAATGGGACCAGGGCCCATCAGGGCTGGGCATACAGAGCGGATAGCCAGGGCTTTAAGTGGGCCGGGTCCTGTCGGTGCTCAGCACCAGCAGTTATAACTAGAAATTCGAAATTCATGGCGTTAAGGTGCTTTAAGAACTATTAGCCCGCTTCTGCCGTGGAGCAGAGGGCCAATAGCAAGATGTAAATGCAGACCCAACTGATTAAAAAATAGCATTCTAATCCCTATATGTCCATAGTCTCCATGTAAGGAAGAAAGAGGAAAAAAGACTGGAAGGAATATAGAAAGACAAGCATTTGCAATGCAATAGTTCTCGCTTATGCGAGTTAGAGCTATTGGCATTGTAAATGAAAATGTGTTTTTACCTATGTGTTTTGGCTTGCAGTGCAGTGGCCTTTAGGACTTTATAAGTGTTTAGCGATGCACTTTCTAGTGTAAGTAAATAAATACATACAAAACATACCCACGATCTGACCTTGTGTAATGTAATGGGGGAGCAGAGAGAGAAAGAGGCAACAGAAAACCAGGGAGAGACAGAGCCAGGAGGAAGACAGTGTAGGAAACACACTGCACGTCTGAGGCTGCAGTAAGACATCTGTGGCAGTGACACCCAAGATGATCCCTAGGAGTGGAGGGGGTGGGGTAATAGATGGAGACGCGAGAAAGGGAGAGACTGAAATAAAGATGAAGAGAGACAGCAAAACTGTGAAAGTGCCGCCACAATCCACGTCCTGGCGCCTGCAGGGTTAGGTGAGACAGCAGAAGAGAGGGCTGGGGAAGAGAGAGCAGGAAGAGGATAGGGAGACAGCAAAGGCATGCAAGGAGCTGTAGTGAGATATCGCTCAGTGATATACAGTCCTACAGCAAGCTGATCCCTGGTGTTTGGGGGGGAGTGGCGAATACAGACAGATTGAAGAGGCAGTTGAGGAACGGGTGGGGGAGGGTGTGAGAGAGACAGGAAAGACAGCAGGCAGTACCAACTGAGACAGGGAGAGGACCTCGTAGGAGGGACTGGGAGAGGCTTGACGGGTGAGAAGAGAAAGTGAGGAAGAAAGGCTGATCGGAAAATTAAACTAAGTCACAGAATCCTAGAGATTTGCATATAAATGCATCCGTTTGTTAAGTGGGGGAAACCTGAATATAGTTAATGTATTCATGCAGCACTGAGACTGCCTGAAGACCGTTTCTAAGCCTTTCGTGAGGGGTTACAGACAAGGATTACAGGAGATCTGGAGGTAGGATCTGGGCATCCCTCGCAGATCCTGCATGTGATTTCACTTCTTCTGAAACATGCACTGAAAACCATAAACAAAGGCTTGCCTTGGCGTGGAGTTTCGCCCCCTTGCTCTGAGGAGAAGCGAGACACTGGGGATGGCAGGAGCTCTGCAAGGAGCTGGACAAATGCTAAGAGTGTCCCAAACAGATCCAAACCCGGCCTGAACTAAGAGCGGTGGCACAGCCTTGAGCAAAACGAAAGCACGTCATCTGAGAAAAAAACACAGTGTAGAAAATAAAACAAAACATGCCAGAACCGGTGTACTTTTAGAGGCGTCCAGCTTGCCGGAGGCACGACTCCACTGTAACCACACAGACTACAAAGGGGAGCGCGCTGTGATTTTGTCTCCTCTGTAGTTCAGCTTGCATGAGAAAACAAACATTTGAAGGCACGCGAGGGGAGGAGGGGGGGCGACGCAAGTGGTGCGCGCGCCTCGCGCTGAAAGTTAAATAAAAATAAAATAAAAAAATGAAGCTGATAGCCGCGCGGCTGTGAAAGTGACACTGCCGCGCGGCGCGAAAGTGAAAGGAAAATGAAGCTGACGAGGAGGGAGTGGGAGGAGGGTATTCACGCGCTGTAGTGCACGTCGCGCGCGCTTGTGCGCTTGCGAGCAGCAGGCGTGACCACACGCTCGTGCACCATGGCCTTTTGCTCGCACGTAACCGCCCGAAAAAGGCCACGACGCACGAGCGTGTGGTCAGCTTCTGAAACCCCCTTACATAAAGTCTCGCCAGAGCAGCGCTTGCGCGCTACTCGAGGCTCGACCTAAAAATAGGCCTAGGCCCATTTCAGTTTTGTAACATATCCATCTCATTTTTGTAAAAGAGACCAAAAGAAGGCCTTAGCCAATCAGAACACCCCACCTTCTAGAATCCCCGAGAGAACCTCAGACCTTCAGATTTTCACAGCACTAGTGCAATAAGCATAACAGCAAGGTCTCAAAAGGTGAGCTTCTCAGGGGAGGAGGGTGGGTCACATGTGAATCTATGAAATATTCCAATACTGTAGAACTATAGTTACAGGTAAGTAACTTATTTTCTTACTCCAGATTTGGAACTTTCATAGATTCACATGCTTGAATCAGAGTAGCTAGCAGTTAGGAGCACATTGTTATAATTGGCTTTGAATAAAATATACAGGAAGGCAAATTTGTAATTCTTAAATCCTTAAACTGCAATAGGAGAAAGTACATAACTTGTACTTAAAGTATTCAACAATGGACATGCATGCATATACCGTGTGTACACAGACACCACACACCACACCCCACACACACCACACACACCACACACACCACACACACCACACACACACCACACACACCACACACACACCACACACACACACACACAGACACACACACAGACACACACACAGACACACACACAGACACACACACAGACACACACACAGACACACACACAGACACACACACAGACACACACAGACACACACACAGACACACACACAGACACACACACAGACACACACACAGACACACACACAGACACACACACAGACACACACACAGACACACACAGACACACACACAGACACACAGACACACACAGACACACACAGACACACAGACACACACAGACACACACAGACACACACAGACACACACAGACACACACAGACACACACACAGACACACACAGACACACACAGACACACACAGACACACACAGACACACACAGACACACACAGACACACACAGACACACACAGACACACAGACACACACAGACACACAGACACACACAGACACACAGACACACACACAGACACACACACAGACACACACACAGACACACACACAGACACACACACAGACACACACACAGACACACACAGACACACACACAGACACACACACAGACACACACACAGACACACACACAGACACACACACAGACACACAGACACACACAGACACACAGACACACACAGACACACACAGACACACACACAGACACACACACAGACACACACACAGACACACACACAGACACACACACAGACACACACAGACACACACACAGACACACACAGACACACACACAGACACACACACAGACACACACACAGACACACACAGACACACACACAGACACACACACAGACACACACACAGACACACACACAGACACACACACAGACACACACACAGACACACACACAGACACACACACAGACACACACACAGACACACACACAGACACACACACAGACACACACACAGACACACACACAGACACACACACAGACACACACAGACACACACACAGACACACACAGACACACACAACTGTCAAAATACCCATAGTGGTGATGAAAAAGGAAAGAATAGAATAAGAAAAATAATTTAAAATAGAATGTGCGAGGTATTTAGAAAGTAAAGGAAGGAGAGGTGAAAAAGAAAGCTCAGTGTCATTGAAATAGGTTCCTTAGTACCGCCTGGCCCACCGCAGTAACACTGCGAACCGAGGAGTCAAAGCAGTAGTGCCTGGTAAAGGTGTGGATACTCTTCCAGGTCGCCGCCCTGTAGATCTCCTGGATAGGTACGTCGGCAAACAAAGCGGTCGGGGTAGAGACCGCTCTAGTAGAATATGCACAGACCCTCCCCTGGAGGGGCTTTCCTGTAGCCTGATGACAGTACTGGATGGTACTAGAAATCTAACATGCAATGCCTCGTTTGGAGGGGGGGGGGGGGAGGGGCGGCCCTAACAAAGGGCACTATAGGCCACAAAGAATTGGGGTAATTTTCTGAAGGTTTTAGTCCTGTGGAGATAGAACTTTAGACAGCGCTGAATATCTAGAGAATGCAGAGCTCTCTCCGCTGGTGTTGTAGGTCGCGGGAAAAAAGTTTAGAACCAGTGGTTCATTTAAATGAAAGTCCGATGGAACTTTAGGGATGAACTAGGGGTTGGTACGCAACATTACTCTTTCATCCTTAAAGAAAAGGCTCCTGGATAGTGAGAGCCTGCATTTCACCAACTCTTCTAGCAGATGTCAAAGCCAGAAGTAGAGCCACTTTTCATGACCGAATTGTCATGTCCGCCTTGTGGATAGGTTCGAAGGGATGTTTCATGAGTTGGGACAGGACCACGTTAAAGTACCAGAGTAGTGGGGGAGGCTTGACAGGTGGGAAGACCCTAAAAAGTCATTTCATGAATTGTTTAATGATTCTCGCTGACCATAAAGAGGGGCTTGAAGAGAATCTTCTGAAACGTGAAATTGCCGCGAGATGGACCTTAATGGATGCATGAGCTAGACCAGCTTTCGCTAAAGAAAGGATTTAAGGAAGAATCTCATGAGCCGAAGAGGAGAAAGTATGAACACCCGATTCTTGGCACCAGAGACAAAACTTCTTCCATTCCATCAGTTATGCTTTGTTAGTGCTCGGAGCACGGGTGTGAAAAAGAATATCTTTGCATTCAGTGGAAAGGTTCAGGAGCCATGCCGCTAATCGAAGCGATTTGGAATCCAGATGCAGCACTTGACCACGGGACATAGTCAATAGCTATGGGATAGGATCCAAGAGAATTGGCTGCCTCTCCAAGAGAAGTTGTGTGTACCAATACTGGCATGGCCAAGATTAGGCTATGAAGATCATCCTGCAGGGCTCTGCCTTCATCTTCATGAGAAGCCTTGGCAGGAGGGGAATGGGAGGAAAAGCGTACGCAAAGGTGCCTGACCATGCCATTGAAAACGCATTCCCCCAGGATCCCGGATGCTGGTGCCAACTTGAGAAGGGCCGGCATTTCCTGTTTTCTAGAGTCGCGAACAGGTCTATGGATGGCTTGCCCCAGCGCCAAAAGATGTTGTCCAGTTTTTCCTGGTGCAGTTGCCATTCGTGGCATGCAAACTTGAGCCTGCTGAGTGAACCTGCTGTCGCGTTGAGATTCCCCGGAAGGTGTTCTGCTCTTAGAGGAACTCCAATCTGGAGCGCCCACTCCCAGATGCATTGAGCTTCCAGCGACAATCAAGGAGACCTTGTGCCCCCTTGCTTGTTGACAATGCATCGCCCTTGTATTGTCGGTCCTGATTAGACCCGATGAGTTCCGTATCCTTGGTGGGAATGCTTGCAGAGCTAAACGAATTGCTCTTAGTTCCAGCAAACTGATGTGGAAAAGGCGAGGATGTTGCTGCCAACGCCCACTGATTTGAAGGTCCTGCAGAAACGCTCCCCATCCTTCTAGAGATGCATCCGTTATTACTCGCGGAGCTGGGGATGCCAGAAAAGACAGACCTTTTGAATTGTTTTTCTGCTGGGTCCACCAAGAGATGGCTTGAACCATAACTGGAGTTACTTTGCTGATATCCTCGAAAGAACCGGCCACTTGACACCATTCTAAGTCAGGTTGTTCCTGAAGAGGACGCATCCTCAGGTGGCAGAAGGGAATGAGGGGGATGCAAGATGACATTGACCCTAGGAGCGCCTGGATGATACATCTCTCCAGTTGCACCGTCTCTCTACTGAACTACATGACTTGAAGGCCCTCTCAATTGATCTTTTACCCATGATCAGCTCCTTTCTCACCTCTGCAAATCTGCCAAGAGCCCCACCTAGGAGTAGCGATTGTATGGGCCAGCCTTTAGCCTCCTCTGCCTCAAAAACCATACCCCTACCTAATGCGCCCTCCCGCCCCAGAAGATTTGAGACCTACCTGACGTCCAATGATCTCAATGACCTTCACAACTCATACTTTAACAGTTCAAACTCCAACATCCCGCCAAAACAAATACAAACCATCCATTCTAATCCGAACCAAGAACCTCCCCACAAGATTAGAGTCATCAATAAAGACAACCTCACGAGAGTGAAAGTCATCCAGTCTCCTTCCTCTATAAATCCGTTACGACTTAAATGTGTTCTACTCAATTGCAGGTCAGCCAGTAAACACGCCTCCGATATCTTCGACCTCATCCAACACAATGACTTAGACATTATCATCCTCACTGAAACTTGGCTAAATCCCGCCTCCACCCCTATCTTAGCCCTCCTAGTACCTCCAACGCACGACAATTAGACTAGACAGACCTCGGAAGCTTGGTGGTGGCCTAGCTTGTATTCACAGGAACACACTCGATTTCTCACATGGAGTCCTCTTCGCCCTCTGCCTGTGAATAACTTTGTCTCAGCATCTCAAGTAATAACCTGCCGGTTTGCAAACTCCACACTTTTTATCACCCCCCGGGAGACAATCTCCCTTTCATCGAGCAACTAATGGAAATCATCTCTGTTAATGTCGACTCAGCCGTGTCCCAAATCTTCCTAGGTGACTTCAACCTTCACTGGTCCAACCCCAAGGACCTTGCGGTAACTTGCCTTAAATCATTCTTAAATGATTTAAGACCTGATTCAGCACTGTGATTAACCAACTCATAATAAAGGAGAAACTCTAGTCCTCATTATCTCGAAAGGGCAGACCATCACTCTTGATTCCATTACCCCTTGCGATTGGTCCGACAACCACTGCATCCTCTTTTATATCAACAGAGAGGTGTCGATGGCGAAGGGTCAACCAACAAAATCAAAGATCTGGAAAAGGGACCTCAGATCAATAAACTCAGTTGAACTAGCAGCCCATTGTAAATCTACTCTCTCCTCCCAAGCTGACCTGGGTGAGGTGCAGCTACTCACCGACTCCTACAACTCGACCATCTCCAACATCATGGATGACATTGCACCACTCCAACAAAAAAATGCCTCAACAAAAATATCATAACCGTGGTACAATAACAATTTAAACACGGAACACCGCAACCTCAGGGCAGTTGAACGTTCCTGGAGATCCAAACCCTCCTTGGAACAACTAAAACTCCTTAGAGAGGTTAGGAGTCTCTACAACAAACAAATCAAATGCGCTAAAGCGGACTACTTCAGACACCCAACTTGATCAAGCTTCTAACCGCCCCAAGAAACTTTTCGAATTGGTCAAACAGCAATCAGTGGTAGGTCCAAACCTCTCCGACTCTGGATGCAGCCCACTCTCATGCGACGACCTTGCTGCTTTCTTCATTGAAAAATGAAGACTCATATCCATTGATCTCACTTCTAAGAAGGCTCTCCTGCCATCCTCAGGGTCCGCATCACACCTTGACCTATTAGAAAAATGCGTACCTACTAGCCTGAGAACTAAGAACAACACGTCATGGGGCACCTTTACTCCTTTCAGTGAAAAAGACAACAAGATTCTTCAGAATATCAACCCATCTAACCACTTCAATGACCCGTTGCCCCCCTGCCATTTTCAAAGAAATCAAGAATGTACTCATCCCCACCTGGACAAGAATTGTAAACGCTTCTCTATCACAAGGCACGATCCCCGACTGCCTAAAAGCAGCTCAGGTGTCACCTATACTAAACAAGCATTGGCATAGCCAATAGGTCTCGCTTTTGGGACCTTATAAGTATTTAGTTATGCAGCACAATATCCTTGGTGCAACAACATCAACTGTTGCATTGCTAAACACTTATAAGGTCCCAAAGGCGAGACCTATTGGCTATGCCAATGCTTGTTAAACCTGCTGGGGAGTGTTTTTTGGGAACTACATTAGCCCACATCTGTATAAAGTGAGAAAGAGCACGATGGTGATATAAAAGGCACCCCTTCAGCTTTGACTGCAAAATGTAATTCAATCATTCACTCGCTAACACTTAACAGCAAGGAAAAGCCAAATGTTCAGAGGTTTCATGATAATAGTCTCCAAATTTCCCTGAATTGATGTGGTTTATAAATATTACAAGAAGAGGTGAAACAGTTTCCGCTTTCTGCAAATTTGACGACTCTTGTCAACATCTCATTTGAACTCTGGACACGGGGAGCTGCCGACAGTGGAGTAATGGGAAACCAAGCTCGAAAGCCGCCCTCGGCTCAACACAGATCCATGTTCCCCACACAAGTTGCAGACAAGTATGTAACTCTACAAAGACTCAAATGTTCCACAGAAACTCGCAAGCCTGAGTACCACACATACAAAATCTGATGCGCCACACGCTTAGACCCGTGTTTCACATACATGCAGACACAAGTACCACACAGAAAATTAGACCAATTTTCCACATTTACAGCCAGACTCAGTACCAGATTTGTTAGTGAGCTTCTAAAGCACTGTATTACTACCCCAGGGTATCCTGGCACTGACTTGACACTGAGAGCTGTATGTTACATATGCCTAAATAACATGATGCTCATGCAACCAAATCCACAACCAACATAGAGAATCTAGTATCTCACACACCCTAGCATGATACACATGTGCCAGTCCATGTCAGACAGAATCCATGTTCTGCACACACGTTGAGCCACACACTCAGCCTGATGAACCACACACATACATGGCAATCTCAAATGGCCCTGCAATATACCAACCGTAGCCCAAAAGGTCTGTCACTCAGATCATGGTGTGCTATATATGCAGACCATGTGCCACACAAACACCCATGCAACACAGTAGGCGTAGGCCCATATATCGAACAAACACTATATCAACATACAACACACTCAGCCTGCACATTATACAAATACATAAACACTCACGGCTCTCACACATACATAGATGGACACGAGCCACACATTCACATCCTGTGTCGAAAATATATTGCCCCACGAGTCCTATGTGCAGACCCACATGTCCACAACCAACACACATCTAGCTGCCAAACAGGCAGATCCACATGACTCACGGGCAAACCATGTCCCTGGCAAAGAGCCACGTGTCCCAAGAGCAGACTCGTGTAATGCTACCTGCACAGACTCTCCTGTGGCTGGGGAAACCCGATACATGCTTAACCACGTGCCACAAATATGCCTCTGTGTTTCACACATACAAAATCACGTGATATTTGGAACCACTGATCAAAATGCAATGTTGCACGTACCTGAAAACCTGTGTCCTACGCACACTTAGTTAGGCTCAGCTGTCACATACAATTCACATAAACATGCATCCCTAACCAGGTGTCTCAGAATTGCAGGCAATAAAAAAACTACAACCAGACTTAGGTGTGTCACACAAACACAGAGCCCTTAATGTCAAACACAATGACTAACATCCCAAACTCAGCACCAAGTGTCAAGGGGAGACCCTACTAGCCCAATACACACTCCCCTTCCCCAAATGTACAAATTTATGAGTCCAAAACGCAGACATTGGCCCCTACTAGCACACACCCAAAAGCAGCATGCACAGGCCCAAAAAGTTCATGGGTGTGAACCAACTAGTCCCACG
This sequence comes from Calotriton arnoldi, assembly GCA_963921515.1. Lineage (NCBI taxonomy): Eukaryota > Metazoa > Chordata > Amphibia > Caudata > Salamandridae > Calotriton > Calotriton arnoldi. The sequence goes on along the minus strand of CAWUFW010000013.1, from coordinate 5,278,791 downwards.
TGCAAATACACGCATGTCTTATTGCTCCTCTACACAAATCCTGTGTCAGCGAACTAGACTCGGCACCTACATATACCTATATTAGACATAGTCCAATGTGTCACGTAGAAATCACCATCTCCCACACCTGTTTATTACAAACGGACTCAGAAATGAAAAGCACACTGCGCGAGTCCGTTAAGGCCCTTGTAAAACCAGTGATCCATGCCGGGCACAAGGCTATAGTCACACGTCACTCAAACAACCTACCCACTTAGTTGAGACAGTCACGCAGGTCCAAGTGTCAGACACATTGACCAAAGTAAACCAGTGACCCAAGCCTCACACTCAGACCCAAGTGTCAGGCAAACCACTTGTAAATCACTGACCCCCGTCTCCCACTCATACCATCGAACTACAGCTCTCACAAGAACTCAATTTTCACAAACCCTCGTGCCACACACGAGGACAGTGTATCACATAATACGCAAAACCAGAACACCGCACGCACACACACCCATTTACATTTCATATAAGAAATCGAAGCTTCTTAGTTCTCACATCTTTTGACAGATGAGCTCACAACACTTGCCACATACACACGTCTTGCCTTTTACACAGATCGTATTGCACATATGGGCCCATATTTCAAACACTCACACGCAGACCAATGCTGTGATTTTAAGGGGCAGGTATGAAGCGGTACCTAAATGTATTTAATGTGAAGAGGGCGAGAAACAGCACTTCTCAGAAGGGGTGCAATAATTCTAACGGGAGAGCACCCGCAGTTCTCCGTAGCAAATAAGTACTCTGAGACAGTACAGAGAAAAGAGAGTAGGGAGGAGGGAGGCAGCGTCAGCACAAGTGAAGCGCTGGACAGCAGAGACGTCGGCAGCGTCAGAGAGGAGCGGGGGCGAGCGAGCGCGGCAGCCTGCTGAGCTGACCACACGCTCGTGCACAATGGCCATGTGTTTACAATTATCACGCCCGCGTCTGGGCACGATAATTGGAAACAGATGGCGGCCGTGCGGGTAACCGCACGGAAAAGGCCATTGTGCACGAGCGTGTGGTCAGCTTTTTGAAGCCCCTTACATAAAGTCTCGCAGAGCAGCGCTTGCGCGCTACTCTAGGCTCGACCTAAAAAAACCTAACAGATAAAGCTGACCTCAATAACTTACGCCCTATCTCCAACATCCCCACCCTAGCTAAACTGCTAGAAAAATGCGTACAATCCCAACTTTGTGCTCACATAGAAAACTTCCAACTCCTAGATCAGCATCAATCTGGCTTTCGGAAGGGGCACAGTACCGAGTCGGCTCTCATTCACGTTATGGATGATATCTTTAAAATGCTTGACCAAAATGAGTCATGTCTCCTAATCCGCCTTGACCTTTCCTCCGCATTCGACACAGTTAATCATGACAACCTCCTATCCATTCTGAAGAATAGGATGGGTTTCTCTGGTCGGGTGCTACAATGGTTCTCGTCCTTCCTCCACCACAGATCACAAAGAGTCAAGGCAAACCACTCCCTCTCCCAGGCCTCTCCAGTACTCATGGGTGTCCCCCCAAGAATCAGCCCCATCTCCTATCCTCTTCAACCTTTTCTTGGAACCATTAGCTTATTCTCTAAATTCCATGAACATTCTTTTCCATATGTATGCGGACGATACGCAACTTTATCTGAAAATCTCATCTCCAGGTGACATCTCACTTAACTCTACCCTTATGTCTACGCAAAATTGGTTAACTGAGAACCATCTCCTGCTCAACACCTCCAAAACTGAATTCCTTCTCATCTCGCCTCCAAACCACGTCCCCAAACTAGACCTTTGGCTAAATCACCTCACTGCTTTCAACTGCACCCCTCATCATAGACTCTGCCAAATCCCTCGGAATCACCCTGGACAAACACCTGAATAAGAAAAATCACATCAGCAATGTGTGTAAGGGAGCTAATCACTTGATGAGGACACTTAGAAACATCAAACCATTCCTCCCACAATCCGATTTCAAGCAGGTGGTCCAAGCGCTCGTCTTGCCGAGGCTTGACTACGGCAGCGCTACTCTGTGGCCTTCCCAAATACACCCTGGCTCCACTAGGGGCATCACTCAACGCTGCGGCTAGATTGGTGTCGGGTACCAAACGAAATGAGCACATCCCCAGTCCTAAAATCTCTTAAATGGTTGCCCTACGAAACTAGAATTCAGTTAAAGATTGCCGTTCTGGTGCACAAAGCTCTGCATCTCAATACTCCCAGATACCTAGCGCAAAAGCTTGAATTATCATGTGGTGGTAGAGCCTCAAGAAGCGCTAACACTTTCCTCCTGAAACCACTCATCCTTAGCAAAAAGAGAACTTGTCACTGAGCCGTCTCCGGCGCTGCCCCAAAGATATGGAACTCTCTTCCACCGGAAATTCACAGAATCTCAACGGCTGCTTTCAAACTGGAAGCCAAAAGATTCCCAATGAATACATTTTTACCATAATTTGGGCTAGGTTTCTCCTGCTCGAAGCTAGTGATCCTACATTCATTGTACAAACATTTGATGCTGTTCTTCCTTACCGCATAGTGTGCTTTCCTGCGTAGCCTGCTATATACCCGTTTATTGTATTACTCATCCTGTCTTATTTGCCTTGTAATTATGTGATTATTCCCTTTTTTTTTTGTATTCTTACTCAGTCATTGCTTTTATGTCCTTCCTTCCATCATTTTTGTTAAGCGCTCCGATATCCTTTGGGATCTTGTTCGCGCTATATAAAACTTTATGAATAAATATAACGGCAAACTGAATGTTACTTTTTTTTTTTGGAAGAGTTGAACTATAAATAGCAGTTTGATTTGCCTATCTAGCGATGGAAAGGCTTTTGTTCAGAGACGTGTCCAAAATAGCTCCCAGAAAGGTAATGGTTTTGGATGGTTCTATGTTTGATTTCTCCTTGTTTAAGGTAAGGCCTAGACTTTCAAACAGACTTGGGCAAGCTGCCGTGGACGCCTGGTCTGCCGAAATGGATGGTGCTTTTATCAGCCAATCGTCCAAGTAAGAAAACACCTTGTGATGTCGCCTTGTGAGGAAAGCTGCCACCGGGACCAGACACTTTGTAAATATCCTTGGCGCCAATCTCAGGCCGAATGGCAGGGCCTTGAACTGGTAGGGACTCCTGGTTGCAGTGAAGCGAAGATACTTCTTGGGCGATGGATGAATGGGAACATGGAAGTAAGCGTCCTGTAGGTTAAGAGAGGCAATGAAACTCCTGAATTTAGAAGCAGTATGTCTTGCAAGGAGACCATACAGAAGGGCTGATTCTTGAGGTAGGTGTTGAAAGTCCTCAAGTCTAGGATAGGTCGCCACTTTCTCAAAGCATTCCGTACCAAAAAGAAACAGGAGTAGAACCCTTTCCCACTCTGGGATGCCGGAACTGGTCCTATTGCTTCTTTTTGGAGCATCAATCGGGTTTCTAGGCGCAGGAGGTGGAGATGCCTCGTTGCTTGTAAGGGAGGTGGAGTGGATGGTGGTATTTGAATAAACTCGAACGTATGGCCAAACTGAATAATGTTGAGCACCCACTGATCCGCGGTTATATTTTACCAGTTCTGGATATATAAAGAGATCCTCCCCTCATGGGCGCATGAGCGTGAGAATGAAAAAGAGCCGGAGCCTAAAAGTGGTCACTGGCGACGTGAGGAATCATCCCCTACCCACACCCGCCCCCCCATTCACTCCCCCATTCCTTTCCTCACCCCCCCACCACCCCACTATCCTCTGAGGCCTTGAACTTCTTTTCCAATCTAGGAAGAACAAGAATCACTGTGGCTGGGGTTTTCATGACCTTAAGGCCCTCCCCCAATATGTATCCTACAATGGAAATGGCTCGCACTGACTTCTTAAAGAGTCATCAAGAAAACACTCCATCTGGGGAGTTGGCATTGGAAAATCGAATCTTTTGGATGCTCTTTCCAGGAAATTATGAAAACCACCGATGTCCTAAGGTGGAGAATCTATAGGAACTGGTGAGGGTGAAGACTGAGTGGGAATAATATAGTCGCCCCTTTCTCTGTGTGGATCTGGAAGCTTCCTTTCTTCCTGGTCGTCATCAGAGGTGACAGTGTGCTGGTCAGGAGGCGGTGTTGATGGTGGAGCAGTGTCTGTGCGTAACATCGCCCCTAATTGTGGGGTGGAAGGAACTGAATGTTGTTTAGGAGGCAACACAGCACTTTCCGGAACAGCAAAAGGTGATGGAAATCTTTTCTTGTAGTCCGAAAGCATGGACCCCAGATCAGAATGCAACGAGGATGGCATACAAACCATCTCCTCCCGATACTGTTGGTGGTAGTCCTGAGGAGGCACGCAATAGTGCTCCTCCTCATAGCCCTCCTCGAAGTTATCTTCCTGGCATTTTACATGCAACTCTGATGGACTGTGGGCCTAACCAAAGGGGCCATCATCTTCTTCAGAGTCCTCTTCTTCCACGAAATGTGAAGTCGTCGTCGTAATATAAGCCGACAAGGGTGTCGGCGGTACAATAACCGGCGATGCTGGCAGTCTTCAACGACGATCCCATTGTCGATGCCGTCGTCGGAGGTAAAGACGATGACTGCTCCTTGACTGCAGATACCTGGGAAGCATCACTTTGCATCAACGAGGATTATGGTCTCTTCGTCAACGACAATGATTTCGTCAACGACAATGATTTCGTCAACTGTTTCTCCTCAGGGGGAACAGAAGGCCTTTTGTAGGCTTTCCTGCCCAAAGGAGGTTTTGAAGGCGGCCCAGAACTTGCCTTTTTAACCCTGCTGTCCCGTGTAAGATTTTCCTTTCATTTACCTCGGTGAGGAGATTTTGTAGGACTATGCCTGTAAGACCCATGGGTGGTCTTTTTTTAGGCTTTACGAGGGCGCTCACCAGATGAATGAGGTTCAGATCTTTCCCTCTTGTGAGACCTTCTGGAAGACTAGGAAGAAGAGGCCTCATCACTAGATATAGGCTCTTTTCTGGTCTTCAGTTTTTGAAGCCAAATGAGAAGGCGCCCCTCCCGATCCCTCAGCATATCGGTGGAGAAGGTACGACATACCTTACAATCCTTCGCCTTGTGGTCAGGGTCCAGGCAATAGACCGTCCTTGTAAGGGTCATCAACATGCAGTATTTTCTTAGAGCAGGTGGCACAGGCTCTGAAAAGAACCACCTTCTTGTCCGACATCAGGATTGTAGATCAAGCAAGCCAAATAAGTAGAATTCTGAAGAAAAGGTTAGAAAAACTGTGCAAGAGAGTAGATAAGGAAAAAACTGAGCAGAGCTCAGTGGATACTCCTTAGCACAATGTGCGATAGAAAATCTGAAGGTCTGAGGTTCTCTCAGGAGTGTTCTAGAAAAAAGATGGGCATGTTACAAAACTGGAGTGGGCCTAAGCCTGTTTTTCTAGTTTACGCTAACTTTGTATTGCTGTTTTGATATACCAGGGACTCCCATCTCGACGACGGGAAATGAGTCAAGCATGTGAATCTATGAAATTTCCAATACTGGAGTAAATAAATCTAGTGCTTTTTAAGGCTGGTGTCCGATGCTCAGTGCACTCATTACAACATTGCTTTATAAACAATAACACGGAGCCTCCCGCATTGGTGAAATCCCGCATTCCTCCCGTACACAGTATCACACGACTCCCTCCTCTCTTCCCTCCTACCCAGTCTTTTTTGTTATCACATCAGGACACTCGTGAAAGGTATACACCTGGCAGTTCCATTTGCTTCACTTCATCCAGCCCTATTTTCTGCCTATGACCCAGTGCCAAATGCTACTATTACGTCCTGAGTACAGGACTTATGCCTGTTATTTCATGTACTTAACGTCAATTGTATTTAATCACATGGATGTACACATCATTCAACTGTTGGGTGTCGGATGTTGAATCTTCTCTTCTCCTTCATTTCCTCTGTATCGCTTTTCATTTTTAAAAAACAAAAAGTTTCTTGAGCAAAAAATAACAAAAAAAAGTCACAAGCAAATAAACTATTTTTTAATGAGGGCAAACGTACTGTCAAGGAAAAGACGAAGCCCTGTTACTGTGGTAAAACAAGGTGTAAGTAGACCTTGAAGTACAGATGTATTCGCAGATTTTTCTGTCAAGGCGGAAAGAATTAATATAATTTATCAAGCTCTTAAGTAGTTTTCGAAGTCACAAGAGCCTATGCAAGATGGCTACCCCTAATTGTTTAACCCCTTCCATGCTTATGACGAGCTGGACTCGTCATGGCACACAGTGGTCGTGTGCTCATGACGAGTCCAGCTCGTCGTAAGACCCACCCACGGGGAAGCGCTGGCGCCCCCCGTGGGAATCCGATAGTTGTTTTTTTTGGGGGGGGGGGCTTCCCCTGCCTCCCCCCACCCCTCCCCCCGCCCAATGACGTCAGCGCGCCTCGCGCGCTGACGTCATTGGGGGTTTCCCTTTCTTCCCCGACGCGCTGGAAGCCATTTGCTTCCAGCGCGTCGGGGAATTAAGGTGAGTTTTGGCTCCGGGGAGGGGGGGGAGGGGGTTTGAAACAAAAGAGGCATCGAGGGAAAGGAAAGGGTTTTCCTTTCCCCCCCCCCGATGCCTCTTTTGTGCATTCCTGCTGCACGATCATGCGATCGTGCAGCAGGAATGCCCACTAGACACCAGGGAATTGTTTTTTTTTTTTAATTAAAATGAATACTGTTTTGGGCAAGGGTCGCTCCCCTTTTGGGGGCCATATGTTTTTGGTGCTCTGCCCCCCTGGGGGGGGGGGGGGGGGGGCAGTTTTTCGTATTGTAGTCCACTAGACCACCAGGGAGAAACGGTGGGGAGTGGCCCCTTGGGCAAGGGTCACTCCCCTTTGGGGGCATTGTTGGTGGCAGATCGGAAAATAATAGTGCCCACTATTTTATTTATTTTATTTAATGTGTTTTTATATAGCGCGGGCTTTACCCGAAGGTGTCAGAGCGCTTCACAATAGGACAGTAACATTACATCAGGAGAAGGTTACAAGTGACCATAATACAAAAGCAAGCGTTACATTACATGAGGAAAAAGTGACAATTGTGCAAATAACAAAACAAGATACAAAAAGAGGTATGCGTTACAAGAGGAAAAAGTGTCAGGTGTGCATGATACATGATACAAAATACAAATAGAGGTATAATACTGCAATAAGTAGCAGTCACTCAGAACATACTGGGAAGGCACTTCTATAGGCATGGAGTACAGAAATTCCTATAGTGGAATTACTTCCTTGAGGGAGTAGAGAGGGCGTGAATTAAACAGGAGACTTAAAATGAAGGGTACACAAATCCAACACAGCACGCAAGGGTGAGGAATGTACAGGAAAAAGTACAAATTTACAATGAAGAGCGAACTTCCTAGAGGGGGCTGAGAGTGAAAGTATTAGTTCTGGAAGTTTGGAAGAGAAGAGATTTGAGGTCAGCTTTGAAGATCCGGGTAGAGGAGGTGGCACGGAGCAATGGGGGAAGAGAGTTCCAGATTCTCACCGCATTGCCTGAGAAGGATTGCGCCATCGATCTTTCCCTTTTGAAGACGGGGGGTGGGAGCTCAAGCAGAAGCTTTTCCGCATTGCGAGAAGGGCGAGAGCCATCGGACAATTTCAATTTATTCGCCAGGTAACGAGGGGAGGACGTGTATAAGGCTTTGTGTGTGATGCAGGCAGTTTTGTAAATAGATCTTGCCTCGATCGGAAGCCATCGAAGAGAGGACAGGATAGGAGTGACGTGGTCGCTTCGTTTAGACCCTGAAATGAAGCGAGCTGCTGAATGGAGGATGGATTTGAGAGGGGAGAGGTGGGATTTGGGTAGGCCCGTCAGAAGAGAATTGCAATAATCCAGTCTTGAGAGAACCAGAGATTGTACCAAGGTTTTTAACTCTTTCTCCGGGAAGAACCGACGGATCCCCCATAGAAGGCGCAGCTGGTAACGTGCGTTCTTAGCAATAGAGTTGATGTGGGAGATTAGGTTGAGTCTTTTGTCAAGAATGACACCTAGAGATTTAGCGCGGTCGACAATGATGGGTTTGTTGTTGAGTAGGTTCAGCTGATCCATCCAAGATTGAACAGGAGGAGGTGAGAGAGGTAGAGAGGAGGAGGAATTCAGTTTTGGCGGGATTCAGAATGAGTTGGTGAGCTAACAGCCAGTTGTGAATAGAGTTGAGAGTAGAGTTGAGTAGTGAGAGATTGTGTGCGGAAGATAATGGTATCTTCCCACTAGTCCACCAGGCATTTATTTGTGGAGAGTGACCCCTTGGGCAAGGGTCACTCTCCTTTGGGGGCAATATTTGTGGCTGTGTCTGCCCCCCAGGAGGGCAGATCGCCATGTTTTTTTTTAAATTGGGCCCACTAGACCACCAGGGATTTGTTTGAGGGAGTGGCCCCTTGGGCAAGGGTCGCTCCCCTATGGGGAGCATTAATTTGGCCGTTTCTGCCCCCTGGGTGGGCAGATCGGCTGATTTTTTTTTTTGTATGGCCACTAGGCCACCAGGGATTTTTTTGTGGGGAGTAGCCCCTTGGGCAAGGGTCGGTCCCCCTTGGGGGCATGGTTTGTGGCTGTCTGCCCCCATGGGGGGGGGGCAGATGTCGCCATTTTTTTTAATATTTGGCCCACTAGGCCACCAGGGATTTTTTGGGGAGTGGCCCCTTGGGCGAGGGTTGCTCCCCTTTGGGGAGCATTAATTTGGCCGTTTCTGCCATCCTGAGGGGCAGATCGGCTGATTTGTTTTTTTGTAGGTCCACAAGGCCACCAGGGGTTTTTTTATGTTGGGGAGCGGCCCCTTGGGAAGGGTCGCTCCCCTTTATGGGAGTATGATTGTGGCCATTTCTGCCCTCTTTGGGTGGCAGAATAGCAGTAGGTTTTTAGGCCCATCTGCCCCCAAGGAGGGCAGAAGCCACTAGACACCAGGTTTTTTTTAATTTTTGTGTTGGGGAGTGGCCAAAAGGGCACGGGTTGCTCCCCTTTTACGGGGGTGAATATTTTATTTATACTCTTTGGCCCACCTACCCCTTAGCTTGGATGGTGGATTGTGTGTGGACTGGTGCATTATTTGCATATGTGATTGTAATGGTTTTTTTCTCCTTTTTATTCTAGTGTAAAGCTTTTGATTCCTGTTTGCGGTTTCGGCAGTGGTTGTTCTGCAGTTTTGCGTAATTGCATTTATTTGGTAAGAAAAATATTTTTGTTGTGTGTACTCCAAATGAGTATTATTGTCATGCATGAATGAATTTTTTTGTAAGTGGTGTCATAATGGCAGCATATTTGATTGTGTTCAGAGCATGAAATTCTTTGCAATGTTTTGCATGGTCTTATGTGTAATTTTTTTTTTCTTCTTTTTTAGTGCGATATTGTTGATCCTTACTGTGTGTGCAGAGTAGGTGGTGGTGAGTCTAGCTGCTTCTGTCACGTGAGTGGTATAGTGTTGGAGTATATAGGTCTTTGTGATAAAGCTACATTTTGTTTATTTCTTTTTTTTTTTTTACAAAGGGTTTGTTGTTGTTGACTTGTTTGACAAGTAACCTTTATTAGTAAGCATTATGGCTAGCCGTAGAATGACTGCTCAGCAGGTGGTTGGTTTGCTTCTTGAATCTTCCTCTGAGCAGGATTATGAGACTGACAGCGTCTGAGGGAGAGGAGGGAGGGGAAGATTCAGGCAGTGAGTTTTCTCTCCACATGGAATCATCGGATGATGAAGGTACTCTCGGTGCAGATGAAGTGCCTGTTTTAGAGGAGGATACTACTGTGCCGATGGTGCAAGAGGCATCTGGATTGCAGCCTGGGGCTGCTAGGCTTCCTACTGGAAGTGCTGGACTCTGGGTTGATACAAACATGGTGCAGCCGGTGTTGCCTGCCTTTAGTGGTTATGCAGGGTGTAGAGTGGATTGTGAACATTATTTGCCTATTCAGTATTTTCAGTTGTTTATGGATGATGTATTTTTGGGTGAGATTGTTGAGCAGACTAATTTGTATGCTGAACAGTTTTTGAGGGACAACAGTGCCAGACTTAGGCCCCATTCTAGAGCTACCCGGTGGAGTCCCACAAATCTGGAAGAGATGAAGTTTTTGGGTTTGACTTTTTTGATGGGTTTGATAAGGAAGCCGTCCATGGGTTCATATTGGTCTACCAGTCCCTTGATGGCAACGGCCATATTTCCTGCAGTTATGACTCGTGATCGGTATTTACTTTTGCTTCGGATGCTGCATTTTGTTGATAATGGTTTGGCGTTGCCACGAGATCACCCTGAATGTGACCGTCTTTTTAAGATTCGGCCTGTCCTTGATCACTTTGTAGATCGATTTTCAGAGATCTATACTCCAGGGAAAGAAATATCTATTGATGAGTCTTTGGTCCTGTTCAAGGGCCGTTTGGTTTTTAGGCAGTACATTCCTAGCAAGAGGGCACGCTATGGAATTAAGCTGTATATGTTGTCTGAGAGTAGGACAGGATATGTTTTTAATTTGCGTGTGTACACTGGTAGGGATTCCACTATTGACCCCCTGGTTGTCCGTCCACTTTTGGAGTTTCAGAGAAAATTGTGTGGGATCTTGCTAGAGGACTGTTTAACAGAGGCCACCATTTGTACCTTGATAACTTCTACACTGCTGTGCAATTGTTTAAGGAATTGTTCAAAGTGGACACTTTTGCTTGTGGCACAATCCGCTCTAACCGTAAAGGTTATCCAAAAGAGCTTGTTTTCAAAAAACTTCAGAGGGGACAGTGCAGTTCCTTGCGTAGTGATGAACTACTAGCTGTGAAATTTGTGGACAGGAGGGATGTGTACATGCTGACTACCATCCATGATGAGGGTACTTCACCTGTGGCTGTTTGGGGTCAGATTGCTGAAGTGCGCAAACCTGTGTGCATTTTAGACTACAATAAGCACATGGGTGGTGTTGATCGAGTAGATCAGAGGTTGGAACCTTACACTGCTATTCGTAAGGCTTACATTTGGTATAAGAAGTTGGCCATCCATCTCTTCAATTTAGCAACTTTCAATGCTTTTGTTGTGTTCAAGGAGTGTTCTCCTGCGTCAAAGTTGACTTTTGTTCAGTTTCAGCAGTCTGTCATAGGCAGCCTTGTTGTTGTGGAACAGGCAAGTGTACCTAGAGTTGGAGTGGTGGAGGATGTGGCTCGATTGAAAGATCGCCACTTTCCTGATCACATTCCTCCTACACCCTCAAAAGACTTTCCCACTAGGAGATGTAGAGTCTGTTGGCGAAGAGGTACGCGGAAGGAGACTCGTATGTACTGCCCTGAGTGTCCTAACCCTGGGCTGTGTGCGCCTGCTTGTTATAGAGCGTACCACAAGCAAAAGAATTATTGGGAGCAACCATGAGTGGTAAAGTGAACTGCCTGGTTTGTAATGTTTAAGAATAGTTGTTCTGTTTCAAGGTTGGCATTAGTGCAATGTATTTAGTTTCTGATTTTGTGTTAGTAGATTAGTATCTATTTGCAATATGTTTGTGCTTTCTTTTTTGTATAAAAAAATCCTAAATGTGATGGTGGTGTGTGTAGGCTGGTGGTGTGCGTGGAGTGGCGCTTGGCTGGCCGTGTGCGTGGAGTGGCGCTTGGCTGGCCGTGTGCGTGGAGTGGCGCTTGGCTGGCCGTGTGCGTGGAGTGGCGCTTGGCTGGCCGTGTGCGTGGAGTGGCGCTTGGCTGGCAGTGTGCGTGGAGTGGCGCTTGGCTGGCAGTGTGCGTGGAGTGGCGCTTGGCTGGCAGTGTGCGTGGAATGGCGCTTGGCTGGCCGTGTGCGTGGAGTGGCGCTCGGCTGGCCGGGTGTGTGGAGTGGCGCTCGGCTGGCCGGGTGTGTGGAGTGGCGCTTGGCTGGCCGTGCGCGTGGAGTGGCGCTTGGCTGGCAGTGTGCGTGGAATGGCGCTCGGCTGGCGGTGTGCGTGGAATGGCGCTCGGCTGGCAGGGTGTGAGTAGTGACTTGCTGCTGGTCACTACACACACTGCTAGCCAAACGACACTCCACGCAATCCATCAGCTTGTGTGGTTGCTGTGTTAGGAATGTGGGCGTGTGAAAGTGATGGGCTCTTGAATGGCGCTGTCTGCTGGTGTGAGTGTTGTAATGTGATGGGCCCGCTGCTGGTGGTGTGAATGGTTTTGTATGTGTCACACGTATAAAAGGTGTATGAATGGCCTGTAAAGAGGTTGGTGCCTTGTCGTGGCTTTACAGCTCACGAGCTGTGAGTCAATGGTTCAGTTTCTCGTCCTTTCAATTATTAAGAGTGCATTTCATTTTTGTGAAATCACTTGTTAATAAAATTGTATATACTGAACCATCACTCACCCTCGTGCCAAATCCAACCAGTATGTGTGTGTGCTTGAGGAATAGATGGCTGTGCAGTAATCTTTGTCTTTTTAGTCTGTCTGCCAAGGTGTACATTCCGTCTAAGAATAACCTATCAACTGTAGATATTGTCGTAAACGAAACACCCATGGGAGTACATGGTGATATCTCTCTTGTGGATCCCAACAAGTTATGTTACCCACAATGTCCTGCAAACCTCAAAATGTCTGTCACATTTTCCTTGCAATATTGTGCCAAAATTTTCACGCTGCAGAAATAAACATCTCCAAACGACCTGGTTTTGCAAGGGGGGGGGGGGGGTCACCTGGGTTTTTGGCCCGGGGCTCTGCGGCCACCTAGGGAAACCTACCAAACCCACACATTTCTGAAAAGTAGACACCCGGGGGATTCCAGGGAAGTATGGCTTGCGTGGATCCCCCAACGTTTTCTTACCCAGAATCCCCTGCAAACCTGACATTTTGCTGAAAAAAAATCACTTTTTTCACACATTTTTGTGTGGTAAAGTTGTGGCATCACGGGGCTGACACAAATTTCCTACCACCCAGCGTCCCCCCAGGTCTCGCGATAAAAATGGTGCCTCACTCGGGTGGGAGGCCCAAGTACCCGCGACAGGCAAGGGCCCACAACGTATTGAGGCGGCCTCAAAATGGCCTTTCACAAAACGACCTGGTTTTGCAAGGGGGGTCCCATGACGTTTTGGCCTGGGGCTCAGCGGCCACCTAGGAAAACCTACCAAACCCACACATTTCTGAAAAGTAGACACCCGGGGGATTCCAGGGAGGTATGGCTTGCGTGGATCCCCCAACGTTTTCTTACCCAGAATCCCCTGCAAACCTGATATTTTGCTGAAAAAACCCACTTTTTTTTCCACATTTTTGTGTGGTAAAGTTGTGGCATCACCGGGCTGACACAAATTTCCTACCACCCAGCGTTCCCCCAGGTCTCCCGATAAAAATGGTGCCTCACTCGGGTGGGAGGCCCAAGTACCCGCAACAGGCAAGGGCCCACAACGTATTGAGGCGACATTAAAATTGCCTATTACAAAATGTTGTGGGCCCTTGCCTGTCGCGGGTACTTGGGCCTCCCACCCGAGTGAGGCACCATTTTTAATCGGCACTGTTTTTTTCAACTAATTTTCAATTTTTCCTTCATTTAACTGTTAGTTTCTATAAGGAAATCTTTAAGGATCTACACAAATGACCCCTTGCTGAATTCAGAATTTTGTCTACTTTTCAGAAATGTATGGCTTTCCAGGATCCATTATTGGTTTCATACCCATTTCTACCATTAACTGGAAGGAGGTTGAAAGCACAAAAAAATAGCAAAAATAGGCTATGTCCCAGAAAAATGCCAAAACTGTAAAAAAAAGTTGGTTTTCTGACAAAAGTCTGCTTGTCCCTGAAAGCTGGGAAGATGGTGATTTCAGCACCACAACCCCTTTTGTAATGCCATTTGCAGGGAAAAAACAAGACGCTTTCATTTGTAGCCCTTTTTTCGCATTTTTCCCCCAAAAAATATTTTTGCTGTATTTTGGCTAATTTCTGGGTCCCCTCCAGGGGAATCCACAAACCCTGGGTACCTTTACAATCCCCATGATGTTAGAAAAAAGGACGCAAATTTGGCGTGGATACCTTATGTGGTCAAAAAGTTACAGGGGCCTAAGCGCGCACTACCCCAAATAGCCCAAAAAAGGCTTAGCACAGGGGGGGGGGGGGGGAGGCTAGCAGCGAAGGGGTTAATGATTACAAGCGCTTTTGTTCAATGATGGAAAGATTCTGAGCAGTTGTTGCCAGTGTGAGTCTACGGAGGCTTCCAAGCAGGGCAATCCCAGAGCCGCGAAACTCAGCGTCAATGAACTGAAAAGCTTATTCAGTTCACCAACAGGGCCTCCCCACTGCAAGACAAATCAGCCCAGAAACTGCTTCCAAAAAACGGTATTTTTTTATTCTACCACTGCTGCGGAAAAGATGTTCTAGCATTCACCAGCCTTTTTGCGATTACGTCCTGAAGCCCTCAGTGTCACCCTCAAAAATCAAACATAATGCACAAGTCATTTTTCTTCCAAACACCACCTTCCTACCGAGAACTTAGACAGTGAATATCCGTTCTTCTCTGCTGCACACACTGCGCACATATGCAAGTGCTTACATCTCTAGTCAACGGCATTCGAGATGCTGCCCCTGGTCTCTCAAATATTTAACTTTTTGCAGATTTTATGGGGAACTTTGACAGAGACGTTATTTTGGTGGTCTAAGATCAGGCTCTCACCTTTTTAAACCTTCCCTGTTTTTAGCTGCCATAAGCCCAATGGTGTAGATTTCAAGACATTACTCCATTAGGACAGGTTTAGGAAGCAGTCAGAGCGCCGGTAATAGGATATTTAATAGAATTAAAATGAACCGGACAGCCTTGATCCACAGCACCCAGAAGGTGAATGAGGGAGGCTTAAAAACTTAATCAGATTTCAAACAGAAAATTAAGCCCTACGTTTCAGAAGCGAAACAGGGCCTTACCCAGCTAATCACAGCCACAAAATATGGAATTAAAGGGGAAATGTTGCAAGCTTGCCACAGAAACCACGTGTATGCCCGTTACTCAAACCAATTAGATGGGGTGAGGAAAGTTACCTTCTTTGCGCATCCCTACACGAAAGCATTTCTTCAGCCGGCAGTACTGGCACTGATTGCGATGGTGCTGATCAATCTGGCAGTCACGGTTGGACCTAAAAGGAAAGCATGAAAACAAATAACTAGAGCAGATCCTTATGTCCACAGAAAAACAGCATTGCAAAAATGTTCTTATCACTAAGTATCTTAGCTTGTCATCGGAAAGGCAAAGAACAGATACACAAAATCAGCCAAAGAAGGGACAAATACCCATCAATTATCAACCAAAGGTTTCCGCAAAGGGTTTGGACAGATTTTTGCATTTTAGGGGATTAAAAAGACATGCCCAGAACTACATACGAGTTTCTATTTGAATTGAAGATTTCCATGCATACACTTCCTGTCTTATACTTGCTCAATACTCAAAAATTCCTTCACGTATACTTCCAGAAAATAACCGGAGTAGGGAAATGGGGCGGGGGCACACCAAATTTCAACTTTCTTAGTATTAACGATTAGGCACTAACTTGGTGTGGGAAACCACTGGAAAGTTTTATGTACAACAACAAGAAAAACAAGTTACCTTCGGTAATGCCTTATTTGGTAGAGACTAAGATTGCTTACCTTTTGAATTTCCCCCAGGAGTCAGACTGGATACGGAAAAATTTGAGAGCAGTACCCCTGTGCGCCAGTAGGTGGCATCTATCAGCTCTGCGTTAGTCTTCGACGGCAACGGAAAGTGTATCGAAGTACATATATAGGTGCCACCCTAGCATGCAAAAGTCATTTTTTTTTTTTTTACGACTTTCCACACCAGAAGTGTGGAGCCATGAAGAACACTTACCACTGGAGTGGAAAACTAGGGCCCTGAAAGGGTTCAGCCCTGTCCCTAGGAAATCATTCGCAGAACGGGGAGGATGGGTGGGTCAGTAAGGAATCTGTGGCTAGATATAGTCTACCAGATAAAGCATTACCGAAGTGGAGTAACTTGTCAATCTGATGGAGAATTCTAGCCGCAGATTACTTACCTTTGAATAGATACCCAAGCAATACCATCCCCAGTGGTGGGTGTTCTGACAAATTTAATACAAGAAGTCCTGCAGGACTTAACAGAATAAGTGCCCATTCCTACAGACCTCCCTGTCCAGACAGTAATGTTAGGTGAACTTGTGCAAGGAAGCCCATGTTGCAGCTTTAGCTCTGGTGGAATGAGCCCACAAACCTTCAGGAGGCTGCTTCTTGGCCAGTGCGTAGCAGATTTTGATGCAGAGTATGACCCATGTGGAGATGATCCGCTTCTGCACTGCCTGACCTTTCTTTACACCAACATACCACACAAAGAGGTTGTCATCCACCCGGAACTCTCGTGTGCGGTCAAGGTAAATGCGGTTGCTCTTTTTGGGTCCAGACTGTGGAATCGCTCCTATTCATTAGAAGGATGTGGAGGAACATAACATGAAGGCATGGTGATAGATTGGCCTACATGAAAAGGGATGACCACTTTTGGTAGAAAGGAGGGCCTTGTGCAAAGCACCACTTTGTCAGGATAGACTGAGCGGTAAGGCGGCTTAGATAAGGCCTGCACCTCACTTAGTCTGCAAACAGATGTAATTGCCACAAGGAAGGCTGTTTTCAAGGTGAGAAGCCTGAGGGGACAATTGTGTAGAGGCTCGAAGGGAGCACACATCAAAATGTTCAAAACCAAATTAAGGTCACATTGAGGCATAATGTATGGTGAAGGAGGTAAGAGATGAGTAAGACCCTTGAGGAACCAATGTACAATAGGGGACTTGAATAATGAGGGCTGATCAGGCAACTGCAAGGCGGCAGAAATGGCAAATGCATAGCCCTCAATAGTGCCGAGAGCCCTGCTGGGCAAGAGAAAGAATGAAAAGCAGAACTTCAGAAAGAGGCAGAAAGGGGATGACCTGATTTTTTTACACACCATGCCACAATTCTTTTCCAAAGGCAGGCATACACCGCCATGGTGGCGGGACGCCAAGATGACATTACAGACTTCGGGAGGAAGGTCAAAGCCTGTCAACTGTCCCCGCTCAATCTACACGCAAGAAGGCAGACAGTGGACAGGTTTGGGTGGAGAACCCTCCCCTGCTGCTGTGAAAGACGGTCTTCCCGAAGCAGCAGCCTGACTAGAAGATCGATGGCCATGCTCAGTAACTCAGGATACCAGACTCTCCGCACCCAGTCCAGTGCCACAAGGATAACTTGGGCTCAGTCGTTCTTGAGAACTCTGGGTAAGAGTGGTATGGGCAGAAAGGAGTACAGGAGGACTGAGCTGCACTCAAGACTAAAAGCATCTCCGAGCGAGTGCCGCCTTGGAAAGTACAGCACACAAAATTATTGGCATTGCACATTCTCTGCGAAGGTAAAAAGATTTAACCAAGGCTCTCCTCAATGCTGAAAGAGACCATGCGTCACCTCCGGGTAGAAATGCCATTCATAATCCGCTCTAGCATTCAGAGAACCCACCAGCTGCTGAACCACCAGGAATATGCCCTGTAGCTCAAGCCATGTCCAGAGATAGAGAGCCTCCTGACAAAGGGTACATGACCCCACCCTGTTTGCTGCAGTACTACATGACGGTAGTGTTGTCTGAACACTTGTACCAGCCGTCCCCTGATGGAGGGCAGAAAAGCTTTCAATGCCAGTAGGATCACACAGAAATCTGGAGACTGGATTCCCCCGGCGACCAGAGTCCTCTGAGCTCCACTTCTCCCAGATGGCATCCCCATCCTAGGAGTGACGCATCTGTCACTACAGTGAGATCTGGTTGGGGAAGGGAGAGGGGTCTGCCTCTGACCCAGCAGCGGTTCGTTACCCACCACTGCAGACCGTTCGCAGTTCCCTCCGAGAACTGAACCAAGTTGGAGAGATTCCCCTGATGCTGCGCCCACTGGAACTTAAAGTCCCACTGCTGTCACTAGCAGGGTGCAGGAGGCCAAGAGGCCCAGAAGCCTCAGTCACTCACCAAAACCAAGGATAGAGGCTGAAATATCAGTATCATTGCCTGAATATCCTGGACTCGCCATTATGGAGGATAAGCCTGAAACTGCACTGAAAGGGAGCATCTGAGAGGGAGTCAAGTGTGACTTCGGCATGTTGATAGTAAACCCAAGCGAGTGCAGAAGGTTTGCCGTAGTTTGGAGGTGGAAGACGACAGACTGGGGCCAGCCAGCCTTCAGCAGCAAGTCAGTCATCGAGGTAGGGGGAAGACTGGCACCTCTGACCTCCGAAGATTAGCTGCAACCACCGACATCACCTTGGTGAACACACAAAGGACGCTGGTAAGGCCTAAAGGAAGCACGGTGAACTGAAAGTGCTCACAGCCTACTGTAAACCACAGATTGAGCACAGTGGGCGGGCAGGATGGCAATATGAAAAAAAGTGTCCTGCAAGACCAACGCTTCCATCCAGTCTCCTGGGTTTAGCAGACAAGACCTGAGCTAGAGTGAGCATCTTGAACTTTCTTTTTGAGGAAGAGAATGCGAGTTCAGAGACTGAGGATAGGGCGAAGGCCCTTGTCCTTTTGGGGAACCAGAAAGTAGCAGGAACAACCACAGCCTTCTTCTGGTACAGGAACCCTCTCTACTGCTCACTTGGCTAAGAGCTGAGACCTCCTCACGGAGAAGGGACATCAGCCGATCAGGAGATGGTGGCATGGTGGGGGAGAGGTTGTCTTGGAGGGGAGGAAGTAGCCCCATCCGACAACAATCTGCAAAACCCACTCTTCGATGTTATGGACTGCAAGTGGCAGGTGATGGAGAATCCTGACAAGTGGGTGCCCATGGTGGTAAAGGGGTAGACTAGGAGGGTTTGGAGGACACTGCAGTGGGGGTGGGGCTGGCAGACAGGCCAGACCGCTAGCCACATGACCTGCAAGGTTTGTGGGTACTGCTCCCTCAGCCACGCAGAGGTTGGGGAGCCTGCAGAGCACAGTTGCTGGGTGGGAATTGGCACAGCTGGAAGCCCCTTCTATAGCTGTGCAATGCAGATTAAGGTGGACGTGGGGCCGTAGAGACACCCAAGGATTTGGCAGTAGCGCAAGAATCCTTAAAGCGCTCAAGCACCGAATCTGCCTCATCTCCGAAGAGAGTGGGTGCCATTGAAGGGCATGTCCATAAGGGAAGCTTGGGCATCCCCTGAAAAGCCAGAAGTCCTCAGCCAGACGTGGCTCCTAAGGGCCACGGTCATGGAAACGGCTGTCTAGTGAGTTGATAGTGTTAAGAACTCATTGAAAAGCGAATTTTGCCGCATCTCTCCCGTCAGTGACCACTTGGGAAAGTACAGCCCAGGACTACTCCGGGACCTGTGGCCGCACTTGCACAACCGTATCACACAATTTATTCGAATAATGGCCCAAAAGACATACGTTGTTCACGGACCACAATGCCAGGCAGGTGGAAGAAAACATCTTACCAAATGAGTCCAGGCACTTGGATTCTCTATTCGGGGGAGTGGTAGGGAAAGTGTCTTGGGAGGTGGAGGCATGGACCACCAAGCTCTCAGGGGTAGGGTGTTGCGTGAGGACGTTTGGTTCCCCAGGTGTGGGGAGATTGTGGCGGGCAATCGTCCTATTCACAGGAGCTCCTGTGCTGGGTTTGGACCAGGTAGCCAACAGGACGTCAGTGAGGGTATAATTGAATGGGAGTAAAGGTTCTGATGTGGAGATTTTTGGCTGTAGCTCCTGTCAAAAGATTAATTTTGACTGCCACCGTGGGTAGGTGAAAGTCAAGGACATCAGCCGCCCTATGCGCCACCACTGCGCAAGAAGCTCCTTCCTGCATAGCCTTGGAAGGACGAGAAAGACCATCATCTGGGGACATATCCAGGCCACTGGCCTCACTCCTCGCCTCACTCCTTGCATCAGTCCACACACTGTCCTTCCTCATAGGTCTGGTATTCTAAAGGTTCCAGCGATCCCTCCCTGCCTTCCGAGGCCTAGCCGATGGAAATATGGCTCTGGCTCCGATCTAGGAGGAGTCTGCATTGTGTGACACCCATACAGCATCGGGGATGGCGCTGCCGGGGGGGCACCGGCAGCATCGGCATCTAGACCAGCGACAGGGAAGGTAGAGATGACACGACCAGCGTCGGTCCGGATCCAGGAATGGATCCTTGGTGCCTGCCAAAGCCACTGGCACAGGATTAGATAGGATCCCTTCTGATCCTTCGGGCCAGGCTGCCCAAATATGAGCACGGCCTCATCGAACTCCTTCAACTGGGTGGGGGGGGTCGCTCGGGCCTTCAGAAATTCAGAGAGGCACTGAGTCGGCCCCGGCACAGGTTCCGAAGAACGAGGCATAGAACACTGAGGCTCCCTCGTCTCGTCAGGTGATGGACAAGGAGAAGTCGAAAAGAACTTTGACATCTTGCTCTTTTTTTTGTGCCTCCTACCAGAGTGTCCCAAGGACTTTGAATGGGACGAGGAAGACTTTGGGCTCCTTGTACGATCCTGGGACCTTCCCCTCGACCGGGATCTTTACTTCCGTGGAGATGCATGCTAGGCGGCTAGCAGCTTCAAGGACTGCTTCCTCAAAGCCTTTGGGCCAAGGCCTAGCAATCGGAGCACGACTGTGTTGTGTTTATGCTCCAGACACCAAAGACAAATTAGATGCAGGTCCGTCACTGGCATCTGTCGCTGACAGATGGCGCAGGGCTTAAAATCAGACTTGTGCGAAAAACATCCTCCACACACCAGGAGGTAAACCCCAAAAATAGTTAATAAAATGGCACGGAAAAAAAAGCTACTATATCAGCACGATTTAGTGGCACCTATAGAAGCACCGCGATGTCATTTCCGGCGCAGACGACTTGACACTGAACCGATTGAAGCCACCTACCAGTGCGCAGTGATACTGCTGACAAAAAATCTTCCGGATCCAGTCTGACGCCTGGGGAAATTCAAAAGGTTAGGAATCAGCAGAAGTTTCCATTAGGTGATATCTTTACAGGTGTTCCCTACAATCCCAATTGCCACTCCCTGCCCACCCTGGAAACGTGCATCCTCCGACTAACCTGAGAAACGTATGGATATTCCACAATCCTTTTCAATCGGGAGATGCACATCTGCAGGAATAAATATTTTCAGGGCCAGAATCTAGGATTAAGGATTCTCCATTCACATAAGACAGATTGAATGGGGAGAAAAAAAGACTCCTGATTTTTTATTGGGATTTCAAATAGTAGAAAACATCGAGTGGGACAGGCATGAAATTAAAGTACCAACTATTACAATGGTAGCAGAGGGAATGAGAGTTGCACATCCCAAAGGGAACCGTATGGCCAACGTCTTGTTTACACCATATAGTGATTAATAACAGCAATTGTGTTATAGAAGTGCTCACCATGCCAACAACCTGCTACCCAAAGGTGTTAAATGTTTGAACCGATGAAACGGTCAAACAAGATGATCTAATAAACAGAAATGAGCACAGCAAATATCTAAGACGGAGCGGTTGATTGTTGAAAAGCCCATAATGAGCCAACAGTGATTTCTCAGTGAGTAGAAACCTGAAGCCACAGGTAATGTAGACTGCCGGAAGGCCGTTAGAACCGGCTGTGGAAAGAGAGGTCAATACCAGAAGAGCATCAAACAGATGTTCCTGGCTAACAATGCTGTTCAAACGCGGATGAAGCAACATAACCCTGACCTCGAGATTGGACGAAACATCTTGGCTGTTACCAGAGTGACTATTTTTCACTTGGATACGTGATCTATGACCATCAAGCATCATTAAATACCCAAGATAAATCGCTTTTGGCTCATTATTGACTTTTCAAGAATCAACTGCTCCATCTTAAACATTTGCTGAGCTGCCTTCTGTTTGTATGAAATTAAAGTACTGCACAAGATCATGCACGAACATTTAAGGGAGTTCGAGAACAATTGTGGGAAGTAACCGCATCGTGGCAGAGAAGGTGCAGACACTAGTTGGAGAGTTGTGCTATGCTTTTAATATGGCGTACACCTGAACACATCTTCAATACACATGATGGTTATCTTTCCACCACAAACAAAATTATAAAAGAAAATTGATGGGGGAAAAAAGGATTTCAATGCTGCGTGCTATGTGACAACACGGTAGAGTTAGCTGTAAATGGGCAAGAAAAGGGTCAGAACAAAAAAGAATTGGTTGAAAAGCTAATGAGCCATCCTTTTGTGCCCAACCATTATTTGCTGGCTGCCTGAAGTACTGAAGATATTTCCAAAGCACAAAACGAGTCATTTCCAGGCACAGGACATGTGAGCCTCCTGCTTGCAAAGCTAATTAAACTGCAACACAAAATAAACAAAAACAAAAAAAAATTATCCCCCGGCTTCGGTTTTATTTACTCATTTCACAATGTTCCTTAATGAATTCAGCATTACGCCAAGCGGCCATTTGTCTGCACAACCAAAAACAAGAGCGGGTTCAGCTGCAGCTTTCCTCTCTGTCCGAGAGGGTGAGGCACACACAACACATTTAGCTGGCATGAAATAATCACCCGTTTTACTGTTGCTTTTTGCTCTCAGCACATCCCTTGCTAAGGGTCTGTTTCAACAGAAATGTAACAATGAACGCCTCAGATTGGGTATGTGCACAAGCTGACGGCCAACTTCAAACTAAAACATTGCAAACGTAACTATGTTGGAAGCCCCTGAAACGACTAATTGTAAGGCTTGTAAAGACACGGAGAAAAGTAAAACTGCAACTTAAAAACAAACTACAAAAGGCTGCGGGTACAGAGCATTAACCGTTGTGTGGAGCTTCAAATATTTGGAGCTTTCACAAAAGCATTCCAACAGGATGCCACGGAGTAGCGAAGGAGAAAATTAGATTAACGAAGCAAGAAAACGAAAAACAATCTTTAGCAAGACCCCCGATGTTTGTATGCAAAGAGCCTTACAGCTGTGAAAGAAAAATATCCAGGGGTTTAAAGATACCGACTGAGCAACTCCCAAAAGGCTTTGCCGAAGAAAAGTAGCAGCGGAAGAATGGAATTAGCATGAAAAAACGCTTCTCCAAGACACACTGCTACCAGTAATCAGTAGCCAACGCAATGCCCAATTATTCCAAATCTTGAAACTCCCGATTAGCGCTTGGTTTAACCAGTGTCGAGAATGGATAGAGCTTCCAGGACACTCACTCTTCATCGAGGGCACTGAAAAGCGCCCCCTTCCAAGATAGACAGGCTGGGGCGTAACTCCGCCTACCCACAACAACGGCCAGGTTAGTGATGGATTTTTTGGTAATCATTAAAAGGGCAACTGCTGTAAAGTTTCTTCTAAAATGGATACTCCGTTGTCTTTCAGTCTTCCATATGGACTCTTCCCACCACCCATCCCATCGAAAGATATTGAGACCTCTACAATGACTCTGATCACAAGAGAACAGCAGCAGATCTTACATGTCTGAGACACGAACTAGGAAGAGGTCGAGTCAGTGCTGGTCTACACAGATCACACTATTCACAAGAACAGAAAGATGCACGGAGGACATTGGAAGACCCGCCTCGGACAGAGTCGAAAGCAGAATAGATGGAATAAAACCTGCAGCTTGCTGGGTGACGGAGATATACCAAGACAGACAGTTCTAAATAGAGGTTTGCAACAGACTCCTACACCTGAAGTGTCGGGCCTGTACACAATCGGTACTAGCCACCTAACATATATAAATTACCTCTTAATGAAGCAAACAAGTCTGAATTCAACCTGTACAAAAGTTCATCCAACTACCAATCAATGACCAATGACCCATTTTTGCCGAAGGATGTGTGGAAGCATTGAGCTGGTATGTGTACAATTCAGGGCCCATCAAGACCCTAATTCTATCATTCATTGTGCAGCCAGCCTTCAAGCTACTCACAGGATTGAAGTGAGAGTTTTGTCATATTCCGTTTTGTAATGCTAGGAACCACCTTGCACAAAAAAAAAAAAAAAAAAGGAGTATCCAGTTTGTTAACCTCGACACACTTCACTGCTCTGAGGCTTGGCGTTGCAACACTTTACCCTGGTTCAATTTGCAAACACATAAAATAATGAGCCTGCATAGGGCGATGGCTACACTTTGGAAGCTCACTTATGTTTTGCTCCCTCAAGCAATCGCATTACCACTGGTCCTGTTTATATGCTTGGTTTATTCCAGCCATCATGTGGATGAAGCTGGCATATCACACCCATTGTAAATGAGCACTCACAGTTTGGTTCTACCACCCAACACATCACCACAATGAATTTCAGTCCAACACTACATATGCATGTAAATGCTACCACTAGGACCACCATAATTGGCTCTTGCCTACAGATTGAAAGTGTGCCTTCCATTCGGACACTGCCATCTTTGTATAAAGATTAGGTCTCTGGTGCTGAGAAGCGGTGTTTCTAAATACCCATCTTCAAAGCTTCAAAACAGTTTACGTCCTGGTGCCCAATTGTCTACTCCACACATCTGCCTTATGTGGCCCTAAGGATGACATGCAAATCATGTGGGCACTTATCATGCCCTGGTCTCCACTCAAAAGCACCGGTATTCATGTATTGATAAACGTTTGGTACCAAAGGTTCAAATTGTTCATTTACAGATACCAAATCTAGTGCCAAAGAGGAACAAGAACCTTTTTCCCATGTTGATCACTGCAATGTCCTGGTAACCCTAGAACCACACTTAGTTTTATAGACACTGATAACACCTCAACAGGATCTCTGCATGGCCTGCTCGATCCAGCATACAAAAACAAAATCTGCAACCATAACGGTGCATGAATGATATAGACATATGAATGGTACGAACTAGCTACGCAGCTTGATTTAGTGCGGTTACCAGCCCTGCGAGGCTTGTCACCATAAAAAGGTAGAATGCATCGAGCAGTGGAGCCAGAGTTGAGCCTACCTGTTCTGATGGAGCAAGGGTTGGATGAACAAGAGCTGGAACCCTAAATGTACCTTAAACAGTGATATCCTATACGCAGGACGATGAGGTGCTAATAACGATAGGAAGTGCAGGCCTAAGACCAAAAAAATCCATGTCAACGGTGCTCAAAAGGCAACAAATCCCCTCCCACAAGCATGCTCTATTTATATGCCGAATAGCTGCCTCACTTGCCATGTCTCTCCCACCCTCCTACTTCCCACTCTCGCCTCACAGAATTTGCACCACAGGTATAACAATACAACAAAGTGAGCTCATGATATGCCTTTCAAGCTTATTCAGCAGAAACATACTTTAAAGCACAGAAACCAACGAACCGTTCTCCCAAAGGTTTGCATGGGTACTGCGCAAACCTACTGCAATGTACTTAAGCCATGATCAGTAAATATGCCAATTCGAGGGTCTGGAGCCCGAACAGCCGCCTCAGGAATGACCACGAGGACATCATGCGGTTTCAGAGCTGAGAAACTACTCCCAAGCTTGCATGCCACTAACACCAGGTTACAGAAACCTCGCATTTTCAGGTGTGGACTCGCCCACAGCTCAGCCAATGTGCAACCAGGGTACAATCTTCTAAACCCAATACCATTTACTGAAATCTCATTCTATAATAGGGATTTTTAGATCATCAACTAAGCACTAGGGAATCAGCAAAACAATTTACCACGAGTACAAGTAAGTAAAACTTAGAAGGAAGATGTTTACTCGAGAAGGTGCGGGATTCAACAAACGAGGCAGCCATTGGTTTGGTGAGGAGGGAGGTGACCACCAGTCACTCAGTGGGGAGTTAGACTGTGCGAGAGAGAGAGATACACTGGCACAACACGACGGTGTTCAGTTTTTTGGGGGGATCTCAAGAAGGACGTAGCTTGTGTGAGGTCCACGGATCTATAATCGGTGGGTGCACTAAACTGCCAGCTTTTAGTTTTTAAATTTTTTTTGTTACAATCTTGCAAGAAACTGGCTCTTTCCATACCACCGCTCAAAACTCGGGCAATCTGCAGATACATTTCAATTATTTAGACAAAATACTCGCGGAGCATCTATAATCTCCACAAGTGGAAACATCACTTCTTTGCTCTTGAGCACTCATGTAGTGCCAATTCACACTCGCTCGACGTCTCTGTATGAACGGAGCACAGGTAATTGGAAAGTCAACCCTGAAGACTGGCATTACTTAAATGGGGAGTGCTAAACCTGTGAAACATCTATCTTACCAGGCTATCACCGCTATACAGATATGTCGCAGTGTAAACATCTTGTGCTCTTAAGAAGCAAACCACTATCACAGAAGTCTAAACTGTGTCATAAGAGTGTTGTGACATAATATTGCTAAGAATCTCAAAATCGGATGGAAATCAGAGGTTTTAACAAAGGGACAGAACCAAAAGACTTTGCACAATGACGCCATTATTGATGGAAGTGTGCAAAATGTTATTTTGCCAAGGGGGGTGGGCATTCAATCACAGTTAATGACAGACAACAGAAGCTGAATCTTCTCCTATATGCACTTTAATCAGTAAGAAAAAAAAAAAATCAGGGAATTCGTTATCAAGGTAATGCAGAAGTTTAGAGGGGGGCTAATTAGCCAATCGAAAACGATGCATGTATGCACCAGTTTGTGCTATACACCACTCTAAAAAAAAATTAAAAGCTCACACACGGTCATCGGCTCAAATTTCATGCCCAGAACACAAAACACTTAGCTTAATATTTTGCACTTGGCACAAAATACTGACCTTCATAAATTTCAGATGTTGTCTAATGTAAACTTTGACTCGTGTATCTTTACGAAAAGGAAAAAATAACTGTTGTGCTTCGGTGTCCTGTAAAGCAGCAACAAGCAAACATTTCTCATTTCTTTCCATGACACCCCACGTGCCTGCTAACAGCCACCTTGTAACTGAACTAAACTGCAAAAATCCATCACGCCCATCATGTTAATTATCATATTGCCTATTAATTATCTATGGCACGTCATGCAACAACGATCAACACCAAAGTAGGGGTTAAAGAACTCCATTGCTGCCCTACTGAGTACACATAAGCAACTTTCAAAGCCAATCGTTTTGACTTGTATTTACCGAAAAAGTTCCCTCAAGTGCCAGAAACAGAACAAGCAGCATGGCCTTCAGCAGTGGAAGCATGGCCCCCGCCTATCCGGAACACTGGCAGGGCAAGCCCGCCTCTAACATATGGGCACCTCACTGACAGCAGGATGGCCTGCTTCCCTTGCAAGCACTGTGCACACATGCAACAGTAGGACAGTCACACAGAACAGGCATAGCAGAAGCAGTACGAGTAACTGTTTGATACAATACCCGAACGCAAAACTAATACTGAAGTAAAGTTTAACTGAAAACATTTAGTCGGAAAGAGTAACAACTCTTCAAATCAACGGGCGGCGAGGAGAGGTAGCGAGAGCGCTGCTTCCCGCACACAAACTACACACAACACTAGGCTGCAAATAGCCTGTATAAAAGGGAGGTACGTAAAAAACCAAACTGCATAAGGTCTGGTTTAGGTGATACATTAACATTTGCCAAAAGGTAACAAAGTGATGTAAACAAAAACAAAAAAACGATGCAGACGCGCTTAAATAATATATAAAACTATAGAATCTTAACTATCTAGTCCTCAACAAGACCTAACCGGAGATAAAACTAGCATCACATGACAACATATATAGAAACGTCACTTCGCCTTTTTTAAAACTCATCCAACATTCAGTAACTGTGTGAAAGCGGAGGTTCTCCAGTGCTTCATTAAAATGTGGATGACCTCTTCAGCGGCAATAACTTGTAGCAAGCCTTTCCTACAAGAGAATATCGGTCTCTCGTATTGCCCGTTAATAATTCTGGCCAATGTCTTCTTACAAAACAGCTTAGGCAACGGAGAAACAGCAGCCCTCATCCTCCTGGACCTATCAGCCGCCTTCGACACGGTCTGCCACCACACACTACGAACACGCCTTCACGACGCCGGGATCCAAGAGAAGGCCCTGGACTGGACCACATCCTTCCTTTCCGGCAGAACACAAAGCGTCCGCCTCGTCCCCTTCCGATCCAAGGCCACCAAGATCATCTGCGGCGTACCCCAAGGCTCCTCCCTCAGCCCAACGCTGTTCAACATCTACATGGCACCCCTCGCCCACGTCGCCCGACAGCACAACCTCATCTCCTACGCCGACGACACCCAGCTGATCCTCTCCCTCACCAAAGACCCTCACACCGCCAAAGCCCACCTCCACGAAGGAATGAAGGCCGTCGCCGAATGGATGAGGACCAGCCGCCTGAAGCTGAACTCTGACAAGACGGAGGTCCTCATCCTTGGTTCCAACCCTTCAGCCTGGGACGACTCCTGGTGGCCAACATCACTGGGAACAGCCCCGCCACCCACCGACCACGTACGCAACCTAGGGGTCATCCTCGACCCCACCCTCTCCATGACTAAGCAGGTCAACGCCGTTTCCTCATCCTACTTCAACATCCTCCGAATGCTCCGCAGGATCTTCAAGTGGATCCCCACCGAAACAAGAAAAACAGTCACCCAGGCCCTCGTCACCAGCAGGCTGGACTACGGAAACGCCCTCTACGCAGGAACGACGGCTAAGCTCCTGAGACGGCTGCAACGCATCCAGAACGCCTCTGCACGTCTTATCCTCGACATCCCCCGACGCAGCCACATCACACCCCACCTGAGAGACCTGCACTGGCTCCCTGTCAACAAGAGGATAACCTTCAAGCTCCTCACCCACGCACACAAAGCACTCCACAACTCCGGACCAGCCTACCTCAACAGACGACTCAGCTTCTACACCCCCACCCGCCAGCTCCGCTCGACCAGCCTCGCCCTCGCCACAGTCCCCCGCATCCGGAAAACGACCGCCGGCGGCAGATCCTTCTCCCACCTCGCCGCCAAGACCTGGAACACCCTCCCCACCAACCTCCGACAGACCCAAGACCTACTGGCCTTCAGAAGACTCCTCAAGACCTGGCTCTTCGATCAGTAGCAGCACCACCCCCCTCTTCCCCCAGCGCCTTGAGACCCTCGCGGGTATGTAGTGCGCTTTATAAGTGACATGATTGATTGATTGATTGGCTAGGTTATTCTGGAGAGAATCAATTTATACATGGTTCTCTTCAGATCCAATAGGGGGGCGAGGGCTGGATTTTTGCTAGGCCATACCAAACTCCCAATTCTTTTTGTATGGATCTTTGCCCTCTTGCAGGATCCATTTCTGGCTAAGTCTGAACAGGCTCTCTCCATCGTTTCCCTGGCTGCAAGGGTTTAGAGCAGAAATTAATGGCAAATCGGTCTCGACTCTGCTCCAATGGGAACAGTTCAGCCCGAACTGCCAAACCAGGTCCTCACTGGACCGGAAACAAGCATCCTAGGACCGGTTTCGGGGCCTCACCTCTCATCAGCCAGGCTAGCTTGAATCCAGTGGCGCAGTGAGCACAGGACCCACGTCTGGGCCTCCAAAACAAACAAACAAAAAGTCTAAATCCTTCACTCTTATATCCCTCCACTATCCTTTTCAATCGAAATTACAGACTAACATGTCCACTTCTCAAATTTCATATTTCATTATACTAATTCACCACTAATCCTTTATGGGTTCCAGAGTAGCGTGCTACTCGTCGAAAAAGCGCTTGAACACCCCATCAGGGGCAGCAAGCACTATATAAATGCAAACCTTTTTCTCTCTTCTATCCCTCCGCTACCCTTCTCTATCCAAATAACTGAATAACATATCCACCACTCAAATTACTTTCATATTTCACTATACTAATTCAACACTAATCCTTTATGGGTTCAGAAGTAGCGTGATACTCGCCCAAAAAAGCGTTTGAACACCCCATCAGGGTTAACAAGCGCTATATAAATGCAATTACAATACAATGATTAGAAGGTGTCTGGGTCCTGCAGCTGCAAAGCAGACCCAGGACCACATCTCCTCCATCACCATGCTTGGCGGCTGGCACAATATATTTTTGGTAACAGTTATTTTTGTCAAATGTCATGCATTACAGCCAAACAACCCACTGAGGCCTGGATCTGCGACAGGGACATTGTTACAGAACTATTGTGGTTCAATGAGGTGCAGTTCTGCAAACCATGCAGCAATGATTTTTTGGAGAATAGTGTCTAAAGGTAGAATCAAGAGGTATAATGTTCACCGTATTGAGAGAAGCCTGCAGATCCTTGGATGCAGCTTTCAAATGATTTGATCTCTAGGATCATGATACTCTGATATGCAGATGCCGGGGACACCCACACTTGAACTTTCACTGATTAAAAAAAACAAAAAGGTGTTTTACTATGCAATGACGGATTTATAGTTTGGAAAGGGTTTTAAGCTCAGTCCCAGATCGATGAGAATTCTCTCTCTGTGACTGTCACATCTTTCGACTAGGCATGTGTTTACAAGAAACTCGAATTCTCCAGATCAAGCTGAAAACATTTCTGATTTGATATGCAGATGGAGGTGATCGTAATTCCCGACAAACTAGTAACTATGTGCACTTATTTAGCAGAACCAGATCCAAAGAACAGACAAGGGTGCAATAAACGTGAACTTTTTCTACAAGCCTATTGAAGTGGACTTATTTTTTAACAGATAATGAATGCCATGTGAAATTTTATATTGTTGTCACACAAGGTTACACTTATCCGTTAGTACTTGGGGATGGCAAGATTAAGTCTGGCGCCGTTTTACTATGTAAAATCATAGAAACGTAAAGGGTGCTTTAATTTTTACAGCACCTTATATCAAATCTGTTTGGATCAACTGAAGAGCATCCTGGACATATCGAGATTGAAATCAAATTTTCACTAAGATTGTCAACTATGGTGCTAGGAATATGATGGCTGAAGCAGAAAGATGGTGTGAGGGGGCGAGATTAAGCTTGCTGGATGCCAAGTTGGGAACACAAGGATGGCATGAGCAACCAAGAGAGCAGTGAATCAAGGAGTCAGTGAAAAGATATCAATGGGGCAAGTAGAAAAATTTGACTGATTTTCACAGATACGTTTCAGACTCTTGCTTTAATAGTCTTGTAAGAGTTGGAAAAGCAGCACAGAGACTCTGCAACATATAGGCTCTTAAATGCAAGCATATCATACGGCTGTCTGAAATACTGATGCATCAGTAAGCATTACATTATAGTCTTTACCCTGCTACGGTGCATATAAATTACCAGCAGCCTTATCCTATTTGTTCATGGATTCTCTAAATCAAAATGCAAAACCTCAATTTACCAATTGATTTCTGCACAACCAGGTTAAATAATGCTGTGGATAAAAACAGAATCAAGCACCAAGTCCCTGCTATTCATCAGTTCCACTCTCGCTTATTGGCTTCGCTCCCAACCTTAAGGCTACAGCCGTGCAAACGAGCCTTAGTTATTAAAGACAAACCTCCACAATTTAAGCATTGCTCGGGGATCGTACCTTTACAAAGGTCAACTTGCAAAAAACAGCTTGTACACTTTCCTAACTTGAGCATCACTCTGGGACAATACGGCTGCAATTTTACTTTGGTTGAAGGTAAAAGCATACTGCGATCAAACATGTGACACGAGTGAAGATCACAACAGCCCTTGTTTTAGATCAGCTGTAGCTTGCCCACCGGGTGCAAAATGTCTTCTTTTCTGTGAACATCAAGGCTACTTTTCAAAGACGGAAGACCACTAACTTAGTGTTTGAAGGATAAAGTGATAATGCTTAAAGCGGAAGAGGTAAAGAGAACAATCATTGCCAGAAGAAGTCACCAGACATCACAGAGGAGATTCTGTTCACATACCGCTGAGGGCGGAGCACATGTAGTTAATGGTTTAGATTATGCCCCTATTGCTCCTCCCCTAGACGCTGTTTTTTTCTTTGTTACAAGTAAAGCATTTTCAAAAATGTGTTGAAAATAATCACTTCATTTCTTATTCTCTGCGTGCTTTTCATTTTTTTCAGCGACCTGCCAGGGGCTTTTTGCAATCCCTGGTGAAGTTACAATTGCTTAAAAAGCTCTTGGGCGTGGCCAAGATGGCGGGCAGCTGAGACGTGTTTCTAGATGTCTCCGTCCCCTGCCACAGGGCCCTCTCGCCTAGTCTCCCAGCCATGGTCTACTGACCTGATCTGAGCAGGTCCAGCACTGGTATCTAACGGAGCACTTGCGTAGCAGGTTATTTCGGTCTGCCACGCCACGACTGCAATACACCAGTGAAGTTCGGTTGAACTCACAGCTTCACAGAATGGCGGCCTGACTGTGCTGGAGTCTGCGGCGGTCGGGACCCTAACTCTGAGACCGACTACAACATCCGAGGCCACACCCAGACCACTGTTGAGTATCCGTCCTGAGTGAACGCGTCGTGCGCCCTATCCCGGTGGGTGGTGCTCTGTCCTGGACATCTAGCAGTACCTCTGGGCCTGCAGCCCTGCTGTCGTGGTGCTTTGGCAGCTGCGGAGAAATACGTGGCTGAGCACAGAGGAAGCCTTATCTCGCGGGGCGGCCCTGGGCAGGCTTTGATGCTAAATCCTCGTTGCACCGCCAGGGCCCCCAGGAAGATGGCCAGAGCGGGCCCGGTCTTTGGAGGTTCTGGGGCTGCAGACCGGGGGCTACTCCTGATCCTTTGATTACTAGGCACCCCACCTGGTTGGTTTGGGAGGAAACTAGGCCTGTTCCAGGAGAGACGGGGGAGCCTGTGTCCCTATACATCAGTGGTGAGAGACCCTCTGGGTCCTTGAACGCAAGAGTGGTCGCTCTTCCAGTGGCAGCCCCACAGCTAACGGGGCTTTGAAAGGAAGAGAGCTTTGAGGCAAACTGATCTTTTGCTGCAGTGTGGAGCCTCCAACCCCCTCGGACATCAGATAAGGGCCTCTGGGCTCCATTCTCACACTGCGCTATCAAGGCTTTTCCGGAGACTTGTGCCACTATATAGACTGGGCCCCTTCACATTGGATGCTTTATCTAAATACTGTACACTGGGTGGATGGCTTAGGGGACAGGGACACTGGCTTTCACCTAGGCCCTTCTAGAGAAACTGAACGCCCGCGACTGGCCCTGAGCATCAAGGCACTACTTGGCGAAGCTGAACAGCCTGAGGACCGGAGGCTTGTGGTACATATTGCCCGGACTGATACTTGGAGAGGTAAAAGTGAGCACCTGAACATTGCCCCTGCTCTGCACACTAACAACGACCCTCTTTCAGCTGGCACCTACAGGGGCTGGGGAATTCTCCCTTCCACAGGACCCCATACCTCACTAGCTACAAACTATCCGAGATATCTTTTTCAATGATTTAGCCTATCTTTCTGAGATAAATCAGGCAGGATAGACTGGGGACTTTAACTTACGATCTTGTAGCTGTCTACGAGGTAAAGTCATCATGGCCACTGGAAAGGGGAAAAATAAGACAGCACGCTAAAGGACATGCTCATTAAAACCCCAGGATCCCAATTGGAAGGCACCCCCCTCCACCTTGGGTACAGACCTCACACCGAATTCTGGAGGACCTGATGCTCCAGTTACTTGCTCCTTTATCGAGGCACTATTTGCCTCTCTGCGTGATGATCTCCAGACTATAAAAAAATTGCTCTAATGACCTCAGGGAGGTCCGCCTCGACAGACAGCCTTGGTGACAAAGTCTCAACACTTGAAAATCATGAATCAAGCCAGAATGAAGAAATTGAAAAACTTCAACAGGAAGTCATTAGTCTCCGTGACCAACATTTAGACCTACATGCCCACACAGAGGATTTGGAGACTAGGTCAAGGCGCAATGATATATGCAAAGGCATACCATCAGATGCAGAGGGATCAGAAATTCCATATTTCTTGACCAAGCTTTTTCGCTCCATACTAGCGGTGTCTCCAGACTGAAATAAAACTAGACCGCACTCACCAGGTAGGCCCGAAAAGACCTGCTTCAGCACCTCCAACTGGTATCTTGACATGTGTCCACGAGTTCCTGCTGAAAGAAAGTATTCTCCTAGCGACTCGAGACAAACATCCGATACAGTTTCAGGGACAACCCCAATTCTTTATCAGGACCTCGCAGTATCTACTCTCCAGAAACGCAGTGCCTTTCACCCAGTTACTGCACACCTCAGATCAGCTGGCATATTGTAATCATGGGGCCACCTCTTTAGAATAATCTTTTGTTTTGATGGGAAATTATACCAGCTCCGTTCACTGGAAGAGGCGTGTCAATTGCTGGACATTAAGGACACCTTCGCAAAACATTCTCAAACAGACAGGCACGATCGTGGTGGCCGGAGAGATTGCAGAAGGCGGAACACATAACTTTATCCCACAGAACTGCGCCCAGACCCAGAGACTATGGCCAAAAAGGTTTGAATATGGCATTTGATAACGAGCTGGAAAGATCGGCCCAGCGTCATTGTCAAGCTGGAGTACGTTGGCTGAGACATAGGTCTAACAGACATCTGGCGAACCCTACAGCCACAAACACGGGATTACACATTTTATTCTCATGCACATAAAACAAATGCTAGACTAGATTCTTTTTTGGGTTCGCCAGAGATTACTTCTATGGCCTCGGCCTATGAGATTGAACCCTGCTCCTTGTCAGATCATGCAGCGGTGACTATTACACTGGCCATTCCCCATCACGATCATTCCCCAGAACCTGGTGACTGCAGGAAACCTGGTTACAACACCCTGAGGTTGTTAAGAAAATCACTAAGGGGATAGAGAACTTTTTAGCCATCAATAGCACACCCGAAGTTTACATCTTACTTTATGGGAAACTCCAAAAGCTATAATTAGGGGTGAGCTGATAGCAATTTCTGCATCAGACAATAACATACGCATTAATAAATGGGAGTCCTTAACCATTCAGGTCCAAGAGCTTGAGCGCATTCATAAATGTACAGTTACACCCCTCCCCCCCCGGAATATGGCGACAACTAGAAGCGGACAGTTCCCAATTAGCAGGTATCAATTTAGACAAGTGTGTGAGTATGCATCGCTTCGTCTCCTCCTCATTGTCAGTGAAATTGCTCTCCCACCCTCGCAGCTCCACCATTAAGTGAGGCCTCTCCTGAGCCCCTGCACTCCCGTAGTGTTGGTGTTCGAGGCCCTCCTCCACTCGCAGGTTATACCTGCGCCTCATCCCTGGTGGTCCAGTGGACCTCCGACTCCTTTCTCACGCTCCGCTTTCTGCCCCCTTCATCCTCTCCTTTCTGCTCCGTTTTCACCCTTTAGCTTTCTGCTCCGTTTTCACCCTTTAGCTTTTTCACCCTTTCACTCTTTTATAGCAGTTTTCTTCTGCTTTCTGCTCCGTTTCACCCCTTATTCTTTTCACCCTCTTACTCTTTATATCTTTTTTTCTTTTCTTTTTTCACCCGTTATCCTCTTTACTTTTTTCCCCCTTCTCTTGCTTGCTTCCCCCGTTTTTCCCGCCGCTGCTGCCCCCGCGGCCCCTCCCCCCCCCAGTGCGACCAGGCCAAGCCAGTTCCCCTCCCCGCTCCCGCCACCCAGCTGTCCAGCCCTCCCCGACCCCTACTTAATGGCGGCCGAACAAGGCAAGCCCGTCTGCGTCCGTCCGCGACCAGCGACAGGAACCCTGGGCCTCCGCACCGCCAACGCTACAACCCAGCGGCACTCCACGCACTCAACCCAGGCCACAACTGCAAGCTAGAATCACCAGCAGACACCCACGGACCCTTCAGCTGTCACCG
Organism: Calotriton arnoldi; assembly: GCA_963921515.1. Taxonomy (NCBI): domain Eukaryota; kingdom Metazoa; phylum Chordata; class Amphibia; order Caudata; family Salamandridae; genus Calotriton; species Calotriton arnoldi. The sequence continues at coordinate 5,243,250 of CAWUFW010000013.1, read as the reverse complement.
CTGCCGGCACACCTGCAGCACCGCCAGGAACACGGACCCAGCACAACACGCCCGCAAGAACACAATCGAACCGAAGACCCTGCAATGCATCCTCCTCAACGTCCGATCACTCCACAAACGCGCCACTGAAATCTGGGACCTCTGACAGCACCACCCCGGTCGTAGCATTCTTCACCGAAACCTGGAACACCACCACCTCGGGACCGGACATCGCCATTCCCAAGGATACAAGATCTCCCGGAAGGACCGCCCCACCCGCCCAGGAGGAGGAATCGCCATCGTCCACAAATCCACCTTCCGGCTGAGCACACTCCCCGACAAGCCCACAGACCTGATGGAACACCTACACTTCAAGATACAGGCCAGCCCTACCACCACCCTCCGAGGAACTCTCATCTACCGACCCCGCGGACCTTTCACCAACTCCATCACGGACATCATCTCCCCGCAAGCCATCGCATCAACCAACTACACCCTGCTGGGAGACCTCAACTTCCACCTCAACAACCAACTAGACCCCAACACCACATCCCTCCTGGACAACCTCCACAACATTGGACTCCGCCAGATTGTGACCGAACCCACGCACTCAGCAGGACACACCCACGACCCCCTCTTCACAACAGGAAACTCCATCACCTTCAGCCACACCACCGAACTCCTGTGGACAGACCATCGATGCATCCACTTCACCTTCAGAACACCCACCACCTACAGACACCAGAACCTGCTCCCACGAAGAAACTGGACCAAAAACACCAACGACCAGCTCACCTCCTCACTCAGCAACTCCACCCCAACCACCGCGGAAGACGACCCCAACACCGCAGCCCGAACTCTGCACAGATGGATCTCCGACAGCGCCAACACTATAGCCCCCCTCAAGAAGAATACACACGCCAAGAAAGCCAGATGGTTTACCACCGAACTTCGAGAGTCCAGACGCACATGACGCCGCCTCGAAAAGGCCTGGAGGAACTCCAAATCCACAGAAGCCAACAACAACTTCAGAGCCGCCACCAACGCCCACCACCAATTCATCAGAAATACGAGAAAAACAGCGATCGAAGACAGAATCTCCACACACGCGCACAACAGCAAAGAACTCTTCAACATCATCAAGGAGTTCGCCCAACCCACCAGCGAGTCTACTGACATTCCTCCCTCACAAGACCTCTGCAACAAACTCAGCACCTTCTTCCACCACAAAATCAAGAACATTTACGACAACTTCGACGAAGACAACCAACACACTGAACCCTCACCAGCCACCCCCGACACCCTGAAGCCAACGATCAACAGCTGGACAGCCCTCATCAACGGAGACACACTGAAGACGATGAAGTCAATCCACTTCGGGGCCCCTACAGACCCCTGCCCCCACCACATCTTCAACAGAGCCGCCGACACCATCGCACCCATGCTTCGCCACACCATCAACCGCTCCCTGGCGAACGCCTCCTTCCCCAACGACTGGAAACACGCCGAGATCAAACCCCTCCTAAAGAAGCCCTCGGCGGACCCCACTGACCTCAAAAACTACAGACCCATCTCCCTGCTCCCGTTCCCAGCGAAAGTCATCAAGAAAGCCATCAACAACCAACTCGCCACCTTCATCGAAGAGCACAACATCCTCGACTCCTCCCAATCCGGCTTCAGAAAAAAACCACAGCACAGAAACCGCCCTCCTCGCCTCAACAGACGACATCCGCTCCCTCCTGGACAGAGGAGAAACAGTAGCCCTCATCCTCCTCGACCTCTCAGCGGCCTTCGACACAGTCTCCCACTGCACCCTAACACGCAGACTCCACGACGCAGGGATCCGGGACAAGGCCCTCGACTGGAACCACTCTTTCCTCTCAGGCAGAACGCAGCGGGTCAGACTCCCTCCTTCCCTCTCAGACCCTACACCAACCACCTGCGGAGTCCCCCAGGGGTCCTCCCTCAGCCCCACACTCTTCAACGTCTACATGGCTTCGCTCACCCCCATCGTCAGAACCCACGGACTCAACATGGTTTCATACGCAGATGACACCCAACGCATCTTCTCCAACGAACCCAACGCAGCTAAACAACTTTCAAGAAGGTACGGAAGCCATCGCCAAATGGATGAAAAGCAGCTGCCTACAACTCAACACTGACAAAACAGAAGTACTCATCATGGGCCCACAACCCGATGCCTGGAAAAACACCTGGTGGCCCCCCTGCCCTCAGAAGCCCACCCACCCCCACGAACCATGCACGCAACCTTGGAATCATCCTGTACTCAGAGCACAAAATGGACCGCCAGATCAACTCCGTCGCATCCTCCTGCTTCCACACCCTCCGCCTCCTACGTAAGACCTTCGAATGGATCCCCCTCAAGCACAGAAAGATCGTCACTCACGCCCTCGTCACCAGCAGACTACTACGGCAACGCACTCTACGGCGGAACAAAAACCTCACCTGCAAGCTACAAAACGTCCAGAATGCTGCCACAAGACTGGTCCTCAACCTGCCAAGACACTGCCATATCTCCCAGCACCTGCGCACACTCCACTGGCTCCCCATCGAGGCTAGAATCACCTTCAAGATGCTCACCCACGCACACAAAGCCCTCCACAACACCGGACCAGCATACCTGAACAGCTGACTCAAATTCCACGCACCCCAAAGGACCCTACGATCAGCCCAGCTCTCCTACGACGTGGTCCGCCTGGCCAGAAAGACCAGATCGGGAGGCCGCTCCTTCTCCTTCCTCGCAGCCAGAGCCTGGAACGCCTTACCGCTCCACCTCAGACAGACGTCACTCCCCATCTTCACGAGAAACCTCAAAACCTGGCTCTTCGACAGACCGCCTCCTTGATGGACTGGAACATGCACCTCCTCCCCAGCGCCTTGAGACCCTTAAGGGTGAGTAGTCGCGCTTAACACACACATGATTGATTGACATGTATTATATTGACGGAGATAGATGTGGATGCCTTCTTGCTAATAGGCTACATTTGCAGCTCCAGGCGATGGGACTCCAGACAGTGTTTGATTCTGGTGGTCAGGAATGGAAAGATGATTCGCACATTGCAGAGACTTTCCGAAATTCCTATAAAGAACTCCACACGGAACAAGCCTTGCCCACAGATAGACCACCTGCATACCTCCAGGAGGCCCAAACTCAAAACTTAACATCGGAACAAGCAGCTGACCTCGACCGCCCCATTCGAGTGGAGGAAGTCATATCAATTATAACCCAGCAAAAACCACTCAAATCGACAGGTCCAGATGGTTCCACGCAGGACAACTCCCACCTTTATATAAATATTCTATAATGTAATATAGCTTCCACTGTGTACACAAGATTTTCAAGTTTTTAAGACCCATTGAGAAGACAAATGTCAGCAGTTGACAGGATATGACTCATTCAGTATGACAAACCTTTGTATACCACAACAGTGCATGGTTAAGCTTGCAATGGAGGTGTTCTGTGTGTGCGCGTGCTGAGGGGGTGGGATGGGCAAAGCACAAGGACAAACGGTCAGCCAAGTTTTTTTTAATTTTTTTTATTTGTATTCAGTTTTCTAAATTATATAAGAAATATTACACTAAAAAGGTACGTGTTTTTTTTTTTAATGACCAAAATCAACATTTACAGGACTGACATGCCCATGGCTTTTAACCATGCGTCTTAGAACTTATCAGTTGAGACATACTGTGTTGGTCCATCATTATAAATGGAAGCACTAATCATCTTTTATTCATCCCACACTACTCGAGGACCAATCACTGAGTACCCCTTCTACGCCATGAATGGCCTCATACCCTCATATCTACAGATGCACCTTTACTGCTCACTTTCTGCCACACGGCCTTCCTCCCCTGTTGGAACTTGGCTTACCCTAAAGCATTATAAAAACGTATACTGCAAACAAGGTGATTCTTAACTCTAAGTCAGGCCTTGTCTAGTTGCAGATGTGTGCCTGCTGGCTGTTCCCACTCCCTGAACATGGATTGGTATACCAATACTGGAAATATAGCACTAACCAAGAGCAACTGAAACAAGCACTGGTAAAGCAAATAGGTCCGGCCTTGACCTGAGGCGTTTCTTTTTGCTGCAGGTATTAAAAGTGTAATGGTGACATGCACGTTTGCGAATGTAAAAGTAAAGAACGGACCATTACAAGAGGCAAGAATAAATATTAAAGAAACCATTAAGTGAAATCAGAAATTGGCCTACCAGCCCTGGCACTTGGACTACTATTTGTTTTTTTAGGTGGCTGTGAAAGAGCAAAATGCTACCACTCACAGAGAAAAGAGCCAGTGGCTGAAGTGGGCCAACCCACTGCCCATAGACTGTGGAGGCAGAATCGAAATGCGAATGGCACTAGAACTGATCAACGATTGAAGAGGGCAATCAAAAGCCCATCTGTATATTAACAGAAAAACACAACAAATATTAAAGTGACCTCATAGTTAGGTGTTTGTATGAGACCCGAGCCAGTAGTGTTAAAAAAGAACTGAAATACAGTTATACTTTAGTCAACTAATTAAACTTGAGCTCCGATTGTGCACTGCTTATGACCTCACATACTACATCAGTTATGACATTAAATAACATCATTGCTGACATCCCTAAATATATTTGAATATCACTGGTGATATTACCAATGAGATCTTTAAATAATTTTGAGAGTGCTATAAGCTTTCAAAAAGGCAGGAGTAATACAACATACACTGATGGTTAAACATTCAGCTAGGCCATATACCAACCCTAGCTGTGCAGGTCTTTGGCTGTGCACAGCAGCGGTTGGCCAAAACACCCTGCATACAGCTAACACAAGCTGTAAATGGCCTTCAGCAAGGCCCTGCACCCAATGCATCATGTATAGCCAAACACCACCCCAGTGTGTATGCCTAACCTGTTTGGCTCTGCAGAGGAGGGGTTAGCCACTGGGCTTGGCCTTCGAGCAGGAACTGTGCCCCCACATATGCTTGCAGCCATGTGCTGCATGGGTTACCCACAGGGTCTTGCATTTGGCCGCGCCCTGATAACTTTACTCCACAAACATACAACTCACATTCTTCTCTTTACCATGTCATAGGTAAGGTAATATGTGATGTCATAAGCAGAACACGATGGGGGAGCAAATTACAGTTAGTTGACTAAACTACAACCAGTGCATTTCAGTGGTTTTTGTGTTCTTAATGGTTACCTCACCTCTCATACCAACACTGAACTATGTCACTTTAACCTTTGTCTTTTTTGTAAGCGATTTTTTTTTTTATTTAACGTAAATTAAGGCCTTAGAGACTAACCTAACTAGAACGTCAATTTAACCTGCCTTTGGCTGTGACCACCCCCCCTACTCCTCCACCCCCCCCTTGTGTGACCCACCATGTAATCATCCAACCAATGGTGCTGAGGTACCATGCACACTTCCTCAAGGTGGCATGCACAGTCTGTCCAGAGAGTACCTTAGACGAGGTAAGCAAGGGGAGGTGAGGTAAGGTCCCACAAGAGAACCACAGTACCCACAGCCCAATTTTTTTATTTTCACTCTGTGGGTCCCACTTGGTTGATGGGAGAAAAGGCTCTCTCAGCCATTGGGATTGCAGTCATAGCAGTCCTCAAATCGCTAACTTTACTATATGATTCCCCTTATGAACACCAATTCTCAACAATTACTGAACCTGCACCAAATAATAAAAAGCACGCTTTCTGGAGTAAAGTTCTAACATTCTGTCAAATCTGGTATAATTCTGGTCAGTCATTTTTTTCTATATCAAAGTTTCCCATGGGAAATAAAATGGGAAACGAAAAGATAACTTTTTCCCCAGAGTTTTGTGCAGATTCGAACATTGCCAAAGTTATTAATTGCTAAGTCAGACCGAATTGTGACAGCTTGAAAAAAATAAAACACAAAAAGTTATCGTTCTGACTCAAACAAGACAAACCACAGAAATTCATCAAGTATGGTTTGCGGGGGAAAAGCATACCTCGTGCCGCTCCTTTGTGCTATATTTGATATCATACAACATAATTGATGACATCACAAGTGTCACACTATATCCCATAAATGAATTCCCATAATCCACATCATTGAGTTGGTGTGCACTGCTGTACTGTTTTCCCACCTTCATTTGAAGTTTCAGCGGGTCAGAAACCTCGACTAACAATGGTGCTACATCACTCGAAGGCACATGGGGATTTATCTGCACCCCAGAGCATTCCTTCTTTCTGTGCAGCCTAACTTGAAATAGGTGCCCACGACACACTATCAAAATGTACTTACTTTCAGAAAGTGCTCTGGAAGACTCGGATAAGACTCACGCCAAAAAAGTGTATTTGCTTCCAATACTCCAAGGCACTGAGAAACTTAAGACACGTGCTTGTCTTTGCCCACCAAGTTCCTACTTTAGCCATGCATGAGGAACTTTTGGGAGCACCTTGAAAGAATCCTTTGCCAACCACCTCCGGTACTACAAATGCCCCTCTTACTTCTACCTTGCTTTCCACTCAGATAAAGCCCGGACTAAGATGCTGGACCAGTGCAAGCATAAACTTTGTAACCGTGTCTTCAGCAACAACTGCAATACTCCTTCCACTCCACCAAACAAAAACAAAGCTATGCCATCTCACAATGTTCAAACGCTCTTGTTCCACACCTACCCCTCCCGTTGCATCATAAGCCTAGCTGTAACTATCTGCAAAATCTAGCTCTCCATACGTTTCTGAACCTCATCCTTTTCAGTTCTGTGAATATCACCCGAACTCACCAATGTCATCCTGCACTATATTGCAAACCTCAGCAATGATCACAATGAAAACACTGCTTGGTTAGTTACCCCTAGCCAGAGAGTCCAGTCTAGGTCCAGAAACCCTGTCATCTGTACCTTTGATTTCAAACACCATCCTCCTGGATATATGGACACATGCATTCCTGCCCCAGTCAAGGGGTCTCACGATCACCTGGAGGTGCACCTTGCCCCCACAACATCCACTCCCACACTCGAAGAATCAACCTGAGTCCTGCTTTCAGCAGTACACAGGCGGCTCAATATTAAAGGACTGTATGTTGCCCCATACTGTTCAGTTGCATGACCCTCCCTCTCCCACCCCATTCAATGATTTAAATGGAAATACTAAGTGCTGGTACTCTTCTGTTCAGAGTACCCAATTACTTCTGGGAAGTGCAGGTACTCTCCCACTAAAAGTATTGCAGCAGTGCTAAGAAGTGCAGGTACTTTCCCTTTCAAATTAAAAAAGTGCAGATACTCCGTACCTGCCCAATTAAAGCACTTGAGTATACACATTCAATGCCTGGGATTTAAGTACTGAGTATCTTCCACACACAATGCATTTCGTATAGAGATGCACCTCCAACCAACTAAATACAAACACAAAGTGTACACAAGGCACATATCTGGCACTTACACGTCACCTGAAATAAAATGAAGTTTCAGGCTTCAAGCACAAAAGGCGTGAAAGTCGCCAAAGACCATTACAAATTGTTTATGTAATTCTGACCTTTCCGAACAAAGAAATGCAAGGCACTATTGTGCAGTTAGAGGTATGGGGTACTGGACTGAAATGTTCCACACTGCATATTAAGCAGCCTGTATGGGTTCATACCACCCTGTAGAGAGCATGCTGGAGCTTCATAATTTATGCAAACTTGAACTCAGCATTTCTTGTTTAGTCAATATTTACCGTACAATGAACACTGTGGCTCTAGCAGCCAGCAAGGCAGTGCTCCACCAATGGTAACGTTCAGGAACATATTTAAATGTGTGTGTATATGTCTACATGTATGTATAATATATACATTTATAACATTAACTCAAATAATTTAAAAAAACTACCTCTCCCTTCACTCTAGGACTCCCAACCATGCTTTCGTGACATCCATCTTTTCCGAAATATTTATCCCTCCAACAGCCGCACACGTCCACAACTTCCAATAACATCCCACATCTTCCCTTTTATTAAACAGCTTCAATTAACCAAACCCTGTTCAAAAGAGTAGGGTAAATGTACAAGATATTCGAGAGCACAAACCCGACAACCCTAAGCAACTGATCCTACTAGGAAAAGGAACCCGGGAATCTGGAGTAATGCGCTACTCCTTGCAGAGCTCTGTAGCGCCTCATTAGGGATAGTAAGCACTATGTATACACTATTTACAATAGAAGCAAATTAAACAATTAAGGCATCAAATGCTAAAAACCTATCAAAACAGTTTAGATTTGAATGTGGTACAGCAAGTAGCATCCTTTGTACTGCGACATGACAAAACGCATGTCTGTAATACGAGTGGCAAATCAATACTTCAACTCCGAGTAGCTTTCCAAACCCTCAATATGCAATTTTGACAAGAAAATATGAGGATGAAATCAATGCCTCGTCCCTGGGGTGAGGGGCGTCAGCTGTTAAGTATACAACAAGCTAGTGCCCCTTCCCCGTGAAAGGCCTTTGTATTCACTTAAAGGACCAACGATGTGCTGTCAAAATAAAGAGTTGAGCTTTCTAAGCCACAGGAATCACGTCCTGTAATGAAGATGACCTAAGTTACGAAATCAAATGAGAAAAAGTGCTAAGATTACTGCATTATCCAGTAAAAAAAATGTTTTAAGTGAAATCAAACAGGAACAAAAAAAATCATACTCGTCGCAAGCATCAGTATCATTGTAGAAATGTGTAGAAAACACTGGCAGCATGTTTAAAAGATATGCACGTGCTTCTCTTTGGGGGTTTCATCTAAAATGACACCCTTCACTTGCACACTAGCAACACATTACTGAAGTGCCCTGTTGTACTGCGCCATTTACAGGAGCAGCTTAACTGTAGCTCAGGCCTCTCTGCTTTAACACATCGGAGATCAGAGCGGGATGCATGGATGCACAAAAACAAAAGCGGCCCCCCTTTTGTGCTCGAGTGAGGCCCATGCAGCGGAATTGTCAGCTGAACAAAACAAAAACGTACTCTAAGCAGCCGGGAGACTCCCAAGTACTGCCAATCTCCTGGAAACTGGCAGCACCAGGATTCAAAATAAATCCGTCTTCTGTAAGCTCGAATTAGTAGGGTTTTGGGCTTCTGCCTCTTGATACTCGACTGCATGACTGTGCCCCCGCCTCCTCCTCACTAACTTTTAACTCCTCTAAATCTCCTTACAATAGAGCAAAAGAGACGCTCTCCAGTCAGCGCTCCAAATCAGGCAAAAATGCGTGCAGCAGGCCGGGATAAGGGAGAGTGGCATATCTGAGACTAAGACAACATTATTTACTGCCATAGGTCATGGCCAACATGGATTGCAGCCAAATCCCATATCCAGTCTTAAGAAGCCAAGTGTCAGACATGTGGCGATTACACGGTTTCACAGTAAGGGCCAGACTACATAAACTGTGCACCGACATCTGTGCCAATATCCGCAAAAATGTATGTTTTCACCCGTCGAGGTTTAACTACCTCGTGTAAGCAGCGGAGTAAAATTGCACTTCTCCAGGTTAGGTATTAATAAAAGTCGCCTTCGCACAACTCCTGCTTCAGAGTGAACCCATCTTGAGGTCCTGCCCTCGCTCCGCTGATGCGCACGATTTAGGTCTGCACCATTCGAGGGGCCAGCCCAGAAGTTAAAGGACGGGCCCAACTCCGCAGCGGTTGGGCGATTACTCCTTGGCTGGATGACCTGAAGCATAACCCCGAGCTCTGTGCTTTGGTGCCCCGCCACCTGTGCAGAAGCCGCTTCACGCGGAGGGGGTACAAAACATAAAATCCAAGGCCGCAGCACTTCCACAAATAACCCAGCAACGGGATTTACCCTCTTACATTGGCACTTTTACAAATTACACGTTACCATTCCTTACTGATCCGTGGTGCTAAAAAATATATATATTTTCCCGTGTGCGATTCGTTAGTAAACTAGGATATCATTTTTCTTGTGCAGCACAAGTCTAGTGCATTGGTGTATGTGACACAAACCAATGAAATGCAGACAAAAAAATGAAATGGGTGATATCTTCTACCAAAACCTAGCACACGACGCTACAAGTGTCCATGTTGCACAACAGAAGCTTTCTGTTAAAAAACACAAAGACCGTTCTCTGCTACATTTAGAGAGCATAATTTTGGTTTACAGAATGCGGTGCAAAACCTATCACGGTGGTGGGGAGGTGAAGTCAAAAACTGTTACTCTAGAGAGGAGTTCCGACAGTCAGGCTGACCTAGTCAACCCCACAGGTTTGGGTTCAAATCCTGACTTCCTAATTGGACAGTGCTGGTCGTTCTGGATGATCTCTGGCCTGCCATGACTGTGGGAGCCTAGACACGGCCCTAGCAGAGATAGAAACACACTGAAACAGGACAAACCTGCCATGATCCTGGTCCACTCTGTGACCCACCTTGGCCGCTCCATTACCTACAAGACCCCAGGGCGCCCTGCATTGCCAGGTCCGTTACCTCCAGAACCCCCGGGTACCTCGCCATGCCAGGTCCATTACCTACTGGAGCCCAGTGGGCACTGCACTGCCAGGTTCATTACCTGCAGGACACCCGGGGTCCCTGCCTTAACAGGCCCATTACCTGCAGGACACCCGGGGCCCCTGCCTTAACAGGCCCATTACCTGCAGGACACCCGGGGTCCCTGCCTTAACAGGCCCATTACCTGCAGGACACCCGGGGTCCCTGCCTTAACAGGCCCATTACCTGCAGGACACCCGGGGTCCCTGCCTTAACAGGCCCATTACCTGCAGGACACCCGGGGTCCCTGCCTTAACAGGCCCATTACCTGCAGGACACCCGGGGCCCCTGCCTTAACAGGCCAATTACCTGCAGGACACCCGGGGCCCCTGCCTTGCCCGTTACCTGCAGGACACCCGGAGCCCCTGCCTTGCCCATTACCTGCAGGACTCCCGGGGTGGGGCCTTAACAGGCCAATTACCTGCAGGACACCCGGGGCCCCTGCCTTGCCCCTTACCTGCAGGACACCCGGAGCCCCTGCCTTGCCCATTACCTGCAGGACATCCGGGGTCCCTGCCTTAACAGGCCCATTACCTGCAAGACACCCGGGTTCCCTGCCTTAACAGGCCCATTACCTGCAAGACACCCGGGGTCCCTGCCTTGCCAGGCCCATTACATTACCTGTGACCCTGCGAGGTCCATACCTGCAGGACCCCGGACCGCTCCATTACCTGCAGGTGTAGCTCAGGTTCCTTCGGATGCTCCTCTTGAAGAAGCTCTTGCAGCCCTCGCAGGTGAAGACCCCGTAGTGTTTGCCGCTGGACTTGTCCCCACACACCACACAGTCCACCTGGATGCCGCTCTTGTCCTCGTCCCCATGTTCCTGGTCGCTGGCACCGCCTTGGGGAGAGGTCTCCTCCTCCTCGGAGTTGCGGGGGTAGCCCTTGCCCATGCCGTTGGTGTCCCCGTTGGGGTCTCCCCAAGCCACCATTGCCATATCTCCCTGGACCACCAGCTCCCGGAGAAAATGGTGTGGCCTCGCTTCAGGAAAAAAAAAATATCTGGTGGTAGGCGAAGATTTCTGCACGAACTATTAATGTTCAACTCTGGCAGCACAGTCCGGCCGCTTTCTCTACGCCGTGAAAAAGACGTGTATTAAAAGGTGAAAAGTTCACAGATGAAAAACGTACTCCAAGGGGCAGAAGGGATCGAAAAGGGCGCTTCAGCAGCAAAAAAAGTTAAACATTTTAGACGTGAAGGGGTCTCTCGCCTGACAGGCAGGCACGCTTCCAAAAGGAACAGTGCAAAGGGGAGGGAGGAGGCCACGAACGGGTGAACAAAACAGGCTCTCAGGCCATCGGTGTCAGGTCCCAGAAACACGTCCGACCAGTTTCTGTGCCTGGGAGCGAAAACTCGGCGAGGAGCTGTTGAACCGAGGAGAAAAGTCACAAAAACAAGTTCCTGGAGCAAAGGGAAGAGGGGGCAGGCTCAAGGGGGGGCAGAAGCATTCTGTGGAAAGAAACTGGAGCAGGCTTGCGCGATCCGAACAGTAGGGATGTGGGACGAAAAAGAACGCACATTTTGGGGTGACCAGTTCTGGGGTGGGTAACAAAACGAGCAGAGCTGAAGATCATGGATGAGGGAAGGTCATGTCACCCGCTTCGATGCATCCACAGCACCTCAAGGAGAGATTAGAAGACAACAGTGCCAAGGGACTGGCAAGCGACACCCCAAGTCCCAAACTCCAGCCGTGGGAGGGGTTCCAGTGACTAGTTTGGCTCAGACCTGCCAGATTCCGTATCAAATTAGTTCCAATCTTAGTTCTCACATGCGTATAACCTTTCACGGGACTGCCCGATCGGCACTCACGGATGCTGTGGGTACATCCTTTAAAGTTCTAGGTCCCTCCTTTCTTTATGGCTTTCTGCTATTCGTTCTCCTTATTCCTTCTCTGACACTAGTTGACTCCAAGCTGGCACTCGTGTCCTTTTCCCTTTCTGCTACAAGTTAAGTAGTACTCGATTCTCGCCTCAGATGCCCCTTCTTTGTCCACACGGCGGGGATCTAAAGTCAGCTCGGCTCTGAGTAACCAGCGTCACTGGGACAAGTTCTCACCGCTTTTGGCCGTCCTTTTAGAGGTTAGATTTTTGGGGACTCGTCCGTCCGGTTTTCGATGCCGCCCAGTAGGATGTGGGTGCTGCGGATCCTACGTGTGGACCTCCTTGTAATTTCAGGGCTCACATCTCCTCGGGTTTGAGAGGCATTTTCCCCAATGTTTGTGTCCGGAATTCCCCCAGGTTCTGGGTTGGAATTGTGTTGCTTCTGTGTCCTTTGCCTGTTGCTTCGCAGGGCCCCTCTAGCAGCCCTTCCTGGCTCGTCCTAACGCCTTCTGCGCGAGGGGAGGCTGGCCTGCCCCGGGGAGTGACACTGGACACCCCCGAGAGGGCGGGAGGAGAGGGAAAACAACCCTGTGCGCAGCTCTCCCGGGCAGCGAAGAGCAAAGTTCAGACCAGGCCCCCCTCCCGCCCCGGGCCCTGAGAGTGGGGGGGGCGGGTGAGAGCAGGGAGGGGCGAGTCAGAGGACAGGGTGTGTGGAGGGCGGGAGAAAAGGGATACAAGAGAACCTCTGAAGAACGAGGAGAGGGACTGGGCAGTGTGCAGGGAGACCACTCTCAACGGTGGGGGTTGGAGGAAGTGGAATATGACGGACCAGATATTTAATTCTTGGCTTTTGTTTGGTGTCTGTGAAGGGGGTTTTCAGTCGTAGTACGGACAAGCCAGGCAGGTATGTGTACCTGGACAGGGGTGGTCAGGTAGGCCAAGCTGGGTATCTTAAGTTTTCAATTGGCCATGGTAGCAAAATATGAGCTTTCAATCAAAAAGGAAAATCAGTTGAGGCGGAGAAACTGGGAGGGACAAGCCCCCTTGCCCCAGCTGAGTATGAAATTATACAGAGGACAGGTAGGAGGGGCTGTACCAAGAGTGACCTGTGCCCTCTGAACGTCCTTGGCTCTACTATCACCAGGGAAACGTCAGACTTGAGACAAAGTGGGTCCTTTTATAGGGGGCCTATCTGTGCTTGGAGTCCCATCCGAATTCAAAGTGAAGAAAGGAATGAACCCGTTACCCCGGTAGAGGAGAGGGCAAGCGTGCAGACACAGGCAGTGGCATGGGAAAGGAGGGTAAAGGCCCAGAGTAGTGCGGGGAGTTCCAGCAGGCCCCTCTTACAGGAGGACCTTCACCCTAGTGCTTATAAGACCTAGGCTCCCGTCCATAAGGGGGCAGTTACCAGAGAAAAGCGGGGCCCAGAGGTCTCCCGCTGAGGACAGAGGGCTCGAGTCATACTCCACGGAGGGAGGACGGGTCAAGAGGCGCTGAGGGACCCCCCATTGTGGGAGGGGCCCTAGTGCTCACAGTGCTGTGTGTGTTACCATGTCTGGGGTATTCGGGGGACGTGTCTGGGCCTTGGAGAAGTTAAGCCCTGTGGTAGGAGTCCGCCCAGCTACGGTTTGCTGGCTTTGGCCTTAAGTTATGTGTGGTGAGGGGCTTCTGCCTCTAAATAGCGTTGGAGGGTGCTCCCACCGGGTCTGGGGACTCCCTCCTCAGCGCCCGGACAATAAGCGCGGGAGTCCGTCAGTGCTGCGGGGCAGGGAGAGGCGGCCGGGCCTGCGTTCCCTTTCGGCGCTGCTGCGTGTGCTGCCCAGCTCTCCCTCGGCCCCCTGCAGGAGGCTGGGAAGGGCGGACAGTGCCGCACCGCCCCCTTTCTGACGCCGGGTCAGGCCCCGGCCGCCTCTCCCGCCCTCCTCGCCAGAGCGCGCGCGCCCCCCTTCACGAGGTTGTGCGCGCGCCACGGCCAACAGCCTCCCTGCACGTCACAGGGCCACGGCGCGCACCCAGCGCCTGACCACAGGGCAGCGCACGCAGCCCCGCGCCAGGCGGCAGCCTGACGTGCTACGTCAGCTGAGCGTGCTTCTCCAGCGCCTGCGCAACCCGGGGTTTCAGCCTCGCCTGCCAGTTGTCACCCATTGACTTTCCTGTTCTAGAAACGACCGAGCGCGTGTGGGGTTACAGTGGCCGCCATGTTGGAAGGGAGTGATTAGAGACAGTACCATTGGATTAATCCTACCGTCTCAACTGTGTAAAAGTTCCTAATGTATGTGTTGAGATGCCATACATGCCACATTTTAGAGCAGGCAAGTGGGAGATTAGAGAGAAAAAAAAGACTGCAGAATGTATTTTCTTCACTGACATACTGGAGTAGAGACAATCTGCCTGAATAGGGTCTATTGGTGTGTATGGTGACAGACCATCAGCATTTCAATTTTGGCAGTTTAATAACAGAGCGCAAACAAAAACTGGGTTCTAAATTCTGTTTTTGTTTGCGCTATGTACATAAAATGTCTTGGCCTGTCACATGCTCTAATCTCCCCTCCAAGAATTAAGGTCAAAGCGGTAACCTTTGATGTCAGAGGTAATTCTTGGAGGGGGAGATTGGAGCGTATGTGACAGGTATCAACATTTTATTTCTGGCAGCGTTTACAAAACTACAAATCGGGTTTCTGCATTTAGGAATCGGGAGGCGGGAGACATACCTTAAAATCTGTAGTCTCCCACCTGAATCAGGAGAGTTGGCATGTATGAGATGGGTCCACTACAGAAACGTCATATTTCAAAGTACGTTTAGTTCAGAACTTTTTCATTACTCTTAATTATTGTACAGTGAGAAAAAATAGTAAAAGGCCTCTGTTTGCTATTTGGGCATTATGCACTGTGCATTTTCTTGTCACAAGTCCTGAGGTTCATTAAATTGCAGGGTTTGCAACAAGAAAATGTGGGTATCAAATGTACTAAACCTATTTAGCAATTTACTGAATTGCTAAATGGGTTTAGGAAATCATAAGGAATCGCTATTTGGAAGGGATGTGTTTAGGGCATCCTTTTCAAATAGCAATTTCCTATGGTCTGTAATAGTGTTTTGTGACCGAAATGAGGTCGCAAAACATTAATATTTTACAGACACCTCAAAGGTGGTGGTAATCCATTTGTATACGAGCAGGGGGACCCTTCCCCTTTGTGTATGGTCCAACATCAGCGCTGCCAAGTACCATGCATCAGGCGTTAGACTAACGCATTTCAGTGTGGTGGTCCGCATCACCGCACTGAAATGCATAGTCACGCATAATAGTTATAGCGCCTTGGCTGTCAAGTCGTTAGCGCTGCTATACTGACTAAACAAAGCTGGAGTGGCTGGTAGCGCTGCTCACGGCACTGGGCTTGGGGGATGGCTGAGCTAGAAGCTGCTAACTGGCGACTAGTGCTACAATGTATCAATAGAAACGTTTATGATTCCCCCCACGGCGCTGCATTACATTCTGATTGACAGCATAGGTGCCCGCGCCATGCGACGTTTCGTCCTGCTGCCTGCAGTTAAGTTTGTGGGAGGCCGGCTACCCTAGGCTGCGTTATAGCAGCGCTGCTCGCTCTGCTGCATGGCAGTAAATTAAAATCAACCATGACTGCGCCGGACCAACCCCACGGGACTGCGGCGCATGTGGAGCTCACTGTGCAGCAGTGGGGCCTGCTGCTGAGCCTGAGTGAATATGATGCCAGGGGCGGCGCACGGTGTACGTTTGCCAAGGGAGTCTTGAATGACTGTTGCTGCAAGAAGGTATAACTTGTTTGAATTAATCAAAGACAAAAACAAGTATGTAAAATAAGACCTTAATTAAATTCAGTCAGAACAATATTACATAGATTTTAAAAAGCCCACACAACAGTCTATCAAAGTCGTACTCACTTCATCCGAAATGAGTATAGTTTATTTTGCAATCACAATAGTTACCACAAACAGTATTTCCTAAAATACAAAGTATTTACACTATAAACAGTTTATAGGTGATTTGGTGTACCCCAGTGAAGTGACCGTAACCTAACGGTGGTGTAAAATTAAGTGAAAAAGTAGGGGAGAGAAGGTTATTGGTAGTAACACAAAGAGGAGCTTTCCACAATTATAATATAGTAGATTGTGTTTTGTTTTTCTCAGGCTCTCTCTTTGTTAAAGTCGACGACGTTTCGACCCTCTCGTGATACGGGGTCTCTTCAGGACAGGAATTCTGGGGACTAATGGAGGGAGTGTCAGATAATGCTAAGGAAATACAGTAGGAGAGAGATGATGTGGGCATAACAATATGGACAATGGCGAGCAGCAGCTTACCATTGTTAGCACAAGGTGAGCCAAGTATGGATGTCTTCTTGGGTAAAAGTTGGCAATTTCAAGGTTGTACCTGTTAATGATACATATGGTGGCTATTAGGGCATATAGCCATCTGTAATTATGGTGACTGTAATTCATAGGTGGTGAATGAGGAGGCTTACCAGGAGTCAGAAGGACTAAGTATAGTGTACAGCACAGGTGTGCAGATTCCTATTGGTGAAATGCAGGGAAGGTAGCCAGTTCAGCAACCTTGCAGGACCCAATGATAGGACTAGGATTCACCCGTTAGGTAAGCGAGTAGTATAATCACTTTGTTCCTCCAGGGAATCTGAGGTAAATAAGGGCATAATATTACCATTTACTAATCACACCGCGTTTCAATATGAATGATTGCAACACAGTGGTAACAAGGTAAACTCACCCGAAATGACTTTGGTGATGAGTAATTTAATTACTTGAATCTCACCCGTCACGAACTGTAGGGTTAAAATGAATCGGAGTTATGCAATGCTCGACCCGCAATACAGGAGCCCAACTGAAAGCACGGATAATTAATTCTCCCGTACTTACTGTTAGTCATGCGGTGGTGCGCTCTGGAATCTAACCTGTCACGGGGACGCGTACCAAGGAATGAGACTGCGCATGTGCCGCCAGATTTCAGGCCCCTGCACACGCGCTTTAATTCTCATTCCTCGGTACCCGTGACAGGTTAGATTCCAGAGCGCACCACCGCACGACTAACAGTAAGTACTGGAGAATTAATTATCCGTGCTTTCAGTTGGGCTCCTGTATTGCGGGTCGAGCATTGCATAACTCCGATTCATTTTAACCCTACAGTTCGTGACGGGTGAGATTCAAGTAATTAAATTACTCATCACCGAAGTCATATCGGGTGAGTTTACCTAGTTACCACTGTGTTGCAATCATTCATATTGAAACGCGGTGTGATTAGTAAATGGTAATATTATGCCCATATTTACCTCAGATTCCCTGGAGGAACAAAGTGATTATACTACTCGCTTACCTAACGGGTGAATCCTAGTCCTGTCATTGGGTCCTGCAAGGTTGCTGAACCGGCTACCTTCCCTGCATTTCACCAATAGGAATCTGCACACCTGTGCTGTACACTATACTTAGTCCTTCTGACTCCTGGTAAGCCTCCTCATTCACCACCTATGAATTACAGTCACCATAATTACAGATGGCTATCTGCCCTAATAGCCACCATATGTATCATTAACAGGTACAACCTTGGAATTGCCAACTTTTACCCAAGAAGACATCCATACTTGGCACACCTTGTGCTAACAATGGTAAGCTGCTGCTCGCCATTATCCATATTGTTATGCCCACATCATCTCTCTCCTACTGTATTTCCTTAGCATTATCTGACACTCCCTCCATTAGTCCCCAGAATTCCTGTCCTGAAGAGACCCCGTATCACGAGAGGGTCGAAACGTCATCGACTTTAACAAAGAGAGAGCATGAGAAAAACAAAACACAATCTACTATATTATAATTGTGGAAAGCTCCTCATTTGTGTTACTACCAATAACCTTCTCTCCCCTACTTTTTCACTTAATTTTACACCACCGTTAGGTTATGGTCACTTCACCGGGGTTCACCAAATCACCTATAAACTGTTTATAGTGTAAATACTTCGTATTTTAGGAAATACTGTTTGTAGTAACTATTGTGATTGCAAAATAAACTATACTCATTTCGGATGAAGTGAGTACGACTTTGATAGACTGTCGTGTGGCCTTTTAAAATCTATGTAATATTGTTCTGACTGAATTTAATTAAGGTCTTATTTTACATACTTGTTTTTGTCTTTGATTAATTCAAGCAAGTTATACCTTTTTGCAGAATTTGTATTATTTTTGGTAAATGAGTTCCTTGTGAACATTGTTCTTTGCTCATAGCACTACCCAGTTCGCAAGGAGATATGGGTCGCTCTTGTTTTTTCTAAATATTGAATGACTGTTGCAGCGGGCAGGAGTCTGAGGAGATGTACGGGGGTTTGGCCCGTAAACCGAATTGCTGTGGCAAGCCTCACAAGTAAGTGACAGTGTCACTGTGAGACTCAGTGCCAGCCGAGTGTTAATCCATAAATTTGCTTTTTTTAGCGGCAGCGCAATCAGCTGCCTGCGGGTCAGTGTCTGGCCTGGAGTCTTCATTTTCTGTTTTACATAAAATGAAGACTCCTGACCAGACACCAAACCGCAGGCAGCTGATCGCGCTGCTGCTAAAAAGCGAATTTGTGGATTAACACTCGGCTGGCACTGAGTCTCATAGTTCATGTAAAACAGTCAGAAAATGAGACTCCAGTCC
This sequence comes from Calotriton arnoldi, assembly GCA_963921515.1. Taxonomy (NCBI): domain Eukaryota; kingdom Metazoa; phylum Chordata; class Amphibia; order Caudata; family Salamandridae; genus Calotriton; species Calotriton arnoldi. Next base: position 5,224,274 of record CAWUFW010000013.1, on the reverse strand, counting down.
AGAGAGGTTCTGTGACCTTCCATATATCGTCTTTTTGGAATGTTTTGCCGTTCATGCTTTGCAGCTACACACAGGCATTCATGCATATCCAATTAAAAAGCGAACTCATTATTTCACTTTCTCTGTTCTCAACTTGTCTGTAAACATAAAAACTATTAAAGTTTATAACTGACTCAGAATACAAAGAAAATGACACATGTCCAGGATGAAAAGCAAGGTAAATGCAACTGACCACACACCAAGACATATTAAGAATTATCATTGTTTTTAACTATTTGTTTAAAAAATGCAAGATTTTCGGTAAAAAGAAATATTTAAAAGCATTTATTTCAAGGTAATATCTTTCGGTCTTAATGCTTTCGATTTGTAATTTTCAATAGTTGTATTTTATTTTGGCTCCTTGCGACTGCACTTCGTTTCCCCTGTAGGGGTTGCTCTGCAGAGGTACTTGCAAGGCCAGGCTGTCTCTTCTGTAATGACAAATACACAGTACACAAACCCTCCTAATGAGGTGATATTTGTGTCAGAAGGTGGCTTTGAGTGTCACATGGTACAGGAGGGGGATATACTGTTTGTGATGGTTCATGCTGGAGCTTCTCAGCACAGTTTGATCAGTTCATGCATAGGGAGGATGAGACACGTGGTTTTGCTTAAGTCCACCCATAGGAGATCTATCCTGTTTTTGTGGGTGGACGGGGCGTTATGGAGGATGAGGCACATTTGCAGGCAGTATGGCCTCTCATCCTGTTTGGTACAGTCGGGTCCCACAGTGCCCTTGCATTTCTGGTGCTTTGCTGCTGTTTTATGATCTTCTTGGAGTTTCTCATTGCTCAAATGGGTGTAATTTCTGATATTAATAGGTTTCCCTCGTCTTCATTGCTTGATTTTGCTCGCAAGAAAGTGTCACTCATAGCTATTGAAATGTCACTCCTAATTACACTGAAATTATGAAAATGTCACACATAGCAAGCTGAAACCTTGGCAGCTTTACAACATACATTTTTAGAAGTAGGTAGAGGTCCATGGGATGCCACACCCTACTTGGAAAACAGATTTTCTAGTTGCTATTACTACAGCACGTAGAGTCAGTAAAATCCAGGCTCTATGTACTAAAGAACCCCATCTGATATTTCATGCGAACAGGGTGGTCATGAGGACACATCAGAGTTTTCTTCCCAAGGTGATTTCTGATTTCCAGATTAATCAGACCGTTTCTCCTCCACCATTCTTCCCTAACCCTTCCACGCCAGCGGAGAGGGCTTTACACTCATTAGATCTTAAGCGAGTCCTTAAGTTCTACTTAGAGAAAACAAAAGATATGAGACAATTTGATCATCTGTTTATCAACTATTGTCCAATGAAAACTGGTATAGCTTCTTCCAAGCAAATAATTTCTAGGTGGATAGTTTCCTGTATAGTGCTTGCCTACCAGTTAGCCAACAAACGCTTAACTTCTAGACCCAAGGCCCACTCTATGAGGGGTAAGGCGGCTACTGTTGCTCTGCTAAGAAATTTAGCCATTACGGAAATTTGCAAGGCAGCAACATGGAGATCAGTACCTACGTTTGCTAAGCATTATTATCTTGACTCAGATACTCAGGCGGGTGCTCAAGTAGAGGAGGCTTCCTTAAGAAATCTGTTTGTATAATTTGCTTTCAGCTGCTATTCAATTGTTCTCTTCGTCCGCAGGGGTGTGAGATGAGCTAGCTATTCTATTCAGTGCTTATGACTATTGATGAGTATCCCCTAGAATAGAAGGATAAGTTCCTTACCTGTAATCTTAGTTCTTTTCCAGGGGAATACTCATCAAAGACATAAGCAACCCTCCCTCCTATCTGGATGAATACTTAAAACAGCAGCTGTTATATGGTTTATCGTCTGAATTTTCATGTCACCGTAAAAAAAGACCTGGCCGAACTGTCACCTGTGGGGCATGATGGGATTCAGGAGGTCTAGGAGGTCTTAAAGGCACGGTGCCAGTTTTCTCTGTTATGGTTTTCAATGCTGCCTATTGGCTAACATTGCCTTCCATTCACTTGATTTTTCCTTTCAAATAAAGGCTATGGTTTACACTTTAAAGTTAAATTTTCCTAATTCCAGACATGTTGAATGGTTGTGGCACATTTTAAATTAAAAATTCAATGTAATATGGGCATTTCTTTAGCCTCTATTTCTATAGGCTGCATGTGTGTGTGTGATTTTGGGGTACTACATAAAATAATGGGGTTATACAAACATATATATATTTAATTTAATAAATGCTTATAACGTTGATGAGTATTACCCTGGAAAGGAACTGAATGTTCTAATGTTAATCATCTAAAAGAAGGAAGTAAAAATTCAGAGCGCTCATCCGAAACGTCTTGACAACAATAGATAACATGAGCAAACAATTCTTTTCAATAAAAGTAAAAAAACATCTCCCGGTTCAGGGGAACATTTCCATTTCGCTCGGATCAAATAGGCCAAATCTCATTCTCACTAACTGTATTTTAATGCGAGCAATGTTCACTCCAGCAGATAAAAGGGCAAAGTCCCTTGGATATAAGGGTTTAATAAAGTTACAGTGTGCTTTAGTGCAAGAAACACACAAATGGTGATGGGAGGATGGCTGCAATAAGTCTAACCACCATTAGATAGACTGGGATTTGGACCCAACTTCACAGCGTGGGTAAAACTCCTCTATCAAGACCCCCAGGCGAGGGTAAGGGTCAATGGAGAGGTGTCTCATTCATTCCAGCTTGGAAAGGGCACTCGGCAGGGTTGCCCGCTCTCGCCGATGATCTTTGCCCTGGCATTGGAACCTCTGGCCGCGTGGGTCCGGAACGACCCCATAATACAAGGTAAACAGGGAGGGGGCAACTTGGAAGACAGGATATCACTGTATGCCGATGATATACTCCTATATTTGACCAAACCGTATAGATCAGTACATAGGGACCCCAAATATTTGACCTGTTTGGTACCTATTCAGGGTATACAATAAATTGGACTAAATCCCTTCTCTTCCCACTAACCGGGACAGTACCCCAAAGACTGGAGGGTTCCACGCAACTAGTAACCAAAACAAGATTCACATACTTGGGTATCCAGATATCCACAAAGGAAGACGACTTCCTAACAGACAATTTACATCCCCAAATAAAACGACTAGGAAATGATGTGGAACATTGACGAAAACTACTGGTGTCCCTGATGGGCAGCGCAGTTATTTTCAAAATGATGTCCCTGCCTCGGTTGCTATATGTGTTGCAGAACACCCCATATAAAATACCTAAGAAGGTGTTCCAGGATATAAATAGCGAATTACGAAAACTCCTATGGGACAGGGGCAGTTCTAGAATTGCACTTGGTTAGCTCCAGAGAGGAACCTACGAAGGGGGGCTGGCAGTCCCAGACTTAAATAAGTACGACTGGGCCTCGCAATTAATAGTAGTGAATGATTGGGCATTTATGGACTGTGGAGACCCAGCTTTCAGGGCAGATCACTGGGCTAAGGGTAAAAGGGGATATTTAGCAGCACTGTACAATAGACGCATGGAAAAACAACTCCCACCGCACACCCAAACAGTGGTAAGAGCCTGGAGAGAAGTACAAAAACACATAGGCTGGGAAGGGAAATTGACGGGGAAAACTCCACTGTGGGATAGCGACCAACTGGCAGAAGTGGGAGCACTAAGGGGATTCTTTAAAAAATGGGAAATGCTGGGAATTGAAAAGCTGGAGGATATTTGGAGGGGACAAAGCCAGCACACCTTTGAGGACTTACAAAAGGAATACGAAATGGCAGAGACAGAACGATATCGATACATGCAATTAAACCATGCTATTTGTCAATACCTCAGGGAGGGGGAAGCTCTACCTGACTATACGCCATTAGAAGATAGATTGCTGATGGACCCGATGACGACACAGGCCACTTCACTAACATACAGGAAAATAATGTACAACTCACCCAATCCAATAGATCCCTTGAGGGCGGCATGGGAGATAGATTTAGGACTTTTGGAGGACGATGACTGTAAGAGGCAGTACAGAGCCGACGCGAGGTAGCTATAAGGGGCCGGTTTCGTCTGATCCAATTGCGTATACTCCATAGATCCTATGCATCCAGATCACTGTTGCACCGAATGGGGTGAGAAGGGTCTAGGTACTGCGTGAGAGGATGCGGGAAAATAGGTTCCTTTTTCCACATCCTTTGGGAATGTAAAGATATTCAAGTCTTCTGGAGAGAGGTGACAAGAGTCATGACTGAAGTCACTAACGTAGAGGTCCCAACAGACCCGAGATGGCTAATACTTTGTGTCACAAGAGAAGAAAACTGGCCAAAGTATACATTAATATGGTTGAAAGTAGCAGCAATGGTGGCAAAAAGGAATATATAGATAAAAAATGGGGGGTGCGGCAGATACCGGACCTAAGGGAATGGGAGGCCGACTTGGATTGGTGCTCCGGGGCAGAAAAAGTAATCTATAAAGGTAGAGGATGTCCACAGAAATGGAGCAAAGTCTGGGGTATGTGGAGTGAGTATAGCGGTCACTAAAAGGGAGGGGAGGGAGGATAGAGGGATGGGACAGTACATACATGTAAGAATAAGGGACAATGGCTGCTGCGAATCATCAGAGATGAGGGTGCTCTGGAAGAACAAGTTACTTACCTTCGGTAACGATATATCTGTAAGAAACATTAGTTAGTTATAGATTCCTTACCTTAGAATTACCCCCAGGCGTCAGGCTGGATCCGGAAAGTTTTTTCGTCAGCAGTACCTCTGCGCGTCGGAAGGTGGCGTCGGTCGGCTCCGCGTCCGTTGTTGGCGTCGTGGTCGCCGAGATGACGTCGCAGCAGCTACTTAGACGCCGCCCTCGCCCGCTGACGTCAGTTCTGTACACGACTTTCCGCACCAGAAACGCAGAGCCATGCAAGACACTGACCACTGGTGCACAAAACTAGGGCCCTGAAAGGATAACCTTAACCCTAGAAATCAGTTCGCAGAACGGGGAGGATGGGTGGGGCGGTAAGGAATCTATAACTAACTAATGTTTCTTACAGATATATCGTTACCAAAGATAAGTAACTTGTTCATCTGAAAGAAACACGTTAGTTATAGATTCCTTACCTTAGAATAGATACCCCAGCAATACCAACCCTGGAGGTGGGTCTGCGAACCAACATCACACCAGCAGGTCTTGGAGAACAGAACGGCCAAAGAAGCCGTCTCTCCGGACCTGCCTGTCCAGACAGTAGTGTTTCGTAAACGTGTGCAGGGATGCCCACATAGCTGCCTGACAGATGTCATTCAGAGGAACTCCTCATCCCAAAGCAGTAGTGGCTGCCGTCGCCCTGGTGGTATGGGCGCGCAGCCCCACTGGAGGCTCCTTTTTAGCCAGAGAATAGCATGCATTAATACACAAAACGACCCATCGGGAAATGGTTCGCTTGTGTACGGCCCGACCTTTTTTGGCGCCCACGTAGCCAACAAAGAGTTGGTCATCCACCCGGAACTGTTTTGTGCGATCCAGATAGAAAGAAAGCGCACATTTTGGGTCCAGACGGTGGAGCCTCTCCTCCTCTTTCGAAGGATGAGGAGGCGGAAAGAAGGTGGGCAAGGTGATGGTCTGCCCGATGTGAAAGGCAGTGACAACCTTGGGAAGGAAGGAGGGACGAGTCCTGAGAACCACCTTGTCCGGATGGACCGACAGGAAAGGAGGTTTGGAGGAAAGGGCCTGGAGCTCACTCACTCTCCTGGCAGAGGTGATGGCTATCAGGAAAGCAGTCTTTAGCGTCAGAAGCCTCAAAGGACAGTTGTGAAGCGGCTCAAAGGGAGCACACATTAAAAAGGTCAAGACTAGATTCAAGTCCCACTGAGGCATAACAAAGGGAATAGGAGGAAAGAGATGAGTTATGCCTTTCAAGAAACGATTAACAACCGGGGACTTGAAAAGAGAGGGCTGATCTGGAAGGCAGAGATGGCCGAAAGATAGCCCTTGATAGTGCCCAGAGCAGAGCCCTGCTGGGCTAAAGAAAGAAGAAACAAGACAACCTCAGAAAGAGGGGCAGAAAGGGGATCCACAGCCTTTGCTGTGCACCATGCCACAAACTTGTTCCACCGGCAGGCGTATACCGTCTTAGTGGAGGGACGCCTGGCTGCCAAGATTACATCACAAACTTCAGGAGGCAGGTCAAAAGACGTCAACTGCCGCCGCTCAATCTCCACGCAAGGAGGTGGAGGCTGGACAGGTTCGGGTGGAGGACCGTCCCCTGCTGCTGCGACAGAAGATCCTCCCGAAGAGGCAGTCTGGTCAGACGATCGATGGCCATGTTGAGCAGCTCGGGATACCATACTCTCCGTGCCCAATCCGGAGCCACAAGGATGACTTGGGCCCGGTCGCGCCTGATCTTCTTCAGCACTCTGGGCAGAAGTGGTATAGGCGGAAAGGTGTACAACAGACTGCAACTCCACTCGCGACGAAAGGCGTCGCCTAGCAAATGCCGTCTTGGAAATTCCAACGCGCAGAATTGCTGACATTGCGCGTTCTCTTCGGTGGCGAATAGATCTAACCAAGGCTCTCCCCACTGTCAAAAGAGACCTTGCACCAGCTCCGAGTGAAGACGCCATTCGTGATCCATCATGCACCTGCGGCTGAGTTCGTCCGCCCTGGCGTTCAGGGAACCTGCCAGGGTTGAACCACCAGGGATATGCCCTGATGTTCCAGCCATGTCCAGAGGCGGAGGGCCTCCTGACATAGGGTCCACGACCCCACCCCGCCCTGTTTGTTGCAGTACCACATGGCTGTGGTGTTGTCCGTGAACACCTGCACTACTCTTCCCCGGACAGAGGGAAGGAATGCTTTGAGTGCAAGACGAATCGCCCGGAGCTCCAAAAGCTGATATGGATCCCGGACTCCGCCGGAGACCAGAGTCCTCTGATCTCCGCCTCTCCCATGTGGCCACCCATGCCAGAAGGGATGCGTCCGTCACCACTGTGTGTTCTAGTTGGGGAAGGGAGAGGGATCTGCCGTTGACCCAATCCACGTTCGTGAGCCACCACTGCAATTGATGTGCAGTGCCCTCCGAGATCTGGACGCAATCGGACAGATTCACCTGATGCTGCGCCCACTGGAACTTCAGGTCCCACTGCAGAGCCCGCATATGCCACCTGGCATGATCGACATGCAGGAGGCCATGAGGCCCAGCAGCCTCAGGGTCATCCTGACCGAAACCCGGGACAGAGGCTGAAAGATCGGAATCATAGCCCGAATATCCCGGACTCGCTGTTCGGGAGGATAAACCCGAAACCGCACCGTGTCCAGAACCGCTCTGATGAAGAGGAGCTTCTGAGAGGGGATCAGGTGTGACTTCGACACGTTGATGGAGAACCCCAGCGAATGCAGGAGGTCGGCCGTAGTCTGGAGGTGGGAGACGACAGCCTGGGGCGAGCCCGCCTTCAACAGCCAGTCGTCGAGATAGGGGAAGACTGGAACCCCTGATCTGCGCAGATGAGCTGTGACCATCCATCACTTTCGTGAACACCCGAGGGGCGCTGGTAAGGCCAAAGGGGAGCACGGTAAACTGAAAGTGCTCGTGGCCTACCGTGAACCGCAGGTAACGCCGGTGGGCCGGCAGGACGGGGAAGTGAAAGTAAGCGTCCTGCAAGTCCAACGCTACCAACCAGTCTCCAGGGTCGAGGGCAGACAAGACCTGAGCGAGCGTCAACATCTTGAACTTCTCCTTCCGGAGGAAGCGGTTGACGTCCCTGAGATCCAAGATAGGACACAGGCCCTTGTCCTTCTTGGGTACCAGAAAGTAGTGGGAGTAACAACCACGACCTACTTCTGGGGCAGGAACACGCTCGATGGCTCCCTTGGCCAAGAGAGCCGTAACTTCCTGTTGGAGAAGGCCCAGGTGATCCTCCGACATGCAGTGGTATTGAGGTGGCATGGCTGGAGGGGTAGCCTCGAAGGGGAGGGAGTAGCCCCTTCGGACTATTTGCAAAACCCACCTGTCCGACGTGATGGTGCGCCAGTGGGGGAGGTGATGGCGTATCTTGCTGCCCACTGGCGTTTGATGGGCCTGAAAAGTCGGACTAGCAAGGTTTGGAGGCTGCTGCAGAGGGGGGGTTGGTGGACTGGCCCGCCCGCTGGCCCCCTGAACCACGGCGTTGGTTCCCACGTCCCCGGCCGCGCGAAGGTTGGGTAACTTGCTGCGGCCTGTGGCTCTGGGCGGGACGTAGTGGGGCACCCCTTCCGTAGCCACAAAAGGGGCGGAAAGCAGACTGCGCTGGGTGGCTGGAGAGGCCCAAGGACTTGGGCGTAGCCCGTGAGTCCTTGAAACACTCTAGAGCGTTGCCGCTTTGTTGCCAAAAAGGCGACGGCCATCAAAAGGCAAGTCCATCAAGGTGTTCTGGACATCCCCCGAAAAGCCAGTCGATCTCATCCAGGTGTAGCGACGAAGGGCTACTGACGTTGAAATAGTCCTGCCCAGAGAGTCGGCGGTATCCAGCCCACAACGGATGGTAAACTTCGCCGCATCCCTCCCGGCGGCAACAGCCTGGGAGAGCACTGTCCGGGCCTCCTCCCGACACTGAGGCAGCACGTGCGCAACCGAGTCCCGCATAGAGTGGGAATAACGGCCCAAGAGACATGCAGTGTTTACCGACCGCAGTCCAAAGCTGGCGGAAGAGAAAATCTTCTTCCCAAGATGGTCCAGCTTCTTGGATTCCCTTTCCGGGGGAGCGGTAGGGAATACGCTCTTGGAAGTGGAGGCTTGGACCACCAAGCTCTCCGGGATGGGGTGTTGGGAGAGGAAAGTGGGGTCGCCCGGAGCCGGGCGGTGGCGTCGGGCAATCATCCTATCCACGGGAGCCCCCGTGTTGGGCCTGGACCACGTGCCCAAAAGGACGTCGGTAAGGGCCTCATTAAACGGCAGCAGGGGCTCCGAAGAGCTTGCAGCCGGTTGAAGCACCTCTGTCAGGAGGTTAGTCCTGACCGCCACCGTAGGAAGCTCGAGGTTGAGGGCCTCGGCCGCCCTATGCAACACCACTGCGTATGACGCTCCCTCCTCCGTAGCCACGGTAGGAGGAGACAACATGCCAAGGTCAGGGGAAGTATCAAGACCACTGGCATCCCCCAGTTCCTCTCTCCAGTCCTGTTCAGATCCTAGCTGATCAGTTAAAGGGTCAGCTGACCCCTCCCAGTACTCCTCCTCATCCTCAGGTTGCTAATCTGGCTGAAAAGGGACCCCAGGAGTGAACAGGGGCACAAAAACCCCACTCGGCGCCGGATCCGGCATCGGGCGACACCGATCCGGGTCCACATCGGGATGGAGGCCGGGGTCGAGGCCGGCCGGGGACACGACCGGCGTCGGTTGCGGTGCCGGAGGAAGCGGCGCCGGTGGAGGTGTAATAAGGTCAACCGGCGCCTATCCGGATCCAGGCCTGGATCCACTGGGGGCCCTGCAGCGCCATGGCCGGAGCCGACGGCGGAGAAGGCCTAGGCCCCCCAACCGAGTCCGTGGGGCCCGAAGGCGCGCCGGCGGGTTCGGGTCACCCGAAGATGACATGCATCGCCTCGTAAAATTTACGAAGTTGAGCGGGAGTCACTCCGGGTCCCGGGAAGGGGGGGGGACCCGGAGTCGACTCTGCGGGCTCCGCGCGCGGAGCCATGGGAGGGGCACCGCCATCATCCCTCGTCGCGTCAGCCGACAGACGGGGAGAAGTCGAAGAGCGACACTACTTCGTCGACTTCTTTTTGTGCTTCGACTTACTCGACCCCGAGTGCGAAGACTTCGATGACTTGGACGAGTGGTGATGGCTCTGCGACCGGTCCCTCGACCTCCCTCGCGACCAAGACCTCGAACGGCGCGGAGCCGACTGCCGGCACTCAAGCAGCTTTCGGGACCGCTCCCGCAAAGCCTTCAGCGCCATCGACCGGCAGTCGGAGCACGACTTGGGGTCGTGGTCGCGCTCCAGGCAAAAGAGGCACACGCGATGCGGATCCGTAACCGACATCAGCCGGTTACAGGAACTGCAGGCCTTGAAGCCGGGCATCCCTCGTGCACCAGGAGTCGTAGACTCAAAAAGACGTCGACAAAAGTCGCTCAAAAAAGTGACTGGAGGTACCGCTCTCTCCGGATCTGCGCTGGCTGGCGCGGAAAAAGAAAGAACTGACGTCAGCGCGTGAGGGCGGCGTCTAAGTAGCTGCCGCGACGTCATCTCGGCGACCACGATGCCAACGACGGACGCGGAGCCGACCGACGCCACCTTCCGACACGCAGAGGTACTGCTGACGAAAAAACTTTCCGGATCCAGTCTGACGCCTGGGGGTAATTCTAAGGTAAGGAATCTATAACTAACGTGTTTCTTTCAGATAGAGTGGGTATAAAGTGTTGACATATGTTTATCCCTTGTATGAGAAATGCAAATGTGATCTGAGCAACTGTTTAATAAAAAGAGTTATAAAAAAAAAAATACGTCTAACCACTGGCAACCGCTGAGGGTAGCATTCCAGCTCATCTTGCCACCAGTTTGGAACCAGCCATATGATTCATAGAGAATCAACTGGCACGACTGAGGTCTGCTATGATGTTGTCAATTAATGTGTGTCTTTTCATTTGAAGGCTTTTCTGAGAATTCACATCTCTACACAAATCCTAATTTTTGTTGGTGCTTAGCCTTCTTCATGACTATAAATGAAAACAGCGGGAGGCAGACATACCGCATACGTTTACAACCTCTTAGACAGTGTCATTGACAAACAAGTTGCTTAACTTCAGTAACGCCTTATCTGGTAGAGACTATATCTAGCTGCAGATTCCTTACCTCCGAATCCCCACGAGTCAAATTGGATTCAGAAGATTTTTCATGAGCAATACCCCTGCACGCCGGTAGGTGGCATCAATCGGTTCCGTGTCCATCATCGGCGTAGTCCGCGTCAGAAGTGATGTCCCAGTACCTATATAGGCGCCACTCAGGTGCGCTGACATCAGTTTATTTTCACAACTTTCCATGCGAGAAGAGCAGACCTATGAATAACACTGACCACTGGTATGTCAAAACTAGGGCCCTGAAAAGGGTAATCCCTGTCCCTAGAAATCTGTTCGCAGAGCAGGGAGGAAGGGTGGGTCGGTAAGGAATCTGCAGCTCGATCTGGGGCCATATGTATCATTAATCTAACTGGTCGCAAACAGCCCGATTCGCAGAATCGGGTCGTTTACAACCGGTAAATGCATTTTGGTATGTATGAATTCCAATTTGCGATTCGCAATTTGGAATTGTGAATACATACCGATTTGGTATTACGAATAGGCATGTTTAGGGCGTCCCTTCCTAATACCGAATTGCAGCGGTATGTAAGAATATTTTGTGAACGAAATGCAGTCGCAAAACATTCGCATTTTACCACCTACTTCAAGTAGGTGGTAACCCATGCGTAAATGGAAAGGGGTCCAGTAGGAAAGTGCCCCTTTTTGCATGGTTGTCCCCCACTTTTTGTCTGATATTTGATGCAACCTGACTTGATGTGCCCTGGGTCCCTGCCAATCAAGCCTGTGTTCTTTCCCAAGACTGTACTTTTGTATCCCCAATTGGCACATCCCTGGCCACAGTAAGCCCCTTGTAAAAGGTACCATCGGTACCAAGGGCACTGTGTCCAGGGAAGGCCTCTAAGGGCTGCAGCACCTGTTGCACCTCCCTTAGAGGCCCTGCACCTTAACACACACACACTGCCACTGCCGGCTGCGTGTTTTGGTGCAGAGAAAAGTAAAGAGTCGACATGGCACCCATCCCTGCGTGCCATGCCTGCAATCCACTGCCTGAGGCCTAGGTAAGTCACCCCTCTAGCAGGCTGCAATAGCCCTAAGGTGAGGGTACAGCGGCATGAGCCCTGTACCCCTACAGTGTCTAAGTCCAGTCTTAGACACTGTAAGTGTAGTAAAGCCATAAAGAGTAAACGGTCTGGGAGTTGGTCATAATGAACTCCACAGCTCCTTAATGGCTTTACTAACAACTGGGAAGTTTGGTAGCAAACTTCTCAGCACACTAAACCCACACTGATGCCAGTGTGGGATTTAATGTAAAATGCACCCAGGGGGCATCTTAGAGTTGCCCCATGAAATTCGACCAGCCCTGGTGTGGTTCCTGAATGGATGCCCGCCATTTGGCACCACCAGACAGGTTTCTGGACCCCTGGCTAGAGAGCCTCCGCTCTCTGGGTCTAGAAACAAAGCCCATCCTGGCAGAGGTGTCATGCCTCCTCCCCCAGGATGGGCTGGGTCCATGAAAGGGCAAGCTTCAAAGGGCTGCCGCCCTTGGAAGCTGTCCCTGTTTTTTGCTGCCCCCAGCAACTGGCTCCCACTTTGGGTGGGAGAATCAGCGGGAAATCCAAGCTAGGAAGAGAGGTGTGCCCACCTTTGCCAACCCCACCCCTCAGGTGGGGGAGGCGAGGTGAAGCACACATCTCAGTCCCCTCCATCTTGAAGATGAGGGGACTCAGCCAATTAGAAAGAGGCTCATGCCCCCTCCCACTGTAGGGTGGCATAATAGGGGGTGTACCCAACCCCAAGGAAGGGACCCATTGCTTCTGACCTGCACACCCCTTTAACACCCCTAAATTTAGTATTTAGGGGCAACCCTGAACCGTGCCTCCTCAGATTCGAGAAAGAAAGAAGAAGGTCCGAGAGCCGTGCTGACCCAAGAAAGAGAGGAGGACACCAACTGCCTTGGCCCCAGCCCTACTTGCCTGTCCCATCTACGACCTGCCTACAGCAAGAACCCCGGGCGAGTCCAGCAGCCAGCAACCCTCAGAACCCAGAGGAACTTCCCTGGTACCCTCTTACAGACTCTGCCTCCCGTGAGGACCAGATTTGCTCAAAGACTCACCTCCAGAATCAGGTTTCCGGCGACTCCGCGATTCTGCATCACTCTTCAATCAACGCCCATGGCACGAGTTTGAGTGGCCCAACACCACAAGGAGGTCTCCCCAGCAATCCTGACCTGGGATCTGGTGATCCCCAACCTCCCTCAAGTCGCAAGACGACGCCTGCAGCCTCAACCTGAAGGGGCCCCCGACCGGAGCTGGTAAGAAAACCCAACGCCAGAAGACACCCCTGCACCCGATGCCCCACGGCCTTAGGTGGCCCAAATGACGGTGTACAGGCATTCACCATGATCCCAACTTACCTTTCCAGCCGGTGGTCGTCTTTAAGAAGTCTCCCTGCCTGAGACTGCAGCAACTTCGCAGAACCGAAGGTCACCATTGCAAAGCACAGGGTCCTCGACGTCGGTTTTGCACCCTGCACCTGGCTGCCCCAGGCCGCTGGTGGTGCAGCTCCTGTACTGGTCATTGACCCCTGCAGTGCTGACCTTAACCCCAGGAGCTTTGCTCCCACACTACAGTGCCCTGCTCATAAGCAGTCCCTAACTGAAGGCTCCTTTAGCCCCATTGGCTAACATTGGGCCCCTGCACTCTGCACCCAGCCGCCCCAGTGTCGCTGGTGGGGCAACTCGAGTGCCCATCTAGACCTTAGGGAACCTTGGTCCTAATCCCAAAAACTCACCCTCGTAAGACGTGTACTTACCTGCGAAACAGCTAACACTTTTTTCCCATAGGAACCCATGTAAAGAGATTTTGGGCCTAAAACATGTCTAAGTGTTGAACTGTTGTTGTATGAAGAAAAGAGAACTCAATTGCAAAGTATAAAAAGTCGTACTTACCTTGTATTGAGAGAACCTAAGGTGTGGTATCTAGGCATACCATCCCCAGTACTCAAAGCAATCCAAAAGTAACTAAAAAGTAATCTGAAAGTACTTACTGTATAATTCAAACTGCATTTTAAAAGTGATACAAAGCTGTAACAATTGCAATTTCAAGCACAACTGCATTTCCTTGAACAGTTTTGCATTTGAAAGTATATTTTACTCACCTTTGCCAAGTCCTGCTTGGTTCTAAAATAAAACATAAGTATATCTTTTTTATACTTACCTAACTGGTCTAGATTCTGTCTCTGACTGTGTGCCATCAGCCTTGATTGAGTGAATACAATAAATGCTTAACACACCCTCAGGATAAGCCTAGCTGCTCTCCCACACTACCACAAAGAAAGCTCTTAGTACTTACCTAATTTAGCCTCTACTATACCTCTGGGGACTCCCTGGACTCTGTGCACACTATACCTTACTTTGGTATAGTACACACAGAGCGAGCTTCCTGCATTGGTGGATCAGCGGTGGGATGTAAAGCCTTGCATTTATTGGACTAACTTAGTCAACCTCATCACATGACAAAAATCCAAAAATTGTCTTTAGTACAACTCATTTTTTGAATTGACTATTTTTTTCAAAATTCTAAAAGTCTTGTTAGGGCCTTGTGTTAAGTCCCTGTAGCATTTCTTTTTAGAAACGTAAAGGGCACTGAAGTTAGGGGGGAAGTATCTAGAACTGTTAGTGTAGGTCTTCCAAAAAGAACCCCACTTTAGAAAAATAATGAGCAATCCAGGAAATATGGCTGAGGAGCTCGCCTCAGCCCTTACTCCAACCTACAGGTTAGGGAGTTAAGGCTTCTCTGTAAGGCTAAACAAATAAGAACTGGGTCCAACCCTACCAGGATACAACTCCAGGGATTCCTGGCAGGGCATGCAAGGGACCACCCCACAGAAGAAAGTAGTGAAAATGATGACGTCTTAGACCAACCACCTCAACTACTTAGGGAGGAAGGGAACGTTGTGTCCTACCCTCCACACCCAAGAGGTACAGGGGCTGGCTCTTACAGAGGTAGGGCCAACTCCATACCATACAGTGAGGACAACCTCACTGAGGAGAATCTCCTTTTAGTAAGGTTGACCAAAAGACTAGACCTAGAGACTAGGCTCCCAGCAGAGATGGGCCTAGGACCCATCAATGGTGGCAGCAATTTGAAAAGTTTAGAAAAAGAAGGATCCTATGATCCTAATATCCCCAAAGGGATTGTCACTGTGAGAAGTTGGCCTGGTATATGCTGTTCACTAATTAAAGTGGACACCTTGCACCAGAACAATTCGACTCTTATGGTAGATAGGTTTAAGACAACCTTTATAGAAAGCTATCCTAGTGGTAGCTGTGGAGAGCAGCCTTCAGGTTAAGTCTTGAAGGAATGTAAAGCAGCTTGTTTTACCACACAATCTCTTGAATCACCAAATGAAAAGACACCACACAGGTATATATATCTAATATATATGTATTTATTAATAAACACTCTCTACTAATCTCTTTATGAGATTAGAGGTCAGGAACATATGTACAAGTCAAATGTTATCAAAATAAGTTTAGCACAATCGAATATCACAATCTTAGTTTGCTAGACCTAGGTCTAGGGCATCTAGAATCGAGGGACCCCCAAGAACCACCCCAGGTAGTTGTAGGAGACCCACAGGGGACGGACGCGGTGACCTGGCACCGGTGCGAATCCTGTGCGAGTCTATGCGCTCAGACGCGATTGGGATATCAATGTTAAAGGTCCCTTGCGTGTTCGAGGCGAACACACCGATCGGTCCTTGTACGAGTCGAAGGACGCGGTTATGGATAGATTTGCACGGGAGATGGACGCGCTGTGTCTAACACAGACGCGAACCTTGTGCGAGTCAGTGCAATGGAGATCTCAGTGTTACAGGCCCTTTGTGTGTTCGAGGCGAACACCGATCGGACTCAGGACAGGTCGAAGGATACAGTTCTAGATAGTGTTGCAAAGGAGATGGACGCGGTGTGTCTAACACAGACGCGAACCCTGTACGAGTCAGCGCAATTGTCGCACTTAGAAAGTTAGAGTTTTAGGTTACTTCGAGGGAAGCTACAAGCAAGTCACTTACAGGGTAAGTTGTTCTAGGGCCCACACCCACAGGAGAACCGTAGTGCTGAAGTTACCTCACCCAGGGGAGCCGGGTGCATAGGTGTTCTTTGGTGTCGGGTCGCGGCGTCGTTTTCAATGGGAGCCAGTGAAGACTTGCTGCTTGCGGCGACAGGAGAAGTGTCCGGAGGAATCCAAGCCTGGATTCGGAAGATGGAAGACCTGAAAGCAGAGGGGACAGTGTTCAAAGTCACTTGGCAGTGACTCGGGGCAAGGAAGATGGATGCCCACCGTCGTCGCAAGATTCAGGTCATTCGCGGTTGCCTTGACTCTTCAGCCACGAGGTCCAGGAGGCGTCGACGACGACCAGGAGCTGGATTCGGCGTGTCCCACGATGTCTGCAGCTTACTGCGGTGTCGGCGACTCGATCGGAGCCAACAAGCCTTGGTAACAGCAAGTCTCGGGGAAAGTGTGAAGAGACAATGGCGCAGACCAGCAAGGTCTGTGGGACTCACCCAACGAGGGTAAGTCAGGGCAGGCCTGGAGCAACCAGGGGAGCCCATTGGTTTCTTTAGAAGGTCTTCTGGGGACCCACAAGCCGGCTGGCAAGGGATCGCGAACACGCCTCGGGAGGATTCGCTCACAGGGGCCCACGGTCACTCGGGACGTGGTAGGCCTCTGATCTTAGGAGGGATTCCTGCTGGAGGCTGGGACCACACGTGGTCCAAAGCACAAGTTCGTGGAATGTTGTGAAGGGGTTGCACTCGACAATAGTGCACGGTACCCAGGGGTCGCGGTTCCTCGTTACTCTTGGGGTCCACTGGCCTCAGCTTCGCTGGGGACTCACGATGGCCTTTGAGAAGTCAGGAAATCCACTTCTTGGGCTGCAGGGACTTCGGACTCCGGCGGGAGCGGCGTAGTTTGCGACCGTCGTTTGTAGTTTTTGGTGCCTGCCAAGCAGGGAGTCACTCCTTGACTCCAAGGAGATTCTTCAGTCTTCCAAAGGTAGTGGAACGTCGAAGGTCCGGGATTCGTCTTCAGAGCGTCGTCCAGGGAAATCTAGGGTGCAATGCACAGGTTCCCCTCTTATACTAAAAGAAAGGGAGGGACTAGCTCTATGACCCTACCTATGGGAGGTTTCAGGGAGTGGGTGGCTACACCCACTTCCCTTTGTCCAGTTTCACGCCAGAGCAGGGACAGGTAGCCCCTGAGCCGGTTTGAACTGGCATATGCACAGAGGAGCCTTCTGCTCCCCAGTGCAGGACTTCAAAGCACTCTAAGAGTGCACCCACCCAGCCCCAATACACTAAACCCTGTCTGGGAGGTGGTCACACCCCCTTGGGACAGGATATCTATTGTTGGGCTTCCTCCACTGCGAGTGTTGGTCATCAGCAGGAGGGCAGCCCAGTGTCTGTGACTGGTGGCATCCATTTTGTGATGCCAGGGCTCTGCAGGATTCTACCGCGTTTCCACAGTAGGTACATGTCTATCCCTCTAGAAGGGTGGAATGCTACTCCCGCCGCCAGGACTGGCGGGGGGTAGTATTCCAAGGTGTTTGACACCAAACACGACATGTTTCGATGCAGCCATTCCAAAGTTAGCATTTTACCGCGAGGATATAATGCACTTAAAAGTATATGGTTTAACCGCATCCACAAACAGCACCAGAGAATGGACTCTGAGAGCTGCAGAGGGGCCCTGCTCAGGCAGAGGCACCCCCTCACATAGAAGCCAAGCACCCTGCCCTCAGGATTGATAGGGCCTGCCTTAGGGGTGACTGATAGGGTTATATGTGTGTGTAGGCGAGATATAGGGAACCTATATCTCAGTGAGGAGTGCTAGCACCACCTCACCCAGGCTGCTGTAGCAGGCCTGTGGTGTCAGATTTAGTCTGCTTCCCAGGGGTGGCATAATACATGCTGCAGCCCCTGGTAGGCCTGTGAAGTACCTATGCCCTTGGTACCTAAGGTACCATATACTAGGGACTCATAAGGTACCACAGTATCCAATCACTAGTGCACCTAGAGTGCACTCCAAATCGTTTAGAGAGAACAGAGAGGCTGGGGCCCTGATCAGCAGGGGCCCAGCCAGACTATAGCCAGAAACCAGTGTAAACATCGGAAAAAAAGTGGGGGCAACATAAGAGGCAGATCCTACTCTCCTACAGTCACTAAATTTGAGGATGGTGATGACATTACCAAGTGGTTCACAGCCTTTGAGAGGGCTTGTGAAGCCAGAAATGTGAGGCAATCTCACTGGGCGGCACTCCTGTGGGAACTTTTCTCTGGTAAGTGCAGAGACAGACTTCTGACCCTTAGTGGGGCAGAAGCAGAGTCCTATGAATCCCTGAGATAGTGTGTGTGAAAACAAGAGCACAGTGCCTAGCACACGGTGAAAAAGGAGGACTGAAGCCTGAAATGATGGCCCAACCTCCCAAGAGGAAAGGTAGGAAGACTGGTGAAACAGCTTCCCTACAGCAAAAAGATCAGGATCTCTCTCCTCAGGGAGAGGACTTGTCAGCCCCAGAGGGAACTGAGCCCATGGAGCTTGAACCTTACGAGGCAGAGCTCTTGGGACCAGGGGGACCCTCTAAGGAACAGCTGGGCCTTGGGCAGCAGGCCTGCCCCACTTTTGAAGGCCTGAGACAGCAAGCTGCTGCACAGGAGCGGGGAGATGTCATTGGCTCCCACAAAGTCTATTGGGAGGAAGGACTCCTGTTCTCTGAGGCCAGAGACCCCAAACCTGGAGCTACTAGGAGAGTGGTAGTGCTTCAGTTGTATAGGGAGTTCCTAATCACTTTAGCACATGACATGGGCATCTGGGCCAGACCAAAACTTGGGAAAGATTGGTCACCCAATTTTATTGGCCCCAGATATGCCGGAAAGCGAAGGAGTTTGTAAGCTCCTGTGTCACCTGTCAAGCCAGTGGCAAGACAGGAGGACACCCAAAGGCCGCCCTAATTCCACTACCAGTGGTTGGGGTAGCCTTTGAGAGGGTAGGAGTGGATATAGTGGGTCCACTTGAACCTCCCACAGCCTCAGGAAACATGTTTATACTAGTAATAGTGGATCATGCTACTAGGTATCCTGAAGCCATTCCCCTTAGGACTACTACAGCCCCTGTGGTAGCCAAAGCCCTCATTGGCATCTTCACCAGGGTAGGGTTTCCTAAGGAGGTAGTATCAGACCGAGGTACCAACTTCATATCTGCATACTTGAAACACATGTGGGATGAGTGTGGAGTGATCTACAAGTTCACAACACAACAAAGATTTAACAAGACATTGAAAGGCATAATAATGCGACTCCCCGAAAAACTTACAAGGAGATGGGATGTTCTGTTGCCCTGCCTGCTTTTTGCCTACAGAGAGGTTCCTCAGAGGGGAGTAGGGGTTTCACCATTTGAACTTCTGTTTGGCCACCCTGTAAGGGAACCACTCTCACTTGTGAGGGAAGGATGGGAGAGACCCCATCATGTACCAAAGCAAAATGTGGTGGACTATTTAGTAGGCCTTCGTTCCAGGATGGCAGAGTACATGCAGAAAGCCTCCAAACACATTGAGGCAAGCCAGGAGCTCTGGTATGACCAAAAGGCTGTACCGGTAAAATTCCAACCAGGGCAACAGGTGTGGGTTTTGGAGCCAGTGGCACCAAGGGCCCTCCAGGACAAATGGAGTGGCCCTTACCCTATCCTTGAGAAAAAGGGTGAGGTCACCTACTTGGTAGACCTGGGCACTAGCAGGTTCCCCAAATGGGTGATACATGTGAACCGCGTCAAACTCTATTGTGACAGGGCTGATGTAACCATGCTGATGGTTACTGATGAGGATCAGGAGATAGAGAGTGAACTTCTCCCTGTCCTCCTCTCTTAAGCCCCCAAAATGGGTTAGTGGATGGAGTTGTCTAATCAGACACCCTCTCTGCCCAACAGCAAGCTGATTGCAGACAGGTTCTGCAACAGATTGCTCAGCTCTTTTGCTTGACCCCTAGTCAGACCCCCTGGTTTACCCATGATGTGGACACTGGAGACAGCTTGCCAGTCAAAACAAAAATCTATTGCCAGTCTGACCAAGTCAAGGAAAGCATCAAGGCTGAAGTCAGCAAGATGCTGGAGTTGGGGGTCATTGAGCCTTCTGAGAGTCCTTGGGCCAGCCCAGTGATCCTAGTCCCCAAGCCTCATCCACAGGGTGGAAAAAGAGAAATTAGGTTTTGTATGGACTACAGAGGCCTCAATGCTATCACCAAGACAGATGCACACCCCATCCCCAGGGCTGATGAATTCATAGACAAGTTAGGGGATGCCAAATACCTAAGTACCTTTGGCTTTATTGCAGGGTACTGGCAGATTGGCATGGCCCGTGGAGCAAAAGAAAAGACAGCATTCTCAACACCTGATGGGCACTTCCAGTTTACTGTGATGCCCTTTGGTCTAAAGAATGCCCTTGCGACCTTCCAAAGGTTGGTGAATCAAGTCCGATTTCTCGTGTCTAGTTAGCGCTATATAAAACTCTAAAAAAAAATAAGTCCTTGCTGGGTTGGAAGGCTTTAGTGCAGCTTATCTTGATAATATTGATGTGATCAGCTCTTCCCGGCAGGAACACCTGGTCCACCTGGGGAAGGTTTTACAGGCCCTGCTGCTGCAGGCCTATCAAGGCATCCAAGTGCCAGATAGGGCAGGGAACTGTTGTGTACTTGGGCCACCTTGTAGGTGGAGGCCAAGTCCGACCCCTTCATCCCAAGATACAGACCATTCTGGGTTGGGAAGCTCCAACAACTCAGATCCAAGTCCGGACATTCCTTGGCTTAACTGGGTACTACAGGAGGTTTGTGAAGGGATATGGGTCTACTGTGACTCCCCTCACAGAACTCACCTCCAACAAGATGCCCAAGAAAGTGAACTGGACAGTTGACTGCCAAAAGGCTTTTGACACCCTAAAAGAGGCAATGTGCTCAGCATCTATTCTCAAGGCTCCAGATTACTCCAAGCAGTTCATGTTGCAGACTGATGCATCTGAGCTAGGGATAGGAGCGGTCCTATCCCAGACAAATGATGATGGACAAGACCAACCTGTTGCTTTCATAAGCAGAAGGCTACTCCCCAGGGAGCAGCGTTGGAGTGCCATGGAGAGGGAGGCCTTTGCTGTGGTTTGGTCACCGAAGAAGCTGAGACCATACCTGTTTCGTACTCACTTCCTACTCAAACTGACCACAAACCTCTCAGATGGCTAATGCAGATGAAAGGAGAAAACCAAAACCTTTTGAGGTGGTCCATATCCATACAGGGAATTGACGTTACAGTGGAACATAGACCTGGGACTGCCCATGCCAATGCAGATGGCCTTTCTAGATCTTTCCACTTAGACAATAAAGACTCTCTTGGGAAAGGTTAGTCCCATCCTCTTTCGTTTGGGGGGACTGTGTAGGAAAGTGCCTCTTTTTGCATGGTTACCCCCACTTTTTTGTCTGGCATCTGATGCAACCTGACTTGATGTGCCCTGGGTCCATGCCTATCAGGTTCCCAGGGCCGGTGTTCTTTCCCAAGACTGTACCTTTGTGTCCCCAAGTGGCACATCCCTGGCCACAAGGAAGCACCCTGTAAAAGGTACCATGGGTACCAAGGGCACTGTGACCAGGAAAGGCCTCTAAGGGCTGCAGTATCTGTTGTGCCACCCTTAGAGGCCCTGCACCTTAACACACAAACTGCCACTGCAGGCTGCAGGTTTTGGTGCAGATAAAAGTGAAAAGTCGACATGGCACCCATCCCTGTGATGCCATGTCTGCAATCCACTGCCTGAGGCCTAGGTAAGTCACCCCTCTAGCAGGATTCACTAGCCCTAAGGTGAGGGTACAGAGGCATGAGCCCTTTACCCCTACAGTGTCTAAGCCCATTCTTAGACATTGTAAGTGTAGCAAAGTCATAAAGAGTATATGGTCTGGGAGTTGGTCATTACGAACTCCACAGCTCCATAATGGCTTTACTAAAAACTGGGAAGTTTGGTAGCAAACTTCTCAGCACATTAAACCCACACGGATGCCAGTGTGGGATGTAATGTAAAATGCACCCAGGGAGCATCTTAGAGTTGCCCCCTGAAATTCACCAGTCCTGGTGTGGTTCCTGAATGGCTCCCCCCCATTTGGCACCACCAGACAGGTTTCTGGACCCCTGGCTAGAGAGCTTCCGCTCTCTGGGTCTAGAAACAAAGCCCATCCTGGCAGAGGTGTCATGCTTCCTACCCCAGGATGGGCTGGGTCACGAAAGGGGAAGCTTCAAAGGGCTGCCGCCTTTGGAAGCTGTCCCTGTCTTTTGCTGCCCCCAGCAACTGGCTCCTACCGGTTCTGGCCCCCATTTTGGGTGGGAGAATCGGCGGGAAATACAGGCTAGGAAGAGAGGTGTGCCAACCCCACCCCTCTGGTGGGGGCGGCGAGCTGAAGCACACATCTCAGTCCCCTCCATCTTGAAGATGAGGGGACTCAGCCAATTAGGAAGAGGCTCATGCCCCCTCCCACTAGAGGGTGGCAGAATATGAGGTTACCTACCCCAAGTAAGGGACCCATTGCTTCTGACCTGCACACCCCTTTAACGCCCCTAAATTTAGTATTTAGGGGCAACACTGAACTGTGCCTCCTCAGAATCGAGGAAGAAAGAAGAAGGACCGAAGAGCCGTGCTGACCCAGGAAAGAGAAGAGGACACCAACTGCCTTGGCCCCAGCCCTACCGGCCTGTCCCGTCTACGAACTGCCTACAGCAAGAACCCCAGCGAGTCCAGCAGCCAGCAACCCCCAGAACCCAGAGGAATTTCCCTGCGACCCTCTTACAGACTCTGTCTCCCGTGAGCACCGGATTTACTCAAACAAAGACTCACCTCCAGAATCCGGATTCCGGCGACTCCGTGATTCTACACCACTCTGCAATCGACGCCCAGGGACCAAGTTACAGTGACCCAACACCACAAGGAGGTCTCCCCAGCATCCTGACCTGGGATCTGGTGATCCCCGACCTCCCTCAAGTCTCAAGACGACGCCTGCAGCCTCAACCTGAGGGGTCCCTGTGACCGGAGCTGGTAAGAACACCAAACGCCAGAAGACACCCCTGCACCCGACGCCCCACGACCTTGGGTGGCCCAACCAATGGTGTCCAGGCAACCCCCAAGATCCCAACTTACCTCCCCAGCCGGTGGTTGCCTTCAGGACCTCTACCTGCCCAAGCCTATCTTTAACTAATATATGTCTCTTACAGATATATCGTTACCGAAGGTAAGTAACTTGTTCATCTGAAAGAAACAGTTAGTTATAGATTCCTTACCTTAGAATAGATACCCCAGCAATACCAACCCCGGAGGTGGGTCTGCGAACTAAGTTCACATCAGAAAGTCCTGGAGAACTGAACGGCCAAAGAAGCTGTCTCTCCGGACCTGACTATCGAGGCAGTAATGCTTAGTGAACGTGTGCAGTGATGCCCACGTGGCTGCCTGGCAGATGTCACCGAGGGGGACTCCATGTCCCAAAGCATTAGTGGCTGCCGTTGCCTTGGTAGAATGAGCGCGCAGCCATACCGGAAGCTCCTTTTTCGCCAAGGAGTAGCAGATCTTAATGCAAAGGACGACCCATCGAGAGATGGTCTGTTTTTGCTCAGCCCGACCTTTCTTGGCACCCACATAGCCAACAAAGAGTTGATCGTCCACCCGGAATTGTTTTGTGCGATCCAAATAAAAGGATAATGCACGTTTTGGATCCAGACGGTGGATTCTCTCCTCCTCCTTGGAAGGGTGCAGGGGCGGGAAGAAGGTGTGCAAAGTGATGGTCTGTCCTATGTGGAAAGAGGTAACCACTTTGAGAAGAAAAGAAGGTCTAGTTCGAAGGACAACCTTGTCCGGATGAACAGCAAAGAAAGGAGGTTTAGAAGAAAGAGCCTGAAGCTCACTCACCCTGCGAGCAGAGGTGATGGCAACCAGAAAAGCAGTCTTTAAGGTCAAGAGTCTGAGAGGACAATTATGTAGTGGCTCGAAAGGAGCACACATAAGGTAAGTTAAGACCAGATTCAAGTCCCAATGGGGCATTACGAAAGGAATAGGAGGAAAGAGGTAAGTAATGCCCTTAAGAAATCTATTTACAATAAGGGACTTAAAATAGAAGGCTGATCAGGAAGGCGAAGAAAGGCCGAAATGGCCGAAAGATAGCCTTTAAGGGTGCCCAGAGCAGAGCCCTGCAGGGCCAAAGAAAGAATGAAGAGGAAAACCTCTGCAAGAGGGGCAGAAAGGGGATCCACAGCCTTTGCTGTGCACCATGCCACAAATTTGTTCCATCTACAGGCGTATACCGTTTTAGTGGAGGGATGCCTGGCTGCCAAGATGACATTACAGACTTCGGGAGGAAGGTCAAAAGCTGTCAACTGTCACCGCTCAATCTCCACGCAAGGAGGTGGAGGCTGGACAGGTTCGGGTGGAGGACCGTCCCCTGTTGCTGCGACAGAAGATCCTCCCGAAGAGGTGGGAGACGACAGCCTGGGGCGAGACCGCCTTCAACAGCCAGTCGTCGAGATAGGGGAAGACTGGAACCCCTGATCTGCGCAGTTGAGCTGCGACCACCGCCATCACTTTCGTGAACACCCGAGGGGCGCTGGTAAGGCCAAATGGGAGCACGGTAAACTGAAAATGCTCGTGGCCTACCGTGAACCGCAGGTAACGCCTGTGGGCTGGCAGGATGGGAATGTGGAAGTAAGCGTCCTGCAAGTCCAACGCTACCATCCAGTCTCCAGAGTCGAGGGCAGACAGGACCTGAGCTAATGTCAACATTTTGAACTTCTCCTTCCGGAGATCCAAGATAGGACGCAGGCCTTTGTCCTTCTTGGGCACCAGGAAGTAGTGGGAGTAAGAACCACGACCTACTTCTGGGACAGGGACTCGTTCGATAGCTCCCTTGGCCAAGAGAGCCATAACTTCCTGACGGAGAAGGGCCAAGTGATCCTCCAACATGCGATGGAGTGTTGGTGGCATGGAGGGAGGGGTAGTCTCGAATGGGAGGGAGTAGCCCCTTCAGACTATCTGCAAAACCCACCTGTACGACGTGATGTTGTGCCAGTGGGGGAGGTGATGGCAGATCCTGCCGCCCACTGGCAACTGGTGGCCCTGAAAGGTCAGACTAGGAAGGCTTAGAGGCTGCTGCAGAGGGGGCACTGGTGGACTGGCCCGCCCGCTGGCCCCCAGACCCACGGCGTTGGGTCCCACGTCCCCGGCCGCGCAGAGGCTGGGTAGCTTGCGCCGGCCTATGGCCCTGGGTGGAACTTGGTGGGGCACCCCTTCCGTTGCCACGAAAGGGGCGAAAGGCAGACTGCACAGGACGAGAGGTGGCAGCGAGGCCCAAGGATCTGGCCGTAGCTCTAGAATCCTTGAAGCCCTCGAGCGCACTGTCCGCCTTGTCGCCAAACAGGTGACGGCCATCAAAGGGCATGTCCAAAAGAGTCGATTGGACATCCCCAGAAAAGCCAGTGGATCTCAGCCAGGTGTAGCGCCTCAGGGCTACTGACGTAGAAATCGTTCTACCCAGCGAGTCGCCGGTGGCCAGCCCACATCGGATGGTGAACATTGCTGCGTCTCTACCCTCTGCGACCGCACGGGAGTCTGGCCCGGGCCTCCTCCGGGTACTGTGGCAGCACTTGCACAACCGTGTCTCACACAGAGGGGGTGTAACGGCCCAAGAGACATGCGGTGTTCACCGACCGCAGTCCTAAGCTGGCAGAAGAAAACATCTTCTTCCCAAGATGGTCCAGCTTCTTGGATTCCCTATCTGGGGGAGCAGTAGGGAACGCGCCTTTGGATGTTGAGGCTTGGACCACCAAGCTCTCGGGGGTAGGGTGTTGGGAGAGGAAAATTGGGTCGCCCGGGGCCGGGCGGTGGCGTCGGGCAATCATCCTAGCCACAGGAGCCCCTGTGCTGGGCTTGGACCAAGTGCCCAGAAGGATGTCTGTGAGGGCCTCATTGAACGGCAGCATGGGCTCCGAAGAGGCCGCTGCCGGCTGAAGCACCTCAGTCAGGAGATTAGTCCTGACTGCCACCGTAGGAAGCTCAAGGCCCAAGGCCTCAGCCACCCTACGCAACACCACAGCGTAGGAGGCTCCCTCCTCCGTGGCCACGTTAGGGGGAGAAAGCATGCCAAGGTCTGGGGAGGTATCCAGACCACTGGCCTCACCCAACTCCTCTCTCCAGTCCGGCTCTTCAAGCTGGTCTGCCAAAGGGTCAACAGACCCCTCCCAGTCCTCCTCACCCTCCTCTGGCTGCCACTCAGGGCGATAGGGAACGCCAGGGTAGAACAGTGGTACAAAAGTACCAGTCGGCGCCGGTACCAGCGTCGGTTGGCGCCGGTCCGGCTCTGTGTCCAAGTCGAGGGGGAGGCCAGGGTCAAGGCCGGCCGGGGACACAACCGGCATCGGAAGTGGCGGAGGCGTCGTCAGAGGTATCAGTGCCGGAGGAGGCGTCGTGAGGTCGACCGGCATCGATCCGCATCCAAGCCTGGATCTCTGGGGGCCCTGCGGCGCCGAGGCCGGAGCTGCCGGCATTGAAGGCCTAGAGCCCCCAGCCGAGTCCACGGGGCCCGAAGGCACGCCGGCGGAGTTGGGCTGCCCAAAGATGGAGTGGAGGGCTTCGTAAAATGCACAAAGCTGGGCAGGAGATGCTCCGGTTCCTGGGAAGGGAGGGAAGCTCGGAGCCGTCCCAGTAGGCTCCGCGGGTGGAGCCAAAGGACGACGACCTTCCGCGTCCCGAGACGTGTCGGCCGACGGACAGGGAGAATGCGAAGAGCGACGGTGCTTCTTCGCCTTCTTCTTGTGCTTCGACTTACCTGAAGACGAAGACTTCGATGAGGAGTGATGGTGGTGACTCTGCGACCGGTCCCGTGACCTCCCTCTCGACCGGGACCTCGAGCGGCGCGGAGCTAACCGCCGGGCCCCCAGAAGCTTTCGGGACCGCTCCTGCAAAGACTTCAGGTTCATGGCCCGACAGTCAGAGCACCACTTCGGGTCGTGGTCGCGCTCCAGGCACCAAAGGCACACGAGGTGCGGGTCCGTGACTGACATCAACTTGTGACAAGAGTCACAAGACTTGAAGCCGGTCCGACGATGGGACATCCCTACGTGCACCAGGAGTCGAACGACTCGATAAAGATGTCGACAAAAGTCGAAAAATCACTAGTCAAAAAATGACTAAAGATATCGCTCTCGCCGGATCTGCGCTGGTTGGCGCGGAAAAAGAAAGAACATACGTCAGTGCGCAGGGGTGGCGTCTAAGTAGATACCGCGACATCATCCTGGCGATCAGGATGCCGACGATGAACGCGGAGTCGACCGACGCCACCTACCGACGCGCAGGGGTACTGCTGAGAAAAAGTTCTCCGGATCCAGTCTGACGCCTGCGGGTAATTCTAAGGTAAGGAATCTATAACTAATAGTCTCTTTCAGATATATAATTCAAACTGCATTTTAAAAGTGATACAAACCTGTAACAATTGCAATTTCAAGAACAACTGCATTTCCTTGAACTGTCTTGCATTTGAAAGTATATTTTACTCACTTTTGCCAAGTCCTGCTTGGTTCTAGAATAAAACATAAGTATATCTTTTTTATACTTACCTAACTGGTCTGGATTCTGTCTCTGAGTGGTGTGCCATCAGCCTTGATTGAGTGAATACAAACAATGCTTAACACACCCTCTGGATAAGCCTAACTGTTCGCCCACACAGAGAATTGTTAGTACTTGCCTAATTTAGCCTCTGCTATACCTCTGGGGACTCCCTGGACTCTGTGCACACTATACCTTACTTTGGTACAGTATATACAGAGCCAGCTTCCTATAGGTCTCCAAGGGACCCCTTCCCCTTTGGGAATGGTAATGAAAACATTTTTTCAGAGCAGGCAGTGGGTCCACGGACCACTGCCTGCTCTTAAAAAAATCAAAACCAAACTTTTCATTTTACTTTTTTAAGGAAACGGGCTGCATTTTAAAAAAAGTTGCTTTGTTTAAAAGCAAACACTGACATGGTGGTCTCCTGTCCTCAGCAGGCCGCCAGCCCTGTGTTATTAGCGATTCCCAAATGGTTTGCAAATTGTGACCTACCTCATGAATATTAATAAGGTAGATCAATTGCAAGCCACTGGAATCGCTAAATAAAACTCATGGAGTTTCATACATTAGGAATAGCAATTACCTAATTGCGATTCACAAAGAATCACAATTCGGTAATCGCTTTTCCAATAATGATACATATGGCCCATAGTCTCTGCCATAGAAGGTGTTACTGAAGGTAGGTAACTTGTTCATCTGATAGAGACTTCTAGCCGCAGACTCCTTACCAAAAAATAGATACCCAAGCGATACCTTCCCCGGAGGAAGGTCTGCAAACCAATTTCAAATGAGAAAGTCCTGCAGGACCGAATGGCCAAAGTGCCCATCCCTGCGCACCTGACTGTCCAGACTGATGTTTGGTGAAAGTGTGTAGGGAAGCCCACATTGCTGCCTGGCGGATATCCAGGACCAGAACTCTGTGTGGCCGCTTTAGCTCTGGTGGAATGAGCTTCAGGAGATTGCTTCTTGGCCAGTGCGTAGCAAATTTTGATTCTGCATAGCCCAACCTTTCTTTGCACCACCATACCCCACGAAGAGTTGGTCATCTACCCGAAACTCTTGTGTGCGGTCAAGGTATAACAACAACGCTCTTTTCAGGTCCAGGCGATGAAGTCGTTCCTCTTCCTTAGAGGGATGTGGAGGAGCATAAAAGGTAAGCAAGGTGATAGATTGGCCTACATGAAATGAGGCGACCCCTTTTGGTAGAAAGGAGGCCCTTGTCCGAAGCACCACTTTGTCAGGTTAGACTGATAAGTAAGGCGGCTTAGATGATAAGGCCTGCAGCTCACTTACTCTGCGGGCAGATGTAATTGCCACAAGGAAGGCTGTTTTCAAGGTGAGAAACCGGAGGGGACAATTGTGTAGGAGCTCAAAAGGAGCGCACCTCAAAAAAGTCAAAAACAAATTAAGGTCCCACTGAGGCATAATGAATGGTGAAGGAGGGAAGAGATGAGTAAGAGCCTTGAGGAACCTATGTACAATAGGGGACTTGAACAAAGAGGGTTGATCAGGCAACTGCAAGAAGGCAGAAATGGCAAATAGATAGCCCTTATGAATGCCCAGCGCAGAGCCCTGCTGGGCAAGAGAAAGAATAAAAAGCAGAACCTTAGAAAGAGGAGCAGAAAGGGAATCAACAGATTTTTCTGCACACCAAGCCACACATTTTTTCCAATGGCAGGGGTACATCGTCTTAGTGGTGGGACGCCCGGGTGCCAAGATGACATTACCGACTTTGGGAGGAAGGTTGAAAGCTGTCAACTGTCGCAGCTCAATCTCCACGCAAGAAGGCGCGAGTGGACAGGTTCAGGTGGCGAACCCTCCCATGTTGCTGTGACAAAAGATCTTCCTGAAGGGGTAGCCTGATCGGAGGATCGATGGCCATGCTCAGAAGCTCGGGATACCAGACTCTCCATGCCCAGTATGGAGCCACAAGGATGACTTGGATTAGGTCATTCTTGATCTTCTTGAGAACTCTGGGTAGGAGTGGTATGGGCGGAAAGGCGGCCTGAGCTCCACTCGAGATGAAAAGCATCTCTGAGGGAGTGCCAGCTTGGAAACTCCAGCATGCAAAACTGCTGACATTGCTGTGGCAAACAGATCTAATCAAGGCTCTCCCCAGTGCTGAAAGAGACCTTGCACCACCTACGGATAGAGACGCCATTCGTGAACCGCTAGGCGTCGCCAGCTGAATTTGTCCACTCTGGCGTTCAGAGAGCCCGCCAGATGTTTAACCACAAGAGATATGCCCTGGCGTTCCAGTCCAGAGATGCAGAGCCTCTTGACAAAGGATCCACAACCCCACCCCGTCCTGTTTGTTGCAGTGCCACATGGTGTTTTTGTCCGTGAACACTTGTACCAGCCTTCCCTTGATGGACGGTAGAAAGGCCTTCAATGCCAGTCGGATCGCCTGGAGCTCCAGCATGTTGCTGTGGAGTCTGGATTCTGCTGAAGACCAGAGTCCTCTGATCTCCACCTCTCACAGTTGGTCGGGAGAGGGGTCTTCCTAGGACCCAATCGCGGTTCATTAGCCACCACTGCAAATCCTTTGACTCAGGTCCCACTGCAAAGTCTGCATACGCCATCTGGCATGTGTGACCAGCAGGATGCAGGAGGCCATGAGGCCCAGCAGCCTCAGAGTCAGTCTCACCGAAACCCAGTGTAGGAAAGTAGGATCTTTCTGGCCACTTTTTGCCTGGTGCCAGTATGTTTTGACTGTAGTACACTGGGATCCTGCTCATCAGGATCCCAGTGTCTGTGATCTCTCTCCTCAATTCATTGGTAAGTACTTTGTACACCCCACAATTGGTACACTGGTGTACCCCTGTAAGTCCCTAGTATATGGTACTAAGGTACCTAGGTGGTACACCAGGGGTCTCCCATGGGCTGCAGCATGTATTGTGCCACCCAAGGCAGCCCATGCAAACTGTGTCTGCAGGTCTGCCATTGCGGTCTGCGTGAAATGGTGCATGCACCTTTCACTTCAGATGTAAGGTTTTCCTTAAATCCCGGTCACTGCACTTCAAACCTAAAAGTCACCCCTAAGGTAGGCCTTAAAGCCCCCAGGCAGGGTGCATGGTTTTAAGTGTGAGGGTGCCCCCGCACAAGCAGACACCCCTACAAAACCCAGAGTCCATTCTCTGGTTTTGTAAGTGCGGGGAAGACATTTTAAGGTATGTAGTGGACACTGGCCAAGTGGAGATGTCCAGCTACATAATGGCTTCACCGAACCCGGTCATGTTTGGTATCAAACATGTTGGAATCATGCAATGGCACCAATTCTGGTGCTAGTTGCATGATCCCATGTACTGGGGGGCTCCTTAGAGGATCCCCTCATGTCTACCTGTGTAGCCTTGCAGGATCTGCTTGCAAGCCAGTGCTGCTGCTGATCCCAGACACTGTTCTGCCATTCTGCTGCTGAGCTTAACTCAGACACGGGAAGGCAGAACAAAGGATTTATAGCAGAGGAGAGGCGTAACCACCTCTCCTTTAGAAATAAGTGTCTTAGGCTAGGGTGGGGGGTGCTTCCGAGCGCCTCCAGACTGCTTTGAAGGGCACATTTGATGCCCTCCTTGCATAAACCAGTTTGCACTAGTCCAGGAGACCTTGACTCCCGCTCTGGCGCAAA
Organism: Calotriton arnoldi; assembly: GCA_963921515.1. Taxonomy (NCBI): domain Eukaryota; kingdom Metazoa; phylum Chordata; class Amphibia; order Caudata; family Salamandridae; genus Calotriton; species Calotriton arnoldi. The sequence continues at coordinate 5,193,226 of CAWUFW010000013.1, read as the reverse complement.
ACTACACAAAGGACAGGGGAGTGACCACCCTTCTGTCCAGCTACTTCCCTGGGAGGTGCCCAGAGCTCCTCCAGGTGGCCACTTGATTCTGTCATCTTGAATCTTAGATGGGCAGAGGCCCCTAGGAGCATCTGACTGGTCAGTCCACCTGAGTAGTGTCCTTGACCCCTCCTGATAGGTGAGTCAGCACAGAAGTAGTCCTACCCCCTTTCTGGGTTACTTACGGGCTACCCTGAGGGTGGATCCTTAGATTCATCCAGACTTCGTCTTCAAGAACCGACTGGCTTCACCTGAAGATCTGTCTAAAGACTCTTCTGCTGTTGAGCACTGAACTCTGCTGCTGGACCAAGCCAGGAACCAACACAAAGACTGCTTCTGGTAGGAAGGCTCCTATTGCAGCTTCGTCTCCGTGCTCTTCCAAGTATTGCATCTTCTCTGGCTGTGCATCATCCTGAGTCTCCCACGACTCTGCCTGCATCAAAATAAAAAAAGGAGTCTCCCTTGCGGTGAAGGAGTCACTCCCCTGCATCTGCAGGTACCTCGATGACTGGCTTGTGGTCCTGCTGTCCCACAGACACCTCCTGGCTCCACAACACAGGTGGTGCTTTGTTGGCTCTTCAGAGGCCTGACCAGTCTTCCCTGCAACTTGGGAGACTGTAATCCCTCTCCAGCCAACTGGAACCGCATCTCTGTCTGTTTGCCGTTGGCAAAGGCTTGTTGGCTCTCCAGACCAAAGATCTTCAAACTCCAAGAAGCCCCAGCCTCCAGCATCACATAGCCCCAAGAGTGACGCCCTACCTGCTTCTCCAGCGATGTGGGCATCCATCTTTTGTGGGCTGCCATGGCCCCCCTGCGGCTCACTGTGCCTGCTGCCAGAGGGTCCTTCTGGGGTCTCCATCGATTCCTGCTGGCTCTCCTGCTTGCTGAGGGCTAGCCCTGACTTACTCTGGCTGGGTGAGTCCCACAGACCTTGCTGGACTACATCTATGCATTGTTTCCTGCAACACGTCTGTTGTGTTTGCCAAGACTTGTTGGTGGTCTTGCTGGCCACTGACCACCCTGCATTCTTCAGTTGGTGTGGGACAGCTCGTGGACCGCTCCTGTGCTCCTGCATCGTCACATGGGCTCCACAGCTGCATCTTCAAGACCTTTGTGCTACAGCAAAGTACCTCCTACAAGGGCTGGCATCATGCTCCTGATCCTCCTGGACACCTCGAGGTGGTTTGGACTCTGTCCTCTCTCCTTGCAGGTACTTCTCAACCAGAATCCACGTTTGGGTTCCGCCGACCTAGTCTACAAGACTCTGTAGCCGCCAGACAGCCGAGGTCCTCTATTGACTTCAACTTCACACTTATGCACCCGGGCTTCCTGGTGTAGGTATCCTGGTTCTCTGGGTATCCACGGGTGGAGGTGTCCTCTAACCTCATCTGGGAAGGGTCTTGAATCCGTAAACCTCCAACTGCGACTTTCCCATGTTATCCTATGGATGTTGACCCAGTGTATCACCTCTGCACCCAGGCGCCTTGGGAATTCTAGGTACTTACCTTTGGTGGTTTCTTGCTTCCCCTGGTCCACAGATCCTTGGGTGGTTGTCTTGTTTGGGTACTAACCTCACATTCCATTTTCTTAGTATATCGTTTGCCCCCCCCTCTCCCTCCCCCATAGGGTTCCATGTGTTTAATGTGCTTTACTTACCTGTTTTGAAGTATATTCTATTGTGTATTGATATCTCCGGGTAGGAATTTTACCAAGGTAGTTTTAGTGTTGGTGTATAATAAATACAAGGTATTTTTCGAACACTGGTGTGGTTTTTTCTTGTGTGTAAGCTTTACTGACTGACTCAGTGGTAATGTACCCGCTTAACACCCTCCTGAATAAGCCTTTGCTGCTCTCCACAGCTACCCCTTGAGAGTCTTGGTTATCAGGGACAACTACAACTATCAATAAGGGTTGCCTGGACTCAGTGCAGGGTACCTCATCAATAGGTGTACACCATAAACTGAGTCAGCCTCCTATACCCAGGATAGAGACTGAAATATCAGTATCATAGCCTGACTACGCTGGACTCATCACTCGGGAGGATAAGCCCCAAACTGCACCGTGTACAGAACAGCTCTGATGAAAGGGAGCGCCTGTGAGGGAGTCAGGTGTGACTTCGGCACGTTGAAAGTGAACCCCAGCGAATACAGGAGGTTCGCTGTTGCCTCGAGGTGGGAGACAACAGCCTGTGGTGAGCCCGCCTTTAACAGCCAGTCTTCGAGATAGGGGAAGACTGGCACCCCTGATCTCCGCAGATGAGCTGTAACCATCGCCATCACCTTGGTGAACCCCTGAGGGGTGCTGGTAAGGCCAAAGGGGAGCACGGTGAAGTGAAAGTGCTCATGGCGACCGTAATTTGCAGATAGCGTCGAAAGCCAGGCAGGACAGGAATATGAAAATAGGTGTCATGCAAGCCCAATGCTACAATCCCGTCTCCTGGATCCAGGGCAGACAAGACCAGAGCTAACGTGAGCATTTTGAATTTCTTGCTGTTGAGGAAGAGATTGAGAGTTCAGAGATCAAGGATAAGACAAAGGCCCTTGTCCTTTTTGGGAACCAGAAAGTAGCGGTAATAACAACCACAGCCTACTTCAGGCACTGGAACTCTCTCCATGGCTCACTTTGGCAAGAGAACCGTGACGTCCTCGCGGAGAAGGGACAGGTGATCCACAATCAGCTGGTCATGAGATGGTGGCATGGGGGGGGGTAGCCTCGCAGGGGAGGGAGTAGCCCCTTCAAACAATTTGCAAAACCCCATTGTCTGATGTTATGGACTGCCAGTGGGGCAGGTAATGGCGTATTCTGCCGCCAACTGGGTGCCCATAGTGGTAAAAGGGCAGACTAGGAGGGTTTGGAGGCTGTTGCAACGGGGGGGTGGAATGACCAGACTGCTGACCACCTGACCCTCGAGGTCTGTGGATACAGCCCCCTCGGCCATGCAGAGGCTGGAGAGTCTGCGCGGCACAGTGGCTGGGCAGGGATTGGTGCGGCTGGAAGCCCCTGCTACGAAAGGAGCGATAGGCAGATTGAGGTGGACGTGGGGTAGCAGAGAGACCTAAGGACCTGGCCGTAACACAAGAGTCCTTAAAGCGCTTGAGTGCCAAATCGTCTTGTCTCCAAAGAGATGGAGCCATCGAAGGGCATGTCCATAAGGGAAGCCTGGACATCCCCCGAAAAGCCAGTTATTCACGGACCGCAATGCCAGGCTGGCGGAATAACATAACATAACATGTGTATTTGTAAAGCGCACGTTCACCCAAGCAACGGGGCCTCTTGGCGCTGAATAACAGATGTTTATTGCTCTTCTCAAATCAGTCCAGTCTGGCAGAAGAAAACATGTTCTTCCCAAATGAGTCCAATCTCTTGGATTCCCTATCTGGGGGAGCAGTAGGGAAAGTGCATTGGGAGGTGGAGACTTGGACCACCAAGCTCCCAGGGGTAGGGTGTTGCGTGAGGAGGTTTGGGTCCACACTCTGTTTTTCCTCATAGGGCTGGTATTCTAAAGGGTGCAGTGACCCCTCCCTGTCTTACCTGAGGCCTGGCCAAAAAAAAATAACGCTCGGGCTCTGATCTAAGAGGCAAGGCTCCTGCCCGCGTCGGAGTCGGCCTCGGGCGACGCCCTTCCAGCTCCTTGTTGGAGTTAAGGATGGTGCCACCGGGGGAGGGGGGTGACAGCGGCACTGGAGCATCGGCATCTGGACCGGCACCGGGGAATGTTGAGATGGCATGACCGGTGTCGATCTGAATCCAGGAATGGATCCATGGGGTCCCACCGGGCAAGAGCCGCCGACGTAGAACCAGATGGGGCACCTTCCCACCCCACAGAGCCCGAAGGCGCATCAATGGGGTCAGGCCACCCAAATACAAGGCGCATGGCCCCATAGAACTCTTTCAGTTGGGCAATGGTCGTTCCAGCTTTTGTAAATTCGGGGAGGTGCATAGTTGGCCCAAGCGCAGGTTCCAGGAAACGAGGCCTAGAACAGCGGGGCTCTGTCGTCTCATGGGCTGTCAGACGAGGTGAAGTCAAAGAGCGCTTCGACTTCTTGCCCTTCTTTTTGTGCCTCCTACCTGTGTGTCCCGAAGACTTCAATGGGACGAGGAGGACTTCAGGCTCCGCAAACGATCCTGGGACCTTCCCCTCGGCCGGTATCTCGACTTCCGTGGAGTCGCACGCATGGCCGCTAGCAGCTTCAGGGACCGCTCCCTCAAAGCCTTCGGAGCCATGGCCTGGCAATCGGAACAAGTCTTGGTGTCGTGGTCGCGTTTCAGACAGCACAAATGAGGTGGGGGTTTGTCACTGACATTGGTCGGTGACAGGTGCCGCAGGGCTTAAAACCCGACTTGCGCAAAGACATCCTTGACACACCAGGAGGTAAACTTCAAAAATAATCGACAAAAATGTCTAAAAAGCCTGCCAAAAAACAACGGAGGAGTTCTTCTCCAGGTTAGCGTTGGCTGGCACGGAAAGAATAGAACTGACGTCAGTGCACCTAGGTGGCGCCTATATACGTACAGCGATGTCACTTCCGGCATAGACGATGAACGCGGACCCGACTGACACCACCTACGGCACGCAGGGGTACTGCTCACAAAAAATCTTCCGGATTCAGTATGAGGCCTGGGTAAATTCTAAGGTAAGGAATCTGTGCCTAGAAGTCTCTATCAGATGTATGACTCTTTGCATCCAACACAGCCCAGAACGGGGAATAGAGACTGAAATCCCCACAGATGTCATATAATCCTCACTCTCTCAGAGTGAGTGTGAACAGAATGAGTACTCTGTGGGTGTCCATGTCACAAATACTTCTACCTTCAACGTACGTCTTGGGTATTTAGGTGGCAGCTTGTGAACGCTTATAGCCCGGATGATGTACTTCTGGGCTTCAACTTCAGTATCTGATCCTGTCCAAGGCCAACACTTTGCAGGGTGCCAGGCAGTGCTACAGTTAGAGCTAGTCAGTGCTTACTGCATTCCAGTGTGTTATATGTAAGGCCAGTCAGTGCTTGCGGTAAGCCAGGCAGTAGTACAATTATAGACAGATTGGCCTACAGTTAGCCAGACAGCAATTGCCTTGCAGCATTACATTAAGATCAGTGTTTGCACGCTGGGTCCCAGAATGTTACATTTAAGACCAGTCAGTGCTTGCTGGACACCAGGCAGTAGTACATGGATAGCCAGGTGGGGCTGCAGTTAGCATTGCATTCAAAGTCACTCAGTGCTTGATAGGGCCAGGCAGTGACACATTCAAGATCAGTCAGTGCTTCCTAGGCACAGGCAGTGACACATTAATAGCCAGGCGGTGCTGCAGTTAGGGTCAGACACTGCTTGCCTCAGGGATCGGTGTGCTCTTGGTGGATTCTAAAATGTTACTTTTATGGTCTGTCGGTGCTCACTGGGAACCAGACAGTGGCAGAACAATAGGCAAGGGTGAGCCTGAGGTCAGACATTATATATTTAAGATTAGTCAGTGCTTGCATGTCGCTAGGCTGTGGCACCGTGACTGGCAGGGCTGTCCTGGTAACACATCACTGAGAGCAGGTAACTGAGTCAGCGAGTAGCACTATAACTCACTTGCAGCACTATACTCTGGCGTGCAGGGACTCTTCCTAATAGCGGATTCCCTGAGATTGTTCGCTCACCTCCAGGTCTCAGGGGTGAAGCCTGTCATCACGGCAGCTCTCACCAGGTACACTCTCTGCTTCAGGTAACCCCTTGGCTGTTATTAAAAGATTAGATAGAACACTTTATTAATCCTTACCCGCCCTGATGAACGCTCCACAATAATGGCTGCTGTGAGGTGTGACAGACCTTCCTGGCCCAGGCTCAAGCCCCTAGATGTGGGCACTCTTCCACCCTTGTACTCAGGGGTTGATATTCATTACAAGGCATGTGCGTGGGCTGTTTTGCCAGACAGCAACCCTGCCCTCTCACTGTGTGATATGAAAGCAATCTGTCTACTATACGTGTTATCAATCTTGTGAGCATTTACTGTTATAAAGCACTGTGATACCTTTGAGTCTAGCTAGCGCTATATAAAACTCTCAAATAAATAAATAAACCACATCCTCCTCTTTTATACTGCAAGCGTTGACAGGCCAAGAAGGTAGTGCCTTATGGGCCCAAATGTCGGCGAACACCCATCACAACACATGCGTTACATCGCATGCGTTTACGTCGCAAGCGTTACAACGCATGCGACGTTACGACGCGGACCATTACCATGCGTCCCATTACATCGCATGCGCTTTTAAAACGCATGCGCTTTTAAATCGCATGTGGTGTAATGGACGAGAGTCGGACGAGGACAGAGTCAAGCACCGGGACGGACGACGCGAGGAGAGAGAGGTAAGGGGGATTGTGCGTAGTGTTTAGGGTTTAGGGCAGTGTCTGGTGGTCGTAGTGTAGGGCAGTGTTTTAGGCTTTAGGGTTTAGGCATAAGGGGGATTGTGCTTAGAGTGTAGTGTTTAGGGTTTAGGGCAGTGTCTGGTGGTCATAGTGTACGACAGTGTTTTAGGCTTTAGGGTTTAGGCTTTAGGGTAGTGTCAGGGGGTCTTACTGTAGGGTACTGTATTAAGCATTAGGGTTTAGGGCTTACGGTTGAGGGTAGTGTCAGGGGGTCTTACTATAGGGTACTGTAGTAGGGTTTAGGCCTTAGGGTTTAGGGAAGTGTCAGGGGGGCGTAGAGTAGGGTACTGTTTTAGGGTTTAGGGTCGGGTCAGGGGGTCGTAGTGTAAGGTAGTAATTAAGGATTTAGGAGTTCGGCTTTAGGGGGACGGGCGTAGGGGGTAGGGTCGTGCTGGGGGTAGTGCTTTAGGCTTTAGGGTAGTGTATTGTTTTGTACTGTATGGTAGTGTTGTGAAGTGTGTGTTATGTAGGGTAGTGTATTAGCTTGGAGTGTTATTTCGGGGGAAAAGTCGCGATGTTAAAGCATGCGGGGTGTTTGTGTGCGGTGTGATTGTGTTTTGTATGCATTTCAATGGGGAAGCGAAATAATGGTTTGCGTTGTGAAAGCGTGCGTTGTGAATGTGTATGCGATGTAAAGACGGCGATGTGATAGTTTGCGATGTCAACGTTTGCGATGTAGCATCATACATCCGCAAATGTCTCCTCAAAGCGCTGAAGGGCAAGAAGAGAGAAGAAAGGAGGGAATGACGAGGCAGCAGGAGGGCTTTATGGTAGAGTGGCTACCTGACCAGTATTGTATCAGTCTGATCGGTATTTTTATTCCCAGAATATCATTAAAAGCCGGGATTTTTAGGCTTCAAAGTATAAACATAGACAAATGCAAGACGAAACAGGTCAAATGATTTTTAATGCTATCTAGAATATCCATAAATTATTTGTAAAGCAAATAGTGCGGTGGTGCTGGCACAAATGTTAGATTATGGGTGCTGGGAAGTAATGTGACCTGGCAAAAGGCACAGGGGATATGTGGCAATCTGTCTTTGAAAACACAACAAATGTTGCCAGAAGAAACACAATTGAATAGCCCTTGTATTGTTCATTCCCCATCTAAACTCCTTCAGTCTTTATGGTGAGTTCCAGTACCACTGAAAGAAGGGCAGACTTTCTGTTTCAGAAAACAATACAGAAGATTTTACATAAACTTTTATTCAAGTAGCTGTTTCCCTACTCAACATCAGCGCTGCTGAAGATCTGTGGGCGGAGTACGGGTATACCCATTTCCACAGGCTAAGGATATTTGTGGGGTTAGAGCTGATGAGAGAGAGCTGATGAGGTACAGGGATCCCCATTTTCCCAGCTAAGCATACTAGTTAACTTCATGTTATCGGGGACACCACTTACCAGCCCTGGACTGCCCTCTAGCAACCTATGGTATTATTCAGACCCTCCAGTATATTGCAGCATGGATTAGCAAATTTTGCGGCACAAATGAAAATAAGTTACTTACCTGTAACTTTAGTTCTCCAGTATTGGAATCTTTCATAGATTCACATGCTTGAATCATTCCCCATCCTCGAGATGGGAGTCCTCGGTATATCAAATTAGCAATGCAAAGCTAGTACAAACTAGAAAACCTAGGTCTAGGCCCATTTCAGTTTTGTAACATATCCCTCTCTTTTTGTAAAAGAGACCAAAAGAAGTCTTTATCCAATCAGAAGAATCCCACCTTCTAGAACCCTCCTGAGAGAACCTCAGACCTTCAGATTTTCGCAGCATTAGTGCTATAAATGTAACCATAACGTTCCAAAGGTTGAGCTTTCTCAGGGGAGGAGGATGGGTCGCATGTGACTCTATGAAAGATTCCAATACTGGAGAACTAAAGTTACAGGTAAGTAACTTATTTTCTTACTCCAGTATTGGACCTTTCATAGATTCACATGCTTGAATCAGAGTAGCTAGCAGTTAGGAGCACATTTTTGTTCTAATTTTCTCTAAATAATATAAACACAGTAAAGAGTAGAAGGAAAAAGCAAACTTTCTAGTATAAACTCTTAATTCCTGTTAAAACAAAACATTTAACGATGGGCATCGAAAAACAGATAAATAAGAATATCCATAACTATATAAATAGGTATCATCAAATACACTTAATGTGGATATTAAAAAAGATAAAGAATAGAGTAAGAAAAATATTACAAAAGAATATGCGAGGGTCTTAGAAAGGAAAGGAAGGAGGGATGAGACAGAAAGCTCACCGTCATTGAAACAGGTTCCTCAGGCCTGCTTGGGCCACTGCCGTATCACTGCAAACCGAAAAATCCAAGCAGTAGTGCTTGGTAAAGGTGTGGCTACTCCTCCAGGTTGCTGCCCTGCAGATCTTCTGGATTCGAGGCAGAGCCTGCAGTAGTGGAATGTGCACGGACTCTCCCCTGGAGGGGCTTTCCAGATGCCTGGTGACAGTATTGGATGGCACTAGAAATCCAACATGCAATGCCTCGTTTAGAGAGGGGATAGCCCTTATGAGGAGCACTATACGCCACAAAGAGTTGGAGTGACTTTCGGAAGGGTTTAGTTCTGTGGCGGTAGAATTTCAAACAGAGCTGAATGTCTAGAGAATAAAGGGCTCTCTCGGCCGGCGTTGTAGGCTGCGGGAAAAAGGTCTTAAGAACCAGAGGTTCGTTCAAATGAAAGTCTGATGGAACTTTAGGGATGAACTTGGGGTTGATACGTAACATTACTCTGCCATCTTTGAACTGAAGAAAAGGCTCCTGGATAGTGAGGGCCTGCATTTCACCAACCCTTCTAGCAGAGGTTAACGCCAGAAGAAGCGCCACCTTCCATGACAGAAATTTTGACCGGAGGAAAAACTCTAAAAAGTCCTTTCATAAACTGTTTGATTATTCTCGCTGACCATAAAGAAGGGCCTGAAGATGTTCTTCTGAAACGTGAAATGGCTGCAATATGAACCTTAATAGAAGAGTGAGCTAGGCGAGCTTTAGCCAACAAAATGATGTAAGGAAGAATCTCATGAGCTGAAGAAGAGAAAGGGTGAACGACCGATTCCTGGCACCAGAGACAAAACCTCTTCCATTTCATTTGATATGTTTTGTTAGTACTCTGAGCCCAGGCGTAGAAAACAATGTCCTTACACTCCGTGGATAGACTCAGGTGATCGAACTCCCTGTGTTCAGGAGCCATGCCGCAAATCGAAGCGATTTGGGATCTGGATACAGCACTTGACCCCGGGACATCGTCAGAAGCGATGGAATGGGATCCAAGACAATCGGTTGCCTCTCCGAGAGAAGAAGGAGCTCTGTGTACCAATACTGGTGTGACCAAGATGGAGCTATGAGGATCATCCTGCAGGGCTCCATCTTCATCTTCATGAGAATTCTTGGCAGGAGAGGAATGGGAGGAAAAACGTAGGCAAAGGTACCTGACCATGCCATCGAAAAAGCATTCCCCCAGGATCCCGGAGGGTGATGCCAACTTGCAAAGTACCGGCATTTCCTGTTCTCTGGCATTGCAAATACGTCTATAGATGGCTTGCCCTACAGCCGAAAAATGCTGTCCAGAGTTTCCTGATGCAGTTCCCATTTGTGGCACGTAGACTTGAGCCTGCTGAGAGTATCCGCTGTTGCGTTGAGATTCCCAGGAAGATGTTCTGCTTTTAGCTCAACCCCATTCTGGATCGCCCACTCCCAGATGCTTTGAGCTTCCAATGACAACAGAGGGGACCTTGTGCCCCCCTGCTTGTTGACATAATGCATCGCCATTGTATTGTCCGTCCTGATGAGAACTGATGAGTTTCTTATCCTTGGAAGAAATGCTTATAGGGCTAAACGAATCGCTCGTAGTTCCAACAGATTGATGTTGGGAAGACGATGATGCTGCTTCCAACAGCCACTGATTTGAAGATCTTGTAAGAAAGCTCCCAATCCCTCCAGAGATGCATCTGTGGTTATTACTCACGGAGTCGGGGAGGCCAGAAAAGAGAGACCTTTTGAAATGTCCACCAAGAAATTGCTTGTAGCATAAGCGGAGTTACCTTGATGATATCCTCGAAGGACCCCCACACTTGGCACCATTGTAAGTCCAGTTGTTCCTGAAAGGGGCACATCCGCAGCCGGCAGAAAGGAATAAGGGGGATGCAGGATGACATTGACCCCAGGAGGGACTTGTAACGGCGAACTGAAGGTGACTTTTTTCTTAGGAAGAGCTGAGTCATAGACATTAGTTTGGTCTGCCTTTCTAGCGATGGAAAGGCTTTGTTGAGAGACGTGTCCAGTATGGCCCCCAGAAAAGTAGTGCTTTTGGACGGGTGTAAGTTTGATTTCTCCTTGTTTAGGGTAAGGCCCAGACTTTCGAAAAGACTTGTGCAGGCTGTCGCGGAAGCTCGGGCTGCCGCTATGGAAGGAGCTTTTATAAACCAATCGTCCAAGTAAGGAAACACCGTGTGATGTTGCCTTCTGAGGAAAGCCGCCAGTGGGGCCAGACTCTTTGTAAATATCCTTGGCGCTGATCTTAGGCCAAAAGGTGGACCTCTGAATTGATATTGGCTCCTGGCTACAGTGAAGCGAAGAAACTTCCTGTGCGATGGATGAATGGGAATATGGAAATAAACGTCCTGTAGGTCTAGAGTGACCATGAAATCTCCTGAATTTAGAAGCAGTAGTATGTCTTGCAAGGAAACCATGGGGAAGGATTGTTTCTTGAGATCGGTGTTGAGCATCCTTAGGTCTAAAATAGGCCTTCGTGATTGAGGCACACGAGGCATACAGGACAGAGGTGTCCTATTCCTGGATCAAGTTCCCATCTGCAGATGCACGTACACATACATTTCATTCTTATATTACAGATGAAATACCAGATGAATTCAATCCATCCGAGGACATAGAAGTCCTGTTAATGTACCAAGAACATATAAACTGGTTTAACGACACCCTCTCACACACCACAGAAAAAGTGAGACTCTGTCCGCTCAGCAGAGACAGAGCGACTTGGCCGGGTCCTAGCGGCTTACACACCGCATTCAGAAATTGACATATTGCTGGTAGCAGACTTATGTCCACTTCACAAAGAAATAATAAAACTTTACAGAAATCTTACACAATTCGTTATGAGAACACTCACACTTCAACCTACAAGGGTTACTCCAGCAGGTCAACTACAAGGGACTGCAACTAAAATCACCCAACAAGCGCTGAACGCGATTATGGGAAGAATGCCCACTAAACGTGAGCAAATGCCATTCTGGATAGCACAGAAAATAGCACAGCTTGAGGCAGTGTTTCCACACACAGGCCCGCAAGAAAAACACAGAAAACTGACAATTTGCTTGCCAACAGGGATGGCTCCCCAGATAGAGGATTGTACCACTTCCCTGCCATCTATACCAGGACTCATGGTACCCCATCAATAGCAGTTATACCAGAAGTATTAAGACAAATACAGAATGAGTACGGGGCAGAACCTGCCCTGGACTTAGGAATGAAATTGATAGGCAATTTTGCCCAGGTATCTACAATTATGTTAGCAAACATAAAAGGGGAGGCAGCAGCGGTGGCTATATGCCAACGCCTGGGGGAATGCACTCCTGCACAACAGGAGCGGGAATTACCTAAAATTATCAAAGAGACCTATGCTTCGCTTGGTAGAGATAATTTGGGAGCTAGACCGTTGAAACCACAATTGATGGGTAATCCTGAAAAGGATAACTCCAAGCAAGCACCTGATTCTTCTAAAAAGAAATGGGATAATAAACAATCAAAAAATAAGCAGACTCAATCAAGGGGTGTATCTCCTCAACAGGAGCCCCCTGACAGGAAATATAACCTTAGAAATCGTGACAATATTAAAAAGCCTGACAGGTATCAGGATACTAATTCACGTTCCTCTCATTCCTTACAGGGTTCATCAAAACAATCCAAGTTGGAAGGACGGTCAGAACACAGATCAGAAGAGTGAGCAAAGTAGAGAAATACACATCGCAATTCAGACTATAATATCAAAAAAGAAGATAAACCAAAATCAAAACCTCAATTTAAAAAGAAGAAAGTAGCCGGCCTTAAAATAAGAAATGACCAGACTACTGAGGACTCAACTTCTGAACGGGGAATGGGCTCTGACGATGCTAGACAGCGCAGCAGAAGTAACAATAGCTCGCCAGAACCTGATGGAATTTCTGGTGACAGTGGCGGTGAATGAGCATATCACGGTGGAAACACCTGATACTAGGATAAGTGTCCCGCATCAGTTATATGACATAACGCTCCAAATGGAGGGGGACATATCCAAGAAAGTAAAAAAGTTTTTGGGGGGAAAACCTGACTTTTGGATATGATATCTTTTTGGCTGAAAAAGATTGGCCGCCTGAGTTCGTTATGGACTGCCCAAAAGGCGGAACAGTAATTTTACAAGCTTTTTCCGACCTCGTTCCAGAATCACTAAAACATTCATACTCGCAGGAGTGAGCGGTAGCACTAGCTCCTGCATTATACTGCAACCATGTAGGATGGGATACTGAGTCACCTCACCATGAAATTCCAGTAAAATCTACTCCAACTCCACAGAGGCAGTACCCAATAAAACATGACGCGAAAAAACAAGTCAGGGAGATCTTAGATCAACTTGAATATCAAGGTGTAATTGAGAATTGCACCTCTTCCATGAACAATCCTTTGTTTACGGTAATGAAACCAGACAACTCATACCGTCTAGTTTTAGACTACAGGCATTTAAACACATGCACGAAAACATTTGCAGTACAGAATGCACATAGTGCCACACTAATGAATAACATTGTGAAATAAAGTGGATGAATCAGCGTTGAGTTGATTGAAATATTTATTAAGGGGGGTACAGAGAGCCGTCCCAGCAGGCACAGCCAAGGCACACAGACAGTAACCATCACTGAGAGAACACTCAGGACATGACCATTGTAAACACTCCAGGTGACATCATACAGCTCTAACAGAATCACAGCACCACACCTCCCCCCTTTTTGTAAAACAATACAAGTGAGGAAACTAAGATAGAAATACAAAAAAGAAAAGAAAGAAAAAGCACAAATAAAACCTAGAAAACAACTATGCTTAAACATGCCTAAAAGAACACTGAATAAATGCAGAAATTAAAGTGCAGCCAAGTAAACTGCTGAGTGAAACATAATCAAATAATCTGCTAGGTCTAACATGAGCTCTGGTGCTCCTCCTGACACCATCCCACCGCAGAACTCCTTTGTTATTTCTGACTGTTTCAGATGAAAAACATGGATCTTTGGCAACACGGGAAGTGCTCCACCAATTCCCATTAGACAATTTTACAGCATTCTTGCGAACCTCTACAATTTGTTGTGAGTCCAAAAACTTAGAAAGACCTTTCCTGATAGAAACAGGATTTTTAACCCTAACCCAATCCCCAACAAGAAGTTTATGGGTTTCTTTCTTGGCACTGGGTTCACAACTCTTAAGACAGACCTCAGTTGATTTTTTATTGGCAGATTCCCACACAGATTTCATATCACACTGTAGTGTAGTTCCTATTTCCCTAATAGGCTCTGCGCATTGGAATAATATAACCTATAGGTTTGACATAGGACTAAGGTCGGTATGTCCCTATCGATTATATTAAACTTAATTACCTGTGCCAGCTAGCTCAGAGGCCACTAGAAACTCCTTGAGAACAAGAAGGGAGTAGTTTCTGGCAACCGAAAAACATGACAACTTTGTTTCCCTTTAGAAGCGGAACATGTCTCAGAATCGTGGAAACAATAGATAACAGTTTCACTCATTCAATCGTGCATGCTTAGTTTCTACAGAGTTACACAGAAAGGAAAGATGGGCGTTTCAATAAAAGGGTTTTATTGAACAGTCTTGTTTCTCGTGTAAGAGATATGTGCTGTTATGATCACAAGACAGTATGCAAGATAAATAATGTACAGCGTAAGCAGTAGAAATAAATAATACTGCGCTAGCATTATCTTTTAGCATATATTCACGTACATAATTTACATGAGCTAAAAATGCGAGTACTCATACGATGCGTCCCTAAACTAGTTCTACCCCAATGTACCTAACCTGGTCTAGGTGTAGGGAAAGGTAGAAGTAGGTGGAGTATTCTCTAGTACGTTACACTAAGAGTATGTTAAGACTAGTATGCCAAGTATGATATGCCAAGAGTCCCTCTAGGTTCTAGTCAGCTCCATACCTTGAGAATGAGAGAGGTGGGAATCTCCTGCCGGGTCTGGAACTCTAACACCCCGCAAAGGGAGTCAGAACACTGGAAGCTGGATTCGTCTGCGTGCAGGAATGACAGCGTCTTCTCAGTGCGTCAGGGGATACGGGCTCCTCTGAAGTCGAGGTCTCCTCTAACTTGCTTGGGCAAGGGAAGTGTGAGCGGGAGGACGGGGACGGAGAAAGGACGATGTTAGACTGGTGGACACCCCTTTCTTCCACTATTGTGTCCCCACCGCCGGAGGAATGGTCCGCGACACCGTATCATTCAGGGGCTTCTCCATCGAAGAAATGCTACGGCCCGTTTAACTGGGAATGGCCGGAGGAGACGCTCCCGCCCCCTCATCGTGACGTCATCCTTCCCGGACCAGGAAAAGAGAGGAGTTCCCCGGCACAGGTGTGTGCATTCACCGGAGAGGAGAGAGCGGAGATCGGAGGAGACGCGAGGAGTAAGGAGATCGAGTACGAGGAGGGAGCAGACCGAAGCCGTGCAGTCAATACATCAGACGCCGGAGGAGAGCCAGGAGGCCAACGGTATCACGCTTCGCCCAGCCACGCTCCTGGAGGTGCGTGGCTCAGCCAGGTACGTGAGCGGCTCACGGGCTGGGTTGGGAGGAGGGAGAACTCCTCTAAATAACCCGGGACTGTTACGTAAACAGACGGCTGGAATCTGTGAAACCCCCTCCCTCTCACAAACACTTCCTCACCGCTTCGTTTACACTGGTCACTACCACCTAGAAGTGCTCACGTGTGTCTCCTCCACTCCCCTCCCATTGCTATACGGTATAGCCTTACACTTACGTCCCCTTATCTCGTTTTCCTTTCGGTAACACGACGGAGAAGCTGTTCCCCGCCCACCAACCTCGGGTGAAGCAGACGACCGGGAGAGCCTGGAAGAAGAACCCTGCAAAAGAGAAGGATTGTGGACATTAACCCTGGCTTCCGTTAAAAAGCGCGTATCGAGAAAAATAAAACCTTCACTACCTAGAGCCGGAGTGCGCGTCCCTTATTCCGTCCCGCTACAAGTGGTGGAGAATGCGGGTACTGTAACAACCGCCATCAGTAAACCCATGATGGAAGCCTTGATCCAACATTTAGTGAAGGGACAAGAAAAGCTGGAATGGGCCGTCGAGCGACAGATGACGTCGGCCCAAGCGGATCGCGACGTCTTCAAGGACACGATCTCCGCACAGATGGAGGGGTTACAGAAAATAGTAACGGAAACCTCGAACCCCATGCCCAGAGACTATCGCAATACACACCATGGGCCCTCCGGAGTGTCCTTACAAAAGTACATACACGGTGAGGACCCTGATGCATTCCTCGTGAACTTCGAGCGAGCTGCCAGGGTCTGTGGTTCGCCTGAGGAGAAGTGGCCGTTCTTCCTTGCCCCCTTGCTCACTGGGGAGGCACAGGCCGCGTATCAGGTGGCGAACGCAACCGGGGAGACACCATACGTGGACATCAAGGACGTCATACTGGACCACCTGGGTCTTGATGCAGAGGCATACCGAGTGCGGTTCAGGAAAGAAAAAGGACTGCTTGGGGAAAACCCCAAAACCCTGTACTTCCGCCTCAAAATGGCTGCGGACAAATGGTTGCGTCCCGCCACCAGTACAAAAGAGGATATTATGGACCGTATCTATTTGGAACAGTTTCTCGAGGCTCTCCCGTATAACACACAAAGGTGGTTAAGACAGCATACCAATCTCACCCCCGAACGGCTGTAGAGATGGCGGCTACTTATGTGCGTGCCCAACCGCGCGCTCCCGGGTGGGACACTGAGAAACACCCTCGCACTTGTCCTCAAAAGACGGAAAAGAAACTACGACCTTGGAACGAACCTACCAAACCTAGGCCTGTGAAACCGGAGGTCCCCATGTTACGAGGCCCTCAGTGTTTTGACTGCGGGGACTGGGGCCATATTGCTCGCCTATGTCCCCGACGAAAGCCAACGGAAGAGCCCATGGAAGTGGGTTACATCCCAAAGGCCATCCTTTATACTGCTGAGATGGGAGGCGCTTTTCATGTGAGTGTACAGGTGAATGGGAAAGAGGTACAAGCACTACTAGATTCGGGGTGTAAGCAATCAGTTATACAGCGGACTCTCATATCACCCTCTCAGGTTATACCAGACACCGTAGTACACATCAAGTGCGTGCACGGGTCGTCCGTCCCTACCCCCTAGCCTCAGTAGTACTGCATACCAAACACACCTCTCCCTGTAGGGTGAATGTGGGGGTTTTAGAGGGGCTGCCAGAATACCTAATCATTGGTACCGATAATCCTGAGTTTCTACTCCTATTCCAACATGCTTTGTCACTATCCTGGGTGCGCCCTCCTGAACCCCGACCTGCCCTCCTTACCCCAGAGCCCTGGTTGATGGATCGGAGCTTTAAGTTCGCCCAGGCCAATGACGCTACCCTGCTCAATGCCTGGGAGAACGCCCATCAAAACCAAGACAACCCCTTGCCTGTATATCCCCGGTTCCTCATAAAAGAAGGGCTTTTGTACCGCCAGAATAGTGTTGATGACCATCCCCAGTTGCTAGTCCCGAAACCTTTCAGGGATCAGATCATGTTTTTTGCACACTCGCACCTCACAGCCGGACATACAGGAACCGAAAAAACAACACAAACCGTGTTGAGAAACTTCTTTTGGCCAGGCATTTACAAGGATGTTCAAACCCATTGCCAGGAATGTGGGATCTGCCAAAAGAAGAACCTACAGAGACCCCCGGCCGTACCACTACAGCCCCTACCGATCATAGGGAACCCATTCGAGAGGGTCGGCATGGATCTTATTGGACCTCTACCCAAAACCCAAAAAGGGAACCTATACGCCCTCGTCGTAGTAGACTATGCGACCCGGTTTCCAGAGGCCTTTCCACTAAGAGCCCCAACCACCCGAAACATCACTGACAAACTGGTGGAACTGTTCTCTAGGGTGGGTTTCCCGAAGGAGATCCTCACGGATCAGGGCACACCGTTCGTGTCTCGTCTGATGAAGGAAGTCTGCAGGTTCCTAGACCTCCGACACATCCGAACTTCTGTTTACCACCCTCAAACCGATGGATTAGTGGAACGGTACAACAGGACGCTAAAAACTACCTTAAAGAAGATGCTATCAGTAGAAGGAAGAGAATGGGACCGTCTGCTACCGCTGGCCTTGTATGTCATACGAGCCCAGGTCCAAAGCAGCCTGGGCTGTTCATCCTTTGAACCCCTATATGGAAGGAAACCACGATCCCTCATGGAAATGACAAAGGACGCTTGGGAACAAGAGGAGACAGACGAAACACGAACCGTGTTGGAGTACACCCAACAGTTGAAAAACCGGATCGGGAAACTCCGAGAGATAGCGTACTCACAACTGGAACGACGCCAGCAGCAACAGAAGATCTGTTACGACAAGGGAAAGAAGTGGAGACGGCTCACCCTCGATGATTGGGCCCTGGTCCTCCTACCCTCGTCTACCAAAAAGTTCCAATCCAAGTGGTTGGGTCCGTATAAAGTCATCCAGGTAATAGGAAAGACGACCTACCAGTTACAGATGTCTCCGAACAAGAAACAAACCTACCACATTAACTTATTAAAGAAATGGTTGGGTCCCATACCGAAAACTGCCCACCTGACGTTGCCGGACACCGACCCTATAGGGAACACGTTGGACCACTTGGTCGTCAACGAAGAATTAACCGGAGAGAAACAAAAGGAGCTGTTTTCAACGTTAAGGCCTTTCGCTTCATTGTTTTCGGATGTTCCAGGCAGAACAACGCTGGCTGAACATTGTATAGAGACCACCCCCGGGAAGGTAGTACGACAACACCTGTACAGAATACCCACCACCAAGAGGGCCATGATACAGAAGGAGGTACAGGACATGCTACGATTGGGCGTCATCCGACCATCCAAGAGCAATTGGTCATCCCCGATCGTGACGGTGCCGAAGCCCGATGGAACCACGCGTTTTTGCATGGACTTTCGTGCTTTAAACGACATCTCCTCCTTTGATGCATACCCCATCCCTAGAATCGATGAATTGATCGAGAAATTGGGAGAAGCCAAGTATATTACTACGCTAGACCTAACAAAAGGGTATTGGCAGGTACCCTTAAGGGAAGAAGACCGTCGCAAAACTGCCTTTTCCACACCGGACGGCTTATTCGAATTCAACGTGCTCCCGTTCGGACTGCACGGAGCACCGGCCACCTTCCAAAGGCTGATGAACAATGTACTACAAGAGCACCAGGCGTTTAGCTCTGCTTACTTAGACGACATAGTGGTCTTCAGTGTGACGTGGGAAGACCATCTGAAACATCTTCAAACCATACTTCAGGCTCTCAAACAAGCGGGGCTCTACATCAACTCAAAGAAATCTAGGGCCGCATTTCACAAAGTGAGATACTTAGGTTTCCTATTAGGAGATGGAGCCATAGCACCCCAGAACGAGAAAATACGTGCCATTCAGGAAACCCCCTTTCCCTCCAGCAGAAAAGACATGAGGGCATTCCTAGGGCTTGTAGGATATTACCACCGATTCATCCCCCAGTTCTCGGAAATCGCAGCACCCCTCACAGATACTTTGAGAAAGGACAGACATCCACGGTGTCTAGTAAACCCCGCCCCAGAGCTGTTAGATGCATTCCAGCACTTAGAAAGTACGATCACGTCCAGCCCGGTTTTGGCCGCTCCCAACCTTGACAAGTCTTTCATATTACACACAGATGCGTCTAACTACGGCCTGGGTGCCGTGTTGTCACAGTTGGCGGACGACGGTGTTGAGCACCCGGTGTTGTACATAAGTAGGAAGTTATTCCCAAGAGAAACTAGGTACCCCACCATCGAACGAGTGTGCCTAGCCATCAAATGGGCGGTAGAGAAACTCCGCTATTACCTCGAGGGCCGACCGTTCACCTTGTACACCGACCATGCCCCATTGAAGTGGATGGCCCGTAACAGAGCTCAGAACCCCAGGGTCCTCCGTTGGTTTTTGTCCCTACAACCCTTTTCGTTCCGAGTATTACATAGGAAGGGGACGGACAACGGGAACGCTGATTACCTGTCTCGGGTGTTCCCTCTCCCCGATCGGGAGAATCCTGGTGGGGAGGAGTGTGAGCGGGAGGACGGGGACGGAGAAAGGACGATGTTAGACTGGTGGACACCCCCTTCTTCCACTATTGTGTCCCCACAGCCGGAGGAATGGTCCGCGACACCGTATCATTCAGGGGCTTCTCCATCGAAGAAATGCTATGGCCCCTTTAACTGGGAATGGCCGGAGGAGACGCTCCCGCCCCCTCATCGTGACGTCATCCCTCTCGGACCAGGAAAAGAGAGGAGTTCCCCGGCACAGGTGTGTGCATTCACCGGAGAGGAGAGAGCGGAGATCGGAGGAGACGCGAGGAGTAAGGAGATCGAGTACGAGGAGGGAGCAGACCGAAGCCATGCAGTCAATACATCAGACGCCGGAGGAGAGCCAGGAGGCCAACGGTATCACGCTTCGCCCAGCCACGCTCCTGGAGGTGCCTGGCTCAGCCAGGTACGTGAGCGGCTCGCGGGCTGGGTTGGGAGGAGGGAGAACTCCTCTAAATAACCCGGGGCTGTTACGTAAACAGACGGCTGGAATCTGTGAAACCCCCCCCCTCACAAACACTTCCTCACCGCTTCGTTTACACTGGTCACTACCACCTAGAAGTGCTCACGTGTGTCTCCTCCACTCCCCTCCCATTGCTATACGGTATAGCCTTACACTTACGTCCCCTTATCTCGTTTTCCTTTCGGTAACACGACGGAGAAGCTGTTCCCCGCCCACCAACCTCGGGTGAAGCAGACGACCGGGAGAGCCTGGAAGAAGAACCCTGCAAAAGAGAAGGATTGTGGACATTAACCCTGGCTTCCGTTAAAAAGCGCGTATCGAGAAAAATAAAACCTTCACTACCTAGAGCCGGAGTGCGCGTCCCTTATTCCGTCCCGCTACAGGAAGGTATATTTATACCTGGTAGGTGTTGTGGAATGTTAGCATTGACGTGAAGTCGGACAGAGGAGGACGTCAGGAATGAACCCTTAAGGTATAACGGTTCATACATAATAGATGAGTTCTTGGAGAAATCAATAGTCCTGTGCTAGGGGAACTCCCGAAGCTTGAGGGTCTGGTTTCTAAGAACTCGTTGTGACGTTAGGGTGGACGGATGTCGGTGACCATGCCTGTATTTGGAGTGCACGGTTAATGCCTAAATAAGGACAGGGATTTCTATGCCTGTATAAGGGCAATGCGAATTGTGCCTATATAAGGACATGATTCAGGAAAACCTATATACGGACCCCTAAAGCGGAATACAACAACACCCCTGATGGAAAGACTTTACCATCCAAAATGGGTAAACGCATGAAGAAGCTTTTCTCCCCCGCATAAGTTCGAAGGGACTAAAATTGGTGGCAACATGGGGCGAGGTGCGGTATGACCAAACAAGATCTTTCACAGCTTTAAAAACACACGAGTTGGACTTGAAAGCTGCTTGTACACATTCTACAATTACTCTGTTGAACCTTTCTGCTTTGCCATTGCTTTGTGGATGGTAAAGTGGAGTTCTAGTATGTTTGATGCCACAGGAATGCAGAAACGATTTCATCTCTTGCGAGACGAATTGGACACCGTTGTCTGTTAGGATTTCCTCGGGATAACCTTCTCTAAGAAAAATGTTGTCCAAACAATTGACAACACTTTTTGAGTTAGGTATACTGATTGGCTCTACCTCAACCCATCTGGACAGTGATCAATAAGAACTAGGAAATATCTCATGTTGGCAGGTAAAACATGAAAGGGCCCACGAAAATCCATTCCTAACCTCTGTCAAGCTCTTCCAGGCAGTAACACAGGAGACTGAACCTCACCTTCCAAGACTAAAACTTTGTCACTGGCATTACAACGGGTACATTGCTTGACTAATTCGTCAATTTGCAAATCCATCCTAGGCCACCAGAAATCATTTCTAACCTTTCTCTTGGTAATGGTCGAACCAAGATGACCAGAATGAGCAGCCAGAACAATCTTCCCACGATAACACATAGGAGGTACAAGCTTGTCACCTCTAACTATTTTACCGCCCTCAACCGATAGCTCATCATTGATCTTCCAAAACATCTGTAGTTCGGACGAAAGACCCTTCTCCTTGGGCCAACCTTTTTTGATTAAAGACAGAACCTCTCTAAGCACAATGTCCTTGTCCACTCCGACTACCCAATCTTCCTCAGTAAAGGATAAACTGTCCTGACTGATACTAGCTACGAAACACTCTTCAACTTCAGTCTCCCAGTTTTGTTCCTCATCATCAGTAATGGGAAGCCTAGACAGGCAATCTGCTCTACAGTTTTTTCCCCCTGGAATATACTCTACGCTAAAACTGTATTCTAAAAGTTTTGTAGATAACCTGGCTAAACGAGCAGTAGTACGCTTTACTTTCTTGCCAGATAAGATGTCAACAAGAGGACGATGATCAGTCTTAATCACAAAAGATCTTCCCCATAAATATGACTTAAATTTCTCAGCACTCCATACACAGGCCAGAAGCTCTTTTTCTATGATGGGGTACTTCCGTTCCACAGGACGCAGAGTCCTGGAAACGAAACCCACTGTGTGTTCTCTACCTTCAGCATACTGAGACAGGACAGCTCCTAGACCATACTCACAAGCATCTACTGTGACAACAGTTTGTCTTCCTTCCACAAAAGCCTGCAAAGCCGGGGATTTAACAATATGGTCCTTGATGGATTGGAAACCTTTTTCACACTCTTCTGACCATAAATAGGTCGCTCCTTTTTTTAGCAGAGCCCTGAAACACTCAGTAGTCTTGGCAAAATCTTTCATGAATTTAGCATAAAACTCACATAACCCAAGGAACGACATGAGCTGTTCCTTGTTCTGGGGCGCAGGTGCCTCCACAATACTTTTAACCAAACCAGGCCTGGGAGTTATACCATGCTCCGAAATGACGTGACCTAAATATTCTATTTCCTTTACTTTGAAGGTGCATTTGCTCTTTTGTAAAGTAACACCTCTATCCTCCAGGATGCTGAAAACTTGATCAATTACCAAATCATGTTCAGCCTCAGTTTTTGAAAAGATAAGAATGTCGTCTTGAAAGACAACAACTTGGGGGATATCCTGAAACATCTCGGTCATGAGCCTTTGAAAAACTGCGGCCGCTGAGGCCAAGCCGAAAGGTAAACGGCAAAATTGAAAAACGCCATCAGGGGTAACAAAGGCTGTGAGGTGTCGGGATTGAGGATGCAGTTCGACCTGATGATAGGCAGCCTTGAGATCTAATTTGGTAAACCACGAAGATGACCCCACTCTAGCGATAAGATCTTCAATGCGGGGAAGGGGAAAACCATCGACCCAGATGGCTTCGTTGAGGCTCCTCAAGTCGACACAAATCCTCAAGTCCCCAGACCTCTTCTTGGCCAGAACAATAGGCGAAAGCCAGAGTGTAGCTTCTACTTTTTCAATTATACCTTGGTCACACAGGGTTTTTAAATGTTTGGATAAGTCAGTCCTAATGCTGAGGGACATTACGTAATTTATGCTTGATTGGCTTGACATTCTCTTTGACTTTGATAAAATGTTGATAATTAGTGATTTTGCCAAGACTTTCATTAAACACCTTCCCAAACTTGTGCTCCCATTTATTAGCCATCTCAGTAGAAGACAGAGAATGAACGTCCTTAGCAGACGTAACGTGATCTAAAGCAGGCTGTTTGTCAATAAAGACAGGTTTGACTAGACCAGGTTTGATGGTTAAGCCAAATTCAGCCTGATGAAGTAGACCAAGGACATTAATACCCTTTCTTGCCACATACACTTTCCCCTTGATGACTTCCCCTAGAACACTGATGGTGGCCCAGAAGTAGCCCAATAATTCAATTTTGCTGCCTTCAAAGGCCACGGTGATTACATCAGGTGGTAACAAATTCTTCTTTGACCAGAACTTAATGTACTTGTCTTGTGACACGATGGTAATACGTGCACCAGTGTCTACGAGAAGTTGAATGCAATTAGTTTCAATTGTAACATCAATCTCAGGATCAGGAATGGAAAGTGTGGTCTGTTTTTTGCTACAGTCTTTCACTACTACAACATATTCTTGACTGGTAACATCATCGTCATCTTGGTTGGCAGGTTCATTAAGGACACATCTAATGTTTTTCCTTCTAGCCCCCATGCAAACTCTAGCAAAATGTCGCATTTTTCCACACTGTCCACATTGTTGATTGGCAGCTGGACAATTTTTAAAAGATGAAACATGTAAATTCGAACCACACCTGTAACAATACATTTTTTGATTGAATGACCTGTTCTGCATAAAATTCCTGCCACCTCTGAATGCGTTCTGCCTTTTGATATCATCACGCTTGGCAACAGGTAGTTTGGATGAAACAGTACCTGAAATAGTAGTATTAGACAAGGCAGTCTCTAATTGTTTAGCATCCTCCATAGAGCTCTCAATACTTTTGGCAATGTCTACTGCTTTGTCTAAAGAGGGATATTTGCATGTGAGTAGTCTTTCTTGTATTTTTTTACAGTAACATCGGGCTACAAGTTGGTCCCTGATGAGTTGCGAAGTAAAATTCTCAAATTCGCACTTAGATGCAAGAACTTTAAGTGCAGTGATGAAAGTGTCAATGTTCTCAGATGGTTTCTGCATTCTGGTAAAAATGTATACCTGTGTACAACAATGTTTTTTGTTTTCGTAAAATATTTATCAAGTTGAGCTACAGCAATTTCAAATTCATCAGGATCTTCGCCTTCAGGTGGATCATATGGAGGCAAATGATCAAAGACATTCTGTCCTTCAACACCCAAGTGATAATACATAAGGTTTTTCTTTCTTTCAGGTCTGTATCTTTGACCGTCGATAGCACCCAAAAAAGCTTTGAAAGACCTAAACCATAGTTTCCATTCAAGTGGAGGTTCTCCTGGTTCTTGCAGAAATGGAGCTGGAGCTGTGACGCTCTGCATGATGATGGGTTACCTGTAAAGTAAAGCTGTTAACAAGACCAGGAAACAAAGAGAAGAAAAGGAACAAGACGAAGTTCAGTAAAAGTAAAAAAGAAGAAAAAAATATATATATAGATATGAGAGAAAAAGTAAACAAGATGAAAAACAAAAGAAAGAAAAAGGAAATCCTTGTAATGTTCTGAATGTATTGCTCAACAATTGATCGATATACAGTCTTTTTTTTTTTTTTAAGTGTGCCTTTAGCTGTGATAAGAACTGAATCTTGAAAAATATGTGTGTGTATCACAGGCGTAATACACATGAAAGAAAAATGAACCATTAAATTGCTAGTGTTAAATAAAAGATATTCATTAAGAAACTGTGTGCGTATCACAGATATTCAGTAAGAAACTGTGTGCGTATCACAGAAGTGAAACACGGAAACTATCTTTAGCATGGGCTTCTCGCTGTCGTTGCTAAGCAACCACCACACTGGTTGCATAGAGTGAAAATGTATCCAAGATGGCCGTGACAAAAGCGTGAAGCGTGACGGCGTTGCGTAGGAAGTCAGCACTTCGTCGCTGTAATCGCAGCAGAGGATTCCATGGAGCGCGCAGCAGACGCGAGACAGCCGATGGGAAGTCCAGGTAACGTGCTGTAGCTGCGAATAGAAGCGCGAGCGGCACCCCAAACTGGCAAGTTGCAGTAAAAGATACACAAATTTTCTTTCCACTTTAAAAAAAAAAAAAAAAAACAATGTCCTCAGGCAACGTGTTCTCAGCCCTGGTCCTCCTCAGAGATGCACAACAGAGGGAGCAGTAGAGACACAGTGAAAAACACCGTTATGAGCAGGGCAGGTTAAAAAAAAAATTGGACGCTCTATGTACCCCCAAAACACGCGCGTAGCTAGGCAAGAAAAGAAGATGGTACTCACGGTTTGCCTTGAAAATGGAGATCAAGGGACACAAACCAGTACCTGACGAGTCTCAGTTCAATTCCATGGCATCAATTGTTTGAAGAAAGTGGCATCGCATCCCATCCTCGTCGCCACTGAAATAAAGTGGATGAATCAGCATTGAGTTGATTGAAGTATTTATTAAGGGTGGTACAGAGAGCCGTCCCAGCAGGCACAGCCAAGGCACACAGACAGTAACCGTCACTGAGAGAACACTCAGGACATGACCATTGTAAACACTCCAGGTGACATCATACAGTTCTAACAGAATCACATCACCACACATTGTGCGGAAAAAATACCAAGCAACACTAGATATCTCAAATGGATTCTTTTGCCAAAATATAGCGACTGAAAGCAGATATTTTACAGCATTTTCGGCACTAGGCTCTCAACGCCAATTTTATAGACTGCCCCAAGGGTATAGGAATAGCCCCGGGTTGTTCTCAGCAAGAGTATCAGAGTTACTTTAAAATTTTGATGAGGAGGCAATGTCCTATGTAGACGATATTTATCTGACGGACAATGAATTATTGGATCATTTGAACAAGATGAACAACATAATTCTGGGATTCGCCTTAGAGGGCTACAAATTTAACTTTAAAAAATCAAAAATTGCCCACCTCAATGTCCTATTTTTGGGATATGACCTCTCAAGTGAAGGGAAAAGCCTATCAGCTAATTTTTTTGAAAAATGTGCGCTGCTCCAGCATCCGAAGACTCTGAAAAACTTACAATCCATTTTAGGATTCCTAAATTTTGGCAGAACATAAATTTTGAATTACGCAGAAAAAGTAAAACCTTTCTAAGACTTAATTAGACCTGATTTCTCAGTTCGACATTGGACACAGGAACACCCAGAAATACTACGTTCTCTACAAGCTGACATGATAGCTTCTAAACACTTACACACACGTGTAAACACCACGAACTTGCTGATCCGTGCAATCACGTACCTAACCTTCAATGAAGGCGACACAGTACCAATTGCATACAAATCACATTTGTACACAAACGCTGAAATGCGTTTTGCATCCACAAAAAAATACTGACAGCAGTTCAGACTGCTGTAGTGAGAGAAAGAGCACTAGCTCAGGGGAAACAGATAATTGTCGTAACTCCAGTACCAACCTTAGAGGCTGTTACAAAAGCAAGCGTTCCAAATGCAAAAGCACTGCATCCAAGATGGATACAGTGGGCTAATCACTTCAACAGATGTAGACTAAGAGTGGGCGTAGTTCGCGGAGTTGCGCTACGCGACGCTACGCGAAGCGGTAAAACAACTCCACCGCGCTACACGAGCAGCGTAGTGCGATAGGAAAATGCTGTTCGCGGTGATTGCACAGTGCCGGATGCTTGTCCGCACTGTGCAATCATTGCAAACGGCATCATGCACAGTGCAAGCGGTCGTTTTCTGCCGCTCAAGTAGATTTTTACTCGAGCAGCAGCTTTCTCAACGCGAACGGGCGGTTTCTCATCGGGAGCGGTCGCGAGCATACGCGACCACTCGCAATGAGAAACCTGACCCCCCTGCGTTGAGAAATCTCGCCGGGAGGTTTATTTTCCACGCGTGCGCTCGCCAACTTGATGTTGCCGATCGCGAACGAGGAAAAATCTCGCCGGGATGTTGATTTTGCTCGCTGGCGGTCGCCAACTTGACGTTGAGGAACGCGAGCGAGCAAAAATGTCCGCTGCGCTATGCGTAGCGGATTTTCTCTGCACTACGCGAAATCCGCGTAACGCGGAGTGCAGCAAACTCCGCAAACTCCGCGAGCGGAGCGAGTTTGCTGCACTCCGCGTTCGGAGCGTAGTTCACCGCCCAGGGTTAATGTAGACTACAAATTTGACTCTACACTGAAAACACAAGCATTCCTGCAGTACGAACAAGAATATCCCCTTCCGAATGAAATAATGTCTCTAGATCAGTATGAATACGTAATTTACACTGACGGATCTGCTCAGCCTGCCATAGGAAGTAAACAGCAATACAGCGCCGCATGTGCAATTGTAAAAGGACGCATGTGGGATGGGAAACAGCGTTTACAACGCTGTCTCCACAACGCTGTGCCATTACAACGCGGTAGTTACAACGACCTCGTTGTTACCACCCGTGCCATTACATCGCAAGTCGTTTCAACGACTTGCTGTAGGGGGCGCGCTGGTGTTAGATTTACAATCCAACACCTTCCCTGCTGTTGCGCAAACTGGAGTAGGAATAGTAAATAATAATATTCCTAAGTCCAGCGCGCCCCTACAGCCCCCTACAGCAAGTCGTTGTATTCGCATGCGATGTGAAGATACATATTCATGTGGGATGGCAAGTTCCATCCTAGTAATACACAGGCGCAGTCTCTAGGAGATTGCACGGCACAGCTGGCAGAACTAAAAGCCCTAACAATGGCACTAAAAAATACGGATCGAGAATTCCCCTCACTCATTGTGTGCGACTCATTTTACTGTGTCCAGTCTTAAAACGAATACCTTCACTATTGGTGCCAAAATGGGTTTAGAGATTCAAAAGGTTGCGCAATAAAGCACAAGCTGCTTTGGGAACAAGTGGCAGAGCTGAAAAAAGGCTTGCCACGTGCTCACGTGATTCACACGTGTTGGTGTGCACTTTGAAGGGAATTCATTGGCTGATGAAGCTGCCAAGGCGACAGTGCGAACTGCTGCCGTTGCTGCAATCACTCGTTCCAGCACGAGAATAGACAGACAGATAATGGTAACTGTCAACGCGACCCGTAATAACAGCTCAGCCTTGCCAAAAGGTTTTCCCCTCAAGTACTCCTATAAGTTAGATGCACAAAACATTCCATATGCTCAAATTCCAGGAGTGGGGGATAGAGTAATACCAAACATGGATCGCAGATTAGGTTTAATACTAGCTGCACACAAGGGTCTGGGTTCAACACACGCAGGTATTACTGCGACAGTTTCATTATTGAAACAGCGTTATTGGTGGCCGGGTCTTACCAAACAGACCAAAGGGTTTGTCCTTAAGTGCGACATCTGTCAGCAGATCAAGAGTTCCACCATAGCACGTCCACCACAGACACCATTACTGATATCAGACAGACCTCTCGCATGTGTCTATTTGGACCACTGCGGCCCCTTGCAATCTGACAGGCTTACAAGTACATACTGGTGGCAGTGGTTCATGCTCTAGATTCCTGTGGGTTTGGCCCCAGCGCTCGGCTGATGCTCGAACTGTTATAAAGGATTTGCGAGTCTTCATAGGGAAATACGCAATTGGCACATTACATTCTGACCTTGGCCCTGTGTTTAGCTCTCTGGCCTACAAAGAAGCTATGGGAAGTTTGGGTGTGGTCTTGCGGTACCCCTCTCCGTGTCATCCCGAGGGAAATTTGATTGTGGAGAGGAAAAACCGAGACTTAAAGCAATCCTTAACAGCAAGGGTATTAGGTTTGGGTGGCAGTTGGGTCAATCACCTATATGGGGTCCAGAGGGCACTTAATAACATGCCAAGAAGTTCCCTAGGAGGCCATACTCCATATGAGGTCCTGTTTGGGACTAAAATGTGGGTACCCGACCTCGATTGTGGCAGCACAGTGGCAGATGAAAAAGCATTTGACATCATTAATCGTTTGGCTGTTTTACAGGAACTCAATGAATTGCGGGCATTACAAAGCAACATTCAAGTATAACGCACCGCCACTGGGGAAGTGAAAGCTGTTCCGGCAAGACCTGCCTGGGTCCCAAAGATCGGGGACCTGGTCAGAGAAAAGATTGTGGACAAAAAGAATTTGGGCCATCTTACAGAACGCCATTACCTGTCCTGGCTGCCAATGGAACAAGAACAGTACTTCTTCCGCCTCTTGCCGGCAAGAAAGAAAAGAGATTTGTCTCCATTGATCTGATCAAACCACACTATGTGGCCGATACTGTATAGCAGGCCGCGTGGGTTCCTGGGTAGCTGCCAATCTCCTCTTGCTACCATACAGGATATTCAGACAGAAAGACTAAAAACGTTTGAAGATCCTACTATACGAAGTAATGGAGTTACCAGCAATGGAATAGAGCTTGCGCCTCTTGAAATTGAACAGCAACAAAACACAAATGAAACACAAATCTCAATTCGGCCTAATACCGAAATCTATGTGAATATGTCTCGAAACGAGTCATCTGCCAGTTCAACGAAACCTGCTGAGTTACCAATGATAGATCGAACTGTATCTGGCTACTTCATCGATTTTGATACCTTTTCTCTGGATCCAAGTAAACCTGAGTCACCGCCGGCTTCTGTTTCCCACAAAGAAAGAATATATGATCTCTACCTTTGGCTGAAAAAGACTTACTTTGTTTCTCCCTGGCTACAGCTCTGGATTGCAACTGGTCTACTATTTCTAATCCTTTTGATAGGTGTAATGACTGTCTTTTTCCTTATCCTAAATGGACACTATCTCCCAGAATGCTCCGCAGTGGCACATGTGAACTTGTTCCTGAAACCACATACATCATCTCATCGTGAACAAAGAGACTTGTCCTTTGTGAACATTACAGCAGTTCCCGTTCCTAAAGGAATAGTGTGGGTTAGGGTTTTATATGATGGATTTGGTCCCACTGAACTTTTAAAAATGCCACATTTGTTTAAAATTTCTTTGAATTATATCATCACCTCCAGTACTTTCTCCGATGATTGGGATTTTGAAACTGTAAATTCTATGCTGTCTGATATAGAACAATCCGCTGCATTTTCCAGTAACGAATTGTATGATGATACATCTGATTTTGACACCATGTATTACCAACACTATGGTCATTATTTCTTGCACAAAACAAGTATGCCACGTAATGTTTTCACTTTTCACCAATGGCAACATTGCCCGACACCACCAAAAGGAAGTTCGCAAACGTTTGCACAGAAGTTTGCTTATTTTTCAGGGTTTAACATCTCAGGTTTGACCTCTTATTATTATAAGGTTGCACCTGCAAAGAAAAATATGTTCACTAATACGAAACAGATATATTCTGCTTCCTTTATTTTCCAGCAGTCTTTACAGGGTTTCGACTTTTGGAGGGACACCATAGACACAAAATCCGTCTGGGGGACTAAAGATTCAGGGAACTGAGGCATTATTTAGAGCATGTCTCATACCAAAGCAAATTATTTTCCTGAACAACACCGTGCAACCGACTTCTTTTCTTGGACTAGCCAAGATTAAGGACTTGAACACACCTCGGATTCCCACACTTATACACTATGAGGGGTGACACAACTATACACAACATATTGAGGATACACTAGATGACATTATACATGATGGTTCATACAATTCATCAGAACCCAATTGGAAGGGATGGTTGGTTTGGCCTATCGACACAAATAGGTGTCAGTCAAGATTCAAGGGTACCACCGCAGGGTTTAGTATCCATAGGCTTGACCAGCGTTACGTACAACGAGAACACACGGGGGGTGACATGCTACAGTGTTGGGAAATTATGCCTAGAGTGGCTAAAAATCTCAACACTTTTCCAGGTGAAACAACACTTGTCCTTGCTATCGGATGACATGGATCTTAGGGATTTTTGTTAGGTCCCCAGAAACCACGTCAGAAATGCTTCTTATTCGCTATTTATAATGTGTGTGGAAAATCTCTCAACAGGAAGCTGCAGAGAGATTGCGTGAGATTGACAGGATTAATCTAGAAAAGGCTTTGGCTATGGTCAACAATGGTATGACCACACTGACATCCAGGATTTTTTCACTGGGCAACATTGTGTCTTCTGCAAACGATATAATACAGACATGCCAACCCTCCCGATTCAGGCGGGAGACTACCGATTTCAAGGCTAGTCACCCGCCTCCCGACTCCTTCAAGCAAAAACCCGATTACTCGGGGGTTTCAGCTGACAGGGCTTGGTATTGTGTAACGTGGTGTATGCACTGCCATCAACCTGCTCCTGCAGGCCAGTGCACAACACTTGCATCACCCTCTTTCTGCCTGCCATTGCACTCCATGCTTCTGAAAGGTAAGAAAAAAACGTGCATTTACGTTTCAAATGTCCGATCCTGCAGCAGCACACTTGCTAAGCCCATACATGACAGTAACCCGATTCAAGGTCCCATTCTCCCGATTTTTTTTCTTTAATCTCCCACTTTGCTCTTCTAAAATGTTGGCATGTATGATAATAGAACAGGATTTGTCTATTCTTCAGCATGGGCAATCGCAATTGCGGTCCACTCTATTATTAAGCTGGACGCTACACTCATTGTGCTCCGGTCACGTGCCTTGGCGGTATATCAGCATTATGTCTCTGTTTTCTGCATATAATCTAACAGAAAGACAGACAACAATGGCACGTAGAGATGCAAAATATACAATGATGCACATTGGAAAATTGGACCAATTACCTTTCACCATGGATGAGTCACCCGCCACAGAATGGTTAATCCATGGCCATATCACACTGCCAGTCACGACATTCCAGTTTCAATATTATCTACAGTATCAGTATCACCAAGTAGGCAGGTATTAAGCGTTGGGTAAGGAATACATTCATGAATCTTGGGATTTACTGTACAGATTTAGATGCAGGAATGGGGACACTGAAGTCTTTCTCAACGGTTCAGACTGTGAGAATTTGTTAAGTGGGTCTCTAATTTGTCAGGATAATATGCTTCACAGGGCTTGTAATGCTTCGGTTGCAAACTTATCATGTCACTTAAAAGGATCACCACCTGCCGTGATTCATCCGGTGTTCAAACTGCTCTTGAATGGGAGTTATTTGATGCTGAATGATCAAGGTTGTTGTGGGATGCTTCCAGGCATCGCATATCTTGATACAGTAAGTTCCAGGGTTACTTGTTGTATGCAAGTATTGTTTCCACCGACCCACACAGTCAGGGAGGCGCCACTGGGGCCTTCATTGAATGTTTCCCTTATACGGTTTGATTCTCTGAGCAGACTGAAAGCCATACTTTACAGAAGGATGTGGCCTTAACCTCAGCCAGAGAGACTTTTGACCTCCAGGTTGCAAGGTCTTCGGCTGAGATACAGGCTTTAGTCCGAACGAACTTCCTGCTGCATTTCGGAGAAATGGTACATTGTATCTTTAACATGTCGGATACGAGTGGGATAGTACACCTATTTAAGAGCATAGGTTCTGAACTATTAAGTACCTTTCAGACGATCTTCGGAGTTATTCCAACATTTATACACTCCGTATTAGGAAGCGTTTTTGGAGGGCTTCTGTTGGTACTACTACTTGTAGTGGGTATCCTGGTTTCAATTTTCCTGATACGCAATGGACGTCCCAGTTTCCAAAGAGATGGAAAAAGCACTCCTTGTGCGACGATGCCGTGAACGCATGGTAATCCATCTGGGTACACCTCGGCTTCGGGAGCTAAGCGAGCATTGGTTCCTATTGTTCAGATCAGTCTGGGTTGACTGCGTCCTGCCTGTGCTCCGCTGCCTACTCTGCGGATACGAATGTGTGTTGGACATATGTCTAACACTTCCATTGGTTGCGCCACCATACATGATTGTACTACTGGACCCATTAAAGGCCCACGTATTGCAGTGTCCTCAGCGTATTCCAATGTTGATGTTGGCATTCTCAGAGCCCCCACGGGATGCTTCAGCTCCTGTCGGAATGGACACCAGCTCCATCACAGGCTCACAGGCTACAAGTACTTCCTCAGCAACGGCTGTGGGAACTGGAGAAGATCTCCTTTGCTCTATTGACCTGATCCAAGAGGTGTTACAGGGACCGTCGTCTGCAAAAGCAAGCAGCAGTGATGTTGCGTCTCCCACACAGTACACATAAACATTTGGCTCTCCGTATGATGGGAACAATTCGGCCTTTTTCCAAAACAACCCAAATTGGAATTCAACAACATCATTGTTTTATTTTTTCTTGCTCTCACTGAACACTATGGCTTTCGGCGTGCTCAGTTGGTCTCACAGTATATTGACTATTTACAGAACTTATAGAGCTTTTTTAACTTTTACATCGTTTTTAACACATACCATGTTTTTAGATCTTTTTATACTCATATTTTAGCAAGATCTTTTTATGATGTTAAACAGGTATATTTTAGCATTTGTTAATTTTGTCATCCAGTCGGATGAGGAGTGGGAGTTATGAGCCCCAATGTACCCCAACATAGGCCTAGGTAGTTGTACGACCTTTTACCTACATTTGTCCTACCTTGCTCTACATAACGGCTCTGGTGCTGACCTTTTACCTAGTTAGGTGCTGAATAAATGTTGTGTGGGTTTCTTTGAAAACTAGCCTCATTTATTATGCATGAGGATTCTTAGTATCACAGCAGGATTACCATCTTCTGCATAATAACTCTGTACAAAAGTCACCACTATCGTCATCCTTGGCTGACAGACCCACAGTACCATGACACATCTAGGTAGGACCCCTGAGGGTACCTTTCGGGTATATAAGTCCCACATCTTCCCTGGGCAAACCAGAGGAGAACAAGCTTCCATGCTGACACGCTGATGCGAGAGGCTGAAGTCCCTGCCTGCAGACACTCTAGCACGCAGTGGTCTGACATCCCTTGCGGGGTGTCCATTTCGAGACCAAGACGGGGTCCTTCGTTCTCTCCCGTCAGGTAATGGGGTTGGCTCTTTCCTAGGGGGATATTTGGCTTTACACCTACATACATGCTAGGTACACTTAGGTACATCTAGTTAGGGTTTGCATCTTAGGAGTACTCATGATTATTGCCATGTATCTCTATGCCTGCATATATTCATTGTTTTAGCACCATGGTAGAATTCTACCTTTTATTTACTCTGTTGGTGCTTATAACCGTATGCATCTGTTTCTGTCTAATGGTTGTTGCACCAAATGTATTTTATACTAGAATGACGCTGGTTCAATAAATGCTTATTGAAAACGTCCCCACTGTTTATTCTGTATATCTCTCTGAGACAGAGTGAGTATGAGTGACTGAGCGAAAAGTACTGTAGTGTTTCCAAGATCCCTGAAGGGTCAGGGTCGTCATATTCGATAGTTGCCAGAAACTATTCGCTCCTTGGTAAGGTTGTGGGGCTTATAGTGGCACTGTGAGCTAGCTGGTCTACAGACTAACATATCCTTTGGGGGTGTCTGGAATCAGTTTGGACACCAATCCCTTAGTTTATGTTGTCTAAACATGCAGATCCTATGTAGATTTGTAGGGACTACACAACAGTGAGAACAGAAACGGATCACACCCACCCACGTCTCAGTGGTGCGTTAGCTCCACTTCCAAGGTGAGGAGGGGAACAGATCACACCCACCCACGCCTCAGTACTGGGTGAGCTCCACCTCCAAGGTGAGAAGGGGAATGGATCACATCCACCCGCGTCTTAATGCTGGGTTAGCTCCACTTCCAAGGAGAGAAGGGGAACGGATCACACCCACCCGTGTCTCAGTGCTGGGTTAGGTCAGAAGAGGACCGGATCACACCCACCCACGTCTCAGTGCTGGGTTTGCTCCACTTCCAAGATGAGAAGGGGAACGGATCACACCTACTCACGTCTCAGTGATGGGTTAGCTCCACTTCCAAGATGAGAAGGGGAACGGATCACACCCACCCGCGTCTCAATGCTGGGTTTGCTCCACTTCCAAGGTGAGAAGGGGAACGGATCACACCCACACGCGTCTCAGTGCTGGGATAGCTCCACTTCCAAGATGAGAAGGGGAACGCATCACACCCACCCGCGTCTCAGTGCTGGGTTAGCTCCACTTTCATGATGAGAAGGGGAACAGATCACACCCACCCGCCTCTCAGTGCTGGGTTAGCTCCACTTCCAAGATGAGAAGGGGAACGGATCACACCAACCCGCGTCTCAGTGCTGGGTTAGCTCCACTTCCAAGATGAGAAGGGGAATGTATCACACCCACCCATGTCTCAGTGCTGGGTTATCTCCACTTCCAAGGTGAGAAGGAGAATGGATCACACCCACCCGTGTCTTAGTGCTGGGTTATCTCCACTCCCAAGATGAGAAGGGGACCGGATCACATCCACCAGCGTCTCAGTGCTGGGTTAGCTTCACTCCCAAGATGAGAAGGGGAAAGGATCACACCCATCCGCATCTAAGTCCAGGGTTAGCTCCACTTCCAAGTAGAGAAGGGGAACGCATCACGCTCACCCACGTCTCAGTGCTGGGTTAGCTCCAATTCCAAGGGGAACGGATCACACCCACCTGCGTCTCAGTGCTGGGTTAGGTCAGAAGAGGACCAGATCATACCCACCTGTGTCTTAGTGCTGGGTTAGCTCCACTTCCAAGGTGAGAAGGGGAATGGATCACACCCACACGCATCTCACTGCTGGGTTAGCTCCACTTCCAAGATGAGAAGGGGAACGGATCACACCCACCCGCGTCTCAGTGCTGGGTTAGCTCCAATTCATAGGTGCAAAGGGGAACGGATGACACCCACCCGTGTCTCAGTGCTGTGTTAGCTCCACTTCCAAGGGGAACGGATCACACCCACCTGCGTCTCAGTGCTGGGTTAGGTCAGAAGAGGACCAGATCATACCCACCTGTGTCTTAGTTCTGGGTTAGCTCCACTTCCAAGGTGAGAAGGGGAATGATCACACCCACACGCATCTCACTGCTGGGTTAGCTCCACTTCCAAGATGAGAAGGGGACGGATCACACCCACCTGCGTCTCAGTGCCGGGTTAGCTCCACTTCCAAGGTGAGAAGGAGAACGGATCACACTCACCCGTGTCTCAGTGCTGTGTTAGCTCCACTTCCAAGGGGAACGGATCACACCCACACGCGTCTCAGTGCTGTGTTAGCTCCACTTCCAAGGTGAGAAGGGGAACGGATCACACCCAACCACATGTAACGGAAGGGTTTCTCTACAAAGGAAAATGTTTTCCGTGCAGAGAAACACAATGTGTGTATGTGCAACAGGGATACTGGACACCACGGGAGAATTCACATTAACGTCCCAGAAGCCGAAGCCAACATGGAAACCTTAAGTTTCTACAGCTTTCTTAATACACTTCTGGGAATGCTTGTGAATTGACAAAAAATAAAATAAAAGTATGCTCAGGAGGAGTTATTAGTCTCTGCCCCAACTTTTATGTTTTGTTTGTGTATTTTTTTTCCTGAAAGTGTGGTGTTTTCACCCAGGAAAAAAATCTGAAATGAGGTCCAGAGACCTTACTTTTTTTAATAATCCTCGCAAGAGCTTCATAAGCGAAAACATGTACTTCCTGGCAGCCAACCAGATGACCAGACCAGATTCAGAGTTTGTATGTATAGATCTAGCATCCATTCGATTTTTGCACTGTCTTTAAAATCCACTCAAAAAGTGTTTTGCTATCCCTAATTTAAAAAAATTACAAAATTACTGTAGGAGTTTGAATGTGAGAAATAACTTTTGCCACTCCATTCCCACTGTTGGCCAATCAACAGGTGCAAACATAGGCGAACAAATTTATTTTTTTGGAACGTTTTGTGAAGTTTCGTCAAGATTGTATTAAATGAGGCACCGAGTCATCAGACCATCCCCTGAACGCATATGATATGAGATGCTGAAGCGGCTTGCAGGTAAATTGAGCTGCTGATACAAGGGCGTAGCTGAAAATAGACATAATGTGATGTTTGTGTGGCCTTTCCAACAAACACAATGAGTGTGGGAGACACGGAGGGTACGTCCTTGTATCCCCTTTTTTGACCCTTTGCATTGACCTGCGTGCAGGACGCTACCAGCTAGTTAATAGTTAACCAGTTCAACCTAGCCTCTGTAAACACCTCTCTGTCTAATACCGAGGTTTTATGAGCTCAAATAAAAACTGAACTTGGAAACTAATTAACCAGCACTTACTGTGTACATTTGACCAGCCAGCATAGGAATTCCTACAACCTGTGACTTCCACGCAATGACCTGCCCTTAAAAGCCTGCTGACATGGCCAGTTCCACGTTAGGGCAATTCGAGGCAATCGACTGGTGTACCGGGGCAGAGGCACTGCATTGTGTCCCTCCTCCCACGTTAGTGAGCGGAGGAGGGCAGAAGAGACACTCTACCTAGGGAAGTGACCAACCTTGCGTCACTCCGACCTGCAGAAGGATCTGTGCCCACGCAATGCTTCATGATAAGCACAGTTTAATGCAATGGGTACTCTTCCTCTAACATGTCTAAAGGAGCCACCTGCCTCCAGGTCATTATAGACGCTGTTTCCACTCCTGGGCTTTTGTGTTACAGCCTAATGCATTCTGGGTGTTGTAATCTAGTTTTGCTTCAACTGACTAACACGCCTGAAAGCAATCATTTGCAGATGAAAGGTTCAGGACCGGAGACTGTGTCTGTAATGCCTCGAGGGAGATGGTCACTCTAAACATGTCTGCCATTACTTGGCAGGTGTTTCTTGAAGAGTTAAATTGTACTATAATAGCTGGCTGTCAAATGCAGGTCCAGGAGTGTTGTAAAAAGAACAACTGATGGACGGAATCAGTGCTTTAAATGGGTCGGTACTGAGTACCGGCACTTTTTTATTTTGAGAGGGAGACTACCTGCACTTCTCAAAGAGACGTAATACTTTTAATTGGAGAGTACCGGCACTTCTCAGAAACAAGCAGGTACTCTGATACAGAGTACCTGCACTTCTATTTTCCCATTTCAAGAACTGGATGGAATGCTGAACAATGTCAAACGCTCCCCCAGTCACAGATATGGGCCTAAATCCATCATTTATTTGCACACCACGCCATTCCAGTTTGGACCCAGCCATATGCAAATCAGTCATTACTCATGGGAACAGTGCAGCCCAACTGCCAGGCCAGGTCCTCTTTGGACTGGAAACAAGCATCCAAGGACTGGTTTCAGAGTATCACTCCCCATCAGCCAGGATAGCTTGAATCCAGTGGTATGGGGCGCACAGGACCCACGTCTGGGGACACCCGTCCCACTTGGGGTGACAAATGCAAAAATAACAATTCAATGTCAAACACTCACCCCCAGTACAGAGATCTGGGCCTAAATCCATTGTTTTTTGGCTCACTAAGCCATTCCGGTTTGGATCCAGCCATCTGCAAATCAGTCTTGACCCTTCTCCACATAGGAACAGTCAAGCCCAAACTGCCAGGCCAGGTCCTCCCCAGACCGAAAACAAGCATCCAAGGACTGGTTTCAGGGACCACCCCATATCAGCCAGGATAGCTTGAATCCAGTGGCATGGCAAGCATGGGACCCGCATCTGGGCATAACCGTCCCACTTGGGGACGATTGATGGACGGAATGCTGAACAATGACATGGGTCCTATCAGGGTCAAGACTGATTTGCATATGACGGTGAGCAAAAAAACAATGGATTTAGGCTCTGATCTCTGACTGGGGATGACTGTTTGACATTATTCAGCATTCTGTCCATCAATTGTTCTTTTTGCACTTATCACCACAATTAACAAGAGATCATCTTCCTGGTAGCTATGGCACAGAGCATTAACTAAGAGGCAATGTGTAAAGTATTTATGCAATACTAATACAGTAATAAAGTTAAAATCCAATAAGGGGAACCCGAGTTACAACTTTTAAATATTTTAAATAGAAATACCACCAACGATAGTCAATGGTCTTGACAGAAAAGGACCTAGGCACAATTTGAAGCTGCGTTCATCCCGATCGAAGATTTTACCTTCTTATATTAGTCCTTCAAGTCTCAACCCACAACAGAAGGACACTTCTAAAGAGCCCCCCAGGACCTCAGTGGAGGCACTGAGGGACTCACAGGTAGCAGGCAGAGGCCCACAAGAAGGTCCTGTCCAGGACCAGTTGCCACAGGTCAGCTGGACAGTTACAGGAAAAGGTGCATAGCTTGTTG
This sequence comes from Calotriton arnoldi, assembly GCA_963921515.1. NCBI lineage: Eukaryota > Metazoa > Chordata > Amphibia > Caudata > Salamandridae > Calotriton > Calotriton arnoldi. The sequence goes on along the minus strand of CAWUFW010000013.1, from coordinate 5,153,798 downwards.
TGTCCCTGTAGCTTTAATAGGAGTTCAGCATTATGACCCTTGAAATCCTCTTCTTTGTCTTAGGTACAAGAGGGAGAGACAGTTCAGTCTTCTAGGCTCTTCTCAGGATCGAGCAGCAAGTTCAGTCCTCTTCTGATCTTACACAGCTCCAGCAGTGTTCTGAAGTAGGTGTCTGGAGATGCCACATTTATGCCTGGCACAAGCTAGTGGGTGGCAATGACCCCTGGGGACAACCCTACCAATGGGGTAAGGGTTCCTGGGGCTAAACCTACCCACGTGAGCATTCTCAAGATGGCAAAGTCTTTAGTCACTCTAAACTTGGGCTCTGAGGGTGGGGTGCCTGTGTGTTGGGAGTGTACTATGTTGATCCTAATCTCCTACATCTAACACTAAAGAACAAGTTACTTACCTTAAGTAACGCGTTATCTGGTAAAAACAGGATCTAGCCGCAGCTTCCCTACTTTAGAACCCTCCCCAGGCGCAAGACTGGATCCGGAATTTTTTTCCCACAGCACATCCGCGCAACGGAAGAGGGTGCCGCGCGACTCTATATAGATGTCATCACGCAATGTGACATCGTCAGAGTTTATATAACCCCCTTGCCGACGCGCTGACGTCAGTTTCTTTGGTGACAATTTTCCGTGCTCAAAACATGGTGCCACATATAGAAACTACCTATTGAAACAGTGTGCTAAACTGAAAGACACCTTTGTGTCAAAAAGGCACTGAATATAATACAGTATGTAGATTTCATAACGAAAACATTGAGATGAAAGAGGTCTCAGCCTTAAATAAAACAGTAAGTTTTTAGTTCAGTATGTGAAAGAGGACTCAGTTCGCAGAGTGGGGAGGATGGGAGGGTCGTTAAGGAATCTGTGGCTAGATCCTGTCTCTACCAGATAATGGAGTTACCAAAGGTAAGTAACTTGTTCATCTGATAGAGACATCTAGCTGCAGATTCCTTACTTTAGAATCAAATACCAAAGCATACCATCCCCGGAGGAAGGTCTGCGAACTGAGACCACTAAAAGCCTCTAACTAGAACAAAACCGTTCTAGAACCAGAGAAAAAAAACAGACCCCCATAATAATGTAGGTTAGCAATAACATACTTTACAAGTTAAAACAACCTGTGGAAGAACCACAACTAAGTAAAGTCACAAGACATTCAAAAAGCATAGGAATAGAATTATCCATGTTAGCATGGCAACTGTGGTAGAAGCCAATCAACAATCAATCAATCAATCAGGGAATTATAAAGCCCCCTACTCACCCGTGAGGGTCTCAAGGTGCTGGGGAGGGGGGGGGGGTGGGGGGAGCTCAGAGTCAGCCAAAGAGCCAGGTCTTGAGGGTCTTCCTGAAGATGTGCAGAGTGGGGGAGCGTCTGATGTTGATCGGGAGCTCATTCCAGGTCTTTGCTGCGATGTAGGAGAAGGCTCTTCCACTCGCTCTGGCTCTGCGGATGCGCGGGGTTTCGGTGAGGGCGAGATCGGCGGATCGGAGGGTTCTCTTGGGTACGTGGAAGGAGACTCTTTCGTTGAGGTATTGGGGTCCGGTGTTTTGGAGGGATTTGTAGGTGTGGGTGAGTAGTTTGAAGGTTACTCTTTTCTTGACGGGGAGCCAGTAGAGGTCTCGCAGGTGTTGGGTGATGTGTTCATGTCGTGGGATGCCGAGGACGACTCTGGCCGCGGTGTTCTGTATGGTCTGGAGCTTGCGGAGCAGGGATTTGTTGGTTCCGGCATAGAGGGAGTTTCCGTAGTCCAGTCTGCTTGTTATGAGTGCATGGGTGACAGTCTTTCTGGATTCGGTGGGGGATCCATTTGAAGGTCTTGCGGAGGATACGGAGGGTGTTGAAGCAGGTGGAGGACACCGCGTTGAACTGTCGGATCATGGTGAGGGAGGAGTCGAGTATGATGCCGAGGTTTCGGGCGTGGTGCGTGGGAGTATGGGGGGTTGCCGAGGGCGGTGGGCCACCAGGTGTTGTCCCAAGCTGAGGGGAGGGTCCGAGGACGAGGACTTCTGTCTTCTCCGAGTTAAGCTTCAGGAAGCTGCTGCTCATCGAGGATGCAACGTTTTTTATTCCTTCCTGGAAGCTGAGTCTGGTGGCGTGGGGGTCCTTAGTGAGGGAGAGGATGAGCTGGGTGTCGTCGGCGTAGGATACTATGCTGAGTCCATGCTGTCTGACGATGGCGGCGAAGGGGGCCATGTAGATGTTGAAGAGCGTGGGGCTGAGCGATGATCCTTGGGGTATTCCGCAGTTGATTTCTGTGGGTTCGGAGAGGAAGGGCGGGAGTCTGATTCTTTGGGTTCTGCCGGTGAGGAAGGAGCGGAGCAAGTCGAAGGCGGTTCCCTGTATGCCGGCGTCGTGGAGTCTTGCGGTCAGGGTGTGGTGGGAGACGGTGTCAAAGGCTGCAAAGAGATCTAGTAGGATGAGGGCCGCGGTGTGGCCCTGGTCGAGGAGAGTGCGGATGTCAACTGTGGCGGCGAGGAGGGCAGTCTCGGTGCTGTGGTTGCTGCGGAATCCGGATTGGGAGGGGCCGAGGATGGAGTTCTCTTTGATGAAGTTCGTTAGCTGGATGTTGACGATCTTCTCAGTGACTCTGGCCGCGAAAGGGAAGAGAGAGATGGGTCGGTAGTTTTTGCGGTCCGTTGGGTCTGCAGAGGGCTTTTTGAGGAGGGGCTTGACTTGTGCGCGTTTCCAGTCGTCGGGGAATGTGCCGGATTCGAAGGTGGCGTTGATGGTGTGTCGTAGTTCGGGTGCTATGGCGGTGGTGGCTCTGTGGAAGATGTGCGGGAGGGCAGGGGCCATGGGGGCTCCTGAATGAATGCTTTTTATGGTCGTGGCGGTGTCTTCGGTGGTGACCGGGGTCCAGGCGGAGATGGTAGGTTGGCTGTCGTTGCTTGAGGAAGGAGTGGGTTCGGTGTCTGGTGTCTGTTTGTTGAAGTTGTCGTAGAGGGACTTGATTTTCAGATGGAAGTAGGAGCCAAGTCTGTTGCAAAGGTCCTGGGAGGGTGTGACGTCCGTGGCTTCGCTGGGGGGTTTGGTGAATTCCTGAATGATGCTGAAGAGTTCCTTTGAGTTGCTGGAGTTAGCGAGGATTTTGTTCTGGATGAAGGTTCTTTTGGTGGATCTGATCAGTTGGTGGTATTCTGTCAAGGCGTTCTTGTAGGTGGTTCGGTCTTCCGTGGTTTTGCTGTTTCCTATAACTTCTCGAGACGTCTGCAGGTGCGTCTGGATTCTTGGAGGTCAGTGGTGAACCAGGTGGCCTTCATGGGGCGATGTCTGTCGGACTTGTGAAGGGGGGCATGCGTGTCTGCGCAGTTGGTGATCCATTTGTGAAGTTCTTTGACTGCAGAGTTGGCGTCGGTCGAGGTGGGAGGGGGATCGTGGTTGAGGGTGGAGTTGAGGTGCTCCTCAGTGATTCACCAACAAGATGATTAGAATTTTATTCGCATCCTTAAGTGGATCCGAATCAATGCATGCTCACCGCATAAGCACTGCAGAAGGGACCGTAGTAAGAAAGGTCATAGAGACATAGAAGGGATGGGAAGAGCATTACTCATGATAGTAGGAGAATTTGCCAAATAACTCTATAATATAAAACTATTGTCGCATATATCCAGACTCGAACAGCGTGTTCGATAATTGTGAGATATGGAACAGCAGATGATGCCACGGAGGAAAGCTCTGTGCCATATAGAGTTCAACCCGAGCCAGACCTGCACTGTAACAGCAAGAGAGATCCATCACCCGTGGAAAAGGATAACAAAATCTCTATAAAAAAGAGTTGAAGACAACATACTTAACATGTGTATTCGTAAAGCATATTGTAGGAAAGTAGGATCTGCTTTTATGGTTACCCCCACTTTTTGCCTGGTGCTATGCTGTTTCTGACTAGTCTGACTGGAGTCCTGCTAATCAGGACCCCAGTCTCTGTGTTTTCTCCCCTAAATTGGTTATGGTGAGTACTTAGGTACATCCCAGATTGGCTACTGGTGTACCCTTATAAGTCCCTAGTATATGGTACTGAGGTATCCAGGGCATAGGTACACCAGGGGTCCCCCATGGGCCGAAGCATGCATTATGCCACCCATGGGAGACCACTCAAACTGTGACTACTGGCCTGCCATTGCAGCCCGTGTAAGCTGGTGCTAGCACCACTTACGACAGATATACGTTTCCTTATATCTGAGGTCACTGCACTTAAAACCTATAAGTCACCCCTAAGGCAGGCCTTTCAATCCTGAAGGCAGGGCGCTCTGTTCTAAGTGTGAGGGTGCCCCTGCATGAGCAGGACACCCCTACAACCTTCTGAGTTCATTCTCCCGGGTTGTAAGTGCATCAGCCATTAAGATACATAGAGTGGCCATGCATCATTACGCGATGACCATCTCTAAACTGGCTGTAACGAACCCTGTCATGTTTGGTATCAAACATGTTGGAATCATACCCCCACATCATAAACGGTGTGGGAGGTATGATTACATGGTGTGGGAGGTATGATTCCATGCACTGTAAAGCTCCTTCGGGAGACCCTCAGTGCTCCCGGTACCAGTCTTCTAGACCCGGACAGCACAACATGGCTGCTCCCGACAAGAGACACAAGTCTGCCCTCCTGCTGCTGAGCCAAGCTCGAGCAGGGGAAGGCAGAACAATAGATATCCTGTCACAGGGAGGTGTGATCACCTCCCAGACAGGGTTTAGTGTATTGGGGCCGGTTGGGAGCGCTTGCCAGCACCACTCAGTCTGCTTGAGGGGCATATTTGGTGCCCTCCTTGAATAGTCCAGTTCAAACCAGCTCAGGGAGCTGTTGGGTCCCGCTTTGGCGCGAAACAGGACAAAGGACATGGGAGTATCCTCCCCACTGTCCGACCCCTCCCCTGGGAGGGAACCCTGAATCGTCCCAACCCTTTCCTTAGGGTACTTAAGGGCTTACCTGTAGATGGGTCCCTAGATTCCTCGTGGGACAAGATTCATTTCAAGATAACACTTCTTCGACCGTCTGGGCGCTCTGGACCTCGCTGGACCTTGCTCTGGACTCTGAGACTGCAACTAGGAAGACTCCTGCTGCTCCTGGTCTCGTTGTCCTGCAAGTCTGCTGCAACGTCTGTGCCCATGCTCTATACAGGAATCTTCCCAGGCCTGTGGACATCCAAGACACCTGAAGGAATCTCCCTTGAAGTGAAGGAGTCACTTCCCTGCATTTGCAGGCACCGCAACGAAGCTGACCGGTCTGCTGGTCCCGAGCTCTCACGGACTCCGAAAGGCTCCGCAACACAGGTGGTGGTTCTTCACATCCATCGTGGCCTGCCCTGTCCTCTCACCAAGTTTGAGGCCAGTATCCCTCGTCGGAGCCGCAGGAACCGAACCTCTGTGCAAGGCGTCGACTTGCAGTTGCAAAGGCTTGCTGGCTTTCTTCAACCAAGATCTTCGGGCTCCAAGTAGCCCCAACCTCAAGCATCTGTGACCAAGATCTTTGTCCTCACCGCATTACTTGCACCGTGGGCCTGCATCTTTGGTGAGCTGCTCGAGGTCCTCTTGTGACTCCAGCCTGTGGGTCCTCTTGAGGGTCTTCTTTGATTTCTGTGGGCTCCCCTGATTGCTCGGGGCCTGCCCAGACTCCCCTGCTTGTGGTGAGTCACCTGGCCCTTGCTGGTCCCGACACTGCACCTTCTTCGCTCTCCACGTTGTTTGCAGTTGCCAAGGCTTGTTGGTGCTCCCAAATGACATCGAATCCTCAACTCTCGACATCCGACGTGGGAGAGCTCGTGAACGACTCCTGGTCTTCCACAGCGTCGCCTGGTCTGCACAGCTGCAGCTCCAAGGTCACCGTCAGCTCTCCTGCAACACCCGACATCGGTGGGCATTCGTCTTCCGTGCCTCCTGGTCACTCCGGAGTGGCATAGACTCTGTCCCCTCTGCTTGCAGGTACTTCTCATTTTGAATCCACCTTTGGGTTCCATCAGACACCTTCGCCTTCCCCAGCAGCGGCATCTTCCTGAAGTCCTCCACTGAGTTCGACGGCGGTTACTGACGCCACTTCACACCTATGCACCCGGCTTCCCTGGTGTATGTGTCCTGGTTCCTAGGGTATACACGGGTGGGGTGGTTCTCCAACCTTCTGTCTTCCACGGGGTTTCTTCAGGGTCATATGTTATAATCACTGGAGGGTGACTGTTCCTAAAGGGTAGAGAAAGCGGGCCTATTTGGTTGCTAGAAGGACTAGTGAAGGAGACTATCTCACAGACACAGTTGGATGGAAGATATTTGTAAAGCGGGGGAATTCCTCCTTTTAGAAAGAGTGCCTTCACACACCCATGCGGGTGTCATGCTTCATCATCGGGCGTTGCTCCTCGTGGGGGTGGCGCTGCAGTCCCCTACGGGCCCCGCGAGAGGGCTCTTTATCAGAGATCTTTTTTGGAGAAACGCCGCAGTGGTGAGTGCGGGTGTGTGGGGGGAAAAGAGAGTGAGTGAATTAAAAATACTGCACTGGTACTCTAAAAAACTTTATTCGGGGGTCCGTGTAGTATGGTTAAAAAAGGGTTACAACAGAAGGCCTCTTGATCTAGTTATCAGAGGAGTGAGTATTTTCCTTCTGCTTTGTCTAAGTTGTAGTGCTAATGGAAGGTAGATCAATTAGGTCGACATGCTCCACGCCGGTAAGAGGTCCCTAGTGGATCCTTTGGCATTTCATCAGGACCGTGCAAAATGTGAAAAAAAATGTGAAAAAAGTGAACAATAGGGGTCTGAGACGACGACACTCAATACACCCTATGGTACCTATATTCAGGTGTTATCAGGGCGTTAATGCACCCGTAGGGGAACGACCACTTGAAGTTCCTAAATCCAACCGCAACGAGTAGTAAAGGCTGGCGTTTTACCTGCCCTCCGCTGCTCGAATGCCGGCATTCGAGCAGCGGAGGGCAGGTAAAACGCCGCGATCCTGGAGAGGCTCAGTAGTCCTCTTCATTCCGCGCTCCACGCCGATGAGCCCAGCCTTTACTACTCATTGGGGTTGGATTTAGGAACTTCAAGTGGTCGTTCCCCTATGAGTGCATTGACGCCTTGATAACACCTGAATATAGGTACCATAGGGTCTACTGAGTGTCGTCGTCTCAGACCACTATTGTTCACTTTTTTCACATTTGTTTCACATTTTTCACATTTTGCACGCTCCTGATGAAACGTCAAAGGATCCACTAGGGACCTCTTACAGGCGTGAAACATGTCGACCTGATTGATCTACCTTCCACTATCACTACCACTTAGACAAAGCAGAAGGAAAATACTCACTCCTCTGATAACTAGATCAAGAGGCCTTCTCTTGTAACCCTTTTTTAACCATACTACACGGACCCCCGAATAAAGTTTTTTAGGGTACCAGTGCAGTATTTTTAATTCACTCACTCTCTTTTCCCCCCACACACCCGCACTCACCACTGCGGCGTTTCTCCAAAAAAGAACTCTGTTAAAAAGCCCTCTCACGGGGCCTGTGGGGGACTGCAGTGACACCCCCACAAGGAGCAACGCCCGATGATGAAGCATGACACCTGCATGGGTGTGCAAGGGCACTCTTTCTAAAAGGAGGAATTCCCCCGCTTTACAAATATCTTCCATCCAACCGTGTCTGTGAGAGAGTCTCCTTCACTAGTCCTTCTAGCGACCAAATAGGCCCGCTTTCTCTACCCTTTAGGAACAGTCAACCTCCAGTGATTATAACGTTAGTCTTGGGAGCTCGGGTACTGGACCTCTTTTTTCCTGTTGCTCCCAGTCCCCCTTTGTGATTTTTGGGGTTTCTTCAGGGTCTACTGGGAAGGGTCCTTCTTCTTTAAAATTGCAACCTTGACTTACCCATTGACTTGTATTGGGCCAGTGGTCATGTTCCCACTCTGCACACGGCCTCCGTGGGGGTCCTGGTTACTTACCTCAGGTGGTTCCTTGGGTCCCCGGCACTTGTACGTCTTCTGGGTATAATCTTGACTTGCGTTGTGGTTCGCATACCACTATTTTAGTATAGGGTTTGGTCTCCCCCTGGCGACCACTGTGTATTCATTCTACTTACCTGTTTTTATTGCAAAGTATTGTGTGCATTGTGTATATCTCCGGGTAGGAGATAGCTGTATGTATTAGTGAGTGTCTTATAATAAATACATATTTTTATAAATACACTGTGTGATTCTTTTTCACTTAATCTATACCAATAAGATTATGTCCTGGTAAAACAAGCTGCTTTACACTCCTTCTGGACTAAGCCTGAAGGCTGCTCTCTACTGCTACCACTTAGGGAGCTTTCTAAGGTTGTCTAAGACCAGTAAAATCACTATAAGGGTTGTCGGGATTAGTGCATGGTGCCCACTTACATAAGTGTACACCATATACTAAGCCAGCTTCTCACACATATGTTCACTGCAAGGGTATCATGGCACTGAATAACAGATGTTTAATGTTATCCAACTAATAGGTTCTCATGTTATCGTCCTCAGAATGATGAAAGGTTGAGTCGCCGAGATATGAGCCTGTGACCAAATGGCCCCTACAGTGGCCCCTACAGCGGACGCATAGTCCACTATGCCACCAGACCCGACAACAGCAACTAGTGGCATAGGAGCAGTTACATCCCTAGAGAGATAATACATATACCGCTAGGACATCTCCAAGAAATGCACTGACATAGGAGTAAAATAAATAACCACCTATGTATAGACAAGATAAAATATAGCACATAGAAATAAAATAAAGCCGAATAATCAGCCAGACAATGTGGACATAATAGTATGGAGACCATAGAAGCCATCATACCACGTAGGAGAGCAACAGCAATACAAAACATCAGCGTATATCAAATTGCCTGAGATAGCATCAGCAAGCAATAGAGTATAAAGTTGAGTAAGATATACAGTATGAAAAAGAAACCTTGAAACTTAGTGAAACTCAGGGTTGGTATGTGATCTTACAACATGAATAGAGACCCATCTAGAAATGATGTAGAATAAATCCCTCATGCTGAAACTGGAGAATTGTAAAGGATTCCATAATAAAAGAATCAGAGCGATCTATAAAATAAACATCAATATGTATATGCCATCTAGGGACCACAGTTCGCAAAGTGCGTACTTAACTACAACAACTAGAGTTAGGTAAATGATGAAAGGAGTTGTCCCCTAGAAGAGCAACGATGCAGTAAGAAAATAATAAAAGCCATCTACAAAAAGTAGAAACTATGAGGCAAACGTTTAGTCCCCTCATGGCCATGTGTAGGAATACCTTCAGAGAGAAGAAAAGGTACATCCTTAGAAAGAAATGAGCTTCAGAAAGAAGAAATCTTTAGTATTAACGCAAAGCGTTATAACAACCCTAAAAGAGTCAAGAGTATTAAGTACCCTTCATAATAGAAGAAATAGAATCGAAGATCAATAGTAGCATGACATAATCCCAGGAAAAGAAACAATCATGACCAAGGGCTATGCACAAACCAACCATGTCTACAGGAAGGGGTGGAAGAGCCAATCAAATAGCAATGGCTATAAGACAGAACCTGAAGAGCAAAACCAAAAAGTGTCCTAAGGCTCACAAGATGATAATCTTGTGGCCAACAATGATCATATGTACTGAGACTCCCATGGAGGTATAAATATCAAAAGTACCTAACAAGGGGTACCAAACTTCATGAATGTATGATGTTGTACATCAGAGAAAGTCAGAGAAGTAACCTGACACAGAGGGTGGAACTCTGCACCCACAAATGAGGGTCCCATAGTGCACAAGCTGAGAATTCCAATGCTCACATAGCATACAAAAAATACTCCACATAGAGTACGGAACGTACCATGAAGATATCTACTTTTGAGCTTGAGTTCTTCTGCATAGTAAAGCAAACTGCATACCTGTATATCAGGTATGAATCAAAAACCAAACACAAATAACAGCTAAAAAACTGTCAACGACAGAGCTGAAGGAGAAAGGCACAACCTTTGCACCAAGCAGTAAAAGTAATCCAGAAAGCCACATATTGTGGAATATAGTGTAAAGAACACAACTGTACGGCAGAATAAAAGCACTACTATAATTGTAAGTGACCGGAGTAAGGGTCAGGCAAAAATGTGTAAAGAATCGCAAGGTTAGTTAAACAACCATAAACTCCTGCAGTAAACGGAAAAACGACACTGGTTGCAAGTAGAAGAATACATATTGCAACCCAGTGATGAATAAACACTTCCTTTTAGACAAGTCCGAAAGAAAGAAAGCAAGTAGAGCCTTCAAAGACATGTCTAAGTGTCTTTATCACACCGTGCAGCTCTAAATCATCGCAAAGTCAAATCAGCATGTACACCAAATAAAAGTACACCATCAAACGGCATATCTTCAGGCTATTCTGTACAGGCTCTGAAAACGTAGACTGACGCAACCAAGCAAGTCTGTACAGTGCAACTGACTGAGCCATAGATCTACCCACGGAATCAGTGGTGTTCATACCACATTTTATGGTGAATTTCACCACCTCTCAACCATCGTGCACCAACTGTAGCAGTTAAGTTTTGGCTTCCTCTGGGAGAGAGGGCAGTAAACTCTCCACTGAGTCCAATAACGCATGGGAAAACCTGCAGAGAATACATGTAGTTTTCAAAGACCGTAATGCTGCACTAATGGAAGAGAAAATATTCCTCCCACAACTTTCCAACCATCTGGAATCAGTGCTTGGTGGAACCAGAGGGAGGACATTTGAGTCTGCAGAGGCTGTAGCAAGTTGCACAACTAGACATTTTGTGGAGGAATGTTTTAAGAGACAATCAGAGTCCCCAGGGGCGTGCCGATGCCTATGGGATATAAACCAGTCTACAAGCATTCCCGTTACCGTCTTGTCCAAGTCCCTAACAATATGTTGTGGAGAGACGAACAAGTTACTTACTTCTATATAATGAATCTGGTAGAGACACAGTATAGCCGCAGATTCCTTAACTTAGAATATCCTCCAGGCGCCAGTCTGGATCCGGAGATTTTTCAGCAGTACCTCTGCGTGCTGGGGAACGGCGTCGCATGGCTCCACCCTGATGTCGTCCACGGATATGACGTCATTAGAGACACGGCGCGCTGACATCAGTTTTCTACTGTGAAACTTTTCCGTGCCACAACGCGGAGCCACTACTAAAACTGTGAGTGTGGGAACAGTGTGCCAAAAAAAGATTAAAAATCGTTGAAGCAACCATGACAATAAGAATAAAGTGATGAGAAACATCACAAGGCATGTCAAAGAAAAACACTTCATACTGTAAGGGACTGAGGGGAGCGAGCATAGTACTTGCCCCTAGAAACATTCTTGCACAAGCGAAGAACCATACCCTCCTATGAGGCAAAACAGCAATGGAAATTAATGCTATGGTAAACGACAAGCAGTCTGCAACCACATGAATGTTATGGTAATGGACAACAAGATTTTAACAACATGACTGTTATGGCAATTGATAACATTTCTGCAACAACAGAGAATGTGCAACCATACATACTATATATATGACCAATCGACTTGTAGCATAGCCAAATAGATCCCAAACTTATGGAGAAAAGTATCCGGGGGGAGGGAGGGAAGAAGGGCATGACCAATCTCCACACTGGAAAAGAACCAGGGTGTAAGAGCATGGATGGATAAGAGAGCCCACCACCCAAAGCGAGAATGGGTGGAGAAGCAACAGGTAAAACAGAATAAAACATCCTGACCTGGGAGGGATGTGAAGTAGACTAACACGCATGAAGACAGAAATCACTGGTAGAAAGACCAATGGGTAAGACCCCAACCTGAAAAGGTCCTCGCAGAGCGGGGAGAATGGGTGGGCATTAAGGAATCTGCAGCTAGACTGTGTTTCTACCAGATACATCGTTACCGAAGGTAAGTAACTTGTTCATCTGATAGAGACATTTAGCCGCAGATTCCTTAACTTAGAATAGATACCAAAGCTATACCCCATTGGAGGAGGGTCTGTGACTGAACCCCACTAAGTTCCAAAGAGAACTAATCCATCAATAAAGATTGACTAAAACAGTTGGAGAAAGCAAGTGCAAGCGTGGCTGACACTAGACACCTAAAGCTCTGAAAAGGAGCATGAACAAGGAAAGGCAATGGCACCACAGTCCATCAGAGGACAGCGCAAGACTCTCACCGTCCAGGAAGGGATGAAGGGAAATCACAGAAACCAGAACAGCCAGTGCATAGTGGAAGAAAATCCATAAGCTTCTGTAAGAAGGATTAGAAGCAGAACTGTGCGCAGGATCCCAAGGATCTGCAAAAAGTAAAAGTCCCAGAGGAAGGACAAAACAGCATGACAGAGTCAGAGTGTACAAAATGAGCATGCACAACAGTGGAGGCCAAGAGACACAAGTGTAGAGACAGATATCACCCATGTAGAGATATACAAAACCATGACTACAAGGAGATACATGGATGTGGACAATAGGGATACACATATGTAGACAGTGTGGACCTTGGGAGCCACACTGCACACATGCAAAATCCCATGAAATGGAGCAGCGACAGCACTCATGCGGCAGCAGAAAGACACAGAACGTATCACCAGGTAGACATACTGACCAGCCATACACAAGGGTACATTGGTCAAAGGATACCGGCAGAAGCCGGACACAAACAGAGGGCTCGCTCTCAAGAAAGGGAGAGAGAGAGAGAGAGAGAGAGAGCGCGCGAAAGAGAGAGAGAGAGACAGAATCTGGGGCAAGAAACCCAAGATACTGCAACAGGGAAAAACCCTGTATGTGTACTCTCTCGAAGTTAGTATGCATATATGATATGTATACATATACATACATACATACCTACATACATAGATATGCCCATATACATATATATACAGATACACATCCAAATATATATATATATATATATATATATTCACTTAAAAAACCATAGGTTTCAGGCACGTTATAGTTAGAAATTAGCATTTAAAAAACCTTTGAAATTCACTGAAAAAACCATAGGTTTTAGGGACAGTTATAGTTAGTTGGACATTGCACTCGTACAAAACCTGTGAAATTCCCCCGTTATAGTTAGTTCAGCTAACTATAACTCGCGCCCCCGCAATGCACTGCTGATTACGTCACATATTACATCACTCATAACATGGTCAGTGCCATCACTGATGACATCACTGATGACATCTGAAATGACATCACTGATGACATCATCCAGTGACTGTGTGTTTCTGTAAAGTTTAAATATGTTAAATATATATAGGGAAAGGCGTATTGAAGAATGAGTGGGTGTATAAGTGTCTGAATGGATGATTTAGTAGGTGCGTGACTGACTCTATAAGTGAGTGATTAAACGTATCTTCCTGAATGCATGGGTTAGTGACTAAACTGTGTGAATTTCTGTATCCGTCTGGCTGTTGGTGTGTAAGTGACTGTATCTGTTTGTGAATAACTACATAAGTGTCTATATGAGTTATTGATTGGTTGTCTGAGTATCTGTATGGGTGCCTGAGTGTTTCTGTGGGTGGGATGTGTATGACTCTGTGCATAGATGTGTGAGTGGGTGATTCACTGGGTGCATGGTTTCAAGAGTGCATCTGTGATGGACTGTATGGGTGGGTGAGTGTGTGTATGGGTGTGTTAGTGAGTGAATGTATATCTTAGTGGTATATGTGTAAGTAACTACATATGTGAAAGGTAGTATATGTGAGTGTTGGAGTATATAAATGACTATATGTGAGAGTGAGTGATTGTGAGAGTGGCTGTATGGATGAGTGTGTGCTTGTATCAGTGATTGTATAAGAGCGTAAGAATGTGCTAGTATTTGTATGAGTGAGCTGGTGTGTATATAACTGTATAGGTGAGTAAATGGCAGTGTGATTAATTATTTGCATGACTGACTAGGTGTGTGAGTACCTCTATGGATGAGTGGCGGTGTTTGAGTGTCTATATAGGAGTATGAGTGCATATGATAGTCCTGTACTGAGTGACCGTAAGTATGAGTGACTGTACGGGTGAGTGACTGGATGTGTGTGTAGACCTAAGAATCAGTGAGTGGATCTAGATGCCCCACTGACTGACGACCAATGGGAACTTAGCTGTTTGCAAACAAAGGCCATTACGGGCAATAGCAGACTACGCCTTATTCATTTTAAATTTTTGCACCGGATATACCGTACTCCGGCTAAACTTTACAGATTCCGGCTCAAAGATAATGATAAATGCGAGAGGTGTGGCCGGGAGGGAGCGGACTTCATGCACCTGGCGTGGAACTGCCCCGGGGTGGCGGAATTTTGGACGCAGACTTTTAGCGGAATCTCGGACATGCTAGGTGTACAGGTGGCGCCTAGTCCTCTCGTGGCCCTCTTGGGACTGATTCAGGGTGTCCACACACTACATAAAAAGTTCCTGGCAATGGGGCTGCTATTAGCAAAAAGACAGGTTGCATGTCGTTGGGGGAGAGGCCACGCCCCTAAGTTCAAGGACTGGGTTCACACGATGACCACTTGGCAAGAACATATGCATTACTATGCGGACCTACTTCCCATCAGATCACGCCCGAAGGACATTTGGGGCCCACTGACCGCCTATCTATCAGCACGGGAGGCGGAGTGTGGGACCGATGAGGGTGGAACTGCTGTGGGGGAGAACAGTGGGGCCGAGCCTGCAGCTGGAGTTTCACCCACACAGGAAGGTTTACCAAGGGCGCAGCCTCACCCAGAGTTGCAGCCGTGTGTATAGGCTCAGTGGATTTGTGAGTGAGAGACACTGTGCTTAGTTTACTGGAACGGGTGCTGGGACTATGAGATAGACGCTTCTATATAACTGTGATATTTTAATACTCTGAGCTGTCTAGATATTGTACACACCGCTGCACGTTACTGTCTGTATGTTGTATGGATATATTGCACTGATCGCTAATGGACTGTAATCATTGACTGTTTGACCTGCATTCTAGTTCAGTGGGTGGGATAGACTATGTTATACCACTATTGAAACGGGAAGGTGTCTTCATATGCTTTATAATATGACATTCGATATACGACTTTCTATTACACTGATGTACCGTACAATCTCTTAATAAAGGTTTTTGAAAATCAAAAAAAAAAAAAAAGAATCAGTGAGTGGGTATGTAGTTATTGGTGCTGGAGTGTGTATGGTTTTGAGAATGGCAGTCTGTAATTTAGAGTGGGTGTATCAAAAGTTATATTAGGGTGTGAGAAGAGGCATGAAATTATCACATGGATGATGTCATCAGTGATGTCATCAGTGATGTAATTTGAGATGTCATCAGTGATGTCATCAGTGATGTCACTGACCATGTCATGAGTGATGTAATATGTGACGTCATCAGCAGTGCATTGCGGGGGCGCGAGTTATAGTTAGCTGAACTAACTATAACGGGGGAATTTCACGGGTTTTGTACGAGTGCAATGTTCAACTAACTATAACTGTCCCTAAAACCTATGGTTTTTTCAGTGAATTTGTAAGGTTTTTTAAATGCTAATTTCTAACTATAACGTGTCTGAAACCTATGGTTTTTTCAGTGAATTTCAAAGGTTTTTTAAATGCTAATTTCTAACTATAACGTGCCTGAAACCTATGGTTTTTTAAGTGAATTTCAAAGGTTTTTTAAATGCTAGTTTCTAACTATGCCTACAGAGGTAGGACATGTGAAGAAAGAAGAAAAAACGCACAGAAAGAAGCAAAAGAAATGCAGAAAGAAGCAACAGAAGTCCACAAAGACGAAGAAAAGTGCAGGAAGAAGCAAAAGATGTGCAGAAAGAACCAACAGAGGAGCAGAAAGAGGCCTTGTTGCAAAATCATCCTGTGCCCACAACTTTTTCAGACGGGTACTGGTGGTAACTGACTCTGACTAACCAGAGCCAGTGCTATGCTAAAAGACACTTAGAATACAGTGAAAACACCTACATACACTAGGGAACACTATGCGTTGGGGTCACTGTTCCCAATAACCTGCGCGCGTGGGCGCGCGCGCACCGAAGTCACCACAAGCGCGCAGTGTGCTGTATTTGGCGCGCACATCCCGCGAGACCGTTCGCGCCGCCGCTTTTAAAACGCGAGCGGCGCGAAAACGGTAATTCCTGTGGCTGAGGGTTTTGGGAGGGTACAGCTGCGGGGCTGATTGTGGGCCTTTGAGTTAGTATTCATGTTAATTGCAGCCCGTGCGCTGCAATTAACATGAATACTAACTCAAAGGCCCACAATCAGCCCCGCAGCTGTGCCCTGTTAAGAAAAGAAAAACAGTGTCTCAAACACAACGTGTGCTTTAGCACACGCTGTGTTTGAGACTCTGCTTTTCTTTTCTTAATTGTGCACAGCTGCGGGGCTGATTGTGGGCTTTTGAGTTAGTATTCATGTTAATTGCAGCGCCCGTGTGCGCTGCAGTTCACAAGAATACTATCTCAAAGGGTCACAATCAGCCCCGCAGCTGTGCACAATTAAGAAAAGAAAAGCAGTCTCTCAAACACAGCGTGTGCTAAAGCACACGTCGTGTTTAAGACTCTGCTTTTCTTTTGGGGCTCCCTGTTTTTTGGGAGAGGAGTTGCACTTGGGCTAAGGGAGTACGTAAGTAGTTTAATTTTAGCGCCCAACAAAATTCACAATGTAAAGCAATGTTAAATGTGGGTGTATGTCAGGGTAAGCTGAGGCCCAGAACAAATGGACATGCAGAATTCACCCACATGCACCATGTTTGTACTAGTTAATCAGCTCGTGGCTGACTACCTAAACTAGCAACAGAAAGGGGGGTGAGTACTCACAAAGAGAGCGAGAGAGTCAGGCTGAGACAGCACGTCCGAGTGCCAGAGAAAGCAAGCCCCGGACACAGAAAGAGCATGCAAGCACCATGAGAAAAATGAGAATGCACAAGTCTCGAGAGAAAGCCAGAGTACGGGTGACCCAGACAGGGCATGGGCAAAAGAGAGATCATGGGCACGAAAGAGAACAGCAGCATGGGTTTCAGAAAGAGAAAAACTGAGAAAGAGAGTACATGGTTGCTACAGAGAGTGAAATGGCACAGGTGAAAGAACAGGAGCACTGGCACTGGAAAGCGATTACGAATCTATATTGATAACCTAAGTTCCCTAAAGTTTGCAGCAGTTCCTGAAACTGGTTATTACATCCCCTTCAACCCAGCCTGTTTTCTAAAGGTTGGAGCTGCTCACTATACTAGATTATATACTCTAATCGACCAAGCCTGCCCCAGCATCACACTTCTCTTTGCAAGGTTTTGAGCCTACTTTTATATTTTTCTGCATTAGTAATGAACATATTTTCACCACCAGCCGCCCGAGGAAAGCTTTTTTTTTTTTAAATACTAAGTTGCAAACTGGTATATACACACTGCGAGTCCCCCTTCTCTTCGGCCTCGTGGCTCTCAGGCGCACAGACTCCCCTTGCTGGTAGGGGGTTACAGTGAAAGAAGAGTGGGTTTTACTATCAAAACAAATCTGAAAAAAAGGTACTTACACCCCGGTCATACACATGGTCATTTGCCTTGCCTTAGCCTTTCGTAAACATGCCCCACACATGACCAACCGCCCCCTGGCCCATGGCTTCTTACGTTCCTGGATCAGGAGTTTTGGACGTCGTCATCCAGGTGGGCGCTCCAGCAGTCTCGACCCCAGCTCCACAAATACTAACGAGAGCTTTTCGACTGAAAGTTTAAACTGTGCTGTACACAGCTAGAAGAAAATGTTATTCTGTGAAAAAACAGGTTTGGTTCTAGGTGTACAGCTGCTCCACATCCCAAAGTTACCATCAGCTGCACGAGTCCCCAATCACCACCCACTCACCCTCCCACTGTGTGATCTGCTCAGTTAGAAGGCACTTCACTCTGCCTGCATTAGTGCTCAGTTAAGGAGCGGCTGCTGCACAGCATAAGTATATGGGTAACCCACCTTTATTCCGAGCTAAGAACAAAACAAGTATTAGACCTATGAAAATGGGCCAAGGCACTACAAAGCAATATGTTCTAAGAATACTACATTCTATACACAGCTACTCTTAATTAAAAAAAAAAAAAAAACGTGGGACATCTACATGAAACCACATTTGGTGGCACGGACATTCCCCAAATCTAGTCCTAAAGAATGAACGTCTGATCCAACTAATGGTAAGGCAAACAGGGATACCAAACACTTGTTTCACCCAATGACATAAGCTTTATTTACAAATAAACAGTAAAAAAAAAAAAAGTCACTCACTCATTTCAACATCGGTTGTGCCTCATCTAGTAAAGGAGTTTTGTGGCAGCGTGGAAAGGCCCAGGAATGTCTTCCACAAACACCCTCCTTTACAGGACAAACACCCCTCAAGCTGCCAGCATAAAACAATAATTCAATTGTAGAGAACAGTTGTTCATGCTATTGCTAACAACTTATGGAAAGTGATATTCATTTTGCGAACAGTTCAGATCGGAGGACAGTCAACACCGAGCCATTAGGTTTTCAATTAACTAAACTCCTCTAACAAGCCAAAGGCTATCATTTTGTGGAGGACAGCTTCCCTACTGCAGCTTAGTAAGGGAGGAGGTGAGGTTGCTAGGTTCTCTTTATTTTTTTTTAAACACATTAACTGCGTTTTGTCCACATTCATTTAACACATCGGAAAAGTTGTAGTTGTGATAACTCATGGCTTGGCGAATGCGGGGACCTTTCTGGCACTCCCTTTGCAGATTCAAGTAGGCAGGCATAGATACACTAAACCTTTGTGAATAAAACAAGGCGCCAGATTGTTCCGTTTGTATAGAATACTCTGCCAGCAGATTTCAACACAGCATCTTGCATCGCTTTACATGAATAGAGCACAAATTCACAACGCTGTCCCTGCCATCACCGTTTCTAAAGGTGGGCAAAAAATTCTGCTTCACAGAGCCTGGTGGACACCACAGATAGATACAGCAACTTAAAGGTGGATGAAGTCATGGAATTGTGAAACATAAGGGCAGGATATTGGTTGGAAGGCTTAGATTGGTGATGCATGGCATTTTAAGAAAAGTCAACTTGTCTCCCATCTTGGACACTTCACAGCCAGAACTAAGTTCTAAATGGTCTTTGCAGACAGAAGTGGCTAATATTGTGAAAACCTGAAATAAAAATTCAAAAAAATAAAACAAAGAATTGTGCGGTAATTGGGGAAGCATCAGGCCTATAATATGTTCAGCTGCAGCAGTGACTGGCTTCATGGCCAGTTTGCTATTGCGGTCTTATTGCAACAACTGGGCAACAAAGGCGGGGATGGATGTTATTACAGAAAGTGAGTGATGCCCCCATCTACATGCCACACTTACTAAAGCCAAAAAGGATCCATAAATAAGTGAACAAGAAGCACACACTCCATCCATGCAAGATAAATGCCTAACCCCAAAGCGTACAAAGAAGGGAAGGGACAGACTGCTTGGCCACAGCGCCGGCTCTGTGAAGCAGAATTTTCAGCACAGACCTCATCACTGTACCCTACCCAGCAGTTATTAAATATAATAGATTGATCAATCCAAATAACTGACTAACATAGCCACCACTCAAATTACTTTCATATTTCACTATACTAATTCAAAATTAATCCTTATGGGTTCCAGAGTAGCGTGCTACTCGCCAAAAAAAGCGCTTCAAAACCCCATCAGGGGTAGCAAGCGCTATATAAATACAAACCTCTTTCCCTCTTCTATCCCGCCACCTACCCTTCTCTTTCCAAATAACTGAATAACATATCCACCACTCGAATTTCTTCATATTTCACTATACTAATTTTCAACACTAATACTTTATGGGTTCCGGAGTAGCGTGCTACTTGCCAGAAAAGCGCTTCAACACCCATCAGGGGTAACAGGTGCTATATGAATGCAAACCCTTCTTCCCCTTCTATCCCTCCGCTATCCTTCTCACTCCAAATAACTGACTAATATGTGTGGAAATGCAGTCCTTTCAGTTTTTTAAGCAAAAGTTTGGAGGGATATTTGGCGCTGCACACACGCGCGGTCTGGTTCCTGGCGCACATAGCCATGGCTGCAGCGCACAGAGACCCTACACTGCCGCACACAGAGGAAAAAAATTAGAGGGAACATTGGTTGGGGTACCCCTGTGATTAGCATGACCTCCTCTGTAAGTCCCTAGTACATAATAGGGTAGGGGGATTAAAACTACCTCTTAAAACGCGCCACAGGGCATGTTTGCACACATGTCACCTCAGGCCCCGCCCCTCCCTTCACCACTGTGCAAACGCGCCCCGTGGCGCGTTTTAAGTTGCGGGATTAGGTCACCTTGAATCCTGAGGGTCCCTGGGGCCCAACTAGCCCACCAGGTACTTCCAGTAAGCGCCACAGCCCTACGTTGCAGAGAGGTGGTCCAAGGCCACGCCCCTTTTTACACCTCTCTGCAACGCAGCTCTGTGGCGCTTACTGGAGGTACCTGGTGGGCTAGTTGGACCCCAGGGACCCTCAGGATTCCAGGGGACTTAATCCCCCAACTTAAAACACGCCACAGGGCATGTTTGCACACATGTCACCTCAGGCCCCGCCCCCTCCCTTCACCACTGTGCAAACGCGCCCCGTGGCGCGTTTTAAGTCAGGGGATTAACTCCCCTTGAATCTTGAGGGTCCCTGGGGTGCAACTAGCCCACCAGCTACCTCCATTAAGCGCCACAGAGCTGCGTTGCAGAGAGGTGTAAAAAGGGGCGCGGCCTCAGAACACCTCTCTGCAACGCAGCCCCTGGCGCATACTGGAGGTTCCTGGTGGGCTAGTTGGCCCCAGGGTCCCCCAGTATTGAAGGGGAATTCGTTCCCCATCTGCAAACGCGCCAGGGGCGCGTTTGCAGAGTGCTTCAAGGAGGGGCGTGGCCTCCGGCGCGATGCCGGTCTTTTTTTTTTTAAGAAGGGGGCTGTGTGGCCCCCCTTCTTTTTGTAATTTATTTGCCCTGGGGACCCCATCCCCCAGGGCCTTCCCCCTAATTTTTTTTTAAAACTGCAAAATATTTGGAAGGGGGCCGCATGGACCCCCTCCCGAGGCCTTAATCGGCCCCGGGGACCCCATCCCCCGGGGCTTGGCCTTATTTTTTTTTTTTTCTTATTTTGGAGGGGGGCTGCGTTGCCCCCCTCCTCAGGCCACTTATGGCCCCGGGGACCCCATCCCCCGGGGCCGGCCTCTGTTTTTTTTTTTTTTATTTGAATTTTGGGGAGGGGGGCCGCGTGGCCCCCCTCCCGGGCCACTTGTAGCCCCGGGGACCCCATCCCCCGGGGCTGGCCCTCTCCGTTGGGGACCGTGGGGGGTCCCCAATCCCCCCATGGTCTTGCTGGCTCCCCGCGTCCCTCGGGAGCCGGCATTGCTTTTCCACATGGGGAGCTGCTAAGATGCAGCTCCCCGTGTGGATAAGCAATCGTCTTTGGTTTTTGGAAGAGAGAGCAGGTTTCCCTGCTCTCTCTTCCAAAAACCAAAGCAGTTTGCTATGACAGGATGGGAGCCGCGAGGCTCCCGTCCTGCCATAGCAAACTACAGTGTCCAGGGGGTGAGCACCCCGGGACACTGCAGGAGCCGGCCCTGGGGGGTGGTGGTCCCCAGGGCCATCAAGGGCTCCAGGAAGGGGGCCGCGCGGCCCCCCTCCCATCCTGTGCACAGCCCCGGGGAGGTGGTGGTCCCCGGGGCTCGGGGGTCCGAAACGGACCCCACATTCTAATTCTTAGTGCCCCGGGGAGGTGGCGGTCTCGGGGCGTGTGGGGGGGCTCGAGCCCTCCCACACAGGTCATTTTTTTTTTTTTTTAAAGAAGCCCCGGGGGGTGGCGGTCCCCGGGGCTGCGGGAGGGCCGAGTGCCCTCCCGCACCATTTTAAAATCAAAGCCCCGGGGGTGGCGGTCCCCGGGCTTGGGGGGGCCTTAGAGGCCCCCCCCAACATTATTAATAACCCCCCGCATGCCCCCGGGACTTGGCCCACCCAAGGGCCAAATAACAACAAAGCGCGGGAGTCCGCGCTTCGATTTTACGGTGGGATCCGCGCACCCTGCACGCATCCCACCGATTTAAAAAAAAAATAAAAAATTTGGGGCCCTGGGGGTCCTTGTGGGACCCCCTAAGCAGGCCTAGGGGGTCAGGGTGTTTCTACCCTGCCCCCTTTTTGCGTATTTCGCGTTTTTTTTCCTGTTTTCTTGTGCCTCGGTTCTACCGAGGAACAACATGGCTGCCAACACTTCCTGGTTTGGAGTGTTGACAGCCAATTAGCATACAGCTCGTGATCGGGAGGGTGCGCTCAGGGTGCGCGAACCCTCCGCGGCCATAGATATATATGTGGTTTTACTTTTGATTTTCTCAGGAACTACTGAACGGATTTACACCATTTAACCAAAAGGCATGACACTGAACCAAGGGCTACCTTTTTGCCAAAGTTGGTGTAATTCCGTTCAGCAGTTCAGGCTGTAGCTGCGATGAAAGGTTCCTATGGAAAATTGCATGGGGAAAACACGTTTTGGGACCCCCCTTTTTTCTCGGCCCCCACTTGACAAATCACCCCGAGACTTTCAGGATAGGAGCGGACCGGAGCGCCCCACGAGTTTTGAAAATTTCGCGAAGATTCGTTAACCGGCGCAAAAGTTATTTCAAATAGAATGTTGCGGATTTCCTATGGAAAATAGGTCCTAACTATAACTATCTACTGGCGACCGCCAGTAGATAATATATATATATATATATATATATATATATATATATATATATATATATTTATTTTTTTAAGACAAGGGAAATTCGAAGGGCATGCCCAAGACAAATACAGCAGCCCGCACAATAGGTACCTACGGCACCGATGTGAACCATAGCAGGACACAACATATGTCGAAACACAGTAAATTACATACATATATATTCAGAAACATGAGCACCTCGAAACAGAGAGACTTCCAAGGATAACATCGGCAGAGACCAGTACCAGAGGGACTTGAGCCCCTGCGTGGCAAAGAGCAGAGGGAAGACCAAGGACATAAGGGCTTCCCAATACCAGAAATTGAAGAGCAGACAATACCACAAAGATTAGAACGCAGCCAATGCCGTGGCGCAAGATGGACCAGCAGGCACCCAGTGCCTGTGAACGTACCTAGTGTGTACCCACATACCGTGCCAGAACGGAAAGCGGATAGAAACTGTTCCGGAAATGGAACAGAAAAACATGCTCACCGAGCAACTGGCTGATGGCTGAGACAGCTAACATAGGCAACAGAGGGCGGAAACACAGCGAAGCGCTTGAGAGACCGCCAAAGGCAAAAATGAAGAGGTAAACACGCCGAGACGAGCCTGTCGTGGCGTAAATCCAACAATACTCTGGAGAAGTCCACATCCTCAGAGGCAGGAGAGAACTACGGACCAACCGTAAAAGACAAGCAGCACCAAGAGAGAGCTACGCCACCATGCAAGCTCCAAAGAGAACTACGTTACCCATGTGGGTCGTACCAGAGGAGAAGTCCCACAACAGTAGGGAGAGCGTGAAGAAGCGAAAACCATGTCGCGAGAAGCCCACAGCATGAACTATTGGGAAATTCCCCAGAGGGAAATAAGATAACAATCCTAAGAGGACCTAGCAGGATCCTCAGGAAGGATCTACGCCATCCAGGAAGAACCGTTCCTGGAACATTAAACACACGCCACCCAGGAAGAACACTTCCCGTGGTAAGGTAGAATGGCTATACAATAACCAACGAATACCCCACATAGGGTATGTCACATCCCTATAAAAGCAAGGGAACACCTCTTGAGACTAGCTCTTAGGCAGAGGAGACAAAAATAATGGCAGAAACAGCTGTATAGCTGTACCGTCCGTCTGGGAAATAGCGTGAACCCAGAGATGGAAACCAGAGAAAAGCAGTGACAATACTGCAACCAATGCAAACAAGACCGCAACAATGGCCTAAAAACAATGTCAATTATGGGAAGCTAGACATGAGACGCTGGACCGATGAGTCCGCATGACTGTCAAAAAGATGGGCCCCATCAAAGGGCAAATCTCGGAGACGCTCCTGAACATTTTCAGGAAAACTGCCATCACGCAGCCAAGCATGGCGACCCAGAGCAACTGACCTGGCCATAGCCCGACCCACCGAGTCAGTGGTGTCCATTGCTGATCGAATCGAAAATTTTGCCAGTTCACAACCATCTTGGAGTACCCGAGTCTGGTCAGCCCTAGGGCCTTCCTGAAGAGAGGGAAGGAGGCACTCAACCGAGTCCCAGAGGGCGAAAGTAGCACGTGCAAACACGCAGGGCGTGTTCAAGGACCGAAGGCCCGAGCTCGCGGATGCAAACAGTTGTCTACCACATGTCTCCAACCAGCGAGACACCCTAGTAGGTGGGAGTAGCAGAGGAGAGGACGACGGCAGTGAAGCTGAGGCTGTCTGGACAACAAGCCCTTGGGCCCTAGGGTGTAAGGACAGACAGACAGGGTCATCTGGAGCCGGGCGATGATGATGTGCGATAGCATGATCCACAGGGTCCCCCGAGGAGGGCCTAGCCCAGGTCCCCAGAAGAATGTCGTACAACAACGCGCCAAAAGGCAGCAAGGGCTCAACATCCACGTTTCCCTGGTGGAGCAGATCCAACAAGGGATCGGAAGGTAGAGAGACTGAGGGAGGCTGGAACCGTAAAATGTCAGCAGCTTTGCGAACAACTCGTGCAAACGCTGCACTAGCCTCTGTGGCCATTCTAGGTGGAGACAGCAGATCATAATTAGGGGACGGTTGCAGGCTAACACGTCCACCAAAGGCCAAAGGCTCTGCAGCCCGAGGATGACCAGGGACCTGCAGATGCTCCACATCAACATGTTCCGAGGAACGCATAGGAAACACTGGGGGGGATGAGTCCCCAGGGGCCTCATCCACCATTAGCAAAGGAGGAGGAAAGGCCGTCCCCGGCGTCGAAAGACGTCGAGACGGCGCCGCATCGACGTCGACAAACGCCGAAGGAGACTCCGATGACCGGCGTCGAGCCGGCGTCGACCCAACCTCCACCGCGATGGGAGACTGCGGAGTGGGACGGCGTCGACTCGGGGACATGTCCCCTGCTGCGGCCGCATCAGACGTCATTGCAGGGAGCCCCACAGGGCTGTGCCCGGACGCTGTAGGTGGTCTGCGGCCCGACGTGTGAATGGGAAGCCCCACCGGGCTGACTCCTGATGTCGCAGCGACTCCGAGACCGGAGTCAGGGTACTCGATTGGAGCCGAGGGCAAACCCACCGGCGAGCTCCCAACCGGAATCCCTACCACCACTGTGGGGCCCGCAGGCACGCCAGGGAGAGGGGTCGACCCAAAGATGGCCTGCAAAGCCTGGTAATAGGCTTCCATCTGTGTCCTAGTCACCCCAACATCAGGAAAAGGGGGGGTAGGCGGGGGTCGACTGTTGCAGGGCCGTGTCCGGTAAAGACCGGGAGCAGCGGGCACTGACGTCACGACCACGTGAGGCTGACGGCCGCCATGACTTCTTCTTGTGCTTACCTGAGGAAGGTGAACAACGTCCTCTGGAAAGACTCCGAGACCTGCCCAGGACTGGAGCCCCAGCTGGAGACGGAGACCGGCGGCGCTTGGACTCCAAACGGGACATCCGGGCGGACAACAATTTCATCCTACGTTCCTGCAAGGACTTCGGCTTCAGCTTCCGACAGGTGTCGCACTCCTCGGAGGCATGGTGCTCACCCAAGCACCACATACAGATCGCATGCGGATCCGTCGCCGACATCTGCCGCGTACAGGTCTCACACGATTTGAAGCCCGAAGGCATCGTACACTGTTCCCAGACGCGAAAAGGCGTCAGTAAGGCCCAAAAACTAAAACGGGCCAGAGGAGCCGCTTCTCCTGGATCCGCGTCGCAGGCGTGGAAAAGAAGAAAACTGACGTCAGCGCGCCGGGAGGGACTTATATAGCTCCACTGACTTATATCCATGGACGACGTCAGGGCGGAGCCATGTGACGCCGTTCCCCGGCGCGCAGAGGTACTTCTGAAAAATCCTAGGATCCAGACTGGCGCCTGGAGGATATTCTAAGTTAAGGAATCTGCGGCTAGATGTCTCTATCAGATTCATTATATAAAAGAAAGGGCTGCACTCCTGTCTTACCCTGGTGAGGAACATCCAACAAAGGGTCTGTGACAATTCCACTGAAGGGAGCTGGAAATCTAGGACAACAGCTGCCCTCCTTATTACCGCAGCATAAGAGGAACTCACCTCTGTTGCCATACCAGGTGGAGAAAGTAAATCTGAAACTGGGGAGGACTGAAGTCCACTAGCCTAACTCAGGTCAGTCAGCCAATTTTTCTCCAAGGGAGGCTGGACAGTGTTGTCCAAAGGGTATTGACACTCTATATTCTCCCCTTCATCTGCCAAACTGTGCATTCCCGTTGGAAGAACTGAAACAGGCTGTATTGGGGCAGATGGAGAGTTGCCTAAAGCAGACGGCTCCATCGGCGCCGCATCCAATGCCGTAAAGCCCTGGTGCAGTGATGTGTTGATGTCGGGAAGAGTACTTGGTGCAGCATTGATCGGCGCTGCGGACATCATAGGCTGATCCGAATCTGACGCCGAAGGTGAAGACCCCAAAGGGCTGTGCACCGGTGCTGTCTCAAATCTGACAACGGATTCAGAGAGCCCGACTGACACCGAGGGCAAGCCGGCTGGCTAGGATCGAGGCAGAGCACATCCCACCTCCTTGAGGTTAGAAAGTGTGCCAGAGGAGAATTGAGGCCAAAAGACTTTATGCAGGGAAACGTAATATTCCCGCATTTGGGGCTAGAGTCACCCCGGCTCCAGGATTTTTAGGGAGGCGCAGGGTGTACTCCGGAGAACGCTCCACAACTGAAGGTTGGGAGACCGCATCAGAAACAAACGTACGTTTTGACCGTTGGTGCTTTAGAACCTCCCTCAACGTCAATGCCCCTTACTCGAACGGCTCCTCAACTGGTCTCTGGACTTTGACAAGGAGATACAGCACTGCAGTGCCTCAGATAGTTGCTCCGCCAGAAGTTTCATTCGGTGCATCTCAATGCCTTCGGCCAAAGACGCTAACAGGAACCACATTCCTATGGGTCATGGTGGTCTCCCAGGTACCACAAACAGATGGTATGAGGATCTGTGACCAACATCTGTATGTCACAAGATCCACAGGGTTTAAACCTAGAAGGCATCGCAAAAAGCACACTGTTTCTCACACAAAATGTGGAGATGGGCGATACAAAATGTGGAGATGGGCTGAAAAACGGCCCCCCAAACAGCTCTTGACCCTCGTTGCAAGCGTGGAAAAGAAGAAACTGACGTCAGTGCGTCGACGGGGGGTTATATGGACTTCGTCAACGTCACATCGCGTGATGACATCGATACGGAGTTGCGCAATGCCCTCTTCCGACACGCGAACGTGCTGTGGAAAAAAAATCCAGATCTAGTCTCGCGCCTGGGGGAGGATTCGAAAGTAAGGAACCTGCAGATAGATGTCTCTATCAGATATCAAGTTTGAAGCAGGTCCTGTACCAACAACAACCTCAGAGACAGAAGTCTGAGAAAACACACGCTAAGTTTTCAGCAACCAGACAATGGATACATGAGAACTGTTTTGCCATCTTGCACTTACCCTATGAAGTGTGCCCCAAGTGTGATATGTGAAACTCCAGCAGACATGTCAAGCAGGTTTTGACACCCTAGCAGGATTTGACACAGTGCTGTCAACAAAAGGCCCACTGTGGCTGGGGCCAGGATGGCTGGTTGGACAAAAGAAGGTTGTCGGCCTGGGTGTTAGCTACATTTGATTGTGACAGGGTATGCCTCTTTGATGTTAATCAAGTTCCTGGGCCCTGCTCATTGGCCATCCTGTCAAAAACACCACCACCCCACACCCAAGGCCTTTTGTCCCTGTCCTAGGAGCATGTTCACCCCTCATTCACACCTATTCAAATACTAATTAGTAGCTGGTAGAAGTGGGAGATCAAATTGCAGATTAGCTTCTAGGAACGTCAGGTAAAAAAAAGATAACTTTCGAAAAGTACCTTTTCCTTAATAGTTATACAAAATTCGATATTACCATTAAATTATATTTTAAACAACTATTAAAAAGAGTCCATTAATTATTTTTCTAGCTGCTTCCAAAAAGAAATTAGCATTATTAGATGTAATAATGTAACCCAGTGATTTCCTATGAAGCAGCCAGCCTTGCTACAGTGAAAATAGCTTTAGGGCCTTTATCACTGTAAGAACATGTGGAACAGTAAACCTTTACATTTTCTACTGTTAAATACCATATACCATGCCTTATGGCCAAATAGGCCTACTTAGGGATGATGTATTCATATTTAAAAAGAAGGTTTTGACCTGTCAAATGTGGTTTATTTTTTTTTTTTCACAACACGTTTTATTCATTTTGAAAGGTACAGAGTGGGCAGAGCCCTGCAGACACAGTACATATATTATATACGACATATAGTACCTAGTTGTAATATGCAAAAACCACATGGCCTGCAAAACATCAGACCGAAAATATAACAAACTACGCCTAGCACACCCAAGGAATCGTAATTGCGTATTAATAGCAAAAACCTGTCTGTAAAGAGTCAATGTCATCAGACTATACAAGTGGATTTCTAACCACCAATTGTTCAATAGGATCGTGAGAGTCTGGATGTGGTAATGCGGGTAAGTCAATGTCTCTGTATGTTGCCCAGCGGGCCCAAATTTTCCTGATCTTCTGTGGGCATCCCCTCGCCTGAAAGACCACGATTTCTGCCGCCATACACCTGTCCATTGCCTTCTTCCACCCCACTATACTGGGCGGGGACGTAGCTTTCCAATTCTGTGCAATATCTCTCTTAGCGAGGGTGAGGCCCAAGAACAGGAGGTGCTGCTTGTAGCGGTTCCCCCCAATCTCATCCGTGCTAACGAGGAGCAGCAATCTGGGGTCGAGTGGATTGGTCCAGGCCAGAACCTGGCCTAGACAAGACGTCACTCGAGTCCAGAATGGTTGAATCCCTGTACAGCTCCACACAGTATGGAGGAAGGAGCCCTCATCATTGTTGCAGCAAAGGCATTGGGGGGACTGAATAACACCCATCTTCCACAAACAAGATTGAGTGTAATATACCCGGTGGAGGTACTTGAACTCAATGAGATAATATCGTGAAGACACCGCCGCATACCGAGGACTAGCCAGGGCCTCTGTCCAGTCATCATCTGTCAAAGCCGGCAGATCGGCCTCCCACGCCACCCTGGTTTTATGGATGGTGTTCTGTGTGTGAGTATTAAGCGTCTGATAGATTTGTTTAATTTTGTGAGCCCCAATGTCCCCCATCAGCAGGCGGCCCTCTAGTGGGTGGAATTCAGGAAGAGCCTCCAAATAACGAATATGGGGGTCTAAGGCATGCCGTAATTGCAAGTAGCGATGGAACTGAGATTTATGTAGGTTATAGTCGGTTTGCAACCGTTGAAAGGACTTAAGTGTGGTGCATTGCATAATGTCCCCAAACATGGAGATTCCAATGAGGTCCCACTTACGAAATCCGACCAAAGCGGACACAGACCGTAGGTATGTGCCCTGCCATAGGGGAGTGGAGCGTGTCAATCTTCCCCACCAACCCATGGATTTAACTGTGCGTCTCCAGGTTTGTATAACTGTCTTGCAAGCTGGAGGGAAGGTTTCAAGGGACGCGCGGCTGTACAGGAGATGTAGTAAGGGGGTACCAGCCATAGCCATCTGTTCCACTGCGTATGCTGGATCTGACTGAGACCCGTACCACCATTCATTGATTACCAGAAGGTGAGAGGCAGAATAATATGCGTAGACGTCTGCCGCTGCAATACCGCCGCAGTATGTTGATTGCGTGCACGTATGAAGTGCACCCTGGATCGCCCCTCCCTGCCATAGGAACCTATTCAGAATCGCGTTAAGTTGTGTGAACCACGAAGGAGGAATATTGTATGGGAAATTCTGTAGCCGATATAGCAGACGTGATAAGGATACCATCTTAAAGATAGTGGATCGTCCATATAACGATAGGGGCAACTGGGACCATACCGTGGTCTCATTGCTGGCCGCGGGGAGTAGCGGGCGATGTTTTGTGTCCATGAAATCATAGGGCACGGCGATATGTAGACCCCTAGATATTTAAAGCCCTATGTAGCGATGGATAATTGTGATGCCCTGACCTGGCGTCTCCGATTCCAGCATATGGGAAAGAGTGTGGATTTGGATGGGTTAGTGCTCAACCCAGTGGTTTCTCCGAAGTATCTGAAGGACACGGGGTCCCGAGAACCACGGGTCTGTCATAAAGAAGAGAACATTATCGGCGTAAAGCGCGATTCTGTCTGAATATTCCTGCGTCCACTCAAAACCCCGGATCAGCGGGTCCTGGCGCACCCACACCGCCAGAGGCTCTATGGCTAGGGCGATCAGCAGTGGAGACAGGGGGCACCCTTGTCTCGTGCCTCGACGAATAGGAAAGCGGGCCGACCGATATCCTGCAACTCGGACAGATGCTGAGAGATCAGTATATAACAGCTGGGTATACGCTATGAACCGTGGACCAAGATTTATGGCGCGAAGGAGTTTGAAGAGGTATGTCCAACTCAAGGAGTCGAACGCCTTATCTATGTCGGCCAGCAGAATCGCTGCTGGGTGACCGAATCTGTGGGCTCCCGCAATTGCGTTGTGGACTCGCCTAATATTATGTCGGGTGGAGCGTTGTGGCATGAAGCCAGACTGATCGGGGTGAATGAGGTCTTGGATGCACGATCGAAGGCGGTCTGCTAGGACCTTCCCCAGAGGCTTAGGCTCAAAATTAAGCAGCGAGATAGGACGGAACGAAGCCGGGTCCTCAGGGGGTCGGCCAGGCTTGAGAAACACCACAATTTCAGCATGACTCCAGTCTGTGGGTAGGATTCGCTGCTCAAGGGCTTCGTGTAGTGCCTCGAGCAAGTGTGGGCCCAACGTCGTCATGTGCGGTCACGTAAAATCGCTGGCAAAGCCATTCGGTCCTGGCGCTTTGCCAGGGTGAATGCTAGTCAACGCTGCCCTTAATTCGTCTACAGTTATGGGGCCATCCAATGTGTCTCTAACTTGATCGGAGAGCTTACAGGGGGGAATATCTGACAGAAACTCATCTATAAGGGTCTCCGATATGAGCTCCCGCTGTTGATAGAGTGTGGTGTAAAAAGACGCAAATGCCTGGACTACCGTCTCCGGGGAGGTACAAAGCGTACCATCTGCGTCCCGTAGAAGGGGTACCTGAACTGGGGCTGTCTTGGCCTGGCATAGCCGATGAAGCATTTTGCTGGGCTTATCGCCCCATTGGTAAATCCTGTGCTGTGTGGCCCACCATGCTTCTTTGGCCTCATCTGTAAGGAGTTGGTGGATTTGCTGCTTGTTAAGTAGGAGATTACGCCGAGAACTTGGGTCTGACCCTACTAATACTTGCGCCTCTAACTGGCGCTGACGATCTTCTAGTTCTAGTATCTGGGTCAAGCGCTTGCGTTTCTCGCCGGTACGGAAACTTATATCCACTCCCCTGATCGACAGCTTAAGAGCCTCCCACAGAATTATACGCGAATCGGATGAGTCTAGTGAAGAAAGACCTTTGTCCCTTTCAGTGATGCTCAGCTTCATTACACCACTACGGAAGCCGAAACTGATCGAATCTTAGGGGGTCCAGTCATCCCTCCTCTGCAGGATCAGAGGAAGGAACAAGAAGCTCTCTTTCCAGACCACTCCATACCTTCTTCCACTCGCTACAACTTGAGACCAAGAAAAGGGGCTGGCCCTTTACTCTGTCTGGTGTCTAATAGGCTGTAGGGCTGTGATATCTCCGGCTGAGACCGGTGCTGGTATGCTGGACCAATGGGAAGTCCGTAGGATTCTTGGTATCCACACCCAGTGAAGCAACCACCAATCACAGACAGCCGCTAGTGACAACAGGCTGAGCACAATTGGCAGCGGTCCTAGGGTCTGAAGCGCACAAGAAATATGTCAAACTTCTGAACAATAAATGCTTCCTTTCCACGATAGTTATACTTTTTGCTCTCCTCATCCTGCTGGTTGTGGGATGGTTTCTGTTGCTGACCTCTCCCCCAGCTCCTCTGGCTACGACACCGACACCTGCAGAACATCTCCACGCCACCTTGTCACCCCATGAACTACCACGACGCCTGGAATTCATGAACAATACTTTTGTACAATTATTGCACCAGCATCAGCTTGTGATTAATACCTCGAACTGTTGGGTATGTGGGCTCATGCCACACTCTATGACACACACTGTCCCCTATTTCGTCTATCCATTTTCTGTTTTTGGGTCCTGTCTGGCTTGGAGGATGCTCGTCACCGATGCATATACGATCAATGGAACAACGAGCTCCATCATTGGCGATTTTTATGACACTTTCACCCGAAACAGAACAGGCAATGTCAGTAATCCTTTCTGCCCTACTACGACATCTGACATCTTGAACATCTCCCGTGCTGAACGCAATGAGATGGTTGTGTTCAACACCTCAAGTAGAATAATCTTCTCCCGCTTTCGGTCCAGACGCAAAGTTCCCACCAAATTGCAGGCTTTCAATGTGATCAACACGCATGGCCAGGTGTGCATAAAAGGACTGGGGACCCGGGAGGTAGGAGTCAGTGACTGCGCAATAATCAGTACACTGAATATTACCTCACCACCACTCCTAATCGCTTCTCCAAATACATATTTTGTTTGTGGACAGTCTGCTTATACCTGGCTTCCAGGAAATTGGTCAGGTGTGTGTTATTTGGCCTTTCTTCTTCCCCCTACCTTTACTGCTGTTGGGACACATCACTTGACCAATCCCCACCTCCACCATCGTATGCCTAGGGGAGTAATTGAGGCCGATGACACTGCAGGACAGGAGGCGGGGGACTTCTTCAAAGGTTTCCTGCCGTTCTTGGGTCCTATGGTCAACAGTCGCAACATACGACACCTTACCCGAGTGGTGGAGGCAACCATTAATGAAACAGCAGGGGCATTGGGCAACATCACCGCAGAGCTTCAGGCGGACCGCCTAATGACACTACAACATCGAATGGTACTTGACATCATCCTTGCTGACCGTGGTGGTGTATGTAAACTAATCGGCTCCAGCTGCTGCATTTACATACCTGATAACGCTCCATCAGTCTATCAAGCTATCCAACGCCTGCATAAACTTTCCTCTGAGATTCATCAACAACAAGACGACTGGTCCCTCATGGGCTGGATTTGGGGCCTCCTTTCCAGATGGGGATGGGGGATCCTCATTTTTTTGCCTTGGGAATAGCAGTCATCATCTCATGCTGCCTGTGTATTCAGTGCTTGCCTATGCTTTGTGCTATGTGTACACAGGCCCTTAAAAGTTCCCCGGTCAGTACACGTGACACCAACGTAAGGATAATGCTTCAACAAGAGATTGGCGACCTAATGCAGATAGACATTTCCTAAGAACATGTTTTGCCACTCAATGGCAAAAGGAGGGTCTGAAGAAAATAAGTTTTCACTAGGTCCTATTAATTTCCTTACATTCCTCCATTCCTTGCCATCTCGTGACAAAACCCTGCCTACAGCCTCCATTTCTGCTGACGCTAAAAAAACTATCACATACCCAAGCCCCCTGTTCTTTGCAGTTAGCCAATTCATCAACAGAAAGCCATGAGACACCTACGCCCTGTGTAAACAAGCTTGTTTTTCATCTTCTGCTCCCTGCTTGGTAAACATCCTTGACACCGTGATCAGGTCATCTGGACAATGGTCTGACTGACCAAGCCTTGATCAAGCTGATTGAACAATGGTCTGAATACCGAGCCTTGATCAAGCTGATTGAACAATGGTCTGAATGCCGAGTCTTGATCAAGCTGATTGAACAATGGTCTGAATGCCGAGCATTGATCAGGTCATCAACTACAAACACCGCCCTGATTGAACAATGGACTGAATGCCAAAAGAGTGGAATAAAAATGTATATAAGGCTTGTTCGCTGTGGAGTAAAGCAGCAGCCTCCTGGGTTTTGTCTCTGACTAGCTTGGGACTCTGTTCCATAGCCCGGGCTATTGTAATAAAGGTGGTTCTCTCTGCAGACAAAGGTTTCCGGGTCCACTTTATTATATAAGGAGGGTAAGAGTAGACTCGGGTGATTCCCGCACCACCAAGCCCCCACTCCTCCTTGAGGTGGGCTTTTCTTGGTTCTACAAATGGCGCCTGAACAGGGACACCACGGAGACGTAGGTCTGGCCCGGTGGTCGTGAGGGGGCACGTGGTGGAAGTCCGACGGAGGTACCCTACCCGGGGGACCATTTTGAGTCCGGTAGACCAGAAGTCTTGCACACGGTCTTCCCCATCCGGTCTGGGCCACCTGACTGCGTCCCGCTGGTGCCCCCTTTAGTGCGGTCTCTGTCTGGATCTGGACTCGTGCCTACGTCTGCAGAAGAGAACAACATTTTCGGGGAAGGGTGGACTGATCATCCACCACTTGTGCTCTGTTTTCTGTCTGTATTGACTTTTGCAAAAGCCAAGCCAGTGAGGTGAGTATTTTTCTCCCACTGTTGTCTGCCTGAAGTAAAAATATGCCAGTCAGTAGTAAGTTCCGAAAGTTATGTTGTTGCGTATGTACAGAGGACTCCCTTCTGGAGGCAGCCTGCCCGCTTCCTCCAGAAGGAACTCCAAGTTATGAGATGTATGTTAAATATGGGCCATCTGCTATCATGTTTTCTTCCTTATGGGTAAAATATACGAAACGAAGCAATGTTGAATTACAGTGACCACAGTTTGGCTCCTTTGATCTCCAGGCCCTTTTGAGCCTGGAGGAGCAGCTGCTCCGCAAACGGTCTCGTCAAGCCATGTTTGACGCCACCGCGTTGTGGAGGAAAGAAATAGATAAAAAAATGAGAAAAAAGCAAGCGTTGAATAAAAAGAAAGAGAGGATGTCTATGGCTGATCATGCGAAAGCGCATTTAGAAAATAAAGTTCAGGAAGGGGTTGAAATGGCAGATAGGCATCATAGGGCTAAGGCGACAACATTTTACCCCGCCCGTTCTCCCAGGGACCTTGAGGTTGAAGGAGAAGAGGGGGACTCGTTGTTGAATGCTATTCTTGAAGGTCCACCTCCTGCCTATGCTCCGGCTCCTATGTATCCCGCTCT
This sequence comes from Calotriton arnoldi, assembly GCA_963921515.1. Classification (NCBI taxonomy): domain Eukaryota; kingdom Metazoa; phylum Chordata; class Amphibia; order Caudata; family Salamandridae; genus Calotriton; species Calotriton arnoldi. The sequence continues at coordinate 5,118,680 of CAWUFW010000013.1, read as the reverse complement.
TCCTCAAAATGTTCCTAACGCTCCACCCCCACCAGTGGTGGTTCAGGCTGCCCCACCCATTGTACCACTGCCTGATCCTTTGACTCCCGTCATCCTGCCAGCACCCCTCCCTCCGACAGTTCATACCGCCCCACCTATTGACCCTACCCCGACCATACATTCCCGTCTGCTTGATAATCAGTCTATTGGTACCCCTGTTGGTGACTCTTATGCCACTCCGGACCGAACAAGATGGTCCTCCTTTATGCCCAATACCCTGTTTGGATTCTTCGGTACCCCTAGAAAGGAGTCTTTGAGGTCTGCTGAACTCGCTGGGAGTAGTGAAAGGGACGCTATGCGAAAACAATGTGCATTTTGGGTAAATAATGGTAATATTTATGGTGTTAAAGATATCTGGTCAACGTTTAGACAATGGACGGCCATACAACAAACAGACATGGCCGAGTATATGTGCACACTTATAATGAAAAGATACGAAGCATTGTTCATAGATACTCCACGGGGATTGATTGATTTAAAACTAACTATTGCCAAGGGTCATGTTCAGGGAGATGATATGCATGAAGCCCTTGTTACCATGATTGCGTTCAGAGACACAACGGCTTTTCCGCCATCTCCGAATGACAAAGCTATGCCTATGAGAGAGACAGCTCCCGTCTTTATCCCTGCAGTGCTCGCCAATAACCAGGGTGTTGGAGCAGCCCCAGCCCACTGGCGTAGGATGTGGGTGCATGTCCCATGGAAAAAAGCAGATGTTCTTCAATTGAAATCCCAATTACCAGACCCCCGTAAGAATCCGGCTCTTTACTATCAGGAATTAGGTCAGATTGTTTCCTCTGGTGTCCTTACCTTAGAGGATATTGACTTATTATTCGGGTCAGTAGTACCACCCGACATATGGGACAAAATACGCCATGCCAACCATAATGCCGCTTTGCATGGTGACTGGACCGACTTTGAGAGGATGGAAAATGACAGAGAGGGAGGGACTAAGCCTGATCCGGCTATTCTGGCTCTCCCAGGCCATCTGTTGCAACTCATGAAGACCCTTTTGCCCGAAATAGCTGTTAATTGGGATAAGATAAATGCATGTAAACAACGTAAGGATGAGTCTGTTGCTGATTTTTTCACCCGCTTCGAAACTGAGTACAAAAGTCACAGTGGATTGGACGCTAGAGCCCCTGGCTCGGGCTCAGTGTTTATTGATAAATTTGTATCTAATTTATTACCGGATCTCTCGGCCCGCCTTAAGAAGGTTGAGAGTACGTGGTCAGCTCAGACTATGGCAGGCATCCTTGCCATGGCCCAATATCATGAGAATAGAGAGAATGAAGATAAAGACAAAGAGGTTAGGAAGAACAAGGACCTTAAAACGAAATTTTTGTTACAACAAGCTTATCCACCCCGGGGACAAAATGCTAGAGGCCAAGGTCCGCCTTCGGACTAGTTCCAGAGGCTGCCCCAGCGCCCCCTTCAGTCTCCTTTACAGAAGTCCATCAGTTCGGCAGGTCCTGTTGATAAAGACCAGTGTGCCTACTGTAAGGCTTATGGCCACTGGGTTAGTGAATGCCCGGTATTAGCCCAGAATATTCAGTCGGGAAAAACTAGGCCCCGAACTCAAAGGGAAGGAAATATGGGACCTCCTAGGCAGAGGCGTGCACCAGATCCTAATGTTCGACCCCGTATGGATCCGCCCCAGGGTACAGTTAACAGATTTGACAACGGGTATGAGGCCACTAGGACATACTTTAACGATGATTATGATGAGACCGATGAGACAGGTTTCTACCAGCCATAGGAAAGCCAGGAAAGGGGTAATGTAAGAGTGCCGATTCCTGTGGATCAGCGAGGTCCTTATGTCCGGATGTCAGTTGCAGGGGATAAAAGAAGTTTCTCCTAGACACCGGGGCTACTAGATCCTCGGTTGCGCACACCTTGATACCGGAGGCACCCCTTTCTGGCTCTCTCAATGTCTCTGTGGGTTTTTCTGGGGTCCCTGTCACCAACCCCGTCTCTAAGCCTCTCCCGCTGGATCTCGGTCCAGCTCATATGGATGCTCCTTTGATTCTCACGACTGGATGTAGTGAAAATTTGCTGGGTATGGATTTGTTAAAGGCTTTACATGCTACCATTTCTTGTAGTCCTGATGGCGTGTCCCTTACCATATCACCAGATTCCTCCGCCACTATGTTCCTCTCTGGACCCCTCCCTCCCGTTCTGCAGGCATTACCCTCATCACTTTGGGCCACTTCTGACACTGATGTAGGACTTCTCGACATTTCTCCGTATACTGTCTGTATCCAGCAAGGTGCCCAACTGCCCCGGCTTCGCCAGTATCGCCTTCCCCAGGAAGGTGAGGCTGCCCTATTATCTATAATATCAGATCTCATGAAGACGGGAGTAGTTGAGGAGACACGTGGTAATGAGTGTAACAGCCCAATTATTCCAGTTCTTAAAAAATTTATTGATCCCTCTCCCGCGGCCCCCAAAATTTATCGGTTTGTCATCGATCTGCGGGCTCTCAACAAAATTACGGTCTCACAGTATCCCGTTGTCCCTGATATCACAGCCCTCTTGACCATGGTCCCAGCGACCGCCACTCATTTTTCTGTTATTGACCTAAAGAATGCGTTTTTCAGCATTCCCATACATCCGGACAGTAGACATCTTTTTGGTTTCTCCCTTGGAGGGCGGAGTTTCCGGTTCTGCCGCGCCCCCAAGGTTTTACTGAAAGCCCCAGCATCTATAGTCAGGCTCTCAAGAATCAGTTGGACTCCCTGACGCTCCCAGCAGGAGCCACTCTGTTGCAATATGTAGATGACCTCTTAATTGCAGCCACGTCTGCTCCACTTTGTGAACAAGCAACAGTACGTCTGCTTCACCACCTTGCCTCCCACAATCATAAGGTTTCCTTGAACAAATTGCAATTTTGTCGAGAGAAAGTGACCTACCTCGGCCACCTCCTCTCGAAGGAGGGAACACAACTTACCGCTGACCGAGTGTCCCTTATTACCTCCATGCCTCCCCCTTTGACACAGAAACAAGTACGTGCCTTTATAGGCCTCACTTCCTGTTGCAGACAATGGATCCCTAACTTCTCGGCCATTGTCAAACCTCTTTTAGCTCTCACTACTAAAGATATGCCAGAAAGAGGTTTTCCATGGACAACTGAGCATGTGGCTGCCTTTCAGACACTCAAAGATGCCTTATGTACAGCTCCAGTGTTAGGCACCCCAGACTATGGCAAACAATTTTTTCTTTTTGTCCATGAGACACATGGCTGCGCTTGCGCGGTCTTAACTCAGATTTTTGGAGACAAACATCGCCCTTGTGCTTATTTCTCGGCTACACTTGACCCAGTAGCCCGAGCCCTCCCTGGATGTTTACGCGCAACTGTTGCTGCTGCACTTATGGTCCGCCAGAGCGCAGGTATTGTTATGTCTTCACCCTTGACCTTAATGGTCCCACATGCAGTAGATACCTTGCTCAACAACACCAAGACACAACACCTTACCAGTGCACGACTTACAGGTTATGAGCTCACTCTTTTTTCCAGTCACATTGACATTAGGAGATGTAATATTCTAAACCCAGCTACACTACTCCCTACTGAGACACAAGGGAAAAATTCTGACCCTCATGACTGCATATTACGGACTGAAGAAGAGACAAAGGGTCGTGTGGACCTACAAGACACCCCCTAACAGACGCTGAGGGAACACTATACATAGATGGTTCATGTCTTAAAAGATCGGATGGAACTACATCTGCTGCATATGCCCTCACCACTCTTGTTACAGTAGTTGAGACAGCACAAATTCCACAGGCATCGGCCCAAGCGGCTGAATTAATGGCCTTGACACGAGCTTGTGAAATCAGTAAAAACATGACTGTTAATATCTATACGGACAGTCAGTACGCCTTTGAGGGGGCTCACAATTTTGGTAGACTCTGGAAAGAAAGAAATTTTCTCACGTCACATGGGACTAGAATACAGCATGGCCCCCTGATACACAGACTTCTAGACGCCTTGACATTACCTAGAAAAGTTGCAGTGATTAAATGTAAAGCTCACCAGAAAGTGACTGATGATGTAGGGGAAGGCAATGCCCTTGCAGACCAAACAGCAAGACAGACTGCTCTAAGTAAATCAGATGGAATGTTTGTGACAGGACCAGCCAGATGGGTGGTGGAAGGAGGAATGTTGGAAAATACTAGTCAGAGTGTGGTCGAGATTCAATCTCATGCCACTGCAAAAGAACTGCACACATGGGAGAAACATCTGGCAGAGAAAGAGATAGAGGGATGTTGGGTGCGTATATCCGAAGGGAGGCAATGGATGTTACCAGACAGTCATGTCCCCCCAGTTGTCACTATGGCCCATGGCCCTGCCCATATCAGTGCAAAGGGAATATGCAAGTTACTAGAGCCAACATGGTATAATGAAAAAATACCCCTATATGCTGACCGAGTGGTTAAGTCATGTATGATCTGCCTTATGCACAATCCAGGAAAAGGTACAGTTACCCCCGCTGGTGGCTTCTCCCCACCTACGTTTCCTTTTGAGGCCATCTAGATGGATTATATCCACATGGACAGGTGTGCGAATTTGAAATATGTCCTTGTAGTGGTCTGTGCCTTCAGCAGATGGGTGGAGGCCTACCCCACCAAGGATTGCACAGCTATTACAACGGCCAAAGTTTTGTTGAAAGAATACTTTCCCCGATTTGAGTTGCCCCGTTTGATTTGGAGTGACAATGGCCAACATTTTACAGCCAATGTGGTCCAGTTTGTGTGTTCCGGGCTTGGTGTCAGACAAAAGTTTCATGCTGCTAATCACCCTCAGTCAGCCGGATTGGTGGAGAAATACAATGGGGTACTTAAATTAAAATTGGCCAAAATAGTGGCGGAAACAGGTGTTACCTGGGTAGATGCCCTACCCCTTGCTCTCTTGTCAGTAAGGACGACTGCCCACTCAAGGATAGGATTATCTCCCTACGAATTGGTATTCGGTAGACCAGCTAATGTATGGGGCGTACCAAGGCCAAAGAAATTGTCTGATGTTGAGTTCCTAGTATTGACTGACTACCTGTACCAGTTAACCGATTCTTTTCGTACTCTTTATCATCAGGTACACGCTGCTATCCCCGACAAGAGCGAAGGCCCAGGTCACACCATTCAACCAGGTGACTGGGTGGTGATCTGAAATTTTCAGCGTACCAAGTGTCTGGAGCCCCGCTGGTCGCACCCCCGACAGGTCCTTCTGGCCACCCGCACTGCTGTAAAAGTCGAAGGGAGAAAGAACTGGACACATGCTACCCATTGTAAAAGGGTGCCTCTCCCCCTCCCGTACGACCAATGGGTGAAAGAAGGACTGCCGGATTGCGACACAGAAGTAGTACCGACCTTTGTCCCTTTCAGTGATGCTCAGCTTCATTACACCACTACGGAAGCCGAAACTGATCGAATCTTAGGGGGTCCATTCATCCCTCCTCTGCAGGATCAGAGGAAGGAACAAGAAGCTCTCTTTCCAGACCACTCCATACCTTCTTCCAATCGCTACAACTTGAGACCAAGAAAAGGGGCTGGCCCTTGACTCTGTCTGTTGTCTAATAGGCTGTAGGGCTGTGATATCTCCGGCTGAGACCGGTGCTGGTATGCTGGACCAATGGGAAGTCCGTAGGACTCTTGGTATCCACACCCAGTGAAGCAACCACCAATCACAGACAGCCGCTAGTGACAACAGGCTGAGCACAAATGGCAGTGGTCCGAGGGTCTGAAGCGCACACGAAATATGTCAAACTTCTGAACAATAAATGCTTCCTTTCCACGATAGTTATACTTTTTGCTCTCCTCATCCTGCTGGTTGTGGGATGGTTTCTGTTGCTGACCTCTCCCCCAGCTCCTCTGGCTACGACACCGACACCTGCAGAACATCTCCACGCCACCTTGTCACCCCATGAACTACCACGACGCCTGGAATTCATGAACAATACTTTTGTACAATTATTGCACCAGCATCAGCTTGTGATTAATACCTCGAACTGTTGGGTATGTGGGCTCATGCCACACTCTATGACACACACTGTCCCCTATTTCGTCTATCCATTTTCTGTTTTTGGGTCCTGTCTGGCTTGGAGGATGCTCGTCACCGATGCATATACGATCAATGGAACAACGAGCTCCATCATTGGCGATTTTTATGACACTTTCACCCGAAACAGAACAGGCAATGTCAGTAATCCTTTCTGCCCTACTACGACATCTGACATCTTGAACATCTCCCGTGCTGAACGCAATGAGATGGTTGTGTTCAACACCTCAAGTAGAATAATCTTCTCCCGCTTTCGGTCCAGACGCAAAGTTCCCACCAAATTGCAGGCTTTCAATGTGATCAACACGCATGGCCAGGTGTGCATAAAAGGACTGGGGACCCGGGAGGTAGGAGTCAGTGACTGCACAATAATCAGTACACTGAATATTACCTCACCACCACTCCTAATCGCTTCTCCAAATACCTATTTTGTTTGTGGACAGTCTGCTTATACCTGGCTTCCAGGAAATTGGTCAGGTGTGTGTTATTTGGCCTTTCTTCTTCCCCCTACCTTTACTGCTGTTGGGACACATCACTTGACCAATCCCCACCTCCAACATCGTATGCCTAGGGGAGTAATTGAGGCCGATGACACTGCAGGACAGGAGGCGGGGGACTTCTTCAAACAAAGGTTTCCTGCCGTTCTTGGGTCCTATGGTCAACAGCCGCAACATACGACACCTTACCCGAGTGGTGGAGGCAACCATTAATGAAACAGCAGGGGCATTGGGCAACATCACCGCAGAGCTTCAGGCGGACCGCCTAATGACACTACAACATCGAATGGTACTTGACATCATCCTTGCTGACCGTGGTGGTGTATGTAAACTAATCGGCTCCAGCTGCTGCATTTACATACCTGATGACGCTCCATCAGTCTATCAAGCTATCCAACGCCTGCATAAACTTTCCTCTGAGATTCATCAACAACAAGACGACTGGTCCCTCATGGGCTGGATTTGGGGCCTCCTTTCCAGATGGGGATGGGGGATCCTCATTTTTTTACCTTGGGAATAGCAGTCATCATCTCATGCTGCCTGTGTATTCAGTGCTTGCCTATGCTTTGTGCTATGTGTACACAGGCCCTTAAAAGTTCCCCGGTCAGTACACGTGACACCAACGTAAGGATAATGCTTCAACAAGAGATTGGCGACCTAATGCAGATAGACATTTCCTAAGAACATGTTTTTCCACTCAATGGCAAAAGGAGGGTCTGAAGAAAATAAGTTTTCACTAGGTCCTATTAATTTCCTTACATTCCTCCATTCCTTGCCATCTCGTGACAAAACCCTGCCTACAGCCTCCATTTCTGCTGACGCTAAAAAAACTATCACATACCCAAGCCCCCCTGTTCTTTGCAGTTAGCCAATTCATCAACAGAAAGCCATGAGACACCTACGCCCTGTGTAAACAAGCTTGTTTTTCATCTTCTGCTCCCTGCTTGGTAAACATCCTTGACACCGTGATCAGGTCATCTGGACAATGGTCTGACTGACCGAGCCTTGATCAAGCTGATTGAACAATGGTCTGAATACCGAGCCTTGATCAAGCTGATTGAACAATGGTCTGAATGCCGAGTCTTGATCAAGCTGATTGAACAATGGTCTGAATGCCGAGCCTTGATCAGGTCATCAACTACAAACACCGCCCTGATTGAACAATGGACTGAATGCCAAAAGAGTGGAATAAAAATGTATATAAGGCTTGTTCGCTGTGGAGTAAAGCAGCAGCCTCCTGGGTTATGTCTCTGACTAGCTTGGGACTCTGTTCCATAGCCCGGGCTATTGTAATAAAGGTGGTTCTCTCTGCAGACGAAGGTTTCCGGGTCCACTTTATTATATAAGGAGGGTAAGAGTAGACTCGGGTGATTCCCGCACCGCCAAGCCCCCACTCCTCCTTGAGGTGGGCTTTTCTTGGTTCTACACTAGATTGAACCGAAGATAGTCTGCGATGGCGTGCCGCAGAGTCTCCTGATATTGAAAGTCCCGAAGAAGCCAGGGGGACATACGCCACCGGCATGGGGCCCGTTGAACTTTCAGGCGTAGCTTAATCTGGACTGGTGAGTGATCTGAAAGACCCCGGGATAAGATGGACGTATGTGACACTCTGTGTATGAAACTGTGGGGGAGAAATATGTAATCCAGTCGTGAGAGCGTGTTATGCACGGCTGAGGTATACGAAAACCCATGAGTCGAAGGGTTAAAGGCCCGCCAGGTGTCCGACCACCCCAATGTATGAGCCAGAATGTTCAATTTGGATTTGGAAGGGGGGGTGTCAGATCTCACAGCACGCCACCTATCTTGGGGTGTCAGAACGTCATTCCAGTCACCACCCAGGATTGTCAAACCGTCGTGGAGATCGCCCCAAAGCTGTGTGATTTTTACTACGAACGTTTGTCCCGGTGGGGGGGTGGGCATATATGCTTCCAATGATTATCTGTTCTCCCGCGACCGTGCCGGAGACCACTGTATACTGCCCACCAGGATCTGTCCAGTGTTTGGAAATGAGGAATGGCACGCGGCGATGTATCAAGACTGCCGTGCCCCGGGCGCCGCGTGTGAACCCTGAGTGGTATACAGTGGCGAATCCAAACCTGCTAAGGCATGGAGTTTTATTGCCTAGAAGGTGAGTCTCTTGTAGCAGGAGTATATCTGCGTCATACCGTTTCGCTGAGCGGAGTACCGCTCCTCGTTTGATTTTGTTTAATAGGCCCTGGACATTCCAAGATATGATGTTCAGTTCTCCCAACGGAGAACTATGTGTTTGCTGTGACATCTAACCACTCCATAGTCGAAGTCCACAATTACTAAAGTGTCTGCGTGGAACGTATCTGTGTGTTCGGTGTCTAGAACTTTACTAACAGGGTAAAACCAACAAACCCCTACCCACCACTCCCCTCCTCAATACTTACAAAAACAAGGCGTACCTGTCGCGGCGGAAACTTTACCAGGGTCCCAGAGAAGACCCAAGGAGCTCCACCAAAAGAGCCCACCCATCCCAACATTATAAAACATAACACCAAATGTCCAGGGGCGTGGACTGTCCGTTCGTAGCCTAGAGCCGGTGTGAGTGACCCCAGTTATTGCATTGTAAACCTTACATAGATGTGCATCTGGCCGAGCTGCATATCTCTATGTCCTCTATGACCAGGATCACTCGGTTGCCTCGTCTTGAGTGTGGGCCCTCCAGTTGGAGCGAGATCTGTGTCGCCGCCTCGAAGTACCTCTATTCTGTCTACCTCTGTGCGAGCCCTGAGAAGAGTCCGAATCCAGCGGTGGCAGCGAGTGTGGTTTGAGATGCGCCCTTTCATCAGCCCAGGAGAACACCGCCTCGGGAGAATCAAAAAAGAATGATTTGGAGTTGAAGATTACCTTCATTCTGGCAGGGTACAGCAGCATATAGGACAAGTTCAGCTCCCGAAGTCTGCGCTTCGCAGCAACAAAGGATTGGCATTGCTGCTGCACCAGTCTGGTATAGCCAGGGAACACCATAATCTGATGAGAATTAAAAAGCATTTGGTCCTTATGGGTCCTGGCGAACCGTAGTATGGCGTCGCGATCTGCATAATTAAGGAGTTTGGCAATCACAGGTCTCGATCGTTCTCCCGGTGGGGGCTTCTTAGTCAGGGCCCGGTGAGCTCTTTCAACCACGAAGCAAGTGGACATAGATTCGGTTGGCAACAAGGATTTGAGCCATCCTGTAAGAAGATCGTCCATAGATGTGCCCTCGCATCCCTCCGGAAAGCCAACCAGGCGTATGTTGTTGCGCCTGGCCCTACCTTCGGCGTCTTCAACCCACAAAGCCAATTCTTGAGTCACGACTGAGAGTTTGTTCACTTTCTTCTGGAGGGTCGTCACTGTGTCTTCCACCGTGGAGACCCGGGTTTCGGCCTCTGTGATCCTGTCCACCACCTTGCAGAGGTCCTGACGCAGGAAGGAGACTTCGGATCCAACGGCGCCTATCTGCGCCTCAAGTGCGGCCCGCGACTGAGTACTCGCTGCCAACAGGGTGGCATTGTCTGGGGATGGACCCCCGGCTCCCTCTCCTCCTGGGCCCGTAGTAGTGTATTGGTCCAAAGTACTCTGCTTGGAGGCGGCCGCTCCAGACTTGTCCTTGCCCATTATGAGGAGGAGGTGTAAATAGGGCGAAAGATAATGCGCAGGTGTAAGGTGATCACATACCCTCTTCCACGGCGTTGCCGACTCGGAATCCCAGGGTGGTTCTCCTCAGAACTGGAGCCTAGCGCGTTCCGACGGTCGCCACGATCTTCGCCGGGGCGGGTCCCAGGCCAGGCCTCACGGATTCTGGCCTCTCTGACCGCAAGCCGCACCAGGCCTAGCCCGGCCGCTTCTGCTGCCTGGGGAGGCCAGCCAAGTGGGCCCCCTAACGGGACCAGACTCGCCGGACCCCCGACCTGGTAGCCACCCCGGATGGTACACACTGCGGTTCTGTGGCCAGGGGCTCCGCCTCGCCAGTCCTGGAGACCTTGTGGGGCTCTACGTTATATAGCACCCGTATGCCGGGCACACAAAAAAAAAAAGGGGGGGGGGGGAGCTCTATAGGAGAGGCGGCATCTGTGGGGCTTCAGACAGTCTGAATATATAACCTGAGCCTTCCCGGTGTGGAAGCCAGTGTCAATGGTGTTCAGACGACTGGGGCTCCTCAGGCTCACGTGGCCCTTGTTCTGTCGCGGGTGGGCGCGGGATGGAGGGAAGGGCGCAGCTCAGGGGGGATGCACATATGTGAGGCCGAGTGCCAGCCGGCCCGACTCGGAGGCCGCAGGGGCGCAGGCCCAGCGCGTGGACCTTGGCAATTGCGACTCTGCCCCCCTGCCGCTCTGGTTCCGTCTCCCGGGGCCCTCCTCACGCCATCAACAAGGGAGGAAGCGGGGAGGAAGAGGACTCCCGCTGACAAGCAGCACCCTCCAGGCCAGGAGACCGGGTGTCCGGCCGCAAGCACCATCAGGCCCCGTGGAACGTCGGATCCCTACCCGGGTACAAGCTCCCTACGTCGGCGGTCTCTTCGTCGTCCGGGCTCCAGGGCGGTCCGATAGAGCCAAATCACGGCCGACACTCCTCTGTCGGGGACTCGCCCGCAGGAGGGCTACCCGACTGCGAGGTCGCGGGCTCACACTGCTGTGGCAGGGTCCGGCGTGCACGGCCCACTTCTCCTCTATGGGCCGCCTCCACGCCAGCCGCCTCCGCACAAGCGCCAGACCTCGACCAGAGGCGATATGGCGACATGCACCGGTCCCGTGGCGCACGACGACCTCTCCGCTGGGCTCGATGCAGTCGTTAGGAAGACTGGGGTCAGGATCAGTGCTGGATATCGGCGGATTTGGGCTCAGGCAGACGGAGCTCTGCTAGGGCATGTCCGCCATGCTTGGCCTCCAAGCCACGCCCCCAAATGTGGTTTCTTTTGACAGACCAAATTGGCACTTTAAAACTCCACAGGCCTGGAAATAGGTTGCTGGGTCACTGCAGTGCAGGTCCAGCCCTAAATCGGATTGACCAGGACAGCGCCCTGGGCAGAAAGAAAATTTGGTGTTTGTTGTGGGGGTGGGGTTCATTGTGGTGTGGTGGCAGGAGGTGTAAGGACGATGGGAGGAGGGCAGGGGGTTGATAGGGTGCTAACAATTACGCTGAGGTACATTAAGGGCTGATTACAAAGTCTTTAACGGGACCGATTCAGACCAAGTGGGATGGACTAGCTGCTGTTTGCATAACATTAAGTCAGGCAGCTCCATGCTGCGCCCCTCGGAATATTGGCGCCCCGGGCCTGGGCTCATCTCGCACATGACCAAGACCGGCTGTGCTGCAGTGTGTGGCACAATGGCTGTTGCATCTTACCAGTGACATTTAACTTACAGGCCCGGGTACACTCTGTAAGGCATATTAGGGACTTATGGGTAAGTTAAATATGCCAATCAAATCAGGTTTCAACATGCTAAAAGGGGAGCACCAGCACTTTACTCCTGGGTAGCAGGAGTAAAGTGTGCAGAGCTATATAGCCATCAAAAATAGGGTTCAGTGAAAAATCCAATGTACCCTGCAGAAAAGGCAAATTTCCAACAATTATCTTATGGTGCAATTAACACATGTGCTGCTACCCACATCACCATTGGGTACGATTTAGTAGTGTAACCCTTGTAAGGTTGCAATTGTCTATCCACCTATGAGCTTAGTTGCACAGTGCTCACTTTGTAAAGGGGTACTAGTTGTGAGGAAAGTGTGCACCATTTGTTTTGCATCATCGCTCTTTTGTGTTGAGTGCCATTGCATAACGTATTGGCCTGCACAAGCATGTCTGTATGCAGCAGAGAAGTTACACTGTTCTACCTTGCACATTGTTTGACTCTCCATGCAGACCTCCCACCAACCTGTACATAAGCGTATGTGTGCACGGATAGTGTCTACTTTGTTAATTGGTACCACCCCCTTCTGGGTGCTGGTATACTGTTAACTGTTTTTTTTTACCACAATTGCAGTTGCAATCCATTGTTAGAGTCCACTGTAACACCTTATGAAGGGGAGAAGCCTGTTTCACACCCTTTTTTCTCAATTATTTGTAATGGGTTGCAGAGTGTAGAATGAGACTTCGAAAATCATTTGCAAATCACAGTGTGCCTTTCATGCATTGCCATTGCTAGCAGGGAATTTTTTTTTTTTTTTAAAGGATTTTGCAAAACACAGGCTTTGCGGCCAAAACCCCCATTAGTACATCAAGCCCTATTTTGATGTTGGCTCCTCAATTTCTCAACGGTGCAAATATCAAAAGAAACAAAGATGTATTTCCTGAAAGATGCCATTGATTTTTTTTTTATTGTTAGGAGCAAGCTGATACTCTGTCTTAAAATAAAATGTAGCAACATGATATTCCATTACTTATCAGAAAAATAATATCCTTGAGGAATTTTTGTTTTCTGTGTTTGTACGAGGGCTAACTGTAACCTTGCAAGCACTTAGAATCACTAGGCCTTAAAAAAGGGCGATGGGTTGAATGCCAAAGTGTTCTCCATTGAGGTTGCCTGGTGGTTATCCCAGCCCATTTGTTTATGGGTAAAAGCAACAGGAGGGCTGGCGGTCTGTAACAGTTACTGGATATACTTCAGCAATATCTCTATCAGTGTCAATCAATCAGGGGTTTGTTAAAGCGCGACTACTCACCCGTAAGGGTCTCAAGGCGCTAGGGGTGGGGGGTCGGGGGGGGAGGGGTGCAGGTTCCATTCCATCAAGGTTTTGAGGTATTCTTGCGAAGATGGGGAGCGATGTTGTCTGTCGGAGGTGGAGCAGAAGGGCGTTCCAGGCTCTTGCCGCGAGGAAGGAGAAGGAGCGGCCTCCCGATCTGGTCTTTCTGGTGCGGGGGACCACGGCGTAGGAGAGCTGGGTGTGTGTGTGTGTCATTTTCTGTCAAATAATGCCCACCTCTGATCACAAAGGCAGAAATATAAAGCAGAGAATCATTTATCTCTGCTAACGGAGTACTCCAACTTGCTGCATTCCCACTCGAATACAACGAAACAAGATGCGCCTTGGATTGGTCATCAGGGAAGGTCACAGGTTTGCACAAAAAATATAACTGATACTGATAAGGAAACAATGTGGATTTATTTGCCTCTCTAAAGAACCTTTCTGGAGGTGCTAATGGTATGATTGGAGTCCTTAAAGAAGAAGAACGAGCAAAAGTGCCTCTCTCTCAAGAGATGTGGTAATGCCCATAGATATAAATTCATAGAATCTGTGAGCAGAGGTTCTTCATTTCCATCTTTTTTCTCGGACTATAACATATTACCCATCTCTTGCTTCATTGCAGCTAGTTCTGATTGTAGCACCTTGAGACAGAGCAGCGGCAGAATCCATCACCCAGGTTGATGCATGTAGACAATCTGTCGTGTGCTCAGAATGCAGAAACCTGGCCTACAAGTCTAGGCTGGACTGTTCCCACTGGAGCAGGGCCAGGGCTGATATGCATAGGAATGCTTCCTGTTGTGGGGTGATTTGGGCAGAAAACAATGCACTGGGTTGTGTCCCAGAGTAATTACCAGTGGCTGAGATGAATTCAAGCAATCAGCTCTTCACCTTTCTGTGTTCTTCAGAATCCAAGGGAAGCAGTGCACTCCTCCACCTCTCACCGCCTTCACTGGTGACTTCACTCGAGGGAATATAAGGGCCAGTGATAGCAACGGGAATATGATAAGGGAGGCAGGAAGCAGAGACACTGGTCTTCTTCCATGGGACTCATCCCTGCTGTTGATCAAAGATGTCTGCTGGATCGAGTGAATATCTATCAGGTAAAGACTGAGATATCTTAAGTTAGTTGTCACACCTTTGGTTCTGCACATAACTGCTCCCTGGAGAGGTCCAGTGTCTTCCGGTGTATCTTGAAGACGGCACCTTGGGAAGCCCCCTGGGTGATGTGCGGAGTGGGACGGTTTGAGTACACTGGTCGCCTGCCCGGGGACCTGCCTGTGGCTTTGCACACTTGTGTGCCTCTAGAATTCGGGAAAGGAAAAAACACCTCACATTTGTCCTGCCGCCATGGCATCTTTTCGTCGGACCCGGCAGTTACCGCTAGATACCCTGCAGTTGGACAGACACACTGCCCCGTTTTGAAGGTGAGGCCTTGAGTACTAGGGCGGGAGGCAGAGACGTGGATGGGTCTCATCTGCTCTCAACATGTCTGCTCTCCTCGAGTTACAAAAACAATTGTGTCGAACGAAGCGTGGAGGCCCGTTTGGAAATGCTCAGAGCAGTGGGGTCTGTCGCCCCTCCTGGTGAGCCTGCGTCTGGGGCGTTTGCTGTTTACAACATAAACAATCCTCGGAAGAAACTGGATCCAGCCCCGCAGCAGCCCTTGTTTATTCCCGGCTCTGCTGTCCAGTGGGCCGTGCTGTTTGATCTTTGGCTGGGCGCCTGCTGGTCAGCTCTCAGGGGGAGGGGGGAGGGGGGGGGGGGGTTAGGGCAACCCCTGGGACCTTCTCTCGTCCTAGAGACCTTTGGCCCCATGATGTTTTTTTCCTAAACGCGAGGGCTGCATTCCTGCCACAGCCCAGCCTGGTCTTTCCCACCGAGGAGGTCATCAGAGTTGGCGGATCAGGTTGTGAAACAGCAGGAGACAGAAATTCACAAAATTGCACGAGGGACAGCACGGCTAACATTCAGAACAAGCATTGGCATAGCCAATAGGTCTCGCCTTTGGGGCCTTATAAGTGTTTAGCCAGAGCTATTGACTTTGCCAATGTTTTCAAGCCTTGCTGTAGAGAGGTGTGGCTGCTGTGCAGCATGCTGAAAAGTTATAATAAAAAAGTGTCAGAAGCCTTTTTGTTACTTTATATATGACCAAGAAGGCATTATGTAAAACTGAACGAGCATATTAAAAAAAGTATTTACAATAAAAAATTTCCTCAGTTTTCTTTTGTTCTTGCAATGCTGGCAACTTGTTTCTGCCTATTGCAATGGTTGTTTGTTAAAGCTTTTTTTTTTGAGGGGGCATAAACAATCGGAGGGTGAAGGTTGGGAACTAGTACCTGTATTATAACACTAGCAGCGGCCAGACGCTAAGGGAGAATCAACAAATGCCAGATTCCGAGAGCAGGCTGAGGTGGTGCTGAGTGATGCTGAATAGTAGTGGTGACTGTTGCGGAGACGATGCTGAGGTGATGCTGAATGATACTCAGGTCTTGCTGAGTGATACTGCTGTGGTGCTGAGTGATGCTGTGGTGGTACTGAGTGATATTGTCTTGGCGCTGAGTGATGCTGTGGTGGTGCTGAGTGATATTGTCTTGGTGCTGAGTGATGCTGTGGTGGTGGTGCTGAGTGATGCTGTGGCGGCGCTGAGTGATGCTGTGGCGGCGCTGAGTGATGCTGTGGCGGCGCTGAGTGATGCTGTGGTGGCGCTGAGTGATGCTGTGGCGTCACTGAGTGATGCTGTGGCGGCGCTGAGGGATGCTGTGGCGGCGCTGAGGGATGCTGTGGCGGCGCTGAGTGATGCTGTGGTGGCCCTGAGTGATGCTGTGGTGGCCCTGAGTGATGCTGTGGTGGCCCTGAGTGATGCTGTGGTGGTGGTGAGCGATGCTGTGGCGGTGCTGAGCGATGCAGTGGCGGTGCTGAGCGATGCAGTGGCGGTGCTGAGCGATGCTGTGGTGGTGCTGAGCGATGTTGTGGTGGTGCTGAGCGATGCTGTGGTGGTGCTGAGTCATCCTGTGGTGGTGCTGAGTGATCCTGTGGTGGTGCTGAGTGATGCAGTGTTGGCCCTGAGTGATGATGTGGTGTCGCTGAGTGAAGCTATGGTGGTGCTGAGTGATGCTGTGGTGGCGCGGAGTGATGCTGTGACAGCGCTGAGTGATGCTGTGGTGGCGCTGAGTGATGCTGTGGCGACACTGAGTGATGCTGTGGCGGCGCTGAGGGATGCTGTGGCAGCGCTGAGGGATGCTGTGGCGGCGCTGAGGGATGCTGTGGCGGCGCTGAGGGATGCTGTGGCGGCGCTGAGTGATGCTGTGGTGGCCCCGAGTGATGCTGTGGCGGCCCCGAGTGATGCTGTGGTGGCCCTGAGTGATGCTGTGGTGGCCCTGAGTGATGCTGTGGTGGCCCTGAGTGATGCTGTGGTAGCGCTGAGTGATGCTGTGGTGGCGCTGAGCGATGCTGTGGTGGCGCTGAGCGATGCTGTGGTGGCGCAGAGCGATGCTGTGGTGGTGCTGAGCGATGCTGTGGTGGTGCTGAGCGATGCTGTGGTGGTGCTGAGCGATGCTGTGGTGGTGCTGAGTCATCCTGTGGTGGTGCTGAGTCATCCTGTGGTGGTGCTGAGTCATCCTGTGGTGGTGCTGAGTGATGCAGTGTTGGCCCTGAGTGATGATGTGGTGTCGCTGAGTGAAGCTATGGTGGTGCTGAGTGATGCTGTGGTAGCGCGGAGTGATGTTGTGGTGCTGCTGAGTAATGCTGTGGTGGCACTGAGTGATGCTGTTGTGGCGCTAAGTGATGCTGTGGTTGTGCTGAGTAATGCTGTGGTTGCACTGAGTGATGCTGTGGTTGCAGTGAGTGATGCTGTGATGGCGTTGAGTGATGCTGTGATGGCGTTGAGAGATGTTGTGTTGGTGCTGAGTGATGCTGTGCTGGCTCTGATTGATGCTGTGCTGGCTCTGATTGATGCTGTTGTTGCCTGAGTGATGCTGTGGTGATGCTGAGTGATGCTGTGGTGATGCTGAGTGAGAGATAGAGTGAAGATATAATGCCCAATTAGAGAGGGTGGTGAGAGAGAAAGAGAGAGAAAGGGTGTACATAGAATAAAGAGTGGAGCGGGATAGAGAGAGAGAAAGAAGGGGAGAGAGAGTGAATGAAGGAGTTTGAAAGAGAAACAGAAAAAGGGGTGAGAGAGAATGAAAGGCTAAAAAAGATAGAGAGGTGAGAGAGAGAGAAGGAGAGAGACAATAAGAGTGGGGGGTGTGGAGTTTAAATAGAGTGAAGAAGTGACGCGGAAAAAGTAACCTTAAATATAGCTTTGTGCGAATAAATATTTTTTTAAAAACAGAGTGAGACAAAAATACTGGTAATTAGGCTGTGACTCCCAATATAAAACAAATAGCGATATAAGGTGAAATCAACCCACCGAAGCAATATTTCTAACTAGACAAAAAAAAGCTTGCATTTCAATGCTAATCGCTGTTGTTTTTCATGTGACTGTAGTCCAGGGCCGTCAGTTGGTAATGTGAGCTGCTGCTGCGATTGAAACATCAGAGTCCAGAGAGTTAATGAGCCATGACGAGGAAATGAGGAAGAGATAGGAAACCCAGATGCCAGCTGCGCGTGCACGCCATCGTGAACTCAAGCTGGTCGCCAGCCGAAAGCCAGTGTTTGCACTTCCAAAACCCGCTTACTAAAACTCTCGGCCAGACCAGCGCAAGCGCTGGTGCAGGCCGAGACCTAAAAATGTACAAAGAGTACATCCTAGACGGTTTGTGGAGGATTTATATGATATTAAGAGCAAAGGCTGGCTAGCCTTGATGAACAGTGGAAAATCCCCAAATAGTATATTATACTGTTTGTGCAATGTACATATCGTCTACATTAAGAGGTCTTTGAAGAAATTCGGACATTTACTCCAGGACTGTGCATGGCTGGAGACTGGCTGCGCCTCAGCCTGACCTTTTCGCAAGCCTTTACCTTGTCAGGAAATGTCCACATTTTCTCCATGGTGTGTGGTATTGTATTTGCATTTATATAGCGCTTGTTACCCCTGACAAGCCGTTGAAGCGCTTTCTGGCAGGTAGCACACTACTCCGTAACCTAAAGTTAGTGGTTAACCAAGTGAGTGTAAATGATTGATTGTTGTGGCATGTTTTCTGTATCGTCTCTAGGCGCTGGTGGCATCTTGGTGCTTTACTCCTGCTGAAGCTCCTCCAAACTCTAACCGGATTCACAAATCACCCCACTGCTCGACGGATTGCTGCTCCCACCAGCTGGGCCCTGTGGTTGAAATGGGGGGGGGGGGAGATCACCAACAAAGCCGCAGGAGGAATTCTAACGGGTAATGTCCAACTGAAACCAATGGCATTCAATTAGAAAACACATTTACTGATATTACAAACCAAGAAGGACTTGCAACAGAAGTCAAATGGGAGTATCTCTGTTTGAATATTAGGGTTCGTGAGACTGGAGGGGGCTATGTGCCGGCAGGGTGGGACCATTCACCATATGTTTATATTTTTCCTATTTTGTAATTAACAGCAAAATCACAAGATCTGTTAGACAAATCAAATTAAGAGATTATTTAATTTAAAATCCTTTGTTTTTTTATTCAATCAAATTCCAATAATCTGTGTTTTAATTCAACTCAATATTTACTATGTGATTTATTGCTTTTTATATTTATGTTCTTGTTTTGTTTTGTATAACTATCTTAACTGCATGTGGTGTACGTCAGATACATGGCTTAGAAGGTTACTCGGAAAGCGATAACTTGA
Source organism: Calotriton arnoldi (assembly GCA_963921515.1). Classification (NCBI taxonomy): domain Eukaryota; kingdom Metazoa; phylum Chordata; class Amphibia; order Caudata; family Salamandridae; genus Calotriton; species Calotriton arnoldi. The sequence continues at coordinate 5,099,631 of CAWUFW010000013.1, read as the reverse complement.
CGAGTTGGCAAATTTCTAACGATGCTTCAAAAGGAAAGGGTGCCACTCGATTTGGTGCAAAAATATCAGGCTCACAACCAATTTGTAAATTTAATCTAACCAGTTTCTGCCATGTGTTACCTGCTCCATGTGCCTTTTGACCAGGGTTCGAAACGACAATGAAAATACTCATCATCTTGTGTCGACCATAATGATCTTCAAGTGGAAATCGCAAAATAACCTACGAAAAGCCTGGCATCAGGCACATCTGACACCTGGATAGTCTTGCCTGAAGTCGTGGCTCCTTGTTTGAAACAATCGTGTCTGATCTGGAACTGAGGAAGCCACGTTAAATCAGCTTTGAATCCAACATAGGGAAGCACAGCTCGAGCAGAGCCCTCTGGTTGGCAAGAAATACACTTTTCTTGTTGCCAGATACTCCCCCAGGTCCAACCCCCTGCAGAAGATGCACACATTTTCAATCCTCAGCAGTGGGTTCAAGCTTCTGAATATTGTCGTAGACCGGCCATTTAAATGATCCGCTGCACCCATGGGCTTGTGATTGTAAACATTAGCCTAGATTGGCCCCTTACATATTCTGAATGGTGACGTAGACTGGCCCCTTGCTGTCAAGCCTCCACTAACCGGAGACTCCAAATCTGCAGGAGCGAAGATGGCTCAACCAATCTTCCCCAGAGCAAGTCCCAGCACGCGACTCAAAATGAGTGTTGGCAACTGTTCCCAGGGAGAAAGGAGTTAAATGTAGGACAGAAGAACTACACTGGATGGATAGGGTTGTTTGGATATCCTCACAACCAAAAAGCAAGCTCCTCCCTTTGCGATTCCCCCTCATTCCTGTATAGGGACTCTAGATGAACATAAAGACACCCATTAGTACTCAACAGTGTTAATAAAACCCAAGTTAAAATATCTCTGTGCCAGATCCCTCCAAGATGCACTCACCATATAAAGACTCACACAGCCATCAGAGGGAGACAAGTTAATATCACTCAGCAAAACCATAAATCCAGGAATGATTTTTAGTATGAGTTTTGGTAAGGCTCCACAAATACAAATTCTCCACAACTTGAGCGGAGCAATATCAACAAAAATAATAGCTCTATTTGAGCAAGGGGAGAAAAGAAACAATAATACAGTCACGGATATTTCTCCCAAATTTCCGTAATCCATTCATCAGTGCACTGACCTTTATGCGATGGAGATTCGAATATCCAAAGAAAGGAATAATCAATATAACAAAGTAAAGAAATGAAGGAGATGTGAAACGCCAGTGCGCGACTCACCAGAGCCGAGAAATGCTGTCAGGAAAGCACTGGGGCTCCGACATGAAACAGCAAACAATTTGGGCTGTCCGGGGTTGAGGGGGTGTGTGTGGTTCATTGCTAACAAAGAAGTGCAGTACAATGTAGTTAACACATGACCGGAGCAGGGAAAATCACAGACGCAGAGCCATGTCCTCGGCACCGGAGAAAATACAGGAAGTCCTGTAGAGTTGACAAAAGCTGGACTGCAGCTCCAATACAGAAGTATTGTATTGTAATTGCATTTATATAGCGCTTACTACCCCTGACGAGGCGTCCAATCGCTTTTTCGGCGAGTAGCACACTACTCCGGAACCCATAAAGGATTAGTGGTGAATTAGTATAGTGAAATATGAAAGTAATTTGAATGGTGGATATGTTAGTCAGTTATTTGGGTTGAGAACGATAGTGGAGGGATAGAAGAGGGAAAAAAGGTTTGCATTTATATAGTGCTTGCTACCCCTGATGGGGTGTTGAAGCACTTTTTCGGCGAGTAGCATGCTACTCTGGAACCCATAAAGGATTAGTGGTGAATTAGTATAGGGAAATATGAAAGTAATATGAGTGGTGGATATGTTAGTCAGTTATTTGGATTGAGAAGGATAGTGGAAGGATAGAAGAGGGAAAAGATTTGCATTTAGATAGCGCTTGCTATACCCTGAAGGAATTCAGAAGAGCGAAGACCAATCATACAGCAAGGTTGCGGAGACAAGGTGAACAGGAGACTCGTAGTCAAACACAGCTACGAGCATAAGCGCGGCATAAATACAGAGCAGCCGCCCTCTCCCCAGGAAGCCCCTCTGAGGTGATTGGCACCTCAGTAGAAAGCACAGGAGGCGTAGTTTAGGTGGGAAGGACGGTTTAATGCAGGTTCTTCCCAAGAGACCTCATCCTCCAGACCACAGCAGTAACTGACAACATTCAAGCTAAAACATTCCTAAACAGAACACTCTACAGGGAGCCTTGGAAACAAGGCTGTAACATAATAAACACAACAGTAGGACACCACATCACCTCCCCCTTTATCAGAGAGGGAAAAATGAAATAGTTATCATAAAGACAGTTACACGTAATCATGTAAGCGAGGAGGAATTCTCCTTAATCTAGAAGACCTCCTTTCCACAGTTGACAAAGGAGTAGTAGCTTCAGGACAAGCATGATCGGCAACACATTTTGGAGGACACTTCACAACTCTACCCAGGTTCCAAATCCTATGGTCCTGAGTTTTGATGGCGTTACCTAAGAGCTTAACAACCTTTATAGGTTTCCCAAATTTAGACTTACCAAATCTTCTTACAGGCAGTCTTACACGAACCCAATCTCCAACCTGAACCACAGTTTCTTTCACAGCCTTCCTAGCATCAAATCCAATTTTCCTCTTCACCATTTTCTCCAATTCTCTTTCTTTCCACCCCTCCGTGTTGTCCACAACTCAACCAGTTTCCAGTCTTCTAGACGTAACCCACCGAGGGGTGACTTGAGTATTGGCAACTCTCCCTTTGAACAACCTAAAGGGAGAAACGCCAGTAGAAGAATGTGGGGTAAACCGGTACTCACACACCATTTTCTTTATCGCCTCCTCCCAATCACCCCCAGAAATCACTGCCAACTGTAAAGCTTCCTTAAGTACCTTCACAAACCTCTCAACAACCCCATTACACTCAGGATGATAAAGAGAAGCCCGCTTATGAACAATACCTCTCTCCCTCAAAAAGGTTTCAAAAACAGCAGAGGTGAACTGGACCCCATTGTCCGACAAAACAGTAACAGGAAATCCTTCGCTAGCAAAAAGATCATCGAGAAAGTTAATTACAGCCTTGGAATCCACGGAATCAACAATTTTCACCTCCGGCCATCTGCAGAACATATCAATAAGACAATAACATAGCGATCCTGCGTCCTTACCTTAACAGGACCCAAAATGTCTACTGCAATGTCCACCCAGGGACCATCAGCTTGATTCCTGATCACCATCGGTTGGGTCCTGCACTTAAGAATCTTATCGCTATTGGCACACTGTGAACAATTTCGCACAACTCTTTCTATGAACACATCCATGGCTGGCCACCAATACGCTTCCCTAATTCTTTCTTTTGTTTTAGCAATCCCCATGTGACTCGAATGGGCATTGCCCACCACCTTATCACGTAGATCCTCAGGCACTACCAATTTTGTACCTCTAAAGAGTAAGCCATTCGACACCGACAACTCTTCTTTAACATTCCAATACCCCTTAAGTTGTTCGGAACAATCATTCTTCCCGCACCAACCACCTTGTACGTAGGAAATGACTTGTAATAAAGTGGCATCCGCATTCAAACTACAAGACCATTCCCTTTCCGTAAGAACACCTTCGCTCACCACACACACCTTCAAATCCTCATCAACGTCCTCTCCAGCGAAACTATCTTCATCATCACAAGAATCTCGAGAATCAGCACCACCCAGTCTCGACAAACAATCCGCAAGGACGTTCCTAGAACCTGGTAAATATGACACCACAAATTCAAGTCCTGCAGAGCAACCACCCATTTCCTTATTCTATGGGAAACACAATCTATACCTTTTTTTCCAAAAATTTATTTGAAAGGTTTATGATCAGACACAACAGTAAAACGTTTGCCCCACAGACATTTCTTTGATTTACGAATAGCCCAGAAGACCCCCAATGCTTCCTTCTCCACAACGGAGTAGTTGAGTTCAGCTCCTCTAAGAGGTCTAGAAATGAACAAAATAGTATTATCAACCTCTTTACTTGGTTGAAGCAATACAGCACCCACACCTTTACAACTTGCGTCAGTCATGATATATGACTCTTTGGATGGGTCAAAACTGGCCAAATTCGGAGCTTCACACAAACATTTCTTAATAGTATCAAATTCCTCACAACAAGCTTTGCTCCAAACACACTCTCGCCCCTTTTTTAAAAGTTCTCTCATGCATTCAGTCTTCTGCGCAAAGGAAGGACCGAATTTATTGTAAAACTCTGCCATACCCAAGAACTTTACCAGTTCCTCTTTGTTTTGTGGAAAATTAAAACGAGATATAGTATCAACTAAAGAGGGCTTGGGCCTAATCCAATCACCAGATACCAAGTGACCCAAATATTCTATTTCACTAACATCAAATTTACATTTGTCCAGTCTCAGGGTGAGACCAGAATCTTGAATTTTTGACAAAACGTCCATCAATCTTTTGCTCTGTGCAAGATTCATTTTCTGTTACTGCTGTGGTCTGGAGGATGAGGTCTCTTGGGAAGAACCGGAGGATGAGGGCCAATGTTGAAAAATGTGTAGCCCCATTCAAAGAGGATAACATCTCCGATATGTTTGGAATAGGATAATGGTCAACAACCACGGCTTTGTTCAACTCCCTCAAGTCAATGCACAGCCGGGCCTCCCCATTGGCCTTGTGAGCCATCACCACCGGAGAAACCCACTCTGTGGCTTCGACTTCTTGAATAACGCCATTTTGCAACAGTTTGTCCAATTTTGTTTTCATTTTTCCTCTGACTAACAGAGGTACATTTCTGACCTTCGCTTACTCTTGGAATGGCATAAACTTTAGTCTTTATAAGGTGCACATAATTTTTTAGGCAACCCAATTTATTGCTAAAAACTTCAGGAAATTTTGTAATCCAAGCCTCACCACCTGTAATGGTGGCCACAGCAGGCAATTCACTCAAACAAACGGAGGGAGATCGATTAGGATCCAAGTATACATGTAAGTCACGTGATGAATCCAACTAATCACCTTTCATGGAAACATAGATTTTAGCTGCAACCACCCTTCCTTTAAAATCGATGGTGCCCAAGAAATAACCCAACAAGTCGATTATTTGTCCACCATAACCCCTAGGTATGATGTCCGGTTCTAAAAGAACCACTTTTCCAGAAAGTTGTATATCATAGAAAGTTTTTGGTATGAGCGTAATTTTTGCCCCAGAATCGAACAACATTTTAACTGCATTATCATTGACCAAAACTTGCTCAAAAGGGCCATCAACAGCTCGTTCACGGACCTGACAAACAATTACTTCTAGATCATCCTGATCATAGATGTCAACTTCTCTCACCTTCTTCTGTTCTTTAGCAAATCGACAACATTTCGAAAGGTGACCCTTCTTTTGCATATGGAACAAACAACCTTCCACCCAGGACAGTCCTTGAAGTTAGCCATGTGGCCAGTATTACCACACCTGAAACACTTACCCACAACTGCTTTTGTGTTAACACTGGGGCGACTATACCTGTTAGGACTTTCTCTACCATTAGCAACATACTTGTGAGATCTTTCAGAGGATTGGATCTTAACCTCCTTAATTTCTCCACTGTCATTCTTACCATTAACAGTATCTTTACGGATTGCCTCAACACAAGCTTTGGAATGTTTGTGCATTTTCAACGTAGTTAACACCTCTTGAAGATTAGGATTGTCCTTCTGCCAAAGACTTTCTTTAGCTTTATCTAAAGAACAACCCAACATTAGCTGATCTCGAAGTCTTTCCTCGAGACTACCAGCAAAGGAACATGTGGAAGCTAACTTGCGCAAAGAGGTCACATACTGCTCCACCGACTCTTCTTGCCTTTGCATTCTCTTCCCAAAGTGGTACCTTTCCAAAATCATACTCACCTTGGGAAGATAGTGCAAATCCATTTTCCTTATACATATCTCAAATTCGTTCAGTGTGGATGCTTCACCGTCAGGAAGATCTGGGAGATGTTCAAATACATCTTGCCCCTCACATCTCATCCTCGTCGCCAAAATGAGGTGATTGACACCTCAGTAGAAAGCACAGGAGGCGTAGTTTAGGTGTGAAGGATGGTTTAATGCAGGTTCTTCCCAAGAGACCTCATCCTCCAGACCACAGCAGTAACTGACAACATTCAAGCTAAAACATTCCTAAACACAACACTCTACAGGGAGCCTTGGAAACAAGGCTGTAACATAATAAACACAACAGTAGGACACCACACCCTCCTCCGGGTCTTGCATACTCCCTCGTCTCACGCGAGGGCAGCACAATGGGAGGGATCTAGAACAGAGACATGTAGGTAATGAAAAGGGTGAAAAACTAAATAAATATGCAGTATACCCACATTATCCGTAATATTGGGCATAGAGGTGAGGAGGGCTCAGGCCTAGGGGGTCACTTTAAAGACATAAATTAACACTTCATGACTCTGTTACCAACAGGAGATTTACTGTAGAAGAAGCGCGACGCGTAAAACGTACATATTCTGAATGGTGACCTAGGCTGGCCCCTTACATATTCTGAAAGGTGACCTAAACTGGCCCTTTAAATATTCTGAACAGTGACCTAGACTAGCTCTTTAAATATTCTTTTAATATTCTGAATATATAATGAAACCGACCCTTTAATATTCTGCTTCAGATTCCATGTTAGAAGTGTGCAGTGTGTATTGTAGGTGGTGGGAGTAGGTTCTGAGGATGGAGGCCAATGGATGAGATGAACCCGATAGAAGACTCTGACTCCACCTCCTTGGATAGAAGGAAGAGAGCAAGGTCGGAGTGGCCTATAGGGCAATCAGGCAGTGCCCGATGGACTGGTCTGACAGATGAGTCTGTGGGCCTTTTTTAGGTCGAGCCTAGGCAGCGTGCATCTGCTGTCTCTCGACATGCTGTATCTACGTCTGTGGGTTTTCATCACGCCCATCACACGCCCATCGCTTTCATTTGTTCCTTGGCCTGCCTTTCATAATTCCTTTGGTTTCTTTGGTAAATGCTTTAGTTTGTCGCCCCTTTTGGCTGGTTTGTTACCGCCCTGGATATTGAACCTGTTGGACAAGTTACTTACCTTCGGTAACGCCTTATCTGGTAGAGACATGATCTAGCCGCAGATTCCTTACCTGTGAACTTCCAGGCGTCAGGCTGGATCCGGAAGATTTTTCTTAGCAGTACCCCTGTGCGCTGGTATGTGGCGTCGGTCGACTCCGCGTGACGTCGTCGGTGTCATGTTCGTCGTGATGTCCGCGTCGTCAATATAACCACCACTCCGGCGCGTTGACGTCAGTACTTTTCACGACTTTCGACGCCAGAAGCGCAAAGCCATGAAGTGACTGACCATGGTGTGTTAAAAAATGAACAGCTAGGGCCCTGAAGGGGAACATCCCTGACAGTTAAAACCAATTCCGCAGTGCGGGGAGGATGGGTGGGTCAGTAAGGAATCTGTGGCTAGATCATGTCTCTACCAGATAAGGCGTTACCAAAGGTAAGTAACTTGTCCATCTGATAGAGACATCTAGCCGCAGATTCCTAACCTTTGAACAGATACCCAAGCAATACCATCCCCGGAAGATGAACTGCGGAATGGCTGAGACCAGAAAATCCTGCAAAACAGAGCGACCAAACCGGCCTTCTCTGCGAACCTGGGAATCCAGGCAGTAGTGTCTGGCGAACGTGTGCAGAGATGCCCACAAGGCAGCTTGGTAGATTTTGGAAACCGGAACACTACGCTGAAGAGCCGGGTTGCCGCTTTTGCCCTGGTGGAATTGGCCGTAAGCCCTTCAGGAGGATCCTTCTTCGCTAAGGCGTAAAAGATTTTTATACAGAGGATAACCCATCGGGATATAGTCTTCTTCTGGACAGCACGGCCTTTCTTTGCACCCACATATCCTATAAAGTGTTGGTCATCCACCCGGAACGTTCTGGTTCAATCGAGGTAGAACTACAACGCACTTTTTGGGTCCAGACGATGGAGACGCTCCTCTTCCTTGGAAGGGTGCGGAGGTGCATAGAAGGTGGGCAGGGTAACCGACTGTCCCAGATGGAAGTGTGTTACCACCTTAGGCAGAAAAGATGCCCTAGTTCGGAGTACCACTTTGTCCGAAAAGACCGTCAGGTAAGGAGGCTGTGAAGACAGTGCCTGAGGTTAACTTACCCTCCTGGCAGAGGTTATTGTCACCAAAAAAGCTGTCTTGATGGAGAGTAACCGCAGAGGGCAGTTATGCAGCGGCTCAAACGGTGCACACATCAGAAAGGTGACAACCAAATTAAGGTCCCACTGTGGCATAATAAAAGGTGAAGGAGGAAACAAGTGGGTTAACCCCTTCAAGAATCTCTGCACCAGAGGAGATCTGAAAAGAGAGGGCTGATCAGGTATCCGAAGAAAAGAAGAAAGGGCTGAAAGGTAGCCCTTCAATGTGCCCAGAGCAGGGACCTGCTGGGCCAAAGAAAGTATAAACAGAAGGACTTCAGATAAGGGTGCAGATAATGGGTCAATAGACCGGTCTGTACAATATTTACAAAATTTGTTCCATCGGCAGGTGTATACCAATTTCGTGGAGGGACGCCTGGCTGCCAAGATAATCTCACAGACTTCGGGAGGGAGGTCAAAAGCTGTCAACTGTCGCCGCACAATCTCCACGCAAGGAGGCAGAGAGTGGACAGGTTTGGGTGGTGAACCCTCCCCTGCTGCTGCAACAGAAGATCCTCCCGAAGGGGCAGCCTGACCAGAGGATCGATGCTCATATCTAGAAGATCGGGATACCAAACTCTCCATGCCCAGTCCGGAGCCACAAGAATAACTTGTGCCCGGTTGCTCCTCATCTTCTGTATAAGCGGTAAGGCGTATAGGAGGCCTGAGCTCCACTCACGGCGAAAAGCGTCACTGAGCGAGAGCTGCCTTGGAAACTCCAACGCGCAAAACTGCTGACATTGCGTGTTCTCGTCGGAGGCAAACAGATCTAACCAAGGCTCTCCCCACTGCTGAAAGAGACCTTGTGCCACCTCCGGATGGAGATGCCATTTGTGATCTGCAAGGCACCTTCGTCTGAGCTCGTCCGCTCTGGCTTTCAGAGAACTGACCAGGTGTTGAACCACCAGGGAAATGCCCTGTTATTTCAGCCAAGTCCAGAGACATCGAGCCTCTTGACAAAGAGTCCACGACCCCACTTCGCCCTGTTTGTTGCAGTACCACATGGCGGTAGTGTTGTCCGTGAACACCTGTACGAGCCTTCCCTTTATTGACGGCAAAAAGGCTTTTAGTGCCAATCGGATCGCCCAAAGCTCCAACAGATTGATATGGAGCTTGGCTTCCGCCGGAGACCAGAGTCCTCTGATCTTCACCTCCCCCAGATGGCCACCCCATCCCAGAAGGGACGCATCTGTCACTACTGTGAGATCTGGGTGGGGAAGGGAGAGGGGTCTGCCCTTGAACCAATCGCGGTCTGTTAGCCACCACTGCAGGTCTCTCGCAGTGCCCTCTGAAATCTGAACCAGGTCGGTGAGAGTTCGTCAATGCTGTGCCCATTGGAACTTCAGGTACCACTGCAGAGCCCACATGTGCCACCATGCATGGGTCACTAGCAGGATGCAGAAGGCCATGAGGCCCAACAGCCTCAGAGTCATTCTCACCGAAATCCAGGATAGAGGCTGAAACATCGGTATCATAGCTTGAATATTCTGGACTTGTCGTTCGGGAGGATAGGCCCAAAATTGCACTGGATCCAGAACCGCTCCAATGAAAAGGAGCGTCTGAGAGATAATCAGGTGCGACTTCGGCACGTTGATAGTGAACCCCAGCGAATGCAGGAGATTCGCCATAGCTTGGAGGTGGGAGACAACTGCTTGGGATGAGCCCGCCTTCAACAACCAGTCATTGAGATAGGGGAAGACTGGAACCCATGATCTCCGCAGATGGGCAGCGACCACCGCCATCCCCTTTGTGAACACCCAAGGGAGCCTGGTGAGGCCAAAGGGGAGCACCGCAAATTGAAAGTGCTCGTGACCGACCAAAAACCACAGGTAGCAACGATGGGCAGACAGGATGGGAATATGAAAATAGGCATCCTGCAAGTCCAGCGCTACAATCCAGTCTCCTGGGTCCAAGGCAGACAGGACCTAAGCAAGGGTGAGCCTCTTGAATTTCTCCCTTCTGAGGAAGTAATTGAGGGCTAGTATATTACGAAGGCCTCAGTCCTTCTTGGGGACCAGACAGTAGCGGGAATAGCAACCACTGCCCACTTCGGGCCCAGGAACCCTCTCTATAGCTCCCTTGGCCAAGAGAGTTTTGACTTACTCGCGGAGCAAAGCAAGGTGTTCCTCCGTCAGCCAATCGCACACTGGAGGCATAGATGGAGGAGCAGTCTCGAAGGGGAGGGAGTAGCCCCTTCGGACTATTTGCAACACCCACCTGTCCGATGTAATGTTTTTCCAGTGGTGGAGATGATGGCGTACTCTGCCACCGACTGGCCGAGAGCGATCCTGAGAGATCGGACTAGGAAGGTTTTGCGGTGGAGGAGGGGATCGTGGCTTGGCTCGACTTCTGGTTTCCTGACCCACGGGCCAGGGTGAACTGCGTCCACGGCCCCGCAGAGGTTGCTGAACTTGCAGGGCCCGCTGGCCAGAATAGGGTTGGCGCAGCTGATAGCCCCTTCCGTAGCCACGAAAGGGGTGAAAAGCGGATGAAGCCCTGGGGGTTGTGGTGAGACCCAAAGACTTGGCCGTAGCCCGCTAGTTTTTGAAGCCCTCATGGGCAACATCCGCCTTGTCTCCGAAGAGACAGGAGTCATCAAAGGGCATGTCCATGTGTTCGGCCTGGACATCCCCTGAAAAACCAGACGTTCTCAACCAGGCGTGGTGACGAACGGCCACCGTCAGAGAAATCGCTCTACCCAGCGAGTCTGTCGTGTCCACGCCACATCTGATGGCGAACTTAGCTGCGTTTCTCCCGTCTGAGATAGCTTGGGAGAGGAGGGCCCAGTCCTCCTCCGAGACTCTGGGCAGCACCTGCGCTACCGTATCCCATATGGAATGGGAGTAACGGCCCAAAAGGCATGCAGTGTTCACCGACCGCAATGCCAGACTGGCGAAAGAAATTTTTTTCTTTCTGAAGTTCTCTAGTCTCTTGGATTCCCTATCTGGGGGGGCGGAAGGGAATGAGCCACGAGAAGTGGAAGCCTGGACCACCAAGCTTTGGGGGGTGGGGTGGGTGGTAAGAAAAAGTGGGTCGCCTGGTGTAGGGCGATGGCGGCGGGCGATCGTCTTATTCACAGGAGCCCCTGTGCTGGGTTTGGGCCAGGTTCCCAGAAGAACATCTGTTAAGGCCTCGCTGAAAGGCAGTAGGGGTTCCGAGCTAGAGACCCCTGGCTGCAGGGCCCCTGTCAAGACATTAGTCATGACCGCCACTGTAGGAAGTTGCAGGTCGAAGACCTCCACAGCCCTATGCATCACCATGGCAAAAGATGCTCCCTCCTCCGTAGCCAGGGTAGGAGGGGAAAGCATGCCAGAGCCTGGGGAGATGTCCAAACCACTGGCATCACCCAGTTCCTCGTACCAGTCCACATCTTGTTGGTGCGGGATTTCTAAGGGATCCTGCTCCCCCCCAATCCTCTTCCTCCATCCCTAACCCTTCAGAATAGGGCAGGGTAAACGGCATGGAGCCGTACGGCTCCATCGGCACCGGTCTCGGCGTCGGAGGACGCCGGACCGGCTCTGTGTCGTCGTGAATGAGGATAAGGCAGGTGCCGCCAGTGGGCGCCAGCGACGCCGAGGACCTCGCTGTGGAGGTGCGACCGCCGTCGGTCCGGACCCGGGAACGGGTCCACTTGGAGGCCGTGGCACCGGGGCCGGAGCCGCTGGCATGGGAACCACGGGGGCCCCTGCGTCCTCTGAGCCTGCAGTGCCCAAAGGCACGCTGGCAGGGTCAGGCCGCCCAAATATGGCGAACATGGCGTCATAAAATTCCTTCAGCTGGGTGGGGGTCGCTCCCAGCCCCGGAAAGGGAGGGAAATGCGGAGCCGACCCAGGCACCCCCTCCGCGGAGCGGGGCCTTGAACGCCGAGGTTCCTCTGTCGCATCGCAAGACGGGCGGGGCGAAGTCGAAGCACGCTTTGACTTCTTGTGCTTCTTGTAGTGCCTCTTACCTGACTTTGACGACTTCGACGAAGAGGACTTCGATTCACCGGAGCGGACCTTCCTCTCGACTGAGACTGACGAGGCCACCTCCGCGGTGCAGGACGCCGAGCCGCAAGAAGCTTTAGGGACACTCCCTCAAAGCCTTCGGCGCCATGGCCCGGCAGTCGGAGCACGACTTGGAGTCGTGGTCGCGCCCAAGGCACCAAAGACAGACTAAATGGGGGTCTGTGACCGACATGGCGCGGTGACAGGTGCCGCACGGCTTGAACCCCGAAGTCTTCTTGCTCGACATGACTCCTAACACACCAACAAAGTCAACAAAAAGTCAAAAAAAGTCTGTCAAAAAAGGACAGTGGGTAGCTCTCTTCAACGGATTGCTGCTGGTTGGCGCGGAAAGAAAAGAACTGACGTCAGCGCGCCGGATTGGCGGTTATATTGACGACACGACGATGACGAATATGACGTCGACGCCGTTACACGGAGTCAACCGACGCCACCTACCGGCGCGCAGGGGTACTGCTAAGAAAAATCTTCCAGATCCAGCCTGACGCCTGGAAGTTCAAAGGTAAGGGATCTGCGGCTAGATGTCTCTAGCAGATACATGGATTACTGCACGATCGGCCATATACGTTAGTGTCGGTGCACTACTTTCTCTTTTGCTTCTTCTTGTTTTGTTAGTTTCATGCTCGTGTTCCGAGCTCTGCTCCGTATCTTCGAGCGCCACCCCGAGTTCCACTTTTCATTCACCCGTTATCCATGTTGCCTTTAGCCCCTCCCTCTCCTCCTCATGCTATCCGTGTTGAAAATTCCCCGCTCCCACCCCCTTCCCGTTGTCCATGTTGACCGCCTCCCTCGTCCCTCCTCCTCTCCTTTCTTGACAAAACTTTTTTTTATTAGAGAAATGTTGGGAGACATGCCAACATCAACGCTGATCTCCTATCTCCACAGTTTGTTAGCAAGCGGACAGCAGCTGCTGGAGGTCTCATGCGCTCCTCCTGATGCAGAGAACACGCAAAGTCAGGGAGCAGAGAGAGCGCATTCACCAGTGAGCACATTCACCAGAGAACGCGCGTTCACTTCACAATAGCTCTGGCAAGAACACAACCTCACGTTGTGGGGGGTGCTTACAGCTGTATGCCTTGAGCTGGAAGTCAACGGTCAGGCCGGCAACAAACAGCAATGGCCGCTATGGCTGCTTTTGTGAAAACTCTCTGGTTCCACATAGTCCAGCACGCTGCGGCGTCTGCATGCAACAACATCGCAGAATGTGTGGTCTGTCTAATGGATCCTGTTGGGTGCAGGGAGTAGGTGCAGAATGTCCTACTCACATGGCAGAAGTCAGGGTCTACACACCACTCTCCCAGTTCATGGCAGCAGCTCTTTTCACTTACCCTAGTCGGAGCAGCACTCTCTTCAGGGTCGGACTGAGACAGAAAATAGGCCCGGGCATCAAAAAATATGCCCCCCTCATTAGCGAATCAGATAGCTAAAAAAGTGGTCCCTGTTTGCAAACTGGGGCAATTTTGAACTTGTAAAGACAGGCTTTCTAGGTGTTTTGCAGGGTATGGTAGACTACATGCATTTATGCTTGCTACAGGAAATGCTTGTGGTAATATCAGATAAATCAACAGTAAAAAATGGTCCACCAGACCATAAAACAGACCCACAACCAGCGAAACAAGCACTTGCAATGCAATCGGCCTCGCATTTCCGAGAGTTAGACCTATTTGGCATTGTAAATTACAATGTATTTTACCCATGTGTTTTGGTTTGGAGTGGAACTATGTGGGTTGAATTGGAATTGTTAGTTGTAGAATTGTGTGGTGTGTAGTGTATTGATGTAGTGGAATTATGTGGCATGGTGAATAGATAAGGGTGAGAGCTGCACAGAATAGATAGAAAGGAAGATAGAGAGGGATAGGTAGTTTGTGCACGAAGTGGTGAAGGAACTCCAGACAGAGTGTGTGACAAAGAGAGAAATAAGGGGAGAGCAGGCCACAGACGCATAAAGAGGGTGCAACTGTGTACGCAGAAGACACCCCAAGAAGAGAAAGAGAGTGTGGGTTTGAGAGACGGAAATTTTAAAAAGGCACGAGAAAGAAACTGTGCTCGAACACCTAAAGTGAACCAATATGAGAGAGGCGGGAAGAGTGCGTGAGAGAGCAAGAGAGCGTTGTGAGAGAGATTACAAGAGAGGGATGAGTGGGAGGGACACCTTGCGGGGAAGCGAGAGGTGGACCAGTGCACAGCACGAAGAGGTACAGGAAGGCCACATGTGTGAGCAGGCAGTATAAAGAGGAGACAAGGAGTGGGAGAGAGGGATGAGAGGGGGCAGTGGAATTGCGAGTGGAACACCATTTGCAAAGGTTGACTGGTCACCTTTCTGTTGCTTACTGCTAAATTTGGGTGTTAAACTGGTACTAATGAGGTGCAAACAATTCCCAGACAGTCATGACAAGTGTATAAATGTCAAAATAATGAAGTAATACAACCAAAAAATGTGCCTCATTATTCCTGCACAATTTACTCAACCCTGCCGCATAATTTGGCCAACCCTGCTGCATCATTTTATTGGCCCAGCTATTATTATTATAATTAGATGTTGCTAACACCAACCCCCTCCTCATCACATTCTGTTTTTCTTCGTGTGCTTTTTAACCAGACTCGACATGCACCATACTTTTCTGTATAATGTACCACTATTTTGAGATGGTCCTGCTTACATTTTGTTATTCCAGAAGCACGACTGAGCTCATGAAACACAAGATTTCACCAGATGTGGGTATCTGTGTTTAGTGTAGGGATAAAATACAGAAGAGATTATAAAGTATCGCCCGCTTTTCCCCTGTCAATTTCTATGGGGGTAGAGTGTGTTAAAATCAATACCTTTGTACAAGCCAGCTGTGGGGGGACTTGGCTCCCCCGAACTTACTCCCTCACTCCCCTCTTACCTATGTAACCTGTTGGCTCCTGAAGTGATTCTATTCCCATTTCTAGCTCAGAATGTGAGGGAATGGAGGAGTCACTGATCAGCTTCAGACTGGCATGCTGCCTCCTCTGAGAAGAGTAATTTGGGCTGGGGCCAGAGGATGCTCATGAAAGAGGCGTAGCTTGTGGTGCAATACATCAGCTGAGCTACCATCTGTCAGGTGTGAGGGTCAAACCATTGGAAGATAAATGCCTACGAGTAAAAGATGGATCTTTGGCAGATCCAGAGGCCATGAGCTCGGAAACAGGACCCAAGGAATGCAAAGAGATGCTCCTAATAGCTGCAGCCAGGGCTACTGACCAGCTCTTTGGAAAGGGGCGAGGAGCTGCGAGCATGAGGACCAGGCAGGCACAGAAGACTACTACAGAATGAAATTGGGAATGAGCTCTTGGTGATGTCAGTGCTGACATTTCACCTCTGGGTAAGCATCCATTTATTTTATTTATAGAGTTTGTATAGCGCGAAAATGACCCTAGAGGGTATCAGAGCGCTTTACATGAGAGGAAGGCAGGGTATAGTTGTGAGAACAAAAACCCATCACATATATGAGCGGAGAATAGTAAGTTTGACATCTATAGAGGATCATCAATGTAGTCATACACCGAACCAGAGCAGTAGGCAGGTAAATAGTCAATAAGATATAAGATGTTATCAATAGAAAATAAGGCAGAAACATGTTCATCAGAAGAGTTTTCACTTCTTTTTTGAAGGAGGAGGTAGATGAGATTCAAAGTAACACAAGAAGGGAGTGAAGAGGTAATGCTCAAAAGAGCAGAAGAGGTGGATACGTCCTCCTCAAGTTATATTGTTAAAAAACAAAGGGATCCACCCTTATCGGAAAGTATAGAAGTGTTCCTCCAGACTACGTGTGTCTCCTACAATGGTGGAAAGCACACAGCTTTGTTTAAATACCCCTCACCCACCAAAAGGACCCTTGGTGGCATGCTTCATATCGGGGTCTTCCCGCCCCGCTGCGGGACGGGGCGTGCTACGACCTACGACTACGTGGGAGCACTGGTTATGAAAAACAATACTGTGTGTGGTGTAGGAGTGTGAGTGGAAGGGTCAGAAGTGAGTGAATGGTGAATGGTGAAAAATTAAAAAATACCTGGCTCAGTGGAAAAAATCAATTTTAATGTTCCTTTGAGCTGGTATCGTTAAAAGTGGGGAATGAGATGGAGATACTATGCTTTAATGAGCAGTGTCTCCTGTGTCGACATGTTTCGAAGCCCTCCCCTGGCTTCTCCTCAGGAACTAGAAGAGATCCCTTCTACACTCAAATCAAAACAACTGTGTATTTACATGTAATCCTAACTAAGTGGTGCACATAAATTTAACATGCACAGTATACTATACCCCAGTAGGTATATTGCTGAATGGGTTTCTTATATCGCCCAGATAATGCCCCATGAGCCTTCAAAACGGGAGGGAAGGGGTACCTATAGTCACACAAATATCAAGGTTACCTCCTCACCAGGACACTGCCTCGCCACGGCTCCATGGAACCAACGGACAGGCGGGAAGACCCCGATGATGAAGCATTCCACCAAGGGTCCTCTTGGTGGGTGAGGGGTATTTAAACAAAGCTGTGTGCTTTCCACCTTTGTAGGAGACAGATGTAGTCTGGAGGAACACTTCTATACTTTCCGATAAGGGTGGATCCCTTTGTTTTTTGACAGTAGATGAGATTCGGCAAACATCCTGCAGCAGAGAGTTCCATATCTTCAGGGCGATACCCGAGAAGGCTCTGTAGCACGTTTTCTTTTTGTGGCAAATCTATGATTTCAGTAGCAGGGAGCTCGCTCTTCGTGAAGATCTTCACCCCCTTCCCCCCCCCGCCCCCCCGATAATTCTAGCTTTTGTGCCAAATAACTGTGGGTCTTGAAATGTAGGACTTTATGAGTCATGCAAGCAATCTTTAGTTGTATTCTTGCCTCATAAGGGAGCCAGTTCAGTGCTTTTAGGGCCATGATAGTCCCGCAGCTCTGCATTCTTCCCAGACGTGCACTCGGGCTGCAGATCTGTGCAGATGGGAGTGATAGTTAGAAATCGCTGTGCACTCAAACGTATGTCCCAATAGGCAAGGGTACTGCCCAACAGACCACAATAGACGGGAAACAGAACTCGTACAACACAGCTCTGTGTAGTTATCACCAAGATCACAACAGTACCAACCATGGTGACAATCACAACATCCAAGAGAACACATTAGACGACATAATGTGCACACATCCGGAGGCACCATATAACTGCATCTCACTGGGCTCACAGCATCACTCCACTCTTCTTTAACAATACAGCTCCCTGAAGAGAACAAAAGCACAATAGTCCAACATCCCACAGCTGGACTGGTTTAAAGGGAGGCTGTCCACATCCAGAGCCACTTTAAGACACAGACAAAGTAGGCAATTGCCCAGGGCCCCCACCTTCCAAGGGGCCCCCTGGGAAAGTGAATGTTCCCTCTTTTTCACCTTTTTCTTATTTTAACTTCTCTCTTTCTTTTCAGGCTGTTCCTACCTCTGAATCTGTCTTTCACTACCTGGTGACCTGAATAAGACATATACTCACCGTTTTGTGTGACCCTTTTACTGCACTTTCAGCATACGGTTAAGCGTTGTTTGGCATCATGTGGGCTTGTCTTAGCAGAAAACGGGTAATAGAGTTCAAAGTTGTTGTGCACAGGAGCCCCTAGAATATCCCTTTCTAGGGCCCCAAAAAATCCTTAGGAGGTCACTGACCACACTCACATTTACTCCATGTAGGCTTTAAGCCGGGCAGGGCACATTCTAATCCTTGTGCTAACAGATCTGCGCATGCGCAGACCACACCAAACCACCCTCCACCCAAATGTATGCAGAAATATTAACAGACCTCAGACTACAGGTGATGTGATCAACTTTAAACAGAAAAAAGATCCCGGTCTGTGACAGAATCATCGGCATGTGGGTATGGGTCAGCGCTGCGTGGGCACGCAAAAGGCCTTACAGCGCTATACAAGTCATGCTATCATAACATCCTATAACGTGTAAACCGCACGTGAGGTATGTGCATATGTGAGTGGTGGGTCCTGAATGGATCAGCCTGAGTGACTTATTTCTGACACAGCCTGTCTGTGTGCTGGACCGCCACTTTAAGTATTCTGCACGTTTCACTAGACTGGCCCCTGGACTTCTTTCGCAGCCACTTAGCCAAATTCCTGAAAGGGCTTGGCTCTGGAAGGAAGGGGCTGGGGGTGCGGGTGGGGGGGGAGGGGGCACACAGGCCTCTTTCGCCCCCACCCTCGCCCTCTCCGCAGAGCTAGGTCAGCTCAGGTTTGTTACAAGATTAGAAACATGGGGTGAGGCAGGTGACACGAGTTAAGGGACGTGTAAGCAGCAGTTGGGGCGTGGGAGGGGTGGGTGCAGGGGGGCTGCTGGGGCTCGGCTGAGCGATCTACTGTCTAAAGTAGACCACGGCTTCTATCCAACTTTTGTGCTTGGCCAAGCCAGGCGGAGCCAGTGGGGCTGGAGCAGAGTCGGTCACTTGGGCTCTTGGTAATAGCTGTCGATTCGATCAAAATACTCTAGTGCGCATAACCCGCAGCCTAGGGTTGAAATCCTCACAGCACCTACTCAGACCCTTCTTTCAGCAAGATAAAAGGAGTACCACTCGGCAGCTAAAAGTAGCCTCAGTCTTTTACATTGCTACAAAACAGCCCTATGTGCTGTAGGAAGCGCAATTTTAACATAATATTAAAATCAGATTACAGACTTTTTCTTATTGAAGAAGAACCAGCGCTGGTTCCTTGTGGCCCTGATATGCAGTCTTAAAATCTCTCCCTCACCCCCCCCCCTACTCCCCACAGCTGCTGCATGCACCCCCTCTCGTGCCCTGCCTACTGCTGTTCCTGCCCCAAGCAGGCTCGTAAAGTACCCCCTGCATGCCACTGGATCCCCTAAGGGCAGTTTCTTTCTGCACAGCAGAGACTCGTGGCTTTGCTTCACAACATTAGTCTGGGCCTACAGATCTCAGAATTCAAAGAGGTTTTGGATGAAAGGCCAAGACGGGCTCAAGGTGACACCCAGGACATTGGGCCAGATGGAGGCTAAGTTTCTACCTTCTTTACAGCGCCTCGACGCAGACTTTCCAAGCCCCTGCTGGTTGCACCAAAGGCTACCCTCAAACCTGCCGCTCTCCTGCAAAACCCATGACGGCAAATTCAGACATCAACTCCAAGAGCGCGCAAGAGGGCCCAACCTGCTGCACAGCTGTCACTGGCTGACACGTCACCAGGAGGTCAGGTCACCAATCTCAGTGTTTCAGCCAACAGCACAAAGCATGGTGGTACTTGTAGGCCCATCCGTATAATGGTAAAATTGAAAAAAGTCCCAGCATGCTTGTGCCTTTACTACATGGTCTGCCCTCACTCCAATGGGTCACTCAGCAGATCTGGTGTCTCTGGGTGAAAGTCCAGCGAAATGAGGAATATTCAGAAAATCGCAGTAGGAATTACTGACTTCCCAGTAATTCTTCATTTCTCAGCGAAAGCTGAGGGTCCTACATTTGCAATCTAGAAAGAGCACCTCTCCTGGAGGGGCCAATGCCCTTAGCATCGGTAGTTACTAGGGCACTCTGGAAAAGGTTCTTCCTGTTGAACAAGTTACTTACCTTCAGTAACACCTTATGTGGTAAAGACAATATCTAGCCGTAAATTCCTTACCTTTGAATTTACCCAGGTGTCAGACTGGATATGGAAGATTTTTCGTGAGCAGGACCCCTCCGCGCCGGTACACGGCGTGCATAGGCTCCAAACGGCAGCGGTGGAAGTGACGTCCGCATCACATATAGAGGCGCCACCAAGGTACGCTGACGTCAGTTACTTTTCAAGATTTTCCACACCAGGAGTGCGGATCCATGAAGTGCAATGACACTGTTGTGTCCAAACTAGGGCACTAAAAGGGATCATCCCTGACCCCAGAAATCTGTCCGCAGAGTGGGGAGGATGGGTGTGTCAGTAAGGAATCTGCCGCTAGATATTGTCTACCAGATAAGGCGTTATTGAAGGTAAGTAACTTGTTCATCCGATAGAGAATTCTAGCTGCAGATTCCTTACCTTTGAATGGATACCCAAGCAATACCATATCCAGTGGTGGGTCTGTGGACAAATTTAAAATAGTAAGTCCTGTAGGACCGAACGGGCGAAATGCCCATCCCTGCAGGCCTGACTGTTCAGGCAGTAATGCTTGGTAAACATGTGCAGGGAAGCGCACGTTGCTGCCTGGCAGATGTCCAGGACTGGGAATGCGCGTGCTAATGCAGTGGTCACAGCTTTAGCTCTGCTGGAATGAGCCCTTAGGCCCTCAAGGCTACTTCTTTGCCAGTGCGTAGCAGGTCTTGATGCAGAGAACGACCCATCAATAGATAATTCATTTCTGCACTGCTCGACCTTTCTTTGCTCCAACATACCCCGTGAACAGTTGTTCTTCCACCCGGAACTCTCGTGTGCTGTCTAGGTAGAACAACAATGCTCTTGTTGGGTCCAGACGGTGGAGTCGCTCCTCTTCCTTAGAGAGATGTGGAGAAGCATAGAAGGTGGGCAAGGTGACAGACTGGCCAACATGAAATGGTGTTACCACTTTCGGCAGGAAAGCACCAATTTTTCCAGATAATCTGATAAGAATGGAGGCTTAGAAGATAAGGCTGCAGCTCGGTGAGCCTCCGGGCAGATTTAATTGCCATGAGGAAGGCTGTTTTAATCATTAGCAGCCGGAGGGGACAATAGTGAAGAGGCTTGAAAATAGCACACATCAAGAATGTGAGGACAAAATTAAGGTCCCACTGAGGCATAATAAAAGGAGAAAGGGGAAACATATGTACAAGGTCTTTCAAAAATCTTACAATAAGGGACTTAAATAAAGAGGGTTGGTGAGGCAGCCGCAAGGAGGCAGACAGAGCAAAAAGATAACCCTTCAGAGTGCCCAAAGGAGAGCCCTGCTGGGCAAGGGTAAGAATAAAAAGCAAAATATCAGAAAGGGAGGCAGAAAGTGGGCCAATAGACGTTTCTGTACAATATGATACAAATCGCTTCCTCACACTAGTCCATATCCTGATCATAATGTTGGTAATCTAAAGGGTCCAGCAACCCCTCCCATTCCTCCCTGAGGCCTAGCCATTCGGAATAGGGTTCTGGCTCTGACCTAGGACATGGCGGTCCTGTCGGCTCCGGAATCGGCGTCGGTTGACGTGGCTCTGTGTCAGATTCGGAGATTACAACTGGGCCGGCACCGGCGGTGGGCACATCAGCATCAGAGCCAGCGCTGAGGAAGGCCAGAGTGGCACGACCGGTCCGGATCCATGACCCGATCCATGGGGGCCCATCGGAGCCGGGGCTGGAGCCGCCGGAGCAGAACCGGATGGGGATCCCTCCAACCCCATGGGGCCCGAAGTTACACCGGAGGAGTCAAGCTGCTAAAAAATGAGACGCATAAACTGATAAATCTCCTTAATTTGAGTGGGGGTCGCTCTGGCTCCTGGAAAACTGGGGAGGCGCAGCGTCGGCCCAGGCGCAGGTTCCGAGGAACCAGGCCTTGAACGCTGATTTTCCTTCGTTGTGTCGCCCGACGGACAAGGAGAAGTCAAAGCACTCTCTGACTTCTTGTGTTTTTGTTCCTCTTACCTGAATGCCCCGACGATTAAAAGTGGGACGAAGAGGACTTTGGACTCCTAGAATGGTCCTGTGACCTTCCTCTTGAGCGGGACCGTGACATCCAATCGGCGTCACATGCCGGACCGCTAGCAGCTTCAGGGACAGGGCCGGACTGGCCGTAGCGGGCACCGGGCGATTCCCCGGTGGGCCGCCAGGGTGGTGGCCGGTTTTAGGCCCCTGGGGGGCCGTTTTTGTTACCGGGGCCCGCAATATCGCCCCCTGTAACAAAATCGGCCGAAACCAGCCCTAACAAACACCTCGCCCGCACCCCCTCCTCCCCCCCAGGGGGGCCGGCCGAGCAGTTTGCCAGGGCCAGTTTCGGTTCCCAGTCCGGCTCTGTTCAGGGACCGCTCCCTCAAAGCCTTCCGTGCCATGGCCCAGCAGTCAGAGAGAAACTTGGAGTCGTGGTCGCGTTCAGACACCACAAACATACGAGGTGCGGGTCTGTCACTGACCTGGCACAGTGGCAGGCGCCACAGGGTTTGAAACCTGTCTTCCTCGACACACCAGGAGGAAGAAATCTCAAAAAAGGTCAACAAAATGCTGCAAAATTCCTGTCAGAAACTGACAGAAGGGTAGCTCTTCTCTCGGATCAGCGCTGGCGCCTATATAGGTGATGAGAAGGTCACTTCTGGTGCGGACAACGCCAATGCATGGAGCCGTTCGGCGCAGCCAACCGGCACACAGGGGTACTGCACTCTAAAAATCTTCTGGATCCAGTCTGATGCATGGGGAAATTCAAAGGTAAGGAATTTGCGTTTAGAAGTCTCTATCAGATGCTGGTTTATTAACACCTCGTACTGGTTGAAGGTTATTGTCATAAGGTGCAGCCAGGACCCAGCTGTGCTAATAGGGCCACCATTTAGGGTTGCCCGTGTAACAAGATGGCAGACTCCATTGGCTTATATCAAAGCAGACCTCCTGATGATGGGTCTTGGCACCTGTGAGCCTCACGCCACCCTTGAAGGCTTGTTACAGTCACTAACTTTGCCCCAAACTTCATGCGTAAATAGGTGGACGACAACTATGTAGCACACTTTCGTGTAATACACCTCAAGGCACTGAAGAGGCTGAGGTACCAGTATTTGTCCTGGAATGAATCCCCTCACGCCTGATCAAATGCCAGGACGTGTATTCAACTAGGTTCCCTTTTGCTTCCCATCCCAAGGCCTATCTCAGCTTCCTCTAGGCACACTGCCCCTACAGGGCCAGCCGATGCAGGCAGTGTTCTTATGCTCCTTCCAGACACACCCGTGACTTGGCAAAGCAACAGGCAGTCTCCATTACACACAGCCTGACTCAGAGGGGATGACCTTACATCGCACTCTGAAGATCGTCCAACTCTTGGTCCCGCACCAACATTCACTCTCAAGTCGAGTCCATAGCTGACAAGTGACCCTGTGTCCTTCCTCGATTTCTACATCCAGCCCTGACCTTTTACCAAATAACACTTAAGAAGCAACAGGGCACAGAGGAGCCTGGGAGGACAGCATAGGGTGTTACAACCAATAAGAAAGTTGGGGTAGGGGTTTATTTAGAAGTAGGAATTAGTCTCTTGGTACTCGAAAGAGAGTGCAGGGTTTATCCTTCAATTCAGAGAGGAAAGTCTACAAAAAAACTTTCTGCAAGCTCCTAGCCTAACCATAGGTAGATAGCTAAATAGGCTTGGTCAGTGCTGCAGATCTTGACGTTTGCAACCACCTTAAATACCAAAAACATGCATTCTGACCAGGCTCCAGTCCGACATACTCTGCTAAAATAGTATTACTTTATTTATTTATTGTAGTGATTTTCAGAGTGCTGACTGTAGCCTTATTGTTACTTCAGAGTGCTAAAAAGAACCACATACAGTGCAATGGCTTAGAGAGTCTAGTCAGTGGTGAGGAGTCTCCAAAAATGTAATTCTTCATTGCAGCCCCCATGGCCGGGTGCCTGACAATTGTTACTGACCAGCCCTTTTGTCACTTAGCTCTGCTCATTGGAACTCCCTGGCTAGTACCAACAGAAGGTGATGGAATGGCTTGAAGATAATAAGCCGAACTAGCTGGCGCCGGCTGTAATTGAAAGGGAAGTGCTCCTCAGGCACTAGGCTGTACTCAGGCTTGTTGATTCATTACCTGCAAAGGATGCTGGGAGGATTATCGTGGCCCTGTGCACACTCCCCAAACAGGAGTGACATCACACTCCAGTAAAAGTAGTTGGTTAGAGCGTGGTACCTTTTCAAGAATTGTATTAGAATCACTAACCAATTGCATTCTGTTCCCTCTTTAAATTTCCATGCTTGGGCACTGGCACTTCAGAACCTGCTTGAAGCAAAAAGACAACTCCATGCTTCCTGCAAGAGTGTTTTCATACTGCAAGACAGAGGGACATTGAAAGTATTCTTCCATCTCTGACTTGGTTGGTTGCATCTCTCACTTGACTCCAGGACTGAGGAAGCCAATCCCCAGAAGGGTTTCTCTTGGACCTCAGTCTACCAGCAAACCTGCCCGCTATTGAACTGGCTTTTTGAAGTCTGGATTCTAAGGAGCTAAGAAGACCTTGGACCTAGATGGAGCTGCACATCAGAGGTAACCTCCACTGAAAAAAATGGTTTTAGTAGAACCAGCTGTAGGAAAGTGCCCCTTTTTGTATGGTTACCTCTTACTTTTTGCCTAACATCTGATGCAACCTGACTTGATGTGCCCTGGGTCCCTGCCAATCAGGCTCCCAGGGCCTGTGTTCTTTCCCAAAACTGTACCTCTGTACCCACAATTGGCACATCTCTGGCCACAAGAAAGTCCCTTGTAAAAGGTACCATGGGTACCAAGGGCACTGTGACTAGGGAAGGCCTCTAAGGGCTGCAGCACCTATTGTGCCACCCTTAGAGGCCCTGCACCTTAAAACTCACACACTGCCATTGCAGGCTGCATGATTTGGTGCAGAGAAAAGTGAAGGGTCGACATGGCACAAATCCCTGTGTGCCATGCCTGCCACCCACTGCCTGAGGCCTAGGTAAGCCACCCCTCTAGCAGGGTGCACTAGCCTCATGTGAGGCTATAGTGGCATGAGCCCTGTACCCCTACTGTGTCTAAGTCCACTCTTAGACATTGTAAGTGTAGTAAAGCCATAAAGAGTATATTGTCTGGGAGTTGGTCATTACGAACTCCACAGCTCCAGAATGGCTTCACTAAAACCTGGGAAGTTTGGTAGCAAACTTCTCAGAACATTAAACCCACACTGATGCCAGTGTGGGATTTAATATAAAATGCACTCAGAGGGCATCTTAGAGATGCCCCCTGAAAAACGACCAGCCCTGGTGGAGTTCCTGAATGGCTACCCGGCATTTGTCACCACCAGACAGGTTTCTGGACCCCTGGGTAGGAAGCCTCCACTCTCTGGGTCCAGAAACAAAATCCCATCCTGGGCAGAGGTGTCATGCCTCCTCCCCCAGAATGGGCTGGGTCCACGAAGGGGAAGCTTCAAAGACCTGCCGCCTTTGTGAGCTGTCCCTGCCTTTTGCTGCCCCCAACAACTGGCTCCCACCGGTTCTGCCCCCCAATCTAGGTGGGAGAATCGGCAGGAAAACCAAGCTAGGAGAAGAGGTGTGCCCACCTATGCCAACCCCACCCCTCAGGTGGGGGAGGCGAGGTAAAGCACACATCTCAGTCCCCTCCATCTTGAAGATGAGGGCACCCAACCCCTCCCACTGGAGGGTGGCATGCTAGGGGGTGTACCCACCCCAAGAAACAGACCCATTGGTTTCGACCAGCACACCCCTTTAAACGCCCCTAAATCTAGTATTTAGGGGCAACCCTGAACCTTGCCTCCTCAGATTAAAGGAAGAAAGAAGAAGGACCTATGGGCCGTGCTGACCCAGGAACAAGAGAACACCTACTGCTTTGTCCCCAGCCCTACCGGCCTGTCCTGACTACGACCTGCCTACAGTGAAGAAACTGGCGTGTCCAGCAGCCAGCAGCCTCCCAGAGCCTGGAGGACATGCCCCGCACTCACCTTACAGACTCTGTCTCCCGTGAGCACCGGATTTGCTCAACAAAGACTCCAAGACCAGAATCCGGATTCCGGCGACTCCGAGATTCTGCACCACTCTGCACCCAACGCCCACGGTCCGAGTGGCCCAACACCATGAGGAGGTTTCCCCAGCGATCCTGATTTGGGATCTGGTGATCCTCAACCTCCCTCAAACTCCAAGACGATGCCTGCAGCCTCAGTCTGAAGGATTCCCCCAACTGTGACCGGAGTTGGTAAGAAAACCCGATGCCAGAAGACAACCCTGCACCCAACTCCCCACGGCATTGGGTGGCCCAACCGACGGTGTCCAGGCATCCCCCAAGAACCCAAATTACCTCTCCAGCCAGTGGTCGTCTTCAGGAAGCCTCCCTGCCCGAGCCTGCAGCACATTTGCCGAACTGAAAGTCTCCATTGAGAATGTAGATTCTCCAAGTTTGGTGTAGAGAGAATCTGGATTTCATTAAGAACACGGAGGCTAGCATTATGCATCAACTTTTATTGCCAAGCTCCTTGCAGCACTTCAAAGTATTACATCACAAAACATAAAAATTCCAGAACAAAGAATGTCCATAACATATATAAACTCTGTCACAGCAGCCATCTTCCTCTTTTAAGCTGCTCTGGACCCATAACACGTAAAACTGCCTTTTTCCAAGAGATCAACCAACTCCTCTCGCCAGATTCTACTGGTTATCTGAAACAACAATAAAAAAACTTATCTCTCTTGATCTTAAACCTCTACTATTAAATCAATACTACACCAAATCCTCTTAAAACCACTCCCCCTCCAAACACTTACCTGGGAGGGTGGGAGGGATAATGTTAGCCTCCGTGTCCTTAATGAAATCCAGATTCTCTCCACACCAAACTTGGAGAATCTACATTTCATGACAGGACCGGAGGCTAGAATTATGCATGTTCAAAGCTGTGCTACAACCACAGATGAAACATGACCTAACGGTTTCAAGTAAAACCGTGCAAAAACATCAGCATTAGACCAATCTGCTGCATGCAAGATCTCTTCCAAACGTCCACCTGACATGAATGCCTTACTCGCCATAGCACCCCTTACCGAGTGTGCCCCAAAATCTTTCATATCCACACCTGCTTCCAGCATACAACCTCTCACCCATCTTGCAATAGTCGCTGAAGTAACCGGTCTAAATGGTTTCACATACGAAATCAATAACTGATCGTCACCATGCCTTCTGAACTCACTCAACCTGCTTTCATACTCCTTTAAACATTTTGCAACACACAACTTAGGATGATCCTCAAATTTAGGATAAAAAATAGATGAAGACATGCATTTTGTTCTTCTATAAATCTTAAATAACACCCCATCTGGATTATAACATCTCTTACAAACATCCAAGGCTCGAACATCCGAAACTCTCCTAAAAGAAATAAGACACAACAAAGTTGCCAACTTACCTGACAACTGTTTTAGGCTCAAAAAACTATTCATAGGCCACCCTTCAAACAATTGAAGTAACTTATTTACATCCCACAAACAATTGTATCTAGGTCTCGGTGGTCTCCGCAATCTTATTCCCTTCATGACTCTACAGACTAACGGTTCTCTACCTACAGAGCAACCTCTCACTAAACTATGACCTGCAGCAACTGCTGACCTATAACAATTAATAGTTCTATAACTTAAACCCCTCTCATATAAACTTGATAAATAATTTGACAGTTCTATGGCAGATGCCTCCACGGGATCCAAACCCCGTTCCATGCACCAACAAACCCACTTCTTCCATTCTCCAACATACCTCTTCCTGGTTCCTGGAGCCCATGATTCACTGAGCAACTCTTGAGCCTGCTCCGAAAGGCCTCCGAACTGCATGCCTCTCCTGAAATCCTCCAAACAAGAAGGCTCAACGCCCCTTCCAAGACCAAAGGATGAAAACCCTCTTCTGCCCCTAAAAGAACATCCTCTGTTTCCGGAATCAAAAGGGGCTCTTCTATTGCCATTTCCAACAAGCCTGGCATCCAGGCCTGCCCTGCCCAAAAGGGTGTCACAATAACTAACTGACATCTCTGTCTCCTCACCATCAACAAAACTCTCTGAATCATCGCAAATGGGGGAAAAGCATATCCCCTAACCTTGCTCCAATCCTGCTGCAACGCATCCACTTCTTCTGCTAACAGATCCGGTCTCCAACTGTAATACCTTTCCAGTTGATACGTCAGCCTTGACGCAAACAAGTCCACTTCCAACGGACCCCATACATGACATATTCTCCTGAAATAGATTACATTCAGCTTCCAATCACTGTAATCTCTGAGATATCTTGAGTTCCAATCTGCCACAACATTCTCCAGAACTGGAAAATACTCCGCCTTCAACCTATTTTCTGTTCCAAACAAAAATTCCAAATCCTTTTACTAACTGAGTCAGATTCTTTTATCTGCTTCCACCCAACTTGTTTATATAACGGACTGCCGAAACATTGTCCATCTTCAACAACACATTGACATTTTTCAACTTCTTCCCAAAACTCCTCAAAGCATAAAGTCCTGCTCTCATCTCTAATCCATTTATATGATCTGACTTCTCTTTCAAAGTCCACTTTCCTCCTGTCTCCTGATCCTCTAAACATGCTCCCCAACCAAATAGACTCTCGTCTGTTTCCAAAACAAAATCTGGACAAATTCCAAAAATCGCCCTTCCAGATTCTCTAACCACCAAAGCAACTCCTCCCGTGCTTCTGTTGTTAAAACTACATGATCTCCATACCACAAACCTTTCCTTAGAGACTCTGCTTTCAACCTCTGCAAAGCCCTGTAATGAAGCGGGCCTTGAAAAACCGCCTGAATGGAAGAAGAGAATAAACCAATCACTCTTGCTAAACTCCTTAGAGCCACTTTTTCCTTTCTCAACACTCCCTTCACCTCTGACTTTATCTTTACTACCTTCTTCTCTGGCAGACTTAATGTCCTTTTCACTGTGTCTACCACAAAGCCCAAGAACTCCAAACACTGACTCGGCTCTAAAACTGATTTCTCCTTGTTCACTATGAAACCCAAGTCCTCCAAAAGATTCATAGTTAGAAATAACTGTTTCCTCAAATCCACCTGACTCTGAGACATTATCAAAAAATCGTCTAAGTACATAATCAAGCGTACACCTCTTTCTCTCAAAAACCTTGCTACAGGTCTCAACACTTTTGTAAAGCACCATGGTGCCGACGCCAGACCAAATGGGAGAGAACAAAACTGAAAAAGATCCCCCATCCACCTGAATTGCAGATACTTGCGACTCATCTCCGCAACTGGAATAGTGAAATACGCATCCTTCAAATCCAATTTCACCAACCAGTCGTTCTCTTGAAGAATATCCCTTAACAGATGGATTCCCTCCATCTTGAAATGTCTGTACACAACATACTGATTTAATCCTCTTAAATTTATCACAGGTCTCCAACCCTTTTCTTTCTTTTTCACCAAGAAAACAGTACTCACGAAACCGCGTTCCTCCTCCGACACCCTTTGAATTGCTCCTTTTAGCAACATCTCCTTCACCTCTTCTGCAACTATATCTTGTAGATCTCTCTGAAAAACAAGCTGCTTTGGCTACTCCAACTGAATTGGCTCTTCTTCGAATTCAATTACATATACTTTTACAGTCTGAATAACCCAACTGTCTTTGGTAATTAATTCCCAATTCCTCAAAAACCATTGTAGCCTTCCCCCTACCTCGCAGGGGATAAAACCAGAAATGATCTTCGTACTTACCCTGTGTTCCTTGAGTGAACTGTGCACGCCCTCTTCCTTGACGCACTCTGCCAGTTCTTCCTCGCTGAGGATAGAATCCAGTCGCTGACTGAAAACCTCTGAACGCAGCATGTCCTTGCGACTGGTACTGAGCCCTGCTGAAGGACCGGCCAGGGAAACGGGCTCTTGCCCCAGCCCTGTCAAAAACTCCTCTTCCAAATACCCTTCTTAATGAAGATTGTGCCTTATCTAAACTGGTGAAGGTTGAAACATATTTTCCAACCCCTTTCACCAATCCTTCTCCGAAAAGATAGCCCCTCGTATCTTCTGATGGTTCCTTTTTAGCAAAGTCCCCCAACTTAGGGCTTATTCTCATTAGAACTGCTTTCCTTCTCTCAGCTGATAATGCAGAGTTCGCATTACCTAAAAAACATATCGCTCTTTGAGCCCAACCCCTCAAAAGCTCGTTATCGATTTGAACACTCTTCATCTTAGATTCCTCAGCCATGTCCAAAATACGTGCCAAAGGCCCCAAGACATCTAACAATCGGTCCTGGCATTGCTTTAGTGCTCTTTCTAATCCCTTCCTGGGATCACGCCCCATCTTAAAAAGGTAACTTATCAAATCCGGGTCTAAATCCGGAGTCATGCAAGCTTTCCCGTCCACAACCGGACGTGAACACTCTGCCCTCATTACAGCTCTTTCTTCCTTTTCAAGAGGCCTCCTTAGCCATAGTTTTAAAAAACTCACAACATGAGGTAAGGGCCACCAGTCTGTGCTTCTTGGATGACGAATCATCTCCGGGCTAAACATATCCTCACCCTGAGGATCTTTAACAATTCCTTTCTCCTTCCTTTCTTTCTCCACTTTGTCCATATCTAAATCCCAATTGTTATCTAAATAATTATCCAGTACAAACTCATCCGTTTCCTCTTCATACTCCTGATTTAGGAGATCCTCATCGTGCTTATCTCCATCATTTGCGCAGCGTAGGACACCCTCTTTTGTGCCGCTTCGGACACCCTCCTCATTTGTGGCGCTAGGCTCACCTTGATTTTTCTTTAAAAATCTTACTCCTACCTCAATATTCTTTTCCTTTCTTGCCCTTTTTCCATAACTTCTCACATCACCTCCCTCCCCTTCCTCCATAGACCAATATTCCTCCTCCGAGCAATCCACTGCTCTTCTTTTCTTTTTTAGCACACTTTCTAAAACCTCTCATAGAAGTTTTCATCTCCTCCTGCACAACCTTCCTTATATTAGCATCCGCAGACTGCGAAGTTTGTGCACTCTCTCCGTTCTCCATCATAAATTCTTACCTAATTACTTAAACTAAAACTATTTCTTAATTATATATATATATATATTTTTTTTTTTAGTTCTACCTAACAACTCTAATGTAACCACCTACCAACAAATAACACTAAACTGCCACTTCACTCCTAAACTCCGTATCTCTTTTTCTTTTTAATATTTGTTAAAATGCGCTCCGACTCAGCTGACTAACCAAAATCAGCTGTTTGACAAATACCGGCAGCGCTTAACTGTTATTTTGCTGCGCAATCAACAACTAAAATGGCCTCCATGCGTCCCCACACTACGTTGCATGATGACACAACTACGGTGGCTGAGGCATTCCTTTTCCCTTGGGTAAGCTGCCCTCGCGCTGTGCTGGAAAGTGCAAAAACAACAATTGATGGACAGAATGCAGAACAATGTCATACATTCACCCCAGTACAAAGATCTGGGCCTAAATCCATCGTTTTTTGCTCACCATGCCATTCCAGTTTGGACCCAGCCATATGCAAATCAGTCTTGACCCTGCGCCCAATGGGAACAGTCCAGCCCGAACTACCAGGCCAGGTCCTCCCTGGACTGGAAACAAGCATCCTAGGACCGGTTTCGGGCTTTCAGCCCTCATCAGCCAGGATAGCTTGACTCCAGTGGCATGGAGAGCACGGGACCCACGTCTGGGCATACCCGTCCCACTCGGGTGACAAATGCAAAAACAACAATTGATGGACAGAATGCAGAACAATGTCATACATTCACCCCAGTACAAAGATCTGGGCCTAAATCCATCGTTTTTTGCTCACCATGCCATTCCAGTTTGGACCCAGCCATATGCAAATCAGTCTTGACCCTGCGCCCAATGGGAACAGTCCAGCCCGAACTACCAGGCCAGGTCCTCCCTGGACTGGAAACAAGCATCCTAGGACCGGTTTCGGGCTTTCAGCCCTCATCAGCCAGGATAGCTTGACTCCAGTGGCATGGAGAGCATGGGACCCACGTCTGGGCATACCCGTCCCACTCGGGGTGACAAATGCAAAAACAACAATTGATGGACAGAATGCAGAACAATGTCATACATTCACCCCAGTACAAAGATCTGGGCCTAAATCCATCGTTTTTTTGCTCACCATGCCATTCCAGTTTGGACCCAGCCATATGCAAATCAGTCTTGACCCTGGAAAGGGCTTCCCTCGCGCTTACACGGGATTCCGACTTCCCCGCAAGCAACGAAAGGCTTCCCTCGCGCTCACACGCGCTCAAGATTCAACCTCGCCGCGAGCAACGAAGATTTTAAAAACGCTCGCGGCGCAACGGTAAAAGACCATACAGTATAAGCTTTTATTTCTAAAACTAACTAAACGAAACAGACAAACCTAATTTCCTCACGACCAACTATCTTGCCCACCATTTCTCCCCACCTCTAAAATGATCCATAAATTAGATCTTTTTAAACCTGTAAAGCGATACTCCAAATTAGACAAAATATTATCATTCAACAAACATTAACTTATAACATTTAATAATTAATCTCATTTAAAATTATTATCCACATATTATAAGATTCAACTTCTACAGTTAAATTGAAATATTTAAATAGATACTTATCTGTCAAGGAGCAGCAATTAAAAGAGGAAGATGGCTGCTGTGACAGAGTTTATGTATGTTATGGACATTCTTTGTTCTGGAATTTTTATGTTTTGTGATGTAATACTTTGAAGTGCTGCAAGGAGCTTGGCAATAAAAGTTGATGCATAATGCTAGCCTCCGGTCCTGTCATGAAATCACAGGGTCCCCAACGTCTTCTTGGCACCCTGCGCCCTGCCACGCCAATGCCGCTGGTGGTGCAGCTCCTGTGCTGATTGTTTGCCCCTGCAGTGCTGACCTTAACCCCTAGGAGCTTTGCTCCCACACCAGAGTGGCCTGCTCGTAAGCAGTCCCTAACCAAAGGCCCCCTTAGCCCTATTGGCTAACATTGGGCCCCTGCACTCTGCACCCAGCCGACCCAGTGCCACTGGTGGTGCAACTCGAGGGCCTACCTAGAACTTGGGGAACCTTGGTCCTAACCCCCCACTTGTAAGACGTTTACTTAACTGTAAAAACAATAACCATTTTTCTCCCATAGGAACCCATGTTATGAGATTTTGGGCCTAAAAATGTTTTAAGTGTTGAACTGTTGTTTGTATGAGAAAAACAGTAACAATAACTCAAGCCAAGAAAAGTCTTACCGTGTATTGTGAGATCCTTAGGTGTGGTATCTAGGCATACCATCCCTAGAACTCTATGTAATCTAAAAGTAATCTAGAAGTAGCCTAAAAGTAATTACTGTGTAATTCAAACTGCTTTTTAAAGTCTTACCAACCTGTAACTACTGCAAATCCATTCCCAATTGCATTTCTGTGTAAAGGTTTACCATTTGAAGAATATTTTACCTACCTGTACCAAGTTCTCCTTGGTTCTAGAAATAAAATACAAGTATACCTTTTTTATACTTACCTAATTGGTCTGGATTCAGTCTCTGAGTGTGTGCATCAGTCTCGATTGAGTGAATACAATAAATGCTTAACACACCCTCTGGATAAGCCTAACTGCTCGCCCACATTACCACAAAGAGAGATGTTGGTACTTACCTAATTTGGCCTCTGTTATACCTCTGGGGACTCCCTGGTCTCTGTGCACACTATACCTTACTTTGGTATAGTATATACAGAGCCAGCTTCCTACACCAGCCTGTAAAATTCACCTTAATTTGACTAATGATAAAATTGCGTACATCCTTTTTAAACCTTTAAAGCATGTGAGATTTTCCTCATGGTAGTGGAGAGGGATCTGAACTCCCAGCCATTGATCACTGAGTTCAGCATCAGAAAGACCCTTTTGTCCTGTTGGAGCTCTCTGCTGCATCAGTGCCTCGTCTTCGATGTTTCAAGCCCGGCATTTCAGAGTTTGACCTCATCAGGTCGGGAGTCACATCCTGCTTCAACTGATTGGAGATTCAGTTGCTTCAGCTATTTCCTGCGAGATACCCAAACATCTATGAGATGACAGCTTGATATCTTCGAACGAAGTTCTGGTACAAGAG
This sequence comes from Calotriton arnoldi, assembly GCA_963921515.1. Taxonomy (NCBI): domain Eukaryota; kingdom Metazoa; phylum Chordata; class Amphibia; order Caudata; family Salamandridae; genus Calotriton; species Calotriton arnoldi. Next base: position 5,065,671 of record CAWUFW010000013.1, on the reverse strand, counting down.
ACATCCGAGGGCAGAGCATCATTACGACCGGAGCCCAAACTTGCCTGGGTCACCTCAGGCTCAATGTGGCCTTGTGTTGGGCAGGCTTTAGGCTGTGTGTATTAAGAACCCAAATCCAGGCAGTTGCTTTACCACTGAAGCCCCGGTCCTGTGGAACAGTCTACCAATAAGCATCAAGGCAGCTCCAACATTGCTGAGTTTCAGGAAGCTTACAAAAACCTGGCTTTTTAGCCTCTAGGTACCCAGTACCCTCACCTTACTGCCAATCAACCAGCGCCAAGACACCCATGGGTATTCGAGCGCTTTAGAAACTTTTTAACATAACATAACATAACAAATAAGCAATCCAGGAAAAAGAATGTGATTTCTGGTGGTGCAGAAAAGGGCAGTGCCAGGGTTGCTTGAGTGGCCTTTAATCGCCTGAATGGGCCCTGCACGTTGGGTCATAATCGCAGAGTTCAAAAATGATACCAATTTTACCTCTACTCAAAGTCTTAAAAAGGTTACCAACCTTACTGCTGTCTCAAAATTCACTACAGATACCACATGGTACTCAGAGAATCTAGAAGGATCCTAGTCATGAAAGATTGATCCAAACTGCAGAGACTGCCCAAGCTGCCCAGGGGTACAAGACAAGAGGTACCGAACCCCTGGAATCACTTACCAATTGCCATCAACCATCTTTCCAGGTCCTTGTGAGACGGCAGTAGCATTCTGCCTTCAATGTGAAAGCAGACTTTAAGTGAATCCTGTGCAGAAACTAGACCTCTACTAGAGAAAGCAAACATAGAAAACAAGTGAGAACCTCCATCGGCATGAAAGGCGCGACCACAAACAGAACAAACAAAATGGAGCCTGGAGCTTGTCATGCCATGAGTGACCTTTGACCCACCAGGATCCGACTGCCTCAGGAATGTGTAATCCAAGAAGACCAGTGTAGACATTCTAGGCAGCCTGAAGATCTTGCCGGGTAGGTTTGAGAGGAGAGTTGCCCAGACAGTCAAACAGGTTCTGGTCAGGCCTTTGGTCTAAAGCGAAGCTCTGACCTGCAAAGTTTTTTAACTCTTTCAGGTGGGTTACAAGGCTTTTCACGGAGACGTGACAAGAAGGAGGACATGACCACAAAGTCAACCAGAGGGCAAGCTTCACCTTCAGCTGCAATAATTATGTCTTTGCAGAGCACACCATGGACACAAAAGCATGTTGCACATCCAGACTGTGGTGAATGTAAAGGGCCTGGGGCCTAATCTCAGGGCCTTGGACAGGCTGATTAATAACTGCACACCAACACCAATACTTCCACTGTAAGGGCGTGGCCTTGAGCGGTCTATCGTCCTTTTAGTTATCCCTATCGGCAGTGCGCAGCCGCTAGGGTGGGTGCATATACTATGCGTAGGTAGAGGCCGGGTGGCACCCTACAGTGAACACAGCTTTGTGTCTATATGAGGCATAAACAGATCATTGTGTCCATGAATGCGGCAAATATAGTTTTTCCATTGTCAGTGTATCCAAAATGTACCCATGTAAGTCTACGAGGAATGCGTTATACCGTGTCATGGTAGCGGTATAGTGGACATCTATCAGTTGAATGCTCTCACAGTGGCTTGGTTGTTGGTGCTTTCCTACCATAGGCCGGAGCGTGAGTGATTAATTGTTGATGCTATGTGTTGCACCTAAGGATATGTCCGTTGAGTTTTTATGTTTGCTCAGTTGCCAGTCACCTGTGAGTAGCCGACCCTTATGTCGGTGATGTGCAGGTTTCCGTGTTGGGAGAGTTACACACTGGTGTCTGTACTGCATTTGAAGATTTGGATGGTACAGAGTAAATGTGGTATCGGTGCTGGTAGTATGTGCTGTTGTGTTTGGTACCTTAAAAGGGCTCCATTGCCATCTGCACCATCATTACTCTTTGGTGCCCACTTGTTGTAGTTTACACTACAAGAGCATATTAACAATACTTACCAAAACTAGGATATGAGCAGGACCACCGAGCTCTTAAATGCCAGATACTGCTTCCAGATCTTCATTTATCCAAACTCAGCAACATCGTCGCTACAGAGCGGCAAGTGGTAACATGTGCAGCACCACTACAGCTCTAAAAGGCACAGGTTTCATGTCTATCCTTCTTGTAGGCATAGGTTTCATGTCTATCCTTATAGGCACAGGTTTCATGTCTATCCTTATAGGCACAGGTTTCATGTCTATCCTTCTTGTAGGCACAGGCTTCATATCTATCCTTCTTCCAGGTATAGGTTTCATATCTATCCTTATAGGCACGTTTAATGTCTATCCTTCTTGTAGGCATAGGTTTCAAGTCTAGCCTTATAGGCACAGGTTTCATGTCTATCCTTATAGGCACAGGTTTCATGACTATCCTTCTTGTAGGGACAGGTTTCATATCTATCCTTATGGGCACAGGTTTCATGTCTATCCTTCTTGTAGGAATAGGTTTCATGTTGATCCTTCTTGTGGGCATAGGTTTCAAGTCCATCCTTATAGGCACAGGTTTCATGTCTATCCTTCTTGTAGGCATAGGTTTCATGTCTATCCTTATAGGCACAGGTTTCATGTCTATCCTTCTTTTAGGCATAGGTTTCATGTCTATCCTTATGGGCACAGGTTTCATGTATATCTTTCTTGTAGGCATAGGTTTCATGTCTATCCTTATAGGCACAGGTTTTATGTCTATCCTTCTTGTAGGCATAGGTTTTATGCCTATCCTTCTTGTAGGTATAGGTGTCATGTCTATCCTTCTTGTAGGCATAGGTTTCATGTCTATCCTTCTTATAGGCATAGGTTTCATGTCTATCCTTCTTGAAGGCATAGGTTTCATGTCTATCCTTCTTGCAGGCATAGGTTTAATGTCTTTCCTTATAGGCACAGGTTTCATGTCTATCCTTATAGACATAGGTTTCATGTCTATCCTTATAGGCACATGTTTCATGTCTATCCTCCTGGTAGGCACAGGTTTCATGTCTATCCTTATAGGCACAGGTTTCATGTCTATCCTTCTTGTAGGCATAGGTTTCATGTCTATCCTTACAGGCACATGTTTCATGTCTATCTTTCTTGTAGACATAGGTTTTATGTCTATTCTTATAGGCACAGGTTTCATGTCTATCCTTCTTGTAGGCATAGGTTTCATGTCTATCATTATAGGCACAGGTTTCATGGCTATCGTTCTTGTAGGCATAGGTTTCATGTCTATCCTTACAGGCACAGGTTTCATGTCTATCCTTATAGGCACAGGTTTCATGTCTATCCTTCTTTTAGGCATAGGTTTCATGTCTATCCTTATATGTACAGATTTCATGTCTATCCTTGTAGGCATAGGTTTTACGTCTATCCTTATAGGCACGTTTCATGTCTATTCTTCTTGTAGGCATAGGTTTCAAGTCTAGCCTTATAGGCACAGGTTTCATGTCTATCCTTATAGACACAGGTTTCATGTCTATCCTTCTTGTAGGCATAGATTTCATGTCTATCCTTATAGGCACGTTTCATGTCTATCCTTCTTGTAGGCATAGATTTCATATCTATCCTTATGGGCACAGGTTTCATGTTTATCCTTCTTGTAGGCATAGGTCTCATGTCGATCCTTCTTGTAGGCATATGTTTCATGTCTATCCTTATAGGCACAGGTTTCATGTCTATCTTTCTTGTAGGCATATGTTTCATGTCTAGCCTTGTAGGGACAGGTTTCATGTCTATCCTTCTTGTAGGCATAGGTTTCATGTCTATCATTATAGGCACAAGTTTCATGGCTATCCTTCTTGTAGGCATATTTATTTATTTATTTATTTAAAGTTTTGTATAGCGCGAACAAGAGCCCGAAGGGTATCAGAGCGCTTCCCAGTAATGGAGGGGGGAACAAAGTAAGGGGACATTGAAGAAAGGGTAAGAGAGGGTAACATGATAAGCTAATAAAATTGTACAGGGATGCGAGCAAACGTTACTTAATAAGGTAAGGCAGAGAATCATAGACATTACAATTGTTAGGAGAAAAAAAAAAAGGACAAAAACAAAGGACATTCCGCAAACAGACGAGCCATGAACCAATTAAGGCAGGAACTTGTTCATTAGGATTGTTTTTACTTCATGTTTGAAAGCAGCCGTGTAGGGGATTCTGCGAATTTCCGGTGGGAGAGAGTTCCAGATCTTAGGTGCCGCGCCAGAGAAGGCTCTGAGTCTCATTTTCTTTTTGCGAAAGGTCTGAGGTTTCAGTAGTAGAGAATTTGCACTTCTGGAAGGTCTGCCCCATCCTGATAATTCCAGTTTTTGAGCCAGGTATCCAGGTGTTTTGAAGTGGAGGGCTTTGTGCGTCAAACAAGCAATCTTTAAATGTATTCTTGCTTCGTAGGGTAACCACTTTAGAAATCTTAAGGCTGGGGATATGTGCTCATTTCTTTTTGTGTCAGTGATCAGTCTGGCAGCGGCATTCAATGAAGCCCTGAGTGGGGCCAAGGTATATTTGGGGAGGCCACAGAGCGTCGCGCTCCCATAGTCTAGCCTCGGTAGGACAAGTGCTTGTACTACCTGCTTGAAGTCCTCTTGAGGGAGGAATGGTTTTAGGTTTCTAAGAATCCTTATTTGGTGATTCGCACCCTTGCACATTTTACTAATATTTTTCTTCATGTTCAAGTGCGAGTCTAGGGTGATTCCAAGAGATTTAGCTGAGTCGATGATAACCGGGGAGCAGTTGAAGGTCGAGAGGTGTTTCATCCAGAGGTCAATCTTGATGGTGTGTTTAGGAGGGGAAATGAGAAGGAATTCTGTTTGGTGGTGTTCAGCAGGAGGTGGTTTTCAGTTAACCAGTTTTGGGTAATCGTCAAGGAGGAGTTGAGTGAGATGAGGTCTTCAGAAGAATTGATTTTCAGATAAAGTTGCGTGTCATCCGCATACATATGGAAAAGAATGTTCATGGATGATAGAATGTTCGCTAGTGGTTCCAGGAAAATATTAAAGAGTATAGGAGAAAGGGCAGATCCTTGCGGGACCCCCATGGAGACTGCAGACGGATGGGATATGGTATGATTCACCTTAACTCTTTGGGATCTATTGTGAAGGAAGAGAACCATTGCAGTACCAAGCCAGAAAGACCCATCCTGTGTTCCAGAATAGCTAAGAGGTTGTCGTGATTAACCGTGTCGAAAGATCAAGGAGGATTAAGAGGCAGGATTCATTATGGTCTAGCATGTTTAAGATGTCATCAATGATGTGAATGAGTGCCGATTCAGTACTGTGACCACTCCTAAAGCCATATTGGTGTTGATCCAGGAGATTGAAAGTCTCGATGTGCGAGCAAAGTTGCGATTGGGCGCATTTTTCTAGGAGCTTAGCCAGAGTAGGGATGTTGGAGATGGGACGGAAGTTGTTGAGATCAGATCTGTCTGCATCAGTTTTTTTAGAATAGGTGAGACCTGAGCTGCTTTTAGACATTCGGGGATCTTGCCTTGAGATAAAGAGGCGTTGACAATTTTAGTCCAGAGGGGGAAGAGGGCCTCCTTGATTTCTTTGAAGACAGATGGTGGCAGTGGGTCGCTGAAGTGATTAGAGGGGTTAATGCTAAGAAGGGTTTTGTAGATGTCATTTTCACTGAGGGACGAGAAGGAATTCCATGTGGCCCTGTTCTTAGTGCTAATACTGAGAGGCTTTAGACTCGCAGAGAGGACAGGATGAGCCATACTCAATCAATCAATCAATCAATCAATCACAGAATTTGTAAAGCGCGCTACTTACCCGCGAGGGTCTCAAGGCGCTGGGGAGAAAAAAAAGGGGGAGGGGGTGCTGCTACTGGTCGAACAACCAGGTTTTGAGTAGCCTCCTGAAGGTCAGCAGGTCTTGGGTCTGTCGTAGGCTTAGTGGAAGGGTGTTCCAGGTCTTGGCGGCGAGGTGGGAGAAGGATCTGCCGCCGGTGGTGGTTCTTCGAATGCGAGGGACGGTGGCGAGGGAGAGGACGGCGGAGCGGAGTTGGCGGTTGGGGACGTAGAAGAGGAGTCGTCTGTTGAGGTAGGCTGGGCCAGTCTTGTGGAGTGCCTTGTGTGCGTGGATGAGGAGTTTGAAGGAGATTCTCCTGTCGACGGGGAGCCAGTGCAGGTTCCTCAGGTGGGGGGTGATGTGGCTGTGGCGTGGTACATCGAGGATCAGGCGTGCGGAGGCGTTTTGTATGCGTTGCAGTCGCTTGATGAGCTTGGCCGGGGCTCCCGCGTGAGGGCGTTCCCATAGTCCAGTCTGCTACTGACGAGGGCCTGGGTGACTGTTCTTCTTGTGTCTGTCGGGATCCACCTGTAGATCTTGCGAAGCATGCGGAGGGTGTTGAAGCAGGAGGATGAGACTGCGTTGACTTGCCTGGCCATGGAGAGCGTTGAGTCGAGGATGACTCCCAGGTTGCGTGCGTGGTCGGTGGGTGTCGGGGCTGCTCCCAGTGTCGTTGGCCACCAGGAGTCGTCCCAGGCTGAGGGGTTGGAGCCGAGGATGAGGACCTCTGTCTTCTCCGTGTTCAGTTTTAGTCGGCTGATCTTCATCCAATCGGCGACGGCCTTCATTCCTTCATGGAGATTGGCTTTGGCGGCGAGGGGTCCTTGGTGAGGGAGAGGATCAGTTGAGTGTCGTCGGCGTAGGAGATTATGTTGAGGTCGTGCTGTCTGGCGATGCGTGCGAGCGGGGCCATGTAGATGTTGAACAGTGTTGGGCTGAGGGACGATCCCTGGGGTACGCCGCAGATGATCTCGGAGGCTTCGGATCGGAATGGTGGGAGGCGGACTCTCTGGGTTCTGCTGGTGAGGAAGGAGGTGGCCCATTCCAGGGCCTTGTCTCGGATCCCTGCGTTGTGGAGGCGTGCGCGTAGAGTGCGGTGGCAGACAGTGTCGAAGGCGGCGGAGAGGTCCAGCAGGATGAGGGCTGCGGTCTCACCGTTGTCCAGCAGGATCCTGATGTCGTCGGTGGCGGCGATGAGGGCAGTCTCAGTGCTGTGGTTGCTGCGGAACCCCGATTGGGATGGGTCCAGGATGCTGTTTTCTTCGAGGTATCGGGTTAGCTGTTTGTTGACAATCTTCTCGATGACCTTGGCTGGGAACGGAAGCAGGGAGATGGGCCGGAAGTTCTTGAGGTCTCTCGGGTCCGCCTTGGGTTTTTTGAGTAGGGCGTTGATCTCTGCGTGTTTCCAGCTCTCTGGGAAGGTCGCGGTCTCGAAGGAGAGATTGATGACGTTGCAAAGGTGGGGTGCGATGGAGCTGCTGGCTTTGTTGAAGATGTGGTGCGGGAAAGGGTCTGACGGGGAGCCGGAGTGTATTGTGCTCATGGTCTTGATGGTGTCCTCAATGTTTACGCTGGCCCAGGCTGGCAGGGGGTCGTGGACGATGGTGTGCGGTGGGTCTGGTGCATCGATCTTAGTTGGGGCTGTCTGGGTGTTGAAGCTGTCGTGGATGTCGGCGATCTTGCGGTGGAAGAAGGTGGCGAGGGAATCGCACAGGGGCTGCGACGGCTGGATGTCGTTGGTGTTGGAGCTGGGGTTGGAGAGTTCCTTCACGATGTTGAAAAGCTCCTTGCTGTTGTGTGCGTTGTTGTCGAGGCGGTCTTTGAAGGAGATTCTCTTGGCGGACTTGATGAGGTGGTGGTGGTTACGGATGGCGTCTTTGTGGGCTGCGTGGCTGTCGGGTGTCTTATCACTGTGCCATTTCTTCTCTAGTTTCCGGCAGGTGCGCTTGGAAGCTAGGAGTTCCGAGGTGAACCAGCTGGCTCTTTTGGTGGTGTCACTGTGGGTGAGTTTTTTCAGCGGGGCGAGGGTGTTGGCACAGTCGTCCATCCATCGTCTGAGGTTGCAGGCGGCGTCGTCGGTGTTGGATGGGTCGGAGGGAGGGCTGAGAGCGAGGGTTGCCCGTAGTTGGTCTTCGGTGACTTTGCTCCAGCAGCGGCGTGGGATCTGTTGGGTGCGGTCGTGTGTGGTGGGTTTCTGGAAGGTGAAATGGATGCAGCGGTGGTCGGTCCAGAGGAGTTCCGTGGTGTGGCTGAAGGAGACGTGGGAGCTTGAGGAGAAGATGGGGTCAAGCGTGTGGCCGGCGGAATGGGTCGGTGTTGTGACGAGCTGGCTCAGACCGAGGTTGGCGAGGTTGTCGATCAGGGTGGTGGAGTTGCTGTCGTTGTTGTTCTCCAGGTGAAAGTTCAGGTCTCCGAGGAGGATGTAGTCGGTAGAGGTCAGGGCGTGCGTGCTGATGAAGTCGGCGATGGAGTCGCTGAACTGGGGTCGGGGGCCCAGGGGGTCTGTAGACAAGGGTGCCTCTAAGGGTGGTGTTGGGGTCCGTGTGGATCTGGAAGTGCATGTGTTCGGCGGTGCTGAGAGTGTCGTCGGTGCTGGTCGCTACCCTGATGGTGTTCTTGTGGACGATGGCAATTCCTCCTCCTACTGCGTTGACGCGGTCTCTGCGGGTGATCTTATAGCCGTCTGGGATGGCTATGGCGATGTCGGGGGCGGAGGAGTCGTTCATCCAGGTCTCTGTGAGGAAGGCGACGTCTGGTGATGATGTGTCGAGCAGGTCCCAGAGCTCAACGGCGTGTTTGCGTGCGGAGCGGGTGTTCAGTAGGATGCATCGGAGGTGGTTGAGGTCCTCCTTGGTGGGCGCTTCGGTGGCTCTGAGGCTGGTGTAGCTGCAGTTCCGGCAGGTGAAGGGGCGATGTGTGCGTTTCGGGGCGGCCTTGAAGCAGTTGTGCGTCCGTCCGGGGTTGAGAGCGTGGAGTGTGGTGGCATCGTAGCGGTGTCGGTCCTCGAAGCTGGTGCGGGGGGCGCACGGCCCAGGGGTTCTGGCGCTGGGCGCGGTCCAGGCGCGGACGGGCGCAGACGGGCTTGCCTTAGGCGCGCCTTTGGCGCGCCAGCGGCGCGGCCGCGCAGCGGCCGCCATATATGGGGAGGTGGGAGGGAGGAGCAGCTGGGAGGCGGGAGGCAGGGGCAGCGAATGGGCAGTCAGGGGCGGGGCCGCAGGGGCGCAGCGGCGGGAGTGGAGAGAGAGGCAGCGAGGGGTACAGAAGGAAAAACAAGGACACAGTGAAAATGGGGCAGCGAGGACACAGTTCAATGGGGGCAGCGAGGGTACAGAAGGAAAAACAAGGACACAGTGAAAATGGGGGCAGCGAGGGGTACAGAAGGAAAAGCAAGGACACAGTGAAAATGGGGGCAGCGAGGACACAGTTCAATGGGGGCAGCGAGGGGTACAGAAGGAAAAACAAGGACACAGTGAAAATGGGGGTAGCGAGGACACAGTTCAATGGGGGCAGCGAGGGGTACAGAAGGAAAAACAAGGACACAGTGAAAATGGGGGCAGCGAGGGGTACAGAAGGAAAAGCAAGGACACAGTGAAAATGGGGGCAGCGAGGACACAGTTCAATGGGGGCAGCGAGGGGTACAGAAGGAAAAACAAGGACACAGTGAAAATGGGGGCAGCGAGGGTACAGAAGGAAAAACAAGGACACAGTGAAAATGGGGGCAGCGAGGACACAGTTCAATGGGGGCAGCAAGGGGTACAGAAGGAAAAACAAGGACACAGTTCAATGGGGGCAGCGAGGGGTACAGAAGGAAAAGCAAGGACACAGTGAAAATGGGGGCAGCGAGGACACAGTTCAATGGGGGCAGCGAGGGGTACAGAAGGAAAAACAAGGACACAGTGAAAATGGGGGCAGCGAGGGGTACAGAAGGAAAAACAAGGACACAGTGAAAATGGGGGCAGCGAGGGGAAACAGAAGGAAAACGGGCACCGAGGCCACAAGCAGAGGGGCAAGCTTACCAGCAGCAGAGCGGGCGGACAACACAGGCGGAGCTGTGTGGTGGGGGAGCGACCTACCTGGCAAGGTCAAGGGTCGCTCTCCTCACCGCGCAGCGGCCGCCATATATGGGGAGGTGGGAGGGAGGAGCAGCTGGGAGGCGGGGAGGCAGGGGCAGCGAATGGGCAGTCAGGGGGCGGGGCCGCAGGGACGCAGCGGCGGGAGTGGAGTTAGGCAGCGAGGGGTACAGAAGGAAAAACAAGGACACAGTGAAAATGGGGGCAGCGAGGACACAGTTCAATGGGGGCAGCGAGGGGTACAGAAGGAAAAACAAGGACACAGTGAAAATGGGGGCAGCGAGGGGTACAGAAGGAAAAACAAGGACACAGTTCAATGGGGGCAGCGAGGGGTACAGAAGGAAAAGCAAGGACACAGTGAAAATGGGGGCAGCGAGGACACAGTTCAATGGGGGCAGCGAGGGTACAGAAGGAAAAACAAGGACACAGTGAAAATGGGGGCAGCGAGGGGTACAGAAGGAAAAGCAAGGACACAGTGAAAATGGGGGCAGCGAGGACACAGTTCAATGGGGGCAGCGAGGGGTACAGAAGGAAAAACAAGGACACAGTGAAAATGGGGGCAGCGAGGGGTACAGAAGGAAAAACAAGGACACAGTGAAAATGGGGGCAGCGAGGACACAGTTCAATGGGGGCAGCGAGGGGTACAGAAGGAAAAACAAGGACACAGTGAAAATGGGGGCAGCGAGGGGTACAGAAGGAAAAGCAAGGACACAGTGAAAATGGGGGCAGCGAGGACACAGTTCAATGAGGGCAGCGAGGGGTACAGAAGGAAAAACAAGGACACAGTGAAAATGGGGGCAGTGAGGGGTACAGAAGGAAAAACAAGGACACAGTGAAAATGGGGGCAGCGAGGACACAGTGAAAATGGGGGCAGCGAGGGGTACAGAAGGAAAAACAAGGACACAGTGAAAATGGGGGCAGCGAGGGGTACAGAAGGAAAAGCAAGGACACAGTGAAAATGGGGGCAGCGAGGACACAGTGAAAATGGGGGCAGCGAGGGGTACAGAAGGAAAAACAAGGACACAGTGAAAATGGGGGCAACGAGGGGAAACAGAAGGAAAACGGGCACCGAGGCCACAAGCAGAGGGGCGAGCTTACCAGCAGCAGCAGCGGGCGGACAACACAGGCGGAGCTGTGTGGTGGGGGAGCGACCTACCTGGCAAGGTCAAGGGTCGCTCTCCTCACCGCGCAGCGGCCGCCATATATGGGGAGGTGGGAGGGAGGAGCAGCTGGGAGGCGGGAGGCAGGGGCAGCGAATGGGCAGTCAGGGGGGCGGGGCCGCAGGGGACGCAGCAGCGGGAGTGGAGAGAGGCAGCGAGGGGTACAGAAGGAAAAACAAGGACACAGTGAAAATGGGGGCAGCGAGGACACAGTTCAATGGGGGCAGCGAGGGGTACAGAAGGAAAAACAAGGACACAGTGAAAATGGGGGCAGCGAGGGGTACAGAAGGAAAAGCAAGGACACAGTGAAAATGGGGGCAGCGAGGACACAGTTCAATGGGGGCAGCGAGGGGTACAGAAGGAAAAACAAGGACACAGTGAAAATGGGGGCAGCGAGGGGTACAGAAGGAAAAACAAGGACACAGTGAAAATGGGGGCAGCGAGGACACAGTTATGTAGGATGTAAGAAGGGCCCTCTTGGCTACAAGGTCAAGACTGATGGATTTAGTTTTCTCCATAAAGAAGATAGCCAGATCAGTGCAGGAAGGTGAATTGACTGCTGAGTCGAGGTGATTGGGAGCTATCACTGATTGCTGTTTGACAATTTCAAAACGTTTTTTGGGCCGATTTGAGGCTCGTCTAAGTTGGGCTCTGAAGTAATCGGCCTTAGTCGTCTTGATTTTTTTATTGTAGGAGCTCCGAACCGATCTAAGGACTTTTAAATGATACACGGAAGGATTTGATCTCCATAGACGTTCAGCTGCCCTTAAGTTGCGGCGATCAGAGTTTAGGTTGTCGTTGAACCATGGTTTGTAGATTTTGGAGGCAGCATTTTTTTGTTGTAGAGGTGCTATTGAATCTATGATACCAGAGATAAGAGAGTTGTAGAAGTGTGTGAGATCATGAACATCAGTCAAGTCGTCTTGGGGAGACAAGGCATTTTTACATTGGGTAGCTAGGCAGTCCGTGTTAATATTCCTGAGGTCCCTTTTCCACTGTTTAATTTTCTTGGATTGGATCCTTTTCCGTATCACCTCCCTATTGATAAGGAAGAAGATGCTGCAGTGGTCGGACCAATCACAAGGAGTAATGTCCTCCAATGTGATGGTATTACCTTTTGAAATAATGAGGTCCAGAATTTCACCTTTGTTGTGAGTTGGCCGGTCACAGAATTGGGTAAGGTCCATATCCGATAGGAAAGCGTTAAGACAGATCAACGCTTGGTCATTAGGTTTAGACCAATGAAGGTTGAAGTCACCGAGGTAGATTTGGGATATTGAGTGGTCGTCATTGGAGGAGATAATTTCCATTAGTTGTTCGATGAAGAGTAAATTATCGCCAGGAGGGTGGTAGAAAGTATGAAGTTTGCATACAGGGTGGTGGTTACTAGAGATGTTGAGGCAAAGGTATTCAACTACGGATGAGGTGGAAGTCTCCATGTGAGAGACAGATAGTGTGTTCCGGTGTATACAAGCTAATCCCCCGCCCTGTTTCGTGGTTCTGTCTAGACGGATTATGTCATGACTAGGAGGTACTAGGAGGTCTAATATGGGGGTGGAGGAAGGATTTAGCCAGGTTTCCGTGAGGATTATGATATCTAGCTCATTGTTTTGGATGAGATCGAATATATCTGAAGCATATTTTTTTGCTGATCTACAGTTGAGTAGTGCACATTTCAACCGAATCGGCGTGTGTGATGTAGGGGTCTGGGTGATGTTCACTTGCTTGAGGTTGTCGCTATTTATGACTCTGTGGTTGTTAGAGGGTTCCCTGTTTGGGTTGGCTAGAATGGATTGAATTTGGGCCATAGGGACCTTGTCAATATCTTGAGTGATCGAGTAGGAGAGGAGTAGATCCTCGATATCACTGGCCGCAAGTTCGACCATCATTCTTCAAGGGCGGGAGGGGGCATTGGGGAGGGGTAGTGTTTTAGAGATAGGGAGCGAGGAGTGCTGGTCGAGGCCACTGGGTGCAGTGGCGGGGACTGTGTGCAGCTTTCCTAGGGAACTAAGAGAACTAAGCAAGGGCAGATGGTCGGGTGAGAGGGCTATCAGTTCATGGAATTCATGAATAAGTAGGTTCACTTGGAGAGATAACTTGTCCAGACGCGCCACCAAGTCTGAGAGTTGGTTCAAAGATGGGAGCTGAGGGGAGGGAACTTGCGGAGAGAGGGGACCTCGAGTGATATCTGAATGAGGTAATATGGGAGTGCGAGGGTCCTGGGGCGGGGATGCGTCCTTAAGATCATATGGGAGCCCGGCTTGATTGGAAGGAGCGGCGGGGGGGGGGTTGGTAGAGGGCAGGTTGAGGGTTGTAATGGAGGTGCTCAGTATGTTAAGATAAGGAGTTATCGTTGATATCGGTCTTGTGTGCTCCATCGGTAGGGAAGGCTTAGCAAGTGCGTCCCAACATGAAAGAGTATCGGAAGAGAGGGCAGGGGGTATGTCTTCAACGGGCATCTCAATGGGGGAGACGCCGAGATTCTGACTTGCTAACGGCGAGATGGGTGGACCATTAAGCCCACCACCCGGTTGAGATGAAGGTCGCTTGGTTTGCTTGGCTACTATAGGGGATGGAGATTCCTCGAAGACAATTAAGTGGTGAGAGGAATTATGTGAACTAGAACTATTATGAGAACTAGAACTATTCCATGGAGCGGAGGGAGAAGAGCTGGAAAAGTCAAATGAACTAGGAGGGTGTGTAGAAGAAACAGAGGATTTAGCAGTCACGGCTATCTTGAGGGTAGGGAAGATATAGTCCATCTTGGCTAGGTTGGACTTAGAGGCTTGTATGAGAATGATACCATTATTGTAGAGAGTAATGGTGGCATTAGCTCTGAGGAAGAGTGAGGGTGAGGTTATCAATTTGAGACCATGAGGGTTTTCCTAGAGTCTTTTATTCTAAGCATGGAGAAGATGATCTTCCGCCAGCATGCCCGTTTTCTGGTGAAGAAAATGAGGTCATTAGAGAGAATACCCTTTCTTGGACAGACGTAGACGTCGGAGATTAATGTTTCAGGACTAGATTTGAGTAGTCGGTGTTTGTATTTTTTTTGTTTGCTGCATTTTTGTAGAGGTTAGGCGGATAGTTGATAGTGAAGGCATTGGATCCTGTAGGGTCAGGAATTAGTTCCATTCTAAGAGAGATCCACGATGAGGATTGTAATAGGGGGGACCACTTATCGTGTTCAAGGGGGAGAGAGGGAACTTGAATCAGAGGGCAGGTAGTGGTTAAAGTGAAGCAGGCAGCACAATGAGCGAGTAAATCAGATGAAGATAGTTAAGTAAGTAAGTGAGTCTATGAGAGACTACAAGTGGGCCTGGGTGGAGCTAGAAAAGAGTACATTCTCTTGGGAGGCGCTATGGGAAAGGACCATTCCAGTATGACCAGTTTGTTGAGTAGTGGAGGAGATGTGAGGAAGTATTACCATTAGTTTTACTGCAGGGTTAGATGCACAGAGGTCTGTCCTACGACTTGGCCTACTTAAAGAATGTGCTGCAGAGTAATTGTGTTTGGGCATGGGGGTGGGAGATTTATAAGCTGGGGTTGCTTTTGATGATGTATTGCCCCATCTTAAAAGATCCGCAATCCTGAATGTTTAATTGTTAAGGGATTGCTCAAATTAAATTAAACCGGCCATTGTTCAGTGAAGATTTCCAGGTCTCATTCAGCAGTTAGGTTGAAAGAACTGGTGAGAGTGTGCCCATGCCAAGATGGCCGCTGCTCAAGGTTCGATCCGTCCTCTTTCTATTGCTATGAGGAAGGACTGGTGAGGACCTCTTCTATTTCTCTGGTTCTTACAATACAAGAAGCTTTAAGATGGCTGAGTTAGGGTCAGATAGGAGAAAATGGTGCCTATCAAGAGGATCCGATAGTGAATTGACTCAAAATGCATTAAATAAATTAGCTGGCCAAGGTGCACAGAGATGTTAAGGCTGAGGGTCCTCGGGGCCAAGCTGCCAGCTGATCAGTCGTCAGAAGGGGCAGGTCCGAAAGGGATTCACGACCAAACTTCGGTCGTAAACATGGCTGTCTCCGCTGTTCCGAAGAGGATGTGTGGGCATAGTCAGGGTGTAGATCAACAAATGTTTAGTATATCGAGGAGAAGCCCTGCGGAGCGTTCTCTGGCCGTAACAGCGAGCGACTCATATGTGAGTGAAACGTGGCAACGTCACTTACCCATGCTCCATTGAATCATGGTGTCGCCGTCGGGAGCCGTTTTTGCCATGGAGGCAGGCGGAAACAATGACTCGTCAGTTACTGCCAGCGTGGGCCAGGCTATGAAGGCAGTGTAGTCAACGTATGTTAGTGGCTGCAGGTCAACCATACGTTGAGCACATCCGGGGCCTCCGACGAGCCCTTCACCTCCGGTGTCAAGACGGCGGGCAGAAGCTCTCCTCTGTCCCACTGTGGCCCGTCTCTTCTCAGGAGAGAGGCTCCGGTACCTGCGGGCAGGGGACCCTCACCACCAGTCAAGACGCTCCACTCTCCTCCGGTGACACGATGACACGATGGCGGGCTGAAGCTCTCCTCTGCCCCTCAATGGCTTATCTCTTCTCAGGAGAGAGACTCCGGTACCGGCGGACCGGGGACCCTCACCACCAGTCAGGACTCTCCACTCTCCAAGCTCAGCACGGGCCGTTGGTCAGATTGTCCAGTCTGAGAGTCTTCCCACCACCCTAACCAGGTCGCGTTGCTTTCTTTCATCCGTCGGGGCTGTGGTGGCAGGCTCGGCAGCGACGGCTCTCCGGGTCCCGAGACAGCTTTCGAAAAGGTACTTCAGGGGTGGTCAAATTGGGGGTTGGATGGCAGGGTAAATCGGGGATTTTCACTGATAGTGATCCCGACCCTCAGGAACTCATAGAGAGCACTCCTGTTCCGATGCCATCTTGCATAGGTTTCAGGTCGATCCTTACAGGCACAGGTTTCATGTCTATCCTTATAGGCACAGGTTTCATGTCTATCCTTCTTTTAGGCATAGGTTTCATGTCTATCCTTATATGTACAGGTTTCATGTCTATCCTTCTTGTAGGCATAGGTTTTACGTCTATCCTTATAGGCACGTTTCATGTCTATCCTTCTTATAGGCATAGGTTTCATGTCTATCCTTCTTGCAGGCATAGGTTTCAAGTCTAGCCTTATAGGCACAGGTTTCATGTCTATCCTTATAGACACAGGTTTCACGTCTATCCTTCTTGTAGGAATAGGTTTCATGTCGATCCTTCTTGTAGGCATATGTTTCATGTCTATCCTTATAGGCACAGGTTTCATGTCTATCCTTCTTTTAGGCATATGTTTCATGTTTATCCTTATAGGCACAGGTTTCATGTCTATCCTTCTTGTAGGCATAGGTTTTACGGCTATCCTTATAGGCACGTTTCATGTCTATCCTTCTTGTAGACATAGGTTTCATGTCTATCCTTCTTGTAGGCATAGGTTTCAAGTCTAGCCTTATAAGCACAGGTTTCATGTCTATCCTTATAGGCACAGGTTTCATGTCTATCCTTCTTGTAGGCATAGGTTTCCTGTCTATCCTTATAGGCACATGTTTCATGTCTATCCTTCTTGTAGGCATAGGTTTAATTTCTATCCTTATGGGCACAGGTTTCATGTCTATCCTTCTTGTATGAATAGGTTTGATGTCTATCCTTCTTGTGGGCATAGGTTTCATGTCTATCCTTATAGGCACAGGTTTCATGTCTATCCATCTTGTAGGCATAGGTTTCATTTCTATCCTTATAGGCACGGGTTTCATGTCGATCCTTCTTATAGGCATAGGTTTCATGTCTATCCCTATAGGCACGGGTTTCATGTCTACCCTTCTTTTAGGCGTAGGTTTCATGCCTATCCTTATAGGCATGGGTTTCATATCCATCCTTCTTGTAGGCATAGGTTTCATGTCTATGCTTATAATCACAGGTTTCATGTCTATCCTTCTTGTAGGCATAGGTTTCATGTCTATGCTTATAGGCACAGGTTTCATGTCTATCCTTATAGGCACAGGTTTCATGTCTAGCCTTCTTGTAGGCATAGGTTTCATACCTATCCTTATAGGCACAGGTTTCATGTCTGTCCTTCGTGTAGGCATAGGTTTCATGTCTATACTTATTGGCACAGGTTTCATGTCTATCCTTCTTGTAGGCATAGGTTTCATGTCTTGCAATTGCCTGACAGCATAATAGTGACTGCTTATCTGGTTCCCGGAAGCTTTGCCACCGAGTGCACAACAACCCACCAGCAAGGCTCCGCCGGCGTCCATTTTACACAAATCGGAATGAGAGCTGTGCACTTAGCAGGACAGATTCGCGCAGCAACCCCTATGACACTAAAAAGTATCCAACAAGGTCGCAAATTGACTTCGCATCAGCCGAGCAGGGCCCAGCTCACGACGAAGGGAGCAATAGACTCTAATGGCGCTTACCAGAGATGACCTAGTGGCAACGCTGCGAGACTCTTAAAAAGAAACTGTGCTCGGAGACTGAGCAATATGGCCAAAGCCCGGTGGAGCTGCCTAGACAGCTATAGAGGAGATCAGCCCTGGTTCACCCCTTGGCCGTCACCTACCCAGCCGAACTTTGGTCACTGTTTCTCCCCGTCTCCCTGCTGTGTCCCCTTCCTCCCCCTCCCTCTGACTACTTACCGTAAGATTGCTTCTTTTTCTTATGTCTTACTATGCTCTTGTAACGTATGTAATTTGTAACTTGTAACTTGTATATCCTCATGTAAAGCGCTCTGATACCTCCGGGTCGAGCCAGCGCTATATAAAACTCTTCAAATAAATAAATGTCTATCCTTAAAGGCCCAGGTTTCGTGTCTATCCTTCCTGTAGGCATAGGTTTCATGTCTATCCTTATAGGCATAGGTTTCATTTCTATCCTTATAGGCATAGGTTTCATATATATCCTTCTTGTAGGCATAGGTTTCATGTCTATCTTTATAGGCACAGGTTTTATGTCTATCCTTCTTGTAGGCATAGGTTTCATGTCTATCCTTATAGACACTGGTTTCCTGTCTATCCTTATAGGCACATGTTTTATGTCTATCCTTAAGGGCACAGGTTTCATGTCTATCCTTCTTTTAGGCATAGGTTTCATGTCTATCCTTTTAGGCACAGGTTTCATGTCTATCCTTCTTGTAGGCATAGGTTGCATGTCTATCCTTATAGGCACAGGTTTCATGTCTATCCTTCTTGTAGGCATAGGTTTTATGTCTATCCTTCTTGTAGGCATAGGTTTCATGTCTATCCTTATAGGCACAGGTTTCCTGTCTATCCTTATAGGCACAGGTTTTATGTCTATCCTTATGGGCACAGGTTTCATGGCTATCCTTCTTTTAGGCATAGGTTTCATGTCTATCTTTTTAGGCACAGGTTTCATGTCTATCCTTCCTGTAGGCATAGGTTTCGTGTCTACCCTTATAGGCACAGGTTTCATGTCTATCCTTATAGGCACAGGTTTCATGTCTATCCATCTTGTAGGCATAGGTTTCATTTCTATCCTTATAGGCACGGGTTTCATGTCGATCCTTCTTATAGGCATAGGTTTCATGTCTATCCCTATAGGCACGGGTTTCATGTCTACCCTTCTTTTAGGCGTAGGTTTCATGCCTATCCTTATAGGCATGGGTTTCATATCCATCCTTCTTGTAGGCATAGGTTTCATGTCTATGCTTATAATCACAGGTTTCATGTCTATCCTTCTTGTAGGCATAGGTTTCATGTCTATGCTTATAGGCACAGGTTTCATGTCTATCCTTATAGGCACAGGTTTCATGTCTAGCCTTCTTGTAGGCATAGGTTTCATACCTATCCTTATAGGCACAGGTTTCATGTCTGTCCTTCGTGTAGGCATAGGTTTCATGTCTATACTTATTGGCACAGGTTTCATGTCTATCCTTCTTGTAGGCATAGGTTTCATGTCTTGCAATTGCCTGACAGCATAATAGTGACTGCTTATCTGGTTCCCGGAAGCTTTGCCACCGAGTGCACAACAACCCACCAGCAAGGCTCCGCCGGCGTCCATTTTACACAAATCGGAATGAGAGCTGTGCACTTAGCAGGACAGATTCGCGCAGCAACCCCTATGACACTAAAAAGTATCCAACAAGGTCGCAAATTGACTTCGCATCAGCCGAGCAGGGCCCAGCTCACGACGAAGGGGAGCAATAGACTCTAATGGCGCTTACCAGAGATGACCTAGTGGCAACGCTGCGAGACTCTTAAAAAGAAACTGTGCTCGGAGACTGAGCAATATGGCCAAAGCCCGGTGGAGCTGCCTAGACAGCTATAGAGGAGATCAGCCCTGGTTCACCCCCTTGGCCGTCACCTACCCAGCCGAACTTTGGTCACTGTTTCTCCCCGTCTCCCTGCTGTGTCCCCTTCCTCCCCCTCCCTCTGACTACTTACCGTAAGATTGCTTCTTTTTCTTATGTCTTACTATGCTCTTGTAACGTATGTAATTTGTAACTTGTAACTTGTATATCCTCATGTAAAGCGCTCTGATACCTCCGGGTCGAGCCAGCGCTATATAAAACTCTTCAAATAAATAAATGTCTATCCTTAAAGGCCCAGGTTTCGTGTCTATCCTTCCTGTAGGCATAGGTTTCATGTCTATCCTTATAGGCATAGGTTTCATTTCTATCCTTATAGGCATAGGTTTCATATATATCCTTCTTGTAGGCATAGGTTTCATGTCTATCTTTATAGGCACAGGTTTTATGTCTATCCTTCTTGTAGGCATAGGTTTCATGTCTATCCTTATAGACACTGGTTTCCTGTCTATCCTTATAGGCACATGTTTTATGTCTATCCTTAAGGGCACAGGTTTCATGTCTATCCTTCTTTTAGGCATAGGTTTCATGTCTATCCTTTTAGGCACAGGTTTCATGTCTATCCTTCTTGTAGGCATAGGTTGCATGTCTATCCTTATAGGCACAGGTTTCATGTCTATCCTTCTTGTAGGCATAGGTTTTATGTCTATCCTTCTTGTAGGCATAGGTTTCATGTCTATCCTTATAGGCACAGGTTTCCTGTCTATCCTTATAGGCACAGGTTTTATGTCTATCCTTATGGGCACAGGTTTCATGGCTATCCTTCTTTTAGGCATAGGTTTCATGTCTATCTTTTTAGGCACAGGTTTCATGTCTATCCTTCCTGTAGGCATAGGTTTCGTGTCTACCCTTATAGGCACAGGTTTCATGTCTATCCGTCTTGTAGGCATAGGTGTCATGTCTATCCTTCTTGTAGGCATAGGTTTCATGTCTATCCTTCTTGCAGGCATAGGTTTCATGTCTCTCGTTATAGGTACAGGTTTCATGTCTATCCTTCTTGTAGGCATAGGTTTCATGTCTATCCTTATAGGCACAGCTTTCATGTCTAACCTTATAGACATAGGTTTCATATCTAACCTTCGTGTAGGCATAGGTTTCATGTCTATCCTTATAGGCACATGTTTCATGTCTATCCTCCTGGTAGGCATAGGTTTCATGTCTATCCCTATAGGCACAGGTTTCATGTCTATCCTTCTTGTAGGCATAGGTTTCATGTCTATCCTTACAGGCACATGTTTCATGTCTATCTTTCTTGTAGACATAGGTTTTATGTCTATCCTTATAGGAACAGGCTTCATGTCTATCTTTCTTGTAGGCATAGGTTCCATGTCTATCCTTATAGTCACAGGTTTCATGTCTATCCCTCTTGTAGGCATAGGTTTCATGTCTATCATTATAGGCACAGGTTTCATGGCTATCCTTCTTGTGGGCGTAGGTTTCATGTCTATTCTTATAGGCAGAGGTTTCATGTCTATCCATCTGTGGGCATAGGTTTCATGTCTATCCTTATAGGCACAGGTTTCATGTCTATCCATCTTGTAGGCATAGGTGTCATGCCTATCCTTATAGGCACAGGTTTCATGTCTATCCTTCTTGCAGGCATAGGTTTCATTTCTATCCTTATAGGCACGGGTTTCATGTCTATCCTTCTTATAGGCATAGGTTTCATGTCTATCCTTATAGGCACGGGTTTCATGTCTATCCTTCTTTTAGGCATAGGTTTCATGTCTATCCTTATAGGCACGGGTTTCATATCTATCCTTCTTGTAGGCATTTTTTTTTTATTTAGTTTTATATAGCGCGAACTAGACCCGAGACATCGGGTATCAGAGCGCTTTACATGAGCACCAGTTTCGTTACAGAAGGACACATTCATTTTTGTTAGGCACGGGAGATTAAGTGATTTGCCCAGAATCACAGGATGTTGAGCGTTGTTGCCAAGACTCGAACCTGGCTCCCCAGCTTCGAGGTCAACCGCTCTAGCTGTAAGGCTACATCCTCACCCCTCTCACAGGTTTCCTGTCTATCCTTCTTGTAGGCATAGGTTCCATGTCTATCCTTATAGGCATAGGTTTCATGTCTACGCTTATAGGCACAGGTTTCATGTCTATCCTTCTTGTAGGCATAGGTTTCATGTCTATCATTATAGGCACAGGTTTCATGTCTTTCCTTCTTGTAGGCATAGGTTTCATGCCTATCCTTATAGGCACAGGTTTCATGTCTGTCCTTCGTGTAGGCATAGGTTTCATGTCTATCCTTATTGGCACAGGTTTCATGTCTATCCTTCTTGTAGGCATAGGTTTCATACCTATCCTTATATGCACAGGTTTCATGTCTGTCCTTCGTGTAGGCATAGGTTTCATGTCTATCCTTATTGGCACAGGTTTCATGTCTATCCTTATAGGCACAGGTTTCATGTCTATCCTTCTTGTAGGCATAGGTTTCATACCTATCCTTATAGGCACAGGTTTCATGTCTGTCCTTCGTGTAGGCATAGGTTTCATGTCTATCCTTATTGGCACAGGTTTCATGTCTATCCTTCTTGTAGGCATAGGTTTCATGTCTTGCAATTGCCTGACAGCATAATAGTGATTGCTTATCTGGTTCCAAGAAGCTTTGCCACCGAGTGCACAACAACCCACCAGCAAGGCTCCACCTGCGTCTATTTTACACAAATCGGAATGAGAGCTGCACACTTAGCAGGACAGATTCGCGCAGCAACCCCTATGACACTAAAAAGTATCCAACAAGGTCGCAAATTAACTTCGCGTCAGCCGAGTAGGGGAGCAATATACTCTAATGGCGCTTACCGGAGATGACCTAGTGAAAATGCTGCAAGACTCTTAAAAAGAAACTGTGCTCGGAGACTGAGCAATATGGCCGAAGCCCGGTGGAGCTGCCTAGACAGCTATAGAGGAGATCAGCCCTGGTTCACCCCCTTGGCCGTCACCTACCCAGCCGAACTTTGGTCACTGTTTCTCCCCGTCTCCCTGCTGTGTCCCCTTCCTCCCCCTCCCTCTGACTACTTACCGTAACATTGCTTCTTTTTTTTCTTATGTCTTACTATGCTCTTGTAACGTATGTAATTTGTAACTTGTAACTCGCATATCCTTATGTAAAGCGCTCTGATACCTCCGGTTCGAGCCAGAGCTATATAAAACTCTTCAAATAAATAAATGTCTATCCTTAAAGGCACAGGTTTCGTGTCTATCCTTCCTGTAGGCACAGGTTTCATGTCTATCCTTATAGGCATAGGTTTCATGTCTATCCTTATAGGCATAGGTTTCATATATATCCTTCTTGTAGGCATAGGTTTCATGTCTATCCTTATAGACACTGGTTTCCTGTCTATCCTTATAGGCACAGGTTTTATGTCTATCCTTATGGGCACAGGTTTCATGGCTATCCTTCTTTTAGGCATAGGTTTCATGTCTATCCTATTAGGCACAGGTTTCATGTCTATTCTTCTTGTAGGCATAGGTTGCATGTCTATCCTTATATTTATTTTATTTATTTATTTATTTATTTATAAAGTTTTATATAGCGCGAACCTGACCCTAGAGGGTATCAGAGTGCTTTACAGATTAGTTAAATAAGTAGAAAATAGACAACCAAGAAACATAAACGATGACGATGTCCGTTGCAATCAGGAGTGGGACAGTGAGTTATAAACCAGTACTTAGACGGCGTGCAAGCCCTGGTTGGAGAACAGCTGGTCAGATCAGTATCCAGAGAATGAGTTTGTGGGTTCAGGGTAGAGATTTGTTCATTAAAAGCAGTTTGACTTCTTTTTTGAATGAAGTGATTGAAGGGATCAGTCTGATTTCAGGGGGCAGGGAGTTCCAGATTCTAGGGGCCAATCCGGAGAAGGCTCGGTTGTAGGTTTTCTTTTTTTGAAATTTTTGAGGTTTCAACAGTAAAGTGCTGGTGCTTCTGGATGATCTGCCACCGCCGGACAGTTCCAGTTTGTCAGCTAGGTACTTCGGTGTATTGAAGTGTAGGGCTTTGTGGGTCATGCAACCAATTTTCATCTGAATCCTTGCCTCATAAGGGAGCCAGTTTAGTGCCTTCAGATCTGGAGTGATTTGGCTGTACCTTTTCGATCCAGTGATAAGCCTTGCAGCAGAGTTAAGGGATGCCCTTAGTGGAGCCAACCTGGATCTTGGCAGACCATATAGGGTAGCACTCCCATATTCTAATCTGGGGATAACTAGCGCTTGCACCGCTGATTTAAGGTCGTCGCAGGGGAGGAAGGGTTTTTATTTTTCTTAGAATACTCATTTGAGAGTTTGCTCCTCTGGTGGGTGAGCTGATGTGCTCTTGCATGTTGAGATTCTTGTCAAGTGTAATTCCTAGTGATCTTGTGGAATCTATAATGTGTGGAATGCAGTTGAAAACTGTTAGGTGTTTCATCCAATCTTCGATGTCGAGGGATCTTTTTGGTGGGGCAATTAAGAGGAATTCGGTTTTGAGCGAGTTGAGTTTAAGGTGGTTTCTGGTTAGCCAGTTTTGGGTTTTTTGGAGAGTTGTGTTGAGTAGACGGATATCCTCAGGGGAGGAGATTTTAAGGTATAGTTGGGTGTCGTCTGCATACATGTGGTATTGTACATTGGAAAATTTCAGAATTTCGGTTAGAGGCTCCATGAACAGGTTAAAGAGAGTAGGTGTTAAGGTGGACCCCTGGGGGACCCCTAAAGTGACAGGAGTCAGGGGCGTAACAAAGGCCCCCGCAGCCCCCGTGTTGCGGGGGGCCCCCGAGCTCGAGGGGCCCCCTCAGCACACAGTAGTCGCTGCATTGGTTTGACAGCAGCACTCAAACAGCATTTGTTAAATAAAACAACGTTTAGATTGTACCACCAATAATCATTGGATGTAGACATATTTTAAATGTTATGCCGCCCGCTCAGTCCAATCAAATAAATCAAATGCTGCGCAGCATGCAGCTTCCTAGTCTTCAGCCTCAGGGTAGGGCAGAGCACTCTGGAATGATCATGCGCAGTGTAAACTGCAGGTCCGGCGGGCCGGGGGCACTGAGCGAGTCTGATGCTGGGGGTGACGCACCATGCACGTTTGCCGAGGGAGAGACTAGTGTTACAGCGGCAAAGAGTCTGAGGAGAAAGGCGGGCGGCTGGCCCACAAACTAAACTGCAGTGCAAGCCTCACAAGTAAGTGACAGTGTCACTCGGAGTCAGGCGAGGCCAAATCCGCAAATTCGTTTTTTAGTGGCAGCGCGATCAGCTGTCTGCAGGTCGCCTCTTTTCATGTTTTACATGCTTCATGTAATTAGGAAATGCGACTCCAGTCCAGAAAGGATCTTGTGACCTTCCATATGTCGTTTTTTTCTGAATGTTTTCCCGTTAATGCTTTACAGCTACACACACGTATTTATGCTTAACCCCATTAAAAAGATAACTCCTTATTTCACTTTCTCTGTTCTCAACTTTCCTGTAAACAACAAAACTCTTACAATTTCTAACTGAATCAGAATAAAAAGAAAATGACATATTTCCAGGATAAACAAAGTAAATGCAACCGACCATACGACAAAACATATTTAGAATAATCGTTGTTTTGAACTATTTGTTTAAAAAAAGTGATATTTTCGGTAAAAATAAATATTTAAAAGCATTTCTTTCAAAGTTATAGCTTTCGGTCCTAATGTTTTCGAAACATAATTTTCAATAGCTGTATTTTACTTTGGATCCTTACGACTGCACTCTGTTTTCTCTGTAGGGGTACCTCTGCAGAGGTACAGGAAAGGCCAGGCTGTCTCTTCTGTACTAACAAATACACAGTACACAAAACCCACCTAATGAGGTGACATTTGTGCTAGAAGGTGTGTTAGAATGTGTGCTAGAATGCATAGTTTCTGTGTGCTCAAGGGCAGCACACAAACTATGCATCTCGGTGCCCTGTAGCACGTGATTATCTACTGGCCCAGCCTCAGTCTTCCCTGTCAGTCATTTCTGGTTGGCACAGGTGAGTCAAGCAGCAATGGGGGCAGTGTCGGAGCGTGGGGCAAAGACGTGGGTAAAAAAGACAACATTATTCTGTATGTATTTTCGTTGGTCTTTCACCTTTAAATCTAAAGCACGCTCCTTAAATGAAAGATGAATGCAAGTTCAATTAATCAGTGAGAAATAACTCTTACATTGTGAAACCTCACTTGGTTAGTCTTCCTGCAGATGTCTGTCTGTGTTTAAGGAGAGAGAAACAATTGAATCCTGGTTGGCGCAGCAGGGCATAGTGACTTGTCTATTTATAGTGCTATGGCATCCCCTGCTTCTGCGACTGAGAAAGAACTTTAATTATGCAAGTCATTGATTGTAATGTGCACAGTAGTAGATAAGGGTCACTCAAAGTGTCAATAATTTGGCTGTAGAATGTCACTCCTAAGTACACTGAAATCATGAAAATGCCTCACATAAGCAAACTGAAAACTTGGCAGCTATGGAGAGAGTCATGATAGGGCAGACGGAGTGCCCAGAACCCATGGATGGCTGAAGGTCCTATGGGGCAGTGTGATCCGAGGAGCTTAGAAGCAGAGTGCCTCGCACATTCACACTTAAGTGCCATTCCATTTCTGGCACTTTGCACCAGTTTTAAGATCTTCTTCGAGTTTCTTGTTGCTCATAGGGGTGTAATTTCTGATATTGATGAGTTTCCCTAGTAGTCATTGCTTGATTTTGATCACAAGAAAGTGTCACTCATGGTCGTTGAAATGTCACTCATAATTGCACTGATATTATGAAAATGTCACACATAGCAATCTGAAACCTTGGCAGCTATGGAGACGGCGAGTGAGGCCATAATTAAAATTGCATTCCTAGTTACAAGGCTCTTCCAGGCTAACTTCCGCATGGGGGGCGTCAGGGTGGGGGGGGGCGGGAGCAGCTGCAGACACAAAGTTCAGAGGTCCCTTGGACTCTTTGGTGTGACGATGGGTGAATGCTCGTAACTGTCTGTCCTCGCTCCAGTACCTCTCTAGATAACATGGGAAACACTTGGCATGGCTTCACATAGGGACAGACACCTCTTAGAAATATAATGTCATGACTGCCAAGCGGCCCCGCTCCATCTGAGACACCGTCAATCAGTGCAAGACAACACTTTGCATGTAGGGAGAGGTATGCCCAGGTGGGTGACAGGAAACACAAAACTACCCGCGCTGTTTGCTAATTGGATTGAACTAGCTGCAGCGTCACACATCTTTTCAGAATACCCCTGTCGAAAATCAGGCAATAGTGAGAGAGGAGAGGGGACTTCGGATCCAAATACTCAAAAAAATACCTTCCTGTAACTATCAAGAGAAGTGCCCATATCCCCTAGAGGTCATGACCTCCACCCTTCGTTGTAGACAATCAGGCAATGCCTGTGAGCATCTCAAAAATACATAACACATCACACAGCACAGCCACAGAGATGTGCATTTATGCAGATCTGGAGACTGTGGAACAGCTTCACCATGCACTCAAGTACTGCTGTAGTCAGTGTGTCAAGGACCCGGTACAATGAAAAAATGGGTCCCCTGGCCACTGTTTAATTGTGAAATACAGCAATAATCCAGGTTCAGTGGGCCCTTCAGACCTTTGGGCCCCGGTGTCACTGCACCTGCTGTGCCCAATGAAAGCTATGCCCCTGCACTCCCAGCGAATATTTGTGAATTCTGTTTGGGGGAAGATACTGGGAGACACCTATACTAGGATTCATGGATAGACACTAACATGAGAAAACACTGGGAGACACAAACACTGGGAGACAGACAAGGGAAGACCCTGAGAGACACTAACAGACACTGGGAAACACCTACCCTAGGATTTATGGATAGACACAGACCAGGGAAGACTCCGGGAGAGACGAACATTGAGAGACACGGATAAGGGAAGACTCTGGGAGACACAAACAGACACTGGGAGACACAGAGAAGGGAAGACCCTGGAAGTCACAAACAGACACTGTGAGACACCTGCACTAGGATTCCTGGATAGACACAAACACAGGGAAATACTGGGAGACACAGACAAGGGAAGACCTAGGGAGACACAACCACTGGAAGACATAGAGGTAGACACAGACACTGGAATACACAGCCACTGGGAGACACAAACAGACACTGTGAGACACCTGCACTAGGATTCATGGATAGACACAAACATGGGAAAACACTGGGAGACACAGACAGGGGAAGACCTAGGGCGACACAACCACTGGAAGACCCACACACTGGGAGACACGAACACTGAGAGACACCTGCACTAGGATTCATGGATAGACAAAAACATGAGAAAACACTGGGAGACACAAACAGACACTGGGAGACACCTACCCTAGGATTCATGTATAGACACAAACATGGGAAAACACTGGGAGACACAGACAAGGGAAGACCCTGAGAGGCACGAACACTGAGAGACATGTGAAAGGCAGCGAGTCTTCTAAGACCCTCAATGCTGCCCGGTGCAGGGTTCCACCTCTAATTCACTTTGGGTTCGCTATCAAAATAATGAGGCAAGCGCTGGAAACTGGAAGAGAAGAAAATGGTTTATTTCTCATGAGGAGATCACGTCAACTGAGACACCGGGATGTCTGAGGGAAGTGTTCTGCTGACAACTCCCTTGGCTCTTCCTTTTATACAGGTTTGACACAATGCATTTGTTTGATCAACATGGTTACAAAAGCTTGGGGTCCCCGCCTCGGGCAGGTTGTCACACAAGCCCAACAGTAATTCTCTTCCCACCCAGATCAAACAGACAATCTTATCTTGCAGCTGGACCTTGCTTCAGGGTCTAAAACATGTGAGACCGGTCAGATCTAAGAGTCCGTTCTGTTGATAAAAACAGGTCCCATTGTTGGTAACAACAAGTCTTGCTGTTTGCAGTGCAATAAATCATTTTGCAAGAGTCTTTTTGGTGTTTGGAACCTGTTTGTGTAACTAGGTGTAGTGAAGGGTAGAGCGTCCAAAGGCTTGTCTGAAAACAGGGATGAGAGGAAAACGAGTTTGTGGCAGCAAGTGGCGCTGAGGTTTGTTGTGGCAATAGAGTTTATAGCCCCCAGCACACATACCAGGTCGGTCAGAGGGTCAGAGGGATGCTAGTAAGGGCAGGGTGAAACAAAGGTGACCAACAGAGTACAAAATGGCTGTGATAGATTAAAATGACTGCAACTTATGTGCACATAGAATTCCACCAGACAAGATGGCGCAGGTAATGTTCATGATTATTGTTTTGCTTTTAACAGTGGCCCCTTTGAACATAACTAGCCAGCTTGTCAGTCTATTTCGATCTCCATAATGTCCCGTATCTCTTGATCATACATTACTCTCATTTTTGTTAGCTGAGTGTCCATAGTCTTAGGGTGCAAGGTAGTTATGCAAAGAGAACACACAAAGGTGGTATACAGTGTATACCCAAACAACAACCACATATTGTCAATACTGGGACCAAGAGAATCATTGATATTTTCCAACCCCACTCCTTCAAGATGCCCCAAAGCCAACTTCCAACTGTCCAAGTCTCTGATCCTTGATGAATTTCTGAAGATAGTCTATGGAGATGTTTGATTGCTTCATAGACAGAAGGTGAATTATCAGGAATGTATACACAGCAGCTGGCACCGATGATGCAGCATGCTCCTCCACGGTCCGCTAGTACCACGTCCAGGACCATGCGATTTTGCAGGGTAACCAGACGGACCGCTTGGAGCTCAGCAGTGTTGTTGGTGAGGATGCCAGCAGTGACGTTCAGGGCGGTCTCTACCGCTTGGGACAGATGTCTGATGGCTCGGCTGTTTGCCATCGGACCCCATTTCGGGACGAGCCCTTTTGCTGCGTCGAGGAACTGTGATGAGGCAGAGCCTGCTTGATCAATGTCTTTAGAGCGCTTTTCTCGATGATGCTCTGCAGGGGCTGTGTAGGTTGGTGGCAAAACAAAGGTGATGTAGCATGTGCCCCCCCAGTTTCTTGGGAGTCAGGTGTAGGCTTTGGTTCCACAAACAAAGTACATATTGGGTGATGCAACAAGCGCTGGGGGGTTGGCAGTGTTCAAAGTCCTTACAATGCTACAGGTGCTGTGACCCACATTCTTAGTCCCACGGCCTTCAATGCATACAAGGCCAGAGACGTTCACCACAGATAGGGCCACAGTCAGTGTTGCAGCAGTTCTTTTCTTCAGGTAGGAAAATGTGGCTCTGTTAGGATTATTGAACACTTGCATTTCCACTCGTTCTTTGGCGGGGACATCAATCTGGAATGTCGCATTGAAGGTGTGAGGGCAGAAGGGGCGGCTGTCGTTCCTGTTTTGTTTCGCCAAAACTCGTTGTAGAACTGGGCGATTGTTCCGTCGGAAGTGGCATTGTCTTTGTAACTTTCTTGTAGGAGCATCATCCAGGCAAGGCAAGATCCGTGAATAGAAAAGGGCGAAGGGATGAAAGGGATGGAATGTTCAGTGGCATGTGGTAACAGCCCACAGACCCAACAGTTGGTAGCATTGGTGGCAAGATTGTGTTGGTGCAACATCTGCACGAAAGAATTATTCCAGAATTCTTTGCGTCGTTCTCGGAGATGTGGCGGTAGTGATACCAGGTAGTGTTCTTTCTTGGTGGTTGGTTGCATGGTGGGTGACAATGTTCTGTATGCAGGTGCATTCTCTTCAATGATCCAGAGTGCGACCATTAGCAGGAGACAGGTGAGAAATGCGGCTACAAGTGCAATTGTCTTTGTGCTGTGCAGGTTAGCAGTCTTGGTGTCTTTGCGGTGGTTTTGCAGGTGTTCAGTTTCTTCCATCATCTTCGAGGAGCTCAACAACTGTTAGGACCACAGACTTTTGTCTGGCGCTTTCCTGGTAGCGTTGTTTGACTGTGCTACCGATCTGAGACCTTGACTCAGTTAGTGGCCTGGTCGTTGGAGCTCCCTCCTTTCGTCGATCTTAGGTTGTACCCTTTCCTGGATGGCACAGTGGGGTCGGGAAATTCTGATAGTTTGAGGGTGTCTTCTTGTGGGTAGCAACTCAGAGCTGGTCGGTCTCTCGCGAGTACTTCCTCTTGCACCTCCACCCCTTCACAGGTTGCCAGGGTTGGAGGGACTCGTTTGCAGTGATGGGCATGCAGCCAGTTTCGTTTTCCTTGCACTCGGAGGGCAGTTCGGGTGGTGATCAGGACTTGCCAGGGGCCCGTCCACCTAGGCTCCAGATTCTTCGTTCTTTGGAAGTTGCGAATTAATATATGGTCGCCTGGCTTTATTTCATGTCCCGGGCCCCTGGATACGTCAGGCAAGGCTTGCTGCACCTGTTGGTGGATAATTGTTAGCTCGTTTGTCAATTTATGCAAGTAATCCGACATTAATATGTTCGGGACATCGTTAATGGAGGTGGGTCTTGGTGCCGCCCAAATGCTCATAGGCCTGCCGAAGACCACCTCATACGGGGTCAGTCGGTGTTTGGTTGGGGTGGAGCGCATCGATAACAATGCCAATGGGAGGGCGTCGGGCCATTTCAACCCGGTCGTGGCAACTATTTTGGCTAGTTTTAGTTTCAACGTTGCATTGTGTCTCTCTACCAGGCCCGCTGATTGGGGGTGGAAGACGGCATGGAACTTTTGTTTTACCCCCAACCCTCTCAGTATGTTCTGTATCACCTCGGCTACGAAGTGGGGGCCGTTGTCGCTCCATAAAATTCTGCAAAGGCCGTATCGGGGGAAGAATTCTTTCAGCAATACTTTTGCAGTGGCTAAGGCGGTATTGTCGCGGGTGGGATAGGCCTCCACCCATTTGCTAAAAGCGCACACAACCACCAGGACATATTTTAGACCAAGGCATCTCTCTAGTTGAATGTAATCCATTTGAAGGATTTCAAAGGGGTGGTCAGGGACTCCAAACCCTCCCCGTGGTACTACTGTCCCCTTCCCTGGGTTGTGTTGTAGGCAGACTATACATTGTTGTACTAGGCGTTTTGCAGATTCTGCTATCTTGACGTTATGCCATACTCTGGTGATTAGTTCAATCATGGGGGTGGAGCCTATGTGTGCTGGTAAATGTGCCATGGTCAATATGGGGATGAGGTAGGCATTGGGTAACAGCCATTTATTTCCGTCTTTAGTTCTCCAGCAATCTTCCTCGTCTTTTAGTCCCACCTTTTCCCACTCGGTCAATTCGTCTTGTGTGCCTGTAGTCTGTATGTCCCTTACAGTGGTCCTAGCGTCAGTCCATCGTTCAGCTTGTGACCTGGTCACATACATTCGTGTCGTAGTTCTGTCTCCTGCCGTGGCTCGGGCAGTAACGTCTGCTAGTGCATTTCCCTGTCCAATGAGATCAGTCACTTTCCTATGTGCTTGGCATTTTATCACTGCTAACTTCTTGGGGAGGAGGACTGCTTGCGTCAAGGCGGAGACTTAATCTCCATGCAGGATGGGTGTACCGTGTGAAGTCAGGAACCCTCTTTCTTTCCATAAGATCCCAAAATGGTGAACCACCCCGAAGGCATATTGGCTGTCGGTGTATATGTTAACTGTCGTGTCAGTCGCTAAGATCGGTCGGGACAAAGGGTTGGTGGAGGGCGTACCGTCAAATCCTATTGAGGTCACATGTGAGCCTGACAAGGGTGCCCTTGAAATCAGTCGTTTGGATAGTGCACTACGTGTTGCTCCCGTGTCTACCAGAAATGGCGACTTTGTGCCCAGGACCTCAGCGGTAACATAAGGGCCTTGCTGATCAACATAGAGCTCGACTGGATCCCTCCCTTGCCCCTGGCTGTCCTATGCAAAGTCGTACGTATTGTCATAATCTGTCTGTTGGTACTGATTCTGTTTGGGATGGTCAAATGTGTTCACTCTTCCTGGCCTTTCCTCGCTTGCTTCACTCGCGTACCCTCTCCCACGCACTCTTCCTCTCTGTCCACTTGCTATTTCCCTCGCCCCTCTGCCCCTACCAGCTCCTAGCAAAGCCGGGCATTGGGTTTTCCAGTGTCCATATTCTTTGCAAAATGCACATTGATCCTGTCCTAGGTCTTGGCGTCCGACATATGATGTCGATGAATTGTTTCTAGGTGGCTGTACTCTAGGGGTATTCTGCTGGTATCCTCCCCTATATTGCTCCCTTCCTGTATTCGCCCCCTGGAGTTGTGCTACCATTACCCTCTCCTTCAAGTCCTTCTTTTTCCTTTCTGTAGCCCTGTCATTTTCGTTTTTCTGATGCTCATAGTACTGGGCCATTTGGAGAATGGCCGCCGGTTTAGATGCTGCCCAACTACTTTCGCTGGCTTGTAATTTATGGGATACATCTGGTAGTAGTCCTTTGACATAGTTCTGCACAAATAAGTGGTGTCCGGTTGCGGTGGACATGTCTTGTCCACTGTAATCGGAGAACACCGTTTCAAATCTGGAGAAATACTCTGAGACATCCTCTTGTGGTTTCTGGCGGCACGCGGTTACTATGGACCAGTCTATCTTTTTCTCTGGGATCAGCGTTTTCACTTTCTGCACTATTTTGTCAGGGAGGTCCAATATTGCTTTAACCGGTTTTTGACCAGGGTTCCGCTGTTTATCTAGTGTGTTAAGTTGTTCCCAGGTATGACCAAGCAGTTCGGTATGGTCTATTTTCCTAATCTGTTTCCACACATCTGCTGGCAAACATAACCCGAAGAACAAGTCTATGTCGGCAAGTGTCATTATTGTTGATCCCAGAGCGGTACCTAGCTCGGTGTAAAAGGCGGTGGGGTTCTTTCGTAAATCCGGTAAAGATTTACGGAACGTCAAAATGTCCTGTCTGTCCCATGGTTGATACACCCAATTGTAGACCACCCTTCCTCTAGCATCTTGATGGTTCATATCGTCATGAGTCCCTTGTCCTCTAGGAGGTACCCAATAAGGGGCAGCTTCTTTTATCGGCATCATGCTATCTGGTTTTTCCACCGGGGGTCCTGCTATCTTAGATGT
The DNA here is from genome assembly GCA_963921515.1 of Calotriton arnoldi. Taxonomy (NCBI): domain Eukaryota; kingdom Metazoa; phylum Chordata; class Amphibia; order Caudata; family Salamandridae; genus Calotriton; species Calotriton arnoldi. Next base: position 5,032,433 of record CAWUFW010000013.1, on the reverse strand, counting down.
CATGTCCTTATCTATCCGTCCTTGTTCCACGAGGTGACGGAATACCTCCAGTGTGGATGAAAAGAGTTCTGTAACATCGTTGTCGCCTTCATCTCCGGTGTCTACCTTCCTATAGAGAGCCACTAGTCGCTCGGGCCCTACATCTTGGTACTTCTCTTCATATGCAGTAAGAGTGTAGTAACAGAGACGTACAATAAAGTATCGTTTGCGGTTTTCAACATAGGAGTTGCATATGTCAGTTACATGCTCTTCTGTCTCCTTCCTATCTATGAGGGATTTAACTACTTTATCAATGCCTGCTCGCTCATTTTTACTTAATCGCGGGACCCTGGGCGCTCCTGTTTCTTTTGATCCTACCTCTACTACTGTATCCTTTGATGAGGCATTTGGTGTGGGTGACTCGGTGGGAGCAGAGGCGGTGGAGACTGAGGCGATCGTGCCATCTCCGGCTATACTTTGGTGGTCCTGTCGTTGTACTACGGGATGAGTAGGGGCGTAAGGGGGTGGCATGTATATGATTGGGGGACCTAACAATAAATCATCATCTACCCTTTGTTTTGCTGGTAACTTGGGGTAAAGAGTTGAGGGCGTTCTAACAGGGCATTGATCTGATATTTTTGATTCCTGTTCCTTTTTATCGATTTCCTTTTCTTTTAGTTTTTCTTCTAATCTTTTACAGGCTTGGTAAGCTGATTTTCGCGTTTCTTTATCTTGTCTAGCTTCGTCCCTTTTCTTTCTTTGAGCTGCCTCTTTTCGCCATAAGCCAAAACTGTCAAACATGGCTGGTCTAGTTTTCTTTTGTGGAGAGCTATTTCTAACGTTTCTATTTTAGCGGGATCGAAAGATCCCGTCAGTGGCCACTGATTTACCCGGTCCTTCCTAGTGTATTTATGCCATAGTTTGCTATAAGCTACGCTGGCTAATCCATACTTTACGTACATGTCCTTGTTAGGGGTGCCTTCCGGCGGTGCCGGCTGACTGACCTCTAACGAACGGTCTGGTCCAAAACAATTACAATCAAACAATCTAGAGAAAACAGGCATGACGTATTTATCGGTCAAAATGAATATCTCAATCAATCAATTTAGACAAAAAGTCTGCACTACCTGTCCTTCGCTGTCTGCAAAGAGAGAGAATATTCCTATTCTTTGTTGTTTGCAAGCAGGGAAATGTCGCAAATAACTCAATATCAAAAAAGGAATACTAGTATTTCAATCAAACTATTCAATCAATCAATCAATTTAAGTCATTTTTTCACGACCTTACCCGGACCGTATTGACAGTTCTTCGTCTTCCCCTTCCAGCGCCTGGTTGTCCTCTCACTCCAACAATCAATGCGGAGTTCCTCTAAGGTCCCAGTCAGGACCGCAGGTCACTCGAGAGAGGTCCGTTCGGAACCGGTGAAGTTCAGTCGATCGGCAGCCAGACAAGGGTCTTCTCAGGCAGGTATACCCCAATCGTTTAGTTGTTCACTCCGTCGTTAGGACCTCTCTACCGGACCCACGCGTCGCTGATGGGCCCCTACGCTTGGGCGCCAATTTGTGAAAGGCAGCGAGTCTTCTAAGACCCTCAATGCTGCCCGGTGCAGGGTTCCACCTCTAATTCACTTTGGGTTCGCTATCAAAATAATGAGGCAAGCGCTGGAAACTGGAAGAGAAGAAAATGGTTTATTTCTCATGAGGAGATCACGTCAACTGAGACACCGGGATGTCTGAGGGAAGTGTTCTGCTGACAACTCCCTTGGCTCTTCCTTTTATACAGGTTTGACACAATGCATTTGTTTGATCAACATGGTTACAAAAGCTTGGGGTCCCCGCCCGGGCAGGTTGTCACACAAGCCCAACAGTAATTCTCTTCCCACCCAGGTCAAACAGACAATCTTATCTTGCAGCTGGACCTTGCTTCAGGGTCTAAAACATGTGAGACCGGTCAGATCTAAGAGTCCGTTCTGTTGATAAAAACAGGTCCCATTGTTGGTAACAACAAGTCTTGCTGTTTGCAGTGCAATAAATCATTTTGCAAGAGTCTTTTTGGTGTTTGGAACCTGTTTGTGTAACTAAGTGTAGTGAAGGGTAGAGCGTCCAAAGGCTTGTCTGAAAACAGGGATGAGAGGAAAAACGAGTTTGTGGCAGCAAGTGGCGCTGAGGTTTGTTGTGGCAATAGAGTTTATAGCCCCCAGCACACATACCAGGTCGGTCAGAGGGTCAGAGGGATGCTAGTAAGTGCAGGGTGAAACAAAGGTGACCAACAGAGTACAAAATGGCTGTGATAGATTAAAATGACTGCAACTTATGTGCACATAGAATTCCACCAGACAAGATGGCGCAGGTAATGTTCATGATTATTGTTTTGCTTTTAACAGACACAGACAAGGGAAGACACTGGGAGACATGAAGACTGAGAGACACAGATAAGGGAAGACACTGGGAGACACAAACACTGGGCGACACAGACAAGTGACCCTGGGAGACAAGAACACTGAGCTACACAGAGACTGAGAGTCACGAACAGACACTGGGAGACATGAACACTGAGAGACACAGACAAAGGAAGACACTGGGAGACATGAACACTGAGGGACTGGGAGATACAGGCACTAGGAGACACAGACAAGGTAAGACACTAAGAGAAAGACATGAATACTGAAAGACACAGGGAGATACCTATACTAGGATTCATGGATAGACACAAACATGGGAAAACACTGGGAGACACAGAGAAGGGAAGACCCTGGGAGACACAAACACTGGAAGACACATATACTGAGAGACACTGGGAGACACGAAGACTGGGATTTACAGACAGAGGAAGACACTGGGAGACACGAACACTGAGAGACACAGACAAAGGAAGACACTGGAAGACACAAACACTGGAAGACACAGACAAAGGAAGACACTGGAAGACACAAACACTGGAAGACATAGAAAGAGGAAGACCCTTAGAGACATGATTACTGCAATACACAGCCACTGGGAGACACCTACACTGGGATTCCTGGATAGACACAAACCTGGGAAAACACTGGGAGACACAAGCACTGGAAGACACAGACACTGGGAGACTCGAAGAGACACTGGGAGACACGAAGACTAGGAGATACAGACAAGGGAAGACACTGGAAGACATAAACGGACACTTGGAGACACCTGCACTAGGATTCATGGATTGACACAAACATGGGAAAACACTGGAGATACAGACAAGGGAAGACCCTGGGTCACCTTGATGCAAGAAGAAAGGGGGATTGTTTTACAAAACATGCTTGATTTTTTTGTATATTGCTGGACTGTGATTGCTTTATTATGCACTTTGAAAGTAATTGCACTTTTTCCTTTGCTTTACCAACTACAGTTTGTATAGATTCTGTAATTAGGTACTTGCTGATATGGTTTGTTTTTATTCTACATTCTGTGCTATTTATGGTGTTGATTGCACTTGCTTGTAATACGTTGGCCTTAAATCTTGTAATTAGCATTGCTTACAATAGAAATAATAACTTCAAACTGAGAAACACCTGCATCAATGTTCTGAAACATCCAAGCAGTTTTTATCCTCAGCCTCTTGCTTGCCTGTTTTTGTCCTGCTTACTCATAAAGACATGATGGTAGAAATTGAAATTGCTTCCTCAGTTGACGTTATTATCATGCACAACGCTTGACAGTCACAAGTGTGTGGCATGCAGATAATTTGCGTTTATTTCTCTTGGAGTTGGCAGGATACTGTTTTATAGCTTGTGTACTCATGTATATTGTCAGTCGAGTCTGTGAAATTGCAGGTTTAGGTTAGACTTTCAAAGTTTCAAGTATTGTCCATCAATATAAATTCTAACTCAGACCCTTCATGGTTGTTCTTTGTTCTTTAGCAATAGGCAGTTCCTGAGACAATAGGATCGCTCCTCGGCATTGCTCTGATTGCTGTCTCAGTTAAATAATCTACTCTTGGCAATGTTACAAATGGGGTATTTTATATGTTAAGAGTGTTTCCCACTTTCTTATTAGAACTTTGATCAAGACAATATAGAAGCATTTCATTAAATGGTGGAGCTTTCAAATCAAAATAGATCAGATTTTTGGGCTGTGGTGCTAAGTGGTAGGTGGTGGGCCGGGCCGCAGGGGGGGCCCCCTCTATGTACTTCGCAGGGGGGCCCCCTCAAGTTTTGTTACGCCACTGACAGGAGTGGTAGTGGACAAGGATTGGTTAACCTTAATTCTTTGAGTTCTGTTGTGTAGAAATGAGGCAAACCAATTTAGGACAACCCCTGATAATCCCATTCTGTGTTCAAGTAATTCAAGGAGGCTGTCATGTTTGACCGTGTCGAAGGCTGAGGATAGGTCTAGGAGGATTAGGAGGCAAGATTTGTTCTGATCTAGCATTTTAAGTGCGTCATCAACTATGTGGGTAAGGACTGTTTCCGTGCTGTGACCCGGACGTAAACCAGATTGGAATTGGTCAATAAGGTGGAACTGATCAATGTGATTGCAGAGCTGGGTATGTACGCATTTCTCAAGGAGCTTTGCCAGAGAGGGAATAGTGGAGATGGGACGGAAGTTATCGGGGTTTGTATGATCCGCTGTGGGGTTTTTTAGAATGGGGGTTACCTGCCCTGATTTTAGGCAGTCTGGTAAAGCCCCTTGGAGTAGTGAAGCATTCACTATCTTAGTCCAGAGAGAGAGTAAAGAGGTTTTAATCTCATTGAAGATGTTAGCTGGTAGAGGGTCGCAGAAGTGGTTTGATGGTTTAAGTGTTGTTAAGATATTAAGAATGGCATTTTCATCAAAGGTTTTGAAAGTGTCCCACGACGCGTTGTTTTTGAGGGAGAGTCCATGTAGGTCTGGGTGCTGAACAATCATATGCTGGCCTGGGCTATTTGGGGGTATCATCGGGAGGAGCTCAATTGCTGTTTGGAGATCACTTTCAATCTTTTTAGACTTTTCAAGAAAGAAGGAGGCAAATATGTTGCAGTTTGGCAGCGGAAGGCATCCCATTGTGCAGGGGTTGGGTTTTTGAGTAGATTGATGTTTGATAATTTCGAACAGTTTTCTTGGACGATTTTTGGCTTTGTCTAGTTGAACTCTGAAGAAATTTGCTTTGGAGTTTCTGATGTGAATATTGTAGGTGTTCCTCAGTGATCGCAGGTGCTTGAGGTGTTCTAGGGACGGCGAGGATCTCCACACTCGTTCCGCTAGTCTCAAATTGCATCTTTCTTCATTTAGGCTCCCATTGTACCATGGTTTGGAGTCTCTAGTGGACAGTCTTTTTAGCTGTAAGGGCGCAACTGTATCAAGAATGGTCGTCATGGAGTTGTTGTAGTGGTTTGTAAGGTCATTGACATCAGACATGTCCGCTGGAGGAGGGAAAACGTTATTGCTGAGGGATGTCAAGTCATTAAGGTCTATGTCGTGAGTGATCCTTTTCCATTGTCTGGGTTTCTTAAGTTGTGGTTTATGTGTCCTCACTGATTCGGTGATGAGAAAGGTGATGCAGTGGTGATCTGTCCAGTCGCATGGGACGATAGACTTGAGTTGAATGGAGTTTGCTTTAGCAATGATTAGGTCCAGGGTCGCACCACGGTTGTGCGTAGGGCTGTCATAGATTTGGTTCAGGTTAAGGTCCACTAGAAAGGATTTTAGGCTGTTAACTGAGGGGTCATTGGGATCGTTCCAATGAAGGTTGAAGTCTCTGAGGAAGATCTGGGAGCAATGTTGTCCTACCTTGGTAGTAATGATTTCCATGATTTGTTCGATGAACGAGAGGTTGTCACGTGGAGGGTGGTAGATCACATGTAGTGTACATAGTGGTTTGTTGTTACTCGCAATGTTTATGCAAAGGTATTCACAAGCGGATAACTCGACGGTTTGCAACTGGTTCACCGCGAGGTCACTGTGGTGTATGCAGGCAATGCCTCCACCCAGTCCATTCGGTCTGTTATAGGCACAGGTTTCATGTCTATCCTTCTTGTAGGCATAGGTTTTATGTCTATCCTTCTTGTAGGCATAGGTTTCCTGTCTATCCTTATAGGCACAGGTTTTATGTCTATCCTTATGGGCACAGGTTTCATGGCTATCCTTCTTTTAGGCATAGGTTTCTTGTCAACCCCTTTTAAAAGCACACGTTTCACGACACCCTTTGCCAGGAAGTGGACAGTTTGAGTAGGTATCCAACCCTCAAATCCCTCTCATGCTCCAGTGGCTCCCAATGTCAGGCTGCCTCTGGGCTAGCCAGAGGTAGATCGGCTCTCTATCTAGACCACAGGGTCTCTTTTCCTGGTGGGAATTTAGTTCTCTCAGTTTTATTCTATGGAGATTACACAGCCTGTTTCTTATAGAACTACTGGAACATAGAGCACATGTACATATACATGCACATCTATGGGAACTAAATGAGAAAAAACAAGGACCCCCTGAACAATGGATAGTTCAATTCCTAGGACAGGGACTTAAATGGTAGTAACAAAAACTCCTAGGCAATGTCAATAAAGCAAACAATATACACAGTATCTGTAACATTAAGAAAACCAAGGAAGACAGAAAAAATATGTTCAAAGTTGTTACCATTTTAATAATTTCTTCTCATATTGTCTAAACAAATGATATTTATACAAAACATTTAAAAAATGAAACACAATATGTAACACATCACTTTTAATCAATAGATATAAATAAAGGGTTAAAAAGTGGCAATATCTTTATTAACTCGACGCGCGTTTCGGCGTATACAACGCCTTCTTCAGGAAAGCCACACAATTACCTGATAAAAATGCGGTGCACCGAATGTGCAACGATGTCTTATTAATATTAAAATCAACGATTTCACGAAAAAGTTGGATGTCTGGTTATCAAACAAACCTCGTGTAGGTATATTTGAAAAGCGGCCTGGTCCCGCTAAATGTTAAAATCAGTAATATGGTATTCTGGAAAGCCTCTTGCGATGGAAGAGATTCAACGAAGAAACTGGAACAAGCGCTAGATATGCGATAGTGTTCCAAATATGTAGCTCAATAGGCATGCACAGTAAAGGACGGCTGCCGATGATGCCTTCGGAAAAGAGGATACTCTTTTCCGAAGGCATCATCGGCAGCCATCCTCAGCCTGGTCCTACCTGGGGCCTCCTTTTATCAGACAAGTCTGATAAACATTTAGCATGGCCAGGTCGCTTTTCAAATATACCTACACGAGGTTTGTTTGATAACCAGACATCCGACTTTTTCGTGAAATCGTTGATTTTAATATTAATAAGACATCGTTGCACATTCGGTGCACCGCATTTTTATCAGATAATTGTGTGGCTTTCCTGAAGAAGGCGTTGTATACGCCGAAACGCGCGTCGAGTTAATAAAGATATTGCCACTTTTTAACCCTTTATTTATATCTATTGATTAAAAGTGATGTGTTACATATTGTGTTTCATTTTTAAATGTTTTGTATAAATATCATTTGTTTAGACAATATGAGAAGAAATTATTAAAATGGTAACAACTTTGAACATATTTTTTCTGTCTTCCTTGGTTTTCTTAATGTTACAGATACTGTGTATATTGTTTGCTTTATTGACATTGCCTAGGAGTTTTTGTTACTACCATCTATGGGAACTATACATTTCTTTCTATGTAACTCTAAAAGGATTATATTGCTCTTTTCCCAAAAATCTTTGGAGACTAGTAACACAGCTCTTTAAATGCACACCGATGGAGAGTATTCAATTTTTTCACTAAAAGTCCATTAAATATAACTTTTTAATAATGATACAATGTATCAGTTTTGTTCTACACTTAAAGAATAACAGGTTTCACTATTTTTCTATTTAATGGAATATGTTCTGTTATGTCTGTTTGAATAACGCACTAATCACCCGTGAGGGTATCTAGGTGCATGAGCAGGTGCATAGGTGAGTGTCCTCTCTTAGTAATTCGAAGAGCCAGGCCTTCAGCTTCTTGTGGAACTCAAGAACTGAGCAAAAGGATCTAATGTGTTGTGTTTTGCTAGTACTGTCACTGACAGCACTGGCAGGGGCAATGAATGACTGGTATAAGCTGCAGTGGCCTCCTGGCAAGGGTCCCTGCACTTATATTTTTACAAATTATGGTCTTGGCTGCCCACAGAATGGATAAAACAGGTAGTGATAGCAATTATAGGCAGTGGCATGGAGTGCAGTGGTGTAGAGTGCAGTGGCATAGTGTAGAGTGGTGCAGATTAGACTGCAGTGGCGTAGAGTGGCATGGCAAAAAGTGGAGCTGCAGAGTAGAGTGCAGCGGAATGGCATAGAATGCCATGGCGTAGAGTGCAGTGGAGTAAGAAGATTTAGGTGCAACAAGCAAGCGTAGGTTAAAAATTGGGGTCTACCTGCTCAGGATTGAAGTGGGGTAGTTTGGGTAGAGCTAGTTATATCTTCGACATCCAGGGTCAGTAGCTTGTAAAGGCTCAGTACTTAGCTGGCAATCCCCAAGCTCAGTGATGCTAGTCTGAGGTAGGAGCGAATTTGGAAAGATTGTGAAAGGGCCTTGTAGCAAAGCTTAGGACTTTATCCAGTGGGACCAAAGAGTATATGTTGAAACCCACCTGAAGGGAGACGTGGCCTTGTGGCTATATTATGTTATGCAGATTTGTAGAGCACACTATCACCCAGTTTGGAATATGCTGTTCCTTGTATGTGAATTTGTGTGGGGTACACAGATATTTTTGAAGAAGTCTATGAGAAATACACAGCTATTTCAGAATACGACTCCAGGGAACATCCAGAACATCCAGCTCTTTTTGTGTACATTTTGAAGTAATATATAGTTCTTCTGATGGATGTCTAGGAGGCACAGATGTATGTGTGTATGTAATGTAGAGTGCAAACCTAGCTGGGAAGCGATGCAGCACTGAACACAGGTAGTGCTTTAAATGGAAATATATAAGTACAGGTACTCACTAATTAGAGTACCTGTTTGTTCCTGAGAAGTGCTGGTACTCTCCCATTAAACGTACTGCAGCAGTGCTGAGAAGTGCCAGAACTCTTCCATTAAAAGTATTACGCCAGTGCTGAGAAGTGCAGGTACTCTCCTATTAAATGCATTGCAAAAGTGCTGAGCAGTGCAGGTCCTCTCCCTTTCTAATGAAGGAAGTGCAAGTACTCCATACCGGACAGTACCTACCCAGTTAAAGCACTGAACATGGGTCAAGAACTCAAGGTACGACCCAGACCATGTAGAAGGAGGTCGTTGCAAGTGGGTCTTCCATGTAGGATGGCACCGCACCTTCAGAAGGGCCTTTAGTTTGGGGGCGTGGCTTGGACGGCAAGGGGGATGCTTGCATGAGTCAGCCGCTCCGTCGTACCAGGGAGAAACAACAACGATCCCGAGAGTTTGCACCGGACAAAATGGGGCAAAAGGAGATTATCGTGCCTCGGAAGGTCTGCGGCAGACGATGATAGCAAAGGCGTGAGACCCTCACCGAAAATAAAGGTGAACTTGCTGAGTTTTAAGATCGCACAGCAACGAGCAATGGCGCCCGCAAAAAACGAAACTGAAACCAAAGCACGGTGAGCCCGGGACGGAGAGAAGCTGAGCGACGCCATCACACTCATCACACTCCGCCACGCCACACCACCCCATCCCACTGCGCTGATTGCAAGATAGAGGCATAACGCGAGAAGGGGAGAAGGAGAGACAAAGTAGTAAGGGCTGCCTCAATGATCGGATGGGAAAAGCGGTAAAAGCTACCCGGCAGTGAGCCTGAGAGGGGTGCAGAGACGAGGACATCCGACCGCGCGCCAGACTAAGCGGTTTTGCGGGCATATAGCGGGTGGATGCGGTGGTGTGGCGCTGGATAAGAACAAAGTACGATCCAGGGTAAGGATCAGTGGTGTTGATGAGGGAGTGGCACACGCAGGCACGGTGCCAGTTGAAGGCAAGCGGAGTGTAATCGGACCAAGCCGACCAGCACCGGAGAGGGGTGCGACCAACGAGCACCAGAAGAGGTGAAAAGCACCAGCACCACCATCGCAGACAAGGGGGATAAGTTGATTGAAGGCGTGGAGGTACAGGGAGGAAAATGGCGCACAACCCGTAGCTACAAATTGAAACTGAAACCCAGCAGACTTGCGATAAACAACAACACCGCCATCTTAGGGGAGGAGCAGGGCTGACCGAGCCGCCGCCATCGCAATCGCGGAGGAGAAGACAGAGAGCTCGAGCGCGTGAGAAGTGCACGGCGCCTATATAATCGAGAGCCGTGAACCGAGCCCTCACTCGAGGAGCGCCAACACTTTAACCGGAGGAAAACGGAGATCCAGGAGAGGCGCTCAGCGATCAGGTTAGCTGACTGAGGATACCGCCGAGTGTGTCGACAGCAGCCCCTGCAGCCGATCACTGCTCGCCGAGGCACGCACCGCGTGAGTGCAACGCAGGAGGTTAAGAAGGGGGGGCCAGGTGTAGCAAAACCCCTGGTCTTCAGTGCGAGTGCGACTCCAGTGCGAGTGGGGAGAGAAGCACCGAGCCTACCCTGCAAGCACCCTCCAAAGCAAGCACGGCACAGCGGGAACAGGGAGGTGGCCCGGGGGCAAGACCATACTGGTGACGGAGTGTGTGGGGGCACCTCACAAGCGGCTTGAAGAGGCTCAACGGAGCAGAATGGAATAAGCGGAGAGCGACGGCACACGCTACATGCGGATACTGATGACAAGGGAGAGCACCAATTTCGGGCCTGGCGAGCTGTGCTAGTCTCTAAGGGGGAAAAACATAAATAAATACATACAGACAGACAGACTCACACCTACAACAAGGTCTAATACCAGGAGAATAACTGAAGTCAAGCACCACTGCTGCTAGTGAAACTAGGTGCGGTGATCAACAGACTGGGAGCGGAAGGAGAAGAGAGGACAGCAACCCGAGAGGGGTAAGCACCCCAGCTAGCCCAAGAGGAGTCGATCTTGACCGGGCCCTACGAGACGATCATCAAAGCCACCCGCCTGCAAACAGGAACACAAGCGGGCCTGCCAGAGGTGAGAGGAGGGAAGCGGCAGGCGGGGGGCACAGACCCACAGGGCGATAGGTCTGCAAGAGGAGTGGTCCCGGCGTAAGAGAGAGGGCACGTGGGGCTCACAGCAGGCACGGAAAGAGGAGCGCAAGGGGGGCAGAGAGTGGAAACCAGACAAAGGCTGATATCCTCCCAGTGTAGCTACCAGACAACCGTCAGCAAGCGAAGGGGGGCGATTGACCAAGGAGAAGAGTTGAGGAAGGTGTAAAGTGGGCCGCCAATCAGGATCCTCCCGGAGGCGGTACCCCCGCTAGGGCCGCAAAGGGACTCCCTACACGACCCAGGAGGACCAATAGAACAAGAACAGACCCCCCCTAGCACAGCAAGAGAAAACAGTCAGCAAACCAGAGGTGGAGCCTAAACAGCCCCAACAGACACAAAGGAAGACAGCTCGAGATCACAGAACGCTGGTCGTAGTGCCAAGAAGAAAAGGGAGATTTGACCTACACCAGGAGAAGAGAGGTCTAGCAAATATGGCGGGGAGCGAGGCAAGACTTCAACAACAATTTTAAAAAAACAAGGGCGAACCCACGTTAACAGACTCACCTATCAAGCAGAAACCAGACATCAACAACACACTAGAGATGATCCTAAAAAAGCTGGCGGATGTTCATGATCTGGCCAAGACTACAAAACAGACCACAGATGCAATACAGCTGGAGCTAGCAGCAGTTAGGGCAGACATGCACGCAGCGAACAACAGACTAACCGCAGCGGAGCAAAGGATAAGCGACATTGAGGATGCGGACCTGCAAGTAAATAAAGAACTAAAAAATGTTAACCAAAGTTACGGCAACACTCCAGAAGCAAACGGCGGAGCTGGAAGATCGAAATAGAAGGGGGAACATAAGAATCCTAGGTGTCCCGGAGAAGCAGAAGATAAAGCGGGGTCATGCCTGACCTTCCTTGAAGACATGATCCCAAAAATCACAAACCTAAAATTTGACCATCCTTTCGAGCTGGATAGAGCTTATAGAGTTCCTACCTTCAGATCCGCAACAAAGAGCGCGGCTCGCCCAATAATCTGCAAACCTCTGAGAACACAACACACAGAAGCCATATTCAATTACGCACGGAAAAACCACCAGATCACGTGGAATGGGCAGAAGATAATCCTCACGCAGGACTACTCCAAGCCCACAGTGGACACTAGGAAGGGCTTCCTATCCCTACGAGACAAAATGAGGAAGAAAAACATACTGTTCTCATTTATCGGTCCTGCAAAATTCCGGATAAGCGACAATGGTCGCTCCCATGTCTTCGATGACCCGAGAGAGCAAGGCAGATACCTGGATGGCCCAGCAGCCCAAGAAATGGAGACCTCCCAAGCAACCACCAGTAAGAGAAGAGCTTCACCGGAGCTGAGGGCGGAATGAGACAAAACCGGTAAAAGTCTCGAAACGAACTATTAAAGCAACCATATCTACCTCAATAGCTAACTAGACTTTAACTAGCACGCACTAAATACCTCAAGATACTGCAAGCGACACAAAACTGCACAAAGCACCAGCAAGTCTCACCGAAGTCCCTGTAGCCCAAGCACAAACGGGCTTACCCTTTCTACGGGCCAGAACCGACCATTCACCTCAAGCCCATTGACCAACAACTGACAGCTGGTGCTGTCTCACAACCCCCGACCAGCGACTTAGCAAAAGAGGGAACATTTGCGGCGCACCGCGCAGGCGAACAACGACTCAACCCTGCGCAAATGCCCCTCATCCACAGATCACGGTTACAACATTAACTACCTCGCTGGGGACCTCTGCACACTACCACGAAGTGACCGTGCCCAGGACAACAGACACTCGAAGTACTAAGGAGCGAGCGGCATAATTGACACACTGTCCCCTCGCACGGAATCGATAACGATCACCATATCCTTTTTGCCTAATCTGCCATGCCAACGTAAGAGGGCGGGGGGGGAAACACTAACACTAACACAGACTTTTGCACGGCAAAATGACTGTAAGGATGCACTCTTGGGATAGGCAAAACACAGAACAATAACTAACAACTCCCAGGGAGACGGAACGGCGACCCTGTCGTCGCACGTTCAGCATACGATGTTTTTATGTAGGGGGGGAGGGGTGGGAGGGGGGCGAGCGGTGGGGCACTGATTTCCTTTTTTTCTCTTGTCTCTGTCGTCTTTTCTATTTTCACTTCTTTATTCTCACATCTCTTTACAAAAAGGTACACTCTGACCCGCGTAACACTCAGAAGTGAGAGACCTAACACTGGGGTTTGCACGGGACGGACAACCGCCCTACACCAGATGGCTGGGACTAGCGGGAGGGGAGGAAATACAACAAACGAGAGCTGGGGGCGCAGACTAGGTTTACCAGACATGACTCACCATAGATAATGGCCCCCACCAACAAGCTCAACCTGGCGTCTGATCTAAAGATAGTATCCCTCAATGTCAAGGGTCTCAACCACCCCATCAAACGCAAGAAGATATTAGACTACCTCGCTAAAAGTAAGGGGGATGTGGTCCTGCTACAAGAAACCAAACTGTCCCTGGGTGATGTCAAACTAGTGAAAGGTAACTGGATATCACAGGTGGCGTGTTCACCGGCAGAAGGGAAGAAACGTGGGGTAATTACACTGATATCTAAAAACTCCAACCTAACAATAGAATCACAATATCACGACGAGGTAGGAAGACTCTTGATAACACACTTGAGAAGGGGGGAGGAGCTCATTCATGTTGCCAACATATATGGCCCAAACATAGACGACCCCGCCTTCTGGGAGGGGGTATCGCACAAACTTGATAGCCTTTCACAGGACGACCTTACGGTGGTGGCGGGGGACTTTAACATATCTCTGGACCACATACTAGACAGACAATCACTCTGCCACCCCCAACCCACAAGCGCACACTCCACGCTAAAGAACATCTGCTCCAAATTCAACCTCAAGGACCCATGGCGACTCCAGCACCCGGACACTAGAGACTACACCTTCTACTCTAACCCGCACAATTCGTACAGCAGGATAGATTACATATTAATCACAGGCCCTCACGCACACCTTATAGAACATACTGACATAGCGCCTAGACTAGTGTCAGACCACTCATGCATCAGCCTAAAGCTGAGCGGATGCCACAACGAAGACATCCCCCGAAGATGGCGTTTTAACAGTGACGTCTTGGCTGACCCTGAAAACAAAAAAAAGATTGAGGAGGCCATAAAAGAATACCTTAGACACAATGACACACCGGAGACCAGCCCCACTACCTTATGGGACGCACTCAAGGCTACAGTCAGAGGCACAATAATCGAAATTAAATCCAAAATTAACAAGAACACAAACCTACACCTGGCCCAGCTCGAGCAGGACATCAAAAACCTAGAAACTGTCCATACCAGGGCCACGCACAATACTAGAACCCTAACGGAGCTTACCAAAAAAAAGTATGAATATAACAAAATCCTGAGTGAGAGGGCCGGACTGTGGGTCAACAAATACAAGGCCATTAACCTTTGCGAGGCTAATAGAGCGGGGAAACTCCTAGCCTCCTATCTAAAACACAAACGTAACCAATTTACCATCTCATCCATCACAGACTCACACAACAAAACCCATACAAGACACAAAGACATCTTAAAAACCTTTCAAGAGTTTTATCAGGAACTCTATAAAAATGACCAGACCCTAGACCTGGAGGCGTGCACAAAATACCTTAACAGACTCAGCCTCCCACAGCTAACCAATGTAGAAGCACAGAGATTAGGGCAAGAAATCAGTACGGCCGAGATTGAAATGGCGGTCAAGTCTATGAAGGACAATAAAGCCCCAGGCCCGGACGGGTACACAGCCACCTTTTACAAGTCCTTTCTTGAGCACCTGAAACCCACCATGAAAAGGGTGTTCAACCACTGTGCGGAGAATGGGTTGGTATCACAATCCATGTCCGAGGCCAACATAATTGTCATCCCAAAGGAAGGCAAGGATCAACTGCTACCCAAGAACTACAGGCCCATATCCTTAATTAATGTGGACTGCAAAATCTACGCAAAAATCCTGGCTACAAGACTAAACCCCGTCCTACCCAATCTAATAAGCAACTCACAGGTAGGTTTCCTAAAGACCCATATGTCTAATGACAATATCAGACTCCTCTGCCACATACTAGAACATACCGCTAAACTAGCAGAGCCAGCTGTGGCTATCACCCTTGATGCCGAGAAGGCGTTCGACAGAGTTTCATAGACCTTCCTGGAGCAATGCATGCATTCATTCAACCTAAGGGAAGGTTACATACGGAAGGTGATGGCACTGTACGGGGACCCAAGAGCACGCATTGTCATTAATGGATCGCTCTCCGAACCACTCACACTACAACGCGGCACTAGACAGGGCTGCCCACTGTCTCCCTCACTCTTTCTGCTAGCATTGGAGCCCCTGATTAGCGACATCAAGGCTAACGCGAAAATAAAGGGGGTCAATATTGATGACGTGGAAATAAAACTGCCCGCTTACGCGGATGACATTCTTATTGTGACAGAGCAACCTAAGACCTCTATAGAGGCCCTGATAGAAACCATAGAGATATACTCAGGACACTCAGGATATAAGCTCAACAGGGACAAATCAGAATGCAAACCCCTCAACATCCACAGCACTAGGGACACCCTGGGGGGTTCGGGCCTGGCAAACAGGGTTCATCAAATATCTAGGTATCCACTTTGGTAACGACCTCATGACCACACTAGACCAAAATGAGAAGCTATTGATAGAAAAAATAAAGAAACTCTTGGAGTCCTGGTCCCCCAAATTCATAATCTGGTGGGGCAGAATAGAAACGATCAAGATGATGATCACCCCAATGATCAATTACCTGTTGAGCATGCTACCACTACTACTTACAGATGACTTCCACCGCAAAGTGGATAACCTGATTAGTAAATTCCTATGGCATGGAAAGAAGGCACGAATAAGAATAAAAAAACTAAGGCTGGATAAAAAACTGGGAGGGTTAAATCTAGCAGTCTTTAGAACCTTCCAAACCGCATTCCTAGCAAAACAAGGGGCCTGCTGGATGGCACCCCCTCAAGGATACACGCCGGTATGGCTACTAGTCGAGAGAGCCATACTAAACAACCTCAACCCGCTGGTGCTGCTAACAGCTAACAAACACACTCACGCCTTCAACCCAATCTTCAAAAACACAAAAATTGCCCTACTTAAAATAGACAAGAAAATGGAGAACAGCGTAAAGAACTCGAAACTGGAGTCTCTTTGGGCCAACAGCAAGATCAAATACAAGGGGAAATGCCTAACCCTGGACACATGGATGGAGAAAGGCATCTCCTACCCAGCCCAACTAGAGGAAGAGGGCCACCCCATCACGTTTGCCATACTGAAAGATAGACATAACCTACCGGACATTGAGTTCTACAACTTCCTAAAAATCAAAACAGCCCTAACCAAAGCCAAACTTTCACCGACCAACCCGTCAATTATACAGTATATGGCGAAAATCAACTGACTAGGTCATCAGGTATCGCACCTCTACAAACTTCTACGCCCAAACTCCACCAAACTTAACGATAAGTCAACTAACTACTGGGTAAAGCAAGGCAATAGCTCACTTAATGAGCAAGAGCTGCCTTTGGTTTGGACCTCTCCCTCACGTAATAAAATCTCCCCGGTACTATCACAAACAAAATTTTGGCTACTCCACAAGGCGTTCTGGACCCCCGCTCGGTTAGCCTCGCTAGGCCTCAGGGAAAACGATCTATGCTGGAACTGCGACAAGGAGAGGGGGATCTAGCACATCTTATCTTCTACTGCCCAAAACTCAAAACGTTCTGGGAGAAAATCTTTGATTTCATAAAAAGGGTTCTGGGGTGCACATTAACTCCTGAATTCTCTTCCCTCACCACCGCATTTATGACCACAAGACTTGCTTCACTGCATGACAGGGATCTGCTAGACCTCCTATTGACCGCGGCAGTGAAGCTGGTCCTGTCCAACTGGAAGGACACAGCTAAGACCTCATACAAAAGCTGGGTCAACTGGGTGACGCACCTCAGAGGCGCAGATAGCATTGCCCTGCTAAACTCACCCTGGAGGCCAGCCACCAGGGGGATGTGGAAGTCACTCGACACATATCTAGACTCCTACGAACCCCCGTGAGGCCACGCGGGCTCCCTAGGGGGTGTCGGTTTTGACACATGGCTACAAACCCAGACTAGGCTCACTGCTATAGAACCCTTCTTGTACCCTATCTCCACCCTTTCTTTCCTATTCTCTTTCTTTCTATCATCCTTTGCCTAATTTCCCAGCAAGTCAATGTAGAGGGTTTAGCTAAACATGTATACCAAAGTACCTGTAATTACTGCAACACAAACGATGTTTGGCTGGAACCTCGTAACAAAAATGCTAATGTACTTGTTTATAAAAATTAATAAAATACTTTGAAATAAAAAAAAAAAAAAAAAGAAGGGCCTTTAGTTTCATCCTGAATTGCAGGGGCTTGGAGTAGTTCCCATGATCATAGGGTGTTACTCCATCTTTTAGTTTATCATCTCTCATCTGGTGATGTTATGGCTCCTGGTGTGGTGCAGCTTGAGGTACGTGTGCCCGGGAGTTGTCTTGAAAATGGTACTGACCGGGAGGGGAAGCCAGTGCAGTAATTTCAACATTGAGATGACATGTTCAAACTTCTTCAAGCCCTTGATTAAACATGCCACAGCATGTCGAATGTATTTCGGGGTGGCATAGAGCAGAGCGTTGCTCCCATCCAGGTGAAAGATGGCCAGGGTTTGCGGTGTTGGTCTAAACCTGGCTTCACTTTCACCTTTTACTTTCACTTTTGGAGGGAGAGCTGGTACCACACTGTCTTGGTTTTCTTGGACACAGGCTCTTTGAAGGCGAGATCAACATCCAGAGTGAACCCAAGAGATGATGCTGAGTCTGTCAGCTGGAAGATAAAGCCTTCAATGATGCACCTGCAGAGCTGCACTGCTCTGTGATTACTCGGTGCTGTTCGCAAAAAGGAGAAATTCCATCTTTGTTGGGTCGGCTTTTAGGTGGCTACACAACCTTCAGTATTGAGTTCGCATGAGGCAGGTTTGTGTGTCAACGGTTGAAGGTATTTTGAGGTAGAGTTGGGTCTTGTCCTATTGATGAATATTGATCTTGTCTGAGTGAGTGTGCATCCAGGGAGTCCAGGCAGAGATTGGGGAGAATGAAGGAGGGTAAAATCATGAGGGATCCTGCAGGAGACGGGGAGATTTTGGGGTCTTGAAGTTCTCATGTGTCGGAGCAGATGGTGGTTGGAAGGTGGGAGGTGAACCACTGCAGGAAGGTGTTGGAGCCGCCCGGTCGTGTTCCCAGGGTGCGAATCAGTCCTTGATGGCCAACTGCGTTGAGGACCCTAGAGATGTCGGGCAGGATCAGGAGGCGGAGAAGGTGGGATCTGTTTTTGAGGGGGAGGGTGTCTCCTCTTTTTAGGTCTCGGCCTGCACCAGCGCTTGCGCTGGTCTGGCCGAGAGTTTTAGTAAGCGGGTTTTGAAAGTGCAAACCCACTGGCTTTCGGCTGGCGACCAGCTTGCGTTCACGATAGCGTGCACGCGCGGAGCTGCCATCTGGGTTTCCTATCTCTTCCTCATTTCCTCGTCATGGCTCATTAACTCTCTGGACTCTGATGTTTCAATCACAGCAGCAGCTCACATTACCAACTGACGGCCCTGGACTACAGTCACATGAAAAACAACAGCGATTAGCATTGAAATGCAAGCTTTTTTTTGTCTAGTTAGAAATATTGCTTCGGTGGGTTGATTTCACCTTATATCGCTATTTGTTTTATATTGGGAGTCACAGCCTAATTACCAGTATTTTTGTCTCACTCTGTTGTTTTTTTTTGTATTTATTCGCGCAAAGCACAAAGCTATATTTAAGGTTACTTTTTCCGCGTCACTTCTTCACTCTATTTAAACTCCACACCCCCACTCTTATTGTATCTCTCCTTCTCTCTCTCTCCCTCTCTAATTCTCTCTCTACTTAATTAACTCTCCCCTCTCTATCTTTTTTAGCCTTTCATTCTCTCACCCCTTTATCTGTTTCTCTTTCAAACTCCTTCATTCACTCTCTCTCCCCTTCTTTCTCTCTCTCTATCCCGCTCCACTCTTTATTCTATGTACACCCTTTCTCTCTCTTTCTCTCTCACCACCCTCTCTAATTGGGCATTATATCTTCACTCTCTCACTCGGCAACACCACAGCATCACTCAGCATCACCACAGCATCACTCAGCGGAACCACAGCATCAATCAGAACCAGCACAGCATCAATCAGAGCCAGCACAGCATCACTCAGCACCAACACAACATCTCTCAACGCCATCACAGCATCACTCAACGCCATCACAGCATCACTCAACGCCATCACAGCATCACTCAGTGCAACCACAGCATCACTCAGTGCAACCACAGCATTACTCAGCACAACCACATCATCACTTAGCGCCAAAACAGCATCACTCAGCGCTACCACAGCATTACTCAGCAGCACCACAACATCACTCCGCGCCACCACAGCATCACTCAGCACCATCATAGCTTCACTCAGCGACACCACATCATCACTCAGGGCCAACACTGCATCACTCAGCACCACCACAGGATGACTCAGCACCACCACAGGATGACTCAGCACCACCACAGGATGACTCAGCACCACCACAGCATCGCTCAGCACCACCACAGCATCGCTCAGCACCACCACAGCATCGCTCAGCACCACCACAGCATCATTCAGCACTACCACAGCATCATTCAGCACCACCACAGCATCACTCGGGGCCACCACAGCATCACTCGGGGCCACCACAGCATCACTCAGGGCCACCACAGCATCACTCCGCACCACCACAGCATCACTCAGCGCCAAGACAATATCACTCAGCACCACCACAGCATCACTCAGCGCCAAGACAATATCACTCAGCACCACCACAGCATCACTCAGCACCACAGCAGTATCACTCAGCAAGACCTGAGTATCATTCAGCATCACCTCAGCATCGTCTCCGCAACAGTCACCACCACCACCACTACCACCTCAGCATCACTCAGCACCACCTCAGCCTGCTCTCGGAATCTGGCATCTGTTGATTCTCCCCTAGCGTCTGGCCGCTGCTAGTGTTATAATACAGGTACTAGTTCCCAACCTTCACCCTCCGATTGTTTATGCCCCCCTCAAAAAAAAAGCTTTAACAAACAACCATTGCAATAGGCAGAAACAAGTTGCCAGCATTGCAAGAACAAAAGAAAACTGAGGAAATTTTTTATTGTAAATACTTTTTTTAATATGGTCGTTCTGTTTTACATAATGCCTTCTTGGTCATATATAAAGTAACAAAAATGCTTCTGACACTTTTTTATTATAACTTTTCAGCATGCTGCACAGCAGCCACACCTCTCTACAGCAAGGCTTGAAAACATTGGCAAAGTCAATAGCTCTGGCTAAACACTTATAAGGCCCCAAAGGCGAGACCTATTGGCTATGCCAATGCTTGTTTTAACAACATGTAGGAGGAATGTACACCTCTTTTAATGGTCGTCGAAGAGGAACCTAAAGCGCTTTGCATTGACGTTTAGGAGGAATATACTAGCTCTGAGGTACAGAAAAGCTAGATTTATTTCTCACATTTGCCCCCCAATTTAAATAAAATGAAATATAAATTCTCATGGAACATGAGGGGAGAAAATACAAATAATTCAGGCAGGGTTGTGTAAATACGAAACTCTTTCTAACTCAACGCTGAATAAAGAAGGGCTTCAAACAAAGAACATTATTTTCAGAAAATAAAATAAATAGTACACTTCAATGATAAAAAAAAGATTTTTTTAAAAAGTTGTAATGTCGAAAATGGGAAAATACTAGCGTGACTTATTTTAAGGCGTGAAATTGAACTCAAAGTGGTTAAATAAAACATTGACTCATTAGAACCGAAAATTCAAACGGTGCCCAAAAATGTATGAATTACAGAAGCATATCGTAAACGTTTGTCTCAGGTGAAGTCATGGTGTGAAAAGACGATTTCGGATGAAGGGAAAACGAGCCCTCTTCTGAGCAGCGCCTGGGGTCGGATCCCTCGTGTTTCCCAGCAGGTTTCCCCTGGCTGACCAGTTCACACTCTGACCTTTGGCCTGGCCATTCCTCTGGGGCTGCCTTAACATTTGACCTTGTTTGGAGAGCGCCCGGCCAGCTCTGTGCTCGTGTGTTCCGTACATTGTACAGAAGAGGCACGGACGCGCACACACACAAACACTCACTGTGCACAATGGGGCGGGCAGGCCTCGGAGGTGTCAGGGCTCAGAAAGGAGCCATCTGCCGCCCGCCCCAGCCCGGGCCTGGCCCGTGTGAGAAAGGCCTCCGTGGCCTGTTCTCAGTGCCCAGGCCCAACTGGGGGGCGCTCACAGAGCTCTCCGTAGGAATGCGCCGCCAGCCCCCAGGCTTTAACAGCAATGCCACCTGCCTGGTAACTGCGAGGACAGAATGAGCGTTAAAGAAACAAAGAGAGCGTCTCATGAAATCAAGGCGCTGTGCGTAAATCACGGCTCGGGTCTGTCTTCTAGGGAGGCCAGGCCGCCCTGTGCTCAGGACCGGGCCCTGCAGAAGCTCTGGTTTCCAATCCCTCGCACAGACCGCAAATAAAAACACTGTGTGCGCACACTGTGTGATCCTAAGCAAATAGCGATTCTCCAAATAAAGTGCCTAGAGAATCTGAATTTCATTTCAAAATACTTTATTGATTTCACAAGGTATACAGAAAGCATACATCAGAGTAACATAGTGTAACACAGGCAAGGTTTACATGTGTAATCATCGATTGGGGGTAGTGCGCCTGTGTGGATACCATGAGCTAATCTCAGCGAACATTGACAGAAGAAAAGAGGATAGGCAAAAGAAAGGAAGAAGGAGAGAGAAGAGAATAGAGGGGAAGGAAGAGCAACGGCGAATCTGAATTTCATTAAAGACACGGAGGCCAGTATTATGCATTAATCTTTTCATGCCATTCCATGTCGCGCTTTAAAGAACACATTGCATCATAAAACATTAACAATCCAGAACTGGAGCCTTCCTCCACATATAAATAGTCCCTTCACAGCATCATCTTCCTCTTTTAAATGCTGCTCCATATACAGATGCGTAGCACAGTTTTATATACATTCTATACTTTTTAAAAGTGATGATTGTTGTAGTTGTTGATGGTTTCCAATTTAGGGAAAGTAGATAGGTATGAAATTGTCTGTGGTGATCATTTGGGTTGTAGTTTGGTTTTAGCATGAAGTTTAAAAAAAATGTAATATGAAGTGAGAAAGAAAATACAGTTTATTTTTTAGAATGCTAGAAGTCTAAGCAGTATTTTTAAACTGTGCCAGATACACGCTTCACAAGCGCCAGCTTAGAGGTCTTACTTGTATTTTTTAAATTGTGCCAGATACACGCTTCACAAGCATCCACGAGCGTCAGCGTATGCGTCAGTTTGATCCTGTGGGTGTATGTTTCCTTGAGGCTGCACAGGCCTCAGCGTGAGGAGCTCATTCTTGCTGCTCACTCCGCACACGTGAGCCTCAAACCGGCAGAGGTATTACGCCTCTGCGGACCAGCCGTGTACGGTGTGGGCTGCATGCAGCGCCAGAGAAGCCTGCCGCCCGCGTCTCAGCTGATCTCTATGACGGGGGCGGCAGAGCACAAGAACTCAGAGAAGTGCTCTGGGCAATGGCCGATTTCAAAATCTCGCACTATTTGGCATCCATTTTGGATTGGGCTTTGCTCAAGTATATGCATGTATAATAGCTGACGTTTTTACCAGTTACAATCTGTTCTGTCAATTAACAGTTAGAGTATCGGCTTAAAGGTTCAGACAGTGGTAGGAAGGTTTCTAAGGTCAGGACACTTTTGGTTTTGGTGTGCTGAGGAGAAGAAAATTAGTTACTTACCTGGAACTGTGGTTCTCCAGTATTGGTATCTTTCATAGATTCACATGCTTGAATTATTCCCCATCGTCGAAGTGGGAGTTAGGACCATACATGCCAACATTTTAGAAGAGCAAAGTGGGAGATTAAAGAAAAATAATCGGGAGAATGGGGCCTTGAATCGGGTTACTGTCATGTATGGGCTTAGCAAGTGTGCTGCTGCAGGATCGGACATTTGAAACGCAAATGCACATTTTTTTCTTACCTTTCAGAAGCATGGAGTGCAATGACAGGAAGAAAGAGGGTGATGCAAGTGTTGTGCACTTGCCTGCAGGAGCAGGTTGCTGGCAGTGCATACACCACGTTACACAATACCAAGCCCTGTCAGCTGAAACCCCTGAGTAATCGGGTTTTTGTTTGAAGGAATTGGGAGGCGGGAGACTAGCCTTGAAATCGGTAGTCTCCCGCCTGAATCGGGAGGGTTGGCATGTCTGGTTAGGACTCCCACTTCCATGATGGGGAATGATTCAAGCCTGTGACTCTATGAAAGATCCAATGCTGGAGAAGAAAATAAGTTACTTATCTGTAACTGTGGTTCTCCAGTATTGGTATCTTTCATAGATTCACAAGCTTCAATCATTCCCCGTCATCGAAGTGAGAGTCCTAACTTCTACTTCGACGACATGGAATTATTCAAGCTTGCGAATCTATGAAAGATCCAATGCTGGAGAAGTTAAGGGATTTGATTTATAAATATTTATATATCAGAATAAGAGTGGGTAGATTACATTAAAATGGCTGAGAAGGGAAAAGATTTAATTGAGATCCCTGAGTAGAAAGTGAATGAGAAAATAATAAAGAAATTAATAGTACATGAAATTAGAAGTTGTATTAAGGAGACTATTGACAAGGTCATAGAGAAAAGAAAAAAGAAAGGAAGTTCAGATAATGAACACTGGACCTTATCAGAGGGAGAATCTGATAATAATGGAAAGAAAAAGAAGACTAAACATACTGAACTAGGGCTAAAACCCTTAAAAGGAGTAGTACGCCATAGCACCTTAAAGGAGAGAGGTGCTGTAAGAAGATAGGACCCTTCTAGCATGGTTATCCCCACTTTTTGCCTGGTGTCAGTGTAGTTTTTGAAGTCTGACTGGGATCCTGCTAATCAGGACCCCAGTCACTGTGCTTCCTCCCTACATTTGTCATGGTAAGTACTTCTGTACCTCCACAACTGGCTACTGGTGTATGCCTGTAAGTCCCTAGTATATGGTACCAAGGTACCCAGGGCATAGGTACACCAGGGGTCTCAAATGGGCTGCAGCATGTATTGTGCCACCCATGAGAGACCACTTAAACTGTGACTACAGGCCTGCCATTGCAGCCTGCGTAAGATGGTGCTAGCACCACTTACGACATATATGTTTCCTTATATCTGAGGTCACTACACTTAAAACCGATAAGTCATCCCTAAGGCAGGCCTTTCAATCCTGAAAGCAGGGTGCTGGTTTATAAGTGTGAGGGTGCCCCTGCATGAGCAGGACACACCTACAAACCCCGGGGTCGATTCTCCAGGCTTTGTAAGCGCGGTCAGCCATTTTGATACATATAGTGACCATGCGTCATTACGTGATGGCTAATTATAAAAAGGCTGTGCCTAACCTGGGCATGTTTGGTATCAAACATGTTGGAGTCATTCCCCAACACCATTACCAGTGTTGGAGGTATTATTCCATACAATGGGGGGCTCCTCTGGGAAGCCTCCAGTACTCCCGCTAACAGCCTTTCAGGGTCTGCTAGCAAGCTAGTGCTGCTGCCAACCACAGACACGATCCTGCCCCCCTACTGCCGAGCTGAGCCTGAGCAGGGGAAGGTAGAACAATAGGTTTCCTGTCACAGGCAAGTGTGACCACCTCCCAGACAGGACTTAGTGTATTAGGCTGGGGTGGAGGCGCTTGCCAGCGCCACCAGACTGCTTTGAAGGGCACATTTGGTGCACTCCTTGCATACTCTGGTTTGAGCCAGTTCAGGGAGCCCTTGGCTACCGCTCTGGTGCGAAACTGGACAAAGGACATGGGAATATCCTCCCCTCTGTCCAGCCCCTCCTCTGGGAGGGACCCCTGAGTCGGCCTAACCCCGTTCTTAGGATATAAAAGGGCTTACCTGTGGGTGGGTCCTCAGATTCATCGTGGCATAAGACTCAAGCCTTAAACCACGTCACTCTTCGACCGTCTGGACACTTGGACTTCGCTGGACTTTGCCTGGAACTGAGACTGCATCAAGGAAGACTCCTGCTGCTCCTGGTCTCGCTGTTCTGCAAGTATTCTTCATCGTCTGTGTCTGTGCTTCTTCCAGGATCTTCAACAGACCTGTGGGCATCAAGGACACCCAAAGTAATCTCCCTTGGGTGAAAAAGTCACTACCCTGCATCTGTAGGCACCGCAACGAAGCTGACCGGTCTTGCTGTTCCTGACGTCCCATGGACTTTGAAAGGCTCAGCAGCACAGGTGGTGGTTCTGCAACTCCATCGAGGCCTGACCTGTCCTCTCAGCAAGTTTTAGGCCAGTATCCCTCCTCTCAACCGCTGGGACCGAACCCCTGTGCACTGCGTCGACTTGCCGTTGCCAAGGCTTGTTGGCTCTGCACTACAGAGATCTTTGGACTACAAGAAGCTCCAGCGTCCAGCATCTCTTCCTGCTAAGATCTTTGTCCTCACCGCATCTTCTGCACCGTGGGCCTTCATCTTTGGTGAGCTGCTCGAGGTCCTCTTGCGACTCCTGTGCCTTTGGCCTGTTGGTCCTCTCGAGGGTCTTCTCTTGCTTCAGAGGGCTCCCCTGCTTCCTCGGGGCTTGCTCTGACTCTCCTGCACTTGGTGAGTCCCTTGGACCTCGCTGGTCCCAATGTTGCTCCTTCATCGTTTACCACGTCTGTTGCTGCTGCCAAGGCTTGTTGGTGCTCCTGCCGGACACCAACCCCCTGGTTTTCACCTTCTGACGTGGGGCACCTCGTGCACAGCTCCTGGTCTTCCTCAGCATCGCCTGGTCCTCACAGCTGCATTGACAAGTTCACCGCCATCACTCCTGCATGTTCCGTCATCGGTGGACATTGCTCTTCCATGCCTCCTGATCACCTCCGAGTGGCATAGAACTCTGTCTCCTCTGCTTCAGGTTCTTCTCTTCAAGAATCCACCCTTTGATTCCACTGTACTCTTACACACTTTTCGCCAGCGGCATCTTTACTGAAGTCCTCCATTGTGGTCTACGACGGTTTCCGACGTCACTTTGCACCTATGCACCCAGCTTCCCTGGTGCAAGTATCCTGGTTCCGGGGGTATCCACCGGTGGGGTGACTCTCCAACCTTCTGTGTTCCACGGAGTTTCTTCAGGGTCTACTGGGAAGGGTCCTTCTTCTTCAAAACTGCAACCGCGACTTTCCCACTTACTTGTATTGAGTACGCAGCTGTGTTTCCACTCTGCACACAGTCGCCGTGTGGTTCCTGGGTACTTACCTTGGGTGGTTCCTTGTGTCCCCAGCTCTTCTGAGTCTCCTGGTCCAAGTCCTGACTTCAGTCGCAGTTCGCATTCCACTTTCTTAGTATATCGTTTGGTCTCCCCCTGGAGACCACTGTGTATTGTGCTTACTTACCTCTTGCAATTGAAGTATTATTGTGTATTTGTGTTGATATCTCCAGGTAGGAGATACACCAATGTGTCAGTGAGTGTTGTGTAATAAACAGACATATTTTATAACTACACTGTGTGGTTCTTTTTCGTTTAACCTACACTACATGATTAGATCTGGTAAAACCCTGCGCACACCCTGCTTCTGAAACCCCAATGAACCCACAAAAAGAAAATGGGCGCCAGAGCTTTCTCGGTTGTCGCACCTAAGATATGGAACTCTCTACCAGTGGACGTTCGCCTAATCTCCTCTTACGCCTCCTTAAAAAAAGAAGCAAAATCTTTTTTGCTGACTAAGTTTTTACCCTAAGACAATATATCTGTGCCTATGGAAATGTATACAGAAGCTACCGAAAGGAGGGTGTGAGGCTGCTGCCCGTTAGCAAATCCTAATTATTATAGGACTGCTGCAAGAAGTTCCGTGATCCTTGCATCTCCACTATAAAGGGAAAATAGAATTGTAGGAAGAATAATCTACTGATAGAAGGGTGAAAGTTGAGGATATTCTCCGCAGAATCTTTGTACCACGAACGTGAGAAGTATAGCGTCCGCTATCGACAGGATTTCTACACTATTTAGCCCCAGATTTCATTTTTATGCTCTGGTGTCTTGGAAGATCTGAGAAAGATACATCCTTTTGGTTAATTTACGGACCTGCAACTTTGAGAACAGGAGGTGTTTGCCCCTGAAGTCCAGAGATAGTAATATACTG
Organism: Calotriton arnoldi; assembly: GCA_963921515.1. Classification (NCBI taxonomy): domain Eukaryota; kingdom Metazoa; phylum Chordata; class Amphibia; order Caudata; family Salamandridae; genus Calotriton; species Calotriton arnoldi. The sequence goes on along the minus strand of CAWUFW010000013.1, from coordinate 5,005,085 downwards.
GTGTTCAAGAGATATACAAATATATCAATCTAAACCTCTATTGTAAACGAGGTGATTTTAACTGTTCCTGTTTTTATCAGCTTGAGAGAGTTATTAAACGTTGGTCTTGATAAAGATGGCATTATAATATTCCCATCGAAACGCGTGGACGCCTGAGTTGTTAGGAACACAATCCGCATTATCACTGAGACTTTTGAGTGCCTATAGAGTGTATGGCACCCAGTCTCAGTTATTGAGGAACAATTACTACGGATGTGATCAGTTTAAGACAAAGTTTTCTGGTCTACTACTTGTACTCTCAAATACATTTTAAATTTATGCTGCTTAATGTCTTTGAGTGTGTTTTCTGAATGAATTTATGGAATTTGTTCTGTTTTTTATATTTCATCATGCAGTGTTATTAATTGTTCAGACTTGTTTTATTTGATTGTGTGTCTCGTGATGAATAAAATAATTTTAAATCCCTTTTTTTTAGTCCTGTATATAATAGTAGTCTTGGGTATACAGACATATTCTCCTATTCTGAGTGCAATGGATGTGATTGAGTGATGAAGTTGGAGACTTCGGTGTTGTAATAGACATTGTTGGGTGTGTATTGCTGTCCAAAGGAAACCTTTGTGATTACCTATGGAAATGTAACCATACTAACTTCTCTATGATGACTGACCATCTTATTACCGACTATAATTGAGATCAAGCTTTTTACTCTATGTACTTTGATATATGTTTGTCATGCACACATGTGTCTTTTGTTTACCAGTCCAATTGATACCCAAATTCTCGTCATGTAAAGCGCTCTGATACCTACTGAGGTCATGTTCACGCTATACAAAACTTTATAAATAAATAAAACAAGCAGCTTAAGACTCCTTCTGGACTAAGCCTGAAGGCTGCTCTTCACAGCTACCACTGAGAAAGCTTTATATGGTTGTCTGGATTAGTGCAAGGTGCTTCACTTAAATAAGTGTGCACCATATACTAAGCCAGCCTGCACTGTTTTACCAGCTAATCTAGGTTTGGATAGATGAAAAACCATCACTAGCATTAGGCACATATAAAAATACTTTTTGTGATTAGTAAGTTCTGAACTTTTTGCATTGCTAGCTGAGGGTCTAGCACAACCCTTTCTTCAATCCTTTTTAAAGTTTAGTTTCCACTGGGGAGGGGGGGAGGGGAGGTGCAGCACCACACTACACCTAGATTACCATGTCTTTAGTTGGGGAAGCCAGTGGGTCCCAAGCTTCTAGGTACAGTGGTCTTAAGTTCCAGGAACTTAGGACCCTGGCTGCAGCCAGGAAGTTAAAAACAGGTAGTAACCCTAAAACTCAGCCACTCCTAGAGCTGCTGCTGCAGAAAGACCTCCAGAAAACTGGTAGGCCAGAAGGGCAGGAGAATGTGGGTGGGTAGCTCCAGAAGATGGGTATGGGGTGGTTCACCCCAGAAACACAAATTCTGAGCACGGCCAGGAGGAGTCTGATGACTCCACCTTGGTAAACTCTGATCCCCCAGGGAATAGTACAGCTTGTACAGAGGGTGCCCTTAGAGGTAGGGCTCCCTTTATTCCTCCTGGGAGGGTGCAGAGAATGCAGGGGAGGTCTAGGTCCTCCTCTGTCAATTCCAATGCCTCTAATCACTCCATAGGGACCTCCATCTCTAGTATGAGGGAGGATTACCATCTGCTTAAGCTTAAGAGAGAGCCAAGAAAAAGCAGCTGGCCCTTGATATGGAAACCTTGGAGGTACAGAGGGCCAGGAAGAATTTGGGACTAGAACCCCATGGTGACAGCACTAGTGTCCCTAGGGCCAGGGAGCAATATTTTGATGCTAGGAACCTGAGCAGGATAGTCCCTCCTTACCAAGAGGGGGATGATATCCATAAATGGATCACTGCCTTTGAGAGGGCCTGTAATGTACAGAAGGTCCCTCAAGGGCAGTGGGCAGCTATCCTGTGGCTCTCCTTTGCTAGCAAAGGCAGAGACAAACTTCTTACTGTTAGGGAGGAGGATGCAGACAATTGCTGAGTCTTGAAGAGTGCCCTCATAGATGGGTTTGGTTTAACCAGTGAACAGTAAAGGGGTAGGTTTATGGACACACAGAAGGCACACACCCAAGACTGGGTAGATTTTATAGACAGTGCTATTAAGGCTCTGGAAGGCTGGCTTGATGGAAGTAATGTGCATGATTACACAGGAATGTACAATGTACTAGTGAGGGAGCACATCCTTAATCATTGTCCAAATCAACAACTGCACCAGTACCTGGTAGACTCTCATTTGACCTCTCCCCAAGAATTGGGAAAGAAGGCAGACAAATGGGTTCATACCAGGGTCAAGACTAAGTCTCAAGGTGGTGGTGACCAGAAGAAAGATTCTTCCAAGGCCCAAGAGAATGGTGGGGAAAAGTCTAAAGAGAAGTCCTCTGAAGGTCGCCAAAAATCTTCCTCTGGGGGTAGGTCCCAATCCTCTTCCTCCCCTGGTAAGAAACCCTATTGCTATTTCTATAAAGGGCCAGATGTACGACGTGATTTTGCATGCGCAAACGGGTTTGCGCATGCAAAATCACTGTGGGCCATGTACAAACACTATGCGAGTCGCAAAAAATTGCGAGTCGCAAAATAGTGTTTTGCGACTCGCTATTAGGAAGGGGCGTTCCCTTTCTAATAGCGACCGCAAAGCCATGTATGTATGTTTTGCGACCGCAATTGCGGTCGCAAAACACTCGCAATTTACCGCCCTCTTCAAGAGGGTGGTAATGGAGTCACAAATGGAAAGGGGTCCCAAGGGGACCCCTTCCCCTTTGTGACTGGCTCTTAAAATATTTTTTAGGGCAGGCAGTGGTCTCAGGGACCACTACCTGCCCTTAAAAAATTAAACGAAAACGTTTCATTATTTTTTTTTAAATGCATCCCGTTTTTCTTTAAGGGAAACGGGCTGCATTTAAAAAATAAACTGCTTTATTTAAAAGCAGTCCCAGACATAGAGGTCTGCTGAGCCCAGCAGGCCACCATCCCTGGAAGGGCCAGCCATTCCCAATGGGGTCGCAAATTGCGAGTGGCTCATTAATATTCATGAGCCTCGCATTTTGCGACCCCATTGGGAATCGCTAACAGTGTCTCTGACACTGTTGTACATTCCAAATTGCGACTTGCAATTTGTGACTCGCAATTGAGCACAAATTGCGAGTCGCAATTTGGAATGGTCGTACATCTGGCCCAAAGAGAAAAGCCATAAGGCAATGGATTCCAATTGCCACTAGGCCAGCAATAAGGATACTATTACTACTACTCCACCCTCTAGTGCCCCTGGCAGTGGCACTCCCAGTAGTAGTAGTGCACCCAATAATTTAGTTGGGTTGTCATGGGGTACTGAGGTGGATTCTGGCCTAGCCAGATCCCCCACACAGGCCACCTTACTATGTGATGGTAGCATGGGTTTGCCACTTTTACTGTAAGTCCCAATACCTTAGGCAAGTACATACAGGAGCCTCTGATCAACGGTGAGAAAGCTGTAGCCTGTAGGGACACAGGTGCCAATGTCACCATGGTGACAGGGAAACTTGTGTCCCCCCTTCAGCTTCTACCTGGATACATGTACCAGGTGACCAACACTGATGTTGTTAGAACAGATCGTCACATGGCGATAGTCAATCTCAGCTGGGGAGGGGTAACTGGCCCTAAAAGGGTTGTAGTATCTCCCAACCTGCCTATAGATTGCCTGCTGGGCAATAATCTAGAGACTTCAGCCTGGGCCGAAGTAGTACCCAGGACCCATCTTAGAGATGATACGCCTCCCTGAGCAGGTTGGTGTTACCCCTAGGGCACAAGTCCAGCTACCAAGAAACTCCGGAGCAGCGGAGCCTGAAAGAATGGCCCACCCAGCTCCAACAGAGAGCACACGGGAGGAAGAAAAGTCCTCCTCCCCCCAGACTGTAGGTGAGGGTCAGCCTCCTCAGGGACCTGATCCTACCCCTTGTGAAGAAACTGCCCCAGAGGAGGTCAGGCCTGTCCTGGCAGAGCCACTGAGAGCAGGGAAGTCTTCCAAGGAAATACCAAGTCTGGAGCAGGTATCCTGCCCCTCTCTGCCAGGCCTCAGCCAGCCAGGTGCTGCAGAGGCCAGGGATGTCAGTGGGCCCCACAGGGCCCACTGCCAAGAGGAATCCCCTCATCCACAGATTATGGATCCCCAGCCTAGTAGTACTAGCCACATGGATTGCCCTCAACAATCTGAGGGATCACTCGTACCCTTAGCAAGTGACATCCCCCAAATGGACTCTGTTGGGCAAAAGCAAGACCTGGGACAAGACTGTCCCAAACCTTCACTGGCCCCACACAGATCGAGACCCTCAGGTTCAACCAAAATCTGTAATCAGCAAAAGGTTGACTCCTAAGGATAAGTACAAGTCAGCAATGGAGAAAAGGCATCTGTTGTGCCCATTGTTCTGAGGAAGTTGAGACCAACCCTAGTAGGGCCCCACTTCCCTATTCAGACACCCACAAGCCCCTCTCTTGGCTTAAACAGTTGACAGGTTAACACCCCAAACTTTTGAGAGGACCCAAGCCCCTACAGGGGAGGAACTTCTCAGTGGACCATAAAACAGGGACTATCCATGCCAGTGCAGTTGGACTTTCCTTGTATGGTCACTTAGGAAATAAAGACACAAGGTAGCCATATCTCCTCTTTCACTGGGGGGAGGGGAGATAGGTATGTACAAAGGTGGTTTCCTTCTAGCATGGTTACCCCCACTTTTTGCCTGGGGTCAGTGTGGTTTTTGACTAGTATGACTGGGATCCTGCTAATCAGGACCCCAATCACTGTGCTTCCTCCCTACATTTGAAATGGTAAGTACTTCTGTACCTCCATAATAGGCTACTGGTGTACCCCTGTAAGTCCCTATTATATGGAACCAAGGTACCCAGGGCATAGGTACACCAGGGGTCTCCCATGGGCTGCAGCATGTATTGTGCCAGCCATGAGAGACCACTCAAACTGTGACTACAGGCCTGCCATTGCAGCCTGTGTAAGCTGGTGCTAGCACACCTTACAACAGATATAAGTTTCCTTATATCTGAGGTCACTATCCTAAAACCGATAAGTCACCCTTAAGGCGCCCTTTCACTCCTGAAGGCAGAGTGCTGGGTTATAAGTGTGAGGGTGTCCCTGCATGAGCAGGACGCCCCTACAAACCCCGGAGTCAATTCTGCAGACTTTGTAAGTGCAGTCAGCCATTTTGATACATGTAGTGGTCATGCATCATTACGCGATGGCTAACTATATAGTGGCTGTGCCGAACCTGGGCATGTTTGGTATGAAACATGTTGGAATCATACCCCAACACCGTTACCAGTATTGGAGGTATGATTCCATGAACTGGGGGGCTTCTCCGGGAAGTCCCCAGTACTCGGGGTAACAGCCTTTCAGGGACTGCTAGCAAGCTAGTGCTGCTGCCGACCACAGACATGATTATGCCCTTCTACTGCTGAGCTGAGCCCGAGCAGGGAAAGGAAGAACAATAGGTTTCCTGTCACAGGGAGGTGTGACCACCTCCCAGACAAGACTTAGTGTATTGGGCTGGGGTGGGGGCCCTTGCCAGCGCCACTAGACTACTCTGAAGGGCACATTTGGTGCCCTCCTTGCATACTCTGGCTCAGCCAGTTCAGGGAGCCCTTGGCTCCAGCTCTGGCACGAAATTGGACAAAGGACATGGGAACATCCTCCCCTCTGTCCAGCCCCTCCTCTGGGAGAGACCCCTGAGTCGTCCTAACCCCTTTCTTAGGGTATAAAACGGCTTACCTGTGGGTGGATCCTCAGATTCGTCGTGAGACAAGACTCAAGCTTGAAAGCACGTCACTCGTCGACCATCTGGACACTTGGACTTCGCTGGACTTCGTCTGGAACCGAGGCTGCGTCAAGGAAGACTCCTGCTGCTTCTGGTCTCGCTGTTCTGCACGTCTACTTCGTCGTCTGTGTCTGTGCTTCTTTCAGGATCTACAACAGACCTGTGGGCACCAAGGACACCCGAAATAATCTCCCTTGGAGTGAGGGAGTCACTTCCCTGCATCTGCAGGCACCGCAACAAAGCTGACCGGTCTGCTCCTCCTTACGTCCTATGGACTTCGAAAGGCTCAGCAACACAGGTGGTGGTTTTGCAACTCCCTCGAGGCCTGCCCTGTCCTCTCAGCAAGTTTGAGGCCAGTATCCCTCATCGGAACCACTGGGACCAAACCCCTGTGCACCGCATCGACTTGCTGTTGCTAAGGCTTGTTGACTCTGCACTCCAGAGATCTTCGGGCTACAAGAAGCTCCAGCATCTCGTCCTGTCAAGATCTTTGTCCTCACTGCATCCTCTGCACCGTGGGCCTTCATCTTTGGTGAGCTGCTCAAGGTCCTCTTGCGACTCCTGTGCCTTTGGCCTTTGGGTCCTCTTGAGGGTCTTCTCTTGCTTCAGTGAGCTCCCCTGCTTGCTCAGGGCCTGCTCTAACTCTCCTGCACTTGGTGAGTCCCTTGGACCTTGCTGGTCCCAACGTTGCTCCTTCATTGTTTGCCATGTCTGTTGCTACTGCCAAGGCTTGTTGGTGCACCCGCCGGACACCGACCCCCTGGTTCTCGACTTCTGACGTGGGACAGCTTGTGCACGGCTCCTGGTCTTCCTCAGTGTCGCCTCAGCTGCAGCAACAAGGTCACCATCATCACTCCTGCATCTTTAGTCATCGGTGGGTATTACTCTTCCGTACCTCCTGGTCACCTCCGAGTGGCATAGACTCTGTCCTCTCTCCTTGCAGGTTTTTCTCTTGAAGAATCCACCCTTGGATTCCACCGGACTCTTGCACAGTCTTTGCCAACGGCATCTTTACTGAAGTCCTCCATTGTAGTCTACGGCGGTTTCTGACGTCACTTCGCACCTATACACCCGGCTTCCCTGGTGTAGGTATCCTCGTTCCTAAGAGACCCACAGGTGGGGTGACTCTCCAACCTTCTGTCTTCCACAGAGTTTCTTCAGGGTCTACTGGGAAGGGTCCCTCTTCTTAAAAACTGTGACTTTCCCAATGACTTATATTGAGTACGCGGCTGTGTTTCCACTCTGCACAAAGCTTCCGTGGGGTTCCTGGGTACTTACCTTCGGTGGTTCCTTGTGTCCCTAGCTCGTCTGAGTCTACTGGTCTAGGTCCCGACTTCAGTCGCAGTTCGCATTCCACTTTCTTAGTATATGGTTTGGTCTCCCCTGGAGACCACTGTGAATTGTGCTTACTTACCTCTTGCAATTGAAGTATTATAGTGTATTTGTGTTGATATCTCCGGGTAGAAGATATACCAATGTGTTAGTGAGTGTTGTGTAATAAATAGACATATTATTATAACTACACTGTGTGGTTCTTTTTCGTTTAACCTACACTACATGATTAGATCTGGTAAAACAAGCTGCTTAAAACTCCTTCTGGACTAAGCCTGAAGGCTGCTCTCCACCGCTACCACTTAGAGAGCTTTCTATGCTTGTCTAAGACCACTGAAATCACCATAAGGGTTGTCTGGATTAGTGCAAGGTGCTTCACTTAAATAAGTGTGCACCATATACTTAGCCAGCATCCTACAGGTGCCCTAAGCTGGATGCAGTCTATGAAGAAGGGTGTCCTATGCAGCACACAAGAGAAAGGTGTCCTAAACGGCACACATGGAATTGACACTCAGGATGATGAGTTTTTGGAGGGTGATTATATCAAAGGGGATGAGGAGTTCGTAGACGAGTATGTCTTAGATCTCCAGCAAGAGGATGATGGAGGAGGTGATCTATTTGGAGAGGAGGTATTTACCTCCACGTCAAAAGATAGTATTAAAAACCCTTTAGGGGAAGAAATGTTTTCGCCGTATAACATAAAGCAACCTAGGAGTGCAGAATGGTGGCCATTGGAGCACGTGGGCATCTTTATTAAGAAATGGATTAGAAATCCTCTAGAGAAAGAGGTGAGGAACATATTAAAAGCAGAATGTTCTAGACCTGTTATTGAGAGTATGGTCTGCCTCCAAATCTGGATCCAGAGTTGATCACTTTTCTATTTAAAATGCGCAGAGATCCCAGAAAGGACTAGAGGTTCTTAACACAGTGCCAGGATAGACTCTTGGATGTGGTTGGGCCATTGGTACTAATAATTGATATGTCAGAGGAGGCATATATAAAGGGCCTTCCATTAGACCTGGATCTGTTAAGAGGATGGAGCCAGACAGCTCTTGCTTTTTTGGGCAACGCTAACACAGGCCTTATTGCAGAAAGGAGAAAAGCAGTATTAATGAAGATTAACCCTAATTTAGGTGATTTAGCGGGGAAAGAGGCTAGTGAGAATCCAAAAGTATTATTTTTTGGTGAGGACATGGTTAAAAGCCTAGGATAGTATGTTGCCACCTTCACTGCCTTAGTTAAGGCTCAAAATAAAACAAGGAGAATGTTTAGTGGAAGTGTTTTTGGCAGGGCTGGCAAAAGAGACTTTTTGCCGGCCTGGGATTCCAGAGATCCCACTACAACTATAGGCAAACAGGAAGTGGAAGAGACTACCTAGCCGGAGCAGGAGCATCCTTCTATCCTCAGAGAGGATGCTTTCAAAGAGAAATAGGAAATAAGACTTGTAGACAGGGGTCTTCTGGATTCCAAGGTGAGTACAGCAATTTCTTTTGGTTCTTTCCAAGGAAGAGTACGTAGTTGACTAACATTTTTCACCAAAGGATTAGAGAATATAACACAGGATCTGTGGGTTTTGGGGACAATTCAGGGTTTCAGAATAGAATTTACGGAGATACCTATTCAGTATGACCTACCAAGAGAATTGGTTTTGAGCAGAGTTCAAAAGAGAATGGTGGAGGAAGAGAGAAAGAGTATGTTAGAAAAAGGCACAATGGTAGAAATGAACAAAGAGAACAAGGTTTTTTTGAGTACTCTATTCTTGGTAGAGAAAAAGGACAAGGGATGGAGACCTGTTATAAACTTAAGAGACTTCAACAAGTTTCTAGTGTACAGACATTTGAAGATGGAGGGTATCCATCTTTTGAGGAATATGCTGTTGAAGAACAAGTGGTTGGTGAAGTTGGATCTGAAAGATGCTTAATTTACAATCCCCATGGCAAAGAGCAATGGAGATCTTTACCTGTCAGAAAGAGTTATTCTGACAGCTCACACTGCATATTTTACTCTGCCGCAGTCAAAGTACACAGAGGAGGCCTGGAGCCATGTTTTCACTGTCACTCTAGGGATAGCAAAATAAGTAATGCTGTGCATGGGTGGTATTTGGTGTATTCCGTCACCTTATACTATGGCTGTACAGGAAAATTAAATGTGCCAATCAGGTTTTGAGCCAATTTCGACATGTGTTAGGGGTCACAGCACATACACTGAGCACTGGATTGCAGTGTCTCAGTGTTAAAGTTCAAGATTACCAGCTGGTGAGTACCACAAAAATGAAAACTGGAGATGACCACCTTAAAAGGGGTCCATTTGCAACAATAGCAATTTAGAAAATTACAGTGCTGGAATTCTACCAAATCTGAAAGGTAAACTCTATTCTGATTTCTCACTTTTCCTTTGTATTAGTACATAGCCTCCAGTGAGTCATCTGTGGAGGTGCTGTTTGAAAACCAGGTGAAGTGTGAATCAGTGACAGAGATTATGTTTCCTACTGATTAACTAAACTATTTAAGTTGAGTTCAGGTTTTAGCTCTGGATTGTTAATGTTTCATGATGCAATGTGCTCTTTAAAGTGCTGCATGGAACAACATTAAAAGATTAATGCATAATGCTGGCCTCCGGTCTTGTAATGAAATCTCTATCTCCCTCTGACTGCGCTGTCATAGTGAACGCTACACGAAACCTCATGCACATATATGTAATTGCAAAATGAGTGTCCGCCAAAAAAACCTTAGTGTACTTCGGGCATGAGTCTAAAAAACGAAATCTGCATCTGTAGGTTTACACCCTCGCAGGGGCGCAAATGTACGAAGTTTCAGAATTGACAAAGAAAATTCTTCATCTGTAAATTTACACAGTTGAAAAATGCACTCAGATTAGCGTAACTGAGCATTTTTTATGACAATATTTCCCCACAGGGAAAATATTTTTTTTGTCCGTGGAGAAAGCCGTTTACCTACAACCCATCCACTTTATGGCTGCTCCATGCTCATTCCCTCTCGAGAAAGACATTTATTACTGTCACTGACAGGAGTACATTTCTGACAATTTCCAGTGTGCGAATGGATGTGAATATCCCCGAACTCACACGTTTTTCTGTGTTCACAAACTTTCCGGGGACCACGTTGAAACGCCCACTCCATCTTTTGGAAGGAGATTCGCACATGCATAATATCACACCAATATGCATGTTCAAATTAATTTCCAGGTGCAATTTCATGTTCTGGAAGTTGCAAAAGTGAATCTGCGCTCAGGTCAAGCCACTTTTGCATTTACATTGGCTAACATTCCTAAAATGTTTTGTGAATGGGACCCAGAGAGGCCAATTGATTCATGACAAGCATCCGTAGTTCACCCGCTTCTATGTTTTTAAAGTGACCGGCACTGGAGTTTTTAGCTGTCTGTTGTCAAAGATCTATTGTCTACCATACAACACAGAGTGGACTACGGGTTAGTCCCTAGCACATGATTGGATGGCTTTCTTGTCTATCTCAGTTCTATGCTCCTGATTTGATTGCTTGCTCCCTATTCTTGTTTGTGCCCCGCCCTGCAACATAGCTCATTTTCTAGCGTTTTGATTGGATGAGATGTAGCCTTTTACTACTGACATCAAGGAACTCTTTTAAAATTTCTGTCTTTCCACTCTATGCAAGTGCGTCATTTCTCTTGCTCTCTTACTGTGTCTGGCTCTCTGTTTTAACACTCCATGTGATTGCATCACTACCCGTCCCACTTCCCTTCCTCACTTTATTTTGTATTCATTTTTGCCTATTGTTTTTTTTGTGAGGGCCTGGCAGTTGCAAACTGTTACTGGGCTGCTCACTACTTATTATTTTCGTGGCATTCTGTAAATACGTTATTTTTTCATTTACTCTTTGTTAGTTGCTATTGTCCATCTTCAAGATGTGAACTATTACTAAAGCATTCCAAAAAATACTTCCAACATGGCCACTGCATGTAAAGACGCATACAAATGGAATTATTTTTCTTTTTATTTACCAAAAATCATTCAATGATGGCTTCCGTGCTTGCATGTGCAGGTACGAGAGCAATCTGGGGGAAAATAAGCTTTGGCAAAGCCAATAGGTGTCACGGACAAGACATATCGACTTTGGTAATGTTTAATTTTCTGTGCAATCTGGTGCTGGTGTTCTAGTTTTTACTCACTATAAATGTTAGACTGCAAGTTAGATGCTTTGAGTTCACTAACACCTTAACAGGCTTCTTCTTTGTGCTCTCAATTTGAAACTGAATCCAAAAGGTGAAAGGTCTCCTTCACTGATTGGGGAGCCAGGTTTGAAATGGACAGTGGAGTTCGGAGGTGGTACTTTCTGAGCAAAGAGAGTTGGCAGTGAATGGCAAGCGGAAGCTGAAGGCACTCTGAGACTCCTACAGCTGAGCACAACGGAAAGGTAACATTATCAATAGACCACTGGAGAGGGTCTGAACAAGTATTCTGGAGAATATTTGGCAAACTGGGGCTAAAAATACTAAAGCCCACAGTAGAAGTGTTCTCAAGACACTCTAAACAGAAACTGTAACTAATTGCTCCTAACATGGGACAACTTGAGACTGCCAACCGCGGTTTCAGACTAAAATGTCCTTCTTCAGGGCACAGGAACACCATATGATTCATGTCAAGATTGCAACGTTTTCAGTTAAATTATCTGTTTATAAATTATTCCTTTCACTTGAGATAGTCCAATGGTCTTAGTTGACCTACAAGGTCAAAATTCTCCAAGTACATTGATATGATAAACTAAAATCCAGAGCCCTCGTTACAACTTGGGTGGAATAGGGTGAAGTATTTACTACATTTGGTAAGCATAATAAGTAACTCATATTCTGAGTTTGCAACGTAAAAACGAGGTATAGCATTCCAAATTGATTTTAACACACCAAATTCTGCATGTTTTGCGTTTATCTGAGCCTTTGCTCCCTGATAAATTTCAGCAGGTTTGACCTGACACAATCTATTGGGGAAATTTGATATATTGTGATAATTATGAAACAATTCATAATTTCGGGAAAGCTCATGTTATACGATCTATTCTTATTGATGATAAAATGGAGGACTGGAGGCTTTTACCATCCTGATGAAGGCAGTAAATAGTTAAAAGCCAAAACGTGTTAACCACGTCCACGAGGTGATGAACTTCTTTAATTGAATTGGAAAGATATTTCGAATTGCTAAAGAGTTATTAGTTACTCTGAAAAAGTATCTTGGACAATCCTGAGACCCCCCCATTACCTCTGCAGGGGCCTGACTCTTGGGTGCCAAAGGGTTGCGAGGCTTGCGTCCTGATGTGGAGATTAGGGAGTTGTCTCGAGGAGGCATCCAAAATTCTCTGTAGTTTGCCAATCAACTGGACAAAGCCTCCAAGTTACATACAGTTAGTACGGACGGCGTAGACAGGGGAGCACTAAGTTGAAAGTGGCTTGTATCCTTTGAGGGAAACCTAATTAAAGGAAAATTCTGCAAAGGTATTGCATTATGTAGAAGGATCCTTTGTTAACTTGACTAATTTGTGCCACAAACGAGAGAGTGGTCAGAATCACCCCAGATTTCTTACATGGTCTGATAGCTTTGGCCTACTGAAGCTGAGTTGACGAGGAGTATTGAAGGATGCCCCATGCTGTAATCCATGGGGCTTCCACGCCGTGACCCGGATGGAATCCTGTTTGATAATCAGAGAGAAGGCTGTTTCACTCAGTGAGGTTTATCTGCAGATCATTCTATCTAGGTTAACCTTTGTCCCCGTCTACGTGTCTTTCACCCCAACCCTTTCAGCTTTCTCTTACTGGTTCTGAAAGTAGGTCAGGACCCGCATAGCAGCATTTACCCCCTGTCACCGACCCCCAGCTCACAAAGACACACTGCATCACCACCCCTGGGCACGTCTGACCTCCCCCGGGCCTGTGCTCTCACACAACACGATGTGAATTTTAATGGAAGCCCGAACGCAGCGAATTAACCTTCAACCTGCGGGTCGACCTCTGCACATGCCGCCCCCAGGAGCTGCCCTGGTCCCCCGAGGCCTGGGTGTCGAAGAGGGGGGGCGCAGGATCCAGAGGCCTGCGGGAGGGTTGAGGCTACGAAATGGTTTTCACGTGAGCCAGTGCGTGCCTTAAATGGTAGCGTGTCGTGTTCAGGGCAGGCTGCACGTGTGAGCGTGCAGTAGATTCACACACGTGTCCCTCTGGCACCGGGTTCAGAGTAGTGTGTGGGCGGGGAACCCTCAGCTGGAGTCAATGTGAGACATGAGGCGGCTCCACTGCAGTGCACTGTGTGGGCCTCAGCAGAGCCTTGCCTACTCTCTAGCGTTCACCCCTCTGCACCTCAGTGCCTACCCCTTCCCTCCTTCCCTCTTTGAGAAGTTTTTGCCCGCCACCCCCTGCTTCGTTCGTGCTCCAGGCCTGAGGTGTTTGCCCTCTGTAGTGCTGTATTTCCCCTTTCCAGAGAAGTCTGTTTCTGCTGCTCCCCAGTGCAGTTTTTGCCACCGCCATCTTTAACATTTCAGCCTCACTGATGCAGTGCTTGGTGTCTTGTTCTCTAGGACACAGGGTGGCATCATGTGTGAGTAAACGCCTGCTCTTCTAAAGGATGTTTTGCTTAATAGGGTGAGTTCATAGACTTGACTGAGTTTTCGTGGTGGACGATGTTTATTACTGGACAGGGAGCCCTTGCAAAGGATCTTTTTATAGTGATGGGTTTTATGCATGGTGGGGATTTCCGTGGTGGGTGATGTTTTTACTGGAGTGTGTCTTCTTCAGAACGTTGCTTTTGTTGATGGGTTTGGGGTTTTCATAAGCTCGATGGGAGACTGAATGCTTGTGAAAGATGGTTTTCTTGATGAGGATGTGTTTTGAACAAGGATGGCAGTGTTTCATGGTGGGTGATTTTTTTAAAATTATTATGGTAGTACGCGTTGTGGTGAAGGCTGTTTTGTTGATTGGTTTAAGTTTTGAATAGGGATGATGGTGTTTCATATCAGGTAATCATATTTTTATTATGATAGTGGTTTCATGTGAAGGGCGGTCTCCTAAAAATCAGAATTGGGCAGACTTATGGAGCATTGTAGAAGAGTCAAGTATTCTGTTTGTGAACGACAGACCTCCTTCTGTGTAGGATGGACCGTTCCAAGGCCGGGAATGACTGCTTTAGAAATACTGCACTGATGCCTACTCGGATTGAGTGATTAGCTCTGTGGGCTAGTAACGCAAACTGTGGTCTAGGTCACGTGACGGGTAGTAAGCGCTATATAAATGCAATTACAATACAATACAATAATATCTGTGGTTGAACACTGGTCGCTCAATGCACTTTGTGGTACAAGGATGCATTCTGTGATCACACAACACGTTTTGTGGTGGATCGCTGCGTTCAGTGGTGGAGACGGGTTCTGTGACGAAGCAGTACTTACTGACACCAAGAACCAGGTGCACTTTGACTCTCTAAATACAACCATACAGAAATACATTTCTGGCAAAATGAAGGATTGCTATTCACTGTAGAAATCAGGAAATTATTTTTCGTGAAAAGGAAAAAACATCTGGAGCATTTATTATTGGATTTATTATTCTCAAACTCTTTGCACTTGTCTGAATATAATCCACATATAAAATGTATGCGTAAGTGCCTCTTTATGTACTAACCCTCCGGTCCTACATTTGGCAAGCTGGTATAGATGCATCTAGACAAATAGAAAGAAAAGCACCTTCTAAGTCAGTTGAAGTCACCCATATCAAGATGGCACCCCCATGGCGGGCTCTGTTCAGAATGCTTCCGGGTTGGCTGTATCTGAGTCCGCTCATGTAGTGGCTGACATTGTTGCCTACTGCCTGGCAACCCTTCAGGTTGTACAGGTTTGCTCTCTTGCCATCTAGTCCACACCAGCACTTGAGATTTATACACTTTTAGTGTTTTTGTTCCTTTTGTTTCCCTCGTGGCATTTGACTCTGCTCCCTGTTCTACCACTGGAACCGTTCCTGGAGATCTGCAGACTTTACGTCTTCAGTATACGGTCTCAGGTGTCCCGTATGAATAAAGCTCCATGAAGGGGGCAGGTCGCGGCAGTCTTTTCACTTTATAAAAAGTGGTTGCTCGCTCACACACCACAGCCTGTACTAGAGCTCTTTCTTCTGAAAGAAGGTCTCCTGTGTTGAACCCCATGTTACAATATCTCATTCTCTAACCTACAAGTTTTTCCACTTTTGGTGTTCAGATGTCAGTGTTCGTCTTATCACTGGTGTTTTGTGCTGGATAAGTTCCTTTGCCACCAGAGCCTTCCATCCAAATGGGCCTGACGGAGGCCAATTTGAGGCCCATTAGTGGCAGACGCTGGTTCTTTGACAAGAGGTGCTAAGGGATTGGGTACATTTACAAGTTGATATGTCTCTGCTTCCATATACTGGAGAGGAATCGCCGGGGCTCTATGCAGAAGTCATGGACCTCGGTGTAAGATGGTGGACTCATTCGACTTCAGGACTAGGTATTTTTTTACAGAAGGTTACTTACCATATCCTGATGGTCGACTCATGCGACTTCAGGACATGATGTGTTTTACAGAAGGTTCCTTTCCATATATCGATGATGAAGCCGACAATGGAATCCCTGTTATTGTTTCGGTTCATCCCTCTCCATTGAGGTAAAAGCTGAATCTATGCATAGGTCAGCATGTCGCCCATCACCCTGACCCCAAGTCCACCTCAATGAAGAGATCCTGTACCCAGGGTTGGACCCCTGTTCATCAAACTCGTGCCAGGGCACATTCATGTCCATCTTGTCAAGAACCTAGTCTTGTGCAGAGGACAAAAAAACCCACAAAAAAATCAAAATAATGCGCCCCCATCCCCGCTGATCCCCAGCCGGTGTGCGGCTGAGTACCATATGCGCGGAGGCGAAGGCCTGGCCTCATCAATAGTGTGGCGTCAGCCGTCCCCCCATTCATCTAGACCCCAGATTCGATAAATGTGTCAGAAATAAAATTCTCTGCCCAAGCTCAACCCCCCACGACCCATCCCATCACCAGCGTCTCCATACATTGCAGGAGAAAGGCCCACGACCTTGGTCAGCTGCCCCCTGACCCCTGGACTTTGACACTTGGCCTTTCCCAGGGCTTGGAGGGAGGCACTTGGTTGCATTGTAGGAATTAATAGCAGCTCTCGGGTCAATTACCCCAGAAATGCATATGATTAAAAAACTAGATGGCCATTAATGTGGCGAGCAGCGGCCTGCCTGCCTGCCTGGAAAGTCTTTGAGTGGAAAGAAGGCGACGTGGGGGCTTGAATGAAGCAGTGAGGAGTTCAAAGGGTCTGCCATGACCCCCCCAGCTCCCACCGAACCTTGGGAGGCATGTCACCGGGTGAATTTAGGGCCTGCTGCCCAGCTTTCTCTTCTGTGTGCCATATCTCTCGCACTTTCTCACTGTTGGCAGGAACATGAAATGTAAATATCAGATCGAATCCTATCTCCATCCCCACACCTATGAATGACACTACTCAGAAAATTGCGAACACTCCATCAGTCTTTCACCAGATGGTACCCCAACACACCCATCCAGCAGCACCAAAAAAAGTCACACACGCCCAGAACCCCTGGCAAGTCACTAAGCTGATCAAAGCATATCAGAGGGGCCAGCTCTGAAAGGCCGAGCTCCCGAACTTCTGTATAGCTCCCAGAAGCCTTCGTCGGATCAATCTCAACAAATCTACGAATAGAAAGTAATGTTCCTTATGTACCGTGCTCAGTGGGTTAGGCGCGGGTACCAGAGAGCTGTGTGTGAGTGACCCTAGGTCACAGGTTCGCGGCGTGGCAGCCCCTGTGAAGCCATTGATACTTCTAAGCTTGCTAAAATGAGCACCATATAAAAGAGTAATAACACCTGTTATTTAGGCACGAAGAATAAACGAGTTTTATAGAAGAGCCCAGCCCTGGCACTGAGATGGGGCCTATCGCGCGTCCGACGGGTCAGCGCCGAGAGGGGACGCGGGTGCGTTTCCAATCCCGGCGCTATTGAATATTCATCGTGACCTTGCTGTTTGCCCTTCGTCACCTTTGATCTCTGTCAGCATTAAAAATGGCCACATCTGTGGTCAGGTGATGCTGAGGAGGCGGCGGGACGAGGCGGCCATTGTTCCTGGCCAGAAAGGAGCACGAGGCCTGGAGATGGATGTGCTTTCAGCGCCATGAGACGCCCAGCGAAGGCTGGGGGTCATCGGCAGCCCCCCCCCGAGCGGGACAGGTCTACCCGAGGGACACCAGAGATGAACAGATGAAATCTGAGGGAAGGAGAGGAGGCAGGAGCGAGGCATGAACACTCCCGCCCACAAAGGATTCAGTATGGCAGAATGGCCGATAGGGCTGTGGTAGAGTCACTCGTATACCAGATAAAGACAATGCTGGATGTGTGCGGTTGGGCCATCATCCTCCAGCAAACTTCCTTTCGATTGGTGGGAAAGAAACTTCCTCTTGTAAGGTGTAAGACCTTTAACCACTGTCTGTACAACTGCTTGGCTGTCCCTTCTGTTTGTCCATGAGCGTAGCAGTCTTCTTGTCAGCCCACAGCCAACTCTCCATCTATATTTTCACCAAAGTCTGTCTCCTTCATCGCACGTCTCTGCTTCGTCCCTGCTTCAATGGTTGTAACTATCTTCTAACTTTCAGAAAATCACATTTGAATCATTCATTTAGGATTTTGTTGTAAAGCCCCGCATTGTTGCTGAAAGGTAGGTAGCTCTCTTCCTGTCTCTCGTTCTACCTCTATCTACCACCATCAAGTAGATCTCTCTTCCCACCACTCTCTTTTTGCTTGTCTCATCTATTGACCCTGTATTTGAGAGAGGATTTAGCTAACATTTATCGTCTGCTGCCACCACCGATGTTTGTTCCAATGTTGATACTTTCAACACCACAGTCAGTGCTTCTCTGGGTCGCCAAGTTAAAAGTAAACTACCTAAAGTAGACCTGTCCATCCTGCAGACACCTGGTTTAATGACCAAGTGAAGGCAGAAAAGCAAAGTACTAGACAAGCTGAAGGGTCCTGGCACATTCATACCACGACAGAAAATGTGTCATCTTAAAAACTCGAGTCAAAGGTGTATAAACAAGCAATAATTAAGACCAAACCAGGGTCCCTCAAGGCTCAGACTATGGAAGCACAAAATATCCCCAACTCTTCTTTGGGCTCAATCCCCTCATTAGCCCCACATGAAATGTTGAAACCACTCGGTCAGCTCAGGAGCGGGCAGCTTTCTTCCAGACTAGCATGCAATTGATTTATTCACCTGGTGTAGTATCCCAACTCTCTTAGATCCTCCAACTGGCATGTCTTCTCCATCCAACGCTCCTGCAAGGTGGTCATTTTTAGGTATACAAAACAGACAGACAGTGGAATCTCATTTAGTGTCTGGCTCACCACTAGTTCCCTGCCAGCATCCATTGGGCAGCACCTTAAGTCGATCATCTCGAGCACAGTACAGCAATGTATTCAAGCACCTCTTTCTAGCGCCTCAGAGCTGCAGAAGAAGAGTTATATCTCCCCTATTGAAGTGACCTTATCTAGAACTAGAAGACGAAGCCAACCAACATCCTTTCACACTCATTCCTGCTTTGGGTAGAATTTATGAGATAGGTGTGGCTAGGTAATTGTCTGCTTTTTTAGAAGTTATTAAATATCAAAAGGAGAGTGAGGAAATTAGGAGCAGCACGTTCCTTTCCCCTGGGTAAATCTATCTCAATCAAAAAGAACGGGCTCATGCAAACATTATTTGTTCGTCAGATTACTGGTTTGTTATTAGGTTTTTTATAAGAACCCTCACCCACCAACCTAGTTGGTGGCATGCTTCATCATCGGGTTCCGACCCAGGATGCCGAGTGCATCCCGGGTGTGCTGCGACGGCTGAATTACAGCGGAGCTGGTGTTTTTTTTGTGCCAAGTGAGGTGATTTGTGGGTTAAAACTATCTATGGGGTCCCCTTAGACAGGAAATTTGTTTAATGCTGGGGCCCTATGACAGTATTAAACAAGCATTAAAAATGCAATAGGTCTCGCCTTTCATTAAGTTAAAGCCATTTGCTTTGCTATACAATACCATTAGCAAAGCAAATGGCTTTAACTTAATCAAAGGAGAGACCTATTGCATTTTCAATGCTTGTTACTGTTGCATGGAGCATGCGGCAGGAAGGAGAGAATCCCGCTAGACACAGCACAGGGAGAGGGGGCTGCGCCAGAGACCCGGTGCAGCACATGCTGCTGGGATGTATGTCCTGGGGGGGGGGCTGTGCCAGAGCCCCCCTGTAGTGCACAGGCTGCTGGGATCGTGTGCGGAGGGAGCGTACACCAGAGACCCCATGCAGCACACGGTGCTGGGACAGTCGGGGAGGGGCCGGAGGCAGCAACAAAGACGTGGTGCATCGTGCATACGCTGCTGGGATTTGGGCTATTCGGAGGTGGGGGTGGGGAGGCAGCGCGGTCGTGGATCTACAACATAGAACCGCTGGAGCACACGCTGCTGGAACTGTGTGCAGATAGGGAGAGGGTGAGGGGCGGGTGTACCAGAGGCCCGCCGGAGCACACACTTCTGGACCGTGTGCAGGATATAAGCATGGGTGGGCTGCACCGTAAGCCTAAGAGATCACACACTACTAGGATAGTTTGCATTAGGGGGCATTGGAGGCCCCACCTAAGACCTCCTGGAACACACACTGCTGGGGTTGTATGAGGGGGAGAGGGCATGGCGGAGAGCCGGTGCAACACACAGTGCAGGGAATGTGTGACGGGGAATCTCACCGGGAGGGGGTTGTGCGACAGAAAGACCTTGGAACACAGACTGCTGGGGGAGTGAGATGGGAATGTCATTGGGGTGCACACGGACTTAATACATCACACACCGATAGACCTGTATGTGAGGAGGTGCACCTGACGGGGGCACGCTTCGCTGGACAACCGATGGAACACACACTACTAGGACTGTGCAGTGGGGTTTATTAGGAGCGGTTGGGGCTCATCAGATTAATGGTGTGCGGCACGCAATTATGTTTTAAAGACGTGTACTAGGAGCGTATGAGCAGGGACGGGATGAATGTAATGCACACAACCCGGACTGTGTTCCAGCGCTGCTGGAATACAGTGCCTGTCCTTCGGCTGGCCAGTGTTACCTGCACTAGAGAGATTGGCTGAAGGAGAGGCAGAGAGCAGGGGCGCATGGGAGCCTGCTAGATAGGGCGTGCAGATGAAAGAGAGTGCACAGGGGTTGGATCAGAGTGCACGATAGACTGCAGTGATGAGCGTGCTAGAGAAACTGCACCAGAGCTAGTTCAAGAGGCTGCACACGAGTGCACGGGGCTGAACCTGAGAGCCGCTCGCGGATGACCTTTTGAAATCGGTCTGCTCCTTTTCAAACACACTCGTGCTTGTGCTGGCATCCGCCTTGCGGGAGCGAGCAGCGGCGGCGCGAGAGCCATATGTTTTCAATTAGCAGGCGACCCGCTGCTCGCTCCCGCAAGGTGGATGCCAGCACAAGCACGAGTGTGCTTGAAAAGGAGCAGACCGATTTCAAAAGGTCATCTCCTAGAGCAGCGCATGCGCGCTGCCTAGGCGAGACCTAAAAAGGGACGTGGTGGATATTTATAGAGGTTCAAACTTGACTCTTATATCCTAAGAGTGGTTTACATGTTTCAGCCAGGCGCTTAGATATGCTGGCTTTCGTCAGGACCAGAGAAGTAGAAAAAGCTTGGCTATTAACTCATCTTTTTGTGAATAAATGCGCACACACTAAGGTTCTTCCTTCAAGTCAATGGCATATCAATGGGCAGCAGTTTTGCCCTGAGTGTGGCAGGATTATAAGTCTACAAATTCGAGAAAGCACACATTCTTGACACCAACAACCCCTTCAAAGATCACATAAAATTCTGGAGGAGGTACATCGACGACATCCTGATGGTATGGGATGGACAGGAAGATACCTTAGTTCCGTTTGTCACGTGGCTCAATAGTCGCGACAATAACTTAAAATTTACACTCTCAACCGGAAAGGACAGGATCGCCTTTCTGGATGTCACTATTGAAGCAGAAGGAGGATACCTCAAGACAAAAACTTACTACAAACCAACGTCAAAAAATACATTACTAAAATTCAACAGTTTCCATCCAAGATCCTTGAAAGAAAATTGACCTTACGGGCAATTCCTCCGTATAAGAAGGAATTGTAGTCACATTGAAGACTATCAAGAACAAGCAAGTGGATTATCTGAAAAACTTACAGACCAAGGTTATCCGGAGAGGATAATCAAAAACTCCAGGAAACGAGCACGTAATCAGAATAGGGATTCACTATTGGAGGAAAACCAAAGAACTTGCACAACAATACCGTTAACTTGTGTCACAACATACAACACAATTTCCAACAAACTGACGAAAATAATCAATAAAAACTGGAGCATCCTGCAAACTGGAAAACTAAAATGGGCAAAACCACTCTTCTCCTTTAAGAAAGCAAGTAGCTTGAAAGATCGCCTCATCTCAACACGACCAAGAACCCACACTCGCAACACCGAAACATCCGTACTGAATGCTTGGGGTTTACCCAACATAACAGGGCACTATCCCTGTGGGAACTGTAGTGTTTGCCACCTGACAACCAACACTAAAACATTGGAACTAGAACCAGGAAAAACCTGGTACTTAAAACGGCACACGAACTGCAACTCAATGCATGTAATATATATGATAACATGTCCATGTGGTCTTAGATATATCGGCATGACCAACAGAAAAGTCAAAGTAAGGGTTTGCGAACACCGCAGCAATATATGCTGCAAACGCAATACCACCAAAATGACTGATCATTTTTTTAAATCTGGACACACTCCCAATGACATGAAGTGGGTGTTCATCGAGCAGATAGATCACTCCCAGAGGCCCATACAAAACCGCCTATTGGAGAAGGAGCAACGTTGGATTTACTGTTTTTCCACCCATAAAAGTGGATTAAACGATAATATCCTGTGGAACTCCCTGAACTAACAACTTAAATCCAACTATGTCGCTTACCAAGATGTTTTCTGTACTCAAGACAACCACTCTCAACTGAGTAATTTTTTTGGGGTGTCATTTGTCAAACATATTCTTTACCAACCAGACCATGGAAATTATGGTTATTTTTCTTCTTTTTCCTTATATTATTTCCTTCTTTATTCCTCATTATAGGTGTCCTTCTCAAAATAAAATTTTTGATAACTTACAACTATAAATATACCCATTTCCCATTAAATCAAGGAAATTATGGGTGTCTTGTAATCAAAACAATAAGGAAAACCCCTCTTCTTTTAATGGCTCACAGTGATCTGTATCACATTACATGCATATGTGCGCATGCTCCTTCCCTTGCGACGAGAGTGACAAGCTTCACACCATGTTGTTAGCAGTCCCGTTTCTTTGTCCATACCCGCACAAGCAGCATGCCACATGTACTAACGTAGATGTGTGACGTGTCTAAACGTAGACGTACGACGTCAGCCGGGTGCGCCACCCGCACACTCGGCAGTGCCTCACTACTTAAAACCCGGGATGCCGTGCAAACAGGCATCTTCGGGATCCTGCATGACGGACCAAATAGGTGATGACAGAGGGCAGTGGACCTTGACAAAGTAAGTAAAATGCCTTCGCTCAAACAAACGGAACTCCACTTATCCGGTTACACTTACCGTGACCTCTCGTTTCGTTTTTTCTAATAGAGTGTGACTACAGGCACTGCTCCGCTCTCGGGATCCATGTTGCCAAAATCTAGAGCGACCTAAGTAAGATTTCCAATTACGATCAAAGTTAGATTTTTACCAGTTGATTTGTTGACAATATAAATTTTATCACCAAGACCAATTGAGTGGTTACACTACAAAATCTGCGGGGTCTTAATAGCCATGTATCTTTTTAACCATAGGGGCTAGCCAAACCAATGGGGGTAACCCGACAGTGGCGAACAACTATAAGCACGTACAACAAGCACAAACTTAACTTGCGACAATGAATGATGCACAACGGGGTGCACAGCTGTCTTCACCACAACGAATACATGTTTTTTGTGTGTATGTCTATGATTACTGTTTTGTGTTCTTTTCACAGGTTACAAGTGCTAGCAAAATAACCGTAAGTTCGCTTTTGAGTTACAAGAAAGCGAATCCGTTTTCTCTCACGTTGCGCACCTTAGTGTGTGCGCATTTATTCACAAAAAGCTGAGTTATTAGCCCAGCTTTTTCCACTTCTCTGATCCTGACGAAAGCCAGCATATCTAAGTGCCTGGCTGAAACATGTAGACCACTCTTAGGATATAAGAGTCAAGTTTGAACCTCTATAAATATCCGCCACTTCCCTTTTTTAATCCTGTCATAGGGCCCCAGCATTAAACAAATTTCCTCTCTAAGGGGACCCTATAGATAGTTTTAACCCACAAATCACCTCACTTGGCTCCAAAAAAACACCAGCTTCGCTGTAATTCAGGCGTCGCAGCCCACCCGGGATGCACTCGGCCTCCTGGGTGGGAACCCGATGATGAAGCATGCCACCAACTAGGTTGGTGGGTGAGGGTTCTTCTAAAAAACCTAATGGTTTTCCCCACACAAACCAATAATCTGACGAACAAATAATGTTTGCATGAGCCCGTTCTTTTTGATTGAGATGCTTTTTTATGGTTTAAATCTTTTATTGGCTTTTTCAGAAATAACAAAATAGGTACAGCAGCAGGTTTTGGTTTTCAAGGGCATACAACCACTGAAGGGCGAGACAAAATATAATTCTGTGCTGAGGTTAAAACTGATACAGAAAGCAAGAAGAAAAAGAAAAGGAAAAAAACAACCCACAAGACTCTGCCCCCCAACTCCCCCCTACCTTCCCCACTCACCCTCATGCGATAACAAAGCCATTGTGTAGATGTGAATTTGTTCATTGCTCCATATGCTTCTCCGGCTGGGGGGCCTCTAGAAGACGCAGGAGTCTGAGATATTTGGGACATGTCAACTCGTGGAATTCCTGCAAAAGTAGTGATACAAATGGGCCCCAGAAATCCAGAACCCTTCCCTGCCAGTGACATTGAAATCTTCTCCATTCCCAGAATATGCCATATCCTGTGCAACCAATTTGTATGCGTGGGGATTAGCGCAGTGCCCCAGTGGGCTAAAATGGCCTGGGCCACCGCCCCCAACGCCATCCCTATTTGCCGGCCTCGGGTAGATCTTAAAGGATATGTTAATGGGTTCGGGAGACCCAGCAGCACATAGGTTGGGAATCGTGGGAGCTGTGTATCAAGATGTTTGTCTATGTCGTCTATGACCTATGTCCAGTATTGCTGGATCCGCGGGCAATCCCATAGTATATGTGTCAATGACCCTCGGCCTCCGCATTCCCGCCAGCAGCTGTCGCTTTGCATGGGTTTAATTTTGTGTATCCTGACCGGAGTGTAGTAGCAGTGTGTCGTGATTTTGGTCAGCGTCTCTGTGAGGGCCGTACTATATGCAGTGTGGCGGGCCCTGTAGGCTATGCCCCCCCAATCTTTAGCGCTCAGGGACCGCCCTAATTCCTCCTCCCACCTTGCCCGCCCAGCATGAAATGTATGAACCTGTGTTAGGAGTAAGATAGCATATAACTCTGAGATCAAGCACTTATCCGACGACTTGGCCAAGAGCCACCTCTCGTATGGGTTAAGTGGCGTTGCGTGTTAGTGCAGTTTGAAGGGTGTGTGATCCAATGTCTTAATTGTAAATAATGAAATCGTTCCGATTCCGGGAGCCCAAAGTCTTCGCGCATTTGAGGGAAAGAGAGTAAGCCCTCCGAATCAAAGAAGTGGCCCATGGAGCGACATGCCGATGCTTTCCAGGTTGCGAAACCTGTCGTCATGGTACCCGGGGTAAAGTCCGGGTTCTCGAAGAGGGGTGTCAACGGGGATGGATAAGTAGTCAGACCCATTTTAGTGCTAGTGCAGTCCCAAGCCGTCATAGTTGTCCGGGTTATCAGGGACAGATACAGGCCCGGGGTCTATGTGCTTTGGGAAGAAACGGAATCTTCCAGAGAGCCGTGCCTGCGATTGCTCTATCTTGAAAGAGCCAGTGCTTTTCAGACTCTGGGCGGCTCCATTCCACTAAATATCGTAGTTGCGCCGCTTTGAAATAGAGATGTAGGTCTATGATGCCCAGGCCTCCGGCTTCGGGGGGGAGATAACTCAGGGAACGCTTCATGCGTGGCTTCCGTCCCTGCCAGATGAACTGTGCTAATTCTGACTGAAGTTTGGCGATCGTGCCCCGTGGAGGGGAGAGGGGCAGGGTCTGAAAGAGGTACAGTATCTTAGGAAAGGACGTCATCTTACAAGCCGCTATCCGTCCCAACCAAGAAATTTGGAGGTGTTTCCACCTCCCTAGGTCGTGCCGTATGTGTTGGAAAAGCGCCTTATAGTTACTATCTACTGTCGCTTGGACCGTAGAGGCTAGATTGATCCCCAGGTATGGAATTGTCTCTGAGGCCCATAGGATAGGGAATTGGGTCGCAAGTAGATCTACTGTGCCTTGGAGTATGGAGAAATTAAGTGTTTGAGACTTAGTTATATTTATTTGGAACCCCGATACCGCCCGAAAGCCCTCAGTTCCCCCATAAAGGCCGGTTGGGAAGTAATCTGGTTCACCAGGGATGCCAGGATATCATCGGCATATAGACTGATGGAGTGAATGTCACCTCCGAATGGTACTCCGGTGATATCTGGATGGTCTCGGATCCTCTGGGCCATAGGCTCCATCTAAAGACCAAATAACAATGGGGATAGTGGGCAGCCCTGTCGGGTGCCTCTATGTATTGGAAAGGGAGTAGAAGTGTAGCCATTGAGCCCGACTGTCGCAGTAGGGGCTTGGTAACAATTTAGAATGCAGGTTCTACATCTGTCCCCGAACCCGAAGTGTTTTAGAACTTGTTCGAGGTATGGCCAGTGTACCCGGTCAAAGGCCTTCTCGGCCTCGACCGCTAAGAGCATATATTCCTCTTGGACCTTACCCGACTTTTCTATGATGAGCAGCGCTCTCTTGGTGTTATCACTAGTCTGTCTGCAGGGGATAAAGCCTGCTTGATCCGGGTCTACTAGAAAGGGGAAATATGTGTTAATCCTGTGGGCTATAATGCTCGTGTATAATTTTAAATCAATATTCAAAAGGGAGATGGGCCTGTAAGAGCTGCAGCGTTGTTTATCTTTCCCCGGCTTGGGTAAGACTATTATAGAGGCCTTGAGCATTTGAGCTGGGATCGTCCCGGGTTCGGAAAATGAGTTATAAAGTCTTGTTAGGATAGGTGCTAGTAATGAACAGAAGGACTTATAGCAGGCCGCTGAAAACCCGTCTGGGCCCGGTGACTTTGCGAGTTTAAGGCGTGCAATAGCTGATATGACCTTGTCAATGTGGATGTCCTCGTCCAGGGACTCTGCCTGTTCTGGGGTGAGTGTTGAGGTTTTAGCCCCCTTTAGATATTGTGACTCGGCCTCTGCGTCTAAAGATTGGTAGTTATATAAGTGCGCGTAGAAGTCCTTAAAGGCCTTCGCTATGTCTGAGCCATTAGAGACTAGGTCCCCCTTGGTAGAATAGATCGCTGAAACGCCCTGTTCTTGTCTTTTAGCCCGCAGTGTGTTAGCCAGGCGACGGCCACACTTGTCTACCTCCACGTAGTACGAGTGTCGCAAGCGGAGTGCAGAATATTCCGCCCTGTGTGTGTCTAACGCTGCCAGTTGAGCGCGCATGTTAGTTAGTTGGCGCCAGACCCTAGGGTCTCCCGTGCGCTGGTGAATGCGTTCAAGCTCTACAGTCCGCTTGGTAAGGTCTTCTCTCTTTTACCTGCGGGTCTTATTGTCTGCTGAAGCTATGGCAATAAGTTCCCCTCGAATGACTGCTTTAAGTGCCTCCCACTATACCGCGGGCGATGTCTCAGGCATATCATTGTGTGTAAGGTAGTCTTTAAGTGAATGTTGGATTTGTTTTATAACCTCTTTGCGATGTAACATGGAGTCCTTTAAGTGCCAAGACCTAGGGGGAAGAGTAGCCGGGGGAAGAGACAGCGAGAGTTCAACCGCCCCGTGGTCCGACAGCGCAGCTGTGTGTATATCTATGTCTTGCATGAGTGAAAGGATCTCACGGGTTCCCAAGAAGTAGTCGAGCCTGGCATATGTTTTATGTGCATTAGAATAGTATGAGAATTCTTTGGACTGTGGGTGTTTAGCCCTCCATAAATCCACCACCCCCAGCTCTCGTAGTCGCGCCTGCCCTTCAGTTCACAGAGCCCCCGACTGGCCGTGTCTCTGTGCTGATCTGTCCAGTGAATTATCAAATACTAAATTGAGGTCCCCCCTAGTAGCATTAACTAGTCCCCAGTTCCCAGCGCCCTCCCCAGGGCCTCATGCAAAAACCCCTCTTGTTTCTCGTTGGGGGCATAGATTGAACCGATCACTAATGACCTCCCCGCCAGGGAGAACCTGTGTAATAGAAGTCGACCCTTGATCTCTTCGACCTTCTGTTCGACCACACCCCGAAAGGATTTGGCCACCAAGATTGCCACCCCTGCTGATTTGGAAGGGGCAGACGAGAAGAATTGCTGTGGAAAGGCCCTTGATTTCAGTCTGTGGCAATCCCCAGAGAGGAGATGAGTTTCTTGTAGCAGGCATATATCTGCCCGAGAGGACTCGAGGTAGTTGAGTATTGCCCGCCTTTTGATCGGCATGTTGAGCCCTCGTACACTGAGTGTGAGAATTTTGAGTGTGCTACCTGTCATACGGGCAGTAGATGGGCTTCCGCTCTGACCAACCCGGTCCCTCCCCATCCCCCCCCGGGGGTGTGACGAACTGTGTAACGCATGGTACTGGTCCTATGTAAAAAAACAGAGCAGCCCCTATGTGGGTGAGTGCGGGCCCCAAACAATTCCCTCCCAAAACGAATAAACAACATCGATAAGAAGAAGTGAAAGTTCTGTCTTACGTATAGTTCTGTGGCCCGGCGAAGCCACATGGTGAATTCAATTGGGGTATTAAGATGGCCAGTGGTACGACTCCCCCGCCCGCCGCCCTTCCCCTGTCTGTAGATTATGCAAGAGCTGGGCCCATGATCAGGGCTCAACAATTTTGGCCAACGTTGAAGGAACTGCTTCCAGAGCGGCCTGCTGGCCCATGGCGATCTCCTCTGGGTCCGATTTAGTTGGGGCACGACGTCGACCTGCTCTCTGCCAGCTGCTTTTCCTCACTCTTTGGGAGAGGGGTGGTGATCCCCCCGCTTGCTGCTCCTCCGGGGCTCTATTCCCAGTACTCTGCATGCCTCTGTGAGTGAACGTAGTTGATGGAGCTTTCACTCTCAGCGGACAATCAGGTGGAAGGGATGGCCCCAGGAGTAGGAAATTCCATGGCTGCCAAGGTGTGTTGTCGCTGGGCAGAACGACCGGCGTTTCTGCAGGGTGAGAGCTGCAAGGTCTTGAAAAAGGGTGAGGGAGTGGCCCTGAAAAGCAACAGGGTGCATGCTGCGTGCTTTCCTCAGGATCTCCTCCTTGACTTGAAAATCGTGCACGCAGACAAGTATGTCCGGTGGGTTAGAAGTGTTCTGCCTGTCCAGTTGAATTGGGGACTGTGGTGGGCCTCCCAAGATGTGATGGAAGAGATCTCGGACAAAGCCAAATATGTCCTCCCCCTCTGCCCTGGACGCCACTCCCCTAATGCGCACATTGTTCCTTCAGGAATGATTCTCTAAATCCTCGAGGTGTGCTTGCAAGTCAATGTGCTGTTCCCGGAGCCGGAGGACCTCCTGTTGGAGGGTCTACGTATCCTCTTCGCGGCCCCCTTCTCTGTCCTACAGTTCCGCCACGCGCTCCCCCAGGGCATCCACGTCCCTCCAGGTCTCCTTAATCTCTTGGGAGAATTTACGTTTTAAAGAGTGGAGCTCGTCTCGTAAGGAGGTGAAAAGTGCCTCCATGAATGATCGTGTCACTGGCTCTTCTGAGGAATGTTCGGTTTAGGACCCCATCACGCCTGACTGCGCATTTGTGTCCTCTAGCGTAGTCCCCACTGGGCGTGAGAGCAGCTCTTTGATTGAGCGGTCTTTTTTAGGGCGTCCGGATGCCATGATGCAGGGACTAGCTTCGCCCGCTGCCAAGGATCACCTGGTTCACAGTGCCTCCCTTCACCCCGGCGTCTGGAAGGGCCTATGTCTGTGGCAGCGGAGGTGGAGATCCGCCCCCACCTGCGCAGCCTCGCTACCCCCGGCAAGCTGTAGCTGGTAGGTGTGCAGTCTGGCGAGTGTCCCAGAACTTTGTGGGCTTCTAGGCTAGACGATTTCGCTGGGGAGCCTTCCCCATCTCAGGCGGTCGGGCACTCCTTGTTTGTTCTCCTGAGGCTGGGGTCCTAGGGCCAGGCGTTGTATGAGTATGGGCCCCCGAGGCTGGAGGGGGATACTTTACTCCCGGGTCTTTTGCTCTCCGCCGCCCCTTCTTGTCATCAGCTCCCCACCGCGCCCCCCCTTGTGGCTGCCGCTTCCCCTCTTCAACTCCGTTTGTTGGTGGATGCTCCGCCTGGGCCGATCCGCCCGCCGATAGGGGAGAAAAATAGGAGATGGTAGGGGACGGGTCCCCAGAGAGCCACCTCGTGGCACCACTCCGTCGCCGTAGGCCGCCCTCCTCTCCCCACACCAAGGTCGTCTTGGCTACACAAAGCCCCGCCCCTCGACTTTGCTTTGCGGGGCTTTACGCCTTGCTGAGTGCTTGTGCTCCCCACTGTAATCGCGCAGTGAAGGGGGGGTGCGAGGCAGCGGAGATCTTCGCTCGCGGCCTACCTCCCTCCCCCCTCAGGGTCCAAGGCCGCAGTGCTTGCTCCCAGCGTGTGGTATTAAGTCGGGCCACACCCCTCGCACCTCCTCGCGGCTGTCGCCTCTTCTCCTCAGAGCTGCTAGGTGAGGGCACCCGGTGCGGGCCGATCTGCCCGCCGAGAAGGGGTAAAGGTGGGGGCCGGGACTCGGGAGGGCCTCGTTGCGGCGTCACTACTCCCCTCGCTCCAGGGGCGGCCAGTGGCCCGCCGTTCTTTGCGTCGTCGTTACTTTCAGGGCCTCGCACCTAGCCATGTGCTAGTGCTCCCCGCTATGAGTGCTCGGTGGAGGGGGAGCGTGGAGCGGCGGGTGTTCCCATACGTGGCCTACCTTGTCCGCCTTCAGATTCTGAGGGCGCGGTGCCTGCGCAGCCCCGGGTCCCAAGCGTGGGTGCGCGTGCCGCGGCCCGCGCAGCGTCTCTCCTCCGCCGCCGAAGGCGATTCTCACAGGGCACCTCCTGACGTGCTGATTCGGGATCTTGCAGCCTCTTGTTATTCCGGAGGCACTGTAGATCGCTCCGGTGCTGCTTGAGCCCCGATCCGGGCCCAGGAAGCGGTATTTAGGGCGACGGCAGGTAGGAGAGTCGTCAAGGCACGTCCAGCCTCAGCGCCATCTTGGCCACGCCCCCTGAGATGCTTTTTTAGAAGGACACAAAATTCTTAGTGACAGGCAATTTAGTTTTTGTCCAAGAGGCACCAAACGGCCTCGTTTCTTGCTGTGAACGAGTTTTGTCACATTGTAGATGAGGGAGACACGAGGGATTGGTTCTTCTGCCTCTCCAATGCCTTCAGCATGGTTGACCATACCATATTACCCAATCATTTGAAGGAGGTAGGGATAGAGGTCACAGGCCAGAGTTGGCTTCTCTTATCTTCTCAACTTCAGATAGTCCAAAACGCAGCCGTACAGCTAGTACTGAAATTGCCACAACACTCCTCAGCAGCCCTAAAATCATTACATTGGTTACCAGTCCATAAAAGAGTTCTTTTTAAGATCCTGGTAATCACCTATAGAGCTTTTAGATCATCAGGACCTAAATACCTTAGGGCTAGGTTCACACCTTATGTGACGCCACGCTCCGTCAGATCCTCATCAGCTAATCTCTTCAAGCCTCCTACCTTTAGATCTATTTCAAAGAGGGGAAAATCAGTGGCAGTTCTGGGGACTAAAGCCTGGAACCTTCTTCCCAGCCAGCTCCGCTTCATTCAGTCAGAAAACAAATTCAGGAAATCCTTGAAAACCTGGATTTTTGGAGCCCCAGACTCCTTATGTCTCTCACTTATCTGATCTCTGCAGTTATACTCTGAGCCTTATGCATGGTACCGCTCAGCGCCAGGATGCTCCTCGGGGTGATAGTTGCGCTTTATAAATATTTTATACATACATACATACATCTCTTGAAAGACGGGTGCAATTCTTTAATTTTATATCAGCTTAAGCATAGTCTTTCCTGGGGACCCCATGGGGTTCATCATTGTCACCTATGCTTTTCAACCTATATATTCACTCTTTATCCAGCCTTATTCAGTCTTTTGGCTTCACTGCAGTTCATTATATACCTAGGCCATTGGGCCCTGGCATCTATGTCACATTTCCATGAGACAGGGCATGAGGTGATGGAGACATCAGGTCTCAGTAACGGAGGGGCTGCATCCCAGTCCATCCATCAAGCAACGCTTTAGATGGGATAGGTATGCCCAGACAAGGGACCTGTACCAGTGGCGGCTCCTCCGCTAAGGCGGAGGAGCGTCGCCTCCCTGCTTTGCAGCAGTGAAATAAAGAAAAAATAAAATGATAATAACGATGTTATTATCATTTTATTTTGTCCTGCTGCAGCAGCTTTGTGGGGCTGGGCGCGGCTGCTCTGCTCTCAGAGCAAAGGGAGGAGTGGTGGGCACACTCTAAGAGGCCGGTCAAACATTTATCCGCACTTTGTATGTTCTCCACCCAGGCTCTATTGCAGCCTGGGTGGAGAACATGCCCAGGCTCCCACTACCTGTCTGAGTGCCGAACCACGGCGCTCAGAACAATCACAACACTGCAGTGTTGTGATTGGCTTAGGGGAGCCAGGGTGTGCTTCCTATTCTGCCGGAGCGAGAGACTACGGAGGAAAGACGCGTCGAGGAAGCACACGAGGAGGTAAATATTTTCTTTCTTCTTTTTTTTACACCATCGCCCCCCCGCCCCGATCTGTGCCGGCCGCCACTGTCCTGTACACACTGTGCCACTGAACCAAAGCTAAATCCCACTGATGAGCCCTAATACGGGCGAAACCAGTCTTGGGTTGCTTGTGTGTAGTTTCAGAGAGGGCCTGGAATTTCAGGCTAGACTGATCCTATTGGAGCAGAGTCTAGACTGATTTGCATATGGCTGGGCCCCGTGCTGAATTTGTAAAACAAAGAGTGCAGCTTCCCAAAGCTCTACTCAGAAGCCCGCAGCCAGTGGAATTAAACGTCAGTGCATTGAACACCAAGGCTGGTAGTCTTAAAGCCACCTTGTTGGAAGGTAGGATCCTTCTGCATGGTTACCCCCACTTTTTGCCTGGTGCTATGCTGTTTTTGACTAGTCTGACTGGGATCCTGCTAATCAGGACCCCAGTCTCTCTGCTTTCTCCCCTAAATTGTTGTGGTAAGTACTTAGGTACATCCCAGATTGAATACTGGGGTACCCATGTCAGTCCCCAGTATATGGTACCCCAGAGGTCCCCCATAGGCTGAAGCATGTATTATGCCACCTATGGGAAACCATTCAAACTATCTCTACAGGCCTGCCATTGCAGCCTGAATAAGCTGGTGCTAGCACCACTTACGAAAGATAAAGGTTTCCCTATATCTAAGGTCACTGCACTTAAAACCTATAAGTCACCCCTAGAGCAGGCCTTTCAATCCTGAAGGCAGGGTGCTTGGTTCTAAGTGTGAGGGTGCCCCTGCATGAGCAGGACACCCCTACGACCTACGGAGTCCATTCTCCAGGGTTGTAAATGAGACAGCCATATGACATATAGAGGGGCACCGCATCATTACTCGGTGACCATCTTGAAATCGGCTGCAACGCATCCTATCATGTTAAAGCTCCTTTAGGAGGCCCTCAGTGCTCCCGGTACCAGTCTTCCAGACCCGGACAGCAGGCCAGGGCTGCTGCCGGCCAGAGAAACGTTTCTGCCCTCCTGCTGCTGAGCCAAGCTCAGGCAGGGGAAGGCAGAACAATAGGTATCCTGTCACAGGGAGGTGTGACCACCTCCCAGACAGGATTTAGTGTATTGGGGCAGGGTGGGAGCACTTGCCAGTGCCACATAGTCTGCGTGCAGGGCACACTTGGTGCCCTCCATGCATAGTCCAGTTCACACCAGTTCAGGGAGCCGTTGGCTCCCGCTCTGGCGCGAAACTGGACAAAGGACAGGGGAGTATCCTCCCCCTTGTCCAGCCCCTCCTTTGGGATGGACCCCTGAATCGTCCCAACCCTTTCCTTAGGGTATTTAAGGGCTTGCCTGTGGGTGGGTCCCTAGATTCGTCGTGGGACAAGATTAATTTCAGACACCACTTCTTCGACCGTCTGGGCACTCTAGACTTCGCTCTGGGAATCAAGGCTGCAACTAGGAAGACTCCTGCTGCTCCTGATCTCGTCGCCCTGCTCGTCTGCTGCAACATCCATGCCTGTGCACCATACAGGAACCTTCCAAGGCCTGTGGGCATCCAAAGACACCCGAAGGAATCTCCCTTGAAGTGAAGGAGTCACTTCCCTGCATCTGCAGGCACCCCAACTAAGCTGACCGGTCTGCTGATCCTGGGC
Source organism: Calotriton arnoldi (assembly GCA_963921515.1). Taxonomy (NCBI): domain Eukaryota; kingdom Metazoa; phylum Chordata; class Amphibia; order Caudata; family Salamandridae; genus Calotriton; species Calotriton arnoldi. Next base: position 4,971,279 of record CAWUFW010000013.1, on the reverse strand, counting down.
TCCCACAGACTCCGAAAGGCTCAGTAACACAGGTGGTGGTTCTTCACATCCCTGGAGTCCTGACCTGTTCTCTCACCAAGTTTGAGGCCAGTATCCCTCATCGGAGCCGCAGGAAGCGAACCCCTGTGCACCGCGTCGACTTGCAGTTACAAAGGCTTGTTGCTTCCTTCTATCAAGATCTTCGGGCTCCAAGTAGCCCCAACCTCCAGCATCTCCAGTGACCAAGCTCTTTGTCCTCACCGTAACACTTGCATCGTGGTCCTGCTTCTTTGGTGAGCTGCTCGAGGTCCTCTCGCGACTCCTGTGCCTCCGGCCTGTGGATCCTCTTGAGGGTCATCTTTGAATTCTTTGGGCTTCCCTGATTGCTCGGGGCCTGCCCTGACTCCCCTACTCGTGGTGAAACACCTGGGCCTTACTGGTCCCGACATTGCACCTTCTTTGCTTTCCACATTGTTTGCAGTTGCCAAGGCTTGTTGGTGCTCCCGACGGACACCGACCCCTCAACTCTCGACATCCGACATGGGACAGCTCTTGAACAGCTGCTGGTCTACCACAGCGTCGCCTGGTCCTCACAGCTGCAGCTCCAAGGTCACTGTCAACTCTCCTGTAGCACCCGACATTGGTGGGCATTCCTCTTCCGTGCCTCCTGGTCACTTCCAAGTGGCATAGACTCCCCTCTGCTTTCAGGTACTTCTCGACTTGAATCCACCTTTGGGTTCCACCTGACACTTTCTCCTTCGCCAGCAGCAGCATCTTCCCGAAGTCCTCCATTGGGTTCGACTGCGGTTTCCGACGCCACTTCACACCTATGCACTCGTCTCCCCTGGGGCAGGTATCCTGGTTCCTAAGGTATCCACGAGTGGGGTGGCTCTCCAACCTTCTGTCTCCCACAGGGTTTCTTCAGGGTCCACTGGGAAGGGTCCTTCCTCTTTAAAATTGCAACAGCGACTTACATATTGAGTTGCATTGATCCTGCGGTCGTGTTCCCACTCTGCACACGGCTTCCGTGGGGCTCCTGGTTACTTACCTTGGGTGGTTTCTTGGGTCCCCGGCACTTCTACGTCTTCTAGGTAAAGTCTTGACTTGAGTCGTGGTTGACATACCACTATTTTAGTATATGGTTTGGTCTCCCCTGGTGACCACTGTGTATTACGTGCTACTTACCTGTTTCTATTGAAAAGTATTGCGTGCATTGTGTGCATCTCCGGCGATTGTTATATAATAAATACATATTTGTATAAATACACTGTGTGGTTCTTTTTCACTTAATCTATATCAATAAGATTATGTTCTGGTAAAACAAGCTGCTTTACACTCCTTCTGGACTAAGCCTGAAGGCTGCTCTCCTCAGCTACCACTTAGAGAGCTTTCTAAGGTTGTCTAAGACCACTAAAATCACCATAAGGGTTGTCTGGATTGGTGCAAGGTGCCCACTTACATAAGTATACACCATATACCAAGCCAGATTCTCACACACCTTATGCCTTTTTAATTCACTACCAAATCAGGTTGCTGCTTTCTCCTTTAGTAATGCTTTTTCCGTCTTCTTCTTCCTCCGGCTTTCCAATTTGTGTTTTTTTTCCTCACCTGCTCTTGAGAAATATCTGATGTGGAAAAATAAGTGTCAGTCCCCAAAAATAAGTGTTGGTGGTCCTCACCAGCAATCACTGGCTCAAATTAACCAATGGCTGGGTCCAGACTGAGGAGGCATGGTGTGCAAAATAGAGATGGACTGGAATGCGGCCCGAGTAATTACCAGTGGCTGAGATTAATTCAAGCATTCCATCCATCACTTTTTTGTATACTTTGGTGTGATGCCCTAAGTGGGATAGGTGTGCCCAGACATGGGTTCCACGCACACTGTGTCGCTGGAACCAATCTATACCCGGCAGATGAGCCCTAAATAGGGCGAAAGAAGTCTGGGTTTGCTTGAGTTCCGGGTCAGGGTGTTCCTGGCCGGCAGTTCTGGCTGGACTATTTCTATTGGAGCAGGGTCAAGACTGATTTGCATTCAGCTGGGTCCAAACTGAGGTGGTATGGTGTGCAAAATAACCATGGACTGGGATGCAGTCCCACATAATTACCAGTGGCTGAGATCAATTCAACCTGTTCATCCATCTTTTTTTTGTATACTTCAGTAAGGGACAGGACATGAGGTGCAGCAGACAGTGGCCTCAGTAGGGGGTCAGAGATTGAGGGCTGTGGACAGCAGGTCTCTGTATCGTTCCATGGAATGAGGTACTGCAGACAGTGGCCTCAGTAAGGGACCACAGCATCAGGTGCTGCAGACAGCCTCATCGCAGTACCTGGGCCTCAGTTAGAGGAGTGAATGGCCAGGCACCTGGAAGAGCTGACTAGCATGGAGAGGGAAGTGCCAGTGAGTCCTCCGCTTGACTACAGCTGAAGAGGGGTTATCCTCACTTTATGCTAGAGAATATGTGTGGTAAATTCTCACACAGAGGGAAGGCTCTAGATGAACTGTACTTAACTTCGGCGAACCTGGGCGCGGGGCCACCACAGAGATGTGGGGGTGGTGGGGGCAGGGAACAAACTAACATTCTTAATGGGCTATGAATGGAATGAAAAGAAGTAACCTCTGTAAAAAGTGAAAGAGGTTCAGACACAAAGCCAAGTTGTTTCACCCCTGAAGGAGAGACAGGCTTCAACGTAAACACTTCACGTATTGTGCTCACTTACGCCCGTGGGACCTCCTATAGAGGGGCTCATCACCAATGTCTGTGCCAACCCTCTGGCAAACCCTGAAACTGGGAGACAAGGATGGCAATGACGCTCAGTGACAGCAGGGCCCCAGCCAGAGGTTATGCTTATTCTTGGGGGGGAGGGGGGTCTTTTATCTGATTATATTTGGGGGTTATAGCTATTCCATGATGAAACTGTGGGTATTGTTATGGAGATTTCATGATGACATTCGGAGGCAATAATTGCGTGGTCCAATATTGTCCCATGGTTGAGTTGGAGAGGTGGTAAGTCGGTAAGAGCTATTAATGAGTCAGTAAAATGGTTGAACCAGAAGGTGGGTAAGTTGTTCAGGACAGCCCGTTTGACAGCCATACCTCATGGATGCAACAAAGGGGAGAATTTTCTATTACAGGATGGAGTGCACCTGTCAAAAGAAGGTGATGCAATGTTTCTGGAAAATTTGCTGGCCTGGCTAGGCCAGCGTTCAACAGGTGTCGGGGGAGGGCAGATAGTCGGTGAACTATGCTGACGGGTGAAGTCAAGATTGGGGGGGGGCACTTCGGGCCCTTTACGGCATCCTTTTTTGTACCAAATTTAAAATCTGCATCCCTGGACCCCCCCACCCCCCCCCCCCCAAGGGATGCTGCCACCAAGTCGAAAGGAGGTGGCAGGGGCGCTGGGCGGGCGCTGACTCGCACTCCTTACCTATCAACCACCCGCGCAGGCGCATTGGGGCACAACCTAGCACTGGCCCTTGGGGACGAGGAACCTGGGAGTAGGGGGAGCCCGCAGTAGGTATCCTAAGGGCAGATGGGTCCCCTGCACAAGAACTCCTGAGGTGGGAGACCTCCCAGTATCGATGGGAGAGGGAAGGTGGGGACCTCCCATAAGGAATATAGCTCCTTACCACGCATGTTATTTCATCGCATGCCATTACAACGCGGTTGTTACAACGACCGCGTTGTTAGTACGCAATACCATTACATCGCAAGTCATTACAACGACTTGCAGTAGGGGGCGCGCTGGACTTAGGAATAGTATTATTTACTATTCCTACTCCAGTTTGAGCAACAGCAGGGAAGGTGTTGGATTTTAAATCCAATACCAGTGCGCCCCCTACAGCAAGTCGTTGTAATGACTTGAGATGTAATGGTATTGCGTACTAACAACGCGGTCGTTGTAACAACCGCGTTGTAATGGCATTGCGTTGTGGAGACAGCGTTGTAAACGCTGTTTCCCCCCATGAGGAGGGCTCCATCCTTTGGGACAAAGGAGGAGGAAAAAGAAGGGGCACAGAGCCAATCTTGATCTCACTCGGACCGCTTTTGAATATTTTGTTGGTTGCACAGGAACAGACTAGTTATGGTTAGGCGATTCCCATGTACTAGAGTCTCTGTTAAAGCTAGGTCTCACTTGTAAACAAGATGTAAATAATGTGGTTACTTTATAAAAATGTACTAAAAATATTTTTATTGTGTGAAAATATAATAAATACGGCCAGGAGTCTTACGACCCCTAACCCAAAGAAATAAGAAATGGGCTCATTGCATTGTTGTAACGTTGGGGTGACAGATAATGTTAAGTACTTGTAGGAGGCTGGCTTAGTATATGGTGCACACTTATTTAAGTGAAGCACCTTGCTCTAATCCAGACAACCCTTATGGTGATTTTAGTGGTCTTAGACAACCATAGAAAGCTCTCTAAGTGGTAGCTGTGGAGAGCAGCCTTCAGGCTTAGTCCAGAAGGAGTGTTAAGCAGCTTATTTTACCAGAACTAATCATGTAGGGTAGGTTAAACGAAAAAGAACCATACAGTGTAGTTATATAAATAGTTATATTTATTATACACACTCACTAACACATTGGTATATCTCCTACCCGGAGATATCAACACAATACAACCAATATTTCAAAAGGAAACAGGTAAGTAAGCACAAATACACAGTGGTTTCCAGGGGGAGACCAAACTATATACTAAAGAAGTGAAATGCGAACTGCAAAAGAAGTCGAGACTTGGACCAGAAGACTTAGAAGAGCTGGGGACCCAAGGAACCACCCAAGGTAAGTACCCAGGAACCCCACAGAGGCTGAGTGCAGAGTGGAAATACAGCTGTGTACTCAATGCAAGTAAATGGGGAAGTTGGGGTTGCAGTTTTGAAGAAGGACCCTTCCCAGTGGACCTTGAAGAAACCCCGTGGAAGATGGAAGGTTGGAGAGTCACCCCACCCGTGGATACCCCAGGAACCAGGATACCTACATCAGGGAAGCCGGGTGCATAGGTGCAAAGTGATGTTGGAAACCGCTGTAGACCACAATGGAGGACTTCAGTGAAGATGCTGCTGGCGAAGAAGGTGAAAGAGTGCGACGGAATCTAAGGATTGATTCATGAAGAGAAGCACCTGCAAGCAGAGGGGACAGAGTCTATGCCACTCGGGAGTGACCAGGAGGCACGGAGGACCAATGACCACCAATGACAGAAGATGCAGGAGAGTTGACTGTGACCTTGTCGCTGCAGCTGTGAGGACCAGGCAACGCTGTGAACGACCAGGAGCTGTTCACGAGCTGTCCCACGTTGGAAGTCAAGAACCAGGGGAACGGTGTCCGCCTGGAGCACCAACAAGCCTTGGCAGCAGCAAGAGATGTGGTAAACGAAGAAGGTGCAGTGTCGGGACCAGCAAGGTCCAGGGGACTCACCAAATGCAGGAGGGTCATAGCAGGCCCCGAGCAAGCAGGGGAGCCCACTGAAGCCAAAGAAGACCCTCAAAGAACCCACAGGCGGAAAGCACAGGAGTCGCAAGAGTACCTCGAGCAGCTCACCAAAGATGTAGAGAATACGGTGAGGACGAAGAACTTGGCAGGAAGAGATGCTGGAGGCTGGAGCTTCTTGTAGCCCGAAGATCTCTGGAGGACAGAGTCAACAAGCCTTGGCAATGGCGAGTCGATGTGGTGCACAGGGGTTCTGTTCCAGCGATTCCGATGAGGGATACTGGCCTCAAACTTGCTGAGAAGACAGTGCAGGCCTCGAGGGAGTTGCAGAACTATCACCTGTGTTGCTGAGTCTTTCGGAGTCCGTGGGACCGCAGGAGCAGCAGACCAGTCAGCTTCACTGCGGTGCCTGCAGATGCAAGGGAGTGACTCCTTCACTCCAATAGAGATTACTTCGGTTGTCTTTGATGCCCACAGGCCTAGAGAAGAACCTGGATGAAGTACAGGCACCAGGGCCGGACTGGGAACCGAAACCGGCCCTGGCAAACTGCTCGGCCGCCCCCCCCCCCCTGGGGGTAGGGGAGGTGCAGCCGAGCTGTTTGTGAGGGCCGGTTTCTGCCGGTTCTGTTACAGGGGGCCGATATTGCCGACCCCCGGTAACAAAAACGGCCCCCAGGGGCCCAAAACCGGCCCCCACCCTAGCGGCCCACCGGGGAAACGCCCGGTGCCCGCTACGGCCAGTCCAGCCCTGACGACGCAGGAGACTGGCAGGACGAGACCAGGAGCAGCAGGAGTCTTCCTTGATACAGCCTCGGTTCCGGGCGAAGTCCAAGGTGCCCAGACAGTTGAAGTGGTTTCGGATCTGAATCTTGTCCCACGACGAATCTGAAGAGCCACCCACAGGTAATCCCTTAAGTACCCTAGGGAAAGGGTCGGGACGATTCAGGGATCCCTCTCAGAGGAGGGGCTGGACAGAGGGGAGGATACTCCCATATCCTTTGTTAAGTTTCGTGCCAGACTGGGAGCCAACGGCTCCCTGAAATGCTTCCAACTTGAGTATGCAAGGAGGGCACCAAATGTGCCCTTCAAAGCAGCATGGTGACGCTGGCATGCACCCCAACCCAGCCCAATACACTAAGTCCTGTCTGGGAGGTGGTCACACCTCCCTGTGACAAGAAACCTATTGTTCTACCTTCCCCTACTGGAGCTCAGCAGCAGGAGGGCAGAATCATGTCTGTGGTCGACAGCAGCACTAGCTTGCTGTTAGACCCTGAAAGGCTGGTACTGGGAATACAGGGGAGCTCCCTAGGGGAGCCCACCAGTACATAGGATCCTACATCCAACACTGCGATTCCAGTTGGGGTAGGATTCCAACATGTTTGATATCAAACATGACCGGTTTCGGTGCAGCAAATATATAGTTAAACATCTCGTAATTGACTTGATGTCTACTCTATGTATCAAATGGCTGACCGCACTTACAAAGCCTGGAGAATCAACTCTGGGGTTTGTAGAGGGTGTCCTGCTCATGCAGGACACCCTCACAATTATATTCTAGCACCCTGCCTTCAGGATTGCAAGGCCTGCCTTAAGGGTGACTTATAGGTTTTAAGTGCAGTGACCTAAGATATAAGGAAACATATCTGTTGTGAGTGATGCTAGCCCCAGCTCACACAGGCTGCAATGGCAGGCTTGTAGTCACAGTTTGATTGGTCTCCCATAGGTGGCATAAAACATGCTGAAACCCATGGGAGACCTCTGGTGTACCTAAGCCCTGGGTACCTTAGTACCATGTACTAGGGACTTAGAAGCGTACACCAGTAGCCAATTGGGAAGGTACCAAAATACTTACTGAAGTCAAATTTAGGTAGAGAGCACAGTGACTGGGGCCCTGATTAGCAGGATCCCAGTCAGACTAGTCAGAAGATAGAAAGACACCAGCAAAAAGTGGGGGTAACTATGTAATCAGATCCTACTTTCCTACAGTACTCATGGGACATCGACGACTACCTGGCCATATGAGAACCCGCAATCATTTTGGCTTAATTTCCTTGTTATTCCATGCTGACAATGCTGAAACATTTCCTGGTGATTCCGGTAACTTGGAGAGATATTTGGGGATGACGATGCTTTCAGTTATCGTGGTGAAATTGTTGGGAAGTTACTTTGGTTCAGGCTCTGACTGTTTCCATTATGTGTTTCACTAAAAACTTTGGAATCCACGTTTCCTTTTTATTCTGCAAAATCACACCCTTAAAGAAAGGGGTTTTAAAATCAATCTGGTTGTTCCCGATACAGGGACAAGGAAGTCCATGGAACTCCGCCGTGGTGCTTTTTAGGTCGAGCCTGGGCAGCGCATGCGCTGCTCAGCTAGGCATGCTGTATTGAGGAATGGAATAAAAGCTCCGTCCATTTTTCAATTGGTTCCTGTTACAGTCGTATCAAAATAGTTGCTTTTTATTCGTTAAAAAGCTTACTAGTCCCTCGTTGGTACTGCCTTGTCTGCATCTTTAACCCCCATAACGACTGGACTTTTTACTTGTGGTCTTACAAGGTCTGCTTTATCTAGTCTGTGAGCACTATTTTCTTTAATGGTCTTCCCCTATTCCACCCACGACATTGCCGCTCGCTTTTACATTGTTATTATCAATGTATTTGTTTTTTAATTTGCAGCGCGGTCCGCATTTTACTTTAGCGGCTGCGCCTTTTAATTAATTTGCAGCGTGGTCCGCTTTCACTTTAGCGGCCGCGCTACAGAAACTTTCTTTCTTTCTTTTTTTAAGTGAATGGGGCGCGTTAACTTAAAAAAAAGAAAGTACGTTTCTGTAATGTTGGCCGCGCCTCTTTCTTTAGACGCTGCTCACTGTAACCTGAATACGGGAGCAGCGTCTAAAGAAAGGGGCGCGGTCACCATTAAAGTGGTCTCGCATTTGCGAGAGTTTGAGCTATCGGCATTAGAAATGACAATGCCTTTTATATATGTGTTGCTTTTGAAAACACATAAATAAAAGGCCTTGTCATTTACAATGCCAATAGCTTAAACTCTCGCAAATGCGAGACCTATTGCATTGAAAATGCTTGTTAGTAGAAGTTAAGACAGTATCAGACCTAATCTGTAAGGAGCTAGCTTCCATTTCCATTTAAATGTTCTTATTTTCAGGAAAAAAAATATCTTTTTTTTCCCCACACTTCCTCCAACTGATAACCTTATATGTGACTCACCGTGCCCCTCTACGACGGGCTTTTCAGGGGCACCGACCTCACTCGAGCTACAAAGGCTGCTACTGGAACGAGTTTTTCAGCTGTTTAGAGCCTGTCTGTTCAAGACGGGTTCTATGACGCCCTCCACTGGCAGGACGTGGAACTGCACTGGCTGTAATGTCCAAAATAAACCGGTGGGGAAGCTTTAAAAGGGCAAGTATTTCAGCGCAGCTTATTGGGTCCGTTCCTGCTCAGCAGACATCAAAACATTAAAGGAGTTTCAGTGTGGAAAAACATTCGCATTCCCACGGAGAACCCCTATCCCTCGGCCCCCCCAGCTCCAGTGAGAGCCCTTGGAAATTTGTGCAGTGATAGGGAGACCCCGTACGTCTAAGATTCAGTATTCGTGGAGTGTTCACTCTTAGTCTACTAGAGAGACCTCCACACTCCCAGGACCCTCGGGCCCTGAGGAGGCTTCCACTCTCAGACCCACCCAGTACGCCTCAGGACTGGCGAATACACCCACTCCCCGGCTCTTACGGTGACTTGGGACCGGAGGGCCCCCCTCCCAGGCCCCTGGAGAAGCTCAGCACCTAGGAGGGACCACTCCCAGGGCCCTAGAGAGGCTCGGCACCTGGGACGGAGCACTCCCAGGCCTCTTTAGAGACTCCCACTCTCGGGACCCCATTAGGACGCAGGCACCGACAAGTCTTCCAGGTCCTTGGCAGACTCGGGTCCCGTGACACAGGCCTCTAGAGCGACTCCGGACCAGGGGAAGGCCCACTCCCATGCACCTAGGAAGGCTCAAGAATTGAAGAAAGCCCGCTCACAGGCTCCTAGTAAGACTAAGAACCTGAGGAGGGCCCCACTACCAGGCCCCTGGGGAGAGCGAGAGTCAGACCCTGACGAGGCCCCACCCAACAGGCACATAATGAGACTCGTAGACTGAGGATGCTACACTCCCTGCTTTATAGGGAGCCTCATGCCTTGAAGAGGCCCCATGAAGACTTGGAACCTGAGAAGGGCCCCACTCCCAGGAGACCACCTACTCCCTGGCTTCTAGGAGGACTCATGCCTTGAAGAGGGCCCCGAGGAAGACTTGGAACCTGAGGGAGGGCCCCACTCCCAGGCGACCCTCCACTCCCTGACTTCTAGGAGGACTCATGCCTTGAAGAGGGCCCCGAGGAAGACTTGGAACCTGAGGGAGGGCCCCACTCCCAGGCCCAGGAGACCCTCCACTCCCTGGCTTCTAGGAGGACTCATGCCTTGAAGAGGGCCCGAGGAAGACTTAGAACCTGAGGGAGGGCCCCACTCCCAGGAGACCCTCCACTCCCTGGCTTCTAGAGGGACTCGCGCCTTGAAGAGGGCCCCGAAGAAGACTTAGAACCTGAGGGAGGGCCCCAATCCCAGCCCCCAGGAGACCTTCACTCCCTGGCTTCTAGAGGGGCCCCTAGGAAGACTTGGAACCTGAGGGAGGGCCCACTCCCAGCCCCAGGAGACCCTCCACTCTCTGGCTTCTAGAGGGACTCGTGCCTTGAAGAGGGCCCCGAGGAAGACTTAGAACCTGAGGGAGGGCCACACTCCCAGCCCCAGGAGACCCTCCCCTCCCTGGCTTCTAGGGGGGTCTCAGGACCTGAGGTGGGCAGGACGCATATGCCCCTAGGGAGACACACTCCCTCTCAGGCGCGCAGAGACCTATGCACCGACAAGGGCCCCGGGGAAGCCTATGCAATGAGGGCGCTCCAGTTCTCCCAGAAGCCGGCACCCGGCCCTCGGAGAGGCTTCCAGGCGCACCCCTGCCCCTTTGACAGCACCGTGAGAACCCGCGCCCCTCTCCCGGGGCCTCATTCACTGCTAATTAGCGAGTCGAGCCCTAATGAGCCGCCTTTGGCAGCGGCGCTAGCAGCACCCCTGCTTTATGACTTTATGGGGGGGGCATGCCCTTTGTCTGCCGCTAATGGAGAGCGCAACACTCCCGGCTTTGTTTGCTTGGAGTGCGGCCTGAATGGGCGATAAATCCCTGTGCTGTCCCTGGCGCCCCTCCCCTGCCCAGCCCCCGGCCAGTCCCTCCACCCCACCCCTCGTGAGTGGAACCCGGCCAGCCCCCCTTCCTCAGTGGAACCCGGCCAGCCCCCCTCCAGAGTGGACGCTCTGTGCTCCTCAATAAAGACCCCTGGGTGGGGCCCTGTTCACCCGCCCGTCACATTAACTGAGGAACATACCGGGGCCACAATGAACTGACCGTCAGGAGGGCCCCTTCCATGAATGGAGAGGCCTGCTCGGGGCCCTGGCCTCTTGCTGGTCACGGGGTCTTAGCTAAAGGCACATCCATTGTCAGTGTCACTGTGCACCCCCCTCCTGTGAGTGGATACCAGGGCCCCCAGCCGGCTGCTGATCGCTGGCTGACCCCTTCTCTCAGTGAAGACCCTGCTGCCGGATGGCCCTATGTCACCGGCGAAATCTTCAATTCCTAGCTTTTTAGGCAACAGGACTTTGCCTTCTGGGAGTTCGTGTGTTGAGCGAAACTACAAGTCCCAGAATGCAAACTGCTTTTGGTTAAAAACCTAAGTTTGGACCAAGGTGTCACCCATGTCCTGTGCCAGTTGGCAGTTACAGCACGTCTCAGGGAGTCCCCCCTCCTTGTCCTCCATGGAGATCACTTGCCATGGGGCATACTAAATGGTGACCCCGTTTTTCCGAAGTGGTACATATCTGGGCACGAACAAGCTTCTTAAATATTAGGCGTATTTAATTAGCAAATTAGAGGCGCCACAGAAGCTTGAACTCTGCCTTAAACACTTCCATGGTCCGTAAAATGAGTTCTATTATGTTCGATACACCGAGAGGCAATGCCGTCTGTGTGTGCGGTGTACACGGCGAATATCATTATTGTGATAGTGATAATTCTTGGCAATCGGACGAGAAGACACGACCCCTGCCCCCACGGACTAGCTGCGTCTGGGTGACAAGTCAAGCTTCTCTGTTCATACAATACAATACAATAACCTTTATAAAGCGCGCAGCTGCATCCAAAGAGGCGTGCCGGTGTTAGCCGCAAGATTCAAATAACGACCTGGCCCTAACAAGAATCCCAAAACACTTAGGGCCTGATTCTGATGCGGTTAGGAAGGCCTCCTAACGGCATTTGCTCCTTCCAAATCGGATCGGGAACGTGTCTTCCCGACCGAGGGCCCAATTCTGATGCGGTTAGGAACAAATGTTCCCATTGAAGTCAATGGGAGTTCAACCAAATCGTATCTGGAAGCATCCGGATGCATCCTACTCCGCCGGTCGGACTTTCCCGATCCGAGTGGGTCGGAAACCATTTCGCAACCGATTCGGTCGGGAAGCTTTTCCAACCCGCATCAGAATCGGGCCCTTAGGCTCGAATTACAATGCCGACCGACACCTTTGCGGATTGGGAACCGACCGACCTCAGGTAGGCGGTTCCGCCCGCATTATTTGGATGCGACTGCACATGGTGTGGTCGCAAACTGCCATTTTTCAATGGGAGCTTGAACGGCAGACTGAAACCGCCCGCAGTACAATCATCCATTGAAAAATTAAAGTTTTTAAACATCCCTGGACCGTGTGCCACACGGAGCAGGGATGTTCAAGGGGCCCTGCTAGGGGCCCCCAATGTTGCTTTCCGTCAGCCTTTCCATGTCGGAAAGGCAGACATGGAAAGGCTGTCGGAAACCGACATCATAATCCCGACGGCGGAAACGCCGTCCTTAAGAGATTATGAGGCCTTTCCGACTGACCGACGGGTGTCAGTCAGTCTCTCCGACTCCTGCCTCCGACCGCCCGCATCGTAATGCGTCGGTCGGACCGCAGCAGTAGATGCGGTTCAGACCACAACCGACAAGCCGTCGGTTGCGGTCCGAACCGCATCGTAATGAGGCCCTTTGTCTAGGCAGCAAAAAATAAAGTCTTCAGATGTTTCTGAAAGACTGATGCAGAGGGGGCAGAGAGCAGAGCAATCGGAAGGGGGGGTTCCAGAGTTTAGCAGTCAGGAACACAAAGCATCTTCCCCTCATCTTGCCCTGCCCACCCTCAGGACTTGCAGAAGATTTAAAGCATTAGATTGGAAAGCTCTACACTGGAAATAAACTTTAAGCCTTCTCAGATACAGAGGGCCCTTCTACTGAAAGGCTCTGCGGGCAAAAATGAAAGCCCTGAATTTAATTCGGCTAATAATGGGCAGTCAATGCAGTTGTCGCAGGTAGGCAGAGATTGATAGGCACGCCAGAACCTTCAGTATAAGGTGCGCTGCTGCATTTTGGAAAATCTGCAGACGGTGCATCAAGTAAAACAGCAGGCCCACTGGCCCAGGTATAAACTGTTCTCGTAATCTAACCTGGACGTAGCCAAGGAGTATACAATGGTTTTACAATTAGCTTCAGGAACTTGATGGAGCATCTTCCTGAGTGATTTCAAAGTCAAAAAGCAACTTGCATATATATACTTAACCTGTGGTTCAAAAGACAGATTCAAGTCAAATTTAAAACCTACATTTCTTACACATGAAGATAGCACCAGGGGGGCGCTGAGCTCAAAAGGCCACCAGTTATGGGAATCTGGGTGGTGGCTGGTGCCAAAGAAGAGAATTTCTGTTTTTTCAGAATTCAATTTGAGACAATTGGTCATCCATCCGTTCCCATACAGCTTTCAGACAGTGCTTGAAAGAGTTCAACGCTTTCACCTCGTTATTCTGAAAGGCCAGAAGCAGCTGAGTATCATCAGCATAAGAAATCATGCGCAAACCCCAGGTTTACACCAGATTAGCCAGAGGAGCCAAGGTAGACATTGAAGAGCGTCAGACTCAAGGTGGAGCCTTGAGGCACCTCACAGTCAAGTGGTTTAGTGGTTGAAGTAAAAGGGGCAAGATGAACCGCCTGTGTCCTACCTTCCAGGCAGGATTTAAGTCAAGCCCACGCCTGGCCTTGGACTCCAACACTCTATAGCCTGTTAAGAAGAATTGAGTGCGAGAATGTGTCGAATGCTGATGACCGATCCAATAGAACAACCACTGTCACACCATTCTGGTCGGGATTGTCCTTTATAAATTCAGAAACCTCCAAGAGAGCGGACTCTGTGCTATAACCTGCCTGGAAGCCAGATTGCGTATCGTGTAGAAGGTGATTAAGTTCCAAGAAGTGGAAGAGTTGTCTATTGACCACCTTCTCCAGCATTTTCGCTACTGCTGGTACTAATGAAATAGGTCTAAAGTTACTAACCACCTTAGGGTCCACATTGGGTTTCTTCAGTAATGTGAGCAGGAGGGCCTGCTTCCAACTAGCCGCACTACAGCGGACTCCAAGGAGGAATTCATCAGCTTGTTCAGAATGGGATTGAAAAGCGGAGCGAGCAAGTTCAGCGCCAGCCTGGGTACCCACCAATGACTACGCCACATACAGAGCTTAGTATTACACATCTTTATTCCTCTGCGTGTAACTGCGAACGTAATATTCTAAACCAGCTGTCATTGCATTCCGCTCTAACACTTATGTCAAAGTTCTACGAAGTCCATCAGGAGTCAAAAGAGTTCCATTATTTCTAACTCTCAAGACACTACATCTCTCCCTCTGTTAAATAATATTTTTTTTTTACAAACTATATAAAGATAGATGTATACAATTAAATCTCTTCAATCAATCTCTTTGGTGCTGTAATTGATGGACCTGATCTTGTTCTTTGAAACTGGGAACTGTCATCACCAATGTCCAGGATCTACGTCGACGGTGTTGAGGCAACAGCAGTCACTGATATTTCAGACCCAGTCTCTCCTTCAACAGTTAGATCTGATGAACTATTATTTAAGTGCCTAAAATGAGAAGCGTCTCTGGCAATATACTTCCCAGGGCACTGGGCAGTCACCATGTGCCCCTTGGTAGACACCACTTGAAAAGGTTCTGCATCAAATGGAGCATCAGATTTTCTTCACTGCATCTGTCGTACAAGCACTTGATCTTCTTTCTTAAAGACGATGTTCTTCACACGTCGTCTTTGGTCAGCATATGTTTTCATCTGTTTGTTTGTTCACCAAGTCCTTCTCATGAGTTGTTTTCTCTTCTTTCTTTCTCTGATTGGTCCATTGAGATAACTCGGTGTTCATTGCTCTCCCAAAAATCAATGTCGCAGGACTTTCGCCTGTGGTTGAGTGGGGTGATGAACGATAAGCTCTCAAGGTAGAATTTAACAGTTTACAAAGCGAGCTTCTCAAGAGTATAGCGCTGCACTGCTTTCTTTAGAGTACTCATAAAGGACAAGTTACCTACCTTCAGTAACGCTTTATCTGGTAGAGACATGATCTAGCTGCAGATTCCTTACCTTTAAATTTCCCAGGCATCAGGCTGGATCCGGACGTCTTTTCCTCGACCAATACCTTTGCGCACCGGAAGGTGGCGTCGGTCGGCTCCGAGTGACGTCCTCCGCACCGGAAGTGACATCTGCGTCACCTATATAGGCGCCACTTCGGCTCCCGACGTCAGTTACTTTTCACGACGTTCCACGCCAGGAGCCCGGAGCCATGAAGTACACTGACAGTGGTGGGTTTAGAACAACTAGGGCCCTGAAAGGGATCAGCCCTGACCCTAAAAACCTGTCCGCAGTGTGGGGAGGATGGGTGGGTCGGTAGGGAACCTGCGGCTAGATATTGTCTTTACCAGATAAGGTGATACCGGAGGCAAGTAACTTGTCAATCTGATAGAGAAATCTAGCAGCAGATTCCTTACCTTTGAATAGCTATCCAAGCAGTACCATCCCCGGAGGAGGGGCTGCGGATAAGGATTAGACCAGGAAGTCCTGCAGGACAGAGCAGCTAAAAAGGCCGTCCCTTCGGACTTGACTGTCCAGGCAGTAGTGTTTGGTAAACATGTGCAGGGATGCTCACAATGCTGCCTGTCAAAGGTGGAGGACTGGGACTCCACAGTAAAATGCAGTGGCAGCAGCCTTAGCTCTGGTGTAATGAGCCCTTAAGCCTTCAGGAGGCTGCTTTTTGGCCAGAGCATAGCAAATTTTGATGCAGAGGTTGACCCATCTTGAGATAGTCCTCTTCTTCACCGCACAACCATTTTTCGATCCAACGTACCCCAAGAAGAGTTGGTCGTCCACCCGGAACTCTTTAGCGCGGTCAAGGTAGAACGACAACACTCTTTTCTGTTCCAGATGGTGGAGTCGCTCCTCCTCTTTAGAGAGGTGCGGAGGAGCACAGAAAGTGGGCAAGGTGACTGACTGCCCCACGTGGAATGGTGTTGCCATTTTCGGTAACAAGGAGAGGCCTTAGTGTGAAGCACCAACTTATCAGGAAAGATGGTCAGGTAAGGAGGCTTGGATGACAGAGCCTGCAATTTGTTCACCCTCCTGGCAGAAGTGATTGACATTAAAAAGGCTGTTTTGATGGTAAGCTGCCGGAGGGGGCAATTGTGCAGAGGTTCGAATGGAGTACACATCAGGGAGGTGAGAACCAAATTAAGCTCCCACTGAGGCATGATGAATGGGGCAGTTATGACACACCTTTACAAGCCCCTTAAGAAATCTATTTACAATAGGGGATTTAAATAAAGAGAGTTGGTCTGGCAGACAAGGCAGAAAGATACCCTTTGAGAGTGCCCGGGCAGAGCCCTGCAGGGCAAGGGTCAAAAGAAACAGCAAGACTTGAGAGAAGGGAGCAGAAAGAGCATCAATAGATCCTTCTATACAATATTCTACAAATTTGTTCTACCCGCAGGTGTATACGGTCTTGTTAGAGGGATGCCTGGCTGCCAAAATAACATTACAGACTTCGGGAGAAAGGTCGAATGCTATCAACTGTCACAGCTCAATCTCCACACAAGAAAACGTAGAGTTGACAGGTTCGGGTGGAGGACCCTCCCTTGCTGCTGCAACAGAAGATCCTCCCGAAGGGGCAGCCTGATCGGAGGATCGATGCTCAATTGGAGAAGCTCAGGATACCAGACTCTCTGTGCCCAGTCCGGAGTCACAAGAATGACTTGGGCTCGGTCGCTTATGATCTTCTTGACCACTCTGGGCAGGACGGTCTGAGCTCCACTCGAGACAAAAAGCGTCTCCAAACGACATACGCCTTGAAAAATCCAACACGCAAAACTGCTGACATTGCGCGTTCTCGGCTGAGGCAAACAGATCGCACCAAGGCTCTCCCCACCGCTGAAAGAGACCTTGCGCCACCTCCGGGTGGAGCTGTCACTCGTGATCCGCTAGGCATCGACTGCTTAGTTTGTCCGCCCTGGCATTCAGGGAACCTGCCAGGTATTGAACCACAAGGGATAAGCACTGCTGTTCCAGCCATGTTCAGAGATGCAGGGCAGCTTGACAAAGGGTCAATGGCCCTGTTTGTTGTAGTACCACATGGCGGTGGTGTTGTCCGTGAACACCTGAATCAGCTTTCCCTTGGTGGAAGGAAGACAAGCTTTCAATGCCAAGCGAATCGCTCGGAGCTCTAGCAAGTGGATGTGGAGTTCGGATTCCGCCAGAGACCAGAGTCCTCTGATATCCACCTCTCTTAGATGGCCGCCCCATTTCAAGAGTGACGCATCGGTCACTACTGTGTGATCTGGTTGGGGAAGGGAGAGCGGTCTGCCTCTGACCCAATCGCGGTTCGTCAGCCACCACTGCAGGTCCTGTGCAGTTCCCTCAGAGATGTGGATCATGTTGGAGAGAATCCCCTGATGCTGCGTCCTCTGGAACCTCAGGTCCCACTGCAGAGCCCGTATATGCCATCTAGCATGTGTCACTAGCAGGATGCAGGAGGCCATGAGGCCCAGTAGCCTCAGAGTCAGTGTCACGACTTGCTCCCTGCATTCCCGTGTCCACCACCAGGGGGCTGAACTGGGGGACTTTCCAGTCTTCTAATAAACTTCCAGACCCTCCCCTGCATGCAAATCCTGACTTCCAGCCATTTGGACACTTATTGGGAACTGACATCCATTCCCAATCCATGCCAGGTTTTGTGAAGCCAGCCTACTCATGCCTGAAAACTCCATTACCCAGGATTCCCTGCTCACTGCTTAGTCTCCACCCCTGCAGGCCAAGGATGGGTGGAGGAATTCAGCTCACCTGTGGCTGGCTGCTGCTAGCCTGCTCACACCTGCTGCATATGATTACTGTGAGCTCTTTTAAGCCCCAGCTCCCTTCAGCCCAGTGTTGGTCATTGTAGCTGTTTACTGGTGAGACCGATCCTTGTTTCCTGTGCTCCCTGAGCTTTAGCTATCCTTGTTTTCCAGTGATTCCTTAGCTATAGATAATCCTTGTTCTTTGATTCCTGAGCTATAGCTATTCCTTGTGCCTGAATTAGCACTGCCTGCAGTGCTACCTGGTTTTCCTGTGTTCCTGAGCTATAGCTATTTTCCTTGTGCCTGCCTTAGCACTGCCTGCAGTGCTACCTAGTATCCTGAGCTATAGTTAGTCTCTGTTCCTTTTCCTGGGCTTCAGCTATTTCTTGTGCCTGACTTGCACTGCTTGCAGTGCGCTCTTGACTCCTTGTTTCCTGAGCTGTAGCCATTTTCCTGTTTCCTGAACCAGCACTGCTTGCAGTGCTTCCTTGATTCCTGAGCCTTAACATTTCCTTGTTCCTGACCTGTAGTGCTACTTTGACTCCTGAGCCTTTGCTCAATTCTTGCCCCAGCACTGCATCCTATGCTACTTTGTTTTCTTGTTTCCTGACCCTACACTATTCTAGTATACCCTTGTAGCCTCCCTTTCTGTATATCCTTTTCCAGTCCCTGCCTTTCATCTCATTTCCTTGGTTCCAGTTCTAGTTTGCTATCTTTCTATTCTGCTGTCTCGCTTCTGTTACCTTGTATGTTTGTTACCTGCTTTCTGCCAAGTGTGCCCTGTGATTTCCTTCCTTTCCTGTTAAGCACTCCTCCTTGCTAGCTCCTTGTCTATTGTGCTTGTGTTTAGTTCTACCCCTTTGCTGTTACTGCCTTGCGTGTTCCTGTTTGATCGCCAGGATCCGTGGGCACAGCTGACTACCTAGGTGGTGTTTCTTGATCACTGTGAGTATTGTCTTTGAGTTACTGTTATAACATCACCATAGGTATAAGCTCCACAGACCCTGCCTTTGTATACATATCCTATATGTGGGTATTTCCAGTCAGTATCTGTAACAGCAATTGTGGGTGAGGAACTTACTGAGCTTCAGTCTTACCGTGTGGAGCTCCTGAGTGCTTTACCCCACATCCCCTTTATTGTTAACGTTATTTCATGTTTAAGTGTATTGCACATCCGTCCTGGGTTTAGTGATTCTGAATGCTGAGCCGCCTCATGAGTGCCCTTCCTTTCTGAGTCTCACCCTTCTTGTTCACCTCTACAGGCTTCCCCTTTGGATCCCTTTTCTCCTCTGACTTCCTGTGTGCTCCTGGGCAGCGCTGTACTCCTCTCTGTCTTTGTTTTCTACCCTGTTCCCAGTCCTTGCCCAAGTCCCTGACTGTGTTCCCCACATAGTCCCGGACAGGCCCTGAAAGTCAGTCTCACCAAAATCCAGGATAAGGCTGAAACATCGGTATCATAGCCTGAATATCCTGGACTTGCTGTTCGGGAGGATACTCCCGAAACTGCACTGTGTCCATAACAGCTCAGATGAAAGGGAGCATCTGAGAGTTGTTAACTGACTTCGGCACATTGATAGTGAACCCCAGGAAAAGCAGGAGGTTTGCCGTAGTCTGGAGGTGGGAGATGACAGCCTGAGGCGAGCCCTTCTTCAACAGTCAGACGTCGAGTTAGGGGAAAACTGTCACCCCTGATCTGTGCATATGAGCTGCGACCACCGCCATCACCTTGGTGAACAGCCGAGGGGCACTGGTAAGGCCAAAGGGGAGCACTGTGAACTGAAAGTGCTTGTGGCCTACCGTGAACTGCAGGTAACACCGATGAGCAGGCAGGACAGAAATATGAAAATAGGCATCCTGCAAGTCCTACGCTATCATCCAATGCTACCATCCAATCTCCGGGGTCTAAGGCAGACAAGACCTGTGCCAGAGTGAGCATCTTGAACTTTTCCTTTTTGAGGAAGTAGTTGAGGGCTTGCAGATCTAGGATAGGACGAAGGCCCTTGTCCTTTTTCGCTACCAGAAAGTAACGGGAATAACAACCACAGCCTACATGTGAAGCCGGAATCCTCTCTATGGCTCCTGTCCAAGAGAGTCCTGACTTCCTCCTGAAGCAAGTTCAAGTGGTCCTCTGTTAGCCGGTCATAAGTCGGAGGGACAACTAGTTTCGAAGGGGAGGAAGTAGCCACTTCGGACTATCTGAAGAACCCACCTGTCTGACGTGATGTTTTGCCAGTGGTGGAGGTGATGACTGATCCTGCCACCAACTGGCTGCCCATGATCTTGATGGGCCGGACTAGGAAGGTTTGGAGGCTGCACGGGGAGGAGTGGACTGACTCGACCACTTGCCGCCTGACCCATGGGGTCGAAGGGAGCAGCGCCCAAGGCCGCACAGAGGTTGCTAAACTTGCACTGTCTTGTGGCTGGGATATGGCTGGCACGGCTAAAAGCCTTTTCCGTGGCCACGAAAGGGGCGAGAGGCAGACGGGGGACGGGTGGCCACTGGGAGGCCCAAGGACCTGGCCATAGCCCATGAGTCCTTAAAGCACTCTAGGCCCATGTCTGCCTTGTCCCTGAAGAGACGAGTGCCATCAAAGGGCATGTCCATAAGGGAAGCCTGAACAGCCCCAGAAAAACCAGAAGTTCTCAGCCAGGCGTGGCGTCGAACAGTCACAGATGACATCACTCTGCCCAGTGAGTCGGCCGTGTCCAGGCTACAACGAATGGTGAACTTTGCTGCATCTCTCCCGTCTTATACTGCTTGGGAGAAAATGGCCCGGGCCGCCTCCGTGACGTGTGGCAGCACTTGCGCAACTGTTTCCCACAAGGAGTGGGAGTAGCGCCCCAATAAGAATGCAGTGTTCACCGACTGCAATGCAAGGCTGGCGGAAGAAAAACATTCTTGCCCCAACCATCTAACCTCTTGGATTCACTGTCCGGGGGTGCGGAAGGGAATGCCCCTTGTGAGGTAGAGGCTTGGACCACCAAGCTCTCGGCGGTAGGGCGGTTGGTGAGGAATTTTGGGTCGCCTAGGTGCAGGGCGATGGCAGCGGGCGATTGTCCTATTCACAGGAGCCCCTGTGCTAGATTTGGACCAGGCTCCCAGAGTGACATCAGCCATGGTCTTGTTCAAAGGCAGGAGAGGTTCCAAGGAGGAGACACCCGGCTGCAGGACCTCTGTCAAGATGTTCGTCTTGAGTTCCTCCGAAGGGAGCTGAAGGTCCAGGACCTCAGCTGCCCTTCTCACCACCATAGCATATGAAGCTCCCTCCTCTGTAGACACAGTAGGGGAGAATGCGAGCCAGAATATGGAGAGGTATCTAGTCCACTGGCCTCACCCGATTCCTCATACCAGTCCATTTTGTGCTCAGGCTGGTCTTGTAAAGGGTCCAGCGACTCCTCTCAATCTTCCTCCATTCCTAGCTCTTCAAAATAAGGCTGAGGAACCGACCTAGGACCAAAGGGTGCAGTCAGCGCCTGAATCAATGTCGGTTCGTGCCGATCTGGCTCCGGGTTATCAGGGAATAAGAATGGGGCTGGTGCCGCTAGGGGGTGCTGTCAGCGTCGGGAGTCTCAGCGCATGGGCCGGCACCGGTGAAGGTTGCAGTGGCACGACCGGCTCAGGTCTGGATCCACCACCGGATCCATTGGGGGCATCGGCGCCGGGGCTGGAGCCACCAGCGCGGAACCCAATGGAGCCCCCTCTGAGGCCCCAGGGCCCGAAGGCGCAAAAGGAGGGTCAGGTCGCCTAAATATGAGGCACATGGCATCATAAATTTCTTTAAGCTGGGAGGGGGTCCCTATGGCTCTTGGAAAGGCAGGGAAGCGCGGAGCCGACCCAGGTGCAGGTTACGCAGAACAAGGCCTAAAGTGTTGAGACTCCTCCATCACGTCGGCCGACAGACGGGGAGAAGTTGAAGCATGCTTTGGCTTCTTGTGTTTTTTATGCCTCTTACCTGACCGACCCGACCTCTTTGAGTGGGAGGAAGAGGACTTAGTACTCCTGGAGCGGTGCCCGGACCTTCCTCTCGACCAGGACCGAGAATGAGACCTCCAGGGCGAAAGACATGGTGCCGAGCAGTCGGAGCACAACTGTGAGTCGCGGTCGTGCTCCAGGCACCAGGGACAAATCAAGTGTGCATCCGTCACCGTCATGGTGCGATGGCAGGCACCGCATGGTTTGAATCCAGAAGTCTTCTTCGACGTGTTTGAAAAACCCACACACCAAAAATCGTCAACAAAATCTCAAAAAAAGCTTGTCAAAATATGACAGAGGGAAGCTCTTTTCACGGATCTGTGCTAGATGGCACGGAAAGAAAAGAACTGATGTCAGCGCGCCCATGTGGCACCTATATAGGTGACGGGGACATCACTTCCGACGCGGATGATGTGGACGACGTCACGCGAAGCCGACTGATGGCATCATTCTTCTGGATCCAGCCTGACGCCTGGGAAATTCAAAGGTAAGGAATCTGCGGCTAGATGTTTCTATCAGATACGCTCAACAAGTCCGTTGGCTTGCGGCCACAAAGGTATGCTCTTCTGATGTTTTATATTTAAATGCTCCAAGAAATTTTTAAACTCTCAACTGTTGAAAGGTGGGCAATGGTCAGACTTCACTATGGCTGGAACACCCCACGTTGCAAAGATGCCCTCTAGTCTTTTAATGACTCGTTCTTGAGTAGTAAATGGAAGATCTGCAATTAAAGGAAATTGTGAGTATAATCACCAGCAGGTGATGTCCGTTGTCGAGTGGACCAAAAAAGGCAATGGCTATTCTCTCCCATGCATGCTTTTGGAGTTCTGACATGTTCAAGGTGTGCTGAGTAGTTTTTGTAGAAAGCCAGTCGCATAGATGACAGGTCTTTAATTCTTTTTCAATCCTGTCATCAAGATAAGGAAACCAGACTCGGACTCTGAGAGCTCGTTTTGTGGCAACGATTCCACGATGTCCTTTATGGACC
The DNA here is from genome assembly GCA_963921515.1 of Calotriton arnoldi. Lineage (NCBI taxonomy): Eukaryota > Metazoa > Chordata > Amphibia > Caudata > Salamandridae > Calotriton > Calotriton arnoldi. The sequence continues at coordinate 4,948,638 of CAWUFW010000013.1, read as the reverse complement.
ACTTCAATTATTTTCTGTTGCAGACTCTCCACAATCAGGATTCTTTACCCCTGTAGTATAACTCCTTCCTGAATTATGGACAGTTCACCCTTGACATTTTTGTATTTTTGATATTCACCATCACCGGTGAGCGGTCAAGTGTGTTGGTTCCATGACTGATGTGTAATTATATCCTTCAACTTTAACATGTCACTTTCATGGCTCGTCGCAGTGATAATCTGGGCTAACAAAATGACAGCTGGTGTGTTTGATTTTACAATGAAGTGGATATAGGCCTTAGCCATCTTGGATGGAGTACTGTGACCTTGGATCAGCACTCTGGAAAAGTAGTCAGCGGGGTTCTGGTCCTTCTCTGGATGATGCACAATGGTATAATTATACTCTTGTAACCATAGTCTCCTTCGTTCAATGCAAGGAGGTATTTTGGCCTTTGGATTGCCAAATATAGTCGGTAAAGCTTGAGGACCAGTTACCAGGGTAAAAGGTTTTCCGAACAGGAATACATGGAAATGTTCACAAGCCCATACCACAGCTAAGCTTTATTTTTCAGGTTGTGAGCAAGCACATTCTGTTTGGGAAAAACTCCTATTAGCATATGCCACAATATGCCTTGTAGCATTCAGATGTCTGCTGTGCAAGGAGGGCGCCTAACCCGACTGGGCTAGCATCAACAACAACTTATGTATGAAACTTCGGATTGAAGTATGCCATTTCAGCAGCATTCTAAATGGCTTAATTCTTTTAAAGCTTTTCTCACATTCATGTGACCAATTAAATTAAACATTATTTTTCATCAAGTCTCTCAACGGAGTACTTACAGTGGCAAAGTCTTATATGTATCTGGAAAAGTAACTGGCCATGAAAAGAAATGAACATACCATAGACACATCTTGTGGGGATCAGCATTTGACAGAGCTTGTATTTTAGCAGGATCTGCTGTCATAACCCCATCAGAAAAAAAATGGCCAAAAAATGTTAGCTTTGTCTTGTGGAACTCACATTTGTCTGCATTCAAAGTCAAACCTGCTTCAGCAAGTAAGCAACATACTCGTGTAAGAGCTTTATCGTTTTCTTTTTGTGCAGCTACGAAAACCAGCATGTCATCGCTGTAATTGAACGTATTAATGACAGGATGTATGATACATTGAATGACATCTTGAAACAGTTCTGCAGCGGATGACACACCAAAATCTAGTCTTTTGTATCGAAAAAGACCAACATGTGTAGAAAAGGTTGTAATGTGCCCGCAATCTTCTTTGAGTTATAACTGATGATAACCTTTATTTAAATCAAGACAAGAGAAGACCTTTGCACCATGTTGGACTAAAAATCATGCTTTTGCATTGTTTTATGTAAGTTAGCATTCGCTGCGCCATTTTGTATCGTGATCGAAACCAATCCTTTGCCACTTTCGAGAAACAGCCTTCTCTAAGTCATGTTTCTTCAGAGCTGAGTTTTGCTACACTAATGAATGTACTGTTCTTATTAGCGCATACCTATCCCTTTAGACAGAAGCCTTCTCCCACTTGTCTAGTGGTGGGCACGGGCAGAATGACCTTGACTGGTAGTGTGTGCCCGGCCCTAGAATCGAAACTTACTCCTTTTTAAATTAGTGTCCAGCTGCATCTCTCTGGAAAATTCCATGGTGGGCGTGCTTACATTGGTTTCGAAATGTACATAATGTATCGTTATGCTTACTGATGTCAGTCCCTCTGCAGCACTCCTAGCGACTGGGCAGACAGGGCTCCGCTCTGAGTGTACTTTGAATAAACAATTATTGGTTTGTATTCTCTACTGTATGACCGACTCTTCATTTGGTATGGAAGGCTGAGAGGTGGTCGTGAGTGACCCGGGTGACTCTAATCGGGCCACTTCCTTCAGTTGGCGCCCGAACGGGGAGTCCTTCAGGTGAGTGACCCATCCCATTCCGCGGACGGGGGGGAGGTCGAGGCTATCGTCGGGTCGGATGGACGGATCAGGGATCCCTGCACGAAGAGTTCCTGGTACTCGCAGCTGCCCCTTCTGTCCAGCCGGAGGGTGCCTCGCCCAGTGGACCCTCGGTCTAGGTCCACTCTCGCCCCACTGCTCCGCTGTGCCGTCTCTTGCCTCCAGACCCCAACCTCCTCCTTGGGAGGTTCGAGGCTGCTGCCCGCTCCTGCGCCTGCTGCCCGCTCCAACTGGGACCAGACTGCCTCCAACCACCGTAACCTTTCTCAGCCGCTTTTTTTTCTTAATTTTTTCCCTGTTGTGCCACTGTTATTGTGCCCATCTGTGTCTTGCTCTAATTCAACCACTGTTTTTATTTTCTCGTCCTGCCTGTTCCTTTTGCATTTCGCCGCTGCTGCCCCTGCGGCCCCTCCCCCCCCGGAATTTCCCCTCCGGAATTTCCCCCCGGAATTCCCCTGCTCCCGCCTCCCAGCCTCTCCTCCCTCCCACCTCCCCTACTTAATGGCGGCCGCTGCGGGGGAGCGCGAGTAAGACCTCCGACCCTCGGTCTAGGTCCACTCTCTCCCCACTGCTCTGCTGTGCCGTCTCTTGCCTCCAGACCCCAACCTCCTCCTTGGGAGGTTCGAGGCTGCTGCCCGCTCCTGCGCCTGCTGCCCGCTCCAACTGGGACCAGACTGCCTCCAACCACCGTAACCTTTCTCAGCCGCTTTTTTTCTTAATTTTTTCCCTGTTGTGCCACTGTTATTGTGCCCATCTGTGTCTTGCTCTAATTCAACCACTGTTTTTATTTTCTCGTGCCTGCCTGTTCCTTTTGCATTTTGCCGCTGCTGCCCCTGTGGCCCCTCTCCCCCGGAATTTCCCCCCCCGGAATTTCCCCTCCGGAATTCCCCCCCGGAATTTCCCCTCCAGAATTCCCCCCCGGAATTCCCCCCCGGAATTCCCCTGCTCCCGCCTCCCAGCCTCTCCTCCCTCCCACCTCCCCTACTTAATGGCGGACGCGTGCCGCCGGCGCGCCAAAGGCAAGCCCGTCTGCGCCCGTCCGCGGCCAGCGCCAGGAACCCTGGACCTCCCACTACCCATCGCTACGACACCACCACCCTCCTCGCACTCAACCCTGGAAGACTTAGAGAATGCCAACAGGCCTCGCCGAACACGACCCACGTCCAGTTCTCCTGCCTCCACTGCCGCCAGACCCTCACCGCCACCCCGGCCTCCAACACCGCCGACGCCAGCACCGGCGACACCCTAAAATGCATCCTCCTCAACGTACGCTCCGTACACAAACACGCCATGGAAATCTGGAACCTACTCGACTCTCTTTCGCCCGACATCGCCTTCTTCACAGAGACCTGGACCAACGCATCCTCCGCCCCCGACATCAGCACCGCCATCCCAGACGGATACAAGATCCAGAGGAAAGACTGCCCCAACCACCTAGGAGGGGGCCTCGCCATCGCCCACAAGAGCACCCTCCGCCTCACCACCTCCAGCGAAACCTTCCCCTCTGCCGAACACCTGCACTTCAAGATCCAGACCACCCCCAAAGCCACACTCCGAGGAACCCTCGTCTACAGACCCCCCGGCCCCCGAACACCCTTCGCCGCCACCATCACCGACTTCATCGCACCCCACGCGATCGCCTCAACAAACTACATACTCATTGGAGACCTGCACTTCCGCCTCAACAACCCCAGCGACCCCAACTCCACTATCCTTCGTGACAACCTCGCCAGCATCGGACTTAAACAACTCGTCAACACACCGACCCAAAGAGCAGGACACACCCTCGACCCCATCTTCGCGGCAGGAAACAGCATCCATTTCAGTCACACAACGCAGCCGCCATGGACCGACCACCACTGCGTACACTTCGCCATCAACAAACCCAAGGCACCCAAACCAGCCCCACGCCCACCACGAAGGAACTGGAGCAAGGTTACCGACGAGCAACTTAACTTTACCCTCAATCGAGACAACCACACCTGGGCACCTGACGCAAACAGCGCAAACGACGCAGCCAGAGAACTCCACACCTGGATCTTCAACTGCGCAGATGAGCTCGCCCCGCTACGCAACCCCGACAGACAACGCCCCAGGAAAGCCGCCTGGTTCACAACCGCTCTCCAAGAAGCCAGATGGACCTGCAGACGCCTGGAGAAGAACTGGAGAAACACCAAGACAACCGAAAACCACACCACCTACAAGGACGCCATGACGGACTACCACAACCAGATCAGAGCCACCAAAAGGAACTTCATCCACAACAAAATCCTGGTCAACTCCACCAACTCCAAGGAACTTTTCAGTGTCATTCAAGAATTCACCAACCCATGCAGCGAAACCACAGACATCACTCCATCCCAAGACCTCTGCGATAAGCTTGGAACCTATTTCCACCTCAAGATCAAAAACCTCTACGACAACTTCATCGACCATCCACCAGGCGCCACAGACGGCCCCCCGCCCCCCAGAAACACCAGCCAGCCCACCATCTCCAACTGGACACCGATCACGGCCGAAGACACCGCCTCGACCATGAAAAGCATCCACTCGGGGGCCCCCACCGACCCCTGCCCCCCTCACATCTACCACAGAGCCGTGGCCGCCATCGCACCCGAACTACAACGCACCATCAACACCACCTTCAAAACAGGCACCTTCCCAGACGACTGGAAGCGCGCAGAAGTCAGACCCCTGCTCAAGAAGCCCACAGCTGACCCCACCGACCTCAAGAACTATCGGCCCATCTCGCTCCTCCCCTTCGCAGCCAAGGTTTCAGAGAAAACAGTCAACAGGAAACTGACACGATTCATTGAAGAGGACGCCGTCCTCGACCCGTCCCAATCCGGATTCCGAAGCAACCACAGCACAGAGACCGCCCTACTCGCCGCCACAGACGACATCCGCACCCTCCTGGACCAAAGCCACTCCGCAGCCCTCATCCTACTCGACCTATCAGCGGCCTTCGACACCGTCTCCCATCGCACACTAGTCGTGAGACTACACAACGCAGGCATACAAGGAACAGCCCTGGACTGGATCCGATCATTCCTCACCGGAAGAAGCCAAAGGATCAGACTCCCACCCTTCCTCTCCGACCCCACGAAAATCACCTGCGGAGTCCCACAGGGTTCATCACTGAGCCCCACCCTCTTCAACATTTACATGGCCCCCTCGCAGCCATCGTCCGACAACACGGCCTCAACATCGTATCCTACGCCGACGACACCCAGCTCATCCTCTCCCTCACCAAAGACCCCACCACTGCCAAACTAAACTTCCAGAAAGGAATGCAAGACGTCGCAGTCTGGATGACCAACAGCTGCCTGAAGCTCAACGCCGAGAAGACAGAAGTCCTCGTCCTCGGTACCACCCCTTCTGCATGGGACAGCACCTGGTGGCCGACCGCCCTCGGAAGCCCACCTACCCCCTCAGACCACGCCAAGAACCTCTGCATCGTACTCGACTCATCACTCTCCATGAACCGACAGGTCAACGCCGTCACCTCCAGCTGCTTCAACACCCTCCGCATCCTCCGCAAGACCTTCAAGTGGATCCCCCTGAGTCAAGGAAGACAGTCACCCACGCACTCATCACCAGCAGACTGGACTATGGAAACGCACTCTACGCCGGCATCAACAAGTCCCTACTCCGCAAACTCCAGACAGTACAGAACACCGCCGCCAGACTCGTCCTCGGCATCCCCTGACACGAACACATCAGCCAACATCTACGAAGTCTCCACTGGCTCCCCGTGGAGAAAAGAGTCACTTTCAAAATCCTCACTCACGCCTACAAATGCCTACACAACAACGGACCCAAATACCTCAACGACAGAATCAACTTCCACATACCCGAAAGAAACCTCCGATCTTCCAACCTCGCACTGGCCGAAACCCCGCGCATCCACAGAGCCAGAGCAGGCGGAAGATCCTTCTCTCACATTGCAGCTAAGACCTGGAACGAGCTACCGGCAGACATCAGACGCGCCCCCTCCCTGAACACCGTCAGGAAGACCCTCAAGACCTGGCTCTTCGGCTAAACAGATCTGCGGACCCCCCCCCCTCAGCGCCTTGAGACCCTCACGGGTGAGTAGCACGCTTACAATTCCCTGATTGATTGATTGATTGAGTGGTCATCCCGACTGGAGTCCTGAACGGTGAAACCCTTGGATCTGACCGTTTGGTCTGAAGAGTCGGCAGTGGAGAATAACTTCGTTTGACCTGCATATATCAGGTGAGTTTGTTTTAGTATTTTTTGGTACCATTTTGGTTTGTATTTGGTACGGTCTAAGGGCTTTGGGATAAAAACAGTTGCAATTGTTTTGCTAGGCATAAAATAGTGAACTTGTTTTCTTTTCAGAATGCCTAGTGCAAGTAAGCTGTTTTCTTTGTGTTGTATTGTTCTACTGATGCTCGATTGGAAGAAAGTCAGCCGGCGCCTCCAGAAGGCACTCCAAATTTTGATATGTATGTGAAGCATAGTCTTGGCCCTATTATGTTCAGTACATTATGGCACAAATATACGAGGGACAATGCCGAGTTGCAGTGGCCATTGACAGGTACTTTCGATGAACAAAAGATTGAGTATTCACAAGAACAGTTGTTTAAGAAACGAAGTAGGCAGTCTATGTTTGATTCCCTTAGAACATGGCAGAAAGCAGCTAGACAGAGGCGATTGAAGGCAGAAAAAGAGGCTCGGAAAGGAAGAATGCAGACACTGACTCAGAAGGCTGTAGCATATGATAGGGAAAAACAGGAAAAGGGTGTTGAATGCAAAGATAGAAGGTTTCGATTACAAATTGATGAATCATATGTGGTTCAGGAAGAAGATGACACTTTTGTGGAAGAATTGTTGGATACTCGACCCCCGCCTCCATATGCCCCACAAAGAATATATCCCACTGTTCCGGTGCCCTTACACCCGCCCGTTACAGTTGCGTCCACTGTCTCTGTCCCTGTATCTACTGCTATTTCAATGGCTGTGGCTTCGGCTCCTCCTCTTCCTTCTGTTTCTTTGCCGTCTGTGGCAACTACGACTGTTAGTACCCCTGCCACACCTATTGTCTCAAAGGAAACACAAGGAAATGATGGACGGAGCGCTGAAACTTTTCACTCACCCCCCAGTCACAGATCTGGGTTGAATCCATCATCATTCTTTAGCTCACTTCGCCACCTCAGTTCAGACCCAGCTATATGCAAATCAGTCTTGACCCTGTGCCTCATGGGAACAATCCAGCCCGAACTGCCAAAGCCAGGTCTTCCCTGAACCGTAAACAAGCATCCTGGGACCGGTTTCTGGGTAACGCCCTTCATCAGCCAGGCTAGCTTGAATCCAGTGGCAAAGTGAGCAAGGGACCCACGTCTGGGCATACCCAGCCAACTTAGGGCGAACAAAGCAAACACAAGGAAATAATGGACGGAGCGCTGAAACTTTTCAGACACTCACCCCCAGTCACAGATCTGGGTTGAATCCATCATCATTCTTTAGCTCACTTCGCCACCTCAGTTCAGACCCAGCTATATGCAAATCAGCCAGGGAGTACCTGGCTTGGCAGTTCGGTCTGGACTGTTTCCATGAGGCACAGGGTCAAGACTGATTTGCATATGGCTGGGTCCAAACTGGGGTGGCATAGTCGGCAAAAGAACAATGGATTTAACCCAGATCTCTTGACTGGGGGAGAATGTTTGAATCATTCAGCATCCCATCCATCATTTGTTGCAGTTACACTTTTCGCCCTAAGTGGGACGGGTATGCCCATACGTGGGTCCCTTGCTCACTGTGCCACTGGATTCAAGCTAGCCTGGCTGATGAAGGGTGACATACCCCGAAACCGGTCCCAGGATGCTTGTTTCCGGTCCAGGGAGTACCTGGCTTGGCAGTTCGGTATGGACTGTTCCCATGAGGCACAGGGTCAAGACAGATTTGCATATGGCTGGGTCCAAACTGGGGTGGCGTAGTGGGCAAAAGAACAATGGATTTAACCTAGATCTCTTGACTGGGGAGAATGTTTGAATCATTCAGCATTCCATCCATCATTTGTTGCAGTTACACTTTTCGCCCTAAGTGGGACGGGTATGCCCAGACGTGGGTCCCTTGCTCACTGTGCCACTGGATTCAAGCTAGCCTGGCTGATGAAGGGTGACATACCCCGAAACCGGTCCCAGGATGCTTGTTTCCGGTCCAGGGAGTACCTGGCTTGGCAGTTCGGTCTGGACTGTTCCCATGAGGCACAGGGTCAAGACTGATTTGCATATGGCTGGGTCCAAACTGGGGTGGCGTAGTGGGCAAAAGAACGATGGATTTAACCCAGATCTCTTGACTGGGGTAGAATGTTTGAATCATTCAGCATTCCATCCATCATTTGTTGCAGGTTCACTTTTTGCCCTAAGTGGGACGGGTATGCCCAGACGTGGGTCCCTTGCTCACTGTGCCACTGGATTCAAGCTAGCCTGGCTGATGAAGGGTGACATACCCCGAAACCGGTCCCAGGATGCTTGTTTCCGGTCAAGTGAGTACCTGGCTTGGCAGTTCGGTGTGGACTGTTCCCATGAGGCACAGGGTCAAGACTGATTTGCATATGGCTGGGTCCAAACTAGAGTGGCGTAGTGGGCAAAAGAACAATGGATTTAACCCAGATCTCTTGACTGGGGGAGAATGTTTGAATCATTCAGCTAGATTATGCAAACTCTCTCTACCTGGGCACCCCGAAGGCCACCACAAGAAAACAGCAGGTTGTGCAGAACTGTGCAGCCAGGTTGCTGCACAACATCCCCAGATCACAGTCTGCTAAGCCGGCGCTGAAATCATTGCACTGGCTTCCAATAAAGGAACGCATAATGTTCAAATCGTTATGCATAGCGCACAAAACCCTATGGGGGATTGGCCCTAAAATCAATCTCGCCCTTATGGCCTTTCACCGTCCCTCAAGATGCCTGCGATCAGCTAATTTGTTCCTGGCAACAGTACCTAAAATCAAAAGAGCACGAGCCGGAGGCCGTATGTTCGCCTACAATGCGACAAGACTATGGAACACGCTCCCGACCTATCTCCGTTCATTGACCCATCATCTCTCATTTCGGAAGCAACTAAAAACATGGCTCTTTCAGAACCTGCCTTGAGATTGTTCTCCTTCACTTGCTGCCGCTAGCGCTGGCATGCCTAAGGGTAGCCATGCGCTCTATCAAATGTGAATTAATAATAATAATAATAATAATTTGTTGCAGTTACACTTTTCGCCCTAAGTGGGACGGGTATGCCCAGACGTGGGTCCCTTGCTCACTGTGCCACTGGATTCAAGCTAGCCTGGCTGATGAAGGGTGACATACCCCGAAACCGGTCCCAGGATGCTTGTTTCCGGTCCAGGGAGTACCTGGCTTGGCAGTTCGGTCTGGACTGTTCCCATGAGGCACAGGGTCAAGAGTGATTTGCATATGGCTGGGTCCAAACTGGGGTGGCACAGTGGGCAAAAGAACGATGGATTTAACCCAGATCTCTTGACTGGGGGAGAATGTTTGAATCATTCAGCATTCCATCCATCATTTGTTGCAGTTACACTTTTCGCCCTAAGTGGGACGGGTATGCCCAGACGTGGGTCCCTTGCTCACTGTGCCACTGGATTCAAGCTAGCCTGGCTGATGAAGGGTGACATACCCCGAAACCGGTCCCAGTATGCTTGTTTCCGGTCCAGGGAGTACCTGGCTTGGCAGTTCGGTCTGGACTGATCCCATGAGGCACTGGGTCAAGACTGATTTGCATATGGCTGGGTCCAAACTGGGGTGGCGTAGTGGGCAAAAGAACGATGGATTTAACCCAGATCTCTTGACTGGGGGAGAATGTTTGAATCATTCAGCATTCCATCCATCATTTGTTGCAGTTACACTTTTCGCCCTAAGTGGGACGGGTATGCCCAGACGTGGGTCCCTTGCTCACTGTGCCACTGGATTCAAGCTAGCCTGGCTGATGAAGGGTGACATACCCCAAAACCGGTCCCAGGATGCTTGTTTCCGGTCCAGGGAGTACCTGGCTTGGCAGTTCGGTCTGGACTGTTCCCATGAGGCACAGGGTCAAGACTGATTTGCATATGGCTGGGTCCAAACTGGGGTGGCGTAGTGGGCAAAAGAACAATGGATTTAATCCAGATCTCTTGACTGGGGAGAATGTTTGAATCATTCAGCATTCCATCCATCATTTGTTGCAGTTACACTTTTTGCCCTAAGTGGGACGGGTATGCCCAGACGTGGGTGTCTTGCTCACTGTGCCACTGGATTCAAGCAAGCCTGGCTGATGAAGGGTGACATACCCCGAAACCGGTCCCAGGATGCTTGTTTCCGGTCCAGGGAGTGCCTGGCTTGGCAGTTCGGTCTGGACTGTTCCCATGAGGCACAGGGTCAAGAATGATTTGCATATGGCTGGGTCCAAACTGGGGTGGCGTAGTGGGCAAAAGAACAATGGATTTAACCCAGATCTCTTGACTGGGGGAGAATGTTTGAATCATTCAGCATTCCATCCATCATTTGTTGCAGTTACACTTTTCGCCCTAAGTGGGACGGGTATGCCCAGACGTGGGTCCCTTGCTCACTGTGCCACTGGATTCAAGCTAGCCTGGCTGATGAAGGGTGACATACCCCGAAACCGGTCCCAGGATGCTTGTTTCCAGTCCAGGGAGTACCTGGCTTGGCAGTTCGGTCTGGACTGTTCCCATGAGGCACAGGGTCAAGACTGATTTGCATATGGCTGGGTCCAAACTGGGGTGGCGTAGTGGGCAAAAGAACGATGGATTTAACCCAGATCTCTTGACTGGGGGAGAATGTTTGAATCATTCAGCATTCCATCCATCATTTGTTGCAGTTACACTTTTCGCCCTAAGTGGGACGGGTATGCCCAGACGTGGGTCCCTTGCTCACTGTGCCACTGTATTCAAGCTAGCCTGGCTGATGAAGGGTGACATACCGCGAAACCGGTCCCAGGATGCTTGTTTCCGGTCCAGGGTGTACCTGGCTTGGCAGTTCGGTCTGGACTGTTCCCATGAGGCACAGGGTCAAGACTGATTTGCATATGGCTGGGTCCAAACTGGGGTGGCGTAGTGGGCAAAAGAACGATGGAATTAACCCAGATCTCTTGACTGGGGGAGAATGTTTGAATCATTCAGCATTCCATCCATCATTTGTTACAGTTACACCTATTGTCTCAGCGTCCCTTTCGCCAGCTCTTTCTCCTGCGACACAACCATCAGCGACGTTAGTGCCTGTTACTTCTGTTGCTTCTCCTACTATGGTTTTCCATCCTCCGACATTAGTAAGTAGCGGGACACCGGTACGCGGATTTGAGGATAGGGATTGGATGAAATTTAAGGAGTCTATAGGAACAGTTAGTGCAATCTGATGTGGGAGATGATGAGAAGGATAAGTTACTTACCTGTAATCCTAGTTCTCTTCCAGGGGTATACTCATCAAAGTCATAAGCACTGAATAGTCCCGCCCACGTGCGGGGACCCCGGAGCATTAACAATAATATATGCATATATAACCATATATATCTAGGATATATATATAAATAATAATATGCATATATCTAGAATATACAAACATGTATATGCATATGCAGCCTCAACTTCAAAACTAGGCTCAAATATGCCAATATTGAATTGTATTTTTCACTTAAAAAACATCATATAAATAACATTTCCAAGATATAGAGAAAATGTACTCTCAACTTGTTTGAAGAAACACAGCCTTTATTTTCAGGGAAAAAGGCAAGGTGATAGCAGGCAGATTAGCCTAGAAGGCTGCATATAAAACATGGTATTTGTCTGGAGAGGAGAGAGGGTTGCTTATGACTTTGATGAGTATACCCCTGGAAGAGAACTAGGATTACAGGTAAGTAACTTATCCTTCTCTTCCAGGGGATACTCATCAGTAGTCATAAGCACTGAATAGAGTAGCAAGCCCATCCCTGAACCCTGCGGACGAATACCTGCATAGCAAATCAAATCAAATCAAAAATAGCTTTATTCGATTTAGTTTCTAAATCATAAAAGCACTAAGCTAAACATTCATTCTAGAAACACATTTTTACAAGGAAATAATTTCACAATAATTAAAAATAATCATACATCAGCTATTTTCATAACAATTTTCTATAATTCATAACATTTTTCAAGAAAGAGACAACGGCTAAAATAGTCAGTTCATCATCTAAAATTTGCATCGCTAAAAACGCTATACAACATTGTCTCAGCCCATCTTTTTTAAAACTGGTTTTAAAAATCTTTTTCTTGGGTATGAATAAAAATTACAAAATAGGGTGACATGTAATGTGGATTGTTGTGATATAGCGTCACATGGGCAGGCACCTAATGTTTTTGACCAATCATTAATAGTGGGGAAACTCACCAATCTATGAAAGATCCCCAAGCGAAATCGTGTTAAAAGCATCCTCTCATAAGGCCTAGGAACACAGACTAGGTATGGCTGGATAGCATAACATGATAGCATTAGTTGGTTCTCCACGACTGTTTGTTTAACAATCTCCGTGGTAAGTCTATTAATTTGTAAATGCGCTAGGCAAAATGTTTTTAAGGACTTTCTCGTCAATTTGATGATACTATCTGGATTTTCAAAATATTCTGGGTGGCCAATATCACACGTGAACTTTTTGATGTAATTTAACCACGGGATAGAGGATACCATCTCCATACCCAAGCAATCCCTAATCACCTCACGATTAAAGTTGGTCTCCTCGGTAGCCCAGACCTTGTGCCGCAATAAAATCGGTTCGATTTTGGCCAAATCTGCTATATGAGTCAACCCGAGTTCAGAGTGACAAACAAAGTTCGCCGTGCTGGTGGGGACGGCCAGTAGGTACTTTTGTAAATGCGTTTTCTATTAGTTGGATGGGGTTCACATCCGTGTAGCCCCAGATGCCTGCTCCATACATAGCTGTGGATAGGCACTTAGCTTTGTATATCAGTATTAATTCTGGGACTAGTCTTCTACCTAGCCTTCTAGCAAAATTGGTCAGCGCACCAATCGTCCTAACAAACATCAATTTTCTTACCTGGCAGGTCCCCAGGTCCCTCGGTGATCAAATTGAATTCCAAGGTATGGGAAACTATTAATACAATCTATTAATACAATCTACTTTTGTATTATCAATAAAAATATCACGGCACCTTGCGCTATTTTTACCACATTTCATAATATATGTTTTTGAAGTATTTACTTTCAAACCCCTTGTACCCATAAATAATGTAAAACTCGTTAAAACTCTCTGCAGGCCTAATTAACTACGCGCCATTAAAACCGCGTCATCCGCGTACAGCAATGCAGGCACAGGTTGTTTATTAATGATAGGGATATCCTGACATCTTTCAGCTAAAAATTGTCCTAAATCATTAATGTACCAGCTAAAAAGTAAGGGGGCGAGCACACAGCCCTGCCTTACACCTTTACTGATGGGAAATTTGGCTGTGCATTCGCCCTGCCTACCAAAACGAACTCTAGCACCAGCATCTGTATACAACTGCCTCATAAAAGATATAAGTGGTGGTTCCACACCCATTTCTTTTAATATACTCCACAGTTTATTGTGTCTCACGCAATCAAAAGCGGAGCTAAGATCAACAAAAACTAAAAATAATTTTCCTCGCTTCGCTTGTGTATATTTACCGATCACAAGGTTTAGATTCAAACCCTGTTCAATAGTCCCCATACCCTGGCGGAAGCCATATTGAAATTTAGAAAGAACACCTTTCTCTTCCGCCCAAGACTGTAGCCTATTTAAAATAATGCGACCTGTGATTTTAAGAAAGGAATCCAACAGGGAAATTGGTCGGTAACAAGCAGGACTATTGCGGTCCCCCTTTTTAAATATAGGGACCACTATAGAATCCGACCACAATGGTAACAAACCCTGTTGACAACAAGCTTTTAATACATGAGTTAGCAAGGGTCCCCAGAACGGTAGTTTAGACTTGTACACGTCCACAGGGACACCGTCTAGTCCAGGGGCTTTACCAGCAGCACTTTCATTAATGGCACATACAACTTCTTGCAAAGTAAAACATAGGTCCAAGGGGAAAAAACAAGTATTTTCATTTAAAATAGACAGATCCCGCTCGGTTGTGGCCTCAGTTTGCTCCACCTCATTATATAGATCGGTGTAATGTTCAACCCAAGAGGTTTCAGTAATAGCTATTTCTACTGAGGGTGAATCTCTAGGGGCTAAAAAAAAGGGGCATTAACCACCTTCCAGAAAGTGTTATTATCTCTAAGTTCACATGCCTCACGCAGAGCCTGCCAGGCCTGCACTCTTAATGTTTCTTTACGTTCCTTTAACGCCAGCTTATAGGCGGCCCTAGCCATTTTTCTTTCATGTTGGCTACTATCCTGTCTATGTAATACTTTCTTTAGGTTAGTATGTGCTTTGGTGCAACCTGAATCAAACCATCCCTGTTCCTTTGTCTTTCTTTCCCTAATTTTCACTGTCAATAGCTCCTTAATCTCTTTTGTAATAATACCAAATTAGTTTAAGACCTCAAGGTCAACGGCCAACTCATCAAGGCAAACAGCCACATCCTTCTTACAATTATTTATTATTTGACTGAATAACAGGGTTGGGTCGATTTTTGTCCAACTCAGGGTATACCCAATTAGCCTTTTAAGCGTGAGTTCAAAAGGGAATAATTCTTCCTGGGGCTCCCTATACGGCGTAACACATGGTAGACAAATAGAAAGACTTATTGGAAAATGGTCGCTCATTGCATTTGTATGAGTTTCAAAATCCCTCACCCTGCTAGTATGAATCTTAGTAATCCGAATGAAATCAATTATAGAGCCTCGTCCTCTGCCATTAAAAGTGTTCTTAAATGGAACTATGGGGGTACAAAGTTCATTAGCGAACCCTAGGTCAAATTGATACACAATGGTATTAAGCAGATCGCCAGATGTTATATGGGAGAAATGTGCAGACTCCACACCTTTTTCCATGCAAAGGCCACAGGTTCCCTTCACAGCATACTGGCAAACATTAACATTAAAATCCCCACCCCAGATAATGCATAGGTCTTCCAATGAGCTTTCTTGTATATTACAGATATCTTTCCGTAATTCACACAGTACATGACCTAGCTGCTCTTTGGGAATATTATTGTAGAAATGTACCTGCATAGCAAATATTGAACATTACAATCATCCAAATAAATTCCTCAAGGATGCTTGCCCAAACCGAGCATCCACTTGAGTATCAGAATCTAAGCAGTAATCGCGGGCAAAGGTATGAACCGACCGCCACGTAGCTGCTTTACATATCTCTTGAATAGGTACATTTTTAAGCATAGCCGTAGTAGTAGCTTTACCCCTTGTAGAGTGAGCCCTTGGCTTGCCAGGGAGCTGTTTGTGAGCTAGCTGGTAGGCTAATGTGATGCAAGATACTATCCATCTCGCGATGGATCTTTTAGAAGAAGGAAAACCAGTGTGCATTGGACCATAGTTAACGAATAGACGGTCCGACTTTCGTATGCCCTTCGTTCTATCTAGATAGAATTTTAACATTCTTTTCAGATCAAGTGAATGCAATGCCCTCTCAGGAGGCGTGGTAGGATTTGGAAAAAATGTAGGAAGAGTGATCGATTGATTAATATGAAAATCTGAGATCACTTTAGGTAAGAAACTCGGGTAAGTCCTCATAACCACTCGATTCGCATGGAAAACGAGATAAGGCTCTGTGGAACATAAGGCCTGAATCTCGCTTACCCTGCGAGCAGAGGTAATAGCCACTAAAAAAGCGGCCTTCCAAGAGAGGTGCTGTAGAGAAGCTTTGTGAATGGGTTCAAAGGGGTGACCCATTAATTTAGAAAGGACCGCATTAAGCTCCCAGGCAGGAGAAGGTAACCGAATTGGGGGTAGACCTTTTTTAGCCCTTCCAGGAAGTCTTTAACAACTGGCATTTGAAAGAAAGAAACCTGAGTGGGAGACTTTCTATAGGCTGTAATTGCTGTCAGATGTACTCTGATAGAGGAAAACTTTAAGCCTGCTTTAGCTAAGTATAGAAGATATGGCAAAATAACCTGTCTTGACCTGTGATGGGGTCATGACCATTAGCTGTACACCATAGATAAAAACGCTTCCATTTGAAAGCATATGACTTTCTCGTCGAAGGCCTTCTCGCTTCTTTTAATATCTGCATACAGTCTTGCGAGAGGCCTAGGTGACCATATTGTAAGAACACAGAAGCCATGCTGTCAATCTCAGCGAAGGGAGTTTGGGGTGAAAAACCTTCCCTCCTGACTTGGTTAGCAGATCCGGAAGGCATGGCAACCTCCTCTGCGGTGACAAATGCAAAAAGAACAATTGATGGACAGAATGCAGAACAATGTCATACATTCACCCCAGTACAGAGATCTGGGCGTAAATCCATCGTTTTTTTGCTCACCATGCCATTCCAGTTTGTGCCCAGCCATATGCAAATCAGTCTTGACCCTGCACCCAATGGGAACAGTCCAGCCCGAACTGCCAGGCCAGGTCCTCCCTGGACTGGAAACAAGAATCCTAGGACCGGTTTCGGGGTTTCACCCCTCATCAGCCAGGATAGTTTGACTCAAGTGGCATGGAGAGCACGGGACCCACGTCTGGGCATACCCGTCCCACTCGGGGTCACAAATGCAAAAAGAACAATTGATGGACAGAATGCAGAACAATGTCATACATTCACCCCAGTACAGAGATCTGGGCCTAAAGCCATCGTTTTTTTGCTCACCATGCCATTCCAGTTTGTGCCCAGCCATATGCAAATCAGTCTTGACCCTGCACCCAATGGGAACAGTCCAGCCCGAACTGCCAGGCCAGGTCCTCCCTGGACTGGAAACAAGCATCCTAGGACCTGTTTCGGGGTTTCACCCCTCATCAGCCAGGATAGCTTGACTTCAGTGGCATGGAGAGCACGGGACCCACGTCTGGGCATACCCGTCCCACTCGGGGTGACAAATGCAAAAAGAACAATTGATGGACAGAATGCAGAACAATGTCATACATTCACCCCAGTACAGAGATCTGGGCCTAAATCCATCGTTTTTTTGCACACCATGCCATTCCAGTTTGGGCCCAGCCATATGCAAATCAGTCTTGACCCTGCACCCAATGGGAACAGTCCAGCCCGAACTGCCAGGCCAGGTCCTCCCTGGACTGGAAACAAGCATCCTAGGACTGGTTTCGGGGTTTCACCCCTCATCAGCCAGGATAGCTTGACTCCAGTGGCATGGGGAGCACGCGACCCACGTCTGGGCATACCCGTCCCACTCGGGGTGACAAATGCAAAAAGAACAAGAATGATGATGGATTCAACCCAGATCTGTGACTGGGGGTGAGTGTTTGAAAAGTTTCAGCACTCTGTCCATCATCTCCTTGTGTTTGCTTTGTTCGCCCTAAGTTGGCAGGTTATGCCCAGACGTGGGTCCCTTGCTCACTTTGCCACTGTATTCAAGCTAGCCTGGCTGATGAGGGCTGTTAGCCCGAAACCGGTCCCAGGATGCTTGATTCCGGTCCAGGGAAGACATGGCTTGGCAGTTCGGTCTGGACTGTTCCCATGAGGCACAGGGTCAAGACTGATTTGCATATAGCTATGTCTGAGCTGGGGTGGCAAAGTGAGTTAAAGAATGATCATGGATTCAACCCAGATCTGTGACTGGGGGTGAGTGTTTGAAAAGTTTCAGCACTCCGTCCATCATCTCCTTGTGTTTGCTTTGTTCGCCTTAAGTTGTCAGGGTATGCCCAGAAGTGGGTCCCTTGCTCACTTTGCCACTGGAATCAAGCTAGCCTGGCTGATGAGGGCTGTTAGCCCGAAACCGGTCCCAGGATGCTTGATTCCGGTCCAGGGAAGACATGGCTTGGCAGTTCGGTCTGGACTGTTCCCATGAGGCACAGGGTCAAGACTGATTTGCATATAGCTATGTCTGAGCTGGGGTGGCAAAGTGAGTTAAAGAATGATCATGGATTCAACCCAGATCTGTGACTGGGGGTGAGTGTTTGAAAAGTTTCAGCACTCCGTCCATCATCTCCTTGTGTTTGCTTTGTTCGCCTTAAGTTGTCAGGGTATGCCCAGAAGTGGGTCCCTTGCTCACTTTGCCACTGGAATCAAGCTAGCCTGGCTGATGAGGGCTGTTAGCCCGAAACCGGTCCCAGGATGCTTGATTCCGGTCCAGGGAAGACATGGCTTGGCAGTTCGGTCTGGACTGTTCCCATGAGGCACAGGGTCAAGACTGATTTGCATATAGCTATGTCTGAACTGGGGTGGCAAAGTGAGCTAAAGAATGATGATGGATTCAACCCAGATCTGTGACTGGGGGTGAGTGTTTGAAAAGTTTCAGCACTCCGTCCATCATCTCCTTGTGTTAACCTCCTCTGCGGTGCCTTGGTGAGGTGTAACAGGTCCGTGTACCACCACTGGCGAGGCCACTCTGGTGCAATCAGGATCATTTCTGTCCTGGATTTGTAGAGCTTGCTGATCACCAGTGTAATGAGAGGGACTGGTGGAAAGGCGTAGAGTAATTTCTCTGACCAGTTGATCAACAGAGCATTCCCCCTGGAGCCTGGTTGAGGGTACCTGGATGCGAAGGCACGGCATTTTGTGTTTGCCGCGTCTGCGAATAAATCGATGTCTGGAGAACCCCATCTCCGAAAGATGTCTTGTGCTATTTCGTCTTTTAGCACCCAATCGTGAGCTTTGGCGAAGTGTCGGCTTAGTTCGTCTGCCTGTGCATTGAGGGTGCCTGGAAGGTGAACTGCCGAAATGGACATGTTCCTCGCCAGTAGCCATTTCCATATTGCTTGTGCCTCCAGAGACAGGAGTCTGGATCTGGTCCCTCCCTGTTTGTTCAGGTAGTAGGTGTTGTCCATCTGAACGAACAGGGAGCGTGACTCTATGGAGGGGAAGAACGCTTTGAGAGCTAGATGCACAGCTCTGAGTTCTAGCATGTTGATGTGGTAGGTTTTCTCCTTCTCCGACCACAGCCCCTGTATCTGAAGAGATCCCATGTGAGCGCCCCAGCCTTGAAGAGACGCACCTGTGACTATACTCTGTTTGGGAATGTCCTGGTGGAAAGGAACACCTTTCAGAAGATGAGACCGTTGCATCCACCATTTTATTGAGACTTGACCTGCGTGAGGAAGAGTTATGGTGTCCTCCCAGCAGTTGGACACTTTAGACCACTGGTCCTCTAGAGCTTGTTGTAAGGGTCTCATGTGTAGCCTGGCATTCGGAACAATGAATATGCATGATGCCATTGAGCCTAGCAGAGAGGACACCTGCCTGGCCGTTGGATGAGGTGTTCTCAGGAGAGTGCGACCTTTGTGGAGTATTTGATTATAGTCTCTCCTCCGAAGGAAACGCTCTTGCGTTTGCCGCGTCTAGCGTAGCGCCCAAGTAGTGAATCCTCTGTGTAGGGATGAGGATAGATTTTTTTAAAGTTTACACACAGTCCCAATCTATTCAAGATTTGGATGCAGTAATTCAGGTGATCCTGCAAGAGGCTGGGAGAGGCACTCTTGAGTAACCAGTCGTCTAGGTAAGGATAGGCGAAGATTTGTTGTTTTCTCAGGAAAGCAGCCACCATTGCCATGCATTTTGAAAAGGTGCGAGGAGCAGACTTGAGTCCGAAAGGCAGGACCTTGAACTGGAAGTGATCTGATTCTATCCTGAATCGAAGAAACTTCCAGTGCTTAGGAGAAATTGGGATGTGAAAGTACGCATCCTGAAGGTCTATAGAGCACAACCAGTCCCCTTGGTGGATGTGTGGAATGATTTGGTGTAAGGCTAACATCCTGAATCTCTCTCTGAGAACGTATTTGTTTAAGAGTCTGAGATCTAGTATGGGCCTGAACTCCTTGTTTAGACCTTTCTTTGGGACCAAGAAGTAGCGGGAATAGATTCCCTGTCGATGTTGGTGCCAGGGAACCTTTTCGATGGCCTGTTTTTGTAGCAGTATGGAGACCTCCTCTCGCAGCAGATCTATCCGACTGATTTAGATTTTCCGAGGAGGTACAGATGGTGGCAGAGACTTGAATCTGATTGAGTACCCATTCCGCACAATATTGAGCACCCAGTCGTCCTGCGTTATTTTTATCCACTCTTCCAAATGAAAACATATACTTCCTCCCACCGGAGTGGGAAACAGAGTTGGGGGAAGCAAGAACTCACTGTTTTGGCTGTTGTTTAGCCGCAGAAGGGGTTTGCCTAGAGCCACCTCTTCCTCTACCGGGTCGTCGCTGGTGGAAATGCGATCTCGCATGGTGTTGCTGCGAGGATCAATGAGGGGCTTGAACCCTCTGCTGGTACTGACGACGATCGTAGGGTCGGTAGCGACGTCGGAAATCCTTTCTTTTCTCCAAACCAACTGCCTTCAAGGTGTCCAGCTCGGATTTCATCCTGGACATCTCATCGTCCGCATGAGAGCTAAAGAGAGATGATCCATTGAAGGGGAGGTTGAGAATCCTATGTTGGGCTTCTGATTTCAAGCCCGTGAGTCTCAGCCATGAGGATCTCCTAGCGCAGATGTCATGGGAATAACCATGGGCAGCAAGGTCTGATGCATCAGCTGTCGCACTGATGACCTGATTCGCCACGAGCCCTCCTTCGTGCAGAATCTCCTGGAAATCTTGCCGATCTTCTTCTGGCAATTTTTCTGTAAAACGTGAAAGAGAGTCCCACAGTGAACGGTCATATCGACCTAGCAAAGCAGAGGCGCTGGCCACCTTCATGTAGGAGGCGGAGCTGTTGCACATTCTCTTCCCAATGGAGTCCATGGCTTTGCTGTCTTTGTCCGGGGGAACAGCCGATGAGGAAGCCCCCATGTGACCCTTCCTGGCTGCTGATACAATTACAGAGTCTGGTGGAGGGTCAGACCTCAGAAAAAGAGGGTCCTGTTCTGGTGCTCTGTACTTCTTTAGTATCCTCGTAGGCGCCACTCCCACTGAGGCCGGCATCAAGAAGGTATGCAGAGCCGGTTCTAGCAACCCAGGCACCAAAGGAAGAAGAGGTCTAGTGGAGGACCTGTGATGCAGAGTCTCAAAAATCACAGATGTGGCGGGGCAGCTGTAGGCATTTCGATGTTGAGCTTTGAAGCCTCTCTACACAGTACCTCATTGAATGTAACAATATCATCCACAGGTGATACTCTAGTTGGTGGGGTGGATGACAGAGTTGGAGAGTAATCGGCCTTCGAAGAAGTGAATTCTGAAGACCATGAAGGAGACCTGTGTCTTCGCTCTTTAGGCGAACGATGTCTAGATTTTGACCTAGATCGACGAAGGGGAGATCTTGATCTGTGTCTCCTTGAGGTTGTAGACTTCTGAGGAGTGGAATGTCGCACTTGTCTTTCAGTAGAATGGGAAGGTGAGTATATTTGAGAATACTCTGATCCAGGGGTAACTTTCCGCATCCTCCAGTCTTTTACACTCTCTAACCATCTCGGGGAGAGGTTCGTAGGAGGCGTATGGTGTTCTGGAGCCAGAGAGCCCTCTGGCGTGACTTGAACAATTCTTAGTTTTGGAGAGGATGACGCACTCCTCGACGTCAGGCCTTTAGCAGTCAGATCGTGGATCTCCCTCGACGTCGACGGATCCCTCGACGTCGACACTGGTGAACGATCTGTTCTCAGTCTCTTTGCCGGTGGAGACCTATGGGTGGAAGCAGGTCTCGACGTCGACCTCCTCAACGGCGACCCCCTCGCCGGTGACCTCCTCGACGTCGAAGATGACCATCTTCTCGACGTCGAAGGTGACTTCCTCGCCGGTGATTTCCTCGACGTCGATCTTCTCGACAGCGATGCACGCCCGGTCGTCGGCGATGAAGCAGCCGAGCGGCCATGCGCCCTGCTTACCAACGCCAGAGTCTTCTGCGACGGGCTTGGCGTCGATGTTCTAGGTACCTTCGACGTCAGTGGTGTTATCGACGTCGGTGCCGAGGTTCTCGACGGCGACCTCACCTGCCGGTGATGTGTCTTCGACGTCGAGCGTCTGCCTTCCACCATCGTAGGCGAGCCAGACTCAGACCGCCTGCGAGAGGGTGTCGACGTCAGCCGGTGAGACGTCTTAGCCGTACCTGGAGTCCGCTTCGACGGCGATACAGCCCTCAACGCCGATCTCGGCACCGGAGATTTAGACGCTGAAGAAGAACACAAGGGTATTTTCGACACCGACTGCTCCCTCGACGGTGAATTTGACCGATGTCGTTTTTCTCCCTTTTTCTTGTGTTCTGGTCTTCTTTGAGAGGAGGGCTCTTTAGAGGGATGTCCTTCTCTGCCACTTACTGACTCCTATCCTCTCTCCTGCATGGCATGCAGTTTAATCTTCTCCCCTTCCCGAAGGGTTCTTTTCGACAACTGCTGGCAGTAGTAGCACTTGTCAGGTCTGTGTGTAGATGGCAAGCACACAATACAGACTGAGTGCGGATCTGACTTAACCATTTTCTTCCCACAGGAAGGGCACTTATCAAATAAGGCTGGCATTCTGACAGGAAAAATAGCTGTAAAGTCTGAAAAAATGATGGAACTAGTACAATAATTACTAAAGACGTCGAGTGAAGACAAAAAATCTCACTTGGAAAGATCAATTAGTGTCAAAAAACCACTAACTGATGAGCTCAATGCTCCAGGATCCTCACAGAAGAGCCGGAAAAAAGAACTGACCTAACTGTCACCTGTGGGGCATGATGGGAGCCTGGAGGTCTTAAAGGCACGGCGCCAGTTTTATCTTGAGTGTTCTATATGCAGCCTTCTAGGCTAATCTGCCTGCTATCACCTTGCCTTTTTCCCTGAAAATAAAGGCTGTGTTTCTTCAAACAAGTTGAGAGTACATTTTCTCTATATCTTGTTATTTATATGATGTTTTTTCAAGTGAAAAATACAATGCAATATTGGCATATTTGAGCCTAGTTTTGAAGTTGAGGCTGCTATGCATATACATGTGTGTATATTCTAGATATATGCATATTATTATATATATATATATCCTAGATATATATGGTTATAAATGCATATATTATTGTTTTTTATTTTTTATTGTTTTTAATAAACATTTTATTGCATACTTCAGGTTACACTGCCAGTGGCCTACAACCCGGAGGCCGGCGGCTTGTCTGTTCAAGTGAAAGTACACAGCTTTTTTTGCCAACAACCCGAAGGGCAGGCAGCGAATTTCAACCCGTATGCATCCTTTCTGTGAGAAACAGCCTGCAGCGCAGTCATTTACATCGAAACAGTAAAACCAACTTAAAACTTGCCCCCCTCCCTCCACCCTCTGCCATACTATCAAGTCCAGGGGTTACCCCCTCAAATGCCTATCAGTTAATCTGCCATGTCGTTTACACTTAGCCAGTTTTCGCATAATCAGCAGTGTACATCCCAGTTAGTCGGTGCCCATTGGCAAGCCCATGTCCCCCCTCCAATCACGTCATCTTTTGTGTCTGGTCAGGCAGATCTCTCCCGCCCCCACGCGCAGCTCAGTCCCTCTGGAGATCTGCCCCGCCCGAGCACAGCCAATCAGCAAAGGTTCCCATATGTCCGATGGTCTTGATCTACTGGGCATTAGTTCCCAAAAGACAGTCAGCTGATCATTGCAATACGTAACAGCCCTGACCCATTCAGCTATTGCAGGAGGGGTCTGTTTCTTCCAGTGTATGGCTATCTGCCTTTTCGCTAGCAGCAGCATCATGGCCGTGAGTTTGCGGTGTTCTTTCGGGATTTCCTGTACATGCCCCAGCAGCGCCATCAGCGGCGTCGCTGGTAGTGAGGTATGTATAATGTGTCCTATGTGTCTAAAAATGTCTGTCCAATATTGCGCTATAGGTCCGCAATTCCAGGCCAGGTGGGTAAACGTGGCGGTCTGAGCGCCGCATCTCCAGCACCTCGCATCCGGGTGTAGGCCCATTCGATGCAGCTGTGATGGTGTACGATATAGTCTGTGTAGGAAGTTAAAATGGATAAGCCGCAATCTATAATTCGGCGAAAGGCATTCCAGCTGAGAGCAGCAGAACTGCCACTGTTTATCGGTAATCGTTAAATCGGCATCTATTTCCCATTCCACTTTGGAGGTGACATGGGTGATTGGAGATTCCCCGTGTGATGCTGTAGATGCGTGTAATAAGTTTGCGAGATGATGGGTTCGACAAGATATTCTCTAACGCAGGTAGAGTGGGTGGTGCGTCTGGGAACTCCCTATATCTTGATCTGCATGCCGCCCTACATTGGTAATAGAGGAGCGTATCTGACGCGGTGGGTGTCCGCGGAGCACACATCTGTGTTAATGTCAGAAATTTTCCGTTTGGAAAGAGGTCGCTCCCTTTCTCTAGTTTATGTGATTGCGCCCTCCTTGCAATTGCCTTGTCTAGTAGGGGGTTCAGTAGGGGGTTACCTCCTATGGGCATAGACGGTGCATACAGCTCCTCCTGTCGAGCTCTCTTCGCGATTCCTTTCCACGCCCACCGCACCGCCTCCATCGTGTCTATTTCCTGGTGCGGACGTTTATATGGTTTATAAATGGCCGTATTAAGTGGGAGTGGTGCGATTCTGTCCATTTCTATCGCCACGTGAGGTTGGAATGGTGTGGGGTGGTGCCAGAAATGTAGGAACTGCGCTTGTGCGCTGTAGGCATACAGCTCAAAGTCTGGAGCGCCCAGCCCACCCTGTGTGAATGGTAGCGCCAGTATTTTCCATGAGATTCGGGGTTGTTTACCCGCCCAGACCAGTTCCAACATGTTTGAGCGTAGCCGTTTGAAAAAGTGAACGTTCAGCGGCTTTGGAATGTTCACAAACAGGTATAGGAATTTGGGCAATATTACCATTTTAGTAATAGCTATGCGTCCTGTCAAGGATAAAGGCAGTCCCTTCCATCGTGGTATCTTGCTCTCCAGCCAGTCCATTGCCCTGCCATAGTTGGCCGTCCATATTTCCTGTAAAGATCTACTAATGCGAATGCCTAAATATCTTGTCTCCCCTTCCGCCCATTGTATCTGAAATTCTGAGTCAAATGGGGTTGTGGCATCGGTGAGCGGTAGCATCACATATTTCTTCCAGTTGACCTGAATCCCAGTTAGCCCGCCATAACGTATCAGTTCTCTCATTACTGTGTCAAAGTTGTCCCTAGGGTTAGTCAGGTATATAGTCATGTCGTCTGCATACATCGATATCAAAAGCCCCCTGGACGTGAACCCAATGCTTCTCTGTGTGTGGTGTTGCCGAAGCCTGGCCGCAAACGGTTCTGTGGCTATAGCAAACAATAATGGCGACAGTGGGCAGCCTTGTCTTGTCCCTCTAGTGATGTTAAGGGGTTCGGATATCTGCCCATTTATCTTAACCCTCGCTGTCGGGTTCGTATACAGTATCCGGATCTGTCTGATGAATGTGGGGCTGAGACCCAGGCGTGTCAATAAGGTGAAGAGGAACTTCCATTCCAGCGAATCAAACGCTTTCGTGGCGTCTAGGAGTGCCGCCGTGGCCTGCACATGGGGGGCTAGGTAATGGAGTATGCCAAAGATCGTCCTTAAGTTATGGGCAGTGGAACGGCCTGGTATAAAGCCTGACTAGTCTGGCAAAGCTATCTGTGGCATCATAGGCTGTAGTCTGTTCGCTATTAGCTTGGCGTATATTTTGGCGTCTAAGTTTATCAAAGATAATGGACGGTACGAGTCCGGGTTAGTCGAATCTTTTTCCGGCTTCAAGCGTCGGAGGGAGTATACCAGTTTCCATTGCCTCTAGGTATACCTGTAATAATTTGGGAGCTAGAATGTCAGCATATTCCTTATAAAATGCTGCCGTTAGGCCGTCCGCCCGCCCCTGGGGCTTTATCCGCTGGCATACTATTTATGACTTGTCTAACGTCTTCTGTCGTAATGGGCAGCTCCATATATTCTCGGGCCCTATTAAGAAACCAGGCCAGCGCCATATCATCTAGATAGTCAACTATGTCTTCCTGCGTCGGGTCTATTTGAGAGGTATATAGTCGCTTATAATACAGGGACATTACCCTCAGTATGTCAGGTGGTGTCCTAGCTACGTCCCTGCTGTCCGTGTGTAATTCAGTTATGTAAGTCGACCCTCTAGGCGTGCCTAGTAATCCTGCTAGTGTTTTCCCCGGTCTCTCACTCTCTCCGTATCTTCTTGCCTGGGCATACTTATGCAAATACTTCGTTTCCCTCTCTGCTTCTTCCTGAAATTCTGTTAGTTTAGACCTTATCTGTGCTGTGGTCTCAGGGGACGGGCCAGATAATTGCGCTTGTTCCAGCTCTTTGATTTCCCGCTCTAGTCTGCTAAGTGTGTTACGTATATCCTTTAGGACGCCCGTTTTAAGGGCTATGCAGTCACCTCTCGTAACCGCCTTAAATGCTTCCCAAAGTGTGCCCGGCGAGTCCACTGTGCCCTTGTTTAGCTCGAAGTACTCTGTAATCTTATTGCGCAATTCTTCGCGAAAGACGAGGTCCAACAGGGCGCTAGATGGGAATCTCCAGGCAAATGGCCGGGCATACGCGGGAGGCATGCACAACCGTATCTGGGCAGGCGCAGGATCTGAGAAAGTGCGGGGGTGGTGTGTGGCCTCTGTCAGCCAGGTGTGGAGGTCCTTAGAGACTAACCAAAAATCTAGGCATGACCACGCATTCCGATGGTGTGTGACACAGGTGCCTGCTCTAACTAGTGGGTGTATGGCCCTCCAAGAGTCTATTAATTGCAAGTCTTCTATAATGTCATGTAGCATTGCTGCTGCCTTTGGGTGATGTGTCGGAGTAAACCCTGTCTGCCTGCGTCGACAGGACTACGTTAAAGTCTCCTCCCCACAGCACTGCAGTATGTCCTAGCGCCTGTATCTTCTGCCATATATGTTGAAAAAATTCCGGGCTGTCTATATTTGGGCCATAAATGTTAACCAGTGCTACCGGGACGTGGCACAGCTCCCCCTGTAATATGATGCATCTGCCCTCTCTGTCGGCAACCGTGTTGTGTGTTTGCCAGTGCAATCCCCTGCGCATGAGTATCGCCACTCCCCTGGAGTAGTTGGAATAGCCAGCCTCCACTACCACCTCCCACCTTTTGTTCTTAAGCATCCCCGCTGACGAGCTCGTCAGGTGTGTTTCCTGTAGGAAGCATATGTCCACCTTCTGCCTTGTGAGGTAGGAGTGGATAAGTCTCGTCTTTCTGCGGTCATTAAGGCCTCTTACGTTCCACGTGAGACATGTTAGTGGGTTCGTGTTAGCGTTGTGTGCCATATCAATACGTAAAGGTCTAGGCTGGTCTCATAGCTGCTGTGAGGAGGCGCATTGTAGGAGTTCAGCAGCTTACGTGGGTATGGCTTAACGCTATGTCCTGCAAATGGGAACATATCGTACTGCATGGCAGATCCCTATCGTGTGCATAAAATCGTATAGTATGTGGCAGTTCTATAGTACGAGAAAGTGCAACTGTTCCCACACCAACCCCCCAAACAGGTTGTGGAACTCCCCCACCTTTAACCCAGAACAAAAAACAGTTTAAAATAAATAGCCAGCAAAAGGAAATCATCCCACGGGGCACGTGAGTTCGCCAGCAAAACTCCCCTGCACTTATGGCAGGGTGGTCGAGCGTTGAGTATCACGCTCAAATACCCAGGAACCTCCCAGCAATAACAAACTGCATATTTTCAGGGTCTTCATCAGACCCCATAGAGCATTATACACCCTTTACGTGAGAGCAGGGCTCTTATCCTATCAGTTATCTGCCGCACCCAGGGCCGCAACCTCGCAAGTGATCTGCATAGTTCAGCGGCATATGTTCTAGTCCATGTTATGTCAATCGTTGTCGCTGAGTCTGTTCTCCGCCTGTCCATCAGCTGAGGCCTGCTGCTGTTTGTGGTCCTTCGCCATTTGTTTCGCATATGCCAGTGCTGATTTAGCGTCCGTGAAAAAAGTTGGCTTTCCATGTCCTTGAACACGCAGTTTGGCCGGGTATATCAGCGCATATTTGGTCCCGAGTTGTTGAAATATTTTCTTTGCAGGAATAAACTCTCTACGAGCGGCCTGTACTTTCAGTGTGAAGTCATGGTACAGCGCAATATTGTTCCCTTGATATTGAATGGCGCCCTTTTCTCTAGCTAAGTGGAGTATCGCATCTCGGTCTCTGTAGTTGAGTACTCTCGCCAGTATCGGCCGCGCCGGCGCTCCCGGCCGCGGTCTGGGGCCTAGAGATCTGTGCGCCCTCTCGATAAGGAACATTTGGGACAGGTCAGTACCGAATAAATCTCTCATCATAGTTTCTACATATTGTTCCATATTTTGAATGTTCGTCGTTTCAGCAATTCCCGTTATCCGTATGTTATTCCTTCTCGATCTCGCTTCCAAATCTTCGTTCTTTTGTTGGATTACAGCCAGCACTTTGTCCATTCCTCTCAGTTTCTTTTCCATTTCGGTCTGTCCCTCCTCTGTCTCCGTCACTCTCGTTTCCAGTACGCTTACACGTCCCTCTTGCTTGTCCATCCGTTGAGTGATTCTATCCATGCGTTCTGCAAGCGTATCCATTTTGGAATCTATGCCTTGGAGGCTGGTTCTCAATTCCTGGAACATCGATCGGATATCATCCTCGGGCGGCTGATTAGTGGCCGCGTCGTCCGCAGGGTCACGACTGCCCGTGTCGTTATCAGCCGGTTTGCTGGACTTTCTGTCAAAAGTTATCCGGGGCTGTCTCGTATCCGGCTTCCCCATTCTCGTGGAGTTGCGGCTGCTGTCGTGCAGCCGGCACACCCGCTTAGTATGTTCTATGCCAGCAGTCCGAGGAGCGCACGGCAAGCCCGACCCCGGCAGGCCTCGATGTTTTCGCACGCTGGCGTATCTTGCCAGAGCGGACTGACCCCTCAGTTTCCCTCACGGTACCTGCAAGTGGTGTCTTCCCGCGTAGTGTTCCCGTCTCGCAGATCTTTACCGATATCTCGCAGGGTCAGCTCCGGCTACAGCGTTGTATATCTCCGCCCGTCAGGACAGCCTGGCCCCTGGGATGTGGTTATGCGACCATCTCCGTGGCTCAGCCTGGCGCGCCTCTCCCAGCAGGGTCAGTGTGAGTGTGTCCTGACCATCTCCGCGTGGTCCCAAGCCCACGAATTCAGTCACAGCCTCGAGCAGTTCCACCCAGCTCCGCAGTCATATGAGCAGATATCAGCCTCGGAGCGTGCAGACGTGACGGCCCAGTCAGTAGGGCAGTGCTCAGCGTTTTAGGGAGATCCGTTTCAGTCGCCACAAAGTTCCTTGCCTCGGCTTGTGTGTACGCCTGTGGCTTTTGCAACGTTATATTTGGCGGTTTCTGTAGCTCCGAAGGCGTATCTCGACTTGGCTACCCACGAGGCTCCCACGCTGCAAAGCGGCCACAACTCCCACCACGCACCTCATGCGCCTCAGCTAAACATTTCTGTTCACAGTCGTCTATGCTGTTATTGACCTCGCTTCCATATATCCCGGGAGGGCACACAGCCGGCCTCTTTCCCATCAGCTACGTTGCCTACAGTCCGGGGCACTGATTCATGGTGGTGCGCCAGCCATTTCGCCCAGCGTCGTCGTCACTATATAAAATGGCAGCCCCGCCGAGAGCGCGCGCCCCGCCCGCACCCCGCGGGGTCAGGGCAGGCGCGCCCCCCCACCGCAGCACAGGCCTCCCGGGCGTAGGGCTGCAGCTGTCCCAAGCTCACCACCGGCGTCGGGTCCTCACAGTAGCGGCCCCAGGTCTCGCTCACCGTCCGGATCCCTCGACGTGACCGCCGGCGGGGTCCGGGCCCAGCCGCCGCCAATCCCAGCCGAGCGCGGCGTGATCCCCAACCGCCTCCGGGATTCCCGCAACAGCAGCGGAGCGCCGCGCCGCCCCGTCCGCGGACGTCTCAGCCACCCGGACGGGCAGCCAGTCGGCTCAGGCGGTTCCGCCTGCTATTCCCGGGTCATGCCAGTCTTCACTGCGGGAATATCGGCCACGCGAGGCCCCGGCTGCAGCCGCCACGCAGGCCTCTCGTCGGTTCAGGGCTTCCACCCACGATATCTCCGATCTCCGCGGGGGTACAGTCATCGGACAATTTCCCATGCAGTCCGAGTTAGACCCTGTCCCTTCCGCCGTGTATGGTTCCCGGCATTCGGCGTGTTTTTTCGGATGTTAGCCGGATTTATTGGCACGGACGGCGGAGCCGCGTTAATGTGCGGCCATTTCGCTGCACAGCGAAGCCACGCCCCCCAAATGCATATATTATTGTTAATGCTCCGGGGTCCCCGCACGTGGGCGGGACTATTCAGTGCTTATGACTTTGATGAGTATCCCCTGGAAGAGAAACAGGTAATAGCCAATCAGGCTGCCCAATGGGCCCGTAATTCCATTTATAGTGTAGAAGACGTCTGGGCGACTATGAGAGATTTTGAGCCCTTTATACAACAGCATGCCCTTAAACATATGTGTGCAACTTTAATTGGTCTTTGGCAGCAGTGTTTTGAAGCAGAAGCACCTCAAATTTTATATGATATTAGAGATCGGGTGTATATTAGTGAATTGGGGCCAGGACAGTTTTTTTCTAATGTTGCAACAATAATAGCTTATAGGGGAAGATTACATGAGAAAAGTCCCAGGTCAGTGTCTCAGTTTCCGATGAGAGAGGTTCATCCCATATATCACCCCGAGATACCAGAATTAACAGATGGCCGTGGCAATGATACTCGAGCGGCAGGGGGGGGCCAGGTTTCAGGAGCAATGGGTTTATACTCCGTGGAAAAGAAGTGAAGTATTGTCTCTTAAGACTCATTTACCTGACCCTAGGAAAAATCCTACTGCATATTATAAAGAATTGACCGAAGCTGATGCTTCCACTGTAATGACTCTCGCTGATATTGAAATGTTCTTTGGTTTACTGGTTCTGGTTGATATTTGGAGGCAGGTGCACACACAAGATCATGTTGTGGAATTGGGAGGTACATGAGATCAAATTAAAGCATGGGACCGGCAGAGAAAACCAGTTGACAAGCCTCAAGCGGAAATTTTGGCATTGCAAGGCCACATTATTACCTATATGCATTCCCTTATTCTGCCGAGAAAGGTAGATTGGGATAAATTATCGGCTTGTCGACAAAAGAAAAATGAGTGTGTGTCTGATTTTTTTACTCGGGTTGAAGGTACGTTTTTGGATTACAATGGGCAGGATTTGTCTATTGAGGGAGGTGTTTGGTTGTTTGTTAATAGATTTGTTTCTAATTTGCTTCCTGAAATTGCAACTCGATTGCAGGCCTCTGAAAGTACTTGGTCCACCTCTTCCCCTTCTGTTATTTTGAATATGGACCAGTATTATGAACATAGGGATAATGAGGGAAAAGAGAGGACAGAGAAAAGGCACAAGGATTTACAGACGAAGGTGTTGTTACAGCAGGCTTTTAGAGGGAACGGCAGAGGACGTGGTGTTACTGCCCGACAGCTTCCATGCACTAGTAGGCAGCCGAATACTCCGCCCTTGGGGCCTCATCAGTGTGCGTACTGTAAGGAGGAGGGACATTGGCGTAGCGAGTGTCCGGTGCTCTTGCAGAAGGTAGCGGTCCCTAGAGGACGGGGTTCTCGTGGACGAGGTCGTGGAGCTGGTGGGGCTGATAGGGCTCAGAACGCTGCAGCCTCACAGGGTTGTTCTGATAAGAATTATTTTGATAATCCTCTGGATGGACAGTACTACCATGATGACTATGATATGGATGAAGCGACAGGAATGTCTTACAGCTAGGACATAGTATACAAAAAACAGAGCCCTGTGCTTGCGCTCTTTTACTGTCGCACTGCTAAAAGCGGGAACAACTCCCTCCAATATGTAATATTCATCCAGGTATTCCACAGTACTCTTTGTAATCAACATATTCATTATCATCCTTGTTGCTGACTTTTACATCATATTCTTCACCACAACGGAGACAGCAGGGCTCAATCTGTAATCTTTATTTGACGTTTCTGATACATGCTGTATGCCATTCTAGGCTTCGTACAACAGTACGTACACATTGATCTCCATATGATATGAGCACACCGTATAATGTCCCAATGCATTTCGAGCCCTGGGGGCTCTTCATCAGGGGATTCTGAAACATGTAAAATGAACAGTTTTGACTCATCCAAACCATGGTAACACGTGTGAAATACCAGAAACATATATAAAGTTGTGCTGTACATGAAAACCCAATCTACTTAAAACACCGTCCCTTCACCCACATTAATGAAAAACATGATAATAAATACACCACCCTACTCCCCTCCTACCCAAACATACCCTTGCAAAGTGCGCAAACATACCTCAAACCCATACACAACCCTAGCTGCAGAAACTCAACTCTCCTAACAAAATTCCACCCCTCCTTACCACTCCTCCGTTACTGCCTCCTTTCTTCATGTCACACCCACTCCCTCGCCTTGTCCCTCACTGTTAATCTCCATACTCACACTTACTAATTGTGAACTATCACCTAAAACACCATGCTCCCCTTAGCACACATACATACTCCCACTTTTCACTTTAAGGGAAGGAGTGCATTCTCATCATGCCTTTTTTACAGCTAGGACAGCCAGGGACAGAGTGGGGGTCCAGTTCCGATACCTGTAGACCAGCGTGGTCCTTATGTAACAGCGGAACTGCAAGGTTCGACTAAAGAATTTTTAGTGGACACAGGTGCGACAAAAAGTTCTGTTTCTCGAAATATGGTCCCTGGGGCGGCTCTGTCTGGCCATAATAATGTTTCCGTAGGTTTTTCTGGTATACCGGTTGTAAGCCCCATTTCAAGACCCCTTGCGTTGACCATAGGTCCTTTTACTGTGGATTCGCCATTCCTGCTGACATCTAATTGTGGTGAAAATTTGATGGGTTTGGATTTGTTGAAGAAATTGCATGCTACGATTTATTGTTCTCCAGCAGGTGTCTATATGACAATGGGTCCAGATGTAGTACGCGCTAAACAGTGTTTGTCCAAGGATGCGCCTCTTCCTGTTGAATTTAAAGATATGCCACCCACTTTGTGGGCAACAGGTGATACAGACGTGGGACTGTTGCAGATACCACCAGTTTCGATAAAGGTTAAAGACGGTGCTATTTTGCCTCGTATCCCTCAGTATAAAATACTGCAGGCAGGAGAGCGAGCCTTATTGCAAATTATACAAGATTTGATTAAGAAAGGAGTAGTTGAGGAGACAACAGCTAATATTTGTAATAGCCCTATTCTTCCAATTCTTAAACAGACTCCCTCAGGTTCTCTTGATGAGCATGAAGATGTTTATCGTTTTGTGATTGATTTGCGCAAAGTTATTATTAAAATTGTGGTACCCCAGTTTCCAGTGGTTCCTGACATTACCACTCTTTTGACAATGGTTCCTTCTTCTGCTAAATTCTTTTCTGTCATTGATTTGAAAAATGCGTTCTTTAGTATTCCTATTCATCCAGATAGCAGGTATCTGTTTGGGTTCACCCTAGCTGGTAGGAGCTTTAGGTTCTGGCGAGCTCCTCATGGCTATACAGAGAGTCCGAGCATTTATAGTCAGGCCCTGAAAGGTCAATTGGATTCCTTTTCGCTTCCCACAGGTAATGTATTGGTACAGTATGTTGATGACCTCCTTATCGCTTCTGATACTGAGCAGGGTTGTAGAGATATCCCTTTCTAAATTTCAGTATTGTCGACAGGAGGTCACCTCCTTATGTCACTTGCTGTAGAAGCAGGGTAGGAGATTGACCCCTGAGCGCATCAGTACCATTGTTAAAATGCCCACTCCACAGACTCAGAAAGATGTGCGCACTTTCATAGGTATCACTTCCTACTGTCGGCAGTGGATACCTAACTACTCCTTACTAATTAAACTCTTGCTTGCATTAACCACTAAAGACGTGCATGAGCCCCTGCCTTGGACACCTGAATGTCAGCAGTCTTTTGAGCAATTGAAAACTGAGCTTTGTTCGGCTCCAGTACTCGGCACTCCTGATTATAACAAGTCGTTTGTGTTGTACGTTCATGAGATGGCTGGTTGCGCGCTTTCTGTTTGAAGATAAGCAACGGCCGTGTGCTTATTTCTCTGCTGTTCTTAACCCTGTCGCACGAGCCCTCCCGAGCTGCCTAAGATCGGTCGCGGCTGTGGCCATCTCAATAAGACAATCGGCTGGACTCGTACTTGATACTGACCTCACAGTTATGGTACCCCATGCTGTGGATACACTCTTGAATAAGACAAAGACACAGCACCTCACCAGTGTACGTCTGACTGGCTATGAATTAACATTGTTTGCTAAACATATCACAATTAAAAGATGTGCTACTCTGAATCCAGCCACGTTACTGCTTCTCCCTTCTGAGAGTGATGAGATTGATAAACATGACTGTATATTCCGGACGGAAGAAGAGACGAAAGGACGGGTAGACTTGACTGATGTTCCCTTATCAGGCCCACAAGGAGAACTATATGTCGATGGCTCTTGCTTTAAATTACCAGATGGTACTACAACTGCTGCGTATGCTATCAACACACTGCGTACAGTAGTTGAGACATCACAAGTTCCCTATCAATCGGCCCAAGTTGCTGAGCTTGTTGCCTTAATATGAGCTTGCAAATTGAGTGAGGGACTGGTTGTCAATATTTATACTGACAGCCAGTACGCCTTTGGAGTCGCACAGAACTTTGGGCGACTCTGGGCAGAGAGAGGGTTTCTTACTTCGCATGGCACAAAGATACAACATGGGCACCTCATATTGAGGCTTTTGTCTGCTTTGACGTTCCCTAAGAGATTGGCTATAGTAAAGTGTAGTGCCCATCAGAAAGTCACTGACGATGTAGGTAGGGGAAATGCTTTTGCCGATCAGACAGCTAAGGAAACAGCCCAAACTAAAATGAAAAGAATGTCTGTAGCAGGTCCCGCTAGGTGGGTGCCTGAAGTTACCATGTTTGAGGATACACTTGAGAATGTGAACGAAATACAAAGTGAGGCCACATTAGAGGAATTAGCAATTTGGCAAGAAAGTACAGCACAACTGAACGATGAGGGGTGTTGGACTGATAAGTCAGGGAAGCAGAGATGGATGTTGCCAGATGCATATGTTCTTCCTGTAGTCACGATGGCCCATGGTCCAGCTCATATCAGTGCGAAGGGTATTTGCAAGTTGTTAGACCCTGTATGGCAGAATGATAACATTTCAAAGACAGCTGCACATTTAGTGAAGTATTGCATGGTGTTCACGATACAAAATCCTGGAAAGGCTACCCCTACACTACCCGGTAATTTTGCACCACCCACTTTCCCTTTTGAGGTCCTCCAGATGGACTACATTGAGTTAGATAGATGCAATAATTTGAAGTGCGTTTTGGTGGTTGTTTGTGCCTTTGTAAATGGGTTGAGGCTTATCCCACTAAAGACAATACAGCCGTAACGACTGCAAAGGTACTCCTGAAGGAGTTCTTTCCTCGTTTCGGCTTGCCCCGTTTGATCTGGAGTGATAACGGAAGTAATTTCAATGCCAAAGTAATCCAATTAATTTGTGATGGCTTGAGTATCAAGCAAAAGTTTCATGCTGCCAATCATCCACAGTCAGCAGGTTTGGTTGAGAAGTACAATGGTACTCTCAAACTGAAGCTGGCAAAAATTCAGGAGACTACAAGGTTACAGTGGCCAGATGCTTTACCGGTAGCTCTTTTGTCAACAAGAACAACGGCACATTCTAGGACAGGATTGTCACCGTACGAGGTTGTGTTTGGACGCCCGGCAAATGTCTGGGGCGTACCGCCCCCTTGGCGGTTTTCAGATATTGAGTATCCATTGTTGATAGATTACCTTTGCCAGTTAACTGACAATTTGCGTTCTATTCACCAACAGGTCCGAGAGTCCCTAACCGCTACACCAGAGGGGCACGGACATGATATCCAGCCTGGGGATTATGTTTTGATACACAATTTTCAGGGAAAGAAGAGATTGGAGCCGCAATGGAAGGGACCGGAACAGGTCCTCTTATCAACACGTACTGCAGTCAAGGTTGACGGCCGTAAGAACTGGATCCATGCGACTCATTGTCGCAGGGTCCCGCTGCCTCTGCCCTATGATCAATGGGCGAAGGATGGAGTAGGGGACTCAGAGTGTGAGACAGTGCCCCGGTTTGTCCCCTTCAGTGATGCAAGGCTGACCTGGACCAAAACGGATGAGGAAAATGATGAAGTGCTGAATGCAGCAGTTCCTCCGGAAATACGGGCAATCCAGGAGCCTCTTTTTGTTGATCCATCTGTGCCTGGAGTCACTAGGTACAATTTGCGACCTTGGCAGAGAAACAGTGCACCAAAGGAGAAGTCAGATTAGGTAGGGGTGGGCTGTGTAAGTTAGGATGTACTTTGCTATAGTACCAACGGAGCTAGTTTAGGGTGAAGTGAGACTTGTGCATTGTTTTAACATTGGACAGGATATATCGATGGTATCCCTTTGTGGGTACATTATCCTGATTGACATGGGAACCCGAGCTTAGGACAGAGCAAGCTCCACCGCCGGTGCTCAAGAGCGCCAACGTTTTGATGGACAATAGGAGCCTGTACCAGTGAGGCTCTGACGGACACTGGGAACTTGTATATTCCTCTTGATGGCTTTCCGCCTCTTTGTTTATCATTTGCTATGCATCCCTTTGGCAGAATGGTTGCTGATGAAGAGCAGCCAGTGATTTCCCCTGTTCATATACGTGTATTTTGGTCAAATAAGAGAAAAATGCTATATATTATTTTTGTGATTTTACTGCTATTGATTCTAGGTGGGGTGTCCTGGGTCCTTGAACGAGATCAGACTGCCCCGTTTAATGTTGAGAACAAGGTTCTTTCTCAAATCCGCACAAAAAGTACAGCCCTGAGTAATGTATTTCAAGCATAAAAGATTTTTTGGGGCAGGCACAGCTTGTTATCCTACTGAATCCGTAACAAGTTTATGGACTGCATACCCATTGTCACTTGTTAATTACACGTATACTCGCCCAGCCCATTTCATAGAGGTAAGGGGTGAGTTTGGTATGGGATATCCTGGCCCTTGTCTGTTTTACAGAAAGCCACGAGGGAAGGGGTACCCGGGGTCTGATAATACCACGTATTGTGATAACCTGTATATGAAAGAGCAGAACATCACCCTAGTGGGCTGGCATTACCAAGATTTAACGGTTACTCGAAAAGCTGGATATTACCCTGCATGTTGCCCGATAATTAATAGTACTGACGCATTTTTGTATGTTAACTGTTCTGGAGTAATGTTAAGAATACAATGTCTTTAGCGAAAAAGAAGGATCCGAATATCTCCAGAATGAATACTAGATATGCCCCTGTAGATTATCAAGGCCCACTATATGCACATCCAGGATTTTATTTTTTGTCTAATGGTACATACTCAAATGTTCATACTGGTACAGATGATGTTGTTTTAGGAATGGTGCTCCACCTAGGTGCACCCTGTAAGTACAGTAAGCCTACTATAAGATGGGTGAAAAGAACATTGACAGCAGAGTTTTGCGATGGAGTGACAGATTTGGAAGTTAATAATTATAGCAATGGTATCACCTTTGGGTATATTCTTTCTTCCATCATTACCTTTGGTGGTACTGCAAGGGCCAGAGGTGAAAGAGCCAGAGAATATTTTGGATGTAAGCTGCAGATATTGTCTAAGTCTACAGTAGCAGCTTTGTGTGATATCACCACCCAATTGGAAAGTGTGCGGATATATTCAGAGCAGACTAGATATGCTGTTGATTTCATTCTAGCTAAGAGTGGTGGTGTGTGCGCTGTAGTAGGAGACCAGTGTGTAGTCGGGATCACTAATATGGAAAAGAATATTACCCAACACACTTTAGACATCCTAGAAAATGTTAAAGGAATGGAGAGTGGGAACTGGAGTTGGTCACTCTTTGGTGGGTGGGGCTGGATTCTTGAAAAGGTGATTTATTTCATTGTGATTTTGATTTCCTGTTGTGTTCTAGTCCAGTGTCTCCCCTTATATTGCTCTTACTGCACCACTCTTCTTGCTCCTAAGAGAATGTCAATTCATGATACTAATACAACAATTATGATTCATAAGGAAATCAACGACCTCATGCAGATAGATGAGGGTATTTTTGAGACTTCTTCCCTCCTTACTACTTCTCTTCCCAAAGCTGATAATATGACGTGCTCCTAAGACAGTTTATTCTTGGCTTATTGATTACATGTCTTTTTATTATAACACAAAATTACTTAGCTCATGCTAAAAGGAGGGTCTGTTGGACTAAAAATCATACTTTCGCATTGTTTTATGTAAGTTAGCATTCGCTGCGCCATTTTGTGTACAGGCGCCATTTTGTATCACGATCGAAACCAATCCTTTGCCACTTTCGAGAAACGGCCTTCTCTAAGTTATGTTTCTTCAGAGCTGAGTTTTGCTACACTAACAAATGTACTGTTCTTACTAGCGCATACCTACCCCTTTAGATAGAAGCCTTCTCCCACTTGTCTAGTGGCGGGCACGGGCAGAATGACCTTGACTGGCAGATAGTGTGTGCCCGGCACTAGAATCGAAACTTACTCCTTTGTAATTTATTGTCCAGCTGCATCTCTCTGGAAAATTCCATGGTGGGCATGCTTACATTGGTTTCGAAATGTACATAATGTATCGTTATGCTTACTTATGTCAGTTCCTCTGCAGCACTCCTAGCGACTGGGCAGACAGGGCTCCGCTCTGAGTGTACTTTAAATAAACAATTATTGGTTTGTATTCTCTACTGTATGACCGACTCTTCATTTGGTATGGAAGGCTGAGAGGTGTTTGTGAGTGACCCTGGTGACCCTAATCGGGCCACTTCCTTCAACCATTTAATTGCATTATCATGCCAGCAATGTGTGGACATGGATGTTGTTCTCGTTCAATTACCTTGTTTGCCTGACGCATGTCAATGCATAAGCGTACAGCTCCTTCACTGTCCTTTTTAGGCACTACTACTATGGGAGAAACCCATGGCGCTGGACCAGATGAACACTCAATAATGTTATGCTTAAGTAACGCTTCAAAATCTTTTCCAACAGCTTCTTGCAAATGAAAAGCAATTGTCAATGTTTCTGAGCAACAGGATGGATGTCCTCATTAATATGTAACTTTACTTTCATAGTCTTAAGCTTTCCTTAACCATGAAATAACGAAGGGAACTGACTTACTATTTCGTGGTGTACATTCAAGTTGTAATTCATGAAATCAGTCCCATAACAGCAGCTGTGCTGAAACTGAGAAGACATGCACTTCACGCTGTGCCTTGAAGCACATGGATGGGTGCTTGTACCTTTGTTTTCTTGTGTTTCATTGTCGCTAAAAATGAACCTTGACTTTTTAAGGGCGTCGATGCAGCCCATGTAGACACTTAAGTTTTTGATGGCATAAGTTGCAGCAATGGAGATAGTTCATTGTATTTCTCTTCGGGCATAATGTTTATCGATGCACCACTATTGGTAATGAAAGGTATCGAACAACCATTTACTTTCAGTGTAATCTTCGAAGAATGTTTGACTGACTTTAGTACTTTGCCATTTCGATCTTTCTTTGGCTGACATTTTTCTTCACAAGTGGCCAAACCTACATGCACATGCTTTTCTGAAGTAAACATCGACATGGCACAATCATTTTCATCACTTTCACTTAATACTGTTACAGAACAACTGTTTGACGATGATTTAGATGTTGATCGACTTAGTTCAGTGTTAATTTGTCTTAACTGATGTCGCTGCTTGGCTTTGTGGGTGTGCGTCGAACTTTGATTCTGGAGCCTTCTGGTGGCCATTTTGTCTTTGTGCCGAATTGCACCTACTTTTTTCTTCGCTTTGCAAAACGGTCACAAAATGGTTCTCCTTCCCACAGCCTTTGCATATCTGCCCAAGTGCAGGACATTTGCCTTCGTGTGGAAACGAAAATCCACATCTAAAACACAACTTCTTTTTATGGGTAGACCACTTTGTCAGTCAGTCAGTCATTTGTTTTGGCTTACTTTTCACACTCATGACGGATTCATTCTGGGCACCTCCGGCATCCAAGTCAGCAGCTTATCTATCAGCACGCTCTTCAGTTCTGGCAGCCATTAACACTCGCTCCAGACTGAGAGTTTCTCTCAGCATTCGTCTTCTGAATGAATCTGACAAGCATGCATCAATTACTCTCCGACGCATAGCTTCTTCATTATTAAATTCATTGAACTTACAATGTCTGATGAGTGTGTTGAGTCTCTCCACAGATTCATCAATGGTTTCACCAACTTTTTGGCGTTCTTGGTTGAAGATGTAGCGTTCGTAATCAACATTTGGCATCAGATTAAACTTGAGATTCAACACTTCATTAATCTGACGATATGTGACTTCTTCGTCAATTCGCGGCATTTTCTTTATGATTTCTTTTACACCAGCAAGATTATTGAGATACTTGATAATCTTTTTATTATCAGTCTCTTCAAGTGCATCAATGAAATCATCAAATGTCTCTATCCAAGCAGTCCATCTATCGGCAATATTTAGCTTTTTGGCAGTATTGAACGGTGGTGGTGGTTTCAGGAAAGCAGCTGCATTGTAGCCATTTATGGAAGTGGTTGATACTGAGGGTGAAGCTTTCTTCGGCTCCTGTGGCTATTCATCTTGAACCTGTTTATGTGAGTCATCTCTAAGGTCTTGGGACGTGCTGGCCTCTGGATCATCCTTGATGATCTTTAGAAAGACGGCCTCGGTCTTTGCCTCCATTTAAAAAGCAGCGTTTCACTATTCCAAAGATATCGGAGATTGTGGTGTTTATCGCACACTTGTCAAACACAACTCCTGTGCTTGGTCTGGGATGTGGTGCCTAGTGCTGAGGTCATACCATCTCACTTTACTCAGGTTCTGGTGAGTAAGTAACTGTTTTATCCTTTGGCGGCTCTTGGCGTGCTCTTTGTCTTCACCACTTTCTAATTGTAACATTATCTTGCAATTCATGATTATCAATAGCTGCTCTTTGAAAACCTGGTTATATCTGCCTTCAGCATTAACAATCCGGATTACGTACCACTGTATATTGCGTAGCAGTGCGGTACCTTTATGTACGGTCTGACCAGCAGGTTGTCGGTCAACGATATGTAGATTTCTTGCAATGCTTTTGTTGTTTTTAACTTCTCTACAGCGGCTGGAGTTGCACTTTAACTCCACATGCGTTAAGCGTCGGTTCCGCTCTTTGACTGCAACACACGTGGCACACATGAGCAGTTTGCTGGACTATGGCAAACTATCTGGGAAAGCACTGTCGATCTTTGGGTTACTTATCCCCCAACTCGTCACCAGTTGTAGCATCCTCCCCAGTCTGGGTACCCACCAATGACTACGCCACTTACAGAGCTTAGTATTACACGTCTTTTATTCATCTGCGTGTAGCTGCGAACTCAACATTCAAAACCAGACTTCATTGTATTCCGCTCTAACACTTACTTCACAGTTCTAAGGAGTCCATCAGGAACCAAAAGGGTTCCATCATTTTTAACTCGCAAGACACTACAGTTGGGAGAGCATTGGTCAAGGTGCGAGACAGATTTAGAGTTGGCCAATATGGAAAATAAGTCCTCCAGGGAGATTGGTTCAAACTTGAGCTGTAGCAGGCCATATAAAGAAGTAGCATTCCAGGATAGTTAGCAGCGCCCTCTGTGTGAGAAACTGGTCATAAATCCTTTTGATTTTATGAAAACATAAGTCAGAGATCCTCGCATAGGCTAGCCGAGGGAGTCAGATGGCGCTGGAGGACAAAAAGGAGTTAGCCACCTCAAAAAGGTGAAGGCACTCATAATTAAGGGGCAACTCAGGTGTGCCGCCTCCCAGTGGAGTAAAGAGCGCTCCTGAGGGGGTGCCATTCCTTAAATGTGGGAGGGGGGCGCTAATTGTATGCCACGTTCTGTGGGTACCTACTCTGTTTAAGAATACCACAAGGCGCACTGTCATCTGAAAGATTTTGAGGGCAAGGCATATTTTGGGGGCCGCTGTTCAGAACTTAGATTTTTTTTTGTTGCTAATTCGAGGCCACATCATACCATACAATGCTTCACCATATGCTAACCTTTCAGTGAAAGGGTTACATAAAAAACGATGAAATATGTCTTGCTTGGGCACAAAAATTGTTAAGAGAGGCGAGCAAATTATTAGCTTGGCTAGACAAAAGGGACAATGCCAACAGATGGGTGGCTGAGATTGTAGGTCAGGACGGGACGAGAATACACGATAGAGCCAGGATTGCGGAGGCGTTCGCTGATCACTTCAAACGGGTCTATGCCTCCACTCGGGCTTCCACCCACGTGGCAGCAAAAGAACTCCTAGACACCCTAGGACTCCCTGTTCTTGACTCTCAAGATGTGGAGGAATTGGATTCCGTCTTGACCACTGAGGAGGTGTCCAAGGCGATCGGCACCCTACAATCCGGAAAAGCCATGGGCCCCAGTGGCCTCCCTATTGAACTCTATAAAACAAACGCCACCACTATTGCCCCATACCTCATACGAATGTACGAGGAAAGTGTGCACAAGGGGATTCTGCCTGCAACACAGAGACTGGCCAACATAGTCGTTATTCACAAAAAGGGTAAACCCCCCCGAGCGTTGACTCGTACAGGCCAATCTCCCTCCTGGACCCAGAAGTTAAAATTCTAGCTAAAATCCTGGCACGCCGCCTCTCACCGCATCTTCACAAATTGATCCACCCGGACCAGTCCGGTTTTATGTCGGCCAGAAACACCGCTCTGAACCGTCGACGCCTCCACGGGGTAGTGGGCAGGGCGGCCACAATTCGGGAGGATGCAGTGATTATGTCCTTGGACGCCAAGATGGCGTTCGACATGATCGAATGGCCTTTTTTACTTGCCGCCCTTGAAAGATATGGGTTCGGGAAGAGATTTGTATCCTGGGTGCGCCTTCTTTATTCGGAACCGTTGGCCCGCATTACAGTTAATGGGGGTCGTTCGGAAACATTCATATTGCAGAAGGGAACGAGGCAGGGATGTCCCCTTTCCCCCTTGCTCTTTGCGTTGGCCCTAGAGCCCCTGGCAAACTGGATCAGGGGGGACCCCCTTATTAGGGGCCTTAATTGGTCAGTGGATTGGGTGGATAAAATCTCCCTTTAAGCTGATGATATTCTGCTCTATTTGGCCAGACCCTACTTTTCCATTCACCGA
Source organism: Calotriton arnoldi (assembly GCA_963921515.1). NCBI lineage: Eukaryota > Metazoa > Chordata > Amphibia > Caudata > Salamandridae > Calotriton > Calotriton arnoldi. The sequence continues at coordinate 4,905,514 of CAWUFW010000013.1, read as the reverse complement.
GTCCTACATATATTTGCTCTTTTTCGGAAATACTCTGGTTACACCATTAACTGGGATAAGTCTCTTGTCTACGTTCTGAGCAGGGCCCGCCCAACCCTACCCAGGGAATGCGGGGCTAAAATAGTTCCGGAGGGATTTTTATATTTGGGGATCTATGCCACGACCAACCCCGAAATTTTTTATGATCATAATTTGGCTCCTCCGCTACGCCGATTTCAGGCTGACGTTCGACACAGGAAAACCCTGCCCCTTACCTTATTGGGCAGAGCGGCTCTTTATAAAATGATGGCACTCCCCCGCTTTATCTATGCCCTGCAGAACACACCTTATTTGGTCCCGGCGCAATATTTCGTTGCTATTGAAGCAGAGGTACGCTCCTTGCTTTGGAATAATGGTGCCCCTAGAATAGCATTGACTAAACTCACGAAAAGCTGGTACGACGGGGGTATTGCCCTACCCGCAATCAAAAGCTATTATTGGGCCTCCCAGCTGGCCATCGTTAATCACTGGGTGCATCGACCTGGGGCAGACCCCGCCTATAAAATGGATAGGCATAACATGCTCCCCGGCAATTATCCCAGGGCACTCTATGGTGGGAGAAACCAGGCACCAAAATACACCCCGACTTCTACCACAGTTGCTATATGGCACGCCGCGACAACCGCATTGGGGTGGGAGGGTAGAATTACACAAGTCACTCCTTTGCTTGACACATACCAACTGGGATTGCTGTCGAAGCATCCGGTTTCGACAAGTGGGACACGATTGGTCTCTCTAGGGTTGGTGATCTGTGGGCGGGGGGTGGGGTGGTCCCCTTCAGCGATCTCCAGAGAGATTACCAATTATAGAGTGGGGAAACTTTTAGATACCTCCAAGCCCGGAATGTGCTACAAAAGGCGATACCCAAGGGCACGGAACTACCTGCTTCCTCGCCCCTGGAGGATAGACTTCTAGACGACTATCTCCAAGAAAAAGCTATTTCCTTGACATATCGCAAAATACTTAACAATACACCGGACACACTAGGGAAAGTTCGCGCACGATGGGTGGAGGACGTTGGGGACATTGATGATGAAGAATGGCAGGATGGGTTGGCTTCCCCCCCGGGAGGTGGCGATACGTTCCCGATTTAAACTCATTCAACTCAAACTCCTACACAGGGCTACTACACCAGTTCTGCGCTTGTAAAAATGGGTGCCCTGACCTCCGCTACCTGCCCCAGGGGATGTGGTCAAATTGGTACGTACCTGCATCAATGGTGGGAATGCCCGATTCTTCAGACATATTGGGGAAGGGTTACGTCAGCACTGTCCTCGACCTGTCACAAAACCATCGAAGTTTCGCCCCGCCTGTGCCTCCTTAATATCTGGGAGGCAACTGATCTGTCTAGAGCCGAGAGGGTTTGGGTCACCCTCGGCTGTATGGTTGAGAAACGCAACATAGCAAGAACCTGGAAGGGCTTACTTAAACCCAAGTTTTGTGACTGGAAGTCCGATATGGACTGGTGTAGGCAGGCAGAAAGAGTGGTATACGAAAGTAGAGGATGCCCACAAAAATGGACGAGAATTTGGGAGGCATGGAACGTGTCTAGAGGGATGATTTGCACGCCCTTTGATGATACCTCCCCACAATTGGCAGACCATGTGAGGGAATAATGTCTATATTATTTAGAACTGTAAGTGACACTAGCTTGAAGTATTGATCTACTGTAACATCATGTCAAATACTGTACCAATGCACCTAAATTGTTTGAAAACTTGGAATTGCACTGCACTTTGTCCCCCTTTTGTTTTTCTCGTCCCTGTTTTTGTTTACTCAATAAAAAGATTTGTAAAAAAATTTAAAAAAAGAAAAAAATTGTTAAGAGGACACTAGTTAGAAATAGGCAGAGCTAGAGGTAGTCAAAGAAGAGATGGTTCGCTTTCCGAGGGGGCCCCTTGGATAGTGGGGGGCCTGGCCAATTGCCCATGCCTTAAAAAGTCTCTGACAAGCTGCACTCAGAATGGTGAGACAACATTATGCTAAGGTCCCATCGGTGGCAGGAACAGCTGGTCCGCAGGAGACCATTTGTCCTCTTGCACCCCAAAAGGCAGAATGAGGTGTCCTTCTGGCAGGCAGGTAGTTGTAATCGATGGCACCACAAAGGGAAAATAACTATTTAGTGCACATCACATGATTGAGGATGCTTTTTTATTTTTTCAACATTGTGACATGCCTTAACCTGCTGCCATCAGATACCAAAAAGAACTACAAATTCCTTTGATACATGTAAGGCAATTGTCGTTATATTCCGACCTCATTTGAGTATAAGGGACTTAGGCTTGTGTCCCGAAACTGTTGGGTTAAAATAAACTAAGGTGAGAAGGATGTTCACCTAGTAAAATTAAAAATGGAGGGGGGGAGAGAGGGAAAGTTTAAAAACGTGAATAGGAATTAAGCACTTACCATCTGTCAGGTGAAAGGGCCTGTGATGGTTTAAGTCATGGTAATTTCCTTGCATTGTGTTGGGATAGGCGCTCCCCCTTTGATTCTATGTAAGCCAGAGAGTCACGGCGATTAATCACATTGAAAATTCTGAGAAAAAGTTTTCCTTACATCCCTCCAGAACTACAAAAAACAGTGGTCTCTGCACTAGTTTTATCCAAGTTGGACTACTGTAACGCCCTTCTGGTCGGTATAAACAAGGGACTCATTGTTAAACTGCAGGTTCTCCAAAACTCTGCGGCTTGGCTGCTTTTTGGCATTCCTAAACACTCTTCAGCCAAGCAGGCCCTTAATGCTCTACACTGGCTACCCGTGGAAAAAACGGATCAATTTGAAGGCCCTATGCATTACCTTTAAGGCCCTGCATAAACATGGCCCTGATTATTTGATTGATCGTTTCCGCTGGTACACCCCGTCCAGAAATCTTCAGTCCTCTTCACACAAGTTTGTGGAGGTGTCCAAACCTAGACTCTCGAATTGGGGTGGTAAAAGCTTTGTGAACATCACGGCCAGACTGAGGAATCGTCTGCCTATTAAGCTTAAAAACTCGCCCGACCTGCTTTACTTTAGGAAAGGTTTAAAGACTTGGTTATTTACCTTATAGGTTTTTCCATATTCAGACCCTGAGCCTTCATCGGAATCTCAGCGATGTCATGTGGTTGGATGCCAAGCGCCTAGGCGCCTCAGGGTATTAGTTGCGCTTTACAAATAAATAAAAATAAAAAATCAGCCACTCTCTCGAGAAAGAAGAATTTGGAAAATATCAGCCCTTCTAAGTTGAGGTGAGCGAGTTACCTTATTCAAGGGATGCAGGGAAAGGGGATCAATAACATACCTTTAGTCTTTGACACAATAAATGTGCATCGATGCGAAAATCGGAAGAGGTCCTGACGCTCGCGGAGCCGCTTATAACTGCGAGCAGAACAGGGGTTGAATCCAGCACATTTCCCGCGTTCAAGTGCGGGATACCTGCACGTTGGCTGGAGCCGCAATCGCGGTCAGCAGCACTTGTGTATAGACCTTTAGTCAAAGCATCAGCTGTATGTTACGTGTGCCGAATTCTGGAATGCGTGAGTCACGGAGTGCTCACGTATCGAACAGATGGGCTGGGAATAACAGCCTATCTCTTAATCGCCCGTGTGGTTGGACTAGATAGAAACAAAAGCGATGTGCTTTGGTATGAAATACGCACCAGGATGTGGATTTGTGGATCATTTAGTTGGTAGCCCTAATTAAAGTCTGTCCCTAGGGCAATTGGGAGGTGATGGTAATATAAGGTCATACCCGTATGAATAACAAGGGCAATTATTATGTGAGGAAACATACTGTGCTCATGGAGGGTGATGGTAATACATGGTAATATCCATATGAATATACAGAGCATGTAATCACAGAAACATTGGATCATACACACTGTGAATGGAAAAGGCATGTAAATGTTTTACGAATAATCTGTTTGTATATCCACACCGTTAATAGTTCAAAACAACAGTGAGACATGTGTGGTCATTGTGCTTTGAGACAGTTACTAATGGTACAAGTTCATTCATGCATTTTGTCTAGTACAGCCAGCTGCTGCAACATTGTAACCAGTTGATCATTTCGATCATGATGCCAAATGGGGAAACCTATGTTTGCGCACCAGGTACGCCAGCCCTCATAATTTGGATGGTATATGCTGAAAACGTTCCCGTCACATGTTTTCATATTCAAACTTATTGCATGCAAAACACACGTGAAAACATTTATTTTAGCCATTGAATTAAGTTTACCCTGGATAAAAGAGAAAGCAACATGAAACAAAACAAAGAAGTCCAACCATATTTACAGCACAGATACGGTTCGTTACATCCTGACCAAATCAGTGGTTAGAGCTCACGTGAGAGATTGCTATCAGTTAAAGTTGAAAGGGGGGAGGGGAGGGTGGAACTTGATCTATTCAGTGCGTGGTAGTGGGGCAAGCAACCAAAAAGATGTGATTCATTGTTGCAGTTGGCCCAATTGTCTATAGGTTTCCTCCATAACATTTAAACCCCTGGCCACCGTATCTAAGGTTTGTATCCATTTACATTCCTTGTAATTCAAGGAACACCCAATGTTACCCCCCCTGGGGTGGGGAAAAACTTTTTCTATGACCCACCATCTCAAATCGTCTGCTTGATGACCTAGTTCCACAAAATGCTCTACCAATAGGGCCCCCTGTACTATGCAACGGATTCTACTGCAGTGTTGCAGGATTCTCATTTTCACCTTTTGAGTGGTTTTCCCAACGTACAGTTTACCACAAGGGCATTTAATTGCATAGATCACATTCGAGCTGTTGCAGTTGGAATGATGTGATGTTGTGTATGTGCGACCCAGGTGGCTGAATGTGACGCCCTCAACAGTGAGTGTGCAGGCTTTACAATGGCCACATTTAAAATTACTTTGAATGGGCGGCAGGGCAAGTTGTGCTCTAATATCTGGTTTGCATGGGGTTTCCAAAAGAGCAGTAACCACAAAATCTGTTACATTCTTTGCTCTTTTGAAAGTAAAGATGGGGTCATCTATTGAGATTAATTCAGTGGCTACTAGGTTCCAGTACCTTTTAAGGACCTTTTTTTATTATTTTATTTCATGGCTCCTGGGATTGAATGTGGTCACGCATACTAGTTTCTCCACCTGTGGTTCTTTGGGTTTGACCTCAAGTAGTGAGTCTCTTGGGCAGTACCACGCTCTTTTTCTTGCTCTAATGAGTAATCCCTTGGGGTAAACTCTGTCTCTTAGTCTTTGGAGAGTAGTATTTCAGCCTTATTTTTCTGAAGAACTGTTGTAGTTCCATTTTTATCCCAAAAGTCAGGTGGCGAGGTAGGAATGAATGAAAGACCTTTGGATAATATTTCTTTTTCAGCAGCGGAGAGGGTATAATCAGAGATGTTGATGATGGGATCTAATGGGGAATGGACTTGTGATGATGCTGCCCCCACGTTATTTCGCCATTGCTGTTTTCAGAGTTGATAGTTGTCACATTGTTGTCGGTCTGTGCTAACTCCCTAGTGCTAACAGACTCAGCATCGGTGATTGGGTCATTTGGCACTACGATCTATATGTCTGGCGTCTGGTTTGTATCTCCCCATGGCTTTCCTGTGGGTAAAACCTGACTCTGGTGTTTCTTCTCTGGGTATTTCTTCCCCTGTTCCAGCCTCTTGGTCTGTCCCAGTTCTGTTCCTGGCCACTCCCTCTATTGTTGTGCATCCATGTTGTATCTCCTAAAAAAGACAACGAACCGTGTGCGTCTTGGTATCTAGGTCCCTGACGTTGTGGGTGACTAGTGGTGGGTCTATCCGAGTCACTGTCTGACCCACTGCCGAACGAGGAGTCAGAAAATGTGGCAAATCTCCTTGGGCCTTGTCTGCCTCTGTTCGTGTAGTACCCTTGGCTGTCTTGCTGGTAATACTCTTCAGCTAAGTAGGGGTAGGTGACTTTTTTATCATAGGTACGGATGTCTTTGCCTAGTTTGTCGAGTTTCTTGTTGAGGGTGGTAGCGTTAAATTCACTGATTGCCTTCTCCGCACGTTCCAGTGCTTCTTTTGCGTTGCTTAAAGCCCTGTCCTCCAAAATCTCCTTTTTTAAGTCTGATATTTCCTGTGCCAGTTTCTTGGCGTATTCAAGTGCGGTCTCTATGCCTAGGACCATCCAGTGTCTGCTACAGTTGTTGGCTACAAAGCTAAAGCCCTCCCTGAATTTCGAGATATCTATAAATATGGCAGGTTCATTCTTGATCTGTAGGCCCTTGGGAATGATATTTGATTGCAAGTACTTTGTAAGCAAGTGACCATGTAATCTGGATCGTATTAACTTTTTCTCCAACCTTTCTAGTTTGGCAAGTTTTTCGTTGAGGGTAGAGTCTATCGGTATCGAGCCTAGTCCTAGAATGTTAAACTCCCCCTGGTCTTGTATCAATTTATTGATTTATTCTTCACTATAGGAAAGCGTGTCCCTTTCTGAAATAGCCCAAAATTGAAAATCTAACAGGCCAGAGAATGACACAATTTTAGAAAATTAATGAAGTAAAATCGAATAAAATTTAAATTAAATCCTCACAGGTATCACCTGCGCAAGTGAACTATTACAGTCAATGGGGTAACCCAGTAACCCCCAGAACCTGGGAATTATCAAAAAGAACTACAAGTGGTTCTTTTTGATAATTCCCAGGTTCTGAGGGTAACTGGGTTACCCCATTGACTATAATAAGCCATCAGATACCAGACAGTACATACATACATACAACAGAATCAGTCCAAAACAAATAGTCTAAAACATACCACAGCACGTGCACAACATTGCAACCTAGCTGTCTGCCTGGCTAAGTAAGCTGCGTGTACAACAATGCACATAGGTCAAGCAGTGACCAAACAACCACCGGGCTCAGTGGAGAACAGCAAAGACCATCAGTACAATATATGTACACAAAACACACTACAAACAACTTTAGCAGACTCACCATACTTTCACAATAACCAACACAAAGCATTAGTAATCTAGACATTTAACAAGTGTTGACTAACCAAAAGCATTTGAAATCTATTGCTGAATGCCTCAGAATGTACAAAAAGGGTGTCTAGATAAAGGAAGCGGCTGGATACCATTCTAAAGGTAGAAGGCACTATACAGATGTTTGTAATGTAACACAACTTAACACCTCCAACTCCAGGCATGACACTGACTCCCATCATTTTTGTGGGTATCTTCATCTGTATCGAGGAGGGCTCATATCTCATCTTTCTGCAGCGTCCGGTAGTTCTTTCTTTAGAGTGACCAGGGGTCCTCGATTTGCTGGGGCAGTCCCAGTTTTTCACTAGCTGCTATGGCAGATTTCAGCAAATTTAGCACATGTCCCGGTTTTCAGAGAGGGTTGACTAAAAACAGATAGAGGCAAGTTTTTGTGTGTTTCAAGTCAGGACTAGTAAGCTGCTTTTATCAGAAAGCAATTTAACATGCATAATGCTGATTCAAAAGCTGCATTCAAATTGTTCCGTTAGTGCCTCGTTATCTTTGTTTCTATGTTGAAGAGCGTTGGCATGTAAGTCATTCTGTGCCTCTTGGTTGATGTAAAATTGTGGTCCTCCTATTTTTTATGAAATTTCCTGGTTCATGTTTTTCAAAATCTGGTCATCCTAACTTTCTTGTGTTTACTCCAAAGTTACAACGGTGGAGCAAGCCTCACAGTGAAGTTTCGCCTTGGACCCTCACAGCACGACCTGCTTCCAGTTGTTCGATTCTCTCTTGCAAGTTCCGGGCTTGAACCAGGTGCCACCTAGACATCATCTCCACCTGCTTCTCCAGCTGCCACAACTGGTTAGCCTGCTTCTTCCTTGAGTTCTTATAGGACGAGAGAAGGTTGCTGGAAACAATAAACACATTATAGTCTTGTCAGCCTTTCATGGAATCTTCGAGAGAGTTGGATTGGGAGGCTGGCTCTGCCCTAATCTGAAAAACTTTGGGATAACGCGCTCAAGTAGAACCCACATGTGCCTGATTCCTCTCTCACCTTGGTCTTATGCCATTCAGCACCTAACCTCTAGGTGTTGCTGCTGCACTATCTGTTTCCTCCTTTATAACGTCCTGTGCAATTCCATACCTAGCCTCTAGGTGTCTCTGCTGTCGTGGACATATCTCTGCTATCTCCATAACCTTCTTGTGTCATTCCATAACTAGCCTCTATGTGTCCCTGCTGTACTATAAAATGAGTTACTTACCTGCAGCACCATTTCTTCAGCATTGGTATTTCTCATATTCACACGTAATCCTCCATTAATTATTAGGTACTCTACTCACACTTTGTACTGTGGAACATGAGCTATGGTGGCCTCTGGTGGGAGTAGGAGAGCTTAGCACTTCACTTCACTGGCTGAAGTTTGGATTGTTTCAAATGAGGTGGATGTGCTACTAAACAAACACTGTCATTGAGGCCTATGGCAATTTTATCGAAAGCATGTGGATATACGAAAGATTCAAATGCTGGTCCACTTTGTTGTGGTTTAAACCATTTCACACCTTGCCTCCAGGTGTCCCTGCTGCCCTGGTATCTCCTTCCGCCTTTAGTTATCCTGATTTATCCTTATGTGCAATAACTAGTCATTAGGTGGCCCTCCTGTCCTCGCAATATTTCAGTACCCTCCCTTAGAATCTTATTATTACACCACTAGGTGTCACTGCAGGACAGTGTCTGTGGCCTTTGAAAGCACACACTGACGCAACAGTGACCACTTTCTGGCTAAAAGCCAGAAGCTTTTTTTTTTTTGCAAAAGATAAAAACACACAATATATATTGGTACTATTGGGCAATGCACCAACTAAAGTACTGTTTGCAGACCTCTTCTTTGAACACATTTACTTTGTTTTTCAACTGGACAATAGTGGCCTCAGTTGGTGGTAGGTGCATGTGCTTCAAACGGGTTATGCGCACATAGCTGCAGGTGATGAGCGGCAGTACAAATTTTTGGGGACTGGGTCTTATTTTTCATCATCAGACTTTGACGTGCAGCAAGAGAGGGAAAGGCAGAAAATGGAGAAAGAAGGGAGAGCAAGACCAAAAAACAGTGAGAAAGGAGAAAGTAGGTATTTAAAAAACTAGGCAGCCCCAGCTTTCATGAGAAGAAGAGACAGGAAGTGTAGGGTGGTGGAACGAAGACACATTAGGTGGCCTCAAAACTCGGCAGCCCCGGCTTTCATGAGAAGAAGAGACAGGAAGTGTAGGGTGGTGGAACGAAGACACATTAGCTGGCCTCAAAAATAGGCAGCCCCGGCTTTCATGAGAAGAAGAGACAGGAAGTGTAGGGTGGTGGAACGAAGACACATTAGCTGGCCTCAAAAGTAGGCAGCCCCGGCTTTCATGAGAAGAAGAGACAGGAAGTGTAGGGTGGTGAAACAAAGACACATTAGGTGGACTCAAAACTAGCCTGCCTCATTTTTCATGAGCTAAAGATACAGGAAGTGTAGGGGGTGGAACGAAGATACATTAGGTGGACTCAAAACTAGCCAGCCTCGTCTTTCATGAGATGAGGAGACAGGAAGTGTAGGGTGGTGGAACGAAGACACATGAGGTGGACTCGAAACTAGGCAGCCTTGTCTTTCATGAACTAAAGAGACAGGAAGTGGAGGGTGGAGGAAGAAAGAGGCATGAGGTGGAATCAGGACCAGGCAGCCTTGGTATTCATGGGATAAAGAGACAGGAAGTGGAGGGTGGAGGAAGAAAGAGGTGAATTGAAGAACATGCAGCCTTGATATTAGGTGATACCATCATTTGGCAGGAGGATGCTAAGTAAAGGCTTGGGGCTGCACTTTTCTTTTAATTATGCACTGGTTTGTGGCCGTTTTTGGTTCTGTTCTGGTTCTTGGTGCCTACCTTCACTTGGCCTCCATTACGAATCCCCTGTTATCTGTTGGGGAAATATATAGGCCAGACCTGACGATTCCAGCCAGTATTTTTCAGTGAATGGACAGGGATCATGAGTTAAACTCCCCATAATGGTGATTGACCTGGCAATCCTACCAAGGTTCCCCAGTGCTGGAGGGTTTAACGCAGCATGTACCGCCTGCTGTAAGTATCTCGGGGCGGCCTGGATGCGGGTCGAGGAATGTGGAGGGTGCGCACCCTCTGGGGGAAGCACTGTGTGCCCCCCACAGGGTGCCTGGAGGGTTGGGGTCCGGGCAGTGCCTCTGCCCATAACCCTGTGCTTCTCCCACCCATGTGTTTTTTATGTACAAATCAGAATTCGGTAAAATGGGGCCAGTGCTTCTGGCAATGGCAACTGGCAGGGAACAGGGGTGGCAGAGTGGGAGAAATATTTTTTTTAAAAAACACTTCCCTTTTCACGGCCGCCGTCTCTCCTCCGTCGTTGCTTCTCTTCCTGGTGAGTCCAGGAAGCACACAGGCTCCACTAAGCTAATCACAACGCTGTTGTCAGCAGCACTGTGATTGGTCTGAACGCCGTGGTTCAGCGCTCAGACAGGGACTGGGGGCCTGTGCATGTTCTCCACCCAGACCATGTATTATAGCCCAGTGGAGAACATGCTAAGTGTGCATGACTGTTTGGCCGGCCCAAGACAGCCGGCCAAACTATCAAGTGCACTTATTGTGCATAAACCACTTCTCCTCCCTTTGACACCAGCACCGCCCCAACCCAGCCTGTGGCTACGAAAAATAAAATGATAATTTAGTGTTAGTGTTGTGTTCCAAAACACTTCTCACCGACACTTCAAACGCTCAAAGGCTTCCCGCGGATGCTAGCCCTTCTGCGCTAGCATCCGCGGGAAGCCAGTGCTTTAAACGGACAGGAACTGTTGAGTATGGAGTACCTGCACTTGCATTATGTAAAGCTTGTGTAACATCGTGCTCTTGTGTAGCTTGTACTCCATGTGTAACTCCACAGCCAAATGTAACATGTCCCTCGGCGTGTAAAGCGCCCCAACGCCCTCGGTTATGTCTGCGCTACGTAAACTTTCATGAATAATAAAACAAAAGGACACCCACTTTCTAGCTTCCATTGTGACAAGGCCTCCCACCGAACAGCGGCGCGCACTGCCACTTGCCTTCTCGTTTTATTCAACACTGCCCTCTGCAGGCCGAATCGGAAACCTACGCGGTCCAACCTAAAACACTACTTCTTAATCTGCGGTGACGCCCCCTGCTATTCCGCGTTGACAATGTCTGTGGTAGGTGCTACAGAAATAAACCCCCACAAGCCCTTCTCCATGTCCCACCTGTATGCTCTGAAGAAATCCCTGGTAAGGTCGATGGACTGCCTTTTCTTAGCGCCATCCTCTCTGGTCGACTTTTCAAGCGCTACCGACAGCATCTCGATCTGGGCATGCAGCTCGTTGCACCTGCAACATAAAATGGGCAGATGGATTCAGGGTGCGTGTGCCCTGCAGTATGGAAACACGAAATTGATTCAAGGTGCGTGTGTTATGCAGAATGGAGGCACGAAACGGATTCAAGGTGCGTGTGTCATGCAGTATGGAGGCACGAAACGGATTCAAGGTGCGTGTGTCATGCAGAATGGAGGCACGAAACGGATTCAAGTTGCGTGTGTCATGCAGAATGGAGGCACGAAACGGATTCAAGGTGCGTGTGTCATGCAGTATGGAGGCACGAAACGGATTCAAGGTGCGTGTGTCATGCAGAATGGAGGCAAGAAACGGATTCAAGGTGCGTGTGTCATGCAGCATGGAGGCACGAAACGGATTCAAGGTGCTTGTGTCTCGCAGAATGGAGGCATAAAACGGTTTCAAGGTGCGTGTGGAACGAAACGGATTCAAGGTGCGTGTGTCATGCAGTATGGAGGCACGAAACGGATTCAAGGTGCTTGTGTCATGCAGAATGAAGGCACGAAACGGATTCAAGGTGCGTGTGTCATGCAGAATGGAGACACAGGACGGATTCAAGGTGCGTGTGTCATGCAGAATGGAGACACAGAATGGATTCAAGGTGCGTGTGTCATGCAGTATGGAGGCACGAAACGGATTCAAAGTGCGTGTGTCATGCAGTATGGAGGCACAAAACGGATTCAAGGTGCGTGTGTCATGCAGAATGAAGGCACGAAACGGATTCAAGGTGCGTGTGTCATGCAGAATGGAGACACAGGACGGATTCAAGGTGCGTGTGTCATGCAAAATGGAGACACAGAATGGATTCAAGGTGCGTGTGTCATGCAGAAAGGAGGCACGGAACGGATTCAAGGTGCGTGTGTCATGCAGAATGGAGGCACGGAACTGATTCAAGGTGCGTGTGTCATGCAGAATGGAGGCACGAAACGGATTCAAGGTGCGTGTGTCATGCAGAATGGAGACACGAAACTGATTCAAGGTGCGTGTGTCATGCAGAATGGAGGCACAAAACGGATTCAAGTTGCGTGTTTCATGCAGAAGGGAGACTCGAAAAGGATTCAAGGTGAGTGTGTCATGCAGAATGGAGACACGAAACGGATTCAAGGTGCGTGTTTCATGCAGAATGGAGGCACGAAACGGATTCAAGGTGCGTGTGTCATGCAGAATGGAGACACGAAACAGTTTCAAGGTGCGTTTCATGCAGAATGGAGGCACAAAATGGATTCAAGGTGCGTGTGTTATGCAGAATGGAGGCACAAAACGGATTCAAGTTGCGTGTGTCATGCAGTATGGAGGCACGAAACGGATTCAAGGTGCGTGTGTCATGTAGAATGGAGGCACGAAACGGATTCAAGGTGCGTGTGTCATGCAGAATGGAGACACGAAACAGTTTCAAGGTGCGTTTCATGCAGAATGGAGGCACGAAACGGATTCAAGGTGCGTGTGTTATGCAGAATTGAGATACGAAACGGATTCAAGGTGCATGTGTCATGCAGAATGGAGGCACGAAACGGATTCAAGGTGCGTGTTTCATGCAAAATGGAGGCACGAAACGGATTCAAGGTGTGTGTGTCATGCAGAATGGAGGCACGAAACGGATTCAAGGTGCGTGTGTCATGCAGAATGGAGGCACGAAATGGATTCAAGGTGCGTGTTTCATGCAGAATGGAGGAACGAAACGAATTCAAGGTGCGTGTGTCATGCAGAGTGGAGGAACGAAACGGATTCAAGGTGTGTGTGTCATGCAGAATGAACGCATGAAGGTCATGACCAGAAAACACGGAGTAAAGAGCGAGGGCATAGAAGTGAGGGCATGCCTCGTAGAGGGCTTCCGGGCACGGAAACTTCAAAACATTTACCAGAGTTTCCGGAAGTAACTAAAATACTGTCCATTCATATAGCGCAGAACTTAAGGTAAGTCACGTGCAGACGGTTAACTGGTGTGGCTGCACAACACAACGATACTCACTGTCTGACCTTGGAAGGATGACATACTCAGTGGGCTTTGCTGTGACTCAACCCTGTGATACATATATTACATTGCACACCCAACTATTTCTCTTGCTAAGAGGTCCAGGGCCCCGGGCGAAGGGGCGCGAACATGTTATGGTGCTCTGAGGGAAGTGAGCTCCGCATAGCTCAGCAGGATAAGGCCACGCTGGTGAGACCTATGTGTAACCTATGGATCACAGATGTGAATACAGGCGTTTCAGGTGGTGCTTTCACGCGTCCAGGTTTGAAGACACACACGTGCATCACTGAGCTGCCACAGTAATAACGAGACGTGTCGTTTACAGATCTGTGAAAAGATCTACCTTGCTCGGGAAACAAAATGTAAATATTATGTAGATAATATTTAATATTCAGGATACTGATTATGCTTTATTGAGAAAATATTGGTTTTGTGGGTATGTTTTTCTAAAACACTTTAGTTTTTGCTCAGATGACACAGTGACCTAACACAAACGGATGTGACCTTATGTCCTCTTATATCCGAGCCAGACCAGTATCTTAGACTGCTTTGTTTTCATTTGTTTTGTTTTTTTTTGGGTGAAATGTAGATGCTCAAAGATGGCCTAGAGATGGCCTAGAGATCCCGCTAGGGATGATTCGTGCGCCTAACAAATGTAACTAATAAAATAAATAAATAATTATCGAGATCTTTATATTTCCCCCAAAAATGTTTTTCCCCCCAAAGATTTAGCATAAAAAACAGATCGATAAGAATATTCACAATCTAGTAATTCGGAGACAATTGAACCATAGAAATCTCACTCGGGCTTGTAACAAATTCAACACAATTTACACTACACATGGGAAACATCGTACTTACCTGTAACTGCAGTTCTCCAGTATTGCTATCTTTCATCGATTCACATGCTAGAATCAGAATAGCCAGCAGTTACTGTATTTGTATACCTTATGGTATTAGCACAAATAGCGGATGGTGGGTAGAATATATATATACATAACAATCATATGCATTTTAATAAATATATTATATATCTCATATATTAAAATTTGCCTAAATACATAAGCAAACACATGGAACCAAAAGAGGCTCCCCTTATTGAAATAAGTGGTATAGCAAAACCTGTCCAGCGCTGCATCACTGCGCGGTGCCGATTCCGGACAATAATGCAGCATAAATATATGCACACTATTCCAAGTCGCAGCACAACATTTTCTCCAGATGCACGCCCACAAAGCAAAGTATTTGAGGTGGAAACTGCCCAAGTTGAGTGCGCCCTGGTTTTCGCTGTGAGTGGCTTGCCAGCTTTGAGTGGCAGAACTGGATTTCAGCTGAAATCCATCGAGTGATGGTCGCTTTCGTGACTGGAGGACATTTACAAGTGTGTCCATAATAGACCAACAGTTGGTCAGTTCTCCTGAGTTGTTTAGTGCGATGTAGAACAAGTTACTTACCTTCAGTAACAATGTATCTGGTAGAGACATATGTTAGTAGTAGATTCCTTACCTTAGAATTTCCCCCAGGCGTCAGTCTGGATCCGGAGATTTTTTCTTCAGCAATACCCCTGCGCGTTGGTAGGTGGTGTTGGTTGATTCCGCATCCATCATCGGCATCGTGGTCGCCGGGATGACGTTGCGGTGCCTACTTAGACGCCGCCCTTGCGCGGTGACATCAGTTCTGACACGACTTTCCATGCCAGAAGCGCAGAGCCATGATAGACACTGACCACTGGTGCGCCAAAACTAGGGCCCTGTAAGGGAGTCCCTATCCGTAGAAATCAGTTCCCAGAGCGGGGAGAATGGGTTGGGCGGTAAGAAATCTACAACTAAAATATGTCTCTACCAGATACATCTTACCGAAGGTAAGTAACTTGTTTATCTGAAAGAGACAGTTCATTGTAGATTCCTTACCTTAGAATAGATACTCCAGAAATACCATCCCCGGAGGAGGGTCTGCGAACCAAGTTCACACAAGAAAGTCCTGGAGGACCGAACGAGCAAAATAGCCGTCCCTCCGGACTTGACTGTCCAGGCAATAGTGTCTGGTAAACGTGTGCAGAGATGCCCACGTTGCCACCTGGCAGATATCAAGGAATGGGACTCCGCGTGACAATGCAGTAGTCGCTGCCGTAGCACTAGTGGAATGAGCATGCAACCCCACTGGAGGATCCTTCTTCGCTAAAGCATAGCAAATCTTAATACAAAGGACAACCCATCGAGAGATGGTTCATTTGGCCTTTCTTGGCACTCACACAGCCAATAAGGAGTTGATCATCCACCCGGAAGTCTTTGGTGCGGTCAAGATAGAATGACAGCGCACGTTTAGGGTCCAGACGGTGGAGTCTCTCCTCCTCGGAGGGTGCAGAGGTGGGAAAAAGGTGGGCAAGGTGATAGATTGTCCTACATGAAATGGTGTAACCACTTTAGGAACGAAGGCCTCGTTCTAAGCACCACTTAGTCCGGATGTACAGAGAAGAAAGGGGGCTTGGAAGATAGAGCTTGAAGCTCACTCACCCTGCGAGCAGAGGTGATGGCAACAAGGAAGGCAGCCTTAGAGTGAGAAGCCTGAGAGGACAGGTATGAAGTGGGTCGAAGGGAGCACACATAAGAAACGTGAGAACAAGAATCTGAAAGAGACACGTTAGTGATAGATTCCTTACCTTAGAATATCCCCAGGCGTCAGACTGGATCCGGAAAGTTTTGCTAGCAGTACCCCTGCGCGCCAGTAGGTGGCGTCGTGCGGCTCCGCGTCTGTCGCTGGCGTCGTAAGCGCCGAGATGACGTCACGGAGACTACTTAGGCGCCACCCATGCGCGCTGACGTCAGTTATTTCTTTTTCCGCACCAGAAAGCGCAGATCCGGTTAGAACACGTACCCTAGTCACTTTTTGACTATCTCTTTTGAGACTTTTGTCTCCCTTTTTCCAGTTGGTTTCCTGGTGCACGTAGGGATGCCTGGATTGAAGTCTTGTGGGGCCTGCCGTCACAACATGTCGGTGGCGGACCCCCACGATGTCTGCCTCTACTGCCTGGAGACCGACCACGCCTCTTGGTCTTGTCCGGATTGTCGGGCCATGGCCCCGAAGGCCTTGCGGGAGCGGCACCGGAAACTGCTGGAGGTCCGGCACTCGTCCCCGCGCCGTTCCCGGTCTAGAGGCCGTTCCAGGGAACGCTCGCGGGGCCACAGCCATTGCTCCTCGGGCACCAGGTCTTCACCCTTGGATTCGGGTAAGAGACGACACAAAAAGAAGTCGAAGAAGCGTGTTCGCTCTCCGACGTCCCCCCGCCGGTCCTCGGATGCGGATGAGGGGGACAGGGGCCTTGCCCCTGCGGCTCCTTTGGAGCTCGAGAGTCCCGCGGCCTACCCGCCTTACCCGGGTCCGTTGGCGACTCCCACACAGGTGCAAGAATTTCTTGCTACCATGGACCGCCTTTTTAGGCCGGCGGATCCAGCTTCGGCGCCACAGGATCCTGCGCCGCTGGCTCCGGCCACGGCGCCACAAGGTCCAACGCTGCCGGCTCTGGCCCCAGCGCCGCCCTCGGCTCTGCCTCCGGCGCCGCAGTGGGTGCCTTTCGTCCCGCCATTACCCAGGTTCCAGGACCATTTTGTTCCTACCTGGGATCCGCATTCCGACGCCGTTCCCAACGCGTATGTTCCCTCTCCGGCTCCTGCCCCGCCGCAGTGGTCGGTGCCACCGGCTCCGGAGGTGGAGGACGACTGGGAGGGGTCAGAGGACCCTCTCGCCCGTCTGTGTGACTCCGAGCAGGAATGGGCGGACGACTTGGAGGACGCCGGCCACCTCGACGTCTCTTCTGACCCGGGGTTTGCCTCTCCCCCGCCTACTATGGAGGAGGGCGCCTCCTACACGATGATGCTCCGTCGGGCAGCTGAGGTCCTCAACCTTGATCTCCCTATGGTGGCCCTCAAAACTAACCTCCTTACTGAGGTGCTCCAGACGGCGACCACCTCGTCGGAGCCCCTGCTTCCGTTTAACGACGCCTTTACCGACGTCTTGCTGGTCACTTGGTCGCGGCCATCCACTGGGGCCCCTGTGGATAAGAATGTCGCCAGGCGTCATCGCCCGGCGCCGGGTGACCCCGCTTTTTGGACCACTCATCCTACACCTGAGAGTCTGGTCATCCAAGCTTCGACGTCGCAGAGTGCCTTTCCCACGGCTCCGCCTGATAAGGACTCTAAGAAGCTGGAACAGTTCGGTAAACGTTTGTTCTCTTCGGCCAGCTTGGGGCTGCGGTCAGTGAATACCGCCTGCCTCTTGGGCCGCTATTCCCACGCGGTGTGGGACACAGTTGCGCAGGTGTTACCTCAGTGTCCTGAGGAGACCCAAGCTGTATTGTCCCAAGCCATTGCGGAAGGTAAAGATGCGGCTAAGTTCGCCATTCGGTGTGGTTTAGACACCACGGCTTCTTAGGTAGAGCAATTTCTACGACTGTGGCGCTTCGTCGCCACGCCTGGCTCAGATCTACCGGGTTCTCGCCAGATGTCCAAAACTCACTCATGGACATGCCCTTTGATGGCACTCGCCTGTTTGGCGATAAGGCCGACAGTGCGCTGGAGCGTTTTAAGGACTCGCGGGCCACGGCCAAGTCCTTAGGTCTTTCCACGAAAAGCCCAGCCACTACTGGGTTTCGTTCCTTTCGTGGCAACGGGAGGGGCGCCCAGGCACGTTCTTTCAACAAGCCTGCGCAGAACCAGGCTCAGCGCGGCCGCGGTTTCCGCAGGGGCGGATCTGGGAATCAGCGTAGGGGTCAGTCCACCTCCGCCCCCGCCGCTTCGGCCTCCAAACCTTCCTAATCCGAGCCTTGTGAGGCATTCCAGGCCAGTGGGTGGCAGGGTCCGCCTTCATCTCTCCCACTGGCACGCTATCACTTCGGACAAGTGGGTGTTGCAGATCATTCGCAAGGGTTACGCCCTTCCCTTCCAGTCCACCCCTCCAGCCATGCCACCTCAGTTCCACCGCATGTCGGGGGACCACTTGGCACTTCTCCTGCAGGAAGTCACGGCCCTCTTGGCCAAAGGGGCCATCGAGTGTGTTCCTGGGCCAGAAGTAGGGAATGGTTGTTATTCCCACTACTTTCTGGTCCCCAAGAAGGACAAGGGGGGCTTGCGCCCCATCTTGGACCTCAGGAACGTCAATCGCTTCCTCCGGAAGGAGAAGTTCAAGATGTTGACTCTGGCTCAGGTCTTGGCTGCCCTCGACCCTGGAGACTGGATGGTAGCGTTGGACTTGCAGGACGCCTATTTTCACATCCCAGTCCTGCCGGCCCACCGGCGTTACCTGCGGTTCACGGTAGGCCAGGAGCATTTTCAGTTTGCCGTGCTCCCCTTCGGCCTTACCAGCGCCCCTCGGGTGTTCACGAAGGTGATGACGGTGGTCGCAGCTCATCTGCGCAGATCAGGGGTTTCAGTCTTTCCCTATCTCGACGACTGGCTGTTGAAGGCGGGCTCGCCCCAGGCAGTCGTCACCCACCTTCAGACTACGGCCGACCTCCTGCATTTGCTGGGGTTCTCCATCAACGTGCCGAAGTCACACCTGAGTCCCTCTCAGAAGCTCCCCTTCATCGCAGCGGTTCTGGATTCGACGCTGTTTCGGGTTTATCCTCCCGAGCAGCGAGTCCGGGATATTCAGGCTATGATTCCGATCTTTCAGCCTCTATCCTGGGTTTCAGTCAGGATGACCCTCCGGCTCCTGGGCCTGATGGCCTCCTGCATCCTGCTGGTGCAGCATGCCAGATGGCATATGCGGGCTCTGCAGTGGGACTTGAAGTTCCAGTGGGCACAGCATCGGGGCAACCTGTCCAATCATGTCCAGATCTCGGAGGGCACTGCACGACAATTGCAGTAGTGGCTCACGAATCGCGATTGGGTCAATGGCAGATCCCTCTCCCTTCCCCAACCGGAGCACCCAGTGGTGACGGATGCGTCCCTCCTGGGATGGGGTGGCCACTTGGGAGAGGCGGAGATCAGAGGCCTCTGGTCTCCGGTGGAGTCCCGGCTCCATATCAATCTTTTGGAGCTTCGGGCGATCCGGCTTGCACTGAAGGCATTCCTTCCCTCTGTCCGGGGAAGTGTAGTGCAGGTGTTCACGGACAACACCACCGCCATGTGGTATTGCAACAAGCAGGGCGGGGTGGGGTCGTGGACCCTATGTCAGGAGGCTCTGCGCCTCTGGACTTGGCTGGAACGTCAAGGCATTACCTTGGTGGTTCAACACCTGGCAGGTTCTCTGAACGCCAGGGCGGACGAACTCAGCCGCCGGTGCTTGATGGATCACGAATGGCGTCTGAACTCGGACGTGGCGCAAGGTCTCTTTCTGCAGTGGGGAGAGCCTTGGTTAAATCTATTTGCCACCGAAGAGAACGCGCAATGTCATCAGTTCTGCGCGTTGGAATTTCCAAGGCGGCACTCGCTCAGCGACGCTTTTCGGTGCGAGTGGAGTTGCGGTCTGTTGTACGCCTTTCCGCCTATACCACTTCTGCCCAGAGTGCTGAAGAAGATTCGGCGCGACCGGGCCCAAGTCATCCTTGTGGCTCCGGATTGGGCACGAAGATACTGGTATCCCGAGCTAGCTCTGCTCTGGGCACTATCAAAGGTTATCTTTCGGCCATCTCCGCCTTTCTCCGGCTTCCAGATCAGCCTTCTCTTTTTAAGTCCCCGGTTGTTAACCGTTTCTTGAAAGGCATTACGCACATGTTTCCTCCCGTGCCGTTCATTATGCCTCAATGGGACTTAAACCTTGTCTTGACATATGAAGGGGCTTGAAGGGAGCGCACATCAGATACCTGTCCTTTGCGTCTTCTCACTCTCAAGATGGCTTTCCTGGTAGCTATCACCTCTGCCAGAAGAGTGAGTGAGCTCCAGGCTCTTTCTTCCAAACCTCCTTTCCTTTCTGTTCATCCGGACAAGGTGGTTTTAAGGACCCGTCCTTCTTTCTTGCCAAAGGTTGTTACGCCCTTCCACATCGGGCAGACCATCACTTTGCCCACCTTCTTTCCGCCTCCGCATCCTTCAAAAGAGGAGGAGAGGCTCTACTGTCTGGACCCAAAACGTGCGCTCTCGTTCTACCTGAAGCGCACGCAACAGTTCCGGGTGGATGACCGGCTCTTTGTTGGCTACGTGGGCGCCAAAAAAAGGTCGAGCCGTGCACAATCGGACCATCTCTCGTTGGGTCGTTCTCTGCATCAAAGCCTGTTACTCGTTGGCTAAGAAGGAGCCTCCTGTGGGGCTGCGTGCCCATTCCACCAGGGCGACTGCAGCCACTACTGCCTTGGGACGCGGCGTTCCCTTGTAGGACATTTGTCAGGCAGCTACGTGGGCTTCGCTGCACACGTTTACCAAGCATTACTGCCTTGACAGTCAAGTCCGGAGAGACGGCTTCTTTGGCCGTTCTGTTCTCCGTGACTTTCTGGTGTAATCTTGTTCGCAGACCCACCACTGGGGTTGGTATTGCTGGGGTATCTATTCTAAGGTAAGGAATCTATCACTAACGTGTCTCTTTCAGATGCACAAGTTACTACTTGTGTAACGATATATCTGTCAGAGACATTAGTTAGTGATAGATTCCTTACCGCCCCACCCATCCTCCCCGTTCTGCGAACTGATTTCTAGGGTTAAGGTCATCCCTTTTAGGGTCCTAGTTTCATGGCACCAGTGGTCAGTTTCTGGCATGGCTCTGCGTTCCTGGCGCGGAAAGTCGTGTACAGAACTGACGTCAGCACGCATGGGTGGCGCCTAAGTAGTCTCTGTGACGTCATCTCGGCGCTTACGACGCCAGCGACGGACGCGGAGCCGCACAACGCCACCTACTGGCGCGCAGGGGTACTGCTAGCAAAACTTTCCGGATCCAGTCTGACACCTGGGGATATTCTAAGGTAAGGAATTTATCACTAACTAATGTCTCTTACAGATATATCGTTACACAAGTAGTAACTTGTGCTTCAAGTCCCACTAGGGCATTATGAAGGGAGATGGAGGAAACAGATGAGTAATGCCCTTAAAGAATCTGATAACAATAGTAGATTTGAACAAGGATGGCTGATCTGGCAGCTGAAGAAAAGCAGAGATATCTGCAAGATAACCTTTGAGAGTGCCCAGAGCAGAGCCCTGATGGGCCAAAGAAAGTGTATACAAAAGGACCTCTGAAAGAGGGGCAGAAAGGGGATCCACAGCCTTTGCTGTGCACCATGCCACAAACTTGTTCCATCTACAGGTGTATACCAATTTAGTGCAGGAACGTCTGGCTGTCAAGATAACATCAAAGACTTCGGGCGGAAGGTCGAAAGCTGTCAACTGTCGCCGCTCAATCTCTACGCAAGAAGGTGGGGACTGGACAGGTTTGGGGGAAGAACCGTCCCCTGCTGCTGCGACAGAAGATCCTCCCGAAGGGGCAGTCTGATCGGAGGATCGATGGCCATGCTCAGAAGCTCGGGGTACCAGACGCTTCGTGCCCAGTCCGGAGCCACAAGAATAATTTGGGCCAGGTCGCTCTTTATGTTCTTGAGCATCGGGCAGGAGTGGTACAGGCGGAAAGACGTACAGGAGGGCGCAGTTCCACTTGCGACGAAAAGTTCTCTTGTGTACCGCCCGACCTTTCTTGGTGCCAACGTAGCCAACAAAGAGCTGATCATCCACCCGGAACTGCTGTGTGCGGTTGAGATAAAGGAGAGCGCACGTTTTGGGTCCAGACGGTGGAGCCTCTCTTCCTCTCTGGAAGGATGCGGAGGCGGAAAGAAGGTGGGCAAGGTAATAGTCTGCCCAATGTGAAAGGCCGTAACCACTTTTGGCAAAAAGGAAGGACGGGGCCTGAGCACAACCTTGTCCGGATGGACTGATAGGAAAGGAGGCTTACAAGAAAGAGCCTGGAGCTCACTCACTCACCTAGCGGAAGTGATGGCCACCAGGAAAGCAGTCTTCAAGGTCAAGAGACGAAGAGGACAGTTATGAAGTGGCTCAAAGGGAGCACACATCAAGTAAGTAAGAACCAAATTCAAGTCCCACTGAGGCATCACGAAAGGAATAGGAGGAAAAAGGTGTGTAATGCCTTTAAGAAATCTATTTACAACAGGGGACTTGAAAAGAGAGGGCTGATCAGGGAGCCTGAGAAAGGCCAAAATAGCAGAAAGGTAGCCCTTGATAGTTCCCAGAGCAGAGCCCTGCTGGGCCAAAGAAAGAAGGAACAGTAGTACCTCAGAAAGAGGGGCAGAAAGGGGATCCACAGCCTTTGCTGTGCACCATGCCACAAACTTGTTCCACCTGCAGGCGTATGCCACTTTAGTAGAGGGACGCCTGGCTGCCAGAATGACATCACAAACTTCAGGAGGCAAGTCGAAAGGAATCAACTGCTGCCGCTCAATCTCCACGCAAGGAGGTGGAGGCTGGACAGATTCGGGTGGAGGACCGTCCCCTGCTGCTGCGACAGAAGATCCTCCCGAAGAGGCAGTCTGATCGGAGGATCGATGCTCATACTGAGTAGCTCGGGATACCATACTCTTCGAGCCCAGTCCGGGGCCACAAGGATGACTTGTGCCCGGTCGCGCCTGATCTTCTTCAGCACTCTGGGCAGAAGTGGTATAGGCGGAATGGCGTACAACAGACCGCAACTCCACTCGCGACGAAAAGCGTCGCCGAGCGAGTGCCGCCTTGGAAATTCCAACGCGCAGAACTGATGACATTGCGCGTTCTCTTCGGTGGCGAATAGATCTAACCAAGGCTCTCCCCACTGCTGAAAGAGACCTTGCACCACCTCCGAGTGAAGACGCCATTCGTGATCGAGCATGCACCTGCGGCTGAGTTAGTCCACCCTGGCGTTCAGAGAACCTGCCAAATGTTGAACCACCAGAGACATGCCCTGATGTTCCAGCCATGTCCAGAGACGCAGAGCCTCCTGACAGAGGGTCCACGACCCCACCCCGCCTTGCTTGTTGCAGTACCACATGGCGGTGGTGATGTCTGTGAACACCTGCACTACTCTCCCCTTGACAGAGGGAAGGAATGACTTCAGTGCAAGCCGTATCGCCCGAAGCTCCAGAAGGTTGATATGGAGCTTGGACTCCGCCGGAGACCAGAGACCTCTGATCTCCGCCTCTCCCATGTGGCCGCCCCATCCCAGGAGGGACGCATCCGTCACCACTGTAAACTCCGGTTGGGGAAGGGAGAGGGATCTGCCGTCGACCCAATGCCGGTTCGTGAGCCACCACTGCGACTGTCGTGCAGTGCCCTCCGAGATCTGGACGTGATCGGACAGGTTCCCCTGATGTTGCGCCCACTGGAACTTCAGGTCCCACTGCAGAGCCCGCATATGCCATCTGGCATGATCGATCAACAGGATGCAGGAGGCCATGAGGCCCAGCAGCCTCAGAGTCACTCTGACCGAAACCCGGACAAGGGTTGAAAGATGGGAATCAGAGCCCGAATATCCCGGACTCGCTGTTCGGGAGGATAGACCCGAAACTGCGCCGTGTCCAGAACCACTCCGATAAAGAGGAGCTTCTGAGAGGGAATCGTTGATGGAGAACCCCAGCAAGTGCAGGAGGTCGGCCGTAGTCTGGAGGTGGGAGACGACTGCCTGGGGCGAGCCCGCCTTCAACAACCAGTCGTCGAGATAGGGGAAGACTGAAACCCCTGATCTGCGCAGATGAGCTGCGACCACCGCCATCACCTTCGTGAACACCCGAGGGGCGCTGGTAAGGCCAAAAGGGAGCACAGTGAACTGAAAGCGCTCGTGGCCTACCGTGAACTGCAGGTAACGCCGGTGGGCTTGCAGGACTGGGATGTGGAAATAGGCATCCTGCAAGTCTAGCTCTACCATCCAGTCTTGTGGATCGAGAGCAGACAAGACCTGAGCCAGAGTGAGCATCTTGAACTTCTCTTTGCGGAGGAAGCGATTGACGTTCCGGAGGTCTAAGATAGAACGCAGGCCCTTGTCCTTCTTGGGTACCAGAAAGTAGTGGGAATAGCAACCACGACCTACTTCTGGCGTTGGAACGTGCTCGATGGCCCCCTTGGCCAAGAGGGCCGCAACTTCCTGCTGAAGAAGCACCAAGTGATCCCCCGACATGCGGTGGTACTGAGGTGGCATGGCTGGAGGGGTAGTCTCGAAGGGGAGGGAGTAGCCCCTCCGGCCTATCTCTAAAACCCACCTGTCCGAAGTGATGGTGCGCCAGTGGGGGAGGTGATGGCGAAGCCTGCCGCCCACTGGCGTTTGATGGGCCTGAAAGTTCGGACTAGGAAGGTTTGGAGGCAGTGGTGGCCGGGGTGGTGGTGGACTCACCCGCCCGCTGGCCCCTTGGTCCGCCACGGCGGAACCCGCGTCCGCGCTGGGATGCTTGCTGCGCAGGCCTGTGGCACTGTTGCGAACGCTGCGGGCGCTCCTTCCGGTGCCACGAAAGGAGCGAAAAGCAGAAGGCGGAGGAGGGCGGACTGCAGAGAGTCCCAAGGACTTGGCCGTAGCCCGTGAGTCCTTAAACCGCTCCAACGCGCTGTCTGCTTTGTCGCCGAAGAGGCGACGGCCATCAAAGGGCATGTCCATAAGTGTGTTTTGGACTTCCCCTGAAAATCCAGTGGTCCTCAACCAGGCGTGGCGGCGAACCGCCACCGTCGTTGCAATCGATCTGCCCAGTGAGTCGGCGGTGTCCAGGCCACAACGAATCATGAACTTAGTTGCGTCTCTCCCCTCTGCAACAGCCTGGGAGAGAGCTGGCCGGGCCTCCTCCGGACAGTGGGGCAGCACGTTCGCCACCGTATCCCACAGAGTGGGAATAACGGCCCAAGAGGCATGCGGTGTTCACGGACCGCAGCGCAGAACTGGAGGAAGAAAAATGTTTCTTTGCAAACTGATCCAATTTCTTGGATTCCCTATCCGGTGGTGCGGAAGGGAAGGCGGTAGGGGAAGCAGAGGCTTGGACAACCAAGCTCTCGGTGGTGGGATGTTGGGAGAGGAAGAGGGGGTCACCCGGAGCCGGGCGATGGCGTCGGGCCACGTTCCTATCCACAGGAGCCCCTGTGGTAGGTCTGGAACAAGTGCCCAAAAGAACGTCAGAAAGGGCTTCATTGAAAGAAAGCAGCGGTTCCGCATAAGTAGCTGCTGGCTGAAGCACCTCTGTCAGGAGGTTAGTCCTGACGGCCACCGTAGGAAGCTCGAGGTGTAGGGCCTCGGCCGCCCTACGCAACACCACAGCATAACTAGCACCCTCCTCCGTAGCCGCGGTAGGAGGAGACAGCATGCCAAGGTCTGGTGAGGTATCCAGACCACTGGCACCCCCAACTCCTCAGCCCAGTCCTGTTCAGACTCGCCAGCAGCTGCGAGAGGATCCTCAGACCCCTCCCAGTCCTCCCCTAGCTCCTCAGGCTGTTCAACAGGTGTAAAATAAGGAGCAGGGACATGGGGATAGAAATCCCCAAGCAACGTCGAGAACGGCATCGATCGACGCCGGCTCGACGCCGCGTCCACTTCGGGGCTGAAACCGGGGTCGACGTCGTCCCGAGGATCGGGCGGCGTCAAAAGTGGTGCCGGTGGGGTCGACGTCGGTGGAGGTGTTATAAGGTCAACCGGCGTCGACCGGGATCCAGGCCTGGATCCAAGGGGGTCCTGCGGCGCCGAGGCCAGAGCCGATGCCGGGGCCGGAGACGCCGGCGATGAAAGGCGAGGACCCCCAGTCGGGACCGCAGGGCCCGAAGGCGCACCAGCGGGACCCGACGGCCCAAAGAGGCGAGCCATGGCAGACAGGAATTCCTGTATTTGGGCCGGCGTCGCCGACGAACCCGGAAAGGGCGGGTAGTGCGGCGGCGACTGCATAGGCTCCACCGCACCCTGAGCCGCGTCGCGCGACCGGCGAGGGGAATTTGGAGAACGATGACGTTTCTTCGACTTCTTGTGCTTTGCCATACCTGACTCAGAGTGCGAAGACTTTGATCCCGAAGACCGATGGTGATGACTCCGCGCACGGTCCCTCGACCTCCCACGGGACCGGGACCTCGAACGGCGCGGAGCCGACTGCCGAGCTTCCAGCAACTTTCGGGACCGCTCCCACAAAGTCTTCGGCGCCATGGCCCGGCAGTCGGGGCACGACTTGGGGTCATGGTCGCGCCCCAGGCAGAAAAGACACACACGGTGCGGGTCCGTCACCGACATCATACGGTGACAGTCCCCGCAGGATTTAAAACCGGGCATCCCATCTGCACCAGGCGTCGAAGACACGATGAAAAAACAGAGACAAAAGCCTCAAAAAGTCAGTCAAAAATTGACTGGGGGTTCCTGCTCTTCCCGGATCTGCACTTGCTGGTGCGGAAAAAGAAAGAACTGACGTCAGTGCGCGTGGGCGGCGTCTAAGTAGCGCCCGCGACGTCATCTCGGCGACCACGACGCCAACGACGGACGCGGAGCCGCACGACGCCACCTACCGACGTGCAGGGGTACTGCTGACGAAAACTTTCCGGATCCAGTCTGACGCCTGGGGATATTCTAAGGTAAGGAATCTATCACTATGTGTTTCTTTCAGATACGGAATGGAAACAAAATGACAAATGCCGATACGTAAGTTTATTAGCACTACGGCAATCATTGCTGAACTCCCGTCGGGTAAACGCATATAGGAAGAAAAGGCGATATTTCGAAAACACGGACTGACACAAAAGAAAAAAATAGTGAGCCTAAACACACCTTCATGCACAAAAGGGCAAGACTACAAGTAATATAGCCATGCCTCATGGGAGGGGAAAACACACAGAAAGGAGGGACATATAACAAACACTGACCACAGAGTAGCAAGCCTTTGCGAAGCGCACGCAAAGCAACAAATTAAAAGCGATGGGCAGGCTGTAAGCCCACAGAGTAGATACAGCATGTCTCGAAGAGACAGTACTTGCGCTGCCTAGGCAGAACTAAAAACGAATGACTCCCACACTCTGGGAGGTCTCTCCTGGTGTGTTGGGGCCATTATTACTTTTTTCTGTCCCTCACTCATGTTTTTCCTGGCATTGACGGCCATAAAAAAAGACATTACACCGTCCACTCTAAATAGGACGGGCAGTGTAATGCCTTTCCTCTCGTGCCCCTACTCTGTAAGGCCTTCAGAGGATGTTTTCAGTCAACGGAGTCAAGGAGGGCTCCATGAACAAAAAAGTTAAGGTTGCCCATCTTTAAATGAGGCAGGCAGACTGAGGGATTGGCAGGAAATGTGACCGAGTACCCTGACGGGCAAACTAAATCAGGCTCAGTGGAGAGAAGCCTTAGTGGTCTGTGAGGAATCCTCTATTAAAGGGGCTGCAACTGTGTTGGCGTTTGGAAGCGTGTTTAATTGAAGCACAGTGGTGACACCAGATAATAGACATGGTGGGAACTTACCGAGCCACGGACCCCTCAAGGTCTCGCATCGTGCTCGATCTCTGGTGGCCGTCAATCTCTTCATCAGCCTCTGGCCCACGGTCACTGACTACCTGGCACGAGAAACAAAGCCAGCATTTGAATTTATCCTGTTGACATGGTCACAGACGTCCCAGAAAAGGGCTTACAGTGTTTGAACTTTAAAAATGGGAGAAATACTAAGGGAAAGAAATATAAACAACAAAATCTGAAAGTAACTGAACAAATACTAAAACCAATTAGAAATGTCAGTAATAGCATTCACTTAACAAGGGGAAAACCCGCTATGCTCCACTCCTAATTAAGCAAGGAGTAAAAGTGGTGCTAAAAGAATACAATCTCCAGGTAATCAAGTCCTAGACAGGTTCAATATTTGAGTAATTTATCATACTATTTTAATTTGTTTGGCACAGAGATGCTATCCCTTTAACTTATTGTCTTGATTATTTTTCAGAGTTGCAAGCTGAGGAAGTGGCTGGGGGTGGAGGCTGTGGCTGTATCTTCGGTCCATCTCCCTTGTCCTTAGCTAGTATCATTTCAAACTTGTACAAGAGTGCATTGAGATTACCCCATTTTGTAGTCTTTGGTTGTTTCTTGATGACTTGCTTAAAAATAACATGAAATTATCACACAGGTACAGATATGTTTAGTTCTGAGGTTTGTGTTATGGTTTTCTTTCAGTTATAAATTGGCTCTTTGTTTAATACCTGTCACTGTGTAGGGTCTGAATTACGTTTCCTGGTTGTTTGCAGGTTTATACTAAAGGAGGTGCAGAATGTAACATCACTAGCAGTTTCAATCTTATTATTATTATATGGTTTTACATATACTTTGTACAGGGTTCGGGTTACCAACTATATTTAGTCATTGCAGTTGTAAATTATCTTCATGTCGACATCCAACAGTGATAAGTTAGGCAAATCAGTTTCTTGTTAAAAAGCTCCTTTTGAACCTGTCTGCCTTATGCCTCTAACCAACAATGAGATAATTTTAGTGGTCAGCCATAGAGATGTCAGCCCCATTAACCTTTAACTAATAGGAACAGCATATTGATCCTAGTTTCAGAATGGCTAATCGAACAAATGCCCAGCTTGCTACTAGAGAGTGCTATAAAGTGTGAAAGTCCCCTCCACAACCTTTACTCCTCATCAGAGAAACGCCCTGACATTTCTTCCAAGTGACTCAGGCAGGGCAACATCCCCTCGCTCGTCTTGTGCTGAAAGGACGGCTATGCTCACCTCTCTCCCCCAGCTGCTACCACCTGTACTTCTTCTCAAGCTCACCGGTGACAGACGCCTTTCACTTCCATCCTCTAGCTGCCACTTCAGGTGATCCGTGAGGAGTACGTATGCATTCTCCTGGTGCACTTGGGCCAGGGCTTGCAGCTCCAAGACCCTATTTTCCTTCTTCCGCAGGTGCAGCTCTGCCTTCAGATCTGCCAGTTGCTCCTGTTGGAAGATGACACCAATTCCTATGTGACGGTGGAAAACAAGCTCGTTTGCATACTCAGTTTGTCATCTGATGGGCTCACTACTGTTTAGAAGAAGCAAGGAAACACAGAAACGTATACTATCTGAGAGCCCATGTGGCGGGCCGGAAATCACTTTAAAGCAACATAATTGTATATGAAAGTTGTCCATGTTTTCTTGACAGCAGCAGTCAAAGAAACAGCAGTAGTATTTGTAGCAGTAGCTATTGTTACCAATGTCAATAGTTGACATGGGTATTGCGTGGGCCAGGTGGAAACATTGTTTGTATCTTTCACGGTGATCCCTAGCATAACTTTACTTACAAAAAGTCCGAGGATCTTTCAGAAAATATACCCTTTTTATTCTACACAAACAGCTCTCCTCAATTACGCTTTGAATTTACGTTACCAAAACCAGCTTGAAACATATTTGTATGAGTAACATCCCCCCAGTTAAAGGGTGATAATTAGCAACACACACCCTGAGCGTTGATAAGTTCTGCAGGAGCTGAGATCGTTCCAGAATGGGTGTCCTTGTATAGCCGGGTAAGATGTCTAGTGAAGCCTCAATGGCATCATCAACCTTGGCCTTGATGACATCACTGATGCGTGCCACATCCACCGGCCGAGTGGGGCCTTTCAAAGCCAGATCTACCAGGGTGACTTTAATGGATGCCTGGTCCTGCCTGAGTTTCCAGAGGTAATCTTTCAGACACGTCTCTTCTTCACAGCTCAACCCAAAACTGTTCCAACTGGAAGAACTAGAGGCAACAAATTGTTAGACCAAATAATTAAGCAATTCACAGTACAATGTATGTTACTATTACACATACTCCCCACCACCCTATGTGTGCACTGACTCTCCCTCGGACCCTATCTCTACCATCCATTATTATCAATGAAACAAGACTACGGCTTTTGTTGTCACAGACAGTGCTGTACACTGAGAATGGTCCATTGGGTCTAGTGAATGTAAAAACATGAAGGCCTACCGAAGCCCCCAAGTGTACAAGTACCCCGTACTATAAATTCTTCTCAAAACCTTTCTACAGTAACATCTATGCGAGTAATGGTATAATGTACCGTCACAACCTCCTCTCCTTCGGCTTCCGAGCCTGTTATAGGAAGACACTGGACCTTGTTTAGTTTAGTGGACAGGACACTCGATCAAAACGTGCCGGAGACCACATCTGCCATATTACAAATGCCAGACGCTATAACGCGCTTGTAATATGGTGGATTTGAGATGAAGTATCCATTCCAACAAAATCTAAATAAGGCCCATAGCCATTATTTAGGCCTTACCGTCAAACAGAAATAGGACAGCACACTTACGCTTGCTGTAAGCCTCCTCCCGAATCTTTCCCGTCAGACATGGGAAAACCTTCCACCTCATGGAGCAGTGTCCTGGCCTCTGAAAGCATGGTTTTCTTTTTGATCTCAAATTCTTCTAAGCACGACTGCCATTTTAATGTCTCATCTAGATTAGAAATACATACCGGCAATTTGTGAAGTCTACCACCGACGTGCACAAAAGAGAACTAACAATAACATTAGCAGAACAGAAATCTTCCATCAATCACCTCATTTGCATACATTTTCCACTCACCAGTACAACAACTCAATCATAAACACAATCAATACATTTTGGAGCAACATCGAAGAATGTATTACCATTGAGAGTGACAAAAAACATGAATTAAAGGCCCAAAATATAGGCAGTGGATTCATAGTACAGAGGCCTAGCCCCGAGTATCTTACAAAAGTGGAGGAGTTCCGGATTTGGACCAAAATAGTTGTATGTTAATTTATATTATGGCTTGTAACCTAAACAGGTTCTTCGCACTGGAAACCAGCCTGACCAGAGATGCAGACATAGGGAACAAAAAAGACTAGAGAAACCGCTGGCCCGGACACGAAGAACTTTAGAATTCTAGCACCTTCCTATAGGCCTAAGTAGGAAAGAGGCCAGGATCACCAATAAAAACCCTGATGATGAAGGCTTTTGCTTCTTGGTTTCTGGGGAGTATCCGTCATCTCACCACATGACTTAGCCCCTACAAAGTAAGTTCTGGACACCACTGCAAAGGAAGTAACAAGAGCGCATGAATAGCCAAACATTAAAGCATCCATAACGGCATTCTCAGTGTGTCAAAATTACTGTTAAATTCCACTACATCAGCCCTAAAGTCTTGGCCAACAAATGCAACCAGGTCTTCTAGAAAAATCTCGCTAACTGGCTAATCACAAAATGTCTGGAGCAATAACTGCAAGCTTCCACACAAGCAAAGCATCATCAACATTATCTTTGACTGCCACCCAACCCACGCTGGAGGCGCACACTCTGTTTTGCCCACTTAACAGCTGACTCTTCTCAACCAATCAATGGGCCTTACCTGAATTCTCATCTGAATATGCATTTTACTCATATTGTAAAGAGGTGTGGATTTTGTCTTTGACTGTGGCTAGGATGTATAGAAATGCTGACATATATGAGACACAGACCCGAATAATACTAGACAATGATGCAACCATTCACCTGGTGACGCAGAGTAGTTCTTTTTTACTAGTTGTAGAAGCTCCAGCTTTGCATTTGACAGCATCTGCAGCACCTCCTGCACCGCTATATGTCTTTCACTGCCAGAGGAAACAGGAGTCATTGTGGTTAGGTCACACACATCCAAGCATGTACCACATACTGTCAATTGCCGACTACTTCATAAATAAATTATTTCTGGTATTCTGCAAATTTGCTGCTCATTGCAATTGTTAGTGTAGGGCCGTTCGGCTTGCATGCCTGCACGTTAGTGGAGAATTGTACACCTCCCATACATGTACATGTCCATGTAGAATTGCATGCCCAACCATACCTGGATGTGTCAGTGTAGCATTGCATGCCTTCAATCTATCTAAACATTTTAATGTACCACTGCACGCCTACCATACATGCATGTTAGTGTAGCAGTGCTCTCCCACAGTAGCTGCAGATATTCATGTAGCAATGAAGTGGTGTTTTCTCTCTGTTACAAAATATGGTTTTACTTTGTAAAAATATATTTTGCAGCACCTCATTATATGTACAGCCTTAGGTTGTGAAATTGTTTCTGTTAGCTCACGGAATGGTTTGTCGACCGTAAGTGGCTGAACAAGCGTAAACATCTGCCTTTGGACTCAGACTCTCAAATGATAAAGGGGAGTTATAGAAACAACTCATATCAGGTTATCTGAACTCAGGTATTCCTCTTTTAGCACACTCAGTGGTCTGCCCTAACACACAGATGCTCAGTGGCCTCTGGTGAAATCTACAACCTAACCAATCTGTTCCTCCCAAAGGCTGTCAGAGCAGCTTCTGATCCAGTCCTAAGGGACTCCCAAAAGCACTGACTTCTGGAACTCTTCACAGGGTAGCCAGTCTCTGCCAACACACCAGAACCCATACCACACTGCTCTAGCTCCAGATCACAAGCATTCGAGAAGACACTGCAGCTCAGTGACATCAGCATGGGTCTCACCTGGCCTGCACCGCCATGTGCAGTGCAGTGCTGTCCGACTCGTGCTTTCCCAGCATCATGCTCAGACTCTCGGAATCACTCTTGCACTCCTCCAGGGTCGCCACAAGGAGGTCGTTCAGACATTTCAGCTTATCGATGCACCTGAAATCATGAAGTACTTTAGGGGGCTTTGCTTTTAGGAGGCAGAGACTCAAAGCTGGAATTCAATGTGACTCCCAAAACAGAGTGAGATAACATCATTCCAGGAAACTTTGTCAGTGTATCCGAAGGCTGATGTACAAATGTATCTGATAGAGACTTCCAGCCGCAGATTCCTTACCTTTTAATTTTCCCAGGCGTCAGACTGGATCCGGAAGATTTTTCATGAGCAGTACTCCTGTGCCCTGGCAGGTGGCATCGGTCGGCTATACGTGGTGTCGTCAGCGTCCGCACCGGAAGTGACGCCTGTGTTACCTATATAGGCACCACCTCGGCGCACTGACGTCTGTTCTTTTCTTTCGGTGCCAGCCAGCGCTGAGAGAAGAGCTACCCATCTGTCAATTTTTGACAGGATTTCTGCGACATTTTGTCGACCTTTTTTGTGTTTTTTTCATCCTGGTTTGTCAAGGTGGAAGACAGGTTTTAAGCCCTGTGATGCCTGTCACCGCGCCATGTCAGTGACGGACTTGCATCTCATGTGTTTGTGGTGTCTGGAGCACGACCACGACTCCAAGTCGTGCTCCGACTGCCGGGCCACAGTGCCAAGGACTTTGAGGGAGCTGGTCCCTGAAGCTGCCAGAGGCCCGCCATGCGACTTTGCGAAAGTCATGGCCCTGCTCGAGAGGAAGGTCTCAGGCCATTCCTGGAGTCCGAAGTCTTCTTTGTCCTACTCAAAATCTTCGGGGCACTCAGGTAAGAGGTACAAAAAACACAAGAGGCCGAAGCGCGATTCGACTTCTCGTCGTCCATCGGCATAAGCAACGAAAGAAAATCGGCATTCGAGGCCTGGTTCTTCGGAACATGTGCCTGGGCCATCTCCAAGCCTCCCCAGTTTTCCAGGAGCCAGAGCAACCCCGCTCAAATAAGGAGTTCTATGAGGCCCTGCGTCTCATTTCTGAGCAGCACGGCCTCTCCGGCGTGCGTTAGGGCCCCACGGGGCCAGAGGGAGCCCCATGTAGTTCCGAGCCAGCAGCTCCGGCTCCAATGGGCCCCCATGTTAACGGTCATGGATCCAGACCGGCGCCGGTCGTGTTACTATAACTTTCCCTATCGCCAGCCCCATTGTGATTCACGATGACACAGAGCTGCGTCGACCGACGCCAATTTTGGCACCGACAGGACCCCTCCATGTCCTAAGTCGGAGCCTGAGCCCTATTCTGAAGGGCAAGGCCTCGGGCAGGAATAGGAGGGGGTCACTGGACCATTTAGAAAACAAGTATGATCAGGATATGGACTGGTGTGAGGAACTGGGTGATGCCAGCGGACTGGATAAGTCTCCAGATTCCGGCATACTTTCTCCCCCTGCCGTGGCATTGGAGGAGGGAGCCACATATGCATTGGTGATGCGGAGAGTGGCTGAGGTCCTCTGCCTACAGTTGCCCTCGGTGGAGGTCAAAACTAACATCTTGATGGAAGTGCTGCAACCGGGAGTCTCCTTCTCTGAACCCCTACTCTCATTCCATGAAGCCCTCACCGATGTCCTTTTGGTGAACTGGTCCAAACCCAGCACATGGGCTCCTGTATATAGGATGATTGGCCGCCGCCACCGCCCCACTCTAGGGGACTCAAATTTCCTCACCCAACAATCTACCCCAGAGAACTTGGTGGTCCAAACCTCCAATTCCTGTGGTGTGTTCCCTGCCGCTCCCCCGGACATGGAATCCAAGAGGCTGGACAGCTTGAAAAAGAAAATACTTATTGTGCCGCTATTCCCAAACGCTGTGGGAAACGGTTGCACAAGTACTGCCACAGGTCCCGGAAGAGGCCTGGGCCATTCTCTCCTAAGCAGGTACAGAAGGGAGAGACACAGCACAGTTCAGTATACGCTGTGGCATAGACACGACCGACTCGCTGGGCAGAGCAGATTCACTGATAGTGGCCCTCAGATGCCACGAATGGATGAGAACATCTGGCTTTTTGGGGGATGTCAAGGCTTCCCTCATGGACATGCCCTTTAATGGCGCCTGTCTCTTCGGAGACAAGGTAGACTCAGCGCTGAATTGCTTTAAGGACTCGTGGTCTATGGCCAAGTCCTCGGGACTCTCAGCTGCCCCACATCCCCAGCCTGCCCCTCTCTCTTTTTGTTGCCACAGAAGGGGTTTTCAACCGCACCAACCCTATCCCAGCTACCAAGCCGCGCAAGCTTCCCAGCCCCTTCGTGGACTTGGGCACGGTTCCTACCGGCCTCGTGGGTCAGGTAGCCAGTGGTCAGGTCCAGCCATCACCTCCACCACTGGCAGTCCATAACATCGGACAAGTGGGTTCTGCAGATCATCCGAAGGGGCTACTCAAACCCCTTCAAGACTACTCCTCCCTCCATGCCTCCATCTTACGACCGGCTGACGGAGGACCATTTGTCCCTGCTCCCTGACAAAGTCATGGCTCTCTTGGCCAATGGAGCCATAGCGAGAGTTGCGGTGCCAGAAGTAGACTGTGGTTGCTATTTGCGCTACTTTCTGGTCCCCAAGAAGGACAAAGGTCTTCGTCCTATTCTAGATCTCCGAACCCTTAACTACTTTTTGAAGAAGGAGAAGTTCAAGATGCTCACATTGGCTCAGGTCTTGTCTGCCCTGGACCCAGGAGTCTGGATGGTAGCATCGGACTTGCAGGACGCCTATTTTCACATCCCCATCCTGCCTGCCTATCGGCGCTACCTGCGGTTTACAGTAGACCACAAGCATTTTCAGTTCACCGTGCTCCCTTTTGGCCTTACCTGCTCTCCTCGGGTGTTCACCGAGGTGATGGCAGTGGTCGCAGCTCATGTACGCAGGTTAGGGGTGCCAGTCTTCCCCTTTCTCAATGACTGGCTGCTGAAGGCGGGCTCGCCCCAGGATGTCGTCTCCCACCTCCAGGCTACGTTAAACCTGTATTCGCAGGGGTTCTCTATCAGCATGCTGAAGTTACACCCGACTCCTTTCAGACACTACCTTTCATCAGAGCTGGTCTGGACACAGTGCAGTTTTGGGCTTATCCTCCTGAGTGGCGAGTCCAGGATATTCAGGCTATGATACCAATGTTTCAGCCTCTATCACGGGTTTCTATGAGAAAGACTCTGAGGCTGCTGGGCCTCATGGCCTCCTGCATCCTGCTGGTGACGCATGCCAGATGCCACATGCATGCTCTGCAGTGGGACCTGAAGTTCCAGTGGGTGCAGCATCAGGGGAATCACTCTGACATGGTCCAGATCTCTGAGAGAACTGCAAATGACCTGCAGTGGTGCCGAACGAACTGTAATTGGGTCAGAGGTAGACCCCTCTCCCTTCCCCAACCAGATCTCACAGTAGTAACAGGTGCATCACTCCGGGGACGGGCGGCCACCTGGGAGAGGTGGAAATCAAAGAACTCTGGTCTCTGGTGGAATACAGACTCCACATCAACATGCTGGAGCTCCGTGCGATCGGACTGGCATTGAAAGCCTTTCTATCCTCCATCAGGGGAAGGCTAGAGCAGGTGTTCACGGACAACACCACCGCCATGTAGTACTGCAACAAACAGGGTGGGGTGGGGTCGTGGACCGTCTGTCAAGAGGCCCTGAGTCTCTGGACATGGATGGAACAGCAGGGCATATCCCCGGTGGGTCAACAACAGGCAGGTTCTCTGAACACCAGAGCGGACTAACTCAGCCGTCGATGCCTAGCGGATCATGAGCGGCGTCTGCACCTGGAGGTGGTGCAAGGTCTCTTTCAGCAGTAGGGAGACCCTTGGTTAGATCTGTTCACCTCTACCGAGAACGCGCAATGTCAGCAGTTGTGCACGCTGGAGTTATCAAGGTGGGTCTCCCTTGGAGACTCTTTCCGTCTCGAGTGGAGCTCAGGCCTCCTTTACGTCTTTCTGCCCATAACACTCCTGCCACCAGTTCTCGAGAAGATCAGGAACGACCAGGCCCAAGTCATCCTTGGGGCTTCGGACTTGGCATGGAGTGTCCAGTAGGCCAAGCTTCTGAACATCAGTGTCAATCCTCTGACCAGGCTGCCCCTTTGGGAGGATCTTCTGTCGCAGCAGCAGGGGAGGGTCCTCCACGCGAACCTGTCAACTCCCCCCCCCCCCCTTCTTGCGTGGAGATTGAGCAGCGGCAGTTGATAGTCTTCGACCTTCCGCCCGAAGTCTGCAATGTTATTCTGGCAACCAGGTGTCCCTCCACAAAGACGGTATACGCCTGCCGTTTGAGGCAATTTGTATCATATTTGACAGAAATGTCCATTGATCCACTTTCTGCCTCCCTTTCTGATATTTTGCTTTTTATTCTGACCCTTGCCCAGCAGGGCTCTGCTTTGGGTACTCTAAAGGGTTATCTTTCTGCTCTGTCTGCCTTCCTGTGACTGCCTGACCAACCCTCTTTAAGTCCCCTATTGTAAATAGATTTTTAAGGGGCCTTGTGCATATATTCCCCCCTTCTATTATGTCGCAGAGGGATCTTAATTTGGTTCTCACATTCTTGATGTGTGCTCCTTTCAAGCCTCTTCACAATTGTCCCGTCAGGCTGCTTACCATCAAAACAGCCTTTCGTGTGGCAATTACATCGGCCCGGAGGGTGAGTGAGCTGCAGGCTTTATCTTCCAAGCCTCTATTTGTCTCCGTTTATCCAAACTGGTGCTTCACACTAGGGCCTCTTTCCTGCCAGAAGTGGTAACAACATTTCATGAGGGCCAATCTGTCACCTTGCCCACCTTCTACGAACCTCCACATACCTGTAAGGAAGAGGAGCGACTCCACGGTCTGGACCCAAAAAGAGCATTGTCATTCTACCTTGACTGCACATAAGAGTTCCGGGTGGACGACCAACTCTTTGTGGGGTATGATGGTGCGAAGAAAGGTCAGGCTGTGCAGCAGCGAACCATCTCTTGCTGGGTCATGCTCTACATCAAAATCTACTACGCACTGGCAAAGAATGAACCTCCTGAAGGCTTAAGGGCTCATTCCACCAGAGCTAAAGCTGCGACTACTGCGTTAGCACGTGGAGTCCCAGTCCTAAACATCTGCCAGGCAGCAACGTGGGCTTCCCTGCACACATTTACCAAGTATTACTGCCTGGACAGTCAGGTCCGCAGGGATGGGCATTTCGCCCATTTGGTCCTGCAGGACTTTGTAGTTTACATTTGTCCACAGACCCATCACCGGGGATGGTATTGCTTGGGTATCTATTCAAAGGTAAGGAACCTGCGGCTAGAAGTCTCTATCAGGTGAACAAGTTACTTACCTTCGGTAACGCCTTATCTGGTAGAGACAATATATAGCAGCAGATTCCTTACCGAGCCACCTATCCTCCCCGTTCTGCGGACAGATTTCTAGAGTCAGGGTGATCCCTTTCAGGGCCATAGTTTGGACAAACCAGTGTCGGTGTACTTCATGGCTCTGCGCTTCTGGAGTGGAAAGACGTGAAAAGAAACTGATGTCAGCGTGCCGAGTTGGTGCCTATATAGGTAACGCGGATGTCACTTCTGGCGGGGATGCCACGCAGAGATGACCGACACCCCTACTGGCGCACAGGGGTACTGCTCATGAAAAATCTTCTGGATCCAGTCTGATGCCTGGAGAAATTCAAAGGTAAGGAATCTGCGGCTAAATATTGTGTCTACCAGATAAGGCGTTACTGAAGGTAAGTAATTTGTTCATCACAAAGTATCCCTCAAACCCTACAAGTTACCCAAGTCCTTGCATGTTGTTTCATAACAGGTAACCTTAATAGTGTATGCTACACGGTCCATGCGGATCCTGCCTGAGCCACTCAAAGCTCTTGTATTGTTCCTCCATTATTAACTCTCTTTGTGCTCAAAGTATTCAGGTAGAAGTATATTTAAACATTGCAACAGGTGTAACAAGAACAATACCAATAAGAACAAATAATGTGACGCAAAAGAATAATAATAAGAAAATAAGTTACTTACCTGTAACTGTGGTTCTCCAGTATTGGCATCTTTCATAGATTCACATGCTTGAATCATTTCCGGTGTCGAGGTGGGAGTCCCACGGTATAACAGAAAGCAGTACAGTGTTATACATAACCTATAAGGGATAGAAAACATTCACTACAGTATCTTATCCTCATCATTTAGTAAGACCCAAACTGCAGCCAATCAGAAGCAGCACCCTGTAGAATACACCCCTCTGAGGCTTCTCTCCCTCAGACTCAGAAGCACTAGTGTGATCATACAACAATATGTGTAGAAGGTGAGCCTCTCAGGAGGAGGGTGGGTCGCATATGAATCTATGAAAGAGAATACTGGAGAACCACAGTTATAGGTAGGTAACTTATTTTCTTCTCCAGTATTGGATCTTTCATAGATTCACATGCTTGAATCAGAATAGCTAGCAGGTAAAAGATGCACACAATAATTATTATTAATGAAATAATGGCGGATGGTGTGATAATGGAACAAAGCAGGTCCATCCTACTGAAAGATATGACGTAAAAACACCTTTCCCAATGCCGCATCTTTCAGCACGCTCGAATCTGAGCATTAGTTCTGCGTAAACGTGTGTCTGCTCTTCCATGTAGCTGCTCTACAAATGTCCTGAAGAGACACACCAGCAAAAAGAGTAGTTGATGTAGAGACACTTCTTGTAGAGTGCACTCATACCTTGGCTACCAAAGGTCTTCCAGCTTTAAAGATGACAAAACCAGATAGCTGTAGCAATCCACCTTGCAATACTTTGTTTGGAGAGTGGAAACCCTTTTCAAAGGTTACCATAAGCACCCAATAACTGGTCTGAATTTCTAAATTGTTTTGTCTGGTGCAAGTAGAATTTTAGACATCTTTTAATGTCTAATGTATGTAATGACCTTTCTGCTACATCCTGTGGATTTGGAAAGAATGTTTTCAGGACAATCAGTTCATTCATGTGCAAGTCTGTCGAAACCTTCAGAATGAATCCGGGGCTGGTCCCACTCTATCATCTCTGAAAAGTAAAAAGTTTACTTAAAGTGTGAAAGCTTGTATTTCATTAACTCTCCTTGCAGACGTCAAGGCTAATAAGTGCCACTTTCCATGATAGAAATTTCATCTCGGCTTTATAAATGTGTTCGAATGGAGCCTTTATCAATTGTGAGAGCATTAATTTAGTTGCCATGGTGGAGGAGGCCGATTTATCAACTCTGGCCTTAGCAAGAATTTCCTCAGTGTCTTGTGGGATGTTCAAACCAGCAAACCCATTGTGTCCAGGATCCAGCCTAACAAGTGCAAGGATGTTGGACCCGAATGAAGTATTTGGTTGTGGTTTGTTGACAATAAAGCTGGGAAAGGCTTCAGGCGAATGTGATGTTTCTCTGACAGTAGGTTTAGTTCAATGAACCAATAGTGTCTGGGCCTTTTCAGGGGTATTAGAATCATCCTGCACTGTTCTCTCTTCATCTTGTTGAAAAGTTTTGGGAGTAACGGGATTGGGGGAAAGCGTAAGTAAAGATCCCTGACAATGTTATCGAAAATGCATTCCCCTGTGACCCCGGCTGTGGATTACAAAGTGCGTAGAACAGGCATTTTCAATTCTGGCGAGTTACAAACAGGTATAGATTTGGCTTGCCCGAAAGATTGAAGATATTGTCTAGTGTGTCTTGGTTGAGGTCCCTTTCGGGGCAGATGTTTTTGGTGTTGCTCAATGTATGCGCTATAAGGATAAGTTACTTACCTGTAATCCTAGCTCTCTTCCAGGGGTATCCTCATCAAAGTCATAAGCACTGAATATTCCCGCCCATGTGCGGGGACCCCGGAAACAATAAAAAATATATATGAAAAACATATATATACAGCTCTATATTATCTACTGGCGGTCGCCAGTAGATAGTTATAGTTAGGACCTATTTTCCATAGGAAATCCGCAACATTCTATTTGAAATAACTCTTGCGTCGGTTGACGAATCTTCGCGAAATTTTCAAACTTTATGGCCCGCTCCAGTCCGCTCCTACCCTGAAAGTTTCAAGGTGATTCGTCAAGCGGGGGCCGAGAAAAAAGGGGGGTCCCAAAACGTGTTTTCCCCATTCATTTTCCCATAGGAAACTTTAGCCACGGCTACAGCCCGAACTGCTGAACGGAATTACACCAAATTTGGCAAAGAGGTAGTTCTTGGTTCAGAAAGATCCCTTTTTGTTAAATGGTGTAAATCCGTTCAGTAGTTGCTGAGAAAATCAAAAGGAAAATCACATATATATCTATGGCCGCGTCGGATTCGCGCACCCTGAGCGCACCCTCCCGATCACGAGCTGCATGCTAATTGGCTTTCAAGTGGCTGTCAACACTCCAAATCAGGAAGTGTTGGCAGCCATTTTGTCCCTCGGTAGAACCGAGGCACAAGAAACAAGTGCGCAAAGCACAAAGGGGGCAGGGGTAGAAACACCCTGACCCCTAGGTCTGCTCAGGGGTCCCACAAGGACCCCCTGGGCAGAAAAAGCATTTAAAAAAATAAAAATCAGCGGGATGCGCTTAGGGTGCGCGGATCCCGCCGATAAAAAAATCGAAGCGCGGTCTCCCGCGCTCGATGCTAACTTGCCCCGGGTGGGCCAAGTCCCGGGGGCATGCGGGGGTTGATTTTAATTTTATGTGGGGGGCCTCTAAGGCCCCAAGCCCGAGGACCGCCTCCTCCCGGGGCTTTTTTTTTGTATTCACCTGTGTGGGGGGCTCCAGCCCCCACACGCCCGAGACCGCCACCTCCCGGGGCACTTAGAAAACAAATGTGGGGGTCCGTTTCGGACCCCGAGCCCAGGGGACCACCACCTCCCGGGGCTGTGCAGTTGAAGGGAGGGGGGCCGCGAGGCCCTCCTGGAGCCTGCGGTGGCCCTGGGGACCGCCACCCCCAGGGCCGGCTCCTGCAGTGTCCCGGGGTGCCTACCCCCGGGACACTGCTGTTTGCAATGGCAGGACGGGAGCCTCGCGGCTCCCGTCCTGCCATTGCAAACAGCAATTTTCCCCTTTTCCAT
This sequence comes from Calotriton arnoldi, assembly GCA_963921515.1. NCBI lineage: Eukaryota > Metazoa > Chordata > Amphibia > Caudata > Salamandridae > Calotriton > Calotriton arnoldi. The sequence continues at coordinate 4,863,724 of CAWUFW010000013.1, read as the reverse complement.
AAGGGGAGCTGCATGTCAGCAGCTCCCCTTATGGGAAAGCAATGCCGGCCTCCCGCAGGACGCGGGGAGCCGGCGGGACCGTGCTGGGATTGGGGACCCCCCCACGGTCCCCAACGAGTGGCCAGGCCCTGGGGGGATGGGGTCCCCGGGGCCTTAAATGGCCGGAGGAGGGGGGCCACGCAGCCCCCCTCCAAATATTTAAAATTTAAAAAAAAGAGGGCATGCCCCGGGGGATGGGTTCCCCGGGGCCAAAAGTGGCCGAGGGAAAGGAGGCCACGCAGCCCCCCTCCCATACAAAAAAAAACACAAAAAAAGACCGGCATCGTGCCGTAGGCCCCACCCCATCCCTGCAGCAGTCTGCAAACGCGCCCCCTGGCGCGTTTTGAGAAGGGGACGTAATTCCCCTTGAATGCTGGGGGTCCCTGGGGGCCAACTAGCCCACCAGGAACCTCCAGTATGCGCCAGGAAGCTGCGTTGCAGAGAGTGTACAGAGGCCACGCCCCTTTTTACACCTCTCTGCAACGCAGCTCTGTGGCGCTTTTGGAGGTACATGGTGGGCTAGTTGGACTCCAGGGACCCTCAGTATTCAAGGGGACTTAATCCCCCAACCTAAAACGCGCCACGGGGCGTGTTTGCACAGTGGTGAAGGGAGGGCGGGGGCTTCAGGTGACATGTGTGCAAACAGGCCCCGTGGCGCGTTTTAAGATGGGGAATTAAATCCTCTTCAATCCTGAGGGCCCTGGGGCCAACTAGCCCACCAGGTACGTCCAGAAAGCGCCACAGAGCTGCGTTGCAGAGAGGTGTAAAAGGGGCATGGCCTCTGAACACCTCTCTGCAGCGCAGCTCCTGGCACATGACTGGCGGTACAGGGTGAGCTAGTTGGACCCCAGGGACCCTCATGATTCAAGGGAACTTAATCCCCCAACTTAAAACGCGCCACGGGCGCGTTTGCACAGTGGTGAAGGGAGGGGGCGGGGCATGTTATTGTTAGAAATTAGCATTTAAAAAACCTTTGGAAATTCACTTAAAAAAACCATAGGTTTCAGGCACGTTATAGTTAGAAATTAGCATTTAAAAAACCTTTGAAATTCACTGAAAAAACCATAGGTTTCAGACACGTTATAGTTAGAATTTAGCATTTAAAAAACCTTTGAAATTCACTGAAAAAACCATAGGTTTTAGGGACAGTTATAGTTAGTTGGACATTGCACTCATACAAAACCCGTGAAATTCCCCCGTTATAGTTAGTTCACGTAACTATAACTCGCGCCCCCGCAATGCACTGCTGATGACGTCACATATTACATCACTCATGACATGGTCAGTGACATCACTGATGACATCACTGATGACATCTCAAATGACATCACTGATGACATCATCCATGTGATAATTTGATGCATCTTCTCACACCCTAATATAACTTTTGATACACCCACTGTAAATTACAGACTGCCATTGTCAAAACCATAGACACTCCAACACCAATTACTATATACACACTCACTGATTCTTAGGTCTACACACACACATCTGCTCACTCACCCGTACAGTCACTCATACTTATAGTCACTCAGTACAAGACTATTATATGCACTCATACACCTATATAAACACTCACACACCGCCACTCATCCATAGAGGTACTCACACACCTAGTCAGTCATGCAAAAAATTAAGCACACACCCATTTACTCACCTATACAGTTATACACACACCAACTCACTTACTCATACAAATACTAGCACATTCTTCAGTGATGTCATCAGTGATGTCACTGACCATGTCATGAGTGATGTAATATGTGACGTCATCAGCAGTGCATTGCGGGGGCGCGAGTTATAGTTACCTGAACTAACTATAACGGGGGAATTTCACGGGTTTTGTATGAGTGCAATGTCCAACTAACTATAACTGTCCCTAAAACCTATGGTCTTTTCAGTGAATATATATATACATATATCATTTTTTCCATACCAATGCAGCCCACATATAGTAGGCTAAACAATGTAATAACAAATCACTGTTTTTATAAACACATAATGAATCTATAGACCACAGGAGGGCAAGTGACACTTGAACTCTTTTTAATGAGTAAGACTCATGAAAAAACTGCAAAACAGCAGACATTGTTAGCCTACAGGCTGCATTGTAAACCAATAACATAGAAAATGAAAGCAATTGTACAAAAAACTGGCACTGTGCCTTTAAGGCAGCCATGACCCTTAGCTTCCCATCATGCCTCAGGGGTGACAGTTAGGTCAGTTGTTCTTTCCTTAGACCCGAAGGTCAGGGCACAAAGATATATCTTAACAACACAACAGTCTCATATGCCTGGGGAGGCTGGTGGGTTGCTTATGACTTTGATGAGGATACCCCTGGAAGAGAACTGGGATTACAGGTAAGTAACTTATCCTTCTCTTCCAGGGGATCCTCATCAATAGTCATAAGCACTGAATAGAATTGCAAGCCCATCCTCCACCTGTAGGCAAATGAGAAAGAATGACCCAAATCCACAAGCAGACTCAATCATTTGTGGAACAGATTCCTCAAGGAGGCCTGACCTACTTGGGTATCTGCCCTGGTATCAGAATCAAGACAATAATGTCTTGTAAATGTATGTATAGATCTCCAAGTGGCTGCTTTACAGATCTCAGAAATCGGTACATTGTTAAGGAATGCAGCGGTTGCTGCTTTTCCCCTAGTGGCATGTGCTTTTGGTCTAGACCACAGAGGCTTCTGCGCTATCTGATAAGCCAGTTTGATGCATGAAACTATCCATCTGGAGATGGAACGTTTAGAAGCCGGAAAACCTGTCCTGATCGAACCGTAATTGATGAACAGCTGATCAGTTTTCCTAATAGATTGAGACCTGTTCAAGTAAAATTTCAGAACCCTCTTCAGGTCTAATGAGTGAAGAGCCCTCTCAGCTAGGGTAGAGGGATTTGGAAAGAACGTTGGAAGCGAAATGGTCTGATTCACATGAAAATCCGACACCACCTTCGGGAGAAAGGCGGGGTGGGTTCTCATAACAACCCTATTAAGATGAAAAACAGTGTAAGGCTCTTTTGAGCAGAGGGCTTGAATTTCGCTCACCCTGCGAGCTGAAGTAATCGCCACAAGGAAGGCCACCTTCCATGTCAGGTGCTGTAGTGTCGCCTTGTGGATCGGTTCAAAGGGGGGATCCATCAATTTAGAAAGAACCAGGTTCAGTTCCCAGGGTGGTGAAGGAGGCCGAACAGGAGGATAGACCTTCTTCAGACCCTGTAAGAAATCCTTTACGACCTGCAGTTGGAAAAAGGAAGGCTGAGAAGGGGAACGCCTATACGCCGTAATGGCAGCTAGGTGTACCTTAATGGAAGAGAATTTCAGGCCTGCCCTAGCTAGATGAAGCAGGTAGGGCAAAATTACTTCTTCCTGTCCGTTGGTAGGACTACAATTATTCTGTATACACCAAATATAAAAGCGTTTCCATTTACAGGCATAGGAGTGTCTTGTGGAAGGTCTCCTAGCCTATTTCAGGATGGTCATGCTGTCCTGAGGAAGTCCTAAATGACCATACTGGAGGACCTCAGGAGCCATGCTGCCAAGCTCAGTGATGGAAGGATGGGGTGATAGATGCTCCCGTTCATCTTGGACAGCAGGTCCGGTCTGCACGGCAGCCTCCTGTGTGGACGTTCTGACAGGTGAAGAAGGTCCGGATACCACCACTGCCTCGGCCAGTCCGGAGCAATTAGGATCATTCTCGCCTCTGAGTGGGAGAGTTTGGTCACAACCTTCGGAATGAGTGGAAGGGGAGGAAAGGCGTACACAAACGCCCCTGACCAACTGATCAAAAGGGCATTCCCTTTCGACCCTGGTCGGTAGTACCTTGAGGCGAAGTCTCGGCATTTCTTGTTTGCGTCGTCTGCGAAAAGGTCGATGGTTGGACGACCCCATTCTTGGAAGATGCTTTCGACGACCTCGTAGTTTAGAACCCAGTCCTGCTGGTCTTCGAAGTGCCGGCTGAGAACATCTGCTTGTGAATTCTGCTCTCCTGGCAGATGGATTGCCATTATGGAGAGATTCCTCGCCAGGAGCCAGTGCCAGATAGCTTGCGCTTCCAGCGACAGGGACCTCGATCAAGTTCCTCCCTGCTTGTTCAGATAGTACATGGAAGTCGTGTTGTCCGTCTGAACCAGGATGGAGTTGGTCTGGATCGAAGGCAGGAAGGCTTTGAGAGCAAGATGTACCGCTCTCAGCTCTAACATGTTGATGTGGTACAACTGTTTTTTTTGCTGACCAACGACCCTGAGTCTGAAGAGACCCCATGTGGGCTCCCCAACCTTGGAGGGAGGCGTTCGTGATCAATGACTGAGAGGGAGGAGTTTGATGGAATGGAATCCCTACCAGCAGATTCTCCTTCCGCATCCACCATGGGATTGATGCCCTGGCTGCCTCTGACAGCTGTATTCTGTCGTCCCACCGAGCAGAGCGTTGATCCCACTTGTCCTCTAGGTCTTGCTGCAGAGGACGCATTCGGAGCCTGGCATTCGGGACCAGAAAAATACAGGATGCCATTGACCCCAGGAGAGAGGCAACCTGACGAACCGAAGGCAAGCCGTTGTGTAAAATTTGTTTGCCCTTCAGCATGATAGATAACAGTCTCTCCTCCGAAGGAAACACTTTTCCTATTGCGGAGTCTATTGTTGCCCCCAGATACTGGATTCTTTGTGTGGGCTGCTGCGTCGATTTCTCGAAGTTGATTTGGAGCCCTAGCTGCTGGCATAGCTTCAGACATTGTTGGAAATCGTTCCCCACGCTCTGGGGGGCTGGACCCTTCAGAAGCCAGTCGTCGAGATACGGATACATGAAAATGCCTCTGCGACGTAGAGCGGCTGCCACTACTGCCATGCACTTCGTGAACACCCGAGGAGCTGACTTCAATCTGAAGGGTAGGACTTTGAATTGGTAATGCGTCGATCCCACCAGAAAATGCAGGAACTTCCTGTGCAGTGGACTGACCGGGACATGGAAGTATGCATCTTGCAGGTCCAACGACCACATCCAATCTCCCCTTCGCAGATGTGGATATATTTGATGAAGAGCCAGCATGCGAAACTTTTCCTTTTTGATAGACTTGTTTAGGGCCCGAAGATCGAGAATGGGCCTGTATTCTGCCTTCCGACCTTTTTTCCTTACCAGGAAGTATCTTGAGTATACTCCTCGACCTCGTTGCGAGATAGGGACCTTCTCGATGGCTGATTCTCGCGAGAGGATGGCAACCTCCAGTCGGAGTATTTTTATTTGACGACACGTTTTTATTGGAGGGATCGCAGGAGGTCGATGCTTGAAACGAAGCGAGTATCCATTCTGTAGTGTAGTCAACACCCACTGATCTTGTGTGATCGGACGCCAATCTTCTGGATGCTTTGCAACACTTCCCCCCACTGGAGTGGATGACGGCGATGGGGGAAGCAGAAACTCACTGTTTGGCAGGTGTTCTTGCTGAGGTAGTAGACTGTCGAGGGGTTCCTCTCCCTCTGGGGGTGCGACGACCTTGATAGTGTGACTTGGACTGGGTCTGTTGATGTTGTTGCCTCTGCCAATGAGGGGTTTGAACCCTCTTGTGGAAGGGTCGCTTATCGTACGGCCTGTAACGGCGCTTGAATTCTTTTCTTTTCTCAAGGCCAACCGCCTTCAAAGTATCCAACTCTGTCTTCATCCTCGACATCTCTTCATCGGTGTGCGTGCCGAATAAAGATGTCCCTGAGAACGGCAAATTGAGGATGCGAGATTGCGCTTCTGGCTTTAGCGCAGTCAACCTGAGCCATGAAGATCTTCTGGCACATATCCCATGTGCATAGGCATGCGCCGACAGTGTAGCTCCATCAGCTGCGGCGCTGATCACCTGATTTGCCACCAGGCTTCCCTCTTGTAACACCTCTTCAAAGTCCTTATGGTCCTCCTTTGGGAGTTTTTCCGTGAACCTCTGAAACGAGTCCCACAGGGATCTATCGTAGCGCCCTAAGAGCGCTGAGGCACTGGAGACTTTCATCATGGAGGCTGACGTGCCACAGACCTTCCTGCCCCATGAATCCTGTGCCCTGCTGTCCTTTCCGGAGGGACAGATGATGAAGAGGCCACTGCATGGGTCTTTTTTGCAGTCGCTATAATCACTGAGTCAGGTGGAGGATCAGATCTGAGGAACAAAGGATCCTCCAGCGGGGGTCTATACTTCTTTAAAATCCTCGCTGGCGCCGCTTTGAGTGTAGCAGGCGTCAGGAAGACATCCATAACTGGTTGAAGTAGGCCCGGCACCAAGGGCAACAGTGGTCTGGAAGCTGCTTTCTGCCGCAGCGTTTCAAATATCACAGAGGATGAAGACTGTTGAGTGGGCATAACAATGTTCAACTTATTTGCCCCTCTGGCCAGAACGTCCTGAAAAGTACTGACGTCATCCACCGGAGAGATCCTCGACGGAGGACTGTCAGTCAAAGTCGGTGAATAATCCCTCTTTGAAGAACGAGTGGAAGAGGGCGAAGTTGTCGGAGATCTGTGTCTTCTCCTGTATTGTCTAGACCTGGATCTTCTTCTGGAGGAGGATGCAGGAGTATGAGTGCGCTCTCGACCCCTTGGTGAAGCAGTAGGGGAGAGATCCGCTGCTTGCACCAGCCGGGCCAGCGGAGACCTATGCAAAGGGCTGGAATAGTCCTGATTTCCCCTTGCTTGACCTTTCTGCCAGTGATGCAGAGGTAGCATCCATCTAGGAGATAGATGAACTGATGGAGTCTTTTGCCTTTCCTCCCGTGCAGGGGATACAGCTGCGTGGGATCGCACCAGAGAAGGAGCAGGACTGCTTGATGTTGAAATAGCCACCTCCGGTGAGCCTGAGGGTGAAGCCGACGAGAGTCTTGAGACAGAACGGTGGGTCGACGCCGAATGGCGAGAATGCCTTGACGTGGAGTGTCTCGACGTTGAACGAGGGGACTCCGTGTGACCCCGTGCTGGAGATTCTGCCCTCGGTGCCGGTGAAGGGGAGGATGAAATGATCACCGAAGGAGATCTGTGCCTCGACCTCGAACGAGGTCTGTGAGTCGACGTTGATCGTCTCTTGTCTGGAGGCGGTGATAGTCTCGACGTCGAACGCCTGTGTGGAGACGCCGACAGAGTCCTGTGCCTCGACGTCGGCTGATCACAAGAAGATGCCGGCGGAGACCTGTGCCTCGACGCTGAACGCCTTTTCGTCTGCGACCCATGTCTCGGCGTCGACTTATGAGAGGAAGATGGAGTTTTCTGCTTCGACGTCGATCTCCTGGGTGACGACAGAAGGGTCTTTTGTCTCGACGTCGATCGCCTCTGGGAATGCGACGACGGAGACTTATGCTTCGACGTCGAAGAGTGTCCCTGCTTCGACGTCGATCTCGGCGGAGTCTTATGCCTCGACGCCGACCGCTTGCACGAGGGGGCAGACGAAGACTTGTGTTTCGACGTCGATCGCCCGCAAGAGGTCGCCGACGGAGCATCATGTCTCGACGCCGAACGTTCCTTCAACGCCGGCGGAGATCTGTTCCTCGACATTGAACGTCGCCGGGTTGACATCAACGGAGGTTCCGATACTTGACTCGACGTTGGGACGGTCTTTGGTCTTGCAGTCAATCGGTGCCCCTGCACCGTCGAAGACTTCGACGTCGCCTTCTTCTTCGCCGCTGGTAGGTTCGACGCCGATCCCGATGCCGAGCAGAGTGGAATCTTGCTTCTCGACGTCGATCGAGCTCTCTTTTTCTTCTGTCTCACTGGAGACCTACCTCTTTCAGAGAGCTCATAAACTCTGATCCTCTCCCTGTCCTTGATGGTTCTCCTGGACAGCTTTTCACAATGCTGACAGGTCTCTGGAGAGTGAGAGTCAGGGAGGCAGAGAATACACACCGAATGTGTGTCAGTCCTAGCCTTCTTTTTGCCACAGGAAGGGCATGGGTCGAAAAGAGAAGGCATTCTGACAGAAAATAAAGCTTTTTCTGTCTCAAAAAATATAGTACTTCACTCTAAGGCTAAAAAGACGTTGAGTGAAGAGTAGAAAAGTAGATTTTGAAAACAATTTTCTGACAAAAAAGTCAAAAAGTCAGAGCTGTGAATTCCAGGGTCCTGACTGAAGGAACCGGAAAGAACAACTGACCTAACTGTCACCCCTGAGGCATGATGGGAAGCTAGGGGTCATGGCTGCCTTAAAGGCACGGTGCCAGTTTTTTGTACAATTGCTTTCATTTTCTATGTTATTGGTTTACAATGCAGCCTGTAGGCTAACAATGTCTGCTGTTTTGCAGTTTTTCATGAGTCTTACTCATTAAAAAGTGTTCAAGTGTCACTTGCCCTCCTGTGGTCTATAGATTCATTATGTGTTTATAAAAACAGTGATTTGTTATTACATTGTTTAGCCTACTATAGTGGGCTGCATTGGTATGGAAAAATGATATATGTACATGTGTATATATTTATATATATATATATATGTACATGTGTATATATATATATATATATATATATATATATATATATATATATATATAGCTGTATATATATGTTTTTCATATATATTTTTTATTGTTTCCGGGGTCCCCGCACATGGGCGGGAATATTCAGTGCTTATGACTATTGATGAGGATCCCCTGGAAGAGAATATTGTTATTCCTGGATCATGTTCTACTTTTAGCTTCACCTGAAGTTTCAGTGCCCATTTCCAAATTTCTTGAGACAGCATTTGAGATCTTGTGCCACCCTGTTTATTGATGTAAGAAACAAGTTACTTACTTGTAACTATAGTTCTCCAGTATTGGAATCTTTCATAGATTCACATGCTTGAATCATTCCCCGTCGTCGAGATGGGAGTCCCCGGTAATATCAAAATAATTGTCCTATAGACATAGAACATAAGGCTCTAGGCCTTACATTTTTTTATAACATATCCCTGTCCTTTATTAAAAAAGGACCAAACCTAAAACTCAACCAATCAGAAGAGACCACCCTGTAGAATCTTCCTGAGAGAGGCTCCAGTCCCTCAGATTTTCCAAGCATAAGTGCGCATACATAGAAAAACTGAGATAAATAAGTGAGCCTTCTCCAGGGGAGGCGGGCGGGTCGCATGTGAATCTATGAAAGATTCCAATACTGGAGAAGGATAAGTTACTTACCTGTAACCCTAGTTCTCTTCCAGGGGTATACTCATCAAAGTCATAAGCACTGAATTATCTCCGCCCACGTGCGGGAACCCGGAGCATATACAAAAATACATATATATGTGTATGTAGTAGAAAAAGAGTACATAGTACGAACTAAACACACACATATACATGTATTACATAAAATATGCAGCCCCAAACATATCCAATAGGCTAAGAAGCCAGAATTACATGTATTTCTCTAGTATGAAAATGCCATATAAACATATAATGTAAGAGAAGGACATGTACAGTAAGAGCATTCCGCAAAAAAACCTTTTATTTTCATTAAGAAAACAGTAATGCCAGGCAATTAGCCCAAAGAAGGCTGCATAAATAAATAACATCCCTGTACAGAAAAGGAAAAACTGGCACCTCGCCTTTAAGGCCTCAGAGACTCTGAGCACTATGCCTTTAAGACCTCCAGGAGCAGCCTGCTCCCATCATGCACCACAGGTGACAGTTAGGTCAGTTCTTTTGTACGGTATAAGAAACCTGTAGGAACCTGCATCAAAGATGCAAGAATATCGAGTAAACTGTTAATGCTCGTCCGGGGAGGTGGGCGGGTTGCTTATGACTTTGATGAGTATACCCCTGGAAGAGAACTAGGGTTACAGGTAAGTAACTTATCCTTCTCTTCCAGGGGATACTCATCAATAGTCATAAGCACTGAAGCACAAGTTACTAACTTGTGTAACGATATATCTGTAAGAGACAGTAGTTAGTGACAGATTCCTTACCTTAGAATAGATACCTTAGAATATCCCCAGGCGTCAGGCTGGATCCGGAAAAGTTTTTTGCGTAGCAGTACCCTTGCTTGCGTCGGTAGGCGGCGTCGCGTGCGGCTCCGCGTCCGTCGTCGCCGTCGTGATCGCCGGGATGACGTCGCGGGCAGTACTCAGGCGCCGCCCCTGCGCGCTGACGTCAGTTCTGTACACGACTTTCCGCGCCAGGAACGCAGAGCCATGCAAGAAGCTGACACAGGTGTCTGAAAAATACTAGGGCCCTGAAAGGGATGTCCTTAACCCTAGAAATCAGGTTCCGCAGAACGGGGAGGATGGGTGGGCGGTAGGAATCTGTCACTAACTACTGTCTCTTACAGATATATCGTTACACAAGTTAGTAACTTGTGCATCTGAAAGAGACACGTTAGTGACAGATTCCTTACCTTAGAATAGATACCCCAGCAATACCAACCCCGGTGGTGGGTCTGCGAACAAAGATCAGACAAGGAAGTCCTGGAGGACAGAACGGCCAAAGAAGCCGTCCCTCCGGACCTGACTGTCAAGGCAGTAATGCTTTGTAAACGTGTGCAGCGAGGCCCACGTAGCTGCCTGACAGATAACCGGCAGCGGAACACCGCGGCCTAAGGCCGTGGTAGCAGCCGTTGCCCTGGTGGAATGGGCACGCAGCCCAACAGGAGGCTCCTTCTTAGCCAAAGAATAGCAGGTCTTGATGCACAAGGTAACCCAGCGGGAGATGGTCCTCTTGTGCACCGCCCGACCTTTTTGGCGCCCACGTAGCCAACAAAGAGCTGGTCATCCACCCGGAAGTGTTTTGTGCGGTCAATATAGAAGGAGAGCGCACGTTTTGGGTCCAGACGGTGGAGCCTCTCTTCCTCTCTGGAAGGATGCGGAGGCGGAAGAGAAGGTGGGCAAAGTGATGGTCTGCCCAATGTGGAAAGCAGTAACCACCTTTGTGCAAGAAGGACGGACGCGTCCGAAGAACAACCTTGTCTGGATGAACAGACAGAAAGGGAGGTTTGCAAGATAGAGCCTGGAGCTCACTCACCCGCCGAGCGGAGGTGATGGCCACCAGAAAGGCTGTCTTTAGAGTCAGAAGACGAAGAGGACAGTTATGTAGAGGCTCAAAGGGAGCGCACATTAAAAAGGTAAGAACCAAGTTCAAGTCCCACTGAGGCATCACAAATGGAACAGGAGGGAAGAGGTGTGTAATGCCTTTTAAGAACCTGTTAACAACAGGGGACTTGAAAAGGGAGGGCTGATCAGGGAGCCTGAGGAAGGCCGAGATAGCACAAAGATAACCCTTGATGGTACCCAGGGCAGAACCCTGTTGGGCCAGAGAGAAGGAACAGAAGGACCTCAGAAGAGGGGCAGAAAGGGGATTCACAGCCTTTGCTGTGCACCATGCCACAAATTTGTTCCACCTGCAGGCGTATACCACCTTAGTGGAGGGACGCCTGGCTGCCAGAATCACATCACAAACTTCGGGAGGCAAGTCGAAAGGAATCAACTGCCGCCGCTCAATCTCCCCGCAAGCAGGTGTAGACTGGACAGGTTCGGGTGGAGGACCGTCCCCTGCTGCTGCGACAGAAGATCCTCCCGAAGAGGCAGACGGATCGGGGGATCTACGCTCATATTGAGTAGCTCGGGATACCAAACTCTTCGAGCCCAGTCCGGAGCCACAAGAATGACTTGGGCCCGGTCGTGCCGAATCTTCTTCAACACTCTGGGTAGAAGTGGTGTAGGCGGAAAGGCGTACAACAGACCGCAACTCCACTCGTGACGAAAGCGTCGCCGAGCGAGTGCCGCCTTGGAAATTCCAACGCGCAGAACTGATGACATTGCGCGTTCTCTTCGGTGGCGAATAGATCTAACCAAGGCTCTCCCCACTGTAGAAAGAGTCCTTGCGCCACTTCCGAGTGAAGACGCCATTCGTGATCCATCATGCACCTGCGGCTGAGTTCGTCCGCCCTGGCGTTCAGCGAACCTGCCAGGTGTTGAACCATCAGGAACATGCCCTGATGTTCCAGCCATGTCCAGAGGCGCAGAGCCTCCTGACAAAGGGTCCACGACCCCACCCCGCCTTGTTTGTTGCAGTACCACATGGCGGTGGTGTTGTCTGTGAACACCTGCACTACCTTCCCTTTGACAGAGGGAAGGAATGCCTTGAGTGCAAGACGGATCGCCCGGAGCTCCAGAAGGTTGATATGGAGCCGGGACTCCGCCGGAGACCAGAGGCCTCTGATCTCCGCCTCTCCCATGTGACCGCCCCATCCCAGAAGGGATGCGTCCGTCTGAACTGTGTGCTCTGGCTGGGGAAGGGAGAGGGATCTGCCCATGACCCATTGCCGGTTCGAGAGCCACCACTGCAACTGTTTTGCAGTCCCCTCCGAGATCTGGGCGTGATCGGACAGGTTGCCCTGGTGCTGCGCCCACTGGAACTTCAGGTCCCACTGCAGAGCCCGCATATGCCATCTGGCATGATTGACCAGCAGGATGCAGGAGGCCATGAGGCCCAGCAGCCTCAGGGTCATCCGTACCGAAACCCAGGATAAAGGCTGAAAGATCGGAATCATAGCCTGAATATCCCGGACTCGCCGTTCGGGAGGATAGGCCCGAAACTGCGTCGTGTCCAGAACTGCTCCGATGAAAAGGAGCTGTGGAGAAGGAATCAGATGCGACTTCGGCACATTGATGGAGAACCCAGCGAGTGCAGGAGTTCGGCCGTAGTCTGGAGGTGGGAGACGACTGCCTGGGACGAGCCCGCCTTCAGCAGCCAGTCGTCGAGGTAGGGGAAGACTGAAACCCCTGCCCGGCGCAGATGAGCTGCGACCACCGCCAACACTTTCGTGAACACCCGAGGGGCACTGGTAAGGCCAAGGGGAGCACGGTGAACTGAAAATGCTCGGGGCCTACCGTGAACCGAAGGTAACGCCGGTGGGCCGGCAGGACGAGGGATGTGGAAATATGCGTCCTGCAAGTCCAACGCTACCAACCAGTCTCCAGGGTCGAGGGCAGTCAAGACCTGAGCTAGGGTGAGCATCTTGAACTTCTCCTTCCGGAGGAAGCGATTGACGTTCCGGAGGTCCAAGATAGGACGCATGTCCTCCTTGTCCTTTTGGGCACCAGGAAGTAGTGGGAGTAGCAACCGCGCCCTACTTCTGGGGTCGGAACATGCTCGATGGCCCTCTTGGCCAAGAGGGCCGTGACTTCCTTCTGCAGAAGCACCAAGTGATCCCCTGACATGCGGTGGAATTGAGGTGGCATGGCTGGGGGGTGGACTCGAAGGGAGGAGTAGCCCCTTCGGACAATGTCCAAGACGCACCTGTCCGAGGTGATGGTACGCCAGTGGGGAAGGTGATGGCGGACCCTGCCCCCTACTGGCGTGCTGTGCACCTGAAAGGAGAGGACTAGGAGGGTTTGGAGGCCGCGGACGGGTTGGAGGTGGTGGCCTGACCCGCACGCTGGTTGCCCGATCCGCCACGGCGGAATCCACGTCCTCGGCCACGCGAAGACGCCTGCTGCGCGGGCCGGTGGCTGGGCTGCTGACGTGAAGGGCGCCCTACCGTGGCCACGATAGGGGCGAAAAGCAGAAGTCAGCGGAGGGCGTGTAGCAGAAAGGCCCAGGGACTTTGCAGTAGCCCGTGAGTCCTTAAAGCGCTCCAACGCATGGTCTGCTTTGGACCCAAAAGACCGACTCCATCAAAGGGCATGTCCATGAGAGTACTCTGGACATCCCCTGAAAAACCAGTGGTTCTCAGCCAGGCGTGGCGTCGTAGCGCCACCGTTGTTGCAATAGACCTGCCCAGCGAGTCGGCGGTATCAAGGCCACATCGAATTGTATATTTGGCCGCATCCCTTCCTTCCGCAATGGCGCGGGAAAGCAGTGTCTGGACCTCCTCAGAACACTGGGGCAAAACATCCGCCACCGAATCCCACAAGGAGTGGGTATATCGGCCCAAAAGGCAAGCGGTGTTGACGGACCGCAAGCCAGCACTGGAGGAAGAAAAGCCCTTCTTCCCAAATTGATCCAGGCGTTTGGATTCCCTATCCGGAGGGGCGGTAGGGGAAGGCGGTTTGGGAAGCGGAGGCTTGGACAACCAAGCTCTCAGGGGTGGGGTGGACAGAGAGAAACAGGGGGTCGCCCGGAGCTGGGCGATGGCGTCGGGACACGTTCCTATCCACAGGAGCCCCTGTGTTGGGCTTGGACCAGGCGCCCAAAAGAACGTCAGTGAGGGCGTCGTTAAACGGCAGCACAGTCTCCGAAGAGGAGGCTGCCGGCTGAAGCACCTCTGTCAAGATATTAGTCTTGACCGCCACAGTAGGGAGTTGGAGACGTAAGGCCCAGCCGCCCTACGCAACACCGTTGCAAAGTTGGCTCCCTCCTCCGTAGCCACGGGAGGAGACAGCATGCCAGTGTCAGGGGAAGTATCTAGACCACTAGCATCCCCTAGACCCTCTGTCCAGTCCTCATCGTACTGACACTGTCGTGTCAGAGGGTCATCAGACCCCTCCCAGTCCTCCTGGTCCTCCTCAGGTTCAAAATAAGGGGAGGAGGGACATTTGGGACCCAAGGTCCCATTGGCGCCGGAACCGGCGTCGAGCGACGTCGGTCCGGGTCCATGTCCGGAGCCGGAAGGAACTGGGGAACGACGCCGCTCAGGAGCCCCAGGCGGCGTCGAGAACGGCACCGGAGACATCAGCGCCGGCGGAGGTGTCGTTAGGTCGACCGGCGTCGATGGGGGTTGTGGAGCCGGGATCGAGGCCGGGGTCGAAGCCGGAGCCGGGATCGAGGCTGGAGGCACGGGCGACGCCGGGGCCGGAGCCGTTAGCGGCGCCGGAGCAACCCCATCAGGAGCCCGCGGGGCCCGAAGGCGCACCGGAGGGACCTTGAGGCCCGAAGAGGCGGGCCATGGCCGACAGGAATTCCTGCACTTTGGCCGGATCCGCCCCTGAACCCGGGAAGGGCGGGTATGGCGGGGCGACTCCACAGGCATGTCCGGGGCCGCGAGGACGGTGCCGGGAGGGGCCTCCAGCCGAGTCGCGAGACCGGCGAGGCGAAGTCCTAGAGCGATGATGCTTTTTGGACTTCTTGTGTTTCGACTTACCGGACGAAGAAGACCTTCGATGCCGACGACCGGTGTGGACTCCGCGATCGACCCTGGACCTCTCACGCGACCGGGGCTTCCGCGGAGCCGAATGCCGGGCCTCGAGGAGCTTTCGAGACCGCCTCTCGCAAAGCTTTCGGGTGGAGGGCCTGGCAGTCGGCACGAGACTCACGTGTCGTGGCCTCGGCCGAGGCAGAAGAGACACTCCCAATGCGGGTCGGTGACGGACATCATCCGAGCACAGGCGCCGCAACGTTTGAAACCGGGCATCCCTACGACACCTTGATAGGAAAACAGTGAAAAAATTCACCAAAAGTATGGTCAAAAATGACCAGGGCACTGCTCTTCCCGGATCTGCGCTTGCTGGCGCGGAAAAAGAAGAACTGACGTCAGCGCGCAGGGGCAGCGCCTAAGTACTGCCCGCGACGTCATCCCGGCGATCACGACGCCGACGACGGACGCGGAGCCGCACGACGCCGCCTACCGACGCGCAAGGGTACTGCTACGCAAAAAACTTTCCGGATCCAGCCTGACGCCTGGGGATATTCTAAGGTATCTATTCTAAGGTAAGGCATCTGTCACTAACGTGTCTCTTTCAGATTAGAGTAGCAAGCCCATACCCACTTCCGTGCGGACGAGCAAAACACAGAGAACTCAATTGACATACACATATTAAACAGTATTTGCAAACAAGTTTCTCAGCTGAGGCTTGCCCAACCTGAGCATCTGCCTGCGTGTCAGCATCTAAACAGTAGTGGCGAGTAAAGGTATGAACTGATCGCCATGTAGCTGCTTTACAAATCTCTGCCATGGGGACATTCCTCAGGAGAGCCGTGGTAGAAGCTTTCCCCTAGTGGAATGTGCCTTAGGCTTCCCCGGAAGGGATTTGTTGGCCAATTGGTATGACAGTAGAATACAAGAAACTATCCATCTAGAAATGGATCTTTTGGAAGCTGCAGAACCTGTATTAACAGGACCATAGTTAATAAACAAACGTTCCGAATTCCTCAGTGTCTTTGTTTTGTCCAAATAAAACTTCAGAACCCTCTTGAGATCTAGGGAGTGAAGAGATCTTTCCGGAGGATTCGAAGGATTCGAAAAAGGTAGGTAAAGTGATACTCTGGTTAATATGGAAGTCCGTGACCACTTTAGGCAAAAAGCTAGGATGCGTTCTGAGAACTACCCTGTTAGCGTGAAACACAGTATAAGGTTCCTTACAGCAAAGAGCCTGGATCTCACTGACCCTGCGAACAGATGTAATGGCCACCAGGAACGCGGCTTTCCATGTTAAATGCTGTAAGGAAGCTTTATGAATAGGCTCGAAAGGAGACCCCATCAACTTTGTTAACACAATGTTAAGCTCCCATGGAGGAGAGGGAGACCTGACTGGTGGATAAACCTTTTTTAAGCCCTCCAGGAAATCCTTTACCACCGGAATTCTAAACAAAGAAGCCTGGTGGGGGGACTTCCTATAGGCTGTGATTGCTGCAAGGTGGACTTTGATAGAAGAGAACTGAAGACCAGATCTAGCCAAATGCAGCAAATAGGGTAAAATCACCAGTTCCTGACCTCGGATGGGATCATGTCCATTGTCCACACACCATAGGAAGAACCGCTTCCACTTGAAGGCATATGATTTCCTCGTGGAAGGTCTTTTCGCTTCTTTGAGAATAGCCATACAGTCCGGATTCAATTGTAGGTGTCCATATTGTATGACTTCAGGAGCCATGCTGTCAACCGGAGGGAGGGCAGGTTGGGGTGGAATACTCTCCCTGCCTGTTTGGATAGGAGATCCAGGCGGCATGGCAACCTCTTGTGTGGTACTTCCGATAGTTGAAGGAGGTCCGGAAACCACCACTGGCGAGGCCACTCCGGGGCTATTAGGATCATCCTGGAGGTGGTCCTGTACAGCTTGTTGATTACAACTGGTATCAACGGAATCGGTGGAAAGGCGTACAGTAAGCTCTGAGACCATTCGATCAAAAGGGCATTCCCTCGAGATCCTTGTTGGGGAAACCTGGATGCGAAGGCGGGGCATTTTGCGGTTACCGCATCTGCAAACAGGTCGATGTCTGGCGTTCCCCATTCTCGAAAGATGCTTTGAGCGACTTCGTTGTTGAGAACCCAATCGTGGGCTTCGACGAAGTCTCTGCTGAGGAAGTCCGCCTGGGAGTTGAGAGAGCCCGGTAGATGAATGGCTACTATTGACAGGTCTCTCTCTAGAAGCCAGTTCCATATGGTTTGAGACTCTATGGAGAGTGTTCTTGATCGGGTACCTCCCTGTTTGTTCAAATAATACATCGTCGTTGTATTGTCCGTTTGGATCAGAATGGAGCGAGACTTGAACGACGGAACCAGGGACTTGAGTGCTAGGTGTACGGCTCTCAGCTCTAGCAGGTTGATGTGGTAGCTTTTTCGGAATCGGACCATAGACCTTGTACTTGCAGAGGGCCCATATGAGCACCCCAACCCTGGAGAGAGGCGTCCGTGACTAAAGTCTGGGTTGGAGGATCCTGGTGGAAAGAGACTCCTTCATCAGGTGCGATCGCTTCATCCACCACCGGATGGAGTCTTTGGCTGATTGATGGAGAATTACCTGATCCTCCCAGCGCCCTGATACTTGCATCCACTGGTCTTCCAAACATTGTTGTAGTGGACGCATGTGTAGTCGTGCGTTTGGTACTATAAAGATGCACGATGCCATCGATCCCAGTAGTGATGATACCTGTCGAACTGTTGGGAGATGCGTGTGAAGAAGAGTCAGACATTTTCCTTGGATTGATGACAATCTCTCCTCCGAAGGACACACGCTTGCTTTTTGGTGTCCAGGAAGGATCCTAGGTAATGGATCTTTTTGCGTTGGATTTAGTATGGATTTCTTGAAATTGACGTGAAGGCCCAAGCTGTGGAGAAGCTGAAGGCAGCACGTGAGTTGATCCTGCAGCAGAGTTGGAGATGAGCTCTTCAGGAGCCAATCGTCTAGGTAAGGATATATGAATATTTTCTGTTTGCGGAGAAAAGCGGCCACCACAGTCATACATTTGGAGAATGTTCGGGGAGCTGATTTGAGCCCGAACGGGAGAACTGAGTACTGGTAATGTTGAAAAGACACTCGAAAGCGTAGAAATTTGCGATGTTTCTTTGAGATTGGTACGTGGAAGTATGCATCCTGCAAGTCGATGGAGCACATCCAATCCTCTTGATGAAGCTGTGGGAAAATTTGATGGAGTGCCAACATTCGAAATTTTTCTCTGCGAATGTATTTGTTCAACAGTCTCAAGTCCAGAATAGGTCTGTATTCTGTGGCGGGGCCTCTTTTTCTTACAAGGAAGTAACGAGAGTAGACTCCTTGATTTCTTTGAGGAGCGGGGACTTTTTCTATAGCTCCTTTCTTCACTAAGGTGTTTATCTCCTTTTGTAACAATCGTTTGTTGTGGTGAGAAGTGCCTCTCGGAGGTATTGATGGAGGAGGAGTTGTGAATTTGAGAAGATAGCCATTCTGAACAATGTTGATGACCCATTTGTCTTTTGTTATACGTCTCCACTCCTCCAGATGTAATGAAACACTTCCTCCCACCGGAGTGGACAACAGCTTTGGAGGAAGACACATCTCATTGTTTTTGTGGCTGCTTTGGTGCTGTTGACTGTTGTTTGTTTCCACCTCTGCCACGTCCCGGTCTACGTTGCTGGAACTGGGACCTTTGTTGCGTCTGACCTTGGTTCTGCGATGACCAGTTAGATGATTGACCTCGCTGTTGAAAAGAGCGTTTATCATAGGGGCGAAACGACGACGAAATTCTTTCTTCTTTTCGAGGCCTACAGCCTTGAGAGTATCCAACTCAGTTTTCATTTTTGCCATTTCGTCGTCAGCATGTGAACCAAACAACGATGATCCATTAAAGGGCAGATTGGCTATCTTTCTTTGAGCATCGGGCTTGAGACCTGTGAGTCGAAGCCAGGCTGATCTTCGGGAACAAACGCCATGTGCGTACCCATGAGCTGCCAAATCTGCAGAGTCGGCCGCTGTACTAATGATCTGATTAGCAACCAGGCCACCTTCCTGTACAATCTCTAGAAAATCCTTTTGATCTTCTTTGGGTAATTTGTCTGTGAATCTCGTCAGAGAGTCCCATAAAGACCGGTCATATCGTCCCAGTAGAGCGGCTGCACTAGCCACTCTCATAACGGATCCTGATGTATTGCACATTCGCCGTCCCAAAGAATCCATGTTTTTGCTGTCCTTCTCTGGAGGAGCAGATGACATAGAGGTATTTGCATGTGCTTTTCTGGTGGCGGCGACTATAAGAGAATCCGGTGGAGGGTCAGACCGCAGAAACAAAGGATCTTGGTCTGGGGCCTTATACTTTTTGAAATTCTTGCGGGACCCGAGCCCACTGTGGCAGGTGTCAAAAAGTCTTCATCGCAGGCTCTAATAATCCTGGTACCAAAGGTAGAAGAGGCTTTGCAGAAGCCCGATGGTGCAAGGTTTCAAATATAACGGATGTAGAAATCTGAGGCACAGTCATGGTTATATTCAATTTGCTGGCACCTCTACAGAGCACCTCGTTGAATGTCCCCATATCATCAACAGGAGAAACTCTGGATGGTGGGGTTGAAGATATAGTAGGGGAATAGTCTCTATACGATGACCTTGTTGATGAGGTCGTTGTAGGAGACCTCTGTCTTCTCCTTGGCGTATGCGATCAGCGGGATTTTGAGCGTTCTTTTGAACGTGAACGCCGTCTTAATGGAGATCTGGAACGCCTCGGGGACCTACCAGCGGAAGATCTTGCGGGTTCCGTGGGAGGAAGTCTTTCAGTAGGCCTGGGTTGGTTCTTCCAGTGCCTAATGTCCTCCAACCATCTGGGTGACATATTGATGGGAGGAGATTTGTCTCCACTCGCCGGAGAGCCCTCCGGTGTAACCTGAATAATAGTTATACCAGGCGAGGAAGAAGCTTCCCTCAAAGTAGACCGTGATCTTGAAGATGGTTTATCTAAACCTTCAGTTGGAATAACTTGCTTGTCCCTCGACGTCGAACGCCTCGACGTCGAACCAGAATGAGCCACCATCGACGACGACCGTGGAGGTGAAACTCTTGACGGTGGAGATCTATGGGACGGAAACCCCCGGCGCCGGTCTCTTCGACGACGACCGCTGGTGTTCATGCGGTGTCTTCGACGTCGACCCTGCCCTCGACGTAGACCGCTGACGGGTCCGAGAGGGTGAATCGTAGTGACTCGACGCTCGACCTTCGAGAAGGGGGCGGAGATCTCGACGTCGACCTCTGAAATAATGTCGACGGACGTTTCTGACGCCGACCGAGGTCTATCATGCTTCGAGCCCGAAACATGTCTCGGCGTCGACTTACTTTTCGACGGCGTACTCCTCGACGGCGATTTTGCCTTCGACGTCGATCTCGATGTCGGTCTCACTTGGGTCAGAGCCCTCGACGTCGACTTACTCTCGACGGCGATCTTGCCTTCGAAGTCGATCTCGATCTCACTTGAGTCATAGCTCTCGACGTCGACTTACTTCTCGACGGGCGATCTTGTCTTCGACGCCGACCTGACTCGCTTGGTTGGTCTCGACGTCGACGACATGCTATGATGTTTTTTCTTACTTCCAGCTTTTGGTGAAGTAGATTTTCGCCGTTTCCTTGGAGAAGAGGGCCCTCCAGATGGATGATGACTTTCTGGGCCACTTTTCTTTCCTTTCACCATCAAGGCTAGAAGTCTGATCTTCTCTCTGTCTTTCAATGTTCTACTTGAAAGTTGACAACAGTGGTAGCATGTCTCTGTGTCGTGAGAAGAAGGTAGACACACAACACAGACCGAATGAGGATCGGATTTGGCCATCTTCTTCCCACAGGAAGGACATTTATCGAATAAAGGTGGCATATCTGACTAAAAAGAATGGTCAATTAGTCAGAAAAAGACTGGTATTAAACCAGTAAAAAGAAATATTGTTTGAATAATATTAGAAATTAAATTCTGACTGGAAAAGTCAAAATCAGTTAAGCTCAAGCTCCAGGTTCCTCACAGAAGGAGCCGGAAAAAGAACTGACCTAACTGTCACCTGTGGTGCATGATGGGAGCAGGCTGCTCCTGGAGGTCTTAAAGGCATAGTGCTCAGAGTCTCTGAGGCCTTAAAGGCGAGGTGCCAGTTTTTCCTTTTCTGTACAGGGATGTTATTTATTTATGCAGCCTTCTTTGGGCTAATTGCCTGGCATTACTGTTTTCTTAATGAAAATAAAAGGTTTTTGTATGAATGCTCTTACTGTACATGTCCTTCTCTTACATTATATGTTTATATGGCATTTTCATACTAGAGAAATACATGTAATTCTGGCTTCTTAGCCTATTGGATATGTTTGGGGCTGCATATTTTATGTAATACATGTATATGTGTGTGTTTAGTTCGTACTATGTACTCTTTTTCTACTACATACACATATATATGTATTTTTGTATATGCTCCAGGTTCCCGCACGTGGGCGGAGATAATTCAGTGCTTATGACTATTGATGAGTATCCCCTGGAAGAGAACTATAGTTACAGGTAAGTAACTTGTTTCTTACTCCAGTATTGGAACTTTCATAGATTCACATGCTTGAATCAGAATAGCTAGCAGTGAGTAACACATTTTCATGCCATAAAACCACTACAGGAAAGGCATGTCTGAAAGCATTGTACGTATACATTACTATACTCATATAAATGCATAAGCAAAAATGTCCAAAGTATACCTCTTTTTCATAAAGCATTGAAAATGTAAGACAGTACAGGATGGTGGGAAGGAACCAAAGAAGAAGGCTCACCTTATTGAAAGAGATGTCTGAGGACCGCTTGTCCCACTGCTGCATCTCGCTTATTCCCAGTATCCAAGCAGTAGTGCCTGATGAATGTGTGTGGCGTCCTCCAAGTTGCTGCTCTACAAATGTCAGGCAAGGATACACCTGCAAATAGTGCTGTAGATGTGGATATCGCTCTTGTAGAGTGGGCACAAACTCTTGACGTCAGAGGATGGCCCGCTTGTTGATGACAGAATACAATTGCACTTGAAATCCATCTGGAAATGCTCTGTTTAGTGATGGGGATACCTTTTCTAGGTGCACTGTAAGCAATAAGGAGTTGATTTGACTAACGAAATGACTTTGTCCTGTTCGGGTAACATTTTAGGCACCCTTTAACATCTAGCGAGTGCAGAGCACGCTCCGCTGCAGTCTGCGGATTTGGGAAGAATGACTTCAGAACAATTGGTTCGTTAAGGTGGAAATCTGAAGGAACCTTAGGGATGAATTTAGGGTTCATTGGTCGAATAACTTTGTCTTGTTTAAATTGTAAGAAAGGTTCTTGAGTAGTGAAAGCCTGAAGCTCCCCAACCCTTCTCGCCGATGTGAGAGCTAGGAGGAGAGCCACTTTCCAGGATAGAAACTTCATGTCTGTCTTGTGAATAGGTTCAAACGGGTGTTTCATTAGTTGACTGAGCACCGTATTTAGTTGCCATGCAGGAGGAGGTGACCTTACTGGAGGGAACATTTCAAAAAGCCCCTTGAGAAACTGTTTTATTAGCCTGCAGGACCATAGAGACGGAGCTTTAGCTGATCTGCGGAAACTGGAAATGGCAGCTAAATGAACTTTAATTGACGTGTGGGCTAAACCTGAGCGAGCCAAGAGAAGTAGATAGAGTAAAACTTCCTCAGGAGGTGAATGCAGAGGATTGACTTTAGACGATGCACACCACGTGCAAAATCTCTTCCATTTAAGCGAGTAAGTTCTGTTAGTGCTGTCTGCTCTTGCTTTAGCCAGCACCTGTCTGCACTCCTGTGGGATCTTTAGGTGTTGAAATTCTCGGAACTCAGGAGCCAGGCTGACAATTTCAGAGAACTGGGGTTCGGATGGCACACTTGTCCGTGGTTCAGTGTCTATAGAGACGGAAATGGTCTGAGGTGGATCGGAGACTTGACTGAGAGTAGATGAAGTTCTGTGTACCAGTGCTGGCGAGGCCAGGCTGGAGCTATCAGAATGATCTTGCAGGGTTCTGTTTTCATCTTTTTTAACACTCTTGGGAGGAGAGGATTAGGGGGAAAGGCGTAGGCAAATATGCCGGACCAAGCTATTGAAAAGGCATTCCCCATGAACCCTGATGGTGACGCCAACTTGCGAAGTACCGACATTTCATGTTCTCTGGAGATGCAAATAGATCTGTTTGGCTTGCCCCATTGGGAGAAAATGTTGTCTAGAGTGTGCTGGTCCAGTTGCCACTCGTGGCAAGTAGTCTTTAGTCTGCTCAACGTGTCCGCTATGACATTTTGTTTTCCTGGGACATACTCCGCTGACATGCACTTTGTGATGCATTGCCCAGCGCCATATGAGTTGGGCTTCCTGAGAGAGCAGGATAGATCTTGTTCCTCCCTGTTTGTTGATGTAGTGCATTGTCGTGGTGTAGTCCGTCCTGACAAGCACCGATGCATTTTATATTTTTGGTAGAAATGCTTGGAGTGCTAGGTAAACTGCTCTTAGCTCAAGAAGATTGATATGAAGATTCTTGTGGGAAGGTGGCCATCTTCTGCTGACCTGCAAGTCTTGCAGGAAAGCTCCCCAGCCAAGGAGCGCAAGGTAAATAGTTTTATTTATTTACTTACTTTACTCCTGTCCGTCGTATGTACGAGTCCACTACCCCCCCACCCTGCCCCTCTCCTGCCCCGCAGCACTCCCTCTGTGAGCCGCCACTGTCCCCAGCCCTCTAGAGATGCATCCGTTGTAATCACGAGAGGAAACGCCTGCGATAGGAACAGAAGACCTTGCGATAATTGGTGAGGTTGCGTCCACCAGTCCAAGGCCGCTATCATGGGAGGAGTGATTCGGATGAGATCGTCGAAAGAACCCTCTATTTGCACCCATTGTTCGTTTAAAGCTTCCTGAAGAGGACGCATCTGGAGACGACACTGAGGTACGAGGGGGATACAAGAAGACATCATTCCTAGGAGGGATTTGAAAAGACGTACTGAAATGGACTTTCTTTTTTGGACCCTTTTTGCCAAGGATATTAACCTTTGTTGTCTCTCCAGAGTAGGATAGGCCTTGTTTTCCATGGTGTCCAGGATAGCTCCTAGTAAAACCAGTCGACGGGATGGTTGCAGAATTGATTTTTCTACATTTAAAGTGAGGCCTAAGTTCTTGAAGAGTTGCAGACATGCTTTTGTGGAAGCTTTTGCTGCTTCGTATGTGGGGGCTTTGAGAAGCCAGTCGTCCAGGTAAGGGAAAATTTGATGATGCTGTTGTCTTAGAAATGCTGCGACTGGTGCTAAACATTTCGTGAAAATGCGGGGAGCAGATTTTAGTCCGAAAGGCAAGACGCGGAATTGGAAGTGACTGTCGGCCACCGTGAATCTTAGAAACTTCTTGTGCTTTCGGCATATGGGTATATGAAAATATGCGTCCTGGAGATCCAGCGACACCATGTAATCGTTTCTGTTGAGGAGGTGAAGCACATCTTGAATAGAGATCATACGGAACTATTGTTTTTTGAGGAATTTGTTTAAGTTCAGTAAGTCTAAGATCGGTCTCCAATTTTTTAGCTTCTTTCATATCAAGAAGAACCGGAAGTAGAAACCCGTCCCTCTCTGATTAAAGGGAACTCGTTCTATCGCTCCTTTCTGCAACATGTTGGTAACTTCCATCTTTAAAAGATGTAGGTGCTTTTGGAAGCGAGGCAGTGGAGGAGTTGTTGGAGGGATCTCTATAAATTCCAAGGAGTGGCCGAATTGGATTAGATTTAGGACCCATCGGTCCGAAGTTATGCCCCACCATTGCTGTAAATAACGGGATATTTTGCCGCCCACTGGGAATGGAATTGGTGGGATAGAGGCCGACAGCTGGGAGAGGTTATTGGCGTTAACCGTACTCCTTACCATGGCATCCTGACTTTCCTCTAAAAGAAGCCTTGTTGTAGGCTGCCGCAGGTCGCTGGCGGCTAGCATACTGGGGCCTGTATTGTTGAGCGGTAGCAGGATATGCTGAATAGCGGGATTATTGGTATCCTGATCTGTAAGACTGGTAACCTCTTCCTCGTGAGCCACGAAAAGGAGTCTTTTCTTATTGCAAAGTCCCCAAAGACTTAGCCGTACCAGTGTCTTTTTTGATAGCTTGCAAGGCTTCGTCAACGTGGCTGCCAAATAATTCTTCACCATTATAAGGAAGGTCAAGAATATTTGTCTGTACCTCAGGCCTGAATGTGGTGGCTTTGAGCCAGCCTTGACGCCTCAAGACGGCTGCACCCGCTAGCTGCCTGAAACCAGTGGACGCCACATCCATAGCGAAGTCTATCACTTCAGAGGCAGTCCGTTCTCCCTCAAGAAGAATTCTCTTAGCTTCCTCCTTGTCATCTGGTGGAAGTTTGGCCCAGTAAAGCCAGAGAATTCGCTGCTCGTACTGTTAGAGCTGACATTGTTGAAAAACGCTTCCCGATGTTGTCAAGCTTTCTTCCTTCTTTATCAGGAGGAGCAGTCAGGGGAGCTGAAGGATTTTTAGAGCGTCGCTGCGCTGCTTGCGAGATCACAGAATCTGCTTTTGGGTGACCTATTAAGCAAGCTGGAGCATCATCTGGAGCTTTATATTTTTTGTCCAGTCTAGGCAACACAGGTGGAACAGTTGCTGGATTCTGCATTATTCTTAGCCCCTCTTTCCATATGTAATCAATAATAGGCATAGATCTTACTGATTTCCTATAAGGCTCTTTAAAGTCATACAGAAACAGTCTTCCTGATGCATGGGCATTGGTAAATCAAAGCGCTTAGCTGCTCTCTCCAGAAGGTTGTGGAAGCCCCCAATATCTTCCGGAGGTGAATCCGCTTGTAGGGGAGATGGAGATGCCGGAGTGGGAATGATGTAAGAATCCCATTCATCCTGTTGAATCTCTCCTTCTCTCTCTACTTCCTCATCAGTGGATGTTAACTGTTCTACAGGAGGAACTTGAGTAGGAGGCTGAACCCTAGGAGACTGTTGGAGAAGAGGAAAACGAACCTGTATTTGTGGAACCACAGGCTGAGAAGGAGGAGGAGGCGGAGCCTGTTGGATACTCTGTTCTGGCGGAAATCTTCTCTTATAGTCTGCTTGCATAAATTGCAGGTCTGTCATAAGACTTGAAGGGACGTACATCATCTCCTGTTGATGATATTGCTGTTGCGGATGGTAATATTGACGTCCATAATCATCATCTTCATCAGAATCCTCTTGATATTTGACATGAAGATCCGATGGGCTCAAAGCTGCCCCAAAGAGACTATCCTCGTCAGATTCCTCGTTCTCATCATCTTCTTCTTCTAAGAACTGAGATAGCAAAAGAGCTTGCACCTGACTAGGTGAAGTTACAGCTGGTGTTAACTGTATTTTTAAAATTTTATGTTTTTCCTTCCTCGTCGACGGCGTCGTCGACGATTGAATCAACGCCGGAATCAACTTCGTCGACGAAGGCTGCTTTTCTTGTTCCGTCGACGGAATTGTCGTCGTCGACGGCACACTGCCGGAGACAGGGATCTTCGTCGACGGCAACGCCGATGACACTTCCGCCGTCGACACAGGTTCTCTCGTGGACGCAGTCGTCGACGAGTCCGTCGACGGGAGCGGTGTCGTCGATGAGTGGGTCGTCGTCGGAAGTTGACGATGAAGATTTCGAGGACACGATTTGCTTCGTCGACGATAAAGGTACGTTACCCATCGACGATGTCGTAGTCGACGATGACATCAACGCTGCAGATACAGTCACGGTGTTGATTGAAGACACCGTCGTTGTCACCAGAATTACCTCAGGTGAGGATCTTCTCGTCGACGGTGGTGTCGTCGATGGGCTGCTCAGCGGCGTAGCTGAATTAGGTTTTTTGAAGGCATGCTTCAGTTTCAAAGGAGGTGTTGGAGGTTCTGAAGCTGGTCTTTTGATCTTTAAAGACTTCCTTTCTTCATGAGAAGCTTTGCTGGCGGATTCAGTCTGTTTTTGAGTGGATTCAACAGACTTTTTTGACGCCTTTTGAGGTGGCTGTGACGATGAGCCTGCAGGGTTATCCAAGGGTCGTTTCTGAGGCGTTCTTGAGGAAGATTTAGAAGATGAATCACTCTCCTCATCAGAGACCACAGTATCCCTGTTTTTAAGCCTCTGAAGTCCCAAGAGAAGCCTCCCTTCTCGGTCTTTAAGAGTCTTAGTAGAAAAGGTACGACATACCTTGCACTCCTTTGGTTTGTGGGCAGGGTATAAGCAGTATAAGCAGTCCTTATGCTTATCATCTATATGCAGCCTTTTCTTCCTACAAGTACCACAGGCTCTGAAAACCTTTTTTAGGTGTCTCTGACATGGTGGACGTCAGTTTGATTCACCTTAAAAATAAATCCAATGAGATGGTAGTAAGCTGAAATGGTGAAACAAACCCACACTAAATCTTGAGAATAGAAGAAAAACTGACCAGAGCTCAGTGAAGACTCCCGTAGCACGACGTGCGGTATAAAATCTGAGGGACTGAAGCCTCTCTCAGGAAGGTTCTACAGGGTGGTCTCTTCTGATTGGTTGAGTTTTAAGTTTGGTCCTTTTTTAATATAGGACAGGGATATGTTATAAAAGATTTTAAGGCCTAGAGCCTTATGTTCTATGTCTATAGGACAATTATTTTGATATTACCGGGGACTCCCATCTCGACGACGGGGAATGATTCAAGCATGTGAATGTATAAAAGTTCCAATACTGGAGTAATGCATGGTATGGTGGTGGTATTGTCCGTGCGGGTTAGCACTGACGATCCCTTTATTCTGGGAAGAAAAAACTGAAGACTCAATGCCACTGCCTTGAGTTCCAATAGATTTATGTGAAAGTCCCTGTGGTGCAGAGCCCACTTTCCCCTGATCTTCAAATATTGCAAGTGAGCACTGCCCCCCCCCCCAGAGTCACCACAAAATCGGCTATCTGAGGCAGGAAACTTAATCCTTTTGAAAGATTATTTTCTTGAGTCCACCAGGGAAGAGACTCTTTCATGGTTGGAATTATCGGGATTATGTCCCAGAAACAGCCTTGAGTTTGCAGCCATTACTTGTCTAGCTCCTCCTGAAGAGATGGCATTTGGACACAGCAAAATAGAACTAAAGGAATGCAAGACAACCTCACCCCTAGAAGGGACTTGAAGAGGTGAACTGAAACAGACTTTCTTTTCAATCATTTTTGCGATAAAAGCCTGAGTCTGGTTCGTCTTTCCTCTGCTAGATATGCCTTGCCCCACAAGGTCTCTAAAATGGCTCCCAATAATGTTGTAGTCCTCACTGGAATGGCATGAGGAGCAAACAAACGATGGATTTAGACCCAGATCTCTGTACTGGGGTGAATGTATGATATTGTTCAGCATTCTGTCCATCAATTGTTCTTGTTGCATTTCTTTTTCCTCAATGAATGGAGTGACAATTTTTGTTAAGCCCAGTTTGTTGAATAGTATCAGACAAGCACTTGACCCTTGTGCTGCATCTTGACCAGAAGGTGTTTTTATCAACCAGTCGTCAAGGTACAGGAATACCTGATAACCTTCCTGTCTTAGGTTAGCTGCCACTGGAGCTAGTCATTTTGTGACAATGCGGGCCGGTTTTAGTCCGAAAAGGGACTTTGAACTTGTAATGAATGCCAGTTACCCTGAATCTCAAAACATTTCGAAGTTTTGGGTGAATTAGGATATGGAAGTAGGCATCCTGGAGATCCAATGTTGTCATGCATTCTCCATGATTGAAAAGTTGAAGGATTTCTTGAAGGGTAACCATGCGAAATGATTTCTTTCTAAGGTATTTGTTTAACCTTTGCAGATCCAAAATGGGTCTCCATTCTCCCATCTTTTTCTTGATTAAAAAGAATCACAAACAGAACCCCTTCTCCTTCTGGTTGTGCAGTACTCTTTCTCTAGCTTTTTTGCTGGGCATAGTTAGTATTCCAATTGTAGCAGATAGAGATGAGGTGGGGATGTCACTTTCGGAGGTGTATGAGGTGGTCTTTGAGTGAAATCTAAAGTATGACGATAGGTGATTAGATTTAAAACCCACCTGTCCATTTTTATTGATTTCCACTGTTTCAAGAAGTTTGTGATTCAGACCCCTATTGGTTGTTGGGATAATATGAGGGTAACCGGCAGCTTTGTATCATCACTGTTTTCAACCCGTGACTCTTCCTTGGGAAGTTTGCTTCCTTCTTGCTGGTTGCTTGTTATAAGCGGCTAGCTGTATTGTTGTTCATGATATTGTGGTCTGTATTTCTTCTGAAAGGGCTGATATTGTTGAGATAGATTTAGTTGATATTGCCTCCTCTGTAGGAGAGTAGCCCTCTGTCTCTTGCTCCTCGAAAATTGATTTGTTGCATTTGTAGAGTACCTAGTGATCTTACTGTGCCTGTTTTGAAAGTCTGTAGGGCCTCGTCAACGCATTTGGCCAAATAATGCCTCTCCATTTTATGGCATATCTAGGATCTTACTTTGGACTTCGGCTCTGAAGGAAGTGGCTTTTAACCATCTCTGTCTGCGGAGAACAGCTGCACCTGCCAGCTGTTGAAAGGCTGTAGAAGCGATGTCCATCGCACAGTCAATTATTTCCAATGAAGTTCTTTCACCCTCCTGTAGAATCTTTTTTGCCTCCTTCTTTACATCTTCAGGTAGACAATCTATGTAGGACAACACCTGACTGTCATAGCGGCAGAGGATCGCTAAGGAAATGGCAGCCCTAACTCTAGTCGATGACATGTTAAAAAAACACTTCCCTATATTATCTAAACATCTTCCTTCCCTATCAGGTGATGCTGAGATGGGCGCAACGAGGGATTTTAGGAGTGGCGTTGACCTGGCCGAGTTATGATGGAGTCTGGCTTTGGGTGTCCAATTAAACAAGCTGGCACATTTTCTGGTGCCTTATATTTCTTATCCAATCTGGGTAAGCCAGCAGAGACCGTTGCTGGATTTTTCATGATTTGTACACCTCCCTCCCAGTTGAAATCCAGAAAAGGGATTGCCCTCATTGATTTCCTAGCAGGCTCTTTAAAGTCATGCAAAAAGCAACCTGATTGCTTTGTAGGCAGTGGTAGTTCAAATCTTTTTGCAGCTCTTCCCATCAGATTATGAAATCTCCCAATGTTGTCAGGAGAAGGATCAACCGGATGTGAAGCCGGCTGCCATGGTGTTGGGATCCGGCAGTCATCCCAATCACTGGGTGCTCTTTGATCGACTGGTAATTTACCTTCCTCTCTTTCTTTGTCAGAAGATATTTAGTTACCCGCAGGTGGGACAGTGATGTTTGATGCTGGTGTCCTTTTTCAAGTATGCACCGCTGAAAAATTACACGGTGTGCACGGAGTCAGAGGCTGTACTTGATGAGATTGTGGAGACTATTGGCTGTGGTGTTGATGTAGCCTTTGGGCGCTCTGGAAACCTTTTATAATAATCTTGTAATATGCTCTGTAGGTCTTGAACCAAAGCACTACGTACCTGCACCATGTCTTCCTGAGGCTGATGATGACTATAGGGTTGGAAGTGGTCTATGTATTGAATACGTCTAATAGCATATTGTGCTCCTGAAGAGTAATATTCTTCTTCAAAATACTCCTCACTATCCTACTGATATTTTATGTTCAAATTAGAAGGCCTAAGGGCTCTTTCAAATGGACCTTTGTCATCTGAATCCTCCTCATCTAACAAATGGATTGGCAGAAGTAGTGAAACTTTACTTGGGGAGGTATGTTCTGGCAACAGTAAAGCTGATTGAGAACGCATTCTTTCTCTCATCAACGGTGTCAAAGACTGAAGCGATGTCATCATCAACGTAATTGGGGCTTTTACCGTCAACGGTGTTACTGTTACCATTATCGGCTGGTTCGCTGATATTTTCCTCGTCGACATCTCCGTAGTCGTCATAGGAGTTGAAGTCGATGATGCTGTTGTCCTCGTTGTTGTCGCAGCCATCTTCGACAGTGTTGTCATCGCAGTCGACAATGGTTTTAAATGCGATTTTCTCGTCATCGTTAAGGTGGATTTCTCCATCAACGGCTGAGGCAGGTTCTTGAAATGCAATGTCAACTTTGGAGAAGGCGTTACAGGCTCAGACTTCAATATCTCTGACGAGAAATCCTCTTTTCTTAGCTTGTGCGAGAGCGCCGCTGATGGAGTATGCCCGTTAGATGGCCCATGATGGGTCTTTTTTAGAGCTTTCTTTGGTGGTTCCTCAGGCAGTTGGCCTTCTAATCGTTCCCTTTTATGAGGCGTCCTATGTGATTCCGATGAAGAAAACAAGTTACTTACCTGTAACTGTAGTTCTCCAGTATTGGAATCTTTCATAGATTCACATCCTTGAATCATTCCTCGTCGTCGAGATGGGAGTCTCACGGTATATTATAATAGCAATGCAAAGTTAAACTTAGGCTAGAAAGGCCTTAGGCCCTTTAATTTTGCAACATACCATAGTCATTGTTTAAAAAAAGAGACCAAACATAGGTTTGAATCAATCAGATCGCCCTACCCTCTAGAACACTCTGGTGAGAAGCTCTAGTACCTCAGATTTTCTACCGACATCGTGCTAGGGAGTTTTCACTGAGAACTGCTCAGTTATCTTGTTCTACAGTGTTCTAAGGCATGAAAACCCTTTTATTACTCCCATCTCGACGAAGGGGAATGATTCAAGCATGTGAATCTATGAAAGTTGAGAGTAATCTTCACTATCCTCCTCAGAAAGTGGAGCATCCTTGGCTTCACATTTTTAAACGTTAAATCAAAAAGGGGACAGAAGAGCTAGTTATTTAGAGAGGCCCTACTCCTGTGCTCCTTCAAGTACACATCTAAATCACAGAAAGGAGTCCGTTCCTCTAATGAGCAGCTGCACTTCAGGGTGCTATCTGACCAGTGTTCAAGTCGCTGGGAGATCTCAATTTCAGATCGTAATGCCCTCACACACCTGTTAGGGTGTCATGCTTCATCATAGGGCGCTCCTCGTCAGACCGGCGTTGCAATGTCTGACGGGCCTGGTGGCTTCTTTGGCGGAGTTCTTCTGATCCGAGGACGCCGTATGTGGGCTAAAAATAAGTGATCAATGGTGTGTGCAAAGTGACTAGGTGACTTAAAATAGGCACCGGACCCATGAACGTTTTAATTCAAAAAGTGGGACCAGGACTAAGTAAAAACAGTGGGGCTACCAAGAGGTCTTAAGGTACCAGGGTAGCTGTTATGTGTATGTGGTCAACATGTTTCGTGCTTTCAGAGCTCAAAAGTCGAGCGGCACTTCTTCAGGACCATAAAATGAACAGATGGGGTCCCCAGAGGATGAGGACGGTGGGGGGACTCCCCGTAAAGTGGGGATGTCCAAATGGTGTATGTCTGATCCTGTATAAGGTACCAGATTAGCGTCTCCACCTCAATTGAGGAGGGGTGTTACTTCATAGATGTAGGGGAGGGACCCGACCACTGGAGGGACCACCGAGTAGAAGGTACGGGCACTGCCGGTTCACCTATGCGTCTCCCCGTTGTCTGGATATTCATATTTTTAAAGTCATAACAAAAGCCTGCCCTCCTTGTCCTGTAGGGTTTTTGAAGAAAAACGAGGACAAACATTACATTCTTTTTCCTTATGGGAGGGGTCAAGAAAGTAAATACATTCCTTGTGAGGATCTTTTGAGGGGAGCCTTTTTTTCCACAGGGTATGACTAGTTTAACAACAACTTAAAGTGCAGCATTTTCAATATCAAAACAAGAATCAGCAGCACCAGCACAAAGCCCAGCAAAAAATCAAGAATCACACCGCGAAACAGAAAAACACAATTATAACAAGAACAAAAAGAGCAAAAACACACCATGAAAAGCAATTAAAGCGAAAAGCAAACATCAAGAAGAGCATATATGAAGCAAGTCAACACCAAAATTAGAAACACCACAAAAAAACAAGTTAGATAACAACACCAAGAGCAGCAAAAGTAACATCACAACCAAAAACAACAACAATACGCAACAGCTGAAACAGCATGGACAACTAAGTGCCAGCTGCAATGAAAAAAGCAAAAAGTTATATAATGGAAACCACTTGCTCTTGCACATGGTGCACATTGCTTTACTGTTTGTTGCCTTTCTATAGAGACACAAATAATTGATGGTATTAACCAACTTAGCAACTCAGTGATTCTCACCATGCAAGGATTAACTGTGGGCCTGATTTAGATCTTGGCGGGCGGGTTACTCCGTCACAAAGGTGACGGATATCCCGTCTATCGAAATACAAATTCCGTAGAATATAATGGGATTTATATTTCAGCGGATGGGATATCCGTCACCGTTGTGATATCCGTCACCGTTGTGCTGGAGTAACCTGTCCGCTAAGATCTAAATCAGGCCCTCAGTCAGAAGAAAACAAGTTACTTACCTGTAACTTTGGTTCTCCATTATTGGAAACTTTCATACATTCCCATGCTTGAATCATTCCCCGTCGTCGAGATGGGAGTCCCCGGTATACATAAAATAGCAATAGAAATCATTACAAAAAAGAAACTAGGCCTAGGCCCATTCTAGTTTTGTAACATATCCACCTCTTTTTGTAAAAGAGACCAAATAAAATGAACAACCAATCAGATTAGCCTCACCCTCTAGAACCTTCCTGAGAGAACCTCAGACCCTCAGATTTTCGTAGCTGTTGTGTAATCATATAACTGAAGATGCTGAAGGCTGAGCTTTCCCAGGGAGGAGGGTGGGTCGCATGGGAATCTATGAAAGTTTCCAATACTGGAGAACCAAAGTTACAGGTAAGTAACTTGTTTTCTTACTCCAGTATTGGAACTTTCATAGATTCACATGCTTGAATCAGAGTAGCTAGCAGTTATGAGCACATTTTCTGAACCTTGATCCCTTATTTATCTATTATTTATAATTAAAATCGAAAGTTAATGGTCACTAAACACATTTGTAAACATAAGGAAACAAGGAAGAAACCAGTAAATGAACTTCAAAAATGTGCAAAGAGCATAAACAGGAAGACGGAAGGAGGGTTGAAAGGGAAAAGCTCACCACTCAATGAAAGAGGTTCCTCAGGACTGCCTGGCCCACTGCTGTGTCACTCTGCGTTGAAGAATCCAGGCAGTAATGACTTGTAAATGTATGAGTACTGCTCCAGTTTGCTGCCCTGCAGATCTCCCGGATAGGAACTCCGGCAAAGAGGGCTGTCGAAGAAGAAATCGCCCTTGTGGAGTGAGCACGGACTCGACCCTCAAGGGGCTTGCCCGCTGCTCGGTGACAATACTGGATAGCGCTGGTAATCCAACGAGCAATCCCCTGCTTGGAAAGGGGGAAACCCTTACGAGGGCGCTGAAAGACACAAAGAGCTGAGGTGACTTCCTGAAGTCCTTAGTACGTTGAAGATAGAATTTTAAGCACCTCTGAATGTCCAGGGAGTGCAGTGCTTTCTCTGTCGGAGTAGTAGGTTGAGGGAAAAAAGTTTTGAGTATGACCGGCTCATTCAAATGAAAGTCTGTAGGTAACTTCGGTATGAACTTTGGGTTGGTACGAAGTATCACTGTCCCCTTTTTAAATTGTAGGAAAGGTTCCTGAATGGTGAGTGCCTGTAATTCACCTACTCTCCTAGCCGAAGTTAAGGCTAGCAGAAGAGCCACCTTCCAGGAGAGAAATTTCAAGTCCGCCTGATGAATAGGCTCAAAGGGATGCTTCATGAGCTGGGTGAGAACCAAATTAAGGTGCCAAAGAGGAGGCGGAGGCTTGACTGGAGGGAAGACTCTAAAAAGGCCCTTGAGAAACTGTTTAATGATCCTTGCTGACCAGAGGGAAGGACCAGAAGACGTGCGTCTAAAGCGAGAGATGGCGGCAAGATGAACTTTGATGGATGAGTGAGCCAGCCCTGCTTTCGCTAATGAAAGGATGTAAGGAAGAACTTCATGTGGTGCAGAAGAAAGAGGATGAATGCCCTCCTTCTGGCACCAAAGGCAGAAACGCTTCCACTTTAGCCGGTATGTTTTGTTGGTACTAGGGGCTCGTGCCTGAGAAAGTACGTCTCTACATTCTGCCGAAAGGGTCAAACCAAGAAATTCTCGGTGCTCAGGAGCCATGCCGATAACTGCAGGGATCGAGGATCCGGGTGCCAGACTTGGCCCTGGGACATTGTCAGCAGCGAAGGAATCGGCTGTAAAGGAAGTGGACGTTCCAGGGAGAGGATATGCAGCTCTGTGAACCAAAATTGGCAGGGCCACGCAGGAGCTATCAAAATCATCTTGCAAGGTTCCGCCTTGAGCTTCCTGAGAAGTCTGGGGATCAGTGGAATGGGGGGAAAAGCGTAAACAAAGGCGCCTGACCAGGCCATCGAAAGCGCATTCCCCAATGATCCCGGATGGTGAAGCCTGCTTGCGTACAATTGGCATTTCTTGTTCTCCGGCGTGGCAAAGAGGTCTATGGACGGCTTGCCCCATAGGCGAAACACCTGCTCCAGAGTGGACTGGTCCAGTTCCCATTCGTGGCTGACAGCTTTCAGTCTGCTCAGCGTGTCCGCCGTCTCGTTGAGAACGCCCGGAAGATGTACCGCTTGTAGCGATATCCCATGCTGGATCGCCCATTCCCAGATCGTCTGAGCTTCCTTTGATAAAAGACGAGACTTGGTGCCGCCCTCTTTGTTTATGTAATGCATGGCCGTAGTGTTGTCCGTTCGTACCAGGACCACAGACTGTTCTATCCACGGGAGGAAAGCTTGCAAGGCCAGGCGAATCGCTCTGAGCTCCAGCAGATTGATATGTAGAAGACGATGCTGGGGTAGCCAACGGCCGCTTACGCGAAGGTCTGGCAAGACCGCTCCCCAGCCCTCCAGCGAGGCGTCCGTAGTTATTATTTGAGGAGCTGGGTCGATCCTGAAGGAGAGACCCTGCGAAATGTTTTCCTCGTTCGTCCACCATGATGCGGCCTCCCTCATAGACGCGGTAACGAAGATCTTGTCCTCGAAGGAACCGTCCACTTGGCGCCACTGCAAATTTAGCTCCTCCTGGAGCGGGCGCATCCGCAACCTGCAGTGAGGAATTAGAGGAATGCAGGAAGAAATGGACCCTAAGAGGGACTTGTAGAGGCAAACTGAAAGTGACTGCTTTTTTATAAGTAGACTGGCCATGACCATCAGCTTTTCTTGTCGCTCCAGGGTCGGAAAAGCTTTGTTGAGGGACGTGTCCAGAATGGCTCCCAGGAACCGGGCTGTTCTGGATGGGCACACAATCGACTTTTCTGTGTTGAGTGTAAGGCCCAGATTGTCGAAAAGATGTGTGCACACCGCGACTGATTCCTCTGCCGCGTTCTTGGAAGAAGCCTTTAGCAACCAGTCGTCCAGGTAAGGGAAAACCTGCAACTGTTGCTTTCGCAGAAAAGCTGCCACGGGAGCTAGTACTTTTGTAAAAATCCGCGGAGCAGACCTGAGTCCAAATGGCAGGACCTTGAACTGAAAGTGGCTCTTGGCTACTGTGAAGCGAAGAAACTTCCTGTGGGCTGGATGGATGGGTACATGAAAGTATGCGTCCTCTAGATCCAATGTGGCCATGTAATCTCCTGCGTTGAGGAGTCGAAGGATGTCCTGCAAGGAAACCATTCGAAACAATTGTTTGATGAGATAGGTGTTGAGCTCCCTCAGATCTAGAATAGGGCGCCACTTCTCTAAGGTCTTCCGAACCAGGAAGAACCGGGAGTAGAAACCCTCTCCCCGCTGAGAGAGAGGAACCGGCTCTATCGCCCCTTTCAGGAGCATTTGATGGACTTCCAAACGTAGAAGACGAAGATGTTTTGACTCAGTGGCGCGAGGGGGCTTGGATGGCGGTGCATGGACAAACTCCAGAGAATGGCCGTATTGAATGATGTTCAGAACCCAAAGATCCGATGTTATTTGCCGCCAGTTGTGGAAGTAATGTGAGATTTTGCCTCCCACTGGTGTTACAGGAGGAGAAGGGACAGTAGTAAGAGCCAGCAAGCCACTATTGACGCTTAGAGGAGTCCTTCCCCTGGCGTCCTTGTCGTCCTCTGTTAGATCGAGAGAAAGAGGATGATTGACCCTGCCGCTGGTTATATTGCGGGCGGTAGGATTGAGAGGCTGATGCATATGAAGAATACCGTTGTTGCTGGTATCCTCCTCTGTAGGTAGTAAGGCCTCTGGCCCCACGAAAGGGGACCTTGCGGTATTGCAGAGTCCCTAAGGATTTTGCGGTCTCCGTGTCTTTCTTAATATCTTGGAGCGCATCATCAATATGCTTCCCAAAGAGCGCCTCACCATCGAAGGGAAGATCCAAGATTTTGTTTTGGACCTCTGGACGGAACCATGTAGCTCGAAGCCAGCATTGGCGACGAAGGACAGCAGCTCCTGCTAGGGAGCGGAACGCAGTCGTTGCAATGTCCATTGCACAGTCAATGACTTCAGAAGAAGTTTTCTCTCCCTCTTGAAGAATCTTTTTTGCCTCCACTCTTGCATCTTCCGGCAATTGATCCAGATAGGGTGAAAGGTCGCACCACATCTGACGATCGTAGCGACCCAGTATTGCTAAGGCGTTTGTGGCCCTGACCATCAGGCTGGACATGGAGGAAAACCTCTTGCCGGCGTTATCGAGGCGTCTGCCCTCTTTATCTGGAGGTGTTGTGAGGGGAGCTGAAGGATTTTTAGACTTTCTTTGGGCTGCCTGGGAGATGACAGAGTCCGGTTTAGGCTGACTGACCAGGCAGGCCGGGCTATCCTCAGAAGCCTTATATTTCTTTTCGAGGCGAGGCAGTACTGGAATTACCGTGGCTGGACTTCTCATCACCTTTAGACCTTCGTCCCAGACATGACCCACTATAGGAATGGTCCGACCTGATTTTCTGTAAGGCTCTTTAAAATCATAAAGGAAACATTCGGACTGCACCGTGGGCATGGGCAGTTCGAATCTCTTAGCAGCCCTTTCCATCAAATTATGGAAACCCCCTATGTCTCCAGGGGGAGAATCCACTGGCGCTGTAAAGGCGAAGCTGGATCAGGAATAATATAGTCATTCCACTCCGCGTCTGGATCTTGAAGCGTAACGTTGCCCTGGTCCTCATCCGAGGTATCATCCTGGATGAGAGGGACTATTGGTGGTGTATCTGAAACCACGGGCAGTGGTGGTGGCAATTGAGGGGTAGAAGTCAGTGCAGGAGGAACAGCTGTAACTGGCACCCCAACCGGAGCCGGAGATTGTGTTGGGAATCTCCGTCTATAGTCCGAAAGCATGAATTGCAAGTCCGTTAGTAGGGAGGAAGGCATAGAGACCATCTGCTGCTGGTAGACCTCTTGATAACCTAAGGGAGGATCATACTGCTGCTCCTCCACATATTCTTCCTCCGAGTCTGTGTCTTGGCACTTAACGTGTCACTGAGTCGGGCTATTTGCATACCCATACGGCCCGTCATCTTCCTCAGATCCCTCCTCTTCAAGGAGGAGTGCAGGTGGTAGAGGTGTCACCCTCCTGGGGGAAGTCATTTCAGGGGTAATCTGCCGCTTCCTGATTGTGATTGCAATTTTTTCCCTTGTCGACGATGATGTTAGGGTCGTCGACGACGACATGAAAGCCATCGACGGAACCGTCGTCGAGGTCGTCGTCACCACTGCAACAGATGCTGCCATCATCGTCGTCGTGGTAGACGTAGTTGCCGTCATCACCGCCGCCGTCGACATTCTCGTCGATGTCGAAGTCGTCGACGCCCTCGTCGACGACAGAGTTGACACCACCGTGGATCCTACAATCGGCGTCGATGCCGTCGACGCTGAACCATGCAGCGTAGGCGAATATGAGGAAATAACCGTAGACGAGCCCGTCGTTGGAGCCGGAAGTGAAGGAGACGAGGACTTAGACTGTACCTTGGAAGTCTTCGTCAACGGAGTCGTTGACAGCGTCGTCGACGAAGGAATTTCCTTCAGAGACTTGCCATCAGAAGAGACAGATGAGGGCTTCTTGAAGGCCTTTGGAGCTGCAGGAGGAGACGACGGAGGAACCGAGCTGGATTTCCTCTCTGATGATACTCCTGCTGATAGTCCTTCCCTCTCCTTTACACCTTGGTGAGGAGATTTGCTAGGACTACGCCTTTCAGACCTATGAGAGATCTGTTTCAAGGCTTTACTGGGACGGTCCTTAGAAGGTGAAGGGGAAGACCTACCCCTTTTCCCAGACCTCCTAGAAGATGAAGCAGAGGAGGCCTCATCACTATCACTGGAAACTGGCTCCTTCCTTGATTTAAGCTTCTGGAGCCAGGTCAAGAGATGCCCCTCACGGTCTCGCAAAGTCTTTGTTGAGAAGGTCCGGCATATTTTACAGTCTGCTGCCTTATGGTCTGGGTACAGACAGTAAATGCAATCCTTGTGCTTGTCCTCCACATAAAGTCTCTTCTTAGCACAGGTCGCACATGCTTTAAAGAGGGCTTTCTTCTCTTTGGCAGACATATTGACACATAGCCCAAGTAGGTCTTGTAGAAAAACAGGTGAAAAAACTTGTGGAAAAAGGTTGACAGGAAAAAACTGAGCAGAGCTCAGTGGAGACTCCCTTGCACAACGTGTGGTAGAAAATCTGAGGGTCTGAGGTTCTCTCAGGAAGGTTCTAGAGGGTGAGGCTAATCTGATTAGTTGTTCCTTTTATTTGGTCTCTTTTACAAAAAGAGGTGGATATGTTGTGAGAAAGTGCCCTCTTTCTGCATGGTATGCCCCCCCCACTTTTTGCTGAATTGCTGATGTTCTTTGACTGAGTGTGCCCTGGGCTCCTGCTAATCAGGTGCCCAGGACCTATGTTCCTTCCCTAAAACTGCATTGAAGCCTAAACCCAATTGGCATCTCTGGCCACATGTCAGCCCCTGGTAAATGGTACCACAGGTACCCAGGGCACTGTGACCAGAGAAGGCCTCTAAGGGCTGCAGCACTTATTGTGCCACCCTTAGAGGTCCTTACCCTGACACTCACACACTGCCTTTGCAGGCTGCGTGTCTTGGTGCAGAACAAAGTGAAGAGTTGACATGGCACACATTCCTGTGTGCCATGCCCACAAACCACTGCCCTGGCATACATCAGTCACCCCTCTAGCTGGGTGCACTATGCCAGTGGTGAGGGTACAGGTGCATGAGCCCTGTACCCCTACAGTGCCCAAGTCCATTCCTGGGCACTGTAAGTGCAGTGCTGCCATTAAGAGTATATGGTGCTGGGAGTTTGTCATTACAAACTCCACAGCCCCATGATGGCTACACTGAAGACTGGGAAGTTTGGTATCAAACTCCTCAGCACATTAAACCCACACTGATGGCAGTGTGGGATTTAATGTAAAATGCACACCAGAGGGCATCTTAGAGATGCCCCCTGAAACTCGACCAACTTCTAGTGACCTGAGTGGCTGCTTAGGCTGCCACCACCAGACATGTTTCTGGACCCCTGGGTCGAGAGCCTGCTGCTCTCGGGGGCCTGAAACAATGCACATCCTGGGACGAGGTGCCAAGCCTACTCCCCCAGGATGGGCAGGGTTCACGAAGGAGAAGCTTCAAAGGCATGCCGCCTTTGTTAGCCTCTCCAGACCATTTGTTGCTTTCAGCAACTGGTCCCCACTGGTTCTACCCCCCACTTTGGGCGGGAGGACCGGCGGGAATAACAAGTGAGGAAGGGAGGTGTGCCCACCTCTGCCAACTCCACCCCTCAGGTGGGGGAGGCGAGGTGAAGCACAGCCTCGAGTCCCCGCCATCTTGAGGATGGGGGAACCCAGCCAACCAGGGACAGGCTCCTGCCCCACTCCCACTGGAGAGTGGCAGAATAGGGGGTGTACCCACCCCAGGGAAGGGACCCATTGGTCCCTGCCCTTTACCTACCTGTAACGCCCCTAAATTCAGTATTTAGGGGGCACCCTGAACCTTACTTCCTCAGATCCGGCCTACCAACAAGAAGAAAAGAAGAAGTAGGACGAAGAGCCGTGCAGAGCCAACAAGAGGACGACGCCCACTGACTTGGCCCCAGCCCTACAGGCCTGTCTCCCCTCGAACCTGCTCCTGCGAAATCCCGGCGTGTCCAGCAGCCAGCAACCTCACAAACCCCGGAGGACCTGCAGGCCTTCACTTCCAAGACTGTTTCTCCCGTGAACACCGGTCGTGTTTAACCTGCAGCTTCTGGCTCCGGCCGGACACCGCGAATCCAGCCCACTCTGCACCCGCCGTACCCGGCCCGGGCTCGAGTGGAAAAATACCACGAGGAGGTCACCCCGGCGATCCTGACCCGAGATCCGGCGACTCCTGGCCTGCCTCAAGCCTCCAGACGCGATACAAAAGGGGATGATGGACGGAACGCTTGAGCCAATCAAACACTCACCCCCAGTCAACTGATCTGGGTTTAATCCATCATCATTCTTTAGCTCACTCCACCACCCCAGTTCAGACATGGCCGTATGCAAATCAGTCTGACCCTGTGCCTCATGGGAACAGTCCAGCCCGAACTGCCAAGCCATGTCTTCCCTGGACCGGAAACAAGCATCCTAGGACCGGTTTCTGGCATTTCAGCCGTCATCAGCCAGGCCTGCTTGAATCCAGTGGCAAAGTGAGCAAGGGACCCACGTCTGGGCATACCCCCGCCAACTTAGGGCGACAAAAGCGATACAAAGGGGATGATGGACGGAACGCTTGAGCCAATCAAACACTCACCCCCAGTCAACTGATCTGGGTTTAATCCATCATCATTCTTTAGCTCACTCCACCACCCCAGTTCAGACATGGCCGTATGCAAATCAGTCTGACCATGTGCCTCATGGGAACAGTCCAGCCCGAACTGCCAAGCCATGTCTTCCCTGGACCGGAAACAAGCATCCTAGGACCGGTTTCTGGCATTTCAGCCGTCATCAGCCAGGCTTGCTTGAATCCAGTGGCAAAGTGAGCAAGGGACCCACGTCTGGGCATACCCCCGCCAACTTAGGGCGACAAAGGGGATGATGGACGGAACGCTTGAGCCAATCAAACACTCACCCCCAGTCAACTGATCTGGGTTTAATCCATCATCATTCTTTAGCTCACTCCACCACCCCAGTTCAGACATGGTCGCATGCAAATCAGTCTGACCCTGTGCCTCATGGGAACAGTCCAGCCCGAACTGCCAAGCCATGTCTTCCCTGGACCGGAAACAAGCATCCTAGGACCGGTTTCTGGCATTTCAGCCGTCATCAGCCAGGCTTGCTTGAATCCAGTAGCAAAGTGAGCAAGGGACCCACGTCTGGGCATGCCCGCCAACCTAGGGCGACAAAGCGATACAAAGGGGATGATGGACGGAACGCTTGAGCCAATCAAACACTCACCCCCAGTCAACTGATCTGGGTTTAATCCATCATCATTCTTTAGCTCACTCCACCACCCCAGTTCAGACATGGCCGTATGCAAATCAGTCTGACCCTGTGCCTCATGGGAACAGTCCAGCCCGAACTGCCAAGCCATGTCTTCCTGGACCGGAAACAAGCATCCTAGGACCGGTTTCTGGCATTTCAGCCGTCATCAGCCAGGCTTGCTTGAATCCAGTGGCAAAGTGAGCAAGGGACCCACGTCTGGGCATACCCCGCCAACTTAGGGCGACAAAGCGATACAAAGGGGATGATGGACGGAACGCTTGAGCCAATCAAACACTCACCCCCAGTCAACTGATCTGGGTTTAATCCATCATCATTCTTTAGCTCACTCCACCACCCCAGTTCAGACATGGCCGTATGCAAATCAGTCTGACCCTGTGCCTCATGGGAACAGTCCAGCCCGAACTGCCAAGCCATGTCTTCCCTGGACCGGAAACAAGCATCCTAGGACCGGTTTCTGGCATTTCAGCCGTCATCAGCCTATGGCCATGTCTGAACTGGGGTGGTGGAGTGAGCTAAAGAATGATGATGGATTAAACCCAGATCCGTTGACTGGGGGTGAGTGTTTGATTGGCTCAAACGTTCCGTCCATCATCCCCTTTTGTATCGCTTTGGTCGCCCTAAGTTGGCGGGGGTATGCCCAGACGTGGGTCCCTTGCTCACTTTGCCACTGGATTCAAGCAAGCCTGGCTGATGACGGCTGAAATGCCAGAAACCGGTCCTAGGATGCTTGTTTCCGGTCCAGGGAAGACATGGCTTGGCAGTTCGGGCTGGACTGTTCCCATGAGGCACAGGGTCAGACTGATTTGCATATGGCCATGTCTGAACTGGGGTGGTGGAGTGAGCTAAAGAATGATGATGGATTAAACCCAGATCAGTTGACTGGGGTGAGTGTTTGATTGGCTCAAACGTTCCGTCCATCATCCCCTTTGTATCGCTTGGTCGCCCTAAGTTGGCGGGGTATGCCCAGACGTGGGTCCCTTGCTCACTTTGCCACTGGATTCAAGCAAGCCTGGCTGATGACGGCTGAAATGCCAGAAACCGGTCCTAGGATGCTTGTTTCCGGTCCAGGGAAGACATGGCTTGGCAGTTCGGGCTGACTGTTCCCATGAGGCACAGGGTCAGACTGATTTGCATATGGCCATGTCTGAACTGGGGTGGTGGAGTGAGCTAAAGAATGATGATGGATTAAACCCAGATCAGTTGACTGGGGGTGAGTGTTTGATTGGCTCAAACGTTCCGTCCATCATCCCCTTTGTATCGCTTGGTCGCCCCTAAGTTGGCGGGGGTATGCCCAGACGTGGGTCCCTTGCTCACTTTGCCACTGGATTCAAGCAAGCCTGGCTGATGACGGCTGAAATGCCAGAAACCGGTCCTAGGATGCTTGTTTCCGGTCCAGGGAAGACATGGCTTGGCAGTTCGGGCTGGACTGTTCCCATGAGGCACGGGGTCAGACTGATTTGCATATGGCCATGTCTGAACTGGGTGGTGGAGTGAGCTAAAGAATGATGATGGATTAAACCCAGATCAGTTGACTGGGGGTGAGTGTTTGATTGGCTCAAACGTTCCGTCCATCATCCCCTTTTGTATCGCTTTGGTCGCCCTAAGTTGGCGGGGTATGCCCAGACGTGGGTCCCTTGCTCACTTTGCCACTGGATTCAAGCAAGCCTGGCTGATGACGGCTGAAATGCCAGAAACCGGTCCTAGGATGCTTGTTTCCGGTCCAGGGAAGACATGGCTTGGCAGTTCGGGCTGGACTGTTCCCATGAGGCACAGGGTCAGACTGATTTGCATATGGCCATGTCTGAACTGGGGTGGTGGAGTGAGCTAAAGAATGATGATGGATTAAACCCAGATCAGTTGACTGGGGGTGAGTGTTTGATTGGCTCAAACGTTCCGTCCATCATCCCCTTTTGTATCGCTTTGGTCGCCCTAAGTTGGCGGGGGTATGCCCAGACGTGGGTCCCTTGCTCACTTTGCCACTGGATTCAAGCAAGCCTGGCTGATGACGGCTGAAATGCCAGAAACCGGTCCTAGGATGCTTGTTTCCGGTCCAGGGAAGACATGGCTTGGCAGTTCGGGCTGGACTGTTCCCATGAGGCACAGGGTCAGACTGATTTGCATATGGCCATGTCTGAACTGGGGTGGTGGAGTGAGCTAAAGAATGATGATGGATTAAACCCAGATCAGTTGACTGGGGGTGAGTGTTTGATTGGCTCAAACGTTCCGTCCATCATCCC
Source organism: Calotriton arnoldi (assembly GCA_963921515.1). Classification (NCBI taxonomy): domain Eukaryota; kingdom Metazoa; phylum Chordata; class Amphibia; order Caudata; family Salamandridae; genus Calotriton; species Calotriton arnoldi. Next base: position 4,819,075 of record CAWUFW010000013.1, on the reverse strand, counting down.
CTTTTGTATCGCTCAAGCCTCCAGACGACGCCTGCAACCTCAATACAGAGGCCCCCCTCTACCGCGACCAGAGCGGGTAAGAAAATCCGACCCTAAAAGGCACCCCTGCACCCGACGCCCCACTGCCTTGTGTGCCCAAACCAACGGTGCCTAACCAACCCAAGACATCCCAACTTACCCCTCGAAGTGGTGGTCGCACCCAGAAGGTCCTCGTCCCCGAGCCTGCAGTGCTTCTTCAAACCGGAGGCTCTCCATAGAAAACAACAGGGCGTCCGACGTCGAAACAGCACTCTGCACCCGGCCGCCCCAGTGCCGCTGAGGGTGCACCTTTTGTGCCACCTTGTTTCCCCATTTGCCCTGACCTAAACCCTAGGAGCTGTGCTCCCACAACCCAGTGGCCTGCTTGCCAGCAGCCACCAACCGGAGACCCCTATCCTCCATAGGATAACATTGGGCCTCAACACTCTGCACCCGGCCGCCCTAGTGCCGCTGAGGGTGCAACAACAGTGCATCACTGACCCTGGGGGAGCGCTTGTTCTAACCCCAGAACCTTAACTCCCACAGTCGTTTACTTACCTGCAAACCGATAACCTGTTTTTCCTCCATAGGATAACATTGACAATTTTTCTTCGAAAAAACGACTAAGTGTGGAGTTTTGAAAACTAAAGATATTCTTTAAAAATCGTACAATTAACCAAAACGTGTTTTCTTACCTGTTTGCAGGACATGTCCCAGTGCTGAATCTAGGCATCCAGCCCTGAGTTAGAAAAAGTAACGTAAAAGTAACTTACCTGCAATTTGTTGAAACAGCCCATTCATTTCAATGTACTGCTCCAAAAGTTTCTAAGTGTGGAGTTTTGAAATGTGAAAATATTCTTTAAAAATCGAACGAATAACAAAAACGCATTTACTCACCTGTTTACAGGAAATGTCCCAGAGCTGAATCTAGGCATCCAGCACTGAGTTAGAAAAAGTAACGTAAAAGTAACTTACCTGCAATTTACTGAAAAAGCCTATTCATTCCAATGTACTGCATTTGCTAAGTGTTGCATACTACTGCTCCCCTGTAAATCAAATCAAGTACAATTCCTATTGCTTTTTAAAACTGTTCAACATATAGCATCTTATCACTGTAAAGTATTTCATGCTTACCTGTGCCAAGCCTGCTTGGTTCTAAAATAAAACAACAGTATATTTTTTTTTATACAAAACAATTGGCCTAGAGTTCAGTTCTTGAGTGTGTGAATTCATTTGCTGTCTGAGTGTGTACATCAAATGCTTAACACTGTCCTCTGATACTGCCTTACTGCTCGACCAAGCTACCACTATTAGAGAGTAAGGTTCTATCTAACTTTAACCTCTGCCTACCTCTGGAGTCACCTGGACCCTATACACACTATACCTCATTTTGGTGTAGTATATATAGAGCCAGTTTCTTACATTGGTGGATCAGCGGTGGGATATACAACTTGCATTTGTTGGACTACTTGGTTACCACCTGATCACACGACAGAACTCTTAAATTGCCTTTAGAATTCTGTTTTTTTCAAATTGGCATTTTTTCCAAACTACTAAAAGTCTTGTTAGGGCCTTGCTTAAGTCCCTTTAGAATTTTAGAAAATAAAAAGTCACTATAGTCGAGGGTAGAGGGGTTAGAACTTTTTGTTAGAATGTCTCAAGAAGAGAACCCAGCTATTAGTGAAGATAATAATGACATGCAGGACATGGTTGAGGAGCTCGACCTCACCCCTTACCTTCACTTGTCTTTCAAGGAAGTAAGGTCCTTGTGTAAACTCAAATACATAGCAATGGGCCCTCATCCAACCAAACAAAAGCTCCAGGAGCTATTGGCTGAGTATTCAAAGGCCCACCCCTCTGAAAATGGTGATGACCAGTCAGAGGAGGAAAGGAGTGAGGAGGATGGAGATAGGTGCCCACCTCCACCACTTCCTAGGGAAGAAAGGGTCCCTGCACCCTTATTTCCAAGAGTTAACCTCTGGGGACCTAGAGGCCACACAGGTGGCTCAGGCTCTGTTGGGGACATTGAGGACAGCCTCAATGAGGAGGACAGTCTTTTAGCAAGGCTGGCCAAAAGACTGGATCTAGAGTCCAGACTCCTGGCTCTAGAGAAAGAAAGAAAGGAGATGGGTTTAGCACCCATCAATGGTGGCAGCAATCTTAATAAGGATAAGGAGCAATCCTATGAATCCTATGGAGAAGTGTGGCTCAATGGTTGGAGCGGCAGACCCTGATGCAGAGATCTGGCCCGGGACCAGGGTTCAATTCCCGCCTCGGCGGGTCTTGGGCTCAATTTCCTCGGACCTGATAATTCTCGCCTCGGTGCCTATTCTAATCATGGGTCCCACTCTGCAACTCTGGGCAATAGCTTGCTTAATCTCCACAACGGCCCCAACAGCGCTGGGATGCCTGGCTTCACCCTGGGGGTGCCCAGGAGTGGACATTTCACAGGGAAAAGCCAGGAAGGGTTCCACAGCGGTATGCGTACAGCGCCAGGACACCCCTTTGGGGGTATAAGTGCGCTTTACAAGTACAAATTTCATTTCATTTCAAATTTCATTTCATTATGATCCTAAAATCCCCAAAGGGATTGTCCCTAAATATGAGGAGGGTGATGACATCACCAAATGTTTCACAGCCTTTGAGAGGGCTTGTGACATGAGAAAGGTGAAGAAACCTCTCTGGGGGGCACTCCTGTGGGAACTGTTCTCTGGTAACTGCAGAGACAGGCTTCTGACCCTCTCTGGGCCAGATGCTGGATCCTATGACCTCATGAAGAAAACTCTGATTGAGGGATTTGGACTCACCACTGAGGAGTACAGAATTAGATTCAGGGGGCTCACAAAACCCAGAACCAGTCCTGGATTGATTTTGTAGACTACTCAGTAAAGACACTAGATGGTTGGTTAACTGGACACAATGTGCATGACTTTACTGGACTTTACAATTTGTTTATGAAGGAACATATATTAAGTAATTGCACGAATGAAAAGTTACATCAGCATTTGGTAGACCTAGGTCTAATTTCTCCCCAAGAATTGGGAAAGAAGGCAGACCACTGGGTCAAGACTAGGCTGACTAAGACAACCACTGGGGGTGACCAAATAAAGGGGTTACAAAACCTCCCCAGGGGAAAGGTGGTGAGAATCCCCAAGATAAAAAGTCTGAGTCTTCTAAAGGGCCCCAAAAACCTGCACAGGGGGGTGGGTCCCAAAACACTCCCTATACTCCACAGCCCTATAGGGGGAAGAACTTTGATCCTACAAAGGCCTGGTGTAACAACTGTAAGAAGTTGGGACACTTAACTGGAGACAAGGCTTGCACTAGCAAGAAGGCCCCTAGTCCTACAGCTACAGCTACCACTGGTGTAGCCAGTCTCCAGATGGGATCAGCAGTGTGCCCAGAGCAAATCAGGTTGCACACTGAAGCAGTTCTAGTTTCAGAGGGGGAAGTTGAGTTTGCCACTGTAGCTGTGTGGCCACCCAACTTAAAGAAATACTTGCAATACCCTTGGATCAATGGAACTAGGATAGAGGCTCTGAGGGATACAGGTGCCAGTGTCACTATGGTGAGAGACACACTGGTTTCCCCTGAGCAATATTTGATTGGGCGTACTTACCCAGTCTCCAATGCTGACAGTTTTACCACTAATCATGCAATGGCTATGGTGACATTAGACTGGGGGGGGGGGGTTTACTGGCCTGAAACAGGTAGTGGTCTCTCCAAAGCTCCCAGCTGCATGTCTGCTTGGCAATGACCTGGAAACCTCAGCCTGGGCTGAGGTTGAACTAAAAACCCATGCAGCAATGCTGGATATCCCTGAATTGGTGTGTGTAAAAACAAGAGCACAGAGCAAAAGGCAGGGTGAAAAAGTGTTGGAGCCTGAAAGTATGGCCCAACCTACCAAGAGAAAAGGTAAGAAGACTGGGGAACCAGCTTCTGTTCAGCACAAGGATCAGGACCCCTCTCCTCAGGGAGAGGACTTGGACACTCCAGAAGGAACTGAGCCTATGGAGCTTGACCCTTACCAGGTTGAACTCTTAGGCCCAGGGGGATCCTCTAGGGAAGAGCTGTGCCAGGGGCAGCAAGACTGTCCCACTCTTGAAAGCCTGAGGCAGCAACCTGTTTCAGAAGCAAAGGGAGTTGTCAGTGGTACCCACAGAGTCTATTGGGAAGAGGGATTACTGTACACTGAGGCAAAAGACCCCAATCCTGGAACCACCAGGAGAGTGGTAGTGCCACAGAGGTACAGGGAGTTCCTCCTAACTTTAGCTCATGACATCCCCCTAGCTGGGCATCTGGGCCAAACCAAGACTTGGGAAAGGCTAGTTAGCCACTTTTACTGGCCCCAGATGCACCAAAAGGTGAAGGAGTTTGTCAGCTCCTGTGTTACCTGTCAAGCCAGTGGCAAGACAGGTGGCCACCCAAAGGCCCCCGATACCACTGCCTGTGGTGGGGGTTCCCTTTGAGAGGGTAAGTGTGGACATAGTGGGTCCACTTGAACCTCCCACAGCCTCAGGGAACAAATTCATACTAGTGGTAGTGGATCATGCCACTAGGTATCCTGAAGCAATTCCACTTAGGACTACTACAGCTCCTGCAGTAGCCAAAGCCCTCATTGGTGTCTTCACCAGGGTAGGGTTTCCTAAGGAGGTGGTTTCAGACAGAGGTTCTAACTTCATGTCTGCTTACCTGAAACACATGTGGAAAGAGTGTGGAGTGCAGTACAAGTTTACTACACCCTATCACCCACAAACCAATGGCCTTGTTGAGAGATTTAACAAGACATTGAAAGGCATGATTATGGGGCTCCCTGAAAAACTCAAAAGGAGATGGGATGTCCTCTTACCATGTCTGCTTTTCGCTTACAGAGAAGTGCCACAGAAGGGAGTAGGGTTTTCACCCTTTGAACTTCTGTTTGGCCATCCTGTGAGGGGACCACTCTGTCTTGTAAAAGAGGGTTGGGAGAAGCCTCTCCAAGAACCCAAACAAGATATTGTGGACTATGTGCTTGGCTTAAGGTCCAGAATGGCTGAGTACATGGAAAAGGCATCCAAGAATCTTGAGGCCAGCCAGGAGCTTCAGAAGCACTGGTATGACCAAAAAGCTGCACTGGTTGAATTTCAACCTGGGCAACAGGTGTGGGTTTTGGAGCCAGTGGCACCAAGGGCACTCCAGGACAGATGGAGTGGCCCTTACCCTATCCTGGAGAAAAAGAGTGAGGTCACCTACTTAGTTGACCTGGGCACAAGCAGGACACCCAAAAGGGTTATCCATGTGAACCGCCTAAAGCTCTACAATGGCAGGGCTGACATCACCATGCTGATGGTGACTGATGAGGAGCAGGAAGCAGAGAGTGAACCTCTCCCTCACCTCCTCTCATACAGCCCAAAAGATGGGTCAGTAGATGGAGTGGTCTTTTCAGACACCCTCTCTGCCCAACAGCAGACTGACTGCAAGCAAGTCTTGCAGCAGTATGCTAAGCTCTTTTCCTTGTCCCCTGGTCTGACAAACTGGTGAACCCATGATGTGGCACTGGTGACAGTGCATCTGTCAAAAACAAGATCTATCGACAGTCAGATCAAATCAAGGAAAGCATCAGAGCTGAGGTCAGCAAGATGCTGGAGTTAGGGGGTTATTGAACCCTCTGAGAGCCCCTGGGCTAGCCCAGTGGTTCTGGTTCCCAAACTTCACCCACAGGATGGAAAGAGAGAAAGGAGGTTTTGTGTGGACTATAGAGGGCTCAACTCTGTCACCAAGACAGATGCTCACCCTATCCCAAGAGCAGATGAGCTGATAGATAAGTTGGGTGCAGCCAAATTCTCAAGTACCTTTGACTTAACTGCAGGGTACTGGCAGATTGGCATGGCCCCAGGAGCAAAAGAGAAAACAGCATTCTCCACACCTGATGGGCACTATCAGTTCACTGTTATGCCCTTTGGTTTAAAGAATGCCCCTGCCACCTTCCAGAGGTTGGTGAATCAAGTCCTTGCTGGGTTGGAGTCCTTTAGTGCAGCTTATCTTGATGATATTGCTGTCTTTAGCTCCACCTGGCAGGATCACCTGGTCCACCTTGGGAAGGTTTTAAAAGCCCTGCAAACTGCAGGCTTAACTATCAAGGCATCCAAATGCCAGATAGGGCAGGGCACTGTGGTGTACTTGGGCCACCTTGTTGGTGGAGGCCAGGTACAGCCCTTACAGCCCAAGATCCAGGCCATACTGGACTGGGCAGCTCCAACAACCCAGACCCAAGTCAGGGCATCCCTTGGCTTGACTGGGTACTACAGGAGGTTTGTGAAGGGATATGGGTCCATTGTGACTCCCTCACAGAACTCACCTCCAAGAAAATGCCCAAGAAGGTTAACTGGACAGTTAGTTGCCAAAAGGCTTTTGACACCCTGAAAGAAGCAATGTACTCAGCACCAATTCTGAAGGCTCCAGATTATGCCAAGCAGTTCATAGTGCAGACTGATGCCTCTGAGCTAGGGATAGGAGCGGTCCTATCCCAGACCAATGATGAAGGCCAAGACCAACCTGTTGCTTTTATAAGCAGAAGGCTTCTCCCCAGGGAGCAGCGTTGGAGTGCCATTAAGAGGGAGGCCTTTGCTGTGGTTTGGTCCCTGAAGAAGTTGAGACCATACTTGTTTGGTACTCACTTCCTAGTTCAAACTGATCACAGACCTCTCAGATGGCTAATGCAAATGAAAGGGGAAAATCCTAAACTGTTGAGGTGGTCCATCTCCCTACAGGGAATGGACTTTGAAGTGGAACACAGACCTGGAACTGCCCATGCCAATGCAGATGGACTTTCCAGGTTTTTCCACTTAGACAATGAAGACTCTCTAGGGAAAGGTTAGTCTCATCATCTTTCGTTTGGGGGGGGTTGTGTGAGAAAGTGCCCTCTTTCTGCATGGTATGCCCCCACTTTTTGCTGAATTGCTGATGTTCTTTGACTGAGTGTGCCCTGGGCTCCTGCTAATCAGGTGCCCAGGACCTATGTTCCTTCCCTAAAACTGCATTGAAGCCTAAACCCAATTGGCATCTCTGGCCACATGTCAGCCCCTGGTAAATGGTACCACAGGTACCCAGGGCACTGTGACCAGAGAAGGCCTCTAAGGGCTGCAGCACTTATTGTGCCACCCTTAGAGGTCCTGTACCCTGACACTCACACACTGCCTTTGCAGGCTGCGTGTCTTGGTGCAGAACAAAGTGAAGAGTGGACATGGCACACATCCCTGTGTGCCATGCCCAGAAACCACTGCCCTGGCATACATCAGTCACCCCTCTAGCTGGGTGCACTATGCCAGTGGTGAGGGTACAGGTGCATGAGCCCTGTACCCCTACAGTGCCCAAGTCCATTCCTGGGCACTGTAAGTGCAGTGCTGCCATTAAGAGTATATGGTGCTGGGAGTTTGTCATTACGAACTCCACAGCCCCATGATGGCTACACTGAAGACTGGGAAGTTTGGTATCAAACTCCTCAGCACATTAAACCCACACTGATGCCAGTGTGGGATTTAATGTAAAATGCACATCAGAGGGCATCTTAGAGATGCCCCCTGAAACTCGACCAACTTCTAGTGACCTGACTGAGTGGCTGCTTAGGCTGCCACCACCAGACATGTTTCTGGACCCCTGGGTCAAGAGCCTGCTGCTCTTGGGGGCCTGAAACAATGCACATCCTGGGACGAGGTGCCAAGCCTCCTCCCCCAGGATGGGCAGGGTTCACGAAGGAGAAGCTTCAAAAGGCATGCCGCCTTTGTGAGCCTCTCCAGACAATTTGCTGCTTTCAGCAACTGGTCCCCACTGGTTCTACCCCCCACTTTGGGCGGGAGAACCGGCGGGAAAAACAAGTGAGGAAGGGAGGTGTGCCCACCTCTGCCAACTCCACCCCTCAGGTGGGGGAGGCGAGGTGAAGCACAACCTCGAGTCCCCGCCATCTTGAGGATGGGGGGACCCAGCCAACCAGGGACAGGCTCCTGCCCCCCTCCCACTGAAGAGTGGCAGAATAGGGGGTGTACCCACCCGAGGGAAGGGACCCATTGGTTCCTGCCCTTTACCACCTGTAACGCCCCTAAATTCAGTATTTAGGGGGCACCCTGAACCTTACTTCCTCAGATCCAGCCTACCAACAAGAAGAAAAGAAGAAGAAGGACGAAGAGCCGTGCAGAGCTAACAAGAGGACGACGCCCACTGACTTGGCCCCAGCCCTACAGGCCTGTCTCCCCTCGAACCTGCTCCTGCGAAATCCCGGCGTGTCCAGCAGCCAGCAACCTCACAAACCCCGGAGGACCTGCCGGCCTTCACTTCCAAGACTGTTTCTCCTGTGAACACCGGTCGTGTTTAAACTGCAGCTTCTGGCTCCGGCCGGACACCGCGAACCCAGCCCACTCTGCACCCGCCGAACCCGGCCCGAGCTCGAGTGGAAAAACACCACGAGGAGGTCACCCCGGCGATCCTGACCCAAGATCCGGCGACTCCTGACCTGCCTCAAGCCTCCAGACGACGCCTGCAGCCTCAATCCAGAGGCCCCCCTCTACCGCGACCAGAGCGGGTACGAAAATCCGACCCTAAAAGGCACCCGACGCCCCACGGCCTTGTGCGCCCAAACCAACGGTGCCTAACCAACCCAAGACATCCCAACTTACCCTTCGAAGTGGTGGTCGCACCCAGAAGGTCCTCATCCCCGAGCCTGCAGTGCTTCTTCAAACCGGAGGCTCTCCATAGAAAACAACAGGGCGTCCGACGTCGAAACAGCACTCTGCACCCGGCCGCCCCAGTGCCGCTGAGGGTGCACCTTTTGTGCCACCTTGTTTCCCCATTTGCCCTGACCTAAACCCTAGGAGCTGTGCTCCCACAACCCAGTGGCCTGCTTGCCAGCAGCCACCAACCGGAGACCCCCTATCCTCCATAGGATAACATTGGGCCTCAACACTCTGCACCCGGCCGCCCTAGTGCCGCTGAGGGTGCAACAACAGTGCATCACTGACCCTGGGGAAACGCTTGTTCTAACCCCAGAACCTTAACTCCCACAGTCGTTTACTTACCTGCAAACCGATAACCTGTTTTTCCTCCATAGGATAACATTGACAATTTTTCTTCGAAAAAACGACTAAGTGTGGAGTTTTGAAAACTAAAGATATTCTTTAAAAATCGTACAATTAACCAAAACGTGTTTTCTTACCTGTTTGCAGGACATGTCCCAGTGCTGAATCTAGGCATCCAGCCCTGAGTTAGAAAAAGTAACGTAAAAGTAACTCACCTGCAATTTGTTGAAACAGCCCATTCATTTCAATGTACTGCTCCAAAAAGTTTTTAAGTGTGGAGTTTTGAAATGTGAAAATATTCTTTAAAAATCGCACGAATAACAAAAACGCATTTACTCACCTGTTTCCAGGAAATGTCCCAGTGCTGAATCTAGGCATCCAGCACTGAGTTAGAAAAAGTAACGTAAAAGTAACTTACCTGCAATTTACTGAAAAAGCCTATTCATTCCAATGTACTGCATTTGCTAAGTGTTGCATACTACTGCTCCCCTGTAAATTAAATCAAGTACAATTCCTATTGCTTTTTAAAACTGTTCAACATATAGCATCTTATCACTATAAAGTATTTCATGCTTACCTGTGTCAAGCCTGCTTGGTTCTAAAATAAAACAACAGTATATTTTTTTATACAAAACAATTGGCCTAGAGTTCAGTTCTTGAGTGTGTGAATTCATTTGCTGACTGAGTGTGTACATCAAATGCTTAACACTGTCCTCTGATACTGCCTTACTGCTCGACCAAGCTACCACTATTAGAGAGTAAGGTTCTATCTAACTTTAACCTCTGCCTACCTCTGGAGTCACCTGGACCCCATACACACTATACCTCATTTTGGTGTAGTATATATAGAGCCAGTTTCTTACATATGTTACAAAACTAGAATGGGCCTAGGCCTAGTTTCTTTTTTGTAATGATTTCTATTGCTATTTTATGTATACTCGGGACTCCCATCTCGACGACGGGGAATGATTCAAGCATGGGAATCTATGAAAGTTCCAATACTGGAGTAATCTCCAATGATTTCTAACATCTGCCTTTCATTCCAGCATTTTGTTTAACTCTCCTAGCAAAATTTGCCTCAGGATACAAGCGTTCTTGTACCTGGCTGTACTAAAGCTCTCAGAAGGACCTTGCTTCTTACCCTTTTTGATGTTCTATGTGAGCTTCCAGCTCTTTGACTTTAGTCTCCGGTGCCAAGAGTCTTGACTGTAGAGGGAGCAGCTGGCAGAGGTGCTGGACTCTGGAGCAGTTCTGCAGGCACTTGATAAAGCTCTGAATTGTGGCAATCGGGTCTTGGGTAGAGGGCTGCCGTGCAAAAAGAAACGATAGCCTTTAGGCTTCATATATAATGTCCAGGTAAAGCCGCTGGCCTAATATGCACTCTATAGTCCTACAGGTATCCTTACCAAGGTCTCTGTCTCAACCCGCTCAGTATCCAGAGTGCTCTGAAATTTACTACAAAATTAACTGGTAAATCTCAATACAGTCTAAGTATTCCTGCTGTGCAAGTCTATATCATATACAACATAGGATTGCATGTCACAAATATTAACTACTATAATATCGATCTGCAAATCCAAAATATCATTGGTCACCATTTGGTCAAGAGAAGAATGCATAGGAAAGTACAGATTTTCTATTCTAACTTCATAGCTGCTAACTGTGAAAACAGGGTGGGAGTCGATACTGTGGAGTCGAAATTAATAATAATAAGGTGCCACCTTCAGCCGCCTAATTTGCCTTTTTTTTGCTTCATAATTCAGTCATCTTGGTGCACAATTTGTTTTATAATTGCCGCATAAAATTCCAGTGGTCCTGTTCACAAGTCACATACATACATACATTGGACTCACGTTACACACCCAGCACTCCTCTTCAGTGCTGGGACTGAGAGCTCCGCTAAAGGAGCTGGAGCGACTTGATGGCAGGAGTGGTGGCGACTCCACCCTCTGCAGACTGTCCTGAAGGTCTTTCACCTGATGGAGAGAAATGAGGCTCTGCTGTAATTGGCGGTTACCATCAAGCCCTCATGCATACCTTGGTTACAGAGTCCCACCAGCCAATAGTGACATTTGGAGATTTCATCACAGGTCAGCACTTCTGAAAGGTGCTGGGACTATTATATCACACACAGAGATTAGGTGGCTTTTGATTGCCCTGTCAGTTCAAGAGCTCTGTTCTGAGGGTTAGAGACTCCATGCTTTGCCGGAGTTTGTGTACAAAGAGAAGAGGGTGCTGCTAGCAAGGACTTAGTTGTGGTGCCGCAGTGGGGCACCAGGACTTCACTTACTGCAGGAGAACCTGGCAGTCCGATACATCGACCCAGTCCCCAGTCTTGAACTAGCATGGGTGAAATATAGCTACTGAACTATATGGGATGCACTGCTGCCAAAGCAGATCAGGACTTAGATCAACAGGCAGAGCTGCATGAGAGATCGAAATATTGGGGAGGTTTGGGTCACTGCAGGCCAGGTTTGAGGTGTACAGGCAGAAGCTGTGTGTGGATCACAGTGGTGGGGGATGGTGGGGTGCTACAGGCCAGGATAGAGAGGTACAGCAGAGCTCTCCTGTAGGCCAACATTAAGTAGCATAGTCAAAGCCCTACTGTAGTGCAGGTTAGAGGTTGCATTCACAGCTGCACTGCAGTCCAGGATTAATGTGTACAGGCGGATCTGTGTAAGGGACTGTAGCACTTGGGAAGTATGAGGTACAATGGGCAAAGAGCGGCATGTCTGGACAGACTTGAAACAGAAAGGGAGGCTGTGGGCTTGGTGACCCCGGTATGTGTGGGGGAGGTCCAATAAAGTAACAGGAAGAGTATCTGCAGTTAGAACTAAAGTGCATACACAGCTTTATGTCAGGGTTAGGGGCAGAGCTGTGTGTTTGGGAAAACTGTCACATAAGTGGTCCTTGTTGTCATGAGTGGCATTCAATGGGAGATCTGAGTGAGGTGGCAGCAGTGGGGAACCATATGCTGCAGGCCTGGTAATATTTACTGGTAGAGATGTGTGGTGGTACCAGTGGGGAATAATAGGTGCATGGCGGGAAAGAGTGAGTAATAAAGCTGCAGGCCTTGGTGGCAGGATGGTAGCATGTTATGGTTGCTGCAGGCAACATCAAGAGTGGATGAGCTGTGTGTGGGGGTGTTGCCACATTGCAGGAATTATACACAATGGCAGAGCTGCATTTGGTGTCAGAAGTGGGATACTAGCGATGCTGTGGTGTAGATACTTGTGTCACTAGTTGGTCTCTGTGTGGTGTTACGAGCAACAGTGAGATATGCGGGGAGCCACAGAGAAAAGAAAATAAGTAATCGACTTGTGCATGGTAGCAGCAGTAGGGCATTAGGAGTGTGTAGGGGAGATATAATGAGAGGGCGAGGAAAGACCACATAAGAATGTGACATACTCATCCCTCCATGCATTATGTGGTTCACCTTTCATCCATCAATCCTCATCTTGCATACCTTCCTCTGAAGTCGATCCCTTTCTTCCTGGAAAGACCTTAGCGTGCCCTTCGACCGATTTAACTCCTCCTCCTTTCCTCCAAGTGCCTGTTTAAGAGCAAGGTTCTTCTCACGCAAGCAAGTAACCTCGGCCTTGTACCAGCTCTGCTCTTCAGTCGTGAGCTCCGACCACACGCCGAACACTTCTTCCATTTCATCCAATTCCTGTAAAAACAGTGTAACTTCTCAATAATATATGTGCTCCCTAGAATAGTTGACCCACTCATAAGCGAATATACCTTTTTATGATTTCCATATCTATATTATTTTATAAAGCATTGTACATTTTGGTGCCCAAATCAGAGTATGGGACTACAACAGGATGTGTACATCTAATAGCTTCACACAAAGCCCTTTTGAGAACTCATTTGCTATCAGTCCACCAGATAGAAAAAGTGACTAGACATATGTATGCCTCTGTATATATTTTGAGACCTGCAGCAGCTTTTGCCACTACACTGCCAAGATCTGAGAGCATGGTACTGCCAGATTGCTTTTGAGTTAAGAGTAGGAGCTTTGTTAAAAGAAGACTTGTACATCAACGTCAAGTTCTTGAAGTGATTCCTTGTCCTGAAAGGTAACTAATTGTGTATGTTTGTTTCTGGTGTGATGTGATGATGCCTTGAGAGGTTAGCAAAACCTGATGAGTTGGGGCACATTTTGATGAAGCACCGTAAGGGATTCACAAATAAATTTTAGCTCCTGTGATTTCCCTCACAATCAGTGTGCAGAGAGCTGTAGATAAAAAGGAGCTGGATCTGTCTCTACCACCTCAGGTAAGAGTAGAACAACTCTTGACATGAGTGATGGGAGCCCCCATAAACCTGGTCACATGAGCGATGGGAGCTCCCTTAGACCTAGTCAGATGAGTGATGTGAGCTTCTTCAGACCTAGTCACATGAGTGATGATAACTCTTGACCTGATCAAGTGGGTGATGTGAGCTCTGGTAGACATTGCCACATCAAGCACCACACCAAGACTGTCTATGGAGGACTGCATGGACATGTTAGTTTTGAAAGTGAAGAAGAGGTGCTCTGTTGAGACCTCCTTCATCTCCTTGTTCACAACCAGGTGGGAACATCACTCTTGACCTTATCCGGTCCTCCAAAAACAATCTTTCATATCCAAACTTCTTCAGACATGACCTGTACTGATGTCTTTAGCACAAAATCCAGACAGCCATATGCGAAAGCAGTCCACCTGCGTCAGCACAGCCAAGCCTAGATGGTGCGGAGTGCTGAGGAGGGGCCGATTTATTCACCTCTTGTATTCTTGGATAAAACAGAAGTCACGAAGGCCAGGACTACAGGGACCTCCAAGTACAAAACTGACCGGAGCATGTTCTTTACTCAGACAAGAAGCCATGAGCTTAGGCAGATTTTAAAATATTCATTTGTGGACTACTGTAGGAGAGATTCATACGGAGAATGAGAAAACATTTTGGACCTTCGATCTCTCTCTAAAACAAGGTCTTCTGAAGGAGAACCATTGCACAGGTATGTACTGAAAAGGGCACTATAATGCTGAAACAACAAATAATCCAAATAACAGGCCCTGTGGCTTGAGCCTTAAAGGTCGCTCTGGGAGTTTCAAGAGTCTCTGGGTCAAGTAGCATCAGCAGACTCTTTCTTCCTCTGGTAGTCTCTCACCTCAAAAGGCTCTCTCCACTTCTCTGCATTGCACTGTTCCACTCTCGCACCCATGCTATGCACATCATGGTCATTGCTGCTGTCGGGACAACTCTGCAGGCTGAGGGTTCGGTTCCGCCGGCAGGACACCACATTTTCTAAGGAGGACAGCACCTGTTGCAGCTCAGCAAACAGCTCAGAACTTTCTTCTGCTGTACAAATAAACAAAGGCATTAGCTTCATCCAAGAGTTCAAGACTATTGAAAAAATAAGTAGCAGAAGAGAACTAATAGAAGGAATATATTTCCAACACCGGAACCACCAAACAATTGTATTGTCCCCGCTCCTTTTATTAGCTCTTTGGTACCATGCACCACCCAAAGTCATGGGAATTGTCCGTGTCTGCTGAAAAAGGAGTCCCAAGTGAGAATAGTAGAAACCTTTAAACCTGTGCCTGATCAGGAGTTAGTAATCAAGCCCTAACAACATCAAAAATGTGTCTTCTCCTGTTGAAGTTCTCCTACTATCTGCCTCAGAACAGTTGACATCTTTCTATGTTTTGTCTCATCTCAAGTATCTGCTCACCTCTTCCCTGGATTCTATCCCAGAGGCACTCCAAAATGACTCAGGCAGTGGGGATTCATGAAGCCTCTGGATGCTCCCACCAAGAGGCCAACTGTCCCCAATGCCGAACTTGACACTCTCGGCATTCGTGGATCACTTGGAAACCTACATTGGGTCTAACAACCTGCTGGGTCCCCCAAAGTCCGCATTTTGCTGAACCAGGGAAACAGACTCATTGGTCAAAGCTACTCTGACCAACCTCAGAAGGGAGACTGATACTGGTAGTGTGAGTGGTCAGTACTTCTGGATTGGTCCATTGCCTATGTCACGATCAGCCATACTTTTCTGACACATAGTGCTGCACTTGGAAGGATCATGTCCCTTCTATCAGATTTGTCCCTAAATTCTTAATCTCCCGTTTCCCGTTCCACGCTCTCAGTACCCATCTGTGGGGATTCCGAAGACCCAGCTTCTTCTCCCTATTTTTCCAAGCAACTGATGTCCACAGGATTGTTTTGTTGGAGTGGACACCATGAGCCATGGTCCATCTGGCCTTCGGAAAGTGTCCAGCCCCAGTTAATCCACCTCTTTACAAAGGGTTTGGACTCCGGCCCCAGAACGGTCATTTCGCTCGCAACAGATAAAGAGATTTTATTTAAGGACTTAGGTAGCGAAGAGAAATCCAGTGCGGAGACAGTGGATAGCTAGCCTGGAAAATGACCAGGAAGGATCTTGAGAAGCTGCAGAGAAAAATTGAAGATCCACTGGAGGGGTTGCTGAACGGCAGAGAGGGAGGCTAAGAGCTAAACATGGAAGAGCACAGGGATATAAAACTGGAAGACAACAGTGCAGTAATCAAGAAGTTCTAAACCTGTGACAAAAGCAACATCTCAAATTGTTTGGATTAAAGAACTAAGTATGGCACTGCAGCAAATCAGGCTGTGATCTTGAAGTGAATACATAGGTCACCCGTAAGGTTTTGAGTTTACCAGGTGAGATGAACTGGGTGTAGATACATGTCCTGGAATCAAAAGGCATGCTGAGGAGAAGAAAGACCTCAGGCAATTGGTACAGTGGGAGGGAAACCGCACTGGAAGAGCAGCGATGGTGCAGGCTAGAACTGGCTCTGGGGCAAAGCTGGAGGTTTCCAGCACACCAGTGCCTTGGAAAGGCAAGTGAGATTTGGGCAAATGTGTTACATGCCTGCCACAGCATGACACATGACTGCTGCCCCAAAATGACCAGTGTGTAAGAAACTCTGGAACATTAATATATTTACCTATTGTTAGAATAGAAATATTCATGTTTGTGTATTGCTTTATGTAAGTTAGCATTCGCGGCACCATTTCCTATTTAGACGCCATCTTGAACCACGATTGAAACTAATTCCTTGCTATTTCTGAGAAAAGACCTCTGTTATGTTTCATTTCTGCAAGTTTAGGTTTTGCTTCACTAATGAATAGACTGTTCTTATTAGCGCATACCTTTCTCACTAGATAGAGGCCCTCTCCCACTTGTCTAGTGGCGGGAGCAGAGGTGAAACGACCTTGTGCAGTAATTGGGAGGTGTGAGATATGAGAATCAAAACTTATTTTTTGTATTTCACTGTCCAGCTGCATCTGCTTGGAAAATTCCACTATGGGAGTGTTCTAGCCCTGTTACGAAATGTACATAATGTATGTTTATGCTTGTTGATTTCAGTCCCTCTGCAGCACTCCTAGAGACTGGGCAGACTGGGCTCCGCTCCGAGTGTATTCAATAAACAGTTATTGGTTTGTATTCTCTACTGTCTGACCGACTCTTCATTTGGTATGGAAGGCTGAGAGGTGGTCATTAGTGACCCGGGTGACCCTAATCGGGCCACTTCCTTCACTATTGGCAGTCACCATTGGCTTATATTTTCAGGTGGTGTGTGCATGTGTATGGCAGTGTGTGTGTGTGTTTGAGTGTGTGCATGTGACTGTGTGTTTGTATGTGAATGTTTGTCAGTATATATGCAAGTATGTGTGTTTGTGTGTGTGAGTGTCTGTCAACAAGTATGTGTTCAAGTGAGTGTATGTGTGTGTAATTGAGTTTGTGAAAGTGTCTGTGTGTGTGTTTTTGCTCTACCAGGACATTAAGGTATATCTGTACGGCTCATTAGACATTGATGTGTAAGTGTCCTACCACAACAGAAGAGCAGGCTCAGCCACTAAACACAATTGTGAGTTTTTGCACCATGTCAGTTCTAGAATATAAATTAATTGCATCCGGAGACCTGGTGGTATTCTGAATTCTGTAAGGACCAGTGATGCAGTAGAACTACACTGAGGTACACTGTTAAATGAATGTAGAAATTACCACACATTATGTGGGAATAGCAGGGTATGGCTGGGTCGATCAGAGGTCAGTAAGTTGCAAGAGCCCAACTTCTAGGTCTTGCTGAGGAAATGTGTTGGGTGTCAGTGGACCAGTCTGCAAGTGATCAGTGTTTCTTTATCCCAATAACTTATAGTCAGGTTCTTTTTTTATTTTTATATTTCCGTGTGTATTTATCTGGGTTTATTTTTTGCTCATTTTACTGATATTTCTTGTTCTGTTGAAAAAGGAAGTAAAAGCAAGTATATTTACTCATGTATTTAACCGATACGTGCAGATATGCTGTCAGCTGTCTGTTGAGTTGTAGTTTTAGTCACACATTACACAAAGCACTCATCTGACAACATCATCATTGTAGTACAGGTGCATCTGCACAGCCACAGACATTTAAGATTCTCTATGAAATGTCATTCCCATTTTAACTCATCCCTTTGGGTCAATTAGCACAGTATTTAGTCCGGCAGTAAGGATTGCCAAAATGAAGTCACTCGAAATAAGACGTACGTAATTTCTGTCTTTCCTGTTTTTAAATATAAATATATTTAGGGACACAGATTATTTCCTGTCTCTCTTAATCGGTAAAAGTGTGCAAAAGCGGAGCTTGGTGCCCCTATTTTAAAGTTTACCTTCACCAGGGAGTTGTATGCCCTCAGAGGCTTCATCCGCTTGTGGCATCACCTCCCGCCCCTTCGGCTGCCACACATACCTGGGAAGGCTGGACGTGTACTGGGAGGACTGGTCAAAAAACTCGTCTTCCTCTCTGGAAGAAACAGTGAATAATGGTAAGTGGCATTACATAGGTGGTGATGACACCAGCCTGACCACAAAAAGAGATGTTTTAAGGCATGGGCAAAGTGGGCAATTGCCCTGGGCCACACCTTCCAAGGCACCCCATGGAAAGGTGATCTGTCTAGCTCACTTCTGTGTATTTTTGTATCTTAACCTTGAACGTATAATTAAATAATGTTATCCAGCATTGGGCTTGATTAAGCAAAACAAAAAGAGGTAATAAAATTCAAAATTGTTTCAAATAGTTGCCCCGAAAATATTTCTTGCCTAGGGCCCCAAAATCATTAAGGTGACAGTGGCCACAACTAACGTCATGTTAAAGAGCAGAAGGAACACGTCACTGAGGTGCAGCAACATGGGAGAGGAGAGGTTGGGGCTGCCATCACAGGAGAGAGATGATGTAAAAGGCTGTCAATAGATGTAAGAGGTAAGAAATGGAGGTGCCATTGCGTGAGAGAAGAGATTGAATAGGTGTGTCATCACAGGAGAAAAGTATTGGGAGATGGGTGTGTTATAGAGTAGAAGTAAAGGGAGGGGGCGTCATCACGAGGTAGAGGAGACATGGGCAGGGGTGTCACCGCATGACAGAGTGAAGGGATTGATATGTCATCGCATAGGAGATGGGTGAGAAGTGACATCCCATGGAGAGAAAAATGCAAAGAACTGACTTCACTGCAATGAGGTGGCATCAGAAGGAGAATACCCCTGGGGACAAGAGGATGTGGAAGGATGCGGTAACACAGGACCCGGGTACCACACCTGCCCTCACTGTGCTGTAGTGCCTCGATCCTCCCGTTCAGCTCTGCGATGGTTACCAGCAGCTCAGTGATTTGTTCCTCGTACCGCAGCATTGCATGACCATCCGCCGATGCCACCTCCTCCAAGTCTGTAAACTCAGTGCCCTCTTCCAAGAGGTCACTGTCTTCCTGTAAGACAGACAACTAGGGCGTCACTATGGTCACTCATGGAATACAGGCTCCAGTGGGGTCATTCTTGCAATACTGGCACCAGCGGGGCCACTTATGGAATAAAGGAGTCACCGGGGCCACTTATGGAATAAAGGAGTCACCGCGGTCACCCATGGAATACAGGAGTCACCGCGGCCACTGATGGAGCAGGGTAAATGAAAATTTTTTAACCTCCTAATAATTTTCGAAAAATAATTAATAAACATGTTCGTTTAAGTAAATAACCAAACAATGCATGTTACATGTAAAGGGTTAAAGGTAACACGCTATTTTGTGTGCAAATTAATCAACTTATAATTGTTTACGTGTCTAACATAACATAATATTTGCATACTAATAAAATAATAAACGCATGATTTGTGCTTTTTAAATAAAACGTGTGGTTGCAAAATAAAGCGATGGTAAGTAAGGGACGGCTTTATATGTTGCTTTTTGCTAGGTAATACCTGATTGGGGTACGTAGAAAGACGGGAGGGAAACGAAAGGGTTTATATTCTTTATTTTAACAATATTTTGTTTATCTTTGAAAATAGTGCGCTTAGGACTGTTGAGCAGCGATATAAAATGGCCGCCATAAGCTAGAGTACGCATGTCCAAGAAGCCGTGTGGTAGAGGAGAGAGGCTGTGGAAAAGGATGACCACGTGTTCGTGCTGAGAGCATAAGACGGAAGTATGGTCAAGGCTATTGTGACCTTTCTGAGCAGATGTGTGCCAAGATGATCAGCAAGAAGCATGAGAAGTCAAACTGAATAAATGGACGGAACTGTTGAATCTAAAAAGTAGCAGAAAAAGATACAAATTGGACTGATCGAAACGGATGAGCAATGTCATGAACTGTGGGAAACGATGCAAGCATGGACATTCCACAAGGAACTGGTTAAGACCAGGAAGTTTGATTAAAATGTATATGGGCCTGAGTGAACCAATGAGAGAGAATCACGCCATGAAGATGCAACATTTTTATTCAGTAAGCTAGAATTAGGGTATAAGAAGACCTACTCTTGGTGGGAGGGGTTAGATGCTGGAGAGTGAGATGTTGGAGAGTTAGATGCTGTAGATGGGTGAAGTTGCGGTTGCTGATGCTGACGAGCTGATGCTGCTGCTGCTATTTTTATTTTCCAGTTGAGTATAAGATGCTGCTTTTGGAGAACCTTTTTATTCCTGATAGATTTTTCATTTAGAACTATTAGATTTTTCCAAGACAGATAGATTGATCTTTTAGAGTTCTTGCTATGACAACCTTATTTTTCCGTCTAATAGATATGCATTGCAATTTCAATTTATTCTTATATTGATGATAAATGTAATAATCTGAATAATAAGCTTAAACTCATTTCCTGCTTCGAAACTTTATATAAACTTTATTATTCTTTAAACAAATGACTCAGTGATTCTTTAGCTCAATGATTAAGGTAAATTGTTAAAGAGTTTATTGTGATTGAGCTGGTCTTAATCACCATCAACTGATTCCTACTAGTTGGTCCATCGACCAATGAGCGGAATACCTTAAAGCAAATGAGAAACATTATGTCATGTTAAAAGAGGTATCCCGTCTCCTTCCAGCGAATCGTTTTCTCCTAGGTTGACGGAGGAAATCCAGGGAATAAATGAGTAAGTGAATGTATATGCGGTGTTATGGGCCCCACCGTCATATGGATATAGTTTGTGTGTTGGAGGAATAGTTGCACCTGGATGAACGAAGCATATAGGAGAATAATTTTTATTGTTAGCGCTGGATCACCACCCATGAAATACAGGAGTCACCGCGGTCACCCATGGAATACTGGAGTCACCGCGGTCACCCATGGAATACAGGAGTCACCACGGTCACTCATTGAATACAGGCTCCAGTGGGGTCATTCATGCAATACTGGCACCAGTGGTGTCACTTATGGAATACAAGCTCCACCGCGGCCACTCATGGAATAAAGGAGTCACCGCGGTCACCCTTGAAATACAGGTGTCATCGCGGTCACCACTCTTGGAATACAGGAACCCTCGGGTTACTAACTGAATACAGGAGCTACCGGGGTCACTCTTGGAAAATAGGCACCATCACGGCCACTCAGAGAATACAGGCAACATCAGGGTTAGTTTGGGGCCACAATTAGGCCCGGGTGGCCAAAACAAATGGCCCACATTCATAGAACGCAAACTTTCACAATAAACTGCTTGGTTATGATCATAGAGCTACGGTGTTGGCAAACATATGGGGTAATGAAAGTATTGTAAGGCTAATAGGGCCAGTACTTAAATAGGAAAAGAACATTCCAAAGAAAAAATCATTAATGTGCGCTGGGAAACAGGAAATGGCACAGACTAGGCTGCCTTTTACACTCACCCTGGGCTTTTAGATATTTAGTTTTTACTATACTTAAGAGAGGCCCCCCAATGCTCAGAGAATGGTGAAAGGTGTATGGATTTTCTTGTTTTACTGTTAACATCACGTATAAAATCCAATAAAGGAAATGATACTAGTGTCTAAATGCAAAAATACATTTAAAAAAACGGTGTCACTTTCCTCAAATCCATGCATTTTTATATTCCCATTTTTGTAGCACGAAAGTGTCCCAGAGGCATTGGAGTGTTATACATGAGCACCAGATAACATTACAGACAGTCAGTGTCATCTGTGTGGCATGTGTAGATTAAGGGCCTGTTTTAGAGTTCGGCGGACAGGTTATCCCGTCACAAACGTGACGGTTTTCCCATCCACCGCATTCCAAGAGCAATTGGATATAATGCACTTGTAACACAGCGGACGGGATATCCGTCACGTTTGTGACGGAGTAACCCGCACGCGGAACTCTAAATCAGGCCCTAAGTGATTTGCTCAGAATCACGGGATGTTGAGCTCAAGATGGGACGCATACCCTGTTTCCCAGTATCAAAGTCGGCTAAGGCCACAATCTCCCGCTGTTGGCTGCAGTAATTGATTTCTGGCAGGCAAAGGAGAACAGCAGAGACTAATGTATCTCTGCCTGTTCCATGAAGGGGAAGGAGACAAAAATAACTGAAGAGCCCACTTGATGGCCTTTACCAACCCTCCACCCTCTTCCCTGCCCCAGTCTCCTGCCAAGCAAGTGCTAATGGCTTCCTTTCAGCAGCTCCTTGAGGCCGCTGTCACACCTGGAGGGAGCCAGAGGGCAGACACACCTCATGCTGGGACAGCCGGAGCAGGCCATTGTCATTCTACCTCTGACAATGAATGCCCTTGTGGTGGAGACTGCGACGGCCACCAAACGACCTTCCCACCAAAAGGCTCCAACCACAAGCCAATTGACCGATGGCTGATTGCCCGCCTTGCCAATCTGAGGCTTGGCAACACCACTGTCACTCCTGGAATACAGGCATCACTCCGGAGTAACTCAGGGAATACGTGCACCAACACAGTCACTTACGGAATACAGGCATCACTGGATCACTCGGAGAACAAAGGTGCCACCATGGTCACTCATAGAATTCAGGCGCTTCCGCACTCACTCATGGAATACACACGACACCATGGTCACTCATGGAATACAAGCATCTCCGTAATCACTCATGAAGCACAGGCGTCACTGCGGTCACTCATGGAATACAGGCTCCTCCTGAGTCACTCATGGAATAGAGGCGCCACCAAGGTCACTCATGGAATACAAGCATCTCCGTAATCACTCATGAAGCACAGGCGTCACTGCGGTCACTCATGGAATACAGGCTCCTCCTGAGTCACTCATGGAATAGAGGCGCCACCAAGGTCACTCATGGAATACAAGCATCTCCGTAATCACTCATGAAGCACAGGCGTCACTGCGGTCACTCATGGAATACAGGCTCCTCCTGAGTCACTCATGGAATAGAAATGAAATGAAATTTGCACTTGTAAAGCGCACTTATACCCCCAAAGGGGTGTCCTGGCGCTGTACGCATACCGCTGTGGAACCCTTCCTGGCTTTTCCCTGTGAAATGTCCACTCCTGGGCACCCCCAAGGTGAAGCCAGGCATCCCAGCGCTGTTGGGGCCGTTGTGGAGATTAAGCAAGCTATTGCCCAGAGTTGCAGAGTGGGACCCATGATTAGAATAGGCACCGAGGCGAGAATTATCAGGTCCGAGGAAATTGAGCCCAAGACCCGCCGAGGCGGGAATTGAACCCTGGTCCCGGCCAGATCTCTGCATCAGGGTCTGCCGCTCTAATAGAGGCGCCACCAAGGTCACTCATGGAATACCGGTGTCACTGGGGTCATGAATGGAATACAGGCGTCACCAGGGTCACACATGGTATACAGGGGCCACAGCAGTTACTCATGGAATACAGGCGTCACCGGGATTAATCATGGAATACATGCACAACAGGGTCACTCGTGGAATAAGGCATCACCTGGATTACTAAAGAAATACAGGTATCACCGGAGACACTCATGGAATATTGCCATCACCGGAATCACTCATGGAATATGGGCGCCAATGAGGTTGCTCCGGGCATAAGTGCATCACCACGGTCGGTCAGGGAATATGGGCATCACCATGGTCACTCATGGAATGCAGACGTCACCGCGGTCATTCATGGAATACATGCATCATCGTGTTTCACTCATGGAATACAGCTATCACTGAGGTTACTTGTCGAATACAGGCGTTGCCGCAATCTCTCATAGAATATAGGCATTAATGCGGACACTCATTGAGTACACGCTTCCCCGGGGTCACTCATTGAATAGAGGCGCCACTGCGGATGACAGGACAGCCTGTAGAGAGAATATAGGACAGGGAGTGATGGGCATACTGCATGAGGGTAAGGGGCAAGAAGAAGAGAATGATGGACATGGTGCATCGAGAGGAGTGAATGGGACAGGGAGTGAGGGATCTGATGCATTGAGAATGGAGCAGGGAGTGACAGACTTGATGAAAGGAGTGAGGAACATGGCATGGAGAAGAGACCATGGGACAGGAGGTGAGGGAGACACTGCTTATAGAAGGGAGCATGGGGGAGGGAGACATTGTGTACAGAGAAAGGAACATGGCATGAGGGACATGGTGCCTAAAGAATGGACCAAGAAACAGGGAGTGAGACACACAGTGCATAGAGAAGAGATCATGGAACAGAGGGTAAGGAACATGGTATACAGAGAAGGCAGCTCGAGACATAGTGGGCTTCATAGGGACAGGAGCACAGAACTGGGATCGAGGGACTTGATAAATAGAGACAGAGGCATGGAACAAAGAATGAGGGACTTAATGCATCGAGACAGCAGCATGGAACAGAGAGTGAAGGATTTGATGCATATAACGGGAGCATGGGACAGGGAGGGAGGGATTTGATGCATAGACAAGGGAGCCTGGAACAGAGAGTGAGGGAATTGATGCATAGAGAAGTGAGCATGGAAAAAGAGAGAGGGATTTGATGAATAGAGACAGGAGCATGGAACAGAGAGTGAGGGACTTGATGCATGGAGAAGGGAGCATGGAACAGAGAGTGAGGGATTTGATGCATAGAGACGCGAGCATGCAGCAGAGAGTGAAGCACTTGATAGAGACACGAGCATGAAGCAGAGAGTGAGGGACTTGATGCATAGACACTGGAGCATGGAACAGAGAGAGAGACTTGATGCATAGAGAAGTGAGCATGGAACAGTGAGTGAGGGACTTGATGCAAAGAGACAGAAGCATGGAACAAAGAGTGAGGGATTTGATGCATAGAGACTGGAGCATAGAACAAAGAGTGAGGGACTTGATGCATAGACACTGGAGCATGGAACAGAGAGAGAGAGACATGATGCATAGAGAAGTGAGCATGGAAGAGAAGTGAGCATGGAACAGAGAGTGAAGGACGATGCATTTAACGGGAGCATGGAACAGGGAGGGAGGGATTTGATGCATAGAGAAGTGAGCATGGAAAGAGAGGGAGGGAATTGATGCATAGAGAGGTGAGCATGGAAAAAGAGAGAGTGATTTGATAAATGGAGACAGGAGCATGGAACAAAGAGTGAGGGACTTGATGCATAGAGAAGGGAGCATGGAACAGAGAGTGAGGGATTTGATGCATAGAAACTGGAGCATAGAACACAGAGTGAGGGACTTGATACATAGAGACGTGAGCATGGAACAGAGAGTGAGGGACTTGATGCATAGAGACCGGAGCATGGAACACAGAGAGAGAGAGACTTGACCGATAGAGAAGTGAGCGTGGAACAGAGAGTGAGGGACTTGATGCAAAGAGACAGGAGCATGGAACAAAGAGTGAGGAACTTGATACATAGAGAAGGAAGAATGGGACAGGGGGGAGGTACTTGATGCAGAGAGAATGGAGCATGGGAGAGTGAGTGAGAGACTTGATTCATAGAAACTGGAGCATGGCACAGAGTGAGGGGCTTGATGGACAGAGACAGGAGCATGGAATAGAGAGTGAGGGACTTGATGCATAGAGACGGGAGCATGGAACAGAGACTGAGGGACTTGATGCATAGAGATTGGATCATGGAACAGAGAGTGAGGTACTTGATGCATAGAGACGGGAGCAGGGGACAGGAAGTGAGGGACTTGATGCACAGACACAGGAGCATGTAATAGAGGACAGTGAGCAACTTGATGCATAGAGTTTGGTGCATGTAACAGAGAGTGAAGGACTTGATGCATAGAGTTTGGTGCATGGTACAGGGAGTGAGGTACTTGATGCATAGAGATGGGAGAATGGAACTGAGAGTGAGGGACTTGATACATAGAGAGGAGAGCCTAGACCAGAGAGTGAGAGACTTGATGCATAGAGACAGGAGCATGGGACAGAGACTGAGGGACTTGATGCATAGAGTGTGCAGCACACTGAGGGACTTGATGCATAGAGATTGGAGCATGGAACAGAGAGTGAGGTACTTGATGCATAGAGACAGGAGCACGGGACAGGAAGTGAGGGACTTGATGCATAGACCCAGGAGCATGTAACAGAGAGTGAGCGACTTGATGAATATAGTTTGGTGCATGTAACAGAGAGTGAAGGACTTGATGCGTAGAGTTTGGTGCATGGTACAGGGAGTGAGGTACTTGATGCACAGAGATGGGAGAATGAAACTGAGAGTGAGGGACTTGATACATACGGAGCAGAGCATAGAAGAGAGAGTGAGAGACTTGATGCATAGAGACGGGAGCATGGGACAGAGACTGAGGGACTTGATGCACAGAGGCGGGAGCATATGACTGAGAGTGAACGACATGCAACTGGAGGGTAAGTGGCATATAACAGGGAGCGAGGGGAATGGCGAGTAGAGAAGGGAGCATGGAATAAGGAATGAGGGACATGATGCAAAGGGCAGGGAGCATGGGAGAGGGATTGAGGATACGGCATGGGACTAGAAGCGTTGGACAATGCCTCGAGAACAATCAGGTGTCCTGGGGTCAGCTGGTTCTTGGAAGGGACGTCGAGAGGAAGGGACGCGTATTAAGGTTCGACTACAAGGGCCATGTAGCCAGTGGTGTAGCAAGGTTAGCATGTGCCTTAATATAAACACCTCCACTCCGCTCTGTTAGGCCACTGCCTCCATCCCACACTCTGCAACGTGTTGGCCAAAAATATTACTTTATTTACATTCAAGGACAGTCTTGCTTCCCAATTGCACAGGGGCGTAGCTATCATAGGTGAAGCAGGAGAAGGAACAGTGGCACCGAGGCCCAGGGATGAGAGGTGCCAGCTGAACAACATTTATAGCTGCCTTTTCTTACCCAACTAGGGGCAACGAGGCCCATTTCCCTTGCCTGCATTAGGGGCCGATGGCACAGAGCAGCTCTCCTGCCTGTAGTCCGGGTAACGTGACTAGGCCGAGGAACTGAACCCCACCCATGCCAGTCTTACCTGTCCTCTTTTAAGGGTGCCCACTGCCCAGTCTGCAGAAAGCCTGCTGAAGATCATGGGGGGGGGGGCGCTAGAAGCTGCTGTCCACTTCAGCTTGGCACAAAACTGGGGCAACAGGCGGGCACACACATCATTTGAAACGGAAATCACAGGCCCCGGGGCTGCATCCTGTTTTGCCGGGAAAATATTACGCGGGCCCTTTGCCAACCCAGGAGTACAGCCAGGAAAGGCCAAACACCGATTCCTGAAGTCTGCCCCCAGCCAGCGAAAAAGGCTCAGAACGGGAGCAGTGATGTTATAGCGTCCACCCTGCTGCTGTCTGCGACTCTCACCTTTTAAAGTACGAAATATGGAATTGCGAGGTCTGGCTGAAGACAGTAGTAGGTCTCTGACAGCACGACATCTTGTTAAAATATTTATATCAAGAAACATAAGATACAGAATATGTCGGTGGCATTGGGTCTGCAAGTTCTGTCTGCCTGCAAAGTCACTAGATTTACGATGCCTCTTCTAGAAAGCACGGCCTAGCGCCTCGAGGCTGTTCGCCGTATTGTGTTTCATAAATGGAACCACTCAGTCATTTGGGTTAGAATCAGACAGCGATCCACTATCTAGTGCTCTGCCTAGTCAATGGCTCGGTCTTTGCACTTACCCTTTAGATGTCGCGATTATCCATTGAAAAAGACTCGTTATTAGCCTTATCCAAAATCTTTCAGTAGTTCTCTGTGTTCAGGGTACTGACCAGAGCATCCATAGAAGGGGGCACTCATTCCAGCGTCCTTGGCCCCCTCAGCAAACGTGACAATAGGATCCAGGCGTGCGGGGCTGGGGAAGGGCAGGGCGTCTTTCTTTAATCAAGAGCGTGTGTATATATGGAGAAAAAAACAAAAAACAACAGACGTCCAAGGCCACCCTGTGCATAGCTGGCTGTCCACTAGCCCGGGTGTCATCGCCCATCTCTCTCGCCTGGAATCAGTTACCTTTAGTCTTCCCAGAATGCATCACAGTGCCTCACATAGATGGTAAAACTCTAGCACAAATAAACAAAACAAAAAATAAATCGTCCCACTCCGAAGCTCTTCTCTTTCCCTTTGTACTTTAAGGTCCGGACCTCTCTCTTTCTCTCTCACTCTCTCTCTCTCTGGTCTCTCTCTCTCTGTATTTTCAGGTCCTGTCATCGTCTTCACATTCTCTTTTTATTTTCAGGTCTTGTCCTCTTCTCTTTTTATGTCCAGGTCTTGTCCTCTTCTTCTCTCTCTATCTCTTTTTATTTCCAGGTCTTGTCTTCTTTCTCTTTTGTATTGAGGTCTGATCATCTTCTCTTTCTCTTTTCATGTCTTGTCCTCTTTCCCTCTTTGTATTGAGGTCTGATCATCTTCTCTTTCTCTTTTCATGTCTTGTCCTCTTTCCCTCTTTGTATTGAGGTCTGATCATCTTCTCTTTCTCTTTTCATGTCTTGTCCTCTTTCCCTCTTTGTATTGAGGTCTGATCATCTTCTCTTTCTCTTTTCATGTCTTGTCCTCTTTCCCTCTTTGTATTCAGGTCTGATCATCTTCTCTTTCTCTTTTCATGTCTTGTCCTCTTTCCCTCTTTGTATTCAGGTCTGATCATCTTCTCTTTCTCTTTTCATGTCTTGTCCTCTTTCCCTCTTTGTATTCAGGTCTGATCATCTTCTCTTTCTCTTTTCATGTCTTGTCCTCT
This sequence comes from Calotriton arnoldi, assembly GCA_963921515.1. Classification (NCBI taxonomy): domain Eukaryota; kingdom Metazoa; phylum Chordata; class Amphibia; order Caudata; family Salamandridae; genus Calotriton; species Calotriton arnoldi. The sequence goes on along the minus strand of CAWUFW010000013.1, from coordinate 4,790,674 downwards.
TTCCCTCTTTGTATTCAGGTCTGATCATCTTCTCTTTCTCTTTTCATGTCTTGTCCTCTTTCCCTCTTTGTATTCAGGTCTGATCATCTTCTCTTTCTCTTTTCATGCCTTGTCCTCTTTCCCTCTTTGTATCGTCAGATCTTGCTCCCTGCCTCACGTTGCTATACAAAGGCCCTTTCCAGTTAAGGACAGTGACCATTCCTGTTCTCTTAACCTTGGTCACTTTGAAAGTGCCTGGTGCTGAGGGAGCGCTACACCAGTGAGCGGAATGAGTACCCTAACCCTACAGTGCAGCCAGTGGGTGTGAGGGAGGACCATAGAAGACCATCTTCTACGTAGACTACGCAACTTGGCCATACCTTGCGGCTCTACTTTCTCGATTAAGCAGACTTCAGAGTGCCCAGACCGCTGTTGCTAGACTACTACTACATCTCTAAAACCGTGATGAGATTATCCTGGCTCTCCCAACGGTTCACTGCCTGTCCGTGAACCTGACACCCCCCTCAAGGCCCTGTGCATCACACTTGAGTCATTCAGGGAGCTGGGCAATGTTTCTGCCACACAACCAAGAGGGAACGACTGCAGCTCCAAAGAGCAATGAAGACCTGGCTGTTCCCCTCTGCCCCACGTCACTGCTCTCACCCAAGAGCTTGTGCTGCAAGGTACTGCTGATGTTTCATTAATGCACTGACACCACTGTTCCGAGCTAGAGTCCTGTCGCCATGAGATGGTACCTATCAGCAAACTCCAGCATAGCCAGCTCCCACACTTCTGCACCAATGGCATGCTTATGTGCAGCGGCGGGTGGGGCACCCCGTCAGCCCTCTCCACAACACTCAGTCATCCCTTCCAAGTCATACCATACACCTATACTCCCCCACCAGGCATGCTGGACAGGACTGCTCAATGTTCGGGGGCCATGTCAGTATTAGTAATGTACTACATAAGGGTATAATGAAATACAGTGTGCACCTTCTATTTCCAACTACAGGCGTGGGTTCAAAACCCTGCACCACTTATTTCCTTGGTGTTAAGCCAAACACTTGGACAGTGCTTGGATTGAATTTGAGTGCTCTATAAAAAATGTAAATATGTTTAACACTTAAATGTAAGTGTGCGAGGAATCCTTAATATTGTTCTATAGTTTGCACATCGGCGGAAAGAACAAGCTGTCCTTACCTGACCCAGTTCAGCGCCGTCCATTGTATCTGTGGAGCGCTGCTGCTCTCTGTAATGGTGTAAAGATGGCGACAATCTTGGACCCACCGCCTCCGGCGCAGGGTGGCCAGAGTCTGCAGTCTTCTACAGCGACAAACACTGGGAGAAACTGGACCGCCACTGCTCCACCTACACTGTTCCTACTGCACGCTGTCTCTGCTGTAGCGTGCCGCTGCTACTACGCTTTCACTGCTACAGCGAAACCATTACCTTTACAGCTAGACTGCCACTGCTACAGCTAGGCCACAGCTACTGCTAGACTGTCACAGCTACTGCTAGACTGTCACAGCTACTGCTAGACTGTCACTGCTACAGTTAGACTGTCACTAATACAGCTAGACTGCCACTGCAGTAATTCGACCACCACTGCTACAGATGAACTGTGACTGGTACACACAACCCATAGTACAGTTACACTGTCACTGCTATAAGGAGGCACGAGATTCTACATCTAGAAAGTAACTGCTACAACTAAACAATCAGTGGTACTTCTCCGAGAGTGACTTTTACCTCTACTCTGCTACTCATATAGCCTTACTGTATAGCCAGACAGGCACTGACACCTCTAGATAATCATTTCAATAAGGCAGTGGCCGCTACAATAGAGAATCACTGCTACAATAGAAAACCATTGCTACAGCTCAACAATTAAACTATTACTACCGCAACCAGACAGTAACTGCTAGAACTAGACAGTAACTGCTACTGTGTCACCGCTACATCTAGTACATCACCGGTATGACCAGACGGTCAGGTCACTGCTAAAGCTGGAGTATTATGGAATCCAACCACCAGATGGACACTGCTGCAGCTAGTCTATGGTCCAAGCACAGCCACAGTGCATCACCCAGGCAATATGCCCATCAATGAATGCACTCATTGCCAGAAGCCCGTCTGCACTGCCCTCCCAAGACCTGCTGAAGGATGCCTGGTCTGCCCTCCGGGGCCTTCGAAGGTCTGCAGACCTTCCTTTCCACCCGCAGAGTCTACAACCAGACGGCCACTGCTACAGCTAGAGAACCAAGGGTCCAAGCAGAGGGGCAGCAGTGCATCAACCAGGCCGCTTGTGCATCAGTGAGGACATGCAGTGCTGGAAGCACGCCTGCCCTCTGCTCCCAGGGCTCCCTGGAGGCCTGAGCACTTCTCTTTCCTCTCGCAGAGTCTACGACCAGATAGTCACTGCTACAGCTCCAGAGTCCAAGGTCCAAGCAGAGCGTCCCTGCATCGCGCAGACTTCATAAAGTGCCTGCACCAGTCCTCTCCTGGAAGCTGCACGTCTGCTCTACCCTCCCAGGACTGCCCGGAGGCCTGCGCGCCTCCCTTTCCGCCTGGAGAAGCTTCCTGCGCGAGGCCGCTCCCTGTTCCTGTCGCGCTGACACCAGTTCCATGTATTTTCATAATCGCTTGAGGCCAGAGGTCACACTGCCTGAGGCACTCGCCTAGCTGCAGCACAAGGGGAGAGTTCATTAATTTGGTTCCGAGTCCTTTGGTTGTAAAGAGCCTTTCGAATGGCTTCCACAAGCTGGCCTGACAGACGGAACCTCACAGACCCCCACACACCGTAAAACCACATCGGGCGCCCGAGCTCATTATCGCCAGATGGTTTCAATTTCCAGCCAAGTAGGTTTGGCAAAAGAATTCCAGTTCAGAGTACCTGGAGCACCGCACAACCCCGGATTTCGGGGCACACAAGCGATGCTTCTGTTAAAAAAGAAGCAGTTACTGGTGCCCAAAGCTTTGCTCATAAGCTCAGGGCCGGTGACACTGGCTGAACTGGTATGTTGCTTAGTCTTACTTCTGTTCTGCCCATGTCTCTAATTCACCACCAGACACTCCCCGCCCTTTTATCTCCAGTATTCAGGTTCCTTTTTACCCCTGCTTTCTTTCTTTGTCGCTGTTAATCCGTCATTCTCAACTTCCTTATTTACAACTTTTGTGTTTTTCACTTTACTGCTCTCGGTCGAAGTCTGATGTGGAAAAACAAGGCTCAGTACCCAAAAATAAGTGCTGGTGAGCCCCACTGACATACAATTGCAATGTAGTCGCAGATACATAAAATATCACGTTGTCGTGCTACAGCCTCCATTTAACCTTCCTAGTCCGTAAGTGGACGAGGTCGCAGTATTCATGTGAAACTGTACATATTTGTTATTTATGCTTTTCCACAATGAGGTACATCTTTACTTCCTAGTGTGCTACTAGTGGTGTAACGTAAAATGATGGAGACTCCCTGTAGAATGTGAAGAGGGGCCTCTCAGTTTCCATTATCTCACAGTGCTTTAAATGGGCCGGTGCTGCTCGGTACTGAGTACTGGCACCTTTTTATTTTGAGACTGAGAGAACCAGCACTTTTCAAGAGGGACGTAATACGTTTAATATGGAGAGTACCGGCACTTCTCAAAAACAAGCAGGCTCTCTGGATTGTGGAGCCCTTAAAGGGTTGGAGGGGCTGCAGGGGCTTGCCTTATGCCCATGTCTGCTGCAGGTACGTAAGCACACATATTGCTCCTTGGACCGCCACCCCATTCTCGAAGGGAGGAGGATCTGGACTTAGTGGGGACACCCTACGGAGCAGATATGGGACAAGTTAGGGATCCTGTATACAGTGATCTCCCTTCACGCTTAGGCGAAATGGTATGCCAGTTCTAGCAACACATACAGTGCCACCATGTGTCACACTGCTCCCTTCACACATTCACCCTGTGAAGAGACAATATCACACAGTGGTTCAAAAGGTGGGTTTCCAACTACTATTAGGAGCCTTTGCACAACCATTATGGAGTGTGAAAACACTCCAGGATATTGGCAGCAGACTGAGAAGCTGTTTTTTTTCTTCTTTTTTTGAAGGGTGGAGGGAGGGTAAAACAATCACACAATTGTTGGGGGTTTTTACAAGGAGTAGAACCCTTATTGGTTGCTGTCCTCCTTGTAATCTACAGAGAAGTCTTCGGTTTCTAAATTCTTACTGCTGTGAACGAGCAGATTGAAGGGATTTGCACTGCCCAGCGAGGAGAAAAGATGACCCGACATCGAGGAAGACCTGAGAAAGCCATCTGACTGAAGATTCAAGAGGACCTCCTTTCCATGGGATCCTGGCAGCCAAGCCGGGCAATCGCCGAAGTGGCTTATAATGATTGCTCGTGTCACGGACCTGCAGAGATGCTTTGATGACTTTAGAGGTGATCTTGTGCCACCCGCACTTCTGGCACCTGCAACCTCCAGATCCTTGTGGAAACATTTATATTTCATATATTTCACTTCACCCTTGACTTTGGTGCTGTGTCCTGTTGGCAGCTGTTGGATATCCTGGTTCCTGAACTATTTGATCCATTTGGTTGGTTGGTCCCCAATGACCGTGAAATCAGTTTTCAGAAGAAGTGTTTCCAATACTTGGCTGATTTTTTCTACAAACAATGCTTTTGGCCCAGAATGGCGATAAATAAGCAGGCCATTGAGTGATTGGGTCTTTGTAACTTCGATATTGAAAATCACTGCCTGAATACCTTCGATGATGACTGGAGTGACAGCAAACTATTGCGCTTCTTTTGTATGGATCAGGTTCCTCGAAATGAGAGAGGAGGTGACAGAGTCTGGACTCTGAGACAATTGGAGTCCTGATATATCATAGAGATGAGGACCACAGCCCCATGAGGACTCAACAGTGATGAGGAGCTGTGGACACATATTGGATACGTTCTTTCCTTTTAGGTCGAGCCTAGCGCAGCGCATGCGCTGCTCTAGGAGAGGGCCTCTTGGAATCACTCCAGAAACTTGTGCGTGTCCCACGGCCTCCAGCTTGCGGGAGTGAGCAGGGGCGCGCATTGTTCCATCTGTTCTGGATCATGTTTCCGGTCGCTTTCACTTTCGCGGCCGCTTGTTTAATGCAAGGTGTCTAAAGCTGTACCATAGTAGCTCGGAGTTTCCCGAGTTAATGCAAGAACTTTAAACAGAAGAAGTCGGAAAACGAGGCCAAGGATTGCCTCTCTCCTATCCCGACGTGTTATGCCTAAAGTAAGTTAATATTCAAGTTTTGACTTTAAGACACCTCACACGCAAAAACAAAACCGACGCTCGGCTCACCTTTATACGGCCCTTGGTGTACGCCCACTGTACTGTTTCGACACCAGTGCTTACCCATTAAAAGGAGTGACTTTTGATTTAAACATACATTTGTAAGGGCTTGACATTTGCGCACGGGACGAGCTGGCGCCGTACTACTAGTGAGGTTTTAAACAGAAGTGCCTAAAAATGTACCCTCTGGCTCTAGGACGCTCATTCGCCTTTGGAAAAACCTGCCTTTATCACCTCCTCGTTTCTGTTTTGCATTTTCTTTCAACCCACCAGCAGCTTTTGTGGCTAGTGTCGACGTGTCTCCCTTGATATTTAACAGCCTCTCACCTCAGGAGCTGCTGCTAAGGAGCGAATGACAGGTCAACGGTTGGAGATCCGAGGTCGAGCTTGTCCCACAAGCACCGGGAAATGAGCAGATATTTGCATATGTACGGGGCTACGGGTGGTAAGGAGCAAAAATCACAAGACGATTCTTCTCGTTAGCGCGTTTAAAAAATGAAGTATCCACTTTGCAGTACTTTTATGAGCGCCGTCGAGTGATTACCTCTTTCAAGCAAGTATGCCCGCTTGCGATGAAGGCAGTGGGTGTGTCCGCAGCCTTTTACCAGTGCTTACTTTGTACCGGTGGGTGCAGATGGCAGCCACCGGCACTCGTGGGTCAAACATTTGTTTTACATTTTCAGAGTTTAAACCCAGGGCAATTGCGAGAAAGTTAAACAAGCATTAGCATAGCCAATAGGTCTCGCTTTTGGGACCTTATAAATATTTAGTTATGCAGCACAATATCCTAGGTGCAACAACATCAACTGTTGCATGGCTAAACACTTATAAGGTCCCAAAGGCGAGACCTATTGGCTATGCCAATGCTTGTTTAAGATCTAATCACCTTTGTAGCACTTTTTAATATAAATATACTTCATATATTTTTGCACATAGTCACTTTATAGTGGGATGTAGGCGTTATGGATTGTATTTGAACAACATGGAGTTTTCCCAGGGAACTTAGGCCCATGCAGGGCTTGATTGAAGACTAAGTATAGAATGAATGATAGACTAGCCCATACAGGGCCCTATGGAAATAGGAGGTATCTCACATATGATTTATTAATCATTGGGGGAAAAGGGGAGGAATGAGGAGAAAACATTTCCTGGGAAAATGCATTTGACATAAATTGGAATGACAGGCGCCTATTGTAAACAAACATTGGGAAATAACGTGGTCATTACATGATGTACTCAAGCACAAACTGTCATTTTAAATCTCTTAAATGTGAATTCTTAAAGTGAATATTTATGTATTTATACTTTTATTGAAATAATTTTAGATACTTTTAGATACATTTTATGGTTTAATTTATCAATAATGTATACAGATTGGTTCTTTAAATGACAAAGTTTGTGATAAAATCAGGCATCAATGAATTGCTGTTGAACCACGATGGTAGCTTAAAATGGCCGCAAGCTTTATGTGCTTTTATAACTAGTTTGACTGGCTCCATCGTTGGTTTCCATGTCAAAACATTCCGCTCAATAATATCACAAATTGCTTTTAAAGGCGGTGATGACGTGACTACATTGACAAAGGCCAGGGTGCCGAATTGCATCTGTCGGTCTTTGGAAGTTTGATGGTATTAATAAATTAAATGAATAAAAACTGTCCCTGGAGTGTGCAACACTTCATTATCCCATCATGCTCAGCAGGTAGCAGTTGCTTCAATTCGATTTGCTGAGACAGTAGCAGTACTAGGTAGGAAAATTGTCCAATAATCATCTTGGTTACTTCCACCGAGGAGGGGGAGGGTTATTATGACTTCAATGGAGATTCCCCTGAGAGAGAACTGGGATTACAGGTAAGAAACCATTCCTTTTCTCTCTCATAATAGAGTAGCAAGCCCATACTCACAAAATTGTGGTGGAAAGGGAAGAGTGACGATTGACAGACTGGATTAAGCAAATACATTTCTCAGGGAAGCCTGTCCTACTTGAACATCTGTTCTAGCATCTGAGTTCAAACAATAGCGTTTGATAAAAGTGTGAACAGATCTCCATATAGCCGCATTACAGACCTCAGCAATTGGTATATTTCTCATTAAAGCAGCTGTAGCTGCTTACCTTCTAGTGGAATGAGCTTTAGGTCTACCGGACAGAACCTTATTTGCCTTATGATAGCATAACAGAATGCAAGACACTATCCATCTGGATATAGACTGTTTGGATGTGGCTAAACCCATACGGACCCGCCCATAGTTTACAAATTGTTCTGATTCGTGGACATCTTTTATTTTGTCCAGATAAAAGTTTAAGACTCGTCTGACATCTAGAGATTGGAGAGTCCTGTCAACTGGTGTAGAAGAGTGCTGAAAGAAAGTAGGCAAATAAATGGTCAAATTAATGTGAAAATCCGAAATAACTTTCGGTAGGAATTTTGGATGAATCCTCATGACCCCCTTACTAGAATGGATCACCGTGTATGGTTTGTGAGAATATAACGTCTGCATTTCACTAATCCTACGTGCTGACGTGATGGCTACGAGGAAAGCAGCTTTCCAAGAGAGATGTTGCAACAAGGATTTATGAAGGGACTCAGAAGGGGCTTGCATGACGCGTGAAAGGACTACATTCACCTTCTAGGGAGGGGATGGATGCCGTATGAGAGGGAAAACGTTTTTCAACCCTCTCAAGATATCCTTGATAATAGGAATTTTGAAAAAAGAGGTTTGTGAAAGACATTTTTTGTAGGCAGTAATTGCAGCCAAATGAATTTTTATAGAAGAGAACTGTAAGCCTGATTTGGCCAGATGAAGGAAATATGGAAGAATCACTTCTTCTTGACAGCTCGTTCGGTCAAAGTTCTTGTCAGAACACCAGATACAAAGTCTCTTTCATTTAAATGAATAAACCAAATGCATTGACGGTCGTTTAGATTCCTTGAGAATGTTCATGCATTCTTGTGGAAGGTTTGAATGCTCTTATTATACTAGCTCAGGAGCCATGCTGCCAAACTCAAAGAGGAGTGGTTGGGATGAACCATCTGACCTCCAACTTAGTGAGAAGGTTCGGTCTGCATGGCAGCTTCATATGTGGACGCTCCGACATGTGGAGAAGGTATGTGTACCACCATTGCCAGGGCCACTTCGGAGCTATCAAGATCATTCTGTTCCTCGAGTAAGACAGCTTCCAGTGACCCTGGTTGGAAGTACCTCAAGACAAAGTCTGTGTATTTTTTGTTTTCTGCTGTGGCAAATAAATCTATGTGGGGAGTGCCCCACTTGATGAAAATGATTGGCACCATGGTCATGAAAGATCCACTTGCGGCTTTCCTGTAGAACCCGGTTTAGGGAGTCTGCCTGAACATTTTGAGCACCTGGAAGATGAGTTGTAGTGATTTGCAGGTCACTGGCTATCAACCAAATCCAAATTGTCTGGGCTTTGTGAGACAATGGCCTGGACCTTGTTTCCTCTTCCTTGTTTAACTAGTACATGGTGATAGTGTTGTCTGTCTGACCAAACAGGGATTTCGTCTTACAGGACGGGAGAAAAGCCTTCAACTATAGGTGAACCTCTCATTGCTCAAGGGGATTGGTGTGATAAGTCATTTCCATCAGAGACCATGATCCTTGGATTTGAAGAGAATCCAAAGTGCTCCCCAACCTAACAGAGGCATCTGTAACTATTGTCTGAGAGGGAACATCCTGATGAAACAGCATCCCTTGAAGTAGGCTTGTCGGAGAACACCATAATTTCAGGGACTGTTTTGCTTTGGGAGAGAATGTGATCTTCTCCTCTCAATTGCCTGAGTATTGATCCCACTGATCCTCAAGACATTCTTGTAGAGGGCTCATGTGGAGACAGGTGTTTGGAGTCAGAAAAATGCATGAAGCCATTGAGCCGAGGAGAGATGACACTGTTCAGACTGTGGGATGAGAGATTTTCATGAGAGAGTGACACTTCAGGCAGACTGATAACAGTCTCTCCTCTGAAGGATACCCTCTTGCTTGTATGGTGTCGATGGTGGCACTTAGGTAATGCAGAGACTGGACTGGAATAGAGGTCGATTTGTTGTGATTGGTTTGCAGCCCTAATCGGTGGAGAAGACTGCTCGTCAACTGATAATGAAGTTGGGCTTCTTGTGGTGTTGACCCCTTGATCAGCCAGTCGTCTAGATATGGATAAACATATATTCAGAGTTTTTGAGATGTGCAGCCATCATTGTCATGCACTTTTAGAAAGTTCTGGGGCTGATTTGAGGCTGAATAGAAGCACTCTGTACTGGTAGTGATCGTGACCTACGACAACAAACCTCAAGAATTTGCAATGTTTACTGACTATTGGAACGTGAAATTACGCATCCTGTAGGTCTATCACACAGAGCCAGTCCCCTTGGTGTATTTGGGGATGAATCTGATGTAGTGCAAACATTTGGAAATTTTCTCTCAGAATCCATTTGTTGGCTAGCACATTGGGACACGAAGACCAGACACATACACCAGTGCTGCAGACACCATGGATTTTGGTGCCACAGTGGGGTGGATGGACCCCCTGGTGTATGTCTCTCTAGGATCCAATTATACATTCTAGAGTTGGATATCTTGAGTTTTTTATTTGCTGCCGCACCAGTGTATGTGTCCGTTCTTCGTGCCCTGATATGACGAAAACACGTCACATTGGGACACGAAGACCGGACACATACACTGGTAAGCTACAGGCACCACGGATTGTGGTGCTACAGTGGGGTGGATGGACCCCCTGTTGTATGTCTCTCTAGGATCCAATTATACATTCTAGAGTTGGATATCTTGAGTATTTTATTTGCGGAATCCAGCCATGTTTGAGGACACTGCTGTCTACACCATTGCCTCCCCTAATTTATCGGGGCAACTGTTTCTAGATCCGTATTGATTTATTTATTGGAGGATGGCTATTGTTGTGTTCATGTAACCCACCAGAGTAAACGTGCTTTGGTGACTACTTTGCCCTGAAGAAGTCCATTGCTATGGACGAAAAGCGTTGGCTGTTTCTGTTGTAAATACTGCCAACATATATTTTTGTAGAAGAATGCAAGAAAAAGCACAAAAAAGAATAAAAAGATGAACTCCATACATTGCAATTGTATGTGGAAATTCATTTACATTGTAATCTTTGTGGTGCACCTTTACTTTGTTCTACACCTCTTGAAGGGTGTTGATGTCATACACTGGAGAGACCCTTGTTTGGGGAGAATCAGACATTGTTGGTTAATATCTCCCAGCACTATATGAAGAAGAAGAAGAATAGGTAGAACAACATCGTGATTGTGTTCTAAACCTGGACCTGGATGCATGATGGCGACGCATGCATCAAGAAGATAGTCGTGATGTGGAACGTCAGGACCTATGGCGATGTCTGGAATGTCTTGAAGGATGACAAGACCTGGAATGTGATCTTCCAAAAGGTAGAGGGCTGGGGGAGGGGCTTCCACAGGTTGTAGTTGTGGAAGCAGCGCTGGTGAAGGAGCTGGAGGACGTGACGGAGTCAGAGGTGAAGGAGGCGTAGGAGAGTCTGGAAGTAGTATAGGCGATGATGAAGAATATGCCTGGGAGTATTCAGAGTCAGAAGTGGATGGTAGACTTCTTGGTCTTGATGTTCTGACTTTTTCCACAGGCCTGGATGGTCTCAACATCTATTGAATTCGCGACGTCGATTTTCTCATACGTCTTGACGTTGACAGACTCCTTGACGTCAAACATCACCTGCACCTCGACGTTGTGGTATCCTTCAACATCGACCTCTTATGTCTCAACGTCAAACGTTGTCTCCTCTTCAACGTCGAACCAGTTCTCAATGGTGAACATGTAGGGACTATACATTGTCTCGATGTCGATGCCCTCGACATCTACTTGGAATAACGTTGTTTTTGACGTGGGCTTCTCTTTTGGATCTCCCACACCTGGAGTCCTCAGTGGAAGGTGGATGAGCTCTGGTAGGGGACTGTCCCTTTCCTCGCTCCCTTGACGTCTCACCTTCTGATTGTGCGTGTTGCGTGTCTCGCTCCACTGTACTATGGAAGCGAATCTTCTCCCTTACTTTCAGGGGTGCCTGGAAAACTTACTGCAGTGTGGATACCTGTCGGGAATATGACTCTCAGGAAGGCAGGTGATGCAGACATATTAAGGGTCTGACTTGGCCTTCTTTCTTCCATATGCAGGACACTTGTCAAATAAATATGGCATTGTATTGACCGAGGGAAAAATATTTCTGTTAGAAAAAGACAGAAAAACACTGGAACAAATGAAATCCGTCGAGTTAAACAGTTGTCAAAAATTTTCTATTTAGATTCTTGAGGAAAAAAAGCCAAAAAGGTTGAGCTCAGTGCTCCAAGATCCTGTCACCAGGAGCCGAAAAAAGAACTGAAGCAACTGCCACCTGTAGGACATGATGGGTTACTGGTGGTCTCTGAGCTCTTAAAGGCGCAGACGCTCTTTTCAAATTCACATAATGGCAGCCTATAGGACTACACTGTCCGCCCTTCCTTCATCTTTCTCTTTTAAAAAAAAGTGTTTGTGAAAAAGATATAACCAGTCAAATGGCTCTTTTCCAGTCACTTTGCTGATTTTTCTTTGAGCAATACCCTTGTGCGCCGGTAGGTGGCATTGGTTGGCTCCGTGTGACATTGTTGGCATCGCTTCTGCCATGTGACGTTCACGTCACCTATATAGGTGCCATCTTGGCACACTGGCGTCAGTTACTTTTTACAACTTTCCAGGCCAGGAGCGCGGAGCCACAAAAAGCACTGACATTGGTGTGTTTCTGAACAACTAGGGCCCTGAAAGGGAACATCCCTGACCCTAAAAACCTGTCTGCAGTGCGCGGAGTATTGGTGGGTTGGTAAGGAATCTGCGGCTAGATTATGTCTCTACCAGATAAGGTGTTACCAAAAGTAAGCAACTTATCCATCTGACAGAGACATCGAGCCGCAGATTCCTTACCTTTGAACAGATAACCAAGCAAAACCATCCCCGGAGGAGGGACTGCAGAGAAGTTAGACCAGGAAGTCCCGCAGGACATAGTGGCTAAAAAAACAGTCCCTTTGGAGTTGACTGTCCAGGCAGCAGTGTTCGGTAAACGTGTGCAGGGATGTCCACGTTGCTGCCTTGTCAGATGTCGAGGACTGGAACACTACGTTGCAACACCATGGTAGTAGCCTTAGCTCTGGTGGAATTCAGAAGGCTGCTTTTTGGCCAGAGCGTAGCAAAGTGTGATGCAGAGGATGACCCATCGTGACATAGTCCTCTTCTGCACAGCACAACCTTTCTTTGATCCAACGTACCCCAAAAGGAGTTGGTCGTCCACCTGGAACTCTTTAGTGTGGTACGGTAAAACAACAATGTTCTTTTTGGGTCCAGATGGTGGAGTCGCTTCTCTTCTTTAGAGGGGTGCGGAAGAGCGTAGAAAGTGGGCAAGGTGACCGATTGCCCCACGTGGAAAGGTGTTACCACTTTCGGTAAGAAAGAGGCTCTAGTGCGAAGCACCAACTTATCAGAGAAGATGGTCATGTAAGGATGCTTGGATGATAGAACCTGCAATTCGTTCACCCTCCTGGCAGAAGTTAATGCCACTAAAAAGGCTATTTTGATGGTAAGCAGCCAGAGGGGGCAGTATGGCAGAGGTCGAACGAAGCACACATCAGGAAAATGAGAACCAAATTAAGGTCCCACTCAGACATGATGAAAGGGACAGAAGGGTCCATATGTACAAGCCCCTTAATAAATCTATTTACAATCTGGGATTTAAACAAAGAGGGTTGGTCTGGCAGCCTCAAAAAGGCGGGCAGGGCTGAAAGGTACCATTTGAGAGTGCCCAGAGCAGAGCCCTGCTGGGCAAGGGTCAAAACAAAGTGAAGGACTTGAGAAAGGGAAAGCAGAAAGAGGATCAATAGATCTTTCTGTACAGTATTTTACAAATTTGTGCCATTGGCAGATGTACACGGTCTTAGTAGAAGGATGCCTGGCTGCCAAAATAAAATTACAGACTTCAGGAGGGAGGTTGAATGCATCCAGCTGCCACTGCTCAATCTCCACGCAAGAAGGCGTAGAGTTGACAGGTTCGGGTGGAGGCACCATCCCCTGCTGCTGTGACAGAAGATCATCCCAAAGGGGCAGCCTGATCGGAGGATCGATGCTCAACTGGAGAAGCTCGGGACACCAGACTCTCTGTGCCCAGTTCAGAGCAACACGAATGACTTGGGCCCAGTTGCTCCTGATCTTCTTGAGCACTCTGGGCAGGAGTGGTATGGGCGGAAAGGCATATAGGGGGCCTGAGCTCCACTCAAGACAAAAAATGTTTCTGAGCGAGAGCCGCCTTGGAAACTTCAACGAGGAAAACTGCTGACATTGTGCATTCTCTACATAGGCGAACATATCTAACCAAAGCTGTCCCCACTCCTGAAAGAGACCTTGCGCCACCTCTGGATGGAGACGCCATTCGTGATCCGCTAGGCATCGACAGCTGAGTTAATCTGCCCTGGTGTTTAGGGAACCTGCCTAAACCACCAGGGATATGCCCTGTTCCAGCCATGTCCAGAAACGCAGGGCCTCTTGACAGAGGGTCCACTACCCCATCCCGCCCTATTTGTTACAGTATCACATGGCAGTGGTATTGTCCGTGAATACTTGAACCAGCTTTCCCTTGATTGAAGGAAGAAAGGCTTTCAATGTCAAGCGAATCGCTCAGAGCTCTAGCAAGTTGATGTGGAGTCCGGTTTCCACCAGAGACAGAATCCTCTGATAGCCACCTCTCCCAGATGGCCGCCACATGCCAGGAGGGATGCATCTGTCACTACTGTGTGATCTGGTTGGGGAAGGGAGGGGGGCTGCCTCTGACCCAATTGCTGTTGGTCAACAACCACTGCAGGCCCTGTGTAGTTCCTCCGAGGTCTGGATCATGTGGGAGAGATTCCCCTGATGCTGCGCAAACTGGAACATCAGGTCCCACTGCAAAGCCCGCATATGCCATCTGGCATGTGTCACAAGCAGAATGCAGGAGGCCATGAGGCCCAGCAGCCTCAGAGTCATTCTCACCAAAATCCAGGATAGAGGCTGAAACATTGATGTCATAACCTGAATATCCTGGACTCACCGCTTGGGAGGATAGGCCCGAAACAACACTGCATACAGAACAGCTCCCATGAAAGGGAGCATCGGAGAGGAGTTAGGTGTAATTTTGGGTTGTATGACTAAACAACTACCACTTAAACAACGAATGCCTAAACCACGATGGCTAAACCACTACCAAAGCCAAACCACTATGTTCTGTACAACGAATTACTAAACCACGAAAATTAATCATTTTTCATATTACTGGAATCAACCACTACGTTTAAAAAATCGCATGTTTGAAACATGAAAAAAATTAAATTAAATTAAACAATACTTTTAAATTAAACAATTTTAATTCAATAATCTTTAAAGTATCAATCTAATAATCGTTTATTACAAGTGCTGTTCAAGCATGCGTGCCCCCACCAAGTGATTGTTCTAAAGGGCAGTCAGGCGATGCGAAGCATACTACAAACGTCTCCCTCAAAGAGAGCAATAACGATTATTAGTCATGTGGCCAAGAGACTTGCACCCAGTTATGTTACGTTCAGGAGCGTTTATAAACTGGTTTAAGTCTTTAAACATCAGATCCATGGGACGCTATAGAATCATAGTTAAGAAAGAAACAGTTCTAAACTCCAAATTGAACTGCGGCGGGCAAATGTATTCTTAGGAGCAACAGAAAACATGTATTGTTTGGAGCATCATAGGAATATTAAAATATTTTTCTAACTCCAACGGCCATTCCACAAAAAGGTCTCTTAGAATTTTTTTTTTTTTAAATGGATTGCAGTACATATTTCTTTTTTTTTAAAATAATTCACTTAAATTAAACATAGAAAAAACGTCCATCCACCGTTTTGTAACTATTTCAACTTTTACAACCAGAGAGAACAGTCGCATCGAGCACTGATCTTAATCACATCACTGTAAAACAAACCAACACTTCCCTGAACCTTGGAGGAGAGAGGGTCGTACGGCGCTTTTCACAGAATTTATTATTCTTCACATCCAGT
The DNA here is from genome assembly GCA_963921515.1 of Calotriton arnoldi. NCBI lineage: Eukaryota > Metazoa > Chordata > Amphibia > Caudata > Salamandridae > Calotriton > Calotriton arnoldi. The sequence goes on along the minus strand of CAWUFW010000013.1, from coordinate 4,775,295 downwards.
ATCCAAGACCTGTATTGGATATCCGGACACGATTCAATACAGCTACAGAACATATACGTGGTTCTTGCTAGCATAGATTGCCTTCTGTTGGTGACTTGAACTCAAGCACCCTTCATGTTCGATTTTATCACGAACTTTGACTTGAAGAAATTTTAGCTATATTTGACACGATCGCAGTTTCTTGATCAGACCTCAAGCTTTGAATTATCATCTCTGCCAGCCAATTTTCAGGGCGATCTCTCTCAAGGGTCCTTTCCTTCATATCAGCCTACGTTCTCAATAGCTGGAGTTTGCATCCTATTAACTCCCAAGAATTTATGTGGCATTTCCTGAAGAAGGCGTCCAGTACGCCGAAACGCGCGTAGAAAACTACCATCTGTCTACAAAAATTTTTAAAAAAAGAATTTTAGCCACTTTGAATGTTGTTGCACATCATGTCATTTAGGTTATCTGTTTTGTGTATTTTTGTTTGTCCTCAACTTTAGAATTTATGTTTATATGATATTCGTATGTGGTGTTTGTTATATGTAGGTATGGATTTGTATATCCAAATTTTTAACTTATATGAATAAAATGATCAATATTTTAACTTTTTGTTAGTACACTGAGTCCATTTGATTCACAATGTGTCATGTTTAGGACTTGATATTCACTTAGTCCATTGTTGCCTAGGAATGTTATTTTCTTATGAATTATTTCCCTGTCCTAGGAGCGTCTAGTAATTACAGGGGCCCTTTTGTCTTAGTCATTGAAACAAACCAACACTGCCATCTACTGGCCTAACACACCAAATTAAAACAGACTAATATTTCTACATCGTAATTAAAATCAGGAAATGTACAAATGAATATTACACATTCCTAAATTAATAAAAATATCCAAAAATCAACATCCTGTTCCTAATTATTTTATTATAATTGCACTTGTATTTAAGATTAATTATTTACATTTTGACACTTTCCTCTGGTTTAGTAAGTCGTGGTTCAGGTGGTCGTTGTTCGTGTACAGTAGTGGTTAATGAGGTCGTGGTTCTGGTAAAGGTCGTGGTTAAGGATTCGTTGTTTAATACACTCGTTGTTAAGGATTCGTTGTTCAGGCTGTTTCCCGTAATTTTGGCATGTTGATAGAGAACCCCAGCGAATGCAGGAGGTTTGCCGAAGTCTGGAGGTGGGAGGCAACATCCTGGGGCACAGTGCTTCCATTTCGTCTTACCTGCTCTCCTCAGGTGTTCACCAAGGTGATGCTGGTGGTCACAGCTCATCCATGCAGATGAAGGGTGCAGGTCTTCCCTTATCTCCACGACTGGCTGTTGAAGGCGAGCTTGCCCCCTTCATCTGCACAGATGAGCTGTGACCACCAGCATCACCTTAGTGAACACCCGTGGAGAGCAGGTAAGACTAAAGGGGAGCACGGTGAACTCAAAGTGCTTGTGGCCTACCATAAACCTCAGGTAGTACCGATGAGCAGGCAGGATGGGAATGTGAAAATAGGTGTCATGCAAGTCCAGCGCTAACATACTGTCTCCAGGGTCTAGGGCAGACAAGACCTGAGCAAGAGTGAGCATCTTGAACTTTTCCTTTTTGAGGAAGTAGTTGAGGGCTCGGAGATCTAGGATATGGTGCAAGTCCTTTTCCTTCTTCTGGACCAGAAAGTAGCGGGAATAACAATCACAGCTTACTTCTGGCACCAAACTCTCTCTATGGCTCCCTTGGCCAAGAGAGTCAAGACTTCCTCCTGAAGCAAAGTCAGGTGATCCTCCGTCAGCTGGTCATAAGTTGGAGGCATGGAGGGAGGGGTAGTCTCGAAGGGGAGGGAGTAGCCCCTTCAGACTATCTGAAGAACCCACCTGTCCTACGTTGTTTTGCCAGTGGTGGAGGTGATGTGTGATCCTGCCGCCAACTGGCTGCCTATGATCTTGAAGGGCCAGACCAGGAGGGTTTGGAGGCTGTGGGGACAAGGGGGTGGTGGACTGACTCGACCTCTGGCCACCCCACCCACGGGATTGGAACGAACCACGCCCACGGGCACGCAGAGGTTGCTCAACTTGCGCTGCCTTGTGGTTGGGGTATGCCTGGCCTGGCTGAAAGCCCTTCCGTAGCCATGAAAGGGACGAAAAGCAGATGGGTCCAAGGACTTGGCCGTAGCCTGTGAGTCTTTAAAGCGCTCTAGGGCCATGTCTGTTTTGTCTCCGAAAAGACGGGTGCCATCTAAGGGCCTGTCCATGAGGGAAGCCTGGACATCCCCAGAAAAGCCAGAAGTTTCTCAGCCAGCGCAGCATCGAACAGCAACCGCCGATGACATCAACCTGCACAGCGAGTCGGTCGTGGCATGCCCATAACGAATGGCTGAACTTTGCCACATATCCCAAGTCTGATACTGCTAGGACCTGTGGTAGCACTTGCACAACCATTTCCCACAAGGAGTGAGAGTAACGGCCCAATAGGCTTGCAGTGTTCACCGACTGCAATGCAAGGCTGGCGCAAAAAACATTTTCTTGCCCCAACTATCCTGCCTCTTGGATTCCTGTCCAGGGATGCAGAAGGGAATGCACCTTGAGATGTAGAGGCTTGGACCACCAAGCTCTCGGAGGCAGGTGGTTGGTGAGGAAATTTGGATAGCCGAGTGCACAGCAACAGCTGGGGTTGGACCTGGTTCCCAGTAAGACCTCAGCAAGGCCACACTGAAAGGCAGGAGGGGTTCGAGGAGGAGACACCCGTCTGCAGGACCTCCATCAAGATATTCATCTTGACTGCCACAGAAGGGAGGTGAAGGTCCAGGACCCCAGCTGCCCTTCGCACCACCATAGCGTATGAAGCTCCCTTCTCTGTAGCCATGGTAGTGGGAGAAAGCAGACCAGAATCTGGAGAGGTGTCCAGACCACTGGCCTCACCCAAATCCTCATATCAGTCCATTTTGTGCTCTGGCTGGTCTTGTAAAGGTTCCAGCAACCCCTCACAATCTTCCTCCATTCCTAGCCCTTCAGAATAAGACTGAAGAAACGACCTAGGACAAAAGGGTTCAGTTGGCACCGGAATCAGCATCGGTAGGCGCCGATGCGGCTCTGGGTTGTCGGGGATGAAAATGGGGCAGGCGCCACCGCTGTGCGCCGCCGGTGTCAAGAGTCTCGGCGTGTGGGCCAGCTCCGGGAAAGGTTACAGTGGCATGACCGGCATCGGTCCGGATCCACTACCGGATCCATGGGGGTCATCAGCGCTGGAGCTGCTGGCACGGAACCCGATGAAGCCCTCTCTGAGCTTCCGGGGCCCAAAGGCGCGCCGGGAGGGTCAAGCTGCCCAAATATGAGGTACATGGTGTCACAAAATTCTTTGAGCTGCGCGGGGTCGCTGCGGCCCCGGGAAGGCGGGGAAGCGTGGAGCCGACCCAGGCACAGGTTCAGCCGAACATGGCCTAGAATGCCGAGGCTCCTCCATTGCATCAGCTGACCAATGGGGAGAAGTCGAAGCACGCTTCAACTTCTTGTGTTTTTTAATGCTTTTTAACTAACCAACTCGAAGACTTTGAGTGGGAGTCTGAAGACTTAGGGCTCCCGGAGTGGTGCTAGAACCTTCCTCAAAACTGGGACCGAGAACGAGACCTCTGGGGTGAACGACATGGTGCCAAGCACCGGCCCTCACTTAGCTTTAGGGACCGCTCCTCAAAGCTTTCGGATATATGGACCGGCAGCCGGAGCACGACTTCAAGTCGTGGTCGAGCTTCAGACACCAAAGACAAACCAGGTGTGGATCCCTTACCGACGTGGTGCAGTGACAGGCGCCGCACGGCTTGAATTCAGATGTCTTCCTGGACATCCTCCACACCAAAAAAGGTTGACAAAATGCCCAAAAAAAGCCTGTCAAAAAGTGACAGAGGGTAGCTCACTTCACGGACGTGTGCTAACTGGAGCGGAAAGAAAAGAACTGACGTCAGCGCGTCGAGGTGGTGCCTATATAGGTGATGCGAACGTCACAATGGCGAAGACGACGCCGATGACGTCACACAGAGCCAACTGATGCCACCTACCAGTGCACAAAGGTATTGCTCAAAGAAAAATCTTACGGATCCAGTCTGACGTCTGGGAAATTCAAAGGTAAGGAATCTGTGGATAGATGTCTCTATCAGATAGAAGCAACTTATGAAGGAATAAAAGAATTAGATTTAGGAGACGCACACATTCAAGAGGTTAGCCAAAGGGATAAAAATAATTTATGGGAGTATACTGGTTATAGATGTGGATTGGAAGGTCACTTTGCGACTTGCAAATTGTGGCCAGTGTTAAAGGCAAATGTGTAGAAATTGCAGAAAGGGAATTATGCAACAATGTGAAAAGGAAAAGATCTAAAGTACAACAGTGAAAATAGGGGGAAGGAGGAAAATGCAGACTAGAAAATGTGAGGAAGGACCAGAGGAATTTATATTACAAACCTAGAAGTGGCTGAAACCAGCACAGATGGATCCATTTGTACTATGAAAATGGGGAGTGTCGAGATGATCATGAGGGGGCATTTTGGTGTTAGATGCACCCTGGCTGGTGATGAACATTTACAGTAAATTTAACAACCAAAAACGTTTTCCTCCATGTATATGGTTGGTTGGGTATAGTAATAAACCACTGATGTTGTGGGACATTGCAACTCGTCATTAGAATTCAAGGGCAAGAAGATTCTGTCACAAGTCTGCGCGGCTAAGGAATTATCGCATTTGTTGGTGTGGCCTAAGTAGTGCGGGTTAATGATTACTCTAGATCCCAATTAAGTTTTGTGTTAAGTAGATCACATTAGGCGGATATGTTGGGAGACAAAAAGCCTCCTGCAGGTCCTGCTCCATAAAATTGATGGCAAACACCTTGACACGTAAGTGCTGCATACTGTTAAAGACTGCTGGGACACCTATTCCAAAAAATCAAAAACAATAATCTTGTACTCCCCAGATCTCCCACTATGGGTAGTTCCTAGCCTAGTGGTTGTGGCCGAGAATCACACCATACAAGCTTGTCTTCAGATCGGAATCACCTTAATGGGCAACATCTACACAGACAACAAACTGCTCACATTTGCGGTCCTAATTGTTATGACCTACACCAGGGCCAATTCCTAACATATCAAGCAGCAAAAGCGGCCATCTACCTGGGGAGAAGGAGAGAGTGAACCGACATCGGTAGGTCTCACTACCATATCGACGCACAAGTTACTAACTTGTGTAACGATATATCTGTAAGAGACAGTAGTTAGTGACAGATTCCTTACCTTAGAATATCCCCAGGCGTCAGGCTGGATCCGGAAAGTTTTGCGTAGCAGTACCCCTGCGCGTCGGTAGGCATCGTCGTGCGGCTTCGCGTCCGTCGTGCCGGCGTCGTGATCGCCGGGATGACGTCGCGGCCAGTACTTAGACGCCACCCATGCGCGCTGGCGTTAGTTCTGTACACGACTTTCCGCGCCAGAAACGCAGAGCCATGCAAGAAACTGACACTGGTGTCTGAAAACTAGGGCCCTGAAAGGGATGTCCTTAACCCTAGAAATCAGTTCGCAGAACGGGGAGGATGGGTGGCGGTAGGAATCTGTCACTAACCACTGTCTCTTACAGATATATCGTTACACAAGTTAGTAACTTGTGCATCTGAAAGAGACACTTTAGTGACAGATTCCGTACCTTAGAATAGATACCCCAGCAATACCAACCCCGGTGGTGGGTCTGCGAACAAAGATCAGACGAGGAAGTCTCGGAGAACAGAACGGCCAAAGAAGCCGTCTCTCCGGACTTGGCTGTCAAGGCAGTAATGCTTGGTAAACGTGTGCAGCGAGGCCCACGTAGCTGCCTGACAAATGTCCTGCAATGGGACACCACGTCCCAAAGCCGTGGTGGCGGCTGTCGCCCTGGTGGAATGGGCACGTAGCCCAACAGGGGACTCCTTCTTAGCCAAAGAATAGCAGGCCTTGATACACAAGACGACCCAGCGGGAGATGGTCCGCTTGTGTACCGCCCGACCTTTTTGGCGCCCACATAGCCAACAAAGAGCTGGTCGTCCACCCGGAACTGCTGTGTGCGGTTTAGATAAAATGAAATCGCACATTTTGGGTCCAGACAGTGGAGCCTCTCTTCCTCTCTAGAAGGATGCGGAGGCGGAAAGAAGGTGGGCAAAGTGATGGTCTGCCCAATGTGAAAAGCAGTAACCACCTTTGGCAAGAAGGACGGACGCGTCCTAAGAACAACCTTGTCTGGATGGACAGACAGAAAGGGGGGCTTGCAAGAAAGAGCTTGGAGCTCACTCACCCGCCGAGCGGAGGTGATAGCCACCAGAAAGGCTGTCTTCAGAGTGAGAAGACGAAGAGGACAGTTATGTAGAGGCTCAAAGGGAGCGCACATTAAAAAGGTAAGAACCAAGTTCAAGTCCCACTGAGGCATTACAAACGGAACAGGAGGGAAGAGATGTGTAATGCCTTTAAGAAACCTGTTAACAACAGGGGACTTGAAAAGGGAGGGCTGATCAGGAAGCCTGAGGAAGGCCGAGATTGCACAAAGATAGCCCTTGATGGTACCCAGGGCAGAACCCTGTTGGGCCAGAGAAAGAAGGAACAGAAGAACCTCAGAAAGAGGGTCAGAAAGGGGATTCACAGCCTTTGCTGTGCACCATGCCACAAACTTGTTCCACCTGCAGGTGTATACCACCTTAGTGGAGGGACGCCTGGTTGCCAGAATCACATCACAAACTTCGGGAGGCAAGTCGAAAGGAATCAACTGCCGCCGCTCAATCTCCACGCAAGGAGGTGGAGACTGGACAGGTTCGGTGGAGGACCGTCCCTGCTGCTGTGACAGAAGATCCTCCCGAAGAGGCAGATGGATCGGGGATCGATGCTCATACTGAGTAGCTCGGGATACCAAACTCTTCGAGCCCAGTCCGGAGCCACAAGAATGACTTGGGCCGGGTCGCGCCGAATCTTCTTCAACACTCTGGGTAGAAGTGGTATAGGCGGAAAGGCGTACAACAGACCGCAACTCCACTCGCGACGAAAAGCGTCGCTGAGCGAGTGCCGCCTTGGAAATTCCAACGCGCAGAACTGATGACATTGCGCGTTCTCTTCGGTGGCGAATAGATCTAACCAAGGCTCTCCCCACTGTAGAAAGAGTCCTTGCGCCACCTCCGAGTGAAGACGCCTTTCGTGATCCATCATGCACCTGCGGCTGAGTTCGTCCGCCCTGGCGATCAGGGAACCTGCCAGGTGTTGAACCATCAGGCGCATGCCCTGATGTTCCAGCCATGTCCAGAGACACAGAGCCTCCTGACATAGGGTCCACGACCCCACCCCGCCTTGTTTGTTGCAGTACCACATGGCGGTGGTGTTGTCTGTGAACACCTGCACTACCTTCCCTTTGACAGAGGGAAGGAATGCCTTGAGTGCAAGTCGGATCGCCCGGAGCTCCAGAAGGTTGATATGGAGTCGGGACTCCGCCGGAGACCAGAGGCCTCTGATCTCCGCCTCTCCCATGTGACCGCCCCATCCCAGAAGGAACGCGTCCGTCACAACTGTGTGCTCTGGCTGGGGAAGGGAGAGGGATCTGCCCATGACCCATTGCCGGTTCGAGAGCCACCACTGCAACTGCCTTGCAGTTCCCTCCGAGATCTGGACGTAATCGGACAGGTTCCCCTGATGCTGCGCCCACTGGAACTTCAGGTCCCACTGCAGAGCCCGCATATGCCATCTGGCATGATCGACCAGCAGGATGCAGGAGGCCATGAGGCCCAGCAGCCTCAGGGTCATCTGTACCGAAACCCAGGATAGAGGCTGAAAGATCGGAATCATAGCCTGAATATCCTGGACTCGCCGTTCGGGAGGATAGGCCCGAAACTGCGTTGTGTCCAGAACTGCTCCGATGAAAAGGAGCTGTGGAGAAGGAATCAGGTGTGACTTCGGCACGTTGATGGAGAACCCCAGCGAGTGCAGGAGTTCGGCCATAGTCTGGAGGTGGGAGACGACTGCCTGGGACGAGCCCGCCTTCAACAACCAGTCGTCGAGGTAGGGGAAGACTGGAACCCCTGCCCGGCGCAGATGAGCTGCGACCACCGCCATCACTTTCGTGAACACCCGAGGGGCGCTTGTAAGGCCAAAGGGGAGCACGTTGAACTGAAAATGCTCGAGGCCTACCGTGAACCGCAGGTAACGCCGGTGGGCCGGCAGGACGGGGATGTGAAAATATGCGTCCTGCAAGTCCAACGCTACCATCCAGTCTCCAGGGTCGAGGGCAGTCAAGACCTGAGCTAGGGTGAGCATCTTGAACTTCTCCTTCCGGAGGAAGCGATTGACGTTCCGGAGGTCCAAGATAGGACGCATGTCCTCCTTGTCCTTTTGGGCACCAGAAAATAGTGGGAATAACAACCACGCCCTACTTCTGGGGTCGGAACGTGCTCGATGGCCCCCTTGGCCAAGAGGGCCGCAACTTCCTTTGAAGAAGCACCAAATGATCCCCCGACATGCGGTGGCATTGAGGTGGCATGGCTGGGGGTAGTCTCGAAGGGGAGGGAGTAGCCCTTTGGACAATGTCCAAGACCCACCTGTCCGATGTGATGGCACGCCAGTGGTGAAGGTGATGGCGGACCCTGCCCCCACTGGCGTGCTGTGGGCCTGAAAGGATGGACTAGGAGGGCTTGGAGGCCGCAGACGTGGCGGAGGTGGTGGCCTGACCCGCATGCTGGTTACCTGACCCGCCTCGGCGGGAGCCACGTCCTCGGCCACGCGAAGGCGCTTGCTGCGCGGGCCGGTGGCTGGGCAATGGACGTGACTGGGCGCCCCTTCCGTGGCCACGAAAGGGGCGAAAAGCAGACTGCTGCGGAGGGCGCGAGGCGGAGAGGCCCAAGGACTTGGCCGTAGCCCGCGAGTCCTTAAAGCGCTCCAGCGCTCTGTCTGCCTTATTGCCAAAAAGGCGGATACCATCGAAGGGCATGTCCATAAGGGTGTTTTGGACATCGCCCGAAAAACCAGTGGTCCTCAGCCAGGCGTGACGGCGAAGCGCCACTGTCGTAGCAAGCGATCTGCCCAGCGAGTCAGCGGTGTCTAGGCCACATCGGATTGTGAACTTCGCCGCGTATCTCCCGTCTGCAATAACACGGGTGAGTAGTGTCTGGACCTCCTCAGGACACTTAGGCAGCACTTGCGCCACCGAATCCCACAGAGAGTGGGAATAACAGCCCAAAAGGCAAGCGGTGTTCACGGACCGCAAGCCAGCACTGGAGGAAGAGAAAATCTTCTTCCCAAATTGTTCCAGCTTTTTGGATTCCCTGTCCGGTGGAGCCGTAGGGAAGGCGCTCTGAGAGGTAGAGGCTTGGACAACCAAGCTCTCGGGGGTGGGGTGTTGGGAGAGGAACAAAGGGTCGCCCGGGGCCGGGAGATGGCGTCGGGCTACGTTCCTGTCCACAGGAGCCCCTGTGGTGGGCCTGGACCAGGTGCCCAAAAGAACGTCAGAAAGTTCGTCGTTGAACGGCAGCAGTGGCTCCGAAGAGGTAGCCGCCGGCTGAAGCACTTCCGTCAGGAGGTTAGTCCTAACAGCCACTGTAGGGAGCTCGAGGCGCAAGGCCGCGGCCGCCCTACGCAACACCGTTGCGACAACTTGCTCCCTCCTCCGTAGCCACGGAAGGAGGAGACAGCATGCCAAGGTCTGGAGAGGTGTCCAGGCCACTGGCATCACCCAGTACCTCTGCCCAGTCCTGATAAGGCTCACATTGGGCTGTGAGAGGGTCTTCCCGACCCTCCCAGTCCTCCTCGTCCTCCAAAACAGGTGAAAAGTAAGGAGGGCGGACATGAGGGAAGAAAAGTCCCATCGGAATCGGCGTCGGCCGACGCCGATCCGGCTCCGTGTCCGGTGCCGGGGAGAACCTGGGGACAGCGTCTCCCGGGACCTCGGACGGCGCCGAGAGCGGTACCGGGGAGGTCGGCGCCGGTGGAGGTGTTGTCAGGTCAACCGGCGTCGACCGGGATCCAGGCCTGGATCCGAGGGGGTCCTGCGGCGCCGGGGCCGGAGCCGCCGGAGACACCGGGGCCGGAGCCGCCGGTGGTGCCGAAGGAGGACCCCCACTGGGGCCCGAAGGCGCACCGGGGTAACCCTTAGGCCCGAAGATGCGAGCCATGGCCGACAAGAAGTTCTGGATGTCGGCCGGAGTCGACGTCGGACCCGGAACAGGCGGGTAGGCCGGCGCCGGCTCATCGGGTACTCCCGGAGCCGCGGGGCAGTACCAACAGGACCCTCAGCCGAGTCGTGAGACCGGCGAGGGGAGGTCTTAGAGCGACGCTTCTTAGACCTCTTGTGCTTCGCCTTACCTGAAGACGAAGACTTCGACCCCGACGAATGATGACGGCTCCGCGACCGGCCCCTCGACCTCTCCCGGGACCTCGATCGGCGCGGAGCCGAGTGCCAGGCCTCGAGAAGCTTTCGAGACCGCTCTCGCAAAGCCTTCGGGGCGAGGGACCGACACTCGGGGCACGACGTGGGGTCGTGGCCGCGCCCAAGGAAGAAGAGACACTCTCGGTGCGGATCCGTAATCGACATCATGCGATTACAGACCTCACATGGCTTGAAGCCAGGCATCCCTACTGACACCTTGGAGTCGAAACGACTCGAAAACTTGGACAAAAAAGTCTCAAAAATACTCAGTCAAAAAATGACTGGGGCACTGCTCAATCCGGATCTGCGCTTACTGGCGCGGAAAAAGAAAGAACTGACGCCAGCGCGCATGGGCGGCGTCTAAGTACTGGCCGCTACGTCATCCCGGCGATCACGACGCCAACGACGGAAGCGGAGCCGCACGACGCCGCCTACCGACGCACAGGGGTACTGCTACGCAAAACTTTCCGGATCCAGCCTGACGCCTGGGGATATTCTAAGGTAAGGAATCTGTCACTAACGTGTCTCTTTCAGATACCCAGATACAACGTAAAGCTGCAACCTATATGCAACGTGCCATAGCCCTAGCATACTACGCAGCCATGACAGACTTGAAAATCAAATGGGAACAGAAAATGGAAGTTGATATGACCAATAAAGAACTGGGAGCGCATATTAGAATGCACAAAAACAGTCAGCAAGAACCCTTGTTTTAAATATACGCAACTCAATTACTTACATTGCACATATATGTCCCTGGCCCCTAGCCAAAATATACCCAGGGCTCCCCTCGGCATGCCCTAGAAGCCAAACCGAAATGGCTGACTGCCCCCACATAAATACCTAATGAGCAACAATACTAGCCATATTGAAAGACCTGACAGGTCGCACATTGCCACTAACTACGGCGATGTGCCTCCTGGGACAGTTCCCCAGATCAACAAAAGCCAAACAAAAATCAACATTTTTAGACTTGGCTTTAAACTTAGCGAAACGAAGCATAGTGATGTGCCTCCCTCGACGGCTCCAAGACTTGATCAAATAGATCACTGCAGAAATTGCAGTTCAGACGTGCATACATAAATAGAAAGGATGAGGGACGTCATTGACTGAATGAGACACCGTGCTCCTGACACTCCAAGCCAATTCAGATGAAAGGCCCCCCTGAAGATACACTGCTCAGCTCCTACAAATCACTGAGCAGGAAGGAATATGTTGCATTACACAAGACATGGAATGGGACACGTGAGGTCTCTGAGGACAATATCACCCACCCCAGCTGAGCGGTATAGAGAAATGAGACAAGTGGAACCTGTACACGGGCTGCAGATACCCATACAGGATGAATACTCTTTATGGCTTTACTACACTTACAATGTCTAAAAATAGACAGACACTGTAGGAGTATAGGCTCATGCCACTGTACCCTCACCTGAGGGCTAGTGAACCCTGCTAGAGGGGAAACTTACTTAGGCCTCAGGCAGTGGGTGGCAGGCATTGCACACAGGGATGTGTGCCATGCCGACTCTTTAGTTTTCTCTGCACCAAAACACGCGGCCTGCAATGGCAGTGTGTGAGTGTTAAGGTACAGGGCCTCTAAGGATGGCACAATAGGTGCTGCAGCCCTTAGAGGCCTTCCCTGGTCACAGTGCCCTTGGTACCCATGGTACCTTTTAAAGGGGGCTTACCTGTGGCTAGGGATGTGCCAATTGTGAGTACATAATTATGAGGTAAAGTACACGGACCCCATGCTCCTGCTCCTTACTCTGAAAAGATTACAGTGGTTTAAAGAACACTTACACAGCCACAGGTGCCACATAAGCTACATAATTATGTGAGTACGAAGGTACAATTTTGGGAAAGAACACAGGCCCTGGGAATCTGATTGGCAGGTACCCAGGGCACATCAAGTCAGGTTGCATCAGATGTCAGGCAAAAAGTGGGGGAGTACCCATGCAAAAAGGGGCACTTTCCTACAATGGTGCTTTAAGTTTTCTGGGAATTTTGGTGTGCTCTGTTTGGATTATTATGAATGACATTAAAAGGGTGAACATTATGCATTGATATCTATGTTGGGAGTCAATCAGGTTGAGTCTACCTTGTGTGAATGTAACACATGTTCATTGCCCCTTTTTCTCTGGAGCACCTTCCCTGAGGCTTGGGAGATATCCTGGGGGAGAACCCTCACCAAGTACCTACCGTAGAAGAGCCACTTAACGCCAGGAAGAATGCTTCCCTTCATTTCCCCCTTATGGTTGACCGCCCATGTCTGTTCTCCAGTCAGCATTGAGGGTTAACCACAAGGTGAGAGGATGGACTATCTCCATTTCCGCTGTACCTGGGCTTCGGGTGAGTGGGATCGTGATAGAAAACCAAGCCCACGAAAACCCATCCACCCAAACAGAGATGGATCAAGCAGGGCTCCCAAAGAACCCCAATCCAACGGGGGTGGGTCAACCGGACCTAGCCTGCAAGACTTTAGGCTTGCACTATCATCTATTCAGGCTGAGGTACAGGACCTGAGACAAGAGAATCAGGCCCTGAAAGAAGAACTAACTAAATACAGGGGGGCACACCCCGTGCCATTCCGAAAACCCATGTGCCTTTCCTGCAACCAGCCACTTTTCAGTATGATAAAAACCAGACAGGCAGTGGGAATCCACCCATTAACCTGATGGTAGTCACCCCGGTACAAGTTCCCTTGGCTTCCCCAGAATGATTCAGTGGTGACAGCAGCAAATTTTGCATTTTTATGAATCAATGTCATCTACAATTCCTCTGTAAACCCACGGCATTCCCCAACAATGCTGCTAAAGTTGCCTTTGTTATCTCTTACTTGGCTGGCACTGCTGCTAGGTGGTCAACAGAGCTTCTAGACAATGACGATCCAATCTTGTGCAACTTTGTTGCATTCAAAGACCAAATATGGCGACAGTTTGCTAAACACACTTTTATGCAGGCCAGCGACACCAAACTACATAATCTCAGACAGGGTAAGCAGGACTTATTGACTTACATAACCAGTTTTAATCATCTGGTGTCTGAGACTCATTGGCCTCCTGAGAAAAGTAATTCTCAGTTTTAGCAGGAACTCTGTGACGACCTAAAGGACATCTTGTCTCAGGTGGTGGATCCTCCCGAGGACTGTGCAGATTTTATCGATGTGGTCATAAAATTAGATCACCAGATGAGCGAATGTAGGGGTAAGAATAAAATGAGCTCTCCCCGGGTTTATCTATTAAGAGGGGACAAGAGAGCAGAGGCTAAAACCAGTTCCACCCCAGAATCCATGCATATAGGCAGTATTAGAGGCCCTTTGACCAAAGAAGAGAAGGAGAGGAAACAATCTTTGAATTTTTTTTTATATTGTGGTAAGAGAGCTCATTATGCTCATGATTGTCCTGCTAAACCCAAGGGCCTCCCTCCCAAGAAAACTGTGGTTTTTGTTGAGTGCAGTAGCCTTCTTGTGAGCAGGAAGGTAGATGTCCATGATATAAAGGCTCCAAGCAATCCTGCTGGTTCCATGGTCCGTGTTACACGTAAGTTTACGATTACGGTAACTATGGTTATCACCAATACCAATCGGACTGTTCTTCCCATCCTGCTAGACCCTGGGGCAACTTGCAATTTCATGAATTTCGCATTGGCTAAATCCCATGGTATTCCCTATCTTCAAAGGAAGGAACTAGAACCCGTCAGGGCCGTGGATGGCACGGAATTGTCTTCTGGACTGATTACCATGCAGACAGAGCCTCTCACGATAATATGAGACAATGGTCATTCTGAGTTAATCAGTTTTGATTTAATCAATACACCTACCTTTGTAGCTATTCTGAGAGTACCTTGGTTGCAACTCTATAATCCTAGGATAGACTGGGCCAAACGCACTTTAACCCTGGACTCCACACACTGTTTACAACATTGCTATCAAGAAGTAATAGAGTGGGCTTTCCTGCTTATTTGTGCGTCCTGTGTTGATCATGAGAACTCCCCAATTCCTACTTCAGTATGCTAACATTTTTGACAAGGCAAAAGCTACTGAGTTACCTCCTCATTACAGTTTCGACTGTAGAATTGATCTAGCACCAGGGGCCACACTCCTGTGTAGCAGGATTTATGCCCTTTCTGAACCCGAAACCCAACACCTGAGAGAATACCTGGATGAGATGTTGTTATATGGGTTTATCAGACATTTCCCTTCCCCGTGTCAGCTCCTCTTTTCTTTGTGTCTGGAAAGGAGGGGGATCTTGGCACCTGTATCGATTACAGGGCCTTGAATAAAGTGATAATTAAGAACAAGTACCCTTTACCCTTGATAGCTGTCCTGCTAGATTAGCTACAGCATGCCACAATGGTCACCAAGTTGGACCTTGGCGAATCATACCACCTTATCCGAGTCCGCAAGGGGGGTGAATGGAAAACAGCCTTCTGCACAAAATTTGGATTGTTTGAACACTGTGTCATGCCGTTTGGGTTCAGTAACTCCCCTGTGTCATTTCAGTTCTTCATAAACGATGGTCTCAGGGAATTTCTTGACATCTTTGTCATCGTCTATATCAACAACATCCTGATATTCTCTGGAACTCAGCAGGAACACAAGCACCATGTCAGGAAGGTACTTCAGAAAAACCAGAAAACTAATTGTTTGTTAAATTTGATAAATGCACGTTTCAAGTCTCCAAGGTAGATTCTCTGGGTTTTGTCATATCTTCTGCAGGGATCCAGATGGACCAAAAGAAAACTGAAGCTATAAAATCTTGGCCTACGCCAACTTGTGTAAAAGATGTACAGGCACTACTGGGTTTCGCCAACTTATACCGGTGTTTCATCACCCATTTCTCAGACATTATAACCCCTATTACAAAGCTACTTAGAAAAGGGGTTATCTTTCAGTGGTCAGCCAAAGCTCAGAAAGCCATTGACTTACTCAAAAACATGTTCACTACTGCTCCCATCTTGATACACCCTGATCCTACGTTGCCCTTTTATATAGAGGCGGGTGCTTCCCAATACGCTGTGGGCTGGGTTTTGTTCCAACATGATAATGAAACAGGCTTCATGCATTCTATTGTCTTCTTCTCTAAAAAAAACTGTTACCTGCAAAACAGAACTATACCATAGCTGAAAGGGAATTACTAGCTATAAAGGTGGCATTCCAGGAATGGAAGCATTATGTATGGGGGCCTGACATCCAATCACCATATACTCTGATCATAAGAACCTTGAGTTTTATAGCTCTGCATGAGCTTTGACACCCCGACAGATGAGGTGGGTTTTATTTTTTAACAAGTTCGATTTTTTGATTACCTACCGGCCTGCTGCTTAGCAAGCAAAAGCTGTCGCCCTTTCACATAAGCATGTCTCTGATTTGCACCATACCCCCGCTTTGGATGCAATACCCATGATTCCCAGAGACAGGGTAATGGGTTGTTGTTCCAGTAAAGAGTTCCTAATTGAGATCAAGAAAGAGCAGCAAACAGTGGATTTGACTTCCTTGGTTGTCCAATCCATTGTACACAGTCAATGAGGGGCTTCTATACCAGGACCACTGTTCCCAATAAGCCGCGCGCCCGCGCGCGCGCGCACTTCTCTACCCCCGAGCGCGCAGTGCCATGTGTGGAGCGCGCACAGACGGCACATCCCGCAAGAGTATTCGCGCCGCCGCCGCTTTAAAAGGCGCGGGCGCGAAAAACGGGCATTTTCATATTGCGGAGGATGGCGGCGGAAGTGACCACTTTGCAGTGAACACTCGGGAGCGGAGGTAAGTGTTGGCCACTTGCTGTACTTTTGTTTCTTGCGCGTGTGCTTTTGTATTGCCCTGAACTGTTTGTTTGCTGTATTCTTTTATTAGTAAAGCGAGGCTGCGGGGGAGATTGAGTGCTTTTATTTAAGTATTCATGTTAATTGCAGCCCCTTCACGAGCTGCGATTAACATGAATACTTAAATAAAAGCACACATCTCCCCGCAGCCTCGCTTTACTAACAAAACAATACAGCAAGTCTGCAAACAAGGCAGATTACCCTAAAAAGCACACGCCGTTTTTTAAACTTGCTGTATTGTTTTGTTAGTAAAGCGAGGCTGCGCGCAGGTTGAGTGCTTTTGTTTAAGTATCTATGTTAATCGCAGCTCGTGGAGGGGCTGCAATTAACATGAGATCTACAGATAAGCTGCGTGATCAAGCTGGAATCTTGACGCATGACTAGCCTTTCGTTGTTTTCCAGCGGGAAGAATAGGGGAATTTGCATTGTATTTTTGTAGTACTGCAGAAGGTGCATTTGGATGTACTCTTCTATGAGCCACCATTTCTGCCAGTCTTATGATTGTATCATCCTCAGTGGGGGCATTTTGATTAACCAGTCATTTTGGGTTTGCAAAGTTTGTTGCAAGGTAGAACTTTCTTGCTGTGAGGCATGTGCAATCTATTCCAAAGCTAATTGCAGTGTCTCTGCTGTTGTTGAAGTAGCACTTCCATTCAGAAGTCAATTACGTCCCACTTCTCACAGCACTTTGCAATAAGTCACAAAAGAAAATACATCCCTAAATAGGTCAGGTTTCTGCTACTTTTTAAACACATTTATTTACACAATTTTACATATTTATTTTGGTTCTTGGTAAATGTGCTATAAGATACAATCTTATGTTTGGTCCTTCATATTTCTGGTGTTGGTCATGCACCCTGTGGTTCCGGGTCTCTTATCTCTCCCAGAAAGATTGCCCCAAAAAATAGGCATGTAGAATTGAGAAAAAGAAATGTGTGTATATAATGGACAAAATTCTGACTCCTTCTTTTACTCATCTTTTCTTTACTGTCTTTCTTCTCCGCTCTTTGCTTTTACTGTCAAAATCCCTTCAGTCTTTTCCTTTCTGTCTGCTTCTAACTTTCTTTAACTTCCTTTTCTATCTTTCTTTCACTTCTTTTGTCTTTAATATTCAAGTCTTGGGCACTCCATTAGCCTCTCTTCCATGGTTAATGATGATATATGCCTGAAATAAAGTCAGTTCTTCCCACTCTCCGTCCTTTATTCCTTAGATACTTGCCTGGGTACAAGAATTATCCTTAGGTCGTAAGTGAGGGAAAGTCATGTCTCCTAGTGTAGCTGTGTGTGCACTAGTCTTTCTCTTCACACCCTCTCTGGCATCTCTTTGGAGTTTGCCCTTCCTCAACATCTTACTGGCTCACACATTTCCCCAACTCCGTTCTCGCTCCTCTGCCCTGCGGCATCTCTGTTTTCACTCCTTAGTGGGAAGTTGGCATTTGGTGTCTTTGTGCCTCACGCTGTCTTCAGCATAGAGGTCGACTCCTCGAGTCTGTGTAAATTTGAGCAACTGGCCCCTTTTCCCACAGCGACCTCCGTGTGCTACTGTTCTCCCCCTCCCCCAAGTCTTCACCTTCCTATCTAGAGGATAGTCTTTTTTACTTTCTCTGGCCTCGCTCTTTATTCTGTCTTCCTCCCAGTTCTGGAACTGTCTCCTTCTCATCTTTCTATCCTGTCTAATGCTCTTCAGTCGAATCCTTTTCTTTTCTAATTTCTTTGCAGGTTGCACCCCTCCTGGAAGACAAGAGGTCTGTCTTTACGACCCTACCCATCCTCAAGCTAAGTCTGCTCCACCATGATAGATACAGATACTGGAGAACTGTAGTTACAGATAAAGTAACCTGCTTCTTTTTCAGCATTGGATCTTTCATAAATTCACATGCATGAACGAGGCAAGCAATCAGTACTAATACCAACAATTACCTAAATAGGAGACCATTGTCTGCCCCATCCCTGAATCTCTCACAGCTTCTGTGTCCAAGCAGTAGTGCCTTGTGAATGTGTAGCAGCTTTTCCTTGTAACCACCCTGAAAATAACTGTCAATGGAACTACTGGCCTACAGCCCTGCCCCTGCTTCTCTCGTCGAATGTTCAATGACTTTTACCAGCAAGGTGCTGTATGCTTAACCTGACAGTAGCTGATGGCTGCCACTATCCGCCTGGTCCCTCCTTGCTTGGACCATGGGTCACCTTTGTTCCTTCCAAAGGAGAGAAAAACTGATCTGTCCACTTAAAACGTTCTATTCTAACAATATAATACATCAAACATCTGCTAATATCCAGGAAGTAGCGTCCTCTCCACTGCATTGATGGATCTGTAGAGAAATACACAGATGAAAGTCTGTGAGAACTTAGCACAAACATCTGGTTGGTATGAAGAATACACGTATGCTTATAGAAACTAAGGAAGGGTTATTTGATAGTGCTCGAATTTCACTGTCCATTGTGGCTGACATCCTCACCAGCAGCAAAGCCACACTCCAAGACGTACTTAACATCTGCTTTATGAATAGGCTCAAATGGACGTATCCGCTGCAACAAGACCATATCAAGTTCTTATTTGACCAATGGTTGAGTGAATCAGGGAGACTCAATCACCGGAATTGCGAAATCTCAAATTCGGTTCTATGTGCATCCCGATGGACCTATGCTTATGCCCTTTTGTGCAAGCAGGAGCTTGGAGGTAACTGGAGATCCATGTGCAAATGCTGGCTCGGTCATCTCTGAGGCTATGAGTATGATGCAGGATGTCTCTAACTTGATTTGAAAACCGGCCTTAAGACCCTTAACGTGGTGCTGTATGTGTGAAAATGCACCATCTTTTCACTTTTTAAGTAAACGTTTGGAGTGACATTTGGCGCTGCACACGCGCGCGGTCTGATTCCTGGCGCACATAGCCATGGTTGCAGCGCACAGAGACCCTCCACTGCCGCACACAGAGGAAAAAAATTAGAGGGAACATTGACCAGGACACTAAACTTTTCATTCAGCCTGACCTAAGAGATTCAGTCCTGAAGTGTTGTCATTCTTCTGCTTTGGCTGGTCATCCGGGAATAACAAAGACTCGAGAACTATGCCTTTCATGGCTTTGGTGGGAAACACTGGGACATGACATACAGGCGTTTGTGACTTCATGTCCAACATGTGCCACTACCACGGCTCATACGCTCCACCAGCAGGTCTTCTTCAGCCACTCATGGTACCACCCTATCCTTGGCATACTATTAGTATGGATTTCGTCACTGACCTCCCGAAAGAGCTAGGTTATACCACAATCCTAGTAGTAGTAGACTTTTTTTCCAAGATGGCCCATTTTGTCCCATTACCCAAGATTCCTACAGCCAAAGAATTGGTATTAACATTCATACAACACGTAGTAAGACTCCATAGTTTCCAACTGGTGTCCTCAGTTTGTGTCAAGGTTTTGGCGGGAGATCTACTCTACACTACATATGGAACTGCGACTGCCATCAGCTTATCACCCACAGTCTGATGGACAAACAGAGCATACTAACCAGTCCATGGAACAATAGGGCATGTCCCCTTTTTTTTAGGTCTCACCTGAGCCAGCGCATGCGCTGCTCTGGCGAGACATTTAGTGAGTGGGCTTTAAGAAGCCGACCACAGCTTTTTTTGTGGCCTAGAGCGTGCGGTTCACGCGCACAGTAACGCGCATTCCTCGCATCGCTCGATCAGGCGCCATCTGGCTTTCCTCTCACTTGCTCTCCCAAGCGCGCGCTTCAATGCTCCTCCCCTCCCCACCACAGAGCGCGTCTCGCGGCGCGCGTCTTGCTTGCTTTGATTTAAGCTTGTTCTTCTAGTGAAGCACAGTGCGCTGGCCCCTCCTCCCAGTCTGGTCTTCGCAGCCTAGTGGTAGAATTCGTGTCCCGCTAAAGCCTCGTTTTAGGACTTGTACCTTGAGTACACCGCCATGATTTATGTTTGCGACTGTGAAAGCGCGCGCGTCCCCAACGGCTAGACGGCTACTTGCCCAAATTCCTGCATCGACTAGTATTGTAAAGAGTTCCAGTGACGTCACAGCTTCACGTTTGAATCCTTTCCCGGGTCTCTTCAGCACAGGAGAGCGTGCAGTGAGACATGGGAGTCTAGGCAATGTGCATGTGCGCAGTCACTGGGCCGCTTGACAGGGGCTGCGGCGAGTGCACGCAGAAGGCGTGGCATAGCAGGCTTGTGCTAGCCCTGGGTCTGACACCCAGTGTCCCGTCTTCTCCTCCCCAAGCTCGCGCCGCCGACCACCCTCCATCTGTATGGAGGTAGCGCCGGTTCTCGAGCCCGCGTCGCAGGCGCCACTATTAGTTAACATGGCTGCAGTGAAACAATGGGGTTCTGGAGGCGGTCGGGTGTTCGTATTTGACTGTCACCTGGAACAGACCGACAGCGCGGAGCGGGCGCTGGAGGTGGCGGGAGGTAGCGGTTACTGGGACTTCAGAGCCGCTGTGTGTCAGGTAACTGGGAGTTACGTGGACGGGGGCAGCATCTCTGTGTCACTGGGGTAGCTTTATGAGCAGCGCCCTCTGCAAGGTCGGCTCCCACGCTTTGAGGGTTTGGCAGCTTCGGCCTTAGGAAGGTGCACCCCTTGAGCTGGTGGTGTGCGACTCCCACCCTGAGCATCCAGTTCGTCTAATGTTACTGTAGTTTCGGTGCAGTTTTATTGTGTTTCCATGCAGACTAGATGCAAATTCAAAGTATTCCTCTTGAGGCGTGGGCAGTGCATCCTTACATGAGTGCTGCACCTCCCAAGTTCCCGTAGCAACTTTCTGTACACCGTGGCCATTGTTTTGCTGTATAAAAGGCCCTTCCAGCAAAATGCTCTCTTACAGACACACAGCACAAGTCTCCAGGGGCTGACTGGACCTATGCAAATTTCTATATGTGCATAGAACCTTCCTTTGCACCTCTTGGCCTCGTGACCTCTCCCAACTCTAGTGCCAACAACTCCTCGAAGCGCTATATGAATGTAATTACAATCCAATCCACAGCAATGTATCATTTTCAGGAAGTGGTGTGGGTTTGTTATACCACTTCGTCCATTTCCCAATAACTGAGAAAGGTTTTCATCAACTAAAACCTTAGAAATGCAACGCCATGTAGAAGTGACATTTATGCTTTACATGACCAGAAAGAAGGCATGTGGGATCTCCTCTCCCCTAGCTCTATTAACTGCGTTCTAGGCCAATAGGGAGTGCAATAATCATCAGCCCGAGCGTTCATCAGCGCACAATCAAAGGAACATTTTTGGGTGGAAAATAAACGCCATTGTTCAGATTGTAGCATCGTAGCCCCCTTCTGGTCACGCCTCCTCTAGTGGCCTGCTACTAAAAGTGCTGAATTGTACTTTATTTTTGTTTGCGTTTTCTAATCTCTCGCAATCAACTTCCAATTAATGTCCCGCCTCGAAACAACGCAAACATGTGACTCTGGCAATTTATGTGTTCGCATACACAGCAGCGATTCCCTGTCAGTTGGATGGCTGCTTAGCTGCTTCCAAGTATCTGCTCTGTATGCCACTGGTACCACAAGCCGAGGCTGAAGCCAGCAGATAACTGGTACTTCTGAGTTGTACGAGCATTATGCAGCCATGTGGATACTGCAGTTGGTGAGTGAGTTCACTGACCTCCTTAATGAGTCCCCTTCACCTCCGAACCCTCAGCTGTCATGCATCTCTGAACTGTGCTCAAGCCATGGCATGCATCGGAGCTGCTTCTCCCAAACTCATAGGTCCCTGGCAGGCAAGACATTACATGTACATGCCAACATATTGCTTCTTCTCCAACCAAAGACATCCATGCTATATGCAACATGCTCAGACAGCGCTGGCCTTTTAACAATACGTGGCATTCTGGGGCTTGAAGTATTGCTTTTAATATTGTTGTATACAGTATAAAAACCAGAGCATGCTAAATTTTGGTTGATTGAGCCCTAGCTCATTGAAGATGAGGTGTGTGACGTGGATTGACTTGACAATTATGGTACCAAGCCTTCAAATCTGTATGAAGGTGTAGTAAAATGGTTAAACAGCTAGGAGCAGTACTTGTCGAGTGGTTTGGCTCATGAATTCCATTTCTATTGATTTAAACAATAGGTCGGGGCAGCAGCATGAGTAAGATTTGTTACTAGGTCTTGCACTTTGCGAAAAGCTGGTTGCTGCTGTGGTGTGCTGCTTTTCACAAGTTATTGTTGATTAACCCCCCTCAGTTCCACACCACACAATTCAACTCCACACAGTTCCAATCCACACCACATAATTCGACACCATACCACATAATTCAACTCAACAACACAATTGCACAACACTGCACATACATTCAATCCACACCACAAAATTCAACAGCACACCACATAATTAAACTCCCCTACATACCACTCCAAAAGACAAAATACCATTACATATAATTACACTACATAACACACAATCCCACTCCACATAATTCCAGTACACTCAATACCACATAATTACTATTCACATATTTTTACTGCACACCATGCCACATAATTCCACCTCACAAATCCACTCCACACCATTCAATGCCACAACTAACTATTACAACCCACATAATAACACTACACACCCCATACATACACTCCATAACACACAGGTAAAAAACAATGTAATTTACAACAACAACACCTGCAACTCAAGCAAATGGGAAACCTATTGCATTCTCCAATGCTTGTTTAATAGGGTCGTTCAGTTGTACATAATGTCTTCTTGGTTATATACAAGATAACAAAAATGCTTATAACACTTTTTTATTATAACTTTTCAACATGCTGTACAGCAGCCTCCCTGCCTTACTACATAGCTTAAAGACATTGGCAAAATCAATAGCTCTTGCTAAACACTTATTAGGTCCCAAAGGCGAGACCTATTGGCTATGCCAATGCTTGTCTTCTATGGGCTTCCACCTGAAATACATGCCTATACAGCCTACATATAGAGTGGCAGCAGTTGACACACTTTGTGCCACCTTAAAAGAAATCTGGAGAGCTGCACACATACACCTGCAGTCTACAAAACAAAGCATGAAGAAACAGGCAGATAGGCCTTTATATGTCCCGGGTGACCTAGTTTTGTTGGCTTCTAAGAATCTACGTTTGGGGGGCGGTTCAAGAAACTCCAGCCCAGATATGTAGGTCCCTTTAAGATCTTCCAGATAATAAACCCTGTGGCCATTAGATTGGAATTGCCATGCAATTACAATATACATCCTGTATTCCAAACCTCTTCGCTCAAGCCTTTTGCCTCAACTACACACACCACTCCACCCCCGCTTGTGGTCAGAAGTACGAGGTCCATTGTATCCTTGATTCTAGGAGACGCCTGTGTAAGCTGTTCTATCTGGTAGATTAGAAGGGGTATCCCCCAGAGGAGCGCACTTGGGAGCCAGCCCATCATGTGCATTCTCCCCGTCTTTTTCGTTTGTTTCATGACCGTAATCCCTCTAAACATCGTCCGGTTGTGCGGCCTATGGGTTAGGTACTGTCAGGTGCCGTGCTGATTGTTCCACATGTTTCTCCCTGGTGTCCCCCATTTGCTCACTAGAGAGCTCAATAGCTGGGTATGACTTATGCATTGCTTGTTGGTGTTCCTGTTTGTGTGCTGGGCTAGTGGTATCTATAATCTTAGGGCTTACGTTTTATTGTTTTAAACATGTACTCTTTTTGCCCTCGTACGCTTGACAGTCACTCCTCGACTCGCTGATCGCCGCTCTGTGGGTGGCGGTGACAGTCATGTGATTTGTGATGCGTCTTCAGGTCACGGAGGCGCGGACTATTTAATTAGCGTCCTCCGTTGCGTAAAGGCTTGATTTCTTTTCCTTGTATTTCCGGATGTTGGAAAGGATTCTAGTTCCGACTGTTTCACCTCACTTCCCTGCATTTGCCGTGGGGTCCGTTTATCCGAGCGGCCCGACGGAGTTTCTCCTTCTCAATTGCTTGAACTGTTCGCACCACTGAGACCCGTTCTTCACGAACAGCCGAAAGAGTGCTGTTCTCAGCTGTTTGGTCCCGCCCTTCACCTCCTACATACGCCCGAGAGTGTAAGACTGCTCTCGTATTCCTTGTGGTACATTTTAGCTCAGTATCCCCACTGGTCAGTGCATTGTACCATAGGCAGTTTTACATCACTGAGCTTCACCGTCATTATTTCTGTGGTCTGAATTCGAAGGTTACGAGACTTTGCTTTTATTTACCCATGAACAACCCTGTTTGCTCTTCAGGATAACGATATTCATCCTGCTTGCTCACGCTTCTATGCAGTTCATAGGCACCGTGATTGGATCAACTCCTATGGAGTAATAGGAGCCAATGGTGCTTTGTGTTTCCTGGGAATTTTGGTGTGCTGTTTGGATTGTTATGAATCACACTAAAAGGGAGAGCCTTATGCACTGCTATCTATGTTGGGAGTGAATCAGATTGAGTTTACCTTGTGCGAATATAACACATGTTCTTCGCCCCTTTATCTCTTTGATCATTAATTGAAGGGCACGTTTCTGGAATACCTTCCCTGAGGTTTGGGATATATCCTGGGGGAGAACAATCAATAAGTACCTACAGTTGATGAGCCACTTCACGCCAGGAAGAATAATTCTCTTCATTTCCCTTTTTCCCCTCTTGGTTTGCCGCCCACGTCTGTTCTCCAGTCAGTGTTGAGGGTTAACTACAAGGTGAGAGGATGGACTATCTCCGTTTCCGCCATACCTGGGCTTTAGACAAGTGGGATCGTGATAATAAATATGCCTTTGTCGATAAGGCCAGATTTGAAAAATGGAATTAACCATCAGGATATAGAAGAAACAGAATTGTCAGAGTAGTTATCACTTGTTGTTTTAGCCTGGAAAGTGATGGCAAATTGCTACTTTGTGTTGACTTGGGCGATCTTAATAAGTATGTATGGATCAGCCGTCACTTGTTGCCAAATATAGGGGATATATTGAAGTGTGCTAGTGTTCAGCACTCCAGATTTGTATTTGGTGTACCACCAGGTGACGTCGCACGAAGGCTCGAGAGCACTGACATCTTTTATTACACTTCTAGGAGTGTATCACTATTATCATATGGCTTCTGCTCTAGTGTCAGCTGTT
The DNA here is from genome assembly GCA_963921515.1 of Calotriton arnoldi. Classification (NCBI taxonomy): domain Eukaryota; kingdom Metazoa; phylum Chordata; class Amphibia; order Caudata; family Salamandridae; genus Calotriton; species Calotriton arnoldi. Next base: position 4,750,006 of record CAWUFW010000013.1, on the reverse strand, counting down.
TTCCCAAGAATTATGCACCAGTTTTTTAGGAATTCAAGAAATGTCATGTATTTACAATACTATATACTTGTTTTTGGTAACGCTAGGGAGGACCAAGTCGGCATGCTGAATGAGGTTTTGACCATATTAGACTGTAGGGGTTTGAAGATTATGAAACAAATGCAAAATAGATCTTAAAAGCATGGCATATCAGGGGGTATGCTCATTACTACAGGTGACAATGGTCACTTGTTACCTGATCACACAGCGCGTCAATCAATCAATATGTAGATTTTTTACAAATAATGCAATGTCACTGTTCATTTATTTTGACAATAACAACAATTATCATTTTCAAAGTGACGATTAATCCATTTGATATGCCACTATTCAACAATCATACTTCTGAGGAAATACATAAATGTAACCGTATGATCAGAATGATTAAAACAATTGAAAGAAAAGAAATTGGCCTATTTAACAAATAAGGTCTGTTATCCAAAAGTATGTTTGATGCCCAATGCATTTCCAGATCTCTGTCCTTTCTTCAGGGGCCTCTGTAATAAAAAATGTTTGAATAACAATAAGACGGGAGGAAGTATCACTGAGTCGAAAATTCAGTTAAACCAAAGGACTGCAGTGGTTACATGTGTAACAGTGAAAAAGTTTCATTCTTGTTCAAAAAGTGCCTCAGTGAAACACAATGTGTTAACACCCAGAACTTAGAAGTTGTTCAGTAGTCAAACAGTGTTGATTGTGGATGAAATAGAGATTCAGAATAGTTAGAGCAGAATACAGACAGCCACCCGACTAACAGTTTACATGTGCCTCCTATTACTCATCAGAGTGCCACCATAAAGAAGAATGAGATATATGTCCTAATTAGTTGCACAAATGTATTCACAACATCTATGAAGGAAAATAAATATATCCTCCTTCATGAGTACCACGGCCAATGTCCCTTGAAAAACGAGTTTCGGGAAATAATAAACCATGAAACAGCCGATAAATAAAACTGGAGACTCTATGCTCAATCCTCGATGTACTCCTTTTATGGGAGTACCTGCAATGAATACGTGTGTAAAAGTGCGTACCACAACTTCTGTAGTTCGTTCGAGGGGCGCTGGTTGTGAAAGATACTGTGAAAAAAGGGTAAGAAGTGCCTGATGGGATACTCAACATGTACTGGACAAGAAAATCCAGGTTGACAACTGAAAGAAAGTGCTTACCCCAGAGAATATTGCTCGGAGCCTCAATCGTTCTATTCGAGGATTCCTGGACAAGCTGAACCGGACGGTTACTACAACTATATCGCACTGTCGCATGAACTTGGCGTCTTGCAAATGTGGAAATAAACAAAGGACTCTCTTACCAATGTACTGCTTAGAAAAAATCCATGGCCGCCATCTTGAAACTGGCAGTGATAAACTAAAATGCATTCGGTACTGTGCTGGCAGTATCGAAAAAAAGATTTTACCTGACCCCAAATACATCTGGAGCTGTACTGACAGTATAAAAATAAAAAATCTAACCTGTCCATGCTATGAATTGAATGAAACGATCTAGATGTGTGAACGAGCCATGCATCAGACAAGAAACCCGGTAACATTGTAAAAGGTTAGACAGAGAAGTAGATATGAATAATTAGATAACACGAAAGAAGATTCATGTGCAAAACCCTTTAAGTTAAACATGCAGTGGTCAACGGACACATATGTAACCACAATGGCCACGGAAGCGGATCTGTCACCAATTAAATTTCTTGAAACATAAGCATATGCAACCAAAGTTTCTGGCATACTTATGCCAACACAATGAATTGCTATCAACCTGATAATGGCAATCTCACAATAAACAACGTCTAGAGGAAACCTCCAGAATACACAACAACAAACATACAATAAGAACAAAATCAAATAAAATTAAACTGCTGCAGAATATGTTTAGCACTTATCTGGATGTGTAGTAAAACGTGTCTTCATGATGTTACTATAAAAAACAGGTCATGTCAATTTTATCGTTCATGCCCAACGTGGACAATGTGTGCAATTGCTTAATCCAATAGATTTCTCTCTGGGACAAAATTCTGGCATTGTCTCTGTCATTGGTCACTGCTAGTGTTTCTAAAATCAAAAACTTTAACTGAGCAATATTGTGTCTGCTTTCTAAACAATGCACCATTAAATTAGTATTGGTGTTTTTGTTGCGGATCATGCTTTTATGTTCTGTTATTCTTATTTTGATTTTGCGCTCAGTTTTACCAATATACATTAGTCCACATGGACATTTGATGCAGTAAATCACGTGTGATGTGTTGCAGTCTGCGGAATGTCGTAGTTCAACCTGTTCTAGGATGTGTAACAATGTTGCCTGAGATGACGTTATTTCAATGTATGCAATTCTGGCATTTTCTAGTCCCAATTTCTTGTGTTTGGCTTTTGGTCTTTGACGTAGTAATTCCTCCAAGTTTTTCGTATGTGTGTAAGCAAAGAGTGGTTTATGCTGAAATAGCCCTTTGAAATCTGGTTCATTTTGGAGAAGTACCCAGCGTTTGTTAATAATTTTCTTGACAGACAAAGATTTAGTAGAAAATGTTGACACAAAAACAGGGCGATCCTGCAAAGCCTTGGGTTTGTTAACCAACAAGTCTTCACGCTGAACTTCTGCCAGTCTTTTTTCTGAAAAATCCAAAGTGTTCAGAGGGTAACACCTTTCCCTACATTTCTGCTTCTGTTCTTCTAATGATGTTGTGAAGGCTTCTGTAGTGGATGAAATCCTTTTAATTCTCAACATCTGTGGATAAGGTAAGTTGGTGATGAGGTTTGGTGGATGAAAGCTCTGGTAGAGCAGTAAGTTATTTCTGTGTTCTTCTTGTATACACTTGTATCACTCTTCATATTCGATTTCTTCACCCAGACATCTAAAAATGCTAAGCTGGTATCACTGACATTCTCCAATAATTTCATTCGGGTGCTGTTCAAATCAGAAATATGTCATCGATGAATCAATAGTACAGAATCATATTACCATTCCATTCTTGGTGTGTGAAGATGAAATCGTGTTCAAATTTCGACATGAACGTATTTGCATATGCTGGGGCTCCTGAAAATCACATTGATGTACCACTTAATTGAAGAAAGAATTGATCATTCCAAGTGAAGTAACTATGCTGGAGGCAAAATTGTAGAATCTCTAATAAGAAAAATGTATTGGCTTGAATTTGAGATTGTTGTAATAAAGCCCATTCCACTGCTTCAATACCTTCTTGTAAGGGAATATAAGTGTAGAGAGATGTGACATCTATTGTGCATAGTAACCAATGATTACTGATTGGACATTCAAGGTTTTGAAGACGTTTCAAAAAAATCGGTGTTGTCTTGGATATATGATCACCATGATTGAACAAAAGACTAAGAAGTAGTCAACATATTTCCAAAGGGTTCAAACAATGAGTCACATCCCGATACAATGGGTCGAAATGAAGGATCTTCAATGCTTTTGTGTATTTTTGGAAAAATATACAAATGTGGTCGACGCGGGTATTTCACCATGAGATAAGCGCGAGTAGTGGGGCTTATCCACTCCATGTCTAGAGCATTATCCAAGGTTTTAGTCAATGTTCCTGATATCTCCACCGTGGGGTCTTTGTCAAGAAGTAGATACGTGGACTCATCCATTATGTGTTCTTGTACTTTGGTGTTGTAAAAATCCTTGTCCATGATGACTAAGGCACCACCCTTATCAGCCGGTTGAAACACTAATTGCTTGTTGTTGGACACATTTTTCAAAATTCTGTATTCTGTTTTCGAAAAATTGGAACGACGACTGGGTTGGAAATTCAAAGTGGCAAGATCTTTTCTTATCAATGCTTCGAAAGTATCCAACAATTTGTGAGAAACTGGTGGAATAAATGTGCTTCTGGGTTTGAATTCTTTGTATTCTGATGTTTCCAACTTTTCTGTGGGTAGTATCACGTTCTCAAAGAAATGCCTTAATCACAACATTCTCATCAATTTGTAAGGGCAACTTGTTTCCAACAAATTAGCGTTATAAGTCTACCTTGTGCGGAGAGAACACATGTTCTTCGCCCCTTTATCTCTTTGATCATTCATTGAAGGGAATGTTTCTGGAACACCTTCCCTCAGGTTTGGGATATATCCTGGGGGAGAACCCTCAACAAGTACCTACCGTGGATGAGCCACTTCACGCCAGGAAGAATAATTCTCTTAATTTCCCTTTTTCCCCCTCTTTCCCTGTCACGGTTCAGGGGGCGCGGGAACGTACCTGGGGGCCCGATAAGCAGGATGCGAGCGGGGAATGTATGCTCCACTTCCTGCCGGACACCACAGACCTCCGTGGTGTCCTCTGGCCAGTCAGCACTCTAGTGCGGTGAACCGGAAGTAGTCTCCGAAGCCACAGCGCGTGTTGAACTTCCAGGTTAACCTGTATTTAAACCCGCAACGTCCAACCCGACGCTGCTTCAGATTGAATGCCTATGTCAAACACGAGTCAGGACTAGACCCGTGCATCAAGAGAGTGTCCGCTCTGACTTTCCAGATCCCTGCATACTGCGGCAGTTCCCCACTGAAGTGCTAGTGCAGGAGCGCTTGTACTTATACGATTTACTCACGCGCAGGTGCGCATTGTCATTTGTTGTGTGGTGTGAGCACAGGAGCGCTTACACCTTTACCATACCTCGGCAACACGCGCACGCCCAGGGGGAGCCTGAAGTGCTAGCGCAGGAGCGCTTGCACTTATACCTTTGATTTACTCACGCGCAGGAGCGCATTGTCATTTGTTGTGTGGTGTGAGTGCAGGAGCGCTTACACATTTACCCTACCTCGGCAACACGCGCAGGAGCACGCCGACGCCCCGGGGGAGCCTGAAGTGCTAGCGCAGGAGCACTTGCACTTATACCTTTGATTTACTCACACGCAGGAGCGCATTGTCATTTGCTGTGTGGTGTGAGCGCGGGAGCGCTTACACATTTACCCTACCTCGGCAACACGCGCAGGAGCACGCCGACGCCCTGGGGGAGCCTGAAGTGCTAGCGCAGGAGCACTTGCACATTTACCCTACCTCAGCACATGCGCAGGAGCACGGGCACACCCTGGGGGAGCCTGAAGTGCTAGCGCAGGAGCGCTTATCTTTTCTGTATGCACAACCTTCCGTAGCAGTGTTTCCTGCCTTTTCCACGTGCGCTGGAGCGCCTTTATCTTTATTTCTGGTTTCTTTCCTATGAACATCAAACCTCACGTTTCCTTCTTAGTGGATTGCTACTGAGACACCAGATACACACCCTGAGTTTGATATCAACCATCTTCGCATGTTACTATATACGCTCAAATACTGCTCCTGCATTTTCTGTGTGAAAGAACGTGTGTATGTGAACTAGGGAGACGGTTGTCTTCAATATGTGCTTTGTCCCCATAGATTGCTGTTCCTAGGTGGGTTCCCATATAGCCACAGAACGTATGAAACCAGGCCTACCTACAGGAGAACACACACTACATCCTCTAGGATTTCCTCTTCCGGCCACAACATTCACCCTGGTCGGTGTCGTTACTATCACTAGAGGAAGGTAAGGGACGGTGGAAGTTGTTTGTATCGCCTCTGTGGGACCGCTCTGTGAGCATAAGGTAAGGACTGCAGAACCCCGACATTCCCCTTATGGTTTGCCGCCCACGTATGTCCTCCAGTCAGTGTTGAGGGTTAACTACAAGGTGAGAGGATGGACTACCTCCATTTCTGCAGTACCTGGGCTTCAGATGAGTGGGATTGTGATAAGAAATTGGTCTTTGTCGAGAAGGCTAGATTTGAACATGGAAATAAACATTGGGATATAGAAGAAACAGAATTGTCAGAGTAGTTATCACCTGTTGTTTTAGCCTGGAAAGGCAATGGCAAATTGCTACTTTGTGTTGACTTGGGCGATCTTAATAAGTATTTATGGATCAGCCGCCACTTGTTGCCAAATATAGGGGATATATTGAAGTGTGCTACTGTTCAGCACTACAGATTTGTAGTTGATGTACCACCAGGTGGAGTCGCATGAAGGCTCGAGAGCACTGACATCCTTTATCACACTGCTAGGAGTGTATCACTATTAACGCATGCCTTCTGGTATAGTGTCAGCTGTTTTCCCAAGAATTATGAACCAGTTGTTTAGAAATACAAGAAATGTAATGCATTAACAAAACTATATACCTGTTTTTGGTGTAGTGTGGATGTGGCCTCATTGTCGACATTGCTAAGTTAGCTTAGGCCTAGCTGCCATGATGCCTCTTTTGCACACGTTACATCGTGACTTTGTTTTTCCAGACTCTGCTTGTGCCTATGTTCATGAGAACTGTCTACATTTCTGCCTTTCACGTTTTCTGCTGTTCTCTGTGGTTTTCGTCTGCACACGATGTACAAGGTCAAAAAACAACGTCCCTTGTTATTCTGTTCTGGTCAGCCCCACGCACTTAGACATAACACGAAGCACAGCTGCACTGCTGAAATTCGAGTGCTTTGGAGAAAAACCTTTCCAGGGAGAAGAGCTGTGCTTGTCCGATGATGTAAAACTTGCATCTAGTTCTTGAGGTATGGGGGTCCCCCTGACAAAGCCCAGAGGTCTTCTATTTTTATAATAAACTAGTTACTAGCTCGGGGAGGGTGGCAAGGCATTAGAGTCCTTTATCCACTGTCTTTATAAAATGCTGTCCCCGTTTGTATTCTATGGAATTGTAACGATGCTTACTATTTTGTCTTTATGCATTATGCTGCTAGTACTGGCACGTGTACTGTGTCTTAGGGCACGTTAGTTGAAATAAACATTTTAAACTATAATGTGTCTCTTAATACGCACATTGTGGACAATGTGCGTAATGAAAGAGTGTTCTTGCTCCCGCGATTCCTGAAAGAGTCCGTGTTCTGGGATGTCTAATCATTGGTAGCTTCGCTGTAGTACGGAGAACGAATGAGACACTATAGCTAGTCGGATTGGGATATTGGGCATTAAGGTGGATGGTTGGTACACCACCATACACCGAGGTCCTGTTTTCCTGCGCATAGTTCTGTATATGTGCAGAATCCAGGCAACATGGCGCCCACAACGTTTGGTCTGGTTCTTATCTGCGAGACGCTTGAGTAGTGCTTGTGCTTGTCCACAATTCCCTCACTTCTGTTTCCGGAAACGGATGTGAGGGTGTAACCTCCTATATTGATGTTTTTATAGGTTCTTTCAAGCTTGAAGTTATTAAAAGGTATTCTCTTTATTGTTAACCCTATATTGCGCTGCCACGCACTAGGTTGTTATTCATTCTTGGTCTTGATGGCTGTGAATATAAATATCCCGGCACATAGACGCGCTGCGCTCCGAGCTCATTTGACGGCGTATGGAGTGCCTGACTCGGGTGTCGCTCTAATCTTTGTGGTGCAAGCTGATCCGGCTTCCCACTTTAAGGTGTTTTATTCATGGGTCACTTTTCCGGCGGTGGATGGAGCTGAAAATTTGTTCCATGTGTACACTGCCACGGCCCTTCCTAATGCTTATCGGCCTTATCAGGCTCTTGAAGTTCCGCTCACGGCATGGCAACACAGAATTTGGTTTAATGGCGCCCTCCCACACCCGGTCACCCCGATTCGTTTAGGCCCTTTATCGATAGATGGGGCTGCTTGGCCTGTTTTGGCCGGATATACCGCGCATCCATGTTATTTAGCGGTTCCGGAAGATGAACTGCGCGTGATGCATACGTCTTTGGTACGTGTGCACAGAGCTTTAGTGCAATATGTCACACGCAACGTCCAGATGGCCCCTCCTGGAGTTGCAGCGCAACCAGCTGGGCCTGGCGGTGTAACTATAAGTCCCGTCATGGTTAATTCGGTGTTGGGCAAGCGCCCGCAGAATAAGGATGATTTACCTTATTGGCTTGCTGAAAAATTTGACCAGCTGGAGGCGGTGTTTCCGAATACCTCTCCTGTGGAAAAACACAGGATTTTGACTATAAGTTTGCCAAAGGACTTAATTCCCGAGTTAACAGAATGCAACAACTGGGGTAAGGTATTTGCGGCAGTCTATGCGAAATGTTTCGGCACTCCCTCAATGACAGTCCTCCCCGCCGTGATTAAGCGTGTTCAAGACGAACATGGCCCTGAAGCGGCTGTAGAATTGGGGATGAGACTAGTGGGAGTGTTCGATGTAGTGGCTGATCTAATCCTTGCAAATGTCAAGGGTGATGCAGTTAACTTTCAAGTAGCTAACGCTTTGGCTTTGGTCCCAGAGCTGGACAAGCCTCGCGAATTACCGAAAATTATTGCACAGGCTTATAAAACCATTGGCCGCAATAGTTTGGGAGTTAAGCCTTTTGCTAAAACGCAAACTCAGACACAAACACAACAAAAATCTCAGTCTGATAAAGACGAGAAACCGTTCTTTTCTAAAAAGAACTGGAAACTAAAGAAGCAGGGGAAGCAACAACCGAAACAGGGGTCGTGTGCTGCGTCACCGGCTACCGAGTCTTCTGAACGCACTTATGATTTGCGCGACCGAGCGAGAATTAAGTCTCCTGACAGGTTTCAGGTCCCTGAACAGCGTTCTCCTCGTTCTTCACAGGCACCATCGGGCTCACAAGCTGGTGGAGGAGATCGCCAGGATCGAGGCAAGGGTCGAAACGCCCCCCAAGGACGGGACCAGCCTCGTCAGACTGGAGGCAAAGGGAAACAAGACGAATTTCCACGTTCTCGTCCTGTTTCAGAAGAAAAAAGTTGCAGCTTTAACAGCGAGATATGCCACAGACGGTGAGAATGAGACTCCTGAATTGGACGTGGGCAGTGACGCTGCTAGACAGCGCCGCGGAAGTTACCATAGTGCCGGAGGCAATACATCCTCATGTGGAGGCGACAGCAACTGACACTTTCATTACTGTCGAGACAGCTGAAACCCGAGTGGCACCCCCTGACAGACTATATAATATGGTCCTTCTAATTGAAGGTGACATTGAGCGTGTTATTAAGGGATTTTTGGGGAAAATCTGACCTCTTCTTACGACATATTGTTGGCAGAAGCAGATTGGCCACCACCATTTGTTCTCTCTGCTCCGAGAGGGGAGGAAGTAATACTTCCAAGTTTTTCACGTTATGTCCCCAAGGAGCATGCGGAGGCTTTCGCAGCTGAATGGGCTGTGGCCCAGGCCCCGGCCCTGTACCGTAATCACGTGGGCTGGGATAAGGATTCTCCCCCCCATGATATACCATTGCTGTCTATGCCACAGGCTCAACCCCAATATCGCCTCCGGTGGGAAGCTAAAGGTCCTGTTTCAGACATTCTGACACAGTTAGAATATCAAGGAGTAATCGAGACATGCGTGTCACCAATGAATAACCCCCTTTTTGCGGTTACTAAACCCGACGGGTCGTACCGCTTAGTTTTGGATTACCGGCAGTTGAACTCTCATTGTCGAACCTTTGCGGTACAGAATACCCATAGTTCTGCTCTAGTAGACAGTCTTGTTCGTAAAAAATATAAAATGACACTTGACCTTTCCAATGGATTTTACACACACAATTTGTCCCCTGAATGCAGTCAATGGACCGCGTTCACTTCCGGTGGTAAACAAATAAAATTCCGGCGTTTGCCAATGGGCTACAAGAACAGCCCGGGGTCTTCGCCGCCCGTGTTGTCTCTTTGTTGGACAGCATAGACCCAGATGCGTATTCGTACGTGGATGATATATATCTGACAGACGACGAACTATGGCCGCACCTTTCCCGAGTAGACCGCATTATTCTTGAATTTGCGGACTTCGGTTACAAATTAAATTTTGCCAAATCACACATCGCAGAGTACGCTGTGTTGTTTTTGGGCTACGAGCTCAACAATAAAGGTAGGGGCTTAGCTCCCCACTTCCTGGAGAAGTGCGCACTTCTGCGCCCTCCAACAACCCTGAAAAAACTTCAGTCTTTGCTGGGATTTTTGAACTTTGGGCGTTCTTACATTCCCGAGTATGCCCAGCGTATCAAGCCTCTATACGCCTTGATACAACCAACCTTTTCAAAGTCGTGCTGGCTTCCGGAACATTCAGCTGTTCTACAATTTTTGCAGTCTGATCTACTTGAATCTAAGTTCTTGTAGACTCGTGATAACCACATGAACCTGGTGATCAGAATCGTGCCAGGCGCAGTGGGTTTCACATACTTGACGTTTAACGAAGGTGACACAGTACCTATTGCATACAAGTCGCATCTTTACACTTCTGCCGAGTTGCGCTTTTCAACTGTGGAAAAAGTTTTGACTGCAGTGCAAATGGCGATTCTTAAAGAACGCGCACTGGCACAGGGAAAACGCATTTTGGTGGTAACACCATATCCTGCCCTTGAGGCAGTGACAAAGGCAAGTGTACCAAACTCTAAGGCTTTGCACCCCCGTTGGATACAATGGGCTACTTCTTTGACGTCTCCGGATGTCACCTTTATCTTTGACTCCTCACTTCAGACACAGGAGTTCTTGCAGTATGAATTTGTTCATCCGCCTCCTGTCTTTACTGCCGCTTGAGGAGTACAAATGTATCATTTACACCGATGGTTCGGCGCAACCGGCCACGGGTTCTAAGCATGCTTATTCAGCAGCATGTGCTATTGTGGCAGGTACCATCGTGAAAGGTGAGTTCAAATCAAGTGTTGTGCATACACAGGCACTGGGAGACAGTACCGCCCAATTGGCCGAGCTGCCTGCTTTGGTGCTGGCACTTGAGTTTGCAGACCCAGATGTGACTACTCTCATTGTATGCGATTCTTACTACTGTGTTCAGTCTTTTAATGACATCTTATTCTTTTGGTCTCAGAACGACTATAGAGATTCTAAAGGAGCGCGAATAAGCATAAAATGCTTTGGGTTCGAGTAGCAGATCTTAAACGACGTCTGCCTCTCACACAGGTGATTCACACTCTTGGCCACCAGCGTGTGGGCGCACACGCGGTTGGTAACAGTTTGGCGGACGAAGCTGCCAAATCAGCAGTAGCCACGTGCTCAGTAGCAGCCGTTACAAGATCCATGACGAAAATAGATAATGAGATTTTGGCAGCTATTGCTGCTACTAAGGAAGGTTCTAATTACCCACAGGGTTTCCCTTCCAAGTACTCTTATCACTTAAGTCCCGACCAGGTTCCTTATGTAAGAATTCCAGACGTTGGTGATCGGCTGATTCCCAACGCGGACCACAGAAATTCTTTGATAACAGCCGCGCACGAAGGCTTGGCTTCGGCCCATGCTGGCGTGTCTGCAACTGTTTCAATCTTGCAGCAGCGTTATTGGTGGCGTGGTTTATATAAACGGACCCGTAATTATGTCCTTTCTTGTGACATCTGTCAGCAAATTAAGCCCTCTACAGTTACACGTCCGCCACAAACACAGCTCTGCATTTCTAATAAACCTTTTGTTTGTGTATATCTTGATCACTGCGGTCCATTTTCTTCTGATACTGCATATAAATACATCTTAGTTGCAGTTGATTTGTGCACACGTTTCATCTGGGCTTGGCCACAACGCAGTGCTGACGCTCGAAATGTCATCAGGGATTTGCGTGTCTTTGAGGGAATTTTTGCCTGTGGCACCTTCCATTCCGACCAAGGTCCGGCGTTCGCCTCTAAGGCGTACAAGGATGCGATGAGGTCTTTGGGGGTGCTGGTGCAATTTTTGTCTCCATACAGGCCTGAGGGCAACTCAATTGTGGAGCGAATGAACCGTGACTTAAAGCAATCCTTGACAGCTAGAGTCTTAGGTACTGGCAGGAACTGGCTGGCCCACTTGTATGGCGTGCAACGTGCACTTAATAATCTCCCTAGAAGATCTCTGGGTGGGCGGACCCCATACGAAATGCTCTTTGGCATACAGATGTTTGTGCCAGACCTTGATGGTCTAGACATGGCGGCAGCTGCTGCAACCTTTGACGTAGATAATCATTCTACTGTTACAGGACTTACAAGAGACCCGTGACAGACTTGCAAGTGAACACTTACCCTCAGCCACTAACGCTGCGCTGCAGATTCCGGTTGCCGGCTGGCTTCCAAAGATTGGAGATATGGTCCGAGAGAAGGTGGAGAATAAAAAAGAATTTGGCCCCTCTTATCGTGCACCGGTTCCAGTCCTTGGCTTGAAGGGTACTCGTACAGTCATATTACCACCGCTTCCTGGTCGCAAAGACAACAGATACATCTCAGTGGACAATGTCAAACTACAACATCTGGCCGATTCTGAATAGTGTAACACCTGCTGTATCATGTCCAGCAATTTCAAGGAATCCTGCTGGTGGCCCTCCGGCCACCACGTGCAACGATTTCGCCATTGGGATGGTCTCTCTACCAGATCGCCTGCTCGTCCCACCAGCTTCCACCTGCAACGAGGAAACTGAGTATTCTTATCCCACAAGCGAGTCATTGACTGGTTTGCCTACAACACCACTAAACCAGTCCCGCTTTTCTTTTGACTCGACTTCCACTTCATCATTTGTCCCAACCAAATTTAGTGTTTTTGTATCCTGGTTTAGAGAGAATTTTTTGGTCCCTCCATGGACATACAATTTGGTTGGTGCTATTCCTGATTTTCCTGTTCATGTCCATTGGCTTTGGACAGTTTTTTTCTTACTCATCAATGGTCACTACTTGCCAGAGCGCTCTGCGGTGAACTCTGTTGCTGGAACTTTGGCTCTGCACTCTTCTTCACACATCATGAAGCGTGACCAGACATTTGTGAACATTTCCGCCTTTCCAGTCGCAGATGGCATCATATGGGATGCAGTGAATTTCCAAATTCATGGACCGACAGAAATTATCAATGTACCAAATGTACTTCGTGTCTCCATGGGTGATGTGGTAAAAAGAAACATACGTTCAGATGATTGGGATGTTCATGCAATTCAATCCTTGTTTTCCGATTTGAAATATTATGTTGCTTTTAATGCTGAGGATTTGTATTTAAATTCTGCTAATTATGCCGATTTGTATTGTTACCAACATTATGGTAACCATTTCCTGCATAAATCTAGTACACTTCGAGATAGTTTTAATTATACCCAGTGGGAACATTGCCCCACCCCTCGGCAAAGGAGATCCCAAACTCTGATAAATAAGTTTACTTATTTTACAGACTTTGATAGATCAAACCCAGGGTCCTATTATTTTAAATTAAACGTTTCTTCCAATCCAAAGGTGATGTTAACCCACACCAAATTACTCTATTCCAGTTCCTTTATGGACGCATTAGCTGTCGGTGGCTATGAGCACTGGAGAGCCACCATTGATTTGAAATCTATTTGGGGCACTAAATCCTGGCAGGTACGAGGTACTGAGGCCTTACATCGCGCTTGCCTCATCCCGACCCAAATATTGTTTTAAAATAATACTATATACCAAACAACTTGTTTTGGTTTGGCAACTTCCAAACAATTGAATGCGCCTACCATTCCTGCACTTTCTTCATTGCCTAACTGGAGCTTGCATTTAAATTATTCCGTTGACGAGTTGCAAGCATTGTTTCAAAATAATTCATTTAATGTCTCTGCATTAAATCCCTCAGAATGGTTGATGTGGCCCATAGCTTCTAATGCCTGCCAACTGCATTTTCATAACTCTGCTCCTGGTTACAAACAGGATAGACCTGACCCACGTTTTTCTAACTCACGTTCGGTTACAACATATTCAGTTGGTAAATTATGTAAACAGTGGTTGCAGCACTCTACACTAGAGTCCGTGAAACAACATTTATCCCTGTTATCCAGTAACATTGATCTGGCCGACTTTGTTCTGGGACCTAGAGGTCCGAGACCAAAAAGATTCATTTATGCGACTTACAATGAAATCTGGAAGCTTTCACAAATAGAAGCTGCTTCCCGTTTACGGGAAATAGACCAAGCAAATTTAGAAAAAGTACTTGCTGTTGTTGACAATAGTATTAACACGCTGTCTTCCCGCATTTACACGTTAGATAATATTGTTTCTTCTGTTGTTGATATTGTACAAGATGAAGTGTCTGTGTTATATCATGGTCAGGATCAATTGCGTTCAGTGATGCAGTTTGCGTGGACTTTGCAAACTCTGAAAATGGGGAAGGTACCATGGGATTACTTAAACGCTTCTGCATTGTTTTTGCCGTTTAATTTGACCGAGAAACAGCAGTTCATGTCCATGAAAGATGCAACATACACTCTTCTACATATCGAAAAAATAAATCCTTTACCTTTCTCTGTGGCGGAAACTGACTCTGCAGTTTGGCTCATACACGGGGTTATCTCTTTGCCTTTCTCTTTGTTTGAATTCAGTTCCTGCATGAAACATTACCCGATAGGCCATTTTGAGCCTTTGGGGAGTACTTTTCTGCATGAAGTGTGGTCCTTGCCTTTCACATACAGATGCCTTAGGGACGACAAAGAGGTGTACCTTACAGGGGAGTCGTGCGATTCTACAGTAGGTCATTCCCTTGTTTGTAAAAACATTCAATTGCACGGGGCTTGTAATGTTTCCACCCCGAATCTTGCATGTGTTTTAAAGGGTATTCCTGTTCCAGCTATATCACCTACTTTCACTATGCTTGCTAACGGTAGCTATCCGCTTCTGAATAATCAAGATTGCTGTGAGTTGCGAGCTGGCATACCCTACATTGTAACAGTTTCGCTATGCATAGTATGCTGCAAAAATGTGCTTTTTCCACCCCCGCGTGGGAAGTTAGATAGCTCCATTTGGCCTTACATACCGACTTTGAAGGCTGATTTCAATAAATTGAGCAGAATAAAGGCACTATTATTAAACCAGGAGGTTATGCGAACTTCCGCACGGGAGACCTTCGTCCTCCAGGTGGCCAGCGCCCACAGTGAAATACAGGCCCTTTTAAATACTAACCTCCCCCAACATTTCGGTGAACTGATTCACCATATATTTAATGCATCTAATACCAACGGCCTTGTACACTTTTTTAAAGTTGTGGGCTCTGGCCTTCTGACGTCCTTTCAGACGATATTTGGTGTAATACCGGCTTTTATTCATTCCATTTTTTCTAGCGTCTTTGGTGGCTTCCCATTGATCCTAGCCTTAGCTGCTGGAATATTGCTTTTGCTTTGCCTGCTGCGCAATGGCTGCACCTCTTGTGGGCCTACATAGCCCAGGGCGACTGCGGATGCTCCGTGACCGTATGCATGAAAGCTTCGGTACACTGCCACTAGCAACACTCAGCGTGGCTTATGGATTATCTTTTCGCTTTGCATATTTCACTTGCGTGCAACCTGTGCTGTCCTGTTTACGATGTCTGTTCTCATGGTCCTTGGATGTTTGCCTCTCCAATACGTCTTGTTCGGACCCGGATTTTGACCAGTTGATGGGCCCCTTAATGGCCCATGAACGGGAATGTTCCGGTGATGGATTAATGGCGCGTGCGGCTGCACTTGGAGTCTTGGCACAATGGGATATCTGTGCAGCTGCTCAGAATCTCCTACAACAAAGTTATATTGAATATCACGCAAGTTGTCCCGCAATGCTGATCGCTGCTCCCTATTATGAGGAACATGAATGCAGTTTAGATTTGTTGAACTGGATGGCATCTCTTTTTTCAAACGATGACAATGACGTCTTTTTGGAGGGTGTTGCAGTCTTCTGCGCATACACTCTGATGGATTAGTTGTGTTGGCTCTCAATAAACTGCATATCCAGATTTTTTTAATTCTCTTTGAGTGACCTTTTTTCTGGCCCCGTTTAGAATTTTTTTTTCTTCCCCATTTTTTCCAAAACATTTTTCCCACCTACAGACGTTTGCATTCTGCTCCATCTATTTGAACTCTGTTTTCGTCCTATGTCTTGACCTATGGTCTGACCAGGGGAGGGTGTAGTGTGGATTGTGGCCTCATTGTCGACATTGCCAAGTTAGCTTAGGCCTAGCTGCCATGATGCCTCTTTTGCACACGTTACTTCGTGACTTTGTTTTTCCAGACTCTGCATGTGCCTATGTTCATGAGAACTGTCTACATTTCTGCCTTTCACGTTTTCTGCTGTTCTCTGTGGTTTTCGTCTGCACACGATGTACAAGGTCGAAAAACAACGTCCCTTGTTATTCTGTTCTGGTCAGCCCCACGCACTTAGACATAACACGAAGCACAGCTGCACTGCTGAAATTCGAGTGCTTTTAATATTGCAAGATACGTGTTAGAGGCACTTGGAGAAAAACCTTTCCGGGGAGAAGAGCTGTGCTTGTCCGATGATGTAAAACTTGCATCTAGTTCTTGAGGTATGGGGGTCCCCCTGACAAAGCCCAGAGGTCTTCTATTTTTATAATAAACTAGTTACTAGCTCGGGGAGGGTGGCAAGGCATTAGAGTCCTTTATCCACTGTCTTTATAAAATGCTGTCCCCGTTTGTATTCTATGGAATTGTAACGATGCTTACTATTTTGTCTTTATGCATTATGCTGCTAGTACTGGCACGTGTACTGTGTCTTAGAGCAGGTTAGTTGAAATAAACATTTTAAACTATACTGTGTCTCTTAATACGCACGTTGTGGACAAGTATGAGTGAGTAATGAAAGTGTGTTCTTGCTCCCGCGATTCCTGAAAGAGTCCGTGTTCTGGGATGTCTAATCATTGGTAGCTTCGCTGTAGTACGGAGAACGAATGAGACACTATAGCTAGTCAGATTGGGATTTTGGGCACTAAGGTGGATGGTTGGTACACCACCATACACCGAGGTCCTGTTTTCCTGCACATAGTTCTGTATATGTGCAGAGCCATGTCAGCATGCTGAATAAGGTTTTGACCATAGTAGACTGTAGGGGGCTGAAGATTATGAAACTGAAATGCAAAATAGATGTGAAAAGCATGGCATATCAGGGGGTATCATCAAGAATGGAGCGAAGTTTCACTCCTTTACCAGGCGCACAGCTTGTGTCGTGATTTCCATGCATTTTTAACTTTTTCCATTATTGACGTTTTTAATAATGATTAATCCATGTACTCCAAGATTTTTGTATTGATTCATTTATTTCCTTAGATCTTTTCACACGTGAGATGCTTATAGCTTTAACTGCTTCTCATACCACGGATATGCCAATCCAAGCCTTTTTCCGGGCACGCCCAAAAACATAAAACATTCTCAGTTGCAAATCTTATATTACCCAATGCATTTCGGGCTGTTTAAAAGCCCTTCTTCAGGGGTTTTCTACAAATAAAAGAACATTGCTATTAGAATATGGTTTCAAACCGCTATCGTGAACTATATACATTTCTACGCAAACAAATCCATACCATGTTTTTATACAGCGCTTTCCCTCTAAATACGGAGCTCAATTGCTACCGCAATCTTGCCTGAAAAACCCACAGTCCTGCTTTTTTAACCTCCTGGTTTTAACCTTCTTATTGATGCAGAATAACACACTGATGTTCACCCCTACTTATATCCCTACTACTCCTTCCCATCGCTCATTACTTGTACTCCTAATCGTTTCCGCTTAATCTCGTACCTTCGCAACTTCATGCTGTGTTGTTCCTTGTCACAAACGGTTCTCTTCGTAAGTCGGTGTTCAAAACCACACCGTGAAATGCATTGGGTAATATAAGATTTGCAACTGAGAATGTTTTATGTTTTTGGGCGTGCCCGGAAAAAGGCTTGGATTGGCATATCCGTGGTATGAGAAGCAGTTAACGATATAAGCATCTCACGTGTGAAAAGATCTAAGGAAATAAATGAATCAATACAAAAATCTTGGAGTACATGGATTAATCATTATTAAAAACGTCTATAATGGAAAAAGTTAAAAATGCGTGGAAATCACGACACAAGCTGTGCGCCTGGTAAAGGAGTGAAACTTCGCTCCATTCTTGATGGTGTTGATCAGAACGTGAAACCAGGGCAGTTCACGTAACCCAGGGAGCACGCAAAAAGCTGACAGTTTGAAATACCTATGGTAACAATGAAGCAGTTGTTGAAGCAAGGTGTGCACGGCAATCTCAAGTTCAATCTGATATCAGGGGGTATACCATCAGTGTGGAATGCGTGGCACCAAAAATGAGTTTAATTAAGATGAGGGTTGATGTTGCCAATCCTGAGAACAAAGACTAGGTATGGTCGTTTCTAGGGAAGGCTGATTACTCCATGTACACTGGAGGCAAAATACTCAACATAAGGAAGCTCTTGAGGAATAACAAATGATAAAAGTGGAACGGTGAATTAAGCTTAGCTAGCGTGTTCCTACACTAAAGCCCTTTGACACTTATGAAAAGTCAGTCACCATGACTAATAGCAGTATTGTAGGCATTGGTGCAGTGCTGTTCAGGAGCACAAAGGGAAGTTGGAGACAGTTGCCTGTGCATCAAGACAATTACCAGGGGCAGACCACAGACTCTACACAATCGGAAAATAAAACAGCTGATTGGTGGGCATGACTTATTTTTGCCAGTACTTTTACAGTGCATACAGGCCACAGGCCATTCATTGATTTGTTAGCTTTAAAAGGTGGTAAAGCTACACTAAGCATTGAGGGGCAGCATATTCAAAATGCAGGAAAACAACTTTAGATTGCAATATGTCCCAGGTTGTAGAAATGTGTTAGCAAATTATCTGTGCAGGTTGCTTTTTTGAGGCGAGGAACAACTGGATATGAATGACAATGATGTGATGAGTACTAGCATAGTTGAGGTGACTGGAGATAGAATTTCTATTGAGGTGTTGAATGTAGCTTTCAGAGCAGACAAGATTTTGGAAGAAGTCAGAGTGTATTGGTGACCGTTGGCCAGATAAATAGACATGCCTGACGAAGTGGCAGTATAATGGAAAAATTGTCATGACATGATAGTATTATCTACCAATGGGATTTGTTAGTAACCACCGGTTTACGAGGGAAGATATTGGATTTGGCCAATGGGGGTCATCCCGGAATGAGTGTTACAAAGCGCCGGATCAGGGCCAATTATTGGAGGGCCAGAGTTGACAGAAGTGTTGAAGAGAAAGAACATGTGTGGATGTGCTGCCTGTACCTGGAGCGAAAATTACAAAAAGCAACAGTGTATTCCACCGCGAACATGGTTAGGGCTTGGAGAAAGGTTACATTAGACATATCCGGACCATTTTATCGAAGAGGTTCTCCAGCTCTGTATGTATGCTTAATTGTAGTTAAATGTTCCTCAAGGGCCTGAAGTGAAATTTGTCTGCCATACCATTACTCATTAGGTAATCATTTTTTATTAGGAGATATTTGAGAGAGAGAGAGAGTTTACCAATAAAACTTAAAACTGATAACAGAAATCACATAGTAACAACATAAATGAGAGAATATTTTGCACAAAGTGGAATTTAAAATATTTGTGCATTGTTTTTTTTACCCCAAAAGTAATGTGGATATTGAAAGATTGAATAGTGTCTTGAAGGAAGAAATACAATTGCCTCAGCATGAACGAAACAAGTGGAAGAAAGCAGCGAGTGAGTGTGGTTAGTACTGGCTGGAAAATGGCACTAGCTGAGATAGAACTTACTGACATGCAGCACAACTATGATCATGAAGCCTCTTTCTTGGGTAGAGACCACAAGAATTCTGGGAAATTGTGCACTCTGAAAAATGGCCTATGCTTTATTTTTATATTGGCACAAAAAATATGTATGTTTGATTCAATGTACGCATCTGATTGTAAATTTTCCACAGTGGAAAATTTGAAAAAAATAAACGTACAGATGTACATCTGAATAGCTTTTGGTACTTTGAGATTAATTTCCAGAATAAAAGTAATTATTAGCATATGTGAAATGTAAAATTAACTTGCAAGCTGTTTAAACTGGAAACGGCTCCAACTGCCTCCTGTAATGCATTTGCACTTGATATGCTGTATTCACCGGAGGAGCTCTGATCAGAGTTACAGTCATTGTTCAACTACCAAGGTTAGGAGGACTAAACTGCAATGCTTGCACTCTAGGGACCACTTAGAATGTCTCCTGCACCTTCATAGAATCTATTCCTGCGCGATATGTAGGAACCTGTTATACCACAGCTTCTTTCCATCTTTGTTTTTTAATGTTAATGGTAGTTGAGACAGCATTGCCATTACAGAGAAGTGAGAAAATGGAAAACCCTTATAGAGACCATCTAGTGAAAAGAAAAAAAACAGTTTTCTTTGCCCAGTCCTGTATCTCTAACAATCACCAACAAAAAGTACTTTAGGATATTGCATTATTTGATTACATCAGGTCGGGTTGGAGATCTATTGCGACATCATTCACTGGATTGTTACCTTGAAGGAAATCCACATCAAAGGAATTGACACAGATAATATGGCAGCTGGAATTATGCAGCAGGAGAGGGCCAAATTATGGGCCAGGGTTGACTAGATTATGTGTCAAAAAAAGGCAAGTTATGCGGCATGATGCGCCACATTTTCTGATATTATTACTTTGTTATTTTGTCATTTTTACAATTGTTAACACTGTCTGGGCATAGGTTACACCTCATTAGTACCAGTTTAACAGAAAGGTGACCAGTGAACATTTGCAAATGACTTTCTACTGCGCTGGAACACATGTTGCTGGGATTTTAGCAACTTTTGAACCATTTGAGCTGGAAACAATTTGTTATTTTTTGCAGATTATGCAGCACATGATGGATTATGTGGCAAATGCAAATCTATAATTATGCGAAAAACGCTGCAGCATCGCATGATTCCAGTGGCCCTGCATATAATGTGACAGGAGACCACTTCAATGCCAATATGTGCTCTAAAATTAAAGAGCAGTCAGAGCCCCTTGTGAGAAAGAACACTGATGCGATGTAACGGGCATCTGTTATAGCGCAAACGACTCACACCCGGAGGTGTATCTCGACGCTTAGCAACTAAAACGGCAAGTGCAGATAGACCAGTTAGAACATCACCGTCTTTAGAAGTGTTTTTAAATTTTGAAGGATACTGGCACAATCGAATTTTCAGAGGAAGTTTGTTCTAATCAAGTGGGTCCAGATATGTGTCTGCCACCAAATCAGATAGCGTGGATATGCCGATCTAAGCAATCGCGTAGGCTGGTATTGGCTGAGTCTGACAGGCAGGTAGGTAGGTTGCCACTTGGTTAGTGCCTTTTGAGTCAAGCAGCATAGTTTGAAAACGGCAGGTTTCCTGACTGGTAGCCAGTGAAGGGCTTTCAAGATAGGGAGGACAAGCGAGAAGTAAGGTTGCAAATTAGTCGAGCCGCCGTGTTCTGCACCACTTGGAGCTTGGCCAGCAATTAAACATTTACTGCTACTAGTAGTGCATTCCAGTAGTCCAATAGACTCGTAATCAGTGCCTGGACTAGGGTCTTTCTGTCCGTTTCCTATTTTTCTTCGGTAGCACCTTCTATGGCTATGCACACTCCTCCATTATATAGTCTGGACAGAATTCCTCAGTCTACCTTATGAACACCCTTCACGAGATTGTGTATAGCTGCCATGCAGATCAAAGCCTGCCCAAGGGCCACATTTAGAATGCGAAATGGTTGCAATTGCCATGCAGAAAGCAAATTCTGTGAGGGTACCATGCAGAATGCAACCTGTGCATTGGTTCCATGCAAAATGTGACCTGTGCGAGTGTGTCATAAACAACGCAACCGATGTATGCGTGGCATGCAGAACGTAACCCGACCTATGTGCGGGTGCCATGAAGAACGTGACCAAGAGGCGCAACTAGAGCCAAATTTCGGGCGGGGTCTAAGAAAACATTTCGGGGGGGGTGTCTAATTCTTCCAGCAATAGGCAGAGTGGAGAAGAAGGGGTGAAAAAACAACAAAGCCTCATTAACAAGTAAATGGTCTTTTAAAGGCCTGTGAAGTACTCGGGTGAGGCTGTGTGTGCGCCCAGGAAGCTGTCTCAGCCGGGCTGACACACGACGGGGGGGCTGAAGCCCTTTGAGCCCTATGGGCGTTGCGCACCTGTGACGTGACCCACGTATGCATGCCATGCAGAACACAACCTGGTGGCGGGTCCCATGCAGAAGGAAACGTGAGCTACACAACCAGTGCACAGAGGCCATGCAGAACGTGAGGCGAGCACGGGTGCCATGCAACACCTCCCTTGCATGGGTGCCATGCAGCACGTCCCTTGCATGGGTGCCATGCAGCACGTCCCTTGCATGGGTGCCATGCAGCACGTCCCTTGCATGGGTGCCATGCAGCACGTCCTTTGCATGGGTGCCATGCAGCACGTCCTTTGCATGGGTGCCATGCAGCACGTCCTTTGCATGGGTGCCATGCAGCACGTCCTTTGCATGGGTGCCATGCCTCAAAAGTCTGCATGCTGTCAAGTGCCAAGGAGCAGCAGCTTTCAAACCTAACCATTTGCACATCAAACTGAAATACTTAGTGTCAGTAAACGAAGCTCGCAGTTAAAGAACTACCACCGGTATCCTGGCGCCCACGCTGACATGCCCCCCAGGAACGTAGGCAACAGCCACTACACCCCGCCCAGCTGTCAGTAGGGCACAGGTGGTGACGGGGCCACCCAGAGCTCAGTCTGCTCACCAAGGCCCTACTCCGGCTGCCCTAGACCCCCGTTTCATCTAGAAGGCAGGCGAAAGCATCATGGCGCACCCAGCCAGAAACAGTCATCACCGACACCTCCACGACTGAGACTCCTCTGGTTAGCCCCAACCACCGTACCGGCCGGCTGGAGGAGAGCTCGCAGAAGGCACGTGTGGACTCCGCAGCCAATCAGCACTTCGGACTCCTGTGCGGTGCCTTTGGATTGGCTGAGAGCACCGCAAGGCTCCAATCCTCGGCCCCGTACACATAAGAGTACCGCCCAGAGTACGTTCAGCCGTGTCATTGGTTGTTAAGCGACCCGGAAGTGCTAATACCTGTTAGAAGATGAACGTGAGACATTAGACTGGATTCAAGGTCTGTCCGTGTAACTAGCGGACCTCAGAGGCGGGGATTATTGGAGGTGAGATGTGCCGTCACTGTCCGGGGTGGGGGGAGCGGACGGGGTCTATAGCGCCTACGGAAGCACCGATGAAGGCACTAGGGTTACCAAAGTGAGGCTTGTGGCACAGGGGGATAGGTTAGTGGGTCTCCCTGTGCAGAAGTGTCACAGCGACCTGCACCCCACACCTCTAACCCCAGCCCCCCTCCAGCTTCTCATTCATCCCGGGACAATAATGGGACTGCTACCAAAGGCATGCGCAGTAAACACGAATTACTTGTGAACTGATTATGAAACCATACATCAACTCGGATGCTGGTATTTTGTCTTTTACTGCATCTCCTAAAACAATGTTTTATTCACTCAAGTTTATTTTCACTCTGACATTTGTTTTCCAAAAATTAACACCTGATGATTTTATGTATCCCTTTTACTACATACTTTCATAACCACTTTAAAGTGCTGGACATAACGAAGGAGTTCAGTGACTATAAAACGGACTTACTATATAGAGGAACGAGGTCAAACGCCTAGCTCATTTATAAGGTCAAGGAACCCCGAGGTGTCTTGCAATATTCCTAAAATGTACGGCAGTGGTTGTTTATACCATGTAATACGCCGTGACTGCATCACCCTTCCTGTTAACCGCCTCAATTCTCGCTGTCTTGCTTTTTCCTGTTCATCGCAGACAAGAAGAATAAAAACAGAGTCTGCACGGCAAAATTAAAACCCCCAGAAGGCAGTCAGTTATTTTTGCAAAATCTTATTTGAATCCGTTTAATGGAAGGGTAGCTTATAAAAATGCTGTAGCTCAGATAGTGTAGAAACATGAAGAGATAATATCATTCCTATAAAGACCCATGGAAGGAAAAAGTAGACATTTTGCCATAAACATCTCCTTTCTTCTGATCACTTTTTTTTCTAAGAAAAATATATCAGAAGAAAGAAAAGACAATTCCCATTTTCCTTGTTTAAACTCCAGCTTTAAAAAGGCTCCGTGACATGCCTATCCCCATGACTGCTGTCTGTGGTAGCAGGCTTTGTGATTTCATAACTGTAATAACATATTACAGCGGAGCGGGTACATCATTTCTTTCTAAAGGGTGACAAGGGGCATCACAACTCGCCTGTAACAATGAAATTAGAAACTGGCTTTTACACAGGGAATGTAGGTTCCCATGTATTATGATCCTATTTCGTCAGGTGTTGTTTACTCCCTGCCTTCATAAAGGGTGTCACGCAGTAGTGTGCTGTCTTAAGGCACTTCTGACTGGTAAGACAAGTGTTTGCAAGTCCAGGAGTGCTTGGGTGAAATATGGGATGTGTTGTGTTCCACCCTGACCGGGAGGCTCCAAGCGCCTGCAGTACTTTTCAAAGTTCTTGCACCAGCTATGTTGTGGCTGAATGGTTTCCGCTTACTGTAGGTATCTTTTAAAGGGGCCATTCATACTTACAGAAAATAAAACTGAACTCTTTACCCATTCCTGCGTGGCTAACCATCCAGAATGTTCCATTGTTCGATGATGTCTGCTTGGATTTTGGCACACACTGTGACTTCATCCACTGGCTGGACCCTTTAATGGGGACAGATACAGCAGTCGGTCAGCACTCAATAGGAAGTTGGCTCAGGCACCCATCTGACTGGACAAGGTGGCTAAAGATTACATGGGTGTACTCCTGAGGAGTCCCTGACAAACAGGTAGGAGTTCTGACAAAGGAGTTGAGATTTTCATACCTCTGCAGCACTGTATGAAGTTTTTCAGTGTCAGGAAGTTGTTCTATAGTTTAAGTATAGTGACGATGCTAATTCCCCTGGTGTTGGGCTTTTTGGAATTTGAAAATATCGTTTTTGTCAGTCTAGCAAAGTGACTGACCAAGGCAGGTACAGACGCCAGATGGTTGCTTTGCTGTGGTTTCACATTTCTTGCTTTCCACTGAATTGCTCCAAGCAAGTTGTACCTCAATCGCCACCACCATGAAAGTTTAAATTCAATGGCAAATTGGTGTCTTTTATCCTAACTTTTAGGACTTGGATCAATTTAATTGCTTTACTATTTACTGCATAGAATAATTCACTTGCAGTCAGATGAGCACACATTTGAAGAACAATCCTTAAATATTTACCAGTGATGCTCCATCAAGACTGTAGATGGTACAATAGCTCAGGAGATTCTTTTCTCTCTGGGTCTCATTGATTGAGCTCTTTGTAAGAATCTGTTTTTGTTCTAATAAAAATAAAAACACCTAATTTTGCCCCAATGGCCTGCAATTCACTACTGGATCTAAACGCTGTCACCACTATCAACAGTTAGATCAGCAACTGTGTGCCTAGATTAGAATTTATGGAATATCTTTAATTGAATTCTCCAACTGTGACCTTGGTCTTTCGTTGTTACATCATATATACACATGTCCAATTAGTGATTCTTTCCACTTATATCATCATTTCGTCACTACGAGTATGTAATTCTTGTTTTCTATTGTCAGGTGCCCTATTTTAATTGAATTTAAATTTGAAAATGGAGTGAAGCTGCGGTTTCTATTTATCCAACTGATTGATTATTGCTTTGAATGGCATGAGACAATATATTTACCCTCTAATGATTTTATTTTTAAGTGTTTGTTTTGAACGTGGCTTTCACACGTAAGATTAAATCAAGGATATTACAGGCTGCATAAGTTGGTAAAAGATGTTAGTCACTGAGGTAAGCAGCCTCGATAGGTTTGTTTATTCGACAAATCCAATCACATTCGGTTTTTTGCTGTTTATAAAAATAGGTTTTCTGTGACGCTAGGAAAGCTGGAGTCTGCAGAGGAGCCCGGCTGTGCCATGGACACTTCAGAACCCGGGAGCGCCCCTGACGGTGAGGAGCAAACCGTGGAGCAGAGATTGCGAACCCGCTCCAATCCTGAGGGGGCTGAAGACCGGACCGCCAACGCTCTTACCAGCGTGGGCAGCCGGAGTGAGGGTGAAGGAGAAGCTGCCCGGGTCAGTGACGGACAACCTGCCGCAGCCCCTTCCAATGGCAAGGAGTGGCAGGTGCCTGTGCAGGCCCTAGATTTCCAAGTCCGGACACCCAGGGTGAACTGTCCAGAAAAATTGGTAAGAAAATTGCCTAGATGGAGCATAGCCTCATAGGACAAAAGATTTCAAAGCATCAGCTTTGGTGTTGAGTGGAAGCCCCAACGCCCAAAAGCACACATGTAACAGTTCTTTTACGTGGATCAAAACCCAATCACATGCCCTTGCGCTGACGTGACTAAGTGAACACATTAGAATTGTTTACCTTTGACATCAAATGTTAATTTTCTTGAGAACCTTGCTATTGGGTTAGCAGTGGAACAATCTTAAGCGGGTAAAAAAACATAGTTCAGTGTACATGCTGAACCAAAACTTTCCTGACCTCGGATCAAAAGTTATAGGTCATAGAGCAGTGAGAAGATCCCTGCATTTCTTAAGTCAAGCAGGCATAAAGTGAGCGAGAGAGAGCTTCCCTGTTAATATGTCGGTAACACAAGACTCTCAGGCAAAATGGATGAAAAAGAGCTCCCTATAGAACTTGCAGTAACACGAGTCATACCACGTTGGGTAGAGAGGGTTTCTTTGACAGCTCACAGTAACACTTCTCATGCAGGATTAGTGTCAGCAAGACATTTTTCTAGGAACAGAAGCGTTAGGAAGTGAGTGGTCTTAAACAGTTTAAAACACAACATATCCCACTGTAAAAGTGAGAAAGCACCATGTTGCTGTCCAGTGCATGCTATAACTTGTGTATTAAAGAACCCTGCCCAAACACTCTTACAGCGACTGCTTCTTGCTTTTTACAGGTTATCTGCCTGGACCTGTCTGAAGAAATGGCTTCCCAGAAGTTGGAGTCTTTTAATGGGTAATCTAGGTTTTTTTGTATGCATCATGTTTGGGTAGTTTGTTGCACAAAATGCGGTTGTATAAAAACCCACACTTCACAGGGACACCTGGATTCAGAAAATATTTCACAGATGAAAGTGAAATATGGAAAATGTTTCATGGTTCCATGTGCAATATGGATTTCGTCATCCTAATAACCGTTTCAAATCATTCTGCAGAGGTTTAACATTATTTAATCAACACTTTACTCGAGAACGGTAAAGAAAACCTCACCATTCGATTTCTGATCGGGGGTCATTTTAGCTACGTCTTGCACCTAACCGCTTTACAGTCTCTCCCTTCTTTATCAAAAAGTATGAAGCAAAACATGTTTTTCCCCCTAAAATTCAACATTTGTATTTACATAATTATTGTACTTATCTTTTTTATGAAGACAACCAAACAGTATAGTTCATTAATCCATTTAGCATTTTCCTGTCGAAAAATGCACCTATTTCAAGCTAACTGCTTCAAAATAAACATATAATATAAAAACATGCATAACTGGTAACTTGTAATTTAGTGCTTTATTGCTGTCTCTGCATTGGTGATATATAGAAGCCACTGATCTGTCACCCTACCAAAAATAAATATTGTGCATGCTCTGTCTTCTTAGATAATTGTTCTTTTTAATTGATGGATTTTCCCACTAGTAGTCAAGGGTTTCAACCAATTGGAGCTGCCAGTACTGAGAGTATGTTTTTTCCATCAACAAAGGCTTTAGGTGCGAGGCCTGAAACGAAAAAAAGAGAGCCCGTCCACAGTGGGTTACTGCAGAGGTTGCCATAACAATTACTGGGAAAGAACTAAGCAAAGATTCTATATCATGGCGTTCAGAAATATCAGAGTCCGTGTCTGCAAAGGCTGCAGAATGCCCAGGCCCGCTGTTGCCATGAACTCAGTTTAGAGATTACACATCTGGTCTGGTGGACCTTGGTTGGCCATCAGAAGCTCATCATGTAGGTTTAAGATCCTCTTGCCTGCATATCAGGTCTTTTGCAAACAATGACCCTTATTTCTGCAAAATAAGGATTGTCACCATCCTTCAGTGAGGGATGGTGTGCCTTTCAGTCCCTTTCCCTAAAAATCTTCAGGATCCTTAGGGCCTGGTTGGAGGGTTGATTATTTCAGGCCTTTGCTTTCAGATCAGAAATAGCCTCCTAGCACCACATCAGTACCGCCCCAAAGACATATTTATTAGACCGCATCTCTAAACACAGGTAATGATTCATTCAGCGGCATGAATCTCTGTGGTATATAAGTGCTCTCTGAATTGCATAAAAGTAACTAATCAGAGCAGTGGTGTAAAGCCTATGGTACCAGCTAAAGGGCCTAGTGATAGCGGGGACATCTTTACTACCTTCACTTGTGCCCTTGGGCTACTCGTGAAACTCCTTGATGTCAAGTATGAGCACTCATCAGTTTTTAAAAAGTTATGTAGATTTCTAGCGGGAGCCAATGAGGCTTAAGAAGGGCTTTATACATTTTATTTCTTAACTCCTACTATACAACAGGCTGAAGCATGTAGGCTAGCTTCCACCGTTCTAATAAGGATTTCTGAATCGCTAGAGGAAGCGAATATTGAACAGCTGACCAACCTATGAGAGAACTGCAACTCTGGAACAATGATTCGGTAGAAGGTAGTTTTAATTTTTTTTTTTAAATAGGGGTGAAGAGAGAGGCGGGGAGAATCCAAGGCAAATAGAAAACCAGAGTAGGTATGATTCCAAATGGGGCATATTGTTGCATTAAGTTTTCATGGGAGATTTGCCAGCTGAAAGAGAGAATTCTGTTTTGTATGGGTTAAACTGAAATGAGAATGAAGCATCTATAATAATATGTCCAAATTCCGACTCAATGAGAAGAAGGGGTGACCTTCAGATGATGCCGAGAGTCCTCTACATACTGATGGAGACATTTGGTACTGTTAGATGCTCCCAGTGTCCATGTTGATATTTTATATAATGAGTGACCAAATTACCCATGGGCTATGCAACAAAGGTGTATCTCACCAAACATAGCCATGAAGCTGTTATGCCTTCCAGTCAAGCCCTTCTAAGCTGGTTAAAGAATGTTTCCTATCCAAGTTTTAAGTTCTATGTTTGTTGCGGCTTTAGTGAGAGAATTCGGAAGCAGGTCATTTATATGTTGGCTGGCAAAGAAGGACCAAGCTCGGGGTCACTTGTCCAATAAATCTTCTGTTTAACCATGCCAGTTTCCTTTGATCATAACATAATTGTGGCAATGAGCTGCAGGCAGTGCAGCATTCAGTGACCCAGGAGGTCGGATCCATCCAACCCCAAAACAATATTCTAACGGATATTATCTTTAACTAGAACTGTGTTGACTTACACGCTAGGGTGAACCCAACCTGACTTGCATACAAACAAGGGATTGTTCAGCCCACTCAAGGCTACTCTAAATTGTTACTGTTTATGTTTAAGAAGTGCTGCACGCGTATATTGACAGTTCCACATAGCATTTTAATGCACATGCATGGTCTAGGCACACATTTTAACCCTTACTGCAACAATTTCAACAAGACTACAGCGAGGCTCTTAATACGTGCAGCGCCGTTGCAACACCTGAACAAGGCTGTCTCCACCAGATTATTATGATGCTGATATCCATGTCTAGTTCCACCTCATCCAATTTTTTAATCTATACACTGAACGTGACAAAACTACTGCTACAAGCATTGCTATAGTATCATTGGAATTATAATGTGGCAATCACCTGCTTGCAATATCCATTTGAGTAACTTATTTATAAAGAAATGTTAAAAATGTATAAAACAAACTCACCACAAGCATTTCTACATTCATGCAAGCCCCCGCCATCAACACTTGTCTATTCTTTATCTGGACCGGAGTCAAAAGTGCCATAGGGCACGCACACACCAAATGACTCTGCATTTTCTGTGAAAGGTAAGAGCAACATTAGAAACAGCCTGCAAGAGCAAAGGATTTCCTAGAGAAACAGCTTTCTTTACGCATTTTGAACTTAACTCGTCAAAACACACTGCTGTTCAATGACTCCAGGACTTTAAAATAAATATAAAATCTTTAACGTGGTTTGTACACTCGATATGGTATGTTCTGCAATAATTCTACCACCAACACTTTTAGCAAATATAGCACGTTACAACGCGTGCTTTTACTACGCGGTAGGTTACAACGCGATGCCATTACAACGACCGCGTTGTTACAACGCGATGCCATTACTACGCAAGTCATTACATCGACTTGCAGTAGATGGCGCCGTAACATTAGGAATGCATAATTTACTATTCCAACTCCAGCCTACGCAACAGTAGGGAAGGTGTTGGAATAGTAAATTATACTATTCCTTATGTTAGAGCGCCATCTACTGCAAGTCGATGTAATGACTTGTGTAGTAATGGCATCGCGTTGTAAAAGCATTGCGGTCTAATGACAGCGATGTAAAGGTTGTTTCCCCTTTTAGCACATCCAGCCAACCCACCAATAGAAACTGAAGAGTTTGAGAACTATTTGGAGTCCTTAGATGGCCAAGATTTACATCCCAACAGAAAAAGCATTATTGGTTAGTGCACTTGGGAAAGAGACAAAATGTCTTTAAGTACTTACTATTGGCTCTTGACCAAGATTGTCAGCGATGCTTGTTGCCTACAAGAAAACAAAACAAAAAAGACTGGAGAACAGATTTGTGAAGGATACCAATATTGTCATTTTACACCCAACCACAAAAAGTTGGGAAAACGATTGTTGAATTTTTTGCAAGGATGCGTGAACTGTCTGTCAAATGTTATTTTGGAGTTATGACAGATGAGCTAATTCTGTATAAGTCAATAGTACAACACAGGAGACTTTGGGCGGCAAAAAAACATAATTAAAAGATGCCATAGAAAGTGAACGTAGTTGAAAAATGAGAATATTGCATGAGGGAGAGGCAAAGCGGTATGAGGAGTGGAGGTGAAATTGCAATTTAGAATAAGAGTGATGGCGGTGTAGTAAGTATTACTTCAGAAGTATTAGTAAACCTTGAAGAACTTAAGTAACTAAAAACAGAACAACGAAATATGCAGCAGTGGTGGCAGTAGTTACCATGGTTCAGACTCAAAAATCGTTAACCTACAGAGAGCGCAGGGAATGGGGACCAAGTAATACTGCATGAATGTGTAGGGAAAAAGCAATACAGCAGTAATATTAGAGTTGTCAGGTGAACCTAAGTCTGACAGAACATTAAGCCTGGGAGATGATACTAAGGATAAAGGCAGGTGATGTAAGCCTAAAGCTATTGATGATCTTGTCAAAGGAACAATGTTTATTTTTAGAGAAGACTTAGGTGAACGTAGTGGGTATGTACATAAAACTAGGGTGAAACCAGATGCTATTACAGGTCTGCATAAAGTTAGGAGAATACTGACACTAGTGAGGGCTGAAATACAGAAAATGTTTAATGACATGGTGAAAGAGGGGATGATTGAACTGACAAACGTCAAATTGGATTTCACCAGTGATCGTCACAGAGAAGGCTGACGGAAAGCCCAGCTTAAAAAGTGTGTAGGAATTTACTTTGGGCAATGTGGCTAGGAAGCTGTAGATCCAAAGTTGAATGGACGAGTTTTCCTTAGAAAGGAAGCTTGGACAAAGTTCTCGGGTTTTCAAGGCAGGTTGTAGTCCCAAGGAATTTCTAATTGAAAATCTAGGTCCCGTAGATTAAGAAAACATCAGTGCTTGATAATGCGAGTAGCAGGAACACCTATTAGCTGCAAGGCTGGGATGATTCATCAGTAAATGAGTATGGTTTAATAGGTGAGAGGAATGGCTCAATGTCACTGGACCGCAAGTCCATGAAAGTAGACCAACAAAAGGTATAGTCAGGTGGCACAATCTGTGGCAAAGTCTGTACAAAGTACAGTCATTGTTTTCTGAGATCATCTTCTTAAACTTTCTCGTAGAAGTTGTGGTTATTAGAAACAACGGACCACATGGCTTGATTTCTATTCCTGCCTCCTGCACCAACTTCTCACATGCTTCATGTACTTCGACCAAATTAGCAGTGCTTAAAAAATTGGCACAGCCGTGGTATTAACCCCAATATAAAGCCTAAACTGAAGTATTAAAACGAATGCCATTATTTGGCTGCCTCCTTGTAGCATCATATGTGCAAGCCTCGAAACATCATAAAAAATGTTACTAGACCTGCAGGGCTTGTGACTTCAATAATCTACTTGGCCTAATTATAATGCTCTTGACCCATAAACTGGTTTCAAATTATGTGATCCTGGGCAAATATTTCAATTCACTGAGCTGCCATTTTCTTCTTTATCACATGTGAGAGCACCTTCAAATACCCAAGTTCAGCACGTCTGCTGTACAAAAAACACTTTTGTTTGATTTAATGGACTAAACTTTTGCTTCCTATATAATAAAAAAAATCTAGCCACATAGAGGAGTTACACATGACCGCTGACTTACCTCTTAGTTCATTAACTGCATTGTCATCAGGGAGGGGACAGGAATGTTTCTCAAATCGTGTTTAAAAACAATCACTTTTATTAAATACATACCTGAAGCATGAAGCGGTAGAACACATATTTGCAAGCAGCAGATTTTCCATTGAAATGGCCACAACATTTCCCACTGAAATGTGGTTTTACTGATAAAACTATATAGTGTATAATGTTTGGAAATAGAGTTTCTGCAAATCTTTGTCATTTGCACATCACCATGTAAAGTGTTCTGATTTGTTTTTCTCCTATTTAAATCTTTGTTTGCATCAAGCTTCTGAATTACAAAAAATGTTCTTTAGTAAATACTGATATTTTTAGAATACTTGTACTATTCATTTATAAGCTGTTTAAATGTTGTGTTAGAAAAAACTGACATCTTACAGCCTTTTGTTTCACAATGATTGTCAGACAGCTAACTTGACGAAAACCTCTAACTGTAATAAGAGAGAGAAAAGTAAACCCCATTTTCCAGGATAATGTAACAATTAGTAAAAAGACAAACTGACATTTGACCTATGTCCTTCAACAGTCAGCAAATGTGTCAAGATAAAAACAAAATTTAAAGCGGTCTTCATTGCTCATTCACTTTCTGAATGACAGAACACCTGTTCCTTCCAGCTTAAATTCACTTTCCATAATGGACGAGTAGGTGCTAAAAATAGCTCGACCTGATAAAAACGGAATCGCCATAGCGAGTGGGCTAGTAGATTTTTCGAGGCCTGAGATGGTATTAATGGCATAACCTGTCTTTCCAGGCCCTTTTGATTCTATATAACCTGTGGCTTTGCCATGCTGCTTTGGAACACCTGCTCTTCTTAGAAGTATGTTGGCTCTCTCCGGCCTCTCTCTTGGAATATTGTCTTGGATCAGCCTTGGGCTGCTTACTTTATAAATGGGTTTGAAAACTAGCATAGTTTTTTCAGAAGCATACAGTCCAATCTTGGGTCTCTGTTTAAGTCTGTTTTTATTTTTTCACCAGGTCTAAAAGCAATGCCCTTAATGTCTCACAGAAGATGATTGAGATGTTTGTGAGGACCAAGCACAGGATAGACAAGCGACATGAGTTTGCCTTGGTGGTGGTGAATGAAGATGCCATGTGGGTGAGTAAGATTGACTAAACGTTGAGGCTTGGCACTCTGTTTTTAGGATATTGAACTCCTAGTTTGAGCAGTTGTCAGGATGGCATCTTCCTGACTCTTTGAGGTTTGTTCCTTATTGATGACAGATTGAAAATTACATTGAAGATTTAATTTCCCATCAGTAGGTCGCTATTGCTTAATAAGACGAAGCGGGTGGTGCAATGATACCAGAGTATAATGTGGAGTGTGGTCTTTCTGTAAAGAACTAACAAAATCCTGTACTACCTGGCATGTCACCTTTGCTGAGGTCCTCGGAGAATGGACAGAAGAGTGCCAAAGTGCATTTATTACCAGTGAGACCTGTTTACTTGCTCCAGGAGTGTGCAAGATAACTCAGAGGGTTAAAATAGCTTTTGCAGAAATCAGTTAGTTAGCTACAGGAAACCGGATTGCAGCCAAAGGGGCACTTCCAGATTTCCAACAATCTTGGGTCAATAAAACCAACTGTTAGATATGGCACATCAACACCAATTACAGATAGTGCCTAAAAGCAAAAACGAGGCTGCAGCAACTGTATAAACTGAACATTTTCAAAGAAAAAAATGAGAGAAGGACAAGTTACTTACCTTTGGTAACGCCGTATCTGGTAGAGACATGGTCTAGCCGCAGATTGCTTACCTTTGAACTTCCAGGCGTCCGGTTAGATCTGGAAGATTTTTCTCAGCAGTACCCCTGCGCGTCGGTAGGTGGTGTCGGTCGAATCTGCGTGAAGTTGTTGGCGTCGTGACGTCCGGGTCATCCATATAACCGCCAATCTGGCGTGCTGACCTCATTACTTTTCACAACTTTCCACGCCAGAAGCGTGGAGCCATGAAGTGACTGACCATGGTGTGATTTTTTTTTTACTAGGGCCCAGAAGGGAAGTAGCCCTGACACTAAAAGACGAGTCCTCAGTGCTGGGAAGATGGGTGTCAGTACAGAATCTGCGGCTACATCATGTCTCTACCAGATAAGTCGTTCCCGAAGGTAAGTAACGTGTCCATCTGATAGTGACATCTAGCCCCAGATTCCTTACCTTTGAACAGATAACCAAGCAATACCTTCCCAGGAGGTGGGACTGCGGTAAAGCTTTAAACCAGGAAGTTCTGAAAGACAGAGCCAAACAGGCCCTCACTGCAAACCTGAGGATCCAGGCAATAGTGTCTGGCGAACGTGTGCAGAGATGCACACGTGGCCACTTGGCAGATATTAGAAACACGAACACCACGCTGGAGGGCTGTGGTAGCTGCTTTTGCCCTGGGTGGAATGGGCCCTAAGGCCATTCGCGGGAGGCTGCTTATTTGTCAAGGCATAACCTATTTTGATGCAGTGGATAACCGGTCATGAAATTGTTCTCTTTTGGACAGCATGCCCCTTCTTTGCTCACACGTACCCTATAAAGAGTTGATCATCCACCCGGAACCCTTTAGTGCAATCAAGGTAGAACAACCACGCCCTTTTTGGGTCCAGACTGTGGAGACGCTCCTCTTCTTTGGAAGGGTGTGGAGGTGCATAGAAAGTGGCCAGAGTAACAGACTGTCCCAGATGGAAGGGAGTTACAACCGTGGGCAAAAAAGATGCCCTAGTTCTTAGTACCACTTTGTCCGGAAAGACTGTCGGGTAAGGAGGCTGTGATGACAGTGCCTGCAGTTCGCTCACACTCCTGGCAGAGGTAATTGCCACCAAAAAGGCTATTTAGATAGTGAGCCCTGCTGGGCCAAGGAAAGGATAAAACGGAGAATATCTGCTGAAGCAGACAAGGGTGTCAATGGACCGTTCTGTACAATATTTACAAAATTTGTTCCATCGGCAGGCGTATACCGATTTTGTGGAGAGTCGCCTGGCTGCCAGAATAACTTTGCAGACTTCGAGAGGAAGGTCAAAAGCTGTCAACTTGCCGCTCAATCTCCACGCAAGGAGGAGGAGAGTGGACAGATTCGGGTGGAGGACCCTCCCCTGCTGCTGCAACAGGAGATCCTCCTGAAGGGGCAGCCTGATCGGAGGATCGATGCTCATAGCCGGAAGCTCGGGATATCCTACTCTCTGTGCCCAATACGGAGCTACAAGAATGACTTGTGCCCAGTCGCTCCTGATCTTCTTGAGCACTCTAGGCAGGAGTGGTATGGGCAGAAAGGTGTACAGGAGGCATGAGCTCTACTCGCCACGAAAAGCGTAGCCGAGCAAGAGCCGCCTTGGAAACTCCAACGCGAAATACTGCTGACATTGCGTGTTCTCGTCAGAGGCGAACAGATCTAACCAAGGTTTCCCCACTGCTGAAAGAGACCTTGTGCCACCTCCGGATGGAGATGCCACTCGTGATCTGCAAAGTACCTTCGTCTGAGTTAGTCTGCTCTGGCGTTCAGAAAACTGGCCAGATGTTGAACCACCAAGGAAATGCCCTGTTGTTCCAGCCAAGTCCAAAGGCGCAGAGCCTCTTGACGGAGGGTCCACTACCCCACTCCGCCCTGTTTGTTGCAGTACCACATGGCGGTAGTGTTGTCCGTGAACACCTGAACCAGCTTTCCTTTTATGGATGGTAAAAAGGCCTTCAGTGCCAGTGGGATCGCACGAAGCTCCAAGAGGTTGATGTGGAACTTGGCTTCTGCCGGAGACCAGAGTCCTCTGATCTCCACCTCCCCCAGATGGCCGCCCCATCCCAAAACAGACGCATCCGTCACAACTGTTCGATCTGGGTGGGGAAGGGGGTCTGCCTCTGACCCAATCCCGGTTTGTCAGCCACCACTGCAGGTCTTTCGCAGAGTCCTCTGATATCTGAAGCAGATCAGTGAGATTTCCTCAATGCTGTGCACATTGGAACTTCAGGTCCCACTGCGGAGCCCGCATGCGCCACCGTGCCTGGTCCACCAGCAGGATATTTATTATTTTTATTTAAGAAGTTTATAGAGCGCGCAGCTACCCCAAAGGGTCTCCCGGCGCTATCGGCGGACAGTAGTATGGCATAGCAAGAGGAATATCTAAGCAGGCGGGGTTTAATCGGGGCTGCTAAAAAGTAGAGTTTTTAAGCTCTTACGGAACTGAAGCAGTGAGTTGCAGGATCTAATAGCAAACGGCAGAGAGTTCAGTTAGGGCCCAGCACGGAAAAGGAGCGCCCCTTAAGACGAGCTCCGAGAAACCTGGGCACAGAAAACAGTGCAAGGTTGGCTGATTTTAGCACTCGGGTTGGGACATATGGAGGCACCAGAGCTTGGATATAAGGAGCAAGACAGTGTCTAGTACAAAACATATAACACAAGGTCTTGAATTTAATCTGTTTGTCAACCCTCAGCCAATGCAGTCTCTGCAGCAAGGGAGAGACAGAAGAAAATCTCGGCAGCTGAAAGAGAAGTCGGGCAGCCGCGTTTTGGATGATCTGCAAGCGACAAATCAAGGCTTTGTCAACACCCAGATACAGAACATTCCCATAATCCAATCTGGATGTAACCATAGCTTGCAGCACTGTTCGCTGTGAACTTGGGGAGTTACAGGATGCCATGAGGCCCAACAGCCTCAGTCATTCTCACCAAAATCCAGGATTCAGGCTGAAACATCAGTATCAATCAATCAGGGAATTGTGAAGCATGCAACTCACCAGTGAGGGTCTCGAGGCTCGGGGGGGAGGGGGGGTGAAGCTCTGAGTCAGCCGAAGAGCCAGGTCTTGAGGCGCTTCCTGAATATGTGCACAGTGGGGGAGCGTCTGATGTCCATCGGGAGGTCATTCCAGGTCTTTGCCGCGATGTAGGAGAAGGCTCTTCCACCCGCTCTGGCTCTGCGGATGCAAGGGGTTTCAGCAAGGTCAGCGGAGTACTCTTGGGTACATGGAAGGAGACTCTTTCGTTAAGGTATTGGGGTCCGGTGTTGTGGAGGGATTTGTAGGCATGGGTGAGTAGGTTGAAGGTTACTCTCTTCTCGACAGGGAGCCAGTGGAGGTCTTGCAGGTGTTGGGTGATGTGTTCCTGTCGTGGGATGCCGAGGACAAGTCTGGCCGCGGTGTTCTGGATGGTCTGGAGTTTGTGGAGCAGGGAATTGTTGATTCTGGCGTAGAGGGCGTTTCCGTAGTCCAGTCTGCTTGTTATAAGTGTGTGGGTGACGGTCTTTCTGGATTCGGGGGGGGGTCCATTTGAAGGTCTTCCGAAGGATGTGGAGGGTGTTGAAGCAGGTGGAGGCGACGGCGTTGATCTGTCGGGTCATGGTGAGGGAGGAGTCGAGTATGATGCCGAGGTTTCGGGCGTGGTCCGTGGGGGGGGGTTGCCGAGGGCGGTGGACCACCAGGGGTTTCCCCATGCTGAGGGGGTGGGTCTGAGGACGAGGACTTCTGTCTTCTCCGAGTTGAGCTTCAGGCAGCTGCTGCTCATCCAGGATGCGACGTCTTTCATTCCTTCATGGAAGCTGTCTGGTGGTGTGGGGGTCCTTTGTGAGGGAGAGGATGAGCTGGGTGTCGTCAGCATAGGATACTATGCTGAGTCCATGCTGTCTGACGATGGCGGCGAGGGGGGCCATGTAGATGTTGAAGAGCATGGGACTGAGCGATGATCCTTGGGGTACTCCGCAGTTGATCTCTGTGGGTTCGGAGAGGAAGGGCGGGAGTTTGATTCTTTGGGTTCGGCCGGTGAGGAAGGAGCAGAGCCAGTTCCCTGTATACCGGCGTCGTGGAGTCTGGCGGTGAGGGTGTGGTGGGAGACAGTGTCGAAGGCTGCAGAGAGAAAGTAGGATGAGGGCCGCGGTGTGGCCTTGGTCGAGGAGAGTGCGGATGTAGTCTGTGGCAGCAAGTAGGGCGGTCTCGGTGCTGTAGTTGCTGCTGAATCCGGATTGGGACGGGTCGAGGATAGAGTTCTCTTCGATGAAGTTCGTTAGCTGGACGTGGATGATCTTCTCAGTGACTTTGGCCGCGATGGGGAGGAGAGAGATGGGTCAGTAGTTTTTGAGGTCCGTCGGGTCTGCGGAGGGCTTCTTGAGGATGGGGTTGACTTCTGCACGTTTCCAGTAGTCGGGGAATGTGCCTGCTTCGAGGGTGGCGTTGATGGTGCGTCGTAGCTCGGGTGCTATGGCGGTGGCGGCTCTGTGAAAGATGTGCGGCGGGCAGGGGTCTGTGGGGGCTCCTGAGTGAATGCTTTTCATGGTCATGGTGGTGTCTTCGGTGGTGAGCGGGGTACAGGTGGAGATGGTAGGCTGGCTGTCGTTGCTGGAGGAAGTAGTGGTTCCGGTGTCTGTTCGTTGAATTTGTCGTAGAGGGACTCGATTTTCAGATGGAAGTAGGAGCTGAGTTTGTTGCAAAGGTCCTGGGAGGGTGTAATGTCCGTGGCTTCGCTGGTGTGTTTGGTGAATTCCTGAATGATGCTGAAGAGTTCCTTAGAGTTGCTGGAGTTAGCGAGGATTTTGTTCTGGAACCTGGATGTTCCTGGATGTTCATAGCCTGAATATCCTGTACTCGTCCGTTCGGGAGAATAGGCCTGAAACTGCACCATGTCCAGAACCGCCCTAATGAAAGGGAGCGTCTGAGAGGGAGTCAGGTGTGACTTCGGTACATTGACAGTGAACCCCAGCATAGGCTTCCTGCAAGTCCAGCCCTACCATCCAGTCTGCAGAGTCCAGGGCAGACAGGACCTGAGCTAAGGTGAGCATCTTGAACTTCTCCTTTTTGAGGAAGTAGTTGAGGGCTCTGAGGTCGAAGATAGGACAAAGGCCTCCGTCCTTCTTTGGAACCCGAAAATACCAGGAATAACAACCACAGCCTATTTCTGGCCTGGGAACCCTCTCTATCGCTCCCTTGGCCAAGAGAGTTTTGACTTCCTCACAAAGTGGAGCAAGGTGGTCCTCCGTCAGCCGATCGTACACTGGAGGCAAAGATGGAGGAGTAGTCTCGAAGGGGAGGGAGTATCCCCTTCGGACTATTTGCTACACCCCCCTGTCCAAGTTAATATTACGCCAGTGGTGGAGATGATGGCGTATTCTGCCACCAACTGGATAAGAATGATCCTGGGGGATCGGACTACGAAGGTTTTGCGGTGGAGGAGGGGGATCTGGCTTGGCTCAACTTCTGGCCTCCCGACCCATATGGCTGGGATGAACCGCGTCCATGGCCCCGCAGAGGTTGCTGAACTTGCTGGGCCCTCTGGCCGGAATAGGGTTGGCGCGGTTGGTAGCCCGTCCATAGCCACGAAAGGAGCAAAAAGCAGGTACAGGCCAGGATGTTGTAGTGGGGCCCAAGGAGTTGGCCGTAGCCCGTGAGTTCTTGAAACGCTCAAGGTTGGCATCTGCTTTGTCTCCAAAGAGACGGGAGCCATCAAAGGGCATGTCCACCAGGTTAGCCTGGACATCCCTCGAAAAAACAGACTTTCTCAGCCAGTCGTGGCGACATACGGCCACCATCCTGGAAATCGCTCTGCCCAGCGAATCTGTTGTATCCAAGCCACATCAGATGGCGAACTTTGCTGAATCTCTCCCGTCTGAAATGGCTTGGGAGAGTAGGATCCGGTCCTCCCCCGAGACCCTGGGCAGCACCTGCGCAACCTTGTCCCATATCGAATTAGAGTAACTGCCCAAAAGGCATGCGGTGTTCATCGACCGCAATGCTAGACTGGCAGAAGAAAACATTTTCTTTCCAAAGCTTTCGAGTCTCTTGGATTACCTGTCTGGAGATGCGGAAGGGGACGCGCCACTGGAAGTGGAAGCTTGAACCACCAAGCTTTGTGGGGTGGGGGGGGTGAGGAAAACTGGGTCGCCCGGTGCAGGGCGATGGCGGCGGGCAATCGTTCTATTCACAGGAGCCCCTGTGCTGGGCTTGGACCAGTTGCCCAGAAGAACATCCGTTAAGGCCTCATTGAAAGGCAGCAGGGGTTCCGAGCTGGAGACACCAGGCTGCAGGACCTCTGTCAAGACGTTAGTCTTGACTGCCCCCTAGGGAGCTGCAGGTCCAAGACCTCTGCAGCCCTATGCTCCGCCATAGCGAATGATGCCCCCTCCTTCATAGCCAGGTTATGTGGGGACAGCATGCGAGAATCTGAGGAGGTGTCTAGACCACTGGCATCACCCCGTTCCTCATACCAGTCCATGTGTTGTGGTTGCGGGATTTCCAAGGGATCCTGCTCCTCTCCCAAGCCTCCTCATTCATTCCTAACCCTTCATAATAGGGCAGGGTGAACGGCATGGAGCCGTACAGCTCCGTCGGCACTGGTCTCGGCGTCGGAGGGCACCCGACCGGCTCTATGTCGTCGGGAATGAGGATTGGGGAGGAGCTGCTGGTGTGCGCCGGCAATGCCGAGGAACTCGGTGGCGGATGCAGCGCTGGGGAAGGTCGCTGTGGAGGTGCGCCGTTGCCGAAGGCGCGGAACCCACGGGGACTCCTCCGCCATCTGAGCCTGCAGGTCCCGAAGGCACGCCAGCAGGGTCAAGCCGCCCCAATATGGCCCACATGGCATCATAAAACTATTTAAGTTGGCCCCAGAATGGGAGGTAAGCGCAGAGCCGACCCAGGCACCCGCTCCACGGAGCGGGGCCTCGAACGCGAGGTTCCTCCGCCTCGTCGCCTGATAGGCGGGGTGAAGTCTAAGCACGCTTCGACTTCTTGTGCTTTTTGTGGTGCCTCTTACCTGACTTTGACGAAGAGGACTTTCTTCTCGACCAAGACCTGGACCGGGATCGGCGAGGCGACCTCTGTGTTGCCGGACGCCGGGCTGCAATCCGCTTTAGGGACCGCTCCCTCAACTCAAGCTCCATGGCCTGGCAATCCGAGCACAACTTTGTGTCGTGGTCGCGCTCCAGGCACCAGAGAAACACTGACCGACATGGCATGGTGACAGGTGCCGCACTGCTTGAACCCCGAGGTCTTCTTACTAGACATCCCTAGCACACCAAAAGGAGTCGACAAAGTAAAAAAAAAGTCTGTCAAAAAATGACGGGGTAAGCTCTCTTTGGAGCTGGCTGGCTGCCGCGGAAAGAAAAGAACTGTCGTCAGCGCGCCAGAGTGGTGGTTATACTGACGACGTGGATGTCACGAAGACTAACACGACGCCATGCGGA
This sequence comes from Calotriton arnoldi, assembly GCA_963921515.1. Taxonomy (NCBI): domain Eukaryota; kingdom Metazoa; phylum Chordata; class Amphibia; order Caudata; family Salamandridae; genus Calotriton; species Calotriton arnoldi. Next base: position 4,708,608 of record CAWUFW010000013.1, on the reverse strand, counting down.
GTCGACCGACGCCACCTACCGGTCTGCAGTGGTACTGCTAAGAATTCTTCTGGATCCAGCCTGATGCCTGGAAGTTCAAAGGTAAGGAATCTGCTGCTAGATTCCTCTATCAAATATTATGGCGCTTTACTAGTATTGCAAAATAATGCAAGTTTCTAGGAAGCTATATAGGAGTGTATGATTGCTATCTAAAGCAAATAACCACTGAAATGTGTAAGGTATACTGAACTAGACCACCATAGCCCTTGCCCAAAACACTGTTCATAATATCACAAATGACATCGTCAATTACATTACCGGTGACCATTGACATAATCAATGACCTCACTGAGGTCGCAATGCTTGCTTTCAAGATAAGTATGCTGTCTGTGATCCAATTTTCTGTGTTTTATTTTTATCATCCTTGTTTAACTTGTTGCTCTCTTGCAGCTGTCAGGATTCACCTCAGATCCACGAGAGGTTTGCAGCTGCTTATACGACTTGGACACAAATATCTGTGATCACTTCAGTATCCTTTTAAGACTGGATACAATGGAGACACAAAAGACTAAGCATTTCTGGATTTCATAAGAGTATGGAATTGCATGTTTACTCTATGAAATGTATTTTAAATTCCGGTATTTGTCACATTTTTCACATAGAAAGATAGGGGTGGTGCATTCCTCGTGCTTCTAAAGCCTCTTCAGATGCATTGATTAAATGTTGTTAGTCCATGTATGTGAGGGTGGAACTGTGCCTTCTCGTAGTCCCATGTCATTAATGTTAGGTTTTCAAACATGAGAGTATTACCAACATAAAAATAAATATGAAAAAGAAAAGGGATACACCCAGGCAAATATAATCAGTCACACAACTACTTGTTTGTTCAGAAATGTTTAATTGGCAAATGACAGCATCTTGAAACAAGCATTTGCAATGCAATAGGTCTCGCATTTGCGAAACTTTCAGCTACTGGCATTGTAAATGACAAAGCTTTTATCTATGTGTTGATTTTAAAAACAGATAAATAAAAGGCATTGTCATTTACAATGCCATTAGCTTAAAATTTCACAAATGCGAGACCTATTGCATTGCAAATGCTTGTTCTAATATTTGTATGACATTAACTTACTGGTCATGCCAGCAATTGTGTTCCCGAGTCCTGTGGTTGCGATGTAAAAAACATGGCAAAAAACAACATACTGACATGTATTTATAGTGGTCTGAGGTCCCAACAAGTAGCAGAAAGCCCTGAAAATATTTAAAACATTATTTTAAAATTTTAACAGCACAAAATAGGCTGCCGCACAATAATTTGGTATATATGATGAAAACAAGTACTTTCCAAGAATACATTTTCATAATAGCTAACCTAGTGTAGACATTTTAAAAAGTCCATTGAAGGACACTTTTCAAAACTCAGCATCCGTACATTATTTTTCAAAAAAAGTTTTAAATGTTTGTCATCATGAAACTTCAAGTGACTCTTTAAATTAAATCACGTTAGAGCCCTCTCCCCTGAACTCCCACCTTCCACACCCTCCAAGTACTCCAGGTCCCCATTAGCAATTCAGGGATTGTTGTTTTTAACACAATATATGGGAACTCTTTTTAGTAAAATTAAGAACACCTTGGTCCCCATACACCTAGCCAATTTCAACCTCTGTTTACATGCAGATGTCCTCTCAGGTGAGTAGAGGGGGTGGGAGGAAGGAGGCCAACAGGGTCATATTCAGATCCCCGATCGTGCTGACCTCTTGGGCCTCAGACAAATGGCTCAAAAAAAGGCGGAGCAGAGCAAAATCCATGGATAGATTCAAAGAGATGACCCTGAAAAAAAGGTGCTATGTGGGGTCTAATTTTTTCATTCACAAATGGACAGAGACAGCTGCCCCACTTCCTGAATAAGATGCTCTGAAGAAGGTTTCAAGAAATGAACATTCATTAATTTTTTTATTTTTAGTGCCATCACTACCATTAGTGCAACAGGTGCATTGGCAATGGTGTAAGGAATCACTACACCCCAATTAAGGATATGTCACTAGCAAAAAAGGTGGGAGAGGGGAGCCATTTTCCTGCTTGGTAATGTGGCCCAAGTCCCCCATGCTGCACAGGGAACAGGTCCGTAGCAAGGGGGGGGGGGGGCGGTCCTCCCCGGGTGGCACGAGTTTTGGGGGGCAGCAGCCCCCCGATCTACCTGCCGTATCGGGGCGGCAATTGCCAGCACCCACTCCCCCACTCTCCAATACGGCCGTCATGGGGCGGCCATCTGAAGAATCGCCAGCAACCCCTCCCCTCCGTCTTGAATGCGGCCACCCTGGGGTGGCAAATGAAGGGACTGCCAGGGGCGGCCAAAGGTCCAGCTACACCATTGTAAACAACAGAACATACCTTATCACAAAGCAACATAATAACACAATTTTAACATAACCGGACACAATACAACAGAAAAGTCATAACACACTTTACAGTAAGATCCACATTGCAACAGAAAACCTCGTTGAAATAATGCAGCATGAAAACCGAATGGCACAAGAAACAATACAAAACATCACTACCACAACATAATGCAATGCAAATAATATACACAAACATTCTTGTCACACATCACCACCTCCAGAAATGTGCTTTAATGAGACGATTGGCAAAGGTGTTTGCACCAAACACTGCCTTTCTTACCACGAAGACATAACGTAGCTGCAGTCAATCAAAAATAGTTGTTGACCCAGCACAGCTGTTTGATTCATGATTGCACTTGTGTATGCATATGGTTAGTGTGTGGATTTTGTGTGCAGTCCATTTTTATATACGGTGGAGAACCATAACCATATTGGTAGAATGATACTTCCAGCTGGAAATATTTACTTAATGTCTCAAAACAAATATTAAAAGTATAGAGGCCAACTGCCAGGCTTGGAGCATTGACGCACTCTGAAAGGTGTTAGTCTGTAAGTGTGACTTCTGAGGCAGAATTGCCTATCTTAACATATTCAAGTTAGTTTGGGGTACGATAGAGGACATCATCATGAAAGAGTGAGATGCTGAGGTTTTTTTTTTTGTTGTTGCAGTTTTATATAGCGTGAACTCGACCCGAAGGAATTGAAGCGCTTTACATGAGCAGTAGTTGCATTAAACAAGGATACATTCAACTTTTTTGTAGACGCAGGGAGGTTATATGATTTCCCCAGAATCACAGGATATTGAGACGACGCCAACCAAGACTGGAACCCGGTTTCCCGGTTTCAAAGCGGACAGCTCTGGTCGTTACGCCACACCATAAGTCTCTAAAACGTGACCTGCTAGTTGCACACAATGCTATTTCTGCAATGTGTTTCATGCTGTACCTATCAGCTGTTTCATGAGTAAACAGCACAGTCATCGCTCCGCATTATCGCCATTTGAAAGTCCAGTTAAAAGCGATATGCTGACGAGCGGGCAGGCTGAGGTAAAACTGAATTACGTAACTTCACGCTGATTAAATTGCAAAGTGCAGTTTGACTCTCGCGGGCACCTGTTGCCGCGTGTCTCCAAAAATAAACTGGCATTTGGGAACGCTGGCAGGCCCTTGGCATGGAGACATGCTCGAAGGCGGCAGTCAGTGAGTGACTGCAGATACACCATTGCCGGTGACATGGAAGATGAAGGGGGCGCTGTTGACTCCACGGGGTCCGAGGAAGGCTCGCTCCCAACGGTGAAAGATATTGAGCAGCTGCTGGCCACGGGGAGGCGGGCGTGTAACCACGTCGATGAAGTTTGGCCACGTCTATTCCTTGGTGACTTGTAAGTAACAAGACTGGGAGACACCATCAGAGAGGGGGGGGGAAGGAGAGAGCACCAATGCTGGGACAGTGATACAAAGTGGCCAAGAAACAGTGAGACACACAAAAGATCAGGGAACCATAAGCAGGACGCTGGAGCCGACTGACACGGGACACAATGAGGAGCAAGCTGCAATGCTAGAAGAAAAAAACGGAAGCTGCGCGGACGCTAAAATTAAAGCTCCGTGCGCACAGACAGGAAGGGAGAGAGGGAGCAAGCGAGCCGTACGCGTGCACATCTCCCGTCCTCGCACGCCTGCTGTCTTTTATGCTAACGCCTAAAGCCGTACGCGTGCACATGTCCTGTCTTCTGGGCGCGTGCACATGTCCTGTCCCCCTTCGCCAAAGAAACCGACAACAATAGATCATGCGCTGCGTCGCTAGGCGAGACCTAAAAACTCCAACACAAGTTAGTACTTTTTTTATTTGTTTATTTTTTTGTGGTTTTAAAGCTTCTGCATTGTACAAATTATTTGACATGAGCCTAATTCAGAAACATGTCTGGACATTGTGTAAATTATGTATTTATAAAGGACAATGTGGTATCTGAGAATGGAAGTCTAGTCTGTGCTATTAAGGAATGTGTTTGTGTTATCTAGTTGGAGATTCTCTGTGAGAACAGTAATGTTTGCTTCTGAGAGGGCTGATAGATTGAGCCCCTTGTATTGAATAAGTATCACTTAATCTCTAGTGAGAAGGGCTTGGATGCGGTCTTAAGTCGAGACAAGAGAATAAGTGTGTAACTTTGGTGTTTGCCTCATGGGTAGTGAAGAATACAGAGTGCAATTACTCCACGATTGAAAATGAGGCATTGGCTGTATTTTGGGCAATCAGAAAATTTAAGGACTTGGTGTAGGAAGAACGTTTTTGTGTTTTTTCTAAGACTATACCTCTTCAAGAATTTTTTATCGAGAAAGGGGTTAGTTTCCTCTCACATTTGTAAATTGCCATGATTACCAGTTCGATGCCAAGTACATTTCTGGTGTCTCCAACAATGTTGCTGACTGTCAGTGCAGGTCAGTCTATTCTTCAGAGGAACAAGACTAGTTCCTCCTGCGAATTTGAGGTTGAGATTGATTTAAATGCCACAGTTGATCATCAGGTTGTGTGCAAAACTAAGGAGAGACCATCAAGGTGTTTATAACTGAGAGGTTCAGTAGTATTTACTTCTGGCCTGGTTTTGGATCTGCAGGTAGAGAAAGGGTGGTTAGGAAGTGTGTTGATTGTGCATGAGAATGCGCAAGAAAAATAGGCCATTGCTTATGGCGTGCAGATAAGTTTCCAAGGAGCCCGGGAGAAAACTGCTTTCAAAATTGTGGGGCCTGTGTCTAAGGGTGCTATGCCATTGTTTTTCTTGGTTTTGAAGGATCTTCATTCTCGTTGTCCTTAGATCGCTATGGTGAGAGAGGTGACCGCACGTGAGGTGATTAGGTTTTTAGAACATATATTCTGCCCTGAAAGCAATCCCAATGCAATCTTGATAGGCAATGGAGTGCAGTTGACCTCTAACAAAATGGGATCTTTCCTTAATAAGCGAAATTGTGCCCAAGAAGTGTGCTCTATTGATTTGGACGGGTAGGTGAATTGGTTGTTAAAAGCCATGTAGGCAATGCAAGCATGCTTGCATGTCCTCTAATGTGGAAGGTGAAAACCATGAGCTATATATTTGCGGTTTATGTGCTACATTATTGTCTGTAAAGGGATAGACTGGGATGTGGTAGGCTGTTTCAGTCTGACCTAATAATGGGTTTTAACGTTCAGATGTCGAAAGAAGTCTTGTGGTCCATACCTAAAACTTACAGAGGGTTTTGTGTCAGAACATTTCTTAGTTCTTAATTCTTAGTTTCTCTTTTGCTGTCTTGTAACTCATTTACTTGCCCCTTATTCACTGGTTTCCTTCCTGTTTTTGTGTTTGTCCCACCCCATGAGCCTAGTTTCTTAAACATCCTTCTAAAGAATGACTTGTATCCTTCAACTGCTCACATCCAGGGAACAGTTTTTCTTTTTCTTTCAGCACTTCATGCGTGTATGTGATTTCTTGCTCTTGTCCTCATGTGCTGCCCCCCATCCCCTCATATACCTACCACCAAACTTTCAGTGGAACTCTCCACCCCGCCCAGCTTTTCTGTAAAAGCACAGAAAAATGTATATTTTTGCCGGAGTTTAAAAAAAGAGCAACCTTTAGCATTTTTTTTGTTTTATCCTGGGCATCCTACATTTTGCATGAAAGCCCACTGCGTAGCACACTAATGCCTTTATGGCGCATGAGGTAGGGGCTGCCTGCTGCTCTCTCTCAGCTGCTATTTGAGGCAGAAGGTATACTTTGCATGAATAAAAAAGGATACTTTTTTCTTGGGGGCCCAAACATCTGCTCCCTGGGCTACTGCAGAGGACTGAATGGCTGAGCATTTGTTTCAGTTCTGAGTCCTTTTGAAAGTAAATTAGACCTTGGCAAGCATTTTCTTTAAAATGTGCACACTTTTCCCCTATTCTTTTTAAATTCTGTTCAGAGTTTCCTGAGTGAAAAGTATCTGAAAAATAAACAGTCATATACAAAGATTGAAAATAGTTAATCCAATGTACAGTTTTGAGATCTCTTAAGATGTTTTTGCTTTTTCTCTTGTATTTTGAAATGTTTATTTTTTTTAAATTTTTATACAATGCTTTACAAACAAGTTCTGGTAAAGCCAATAGCTTGGCTCTCGCTTTCTAAGGCGAGACCGATTGGTTTTGCCACTGCCTGTTTTATAGTTGGCTGTCCACTGCTTTTTTTTGTAGTCTTAGAAGAAATTAAAGATGACTGATGAATCAGTAGTTGGTAAAGTCATCGGGGTCCTGGTCATCTTCCTTCTGAAGTGAGGACAAATCTGTAGAACAGGCTTTGTCCTTTGTAAGCAGCCAGCTTTGAGGCTAGTAATGAATCAATCATCTTCTGCTGGTATTAGAAACCTTCGTGGGCGGCTCTGCACTATCCATATTGAACATAAAACGTATAACTGTTGACACAGCTTTATTAAAAAAAAATGTGATTAAATATTAACCATTCTGTTGCATTACCCAGTGAACCAACTTGCTAAAATTATACCTTTCTGAACTGAATAGCTGACGTTTTGTGGCAGCATCTTTTTGATATACAGGCTACTTTTTTGTAGTGTTGACCTTTGAAGGCTAGCTGCTTTGTATAGTAAAAGCTACTGCACTTAGTTATCTTTTCATTCCAAGAAGCATCTCTTAAGGTGGACTTTTCAGTAACAGATCAGGTTTATTTGTTTTATTTATTTTTTTATTAGAAAAAGAAATTTGGGTTTTGGACACTAACATGAAAATCTGCAGATATGCAAAGATGTTTTCTAATGTGTAGACACCCTTCAGTATATATTAAGAACCTGAAAACAGGCACACATACATCTGTGATGAACTGTTGTGGGATAAACAAGCACTTTGGAAGGGTTTCCTTTATTGATGTAGCTTTCTAAACATTGATTTGAAATTAGTTGATTTTTGTTACTATTCTCTTGTGTGCAGTATTGTTGCCACCCAGTCACTCTACAATAATTCCTCGATCCATTACTGCTATGTCAGGCCCACCTTCCCACAGGTTCATGTACTGGAAGACATGGAATAATGATCACAGTACAAAAGTAAGGGTGAGCGTAATATGTTGTAGCGCATTACTGAAATTACGGAAAAAGTATGCAAAATTAGGCAGAATTATCCAAGGCGCGTAACCCAGTATTTAACGCTATTTTCCTAGCGCCAAATGCACCTTCGCATACAAAAAGGAACAGAGGATGCATTTTGAAGAAAAAACGCTAAATGCAACAGAACAGCCCCTCATGCTTGCTAAGTTTGTTGTTCCTGTGCTCCTTAAGTAGGAATTTTAAGCCAGAGTACTGGTAATAACGCAAATGGGCTTTATCACGCTATTTTAGGTAATTACGTGTCAAGAATAATGCGAAATTTCCGAAAGTTGTTAAGAGTAACTTGTACTATTTTCAGTCTCCTTGCTCAGCAGCGTGCAGGCATAATTATTGAAATGAATGTTCTATTTACCTGCAATTTGTGGCTTTATCAGACATATTTTTGTACAGATCCAAAAAATCTTCTCTAGGCACCTGTAAGGAAGGGGGTTCAATAACAGATGCTTTTAATACAGTTTGTGTGAATTATGAGGAATGCATTTTCTGTGGCCTGCAGGGATTCCTATTGATCAGATTGGTTGATTAAAATTTCTAACCTTAACTCCTAATGAACAAGATCTGGAAGGCCTGTTCAATTTAATGTAAGCATATGTTGCTGTGTTCTTCAATTCCTTTATGAGGGATGCCTGTAAGTGCAAAAGCAATTCAAATGTATTTCTTTAATCTGCACCAAGAAATGTGTAATTGGAGAACCAGCTGTGTCAAAGCAGGAGTGTGTTTTGTGGGATGGTCATATGTTCTTAAAGAGAACAAAAGGGTTGTGCCTGCTTGCTCTGTGTCACTACTTTCAAGAACATTTGTCTCCTCCCCTCTCTGACCGGCCTCTTCTTGTCCTTCTCCCCAACACTGTCTGTTCAGTCACTGTCAGGCCACCACCTCATTGTCTCCCCTCCACAACTCTGCCTCTCTCCCCCATCCCAGTGAGTCTTTCTCAAACCCACTAACGTTCAAGCTCCACGAAGTGTCCCACATCAATAGTCCTCTACAATTACAGTCCACTACCTTACTGAAAGATGTTCTTTCTTCCCTACAAAGACAGCAGAAGAGTGAGTTCCCGGTCACAGAGAATGTGCAGACTATACCGCCGCCCTACGTGATACGGATGATCCTCATATACAGCCGCACAGCCTCTCAGCCACAGCTCTCTGTGACAGAACCCATGAAGGTAAATTGCTACTCTGACGTAAGCTGCAGGGTTATTGGAGCGTGAGAGGTAGCGTTGAGCTGGACTTCTTGGGGGAGGTATTAAATTACATCTTTAAACTTAATTCACAATTCAATCCAAATGCACTATGCCTTAAAAAGTAAAAAACTGCAGTTCTGTATAAAGGCCCTGAAAGAGTTAAATAACATGTAGTCCCATATAAAAACTGCCAGGCACATGGAGTGGACTATATGTACTGTTTATACTTACCTACATAAACTAATAAGTATTGGATGTTATCACTACTTAGTATTAATGTTCCAGATCATTTACTGTTTTTGTCCTTTTTTTCCCTCTCATAATTGACTAGGAAACCAGATAGGAAAAATTAGGCAGAAGATCTGAACTACCAGAGTCCCACTCAGTGGTTTCTGGAATACTGTGTGTTAACCCCCAAACCACTCCACTCTGCAGTGTCTAGTCCTTTATGTCAGTCATGGCTCCAAACAGGGGTGTCAGATGTACCACGTACTTGGCAGGCGTCTATAAAAGTGTGTCTAATTTTCTCTATTTGAAACTAAAGTCCCCCGAGGGCTGTCTGGCCGACTGTGATCAAACGTTATCTACTACAGCAAGATACTTTATAGTGCTATCTTAAAGAACTTATAACTTAATTGTAAGTGCTCTGAAGGTTGTCCTTCTATTTAGTTGTCCTTTCTTCATCTGAAGTGAAATTCCTTCAAATTCTGAGCATGATGGCTGCACTTGGACGCTGCCACTGAATGATGCCTGTGGGTGTGTGATTATTTGCACAGTTTGAAAAAGTGGAATATAAATATCCTTGTGCTCTAATCAATCCCTTTTCATTTCTTTACAGAAAATGCTCCAGTGTCCATATTTCTTTTTTGATGTGGTTTACATCCACAATGGCACAGAAGAAAAAGAAGACGAGATCAGCTGGAAGGTAAGGGAGAGTAAAGGAATCCATATTTTTAGTGACTTATTCTAACATTTAAACAGAAAAAACAGTTTGGTAATCGCTGTGATGACCCCAAACCTCCATGAAGAAACGCTGTGTGTGAGAGCAGGCTCGACAGTGCATAAATTCCATTGTGAACAAATTGCTGCACTTGGCTCTTAAGATGAGGAGCCTCAAAGAGGAGAGGGCCTGCCGCCTCCCATACATCATCTCTTCACTTACCTTACAACCATCAATGAAATAGTTGTCTGGAAGACCAACCACAAACATGTAACAGGATTTCTTACCACAACAGAAATGTATACCTATCTAAGATGGTTACACTGGCTGAGAAAACGGGTTGGAGCATATTCGCCAGGCCAAATAAAAGAAAAATCCTATCTTTATGAAATTGTTTGAAGAAAACAGTTGCTGATGCCCGAAGACATTCAGTGACCCCAAAAGAACTCTTCAAATGATAAATGTGGCAGTCCTTTTTTTCTGAACCAGAAAGTCAACCAGCTGACTGATGATGCACTGCAGCTTCTGCAAGCAAAGGCAGCCCGGCCCCTCTAATTAAAATAACCAGATAGTGAAAGTCTGGCCTACGTGTGGTGCAACCTTTACAGTACAGACTGACAAGGTTAGGAACACTTTCCAGCCCTCAATCGAAAGCTCACAGCCCACTGCGAATTCTGAAGAGATTTATAGACATGGCTTTCTCCTCATTTCTTTGAGCCAACGAAGGTTAGTAATTTTACGACGAGGCACAAGAAAAGGTTCTGTGATAGAAGAGAGCTTTATGCAATGCTCCTTACCGAAACATATGTATGGTAGGTATGTACTAGAAAATCTCTTTCAACTATCACCACCCCTCCAGGAAAAAAAACAGGTCCCGCTGGAGGGTGCAACTCAACTTGTCTCTCTGCTGTGACAAACATGTCCTTTGCGTATCTCCAAATTTACGGTGACAAGATAGGAGCACCTCTCAGGTTCTCATGCACAACACACGAAATTCCAACATTTTTCACATGCCGACCATATCCTCCGTCAAGCATGCAAGCAAGCGCCCCTACCCATCCAAACAGAAACTATGGTTCTCTCGTGTAAAGCACAACTGGAGTACTACTACTTACCGCTGCGATTAGTGTCAGTAGGCAGGCAGGCTAACTCCATGGGAGCGGGACTGACGAGGCGCAAAGGATTACCACGGACAGCTCGCCACCAGGGACTCTGAGTTAGGACTTCTGGCTCATATTCTTCCTCTCCTGCCTTGCCATCCCTGTCTGGATTAGGTAGAACAATCAGTGTGCTAATAAGATACAACAGCCACGTTTAGAATAATTAGTTTTCTTTTGCAGTTTGATAATAAGGACGGTACAATAGTTGGCTACAAAGCATTAAGACTGCGATTTGAAGAATAGCTTATCTCTATATTAAATTATTATTTATCACTTCTCCTTTGCCAGGTTCCTGGTAAGCAGACCTGCTATAAGGCACTGCTGTCTGCACACCTACATAGTTGTGTGAAGGAAACCACACACCTCTTGTAGTAATCCGAGGGGAAAGGGAGAAAGAGACGCACTAGACTGGAACTTGCTCTCAGAATTGATTTGTCATGGGAAAGGATTGCTCTGGATTACCTCAGTGGTAGAGTACTGTAAGACACGGAAAAGTCTGTAGAGCAAGTAGGAGACCACTGGAAAATACACTGCATAAACAAGATTGAGAGAGCATTAAAAACTCAAGCTTACCAGTGTCGATAGCAGAAGATGCTGCACAGAATAATCCTGACTAGTATACTGGACAGAAACACCAGTCTGCCATTGCAATCAGACTGGACAGGATCTGAGAAGGTAAAACAAGATAGGATAACTGAAGGTGTCTAGCACAAGCGCAGTGAGGGAAGGAAAATATTGGGAATCCTGAATGTGAGGTATCCAAAAAGGATCAAAATCATAAGCATGAGGGACTAATAAAAAGGTGCAAACAAGTGTACAGCAAAGAACCACAACTAACACCACTTTGCTAGGCACAGACTCCATATCAGTTTTGCCTTAAAAACTGGCTCTACCTATCATGCCCCGGAGGTGTACTGGAAACCAAGAAGTGAGCGTGCAGGTGTACTAGTCTTTTTTTTTTTTTTTTTTAAATGTTTTAGTCTTCATTTATCAAATTATGCTCTGCGATTCAGAAAGCCAAGGAATGACCAAAACCAGGAAGAGGTAGTAGGGCACCCAGTCACTCCACAAAGGAGGGGAATAAACATCTCCTGGGGCCGGAAATTTTTCTCTACCTCCTGGATGGACAGTGGCACTGACTCCTCTAAAAAAAAAAAAACAGGTGCTAGAAATAGGTGACCTGCTCACTAAAGCGACCTGTATAGCATACAATTAATCATTGGACCATAAGGTTTCGAGAAAAGACTTAAACATACATCGTGCAAAAAGAAGAACTGAAAAGTGCAAATAGACTAGTTTAAGAAAGAAGAAGTAAAGCAAGAAACGACCTGGAAGAACATAATGCCGGGGAATAGTTACAGGGATTCCATTCTCAGTGAGATAGACTAGAAACAAAGCTTAAACCAGTCATCCCAGAGATCCCAAGATTTTGTTTTCTTGACTAGTTTATTAGCCCGATCAAGATACGAGACATTTTGTATGGAACGAACACATTCGTCTTCATTAGGGGAACTAGGAAGAATCCACTTAACACACAGTTCCCTTCGTGCAAGGAGAATCAAAACAAAGATGAGGGCTTTGTGGGTTCTGAGAAGGCCCCAAATTGCTGCCCCACCCGGTACCACCCCAAAAATCACAAGAGCTAAACTCATCTTAATCTCCTGGCCCACGATACCGGAGATAATCTTACCCACTTTCTGCCAGAAGAGCTGGATTGAGGGACACTGCCAAAACATGTGGGCCTCATTCGCGTTGATTCCTCCACATTTTGGGCATTTCTTCGTCACCCGGCTCCCCAGCTTCGAAAGCTTCTGTGGCGTCCAGTATGCCTTGTGGACAGTGAAAAGATGACTCTTCCTTAGTGAAGCAGATTTCACATATGACCACAAATGAGACATAGATACTTGCCCATAGGATGTGAGGTCTTCGTCTGGCAGTTCCCTCCTCCAGATCTCCGTAAATGGGTTTTGGATCTCTTCTCCATTTTGGATTAGCATCCAATACCACTCTGCAACTTCTTTCCGTGAGGTAGAGCGTACGCAAATCTTGGACACCAAATCCATGTTCCCTCTACCCTCTTCCCCCAGTGCTTTAACCCAGCTTAAAAGTTGATAATATTTAAATTTTGAGACCGTGTTTTCAGAGATCTCTAAGAGACGTTGCCATGAAATTAGCTTAGTGTCCACAATAAGCTGCCCCCACCGGAGGATGCCATAACCCCGTAGCGGGACAGCGAGTGCGTCCAGCAAGCATTCAGGAGTGCCCGGTGAATCCTGGATAGGTGCTGCGTCGCAGTATTAAGGTATTTGTAGAGCAGATCTCACCTGAAACCAAATCTTAGAGGCTGCTAAAAGGATCTTTAGCCTCACCTTCTTAAAGAATTTGGGGTGACCGAACTTCAGAAGAAAGAAGTCTGCTTGATACGGAGAGCTCGCAGTGAGGGCCCTAAAAAGCGGGGACAGACCTGAGCTTCCCATCAACAACTGACGACAGTTCTTCAAATGAAAAGCGCAGTAGTATTGGTAGAGGTCTGGACTGGCGATCCCTCCGTGTTCTTTCTTTCTTCTGAATTTCTTAAAGGAGATTCTAGGTCTTTTTTACCCCAAATAAAACTGGAAAAATCCCCCTGTACTTTCTTAAACTAGGACTTTTTAAATTCTAATGGGATCGAATTAAATAAAAAGGTGAACTTTGGGAGGATTGACATTTTTAGGAGGTTTGATCTGCCCACGAAGGAAAGTGGGAGAGCCCCCCATGCTCGTAGCTGTGATTTGACTCCCGCTGCTACCTTATCAAAATTCACCTGGGCTATTTTCTCTACACTCTGTACTATTTGAACTCCCAAGTATCTTAACTCCTGCTTTGTTAAAACACTCCTATAGGGGGTGTTCCATTTCAATAGCTTGTTTTTTTGTTGATTAATGGAATATCCAGATACCCTCCCGAAACCTTCTAACTGTTCCCATATCGCAGGGAGTGAGTGCTGTAAATCCCCTGTCAAAATCATGAGATCGTCAGCATATAACCCAACTTTTTTCGCCCATCCATTACAAACAAAGGGCTGAATACTCTGACATGCCCTTAATTTGCATGCCAGTGGCTCAATGTAAAAGTTAAAAAGGAGGGGGGGGGGGAAAGAGGGCATCCCTGTCTAGTTCCCCTACCAATTTTTATTGGTTTAGTGAGATTCCCATTGACCAGGACCCTAGCCGACGGATTTTTATATAGGGCCCTGACTGCTGCTAAGAAGGCCTCCCCCAAGTTAAAGCGTTGGATCATTTTGTATAAAAAGGGCCAGCTGACCCTATCGAAGGCCTTCACATCGTCAAAGGTCATTTCTGCCAATGGGGCCCCGTATTCTCTTGCCATATCGATCGCCCCAATCAGATCATGTGTTAACTCGTGGAGTTGCCTCCCCTTCTTAAAGCCTTTTTGGTCGGGATGAATTAGTGATCCTGCCACCTTATCCAGACGTTTAGTTAGAATCTGGGTGTATATTTTATGGTCACTATTAAGAAGAGATATGGGCCTATAAGATTCACAGGACCTCAGGTTCTTTTTCTGTTTCAGAAGAATGGTTATGGTGGCTTCATCCCAGGAAGAGGGGAGGTCCAGGCCAGATATGAAGGCAGAGTTAAACAGTTGGAACAGTATTGGGGCAAGTTCTTCCTTTAGAGTAGTGTAGATCTCATTAGGAATAGAATCGGGACCGGCAGCTTTCCCTTTTTTAGGTCTCACGCCTAGTGTTGCAGTGCAAAGCACTGCTCGCGCAGCGCGAGACTTATTGTTAGGGGGTTTCAAAAGCTGACAAGACGCTCGTGCGTCATGGCCTTTTTCGGGCGGTTACCCGCGCGGCCGACATCTGTTTCCCATTATCGTGCTCAGACGCGTGCGCGATAATTGGAAACACATGCCTGCCGTGCGTGTAATCGCAGGCAAAAGGCCATGACGCACGAGCGTCTGGTCAGTTCTGCAGGCTGCCGCGCTCGCTCGCCCCCGCTCGCCCCCGCTCGCCCCCGCTCCTCTTGTTGTGACCGCTACAGGATGCCAGGTTTGAACAGCTGAAATGCTCAGTTTACTTTGCGTGTTTCCGTGCCCTGTTGCTATAGTTGTCCGGTCACTTGGAGTGAAGTAAATCACGTGCAGCGCGTATTGATTCAGTAAAAGATTGAAAACTACAAATATGAAATAGATACAAATATAATTTATAAAAAAAACCTCAATGTATACTATATAACGCAGCCCCGTAGTGTTGCCAGCATGTGTCGGCTGCGATAGTTTGTTTTGTGGGTGGGGTGTGAAGCGATTGTATTTCTCAACTCCTGCCAATCTGTAATTGTATGTGTAAATAGAGTAACAATACTAGTGTTGACACGGATTGTAACTTCAACATAAACATCCCGGAATAGGGATGTCGCTGTCAAAATAAAAGATGCATGCTTCAAATCATATTTTTTTTAAAATTTGGCTTCTTAAGTTGTTTCTTGGAGCGTATTTTTCAGTTGGAGCACGAAACAACATGCTCCTGGGTGTATATGTCAATGGCGCAATTTTCTTCGTGCGACACATTGAATGGTAAATATTGCTTTTTTTTCCAGTCCCACTAGGATTCTTTTTTCATTGTAAATAGTCTGCCATAAGGAGAGGTTCTTCCACAGTCTGGGCCGCATCCTTAGATTGTATGACCTCCTCGTTGGCCCCATTGCGGGAGCTCTACCTTGTGGCCCAGTGAAGAGCAGTGCGCGCCCTCATACTGAAAGCGTGTGACGGAGGCAGGAGTTTGAAAGCGTGTGACGGAGGCAGGAGTGTGAAAGTGTGTGACGGAAGCAAGAGCGTGTGACGGAGGCAGGAGTGTGAAAGCGTGTGACGGAGGCAGGAGTGTGAAAGCGTGTGACGGAGGCAGGAGTGTGAAAGCGTGTGACGGAGGCAGGAGTGTGAAAGCGTGTGACGGAAGCTGGAGTGTGAAAGCGTGTGACGGAAGCCGGAGTGTGAAAGCGTGTGACGGAAGCCGGAGTGTGAATGCGTGTGACCGAAGCAGGAGTGTGAAAGCGTGTGACGGAGGCAGGAGTGTGAAAGTGTGTGATGGAAGCCGGAGTGTGAAAGTGTGTGACGGAAGCAGGAGTGTGAATGCGTGTGACCGAAGCAGGAGTGTGAATGCGTGTGACCGAAGCAGGAGTACGTTTCTTGGCTGGTACGCACAATGAGGGTGCTGGTGAACGCAACTTTCTAATAATCTTTTGAACGAGCAGGGTCTTAAAGATGATAAAAATGAAGTGTTTGGAGATACTGATTATTTCAGTATTTTTGTAAATAATCTGAATTTAGCACTAGTCACGTGAAAATTCCCCTTCATGATCTAAAAACGTGGAAATATAGCAGCTCGAAGATTGCACTAAAAATGAATTCCCACTATTAGTTTTAAATTGTATAAATTACATTGCACCACTCTGAAAATTTGCAATAATGTACTGTTTACAGCCATAATAGGAAAGATGCAACTTTACCTACTGCTGGATTCCGCACATCACATTCAAAGAACACTGTTTTTGTTGAGAGTACAAAGATTAACAACTTTGGCAGTAGTAGGGGCATGGAGTGGGATTCCCTATGATCAACTCATGTGTCCTCTTTGTAACAAAGGCAGTCAGGACTTGAGCATGCTTCAATTCTTGAATATTCTTTTCACATGTACCCATCTCAAACAGTATCGCACAAAATATGTAGAATCTTATTTTTGGCAATGTAGTGTTTTTAAGTTAGTGACATTAGATCATTGGTTCTTTCTCCCACATATGAAAGATTGTGTTATCTAATCTCCAATTTTTTTAAATGTTTTTAAAGATTTAAAAAAAAAAAAAAATTGTAATTTTATTGCACAGTTTCACTTTTTCATATCTGCACAAAAATCCATTTCATTGGATGTATGTTGTATTACATATATGTTTGCCTCCAGACGGGGTCTAAATCAATAAAGTTGAACTGAACATTTTGAACACGAGTGAGGCGTGCCTCAGGGGATGGTGAGAGAAGGTTTTTCAATGGAACCCATGAGAAGCAGGGCTGGGGAGCAGAGTATGATCCTGCCATCGTGGAGAGTAAATGTCTTCTTCCCTCGATCACACCATATTAAATAAGTTCTTTGATGTTTACGTGGGGTAAAGGCAACCATGTCTTAAACGAAAAAATAGAGCACTTGTCATCTTTTAATACCAGTTCTAAGCACTGAATAGTTATAAATTGGAGGAACATCCCCCAGTGGCGTCTCTAGAAATGATTTTGGGGAAGGGGTGCAGAAGGGGTCACAGATAAGTGATGGGGCCAAGTGGTCTTGAGAGTGCCTCAGTCACTCCTCGACACCCCACCTCCCAGATTTGCTAATATTTTGATGCAAGGCAGTGTAAAAACCAAAGCTTGTTCTGCTGCCCTGTATCAAAAGAAGAGAGAAAAAAGTGTACCATTTCAAACAAAAAGAGGGTGGGAGCACCCTACCTCAAATTCCAGCTCTCAGTTCAGGCCAATAAATCACCGTAAATGCAGTGCATGAAAACACTTACTTCAGTGGCAGTCTTTAGCTTTTCACCGTTTTTGATGCAGACGGTACTGTGCATCTCTAGACACGTGTTTCAGGATAGTTGTCCTTCTGTAGATAGCAGCACATTGTTTTGGGGGTGCTGGAAAGGCTGACCAAAGTCTGTTCAGGTCTCTGTATCACTCACTGGGTGCGGGTGCATCAGCCAGAGCTTGTCAGCTCATTAGCTCAAGGGAGACTTTGCAAACAAAAAGTGGGTGGGAGCACACTGCCTCACATCCCAGCATTCGGTACATCCCAATGCATCATGGTAATTGCAGTGCATGAGAACACTTACTTCAGCTAGTGTTGTACCAACAAGGGTGAACAAGCATTGGCATAGCCAATAGGTCTCGCCTTTGGGACCTTATAAGTGTTTAGCCATGCAACAGTGGATGTTGTTGCACCAAGGATATTGTGCTACATAACTAAACACTTATAAGGTCCCAAAGGCGAGACCTATTGGCTATGCCAATGCTTGTTTTAAGGTACTAATGGCATTAAGGATTTCCTCCAGACCAATGGGGCTATTTAAGTTATCTTTTTCTGGGCTCTGAAGCCTAGGGAGTTCCAAGTCTAAGAGATAGTCCTCCATAAGTTCTTCATTTGCTGTTCGGTCCTACGAGTAGAGACCTTGGAAGAACTGGACAAAAGCATTCTCGATCCCAATATCCTCAGAGATGATATTACCAGAGTTTGGGCATCTGAGATCTTTTATTAAGTTCCTGGACTGATCAGTTTTAGCATTCAATGCAAGCAATTTGCCACAACCCTCCCCATATTCATGGTAGGATAACCTACTAGCTTCCCATTTCCTCCTGACTATTGCTTCAAGGTAATCAGCTAGCTCAATTTTTGCTAGATGTAATGTTTGTATTACATATAAACTATTAGGTGCTTGTTCTAGCACCAACTGATTAATATGTATTGCAGCTTCAAGTGTTCTAATTAAAAAAAAAATACACTGCATAAACAAGATTGAGAGAGCATTAAAAACTCAAGCTTACCAGTGTCGATAGCAGAAGATGCTGCACAGAATAATCCTGACGAGTATACTGGACAGAAACACCAGTCTGCCATTGCAATCAGACTGGACAGGATCTGAGAAGGTAAAACAAGATAGGATAACTGAAGGTGTCGAGCACAAGCACAGTGAGGGAAGGAAAATATTGGGAATCCTGAATGTGAGGTATCCAAAAAGGATCAAAATCATAAGCATGAGGGACTAATAAAAAGGTGCAAACAAGTGTACAGCAAAGAACCACAACTAACACCACTTTGTTAGGCACAGACTCCATATCAGTTTTGCCTTAAAAACTGGCTCTACCCATCATGCCCCGGAGGTGTACTGGAAACCAAGAAGTGAGCGTGCAGGTGTACTAGTCTTGAGTGATGTACTGATCTGGACTTTTCAGTTTCACTTTCCCTAAGTCACGAAATCAGACTAGTACTTAGCCTGCTGTGTTAAACCTGAATCATGACACCTCAGCGTTTTGAAAACAGTGTGTGCTTCCAATGCTAGAATGAAAAACTACCAGTCCTCAAAATTTGCTATTTTGGTTACTAAAAAGCGGATGCTGGTTGATAGTGTCGCATACGTTGACTTCGCTAATGCTTCTTGTTGATGATGAATGACATAGGTTGAAAACAATAAAAAAAAGTCAAGAGAGCTGGCCCAGTGTGATGACATTTTCGTCTCCAAAGGGTCAATATATACGTGGCTTGAAGCAGCAGCAGACATTTTTATGTTATTATTTTTAATTTACTGTTCCAAAATGGAGAATGTCAATCTTGGAGCAGTAAATTAAAAAGTGTGCGGATGTGGCAGGAAGTAGAGACAAGCATTGGCATAGCCAATAGGTCTCGCCTTTGGGACCTTATAAGTGTTTAGCCAGAGCTATTGGCTTTGCAGATGTTTACGAAAAGTGACTGCATGAGGCATGTTATGCCACTTACAAGAGATGACTACTAAGGGATGTTTAAAATAGCATAATATTAGAACAATATAATTAGACCCCGCGATGCAGCTCATATTGTCTGCAAAAAGCAATTTTACTCGGATGCAGTTGCTTATGTTAATTAGGAAAATTGTTAAAGATTTCCAAGAGGATTTGTCAGTTGCTCTAATGTCAAATTACTATTGAAATCATGAGAGTTAATGAAGATGAAAATGTGCATAAATATTGTGCATAGTGTCTCAAAACCTAAAACACTATATTGTGGTGTGCGCTGTAAATCCCTTCTTGTCCCGCAGCACATCTCTAGCACAGTAACACTGCCGAAGCAATGTTTCAGAGCTCTCGAGTGTCCCGAAGTCCATGTGTGAGTAGGTCATCCAATTTAGGTTTTCTGATTGCATTGTGCAATTTGCAGCCTCATTTTTATACTGTGATAAAAATAATTTAAAAACTGAGGGATTAGGAATGCAAGAATAAACACTTGGACTGACAAGCTCCCTCCATATGACGCGGGGAGGCTTGAGTGCATTGCCTTTTTTAAGACCAAATGTGGTGGTGTGTTGAAAAAATAAAAAAAATAAACACATTACCTTGTTGTTTATGCCAAGAAGATGCTGAACTGAAAGCAAACAGAAGTCTTAAGAAAAACAGAAGGATCGGCAAGTGCACTTCACAGGAGACCGCACTACAGCAATTCACTTCACTTACTGGCCCCAGGCAGCTGCAGATCTGCTGCAAAGCAAGGGAAGTAGCTCCGGGTGCAGACTATTGGGCATGCTGCACTAAGTGCACTCACTCAGTCACCGATTCTCACTCTTTCACTCATGCATCATGCACAACGAATTCACCCATCATTCAATCACATAAGCATGCATGCACACTCACTCATACTCATTCACCTACTTAGACACTCACTAAGTAGCCTGCATCTTATATCCAAATCCCTGCAGCGGGTACTGTAACCCCTTTGAGCTGTCACATAAGGAGTTGAATCTGTGATCTGCATGTTCAACGCAGACCTTTGCAGCGGGTACAGTAACCCATAAGGTGTTCCATGGCGAGAGCAGCCTAAGAGCAGTATGTCATACAAGATCTCGCAGTGGGTGCAGGAACCCTGTTAGTGAAGCCTGGGAGAGGTGGACAGGGCAGTAACAATGGGCAAGAAGCAGGAAGGGTGAGGGGGTCAGGGCAGGTAACTTCAATGGGAAAGCAATGATGCAGGGGGAGGGACAGAGGAGCAAGCAGTGACGACGGGGAAAACAAGCATTGACCGCGCGGCCGTAGAAGTAACGCCGTGCGGCCGTGAAAGCGAAAGTCATTGCGATGACGCGCTCTGTGCTGAGGACGCGAGGGATGCGCGCGCAGCAGTGATTAGAGAGGCGGAGCGAGGCGTGCGCGTAACCGCACGCTGGTGGCCGCTTTGGGAGCACTTTCAAAAGCCCCTTACTAAATGTCTCGCAGAGCAGCGCATGCGCGCTGGCTCAGCGAGACCTAAAAAAGGGACCTAATAGCAAATTGAGACTGCCGAGCCCCCTGAAAAAGAAAAAGGTAGTAGGGCAATCTTTTGACAATAGGCAGCTAACACCGTTTGTTGCTACGCCTTAAAAACATTTTAAGTAAATAGAACAGTTTTCAGTATTTTAAAGTCCTTCTGAAAGGAAACATTCAGTCCTTAATATAATACCAATACTATTCCCCCACCCTCCCGTCAATCTGCATAAGTGGGAGGGGGTTCGGTCAAAGTCATAGCCCCCAATGGCACTGCCTTACAAAACTCGCTCCTTCAGTCAGACCTGCCCTTTTGGATAATACTCTTTGCATTCAGGTAAGTGACATTACATAAATACTTCATGGATGTTGCAGGTGTAGTAAGACAATATCGAGACCATAAAAGTAAACAAAAGGGGGTTATTTCTGACTTTATTGCTTTTCTGTACTCAAGATAAAGTTTCATTCTGTCAAACATATACATTGAAATAACTCTGAAACCTGGAAATATCACACACAGGCAAACTGACAATTTGGCAGCTATGAGTAAGAGCAAAGCTTGAGACTGCCATCTAGTAAGTGAGACACTGCCCAAACCAAGGGATTCACAAAGAGATGCGGACCAAGGTGTCTCTCGTGCCAGTTGAGTAAGACTGCTGGGAAGTGTGCACCAAATGAGTGAGACTATTATACAAAAAGTAAGACCTATAGACAGTAACTGAAATTCTGCTCCAGCATATCAAATTCGCACCCAATGTGAGACTGAGTGACACTATGTTTAGTAAATTAAAACAAGTAAGTGTCCTCACTGAGTGAAACTCACTGTTGCTCCCTTCCCACTTATATTTTTCATTTGCCAGAGCCCGAAAGTTGCACATTGCTGCTGGGCCACTAGATCGTTTATTTTTTGTACTCTTCGTGTTTTGGTAATTTAATTTACTGTTCAAAAATAGCCATTGGCCATCTTTGAATGGTAAACTAAATCAATGAAGAAAAGCCAAAATGACTGCTAGTGCATTATGTGTACGGATGTGTTTTCAGATTACTTATGCACACATTTTTGGCCATGTTGGATGTTTTTTCATCCACGAACCTGCTTCAAAACCATTGCCCAAGCCTGCGCCATGACTCATGGCGGCAATAATATATATTTAAACATTTTATTTTACAGCTGCTTTACAAATGAGCATTACCAAAGCCAATATTTCTTCCCTCACATTTTATTGAATAGCCCGGTTGGCTTTGCCAATGATTGTACTCTGCTCTCTTGCCTGCCACCTCTGAACTCCTGCCTAATGCTTTTGCTGCTTTTGGAAGCAGTACTGGACCTGAGCGAAGTCGCATAAAAAGCTTATTTTAATAGATGATGATTTCTAATCATGCTGTAATGTGGGAAATAATTGTGAATTAGCATAGGTATACCGATTGCCCAAACAGGTATATTTCCATTTGTTAAGCAATTCATTGTAACAGGCTATATTCCACCAGCCTTTTCTGAAAATAATTTCTTTTTATTCCCAGGATATGTTTAGTTTTTCGGGAACTTGGACACTAAAGGCACCAACTACAAATACGAAGTGTCTCTGAGTGGCCCTGCAGTGGAACTCCACAACTGCATGGCCAAGCTGCTTGCTCATCCTCTGCAGAGGCCTTTCCAGACACATGCCTCTTATAGCCTCCTGGAGGAAGAGGAGCCAAGCGAAGTAGAAGCAACGGTCTGATTGTCGGGACGGTCCAGCCAGAATGAGAGCGGATTGGCACACTTGTGGACTCTTTAAACCTTAGAGTGAAAGTAGCTTTTGTCTGGCGTTTTTGGTATAGTTCAGATTGTTGCAGATATGGATTGTTGGTAAAAAGGCGATGATTCAAAAAAAAAAAAAGCAATGACTGAAGCCTCAAATACTTGGAACAAGGTGTCCTTGCACTTCTCTGAAATGACATTGTTTTCCATTTAGTACTTACCACAGTCTGTTTTGATCATTCAGTAGTCACCGCGCCACATTATAGCTCCCCCAGCTATTTTGCCAAAATCTTTCATGTTTTTTTTTTTTTTTTTAAAACAGACTTGAAGCAGAAAGGATTATTTTGCCAGCCCTGGCCTGCAAAAATCGACCTCCCCTACTAGACCCGTCTTCGGAGTTTGTAAAGAGCTTTTATGTAGCACTGCAGCTTTATCTTAAGCCTCACCCTAAATCACAGTTTGCATTTGTACTCGCCAATCTCCATCTTTGCTTCTCTGCAGCCTTGGGCAGCTGCTGTTATGCCTGACAGCCTAGACTGCTCGACCCTCACTAATAGTGGCAGCTGAGAAAGAAAGTAGATACACGTCCACTGGAGACCGAGAACACACAAAATGGCCAGTTGAGCACTTAAGACATATTTAATCCCAGTGAAGAGAGATGATGCACACAACTGTGTTCCAGTCTGTTGAATTTTCTGATTGATCACAAATGGCCATCTTACATTTTGCAGTTTTTTTTTTTTTTAAATAGGACGGGCATGCAAATATACATTCAATTTTCTCTTATGTGGGCATAAAAAGCATTACATTTGTGTGACAGGACATATGTGATTATTCTTGAATTCTGGAAGATGTCCAAAGATATAATTAAGTTAAAGAAACATCAAGAGCATGATAGTAGGTGCAGAAACTATATAAAACAAATGTAAAAGACCCCAAAATCCAAGTAACTCATTTCAAGAATACTGATGGTGTCCAGGAACACAAGAACCGGGTGTTACCATAATGAAAGGGTGGTGTAAGCTCATGTGACACTGTAGCAGAAGTTTGGAAGTCAAATTCAACCCTATGTAAAGTTATCATGTGGCAAAATGTACTGGCGTCTGATGAGGATCGTGTTGATGAAAGGTTCTGTTTTGTTGGTTTCAGACTAAACCAATAAAGTTTGGATGTTTTTGTACTTTGTAGTATAATCGCTTTTGCTTGTTAACTTGTCTTATTGGCTAATTGGGATATTTTGATAACGTTTCTTAGTGTAGTAAAAATACAACACCACTCGCACTGCGTTGTGCCTTTCTCACATTGGGTTTTTTCTATGAAAGTGCTTCTTTGGTATTACATTGTGTCAAAGAACTTTGCCAGTTTAGCATCTGGTAAATGCTATGTTAATAGCAGTTGGTGTCCACGGTTTTGTCCACTGTTTAGAAGATCATGTTCTACTTTGGTTTAACATTCTAAATCTTTGATAACATTATCCAAATATCCCCCGCCTCCCTTCACATCACTTCTTGCATAGTGCTTGTGTGGCTATTTCACTATGTGACGCTAGATGCTTAACCAACCAAAACTCACATACTTTATGCTTTTATCCAGACTCAGTGGCAGGTCCAGGTTTATTTTGTTGCTGTTTTAATATCAATGTGTGGGTGCCTATGCCACTTGTACATGTGATAAGCATTCACATCATGCCACCATTTTGGTGTATATTAACGCCATTGTCCGTTTCAGAGATTGCTTCTCTCACATTCAGCAAATTCCTTACGTGGGACATAGCTCTGATTGTTGAGTCTCCAGCCAATGCCAATTACAGCTTCCTCTGGCACAATTGCGACTGAAATATACTATTGCTCCTAACTTGGCCAAGAAGAGCAATGGTGCTTGCTAAAGCGGGACAAAGGCAGCAATTTTGCAGAAGCTGCTGATTTCCAGGCACTTCATCGACCTGGCTAGCAAAATCATGCCAGTATTGCCATGCAGCAGCTCAAGGAATAGGAGAAAGTCCTCAACCGCCACTCTGATGGAAGCACTTATTTGATCACAAGATGTTAGATGCCAAATTGCTGAAATTCAGGCTGTACCAGCCAGCCCTTCTGTTTCCAAGCAAAACATTTTTCAGATTTAGGGAGTCATTTCGATCCAAGCCTGTAGCAGACGCCTTTTCTTTCTCTGGAAGCTGAAAGGCAAACAGGAGATGCTTCAGTGGGATGTGAAAAACAAGCCTCTCCCCGATCACCCAAGAAGTTCCCCGTACTTTCTCCCAGACCAGCCATCTTCCTCCACGCCATTTCAGGAGTCCCACTACCCTTCGGAGGGGTATGGGAGTTGTTTTATTTATTTTTTACTACCATCACCGTACCTAGAGCACTGACAAATTAGTGCTCTCAGCAGCTATGATCTGGCGCCTTCACTATCCACGCCTCATCTTCCTCAGTGCGTATCTCAAGAATTTCATTGTGGGATAGAAGAGCTACTCCTTTTTGGAGCAATTGAGCCAACCATTCCCCCAGAAAGAGGGCAAGTGATTACTTCCACTACTCTTTTTAAGGAAAAAGGGAGGATAACCCATTTTAGATCTTAACAGTCTTAGCAGCTTGAACATCTGCAGGGGAGAATCAGTTGAGAAGAAGTAGGTCTGTTTCTCAATAGGAAATTAGGAGTATCTGTACAAAACACCCCCATGTCAAGGCTGCTGTATGTTTTTTTAGAAAGATCCTGTGGCAGCCTTACTGTGACATAAGGACAGTGAATCATATATTAGGTCCTTCTGATTTTAAACCAACGTGTTTGTGCACCAGACTAGTAAAACTTCATCAACACTATCATAAAGCCTGGTCCTCGTGATTGGACATTTGAGCAGTAGACCGGTTCCACCCTGGTCCTTTCCCCCTAAAGGATACTTGTTAGTCTCTGTTTAACTTCATCACTCTGTAGACAATATCTAAGTGTTAATAATTGGTTTATCAATACTTTATACCTCCTCACTTTGAAAAATGTGTCCAGTCAGCATGATCAGGCTGCACACAGTATAGCATGAACGTGCGCATCTCTCGCAACGTGTCACTCCCCTTGTTATGTGGGTTAATAAGGAATGCATCTGTAGAGCTCTTAATGTAGCATATTAGTCTTGTGATTTATATAATGCATGGGAGCTAGCAATCCCTGTAAAAAAGCCTGTCTCTAATTTCCTAATTATAGTCAAGTTTTGATGTCACTAGTCACCTGTAATAAAGAAATGACATAGCTGCTCAAATATATTAAGCTATTATAGTTGACTTCTGAAGTCACAGTGCCTGTTGTCTGAGCCAGAAGCCATGGTGACAGGCAGTTTCCATAAGATTAAAGCTG
Organism: Calotriton arnoldi; assembly: GCA_963921515.1. NCBI lineage: Eukaryota > Metazoa > Chordata > Amphibia > Caudata > Salamandridae > Calotriton > Calotriton arnoldi. Next base: position 4,682,727 of record CAWUFW010000013.1, on the reverse strand, counting down.
CCATTTAAACAGGGAAGATGGGAACTGGCTTTTCCCCCCCGATATGTATATTAAAAAGAAAATGTGGTCAGTAGAAAGGAGATTTATGGCATGGTTATTAGTGGAAAGGTAGAATTTCTGCTGGTTTCTACAAAATCTGAGCTACAGTGTTTTTTTTGCCTGATTGGCATTAAACCGATTCTGATACTTTAACAAAAAAATACGAACTGCTTTTTGATACGTTTAATTTTGCAGTACATTTTTTTTTTTTAAGAGTTTTATGTAGCGCGAACTAGACCCGAGAAATCGGGTATCAGAGCGCTTTACATGAGCACCAGTTGCGTTACATGAGGACACATTCATTTTTGTTAGGCACGGGGAGATTAAGTGATTTGCCCAGAATCACAGGATGTTGAGCAACGTTGCCGAGACTCTAACCCTGTTCCCCAGCTTCGAGGTCGAGCGCTCTAGCCGTAAGGCTACATCCTCTTATATTCTGCTTTTATTCTTCATGTCTACAATGATAATGAAAAAAAATAAAATACCAAATATTTAAGTGGTCTGTGGGAAGTGTAGCGTGTGCCCATGTATAATAAGGGATAAATACCCTCTGCCATGTTAGTTCCTGACCTTACAAAGGTCATGGATCTTCTCATGACCTGTAGTATTTTTATAATGTAATGTAGGAGTACTTTATCCCCATATATACATAACTCTCAATACCATCCTTTGGGTTACAATTTTGTGTTTATGTAGCTAAAATAATAGGCTATTGTGATCTATCACTTAGGCTGTTAAAAATGTCAAATCATATTAAACCCTTTACCTTATGAAGAATTTCAAACACCTACTTGCTCACGGCAATGTTGCAGAATTGCTCAAAGCGACCAAGGGTGCACCAGGGTGTGTAGCACCATAAACAGTCACGAGTTCAGTTGGGTATTTACAATACACAGGGCTCGTAAAGCCCCTGCCTCATACTGACTGATCTAAGGAGCACAACGTCTGAGTCCACTGGTGACTCCTGTGGGGTTTCTCCTCCAGTTCTTTTTTTGAGTAACCACTTCGGTACCTTGATTCTAACAAAGCATCAGTGATAATACCGAATACAAATCAAAGTTGGTAGCACAGCATCAAAGATGTATTGATTTGTCAGAATAAAGTTCAAATCGGGAATGTTAGTATATATACTTCATGGTTGAAGGGTGCACCATTGATATTACCCGTTTTGACTCCTACTATATTAAAGGTATTCAGCTTTGCCAGCTGTATTTCTCTTAAAGTATAGTCCCATGGGTCTCACATCAAGATTGCTGGTCTTACTCCTCCCTGCACCCAGCCTGTTCACCTAGTAGACAGTGGAACTTCTGTCAATCCAAAGCAAATCATAGCACTTGGGTCTGTTCTGCAGGAAAGGGGTGCAGATGTCCCGGCTGGTGCTCCCAAGAATGTATGTGGACACAAGACAACTCTAGAGAACTTGTTTCCCTGCTGCATCAACAATGAAGGTCAGCGACCTAGTGAAGCTTAGTAGTAGTGTACATGGCTTGAAAAGGTGGTGTGAAGAGAAAAGAAGTTCTGCAAAGCTGAAAGGCTCCCATAAAGGGAAAGCTGGAATGATCTAGTACTGTTCATTCAGAGGAGATTGTCCTGAGAAGCTTCAAGATGAAAGACTGGGAGAGCATAACAAATACCAAGAACTTCACAGGCTGATACAGTGTACAATCCAATCTCGTTAGGTTGATTATGAAGCCCAGAGTCAAAAGGTTTATAATCATGGAAGTTTCCTGGGCCATTAGAAGGATACTATTAAGATACAGAATTAGGTGAATGTCTGAGTTCTCAAGAATGTAAAATGGTCTAGAAAAACTTAAAGAAACACAAAAGATACAAAGGATGACAGATGGGACAGCAGTGAAGCTGCTGCATCTCGTCATACCAGAAAACTTCAAAACCTTTTGAAGAGTAGGATGGATAGATATTGAAAACTGTCTTATCAGGTCCAGCTAGACTATGCAGCTACCTGGAAGCAGAGATTCTCCTCCAGTTTGAAACCATTAGGCCAAGTACGTTCAGGTGTCTCGAGTTTTTCACAGGTGCCTATCCCCCTGGCCTTCTTGGGCGCAAGGAAGAAGGAACTAATCAACACCCACCCTAACGATGGAGCTGGTAAGCTAGCACCCTTCATCGCCAGTTCCTAGACCTTCTCATAAATGTGTGAGGGCCCTCTGTCAAATAGGGGTGGGTAGAGGCCAACACCACTGGACCAGGCACAAAGTCTATTATCCTGTCTGAAGAACCCAATGCCTTGGGCCTTGCCCCTTCTGTATCCTCTTTCCACTCACAGACTATTTCCTTACTTAGAACTTCCTCATTCTTCTCCCATCTGCTTTTCACAGTCTCAAATTGCATTAACATTTTAGCTACCTGACCACCATCGGCATCCTACGGTTTTTTTTTTTATAACTGACTCATGTCATTTGTTTACTTTTTCAAACATATCTTTCCCATCCATCTTTATTTTATCCCCACACCTCCTCATTTGTCATTGTATCTGAATCACTTACAATGTATTAAATTCTCATGTATGTGCTATGCAAGTCTTGAACTTCACCCAGTTGTGTGTACATCGCACTCATATTAACATTGTAATAACCCATAAATAAATTAATTTGGCTTCCAATAGTTGTCCTAGCAAGGAGAAAAAAAAGAGGGCTTACTGGTCTCGGATCCAGAGGATGTTTGAAGTACAAAGCCTTCACTTCTGGCTCACCGGCTCCCTGTTCTGCATCTTAAAACCTGGAGCTTAGGACTCCACATTTGTGGGAAAAGAAACATTGATTGGTTTGGCCAGTAAGTTGCCCAATCCGATCATTGGCAAGCCAAGAAACCTGACTTATATAAAGCAATGACAGAGTACGGACGGATCAAAAATGTTACACATGTTGATGCATCAATGAGGAATGAATCATCAAAGAGCAGCTTACGGCTTTCTCCAAAAAACAAACCACTGAACCTACCACTAAAGGCTACTATACACAAAGCAAAAGACGAGAAACCCTGCTCAAGAATGTACAGGAGCCCGACTATGGTGTTGGTGATGCCAGTGAGTTGAAGTTTTAAGGGCAGGTTTACTCTTTTTTGGGTCCTTCCTTGGGCAAAGGAAAAATGGAAAAGAATTTACCATTTACATCTAGTGTAGCACAGTTCTTAGCCCCAAATGTGGATCCGGAACACTCCACTTCAAGGCTAAAACATGAGGATCATTTGAAGGATCATTTAAAGGTCTGTGTGGCCAGTGCATAGTGAATTGTACCACACAGTCAACTGTGAACCACTTCAAGTAACCTGGTTGTCGGAGCTTCCCAAGCTTCAATTGGGGCTCGCAATTGAACTCAAGGAAGATGAAGTCTTTAAAAGCAAGGGAATGTCACGTGGAGTCATTGTCCAATGTTTTGGGTTATAATCAGTTGTGTGCCTTGTCGTGTACCGTATTCTTGATTTCTGTCTGGGGAGAGGCAACCAGGTCCTCATCATTATTACATCTGTGCACGAGTACCCTCTGGAAGAGAGGGAGACAAGTGGCTCATGTCACAAACAGAACTAGCTATCAAACAGCCTTCACTCCAGCAAACACACAGAAATGTGTTTGGAGGGAAAGGGTGGGCTGGGCTTCTAACATTCTTTACCAGTATGTAATATACAAAGGTTGCATAAACCATTCTGCAATGATAGGCTAAAAGGCTCCTGGTTCTTAAGGAGAGAATGCTGAGGGGGTGGGACTACATTTGCAAAAATGCACGGAAAGAGCATTGAGGAGTGAAACCTGCGAGGCAGGCTCTATTGCGTCCCAGGTGAAAGCTTGAGATGGTTTGAATATGCCAATATTTTTAAGTTTTGACCATTTAAGAAGGAAAACAGTCATGCCAAGTCTCATGATATAGGCTAGAGATTCCCAAAATTTTCAGGCAAAAATTAGATATTTTAGTATTTTCCCTCTATGAGCTTACATTCCAATGAAAGAAGGTAGAAAAATAAATCTGATTTTTTTGTTTATAAATCTTCCTCTTAAGATTTTCAGAACTTTGTGTATATGTTGGCTGCCCAAACACCTTATTTTATGCAGGACTGTCCTGGTTGTGGAGTGTCTGTCCAAAATTCTGCACCTAGCTACTACTGGATGCTAAATGTCTTAGTATTTGCTCCTCACGCTTATTAGGACAGTGTGGAACAAATTGGAGCAGAGTGGGAAACCTTGAATAACTTGGATGGGATATTGCTTTTCATCCTTACGGACTGACCATGAGCAGCACAGTGAGGCCAGTCAGAGGACAGAGTATGTTTACAGGGTAAATACAGGAAAGGTGATGCAGACTTGAAGGTTACCTGCTAACCACAGTTTTAGGACACACAATTTAATCTTATAAAATGCTACATGAGGAATGTCAGCACCTACATTGTATTAGTCCCAAACAAGCAGAGTGCCCACAAAGCCTTAAAATGGCCCATGGTCTTCCAACAGCCCGGTGGATTGAACAACCAATCTAGACAATAGTATGTGTCCCCTTTGTTAAAAAGATTAATAAGTTTAATTTTCTTTCTTAAAAACTGAAGGAAGGTAAAACAGTGAGACTTCAGGGATCTTTGGAAACCATTTTCCACAACTCTGAGATGTGCTGGAAGACTGATGTCTTTGCATCCCGTCGGTGTAACCCCATATATAAGAAAAATGACTCAACCTGAGTCAAAATATTGTGCCATGGTTGAATAATAAAGAGGTACACTGATGGACTGAGTGATTGTTCCTCGTCATCCCTATAGGAAAGTGGCCTGTGACATGGTCACCCCAACACTTTTTGCCTGGTAAATGATGCAATTTTAACAGAAGGGCACTGGGTTCCTGCTATCCCGGTCCTCAGTGCCAGATCTCGTTCCCTAAAACGGTACAATTGTACCCCTAATTGGCAATACCTTTAGCACCCCCCTGTAAGTCCCTAGTAAATGGTACCCCAGGTACCTAGGGCAGGGAGACTAAAGGTGGTCCCTAAAGGCTGCAGCATGTATTGTCACCCTAAGGGATCCCTCATCATACTCATGCAAACTGCCATTGCAGGCTGCGTGACATGGTGCAGACAAAAGTGCTAAGCCTGCAGACACTGCATGCAATATATGTAAGCCACACTTACAGCCCTAAGGCAAAGTGCATTATATTGCATGTGAGGACATATCTCATTAAGCAGATATGCCCCTGTGATGTCCATGTCGATGATTCTTGGCCTTTGCCAGTGAACAGGGAAGCCATCTTGAGAATATGTACTGGGCACTGGTGATTATGTGTTCCACAGTTACATGATGGCTTCACTAAATAAAGATGTTTGGTATCAAACATCTCGTATTAATAAGCTCACAGTGATTCCAGTGGTGGATTTATTCATACATGAAGCCAGAGTGTACTTTAGGCGAACCCCCTCCTGCCGGCCTGGCCCGCAGGCCTCGGTCTTCTGATCCGGGGAAAGAGGGTGCGCTGGTGCGACGCCGGCGTTCCCCGACTCCCCCATGCAATGGCGTTCCGACTAAGACCTCAGATCAGACGTGGAGACCCGCTGAAGTTAAGCATATTACTAAGCGGAGGAAAAGAAACTAATCAGGATTCCCCAGTAACGGCGAGTGAAGACCCCCTGAAAACCTACCAAACTCTAGTGTGCTGGCTGACTGGTGTATACCAGCCTGCCACCACAAACAGGTTTCTAACCCCCTGCAGGTGAGAGCCCATGCGGAGGGCAGAAACTATGCCTGTTCCGGCCGGAAGTTTTGTCACCTCCTCCAAGCAGGATGGATAAACATCAGCATATCAAGGCAGGACACTTCAAAAGCATCTGCCTTTGATATGCGATACAGACTTCCCCCAGACAAGCGAAATGCCAACCCCTGCACCGGGCCCATTTGGCACCAAGACAGGTGGGAAAATGATCTAAACAGGAGGCTTGTTCACTATCAGGCCAGTTTCTCCTTTAAGGTGGGCTACCCGACAGGAACACGAAAACTAGAATTCCACCATCTTGGTTTTTGGTGGAATTAGGTTCACTGGGTCAGAGTTATGTCCACTTTCCACAGGAAGTGTTCATATACAGGGTGTAGTCACCCTAAAGGTGAATATCCCATTTGCTACCACCGGTCACTCACATTAACGCCCCTAAATTGAGTATTTAGGTGGCACCCTGGATGTCAGGAACTCAGATTCGACTGACCCAGAAGAAGAGAATAAAGAAGAGCCGTGAAAATGAGAACTGAAGACTTGCTGAGGACTTTTTTGTGCCAAACCCTGCCTGCACCAGCCTCGACAATCGTGAAGAAACTGACTCGTCCTGTAGCTGAACCTCTACCAAGAACTGTCAGCCCTTCGCAAATTGCCAGCAATCTCCCTTGGAGTAGAGGAGCTACTCCCTTGCAGTCCGCAGCCACCACAACAGCAGAGTCCGGTTTACTGTGCTGCAGCCCCCCCCCCCCCCGGTCGTACCGATGCAGCAGCCCAGGAAGAGATCACAGTGCTCTGGAACGTTAGAACCATTTCCCCATCAAGTGAGAAGATGCCAGGACCAACCAGTCGAGGGATGTCAGCAACGCAGGGGCCCAATTCCAGAATGGCGTAGCTGTCCTGATTTTTGCACCCTCAACTCAACCAGTGAGACCGAAACGCAAGGTCCTACGACGCACCAGCCCAGCTAACCTAACCATTCTGCACCAGAGTTCCAGAGTCCGGGTTCTCGAGAACCGACTGTGCTGCCCGGCTCCCAAGATCCTTGTAAACTGAGCCCTCTGTTGGGAGCTTCCAGACTTGTCCCCAAGTCCCCCTTTGCAGCCTGTTTGTAGGTGGCTTCCCTCTCTTCTTTGGTGTAGCACGTAAGGCTACCAACATGACCAGCACCTCTGCACCCGAACCCCAGGGCAGGTAAACTCTAACTGCTGGTAGTAGTTTGGAAGTTACCCCCTTAAGTCCAGAAGGGGACCCCCGGAAACCTACCTACTGGATATATTTTGTTTCTCCCATCGGCATAACGCGTAAAGGAGGATTTAAGTGAACATTTTACTTACCTGTGAAAGTTATTATCTTAAAAAGTACTTACTTGCTTACGAAGTTCTTAGTATCAAAATGTATATAAAAATGAGTTACTTTTCTAAATTGGTCTCAGATTTATTCTGTAAAGTGTTTCTCATTTTTTGCCTCTGTGAGTACGACAAATGCTTAACACTAACCTCTGATAAGCCTTAACTGCTTGCCCACACTACCACAAAAGAGAGCATTTAGTGTCATCATTTTTGCCTCTGTAAACCAATAAGGGTTGCCTGGACTCTACACAGTGTACCTCGTTTTGCTGCACTATATAGAGAGCCAGCTTAATACAATCCTGTGCATATTTAGCATAGAAAACTAAAATTCTAATCATGTCTTTATGGAAATCACGGTGGGTACCTGGCCGAGGAATATGTGTTAGTGGTCATTTTCTGTGCTTAGGCTTCTTCCTAAGGACTCACATTACGGAAGATAAAGACTGAAGAACATTTATATGATTAAGTAGAACTTAGACTGCAATGCTGGACTATTTGCTTTAAGACATGTAATATTTTCGCAAAAGCAAATTTCAGTGAGTAGATTAAGAAACTGGGTACCGTTTCCCATATAGTAAGATCTCATTCATGCTGTATTGAAGTCCAGTTCTGAAATGCTTTATTATGTGTATTTGCACAGTGGACAACTCACCCTGTAGGGTATCCTGGAACACATTGCAAGCACCTTTAACCTGTTTATACGTAGTCCAAGTCTTTACAAAAATACTGATGGAGCGCGATTGCTGAAAAGCACACAGTTGGGTCACAGGGAAAAGCCAGGATCAAAAATCATGCATTTCAGATTGTAGTTTATTTGAAGGGGATTGGGGAGGATTTCTTATTAAAATTGTACAAATCAGGAAAAAGATGCTTGGCTATATTTATTTCCAGCCCCCCTTTTTTTTCCCCAATTCCCCGCAAAAATAGATAAACATCTAATTACTACCTCAAGTAAATCCGTGACTGAAGGCTTCGTGCGCAGCTCCGCTCGCCTCAGGACGTGAGGCCGGCTTTCTTCCAGCAGGGGGCGCACACACGCCTTTCACAGGCCGGCCGCGGAGCCAATGATGAGGCAGAGGACGCCCGGCCCCGCCACGGAGAGGGAAGTTTGAAACTCTCGGACCGGGGCCAGGCCTGGGAGCGCAGATGGCGGCCGCGAGCTGACAGGAAGGCCGGGGCCTAGAGCATCGCACCCCCACAACATGGGCGGCCCGGGGCGCCTGCTGGCCCGGAGGCTGTGCGAGGCGCTGGAGAACGAGGACGCCGAGTAAGAACCGAGGCCGCCGCCGGGATCCGTGAGGGGAGGCTCGAGCCGCGGCGCGCGCTAACGAACGAACGGCGTCACTGGCGGCGCGCGGCAGCCGAAGGGGTGCGCTGCTTGAGGGGGGGAAACATCCGGGGACCTGGCCGCGCGCAGGGGTTCGGTGCGTGCGAGGCGTCCCGCGGGCGCCTGCTGTCAGCGGGGCGCGTGACCCCCGCACCGTGCGTGACCCCGCTCCGCGGCTGCGCCACAGGTGCTGGTTATCACCTCATCACGAGTGGGCACGGCTGGTCATTGGGACCTGGGTTCAAACAGTCGGAATAGTTTTAGGGTCTCGTGGCCTGCTCCTGTCTTAAGGGTTTGCATGGAACCCGGCACCTGCCCAGGCATGCCCCGGCCTCTGCCCTCATCATATCTACTCCCACAGGCCTTGGTTCTGCCTCACAGAATAACATAACATGGCAGTAGTGTTACGTAGGGATCTTTCTCGGGGCTTTAAGTGGGATGAAAAAACTGGGGGAGGAGGTCTCAAAGGGGCGTGGCCACTGTAATTAGGGGCGTGGCTTAAAAACTACGTTGAAAATCTGTGTTTAGCTTTGTTGTAATGGCAAGTTGTCCTTGTTCCTTTAAGGACAACTTGTCAGTTCCGCGCGCCGGTTCTCGAGCGCAATTGTCATTCAATGTGTCACTCATTCTGGAGTTCTCGTTCCAACTCCGCTGCTTCCTTAGGTTTGCCAGTTGCAGCGGGAACACCAGCATGAGCGGTTGTGGGTTTCTCTTTCTCCCACGCATGTTAACAAATAAAGGTCTTGAAACAAAACCTTTCGCATAAGAATCCTCTTTCAACAAGCTTAGTGTGCCGCCCGACTTGTATTTTTCTGTTTCTGTCATTGCATCCAGATTTGTGATACAACAAGTAACATCATACCTACAAGTCAGAACTATTGGCTTTGTCAATGGTTGTTAGTTGCATAAGATAAATAAGCAGCAACTATGGCTTATATATAATATTGTAAAAGCTTCCACTTAAAGCCCTGGTGACACCACGACAATGTTGCTGCTCTTGCGTTACAAAAAGAGAAGGGAAATCCAGAGAGAAAATGACTCTTTAACCGCTTCCATGCGCGGCCGATTTTCGCCCTGTGCGAGGCGTTTCATTAAGCGGACGGGTTCATGACGAGCTCAGCTCGTCATGCGCACACGAGCACTGCGCAGCATGACGAGCTGAGCTCGTCATGAGCATGGAAGGGGTTAAAGGATTTCCCTTCCCCTACAATGCTCACCTGGCATGACGTCATGCCGTAACTTCTCCACTAGTGAGAAGTGAGCAGTGTGAGCACGCGCACATCGATGTGCCTGCTGTCTCGAAACGGGTCTCTATCGGGCTCTGTTTTGTGCCCTGGCACTTTTTTCCGGACTGCAGTGACAGCAGACTGCTGTCACTGCAGTCCAGAAAAAAGTGCCAGGGCACAAAACAGAGCCCGATAGAGATCCGTTTCGAGGCCCCCTTTAAAAAACTGCCGGTGCTCAGACCCGGTGAGACCCCTTAAAGCCCTGATCTTTCTTCTTTCTACTTAAACCTGGTTATTCGTGGCTGCCAAGGTTTCGGATTGCTTGTGTGTGATGTCTCTATGGTGCGTCTGAGTGACAGTCTCCTGTCAAATGTGACACTTGGAGTGACTCTTCCTCATGCATAAGTCGAGAGTCTGTTTGAGTGCCCCTTTCAGTTTTCTGTTAGTGCTCTGCACCCAGACATACCGCAGAGCAATGAACATAAGCTTAAAGTAAGCCAGACCTATTGGCATCGCCAATGCTTATTAGCAGAATCAGATCAGTGAGCAATAACATTGATTTTGTTGCGAATAATTTCAATTGAAAATGTTTGTGTTCTGAAGATATGAACAGTTGATTAGGTCTAGATCTACGATTGTGCAAGGGGTCGTGGCCCTCAGAATGTCTCAATCACTCCTGTTCTCCCCTTCACACCACTTCATTTGAGTAATAGTCCTCAATCGCATTTTAATATGTCTTCAGAGAACTTTACAGGGCAGCTAAAGACTTTAGAATTTTCACTGTGAGTGCTGCATCCGCTGAAATTGTGGGTTGCTTGACATCAATAATTTTCGTTTGATTGGAAAGAATAAATAAGTAACTAACATCCCAAAACATTGAAGAAATTTGGCTGCTCTTTGGTAGCTTACAAGGTGGCTTAAAATAAATAAGCCTCTCTTACTCAGTTACCATCTAAAGCTGGTAAGAGACCAAATTGAATACATTTGTTGTATTGTTTCATAAGGCCTGCATACAAGCTTAGCTGAAACAGCCATTGCCTTTGTTAGGTTATGTGAGTGGCGTCTGTATAGTGTTTACCAGTAGTAGGAGCCTTAGCTCCATCAGTTGACCAGACCACCTTAAATGTAAAATCCGTATTTGTTAGGCGCGAACTACTCACCCTTACGGGTCTCAAGGCGCTGGGGGCCGTCGTGGAAATTAAGTGAGCTATTGCCCTGAGTCACAAGGTGCTGAGCTGCCGCCGGAGCCGGGGATCGAACCGTGAGGCCTGTGCTCCGAAGTCAGCTGCCCTGGCCGCTGCACCACACCTCTCCACTACACCTGTTCCAGAGGTATTTGTCCTGTGATATGGTCTTTGGTTGTTGGACATTTCTGTCTCAAGTTTGGGTGGCAATATCTAAATAAGTACACTATATGGGTGCATGAATCAGTGCAAATGTTTATTGTGCATGATCTGTTCAAAATAAGTTGAAGGAAAATTGAAGTATACCTATTAGGTGAAGGCACCACATGAAACAAGTGCTAAAACGCGTTATTCCCCACTATATAAGTTGTGTGCAACATGTGTGTTTTAATATCTAGTGGTGGAACAAAACCACAACCAATAAAAGTAGGGATGTGTGGTTCTTGGCCCAATTTTAACATCTTGTGTGTTATGATCAAGGCCACTGTAATTATGTGACTCAGCGGTCATGGTGTTTTCTGCATAATTATAGATTTGCAGCCTTTTAGCACTTAATCCATTATCTGCTAAATAATCTGCAGATTTTAACAAAAAACACTTGATTCGACCTCATTCTGATCAAAAGGTACTAAAATGTGGTGGAACGTGCTCCCACACAGTTAAAGTTGAAGACCCTTCGCAAAGGTTGACTGGTCATCAAGTTGTTTATTGCTGCATTTTGTTGTTAAACTGGTACTAATGAGGTAAAATCTTTGCTCAGACAGTGATACCATTTGTAAAAATAACTATCACAAAATGTGTCACATTACACCGCATAATTTAGCTTTTCTTGCCACTTCATTTAGTAAACCCTGTCTCATAATTTGGGCCTCCCTTGCCACATAATTTCAGTGGCCCTGGTTAAGATACACACTACAACAACAGGAACTTGAATATAGAAACATTGCCAGGTATTGAGGTTGTGTATATGTGTTCTTTACACAGTGACATGAAATATTGCCACTGTAGGCTCCAGAAATGCCCTGTTGAGAACAGAAAAGGGCCCTTGAAGAGAAAATGTGCAGGTGGTCAAGGCTGATGATGGGGAAGTGTTTGGCGTGTCGCATCTCTTTAATTCCTCATATAACAAGGTCTCAGCTCCCTTGTTAACTCCTCACCGGAAATTCACAATATCCAGTTTTAGGGGTATTGTAAAATACAAAGTTAAGTCGTTTGTGGTTTTCTGTATATTTTCAAGAAATATTGGCCAAAGTACCAAATGTCCAATTGTGACTCTTCCACAGTCCTTGAAGCAGCATATCTCTTTGTATAATATTACAATTTTATTTCTAGTTGTTGAAGGGGAGGGAATGACAGGCCCCCTGGTTTAAAATAGCGCTGACAAAGCAGTAGTTGCTTGTATTAGAATATTTTTAGCACCATTTGTTGAAATATGTTGATTTTTCAACCCAGTATGCCCAATGCGCTGCAGAAAAAAACCCACATTAGACACAGTTTAAAATGTAAGGATGAAAACATGGTTAGGAAGAAAATTCTAATGGTTAATAGAACTTAATGAAAAATAACCTAAAAGATTAAATAATTATTTTTGTCATAGTATTTCTTAATCAACATCATGGGAATATTGAGATAAGGGTGCCGCTATCACAAGTGGATTGCTTTTGAAAGTTTTTGATGAAGAGATGCAACCAGTAAAATGCAAGTTTTAAATTTTTGAATAATTTGGTTAGGTGTCCATCCTGCAGTTGAGATGTGTGAAACACCCCATTGCCTGTTTAAAAAAATAGGTGTTATTAAGGTCCTCATTGAAAGTAAGCTGGCAGTTTGAGGTAACAGAACTGTTGGCCCTAGTAGGTGTGAATGGTGACGCAATACCCTTGACGAATGTATGACTACAGGGACATGTCCAGCACTCCTCCTATGCAGCCTATTGGCTTAAAAGTGCAAGGAACCAAGAGAGGGACCCCCCTGGAACAAGGGCAACAGTGTCCTTCTGCATGCCATATATATGTTTCATGTTTATTTGTTGTCCTGATTAAGTTCAGTTAGGTTTTGTGACATCTTTTCACTGACAGTGTTCCAGGGCAAAAGTAAACTATCCTGACGAAAGCCCTGCACCCTATGCCCATCGCATTTTAAAGCTGAAACATGTTGACCTATGCGAGGGTGTAGGATCATTATCTCTGTAGACGCCCCTGTTATATAATTTTAATCATACCAGGAACACCCTTAATAAAGGGATACCTATATGTTCAGTGAGATTTATTTTATCTTAAAGACCCCAGCAGGATAATATCCCAAGTACTCCCTGGAATATGTTCGAGTCCATCCTGGTGTTTAGGGACCAGGATGCAACCCGATGACCACGCATGATGCCAGTAGGGTGTGTGAGGGTCTAACAAACAACACTAGGGTCTTGTTAGATAGATAGGGTCAAGCTTCACTTGGTTTTTGTGAGTAATCCGTGTATGGATACTGGCAAAGTGATTGAATACATAGGATACCTTTTGATGGAGTGGGTCTACAAAGGAAACGTGCAGAGTGAAATGAGGACATAGAACTCCAAAAATGTGCATCATCGTATTGATATGTATTTGTCACATCTAAGCAATACCTCGCAACCTGTCACTGATTCTTTTTTTTCTTTCTTCTTTTTATTAAACAAGCTTATTATACATCACAAGGCTGAAAGTGTTTACATGTACATCACCAATTTGAATTCACATATTATGATACATCATGATGGGATCAAACAATAGCAGCCACTTAGGAATCATTCAAAGCATTTTCTCTTGTTAATCCACATTGCGTGGGGTATGAGTCGTACTTAGCTTTCCTTATCACTCGATTCAGTGAGTGGAGTAGTGTGCCAGAGAACTCTCAGCCCCTGTCACTGATTCTTGATAACCTTTTACTCATCTAGCAATGTTTCTATTTGCAGAGATGTGGAGGCACTGTTAAAAGGGGGAGCTGATCCCAACCTCCTTTTACCTGAGGGAATCGCTCCTGTCCACCTGGCTTCAGGAAAGGAGCGAGAGAGTGCACTGCGCTGCTTGAACCTGGTCGTGCAGCATGGCGGAAACCCAAACACAAGGTACTTTTTTGCAGTTGCACCTCTTCATAATTGGTGTTAAACCAAAACAAGGCTGAAGGGCCCCCTTCTTGGTGAGTGGCACAGTGAAGGAGATTATATATTGTGGTAGTGTGGTTCCCAGACAAACCAAAAATGAAATAGGGCTGTGAACAATAAACATTATAGTATTGTAGCAGGAGCGGTAAAAAAGCACATAGGCGATGCACTTTCCCTTCTGTTTCAAAGATTGTAACTAGGTTTGGTTTCTTTTCAATTTGTCCATCCACCTTACCTTTAAGAGGGATCACATTGCCCCTTCAAAGTGTCATGCTAGCAACATAAGTTTGACTCTCAACCTCTACACATGTCGCCCCCAACCTCGTTGACAAATCACTGTGAAGTAGCCGGAAGGAGACATGCTTGTGCTATAGAACACACCTATACTAGATAAATCTAGTCCACAAGGGTTCTTTTGAGATGTAGGATTTTAGGAAGGTAATTTGATTAGTGCACGAGTGGCAGAATAAATTGCAGTGTTATTTTTCTGGCAAATGTAAACAACTAGAGTATGATCCTCTCAGGTTTGATTTAGAGTCCATCATTCCTTCTCCAGCACCCCATATTCCTTCACAGTACTCCTTGTTTACATAACAATGGGTGGGTTTCCAGTGTAGGGCCTCAGAAGCTGCCAAGCTATCAGAAAGGTTATGAAACTCTAATTGGAGTTGATTTGTGGTATTTGATTTACTTCAGAGGTAGGTTGCTAGTCTTCTCTTGAGCCACCCCGTCTTTCAAGCCACTCACTTTCGGTGTATCTGAAGTCTGTACCTGCCTCAGAGAAGGGTACGTGTTTACCAGGCAGGCTGGACTTCTGAGACATCATGGACTGAAACAGTGTGGAAAGATATGAGCACAGGTCATTTTGTTAGAGCACTGTTTGAATGTAGACGCCAAAAAACAGATATGGAACCTTTAGACAGCATAGCAGGTTACCTGGTAACGTCTCGGGTGAAATCTCATCCATATATTTTTGTTTTCCAGATCGGTTGATGGACTGACACCTTTGCATGTAGCAGCATCTTGGGGCTGTTCCAAGTGCCTGAAACTTTTGCTGAAGAAAGGAGGCGACCCCATGCTTGAAGATCAGGTTCGTATATGTTCTTGTCCTCTCCAGTTGTCTACAACCATGGTTTACCTGTGTCCACTTTGAGTATCAATGTGCAGTCTTTATTGTACTAGTGTTCCTATTAAGGATGTTCCCATCCAAGCAGCTTGTTTTCTATTTACGTAATAACCGCTCACAATTTAGTGCTTGGCCCTCTATTCACCCTGTTCTTTCTGTAAATGAAGGAGAATAGAGCTTGCTGGATTGCGATTGAATGCCAGATCCTCGGTGCGTAGCAGGAGAATGTCTTTTTGTCTTCTCCTTCCTGCGCTTCGTGGTCTCCAGTTTTGCAGTGTTGCTGCCACGAGTGTTAGGGATTCCACTGGAGATGTTGGTCATGTTAGCCAGGTTTGTTGTGGTACTTGAAGTTATCACCTTGTAGTCGAAAAGGCAGACTTAAAAGGTGATGGAGCTTTTAGGGGGGGCAGAGGAGCCTTTTGTGAGTTGGGATAATCCTGTCAAACAACTTCTTGTATATATGTAACAGTACTGGAGAAAGTGAACCTACTAATAGAGCCAGTAAGTACTTTTTTCAGGACTGGCAGCACTGTGGCAGGTAGTATTTAGAAAGAGTGGTGTAAGGGCAGGTGGGTTGCTTGTACAGAAGCTCGTTGCTTCCTTCGAAATGTGTTGGACAACAGTTCTGAAAACTAACTTCAGGAGGTGACAGAGACTGGATGACAATTATTGGTTGACTTGTTTGCATTGCGAATTTTAAGGCTTGGGATGGTGTCAAGGTGGAGAACCAGGAATTTGGAGCTGGTGGGTAGTTGTGACAAAAAGCCATTGAGAATCATTTCATAGAACTAACCTTTCACCAAATGTTAATCCTTGTCAGACTACGTTTGGTGGGTCACAGGGTAAACAAGCTACTGGGCCCCAACCGTGGTGGTTGAGGTAGTTTACCGCTGATGTCTTGGGGTTCATCCTACTATGGCTCTGAAAACTGCTCCATGTACAACCCCTTCAGCACTTAATTATCAAGGTAGAGAGGGCAAGCAGTTACCGGCTTCACCTGGAAGTAGTGTGTGTTAGGGGCACAGCAATTCTCAATACTAAACAATTGAATCCAGCATATAGGGTGGTACACCTGATCACAATTCTCTTGTGGGTGTTACATCTCCCCCCCCCCCCCCAAGACCCCTTTGTGCTCTTACTCGGGTGACCCACGTTTGATCTGTCCCTTAGAAAAATGATAAAAGAACAAATGAAAGGCTCGGGAGCAGTTTGCGTTTCCCCACAAGTCAAATGCGGAGTCGGTCACTGTTTACTCAAGTTAAAGTCCTCTGTGTTGTAGGTAGGAAATCAGTCTGTAGTCCTTTGCACCTCCTTCCACTCGATCTCATCATCTCAGTCCCACTGCATGAAACACATGGTAATGTAAATGCAGCCCTCCTCGGGTTGATGTGTGCATGTTTGTAGACTTTTGCTGTACTTGCCTAGAACCGCGAAGAGACCGGGAGACTCTCTGCAGCATGGGTCGCTCATGGATTCACACGCTCAAATAGTCTGCTTTCTCTGGGTGCTTTTCAGGCCAGGCTGGTCTTTTTCTTCAGGGCCAGCCAGTGTTGTCCCTCTCAGCAGGCAGGCTTGACTGTATTGAAGATAAAAATAGTAAAATAATTTTTAAAGACCTGAGCAAGAAACATGGGAACACTAGTACTTGGAAGTGCTTTTCTCATTGGACCAAAGCCCGCAGTGCTCAGTGATGCCACTTAAGAGACCAAGGTAACATATGGAGCATTCCACAAAAGCTTTGTTACCATAACTCTGCAGGACAGCTGCATGGGCAGCCAAACATTGTCCTGGAAATACTCTCTCAGCAGGTAAACGTAAAAAATGTATTGTATCCAAACAATTTTGTTGCTCTTAACTCCTGAGAAGGCTGTGAAGGACCTCCATTCTTAGGTCTCGACTAGACAGTGCATGCGCTGTCTTTTGTCTGTTGTATTCAATATGTGGGCTTCAGCCGGCCATAGGCTTCCCATTTGCTGGCTCCATCGTCGCTCTCATATTCTTTCTCCCCATTTGCATGCGTCATGCCTCTTCCTGTGTTTAGCCCTCCCCGAGTGCAGGGACCAATTAATACTATCCATTCACTGTTTCCGTTTTAGGAACTATTTTAGGAACTTCCTTATATTACACAAGAGCAGTCATTTTTATGTCTGGGCTAGACGGAGCATGCGTTGTCTCCAAGAGACTGTTGTATTTAATATGTGGGCTTCAGCCCACCCATAGGCTTCCCATTTGCTGGGTCCATCGTCGCTCTCATATTCTTTCTGCCCATTTGTCCTTGGCATGCATGCGTCATGCCTCTTCCTGTGTTTAGCCCTCCACAAGAGCATGGACCAATTACTACTATACATCCACTGTTCCCATTTTAGGAACTGTTTTAGGAACCACCTTTTTCTTTGTTAAAGAACACTTCACACAAGCGCTCATGTTTTGACATCCTTCAAATGACAGCCTGCACACTGCACATACTACATAAAACAAAGTGAGCTGAATCCCTGACTCTCACATCACCGAAGCTTTTCCCCAGAGAAGGCCAACATTCACCCACTGAACCCCTGACCATACCCACGCTTGGCTTTTCTCACCTCTTTCCAAGCGACGGTTGCTAACCACTGACGTCACTTCCACAGCCATAGGATCCGAGATGTCTGGGCTCTCAGGACAAGCTTGCCTACAGCACCACCTTAGTAAAGTACACAAACCGAGATAAAACAAGAATAGCACCTAAAAGGGAATACATGTTGCAACTATTAGGTAATTAATGCGGAGACATTTAAAATGGTTTTTATGTATTTTTATAATTGTCTATAACTTTTTTTTAATAACCATTCAACTGCTTGCACCAGAGTTTCTAATGAGCGTTCATAGTTACTTTTTGTGATTAATGTTGTTCACCATTCCTGATAAGAAGATGGACGCATCAAATGCATACTGTCCCCGCCGTTAACTGATGCTCCTTCCCAGTGTAGTCCTTTGTCTGTCCCTGACTCTGCATAATATTGCCGCTTCAGCTTCAGTCCTGAGCTATAACGTGACGTACACATTTAGTTTCAATGCATTGCAGGGATGTGGAATTCCTATAGCCCGACGCCCAGGACATATTTTTTGGGGTCAAGGGCAACAAGTTTTCATGTGTATTTTGTCCTTGGGACAAGTAGGCCCAATCCCCCTGCAGCACAAAACCTTTGGCTGCCAGTTTACAGTACCACATTATAAATCAGGGAAAGGCATTGCCTGCAGTTAAGGTAATATTTGTGTCCATGTGTTAATGCTGTTCAAACTTGTATTTATGGTTCATTAATGCAAAGCCCTTATTATTAGGGTGAGCGCTCTAAGTAAATGTTGTAAGCTCAGACTGCACTGCTAACAGTGGTTCCAGTATAAAAACATGTACGTACGTTTTCAATGTTTATCAATATGAGGCTATGTATATCGCTCCCAGAATGCTCTGATTAGATGCAAATATTTCCAGAAGCTTGAAAGCAAGATTGCTGATTCTTTGCTTTCAAAATAAAATGTTAACAAAAAAATGCAAAAACAATTCACTAAACTACTGTAAAATTTTAGGTACCATTTCTTTGCAGCATCATTTAGTAAAATGTTTTAAAGTATGCTAGTATTTCCCAAAAATATTTATAATGGAAAATCACTGTAACCAGTTTTAATAATATTATGGGAAACAAAAATAAACAAGCATTGGTAAAGCCAGTAGGTCTGAAATTGTTGGTCAGCCTTTTGGTTTTGTCAATGTGTGACTTGTTTTGGCATGGTTTTTGTAAAACCTTATTGGTGTGGGAGCTGCCGGGTTCACAAAAAAATGCAAAAACATTTCGCTAAACTGCTGTAAAATTTTAGGTACCATTTCTTTGCAGCATAATTTAGTAAAATGTTTTAAAGTATGCTAGTATTTCCCAAAAATATTTACAATGGAAAATCAGTGTAACCAGTTTTAATAATATTATGGGAAGCATAAAAATAAACAAGCATTGGTAAAGCCAGTAGGTCTGAAATTGTTGGTCAGCCCTTTGGTTTCGTCAGTGTGTGACTTGTTTTTGCATGGTTTTTGTAAAACCTTATTGGTGTGGGAGCTGCCGGGCCCTCACCATTATAACAAACACTGGCAAAAGCAAACAAATGTTGGTCTCAAAAGCACCCATTGCCACAGTAGTTCCTGGCACTGAACAAAACAAATGTGTGTCGATATGCTCCTTGTGAAAGAACAGAATGCTGTCCCTCACAGTGAAGCTAGCCGATAGAGAGAGAGTGAGAGAGAGACAGAATTTTAATAAACACAAAAGGTCATGGTTAACGCCAGACCTAAATAGGGGCCCAATTATTAAATAAAGTCTCAAACGTGCACCCATGTCCTTGCATTAAGTGTAGATATACGACTTTTGTGAATTGATAAGACTTTACACAAGTAGGCAAAGAAATAGTACTCCTAGAAAAGATTTGTGAACTGCATTTCAGCATGAGCAAATATCCAGGTGT
This sequence comes from Calotriton arnoldi, assembly GCA_963921515.1. Lineage (NCBI taxonomy): Eukaryota > Metazoa > Chordata > Amphibia > Caudata > Salamandridae > Calotriton > Calotriton arnoldi. Next base: position 4,663,160 of record CAWUFW010000013.1, on the reverse strand, counting down.
AGATTTGCTCAAACGAAAATCTGAGTGTTTGCAGGTTCACCTTCCCTCCAACCACTTTTTTTCCAAACCCTGGAAGAAGTTTTATGTCTGCCATTGTCAGGAGTAAATTTCCAACCTTTCTCAGTATGGGAAAAGATATTAGACGAGTTGGTGAAAACCCTTAAAACATGCAAGTTAGAAGCTTTGCACGGACTCAAAAGGGCATTCCAACCCTGGAACTGTTGCCTAACATTACCTTTAGCCCCAATGTGTAGATCTGCAGAAACATGGCAACATAAGGGAATTGCTAATATTCAAACCCTACTATGAAAGAAGCCCTGGCATAATCAGAGAGGCTATTTCAGAGCTCTTATATATAATGAGATAAAACTCCGTTAAAAAAAAGAGATTGCTGCCATAACTTGTCGCCGCATTACATGGCACAAAAGGGGCAAGTGGATTTTGTTACAGGACAAGTAGATTTATGAAGCAACTTGCCCATGGACCAGTAAATATTTTATTAAATTCCACACCCCTGCATTGTCTCATGGGAGTTGTAGTTTGCTAAGAGCTTTTTTGAATGTTGGGCAGCTTTTACCAGACTTCATGAGCCTGCGTTCCTCACGCAGAGACAGAGTATTGTTGCTTTAGATATTCACATGTTGGTGAGTGTAGACCGTAATATGAAGAGAAATGGGAAACAAGAAAGAGAAGGCAGCCAAGGTAAGTACAATGTTTATGTGGTTCTTTATTTTCCTGTTTGTAAGCTGCATTACTTCACCTGCTGTTTTAAGACCAAACAGGGTAGGGAATTTAATAACTTTGCTGGCCAGTTGTCTCTTTTTATGTAATACTGTCCGTTTTTGGCGTGTCTTCATCACCCAGCTGGTGCACGGCGCTGAATATCCTTACTTTTTACTCCTGTCACATAAAGCTGTCAAGAACGACTCTTGAGGAGCTAGTGACACACGGAAATTAACCGGGAAGTCTTGCACACTGTGAACATGAGGTGTGACGCAGAGGGGCCAGTTTTTGCTTAAAAGTTAAGTAAGAGAAAGGGCCAGCAGCACAAAAGGTGCAAGTGACTGCGCAGTTTAGAAGTGCGTGTACCTTTTTGTAGTCATTATTCGAAGAGTAGTAACACCTGCAGTGCTGAAGCAGTCGTAAAATGTTTAATGCAATTAAGGTACTGTAAGAACCCGGTTGAATTAATTTCTGTCCCGCCATGGAAGCCAAGACTAGCCTAGGGGTCCCTTTTTAGGTCTCTGCTAGACAGCAGATGTGCTCTCTCAAAGAGACTGTTGTATTCAATATGTGGGCTTCAACCCTCACATAGGCTTCCCATTTGCTGGCTCCATCATTGCTCTCATTCTTTCTCCCTCCTTGTCCATGGCATGCACGCGTCATGCCTCTTCCTGTGTTCAGCCATCCCCGAGAGCATGGACCAATTAGTACTATCCATCCATTGTTCCCATTTTAGGAACTGTTTTAGGAACAACTTTTTTCTTTGTAAAGAGCACTTCACACGAGCGCTCTTATTTTCACGCGCTCCGCTCCTGTAAACAGGCCTTGAAATCTTGTTTTTATCCCGTCACATTTGCTGTGCAGTCAAAGACCAAGGTCTAAAGTTAGACGCTGTTTTCCGAGGGCGCCTCTTGACTCTTCTTTCTCTGACTCTCTTGAGTTGACCCACTGGTTCCTTGCTCGAGATGGGTACTGAAAAAAACACTCATATTTATGACTAACGTTCACAATTCCCACTGCTTTCGGACATCCCCTACTACCGCAGTGGGCAACAGCCAAGATAAATGCCCTGGTCGCTTATTAGCCTGTTCACAAATGGTAGGAATTTACCGGTTTAACAAGTAGCATGGGGCTAGGTTAAAGACCTTCTGATTCTTCAGAAATCGCTTTGATTCTTAAACAGAAGTGTAGAGTAAAGCCTTTCAGTGTGGAAACCTTGGAACAAGAACCCTCTAATGAATGAGGCGGCCACTTCTGCAACAGATATTGTTGTTACTTCTGGGGTCGTTGGCTTCATATTTTGCGGGACAGGATATAACTTTCTCCCCAATAGGAGGCGTTATCAGGTAGTAGAGCCAACCTTATCTACTAGTACAACCCTTCTGCTTGTCAGTCAGTATAAACAATGTTTTTGATTTGCTTCCCTTGCCTTCAGTTTTTGAAGTACCTTTTAAGACTTGTAAGCAAAACAGAAGGTATTTGATATTTAAGACCAGTGTCCGAGGGATACAAGGTAAGTTTGTAGTTCGGTACTCTTGTTTACATTCCAATGTGGTTGTTGGTATTTGTGGCTGCATAGAATATGTGAAAATATGTGCATGACACGCAAAATGTGGTTACCGAGCGTATAGTAGTGTGTACTCTGTAACCTTTCGGTCTATGGTGATAGTTTTCCCTTTGTTGTTCTCTTTTAGTGCTCCCTCGTTGATATTTTAATAAATATACTTTACTACCAATTCTTAATTTATTCTCGTTTTTTCTAGTCTTACAAATACATTGCCAGTGCCATTGGGTTCATCCAGGGATTTAAATGTAAAAGTATTGTCGGGTACTGCGAACCTGCACTTCTTTATTTTTAGAACTCCGAGTACCATCACTTCTAGACAGAGTTGCAATACTTTTATTTGGAGAGTGACGCCACTTTTCAGAAGCAAGGAATTATTCTAGGCCAGGGTACCTGCATTTTTTTCCCATTTGAAGCACTGGTTTGAGCTTTCAATGTGCCCTTGTTCCAGTACTTCATCAACTCATTAGTTGCGCTACAATCTGCCGAACCATGCACCTACGTGCTCTCAGGCAGACGAGGTCCTTTAAACCCACATTCGAAACGAGAGAATCTCAACACCCCTCACTCTTTTGAGAATCCCCTCTTTAACTCCCAACTCAATGGCTTCCCATGTGCCTTTACACAACAAGACTCACAAAGGCGTGTCCTGCTTACACTCCAAAATCCTGTGAATCCCTACTCTCTCCCTCATACCCACCACTATAACTCGTGCCTGGCTTCATTCTTTCTTTCTTCTCCTCTCATCGCTCTTTTCTACCCTTCTCCTCTCACACTTCCTTCAGTTTTCCCTCTCTATCCTCCTTCTTTCCCCTTTCTTCTCGTATAGATAGACCCTTTGATGCTGCAGTGCTTTGGCCTGTGATTTAGTTTTGGCTGCAAAGTGATGCTCCAGGCAGAGGGCTAAAAGACATTAACATTGACAAAGCCAATAGCTCTCGCATTACTGAGACTTATTGGCTTTGTCAATGCTTGTTATTAGTTCCTGGTGGCCCTTTCGCCAGGTGTATGGTTGGAAGGGTGTTGTTTGGGGTAAGGCCTGTGTGGTAGATGTGAGTTGAGGTGCGTGAGATTACGAAGAAATGCCCCATACATAGTGCTGGATGATTGCCAGCACATTCGTATGAAGTGGTGTGGAGAGTATGGGCGCAGCCCAAAACTGCCGCAGACCATCAACCATTGCTTTTTGTATAGATGTGGAGGAACAACTCTGTACGACTCTCTCTGAGATACGTCAGCATATTAAAAAATCTCTATGCGTTAGGAGAGGTGTGGTGCAGTGGAGAGGTGTGGTGCAGCGGCCAGGGCAGCTGACTTCGGAGCACAGGGTTCACGGTTTGATCCCCGGCTCCGGCGGCAGCTCAGCACCATGTGACTCTGGGCGATAGCTCACTTAATTTCCACGACGGCCCCCAGCGCCTTGAGACCCGTAAGGGTGAGTAGCTGCGCTATATAAAAACGGACTTACATTTTTTTTTTTTTTTACTTACCATGGTTCCATAATGCGTGGCTTCTCATGCAATCTGTCGATTATGGCATAGTTGTAATTTGTCCATCTAAGCCATTAAAAAGGAATGTGTAATCCTTAAGAAAACTGTATTGGAGCACTAACTTATATACTGTTTACTTTCCAGTGGAACACGCATGAAGAAATATATTTTTCCAAATACACTCCTATTAAGGAGAATAAAAAAGGCAATGATGTTTTAAATGTATAAAACATGCAGAGCAATTTCTTGTATCACTAGGTTCACAATCAAAATAGTAGTTTCCAGTGGTCATTCAGCCGTTCTGATCAATACCATGGATAGCCTCAGCCTTTTAAAAAATAAATAACTAAACCACTGACCATATATAGATTTCTATACCTCTGAGCCATTGCACCCAGTTACTTCAATGATACCCTGTCATTTGTATATTTTAAGCGTAAATTCTTGGTGACTGGTTTCGTTCGCCCTGCTTTAGCTACACATTTCACATACCTTATTCAAAATCTCTTAACTTATTATAATGTAATGCAATCTGTATATTTTTATATATATTTGTGGGGCATTCTGGCCTTAGAATGCAACAGTAATTAGAAAATCATCATCTTTAGTCACTTGTAATATACTATGCCACCCGAACTGCACTGGAATCATTTGACAGTGGCACCTCTGAGTAGATGAATGGATGAATGAGCGAGTGTATGGATAGAAGAATAATGGCTAATCGTATGAGTGCTTGGGCATACAATTGCCTGGGGGCATCATAAGGACAGACATATCAGTTGCCTCTCTTATGGTCCTCATGGTTTATGTTGAAGAAAGAAGTGTAGTGTTTTTTCAAAAAACCTGTATTTAAAATATTTTTATAATTTATATTTAATAGGATTTTATGCTATGCATTAGTAATGCAAATTTTTATAGTTTTATATTTGTAAAATCCTTTCAGGACTGTTTATATTGTTAATATTTATGTTATGCCCAAGGTCAAAACATTAAACTTTGTGGGCTTATACATCATCGTCTGCATCTGGTGTTTACAGTGACAGAATGTTTTTAATGCCTTCCAGAATTAGAGGTGATTGTCAATACTAACTATTCGAGCAGGCATTCAGTTCCATGAAGGGTTCCTTTGAGTTGGAGGTGCAGTCAGTAATGGCTCATGCTTGAGCGCAGTGTTTTTTTGTAACGATGAGTGAAGTTTTTGTTGCCGAACAAGTAATCCAGTCCCTTGGATTGCTCTGTGTGCTATTCACATTGCTTTGAAGGTGATCCCTCTGGCTAAATGGAGCCAGTGTAGGGAAAAGTAGCCTGGTGTTGTATGCCAGCATCTGCAGGTTGAGCAGCTTTTTGGCAATCATGTTAGAGTTCTATCTAGTTCCTGATTCGTTAACTGTTCATCAAGTGACGTCTGTCCTTTACTGCCACAAAGACTTCCAGGATTCTGTACTTGCTGAGCTGTTTCTAGATATTGAGATTATAAAATACCAATCCACTGAATTAATGATGAATTACTCATAGTAGTAACTGTTGCTCTAACTTGCAACACCTACCAACCCCCCTGCCCCAGCGCCTTTCCCACACATTGCAGTTGGTGAAGTATTGAAGACATGGGCATTATTGAGACCTAATTAATGAGACATGTGGGTGATGTGCTGAAGGTTGGCATGCACATGCCATATTGCATTCCGTCACCTCACACATTTTTATAGTGTTACGGCGAGCTTGCCATCCATGAGCGCGGATCACTATTACTGTTGACCATTTCTGTGGCCTCACCACAACCCTCCCACCTTCACAATTTATGGTGTACCAGATTTGAAAGGTAGAAATTTGAGTTGGTCCTGTGGGTATTTTAACCTGTATCACGTCATATTTAAAATTTCTTCCCATTAAGCACTTAACCCACTGAGAGATTTTACCAGTGCTTTACTTCAACATGTTAACTGACGGGACTCTACGTATTTTTTAACCCTGTCACATAATACATCCTATGCAAACGTATAGACCACTTTTCCGGTGAAAAACAATTGGTTTGGGACTAAAGTTTGTCTTGTCTTTTCACCCAAAGGATGGAAACTGCGCTATCGACCTCGCCATCGAGCAGGGAAATCGAAGATGTGCCCTCATCCTCCAGCATTACGATCGCTGCAGCAGCCCCCCTTACGTTAATGGCATATATGATGGTAAGTTCCAAAGCCTTCTGTGCCTTACTGACATGGAGGCCAGTGAGGTTCAAATGTATCTACCCTCAAAGTGTTATTGGCTAGAAAAGCCTCTTCATAAATGGAATCCGCTTTATAACGGATTAGTTAAACCCTCTGTGATTAATTCTCTTAGATTCTTTTCAAATGGTTTCAGTAATATGGGGCGAACTATAAAGCAGTGGGAACATGTACTGTGATTACCCCGGTGTAGACATCTACACATGCCCAAATTACTCGCTGCGTTAATGCACAGTAAATTGCCCTGTGAATTTTTAGTTTTTTTTATAGCCACCCAAAGTGTGAGTGCGAGGACTCTAATCAGCACTTTACTCACATCATTCCTTTTAGGTCTGATGTTAGCCAAGACCTTTTGTTTATATTTTAAACCAAATTCTTGAAAAAAAATAAAAGCACACAAACATTTTCAGTGCTCTTCATCAATTGGTGTATTCACGTGTAATTGACTTTGATTGCTTCCAGCCATCACATCTTTGGGAAATAGTTAATCCGATTTCATCCTTTGGTTATGACCACTGCAAGAGGCAGAAAAATCCCCCACACATTTTAGTGCCAGGGCTGGTGGGCCGGTGTCTTGTTTATTTTTTTTATCTGTTATGCTATTCTATTTCAGAACGGTTCAAAGATGGCTGCCCCTCCATGCGCATGCCTTACCAGTCCCAAGTAGCTATTTCTGAATGATTTTTAATGAAGTATAAAACAAAAACCTTCAAATAGCTGCCCATACATGCGCATGGGACAGCGACCATTTTGTAACTGTTTTTGGTATACTTGATAACAAAAAACACGTTATGATGTTTGTGCATGGACAGCCGTCTTAGAAAGTTTTTTGCCAAATTATAACCGAAACCATTATGAGATGGCAGCTTGATCGTCTGAACACATGAAAATGCATAGCCAGCCATCTTTGAATGGTCTTACTAGAACCTTCACTAAACCTATTCAAACAAAATACACACTGGCAAAACCAATAGGTGAGAAGCCCAGATCTATTACTCGCCCTTATTTTTTGAGTCCTGCGGGAGAGAGGCATCTTTCCAGACTTGGAATCTGTATAAAAAGGAGATGTCACTTCCGTGCCTTAGATACTGTGCAGTGTAAAGATTCTTTGGGAAAGGCATTGCGTGTAGCTAAGGATTGTTACCCTAAATACCTCGGCTAAAGCTGGAATGTTTTCTTTTTCCACTGATGACAGAATAAGGAAGGGGAACAGATATTCTTTGGAGGCAGGTACAGAGCCTGGTTTTCAACCAGGAAGTGCTCCTGGGTTTGGAAATGCCCCCAAAACAATGTTGATATAAAATATAGAGGGTCAAGGCTTTTCTCCCTATTTGGCTATAAAGTTCAGTGATTTTTGTTTTAAATTTTTTTATGTTTATTTAAAATTTATATGCAAAGCAAAATTTGTGCCTTGCAAATCTTTTACACAGGAGTGGTCTTTTTGAATCTTTTCTGATTTGAAGCATACGTCGCCTTGTTTTGATAGCAGGTCTCTTTAAAGATAATATTTTCTGCTAAAGACCATCGTATAAAAGTGAAAATCACAGGCCTGTGTTTTGCTGAGTTCATTTGGACGATGTATGTTTTGCGAGTGTCTACAGAGTTCATAAATACATGATCTTTCTGTGTTGTTTGCTATCCTTGTCTCTGTATGGTTTGGAGAGATTCAAGCTGCTTGCACCCTGGGAAGTATGGTGAGTCTTTGAGGCTATTAGTAACTGGATGCTTGTGTTCTTTACAGATGGATATCTGGAGGCCGAAGACAGTAATAACACCACGGATCTGTCAGAAACTTATGATATAAGATGTTCAGATGCTGGCCCCCTGAATAGCACCCGAATGTCGCTGCAGTGCACCCTTCCCAGCAGACCAAACCTAAATAGCCACCTCAGCGACACTGTTATCGTTAGTCATAGCCAACAGCCAAGTTTTGTGGAAAGCCTGCCAGAAAGCATGTGTCACTCTGATGTTTCAGCATTGTCTGGACTCCAAATGCCTCCCCTGGTAAACACTGTGCACACATTGGATGCTAGAGACATTCCTGCCAGAGATCATCAGTCAGTCAATGTCTCGACACAACAAATCGCCTCGAGCATCAGTGACAGTTCAGCAAAACCTGACTTGACAAGTGCCTCTCGGCACATTATTACCTCACCAACAGTGTTCACTGGATCCTTCTCTGAATGCAGTGGCTACGCTGAGGCACATCATAACACAACAGACTCCACAACCGGTGGGGAGCCCCACACACCTTGGGAAATATCTGGAATCTTCACTTTGAGTTCCACCTCTAGAGGCAGCCACTCTGCCATTGTCCGTGACACAGACACAGTGTTGAAAAGCTGCTTTCGAGGCTCTTTCTTGACTCCAGAGTTTAAAAAAAGCCAAGGTCTGGATGTCACGTCACCCGATCACATCTACTTATTCTCACATGAAAATTCTGAAGCTTGTGATTTAGAGAAAACCATGCTAGATCCAAGGCTCACGGGCACCACAAATGATGACAGATACTTGCATTCGGATTTACTTGATCAGAGCGTTAGCTCAAAGAGTGATAAGTACGACAGCTGCCACAGCGAATGTTACGTTAGCACAGGTGATGCTTCTAGCTACGACAGCAGCCACAGTCAACACTTTGAAGAAAGCAAAGCTGATCTTGCTTCGGAGACTCAACGGGACGCCTCTTCACTCTCAGGAAGTAAGTGCAGTGTCCCTAAGAAAGACCCTGTTATTCGTGAAGTGAATTTCAACATTCCCAAGTGGCATTCCCATCCAGGGCATGACTTCGCTGCACAGGATGTGCATGTGGTGTCTGACACCTCTCCCCTCACATACATGTTTGGGAAAGAATCTGAGATCTGTAATGCTGTTGAAGGAGAATATACAGAAGGTTTTTCTTTTTGCTGTGGGAATCGGCAGGAAATACAAAGAGTGTGTACAGCACCTGAAGAGTCTGAGAGTGGGAGTGAGCCCCAAACTACAGAGAGAAACTTCTTGGTAGCAGATTCTGCTTCTGCAGTGAGTGGAAGGAAAGGAAATCCTTCAGTTACCCCTCCTTCACAGGATAATACTGCCCCTCCTTCACAGGATAATACTGCCCCTCCTTCACAGGATAATACTGCCCCTCCTTCACAGGATAATACTGCCCCTGCTTCACAGGATAATACTGCCCCTGCTTCACAGGATAATACTGCCCCTGCTTCACAGGATAATACTGCCCCTGCTTCACAGGATAATACTGCCCCTGCTTCACTGGAGAATACTGCCCCTGCTTCACTGGAGAATACTGCCCCTGCTTCACTGGAGAATACTGCCCCTGCTTCACTGGAGAATACTGCCCCTGCTTCACTGGAGAATACTGCCCCTGCTTCACTGGAGAATACTGCCCCTGCTTCACTGGAGAATACTGCCCCTGCTTCACTGGAGAATACTGCCCCTGCTTCACAGGATAATACTGCCCCTGCTTCACAGGATAATACTGCCCCTGCTTCACAGGATAATACTGCCCCTGCTACACAGGATGCTTCCCCTGCAACACCGGATACCCACGCCACAGATGCCCTCAGTCGAGACGGTGGCCTTGCTCCTAAAGACTTTGATATGTGTGCAAAATTAAAAGCTATGATGCTTTCCACAAAGAAGTACAAGTCATCTTTTCCGTCTGAATATTCATTGACGAAGCGTGCGCAGCCAGGACAAATTTGCAATGGGGTGCTGGTTATGGGAATGTGTGGCAATGGTGTTGATGTTCAGGAGGCCAGTTCCATGCCTGAGGAGGAGATAATTTGTCAGAGTCAAGATACCTTGTCAGTGGATGTATGCCTCTGTAAAAATGGTGCTTCTCTAGTTGAAAGACCTGGCACATTACGCAATAATTTCCAACAAAGTGTCTTGTTGGAGCGAGAGCAACAACAAAGAAATCCAATTGTTGAGACACTACAATGCGACTATTCTGCAGGTCAGGATGACTCTCCTGGAAATGCAAACTATGCCAGCTTGTCTACAGAGCTCAGAAGGATGATGGTTGCCACTAAAATAGCGCAGTCGCCTTCGTCCCAGCGAAGTGAAAGGCCCTGTTATATTACGCCTCGAACGAAGAGCCGTGTTAATTCGTCCTCATCCCGTAACAGCAGTTCTTCACTTTTTGATGAGTCTTTGGAGATGCCTCTAAGAGGTCCACGGATTTTCAGCCCGGTTCGAAGATGTAAGTCTCCTCGTGCATGCGGTGGAATGGCAGATGACAGTTCCCAAGACGAGAGGCCTCTTTCCCAGGATGAAGGACTCTCAGGACACTTTCCGGAGTCATCTACAAGAGGAATGGAGGCACACAGCCTGGACGATACTGTAATCATTGATGAAAATGTTGTGCCTTTAGGTACATTGTGCTGTAAAACTGGTGCCCCAGAGACCAAGGAGGATGTGTCAGAAAATCGAAGCTCTGCTTTGTTCCTTGACTCTCGGAGCAAAGGAGAAGGTGGGTGTTCTGTGTTTGATCATCTCAGTCAAACAATGATGCTCCGATCTCAGGGCATTGGTCAAAGTGGGGAGAATCAGCTCGAGGACTCTAACCCAACATTGCTACTCCGATCTCAGAGCGCTGGTTTTAATGGAAATCATTTGCTAACCGACTCCCCTGCAACAGTGTTGCTTCGATCACAGGGTTTTGTTGGATCTGGGGGTAATGAGCCCGATGACTCTGAAGCCACAGTGCTGCTCCCGTCTCAGGGGGATGGTGGAATTGGCGGAAAAGAGCCAGATGATACCATTCCAACAGCATTAATTAAACCTCAGGGAAACTGTAACTTCAGTGATTTCTTCACTGACGACAAATCTTCCTCATTCACAGATGAACGCATGCCCTTTGCTGTCCATACTGCCAGTTCACAAAGTTCTCCACTGATTTCAGACCCAGCCAGCAACATGTCTGATAACACCTGGATGACAGAGGATGGAGACCACTCTGGGGCTGCTCCTCTTCTGGGTATGGCCAGTTTGAAGCATCTCAATGCTGGAATTGAACTAAATAAAAGCAGGGACATATATCACAGCACGCTCTTGTACCCTCACATTTGTTCAGAGGAAGAAGGATCACCTCTCAGGCCAAGGTACAGTTTTAGTAGATTATCCACTATCCAGCCTTCTGATCCGGTGTCCGCAGTGAGTAACAATTTGGATACGTTGTACCCAGTTCAGGACTTGCTTAGTTTAAACCTCACCCTGTCTCCTGGGGGACGCCCCGTGAGCACTGGTATGAATGAGCCAATTGAGTATCTGTACATGGACCCTGAGGAGGGGCATGCATTGATAGAGCGGCATTATCCGTGCACAGACGACTCGACTCAGGACTCTACAAGCTCCAATGATACCATCATCTATGACTGGACGACTTACAAGAGCCAGCTGTCTGAGCCTAATGTGAAAAGAAAAAAAACCCTGAAGGTTAATGGCCACAAAATTTCACCTGAACTCTATAGACTTTCCAATGATGACATCATGGCAAAGCTGAGGGAATTTGGAGAGAATCCGGGGCCAGTCACCAGCTTGACCCGACGCGTCTACTTGGCACTTCTAGACAAGTTGATGAAGGATCCACAGACAAAAGGGGCTCAGTCAGGTAACATTTGGGCCATTGACTACATATTTTTCGTGGGTACAATGCTCAAGTCTGTTTATTTTAATTTTTTCCCCATCTTTCTTTGCTTTTCTTTTTTTTTTGGGCTACCTTGTGTCACTCAGAGTACAGTCCGGAGCTGACCTTGGCTCTGCGGAATTTTCATATTCCCGACTGCACCGAGGAGGAGATGATCCTTTCCAGACAGTTTGACAAACCGGATAAGAATGTAAAGTGGCGTGAGGGCGTGCTGAAGTCTAGCTTCAATTACCTGCTCCTGGATCCCAGGTACCAGTCATTGCCAAAAGGTGCCGCAGTTATTCTAGGCAGTCTGCTAGACTATGGTGGTATGCTTGGCACTTCAATTACACATTCACCCCATATGAGGTTTTATTCTCTTCCTTTCTACAATGCTTTGTTGAACTATCTTAGGAGAATTTTCATGAGTTTTTGGTAGATTAAAAATAACATGTTAATAGTGTTGGAGCTGTTCAAATGAGTGAAGACAGACCAAGCCAGGTCTTTTTTTGAGAAAGGCAGAAAAACGTCTCATGCTCTGCTGAAAATAGCCCAAGTTTTATAAGTATAACCACCAGTGGTTTTTATTCTAGCCTGCTCTGTGGGCTAGTATTAAACGCCCCTCCTTGTTTGTACCTTTAAACCATCCATCTCCTATAAACTCCCCCACTTGTTTCTTCAAACCCATGTGGTCCCCATTGACTCTTAGGTGCTGGTAAGACATGTCTACAAAACCAGATTATTTTCTGGCAGCAAGTAAAGAGCTATCAGTAGATCTATGAGGCGGCATTTATTATTAGACGGTGCCATCGCAGGTTTTGTTTCTTGGAGTTGTATCCACATTGACCAAAGAGTTGAAGAATTTAGTTGCAACAGTGAGACATTGCAATCAAATAATTGATGCATCTCCACTAGAGATGAACTTGAGAGAGGTTTCACGTGAACTTTATATTGATGGAGAGTTGCTGAATGATGAATGTCTGACTAAAGACCTTTGAATTCCAGAGCATTTTGGCTAGTTTATTAGAATCTTGAAGGTCCACATGAAGAGGCTAGAGAGATTAGAGATGAGCGGAGAGCAAGGAGAAGATTAATGAGATGCAAATGAGAAGATACCATACGTCAGAGTTTGGAGGGATTTGAAGGCATCCTAAGAACGTCAATGTGAGACCAACTGAGAAGGGTATTCAACCAAGGGAAGGCGAGGCAGGAGAGGTGTTGACGTATACGTGAACTGATAGATAAAAACAGCAGCACAATAGTGAATAAATTACAAAGAGCAGTTGAGATGGGGAAGAAGGACAGAATTTATTTGCAGAAAATTGATAAATTACATATTTTGTAAAGCATAGAGTGATCTGAGTGACCATATAGAAATGAGCACAGAGAAAGAAAGGTAAACTTGCAAGATGTTTACAAGCAGAGAAATTAATGGAATTCAGAAAGGAGAAGAGTGGAAGAAGAGCGGATTGAAGGGAAAGGTAAGCGCTCAGCATGATCACATTTCTTGCTAGAGAAAAAACTCTTCCATCTCACCAACTTCTTGTGTTTAGCAATTTAAAAAAAAGTCTTTCTTGACAGTTCCCCGTTTCTCAGTTTCATTCAGGATCTTGAAAGTTGCAACCTAAGGGCGCAAGGCCTCTTGTATGAAGATGGGGTCACTAAGGCCCCTTCATAGCTTGACCGAAGCCAATTTTCAATTTTTCATCAGGATCCTCCATTGTTTTCTTAGCTGCAGAAGTCTGGGGTTCCCGGATGTCGGCTCACCACCAAGTGCACACTTGAGATGTTTTTGCCTGTTTGTTTCATTTACACATTAATTGATCTTTGTGATGGCATATTCTGTGTTGTTGTTCTTATTCCTTATTAGTGTTTCAAAACCTCATATCCAGAAGCATCACTGTCCAGGATAAATGCTGGCATGTGTTTCGCTCCTTGGAGGTTGTAACCCTGGAAACCCTTTTCAAGACTTTAATGATTACTCTTTTGCTTATCTATTTTAACGCATTTCATTTCGGTCATAGAATCGCATCTCTTTTCCCAAAAGGTTTGGTTTTAATTTTATTTTGTTTCCTGCTCAACTCTTTCATGCTACAAGTCACTGTACGATCGCGGTGTTTGTCCTTGGATTTGATGTGATTTGAATTTTTTTTTTCTTTATGTTCATTCTAAAACTTTTATCATGGCTTATAAATCCCGGTCCCTTGGTGTATTTTTGTTTCCTGTTCTCTATCTTCCCTGCAGAGTGACCCGGAACCTGCCTTGTCGTTGCCTGAACCTGAGTCAGGCCGAATGTTTTCGTACATTTATTAGTGCTGTCTTTTATGTGGGCAAAGGCAAGCGATCGCGCCCCTACAGCCATCTATATGAAGCCCTTACACACTACAAGACCAGCAAGAAACAGGTATGACAACACTGCTGCGATCTGTAGCTGGTAGTAGGGGCTTGGCAAACAGGAGGTGGACTAGTTCATGTATCTGGGGGACAGCTGTAGCTAGTCAAGATAGGATGAATCGGCTACAAAATAATATGCAAATGTATTTCAAGTTTTTATTAAGTAAGCTAACTGAGCTCTATACAACTTTAAATATGAGGTTCATGCGAAGAGGTTCAATATTGGGTATAGGAGCTATGGTCGGACTTTATATCTAATAAAAATCTGTTGCAGAAAGTCTGGTTTCATGGTGGATGTATGGGTGTTGGTACGATGCTATAAGGTTTCAGCCAAAGAAGGAAAGCACAGAGTACATGCAAGCTGTCATTTCATGCATTTTTCAAACATTCTATTTCATTTTGAGCCATGGCTGGGCAAAACAAATAATGTATGGGTCCGCCTATATAATATATAGACCATGGAAGAGACTCCTACACCAATATTTTCCTGTCCGCGTTTTGTATTAACAGAGATCTGTGAAAGAGGGAAGTTCCAGAGATGGCAATCGGCACTTCTACATACATCTATAATATCGGAAAGAAAACCCACACTTGTTAAAAAATCTGTCCTAATTTAATCGTTTTTCACTTGTTAAAACTGTTGATACTAGCATAAAATTGTTCTTAGTCTTCAATTAATGGCCTATCAGCTTTCATAATTCACCCATTCAAAAATTAATACGAACATTGTCTAGCAACCGAGTTGATGGTTTGTGGGAATTTCCTGTATCCATGTCTATTTGTGAATCAGAAAACTGAACCTTCAGCAAAAGAAATAGATGAGCTGCAATCACGTTGGTTACTTACGTGTCTTAACTCTGATAACCTGTATCTCCGTGCTGCCTTCTCTTTGCAGGCATGTCCAAAAGTGCAGCATATCTTGGATATATGGCAGACGGGCCTCGGGGTGGTATCCCTGCACTGCTTCCAGAATGCTATCCCAGTGGAGGCATACACGCGGGAGGCATGTATGGTAGATGCCATTGGTACGTTATGAGTCACATTTATGGCAGTTTGTGACTGATGGGCAGAAGGGGCTTTTAGACTCCAGCTCTCTTTGGTTTGATGCTACTTGGCACTCTTTTGTGTTTCTCTCATGGACATGTGAATCACATTATTGATGTTAACCCACAGCAGTCTTCATTTAAAAGTTTCCTGAATTTCTTCCTTGGGTATGATGACTTTTCCCATTTTACTCCTGAACCATTCCTTCTTTATTTCCAAGCACCACACCAGACAAGGCCTATCTCATAACCCCTTAAATTAAAAATTGCCTCTACTCGGGTATGCTGAATTCCTTCTTTACATTGATACTGTTTGGATATTTGGAGTCACTTCTGGCATCTTCTCTCTTTTCCAGGCTTTACTGCACCTCTATTCATCAGGGTTGCATAGGTATCCCTTTCCGTGTCTCATTAATCTTCCTCTAAACTATTTCCATTCGATTTTTCTCCCTTGGAACAGATGCGAAATAGGTGAGGTCTTTGACAAGATTGTATCGAAAACTGACAGTTTCAAGCTTCACACCTATGCCACCCTTTGTTATAGATATATTTCCTGGCATATAAGCAGTTGTCTGACCCATTCTAACATGCTTCCTCCTCTTAACTCTTCAGGGATCAAGATGTTGACCAATCAGAAGAAAGGTAATTATTACGGCTACTCTCAGGATTGGCCGATGAAGCGGCGAAGGCGGCTTGGGGTGCACATGCTGCAAAGGGCAATGCAGATCTTTCTGGCGGAGGGGGAGAGGCAGCTGCGTCCAGCAGATATCCGGATCGGCCAGTGAGGGACAAGATTTTTTGGTTTGCCCTGGTCGTCATTACTCTGACTAGAGAAGTCCCTTTCATCTGATGTCAGAGGAGCGTGCCTGCTTCCTCAGGAATAAAGGGCTGTGATGTCATTGAAGCTCCACCTTTCAATGCCAGATGTCCTCGAAAGCCCAGCACAGAGTATGCTGCATGCTTGCTGAGTGAGTCAGCTGCAGCGGAAGAGCTCGGATGGCTAATCTGGAAGCTGTGAAGTTGCTGATCAAGTTAAGTTTGTGTGCTTTACTTATAAGAAGAGACCTCTTCCATAATGTGTGACTCACTGGCGGGAAATGGTGGTCTTGGAATTCAGTATTCAGATTTTTGGTCATCCATGCTTGCTCCAGAATCTTCAGTGGAACCAGACAATCTTGACGCTCACAGTCTCAATGATTTCTATTTAAATTCTGCAACAAGTTACCTGTTAAAAAGCAGCTCACTGCTTTTTCTGTGTGCTCGCTCCATGGTTCTTTTACTTTTTAGCACCCTGAACCGAAAATGTGAATCTGTTTAAAAGCCAAGAGTTATACAGATCTCACATAAAGGAGTTTGATGACCCCATGTTCTCAGCATATCACATGTTTTCCTCTTCATCCTCCTGACTGAGAACAACTTGTAGATGAAGTAGAGGGTGAATGGACAAGTTCTCAAAGATGACGAATGGATGGAGCAAATTGGAATGAATTTTTACTGCATTTGCACAATATTTTTATTGTTTTTTACATGCTTCTACACTGATGCTGACAATCGTGAATAATGTTTTAATGTGTATGTTGACACTGCATATCAGCAGAGGTGATCTTGGTTCTTCATGGGCATTTGGAAAGACTCCAAATCACCTCTTGTGAACAAAAACTTCAGAAACACTGGTACCATACCTCAACAAGGCAGGGTCACCTCTTCTGTTTGTTTGTTTGTTTGTTTTTTTGTATGTGGACCATAGCATTTAGGAACACTGCGACACCTTTCTTTGTTGCAAGGAATGGCCTCCTCTTCAGCCTTTAAATTCTTGCTGCACTTAGAGCGTTGCTGTAAGAAACCCTTCTCGTCTCTTCTCAGGGCAAACTGATTGTCCTTGTTTTTGTTGTTGTTTTTTTTACTTTCTGTTAAATGTTTAGCTAGCTTGCAGCCTTCCTAGTTTAGATGGCTTGTGGCCTTGTTTTCTTAGGCTTATTTATTGGCCCCTAAGTCCCTTTAGAGTCAAAACTCAAAGACCAAACCTGTCCTCTTATGCATTCCGCTCTATCATAGCAGATACAGAACAAAGGGTGACACCTGTGGCAGGGCAAGAAGGTGCAGGCCGCCTGCTTGTTTTCAGCCAGTGCCATACTGCGGACTGCCCATGAGGTGTCACTGCTGCACCACTGTACTTGCTTTGTCTCTACTGAAACTTGGTTTTCGTTGAACCTGTAGCCCAATGCTACGTGCTATAAAGTTACGTTGGTTGTTTATAAAACACTAATGTAGGCCTGAGACCACCTCCAAACCCTGCGAGGGGTAGAGGAAACAAAGGGCTGTGGATGGGCTGTAAGATAACAGCTTGTAAAGAGAATGAGCGGCAAGAAAACACTTGCATCAGACTGGCTCGCAGTGAAAGCATTGTTTAATTTGTGATGCCTTCAGCTGGCACCTCCTTTTTTTTGTTTTTTTTTGCCAACATGGCTTTTCATTCTGAGGCTTGTAGATACCATGTTAACATGTTAAGGATTAATCCCAGCGTTCGTAGTGCTGAGGGCTGAAAAGCCTGGACTGTGTCCTACACCATGTGGTTGCTTGGCAGCCATGATGGGGATATCATTGTTCTACTCAGCAAGTCTGCTATTGTACAGTCTACAGTTCTGTCTCAAACCTGTAGGTGTACCAAAGACCTGTAGGTGTACCAAAGACCTGTAGGTGTACCAAAGCAACTATGTTCTTGCTGCATAGCTCTAGCAAGTATGCTTTGCATCTTCCTGGTAGTTGTAAACCGAATAGGTGTCAAATATTTTAAAAACATGGATTTTCAACTCTTATAAATTGGAGGGAGGGCATTCATATCAGATTTTCTGAATATCCACATTTACACAAATTAATTTAATGGCATGAATTAGGTGGTTCTCGTGGATGCCTAGCATGCATTAGTGCGGGGCCGCTTTTGGTGGACGATTCTGTAATCTGATTCGAGTAAAGTCACAGGAGTCTGAGAATCGGGCCTGGCTGTGATTTCACTCAATACCTTTGTTCCTGGTTGTGATGTCAAGTAGCTGTGCATGAATCGCTTCACAGTTAACCCATAAGGAATAGTCCAGTTCAGTTTACAACTCTGGAAAGAACATGTCAGCACCCGCACTCACATCTTACTCGAGGCTTGACATTTCCAGTGACTTCCTCATCTGGCTTGGGACTGTCTGTTTCGACATCTTTAAAGCTCACGTAGAAGCTGCTGGCCTGAAAACCAACTATAAGCGGATGAATCCATTTTCGAGCATGGCTGCAGTGAAATGTAAATGTACCAGTGAGTCGGTGAGCTGCCTTTACTAGTATTAAACGAACCTTTCTTCATGTTTCATCATAGCAAGGTGACCAGAAGAACCTGCCATTTCTTCTTGCCCAAACTTCTCTCCGATCAGTCATTTTATTTCTCTACCAGTCCTGTATGCTCCTCCTAAAATTACCATTAAAGCACTCCGTAGACCTTGGATGCAAGAGCAACCGAAATCTTTATCTTGACTGATCAACGGTCAATGAAGCGTTGAGAGAACTTTTTGCTTTATACCCCCTGTATGGGCAAAGCAGCAATGAAATAAAGTCTGCTCCACTGGATAGGAACATGAATCTAATGATTAGCAAACAGCAAATTCTTGAAAAGAGCCACAAGGGAGAGGGCGGTACCTGTGGGACAAGATCTGCTTAAATGAAATCTGCAGAGCAGCCACATGGTTTTAAGTGCACAACTTCCTGATGAACCAGTGTAAGGATTCCGATCGTCAGCAAGAAGCGCTAGTAACTCAAGTGGTGCTTCAAACCGTCTTCTGAAAAGGCAACATTTCCTCCACCACAAACCTCTGTAGACTCAATGCCTTGCTTGAGAGTGTATAAAAGATCCATCCTTCAAAGTAAGCAGTTATGCACCTGTAAGTGTTTTTACAGCTTTGTATCTGTTATAGTTCAAGATGATTCTCAGCCAGCCTTCCTATGAACAAGGATGGCGGGATCAATTACCTTTTAGAGATCAGTAGAGAGTTACGGTTTTGGTTATTGGGCTAACACAAGTGACCTTAACCACCTGACTGCTAGATGTAGTGTGTTTTGAAATGTATTAGAGCTATACCCTATCCAACCACCAGATGGCAGGAGTATGCAAAGCAGGTGAACTATTGATTCATATTACACTGAAAAAACAATGTTTCAGGTAAGTAACATTTCCCCCCCCCCCCCAGCCTGAATTGATGGACACATCGCCTACTGAAACCAGGTTTCCACTTGTTTCGTAACTCCCCCAGTCTTTCTTTTATGTTTTTAATGTAATGTGATTGCTTCAGTTTCTGGCTTGGTTGAAAGGCTACATACCTCTGCTCAGCTTTGTATACAGGTCTGGAGACCTATGACAAGGGAGAAGGATGTTAGGGACGTGGTGGTACCCAGTGTATGACATTCACCTTAAGCAGTTACCACCGCAGGATTACCTCAGTGGTGCACATTACTTTTGCACTTAGAGGTGCAGCACTTTTAGCAGGTAATCCCCGCAGTTGTAAACTGGTGATTTTAGTAAACTGGAATATCATTCATTGAATGAATATTTAAGGTTTTGCAAACTAATGTTTCTGAAGATAAAAAAAATATATGAATGTACCGTTTTTTGCACTATGTAAACTCCTGGTAAATGTGTGCACATTTTTTTAAAAACTAAAATCCTTTTGGAGTAAATATGTTTTATATATCTAAATAAAAAACATAACTGGCATTAGCCCCTTCCCCAAAACCTGTTCAGTTGCATATATTTGGTTCGCTCGTGTTAATTTTGTTTTTCTAATCTATACTTTTGAGGTGCAGATGCGGCGGGGGGGAGGGGGTGCGGGTACAGAGCCTTTGTAAATTCTAAGAATTGTTGTCCTTTCTCATTTCCTTCGGTTAGAGCCGCACAGTGAGATGACCACGAATTACCTTGTTAGTAGATGCCTAGCCTCCTTAAGTCTTTCTCCGTAGCGCTTTGAAAGATGTACTGAATGCGCTGCCGCTGGTCTTCGTTGCAGATTCTTGTCAAACCGTCTCACTTCTGACTTTTTCCTCATGTCTTCCATCTCCTCCTTTGTTTCGTTTGCTTTCTTGAAGTCGCAAGTGTACCTTTCAGACTGTTTCTCAGTTTAACATTTGTAAAGTCCAACCAGTAAGACCCAACTGTTTTGTTTCAAGTCTTCCAAGCGCATTTTGAAGTAACTGAGGGCTTTGCCTACTGTTAAACAAGCATTTGCAATGCAATGGGTCTCGCATTTGCGAGAGTTTAAGCTATTTGCATTGTAAATGACAATGCCCTTTATTTGTTTTAAAAACCAAAACATAAATAAAAGACGTCATTTACAATGCCAATAGCTCAAACTCGCGTAAATGCGAGACCTATTGCATTGGAAATGCTTGTTTAAATAGTTAGCAAAGACATAAAACAAAAATGCTTACATTTCCACTGGACATGCCATAAGCACTGATCAAAACATTTAGATGTCCGCTCCTCTGCAAAAAAAAGTGCATAGTGCTTTCTGACTTTTACCTTTGCTTTTAGTGTTCCTCTCATTTATTGAGGTGTGTCTGTATCACATACCAAGCAAGGCCTGCCTTTCCCTTCCTTTTTATGCATTGGAAAAGAAAAGGCTCTGACATCTCTTGCGGGACAATTGTCTGCGCTATATAAAACCCCTCAAATATATAGCTACATAAGAGGTTTCTGAATCAGATGGGTTGTCTCCATTCCCATTAGAGATGTTTTGTTTCCTACTATAATAATTATCCCTCCTGGTGGGGGCAAGGCCTTGAAACTGATTTTGCGTCACCACAGATCCAACCCAGCAAGAATTTGATGCAGTGTACACCTCGTTTTGTGACAGCCATCATCATTGGCGTAGGTTGGATACTTAAGGTGGCTTCTAACGTACCAGCTTTCCTGTTGTACCTACTTCATCCACCTAATTGTCAGGTTCAGGTATTCCCGGGTTGGTGTTCTGATTTGGCTATTTTGGTAGCGTTATAGTAAAAAGAGGTAGGCTGTGGTTCCTAGTGCATACTGCCCGTTCCATGTTGCTAAAGCCGCCCCTATAAGAAGGGAGAGAGGAGCGTTTTATCACATTCGATCTGATTTTCAGGTCTTGCTTCAGTGGTATTGTTGCCCAACTTTTATGCATCTACGACTACATTTTAGGCCACAGCAGTCGCTTCCTCAGGCCCCCTCTTTCCTCGTCTTTCTTCAGCATGTCTTCTCCATATCATGGTGTGGGGCCATGCGCATCAGCAGGTTCAGGTGTAGATTACATTTGTGATATTACTAAGCGTAAACCCCTCCTCTCTTTTGTGGAAGCTCTCACCATGGTGGGCTACAGCTGTTACTTTTGGATTGCTCCTTGCCCATTATCGCACTATCCTTCAGGCACACTTTCGATGCTTGTAGTCCTTCGAAGCGCTTGTACTTTTTAAAATGTGCACTTTACCACTTTATCAGAATACATTACGGGTCGAACTTGAGAGCCATTTAAAACTGCTTTTGCACAGAATTTCATAGGTGTGCATAATGGTTTCTAACGAACTTTCACAGATTAAATGATACCCCGTCATAATCTCCATGCTGTTTGTTATCTAGACGAGATATTTTATAGCTGGAAAAAGAGTTTTCTTCCAGAAATCCTTGGGAGTTAAACATGGCACTCTCAACTCAATGCGCATCGCAACAGGGAGACACGGAAGCCCACGCAGCTCACCCAAGACCTGAACATTATTAGTTAAACTGAAGACTAATCTTGGCGCTCAGTCTGAATGCTCTGGCGTTTAGGTGCGCAGCCTTTGTTAGCATTGTTATTTAAATTCAAAAACAACAAACGGCAAATGCGGTACATTAGCTGAAATACAGAGTGGCAGCAGAGGTACACAGTATAGATGCGCGGCCTTGGAGTGCACAGAAACGATAACATCCGTTTATTCTGACCTGAAGAAAATGAGCAGTAATAAGAATATGTAAGATGCAAATAAGGACTGAGGATTCTTGCTGTATATGTGGCTTACAATTTTCCTTAATGGACTGTTCAGTAACGTTCTTAAACACAATGATATTTCTGGCTTTTGTTTGGGGTCTCGGAGCATTCCTTCCTGTGAAGGGACTCACTTTCAATCATATTGGCGGTAACCGACACCAAACTTCCAATAATCCAACCGCAATCTCAAAATTCACCACTAGATGGCCACAAAGCCCTCTGTTTCTGCCTACAAACTGCTTACTATCCCGAAAGACTGCCACCATTACTCAGTGTTAAAACAAGGCAGCTAGTTTTATACCACTGTAAACAAGCATTGGCATAGCCAATAGGTCTCGCTTTTGGGCCCTTATAAGTGTTTAGGCAGAGCTATTGACTTTGCCAATGTGTTTGCTGCAAAAGTAAAGAATTAGAAAAAAACATCTATTTCTTTACTTTTGCTACAACCGCGGCACCCGCGCTTTACTTTTAACATGGTTAAAGGTAAAGCGCCGGTGCTGCGATTATAGCAAAAGTAAAGATGACACGTGACATGGCCGCGCGGCCCGTGAAAGTTATCGCAATCGCGATCAACGGAGGAAAGACAGATGGCGGCTGCGCGCGTGCATGCTCACGTGCACGCAAGCTTTAGGCCACCAAAAGGCAGCACTTTGAAAACCCACCTACTAAATGTCTCGCAGAGCAGCGCATGCGCGCTGGCTCAGGCGAGACCTAAAAACTGTAAAAAACACTTTCATTCCCTGTCGAAGTCTCCCCTTAAAATGATTTAATAAATCAGAGCGCGTTGCTGTTGTTTATTATCTTGGTGATACCTAAACAAGAACACTCTGGAGTGAATGTTTTTTCCATAAACAATTTCCTCTTCAGTTACCTGTTATGGATATTTCAACAATGAGATGGGAAGAAGGCATGAGCCATTTGGTTAGTTAAGGAAACTTGTTAGAAAATGAGAAAACCTGTCACGCTCATATGACAGCGTTGAGGGTGGTCCATGGATCTCTTATGTCTATTTTTCGCCTCAAAAACATTGTACACAGTATTGACGCAAAGGAAAAAGACGGTCTCGTGGAGGAGACGGGGCTTTAGGTCTGGGTATTGCAGGACAGGGGGAGAAACCGACACGAGGGCGACGGAGCGAGATTAAGCAGCTACGGGGTGGGTGGGGGATTGAGATAATGCTGGGCGTCCGCGTTAAAGTGAATTTGGGCGCCTGTGTTATTAAAAGCGGGCGCCCATGTGCTGCCTGCAGTAAGAGAAACTCATTAATGAAATTAGTACTCACGGGCTTAAGGCGTACCATGTAACAACTGAAGTAAAAAGGTCAGTCGCCATGGGAGGTTACAAATGAAGACAAGGCGGTACTAAGGAGGGACTAAAAAGCCTCTTTGCGATTCAGAAGCCAGCATTTATGAAGGACAATGACACAAGTTAATGACAAATATGGGCGGAGAATGGGCGGATCTTCTATTTCATACTCCACTACAAGTCTCCCAGAGCAGCGCATGCGCACTGCCTCTAGGCTCGACCTTAAAATGACTTCGGTTTTCAGCTCTAGAGCTGAGGAAGTTCGTTTCTTCTCAAGCACAATTTCACTGCATGATTTTTTTTTTATTGTTTCAGAAGAGCTGTGAAATTGCTTTTGGCAGAATTGTGGCACTATATAAAAAGGCGTTGAATTAATAATTTCAATATTAAAATGAATCCTTGTGCAAGTGACCTGTTAATCAGGAAAGCATCCTATTGGTAATATACCTTTGTATCTGTGGCACAGGCGACAGACAGCAAGGATTATGATAGGATGGCAAAAGAGGAAAGGTGAAACCTTTTAATATTTCTGAGGTCAGAACTTGCAGGAGTCCATTTCACTGCAAATAGCTGTTTCTTTCTCTCCATGTAGTTCTTTAATCACTGTACGCAGCTCTCGTTTCCACTGCATGCAGTGGTCTTTTTCACTGTACACAACATGCCAATTCACATCAGAAAGCTGTTCATTTCACAGTCCACACAGTCCTTCTTTTCGCTGCACATAGTTGTCCTTTTTGCTGCACAGGTTCCTTTTTCGTTGCACACAGCTCTTCATTTCACTGCACAGTTGTCCTTTTCGCTGTACACACAGTCGTCTTTTACGCTGCACACAGCCCCTCTTTTCGTTGCTCACAGCTATCTTTTTCAATGCACACGCAACTCTGCATTTCAGTGCACTCTGCTGGCCATTACAGAAGTGTATCCAGTTGGCTCCGTGGCTGAATGACTTGGGTCAGAGGTTATTGAAATGAATAAATTAAATGTAATAAAATATATACTAATAAAGAAGCAAATTGAAAATGTAAAAAAGTTTTCTATATTTGATTAATTACTCAAAATATTACACTAGTTGAGCATTTTCTTGGTGTATAATTGGTTTTGTATTTTTGTTCATTATATTGAAGTTCAAATCATTGAAATTGCTTAGACCAGGAGTCCTGGCTTCCAATAATCCCTCATTGTGGATCCTCAGATTCCAATAATGATTCAGCCGGGGTCCACAGAAGTCAAAAGGTTAAGAACCACTGAGTTGGGTGGTCAAATGATCACTCGGGTAGATCCAGCTTTGACTGATACTGCACTTGCAACAAAACAGACAAATGTGACATGAAATTTCAGATTTGTCTATCATTATATAAGCCAATGGACACCTGGAGTCTGTGTTGTATATCTGTTACCCAGAGCACCAGCGTCTCTTGACTCGTACATGGTTTGGATGCTGAGTGCGCTTCAGGAGAGCTGCTGTCAAACAGCAGTAGACCAAGAGGTTGTCTGCTCTACAGTCGTGTAAGTTAATGTTGAGTTTCAACCTCAAAACGTGTCCACAGAAAATGAAGCACCTAAATTTCGTGAACTTTTTCTGTGTTCATGTACCTAGGCACTCTAACGTACTGAGGATGCTTTGCAGCATCTAAAGGACACCATACTTGACAGTCATCCTTTCCATAGTGCTCTTAAACCGCGGCAACGCTGGTGCTGGAGCAGACACACTAGATTGTCTCCACCTCTGACCACTAGATCACGCAAAGTGTGGACGGAAGATTCAAAATTTGTTGGAAGGTGTTTCTGAAAGTACCTTGGTGGGTTCTTCATGCAGCGGGTGAATACGTCAGCTGGTCTTTGTAAAAACAGATTGAAACATGGACGTCCAAATACCCACCACCAAATTCTCAACTCTGCATAAAAATCTTCCTACAAAAATGTCGGCCTGCATGTGACGCCTACATCCAGCCAACGTTCCTTACCAATATATTTTAGGACTGGGTTAATTAGTCTTCACTCTGAAATTGTTTTAGGGAAACATTTATGTAACATCTATATTGTAGTAGTCTATGGTTTAATAGGCGTTTTTCCACTTGATATCAACCTGCTACCTATGTAAACAGTAGCTTCTAGTTTAAACTATGCACGCTATTCAAACCTATAGTGGGATTTTTTACTTGCAGAGTTGTTTGTAGGGGATACATTTGTAGGGTAATTATTATTTTTAAATATTCGTGAGCTTGTTAGTTGTTTGGAGGGTAAAAGAATGTGGGTACTGTGCTTCCAGGGTGATCTGTACTTTTCTCATCACCAACATGGAGGAGCGAGAAGCTATAATTGGGTAAGAACCCTCGGCCTCCCAAACTATCTGAAGTAATTGCACTATAGAGGGTTAACCCATCTCTTTAAATCCCGTTATGTTCCTCGAGATAGTTGTGTAGCCCTTAGTTTATCTCTTCAGAATGTGAGATCAACACCCAGGTGAATCAGTGTGATCAATCAAAGCCATTTATAGAGTGCACAGCTGCCTCCATTGAGACGCCCTGGCACTTAAAGCGAGAAAGATCGACCGGCACATCTACGCCTAACTGAAGAATCAAGTTTTTAAGTCCTTCCTAAATCCCTGTTCTGTCTCCGCCAAGCATAGATGGGTGGGCAGAGCGTTCCAGAGCTTAGCTGTCCTTACCGAGAAAGACCTGCCACCTCGTCTAGCTTTGGCATATCTTGGAATGCGAAGAAGTCGCAGATGATTAGATCTCAGGGCTCGCTCCTGATGATACAAGCTAAGCGTGTATCTGAGATAACGTGGCCCTATGCCCCTTAAGGCTCTGAAGGCTAAAGTCAGGGCTTTAAACTCGATCCTCTTGGCCACAGGGAGCCAATGTAGCTGCCTCAGATGGGGGAGATATGGCGAAAAGGACCCGGCGAAAGATCCTTGCCACCCCGTTCTGAATTATTTGCAATCTGAGAATCAGATCAGCACATCTCTGGGATATTTTTGTTGGGTCTTCATCCACAGGTACCACCTGTGGCCTGCTTAATCATCGGATCCACTCTCTACTCGTCTAGTGTGGGTGGGTGGGCGGGCCGGGTTACGGGGAATCAAGTAGGTGTGTTCGTGGGGGAAGTCCCTTGACAAATGTGTGACTACAGGGACTGTCTCACCCCCTAACCCTATAATGCTTAACTGATATGTAGGCCATTTCAGACCATAACAAGGAAAAAGTCCAATTAATGGTCTGTGTAGTTGCGTGCACGCTTTACTGAATTTATGTATGAACGCATGTTATATTGGTTGAAATTAGCAACCACACCACATAGGGATTATTAAACTTATTGGTCCTGAGCAAAGCAGACCGACCCACTGGGCATTAAAACAGCTGAAACATGTCGACTGTAGATGTTTAGTGCCATTGTACCCCTGTGGCATCTCACTGCTAAAGGACTTTCTGATTAAACAAGGATCCGGCAGGCAATTTTAACTCGCTCTTAGTCCCTAGGCAGTAGTTTAAGCGCTTTGCTCACAAAAGCATTGAGCCCGCCTACCCACACTAGGTGAGTAGGGTGTGGGTCCGATGATAAAGCAGGCCACAGGTGGTACCTGTGGGTGAGGACCCAACAAAATATTCCCAGGAGTGTGCTGATCACACCGATTCACCTGGATGTAGATCTCACACTCTGAAGAGATATTCTGTGGGCCATGCAACTATTTCGCAGAACATAACGGGATTTAAAAAGATAGGTTAGCCCTATATAGTGTAATTGCTTTTCTCATCAGCCCCACGGACCTTGAAAGAAGGTCATATGATAAAGGAAATGGCAGGAGTTTTTTTTTTTTTTAACTGAACTGGTGTAATTTATCTCCCATTTAAGAAGCTCCGTGATATTGATGATAATTTCAAGAAAGGGCTTGTGGTAAGAACAGAATTGTTTTTCAAATGTAAGCGTTTCTTAAATTAGTTTGAGTCCAGACCAGCCACGTTTGAATGAATCCAATTTTTTTAAAATTTTGTCTAAAATATCCTAGAGAATTTTTCTTTTCTTTTTTGTGCCTTTCGTTTCAGCCCGGGCAATTATTTCATTGCACAAGCAGAATCTTGCACACAAAAAAATAGAATATAGAGTTTTGTGTATTGTGCACACATTTTTTCAAGCAGGCCATTCTTTACTGAAATGGTTTCCGTGTCCCAGGGCTTTTGAGGTGATCCTGAGTTTGTTTAATTTATACACCACGTTGAATGAGATGTCCTGTGTTTATTGTGTACGCTTAGATGCTCGCAATAAATAAAGATCTTGAAAAAGCTAAGCCAAGGCTGAGAATTAGAATGCAGTTCCTACAGTGCCTTGAAGGCTTTTAGCGCGCTTAAAATGCGATTAAACAGGTTACTGTCGGTACCAGTTTTCAAAGATGTTTAATGGACTCCACCATCATTTCTGTTCCTAATTTCCCGGCATGGAAACAGGCCGACATCCGTCTTAACCGTTTACCAAGTAAAACTTCGATTCTAGGAAGTGGTGACCAACATATTAAATCAAATACACATTTGGTAGATGGGAGGCCTGCTTTTCAGACCTTTGTTGCTAGGGAACCACTATTAGCAAGCAGCTGTGCCTTCGCCAGCTGCAAAATGCAATTCTGTAAATGGTATGCCCAAGAAATGTAGATTAAGACAGTCAAAGGAGAGAAATGTTCATCTCCCTCCAGTAAAACAAGGAAAATTTGTCATAAAATATTTGTTTAATATGAAACAATTCAACTTGAAGTTAAAACATCCTTTATTTAATACGTTAACATTGCCATCTGTAACTGTTCTCATTATGAGACGAACATGTGTAGTCCGCGTTAGGGCATTCGTTGTTAAACGAGGGTGAAATGAGCTGTCCATGATTCTGCCTTCTTTACTGAATAGCGAGAAAGTCGATCCTGTTCAGTGGTTGCCCAACTACATCAACACTTGGAAATAGTGTTCATTAAATTTTGTTTATAACCCCTCTCCCCCATAAGAACAGCTCATTGCTCGGTCGAGTGGATAAAAAGGCAGTATTCGCTGTGTATAATACTTAGCATCCTCCTAATTTCCCCACCTCTCACCACCATGCCAAATTCTTTTACCTAAAATGGCAATATTCATAAGATAATTTGACCATCCTAGATAGTAGCTACTTTTAAATGTCCATTCCACCCTCTTTCAGATATGGAGGTGCACTAATCTTTTTAATGGCTATGAACATTGCCCCCGCCTTGCTCCCTCACCCTGGACAAATACTCGGGGCACTTCTGCTAATCCCACCGCTCCTCCCCGCGGACATCTTTTTCACCCATCTTAGAATATAACAAAGAACAACTAGATATTATATGTGAGTTACAAGTTTCTTTTTCATCAGGCATCAACAGAACATTTCACCAGCAGCACATTAAGTTAATCGAAAAATACATTCATCACCAAGAGCAACCAGGTTTAAATGTAACAGTGAAGCCATACTCCCATGTTCCGGTGTACAGAAGAGAATACACTTTACCCAGGTTGGACATTATTTCCTACACATTGAAATATGTATACTATGAGAAATCTGTTGTTGATATTTTGAGCAGCGGGTCCTAGAAGAAGCCGCCAGCATGTCTTCGACAATAGGAATTTAAGCTGATATAGTACATGTTGACTGAAACCCTTGGGGTGAAATGATAGTCTTTCACAATAGAGTATTTTTTTATCCCCCCTTGCTTGTGATTTGAAAGTGTGTGGGTGTTTATATGAGAATGGATTAGACAGGCCCCGTCGTTTCCAAAAACGATTGTTTTGGCAGCAATGATAATTTGTGATGTGGATGTTAAAGTGATATTATTAAAAATTTTAATGGTCAAAAATGTAAGGATTTCAGTAATTATTTGATTTTTACTTAAGCAGTGTTATTATTACTATAAATAGCTGTACGTTTTACAGCATAATTTTTTCACTTAGATGATATTTTGCTGTCCACTCAACTCCACAAACCTAACATGAGCAATTTCTTGTCATTACAGTGTTTATTGTGTTCCTATCCTTACATAGAGTATATATTTATTTTTTGCACAAAGTGTAATATTTTTTTATAAGAGATTTTTTTAAATTAATTTAAATACTTAAGCCATCCCTAGTTTGTCTTAGCCTTCCATGTAATGTTTGGGCTGATACTTTGCCAATTCTGTACGACACTCACTGACTCCTAAAATAAAGCATTTGGTGTGTAGTGGGAGTTTCATTGGTGTTTTCCCACCTACATCCACCTTCTTTTAATTATCTCCCTATCAGAATGCCTTCAGAATCCTGGTACGTACTCCTCCCATGAGTATATTTTGCTGCGGTGGCCTTTCCTCTGAATTATGTTCAACTATGTAATTCTTAATGGCCCAATTTCCAGCCAGCGTACTTGGACATCTTTTAAGTTTGTTAACGGAAGAGGGAAAGGCTCGTAAGTTAACTAGTGCAGGCCCATTTCATGTGCCCAATGGAAATGCACTCACAAACTCATATGTTTAACCCACAGTTTTCCTTGGGAGGACTGCAACATAAGGAACAGTTGAATACCGTGTCCAACAGGTCCACAAAGCGCAGATCTGATCCCTATGGCTTCAAAACGAATGCAGAGAACTGGGCTTCTTCAGAATAATGACTGCACACTCTAGGAAAGCTCTGTGCAAAGATGCCAGATCAATCAATGCCTTTATTTGTCTCAGAAATTAGTGTAATGCCAAATTGGAGCAGTACACGTTCACACACTTTACAAAATTTTAGGGAAGACTTTGCAAATGATGTATAATTTACTAAACTTTTTGGCCATTGTGGGAGGAAAAGTTTGCAAAAATAGTTTAGTGCGAGAAAATTGCACATTTTTGCAGGCTTCTTTTACAACAGAATAACTAAACCATAATTGGATATTTTTGAAACCCGTATTTTGTTGAAATTAAATCCCGCAATTTTACTTTTTGTACAATAATTTTCTCACAACCACAGGGGATGGTTGCAAATGATTTAACAAAAAAACCTTAATTTTCGATATCATGAAACTTTTAATTCTGAATTTAGCCCATTACACGGTTGGAGTTCTAATTTTCCACATTACTAGCAAGAATGACCAATTACCAGACATCCAAAATGATTTAATTACATGAATTTTATCTTCTTCGCCTCACCCTGTGCTACTGTTGTAAGTAGTGCTTTCAAGTCTTTGTAAATGTTTCTAGCTGATAGAAGAATTTTTAATAATGCATTAGTTTGCGGTTTCTTTTTCTGCAATTTTACTGTAAATTATCCTACTGCATAGCAGTTGCAAGACTAGGAAAGAAAAAGCTGATCGCTGCTAACAAAGTTTAGTTCGATAAAACCCATCTTTTAGCCTGTTGATAATCCAATAATTTGCTGATTATGGCTGCTTAGAAGGCTGTATTTCCCTAAAGCTCTGGTAGTAAAAAGCTGGGCCTTTCAGTTGAAGAGCGCTGGACCAAGCTAAGTGATTTGTGATGTAATTTGAATTAAGGGACACCTTTGGCATGACCAAAAAAGCACCACCACTACTCATTTAAGACCACTATAAAACTCTCCATGCACGTCTGAGTACCCCAGAGGTAACCACGTGGAATGAATAAAGGTACTCTTATCGTCTCAGCACTACGTAAGCAGCAACTTTACAGCATCAAGTAGGGGACAAACAACTTTCACACCTCAACACTTTTGGTAACTATGGAATGATAGCTTATGTATTTATATCCTAAGCTATAGTGATTCTTACTACAATCAATATATTATAAAAAAAATGTATTGGCATTTTATGTCGATATATTCAGTTAAAAAGTGCTTTGGTTCCAAGAGGTCAAAATGACTTTAAGTGAAGGTGACGAAGACCAAGTAGGTTGTCTATGTGACCGGCCTCATGATTATTGTCTCGGTCCTCAAATGCAAACAGTCTAGTAAGAGTTACAATGATGACCGGGTTTAACTCTACCTAAAGGCTTTGTGTTCGAGAGAATCGTGTCACTTCTATCATCCGAAGTGAAGCTGCAACCCGAAAGCTGGTCTTGGATTGTATGTTTTTAATATTAAATATTCGGCCGTGAGGCTATAAAAGACACTTTGGAAACATGGGTTCCTTCTCCGTGTCCAAAATGTAGAGTTGTGAAATCTTATGGCCCAAAGGGAGCTTCAGCAAGGTTTGCGTTAAGCTATAACAACAGAGCAGACACTACTTGTATGTCCGAAAACAGAGTTCACTATTTACGGCTACATTACTCGACTGCGGTTCCGCTTGCATTCGGATTGCTTAGAGAAGCGCCTAAGAAAAGCAAGGACTGTGGGGAACGTTACTGTACCTGCAACTGAGTTAGCGAGACGGGAAAGGTTCGTCTAGAGTATCTCTAAGGCGTTCATAGAGTGTGTGGGAAGCCTCAAGTCTTCTAGTGCTATCCTGACGATACATAGCAGAGGACTGTAGAAGAGCTATGTTTCTCTATAACACATTCACAAAGTACAGTAAGGGACTAGATAAATGCTGTCTCTTCAGAATATTCACTCTGGAATAAAGTAGGAACTTGACTGTAATTTGTACACCCCATTTTCCTTTTCTTACAATGAAATTGTTCCCCCGCCCCTCATACAATCCTTTGATTAGACTTGCTCATCCAATCTGTAAACGCCCAAGTGATCTGACTGGCCCAGCGCCTGCCTAGTAATGGAGTATACCTTGTACCAGGAGCAGGGGCGATATTTTACGGAAGCTGCCATCTTGGCTGCTGTGCCTTGCCCTGCATCTGGTTGCTGAATTATGACTACTCAGTAAGCAACTAACATCTGCCAGTGAGGCCTACACAGTCGTTTCACCTACAAATCTCCAGTGATTAAATTACTCTATCTACTCCAGTTGCCAAAATCTATGCGGCATCCGGCTTGGTACGTGCAACCTTGATTTCTTTACCCACTGGGTCCTGCAAGAATCGATTTTAGTAAAATACAAATCAAGGCATGTGCTGTGGAAAAGAGGATCCCTTTCCACCTGCTAAGCCACTTTATGCCTTGCACGTTTATCAACCTTCTTGGTCATGTATTGCGACACGGTCACCAGCCCCCTGGAGGCTTACTTGCTTCCATTTGTCTAGCACAGGGGATGGGACAAACCTGAGATTTCAAACCCCGCCACACGTAGAGTTCCAGAGCACCTGTATTTTTCCACATTGCGCCAACGTTGCTATTCCAATTTAATATTTGGGCTATTGCACATAAAACGCTGTCCCTCCCCAGCCTAGCACCCTGTAGTGCAAGGGTTATTCTGCCGGAGTGAGTCTTTAAAACTGAGGCCTCCTGGCACGAAGGCCCACAGAAGCAAGAGAGGTTTAGCGTCATTGATTTTTTTTTTCTTTTCTTTTTCTTATCGCCTCCAACTGTCAGTCTCTCGCTGGCACTTAAAGGACGGCAAAATTGCGCTGTTAGTCCTTTTATTGAGGCAGGAGTGGTGCTGGATAGTAGATCTTTGAAATGTCATCAATGTATCTGCTTGATGTTCTGTTCTCAGCATCGTGGTAGGATGGTCTCTCTGTAGAATAGTCCACTCTAGCCATATAGAAAGGAGCAACAATTAAAGAAAGTACAGTTCCAACTCCAGGAACTGGTTTTGTCCCCACTGAAGCATTCTTTGCGAATGTCTCTTCCTGGTTGCCCCACCGCGGTTGGTATGAACCTCCAAACTGTCTCTCCATTGAGAAGACTTCCACAAAATCTCCTTCTTTGGGAGGAGGCATCATCAGCTGGCTGAAAGGCTGGCCATGTGGCCTATGTGCCTATCTCTTCTGCCTGTTCTTCTCGAGAAGAAGGGCTTATCAAAGAAAGAAAAACCATCGCCACATTTTTATTTGCTTTGCGCTTCTCCTTGTGTGGCTTCTGTCACTTTCGCTGGAATGTCAGGCTCCCAGAGGAGGAACTCATGCAGCAAGGTGTTGACGGTCTCTGGGCACTCCATCATCACCATGTGGCTGCCCTCGTCGATGATCTTGAGAAAGGCGATGAGAAGGATCTGGTTCAGAGAGCAGAAATAAGACAAGACATTAGTTAATGAACCGATGTAACATGCACAAGACCAAACCAACACGCTTTCAAGTCATGCACCCATTGGGCACTCGGGAAGCTGTTAAAAATCTAAGTGCTGCATAACTTGGTCAGAGCCTCTAAACACTTTATAAGTTATACATATGGAGTAGATACTTAGTCAACAATCGAGATGGTGACCAAGACATTGCCAGGGTTATGGAAAGCATTATATGGATACGATTACAGTACTGCTATGTGCAACTTTTTTTAATATCCCTCTATTGCAATATTTCAGACTCCCATCGGGGAGGGCTCCTTGCAGATTCAAAAGATCTGTTTACCAAGAATTTCTTGGGATCAGCAGTGCCCTTAGCGAATGTTTACAATTCAATTATCTCACCTCCATGATAAAAAGTCATAAGTGGTGGTGTGATTACGTAGATTCACCAGAATGTGTTAGATTTTTCAACATTTGCCATCTTCATTCAGATTTAAAAAAAAAGAAAATACTGTGCATTTAAACATGTCTATTACTACTTATATACCTGGTTGCAAAGAGCACAGGAGAGGCTCTCTCATGTTTAAACTGGTGTATCTGAATGGTCGAAAGACGCATGCCAGCGTAGGGAAGTTAAGCCTCCCAATTTTGTGTTTTTACTGATAAATGCAGACGACAAAACATGTATTTTTCTACCGGTCTTTAATTCTAAATATGAATAAAAACTGAAACAAATATTTGTTTTAAATGGTTGTCATTACAGGCAGGCAAGACCATTGCTGTGCAGACTGACAGCTAGGGAACTTGGAAAAAAGGAGACGTTTTATATTGAAGCTTAAGAATGCGCGAGCTATAATGCTCATGTTTTCAGACGAGTATATTGATGTATCATAAATGGGCATGTGTAGTAGCAGAGCCCATCAGGCATTGAAGGAAGAATGCACATTTTTCAGTTCACTATATGCAAAAATATACTAGTTTCAGCTTCATTTTGTTTACAATAAACAAAATAAAGGTCTATAAACACAGTTAAACAAAACAAATGAGTGAATACAGACAGAAATGTCAAAAAATATATACCATTAATTTGGCAGGCCTAACTATACCACAGGCTAGTAGGCAGTGGTTTACCAACTATATGGCTTTGCTGCCGTGATGTGCGCTAAAGCATCTCGGGGGCTCTGTCTGGGGTGTTCTGTTGGGTAAAGGCAAATTACAGGTGTAATTGAAAAGGCATTGTGTTGATTGTGTTGTTGGTTCGTAGGTGCAGTTTGGTGTCTGAAGTCCTCTAATTATGGCATTTCAGGAGTTTGTTGGCAGTGTGGTGAGGTCTCTTGCATATCATGTGGCACAACGTAGCTTTAGCTGATGACTGTGTCTGGGAGAAAGGTGACTGTATGGTAAATTTGTTCTGTGTGTTATGGATGTGGTGCATCATGTCAAGAATGGCTCAGTAGTTGGTAATTTGTGGGAGAGATGCAAGTAGAACAGTATGGAACAGCACAGGCTTAAAAATCCCCGTGCAGAGCTGACAATACAGAACACGCAGGCTTTAGGTAAGTGGTCTTCTAAATGCCGCCCGCTCGTGTAAGTAAAAATAATTGGATCCCCCCACCCCGAGTGACAACTTAGTTCCTCATAATTCTATCAAACATTGAGAGTTCTTAACAGTTCACACATTGCAGTTATTGTTTTATCCCTTTTCAAAAATGCAATCAAAATACAAGATAGCCAACATGCTAATTGCAGCCTGCCTGGCCTCCCTAAAAGTGTGAGCATATCCACTGCGTGATCCTGTATCAGAATTTGGAGTGGGGGGTGTAAGGGTTATTCTAACCCCTCCATACGCACGCCTGGACACCTACTTCCAGCCAGGGCATGAGTGAAAAAAGACACTACTGATGGCGTACTCCCCACCAAATCAACTCGGGCTTCTCCAGTCTGAAGACCTCTGCTTTGGGTAATAACTGTGAATGGCTCATAATGTATTAATTTTGCCCAGTAGAAATAGTTTTGTTTATAAAGAGCCAGTATTGGACAATTCATTTGTGATGTATTGATGAGGTAATGTTTTTGTGGAGTGTGTGTGGCCAGGAGTTAGTCTGCGTTGTGGTGGCGCGCTATATTGTATGTTCATTGTGGTAGCTTTATGCGGATTGTATATCCTTGTCCTTCCGGGTTATAGCACAGACGGGAATTAGAAGAAACCCACCTCTGCCATCCGCTGATCTTCTTCAATGGGGACAAATTTGTCGTGCATGCCGTGGACGAGCAGCACCGGGACGGTCAGCTCTGCGTGGTACACCTCGTCGCCCTCTGGCCAGTACTGCCCACTCATCATCGCTCTCAGCACAAAGGATGACACGTTAAAGGCGTTTCCGGCCTTCAGAAGTTGCTTCTCCTTGGCACCCTGACGAGCGAAGCCAGCCCTGTGGAACAAGACATGGGTTACTACCGAAGGACTGAAGCTTTTTCTACAAGGTTCAGGTCCCCCCTGAAGAAACATGTATTGTGTGTCCCTGATTGCAACTAATTCAGCTACTGCAGTACCCAGTTATCACTATGGTTGGGCCTTTATTTTTCCCCAGCAAATTTTGCAAATTTCTTTTCTTTTCCACCCTTTAAGACTTTAGACTTGCTGAGTTTAACTTTGCATTCGACCATACAACGGATTTTGGCGCTATGTGAGAAAATCATTTTCAATCTAATCAAACACGGCCAAGGTGACAAATGCATGCAGACGTCTCCTCAGTATAATTACTTTGTGTCCTTTTTCTATGCACAGTGGCAAATGATGCAATTTGTTTTCTACAAGTTTACCTTTTACAACATAAGTTGTCATAAAGGTCCAGCTATTCATGCAAATCCTAGAACACAAACATTTTCCATAAAGGTTCTTGATAGTTTTGAACATCCCCAGTGATTGTGCTAGGGCTGCTGCTGTGTCTGCAGTCCTCTGAGGGTTGGTATTGTTTGCCACAAAGTGCATGCAAGGTGAAGCAAGAGAACACACTAGCATTATCTGAGCTTGGGTCTATGTGAAACAAAGTTCTTTTTAGAGGTTCGAGTTATCAGTCTGTCCAAAACTATGCTATTTTTTAAATTCTTTTTTCCACCCAAAATTTGCTTCAAATTACTTGGGCGCAGTTTTAACAGTCAGTATCTGAGTCACAATAATTGCTTTGTAAATGCAATGTAGAGAATCAAAGTTCAGTAACAACTTTGGCCGACACCGTACAAATAGAATTTTGAAATTTCGTAACTTAATTTGTCTATTGGACTCTCCAAGTGATTGGTTTTATTGTACTTGTACTACCGCTTACACAATGACTGCACTCTGCTTTAATGCTCTGACCGTAGAAACACAAATTGTTCTAATCCTCGCTTCCCCTCTTCTTTGACCAAACAAATATGAGATTGTGCAAAATAACTCATTGTCCACAGATATGATATTCATTCTTTAGGAAAAAGCACATACTTCTAAATAGTCTAAAACATGACTTTGTTCAACCAACTATTTTGTTAAAAAATGTAATAGTTCTCCTTAAATACTATAACAGTTTTAATATATATCTTTAAAAGTAGGCATTGATTCCTTGTATGGAATGCCAGGGGGCAAAAGAAGACAACTGGAGTAAATTCCCAATGTGTTAATTGAACTCAAAAATAAATTTAAAAAATCTAAAAATAACTCTTACTTAAATTTATTAAATATTAAATGCAAGTGAAGGAGAGATTTTTTAATTTTGTTTAAAAAATAATTACACTTTAAATGAATATATTTTATGTATTAAATTATTTAACAGTTAATTCAATTTGGTGTGCTGTAACATTTTATTAGCTCTCGGTTAGTAATAGTTTAATTAAAATTTTTAATTTAAAATTAAAATAATTGTATTTTTAAAGAAAGGAAGAAGGCAATCTCTGCCTATGAGTGAAAAGTTACTAGTGGTAATGTTACGCTCTTAAATTTAATCTTAATAGTCTTCTATGTCATCAACCCCTAGTTTCAGGATTGTAGACTGAAACTCTATATTTCGGTGTAAAGCTACAATTGGAAATGGTGAATAGCAAAAAAGTGTAGTTTTATAGCTAGGGGCAAGAGTATAATTTACAAGTGAATCTATTCTTTTTTTGTACAAGTCCAGGGATGGCAATATGCATCTCGAACCTTAATGGTCATCCTGTCTGTTGTTCCTGTACGTCCCGCAACCTACTATTGATAAGCCAGCTCGTGCTTGGAGCACGTTGCCCCGCAACACGCCCATGTGCAAAGTTTAAGGAAAATTTCTACAACTTTGCAAGCGCACCTCCCTCCTGACTAC
Organism: Calotriton arnoldi; assembly: GCA_963921515.1. Taxonomy (NCBI): domain Eukaryota; kingdom Metazoa; phylum Chordata; class Amphibia; order Caudata; family Salamandridae; genus Calotriton; species Calotriton arnoldi. The sequence continues at coordinate 4,625,420 of CAWUFW010000013.1, read as the reverse complement.
AACATGCCTTCTGTTGAGTAACAGGACCCATACAGCTCTGCCAGTGTACCTCCTTTCTACATTTGCCTAGACAGAGTTAGACCCTCACACAGATCGACCCTGCAGTGTACACTTTTACCCTGCCACCTTAAGATCACACAGCTGGTCAGTGGGTGCACAGGACTCACAGTTCAGAACTAATTTCTAGGTCACCTCACGAGCGGTGCCCCTTTTATCTAGGCCTCTACTCTCCATCGTCCCAGGGGCTTATGTACTCTAGTCTCCAGCTGTCCCCCACACCCCTGCTCCCATGTCCACCCTTTGCCAGGCACGGCACTAGTGAGAGGCCACTTACTTGAGAAAGCTCCAGGCTAGAAAGGGGGACAGGCAGTGCAGCACACAGGTGGGCATGTTGAAGATGGAGCACAGGCTGGGCTCCAGCGCCGTTGGTCCTCCGCCGTTGATCATCACTACCTTGTGCACCTGGTCCGGGTACTCGTGTGCAAGAAAAGTGCAAAATGAAACCCTGTGCAAGGGAGACAAGTGAGACCAACAGTTAGGCAAGGAAGGGTGAGGGCTCTAGCAGCAGACAATATCACTGAACGAGGAAGACCCAAGCAGGGCCCAAGGTGAACACAGCAGAGAAAATGCAGTATTAGAGAGACTCAAGAATGGCATCATAAAATAAACGTGAGTGTTTGTGATACACTTATCATACTGGAAGTTATTCAGCAAGATACATCTAGTCCCAATTTTCTATAGCCTCTGTACTGCTAATGGACACAAGCTTTTGCAACATGCTTGCCTCCTAATGGCTCTTGGGTGTCTGAAAGGAGAGAGATTTCCGTGAATGGATATGCCGAAGGTGAAGACCGTGCACAGTAAGGTCTTGCCAACCAGTGCCACTTTGTCCACAAGAGGTCGGCGATCTGCAAAAGCTTTGCTATAGGGCGAAGGTTGTATGTAGTAGGTTCTTGTCCTAAGAGGCTTGTGCGTCTGGAAGGAGTGGGCTCTGCCTGAGAGGTTGTGCATAAGAACAAAGACAGCACAGCAGGTATTTGGCCATCCATGTGTGCTTGATTGCCCAAAAGGGGTCTGCTATCTTTGAAGAGTTAGGCTTGGGTGAAGGCTGTGCACAGTAGTAGCTTGGCCTCCTAATGGGGCTTTGGTGTCTGCAGGGAGTGGAGCTGCCATGATGAGAATGGTGTAGAACATTAAAACAATGCTTAGACTCACTCTGTGACTTGTGTTTTGTAAGTGAAATACTCCTATATTCTTGAACAATGACTAATGTTCCATATTTTTCACAGAACTTCTGTACAGAATATCTACATTTTATAAAACTGCCCTGAATATCCCATCTGTTTAAAGCACGACATGACTACTCTATCACATCACATTGTTCACAGAAATGTATAGGTAACTACTTTATTGAGAAGAGAAGCAAAGCATAGCATTACTTTTTCTCCCAAAGTTTTTACAACAGCCCTCTGGTTTAATATACAATCTGTGTGAACAGTATCTCTGCAGCTCTTACTTTATGTGCATAGTGCTTACCTTGTAGTTCTGAAGTGTTGTTTCGCTAAAAATGTTTCTAGGAGTTATGATGTGCACTATCAAATTTGTCATTGTGAATTTCACTCGTCTTCAATCCAACACTATTCGTTTTTAGTACATACAAACATGTTCTGATAATTTATGCTTGACATAATTCTACTCAGTTAGTACTTACTTTCTTATCTGAAATGCTGTACTGGTTTATAGAGTAATTTGAACAGCAGTAGGTTGGATGATGTCATGAGTGATGTCATTGAACATGTCATGAGTGATGTATGTAAGGTCACAGTTAACTCAAGTATAACAGGAGAATTTCAGTGTTTTTTTCAGGTTTGAAGCCTCACTTTATGATTAATACTGTCACCTAACTAACACCGCTTCAGCCTTTTGTTTTTTTCAGGGAATTGTTAGGGGTGTTTTTTGTATACCTGACTATAACGTCACTTATACATATAGACAGATATAAAATACAGAGAGAGATTGATTGATTGATTAGAGGGCATGGGGGCTGTTCCCTCCATAAAAGTGCAAGTGTTCATAATAATAATCAAAGGGAGTGGGTACTGAGAGTGTGAAGCTCCTCCCATAAAAAAGAATAATAATAGATAAAAAGTAGACGAGACAACACTGCCACCTACTAGTTACAAAACAAAGGAAAAATATAGGATCTTGAAATTAAATACCCTGATATTAATCTCCGTAGATTAAAAATGCTTTCATTACTGCATCCGAGAGAATAACATGGAACGTTATTTTAGGAGCTGGGAGGCCACCATAAAGTAAGTTAACTTAGGCCACAGATGGGCCCTAGAATGGAGCCTCGCTCTTCAGTTAGACGTTATAAGTCTCAACTTGTCATAGAAGAGTGCTGTGAGCTCCAATACATACAAGGGAAATGGCTGCTGCCCACCTTGCTTCTGGTAAGAGCACTACTGCACCTGCTGCGCTAATGGTAGCTACACCCACACGTTGTGCCTTTGTGATTACCACGACCGCCTGGGAAAGGGTTGAAAGCTCCACGAGAAACATTACCGCAGCAATAATTTACTGTGGCTACTTGCGTCAATTCCACATCACTGGTGTCCACTTGCAGCCATGGGCATGTAATGAGACTTTTAGGGATTGTTCTTCACATGGCATGCTGCTTATCCCTCCTTCAGACAATATTTGGTATATTTGACATACCTTGAGATATTAGTTCTGTTCCTAGGTCCGTTGTCCAGTAGGCAGACGAGGACCAGGGAGGGATGGGTCTATACCTGGACGAGGAGCCAGTGTTTACAACCTCGTCTGTCTGAGCGCGCATATAAGTATTAACAATGTCCGCCCAAGTTTAGTCGCTCTTTCTCAGTTGCTGGCTTCTGAGTGGAATGACTAAGTGTCTGATTTAGAGTTAACGGACAGGGTACGTAGTCACAAACGTGGTGGATTACCCTGTCCACCAAACCCTCGGGCCACCCACCCAATTTTGAGTTGGGTGAAGCATCAGTTTTTTGACTGGGGTGCCTCTGCTGTCTCCCCTGTCAGAAAACGTACTGCTCGACCCAATGGAGTAGGGGCCATCAGAGTAAGGTCATCAGACCACCTGCCCTATCTAGAATGGATGGTGATGCCTTTTTTTTTCTGTCTATCACAAATAAAAACAAAAATTATCACCACATCCTGGGTAAAATCTCCTAGAGTGGAAGGGCCATTCAGTTTTTGTTTCTCAGAACAAACTCCCTTTGGGACGGCACCAGTGCTTGTTCTCTGCCCTAGATGTTTTTCCTTATGTCTGCCTGGCAATATTTTCTTTCTTTCTATCCAGCTTATGGACGGATTCTTGGTCCTGAAGTTTAAGGGTATTCATACGGTATTCCTACAGCTCATCAAACATTGGTCTCAATTATTTTACTGAAAAATAGGATGTTAACATGGAACAGTGGTTAGCTTGGTGTAAGTGTCGGCTGTGTTTATTATAATTGTGTATTTATTTTCTGGTTTTACGTATGAAGTTGTGATGCTGTTTTGAGGATTCTGGATTTCAAACACTCAAAACCGTTGAACAATTAATTTTGTATCCTTTAATCTTCTGCATATTTCATAGGCATGATTGATGGTATGGAGAAGTCTGTGATTGTGTGTGGAAGTTGTAGATGCAACAGGAGTGTTTGTTGTGTCTTTGGAGATTGTGTGACTCAATGTCATGATTTTATCTCAAAAGGTCTCCACTTTGTTGTTGTGATGCGCTTGGGAAGATGTTTGATTGCTTGATCAGACCTCTTAAATTAAATCTTCCACGTTGCTGCAAATATTCTAGTTTATCCTTTTCATCTGGAGTTGCACTTTTTTCTTTACTTTCCCAGTCCCCATAATCTCCTCTGATGTGGAATTTGCAGGATATTTCTTTTCCTCTTGTTTGTTTTCTCATCTCCATTCTAATTAACAACTGTGCTTTCTAGGTGGTGACTATCGAATCTATGATTAAAAAATGTATTGCTAGCCTTGGCTTTATATTCATTTTTTTCTTTTTAAGAAAACTATTTCATGGTGCCCTCATATTTCATTTATCTCAGCTTCGCGTAAAGGGACATTTCCCTAAATTAATTAAGCTTCTAGTATTTATTTGAGTAGTTTTATATAGCATGAACATGACCCGTCAGGGCATCAGAGCGCTGAACAAAGAAGCAGACATGTTAAACAAGTATAGATGCAAATAGTAAATACTGTACATATAACAGGTTAAGCCTACAAAATGAGAACAAGAACAACAAGAAACATAGTAGATATAAAGTAACAAAATTGCACAGTAGAATGGGAGTCCAGGATTGCATACACGAAATAGTCAATTTGTGCGGCTTACGGTTTATTGTTGAAGGTATTTATTCAGGAGTTTCTTTTTTGAATGAGGAAGTCGAAGGGTTAGATCTGGTTTCAGGAGAAAGTGTGTTCCATATTATCGGGGCAAGACCGGAGAAGGAGCGGTTATAAGTTCCCTTCTTTTTATATTTCTGTGGTTTTAACAGTAGAGAGTTAGAACTTCTTAGGGAATGACCCATACCAGATAGTTCAAGTTTTTTGCCAAGTTAACAGGAGTGTTATAATGAAGAGCTTTGTGTGTCAAGCAGGCTATCTTGAACTGAATCCTTGTTTCGAGAGAGAGCAAATTGAGTTGTATTAGGTGTGATTTGATCACGTTTTCTTGATCCCGTGATGAGGCTTGAAGCTGAGTTCAGTGTAGCCCTTAAAGGAGCCAGCCTAGCTTTGGGTAGCCCTGCCGGGGTCGCACTCTTATAATCTAAACTGGAGATAACTAGGGATTGGACTGCTAGCTGCAAGTCATTTGGAGGCAGGAACAGTTTGATTATCCTTAGTGTGTTGAGTTGGTGATTGGCTCCTCTGGTGGTTGCACTGATGTGGTGGTGCATATTCAGGTTTGTCCAGTGTTATGCCTAATGATCTAGGGAGTCAACAACATGTGGTGCGCTGTTGAGTGCTGTTAGTTGTTTGAGCCATTCTTGAATGGGGCAGAGTTGTTGTGGGGGGCAATCAGGAGAAATTCTGTCTTGAGTGTGTTTAGCATAAGGTGATTGCGTGTTAGCCACTGTTGAGTTTTCAGAAGGGCACAGGTAAGAGTTTTGATATCGTCGGGTGAGAAAATTTTCAAGTACAATTGGGTATCATCAGCGTACATGTCATAATGTATATTTGAGTGAATCAGAATTTCGGTGAGAGGTTCCATGAAGAAGTTGAAAAGCGTGGGTGAGAGTGTGGATCCCTGAGGCACTCCAATTGAAACCGGCGTACTGTTACAAAGGGATTGGTTGACTTTGAGTCTTTGCGTTCTTTTATGAAGGAACGAGGCAAACCAGCTTAAAACTGGACCAGATAACCCCATCCTTAACTCCTGAACATCAATCATGTTGTCATGTTGGACCATATCATACGCTGAGAAGAGATCAAGAAGTATAAGCAGGCAGGGTTCGTTCTGGTGAAGTAGTCTCAGCGCGTCATCTACAATGTGTGTTAAAGCCATTTCAGTGCTGTGACCCAATCTGAAGCCCGATTGGTATTGGTCAAGGAGCTGAAACTGCTCGATGTGATTACAGAGTTTTATGTTTACGCATTGCTTAAGTAGTTTGGCTAGAGTCATGATGTTCGTAATTAGACGGGAATTATTGGGATCTGACAAGTCTGCATTTAGTGTTTTTTGGGACTCACCTATCTTTAGGCAGTCAGGAATCATGACCTGCGAGAGTGATTCATGGACAATCTTAGACCAGAACTGGAGAATGGAAGATCTAAGCTCTTTGAAGAATTTGGCAGGCAAAGGGTCATTGAAGTGGTTTGAGGGTTTTATTGATGTTATTGTTTTGAGTAGCTCGGTATCATCTGGTAGTTTAAAGGTATTCCATGTCGCATTATTTTTTGTAGTGTAATCAATTGAGCCAGAGAGAGGGGAACTCAACAAGGGAAGCCGTGGGGAGGGACTGGGCTGGGCCTGATTACGATGATATGGGGAGGTGAGTTGCAATTCTAATTCAATCTTTCTTGGCTTTTCAATGAAGTGTGCAGAGAACTCATCACCAATATGGAGGGAATCCTTGTTTGCAGAGTGGTGGTTAGTTGAGTAGCTAGCTTGTTGTTTGATGATTTTAAATAGTTTTTTTGGTCTGTTTTTGGCGTTGTCCAGTTGCGACATAAAGTGATCGGCTTTGGCGCTACTGATAAGTTTCTTATACGAGCTTCTTGTCATCCTCAACTGCTTAAGGTGTGTTATGGAAGGAGAGTTTCTCCATGATCTCTCAGCAAGCCTTAGTTTGTGTCGTTCCTCATTAAGGAAGGATTTGAGTCAGGGTTTAGAATGTTTGCTGGGAATTCTTTTGAGTTGCTTTGGAGCAATTGAATCAAATATATCTGTCATGGAATGGATGTACTGCTCGGTAAGGTGATTCAGATTTGTCCTGTTAGAGGGCCGAGGAGGGAGGTTGTTGCTAATGGAAGTTAGATCAGTTATTTTGATATTTCTCATATCTCTAATCCATTGTTTAGTCTTACGAGGTTGGCCTCGTCAAATCAGCACCTTTTCCATTATGAGGAAAGAGATTAGGTAGTGATATCACCAGTCACAGGGTGATGTGGCTTCTAGTTGTATGTTGTTATCCTTAGCGATGATTAGATCAAGGGTGGGGTCTTTGTTGTGGGTAGGTCCGTTGCAAGACTGGGTTAGGTTTAGGTCAGAGAGGAAGGCCTTGAAGGTGTTCAGAATGGGATTGTCTGCGTCGTTCCAGTGTAAGTTGAAATCCCCAAGGAAGATTTGGTTAGGGTGTTGGTCAGAATTAGAGGATATGGTCTCCGTTATTTGTTCAATTAAAGGAAGGCTATTTCCTATGGGGTGGCAGATTGTGTGGAGTTTATACACCATCTTATCTTTGTTCCAAATTTCGATGCCAAGGTATTCAAAGGAGGACGTAGGAGCAGTTTGTGCACGTCTCAGGGTGAGCTTGGAGCGACAGATGTATGCTATGCCACCTCTAACTTTATCAGGTCTATCCAGTCTGATGATGACATAGTTGGGAGGAACTGAAATGTCCAGAATGGGTGAGGAGGTGTCGTTGAACCATGTTTCAGTTAAGATCAGGTCAAGTTCTTGCTTAAGTATGAGGTCGGCAATGTCAGCTGTGTGTCTTACTGCTGACCTGCAGTTAATCATAGATTTGATATGTGATTTAGTTACTACTGCTTCTTGGTGTGATGTAGGGACAAATATTAAATTTTCCTTGTTCATAGTTCTAAGATTGAGACTGGCTTCTCTAAACAGAGTTGTATGATAGCAGAAAGGAGTGAAAGTTGGCATCAGATAGATGGTCCGTTTTGGGGTCTGGAGTAGGGATTTAGATGGGGTTGCGATCCCCAGTGCAAGATCGGCAGTTTTTTCATGGTCGAAGTCTCACACCAGTAGTGTCTAATCCTTGTAGGAAGGTTGAATTGTTTTGTCTCTGGGGTTCTGTTAGTCTCAGAGGTCAGGTTGAGATTCCAAAGCATCTCCATCATCACAGTGAATTGTAACAGGTTCTGTAGGTCGGCTTTAACTAGTTGAAGTTCATGCTTAAGATCAGCGAGCTTATCCTCAATGGAGGGTGGGTCTAAAGTATGGATGGAAGTATGGATAGTACATTGAAAATTATATGTAACAGCAGGAGGCCCTGAACTTGAGGCAATATCAGAAGCCCACAATAGCTTAGACTTGGAAGTCTTCTAGGAGTACTCAATGTTTTCAGATCGACCAGCACTATCCTCTTGAACTGCATACTTGTTAACGATATTGAAAATACCCACAGTTCACACCAAGGGAAAGACAAGTGCCTTTGCCCTTACAAATAGGCAAGTGTTTAAAATGTAATTCTACTAGTAAAATTAAATGAAATTCATAAGTTTGACCCTCATGAAATTGCAAAATAGTTAATTTTATTAGTTAAGTTGTACCTTTGGCAAAATGTGCTATCCAAAAACTTTTGGGAGACACTTTTCTACCTGCAAAAGATTAAGTTCCCTGTTTTATATTTAGCAAAATATATCATTGCATTTTCGTGCATTTTTCAGAAAATAAGAAATGTCAACGTCGTATATATTTAAGCAAAATAACTTAAGAGGATTTAAATTATTTTCATGAAGAGAAAAACCTGTAAAATAGTCATTTATGTACTTAATTAATGTAGTCTAGCAGCAGATGCTTACTGTCATGTGACAAGACGTGCATTCTGTTTAATAATGTTTGTCCTGTATAATTTGTCTTTGCTTAATTTTCCTCCCAGGATTAAAAAAACTAAAACAAATGTTTTACAAAATTGATGGCACTTGCACTGTTTTTCACACAATATCAAAAGGTGTGAAGAAGTTACATCACACAAGGGTTCAGAGTGTTGTAAAAGTAGGGTAATTGTAGTGACTGAAAGAGAGCATGATAGAAAATGTGCAGCTTGAGGATATCTGACAACGTAAACTGCTCCTGGTAGAAAGTGTGGTTCTAAGGTCCCTAATTGTGATGTGTAACTCACAACACAAACAATTAGTCAACGATTGTGCACTATTTGAAAAACTGAAATTCTTCTATTGGGGAGTGACAACCCCGCCCCCTCCAGTCAATGCGATTCCCACCATTTGTTGTGGACAAAGTACACAGCTTTGGTGTGCTCTTCAACCTCCAAACAGACGCTGTCTCCAAACAGGTTTTCCACCACCAATGTCTGCTAAGAGTGGCTCAACCATGCCTTTACCTTTCTCAAAAAATCCCCATATTCGGAGGGTCATGGCATTCCTGAAGTACTGCAACAACTGTGCTCACCTCCAGAAGAAATCAATCTCCCACCTGCCCGATTTGAGATCATGCAGCAGGTCTCCAGTTTGGCCTGAAATGTCACACTCACATCACACCAGCTCTTGAGTCCCTCGATTGACTCCCAGTAAAGGAACGATCAAGGCTTCAAATCTCTGGGTGTCATCTGGAAAGTGTTAACGGGCCACTTGTTGGTCTCCCTCAGTAAGTTGTTAAACCCCTACCTTTCAATTGCAAGTTTAACTTCTAGTAAGGAAAACCAGCTCTCCAAGTGGTTGATTTGTTCTTAGAAATATGTGGGACAAGTCCTCGCATCCAGGGCCCACCTCCTTGGAAGTCTCTACGAATGATCCTTAGACTGGAATCTGGCTTTCTCAGATTCATGACGTTGCCGAAAACCCACCTCTTCGAGCAGGTGTATGGTTTCCCAATCCCTCGTGCAAGTGCCATCTTCATCTCCTATTTGATCCAAGGCCTGACTGGTTACACACCTAAGACCAACTGCAGCCATCCTGCTTTTGAGCTACCATAGACTCCGTCGTCCCTCATGCAAGGAGTCACCGGCTTCTGAGCTACCGTCGGCTCCTTTGGCCCTCATCCAAAGATTCACCCGCTTCTGAGCTACTGTAGGCTCTGTTGTCCCTCATGCAAGGGGTCACCCGCTTCTGAGCTACCGTCAGCTCTGTTGGTCCTCATCAAAGGAGTCACCCGCTTCTGAGGTACCGTAGGCTCCTTTGTCCCTCATCCCAAGGTGTCACCCGCTTCTGAGCTACCGTAGGCTCTGTTGTCCCTCATCCAAGGAGTCACCCGCTTCTGAGCTACCGTAGGCTCCTTTGTCCCTCATCCAAGGAGTCACCCGCTTCTGAGTTACCGTAGGCTCCGTTGTCCCTCATCCAAGGAGTCACCCGCTTCTGAGCTACCGTAGGCTCCTTTGTCCTTCATCCAAGGAGTCACCTGCTTCTGAGCTAAACCATTGTCCCTCATCCAAGGAGTCACCCGCTTCGAACCTACAGTAGACTCCGTTGTCCCTCGCCCAAGGAGTCACCCGCTTCGGAGCTACCGTAGGCTTCGTTGTCCCTCGTCCAAGAAGTCACCTGCTTCTGAGCTACCGTAGGTTCCCTCATCCAAGGAGTCATCGACCCCATCTGTACACCTGAACATGGGTTCCCTCATCACAGTCCACCCTTCGGCTGGAGGTTAGATGCCCCAGAGTGGCTACTAATCTCACTCTTCTGGGCTACCTTGAGCTGTGTTGTGCCTCATCCAAGGAGACACTGCATCCATTCACACATCTGGACAAGGGTTCCTTCCAACGGACTCCACCCTTCTGCTGGCCAGCTGTGTGGTGTTTCTTTTCCACAACTGTCCATTGATCCACTTCTGTGTATTCCATCCCTATAACACCACGAGGCTGCCACAAGTGGGTATGCAGCACTTTACAAAACCCCAAATAAATTAAAAAACTAATTAAATTATTTTGTCACACATTTACCTGACCTAATGATAACAATATCCTTCCTGCATCTTTGCTTTTTTTCTTTTTCCTTATTTTAAATTTCTATCATTCGTCTCAAAGGGTAATATTGTCATACGATGAACCATTAGAAAACCATTTATAAAACTGGTGTTACAAAACCTGAGAAAGATTTTTAATTGGAAAGATGAACGGCTGAGTGAGCCCTACTTGGATTCAAACCCTTAGCCTTCAGCTGCAGTTTCTGCAAAGATCTCTGCAGCAGGTGCTGAACCGACTCTTCTTTCTCCCTATTTCCAGGTCAGCAGAGCTGTGCAATAGCGGCTCTGAGTCATATGGCGCCTCCAGGAGTTCTCCCGCCCCTCCCAGGCTCTCTTTCCTGTGTCTTGGTTCTATTTATAGTCTCTGTCGATTTTACAGGTCAGAGCCCTGAATCACCAATAATCTGTCCTGGTCTTTATCTGCAGGGCCTGCAACCTGTGGCGCCTGGACTCAGCTGGGATCCCTGCTAATTAAAGAGCAAGCAGTGCTGGGGAGGGGGATGGGGGCAGTGGGTTCAGCAGGGTGATCTGGAGGGCAAAGGGAGGGAGAAGAAGAGTAAATCTCTGCCCAGCTTAGCTGCAAACAGATCAATACTGTATCTCGAGGTTCCCAGCAGGATGCAGAGCACTGCTCTGGATACAGAGGGCGGTCATACTGATCAAAATACAACAGGTCGCCCTTGTTGTTGCCCTTAGATTGACTTCTCCACACACAATGTAATGTCATATCATAGTAATAAAGGCAGTAGTAACGAGAAGCCCAGAAGGCTGGACTGTATTGCACACATTGATGCTTGCCCCAGTGCCCACCAAGTGACCCCACTTCTGCTGCTGTCCTGTGTACCGCCTGTCTGTAGCGTCATCCCCAGCCCGGGAGCATGCAAATGAATACACCACGCACGGAGCTCTGTAGCAGACTTAATCACACACGGCACACTTATTCATCATGAGCGTTAATAACCACACATTAACACCTCCCAGCAAGTTACTTAATTCCTCTGTTGAGTCTACCCAGATCTGCAAGGGTACTAGCGCACAGTCCCACAACAGTATATCTCCCCGTTTGTTAAATAAAAAGCACAGACAACAGTTACATTACATTTCCTCAATAAGTTGTCGAGGCGTTTGCAATAGTCAGCCAGATTGAGTGGTATGAGACGGTTGAGATGCACTCTCATTGTACACCGATGGCACAGGTTCTGGTGCTTGATCTGGACTATTAGGCGGGATCGCCTCGTTCATGATTGCAGGAGCTGACGATTGTCGAGGTAGGTGCTTATAGTGTGACGAGTCCCATATGATGGACTTTCGAGGATGATATGCCGTCACTTGTGTCCTTTGCACGTCACAACCCTCAGAGGATCAACAGCGAATGGAGTGTCTGTTTTCTGCTTTCATTTCTGCTTGACCAGGACCGAGTCACCTTCATCGAATACTGTTTCCTAAACTCGCCGACGACGATCGCATGTGCCATATAATCCATCATCTGCTGCATAATCTGCAGATTTTAACAAAAATAAATTCTAGCTCAAATGGATCAAAAGTTTTAAAAAACATGGCAACCTGGGTTCCTGCGTACCTGAACGCTTTTCGCACACGTTGACTGGCCATCTTTCATTTGTTTATTTTTTTGTTTGGGTGTTAAATCGGGACTCATAAGGTGAACTCTTTTCACAGACCCTGCTACCAGGTGTAAAAAAGACAAAATAATGGTATCGGGGAATGTGCTGCATAATTTGCATTTTCTTGCCTCCTTCCCTGTGCTTTTTTGTAAAAATATAAGTGCCAGGGCACAAGGTCTTCCACTGCAGCCGGCAACACCCCCAAGCTGCTGCCACTGGCTGCAGAATGGCAGTGCCAGATTTACATACTAACCATCACACTTAAGAATTACATTCTGGACTACGGCAGGTCCCCCCAAGTGTCGGGATGGCCTGGAAGTGTGGGTTTTATTATATTATAATAGATTGAATTGCTAAACACTGATGGTGTGCTAGAAAAAAAAACTAGGCTGAGATTGCTACCATGTGGTAGACTCTCATAAATAAGTGGCAGTGATTAAAAATAAGTGCTAGTGCCAAGCACCGGAAAACACCAGCACAGATTACGCCTAACACTTCCCCTTCTCCGTCACTTCCAGTTTGTGTTATTGTCGCAACCACCGTGCTGCATCAGTGGTCTTCCAGGGAGAGTAGGTTGACCCTTTGGTCCTGCCACCTCTCGCTTTCTCTTTTCATTCTTTCCCCAAGTGTCTCCCCCCAATTAGAAGTTGTTGCCCCTGAAGAAGGTACAAAGCGGACGGTATGGTCACGCACATCTTCTCTGCACAAAAGCCAACTTTGTGCTTTAGTGTCTGTTGAAATTTTGACACTAGTATTTTGGCTCTCGCTTACTAAGACTCCACAGGTAAACTCGTGGCCAACCGGGCCCTAGGCAAGGTCTCAGCCAAGATCGCCAGGCCCAGAGTACTTGATGGAGAGATCTGAGGGATGTTTGACCAAGAACCCAGCTGCACAGCTGTTTAGGTCCATGAGAGCGTGTAGCAAGTCCAAGACTCAGTGTGTGCTTTGGAAAGTTAGACCCTCACTCAGCGAATGAGTCTGTAATCCAAGGTTCAGGATTCACAACAAAGGAGTGACACTAAGGCTTGGGACTGACACCACATGAGCGACCTCTTCGTTGACCTCCTTCTGCAGCTTCTGCCTCTGACAGACTTCTGCTTCCGGATGCAGGAGGTCAGAGCACCGGAAACAGATACAGACGCACAGGAACTATAATAATATTAATATAATACATATAATGAGCTCGCGTATACAGAACACTGACTTGCGCGCTTTCTCTAGCTGCTGATAGCTGGTGTTGTTACCCAGATCAATGCTACCTCTTAAATTTGTGCATTTTTTAAGAGTTTACCCAAATAAAGATCTTGTTTTTAATCGGGCTTTTATGCTGATGTGGTGCACTCCCATGTCTTCCCGGATTCTGAGGGAACGCCATTATATGTGAATTTACTTTAGGCACATTTCTTGTTGAAAGAACTTTGGGTGTTAATTATAAGCTATGATAAGAGCAGTGTGACGTCAGAGGCAGGATAGCAGGCTGGCCTCAAACCCACAGATGTTTAATGAAGAAGCCACTGGTATCAGCGAAAGAGGGATCAGAAAGGAAATCCCCTCTCTCAGAAGGAGTGAGTGTGTCACTTGGAAAAGAGCAAGGAGTCAGCCCTTTTACTGAAGGCAAAGTCAGCCAACAGGCCATGGAATATTGGGAAAAACCTGTGGTCTCACTATGGTACCCAAACTATAGTTTGCTTTTGGAGAAAATAAGTTTGCAAGAATGGATATGTGTCTCTCAAGGCGAAGATATCCCTCTGCTATTTATTTGTGTGATGTTTTGTAATAAACAAACTACTCAAATTAAAGTTTGGAAAATTGTGCTGTCACTTTGCAAATGACAAGTACTTGTTTAAAGACAGGATTATTGGCATGCACTACCCCCTTGGGTGAAGGAACTACTTTGTGTGTGGATGTCCTCCTTGTGAAAGAGCTGAATGCCGTCACTCACTATGAAGTTAGCCAATCGCTGAAGTGGGCTGACCCACTGCCCCATGATTTGTGTTGTAGTGAGTGGAAGAAAAATGTGAATGGCCAATGGAAGAAGAAGGCTGTTTGAAAGCCTCCATAAGTATGTGTATATATAAGTGTATGTATGTAGATATATATATATATAATATAATTTTTGCAGAGCGCTGTACATACAGGATCAAAGAGCGGTATAAAATTCAACAAGTGATGGGAGAGGTCGCTGGTTTGTCGGCTGTTCATGCATTGTGATGCAGTGTTCTTTAAAGAAGTAAATTTTCTACTCTTTTCTAAACTGGAGGAGCGTTGGGGTGGTCCTGATGGATAGAGGGATGCTGATCTAGAACTTGGATGCACTGTTGGAAAAGGCCTGCTGTCTTGTGTTTTTTTCTTTCTTTTTAGGTCTCGCCTGAGCCAGCGCATGCGTTGCTCTGCGAGACATTTAGTAAGGGGGTTTTCAAAGTGCTACCAGAGGCTTTTCCTGGCCTCAAGCTTGCGTCACGCGAGCGTGCACGCGCGCAGCCGCCATCTGTCTTTCCTCCGTCACGGGTCATTAAGTGCATCGCGATCACTTTCACTTGCGCGGCCGTGCCAATGCTTGTTGTTGGTGCGTTCATGCTTCCTGCTGGCACAGCGTGTGATGGCCCCTCCTCCCATCTGTGCATCGCAGCTTCAGGGTTCCTTCTGGTTTTCTATCTGTTCGCTCTGGCTCATGTTCAGCTGTGGGTTGCATTCTAGTGCCCGCCTCTTGAGAATCGCCCTCAGAGAGGCCCCCACTGGCAATGACACGGCTGGTAAGCAGACTCCCTATGGTGCTGTGTTTTTTTCACAGTCTTTTGGTACCTTTCAATGCTCTTTCATGCACTTTCTTTCTCCTTTCCCTTTTATCTTATTTGTCTCATTGTGTCCCCATGTGTCCCTCGAGCTCTGTTGCTCCTCCGCCTCCTCTTTCTCTCTGTCACTCTCCATTTTTTCTCTCTCCTCTCCCTCTCTTTCTTCATTCTTTGCTGTTCCGCTGCCCATCTTCCTTTTTCTCTCGCCCCTCGACCATCTCTCCATTCTCTACAACCAGCCTTTCTGCTGTCTCTTTCTTTCCGATATTTCCCTCTCTCTGTCTCCCCGCCTCTCTCTTTTTCCACAATCTTTGATGTCTTGCTACTCTTCTTCCTGCTCTCTCTTTCCGTGTCCTTGTTTCCTCATTCTTCACGTTCTCTTTGCCTAACTTTCTTGCTTCTGTCTTTCTCTCTCTCCTCTGCCTGGCTTTGTGTCAGTGGGAATGCTGTGATTTGGGAACCAAGCCCGCCTGCTCAGTGTATCCCGAACCTCATTTGGAAGGAAGAAAGTAGTGTCTGAATATGAGACCTTTCCGCCACATACACCTTCCTGCTCTTCCCTCGGTGTGTCACCCTGTTTGACCGCGCATATCCCTTGCTCTGTGTAGCAAAATATGCATCAGTGTGCCTCTTACCATATCTCCAAATCTGCTTGTGCCTGTCACTCTGTGTCTGAAAAACATGTATGTCTCCTTCGTACATGCACATCCGTCTGTCACAGTGTGTCTAAACCTACGTTTTTGTCTGCGTGTGTCTAGAGGTGGTTTTAAATCTGTCCCGCATGTGTGTGCTTAGCCGTGCCCCACACAGAGATTCTGTGTACGTGTCTATAATAATGTCTAATGGCCTCTCTGTCCATGAGTGTCTGAAGTTGTGCGTCTGTGAGTGTCCATTGGCTTCGTCGTTTGTGTGTGGGTGTTTGTATGCCTTTTCCTGTGTCTGAGTCTTTGTGCGTTTGTGTGCTCCTTGTCTTTCTAACACATCTGTATGTGTGTGCTTATGTCTGTATGTTCCTCTGTCACTTTGTTTACATGTGGCTCTTTGGTGTGTGCATGTATGTGTCTGGGTGTAAAAGAGGCATGTGCTGGAAAAAAGAGAAAGAAGCTGTAATCAGCACATGCTTCTACTGCGAAAATATTTACTTAGAGGACGCTGTGGTAGTTTAACTCTTGCTCACCAGTAGCTGGAAGGAACAAGCGGCGGACTCAAGGCCCACCCTTTCTCTGCACACCATCACCCCCCTGGCTGGCCATTTGCTCCTCGCAAAATTGCGTTTTTTTCCACTTCAACGCACATACATACACACACACACACACTCTCTGTATCAGTTTACTGTGGTATTTGTGTTTTTAATTTCATTTTACACAACAAATTACCCAAAGGCATGAAGGTATTATAAACGGACCTAGTATGCTGTTAGCTTTATTCATAGGAGTACTTTATAACACAGTTTCACAATCTCTTACTGATACCAATGTTTGAAAATCTGAGAGTCAACCTGCAAAGCTTTGTTGGAACTTAAGCATTTGCCATGTGGAGCACTAATGTTGGCCGCTTCCACACACATGTAGCTTGCTATCTATGTGAGTAAATGCTTCAGCACCCCACATAGGAGTAGTACGTGCTATACAAATGCTTTTACAGTTTAGTCCAGGGCCTGTCCGTCTGTAACAGCATGAGACCTAACCGTGCCATCTGGGAGCTGTACACAATCCAACAACTTATGCTTATCTAATGATCAGAACCAACTACTATTACTTTAGTCTACCATAAAAAAACTGAAATTACTGCATGGAATGGTTTGCTTTGAGCGCACAAGACTTATTCCAATAACTACCAATAACACTAAACTAACCATTAACCTTGGGTTCCGGAGCAGCGAGCTGTCAGGCGTAAAGCACTTCAATGCCTCGTCAGGGGTAGTAAGCTCTATATAAATGCAATTATAATCCCAATCTACACAGCAAACATAGGATTACTTTGTGACGCATTAGGTAGTCTGATAATGTGCTGCATGGCTAAACACTTATAAGGTCCCAAAGGCGAGACCTATTGGCTTTGCCAAGGCTCGTTTACTCTTTATTCTGAAGGAGGTTTGTGCTAGGCAACCACAGGCAGTGCATAGGCCCGGGAAGCAAAAGGCCACACTGCCTCGGGTACAAAAAGTCCTTGCACCCTCTCTGGGAGGAGGTAATCCCTTCAGATCCTCTTTGACTCTCACAGTCACCAGAGGGGCCGGCTGTTAGTCAATCCTTTGGCTGAAACATCCTTTAATGTTGGGCAGGAGTGAGCAGAAGTAGTCTTCAACTACTTTAAGAAAGTTGGAACTGTCCCTCCATAGTTCAGCAACTTCCTACAAAGATAAACATAAGATTTTTCCATCGTTATGCAAAGAACTATAAACCTCCTACTTTACGTTACCCACATGAATGTTTCTGTGTGTATGGCTTTGAGTTTTGTAAATAAGAAATAAGTTATTTACCTGTGACAATAGTTTAAATCTGGCAATCACGATGTGAGGAACTACGAGTATAAGGCTGACCTCATGAGTCATTTAGGCTCTGCCTTTGGTCGACACCCCAAAAACATTTACCTGGTTGCTTCTCCAGATGATGTAATAAAGCACAACACGTGATTCTACAATTATTTCTCTTTGCCAAAGTTACAGGTTTGATTATTTTATAAAAACTCTAGATATTGATAGTTTTTAAGAAAAAATTGCTGGTAGAGTGCTCAAAACTCCGGACTGATAAACTATAAAAAATTCAAAAAGCCAAGCATGGAATGGCACAGATTTAAAGGGTGGTGTAAAACTGTGCTGGCCTTTGAAAATATCTGAGGACAGCTTCGGATGAAAGAAACTTCTTAAACAACTTTGTGTATCTGTTATGTTATGTTAATTGGATTTGTAGAGCGCAACGGTTACCCTGAGGTGTCCTGGCGCTATGTACTGCCTGAGGGATAGCGGAAATGGCGGTCAATGAGTAAACAGCCAGGTCTTCAGCCCCCTTCTAAATGAAAGGAGGTCTGCGGAGTTCCTCAGGTAGAACGGCAGGTCGTTCCAGGCCTTGGAAGTGCAGGTAATAAAACTCCTGCCTCCCCAGCTCGCTTTTTTAAAGGAAGGAACTTGAGCATTTTTTCCTCTTGTGGACCGAAGAGTCCTGCCAGGAACATACCATTTAAGCCTTTGTTTCAAATGGTCTGGGCCTGTTCCGTTAAGGGCCTTATAGGCTGTGCAGAGGGCTTTAAAACGTACCCTCTGTTTCACTGGGAGCCAATGTAGCTGAATTAATTCTTTTTTCACCGAGACAAATTTGGGGGTCCCCGACAACAGCCTTGCAGCAGCGTTCTGAAGTCTATTGATATGCTGATTTTGGGCATTCAAATAAAGACCATTACAGTAATCCAGACGTGCCATAACAAGCATCGTCACCACAGTCCTGAGGTCTCCTTCCGATAAATAGGGCTTTATTTTCCTTCAAATTCTTAGTATCAGAAAGCATGCCGATACCACTGAGCTTATATGATCACTGAACGTCAGTCTGTTGTCTACTAAAACCCCCAAGTTTTTTGCTTTCAAGGTAGGGGTGGGGCAAGTACCCAGGTCGGCTGGCCACCAATCCGGTGTCCAGAGGTGTGGGTTATTTCCGAATACGATAACCTCGGTTTTGCTTGAATTTAGTTTTAAGCAGTTATTCGACATCCATCCTGCTATAGCCTTCATACAGACACCGAAACGCACTCCTGTTTCTTTTTCCTCCCCATCTTTAAATGATAACACTATTTGAGTGTCGTCGGCATAGGAGGTGAGTTGGAAACCGAATGAATTTATAAGGCCTGCCAACGATCTCACATAAATATTAAAAAGTGTTGGACTCCGAGAAGATCCCTGGGGGACCCCACAGGGAAGGCAGAACGGCTTGGATTTGTTATTATCTAGGTCCACTGTTTGTGTTCTTTCGGATAAAAAGGATTGCAGGAGGCGCCAGGCTGTACCTTGTACTCCTACTTCCGACAAACGGTCCATCAAAACCTCGTGATGGACCGTGTCGAAGGCTGCTGACAGATCTAACATGACCAGCATAGCCTTACCTCCACAGTCCAATGCCTCCCTTACCTCCTCTATAGATTTGATCAAGGCCAACTCCGTGCTATGTCCCGCTCTAAACCCGTATTGAGATGGATGAAGAGTATTGTGAGTTTGAAGAAATGTACTAAGCTGAAGATTCATAGCTTTTTCTGTAATTTTTGCAGGGAGTGGGAGCCGCGAAATTGGCCGATAGCTGCTAGGGTCTGTAGGATCCAAGGTGGGTTTTTTTAATAAGGGAAGGATAGAGGCCTTCTTCCAGTCCTTTGGAAATATCCCAGTGGTGAGTACGTTATTGATCAGTGGATTTAAGACTGATCCTATGATTTCCGAAGAAGCTTTCAAAACTGAGACAGGGCATGGATCCCTGGGGGATCCTGAGCGCATAGAGTTCAAAAGTTTAATCGTTTCTGATGTTTCTAGCAGTGTAAATTTGTCTAGGACAGGTGGGGGGTTGGATCTAAATGGGACTTTATCCAATAGCTGTGACCCAGCACTATTCTGGGCTGAGGTAAATGTAGAGAATATACTTTCTACTTTTTGTTGGAAAAAAACAGCCAGATTTTCACACAGTTCTGGGCTGCTCCCGCATTTGGGAGCTATAGGAGAGGCAAGTTTTTTGACAGTTTTAAAAAGTTCTTTAGCATTGGACTTGGCCTGGAGGATTTGGTTTGAGAAAAAGTTCTTTTTGTTTCCAACAGTGCTTCCTTATAAAGTTTTAAACTGTGCTTATAGCTTTCTCTGTCATTACTTGTATACCCTTTCCTCCATTCCCGTTCTAATTTTTTACAGGCCAGTTTCTGATGTTTTAACTTATCCGAGTACCACGGGGCTGAGGGTTTTGCCCGTTTAGGTGTCCATTTTTTTAACGGAGCCAATTTTTTACAGGCTGCGTCAATCCAATCTGAGTAGGCCGTGACGGCCTCGTCCACCCCGGGGGGGAAAGGGTATATGGTATCCTTCAGCTCCTCATCTAGTTTTAACCTATCCAAGTCTTTCCAGGCTCTTTTTTCCAGCATCCCTGAGGGCTTGGGTTTGAATTTGAGGGCTGTTGACTCCTTCAGCTCAAAAATAATGGCGCTATGATCAGACCAAACCAGAGGGAGTATGGCCATACAGGTCAAGTTGGGATCATTCAAGTAAATCCCGTCAAGAGTGTGCCCTTTAAGATGGGTTGGCCCTACTACCTGCTGCTTGAGTTCTCCGACTTCCATTATTCTATTCAGGGTAGCAGTGTCTAGATCAGTGGGGACCTCAAGGTGAAAATTAAAATCCCCTAGTACCGTGAAAGATTCTGAGCAGAGTCCCTCTTCAAGAAGAGTACCTAATGATTCTAAAAAACCACCTCTAGGGTTAGGAGGACGATAGAGTAGTAATCCCTTAAACATATTATGACATTCCATGTGGATATTGAAGGAGAGTGCCTCACAAAAAGCATTGGTGGCAGAATGAAATTTAGGCTTCAATGAGTCATGATAGATGACTGCTAATCCACCTCCTCTTTTGAGTGATCTGTTCAAAGTGTGGCAAAAAAATCCTGGGGGGGTGGCTTTCGCTAAGTCCGGTCCTGAGGCTTGGTCTGCCCAGGACTCCGTTATAAAGGCTATTTTAATATTTTCTTCCTCTATCAATAGCGCACACTCTGTGCTGTGTTTGATCAAAGACCTAGCATTTAGTAGTGCACATTTGAGTGGAGGAATGTCGTCTTTCATTTTGCCTGTGTCAGACTTATTAAACGGGCCGCGCGCAGGTTGATCTCGTATACGGGGCAGCCGGGAGCCACAATTCGGACAGACCCCAAGTGGGCAATTGCGTGCCGTTTCCAGTGTTGTAATAGGGCAGAATGATGAATCCCCCCCTGGCCTTAACCCCAAAAGCTCCTGCCTCGAATAGGTCAGAACTTTAGATAGACTGCCAGGGGGGCTAGCCCTGAGCCCTGTCCGAGCGCGGACGGGCGCAGACGGGCGCGCCTGCGGGGCGCCTGCTGCGCGCATCTGCTGCGCATCCGCGTCAGCATGCCTCTTAAATAGGCAGCGTGATGACTGGACCGCTAACCCTGCTGACCCCCAAGATGGCCGCCCGCTCGTAGCAGCCCCGGGATTCAAAAATGTGCAAATTCAGCAAATAGAGTGCCCCCACAAGTAAAATAACAATAGTAACTTCTTTAAAAATTATTAAAAAGTTGGCAGCTTTAGAATGTTAAAATTGGCAGCGTCACAGCAAAATAACTAGCAAATGTAACGGACCGGTCGGGCATTGAACGCAGCTCCGAACCGCTCAAACAGCACGTCACAAAGAGCTCCACACTTTGGATTTTTAAGGCTGAAACAAATAATCTCTACCTCAAAAATATTCAGTCAGCGGCATTTTTGATTAGAGCCATGTTTCATCGATGTTGTGCCTCAGTGGCGTATTTAGAAGTGGACTAATGTGAAGGTGCTTTGAGGCATTTTTAATGCCAATATGTCGGAGTCACATTGCTTTGACTTAGCAAAGAAGAATGCCTTTAGACCTAACTGAAATTCAACCCTATTGCCCCACTGATCCTGAATGCATAGAGCTCATTAACCTCCTGAGCTATTTTACTATATTGTATTAAGAAGATGGTCTGTTAATACTATCATACAAAATCTGCTGAGCATCTGTTAGGAAAGGCTTGGGAGTAAACATTGGCAAACTCTGTGGCTCACTCACCCATACGAGTGTCCCACCAGAATGTTCCTTTTCTTGGCATAGCGCTTGAAGATACACCTCATGTCCTCGGCTAAGGCATAGAAGGTGTAGGCGGCACCTATCTGAGGGCTGGAGCTGGCACCATGCCCTGCCAGGTCCGGTGCCACCACTTCGTAGCCCAGCTTGGAGAAGAAGTCCAGCTGCTCCTTCCAGATGTCCAAGGAACCTCCCACCCCGTGGATAAAGAATAGCACCACATCGCGTTGGCTGCCCTTGCAGCTGGTCACCTTCCTCGTGCAGTCAATGGTGATGCTCTTCTTTGGTTTCCGCTTCCTCTTCCGGCTTTTGCCAGGTGTCATGTCTTTGGCGCCAACGGAGGGATTGACGCTGCCGTTGGCCTGAGTGGTCGTGCTGGTGAAATCAGACAGCTCTACCTCCAGAGTAGTGTTGGGCTCCACATTGCCATTCTGGCAGTGGAGGATTTCCGAGTGGATGACATCTCCTAGGTTCTCGATCACCAGTTGGCCATTGCGGTAGACCGTGATCTGGCGCTTACAGTGCACTATACCCTTCTCCGACGGCTGGCTCTCCTCCGGAGGACACTCCGAAGCAGCCCGCGATGGCAAGGTGTGCTTGACTCGAAGCACTCGGCCTGGTTTTACCTCCATGTAATTAAAGCCGTCGCTGGATTCCACACTGTCCAACGGGCCAACCGAATTGGTCATCTTGCCTGTCAGGCAACACATGATTCTCTCCGCAATACTGGTCAGCATAGTGTGTCCTGTAACGACAGCAAAGCAAGAAGTTGAGAAAAACAATATTCAAAGCGAAAACTCAATACAGTCAGCATTAAAGGTCAAGAAAAACTGAAGGATTAGGAAAGCGACAATAAAATTAGAATCTGCCATCAAAGGATCATCTTGTTTCCAAGTTTTCGACTTCATATAGCTCCTCGAGTGGCTACGGTTGCCCTATGACTCTAGAACAAATGGCAGCATTGAAAGTCCTTAACAGAAAAATCATAAGATTATGATGGAAACATTAAAAACAGATCTTCAGTCGTTTTGTTGTGCACACATTTCCAATCTCTGCTAATTATCAGTTTCATACTGACAACCATCATGTATTGGTCAAGAAATGGTATGGACATATCGATGTGTTCACTGTATGTAAATTTATTTCAAGAAAGCATATAGGGAATGCAGAATCGATCAATAATACTACTCGCTTATATGTATTAAAAAATAAATGGGCAAACAATATGCTGTGTCTTGCATGATATACGCATTATAATTAGGGCTCCCGGTTTTCCGTTTAAACGGATTTTTACATATAAATACAGACGGAAAACAGGTTTTCTTTTGTCTGTATTTATATGTAAAAACGGGAAAATACTACTGCCATCCTCCCTCAGAGAGTTGCCTCGCCACGCCCTCTTCCTGATTCTAGGGCTGTGGCCGCTGTGCCTGCCTACAGTAACGTGAAAGGTTTTTGTTGATGCCCCAGCCATTTCTGGGGCTCCGCTCCGCCCCTCGAGTGAGCTCTGCACCAGCCATTTGTAAACAAAAGTAAGTGCCCTCGGGGAAGAGGGGAGGGGGGTGGGGCTGGAGTCAGTGGCGTAATCAGTTTTGGAGGCGGCAAAAACAGGAATCGAATGCCAGCACCCGTGGGGCGCCAAAGCCTAGCTACATCAGTGGAGTGTTGCCGAGTTTGTGGCCGGACTGCAGAGCAGTACACTGTGTATGTGTGGCTGCAAGAGCAATCTGGCCACAAACTCAAAGCCTTTCTACGCCCCTGACTGGAGTGTTTGCAGAGTTTGTGGCTGGACTGCATAGCCCATAACCGTTGCGGTCTCTTCCTTTTTTACTGGACAAGACAAGGACAGTGTCCACTTCTGCTGCCCCCCCCTCTTTCTTCCTCTTCTTCCCTCTCTTTCTGTTGCGCTCCTCCTCACTTGTAGAAAACCGTAATTGTTCTTTCCACTCCTTTCCGTCATTCGTTCCTCTGTGAAATGGATCCAAAAAAGGAGAAACACGTTTGCTGCAAATGTCTTTGTCTGACATTTTTCTACACCAAAATGCAGCCTCAGGAGGAGAGAAAAAAGGTTTTAAGATGCGAACAATAAATACATAACTAAATAAAACAAGACAGAGTAGTCGCAAAGTGGCCATTTTGGTTTTATTTACACCCAAACACATTATTAGCGCCACCTTTCAGAGTTTGCCAGTGAAGCGCTACTTTTCTTTTCGTTAGCTTTTCAAGCAAATACACTCATTGATTTCTGAATAATGAGTGTAAAAGCTTTAAGGTGTATTCCCTATGAGTGTTTGCTTTTTTCCAGTACGTTGTTACTTTTTTGTCAGGCAGTATATTACTCTAGTCTAGTGCATAATTTGAATTGAGTTGCTTCCAGGTGTTTATAGCGGGGCATAATTGGGTTGTAGCTGAAGGCAGTGTGAGTTTCTCTCAGTGGGGCAGTATGGTGTTCAGTGAGGGAGAGGACGTGGCACTCTACTGATGACAGAAACTGCAAGGCTCTGAGACAAATGGCTTGTCATAGCACTTTTAGGCGTATTTGGGACATTCTGCAAATGGCAAAGTTATCAGATGAATGAATGTATTGTGTTGGCCAATAACAACCGAGTGCATGTGTGCATTGCCAATTTAAAATGTGGATAAATACAGATAAAATGCCCCAAAAATAAATATGGATAAATACAGACGGAAATGGCAAAAAAAAAAAATACCATAAAACCGGGAGCCCTAATTATAATAGAGGAAAATAGGATGCTAAAAATAGCAAGAATGAAAGCAATCTGTCTCGGATGGTAGACTCAACCTTGAAGGAACTAGGAAGATAAAAAAAAATATGAAAGCAAGATTAGCTATATTTAAACCCATTTCTGAGTAATACGCTTTAAATGGGGACCGCCTACGAAAAAGCTGGGTTGAGGGGTGAAAATATTAGGTAACCCACCGATTTTGTTAGCCTTACTTTTCGCTATGTGTTGGCAAGAGATTATTTATAGTTACAGGACAGCAGCAGGAGTTCTTTTTTTTAGGTCTGGCTTTAGGGAAATGTTAAGCTCCTTCTTAGTGTGAGCGATTGCTAATGTAATACATTAAATATCACTCGAGTTGTGCCATGCAGACCGTAGCATTATGAAGTCGAGAAGCAGAATAGAGACCATGAACACCGGGGCATATAAATGATTTTCAAAAAGGTTTTGCCTGTAGAATGCCTTTCTTCTCATTTTTTGAGAAAATCCATTTCTTCAAAAGAATACTGATCGAGGCAAATCCAAAATAACTATTTTATGGAAAACATAAACTTGTTATACTAACTGATGAAAATATGGACTATATTCTTAACCTGTGCTACTGAGAGCTTTACGTGATCCGTTGTGGACCAAGGCAAACACTTTGAGAAACTCTCTTCTGATAGGATAATATTATTATCTGATCCTAATCTGACTCGTCTGTCATGTACCTGTTTTCTCTTACTTCAATATGTTCTCTAATATTAGAATCACTCAATTAGGCGAACGATGGGCAGAATGAATATTAGTTGAGAAGACAGTTTTTTCTCTTTTGCAATGCATACTAAACCGTGCGTTTTTCAATTTTTTTAACCTTGAATGTCATTGGATTGCTTTATTTTTTACAATGATGCACTTTTTAGATCATTAACTAAAGGTTATAATAAATAAAATGATCTCTTTGCCTATCATGCTTTCTCAGCATAACTGCATCCATTCCCATCAATAAGAAAAACTTTTTTTTTTTTTTACTTTTTATTAAACTTTTCGCTTTCCAATAAATTAGATCTCTTACTCTCTCGAATCCATCAATTATCCTTTATAGGTGAAAAAAAACATGTGACCTTGGGTTCAGCAGTCTTGATCAAAATGTTCCTCGAGCCTCAAATTACATCAAATAAATAAAACTTTCTAAAAAGAGGCTAGCATCTGGTTTTGGCTTCACTTCTGCTTTGAGTTTCTAGCAGCTGTTCTGATTCCAGAATCCAATCTTATTTCCTGCAGAAACCGCCTTCCTCCTCTGCAACCTTTGCAAATATCCCTCTGCTGATGCTCAAGGGCAACTTTAGAGAAGATGGAAAGATTATATTTCAACTGCATAGAATCATAAACATGACCTCAACCTGTTCTTTTTTCCATTTTATTTTCATTATACTTGGATGCCGAAACATTATACAAAGTTATTTCCTGGTGTTATGAGGGTATTTAAAAACATATGAAGCTGGATGCCAAAACCCCGTGCCCCTGAAGCGCTCTAATGTCTCACACTTTCTGGTAACCTCCATCTTCTAAATAAATCCTCGCAAACTTAAATATTACATTCCCCATTACTCTAACGGCCATTTTAAAGATTGTTCTAATCTTTCGCCTCACCCAAAAACAGAAAATGATCATGTCTTCCACAGCCCACTCCACACCAACTTCCCTGCACATCTGACGCGTGCTCGAGGAGATCACAAGCTCCTGCAAAACCCAACTTAGAAAGAGAGTTCTGGTCTTCCATCTTATCTTGCGGTCTCAACTTCAGTGAAGCTTTCGCCGTCATGTTCGACCACCAATCAGAACACAGCTTCATTTATCGCACCAAAATAATTCAGCTCTGGAGCTAGACTGTGTCCCAAAAATCCAACTTTTATCCATGGACTTCTTTTTATGCCATCAGGGGGCTGTGAGGGCTTGTGATGTATTTTCCTTTCAGGACATTGGTGAGGAGTAGATGTGTCTAAAGTCAATCTGGCAAACCTAGGGTTTGTTGAATTGACATCACAATGTTCGGCTAGAAAAGATGTAGTGGTTCGTCATCCTGCCGAGAACAGAGTAACTGAATGAAATGAAAATGTTTACGCTGTATGCTAGTGACCACCCCCCCAGCCGGATCCTATTGCCCCGTGTGAAGATGCAGAATAACTTCCTAGTCATTTAGTTTAACTTGCTGCACTACACAAATAGCCAAGGTACATAAATAAGTTACTTATCTGTAACTGCAGTTCTCCAGCATTGGCATCTTTTATATAATCTCAAGCTATTTGATTTCCAGCTTGATGCAGGGAATATTAATTAGTGCAATTCATTGAAAACCACTTACTTTTCTGCTAATGCTTAAAGTAAACATAGGTAAGACTGCTTTTCGTGGAAATAGCATAAACCAATGAGCGGAAACACCTGGTAATGACAGAAATGGAGCAAAACTTAAATCAGACATCAAGGGCAAAAGGGACATAACTTGACTATTAAATGGGCGGGGATCCAAGGTTCAATCCCAGCCATAGGTATAAATTTCAATAACGTGGGAGCATTTTTGACCAGGCACACATTAGAGCGCCTGGATAACCTCTGTGGTGATTAGAGCGCTATACAAATCAACATAACATTCTAACCACAATTAGGAACAGCCTACTGCGCGCCCTTGTCCCTACTCACTGAGCAGTAAATAAGGGACTGTTGATGGCCTAAGGACAAGAGAAGAGGTCAACCCTGTGACACATCGGATGTGAAAGGACATGCAACATAATTCACTGCCGATCCCCCTGACATTTATGTGAGGGGTCAATGTACGACCCTGGGGGTTTCACAGATATATGATCAAGATTTGTTGATATTCATTTAAATAATGTATGTGCATAATTAAACAACTGCATTCATATAGATTACCCCTAAGGGCGCTACATCACAACTCAAATGCAAACATTTACTGGCAATTCCTCAGGATATCCCGCTCATCGCACATGATGTAAGATCTGAAACCTGTCTGAAGGACGTGTTCATGTGGGACACGCACTAAAGTTATTAAATAGCAAAGTCCCAGACTTCTGATTTCATTCTTTCCTGATGTCTATCTCTAGCTTCAATTTCCATGTATATTTCTTCATCATCAATTTCTAATGTTTAAAATTCTCTAAATCTACATAGAAGTTGAAGGCAACAAACTCCGCCAGTGGGTTTTTGACATAACAAAAGCCTCCACCAATCAGAGGACAGGTTCATCAGCTGTGCTTAAAGTTTCTTATGTAGGGTGAAACCTTATTGACAGTTACGGAACCACAAATTCCATGGTTGATTATTACTGGACTTCGCAACACTACATTACACTTTACTTGAAGGCGATTAACACTGGTGTTTATTAAAACAAGACAAACAGAAGACCACTGAATGAGTTCACCTACAACAAATAGAGGCAGCAGCTGAAGGCCGCGCGTCGACAGAATTCGAAAATATCATTCGGCGACTGTGACAACGGGATGGCTCCTTTTGGACCTGATGTTCCTGCACCATCAGGAGTCACATCGCGTTGAAGAGTTGTGATCCAGGCACTTGTCGACGGTAGCGATGCGAAAGTGTTCCTGTTGATCCTGTGACCTGCGCATCTTGGTGTAGTGTTTGTAACTGAGGCGCAAGGACAAAAACAGGCACAGGGAGAGAGGAGAGAGAAAGGAAGAGAGAGGAGGAAGGAGGGCGCAGTCGGAGAAAGAGGAGAAGGGGAGGTCAGACGGTTCTCAATTTCTGCACGGTGACCCCATTTCACGACACTAAAATGCGCGTCTACATCCAAATAGTGGGTACCATTTGTTGGTGAAAGACATCAAATCGAACCCCCAACTACACGAAGGGAACTGTTTTTGGCCCTCATATGATGGGAAAGGTTTAAAGATCTGGATTAATAAATGACTTGTGTGACAAACGGGCCTGGGACCTAAAATACTCCGACAATGGAAATAAACATATAATTTAGCCTCGTTGAAAGATAAGGTTGCATCTCTCCTTAGCTGGTCCTAGATTTACCTCTTGTGCTTGTACATGCAACAACACACCAGAAAGAACTCCATGGCATGAACACACCGTCAAGCAGCCACCTCCCCCCGGCACTTCTCTCCGAACCCAGCCACCCGTACTTTTTTTTCCAGGAAATGCTCGCCCTCCGCAGCTCGTGTCTGTTATTAGAAGCAGACTGCCATTATCTTATTTTCTTATTGCAAATCGTGAGCCCGTGCCTGCAGCATCCTTGGCCTCGCGCTCCTCGCTCCACGGTCGGGGACGTCAGCCAATGGCTGCGCTCCATCAAGTCACGACAGTTGCCTAGCGACGGTGCCTGCTTCTCGCTGGGGTAGCACTTGAGACATCCTGCCGGAGGGGATGAGAGGCGTCGGTGTGAGGAGGGGCCCCCACTGGCAGGCACGGCGGGGGCCCCCAAAGAGGGCACATGTACTGCAGCTGGAGGTCGGGCCCAGTGAGGGGCTCCATTGAATGACCTCGGAAGGGATCACATGTGACATGCCTAAGTCACAGCAAACTTAATTCTCTAAAGACGGATTCCTGCCCATCTCTCCCCCTCACAGCTCCCCTCCCCTGCAAGAATGTCTCGTTCACCTGGATGCGCTAGACTGCAATCCCGCAATCGAATCCACAAAATCCCTTGGCATAACACTCGACAAAAATCTCAACATGCAAGCTGACATGAGCACATCCGCACAGGATGCATTTGGATAGCCCAGACTCCTGAAGAAATTGTAACCATTCATGCTGGCTTCCGACCTCAAAATAGCAACCAATCCTTGGTTTTATCTAGGCTTAACTACGGAAATGCGACACTGTCGGGAATTCCCAAATCATGACTCGCACCGCTAAAGGCAACACTCAACGCTGCGGCTAGACTGTTAACGGGACTGAAGACCTTTGACCATATCACACCATCACTAAGGTCCCTACAATGGCTCTCAGTCGAAGCTAGGGTCATCCTTAAGATAGCCCCGCACTGTGGTACACCTGCGTACCTAGCCCACCATCTGACTTTATCATGAGATAGTCGACCTCTCAGAAGCGCAAGCT
The DNA here is from genome assembly GCA_963921515.1 of Calotriton arnoldi. Taxonomy (NCBI): domain Eukaryota; kingdom Metazoa; phylum Chordata; class Amphibia; order Caudata; family Salamandridae; genus Calotriton; species Calotriton arnoldi. The sequence goes on along the minus strand of CAWUFW010000013.1, from coordinate 4,596,018 downwards.
CCCGCCTCCTGGAACCGGTGAGATTTAAGAAACCACTAACACAAGCTTGTGCTTTCTCCGATTCAGCCCCCAAAAAATAATACTCTCTACCACCGGAGACTCGGCTGAACCCATCGACCAGGGTTTTCAAAATGGAGGTCAAAGGGATTTTATTTAATAGATTCTTCCCGGACTGAACTGACCTCGAGTCAGCAATGTAACCACACAACAACACTTGGTTCTCTACATCACAAACCTGCAAAGTCATCGCAGGTGGACTATGGTCAGGCCATGAGGACAACGATTCCAGTAGTGTTGATACAACGTACTCAGCAAAACCAAAGGGGATGATGGACGGAGTGTTGAACATTGCAAACACTCACCCCCAGTCAACTGATCTGGGTTTAATCCATCATCATTCTTTAGCTCACTCCGCCACCCCAGTTCAGACATGGCCATATGCAAATCAGTCTGACCCTGTGCCTCATGGGAACAGTCCAGCCCGAACTGCCAAGCCATATCTTCCCTGGACCGGAAACAAGCATCCTGGGACCGGTTTCTGGCTTACAGCCGTCATCAGCCAGGCTATCTTGAATCCAGTGGCAAAGTGAGCAAGGGACCCACGTCTGGGCATACCCTGCCAACTTAGGGCGAACATAGCAAAACCAAAGGGGATGATGGACGGAGTGTTGAACATTGCAAACACTCACCCCCAGTCAACTGATCTGGGTTTAATCCATCATCATTCTTTAGCTCACTCCGCCACCCCAGTTCAGACATGGCCATATGCAAATCAGTCTGACCCTGTGCCTCATGGGAACAGTCCAGCCCGAACTGCCAAGCCATGTCTTCCCTGGACCGGAAACAAGCATCCTGGGACCGGTTTCTGGCTTACAGCTGTCATCAGCCAGGCTATCTTGAATCTAGTGGCAAAGTGAGCAAGGGACCCTCGTCTGGGCATACCCTGCCAACTTAGGGCGAACATAGCAAAACCAAAGGGGATGATGGACGGAGTGTTGAACATTGCAAACACTCCCCCCCCCCAGTCAACTGATCTGGGTTTAATCCATCATCATTCTTTAGCTCACTCCGCCACCCCAGTTCAGACATGGCCATATGCAAATCAGTCTGACCCTGTGCCTCATGGGAACAGTCCAGCCCAAACTGCCAAGCCATGTCTTCCCTGGACCAGAAACAAGCAACCTGGGACCGGTTTCTGGCTTACAGCCGTCATCAGCCAGGCTATCTTGAATGCAGTGGCAAAGAAAATAGCAATAAATGGAACGAACCACGAACAGCAGTAGCCAGTCACACTCTGCTTCTAGGCTCTTGAGCAGTAGCGGTCGGTGGTGGGAGTGCCGCCGGGCGCTGACGTGGGGCGGGGGAGGGGCAGGGTGGGGGGTAGTAAACTACGGATTACGGCCGATTACAGGTAAGTACACATATAAATAAATAAAACGAATTTCGTTTCTCGCGCTGCATGGCCAAATGCGATGCAGCGCGCGCAACGAAATTCGTTTTATTTATTTATATGTGTACTTACCTGTAATCGGCCGTAATCCGTAGTTTACTACCCCCGACCCTGCCCCTCCCCCGCCCCACGTCCGCGCCCGGCGGCACTCCCACCACCGACCGCTACTGGTTAAAATATTTAACATGTCTGAGAGGAGGCGGCTAAAATCTCACACAGTGACCCCTGGCTGAGGAGCCCTTCCGCTCACGTGACTGGACCCCGGGACCCCAGGCAGCTGATGGGTGGGAATTCCTAACCATTGCAAACTGTTAAATTTCTGAACCTGGTCCTCTGGACGGAGGACTGTAAAGCCCACAGAAACACATTCAGGAGCTGTAATTTAATCACGGCCTCAGCAGAGACAGGCTGTTTATAAGGATTTCCATGTCAGGCTAGAAACTTGGAAAGGCTGTTAGACCTGGGGCAGATAAAGGGACAGGAAGGTAAGGTGATGGAACAAAGAGAAAGAGGCGCAAAGTGAAATCAAGACTCTGTATTCATGAGCTAGACAGGCGGTGTAGGGTGATGGAAAAAAGAGGTATGAGGTGGAATCAAGACCAGGCAGCCTCAGTATTCTCGAGATAAAGAGACAGGGAGTGTAGAATGATGGAAGAAAGAGACGCGAGGTGGAATCAAAACCAGGCAGCCTAGGTATTCATGAGCTAAAGAGACAGGAAGTATAGGGTGGTGGAAGAAAGAGGCACGAGGTGGAATCAAGACCAGGCAGCCTCGGTATTCATGAGCTAAAGAGACAGGAAGTATAGGGTGGTGGAAGAAAGAGGCATGAGGTGGAATCAAGACCAGGCAGCCTCGGTATTCATGAGCTAAAGAGACAGGAAGTATAGGGTGGTGGAAGAAAGAGGCATGAAGTAGAATCAAGACCAGGCAGCCTCGGTATTCATGAGCTAAAGAGACAGGAAGTATAGGGTGGTGGAAGAAAGAGGCATGAGGTGGAATCAAGACCAGGCAGCCTCAGTATTCATGAGATAAAGAGACAGGAAGTGTCTAGTGGTGGAAGAAAGAGGCATGAAGTAGAATCAAAACCAAGCAGCCTCAGTATTCATGAGATAAAGAGACAGGAAGTATAGGGTGGTAGAAGAAAGAGGCATGAGGTGGAATCAAGACCAGGCAGCCTCTGTATTCATGAGATAAAGAGACAGGAAGTATAGGGTGGTAGAAGAAAGAGGCATGAGGTGGAATCAAGACCAGGCAGCCTCTGCATTCATGAGGTAATGAGACAGGAAGTGTAGGGTGGTGGAAGAAAGAGGCGTGAGGTGGAATCAAGACCAGGCAGCCTCGGTATTCATGAGCTAAAGAGACAGGAAGTGTCTAGTGGTGGAAGAAAGAGGCATGAAGTAGAATCAAGACCAGGCAGCCTCTGTATTCATGAGATAAAGAGACAGGAAGTGTAGGGTGGTGGAAGAAAGAGGCATGAGGTGGAATCAAGACCAGGCAGCCTCAGTATTCATGAGGTAAAGAGACAGGAAGTGTAGGGTGGTGGAAGAAAGCGGCAGGAGGTGGAATCAAGACCAGGCAGCCTCTGTATTCATGAGATAAAGAGACAGGAAGTGTAGGGTGGTGGAATCAAGACCAGGCAGCCTCAGTATTCATAAGATAAAGACACAAGGAAGTATTGGGTGGTGGAAGAAAGAGGCATGAGGTGGAATCAAGACCAGGCAGCCTCTGTATTCATGAGCTAAAGAGACGGGAAGTGTAGGGCAGTGGAAGAAAGAGGCATGAGGTGGAATCAAGACCAGGCAGCCTTGGTATTCATGAGATAAAGAGACGGGAAGTGTAGGGTGGTGGAAAAGGCAGGTGGGGAATTGACAGAATTCCAGATCTCTGCTGTGGTGTAAATCAGCGGAGAACGGCGCACATTACCCAACATGCAATGATGCAGTACCTCTAGATACCACCGAATTACCTGGTGGCCCATCAAGCTATTGAGTATTCCGTGGTATTGCAAAGAACACAAAGGTGATGGGAGGAATGCTTGCAAAAAGTTTCAGCCAAGTTGCCTTGCAGTCCATTGTTTTTGCTCACTGTGCTGCTGTAAACCGAGACCCGTCATATTATTATTATTATTATCATTTGTTAGGTGCTACAAATCATCCCCGAGGGGATCCCTCGACGCCATAGCATCAGATAACAGCTTGCAAAGCTATGCCAAGGTTAAAGATTAAACAGTCAGGTTTTGAGAAGTTTTCTAAATTGAGTTAAATCAGTACAAGAGCGAATGTATAACGGCAGCCGATTCCAATGGTGGGGAGCCAAGAAAGAGAAGGAGTGACCGCCCAGTCTGGTTTTATGAATTTGTTTGGGACACAACAATAGCTATTCACTAGATCTAAGCTGCCGGGGTGGAATATACAGCTGTAATTAATTGTCAAATAGCATGGTCCCCTTCCTTGCAAGGTTTTAAAAACCAGACATAAGAGCTTGAAGAGTGCCCGCTTTTTTTAGGGGCAACCAATGAAGAAGGCGCAGTAGAGGTTCGGATGGGGAACATGGAGGAAGATTGAGGGTGAGGCGTGCCGCTGTGTTCTGCACCACCTGAAGCCTGGAAAAAAAGGCCTTCGTTCATACCGACCATTAGGGAATTTCCATGGTCCAGGCGGCTCACAATCAAAGCCTGGATCAGGGTCTTTCTGGCAGGTAGAGGGATCCAGTGAAACACCTTCCTAAGCATGCGCATCAGGCCGAAACACGTGCCCGATATGATTTTAATAGAAAGGCCGTCATCCAATAGGAGACCTTAGTTTTTCACCCATTTTTTCGGAGTCGGAGGTGGTCCCAGTTCCGGGGGCCACCAATCTGAAGACCACACTGAGTGGGCTTTCCCAAACAAGAGAATCTCAGTCTTGTTTGTATTAAGCTGGAGAAAAATCTCTCTCATCCACGCCGCAATCTTTGGCATACAATTTTTAAATTTAACCTTAGTGAGAGTTGGATTAGTGCCCATACTGATGATCAGTTGCGTATCATCAGCATAAGAGATGGTGTCAAAGCCACATGATCTAATGAGCTTCGCCAGACAGGAAACATAAATAATAAAAAGAGTGGAGCTTAGCATCGAACCCTGTGGCACCCCTTTGTCTAAAGTCATGGACTTTAAATAAAAGTCCAGCTGCACTACGTGGGTTCATTCTGATAAAATAAATTCAAACCCTTTTAAAGCGTTCCCGCAAATGCCAATCTCCCTCAGTCTTTGGACTCGGATCTGATGGGAGATGGTATCAAATGCCGCTGATAAGTCCAGGAGGATTAACATGGTGGGGGTCCCCTTGTCTAACGCCAACTTCATGGTGTCAGTGACTTCAGTTAAGGCTGATTCCGTGCTATGGGAAGCACGGAAGCCAGACTGAGAGGGATCTAGCAAATTGTTGGCCTCTAGATAGGATACCACTTGGTGATTTACCAATGACTCAAAGATTTTGGAAAAGAAAGGTAGTAGTGAAATGGGTCTGTAATTCAGCATATCCATAGGATCGGCCGAAGGTTTTTTAAGAGTGGGTCTGATCCGTGCTGTCTTCCATTTCAAAGGGAGGGATGCTGTCTTTAGTGATTGGTTACAGAGGTCTGTGATGGGGGCTATCAAGGCAGGAGCCAAAGAGGTACTGACGTGTGTGGGGGGGGGGGGCAGGCCTGCTTTGTTCTTATTTAGCAGGACCTGCACTTGGTCCGGGGGGACTAGATTAAAATATTCCAGAATTGGAAGATTGGGATTTGTCTCGACTGCAAAGGGGTCACATGGCACCTTTGTTTCATTATTATGGAATGATCTATAGATATTATTAATCTTTTGTTCGAAGTGTTCTGCAAGATTATCACAGAGCTTTTGAGATGAGGGGGTTGAGGGGCTGCCTACGCTCGGATTCATAAATTCTTTTAGAATTTTGAAAATCTCATTTGGGGATTTTTTCGCAGTTAAGCCTTGGTGCTGCTCCAATGTAAACTGCCCAGCCCAAACTGCCAGCACATGCCCCATCCGTAACACTGTCCATGACAGAAATGGGCAGGTTTCAAATAGGGGCGGGCATTACTCACATAATCTGCTGCAGGGGTGTTATGCAAAATAATAGTAAAACAATTACGTGAGGAGCATAACCCAGCATTTAGTGCTGTTGCAAAATGGCCTGAGGTTGCATTTTGTGCTAAGAAAATTGTGCTAAATGAAACAAACCACGAACAGCAGCAGATGGTCACACTCTGCTTCTGTGCTCTTGAGGTAAACAGTTTTGCCTCATATTACTCAGAGTTATGTGAGTGGGCGTAATTGTGCAAGTTAACAGTAATATTGCGTGACAAGAGTAACGTGAAATTACCAAAATCATTCCTAATACTCCAGCATAGTACATCTGGTTTTTGCACAGCCCTGTGGCAGTACTGCAGGTTTTTGTACAGCGCCTTGGCAGTCCTGCTGGCTTTTGCACAGTGCGGTGGCAGTCCTGCTGGCTTTTGCACAGCGCGGTGGCAGTGCTGCTGGTTTTTGCACAGTGCTGATTTTGGTAATTTCACGTTACTCTTGTGATGCAATATTATCGTAACTTACACAATTACGCCCGCTCACATACATTTATGCACAGCGCTGTGGCAGTACTACAGGATTTTGCACAGCGCTGTGGCAGTACTGCAGCAGTACTACAGGTTTTTGCACAGGGCTGTGGCAGTACTGCTGGTTTTTGCACAGCGCTGTGGCAGTACTGCTGGTTTTTGCACAGCGCTGTGGCACTACTGCTGGTTTTTGCACAGCGTTGTGGCAGAACTGGTAGTTGTTGCATTGCGCTGTGGCAGTACTGCTGGTTTTTGCACAGGGCTGTGACAGTACTGCTGATTTTTGCACAGCGCTGTGGCAGTACTGCTGGTTTTTGCACAGCGCTGTGGCAGTACTGCTGGTTTTTGCACAGCGCTGTGGCAGTACTGCTGGTTTTTGCACAGGGCTGTGGCAGTACTGCTGGTTTTTGCACAGCGCTGTGGCAGTACTGCTGGTTTTTGCACAGCGCTGTGGCACTACTGCTGGTTTTTGCACAGCGTTGTGGCAGAACTGGTAGTTGTTGCATTGCGCTGTGGCAGTACTGCTGGTTTTTGCACAGGGCTGTGACAGTACTGCTGATTTTTGCACAGCGCTGTGGCAGTACTGCTGGTTTTTGCACAGCGCTGTGGCAGTACTGCTGGTTTTTGCACAGCGCTGTGGCAGTACTGCTGGTCTTTGCACAGGGCTGTGGCAGTACTGCTGGTTTTTGCACAGCGCTGTGGCAGTACTGCTGGTCTTTGCACAGGGCTGTGGCTGTACTGCTGGTTTTTGCACAGCGCTGTAGCAGTACTGCTGGTTTTTGCACAGCGCTGTGGCAGTACTGCTGGTTTTTGCACAGCGCTGTGGCAGTACTGCTGGTCTTTGCACAGCGCTGTAGCAGTACTGCTGGTTTTTGCACAGCGCTGTGGCAGTACTGCTGGTTTTTACACAGCGCTGTGGCAGTCCTGCTGGTTTTTGCACAGCGCTGTGGCAGTACTGCTGGTTTTTGCACAGCGCTGTGGCAGTACTGCTGGTCTTTGCACAGGGCTGTGGCAGTACTGCTGGTTTTTGCACAGCGTTGTGGCAGTACTGCTGGTCTTTGCACAGGGCTGTGGCTGTACTGCTGGTTTTTGCACAGCGCTGTGGCAGTACTGCTGGTCTTTGCACAGGGCTGTGGCAGTACTGCTGGTTTTTGCACAGCGCTGTGGCAGTACTGCTGGTCTTTGCACAGGGCTGTGGCAGTACTGATGGTTTTTGCACAGCGCTGTGGCAGTCCTGCTGTTTTTTGCACAGCGCTTTGCTGTCCACTTTTAGTAAATACGTGCCTCCGGTTTTCATTAAATCATATTAGAAAGGGCAATACAAGTAGGCATTTATTGATGTCATTTAGTCACTCTCGTCAGTGCTGAGAGGAACAAGCCGAGCCCATCTGCAGGTGGACATGTTCTCCTTTCACAAGAAGAGTTGTCAAAGAAATGGCACATTAAGACAGCTCCGGTGCAAGGATTATTGGAGGCCGAACTGAATGATAACTTGCAGTTTTTACACCCACTCTCCCTTAGAAACAAAGCCATATTTGAGGCCTTTTCTTGAATTGAGCACCTCCTTGTGGTGGCGCTCTAAAGCATCTGCCTGCTGTCGCCTTCATGCTATGAAGCGCCGAGAAATGCCTTCCGTGCGATAGCAGCGCTATAAAAGTAATAAATATCTCCTCGGCCTTCAACATAGATCTTCAAAGGCCCAATAAGGAAGAGAAGAGAAACCTGCCCTGCCCAGGGACAGAGATACCCGCTGCCCCTGCTGAAGTCCAGTCCGCAGTGCCAAGCCTGCAGCACCAGGCGCCCCGGCTCACTTAAAGCTCGATGCATTAGGGGTGGTAAATTATTCATACAGATGGGCTGCTGCAGCAGAACACCTGGGCGAGGGCAGCCACAAGGAAGACAGGGTGGAGGCTGGGGGAGTGTGGGCTGGGGGTGAAGGGCTGGGGGAGTGTGGGCTGGGGGTGAAGGGCTGGGGAGTGTGGGCTTGGGGTGAAGGGCTGGGGGAGTGTGGGCTGGGGGTGAAGGGCTGGGGGAGTGTGGGCTGTGGATGGAGGGCTGGGGGAGTGTGGGATGTGGGTGAAGGGCTGGGGGAGTGTGGGATGTGGGTGAAGGGCTGGGGGAGTGTGGGCTGTGGGTGGAGGGCTGGGGTAGTGTGGGCTGTGGGTGGAGGGCTGGGGGAGTGTGGGATGCGGGTGAAGTGCTGGGGGAGTGTGGGCTGTGGGTGGAGGGCTGGGGGAGTGTGGGATGTGGGATGTGGGTGAAGGGCTGGGGGAGTGTGGGCTGTGGGTGAAGGGCCTGGCAGCAGGTGGTGTAGAGAGAGGGCAGGCCCAGGGTACCCGCATGGCACTGGTGGTGGCACAGAGACAGAACGGGCTCAGGGGAGATGTGTGACTCCACTCCAGTGAGGGTGAGTACTGGGGGCGGGAATGAGTGAGCTTCTACTGAATACTATGAGGCCAGTGATAGGGAGTGAGTGCGCCAGATTGCTTCTCCTGGTGATTCAGAAGTAAAGTAGCATTACGGCTTCTTACATATTGCAGTGACGAATAAATGTTTTGAGACTGCAGTTACAGTCTCAAATCATGAATGATATACCGACCCCTCAAGGCACTGATACAGCTTTTGCAAAGCTGAAGCCGGACAAGTGGGGAGGTCCCATTTTCTGATGGTGGGCACAGGCATTGGAGGGAGCCCTGACTTGATGGTCCTTGGTTGAAGCATGCTCCCCTTAAAGGCCTTGCATCACCCCATTTTTAGGTCTTGCCTACATGATTCCCATAGAGACCTTTGCATAACGCCATTTTTAGGTCTTGCCTACCAGACAGCGCAAGCTGTTTGTTGGCGAACATATCCATAGTCAGCTGAAGTAGGCTTAGAGCCCGCCCATGGCTTATCATTGTTTGGTTGTATTGTCACTCTCATTTGCTTGCCTTTTAGGCCTCAGCTGTAGACAGCGCATGTGCCTGCTCGAACCTCTGACTTTCAAAAGGGTAATACCTATGGCACAATCTTTCTCATGTAATGCGGCCAGAATTTGGAACTCGCTTCCTCTAAACCTTCGCGCCACCACCTCTTTCGGCATCTTCAAAACGAACCTTAAAACTCTTCTCTTCCCAAGACACTTTATCAATAATTCTCCTCGCCCAGCTCCCCACCAGGCACACGCCCTCACAGTCCATGGCGTGATTCTGTTTCATTACACTCACGGGAGAGCTAGTTTGACCTCCGGCCTCGACTATGTAAATATGTATAATGTACTGATGCAACCCCAATCGCTCCACTTTAATAGGCAATTTGTAAATTTTTTTTTTTTTTTTGTGATCATGTAACTTGTAAATAGGTAACCCTCAACATGAGTAACTGTAGTAGTCATACTTTTTATCACCTCTACCATTTTGGGGGTATTGCTGTCAGCGGACTAGGTCTTTTCCCTGACACTATATATAGAGAGGCTGGCGTGAGCCAAAGGCAAGCCCGTCTGCGCCCGTCCGCGCTCGGCCCGCGCTCAGCGCCAGCACCCCTGCCCATTTGAAGCCAGGTAAGCCCACCATTTTAAAGTACCCTGGAACACTCCTAGGGCTGAACACGACTGGTAAGGCTAGTGGTTGTTTGTGCCTCACCTTCCATACGAGGCCTTCACAAGACCTTGCCTAATCTCTCATACCAGACCATCAAGTCCATTAAAAACAAAACGACAATAACAGTCAAGCAGGAAAACCCAGTGCTAAAATGCATATTGCTTAATGCCAGATCCCTAGTGAAGCACAGTATTGAGTGTGCGACACTAATAGAGGGAGGGGATACAAAGCTGGCATTCATTACAGAAGCATGGACAGACGAAGCCTCAGGCCCAGATCTAGTCAAAGCCACCCCACATGGGTTCCTATGCTACACAGGCCAACCAGGAAAGGGGGGGATTAGCAGTAATTTACCACAATTCAACTAAGGCTGTCTTTCACACAGCCTCGAATTCAGCCTGTGAGGCACTGTCCTTTAGCCTCAGCCTATCCCATCACCACACCTTTAAGGGCATCCTACTATACAGACCACCTGGACCTAGAAGCTCCTTTATAACGGCAATTGGAAATTTGTTGGAAGAGGGGCTCTGCACCGACTCCTATACTATTATCTGGAGGCACTTACAGAACCAGATACAGTGACCCTCATTGATATAATGAATAGTGCCAACCTTAGGCAGCACGTAACAGGCCCTACCCATGTGGCAGGGCACACTCTGGATGGTATCTTTTCTAACCACCCACATCTCTCGTTCACTGGTCTGTTGCCTCTTGTCTGGACAGACCATGTAGCTGTAAAATTTGAGCTGGCCCTTCTGGACCATTGCGCTGTTGGAGAGCGCCCTAAGAGGCAGATGGAATTTAGAGCCTGGAACAAAATTGAGGGCACAGACTTAGAAGAAATGCTTACCACAACGGCGGGCCGATAGCCTTTAGGAGTGGAGGAGGCTACCACCCGCTACACTGACTGGGTGGAGTCAACCTGTAAAAAACTAGCGCCCGGTAAAAATTCTGTTTCCTAAAAGATCACAACCCTCCGCCCCATGGTACACGGAGGAACTTAGGAATCAAAAACTTATCTGCAAACGTCTTGAGCGGAACTGGAGGAAAGAATCCAAGGAAACAGAGAAAAAGATATACAAACACAGCCTCATGATTTATAAACAACTCTTATTCAATGCAAAACAAAAGTTCTTTGCTAATCGAATTGATTTAGCAAACAATTCTGCTAAAGAACGTTTTAAAACTGTATCTAGCTTGGCGTCCCCGTGCCCAGCGAAAATTCAGACGAGCCAGGAACTATGCAAGGATATCGCTAGGTTCTTTCTGAATAAAGTGGAGGTCATCTTTTCGGCGTTTAATTGTTCAAGCGCAGCAGGGACAGTCGTCTTAACGAAAGGACACAAGCCAGTATCTGACCCCCTCCCTACCTTTGACAAGTTTGCGCCATTATCCACAATTGACACTCAAAGGCTCCTTATGTCAGCAAGATCAGGCTCTCCTTACGATCCCTGTCCAGTCTCTGTGGTCAAACTTGCCCCGGGGCCTGTTGCCCTTTCGCTTACCTCCCTTTTCAATGCAATGTTTGAAACAGGGCACTTCCCTAAACTCTGGAAGGTAGCCTCGATACTGCCACTACTAAAGAAGCCCAGCTTGGATCCTAAGGATCCCAACAATTTTCGACCAATCTCATGCCTCCTGCTCCAAGCACAACTGGTTGAGAAAACAATGAATGTGCAACTCAGTGTCTTTCTATGTGAAACTCAAGCTCTGGACCCCACTCAATATGGCTTCAGAGAAGGACACAGTACAGAGTCCGCTCTCATAAAAGCCACTGAAGAGGTCAGGGAAGCCCTGGATCGGGGAGGCAAGGCCGCCCTAATTATGCTGGATCTGTCCGCGGCCTTTGATACGGTCCATCATGATCTGTTGATGGATCGTTTGAAGGCATGCGGGGTCCAGGCTAAAGCGTGGGAGCTTTTGAAGTCCTTTCTAACTGACAGATTACAAATTGTGTCTCTGGGCGAATACTATTCCAAACCTTTTTTCCTGCCATGTGGAGTTCCACAGGGGTCGTCTCTGAGCCCCACACTTTTTAACGTGTATGTTTTATCTTTGGCCCCCCTGATCAGCTCCTTTGGCTTTTGCCTTACCTCGTATGCAGATGACACACAAATTGTTGTGTCTCTGCTGCCAGGACAGGAATTGGGAATAGGCAAACGGTTCCATGATTGTATGGAAGCGGTTGGGAGGTGGATGTCGCAAAATTGCCTGAAGCTCAATGCGGGCAAAACGGAGGTCATCCTATTTGGAAACGATGCCAACTTTTGGACCCCAAATTGTTGGCCGGATACTATTGCCACTCTTCCTACCCCCATCAGGAAAATAAAAAGTTTAGGAGTTATAGTGGATGATAGGCTTAACTTTGGTGACCAAGTTAATGCAGTGGCATCTGCCACCTCGTACGCTCTCAAAACGATTAAGAAAATACTGCCTTTTTTGCCGGCTGACAGTCGGCGAACAGTGGTTACAGCACTTATCCTGTCAAGGCTGGACTACTGTAACAATCTTTACCTGAATATTCAAGACCGTTTTCTGAACAAACTTCAACTGTTGCAAAATGCGGCCGCTAGACTGCTTACCGGCACTTCCAAATTTGCATCAATTTCCAGGAAATCAAAAGACTGCACTGGTTACCTGTTAGGAGTCGGGTGCATTTTAAATCCCTCTGCACCGTTTACAAGGCCCTACAAGGTACAGGACCTGCCCATCTGAAGCAACAGTTTCAGTGGTACACACCCAAAAGAACTCTTCGCTCGCTTGGAGCCAAATTGGTGACAGTACCGCCCACCAAAAAAGCAACGTGGGGAGGGAGAAGCTTTGTTGCCTGTGCTGCAAAGGCCTGGAATGACCTTCCTTTCCATCTGAGGAATGCCACCGACCTCCTGGCTTTCAGGAAGGGACTAAAAACCTGGCTCTTTGATATGTAAATTTGTCCACAGTGCTCATTGCTCAAAGGACACTAACTAGCGCCAGGACACCCTTGGGTAACCGCTGCGCTTTAGAAATATCCATAACATAACTCTATTGTAAAGCGCTCTGACACCTCTGGGTAAAGTACATGCTATATAAAAACGCATATTTAGATAAAAACTGTATCTACTTTGTGGGCTTCAGCCTGCCAATAGGCTTCCAATTTGCTGTCTCCATAGTAGCTCTCCTAATCTTTCTCCCTATTTGTCAATTGCATGCATTTGTCATGCCTCTTCCTGTGTTTACCCCAACCCGAGAGCAGGGACCAAGTACACTATCCCTCATTTTATGACCATTTTAGGAACTTATCTTTTCTTTGTTTATGAGCCTTCCTCAGAAGCGCTGCTGGTTTCATTCGCTCCGACTGCCGTTTTTTTCTTCTTATCTCGTCCCGCTAATCATTCGCTTTGAGCGCCATATCACTTCCCTTTAATTTTCTTGCTTTACGAGCCCTCCTCAGGAGTGCTGCTGTTTTTATTTGCACCAAGGGCCGTTTTTTAAATCTTATCCCGTGTCACGCCCCCATGGCTGCTTGCCCTGTGCTTCTCCATGATCACTCCCCCTTTAAAAATGGTGCTCAAACAGAACGCCGTCCAAACATCGGAAGACCGGGATTCATGTTTTTACAGCATTTAAAGTTTCTTTACCAATTAAATCATGTTGTGTATTCGAATTTCTCCTCTGCCTGAATATGCTAAATCATGATTGATTTGTTTAAACCTACATCACACTAAATAAGCACTGTGCATTCATACGGTGTATTTGAAAGTTTATGCAATATCACTCGTGCTTGATAATTTTCAACAAAATATGCTTCTGTCACTTTGATTTTATCCCATTGTAACACAGTTTAATGAGAGTGTTAAACGTGTCTGCCGCGTCATGCAAAATCTTAGCTCGCAGTCTGAGTAAGGAATGTTGTAGTGTAAAAATACTCTCACACACTTACAGCTCTGGAAAAGGAGCATTTGTTTGCCGCTGAGCACAGAATGAAGACTGACATGCCTCATCATGGTGAAAACTGTTGTCATGTTCATTCAGAGCAATGCGTATTGCAGTCGGATATGCATTCATGAGGACTCGGGGCAGGGGCTTTTCCTGAGCATCTCTCAGAATGCCGAGTGATGTTGTGCCTTGATTTCGCCCTTTCAAGGCTAGCATGTCTGTCTACTCACGCATGTTCAAGCTGTCAGAAAGCATTGACTGACTGGGTTGCACCCGGAATGTTAAAACATTTTGAGATGCGCCGGCTGCAGCTGGGGGTCGGTTTTCCGTCCCTCCTTGGCTGTCGTTCGCAGTATGTCAGGCGCGGTTGTGTCAGTTGTGCATCTGTGTGTGCTTGTGCAGAGCATTTTGAAAACATTTTTGGCCCACCCATGGGAGGGTGGCTGGGTTTGTGGTGGTTTCGCTACAGTTGGTGGTTGGCTCTTTTCCCATCTCTCTTCTTCCGGTGGCTCCCTACTCCCTCCCATGGGTGCTTTATTCTTGCTTCTTCTTGTTTACACTTCCAACTTAAAACGTTTTGAAGGTTCTACGTTTAATAGCGGTCGCAATAAAAAAAAAAAAAAAACAACACTCGTCCGTTGTAGCATGCAAAATTATTTTAATTATTGTAACATATTTGCTAGCTTTGTCCGCAGCCTGCATGATAATTGGTTGATTGTCCGCCACAACGCCCCCTCTGTAATTAGTTATAACACAAGGGGGTAGACCCAGAAAATCACTAGGACCTGGGTAAATTACGGTACATTAAAACAAATGGCCCTAGTGGACACAATATTAAATCAATTTTGTAACAACACCTGTATAATTAATTCAAAACAATTACGCATACGTTTGACACATTTATTCATTCAAAACACGTATCCTCATGTTCGTTTTGAATGTGACAAAAATACATGTTCAACAAATTCAAACTTTCTCTGTAATTAGGCACTCCCACTGCCAGGACCGATTGGCTATGCTTATGCTCCTTATTAGATTGTGTGGGCTTTACTTCCTCTTCATCTGTTTGTCCCTCCTCTGAAGCATGGACGCTTTACTTGTATGCTTTCACTGCTCACTTTTGAAGCACTGTTTTCCTTTTACTTAAGCACTCCATAGGAGTGCATGTATTTTACAGATGTCTGCTCTTCCTCTCTCCGCTGCCAGGGCCGAGTTGGTAAGGCGGGCGCTCGGACAATCAGCGATGGGCCTGTATCTGAGTTGCAGCTGTGGGCCGCTTTTTTGGTGAGCGTGGTCGCCGATTTAGGCTGTGACTATACTGTTCAGATGCGCCCAGCTGCCCAGTGGGTCCTGAGCAGCCTTTCTGGGGGCAGATGGGCCTCTATTACCTCCCTTTTACCAACAGGGCAGAGGGGTCATTCCCAGTCTCTGGCTGGTCCAGCCCATTAATGAATGCAGATTGAGCAGGGGCGGGGCCTGAGCAGAAGTGGCCTCTCTTATATTCAGGTGTGGGTCACCAGTGTGAAGTAATCCGTGCACAAAGACTCCTTGCAAAAAGAACAATTGATGGACAGAATGCAGAACAATGTCATACATTCACCCCAGTACAGAGATCTGGGCCTAAATCCATCGTTTTTTTGCTCACCATGCCATTCCAGTTTGGACCCAACCATATGCAAATCAGTCTTGACCCTGCGCCCAATGGGAACAGTCCAGCCCGAACTGCCAGGCCAGGTCCTCCCTGGACTGGAAACAAGCATCCTAGGACCGGTTTCGGGCTTTCAGCCCTCATCAGCCAGGATAGCTTGACTCCAGTTGCATTGAGAGCATGGGACCCACGTCTGGGCATACCCGTCCCACTCGGGGTGACAAATGCAAAAAGAACAATTGATGGACAGAATGCAGAACAATGTCATACATTCACCCCAGTACAGAGATCTGGGCCTAAATCCATCGTTTTTTTTCTCACCATGCCATTCCAGTTTGGACCCAACCATATGCAAATCAGTCTTGACCCTGCGCCCAATGGGAACAGTCCAGCCCGAACTGCCAGGCCAGGTCCTCCCTGGACTGGAAACAAGCATCCTAGGACCGGTTTCGGGCTTTCAGCCCTCATCAGCCAGGATAGCTTGACTCCAGTGGCATGGAGAGCATGGGACCCACGTCTGGGCATACCCGTCCCACTCGGGGTGACAAATGCAAAAAGAACAATTGATGGACAGAATGCAGAACAATGTCATACATTCACCCCAGTACAGAGATCTGGGCCTAAATCCATCGTTTTTTTGCTCACCATGACATTCCAGTTTGGACCCAACCATATGCAAATCAGTCTTGACCCTGCGCCCAATGGGAACAGTCCAGCCCGAACTGCCAGGCCAGATCCTCCCTGGACAGACCGGTTTCGGGCTTTCAGCCCTCATCAGCCAGGATAGCTTGACTCCAGTGGCATGGAGAGCATGGGACCCACGTCCCACTCGGGGTGACAAATGCAAAAAGAACAATTGATGGACAGAATGCAGAACAATGTCATACATTCACCCCAGTGTGTGTAAAGAAAAGGGAACCCCTGACATAAATTCCTAAATCAGGGAGAATAACCAATGTGTAAATATCAGAATATTTAGGAACAATGGAGGTAGTTATGGACCTAGACAGTATAAAAAACATATACATACACCCTTGACTCAGTAATATCAAAAATATTTTTTATTGTTATTTTATAAATAATTATAACTAAATGCACGAACAAAACAAATAGTGCTCTGTATGTATATTTACATTGGGTTCAAAAAGGGTCAGATGGCAAAAGGGAAATGCTTGTTTTGACAAAATCTAATGCATAATATGCACAAAGTCATTCATTGATGTATGAGAAATTATTTAACAAAATATAATTAATGTCGCAAACATATACACTTAATGATCATATGAATATATTCAGAGAACAAACATTTCTGGCATGGCCTTAAAGATCTGTATCCAAACATCTGGATACATTCACCCCAGTACAGAGATCTGGGCCTAAATCCATCGTTTTTTTGCTCACCATGCCATTCCAGTTTGGACCCAACCATATGCAAATCAGTCTTGACCCTGCGCCCAATGGGAACAGACCAGCCTAAACTGGGGTGGCATGGTGAGCAAAAGAATGATGGATTTAACCCAGATCTCTTGACTGGGGGTGAATGTTTTGATTTGTTCTGCATTCCGTCCATCAATTGTGTGTCTTTTGCTTTCTCGCCCTAAGTGCGCCAGGTATGCCCAGACGTGGGTCCTGGGCTCACTGTGCCACTGGAATCAAGCTATCCTGGCTGAAGAGGGGTGAAACCCCGAAACCGGTCCCAGGATGCTTGTTTCCGGTCCAGGGAGGACCTGGCCTGGCAGTTCGGTCTGGACTGTTCCCATGGGGCACAGGCCAAGACTGATTTGCATATGGCTGGGTCCAAACTGGGGTGGCGTAGTGGGCAAAAGAACGATGGATTTCACCCAGATCTTTTGACTGGGGGAGAATGTTTGCATTGTCAGCATTCCGTCCATCATTTGTTTGCTGTAACACTTTTCGCCCTAAGTGGGATGGGTATGCCCAGACGTGGGTCCCTTGCTCACTGTGCCACTGGATTCAAGCTAGCCTGGCTGAAGAAGGGTGACATACCCTGAAACCGGTCCCAGGATGCTTGTTTCCGGTCCAGGGAGGACCTGGCCTGGCAGTTCGGTCTGGACTGTTCCCATGGGGCACAGGGGCAAGACTGATTTGCATATGGCTGGGTCCAAACTGGGGTGGCGTAGTGGGCAAAAGAACGATGGATTTAACCCAGATCTTTTGACTGGGGGAGAATGTTTGCATTGTCAGCATTCCGTCCATCATTTGTTTGCTGTAACACTTTTCGCCCTAAGTGGGATGGGTATGCCCAGACGTGGGTCCCTTGCTCACTGTGCCACTGGATTCAAGCTAGCCTGGCTGAAGAAGGGTGACATACCCTGAAACCGGTCCCAGGATGCTTGTTTCCGGTCCAGGGAGGACCTGGCCTGGCAGTTCGGTCTGGACTGTTCCCATGGGGCACAGGGTCAAGACTGATTTGCATATGGCTGGGTCCAAACTGGGGTGGCGTAGTGGGCAAAAGAACGATGGATTTAACCCAGATCTTTTGACTGGGGGAGAATGTTTGCATTGTCAGCATTCCGTCCATCATTTGTTTACTGTAACAAAGACTCCTTGCAGCATTTGCATTTTTTTTTATCTCATAAGAAGAAAAAAATGCTTTTGCATTACTTCTGATTGTTTTTTATTTACTGATCCAACTCTAATCAATAAAAAAAGCGCTGGGGTATTTTTGTCGGTGAGCATTCGTTTTGCACGTGCCTACAAAATGACATAGGCCGAAGCTTCATAGTGCCTTTTTTTGTTTACTGTTTAGCCATGCTGCACCAGTGGCGGCTCGCAGAGGGAGTGCTGCGGGGCGGTGGGGCGGGGGAGGAGCTGGGTGGGGGGGTAGTGGAGTCAGACATACAACGGGCAGGAGTTAAGTAAATATATAAATAAAACTATTTTCCTTGCGCTCGCTGCATCGCCAACTCGGCGATGCAGCGAGCGCAAGGTAAATAGTTTTATTTATTTATTTACGTACTTTACTCCTGCCCGTCGTATGTCCGACTCCACTACCCTCCCCCCCCCCCACCCAGCCCCTCCATTGTGCTGCACAACATCGGGAATGCGGTCCATCGTCAGTAAAAACCCCTCCTATGCATACTTTGGCTGCTTTACCGCCGATCTCCCAAGAGGAGTTATCTGTGCTCTGTAGCAAGGTTAAGTCTGGCTCTCCCACCGACCCCCTTAAGCCTGACCAATTTATGAAAATCTTACCTGTGCTCCTACACCTCTGAGCCAGGTGATCAATCTGTCTTTCTCTACGGCGGTTGTCCCCAGCTCATGTAAGCAAGCCAGGGTGGTCCCCTTGTTAAAGAAACCTAATCTCGACACAGCCAAACCAGAGAGCTTCCGCCCCATCTCCCTCCTGCCCTGGGTCTCCAAGATCTCTGAGGCCTATATCAATTCCATCTTGACGGGTTATCTGGAGGAAAATAACATACTGGACCCCTCCCAGAATGGTTTCCGTCCTGGTCACAGCACGGAATCTGCTCTCCTAGCTGTGACCGAACATCTGAGGTGGACTCTAGACGAGGGTCGTACTTCGGCACTGATCTTATTAAACCTTAGTGCCGCGTTCGACACTGTGTCCCACCAGATCCTGCTAAAACTGCTGGAGGAGGTGGGCATTGTGGATTCGGCCCTGGCTTGGTTTGCCTCTTTTCTTACGGAGAGGACCTTCCAGGTAGCCGTCCCCCCTTTTGCCTCTAGAGTCCATGCTACCAAACAGGGGGTGCCGCAAGGTTCAGCCTTGAGCCCAACCCTCTTCAACCTGTATGTACAACCGTTAGCTACGGTGGCTAAGAGCAGAGGGCTCACGGCAGTATCATATGCGGATGATACACAGTTGGTAGTCGCACTCTCGGACGACTCCACGTGGGATGCTTGCAAGTTCCGGAGCGACCTTGAGGCTATCGCGGAGTGGATGACTGCCAACTGTCTCCAGCTCAACGCCAGTAAGTCTGAGGTATTGTTGGTAGGGAAAGACTCTGAGCTGTGGAGCGAGCACTGGTGGCCTGCCACTTTGGGGCATGCACCTGCCCCCAAACAGGTGGTAAAAAACCTGGGTGTCTGGGTAGACTCTGCCCTCAGCTTCCAGACCCAAACTAAGAAGGTGGCGGGGACCTGTTTTGACATATAGCGGGGGCTCAAACCGCTGTTGGGGTTTTTTGACCCCTCCATCAGGCAGGTTGTTCAGGCTTCCATTCTGTCGAGATTGGATTATGCCAGCTCACTCTATCTGGGGTCTAACAAGACTGAAATCTTGAGACTGCAAAGGGTTCAGAATGCTGCGGCCAGAACTCTCCTTGGCCTGCCTAGGACTTGCTCTGCGTCTAGTGGTATTCGTCGGCTTCACTGGCTGCCTGTGGCCAAACGTATAGAGTTTAAGTCCCTCTGTATTTCTTTTAAAATCTTGAACTCCTCTGTCCCAGGTATTCTGGCCAACCTGCTTGCACCTTACACCCCTTCCCGTCAACTTCGGTCGATGGGGCACCATTTGGCGGTTATCCCCCGGGTGAGGAGGGTACGTGCTGGGGGGCGTTCCTTCCGCACTTTGACAGCCAAACTTTGGAACGCGCTTCCTACTTCCATCCGCAGCCTGAAGACTTATTTGGCATTCCGTAAAGCAATTAAAACGTACCTATTCCCTCCGTTGTAGGCCTCTTCCCTGTTAGAGGCTGTGCAGTTTTCTGCTATCAGCGCCGGGACGCCCCTTTGCTGAGGCAGCTGCGTGCTCTACAAAACCGCATAACATAACATATTCAATAGGTTACCAATGCTTGTTTTTATTGCATGCCCAGTTCTTTTGTTAGTGTGAATGCACAGGTTCTGCGACCCTGAGCTCCTGGCCATGTTTTTCTCTGAGACGAAGTAATATTTCTTAACACAACAGCAAGGTGGTATGATTTATAGGGTAAAAGGCGCCCCAAAGGGTGAATCCACTAAATATCTTAATCTGATCCTAGCTATCACGGTGCTGAAGGGTAGAGAGAACCACCAGCCTCCCCAAATTTTGTGGCCTGAGCTACAAACAAACGTAATAGCAAACCCCAGCACACGTTTGAATTTAGACAAGAGAAATTACAGCAGTAACAATTGTAAGTCAGAACGAATATACAACATCAATGACAATAAGTTCTTTGTTTCTTTATTTCTTGTCATCTGGTTCCTTACAAACAGATCTTAGCCAGCCGACACGTGTTTCGTTGCCACAGTTGGTATATACTCGCGACTTTTTCAAGGCTCGAAGTCTCTTGTTTGAAATATTTCATGTGTGGTGATAATTCCAACCCACACGATCCTCCGGCGTAGGCAAAAGGCTATTGCTTGCACTCGAGATACCAGTATTTGGCGTAGGAGGATTCAGAATGAAGTAACACGTGGACCTAACCATAATAATTGATGATCAAGAGACGAAGAGATTAAGAGTTACCGCAATAGCCTTTTGCCTACGCCGGAGGATCGTGTGGGTTGGAATTATCACCACACATGAAATATTTCAAACAAGAGACTTCGAGCCTTGAAAGAGTTGCGAGTATATACCAACTGTGGCGACGAAACACGTGTCGGCTGGCTAAGATCTGTTTGTAAGGAACCAGATGAAAAGAAATAAAGATACAAAGAACTTATTGTCATTGATGTTGTATATTCGTTTTGACTTACAATTGTTACTGTTGTCATTTCTCTTGTCTAAATTCAAACGTGTGCTGGGGATTGCTAATATGAAGTAATATTTCTGTCAAAGCGCAACAGTGTTCTCAGGTCACTGTACAAAAACAGCAGCTGCTGTGCGACCTTGAGAAAGATACAACAGGCGCATTCGCCGTTAATGGAAACTGCAGTACCACAAGTCCCAGAATCCTCGGTGCAGGACTGGCTGCAGGCAGGGCTTTAAGTGGGATGAAAAAACTGGGGAGTCTCTCAAAGGGGCGTGGTCAATGTAATTAAGGGCGTGGCTTAAAAACACTGTAAGCTAAAAATCTGTGTTTAGCACAGTGTGCCGCCCGACTTGTATTTAGCTGTTCCTGTCATTGCGTCCAGATATATGATACAACAAGTCACATCATACCTACAAGTCAGGACTATTGGCTTTGTCAATGGTTGCTAGTTGCATAAGATAGAATAAGCAGCAACTATGGCTTGTATATAATATTGAAAAAGCTTCCACTTAAAGCCCTGGTGACACCACGACAATGTTGCTGCTCCTGAGTTTCAAAAAGAGAAGGGAAATCCAGAGAGAAAATGACTGTCTTTAAAGGATTTCCCTTCCCCTACAACGCTCACCACGCCCGCTGTCACTGCAGTCCGGAAAAAAAAAACGGACCGCCTGTGCCAGGGCACAAAACAGAGCCCGATAGAGAGCCGTTTCGAGGCCCCTTTAAAAAAACTGCCGGTGCTCAGACCCGGTGAGACCCGGCCCACTTAAAGCCCTGGCTGCAGGGGATTCTGGGAACTGGAGCGAACTCTGCAGCATCGGCCAACACGCGGCAGCGCCTAGAAGGATCCATCATCCACCCATGACCCCAAGGCAGACTAAAAAGATGAAAAATGTAGGCCAAAGCGGAGGAAACAGAAAGTGCCGGGCTGCTGGGAACTTTACAGGGACTTCTGTCACCATGGTAACAGCCTGGCAGAAATTTTCCACTCGCATCACAACAGCAGGTCTCGTGCAGCAGGATGCCAGCAGGCAGGGGCGCAGTAATGATTGTGTCACAAACACGAAAACTGGGGCACAGTCACAAGCTGGAATCGGGTCAGGGGGCCAACGAAGAAAACAAGAAAGCCAGTTTGACAGAACCAGCAGCGGCCTTGAAAGCGCCTCGAGCCGCGCGCCCCATCTTTAGCCCTCATTCAGTCGATCTGGATTCTGTACAAGTGCCTTAACACCAGGCTTTGAGGAGCTTCATTGGGAGGCGGTCACAGAAACATGCAGCGCACAAGTACCACGTGGTAAATCACATTGGCGCCACAAGTGCTCGCAGTGCGAAATTTACGGATTGGGGGGTTTTGACCACCTTTTGAGCACAGTGGGTTTTGCGCACGCATTTCCCTCTGTTGAATGTTGGCGCTAAACTGGGTGCAAATACCGCTAGGCCCCATTCCATCTCTGCCACCCGGGTCCAAAGACGCCCTAGGTGACTCCCCTACTAGCCTCATCATTTGAAAAGAATTCAAGAGAAACACCCCGGTATGGTGTATGAGCAGAGGAGCTCCAGGTTTCCAGCTGTCTTGGAGGAATGACCTGCTTACCATCGTAAAATGTAAAACAAAAAGATACATATATAGCCCCCCTGTGGGGCACGTGGGCACAATAAATCTAGCTCTCAGCTTTGAAAGTGAAATAAAACTGATTTTAGGGCATCAAAATAAAACGAAAGTGATTTCTGGTCGTTTGCGACTAAGTGCAGGATTTCAATAGCCATTAAGGTCAATACCCCACCCACCTCCTCAGTCGTGGAAGTGGGGCGAACCTTTGCCCAGGACCTGAGGTGGTGCCTCATGAGAGAAAAAGGGGGGTGTTATTGAACACAGGGTATGTCGCGGCGCTAACCTGATCTCGTGATTGTAAATAGGAAAAGAAATATCAGTGCGGTGCAACAGGTGAGGGAAAACACCTAAACCCTCAGTGGTGGACACTGGTCCGTTTTGCACAAATGATAACAAGCCCTGTGCACACGCATTAAAGTTTTTACAACACAAAGTAAACGTTGTATACGAAAGATGACAGGAGAAACGTTCTTCCGATATTCATTTAATGGAGTGTTGATTCATTTGCCAGCCAACACGTGTTTCGTCATTGGGTGTGTAACCCTTGACTTCTTCAGGGCTCAAACGCAATGTAGTAGGACTTCAGACCTTACAACTGGTAATAATTCCGACCCAGCGGGTCCTAAACATTGATCCAAAGCGGAAAATCACTTCTTTTCAATAGTAAATCTTCAAATTTAGGCGTTTTTAATCGTATATATAATATAATTCTCGATATATTTATTTCAGTATTCAATCCCCATTAAGTTGTACCATGCCTCTCGGTTTACTCGGTGCCGGAGTGAGGAGCCACGGGTGTACTCGCCGAAGCTGGCTTGCGGTGGATGACACCGCGTATTCGGGATGCATGACTAAGGCATTTAGAATCAAATAAGGACTGACTACCCTAATAAATACTAAGAGAATCGAGTATACGTTAAAAACGCCTGAATTTGAGCTGGTTTACTGGTGGATGACACCGCATGTTCAGGATGCGATACCAAGGCATGGTACAACTTAATGGGGATTGACTACTGAAATAAATATATCGAGAATTATATTATATATACGATTAAAAACGCCTAAATTTGAAGATTTACTACTGAAAAGAAGTGATTTTCCGCTTTGGATCAATGTTTAGGACCCGCTGGGTCGGAATTATCACCAGTTGTAAGGTCTGAAGTCCTACCACATTGCGTTTGAGCCCTGAAGAAGTCAAGGGTTACACACCCAATGACGAAACACGTGTTGGCTGGCAAATGAATCAACACTCCATTAAATGAATACCGGAAGAACGTTTCTCCTGTCATCTTTCGTATACAACGTTTACTTTGTGTTGTAAAAACTTTAATGCGTGTGCACAGGGCTTGTTATCAGTGGTGCCTCATGACCATGGCAGGAGATGGGGTCAGTGCCCACTCCCAAGGATGCAACAAGTAAGGAAAGCTTGGCACCAGGGGACCTGGCACTGCGATGCAGATGTCATCCGGCTACTCCCAAAGATGCAACTAGCAAGGAAAGCTGGGCACCAGGGGACGTGGCACTGTGCTGTAGGGGTCGGAGCCCACGCCCAAGGATGCAACAAGCAAGGAAAGCTTGGCACCAGGGGACGTGGCACTGTGCTTTAGGGGTCAGCGCCCACTCCCAAGGATGCAACAAGCAAGGAAAGCTTGGCACCAGGGAACCTGGCACTGTGCTTAAGGGGTCGGTGCCCACTCCCAAGGATGCAACAAGCAAGGAAAGCTTGGCAACAGGGGACGTGGCACTGTGCTTTAGGGGTCGGCGCCCCTTCACAAGGATGCAACAAGCAAGGAAAGCTTGGCACCAGGGGACGTGGCACTGTGCTTTAGGGGTCGGCGCCTGTAGGAAGGTGGAATCTGACTGCATGGTTGCCCCCACTTTTTTCCTGGTGTTTTGCTGGTTTTTGACTAGTCTGACAGGGATCCTGCTATTCAG
Organism: Calotriton arnoldi; assembly: GCA_963921515.1. Classification (NCBI taxonomy): domain Eukaryota; kingdom Metazoa; phylum Chordata; class Amphibia; order Caudata; family Salamandridae; genus Calotriton; species Calotriton arnoldi. The sequence continues at coordinate 4,571,624 of CAWUFW010000013.1, read as the reverse complement.
GACCCCAGCCTATCTGCTTTCCCCTTAAATTCAGTGCATGTACTTTAGGTACACTCCAGATTGGATTCTTGGGTACCCTTATGAGTCCCTAGTATATGGTATACTATGTGCCCAGGGCATAGGTACCCCAGAGGCCTCCCAGGGGCTGCAGCATGTATTATGCCACCCCTGAGAGGCCATCCAAAATGACACAACAGGTCTGCTACAGCAGCCTGTGTAAGGTGGTGTATGCACTCCTTACTGAGATATAGGTTCCCTATATCTCTCCATATCACTGCACATGTAAACCTATCAGTCACCCCTATGGCAGGCCTTAACAATCCTGAAGGCAGGGTGCTGGGTTTCATGTGAGAGGGTGCCCCTGCACGAGCAGAGCCCCTCTGCAGCTTTCGGAATCTTTATTCCGGGGTTGTTTGTGATGCAGCCAGACCATATACTCTTAAGTGCATTATAACCCCGCAGTAAATGCTAACTTGAAAATGGCTGCATGGAAAACTGTCGTGTTTGGTGTCAAACACCTTGGAATCATACCTCCACCCCAGTACTGGGGTGGGAGGTATGATTCCTCCCTTCTAGAGGGAGCAACATGGCACCACCGGTACACCCGGTACCAGCTTAACAGAACCCTGGCATCACAAAATGGATGCTGCAGCCACAGACACGAGTCTGCCCTCCTGCTGCTGGACGAAACTCCGTCAGGGGAGGCCTGGACAATAGGTTTCCTGTCACAGGGAGGTGTGACCACCTCCCAGACAGGCTTTAGTGTATTGGGGCTGGGTGGGTGCACTCTCAGAGTGCTTTGAAGTCTGCAATGGGGGCACATTTGGTGTCCATGTGCATAGTCCAGCTCAAACCGGTTGCAGGGGCACACAGCCCCTGCTCTGGTGCGAAACTGGACAAAGGAAATGGGTGTAGCCACCCCTCTTTCCTGACCCTCCCATAGGTGGGTCCCCAGAGTTTGTCCCACCCCTTCCTTGGGTATAAAGTAGGAAACCCTGACTACAGGACTTTAGATTACACCTGGACTAAACTCTGATACCAGAAACCAAGTACTTCGACGACCTACACTACGCTGGATGACTGAAGAATCTCCCTTGGAGTAAAAGAGTTACTCCCCTGCAAGGCAGGCACCTTTAATGCAACTGACCAGTTGGCATCTCCGAGCTCCGACAGACTCCGAAGAATATTGCCACACAGGAGGTGGGTTTTCCGAGGTCTCTGAGGTCGATCTGTGCCCACAGCAAGTCTGAGGCCCGTATCCCTTGTGGAGACTGTGCAACCCGAACCCCTGGACACCGCGACCATTTGCAGAAGCATCAGCTTTCCGGCAACCCCTGAGGCTGAGCTTTGGGTTACTTATAGCCCTGACCCCGAGCAGTAATTGCACCGAAGATTGCAGGCCTACACTCAACGAGTGTTCCGTGGGCCACCATTTTGTGATTCCTCTCGAGGTCCCTTTGCGATCCCTGGTCCGTTGACCTGTGGGTCCCCAAGAAGGCAACTCTAACTTTTATTGGGCTTCCCTGGTTGCTCCAGACTTGCCCTGACTCTCCATCACTTGGGGAGAACCCAGGACCTTGCTGGTCCGTACAGAAGCATCTTTTCTGTTCCTGCGTGGGTTGCTGTTGCCAAGGCTTGTTGTGGTCAATCCGATCACCGACACCCCAGCACTCAACATCCTTTCTGGTGCAGCTCGAATCCGGCTCCTGGTCGTCGTCGACGTCTCCGGGACCCCGTGGCTGCAGAGTCAAGCTTCACCTCTTCCCACCTGAAGCACCCATCGGTGGGCATTCGATTGCTCCGCTCCTGGTCACTGGCTAGTGACCCAGACTCTGTCCCCTCTGCTTTCAGGTTCTTCACATCTTCGATCCAGGCTTGGATCAACCCGGACACTTTTCTTCTTCACGGCAGCAGCACTTTGCAGCAGATCGCCATTGAAAAATGATGACGATTCCCAACACCTTTTGACACCTATGCACCCGGCTTCCCTGGGTGAGGTAACTCGAGTACTCCGGTGCTCAAGTGGGTGTTGGCCCTAGAACCCCTTAAGTCTAAAGGGGTTTGCTCAAAGTCCTCTCCTAAGTGTCCTTTATCTTTAAAATTCCAACCGCGACTTTCCGCATTGAATCCTACGGCGCTCGCGGCTGTGTTCTCACACTGCACACGTCCCCCGTGGGTCTCCTGTGTCACTACCTTGGGTGGTTCCTTGGGGTCCCAGCGATTCTACGTGCTCTAGGCACTGTGTCTAGTCAAGTCGTGGTTCTTATACCACTTTCTTAGTATATGTTTTGGTCTCCCCCTGGAGCCCACTGTGTATTGTGCTATTTACTCTCGTTTTAATACTGTGATACTGTGTATATTGAACTCTAATCTCATAAAGGGATTAGTAGTTAGTGTTTAGAAATAAATACATATATTTTATATATATCTTGTGTGGTTCTCCTTTCATTTAGTTATTCAAGAGGTTATAATCTGGTAAACCAAGCTGCTTTACACTCCTTCAAGACTTAGCCTGAAGGCTGCTCTCCATAGCTACCACTAGGATAGCTTTCAATAAAGGTTGTCTTTAAACCTATCATCAATAAGGGTCGTTTGGACTGGTGCAAGGTGCCCACTATAACTAGTGGACAGCATATGCCAGGCCAACTTCTCACATTGGTGTGCAGCGGTTGGATTCAAGCTTGCTATTGCTTTACCAGATAATCTCTTTGAAGTGACTAACTGAAAACCACTATAGGTACATAGGTACATATAAATCAAGTTTAGAATACAGTAAGTTCTACTGAACTTAGAGTTGTGTGTTAAGGGCTTAGCACACCCTTTCTACAACTCAAGAGAGTTTCAGTTCCCACTAGAGTAGGTAGTTGCATACACCACACCACACTAGAATGGCTTCAAGGCCTGAAGTCAGTGACTCCTTGCTCACTAGGTATGACAATCTCACATTCCAGGAATTGAGAAATATGTGTACCTCTAGGAGACTGAAAACAGGGAGACATGCAAGCACTCAACGCCTCATAGAGGCTTTGCTGTTAGATGACCTCAGAAAGACACCAGGGTCTGATGAGGCAGGCAAGTTGGGTGGGGCAGTAGAAGAGGAAAGGCCAGGTAGTGAAAACTACTATGACCCAGACTCTGATGCTGGCCAGGGGGATCAAAATGATTCCCACCTGGAAAATCCAATTCTTCCTGAAGGTGAGGAAGGAGACCCCAGTGGGGTTCTCTTTACCCCACCTGGAAGGGTTAATAGGCTACCAAGAAGATCAAGATCTCCTTCTCAGGAATCTAATAATTCTGGTAAGTCTATAGGGAGCTCTGTTTCTCATAGGACTTCTTCTCATAAAAGGGAGTCCTATTATGAGAAGTGCCAACTGCTTGAGTTTGAGAGAGCTAAGCTCAGAATCAAGAGAGAGCAATTGGCCTTAGACAGGAAATCCCTAGAGCTTCAGAAAGCTTCTCAAAAGTTGGGGCTAGAGCCCCATGGTGGCAGCAACAGTGTCCCTAGGAGTAGAGAAGAGACTCATCCCCATAGGAACCTGAACAAGATTGTCTCTCCCTACCAGAGTGGGGATGACATCCACAAATGGATAACTGCACTGGAGAGGGCCTGTAAAGTACAGAGGGTCCCTCAGGAGCATTGGGCAGCAATCTTGTGGCTCTCCTTTGCAGACAAAGGTAGAGACAAGCTCCTCACTGTAAGAGAAGAGGATGCTGATAATTATAAAGTCCTGAAGAGTGCTCTGATTGATGGGTTTGGCCTAACCACTGACCAATACAGGTTGAAGTTCAGAGACACCCAAAAGGCACAGACTCAGGACTGGGTTGACTTTGTAGATTGTGCTACTAAGGCTCTGGAAGGTTGGATACATGGCAGCAAGGTGCATGACTTTTTAGGATTGTACAATTTGATTATGAGGGAGCAGATCCTTAATAATTGTCAAAACCAGCTTTTACACCAGTACCTGGTGGACTCTGATCTGACCTCTCCCAAGAATTGGGAAAGAAGGCAGACAAATGGGTCAGAACCAGAGTAAAGCCAAAGAATCAGGGTGGTGACCAGAAGAAAGATTCTACCAAGTCCCAAGAGAAAGGTGGTGATAAATCCAAGGATAAATCCACTACAGGGCCCCAAAAGTCCTCTCCTGGGGGTGGGTCCCAAACTCCTTCCTCCCCTGAAAAGAAACCCTATTGCCATAACTGTAAGAAGCCTGGCCACTGGAAAAATGACCCCAGTTGCTCCCAGGCTGGCAATAAGGAAAATGTTCCTCCCAGCAATAAAACCACTCCTCCTGGTACTACAAGTAGTAATCCCCCAGGTGGTAGTAATGCACCCAAAAAGTTAGGTGCCTTTTCGTGGGGAACTGAGGTCGACCCCAGTTTATCAAGGTCCTCCTCACAGGCCTCCTTAGTCTGTGATGGTGGCATGGGGTTTGCCACTTTTACTATGAGTCCCAATACTTTGGGCAAGTACAGACAGGAGCCCTTAATAAATGGTCAGAAAGCTGTGGCCTTCATGGACACAGGGGCTAGTGTCACCATGGTGACAGGGAAACTAGTCCCCCCTCAACAGCTTTTACCTGAGTTCAAGTACCAGGTGATCAACATTGATGGTATCAGAACAAATCATCCCATGGCCATAGTCAATCTCAGCTGGGGAGGGGTCACTGCCCCAAAGAAAGTGGCAGTGTCCCCAAATTTGCCTGTAGATTGCCTGTTGGGCAATGATCTGGAGGTTTCAGCCTGGGCTGAAGTTGAATACCAGGCCCATTTAAAAATGTTGGGCCTCTCTGAGAAGGTTGGTGGGGCTGTTAGGGCCTCAGCCCCATCCCAGGGAAATTTTGGAGAAGTGGAGCCTGAAAGAATGGCCCACTCTACTCCACAAGAGAGCAGAAGGGTTGAAGAACAGTCTTCTTCCCCCCAGACTATAGGTAAGGGTCAGCTTCCTCAGGGAACTGATCCTACCCCTAGTGAAGGAACTGCCCCAGAGGTGGTCAGGCCTGGCCTGGCAACACCCCTGATGGCAGGGGACCCTTCCAAGGTGGTACCCAGTCTGGAGCAGGTACTCTGCCCCTCTCTACCCTCCCTCTGTCAGCCCAGGGCTGCAGAGGTCAGGGAGGTCAGTGGACCCCTAAGGGCTCCCTGTCCAGAGGACCCCCCTCATCCACAGATTAGGGGCACCCAGTCTAGTTGCCCTAGCCAGGTGAAAATTCCTCAGCACACTGAGGGAACCCTCTTACCATTGGATAGGGACCTCCCCCAGATGGATTCTGTTGGGCAAAGGCAAACCTGGGACCAAGTGGTTCCAAACCTACCATGTCCCTCCAGTGTTCCAACCAAAGGGACCCAACCCCCAGCTGTAGGCTGCCAGAGGTTGACCCTTAGGGCCAGATACGACTCAGTCAAGGAAAGAAAGGCCTCCATGGTGACCAGTGATCTGAGGAAGCTGAGACCAACTTTATTAGGGCCTCACTTCTCTACTCAGACACCCCACCAGCCTTTTACTTTGCCAAAACACACCACAGGTAGTAATTCCAAATGGTGGAAATCATCCAATACCCTTGGGGTTAGGAATTGCTTAGTGGACCATAAGACAGGGGGTAACCATGCTAGTGCAGGTTCTTCCTTATATGGCCACTTAGTCAATAAAGGCTCAACTGGTCAAGGTTAGCCTTATCTCCTTTCGTTTGGGGGGGTTATGTAGGAAGGTGGAATCTGACTGCATGGTTGCCCCCACTTTTTTCCTGGTGTTTTGCTGGTTTTCGACTTAGTTTGGCTGGGATCCTGCTATTCAGGACCCCAGCCTATCTGCTTTCCCCTTAAATTGAGTGCATGTACTTTAGGTACACTCCAGATTGGATTCTGGGGTACCCTTATGAGTCCCTAGTATATGGTATACTATGTACCCAGGGCATAGGTACCCCAGAGGCCTCCCAGGGGCTGCAGCATGTATTATGCCACCTCTGAGAGGCCATCCAAAATGACACAACAGGTCTGCTACAGCAGCCTGTGTAAGGTGGTGTATGCACTTCTTACTGAGATATAGGTTCCCTATATCTCTCCATATCACTGCACATGTAAACCTATCAGTCACCCCTATGGCAGGCCTTAACAATCCTGAAGGCAGGGTGCTGGGTTTCATGTGAGAGGGTGCCCCTGCATGAGCAGAGCCCCTCTGCAGCTTTCGGAATCTTTATTCCGGGGTTGTTTGTGATGCAGCCAGACCATATACTCTTAAGTGCATTATAACCCCCGCTGTAAATGCTAACTTGAGAATGGCTGCATGGAAAACTGTCGTGTTTGGTGTCAAACACCTTGGAATCATGCATCCACCCCAGTACTGGGTTGGGAGGTATGATTCCTCCCTTCTAGAGGGAGCAACATGGCACCACCGGTACACCTGGTACCAGCTTAACAGAACCCAGGCATCACAAAATGGATGCTGCAGCCACAGACACGAGTCTGCCCTCCTGCTGCTGGACGAAACTCCGGCAGGGGAGGCCTGGACAATAGGTTTCCTGTCACAGGGAGGTGTGACCACCTCCCAGACAGGCTTTAGTGTATTGGTGCTGGGTGGGTGCACTCTCAGAGTGCTTTGAAGTCTGCCCTGGGGGCACATTTGGTGTCCCTGTGCATAGTCCAGCTCAAACTGGTTGCAGGGGCACACAGCCCCTGCTCTAGCGCGAAACTGGACAAAGGAAATGGGTGTAGCCACCCCTATTTCCTGACCCTCCCATAGGTGGGTCCCCAGAGTTTGTCCCACCCCTTCCTTGGGTATAAAGTAGGAAACCCTGACTACAGGACTTTAGATTACACCTGGACTAAACTCTGATACCAGAAACCAAGTACTTCGATGATCTACACTACGCTAGATGACTGAAGAATCTCCCTTGGAGTAAAGGAGTTACTCCCCTGCAAGGCAGGCACCTTTAACGCAACTGACCAGTTGGCATCTCCGAGCTCCGACGGACTCCGAAGAATATTGCCACACAGGAGGTGGGTTTTCCAAGGTCTCTGAGGTCGATCTGTGCCCACAGCAAGTCTGAGGCCCGTATCCCTCGTGGAGACCGTGCAACCCGAACCCCTGGACACCGCGACCATTTGCAGAAGCATCAGCTTTCCGGTGACCCCTGAGGCTGAGCTTTAGGGTACTTGTAGCCCTGACCGCGAGCAGTAATTGCACCGAAGATTGCAGGCCTACACTCAACGAGTGTTCCGTGGGCCGCCATTTTGTGATTCCTCTCGAGGTCCCTTCGCGATCCCTGGTCCGTTGACCTGTGGGTCCCCAAGAAGGCAACTCTAACTTTTATTGGGCTTCCCTGGTTGCTCCAGACTTGCCCTGACTCTCCATCACTTGGGGAGAACCCAGGACCTTGCTGGTCCGCACAGAAGCATCTTTTCTCTTCCTGCGTGGGTTGCTGTTGCCAAGGCTTGTTGTGGTCAATCCGATCACCGACACCCCATCACTCGATATCCTTTGTGGGACAGCTCGAATCCGGCTCCTGGTTGTCGTCGACATCTCCGGGACCCCGTGGCTGCAGAGTCAAGCTTCACCTCTTCGCACCTGAAGCACCCGACATCGGTGGGCATTCGATTGCACCGCTCCTGGTCACTGGCTAGTGACCTAGACTCTGTCCCCTCTGCTTTCAGGTTCTTCACATCTTCGATCCAGGCTTGGATCAACCCGGACACTTTTCTTCTTCACGGCAGCAGCACTTTGCAGCAGATCGCCATTGAAAATGACGACGATTCCCGACACCTGTTGACACCTATGCACCCGGCTTCCCTGGGTGAGGTAACTCGAGTACTCCGGTGCTCAAGTGGGTGTTGGCCCTAGAACCCCTTAAGTCTAAAGGGGTTTGCTCAAAGTCCTCTCCTAAGTGTCCTTTATCTTTAAAATTCCAACCGCGACTTTCCGCATTGAATCCTACGGCGCTCGCGGCTGTGTTCTCACACTGCACACGTCCCCGTGGGTCTCCTGTGTCACTACCTTGGGTGGTTCCTTGGGGTCCCAGCGATTCTACGTGCTCTAGGCACTGTGTCTAGTCAAGTCGTGGTTCTTATACCACTTTCTTAGTATATGTTTTGGTCTCCCCCTGGAGCCCACTGTGTATTGTGCTATTGTCGTTTTAATACTGTGATACTGTGTATCTTGAACTCTAATCTCATAAAGGGATTAGTAGTTAGTGTTTAGAAATAAATACATATATTTTATATATATCTTGTGTGGTTCTCCTTTCATTTAGTTATTCAAGAGGTTATAATCTGGTAAACCAAGCTGCTTTACACTCCTTCAAGACTTAGCCTGAAGGCTGCTCTCCATAGCTGCCACTAGGATAGCTTTCAATAAAGGTTGTCTTTAAACATATCATCAATAAGGGTCGTTTGGACTGGTGCAAGGTGCCCACTATAACTAGTGGACAGCATATGCCAGGCCAACTTCTCACAGCGCCCACTCCTAAGGATGCAACAAGCAAGGAAAGATTGGCACCAGGGGACGTGGCACTGTGCTTTAGGGGTCGGCGCCCACTCCCAAGGATGCAACAAGCAAGGAAAGCTTGGCACCAGGGAACCTGGCACTGTGCTTAAGGGGTCAGTGCCCACTCCCAAGGATGCAACAAGCAAGGAAAGCTTGGCAACAGGGGACATGGCACTGTGCTTTAGGGGTCGACTCCCTTCACAAGGATGCAACAAACAAGGAAAGCTTGGCACCAGGGGACGTGGCACTGTGCTTTAGGGGTCGACGCCCACTCCCAAGGATGCAACAAGCAAGGAAAGTTTGGCACCAGGAGACGTGGCACTTTGCTTTAGGGGTCGGCGCCCACTCCTAAGGATGCAACAGGCAAGGAAAGCTTCGCACCAGGAGACTTGGGACTGTGCTGCAGGGGTCGGCGCCCCTTCACAAGGATGCAACAAGCAAGGAAAGCTTAGCACCAGGGGACAAGGCACTGTGCTGCAGGGGTCAGCGCCCACTCCCAAGGATGAAACAAGCAAGGAAAGCTTGGCACCAGGGGACGTGGCTCTGTGCTGCAGGGGTCATCCACGCCCACTCCCAAGGATGCAACCAGCAAGGAAAGCTTGGCACGATGGGATGCGGCACTGTGCTGCAGGGGTCATCCACGCCCACTCCCAAGGATGCAACCAGCAAGGAAAGCTTGGCACGAGGGGACGCGGCACTGTGCTGCAGGGGTTGGCGCCCACTCCCAAGGATGCAACAAGCAAGGAAAGCTTGGCACCAGGGGACGTTGAATTCTGATGCAGGGGTCATTCACCCCCCACTCCCAAGGAAGCAAAAAGCAAGGAAAGTTTGGCACAAGGGGAGGTGGCACTGTGCTACAGGGGTCGGCGCCCATTCCCAAGGATGCAACAAATAAGGAAAGTTTGGCCCCAGGAGACTTGGCACTGTGCTGCAGGGGTTATTCTCCCCACTCCCAAGGATGCAACAAATAAGGAAAGTTTGGCACCAGGGGACGTGGCACTGTGCTGCAGGGGTCGGCGCCCACTCTGAATGATGCAACAAGCCAGGAAAGATTGGCCCTGGGGACGTGGCACTGTTCTGCAGGGGTCGGCGTCCACTCCGAAGGATGCAACAAGCCAGGAAAGCTGGGCCCCAGGGTACTTGGCACTGTGCTGCAGGGGTCATCCACACCCACTCCCAAGGATGCAACAAATAAGGAAGGTTTGGTCCCAGAGGACGTGGCACTGTGCTGCAGGGGGCAGCACCCACTGGCTAGTGACCTAGACTCTGTCCCCTCTGCTTTCAGGTTCTTCACATCTTCGATCCAGGCTTGGATCAACCCGGACACTTTTCTTCTTCACGGCAGCAGCACTTTGCAGCAGATCGCCATTGAAAATGACGACGATTCCCGACACCTGTTGACACCTATGCACCCGGCTTCCCTGGGTGAGGTAACTCGAGTACTCCGGTGCTCAAGTGGGTGTTGGCCCTAGAACCCCTTAAGTCTAAAGGGGTTCTATATATCTTGTGTGGTTCTCCTTTCATTTAGTTATTCAAGAGGTTATAATCTGGTAAACCAAGCTGCTTTACACTCCTTCAAGACTTAGCCTGAAGGCTGCTCTCCATAGCTGCCACTAGGATAGCTTTCAATAAAGGTTGTCTTTAAACATATCATCAATAAGGGTCGTTTGGACTGGTGCAAGGTGCCCACTATAACTAGTGGACAGCATATGCCAGGCCAACTTCTCACAGCGCCCACTCCTAAGGATGCAACAAGCAAGGAAAGATTGGCACCAGGGGACGTGGCACTGTGCTTTAGGGGTCGGCGCCCACTCCCAAGGATGCAACAAGCAAGGAAAGCTTGGCACCAGGGAACCTGGCACTGTGCTTAAGGGGTCAGTGCCCACTCCCAAGGATGCAACAAGCAAGGAAAGCTTGGGAACAGGGGACATGGCACTGTGCTTTAGGGGTCGACTCCCCTTCACAAGGATGCAACAAACAAGGAAAGCTTGGCACCAGGGGACGTGGCACTGTGCTTTAGGGGTCGACGCCCACTCCCAAGGATGCAACAAGCAAGGAAAGCTTGGCACCAGGAGACGTGGCACTTTGCTTTAGGGGTCGGCGCCCACTCCCAAGGATGCAACAAGCAAGGAAAGTTTGGCACCAGGAGACGTGGCACTTTGCTTTAGGGGTCGGCGCCCACTCCTAAGGATGCAACAGGCAAGGAAAGCTTCGCACCAGGAGACTTGGGACTGTGCTGCAGGGGTCGGCGCCCCTTCACAAGGATGCAACAAGCAAGGAAAGCTTAGCACCAGGGGACAAGGCACTGTGCTGCAGGGGTCATCCACTCCCAAGGATGCAACCAGCAAGGAAAGCTTGGCACAATGGGACGCGGCACTGTGATGCAGGGGTCAGCGCCGACTCCCAAGGATGAAACAAGCAAGGAAAGCTTGGCACCAGGGGACGTGGCTCTGTGCTGCAGGGGTCATCCACGCCCACTCCCAAGGATGCAACCAGCAAGGAAAGCTTGGCACGATGGGATGCGGCACTGTGCTGCAGGGGTCATCCACGCCCACTCCCAAGGATGCAACCAGCAAGGAAAGCTTGGCACGAGGGGACGCGGCACTGTGCTGCAGGGGTGGCGCCCACTCCCAAGGATGCAACAAGCAAGGAAAGCTTGGCACCAGGGGACGTTGAATTCTGATGCAGGGGTCATTCACCCCCACTCCCAAGGAAGCAAAAAGCAAGGAAAGTTTGGCACAAGGGGAGGTGGCACTGTGCTACAGGGGTCGGCGCCCATTCCCAAGGATGCAACAAATAAGGAAAGTTTGGCCCCAGGAGACTTGGCACTGTGCTGCAGGGGTTATTCTCCCCACTCCCAAGGATGCAACAAATAAGGAAAGTTTGGCACCAGGGGACGTGGCACTGTGCTGCAGGGGTCGGCGCCCACTCTGAATGATGCAACAAGCCAGGAAAGATTGGCCCTGGGGGACGTGGCACTGTTCTGCAGGGGTCGGCGTCCACTCCGAAGGATGCAACAAGCCAGGAAAGCTGGGCCCCAGGGTACTTGGCACTGTGCTGCAGGGGTCATCCACACCCACTCCCAAGGATGCAACAAATAAGGAAGGTTTGGTCCCAGAGGACGTGGCACTGTGCTGCAGGGGGCAGCACCCACTGGCTAGTGACCTAGACTCTGTCCCCTCTGCTTTCAGGTTCTTCACATCTTCGATCCAGGCTTGGATCAACCCGGACACTTTTCTTCTTCACGGCAGCAGCACTTTGCAGCAGATCGCCATTGAAAATGACGACGATTCCCGACACCTGTTGACACCTATGCACCCGGCTTCCTGGGTGAGGTAACTCGAGTACTCCGGTGCTCAAGTGGGTGTTAGCCCTAGAACCCCTTAAGTCTAAAGGGGTTCTATATATCTGTGTGGTTCTCCTTTCATTTAGTTATTCAAGAGGTTATAATCTGGTAAACCAAGCTGCTTTACACTCCTTCAAGACTTAGCCTGAAGGCTGCTCTCCATAGCTGCCACTAGGATAGCTTTCAATAAAGGTTGTCTTTAAACATATCATCAATAAGGGTCGTTTGGACTGGTGCAAGGTGCCCACTATAACTAGTGGACAGCATATGCCAGGCCAACTTCTCACAGCGCCCACTCCTAAGGATGCAACAAGCAAGGAAAGATTGGCACCAGGGGACGTGGCACTGTGCTTAGGGGTCGGCGCCCACTCCCAAGGATGCAACAAGCAAGGAAAGCTTGGCACCAGGGAACCTGGCACTGTGCTTAAGGGGTCAGTGCCCACTCCCAAGGATGCAACAAGCAAGGAAAGCTTGGGAACAGGGGACATGGCACTGTGCTTTAGGGGTCGACTCCCCTTCACAAGGATGCAACAAACAAGGAAAGCTTGGCACCAGGGGACGTGGCACTGTGCTTTAGGGGTCGACGCCCACTCCCAAGGATGCAACAAGCAAGGAAAGCTTGGCACCAGGAGACGTGGCACTTTGCTTTAGGGGTCGGCGCCCACTCCCAAGGATGCAACAAGCAAGGAAAGTTTGGCACCAGGAGACGTGGCACTTTGCTTTAGGGGTCGGCGCCCACTCCTAAGGATGCAACAGGCAAGGAAAGCTTCGCACCAGGAGACTTGGGACTGTGCTGCAGGGGTCGGCGCCCCTTCACAAGGATGCAACAAGCAAGGAAAGCTTAGCACCAGGGGACAAGGCACTGTGCTGCAGGGGTCATCCACTCCCAAGGATGCAACCAGCAAGGAAAGCTTGGCACAATGGGACGCGGCACTGTGATGCAGGGGTCAGCGCCGACTCCCAAGGATGAAACAAGCAAGGAAAGCTTGGCACCAGGGGACGTGGCTCTGTGCTGCAGGGGTCATCCACGCCCACTCCCAAGGATGCAACCAGCAAGGAAAGCTTGGCACGATGGGATGCGGCACTGTGCTGCAGGGGTCATCCACGCCCACTCCCAAGGATGCAACCAGCAAGGAAAGCTTGGCACGAGGGGACGCGGCACTGTGCTGCAGGGGTGGCGCCCACTCCCAAGGATGCAACAAGCAAGGAAAGCTTGGCACCAGGGGACGTTGAATTCTGATGCAGGGGTCATTCACCCCCCACTCCCAAGGAAGCAAAAAGCAAGGAAAGTTTGGCACAAGGGGAGGTGGCACTGTGCTACAGGGGTCGGCGCCCATTCCCAAGGATGCAACAAATAAGGAAAGTTTGGCCCCAGGAGACTTGGCACTGTGCTGCAGGGGTTATTCTCCCCCACTCCCAAGGATGCAACAAATAAGGAAAGTTTGGCACCAGGGGACGTGGCACTGTGCTGCAGGGGTCGGCGCCCACTCTGAATGATGCAACAAGCCAGGAAAGATTGGCCCTGGGGGACGTGGCACTGTTCTGCAGGGGTCGGCGTCCACTCCGAAGGATGCAACAAGCCAGGAAAGCTGGGCCCCAGGGTACTTGGCACTGTGCTGCAGGGGTCATCCACACCCACTCCCAAGGATGCAACAAATAAGGAAGGTTTGGTCCCAGAGGACGTGGCACTGTGCTGCAGGGGGCAGCACCCACTCCGAAGGATGCAACAAGCAAGGAAAGCTTGGCACCAGGGGACTTGGCACTGTGCTGCAGGGGTCATCCGCGCCCACTCCCAAGGATGCAACAAGCAAGGAAAGCTTGGCACCAGGGGACGTGGCACTGTGCTGCAGGGGTCGGCGCCCACTCCGAAGGATGTAACAAGCCAGGAAAGATTTGCACCAGGGGACGTGGCACTGTGCTGCAGGGGTCAGCACCCACTCCCAAGGATGCAACAATCAAGGAAGGCATGGCACCAAGGGACGTGCCACTGTGCTGCAGGGGTCGGCGCCCACTCCGAAGGATGCAACAAGCCTGGAAAGATTGGCCCTAGGGGACATGGCACTGTTCTGCAGAGGTCAGAGTCCACTCCGAAGGATGCAACAAGCCAGGAAAGCTGGGCCCCAGGGTACTTGGCACTGTGCTGCAACGGTCATCCACACCCACTCCCAAGGATGCAACAAATAAGGAAGGTTTGGTCCCAGAGGACGTGGCACTGTGCTGCAGGGGTCGGCACCCACTCCGAAGGAAGCAACAAGCCAGGAAAGCTTGGCCCCAGGGGACGTGGCACTGTGCTTTAGGGGTCGGCGCCCACTCCCAAGGATGCAACAAGCAAGGAAAGCTTGGCACCAGGGAACCTGGCACTGTGCTTAAGGGGTCAGTGCCCACTCCCAAGGATGCAACAAGCAAGGAAAGCTTGGCAACAGGGGACATGGCACTGTGCTTTAGGGGTCGACTCCCCTTCACAAGGATGCAACAAACAAGGAAAGCTTGGCACCAGGGGACGTGGCACTGTGCTTTAGGGGTCGACGCCCACTCCCAAGGATGCAACAAGCAAGGAAAGCTTGGCACCAGGAGACGTGGCACTTTGCTTTAGGGGTCGGCGCCCACTCCCAAGGATGCAACAAGCAAGGAAAGTTTGGCACCAGGAGACGTGGCACTTTGCTTTAGGGGTCGGCGCCCACTCCTAAGGATGCAACAGGCAAGGAAAGCTTCGCACCAGGAGACTTGGGACTGTGCTGCAGGGGTCGGCGCCCCTTCACAAGGATGCAACAAGCAAGGAAAGCTTAGCACCAGGGGACAAGGCACTGTGCTGCAGGGGTCATCGCCCACTCCCAAGGATGAAACAAGCAAGGAAAGCTTGGCACCAGGGGACGTGGCACTGTGCTGCAGGGGTCATCCACGCCCACTCCCAAGGATGCAACCAGCAAGGAAAGCTTGGCACGATGGGATGCGGCACTGTGCTGCAGGGGTCATCCACGCCCACTCCCAAGGATGCAACCAGCAAGGAAAGCTTGGCTCGAGGGGACGCGGCACTGTGCTGCAGGGGTTGGCGCCCACTCCCAAGGATGCAACAAGCAAGGAAAGCTTGGCACCAGGGGACGTTGAATTCTGATGCAGGGGTCATTCACCCCCACTCCCAAGGAAGCAAAAAGCAAGGAAAGTTTGGCACAAGGGGAGGTGGCACTGTGCTGCAGGGGTCGGCGCCCATTCCCAAGGATGCAACAAATAAGGAAAGTTTGGCCCCAGGAGACTTGGCACTGTGCTGCAGGGGTTATTCTCCCCCACTCCCAAGGATGCAACAAATAAGGAAAGTTTGGCAGCAGGGGACGTGGCACTGTGCTGCAGGGGTCGGCGCCCACTCTGAATGATGCAACAAGCCAGGAAAGATTGGCCCTGGGGGACGTGGCACTGTTCTGCAGGGGTCGGTGTCCACTCCGAAGGATGCAACAAGCCAGGAAAGATGGGCCCCAGGGTACTTGGCACTGTGCTGCAGGGGTCATCCACACCCACTCCCAAGGATGCAACAAATAAGGAAGGTTTGGTCCCAGAGGACGTGGCACTGTGCTGCAGGGGCAGCACCCACTCCGAAGGATGCAACAAGCAAGGAAAGCTTGGCACCAGGGACGTGGCACTGTGCTGCAGGGGTCAGCACCCACTCCCAAGGATGCAACAATCAAGGAAGGCATGGCACCAAGGGACGTGGCACTGTGCTGCAGGGGTCGGCGCCCACTCCAAAGGATGCAACAAGCCTGGAAAGATTGGCCCTAGGGGACATGGCACTGTTCTGCAGAGGTCAGCATCCACTCCGAAGGATGCAACAAGCCAGGAAAGCTGGGCCCCAGGGTACTTGGCACTGTGCTGCAGAGGTCATCCACACCCACTCCCAAGGATGCAACAAATAAGGAAGGTTTGGTCCCAGAGGACGTGGCACTGTGCTGCAGGGGTCGTCACCCACTCCGAAGGAAGCAACAAGCCAGGAAAGCTTGGCCCCAGGGTACTTGGCACTGTGCTGCAGGGGTCATCCACACCCACTCCCAAGGATGCAACAAATAAGGAAGGTTTGGCCCCAGGGGACCTGGCACTATGCTGCAGGGGTCGTCGCCACACTCTGAAGGATGCAACAAGCAAGGAAAGCTTGGCACCAGGGGACGTGGCACTGTGCTGCAGGGGTTGGCGCCCACTCCTAAGGATGCAACAAGCAAGGAAAGCTTGGCACCAGGGGACGTGGCACTGTGCTGCAGGGGTCGGCGCCCACTCCTAAGGATGCAACAAGCAAGGAAAGCTAGGCACCAGGGGACGTGGCACTGTTCTGCAGGGGTCGGCGCCCACTCCTAAGGATGCAACAAGCAAGGAAAGCTTGGCACCAGGGGACGTGGCACTGTGATGCAGGGGTCGGCGCCCACTCCCAAGGATGCAACAAGCAAGGAAAGCTTGGCACCAGGGGATGTGGCACTGTGCTGCAGAGGTCGGCGCCCACTCCCAAGGATGCAACAAGCAAGGAAAGCTTGGCACCAGGAGACGTGGCACTATGCTGCAGGGGTCGGCGCCCACTCCCAAGGATGCAACAAGCAAGCAAAGCTTGGCACCAGGGGACGTGGCACTGTGCTGTGGGGGTCGGCGCCCACTCCCAAGGATGAAACAAGCAAGGAAAGTATGGCACCAAGGGACGTGGCACTGTGCTGCAGGGGTCATCCACGCCCACTACCAAGGAAGCAACAAATAAGGAAGATTTGGCCCCAGGGGACGTGGCACTGTGCTGCAGGGTTATTCTCCCCCACTCCCAAGGATGCAACAAGCAAGGAAAGCTTGGCACCAGGGGACGTGGCACTGTGCTGCAGGGGTCGGCGCCCACTCCGAAGGATGCAACAAGCAAGGAAAGCTTGGCACCAGGGGACTTGGCACTGTGCTGCAGGGGTCATCCGCGCCCACTCCGAAGGATGCAACAAGCAAGGAAAGCTTGGCACCAGGGGACTTGGCGCTGTGCTGCAGGGGTCATCCGCGCCCACTCCCAAGGATGCAACAAGCAAGGAAAGCTTGGCACCAGGGGACGTGGCACTGTGCTGCAGGGGTCGGCGCCCACTCCGAAGGATGTAACAAGCCAGGAAAGATTTGCACCAGGGGACGTGGCACTGTGCTGCAGGGGTCAGCACCCACTCCCAAGGATGCAACAATCAAGGAAGGCATGGCACCAAGGGACGTGGCACTGTGCTGCAGGGGTCGGCGCCCACTCCGAAGGATGCAACAAGCCTGGAAAGATTGGCCCTAGGGGACATGGCACTGTTCTGCAGAGGTCAGCGTCCACTCCGAAGGATGCAACAAGCCAGGAAAGCTGGGCCCCAGGGTACTTGGCACTGTGCTGCAGGGGTCATCCACACCCACTCCCAAGGATGCAACAAATAAGGAAGGTTTGGTCCCAGAGGACGTGGCACTGTGCTGCAGGGGTCGGCACCCACTCCGAAGGAAGCAACAAGCCAGGAAAGCTTGGCCCCAGGGGACGTGGCACTGTGCTTAAGGGGTCGGCGCCCACTCCCAAGGATGCAACAAGCAAGGAAAGCTTGGCACCAGGGAACCTGGCACTGTGCTTAAGGGGTCAGTGCCCACTCCCAAGGATGCAACAAGCAAGGAAAGCTTGGCAACAGGGGACATGGCACTGTGCTTTAGGGGTCGAATCCCCTTCACAAGGATGCAACAAACAAGGAAAGCTTGGCACCAGGGGTCGTGGAACTGTGCTTTAGGGGTCGACGCCCACTCCCAAGGATGCAACAAGCAAGGAAAGCTTGGCACCAGGAGACGTGGCACTTTGCTTTAGGGGTCGGCGCCCACTACCAAGGATGCAACAAGCAAGGAAAGTTTGGCACCAGGAGACGTGGCACTTTGCTTTAGGGGTCGGCGCCCACTCCTAAGGATGCAACAGGCAAGGAAAGCTTCGCACCAGGAGACTTGGGACTGTGCTGCAGGGGTCAGCGCCCCTTCACAAGGATGCAACAAGCAAGGAAAGCTTAGCACCAGGGGACAAGGCACTGTGCTGCAGGGGTCATCCACTCCCAAGGATGCAACCAGCAAGGAAAGCTTGGCACAATGGGACGCGGCACTGTGATGCAGGGGTCAGCGCCCACTCCCAAGGATGAAACAAGCAAGGAAAGCTTGGCACCAGGGGACGTGGCTCTGTGCTGCAGGGGTCATCCACGCCCACTCCCAAGGATGCAACCAGCAAGGAAAGCTTGGCACGATGGGATGCGGCACTGTGCTGCAGGGGTCATCCACGCCCACTCCCAAGGATGCAACAAGCAAGGAAAGCTTGGCACGAGGGGACGCGGCACTGTGCTGCAGGGGTTGGCGCCCACTCCCAAGGATGCAACAAGCAAGGAAAGCTTGGCACCAGGGGACGTTGAATTCTGATGCAGGAGTCATTCACCCCCACTCCCAAGGAAGCAAAAAGCAAGGAAAGTTTGGCACAAGGGGAGGTGGCACTGTGCTGCAGGGGTCGGCGCCCATTCCCAAGGATGCAACAAATAAGGAAAGTTTGGCCCCAGGAGACTTGGCACTGTGCTGCAGGGGTTATTCTCCCCCACTCCCAAGGATGCAACAAATAAGGAAAGTTTGGCAGCAGGGGACGTGGCACTGTGCTGCAGGGGTCGGCGCCCACTCTGAATGATGCAACAAGCCAGGAAAGATTGGCCCTGGGGGACGTGGCACTGTTCTGCAGGGGTCGGTGTCCACTCCGAAGGATGCAACAAGCCAGGAAAGATGGGCCCCAGGGTACTTGGCACTGTGCTGCAGGGGTCATCCACACCCACTCCCAAGGATGCAACAAATAAGGAAGGTTTGGTCCCAGAGGACGTGGCACTGTGCTGCAGGGGGCAGCACCCACTCCGAAGGATGCAACAAGCAAGGAAAGCTTGGCACCAGGGGACATGGCACTGTGCTGCAGGGGTCAGCACCCACTCCCAAGGATGCAACAATCAAGGAAGGCATGGCACCAAGGGACGTGGCACTGTGCTGCAGGGGTCGGCGCCCACTCCAAAGGATGCAACAAGCCTGGAAAGATTGGCCCTAGGGGACATGGCACTGTTCTGCAGAGGTCAGCATCCACTCCGAAGGATGCAACAAGCCAGGAAAGCTGGGCCCCAGGGTACTTGGCACTGTGCTGCAGAGGTCATCCACACCCACTCCCAAGGATGCAACAAATAAGGAAGGTTTGGTCCCAGAGGACGTGGCACTGTGCTGCAGGGGTCGTCACCCACTCCGAAGGAAGCAACAAGCCAGGAAAGCTTGGCCCCAGGGTACTTGGCACTGTGCTGCAGGGGTCATCCACACCCACTCCCAAGGATGCAACAAATAAGGAAGGTTTGGCCCCAGGGGACCTGGCACTATGCTGCAGGGGTCGTCGCCACACTCTGAAGGATGCAACAAGCAAGGAAAGCTTGGCACCAGGGGACGTGGCACTGTGCTGCAGGGGTTGGCGCCCACTCCTAAGGATGCAACAAGCAAGGAAAGCTTGGCACCAGGGGACGTGGCACTGTGCTGCAGGGGTCGGCGCCCACTCCTAATGATGCAACAAGCAAGGAAAGCTAGGCACCAGGGGACGTGGCACTGTTCTGCAGGGGTCGGCGCCCACTCCTAAGGATGCAACAAGCAAGGAAAGCTTGGCACCAGGGGACGTGGCACTGTGATGCAGGGGTCGGCGCCCACTCCCAAGGATGCAACAAGCAAGGAAAGCTTGGCACCAGGGGATGTGGCACTGTGCTGCAGAGGTCGGCGCCCACTCCCAAGGATGCAACAAGCAAGGAAAGCTTGGCACCAGGAGACGTGGCACTATGCTGCAGGGGTCGGCGCCCACTCCCAAGGATGCAACAAGCAAGCAAAGCTTGGCACCAGGGGACGTGGCACTGTGCTGTGGGGGTCGGCGCCCACTCCCAAGGATGAAACAAGCAAGGAAAGTATGGCACCAAGGGACGTGGCACTGTGCTGCAGGGGTCATCCACGCCCACTACCAAGGAAGCAACAAATAAGGAAGATTTGGCCCCAGGGGACGTGGCACTGTGCTGCAGGGTTATTCTCCCCCACTCCCAAGGATGCAACAAGCAAGGAAAGCTTGGCACCAGGGGACGTGGCACTGTGCTGCAGGGGTCGGCGCCCACTCCGAAGGATGCAACAAGCAAGGAAAGCTTGGCACCAGGGGACTTGGCACTGTGCTGCAGGGGTCATCCGCGCCCACTCCGAAGGATGCAACAAGCAAGGAAAGCTTGGCACCAGGGGACTTGGCACTGTGCTGCAGGGGTCATCCGCGCCCACTCCCAAGGATGCAACAAGCAAGGAAAGCTTGGCACCAGGGGACGTGGCACTGTGCTGCAGGGGTCGGCGCCCACTCCGAAGGATGTAACAAGCCAGGAAAGATTTGCACCAGGGGACGTGGCACTGTGCTGCAGGGGTCAGCACCCACTCCCAAGGATGCAACAATCAAGGAAGGCATGGCACCAAGGGACGTGGCACTGTGCTGCAGGGGTCGGCGCCCACTCCGAAGGATGCAACAAGCCTGGAAAGATTGGCCCTAGGGGACATGGCACTGTTCTGCAGAGGTCAGCGTCCACTCCGAAGGATGCAACAAGCCAGGAAAGCTGGGCCCCAGGGTACTTGGCACTGTGCTGCAGGGGTCATCCACACCCACTCCCAAGGATGCAACAAATAAGGAAGGTTTGGTCCCAGAGGACGTGGCACTGTGCTGCAGGGGTCGGCACCCACTCCGAAGGAAGCAACAAGCCAGGAAAGCTTGGCCCCAGGGGACGTGGCACTGTGCTTAAGGGGTCGGCGCCCACTCCCAAGGATGCAACAAGCAAGGAAAGCTTGGCACCAGGGAACCTGGCACTGTGCTTAAGGGGTCAGTGCCCACTCCCAAGGATGCAACAAGCAAGGAAAGCTTGGCAACAGGGGACATGGCACTGTGCTTTAGGGGTCGACTCCCCTTCACAAGGATGCAACAAACAAGGAAAGCTTGGCACCAGGGGTCGTGGCACTGTGCTTTAGGGGTCGACGCCCACTCCCAAGGATGCAACAAGCAAGGAAAGCTTGGCACCAGGAGACGTGGCACTTTGCTTTAGGGGTCGGCGCCCACTACCAAGGATGCAACAAGCAAGGAAAGTTTGGCACCAGGAGACGTGGCACTTTGCTTTAGGGGTCGGCGCCCACTCCTAAGGATGCAACAGGCAAGGAAAGCTTCGCACCAGGAGACTTGGGACTGTGCTGCAGGGGTCGGCGCCCCTTCACAAGGATGCAACAAGCAAGGAAAGCTTAGCACCAGGGGACAAGGCACTGTGCTGCAGGGGTCATCCACTCCCAAGGATGCAACCAGCAAGGAAAGCTTGGCACAATGGGACGCGGCACTGTGATGCAGGGGTCAGCGCCCACTCCCAAGGATGAAACAAGCAAGGAAAGCTTGGCACCAGGGGACGTGGCTCTGTGCTGCAGGGGTCATCCACGCCCACTCCCAAGGATGCAACCAGCAAGGAAAGCTTGGCACGATGGGATGCGGCACTGTGCTGCAGGGGTCATCCACGCCCACTCCCAAGGATGCAACCAGCAAGGAAAGCTTGGCACGAGGGGACGCGGCACTGTGCTGCAGGGGTTGGCGCCCACTCCCAAGGATGCAACAAGCAAGGAAAGCTTGGCACCAGGGGACGTTGAATTCTGATGCAGGAGTCATTCACCCCCACTCCCAAGGAAGCAAAAAGCAAGGAAAGTTTGGCACAAGGGGAGGTGGCACTGTGCTGCAGGGGTCGGCGCCCATTCCCAAGGATGCAACAAATAAGGAAAGTTTGGCCCCAGGAGACTTGGCACTGTGCTGCAGGGGTTATTCTCCCCCACTCCCAAGGATGCAACAAATAAGGAAAGTTTGGCACCAGGGGACGTGGCACTGTGCTGCAGGGGTCGGCGCCCACTCTGAATGATGCAACAAGCCAGGAAAGATTGGCCCTGGGGGACGTGGCACTGTTCTGCAGGGGTCGGCGTCCACTCCGAAGGATGCAACAAGCCAGGAAAGCTGGGCCCCAGGGTACTTGGCACTGTGCTGCAGGGGTCATCCACACCCACTCCCAAGGATGCAACAAATAAGGAAGGTTTGGTCCCAGAGGACGTGGCACTGTGCTGCAGGGGCAGCACCCACTCCGAAGGATGCAACAAGCAAGGAAAGCTTGGCACTAGGGGACTTGGCACTGTGCTGCAGGGGTCATCCGCGCCCACTCCCAAGGATGCAACAATCAAGGAAAGCTTGGCACCAGGGGACTTGGCACTGTGCTGCAGGGGTCATCCGCGCCCACTCCCAAGGATGCAACAAGCAAGGAAAGTATGGCACCAGGGGACGTGGCACTGTGCTGCAGGGGTCGGCGCCCACTCCGAAGGATGTAACAAGCCAGGAAAGATTTGCACCAGGGGACGTGGCACTGTGCTGCAGGGGTCAGCACCCACTCCCAAGGATGCAACAATCAAGGAAGGCATGGCACCAAGGGACGTGGCACTGTGCTGCAGGGGTCGGCGCCCACTCCGAAGGATGCAACAAGCCTGGAAAGATTGGCCCTAGGGGACATGGCACTGTTCTGCAGAGGTCAGCGTCCACTCCGAAGGATGCAACAAGCCAGGAAAGCTGGGCCCCAGGGTACTTGGCACTGTGCTGCAGGGGTCATCCACACCCACTCCCAAGGATGCAACAAATAAGGAAGGTTTGGTCCCAGAGGACGTGGCACTGTGCTGCAGGGGTCGGCACCCACTCCGAAGGAAGCAACAAGCCAGGAAAGCTTGGCCCCAGGGGACGTGGCACTGTGCTTTAGGGGTCGGCGCCCACTCCCAAGGATGCAACAAGCAAGGAAAGCTTGGCACCAGGGAACCTGGCACTGTGCTTAAGGGGTCAGTGCCCACTCCCAAGGATGCAACAAGCAAGGAAAGCTTGGCAACAGGGGACATGGCACTGTGCTTTAGGGTTCGACTCCCCTTCACAAGGATGCAACAAACAAGGAAAGCTTGGCACCAGGGGACGTGGCACTGTGCTTTAGGGGTCGACGCCCACTCCCAAGGATGCAACAAGCAAGGAAAGTTTGGCATCAGGAGACGTGGCACTTTGCTTTAGGGGTCGGCGCCCACTCCTAAGGATGCAACAGGCAAGGAAAGCTTCGCACCAGGAGACTTGGGACTGTGCTGCAGGGGTCGGCGCCCCTTCACAAGGATGCAACAAGCAAGGAAAGCTTAGCACCAGGGGACAAGGCACTGTGCTGCAGGGGTCATCCACTCCCAAGGATGCAACCAGCAAGGAAAGCTTGGCACAATGGGATGCGGCACTGTGATGCAGGGGTCAGCGCCGACTCCCAAGGATGAAACAAGCAAGGAAAGCTTGGCACCAGGGGACGTGGCTCTGTGCTGCAGGGGTCATCCACGCCCACTCCCAAGGATGCAACCAGCAAGGAAAGCTTGGCACGATGGGATGCGGCACTGTGCTGCAGGGGTCATCCACGCCCACTCCCAAGGATGCAACCAGCAAGGAAAGCTTGGCACGAGGGGACGCGGCACTGTGCTGCAGGGGTTGGCGCCCACTCCCAAGGATGCAACAAGCAAGGAAAGCTTGGCACCAGGGGACGTTGAATTCTGATGCAGGAGTCATTCACCCCCCACTCCCAAGGAAGCAAAAAGCAAGGAAAGTTTGGCACAAGGGGAGGTGGCACTGTGCTGCAGGGGTCGGCGCCCATTCCCAAGGATGCAACAAATAAGGAAAGTTTGGCCCCAGGAGACTTGGCACTGTGCTGCAGGGGTTATTCTCCCCCACTCCCAAGGATGCAACAAATAAGGAAAGTTTGGCAGCAGGGGACGTGGCACTGTGCTGCAGGGGTCGGCGCCCACTCTGAATGATGCAACAAGCCAGGAAAGATTGGCCCTGGGGGACGTGGCACTGTTCTGCAGGGGTCGGCGTCCACTCCGAAGGATGCAACAAGCCAGGAAAGCTGGGCCCCAGGGTACTTGGCACTGTGCTGCAGGGGTCATCCACACCCACTCCCAAGGATGCAACAAATAAGGAAGGTTTGGTCCCAGAGGACGTGGCACTGTGCTGCAGGGGGCAGCACCCACTCCGAAGGATGCAACAAGCAAGGAAAGCTTGGCACTAGGGGACTTGGCACTGTGCTGCAGGGGTCATCCGCGCCCACTCCCAAGGATGCAACAATCAAGGAAAGCTTGGCACCAGGGGACTTGGCACTGTGCTGCAGGGGTCGGCGCCCACTCCCAAGGATGCAACAAGCAAGGAAAGCTTGGCACCAGGGGATGTGGCACTGTGCTGCAGAGGTCGGCGCCCACTCCCAAGGATGCAACAAGCAAGGAAAGCTTGGCACCAGGAGACGTGGCACTATGCTGCAGGGGTCGGCGCCCACTCCCAAGGATGCAACAAGCAAGCAAAGCTTGGCACCAGGGGACGTGGCACTGTGCTGTGGGGGTCGGCGCCCACTCCCAAGGATGAAACAAGCAAGGAAAGTATGGCACCAAGGGACGTGGCACTGTGCTGCAGGGGTCATCCACGCCCACTACCAAGGAAGCAACAAATAAGGAAGATTTGGCCCCAGGGGACGTGGCACTGTGCTGCAGGGTTATTCTCCCCACTCCCAAGGATGCAACAAGCAAGGAAAGCTTGGCACCAGGGGACGTGGCACTGTGCTGCAGGGGTCGGCGCCCACTCCGAAGGATGCAACAAGCAAGGAAAGCTTGGCACCAGGGGACTTGGCACTGTGCTGCAGGGGTCATCCGCGCCCACTCCGAAGGATGCAACAAGCAAGGAAAGCTTGGCACCAGGGGACTTGGCACTGTGCTGCAGGGGTCATCCGCGCCCACTCCCAAGGATGCAACAAGCAAGGAAAGCTTGGCACCAGGGGACGTGGCACTGTGCTGCAGGGGTCGGCGCCCACTCCGAAGGATGTAACAAGCCAGGAAAGATTTGCACCAGGGGACGTGGCACTGTGCTGCAGGGGTCAGCACCCACTCCCAAGGATGCAACAATCAAGGAAGGCATGGCACCAAGGGACGTGGCACTGTGCTGCAGGGGTCGGCGCCCACTCCGAAGGATGCAACAAGCCTGGAAAGATTGGCCCTAGGGGACATGGCACTGTTCTGCAGAGGTCAGCGTCCACTCCGAAGGATGCAACAAGCCAGGAAAGCTGGGCCCCAGGGTACTTGGCACTGTGCTGCAGGGGTCATCCACACCCACTCCCAAGGATGCAACAAATAAGGAAGGTTTGGTCCCAGAGGAAGTGGCACTGTGCTGCAGGGGTCGGCACCCACTCCGAAGGAAGCAACAAGCCAGGAAAGCTTGGCCCCAGGGGACGTGGCACTGTGCTTAAGGGGTCGGCGCCCACTCCCAAGGATGCAACAAGCAAGGAAAGCTTGGCACCAGGGAACCTGGCACTGTGCTTAAGGGGTCAGTGCCCACTCCCAAGGATGCAACAAGCAAGGAAAGCTTGGCAACAGGGGACATGGCACTGTGCTTTAGGGGTCGACTCCCCTTCACAAGGATGCAACAAACAAGGAAAGCTTGGCACCAGGGGTCGTGGCACTGTGCTTTAGGGGTCGACGCCCACTCCCAAGGATGCAACAAGCAAGGAAAGCTTGGCACCAGGAGACGTGGCACTTTGCTTTAGGGGTCGGCGCCCACTACCAAGGATGCAACAAGCAAGGAAAGTTTGGCACCAGGAGACGTGGCACTTTGCTTTAGGGGTCGGCGCCCACTCCTAAGGATGCAACAGGCAAGGAAAGCTTCGCACCAGGAGACTTGGGACTGTGCTGCAGGGGTCGGCGCCCCTTCACAAGGATGCAACAAGCAAGGAAAGCTTAGCACCAGGGGACAAGGCACTGTGCTGCAGGGGTCATCCACTCCCAAGGATGCAACCAGCAAGGAAAGCTTGGCACAATGGGACGCGGCACTGTGATGCAGGGGTCAGCGCCCACTCCCAAGGATGAAACAAGCAAGGAAAGCTTGGCACCAGGGGACGTGGCTCTGTGCTGCAGGGGTCATCCACGCCCACTCCCAAGGATGCAACCAGCAAGGAAAGCTTGGCACGATGGGATGCGGCACTGTGCTGCAGGGGTCATCCACGCCCACTCCCAAGGATGCAACCAGCAAGGAAAGCTTGGCACGAGGGGACGCGGCACTGTGCTGCAGGGGTTGGCGCCCACTCCCAAGGAAGCAACAAGCAAGGAAAGCTTGGCACCAGGGGACGTTGAATTCTGATGCAGGAGTCATTCACCCCCACTCCCAAGGAAGCAAAAAGCAAGGAAAGTTTGGCACAAGGGGAGGTGGCACTGTGCTGCAGGGGTCGGCGCCCATTCCCAAGGATGCAACAAATAAGGAAAGTTTGGCCCCAGGAGACTTGGCACTGTGCTGCAGGGGTTATTCTCCCCCACTCCCAAGGATGCAACAAATAAGGAAAGTTTGGCACCAGGGGACGTGGCACTGTGCTGCAGGGGTCGGCGCCCACTCTGAAAGATGCAACAAGCCAGGAAAGATTGGCCCTGGGGGACGTGGCACTGTTCTGCAGGGGTCGGCGTCCACTCCGAAGGATGCAACAAGCCAGGAAAGCTGGGCCCCAGGGTACTTGGCACTGTGCTGCAGGGGTCATCCACACCCACTCCCAAGGATGCAACAAATAAGGAAGGTTTGGTCCCAGAGGACGTGGCACTGTGCTGCAGGGGCAGCACCCACTCCGAAGGATGCAACAAGCAAGGAAAGCTTGGCACTAGGGGACTTGGCACTGTGCTGCAGGGGTCATCCGCGCCCACTCCCAAGGATGCAACAATCAAGGAAAGCTTGGCACCAGGGGACTTGGCACTGTGCTGCAGGGGTCATCCGCGCCCACTCCCAAGGATGCAACAAGCAAGGAAAGTATGGCACCAGGGGACGTGGCACTGTGCTGCAGGGGTCGGCGCCCACTCCGAAGGATGTAACAAGCCAGGAAAGATTTGCACCAGGGGACGTGGCACTGTGCTGCAGGGGTCAGCACCCACTCCCAAGGATGCAACAATCAAGGAAGGCATGGCACCAAGGGACGTGGCACTGTGCTGCAGGGGTCGGCGCCCACTCCGAAGGATGCAACAAGCCTGGAAAGATTGGCCCTAGGGGACATGGCACTGTTCTGCAGAGGTCAGCGTCCACTCCGAAGGATGCAACAAGCCAGGAAAGCTGGGCCCCAGGGTACTTGGCACTGTGCTGCAGGGGTCATCCACACCCACTCCCAAGGATGCAACAAATAAGGAAGGTTTGGTCCCAGAGGACGTGGCACTGTGCTGCAGGGGTCGGCACCCACTCCGAAGGAAGCAACAAGCCAGGAAAGCTTGGCCCCAGGGGACGTGGCACTGTGCTTTAGGGGTCGGCGCCCACTCCCAAGGATGCAACAAGCAAGGAAAGCTTGGCACCAGGGAACCTGGCACTGTGCTTAAGGGGTCAGTGCCCACTCCCAAGGATGCAATAAGCAAGGAAAGCTTGGCAACAGGGGACATGGCACTGTGCTTTAGGGGTCGACTCCCCTTCACAAGGATGCAACAAACAAGGAAAGCTTGGCACCAGGGGACGTGGCACTGTGCTTTAGGGGTCGACGCCCACTCCCAAGGATGCAACAAGCAAGGAAAGCTTGGCACCAGGAGACGTGGCACTTTGCTTTAGGGGTCGGCGCCCACTCCCAAGGATGCAACAAGCAAGGAAAGTTTGGCACCAGGAGACGTGGCACTTTGCTTTAGGGGTCGGCGCCCACTCCTAAGGATGCAACAGGCAAGGAAAGCTTCGCACCAGGAGACTTGGGACTGTGCTGCAGTGGTCGGCGCCCCTTCACAAGGATGCAACAAGCAAGGAAAGCTTAGCACCAGGGGACAAGGCACTGTGCTGCAGGGGTCATCCACTCCCAAGGATGCAACCAGCAAGGAAAGCTTGGCACAATGGGACGCGGCACTGTGATGCAGGGGTCAGCGCCCACTCCCAAGGATGAAACAAGCAAGGAAAGCTTGGCACCAGGGGACGTGGCACTGTGCTGCAGGGGTCATCCACGCCCACTCCCAAGGATGCAACCAGCAAGGAAAGCTTGGCACGATGGGATGCGGCACTGTGCTGCAGGGGTCATCCACGCCCACTCCCAAGGATGCAACCAGCAAGGAAAGCTTGGCTCGAGGGGACGCGGCACTGTGCTGCAGTGGTTGGCGCCCACTCCCAAGGATGCAACAAGCAAGGAAAGCTTGGCACCAGGGGACGTTGAATTCTGATGCAGGGGTCATTCACCCCCCACTCCCAAGGAAGCAAAAAGCAAGGAAAGTTTGGCACTAGGGGAGGTGGCACTGTGCTGCAGGGGTCGGCGCCCATTCCCAAGGATGCAACAAATAAGGAAAGTTTGGCCCCAGGAGACTTGGCACTGTGCTGCAGGGGTTATTCTCCCCCACTCCCAAGGATGCAACAAATAAGGAAAGTTTGGCAGCAGGGGACGTGGCACTGTGCTGCAGGGGTCGGCGCCCACTCTGAAGGATGCAACAAGCCAGGAAAGATTGGCCCAGGGGGACGTGGCACTGTTCTGCAGGGGTCGGTGTCCACTCCGAAGGATGCAACAAGCCAGGAAAGATGGGCCCCAGGGTACTTGGCACTGTGCTGCAGGGGTCATCCACACCCACTCCCAAGGATGCAACAAATAAGGAAGGTTTGGTCCCAGAGGACGTGGCACTGTGCTGCAGTGGGCAGCACCCACTCCGAAGGATGCAACAAGCAAGGAAAGCTTGGCACCAGGGGACGTGGCACTGTGCTGCAGGGGTCAGCACCCACTCCCAAGGATGCAACAATCAAGGAAGGCATGGCACCAAGGGACGTGGCACTGTGCTGCAGGGGTCGGCGCCCACTCCAAAGGATGCAACAAGCCTGGAAAGATTGGCCCTAGGGGACATGGCACTGTTCTGCAGAGGTCAGCATCCACTCCGAAGGATGCAACAAGCCAGGAAAGCTGGGCCCCAGGGTACTGGGCACTGTGCTGCAGAGGTCATCCACACCCACTCCCAAGGATGCAACAAATAAGGAAGGTTTGGTCCCAGAGGACGTGGCACTGTGCTGCAGGGGTCGTCACCCACTCCGAAGGAAGCAACAAGCCAGGAAAGCTTGGCCCCAGGGTACTTGGCACTGTGCTGCAGGGGTCATCCACACCCACTCCCAAGGATGCAACAAATAAGGAAGGTTTGGCCCCAGGGGACCTGGCACTATGCTGCAGGGGTCGTCGCCACACTCTGAAGGATGCAACAAGCAAGGAAAGCTTGGCACCAGGGGACGTGGCACTGTGCTGCAGGGGTTGGCGCCCACTCCTAAGGATGCAACAAGCAAGGAAAGCTTGGCACCAGGGGACGTGGCACTGTGCTGCAGGGGTCGGCGCCCACTCCTAAGGATGCAACAAGCAAGGAAAGCTAGGCACCAGGGGACGTGGCACTGTTCTGCAGGGGTCGGCGCCCACTCCTAAGGATGCAACAAGCAAGGAAAGCTTGGCACCAGGGGACGTGGCACTGTGATGCAGGGGTCGGCGCCCACTCCCAAGGATGCAACAAGCAAGGAAAGCTTGGCACCAGGGGATGTGGCACTGTGCTGCAGAGGTCGGCGCCCACTCCCAAGGATGCAACAAGCAAGGAAAGCTTGGCACCAGGAGACGTGGCACTATGCTGCAGGGGTCGGCGCCCACTCCCAAGGATGCAACAAGCAAGCAAAGCTTGGCACCAGGGGACGTGGCACTGTGCTGTGGGGGTCGGCGCCCACTCCCAAGGATGAAACAAGCAAGGAAAGTATGGCACCAAGGGACGTGGCACTGTGCTGCAGGGGTCATCCACGCCCACTACCAAGGAAGCAACAAATAAGGAAGATTTGGCCCCAGGGGACGTGGCACTGTGCTGCAGGGTTATTCTCCCCCACTCCCAAGGATGCAACAAGCAAGGAAAGCTTGGCACCAGGGGACGTGGCACTGTGCTGCAGGGGTCGGCGCCCACTCCGAAGGATGCAACAAGCAAGGAAAGCTTGGCACCAGGGGACTTGGCACTGTGCTGCAGGGGTCATCCGCGCCCACTCCGAAGGATGCAACAAGCAAGGAAAGCTTGGCACCAGGGGACTTGGCGCTGTGCTGCAGGGGTCATCCGCGCCCACTCCCAAGGATGCAACAAGCAAGGAAAGCTTGGCACCAGGGGACGTGGCACTGTGCTGCAGGGGTCGGCGCCCACTCCGAAGGATGTAACAAGCCAGGAAAGATTTGCACCAGGGGACGTGGCACTGTGCTGCAGGGGTCAGCACCCACTCCCAAGGATGCAACAATCAAGGAAGGCATGGCACCAAGGGACGTGGCACTGTGCTGCAGGGGTCGGCGCCCACTCCGAAGGATGCAACAAGCCTGGAAAGATTGGCCCTAGGGGACATGGCACTGTTCTGCAGAGGTCAGCGTCCACTCCGAAGGATGCAACAAGCCAGGAAAGCTGGGCCCCAGGGTACTTGGCACTGTGCTGCAGGGGTCATCCACACCCACTCCCAAGGATGCAACAAATAAGGAAGGTTTGGTCCCAGAGGACGTGGCACTGTGCTGCAGGGGTCGGCACCCACTCCGAAGGAAGCAACAAGCCAGGAAAGCTTGGCCCCAGGGGACGTGGCACTGTGCTTAAGGGGTCGGCGCCCACTCCCAAGGATGCAACAAGCAAGGAAAGCTTGGCACCAGGGAACCTGGCACTGTGCTTAAGGGGTCAGTGCCCACTCCCAAGGATGCAACAAGCAAGGAAAGCTTGGCAACAGGGGACATGGCACTGTGCTTTAGGGGTCGACTCCCCTTCACAAGGATGCAACAAACAAGGAAAGCTTGGCACCAGGGGTCGTGGCACTGTGCTTTAGGGGTCGACGCCCACTCCCAAGGATGCAACAAGCAAGGAAAGCTTGGCACCAGGAGACGTGGCACTTTGCTTTAGGGGTCGGCGCCCACTACCAAGGATGCAACAAGGAAGGAAAGTTTGGCACCAGGAGACGTGGCACTTTGCTTTAGGGGTCGGCGCCCACTCCTAAGGATGCAACAGGCAAGGAAAGCTTCGCACCAGGAGACTTGGGACTGTGCTGCAGGGGTCGGCGCCCCTTCACAAGGATGCAACAAGCAAGGAAAGCTTAGCACCAGGGGACAAGGCACTGTGCTGCAGGGGTCATCCACTCCCAAGGATGCAACCAGCAAGGAAAGCTTGGCACAATGGGACGCGGCACTGTGATGCAGGGGTCAGCGCCCACTCCCAAGGATGAAACAAGCAAGGAAAGCTTGGCACCAGGGGACGTGGCTCTGTGCTGCAGGGGCCATCCACGCCCACTCCCAAGGATGCAACCAGCAAGGAAAGCTTGGCACGATGGGATGCGGCACTGTGCTGCAGGGGTCATCCACGCCCACTCCCAAGGATGCAACCAGCAAGGAAAGCTTGGCACGAGGGGACACGGCACTGTGCTGCAGGGGTTGGCGCCCACTCCCAAGGATGCAACAAGCAAGGAAGCTTGGCACCAGGGGACGTTGAATTCTGATGCAGGAGTCATTCACCCCCCACTCCCAAGGAAGCAAAAAGCAAGGAAAGTTTGGCACAAGGGGAGGTGGCACTGTGATGCAGGGGTCGGCGCCCATTCCCAAGGATGCAACAAATAAGGAAAGTTTGGCCCCAGGAGACTTGGCACTGTGCTTCAGGGGTTATTCTCCCCCACTCCCAAGGATGCAACAAATAAGGAAAGTTTGGCAGCAGGGGACGTGGCACTGTGCTGCAGGGGTCGGCGCCCACTCTGAATGATGCAACAAGCCAGGAAAGATTGGCCCTGGGGGACGTGGCACTGTTCTGCAGGGGTCGGTGTCCACTCCGAAGGATGCAACAAGCCAGGAAAGATGGGCCCCAGGGTACTTGGCACTGTGCTGCAGGGGTCATCCACACCCACTCCCAAGGATGCAACAAATAAGGAAGGTTTGGTCCCAGAGGACGTGGCACTGTGCTGCAGGGGCAGCACCCACTCCGAAAGATGCAACAAGCAAGGAAAGCTTGGCACCAGGGGACATGGCACTGTGCTGCAGGGGTCAGCACCCACTCCCAAGGATGCAACAATCAAGGAAGGCATGGCACCAAGGGACGTGGCACTGTGCTGCAGGGGTCGGCGCCCACTCCAAAGGATGCAACAAGCCTGGAAAGATTGGCCCTAGGGGACATGGCACTGTTCTGCAGAGGTCAGCATCCACTCCGAAGGATGCAACAAGCCAGGAAAGCTGGGCCCCAGGGTACTTGGCACTGTGCTGCAGAGGTCATCCACACCCACTCCCAAGGATGCAACAAATAAGGAAGGTTTGGTCCCAGAGGACGTGGCACTGTGCTGCAGGGGTCGTCACCCACTCCGAAGGAAGCAACAAGCCAGGAAAGCTTGGCCCCAGGGTACTTGGCACTGTGCTGCAGGGGTCATCCACACCCACTCCCAAGGATGCAACAAATAAGGAAGGTTTGGCCCCAGGGGACCTGGCACTATGCTGCAGGGGTCGTCGCCACACTCTGAAGGATGCAACAAGCAAGGAAAGCTTGGCACCAGGGGACGTTGCACTGTGCTGCAGGGGTTGGCGCCCACTCCTAAGGATGCAACAAGCAAGGAAAGCTTGGCACCAGGGGACGTGGCACTGTGCTGCAGGGGTCGGCGCCCACTACTAATGATGCAACAAGCAAGGAAAGCTAGGCACCAGGGGACGTGGCACTGTTCTGCAGGGGTCGGCGCCCACTCCTAAGGATGCAACAAGCAAGGAAAGCTTGGCACCAGGGGACGTGGCACTGTGATGCAGGGGTCGGCGCCCACTCCCAAGGATGCAACAAGCAAGGAAAGCTTGGCACCAGGGGATGTGGCACTGTGCTGCAGAGGTCGGCGCCCACTCCCAAGGATGCAACAAGCAAGGAAAGCTTGGCACCAGGAGACGTGGCACTATGCTGCAGGGGTCGGCGCCCACTCCCAAGGATGCAACAAGCAAGCAAAGCTTGGCACCAGGGGACGTGGCACTGTGCTGTGGGGGTCGGTGCCCACTCCCAAGGATGAAACAAGCAAGGAAAGTATGGCACCAAGGGACGTGGCACTGTGCTGCAGGGGTCATCCACGCCCACTACCAAGGAAGCAACAAATAAGGAAGATTTGGCCCCAGGGGACGTGGCACTGTGCTGCAGGGTTATTCTCCCCACTCCCAAGGATGCAACAAGCAAGGAAAGCTTGGCACCAGGGGACGTGGCACTGTGCTGCAGGGGTCGGCGCCCACTCCGAAGGATGCAACAAGCAAGGAAAGCTTGGCACCAGGGGACTTGGCACTGTGCTGCAGGGGTCATCCGCGCCCACTCCGAAGGATGCAACAAGCAAGGAAAGCTTGGCACCAGGGGACTTGGCACTGTGCTGCAGGGGTCATCCGCGCCCACTCCCAAGGATGCAACAAGCAAGGAAAGCTTGGCACCAGGGGACGTGGCACTGTGCTGCAGGGGTCGGCGCCCACTCCGAAGGATGTAACAAGCCAGGAAAGATTTGCACCAGGGGACGTGGCACTGTGCTGCAGGGGTCAGCACCCACTCCCAAGGATGCAACAATCAAGGAAGGCATGGCACCAAGGGACGTGGCACTGTGCTGCAGGGGTCGGCGCCCACTCCGAAGGATGCAACAAGCCTGGAAAGATTGGCCCTAGGGGACATGGCACTGTTCTGCAGAGGTCAGCGTCCACTCCGAAGGATGCAACAAGCCAGGAAAGCTGGGCCCCAGGGTACTTGGCACTGTGCTGCAGGGGTCATCCACACCCACTCCCAAGGATGCAACAAATAAGGAAGGTTTGGTCCCAGAGGACGTGGCACTGTGCTGCAGGGGTCGGCACCCACTCCGAAGGAAGCAACAAGCCAGGAAAGCTTGGCCCCAGGGGACGTGGCACTGTGCTTAAGGGGTCGGCGCCCACTCCCTAGGATGCAACAAGCAAGGAAAGCTTGGCACCAGGGAACCTGGCACTGTGCTTAAGGGGTCAGTGCCCACTCCCAAGGATGCAACAAGCAAGGAAAGCTTGGCAACAGGGGACATGGCACTGTGCTTTAGGGGTCGACTCCCCTTCACAAGGATGCAACAAACAAGGAAAGCTTGGCACCAGGGGTCGTGGCACTGTGCTTTAGGGGTCGACGCCCACTCCCAAGGATGCAACAAGCAAGGAAAGCTTGGCACCAGGAGACGTGGCACTTTGCTTTAGGGGTCGGCGCCCACTACCAAGGATGCAACAAGCAAGGAAAGTTTGGCACCAGGAGACGTGGCACTTTGCTTTAGGGGTCGGCGCCCACTCCTAAGGATGCAACAGGCAAGGAAAGCTTCGCACCAGGAGACTTGGGACTGTGCTGCAGGGGTCGGCGCCCCTTCACAAGGATGCAACAAGCAAGGAAAGCTTAGCACCAGGGGACAAGGCACTGTGCTGCAGGGGTCATCCACTCCCAAGGATGCAACCAGCAAGGAAAGCTTGGCACAATGGGACGCGGCACTGTGATGCAGGGGTCAGCGCCCACTCCCAAGGATGAAACAAGCAAGGAAAGCTTGGCACCAGGGGACGTGGCTCTGTGCTGCAGGGGTCATCCACGCCCACTCCCAAGGATGCAACCAGCAAGGAAAGCTTGGCACGATGGGATGCGGCACTGTGCTGCAGGGGTCATCCACGCCCACTCCCAAGGATGCAACCAGCAAGGAAAGCTTGGCACGAGGGGACGCGGCACTGTGCTGCAGGGGTTGGCGCCCACTCCCAAGGATGCAACAAGCAAGGAAAGCTTGGCACCAGGGGACGTTGAATTCTGATGCAGGAGTCATTCACCCCCACTCCCAAGGAAGCAAAAAGCAAGGAAAGTTTGGCACAAGGGGAGGTGGCACTGTGCTGCAGGGGTCGGCGCCCATTCCCAAGGATGCAACAAATAAGGAAAGTTTGGCCCCAGGAGACTTGGCACTGTG
The DNA here is from genome assembly GCA_963921515.1 of Calotriton arnoldi. Taxonomy (NCBI): domain Eukaryota; kingdom Metazoa; phylum Chordata; class Amphibia; order Caudata; family Salamandridae; genus Calotriton; species Calotriton arnoldi. The sequence goes on along the minus strand of CAWUFW010000013.1, from coordinate 4,536,806 downwards.
CTGCAGGGGTTATTCTCCCCCACTCCCAAGGATGCAACAAATAAGGAAAGTTTGGCACCAGGGGACGTGGCACTGTGCTGCAGGGGTCGGCGCCCACTCTGAATGATGCAACAAGCCAGGAAAGATTGGCCCTGGGGGACGTGGCACTGTTCTGCAGGGGTCGGCGTCCACTCCGAAGGATGCAACAAGCCAGGAAAGCTGGGCCCCAGGGTACTTGGCACTGTGCTGCAGGGGTCATCCACACCCACTCCCAAGGATGCAACAAATAAGGAAGGTTTGGTCCCAGAGGACGTGGCACTGTGCTGCAGGGGGCAGCACCCACTCCGAAGGATGCAACAAGCAAGGAAAGCTTGGCACTAGGGGACTTGGCACTGTGCTGCAGGGGTCATCCGCGCCCACTCCCAAGGATGCAACAATCAAGGAAAGCTTGGCACCAGGGGACTTGGCACTGTGCTGCAGGGGTCATCCTCGCCCACTCCCAAGGATGCAACAAGCAAGGAAAGTATGGCACCAGGGGACGTGGCACTGTGCTGCAGGGGTCGGCGCCCACTCCGAAGGATGTAACAAGCCAGGAAAGATTTGCACCAGGGGACGTGGCACTGTGCTGCAGGGGTCAGCACCCACTCCCAAGGATGCAACAATCAAGGAAGGCATGGCACCAAGGACGTGGCACTGTGCTGCAGGGGTCGGCGCCCACTCCGAAGGATGCAACAAGCCTGGAAAGATTGGCCCTAGGGGACATGGCACTGTTCTGCAGAGGTCAGCGTCCACTCCGAAGGATGCAACAAGCCAGGAAAGCTGGGCCCCAGGGTACTTGGCACTGTGCTGCAGGGGTCATCCACACCCACTCCCAAGGATGCAACAAATAAGGAAGGTTTGGTCCCAGAGGACGTGGCACTGTGCTGCAGGGGTCGGCACCCACTCCGAAGGAAGCAACAAGCCAGGAAAGCTTGGCCCCAGGGGACGTGGCACTGTGCTTTAGGGGTCGGCGCCCACTCCCAAGGATGCAACAAGCAAGGAAAGCTTGGCACCAGGGAACCTGGCACTGTGCTTAAGGGGTCAGTGCCCTCTCCCAAGGATGCAACAAGCAAGGAAAGCTTGGCAACAGGGGACATGGCACTGTGCTTTAGGGTTCGACTCCCCTTCACAAGGATGCAACAAACAAGGAAAGCTTGGCACCAGGGGACGTGGCACTGTGCTTTAGGGGTCGACGCCCACTCCCAAGGATGCAACAAGCAAGGAAAGCTTGGCACCAGGAGACGTGGCACTTTGCTTTAGGGGTCGGCGCCCACTCCCAAGGATGCAACAAGCAAGGAAAGTTTGGCACCAGGAGACGTGGCACTTTGCTTTAGGGGTCGGCGCCCACTCCTAAGGATGCAACAGGCAAGGAAAGCTTCGCACCAGGAGACTTGGGACTGTGCTGCAGGGGTCGGCGCCCCTTCACAAGGATGCAACAAGCAAGGAAAGCTTAGCACCAGGGGACAAGGCACTGTGCTGCAGGGGTCATCCACTCCCAAGGATGCAACGAGCAAGGAAAGCTTGGCACAATGGGATGCGGCACTGTGATGCAGGGGTCAGCGCCGACTCCCAAGGATGAAACAAGCAAGGAAAGCTTGGCACCAGGGGACGTGGCTCTGTGCTGCAGGGGTCATCCACGCCCACTCCCAAGGATGCAACCAGCAAGGAAAGCTTGGCACGATGGGATGCGGCACTGTGCTGCAGGGGTCATCCACGCCCACTCCCAAGGATGCAACCAGCAAGGAAAGCTTGGCACGAGGGGACGCGGCACTGTGCTGCAGGGGTTGGCGCCCACTCCCAAGGATGCAACAAGCAAGGAAAGCTTGGCACCAGGGGACGTTGAATTCTGATGCAGGGGTCATTCACCCCCCACTCCCAAGGAAGCAAAAAGCAAGGAAAGTTTGGCACAAAGGGAGGTGGCACTGTGCTGCAGGGGTCGGCGCCCATTCCCAAGGATGCAACAAATAAGGAAAGTTTGGCCCCAGGAGACTTGGCACTGTGCTGCAGGGGTTATTCTCCCCACTCCCAAGGATGCAACAAATAAGGAAAGTTTGGCACCAGGGGACGTGGCACTGTGCTGCAGGGGTCGGCGCCCACTCTGAATGATGCAACAAGCCAGGAAAGATTGGCCCTGGGGGACGTGGCACTGTTCTGCAGGGGTCGGTGTCCACTCCGAAGGATGCAACAAGCCAGGAAAGCTGGGCCCCAGGGTACTTGGCACTGTGCTGCAGGGGTCATCCACACCCACTCCCAAGGATGCAACAAATAAGGAAGGTTTGGTCCCAGAGGACGTGGCACTGTGCTGCAGGGGGCAGCACCCACTCCGAAGGATGCAACAAGCAAGGAAAGCTTGGCACCAGGGGACTTGGCACTGTGCTGCAGGGGTGATCCGCGCCCACTCCCAAGGATGCAACAAGCAAGGAAAGCTTGGCACCAGGGGACGTGGCACTGTGCTGCAGGGGTCGGCGCCCACTCCGAAGGATGTAACAAGCCAGGAAAGATTTGCACCAGGGGACGTGGCACTGTGCTGCAGGGGTCAGCACCCACTCCCAAGGATGCAACAATCAAGGAAGGCATGGCACCAAGGGACGTGGCACTGTGCTGCAGGGGTCGGCGCCCACTCCGAAGGATGCAACAAGCCTGGAAAGATTGGCCCTAGGGGACATGGCACTGTTCTGCAGAGGTCAGGGTCCACTCCGAAGGATGCAACAAGCCAGGAAAGCTGGGCCCCAGGGTACTTGGCACTGTGCTGCAGGGGTCATCCACACCCACTCCCAAGGATGCAACAAATAAGGAAGGTTTGGTCCCAGAGGACGTGGCACTGTGCTGCAGGGGTCGGCACCCACTCCGAAGGAAGCAACAAGCCAGGAAAGCTTGGCCCCAGGGTACTTGGCACTGTGCTGCAGGGGTCATCCACACCCACTCCCAAGGATGCAACAAATAAGGAAGGTTTGGCACCAGGGGACCTGGCACTATGCTGCAGGGGTCGTCGCCATACTCTGAAGGATGCAACAAGCAAGGAAAGCTTGGCACCAGGGGATGTGGCACTGTGCTGCAGGGGTTGGCGCCCACTCCTAAGGATGCAACAAGCAAGGAAAGCTTGGCACCAGGGGATGTGGCACTGTGCTGCAGGGGTCGGCGCCCACTCCCAAGGATGCAACAAGCAAGGAAAGCTTGGCACCAGGGGACGTGGCACTATGCTACAGGGGTCAGCGCCCACTCCCAAGGATGCAACAAGCAAGCAAAGCTTGGCACCAGGGGACGTGGCACTGTGCTGTAGGGGTCGACGCCCACTCCCAAGGATGCAACAATCAAGGAAAGCTTGGCACCAGGGGACGTGGGCTTGTTTCCGGTCCAGGGAAGACATGGCTTGGCAGTTCGTGCTGGACTGTTCCCATGAGGCACAGGGTCAGACTGATTTGCATATGGCCTTGTCTGAACTGGGGTGGTGGAGTGAGCTAAAGAATGATGATGGATTAAACCCAGATCAGTTGACTGGGGGTGAGTGTTTGATTGGCTCAAACGTTCCGTCCATCATCCCCTTTTGTATCGCTTTGGTCGCCCTAAGTTGGCGGGGGTATGCCCAGACGTGGGTCCCTTGCTCACTTTGCCACTGGATTCAAGCAAGCCTGGCTGATGACAGCTGAAATGCCAGAAACCGGTCCTAGGATGCTTGTTTCCGGTCCAGGGAAGACATGGCTTGGCAGTTCGTGCTGGACTGTTCCCATGAGGCACAGGGTCAGACTGATTTGCATATGGCCATGTCTGAACTGGGGTGGTGGAGTGAGCTAAAGAATGATGATGGATTAAACCCAGATCAGTTGACTGGGGGTGAGTGTTTGATTGGCTCAAACGTTCCGTCCATCATCCCCTTTGTATCGCTTTGGTCGCCCTAAGTTGGCGGGGGTATGCCCAGACGTGGGTCCCTTGCTCACTTTGCCACTGGATTCAAGCAAGCCTGGCTGATGACAGCTGAAATGCCAGAAACCGGTCCTAGGATGCTTGTTTCCGGTCCAGGGAAGACATGGCTTGGCAGTTCGTGCTGGACTGTTCCCATGAGGCACAGGGTCAGACTGATTTGCATATGGCCATGTCTGAACTGGGGTGGTGGAGTGAGCTAAAGAATGATGATGGATTAAACCCAGATCAGTTGACTGGGGGTGAGTGTTTGATTGGCTCAAACGTTCCGTCCATCATCCCCTTTTGTATCGCTTTGGTCGCCCTAAGTTGGCGGGGTATGCCCAGACGTGGGTCCCTTGCTCACTTTGCCACTGGATTCAAGCAAGCCTGGCTGATGACAGCTGAAATGCCAGAAACCGGTCCTAGGATGCTTGTTTCCGGTCCAGGGAAGACATGGCTTGGCAGTTCGTGCTGGACTGTTCCCATGAGGCACAGGGTCAGACTGATTTGCATATGGCCATGTCTGAACTGGGGTGGTGGAGTGAGCTAAAGAATGATGATGGATTAAACCCAGATCAGTTGACTGGGGGTGAGTGTTTGATTGGCTCAAACGTTCCGTCCATCATCCCCTTTTGTATCGCTTTGGTCGCCCTAAGTTGGCGGGGGTATGCCCAGACGTGGGTCCCTTGCTCACTTTGCCACTGGATTCAAGCAAGCCTGGCTGATGACAGCTGAAATGCCAGAAACCGGTCCTAGGATGCTTGTTTCCGGTCCAGGGAAGACATGGCTTGGCAGTTCGTGCTGGACTGTTCCCATGAGGCACAGGGTCAGACTGATTTGCATATGGCCATGTCTGAACTGGGGGTGGTGGAGTGAGCTAAAGAATGATGATGGATTAAACCCAGATCAGTTGACTGGGGGTGAGTGTTTGATTGGCTCAAACGTTCCGTCCATCATCCCCTTTTGTATCGCTTTGGTCGCCCTAAGTTGGCGGGGGTATGCCCAGACGTGGGTCCCTTGCTCACTTTGCCACTGGATTCAAGCAAGCCTGGCTGATGACAGCTGAAATGCCAGAAACCAGTCCTAGGATGCTTGTTTCCGGTCCAGGGAAGACATGGCTTGGCAGTTCGTGCTGGACTGTTCCCATGAGGCACAGGGTCAGACTGATTTGCATATGGCCATGTCTGAACTGGGGTGGTGGAGTGAGCTAAAGAATGATGATGGATTAAACCCAGATCAGTTGACTGGGGGTGAGTGTTTGATTGGCTCAAACGTTCCGTCCATCATCCCCTTTTGTATCGCTTTGGTCGCCCTAAGTTGGCGGGGGTATGCCCAGACGTGGGTCCCTTGCTCACTTTGCCACTGGATTCAAGCAAGCCTGGCTGATGACAGCTGAAATGCCAGAAACCGGTCCTAGGATGCTTGTTTCCGGTCCAGGGAAGACATGGCTTGGCAGTTCGTGCTGGACTGTTCCCATGAGGCACAGGGTCAGACTGATTTGCATATGGCCATGTCTGAACTGGGGTGGTGGAGTGAGCTAAAGAATGATGATGGATTAAACCCAGATCAGTTGACTGGGGGTGAGTGTTTGATTGGCTCAAACGTTCCGTCCATCATCCCCTTTTGTATCGCTTTGGTCGCCCTAAGTTGGCGGGGTATGCCCAGACGTGGGTCCCTTGCTCACTTTGCCACTGGATTCAAGCAAGCCTGGCTGATGACAGCTGAAATGCCAGAAACCGGTCCTAGGATGCTTGTTTCCGGTCCAGGGAAGACATGGCTTGGCAGTTCGTGCTGGACTGTTCCCATGAGGCACAGGGTCAGACTGATTTGCATATGGCCATGTCTGAACTGGGGTGGTGGAGTGAGCTAAAGAATGATGATGGATTAAACCCAGATCAGTTGACTGGGGGTGAGTGTTTGATTGGCTCAAACGTTCCGTCCATCATCCCCTTTTGTATCACTGTGCTGTAGGGGTCGGCGCCCACTTCCAAGGATGCAACAAGCAAGGAAAGCTTGGCACCAATGGACGTGGCACTGTGCTGTAGGGGTCGGCGCCCACTCAGAAGGATGCAACAAGCAAGGAAAGCTTGGCACCAGGGGACGTGGCACTGTGCTGTAGGGGTCGGCGCCCACTCCCAAGGATGCAACAAGCAAGGAAAGCTTGGCACCAATGGACGTGGCACTGTGCTGTAGGGGTCGGCGTCCACTTCCAAGGATGCAACAAGCAAGGAAAGCTTGGCACCAGGCGACGTGGCACTGTGCTGTAGGGGTCGGCGCCCACTCCCAAGGATGCAACAAGCAAGGAAAGCTTTGCACCAATGGACGTGGCACTGTGCTGCAGGGGTCGGCGCCCACTCCCAAGGATGCAACAAGCAAGGAAAGCTTGGCAGCAGGGGACGTGGCACTGTGCTGCAGGGGTCGGCGCCCACTCCCAAGGATGCAACAAGCAAGGAAAGCTTGGCACCAGGGGACGTGGCACTGTGCTGCAGGGGTCGGCGCCCACTCCCAAGGATGCAACAAGCAAGGAAAGCTTGGCACCAATGGACATGGCACTGTGCTGTAGGGGTCTGCGCCCACTCCCAAGGATGCAACAAGCAAGGAAAGCTTGGCACCAGGGGACGTGGCACTGTGCTGTAGGGGTCGGCGCCCACTCCCAAGGATGCAACAAGCAAGGAAAGCTTTGCACCAATGGACGTGGCACTGTGCTGTAGGGGTCGGCGCCCACTCCCAAGGATGCAACAAGCAAGGAAAGCTTTGCACCAGGGGACGTGGCTCTGTACTGCATTTGGGAAGCCCTCATCGAGCTGGAGAGGCGGGTTAGGGGTGAGCTATGTCATATACACATCACTAATTGCACCACCCGCCCCTCACTCCTAGGGGGCGCTGGACCTCAATCTCTCGTTTAGTGCCCGGCTGCTATGGTGTAGAGAAGAGCTGGCTCATAAAACTCCACTGAGTGCCCCACAGCCCTTAGAAAACAAGAGAAACTTAACCACAATTATTATAAATGTGCTCTGACACACGGAGAAGAGAACACATTGTAACAGGGGAGACGCGGGCACCCGGGCTGACAAATAGACACTGCAGGGTTTTGAGAGAAGGCCGAGAAAACACGCTGGAGGAGGGTGAATGAATTCTCCTCTATGACACACAACATAATAACACTGTGCCAGGTGATACCTTGAGTGGGAGACTCCCTCTCACAAACACACACAGGACGCTACCAGTGCAACAGGGACATGCCCTGGGACTTCACTAAGTGAGAGAGAGAGTCCTTGAGTGGAGAGAAGGCCACGGATTTATCACTTCCGGGTCAATCCGGATGTCTGCATCAACTCTTGGTGTGACTGTGCCCATGGCATTCTGCCCATGAGTTCACGTGCTGCCCCACCCTTTTCGAGGGTCAGAAACAGCATGGTGAGGAAAACATAGAGAGGAAACGAGCGCTGCTGGCCCTTTTCCTGACTGCAGTACGGCGGCCCTCATTAGCACTAAGCATTATTTCTGCTGCTGCACTCAGGAGGGGCTGCCAAGAGGGTTGCACTGGCAGCAGGCCGCGCCTTTACTGCCAGAGGTATGGAGCAGGAACACTCTGTCCTCCTTCTTATGTGAACGTAGACTGCTCTGCTCTAGTGCTAGCTCTCACAAGCTTGAATATACATGTGGAGTGCACCATAGTCCTGCTTCACAGCGCTATAATTATTGTGAAGGGGATAGACCCACATGGAATCTGATTCACCCATAGCACTGCGCCTCATAGTACTGGCATGTTTCTGTTTCAGTAAATGAACGGCCAGCCTGATTGTAAACATGACTGATGAAACACACTACTCAAGGCTACAAGCCAGACATAGGGCGATTGAGAGAGGTGGAAAGAGAACATGACCAGAAGTGCTTCAGTAACAATGGTTCTGCCAGAACATGGGATTCACAGTACAGGTGGCAATTCCACTACAATTGGTGACAGCGGCAGGATCCCGACAAATGCCCGCATGGACAACAGAAGCAAAGTTACAAATACTTTTTACTGAGATGTTCAGCCTCCTGGGGAAGCTCCTGGTCTGTAGGTTGCACACAGTTCTCTGCAGCAGGCGCTAAACCCGCCTCGCTCTCTCACCAGTTACCATGTCTGCAGCTATATCTGGTGTGCAGACAGAGACAGGAGCTGGCACTGAAATGTGCAGACTCCTTGCACAGAGGGGTGGGAGGGTAGGGGGCAGCTACCACAGCGCAGTGGGCATCAGGGCAAACTGGGCACCTCTGTGCCAGCTGCACAGACACATGAAAACCAGCAGGCACCTTGTCCGATGCCTAAGACCCGTCTCTCCTGTATTACATGTAATCATCATTTTGAAAAGATAGCGCTTCTGTGCGCGTGTGTGTACTGTTGATTTCTTGGCGCTCTTTCTTTTTATTCTGAAAGCATCTTAGGGCAGGGCCCCTCCTGGACCAGGCCTTGGGTTTACAGAAAAAAACAGATGCAACGTCTTGATGCCATGAGGAAGAAGCAATACAATAAGATGTTGGCATGGCACGGTGCCTCAGTCCCTTCTAATCCAGGCACCCACTCAGCCAATGAAAGGGGGCGTGGCCTCCCTCCTGTGTCAATAAATTACTTGGACATTTATTTAGCTGATGACATTAACTTAGCCCACTGATAAATTAGTATTCTTGCCCCCAAGCGAACTGTACTCGTTTAATCAGCCTCAGAAAGATGAAGAGCCATGCAGTCCTTCAGGGTTAGCTTTTGTAACCTGCACTTTACCCACAGTTCTCAGGGGCAGGCGCCCAACCCTAGAGCTACCCTAGCATCTGTTCAGGTGAGAAGGCACACCATGAATTCAGAGGGCACCAGAGGCAGGAAGGTAACTGAGTGCAGCGCTGGCGTGTTAAACCGCCCACGTACCGTGACGTACCTTAGCATAACACACACCACACCACTGTGTAACACAACACTGAAAACACGTGACCTGACAGCAACCATCAACCAACCGCGCTACCCGCTCCAGTCTCTCCTCTTCCCCAGTGCGTATCCCTCGTGTCATAGTGCAGAGCCGAAACAGTCTGGGCGGCAGCTTAACAGCACTTCTGAAGTAGGTGCATGAACCCACCTGCGTATGTGCTGACGATCCGCAGCTTTCCTCCCTCCCCATCCATCACCCCAATATCCCTTCGTGCCGTGCTGCAGGTGCATTAACCAATTTGGCTATCTGCTGAGGACGCACGGGCTACCCTCCCCCCCGCCCTGCAAATCGCTGCATACCAGCCAGCAGGGGCATTTATCCGTCTGGCTATCTGCTGACGATGCACATGCCACCTTCTCTCTTCACTTCCCCAGGTTCTCTGCATACCGAGCAGCAGGTGCCTGAACCCAGCGGGCTCTCTCCCGAGGATCAGCAGGCTCTCTCTCGCCCGCCTCTTCCTCAGTATCCCTGCATACCGAGCAGCAGGTGTCTGAACCCAGCGGGCTCTCTCCCGAGGATCAGCAGGCTCTCTCTCTCCCGCCTCTTCCTCTGTATCCCTGCATACCGAGCAGCAGGTGCCTGAACCCAGAGGGCTCTCTCCCGAGGATCAGTAGGCTCTCTCTCGCCCGCCTCTTCCTCAGTATCCCTGCATACCGAGCAGCAGGTGTCTGAACCCAGCAGGCTCTCTCCCGAGGATCAGCAGGCTCTCTCTCTCCCGCCTCTTCCTCAGTATCCCTGCATACCGAGCAGCAGGTGCCTGAACCCAGAGGGCTCTCTCCCGAGGATCAGTAGGCTCTCTCTCGCCCGCCTCTTCCTCAGTATCCCTGCATACCGAGCAGCAGGTGTCTGAACCCAGCGGGCTCTCTCCCGAGGATCAGCAGGATCTCTCTCGCCCGCCTCTTCCTCAGTATCCCTGCATACCGAGCAGCAGGTGTCTGAACCCAGCCGGCTCTCTCCCGAGGATCAGCAGGTTCTCTCTCGCCCGCCTCTTCCTCAGTATCCCTGCATACCGAGCAGCAGGTGCCTGAACCCAGCGGGCTCTCTCCCGAGGATCAGCAGGCTCTCTCTCGCCCGCCTCTTCCTCAGTATCCCTGCATACCGAGCAGCAGGTGCCTGAACCCAGAGGGCTCTCTCCCGAGGATCAGTAAGCTCTCTCTCTCCCGCCTCTTCCTCAGTATCCCTGCATACCGAGCAGCAGGTGTCTGAACCCAGCGGGCTCTCTCCCGAGGATCAGCAGGCTCTCTCTGGCCCGCCTCTTCCCCAGGTTCTCTGCATACCGAGCAGCAGGTGCCTGAACCCAGCGGGCTCTCTCCCGAGGATCAGCAGGCTCTCTCTCGCCCGCCTCTTCCTCAGTATCCCTGCATACCGAGCAGCAGGTGCCTGAACCCAGCGGGCTCTCTCCCGAGGATCCGCAGGCTCTCTCTCGCCCGCCTCTTCCTCAGTATCCCTGCATACCGAGCAGCAGGTGCCTGAACCCAGCGGGCTCTCTCCCGAGGATCCGCAGGCGTTCCTCTCTCCCTCCTCTTCCTCAGTATCCCTGCATACCGAGCAGCAGGTGCCTGAACCCAGAGGGCTCTCTCCCGAGGATCCGCAGGCTCTCTCTCGCCCGCCTCTTCCTCAGTATCCCTGCATACCGAGCAGCAGGTGCCTGAACCCAGAGGGCTCTCTCCCGAGGATCAGCAGGTTCTCTCTCGCCCGCCTCTTCCTCAGTATCCCTGCATACCGAGCAGCAGGTGTCTGAACCCAGCGGGCTCTCTCCCGAGGATCCGCAGGCTCTCTCTCGCCCGCCTCTTCCTCAGTATCCCTGCATACCGAGCAGCAGGTGCCTGAACCCAGAGGGCTCTCTCCCGAGGATCAGTAGGCTCTCTCTCTCCCGCCTCTTCCTCAGTATCCCTGCATACCGAGCAGCAGGTGTCTGAACCCAGCGGGCTCTCTCCCAAGGATCAGCAGGCTCTCTCTCGCCCGCCTCTTCCCCAGGTTCTCTGCATACCGAGCAGCAGGTGCCTGAACCCAGCGGGCTCTCTCCCGAGGATCAGCAGGCTCTCTCTCGCCCGCCTCTTCCTCAGTATCCCTGCATACGGAGCAGCAGGTGCCTGAACCCAGCGGGCTCTCTCCCGAGGATCCGCAGGCTCTCTCTCGCCCGCCTCTTCCTCAGTATCCCTGCATACCGAGCAGCAGGTGCCTGAACCCAGCGGGCTCTCTCCCGAGGATCCGCAGGCGTTCCTCTCTCCCTCCTCTTCCTCAGTATCCCTGCATACCGAGCAGCAGGTGCCTGAACCCAGAGGGCTCTCTCCCGAGGATCCGCAGGCTCTCTCTCGCCCGCCTCTTCCTCAGTATCCCTGCATACCGAGCAGCAGGTGCCTGAACCCAGAGGGCTCTCTCCCGAGGATCAGCAGGTTCTCTCTCGCCCGCCTCTTCCTCAGTATCCCTGCATACCGAGCAGCAGGTGTCTGAACCCAGCGGGCTCTCTCCCGAGGATCCGCAGGCTCTCTCTCGCCCGCCTCTTCCTCAGTATCCCTGCATACCGAGCAGCAGGTGCCTGAACCCAGAGGGCTCTCTCCCGAGGATCCGCAGGCTCTCTCTCGCCCGCCTCTTCCTCAGTATCCCTGTATACCGAGCAGCAGGTGCCTGAACCCAAAGGGCTCTCTCCCGAGGATCAGACTGATTTGCATATGGCCATGTCTGAACTGGGGTGGTGGAGTGAGCTAAAGAATGATGATGGATTAAACCCAGATCAGTTGACTGGGGGTGAGTGTTTGATTGGCTCAAACGTTCCGTCCATCATCCCCTTTTGTATCGCTCTCCCGAGGATCAGCAGGTTCTCTCTCGCCCGCCTCTTCCTCAGTATCCCTGCATACCGAGCAGCAGGTGTCTGAACCCAGCGGGCTCTCTCCCGAGGATCCGCAGGCTCTCTCTCGCCCGCCTCTTCCTCAGTATCCCTGCATACCGAGCAGCAGGTGCCTGAACCCAGAGGGCTCTCTCCCGAGGATCAGCAGGCTCTCTCGCCCGCCTCTTCCTCAGTATCCCTGCATACCGAGCAGCAGGTGCCTGAACCCAGCGGGCTCTCTCCCGAGGATCCGCAGGCTCTCTCTCGTACGCCTCTGCCTCAGTATCCCTGCATACCGAGCAGCAGGTGTCTGAACCCAGCGGGCTCTCTCCCGAGGATCAGCAGGCTCTCTCTCGCCCGCAGTGGCGGCTGGTGACATTTGAAAGTGGTAGGGCGTAAAACGATTGTCATACTGCACCGTAGCGAGCGAGCGTAGCGAGCGAGCCCGAACAACCTAAGGGGGCTAAGGGGGGTTCTCCCCTGAGAAAATTTTGAAAAAGAGTGGACAAATGGTGCATTTTCAAGCAAATTTGAGAAAGCAGGAAGGGCCTCTTGTTCTTCGCCCAAAAATTAGGAAATGCTTGTCAGCTTTACCAGGTGCTGAAAATAAAAATATAACAATTTATTTTTGAAACATTAGGATAATCAAACAAAGAATGGGGGAAAAAAACATAACACTCTAATTTTTACCTTGCAGTTTGCATGCAGCTCTTAGATGACAGTTAATAGCTCACTGTTGTACGTTAGGATTTTAACTTACAAACTGCAAGTAACAAAAGGATCTCTCTGACAAAAGCAGTGACTCACTGACCAATTTACATCATGTGCATTTTGTGATCTGCATCAGGTACATGTTCTTTGCAGCAGGCACATTAACCTTCTGCGCTACCTTTCCATGAGTCAAAACTTCCACTAGACAAAACTCTGATCTCTCTCTAGGGGAAACATTAACCATCAGCGTTATCATGACATTTTTATTGTTTCTGAAAATTGCCAGAGGCTAGTGGTAGCGAGTGCTCTTAGAACCATAATATACTTGCAACTCCATTCAAATTACGCACTAGACAAGAAAGAGAGCAATATGCTGCCTAAATAAAAAGTACCAACATCCTGGAAAAAGCAAAGTAAAGCAGTACCACCTCGCTGACTTCAGGAGTCGACTCAACACCTGGCTGTTCGAGTAGCTCCACCTCCTACAAGCGCCTGGATACCTCTCGGGGTGATTAGCGCTCTACCAATCTGATTGATTGTTGTTTGTTCACCACATAATGCTCCACCCCATACCTGGCACCACTAGCTTGCCATGAATGGGCCTAGATCTGCTCCCCTCACGCAACTTGCACATTTCATGAATGAGGACACAAACGAGTGCCGCTTATCTGATCTCACTAAGTGAAGACACTGGTACAACTCACTAGTACAAGCCACACGGTGGCGCTATTCTCACACAATTGAGAAACGGAAGACGGTAGACACAAGTAACACAGAAAGAAGCAAATAATCATGAAAAAGAACGAGATTACACTTTGGGTGGGAAATGAGCTAAAAAAATACACACATGCATGCACTCTATCTGAAAGATTAACAGTTTGGAAAGTGAATATGGTGTAAAACAAAGTACATATGCAAAACTAACTATTATCTTGCGATCTTTAGAAACCACTGTTTGAAATCTTATGTGTGCATTGCATACAGAAAGAAAATAGTTTTCGTTTTGTTTTTCTGTACATCAGGCTTCTTTAATCTTGTTGTGAGGAAATGTGTGCGAGTCACACACACACACACACACATACTTTCAAATCCACACTTATATCCACAAGGGCACACAGCCCAGGTAGCTAAAACACAACAGCATTGGCAAAACGAATAGGCCTGACATTACATGAAACACAGGCACTCACACATAAAGTTTAAATATTTTACACATTAACGCCAGACCTATTGGCTTTGCCAAAGCTTGTGGCTCAGAGGCTCGCTATCTTCTTTTTATCTTTTTTTCGGATGCCTCCACGCGCGTCTTTAGTACCAGCTAGGAGCAGCTTCGCCTGATCTGTCTCCATGTTTCCATTCCTGGCTTTTGTTTTACAAATGATAATCAGTTGCCTTAGCACAGTGGTTCAATTATAGACAACAACTCCCAAAATACACTGATTGTAGAAATCAAAGCCCACGCCTGGAGCCATTGTGTCCTTTCAGCATAAAGTGGTGTGTTAACACTAGCTCTGAATGTAGAATGCATGATTGCACTGATCTCAAATGCTATTGTACCCTTGTGTTCCATACTCATTTCATGGGTTTCGATAGCGCTGGCTTGTGATAGGGACCACTTCATAGCGCTGAAATGAAATCCCATTGCCTTTAGTAATGCCACTTGCCTACTTCAAAGATAAGAGGACGTCTAAATAAATGGCATATGCTATACAGTTGTATACAACCAAGGCATACCCTAGCTTCAAGCTTGGCATAATGTGGTCAGGACTTTAAATGTAAAGTCAGTGAGGGGGCCTTGTGTGAGGTGTAGTATGTGTCGCCGAAGGCAAGAAGAGGGGGGGTAAGGCCTTTAGTGTTCCTAAAAAGGTGTAAAAAGCAAACATTTTTCAGAAAAGACTATTTGAACAACAGGTGGTAGCACTAGAAAGATGCCAGGGAGGCTCTGGAGAGACAGGAAATGAATGTACAGCACAGTGAGGGCTGAGGGGCAGAGAAGGATGGAACCTAAGAGCACGGCAGGAGAATGCCCCCCCCCGAGTAGTCTTTCTACTAAGATTATAACTGTAAAGGGGGACTGGAGACTGGATCAATTTGTTTCCCTATGGGGACATCGATCTCAAGCATAGAAAATATGCTATGGGTGGCTGAACTTTTGTGCAAAAGGGCGGGAACACTGCACAATGGACGTGTACTTTGTACATTGCACACACGCAGTCTCGCTGGGGTTAAAAACGCACCCTGTTCCTCCATTATTTTGCATAGAAAGTACCGGGAAACCAGGAGTAAATAGAGAACAGGCTTTGGGATTTATTAGTGTTCTCTCCCAGCAAATACATGAAATCCACTTTAGTTGGAGCTGCCCAAGCATGACAACTTTAATAATGATGTTTTAATAGCGTCGTCTACTGTTCAAGGATTTTCTCCTCACTGATATCTGACACCAACTTTGTACGCCACATCCTTACTTTAAAAACAACTGTTACCGTGATGAGAAATCCGGCGGCATTTTGTTGATTTCAGTGTTTTAAATATGGGGACAATAGATCGATGCTGCGCACGATGGACATCACATGTCATGTCAACCATGAGTAAATATTCACTACACATTCGGCAAAGACGGACTCAGTACTACTGACCTTCTTAAACAGCAGAGCAAAAATCGCAACGTCACAGGCAGGTCGGAGGTCGCAGTCGCACTGAAGAAGACGAAGTCTGTTGTGTGTGTGACGCCGCGAGGTCTGCTGCGAGTACGACGACGTCACAACGAAATGGCCAATCACTGTGTGCATGGCTGCACAGTGATTGGTCATAAGTTTCCAAATGCCACCCACGTGTGGCACACCCAATGCCGATTATGCCAGCCTCAGAACGCGTGCCTCAGCCAATCCAGATGCTGCTCCAGCAGCACCTGGATTGGCTTGAGCAGGGACACCCCCGCCCATTAGGAGACCGGGGGCTGCGGCATGAAGCAACCCTCGGTCTCCTAATGTGCAGCCTAGTGCGCATGTTCGGGCTGGTCGCAAAAATGACCAGCTCAAACCCGAACATGGCACTATGCTGCTGCGCTTTACTAACTCTCACTGACTCTGACTGTCAGTCAAACCATGATGCGGCCGCAGCCCCACCCCTTAGTGTCCTGATTGACTCGGGTGTGGCCCGGTGACCCGCCGCCGCCGGCAGGAATTTGTGAGTTAAGAAGAACAATGTCATTTCGAAGTTGCAGCAACGACGATGTTGGGGCCATGTGGCATTAGTGGGGCAACGCCCCAGCGCCCCAATGGACGCACCGCCACTGTGACGCCCGCCTCTTCCTCAGTATCCCTGCATACCGAGCAGCAGGTGTCTGAACCCAGCGGGCTCTCTCCCGAGGATCCGCAGGCGTTCCTCTCTCCCTCCTCTTCCTCAGTATCCCTGCATACCGAGCAGCAGGTGCCTGAACCCAGAGGGCTCTCTCCCGAGGATCCGTAGGCGTTCCTCTCTCCCTCCTCTTCCTCAGTATCCCTGTATACCGAGCAGCAGGTGCATTAGCACGCTGGGCTATCCGCTGAGGATGCGCAGACTCGGTCCCCTCCCCTCTTTCCAAGCATATCATTGTTCAGGGAATCAAAGCCGTGGCCAGCAGTTTACAACTAGGGTGACCAGAATTTTAAAGCCCAAAAAGTAAAACGGGAAATTTCACAAAACTAGAAGCAGTACAATTTTACTTCAAGCGCGCGCACAGAATGACACCGCTCCTCAGCAGAGAATTACAGAAGAGGCAGTGAGAACATAAATAAAATGCTATTTTTATAGCCAGTAGCATGCTTGTTAATTAAATTGCTTTATTATAACAGCTGCTAACTATCCCTGCCTTGGAAAACATAAAAAGGCACCTCACACCGTTTTCAGTTGACCCTCTATAAAAACCGGGACATGAGCTAAATGTCCCGAAATCTGCCGGAACCGTTGGTGAAAAACCGGGACTGTCCCGGCAAACCCAGGACACCGGGACACCTGGTCACCCTATTTGCAACGCATTTCTGTAGTAGATGCATGAATCTACCTGCCTATCTGCAGACGATCCGTAGGTTCTTCTCCTCGCCCCAATATTCCCGCATACCGTGCATTAACCCACTGGGCTATCTGCTGAGGAATCGCGGACTCTCCTCTTCCTCTATCCCTGCATACCGTGCAGCACGTGCATGAACCCACTGGGCTATCCGCTGAGGATGCAAGGACTCTCCTCTTCCTCTATCCCTGCATACCGTGCAGCACGTGCATGAACCCACTGGGCTATCTGCTGAGGAATCGCGGACTCTCCTCTTCCTCTATCCCTGCATACCGTGCAGCACGTGCATGAACCCACTGTGCTATCCGCTGAGGATACACGGACTCTCCTCTTCCTCTATCCCTGCATACCGTGCAGCACGTCCATGAACCCACTGGGGTATCTGCTGAGGATCCGCGGACGCTCCTCTTCCTCAATATCCCTGCATACCGTGCAGCACGTGCATGAACACACTTGGGGCTCTGCTGAAGATCCGCAGGCTCCCCAGTATCCCTGCAGCGCTGAGTGCGGACGGCCTGGGCAGCGCCGCGTTATTAATAATAAATAGAGCTTGGCTCCCTCTGCAGAAGCGGGCGATGCATCGTGCGGGGCTTGCTGGTGAGTTCCGCCCCCCCCCCTCCCCCCCGCTTCCAGGACAGATCTCCTCTGCAGCCTCAGATAAGACGCCTTGGCGTGCATCGGTACATAAACACATCATGCACACAGCGTCCAGTGGTACCCAGGCAGAGGTAACATGCAGCGCTGCGTGGTACCCGGGGAAAGGTACCCCAGCTCTTACCTCATTTATTAGCAGAATTACCAGCTGTAGGGGGGTCCAAGCGAGGGGGCGCCGGATTCAAGGTGAGGTGCAGGTATGGGGACTGGGCAGCCAATCCAGACGCCTGGAATCTGCTGCGGCCTGCGCTGGCCCCTGCTGCAGGGGTGCTGTAGGCAGGTGTGCAGCGGGCAGCTGCAGCCTCTGTCCCGGGTCAGCCGGTGAGATGCGGAGCAGCCTCTGCAGGTCTCTCCCCTCTCTCCTCTTCTTATCTTCTGTAGCCAGGGAGAGTCCCTGCCGGAGGGGGCGGGCTCTCAGGGAGAGTGCCAGAGACGGGGCCCAATCAGAAACATGTTGTTGTGGCCAGCTTCCAGGCAACGAAGAACAGATGCAGGGGGTTTATGGCACCCCGGCCCCCGCCTGCGGCAGGTGAGCTGAGCTATGTGGCCAGCTGCCTGGAGGGTTTGCTTAATGCACTGAACATTTTTGCAATTTAAATGTGTGCTTTTTTTTTTTAATCTCAAGCATTCCTTGGGTGTAGTCATTAAAAACAAAAGTATTCGACCCGTCCCTATGATGGTGCAATGTAGAGATCTCTTGGAGGCAATGTGTGTGAATAAGAATGTTATGTACATTTGTATAGCGCTTCACTACCATGTATATGATCCGTAGCGTTTCGGCTAACCGTGCATTGGTCGCAGTTCTGTCAAGGCTGGATTACGGTGGAAAGTGCCTCGCGGCCCTAGATTCCATGATGGATCAAAGCGGAGCGCTATGTGTTGTAATATTTATAGAGCGCTTACTACCGCTAAGCGTGGCGCTGAAGCGCTTGCCCACGTGAGTAGCACGCTCCATACACCCTGTAGGGTTTGTGGTTGGAAGCAGAAGTCGAAGTGGGCAGGGGAACGGGGGAACGACGTTCCCGAACTTTATCAATTTGATAAAAACAGTTCCCACACTTTCTATTTAAAAACACAACCGTTTCTGAGCAGTTGAGTTTCCGAAGGTTGAAAGGGGAGGAGGGTCTCTTTTACCATGAAGTGAGGTAAGGGAGAGGCAGGTAAAGAAACAAGCTCTCTCTGGGGAGCCTGCTACTTAAAATACACGTGAATGCCTGCAATTGTTAAATGACACATCTGAAGGCTGATTGGGAGCCAGTAAAGGTTTTAACTTAATGATCAAATCTGGAATTTGTTATTTTAAAGGAAAGCTATAAAAAAGGTTTGCACTAGCTACAATCAGTGCATTGCTGGCATCATAACTTTTGAATGCACTGCAAACATTTAAAGAAAATGCGAGTTATGTTATGTTTTGTTATGGTATGTTATGTTCTGGTATGTTATAATATGTAATGTTTTGTTAAGTTCTGTAATGTTTTGTTATGTTATGTAATGTTTTGTTATGCTATGTAATGTTTTGTTATGTTATGTAATGTTTTGTTATGCTATGTAATGTTTTGTTATGCTATGTAATGTTTTGTTATGTTATGTAATGTTTTGTTATGCTATGTAATGTTTTGTTATGCTATGTAATGTTTTGTTATGCTATGTAATGTTTTGTTATGCTATGTAATGTTTTGTTATGTTATGTAATGTTTTGTTATGCTATGTAATGTTTTGTTATGCTATGTAATGTTTTGTTATGCTATGTAATGTTTTGTTATGTTCTGTAATGTTTTGTTATATAATGTTTTGTTATGTTATGTAATGTTTTATTATGGTATGTTATGTAATGTTTTATTGTGTTATGTAATGTTTTGTTATTTTATGTTATGTTATGTAATATTTTGTTATGGTATGGTCTGTTATGGTATGCTATGTCATGTAATGTTTTTTTATGTTATGGTATATGTTGTTATGTTATGCTATGTTATGTGTATTTGTATAGGGCCCTATCACCCGTGAGGGTATCCTGGTGCTTTTCCAGGTGTGAGGCTAGCCTCGAGGGGACTTACTCGAAGAGGCAGATCTTCAACTTCTTGCGGAATTCAAGCACCGAGGAGGGGGCTCCCATGGTTTTTGGAAACGTTTATTGTTGGGAATCAGGGCCGGACTGGAAACAGAGACCGGCCCTGGCAAACTGCTCAGCCGGCCCCCCCTGGGGTGAGGGGGAGTGCAGCCGAGCAGTTTGCGAGGGCCGGTTTCGGCCGATTTTGTTACAGGGGGCCGATATTGCCGACTCCCGGTAACAAAAACGGCCCCCCAGGGGCCCAAAACCGGCCCCCACCCTAGCGGCCTACCGGGGAAACGCCCGTTGCCCGCTATGGGCAGTCCGGCCCTGTTGGGAATGCTGCTAATGGCTATCAGCAAAAATATGTTTTTTAATGGAAAAAAGAAGACATTGGCACAGTACTAACCAGCGCTGAAAGGAACTACTTTGTGTACGGATGTGTTCCTTGTGAAAGAGCAGAATAATGTCACTCACTGTGACGTTATTCAGTGGCTGAAGTGGGCTGACCCAGGCCCAATGCTGTATGCTGCAGGGAGCGAAACAAATATGAATGACACAACAACAGACCAATGGATGAAGGGGGCTGGTTGAATGCCCTCTTAAGTTAGTACATTATACAGACGATGTGACTAAAATAACAAGCATTGGCATAGCCAATAGGTCTCGCCTTTGGGACATTATAAGTGTTTAGCCATGCAACAGTTGATGTTGCACCAAGGATATTGTGCTGCAGAATTAAATACTTGTAAGGTCCCAAAGGCGAGACCTATTGGCTATGCCAATGCTTGTTGTTATTCCTAGTTATTCTGTGCATGTCAACTTATCACACCGTTCTTCAGCCAAATGAGGAAAGCAAGTAACAGGCTGAGACAAACAACAATACCTGAAGCATTCTGTTCATGCTGGTAGCAACCAAAAAGGTGACCCGGCATTTGAAAAACTCGCTTGTTTTGGCTTTGTCTGGTGGAACTGTTTTCTCAAGTTTCAGTGAGAGAAACAGGCCATTCACCATTGCTGAACTGCAACTTTACAGGCAGTGCTGCCTGGCTCTGGTACCTACCCCTCGCCCTCCTCACGTCTCCTGTGCTTGAGTATGAAAACATTGCCTGCCCATTGAAAAATGTACACTGAAGACAGATTTTAATAAACATGAAATTCCATCACTTTTTGTTGTTTATCAGGTTGCTGATTATTTGTATATATTAAACTACAGTGAACTACATTGGACGTTTTATTTGAGTGATGCTGGGGGATAATTGGAAGCAGTTTTGAAGGGTGAACCTGTTACGGTTTCACATGCTTTGTATTAATCCGACATCTAGTGGTTTTGTCCAGTAATTGTATGGCAAAAGTTTTCTTTTTGGCGTCTACACGCGTCATTTGTAATGTTTACCATAATCCCAGAATGGCTCTGTGTGTCTCGTTCAGATGCTTCTTTCAGCCATTTGGTTTGGAAGAGGCATTGACGTTTCGTATACTACGTTGATATTCAACACTACGTGAGAGAGGCGTTTAGGACAGAGGATAAGTATACTCACCGAAGAAGATGTCTAAGCTAGAAGCAACACTGAGAAAAATAGGCTTCTCTTACTAACTTCAAACTTAGGAGGGTCAGAGAATGTACATTCTCATGGTCTGGCTTGACAGCACAGATGTCGCCAGACAGTTATGTGAGAATCGCGAGGAGACGGGCTTTGGCACCACCCACATTATGGGAGACAGAAGTAGTGCTGATGGGAGGAGGACAGTCATTAACCTGCACAGATATTTAGGCCTGGCTTGTCAACGCAGCTGTCGCTTCCACCAATATCATTCTACAGTTCTTTGCTTCCACACAAATACATATCTGTTCTCATGCTATCTACTTGCAATACTTCACATTACCATACAACAGTACTTTAAAGTCATGGTACCACCAATGCTTGTTGTTTTTTTGGGTGCTCCTTTGGTCCCTTTGATTAATGCACAGTGAGAGATGTGGAAAATACACCATTTACATTTTGCCCATTGAATATGCAAATAGTCTGATGGTTACAAAGCCTGTGACCTCTGCCTACCCAAGAGCCATAGCAGTGGGTCGAGCGTGTTATGCCGCAGACAGAAAAAGCATAGCATAGCTGGTTTGGGAGTGTCCGATAGAAGGCTCGGACACACCAAAGGGTACGAAGAAGGTACAAAATGTACAGCACCAGGAGTTGCGCATCAATATAGAGGTGGAGGTTGCTGAACCGCTACTGAAAGATTATTATTTTTTTTCGAAAAGCTGCAGCTTACATTACCTCACGAGCGTAAGTAAGCCTTTGGACTCTAAGACAAAACCAATGCCTTTGCCATCAGACACCAGTTCTTGAAAGGCATGTTGAAACACCAAATGGATCAGAAATGAGATATCAGTCTGATATCAAGCCTGATGTGCATCTTAATTGAAATATGATTGAGACTGGAGAAGATTAGGGGCAACGACTCCAATGCACCCCCACGTAAAGGCAAGCATAGGGCCCTTCATACTCAAGCCCATGGTCTGGGTTCGAAAATAAGAACGTTAGCTTGAAACGGAGCTGGCTGCTGTCCAACGGACAACAGATGAATTCAACCCCATTGTGTCTTCTTTGAAAGTGTGAGAGAGTGTGAGGGAGAGAGTGTGAGGGAGGGCGTGTGAGGGAGGGCATGTGCGTGTGTGTGCGTGTGTGTGAGTGTGTGCGTGTGTGAGAGTGTGTGCGTGTGTGAGAGTGTGTGTGCGTGTGTGAGAGTGTGTGTGCGTTTGAGAGTGTGTGTGCGTGTGTGAGAGTGTGTGTGCGTGTATGAGTGTGTGTGCGTGTGTGAGTGTGTGTGCGTGTATGAGTGTGTGTGCGTGTATGTGTGTGGGCGTGTGTGTGAGTGTGTGCGTGTGTGAGTGTGTGCGTGTGTGAGAGAGTGTGTGCGTGTGTGAGAGTGTGTGTGCGTGTATGAGTGTGTATGCATGTGTGAGAGTGTGTGTGCGTGTATGAGTGTGTGTGCGTGTATGAGTGTGTGGGCGTGTGTGTGAGTGTGTGCGTGTGTGAGAGAGTGTGTGCGTGTGTGAGAGAGTGTGTGCGTGTGTGAGAGTGTGTGTGCGCGTGTGAGTGTGTGTGTGCGTGTGTGAGTGTGTGTGCGTGTGTGAGAGTGTGTGCGTGTGTGAGAGAGTGTGTGCATGTCTGAGAGTGTGTGTGAGTGTGTGTGCGTGTGTGAGTGTGTGTGCGTGTGTGAGTGTGTGTGCGTGTGTGAGAGTGTGTGCGTGTGTGTGTGAGAGTGTGTGTGCGTGTGTGAGAGTGTGTGCGTGTGTGAGAGTGTGTGTGCGTGTATGAGTGTGCGTGTGTGAGAGTGTGTGCGTGTGTGAGAGAGTGTGTGCGTGTGTGAGAGTGTGTGCGTGTATGAGTGTGTGTGCGTGTGTGAGAGTGTGTGCGTGTGTGAGAGAGTGTGTGCATGTCTGAGAGTGTGTGTGTGTGTGTGTGCGTGTGTGAGAGTGTGTGTGCGTGTGCGGGAGAGAGAGAAAAAAAAGCTTGCCTGAACCCATACTAATCAGCCACTGCATAAAATGAGGAAGTCCTTAGGTATCCTATAGGTCCTGAAGAAAGTTTGTTGACCTAATAGGCTTTTAAATTCTGGCTTTATGGGCCGATATGAGCCAATATTTTCCACGGGCTTCCCCTTTTCCCAAAGGCTAGTGACCACTGCCGTGGTAAATGTCTTGGGGGATACCTTGCCTCCTAATAACTCACTATATAATAGCTAATATGCTACATAGTTGTTCTCTAAATACTTTGTAAACCTCTGCCAGCCCATCGCACCCGGATGCTTTGGCGTTATTTGCGGATTCAGGCTCTGCCGCAGGAATAAGAAGGATACAAGCTTGCTGTTTGTTGTGCCTTCAATAAAGCCGGCATCTCAATCGATTTCAGAAATGTTTGACACTTTCAGGTGCCGGGCAATCTGCAACCTAATAAAGGTGGGAGTAATGCTCGAGGGGCACCTCTCCAGTTTCACCCGGTCGACTGCCCAGCTTGTTCGAAGCTTCATCATAAATAGACTTGTTGTTGTTGTTGTTGCTCTTCTTTCTCACAGACCAGGCTAAGTAGCGACCACCATGCTCACTCTCCTCATAGCTCTTTTGAAAGCAAGTCTTCTCGTTCACCATATCTGCCGCTGTAAAATGATCTTTAAGGCTTGTTTGGGCTTTAATAAGCGGATCTCTAACTTCATATGTATTGGATACAATAACAGCTGCAGCTTCTAAGGCACACTGCAGAGTCGTTGCTTTAGCCTTCCTCGTTTTCCAAAGCTTGCCTTTATTAGAGATTGCTTCACCACAAAACAAGCATTGGCATAGCCAATAGGTCTCGCTTTTGGGACCTTATAAGTATTTAGTTATGCAGCACAATATCCTTGGTGCAACAACATCAACCGTTGCATGGCTAAACACTTATAAGGTCCCCAAGGCGAGACCTATTGGCTATGACAATGCTGTGGTGGCGCTGAGTGATGCTGTGGTGGCGCTGAGTGATGCTGTGGTGGCGCTGAGTGATGCTGTGGTGACGCTGAGTGATGCTGTGGCGGCGCTGAGTGATGCTGTGGCGGCGCTGAGTGATGCTGTTGCGGCGCAGAGTGATGCTGTGGCGGCGCAGAGTGATGCTGTGGTGACGCTGAGTGATGCTGTGGTGACGCTGAGTGATGCTGTGGTGGCGCTGAGTGATATTGTTGTGGCGCTGAGTGATGCTGTGGTGATGCTGTGGTAGTTCTGAGTGATGCTGTGGTGGTGCTGAGTGATGCTGCGGTGGCGCTGAGTGATGCTGTGGTCGCGCTGAGTGATGCTGTGGTGGTGCTGAGTGATGCTGTGGTGGCGCTGAGTGATGCTGTGGTGGCCCTGAGTGATGCTCTGGTGGTGGTGAGCGATGCTGTGGCGGTGCTGAGCGATGCAGTGGCGGTGCTGAGCGATGCTGTGGTGGTGCTGAGCGATGCTGTGGTGGCGCTGAGCGATGCTGTGGTGGCGCTGAGCGATGCTGTGGTGGCGCTGAGCGATGCTGTGGTGGTGCAGAGTGATGCTGTGGTGGTGCAGAGTGATGCTGTGGTGGTGCAGAGTGATGCTGTGGTGGTGCAGAGTGATGCTGCTGTGACACAGTGTATTTGCTAGTTACAGTGGGTAGAAGAGGGGTAGAGGGGTAGTAGAGGGGTAGAAGAGGGGTAGAAGAGGGGTAGTAGAGGGGTAGAGGGGTAGAAGAGGGGTAGAGGGGTAGAAGAGGGGTAGAAGAGGGGTAAAGGGGTAGAAGAGGGGTAGAGGGGTAGAAGGGGGTAGAATATGGGTAGAGGAGTAGAAGGGTAGTAGAGGGGTAGAAGAGGGGTAGAAGAGGGGTAGAGGTGTAGAAAAGGGGTAGAGGTGTAGAAAAGGGGTAGAGGGGTAGAAGAGTAGGGGGGTATAGGGGTAGTAGAGGGGTAGAAGAGGGATAGAAGAGGGATAGAGGGGTTGAGGGGTAGAAGAGGGGTAGAGGGGTAGAAGGGTAGAAGAGGGGTAGAGGGGTAGAAGAGGGGTAGAGGGGTATAGAAGGGTAGAGGGGTAGTAGATGGGTAGAGGGGTAGTAGAGGGGTAGAAGGGTAGAAGAGGGGTAGAAGAGTAGAAGAGGGGAAAAGGGGTAGAAGAGGGGTAGAGGGGTAGAGGGGTAGAGGGGTAGTAGAGGGGTAGTAGGGTAGTAGGGTAGAGGGGTAGTAGAGGGGTAGAAGAGGGGTAGAGGTGTAGAGGGGTAGAGGGGTAGTAGAGGGGTAGAAGCGGTGTAGAGGGGTAGAAGAGGGGTAGTAGAGGGGTAGAAGAGGGGTAGAGGGGTAGAAGAGGGGTAGAGGGGTAGTAGAGGGGTTGAGGGGTAGAAGAGGGGTAGAGGGGGAGAAGAGGGGTAGAGGGGTAGAAGAGGGGTAGAGGGGTAGAAGAGAGGTAGAAGAGAGGTAGAGGGGTAGAAGAGAGGTAGAGAGGTAGAAGAGGGGTAGAAGAGAGGTAGAGTAGAGGTAGAGGGGTAGAAGAGAGGTAGAGGGGTAGAGGGGTAGGGTGTGGTAGAGGGGTAGAAGAGGGGTAGAAGAGGGGTAGTAGAGGGGTAGAGGGGGTAGAAGAAGGGTAGAGGGGTAGTAGAGGGGTAGAAGAGGGGTAGAAAAGGGGTAGAGGGGTAGAAGAGGGGTAGAAGGGTAGAAGAGGGGTAGAGGGGTAGTAGAGGGGTAGAGGGGTAGTAGAGGGGTAGAGGGGTAGAAGAGGGGTAGAAGAGGGGTAGAGGGGTAGAAGAGGGGTAGAGGGGTAGAAGAGAGGTAGAGTAGTAGAAGAGAGGTAGAGTAGAGGTAGAGGGGTAGAAGAGAGGTAGAGGGGTAGAAGAGAGGTAGAGCGGTAGAAGAGAGGTAGAGGGGTAGAAGAGGGGTAGAAGAGAGGTAGAGTAGAGGTAGAGGGGTAGAAGAGAGGTAGAGGGGTAGAAGAGAGGTAGAGTAGAGGTAGAGGGGTAGAAGAGAGGTAGAGTAGAGGTAGAGGGGTAGAAGAGAGGTAGGGATATATATGCAAATGAAAAGGAAGCTATCGACTTCAGGAATGTGAAAGAAAGCTCTCGTATCTTGAAAGCTGATTACAAGCATCTCCTGAGAAACGCGGCGAAACTTTCAAACCACAGAAACAATGTCGTCGTTTGAAAGTTTCGCCGCGTTTCTCAGGAGATGCTTGTAAACACGAATAACCTGATTCATTTAATTTAACAGTTGGCTCAGCCCAGGATTGCTCAGTAACGCAAATGAAAAGGAAGCTATCGACTTCAGGAATGTGAAAGAAAGCTCTCGTATCTTGAAAGCTGATGACCCATGACGAGAGAGGAAAGCCAGATGGCGGCTGTGCGCGTGCACGTGCGCGTAACAGCAAGCCTTAGGCCACAAGCAAAAGCTTGTGGTCGCATTTCTAAAGCCCCCACTCACTAAATGTCTCGCCAGACCAGCGCATGCGCTGGCTCAGGCGAGACCTAAAAAGCCTTCAAAGAGCCCCAAACAGAACAAGTCACCAACATGCGAGCTGCGTGGTGCGCGCGCGCTCGTGTGACATCTGACAGATAACAGATGGCACACTGCGCGCCCCGGCTCGTAACCGCAAGCCGTAGGTCTGGGCGGATACATTTCTTGGGAAAGGCGGGACATGCACCCGCCTTTGCCCAATTGCGTGCAGTCTTTGCACGCAAAGCCCAATAGGAAAAATGCAACAAAAAAAACCACACGCACGAGCGTGTGACAAGTACTGAGTAAAGCTTGAAGCCCTTACAAAAAGTCTCGCAGAGCAGCGCATGCGCGCTGGCTCAGTCGAGACCTAAAAAGGTCTTGGCTAACGCTAGATCGTCACCTAATAAGATGACTGCTTTCTGTATATTGCTTATTTAGTGGATAAATAAGTTAAAGTGTGACGATTCACTGAACTTTGAGAAGTAAAATAGTACCTCATGCACTACAACTCAAGCATTACATAGGATATGGAATCAAATAGGGTTGGGGCTGAGTTAGTCTCAGCTCCAGGGTATCATGCATCCGCGAACAGTACGCTGGTAGGGCTGAGCCAGAGTCAGTCTCAGCTCCAGGGTGCTATAGATCCAGGCATCCTCTGATAGCCTGCTGGCAGGGCTGGGGTAGAGTCAGTCTGACAGCCCGCTGGCAGGGCTGGGGCGTAGTCAATCTCAGCTCCAGGGTGCCATAGGTACATGCATCCTGACAACCCGAGGCAGGGCTGGGGATGAGTCAACCTTGGTTCTAGGGCACCATGCATCCTCTGACAGCCCGCTGGCAGGGCTGGGGTAGAGTCAATCTCAGCTCCAGGGTGGCATGCATCCTCTGAAAGCCCGCTGGCAGGGCTGGGGTAGAGTCAATCTCAGCTCCAGGGAGGCCTGCATCCTCTGATAGCCCGAGGCAGAGCTGGGGAGGAGTCAATCTCAGCTCCAGGGTGCCATAGATATATGCATCCTGACAGTCAGAGGCAGGGCTGGGGAGGAGTCAACCTCGGCTCCAGGGCACCATGCATCCTCTGACAGCCCGCGGGTAGGGCTGGGGTAGAGTCAATCTCAGCTCCAGGGTGGCATGCATCCTCTGATAGCCCGAGGCAGGGCTGGGGAGGAGTCAACCTCAGCTCCAGGGTGGCATCCATCTTCTGACAGCCTGCTGGCAGAGCTGGGGAAGAGTCAATCTCAGCTCCAGGGTGCCATAGATACATGCATCCTGACAGCCAGAGGCAGGGCTGGGGAAGAGTCAACCTCAGCTCCAGGGCCCCATGCATCCTCTGACAGCCCGCTGGCAGGGCTGGGGTAAAGTCAATCTCAGCTCCAGGGTGGCATGTATCCTCTGAAAGCCCGCTGGCAGGGCTGGGGTAGAGTCAATCTTAGCTCCAGGGTGGCATGCATCCTCTGATAGCCCGAGGCAGGGCTGGGGAGGAGTCAACCTCAGCTCCAGGGCACCATGCATCCTCTGACAGCCCGCTGGCAGGGCTGGGGTAGAGTCAATCTCAGCTCCAGGGCGGCATGTATCCTCTGACAGCCCGCTGGCAGGGCTGGGGTAGAGTCAATCTCAGCTCCAGGGTGGGATGTATCCTCTGACAGCCCGCTGGCAGGGCTGTGGTAGAGTCAACCTCAGCTCCAGGGTGGCATGCATCCTCTGGAAGCCCGCTGGCAGGGCTGGGGTAGAGTCAACCTCAGCTCCAGGGTGGCATGTATCCTCTGACAGCCCGATGGCAGGGCTGGGGAGGAGTCAACCTCAGCTCCAGGGTGCCATAGATACATGCATCCTCTGACAGCCCGCTGGCAGGGCTGGAGTAGAGTCAATCTCAGCTCCAGGGTGGCATGCATCCTCTGACAGCCCGCTGGCAGGGCTGGGGTAGAGTCAATCTCAGGTCCAGGGTGGCATGCATCCTCTGACAGCCCACTGGCAGGGCTGGGGTAGAGTCAACCTCAGCTCCAGGGTGGCATGCATCCTCTGACAGCCCACTGGCAGGTCTGGGGTAGAGTCAACCTCAGCTCCAGGGTGGCATGTATCCTCTGACAGCCCGCTGGCAGGACTGGGGTAGAGTCAACCTCAGCTCCAGGGTGGCTTGTATCCTGTGACAGCCCGATGGCAGGGCTGGGGAGAAGCCAACCTCAGCTCCAGGGTGCCATAGATACATGCATCCTCTGACAGCCCGCTGGCAGGGCTGGGGTAGAGTCAATCTCAGCTCCAGGGTGGCATGCATCCTCTGACAGCCCGCTGGCAGGGCTGGGGTAGAGTCTACCTCAGCTCCAGGGTGGCATGCATCCTCTGACAGCCCACTGGCAGGGCTGGGGTAGAGTCAACCTCAGCTCCAGGGTGGCATGCATCCTCTGACAGCCCACTGGCAGGGCTGGGGTAGAGTCAACCTCAGCTCCAGGGTGCCATAGATGCATGAATGCACTGACAGCCCGCTGGCAGGGCTGGGGTAGAGTCAATCTCAGCTCCTGGGTGGCATGCATCCTCTGACAGCCCACTGGCAGGGCTGGGGTAGAGTCAACGTCAGCTCCAGGGTGGCATGCATCCTCTGACAGCCCACTGGCAGGGCTGGGGTAGAGTCAACCTCAGCTCCAGGGTGGCATGTATCCTCTGACAGCCCGCTGGCAGGGCTGGGGAGGAGTCAACCTCAGCTCCAGTGTGTCATAAATACATGTAAGTAAGTAAGTAAGTAATAACGTTTATTGTAGAGTTAATTAAAACCATAACAAATAGACATAAAATCTTTAAAATAAAACAATATGAATCACTTCATCATCTAAGACTCAATAAATACTGTAATCGCATTATTCCATTCTTTAAATAACCTATACAGTACCCTTATTAAAATACCAATTGCCTTGTTCTAACCCAGTCCGACATCAGCTCCATCAGTCAGAATAACCTAATATTATTAACACTAAAATAGATGTACTATATAATGTAATCCTAAAACAGAATCAGCTGTATGTACACCAGGCTAGATTATAATTTCTTGGGTTCAATTAAAATAATGCCATAGCCTTTACTTGAGGGCCGATGGGGCAATTCAATCTAAAGGACGAGATGTGTGTAGCCTCCAAAACTTGCCTTACTTACATAAATACATGCATCCTCTGACAGCCCGCTGGCAGGGCTGGGGTAGAGTCAACCTCAGCTCCAGGGTGGCATGTATCCTCTGACAGCCCGCTGGCAGGGCTGGGGAGGAGGCAATCTCAGCTCCATGGTGGTATGCATCCTCTGACAGCCCGCTGGCAGGGCTTGAGAGGAGTCAACCTCAGCTCCAGGGTGCTATAGATACATGCATCCTCTGACAGCCCGCTGGCAGGACTGGGGTAGAGTCAATCTCAGCTCCAGGGTGGCATGTATCCTCTGACAGCCCGCTGGCAGGGCTGGGGTAGACTCAATCTCAGCTCCAGGGTGGCATGCATCCTCTGACAACCCGCTGGCAGGGCAGGAGTAGAGTCAATCTCAGCTCCAGGGTGGCATGTATCCTCTGACAGCCCGCTGGCAGGGCTGGGGTAGTCTCAATCTCAGCTCTAGGGTGCCATAGATACATGAATGCTCTGACAGCCCGCTGGCAGGGCTGGGGTAGTGTCAATCTCAGCTCTAGGGTGCCATAGATACATGTATCCTCTGACTGCCCGCTGGCAGGGCTGCGGTAGTGTCAAACTCAGCTTTAGGGTGGCATGTATCCTCTGACAGCCCACTGGCAGGGCTGGGATAGTGTCAATCTCAGCTCCAGGGTGCCATTGATCCATGCATCCTGACAGCCCGCTGGTTGGGCTGGGGTCGTGTCAACCTCAGCTCCAGGGTGGCATGCATCCTCTGACAGCCCGCTGGCAGGGCTGGGGAAGAGTCAGTCGCTGCTCCAGAGCCCCGTTCTTCCAACCATCCCCTAAAAACGCTGTGGTCGGTTTCCCGCTCTCCGATCGATCCCTTCAGCCCCGGATCTGTATCTATAAATCTGCCAGTCCCTTTGCATTGGCGTAGTCCATAAATTACTTTTCAATAACTCTCGCTTTGTCCCAAGGGTGATAAACCGCCCTGACAGTGATGGCTCCATCAGGCCTGGTACAGAATGCCCTCTCTATCAGCACATTAAAGACACGTGCCCGTCTTTTTGGATGCCCGGGCACTTATCATCGACTAGTTCCCATGTCGGGGTGGACTCTCCCAGCGCTGGACTGGCCTGAGTCCTTCAACATGCCTTGGGCACCCCCGGTGGCCCACCACCCTGCCCGCCCCTCCACCTGCACCACTCCGTCTACTCACCCCTCCACCCCACCACCTGCTTGTCCCTCCACCTGCACTCCTCCACCTGCACCCCTCCACCTGCACCCCTACACCAGCTCGTCCCTCCACCTGCACCCCTCCACCTGCTCACCTCTCCATCTGCACCCCTCCACCTGCTACCCTCCACCTGCTACCCTCCACCTGCTCGTCCCTCCACCTGACCCCTCCAGCTGCTCGTCCCTCGACCCACATCCCTCGACCTGCACCCCTCCACCTGCTCGTCCCTCCACCTGCTCGTCCCTCCAACTGCACCCCTCCACCTACTCGTCCCTCCACTTGCAGCCCTCCATCTGCACCCCTCCACCTGCACCCCTCCACCTGCTGGTCCTTCCGCCTTCGCCCCTCCACCTGCACACCTCCACCTGCACCACTCCACCTGCTCGTCCCTCCACTTGCACCCCTCCATCTGCACCCCTCCACCTGCACCCCTCCACCTGCTGGTCCTTCCGCCTTCGCCCTTCCACCTGCACCACTCCACCTGCTCGTCCCTCCACCTGCACCCTTCCACCTGCACCCCTCCACCTGCTCGTCCCTTCAACTGCACCCCTCCACCTACTCGTCCCTCCACTTGCACCCCTCCATCTGCACCCCTCCACCTGCACCCCTCCACCTGCTGGTCCTTCCGCCTTCGCCCCTCCACCTGCACACCTCCACCTGCACCCCTCCACCTGCTGGTCCTTCCGCCTTCGCCCCTCCACCTGCTTGTCCCTCCACCTGCACCCTTCCACCTGCACCCCTCCACCTGCTCGTCCCTCCACCTGCACCCCTCCACCTGCTACCCTCCACCTGCTCGTCCCTCCACCTGACCCCTCCAGCTGCTCGTCCCTCCACCCACATCCCTCCACCTGCACCACTCCACCGGCTCTTCCCTCCACCTGCTCGTCCCTCCACCCACATCCCTCCACCTGCACCACTCCACCGGCTCGCCCCTCCATCTGCTCGTCCCTCCACCTGCTCCACTGCACCGGCTCGTCCCTCCACCTGCACCCTTCCACCTGCACCCCTCCACCTGCTCGTCCCTCCACCTGCACAACTGCACCGGCTCGTCCCTCCACCTGCGCCCCTCCTGCGCCCCTCCACCTGCACTCCTCCAGCTGCTCGTCCCTCCACCTGCACCACTCCACCGACTCGCTCCTCCACCTGCACCACTCCACCGGCTCTTCCCTCCACCTGCACCACTCCACCTGCACCACTCCACCGGCTCTTCCCTCCACCTGCACCCCTCCACCTGCACCCCTCCACCTGCACTCCTCCAGCTGCTCGTCCCTCCACCTGCACCACTCCACCGACTCGCTCCTCCACCTGCACCACTCCACCGGCTCTTCCCTCCACCTGCACCCCTCCACCTGCTCGTCCCTCCACCTGCACCACTCCACCGGCTCTTCCCTCCACCTGCACCCCTCCACCTGCACCCCTCCACCTGCACCCCTCCATCTGCTCGTCCCTCCACCTGCACCACTCCACCGGCTCGCCCCTCCATCTGCACCCCTCCACCTGCTACCCTCCACCTGCACTCCTCCAGCTGCACCCCTCCGCCTGCTTGTCCCTCCCCCCGCACCTCTCTGTCTGCACCCTTCCACCTGCACCCCTTCACCTGGAGCATCACTGTGTCTGCTGCTGGGAACCACCAAAGGGACCTTCAAACACACCCGCTCGAGGACCCAGCAGCCACCTCTGCGCCCCCCCTCCCCCACCATGACCCCACTTGGGCAATGAGCACCCTGACCCCTGAGTCCAAACAGCAGTGTGCCAATGATGCAGGTCTGGCGACTGTTGGCCGCCCGCTTGCCTCTCCACAACCAGGCGGAGGAAGGGACCTCCGATATCCCCTCCGGCACCCTCTTCTGCTCATATCACCATAGAATACACAGATGTAAAAGTCCTGCGGGGGGGGGTCCACAACCCCTTCCCACCACCAACGGAAGATGACTCGGGTTCAGCTCCTTTCTTGGAGACAAGTCAGACTCTGGCACGTTGTACCCTTTCCCTTCAGGTGCGACCTCTCACCTGTGTGCAGCTGTACCAGTGCTGCTCCCATCAGTGTTACAGCACTGAAGTCAGAGGAAGTGTGAACAATTCTAGCGTCGCACAAAGAGCACGTGTGGCACACGTCATTAGCAGGAGGGTGTAGTCTGTAGCTGGGGGTGTATTTTGGAGTACACTGTCACAAAGATATTACTACAGCACGGTGGGGCAGCCCGCTGTCATTTACAGACAGGACACTTTCCATTGACATAGCCACTGCATTTGAACACACCCTCATTGTTACTGATAAAAGGACATAGTGCACAAATGACAATGTGTGGAAATCGAATTTCAGGGAATATTTATCATTTGCACATTTGTTTTGATCCAATTAAAATCTTTGCTTTCATCACACTTTAGAATTTAAAAAATGGCTTCATTTTTGCTTTCCTAACTGCTGCTATATTCAGAAATATTTGCAAGGTTCATTTACAGGTATGTACATTTTGGAAAAAAATGATACCCTACAGCCTTTCCTTTCACACTCCTGTACCCCAGCGCCGAGATACCCCTTGGGGGTGATTCGTGCGCTATACAAGCACTGGATTTACATTTACATTTTTTACCCCAGCAAGTGTCACATTGGTCATTTTACAAAATCCCCTGACTTTACAGTCACAGAAAGAAAAGTAAACACCAATCCTCATGTTAAAAGAATAAGCAGCAATGTGTCACAAGACACAGCCTGACATTAGACCTCAGTCTTTGAAATATGTCAAATGTCATAAGATAAAAACAAAATCTAAAGACATCTTTGTTGCTCGTTCACCTTCTGAACTCTAGCAGGATGATTTTGGGGGTGCTGCAGCACCCCCACACCCCTATTTCCAGTGCCTATAATCCGAATTGTACACCAACATGCTCTCCCAACTGGTCCAACCCCAGGCATGCTGCCTGCACCTGGCACCCAAGGGGAACCTTGTTATCAATGCTTTTTTTTCATTTCTATTTAGACACATTTTTTTCCCCACAAACTTGGTGCCGCTTACATTGGAGCGCTAGACGGCTGCCTCGATCCCCATGTGGATGCCCCAGCCCTTCTTGCGCCCGTCTCCTAACTCCTAGCCATGTACCAGTGCAGGCCGCAGCGCATTGATGCCGAGATGTTAAGGTGGCACGTGTGCCCCTCAGAAGTGGGCACCCAGATCTTGGTAACTGTGGCTCTGAAAGGAAGGCCGCAGGGGCTGGGCATAGGAAGGGGACAGGCCCAGTGGGTGAGCTGGTTCTTCAGAAAACAGGAGATGGCTTCAAGCCCTGCTGTGCCCACTTCACTCAAACAGAGCGATACCTGGGAAACTGCGATACATATATCTTCAATGTGCAAAGTAAATTTATACATCCCTACATGAGCTTAGCTTTCCATATTTTGGTCTTCGATGTTTTGGATGCAATATTAAGTGATCATGATATGTCAAAAGTGTCACTGTATAAAAACAGGCTCTATTCAGCACTCTTTCTGTTAGCAGGCAGGAATGATGGCTCCAAGCCCCCATCCCAGCACGCCTTAATGCCCCCAGACCTTAATGTGGGTTCTATTGAAGACTTTCAGTGGACCCAGAGCTGCCTCTTTGCCCACAGCAGGGTCAGCTGATGCTCCTCTGCAGCAGTGTCAGCCAATGCCCCACTGCATCAATGTCAGCCGATGCCCCTCAGCAGCAGTGTCAGCCGATGCTCCTCTGCAGCAGTGTCAGCCAATGCCCCTCAGCAGCAGTGTCAGCCGATGCCCCACTGCGTCAGTGTCAGTCGATGCCTCTCAGCAGCAGTGTCAGCCGATACCCCACAGCAGCAGTGTCAGCTGATGCCCCACAGCGTCAGTGTCAGACAATGCCCAATAGCAGCAGTGTCAGCCGGTGCCCCTCAGCAGCAGTGTCAGCTGATGCTCCTCTGCAGCAGTGTCAGCAGATGTTCCTCAGCAGCAGTGTCAGCCAATACCCCTCAGCAGCAGTGTCAGCGATGCCCCACTGCGTCAGTGTCAGACGATGTCCCTCTCCAGCAGTGCCAGCGGATGCCCCTACGCAGCAGTGTCAGCCAATGCCCCTCTGCAGCAGTGTCAGCCGATGCCCACAAGCAGAGGCTTGTGATTGGCACTTGGTGTACACCCTGCCAGACCTAGCCCTTGGCACTCACTGTGTTCAGTACAGCAGGGCTTGGCTCTGCCACCTGCAGGTACTTGCCCACACACATCCCACTGTGAGTCTTCATTAATGGCACCCAAGCTTGTCTTGGTTTTTGGCTGAAAGCCCCTAGGCCCTTGAACAAAACAAACCCCATCCCACTGTGTGCCAGAAGTGGGCCACGAGGTAATGGGACACACAAGGTCGTGGCTTCCATTGGCGCAGCAGGTGCAGTGGCGCCGAGGCCCACTGAACCCTGTCTATTCGTAAATTTTAGAGATCCAACAGTTGGCAGGCGGACCATTTCCTTACTTGCATGAGTGCCCATGACACGTCAACGGGGACATTGTGACCCCCCTACACCTGAGGTCAAACCCCACACTTTGAGTTTGGGTGCAGGGGTGCTGCGTCTTTTAGCTTTCCTTGCTGAAGGCCCTGAAACGAGACCTGAGAGACTTTAGCACTTCATAAAAAAGTGAGATCCTCGTTCATGGAGAAACGAAACTCTGCTTGGGAATTTTCAAAAGCAAAAGGAACAAATGATGGAGGGAATGCTGAAAAAAGCAAACATTCACCCCCAGCCACAAAGATCTGGGTTAAATCCATTGTTCTTTTGCTCACCACGCCGCCCCAGTTTGGACCCTTCCATATGCAAATTAGTCTCGACCCGGCTCCTCATGGGAACAGTCCAGCCCGAACTGCCAAGCCAGGTCCTCCCTGGACCGGAAACAAGCATCCTAGGACCGGTTTCGGGGTTTCACCCCTCAGCCAGGCTAGCTTGAATCCAGTGGCGCAGTGAGCACAGGACCCACGTCTGGGCATACCCTTCCCACTTAGGGTGACAAAAACAAAAGGAACACATGATGGACGAAATGCTGAACAATGCAAACATTCACTCCCAGTCACAAAGATCTGGGTTTAATCCATCGTTCTTTTGCTCACCCCACCACCCCAGTTTGGACCCAGCCATTTGCAAATCAGTCTTGACGCTGCTCCTCATGGTAACAGTCCAGCCTGAACTGCCAAGCCAGGTCCTCCCAGGACAGGAAACAAGTATCCTGGGACCCGTTTCGGGGCATCACCCCTCATCAGCCAGGCTAACTTAAATCCGGTGGCGCAGTGAGCACGGGACCCACGTCTGGGCATACCCTTCCCACTTGGGATGACAAAAGCAAAAGGAACAAATGATGAAGGGAATGCTGAACAATGCAAACATTCTCACCGAGTCACAAAGATCTGGGTTTAATCCATCGTTCTTTTGCTCACCACACCCACCCCAGTTAGGACCCAACCTTGGCTTGGACCCAACCATATGCAAATCAGTCTTGACTCTGCTCCTCATGGGAACAGTCCAGCCCAAACTGCCAAGCCAGGTCCTGGACCGTAAACAAGCATCCTGGGCATTTGTCACCCCGAGTGGGACAGGTATGCCCAGACGTGTGTCCCGTGCCCGCTGTGCCTCTGGAGTCACGTTAGCCTGGCTGATGAGGGGTGAAACCCCGAAACCGGTCCCAGGATGATTGTTTCTGGTCCAGGGAAGACCTGGGTTGGACTGTTCCAATGGGGAGCAAGGTCAAGACTGATTTGCATAAGGCTGGGTTTAAACTTGAATGGCACAGGGAGCAAAAAATGATGGATTTAGGCCCAGATCTCTGTACTGGGGTGAATGTTTGACATTGTTCTGCATTCTGTCCATCAATTGTTTTTTTTTGCATGGGGATTTTCAAGACAATGTGAACACCATACAAAAGGCACACAGAGAGAAAAAGAGTGAGAGAGACAAACAGAGAGAAAGAGAGAGACAGCCAGCGAGAGGGACACAGTAATGAGAGAGAGGGAGTCAAGACATACAGAGAGGGGACGTGAGAGAAAGGGTAGGGAGAGGAAGAGAGAGCGAGGGGCAGTGAAGAGGAGAAGGTGTAAAGAGAGTCACAGGGGGAGGGGGGGGCACCGAGTGGAGATGCAGAGAGAGCGCAGAGAGAGGGAGCGAGAACAACAAAGAGGAAATAACGTCAAGGGATTCAGAGAAAGACCCAGTGATGGCGGAGAGAGACGAGCAGAGGACAAGACTGCAAGCAGAGGTAAGGAAGGAGTACAGAGGCACTACCTAGAGACGGCGAAACTCAGCTGCGTTGACATATCTCCAAATAAAGTGCTGTCTTACTTTTTTCGAGCTCCCGTCCTCCAACCGTCCCTACCTTCTTCGGTGGATGAATGTTTTGATGCTCTCCGCATCTGGAGAGCTTCCTTCCTCACAGCGCATCTTTTCACTCCCACACACGTGATTCACAGACTCCACAACTATTTCTGGGACACCTTGGGACAGTCACTGGACAAGGCCTCTCCTCGTTGGCTGCGGCCCGACGGTGGCTGACGTCACATCCGAGCCCTGTGCCGCGTGCCTCGACCCGGGTAAGCCGCGTGCCTCCTCCTTCACTCTCTGCACTATTGTTACACAACACTTCCGTGCGCATTACGTAAAACCATCACGTGAGAAGCAAGACGAGCGGAGACAAGTCATTCCGAAATGCTTCAAAGCACTACAAGAAGCGCCGAGTGACCAGCTTCGTGGCAGCAGGCCCGGTTCTAGCACCCAAACAGGAGCCTTGGCCCTCGCAGTGAGGGCTTGAAGGCAGGCGCGCAAAGCACACGTCGTGTGTGTCAGCCCGGGCCGAGACATCTTCCCGGGCGCGCACACACACAGACAGTTTTAGAGATTACCGCAGCCGCACCCGAGTACTTCACAGGTCTTTAAAAGACCATTTACATGTTAACGAGGCTTTGTTTATTTTTCCACCCCTTCATCTCCACATGGCAAAGGCGACAATGTTCTGCTGCGTGGATATTTCTTTTTCTATGCAGCGCAGGAGAAAATAAGTTTGTTTATTCCTATTCACCTTTCCTGACCCCTGCAGCTGCTTATCACATTAGGCTGTGGCACAAAGTTTGACTAATGGAGTAGGTAAGAGAATGTGTTACTATTTGTTTTTCTTTTTAAAATATGCACAGGCCCAGCAGGACACATACTTCGTGAGTGCTTCATTTAAACAGTTTTTATCATTATCATGGCCGATGCAGGACAACAATAAGACAATACAAAATGCCCAGATAACGCTGGTGATAAATGATCCTGCTGGAGAGCAATCGTTTCTGTTAGTAGTTTTTAAATGCAGATGAACTGTATTTTATGTGGAAGCTCAGTGGGTTACTGCCTTTGTCACAGAGATCATTGTGCTACTTGCAGTTCAGAAGTTACAATCCTAACATAGGACAGTGACCAATGAACTGTCAAAGAACTGCATACAAACATGAATGGTATAGTTAGAACTTCGCTTTCTTTT
The DNA here is from genome assembly GCA_963921515.1 of Calotriton arnoldi. Classification (NCBI taxonomy): domain Eukaryota; kingdom Metazoa; phylum Chordata; class Amphibia; order Caudata; family Salamandridae; genus Calotriton; species Calotriton arnoldi. The sequence continues at coordinate 4,498,865 of CAWUFW010000013.1, read as the reverse complement.
TTTGTGATATAGTTAGAACTTCCCCAGTCTTTCATTATTTTAATGTTGCTAAAATGAGTATGTTTGGGCAGATATACATTTTTATCAGTAAAGTCCCATGGAATACTCTTTAAATTCTAAGGTTGTGTTTCCCCAGACCAAACCCTCTTAAAATATACTGCCCACCAGTATGGATGACATGTGATTCATACACCTTGTAATCCTCATTGGCTTATGTGACATTCCCTGTAGACTGATTTACATACTTGTATGATTCATTGTCTCTGTATAATGTGTGCGTGGTGTAAAGTACTGACACACACTACACTGATATGAGTAGCGCTGTACAACAAATGAAATGCATATGAGAGAGGGGCTACGTAAAGATGAGGGGCACTGTTGGAGGGTGGCAGTGAGGGAATCCGAGGAGGAGGTCAATAGGGGAGGGGCTATGGAGCGATGAGGGGCACTGTTGGAGGGTGGCAGTGAGGGAATCCGAGGAAGAGGTCATGGGGTGGAGGGGGAGCTAGGGAGAGATGAGGGGCACTGCTGGAGGGTGGCAGTGAGGGAGTCTGAGGAGGAGGTCATGAGGGGGATGGGCTACAAAGAGATGAGGGCACTAGTGGAGGGTGGCAGTGAGGGAATCCGAGGAGGAGGTCAATAGGGGGACCATGGAGGGATGAAGGGCACTGTTGGAAGGTGGTAGTAAAGGTTATTTACGGAGAAAGAGGTTATTGGTGCGGCGCCAAAAAGACTTTCGCATCAGCGCTGAAGCCAGCCCTGTCATGGCCTTTCTGTTTTTCTTTATTTAATTAGCAGTCGGGTCATAAGGGCTACTGTGGAACATACTTTAAAGTGCGTGCTAATTATATTTACCGCTATATTCAATGTTTTAAGTTTGAAGGTGATTTTACTAATGTTTTTACCGGGAAAAATGAAAGTGGAGCCCGATGGTGCCTGATATGGGGCTGGGGCCCAAGGTCAGCTGTGAGATAAGGTGCACTGGAGAGGAGTAGTGGATAATCAAGCCTGTAAGGGAGTGCATTGCAGAGTCCGGGGTCAGGTGGAGGTAGTAATGAAGAGGATTCTCCCTGAAGACTCGCACAGAGGGAGCCTGAGTAGTGTCACTTGCCTGATACTCCCACCTCAGAAACCTCCTCTTCCCATCAAAGGAACATTACATGGAAAAAACACTTTTTCAGAGTGATAATATTTAGAAAGAGATTTGGAAAAGAGTGCGTTATACTGGGCCTTGTAAGACTAAGAAGAGATAAAGGAGGGCCCTGAATCAGGCCTGCCTAGACATATATGCGACAAATCGAGCCCGCAGTGGCCCACCCAAATGCACCCTTGGCCCACCCAAATAAAAATTCCTGGAGCCGGGCCTGCGTGGCAGCCAGACCAGCAGGGGGCTCGTGTGCAGGAAGGGCTGGGGCCTTGGTTCTCAGCCCTCAATATTCTGACAACCATAACGAAGGAGGAGGCTGGCAAAAGTCCTAGCCCAGGTGGCCTCTGGTGGCCAGACTGTGTACCCCTGTGACAGGAGTAGGGACTCCAGGTGTAAGGGCTGCATGTGTGATACCGGCGCAGTGCAGGGAGAGCTCAGTAGATGGCCTGGACCCGGGCGCATAGTCTCTTTTTTTTTATAGCGCTTTCTATATCTTTAGTGAGACCTAAAGCGCTCACAAGTTAAATCCTTGTTTTACGGTACTTTGAGCCTTAAGTAGATCGATGTGTTATCCTTTTGATAATTACTGTTAATGTCTATTTACTACTTCCTGTATTCGTTCTGAGGACCTGTGTGTAGGTGCCAAACCCCATGTTAAGCTGCAGGCAGGGCTTTAAGTGGGATGAAAAACACACTGGGGGGTCTCTCAAAGGGGCGTGGCCGATGTAATTAAGCAAGCCTGGCTGATGACGGCTGAAATGCCAGAAACCGGTCCTAGGATGCTTATTTCCGGTCCAGGGAAGACATGGCTTGGCAGTTCGGGCTGGACTGTCCCATGAGGCACAGGGTCAGACTGATTTGCATATGGCCATGTCTGAACTGGGGTGGTGGAGTGAGCTAAAGAATGATGATGGATTAAACCCAGATCAGTTGACTGGGGGTGAGTGTTTGATTGGCTCAAACGTTCCGTCCATCATCCCCTTTTGTATCGCTTTGGTCGCCCTAAGTTGGCGGGGGTATGCCCAGACGTGGGTCCCTTGCTCACTTTGCCACTGGATTCAAGCAAGCCTGGCTGATGACGGCTGAAATGCCAGAAACCGGTCCTAGGATGCTTGTTTCCGGTCCAGGGAAGACATGGCTTGGCAGTTCGGGCTGGACTGTTCCCATGAGGCACAGGGTCAGACTGATTTGCATATGGCCATGTCTGAACTGGGGTGGTGGAGTGAGCTAAAGAATGATGATGGATTAAACCCAGATCAGTTGACAGGGGTGAGTGTTTGATTGGCTCAAACGTTCCGTCCATCATCCCCTTTTGTATCGCTTTGGTCGCCCTAAGTTGGCGGGGGTATGCCCAGACGTGGGTCCCTTGCTCACTTTGCCACTGGATTCAAGCAAGCCTGGCTGATGACGGCTGAAATGCCAGAAACCGGTCCTAGGATGCTTGTTTCCGGTCCAGGGAAGACATGGCTTGGCAGTTCGGGCTGGACTGTTCCCATGAGGCACAGGGTCAGACTGATTTGCATATGGCCATGTCTGAACTGGGGTGGTGGAGTGAGCTAAAGAATGATGATGGATTAAACCCAGATCAGTTGACTGGGGGTGAGTGTTTGATTGGCTCAAACGTTCCGTCCATCATCCCCTTTTGTATCGCGATGTAATTAAGGGCGTGGCTTGAAAACACATAAACTAAAAATCTGTGCTTATCATAGTGTGTCGCCCGGCTGGTATTTTTCTGCTTCTGTCTTTGCATCCAGATATATAATACAACAAGCAACATTACACCTACCACAAGCCAGGACTATTGGCTTTGTCAATGGTTGTTGGTTGCATATGATAAATACGCACCAACTATGGCTTTGTTGCATAGAATATTGAAAACGCTTCAGTTCTGAAATGATGAGACTGTGAAAGAACTATAACGAGTCTCTTTGAAGTTACCTCAAAGGCAGTGAAGGGTGGCACCGCTGCAGAGTTAAGATTTTTTTTTTCACCGTGAGGGTGATGGAGAGCCCGATAGGGACCCGTCTCAGCACCTGCTTTTTAGAACTACCGGTGCTGGGCACCGGCAGGATCCGGACCACTTAAAGCCCTGGCTGCAGGCAGTACAAGAAATGAAGGGGACCCCCGGGCCTGGCAAGTATTTGTGAGCCAAATCTGGGATCCAGCCCATGCAGTGAAACTTGCTGAATTTGTCAAGGTGTAATTTTCCCACACCGCAACACAATTCAGCAGCCCAGCCTGCAGGTGGCTTTCTTATTTTCACTTCTAACTGGGCCCAAAACAAAGGCTTGATTTAAAGGGCCATCATCCCTCCTTTTGTTCAGGTATCATCCTGGCTGGGAGCCGTCTGGAGCCTAATACCTAAACACCAATGCAATGGAAGGAAGTAAAAGCGCACAGCTTGTCATCACTTCACAAGCACTTAAGAGAAACTGTGATTTAGAGGCAGTATTTTAACTTTGCTCAGCTCCCTCGCTCCATCCATGCAAGAGATCTGCGTTGTCACTGTAAGAATGTCGTATGCATCTGTGAGTATGAGTAATTACACAAATGTCAATCTAAATGGCACTTACTAATTAATTTTTATGTAATTCTTTTATTGTACTACTTATCCCAGTGTAGGGTGTCAGAGTTTACATCACAGCGAGAGATGTAGATACCCTTTGATGGTATGCGACGACCAGTCTTGGCGTGTGCGAGTTTGGTTTGGAATGCTGATCGATGAACGCACTCTGCATAAGAGAGATTCTACTCAGATGCAAACACTGTACAGAGTTGGAATAAATTACCACAGAACAAAGTAGTGCTGGAGAGAGAAAATTCAGATCAAAGCAAGATCCTTGCTTGGTCTTTCTCTTGAGTCTGGCTTGCAACGGCGGTTTATTCATTTTTTATGATTTATGTGCCCACAAATATCTGTCTTTTAGCCACTTCACAAAATGAAACACATTGGATACCGGTTCTGTAAAGTGGAGAATCACCATTCTTTTACATTTGTTCACGATATACACAGATGATTATTATGAACGTCTACCAACATCAAATGTCATCTAACTATATGTTTTCTAACATTTAAACTTTAATAAATATTATTAAAAAAGAACATGCACCAGATGACATCCTACATCATCAATAAACATAACAAACTTTAGTATAATCAATCAAACGGGGGCTTGACTTTTCTCGGAGCTCGTCCAGCTAAACTGAAGATATCATGAGCAGAGGAAAGTGCGCTGAAGAGGATACAAATTCAGCTAACATTTTTTCCTGGGTGACGGTCTCTGCCTGCATGCTAATGTAACATTTCTTATACTCAACTGGTAAGAAATGCTCATTATAATTAGACCTGGTTGAAGTTTCCACATCAGGGCAATCTTGTCTAATTTTGTGAATTGTGCATTATTCTTGTTGTGGGAAATTGCCAAAATGACGTCATCTCAACACGTGGCGAAATTACTCACAATTTTACCAAGGGATCATGGGAATTATGTGAACGACCGGAACAGGCTATTGTTCCTGGCACTTTGGGTTTTTTTCACGATTTTGTTTAACGCGAAATGTGTCTTTGTGCAGAATTTCGGGTAACTACACAAAAGCAAATTCTGCGAATTTGGCACACGGCAATTAAGACGTCTGAGCAAGTTTAGCATTAACAACGAAATTATCAAACACCAGATCACATCAGTGACTAAATCCACAGAAATGTTCTTAAAAAGGGTCAGTCAAGGTAAGACAGAAAAAGAACAAATGATAGTGTGATCACTTGTGGTGTTTGATTTTTCGTCTTGATCGGAATAGAAGAAAAACAACATAATTTAAAGACAAGGATGCAACAAGCATTGGCATAGCCAATAGGTCTCGCCTTTGGGACCTTATAAGTGTTTAGCCATGCAACAGTTGATGTTGTTGCACCAAGGATATTGTGCTGTATAACTAAACACTTATAAGGTCCCAAAGGCGAGACCTATTGGCTATGCCAATGCTTGTTAGAACTGCCGGTGCTGGGCACCGGCAGGATCTGGACCGCTTAAAGCCCTGGCTGCAGGCAGTACAAGAAATGAAGGGGACCCCCGGGCCTGGCAAGTATTTGTGAGCCAAATCTGGGATCCAGCCCATGCAGTGAAACTTGCTGAATTTGTCAAGGTGTAATTTTCCCACACCGCAACACAATTCAGCAGCCCAGCCTGCAGGTGGCTTTCTTATTTTCACTTCTAACTGGGCCCAAAACAAAGGCTTGATTTAAAGCGCCATTATCACTCCTTTGGTTCAGGTATCATCCTGGCTGGGAGCCGTCTGGAGCCTAATACCTAAACACCAATGCAATGGAAGGAAGTAAAAGCGCACAGCTTGTCATCACTTCACAAGCACTTAAGAGAAACTGTGATTTAGAGGCAGTATTTTAACTTTGCTCAGCTCCCTCGCTCCATCCATGCAAGAGATCTGCGTTGTCACTGTAAGAATGTCGTATGCATCTGTGAGTATGAGTAATTACACAAATGTCAATCTAAATGGCACTTACTAATTAATGTTTATGTAATTCTTTTATTGTACTACTTATCCCAGTGTAGGGTGTCAGAGTTTACATCACAGCGAGAGAGAGACAACACATCATTCAAGTGTGTAAAATCAATGTACAGGAAATGTTACATAAGACAATGAGTGTTGTGAAATGTAGGATTCACACATCGTCCGTACTTGCAGACATTATATGTTCAGAGTGAACAGTCGGGAGAAACATAAAGTTGGGATATAAAACATAAGAGTGATTGGGATTGTCTGTACTAACAAAAATATCACTTTTGAAAGCAATAACCCACTTCCCTACCCACATAAAATACAAATCTGTGATCTGCATGTTACAGGGTGAGCTTTGCAGCAAGCACATTGACCCTCTAAGCTACTTTGAGTCAGAACTGGACCAAGCACAGAACTCTCCCAGAACTGCATTAACTGCAAGAGTTATCTTACTGTTACCATTATCCCCTGAAAATTGCTGGGCACACAAAGATCTCTGCAGCAGGTGTTTTAACCCTGTAAGATATTTAAACATGTGGCCAATTAAGCAGAACAGATTTACTGTCGCGTTTGTCCTTGTTGACAATTTCTTTTCAGCAGATTTTTGATAAACGTAAATGTATAAATTGACTGTCAGACTCTGCTTTTCCTGACTCCGCCCCACGTGACTCCACCCCTGCCACACCTTGACCCCCAATTTATGGATTCTGGAGTAATTGTTTTCCTGTTTTTGCCCTGGCTGTAGGTAATACACATCTCAAGTCATTCCTTCACAGATGCAAGCGATTTATCTCATCTTGCTTCTCCCTTTCCAGGAGGTACAGGCACTTTTGCTCCTCCACTGTACACTGCTTGACCACAAGTCCCAGATTGCAAAGAAAGGCTGAATTGTAGGAAGTTGGCAGTTTGCGAAAATGGCTGTGACTATTATTGAAGATTAGTAGGGAGCCCTGGGGGACCCCACATCTGATGGCAGTGGGCCTAGTGGTCGGGTATCCGTCTTTGAGTGTGTGCTGAGTGTACAATAGTGAGCTGGTAGGACTAGGTTCTACTACAAGAGGGCGGGGGGGCTATTTATGACGTGGCTCCCTTCAAGCCAGAGCAGAAGACTTCCGGTAGCTCACACAGCCAATCACGGAATAGCTGGTGATTTTAAAGGGACTATTAGGTGAATGACGTCACAAGAGGTCTGAGAGCCCCCCGGATAACGTCATCAAAGAAACAAACATTCTAGAGCGCCTCTTGTTGGGGACTGAAAGAGGTGCAGGCATGGGTGACCGGAAGTGGTTTTTCTCTACACCGGATGGAACCTTTCATCGCTGCCTTGGGCAGAAGTTTGATGTTTTGCTGGAGGCCCAGAGGTTGTGCAGGCGAGGGATGAGTCACGATGACGTGCATGCCTGACGTGGGGTGCCCATTTCAGGGAGATCTGGATGCGGCGCGCGTGTCTCTGGCAGAAGGCCGAGCTCCCACTGTGGTTTTTGACAGTGGCGGCTGGTGACATTTGAAAGTGGTAGGGCGTAAAACGATTGTCATACTGCACCGTAGCGAGCGAGCGTAGCGAGCGAGCCCGAACAACCTAAGGGGGCTAAGGGGGGGTTCTCCCCCTGAGAAAATTTTGAAAAAAGAGTGGACAAATGGTGCATTTTCAAGCAAATTTGAGAAAGCAGGAAGGGCCTCTTGTTCTTCGCCCAAAAATTAGGAAATGCTTGTCAGCTTTACCAGGTGCTGAAAATAAAAATATAACAATTTATTTTTGAAACATTAGGATAATCAAACAAAGAATGGGGAAAAAAACATAACACTCTAATTTTTACCTTGCAGTTTGCATGCAGCTCTTAGATGACAGTTAATAGCTCACTGTTGTACGTTAGGATTTTAACTTACAAACTGCAAGTAACAAAAGGATCTCTCTGACAAAAGCAGTGACTCACTGACCAATTTACATCATGTGCATTTTGTGATCTGCATCAGGTACATGTTCTTTGCAGCAGGCACATTAACCTTCTGCGCTACCTTTCCATGAGTCAAAACTTCCACTAGACAAAACTCTGATCTCTCTCTAGGGGAAACATTAACCATCAGCGTTATCATGACATTTTTATTGTTTCTGAAAATTGCCAGAGGCTAGTGGTAGCGAGTGCTCTTAGAACCATAATATACTTGCAACTCCATTCAAATTACGCACTAGACAAGAAAGAGAGCAATATGCTGCCTAAATAAAAAGTACCAACATCCTGGAAAAAGCAAAGTAAAGCAGTACCACCTCGCTGACTTCAGGAGTCGACTCAACACCTGGCTGTTCGAGTAGCTCCACCTCCTACAAGCGCCTGGATACCTCTCGGGGTGATTAGCGCTCTACCAATCTGATTGATTGTTGTTTGTTCACCACATAATGCTCCACCCCATACCTGGCACCACTAGCTTGCCATGAATGGGCCTAGATCTGCTCCCTCACGCAACTTGCACATTTCATGAATGAGGACACAAACGAGTGCCGCTTATCTGATCTCACTAAGTGAAGACACTGGTACAACTCACTAGTACAAGCCACACGGTGGCGCTATTCTCACACAATTGGGAAACGGAAGACGGTAGACACAAGTAACACAGAAAGAAGCAAATAATCATGAAAAAGAACGAGATTACACTTTGGGTGGGAAATGAGCTAAAAAAATACACACATGCATGCACTCTATCTGAAAGATTAACAGTTTGGAAAGTGAATATGGTGTAAAACAAAGTACATATGCAAAACTAACTATTATCTTGCGATCTTTAGAAACCACTGTTTGAAATCTTATGTGTGCATTGCATACAGAAAGAAAATAGTTTTCGTTTTGTTTTTCTGTACATCAGGCTTCTTTAATCTTGTTGTGAGGAAATGTGTGCGAGTCACACACACACACACACACATACTTTCAAATCCACACTTATATCCACAAGGGCACACAGCCCAGGTAGCTAAAACACAACAGCATTGGCAAAACGAATAGGCCTGACATTACATGAAACACAGGCACTCACACATAAAGTTTAAATATTTTACACATTAACGCCAGACCTATTGGCTTTGCCAAAGCTTGTGGCTCAGAGGCTCGCTATCTTCTTTTTATCTTTTTTCGGATGCCTCCACGCGCGTCTTTAGTACCAGCTAGGAGCAGCTTCGCCTGATCTGTCTCCATGTTTCCATTCCTGGCTTTTGTTTTACAAATGATAATCAGTTGCCTTAGCACAGTGGTTCAATTATAGACAACAACTCCCAAAATACACTGATTGTAGAAATCAAAGCCCACGCCTGGAGCCATTGTGTCCTTTCAGCATAAAGTGGTGTGTTAACACTAGCTCTGAATGTAGAATGCATGATTGCACTGATCTCAAATGCTATTGTACCCTTGTGTTCCATACTCATTTCATGGGTTTCGATAGCGCTGGCTTGTGATAGGGACCACTTCATAGCGCTGAAATGAAATCCCATTGCCTTTAGTAATGCCACTTGCCTACTTCAAAGATAAGAGGACGTCTAAATAAATGGCATATGCTATACAGTTGTATACAACCAAGGCATACCCTAGCTTCAAGCTTGGCATAATGTGGTCAGGACTTTAAATGTAAAGTCAGTGGGGGGCCTTGTGTGAGGTGTAGTATGTGTCGCCGAAGGCAAGAAGAGGGGGGTAAGGCCTTTAGTGTTCCTAAAAAGGTGTAAAAAGCAAACATTTTTCAGAAAAGACTATTTGAACAACAGGTGGTAGCACTAGAAAGATGCCAGGGAGGCTCTGGAGAGACAGGAAATGAATGTACAGCACAGTGAGGGCTGAGGGGCAGAGAAGGATGGAACCTAAGAGCACGGCAGGAGAATGCCCCCCGAGTAGTCTTTCTACTAAGATTATAACTGTAAAGGGGGACTGGAGACTGGATCAATTTGTTTCCCTATGGGGACATCGATCTCAAGCATAGAAAATATGCTATGGGTGGCTGAACTTTTGTGCAAAAGGGCGGGAACACTGCACAATGGACGTGTACTTTGTACATTGCACACACGCAGTCTCGCTGGGGTTAAAACGCACCCTGTTCCTCCATTATTTTGCATAGAAAGTACCGGGAAACCAGGAGTAAATAGAGAACAGGCTTTGGGATTTATTAGTGTTCTCTCCCAGCAAATACATGAAATCCACTTTAGTTGGAGCTGCCCAAGCATGACAACTTTAATAATGATGTTTTAATAGCGTCGTCTACTGTTCAAGGATTTTCTCCTCACTGATATCTGACACCAACTTTGTACGCCACATCCTTACTTTAAAAACAACTGTTACCGTGATGAGAAATCCGGCGGCATTTTGTTGATTTCAGTGTTTTAAATATGGGGACAATAGATCGATGCTGCGCACGATGGACATCACATGTCATGTCAACCATGAGTAAATATTCACTACACATTCGGCAAAGACGGACTCAGTACTACTGACCTTCTTAAACAGCAGAGCAAAAATCGCAACGTCACAGGCAGGTCGGAGGTCGCAGTCGCACTGAAGAAGACGAAGTCTGTTGTGTGTGTGACGCCGCGAGGTCTGCTGCGAGTACGACGACGTCACAATGAAATGGCCAATCACTGTGTGCATGGCTGCACAGTGATTGGTCATAAGTTTCCAAATGCCACCCACGTGTGGCACACCCAATGCCGATTATGCCAGCCTCAGAACGCGTGCCTCAGCCAATCCAGATGCTGCTCCAGCAGCACCTGGATTGGCTTGAGCAGAGACACCCCCCGCCCATTAGGAGACCGGGGCTGCGGCATGAAGCAACCCTCGGTCTCCTAATGTGCAGCCTAGTGCGCATGTTCGGGCTGGTCGCAAAAATGACCAGCTCAAACCCGAACATGGCACTATGCTGCTGCGCTTTACTAACTCTCACTGACTCTGACTGTCAGTCAAACCATGATGCGGCCGCAGCCCCACCCCCTTAGTGTCCTGATTGACTCGGGTGTGGCCCGGTGACCCGCCGCCGCCGGCAGGAATTTGTGAGTTAAGAAGAACAATGTCATTTCGAAGTTGCAGCAACGACGATGTTGGGGCCATGTGGCATTAGTGGGGCAACGCCCCAGCGCCCCAATGGACGCACCGCCACTGGTTTTTGACGCTCTTCTTGTGAGATGAGAGAGGAGAGGCCGGATCCGGCGCTGTGTGCTTCTGTGTGGGCTAGACCTGAGTGTGCGCTTCGGCCACCGGCGTCAGAGAAGCGCAGCTTCTGTCTGTTGTGATGTCTATCGTGCTGTCTCTGAAGGCTGGCGAGGTGGAGTGTGGCCTCATCTCCCCCCAGCAGCTTCAGGTGAGTTTGTATATTACAACATCGAGGTCAGTATTGCATCACCGGCACTCAGACGAAAAAACGTTCACAAGGGAGCATTCAGGGACCGGCAAGAGTAACATAAAGGGGCTAACGCCGCCTGGAAGTAGATGAAAGAGGCCCGAGGTGAATTCAAGACTACACAGACCTGGTATTCAGCGCGCCGATATTTAAAAGCGCCGGCCGTGGCCTTCTAAGCACAGCTTTAGGCACTGGCGCTCATTCTTTTACAAATTAAGCACTGCTTTTGAGAGTCACACTTTTTTTGTTCCATTCATCTCAGAGTTTCCAGAGGTTGTGTGAACGGTTCGATACAGTTTTTGTGTTACACCCGCACACAGGGTATCCCTTACAAACACGCGGGAGGGCTGGTATTCCCCAGGGGCCTGAGGGATGGTGACAGCTAATTGTCTAACTCCGAGGTCACAGGATTTTTAACCTGCACCACAGCAGGTCTACGGGCGTCATTCAGGAGCATCGTGTATTCTACTATCATTGGGGTTCTTCTCTCCCCACTGCATGGTTGTACCACTGTGTATCGAGGCCAAGAATATCAGCATACAGGAATTTCGAGAACAGAGTAGCAGGGGACAAAATATCGAAAAATAAGTGCATGATGGCAGTATAAATTTACAATGCTTAATTCCACATCTACGTATCTTGAAGATATATATATATATATATATATATATATATATATATATATATATATATATATATATATATATATTTGTTAGGTATAGAAAATCTATACTTACTTACCTTTCCATATTTTGGAATCAATATTTTTTCCTCAACATTTGCCTCTCTCCGTGTTCTGGATTCAATATTCGGTGTGCACACCCCATTGCACAGTGGCAGCCGGTAAGTTTAGGAGGGCAGACGGGACACACATATACACATACACACTCACAGCCATGCATTCACACGTGCGCACACATACACACAAACACATCCATTCACAATACTCTTTATCAAACATTCATACATACATGCACGCACACACCAAATATGAATTTATAAGAAAAACTCAAACTTACCTGTAGCTCTGCCTCGGAGGACCCAGGAGGCTTGGGACCTAAGGTCAGCCAATGAGGACCTAAGGTCAGCCAATAAGGGAAGTCAGCAGTCCCAACGTCATCACAGAGTGGGATGGGGTCATTGAGACTGCTAGCCCCACCCCACTCTGTGACGAGGTGTCACTGATTGACACTCGACCCTGGGTGCTTCAGGGCTTAAAACGGAAGCGTCCAGGTGCAAGGCAATCAGTGACGCTACCCCTCGTCACTGAGGGGAGGGCCTCAGGGACTTTTGCTAAGCTGAGGAGTATCCATCTTTCCTCGATTTGCATTTGATGGATAATCTTTACCAATACCAACTACTGCCACCGTGGTTGGCAGACATAACGCTACTGGATCCAGTGGTGAGTCTGGCCAGTTTTGTTCTCAGCAAGTCTTGTTTTTGGGTCGTGGTGTGGTGCTGCATCAAAGTAAGGGACAGCGGGTCCCTACAAGAGAACTGCACCCTGCCCACTGCCCACCCACTGAATCGATGATCTTAGTATCAGGAGAACACTGCGTTTACTTGATGGACCGATATTGGCGGGAGCTTAACCTTTCTTCTTGTTGGATTTGCACTCAGCTATCAGTGGATGCACAGGGAGGTGTACCACTGATTCCTGTGCCTTCCAAGTTAGCAAAACAATGCCTGGATATGCATCTGCAAAAAAGAACAGATAATAGACGGAATGCTAAACAATGCAAGCATTCACCCCTAGTCATAGCTCTGGGTTAAATCCACAGGAGCTGTGACTTCCTCAGCCCAGCAAAGTTCAGCTCAGGCAGCCAGGAGCCTGCACATTTAGCGCATGTCTAGCTCCTGGCTGCCTGACTTGAAAATGAACAGTGTCTGTCAAGCCGACCTTTGCTCAGCCTGACAGACACTGTTTGTGAAGGGCAAAAGGTGGGGGGCGTGGCCCCTCAGCCCCAATGGAACGGCAGCGGCTGCCGTTGCATGTATGTGATGGGCTGTATGATTGCGGCTGTTTGCTACATGCTTGAGTATCCAGGTGTTGCATGACTGGTGTTCCCTTGGAGGATAGGATGACAGTAGAAGAGGATTCCGGTCATGTTGTCAACTAGGACATGCAAACCTTCACCTAGCTTCACTCTGCACGACCCTCTAGCCCAGAGGTCTTCAAACTTTTGGATGCCGAGACCCCCCTGTCAACATTTTGAGGCGTAAGGACCCCCTCCTGACAAAAATTTCTAAACCTGTAGGCAGGGCTACTGGAATTATGAGGCAGGTGAGGACCAAATTACGTGACAGGCTTGACTAAATTGTGTGGGAAGAAAAGGTAAATGATGTTATGTGATGCCGCGTACACAGTAACACTGAGGAAAGATTTCACCCCATCAGTACCAGTGTATAACCAAAATACAGCAATTAACATCAGAAAGATTTCTAGTCAACCTTTGTGAAGGGCCTTCCACTCCGCAGGAATACGTGCTGCCACATTAGAAGCTCACTTGGCCCTGGCCGGGAGAAGCAGGGGTCCCTTAAAACCCTGGCGGTTTTGTGCAGAGTTAAGCAGTTTACTCATGCAGCTTTCCTCTCACCCCCTCCCTTCCATCCCTCTGTCCTCTCCTAACCCCGGATCCCTCTCTCACTTTGCAGGCCATTTTATTTCACCCCTTTTTACAACTTCTGAACTTTCCCCATTCAACCTCTCACTTCACCTTTAACACTCCCAGCCAGGGCTGGTCCTAACACTGGTCGCACACGGTGCAACAGTCTTTTTGGTGCCCCACCCCGTTTCCTCCTTCTCCATGAATTCCTTCACTGCCACTCACCAACAATTCACCTCATCTCTCTATAGCACTTTTCTGACAAACATTTCATTTTTTTATAGCGCTACTCATAGTTTACTCACACTCATTTCTGTGATCTGCATCGTACATATTCTTTGTAGCAGGAACGTTAACCCTCTGCACTGTGTGGGTGACAAGAGTGCCCATGTGAGTGCACGGTGAGCGATGCAACAGTGTGAGAGTAGGGTAAGAGGAGTGACTGCAGGGTGAGCGAGGTGGCTTATGAATTTAGGTGCGGATGCAAGTTCAGAATGGGACGAATGAGTGTATGATTACTGATGGGCTTGTTTGAGTGAGTTGCATATTGAGCAGTGAGGGGGACAGGTGAGTGAAGTGTCACATGAGTGCAGGATGAGTAGTGTACTCATGTGGTTGCAGGGTGAGGTATAGGATGAACAGCGCAAGTGCATTGTGAGTGCAGAGTGATCACTGTGAGTGCAGGGTGAGCGGGTGAATGGTGTGAGTGCATTGTGATCGCTGTGAATGCAGGGTGAGCGTGAAAGTGAAGGGCGAGAATGACGAGTGAGTTGTCTGAATGCAGAGTGCATTCCCAGACACTTGAAGTAACTCAGCATGTTATGGACGGCGGCGTAGGGTTTAAGATCTAAGTTAAACTATTGCTATTATGGCATTAATCGGGGATCGAGGAAATAAATAATGTGCTGATCCTGCAACAAACTTCCAGTCCTATGGTTAGGGTTGCCAGCAGATTATTTTGATGGCCCAGTCGGTACAAAAATAAGCAGTCACCTAAAGCTGTATTTTAAGCACTTATCTGTGCATACTTCGAACAGCAAATATAAATAGAAAGCACTTTTAATTGTGTTCTAGGGCTGCCTCAATGATCCATGACTGATAATTAAAGAGAACAAAGACAGAAAAGTCACATAACGAATGCATACATACTTTTTTATTTATAAGTCTATTTAGTGTCAAGAGGAGGTCTTTGCAGGCTCTTTAAACAAAACACGTCAGGCATTTTTCTTTTGGCAACCCTACTTTATATTCCTTTTCATGAAATGCATTCTCACACTGCAGCAGTAAATGTAAAATACAAATGTAAGGAATAGGCAGAGTGGGGGCCCAGGGGGTACTGGAACCAGGAAAAAACTAAGCCTCTGTAACCAGTTTACAAAGGCATGTAAATATGCAAATGGTCTTTAAAGACCTGTGAAAAACTCAGGCGTGCCGGAGATAAGACTCCAGACACTGCCCAGCTGAGCCCCCAGCAGCTCGAGTTGCACTGCAGCAGCCTGGGCTGAGACGCAGGACGGGGGAAGAGGGGGCTGAAGCCCTTGGGCCTCGGCAGAAGTGTGACTGGGAAGGCGCGACCCCCTTTGCATCGCTCCACGGCCCACCTGGGGGTCGCGCCCCACAGTTTGAAGACCCCTGCTCTAGCCTGTCTGACAGGGAATGGGGGACCCCACACTCACGACTATTTAAAAAAGATCTGACCTGGACCACTCTGCTCAGTCAGCCCAGCCTCCATATGTACCCAGCGAAAAGCTGCACCTGTTTGGGGTGTCTGTACTGTTCCATGTCAAATGTACACCCGGTGGCTTCCCCCAGTATCAGGAGTGGCCCGTGCAGGTAAGAGTGGTGGGGCGGGGTTGGAGGGGACTCAACAAACGACGACGAGGGAAAATTAATTATTTATTTTATTTCCCCCCCATCATCGTCGTCTGTCGAGCCCCCCCACCCGCCCCACCACTCTTACCTGCATGGGCCGCTCCTGGCCAATACCCTGCCCTGGACATCAGCACCCTTACTGGACAGACACTGCTCAGCTTGTCTAGCCTGCCTCTTGTGGAATACTCACCACTTTGACCATTCAGTGCCTGGACCCCTCAACAGTGAAGTGATGGTCAGAAGGTGGTGATCATTATGGTTGGGGCTTCTCATCTGGCACATCCATCAAATGTTCCTGGCTTCCCAACTGGTGTGGTCGAGAACTGATGCTTCAGAGCCACTGCCCATATGGCTAGAGCGGTCGACCTTGAAGCTGGGGAACCGGGTTCGAGTCTCAGCAGGGACGCTCAACAGCCTGAGATTCTGGGCAAACCACTTAATCTCCCCGTGCCTACCAAAATGAATGTGTCCGTCTGTAATGTAACTAGTGCTCATGTAAAGCATTCTGATACCCTGAGGTCAAGTTTGCGCTATATAAAACTCCCCAAAAAATAAACAACATTCATTAGCCCCTATCTGACCAGGTCCCTCTCATTTCTGAAGCCAAGGACAGGGGTGTAGCTCCAGGGGGGGAGTGTTTGGGGTGTTACACCCCTCCCCCTTAAAAATATATTCTGTAGTAAATAGTTGGGTACAGGTGCTTTCCGTCGGGTAATGTGAAGTGTCTGTCGGATTTCATCTGGAATCCTCCCATGCCCACACTGACAAAAACATACACACACTCTCTTCTATGTCTTGAAGGCCTTAAAAAATGTTGATTAACTTGAAAAATGTTGTGTTTTAAGTACCCCTAACAATCCGCAGTCCTGTTTCTTTCCACTGCCCCGTAAGCCCCCCGCATGTCCGGCTTCTCATTTAATATGTTTAAACAAGATGTTCAGCGTGCTTGTTGGAAATCCGAAGCTCACACCCCCTCAATCATACTGACCCGGTTACACCCCTGGCCAAGGATAGTATCTGGGGAAGCCCCGCTTCCCTGTCCTATTGAGAAGATTGAGGTTGCAATGCCTTGGAAAGAAGGGTAACAGTCTGACCTTGGAAGCGAGGGCAAGGCCCTGTACATGACCCTTGTGTGGGAGACAACACAAGTGACCGGACCTGCTTTCAATCCATGAGGTCTCTGCCACCCACATGGCCAGACCGGAGCCCAGGAAGTATTTGTGAAGACAGGAATCATCTGTTGATAAAGGACGGACGGTGAATAACTGCCTACACTGCCCGAGACCTTCCTGATTTTGCAGGAGCCTTTTCCACTGTGGCACCCACCTACAGATTCTAGGAAGCCCAGTTCAATACTTGGTTAGCAGAAACTGAAATCTTCAGTGGATAATGGAATGTGGAACAAAGTCCCGAGCACACGTTTTGAGTATTATTGCAAACTTATAATTTTCGATGAGGTAAAGTAAGTTGTGGTCGACACCAGTAGGTTCTTTATGTTGAATTTAATTTTTAGAGTAAATAGAAGAAAAACAACCAGCCAACACGTGTTTCGTCACCTGGGAATTATCCCATGACTCTTCAGGTCTGAACGGGAGAGATACATGTGGTATCGTGGAACCGGTGATAATTCCAACCCGGTCTAAACGGGTATAATGAGGACAGTAATGGTGAAATAAATATGGTTGTTGATGCAAAGGGGAGGACGGGTGAGTCACCACCCCGTTCCAGGATCCAGTATGATTGAGCGTGCGGGTGCGTCCGTCTTAAGTAAAGTCCTAAGTGCGTCGTAGCAGGAGAGTGTGTGATGGATCCGTCTCGCTTTCCGCTTTCCGGTTGTGGAAAAATGGAATGTGGGCCCGAACATTGCTACACGTCCCGTGAAAGAGTCTGTGCAGAGGCAGGGTGGATGTTTGATTTGTTTAGCATTCCGTCCATCATCTGTTCTTCTTGCATTTGTTGCCCTAAGTGGGACGGGGATGCCGAGACGTGGGTCCTGTGCTCGCTACACCACCAGATTCAAGCTAGCCTGGCTGAAGAGGGGTGATACCCCGAACCAGGTCCCAGGATGCTTGTTTCTGGTCCAGGGAGGACATGGCTTGGCAGTTCGGGCTGGACTGTTCCCATGGGGAGCAGGGTCAAGACTGATTTGCATATTGCTGGGTCTAAACTGGAATGGCGTGGCGTGCAAAAGAACAATGGATTTAACCCAGAGCTATGACTAGGGGTGAATGCTTGCATTGTTTAGCATTCCGTCTATTATCTGTTCTTTTTTGCAGATGCATATCCAGGCATTGTTTTGCTAACTTGGAAGGCACAGGAATCAGTGGTACACCTCCCTGTGCATCCACTG
Source organism: Calotriton arnoldi (assembly GCA_963921515.1). Taxonomy (NCBI): domain Eukaryota; kingdom Metazoa; phylum Chordata; class Amphibia; order Caudata; family Salamandridae; genus Calotriton; species Calotriton arnoldi. Next base: position 4,481,011 of record CAWUFW010000013.1, on the reverse strand, counting down.
ATAGCTGAGTGCAAATCCAACAAGAAGAAAGGTTAAGCTCCCGCCAATATCGGTCCATCAAGTAAACGCAGTGTTCTCCTGATACTAAGATCATCGATTCAGTGGGTGGGCAGTGGGCAGGGTGCAGTTCTCTTGTAGGGACCCGCTGTCCCTTACTTTGATGCAGCACCACACCACGACCCAAAAACAAGACTTGCTGAGAACAAAACTGGCCAGACTCACCACTGGATCCAGTAGCGTTATGTCTGCCAACCACGGTGGCAGTAGTTGGTATTGGTAAAGATTATCCATCAAATGCAAATCGAGGAATGCCTGATTGACCAGAGTACCAAGGGCAGGGGCGGCTCCTCCGCAATGGCGGAGGAGCGTCGCCCCACTGGCTCAGAGCCATCAGGTGAAAAATAAAATGATATACTATAATCGTTTTATTTTTCATTTGTGAGCTCTGAACTAGTGTGTGCAGGGAGGGGTGGGCCGTGGCCATGGGAGGACTGGTTTGTGCACTTATAAGTGCACATGTGTGTTTGGTTGGCCGGTTTCTCCAACCGGGCTGTATTGAAGAGCCCCATTGGAGAAACACCACAGACTCCCTGTCCTGAGCAGATCGTCATACCAGCCCGCTCAGGCCAGTCCCCGTGCTGCTCTCATAGCATAAGAGCAGCACGGGGATTGTACAAGGAGTCTCTGCTGCTGTGTGTCTGTTGGGACCAGGAAGCAGCAGAATACAGAGGCGCGAGGATCGATGCGGCCGGCAGCTTCAGGTGAGTGTTTTTTTCGTTTATTATCCCCCCACACTTCCCCGCGCCCCCTCCACCTACTCCACTACCTCTTCATTGTGTCGGCCGCCACTGACCAAGGGTAGTGCACCTGATCACTCAAGACGGGTTTCAGCACAAATCTCAGCTATCTTGTTTTTCAAGGTGCCATTATACCTTTCCACTTTTGCCTGATGACTCTGGAATAGGCATGAGATATCGTTATTCACAAATAGCGAACGCTGCAGAGGCAGCAAGTGAAGACACCACACTATCAGGAAGTGTTTAAAAGCATTACATGAGGGCCTGAGCAAAGAGGTAATACTGGGAGGAGACCTCATCTTTCCAATGAAGAAAAGATGGCAATACAAGAGGCACTGAAGCAGGTTTCCATGAAGAGGAAGAGAAAATTCAATGACAATCACCTGGAAGTATTAGTTGGAGAAAGTGTGGTAGAAAATCAAAGTATGTTTGGCAAGACATTCCTAGCAGTAGCAGAAATCCCCCTAAAAAAACAAATTTGGAGAAAACTCCAAAGTAGGATTTTGATGTTGTGGTGGCTAATAGAAGTCTGAAGGAAATCTAAAAAGAGGTGGCATGACCTGAGGCCAAGAACAAAAGAACGCCTAGCCACCAGCAGGAGGGAGTCAGGAACAGGAAGAGGACCCCGTTTTGAGGCAACTGCTTCACCTTAGAGGCAACTGATAGAGTCAACTCTACAGCCTGAGGCAGAGGCAGGAGCATCATCTGTAGATTCACCTGACCCTAGAAAAAAACTACAGGCATTTGTCCTAAAGTTATTTAAACAGAAAATTACATTTAGTATTATATAAAGAATGTAACACTTTTTAGAAAAATTAGAAAATATTCCATACAATAATTCATGTTGGTTTTCCATTATTCACAAGCAAAGCATTACGTGAATGTAGCCCCTTTTTCCTTAAAGAAAATTTGAAATTATGTTTTAGAAGTCTTATGAAAAACATCAATTAAAGTTCTTACTGCAGTTTTCATAATTTCATTATAATAAAATGAATAATTTGTAAGAAAATAAATGTACTAACATTCATTAAAACAAGCATTGGCATAGCCAATAGGTCTCGCTTTTGGGACCTTATAAGTATTTAGTTATGCAGCACAATATCCTTGGTGCAACAACGTAAACTGTTGCATGGCTAAACACTTATAAGGTCCCAAAGGCGAGACCTATTGGCTATGCCAATGCTTGTTTAATATTTTAGCTAGGACTATAATAAACAACATGCTAGACCTATTGGCTTTGCCACCGCTTGTTTGTTCTAAAAATCTGGTCAGCCTAAGCGTGGGTGTAAGGAAAGCACCATTCTCTCAAAAGACAGTTATGGATGTGTGGAAAAACCTTGGCCTCAGGGCAGAGGCGCCCAAAAAGCCCAGCAAAAAGACATCTTGCGCACTTCAAGTCCTCTGCGACTGTTGACCGGCAGGCCGTGTTCCTCCTCGTCTGTGGCTGGCTCCAAACCGCTCCCAGAGAGCGTGGAATGAGAACTGAGAAGGGGCTGAAGAATTCTGATCGCAGCTCTAGATTAGGACTGCAATTAAGCGCTCGCCGCTGCATGAAAGAGACCTTGTACATTGCAAATGGCTGAAAGAAATATTAAAACACCATCAGAATAACCCTTTTCCCCCTATGTTCTTACTGTTAATGGCGGTTTCTTCTGGAATAAAAGAACAGCCTACACCGCCTGAATGAAATGGGAAACGGGTACTGTTCCATCATAAATGCCAGTGATGGAAATCTAACAGAAGTGCCTTTGAACTGTAAACTGGCCTCAGGCTGTTCTAAATGCATATCTTCAAGAAAGATTACGTCTGTCTGAGAAGGCTTCCAGTTTGCAAGTGTTTTTTCCATTTCATAGTGTTAGCTTTATGCCCTTACCCATTCGCGTTCCAACAAACAAATTTAACATCTAAATAATTCATCATGGATTGCTTTTCTAAAGTGATGCTCTCAAAAAGTGACTAAAAGACGAACATATCACAAAACCAAGTGCAAAACTAAGCTAAACACACAGGAAATTGCATGATCAGAGCGAATATATGGCTCAACAGTAATCCTGAAACAAGAGAGGAGCGGGGACGAGAGGAGCGGGGGCGAGGGCGAGCGAGCGCGGCAGCCTGCTCAGCTGACCAGACGCTCGTGCGTCATGGCCTTTTGCCGGCATGTGTTTACAATTATCGCGCCCGCGTCTGGGCACGATAATTGGAAACACATTTTTGCCGCGCGTACCCATCCCAAAAAGGCCAGCCACGACGCACGAGCGTTTTTGGGACTGCTTTTCAAACTCACTTACTAAAAGTCTTCGCCTCTAAGCAGCGCTTGCGCGCTACTCGAGGCTCGACCTAAAAAATCCACAACAGCGTTAGACAACAGTGTGTAGCAATACATGGCAGTGGATCTAGGCAAGCAGGCACTGCATTAATAGAGAACACGCCTGTTGTTTCACCAACAGCAGCTCAATTTAAGTTTTTGGAGAAAAAAACTCAATGGTTATGTTTAAAAAGCAACATATGGCCATTTCTAAACTCAGTTGAATGGTTATAGAGGTTGAGAACACAATATCAGAGTCCAAAAAATGTGTTAATATGTGTTTCATATGATACTAGTAAAGCTGTATAGCGGGAGAGTCACAGTCAAAAAGGTGCAGAGAGTGCCTACAGGCTAAAGGTTGGTCTGTAGTAAGATTTGCACCTGCTACTACTACAATGTGCAGCCCACATCTAATATGCAGGTAGAAATGGTGCATCAAAGTAGGGATGTAGCCAGAGCTCTGGCACAAATCACTTGTACCCTAGGAGGAAATTCAAACAGTTGATGTCTCACAAATCTAATATAGGCCAACCAAAAAGTAAAGATGGTTCTACTGTGAGTAGCTTGCCTGTTACACATGGTCATTGCACTAGTTGATCTACTAGAAGTTAAAGTCCTCAAAGAGGTGTATTTGGAACATCATGTACAATAGAAAAGTCCATTAGTACAAGTTCAAAATGAAAATAGTTGATTACGTTAGTTTACATAGTTACATACTCACATACTTCAAGGAAGTTTCTTTTCAAATAATGGTTGCCAAAAATTTACAATTTTGCTTTGTGAATATAGTTTAAATAAAAGGTTAATTTAATTAATATCAATATATAGAACCATAATTTAAATGTTTAAAAGCAAAGACGTGCTTGTTTTCTTGTCTCAAACGTAATTGTTGGCCTTTAGCAGCTCTAAAAGCATTTAATGCTGGGGAGTGGTCTAACCATATTTTTATTCTCATCATCTCATTAATCTGAAACTATTTCTGATGACACGCCATTCCTTATTGGTATGCACATGTGGCAATTATTCTGCAATAAGCTGTTGGGTCATACCCAAAGCACTCTCATTTATATGAAGACATCTAAACATTATTTTAAGTAATCCAGCTATCTTCAAATAAACAATCAGGTTTGTTAATAATTCTCTCTCTTGTTGTTCTTGGATGAAAAAAGTGTTAGTACCCAAGGTCTTAATGAGTATGAACATATATTTAATTATCTGTGCAAACATATTTAAATGTACCTGATTAAATATATATATCTGTCTGTGTGTGTATGTGTGTGTATATATATTGATTCATTGGGAATTTTACCAAGCTAACAGCCACCTCCAAACTCTCCTGTAGCTAGTTGGTTTTATAGAGTACAATGTCTAAAAATGTAAGAATCATGTGTGCTTCCTGGAAAGCGTGCTACAGTATTTGTGGTAACGCATGAGGGATTACAAACCACCCTAGTATTTAGAGTGGTGATATTTACAATTCCTATAAATGTACTCTGTCCCTGATGGTGGACAAAGGAGGAAAGGTTTTCTATTCACACATCCAATTAAATTGGGAGAATTGGGAATAGAATAAAGTTCTACCTTTGTGGCTTGTAAATCAGCCAGGGTAAAGGAAAACATATGTGCGTGTCATTTTTCTAAGATAGCATCTAGAAAGGGCTGGATTATTTTACACAGAATAGTCTGTGATATTTCCCCAGCAATTGCCACTGTGCACTGATAACTCACAGCTGCAAAGAGGAGAAAGCTACACAAACTTGAATATGTATGGGGTAGCCATACTATGCTTGATAGACCTGTCTAAAATGTGATGTAACTTAGAAGTTAGATTAAAAATCGCTTTGCAGGGTGTGAAGATTAAATAAAGGGGAGATTTCTGCACCTGCTTGCAGTGTTCAGGTGGACAGAACTGGCTCTTCACTACAAGGGTGTCAAGAAGTTGCCTGAACCCTTCCCTGTATGTATCTGTGTATGTTTGGATGCATGTAAGGCGACTTAAAGAGTCTGCACCTAGAAAGAAGGCAACGGAGAGCTGAACAAGAGTAAAAGATTCAAAAAGTCCTGGGATGGATTCAGGTGGGTGGATTATCAGCCCTTAATCTGTGCCCGTGGTTGCAGATGGTAGGCACTACACTTTTGGGGACCAAAGCTTATTTTCCATCATCAGATTTGACCAAGAGCAAGAAAGGCAGAAAAAAGAGGAAGGCGAAAGAGAAAGATAAAAAAAAAAACTGTGAGAAAGGGAGAATTCTAGGAATTATAGTCCTGATTTATAACGGAATAAATCGGACTACAAGGTCCAGAATTCAAAGGGAAAAAAACTCAGTTGGAAACAACACATAACTTTGGTGGCATGCATTTGGATGAACGGAACTACGATTCCCGCCAGGCCCTGCTGGCACGTCATCGCATGCTGTCATTGGAAGCCAGTGTAGCCAATGGCAGTGCGCGGTGGTTTTCCACGTACTTCCGGTGTGGGTGCTGCAGTCATGGCGCTCCTTGGGATGCTGAGAGCTGCCTGGGGCCGGACGGCGGCGGGTGGAAGGTACCGAGGGGGGAGGGCGGGGGCACCGAGGGAAGGCGGACGTGGCAGGTGGGTGGTGGCGTCCACCGAGTGAGAGCAGCGGGTTCTGTCTGCGCCAGTACGGACTGTCCTTAATGACCTAGGGCTCTTCGGGGCCTGGACATAGAAGGAGGCCTGGATACTGAGGCCCTCTTGCCCGCGGCTGCAGGAGTGCTGGTGGGCCGTGCAGATAACAGCCCTTGACCAGGGCAGCAGAGCCCTTTCATTATGAGATCAGAGAGACGTCTGCAGTCACTTGCTGGAATACAGGGACTAGACGAAGAAAGACTATAGAATTTCACCCTAACTAGAATATAGATTGAAAAACGCATTTTATTGATTCAGCGGATGCTGTCAGTACTAAAGGAATAATTCTGTATGCTTAACGTGTGCAGTTAAAGTGGTATCTGTGCTAGGCGAGTTAACTTTAATGTCAGTAAGATTGTGTGCTGTCCTATGGCTAAGTGCCACTTCCTTGTCTGTTGCATCTGGGGTGATATGCAGATGGATGTGGTACCAAGAAGCCAGTGTTGAATATTGCACTGTGTTCTGAACTGCACATTCTCAGTGTAGACAAGGCAGCACGAGTAATTCTAGCGAGATATGAGCTGTCGTCCTATCACAGAAAAAGAGAAATAACTAAACTCATGCTGGGTTCAGAGGAGCAGCCATTGTGCAACCTGTAGTTTAAGTGCACAGGCATGATGAAATTCACGATTGCCAGTCTGGCAGCAGAGAGAGCCGGAGGCAAATGTACCTCTCCGTTTATGAGTCAGATATGTTTAGTTGTTTATATGTTCTGTGTAGGTTAAGCAAGGTAGCTGCGAGGCAGTCATTTAGCTACCAACAACTAAACAGTTTGTTGTTTCTACTCGAGTCTCCCCAATTGCACTTTGCAGCGAATGTGCACAGGTCAGACTGTCTCAGTAGGATTTGATTCAATGGACACAAATCTTTAGCTATAAGACACTGGGGGAGTCAAAAATATTTTTAGCTACACTCCCACACAATGCGGTAAAATACCGCTATTTCAAGTGTGAAGATGTCCAATTTATAAACACATTGTCACTACACTGCAGCCAAAAACATTCCCACCCAAAATTTAATTTAAAAGAGGTTAGAAAAGTGTGGGAGTGGAGAGAAAGCACCTCACGGTAGTAACACCAAGGGGCTTGCTAGTTGGTACTCGCTAGCACACCCACTTATCATAGGTTGCTTTCTCACCATGAAAAGAAAAGTGTTCCAACATACACTATCTTAACGTGAAGGAAGAAGACAGTAACAGCAAGGTACAATAAGCACTGTGGGTGCTAAGGTTACATACGTGCCCTACTGATCCCCGTGAGAAAAGAAAAGAAATCCAATTCCCAACATTAAAACTGAGTACCTACTCACTGGCCAAATATGACTTTATTCAGTGAATACCCAATCTTCACTTCACTTGGGATTACCACTGGTATCCTTGAAACGCCGACAGTTCCCGGTAGTGGTGCCATAAATGTATATGGTTACCCGGCGGTTATGTGACCAATTGGCGCGTACCGCACAACGAGGGGGTTGCAGGTACGAGGGACACTAGCAACAACTCGACCAAGTGGTAATCCCAAGTGAAGTGAAGATTGGGTATCCCCTAGCCCTGATGAAGTTGCGTAAAATGGCAGCAACGAAACATGTTGGCGCTTTGGTTATAATAATGGTTTAAATTTAACCAATTTTTATTGAGGACGCTCACAGCACTGAATAAAGTCATATTTGGCCAGTGAGTAGGTACTCAGTTTTAATGTTGGGAATTGGATTTCTTTTCTTTTCTCACGGGGATCAGTAGGGCACGTGTGTAACCTTAGCACCCACAGTGCTTATTGTACCTTGCTGTTACTGTCTTCTTCCTTCACGTTTAAGATAGTGTATGTTGGAACACTTTTCTTTTCATGGTGAGAAAGCAACCTATGATGATAAGTGGGTGTGCTAGCGAGTACCAACTAGCAAGCCCCCTTTGGTGTTACTACCGTGAGGTGCTTTCTCTCCACTCCCACACTTTTTCTAACCTCTTTTAAATTACATTTTGGGTGGGAATGTTTTTTGGCTGCAGTGTAGTGACAATGTGTTTATAAATTGGACATCTTGACACTTGAAATAGCGGTATTTTACCGCATTGTGTGGGGGTGTAGCAAAAATATTTTTGACTCCCCAGTGTCTTAAAGCTAAAGATTTGTGTCCATTGAATCAGGCCCTTGTTGTTGATAATGTGTTGAGTGGGGGCGGCTTGATTTTCTTCCCCCTTGGCTCCTTTCTGTGTTGATCAGTAGGATTTGAAACAATATATTACAAACCATTTTGATTCCAGAGTGCGATATAAAAACGAAGTACCATTCCATTATGAAACTGTATTTGTTATGATTTATATTTGGTTTCCAAAGCTGTAGCATTGTACTCTTAGCAGTCCATGCTCCTTGCACGTTTTTTTCTAGCCTGGTAGTGAGTGACGCATTCAAGTTGTTATTGCATCATGACGTACTCATCCATTTGGGTTTTCTTTTTTTATCCTTCTGGAAATTGCAGTATTTGGCTCCTTGATGTGTTCAATAGCAGATGCAGAGTCTCAGAAAAGCCTCGCAGCCTCTTCAGGGGGCTTTTTGTGACTACGGTTGTGTGCATATATTTACAGCAAAGATTACTGACATCCTTGGCAGTCATTCCAAAATGTATAATTACATCCAGCTCTGTGTGGTCTGAATAAAACAGTACCTAGAAGTGTTTGTGTGTGACAGGTCTATGCATTGTTTAGCATTTATGCTTGAGCTGTTTTTCTCCTCTTCACAGGCTGCCTTTGATGCTGCATGCCACAAAGCCTGCTTCTCAAGAGCGAACAGTGGCCCTCTTCTCCAGGGCACAGCGCCTACCACCAAGCAGCAGCCTTGTGTCTGGATATCCAGGAGCATCAGAAAGGGTTATCTTTGACAATAGCTGGTCTGCACAGCTTCTACCATGGCGAATGCAGCAGGTCCGCACCAGGGCACGTGGGAATGAGTACCAGCCTAAAAACATAAAGAGAATCAACACGCATGGCTGGCTCAAGCGCATCAGCACACGTGGCGGCATTGAGGTCATCCTCCGGCGGATGCTAAAAGGCAGGAAGTCATTGTCACACTGAGACATCAGCTCCACCTGCTGGATCTGATGTAGGGACTCCTCAGTGGACAATGCACTTCTGGGTCTGCAGGATTTTAGCGGAGAATGGCAGCCATGTTGAAAGCATGAGCACACTCTTCTCCCTTATTGTGTCCACTGCAGAATGTCAAGAAACTGGTCTAAAATGGCAGCCATCTTGATATCGTTTACTTCTGTGAATTACATATGCGGTGAGGATGCATTCCTTGTTCGTCTCCTTTCGCTCTTTGCTTAAAGATTGTGATTTAAATTGGGAGCATTAAAAGAAAAATAAATACAAAATGTTAGTTTTAATTTACTTTGATTATTAAAATGTATACTGATATGAATCCTTTTGACCCTTCATGTAGCTTACACCCTACAGTGAATTGTCTATTGGTAAATAAAACACTGTGCTCAGTACTACTAATTTAATTGGCGTAAGAAAGCCAGAGACCACATCTGCCCTGCTGGTGTTCAATTGTCTGACCTGCAGATAATCAAGCCCTCTGCCATGTCTCAGGAATTTGAATGAGCATTGTATCGTATGATCCCTGTTTATCTGTGAAAATGAGTAGCTGGGATGTATGTCTAAGGTTGAATCTGGGACTGGTATGAAAAGATGGCTGTTTGTTCAATCATATGTGTCCCTTTTTTCTGCGTGAAAGAGAGATCCATGGAGTGTTTGACCCAGATGGACCGTTCCTTACTCCTGTTCTTCCAATATCTGTTTGATGGAATTGGGCCTGAGTTCGACCACGTAAGACCCTGGCTCATGCTGGACCATTCCCAAGGTAACTCCATACCTTAAGTAAGGCTTACAAATCTGCCATTAGCTCTGCTTCATCTTTTCCTTTCCCTCGCCACTACTTGTCGGTCATGGTCCTAGAGTATGTGGCTGTTGTGGAAGTTTTTACCAAAGAAACCATGGATCTAACTCAGCCTTATGCTATTTTTCCCAGTGCAAACTATTTCTTCTGTATAGCATTCACTTCTGTGGGGGTTATCGCTATCAGTCGTCTGTTAGCTAGAGTCATTGGTCAGCCCCCAAAACCACATGGTGGAATAATCGGAGACAGGTAGGGTGTCTTTCTGGCACCACTACTTCTGTTTGCTATTGTGCAATTGTTTTTACTTGATTTTAAAAATCTGAAAGTTGTGTTATGCTGTGTTTGGAAAAACCTGGTGCCTCTTATTTTTACCTAAAATGTGCAGAATTGTGGCATTAGGAGCGAGGTGCACAAGTTAAAATGACCTGCTCATAATATTTTTAATAGCGCCCATTTTGGGTACCTGGGCACCACTTGATTAGCGGACTAATCTTTGGTTGCATGCCCCTATTTAGGAATGGCAGACACGCAGAGACAGATAGGGTGTCTCTCTGGCACCGCTACTTTTTTTTGCTATTGTGCAACTGTTTTTCCTTGCTTTAAAATATCTGAAAGTTGTGTTCTACTGTGTTGGGGGAAACCTGGGGCTTCCTATTTTTACCTAGAATTTGCAGAACTGTGGCATTAGGAGCAAGGCGCTCATAATATTTTTACTAGCAGCCATTTTGGGGACGCGTGCCTAAGGCAAGCCTGTCTGCGCCCAAACGGGCCCTGGGGCCAGGAACCCTGCCCCTTTTGGGTCAGATCTAACAACGTTTTCCGCCGAACAACTTGGAGCACTCCGCCCCACATGTTTGGAAGCCTGTCGAGCTTCACTTTGACCCGCTTTTGCAATCCACCGGGCAGTGAAACCTCTATAATGACTTGAGGGAGCAGTGAGGCAACCACACCACGTGTTGGGCTAGAAAGTAAGTACTGCTTTTATAGCATTAATGGCTGTTCTTTACGTAGCCATCAGCAGTACTTTTATAATTGTTTGGTGGACCACACTCTGGATGCCATGTTTCGTACGGAAACATGGCTCCATGAGGCCTCCATGCCTGATATTATTGCAGCATTGCCACAAAAGTATTCCATGGTGAGGAGGGATAGGCCTAGTAAAGCAGGAGGGGGATTGCCATTGTGTTTAAAAATAACTATAAATGCAACATACAGGATTTATCTATATTGGCTTGCGATGCTGTGTCCTTTTAGCTGGAACTCTCATCTAAATTTACTGTATCTGGAGCATTAATATACAACCCACTAGGATACGCCGGCAACTGGTGTATGCTGCTTCCCGATTTACTCACCCCCCCCCTTAGATCTGCCAACTTTATATTATATGGGGATCTGAATATCCATCTACAGGATAGCCTTTGCAGTCCTGGCCAGACCTCAATTGAGGACCACAGGGCATGGAACTAGTATCTTATTAATTCCACATTAACCCACAACGCAGGACACCTCTTAGATCTGATCTTCTCCAATATAAAACATCTTTACACCACTCCTTCTCTGCCGTTATTGTGGTCTGATTACGATGCAGTACCTTTCTCTATCCGGACCTGTTCTGCTCCACCCAGAGTAAGGGATAGACCACAGCTGAAGACCAGGGCTTGGTCGAGACTAGATATTCTGTCCCTCAACAACCAACAGAAGAGCACGATGCCCAGCTTAGCACAAGTGGCTGAGTTAGATCAACCTAGGATCCATGGCTGGTTGCGGGACTCACTGCATATTGTCCTTCCAACTTAACTTCCAAATTAACCCAATCAGGTCCCACCCTTTTGCCCCATGGTTTATTGAGGCACTACGGGCAGAGAAAACAGGATGCAAGGGCCTGGAGAGGTCCTGGAAACTCTTACGAGGAGGACAGTAAGCACAAATACAAAACAGCACTAAGTAACTATCATGGTCTTTGCAAAGCTCCCTGGGCCACTTTTTACTCAGAACAAATTACCTCAGCCCAAAACTTTCTTTAGAGTAGTCCAGGAACTCTCCGACCCAAATAACGTCGCACCAACATTGTCCCAGCCTCAGTGCAAGGAACTGGTTCTTTTTTTGTTAAAAAGGTGCAGGACATCCAACTCTCACTTTAGGCATGCCTCTCAATCCAGCATCAGTTTGCAGTATTCTGTCTCCGAGGACCTGAACATCTCGGTCACCATACTGGCCCACCAGAATTTGGGTACGTGGGCCACTGTGGACCTGCCTTTATTTCTGTCGCTATCTAAAATATCTGGCTCTCCGAAAGATCCTCTCCGTTCCAGCTAAGCTCAGCACCTTGGACTCGGATAACATGCAGCTTATGCTGGGACTCCTCCTTACAGGAGGGACATATTCCACAGCCATGGAAGCATGACATGGTTCTGCCCCTCTTGAAGAAACCTAATTTGGATCCTTCCAACTGGTCCAATTCTAGCCCGATTTCTATGCTCCCCATCCTGTCTAAAATTATGGAGAAACTTGTCAATAAACAACTCTCCAATTTTGTGGAGTCCCAAAAGTCTTTACATCCCTCTCCATCAGGGTTCAGAGTGGGACACAGTACCGAATCAACCCTTGTAGGAGTCGCAGAACAACTCAGATGGCTTCTGGATGAAGGCGAGACGGCAGCGCTGATCTTACTCGACCTCAGCACTACATTCAGTACTGTGTGTCATGCCATGCTTTTAGAGATGTTGGCCAATCTGGGTCTCCATGGGACAGCCCTAGCCTGTATGACATCCTTCTTAAAGGATCGTAGTTTCCAGGTTTCCTCAGCCAGCGCCTCTTCGACACGGCATGCCCTTCCTCAGGGGTTCCTCAAATATCAGCCCTAAGTTCGGCGCTATATAGCATCTATGTTCGCCCATTGGCTGACTTTGTGGAAAGCTGTTGCCTCACTTTATTCTCCTACGCGTATGATGGACAAATCATCTCTCTGACACCTACCCAGGATCTCAGCCCTGAGGCTCTAAACTCCTGCTTGTGTCTGGTTGCTACATGGATGAATAACAACTCACTCAAACTTAACGGAGGCAAGCCTGAGGTACTGGTGCTGGGGAAGTGCCCCTCTCTCTGGCTTCTGCAGCACTAGCCAGAAACTTTTGTGCCCTTCCTGTCCCGGCTCGTAAAGTTAAGAACCTTGGTTTTCTGCTGGACGAAAAGCTGTTCATGCAGCCTCAGGTGGCCGCTACCTACTTGCTTTCCTGAAATGGCTGCGGAAAATCATCAGGATACTCCCATTCCCAGCTCAAAGGACAGTTATCCAGGCATTTATTATGTCAAGACTGGACTACAGCAACGTACTATACATGGGGGCGGACAAAGCTTCTATGAGATGGTTGCAAGTGGTCCAGAATTCAGCCGCTAGGTTGCTCTACAGATTCCCTAACAGTGCATTGGCTGCATCCCTCCTCTGCAAGCTTAACTGGCTCGCGGTGGAGGAACATATTCAGTTCAAAGCCCTGCGTTATGTTCACAGGACAAGATCACGGGTCAAATTCACGAAATGGCGAGAGCATATCAGCAGGCTCGTCCTCCACTCTCCAGTGACCAATCCCTATGCACTGTTCCCAGAGTTAAACGGACATGCATGGGAGGCCGGTCCTTTGCATACCAGGGCCCTAAGCTGGGGAATGCCTTACCAGAACCCTTGAGAAGTTGCACCTCGCTAACCATTTTTCAGAAACTGCTGAAGACCATGATGCTTTGAGTCAGCGGGCCCTGGTTAGACCCAGCCTGCTAACAACGCGCCGGGAAACCCTTGACCTTGCCAGGTAGGTCGCTCCCCCACCACACAGCTCCGCCTGTGCTGTCCGCCCGCTGCTGCTGTGGTAAGCTCGCCCTCTGCTTGTGGCCTCGGTGCCCGTTTTCCTTCTGTTTCCCTCGCTGCCCCCACCTCCCTTGTGTCCATTTTGCCTTCTGTTTCCCTCGCTGCCCCCACTGTACTGTGCCCGTTTTCCTCTTTTCCCTCGCTGCCCCCACCTCCCTTGTGTCCATTTTGCCTTCTGTTTCCCTCGCTGCCCCCACTGTACTGTGCCCGTTTTTTTCCTCTGTTCCCTCGCTGCCCCCACCTCCCTTGTGTCCATTTTGCCTTCTGTTTCCCTCGCTGCCCCCACTGTACTGTGCCCGTTTTTTTCCTCTGTTCCCTCGCTGCCCCCACCTCCCTTGTGTCCATTTTGCCTTCTGTGCCCCTCGCTGCCCCCACTGTACTGTGCCCGTTTTTCCTCTGTTCCTCGCTGCCCCCACCTCCCTTGTGTCCATTTTGCCTTCTGTGCCCTCGCTGCCTCTCTCCATTCCCGCCGCTGCGTCCCCTGCGGCCCTGCCCCCCTGACTGCCCATTCGCTGCCCCTGCCTCCCGCCTCCCAGCTGCTCCTCCCTCCCACCTCCCCATATATGGCGGCCAAAGGCGCGCCAAAGGCGCGCCTAAGGCAAGCCCGTCTGCGCCCGTCCGCGCCTGGACCGCGCCCAGCGCCAGAACCCCTGGGCCGCGCGCCCCCCGCTCCAGCCTCGAGGACCGACGCCGATACGATGCCACCACACTCCACGCTCTCAACCCCGGACGGACGCACAACTGCTTCAAGGCCGCCCGAAACGCACCCATGGTCCCTTCACCTGCCGGAACTGCAGCTACACCAGCCTCAGAGCCACCGAGGCGCCCGCCAAGAAGGACCTCAACCACCTCCGGTGCATCCTACTGAACACCCGCTCCGCACGCAAACACGCCCGTCGAGCTCTGGGACCTGCTCGACACATCACCAGACGTCGCCTTCCTGACAGAGACCTGGATGAACGACTCCTCCGCCCCGACATCGCCATAGCCATCCCAGACGGCTATAAGATCACCCGCAGAGACCACGTCAACGCAGAAGGAGGAGGAATCGCCATCGTCCACAAGAACACCATCAGGGTCTCGACCAGCACCGACGACACTCTCAGCACCGCCGAACACATGCACTTCCAGATCCACACGGACCCCAACACCACCCTTAGAGGCACCCTTGTCTACAGACCCCCTGGGCCCCGACCCCAGTTCAGCGACTCCATCGCCGACTTCATCAGCACGCACGCCCTGACCTCTACCGACTACATCCTCCTCGGAGACCTGAACTTTCACCTGGAGAACAACAACGACAGCAACTCCACCACCCTGATCGACAACCTCGCCAACCTCGGGCTGAGCCAGCTCGTCACAACACCGACCCATTCCGCCGGCCACACGCTTGACCCCATCTTCTCCTCAAGCTCCCACGTCTCCTTCAGCCACACCACGGAACTCCTCTGGACCGACCCACCGCTGCATCCATTTCACCTTCCAGAAACCCACCACACACCACCGCACCCAACAGATCCCACGCCGCTGCTGGAGCAAAGTCACCGAAGACCAACCTCGGGCAACCCTCGCTCTCAGCCCTCCCTCCGACCCATCCAACACCGACGACGCTGCCTGCAACCTCAGACGATGGATGGAGGACTGTGCCAACACCCTCGCCCCGCTGAAAAAACTCACCTACAGTGACACCACCAAAAGAGCCAGCTGGTTCACCTCGGAACTCCTAGCTTCCAAGCGTACCTGCCGGAAACTAGAGAAGAAATGGCACAGTGATAAGACACCGGACAGCCACGCAGCCCACAAAGACGCCATCCGTAACCACCACCACCTCATCAAGTCCGCCAAGAGAATCTCCTTCAAAGACCGCCTGGACAACAACGCACACAACAGCAAGGAGCTTTTCAACATCGTGAAGGAACTCTCCAACCCCAGCTCCAACACCGACATCCCGCCGTCGCAACACCTGTGCGATTCCCTCGCCACCTTCTTCCACCGCAAGATCGCCGACATCCACGACAGCTTCAACACCCAGACAGCCCCAACTAAGATCGATGCACCAGACCCGCCGCACACCATCGACCACGACCCCCTGCCAGCCTGGGCCAGCGTGAACATCGAGGACACCATCAAGACCATGAGCACAACACACTCCGGCTCCCCGTCAGACCCTTTCCCGCACCACATCTTCAACAAAGCCAGCAGCTCCATCGCACCCCACCTGTGCAACGTTATCAATCTCTCCTTCCGAGACCGCGACCTTCCCAGAGAGCTGGAAACACGCAGAGATCAACGCCCTACTCAAAAAACCCAAGGCGGACCCGAGAGACCTCAAGAACTTCCGGCCCATCTCCCTGCTTCCGTTCCCAGCCAAGGTCATCGAGAAGATCGTCAACAAACAGCTAACCCGATACCTCGAAGAAAAACAGCATCCTGGACCCATCCCAAATGGGGTTCCGCAGCAACCACAGCACTGAGACTGCCCTCATCGCCGCCACCGACGACATCAGGATCCTGCTGGACAACGGTGAGACCGCAGCCCTCATCCTGCTGGACCTCTCCGCCGCCTTCGACACTGTCTGCCACCGCACTCTACGCGCACGCCTCCACGACGCAGGGATCCGAGACAAGGCCCTGGAATGGGCCACCTCCTTCCTCGCCGGCAGAACCCAGAGAGTCCGCCTCCCCACCATTCCGATCCGAAGCCTCCGAGATCATCTGCTGCGTACCCAGGGATCGTCCCTCAGCCCAACACTGTTCAACATCTACATGGCCCCGCTCGCACGCATCGCCAGACAGCACGACCTCAACATAATCTCCTACGCCGACGACACTCAACTGATCCTCTCCCTCACCAAGGACCCCTCGCCGCCAAATCCAACCTCCATGAAGGAATGAAGGCCGTCGCCGATTGGATGAAGATCAGCCGACTAAAACTGAACACGGACAAAACAGAGGTCCTCATCCTCGGCTCCAACCCCTCAGCCTGGGACGACTCCTGATGGCCAACGACGCTGGGAGCAGCCCCGACACCCACCGACCACGCACGCAACCTGGGAGTCATCCTCGACTCAACGCTCTCCATGGCCAAGCAAGTCAACGCAGTCTCATCCTCCTGCTTCAACACCCTCCGCATGCTTCGCAAGATCTACAGGTGGATCCCGACAGACACAAGAAGAACAGTCACCCAGGCCCTCGTCAGTAGCAGACTTGACTATGGGAACGCCTCTAGCGGGAGCCCCGGCCAAGCTCATCAAGCGACTGCAACGCATACAAACGCCTCCGCACGCCTGATCCTCGATGTACCACGCCACAGCCACATCACCCCCACCTGAGGAACCTGCACTGGCTCCCCGTCGACAGGAGAATCTCCTTCAAACTCCTCATCCACGCACACAAGGCACTCCACAAGACTGGCCCAGCCTACCTCAACAGACGACTCCTCTTCTACGTCCCCAACCGCCAACTCCGCTCCGCCGACCTCTCCCTCGCCACCGTCCCTCGCATTCGAAGAACTACCACCGGCGGCAGATCCTTCTCCCACCGCGCCGCCAAGACCTGGAACACCCTTCCACTAAGCCTACGACAGACCCAAGACCTGCTGACCTTCAGGAGGCTACTCAAGACCTGGTTGTTCGAGCAGTAGCAGCACCCCCCCCCTTTTTTTCCCTAGCGCTTTGAGACCCTCGCGGGTAAGTAGTGCGCTTTACAAATTCTGTGATTGATTGATTGATTGCGTGGGTAGCTGAGCACTATAGAAGTCTAATAATAATACTCTTCGTATCTGGCATCATACACTGCTCAGAGTAGGGTAATCTGCTTAGTGTAGTTCTAACCCCCTGCCTTGGAGAGTGTTATGGTATTGGATATTTATGCAATGTGATTGTAGGATCACGAAGTATAGAGTGCTCTCAGATTCTGTCTTTTCCAGACAGCCTCTGGACCCCATGAAGTGCTCTCCCACAATTAGTAATTTTGTGTATTTATCCCTTCTTATAGCTGCCCTAGCAAAATGAGCCCAGCCTTTGTACTAAATGGAGTTTTTTTTTTTAGGATCAAATTCATTCACATGAGGCAATTATTGGCCCTGCTTTACAAAGGTAAATGTATACTTTTGTGTAAGTGCACTCTTTTATGGTGTTCACAAACAGGTTAATAGTGACTTTATGACTGTGGAGACTCCACAGTCGGGACAGAGAACTCTGCACATAAAAAGCTAGGCCTTTCTTTTTATGTTTAGAGGTCTCCGCCTCCACTGTGTTTTTTGGGGAGTTTGGAGCTGTGGTTGGAACAGACTGGCAAGTGTGTAACAATAAACAGTAGCAAAACCAAGAGGCCTGGATTTAGTGTGCTAGTGCACGTGAACACGGGCACTCACAAATGCTGTTTACATGCAATGCATGCACAAATGTTCTCTGTAACCTCAAAGCCTCCTCTAGTTGCTTTGCCAATGCAGAGTTGGTGCGAGAAATAGCAAAACAAAAATTGCTTTCTGTATAAATTATAGGAAGATAAAGAATTGAGTGGCTCAAACAGTGTGATGATTGACTGTACTTAACTCATAAAAAAAGTCCCTCATGGATTCCAGTGGAAACAGTGCTGGAAGGTTGAATGACATAGCCAATAGTATGAGGTAAGCAGGTAATATTCCTCTGGGTGGAGCTAATGCCCACACTATGTAAATGTACTTCTCCAAATAGTTGATACTAATTTGGCTTGCAAGCTGAAGCGCTGTTAAGCCGGACCTAAAAATGTAGAGAGGCTTGTTTTTAGCAAAATAAGCTTTTTAATCATCCTGGAAAAAGAAATAACATGCAGAAAAATGGACAAAGAGTTGCCATCCTGAAAAGTGATGTTTTTGCCCAGCGCTTCAGTTTTCGTTTGCGGCGAGGAACTGGCAAAGTTTTGGAAGTCTTTACATTTTCTGCAATGTTTGGATACTGACGCACTAAAAACTTTGGGAGGCAAAGTCTGCCATAATACAGTAAATGGAAGCAGTGTTTAGGTGTGGGGCCTGGTGAAATCTCTGTCATCCTGCTGACCCCAGGGAACACATGCAGCCACTTGTAAGTTCAAAGGTTTATTTAGTCACATCAAAAATCCTTGGGAGCCCACATCACCTGCAGGCTGCTCCTGGCTCGCATTCAGTTATCTCACCAGAATCCTTAGGCAGGTATGGAACCCAAAAGCACAGTTTTCATATCGTCTGTGCTCCACAGCCCCAAACCCACACAATCCTCCAGCCACCCTGTAGATCTACACCTTTTTGAAGAAATCTCGGTAACATTGGTTGTCACTCACCGCCAAACAAGTTCGTAACAAGTGCACCTGCACTGCACGATGAAGCCAAAGGAGCAGCTTTACGCTTAGGCCTGAAATAAATCGAGGTGTGCATTGTTTTTGTTTCTCGACAAAGTCGAGCATAGATCTGGCTTATGAGGCTATCTTTAATTCATGGAGTGTACCTGAATTTACGGTCACAAACTATTGATTGAACACTGACACCTGGAAGGTGGTGTTACCCAGTCGCAAAGTGGAAGCTGTCCATGAGAGAGAGAACCCTCTTTATGAAGATGATCGCTCTGCATTCTGGGAGCTGGTGGTGGTTCTTCGGGGGACATCTAGCCCATCTGCCAGGCACAGAATGTCTGGTTGTGCTGGAGCAAAATAAAAACAAAATGTATGCTTCTGAAATGTTGGAATAGCTGGTTGCTCCCTGATGCACACCTTCATCCCCTATTCACAAACAGGATTCTGTCTCAATAGTGTTGATTCTGCCAATCCTACCGCAATGTGCTTTAAGTTGTGGTGGAGTTTTTATTCTGAGACAGAGCAGTGCATCAGTTGCTGCTTAAAATGAAGGTTTTGTCCATAATGCAGTCCTGCAAAAACACCCATTACCTTGCAAGCTGGGCTTTGTACACCAGGCCCTGAAGCACTTGTCGCCTGAGCCACGCATTGTATATTAATGAGCGGCAAGGCTTGATGTGTGTGCCCCTCCATGATGGCAAACAGGAGCTAAACATTGAAAGGCGCTTCAGAATGTCCTTTTTAAAATATATTTAATATTTGCATATGTATTGCAAACATCTGCTATTGGTGAAATTCAAGCACTTTCAGAAGGTCATGAATGACTTTCCAAATGGTTCTGTGTTTCCCATCCAATCACAGAGTCGGATTTGTCTTCATCAGTGACGTGGAATGGCGTGTTCCATCTTGGGTGCATGTGGCACCTCAGTGAGATGTGGGTGAATGTTTTTAGTGTGATGGTTGAGACCAAGATCTGTACTGCGTCACTGGTGCAGGTTTTGGTTATTTTTGTCATCCCAGTGCCTGGAATCATTTTATGGGTGAAGTGCTCATTATGGTAGTAAGTGTTGGGTGGTGGAGTAACCCCCTGGAGGGATTCCTTGGTTTATGTTCCGTGCATGTTTGGCGTTCTCTCGTAATGTGTTCTTGGATGTTGTGTTCTTCTGAGAAGTGCTATTCTGATCACTGTGACACCAGACTATGTGATATCTCTATGATCGGTCGGAGGTGCATTGTAAACATACAAATACACTTAATAAAATAATGAAAAGCTGGGTTTATGCTCAGCTGCTGTGCTCCTCTGATGAGGAGATTAAAACTTTACTGACAACAAATGCAGAAACGAGGCCAGCTGTTAATTACAGGTTCTGAAACCACCATCACAGCTAGCTTTGAACATTCAAAAGAAAATCTGATAAAAACAAGAAACTAACCGTGCTCCGTTCGGTTGCGTTGTCTCCCTAATGTTTGGTAAGTCCCCTTCCATTGTGTTGGTTATGTTCTCTTTTCATTAATACTGTCCTTCCATTATTCCGTGTTCCTCTTTGGAGCGGCTTCTGTCCTTTTCATTCCTCCCTTTCAACGTTAATGTCCTTTCTGTTTGTGACTACTATGGCTAAAGTCTTTTGGCTTTTTGTCATCTTTTCTACAGTTATGTTTCAGAGGAGACCGTGTTCTCCTTTTGTTCCGCTTACCACTTTCTCACCTCTTATCTTATCTCTCCTCCCTTTTTCTTTCTTCTTTTCTCTTCAGTATATTACAGCTACCCTTACTATATACAAACTTGTTCTTGTGGTTCGCCACTAATTTCTACCCGGCCTGGTCGGTTTCGGAAAACATGTTGACAGTTTTGTCTCCTTTTCTATCTTTTACTTAATTTTTTCTAAAATTCTGTTTTTATATTGCTTCTTTGCTTAATGGTATTCATTTGTATCTAGGCTTGCATTGTTACCTATCATTTTGGTTTTCGTTGATCAAATATTTTACTTATTTTAGGTTTCATGTGTGTTTTTTTTTATAACTCCTTATATAACCCCTCGATGAGTGGATTACGAATTATCTCATGGAATGTCAAGGACATTCGTAACCCAGTTAAAAAGCAAAGAGTGTTGTCTCATCTTGCTAAATTGAAATGCCATGTTGCTTTACTACAAGAAACTCATCTTATGGAGCAAGATATCCTCTCCTTACGTAGACAATGGGTTGGAAACGTTTTTATTCTCCAGCAGTAAATAATAGGAATGGTGTAGTAATATTATTTCACAAATTGTTATGTACTCTTTTACTAAATGATCTCAAAGATAATAATGGTAGATGGCTTTTACTAAACATTAAAGTGAATGATATTCAGTTTTCTATATGTAATGTCTACGGTCCTAATGGTATAGACTTAGGGGTCGATTCCGATCTCGGCCGGAAGCGCACCTAACAGCATTCGTCCGGAAAAAATACAAGCCGAACGCGTGTTTCCCGACCGATTCGAACACTCGTCCGAACGAACAAGTACGATGCGCATAACAGCCCAGATTCCGAGCGAGCCGTACTCACCCATTCCAGCTCCTGTTCCCCGCCCGAGCCGGATCCGTAAACGCCGATTCAAGTCGCACGGAACCAAATACACAGCACCTTCCGGCCGGACTAGTACGATGCGCCTTCCGTACGCGCCGAACCCGTCGCTACGTCCGGCACGTTTGAGCATCCGGGAGAGCTGTACATAAGCTCCGATTCGCGCCACAAGACGATCCACGGCTACGAGACGAACAAGCCAGCGACGAGTACGAGTCGAAGACACGCGAAACACGAACGAGACGACCCAAGCATGAATCCCATCGCGCAGGTCCTACCAATACTCTACATCTATAACCGGGACCAGCACGGACGCGTACGGCGCAGACGGTAAGTCAAACACCAACAACACCAACAAACGACACGTTCCCGAAATATGTCACACACACATAGGGATGCACAAATGACGTACACTAGCAACAGCAGAACCATAGGGGTGGGATGGCCATCACCAATGCCATACACACCCATAGGGGGATGGATGCCTGCCACTACCACCACCCCTACTCAGGGGGGCCTGCATGCCTGTCACTACTACCACCCCCACTCATGGGGGGATGGATGCCTACCACTAACACCACCCCTACTCAGGGGGGGCTGGATGCCTGTCACTACTACCATCCCCACTCATGGGGGATGGATGCCTACCACTAACACCACTCTACCACCACCCCTACTCAGGGGGGATGGATGCCTGTCACTACTACCATCCCCACTCACAGAGGTATGGATGCCTGCCACTACTACCATCCCCACTCATAGGGGGATGGATGCCTACCACCACCCCTACTCAGGGGGGGCTGGATGCCTGTCACTTCTACCATCCCCACCCTTAGGTGGATGGATGCCTGCCACTACCACCACCCCTACTCAGGGGGGCCTGGATGCCTGTCACTACTACCATCCCCACTCATGGGGGGATGGATGCCTGCCACTACCACCACCCCTACTCATGGGGGCCTGGATGCCTGTCACTACTACCATCCCCACTCATGGGGGGATGGATGCCTACCACTAACACCACCCTACCACCACCCCTACTCAGGGGGGGATGGATGCCTGCCACTACCACCACCCCTACTCAGGGGAGCCTGGATGCCTGTCACTACTACCACCCCCACTCATGGGGGATGGATGCCTACCACTAACACCACCCCTACTCAGGGGGGGGGCTGGATGCCTGTCACTACTACCATCCCCACTCATGGGGGGATGGATGCCTACCACTAACACCACCCTACCACCACCCCTACTCAGGGGGGGCTGGATGCCTGTCACTACTACCACCCCTACTCATAGGACGAGTAATGCATGACACAACCAGCATACTCCCACGTAAGGAATGTCTGAAAATTACATCCCCCCCAACACCATGACTAGCGTGTGTAGTCTGTGTCGAATGCCTACAACACTGAACATGACATTGAACATACAATGTGACCCCCTATCACATGTGTCACACATAAATGTGTGTGGCCTCCACAATGCAAGCCGACCATGACCACCGTGGCAATGGGGTCGAACACCCCATCACCACAGTGACCAAAAGGTAAGTGTGGGCGCCATAGCTGAAGCACATTTTGAACAGTGTGGCAATGGGGCCTAAAGCCCCATCAACACAGTGACCAAAAGGTAAGTGTAGTCATGGTAAAAGCTGCAAAAGCCAAACTACATGGATGATTCCTGGTCACACAACAGCAAACACATCAGTGGCATAGTAGTGCTTGTGTCCCATAGCAACATAGATTGGGTGAGGCAAACAGTGCAGTGCCAATGAAACATCGTTTTGGCCATGTGCATACAAACATCACCCATGGGGGCTCACATTGTCAACATTCACAAATAACACAATGACAGAAGTGACCATCATAATGCAGAGCCACATATCTGCACCAATGGACACACAAATGTAGATATCCTGTGGAGACTGTAGATGTCAGGTGAACAAATACCATACTATGGCAGCAATGGGACATACAAACCATGATCATTGTGCTGACTGATGACCTAGGAGTCCCAGGGACAGCAGGGGAAAGCCACCAAACAGCATACAGCCAATGGCACACTCAAGATATGCCAATGCAGTGGTGCAAATGCACAAACACAAACAGGCAGACTCACACTGCATATCAAACACAACAGGTGAGGGGGTGGTGTGCCAGTGTCCCCAGGCAAACACACAACACATGAGGAGGCCTGAATCCCTATTACACAGATGTCAACACAGTGCCATACAAAAGTAACTCATGGATCGGATTCCCCTATGTGGGCAAACAGGCATTGTTAGATGAGAGGGAGCCCAAATTACACATGTCACACAAGCTTGTAGGAACAGCAACTAACACAGCAAGGGACAGACCCACCACAGCACTACCCACAGGGACCCCACATTGTGGTGACACTAGCCTGCATGATAATCCCACTGTGATGACAAAGATAGTTGTCATTCACACTGTGAACCACAGCCATGTGTCCTGAGCAACAAACTACCATCACACCTACACAAGCACAAATCAATCAGCACAGCCTGCCAGCCAAGGCCAATATGGAGGTAGGGGTCTAGCCGTGCAACAACTCACATTTGCACACACTCAACACCACACACTTGATCTCCACCAATGTGCAGCAGTGAAGCTCACATGGACTGGTGACATTGCACATGCACCTATGACAATCCCAGGGGTGGTGGGGGGAACTAAGGTGCAGAAACCCATCACACATGGCCAGTCAACAAGACTTGTGAATGTCTGACACACTGCACAGTACAGGGTACATGGGCATGATGTGAAATCCACCCCAATCAATGGGATCCCGGCCATAGTCACACACCAATGAAGAAGCCAAGGTGACCCACAAAGAACACACGTAGACAACTTCCAACATTGCAGCTCTGACCCTGAGGAGTGGCAGCAGTCACACACACAACGTGTCACAATCACTGAAAGCAAACACAAACTGTAAATTACATGACTTGTGTAACCAACAAGTGCCAAGAGGAATCCTGACTGTGTCCCATCTGCGTTTGTCCACATCCCCGGCCCTGACAACAAAGACAACTAGGGATGACAACCTGATGAACATTAGTTTGCCATGCACCCACATCCCGGAGAAACCAGGTCCAAGATGCTGGATGAACACAGAACAACTCAGCAAGCATCACAAAACAGGAACATCCGTAGGGACACAGCCTGTGTAGGAAAAGGGAAGGGAACACGCACAGACATGCTTACACAACACGGGCCCAGGCAATGTCACGGGATTACACATTGCCATGAGGACACTCCACTCCTGTGGAAGGTCCGCTGTGCCAAACCTTGTCTGTGCACGACTCAAACATGTCAGCAGAGCACTCGGTCAGTGAGTCAACAACTACAACACACTGAAGGCTCTGCTCACATCAGCCTGGGTACGGGAGTGGCACGTCAGTCATCTGCATACACCCAAAACACGTGTCAAGCAAGTTGCACTGTATACACAGATGAGTCCTTCAACATTGATGTGCTAAACTGCATGTCCAGTGGAGACGGGCACACAGTCAGGGTAATAGAAACATTGAACAGTGGTAAGCCCACCAGATGTGCATCAGTGTAAGACAAAGATGTTAATTTACAAATGCAAAACGTACATCCCTGTGTCAAATGCTGAACATTACACCCTCAGACTGCAGCAAAGGATGCTATAGATCCAGACTACATCAGGACACATATCCCATGGACCACATGGAGTCCATCACATCAACACTTCATTTTCCTGATCTGAACACTATTACAACAGCAAATGCATGATGATACTCATCTACATCATGTACATCAAAAGAAAAACCACAAGTAAACAAAAAGAGGCTTTATTCAGCAAATGTCAAACTAAAATCTTAACTCCAAAAGAAACTAAGGCCAATGGCCAGTCCAAATACACAGTCCCAACAGGGTGATGTGTGACAACTTGTCACCCATTGCTTGCCTGCACTGGTACGGACAGGGGACATCCCCCTTGGAGGGGCATACGAGGGGCAGGCCAGGCACCGCAGGGACAGGATCAGGGGATGCCAGAAGGAGGCAGTGAAGGGGTGGTGGGTGCAGGAGTGTCACCGGCAACTGCAGTGGAGGTGTCTGACTCAGGGGGGGGCCAGCACCACTGTAGGGCACAAGTCAGATGGTGTGGGTGCTGCAACCACTGCAGTGGACTGGTCAGATGGAGTGGACTGGGTCCCCACTGCAGTGCCCGAGTCAGACGGGGTGGTTGTGGACTCCACTGCAGTGCATGACTCCAAGGGAGTGGAAGGGGGGGCAGATGAGGTGGGCAGGACAGAGGGGGGGAACCCGGTCTCCACACCAGTGGCACAAACAGGCAGAGCGTCTGGTTTGGGGGTGGAAGAGCAAGTGGCAGGGGGGAGGGCATAAGCAGTTTGGGGATGCGGTATCGGTGTGTGGGGGAACCTGGGGCAGGGTGTGGCGGTGGAACCTGTGTAGTGGTGGCCTGGGGGATGGAGGTGAGAGACTGGGTGGTTGACTTGCAGGGCGGTGGCGGGGTCTTGCTCTTCCGGGACCGGGGGGACTTGCGGGTGGGGGCCTCAGTCTGCCTGCGCCTGGGGGAGGGTGTCCGGGGGCGAGGGGCACTCCCCTCTGTGTGGGTGCACTTCCTCTTCCCCCGGTATGCTGGATCAGCGGCATCGGAGGGGAAGAGGCCGAGGTCACAGAGGAAGAGCTGCTGTGTAGGTGGGGTTGCAGGTGAGGCAAGGGAAGGGGTCTTGGAGGGAGAGGATTTGGAGGACTGCGGAGTGACTGTGGATGCCTGTGTGTGTGTCTGTTCCCCATCCCCTGTGTGTGTGGTATCAGTCCCCTGAGGATGCTTGTGTGCACGTCGTGCCTTTGTTTTGGGTGTTTCTGTGCTGCTCGTGTCTGTGTGTTTGGGTGATTGTGCAGGTGTGCATGTGCTTTGGACAGGTAGGGTGCCAGGAAGTGTGGATGGGGCAGAGGTAGGAGGGGTGAGGGACTGTTGGAGGAGGGACACTGCTGCCGTCAGGGAGGAGTCCATGGACTTATTGCTCCTCTGTAGGGCAGACATACCCATCGAGATGCCCTCCATGAACGACACCAGCTGTGTCAACAGAGTGGTGTGTGCATGGAGGACACTCAGCATTGCTGTCTGCCCTACATGGAGCTGGCGAAGTAGGTACACAGACTCCTCACTCAGGGCAGCAGGGGACACAGGGGCAGGGGGTGCGGTGCCTGGCACAAAGGAGACACGCTCCCGAACACGGGAGCCTCCACGGACCTCTGGAATGGGAGCCAATGGGAGGGCGGTGGTGGTGGTGGTGGCGGGGCCAGACAGACTAGCTGGGGTTTGGTGGCTGCTTACACCCGCCTCCACAAGGGAGTCATCCTCCGAGCTGCTGTGGTCCTCAGCTGAGGTGGATGGTGCTGAGGACTCCTCGGTGTGGCTCCCCTCGCCCTCCGTGCCACTGGGTCCCTCCGACCACTCGTCGGCTGTTGACCCAGTCTGGCTCTGCAGCTCCTCCTGGTCCGTGGAGCTGTCCCCTCCTGTGGCCGTGGATGTATCTGCAAACAATTAGGGAAACAGACAAACATCAGTCACCTGCACTGACCGCACACACCACAGTAAGTACAGCACATTACAGAGCAAGCCCTGGCATCCTTAGTTGAACATTGCCAAAAGTCCTCACACAGATTCGGAGAAGCCAATTGTCAGTCTGATAGTCAACCATGGAACTCACACCCCTCCTGCCCTTGCACCTACCTGTCTGGTGCCTGTCTGATGGTAAGACCCCAGTGTGGACACATGCACCACCTACACAGTTGTTGGACATTGCAGAGAACACGGTGAAGTATGTGAACATGCACACATCACATCTCTTGCCACTGAGTCAGTGCAGGTGTCCGGATAAAGGGATGGCCAGAGTCTAAATAGAAATGCATGTGATGCATACCAGCACCAGACACCATGATGCACCCATGTCCGGATAGTCAATGCCACAATGGGGTGCATGTTGCACATGTCACTCCCCTGCAGGATCACTCTTAGGAAGTTTAATGCCATGACACAGGCATGCGTGCAAAGTCATACATCACTGTCTCCAGTCACATGGCCATGGCAGCCAGCCAACAACAGTCTGCACTGTGTCACAATCCTAGGACATGGGGAATGCAAGTTATGTAACTGACAAGTGCACATGTCCATCCCCCACAAACCACATCATCTGAACTCGTATTTGTCCACGTCATAACAATTGGACATATGGGAGACATGAAACACAACTCTCAGAACCTGAGCACCTCACAGTGTGCTGTGAATGAAAAACAGCTGCCTGAAAGTCACAGTCGCATACACCTGTGTGCACAGTCAAGTGACCAAACACCTATAAGTCACAGAAGTATCGTCTCTCATGGTCACATCTCAGATGGCATGCTGAGCCCTAACCGATAAACATCCCAGTAGTCCTGACAACGAAGCCACAGCACAATGACACAGAGGCAGACACCTGAGGGAACATTTCACTGATCACAACATGTCAGCTGATACACGGGAGTGGGAGTACAGAGTGTATTGTATGCCCTGGAGTAGGCATGACTGTCCAGCTCCACCTGTAAGAGGGATGAGCCCTGGACAGTAGGCAGGTGGCTAAGCATGTGTGACACACTTGACATACATACTCCTGAGGCCCAAACATTGTTCCCACCCGCAGCATGGACCACATATCAAAGTTACACCCAGACTACATTTCACGACTTAGGCATTGTGTGAGCAATCGACCCACCCATGAAGCCCACCACAAAGTCACGGGAACAAAAGCTGTCCCCCACCTTGAGCAAAGCAAAATGCAAGGACCCTGTACCCAAGTGACACAATTTCCTGACCGTAAGGACCACACCTGCGTATCAGATGAGGAGTGGACATGTCACAATTGAGGGACATGGGTCCTGGACCACAAGACTGATGTACTGTGGAAGTTTAACCAGGCAAGAGGAGGGCACATAGCATGTCAGATAGAGTTCACAGTGCAGTCATGGACTCACCCCCTCCTTGCTGCTGTCTGGCCTTCAGCTGCCCATCCAGGTCAGGGAAGACCACCGCCAGGATCCGGAGCATGTGGGGGTCAGGGTCCGGTGTCCGCCCCTCCTGCGAGGAGGCGACAGCTTCAGCTGGACCCTTGCGATCCTCCGGGTCCAGCCACGAAGGTCCTGCCACCTCTTCTGGCAGTTGCGGATCCGGCACTTGTAGACCCCCACGGATCTTACTGCCCAGGCGATGGTCAGCCAGATTTCCTGCTTCTGGTGGGCATCAACCTGTGAGGATGACAAAGTGAAAAGGCCATTACTACACATGCAACATATACGTGCATCACACAGTCGGATATACATGTCTCAATCACAGGGCCATATGATGTACACAGGCAGTGCAACGATGGCTATGAACAGTTTGCCAGCAGTTACTGCATGGTATCATTGCATGGGAAGTAAACCTTGTTGGAAAGCACTGTTACTCCACTGTACCTGTTCAGTGCATGTGACTACACACTTTGGGTGGTGAGAACTACTCAGTGAGCATGCTAGCCAGTGGTGTGCACACTGGAAGTCTTGCTAGTCAGACAACATGCACAATTAGTAAGGCAGTGGACAGCACACTCACCTGCTCCCCTGGTGTCCCATACAGCTTGCTGTACTGTGGAAGGAGGTTGTCCAGCAGGGCCTGGTTCTCCTCAAGGCTGAAGGTTGGGGCTCTCTCCAC
This sequence comes from Calotriton arnoldi, assembly GCA_963921515.1. NCBI lineage: Eukaryota > Metazoa > Chordata > Amphibia > Caudata > Salamandridae > Calotriton > Calotriton arnoldi. The sequence goes on along the minus strand of CAWUFW010000013.1, from coordinate 4,451,892 downwards.
AGTACGTGCCATTGCAGTAGCCAGAGGATGCAGAGACAGCAGCAGTGTTGGTGGCAGATGTCGTCCTGGAGCATGTAGTGCAGGCAAGTGAGCCCTCAGGGGAACAGCCAGCATTATATGTGTGCTGCAGAGGCAGATACTGTTCCATGTGTCCAAAGTGATAGGTCCAAGTCGTTTGCATCTTCTGAATCTGACCAATCCATGGAATTGCAGCACCAATACACGCCCACAGAATCCTTCAAAACTCAACTTCATGACACCCATGAATTTGCAACATTGTTGTGGCTGGCCAACTGAATTCACTGCATCAGACTCGTTGAAGCTTCGAAAACGCGTCCGTTGCCATGCCAGGCCCCAGCCAATGCGTGCGCACCGTTCGGTCCATTGCTGTACAACGCGTATTCCGGGATACAACACGTACCCGCTCACAACAGATGCAATGGGCCGTGCGGGCACACCGATCGGTCCATTGCTGTACAACGCGTACCCGCTCACAACAGATGCAATGGGCCGTGCGGGCACACCGCTCGGTCCATTGCTGTACAACGCGTATTCCGGGATACAACGCGTACCCGCTCACAACAGATGCAATGGGCCGTGCGGGCACACCGATCGGTCCATTGCTGTACAACGCGTCCCTGTACAGGTCACACGCATATGTCACCAAGCTTGTCACTGGTGAACCTATGCCAGCCACATATACTTTCCAGGGACTCAGGGGCACACCTACAACACCACACCCAGTCCACACTGTATCTAAGGCATGTAAGGCTGCATTACCTTTTCTGTGTATGGGGGTAAACATGTGGTTTTTGGGGTGGCACTTGGGGGCAGCCACACCCAGGTTGTGCACGTGTTCATGGGGACAGGATCCTTTGTGTGTTGTGCACCTGACCACTGTGATGTGCAACTGTTCATTTTGGAGCATGTGGCATGGTCACATTTCCAGGTTGTGTATGTGTATGACATGTCACATACCCCCAGGCTCACATGTGGGAAGGCATGTACGTCACAGGGTGACCCATTGCCACAATAGTGATGGCCCTCCACAGTCTGTGTGCATGTTGTGTTTCCGATGTCTCTGACTCCATGTGCACAATGGGAGACAGTCTCCACATCCACTTTGTTTGTGCATGGACTTTGATGTTGTGTGTGTGTGTGTCACAGACGTCCATGTCTGTCCTCCAGAGGCAACAGGGGCCACTACCTGTGGGAGTCATGGTTGTTTTTCTGACGTGTACATGATACGCCATGTCATGCCAGTGTCCATGTGGCAAGACAGGGTCCCTAGGAATCTACCTGTCAATGAGCTGTGATGCCTGTGGCGCATCTGTCCAGACATGTCACTGTGGTGTGTGTGTGGAACGTGACAGCAGTAAATGGGTACTGTGACACAGCCTAATGGTTTCCCATAGCACACCCTGGAACCTGTTGTCAACACATGTTGAACAGAGATGTTAGATGATGTCCATGTAGGTGCCATATATGTCATGCCATATATGTCCAAACAGAACGGCACACACATCAAGTACTTGTGTCTTCACCAGGCAGCTGATTGAGGATTTGGCAGTCCGCTTGGCCCCACATTTACAACCTGGCCGGCTGTACCCTACAGCGCTGACCCCCAAGGTGAAGGTGATGGCAGCCCTACACTTCTTTGCCACCGGTACCTTTCAACACACTGTGGCGACTGCTGGTGGGATGTCACAGACTATGTTCAGCCGTGTGCTACGCGATGTTTTGGGGGCAATGTTGAGATGCCTGAACCAGTACATCTATTTCCCAACACGTCAACAACTCACTGACGTCAAGAGTGACTTCTATGCCCTGGGGAGGATGCCACATGTCATTGGCTCCATTGATGGGGCACATGTGGCTTTGGTACCACCACAGGCACATGAGCAGGCATACCGGAACCGTAAACATTACCATTCGATCAATGCTCTGGTGGTATGTCTTGCAGATATGACCATCACACATGTGTGTGCCCGTTTTCCCGGTTCGGCACACGATGCCTACGTGATGAGGAGTAGTCGCATCCCGAGGATGATGTCACAGATGCCGAACCAGCGTGCCTGGCTTGTCGGTGTGTACTGACTTTGTACCATTGTGTGTGTTCTGCTATGTTGTATTCCGCCCACTTTTCCAACTCAGCTAATGTGCAATTGTCTGTCTGTAGGTGACTCCGGATACCCCAACATGCCGTGGTTGCTGACACCCCTCAGGAACCCTGTGACACCAGCCCAGATGCGCTACAATGAGGCACATGGTCGGACCAGGAGAGTGATCGAGCGGACCTTTGGTCTCCTGAAGAGCCGCTTCTGCTGCCTGGACAAGACAGGAGGGGCCCTCCCATATGCCCCAGCAAAGGTGTGCAAGATTGTCATCGTCTGCTGCATGCTACACAACCTGGCAGTGCGGAAGGAGTTGCCTCTCATCCTGGATGACGATGACCAACGTCCGCCACCTGTGGAGGATCCTGGCCTGGGCCACGATGCCAGTGATGATGATGATGGTGATGTCCGCACACAGCTCATCACCAACTTCTTCAGCTGAATGTGAGTATCCAGAGAGTTGTCATGTCAATGATGTGAGTTTGCATGATATGTGTGGGTGGTGCTCTGGTGCTGTTTGAGTGTGGCCATGTGCTACTTGACTGGATGCGTGCAGCGATGTGTCCTTGCAGGTAGTCTGTACTGCCCAACAGTGTTGACATGCTAACTTGGATTTGTGTAGTTATCTTGTGACATGTATTGGGCATGAGTATTGCAGTTCTTTGCTGTTCTTCAGTGGTTTTGACTGTGTGTCATGTCTGTCCTTCACAGGGTGCTTACAGAGTTGTTTGGTCAACTTGGATCCCCCGACTCCATGATTCAGCTTTCAGGGTGGCAGCAGTCGTTTCCCTACAGGTGATGTGCCACACACCCCTGGACTTTCTATCTTCTGCACTTTTTGACTGTGTGGCCACAGTCACGTGGGATTACCTTGCATTTGTAGTGGAAACAACATGTTGCAAATGTGTAATAAACCTGTGCTTCACTTTGGGATGTGCGTTGTCTGTGGTCACACATCTGACTGACATTTGCTTACTGCACCTGTGGGCTAGTTGACACAGACTCTGAATAGGTGTGGTGTCTGTGCATTCCACTGTATTTCCTGGCAACATCAGTGTAGGCGATGAGTCTGATGGCCCTGGTGTGTATGTGTTGTGTAGCCCTAGTGGTGTGTCTCCCTCATATGTGTCACGTCGCCATGACTCACATGACGGTGTTGGACTTGCTGTAGCAGTTAGCAAGCGCAGTGTCATTTATCAGATTACCATCTCCATGACAGAGACCACGTTGGAATCACAACAGAGGCAAGTATGGTGTATTAGTGAGTTTATTTACATACATGTGTGAGGATAGTGCACAGGATGGTGGGTGCTGTACATTGGTATTGGAATCCAAAGTTCCCATGTGAGTTGGAAGTCTTGGTAGCAGAAATGTCCTGAGTAAAGTCCACAGTCATCTGATACATTGGGCCAACTTGAGCTCCCCATGTCATGTGGGAGAGTTGGGTTGCATTCGACAGGGCGTGCAGTTTGCACACGGAGGAAAATTTCCAGAACAGGTGTTGGGTTCCTGGGGGATGTACATGGCCATCGGTCTCTCAGTTTTCCTTCCTCGGACGGCCCCTCTTCTTTGGGGGGGGACCCTCAGGTGCAGGCTGCTGCGGTGCAGAGGACTCTCCGCCAGAGTCAGCCTCCCTCCCTGTGGCATTTGCAGTTGTTGCAGCACCAGATGTTGTGGGCACACAGGGAGGTGAGGCCATGTTGGTGCTAATCTGGCGGAGGCATGTCAATATGTCCCTATGCACCGCTGTCAGTTGTTCCAATGTGTCCCACTTGGACTCCATGCCAGACATGTGTGTCTCGACACGGGACATGTGTGTCTCGACACGGGACATGTGGGAGTCCAAGCAGGCATGATGGGCAGCTTGCTCATGTTGAATGTCCTTGAGGATCCCCACTACCTGGCTGACCTCTCCGGTGCTATTCTGGTACGCATCCGCAATGCGTGCCAGTTGTGGGTCATCATGCAGTCCAGACCCCTCTGCAAACAGCGACCTATGTCTACCACCCCTCCCACCACCCCTGGCGACACGTGCGGGACCTGCGGTGGCACGCACAGGTGACCGTGGGCCCACTTGGGGGTTGTTACTGGGCTCATTGTCGGTTGCTCCACATTGGGCCTGGGTCCCTGTGCTGTTGTCATCGGTGGTCCTTGGTCTGTCCGTGTTGGCAGGGGTGGCCTGTGTGTTGGCAGTTGTTGGAGGGGTTTGTGCAGGGGGTGCAGATGTTGGTCCTGCTGGTGCTGCATGATGACTCACACCGGAGGGTCCAGGTATGTCTTCGCCATCCGAGGAGGGCAGAGGCTGATCCACACCAGTGAGCTCAGTGTCCCCCGGAGCCTGGGACAGGGACTCCTCATCGTCTGCTGCTGTGTCCCCATCATCACCTGCTTTTTGAAGAGACACACATTGTATGTTATGTTTCTACAGGCATCAATGGTTCAAACACCTGACAGTTGTGACTGTACCTCTGGATGCGGGCCTGTACATTGCATTCTCCTAAATTGTGACAGTCAGAGGTTGATATTGGTGTAGCACATTGTCCTGCCAACCTGTGGCATTTCAATGTGAATGTTGAGGTGTGTGCATGACCAGCATTGGTGGTATTTGGTTGCCATCCGGCCCTCCTTCTCCCCCTGCCCAGTTATCCCACCATGAAGCATGCCACCCTTGCAGTGGGTGCAGGTTGACTCTCAGGATGTCAGTCAGTGCTGTTGGTTTGTGCACAGTTCCCAGCAGGGCCTTGTGCTCCCCACAGCTGAGGCCAGTGTCAGATATCTTTGACGTGGCTTTTCACTCCCTGTGAGGTGTGCATGCTTCAGTGCTAGCTTGCTGGGCCATGTGGGTGGGGGATGTTGAGCTGTGACTACCACTCCCATCATTGCCTACACCCCCCTTCCCAGCATGCCCATACTTCCTTCCTTTTGACTCTGCTTCCCTGTGGGGTAGTGTGCCTGTGCTGACAGGATGGCTGACAGTGTTGTCCTGGCGGTTGTTTGGCTACAAGTCCCAAGAGTGTCCCTGTGCTTCACACAGCATAACCCAGGGTGGTGGTTCTTTGTGGGATCTTCAATTAGAGTGTGAGGCTTTGCATTCTCCCAGGTGGGTTATGTGGAGTTAGTGTTGAGGGGGTGTGTGAGGAGAAGTGCTTGTAACTATGGTCAGTGCTGTGAGTCCTCCTTCCCACCCAGCCAGATATCCCACCATGGAACGTGCTTCCATTGCAGGGAGTGCAAGTTGGCTTTCAGGATGTCAGTCAGTGGTGTCCTGCTGTTGGTTGGTGCACAGTTCCCAGCAGGGCCTTGTGCTCCCCACAGCAGTACCCAGTGTCAGCCATCTTGTCAGTTGTTTTCCACTCCCTGTGATGTGAGCATGGTTCAGAGTGGTGTTGATGGGCCAATTGTGAGGGTGACCAATATCTGTGACTACAACTCCCATCATGCTATTGGCTACACTGACTTCACCAGCATACACAGAATTCCTTCCTTTCAGTGAGCTTCCCTGTAAGGTGGTGTTCTAGTGGTGGCAAAATATCTGACAGTGTTCGTTGGTTAGATTTGTGCCACTGCCTAGCTGTATTTGTTGTTAGGTTTGTACATGTCATGACACAGTTACATATCACTATGACATGGCATGTATTGTGTTTATCTAACTGACATACACATCTTGGGATGATTATCTTTTGGTTGCTGTGGATTTGCTAAGGGTGCATGGTTTGACTATCCCCTTGACAGTGATGTGTGTGTATTGTCACACCATATTGTGTATATTAGTTGTGTACTCACCAGGCTCTGGGATGTTTGTTAGTCCATATACGCTCACTGGTGGTAGGATGGCCCACACCTTCTCCTCCCAGGGCCTGAGGTATACTGGTTTGGCAGGAGGGCCACTGCCGGTGTGCTGGCTCAGGAGGTAATCCTTCTTCAGTAGGTCCCTGACCCTCCTGCGCACATCATACCACCTGTTCTGGATGTCTTCCTTTGTGCGCAAACATGGTGATTGTGCGTTGACCCTGTCGACGATCCTCTCCCACATCTTGGTTTTCTGCGACATGGGGGTCTGTTGGACCAATGTGCCAAACAACTGTGGCTCTACCCTGAGGATCTCGTCTACCAGGACTTCCAATTCACTATCTAGGAACTTTGGATTCTTCTTTGGGGGTATGGTGATGGGTGGTGGTGGTGATTGATGTGTGTGTGTGTGTGCAAGTGAGGGTGGGTGAGTGTAGGTTTTGCTGGGTGTGTGTGAGGGTGCTATTTGTTGAGCTGCTAATGGTGTGTGGCTTGTGTGATGGATGAGTTGTGAGTGTGTCTGTGGTTGCTGTCTGATGGTGTTCTGTGCTGGCAGGTCAGTGGAATTTGCAAAGGATCATGGTAGGGATTTGTGGCCTTTATATAGGTGGAGTTGGGGGTGTGTCCTTGTTCCATTTTTTTTTCCCCCTGTATTTATTGGCTTTGTGATTGCTTGTTTGGCCCTTTTTTTTGTATTTTTTCCTTAGTATTTTTTGTGCATGTAGGAGACGTTCTTCTGACCGAGTAGGACGCTGCAGTTGTCTCGTGCGATCTTCTCCGACTCGTTCCCGCTGTGTTTCAGCTAGGTTTCATGTGCGGCGTACGAGTCGGTCGCGGAGTTTTGTGTTGTTTCGGCTGGCTTTTGTATGCGTGTCGGTCGTACGGCTTGTGCTCCGTGCGAGTCGGTCTGGTTTTGCACGCATTGCATCGTACTGCGTGGGTCGGAGTTCGCGGGTACGTTTCGTTCGGGTTCAATCCTGGTGCGTGTCGGTCGGTTCGATTCGCGTGGTTTCCCGGCCGGATAGCTTGTTTCCGTCCGGGTCGTTCGTTCGTTTTGTGTTCCGTACGAGTCGGTCGTGATTCACATGCATTTCATCGTACTACCCGGGTCGGACGACGCCGGTACGTGTCGGTCGGACTAAATTCCCGTACCGAGTCGGTCGGTACGTTTTCCGGCCCGAATCGGAATTGGCCCCTTAGTATTTTGTAATGAGTTTTCCACTCCTCTCTTCTCACGCTTCAGAAAATCTTATAGTGGGTGGTGATTGTAACCAACTTATGGATCCTTTTTTTGATCGGAAATCCCAAACCAAGTTTATCCCAAACAAAATGCAAAAGACCTTCCACAAAGCTATTAATTCCAGAGGGTTGATAGATATTTGGAGAATTTCTCACCCTGATGTTTTATGTTATGTTAATTTTATTTATATAGCACGTTAATGCCCAGGGGCGTCTAAGCGCTGATAGTTTCAGATTGCGAGTGTGATCACGACTGCCGGCCAAGTTACCATGATTTAAACAGCCAGGTCTTTACAGCTTTCCTAAAAGATAAAAGGTTTGGTTCATTTTTAATGGTTAGGGGGAGTGTGTTCCATATTTTAGTCGCTTCCATCACAATGCTCTTTCCACCCCATCTAGTTTTCTTAAAACTGGGCTGTATCAATAAATTAGCCGAGGCGGAACAAAGTTTCCTAGCTGGAACATACTCCCTGAAACTATGATTCAGAAAGGCTCGGCCCAGGTTGTGAATTGCCTTATAGGTCAGGCAGAGTACCTTAGGTTATTCTTTGTTTAATGGGGAGCCAATGTAGTTCTTTTAGCCTTTGAGCCTTTGAGCAATGTTTAGGGATTTTTAGGAGTCTTGCTGCAGCATTCTGTAGTACCTGGAGTTTATTCAAATTGTATTTTGGGGTTGTCAGACGCAGACTGTTGCAGTAATCTATTTTAGAGAGGACTAATGCTGTAATTAGTGTCCTTTGCAGGCTGGCCGGTATGAAAGGTAGGACTTTCTTAATTTTTCTGAGGATATTAAAAGTGGAGGAAGTCACGGCATTTACTTGTTTTGTGAAGTTGAGTTTTGAATCTATAATCACTCCTAAGTTTTGTGCTTTATCTACTGGGGGGGGACTGGACCCATAGTGTTTGGCCATACGTCAAGGCCCCAAAAATGTAATTCAGGCCCAAACAGCATCACCTCGGTTTTTTCAGCGTTTAGCTTAAGGCAGTTTCTCTCCATCCAGCTATGGACGGCTATCATGCAGTTCTGGAATCTGTTTCCAGTACTCCCATCATTTTTCTCTATGGAGACGACAATTTGAGTGTCGTCAGCATATAATGTGAGTGAAAAACCAAACTTCCTTATCAATTCTGCTAGTGGAGAGACATAAATATTAAAAAGGGTGGGGCTCAGTGAAGATCCCCGTGGGACTCCACAAGGGAGGGAGAAAGAGTGCAAAGTGAAGTTTTCTAGTTTCACTACTTGTTCTTGATCTGCCAAGTAGGATTTTAGCAGGCTCCACGCCTGTCCTGTGATTCCACACGTCTTTAGGCGGTTTAGTAGTAGTTGGTGGTTGACAGTGTCAAAAGCCGCTGAGAGATCAAGCAGGATCAAGGCAGCTCCTTTTCCCCTGATCTAAAACCTGCCTGATCTCTTCGGTTGCCTTGAGCAATGCTGTCTCTGTGCTGTGGCCTGTCCGGAAGCCAAACTGTGTGTTATCTAAGAGTTTGTTTGTCTCAACAAAGGAGACCAATTGTTCGTTGAAGAACTTTTCCGCTATTTTCGCAGGTAGTGGAAGACAAGAGATTGGTCTGTAATTGCCTGAATCCTTTTGATCAAGGGAAACTTTCTTTAAGAGAGGGATTACAACTGCTTTTTTTCCAGATTTTAGGAAACGTTCCTGTCTCACACATATTTTGGAAAATAGACGTTAGTTTTGGTGCAGTGGTTTCCGTTGCTAATATTATTATATTGGGCGGACATGGATCTTCTGGCGATCCCGAGGTGGCACTGTTTAGTAGATTTATAATGTGTTCTGTTGACGGTGGACTAAATTTCATCAGAGGCTTGGTTAAATTAAGATGATAATCTCCCTCTGTTCCAAGCGTTGGTTCTCTGCATGCTTGATCGTCCGGTAAGTTTTTGTTAATTTTTTCTACGTTCTCTAAGAAGAAATCTGCTAGCACGTTACAAAAGGGCTGATTGGCATTTGTATTTTTGGTGTTTTGATTGGTTGTTAACTCAGTTACTGTCCGGAAAAGCTCTTTGGTTGAGTCTTTAGCGCTTTCAATCTTATTTCTGAAATAAGCTATTTTAGCTTTTGCAATCCTGTCTTTGTATACTGCTGTTAACTGTTTGTATTTTTCTTTTTCTTTCTCCTTATATGAGACTCTCCATTTTCTTTCCTGTTTCCTACAGTCTTGTTTACATTTTCTTAGTTCTGGGGAGAACCAAGGGGCTGATGGATTTTGGCGTTTGTGTCTTATAATTTTAATGGGTGCTACTTGGTTTGCGGCTGAGTCTAGCCATTTATTATATTGTTCTGCTGCTGTCTCCACATCATTTCCCATCTCTACCCTAATCTGTTTTAGAGTGTTGTTCCACTCTCTTTCTTTAAAACCATCAACCGTTCCTTGATCAAATTCTTGTGGAATAATCGCAAGACTAGGATCTCATTAAACCATCTTCAACAAACCAAGGAATTAGGAGCAGTCAACTTCCCTAATCTTAGACGTTACCACTCTGCATTTACAATGAAACAAATCTGGGCTTTTCTTTCAGATAACCCACATACAATATTAGCTGCATGGTGCTATTAGAGCAAGCCCAGTATACACCATTTTTGTTAAACGCGGCAATTATTTTATCTCAACCTCCTAGGAGCTTTTTATCCCCTATTCTCACCCATTCTGCAGCTGTAGCTAATTCTTTGGTTGCCTTTCATAACTCTCATATAGATATTATTGCACAGACTCCTATCTGGTATAATAAACACTTGAAAATAAACAATAGAGCCCTTTCATGGAAAGAATGGATTGACAAAGGCAGTATTACCATTGGGCATATAATGACTGATGGATCTCTTATGGACTACTCAGAGATCCCAAAAAAATACGACATATCCTTTCATCGTGCTACTCATTACCTTCATCTTAGAACTTCTATTCTTCATCTCCTTTCTCAGAATTCTTCCTTGGTTCCACATAATCAGACCCCCTCGCTCTCTTTGGATTTCTCCACTCAATTTGAGGCATCTGCTATTTACAAGATTTTGTCTCATCCCACTGATTTGAGAATTAAATCTAAGGTTGAAATGTTATGGGAAAAAGATTTACAACAAGAATTCTCCTTTCAGACTTGGGGTTTAATATGGGCTAAAATTCACACCTCCTCTTGATCGGCAAAACAACACAGACATTGTATTATTTCTACAATAGGCTGTTTCTAACACGCTAAAGATCTTCAAAAGTTGAAGCTGATGGATAATGCAAAATGCTGGTCTTGTCCTCATGAAAAGAGTGATTTCTTACACATGTTTTTCTTTGTCCTTTGGTTAAAAGATTTTGGATGCTCATTTGGAAGAAGTTGAATGAAATTTTGTCCACAAATATCTCTTTTGACATTTTGCATATTTTTTTAGGAGGTTCCTCCCCTATATGGTGTTCTCAGGGGAGTGTGGGTAAGTTTATTGATTTGATAATAGCTATTACCCTATAGATTATTACCACAAATTGGAAGGATACCACAAAAATTTCATATACTGGCTGGTGGAATCTTTTATGCCATCATCATAGATTAGATGGTGCTCAAGCTACCTCTGTGCCTTTAATGATTAAAAAAGATTTACTATGGTCACCACTCACGGCATTTCTATCTAGGCAAGCTGTGCGGCCCACTTCTATGGTTACCAGATATGAACCCCCTTAAATGTTAATATGTTTAACAAATTATCAATGTTATATTGCAATCCTTCCTTTCCTTTTTGTCCCTACCTCAAAAATTCTAATATGCATATGCTTTTTTTTAAATGTTTATATTGTTCAAATCGGTTTTTGGTGTTGTTATTGTTAAATTGTTCATATTTTTTTCCACAGTACTTGATTAGAAGTGTTTGAACATTATATGTATATTTTATACTTATATTTTACTTCAAATATTATATCAATAAAGCATTCTAAACTCTAAAACAAGAAACTAACAGTTGCCAGGTGTTGTGGACACTGAAACACGAAAGTGAGTCAGTTCATAACCTCGGGGATGTTTCACAGAGCCCTGGAATGTTCTGGAACAGTGTGATCTGGGAGGTGGTTCACACAAGTGCCTCCTGTCTTTCTTTCGCCCAGGGGGAGTGGGAAAAGAACAGAGAGATGCTGCTCCCAGGCCAGGGTACACCTGGCACAGCTCCCACAGACCCGCCTGGCTGAGCCCCCAGGGCAGAACTATCAGGTGTAGTTGCACCAGGCACAGGGGTGTGAGGGGAACAACCCCTCCAGTTGCTTCAGTCACAGCTGCAAAATTACCCAAGTACAGTACTTTAAATGGAAATGTAGAAGTGCAGGTACTCATTCTTTTGAGTACTTGTTAGTTCCTGAGAAGTACCGGTATTCTCCCTTTCAAACTAAAGAGGAGCAGATACTCAGTACCGGACAGAACCAGCCCATTTAAATCACTGCCCAAGTATGAATGTCTTTTACAACCAACTTTTGTACAAACCTGTGCACGTGCTGCACTCCCTTCTCTCCACTGAAAATAGAGGGATGAACTTATGTATAATTACTTGTTTTTATATACCACTCTGTGTCACCCTTGCAGCTTTACAGCGCTATTTGTGTAAACGTGCGACAAAATGGTAAGTTCAAGGTCACTATATCGACCTCAGCCGATGAAGGGGTTAGAATAAGTGACCTGCAGCTAGAACTTATCTGCAGAAGGCGCATGAACCAACTGAGTTATTTCACAGGTGAAGCCTGCAGTTATTGTATACACTAAGTTGCCCCTTATAAGTAAGTACTCTATTCAAATGTCTTCAGTGCTCACAAATGTGGACTTGACAATCACCTCGTATTGTCATTGTCATCTTAAAGATTTTGGGGGTCCCGGACAAGAAATATTTTGCAGGCCTGTTTTGAACAACTTTGAATTGTATTACTCATTTTTTGCTAATTCAAGCCCTAACAATATTGGAATATACAATAAAGATTAAGATACAAAAATACACAGATGTGAGCTAGACACACAGTTCACTTTCCCAGGGGACCCCTTGGAAGGAGGGGGCCCTGGGCAATTGCCCACTTTACACATGCCTTAAAACGTCTCTGTGTATTATGTCAGAAAATGTGAGGATGCTATTGGGCAACGGCTTGGTGTTGTGGTATTAGGCACATGTCTGTGATGCATAACGTAAAATAATGAAGGCCCCTGCAGAATGTGAAGATGGACCCCTACGTGTCCCATTTCTCACAGTTATTTATCACTGAGATTTTCCAAGTTCGAGTCAAAAGAAGCTCCCATTGCCGTCCCTTATACATGCAGGAAAATGGGTCCTTGAGCAGACAGAAATTCTTGCTGAGTTTTTATGCCCAACAACTTGCATCCGATTACATCTTCAACAGACATTCTCCAATATTTTTTTCTTACGCTTCTCATTGTGTATTTCCTTATTAAAAGAAAGCTCAGGACTGGAACATGGCTCCTCCTGTGACATGTGGACATTCACTAACCTGGCCCAATGAGCCACTTTCCTGTCTCCGTGGTTTGGTGCATGACTTTCAAGTTTCAACCTCTTCGGAGTGGTTGAAACCACACTTGAGTCAGGGTCTTCAGGGTGCTGCAAAGTTCCAACTTCATAAACCACTGTGTCAAGAGGCCTGTAACATGCCAATTAAGCGCAATTGTGGGGTACCTGTAATGCACCAACACAGCACACCAGTGTCCTAGAAGGGGTTTGGACCAGGGACTTTGGAAGCCGCAAAGGGAGCTAAGAGATGGTAGTATAGGATACACACCTGCACACCTGCAGAAGGAACACAGTTCACAGGCAATACTGGGCCGCAATGGATGGCACGTACAAACACACACAAAGAACAAGGAACACGGGCCACATTCACAAGCTCGAAGAGGGCTTGTACATGGCAGTGGGTGGTACTGGCACATACCCACGCGAGGAGCATGGGGCAAGGCCAGATGCGCGAGGAGGTTCTAGAGTCGGCCATGGGTGGTACTGGCACATACCCACGCGAGGAGCATGGGGCAAGGCCAGAGGCGCGAGGAGGGTCTAGAGTCGGCCATGGGTGGTACTGCTTCAGTGCCTTGCGACCCTCACACGTCACTTGCTGTGCTTTATAAATCCTTGAATGTTTGATTGATCATGGACTAAGCCGGAGGCCATAGGTATGAGGAAAGCTGAAAGACTATGTATTGGGGTCATTGCGCTATATGCAGGGCCACTGGAATTATGCGGCCGCACCAATTTTTGCATGATTGAAAATTTGCCACATAATCCATCATCTGCCGCATAATCTGCAGATTTGAACAAAAAAAAGATTTTGTTTCTAGCTCAAAGGGTTCAAAAGTTACTATAAATGCAGTGGCATGTGTTGCCGGGCAGAGGAGGGCCCTTTGCAAGGCTGGACTGGTCGCCTTTCTGTTGCTTATTGCTATATTTGGGTGTTAAACCAGTGCTAATCTTGTGCAGCCAATGCCCAGAAAGAATTACCAAGTTTGAAAATAATGAGGTAATACTATCACGAAATGTGCTGCATTATGCTGCATACTTTTCCTTTTCTTGCCGCATAATTTACTTAATCCTGTCGCATAATTTGGCCCTCTCCTGCTGCATAATTCCAGTGGCTATATGCTGCAGATTCCGTACATCGCCAGAGCTGGACTCAGAATCCAAACCAGCCCGGTCTCGCCTTTCCTTTCCTTCCCTCTCTGTCTCTCTCTTTACATCCACCCTCCGTCTCTCTTCTTCTCCCTTCTCCCTCTCTGAACTTTCTCTCCTCTCGCTCACGCCCTTCCTCCTGATGCCCCCACCGTGCTTCTGCAATTAACCTCCAGCGGCGGGATAGTGCCAGGGGCGCCAGCAGCGGCCTTCAAGGCGCCCTCGAGTGGCTCTGGCTCCCCAGGAATTGCACAGCTCAGCACATTTCACGTCTTTAAATAGGGGGACTCCTTCTGGCACGGACCAAGTGTAATTGGCTGTGGGGGGGGGGGGGGGGGTAGCCTTTGTCGGTTTAGTCCCCCGCCTTCTCTGTCCCTTTTATAACCATGTTACTGTACTGCTTCTGGGACCAATGAAAGGGTCCTGCGTTCTCTCCCCAGTAACAGCCAATCGATGCCGATCGCCGCGCCCTTTGACCCTACTGCAGTCTCTGGGACATTCCCCGGGGCCCCGCTCAGTTCATTGGCAGTCGATAGAGCCAGAAATGCTCTCGCCTCAGTGACTGATCGCTACACTTGGGCAGTGTCTGTCTCTGAGTGTAGGGTAAATGCTGGCAGGCTGTCCATGTCTGCAGGGGGTGAGGGGGCATGTATGGGGGCAATACCCCTCTGAGCCAGGGACAGGGGGTGTCAGTAACCCGCTCGTTGCGTCTCTCTTGCCCCTCCAGCAAGTGACTATGTTGCAGTACCTGGATGAGGGAAGGGAGGGGAGTGATGACAGTGAAGGAAGAGGTCAGTGGGAGAGGCGGGCACGAGAGGGAGAGGCGGGCACGAGAGGGAGAGGCATGGCATGCGGAGGAGAAGGGGGACAATAGAGAGGATAAGACGAGAAAGAAAGGGAAGTGGGGTGCAGGATACATTTTGGGAGAGGATTTGAGGTAGAGAAGGAAACACTGAGATGTGGACAGAAGGGAGGGATGGAGGGAAGGGAGAGATGGAGGGAACGATTGTAAAGGAGAGGGAGTGGGAGCATAAGAGACGATTGGCAAGGGAAGGGATTGAGGCTGTACAGCCGGGGCCGAGGCCGCTTCTTGACAATATGGATATTGTGTGACTAGTCGGATACTCCTGAAGGGCTGGGGCAGAGTCAGTCTCTCACTGCAGTGTACCCCGACTCTATGGCCTCTCTCCAGTGCGGCTGGGTACCTCCAGATTCCCTCTCTGTATGGGCAGCTGTTTCGTGCAAGCTGTCCCCTTGGGCCTGCTCTGTAGACCCACAGCCCCGGGCCTTTAGCAGCCGCCTGCATTGTTTACTTTCTTCCTGATGGTCAGTTGGCCCCCAGAGGACAGGAGAAAGCTTCTGCCTGCCCTGTTTGTACACTCCTGACCCTCTCCCTGTTGGCTCGCCTTGCCTATGCTTTGTCAGATGGAAACGTAGCGTAGCATCCATTGGCGTAGCAGGTGCAGTGGCACCAGGGCCCAGAGTTCTGAGGGGCTTACTGAGCCCTTATTTTTGCATTATTTTATAATTCAAACAGCAGTCAGTAGCTCTTACTTTCCTGCACTAGGGCCCATGACCGTATATCTCGCTATAAGTTGGGTGTGTTATTCCTCACTGAAACCTGGGCCGACGCAGTGTCGGATCCGGACTTCGTGACAGCAGCACCCCCAGGATTGTTATCTGCTAGGGTGGATAGATCTATTAAGAGGGGAGGTGGGCTGGCTGTAATTTATCGTTTGGAGCCACTTTTTCCTCAGCCCCCAACCCCCATTGCCAAGCACTTTACTTTGCCTTGGAATTAAATCCAAAAAAGACCTTAGAGGCATTCCTCGATAACGCCCCCCAGGCTCAAGAAGCTGCTTTGTTAGCAACTTAGATTCCCTTCTTGAATCTTTTTTCACCACAAACGAGTTTACAATTTTGGGTGATTTTAATGTGTACCTAGAGGATCTGACCGATAACGATACGGTCACTCTTCTAGATACTTTTGAGACTGTCGGGCTATCACAGATGGTGCATACGAGGCAGGACACACACTGGATGGCATATTTACTTTCATATCGAGCCTGACAGTAAAGGATATCTATCCTCTCGCCTGGACTGATCACTCTATCATTTTATTTAATTATACTATCCCTAAAGTACCAGTGGTAGCTGCGGCTAAAGCCCACCCAACTACTTACAAAGCCTGGAATAAGATTGATAAGACTGTGCTTCAGACCCATTTGGGTATGTCTAGGCCTACGCTAAGTACAAATGCAGATTCGGCAGCCAGCGAATACACAGACTGGCTCAATGAAGCTTTTAAGGTCACAGTGCCTATTTGTAAAATTTCAGGTAATTGTAAATTACCCTCTGCTCCTTGGTTTACAGAGGCACTGCGACAGGAAAAACAACAAGCATTGGCATAGCCAGTAGGTCTCGCCTTTGGGACCTTATAAGCCTTATAGCCGCACAGACATGCGATCAAAAATTATATCAGAGGTGAGAGAACTGGATGCCTTCATTCCACTGAGGTCTGGGCAATCAGGGAGAATACGGGCAGTACGATGTGTGAAAACAAAAGGATTATAAATATGTTGATATGGCACTTCGAGTGGAACTAACCCTCCGCTGGTCTGTCCAGAAAGTGTCTCTACTCCCACTGAGGCAGGATAGGAAGTTATCAAAGGCAAAATGCTTCAGAGATAGGAAGCCCCTTGAATGTTTGATTCCTTCCTGGATATAAATGTGTAGCATCATCTGGGCTCCGGCGAGGAGGGGCCACGGGTTGGCTTCCGTAACTGGTGGGACACTGTGGGGGGCTGCACCGACCCTGGCAGGGTGGGTGTTCAGGGGAGAGATGCCAGCTGTGTGAGGGCACAAGTGCTGGTGCGAGAGAGAGTGTGAAAGTCGAGGAAGAGCAGAAGGGTCTGTATGCCAAGGATAGACACCACGAAAGCAGATTTTAGGAAAGGGAGATAATGTAGGCGGTGTGGGAGGAATTTTGTATGTGTGCACGAGCGTATGTGTATGCAGGAAGAGCAGAGGGAGTCAAATCATATGTAGGAGGGTTGTGGGAAAGAAGGAAAGTAGCGTGGCGACTTGCTGGGGTAGCGGGTGTTTCATTACTGAAGGGAACAATGAAATAAAAAAGTAGAAAGAGAAGAATGAAAAGAGGGTGGAATAAAAGAAAAAAAAAGAACCCGAAGGTAACGAATGAAGAGTTGGTTCGTCCGCAGCATGGAAAGAAAAATGGCGGGTATCTGTAAATTCGACAACACAAAATGTGATACATTATGCATCCCTTGAAATATGACCTGTGTGTTAATCTTACCCTTGAACCTAACATTACCCTGAAGTATTTAAACTCCATGGCATGCAACAGTGCCCCACACACCGTCCGGCTAACTCCTCCTCTGCAGGCTGGGGTGGTATACAGCAGCCGGGAGGACTTAAGGATGCGCAGTTACAAGGGAGTGGAGGGCGAGGGAAAATTGCTAAAAACAGGGCTGACTTACAAGCAGATTGTCTTGAGATTCCGGTCATCGTCCAGGTCCTTTGGGTAGTTGGCCATTTTGTCGCCCAGTGTGAGCAGGCATTCTGAGCAGCCCCTAAAGACCGTATTGCATTGCATTTGCCCCCTGCCCTCATTGCCAGCACCAGGTACGCAGGTGGAAAAGTGTCAATCTTATAGAGAAAAAGCAATCAGAGAGATAGGCGAGAGAGGAGATGAGAGAGAGATAGATAGAGAGAACAATGGATGGAAAAAGAGAATTTACGCGAGGAGATGAAGGGAGTGGTTTGAGAATTTTTGCCATGGCTGCTTTGATTTCCCAGCTTGTAAAGATTTCAGTAAAGATTTCACATGGGCTGCTTCGTCACTGTCTTAGTGTTTACACCTCTGTGTATCGATTAAAAATAAATTGTATCAGTTAAACACTTTTGGTAGGCTTTATGCATGTCTGGTGGCACTAATTATATTTCTAACTAACAACAGGAAACCCTTAGGATATGGCGTAACAAACAGAGCTGCCGACTTTGTGCCTGGGGAACCGGGTTCGAGTCTCAGCTTTGGCTTTACAAAAAACATGCAGATGGTAACAAATAAAGGTAAACTTGTATTATTATAGTTGAACATGTACAGTTACCCGATCGGGTGAACAAACGGTGCTGGAGCAAAAGAAAACAAGGCGGGGGAGGGAATTCATGGAACAGGCGCCCTCTGAACTCATCTGATAAACAAAGAAATACAAATGCGTGTGTGTTTGTTACCTCTAAAGCCATCGCGGGAGGGGGAAGCGCAGGGAACAGGCACCCTCGGAATGCGTCTAATGAGCAGGAAACGTCTGTTAGCTCAAAAGCGAAAGTCAACAAAAAAAAGCATATGAAAAAAAAAGCACGGCGGTGCGTTCTGTTCAATTAGTAACCTGATCCAGGTACGCCGCTGCTCGCTCCCGAGACCCAAAGGCCATGGGAGTCAACGTTTAGAGAAAAGGAGGGACATGCACCCACCTTTGGCCAATTGCATGCTTTCATTTTTGAAAGCCACACGCAAAGGCCAATAGAATGTGTGGAAGTTGAAAAACCACACAGACAAGTTTTGAGAAAGTCTGTAGTGATTCCAAGAGGCCTCCCCATAGAGCAGCGCATGCGCGCTGCGCTAGGCTCGACCTAAAAATGCCGTAGATCAGAAAGACGTTGGAGAGCACAATACGACAAACTAGAAAAAAGTAACTATAAGTCTGCACTGGCTAACTACAAGACCATGCTGGTCATGGAAAAAGGAATCTTTTTTACCAGACAGAATGAGAGTGCTAAGAATTCAACAAAAGAATTGTATGGGGTAGTAAAGAAGCTCACCTCCCTGCCTAGCAAAAAGGCCACAGAAAGCAATCAACGCTTCTGTGATGATATTGCCAACACTTTTAGGAACAAAGTTAATAATATTTATGATTCTTTTGAGGCCACCCTTACACACGAGCTAACTGAGGAAACCCCTAATACTGATCCCGGCAAAAATACGATTCAGGGCTTCTCCCGGGTAACTAGTGAGTTAGTGGAAACACTTATTAAGGAAATTAAATCTGGGTCCCCTTTAGACCCTTGTCCCCCTGCAGTATTGAGAGATATAGCAAAGGAGGTCAGTCCTACTGTTACGGATTATCGTCCTATCGCCAGGCTGCCGTTTCCAGCTAAGATAGTGGGGAAAATCATGAATAAACAATTAGCTCAATTTGTCCAAGAAAATGACTTACTTGACTCCTCGCAATTCGGGTTTCGTCGAGAACACAGTACGGAGAAGGCCTTGATTAAGGCTACTGAGGAGATTAGGACAGTGATGGACAGAGGTGGTGCCGCTGCCCTGATCCTTTTGGATCTGTCGGCAGCGTTTGACACTGTTGATCATAATCTGCTGTGGTTGCATCTGGAAAAATTAGGGGTAAAGGGTCGGGCACTGTCCTTGCTATCATCTTTTTTGACGGAAAGAAGACAAACAGTGACCCTGGATTGCTTTAAATCTGCCCCCTATGTTCTGCCATGTGGGGTCCCACAGGGCTCGTTGCTTAGCCCATCCCTTTTCAATATCTATGTGTCGGAACTGGCTCCAATGATCCAGCATTTCGGCTTTAGCTTAACATCGTATGCCGATGACACACAGATTGTGATAGCTGCGTATAAAGATCAAGCCTCCCCTGTATTGCAATTTCAAAACTGTATGGTGGAAATAAACAGATGGATGGGCAAGCACTGTCTTAAACTTAATTAGGAGAAAACCGAAAGAGTGATCTTTGGCAATCTCCAACCTAGATGGGATGGTTTTTGGTGGCCTACAGTGATGGGAAAATTGCCAAAACCAGTAGAAAAAGCAAAAAATATCTTGGGGTACTGATTGGCAATATTCTCAGCAAACTAATGCTACTGTCTCTGCCACCTTTTATTTGCTCAAGAAACTGAAGAAGGTTCTTCCTTATATTCCTATTGATTCTAGGAGGACGGTGGTGACTGCATTGGTACTACCAAAATTAGATTATTGCAACGGATTGTATTTGAACATGCAGAAACAACATTAAAAAAAGTGCAGATGGTACAAAATGCAGCCGCAAGACTCCTACTAAAGCTGCCTAAGTATGAATCAGTTTCAAAGGAAATCCAAAGACTTCACTGGCTTCCTGTAGCGAGTCGCGTCAAGTTTAAGACGCTATGCCTAGCCTACAAGGCCTTGAATAATATGGGACCTGTGTTCCTAAAAAATATCTTTTCCTGGTATTATCCGGGCAGACAGCTATGCTTTACTGGTACCAAGCTTATGATGGTCCCAGGATTCGTCCCTTTAGCTGGGGGGGATGAAGCATTGGTTATGGCACGGCCAGACTGTGGAATATGCTTCCAATGCATATCAGGTCTGTAAATTCACTAGCCTCATTTAGAAAGAGTCTTAAAACCTGGCTATTCCAGAATTAGTTCGTGATCTTTTGGGCTTACTTTAGTTCTTTAGCGCCAAGACACCTCCGGGTATTCGTGTGCTCAATAAGTTACATTAACATCAACATTAACATGCACTCTGGTGCTTTGCAGCAGTTTTAAGATCGTCTTAGATTTTCTTGTTGCTCAAATGGGTGTCATTTCTGATATTTATATGTTTCCCTTGTCTTCATTGCTTGATTTTTGCTCACAAGAAAGTGTCACTCATAGTCATTGAATGTCACTCATAATTACACTGAAATTCAGAAAATGCCACAGATAAGCAATCTGAAATGTTGGCAGCTATGCTCTACGCTCCTGCTCTGCGCCAATGGAGAGGCTGTTTTAGACACAAGATCAGGTGCAGAGAGACACTCACATGGCCCATTCCACCTGCGCCTGGTGTCCACGTGGCATAACGAG
The DNA here is from genome assembly GCA_963921515.1 of Calotriton arnoldi. Taxonomy (NCBI): domain Eukaryota; kingdom Metazoa; phylum Chordata; class Amphibia; order Caudata; family Salamandridae; genus Calotriton; species Calotriton arnoldi. The sequence continues at coordinate 4,431,242 of CAWUFW010000013.1, read as the reverse complement.
GCACTATGGGATGGAGCAGGTCCCGGGCATGAAATGCAGAACCTTGCCACAAACACTTCACTGAAGCTCTCTGTGATCTTGGGACATTGAAAAACATGGTGTCTTGTATTTTCTGAAGATCATCTTGCATCACAGTTTGTGGTTTCTTGGCGCTGTAAATAACAAGTGTCAGCAGACAGGGCCTTAAGCCTGACAAGGAATCTCGAGATGGTGCACACACAGCTGCTCAGATGCTGAGACCAGTTGCTCACTTCAAAGCAGGTACCCAAGTCTGCGCGACCTGCAGCGGTTACCTAGTATTTTCCACACATGGTTCATCTGTGAGGGTGCTCTTCAAAGTGGTGCAAATTTCTTCCCAGGGTTATCGGAGGACATCGCACCTAACACCGGGAGAGTAAACCTTCCTTGGTGTGGACCAGTACTGCTGAACTCATGTTCTATGGACCTTAACTAAACAACAATGCTTCTATTCTCTGGTCTTAGTTGCAGCTGTGACTGGTCCTGCAAGTGCTGTGGCACCGAGGCACAAAGGGGTGAGGGGTTCCCTCCACTTTTACTACTCAGCTAGGGGGTAGGCAGCTTATTCCCTGCTTGTAGTAGGGCTAGTTGCCCACTTGATATGCTGCTGCTCTAGTCCCCTTTCAAGATCAACTTTTGCAACTGGCCTCCTTATGTGGTATTTCAACTTGATTTTCTTCTCATCATATTACTTATTTGTTAACCCTTCCATCATACAATGATGCGCTCTGTGCCAGTTTCTCTGCCGGGCTAGCCTGGCACCTTATACAGTGCATATGGTGGCACTACTGCAAAGTTTGAAGGACCCAACCTACAAAGCTTAGAGCCAGCAAGGCTTACATGAAGTTCAGAACAATGGTTATTCTCAACCTGAGCCAGCAGAGAATCACTTGAGATTCAGACCACTGGTTAAGAGTTAGTTATTCCCAACCTGAGCCAGCACAGCATTACTTGAGGCTCAGAGTATTGGTTAAGTGTTAGTTATTCCCAACCTAAGCCATCAGAAAATCACTTGAGGTTCAGAACATTGGTTAAGTGTTAGTTTTTCCCAACCTAAGCCATCAGAAAATCACTTGAGGTTCAGAACATTGGTTAAGAGTTAGTTATTCCCAACCTGAGCCAGCACAGCATTACTTGAGGTTCAGAACATTGGTTAAGTGTTAGTTATTCCCAACCTGAGCCATCAGAAAATCACTTGAGGTTCAGAACATTGGTTAAGTGTTAGTTATTCCCAACCTGAGCCAGAAGAGAATCACCTGAGGTTCAGAACATTGGTTAAGTCAAGTGTTAGTTATTCCCAACCTGAGCCAGCAGAGAATCACTTGAGGTTCAGAACATTGGTTAAGAGTTAGTTATTCCCAACCTGAGCGAGCAGAGAGTCCATAGGATCTTCCTTCCAAAGACGAGGCAAAAGTAAGTTCTGACTCACTGTCTATAAAAAGCAGCCCCTGGGGGGCGTGTCCAAGATGGCGGCGCGGTAGGACGCAGTTTCGTGTCCCTCCGGCGCTGCCGATTTACAGCCTTGTTATTTCGCCTGCCCCCGGGGCCATCTGCCTACGACCCGAGACAGTGGAGGTGCGGAAGGGCCCGGGGACCCTAAGAAGTGGCGGGCGCAGCTGTTCCGGCCCATTAGCGCCGCTCTTGAATCTCCGCATAGCAGCGGCCTAGCAGGAGCAGTCGGCTGGCTGGGATGAGGCGCGGCCTTCTCTGGAGGGGCACGCAGGAGTGCGGCGAGTGCCTGTTCCTCGGCACGGAGATCCTACCAGCCCGCTCTCGAGGATAGCGGAGGCGCGACTGGCAGTGGGCGGACGACGTGCCGGGTGAGAACCGAGCACCTGGTGTGTGGAGCGGACTGCTCTGAAGAACGCGGCCAGCCGGGGGCGGGGTCGACCTGCTCTCGGCTTCGGCGCTGACGCCGGGTCCGCTTGACTGGTTCGGGAGGCCTAGGCAGCGGCGTTAGCTCACAGCGGCGGAGAGGGGACCGCACACAAACAAGCCTGACTCTGGACCTGGGTTTGGCCTGGTCGGTCCACGAATCGGCGGACGGTGCAAATCTGCGCGGCAGAGCCGCTGGCCACAGACCTGCGGGGCCCCATATGCTACGGGGCCGCCCTTGGAATGCGGAGTGGTGAGGCATCGAGACAACGCACTTCAGCTTTGTCCCCTGGTGCGTTCTTCGGTGGGACTGCGGCAGGCGTACAGCACGACACAGCGACAGGCCGGTGAGTGGACTTCGCGACACCGAGCACCCTAGCTCCTCCAACGGTACAGGAGGGGGACCCGGGGAGTGCTACACGCGGTCCGCGGCTCGGCGGACGGAGCCTGAGACGAGGTGCGAGCGGCGCACCAAACCCGGGGCGAACCGGCCCGCGGCCGTAAACGGCACTGTCTGGATGCCTGCCTGGGTCACGGATGGCTGGGGGCCTCCGGCCCAGGGAGAGATAGAGATACGGGCCAGCAGCGCTCTGCCTCTGGTGGCGCTGAGTTTACATCACCGGCGGAGAATCCAGAGGGGAAATCGGAGTGCACAATACCCGAGCCGAGACCAGTATTTACGGGCGACACCCCCGACCTCCATAACTGACTGAGCTTGCGGAGGGGCTTTACCGGCCCGCAGACGCCCTCCCTTATAGAGACACGGCGCGGGCGGTCACGCAGGACACACTGACTGGAGGGGTGCGCAGGACTAGCGCAGCTGAGCCCGACTTGTTGACCAGGAGTCCTAGCTGCACCTTACCGTGCCTGTGGAGCGCTCCCACGCCATGGCAGCGGCGCGAGCCCGTAGGGAGAAATCGTTGAAAGAACTCCTTCAGAAGCAGACCGGTCAGTCCCTGGTCCAGGGTGAGAAAGGAGCCGGCTTAATGGAGGGCGACGAATCCCCAGCGACAAAGGCCTTTATGGTGGAGCTCTTCACAGCCATTAAGGACGATATCCAAGAGCTCAGGTCCCAGTTGGCCTCGGATCTAAAAGACGTACGGCGCGAGGTGGACGAAGTCGGGGAGCGGGTGGCGACCCTCGAAGAGCACGACCTCGCCAGGGATGAAGAAATCCACCACCTACAACAGGACATGTTGCGCCTCAGAGAACAGAACATCGATATCCAGGCCCACGCTGAGGACCTGGAAAACCGCTCGAGGCGGAATAATGTGAGAATTTGAGCCGTCCCATGGAAGGAAGAGGGAGACGACCTCAGAGCTTACGTTGGGGCACTCTTCCAACAAATCCTCGGGGACGAGGAGCCCTTGACCATTCAAATGGACCGGGTCCATCGAGTGGGCCTCCTCGCGGCAATAAGGCACCCCCAGATATCCTGGTGTGTGTTCATGACTTTCAACTAAAGGAGCGCATCATACGGGAAGCACGTGAAGCCCACCCCATACACTTTCGCGGACACCAACCAGCTATTTTTCAGGACTTGGCGGCATCAACTCTGAGCAAGAGGCGGGCATTCAAACCTGTGACTGCGCACCTGCGCGAGAATAACATTTCTTATTCATGGGGCCACCCGTTCCGCCTGATTTTCAAACATCAGGGCAAGCTGCTGCAGCTTCGATCACTTGAGGAGGCTCTGGAGGTTCTAGGTCTCGATCCCATCACATCCACGGAGGATGAGGAGCTCTCCAAATCTCGTTGTGCACGCCGCACATCCGGATGGCGCCGAGTGGGCAAGTTGTCCCCAGTCACGAAACCCGACCAGGCCACTAGAGACAGAGAGAAGGAAGCGGTACTTTCCTCGCTATCACAAGCTACTGATCGCCCGGCTACCCCGTGAGACATGTAGCGGATGGCCCTGGGGTAGGTCCATGGAGAGGTGCCGGAGGGACAGTAGGCCTTGCCTGGTTCTTCGTTCGAAGGTTCTCCAGAGTCCAGGTAATCGTTGGGCAACCTGTCTACGGGCCGGTGTCCATCACGGCCTCGACCCCTCAGACTTTCATTACAATGACGAACTTTGGTCATGTCATATTTGTTGCAAGTTTCATCTTAGTTATTGACGGGGTGGGTTTGTTGTGGGTGGGGTATGGGAGGGTCGTCTCCCCAGTGAGCCTTTTTTATTTTTTGATGTTTGCCTATCTCTATTAGTGTGCTGCCTTCACCTAATGTCCGTTCCCTCGGTCCAGCCTCCCAATTTCTCGAAAGGAGCCTCAATTACTCAGCTAGCCCACCCTTACCCTCCAAATGGAGCTTAAGATAATTAGCTTTAATGCACGGGGACTCAATAATCCGGTCAAACGGAAGGCGGTCTTCTCTTTGCTTGAACACTCTGGGGGGGAATGTCTGTCTCCTTCAAGAAACCCATCTCCTTCATAATGACACACATCGCATGCGCCACAACCACTTTCCCTCACAATTTTGGTCCTCTGGGAATAGCAAACGGGGTGGGGTGGCCATACTACTCTCTCGCCGTTTCCGGGGTTCGGTGGTGGGACCCATTGCTGAAATCAAGGGACGCCTTCTGGCGCTACGCCTAGTGGTGGGACACCTACACTTCACCATAGCTTCTATTTATTCCCCCAATGTGCGGCCGGAGAACTTCCTCATTGAGGCATGTGCTGAAGTCTTGCATACACCCGACCCCATAGTTGTAGTGGGAGGTGACCTCAACCTGGTGATGGACGCGGGGTTGGACCGGTCAGGCGCACGAACGGGGGACGCAGGGGCGCTGTCGACGGGAGGTGGTGACTGGTTGCATGATGCTGGAATCCGGGACGCCTGGCGCTGCCTACACCCAGCAGAGCGGGACTTCTCATATTACTCGGCGGCACATAAAACCTATGCCCGTTTAGATCATTTCCTAGTTACCCCGGCGGCTTGGTCCTGCACCACAGACGCCACTATTGAGGCCCGCTCCCTGTCTGATCATGCTCATATTACTCTGACCTTGCGCCTTCCCACTGCGGGCCCCTCCCCCGTGTCCCGCTGGCGCTTGCGAGATCACTGCTCCGCTCCCCTGCGGTAGTGACAGACATTAGGCGGTGCTTGATTGACTATTTAGCGACTAACGATGTAGGTTCCACGCCCCTGTCGTCGGTGTGGGAGGCGCTGAAACTCGTGGTGAGGGGAGCACTTATAGCCAAATCAGCTTATGACAATAAAACCAGACAGTCCAAACGGGCAGAACTAGAAACTAAGGTGCGGGAGCTAGAAACGATACACAAGCGCACTGGCGCTCCTAGAATCTGGCGGCAGTTAGAAAAGGAACGCCTCCAACTACGGCGGTTAGATCTTGACCGGGCCGAGCACGCAGCGGTGCGCCTGAAACATAAATACTATGTTGGCTCAAACAAAGGGGGACGCATGCTGGCTCATTGCTTGCGCAGCCAGCAGGCTTCGCAGACCATAAAAGCCTTGCGTGGAGAGGACGGGTCGGCAACCTCAGATGACACTGAAATGCTGTCGGCGTTCCGCTCTTTTTACGAGAGCCTCTACACTGCAGATTCCTCTTTGCTGACAGATCCCTCTGAATACCTTAGAGGGGCAGCGGTCACACCCCTTCCAGCACACGAGGCGGAAGCCCTGGAGGCTCCCATACGCGTCGAAGAAGTGATTTCAGCTATTGCACGACTGCAGATCATGAAAGCGCCGGGCCCAGATGGCTTTAGTGCTCTCTTCTATAAAACCTTTTGCGTTGAACTGGCCCCGCTGCTCACACGCTTGTTCAACTCCTTTGCGGACACCGGGTCCCTCACAGCTTCTATGTTACAAGCCTCTATATCAGTCATCCCTAAACCGGGGAAAGACCCGGAACTCTGTAGTTCCTATCGTCCCATTTCTCTGTTGAATATTGATGCGAAGCTGTTCTCCAGTGTATTGGCCTCTCGGCTGAATTCTCATATGCCGGGACTGGTTGACCCGGATCAGTCGGGATTCATCCCAGGCCGGCAATGTGGAGACAATACCAAACGACTCTGCCACTTAATTGACAAAGTACACCGGTCCAAAGAAGAAGCCTTATTATAGCGGTTGATGCTGAAAAGGCTTTCGACCGTGTGCATTGGCCCTACCTGTTTGCCACTCTCGAGCGATTTGGCCTGGGGCCTAGATTTCGTCAATGGATTGCGAGTATTTACAGCGCTCCAACGGCGGCAGTGCGGATCAACGGCATACTTTCTAACAGCTTTGCGGTGGGGATGGGGACGCGGCAGGGCTGTCCCCTCTCTCCCTTGCTCTTTGCTCTGTATATGGAGCCCTTCGCCCAGCGGCTTCGGGACAATCCTGGGGCGCGCGGTGTTCCATTTGGCTTAGACCACCACCTTATCAGCCTTTACGCTGACGATGTCATTTTTTCAGTGACCCATCCTCTGACCTCACTGCCGGCCGTAGTGGAGGATCTTCACGCCTTTAGCCGAGTCTCTGGCTTCTGCATTAATATGCAGAAATCTCAGGTACTCAATCTCACTGCTGCCCAACCGACGGTGGAAGCCTTGCGAGCCACCTTCGCCTTCGACTGGGTACCGGACGGCATCACGTATTAGGGTCTGCTCCTTCACAAGAACCTTACGACGACAGCGGCCGTGAATTATGCTGGTCTCCTGACTCGTATTCGGGCAGACTTGGCCCGTTGGAAGCGTTTGCCTCTGACATGGTTCGGTAGGCTGTCCGCGGTTAAGATGAATGTTTTACCGCAGGCTTTATATTTGTTCCAGACGCTTCCCTTGGAGCCCCCTCCGCATGCACTACGCCAAATACAGACAGCGATTGAACACTTTGTGTGGGGGTCGATATCCCCCCGCTTACAAAAAACTGTGCTTCAACTCTCTAAGAAGGACGGCGGCCTCGCCTTCCCTAATATTGCCCGCTACTACCAAGCTTCACTACTACGATATCTAGTGGAGTGGAACCGCTCTATGACAGAGAAACACCGGGTCTTTATGGATCAGACAGTGGCGGGGCATCACATTTGGTGTGACACCTGGCTCCCACGCCCAGCGCGTGCCTGGGTGCTTTACTCTTCACCTATCACCCGTTCTACCATGCTTGTCTGGGACAGGGTCTCAACGCAGGCAGGTCTGACTACGTTCCCATCGCCAATGACCCCACTTTTCTCCAACCCCGCCTTCCCGCCTGGGATGGATAAAAAGCTAGCAGAACGCTGGTTGGAAGGAGGCTGCAAGCGCCTAGGGCATTTATTCGATCTAAAGGGTCTTATCCCCTTCAAGGACCTGCAGGAGGACTATAACCTCCGGAACTCTGATCTCTTTCTACATTCCCAGATGACTCATTGGATTTCTGAGCCAGCGACTCGCCCCCTAGCACAGCGACCAATGCGGCCGTTTGAGAAATGGCTTACCCGTAAATTGGATGATCGGGGGCTCATATCTGAAATTTACTCCTTTCTTACACAGGGCATTCCTATAGTTCGTACAGCAGGGCAGAAGCGTTGGGAGGAAGAACTGGGGCGTACTCTATCCGATAAGGAATGGGAGGATATTTTTTACCGCTCACACCACACTACGCGCTCCATGGGTCATGCAGAAACTGCTTTTAAAATCGCGTCATATTGGTATTATACACCAGCTCGACTCGCAAAGTGGCAGCCCGGCTGCGACGGTCTCTGCTGGCGGGGATGCGGGAGCCCTGGGACTCTCCTACATTTGCTGTGGCACTGCCCAAAGCTTACGCGTTACTGGGAAAAGATACTAGATGACATCGATGAGGCCTTCCACACTACTATCCCCAGGCTTCCAGCTTACACCCTTTTAGGCCTTCCCAACGCATTGACCTTCCCCCTGCGCTCTATAAGAGGTAGACAGATAGCTATGGCACTGAATGCTCCACATCGAGTGATTCTGGCTGGGTGGAAAACGGATAGGACCCCGGCACATACACAATGGCTGCACCAACTCTGGTATCTCCTAGGTATGGAGAGGCTCTCGATGGCCACACTAGGGACCTACGCAGAATACGCCAAGATTTGGGCCCCCTTCATCACCATTCTCTCTACTGAATTTCGGGAACTTACTTGCCCTAATAATCTTCGGCTCCTGAGACTCATACCTGAAAGCACTCCCTCTGCATAGCAGGGTAAATCCTCGTAGGTCACGTTAGCCCATAGATCATTGAAGATCTCGTGCCCTCAAAATGATTACCACTTAGTCTCTTCCTTTTCATTTGCTTCTTGCTCACTGGGGAGGCCGGGAGGGCGGGAGGGGTATGGTTCGTTTATTGTTGATGTTCCCCTTCCCCCCCCCCCTTTTTTTTTTTTTTCTTTCTCTCTTTCCTTTAGTTGTTCCCTCCTTATAAAATCGACACTGCCATGAAGCCACGGTCCGGCCTGGGCCGCCAGTTCGGTAGCCCGTAGGTCTGACAGCATTTTGGTACACCTGGTAATACGTGCTTTGGGGCGACGGTTTTCGCCTCTCCCCTTTTTCCACGCTTTCCTCGTGGCCGGCCCTCACTGAGTTGGAGGCGGCATAATGTGTTAACTATCGTTGGCATGTCTTCCTCCGGTGTTTCGATACCTCGATTTCATCAGATGTTAGCCGGCCCGCTGGGTTGTAGGCGCCAGTGTTGTTTGCTTTGCACTGTGTATTTCAATAAAATCGATTTAAGACTAAAAAGCAGCCCCTGCACTACCCGCCAATGATTAAAGGTGAACCCGACCTAAAATAGAAACTGTTCTCCCTCCCCGAATGACTCTGTTGTTACATTTATCCTCTGCATGCCTTACTCTCTCCCAGTGTACCCTCTCTGGGTTGCATTCCCATCTGCCGACTCTCTGTTTTTTTATTTCTGCACATATTGCATCTGACCTTATAGGTCACAACGTCTCCTTTGAAGCCACAACCTTACAATAGCTATTTTCCTCTCGTCGATCCATTCATCCTACCGGCCATTGCATGAACTCATATAATCCCCACTAAAGATCTCACCTAACTCCTGTTAATTTAATCTGCCACAAAGAAACTGGAATTTTTCCTTAATAGCGCAAGGCTAATCCAATGACAACAATATCCAATAGCCACTAGATTAACCACTAATCTTGGGTTCTGGAGCAGTGGGATACCAGGCAACACCTCTTCAACACCTTGTCGGGGTTGTAAGTGCTATATAAATGCAATTCCAATACATGGGGCTTGAGATCCATTGATGCCGCCAATATGGCGTTCCCCAAATCCAGACTGTTCCTGGTATACAGCCACTTGGCTGCTGACATCTCTCTTAGACTAAGACTGTCCAGAAGTTGCATCTCCACCTTAATATCAGTTAAGAGCACACCTGGGAAGAGTGGGTAGGGGCTCGGTGCACAGTTCACCTGAGGCAGTACTGGCAAAGAGATTCAATATGTCAGGGACTCTTCCCATCAAGCCGACCTCCCCGTCCTCCAGTGGCGCAATGAAACTTGAAGGGCCCCCCTGCAAAGTACATGCAGGGGGCCCCCCAGACTCCAGATCCAATCCAAGCTCTCAGTCCAGGGGCTTGCCAGGGCCAGAGAGGGTCCCCGGAGGTCAGCCCCACCCCCACAACGCAGGGGCTGCGGGGGCCTTTGGTACTCCACTGCTGTCCTTCACCCATGCTGTACTTTAACACACCCTAAAGTATGCAAAGAAGTGATGGATGAAATGCTTGAATTAATCTCAGCCACTGATAATTACTCGGGCCGCATCCCAGTCCATCGTTATTTTGCTAACCATGCTACCTCAGTTTGGACCCAACCATATGCAAACCATTCTTGACCCTGGCCCAGTTGAAACAGTCCTGCCAAAACTGTCAAACCAGATCCTCCCTGAATTGAAACACCAGTAATCCAGGACCGGTTTCGCCCTAGTTATGGGCTCATGAGCCGGGTACAGCTTGATTCCAGTGACAGAGAGTTCACAGGACCCACGTCTAGGCATACCTGTCACACTTAGGGCGACACACTAAAGTATATAAAAAAATGTGCATCTACCTGGGTCCAATCTAAGGTGACATGGTGTGCAAAATAACGATGGATTGGGATGCACCCAGAGTAATTACCAGTGGCTGAGATTAATTCAAGCATTCCATCCATCACGTTTTTGTATACTTGAGTGTTCTTAAACACACGCCAGGATTTGCCAGCAGTCACTAAATCACTGAGTACATCAGGAAACTAACCCTTTCCAGGGGGCATTTGAGGTGGTGCCTCTTATGGCAAATTTCAACACATGTTCTCAAAAAGCCATAAATGCCGACAGTTCTAAAAGCTTGCGATGGTGACTCAATATTTCAATGTTTGCCTTTGTGCCCAGGGGTGGTGTTACTCTGCACCTGCAAAGAGAGTCTGAGACTCTGTGCTCAACAGGACACTGTGTGCCTGGCAGTAAACACACAAACAGATGAGCCAGAAGAAGACATTGTGCCCCTGGGCAGGAAACCTCATCATAAACAATGTGGTAGGACAAGTGAGGCCAATTTCAATACTATCTCACAGAATATTATGCTACTCACTATTCCTCTAGCAGGGGTTTCCACCAGAAGCACCGCTGGGTCAGAAGATACATTCTGTCAGAATTCACAATATTTTCCTGTGCCTCTTGCTCTCTGTCTCCTCAGCTACAGTTGTTCTACACTCGGAAATCCATGTTAACTGTAGTTTTTTTGTTGTTGCAGTTTTATATAGTGCAAACTCGACCCAAAGGTATCAGAGCGTTCTTCATGAGCACTAGTTGCATTAGAGGCAAATATATATATATATATATATATATATATATATATATATATATATATATATATATATATATATATATATATATATCTTAAATCCCTTGCGGAACAAGGACGACGACGCCATGTCTTTCACCAACTACAAATTTATTTGTCGGCTGTTGTTGTCGGACGCGTTTCGCCTGCACAGCAGGCTTGCTCACCAACACACAGGCTGTGCAGGCGAAATGCGTCTGACAACAACAGCCGACAAATACATTTGTGATTGGTGAAAGACATGGCGTCGTCGTCCTTGTTCCGCAAGGGATTTAAGATGTAAATTGGACCGTGCTTGAGAGGTCCCACGAGACGACGCGCCCTCTGATTTGGAGTAGCGGCGGGTTAAACTCTAGCAAGCGAGTGCTGATATATATATATATATATATATATATTTATGCCACGTTCTCACCCGAACTGCAGAACTCAGGGCGGGTGCTGTATCTGTGCACGAGGGTGAAGCTCGTGTATGTTCCACAACAACTACGAAAAGATTCGGAGCACTCACGGGGTAATTTTAAAGACATTTATTTTCCTCTCTCCTGCATACGCGTTTCGGCGTTGTGCCTTCTTCGGTGCTGGATTTGAGAGTCCTTACTACACACTACCCGATTGATTGAAGTACTGGGACCATCAATCTCATTGGTTGTTGGTGAGCCAATGGGTGGGCTGAACGAATGTTCATAGTTCTCTCGGTAAAATTCCGATATTCCTCACCTCAGACTCATTGCACTTTGCAGACCCCTCGCCGCAGCCGCTGGATGTTTCCTTCTCGAAATGCCCGTAGGCGTCAGGCATATGGTTTGGCGTCTTAGGTTTGAAAAACCCACGGTCTTCAGTGGCCGCCGTGAAAATCGAACAGCGGCGGTTCAGGCTGTTCAAAAATGTTCATGCCATGTTCTCACCCGAACTGCCGAACTCAGGGCGGGGTGCTGTATCCGTGCACAAGGGTGAAGCTCGTGTACGTTCCACAACAACTACGAAAAGATTCGGAGCACTCACTGGGTCATTTTAAAGAAATTTATTTTCCTCTCTCCTGCATACGCGTTTTGGCGTTGTGCCTTCTTCGGTGCTGGATTTGAGAGTCCTTACTTCCTATTCATATATATATTTTTTAGGCACGGGAGATTAAGTGATTTGCTCAGAATCACAGAATGTTTGAGCCTCCCGCCAAGACTCGAACCTGGTTCCCTGGCTTCAAAGTCGGATGCCCTGGCCATTAAGCCACACCCTCTCCCCAGCAGTTCCTTCTTGAGATGCTTCATTTCCCCCTCTGTCCATTCTCAAAATTTAGCACTTACCGCTCTTTCTTTCTGATTTGTTTTCTTTTAAACGTCCCAGCTCGCCTTACTTCTCTACTGTCTTAGGCAGTTGTGCACTTGTGATCAGGCAAAATGGCATCGCTCAGTGCAGGAGAGTCAATTGCAGAAGTGGGCAGACCCACTGCCCCATGTTGTTTTCTGTGGTGGGTGGAAGCAAAATTTAAATGACAGCTCAACAGATCAATTGATGAAGATGGCTGACCAAAAATCTCTGTGTATGTACATAAATATGATTATGTATTTTTAAAAGGATATTTGTATTATGTGAGGCTGGTCAGACAGCTAAAAAGTGTCTCTCGATCAGACGTACCAATGAACAATGGCACCTTTCCACAGTGGCTCTGAGAAGTTGTCTCTAAATAACTACGGGCACAGTCTATCGGGTTCTCAGGAACCCCAAGAAGAACTCCTCAGAATCCAGGTGATGCAACAAGATGTCCACCTCTCGACATCCCCAACTCAGATAAGAAATCACAGAGTATTAGGGCGATCAAGCGAGGGAAGGGAATAGAGAAGGAGCAGCTGGGAATAGGAGACCTGTAGAAGAGAGAGAACACCATGAGAAACAAATTATGTTACTACTACTCTCATATGATCTCGCTACAACTGATTCATACCTGAACCATACAGTTGTCTACTCGAATCAAGTCTCTGACCGTAAAGAGTGCTCACAAGCCTCCAGGCATACTCCTACAACAGAAAAAGACAATATTACATATGCACTTTTCCTCTTTAGCCACCAATCTCATTGTATGAACAAACCACGCTCAAACATACCAATTTGCAAAGAAAAAACCATGAATAGGCGCCAATCCTGAAAAGCACAAAAGAAAGAATGTAGATGTGGTAAACAACTGGCTCTCCTCTTTTACTCCATTAGTCTGGTTTGAGACAAGGGTCATTATGTTGCACTGCGCACAAGAATTCGCAAAGTCACTTAATCCAGTGAAGTAGAAGATTCAAAAATATAGGCAAATACTAACCAGTTGAAGAATATCCATCCTCGTCAGATCACTGACTAGTAGTATAGTTATAGAAACCTCACAGTTCCTTTGAAGTAAGTACAAAATCCCGACTTCCTACCTGGAAGTAGTATAGCCCAGCCGGTTCGGGGGAAGGAGAGAATACTAATAAATGGCCAAAACAAGAGCGGTAATCCTTCTTACCACCGCCGAATTCCTTGGAGAATAAAGGTATCGGCCTTTTCCAAGGGTACCTCTTGGTCACTAAATGCTGTGGAGCTCCCCTCAGCAACACAGGAAACAAATCCAGTTACCGCGAGGTGGTTGCCGATAGGAATAAGAGGCATCCCCGCGGAGCTGGAAGGACAACAATAAACTGTCCCGAAGCGAAAACGCTGGTTGACCGACTGTCAACAGCGAGGAATTTCACGATTACTCTCCGTCCTTGGAGAGCGGTTTAGAGCAGCTGAGACGCTGCACATGGGTTTCTCAGTTGAACCCAGTCAAAACGGAAAGGTGAATGTCGGGGCACCCACCGAGCGGGTCTCCGACAATATGGAAGAATTACGCACACCGGCAGGCATGCAAGGGCGGTATAAATGCCTGGCTCCTCCCATCACGTCTGTCGACCTGTCTTCTGGGAAATGTAGTACTGCCTGTCTACTAACACTTCAGGAAGGCACGACAGGGGCCCGGATCCTGACACAGTCCTCCCGTACCAGTCCATAGCACATTTTGTTGTTTAGCTCTTCATACCATGGCTTGTGCTGTTATGTTACCCAATGTTACATTACTCAATTTAGTGTCTCGCGTTGGCCTTACCCAATTGAAATAATATCGTGCCCACATGTGATAGGAAGGACACGGATGCATGCAAAAAGTGGATGAATCTTTATTAATCAAGTATCCATCCATGGACACGTCACACTCTTGTACTCCAGTCCATCTTACCAAAAATTTCGACAAAGGTGTCAATAAGAACTCTAGCTGGTCCTTTACTTCATATCGGTCGGGTTCCTAACTTGAGTGTAGGTATCAGGGTTGGTAAAGCTTCCAGGTGCTTTTCATGGGATCTTCAGGTGCCTCCGTAACCCCTCTCAAGCTGTCCCTCTGCAGGTATCCTTCCTAGCAGGGGGCATCTTTTAACAATTGTTATTGGATATTTGCATCTCGGGTTATAAAACTGTAAGCCCAGGAAAGGACTATGTGGTATGTTCATGTCCCCTCCTCACCACTAACATTCTTCTTAACGTGTCTTCAACGCAGCTGACATGCTCATTTTTAGGTCTTGCTTGCTGATAGTACAAGCACCGCAAGGGGTATTATTAAAAGGCTTGGAGCCTGCCCATTGCTTACCATTCGTTAGCATCATTGTCACTCCTCTTTCCTGCCTCCTAATTGGCCAGTGTGTACCGGGGGTCACTTCCTTTCTTTCTGTGGAGCATGGACCAAGCACAGGTTGATGCATTCTAATTAATGTCCGTCCGCTGCTCACACTGAGAATGAGGTACTATTTCTATTTTCTCCTTCACTCCACCATGTACTTGAAGGACTTCATCGAATTTCTATAGGAGCCGTGTCTCCTTTGTCCTCACTTCACTGACAAGATCTCCTCCCTCCTTAATCCTGATACACTTTCACATTGCTCTGATTCACATATACGTACAATGCATATACTACGCTGGCCACATACACAAGTACAAACAACATAGACTTGGATTGAATTAGGTGACAAAACAGGATATAAATCTGACTGCACATTGGTGAGACACTCTCACTCAGTGTCAAATAACTCATTTTTAGTGAGTTGAGTGAAAAAACCTTTAATAACAAAATCTTTATCCTGAGCATATCCAATAAAGTTCAAGAGTCCGTAAATATATAGTTGTTGAAACTTCTTCTTTTAATTCCAAATGTCCAATTCCTTGTTTCGGCAAAGTTACATCCAATAATACATCATTACACTTCAGTGGGTACAGTCACAGCTAGATGAACAATGTAGCCAACACTTGTTTCGTCTTGGGGTCTTCACCCACCGACAACAAGAACAAATGGAACCCATAACTATCAATGGCATCGTAGTTCCACATAGTTAGTCTGATATTAAGAGTCAAAGAACCCAAAAAGAAAACCACAGTGATCTCACGTACTAATAGAAAGAACAGAAAAGTAGGGGGGAGGGGGGAGTAGGGAAAGAAACTCAAGCAACTAAGCTGAGCCACAAGAGAAGTGAATGATAATTTGCACTTTATAACTTAGTGATCCTGATTTCAGACGGTCTTTCTACTGTTTGTCTACCTTACTATGAACGCGGTACTTTGTGTCACACTATGCTCGTGACATGACGTGATTAAGAATCTTAACTCTTAGTTGTTACTCTTTCAGTTTACTCTCAGATATGAGTGGCCACAGAATTGATCGGTAATCTAAAGCTTGGGTAATTTTAGAATTGTAAACGTATGTGACCTCGCACCTGTGCTAATATACTTTATATAGAAAACTCTTTATGTGTTGTTTTGTGCTACCTGGCATCCTGTATTGTCTGTTTCTTGAGATTAGGTGCTATAGTATTGACCGGCAGTTAAATATTAGAGCGAGAAACATATATGACCTTAAACTTACGTCCGTTTCTACGATGTTTCGTGCTGTCCCATACTTTGTAACATTAAGTATTATGAGGCTCTATGTGGATTACTCTCTGACAACTGATATAGGTTACTGGTTGATATTACGATGTTCATCTATTTCAGATTCTCAAATATATTAACTATCAGTGAGGACCTAACTTGAGATATATGTATGATGTTTTGATATTAGTTAGCTCTTAATGAATTTTTATGACTTCTTATTCTGTTACTTGAATAATGGTCTGCTTTGATGATTAGGTATTGGAGGGACACACATAGACCCTACTGCTTATGAGAATACTGACATTCTCCCTAATTCATTTTTGGTGAGTTTATTTGCACATATGCACTATCGTGGTGGTGGATTCTGTTCTTACACTTCTAGTCTTACATCACAATTTGTGATCTTTTCACCCATGATGACATGGATAATTTTTGGGCTAAATTATCATTCACTTCTCTTGTGGCTCAGCTTAGTTGCTTGCTTTTCTTTCCCCTCACCCCCTCCCCCCTCCTTTTCTTTCTATTAGTACCTGAGATCACGGTGGTTTTCTTTTTGGGTTCTTTGACTCTTAATATCAGACCAACTATGGGGAACTACGATGCCATAGATAGTTATGGGTTCCATTTGTTCTTGTTGTAGCCCTGAGGAAGTCGGTGGGTGATGACCCCAAGACGAAACACGTTGGCTACATTATTCATCTGGCTGTGACTGTACCCACTGAAGTGTAATGATGTGTTATTGGATGTAACGTTACCGAAACAAGGAATTGGACACTTGGAATTAAAAGAAGAAGTTTCAACAACTATATATTTACGGACTCTTGAACTTTATTGGGTATGCTCAGGATAAAGATTTTGATATTTATGATATTTGGGGCTTGTTAGTCCACAAGTTTTGAAATGTGGGGTGGCCGTTTCTATTTATCCTTATGAGCACTAAGAGAATTATTGGAATGCTAATTTGCTCTACGATCTTGCGCAGAATTTGACCCAGCCACGCTCATCTCATTGAAAAAACCTTTAATTTACAGAAGATCTTTAAATGAGACAGTGTCTTTTTCTGCGCCAACTCCCCTAGTGCTGCATACAGACCCGGTATCATGGTTGGGATACTCCAGACTCTGTTTAAAAGAGCTGTCCTAAACTTGGCACACAACTGCCTAGGGCTCTCAATGTTTAAATGATGTGTACACTCGGAATCACATGTTTAAGCTGTCTTCCCTGGATATGAAGTACTCTATTTTGTAGTTTCTTTCTACAGCTTACATCCTCCGATTGCTTGCTATCTCAGAAAGCCTTCTCCCACTATACTCCTAAAACCCTGCATAAAAAACTGACCTTGACTTACTTCTGCCTGATTCCTCTTCTTTCTTTCTTCAGAATGACCCTATTCTTATCTTCCATCCTCTGCACGCCTTCTATTTCGATCAATATCATGCCTGCCTGCATCAATCCTTCTTATTGTAATTCTGCAATTGGTCTGGGGCAGCTCCTCCGCTATGGCAGAGGAGAGTCGCCCCACTGCTTTTAAGCAGTGGGACGCAGAAAGATAAAATGATAATAACTTTGCGTTATTATAATTTTAGGCTGCTTCCTGCTGCTTTGCGGGCGGGTGAGTGGGCAGGGCTGCTGTGCTCTTGTAGCAGGTCAGGGGAGGAATGGTTTGCCCACTACTAAGTGCGCAATGACTGTTTGGTCGGCCCTCTTGGGCCGCACAAACCAGTCATGCGCACTTTCCCCGTTCTCCATGCAGGCTGCATTACAGCCTGCATGAAGAACATGCCCAGGCCCGATTCCCTGGTTGAGCGTTGAACCAGGATGCCCAAAACCAATCACAACGCTGCATTGCAGCGTTGTGATTGGTCAGGGGAGTCTGGGTGCTAACCAATCACAACGCTGCATTGCAGCGTTGTGATTGGTCAGTGGGGACTGCTTCCTGTTCCTTGATGTACTCGAGGAGAGCAGGAGCAGAGACGCGGGACTCAGCCGGCGGCAAGGTAAGTTTATTTAAAAAAATATTTTTAAAATAATTACACCATGTGCGACCCCCACGCGATCCCCCCTCGCGCGATCCCCCTGCACCCGCCCGCGAGCCATGCCAGCCGCCGCTGCAATTGGTTGATACTCATTTCATAGATCACAACCTCTCAACCTGTCACGACTTACCTAATCGCCTCGAGAGTGAAGAAGAGACTAAGGAAGTGTTCCCCCCCTTACGTCTCTCCTAACCTCTGTTTCCAGTCCCCTAGATACGGCTATGGACAATGTTAGCGATACCTTTAAAGAGCTCAACTTCCTGGAGACCGAATCACCCCACGTGATGACATCACATGAGCCAATTGGAACCCAGAACGGTGCCGCAGGAGACCTCATATCCGGTCTCCTTCATGAGAGAAGGTGTTCAACGAACCAGGAAGCGGACGCAAGAAACGCCGAGGAAGACCCTGCACCCCGAAGCCCTGTCGGCGGGAATATCGTCATTGCGGCACTGGCTGAGAAGACTCCGGAGGGGAACGAGGAGCCCAGCAGCCGGACCGAAGAGCCAAGACGGGAGCCGGACCGCGTTCCGGCAACATGTGAATTCCAGCCGCGTTCCTGGAGGAGCGTGGCTCAGTGAGGTATGCGGCCGTATCCGTGGGTTATTTATAAAACGGGACTCGCATACTGAGACGCCCGAGACAAGGGTAGGGAGGGGGTTGAAGGCGGGCATTGCAGGAGAGTTCCTAACACCGTAGTGGACAGAAATCATCGAGCTAACCGCTATTATCCATGCGCGACACTGGTGGTGGTGCAACCGGGTGATTTCTCAACCCCCTCATGCCTACTCCCTGTAAAGGTCGTCCTTTAATGAGGCTAGTCGCCTAAAACAATCTCTTTATTTTTTTGTTCCGAGGGACATTCCCTTATAATTTCCTCTGGTTGAGAAGAGAAGAATCCAAGAACTCCCTGTAATTTCTTCTGGTCTGGAAGTAAGACTTCAAGAGTCTCCTTAATACGGGATCAAAGATATAAGAAGGATAAAAAACTGTATATGTATATCAGATGGAGGAATAAACAAGAGTTGTTAGCCATAATACCTCTCGTGGTCGTCCTTCATATATCACACGTGGTGGAGATGCCGGGGAACCTCTCCATAGCAAAGTAATATGGAGACCTTGATACAGCAAGTAGTCAGGGGACAGGAGAAGTTAGAATGGGTCTTGCAGTGGCAAATGACATCAGCCCAGGCGGATCGGGACCTGTTCAAGGATACCGTAGCCCAACAATTGGAATACATCCATAAGGTCGCAGAAGACCAGGGTCGGGTGGCCTCACGCATAGCTACACGACAGGGAAATCAGATAGCGTATCCCAACATAGCCCTCCAGAAATACTCCCCAGGAGACGACCCGGACGCTTTCCTGTTAAACTTCGAGAGGGCAGCCAAGGCGTCAGGCTGGCCTGAACAGAAGTGGCCTTTCTTTCTGGCCCCCTTATTGACCGGGGAAGCACAAGCTGCTTATCAAGTGACCAACCCTTCAGGAAATACCCCTTATAATGAAACTTTAAAGAGATAATATTGGACCACTTAGGTATGGACTCCGAAGCCTATCGAAGAAGGTTCAGGAAAGAAAAGGGGTCACCCGGAGACAATCCCAAAACCCTCTTCTTCAAATTAAAAACAGCAGCCGATAAGTGGTTAAAACCACAGGAAAGAACCAAAGAGGAGATCATGTCCTTATATATCTAGAGCAGTACATGGAGGCGCTACCCATCTCAACCCAACGGTGGCTGAAACAGCATACATGACTTACAGTTGAACAGGCCATAGAGATGGCTACCACATACTCCAGAGCCCAGCCCAGATTCCTCCCCCCTGGGAAAACGACAAAGCTTCCTGACGCACAACAAGACTAGAAAAGAAATACAACAAACCCACAGTCGACTCTGCAAAGCTACGTCCCCCAAAACCTGAACTGGTCCCGACAAGAGGACCCCAGTGCTTTGACTGCGGAGACTGGGGAACATAGCACAATTCTGTCCTCACAAGAAGACCAGTGAGGAGCCGATGGACGTCAGCTATCTCCCCAAAACCGTTCTATATACAGAAGAACTAGGCTCCTGTTTTTATGTAAGTTTAGTGGTAAACGGGGGTCTAGTGAAATCCTTGCTAGATTCTGGCTCCCGCCAGTCAGTGATACAAAGAACCCTTGTAAACCAAGGAGAACCAACAGGTACCCATAAGATGTGTGCATGGGGATGTCAAAACATATCCTGTGGCGTTGATACCCGTACAAGTACCAGGTGGGAAGAAAATGCTACTTAAAGTAGGAGTATTGCCTACCCTGCCAGAGAAGCTAATACTGGGTCTCGATAACCCCGAGTTCTTAGAGCTTCTCAAAAGGGGTATAGCGACTTCACAGAAAAAAACCCTCTCAAAACCCTATTCTCCTAACACAGGCTCCATGGCTTGGTGATAGAAACTTTAGATACGCCCAAGCCCACAACCCCACTCTCCGGGCTGCCTGGAAACAAGTATCAAACCCCTCCTCCCCCAACCTCTCCTACTCCATCTTCACTGTGGAAAACGGTTTACTGTATAGAATAGGGAAACCCTCTGCCCCTCCTCAGCTGTTGGTACCCCAGAGTTTTCGAGAACAGGTACTCTTCGTTGCACATTCCCACCTGTTAGCCGGACACAGCGGGGCGCAAAAAACCAGTCAAACCATTCTAAATCACTTTTATTGGCCAGGCATATACACGCAGATAACCAAATACTGCCAAGAGTGTGAAATATGCCAGAAAAAGAACCCATACAGACCCCCTGCAGTCCCACTACAACCCCTACCGATAATCGGAAAACCTTTCGAAAGGGTAGGGATGGACCTGATTGGTCCTCTTCCAAAAACCAAGAAAGGAAACCAATATGCCTTGGTGGTCGTTGATTATGCTACCCGATGTCCGGAAGCATTTCCCCTAAGCACTCTTACCACCTCAAATATCAGTGATAAACTACTCGAGTTGTTTTCACTCATAGGGTTTCCACGAGAAATTCTGACCGATCAAGGCACTCCGTTCGTATCCTGGTTGAAGGCCCAAATCTGTAAAACCTTGAACATCTCCCATATTAAAACCTCAGTGTACCATCCCCAGATGGATGGTTTATGCGAGAGATACAATGCCACACTCAAGTTAACATTAACAAAAATGATGACAGTAGGAGGCAGAGACTGGGACATGCTTCTCCCCTTGGCCCTCTTTGTCATCAGGTGTCAGAAGCAGAGTAGTCTGGGATGTTCCCCCTTTGAGCTACTATATGGGAGACATCCACATACCCTGTTAGAGATGACGAGGGAGGCCTGGGAACGAGAACAACCAGATGATTGCAAAGCCTTTTATGAATACACCCAGGGCTTGAGATCACGTATCCACAAACTGAGAGAGTTTGCAAAAGCTAATCTAGAGAAAGCCCAGACCCGTCAACAGGTTTTTTATGACAAAGGGAAAAAGTGGCGTCACCTTAAAGTAAATGACTGGGCGTTAGTCCTTTTGCCATCCTCCCTACCAAAAGTTGAACAGAATGGAAGGGCCACTATGAGGTGATTGAAAAGATAGGATTGACCACTTATCATTTACGAATAAGTCCAAACAAATCACAGAATTTTCAGATCAATCTCCTCAAGAAATGGCTGGGATCTCCTCCCAAGAACATTCATCTGGTCACCCCAGGGCAGAATGAAGCTGTCTCTGCACTCAACCAACTCTGTATCAATGAGTTGCTCTCAGCAGAACAGAAGACCTCCCTACATGAGGTATTAGTTCCTTTTCCCTCCCTATTTTCGGATCTCCCAGGGAGAACCACCATAGTGGAACATACCATCCCCTCAGTCCCTGGGAAGCTGGTGAAACAAAGTCCTTACCGGATACCAGCAGCCCGACAAAAGGCTATCCAGGATGAAATAGCATGCTGTAAATGGAAGTCATCAAACCCTCCCACAGCAACTGGTCCTCTCCGGTGGTCCTCGTGCCAAAACCCGATGGATCAGTTCGCTTCTGTATCGACTTCCGGGCAGTCAATGCCATTATGAAGTTCCCCTCCCTCGAATTGATGAACTGATTGAGAAACTAGGAGAAGCCCAGTACATCACCACGCTTGACCTCACAAAGGGGTATTGGCAGGTTCCCCTACGTCCCCAAGACCAGGAGAAAACGGCCTTTTCCACCCCATCAGGTCTCTATGAGTTCACTGTAGTGCCTTTTGGCTTACATAGTGCCCCGGCTACATTTCAGAGACTTATGAATATGGTACTCCAGGGTCACCAGGACTATTCCTCCGCCTACTTGGACGATATAGTGATCTATAGTCGGGGGCGTGGCTAACCGCCAAGCATGGCGGACGTGTCCTACCCGAGCTCCGGAACGGGCCCTGAATCCTGTCAGCAACTGCGCTAATGCGGGGTCGTCCGACATTCTGTGCTGCCTGGCAAACTCCCAGTAATCCTGTGGGACACTAAAGGAGCAGGAAAAGTGCAAGAACTACGCAGAGCCCGAGTTTGGCAGCGATATCTCTGGCGCTGCGGCCTAGAATACGGAGAAAGCTGAGGCCGCACTGCGCAGCTCTTGGACTGAACAAGGGCGGGAGTGCAGAGGACCGGCAACGGACCGGCAAATACTAAATAATCCACTCTGAGGTCGCCAGAGCCGCCGATTCATGAGCGGTGAGCTGGAGACAGGGATCGGCATCGGCGGAAGAGCCCTGTCGGAAACTACGGAGTGAGGTGAGGTGGGGACTTCGAGGGACCAGGCCTCCCCTGTCAAAGCGGAGGAATCATACCTTCTGTGACTTCGGGCTGGACTGGAAGGAGCGGAGACCCATGGTGGGCCGGCAACAGTCACTGTGCAGTGGCGCATCCCCCCCCAGGCGCTGATGCGTGTTGCGCTGGACGAGGCCTACTGGGACCATCTGCTGATGATGCTTGAAAACGAGCGGAGTGGCTGACCACACAAAGAAGATCTAGGAGATTATGGCCTAAGGAAAACACGGCGGGAAGATGATACGCGACCCGGAAAGGATACCGCTGACTCCCGGCCTCTTCCTGATTTGAAGACACGGCGTGTCGTGAGTACCGTGCCCGGCTGGGCCAAGCAAGGCCTCCGACCAAAGGTGGAAGACCAGACCACTCGAAAATAGCCGTCTGGCCCGGTCCCACGGGGCTCATCATACATAAGGGCCTTAAATATACAGAGAGAAGTGCGGGGGATTGTGCATATGGCAGGGAGCTACATTGCAAGATTGAACCAGGATTAAGGTCTGGCTGGGCGTAGATCTGGTGAGCTGAATCAGGGTGAGTGACGCATGTGTAAGTGGCATAACCGGGGGAGAGAACACACATACTGCAATTCAATCGCCGCGTAGTACCCACTGGGCAATATGGAATGCCAGGGGTGGCTGGTGGAATTTGAAAACTGGTGGGGCGTATGCAGTACGAATCAACGTATGCGAAGAGGGGGTTCGGGGGGGGGTTCTCCCCCCGTGAAGAATTTTTTTAAAAATTGGCATCTTTTTGGTGCGATTTTCAGCACTATTTCTGGGATAAATGGACTAAAAATTCAGTTCTTCTAGGCATTCCTAAAAGAAAACTCATACATTATTTCAGAGAATTTCTGGGTTGCCAAGCAAGTCTGACTTCTGAAGAGGGCTAGGGTACTAAGCAAGACTGCTTTGGCTCTACCCTTTCCAATAGAAAACACTAGTTAGTGATGTGAACAAGTTCAATGGACAAACCTGGGGTCCACTCTCCAGTGGGCGCTCCAGGGTCCTTTGAGGAAGACAGGGCGCTTTTAGCTGCTCTCGTCATGGTAGCTGGAGAATGAATAGCCGGGAGAGGACACCCGGGGCAGTGCGCACCTGCCTGGATATACCACACCAGTGAAAACACCTCGCCCGTTACTATTGCCACAACGCACCTGGCCTCCCAGGGCACTTGACAGCTGTGTGTGCATACAAACATTCACCGGTCCCCTTTCCCACCCTCAGCCGTGGTTCGGTGAAGAGTGCGTGACCGAGTCATAACATGCCCACCTGGTGTTGCCTTGAGTAACCGCACCTTGAGTAGAAGCGACACCGTATTTGTAGTGCTTAGAAACGGCAGGCGAGCAGTATGAAGTACTACATGAAAAAGTTGTTTTTTTATATTTGTAGTTGACTATCGGGTACCATGGCACGAAATGTCAGGAACAGAAAATGCGCTAAGGTTTGCTAATAAGCGACTGGGTTTCGAAATGCCAGTCTGGCACTCGACCAGGATAAGCCTGTTCATCAGACATTGTCCCATGAAATGCACAGAACCATGAAACCACCTTCTGCCCCTGTGTCAATATAGTCATCAGGCGACACGCCCACCAGACTCTGGGATATGGCGTTCCCATCATATACATAACAATTAATAGCCATTCCCATCAGATATACAGCCTTGGAATATACTATGAAACGCCCATCTGAGACTGTGGCTCGTATTTGGGAAAATAGGCGGAGACGCCAGTGCAGACAGACAGACTTCTGTGAGGGCAACACACCCTGGAAAAGAGAACTGTTCGTGCCTCTTCTTCGGGCCACGATCCAGGTACATTGCGCAAGTAGTAAACAAGCCAAGGGGCAAACTTTTGGGTAACATCAACCGCTGTCAAGCAGAATGTAACTGCACCCATAAGCACTGCACAGTATAATGCCACTTCGGGCACAACAGGGGGGCCGAGGTAGGGAACGAGTTACCTAGATGGGACAGAGAGAGTAACTTTATGAAGGGGAGAAAGAGTAAGACTAAGAATTTGCAGAGGGTAACAGTGCAGGGGTGGGGAGGGCAACAATGAGGAAAGAAAATACAGTAACACTGAGAAAGAGCAGGTAAGGTAACATTGAGGTGGGCAGAGAGAGTAACAATGAGAAGGAGTAGAGTAACATTGAGATGGGCAGAGAGAGTAGCTGAGAGAAGGGACAAATAGAGTAACAATGAAACGGGGCAGATAGAGTAACACTAATAATTTGCAGCGGGGTAACACCTTGTGGTGTGGACAGGACAACAGTGAGGAGAACAAATATAGTAACACTGAGAAAGGGGGGCTAGAGTAATAATGAAAGAAGCAGATGGAGTAACATTGACAAGGGGCAGAGAGAGTAACATAAAGAAGGGGCAGATAGAGTAGCATTAATAATTGGCAGGGGGAGTACCCACTCGGGGGTGGATAGGGTAACACTGAGGCTAGCACACAGAGTAACACTGAAAAAGGGCAGATATAATAACACTGCGGAGCATAGTTGTAATACACTCATGTAGCAATGTAGCAAATCTTCAAGATCTTTCTAAACAATGTAGATGTCACCTCCACCAATTTCCTTGAAAAAGGTTGTAAACGTTCTTCTAAGAGGCAAACCTCTAGTCATGTCTATCAAGAGCAGTATGCGCTAATGAGTAGAAGCCCATCAAAACGTAATTGGGGAAAAGCTGTGAAAGAGATGAGTGACTGAAATGCACATAACTGCTTAGAATATACGGGGGGTGTTACAGGAAAATGCGTGTAAGTGCCATCACTTCGGTCAACAGCAGAAATAAAGTGGAATTCTTGGACAGAGGATGCAGCCATCCTTCACAGCGACAGTGCGGTTTGCCGGCTCTTTACCACCGTACTTGTGGCATTTGACCCTATCTCTGTCTTATGTTTCTAGTTTTAGCTGATTGAATCTGACAATTTGAATAGCAGCAATCTAAAAGAGAGGGCTTCACACTGACCACAAAGGCAGACAAGCCTTCATTGCGATGTTAGAGCTTATAAATCTAGAAAGGTCAGACCATAAAGAAGCAGCCCCAATGGAAGAGAAAATAAGTTGCAAGACCTGACCAAGCACAAATCACTCTTTAAATTGTTGCTCTGACATTACCAAATATCAGACAACCAGCAAGCAACCTATCAGCTCCAAACTCCATAAGGCAATTCTTCAAACCCAATATGTTGAACTGCCGAGTCCAGCAGAGATTAAATGACATATAAACATCAATCAGTACATACCTGATGATTTTACACCAAAGCATTTTAGATTCATTATCCTGCTGACTATATCAGAACCTAAAGTCACTGTATCATAAATTGACAGTTTAGAACCTCATCCATGCCTCTACGGGTGCCAGCACAAGACAATCTGCAGACGAATCATATCTGTGTGTCTGTGCTGCCTGCTCTGTGCTGCTGCTCTCTATGCCATTCCTGTACTGTGCATATTAACGGCGCTTGGTGAAATATTCCACTGTGCAAAAACCAAAACAATGAGCTTAATTAGTGTTCTGCTCTCGTGGCACGCGCTTGAAGATCCCTCTAAAACGCCAACTTCACACACCAAAACACATGAAGTGGGGGCAGTGGTACTGCAAATGGAAAGGGTCACATCGGGAGTGTTTCAGGAGCGCGGTGGGGAGTCTTACTTGCAGGGAGGTCTCAGCGGGGGTATTGGGGGAATGGTCTTAGCACCAGGGTTGTCTCCTCATCAGAAGTGGGTTTTGACACCAGGGGTGTCTCAGCGGCTAAGGGGGGGTTGATCGGGGGGGCGATCTAAACGTACGAGGGCCTCAAGAGCTAGGAGCGAGGGGAACATCGAGTGTATCTCATCAGCGGGGTGCGGGGGGGTCTTAAAATGTAGGAGAAGGATCTTGGCTCGAAGCGAGTGGAGGTCGTAACATCAGGGGTGCTTCACCGGGGAAGGTGGCTTAACGTCAGTGCTATCTCAGCAGCAGTGTAGGGCGTCTTAACATCATGGGTGCGACTGCTTGTGTGCGTTTAGGAGGGTAAAATCCGGGGTGTCTCGGCAGTGGGGAGGGGCGATCATAACATCAGGAGGTGTTATAATCGAGGTGTCTCGGGAGCTGGAGGGGTGTTTCCTGGCATTAGGGTGCCTCCGCACACGAGGCGTTGGGGGGAGGTGTGCATGTGAAACAGGGGGTCGCGTCCTTTGATGGTGTAATCAAAGCAGATAGGTGCAGGCTCCATCTTTCGCAAGTCTCTGTTATGTTTTTTTGTGGGGGGGATTCTGAAGACAGGGGGTACCGATGTGATCGGAGGGGTTACATTGTGAAGACGCAGCGGGCCCCTGGTAGGGAGGGAGCGGCGACAGCATCGCGCTGGGGTGATGGCGATGTTGCTGTTAGAATTGAGGGCTATATATCAGTTGCGGCCGGCAAGACGGGTGGGTGGGGGGGGGAGTGTTGCGCGGGGGACGGCGACGGTAATTAAAATAAAGAAAACTTACCTTCCTCTGCTCCTTCTCTACACTCCGGATCGGATCACGCGCCACCTCAGCGTGTTCCCTCAGTTTGAAATGCACCAGGCTGCGCGGTGTCTCAGCCAATACAGGCGCTGCATTAGCAGCGCCAGGATTGGCTAGAGCAGGGTTACTCCCCGCCCATTTTGAGACCCGGGGGCTGCTGCATGAAGCACCCTCGGGTCCCTCGCCAGTCGCTCTCCTAAGGGGAAAGGTAGCAGTGGAGTAGTGTGCGCATGTTCGGGCTGGTCGTAAAAATGACCAGCCCAAAAACGGACATGCGCACTACTATTGCTGCTGCAGCCGTGCTGTCAGTGACAGTCTGTCACTCAAGCTGCCGCAGCCCCACCCCCTTCAGCGCCTTCCGATTGCCTCAGGGCCGGGTGTGTCCCGGTAGCGTTTAATTTCAGCGAGACTGGTCAGACTGCAAGACTTTTACTGGCACGAATTAAATTTTGGCGTGACGGTGCTGTCCATGTGGCTTAGTGGGGCAACGCCCCAACGCCCCAATGGACGCACCGCCACTGTGGGACGCACCAGGGGCAAGCAAGCTGAGCCTATGACATCGGGAAGGCTTGACCACCTTGATCAAGAAGATCCAAACAGTGCTCCTGACCCAGACTGTATACCGCCGACAGCTATGGGAGAACAAGTTGATAAACTGGACTTAATATTACAGGAAGTGCGAGACTCCAGAAAAGCAATTGAACAGCAAGTGGGTGCTCTCGCTACAGGTCTTACACTATTAAAAGCTGACCATAGCAAGCTAGCAGAGACGGTCAAAACCAACAAAATGCACATTGCAGAGATCATGCCGAAGCACAAGGCCCATTCAGAACAACTTGAACAGTTGCGTCTGCAGCTATCGGGCCTACAGAATAGGGAAGATGACGCAGAAGGAAGAGCCCGTCGCACCAACGTACGGATTGTGGGAATGCCTGAATGCAGTGAAGGGTCGAACCCCACCCAATACATAGAACAATGGTTCAGAGACATGATTGCACCAGAAGGCCTCACTGAATTTTTTAGTGTGGAGAGCGCTCAGAATACCGGCGCGACCCCCGCCCCCTGGTGCCCCGCCTTGGCCGATAATAGCGCGTATACTCAACTT
This sequence comes from Calotriton arnoldi, assembly GCA_963921515.1. NCBI lineage: Eukaryota > Metazoa > Chordata > Amphibia > Caudata > Salamandridae > Calotriton > Calotriton arnoldi. Next base: position 4,403,250 of record CAWUFW010000013.1, on the reverse strand, counting down.
CAAAGACCGGGATACCCTGCTCCGTGCAGCCCGGGAAAAAGCCCCAATACAATTTGAGAACAAGAGAATATCTCTGTATCCAGATTTTACCTTGACAGTGCAAAGACTGAGAGCATCGTACCTGGAAGTTAAAAAACAGCTCGGAGGCCATCACTTGAAATATGCTCTCCTCTTCCCAGTCAGGCTAAAGGTGGTACACGACCAGAAATCCCATTTCTTTGATAGCCCGGCTGAAGCAGAGGAATGGATGGAAGTTACATTGACGCCATGCCCATCACAAAGCTCATCCCAGAATTCGAGACCGAAACCACACCAATCTCTGAAGACTGGACACGGTAAAACAGACCGCAAGAAATCGCCTCGACTGGATGCCACGGCGAGCCCATCCAGAGAGCAAATAATTGAAGGTCAGAAATCAGCGATATTGGCGGCTGCAGCGCTGGATGAACAGGACGTACACTCGACGGCCGGATCACACGACTCTTCAGAGGACAATACTGTACATTCAGACTCTGAAAACAGCTCAGCCCTCTTTCCTTCTATCACCCCACAGATAGTGAATGACTACTTGGGCTGATGTACTCGGTTGGTATGTACAGGAGCTGGGGAGATCTGATTTAGGTCATTATATTGTTATATATGGCATATATAGACCTTGCAACGCTCACTTATATGTTATGCTAGGGCCCGAGCTTGATCTGCTATGGGTCTACTTCGGTGTATTGCACCCACATGCTTACTACTGACCATGGTTTCCACCCTCCCCAATGCAAATGCAATTTTGTCTAAATTGTTAGACTTTACAGTTGTTTTTATTATCATAGTTTGGTCCTCTGCCGTTCTGTGGGGGAACCTAGTATTGGGTATTGTTGTTAGTTTGGGCAGACTCACTCGCTATAGATTTAGTAACTGCCACCAAGACTACATATGGATAGGTATGACACAGCAACACCAATCATTTTATGGCTACAACCGGAAACTACAAGGTCTTGACCTGGAATGTTTGGGGGGATGGGGTCTGTTCATAAGAGACATAGAATTTATGCCCAGGTGAACAGAAGGAAGGCCCACATCGTACTAATGCAGAAAACGCACCTTACTCACTCCGAAGCCGCTAAATTAAGGAAAAAGTGGCAGGGACAACTGTTCTGTACATCTTATTCCGCATTTGCGATTGGAGCAGCCATATGGATCAGGAGCGGCACCCCGTTTGTAGTCCTGGAACAGAGGATAGATATAAATGGCAGGTATGTGCTGCTCCGCGGTACACTAGATGGGGACCACCTGGTAATTGGAAGTATATAAGCCCTTAACGCAGACCAAGATACATTTTTGGAGTCATTAAATACAGTATTGGCTGATTGGGAGGGGTACTCCTGGGTTGTAGGAGGGGATTTTAATACAGTACTAAATTTAGAACTCGATCGCTCACACCCACCAATACTGGGGGCTAACAGTAGGAAGCGAGCTGAGGCGCTGACGGGCTGGGTGACAGGATGGGCACTTGGTGATGCACTGAGGATATGCAATCTGACAAGTCGAGAATATTCATATTATTCCCCAATGCACATTGACGCATTGACAGGGTGTTTTGCTCTATACCATTACTCGCAAACATTTCCCACACTACTTACCTTGGGAAGACACTGTCGGATCATAACCCCTTGGAGATGACGCTTGAGTGGGGTAAGGTCCCCACTCCGGTGCCAACATGGAGACTACAACCAGTCACCTTGGAAGACCCTGTATTTCGCACCACCCTCTCCACTGCCATATCGAACTACTTTACAGAAAACACAGACACTGCAAGTACACGACAGGTGGAATGGGAGGCTTTCAAGACGGTCATCCGTGGGGTGGCAATCAGTACTAAAGTGGGGGTCCGTGCGATAGTAGAGAAAGAGTTGCGGGAATTAGAAGACAGTTTGGGAGGGCTCAAACGGGCTGCGGTTTCGGACGATACGAACAAGGCGGCCTTGCAGGAAGCACATATAAAACATGCCGAACTCCTGGAGCAGTTGAGGACTATTGACTACCGCACTTACACTCAGAAACAACAAGCAGAAGCAGATAAGGCGGATGCCATCCTAGCGAGGATTATACGGGATACGCCGACCAATGCCCTTATATACGAAGTCCATACACCAGAGGGTACTATAGCAACTACACAAGTAGGCATTAACACGGCATTCAGGAAGTATTACGAAGTACTATATGCGGCACCTGCGGAGCTTCAGGAGGAGGAACTGATTAGCTTCCTTTACGGCCTGGAATTCCCCCAACTTTCGGATGCGATGAAAAAAGAATTGGCAGCGCCAATAACAAAAGCTGAAATTAGATCGGCAATAAAAGACCTCCCACGTAACAAAACCCCAGGGCTAGACGGCGTGCCTGTGGAATTCTATGAGGCTTTTTTGACACAGTTGGTCCCCCACATGGAAAAATTATACCATGCAGCGCTTGAAACAGGTTTCTTACCCCCCACCACAAGACATTCTGTGGATGCATCCCTGCCGAAACCAGGCAGAGATCCAACAGACATGTCCGGATACAACCCCCTTTCTTTAATAAACACGGACTACAAGATCCTCAGCAAAATACTGGCTCGTAGACTATTTAACTACTTACCGAAGCTGATACACATAGACCAGTGCGGCTTTGTCCCGGGTGGGAGTACATCCCTCAATATTAGACGCCTACACCAGATACTCACCTCGGTGCCTACAGGTGACGATATGGCGGGTTGTATCTCGCTAGACCTGCGACAGGCGTTCGATACTCTTCATTGGAGCTATATGTTACGGGCCATTTCGCTATTTGGAATACCAACTGAATATATAACCTTGGTCCGAATGCTGTATACAGATCCCACGGCGCGGGCCCGAACGGGAGCTCATATTTCGTGGCCCTATACTATAGCCAGAGGTACTAGACAGGGGTGCCCTTTATCGCCCCTGTTGTTCGTGTTGGCGTTAGAGCCACTGGCCATTAAGATACAAGTGGTGGCGGGAGATAGGGGTATCAAACTAGGAACCACTACTCATATCCTCTCTGCGTACGCAGATGACATTATACCATATCTCAATAACCTCCGGGGCCCAAATGAGCCCCTCCCCACGGTGTTTCGGCACTTCCAAACACTTTCTGGACTAGCCATAAACGAATCCAAATCTTATGCTTATTATTTTAAGGACACTGCATATTTAGAACCCTTTCATTTTGGACAATGGTCATTTCCTATTGCACCCGCCACATTTAAATATTTGGGTATACAAATATACAGAGAACCACAAGATCTATTGGATGGCAATCTAGGCCGTGCAATTAAAGCGTTAAAAACACAAATACCATTCTGGACCTCACTGCCACGTTCAGTGGCAGGGAGAGTGGCCATATCTAAAATGGTAATGCTCCCTAGATTGCTTTACTTCTTTACCAATTTACCGATAATAATCCCGACACATATATTTAAAACGCTAAACACATTATTAATTGAGTTAATTTGGGGTAGAGGGCGTAGGAGGGTAGGACTTTCAAAACTACAGCTGAGTACGTACCGGGGAGGCTTGGGTGTTCCAGACTTTCAGGCATACTGTTATGCCAGCCAACTCCGGTGGCTCTCTTACTGGATAGCTGGTCGCCACTTGCAAGAAATAGGAATATCACAAAGAGCATGGGAGCAGGGTGAACTACATACATTGTTGTTGCCAGGAGGTAGGCCCCTGTTGTCGGCACCGCCATTATTAAAGGTGGCTATCTCCTACTGGAAAAAGGCTATCCATTATACCGGGGGACTGAGCCCCTATGCCCCTAACATCCCAATGCTGGGGATCCCTACACCGTCCAGAATAATTTCCACGAGGTGTCTGACTAAGTGGTCGGATGAGGGAGTTACTACGGTAGGTATGCTGTTCATAGATAATATGCTTATGGACCATGACTCTTTTGTCAGAGAGCAGGGAGTTCCCAATTCGCTATATATCCTTCATGCTAGCATCAGTAGATATGTGAGACCTACCTGGTCGCCTAACGGCGCGGAACCCCAAACACATGAACTTATACACATGTTATATCTCATGGGCAATGGGGGACACCTAACTAGATGGCTGTATAGAAGTATCCGAACACATGCGGCAATCCCACTCCGGGAGCTGAGAGGTAAATGGTCGGAAGTCATCGGACGTGAAATGTCGGATAAAAAATGGGAAAGAATACTGGAATACCCCAAGAAGGTATCCCGTGACCCCAAATTCAAGCTGATCCAATACATGCTGGTACATAGAGCGTACCTGACCCCACACAGACTGCTCAAAATGTTCCCGGGTACAGCAGATACATGCCCTAGACGCCACGCACAACCTGCTAAGTTATTACACATGTTATGGACATGCCCACGACTGGCACCCTTCTGGGCGACAGTCTTCAAACTCCTTAGTGAAGTAACTCCGGGGACGGAGAGAGACACTATGGAATATTACATACTGGGATTGTGCAAAAAGCGTAAGTCGCAGGGAACGCAGACTAGGTTTGCCAATCTGGTACTAATATTGGCGAAACGGTCAATCACAATGCGATGGAAGTCTGCACAGCCTCCGGCATCGTTAACATGGCAGGGTGAGGTGGTCCGATGGGGGAGGGCTGAAAGCGTGGCGATTAGAAGAGAAGAAAATAAAGGGCTGAGGAAAAATCCTATTTCCTTGGAATGGGATGCAATGTAGGAATTGTTTGACTCTGCTGAACCCTCACTGCATTGAAATATAAGGTAGTTTATGGGCTTTATAAATATGCTATGTACTCAATAAGTAATGGACCCCACAGGAACCCTACTAATATGTTGTATATAAGTTTGTAAGTTGTATCCTTGGAACTAGGGGTCAAAATATGACTTGATGGCAGTCAATAGGCTATGTAAATACAGTAGTGAGTCTAAGAAGGGAGGGTGGGCGGATTTTGATAGCTAATTGTAATAGGGAGAAGGGAGGGATATGGATTGTACTTTCTGGCTGTGTGAACAGTAATATCATCCGACTAATACAAATGTACTATAATTCCGAGATGTTTACGCCGTACCAATACTGTCATATTGGAATGTTCTTCTTCTGAAAATCCAATAAAATATGTTTAAAAAATATATATATAGTGATCTATAGTCCCAGTTGGGAACAACATCTACTTCATTGCCAATAGGTGTTTCAGGCCCTCAGGGAGGCAGGACTTCACGTCAATGCAAAAAAATCAAAAGCGGGGTTCCAGAAGGTCAGGTACCTAGGGTATCTCCTGGGAAATGAGCTCATTGAACCACAGCAGGAAAAGGTAAAGGCTATCGTAAACACTCCCTTCCCTACCCCAAAAAAAGAGATCAGCGCATTTCTGGGGTTAATAGGGTACTATCGTCGCTTTCTTCCGAATTACTCTGAGATAGATTCCCCCCTGACAGACCTCTTGAGAAAAGTGAGGAAGCCCAAAGACCTCCTTTCTCCCTCCCCTCAAGCCCAAGAAGCATTTCAGAGACTGAAACAGGCCATTACCTCAAGCCCTGTCTTGATCTTACCGGACTTCTCAAAACCATTCATCCTACAAACCGATGCCTCTGAGGCCGGTTTAGGTGCTGTCCTATCACAGATCTCTAAGGATGGGTTTGAACTCCCTGTAGTTTATATCAGTCGAAAATTACATCCCCGTGAACAGAGGTATCCCATAATTGAAAAAGAGTGCTTGGCCATCAAATGGGCTGTGGATAAGTTACGATATTATCTAGAGGGTTCCCCTTTTACCTTATACACTGACCATGCTCCCCTACAATGGTTGAGCCGCAACAAAGGGAACAACCCCACATCTTGAGATGGTTTCTATCCTTGCAGCCCTTTGCCTTCGAGGTACGGCACAGGAAAGGTGCTGAGAATGGGAATGCAGACTTCTTTTCTAGGGTGTCACAGTTCCCCGAACGAGAACTGTCTAGGGTAGGGGTGTGTCACAACTTACCTAATCACCTCGAGAGTGAAGAAGAGACTGAGGAAGCGTTCCCCCCTTACGTCTCTCCTAACCTCTGTTTCCAGTCTCCCCTAGATACGCCTATGGACGATGTTGGCGATACCTTTAAAGAGCTCAACTTCCTGGAGACCGAATCACCCCACTTGATGACATCACGTGAGCCAATTGGAACCCAGGATGGAGCCGCAGGAGACCTCATATCCTGTCTCCTTTGTGAGAGAAGGTGTTCAACGAACCAGGAAGCGGACGCAAGAAACGCCGAGGAAGACCCTGCACCCCGAAGCCCTGTCGGCTGGAAAATCGTCATTGCGGCACTGGATGAGGAGACTCCGGATGGGAGCGAGGAACCCAGCAGCTGTACCGAAGAGCACAGATGGGAGCCAGACCTGTTCCAGCAAAACGTGAATTCCAGCCGCGTTCCTGGAGGAGCGTGGCTCAGTGAGGTACGTGGCCGTATCCGTGGGTTATTTATAAAATGGGACTCGCATACTGAGACGCCCGAGATGAGGATAGGGAGGGGGTTGAAGGCGGGCATTGCGGGAGAGCTCCTAACACCGTAGTGGACAGAAATCATCGAGCTAATCCCGATTATCCATGGGCAACACTGGTGGTGGTGCAACCGGGTGATTTCTCAACACCCTCACGCCTTCTCCCTGTAAAGGTCGTCCTTTAATGAGGCTAGTCGCCTAAAACGATCTCTTTATTTTTTTGTTCCGAGGGACATTCCCTTATAATTTCCTCTGGTTGAGAAGAGAAGAATCCAAGAACTCCCTGGGAATCTCTTCTGGTCTGGAAATAAGACTTCAAGAGTCTCCTTAATACGGGATCAAAGATATAAGAAGGATAAAAAACTGTATATGTATATCAGATGGAGGAATAAACAAGAGTTTTTAGCCATTATACCTCTCGTGGTCGTCCTTCATATATCACACAACCTTAAAACCGTATTCCTGTAATCTGACACTACCTAATCCCCCCCAGCCTATTTATTTTTTTATTTAAGGGGTTTTATATAGCGCTGGCCAGACCCGGGGGTATTAGAGCGCTTTACAACAGTTTTTTCGCAAGAGTTATATAATAGAGCAGTGTTACATCATGGTTCGGAGGTCCAAGTGTGTTGTGCAGTCTTGAGGTAGTAGTGAGTCCTGAGGTAACCTCGTTGATTGCACATTGTCATGGGTTGAACTTAGGTGGTTGTAAGAATCCACGTAGGCAGGGTTGAAGTGAAGTAAGTTTATTCCAGGAATGAGATCCCATCCACAAGAAGGCTGTTACCACAATCTAAGCAGGCTCTTAACTGAACACAAACCTAGCTTGCATCATAACATTCTGCAGCACCTGGCAACAGGCATAGAACCTCAGGATGCCACACATCTCCTTTATTTACAAATTTAAAATAGAAAGATGCTAATACAAAATACAAAAAAATAAAACACAATAGTAGTAGAAAAAGAAACACACAGAATTCAACGCATGGAACAAGTTACAAAATCCTTTAAGTAGCTTGGAGGAGATGAAACTCTTGAGGACTTCCGGATGACCTGAGGATCACTACAAGTCTGGTCGGAACACTGCGAAGAACCATTTGATCCGTTTACAAACTCCTTCCTCACCACCACCACCCTGTTCAAATTCCAAATGCGGTGGTCAGCAGTTTTTATAGCATTGTTGAAAATTTTGATGACCTGAATAGGTTTCAAAAATGTAGCAGAAGACTTACTTTTGCAAGGATTTTTTATCAAAACCCAATCCCCAACTTTCACTAGTGTTTTTCTTACACATTTCTTAATATCATGAAGTTTTTTCCTAGACTCAATTCTTTTAGATTCAGCTGATCTCCAATCCTTTTGCTCATTCGCAAAGTGTTTGTCTGGATGCATATCGTTTACCCAAGAAGGCGTAACCAAAGTGTTTGCACACCTACCCCTAAATAACTCAAACGGGGTTCTTTTGGTGATAGCATGGGGAGATAGCCTATAGACCTCAACTTTTTTTAAAACTTCAGAGCGCCAAACTAGATTAGCAGACTTAGCCATTTCAATTGTTTCTTTGAGCACCCGATTAAAGCGCTCAACCAAGCCATTTGTCTCTGGGTGATATAATGAGGACTTCTTATGCTTAACACCATGTCCAGACAAGAAGTCCTCCATTTCCCTGGAAACCAATTGTACACCATTGTCAGTGAGAATGGCACTTGGTATGCCCTCTCTAGCAAAGAGTTTCTCCAAGAAAACTTTAATGTGTTTTGTTTCAATACCTCTTGTTATAGCTATCTCCGGCCACCTTGAAAAGAAATCCACTAAGACAAGTATATACCACTCTGTGCCTAAAGACCTGATTGGGCCAACTATGTCAAGTCCAACCTCCTTCCATGGTCCATCCGGGCGCTCTCTTATGACCATGGGTTGTACCTTGGGTTTAGCCACTCTTCCACTCAAAGCACACAGCATGCAATCCCTAATGCTGCGTTCCACATGTAAATCCATACCTGGCCACCAATAAGACAACCTTAATCTTTCCTTAGTCTTAGAAATTCCCTGATGACCAACATGTGCTAAAGAAACAAGTTCTTCTCTGAGAGAACTTGGTGGAATAAGCCTCAACCCCCTTACCAGTAAACCATCTTGTTCTGAAAATTGGTCCATCACATGCCAAAACTTATCCACATTTTCATCATCTTTAGGTTTAACTTTCCAACCTGATTTGATACATTCCAAAACCTTTAATAAGACATTGTCTTCACCCAAGGCTTTTACCCATCTCTCTCTTTCAATAACACCTCCCTCAATCACACATACCATTTCCTCGTCCTGCTCATACTCATCCTCCGAATCAATGTCTCCTTTAACAACTAGACGAGATAAAGCATCTGCAACCTTATTCTCTACACCAGGTAAATACTTCATCTCAAAATTATAATCTTGCAAAGCAATAACCCACTTAGAGATTCTGCCGGAGACATTATCAGTTCCTCTCTTTTTAAAAATCTCACACAATGGTTTGTGGTCGGTTCTAACTTCAAAAACACCTCCCCACAACAAATTTTTCAATTTCTTTACTGACCAGAAAACCGCAAGAGCTTCTCTTTCCACCACAGAATAACGCAACTCAGCTCCCCTCAGACTCCTAGACAGAAAGAGTATTACTTCATCACTTCTATTGTCACTTTGTACTAAAACAGCTCCCAGACCTTTCAGGCTAGCATCTGTTATCAAGATGGACTTCTTTTGTGGATCAAAACTATTCAACTTAGGAGCCCGGTTTAACTTTTCTTTAAGCACGCAAAATTCGCGTTCACACTTTTCATCCCAAACGAATTCGCATCCTTTACGCAATAAAGCTCTCATACAAACACACAAAGAAGCAAATCCTTGCATAAATTTACTATAGTATTCCGCCATCCCCAAAAAACTCATTAGTTCCTCTTTGCTGGTAGGAGAAGGCATTCTCTGTATTGCCATCACCAGGTCTTCTTTAGGGGAAACACCACCACCAGAAATAGTATGGCCTAAATAATCTATGGATTCTTTTCTAAACTTGCATTTTTCAATTTTCACAGTCAAACCAAACTCATTAAGCCTGCTCAAAACACATAATAGTCTGCTGTCATGCTCCTTGTTATCTAGCCCAAAAATTAAAATATCATCTTGATATATTCTTACCCCAGGAAGACCTTTTAAAACATTTTCCAGCGCCCTTTGGAAAACTGAGGCTGCTGAGATCAACCCAAATGGCAGCCTCACGAAACGATACGTGCCAAAAGGGGTAACAAATGCCGTTAAGTTTTTTGATTCTTCATCCAATCTAATTTGGTGATATGCTGATCTCAGATCTATTGTGCTAAAGATTTTAGCCCCTTTTAATAACATTAACATATCTGCAATTTTTGGAAGGGGGTACCGGTCTACTACCACATTTTTGTTTAACTCCCTAAGGTCCACACACAGTCGAAGAGAGCCATCGGCTTTTTTGGCTGCCACAACTGGAGCCAACCATTGAGTAGCCTCAACTCCCTCAATGATGCCATCCTTTTCCAAACGTTCTAATTCCTTTTGCACTAGTTCTCTGACAGCAACAGGAACATTTTGTACTTTACAACAAACTGGTTTGGCATTATCTATCAAACTAATGTGATGAAAGTAATTTTTTAAACAGCCTAAGGTTTCACCAAACACATTAGGAAATTTGTCCATCAACATTTGTGTAAAGCTTGAGTTTGGGCCACTAGTTATGGCAGCAATAGATTTGGGAATAAAATCCTCTTTCAGTAGGATTGGAGGCGAGGCATTCGGATCTAGAATTACCCCCAGATCCCTCTGGTGGAACCAACTCAAACTACTGTCACCTCTCTGTGATATATACATTTTAGCACTAGTCAATCTGTTTTTATAATCAATCATACCCCAGAAAAAGCCATAAAGTTTAATTGGTTCACCACCGTATGCAAAAGGTAAGACATCAGGGGAATGAACCTTAACTTTTCCTTTAATCTGATTGAAATAAAACTCTTTAGAAATTATGGTGATCTTTGCACCTGAATCAAAAAGGACATTTGTGGGTTTCCTTGCACCAGAATTTCATCTGTTGGACAGTTTCTGCTTTCTTTATTTTGAATAACATGTACCTGAATTTGACCACAATCTACCTCATCACTGGAACTATATGCATCATAAACATCACAATAAATTTCGCTAACTTTTCCTTTGTAGCTTTTCCCTTTGCAAGCAACAGTAAAATTACCTTTTCTTTTACACTTACTGCAAGTGGCTTTCCAACCTGGGCATTGTTTATCATTTGCTAAATGCCCGACTTTCCCACAGCGGAAGCATTTCATTTGTGCAAAATTAAACCTACTATTTCCTCCTGAAGACAAAGCTTTCTTTTTAAAGACTTTCTGCGCATTACCCTCATTTGGGTTTTGTCTGACTACTTGTACTACATGTTTTTCAGAATCTTTCTTGATAACTTCTACACATTTTAAGGAATGCTCAATTCTTTTTGCAATAACAACTACATCCTCTAAAGTAGGTTCATCTTTCTGCCACAGTTCTTCTCTGACCCTTTGGATGCTGCACCCGAACATAAATTGGTCTCTAATCCTTTCATCAAGAGTAGACCCAAATTTACATGATGATGCCAATTTTCTAAGGGAAGTTACATAATTTTCAACCGTTTCATGCTCCAATTGTGATCTACGTCCAAAATGATATCTTTCCAGAATGGTAGAGACTCAAAAACTTCCTGACCTTCAGATCCCAAGCAGTGTAACAACAAGGCTGTACGTCTCTCCGCACTCAAAGAGGATTTTATTATTTATTTATTTATTTATAAAGTTTTATATAGCGCGAACATGATCCCGAAGGATATCAGAGCGCTTTACAATTTGAGGGAAAGGAAGGTAATAGTAGCAGTACAATCGTCAGAAGGGGTACCAACCTAAACAAATCACATATGCATATCAAACAAAAGGTTACAATCGAAAGGGACAATAAAGGGTAAGATAAAAACTGGAACATAGCGAACTGGGAGGGGAGCAAGTGACTAGTAAAGCAGAATAACACCAAACACAGGACTTAGGGTGTAGGTCCAAAGCATTAGAGCAGAGGATCCGAGACCCTTTTAAGGTAGGAACGTGTTCATGAGGAATCTTTTTACTTCCAATTTGAAGACAACCTTGGAGGAGATTCTGTGTATTTCCGGTGGGAGAGAGTTCCAGATCTTTGGCGCAGATTGGGAGAAAGCTCGGTGACACGTTCTCTTTTTGCGAAAGATCTGAGGTTTGAAGAGGAGAGATTTAGCACTCCGAGAAGGTCTACCCCCTCCAGATAATTCTAACTTTTGCGCTAGATAACTGGGGGTTTTGAAATGGAGGGCTTTGTGAGATAGACAGGCAATCTTTAGCTGAATTCTTGCTTCATAGGGCAACCAATTTAGGGATTTTAAGACTGGGGAGATGTGCTCGTTTCTTTTGGTCCCCGTGACCAGTCTGGCCGCCGCATTAAGTGAAGCCCTTAGTGGGGCCAAGGTATATTTGGGGAGGCCACAGAGTGTAGCACTGCCATAGTCTAGCCTCGGCAAAACAAGCGCTTGGACCACTTGCTTGAAGTCAGCTTGTGGGAGGAAAGGTTTGAGATTCCTGAGTATCCTCATAAGGTGATTCACTCCTTACACACATTGCTGATATGAGTTTTCATGTTCAGATGCGTGTCTAGGGTGAGTCCGAGAGATTTGGCTGAGTCAACAATGGGGGGGAGCAGTTGAAGGCAGTGAGGTGGTTCATCCAAAGGTCTATCTTGGGGATGTGATTCGGGGCTGAAATGAGAAGGAATTCTGTTTTGGAGGTGTTGAGCAAGAGGTGGTTCTCAGTCAACCAGTTTTGAGTATTTATTAGGGTAGAGTTGAGTGCTATAAGGTTATTCGGGAGGAGATTTTCAGATAGAGTTGCGTATCATCCGCATACATATGGAAGAGAATGTCAGCGGAATTTAGAGCATTAGCTAAAGGTTCCAAGAATAAATTGAAGAGTATGGGGGATAGGGCGGACCCTTGGGGGACCCCCATGGATACTAGTGATGGCTGGGAGAGAGAGTGGTTCGCCTTAACTCTTTGGGATCTGTGGTGGAGGAAGGATGAGAACCATTGCAGCACCGAACCAGAAAGGCCCATCCTGTGCCACAAACCCTGGAATACCTCTCAAACACCTTATGCCATTTCTGCCATTTTATTGGTGGATCTCCCGGAGAGGACAAAAAAAACGGGGGTGGAGGCACATTCTGCATAGTGGTTTCAGAAAAGAATTGAATGCAGAAGAATTAAATTATTAAGAATGCTCTGGACTGGAGGCCTTGATTAAATTTGAAATAGTGTAAATGTGCCCCTGAAAAGTGTGCGCGTCACTGGAGGTGCACGCAATTTAATAAAGAAAATCACAACTTGCAATGAAATAGGGTGCCTCTTGTTCCAAATTTCGTTATTTTAACAGTGTGCGTGTCACTGAGTCTGCACGCAAAATTGTATTCCACTTAAGTGTGTGTGTCACTGGGATGACACACAGTACGCCTCAAAACTGTAATTGTGCTGTAACTTGGCACACAAATGGAAGATCGTAGGTAAAAGTTGCCTTTGAAAAGTGTGCGTATCACCGAGATGATACGCAAAGTGTTTTACCATTTATTAGCAGGTTTAAAAGTGTGCGTATAACTGAGATGAAACGCAGCAAGTATTCGCATTGAAAATGGTTAAAGTGTGCGTATCACTGAGACGATACGCAGCGCACCGAGCAAACTCCTTTGTTGCCAGTGACTAGGCAACAGTGACGCCGACTCCTTTGTTGCCGGTAACTAGGCAACGCCAAATGCCAAGACGCATCGGTGAATCTTCTTCCTTCTCGGCTGTTAAGCAACGCTTACTCCCAACGCGCTGACGTTAAACGTGCCCTCGTATTGCAGCAGTGACGTGGTGCGAGCAGCCGCGCTGGAAGGGAGAGAGCGAGGAAGAATGCCGGAGCGAGGAGCTCCGAATCAGACGCGAGCCCGGTTCTGATTCCAGGTAGGAGACTTTTAAATAATGCTGATGATAACATTAATCCCAAGCGCAGTCAAAGGAGTGTGGAAAAGTAATTTAGAGGCTCAAACACAGGGGCTCACACAGCGGAACTTCCGACTCGACGTGCACCAGTAACTCGAAACAAACTCCTCTTCAAAGGAGGGGGAGTGAGAGAGCCGGGCAGCGCACTCGCTCCCAACAAGGCAAACAAAGTGCCAAGTGCCACCAAACAAATCAAATTAGGCAAAAATAGATGGGAACAGGCATCACAAATTGCGCCCCAAGTGCTTCCAAAGCGATAGAGCCCAGATGTGGCAAACAAAAACACAGTACCTTGAGGTTGTAGAAAACACGGGAAATGACCTCCCTCAAGCATATGTCATTGAAGCAGTGTTGGGATCTCTCCTAGAAACGCCATCCTCTGTCGCCAAATGTAAGAATCCACGTAGGCAGGGTTGAAGTGAAGTAAGTTTATTCCAGGAATGAGATCCCATCCACAAGAAGGCTGTTACCACAATCTATGCAGGCTCTTAACTGAACACAAACCTAGCTTGCATCATAACATTCTGCAGCACCTGGCAACAAGCATAGAACCTCAGGATGCCACAGTGGTCTTTGTGATACAGAGTCAGAGAGCAACGGAGTCAGGGTTTGCGTTAAGGTGGCGGCTATCCATTTGGGAGGGAGCGGTTGAGGAAGAGGACTTTTAGATGTTTTTTGAATTTTGTGAAGGACGAGATAGTTCTGATATCTGCTGGGATGGAGTTCCAGATTTTGGGTGCGTTTCCGGCGAAGGACCTTGCAGCAGTTTTTTGTTTGCGTGTTTTCATAGGGATGAGAAGTAGGGTGTTGGAGCTCCTGAGGTTTCTTGTTTGACCAGCCCTCTTGAGTTTGGCGGCCAGATAGTCTGGTTTTCCTGTGTGTAGGGCTTTGTGCGTGAGGCAGGCAGTTCTGAAATTAGCACGCTGTTCGACTGGGAGCCATTTTAGTTCTCTTAGTGCTGCTGAAATGTGATCGTATTTCCTGATTCCAGTGACCATTCTGGCTGCTGCGTTGAGGGTTGTTTTGAGGGGAGCTAGGTGGGATTTTGTTGTACCAGTGAGGGTTGCGTTCCCATAGTCGAGTCTGGATAGCACCAGTGATTGGGTGGCTTGTTTGAGATCTTTGGCAGGGATGAATGGTTTAATTTTGTTGAGTAGCTTCAAATTGAGGAAGGCACTCTTTGCGGAGTTTTTTATGTGATTGGCCATGTCGAGTTTTGGGTCTAGGGTGATTCCTAGTGATTTTACGGAGTTTGCTAGAGTAAGATTACCATTGAGAGCATCCAACGCTTTAAGCCATTCTGCAATTTGAGGGTTCTCTTCTTTGTTGGAGATGAGGAGGATCTCAGTTTTGTCTTGATTGAGTTTTAGGTGATTTAGAGACAGCCAATGTTGGATTTCTTTTAGAGTGTTATTTAGTCTAAGGATGTCATCTAAGGCGGAGGTTTCGAGATAGATCTGGGTGTCATCTGCATATAGGTGGAAGGAGATGTTGGCATTTTTAAGTATGGTGGTGAGGGGTTCCATGTATATGTTGAACAGTTGTGGTGAGAGCACTGAACCTTGGGGTACGCCCCTGTTGACGGGGTGTAGGTCAGAGGTAAAGTTTTTGATTTTTATCCTTTGCGAACGGTTGTGTAAGAAGGAGGAGAACCAGCGTAGGACCACCTCATCGGCACCTACCCTTTCTTGTAGGGCCTTGATGAGTAGTTGGTGATCGACTGTGTCAAAGGCTGCCGATAGGTCCAGGAGAATGAGTAGGCAGCATTGATCGGTATCGAGGGATTTGTGGATATCGTCTGTGATGTTGAGGATCGCGGTCTCGGTGCTATAGACTTTTCTGAACCCCGATTGGTGGGGATCAAGAACGTTGATGTTGTCCATGTGATGAGTCAGTTGAGAGAGGACGCATTTTTCAAGGATTTTGGATAGGAGGGGGAGATTGGAGACGGGTCTGACGTTATTCAGGTCCTTGCAGTCAAGGCCTGGTTTTTTTTGTAGTGGCGTGACTTGGCCGACTTTGAGGCATTCGGGTATGATGCCAGTTCTCAGGGAGCTGTTAATGATCCTGCACCAGAACGGGGCTATGGAGAGTTTTAGTTTTTTGGTCAATTGGGTGGGTATAGGGTCAAGGATGTGAGAGGCGGGTTTGGAGGTGGAGATTAGCTTGAGGATCTCGGCTTCCGGGATGGGGTTGAAGGATTTCCATGTTTTCGTGGGGTGCAAGCATGTGCTTTCTATTGTCACTGGAGGCAGGCTTTTGCAGCTGGGGTTGATGTTGATGTCTAGTGAGAGCTCAATCTTGGTGACTTTTTCTTCGAAGAAGTTGGCGAAGTTTTCGCACAATTCCTTGGAGGCCTGCATAGAGGATTCGGAGGGCTTGGAGGTTTGTTTGCTTGATGATTTTAAACAGTTCGTTGGGTCTGTTTTTTGCGTTGTCCAGGGCGGAGCAGAAAAAGGTGGATTTTTCGTTGCAGATGTGTTTTTTGTACTTCCTTCGAGCTACTTTGAGTTGTTCGAGTAGGCTTGTGGAGGGGTTGTTTCTCCATAGCCTTTCTGTAGCTCTAAGTTGTCTCCTTTCGTTGTTAATGTTCGTGTTGAACCAGGATCTCGATGGGATGTTCCTGTTTTTTTTTAGTTTCAGGGGGGCTACTTGGTCTAGAATGGATGTCAAGGTGGTGTTGTAGTGGGCAGTGAGTTCTGTAGTGGATAGATCATCTGCGGAAGTAGTGAGGAGGGAGTTAACCCTTTTCTCCAGGTCAGTCATGTTGATCTGAGTGAAGTTTCTGGTCCATTTGGGATGGTCTTGGGTGGGGGGTTGTAGAGTGATCGGTTGAGTGAGGTGGAAGAGGATTAAGTGATGATCTGACCAATTCACGGGCAGGGTGTGGTTTATCATGACTGTATCGCGTTTGGCGATAATGGCATCTAGGATTGCTCCTTTGTTGTGAGTTTCCTCTGTGCAGTGTTGGGTAAGGTTGTTATTGTGTAGCAGCTCATTCAGGTTCTGGATTAGCAGGTTGTTTTCTTCATTCCAGTGTAGGTTGAGGTCGCCCAGAATTAAGTTATTCGCATCTCGGAGAGAGCAGTGGGCAATCAGGTCAGACAGGTGTTCAGTGAATGTGTTGGAGTTGCCTGGGGGGTGGTAGATAAGGTGGCAGATTAGTGTTTTGTTGTTGTTAGTGTTGATGTTGACGGTTAGGCATTCAAAGGTGTTCTAGTTGAAGGAGTCTGTTTCCGTCACGGAAATATTGTCCCTGTGGATGATTGCTATGCCTCCTCCACTTTGGTCTTTTCTATCTTTGTTGGTGATTGCAAAGCCTGGGGGGACGAGAGTGTCCAGGAGTGGTAGGGAGGAATCATTTAGCCAAGTTTCGGTGATGAATGCTATGTCTATGTCGTGAGTGAGGATGGATTCTGCTAGCTCTGTGGCATGCTTGGTGGCTGATCTGCAGTTTATGAGCATGCAGTAGGTGGGGGTCGTCTCTGTTTTGGGTTTCTTCATTCGGGGGGCCGTGGGGATGATGGTGCGAGTGGCCGGGTATCTGGGGGATTTCGGAGGGGCCTGGTCTCTTCCTAGTCCAATGATCACCTGGATTTTGGATTGGAGGGTGACAGTAATAGGATTGTTGTACGAGGAGGCGAGGTCTGCCGCTTCACTCTCAGACATTGCATCTCTAGTTCTTTTGGGTCTCTGTGTCTGATTGGAGAGGAGGGTAGAGATCCATCTCTGGTGGGGAGCCTTGGAAGGCCTTTGTTGTGTGTGGGTGGGGAAGGAGCGGGTACGCAGAGGCTGATGGGGCTCGGCGAGGTTGGATAGGATTTCACTAAAACCCTGGATAATAGTTGCTATCTGGGTTTCCAGCAGGGAGAGTCGCTGTCCAGTCTCTAAGTCGGTGTGGTACCGGGGCGGGTCCTGGGCGGGTATGTTAGACCTGGGGGGGTAGAGTCTCGCGTTGTTGGATTGCCTTGTTGTGGTTGTGTTGTCTGTGTGGGTTCTAGGTGTGGCTGTGAGTGCAGGGTGGCGGGGGTTATGTTGGGGTGTCGGTGATATATTGCATGTGGGTTTGGGGTGGTGGTTGGGAGTCAGAGATTGAGTGTTGAAGTTGTTTGAGGTGGATTGAGGAGGATGGAGGGCAGGTGGTGGGTGGGGGTGAAGGCCGGAAGGGGGAAGTAAGGGGGTCTTGTTCTCTTTGGGGGTGGTAAGGGTGAAGTTGCGTGGCGAAGGGCGGGTGTGGTAACTAGGGAGCATCGGAAAGGTGGGTGAGTGCTGATGGCGGGTCCGGTTCTTTAGGGGGAGGAGTAGTGGCGGGGAGGGGAGGAGGGCGTGAGAGGGGGCAGTCCGGAGATAAGGGAAGAGGGCGTCAAAGGACTCTAGATTGTCGTTGTTGGCTTGTATCAGGACTGTGCCGTTGGAGTAGATGGTCACAGTGGTATTTCCAGTACTCCTTGTGCAGTTTGGATCTGATAGTGTCAGTTTGCAGCTATGTGAGGTGTTGGTTGTTTTGGAGATATTTAGCTGCGATCTGAGGATGGAGTTCCATATTTCGGGTCTTTCAGTGTGGAAGATGAGGTCCATTTTTACCTGTCCTCTGGAGGAGCAGTGGTAGATGTCTGCGAATAGTGATTCAGGATGTTTTCTGATCAGTTTTTGCTTAAAGTTTTTTTTTGCTTTGGGTGAGAGGTTAGGCGGGAAACTGATCGAGAAGGAGTTCGGGCCGTGCGGTTTTAAGTGGTTCACAGAAGAGGGGATGGTGTGGGCTGACGTGGCGGAAGGCATTGTGTCTAGGTGGGACTGGGGGCAAGCTCCCTTTAAGGAAGGTGGGAAGGTGTTTCCAGAGCCGTCTTTAGAGGGTAGTATGAGAGAGGTATAGACTTGTGTTGTTATTCTTGAGCTAGTTATTGGGAGCAGACTCGGGGGTGCTGGTGGATTGAGGCATGGGCGGTGGAGATTGCTGGGGTCACCACTGTGTGCAGAAAGTTAGAGAATTGCTTGTGTGGGGAGATAAATGGTGTAAGCTATGTGCCTCGGGCGGCCATTTTAGGGTCAGGCACAGTAGGGAGGGGGGGCTGGTAGCCTCGAGGGTGCGCGGGCTAACGTCACATTGATGATGTGGCCGGAGGGTCAAGGCGAGGAGAGATTCAGGAGGAGAGGAAATAATTCTGGGAGTAAGTGACTCACCGGAGTGTGTTTGGGCGAGTTATGGCCTCGGGCGACCGTCTTAAGGTCAGGCGCAATATAGTGGTAGTCTCAGGTGTGCTCGGGCTCTCTGCACTCTACAAAATTGGGGTGAGTCTCAAGGTGCGGCAGAGGTCGAGAGCGTTGTGGTCACAGCTATAGTAGGAGTTTGAGACTCACCAGAGGAACTTTCGTTGTCTGGGTTTGGAGCTCCGGGTAGCCATCTTGCTGTCAGGCAGTTGTGAGGTGCAGCACCTGGGGTGTGAGTGGTCGGTCTCGGCGTGCAGGGAGGGGTCGCGTTACTTCTGATTTCCCAGGACAGGCACTGATCAGCGTTGAGGTCACAATCATGGGGAGAAATTGTCCCCCCCACCGGTGGAGCTTTTTGTAGTCAGGATTCGGATCCACTGGCGGCCATCTTGTGGTTGGCACCGGAGAGGCACAGCACCTAAGGAGAGGAGTGGTCGGTCTCAGCATGCAGGGGGGTCGCGCTGCATCAGGATCAGGTTTGGTTGCCTTCACGAGCGTTTTTGTTTATATTTATTTCTTTAATTCTTTTTTAAAAAAATTTTTTTAAAGGCTCTTTGGCATAGTTGGGAGCGTTTTTGGGTGTTGTTTTGTGGCCATGGCGGCCATCTTAGTGTCAGGCACAGGCGAGTAATAGGGATCGTTATCAAGCTCAAAGTCTCTTTGGCATGGGGGTCGCGCCACACTTTTAATGGGTCGGAGGTTGTCCCATGGGGGTTCTGAGTAGCTCACCAGAGTGCTCACTGCGTAGATCATCCTAGGAGCAGTTCTTATTGCTGTTTTCTAGCCGGGGCGGCCATCTTGGAGTCAGGCACCCGCGGGCTGCGGGGATCGATGCCTGCTTGGAGTCTCCGTACCTATCTATTTTATGAACCATTCACATGTAACCACATCACGCTCACTCATGACCACACCTACCTGGTATTAATATATAGTCTATCACAAAGTAACTGGGGTAAATGCAGGCAATTTTTTCTTTAGAGCGCATGACTAATCGCCATAACCAACAATATCCACGAGATTAACCACTAACCTTGGGCTCCGGAGTAGCGTGCTACTCGCTGTAAAGCACTTCAATCCCTCGTCAGGGGTAGTAAGTGCTATATAAATCCAATTACTGACTGCCCCCACCTCCCCTCTCCTCTTTTCTCTCTCTGGCTCTCTCTCTTCACTTTCATCACTCCCCTCTCTCTCTCCGTCTCTTTCTATCTCTCTCACACAGTCCTGCACTTCCCATAACAGTTCTAGAACTCCTTCCACCCCCTCCCTAGCCCCATCCACTTTCAGCTGGTATTGCACCCCGAGTTCCTTTATTCGTCCCTTCGTCCCACAATGTACTCTATTGCAACTTTCGAAATCTGTGAGCGATGCAATCGTCTCTCTTCTCTTTCCACCCTTCCTCTTTAAGTTTCTCTCTTTTATACATTCATGTGTTTATGCACATTCCTTCCGACAGAGTACTGAGATGTGTTAATTGCAGTGTTCATTCATTCAGACACGCTGGTATGGGGACTGCTGGTGATTCTTTTATTTCTTACCTTCTGCAGGGTGCTTGTCCAGTCTGTTCTTCCTAGTTGTACAGACTTCAGTGCCTTGGTTCTAGCTCTCCTCCAGGCTGCTGTCTCTTACCTTTCAAGTCTCCAGCCTGTCCCTCTGGCTAAGAGACTGCAACCTCATGGGCGACGAGCCCTTAATAGGCATGTGCCCGTCTGGGGGGTGGGGGTCACTTTGTGAAGCCACCCTGGTGCCAGCTACACTTTTCACAAGCAAACAGCAAGTCTTATACCACAGGGAGGGCCGCAAAGATTGCCCATGCCCCCTCTTCTGGTTCATTCAGTTGGCACGCTCAGTGACTTACGTGCCAGTGACGTAGCTTCCATTGGTGCAGCAGGTGCAGTGGCACCAGGGCCCACTGAACCCTGATTATTGCTGTATTTCACAGTTCAGACAGTAGCCAGGTGGGACACATTTCCTTATTTGCACTAGGACCCGTGACACACAGGCTACGTCACTGATACATGCATGATTGCTGGGGGTCTCCTCTCTGAACCTACAGAAACACTGGGCTACTCTCAGCATTCTACAGAGGGCTAGATGGAGCTATTAGTAGGCCACAGAATGGCACCCTTTTTATCGACTTGTAGTTTATACACAGATCTGGGCAGTATGCAGTGAAACCCTCTAAGCTATCTTAAATATCTTGTGTGCCTGGCTAGCCCACAGCTCAGCAGCACTCACCACACCTCTGAAAGTTGAGACCATCAGCTGAGGAGCCTGCATTAGCTGTCCATAAATAGCCACACAGGATAAACCTCACTCTTCTGTTGTTCGTCGATGAATAGAAAATACCCAGTAATCTATTCCGAATGAATAATAAATGCTATATGCATTTGTTCTCTGGCCGCATCATCTCATCGGAGACCAGCTTCAGCCAGAGACAACCCCTCAGGTTATATTTTATCGAAAAGAAGACGCGCTGATTCAAAGTCAGTGTGAGTAAAAGAAAACCTCCTATCTTTACTGGTATTGAGGAATGGAACCCCTCAATGTATTAAATAAGGGGAAATAAATCAAGAGGTTACATGGGGGTTCTCTGGCCACCTTACTCATAGATAACCGGGTCCTAGAGATATTGCTTCCCCAGGCAAAAATGCCAAAGCACGCCCCAAAAAATGCCACATTTATTAAACATATATTTTATATCCTTAACTAGATCCATTAGCAAACATACATTTTGGAATACACATACAGACTTCATAGCTGTTTAGAAGTGAATATATATGTGAGGCAATGAAGACAAAATGAATGAAGTCATGTTTTGGGCTTCAGATTAGAACTGGAATTGTTCAGGTGCCCTTGGCAGACACTGCAATGCCAGAAACTCTGCGTTGTGGCACAGAAGTTCATATAAAGTTTGTGTTTGAATCGGAATGTTGCATATTGCTAAAGATGAAGTGGTGCTGGAGCAATGTTCAGAGTGGGGGTGCTGCCACTAATGTTTTAGCACCGAAGTCACAAGGACTGTGAAAAATTCAAGTATTGTACAAAAACACAAGTGTAGCAAAAATGTGCCACGCCCACTCAGCATGGCTGTGGTTCGGCTGTATTATGTAGCTGGTGGTGCATCTTGGTGCACTGATGATGAGCTAGGGCTTTATCATTTACAGACAGTACTTTTCCCGTTGACATGACCTCTAAATTTGCATGGACATGCAGTTCTACTGCTAAAGCTATTTGGCGAAAAAACAATAATGTGTGGAAATCGTGTTTCAGGGAATATTTATCATTGGTGCATCACCAAGTAAAGTGTCTAGATTTGTTTTGATCCCACTAAAATCTTTGTTTCCATCACACTTCGGAATCACACAAAAGTGCTTCATTTCTGCTTTCCAAATTGTTGATATAATGTAAAATAGGTGTATATTTCATTTTCTAATATTTAAATTTGTGTTAGAAAAAACTGGCATCCTGCCGTCTTGCCATTCGTTTCCTGCATCCCAGCAGGATTGTCACCTAGGTCACTTTTACAAAATCCTCTCACTTTGTACTCAGAGAAATAAAAAGTGCACTCCAGTTTCTAAATAAGCAGGAATTTGTCTGAAGACAGAGCCTGACATTTGACCCTGGTCCTTGAACATGCAGCAAGTGTGACAAGATAAACACAAAGGGGCAGATTTACAAGCCCCTTGCGCCACTTTTGCGTCACTTTTCCCATGTTAAAAGTGACGCAAAAGTGGCGCAAAGGGCTTGTAAATCTGCCCCAAAGTGTAAAGGCCTCTTTATTGCTTGTTCACCTTCTGAAGCATGATTATTTCTGGGGGTGCTGCAGCATCCCTACTTCAGCGCCTATGGTTACTCGACGTTATTGAGATTAGCTTCACATTGGTGCCACCTTGTGGTTTATTGCTATACTGCACTTTTCAATTCTCAATTCGCTTTTGACCCCTGTTGCTTTCCAATGTCTTGATTCGACTCAGTCTTCAGAGCAATACAACTTCTGCCCAGGATTTTTCTTTGAATTCTGGGACTTGTAGTCATGTTTTAAAATAGAATAAACAATGCTACAGATAGGCTGCATGAGTAATTGTCCATAATTAAACACACAAAGACAAAGGTCACCCTCCCTTCTTTTCATTGATGAATAGGAAATCCTCTGTAATCTATTCTGAATAAATAATAAAAACTCTATGCATTTGTTTTCTGTCCCTAACATCTCTCCAGAGACATGCTCAGCCAGAGGCTTTCTCTTCAATTTGTTTTGAGCGAAGAAAAGATGCGCGGATCAAAGATTTGGTGACCCAAATTAGCATTTAGAAATGATGTCCTATATATGTTTTCCGATGTGACTTTATCTTGTGTGAATATCCAGAGAATCTGGCAAGGCCCTGTCCCTCTTGGATCTTTTGAGGCTCTGTCTTTTATGGATCTGTCATGGCTCCATTTCTCGTGGATCTGGCATGTCTCCTTCCCTCGTGGATCTGGCATGTCTCCTTCCCTCGTGGATCTGGCATGGCTCCTTCCCTCGTGGATCTGACATGTCTCCTTCCCTCGTGGATCTGGCATGGCTCCTTCCCTCGTGGATCTGACATGTCTTCTTCCCTCGTGGATCTGACGTGTCTCCTTCCCTCGTGGATCTGGCATGTCTCCTTCACTCATGGATCTGGCAATGCTCCTTCCCTCGTGGATCTGGCATGGCTCCTTCTTTTGTGGATCTGGTATGGATCTTTTCCTTGTGGCTGTGACATAGGTCTGTCTTTTGTGGTTCTGTCACGGCTCCTTCCTACATGCATCTGACATGTCTCCTTCCCTCGTGGATCTGACATGTCTCCTTCCCTCGTGGATCTGGCATGTCTCCTTCCGTTTTGGATCTGGCATGGCTCCTTCCCTCGTGGATCTGGCATGTCTCCTTCCCTCGTGGATCTGGCATGTCTCCTTCCGTTTTGGATCTGGCATGTCTCCTTCCCTCATGGATCTGGCAATGCTCCTTCCCTCGTGGATCTGACATGTCTCCTTCCCTCGTGGATCTGGCATGTCTCCTTCCCTCACGGATCTGGCATGTCCCTCTCCCTCGTGGATCTGGCATGTCTCCTTCCCTCGTGGATATGGCATGGCTCCTTCCCTCATGGATCTGGCATGTCTCCTTCCCTCATGGATATGGCTCCTTCCCTCATGGATCTGGCATTGCTCCTTCCCTCATGGATCTGGCATGTCTCCTTCCCTCGTGGATATGGCTCCTTCCCTCATGGATCTGGCATTGCTCCTTCCCTTGTGGATCTGGCAATGCTCCTTCCCTCGTGGATCTGGCATGTCTCCTTCACTCATGGATCTGGCAATGCTCCTTCCCTCGTGGATCTGGCATGGCTCCTTCTTTTGTGGATCTGGTATAGATCTTTTCCTTGTGGCTGTGACATAGGTCTGTCTTTTGTGGTTCTGTCACGGCTCCTTCCTACATGCATCTGACATGTCTCCTTCCCTCGTGGATCTGACATGTCTCCTTCCCTCGTGGATCTGGCATGTCTCCTTCCGTTTTGGATCTGGCATGGCTCCTTCCCTCGTGGTTCTGGCATGTCTCCTTCCCTCGTGGATCTGGCATGTCTCCTTCCCTCATGGATCTGGCAATGCTCCTTCCCTCGTGGATCTGACATGTCTCCTTCCCTCGTAGATCTGGCATGTCTCCTTCCCTCATGGATCTGGCATGTCCCTCTCCCTCGTGGATCTGGCATGTCTCCTTCCCTCGTGGATATGGCATGGCTCCTTCCCTCATGGATCTGGCATGTCTCCTTCCCTCATGGATATGGCTCCTTCCCTCATGGATCTGGCATTGCTCCTTCCCTCATGGATCTGGCATGTCTCCTTCCCTCGTGGATATGGCTCCTTCCCTCGTGGATCTGGCATTGCTCCTTCCCTTGTGGATCTGGCATGGCTCCTTCCCTCGTGGATCTGGCATGGCTCCTTCCCTTGTGGATCTGCCATGGCTCCTTCCCTCGTGGATCTTGCATGTCTCCTTCCCTCATGGATCTGGCATGTCCCTCTCCCTCGTGGATCTGGCATGTCTCCTTCCGTTTTGGATCTGGCATGTCTCTTTCCCTTGTGGATCTGGCATGTCTCCTTCTTTTGTGGATCTGGCATGTCTCCTTCCCTCGTGGATCTGGCATGTCTCCTTCCCTCGTGGATCTGGCATGTCTCCTTCCCTCGTGGATCTGGCATGTCTCCTTCCCTCGTGGATCTGGCATGTCTCCTTCCCTCGTGGATCTGGCATGTCTCCTTCCTTTGTGAATCTGACATGTCTCCTTCCCTCGTGGATCTGACATGTCTCCTTCCCTCGTGGATCTGGCCTGGCTCCTTCTCTTGTGGATCTGGTATGGATCCTTTCCTTGTGGCTGTGACATAGATCTATCTTTTGTGGGTCTGTCACGGCTCCTTCCCTCATGGATCTGACATGTCTCCTTCCCTCGTGGATCTGGCATGTCTCCTTCCCTCGTGGATCTGGCAATGCTCCTTCCCTCGTGGAGCTGGCATGTCTCTCTCCCTCGTGGATCTGGCATGTCTCCTTCCATTTTGGATCTGGCATGTCTCCTTCCCTCGTGGATCTGGCATGTCTCCTTCTTTTGTGGATCTGGCATGTCTCCTTCCCTCGTGGATCTGGCATATCTCCTTCCCTCGTGGATCTGGCATGTCTCCTTCCCTCGTGGATCTGGCATGTCTCCTTCCCTCATGGATCTAGCATGTCTCCTTCCCTCGTGGATCTGGCATGTCTCCTTCCTTTGTGGATCTGGCATGGCTCCGTCTTATGTGGATCTGGCCTGGCTCCTTCTCTTGTGGATCTGGCATGTCTCCTTCCCTCGTGGATCTGGCATGTCTCCTTCCCTCGTGGATCTAGCATGTTTCCTTCCCTCGTGGATCTGGCATGTCTCCTTCCTTTGTGGATCTGGCATGGCTCCTTCCCTCATATATCTGACATGTCTCCTTTCCGTGTGGATATGGCATGGCTCCTTCCCTTGTGGATCTGGCATGGCTCCGTCTTTTGTGGATCTTGTCTGGCTCCTTCTCTTGTGGATCTGGCATGTCTCCTTCATTCGTGGATCTGGCATGTCTCCTTTCCATGTGGATCTGGCATGGCTCCTTCCCTTGTGGATCTGGCATGGCTCCGTCTTTTGTGGATCTTGCACTGCTCCTTCCCTCGTATATCTGCCATGGATCCTTTCCTCGTAGGTGTGACATAGCTCTGTCTTTTGTGGATCTGGCGTGTCTCTTTCCCTCGTGGATCTGGCATGGCTCCTTCCCTTGTGGATCTGGCATGGCTCCTTCCCTCGTGAATCTGGCATGTCTCCTTCCCTCGTGGATATGGCATGGCTCCTTCCCTCATGGATCTGGCATGTCTCCTTCCCTCATGGATATGGCTCCTTCCCTCGTGGATCTGGCATTGCTCCTTCCCTCATGGATCTGGCATGTCTCCTTCCCTCGTGGATATGGCTCCTTCCCTCGTGGATCTGGCATTGCTCCTTCCCTTGTGGATCTGGCATGGCTCCTTCCCTCGTGGATCTGGCATGGCTCCTTCCCTTGTGGATCTGCCATGGCTCCTTCCCTCGTGGATCTTGCATGTCTCCTTCCCTCGTGGATATGGCATGGCTCCTTCCCTCGTGGATCTGGCATGGCTCCTTCCCTCATGGATCTGGCATGGATCCGTCTTTTGTGGATCTGGCATGGCTCCGTGTTTTGTGGATCTGGTATGGCTCCGTCTTTTGTGCATCTGGCATTGCTCCTTCTCTCGTATATCTGGCATGGATCCTTTCCTCGTGGGAGTGACATAGCTCTGTCTTTTGTGGATCTGTCATGGCTCCTTCCCTTGTGGATATGGTATGGCTCTGGGTCTCATGAATCTGGCATGGCTTGAATTCTTGTGGACCTCTCATAGCTCTGTCCCTCTTGGATCTAGCATGGCTCTGGCTCTCTTGGATCTTGCACGGCTCCAGCCTTTGTGGCTCAGTGATGGCTCCATCCATCATGAATCAGTGATGGCTCTGTCCATCACGAATTTGTCATGGCCCCATCCATCGCGAATCTCTCATGGCCCCGCCCATCATGAATCTGTCATGGTTCCGCCCATCATGAATCTCTCATGGCCCCGTCCATCATGAATCTCTCATGGTTCCGCTCATCGTGAATCTGTCATGGCTCCGCCCATCATGAATCTGTCATGGCCCCATCCATCATGAATCAGTGATGGCCTGGTCCATCACGAATCTGTCATGGCCCCATCCATCATGAATCAGTGATGGCCCGGTCCAGCACGAATCTGTCATGGCCCCATCCATCATGAATCAGTGATGGCCCCGTCCATCACGAATCTGTCATGGCCCCATCCATCATGAATCAGTGATGGTCCCGTTCATCATTAATCTGTCATGGCCCTGCCCATCATTAATCTGTCATGGCTCTGTCCACCATGAATTGGGCATGGATCTAGTTCTCATGGATCTGACGTGGGTCTGGCTCTCGTGCATTGGGCATGGCTATGACACTTGTGGATTTGGCAAGGCCCAGGCCCTCGTAGATCACGCATGGCCCAATCCTTTGCGTATCTGTCATGCCTCCTGCTGTCATTGCACGGCTCTGTCCCGTGGGATCTGGCATGACTCCATCCCACATGGATCTGGCATGGCTCTTGTGGATCAGTCATGGTTCAGGGTCTGGAGAATCAGGCATTGCTCCGATTCAGGATGATCTGGCATGGCTATGGCTGTCATGCCTCTGGCATGGCTTTGGCTGTCATGGATCTGGCATGACCCTGGCTCTCATGGATCTGGCACGGCTCTGGTTCTCATGGATCTGGCATGGCTTTGGTTCTCATGGATCTGGCATGGCTCTGGTTCTCATGGATCTGGCACGGCTTTGGCTCTCATTGATCTGGCATGGCTTTGGTTCTCATGGATCTTTCAGGGCTTTGACTCGCATGGATCTGACATGGCTTTGGCTCTCATGAATCTGGCATGACCCTGGCTCTCGTGGATCTGGCACGGCTCTGGTTCTCATGGATCTGGCATAGCTTTGGCTCTCATGGATCTGGCATGGCTCTGGCTCTCATGGATCTGGCATGGCTTTGGCTCTCATTGATCTGGTACGGCTCTGGCTCTCATGGATCTGGCATGACCCTGGCTCTCATGGATCTGGCACGGCTCTGGTTCTCATGGATCTGGCACGGCTTTGGCTCTCATTGATCTGGCATGGATTTGGCTCTCATGGATCTGGCAGGGCTTTGGCTCTCATGGATCTGGCATGACCCTGGCTCTCATGGACCTGGCACGGCTCTGGTTCTCATGGATCTGGCATGGCTTTGGTTCTCATGGATCTGGCACGGCTCTGGTTCTCATGGATCTGGCACAGCTTTGGCTCTCATTGATCTGGCATGGCTTTGGCTCTCATGGATCTTTCAGGGCTTTGACTCGCATGGATCTGACATGGCTTTGGGTCTCATAAATCTGGCATGACCCTGGCTCTCGTGGATCTGGCACGGCTCTGGTTCTCATGGATCTGGCATGGCTTTGGCTCTCATGGATCTGGCACGGCTCTGGCTCTCATGGATCTGGCATAGCTTTGGCTCTCATTGATCTGGTACGGCTCTGGCTCTCATGGATCTGGCATGACCCTGGCTCTCATGGATCTGGCACGGCTCTGGTTCTCATGGATCTGGCACGGCTTTGGCTCTCATTGATCTGGCATGGTTTTGGCTCTCATGGATCTGGCAGGGCTTTGACTCGCATGGATCTGACATGGCTTTGGGTCTCATGGATCTGGCATGGCTTTGGCTCTCATGGATCTGGCACGGCTCTGGCTCTCATTGATCTGGCATGGCTCTCATGGATCTGGCACAGCTCTGGCTCTCATTGATCTGGCATGGCTTTGGCTCTCATGAAACTGACATGTCTCTGGCTCTTATGGATCTGACAGGGCTTTGACTCTCATGGATCTGACAGGGCTTTGGCTCTCATGGATCTTTCAGGGCTTTGACTCTCATTGATCTTTCAGGGCTTTGACTCTCATTGATCTGGCATAGCTTTGGCTCTCATGCATCTGGCATGGCTTTGGCTCTCATGGATCTGACATGGCTTTGGCTCTCATGCATCTGGCATGGCTTTGGCTCTCATGGTTCTGACATGGCTTTGGCTCTCATGGATCTGACATGGCTTTGGCTCTCATGGATCTGACATGGCTTTGGCTCTCATAGATCTAGCATAGCTTTGGCTCTCATGCATCTGGCATGGCTTTGGCTCTTATGGATCTGACATGGCTTTGGCTCTCATGGATCTGGCACAGCTCTGGCTCTCATGGATCTGACATGGCTTTGGCTCTCATGGATCTGACATGGCTTTGGCTCTCATAGATCTGGCATAGCTTTGGCTCTCATGCATCTGGCATGGCTTTGGCTCTCATGGATCTGACATGGCTTTGGCTCTCATAGATCTGGCATAGCTTTGGCTCTCATGGATCTAGCATGGCTTTGGCTCTCATGGTTCTGACATGGCTTTGGCTCTCATGGATCTGGCAAGGCTTTGGCTCTCATGGATCTGACATGGCTTTGGCTCTCATGGATCTGGCACGGCTCTGGCTCTCATGGATCTGGCATGGCTTTGGCTCTCGTGGATCTGGTACGGCTCTGGCTCTCATGGATCTGGCATGACCCTGGCTGTCATGGATCTGGCACAGCTCTGGTTCTCATGGATCTGGCACGGCTTTGGATCTCATTGATCTGGCATGGCTTTGGCTCTCATGGATCTGGCAGGGCTTTGACTTGCATGGATCTGACATGGCTTTGGGTCTCATGGATCTGGCATGGCTTTGGCTCTCATGGATCTGGCACAGCTCTGGCTCTCATTGATCTGGCGTGGCTTAGGCTCTCATGGATCTGGCACGGCTCTAGCTCTCATTGATCTGGCATGGCTTTGGCTCTCATGGTTCTGACAGGGCTTTGGCTCTCATGGATCTGACAGGGCTTTGGCTCGCATGGATCTAACATGGCTTTGGATCTCATGGATCTGACAGGGCTTTGACTCTCATGGATCTGGAACGGCTTTGGCTCTCATAGATCTGGCATGGCTTTGGCTCTCATGCATCTGGCATGGCTTTGGCTCGCATGGACCTGACATGGCTTTGGCTCTCATGGATCTGGCACGGCTCTGGCTCTCATGAATCTGGCATAGCTTTGGCTCTCATACATCTGGCGTGACTTTAGCTCTCATGGATCTGACATGGCTTTGGCTCTCATGCATCTGGCATGGATTTGGCTCTCATGGATCTGACATGGCTTTGGCTCTCATGGATCTGGCATGACTCTGGCTCTCATGGATCTGGCATAGCTTTGGCTCTCATGGATCTGACATGGCTTTGGCTCTCATGGATCTGACACGGCTTTGGCTCTCATGGATCTGGCACGGCTCTGGCTCTCATGGATCTGACATGGCTTTGGCTCGCAGGATCTGACATGGCTTTGGCTCTCATAGATCTGGCATAGCTTTGGCTCTCATGCATCTGGCATGGCTTTGGCTCTCATGGATCTGACATGGCTTTGGCTCTCATAGGTCTGGCATAGCTTTGGCTCTCATGCATCTGGCTTGGCTTTGGCTCTCATGGATCTGACACGGCTTTGGCTCTCATGGATCTGGCACGGCTCTGGCTCTCATGGATCTGACATGGCTTTGGCTCTCATAGATCTGGCATAGCTTTGGCTCTCATGCATCTGGCATGGCTTTGGCTCTCATGGATCTGACATGGCTTTGGCTCTCATGCATCTGGCATGGCTTTGGCTCTCATGGATCTGACTTGGCTTTGACTCTCATGGATCTGGCACGGCTCTGGCTCTCATGGATCTGACATGGCTTTGGCTCTCATGGATCTAACATGGCTTTGGCTCTCATAGATCTGGCATAGCTTTGGCTCTCATGCATCTGGCATGGCTTTGGCTCTCATGGATCTGACATGGCTTTGGCTCTCATAGATCTGGCATAGCTTTGGCACTCATGCATCTGGCATGGCTTTGGCTCTCATGGATCTGACATGGCCTTGGCTCTCATGGATGTGGCATGGCTCTGGCTCTCATGGATCTGACATGGCTATGGCTCTCATGGATCTGACATGGCTTTGGCTCTCATAGATCTGGCATAGCTTTGGCTCTCATGCATCTGGCATGACGTTGGCTCTCATGGATCTGACATGGCTTTGGCTCTCATAGATCTGGCATAGCTTTGGCTCTCATGCATCTGGCATTGCTGTGTTCCACATTGTTTTAGTGTACCTCTTGCTCTGTGAATCTGGCATCTCTCCTGCCATCATGGATCTGCCATATCCCCATCCTTTTTGGATCTGTCATGCCTCTGGCCATCATGTATCTGAAATGTCTCTTGCATGTGGCTCTGGCATGGTACCACCCTACATTGATCTGGCATGGCACCGTCTCTCGTGGATCTGGCGTGGCTCAGGCTTTGCTTGAGCTCTGGTGCATCAGGTGTGGCCCAGGCTCTGATGGATCTCGCATGGCTCTGGTTCTATCTCACTACTAGGACTGAGCCTGTTTCTGAGCACTCCCAATGTTTGCAGTTAAGGGAATAAAAGCAGAGGTTGTGAATCCTTTTCATTGGTGCTCGGGAAGCAGGTGGTTACTGCTGATTATGATTGGTGTCACCTGGTATTTAATGTCAACTGAATGGCCAAGTTACTCACTTTGTATGGCTAAGTCTCCAAGTGTAGCGATATCGAGAAATCAAATCTAACTCCTAATGGTGATGGAGGAATTGCAGCTTAGATAAATTATAGAACAGTAATCGCACTTGATAAATTCAATGAATGGCCATATTTATATGTTATAAAGAGCCTACGGGCCATATTTAGAGTAAGGTGTTATGGAACAAAACAAGAAAAATGTGGTCACTGCCCTTATAGCCCCAAAATAAACATCTTATAATGTGGCTCTGTGCTGAAAGAGTCTCCTCACTTGAAAGTATTGACAAGTTCTGCAAGTCAGGCTGTGGTTCCGTGGAGAATCCCACTCCTTCCCTGGTGATCGAAACAGAGGTACTTTGATCACACAAAGAATCAAAATGGAAAAGTGGTAATCTTTGGGACAGGAACAGCATGGTAAAGTGGTGAAATAGGAACTGAATCAGAAGAAACGTGATTATCACAGAACCATGGATACAAAAAGTTAACAGGATTAGTGCACAACACAAAAGGGTCTTACCGAACTCTCAGGTGGATGGTACTTTGATGAGCTTAACACCAACTAGGATACAGATGTCAAACCCCAGGACACCACAGAGTCTGTAAAAAAAATGTCATCATCAATTAATCTTTAGTCTGTAAATACTGCTGAGTCCCACTACATGAGGAACCATCTGGGAGGAACACATAAAAAAGTGCAAGGATCGAACATAGTGATGAACTCTCAAAAAGGGAAACCATACAACTATTCAAAATGTTGCCAGGCAGGTACTGCATGCTCACCCAAGGCTTATGAGCTCCTTGGCTCCCGAAATGGAAGGTGTGATTAGGAACCTAGTACAATTCCAGTCTAGTCTTCCCCTCAAGTACCTAATAACCCATTTTCCACACTCTCCATCTCCCTTGCATGAGGCCTCTTGCATACATGCGACACTGGGAGAGCAGAAAGAGGGAAATTTAAAAAAAAGGTGTATTGTATTTTCCCCATTGACTTGCATTCAAGTGGGTGCAATTTCAGGCGTGAGAAAGCTAAATTAAAAACAATTTTGCCTTTAAAAAATCCTGAGTTTTTTGCCTGAATCTGCTCTGTTGGCACGTAGGCTTTTGGGACTCAATCTTTCTCTTGTTTCTCTTCTGCCTGCTTTGGCACAGCCCTTCCAGCCTACAAACTGATTGTTGGGGTCTTTCCTTATCCTAATCCTGGCAAGTAGCTCCTTGCATATGCAAAGTGTTGTGTAAAGGGAAAATTTAAATGTTGCCTCCTCCACCTGTTATGTCAGCACCGCACCAAAGTATGTGAGATGCATTCCCAGCGGTGTCATCATTATGCTAATTAATTTCATTAAAACTGAACATACTACTCACCTTTGCACACAGAATGATATTGAGCATGTCACAGATCCTAAGATTTAGTGTCTTCCATGTGTACCCTTTTTTGGGTTACGCTGACTCTGCAGATGGCTGAATAACTTAGTATTAAAATTCTCTCAAATGCACATAAAGTGAACTTTATCTCCCCCATTGGAATATTTCCCCATTTCTCACCTTATACTATTGTTATGGTTTCTCACCTTATATTGTGGTTGACATATTAGCAGGGCCATTAGAAATATGAGGCAAGGGAGGACCAAATTATGCACCACGGTTTACTAAATTATGAGGCAGAAAAGGAAATTATGCAGCATAATGTGGCACATTTTGTGATAGTATGAGGTCACTATTTTGTCATTTTTCTACATGTTAACTCTGTCAGTACAAAGTTTCCACAGTATTAGTATAACATCCAAATACTACAACAATATGCAACTGAAAGGTGAACAGTCAACCTTTGCGAAGTGCCTTCTGCTGCAAAGGAACACGTGTTGCCTCATTTTTAATAACTGTTGATTAGTTTGCACTATAAAACAATTTTGTGTTAAAATCTGCAAATTATGCAGCAGATGATGGATTATATTTAACAATATGCAAATTCATATTTTTGCAAAAAATGCTGCGGCTGTAGAATTCCAGGGGGCGTGCATATTAGTCCACCTTTTCCGAAGTGCTTGCATTGCATCAGGGACTATTTCACCTCTCAAAGGTGAAATCACAGATGATGGATGTATCGTATACAGAAAGCTATAGTTGTTTTGATTTATTTTTATCATCTAGCAATTTGTTTTCAAAAATATATATTTTAATCAGGACTAAAAAATTCAAGCTAGATCTAATAGGTTCGGCAAGGCTCGCTTATGTTTTCATTCCAGGGTTAACCTTAGCGCTTTGAAAGATGAGCCACATTTGTTTCCCATCCCAAGATGGCTGTCTCTTTGACTTTCGGGTTCTGATCCGTCTGTGAACGTCTACTGCTCTGTGACGTCACGAAACCGGACGCGCGATTCCCAGCTGCGCTGCAGTCCATTCGTCCCTGCTTTAACCAATCACAAGTCACCAAAATAGGTGTGCCTTTTTACGCATCAACCGAGCTCTCGTACCCTCGAAGGACTACCTTAGCAACCAATGCGAGTGCGAGAGGGGTGTGGCACAAACCAATGAGCGCGTGCGTTGCTCTTCAGGGCCCAATGAGGCGGGCCGAGCTAGAGGTAATGGCCAACGGGAGTGCTGTCTGTGTTGGTAGCGGGTTAGGGTGATCCTGCGGGGCTTGAAGTGGCTCTTCTGCTGCGGCTGGAGGGCCATGATGGTGAGTGAGAGGGTGGGGCTCCCGGAGGGGACATGGGGGGCCTGAGGAGGACCGGGGCTAGGATAGGGGCGTGGCAGGCAGGGGTGACAAGTCGTCCCCGGGCCCTGGATCGGTCGGCTTAGCCTGGGCAGCGCCCTGCTCTCCAGGCCAGGGGGCTCCAGCTTTGGGAGGGGGCGAGGGTGCCGCCGCCTCTGGAAGGGGAGTGGCATCCAGTGGTGACAGATTGGAAAGAGGGCCGAGGGAGATGGGGTGTCATATTGGGAAGGGTGCGGGATTACAGCCACTGAGTGGTGTAAGGGGGAGACAGGATCTTGAGGCCTGGAAGTGGGGTGAGGGGTCTACAGCCACCCTGGGAAGGGTGGGAGGGCTCGAGATAGGAAGGGGGCTAGAGGGGACAGCTAGGCCTGTGAAGCATGGGCATAGGGTAGGCAATGGGACATCTGTTAATGCAGTCGACGGGACCTGCAGCCTGGGGGCAAGGGAGGGGCTGGGGGCTATAGTTTGGAAAAGCGGTGCGAGAGGGGATGCAAGCCTGCAAGTGGTTGGCGCCGTTTATGCGGTCCGTCCAGGAAAGTAGGTGTATTGGAATGCCGGAGTAAATGGGGAGAGTGTGCCCAAATCCCTTGGGAAGCCCTTCTGATAAGGGTCTCGGTGGGTTATAGATAATTGTGGGAACTTTAAGGTTCGTGTCCTTGAGTGGAAAAGAGATTTTGCAGTAAGTATGTCTTGTTAAATAATCACTGATTTTAATATTCATACCCGCCAACCTCTAAAAACGTTTAGCAGTATGAAGAGTGACCAAGCTTTGTGCTGAGCACAGCCCGGAGCTCTTCTACCAACCCGTACCTCTTCCAGTAAAAAATAAACTTCTGAAGATGCAGCTGATGTCCTCAGTAAGTTTCAAAACCCGGAATGGTCATTGACTGCCAATATTCTCTGGACTGGTACTGGTAGAAGCAGTATATTTTGCACTTCCATACTGAACATATCTAGTTCACATAGAGCACAACAGAGGCAGGACACAAGGCAGAGGTCAACAGCAGTAAAAACTTTATTAACATGTAACATATATATATATAGGTCACATGCTATTGATTTATTTGACACTGGTATCTACAACGTTATACCTTTGAAAGTGAGGGGTCACAAGAGATAAAGCACTGGTAGGTAGAACATGAAGGATGTCTCTCATGTTAATAGATGCTGTTATTTCTACCCCTGAGTGGAGGTTAGAAATGGGTGGTGTTGATTTAAAATTCCACTTTGCGGAGGTATTAGTCACTGCTCTTCAGACCTGTTATAGTGTAAAGATCAAATTTAGTTTAGTTCTAAGATTTCGTCGAAATTTGTTACAAATCCTAAAAAGTCGCATTTGAAGAGTTTACCACTATCTAATTAAGGTACCACGAATAGAATTAGCATTAGGTGTTACTCTTAAAATTTACCACATTACCTTTCCATTAAAATACCTGTCCTAGACAACAGCTGCTATATTGAAGTGCATAGTTAGTGTGCAATAAAGTGACTACTTGTGTATCTAACTATGGATGTCGAAAGCGACCATGCCCAGCGTTCCCTAGAATCACTTCTACTAAACACACCTTAATATATAAAAATCTTCAAACACTCCTACTAAGTACACTCCAGTCAAGGACCAATAATAAGCTGTCACCATTAGACAGGATTAACATTAATCGAGGAGAATGTCTTAGAAGACAGCTTTAAAATTGGCCAGTATTATTTCGGCAGAAAGAAGTGCACACCTTATTTTGAAGGCATGATCACACTATTGTGTAAACAGAACAGATCTTGTAAGGGTTTGTTAGTGTACGAGCTCCACCCTTATAATGCCAGACTGTAGGACGTATTTGATCCAGTCGGTAACTCTTGAACCAAGCATTATATGTGATTATTGATAGAGTAGGATACCTGTTCATCTGTGTTTGTCTGTGTAATAGTGGTGGATTTAAAGACAAGGCAAGATTTTTGCAGTAGAAATTGAGGGTGCTGTGCCTTGTTCAAGGGAGTTTATTAGTAGATTGTTGTTGATAGAACAGTATTCTTTTTTTCGTTTAACAGGCATTCTGGTGCTTAAACTACTCTATCCATAGTGTAAATAGAGTATGTCCTGGCTGTCCGACAAAAACACTATAAAGTGATGGCAGTTGTGTACAAAGTACCATAGATTCCTCTTCTCTAAAGTCTGGAGTAACTTTAGACCAACTCGTACAACACCAGAATAAAGAATTAACATTTTAAAGATTTCCCTTTGTTTGTACTCTCGGAATTGTCATTGGATTTGAAAAATTAGAAGTATGTGCTTTCTTTGCATGACTTTAAGCGTCAGCCAGTGTCTTTATCATTTCATTGTGATACTAATGAATGTGCAATTGTAAATTCATGAGGTCATTTTGAAATGGTCTCTTCGATGTTGGACAGTCAACTTAGAGTGGAAAGAACAGTTTACTGATTCAAGTGACTTAGTCCTTTAGCGAGAGACTACTGTGTACTTTTGTTGTTGACCTGGTCTGTTTGCAGTGCCACGATCATCTCTTCTTGTTACTATAGTGGAAAAAAGTATAACCATAGACAGCGTAATTATCAGCGATCCAAAGAGAAGGTGTGTAAATTACCATTGATGAATGACGACCAGCAGGAAGCAATGTTGAGTATGACTACCCTTTCCAAGGGGGATACTCACCTGCATCAGAACCTGGAATATAGCAGTCGGCTTCTAGAGATTTAACCAGTTGAAGGCATATTGGGACCTCTCGTTAGTTTCCTGCAATCTATGGCACGTTATTAATCCTGGTTGCCGAGGGCAGCAGACTACTGCAAGGGCACCCACCCAGCACTATTCTGTCTCATCTCTGTTCCTGTTTTATATGGAATATCCAAGTTTGTAGAGCTGCCAAGTCTGAATGCCACTTGTTAGGCACAAAGGATCCAGTGCTCAAAACCATCTCAATACTGCCTAATTTGTATACTTTAAAGAGTTAGTAAAACTTACTGTGGACATGAGCTCTCCGGAGTGGCTCATTGTGTGTTTTGATCTGTCTTTAGATTGTCGACAAACCAAATCAACAAGAACTCAATGAATCACCATAAATCTTATAATGTTAAATTATGCCTCAGGCTGTGATAAGTGAGGGGTCCATGAATGGCCGGCAGCCACCTTGCTTTCACTTCCCAAGGAATGGGGGTGTTTTGAATGTTACCTGACTTAGGATGTGAAAGTCTTTGGCACTGGCCTGTGACTGGCAAAACGTAAGGGTTTCCAGACTGACTATTTGATTAATGGGGAGACAATTTCATTAAGGATTGATGACTTCATTGAAAATCTATTCGTGCATTTAAACTTTTGGCGACAAAACATATTATAAAAGATACCAACATGCTAGGTTAAATGAGGTGATTAAAGTCTTGGATGGGCAGTGAATGCTTCCAACATTGGTGAACTTTGTTGATAGTAATCAAATGCGGTCCATTGCCAAATAATGATCCATCAAGATGGTGATTGGCGTACCTCCAGTGACGGCATGACAGTGGCTGTTTGTACGCCATCTAAGAGAACTGATATCTGGAGAACGAAGCAGGGTAGATCAGAATAAGGTACAAATTCATTGGTGATTTTCTGGGTGAAAACGTCCTGCAGATCAGTGTGAGCCTCTTGGTTCTGTACTGTAGTTGAATGTGGGATAGCGGGGTGCCAAAATTGCCGGCAGCTGGATAACTGTAATGGTCACTTTTTATATTTCTTTGCACCAGTTAGATGGGATTGAGATTGAATGGTCATTTTTTTCTCTATTCATATCTAAAACTTTATTAAAACTTATTAGACATTTAATTGTGGTTCAGTTGAAAAGGGCAATAAAGACAGAACAATCCGTTAATGCAAACAACATTTTTTCTCAGCACTTATGTTGGTCACCTCAAATCTAAGTACTATATTATTTTCAGGTTGTATGTAAATCATTGTAAGAGTTTCTGGAGGCTAGCAAGACATTAAACACAACAACCACATACTCCATTTTATCTCGAATAATTGAACATACATTTATAGTTGGTTTCTAGAAATTGTGGCCTGGACCTTTATGTTGGGACATCCCTGGTATAAATGATTTGCTATTATCGATCTCCCTGTGACCCCTACTAACTCCTGACTAGGAATTTATATGTCCTTTTCCTTTCCTGCTACTACAACTTTGTAGCAATTTAAAAGAGAATCTCAAAAGCCTCTTCTTGTGAACTATATCAGCCTCCTGCGGCATCCTGGATTCAACCTTCTTCTATCTTTCTCTGATGGAGCAAGCCTTCCTTTTACTTACTTTGAGTAACATTGACATATTGCTCCTCCTATGTTACTGATATTTCAGGACATTTATTAGTATAGAAAGCGAAAATCTAACTCAGTTCAGTGGTCCTGTTTTGTTTGAGTTATGTTATATTATGTAGATTTGTATGGCGCAGCTTATTACTCCTGTGGTTATACAGGCGCTGGAGCATGAGCCTATTGAGGAGGTGCTCCTAGTTGAACATCCAGATCTTCAGCTTCTTGCGGAAGTCGGGGTGGAGTGGCGGTCCTGATAGGTAGATGGAGTACGTTCCAGCTTTTGACTGATGAAGGAGAAGGCGCAACCACCTGTCTTGCTTCTGCGAATGCTGGGGATGCGTGCAAGGGAGATAGAAGTAAGGGCGTAGATGTCTGGAGGGTTGGTAGAGTTGGAGTTGGTCGTTGAGGTAGGCTCGTCCTGCGTTATGGTGGGATTTGTAGGCATGGATGAGAAACTTGAATTTTCAGCAATTCTAGATGGGAAGCCAGTACAGTTACGCAGGGCGTGATGTGTGCACTTTTGCAAATGTGGAGGGTGAGTCTGGTGGCGGTGTTCTGGATTGTTTAGAGTTATACTTTCTGTAGGGATCAGCGTGTGTTTTATGCCTTTTGCAAAAAAAATTTAGGAGCGTAAGATGGGGTACAAATTAATTCTTTATTTTTAAAATAACCTTAGTCCGATCTTCTAGTGTGAGAGAATAACCAAAAAGGCAATTTTCTCAAAGTACTTGCCACGCCAACATTACCAATTCACTCTGTTTTGTGTGTTCTTAAGAGCTGCCATTTATATAAGGCAATACCATTTTATTTATTTCAAAAAGGTGTGTTATGTGCTGGAATATGTAAACCGTGATTACTGTAGTGCAGGTGTGAATATAATTGAAGCCGCCCCAGCTTTTTACAATGGCTCCATTTAAGAAATTTAGATAAAATGACTTGTATATGGAGAAAAGTTTCCTAGTTGGTTATCCTAAAGGCACTGCATACTTGCGTAACCTACAGATGAGTGAACAACATGGCAAACTGGGCTGTTAAGAATTCTTCCACCTCTGTTCTTCCACCTTGCAGAATGTAAGTTTCAGGACCCTTTTCAGCCCCAGAAGCAGTTTAGCAAGAGCCCTTTTCATTACTGTAAACGAAAGCCATTTTCATACATGCGGCAATCACATTTTTAATTTACCCATGCAGCTAGTTTTATTTCGCGATGTTTTAAAAAAAAAAAAATCTTCTCTGTTTTCTTATCAGGCAGATTTTTTGAAAGGACTGCCTGTGTACGACAAGAGCAACTTCAGCAGATTTCACGCGGATTCAGTATGCAAAGCTTCTGTGAGTATTGTTCTCTTTATGTTGTTTTGGGAGATGGGAAAAAGTAGTGGTAAATGCACAGGAGGCCTGTAAACTACTGCACTAATGATCTGTGGTCTCTAGCCAGTTTGCTGGAGATGATCGCACTTGTTTGTGTGTGAATGAAGATAGCACATGGAATGTCGTAATAATGTTATTGGAACTTAAAAATAAACCCGTTGTTAATGATATTTGATAGTGAAAGCAGATACCAACAAGGAAATATATATTTTTTCCCCCAGCAATTATTGTTCCCAGATGCTTGCTTTAAACTGTCTGTTAGTTAGATACAGTTTTGAAGAACCACATTGGTTGTGAAAAGTCTAAATTAAATACTGATTTATGTACTTAGCCAATCAGGTTTTTCATTTGAGACCTGCATATTTAGAAAGTATGACTTGCACAGCAGCTTCTTGGCTGTGTTAGGAGGGTTTATCTGTTTCCGTGGTCACTGATGAGGACGTTGTCGGCCCAACATTATGGCGCTGTTTTCTGCTTCTCCTACCTCTTGATGCCGGAAGCCCTTCCTTTGCTGCGTCTGCTGCTACGCCTGCCAGTAACTCAGTGCACAGTTTGTCCAGTCCTAGGCTGCACTTAGATTATTTCTTGGTTTTCGAAGGGTTAGGCTTGGTTTACTTCGATAATGACCCTTTTAAACGACAATTTGGTTTGCATCCGAAAGATCAGGAAAGGAGAAGTGTCTTGTGCTGACCTGGAGTGACCAGGCAACCCTTTTAGGAATATGCCAATAGGAAGGATATGTTGTCATGTTTCAAAACTCTCTGATGACGGTGTATGTTGGACACCTTTGTGGTCCCTGAGGCGTAGCTGGTGAACGGTGCCCTTTGCATCCTGTGATAACCTTACTTGATCTGTATAAGTGGATGGTTTTCTTTGGCCCTTGATTAAACAGCCTTCAAAGACCCCTTTGGAGTGTTGGGATTCCGTATGCGAAGCATAAGCATCTATGGTAAATAAATGTATTTCCCATGACATGTTGATTGAGATTCATCATAGTCTGGAGATAAAAAGGATAAATTGATGGGGCATTTCACCTCTCTTGATCATTTGGGAGAGGATATTGCTACAATAGTCAACCGTAGCTTGGGTAATGCGCATAAATGCGGCCAGAATTCCTCATCTGTTTATTTTCTCTCTGTAGACGCACTGGACTATTCAGGAAAATTGGCTGTCTTGAAGGAAAGAGCACTGTTTGTTTTGTATCCCTTCACCCCAATGTTTTGGTTGTATCACTCCCCAAGGGCCTGGCTGTTCACGTATAAATTCTCACTGTATAATGTGTTATTTTTCTGGCAAACCGCAGAAAACGTTTGTGATAAAGCCAAAATTAATTTCAATCCTTCATCAATTGGTGATGCTGGTTTTCCAGCCCTACCTCTAATTACTTGATTTGTTTTACAGAACAGAAGGCCTTCGGTATACTTGCCCACGAGGGACTACCCATCTGAACAAAGTAAGTTTCGTTGATTGCTTAACTTTTATAGATCATTAGTCGATCTGATTTTCAGTCTTCGTATATGCAGACGCTTTCTACATTCTGCAAGTTACAATTTTCTTGAAAGATCTGGTTTTGTGCGATTGGGTCATTTAGTTCTAAATCCATTCCATCTTTCCTTAAATCAATCCTAAGCCCCCATATAAGCCAATTTATAGTGTATATATTCCCCAGTAAAGTCGAACACTTTCATTTGTAGGTCTTTTCACAGCTCCCAGACATGCTGTTAAATTCACAGCTTCTAGCCCTCATTGCTGTTGTGGTTTATTTGTCAGTAGCATGGTTTACAGAGACCAGCACACACGCTTCTTGGTTGATTTTTCTTACTCTATGCCCCCCACCAGGTGTACAGTATCTGTACAATTACCATGATGACTTGGGTGTCAGATTAATGTCGTCCCTGTTAGTCTGTTTTCCAGCTCGATTATTGTATAGGTTTAATGGAGCACTGTGAAATTGTCGCGTTTTTGTATCCAAAGCAGTGTTTAGCTTTTTTTTTTTTTCCTTCTTCCAAATTCAGAATAATAGTTCACACTGTGGAACTGTTACGGTTGGAATCTGAAGACCGTATTGGTCTTCTGATAGTCCTTTGTCTTTATTGGAGTGCAGCAGCCACATTCATCTTACAGCTACTACATTGGTTGCTTGGTCAAACTTCTCAACTCCCCCCCCTTTTTAAGGGGCCTAGGTTGGTTGATGTTAAATCTCTAACAAACTTAAAGCCAGTGTTGCAGGTAAGTCACCTCATTTTATGACCCACTTTTCCATGCTTTTTTCAAGTAAGGAACCAGTGGCTTGTGTGTTTTTGATTTTTGGGTCTCGTATACCAGACCGCGTAAGCTGTCTGGTTACAAAAGATTTATTGTGAGCTTACATTAGACTTCCAAGCCCGCCCTTTGGTTGGCTTTATTGTCACTCTCATTTGCTGGCTTACCTTCCTCTTCTTGTTTGTCCCTCCCCTGGAGCATAACCCCGTTGTGATCCTTTTGATTTGCTAACTTGTATTCTTCTAATGTCCACATTTAGAGAACTACTTTTTAGGTCTCGCCTGAGCCAGCGCATGCGCTGCTCTGGCGAGAGTTTTAGTAAGCGGGTTTTGGAAGTGCAAACAGCAGTGGCTTTTGCTGGCGACCAGCTTGCGTTCACGCGAGCGTGCACGCGCGATCAGGCGCCATATGGCTTCCCTCGCCATCTGGCTTCCCACCCTGATAACTCGCAGCGGCTTTTATCGCTCGCGAATACTTTCGCGGCCCTGTCAGTTTCACGGCCGCGCGGCCAATGCTTTTTACTCTTTTTTTGTCTGTTTATATGCTTCTGTTGCTTTGCCTGTGTATATTTTTGTCTCTTCTCAATTATCCTCCGTCCTCTCCCTCGTTCTTGCACCATCACTCTCTGTCTGACTTTCTCTAAAACGATATCCAATCACTTTCTATTCAATGTAACTGAATAGCGCTTTGTTTTTGTGATTCTTGACAAGCGTTGCCAAAGCTTGGTGGTTCGGCGTGCCTTCATAAAGTATGTGTAAACAAACAAGTTCGATCGGAATCCACATGCTCTCCTGCTGTATTCCAGAAAACAATGCTGAATACTGTTTGGGGTTAAATTTGCACTACACGTCATTTTATAAACTATATAAGTCAGTCATAACTGTAAGCATGCTGCTTTGAGAGAGTAATCGATTAAGTTATTATACAAATTTAAAATCGGATACATTTCAATTAAGGTACAACAACTTCTATAAACTTTCTTTCTGTGTTTCTGACACCTCAAGCCCCTCACAAACACTTGTTCACCAGTCAATTGTGAATGCAATTTGCAGTTAATTCCACTTAAACAGAAGCCGTCTGAAAACAGACATTCCTGTTCAGCGTAGAAACAACGCACAGCTTCCTTAAAGTCGTCAGTTATGCATTAAAAGCCCACCGCGCAGCAGATTTACAGATGTCAGCTGCTGAAGATGCCGTAAAGCCAGACCCTCACCTTCCACGCAGATGTCCTTGTTTATTTGGACTAGAACACAAGCAACTGTCAGGCAAAGCATTTAGTAATTACAGCGAGCCTACGATTTGACCCTTGACCTGTGCATTTTTCTTCAGCTGTTGCGCCTTCACTTTTTCATCAACTTCAAAGTTAGAAGTCCTCAAAAAAACAAATGCAAAGTGACGGAATCGTGTCCAGAGTGTTTCATTCGGGAGCAGACGTGTGAGCCTCTTTCGCAGGGTTTGTGTTATTGGTGGGCTTCTGAAAGCTATCGGACAGCTGTTTCGAGTATACCACTGTGGAAGGAGACTGGGCACATAACCTTTGTCAAAGCAAGTCGGTATAGCTTTGGTAATGTAGTCCGCACTGGCAAATCCAATTGCGGTGATTGGTCGTGTTAAAAGAAAAGAAAATATATTTTTCTGTACTTTGAAGATGATCACACGTTGTGTGATGAACGCAGGGCTTTAAGTGGGATGAAAAAACTGGGGGTCTCTGAAAGGGCGTGGCCAATGTAATTGAGGGCGTGGCTTAAAAACACTTAGGCTAAAAATCTGTGGGTAGCATAGTGTGCCGCCCGACTTGTATTCTGCTATTTCTGTCATTGCATTCAGATATATGATACAACAAGTATCATCATACCTACAACAAGTCAGGACTATTGGCTTTGTCAATGGTTGTTAGATGCATAAGATAAATAAGCAGCAACTATGGCTTGAATATAACATTGAAAAAGCTTCCACTTACAGCCCTTGTGACACCACGACAATGTTGCTGCTCCTGAGTTACAAAAAGAGAAGTGAAATCCAGAGAGAAAATGACTCTCTTTAAAGGATTT
Organism: Calotriton arnoldi; assembly: GCA_963921515.1. Taxonomy (NCBI): domain Eukaryota; kingdom Metazoa; phylum Chordata; class Amphibia; order Caudata; family Salamandridae; genus Calotriton; species Calotriton arnoldi. The sequence continues at coordinate 4,359,065 of CAWUFW010000013.1, read as the reverse complement.
CCCTTCCCTTACAATGTGGCGTAACGGCCAGAGCTGCCGACTTTTTTTACTTGGAGAAGCAGGTTCTAGTCTCGGCGCCCGCTCAACATACTGTGATTCTGGGCAAATCACTTCATGTCCCCGCGCCTACCAACAACGAATATGCCCGTGTGTAATATAATTGGTGCTAATGTAAAGCGCTTCAATACATTAGGGTCGAGTTCGCGCTATCTAAAACAACAGAAAACAAGCATTGGCATAGCCAATAGGTCTCGCCTTTAGGACCTTATAAGTGTTTAGCCATGCAACAGTTAATGTTGTTGCACCAAGGATATTGTGCTGCATAACTAAATACTTATAAGGTCCCAAAGGCGAGACCTATTGGCTATGCCAATGCTTGTTTCTTTTCTATTTAGCACTCCATGAGAGTGCATGTTTTTTTTAGCTCTCTGCGTCTTGTGCTTCTCCCCTGCCCCACACCCGGTTTGCCTGTAAAAGCACAACAGGAATATGTCTGCTGGGGTATCGCTAAAGAGTCAATTTTAAGGTTTGTTTTTTCTCCTGCATTCCGCATATTGCATGAAAGCACTCGCTCTGGTGCGCACACACAGGCTTTTATGGTGCTCCGAGAAGGCTACTGTCCTCACTCGGCTTGTGTCTGAGGCAGAAGCTGTTATTAGCATGACACTTCTCGTGGAGACCCATAAATCTGCTCTTTGGGCTACTGCAGGCGGCCAAATAGCTGAATCCAGTGGTAAGTAAAATAGGTCTCGCGAGTATCCCTTTACTTTCTGACAATTCTTTTGGCTTTTTAAATTCTTTTTTGCAATTCCTGCAGAAAATGTAATTGAAAAAATAAACCATGCCATTTATAAACACTGAAAACTATGTACAGTTATGAGATACCATAACGTATGTTTGCTTTTCTTCCAATATTTTGATTTTTTTTTTCCCCCGCTTTTATTAAACTCTACTTTACATACAAGCATTGGAAAAGCCAACAACACAGCTTTTTCAGCATTTTATTTTTTTGTTTGACTAAACCAGCATAGAGTGCTGCCCTTGAGCTGGATAAACTTTTTTTTTTTTTAGGAATCATTCCATATGTTAAAAGACAGGAAGACGTTTGACACTTTAGACCTTGAGAAAGTATGTGCATGTAAAAGTGGTGTGCTGGCTTTATAGTCCCCAGTAACTTTTTTTCCCCCTTTCTTTCAACAGTCATCGTAACAGAAAAAACCAACATCCTCCTACGCTACCTTCACCAGCAATGGGACAAAAAGGTACATTGATGGCCTTGAGCGGTTCAAATGTTTATTGCGATATCCCCTCACGGCTAGAGTCCCTTCCTATTCGTCTGCATCCTTTCCACTCTAAATTAATTTAGATGCTTTCTGCATCTTATGGAGATGTCGTTCCCCCCCCCACTCCCCCATAGGTGTCCAACGTTTCTCTAGGTGTTTTCTAGGCATCCTCTCTACGCTCCAGAATTTTTTGTAGCTGACTGGAGAATTGTAGAGAATTCATCTTCACTGTAAAATTACTCCTTGTATATTTTCCACCTTTTAGACACCAGTCGCAGGGACATGCCTGTTATCCTCTAAACCAGAAGTCCGATTTCAAGGCACCGGTGTAAGGCTGCGACACTTTCAATATGTTCATCTGAAGCAGTCTCGACCTGTGTGAGATGAACTATATAGTGCATACATTAAGATACTGGAGTTCATTTTCACTCCCTGCACGTAGTTACGTATTTGAAGACTTACTTGTGGTGCTTCAATTATACCAGTCTGTTTACAGTGATTGTTTCAACAAAGACTGAATTATTTCAGTAGACAGTTCACTTCCGGTTGGGAAATGGCTTATAGTTTGCCAAAACGAAAGGGGGTGATGGACGGAGTGTTGAACATTGCAAGCACTCACCCCCAGTCAACTGATCTGGGTTTAATCCATCATCATTCTTTAGCTCACTCCGCCACCCCAGTTTGCCACCATGCACTTGAGTATTTAAACTAAATAGTTCGGACAGCTCTATTTATTTTTTCCTTTTAGAGAGCAGTGGTGTAATTCAGTTTTCTGGTGCCCAGGAGAAAAAAAATCAGATTGGCAAAGAACTAAGCGGTGTGTAGTGAAAACAGCAATTATGTTCCAATATTAGAGAACATTCTCTTATTTTTGGTACTGAGTAAGACAAAATGGCAGGGTTGAAAATAATTGTGGAATAATTTAAGTACTGATGTAATTATATAAAACCTACAAAAGCGATGCAGAGAAAAATAAGGGTGATCAGTACAGAAGTAGAAATGATAAGCCTCCAGGCAGCCTTCGTGTTTCGAAGCCCCATCCCACCAGTGCTTCAGAGAAGGTCTCATTGATTTCTTACGTATGGTACTGATTTTGCTTGTTTCCCTCCCACCCTCCTGTTCACCGCAGAATGCAGCAAAGAAGCGAGACCAGGAACAAGTGGAAATAGAAGGAGAAGCTTCTGCGCCGCCATGCAAGATCGCCAGGACGGATAGCCGGGAAATGAACGAGGACACTTAAAGACACTGCTTTATCACACGCCCTTCTGCGGTGCACCCCCTTCTAGCCTCATTGAAACGTCTCAACTTTGCTCCTCTTTACCCTGCCTCTTATGCCATGCCACCCTGTTCTGCCGTCCAAGCCCACTTCAGGAGTCATAGGAGCTGTTTATATTTATTTCCTGGAGATTTTATTTATGGTGTACAAAGTTTATGGAAGCGAAGGGAAAAGCAGATTGGCCAAATTAAATTGTAGTTAACTTCAATAAACATTTCCTTTTTTTAAAAAAAAACTTGTTTAAATCTAGGCATCTTCAACTCCCTTTTCTCGGTTTTGTTGCGTTTTTTACTCTTGCAAAAGTGGGCGTGAAATCTTGTGTGGCAGACTCCATCCCTGCTTGGGATGGTTTTACAGAAACAGGGTGATTCGTTTGGTCGATTAACTCTGCTCGTTTGAGCTAGTGCTTCCCCTAGGGCACAGGCCCGCTGGCATCGTCTACCTGTTGTTGCCTTTGTGCATGCATATGAGGGGCTCACGTTGAGCAACCGAGGTGGGTGGAGCAGGTACAATATCTGCTGCTTCGAGTGGTCTGATTTTTCCGAGCTTTGAATTTGATGGCACCTGGATCCTGCATCTCCAGGTGACCTGCTGCTGTATTCTGAGCTGCTGCGACAGTCACTCTGCTCTACTAATCTGTGGGTGACTGGTCAGATGGACAGTTCGGGAGCGTTGCTGTCCTGTCACAAATTTTTTTTTTTTTTGTTGCTACCGGGTGATTTTTTTTATTTTATTTTTTTTATAAATTACCAGTCGACCTTCATGTTTTGATCCTTAAATGCTTAGCTCCCTTTCATTCCTAGAACGTGCCCCAAGCCACAGATTTCCACATGGTTTCCAGATCATAACTGATCTCGAAGGAGGATGGTCACCCTGTACATAGTGCTCAATCCATGCACCTCCGCTTTGAGTCTTTTAATAACAAAATTGGGATCTGGGTGCAGTGGAGGCACGGCGGTAGATCAGTGTTAATGAAAAAAGATACAGGATTCTACAAAGGCAAAATCAGAATATGATGCAAGGGAGAACGAGGCACCTGAAAAATAAGGGCAGAAGGGGGTTAGTTGGCAAGCTGAAAGTTTAACAGGCGGAGAGCGTGCAAGATCAAGTGTGCCACATGTAGAGGGTTTAGGAATGTTGAATGAGCCAAGGTAGAAGCTGTATTGTTGGAAACTCTACGGTGCCAGCTTGGCAAAGTGCAGGCTAGGCCTATTGTTGGCTATCAAGCTAGACCACCAGGACACTAGCTGTGTTAAGGCAGTGAGAACATAGTGGCTTAAAACTAGTTGAGTCCTGAAGGTGCAGAAGGAGATCTTCAGGCCTGGAGGACCCAAATCCAAGCATTCACGCTTGCAAGAACTGACAGATGGCTATCTATGGTGTTTGATTCTTTTATGGTAAAACTACCAAGAATTGTATTTGACGCAGAAGCGAGGATTGTCCTGCTCGGTAGCCAACAACCTTCACTGAAAAACTTGTCTCAGTCGTTGATAGTTGTGGGTCTCTTATTTTGGATGATTATCCACAGCGGCCCCAGGAGGTCACCTTGGTTGGGGTAGGTTTTTCTTCCAGTTTGTAAACTGGGTTCTTGAGACATGTGAACCGGAGACTAACAGTTTCTTGATTGTCTCCAGTGCAACTAAAGACAAGATGCTCAGTATACATTAAAAATAAACTGTTAAAATATCTTTGTGCGTGCAGAGTTCTTATCATTCATGTCTGCATTCCATGCTAACGGTTGTGTATATTTTATTTTTAAAACCTCCAAGTTATGTTTTTTTTAATTTTTTTTACCACATACATTTATTGGTAAGCCTGGAATCATTTGTCTGCTGGTTATAGTTTAAGCAGAAACTAGTATGCAGATAGATATCTTCATTATCATCACATCTGTATGTGGGCAAGTTTCTTGTTTTTGTGTGGTCTCTTTGACCTTGGAAATACCCATTTTCTGAATTTTCTCCATGCTGTTGCTTTTGAGAGCTTGCACTAAGAAGCGTATTGTCTTTTTCTTATGATCCATCGTGGTGTCTGGGATCACCGTTCAGGAGTGTCCGCTTAGCATATTAAAAAAGCTGGGAGATGATCACTATGTCCAACTGATGTTTCATATGGTGAGATAGTTTGTGTGTTGGAAAATAAAATGTAGATGATTTTATGCCTTCGTGTTAGCTAGTATCGGTCACTCTGAAGGAACATGGCTTCAGGAAATATCTGTGGTATAGCAATGTCATAACTGCCTTGTTAAAGAAGGGTTTCTTGTGAAGTAAGCCATTGTGAAAACCGCCAATGCATCCTTGGAAACGGGTGCAAGTGTTGATACTTTAGGGGCTAAACAAGGGGCAGTGTTTTTATAAGATGTTCTCATCTGTTAACACAAGTACTTTAAAATTACTTTCAGCGGACACCAGATAATTGGGATCTGTTTTTTTGGTACATACTGTTTGTTACTTGTGTTCGCCTCTTCTGGAGACCGGACAGTTTTTGTAGCTCGCTTTTCATCCAAGTGCTCAGAAACTCAGTGATGTAAAAAGTTGGAGACTATCTTGAGTCAAGTAGCTTTGCTGGGAAGTGGAAGACTGTCCCCACGTTTAGCACAGAAAAGCAGTCTTTCTGTAAGACTCTTCAAGCACATGAGTCCAGCTTGTGGGTGGTCATACGTCAAAAAAAGGACCACTTTCAATCAAGGGATTTTAGACGGCGCAGTACTAATCTTCAGAAACAAATTTCCTGTTAAATCTAGATTCTCCCTGTAGCTAGTGGTCCCCTTGAAGGCTTTGTATGCTATGAATGTGAACGTCTGCTCTAATTAAACTTCTATTGAATTTTACACTACCACCACCACCTTACTCTTCCGTAGATGTAGGAAGCTGATGATCAGTTTGTTTCTTTACATCTAATGTTGTTTGAGAGGCAATTTGATTAATAGTTAAACTAGCTTATTGGTTGTTTTTGGTCTCCATGTGCACTGGTCCTATAGAATCAGAACCTGGGTGCAGTGACGTGTACCTTGTTTTGATTTACTCGGTCAGCTTTGTGTAAGGATTCAGTATTAAGGTTTGTATATTTAATTGAAAACAGTGTATGCTAATTGATACTGAAAGATAGTAAAGGTCTTTGGTTATCTCCAATACCCTCCACTCCTAAACATCAATATTAACTGGTTTCGCCCAATGTCTGTATCCCAAAAGAAAAACACTTTTGATACATTCTAATCAAGCTTGCTCTGTGGTATGAGTTTTACACTTTATTTTACTGCTGTAATCCAATCCCTTAAATCCAAACATCCTTGTTTATGTAGTTTCAAATACGTTGCTATGGTGAATGGAGGAGTCTCAAGGCAGAAGGGGAGAGGAAATGCATTGGATGCAAAATATATTCTTGGTTTAAAGATTTCCCTCGGTTCTGGGGGTTGCAGGGAGCTCAAGCTTGATGGAAACCACCCCAGCCCCTCTCTTCTGGAGTGTGATTGTTGTTTTTTTCATTAATGAGTTCAGAACAGGAACTGTCAATACCCTCCTTTTTTTTTTTTTCTCTCCCACTCGGCTACTACAAAATCTAGGTAACTCGTATGTAATTTTTCTAGCTTTTCCGGGGTTCTATTAAAAAAAAACAAAAAAAAAACAGCAAGAAGGATTTGGAATACAATTTTACACTAACTGCAGAAACTGTGCGTTGTCGCACCAAAAACTCAAAGTATTGCTGCAGACTAACTTGCTTCCTTTTTATTTTTTTCTTCTTCCAGTACTTTCAAGAGTATTTCAATTTTCGAACTAACTTGGTATTTTGAATTCAAATATGGTACTTTGAGTATATCTAATGGTCAAAAATGTTTTCTTATTTTGCTATAATACCTAGTTTGGTTTAGCCATCGTTCAGAATCTTGTGTTTGGCGACAGTTTATAAAGTACTTCAGTACTCAAAAGGTTTTTAAAGAATATTTATTTGGAGGGGAAGGTAGTGGATTCCAGGCAGAGCATTCAATTAAAAAATGTTCTTTACAGCTGTCTAGCTGTAGACTTCAAGCTGATGTGCAACCAGAGGAGTAGCTCAGCCTCCTTTAACCGCCTCCCTTGAACGTACGCTGGATTGAGCTGCATGAGTCCGTAGCATGAAGGGATGTATCGAAAGGTGACCTTTTTGATCATATCCCCATCTGCTCCTGCACTCCCAAAAAACACAGAGGATTCCAGGGACTTTCTGCTGCTAGACGTTTTGAACAGAGCTGCGAATGGGAGGGGATTTACTCCCTAAAATATAGGTCCTGTGCTGTACTCCAGGCAGGTGGAACTCCTCATGCGTGCTGGACATTAGGACTTTGTACGAACATCAATCATTTACAATTCATGTAATACTGACCACATTATATGACCCTATCTCTTTCGGGTTATTAATGTGAACCTGATGTGCTTCTGGACAGTGCAGTGGTTCATTTTACCTTAAGGGGCTTTTTTTAAAAGAATATTTGTTCTTCCTGAATTAAGGTATATTAATAGTTTGTTTTTCATGTTTCTACTCACCAAACGTTTACTATCTTCAAACTTTTCTAATTCGTGATCTTCCACTAGAAGTTATCCTTTTGCCATCTGATTCAAGATGTTTGCAGTGGCACTTCAAGCTTCAGCAATTTTCAGTAACCAGTCCTAAAACATGAGATGATGTCAAGGAATAGCAATGAAGTTAAATTGTCTGATTTTAAGAAAGTGCAGCAACTCCTGGCTGAATAAAAAGTTGTAAAAAAAAAAATCAAAGGAAAATACAATTGTATGAAACGGATGTAATTGGTTTTAAAAACCAGTGAGATCAGTAGTGAGGATATGGGCAAATACATCCTGTACAGTGAAAGTTGTGCATAATATACTACAAAGATAGCTTTAAGGAGAAAGCGAGGCCACCTTCTCCCATACTAACTTGTACATCTCAACCCTGTTGGGTCAGTAGATGATTTTCCCTTAGTAGAGATCCATGCATTGGCCAACTTGACCCCCTGTTAACATTCCACTGTACTGCCTATGTGGTACATGGAGTTTGTTGACCTATTTTAATTTGAAATCTCCTTTTTAAGGAGATGGAACAATTCGTTTTTGATTAAAAGGTGCACATCATGAATGGTTTTGAAGATGTTTTAGAATTGGAATCTTATTGCCTTTTGGCATCTTCATTTTGCAAGCACTGCTTCGACATGGTTGATCACGTGGCATGCTGGGTGGTGAATTGTTGGAACATTGGATAGCTGTAGATTTCAGGATAATTGATCAGTCGGCTGTGCTGGGTGCCATTAATTGTTCGTGCTGCTTCCATTCCCTTTTTGTCATCTTTGATATAGAAGAAACTCTTTGCCCATCCCAACCCACCTGACTTGAAGTCACCAAAAAATATCTTGGCTTTGAGATGCTGCTCTTGTCGGAGGGTGTAAGATTGGTCTGTCAAGACTGCTTCCAGTTGAATCAAGATGGGTTCCAGTGTCAGGCACCCTCGAGCCATGCTCAACAAACCATTTTCTACTTTTATGTAGAACAAAATACCACAACAAACGCAAAGTTTTCTACAGCTTTAAACAGCAGTCAGAAAAGTTCCCCACTTAGTATTTCTTATATGTTAGTTCAGTCTGTGATGGCAATGCAAGAATTGGTCTGTGAGGATTTCCATAATTGGCTTTCACTTTAAACAAGATTAGGATCCATTGAAGGCCTGACCTGATAGCTTTGACTTTCAAATTTTGCTTATTATTATTGTGGCTTCCATGCAACCTAGGGAGTGGGGTCGAGGAGCAGAATTACATGTGTAGCAGATTTCCTCACCCTTGGGGGGAGGATGCTATTAAACTATCTGAAGTCTTTTTAAAGCATGCTACGGAGATGGTTCTGTATTTTGTAGGCTGAGCGTTTCCGCACCCCTTTGCGAGAAGTTCACCAGCTCTAAGCTCCACGAGGGAAATGCATGAAACTGATTTCTTCGTTTAAACCATATCAACTATGCAAGAGAAGCTGTTGACACTAAGCATGTCCTCTCTGCAAAAACAAACCTTTATTCACTTGCATTTTCTTGTTCACATTGAGCAGCGTATATGCTGTGCGCTTCTTTGAGAGCTCCGTTTAGGCATCATCTCTGTTTCCTAATTTACAAAATGTTGATGTTTGAGTAGAGGGTTTCAGAAGTCCATAAACTGGTTTGATCGCAATAGTGTTCATGGGGTCTGGATGGAGGGGTTACTACTGAACACTCCTGGGAGTGTATCTTATGGACTGCTGACTATACTCGCAAGCCAGAAGACCATGCTTACCAAGGGTTTACAAACTGATGTTTGAAATGTAAAATAGACTTCCCGAGGTTAACAACCAAGTTAAGCAACACGTTTATTATGAACACTACTGCATCATTTGCATTACTGAAGCAATGCTTAGATTGTATTCACTACATGTAATCCTCAGTTTGTGCTAATTTCTATGTTTTGGAATTTTTGGATGGATGGTTTATGAAAAAGCTCCTGTGGGAAGAAAAAGAAAAATTGATTGTTGCAGCTCTCGAATTTGTTATATATATTTTTTTTTGTAAACCTATTTCTTGTTTAATACAATGTATAATAAACTTGCACATGAAGTGCGTTTCTTTCACTCTGCTGGTTTCTTTCATTTTGCCTTTGTCTGCCCCTTCAATTGATTAGTGGAATTCGCACAGGTCCTAGGTCTCTGGGGTAGAGGCTTCCAAGTCTGCTTGTGAGCTGTGTTTCCCTTCTTATTGTGGCAGTTGTTTCCCATCAGACAGGTCATGGGCATTGGCACAATATCGCCTGCTTTGACCTCAGGCAATGACTCGTTTGAATTCACAGCATTGAAAATTCTGATTCAGATAGAAACTAAGTTGTTTACCCGATCAGCCCCCTCCCTGGCTAGTTTTTTAGGTCGAGCCTCGAGTAGCGCGCAAGCGCTGCTCTGCGAGACTTTATGTAAGGGGCTTTAGAAAGCTGACCACACGCTCGTGCACAATGGCCTTTTCCCTGCTGTTACCCGCAGGGCCGCCATCTGTTTGCAATTATCGTGCCCAGACGTGGGCGCGATAATTGAAAACACATGGCCATTGTGCACGAGCGTGTGGTCAGCTCAGCAGGCTGCCGCGCTCACTCGCCCCCGCTCCTCTCTCACGCTGCCGACGTCTCTGCTGTCCAGTGCTTCACTTGTGCGGACGCTGCCTCCCTCCTCCGTCTTTTCTCTGCTGCAAGCAGGCAGCCGACTTCAAGGGGATGCAACATTTAAGGAAGCACAAAAAATGTTTGGGGTGAGTAGTGAACAATTGTATTTTGGTTTGTTTTTTAAGCAGCGCAGCAGCACTTTATCTTTGTTTATGGTTTTGTTTCCAAAATGGCAGCCGCGCTATTATTTTATATGCGCACGCCAGGTACCGCACAAAATAAATAGAAGCCAAGGCCCTCTGAGCCCAGATTCCTGCTGAGCTTTGAGCCCCGCGCCGGCCACAGAGGTTTAGAATTACCGTAAACTTGACACGTGGGGAGTTTAGGTAAAGCTTTCTCGGGAAAGACGTCGTTTCACCGGCCGGGTCTTGGATTTCCTCTTCCTGCTTTGTGAGTCACAGGTGTAACAGCCTCTTTCGGGCGAGCCAGATCTGCCAAACGCATCCCTCTTGATCCCTTCATACAGCTAAAGCTGCAGCAGGGTAAAATATTGAAACCCAAACTTTGGCATCTAGATATCGTGATCTAACAATTTCACTCTTATCTTGAGTTTGTTAACCTCAATCTGCGAGGGAGTGGAGGCAAGCGCTGCGTTGAGCGGTTAAAGAGCATTCCTCTTGGTCAACAGTGCACAGCACGAGGTCCTTCCGTGTATTTTACGCACTGTCGACATGTTTTTCACAAGGAATCTGTACATGACACCTCGATCTTAAATGTGTGGCTGTGTAGTGTTGATTCCACCCCTTGCCTCTTTAATCCACCAGAAGACACTTCCTGCACTGTTTTATTTCACTCTTGCGGTCCCTGCTTTCTCCTTTTGTGTTTGTTTTTCTTTCTCTTCCTCCTTTCCCGTTTGTGTGTTTTTCCCTCTCTTGCTCCCGGTCAATGTCTGACGAGGAAACATAAGTGCGGGTCCCCAAAAATAAGTGCTGGTGGGCACAGGCAGTCACCGGCTCAAATTAAGCACTGGTGGTGAGGAGCCATTTTTCTGACCAATAGGTGGGGAACTGCGCAATTTAAAGCACCGGGCCAGTAACATTTTGCGACACCAGAGGACTATCCCTTAAGAAGTTTTATTCAAATGAATAACTAATCTTGCATTTTAATACACGCTGCCCCAGCAGACTCGACAGGACGTGGGATTCTGGTTTCTTTTCACTGGAACAAATGGGGCCTTCAAAACCCGATGGTTCGGTTGTGTTGGACTGAACCGAACAGGACTTAACAAAACTAAAGTTTACAAGAAGCAAAGATTTGAGAAATTGGTGGCGGTGCTTCAAATTAAGCACTCTTAATCTGATCTGTAAGTACTGCAGCCCACAGGACAAGAGGCACATCTCTTGCTGTCTGGGAAGGATGCTTTAAGTCCAGGCACTGCCTGATACCTCTCATTCGGAAGTTCTTCTCTTTGTCTCTGGTTGCACTTCTCCCTTAGTTCACTATGTTGTAACTATTACCAATTCTGTGATTGCTGCACTAAAAATCTAGTTTGTGTTATTGTTTTATCTCTGCGACCTTTGTGTCACTGCTGTGCTTTGTAAAGCAGTCTCATACATGTCGTTGCTCTGCGCTCTATAAACCTGTGAAGTAAAATAACAAGCATTTGCAATGCAATAAGTCTTGCATATTTGAAAGCTAGAGCTCTTGGTGTTAGAAATGACAATGTTTTTACTTTTGGTTTTTGTATGTAGTGGAGTGATGATATTTGCAAAGTGCTATTGCCATTCGTATCACCTTGTGGTGCTGGAGAACCAGAAAATGGGAAATAGGTTATGAGGGAGGGGAGACGAGTAATATCATATGCTGGTTGGGAAAAAAGTAACAACAATGCAATTATATGCTTCTGAAGCCACAAGATTTTAAACAGGGCTATGTATTTCACAAACATGACACAGAATCCACAACCTACTGCATAATCTCAGATTACACAACAAACACATCGTAGCTCAAACGAAAGCAAAAACAAGCATTGGCATAGCCAATAGGTCTCGCTTTGGGACCTTACAAGTATTTAGTTATGCAGCACAATATCCTTGGTGCAACAACATCAACTGTTGCATGGATAAACACTTATAAGGTCCCAAAGGCGAGACCTATTGGCTATGCCAATGCTTGTTTTCAGAGGTTTTGGTGCAGTGGCGAAACCCAAGCTCTTGATATTGATAACCGATAACCCGCAAAACCTTTTGCCAGGATCCTTTGCTCTGATTTGAAAGGGGTACGGAAGTCGGGGGGGGGGGGGGGGTAGGGGCGGGAGTGAATTTTCATTAAGGTAGCTGAAATTTCAGGGGGAATATTAGATTTATATGAATATTGCTTGCCTTGCTGCTATTTTGTTTGGTGTCGCTATATTTACAATTCCAAAATGTATTGTCATTTATGAGTGTTCCACTAACTGCATGAAGACAGATTTGCATATAGCTGGGTCTGAACTGGCGAAGTGAGCTAAAGAACCATGATGGATTCAACCCAGATCTGTGACTGGGGGTGAGTGTCTGAAAAGTTTCAGCGCTCTGTCCATCATCCTCTTGTGTTTGCTTTGTTCGCCCTAAGTTGGCAGGGTTTGTCCAGACGTGGGTCCCTTGCTCACTTTGCCACTGGATTCAAGCTAGCCTGGCTGATAAGGGGTGTTAATCCGAAACCGGTCCCAGGATGCTTGTTTCCGGTTCAGGGAAGACCTGGCTTGGCAGTTCGGGCTGGACTGTTCCCATGAGGCACAGGGTCAAGACTGATTTGCATATAGCTGGGTCTGAACTGAGGTGGCGAAGTGAGCTAAAGAACGATGATGGATTCAACCCAGATCTGTGACTGGGGGTGAGTGTCTGAAAAGTTTCAGTGCCCCTCCATCATCCTCTTGTGTTTGCTTTGTAAATTCCCCGCTCCCCTCCCATGCCTCAGGCAAGCAGAACAACAGAGGCAACTTCGCGGTGTACACTCCCTGCCTCTCCTGCTCGTCCATCTTGTTACCAGCTTTAGTTTGACTGTCAGCAGTCGTTATTTCCTTTGTTTTAATGATCGTCATTTATTTACATTCTAATTTTTTTTTTTTTTTTTTTAATGAATAGTTTTACCGATGCTATCAGCTTCCCCAGGTCCAAAGTCGGCAGCTCTGAAGGTTATGCCGCAGCCTCTCTTCTGCTGGGAATAGGTGTCAGTGTATTTAGCTGCAACTTCCCTAATTTATTTTTTTCTTGCTTGAAGCGAGCGGTCGGCAGCAAAGCCTGTTTCCTGGGGCTATCCTCGTCTCCATAGTGACGCGCTCTCATCCATTCAAGCCAAGCTGCAGCTTCTTGGGGGTGGGGCCATCCGCCAAAGAATGTAAATCCAACTTAGATTTGTCTCTTTCTTTTGATCTACTTTACAGTGTAAAATTAACAGTATTACTTCTCTTTTCCTCTCTTGCTGTTTAATTCCTCTCTTTTTGGTCTTCCAGAGTCGCTGCATTTCTTGTTTAAGTTGCGTACCCACAGAGGAGATAAGAGACACCAGCCATAGCTGAATGCTGTTCTCTTATATCTTACATCACTTCGTCTGCGTTCCATGACAGGCAGATCTCAAAGTACAGAGGAGACAACCTGACTCATTTTATCAACTCCATAGGTCCGCCCGACTTGTCAAGGCCACAGGTCATTCAGGAAATGTCTTTAGTTCCTTAAACGTAAGGGTGGGCGGTGAACTCCGCTCCGCCGGCGGAGTTTTGTCAATCCGCGCTCCGCTTGGAGCGCAAAGTTCTGCAAAAACTCAGCATTCTGCCGTGTAACGGATTTTACTTTCACAACCCTTAGCCACAAGTTAAAAGACTCCTAATCCTCCGAGTACTATGCTCGCAATAGTTCTACCAAATACATTTCAGTTTACGAAGGCATAAGCTGTACCAGAAAGATCCACTGAGTGGGGTAATTGCATGAGCTTTCTCTACCGAATCTTGTCTTCTTTGAAAAGCCTAACGCTTCATTGTAATTAGTGTCTGCATCACGACTGTGGAATTAGGAATAAGGTTTAAAACAAAAGATGATCAGTATTTTGTTTTGTATGGGATAAATGGACCGTAGTGCTAACTGGCACTGTGTGCATTTATTTGGAGAATATTCCTATCCTGCAACATATGGTACTTCTTGTATCGTATTCTTTTCTTTACTTGTGTTCTGCTCAGTTGCAGAGAAGAGGAGGTGGCTCCAATCCAATATGGTGCCTACAGCTATCACATTGGTGTCTTATCTGCTGTTGTCCTTGGAAGGAGCTTCTTTTGCTGTACTTTGAGCGTGGGGCAGTAAGAGAGCATGACCGGTGTGGAAGAGCAGCAGCTTTGCCTGCAGAATGCATCAGATGCCACTGTGGAGGGCTGTGTATGAAAAAACAAGGGACACCCTACTCACACGGAACCAGGGTACTTTACAGTATGACAGAAAACAAGGGTTCCTGTGGATAATCAGTCAATGATACTTAATACATATTAGCACAATCACAATAATTGAAGGCAAGGAGATGTCGGAAAGAGAAAAGGCATATAACACGAATTTGGTATGAAAATACGTTGTTTTATATAATGTAAACACATTATTTTAAATACAGTGCATGGTGTCCCAAGTGATTGTGAAACCTATATTTCAAGGTTGTGACTCGTGTCATAAAAACAAGGTTCCATTAAATAAATACAAAATGAGTGCTCGCAGCCTACTAATGCAATAATAGTAGCTGACAAATGGTTCGCTTCACTTAGTCGACGACGTGTCGACCCACTAGACAATGTGGGGTCTCATCAGGACCTAGCAATGAAGGGGCACCTAAAAAATAATAACCATGGTTTCAGTAATGGGGTATGGTGGAGAAAAAGAGAAATGCCTCATAAAGGTAGATTGTCATTCGGTAATCATACCTGGGGATGCTGTCAGATAACGTGGTGTGCACCGTGTGGAGGTGAAAGAGGGTACTCACATAGGGCCCAGCCGGGCACTGTGGGAATGAGAAACGAGGATTATTTAAAATAAATACGGGCACACATTCGATCTCACTAGCTCTGTTAAAATTAGAACTTACCCTATGGTGGGGAGGGTACTGGCAGTCAGGAAGGTTTAAGGTAGAAAGCCTTAATAAGCTTAAAAGGGCGATGGGTGTTGTCATGAGTTTCTGAAAAAAAGAGGGTTAAGAAACTCAGTAAATACACATATTGCACAATTGGTCAATCTCTGTGGTGATTAATTCGCAGATCTCTTACCCTTGGTAAAGGGGCTGGTTTCTAAGTAAGCCTCACAAGAACATGACGACAATCCGTCAATTAGTTACCCAAAATTAGAACGAGAAATGAGTGAATAAGCATTCACCCAATTTCCAGCCTACTACAACACACTCGGGCCAGAAAGGCTCTTACCCAGTGTGGAGATGGTAATTGAATATGCTGGAGGGGCTGGAGAGGGAGAAAACATTTGGGTTACGTAGGTAAGGGACATGCAGACTCCCCGGGGAAGTTTTCGACTGATACAGAGCAAGGAACATCCTCCATAACCACAGGCAGTGCTAGTAAAAATTCTGCGGCTTCGGCTCCTGTTTACCTGCCGTCTACCTCACTCTCAACCCACCTGGTACACACGAGAATAGCAAGTAGCTTAGATTCACAAGTAGTAGATTGTACTGAATCTGGCATTGTGTAGTGTAACGGTCGAGTTCGCACTAGTTCAAGCAGCACGGATAAATAAATTGTGACTGCATTGATATAGCGCTTAGTACCCGTGATGAGCCGTTGGAGCACACCATACTGCCCTGCTGCTAGCCCATACATTGAAGGTGGCCATGCACGTTGCGCTCTCCCCCACCTCTTTATCTAGTATAGCTCAAGGCTGGCGCGTCTATATCGGGAATTATGCTACCGTACTGTAATTGCATTTACACAGCGCTAGTATCAATTACTGACGAGGCACCGAAGCGCTATTCGAATGGGTAGCATGCTGCTTCTTGAGATGCTTAAATCATATTTTTACGGAAAACAGCATGCGATAGGAGAAAAAGGTGAATGTTTAAAGATACCGATACATTCAACCCTCTCCTCTTGCTCTGGCATACAGAGAATGTAAAATGATTGTGTTATGAATGATTGAAGAGATTACTTAACCATTTCCATCCAGAGCTAGTGGGAAGCATACGCTGGTTGAGGGAGATATTCATGTGACTCCACTCTTATTCTTCAGCAGCCGGTTTACACGCGAGGACGTTGCCACCATGTGGCTAGTACTAGAAACTGAGTCAAGTGAACAGGAGATCAACAAGCATTGGCATAGCCAATAGGTCTCGCCTTTGGGACCTTGTAAGTATTTGGCCATGCAGCACATCGATAACAAGTAAAGGCGCTCTTAAAGTGAAAGTGGCTGTGATCAGAAAGTGAAAGCAGCCCTGTTCACAAACAATTAAGGCGCACTTATATGTAAAAGCAGCGCCCTTCACAAACAAAGGTGCACAAGGTGAAAGCAGCGCCATCACAAATAATAAAGGAGTGAGGCCATGCTGTATGGTAAAGCGCGGTGCTCACCTCTGCCACTTCTTACATTTTGATTGATGTTTGCCCGAATGCCGTGTGTTCCTAAACTAGTGCCAACATCTGTGCACGAATGACGTGTGTTTCTCGAAACTGAAAGCACCGTCATCTGGAAACATCAACATTCCAAACATGAGCCGAGGCAATATAAAGACAAGCCTAAATAAATAAATAAACAAGGAGGCACTTCAGTTGTACAGTTACACACACGCGTCGGGGAATGGCAAACAAAAATGGCAACTTCACACACTTCAATCCCAATGTGAAAAGAACAGACACTACAACACAAGACCCCGTCAAGGGCACCTGAGAGCGCAGAGTGGAAGAGGGGGAGGGAGGGAAAGAAGTAAAGAGAAGGGACATGCATTTAAACAAGGTAAAGTAACATAATAATGTTTACTCCATGCGATTTCTTTATTAAACGCGTGGGACAAAAATTAAAGAAACGAAAAAAAAAGCGCGGCCGTGAAAGTGAAAGCGACCGCGCTGTCATTAGTAACATGATCCAAGGGAAGAATACAGATGCCACTGCTCGCTCCCGACACCAAAACGCTATGGGAGGGAACATTTAGACAAAAGGTGGGACAAACACACGCCTTTGGCCAATTGCGTGCTTTCATTTTTTGAAAGCCACACGCAAAGGCCAATAGAATTTGACAACCGGACGCACGAGCTTTCTAAAAGCTTTCTGAATGTCTGCAGTGATTCCAAGAGGCCCTCTCCTAGAGCAGCGCATGCGCGCTGCGCTAGGCTCGAACTAAAAAGCAAAGCCGTTAGGGTGGAGCGTAACTCCGCGTAATTTTGTGGAGTTTTTATGTAACTCCACGGAATTCCGTGGAGTAAAACTCCGCGAGCTCCGCCCACCTTGACCTAAAAGCCTTTCCGCCTCTGAGTGCTCACGTGTGTTTTGTGTCCGTGTGTGGTGTGTTTATATGTGCGTATGTGGTGTGTGCATGAGCAGATGCCTTTATAGTGGCTCAGATACCTCCTGGTGACGTCCGCATTAATTTCCAATGCGTGGTCAGGATGGCGCTCTACTACTGTCAAGATCCCAAGCATAAATAAAACAATATTTTAGGTTGCTGCTTCTACAAACAGACTGTGCGACAGTGTTTTTAATAGGAATGTAACATTTCTCTATAATTTCTGTATCTCGCATTGTGAGAGCTAATGTAGAAACATATTTGCTTGTCTATCTTTCTTATAATTATTCGGAGACAAACAGCTTACTTATTTGGTAAGGAATGTGTTTTGCACGCTCACTGTGCGGCAGGCATGGTAGCGTGTTATAAAACACCTAAACAAACTCAGGAGCTTAGCTGATAAAATCCCTGAATCTAGAAACACAAAGAGCCATGTTCTCTCTGCAACCTGGCAAGACTGCATGATGGAAGGTGTAAGCTAGTCATTGGAGCGTTTTTCATACGCTCCTTTGTGCAACGCTTGCGTCACTGCCTGCTCTGAAACAACGGATTAATAATTAGATGTAGATGAAAGCACGGAATACTACCCTCTGGGAGCACGGAGGCTTGAGAGACAAATATGTAGACAGCTGTGAGGCAGCCCAACTCTGACACTTCTGCAGAGCCTCCCAGGTGCTGCTGATGAAGGGGTCTGCTTACAGCACAGGCATGGCACAAGAAAGTACAGACATGCTGTCCAGGCACGAGAACAGTTTGCACCACTGAACTAATCCCCCGGCTACCCCATCTCCAGTTCCTCTGTCTTCACGCGACCTGGTGTTCTCTGCCAGTGGCCATCATCTCTGGCCTGTCTCTGGGACCCTCCCCGCCAGAGCATTAACAATAACTGGCCGGAAATTAAGTTGTCCCCGAAAGCAGAAGTGTGACGATGTGTAAACATTGTTAGCTTATGGTTACACTATGCACAACAGCAACAATAATAATACTCATATTTGTGTAGTTTTTGCTACCACACTTTTTTTTGCTGTTTTGTAGCTTTGCAAAAAACAGTTGTCGCTATTTCCCAACTTACTGGTGCCCTCACGAATGTTCGTCTAGGCAGGATTTGAAACAGAACTCTAATGAACATGAGTACCTCTCTGCCGTGACATCACAAAAATTATCTAACTGCATTCACGTCACATATCTCAGCACATATACTTACCCCCCAAATTATTTTTAATTAGCTTGTGAGCCAATCAATTAAAAGCCGAATGTACGAAGGTTATTTGCCTTCGCAAAGCCTGCGATCCGCAAAAACACATGGTCTGCAACCTCAAAACACTTACGGACACATGTACAAAAATCTAGAATTTCAATTTCTCAATTGTGATTCTTACCAAATCACAATTTTGGATAATTCCTGATGTAAGAAAACGTACATATGTTAAATAGCGATTCCTAGTGAGTTGCAAATTGATCTACTTCTTGAGTATTAATGAGGTAGATCCCAATTTGTGACACTTTGGGAATCTTAGTCTTCACAGGGACAGTGGCCTCCTGAGGTGGGCAGACCATCGAGTATGTGAATGAATGTTTTGCAACCATAATTAGGTCACAAAACATTCATACGTATCGCTGCAATTCGGTATTTGGAAGGGAAGCCCTAAACATGCCTCTTCCCAAACACTGAGTAGCTATAACAAATTGTGATTCAGTAACGTGTTAATGAATCACAATTTGTGCTTTTGTATATTTAAAAAGCATTTATGTTGTCGCAAACCGCTCGATTCTGCGAATCGCGCTGTTTCCAACTACTAAATGCTTTGCACATAAGGCACTTCGAGCCATATCATGAACAGAAGCATTCGCCCACGGCAAAGTTGAGTTCCTGATTTTATGCATTTGAGTTGTCTAAAGAGCATATATTTAGCCCAGTATTTCTCCAAATTATTGCAAGAACTGGCAACATAAGTTGGAAACAGTGAGAAGAGATTGCCTCTCTGTGTTTCCAGACAGAGGTGCCCGCTGTACATGCCACTCAGAGATATTTCGAGTGAAATGTATGTGATTTAGACAGTGTAAACAAGTAAAGGCAGGAGCTCAGCTCTGAGACAACACAGCTGTTCCTGATACAGCCCCTGATTCACAGAGTCTCTGCCCTTGGGACGGAGGCTCCGCAGTCATGGTGGGATATCCGTAGTAGGGGGGGGTGTCCCCCGCACTTCAATTTACCATCGTGGAGGTCCCACCTTGAGTGCAGAGATCCGGCCACGACTGCGGAGCCTCTTCCCCCAAGTGCGGGGGCTCTTTGTGAATCCTATGTTTAACAATAAAACAGAGTAATCTCTAGAAAAACAACAATGAATGTACAAAACATAATTAACTAGCTAAATGTTAATAAAAACCTCATTCAAACTGCAAGCGTAATACAATCTGGCATTATATTTAACTCCTGAATTACCTCAAGTTATCATTTAAACAATCTAATTCAGCTCATTGGCTGAAACCACATCCAAAGTGTGTATTGTTGCTAATAATTTGATCGCAGCTGCTCTATTCACACCAGTATATT
The DNA here is from genome assembly GCA_963921515.1 of Calotriton arnoldi. Lineage (NCBI taxonomy): Eukaryota > Metazoa > Chordata > Amphibia > Caudata > Salamandridae > Calotriton > Calotriton arnoldi. The sequence goes on along the minus strand of CAWUFW010000013.1, from coordinate 4,339,314 downwards.
TGATTAAAAAAATTGGACATTAATACAATTGTTGTTGGATACACCTTTTCAGTGTACCTGAGCTTTCTACCCCTTTCCGAATCCTCTTTCTGAGTTGCCTGGTTTATACATGTTTTTGACCATAATTGCAGTAACAAAACATTGATATGTTACTGACTCCTGTGTTGCCGTGGTAACAGATTTCTAAATGGGAAGTTGTCCATGGGGGAATGCTTCCCATCTGGAAATCATGACTGCTGACCTCATGAAGGGGGTGCTGAGTTTGAGGATATAGTGGCCAAGGGAACCACTGCAGGCCACCTGCCATTACTTGAATGAAAACTTTTTTTTATTATTTTAGAGTGCCTGTCACTTTAAGGGACATAGGTTGATTTAAAAAAAATATTTTCATGCTACGAATGCAAACATTGGGGCAGAGGTCTGCTGTCCCTTGCATGCTTCCGTTAGGTTAGTCGCAGGCATTTGCAGGACAACACAGAACACCTCTTGCCTAATTAATATTTATTATCTACTGCGAATCTGCACTTGGAAATGCAACTGATCAGTACATCTGTCACATCAAGAAATTAAGACTGGATTGCAATCCAGTCGATGTGTATAAACACCAACTGCACTGCGATCTGGCCTTTAAGCTCTTAGCTGCTGAGGCCTCCCTCACACACAGCACTGAGCCTTTTTAAATCTCACCTAGGCAGCGCTTGCGCTGTCTCTTTGAGACGTGTTGTACTCAGAATATGGGCTTTAAGTTCCGCCCATGTTTTTGATTGGCTCCTTTGACTGTCTTTTGGAAATGCTTTTTTTCGTTGGCTAATTACTTTAGTAGTCCCTCCCTAGTCCCTCCTTTTCTACTCTTGTAACCTCCCATAAGGACTGCACCTGTTACATGTGACAATACTCTGTAGTTTCATGTACAGTTTCTCACAACTCTTTTGTTAATGATTTCATCGTCGTAGCTGGTGTTCCAGGCACAATAGCTAGGCACTTCCCGACCCATTGTTCCTGTAACTAAAGTGGTGTTTTCCATTTGTTTCTGTTTCTTAGTGTGCGCTGCTTAATAACGGTGCTGCATTAAACCAACAATTTTTTTTTTGCGGCGCGCCATGCTGCTCTTTAACTTTAACAATAGCGGCCATGCGACTTTTTTTCAGCGCTGCTCGTCGTATTTAACTTGTAAGCGTTAGGTCTTTCTTTGTGGCAGCACGCCATGCCGCGATTTTACTTTAACAATGGCGGCTGTACAACTTTCTTTTGTTTCACACAGCTTGTCGTATTCAACTTATAAAACATTCTATGTGCCTTTCTAATCCTCACCAGATCACGGTCCCTTTAAATGGCGTGGTATTCTCCCGGCACGCTACTCCCATTGGCCGTGCCTCCCCCTTTAAATTTTCACTTTAGCGCCCCAGGTTTATAACGTAACAAACATTTTCACCACAAAGTCCAACTATCCCACATTACATTGTTAAACTGAGGCCCTTTAAAAAAGAAAAACTTTATTTCTCAATTTTTTTAACGTCGAATGTTTTAATGTACATTGTAAAACCGTAAAATCTGTATGAAAGCGCTTTACATTAACACCAGTTGCCATAAAGGACTTGTTTTTAGATCAAGGCTGTGCAGCGCATGCGCTCTTCATTCCAGTCGACCTTCCTACACCACTGTTGTCGACACAAACAAGGCTAAACCAACAATAGTACATTTTTAAAAAGCAAACTAACAAAAATCTCACTGCCAATAAAAACAAATGGAAACATATGCTGTGCTGCAATCTTTCTCTTTATAATTGCATTAAGGGTGCAGTACTTTATGTGGCTAATAGAGGTCCCTCTACAACTCCACAGGGACACCTAGTAACAGCCTGTGGTACTGCACCCTTTCCTTGCTTAGTAAAATTAATTTTATTACTTATACTAAAAATCTAACAAACATTATCATTTGCAACCCAAATAGTGCTAACTTTCACTAATGCGAGACCTATTGCATTGCAAATGCTTGTTATTACATAGTAAGGGGAGCCAATATGCAAAGTATTACCGTAATCCGTCTGACAGATGACCACTGTCTGTACAATAAGCCTTCTGAAAGGAGCGGGAGAAGATCTAAACACTCTCCTAAGCATTGTGAGTATGCCACAACAACTTGCTGAAAGATTCTTAACTTGAGATTCCATGGGAAAAGTGTTGTCTAGCCAGACACCAAAGCTCTTTATGGGATCTTTGGGGCTGTGCGTGTTACCTAGACAATCTGGCCAGGAGAATGGCACCTGGTTAGTAAGTTTGTTACCCAGAAGCATGAGCTCTGTGGCATCCCCATTAAGTTTGAAGCAGCAACCGGCCATGCAGTTAGCCACCTCCTGTAGACAGGGTGCAAGTTGTTGGAACAATGTTCAGGAGAGATAGACATGACTAATTGAGTGTCGTCTGCGTATGAGACTATTGTCAGCCCAAAAGCTCGTTCAGTCTCAGCCAAGGGGCGCATGTAAAGATTAAAGAGGGTAGGGATCAAAGTTGAGCCTTGCGGTCCTCCGCATTTCAAGGGAAAGATGTCTGAGTAGCACATTTGGTCTAATACTTGGAAGGTTCTGCCCTCAAGTAAAGATGTCAACCAATCAAGTGCACCACCTTTTATCCCCATGCCTACAATTCTGTGAATGAGTATTGCATGGTCAACAGTATCAAATGCAGCACTGAGGTCCAACAGGATGATTGCTGCAGAGCCTCCTTGATCGAAGAGCTGTCCGAGTTTTACTACGGGGTAAAAGTGCCGTTTTGGCGCTATGCTGCAGTCTCAATACAGTTTAGGTGTGGTGGAGGATTTTGTTGGATTCCAAAAAAACAAAGAGTTTGGCTCCCATGCTTCTCCAAAAGTTTGGACACTCCCGTCAGTAGGGAGATAGGTCTAGTGTTACCCAGACAAAGTGGGTCCAGGCTGGCCTTTTTTAGCAAAGGCTTTACTACTAGGTTTGCATTGAGGGGGAACTAGTCCAGATGTTAAAGGCATATTCAATAGTTCCTGCAGGACTAAGAAGATGTTCTCTGACTCTTGTTCCAGAATGTGAAGGAGAGCCGGACTTGACTAGGCTAAAAGTTATTGAAAGATGGCTAGCAGTAATGGCAGGGAAACCTGACAGAGCTTGCTCAGGGCTATCTAGGAGTTTCCAAATCGGGTAGAGGTCCAACTCCTTTGTCCTATCGGAAACAGAAGAATAGATGTCTGTAATTTTCTTTGAATAAATAAAAATGGCCAGGTCATTGCAATGTGCTACCGTCGGTTCTGGTAAGGAGTTATCCATTCTAAACTCCGTAACAGATTTCAAAATCTCAAAAATGTCTCTAGGCGAGTTGGAGGCCTTTTCTATTTTGGCAGTGTAGCTTAAGGCTTGGGAGGCTCTAATCTCGGAATTATAGTCCCTAATTGCCTTGCGCTACTCTGGTTTACTCGATTCATCATACGACTTCCTCCATTTTCTCTCTCGTCTTTTGCAGTGCTTCTTTAGTGACAGAAGGTCGGGGTTCAAACCACTGAGAATGCTTGAATTGTCATACGCATTTATGCGATTTCACCAGGATGACCTTGTTCAGAGAATTTTTTATCCAGTCGAAGAATTTAGATGTTGCCAGGGGAACATGGTCAGCTAATTCGGGCTTAGACTTACTAAGGATACCTTTCTGTTCCCCATGGTTTAATTAGGACCAGTAACAGTCCTTCCGCTTGGTCTGCGATGGAATACTTATGGAGGTGGGGGAGCACAAAATAACAGGTATCAGGTAATGGTCTGACCAAGTTACTGGTACAGGTTGTGATACATGCAAAGTTGGGATATTGCTTAAAAACAAGGTGAATAGTGTGTCCTTTCTCATGAGTCAGGGCCCCTAACCTTTTGTACAAGCTGTAAGGAGGCCACATCCTGAAGTAAATTCTTAGAGGCACAGCTTGTGGAATCAAAGATGAATGTTAAAATCTCCCTACAAGGTGAAGTTGGCTTTATTCATAGCCAAACTTGCACTTAAGTCAGGGAGTGCCTTAAGGAATTGGGCACATGGACTGGGGGGCCTGTAAAGTAAAGCTTCAGAGAAAGTGAAAGTCGAGTAAGCGAGATTGCAAAGAAGACTTTCACCATCCAGAAAAGTAGGAGTATACATACACCTATAACTTTTTTTTTTTTTTTTTTTAATTATAAATGATGGCCGTGCCTCCACCACCCATATCTTTACAGTCTCTCTGACAGATAAGGTGGCCCAAGGTTACGTCTTAGACTTTATCAGGTTAGGAGCCCTTGTGTAACCGCTTCTCGGTAAGAAACAGTATATCCAGTTGGTATTCCTGAATGAACGAAAAGAAATCCATTTTATGCCCTACCAGAGATCTACAATTAATCAGAAACATACCCCAGACTGCCTATTCTTAAACCAAGCTAGTCTGTCTGGGGTGGAGGCGAGTGCGGAAGGAACATGCTTTACATGACGGCTCCGATGTATTAAGATCAATAACATGAGTTTTTTTTTGTTTTTTTTTAGGGATTTACCTGTTGTGCCTACAGTTGTTTAGATGTATAGGTTACCCTTTTTTTTGTTCGAGAGGGCCAGGATTCTGGCCCCTGGTCCCGGTGTGCCCGTGCCACAGTCCACAATTTATAGAGGGGTCGTGAGAAGGAAAAAGAACAACTGGATTGCCTACCAAAATGGCTTCTCTAGTTGTATGATCACGACTAAAGTGCAATGCAAACCAGCTTCAAATTAAACTTTCATTTTTATTTTTCCCCCAGTGTCTCGCTATCTCTCCTTTAATAAAGTCCCCAACATTAATGGCATTCATTGCAAAGTCCCCAACATTAATGGCAAAGTACCAGCAGGTTCGCGGTGCAAGGATCGTGCGGATTAGAATTCCTTAGGGGTTATTTAGAAGATGTTAAAACAGAGTTAGAGGAAAATCACTTAACCTCTAGGGTTTCAAAATGTAGTAAAATTTTCTATGCTACTTCACCTCTCTTATGCGAAGTGTATTAAATAATTTAACACATTACCAGGTCACGCATTAGAGAGGTTGAAATCAAGGTATTAATACATTTAGTATTAAGAAATCGAATCCATTAAAGGGGTGCTACAAAAAGTACATAGTGAAATGGTATAGTGCACCGTCAAATAAAATTGTGCAGGGAAACTGGGCAAATATAGAGCAAAATATAAAAGCAGCCTTTTTTTTTTTTTAAAAAGGTCTTATGCTGTATATTAAGATAGTAAGTTCAGTATCTCTCAGTCAGCCTAGAAAAGACACTCAAAGCTATGAAATGTGTTGACATTTTGATCCCAAATACAGGAAACCGAAAACAGTGATCATGTTTGGTCAGGGACAGTGTCGAAGTAGCTACCTTTTTAAGGACGATACATTCGAAATTTGATAGACCATGAATTTCTAGTGCTATAATCAAGGGCTACTGGAGAGCTCAGCCCAAGGGGGGAAAAGCATTACACAAAAATAGAAGGGACATTGCACAAGTGGAAAGCTCAAAGGACACTTGGACACCATAAGTGCAAGTTGATCACAGAGTTCCGGAAAACCATCTGACCGGGCCCAGGGGAAAATTTGAGAAAGCCTCGTGATCAGCTAGTAAAATGATTCCAATCTTAGAGGGACTGGAGGAACCGAGAGCAGTGCCAAAACCAGTAGCCTAGCATGTTACGGGGGAACACAAAACCACATACTTGTTCATTACAGAGTTCAGACATGGCTCGTTGCAGATCCTAGAGTGTAAAGAGGGAACCCATTTGCAGATGTGCTGGAACTGAATGTTCAGGGCACGAGTCAAGAGACAACCTCTGTGTAGCTTCCAGAGGAGCACTACTCTTGTGGGTCCTCAATGCAGAGCCCCACCTTAGGAGGAGGATTACCAAGAAAAAAAATACAATTTTATTCTACTTGGACACTGGCGCCCAGTTGTCTAAAATTTTTTATTTAAATGGCTAATGTCAAGAGAAACCAGTTTATGGTTCTTGTTCAGAGGGCCCTCTGGTCTCCTCCCAACTTTGTGATAGCTACCAACTACTCCAAACTCATCAATCACCCGAGGCATCAGTCCTCCTTTTATTGACCTTGGATGGAAAGACATGAAAACACAAGCGCATCATAAACATGAACCTCAGGTTCTTTCTAAAACATGCATCACTTTCCGTCCATTCCTCCTTTGCACCATCTTGTAAAAAACACAGAATACAAGGTTTCTTGAAATATACTTTTATTGCAGATTTTACAAAAATATGAGAAAATAAATTAACAAGAAATAAATTATTCCCCCTCCCTGGTTATTTTTTTGTTTTGACTTTTTTCTCCTTAATCAAAAACACAGCCCCATAAATTGTCCTTTGTACAGGAATTGTTACCTGCAATTAGACAGACATTACAGAACCACATTTATACAGTTAGTGGGTAGAGATGAACGATAAACATTGGCCCTTTAGTGCTGTATGGATGAGTAAACAAGTGACTGAACGGGCCCTATTGGATGAAAGCGGGTGGGCACTGCTCATCCACTTCATGAAACAACGGACATATTCTGCCCTTTTTAGGTGGAACAGAAGAGGATAGCTGGAAACATCTCAACAAGACAAACCAGGCTCTGAAGTGCTATAAGGCCGATGGGTTAAAAGGCTGAAAACCAAAGGTAGCAGGCAAGGTTCTTGGGCTTTGCAACGGGTTGCCCCAGCCTCCTCTTTTGAAACAATGAATCATATTTTGTTACCTGAAATGCCAGAGCAACCTTCCCTAGACATTGTCAGGAACTGCCACAATTTTGCATGTGGGGACCACCTTGGTTGGCAAATTACAAATTGGGACTGGGTAAGATATTTTCTTTTCTCTGCTAAGATTTAGCAGAAGACACATTTTTCACCTAATGAGATAAATACATCATCGGTGGATGAACACTAAATCTAAAGATCATTAATTGATTTAATTGGAGACTAGATCTTTAAAAAAATGAAAGCGATTTATCATCAATGGTGGAAGCATTCCTTCTTCACACCACCTCCTCTAACCACAGACGTTATTGAATGTGCTTCACAACCAATGAAAAGCCATTTGGTTCTCTGTGATCTTGTTGATCACAAACTCCAGCCCAACAAAAGTTTGTGGTTCAGTTTTTTCACAACAGCATGTAATGGGGTCCACAATGAATCTATAGGACACCCGATGCAAGGTGGTCTTTTTAATAGAATGAATGCTGGAACTTCTGAACTAGAACATTTATCAAGCAGATTTTTTTGATAACTGAGTTCATCTCGTGGTTTTGCTTGTTGGAACAAGAACTATTAAATCATATTTTGGAATAACTGATGACTCCTTGAGATTAAAAAAACAAAAAGAGCATTGAGTTTCAAGACGAGCAGTAAATATGCCAAAACCATAACCAATGGGGGAGGTATGCCATGCAGCGTTCAGTTACTGATATGCACAAGGTGGTCACTGCCTTCCAGAAACATAATTACCATAATCGGTTTATCAAGTGGCGTAAGGAAACTTTTGAAATAAATGCTGCTTCCAGCTAACAGGCAATCACAGGGATGCAAAGCCAACCATTTTAACTCTACGCATGCTGGCCATGGGGAGTGTGATCGGCCTATCTGCCCTGGAGCCACAGCCCATGATCTCGATTTTAAGGTGGCGGGCTTGCTGCTCTGTCGAAGCAGTGCATTGCTGAGGACTTCAGGCCATTGTCATCGTGTCGCCACACACCCAATGACCTTCAGTGACCTCCTATCTGGTGCTGCATGGCTTGAGGAAGGGGAACAACAGACAGCAGACGTGGCAGAAACAGCCATGTTTACATTTTATTCCAGCACTGCTTTCTTGCCTCCTTAGACCAGGGGTTGAGGTGACCCAAAGATGATCTCAGTGCAACCGAGCGCTGAAGGATCTAATTTGGCATCTTCTGCAACAGAACCATCTCTAAAAGCTGAAACTGAATAAAACTCGATGGCAGAGGGCGAAAAAACGCACTCTTCGTATTAATTAAAAGATGGATCACTTTAAGGAGTTATATGTAAACATAAAATGAAAATACGACCCTAAGCACGTACAAGGCGCTGTAGACGAAGACAGGACAAGGGCACTTATTTTGACTCCCTCTCCCCCCGTCCCAATGGGGGTTGGACACAGAAACAATATGGCAGCCTCACAAACATGGCCCAGACCCTGATACCGCCATTGAACTCCTTTGCAATTTTAAAATTAAACATTTTCCCCCAGATTTAAGTGATACCTCGGGCCATACCAGAATCTATAAATGTTGTGTGCTGGTGGTTGTGTTGTTCACATGAACAAAACATCTTTGAAGGCGGCAGTTAAAAACAATTATAAAACGCTTGCATATGTGGAACACGTGGTGTTCGGTCGTTTCCAAGGAAGTGGGCTATGCTCTTGAAGCTACATATCCAGTTGACTTAAAATAAAATAAAAAAACATATCCCATTGGTTTCATTTTACGATGCTGTGTTTTCCTGCACTTACAAACTTGTCACTTTTTGTCTACCCCATTGGTAGAAACCGAACATTGGGAGACCTCATTTATCAACGGAGAGGCCCATATCTTGCAACGTTCACCTGCCAGTTCATACTTGTAAAAAAATAGCTTTTTAAAATAACGCAATGTAAACATATTAAGCAGAATGCTATGAAGTATATCAACCATTACTTCCAAGGTGCCTTTTGAAAAGAGGCGCCCTCATCGGCAGAACATCGCCGGCTGAAGCCATGGGTCCCAAAGATCTTTGCCCAAATTGAGGACTTTTCCCATCCGAATGGATACACCAACCTATTACATGTAATCTATATCCGAAGTACGACTTCTCAACGGCTTGCTATTTTTATGCTTTTCCATAATATAAGCTGTACTTTGGTGCAGCAATTTTTCCACCCATTTCATTCCTCTGCAAGGACATGTTATTCATCACTTTAAAATAAGTTATATTGCTACTATAAATTACCCTTGAGGTCTCTGCAGAGATGCTTTCAAGATGACTTCTCCATCATGAAAAGACATCCCAATGGACACACACCTGAAAGAAAGACTCATTACCCAGTATTAAAAGATCCCGGTCACCCATCAAAACCTTCTGGGTGTTTTGGTAGCAAAAACAGACATATGATGTGGTTTCAGGTCTACCAAAATCTACATGCGCACGAAGTTGGCGGTGCTTTGTCTTATTGCCATCACCAAATCATTTGGTAGATTTTTCCAACTCATTCTTCCCACTTGCAAAGAGAAACAAAAAGCAAACAGTAAACCAAATTTGTGGTTCCATAGCGCCTGAACCGAAAGCCAATCATTGCATACACTTTAACCCATCCCGCGCGGAGGCACCAGGACCCGCTCTCAGCCTCAAGCCATCTGCAGAAGAATGGAATTCAAGTTGATTAGTGCAAAAAAGTGTCACCCATGCATGGAAATATGTTGTTCCGAACGTGTCCGGATCTGTTCACCAAGCAGAAGTTCCAACGGAGGCAGCGAGGGGGATAAGAGCACGATCGCTGTGTTTAAGTGCAGGGATCTACCCACGACATGTGGCGTTTGGAAAGTGATCTGCATAGGAACTGAAATGTGCAGGGATTTCTCTGTTACTGAAGCACAAAACCCAACCCTGTTGGATAAACAGCTCTCTCCATGTCCCACTAAAACTAATTTGGGGTTGTCGACTCAAATGACAGGACCATCTGCTGTATTGGAGTTTCAGGCAGGTCTCGAAGGAAGGGAGGACCAACCTGGAAATCTCAAGACGACAGATCTACTAGCTTCAAAGACATAGGTTCACCTTTGGCCAGTGACCAGCATTCTCAACAGGCTGTGCCATGTACAGGCTTCGGATTGTAATTACCGGAGTGCTTATGACCGTGCACTGAGCTGATGTTACGAACACCAACCATTATTTCTTCGATCATGGCCAAAGGCTGGTGTTGTGCAGCCTCCCCTGAATATGTTCTTTTAGTCTTGGTTAAGCAATGAAAGGTTTTTTTAAATGGAGTTTACTCTTGACGGGGATTGTGTGCTAAGAATGAGTAGTGGCCTTTGCAGATTAACTAGATGCATAGCCCGGCTCTGCCCACATACTCTCACTGCCAGCTTGAGCCGCTGCCATTCTAGGTCAGGACCATATTCAGTTTTGAGGGGAATCTACAGAATTTCTGCATCAAACAGCAAATTTTCAGTAGCAAGTGTAAACGGTCAGGCCAGGACTCTGGAGTGTGTCCAGGGCACTAGTGGAGAAATCCACCTCCACAAAGGTGGCGTGCAGAGGACGGGGTCCAGAGAGACCGGAGAGGGGATCTGTATCTCCCAAGTGCCATTGATCAGGGTGGTTAAATCCCTAGTGGTTCTTGTATAACAGGAAGGTTAAAGCTCTGTGTCTTCTGCTCTGTGTGAGCAGTACTTATTTTATTGCTTGTTGCTGTTAGTGGAACCGCTCCAACGTACCACACACGGTGGAAACAAAGATGGCGCCTAGAAGAGGCAGCCCTATTGGAGCTATGAATGGATGAGAGAAGAGTGATTATTGATTCATCCCAGGCACTGGAGGTAGCTTAAGGATAAGCTGCAGAATTTGATTCCACGGGAGGTGTGTGATATTTGTGTGTCCGATAGAGTCTGCTAGGATTGGTCAGAGATTTCAACGGCAGAGGGATAGAAAGGGAGACGTTTAGTCCTGGTTGGGACGTTGGCTGCTCAGTCCATGATGCACAATGGTGCAAATAACACAGCAAGTATTTCAACATGGCATGTGTAAGAGGAAAAGCTTTCAGTTACGCCAGCTTGGTGATGGGATTTCTACTTATGCTAATGCGTCTTCTCACCCGACAAAGTGGCACCGTGCCGACTGTGCAGTAACCGCACAGTTTTAAATTTCACAGTTTCTCCTCTGTGCCTCATCAGCGCTTTGATACCACAAGGCAGCACTGCTCGTCATAGGATTGCTTTTTTACATGGGGGTGGGTCAATTCACCACTGAACCCTGCTGCTAGTTTGCCCCAGCTGCATCCTTGTTCCACAAAAGATTTTACCACAGACCCATGTACGTCAGGGTCCACGGACCTGTAGCGACACGAGTGGTGCAAGGATAGTGAGTCCAATAAATATTTCCCTCGAAGCCCTAGTAAAAGGCTGAGCTCATTAACGTTTGTCCATTTGGCTGACCTCTTCCACTCTTTTCTCAGCCTTGAAATCCACCTTACAGCAAAGGGACAGAAATCTTTACTATCCCAGCAGAAGGTCTAATGCAAAGCTAACCAACGCACCTCAGACACCATTTGCAATATCATCTTAACGATCAAGGCTGGAGCCGCAACCAGGAGTGCACCTTCAAAAACTCCGTTCCAGAGGCCAAACACAGACCTGTCAATAAAAAGCCATTGCTGGCTTTATCCATGTTATCCTCCACTTAGCTCACCACAACACTGACCTCCTGTTGTCACTGTGCCACCACTTATAACCGTGCACCTCCAAAGCTGAATGCCTCAACCTGCTACACCAAGGACATCCAGTTTTGAAACCAAGATTAACTCCTTCTCAGATTAAGCCCAGTCAAAGCACATCCATTTTCATTGATGGCTACGCTCGCTTCAGTCAGTGTGCATCGTTTTGGATCTGTGGATGCCGGAACCAGAAAACTTCAATAGATGTGCCACCATCAGTCTACAGAACTTCAATAGACGTGCCACCATAAGTCTACAGAACTTCAATAGACGTGCCACCATCAGTCTGCAGAAATTCAATAGACATGCCACCATCAGTCTACAGGAAATCAATAGACGTGCCACCATCAGTCTACAGAACTTCAATAGACGTGCCACCATAAGTCTACAGAACTTCAATAGACGTGCCACCATCAGTCTACAGCACTTCAATAGACATGCCACCATCAGTCTACAGGAAATCAATAGACGTGCCACCATCAGTCTACAGAACTTCAATAGACGTGCCACCATCAGTCTACAGAACTTCAATAGACGTGCCACCATCAGTCTACAGAACTTCAATAGACGTGCCACCATCAGTCTACAGAACTTCAGCCCCATCTCACACGCACACACACACACACTTTAACTTACAAAGCACCAGCTCCATCACACACGCCCACTTCAAACTGGGGATCTCTGGTTCCATCACAGGCATGCCACCTTTGACCTGCAGAACTTTGACTCCATCATACACACCCCACTTTTGACTTGCATATCTTTGGCTACATCACAGATACATATGCCAGTTTTGACCGGTAGAACTTCAATTCCATCACAAGTGTCTCCTTAGACCTGAAGATGTTTAGTTTCTTTGCACAACTCAACTGATACACATCCTTCACTGCTGGCAGCACAGTGGACCAGACCATGATACAATCTCTACAGAGGCAGTGCCACCAGTTTGAATAATGTCACTGCGATACATTCCTTTCGAAAACGTTCATCTGCAGAATCCAATGAAAGGAAAACACTTATGTCCCCCCCAACAGCTTGGCCAATGCCCCCATGGCTATTTCAGCCCTGAAACCACAAAGAAACGGCTCCGTCAATGCACCTCCTTTCTGACATGCAGATCACCTTCCACGTTGTAGTAGCAGGCGTCCCACACTGCACCTCATACAGACCAGATTCACTTTTACTCTTCCAAAACCATTGCTCATCCTTCCCATCAGCAAGCGGATGCTCCCTTGCCCTCTGCAGTCCTGGGAGCAGCCACTTTAGAAAGAAATAGCCCAGCACTGAAGCCATGCAGGGGCCTCGTCACATGATCCAGTCCTGACATGGTCGCTGTCTTCACCTGCCCACCCACACCTGAAATTCCAGTGGTGGTAACTGTGATTGGTTGATTGTATGAGACACATAATTGTGTGGCATATGAAACGTGTTATTCTGCTTGAAGAACAGATAGAACAGTTCCATCGAAACCCCCGTTTTCCCCCCACTGTTCCTGCTCTCTAAAGTTTATGGCCTACGTTTTCCACTTCACATTTGATATCTGTGTCCTCGGAGTAGTTCTCCTCCGATACCCCGTTGAGATGTGATTTGCCGGGCACTCTATCAGCACTGTCTGTAGAAGAGCTGGGTCGTGGCTGGGTAGAGATGGCGGTCCCAGCTCCGTTGCTATTGGCTTCCGATTTGCCCCCAAAATTGAAAAGTTTCCCTGGATTGAATGGCTTGGTGGGCGACTGGACCTTCTCTGTCGCTTCTTTTTTAGTCTCTGGCGATTTTAAAAACTTGAAACTCAAGAACCCCGGCAGCTTTGTCTCACTGCTGGTTGGAGACTGTGGTGACTTGACAGTTGTCACGCCACCCGCCGTGGAGGTGCCGCTGCCCGACAAGAACTTGCTCTGCAACGGTATGATCTGCTTCAGCTTCATCACATTGTTGCCAGCGAGCAGTGAGGTGGGCCGCTTGGGTTTGTCCGAGCCATGGGACCCACCACCACTTCCTTTGGACTTAGAGTGGCTCTTTTCATGGGCCTGGCCAGGTCCTGGGCCATCGGCCTTCCCCTCGTCCCTGCTGGACTCCCGCTCTTTCCTCGCATGGTACTCCGCATGTCGCTGGCGCTCTTCCTCTTCCCGCTTTCGCCGCTGTTGCTGCTGGTAATGGTGCTGCGCCTGCCGCTCATGTTTCTAGAGGGAGACAAGATTAAAATGGTGGTTAGACATAAATAACCCAAGATAAACCTCTCACCCCAAACATCCACCATACTTAGTGAGCTCCATTTGAACCTTCTTTTCTAGATATCACAGTGACTAGTAGACATTCAGACAACGTCAAAGACTCGAAGCTACTGCCAAGGCACTGTCCATCCTCTATAAATAAAATCACCTAAACACCTGTCTTTCGAGATTGCAGACCTTGTTGATGAATCACTAGTGATGACAACCGTGCCTAAAAAGCTCTGAACATGCAATAGTGACCAGGCTCCAAGAGAAACTGTCGGCTGATCCACCTAATGACATGATTATCCCAAATCTCCCCATAGCCACCAGTTAGGGTAGTTCTTCGGCAGCTATGGGAATACGTGGAAGAAAACAAGCCACTCTACGACCCCCAGTGAGGATTCATATCGAGCAAGAAGACAGAAATCATGACAATGGAGAGGAACAACAGAGAGGACCTTGTTCTTGTTTTACATGAAGACCAAGTAGAATCATTGACTCCACACGGGTTTACCTGAGCCACGATAGGGGACACTAGAGCACTGTACATATAAAAATAGCCAGATTCACAAAACATCGTACAGCTAAGGTACACTTTGACGTGTAACGGGTGTTACCTTCTAGCGGAAATGGTTGATTTCGAATCAAACTCAGATTCTGCAGACAATTCGGCTCAAAGATGGAACCTACCACTTGGATGTTTTTCAAGTGTTGTGGACTTTATGCAGTCAGAAATGTAGGGTCGGGAACCTGGGTGTCCTAGAGGCCAGGCCAATAGAAGGGTGGGGACACCCAGAAAATCTAACTCTACGGGCAGTCACACTCATTCCCAATGGTTTTCGCACCCAGTTTCACATTTAAGTTTAGTTGATCAAAATATTGGAGGAATTTTCCAAAATCTATATGAGAAAGCCCACAGACTCATATGGCCTTTCTTTCTAACCAAGCCTATTCAAACTATTGTCTGTTTGTTTTTGATTGTTTGACTTTGCATTTTCTACAGTTCATTCTCTCTCTTTTCTCTGTAGTTATTTATGAAATTTTGGCTTTGTGCTATTATTGTATACTTTGTTTTTGCTATTTCTGATTTGTACCTTCCAGTTGTTTGCACAGCTTACGATTGCTCTTGGGTTCAGGATCCAGGCTTCATCCTGCCTATGTTTTAAAATTACAAATATATTCTAGGCCTGTAGGAAAAGGTTTTTCTGAGTATAGAGGGAAAAAGTTACATTTACAAATGCACATATCCTCTACAGCTAATCTGCTGGAGTACGTATAGGGGAATAGAAATGCACTTGGAATCTACAACTTGAGTAGAATTCCTCTTCTACTCAAGGGGATTTCTGTGACTCCCTAAAATGGGCATATGTTCGTAGATCTTTTGCATATATTTATAATGCGCACAAGTCTGCATTTTCCTGTGAATCCGTCTCTAAAAGAGTGTACAAAATCCGAGAAACACCGAGTAGACCTATCCGTTCCATTCTAGTAGTCGTACATATCTTGTAGCGCTCTTAGTTGGAACATCTCATGCGGGAATCCCCAGGCCTTATCCTGAAGTTATCAAAATTGTTCTTTAATTTGGGCAACTAGGTGTAGAAAATTAATAATATTCATATTTCTAATATCACATACAGAATCAAATGTGCATGGACGATAAACAGACTGCTGTAATATTGGACAATCGACACTTAAATCAATGTAACATCGCAGACTACCTGAAGAGCGCACATCGTGAGAAGAGGGGAATCACTTTGTGCCGTGGAACAGCCGCAACTGCATCCCAATTTTGGAGAAAACTACGAGTGCTTTTAAAGTCAGAGGTTTCAATAATCCCTCAAATAAACACAATTTGTACCTGCTACACAGGATAAAGCAACAATAAAGATCAAAGGAAAGAAACCAGACCTATCCAGCCAGCTTAAACGCAGCCCGGACATGGTCTGTACAATATACGCTAAACAAGAAATGCCAATGAGTCACTGATCCGTTTATCCACCGACAAAAGTTCAAAATGTTAATGCTAGGGTTGGGGGTAACTTGCGTAATTCACTGTAGTTTAATCAGGCGGAATCACTTATAATTGTTGCAAGGTTTGCATGATTACACATAATAATAATTCTGCATTTAGCACAAATTGTTAGCACAAAATTGCCTCATTTCTAAAATGGGTACAAGGATGCATTTTGTGTAAAGAAATAGCGCTAAATTCAATAGAATACGATAAGCGAGTGCGAGCTGGCATGAGCTAAATGCGCTCTTGGGGTAGAATTTTCCCCCAAGTTACTCCTGGCATTTAGTGCTATATATTCTTAGCGCAAGATACCCCCTCACGTTCAAAATAGGCACGCCAATGCATTTTGCACTATGAAATGGCTCTAAATATGCTCTTGAGCTAGGATTTTCTCTCAACTGCCTCCAGGCATTTAGTGCTTTTTCTTAGCACAAAATTAACCCTTGTGTCCAAAATGGACGCGAGGATACATTCTGACTAAAGAAATGGCGCTAAAAGCAGCAGAACATGAATAGCGAGCAACCACTTGTGCTCGCTAAATGTGCTCTCGCTGTAGGATTTGTTTCCCCAAAATTACTCTTAATTTTGCGATCAGGAGGAATCACGTTATTAATGGTAATTCCATGTCAAAGAGTAATGCAGAATGACCAAAATGACTCCGACATAATTGAAATTCCGCCCGGGCCTAGTTCATACGTGAGAGCAGATCTCTCAGTTTAGTTTCCAAAGCGGTGAGCCACTTTCCACTGTCTCCCAGGGTGCAGCGGGAAGTTGCCTTTTGTTACTCGGTCAACAACAGAAGCCACTACGCACATCAGTTAATCCACGGCTTTGGTATAACCGAGTCAAACTGTCTTCAGAGTGTTGGCAGCTGTTGAGTAGCCTCCGCGCTTCAGTATACCCAACCTAGAGTACAATGTTAAGTGTACTGCATTCCAGTAACTCAAACGTAACTGCCACATTTTTTCTTTCTGTTTGCAGTGTGCTTTGAAGTTGGTTTGAGTTGACATGTTGGCACTATAGAAACCACAAATCTATGAATACGTTTCATATTGTAGAGAGCTGCTTGCTAAAAAGCCAGGATTGCAGAAGGGGTCCCTAACAACATGGGACTAACCAGCAGCTATGTATGTATAGAGAAGTCTGTCACGCTTCTGAGACTGCTTTAACGGCGTCTGGTGCCAAAACATGCTCCCAATGTTGTTTTCCCCCATATACGATTTCAGGAGCGGAACTTACCTTAAACGCCTCTCTGCGTTTGTACTCTAGCTTCGCCATTTCCTCTGCTACCCACGCAGGGATATCTGGGATGGCGACATGGATGATGTACTTCAGAAGCATCGCGAAGTGCTGCAGCAACAAGAAAAACATGGAACCCGTGAGGTTGGTCGAATAGCAGTTTCAAGCCATGCCCTGACACAGAGATGCCTGTAAGTGTAGAACCGCCCGCGTGAGACTCAGACACCTGATGTGACATTTTTCGCAAGTCCCACTTACAACTTAAAAGAGCCAAAACCTGATTCCTTGAATCCTACTTTCATGGAGTCTCTAAACCGAGATCTATATTTAAATGACCTCTTAAAATGTGTCCAAAACATACTGATAAATTTGTCCCCGATGTTTGGTGTCTTTAGAAATCTATCTAGTCCTGGGCTAAAACTTTGGAATTTCCCACCATCCACCGCTGCCAGCACAGTTGCAACCTAATGTTTCACGGGCAGTTTAAGGTGTGTTTGGATTTACGTTAATTTCTTATGTGGACGAAACAATACCTAAAACCCCAGCAAGAGCACCTCTCAGCTGAATTTTTGTCTACCCGGGGTGGCTAAGTGGATGGGTAGAAATTGTTTGATGCTTAATGGGAAGACAACAGAGGTTGTGGTATTGAGAAACCATGGCAACATTTGATCCATCGCGTGATGGCCAAACTCCGGGGACTTTTCCCTAATTCTAAGCTCAAAGTAAAAAACTTAGGCGTATGGCTGGACCAGACCCTCACTTGTGATGATTAAATCAGAATGCTGTCAGCTAAGTTTTTCAGGATGTTAAGATGTTTAAAGAAAGTGTTATCGTTTCTGCTCTCTTCACCTAAGAAAACTGTGTTTCAGGCTTTGGTAACCTCTCATTTGGACTACAGTCATGTATTCTATTCAGGCCTCTCTCAGAAACGGCTAAGACGCCTACAAATGATTAAAAATTCAGCAGCCTGGCTGTTATTAAACATCCCTAGACGATCGCCCATCAGGTAAAAAATGTAAGTAAGTCCGTTTTTATATAGCGCAGCTACTCACCCTTACGGGTCTCAAGGCGCTGGGGGCCGGAGTGGAAATTAAGTGAGCTATTGCCCAGAGTCACATGGTGCTGAGCTGAGCTGCCGCCGGAGCCGGGGATCGAACCGTGAACCCTGTGCTCCGAAGTCAGCTGCCCTGGCCGCTGCACCACACCTCTCCACATCAGGTCAGGCTTAAGAGAACTAAATTGGCCGCCAATTGAGATCCAAGTCAAAGCCTTGTGCTAGCCTTGCAGGTCTCCCTTTAGTACTGGTCCATTTTGTCTCCAAAAACTAATAAAACCCTACACCCCTTCAGGATCCCTGCGGTCTTATGATTCTCACCTGCCAGCGCTACCAAGGATTTAAAAGGCAAGAATAGAGGGCTGCTCTTTTAGAGATCTTGGCCTAAAGATTTGGAACAGCGGCCACTTAGTTTATGGAAAAGTTCTTCTGAAGCAGTCTACAGAAGACAGATGAAAACCTCCATCATCAACTAATCCACCTTTTCACCTGCCTTTGTTAACTAAGGGAGCCCTCAGATGACAGAATCCCAGCTCTTGGACGTTTCGTTAGAAGCAGCCATGTGCTCTACAAATTAGCATCATCATAAACTAATACATACTTGTTGATTTTATATGAGGCTGAAATGGTCAGGACTTCCCTGGAATAGCACCCTTGTTTTTTTAAGTAATAAAATGATCTGCAGGTCTTGTTGATATGTCTGGGGAGTCCATCGGTTTCTTTTCAGAAGATTTATGTCGTTTTGAGCTCCAGGTTCACAAAGATTCTAGTCCCAAGAATCTATCCAAAAATTAGGAGCAGAAGAAAACTTGTCCCGGGCAACACGCGTACCCTGCAAGGCACCTGCTGTAGAATTTCTGTGCAAACTCAACAGCATCATGAGAGCATGTTGTTAGGGAGGCCACAAAAAACAATCTTCAAGGCATCAAATAATTAATCCACTACACTGCGGTTTATATAAGATACAGATAGTGATATCAGCGGCATAGTTACTGTTAGGTTTCCACTGAAAAGGAGTTTTTTTCTGGTTTGCTTATAACTTTGTAAACAGATGATGAATCTGCAGATCCATCATGGGGTGGGGGGCAAAGTTATAGGTTGGTGTTTGGGGGGCAAAATTTGCATTTGCCATTTAGTCACCCAAATGAATGCTCACTGCAGCTGCAAACCCTGCTGAAAAAAAATTGTACCAAACTTGGAATGAAACTAGAACTTTACTCAGAATAGGGCATTTTTGTGGTTGGGTGCAGCCCTGTTCAGTAGTGTTTTTAGGTAATTCGGTTACAAAAGGTGTTACATGCTTCAAAAGTGTTAAACAGAGAGGGACTTTTGTGTTCTTGTCAGTTAATTTGTTACCATCTGCTTAGTGGAAGTTGGCCACACCTAGTGCTTGGAATATTGGAATATAAAAACATGGGTGTTGGATGAAGAATAATGTTCAAAAACATCACAGAAAAAACATTAAGGCTAAGTTTTATATGCTCATACGACATTAAAGTACTTTTAACAAAATCTCTGAAATTCCCCAAAAACGCGGATTACGTGAAGTTATTGTCAAGAAGCAAATATAAAAGCCCATGAAATTGGCTAGACAAAGTTTGCAGCAGAAGTCATAACTCACAGGCAAACATGAACTGCTCATGACCGTACACATGTCATCATAGATGACAACACTGTCACATCACATACATCACTAATTACATCATCATCCATTACATCACTGTTGTCAACACTAATGATGTCATGCAATGGCTGCATGTTGGAAGCCGGAGTTCCCGTCCCGCACCTCTGTCACAAATGCAAGACCCGGGACTCCTCACTCAACGTTAGGCCAAGTAAGGACACCGTTTGAGATAGCCCTGCTCACCCCCTTAGTACCTTGGCACGAACAGCCAGGTCTATCTCCAAGGCACGAGTGTACAGTATGTGCAACCACACCCACAGCAACCCACTGGTGACACCACAAATGGACTCCACACGAGTTTGATAAAAACGAGTATAAACTTTATATAAAAAGATATACGATCAGACCACACGATACAAAAGCCAACATATAATAAAGGGTAATATTCGTTCCGGCTGGCTGGTAGGTTCAAATCCCAAACACCGCTTTCAAAATGCTATGCTGGTCGTAATGCTAGAATCACACACGTTGCAATGGACAAACAATAGTGCGCTGCGTAACGATACAATCCTGTGCTGGGCAAAGGAGAGATAATACAATGCGTAACAATACACCCCGGTACCTGCAATTGGAGAAATAATGCAATGCGTACCGCTACAATCATGTACTGCGCAATGAAGGAATAATGCAATGCGTCACAGCCCAATCACGTACTTTGCAATGAAGAAATAATGCAATGCGCACCGCTACAATTATGTACTTTGCAATTAAGGAATAATGCAATGCGTATCTACAATCATGTACTTTGCAATGAAGAAATAATGCAATGCGGGCCACTACAATCCTGTACTTTGCAATGGAGAAATAATGCAATGCGTAGCGCTACAATCATGTACTTCGTTATGCAGAAATGTCAGGCGTCATAAGACAGTCCGGCAGTTCGTTAGCAGCAATATTGGCAATGTGTATTACGACAGTCAGCCTCTTCGATAACAGTTGCCCCCCACACGTATCAACGATGACATAAAGCACAGCTTCTCAATCTGGCCCCAGTACTGCCACTCCTGAACGCAGTACGGGCCCCAATCTGAGCCGAAGCAAAGGCTCACGTCGCCAGAAGGACTGAGAGGCCGAGAGAGTGTCCCTCCGAGCCTGCACCCCGCCCAGGCAGTGATCCACGTTACCTGGGGGCGTGACCCCACTCTCCACTCCTCCTTCAGTGAACTAGGCCTTCCGTGCAGAACTTTCTCAATGGGCCTCAGCGGCTCGGCCTGGCAGCTCAGCTCCTCTGGAGCTGCCGGTCCGGGCCGCAACTGTTAGGAAGGTCTCAGGCGGCCGCAGGGCACACGTACCCCACGCCCCTGAGATTACGTTACTCCGGGTGCACGTTCACCACAGCACCCTCCGGGTCTCCTCTGGCATGAAGCCACACACACAACGCTGATGGGACTTCACGTCGACTCCGAGTGCACGTTCACCAGGCACTCCTTCCTGCGGTCTCAGTTGGCACCAAGACACGCACACCGCGCTGCAGAGACTCACTTTCTTCCGGTGCACACGATGATCAGCCGATCACCTCCACAGTCCCAGGTTGCACCAAAGCACGCACACTGCTTCACTGAGACTTACTCCAACTCCGGTGCCCCGATATCCAGGCGCTCTTCACCAACGCCTTCGGACGCACCCTGACACGCTCACCGTGTCCGAGCCTCACTTCTCCGGTGCACTCGACGATCAGGCGCTCTTCACCAGCGCCTCCGGTGCACCCCGACACGCACCATGCGCGTCCGAGGCTCACTCTACTTCCGATGCACACATTGACCAGGCGCTCCTCGCCAATGCCTCCTGTGCACCACGACACGCACCATGCGCGTCCGAGACTCCCTTCACCTCCGATGCACCCGCTGACCAGGCGCTCTTCACCAGCGCCTGCGGTGCACCACGACACGCACCCTGCGCGTCCGAGTCTCACGTCACCTTCGATGCACACGCTGACCAGGCTCTCTTCACCAATGCCTCCTGTGCACCACGACACGCACCCTGCGCGTCCGAGTCTCAATTCTCCTCCGTGTGTCCAAGATCACAGGGCACACCTTCCTAGGGTCTCAAGCTGCCACAACACGCGCCCACCTCGTCGCTTGAAACTTCTCCGGAAACTTTTATGTTCCTGTGTTTCCAAACAGGGAGCCAGCTCACCTCAGGCCCTTGGGGTAACAAGACACAGCACAAAGCACAGTCTTCTTCAAGCAGGGGGACCCAGCGCACACAGCACAGTCCCAACAGCCTTTTCCTTGGTTAAAACAGCAAACTGCAGACCAGCCCCAGATCACGAAGCAAGGGTCGGTCCTTCCCAGCAGTCTCTTCAGTTGTTCCTTCCTTAGCAGAGGTTCCTCTTGACCACGAAATGGGTCTAAGCCTTTTCAGTCTCAATCCATTTCTATTCCAACGTTCAGGGGTCTCAGCTCTCATAGTTATACCCCTAAATGTCTTTGAAGTTCGTTGTGCTCAGGGGTCCCTGACCCCTGCCTAAATCAGTTCTGGGTGTCTCCCTCCCAGTGTCACCTTTCTCCCTTTGATACTGGGGGTCTGGATCCTTAATCACTCAGCAGGAGATGGGTCAATTGTTTTATAGCCGCAACCCAGGCCTCTTCACCTCCCGGTGCTTTTCCTCGCCTACTCTCCAGATGCAGGTCAGCCTGGTGCCATCTTAACCCCTCCCTGGGTCAAGACCTCCCCCAGCTCCTCTCCCCTCTCAGATCCAGACAGTCAATCCACATTCAGCAGAGACACACAGAAATGCTTAAAGCACAAAACTCCGCCACTTTCTAAAAGAGTGGCTTCTGAACACACAGTGACAAAACCACTTTCATAGAAAGATGTGTTATGACGCTGTGAGTTCATACATACTAAACTTCACCTCTCCATTTTAAACTTATGGGAAACTAGGCTAACAAACAATACCCAGCCTCCCCCATTCTGTCCTATGGGCAGGATGGCCTTTCACCAGTGAAAAACGAAATGGAGTGTTTTTCACTGTCAGGACATAACACACACCTCAGTATATGTCCTGCCTTTTACTTACACGGCACCCTGCCCAGGGGTTACCTGGGACCTACCACAGGGGTGCCCACGGTGTACGCAAAAGGGAAAGTAAGGCCTGACAAGTGGTTGCACTTGTCAGGACAACATGCTAACTTAGCAACTGCGCGCAGGCCCTATACTGCAGGCCTGAGTTCCCTTCTCCGCGCACCTTTGCATTACTAGCCCTGGCACACACAGTGCACATCACTAGGGACTTTACTAGTAAGGCAACATACCAATCATGGCCAACCAATTACCATTACACTTTACACAGGGAACACTTGTACTTTAACACTGATCAGCAGTGGCAAAGTACCCAAAGCATCTAAAAGCAAAGGAGGTAGAGGCAAAAAGTCAGGGGAAATCACGCCAAGATATGTCAGGTCTAACAGGCGTCCCCTCCAGCCGAAAAGTGGGGGGGAACTACCCACCTTCATGGAAGTTCTCATCAGTAAGGCGGAAAAATCTTGACAGACCATCAGCATTGGCGTGTTCTGTTCCCGGACGGTGTTCCACCGTGAAGTCCATCCCCTGTAGGGAGATGGACCACCTCAACAGATTTGGGTTCTCACCCCTCATCTGCATCAACCATCTGAGGGGCCGGTGGTCGGTCTGAACCAAGAAGTGGGTCCCAAACAAGTAGGACCTCAGCTTCTTCAGCGCCCAGACCACAGCAAAAGCCTCCCTTTCAATTGCACTCTTAGGTCTGCTGCGCTTCAGCTAGCACTGACCCCCAGATACCGCCGGGCACGTATCGGGGGTCGCTCCTTTCAGGTGCAAGCAGCAAAACTGTGGAACAATCTACCGGTGGATTTAAGGTTAACTCAGGATCTCCTTGCATTTCGGAAATCATTAAAAACTTGGCTGTTTCAGCTTTAACATCCAGTGCGGGGATCTCACTTTTAGCTTGGCCTCATCCTGCTTCAGCGCCGGGACACTCAATTGAGTAGCTGTGCGCTTTACAAATAGTCATTTAACATAACATAATATAACATAACATAACACTCCACCTCTGTTCCCTGGGAAGTAGCCTTCTGCTAATGAAAGCTACGGGTTGGTCCAAGCCCTCGTTGTTGAAGTGAGAGTGCGGCTCCCACCCCATGCTCTGAAGCATCTGTCTGCACTATAAACTCTCGGGAGAAATCCGGCGCCCGTAACACGGGTGCGGTGCACATGGCAGTTTTCAGGGCATCAAAGGCGGTCTGGCAGGCATCAGCCCAGACCACATTTTTGGGCTGTTTCTTGGACGTCAGTTCTGTCAAGGGGGCAACGAGGGTGCCATACCCCTTCACGAACCGTCTGTAATACCCAGTGAGTCCTAGAAAGGCCCTCACTCCTGTCTGGGTCTTAGGGGGTTCCCACGCCAGGATGGTATCAATCTTTGCTTGTAGGGGCGCCACCTGGCCGCTCCCCACCAGGTGTCCCAAGTACACCACGGAACTCTGCCCTATCTGGCACTTACTTGCCTTGATAGTTAGGCCCGCCCTCTGCAAGGCCTTCAATACTTCACAGAGGTGCTGCAAATGTTCCTCCCAACTGGAGCTGAACACTGCAATGTCGTCCAGGTAAGCGGCGCTGAATTCCTCCAGCCCACTCAGCACCTGGTTAACCAGTCTCTGGAAGGTGGCAGGGGCGTTCTTCAACCCAAAGGGCATAACCCTGAACTGGTAGTGCCCCTCTGGCGTTGAGAACGCTGACCTCTCCTTGGCCCCCTCGGTCAAGGCAATCTGCCAGTACCCCGATGTCAAATCAAATGTACTGAGGTACCGGGCAGCTCCCAGCCGATCCACGAGCTCATCAACTCTGGGCATGGGGTGCCCGTCAGTCTTAGTGACCGCATCGAGTCCACGGTAATCCACACAGAACCGAAGTTCGGGCCTGGCACCCGGCGCAGAAGCTTTTGGCACAAGGACCACTGGGCTGGCCCAGGGGCTGCTGGATGGCTCAATCACCCCTAGCGCTAGCATCTTGGAAACCTCCTCCTTGATGCTGGCCCTGACCTTATCAGCTACCCTGTAAAATTTTTGTTTTACAGGCAGACTGTCTCCAGTGTCCACATCATGGACGCACCAATGGGTGACTCCTGGGGTCAGGGAGAACAGGGAGGCGAACTGACCCAATACCTGGCGACAGTTCCTCCTCTGTTCCGGGGTCAGGGTAGGCGAGAGGTTCACCCCATCCACTGACCCATCCTTCTCCTTGGCTGACAGGAGGTCAGGAAGAGGTTCACTCTCCTCTTCCGCCCCGTCATCTGTAGCCAAGAGCATGGTCACCTCAGACCTCTCAAAGTGGGGTTTGAGGCGGTTCACATGGAGAACCCTCAAAGGATTCCTAGGAGACCGTAAGTCCACCAAGTAGGTCACTTCGCTCCTGCGCTACACCACCTCATAAGGCCCAGTCCACTTGTCCTGGAGCGCACAAGGCTCCACTGGCGCCATCACCCACACTTTCTGCCCAGGTTGAAACTCGACCAGAGTGGCATTCTGGTCGTACCACTGTTTCATATCCTCCTGGCTGGCTTCCAGGTTCGCCTGAGCGAGCTGCCTGAAACGCCTAGTTTGGTTCCTGAAGGCCAGCATGTAGCTGTATACATCCTGGGGGGGATTACTAGGAGCCTTCTCCCAGCTCTCCTTCACCAAACTCAAGGGTCCTCTGACCGGGTGCCAATACAAGAGCTCAAAGGGACTGAACCCCAATGACTTCTGTGGCACCTCTCTATATGGAAACAGCAGGCATGGCAAGAGGACGTCCCACTTACGCCTCATGGGTTCCTGACCCATAATCATGCCCTTCAAGGTCCGGTTAAACCTCTCAACCAGACCATTACCCTGGGGGTGGTAAGGTGTGGTGAACTTATAAGTTACACCGCACTCCTTCCACAGAGATTTCATATACCTCGATATGATATTAGTACCCCTGTCGGACACCACCTCCCTGGGGAACCCCACATGGGAGAAAATCCCCATCAGTGCACGGCCCAACACGGGGACTGTCACCGTCCGGAGATGGATGGCTTCCGGGTACCGGGTGGCATGGTCCACCAAGACCAGGATGAACCTGTTGCCCATGGCCGTCTTGGGATCCAGAGGCCCCACAATGTCAATGCCCACCCTCTCAAAGGGTGTGCTGACTACAGGGAAAGGTTGGAGGGGAGCCTTTCGCTTCCTTCCACTCTTACCACTCGCCTGACAAGTCTGACAGGTCCTGCAATGAGTATTAGAACTCTTGCGCATCTGGGGCCAGTAGAAGTGGGTGACAAGCCGCTCAAAGGTTTTGTCCTGCCCCAAATGTCCCGCCAAAGGTACATCATGAGCCAACCCCAATAGGAAGGCTCTGAAGCGCTGGGGTACCACCAGCGCCCGGGCTGACCCAGGCTCAGCCACCTTTGGCTCACTATACAGGAGATCGTTCTCCCAGTAAATCAAGTGTGATCCCGACTGATCACCTGCTGCCTGGTTTGCTGCCTGCTGCCGCAAACCTACAAGAGAAGGGCACCTCTTCTGTTCCTCACAGAATTCTTCCCTGGAGGGCCCCCCTTCCTGCTGCCATTCGGTCAGCCCGGGTAGGTCCCCCAGTTCAGCCACTTGTTCCCCCGTAGGCTCCAGGGCCTCCCCCTCGAAGGGTGCCTCCTCCTGGACCGTGGGAACTGTGGGGGCCGGTTTCCCGCGCCCCCTGCCTCTTCTCTTCCTGGCAGGCACCTGGGCCACTGTTTCAGGCTCCAGGTTCTCTTGAATACCTTTACTGGCTACCATAGACCGAGTGGTCACACACGCCCACTCAGGTAGACCCAACATCTCCAAATGCGCCTGGCGCTCCACCTCCTTCCAGGGGGAACTCTCCAGGTCATTCCCTAGCAGACAGTCTACAGGCATGGACGGACTTACAACAACCTTCAAGGAATCTGAGACCCCTCCCCATTCAAAGGGGACCAGCGCCACCTTGCAGAGGCGCACTGAATTGTCTGCTGACATTACAGGGTGAAGCACATCGGGAATTACCTGCTCTTCAGACACCCACTGACACCTGACAGATGTCAAACTGGCTCCGGTGTCTCTCAGAGCCTCCACCCTCCGTCCAATGATGGTCACCCACTGCCTGTACTTTTTGGTGTTTTCAGGCAGAGGGATTTCCTGGACCATCTCTCGATCTCCTAAGGAGACCAGGGTCATAACTGCTTGCTCCTCCCCATTCCAAGGACTCAATTCCTCCCCCAACGCTACACTCACTAAACCAGGTGTTGGAGCACCAGTGGGTGCAGATGACTTTTTGGGGCATTTAGGGGAAATATGACCCACTTCTTTACAAAAGTAACACGTAGGAGGACCTCGGGGCTCCCTTCTTGCCCTTGAAGGCCCAGGCCGTCTTGGCCTTGGGGACTGGGACCCTTTCTTGGGGGAACTACCTTGGGGCCCTTTAGAGGACTCCTTGTGGTTACCCTTGTCCTCCCCCACCTTCGGCGGGGGACCCTGCATACTCTTGGCAGTGGTACTCCAAATCCCCTTGTGGACCCGGGTACTAGTCCAGCAGTCCGCCTCCTCAGCAAGCTTACTGGGATCAGTCAGCTTACTATCCAATAGATGCTGGCGCTGCTCTGGAACACACAGACTACTCAAGGGCTCCTAACTGATTAAATTGCATAAGCCCTTAAAATCATTGACCTTGCTACCCAGCATCCAACCATCCAGTGCCCGTGTGTACTCATTCACACATTCTACCCAAGTACGGGATTCTAGTTTCTTGAAGGTCCTGAACTTCTGCCGGTATTGTTCAGGAGTGAACCCATACCGAGGCATAAAGCCTCCCTCATGTTGGCGTAGGTCAGGGTTCCCGCCCTCTCTAAAGGTGATAGAACGTCCCTCCCCGAAGCCTCAAAGTGTTTCCATAGGCCCGCCCCCCAATGCTTTTCAGGCACCTCATTCATCCTTAGTGCAATCTCATATGCCGTGAACCACGCATAAATGTCATCACCCCTCTGGTAATCTCGCACTAAATCCTTGGGAATGTACACCTTCCCTACTGGCACTGGTGGTGCGCTGCCACCATTCGAACTGGGCACGGCTTGTCTACCCTCAATGTCCAGTTCCCTCATGCTTAACTCATGAGCGAAGAGAATCCGTTTCTCTTCCAACGCAAGAGCGTTCCTGCTCTCCTCTGCTTGAGTTTTAAGTTTTAACATCTCCAACTCATGCAGTCTGACCCCTTTGGTTTTCCTCCAACTCCTCTGGGGAAAAACTCCTCCCTGAATGGCTACTACCAGCCCCTACGGCTGGTCCCTCCAGTGGCAAATCCTGTGGACCAAATCCATTCCCTGGGTCATCCTCATCCACCTCAACATCACCCGTCTCCTGAGCCTCTTTGGCTTCCCACCAGGCCCTCAGGCCACTTGCAGCTCCTCCTCCTTGGTGCTACCCTTCATGGGACATCCCAAAGCTCTGCAGAATTTCCTCAACTGATCAACCTTGTAGGTCAACAATGCCTCAATGTTAAACTCTAATTCTGCAGCCGCAGCCTCACCGGCTATCTGGCTCCCCTCCTGAGACATGATGTGTGGTTTAAAGGTTACTCAACAATAGAACCAACAATTCAAAACAATATGTTGTTGCGTCGTGGTTTGCGATCAATTTATGATGTACACCAATTACTGTGAGTGGTTTTGCACACACGCGTTTCAATTTCGTTAGGATCGTATCCCACCGCTCTGCCACCCCAGTCACGCGCCACTGTCACAAATGCGAGACCCGGGACTCCTCACTCAACGTTAGGCCAAGTAAGGACACCGTTTGAGATAGCCCTGCTCACCCCCTTAAGAGCTTGGCACGAGCAGCCAGGCCTATCTCCAAGGCACGAGTGTACAGTATGTGCAACCACACCCACAGCAACCCACTAGTGACACCACAAATGGACTCCACACGAGTTTGATAAAAACGAGTATACACTTTATATAAAAAGATATACGATCAGACCACACGATACAAAAGCCAACATATAATAAAGGGTAATATTCGTTCCGGCTGGCTGGTAGGTTCAAATCCCAACCACCGCTTTCAAAATGCTATGCTGGTCGTAATGCTAGAATCACACACGTTGCAATGGACAAACAATAGTGCGCTGCGTAATGATACAATCCTGTGCTGGGCAAAGGAGAGATAATACAATGCGTAACGATACACCCCGGTACCTGCAATGGGAGAAATAATGCAATGCGCACCGCTACAATCATGTACTTTGCAATTAAGGAATAATGCAATGCGTAGCTACAATCATGTTCTTTGCAATGAAGAAATAATGCAATGCGGGCTGCTACAATCCTGTACTTTGCAATGGAGAAATAATGCAATGCGTAGCGCTACAATCGTGTACTTCGTTATGCAGAAATGTCAGGCGTCATAAGACAGTCCGGCAGTTCGTTAGCAGCAATATTGGCAATGTGTATTACGACAGTCAGCCTCTTCGATAACAGTTGCCCCCCACACGTATCAACGATGACCTAAAGTACAGCTTCTCACTCTGGCCCCAGTACTGCCACTCCTTTGGCCAGTACGGGCCCCAATCTGAGCCGAAGCAAAGGCTCACGTCGCCAGAAGGACTGAGAGGCCGAGAGAGTGTCCCTCCAAGCCCGCACCCCGCCCAGGCAGTGATCCACGTTACCTGGGGGAGCGACCCCACTCTCCTCTCCTCCTTCAGTGAACTAGGCCTTCCGTGCAGAACTTTCTCAATGGGCCTCAGTGGCTCGGCCTGGCAGCTCAGCTCCTCCGGGGCTGCCGGTCCGGGCCGCGACTGTTAGGAAGGTCTCAGGCAGCCGCAGGGCACACGTACCCCACGCCCCTGAGATTACGTTACTCCGGGTGCACGTTCACCACAGCACCCTCCGGGTATCCTCTGGCACGAAGCCACACACACAACGCTGATGGGACTTCACGTCGACTCCGAGTGCACGTTCATCAGGCACTCCTTCCTGCGGTCTCAGTTGGCACCAAGACACGCACACCGCGCTGCAGAGACTCACTTTCTTCCGGTGCACACGATGATCAGCCGATCACCTCCACAGTCCCAGGTTGCACCAAAGCACGCACACTGCTTCACTGAGACTTACTCCAACTCCGGTGCCCCGATATCCAGGTGCTCTTCACCAACGCCTTCGGCCACACCCCGACACACTCACCGTGTCCGAGCCTCACTTCTCCTCCGGTGCACTCGACGACCAGGCGCTCTTCACCAGCGCCTCCGGTGCACCCCGACACGCACCCTGCGCGTCCGAGGGTCACTCCACTTCCGATGCACACGTTGACCAGGCGCTCCTCGCCAACGCCTCCTGTGCACCACGACACGCACCATGCGCGTCCGAGACTCCCTTCACCTCCGATGCACCCGCTAACCAGGCGCTCTTCACCAGCGCCTGTGGTGCACCACGACACGCACCCTGCGCGTCCGAGTCTCACGTCACCTTCGATGCACACGCTGACAAGGCGCTCTTCACCAACGCCTGCGGTGCACCACGACACGCACCCAGCGCGTCCGAGACTCACTTCACCTTCGGTGCACACGTTGACCAGGCGCTCTTCACCAACGCCTCCTGTGCACCACGACACGCACCCTGCGCGTCCGAGTCTCACTTGTCCTCCGTGTGTCCAAGATCACAGGGCACACTTTCCGAGGGTCTCAAGCTGCCACAACACGCGCCCACCGCGTCGCTTGAAACTTTTCCGGAATCTTTTATGTTCCTGTGTTTCCAAACAGGGAGCCAGCTCACCTCAGGCCCTTGGGGTAACAAGACACAGCACAAAGCACAGTTTTCTTCAAGCAGGGGGACCCAGCGCACACAGCACAGTCCCAACAGCCTCTTCCTTGGTTAAAACAGCAAACTGCAGACCAGCCCCAGATCACGAAGCAAGGGTCGGTCCTTCCCAGCAGTCTCTTCAGTTGTTCCTTCCTTAGCAGAGGTTCCTCTTGACCACGAAATGGGTCTAAGCCTTTTCAGTCTCAATCCATTTCTATTCCAACGTTCAGGGGTCTCAGCTCTCATAGTTATACCCCTAAATGTCTTTGAAGTTCGTTGTGCTCAGGAGTCCCTGACCCCTGCCTAAATCAGTTCTGGGTGTCTCCTTCCCAGTGTCACCTTTCTCCCTTTGATACTGGGGGTCTGGATCCTTAATCACTCAGCAGGAGATGGGTCAATTGTTTTATAGCCGCAACCCAGGCCTCTTCACCTCCCGGTGCTTTTCCTCGCCTACTCTCCAGATGCAGGTCAGCCTGGTGCCATCTTAACCCCTCCCTGGGTCAAGACCTCCCCCAGCTCCTCTCCCCTCTCAGATCCAGACAGTCAATCCACATTCAGCAGAGACACACAGAAATGCTTGAAGCACAAAACTCAGCCACTTTCTAAAAGAGCGGCTTCTGAACACACAGTGACAAAACCACTTTCATAGAAAGATGTGTTATGACACTGAGTTCATACATACTAAACTTCACCTCTCCATTTTAAACTTATGGGAAACTAGGCTACCAAACACAATACCCAGCCTCCCCCATTCTGTCCTATGGGCAGGATGGCCTTTCACCAGTGAAAAACGAAATGGAGTGTTTTTCACTGTCAGGACATAACACACACCTCAGTATATGTCCTGCCTTTTACTTACACGGCACCCTGCCCAGGGGTTACCTGGGACCTACCACAGGGGTGCCCACGGTGTACGCAAAAGGGAAAGTAAGGCCTGACAAGTGGTTGCACTTGTCAGGACAACATGCTAACTTAGCAACTGCGCGCAGGCCCTATACTGCAGGCCTGAGTTCCCTTCTCCGCGCACCTTTGCATTACTAGCCCTGGCACACACAGTGCACATCACTAGGGACTTTACTAGTAAGGCAACATACCAATCATGGCCAACCAATTACCATTACACTTTACACAGGGAACACTTGTACTTTAACACTGATCAGCAGCATCTAAAAGCATCTAAAAGCAAAGGAGGTAGAGGCAAAAAGTCAGGGGAAATCACGCCAAGATATGTCAGGTCTAACACTGCACAATAACATCAATGAATGCTTGTGAAAGACTTTTTGTAAGGCCCAGTTTGAGAGCATTTGTTCTCTCACACCACCCATTAGTACTAAAATGGGTGCAATATGTTGTTGTTGATATAAACACAACATTGACTTCATTGATGGCCTGGATTGTTTTAGCTTCTACTCACATCAGTACTTCAGACTCAGTGATTAGCTTCAGCAATAACTTTCACAAACATTTTCCAACGACTCGAAGAGTACGTGACCACGTAGGCTTCCAGCCACAGGCGGCTCTCCACACCTTCTGTGTTGCGTCTAGGTCACGCTTTCTGCAGACATCCCGTGCTCCCAGTTCCCATTGTGCACAATGCGCCATTTGAAAAAAAGTAGATTGATTTACCTCCATCATGACTGTTGGAAATGGCCCTTTTTGCAGGGTTATCCCCAACTTTTTTGCTTCTTCCTCCTATTTTTTCCTGACCTGCTGTTGTTGGTTTTAGGACTCTGGGCACTTTACCACTGCTATTCAGTGCTAAAGTGCATATGCTCTCTGTGAAATTTGTATTATGGATTGGTGTTTCCATGATTGGCATATTTGATTTACTGGTAAGCCCTTAGTAAAGTGCACTGAGTGTGCCAGGGCCTGTATATCAAATGCTACTAGTGGGCCTGCAGCACTGATTGTGCCACCCACATGAGTAGCCCTGAAAAGGTAACTCAGGCCTGCCATTGCAGAGCCTGTGTGCAGTCTGGTACTGCCATGTCATGTCGACTTGGCAAGTGCACCCACTTGCCAGGCCCTAATCTTCTCTGTTCTTACATATAAGTCACCCCTAAGGTAGGTCCAAGGTACCCCTGTGGGCAGGGTGCTGTGTATGTTAAAGGTAGGACATGTACTGGTGTGTGTGGCATGTCCTGGTAGTGAATTACAGTCCATTTCGTTTTTCACTATGGAAATGCTATCTGTCCCATAGGGTAGAATGGGAGTTTATTTATAACATCTTATAAATATAACTTGCCAGTGGGACACGAGAGGAAAGTAAAGTTTAGGATGCCTGAACTCAGAATATAAAGATGCATCTTTTACTAAAGATGATTTTTATATTCTGTGTTTGAAAATACCACTTTTAGAACTTAGGTATTTTTGTGCTTAGCCATTCTATGTGCCTCTGCTGGTTTGTGTATTGACTGTCTGGCTTTGGAGCGACAGGGGCTGGGGAGATGCATTCTCTCAGACGGCCACCGGGGGGGGGGGTTGATGTGTGTCCTGCCTCTCCTGAATGAGTCAGGGCTGGGCTGAATAGACCTGGGCTGCATTCAGAGTAGTGGGAGGAGTTTTCACTGCCACCTGAATAGGCCCGGTCTGCATTGTACAATGCTGTCTCCACCTCCTGCCGGGAAGCTAGGCCAGAGAGGACAGAACTGGTTTTGGCTGAGCACAGACTCTCTCTGCCTCCAGAGAACAAAGGAACTTGCTGTATAAATATTGGGGCCCAGACCGCAGTATTTTAGATTACTGCTGAGCTTTGGGGAGAGGATGTACCGGGTTCGAGTCTCGGCAACGACGCTCAACATCCTGTGATTCTGGGCAAATGACTTAATCTCCCCTTGCTTAAACAAAAAAATGAATGTGTTCATCTGTAACGAAACTGGTACTCATGTAAAGCGCTCTGATACCCGATGACTCAGGTCTAGTTTGCGCTATATAAAAGTCTAAAAAAACAAAAAACTAAGGAACCTGCCAGGAAGAAGGGCTGGAAAAGCTGTCAGGAGGAACTGACAGTTTGCTGCGTGCTCTGCTGTGTTGGCCTGCTGCTTGCTTGTTCTGTCTTGGGCAGGGAAAGGACTGGATTGTACTTTCATCATCCTGCTGTTAGAGTTTTCTCCAAGGGCTTGAAGTAGAGCTTGCCTCCTGTTGGAAGTCTCAGGGATATAATAGACTTCAGAGAACTCTTTTGGAACCAAGAAGACTGCCAAGAAGAAGAGCTGGAGAAGCTGTGTGCTTTGCTGTGTTGGCCTGCAGTGGCTGCTTCTGTCTTGGGCAGTGAAAGGACTGGACTGAACTTTCTGCAATTTCTTTTTGTGAGTTTCTCCAAGGGCTTGAGGTAGAGCTTGCCCCTTGTTCAAGAAGTCTCAGGAACAGCAAAGACTTCAAGTTCTTCTGCCATCAGCACTGGGGACTGTGTGTTTTGTGCTGCAACAGAAGAAAAAGCAACCTGATGCCGTCTACAATGCCGCTGCCGACTGTGTCCTAAAGGCACTGCAGAGGGCACCGCCGCATGCCGCACCGCAACCATGGTCTCACCGACGATGCCAGCGACGCCACCACCGAGCCCCTGCTTGCACCGTGACCTGTGGGCACAGCACTTCGCACCGCTTCACAACGACGCCTTGGTATCCCCGACGATGCCACTCCACGCCGACATCGACGCCGCTGCTTGCACCGTGGTTCGAGGGCACCGCTTGTAAGTTACACGATGCACCGTCCTCATCCCGCACCGCAGCCTTGGCCTACCGATGCCGGCGCCATCGACTCCAGTTCGTCAGCTGACGATAGCGCTTCAGCAACGACGACACCGCTGCTTGCACCGTGACCTCACAGCACCGCAACGAGCACCGCACCACTTCACACCGCAGCCCTGGTCTCACCGACGCCGCTGGACGACCGTCACCGAGCCGCTGCCTGCACCACGACCTGAGGACACTGCAGCCCCTACGCCTGCTGATGACGGCGCTCCCGACTTCAACCGCAAGGAGTTCGATCTGCAACGCTTGTGACTTCAAGGGCCTGACGACTCCTGCACCGACCTCCGAAACCGACGCCTGCGGAAGCCGGCTCTTCGGGGCTCATCGAGAGGTCGCCTACGCCCTGCATTTCTAAAGGTACTGTTTTGCGGGTCTTCCCGACACTGTAGCTGGCCCCGCGACGCCGCGGTCAGCCACAACTGTTTGGATTTGTTGCTCACAATGCCGTGCTAGCCCCGGACAGAGCTACCGACTTCAAGGAACTGTATTTTTAAAGTATTC
This sequence comes from Calotriton arnoldi, assembly GCA_963921515.1. Taxonomy (NCBI): domain Eukaryota; kingdom Metazoa; phylum Chordata; class Amphibia; order Caudata; family Salamandridae; genus Calotriton; species Calotriton arnoldi. Next base: position 4,304,605 of record CAWUFW010000013.1, on the reverse strand, counting down.
TTGCAAAGTATCCCTTTTTAAGTGGATTTTTATCGTTTTTGGTCTTGTTTTGGATATATAAAAATATTGGATATTTTTCTAAACTGGTGTGGTGTCCTTTTGTAGTGTCTTCACTGTATTACTGTTGGTTATGTGCAAATGCTTTACACACTGCCTCTAAAATAAGCCAGACTGCTTGTGCCAAGCTACCAAGGGGGTGAGCAGGGGTTATTTTAGGAGTGTAACTCCCTTATCCTGACTAGAAGGAAGGGTCCCTACTTGGACAAAAGTGTAAACCCTTGCCCACTAGAGACCCCCATTTCTAACAATGACACACCTTACGCGGCTTAAAAGGTGACAAATTTAACTAACCAGACCATCTAAACCACCTTTAATCAGATTACCTACAGAAAAACACTTACAGTGTGAAGCCGCCTAAAAATACGCAGAAAGTTCAAACCATCCAAGCCAGCTTTCTTGCTCCTGGGTAGAAAAAGTGCCTTTGAGCGTAATACATATTATACGAGCGCTATGTTCCTCACGGGTAGTATGCAGGGCACAAGTGCTAAAAAAAGAAGTGGGGGTACTAACCTAGTTAATCAGTATGCAAATGACATCACAGCGTGTGACATCACGGCGCGTGACATTGCAGCGCGTGAGGCGCGTGACATCACAGGAACTGGCATCACAAGAAGTGATATCAGATCTTAAGCCCTCACATATATGTTTAGCAGGTCTATCAGGTGTACATTTGAGCACATTTGGAGCATACTTGCAAACCCTCCTGATTTAGGCAGAAGATTCACACTTTTGTACGCTACACATAAACCAATGTTTCCTTTTGTCAGCGTAAAGCTTACTCTAGCCATAGTGCTTTAAAAGACAAAATAGTGATATTTAAATTATTACAACGCCTCCTCAGGGGTAGTAAGCGCTATATAAATGCTATTTATTTTGTGCAAATACTGGCAAAGATCAACACATCTGACTTCTTACAGTGCATGCATATCTCCTAAACGGAGCCTGAACAAAGTGAAAAGCTGCCTCTCTTCAGTATGTGTGAAGTGCTAACAAGATGTGAGCCTTTGTATCCCCTCTGCTGCATTTGCTTCTAGGTGTGAGGCTCCTGACTGCTCCCAACCAGGAGACTTGAACAAAAGGAGGCTTGATGACCCCTGAGACTCGGCCTTTGTTATGGCCGAGTATCCCAGCAGGATTCAGAAATAAGAGAGCCCCGTCCCCGCCTGCACGTTGTTGCGATCCAAAGCAGACAACAACGTGCAGCCGCTGCTGAAAGTGTCCCGGTGTTTGGAAATTACACCGGGACGAATTCAGCATCTTTTTCAGTGGGGCCCAACTTCTTGGCAGGGTGGACGGCGTCCACCCTGTGAAAAAAGTGGGTAGACGCCGTCCACCCGCGTGTACCCCTGACTCGTGCCCTGGTAGTATGAGATGTCAGCCCCCCCCCCCCTCACGTATTAAATGCATACTTGTTGGTTATTTTGCACCTCACAGATGTATACAGAGTGGTGTTTAATCATTACCAGTGCTTGCTTTACATGTACACACTCAGTTTCACAGATTACATGTGTTCGCACGTGATGCCATTAATGAGATCATAAGTGATCTCACCATTAATTCCATCAGCGATTTCATTTGGAATGTCACCAGTGATATCATTTACATAATTTGCGATATCAGTGATGTCATGTGTGAGGTCATGAGTACCGCATGGCAGGCACGTTAGTTATGGTTTGCGCGGCTAAATATACGGACAACGGGGTCTCCTTTGGAAGCAGTTGTGCAGCATTGATAGGAAAATCTCTAATACAAGAATTTGTAGGGGAGATTGTGTGCACAAAGACAACATTTTTGTTGCAGTGTCAGCAGGGTTACACGGGGTTCTTCTGAGACCTATTTACAAACTCAAAACGCCAATGCTAGTCATGCGTTGTTGCACTGTTTACAGGTAAAGACACAGAAATCCATTTGTAAACAGTTTGCAAACAATTAGCTACTCCTTTTTTGATCCAATCGACATCACCCCTTGGAGGAATACCTGGATCCAGCGTTTGCCCCCGCAGCCCCTCCCAACCGCACTCCTGACTACACGTACCTCCAGCACCACAATGAGAATGACCACGGTCTCCGGGCTCAGCCACGGGAACAGCCGCTGCAGCTGGCCGCACTGACCAATCAGGTAGCAGTTCACAATGATGGCGATCACCCCCATGGCCTCCATCACATTCTGCAAAAGAAAGGCGGGAAAACAAGGTGAGGATCCATAATGCTACCACAGCAGTCGGAGAGTTGAGTAGCCACCGCTCCTACAAGAGAGCAGCGGGCCAACCATACAAGCCCTGGCACCCCTGACTCAGCCTTTCATCTTTCTGAGACCTATCACATGAGCTTCCATCTGTGCGACTTGAATATTAGAGTACTGAGGTTCTGTTTAACCTTATTTTTAATTTACGTACTCAAGCCTCAAAGCACTTCGTAGAAACATATTTTGATTTAACCTTGTCAGTAAAAACACATCAAAAGTGAAAAAGCCAGCAAGAAGCACAGGTGTGCCACCTGCACAAATCGAGAGATGAAAGCCCTCATGCGCCCAATTTAGCTATAAACCTTGTGTGATGTAGCCAATGCTTCGACCACATCGCCCGCTTCAGTCGTCTATGCCAATCTAGGGCGAGATAATGCTAAGTGCAGGGCTCTTTTCTGAATGGAAGCCTCCGCAGTGTGTGAATGAGCTCTGATAAACAGCACCTCAACAACAAGGACTCCCAGTAGGAAAGTTCAAAATTCATAGACTGTGAACGTCTATCTCACGTCCTAAAATGGGCATATTTATGGGATTAAGGTAGGGCTCCTTTACTTCACAATTTCAAAAAACTTTGAGAAAGTTGATTTTACGGACATAAGAATGTTTACCAACACAGATATTTCATTTGAATCCATACTTTCTGGATAGCCAGTAAAATACAATGGAAACTATGCATTTGTCCTTAAAGGCTGTATTTACTTAAGGCTGCCATTTCTGAGCTTCACCTTGTTGAATTGTGCTGACAGATTCCTCCATTCCTTTACTCCCTATTTTCTTTTGGTGCTCTCGCGAGGTTTGTCTCTTCTGTTGGCAGTGCTATCATTCTGTTTTTAAATTTGGATGTTGTTCTTTATATTGGAGAGGAAAATGTGGTGGTCATTCTATTACCGGAGTACTTTATCCCAATGACTATGCAGCACTGGTGTGGAAGTTCAGACAGTGATTGCAATTCTTGAATTCTGCAAGAAACTGAAGACCTGGCTCTTCACCTAGCACCGTCCCTGGCTCGGCCCATACAGCTCCTGCACCAGGATTACCTCCGGGTTGAGTTGTGCGCTATACAAATACACATAACATAACATTGTCCCTGCTAATGCCTGCCTGTGGTTCTAGGCCCTTATGGATGGTTCTTAAACCTTTACAAATCCTTAAGGGTTTAATTCCAGAAATTAGTTTAAACACTTTCTCTGAAGAAGTGTGAGATCATGTAACCACTCACGCTAGCAGAACCTCCCCCATCGCCATAAGACACAGAAACATGCACACTCCCACGCAAGTCTTACCTGCCACTGCCCGATGCTCTCCACACGCTGGCCGAAGGGTCTCTGCAGGCCCGTGCACAGCTTGAAGGCATCGCTGCGGATCTCAATGATGTTGTTGGCGAGGGCGCAGACGGCTGCCAGGGGGAACGCGGATGAAAAGAGAACCACGTAACCAAACTGAATAAACATCTCCTGGTAATCCTGAAACGTGTCCTGAGAGTCAAAGCAGACACGGGTACAATGTGTGTATAACAGGCAGGGATCAGTGACGGACGCGAGGCGCGCTCTACCCCAGCAGGCAGGGATCGGCAATGGATGAACGGTACGCACGACAGCAGCAGACAGGGATCTGTGATGGACGTATGGTACGCTCTCAAGCAGCAGACATTGATCTGTGATAGTTGTGAGGTTCGCTCTACTACAGTAGGCCAGGACTTCTGATGGGCGCAAGTCGTGCCCTACAACAGCAGGCAGAGATTTGTGATGGACGTGAGGCAGGGACCCAAGCTGTGGTACATGACAGAACGTAGATGTCTGTGACGGCTGCTACATGTGCTGTACTACAGCAAGAAATGGTCGTGATAGACACAAGCTGGACTATGTACCAGCAGGCTGGGTCTGTGATGGCTGCTGCTCGCCTTCTACACCAGCAAGGAGGAACCGTCATGCCCCTAGTCATACACTACAACAGCAAGCATAGATCCATGACATTGTATCACCCATGCAGCATGCTCTTGTTCAACAAGCATGGATCCATGACATACTATAGCCTGTGAAGCATGCCTGCTACTACAAGCACAGATCTGTGACATACGATTGCCTGCAGGCATGCTCTGCTACAACAAGCATGGACCATACTGCCATCCTTGAGGGGTGCTCTCAGACAACCAGCATAGATCTGATATATACTTTCACACATATGATGTGTGATGTGGGATGATAGGAAAAATGCGCCGAAAGTGCTTCAAACGTCCTCGGAATATTTCTTCAATAGACGGTGCGTCCGCATCGGTCTGTCCCCCCTGCCCGCCTCAAGTCTACTGGGAAATATTACAAGGACATTTGAAGCACTTTCGACGCATTTTTCCTATCATCCCCAGATAGACAGGAATTCAAGGAGTGGTGATCCTGAGTCATGGATTACCAAAATTAAGTTACCCTCGGATGAGGTCACACAGGAAGGTTTACCTGTTTTGGATTCCCATATAGGTACAAATGGAGGATTTCCTGATACTTTAAGGATCCCTCCACTACATTTAGCAATCACAAGGCCCATACGCAGGCTACTCTGAAATATATTCATAGTCCTGAAGAAGACCCTGGGTGATGTTTATCATTTACACTCTTTGAATAGGGGTCGAAACGTCGACGTACAGATCAGGCATTCCATACTAGTACTTCACATATAGGTGCTAAATAATAAGGCTATATGTGTCAATATATATGCTAAGTCACTATGGATGCCAAATTAAGTGTTTTTCTTCTATGTGTATAGTAAATGTTAAATGTTTGGATTGTGTTTATTGTAAATTATATGGCACTTATGTATGTAATGATATATGTTGTCGAACTGTCTTGTGTTTTTACATATTTGTATATGTAGTGTGCTACACGATACATGACCTAATGTATCGATCACTTTTTGAGTCTATAAGATCAGTCTTACTATTTCTTGTGATTGTATGGTAATCAATGTTGACTGTATACCATTGATTGGTTTTCCTAGTGGTCAGGACAAAGAAAAAGTTTAAAAGCAATTCTGCCTTTCTCGACAGAACCAACCTTTAGCATACACTATACGATCACCCATTGGCGTGCTCCGGTACAACTTTCATGGATCTGACGTACCATTATCCACGGAGCATTCTGTTGTACACGAAGGATGGGTCCATGATATACTGTTGACTGTGAAGCGTGCTTTGCTACAGCAAGCATGGATCCAAGACATACTATCGGCCATGAAGCATGTTCTGCTACAGCAAGCATCGGCCCATGACCTACTATCACCAAACAGGCATGCTTCTGTACATCAAGCATAGGTGCATGACATACTCTCTTTCACCAGTGGGGTGTGCTCAACTACAGCAAGCATGGATCGTGACATACTGTCACCCATGAGGCAAGCTGTGCTACTGCAACCATGGGTCCATGAAATAGTAACGCCCATGAGGCATGCTGTGCTACATCAATCATGGCTCCATGACACAGTATCGCCCATGAGGCATGCTCAACCACAGTTAGCATGGATCGTGACATACTGTCACCCATGAAGCGTGCTTAACTACAGCAAGCATGGATCGTGACATACTGTGAACGATGAGGCGTGCTTTGCTACAGCAAGCATGGATCGTGACATACCATCACACGAGGCGTGCTCTGCTACAGCAAGCATGGATCGTGACATACTGTCACCCATGAGGCGTGCTTTGCTACAGCAAGCATGGATCGTGACATACAGTCATCCATGAGATGTGCTTAGCTACAGCAAGCATGGGCCCATGACATAGTATCACCCATAAGGCGTGCTCAACTACAGCAAGCATGGGCCCATGACATAGTATCACCCATAAGGCGTGCTCAACTGAAGCAAGCAGGGATCGTGACATAGTGTCACCCATGAGGCGTGTTTTGCTACATTAATTATGGGTCCATGACATACCATCACCCATGAGGTGTGCTGTGCTGCAGCAAGCATGGGTCCATGACATACTATCACCAAACAGGCATGCTGTCATACAGAAAGTACGGATCTGTGTTGGAGAAAGGGTCATGAAGAGCTCACAGATGTAGCCTACTTTACAACTCTTTGACCTTTTAGCACAGGTTCACTGTACAGAGTAGAACTGGATATATACATTCCATCACCATGGTTATCATGTAGTTTTCATACAGCGCTCGGTAGCAGCGCATGATTCTACACATTCGATCACTATGGTTACCACTTACATTTTCATACAGCGCAAGCGAGACTACCCTAAATCTATGCAGTCTATGGCTGCGGTTTCCTTGTAGGTTTCATGCAGTGCCACTAAGCAGAAAACAAGGCCATACATTCCATCGCAATGCCTACCTCTTAGATTCCCTGCAGTACTAGTTAGCCCAAATCAAATGTAAACATTACATTGCTATGGTTACCTCATAGGTTGTCATGCAGCTCTCCACCTCGGCTTGGGTCAAGGTGGTCGAGTAGGTCTCCTCTGGTGGGTCAATCCAAGACGCGCGGTTCTGTTTCCTCTGCTCTCTTCTCTCCTCTTCCTCGTTCTCTGCCTTCCTCCGTCGCCTCCGCAGAGCAACTGCGAGCTCCTGGCTGCTTATGGCGCCTTTCTGGGGGCTCCCTGAAGCACCACCATTCTCTTCCTCGTCATCCTCGCACAGCTCGAACATGGACGCCGGGTCCATTCCTTTTTCCACCATAGTGGGGCTGCCTTCTTCCAGGAAGCTGTCATCCTCCAGGGAGCTGGCCGCACCTTTCCTCTCTGTCCGCTCATTGAAACTCACCCTCTTCAACTTCAGTCCACAGTCTAGGAGGCTTCCTTCATCCTCCTCTCGTTCCTCCCCAAGCCGCTCCTCTTCTTCCTCTTCAGGAACCCCGCAGCCCCCGTTCAGGCACTTCTCCTCCTTACCACTTTCCTCTTCCTGCGCGTCTTCCTGCTCTGGCTCTGGAGCGAGCTCCTCCTGTGGTGGGGCTTCTGGAAGAGTCTCGGCAGTTGGAGGTGTTGGGTATTTCTGGGTGAGGAGCTTATAGATGTGACGAGAGACCTGCCAGATGGTCTGCTTGTTGATGTTTCCCCTCTTGAACTTCTCATACAGGTGCGGCTGGAACACTTCCTTCACGTTCTGCAGAAACTGTCGTATGATCAGGAGAGTGGCGAGCATCTAAGAAGCAAAGGCAACGTGACACAATCAGTATTCTCTTGTGAAAGTCCAAGGTTACTCACAAGTAAGCCATCGCCAAACAAACACTGGGGTTAGAGCCGCTCTTAAGTGATATCGGAGGACAAGTCAACAGCCATGTGAAATGTCCTCACATGAAAACAAAATAATGCCTACTGCTAATCATGTAACCTGTAGCAGTCGTCGTCTTCAAGGCCTAGCCAACGAGCATACTGTGCCTCAGAGCTGAGAGTTGACACTTGAGATGTGACACTTTTTGCTGTGTGTGTAGAACAGTGAGGGTCCAAGCTCAATGGTTAGATACAATCGTAGGACGCCTGCCTCAAGTTTCACAGTTTCCCATGAATTAATTCTGACCCGTGCCTCCAGCATTAAAATGTACAGCCAAGATCAATTTATAACCTTCCAACATGTACTACATGTGTGTGCATTGCTCTGCCTAGAGGAACTTATCTCCATGGCAGCTGCCGGGGGGGACCCTCGACTGAAATTTCTGTGATCACAGCTTTTTTATAAATACACTTTGCAGACCCATTCCGCCCATAGACTATTGAAGTTTGCTTTAACTTTCCATGGAAGCAATGCAGAACTCCCAAACCTCTGTCCACTAGGACCATCTTCGTCAATGCGGATTTCCATTTCCATGCTTTGGAATGGAACAAAAAATTCTCAAATCACTGATAACCCATAGACTGTCAGAGTGTTGACTATCAGCGCAGAAGGCACAGACCCACAAGACTCCCGTGCTTGGGGGGCACTCTTCTCTTGTATGACAGGCTTTCACCTCCTGAAACTGGTTTCACACACTGAGACCACAAAGATGCAGAGGTCGGTCTGTCCAAGCTGGGTGGATCACTTCTGATGCATGTTTAAACCAAGGTGGAGAGAAAGCTGAGAGCCCACCTGCCCAGGTTCTATCACGAATTGCCTTGCTCACGACATAGGCAGCTCTCTCGAAGGACATTCACAAACAAGTGGCCCTTTTTAGCGCGGGGGCTCATTCTTTGTATTGTGCTTGAGATGGGGTTATATGTTTGTGTATATGTTGTATCGATCACACCCTCTCCCTGCAGATAGTCACCCCATCCCCTATAGTTTTCAGGTCTTCCAGTTTCCACATTCTGTGCCTGTTGATATACTCAAGTTGTTTTAATGCAGGCATTTGTGGTTGTGGGCTCATTTTTACACACACCTGGGTGTACACACACCCACACGGATATTCACCAACACAATGACGTTGGCATGAGAACGTAGAAAGAAGTAGCTGCACACTCATCTATACACACTAACAGGCCTTCCTGTACATATATCCCATTACACAAATAAATACACATGCCGCTATTTGCACACATGCATGTACAGGATATGAATGAACACAGAGGCATGCAGAATGCAATCTACAGACAGGCATAAGTGTGGTTCATGAACTCTAAGATATGCCTTCACAGCACCTTATATGTACAGACATGCATGCATGCATGCACACAGTTGTGTACAGAGACAGGTGTGCATGTGTACTGCAATGGGGTTTGTGTACACGGCTGTACACACACACAAATGAAACCTTCCGCTCAAATGCAGTACTTAGTATCTGCTCTGCTCATCACAAATTCCATGGCATGCATGCATGCTTAAATATTGTTCACACTCAGACCTGTGCCATCCGACATGGCCAAAAAGCAGCAGTACTCCTGCCCTCAAGAATCTGCACCACACCCTACCATCTATCTTAGGGGATACTTCCCTCGCATTGCCCATATATGGCTGGCAAACGTTTTGCTAAATTTAGCTCCTCAAGGGGAGATAAATCACTTCATAGCAAGAATTTCTATATGCTCTTAGTAAACTCAACCAAGTGGGAAAATTTACCCTGAACTGTTCTCTGCAAGCTTACCAACTGCAGAGGTTCTCTATGCACAACGGCATTACACAGGCGAAGAACATTGGCTGTTTTCTGCAAAGTGTATCTTATGCAGAACCAATTTGTTAGTGTTAAATAATATAAACTGGAATCAGGCTTGGACCCGGCGAGAGCTGCAAAGTGGAAAAAACATCAAAAAGCCGGGATGACCGGCCTTCCCACAACTCCTTGCTGTTCCTCGCCCTCCACATCGCCCACATGGTGCCCTCTCATCACGCAGGACAAGACTGGCATGCATGAAGCCAAAATAAAACCCCCAAGCACAATCACAATAACTCCCTGCCCTCCGTACTTTGGACCGGCTCATCCACCAGGCAAAGCCCATAAGGCCCTTGAGGAAGATGATGGACAGATGGATGTGGAGGGTGATGAAAGGGAACAGAGCATCTCTGATCTGACGGGCAAAGCTTTGGGAGAGGGAGAAGACCAGCAGCAACTGTGGAGCGAGACGGAGACAGAGGAGGAAGAATTGAGACTGAAAGGAAAGTGAAGAGCAAACAAGCACATGGTTCAAAGTAATTATAATGAAAAGTAAAAAAAAAAAAGAAGTTCATCAGATCAAAATGTAGGCTGGAGGTAGCACAGGACCATTTAGGCAGGGGCTGAGCTAGTAATGCGGGGCAAAGGGCTGGGTAGGCAGGGGCGGAGCTACTAATTCAGCGGTGGGGCTAATTGGCCAGGGCAGTGCTAGATAGGCAGGGGTGGAGCTACTTATCCAGGGGTGGGGCTAATTGGGCAGGGCAGTGCTAGATAGGCAGGGGTGGAGCTACTTATGCAGGGGTTGGGCTAATTGGGCAGGGCAGTGCTAGATAGGCAGGGGGCTAATTGGGCAGGGTGGTGCTAGATAGTCAGGGGTGGAGCTACTCATGCAGGGTTTGGGCTAATTGGGCAGGGTGGTGCTAGATAGGCAGGGGCGGAGCTACTTATCCAGGGGTGGGGCTAATTGGGCAGGGCAGTGCTAGATAGGCAGGAGTGGAGCTACTTATCCAGGGGTGGGGCTAATTGGGCAGGGCAGTGCTAGATAGGCAGGGGTGGAGCTACTTATCCAGGGGTAGGGCTAATTGGGCAGGGCAGTGCTAGATAGGCAGGGGTGGAGCTACTTATCCAGGGGTGGGGCTAATTGGGCAGGGCAGTGCTAGATAGGCAGGGGTGGAGCTACTTATCCAGGGGCGGGGCTAATTGGGCAGGGCAGTGCTAGATAGGCACGGGTGGAGCTACTCATGCAGGGGTTGGGCTAATTGGGCAGGGCAGTGCTAGATAGGCTGAGGTGGAGCTACTTATGCAGGGTCTGGGCTAGTTATGCAGGGGAGGTATTTGGTTACTCAGGTGTAGCGTCCGGCTACTAAGGGACAGGATTTGCAAACTGAGGGGCAGGTCCTGGTGACTCAGGAGCAGGGTTAGTAATTCAAGGGCAGGTGTGGTTATTCTGGGGAAGGTGTGGTCATTTGTGGAATGGTTAGTTACTCGTCTAGTGGGTTTGTCAAGGAAGTATTCCCTGGAGACTCACTCTCACTCCTATTTACCCACGTGACGGCCATTTTCAGAAACAACCTCCTCATGGGATACAGTGCCAGCCATCCAATGGGATCCGGTGCCAGCCACCCAGTGGAACTTGGTGCCCGTCTGCCCAATGATGGGGCTCCAGCATTGTCTTGAGACTCCCCGCTTCCATTTCTGAGAAGCAGACATTAGTCTCACCTCTTTGTAAGCGAGACCTTCAATTTCAGGTGCAGTCCTATATTGCAGGATGACCGGATCGCCATCGGAGTCCATGCCATTCAGGCAGCATTATCGGTGCTACAGATACCCCCCCTACGTCTACAGCTGCCTCTGTGAGCAGACATTCGAGAGGTCAGCGCTGTGTGTTTAGAGTGATGGAAAGACACTGAAAATTGTGGTCCTGTGGTCAGGCGTTGAATGTTAGAGGCGGGCACGATAGATGGCACCTTGGTGATGAGCTGTAGCTGTACACACAAGGCATGTTGGATGATATGTTACAGATGATGGCTGGAGGGTGCCTCTGTGAGGAGGAGCAGAACCTCAGATTAGGGCTGGGCTGTCCTCGTTATCGGGTGTTGCCCGTAAGATGCTGCTGGTGGGTACCCCTGTGATGAGAACTCTACAGATGAGGACTAGAAGTAGGCCAATTGAGTGGCGAGGCACTGCCTGCAGATGATAGGGAGTCCCTCTGGGATGAGGCCTTCTCCCAGAGAGGAGGGCTGGTGGGTGCCCTGTCAAGGTATGCCGCTCTAGAACTTACAGATGAGGGCTGGATGCAGGACTTGCCCCTGTGAAGAGGTGTTGTTCTCCAAGCGGGGCCTGGATCGAGGGTAACCCAATGATGAAGAGTTTTACAGATGAAAACTGGATAGAGGGTGCCTTATGAAGGACTGTTATACAGATGACAGGTCTGTGCTTTTTCTTTTCAAGTCATTCGGTTTGGGCTGGTGTTTTCCAAACATTGGTGTGACTTATTTTATGTAAGAAGGGAAGTGTCAACAGGCCTTGGTACATCCAGGTTCTCTGGATGCTTACATCTTTAAGGCAACCCAATCATAAAACATCCTGGGCTATGCAGTTTGGACGGAATGGGTAGAGGGTGAACAAGCATTCTAAAAAAAAATATATGGGGGAGGGTTGAGATGCTTTGGAGAGGTCAGAGGACACTGTGAGAGGGGAAAGATGGGAGAGAGCTTATGGCTGGCAGAGTGGGGACAAGGGGAGACATGATAGGACTGCCAGAGTGGGAAGAGGCAATGAGATGAGAGGGCTGACAGGAGAGAGTGAATCATAGAAATGAGAGGGCTGACAGGAGTGGAGTGAAGCAGAGGGATGAGAGGGCTGACAGGAGGGGAGTGAAGCGGAGGGATGAGAGGGCTGACAGAAGTTCAGATGGAGAAGCAGTGAGCAGCGGATGGATACTGTAGTCTTTCAGCGACCTCCAGAGAGAGTCCCATGCAGGGCGAGTCCTTACCTCCTTGAGCCGCTCCATGTCCCGCAGGTAGAAGCCGATGTAGAAGAGACTCAGGTACGAGTTCACAAACTGAAACTGCGGAAAGAAGAGAAGGAAATGTGAGTGTCAGTAAGAGAGACCCTCCTGCACTGTCCCTCCACCCCTTCGTGATCAATGTGCCCACGGAGCAGAACCTCTTGTACCCCCATCCTTCCAAATGCAGCCACAAGTCTGTCCTGCACAGGGCAGCTAGTCACCCAGAGAGCTGTTATATAGCATTTGGAAGTGAGTACTTCAACTAAAAGCACACACTGACTTCTAGGCACTCGGATTATTTGCAGTAATAAAGTTAGGGCTCATGATGGACGCTGCTATGACAGTGGCAGAGACTAAAACTTGTGCTTAGATTTAAACTAATAAACTGCAGGCCATAAGCAGCGAGGCCCCTTTATAGTCATCCACTGCAGGACCAACTTCTTCTTCCTGCCAGCAGGGTGAATCGCCCTCCTCAGCTGGGCAAGAGGGTAGGCATGTCGAGAACCAGAGAGAAGTTTCCTGCCCATCTGCAACTGAGCACAAAGAAAGATGTAATGCTGGGGCCTCTCTCTAGGGAGTAAAGAAAAGAGGAATAGGCCTGTAGAGGAGGAATATAGCTGTGAGGCAGGTAAGATATTTAAAGAGATAGACAAGGAGGTGGAAAAGGAGAAAGAGGTGCAACAGAAATGAAGAGAGAGAAGTAAAAGCAGACAGAAGAGAGATGGGCAGAGGGAGGAACAGGAAACAGACAATACATAAGAGAAAGACAGATGATAGATAAGTCAATCATATACTCAGAAAAGGTGATAGAAAAGATAGAACAAATACCTAAGCGACAGACAGGTAACTGATAAAGACTAACAGAAGACGTCAAGAAGATAGATGGAAGAGGAGAAAGAATCTAATAGAACAGAAGATTGAAGACAACGAGAAGAAACACACTGAAGTTAAAGATTGGGAAAAGAGAGAAAGACGTAATATATCTACAGACAAAAAAGGAATGAAATATAGACTGAGAAACACAAAATAAAATGCTCAAAATAGATCTAGGGACGGGACAGAGACTAGTATATAAACTGCATCAAGAAAAGGAATTAAGAAAATAGAGAAATCCAGAAGAGGGGTCTAGACAAGAAAAGCATATTGATGACACTGGGATCAAGAGGCGAGTGTCATGTAGATGAGAACAAGAGATGTATCTAGAAAGGAGAGGGCTCTAAAAGAAAGAGAAGGACCTCATTGAAGAAAGACGCCAAGAAAAGAGATATTTAAAGGCGAGATGCACCCAGAAAAGAAAATGCTCTAGAAAGGACGATCTAGGAAAATTATCTAGAAGAGAAACAAGAGGATAAAGGGAATAAGGGAGATTAGTATTTTAGGTGAAGGAGAGACTTTAGAAGGAAGAGGGATCAGGAAGAGTGAGTGTATGTAGACAAGACCGACATATAGATGAGAGGGGATTTGGAACAGGAGTGATTTAGGTAAGAGTGCCATCTAGAAAAGAGACATCTGGAGGAGAGGGAAGGAAGAGGGTTGATACTGAGAAGGACGGTGATAGCTAGAAGCTGGACTGGTCTGTGTGGAGGTTCACCTTCGAGGACCTCAAGGCACCACGTCGATGATGAGATACATGGGCTCCTAAAAGTGTTAAGAGAGGCAGAAAATGACCAGGACATAAGGAGCTAGAAACCGGATACATCACCATGGAGAAAGTTGGATGTTTTTTCCTGGTAGAAACTGTGCAACCATAGCCTTTGGCTTCCACAAATGTGTTTGTTACAGTTCGCGTTCACTGCTAACATTCAGAAGTGTGAGCAGTTGTCTCCTACCTATGTGGCCAAGACTGTGTAGGGATTGCAGACGGTGCTAGTGTTGTGTTAAGGCCACTGCAAGCAGCTGTCTTGTGTTGTGCTACACAGAGGCACCAGATCTTAACAAGTGAGCATCAAAACTCCTTGTTGCTAGGGCAAATGGAGTGTCTGAGTAGCTAAAAAGTCTTATTGTCTTGGGTTCAAAAAAATCCTTCAACCACAAATGGCAGCCTGGGACAGCTGCAGATTTTTTTTAAAAAGCTCTAGAAGCACCCCATTTTTCCTTTACATTAGGCCAGTTCTACCTTAAAAAACTACAGAGCATCCATTCTTGCAACCAACAAAAGAATGGAGTTTTGTTCTAATGAATGTTTCTAGCCAAAATTATTGAGGAATTTCAAACTGGTGAAATTCAACTATATTTTAGCTTGTAGAACAAGTAGGGTTGGTCTGCAGGTGAAAAAAACACAAGCCCAGAGCCAAACACGATTGCTTTCAGGAGCTCTATCAGGGGCAGTTAATGGAATTACTTAAATGGTAATTGCATTAAGATAATTCCATTCCCTGGCCTCTGTCAGAGCAAGTGAAAGCAACTTCCCAAACAGGAAGGCTATGTGCTGCGTCTGCCTGAAGGTTCTTCCTGGCCCTCTGGCGGGCAGGCGCTCAGGACAGGCTCCCTTTCCCGGGCACTTGATTCAAGCAGAGCCAGAGGCTGGCAGTGTGGCTAACTTCATCCGACTACCACTAAGGTAATGACATTGCTCGGACCTGGAAAGCGCTGGAGTGCACACGTGAACCTCGTCCCTCGCATTCCGCTCTATGAGGAACGAGGAATACTGGTTTCATTGTAATCTTGGGCTGCGGCCGTGAACCCAGAATCAAACTGTGGAATTGAAGGAGTTTTGGCATCTGCTGAAAGTGGCATCAACATATATAAATCTATCACCGTACTAATAAATTCACCTGCATTGTTTCACCAAAGCCATGCCACTGGATGACACTCTGTTACTGTCCACAACAAAGAGGGTGTTTGCGAAAGAATTACGTTACATAAATTACAAGCTATAAACAAGCATTAGCAAAGACTATCAGTCTTGCTTTGTGGATACTGTTCGATGCCGCTATTGGCTATACTACCAAGATGGCTGCCAAGATGTGAAGCAGTGTAATGATGAAACATATCGACAAAAGGCGTGGCCATCTTTAAAGTATGAAAACGTATTCTATACTTTCAAGGTTGCCGTCGGATTAAGTTGACCAGAAATGAAAGCGTATGAGCACGAGCTCAATCACTAAAGCTGAGAAATGAGCAGAACATGCATGGAGTGCTAAATAAGAAATGAATGGGGGAAAGAAAAAAAAAGAGAAAAGTAGTACGGTGAAATCAGCAGTATCAAATGAAAAGTGAGAGCAAACAAGCTATGCTCTAGGGGCGGGACATACACAAAATTGGGAGGTAAACCATCCAATAAGAGCAGTGAACTCAGATAGACAAGTAAGCCATCAAATCATTAGTAAGCAGCTGATCCAGGCCTACTCTTTGTAGATTTCTGTACAGTGGTGTCTGTGAGAGGCAGCTGGAGCTCTCTGTAGCAAGCCCGCAAGAAAGCATGGATAAAAAAGACACATGCTCACCAGAACCATCTTGATGATCAGGTGTTTCTCGTAGGCACTCTGCAGTCTGTAGTTTTCTGTAAGACAAAGAAAGGAAAGGCGATGATTCGCTCTGAAGCTAGAGTTATCAATGCAAAATGAGAGGCATATTTGCGGAGCACACATTCACCCCAAAGAGGCCTCCTCCTGGTGCTGTTTACATAAAGGATGCATATTGTTACTGAACTCAATGGTGCACATTTTTTCAACCCCGGAAAGATGAAAGATTGAGCAAAGTGGAGTAGTGAACATAGTGTGTCTTTTCAGAAGGAGTAAGTTCCTGACAAAGTCACAAAAATGTTTGTGTTACAAAATAACTTCTTTACAGACACTCAAATTCCTATTGACTATACATGTACGCGAACAGGGCCCGGCCAGGTCAATCAGTTATCGAAACTGGCTGTCCAAGGAGGATTTGAAGCCATTTATTTTTACAAAGTCAGAAGCATGTGGCAAGGTGCCATAAACCCATCATTGGATATGGTCTTGAAAACAGATGTAAATGCCACTGGTATGACTCCCACCTCCTTCAGTCCCATCCATTCGTCTAGACATACAGTGCTTCGGAGCGCTTGAAGAGCTGCACCAAACTCTGTAAGCTGCGAAGGACCATATTCTCTCGCACAGAGCCGGCCCTTGGTGAAATAACTCCCGGGCACAAATAAATGTGGCACCCTCACGGCTGTTGATGAAAAAATGAGGCAGAAGGGGGACTCCTTTTGTGAGGGGGCACTGCTGTGTGCATACCCTTAGTGCAACAGCTCGTGCGCCTCTGAAGATTGGTGCCCTGGGCCTGGGCTCAGCTTGCCCATGTTAAAATCCAGCCCTGCTCTTCTCACAATCCTGTCTCTACACAATCATATATATTCTTATTTTACAAGTATCTGTGTCTGTCATTGATTAATGCATTCGTTTTCTAAATGGCTAACATATATTTTTATATCTTCCGCTGGTCCTCTGGACTACTAAAAGCGCCCTTTGAGGCTGCCCAACATTATTCCTAAAGGGGAAGCTGCCCTTTCACACCTGCCTCTTTGCAATCGAGAATAAGTTGCAATAAGTGTTTAATGAGTCTGAAATATTTTTCCAGCTTGCAAAGTAAACTGCAATTCACTGTTTCGCTTTCACAAAGTCTGAAGTTGTGAATCACGGGCTTTGCTTCTGCAAGTCCAAGTCTGGCTCTCAGCAGCAGCTGGTGAAAAAAATGCTCTTTAAAAATAATTAACTTATGTTTGGTCAAGATTACATTTGGAGCCTAGCATCACAGTAGCACACACCAGAGAGATGGGTGGGATATCCTTGACTTCTAGGTCTTCAATAGGGCATTTACTGGGAGACTCCCCCGACCCGCACCAGTTTAACCTCAAGAGTCATCCTAACTCCACCAGCTGATGACTCTTGGTTTGGGCTCCTAGACATTGTTCCCAAATACTTAAACTTTCAAGCAGTCAGATTTTTTTCATTTTGCGAGATACCACACATGGTCCTTCCGAGACTTACCTAATACTACAGATTTGTCTTTTGAAAATAAATTACAGGCCTGTTAATCTTACAATATTTGGTCAGACAACATTGCAGGCCTAACTTGGTTCTATTAAAAATTATTAGAGTCGCTGAAGAATGCTGATTCCGCAATAGGTGGACACCTCGGAGGCCAGAAATTGCTGGCGGAGGTCATTGAGAAACAATTTAACAGGATAAACCTGTCAAAATAAACTGAAGGAAAATGCCTGGAAAATTCTGATGCATTTAGAATTTCATGCAAAACCCACCAATTCCACGTGGGATTAATTGTTTTCAGAGGGAATAGAGAGTATGAGGTATTTACAGTGCCCGGTAAATACCTCACACCCATCCAGGGCACCAGTTAGTAATCGGGGCCAATAAATGGATGAACTTTTTACATCTGACATGCAACAGCTTGAGCTCTCAGTGCATCAGCTGTGTGAGTGAAGAACTGGTTTGACATGTCTGCTATTGTAAAAGCAAAGCACAAATTGTTCATTTGTTGTTTGGGAAAGGCCATCTAAATAGTACTGGCCAACCATAATCTCCCACTCATGCCCCCCAGGGATCAGTTATTGAGTTACAAAAAGGTGTAATCTGCTTCTGTGAAATCCTCCCCTCTGAACTCCTCAATCCCCACCGTTACCATCCTAGTAATCCTCTGTTTTACTGTACATCTTCCCCCATACTTTGCGGAGAGACGTGGTAGGCGAGAACATACCCATGTCGTTGAGCCAGTACGCTATCTTCCTGTACACCTCGTCGCAGGTGGCCACGAACACCGCCAGGATAATCTTGGGGAGGAAGCGCACGATGCGTGGCAGCTCCTTGATGCTGAGGACAAATTCCTGTCCGAATACAAGAGCAGGAGGGGGGGGGGGGCACGGCAGAAAAATCAGGATAAATCAGAGAACCTGCCTTTGGATCACCAAAACAAACCTTACAAAAACTAGAAACAGTTAATTTGTCTCTGTGAATAGCTGTACTGGACACTTGCCATGAAGGGTTTTGTGTGAAGAGTTCACATACATTTGATACACCTGATAGAGAGTGGGTAAAAGGGCACACTAAATTGTTTCTAGTGGTTGTAGCTGTGTGAACCCTTAGCTTCCCCTGGCTCAGCCCTCAAAGCAATATGGATCGTCTCTCGCGGACATGAAGTGATGCCCGGGACTATTTCTCCAACTTCATGAGGTCACTGAATCTCTCTTGATACCTCTCACACTCTCTTTCTTGCCTAACTGGGTGATGAAACTCCCTCCCTCCATATCCGATCTTATAGGAACAAGGGACCTCTCTTGCTTACATTAAAGGGAGTGGTGTAGCCCTCGTCACCTACTTACTAGGGTCAAAGAGTCTTTTCTGTATGATCTCGCAGAAACTGAGAAATGGTATCGCTAACATTGAAAGTGGCCTTCCAGCTCTATCTAGGGCTTGGGACACCTTCTTGGTAACCTCACCAGGCCATCCTGCACAGCATGCCCTCCACTGCACAGGGCAACCACCCTTTCGTTTGGACTGCAAAGGATGGGGGGGGGGTCCTTTCTTTGGCGAACAATACATCTGATCAATATGTCTAGACATGGATTTAAAAGTCAAGGGCCAGATGTGCTACCTTTTTTAGCGGCCGCAAATGGGAAATTGGACCGCAATTGCGGTTGCAAAACACTTGCAGTTTACCACCTACTTCAAGTAAGTGGTAAGTCACTTGCAAACGGGAAGGGGTCCCCAGGGGACCCCTTCGCCTTTGTGACTGGCAGCGAAAATATTTTTCAAGAGCAGGCAGTGATCTCACTGACCGATTCAATTTCCGCACTACGGAGTCACTCCTTCGTGGTACGGAAGATGAATGGGTTTGTTTTATACAAAAAAACTCTGTGCTCAATTTGTTATTCTTTCCAGTACAAATATCACGACAGGAACAGTCCCAAAACTTGTGCCCATTAGAAGTAATGAGTGTTACTTTGAGGTAAATAAGGCAACGATTCGACAAGGAAAGAATATTCAATCTCTCCCCCAAAAGAAAATAGGTAATTTAAGGAGTCAAAGCAGGAGGCAGGTGAGGGTGCTGGTGTGAAGGTCTTCTGAGTCCGACACTTCAGAAGGGGGGGTGGGAGGGGACCCCCTGTAATTGAAACCCCTAGCCCCCAAAAGATACTGGTGTTCACTGACCTGAAGTTCAAAACAGGCCAACATGACCAGGAAGACGATGGAGAGGCAGACGAGGCAGACGGGCAGGCTGACCAAGTACTGGAAAAGGACGCGCTTCCAGGCCGGGTAGTAGAACTCCTCGGAGTTGGTGACTGGGCTGGTCCTCTTCACGCCCTGGAATAGGACATAACACAGTAAGCTCTACTCTCAGACTCTGTTGCCAACAAAATGAGACAAATCTGCGAAACCACACGGATGTGCATCAGAGACGCCATGCTGTCCATGATGAGGTGCGAATAGCTCATGAAATCCTGGCATTTAATGACCAACAATTCCTAGTTTTTTGGGAAGACACAGACATCAGAACAATTTGATGGTTTTCAGTAAAGGGGCTATGGTAGAAGCATTCTGTAAGCAAGAAACAGAGATAGGAATTCCAGACCCCAACTGTTTCGCACAACGCTGCGGGCTTCAATTGGACACTTCGGTTGGGATCTTAAAACAGCTTTGGGATTTGACCCCTGTGGTTTGCTCCACTCATTCCTCATCCCACAGTAATCTCACAAAAATGTATTTTTCGAAAAGGCGGTCAGCATTTAGAAGTGTATGATGATGGATTCTCGCCTGCTCCGCGCCGTCAGCCCAGGATAATCTCACAGCGATTCCTGGGGTTAGCAGTGGGGGTTTAGCAGAGTTTGCTGAGCAGAAGCCTTACATAACTGAACTCAGTTGACCTTGCAGAGAGGAATGAGGGATTGTACTGGTAGTCAGGAAGGATGGAGTATCAGGCAATCGAAATTCAGTGTTTCAACCTCAGCTATCAGACTGGACAGCGCATGAGCTGAACACAAGGAGTTGTAGCTTCACTTAGTTTAAGGCTGTATGTAACAAACACACTACACTGTGATCCAGTTACAACCAGGGACACTTAACTCATGTCACCAGATTTACAAATGTATAACAGGTGCATACCTGGCCGAGATATCCCCCTGCCCAAAGTCAAACAAAACGTCAAGGCTGCCCGGAGACCAATATGATCATTTCAATACCGTTCAGAAACTTTTCTACAAAACATTGAGAGCATTAAAGGTTTCTTCTAGCAAAAGGAGAGAACATTTACGGGTAGCATTCTGGAAGCACTAAAAAAAGGGTGTACGTGCTCAACAGCAAGATGTTCCAAGGCACACGTACTAAGATTCTAATTTACAATCCAGGACATCAGCGTGGAGCAGCTTTGAGATTAATTTGCATAAATGTTAACAAATGTAGGGAATTTTGAAATCAAAACATGCAAAAAAACACTGCTGACCCGAAACTGTGGACGGGGCTCCTCAATGGATTCTGCCGGGGTGTCCAGTGTTCCCCACTTGTAGGCCAGCTCTGCCCCGCGGCGTTTCCACCCCTCCAGAAATAGGGTGGCCCAAACCACGTTAAACAGGGCGAAAACCACACAGCTGATGTCACGGCTGGTCTGGAAAATAAAGCTGGAAGACTGAGTTCCGTCAACAGATTAAGCAAAATATCACCGCTGGCATAAAAAAAACAAAAAAACGCTGTCCGAGAAATCATACTAGGAACCAAATGACCTGTGTTCACTGTCAGGATTGCACAGTTGGACTGCACGCATGTAGACATATCTCTTTTACACTATTCCAGGTGACCCCTGATACTATTAATCTGGAGCCCTGAAGGTCTCCCATGGCCATGAGACATTATTATTCAATGTCACAGAACTTTAATTTTCCCTTCTCGGCACACCACCTTGTTTCTGATGACGACCCCACTGGTTGAGGAACAGTAATTTACACCTGCCTCTTTCCTTCAAAGTTATTCTCTGGCACCTCCAATGACCCACCTGTGGTGCCCAGTTTGCATCGCTCACTACCGGCATCCTGCTCCGATCTCCCACCTGTGTCTTGTCTCTGACATACTTCTCCAATGACCCACCTGTGGCGTCTTGTGTGCATGATTCACAACCTGCATCCTGCTCAGGTGTCCTACCTGTGGCACCATGTTTGCATTTCTCGTTTCCTACATCCTGCTCCAATAACCCATCTGTGATGCCCTCTTTGCATGTCTTCTCTCTGACATACCTCTCCAGTGACCCACCTGTGGCGTCCGGTGTGCATGATTCACAACCTGCATCCTACTACGGTGTCCTATCTGTGGCACCATGCTTGCATTTCTCTCTTTCCAATCCTGCTCCATTGACCCATCTGTGGTGCCCTCTTTCAGGTCTCTCTTTCTTAAATCCTGTGGCTATGACCCACCTTAGAGCCCTGTTGAAATGCCTTTATCTTGGCATCTCAACCTCCTGCATTCTGATCTAAAGCTTCCACCCTCTCACCTGATCCGACTCCGTGAAGAACCAGAGCATGGATCCGAACACAGCTGGATAAACCATGGCTGACGTGTAAAATCCAAGCCAGGCAAAGTACATGGCGATCTTCACCCCAAAGTAATCGCAGATGTCATCTGGGAGAGGCAGAGAGACAGACGAGGGTTTAGGCACCAGTCAGGGACAACAGTGATCACAACAGACATTCCCACGACGACAAATAAAAATAACAATTATTGTTCCAACACAGTTATGATATTGGGAGAGGAATTAAAGACCCCTAGGAGCCTAGTTGGTGCATTGTTCCAAGACAATAGCATGCAATGTCACAGTCCTTAAAAATATCTCTTGACAAATTTGTTTGCAGTGGCTCAATAGATTTCTGTTTCAAAGCATTGATTGACTTAGCAGCACTCTTTATCCCTTGCAATTGAATGGTTTCATTTATTAGCCATAATTATACAAACTGATGACACCTTGCTATGATGGTTAAGTGACAAGTAATGTTTTTCTCCGTTAGGCATCACTGAACTTCAAAGTGAGGCAGAAAAAGTAAGGTGTGGGGTTTTCAGAAGAACCCATGATGGAGAAAGAAAAGCATTCTAGTCCTTCCTTAAATATGTTTTAATGCACTTATTTTTGTGATTATGTTTCAATTCTTGTTACTACCTACATTTCCCAGAAATAGGGCTGCTTATCACATTTATCTTGCCGAGGTTTTAATATTTCCCTTTGATTGTTTATACCCATTGCATATTGTTTAGTCAATAAAAAAATCCCCATTATATATTTGAGATCTTGTTCAATTTCTTGAGCTTAGGGTTTAACATTGTTCCTTATTATTTTACCCTTTGGCCATGGTTTAAAGTGTTTATATTCTAACATACTAAGTGGTTACCGTGGTACTGTCTAATAGATTACTGGATACTACGGTCTTCTTACAGAAATAAATAAGAAACAATATTGAAAATTAAATACTAAATACTTAACTTCCATCTTCCACAGATCTACCTTTTTGCTTTTGCAAGAAGGGGTTAACATTTTTACACTTTTTGATTGTGTTAGTGAGACCCTGTAGGAGAGTAGGATCTGCCTCTTATGTTGCCCCCACTTTTTTTCTGATGTTTACACTGGTTTCTGGCTATAGTCAGGCTGGGTCCCTGCCAATCAGGGCCCCAGCCTCTCTGTTCTCTCTAAACGATTTGGAGTGCACTCTAGGTGCACTAGTGATTGGATACTGTGGTACCTTATGAGTCCCTAGTATATGGTACCTTAGGTACCAAGGGCATAGGTACTTCACAGGCCTACCAGGGGCTGAAGCATGTATTATGCCACCCCTGGGAAGCAGACTAAATCTGACACCACAGGCCTGCTACTGTAGCCTGGGTGAGGAGATGCTAGCACCCCTCACTGAGATATAGGTTCCCTATATCTCCCTGCACACACATTTAAACCTATCAGTCACCCCTAAGGCAGGCCCTATCAATCCTGAGGGCAGGGTGCTTAGTTTCTATGTGAGAGGGTGCCTCTGCCTGAGCAGGGCCCCTCTGCAGCTCTCAGAGTCCATTCTCTGGGGCTGTTTATGAATGCGGTCAAACCATATACTCTTAAGTGCATTATAACCTCGCGGTTAATGCTAACTTTGGAATGGCTGCATCAAGACATGTCGTGTTTGGTGTCAAACACTTTGGAATCATACCCCCACACCAGTACCTGGTGTGGGAGTATGATCCCACCCTTCTAGAGGGATAGACATGTACCTACTGTGGAAACGCGGTAGAATCCTGAAGAGCCCTGGCATCACAAAATGGATGCCACCAGTCACAGACACTGGGCTGCCCTCCTGCTGATGACCGAAACTCGCAGTGGAGGAGGCCCAACAATAGGTATCCTGTCACAGGAAGGTGTGACCACCTCCCAGACAGGGTTTAGTGTATTGGGGCTGGGTGGGTGCACTCCTAGAGTGCTTTGAAATCCTGCACTGGGGGAGCAGAAGGCTCCTCTGTGCATACTCCAGTTCAAACCGTCTCAGGGGCTACCTGGAGTCTACGGCGATCCGCGCCTGTGTTCACTCACTGCACGCGTCCCCCGTGGGTCCTTTACTTACCTGCCTTGGGTGGTTTCGTGAGGCCCCAGCACTTCTGAAGGCCCTAGGCCTTGTCCCTTTGCAAGTCGTTGTTCTTAAGTCTCTTTTAGTATATGGTCTGGTACGCCCCTAGGGCCCCAGCCATACTTGTGCTCAATTTGTTGTGAAACGTTGATTTGTGCATATGTTCCTGACTTCTAATCTCACAAGAGATTAGTAGAGAGTTGTTTAGTAATAAATACATATATATTTGATATATATACCTGTGTGGTGTCTTTTCATTTGGTGATTCAAGAGATTGTGTGGTAAAACAAGCTGCTTTACATTCCTCCAAGACTTAGCCTGAAGGCTGCTCTCCACAGCTACCACTAGGATAGCTTTCAATAAAGGTTGTCTTAAACCTACCTACCATAAGAGTCGAATTGTACTGGTGCAAGGTGTCCACTTTAACTAGTGAACAGCATATACCAGGCCAACTTCTCACAGACCCTAATTGCAATGATTGATTATACATGTGGCCCTAATTTATATTTGTATCCCAGGTAATGGTATTAGTCATGCTTTCTTCAGGAATAGAGTATATACGCGGATAGGGACACCTACTTTTTCCACACTTGGACAGTTTCATTTGGCGTGTGCACTGTATATTGTAATAGCGGCATTTACCTATGTTCTTATTGGTTCTACTATTATTGGATTTGTGACATTAAATGAATTTACTTGACACACATTGTGAAGGTCGATACACTTAATGACATAGATTTTGGGGGATCCTTCTTTGAAGACTGGAGCACCTCTGCTTGGACACAGGGGTTGGTGCATCCTGGTGAGGGGGTCTTGTACACGCAGTAGTGAACGCTGCGCGGTACTCTAGTGGGACATGTGAGTTAGGCCTAGGGCATGGATTCACAGCAGTGAGATGGGAGCATGTGAAAGAGGGGTGAATGCCTATGAGCTCTTCTAGTTTCTCGCCTTTGAGTCTTTAAGTTCCACCCTGGTCGCTTCCGGCCTTCATACCTAGTGGTTGCCTCTCGCAGATGGCCTGCACCCAGGACTTCATGAGCCGATTCAAGATCCTCTGCTCGTGGATGGGGAACACTTGCTGGATCACGCCCCGGGCGGCCAACTCTGGAACTAGAGGAGCCAGAGAGAGAGCGCATGTGTTAGAAAGAGAGGGAAGCGATAGCAAATCTGAGAGAGAGAGGGATAAGATAACAGAGAATGAGAAGTGAAAGAAAGAAAGAAAGAGCAAGAGAGACAGAAGACAATACATGTGAGGGAAACTGTGAGAGGAAGAGCGAGAGTTGGACAGCATGAGAAGAGAGGAGACTGTATAGGAGAGTGAGAGACAAAGTGAGATATCAAGAGTGTAAAAGAGACAATAACAGAGAGAGAGTGTGAGATAGGAGAGCTGAAGAGAGCAGGAAGAGTTGGACGAAGAGAGCAAGAAAAAGAAAGGCGAGTCGAAGAGAGCAGGAAGAAGAAAGGAAAGGAAGAGCATGAAAAATAAAGGAGAGGAAGAGAGCAGGAAGAAGAAAGGAGAGCAGGAAGAAGAAAGGAGAGCTGAAGAGAGCAGGAAGAAGAAAGGAGAGGAAGGGATCAGGAAGAAGAAAGGAGAGGAAGGGAGCAGGAAGAAGAAAGTCGAGGAAGGGAGCAGGAAGAAGAAAGGAAAGGAAGAGAGCAGGAAGAAGAAAGGAAAGGAAGAGATCAAGAAAAATAAAGGAGAGGAAGAGAGCAGGAAGAAAAAAGGAGAGCGGGAAGAAGAAAAGAGCGGAAGAGAGCAGGAAGAAGAAAGGAGAGTCGAAGGGAGCAAGAAGAAGAAAGGAGATGAAGGGAGCAGGAAGAAGAAAGGAGAGCGGAAGAGAGCAGGAAGAAGAAAAGAGAGCGGAAGAGAGCAGGAAGAAGAAAAGAGCGGAAGAGAGCAGGAAGAAGAAAGGAGAGCTGAAGAGAGCAGGAAGAAGAAAGGAGAGCTGAAGAGAGCAGGAAGAAGAAAGGAAAGGAAGAGAGCAGGAAGAAGAAAGGAGAGTCGAAGAGAGCAGGAAGAAGAAAGGAGAGGAAGAGAGCAGGAAGAAGAAAAGCGAGCTGAAGAGAGCAAGAAGAAGAAAGGAGAGCAGGAAGAAGAAAGGAGAGGAAGAGAGCAGGAAGAAGAAAGGAGAGGAAGAGAGTAGGAAGAAGAAAGGAGAGGAAGAGAGTAGGAAGAAGAAAGGAGAGCTGCAGAGAGCAGGAAGAAGAAAGGAGAGCTGAAGAGAGCAGGAAGAAGAAAGGAGAGGAAGGGAGCAGGAAGAAGAAAGGAGATGAAGGGAGCAGGAAGAAGAAAGGAGAGGAAGAGAGCAGGAAAAATAAAGGAGAGGAAGAGAGAAGGAAGAAGAAAAGAGGGCTGAAGAGAGCAGGAAGAAGAAAGGAGGACTGAAGAGAGCAGGAAGAAGTAAGGGGAGATGAAGAGAGCAGGAAGAAGAGAAGATGTTGAAAGGAATGAGGAGACGGTAACTAAATGAAGCAAGAGAATAAATATCACTTTGATGGTAGAATGTATATCAGAACTTTCTCTTAAAGCTGGTGATGCAGTGGAATGCAAAAAGGAGCTCATATTCCAGAGGGAAGTTTAGCCTCAGGACATCTTCCCAAGGAAGCATCTCATTGTACAGCAGGCAACGCTCAAACCCTCTTAGAAGCTCCCATCACTCTTTGGCAAGGACTGGGGACCGGTTAGTGCTGCACAACCCTGCTGAAGGTTAACAGGGTGACCCTGCTGCAAGGCACTCACTGATTGGCTGCCCCTCCAGGAAGTAGATGTTGTGTAAAGATTCTCCCTGCTTCGCCCGTAGGTTCTCCAGCCAATACTGGATGATTTCCTGTCGTTCCTGCAAAGGCAAGAATATCTTATGTTAGATAGGTAGGATGCTTGCTCTGAGACATAAATAGCTATGGCTTTGACCAGGTAACTAGATGGATCCTTATTACACAATATGGTGAATTCGCAGATTACACACTGCCTCACACGAGCAGGGGAGAGCGCGCAGGGACCAGAGGCAAGGTATTGCAACAACTCTTTAACTTATGTGGAAGAGAGATTCGAGTAAGATGCCTCGGTGACCCAACTCCCTTTTCATCGCATCCAGGAACTCTGCAGCTTTCACATTCACAGGCCACCCAAGAAAAAAAAATATGCCCATAAAAATAGGAACATTTGGAACTATCTTCACAATTACTCTCCTCGTTTTCTGACCTGAGTTTCACTAGGAGAATATTGTGAGCACAGAATGAGTATGAAAACTCGGAGGACATGACAACTTGCCCACACACTGGATTTATGCATCACTGCATTCTATTCGAATTCTTTCAGTAAAAGTCAATTAAAGTGGATATAAAGTACTTCATTTTTATCTTCTACTAAGGTTTTAAATATTTTAAAGTGCATGCTGGGTGATTTGTTTTGTAGAAGCGGCCTTCCTGCAGGCTTCCAAGCTGGAGGCATAGTCCTGTGACCACCCAAAGAATGCCTCTGAGAAGAACACACTTAACACCTGGTGTTGCACAAGGAGTAGGGAACAGCCGTGGGCTGAGATCCAAAGGGGTAAGAAACAGGTAGTTCCAGGTTGGATCATCCAGACATAACCACAGGAGCAAGCGAGCAAGGGCTGCAGAAGATCACCGTTAGTTGAAAGTACTGGTGCATTGTGTGTGCGCTTGAGCTCACAGTCTTGGACTCTCTCACCTGAGATGTGAAGAAATGTAACTCGTTTTCAATGTTCTCGTAGATATAGTCCTCCTCGCACGAGAAACTCCGACTCCCGCCTCCAAACTCCGCCTTTACTGGCTTCCGCAGCCCAATCTCCTCCGCCCCCCGCAGCAAACTGTGAGCGGAGAACAGAATGTTGTTAATACAGGGTGTGTTTACCTTTAAATCAAGACACACATTCCAGTGGTTCTACTATAGAGATTAACATGAGAGTATATTCAGGTAAATTATTACAATTTAAAATTGGTTTATTTATTCACTGATGAGGGCAAAAAACAGCTTTTGGATATTTTTTAAATATGTGAATGTTTTCAGCTTAAAAAACAATGAAAGTCTGGTTCAAGGTACCCTTGGATTACAAGAACACATTTGTAGATATTGCATTTATGGGTTTGGAAGAGGTCCTTTTACTGTGATGTCCCATCTATATTCCTTTGGTGGTGAGACAGTGTTTGTCAAAAACAGGTGTGAAAAGGTGAGCATCACAGTATTGAGGAACTCTCTCACGTTTGGAGAGATATGGTCTCACTTTCTGGCATGCGGACGGATCTTCAAAAGCCCTGCAGCCTTCGATACCGTGGATCACCAACTCTCATTCGGAGGGTCTCGAGGGCCTGTGTTGAGGAAAGCGCACTAGAATGGCTCGTCTCTTTCTTGGAAAATCGTTCCTTCCAGGTCTTGGATCAGGCTTGCTATTCAGTCACTCTTCCTCTGAGTTGTGGGGTTCCTCAGGGCTCCTCCATGAGCCCCACTTTGTTTACCCTTTACATGCACCCTCTCACCGAGATGGTTCATTCATTTGGCTTGTCATTGGTCTCATGCGCCGATGACCCCCAGCTGGTCGTTTCAATTTCTTCCGACCTCAGTTCCCATCACCTTTCTTTGACCCCCGGCCTCCAGGCAGCATCCGGTTGGATGGCTGGATGCAAATTCAAGCTTAATGAGGACAAAACGGAAGTGATGCTGCTTGGTAATAACCTTACTAGCAATCTTCTGAGTCCCCTATCTGATGTCTTGAGCAAGTTGCCAGCCCCAAAAAATGCAACAAAGAGCCTTGGGGTGTGTTGAGACGTCAGTCTCAGGATGGATCATCAAGCGAACATGCTTGCCACCACATGTTAAGGCATCCTGAGACTGCTGAGAAAGGTTCTCTCCCTTCTCCCGTTCACAGCTAGGAGAGTGATTGCCCAGGCTCTTGTGCTGTCCCGCCTTAATCATGGAATTGCCCTGCATCTCGGCTCGCCCCACTATCTCATTAGAAAATTGCAGACTGTGCAGAAAGCCGCTGCCCGACTTTTAATGAAAATTCATAAACATCAGTCTGCTAAGACAGCCGTCTACTGGTTACCAGTGGAGCGCTGAGTGCAGTTTAAGACACTCTGCATTATGCATAGGGCTCTCAACAATAAAGGGACCTCTGTTGAGACAGCTAGCCTCCCCATACACGCCTGAGAGAACCCATAGATCCTCTTCAGCTCGTACTCTGCGGGTTCCTAGGATCAAAAATCCCGAAGGGGCGGGCATTCCACCTTGTTTTTTGCTCCTAAACTTTGGAATGCCCTGCCTCAGGAGCTGCGCTCAATAGAGTCTAAACTCTCCTTCCTTAAGGCCCTGAAGACGTAGCTTTTCCGTGACTGATCCCCTTGCAGCTTTATCGCTTTATGGTGTCTGTTGCAGCGCTGGGAGCCTCTGGGTAGCCATGCACTATACCAAAACTCTAGACTAGACTAGACTTTGCGGTCAGGGAGCCTGTGTGCAAACCTACCAGGTTGTTCCAAGTAGAGGGAGATTTAGTGTGTGGCTCAGAATGAGATGCGAAGGTCCACAGGACCCCAGACAGAGTGAAATACTGTAATTCACAGTTCGCCCAACAGAGGGTGATATCGTTATCCTCTGTGACCCATAGGAGGCAGATCTTGCAATGCAGTTGAAATATAACAAATTCCGACAGCATTTATGAAGACTCATGGGACTGTGTCTGTAATCTCAAAATAGCCTTCTTCGATTTTAATGACCTGGTGCAGACCGCCATCGGGGTCATTCAAATGAACAAGAGTTTTTTTCGAATTTAGTGTTCTCTCGCTCTTATATCTCAGTGTCTCAAGGAGATCCCTGTTTCGGTCAACATTCTTCTGACTCCCTGATCTAGCTCGGAACATAATTCTGACCCAGATCTTCAACACAGCAGCCTTCTGGCCCAGGTCTCTTGTTTGGGTCCACAATCTGTTGCAGGTCTTTAACCAATGTTCTACAATCATGAATTGTATGATCACCCAGAGGTTTAGTATGCAAGTAAGGAACAATAATGTAAAAGATACATTTTACAGAATAACTGATATTATATTGGTAAATTTCTTAGAAACAATTGAATTGATTTGAAGACATTTTCAAAAAGGTTTTGGGTGCAAATCTTTGTTTTGGTTAATGATGCAGAGCATAGATTCTCTGAATTCTGCTGCTGACTGGATCATTGTTTTTAAGTGAATTAGTGAATTCTTTTTGGGTAGTAATTGGAAGGCGATCTCTTCTGACTTGGAGATCCTGGGAGATCTGTGTTTTGAGTAAAGGGTCCCAGAGTGGAGATCTCTCTCTGTGAGTTATCTGTTGCAGAATGCTCATGTGTGCTGTGTATGTGTCCATGGTAAGGACTGCAAAGAATGGAAGGATTGAATGATGTGCGGATGGAAGGACGTACTTCTCGTAGGTGGCGGTGACGAAGAAAGCATAGACCTTGGTGTGCTTGTGGTGCCGGATCTGCATGATGAGCTCGGGAATCCCCAGGCGAACGTGGTTCAGCAGCCAGAGGAGCGTGTGATCGTCAACAGTGTCTGAAAAAGCAAAGAATTAAACGTCAACGCAAGGAGTTAGAGGTAGTACAACTACCTCTACGCAGGCAATAGAAAAACATATGCCATGATCCAGGACTGTATCATACTTATCGGAACGCATGTCCACAGCTCTCAGACAAGGTTCCTGCAAACAAGTCCTACTCCAGTAGAAGTGGTAATGCATGCAAAGTACTACTCCCTGCACAGAGCTCCTCTGAGCAAAGTACTCCCCTCCAGAAAGTAGTACTTGTGTAACGTACTCTTTTAGGCGAAGTACTCTTATGCAAAGTACTCCTCCATTGTATTGTATTGTATTGTATTGTATATAGCATTTATAGAGCGCAACAAACACCCTACGGGTACCCTGGCGCTAAAGATACATGAATACAGACCAACGTGAAGCGAGAGGGACAGAACCAAAAACATTACTCAAAAGCGACAGGATCAGTTTCTGGGGAACAACCACGTTTTGATCCTTTTCCTGAACAGGGACAGGGTACTGCATTGTCTAATTTCTAGTGGGAGTGCGTCCAGAGTTTTGCAGCAGCAAAACTAAAAGATCTTCCTGCCAGTCTGACCCTGTTGAACCTGGGTACCTTTGCCAAGTAGGCAAAAGAGGAGCGAAGGGTCCGGGTAGGAGTATACCAAACCAATTTCTTCTGTAGGGGCCCAGGACCGAGTCCATGCAAAGCCCTAAACCCTATACAAAGGGATTTAAAATAAATTCTTTGCTGCACAGGGAGCCAATGTAGCTCCGCTAGGCACATTGAGGCGGAAAAGCCTCGTGGCTTAGACAAGGCCAATTTCGCAGCCGTATTCTGAACACGCTGCAGTCTCTGTATTAGATACTTGGGGACTCCAACAGCAGAGCATTGCAGTAGTCAAGTCTACTTAGAATAGCGCCTTGAACAACCACGGCTCTAACCGAAATTGGGAGCCACGGGAGAATCTTTCTCAGAGCCCTAATGAGGCCAAAACAGCACCCCACCATCTTGTTCACTTGCGTCTCTGGTGACAGGTTGGCATTAAACATAACTCCCAAGTTTCGCACCGTCTTAGATGGCACCAAGGCAGTAGATGAATCAAGGGGCCAGAAGTTGTGAGGAAGAGGCAGATGGACCTTCCCAACTGCGCAGTGTACAATTTCGGTCTTATCCGAATTAAATTGTAAAGAGTTATTACGTAACCACTGCGCAGTATCATGCATACATGCATGAAAATCCTCCAGGGCATTGGGTAGGGCTCCATCAAGAGATAGAATGATCTGAGTGTCATCAGCATAATTTACCAATTTCACATTATGAGCCCGAATGATATTAATCAGTGGGCTCAAATAGATGTTAAATAAAATTGGGCTGATGGCAGATCCTTGTGGGACCCCATGACAGATATTAGTGAAGGCTGACTGGAAAGGGGGAAGAGCCACTGCCTGACACCTGCCAGATAGATAGGATCGAAACCAGTCCAGGGCAGTGCCCACTACCCCCACCTCCTCTAAACGTGTTAGCAAAATGTCATGGTTGATCAGTGTCAAAAGCGGCAGACAGGTCAAGCAATATAAGTATTGCTGATTGTCCCCTGTCTGCCAACAGACGCAGATCGTCCAACACGGTTACTAAGGCAGACTCGGTTCCGTGTTCTGGACGGAAGCCGAATTGTACATCTGCCAGACAGTTGTTACGTTCTAGAAAAGCTGACAGAGATTTGCTAACCAAACGTTCAAGGATCTTCACTGGGTAGGGAGGAGAGAGATGGGCCGATAGTTACCCGGGCAGGTTGGATCAAGAGTGGCCTTCTTCAAGAGTGGCGTAACTACAGCCTGTTTCCAGCCAGATGGTACAACTCCACTAAATAATGATTGATTACAGATCTGTCGAAGCCTGGGGAAAAGTTCTGATGCAAATTCCTTCCAGATTTTGTGCGGAAGGGGGTCCAGTGGAGAGCCCGAGGAAACACCCAGAGCAAGCCTGTTAAATTCCTCATCCGAAAGGGGTTCAAAATGGTCCAAAAAACTCAGTTTATCGGTCCCTTCACCAATCTGTGTTCCTGCACCAGGCACCCTCCCGCATCAACAATCGAAGTAGCTGCCCCATGAGTCACAGCCTCTGTCCCCCAGAAAGGTTGGTTTTAAGACCAGAAATGATGGTTCTAATTTTTTCATCAAAAAAGTAGCCAAACTGTCACAGAGATCTTGAGTAGGCTGAACCTCATTTTGTAGGCACTGAGGATTAGCAAGGTCATCAACAATTTTAAAAATGCATTTAGACTTGTTCAGTGAATTCAAAATGAGCTCATGCGAAATATTCCTGCTTCGCAGCAAGAATTTCTTTTTTATAGAGAGAAATAGCTACTTTCCAAACGATCTTATCCTCATTCACATAGTATTTTCTCCACTTCCTTTCTGCCTGTTTACACTTTGATTTCAGGGCTTTCAATTTTCCATTGAACCACCTAGCAGAAGGTCTGCCCCTATTTTTACAATTTTTCAAAGGGGCAATTTCATTAACAATTGTAGTAATGAGATTACTGGCTGTGTCGCCTTTTCCAATATCCTCTTCCAATCCCTTCCCAGGAAGCTCCTAACATCCCTCAAAGCGGGAGCTCCTCGACTGGGGATGGCCGTCAGAAATGTAACCAAATGGTGGTCAGTCCAATCTACAGGAAGCACCTCCATATGGTTAGTGACCCATTCCTTACTGAAAACTAGATCAAGCATATGCCCTCCTATGTGTGTAGGTCCGGTTACTCCCTGAAGCAGGCCAAGACTCGCACAAGATTGAAGAAGGGTATTAAATCCTGTATCTAAGGTCCCACTTAGCCAGAGATGGAAATCCCCTGCAATGAGCAGTCTCGAGTGGGTAACAGCCATGTTATTAAAGACATCAATCAACACCTGCAGTTGAGACAGATTGACTGCACCAGGGGGCCTATAGCACACTATACCATCTAATAAGTGCCCCCTGGGGTCTTTTAGAGAGAACCCCAGAAGCTCAAAGCCCTCAACAACATCAATATCCATAGGAACAAAATCCCATCCTTCCCTAAACATAAGACCAACCCCACCGCCTCTACCCATAGCTCTGGGCTTGTGAAAAAACGTATAGCCTGGAGGACACGCCAATCCTGGTTCGAGAGCGGAGTCAGGATAGGTCCAAGTCTCTGTCATGAGTAACATGTCCATGGAAAGCAGTGCACATGTGCCTGGCAAAGTACTCCCGCAATCAAAATACAACCCCATGCAAAATACTTCCCTGTGCCAAGTATTCCACAATTCAAAGTACTTCCACCAGTAATACAATTGTAATACTTCTCCCAGGGAACCCACTGCAAAAATATTTGAAAATGAAATACTTCTGAGACAGCTCTGTAGCTCAAATGTTTGGTTGTGGCCAGTAGTGACATACTGGTCTTCAACGCGTGAGTGGAGAGGAAAGTCTGTGGGTCAGGAATGACAGCAATCCGCCAATCACAGAATCCCACTGACTGAGGTGATATAGAGAGGGCGCACACATACAGGCGTAGGAGCGACACCAAACATCCAATCAGATATTGGGACTGACCGAGGTTACCCTGTGAGGGAGTAAACAGCAACAGCTACAACAACGATGCCTAACTGAACTGACTCACGAAGGCACACATCGAAAGAGTAAAGAGAAACGGTTGTAATAGTGACGCCCAATGGCCAGTCACTGAACTGACTGACGAAGGCACACATCGAAAGAGTAAAGAGAAACGGTTGTAACAGAGGCGCCTAATGGCCAGCCACTGAACTGACTGATGAAGGCACACTTCGAAAGAGTAACCAGAAACAGTTTTAACAGCGACGCCTAATGGCCAGTCACTGAACTGACTGACGAAGGCACACATCGAAGGAGTAAACAGAATCAGTTGTAACAGCAACGCCTAATGGCCAGTCCTTGAACTGACTGGTGATGACACCCACCGAAAGAGTAAAGAGAAACAGTTGTAACAGCGACGCCTAATGGCCAGTCAATGAACTGACTGCCGAAAGCACACACTGAAAGAGTAAACAGAAACAATTGTAACAGCGACGCCTAATGGCCAGTCACTGAACCTACTGACGAAGGCACACACTGAAAGAGTAAACAGAAACAATTGTAACAGCGACGCCTTATGGCCAGTCACTGAGGGAGACTGACTCAATGCACACACTGAAAGAGTAAAGATAAACAGCTGTAACAGTGGCGTCTAATGGCCAGTCACTGAACTGACTGACGAAGGCACACACCGAAAGAGCACACAGAAACAGTTGTAACAGCGACGCCTAATGGCCAGTCACTGAATGAGATTGACTGAATGCACATACTGAAATAGTAAAGATAAACAGCTGCAACAGTGACACCTAATGGCCAGTCACTGAACTGACTGAATGCACATACTGAAAGAGTAAAGAGAAACAGTTGTAACAGCGACGCCTAATGGCCAGTCACTGAATGAGACTGATAAAAGAAGACAAATATTGAAAGAGTAAAGAGAAGCATCTGCAGCAAAGACACTTAACATTCAGTCACAGAATGAGTGACTGACGAAGGCACACTCAAACTAAGGTAATAAACAGACAGAGGTAGCAGCGACACCTAGCGGCCAGGCTGAGTAGGACAGTGACTTTGAGCACAAAGTAAAGAGCAGTGCTCCAGTGACACCAGTGGTCGTTGCTGGTATGGTCTTGACTGGGTTTAGAGAGGACACTTTCCAGAGCACACGTGCCACGGAATGTGGCCTCGAGGCACATGGGGCATGTCCAAGTAGTGAAGTAGCAAGACTTGGGCCCTGATTTTTTGTTTTTTTAATTCATGGGGAAGCTTTAGGGCCCTTCACGCAGCAGGAACGCCCCACCTGCTGAAAAGGGCCCTACATAGCAACTAGTCGACTAGCATCAATTGGCAGGCTTCCCCCATGCCCGGCTGTGAGCCTCTCCTTCCTCCTGTGGCAATGATATGAAATCTGCCCACATTTCTCCTCCCTCCCTGGCAATTGTGGAACGTCTGGTGGGCCCTCAAGGGCGAGTTCCTGAGACTCTCACTACCTCGTGGCCTTGTTCCCTCTGCATGCCGGGATGATTCACTGCACCAGGACAATCCACCGAGGGGGACCTTCGAGAACAGGAATGAGTCAATGTAGAGGGGCACTGGACTTCACACTATGCCATGGAGCGGATCAGATGAAGTATGTCCTGAATAGGCGGGTATAAGGAAATCCATGTCAAGGAACTCCTGAAGGGGGTGTCCCCACAGGCGTCGCAGTCTGGATCACGTTTTCAACGTAAGGGTGATGAGACCACATCATGGACAGGAAATAAACCCCTGTGGATAAGCTGTGGACCCCAGATCAGAGCTTCTGTGAGAACAACCACATGTCATGGGCCTCTGTGGGCCAGGCCCAGACGAGCGAAGGAAGGGGAGTCTGAGACGATGAAACATTAAAAGACCAAATACCCAATACGAGCGAGTGTTGAATGTTGGATAAATGAATGGACAGTAACACTCGCCGTCCACGCAGACCAAAAGCCACGACTTGTAGTGACCGGTTCCTTGGCCTGATTTTTTTGTTTTCTACAGTCGCACATGAAAATTAGGTAAAATGAGACTTATGAACCATGACTATCCCAGCAAATGAAATGATTGACAACACATTTGAACCAAGGACGGACACGAAGGAGACATTGGACATTCACGCGGTCTCTGGAAGGGTCTTCCTTCAGTGTCTCTGAAGGGCAACCCTTAGAGGTCACGATGCACTTTATAGGGCATAATCTTCCTCCACAGTAAATGTACAACTAGTTGAAGGGACAATGTTCAGCTTTAAGTGTAACACCATAACCCTCACTGCCTGGGGTCATCGTAGCTTGAGGCCGCTCAGCATCCACCTGACACTGACCAACTGACCGCAGCAGTCTTGACCGTTTGTTACAGACGCTTTATACGCTCTCCGAAGAAGCCAAATCAAACCCGCCGATGATAACCGAGCCCTGAGTAAGTCCTAGGCACACACATCACAGAGGTCGAAACACGCGTTGGCTGAATATTGTATCTTTCCACCACAAGACCCTTACCCGCAGAACGTACTCAAAATACTTTCTCACGCAATGTACCTACGGGAAGTAGGGCCCACCAGTTTGAGGAGTATAACAGATGGCCAACATTTTTTAGTTAGGGGCATCCAAGTCTAGGACCCTATATTCGTACAAAATATTTCTAGCAGAGACAGACAGACAGATTTATTTTATGGGGTCCCACCCTCACTATCGCTTCACAAGCGACCACACTTCATCCTGCACGCCTGAAGCCAGGTTCACAGAGCAGGAACTCGAGGCAACATGTGTTTTTGGGCGAATGACCCGAGTTACCAGAGGAGCCCTGGCCTGCAGCAGAGATGCTGACCCCATCCCCGGACCCCGCTCACCTGAGAAGGTCATGAGCACGTCGCAGCTCTCGGTGGGCACCGTCTTCATCCAGGACTTGTGGGACATGATGTACCGGCCAGCCTGCAGCAGCCTCTTCCCGAAGAGCTTATCTGAAAGGGGGAGCAGAAGGGAGAGTCAAGGGGGGGCTGAGACGGGGGGCAAGGGCAGGAGAGGGCGGGGGATACAGGGGAAGGGAAAGTGGAAAGGTGAGGCAGAGAGGAGCATGGAAAGGTATGGAGGGTCTGGGTGAGGAGGGCCGGAGAGAGGTCAGCACCAGCAGCCAGAAGGGAACAAGGGGTGAAAGGGGAGGAGGGCGGAATGTAAGGAGCAGAAAGAGAGGGTCGATGCCAGAGGGGGTGGGGTGAAAGGGACGAAGAAGGCCGTCAGGGAAACAGTGGAGAGAAGGAGATATGAGAGCCAGAAAGAGAGATTGTGGAGGGCGGGGTGAAGGATAAAAAGAGAGGAACGGGTGGGCGTGGATGGGAGAGGAAGGGGCAGAAAGGAGAGAGACGAAGGGGCAGAAAAGAGAGGGACGAAGGGGCAGAAAAGAGAGGGACGAAGGGGCAGAAAAGAGAGGGACGAAGGGGCAGAAAAGAGAGGGACGAAGGGGCAGAGAAGGGCCAGAGCAGTGGGGAGACGGAGAGAAGCGGTGTACAGTGATGGGAGAGAGCACGGGGTAGGGCGCGTGAGGGGGGGGGTGAGAGGACGCTACACGATCCTGCAGGTTCAGCTTGAGCTGTAAATAGCAAGACACCGATACAGGAGCAGACCTAGCCCCCCCCACCCCGGCCTACCCTCGAGCAGACACACGGGGACTATCTGGAGGCGCCCAGAGCTCCCCCTGAGATGCTTCAATAAATGGGCCAGTTTCTTGTCCACTAACTAGTTTCGCTTCAAGGCGTTTGGGTGAATTCGTGGCATGCAGCTAACTGTGCTAGTGCCATATTGACAGCATTGCGGCCTGATGAACTGCACAGAAGTGCTTGCTCATCAGACCGGTGCCAGCTGCAGACACCGTCACTGGTGCCAGTTGCATACTCTGCCGCAGACTCTGCCGCCGGTGCCAGCTGCAAACACCGCCACTGGTGCCAGCTGCAGACACCGCCACTGGTGCCAGCTGCAGACACCGCCGCAGGTGCCAGATGCAGACACCGCCGCAGGTGCCAGATGCAGACACCGCCACTGGTGCCAGATGCAGACACAGTCACTGGTGCCAGCTGCAGCCACCACCGCAGGTGCCAGCGGCAGACACCGCCGCGGGCGCCAGCTGCAGACACCGCCGCGGGCGCCAGCTGCAGACACCGCCGCGGGCGCCAGCTGCAGACACCGCCGCGGGCGCCAGCTGCAGACACCGCCGCAGGTGCCAGATGCAGACACCGCCGCAGGTGCCAGATGCAGACACCGCCTCTGGTGCCAGATGCAGACACAGTCACTGGTGCCAGCTGCAGCCACCACCGCAGGTGCCAGCGGCAGACACCGCCGCAGGCGCCAGCTGCAGACACCGCCGCAGGCGCCAGCTGCAGACACTGCCGCGGGCGCCAGCTGCAGACACCGCCGCGGGCGCCAGCTGCAGACACCGTCACTGGTGCCAGTTGCAGACTCTGCCGCAGACTCTGCCGCCGGTGCCAGCTGCAAACACCGCCGCGGGTGCCAGATGCAGACACCGCCGCGGGCGCCAGCTGCAGACACCGCCGCGGGCGCCAGCTGCAGACACCGCCGCGGGCGCCAGCTGCAGACACCGCCGCGGGCGCCAGCTGCAGACACCGCCGCTGGTGCCAGCTGCAGACACCGCCGCAGGTGCCAGATGCAGACACCGCCGCAGGTGCCAGATGCAGACACCGCCACTGGTGCCAGATGCAGACACAGTCACCTGTGCCAGCTGCAGCCACCACCACAGGTGCCAGCGGCAGACACCGCCGCAGGCGCCAGCTGCAGACACTGCCGCGGGCGCCAGCTGCAGACACTGCCGCGGGCGCCAGCTGCAGACACTGCCGCGGGCGCCAGCTGCAGACACCGCCGCGGGCGCCAGCTGCAGACACCGTCACTGGTGCCAGTTGCAGACTCTACCGCAGACTCTGCCGCCGGTGCCAGCTGCAAACACCGCCGCCGGTGCCAGCTGCAGACTCTGCCGCCGGTGCCAGCTGCAGACTCTGCCGCCGGTGCCAGCTGCAGACTCTGCCGCCGGTGCCAGCTGCAGACACCGCCGCCAGCTGCAGACGCCGCTGCCAGCTGCAGACACCGCCGCCGCTGCCAGCTGCAGACACCGCCGCCGCTGCCAGCTGCAGACACCGCCGCCGGTGCCAGCTGCAGACACCGCCGCGGGTGCCAGCTGCAGACACCGCCGCGGGTGCCAGATGCAGACACCGCCGCGGGTGCCAGATGCAGACACCGCCGCGGGTGCCAGATGCAGACACCGCCGCGGGCGCCAGCTGCAGACACCGCCGCGGGCGCCAGCTGCAGACACCGCCACTGGTGCCAGCTGCAGACACCGCCGCAGGTGCCAGATGCAGACACCGCCGCAGGTGCCAGATGCAGACACCGCCGCAGGTGCCAGATGCAGACACCACCACTGGTGCCAGATGCAGACACAGTCACCTGTGCCAGCTGCAGCCACCACCGCAGGTGCCAGCGGCAGACACCGCCGCGGGCGCCAGCGGCAGACACCGCCGCGGGCGCCAGCTGCAGACACCGCCGCGGGCGCCAGCTGCAGACACCGCCGCGGGCGCCAGCTGCAGACACCGCCGCGGGCGCCAGCTGCAGACACCGCCGCGGGCGCCAGCTGCAGACACCGTCACTGGTGCCAGTTGCAGACTCTGCCGAAGACTCTGCCGCCGGTGCCAGCTGCAAACACCGCCGCTGGTGCCAGCTGCAGACTCTGCAGCCGGTGCCAGCTGCAGACACTGCCGCCGGTGCCAGCTGCAGACACTGCCGCCGGTGCCAGCTGCAGACACCGCCGCTGCCAGCTGCAGACACCGCCGCTGCCAGCTGCAGACACCGCCGCTGCCAGCTGCAGACACCGCCGCTGCCAGCTGCAGACACCGCCGCTGCCAGCTGCAGACACTGCCGCCGGTGCCAGCTGCAGACACCGCCCCTGGTGCCAGCTGCAGACACCGCCCCTGGTGCCAGCTGCAGACACCGCCCCTGGTGCCAGCTGCAGACACCGCCGCAGGTGCCAGATGCAGACACCGCCGCGGGCGCCAGCTGCAGACACCGTCACTGGCGCCAGTTGCAGACACCGTCACTGGTGCCAGTTGCAGACTCTGCCGCAGACTCTGCCGCCGGTGCCAGCTGCAAACACCGCCGCTGGTGCCAGCTGCAGACTCTGCCGCCGGTGCCAGCTGCAGACTCTGCCGCCGGTGCCAGCTGCAGACTCTGCCGCCGGTGCCAGCTGCAGACTCTGCCGCCGGTGCCATCTGCAGCTTGAGACAACCTATACAATTCTCCAGGCTTGAGACAACCTATTCAGTTCTCTAGGCTTGAAACAACCTATTCAGTTCTCTAGGCTTGAAACAACCTATTCAGTTCTCCAGGCTTGAGAAACTATTGAATTCTCCAGGCTTGAGACAACCTATTCAGTTCTCTAGGCTTGAAACAACCTATTCAGTTCTCTAGGCTTGAAACCTATTCAGTTCTCCAGGCTTGAAACAACCTATTCAGTTCTTCAGGCTTGAGACAACCTATTCAGTTCTCTAGGCTTGAAACAACCTATTCAGTTCTCTAGGCTTGAAACCTATTCAGTTCTACAGGCTTGAAACAACCTATTCAGTTCTCCAGGCTTGAAACAACCTATTCAATTCTCTAGGCTTGAAACAACCTATTCAATTCTCTAGGTTTGAAACAACCTATTCAATTCTCCAGGCTTGAGACAACCTATTCAATTCTCCAGGCTTGAGACAACCTATTCAATTCTCCAGGCTTAAGACAACCTATTCAATTCTCCAGGCTTGAGACAACCTATTTAATTCTCTAGTCTTGAGGTGCCAGATGCAGACACCGCCGCAGGTGCCAGATGCAGACACCGCCGCAGGTGCCAGATGCAGACACCGCCACTGGTGCCAGATGCAGACACCGTCACTGGTGCCAGCTGCAGCCACCACCGCAGGTGCCAGCGGCAGACACCACCGCGGGCGCCAGCTGCAGACACCGCCGCGGGCGCCAGCTGCAGACACCGCCGCGGGCGCCAGTTGCAGACACCGTCACTGGTGCCAGTTGCAGACTCTACCGCAGACTCTGCCGCCGGTGCCAGCTGCAAACACTGCCACCGGTGCCAGCTGCAGACTCTGCCGCCGGTGCCAGCTGCAGACTCTGCCGCCGGTGCCAGCTGCAGACTCTGCCGCCGGTGCCAGCTGCAGACTCTGCCGCCGGTGCCAGCTGCAGACACCGCCGCCGGTGCCAGCTGCAGACACCGCCGCCGCTGCCAGCTGCAGACACCGCCGCCGCTGCCAGCTGCAGACACCGCCGCCGGTGCCAGCTGCAGACACCGCCGCCGCTGCCAGCTGCAGTCACCGCCGCCGGTGCCAGCTGCAGACACCGCCGCCGGTGCCAGCTGCAGACACCGCCGCCGGTGCCAGCTGCAGACACCGCCGCCGGTGCCAGCTGCAGACACCGCCGCCGGTGCCAGCTGCAGACACCGCCGCCGGTGCCAGCTGCAGACACCGCCGCCGGTGCCAGATGCAGAC
The DNA here is from genome assembly GCA_963921515.1 of Calotriton arnoldi. Lineage (NCBI taxonomy): Eukaryota > Metazoa > Chordata > Amphibia > Caudata > Salamandridae > Calotriton > Calotriton arnoldi. The sequence goes on along the minus strand of CAWUFW010000013.1, from coordinate 4,263,019 downwards.
ACAGTCACCGGTGCCAGCTGCAGACACCGCCGCAGGTGCCAGATGCAGACACCGCCGCGGGTGCCAGATGCAGACACCGCCGCGGGCGCCAGCTGCAGACACCGCCGCGGGCGCCAGCTGCAGACACCGCCGCGGGCGCCAGCTGCAGACACCGCCGCGGGCGCCAGCTGCAGACACCGCCGCGGGCGCCAGCTGCAGACACCGCCACGGGTGCCAGCTGCAGACACCGTCACTGGTGCCAGTTGCAGACTCTGCCGCAGACTCTGCCGCCGGTGCCAGCTGCAAACACTGCCGCTGGTGCCAGCTGCAGACTCTGCCGCTGGTGCCAGCTGCAGACTCTGCAGCCGGTGCCAGCTGCAGACACTGCTGCCGGTGCCAGCTGCAGACACCGCCGCTGCCAGCTGCAGACACCGCCGCTGCCAGCTGCAGACACCGCCGCTGCCAGCTGCAGACACCGCCGCTGCCAGCTGCAGACACCGCCGCTGCCAGCTGCAGACACCGCCGCTGCAAGCTGCAGACACCGCCCCTGGTGCCAGCTGCAGACACCGCCCCTGGTGCCAGCTGCAGACACCGCCACTGGTGCCAGCTGCAGACACCGCCACTGGTGCCAGCTGCAGACACCGCCACTGGTGCCAGCTGCAGACACAGTCACTGGTGCCAGCTGCAGACACAGTCACTGGTGCCAGCTGCAGACACCGCCACTGGTGCCAGCTGCAGACACCGCCACTGGTGCCAGATGCAGACACCGCCGCAGGTGCCAGATGCAGACACCGCCACTGGTGCCAGATGCAGACACAGTCACTGGTGCCAGCTGCAGCCACCACCGCAGGTGCCAGCGGCAGACACCGCCGCAGGCGCCAGCGGCAGACACCGCCGCGGGCGCCAGCTGCAGACACCGCCGCGGGCGCCAGCTGCAGACACCGCCGCGGGCGCCAGCTGCAGACACCGCCGCGGGCGCCAGCTGCAGACACCGCCGCGGGCGCCAGCTGCAGACACCGCCGCGGGCGCCAGCTGCAGACACCGCTACTGGTGCCAGCTGCTTACACTGTCCAGTAGTACAAGCTCCTCACTATCGCACCAGTGCCGTCAGCTTCTTGTGCTGTCCAAAATCAGACACCTCATCACACTGTCCACTGGTGCCAGCTTTTGACAATGCCCCCAGTACATCAGGAGCTTAACAGTCTTGTAGAGCGCCGCACACGAGTGTCCTCAGGGCGCTGGGTACATCCAGACCTCCACAAGCATCAGGAGTCTGCCTGCAAGAAACGAAGAGAGCTGGATATGATGCAGTCAAACAAGAGAGCGACCACTGCATCTACCTGGTGAGCGATGACTCCACCAAGAACCTTCAGACGTCACACCCCCTTTTTAGAATCCATGAAGGTCACTCGCTTCTTGAAACTGACTAGGTCCAATAACAGATCTGCGGTTATTCAAAGCTAGACACATCATCAAAGACCCAACCGACAGCAAGCACCAAAACATCCTGGCTCAATTAAACATCTCAGCAACAAAGCCAAGGTCTAGAAGTCACCTGCAACTCAAAACTGTCCACAGCCTGGTTGAATCTGGTGGTCTGCACAAAGACCACGTTCCACCCTCAGTGTACATGTGAAGGGACCATCCGAAAATACCCAAAACTTAAGGTTCCTCGTATTGGACTATTCCCTCTGGTTGTTATGGGTCCAACTTGGCCACAGAGTCAAAAATTCAGAGACACCACCGTGCACTCAAGATGGCAGAGTTCAAGGAAGCCGAAGCGGTATGCACTTTGAAGGAGTTAAAAGGAATTCTAACCAATCAGTTGTCTCGTAAAATATAAAATTAACTTTAGTGATGCTATCTTCGGATTCCAGCGGTACGGATATATAAAAGATTAGCCTTTTTAAGAGTAGGGATCTTATGTGTACACAAACAAAAGGGGAACCCTTTTACCAGTCTGATCAACATTTGTAATGAAGAACAAAATCTAAATGGGTCATACCTCTGTAAAAGTTAATACAGACTGTGCAAACAGTTCATTAGTTATTAGACCAGAAAGAATTTCCGGTGATAACTATAAGTACAGATGAGCTACTTTTTTTCCTTTAGTTGAAATTTTCTATTCTTATCATATAGTTTTGTTTATGTCTAAAATTAGTTAATACCCACTAATATTAAAAATGTAGTTATTTCTATTTACTTATTTTACATATTTAAATACATATAGTCTCGTTCTATATCTCATTGTCTATATGCTAAAGGGCTAAAGATGCAGAGTGCACAAGAAAGAAGAGGCGGCCAACACCGAAAACACTATTGACCTTGTGGCACATGACGCCTGAAACAAGCAGAAACCAAATTGTACAAAACACCAAGTGTGAGACAAATCCTCCTCCTCTCCAGGGCTTCAGAAAACCTGTATGAAACGAGGTTTGAGACAAACTATTCAATTCTCCAGGCTTGAGACAACCTATTCAGCTCTCTAGGCTTGAGACATCCTATACAATTCTCCAGGCTTGAGACAACCTATTCAATTCTCCAGGCTTGAGACAACCTATTCAATTCTCCAGGCTTGAGACAACCAAATTAAATTCTCGAGGCTTGAGACAACCTATTCAATTCTCCAGGCTTGAGACAACCTATTTAATTCTCTAGGCTTGAGACAACCTATTCAATTCTCCAGGCTTGAGACAACCTATTCAATTCTCTAGGCTTGAGACAACCTATTGAGTTCTCCAGGCTTGAGACAACCTATACAGTTCTCCAGGCTTGAAACAACCTATTCAATTCTCTAGGCTTGAAACAACCTATTCAATTCTCTAGGTTTGAAACAACCTATTCAATTCTCCAGGCTTGAGACAACCTATTCAATTCTCCAGGCTTGAGACAACCTATTCAATTCTCCAGGCTTGAGACAACCTATTCAATTCTCCAGGCTTAAGACAACCTATTCAATTCTCCAGGCTTGAGACAACCTATTTAATTCTCTAGTCTTGAGGTGCCAGATGCAGACACCGCCGCAGGTGCCAGATGCAGACACCGCCGCAGGTGCCAGATGCAGACACCGCCACTGGTGCCAGATACAGACACCGTCACTGGTGCCAGCTGCAGCCACCACCGCAGGTGCCAGCGGCAGACACCACCGCGGGCGCCAGCTGCAGACACCGCCGCGGGCGCCAGCTGCAGACACCGCCGCGGGCGCCAGTTGCAGACACCGTCACTGGTGCCAGTTGCAGACTCTACCGCAGACTCTGCCGCCGGTGCCAGCTGCAAACACTGCCACCGGTGCCAGCTGCAGACTTCTGTCGCCGGTGCCAGCTGCAGACTCTGCCGCCGGTGCCAGCTGCAGACTCTGCCGCCGGTGCCAGCTGCAGACTCTGCCGCCGGTGCCAGCTGCAGACTCTGCCGCCGGTGCCAGCTGCAGACACCGCCGCCGCTGCCAGCTGCAGACACCGCCGCCGCTGCCAGCTGCAGACACCGCCGCCGGTGCCAGCTGCAGACACCGCCGCCGCTGCCAGCTGCAGTCACCGCCGCCGGTGCTAGCTGCAGACACCGCCGCCGGTGCCAGCTGCAGACACCGCCGCCGGTTGCCAGCTGCAGACACCGCCGCCGGTGCCAGCTGCAGACACCGCCGCCGGTGCCAGCTGCAGACACCGCCGCCGGTGCCAGATGCAGACACAGTCACCGGTGCCAGCTGCAGACACCGCCGCAGGTGCCAGATGCAGACACCGCCGCGGGTGCCAGATGCAGACACCGCCGCGGGTGCCAGATGCAGACACCGCCGCGGGCGCCAGCTGCAGACACCGCCGCGGGCGCCAGCTGCAGACACCGCCGCGGGCGCCAGCTGCAGACACCGCCGCGGGCGCCAGCTGCAGACACCGCCGCAGGTGCCAGATGCAGACACCGCCGCAGGTGCCAGATGCAGACACCGCCACTGGTGCCAGATGCAGACACAGTCACCTGTGCCAGCTGCAGCCACCACCGCAGGTGCCAGCGCCAGACACCGCCGCGGGCGCCAGCTGCAGACACTGCCGCGGGCGCCAGCTGCAGACACCGTCACTGGTGCCAGTTGCAGACTCTACCGCAGACTCTGCCGCCGGTGCCAGCTGCAAACACCGCCGCCGGTGCCAGCTGCAGACTCTGCCGCCGGTGCCAGATGCAGACTCTGCCGCCGGTGCCAGATGCAGACACCGCCGCGGGCGCCAGCTGCAGACACCGCCGCGGGCGCCAGCTGCAGACACCGCCGCGGGCGCCAGCTGCAGACACCGCCGCGGGCGCCAGCTGCAGACACCGCCGCAGGTGCCAGATGCAGACACCGCCGCAGGTGCCAGATGCAGACACCGCCACTGGTGCCAGATGCAGACACAGTCACCTGTGCCAGCTGCAGCCACCGCCGCAGGTGCCAGCGGCAGACACCGCCGCAGGCGCCAGCGGCAGACACCGCCGCAGGCGCCAGCTGCAGACACCGGGCCGCGGGCGCCAGCTGCAGACACCGGCCGCGGGCGCCAGCTGCAGACACCGCCGCGGGCGCCAGCTGCAGACACCGCCGCGGGCGCCAGCTGCAGACACCGCCGCGGGCGCCAGCTGCAGACACCGCCGCAGGTGCCAGATGCAGACACCGCCGCAGGTGCCAGATGCAGACACCGCCACTGGTGCCAGATGCAGACACAGTCACCTGTGCCAGCTGCAGCCACCACCGCAGGTGCCAGCGCCAGACACCGCCACTGGTGCCAGCTGCAGACACCGCCGCAGGTGCCAGCTGCAGACACCGCCGCAGGTGCCAGATGCAGACACCGCTGCAGGTGCCAGATGCAGACACCACCACTGGTGCCAGATGCAGACACAGTCACCTGTGCCAGCTGCAGCCACCGCCGCAGGTGCCAGCGGCAGACACCGCCGCAGGCGCCAGCGGCAGACACCGCCGCAGGCGCCAGCTGCAGACACCGCCGCGGGCGCCAGCTGCAGACACCGCCGCGGGCGCCAGCTGCAGACACCGCCGCGGGCGCCAGCTGCAGACACCGTCACTGGTGCCAGTTGCAGACACCGTCACTGGTGCCAGTTGCAGACTCTGCCGCAGACTCTGCCGCCGGTGCCAGCTGCAAACACTGCCGCTGGTGCCAGCTGCAGACTCTGCCGCTGGTGCCAGCTGGCAGACTCTGCAGCCGGTGCCAGCTGCAGACACTGCTGCCGGTGCCAGCTGCAGACACCGCCGCTGCCAGCTGCAGACACCGCCGCTGCCAGCTGCAGACACCGCCGCTGCCAGCTGCAGACACCGCCGCTGCCAGCTGCAGACACCGCCGCTGCAAGCTGCAGACACCGCCCCTGGTGCCAGCTGCAGACACCGCCCCTGGTGCCAGCTGCAGACACCGCCCCTGGTGCCAGCTGCAGACACCGCCACTGGTGCCAGCTGCAGACACCGCCACTGGTGCCAGCTGCAGACACCGCCACTGGTGCCAGCTGCAGACACAGTCACTGGTGCCAGCTGCAGACACAGTCACTGGTGCCAGCTGCAGACACCGCCACTGGTGCCAGATGCAGACACCGCCGCAGGTGCCAGCTGCAGACACCGCCACTGGTGCCAGCTGCAGACACCGCCACTGGTGCCAGCTGCAGACACCGCCGCAGGTGCCAGCTGCAGACACCGCCGCAGGTGCCAGCTGCAGACACCGCCGCAGGTGCCAGCTGCAGACACCGCCGCAGGTGCCAGCTGCAGACACCGCCGCAGGTGCCAGCTGCAGACACAGTCACTGGTGCCAGCTGCAGACACAGTCACTGGTGCCAGCTGCAGACACAGTCACTGGTGCCAGATGCAGACACCGCCGCAGGTGCCAGATGCAGACACCGCCACTGGTGCCAGATGCAGACACAGTCACTGGTGCCAGATGCAGACACAGTCACTGGTGCCAGCTGCAGCCACCACCGCAGGTGCCAGCGGCAGACACCACCGCAGGCGCCAGCGGCAGACACCGCCGCGGGCGCCAGCGGTAGACACCGCCGCGGGCGCCAGCTGCAGACACCGCCGCGGGCGCCAGCTGCAGACACCGCCGCGGGCGCCAGCTGCAGACACCGCCGCGGGCGCCAGCTGCAGACACCGCCGCGGGCGCCAGCTGCAGACACCGCCGCGGGCGCCAGCTGCAGACACCGCCGCGGGCGCCAGCTGCAGACACCGCTACTGGTGCCAGCTGCTTACACTGTCCAGTAGTACAAGCTCCTCACTATCGCACCAGTGCCGTCAGCTTCTTGTGCTGTCCAAAATCAGACACCTCATCACACTGTCCACTGGTGCCAGCTTTTGACAATGCCCCCCAGTACATCAGGAGCTTAACAGTCTTGTAGAGCGCCGCACACGAGTGTCCTCAGGGCGCTGGGTACATCCAGACCTCCACAAGCATCAGGAGTCTGCCTGCAAGAAACGAAGAGAGCTGGATATGATGCAGTCAAACAAGAGAGCGACCACTGCATCTACCTGGTGAGCGATGACTCCACCAAGAACCTTCAGACGTCACACCCCCTTTTTTTAGAATCCATGAAGGTCACTCGCTTCTTGAAACTGACTAGGTCCAATAACAGATCTGCGGTTATTCAAAGCTAGACACATCATCAAAGACCCAACCGACAGCAAGCACCAAAACATCCTGGCTCAATTAAACATCTCAGCAACAAAGCCAAGGTCTAGAAGTCACCTGCAACTCAAAACTGTCCACAGCCTGGTTGAATCTGTGGTCTGCACAAAGACCACGTTCCACCTCAGTGTACATGTGAAGGGACCATCCGAAAATACCCAAAACTTAAGGTTCCTCGTATTGGACTATTCCCTCTGGTTGTTATGGGTCCAACTTGGCCACAGAGTCAAAAATTCAGAGACACCACCGTGCACTCAAGATGGCAGAGTTCAAGGAAGCCGAAGCGGTATGCACTTTGAAGGAGTTAAAAGGAATTCTAACCAATCAGTTGTCTCGTAAAATATAAAATTAACTTTAGTGATGCTATCTTCGGATTCCAGCGGTACGGATATATAAAAGATTAGCCTTTTTAAGAGTAGGGATCTTATGTGTACACAAACAAAAGGGGAACCCTTTTACCAGTCTGATCAACATTTGTAATGAAGAACAAAATCTAAATGGGTCATACCTCTGTAAAAGTTAATACAGACTGTGCAAACAGTTCATTAGTTATTAGACCAGAAAGAATTTCCGGTGATAACTATAAGTACAGATGAGCTACTTTTTTTCCTTTAGTTGAAATTTTCTATTCTTATCATATAGTTTTGTTTATGTCTAAAATTAGTTAATACCCACTAATATTAAAAATGTAGTTATTTCTATTTACTTATTTTACATATTTAAATACATATAGTCTCGTTCTATATCTCATTGTCTATATGCTAAAGGGCTAAAGATGCAGAGTGCACAAGAAAGAAGAGGCGGCCAACACCGAAAACACTATTGACCTTGTGGCACATGACGCCTGAAACAAGCAGAAACCAAATTGTACAAAACACCAAGTGTGAGACAAATCCTCCTCCTCTCCAGGGCTTCAGAAAACCTGTATGAAACGAGGTTTGAGACAAACTATTCAATTCTCCAGGCTTGAGACAACCTATTCAGCTCTCTAGGCTTGAGACATCCTATACAATTCTCCAGGCTTGAGACAACCTATTCAATTCTCCAGGCTTGAGACAACCTATTCAATTCTCCAGGCTTGAGACAACCAAATTAAATTCTCGAGGCTTGAGACAACCTATTCAATTCTCCAGGCTTGAGACAACCTATTTAATTCTCTAGGCTTGAGACAACCTATTCAATTCTCCAGGCTTGAGACAACCTATTCAATTCTCTAGGCTTGAGACAACCTATTGAATTCTCCAGGCTTGAGACAACCTATACAATTCTCCAGGCTTGAGACAACCTATTTAATTCTCTAGGCTTGAGACAACCTATTCAATTCTCCAGGCTTGAGACAACCTATTTAATTCTCTAGGCTTGAGACAACCTATACAATTCTCCAGGCTTGAGACAACCTATACAATTCCTCCAGGCTTGAGACAACCTATTCAATTCTCTAGGCTTGAAACAATCTATTCAATTTTCCAGGCTTGAGACAACCTATTCAGTTCTCTAGGCTTGAAACAACCTATTCAATTCTCCAGGCTTGAAACAACCTATTCAATTCTCCAGGCTTGAGACAACCTAATCAATTCTCCAGGCTTGAGACAACCTATTCAATTCTCCAGGCTTGAGACAACCTATTTAATTCTCTAGTCTTGAGGCTTGAAACAACCTATTCAATTCTCCAGGCTTGAAACAACCTATTCAATTCTCTAGGCTTGAAACAACCTATTCAATTCTCTAGGCTTGAAACAACCTATTCAATTCTCCAGGCTTGAGACAACCTATTGAATTCTCCAGGCTTGAGACAACCTATTGAATTCTCCAGGCTTGAGACAACCTATTCAGTTCTCCAGGCTTGAGACAACCTATTCAGTTCTCTAGGCTTGAAACAACCTATTCAGTTCTCTAGGCTTGAAACAACCTATTCAATTCTCCAGGCTTGAGACAACCTATTTAATTCTCTAGTCTTGAGGCTTGAAACAACCTATTCAATTCTCCAGGCTTGAAACAACCTATTCAATTCTCTAGGCTTGAAACAACCTATTCAATTCTCTAGGCTTGAAACAAACTATTCAATTCTCCAGGCTTGAGACAACCTATTCAATTCTCCAGGCTTGAGACAACCTATTCAATTCTCCAGGCTTGAGACAACCTATTGAATTCTCCAGGCTTGAGACAACCTATACAATTCTCCAGGCTTGAGACAACCTATTCAGTTCTCTAGGCTTGAAACAACCTATTCAGTTCTCTAGGCTTGAAACAACCTATTCAATTCTCCAGGCTTGAGAAACTATTCAATTCTCCAGGCTTGAGACAACCTATTGAATTCTCCAGGCTTGAGACAACCTATACAATTCTCCAGGCTTGAGACAACCTATTCAGTTCTCTAGGCTTGAAACAACCTATTCAGTTCTCCAGGCTTGAAACAACCTATTCAGTTCTCCAGGCTTGAGAAACTATTGAATTCTCCAGGCTTGAGACAACCTATTGAATTCTCCAGGCTTGAGACAACCTATTCAGTTCTTCAGGCTTGAGACAACCTATTCAGTTCTCTAGGCTTGAAACAACCTATTCAGTTCTCTAGGCTTGAAACCTATTCAGTTCTACAGGCTTGAAACAACCTATTCAGTTCTCCAGGCTTTAAACAACCTATTCAATTTTCCAGGCTTGAGACAACCTATTCAGTTCTCTAGGCTTGAAACAACCTATTCAATTCTCTAGGCTTCAAACAACCTATTCAATTCTCCAGGCTTGAGACAACCTATTCAATTCTCCAGGCTTGAGACAACCTATTTAATTCTCTAGTCTTGAGGCTTGAAACAACCTATTCAATTCTCCAGGCTTGAAACAACCTATTCAATTCTCCAGGCTTGAAACAACCTATTCAATTCTCTAGGCTTGAAACAACCTATTCAATTCCTCCAGGCTTGAGAAACTATTCAATTCTCCAGGCTTGAGACAACCTATTGAATTCTCCAGGCTTGAGACAACCTATACAATTCTCCAGGCTTGAGACAACCTATTCAGTTCTTCAGGCTTGAGACAACCTATTCAGTTCTCTAGGCTTGAAACAACCTATTCAGTTCTCTAGGCTTGAAACCTATTCAATTCTCTAGGCTTGAAACAACCTATTCAGTTCTCCAGGCTTGAAACAACCTATTCAATTTTCCAGGCTTGAAACAACCTATTCAGTTCTCCAGGCTTGAGACAACCTATTCAGTTCTCCAGACTTGAGACAACCTATTCAGTTCTCCAGGCTTGAGACAACCTATTCAATTCTCCAGGCTTGAGAGAACCTATTCAATTCTCCAGGCTTGAGACAATCTGTTTAAAACTTCAAGCTTAAAAGAAAGAGTTTGATGGTTCAGGACTCAGACAAGTCGTGGATGCTTCAGGCTTGAGACCGCCCATTCAATCTCCATTCTTGAGGCAACCTGTTTAATACTCCAGGTATCAGACAACCCGTGCCCATGCTTCAAATGCTTACACATGGTGACCAATGTATTATTTAATTCAGTGACTAAATATATTTCGATTGTTTATGTAATGTTACCTATGTATTGTTTAATTTAATGAATGTACATATTTTTGATTGCTTATACAGAATAACCGTGTATTGGTTATTTCAAAGATTGTCAATCTATTTTTGAGTGTTTTATGTATTGTTACGTATCTATTCTTTAATGTAATGAATGTACATATTTTTTGATTGCTTAAATAGAGTTACCCTGTATTGGTTAATTCAATATTTGTAAATATACAAAGTGACCATGCATTGCTTGTTGCACTGAATGCCTTGGGGGTGGATGAACTTCAGCGGTAGTTCTCGGTATGTAAAATCCTGTCTGACGCTCTTTCATGTTGTCGATACCAGAACACAGAATCTTTTTCAAATTTGGCACGATGCTCGAGTGTCAGTGGAATAGATACATGCTAAATCTATTTAAAAATAAAAAGGTTCTGTTCAAGTGAGACAGGTGTGGGGTTCGGAAGAGGGGGTTGCCAATTTTGTTTTTCTGTGGAGCCCACTTCAGTCTCACTGGACCAGAACCCTGACGTACAACAAGCACTGCTGCTTGTAAGGAATAATTCACAAAGAAGGATTTTTTGTTATGGCCAGATTTTGTAAACAGCCCGGTTCACCTACTAGTCGCTATGGGCACGATTTGGTCAGTCGGTGCAAGTCACTGGTTACTGGGCAGGATGTAATCACTGTGTGCAGTAATGCGGAGCAGTGACTGGTTCTTGTCACAAGGGGCCTGTGTGGTTGCAGAACTTTGGACTTTTAACAGTAGTTCCTTTGTAAGAAAAACCTTACCTTTGATGTAGTTCGTGAGTCCCTGGCATCACACTCTGATTTTGTGAGATCCAGCCCTGTACCCGGTAGACGTCAGCGGATGTGTCCGGCTTGTTGTAAATGCAGCCATTCTGTAGAAATATTACTCATAACAGATCGTCTCCCTCGCCTTGCCTTTCTAGTTCACAGAAATCCCCCAAAACACCTCTGTCCATCTCACCTGGATGAAAGGCTGAGCCCATCTGGCTAACATTCAGTTTCTCGCTCCACTGACAGAGGCTGAGTTGTTGTGCTGAAACCTTGGTTAAGACCGCGAACATTGTTACTTGCACAAGAGGTTGAAGGCCGGGGTGGCTGGGGGTCACTAGCCTCACTGCTGGAGGTGTGCGGCCCATCCTTCGGCACCCATGCTCACCCATCGAGGTGGCAGTGCCCACTCTGCTGAGTTACTCTCACTTCTATGCTTCTCCGAGACGCTCACTCAGGATTTCATAGGATCCGTTCCGGTCCCTCTTGACCTACAATCACCACAATCATAACTAGTACGCCTGGATATTGTGTGTCGATGGTCAGAGGGAGCTAGAATACTCCAGAGGTGTGTACTTACGAGCTGGCCTGGACTCTACACTACTCAGAGTTTGCAAGCATCAGGTTTTCAAGGCCAGGAGCTTTGACCTTTACTCCAGCGCGTGTATATTTATTTATAACACAGGATCTAAAAGGGCTACAGTGAGTAACGCCGACTCACACAGCACGTAAAGGGCAAGAGAATGTGGGCACCGTGAAGGAGATCCGGGGGTCACATAGATTACCCATAGGACATGTGCAAGACATCACCAACTGCACACTTGACGTAGAGGGAACAAAATAATCTCCACTTAGTTACTTATAGTTAGTAAGTAGATCTGGACAAATACAGGACTTCTTCATAAAAGACCTTGGGACAACATCCATTACACATAGATCAGAAAGTCAACAAAAGTTCCACGTAGGTTCCGGGTAGATGACACAGAGGTTGATCCAACTTCTGGGTAGGAGATCAGATACAACTTCTGGGTATAAGATACAGAGGATGATACAACTTCTGGGTAGGAGATCGGAGGTGATACAACTTCTGGGTAGGAGATCGGAGGTGATACAACTTCTGGGTAGGAGATCGGAGGTGATACAACTTCTGGGTAGGAGATCGGAGGTGATACAACTTCTGGGTAGGAGATCGGAGATGATACAACTTCTGGGTAGGAGATACGGAGGATGATATAACTCATGTAGAAGACCTGAATGATTACAATTTGCATTCAAGAGTTCAGGGCGGTGACATAACTTAAACAGAGGAGAGCTGAGTGATGACATAATTTTAATATAGTAGGCTTAAAGAATGGGCCAACTTGCACATATTGAATCAGGGAGGCGACATAACTTCATGTGACTTACAAAATGAAGACATAAATGGAGACATCTCTTGTACATAGGATGTACTAAGGGTGACTTTGAACATATAGGAGTTACAGAGGGTGGCATTTCTTACACATCCAAGACACAAAGTATGGCATCCCTTAAACAGACGTACCTCAAGGGAGAACATATGTAACACTCTGGCGATGCATAAGATGGCAGGAGTTACGAAGACAAGGTACACAGCGGAAGAGATCCCTTACAATATCTAGGGACACTATTCCGTACACAGATGATCCGAATAAGGACATCTCTTATGGGATTGGTAAAAAGGACTAATGTTTACCTACAAACGATGTAAAGAATAAAAATATGGTAACAAAAGTGACAAAAAGAAAAGGTAAAGAAGTATTTAAAAAAAAGTGTGGTTTTTTTTAGATGGGATGAGTGAGTAGATGGGGAAACCGCCAATAAAAACAAAATATGTAGAAAACACCCCACAATGAACACATAATTCTTATAATAGAAATTCAACTCTGTCACCTGCGCATTATGCACCTATTCCTCACAGACCCTTCCTGTACGTGTAGGAGATAAAAAGGACAGCCACTTACACCAAAGAGATCTCATTTGGAAACCTTAAAAAACTTGCAAGTTCTGTCGTGAATTTTAACTTGCAAATATACCATTTGTGCTGTGTTTTGTGTGAAGCTCACAGCCGCTAGATTGATTCTTTGAGCAGGAGAGTGCCCGTGACGTTTCCATAAAGTTCTCGTTTGATATTACTTCTGTATATCCATATTCAGGTGCCCTCCCCCGAACGGCCGGTGTCATGGTCTGTGACTTGTGTTCTCGAATAGAACCTGTGATGTCCCAGGGGTAGATGTTAAGGGACTCTTTGCTGGTTTGATTAGATAGACATGGGTGACTGCCTGATCGGAAAAAAGCGCCTCGAATGCAATGGACGTGATCCTGACACTTTATGTAACAGGCGTTGTTATAACTACTAGAAGCACTTGTGTTAACGATTTTGAAAGGTCAGAAAACCTGGTGGTGACCCAGTAGATTGCACATAGGCCTCTGCGACAGATGCAAAACCCACTGCGCTACCTTATGGCTAGGCCTACCATTATCCGGGGCAACAGACAAGACAATGGGTGGAAGAAAGCATGTCATTCATTTGAAGAGCTAGTTGCAAGAATGCTTATAGTTCCCCCAGCTGTGGTACTCCACCAGGCGCTACACCGGCGTTGCAGGACCCCCCGCATGCCACCTTACCCCGGGGTTCCCGCTGTCCGCCCGGCTCTCCCAGGCCTCCTCGGCCCCCTAGCTGCAGGTACCCCTGCTCTGCCTTCAAGGAGGCGCTACCGGAAACAGAGAGCAAGACAGTCCACATCCACGTCTCTATGGTAACGTCAGAATTCACAGCGTCTCCCATATGTAGGCCTAAAGCTCTCACTGAACGAGGATGCCCCCGTTTTCATTTCTATGAATATTCCTGAAGGGAGGGGCGCTAGAGGCCTCGTGATGGAAACTAACATCTATGTACCTTTTACATTGCTGTGGCTGGTGGGCACCCTAGATTATAACTCCCATAATAAACGGGTGCCCTTGAGCCACCAGGGCCTTGCACGCGGGCCACCCTGCAGACTAAACCATAGAGAGCAGCGCCTCCCAAACTTTTTAGAACCAAGACCCAATTCATAGAGCGACAAACTTTCACGACCCACCTAGCTTTAATGGGCGTGAGGCGGGGACTTTTGAATGTAACTAAAGCATTGTGTGTGGTAGCCACTGTTTTATACAGACAGGTCATTTTCCATTGAAATGGAAATTGAATGGCACAGAGAGACAGTTTTACTGATTAAACTATACAGCAGACAAACGATAATGTGTGGAAATCGAGTTTCTGTGAATACTAATCATTTGTGCATCACCAAGTACATTGTCTCGATTTGTTTTGATCAGTGCTTGAAATGTAAAAATAAAAGTGCAGGTACTCTGTAGCAGAGTACCTGCTTGTTTCTGAGATGTGTCGGCACTCTCCAATTAAACGTATTACGTCACTCTTGAAAAGTGACGGTACTCTCCCCTCTCAAAATAAAAAGTGCCGGTACCCAGTACCGGGCAGTACCGGCCCATTTAAAGCACTGGTTGTGATCCTATTCAAATCTTCATTTCCACAACACTTTCGAATTACAAAAAAAATGCTTCATTTTTGCTTTCCTAACTGCTAAATGTATATACTTCATTTACAGATGTTTACATTTTGTTGTGTGGTGCAAAACAAAAAAAAGACGTCCTATAGCCTTTTCTTTCGCACTCCCTGTACTCCAGCAAGATTGTCACAAAATTCAATTTAACAACAACTCTCACTCTGCAGTCAGAGAAAAAAAAGTAAACACCAATCCTCATGTTAAAAGAATAAGCAGCAATGTGTCAGAAGACGCAGCCTGACATTTGACCTCTCTCTTTGAAGCACCAGGAAATGTGACAAGATAAACACAGAATTTAAAAACATCTTTATTTTTTACTCGGACTTTCCCAACCCACCAAAATTCAGCTCGTAGCCCACTAGAAACCCTAATATACAGTTTTATGTAGTGCCTCATGTCACTAAAGGGAGAGTCATGGCACTAAAACCACATCTTGTGCAACAACAGGGTGGAAGCTTGTATTAGGGCACTGAAAAAAACTGCATTGGCAGAATTGAGCTGTACCCTCAAAGAAAAGTATTGTGAAAAGGAGACAGAAGATGTAGTTTGTGTTGTAAGTGACAAACCTAAAAGGCGTAAGCAGCAAGACATTACATAGCAGATACTTTTGAATGTAGGGCAGCTTTATTGCATCTTTAAAAGTCTATGTGCGAGCAGGTCTTTATTTTGTGAATACATGAAGATAGAAATGCAACAACATGTTATCATGAAAGGAAAGTTAACAAATGAACAAGCAAGTGTGATTACTGAACAACATTCAGCATTTATGACAGGTTAAGGAATTGAAATAGCACACACTTCCTAAACAAAAGAAAACTATGGCAGCAAAGTAAATATATCAAAAAGCAGAGAGAACATGCAATGGAAATCTCTGGCATATGGTCCCGTGCCCCAGGTGTCCCTCTCCAGTCACATCACATTGGCCTGTCCCTTCGTATGTAACCCCGCTCGGCACCCAGCGATACATCGGCAGCACTAGACAATCCCCCACTTGTGCACGCCAGTGGTGCCAAGTGACAGCGGCACAGTCCAGTCATTGTTGGTGCTCAGTGAGTCACCCACTCGCCCCAAGGCACAGTGAAAGCCCATCAGTCTCTGAATCAGCTCGTAGGAGGGGTCTCTGTACCAGAGCCAGGGCCGTCCTCCGGCCAAGGCCATTTGGGCCTGTCATTATAGAGGGATGCACATGGTAGAGGCTGGGCTGTCCTTATACCAGAGTCCAGCTCTAGCCAGGCATGCTGTTCGAGAGACCAAGACTAGCTAGGCATTCCCTTTTACATAGACCAGCCCTAGCCAGGCCTGCCTTTAGAGAGTCAATGCCAGCCAGGCCTGTCCTTTAGAGAGTCAATGCCAGCCAGGCCTCTCCTTTAGAGAGTCAATACCAGCCAGGCCTGCCTTGAGAGAGTCAATGCCAGCCAGGCCTGTCCTTTAGAGAGTCAATACCAGCCAGGCCTGCCTTGAGTCAATACCAGTCAGGCCTGCCTTTGGAGAGTCAATACCAGCCAGGCCTGTCCTTTAGAGGGCTAATACCAGCCAGGCCTGTCCTCTAGAGAGTAAATACCAGCCAGGCCTGCCTTTGGAGAGTCAATACCAGCCAGACCTGTCCTTTAGATAGTCAATACCAGCCAGGCCTGCCTTGAGTCAATACCAGCCAGGTCTGCCTTGAGTCAATACCGGCCAGGCCTGCCTTGAGTCAATACCGGCCAGGCCTGCCTTTAGAGAGTCAATACCAGCCAAGCCTATCTTGAGTCAATGCCAGCCAGGCCTGCCTTTAGAGAGTCAATACCAGCCCGGTCTGTCCTCTAGAAAGTCAATACCAGCCAGGCCTGCCTTTGGAGAGTCAATACCAGCCAGGCCTGTCCTTTAGAGAGTCAATACCAGCCAAGCTTGCCTTTAGAGTGTCAATGCCAGCCAGGCCTGCTTTCAGAGAGTCAATGCGAGCCAGTCCTGCTTTTAGAGAGTCAATGCCAGCCAGGCCTGCCTTTAGAGGGTCAATGCCAGCCAGGCCTGTCCTCTAGAGAGTCAATACAAGCCAGGCCTGCCTTTAGAGAGTAAATGCCAGCCAGGCCTGTCCTCTAGAGAGTCAATACAAGCCAGGCCTGTCCTTTAGAGGGCCAATACCAGCCAGGCCTGTCCCTTAGAGGGCCAATACCAGCCAGGCCTGTCCCTTAGAGGGCCAATACCAGCCAGGCCTGACCCTTAGAGGGCCAATACCAGCCAGGCCTGTCCCTTAGAGGGCCAATACCAGCCAGGCCTGTCCCTTAGAGGGCCAATACCAGCCAGGCCTGCCTTGAATAAATACCAGCCAGGCCTGCCTTTAGAGAGTCAATACAAGCCAGGCTTGTCCTTTAGAGGGCCAATACCAGCCAGGCCTGCCTTTAGATAGTCAATACCAGCCAGGCCTGCCTTGAGTCAATACCAGCCAGGCCTGCCTTGAGTCAATACCAGCCAGGCCTGCCTTGAATCAATACCAGCCAGGCCTGCCTTTAGAAAGTCAACACCAGCCAGGCCTGTCCTTTAGAGGGCCAATGAAAGCCAGGCCTGTCCTTTAGAGGGCAAATGCCAGCCAGGCCTGTCCTTTAGAGGGCAAATGCCAGCCAGGCCTGTCCTTTAGAGGGCCAATGCCAGCCAGGCCTGTCCTTTAGAGGGCCAATGCCAGCCAGGCCTGTCCTCTAGAGAGTCAATGCCAGCCAGGCCTGTCCTTTAGAGGGCCAATGCCAGCCAGGCCTGCCTTTAGAGAGTCAATGCCAGCCAGGCCTGTCCTCTAGAGAGTCAATGCCAGCCAGGCCTGTCCTTTAGCGGGCCAATGCCAGCCAGGCCTGCCTGCCTTTAGAGAGTAAATACCAGCCAGGCCTGTCCTTATACAGAGACCAGCAACGGCCAGGCCTGTCCTTATACACAGGGGCGTAAAACAAGCTTCAGCGCGGGGGCATCTCTTGAAGGGACGCTAGTTTTTAAGGGGGTCCCCAATCAGCCCCATCCAATGACTATCTTTGAGATATGGGAGACTCAAAGTCCCCTCATCACATTTTGCAGGGGGGGAGGGGCAGCATTTTGTGTTACTGCACTGCACACAGATACGGGCTCGGACTGGCACAAAAAGTAGGTCCGGGCACCAACATAAAAGTGGCCCCCTTTAGCGAAGCACATAGCTAAAAAAAATGGTAAGATCAGGGAAAACACTGACCTGTCAGACCGGCCCATCGGGGCACTGCCCGACTGCCCTGTATGCCAGTCCGAGCCTGCAGAGACCCCAGTCGGCCAGGCCTGTCTGTCCCTGCACTCGAGTCCAGACCCAAAGGCAGCGTGAAAGTGATACCCTGCCCGCCTCGGTGCCAGGCTGCCAGGGACCCGTCACATTACCGCATGGCTAATTAAATGCCTGAGTGACTGCAGGTGGTATAATTGACACCCCTCCCTTGGGCCTCTTGCGTAACAAGACTTAAAGGAGCTAAAACCGCCCCCCAAACCCGGGGAGCAGATAAATACGTGCCGCCTCCCCCCCCCAAAAACCTAACTCTTAAGAAGCCAGAGGGAGCTGCAGCTGACAGCCCCAGGGTGGGTGGGGGCAGGTGGGCACCACCCCTCCCTGGATCCCGAGAATGAAACGCAATAGCGCCAAGTAACCTCCACCAGCCAATGAGGGTGAAGCCCGCGCTGCACCTGCCCCAGGCTCCCACCCTCACTGCCCCTTTATAGCCTGGGATGTCTCCACACACAGCACACTCAGCCCTAGAGCGGAGTACGTTCACAGTGAACCGCGAGAAGTAAGGTGGGGGAGTAGTACACACGTGTAGTAAGTAGTAGAAGACAAATGGGACACACGCGCGCACTCCACTCTAGGGGTGAGTAGTGCACGCTGGGCTCTGTCGTGTAGGTAGAGGGAGGGTTGTGTGAGTCAAGCTCTGCCCTCGCTCCAGCTGCGCCCCCTTGCGGCCCTGGGAAGGCGGTGCGCCCCCACCAGGCAGGAGGGCAGGTGGTAGTGATGGGTGGGAAGCCCCTCCTGCAGCCACTGCAGCATGGTGTCACGTGCCCTTGGTCCGCCAGCTGCCCACGCCAGCCTCTCTGCCATGCTAGGGCAGCAGGGTGGGAGCCTGCCCCAGAGAAGCCAGCAGTGCAAAGGAGCCGTGCAGAAAATAACAAAGAAACAGGAAAGCAAGGCAGTAAAGTAGGGAGACCTGCAAGGTAGCTCATGTCACCCAGTGACCCTTTTACGTCTACAAATGGTGGACGGGTGGGGGGCAGGGAGGGCTCTTCATCCTACAAGCCGCTCGCACGGACCAAGCATGTCCTAGACTGCCCAGAACTGCATGTCTTTGGCTCGGAGCCTGGCAGACTGCGCATGCGCAGCTCCGACTGCAGTAACCTTGGCTGGGAGAGCGCCCATTAACCCAGACTGCGGCAAGTACAAAGCACGCGTGGCGTCTGCAGGGGGGCGCCGGGAGGGGGCGCCACAGAGGGGAGATGGGCACGTCCTGTCGCGCCAGGAGTGACCTGCTACTGAATAAAGGAGCCAGGTGCCTGGCTCTGGCTCAGCTCGAGGTACTCTTAGATAAACGAGCCGAGCTTTCACATGGCTCTTCCCTGCCACTCAAGTTTAAACTCATGCGCAAAGAATTAAAGAGTAAGCATTTATCCTTGACATAAAACTAGAGAAAAAGATACCATCTGCTGGAAGAATTTAAACCAGAACCACTGGGATTAATCCTGGCTTCCCCACTTGACCAAACTGTATGATCTTAGGCAAACATTTTATTTTGCTGCGCCTCCTTTTTCTTCATTAATACATAAAAGAGCGCCCTGGAAGGCCAGGATTCAGAATGTGCGCTGAACAAAAAGCCTAAGATCAATACATATCTGTGCGATCTGGGGGACACCGGAGCCCCTCATCACATTCTGCGGGGGGGTGCGGGCACCATTTTGCGTTACGCCACTTGGTTCGGCTCGTGCACGACCCTTGACTCAGCACTTTCTGTTAGTTGATAGAAGAGCTCACCTCTGCTACAGAGGAGTGCACTCCGACACACCAGGGAAACGACGAATAAGCAAATAGGCTGATGTGCCCAGGATCAAACAGTTTGGTGGTTGGATGAACTCCGGTTTCCTGATGCCACAGCTGACAACTTTAGGCGTCTGAGCACATCCCTGTCATATTCATTGACCACGAAAATATGTCCCACAGGTCAGCCAGAGACACACATTTCCCCTCTATAAATTAACTAGTCGTCTACGCCCCCTCTTTTCAACTCCCTAACTGTACAGGCTGGAACACAGTGGTACTCCCACGCCCCCAGGGTGGTATCTTTACTCCGCAGCCCTGTGGTCCCACTACAAAACGAATTTATGTGATTAATTAGCAATCAGAACAGGCCAAGACTGCCAACAGGTCCTCACCTCCAGGTAGCGACAAATACTGTCTTTTCTCTTTCCCGCAGAATATGTTTTTCCTTTTTACTAGGTGAAAGCCCGAGTGTGTCCCCACAAAAAGTTTTTAACGCTTCCCACAAAAGTTTATGAAAGGCCTGCACACCCCACTTAGTCCCTCTTTTTGTCCATGGTCACACCACAACCTCCAGGGCAAGGGTTCAAGAGGAAGTGTCTTTAGACTTTCCGGCTGGTCCTCTGCAACGCCTCGAGCAAAGAGGGTAGAGTGAGAATCACTTCTCCTGCCAGGATGTATGGTCACAGTCCTCCCACATAAGCCCTGCCAGTTACCACATGACTCCATGTCACCAAGGTCACGGTGCTCCTCCTCGAGATATGGTCTAAAGCGTAATGCATTCTGGGGGTCGTAGTCCTAGTGCAGCTGAACTGACTTAAAGACAAGATCAGCTCTTGAAACTTTCTGGTCGTCACCTCTGCTGAGTACCTCTACTGCTAATGGGAGGAGTCGAGAAGAGACCAGGCTTCCTACCAAAAGAGTTGGCAACGTTGCCACTGGACCACTTCTCCTCCTGCAGCCCACATCCTGGCCACTAGCTAACATCCTCGCCACCACACCACATCTCCTGTACCACACCTCTTGTCCTCAAGCAAACCACATACCGGCCAACCAACCTCATCTTAAGACCACATTCTCTGTCCTGCAGCAGACCACATACGGGCACCAGACCCCATCCAGGCCATCTGCATACATCTCCAACGTGACATCCCGTGTCCTCTAGCAGGCTACCTTCTGGTCACCAGACCACATCTCAACCACCACAATCCTTGTCCCCCAGAGGACCACATTCTGACCACCAGACCACATCCCAACCACCCAAAACCTTGTCCTCCAGGAGATGACATCCCACACACTAGACCCAATGTCCACTGCCACAACCCTTGTCCTCCAGCACACACCACATACCAACCACTAGACCACATCACCACCAACACACCTCCTTTCCCCCAGCGGACGACATACTAGTCACCAAACAACATCTCAACCACCCCAATCCTTGCCCTCCAGAGGACCACATCCCACACACTAGACCACGTCCACCACCACACCCCTTGTCTGCCAGTACACTTCACCTACCACATACCAACCACTAGACCACATCATCAACCACACACCTCTTTGTCCCCCAATGGACCACATTCTGACCACCAGACCACATCCCAACCACCCCAAACCTTGTCCTCCAGGAGATCACACACTAGATCCCACACACTAGACCCAATGTCGACTTCCACACCCCTTGTCCTCCAGCACACACCACATACCAACCACTAGACCACATCACCACCAACACACCTCCTTTCCCCCAGCGGACGGCATACTAGTCACCAAACAACATCTCAACCACCCCAATACTTGTCCTCCAGAGGACCACATCCCACACACTAGACCACGTCCACCACCACACCTCTTGTCCGCCAGTACACTTCACATACCACATACCAACCAGTAGACCACATCACCATCAACACACCTCCTTTCCCCCTGAGGAAGACATACTAGTCACCAAACAACATCTCAACCACCCCAATCCTTGTCCTCCAGAGGACCACATCCCACACACTAGACCACGTCCACCACCACACCCCTTGTCCGCCAGTACACTTCACATACCACATACCAACCAGTAGACCACATCACCATCAACACACCTCCTTTCCCCCTGAGGACGACATACTAGTCACCAAACAACATCTCAACCACCCCAATCCTTGTCCTCCAGAGGACCACATCCCACACACTAGACCACGTCCACCACCACACCCCTTGTCCGCCAGTACACTTCACATACCACATACCAACCAGTAGACCACATCACCATCAACACACCTCCTTTCCCCCTGAGGATGACATACTAGTCACCAAACAACATCTCAACCACCCCAATCCTTGTCCTCCAGAGGACCACATCCCACACACTAGACCACGTCCACCACCACACCCCTTGTCCACCAGTACACTTCACATACCACATACCAACCACTAGACCACATCACCAACCACACACCTCTTTGTCCCCCAATGGACCACATCCTGACCACCAGACCACATCCCAACCACCACAATCCTTGTCCTCCAGGAGACCACATCCCACACCTGCCACGCCCCTTGTCCTCCAGCACACACCACATACCAACCACTAGACCACATCACCACCAACACTTTGACTGAGAGCCCGACACGTGTCCTTCACGCCCTCGGTCCCGGAGTCAGTTGGGGGGTGAATGACAACAGAGGAAGGCAGAAAGAGAACGCTTCCGCCACCCATAACAGATCCCTTAAGAAGCTACCAAAAAACTGTATACATCAAATACGAGGGACATTTAGCACCAGAGAGAACCTGGAGTAGGAGAATTGAATTCAGGGTAACTTGGTTAAGATCAGAACAGCGCCCTTTGGGAGACCTTGCCAGGTAGGTCGCTCCCCCACCACACAGCTCCGCCTGTGTTGTCCGCCCGCTGCTGCTGCTGGTAAGATCGCCCTTCCGCTTGTGGCCTCGGTGCCCGTATTTCTTTGCTTGTCTCCCCATTTTCCTTTCTGTGCCCCTCGCTGCCCCATTTGCGTTGTGCCTGTATTTTTGTCTGTTTTCTCCCCATTTTCCTTTCTGTGCCCCTCGCTGCCCCATTTGCGTTGTGCCTGTATTTTTGTCTGTTTTCTCTCCCCATTTTCCTTTCTGTGCCCCTCGCTGCCCCATTTGCGTTGTGCCTGTATTTTTGTCTGTTTTCTCTCCCCATTTTCCTTTCTGTGCCCCTCGCTGCCCCATTTGCGTTGTGCCTGTATTTTTGTCTGTTTTCTCCCCCATTTTCCTTTCTGTGCCCCTCGCTGCCCCATTTGCGTTGTGCCTGTATTTTTTTCTGTTTTCTCCCCCCACTTTCCTTTCTGTGCCCCTCGCTGCCCCATTTGCGTTGTGCCTGTATTTTTGTCTGTTTTCTCCCCCATTTTCCTTTCTGTGCCCCTCGCTGCCCCATTTGCGTTGTGCCTGTATTTTTGTCTGTTTTCTCCCCCATTTTCCTTTCTGTGCCCCTCGCTGCCCCATTTGCGTTGTGCCTGTATTTTTGTCTGTTTTCTCCCCCCATTTTCCTTTCTGTGCCACTCGCTGCCCCATTTGCGTTGTGCCTGTATTTTTGTCTGTTTTCTCTCCCCATTTTCCTTTCTGTGCCCCTCGCTGCCCCATTTGCGTTGTGCCTGTATTTTTGTCTGTTTTCTCCCCCATTTTCCTTTCTGTGCCCCTCGCTGCCCCATTTGCGTTGTGCCTGTATTTTTGTCTGTTTTCTCCCCCCATTTTCCTTTCTGTGCCCCTCGCTGCCCCATTTGCGTTGTGCCTGTATTTTTGTCTGTTTTCTCCCCCATTTTCCTTTCTGTGCCCCTCGCTGCCCCATTTGCGTTGTGCCTGTATTTTTGTCTGTTTTCTCCCCATTTTCCTTTCTGTGCCCCTCGCTGCCCCATTTGCGTTGTGCCTGTATTTTTGTCTGTTTTCTCCCCCATTTTCCTTTCTGTGCCCCTCGCTGCCCCATTTGCGTTGTGCCTGTATTTTCGTCTGTTTTCTCCCCCCATTTTCCTTTCTGTGCCCTCGCTGCCCCATTTGCGTTGTGCCTGTATTTTTGTCTGTTTTCTCCCCCATTTTCCTTTCTGTGCCCCTCGCTGCCCCATTTGCGTTGTGCCTGTATTTTTGTCTGTTTTCTCCCCCATTTTCCTTTCTGTGCCCCTCGCTGCCCCATTTGCGTTGTGCCTGTATTTTTGTCTGTTTTCTCTCCCCATTTTCCTTTTGTGCCCCCGCTGCCTCTCGCCATTCCCGCCGCTGCGTCCCCTGCGGCCCCGCCCCTGACTGCCCATTCGCTGCCCCTGCCTCCCGCCTCCCAGCTGCTCCTCCCTCCCACCTCCCCATAAATGGCGGCCGCTGCGCGGTGAGGAGAGCGACCCTTGACCTTGCCAGGTAGGTCGCTCCCCCACCACACAGCTCCGCCTGTGTTGTCCGCCCGCTGCTGCTGCTGGTAAGATCGCCCTTCCGCTTGTGGCCTCGGTGCCCGTATTTCTTTGCTCGTCTCCCCATTTTCCTTTCTGTGCCCCTCGCTGCCCCATTTGCGTTGTGCCTGTATTTTTGTCTGTTTTCTCCCCCATTTTCCTTTCTGTGCCCCTCACTGCCCCATTTGCGTTGTGCCTGTATTTTTGTCTGTTTTCTCCCCCATTTTCCTTTCTGTGCCCCTCGCTGCCCCATTTGCGTTGTGCCTGTATTTTTGTCTGTTTTCTCTCCCCATTTTCCTTTCTGTGCCCCTCGCTGCCCCATTTGCGTTGTGCCTGTATTTTTGTCTGTTTTCTCCCCCATTTTCCTTTCTGTGCCCCTCGCTGCCCCATTTGCGTTGTGCCTGTATTTTTGTCTGTTTTCTCCCCCATTTTCCTTTCTGTGCCCCTCGCTGCCCCATTTGCGTTGTGCCTGTATTTTTGTCTGTTTTCTCTCCCCATTTTCCTTTCTGTGCCCTCGCTGCCCCATTTGCGTTGTGCCTGTATTTTTGTCTGTTTTCTCCCCATTTTCCTTTCTGTGCCCCTCGCTGCCCCATTTGCGTTGTGCCTGTATTTTTGTCTGTTTTCTCCCCATTTTCCTTTCTGTGCCCCTCGCTGCCCCATTTGCGTTGTGCCTGTATTTTTGTCTGTTTTCTCCCCCATTTTCCTTTCTGTGCCCCTCGCTGCCCCATTTGCGTTGTGCCTGTATTTTTGTCTGTTTTCTCCCCCATTTTCCTTTCTGTGCCCCTCGCTGCCCCATTTGCGTTGTGCCTGTATTTTTGTCTGTTTTCTCTCCCCATTTTCCTTTTGTGCCCCCGCTGCCTCTCGCCATTCCCGCCGCTGCGTCCCCTGCGGCCCCGCCCCCTGACTGCCCATTCGCTGCCCCTGCCTCCCGCCTCCCAGCTGCTCCTCCCTCCCACCTCCCCATAAATGGCGGCCGCTGCGCGTGAGGAGAGCGACCCTTGACCTTGCCAGGTAGGTCGCTCCCCCACCACACAGCTCCGCCTGTGTTGTCCGCCCGCTGCTGCTGCTGCTGGTAAGATCGCCCTTCCGCCTGTGGCCTCGGTGCCCGTATTTCTTTGCTTGTCTCCCCATTTTCCTTTCTGTGCCCCTCGCTGCCCCATTTGCGTTGTGCCTGTATTTTTGTCTGTTTTCTCCCCCATTTTCCTTTCTGTGCCCCTCGCTGCCCCATTTGCGTTGTGCCTGTATTTTTGTCTGTTTTCTCCCCCATTTTCCTTTCTGTGCCCCTCGCTGCCCCATTTGCGTTGTGCCTGTATTTTTGTCTGTTTTCTCTCCCCATTTTCCTTTCTGTGCCCCTCGCTGCCCCATTTGCGTTGTGCCTGTATTTTTGTCTGTTTTCTCCCCCATTTTCCTTTCTGTGCCCCTCGCTGCCCCATTTGCGTTGTGCCTGTATTTTTGTCTGTTTTCTCTCCCCATTTTCCTTTCTGTGCCCCTCGCTGCCCCATTTGCGTTGTGCCTGTATTTTTGTCTGTTTTCTCCCCCATTTTCCTTTCTGTGCCCTCGCTGCCCCATTTGCGTTGTGCCTGTATTTTTGTCTGTTTTCTCCCCCATTTTCCTTTCTGTGCCCCTCGCTGCCCCATTTGCGTTGTGCCTGTATTTTTGTCTGTTTTCTCCCCCCATTTTCCTTTCTGTGCCCCTCGCTGCCCCATTTGCGTTGTGCCTGTATTTTTGTCTGTTTTCTCCCCCCATTTTCCTTTCTGTGCCCCTCGCTGCCCCATTTGCGTTTGTGCCTGTATTTTTGTCTGTTTTCTCCCCCATTTTCCTTTCTGTGCCCCTCGCTGCCCCATTTGCGTTGTGCCTGTATTTTTGTCTGTTTTCTCCCCCATTTTCCTTTCTGTGCCCCTCGCTGCCCCATTTGCGTTGTGCCTGTATTTTTGTCTGTTTTCTCTCCCCATTTTCCTTTCTGTGCCCCTCGCTGCCCCATTTGCGTTGTGCCTGTATTTTTGTCTGTTTTCTCCCCCATTTTCCTTTCTGTGCCCCTCGCTGCCCCATTTGCGTTGTGCCTGTATTTTTGTCTGTTTTCTCCCCCATTTTCCTTTCTGTGCCCCTCGCTGCCCCATTTGCGTTGTGCCTGTATTTTTGTCTGTTTTCTCCCCCATTTTCCTTTCTGTGCCCCTCGCTGCCCCATTTGCGTTGTGCCTGTATTTTTGTCTGTTTTCTCTCCCCATTTTCCTTTTGTGCCCCCGCTGCCTCTCGCCATTCCCGCCGCTGCGCTCCCTGCGGCCCCGCCCCTGACTGCCCATTCGCTGCCCCTGCCTCCCGCCTCCCGCCTCCCAGCTGCTCCTCCCTCCCACCTCCCCATAAATGGCGGCCGCTGCGCGCCGCGCCGCTGGCGCGCCGAAGGCGCGCCTAAGGCAAGCCCGTCTGCGCCCGTCCGTGCCTGGACCGCGCCCAGCGCCAAACCCCCTGGCCCCCACAGCAGCCAACCCACCCACCGGACTTACGACACCACCACCCTCAACGCACTCAACACCGGCCGTATCCCCGGCTGCCACCGTGCCACCCCAGGTCGCACCCACGGACCCTTCGCCTGCCAATCCTGCAAGTTCTCCTGCCTCCGGACCTGCACCGCACCCGCCAAGCCAAGCACCAGCAGCAACCACCTGAAGTGCATCCTGCTCAACACCCGCTCCATCCACAGACACGCCGTGGAACTCTGGAACCTGCTCGACTCCACATCACCAGACGTCGCTTTCCTCACGGAAACATGGATGAACGCCTCCTCAGCGCCCGACATCGCCATCGCCATCCCGGACGGATACAAGATCACCCGAAGGGACCGCGCCAACCAGACCGGAGGAGGCATCGCCATCGTCCACAAGAACACCATCCGCATCACGACCAACTCCGACGACACCTTCACAGCCGGCGAACACCTGCACTTCCAGATACACACCGACCCCAAGACCACCCTCAGAGGCACCCTCATCTACAGACCCCCAGGACCACGCACACAATTCAGCGAAGACATCGCCGACCTCATCAGCCCGCACGCCCTCCCCTCGGCTGACTACATCCTCCTTGGGGACCTCAACTTCCACCTAGAGAACAACAACGATCGCAACACCACCACCCTGCTGGACAACCTCGCCAACCTCGGACTCAAGCAACTGGTGACCACCACCACACACCACGCCGGCCACACGCTTGACCCCGTCTTCTCCTCCAGTAAGGACATCTCCTTCAGCCACACCACCGGACTCCACTGGACAGACCACAGCTGCGTCCACTTCAGCTTCAGCAGGACCACCACGCACCACCACACGCAACAGTTTCCGCGCAGAAGCTGGAACAAGATCACCACCGACCAACTCACCACATCCCTGAGCCAGAACCCTCCCGCCAGCTCAACGAACCCCAACCAAGCCGCCAGCAACCTCACAAGATGGATCACCAACTGCGCAGACGACCTCGCCCCCATTGAAGACCCCCAGTCAGACACGGCAACAAGAAAGCATCCTGGTTCACCGACGAACTCAAGAAATCCAAGAAGAACTGCCGGGCCCTCGAGAAAGCATGGCGCAGAGACCCGACTGCAGACAACATGACCACCCTCAAGCACGCCACCCGAAAACACCACCAGCTGATCCACACCACCAAGAAAACCGCATTCAAGGAACGACTGGACAACAACGCCCACAACAGCAAGGAACTCTTCATCATCGTCAAAGAGCTCTCGAACCCCAGCGCCGGAAACAACGACATCACTCCCTCGCAAGACCTCTGCAACTCGCTCGCCTCGTTCTTCCACAGCAAGATCGCAGACATACACAACAGTTTCAGCACACAGCCGACGTACCCTACGACCGTTCCAACGTCCCCCACCTCCACCCTCCGAGCCTGGACCCCGATCAACACCGAAGACACTATCCGCACGATGAACTCCATCCACTCCGGATCACCTACCGACCCCTGCCCTCACCACATCTTCAACAAGGCCGACGCCGTCATCGCACCCCACCTCCGGGACATCATCAACACCTCCTTCGACACCGCCACCTTCCCAGAGAGCTGGAAGCACGCCGAACTCAGCGCCCTACTGAAGAAACCGTCAGCGGACCCCACCGACCTCAAAACTACCGCCCCATCTCGCTCCTTCCTTTTCCTGCCAAAGTCATCGAGAAGACCGTCAACAGACAACTGGCCGCCTTCCTCGAGACGAATGGATCCTCGACCACTCGCAGTCCGGCTTCCGGGCCAACCACAGCACCGAGACCGCCCTCATCGCAGCCACCGACGACATCCGAGCCCTGCTCGACAACGGGGAAACAGCGGCCCTCATCCTCCTGGACCTCTCCGCAGCGTTCGACACAGTCTGCCACCGCACCCTAGTGCAACGCCTGAACAACGTCGGAATCCAAGAGAAGGCACTGGAGTGGATCATCTCCTTCCTCGCCGGAAGAACCCAGAGAGTCCGCCTCCCCCGTTCAGTTCCGAGGCCACCGAAGTCATCTGCGGCGTACCACAAGGATCATCACTCAGCCCCACCCTCTTCAACGTCTACATGAGCCCCTCGCAGCCATCGCACGCCAACACAACCTCAACATCATCTCCTACGCCGACGACACCCAGCTGATCCTCTCCCTCACCAACGACCCCACAACCGCCAGAACCAACCTACATGAAGGGATGAAAGACGTAGCCGAGTGGATGAGGAACAGCCGCCTGAAACTGAACTCAGATAAGACGGAAGTCCTCATCCTAGGATCATCACCCTCCGCCTGGGACGACTCCTGGTGGCCCCCTGCCCTGGGCAACGCACCCAAACCAACGGACCACGCACGCAACCTGGGCTTCATCCTGGACTCCTCCCTCTCAATGACCCGACAAGTCAACGCCGTCTCCTCGTCTTGCTTCAACATCCTACGCATGCTGCGCAAGATCTTCCGGTGGATCCCCACCGAAACCAGGAAGACGGTCACCCAGGCCTCGTCACCAGCCGACTGGACTACGGCAACTCCTCTACGCCGGAACCACAGCCAAACTTCATAAAAGACTCCAACGCATCCAGAACGCTGCAGCTCGACTCATCCTGGACATCCCCCGACACAGCCACATCGCCAGACACCTGAGAGACCTGCACTGGCTCCCCGTCAGCAAGAGAATCACGTTCCGACTCCTCACCCACGCACACAAAGCCCTCCACAACCAAGGCCCCAGATACCTCAACGACCGTCTGACCTTCTACACTCCCACCCGCCAGCTACGATCGACCAACCACGCCCTCGCCGCCGTCCCCCGCATCCGAAGAGCCACAACGGGATTAAGATCCTTCTCCTACCTGGCTGCCAAGACGTGGAACTCCCTACCCATCCACCTCCGCCTTACCCAAGACCACCTCTCCTTCAGGAAGCAACTCAAGACCTGGCTGTTCGAACAGTAGCGGACCCCCCTCCCCCAAGCGCCTTGAGACCCTCCGGGTGAGTAGCGCGCTATACAAATGATTGATTGATTGATTGATTGATTGAGAGCACAAGGCTCAGAACGGAGCTTGGCAGCTGTCGAGACTGAGGGGAGAGACACGGAGGGTGTAGCATTTCCAAACACTCCCTCCAGAAGGCACGAATTACTGTTGCAAAGCTCCGCAGACACTGCTCGGCCTGATTACAAATGCACCAGTGATTCCAGACCCGAAATCCCTGGACCCACAGAAACCGACCCGGTCATTTCTGGCCCAGAATCACAGGTCCAGGTTTTACCCCGCCTGCAACTGGAGCAACCTAGAGAGGGGGGATGATCAAAGTGGCACTAAACACCACTCTGAGTCTATCTGCTGCCTCCTGCCCCTGAAGAAATAAGGCTGGGTGCAAGTCTGCGTCAGGCCGAGGCGGGGCAGAAAGGGCCCCCACCGTCCCAAACTCTAGCAAGGTAGACCGCACATCACCCCTCCCCCACGAGCCCTGTCCCGAATTGGAAATTTCAGACCCATGGTATCCCTGGCTGCACCAAAACCCGCATAACTCGTGAACAGTGTCCATCCAAGAAGAAGTCTTACTCTAGTCAGGTGTTGTAATTTCACCAAGGAGCCCGCTAGGTGTCGCTGCTGCAGCACGCTTCTGCAGACCTGACACTTACCACCTGTTAACACGAGCGTTAGCTAGAAGCAGGGCCACTGCAATTATGGTGCAACGTGTTGCAATTTATATGGCAATACTAAATTATGTGGCATGAGAATTCAAAACCTACATATATTAGATTCCAAATGCAACATTACGTGTAATGGTTGGTAGATTTAAGTTAACTTTTTTTTTTTTTTTTTAAACTTCAAATTATTCAGCATACGGATGATTAATTGTGCACGACGTGTATGAATTCACCATAACGAAGAAAATACGGTAATCTCATGACTCCTGTATAATTGCATGCAAACCACAAACTAAGAGAAAAACCATAAAGAAGGCAAACAATGGTTCGCATTCAAACACATCCACAATAACCCAACTTTAATCATGTTAAAATATCATGGGTTTTGTTGGTTAAAATAATAAGCATTGGCAAAGCCAATACATTTGACGCTTGCACTCGAACGCTGACAAACGCAATAAAGGAAAGGCCCCAGAAGAGCAAAGCAACAGATACAATATGGATTGTGTACATCGCAGGGATGAGATCATGGAATGCCTGATGATATAGTGTATTTTTCTGATGCAAAGTTGTTCCATGAAGACAAAGATGCATCCAGCCCACAGAAATAAGGCGAGGAGAAAATAATCCTGTGGGCGGAACCGAGATGTGATTGACAGTGTCTTCAGCCAATCACTGCAGGTTTCTTAGTCAAGTCAAAACAAACTTTATTCGGCTGAAGGCCATAAAAGTACACAAAATAAAACATAGTTTAAAATTTCATCCTATACAGAGGTCATACGCAATGTCCATTTTTCATGTAACAATTATATACTAAGATTCCGTTTAAAAGTCCAGAGAATTGCACTAATTCATATCTAAAACTTTAATAATGAAAACAGCCATTAAAAATAAAATTCATATTTCCTAATATGGAACGCTGATTTTATAAAATTAAGAACAAATTTCAAGTGAACCCAAGGACTGCAAAAAAAATGAATCCATCCTTATACTGCCTCACGTTAGCCTTGCGCAACAACGGCACCAAAAAGCGGTGTCTTGGCTCTTGATACAAATAGCAAAACAGAAAGAAGTGGCTAGTACTTTGGTCCTGCCAGGGCGGACGAGGACTACGTAGGTAGACACACCAGGGGCTAGAGAGAGAATGAGAAGTTGCCACAAAGTCCCCCGCCTCGTCTGATACCTATGAGGTAAGTCACAAAAAGATTGTACGTTTTTTAGGCTAAAGGAAGCCGGGAACGTTTTTCCCCCAAAAAACAATTCAGTTTGAAGACACGTGAGTAAGTGACTTACAGGTCTAATAAGGATCAACAGCAAGGGACACGTTGAACTTAAGAAAGGCCCCAATAAAGGCCCAGACCCCCCCACCCCCCTTTTGGGCATTCGAGGCCGAAACATGTTGATCACTTACGTGTGATGTTATGGATAGTTAACACGTCCGAAGAAACATCACCACTTCTTTTTAACCTTACCCCTGTACACTCCATTCATATAAAAGTTATTTCCAGAGATACAGGAGGTCATTTTAGACACCACCAGACGGATCCCACCAGTACTTTCCCTCGAAAGGAGGCGGGACTCACCTAGGGAAGCAAGTACCTAGGTGCGAAACCCAATGATGACGCCGCCCAATGATATACCACAGTGGTGATAACTTACATCACCAATGGCAGAGATTGGTTGAGGGTTTCGGGCAAACATTGAGCATACCCAGACCCCTAGAGACGAGTAGCGCTCACTCCCCTCTGATTGTGGTAGTGCTTTGAGTCGAAATATTGTCAGACACACAAAAGATATGTCCTGATTTCAGGCCACCGGTAACGGAAAGGTAAATTTAAAGTGCAAAGTCTAAACGGGATAAGCCAATGGCGTTGTGTAGGAGGTATTATCCACCACAAATACGGCTCTATGCCACGGGTTGGCGAAACTTGGGCATAATTAACAGTTCGTTAGTCAAAAAGGCTCTTGGCTAAAGGAGGCGGCGCCAAAGCTTCTTACACTATGATGTACTACAATGTGTTTGTCGTAAATAAATGTGAATGTAAATCCAGTACTTGTATAGCGCACGAATCACCCCCGAAGGGGTATCTCAGCGCTGGGGCCGTTGGGAAGATTAAGCGAGCTATTGCCCAGAGTCGCATGGTGCTGGGCAGACCCCTGCCGCCGGAGCCAGGGATCGAACCGTGATCCCCAGCGTCCAGCGTCAGTCGCCCTGGCCGCGGCGCCACACCTCTCCTGTGTCGAAATGTCGAACCTAACCTAAAAATGAAGTGCTTTGCTTGCCTGCATTGTGACAAACTTATTTGTGCTTCCCGCAGCCCACCCATCCGTGTTTCTCCGCTCTGAGAAGTTATCCTGTGGGAGCTCTGTCCGACAAAGCACAGGAAACACACCGCCATGCCCCCCAGCACTTTAAGGTAATATCACAGTAACACTTCTTCCATACATTAATGTACAGGAGCAGATAACATTTTCAAATGTATTCCAATAAGTAAATGTTCTTGTAATGAATATGTGTTGCATGGGTTGAAAAAACATAAGCATGTATTCCTGTTGCCTTAAATACTGAGGGTTCTTTGCACACGTATATCACAACATGCGCTGATCTATCACGCAGTCGAATATGGCTATCACTTTTATATTAACCTGAAGTGTTCCTCCACCTTAACATTCATGCTAAGTTTTATGATTCTTGCAGGCCAAGAAGCCATTTCATTCGAGGCAGGACAACTGCATATTTGCTTCATCTCGCAATAAAGCACTGGCAAACCCAAGTGTGATTATAAGAAAATAATGGATTCAGCAGCATGTTAATGTACCTTTATCTTCCATTCAAGGTCTTCTCACATTCTCTCTGTGAGACGATCCTGCCGCCTGCTCGTTAGTTTCGTCGAAGTAACAGTTTCTGTCACACGTTTATGCTCCATAGAATTGTATTGAGAGAAAAGTGTATAAGAGCCGTTCAAACTTGCCTGCATTTTAGCATTAGACGCTCCAACTGGTTTATGAGTGAGAGCTCAGGTCATGGAAATGACAACTGACGCTTTATTATTTCCTGTGATGCTTGCTGCATGTGCATTAAACACGTTAGACTTTTAGGCCTCCCGTCGTGACCGTTTTATTTGGGCCGGGGTTCATTTAAAATTATGTCGGCATAATGAATGGAATTTTGGGAATTGTGTGTTAGGCTTGTTATGAAATTATGCTATTACACAACATTACATAATTATGCATCATTTGCTGTAAATTGTTACTGCGAACGCATGGAAACAACAGAACCCGAGCTGCTGCTGTTCATGGTTCATTTCTTTAAATGCCAAAAATTGATACGAGGACGCATTGCATGCTAAAATGTGGTGCATATAGCACAAAAGCCTGGTTTACATTCCAAATAATTTTATTTAAATTTTGTGTAATTACTCGAAAGCAAATTACATGAATTTTGTACACCCCTAGTCATATGCCATGAAGACTTACTTACCTACCTACATACGGGTGCCACTGCGGTCTCCTCTATCAGTGGTGTATCCAGTCCTCTGCTTCCCCGGCCTCCAGAGGTAGACCAGAGTACCAGAAAGAAACTTCTTCCCAGACTTGCATTCACACACACAGAGGTAGTGTGACTGACAGCGCGGGCCTCCAGGATACTGGCCAATCGCCACATGCTTACGGGAAGAGGCATGGTGATTGGCAGCAAATGTGCTGCACGCCCCCGCTAATATATATATATATATATATTTGTTTCTTTTCCGGGCCCTCTTTGTATATATTTATACGTATTCTGCAAGGTTTGCCAATGGGCCAGGCTCAAGGCTGGGTAAATATGTACCTACCACTGCAGGGCTGGTTGCGCGGGGCTCTGATTTGCATCTTTCATCGCTAGACCGCAGCCACCATTTGAGAAAGCAGCACCAAGGACGCTGCCAACCAATAACCACAAGGGATATGCAAGAGTCCTCGCTTTTCCTGGTGAATAGCTGTTTGGTGGGGCTGAGCTCCACATAGGGGTTGTCTATACACGAGGTCCAGGCCGTGCTTGTGGCGCAGGACGTCTGGAGGGGGGAGACTCCAGTAGAGTTGTATGACAGCGTATTTGTAAACTGTGACTCTGTTATCAGTGAGTAGGGTCCCCGGGGACTCCATGTGGAGGCTGGAAAAGTGGGGGTGCAAGATGGAACTGTGGGGGACTCCACAGGTGATAAGAGGTCCTAGGACCTTTTTTTGGGTGGGGGGGGAGGGGTTATCTAGTGTAAACTCGACCAGAAGGTATCAAAGCGCTTTACATGAGCACACGTTGCCTTATAGAGGGACACATTCATTTTTGTTAGGCACTGGGAGATTCGGTGATTTACCCAGAATCACAGGATGTTGAGCGTCCCTGCCGAGACTCGAACCCGGTTTCCCAACTTGGAGGTCGACCGCTGTAGGCCATGTGAATAAACTGGCGTTAGTTGGAAAGGTAGGAGGAGAACCAGTGAAGACCGTTGCCAGTAAATCCCGTTCATGATGTCAGTGTGTGGATGAAGGTGGGATGGCAGATGCTGTTGCAGGCAGATGAGAGTTCCAGCTGTAATGTAGCGCTTGCACTTGCAGCTGCAGAGTGGGAGCTAGGACCCTGCAGAGGGGTCAGAGACTAAACCATTTCATCTCACAGGACAATGACCACTTCCTGAGAAAGAGGCGAGGACAGGAAGTGCCGAGTAAAAAGAAGAGTTACTGAGAAGCAGGACAGCATATGTCTCTATGTTTGGTAGTCACAGCTCACCAGTTTACAGAAAAAAACAAGCCTAAAAGAGGATTTTATAAACAAGATAAGAAAGAGACAGTACAAGATATTCAACCGTCTCCTCTCATCTGTTCTCAGCTGATCCTTACCGAGCAGCTTCCTTGTAACAACTCGACAGCCGGCTGCTTTGGTTTCAATATCAAATCCTGGTTCAGTCAGTTGACACACAGTGTGATCTTTGGGAAATAACTATTGCACAGTAGTACAGATACATCACTCTACATATATATTTTGGTTTTACCTAGATAGGAGTTTCCTTATGTTGTAGGTGTTTATCATTATAGTTATTGCATGGCTTCTATAGGAAGCCTCTATCGGTTACACCATGTTCTAAATCTGTAATTCGCTGTTACCCACTGTTGCTATGTCATAAAGGCTTCGAGGCCAGGCTGAGGGGGCTCTGAGAGCAGAAAGCACAGCTGCAGAAGGGGGAAGGAAGGCAGGGAAGGTGGTGGGGTTGGTTAAGGGCGGCAGGTAAGGCAATTGTGTTCACATTTGGATCAGGGAGGAGAGGCCATGATAATTTTGGATCCCCCATAATATTAAGAGTAGAGCGCCTCCTAGTGGGGCGGTGTTGTTAATGCTCCCAATTTAACCCGTCAGAACAGATCACCAAGGGCAGACTCTGCGGAGTTAACACCACTGTTGTTCCCTTCTGGTGTCAACCCTGGGCCTTCAGCCTAGGTTGCTCTCCATGCCATGCCACGGGGGGGGGGGTCCAGGCTTATATACCATAACCCCAGGCTCAGCTTTATAAGCACAATATGTTGGGGTACCCCTGCCTCCCTTACTTCTGTCCTGGGCACTTTCGACCAATCGCTGGACCCTTCAGGTGAGTCCAAAGCCTGCCCGCAGCACCCAGAGGTCTTTGACCCGCTGTACCAGGATTCAGCAGAAATGGATTGATCGTGCCAAAATGCAAAGACAGTTCAGTTTGTGGCTCTTCCGTATATATGGTAATTATCAGTAAATGGCCACTACCACGTCATAGGCTGATAAGGAGTCGGCCACACGTGGGAAACTTGGAGGCATCTCTATAAATTACTGAACCAACAGTGCTTATTTTGTAAAAATAAAAGTTCCAGTACCCTTATCAGGAGGCCACTGCAGCTCGCACCACCCATTGCCCCTGCCAACGCTGCCAATGACAGTACCAACACAACTACTAACCATCACACGCCTACAAGCTTGACAATTCAGACTCCTTCAGGCCCCCAAAGCAATAAGAATGGCTTCAGTGGCAGGTATTATTCATTTTTAATGTATATTGAAATAATAAATTATTGATGTGGTGCTGATCTTTAAATTAGACAAACATCGCCACCATGTGGCAGACTGTCACAAGTGTCGATGTTGACAGTTAAGTGCTGGTGTCGAGCTCCGGAAACCACCGGCTCAAATTAAGTATTGCTGAACCATCACTTGTTCAAAAATTCAGATGAATTTATGGAAAACTTGGATGAGTCAACACTTTCCGCTCTGTAGCACAGAAGTGAACTCATAAAATAATTTAAAGATTATTTAAATCTATGTAGAAGGCACAACTTCAGCAGAATAAGGATCTGATAAATCCAAGAACTCTTTGTATTGTTTAATATACCAGCAAGATGGTCAAGTTAAACGCTAGCCGCTGACATCTACTGTGATCAGCAATTCATAAGTGCAATTCTGGAAAGGGCAGACCTGCCACCCTCAGTGCAAGGTCTGTAAAACGGCTGCCGTTAAATTGGGTAATAGTAACTCCTGTTATTTATAGCGCTTAGAAATGTTGCAGGATGTTGCCTTTGCGTGAAGAGCTATTATTCCAATAATCGTCCGGCCCTTGTCGACCAAAGGCAGAGATGCGCACGAAGAAACAGTTAATTTTAGCGGTTAGTAGTCTCTTATCTTGCAAAGATAGGGAGGGGTGGGGTGTGGAAGTTGCAGTAGTCACGTGTCCCAGCCTGTCCTTTGCATCACAGGCCTCCACTTGCGGCACGTGATGTTATTAACATATCAGACACAACCCTCTCACAGACCAGGGCAACTAAAGCCTGCACTCCAGTACCCCAGTCCTGGGAGCCACAGACACATCTCAGGTAAAGTATCTCTCAATCTTGAGTGGCAGCACCTCTTCAGAGTTTAGAAATCAGGCCCCAGTAGTTCCACCGGCGGACTCCAGCTCTACCCTGCATCCATGATCCATGCACAGAGGAGAGTAGTCTGTACCTGTTAGCTAGAGACAGTCGAATTAACAAATCCTACTATTTACATATTGTAAATTTGTAACCAAGAGGCCACATCTCATCAGACTTACTATGTTGAAATCCAAAGCTACATTGCAACGGATTCTGACATACCCCCTTCCCGAACCCCTTTGACCAGAAAAGTCCATAGAAGATATCTGATCTCTAGGTCAATATTGCCAATTAAACATGGTTAGAGGCTGCTGCCCCTGGCCCTTTGGGACAGTAGGAAGAGTCCTGGTGCAGCACAGGTCTCTTTATCTGCCTTCGTGTTTAATTCTCTGTCAAGCTGGTGCAGTTTTTAAAAAAAATGTAAAGTTTGCTAGGGCCCTGACTTCACAAGTAGGCCCACCTCAAAGGTGTATTCCCAAGTCCATAATATATATATAAATAATCACCCTTACAGTAGCCACTGTGTAGTTATAGTTCGGTCACAGTTACCATAGGAAGAGGATTTTTTGATTCGCTAACAACGTTTGCACCATTTGGCAAATCTTCACAAATCTTTCCCAAAAAAAGTGAATCCACTTCAGCTCCATCCTAGAAAGATACAGGGTGATCTGTCAAGTGGGGGCTGAGGAAAAAAGGAGGGGGGGGGGTCCCAAAATGCTATTTCAATAGCAAAAAAATTAACAACGATACAACCAAAACGGCTTAACAAAATTACACCAAATTTGACAGAAAGTACACTTTTTGTGATTTGATGTAATTCTGTTGAGCCATTTTTGAGAAAGTAAGGTTCAAAATGTATAGATATCCGTTGCCGCAGGACTACCACGGGACCACAAGGGCACAAAAAGCAGTCTGATTGGCTGGTCCTGCAGGACTTCTAATGGAGTTCCATGGAAACGGCTGATGCGATTGGCTGGCATGTTGTAGCCGCCATTACAGGACATGAGGACTCGGTCCCAGAGTCCTGAAAAAAGGACATAAGAAGGCAGGGTAGGGATAGCCTGATGCCTTAGCCTGGGAGCGTTAAACTGAATTTTTATTTTTAAAAAGTGATCAAGGTCCCGCAAGACTAAGTGCGCCCCCTTCCATTTGCTGAATGTAAAAAAAAACGCTATCACGCACAACCGTCACTCCATACAGAGGTCTTTGTAGAGAGGCCTCTCCCTCACAAGACCCTACTACACACAACTGTCGTCCTGTATAGACATCTTCACAGAGAGTCCACTCCCTCACAAGACCCTACTATGCACAGCCTTCACCCTGTAGACAGGTCTTCACAGAGAGGCCACTCCCTCACAAGACCCTACTACGAACAGCCTTCACCCCGTAGACAGGTCTTCACAGAGAGTCCACTCCTCACAAGACCCTACTACGCACAGCCTTCACCCCGTAGAGAGGTCTTCACAGAGAGGCCACTCCCTCACCAGACCCTACTACGCACAGCCTTCACCCCGTAGACAGGTCTTCACAGAGAGGCCACTCCCTCACCAGACCCTACTACGCACAGCCTTCACCCCGTGAGAGGTCTTCACAGAGAGGCCACTCCTCACCAGACCCTACTACGCACAGCCTTCACCCCGTAGAGAGGTCTTCACAGAGAGGCCACTCCCTCACAAGACCCTACTACGCACAGCCACAGAGAGGCCACTCCCTCACAAGACCCTACTACGAACAGCCTTCACCCCGTAGACAGGTCTTCACAGAGAGTCCACTCCCTCACAAGACCCTACTACGCACAGCCTTCACCCCGTAGACAGGTCTTCACAGAGAGTCCACTCCCTCACAAGACCCTACTACGAACAGCCTTCACCCCGTAGACAGGTCTTCACAGAGAGTCCACTCCCTCACAAGACCCTACTACGCACAGCCTTCACCCCGTAGAGAGGTCTTCACAGAGAGGCCACTCCCTCACCAGACCCTACTACGCACAGCCTTCACCCCGTAGACAGGTCTTCACAGAGAGGCCACTCCCTCACCAGACCCTACTACGCACAGCCTTCACCCCGTAGAGAGGTCTTCACAGAGAGGCCACTCCCTCACAAGACCCTACTACGCACAGCCACAGAGAGGCCACTCCCTCACAAGACCCTACTACGAACAGCCTTCACCCCGTAGAGAGGTCTTCACAGAGAGGCCACTCCCTCACAAGACCCTACTACGAACAGCCTTCACCCCGTAGACAGGTCTTCACAGAGAGTCCACTCCCTCACAAGACCCTACTACGCACAGCCTTCCCCCCGTAGACAGGTCTTCACAGAGAGTCCACTCCCTCACAAGACCCTACTACGCACAGCCTTCACCCCGTAGAGAGGTCTTCAGAGAGAGGCCACTCCCTCACCAAACCCTACTACGCACAGCCTTCACCCCGTAGACAGGTCTTCACAGAGAGGCCACTCCCTCACCAGACCCTACTACGCACAGCCTTCACCCCGTAGAGAGGTCTTCACAGAGAGTCCACTCCCTCACAAGACCCTACTACGAACAGCCTTCACCCCGTAGACAGGTCTTCACAGAGAGTCCACGCCCTCCCAAGACCCTACTACGCACAGCCTTCACTCTGTAGAGAGGTCTTCACAGAGAGGCCACTCCCTCACAAAACCCTACTACTCAGAGCCTATGCCCTATACAGAGGTCTTCACAGAGAGGCCACTCCCTCACAAAACCCTACTATGCACAACCTTCACTCTGTAGAGAGGTCTTCACAGAGAGGCCACTCCCTCACAAAACCCTACTACTCAGAGCCTATGCCCTATACAGAGGTCTTCACAGAGAGGCCACTCCCCCACCAAACCGTACTACGCACAACCTATGCCCTGTACAGAGGTCTTCACAGAGAGGTCACTCCCCCACCAAACCGTACTACGCACAGCCTATGCCCTGTACAGAGGTATTCACAGAGAGCCCAGTCCTTCCACATACTCAAGCTTCCTTACATGGCCAAAGCCTTAATACGTACAGTTAGCTATGATAGTAATATCTTACTTTACGTTAAAAAAATATACTAATTCACTGGAAAAAACAAATGTTAAAGTAAGGTTATAGTTAGGTCTGGAAATAATTTATTTACTTTATGCTAAAAAAGATAACTAGAAATGAATTGAAGGAAACCAAAGGTTAAACAGACATTACTTATAGTTTGGTGAAAAAGTCAGTTAAAACATACCATTTAAAAAACAAAAAACATTGAAATACACTGGTTATAGTTTACTGAGCTAACTATAACTTGTGCCCCCACTTTGCACTGTATATGACCTCACACATTACATCACTCATGGCATGTTCAATGACATCATTGATGACATCACTCATGAAATCTCAAATGACATTTCATTGTTTTTTCTCACATCGATCCATTAGTACAGAAGTCCTGCAAAAGTTAATTAAAGGTCCTTTCTGTATTAGTTTCTATGGCACAGAGCCAGACGGCAACCACCCACGGCGTTGCAGAGTCAGAGAGCCCGACTCTCCGGCACTACGCCTTAAAACCGATTACAGGACGGTCTTCCAATGAACGTCTGCAATGACGTCCGTACTAATGGATTGATATACGAGAAAAAACAATGACCTGTGGCCCGGATGAAGTGAAATGGTAGTCCTGAAACATGAGTTGGCCTTTTCAATAAAAGGAGTCGAATCTTTCAAGCTTTGGACAGTCCTGTGAACCCTCATTCCTGATAATAATCTGTATGATGCGCGGAGTTGGGCACACCCGGTTACAGAGGGTATTTTGATGCATAGCCCCACTGTGATCTATAGTATGACTTGAGGTGGGTGGTGCTGGGAGAACCTTACAGAGCCCTGTATATCAGCCCCCGGGTGGAAGCACAAGTTTGGGTGATGAAAAGAACTAGTTTGGACATCACATCTTTTTCTAATGCAGTAACATGTTTTCCATTGAACTCCGAGCTATTTGGACTCAGAAAAGTTCACTCTTAAGCCTACACATGCCAGGAAAGTGGTCTACACAACACAAGCTAGACACTCTGAACTTTCCAAGGGCCTACACAAGCCAGGATAGTGGTCTACACAACACGCACTACATACTCACACCTTTCCAAGGGCCTACACAAGCCAGTGTAGTGGTCTACACAACACGCACTACATACTCACAACTTTCAAATGGCCTACACATGCCAGGATAGTGGTCTACACAACACAAGCTAGACACTCTGAACTTTCCAAGGGCCTACACATGCCAGGAAAGTGGTCTACACAACACAAACCAGACACTCTGAACTTTCCAAGGGCCTACACAAGCCAGGATAGTGGTCTACACAACACGCACTACATACTCACAACTTTCAAATGGCCTACACATGCCAGGATAGTGGTCTACACAACACAAACTAGACACTCTCAACTTTCCAAGGGCCTACACAAGCCAGGATAGTGGTCTACACAACACGCACTACATACTCACACCTTTCCAAGGGCCTACACATGCCAGGATAGTGGTCTACACAACACGCACTACATACTCACACCTTTCCAAGGGCCTACACAAGCCAGTGTAGTGGTCTACACAACACGCACTACATACTCACAACTTTCAAATGGCCTACACATGCCAGGATAGTGGTCTACACAACACAAACTAGACACTCTCAACTTTCCAAGGGCCTACACAAGCCAGGATAGTGGTCTGCACAACACGCACTACATACTCACACCTTTCCAAGGGCCTACACATGCCAGGATAGTGGTCTACACAACACGCACTACATACTCACACCTTTCCAAGGGCCTACACAAGCCAGGATAGTGGTCTACACAACACGCACTTGTGAGAAAGTGCCCTCTTTCTGTACGGTATGCCCCCACTTTTTGCTGAAGTGCTGATGTTCTTTGACTGAGTGTGCCCTGGGCTCCTGCTAATCAGGTACCCAGGGCCTATGTTCCTTCCCTAAAAACTGCATTGAAGCCTAAACCCAATTGGCATCCCTGGCCACAGGTCAGTCCCTGGTAAATGGTACCACAGGTACCCAGGGCTCTGTGACCAGGGAAGGCCCCTAAGGGCTGCAGCACTTATTGTGCCACCCTTAGAGGCCCTGCACCTTTTCACACACACATTGCCTTTGCAGGCTGCGTGTCCTGGTGCAGAACAAAGTGAAGAGTCGACATGGCACACATCCCTGTGTGCCATGCCCACAAACCACTGCCCTGGCATACAGTCACCCCTCTAGCTGGGTGCCCTATGCCAGTGGTGAGGGTACAGGTGCATGAGCCCTGTACCCCTACAGTGCCCAAGTCCATTCCTGGGCACTGTAAGTACAGTGCTGCCATTAAGAGTATATGGTGCTGGGAGTTTGTCATTACGAACTCCACAACACCATAATGGCTACACTGAAGACTGTGAAGTTTGGTATCAAACTTCTCAGCACATTAAACCCACACTGATGCCAGTGTGGGATTTTTTTTGATAAGCAAATTTTTATTGTTTTGACAATAAACAAACAC
Source organism: Calotriton arnoldi (assembly GCA_963921515.1). Classification (NCBI taxonomy): domain Eukaryota; kingdom Metazoa; phylum Chordata; class Amphibia; order Caudata; family Salamandridae; genus Calotriton; species Calotriton arnoldi. The sequence continues at coordinate 4,220,551 of CAWUFW010000013.1, read as the reverse complement.
CAGCAAGTCAGTGATGGACACAGAGGAAAACCCATCGCAGTCGAGTGAATGCTCAATCCTGGCACGCCCGACCCCACAAGGTTCAGAAGAATGCAACAAAGGGTGTACAATTTTGACTACTCCATGGTACCCAGCCATTTGCCCCACACCCTACGATACTTCTTTGGACAACCCTGTGCTTCATACATAGGCTTTTCTTGTGCCGCACACCATTCCACCCCCTTCCGCCACTTCCCAGAGCAAGGCGGAGTTGAAAGCTTCCAAGAAGCGGCTATGTCTCGCTTGGCCACTACCATAGCCGTGTTGAAAAAAGTTTCTCATTCCTAGAACCGTCCAACCCATCTGTTATCCTGAGGAGTGAGTGCTGTGGGCCATGGGGAACCTCCCACCCCAGGACCTCCGTGAGTTCTTCCTCAAGGTCTCCCCAGAACCGTGCCAACAGGGGACATGCCCATACCATATGGAAAGAGTCAGCCGGGTCTTGGCCGCACCGTGTGCAGGAAGCAGTCGGACAAAAGCCAGCCCGGTGGAGGCGTAGTGGGGTTAAGTAGGCGGCGTGCAAATAGTATAATTGGATCAAGCGGAGTCTAGCTGACGCAGTAATAGTCTTGGGTGCCATGAGAGCATCTCGCCAGTCCTCCTCATCAAATGTGCCCACCCACTCCTCCCATTGGCTTCTAAGCCGGTCTAGAGAGGTCGGGGTGTTGTTAACTAGTGTCCGGTAGATGCGGGAAATACCCCCCTTCCCCAGGTCGCCCAGCATGATCTGCGCTTCGGGAGGGCTGTATTCAGGGATCCTAGTGTCTTCCGATATGTGTACGTGGAGGGCGTGTCGCAGCTGCAAGTATTTGTAGAATTGTGTTGGGTGTAGAGAGTATCTGGTCTGAAGGTCTTGGAAGGAGCGCATGTGGCCGTTCGCCCATACATCCCAGAGTTGCGAGATCCCTATAAGGTCCCATGCTCTGAATCCCTGCAACCCACTGACCTCCCGGAGCCATGTGCCTAGCCAAAGTGGTGTATGCCGAGTTAACTTGCGTGTCCATTGGGTATGGCGCAAAGCAGCCCGCCAGTCCAAAAGCGCGGTGCGTGTTACTTCCGGTAAGGTAGCCGGAATGGGCTCCCCGTACATCAGGGACTGGATTTTGGGCAAACCTAGCTCGCTCAGCTCAAGCCTGTAGGCTGGGTCGGACCAGCCCCCATTAAACCAATCATGTATAATAAGCAGGCGGGTCGCCAGGTAGTACAAGTATAAATGTGTCATCCCCAAGCCCCCGTCGAATGAAGGAATCCGGCATTGGGTCAGAGCCAGACGGGGTCTCCTTCCCCCCCAAAGGAATTTGGTGGCCATACTATCCAGCTCCCGAAACCAGGCCCGCGGAAAGCAGAGGGGGGTGTTTTGGAGGACGTAGAGGAATCTGGGGAGAATCATCATTTTAAACAGGGCGACTCTCCCCAAGGGATTCAGGGGGAGCGCCTGCCACTTGTGAAGATCCGCTTTAGCTTTTTTCACAAGCGGGGTGATATTGAGGGACTAGCCAAGATCCGGGAGAAGGGCGACCCAAATCCCTAAGTATTTAAAAGACTGACGCCTAAGCGGTATAGTGGATTGCCAGTCATAGCAGTCTCGAGATAAGTGTAGGGGGGACCAGGACCGACTTAACGGAATTCAGCCGGAGGCTTGCCCAAATGAGTGCAAGATCTGGAGGCAATGAGGGCCCGACTGGGCGGGATCAGCCAGAAAGATTAAAACGTCGTCTGCGTAAAGTGCAATCTTGTCTGCTTCCGAGTTGGGCCACTCCCATCCCCGAACGCGGTCCTCGGACCGAATCAGGGTCGCCAGGGGCTCCATCGCCAAGGTGAAGAGAAGGGGCGAGAGGGGGCATCCCTGTCTCGATCCCCTTTGTATGGGGAAGGCCTCCGACAAAACCCCATTGACTTAAGACTCGTGCCTGGGGCTGGGCATAAAGGACTTTTACCAGATTACGGAAGTGTGGGCCAAAACCCATCATGTCCAGCACGTCGCCCAGATACCTCCAATCCACCGAATCGAAGGCCTTCTCGAAATCGACGAGAAGGATCGCCAAGTAGGGGGTGAGCAAGTGGCGGTGGGCCAAGGCCAGATGGAGCCTCCGGAGACAATGCCTAGTTCCACGCGTGGGCATGAACCCGCATTGGTCCGGGTGGACCAATGTAGCGAGGTAGGGCCTCAGCCGTTGGGCGAGAATTGTGGCATATAGTTTAACTTCTGTGTTCATAAGAGAAATGGGACGGTAGTCCGCACAGCGATGGGATGGTGGTTGAGATTTTGGTAGAACCACGATGGTGGCCATGTCCATCTCGGGTGTGAAGGAGCCCTTCTCCAGAGCCTCGTCGAACAAATCCGCGGGACGAGGGTCTCACGGTATAAGGCGTAATATTCTTGGGGGAGGCCATCCGGGCCAGGGGTCTTGCCTGACTAGGTGTGAGTTATTGCCTCATTGATCTCCTCGTGGGTGATAGGGCGGTCCAAGTCAGCCTGTGCGACAGGGCCCAGCCGAGGGAGGCGAGGACAACCCGCATCTAGCAACTCGGGGAGCAACAGCACAGGGTTCCCTTCCGCATATAGCTGACGGTAATAGGAGGCAAAGGCGTGGGCCATAGCCAACGGGAAACGATGTGTCAATCCGTCCGGATCCACAATTTCGGGGATAATGCGGTTCGCCCTAGGATACGTGGCTAATCTGTGTAGAATCGTGCCATTCTTATTGCCCCAGCCATATACTCTTGCTACGGAGGATCTCCAGAGGAGCTTGGCGGCATCCAGGGAAAGCTGCTTGATTTCAGCCCGAATGTGAGCGAGTTGCCGTTCTCGGCAAGCATCTCCGCTAGTAGGAGGGGATTGTTCGAGGCGCAGAGCTTGTGCCTCTCGCGAGGTGATTTGCTGCAGCTGGGCCTGCTGCTGGTGCTCGAGTTGGCCTTTAGCGAAGCCACGGATGGTGGCCTTGCCCGCCTCCCATAGGGTACCCGGGGAAGGAACCGATCCATCGTTGGTCAGGAAGTACTGCTTAAGCTCTGCCCCCACCATCTTTCTAAATTCCTTATCTTGAAGGAACCAGGCGTTCATCCGCCATGTATGGCGTGTCGAGGGGGGTGGAGCCCCCATACTAAGGAGCAATGGAGAGTGGTCGGAGATACCCCTGGGGAGTATACGGACGTCTTGAATCGTGTGGCAGTCAGTGGATGGGACAAAGATTGCATCTATGTGCGCCTGTGTATGGTGTGCTGCTGAGGTATGGGTGAACTGCTTGATGTGAGGGTGCCAGATACGCCAAGCATCACAGAGGCCCAGGAATTCGGACCAATCCGTTAAGTGTCTCGCTTGCACGAGTCTAGAAGTAGACGGGGGGGCCAGTCGTGTCGAGGTGTGGATTGGAAACCGCGTTAAAGTCGCCCCCGATGATTGTGGGCCCCAAGGGCAAAGTGGCCAGAAGGGCGGTGGAGTGTTTCAGAGTCGTCGTGAGCATCGAGGGGGGTGAGTATATGGACACAAGGTTGAGGGGATTACCGTGCAGTGTACCAAAGAGGGCCACGGACATTCCCTGCGGGTCATGGATAGCTTGCGTGAGCACAAAAGGAAGGGTGCGTTTCAAGAGGATAGCCACCCCTCGGGAGCCCCGGGGGAAGCCAGAGTGCCATACTCTGTCAAATCCATAACGCGCTAGGAAAGGACAGTGATTACCCATCAGGTGCGTCTCCTGGAGCAGGAGCACCTCTATGCCTAGGCGTTGTGCATAGCGAAGAACAGCCATTCGTTTAAGCCTGTCCAAGAGACCATTAACATTCCAGGACAAAGTGTGGAGGGATGCCCTCGGAATGGGTATGTCAGTCATGGTGGTGGGTGATCGGTGTCATGGCTCGCTGTACCACGGAGAGTCATGAGTATGGGCGGGGTCCAGTGCAGTCGCCGGAAAGCGCTTGTGAGGAAGCTGTGCGCGCGGTGAAGGGGAGAATCACAGTGTGTCTCGAGATAGCTGGTGTGACAAAGCAACAAAAAACAATAACCATGGGAAAAACAATCCCAACCCCTGCCCCTCCTCCCTCCCCCACCCCACGAGAACAGAAGCATCTGTCGGCCCAACAGCAGCAACAAGAACCAAACTAAAATGCTCGGGTTGGGTTACGTGGAGGACCCCTCCATGTAGACGGATATGCAATGTCTCGGCAGAAAGACAACAAAGTAGAGCAATAGGTCTGCCGTAGCTCCCAGCCCGTAAGGTGGCTGGGGCATGCCCTCAGATAGGCCACGCACAGGGCCGTGCCCGCAGGAGCTTCAGAGATTTGGGCTGCGGGAAAGGTCCGAATCCGGCAAGTCCCACTGAGCCGGCGACCGTTAGATGGGCAGTCAGTTGAATGATGCCTGAGGCGGGGTGGAGAGCCCGAAGGGCTAGAAGAGTCCCGGAGTCTGTGGTCAGCCAAGCTCAATGATCTAGGGGCCGCTGCCTGGGACCGGCGCCCCCGCGGGATTGCGTGCGCCTCCTGCGCTGTTGTCTAGGCGACCGGGGTCTCGTGGACCGAGGTCCCGAAGGTGTGGGGGATAAGTTCCGCCGCTGTCTAAGGGGGTGTTCTTCCGTCAGCCAAGCCCAGGCCGCTTGAGGTGAGTCGAAGAATTGTGTTTTTCCCTGAAAAATGACGCGGAGGCGGGCTGGGAACTGGAGCTGATACTGCAGACCGAGATTCCGCAGCTTCTTTTTGACATCCATGTAGGAGCGGCGTTGGTCTTGTACTTCCTTAGTGTAATCAGGGAATACCATGATGGTGTAATTCTGGAACTTAAGGGGTCCCCGAGAGCGGGCCTCGCGCAGGATGGCGTCTCTGTCCTTGAAATTAAGGATTTTAAGTATGATGGGACGAGGTGGGGCCCCGGGCGGCGGTTTTGGCGCAAGGGACCGATGGGCTCTCTCCACCACGAACCACGCGGAGAGTGCATCTTTGGGCATCCACGATGAGAACCAGGATTCGATGAAGGTGGATACCTGAGTCGTCTCGACCCCGTCGGGGAACCCCACCAGGCGAAGGTTGTTACGGCGTGCTCGGTTCTCCACATCCTCTGCACGCCAATGGAGCTCCTTGGTGTGTGACCGCACACTGGCCACTTGTTCTTTTAGTTGGTGGATATCGTCCTCCGCCGTGGACAGGCGAGAGTCAGCCTCCGCAATCCAGGCAGTGGCATTACGGAGGTCCTGCCGAAGTAGGGATACATCCACCTTAACTTCCCCGATCTTCCCTTCCACCGATGCCTGCGAAGCGCTAATCGCCTGTAGGATGGTCGCTAAGTCCTTGCCCAGAAGGGGGGGAGCGCCAGCACCTAGACCAGGGGGGTCATGCTCAGAGGTGGTGAAACGGTCCATCTTGGTTTGCGTTGGGGCGGTCGCGGATTTAGAGGTCTGGTCTCTCCCCATGGTGGATGCCAAGGCTCGGCCCAGCAAGGGCCCCTGGGGGCAAGGGCTCCGGATCCGGGAAAGGAGGGCGAGAGGGCCACAGCAGCCCACTGGCGGTCAGGGGGCCCCAACAAAAGTGCGGGAATCCACCGGGGTCGAGGGTCGCCGATCGGGGTCGTTGGTCGCCAGACATGGGGGGGAGGGAGGGGGCGGAAGGGCTGATCTCCGGCCGAGCCCCCCAGAGCGGGAAACCCAGGACTGGAGCCGCGGGCAATGATGGCGGGCACCCACCTCGGTGACTCGGGTGCCGGGTCAAGGTAATACAAGGCCGCCAGGAAGGTGAATGTCCGGGGGAGACCTTTAGGAGGATATGTGGCGGAGGGGACCCCGAACTCAGGACCCCCACGCTGCTCGAACAATGCAGCCGAATCCGCTCTCTGGTCTGATGGTCCACGGCGCTCACTGGCCACCACTGCTGCCGTATCATGGCGGGCCACCTCCGCCACCACGCCACAGTCCACCCTATCAGCTATAGCAAGGCCCGGGGAGCCCACCAAGGATCGCTGCCGTGCGACCCCACGGCCGAGCCTCTACCCGACACTAGAGTGGGTAGTGCAATCCAATACGGGGCGCGGGTCGCACCGACCCCAAGCCACCACAGCACAAACCAGGCCACCCGGGGGGGGTCGGGGAGCCTTATCTAAGGCCCCCACCGCGCGACTGCCTTGGCCGAACAACCCAGCCACTACCCCAGGGCCGGCTCGAGGGGGAGATAGTCAGGATGGAAGGAGTTTGTGCGTGCTCCGATGAAGGGGGGGGGCGGAACGTCTGTCTCCGTCCTACTGCTGCTCGGTGTTTGCAGCCGATCAGGCCATCGCCCCCCCAGCCGGGAGAAACCGCAGCAGTTAGGCAGGGACGAGCGGGGGACGGCGCAGGAGTCACGGAAGCACGCGGACTTCTCGCCCGCTGCCCGATACAGCAGCCGAGCCTCTGCGACAACCCCACTCACCGGACGGTGGCGCCTCCTCGGCGCAGGAATCAGCCTAGGCCCCAGGAACCAGCCGGGTTGGTACCGGTCCCATCCCTCTTGGAAGTGGAACCACTCGGGGCTCTCCGTCCGTCTCCCAATCAGGAGGCCCCTGCGTATGGGCCAGCCAGCAGTCAGCCGCGGGTCCGGTCGAGCTCACTAGCCGCGGGCACCAGGAGCCGCCATCTTATCTCCTTGGATCCTCCGGAGCTCCGGAGTCAGGACGAGGAACAGGCTTGGCAGGGCGGCACCTCCGCTGATTAGTTTACCCACCGCAAGGAGCCCAGCAGAGAACACGGAGCCACGTCACCGGCAGGCTCCCGCAGCAGGACGCCTCAGGGCCACAAACAGCCGATTGCGGGGGCCGCCATGTTGCCTTTCGGGAATCTCGCTGAGTCCGGATTCAGCGGGCAGCCGGCTCCGCGGGGCCGCAATTCGCACTGCCTGTGCTTCGGAACCACTTCAGGGGATGGCAGGGCACAGACGAGAGGTAAGGATGGCAGCCGAGGGTTGCAGGATTAGAAGCGGATGACGGAGGGGTCCGGAGCACTCTAGAGTGCGACCGCCATCTTGACGCTTCAGGTCACGCCCCCGCCAGTGTGGGATTTAATGTAAAATGCACAACAGAGGGCATCTTAGAGATGCCCCCTGAAACTCGACCAACTTCTAGTGACCTGACTGAGTGGCTGCTTAGGCTGCCACCAACTGACATGTTTCTGGACCCCTGGGTCGAGAGCCTGCTGCTCTTGGGGGCCTGAAACAATGCACATCCTGGGATGAGGTGCCAAGCCTCCTCCCCCAGGATGGGGAGGGTTCACAAAGGGGAAGCTTCAAAGGCATGCCGCCTTTGTGAGCCTCCCCAGACCCATTGCTGCTTTCAGCAACTGGTCCCCACTGGTTCTACCCCCCACTTTGGGCGGGAAAACCGGCGGGAAAAACAAGTGAGGGAAAGAGGTGTGCCCACCTCTGCCAACTCCACCCCTAAGGTGGGGGAGGCGAGGTGAAGCACAACTCTGAGTCCCCGCCATCTTGAGGATGGGGGAACCTAGCCAACCAGGGACAGGCTCCTGCCCCCCTCCCACTGGAGGGTGGCACGATAGGGGGTGTACCCACCCCAGGGAAGGGACCCATTGGTCCCTGCCCTTTACCTACCTGTAATGCCCCTAAATCTAGTATTTAGGGGGCACCCTGAACCTTGCTTCCTCAGATCCGGAAAATAAACAAGAAGAAAAGAAGAAGGACAAAGAGCCGTGCAGAGCTAACAAGAGGACGACGCCCACTGACTTGGCCCCAGCCCTACAGGCCTGTCTCCCCTCGAACCTGCTTCTGCGAAATCCCGGTGTGTCCTGCAGCCAGCAACCTCAAAAACCCCGGAGGACCTGTCTGCCTTCACTTCCAAGCCTGCTTCTCCCGTGAACACCGGACTTGTTCAAACTGCAGCCTCTGGCTCCGGCTGGATACCGCAAATCCAGCCCACTCTGCACCCGCCGAACCCGGCCCGAGCTCGAGTGGAAAAACTCCACGAGGAGGTCACCCCGGCGATCCTGACCCAAGATCCGGCGACTCCTGACCTACCTCAAGCCGCCAGACGACGCCTGCAGCCTCAATCCAGAGGATCCCCTCTACCGCGACCTCCGACGTCCCAAGGCACCCCTGCACCCGACGCCCCACGGCCTTGTGTGCCCAAACCAACGGTGCCTAACCAACCCAAGACATCCCAACTTACCCCTCAAAGTGGTGGTCGCACCCATAAGATCCTCGTCCCCGAGCCTGCAGTGTTTCTTCTAACCGGATGCGCTCCATTGAAAACAACAGGGCACCCGACCTCAAAACAGCACCCTGCACCCGGCCGCCCTAGTGCCGCTGAGGGTGCACCTTTAGTGCTAAACTGATTCCCAATTTGCCCTGACCTAAACGCTAGGAGCTTTGCTCCCACAATCCAGTGGCCTGCTTGCCAGCAGCCACCAACCGGAGACCCCCTATCCTCCATAGGAGAACATTGGGCCTCAACACTCTGCACCCGGCCGCCCTAGTCCTGCTGAGGGTGCAACAACAGTGCATCACTGACCCTGGGGGACCCCTGAGTCTAACCCCAGAACCTTAACTCCCACAGTCGATTACTTACCTACAAACCGATAACCTGTTTTTTCTCCATAGGATAACATTGACACTTTTTCTCCAAAAAGTTTCAAAGTGTGGAGTTTTGAAACCTAAAAATATTCTTTAAAAATCGCACAAATAACCAAAACGTGTTTACTTACCTGTTTGCAGGAAATGTCCCAGTGCTGAATCTAGGTATCCAGCACTGAGTTAGAAAAGTAACGTAAAAAAGTAACTTACCTGCAATTTACTGAAAAAGCCTATTCATTCCAATGTACTGTATTTGCGAAGTATTGCAACCTACTGCATCCCCTGTAAATCAAACAAAGTACAAATTCTATTGCATTTTCGAACTGTTCTATATTCAGCAACTTATTATTGCAAAGTATTTTATGCTTACCTGTGCCAGGCTTGCTTGGTTCTAAAATAAAACAACAATATATTTTTATACAAAAACAATTGGCCTAGAGTTCAGTTCTTGAGTGTGTGAATTCATTTGCTGACTGAGTGTGTACATCAAATGCTTAACACTGTCCTCTGATACTGCCTTACTGCTTTCCAAGGGCCTACACAAGCCAGTGTAGTGGTCTACACAACACGCACTACATACTCACAACTTTCAAATGGCCTACACATGCCAGGATAGTGGTCTACACAACACAAACTAGACACTCTGAACTTTCCAAGGGCCTACACATGTCAGGACGGTGGTCTACACAACGCAAACTAGACACTCTGAACTTAGCAAGGGCCTACACATGCCAGGATGGTGGTCTACACAACACGCACTACATACTCACAACTTTCCAAGGGCCTACACATGCCAGTGTAGTGGTCTACACAACACAAACTCGACACTCTCAGCTTTCCAAGGACCTACACATGCCAGGACGGTGGTCTACACAGCACAAACCAGACACTCTGAACTTTCCAAGGGCCTACACAAGCCAGTGTAGTGGTCTACAAAACACGCACTACATACTCACAACTTTGCAAGGGCCTACACATGCCAGGATAGTGGTCTACACAACACAAACTAGACACTCTGAACTTTGCAAGGGCCTACACAAGCCAGTGTAGTGGTCTACACAACACGCACTACATACTCACAACTTTCAAAGGGCCTACACATGCCAGGATAGTGGTCTACACAACACAAACTAGACACTCTCAACTTTCCAAGGGCCTACACAAGCCAGGATAGTGGTCTACACAACACGCACTACATACTCACACCTTTCCAAGGGCCTACACATGCCAGGATAGTGGTCTACACAACACGCACTACATACTCACACCTTTCCAAGGGCCTACACAAGCCAGTGTAGTGGTCTACACAACACGCACTACATACTCACAACTTTCAAAGGGCCTACACATGCCAGGATAGTGGTCTACACAACACAAACTAGACACTCAGAACTTTCCAAGGGCCTACACATGCCAGGACAGTGGTCTACACAACACAAGCCAGACACTCTGAACTTAGCAAGGGCCTACAGATGCCAGGATGGTGGTCTACACAACACGCACTACATACTCACAACTTTCAAAGGGCCTACACATGCCAGGATAGTGGTCTACACAACACAAACTAGACATTCTGAACTTTCCAAGGGCCTACACAAGCCAGTGTAGTGGTCTACACAACACGCACTACATACTCACAACTTTCAAAGGGCCTACACATGCCAGGATAGTGGTCTACACAACACAAACTAGACACACTGAACTTTCCAATGGCCTACACATGCCAGTGTAGTGGTCTACACAACACGCACTACATACTCACAACTTTCAAAGGGCTTACACATTCCAGGATAGTGGTCTACACAACACAAACTAGACACTCTGAACTTTCCAAGGGCCTACACAAGCCAGTGTAGTGGTCTACAAAACACGCACTACATACTCACAACTTTGCAAGGGCCTACACATGCCAGGATAGTGGTCTACACAACACAAACTAGACACTCTGAACTTTCCAAGGGCCTACACATGCCAGGACGGTGGTCTACAAAACACGCACTACATACTCACAACTTTGCAAGGGCCTACACATGCCAGGATAGTGGTCTACATAACACAAACTAGACACTCTGAACTTTCCAAGGGCCTACACATGCCAGGATAGTGGTCTACACAACACAAGCCAGACACTCTGAACTTAGCAAGGGCCTACACATGCCAGGACGGTGGTCTACACAGCACAAACCAGACACTCTGAACTTTCCAAGGGCCTACACATGCCAGGACAGTGGTCTACACAACACAAGCCAGACACTCTGAACTTAGCAAGGGCCTACACATGCCAGGATGTGGTCTACACAACACGCACTACATACTCACAACTTTCCAAGGGCCTACACAAGCCAGCGTAGTGGTCTACACAACACACACTACATACTCACAACTTTCAAATGGCCTACACATGCCAGGATAGTGGTCTACACAACACAAACTCGACACTCTGAACTTTCCAAGGGCCTACACATGCCAGGATAGTGGTCTACACAACACAAACTAGACACTCTGAACTTTCCAAGGGCCTACACATGCCAGGACGGTGGTCTACACAACACGCACTACATACTCACACATTTCCAAGGGCCTACACATGCCAGGATAGTGGTCTACACAACACAAACTAGACACTCTGAACTTTCCAAGGGCCTACACATGCCAGGACAGTGGTCTACACAACACAAGCCAGACACTCTGAACTTAGCAAGGGCCTACACATGCCAGGATGGTGGTCTACACAACACGCACTACATACTCACAACTTTCCAAGGGCCTACACATGCCAGTGTAGTGGTCTACACAACACAAACTCGACACTCAACTTTCCAAGGACCTACACATGGCAGGATAGTGATCTACACAACACAAACTAGACACTCTGAACTTTCCAAGGGCCTACACAAGCCAGTGTAGTGGTCTACAAAACACGCACTACATACTCACAACTTTGCAAGGGCCTACACATGCCAGGATAGTGGTCTACACAACACAAACTAGACACTCTGAACTTTGCAAGGGCCTACACATGCCAGAATGGTGGTCTACACAACACGCACTACATACTCACAACTTTCAAAGGGCCTACACATGCCAGGATAGTGGTCTACACAACACAAACTAGACATTCTGAACTTTCCAAGGGCCTCCACAAGCCAGTGTAGTGGTCTACACAACACGCACTACATACTCACAACTTTCAAAGGGCCTACACATGCCAGGATAGTGGTCTACACAACACAAATTAGACACTCTGAACTTTCCAAGGGCCTACACATGCCAGGACGGTGGTCTACACAGCACAAACCAGACACTCTGAACTTAGCAAGGGCCTACACATGCCAGGACAGTGGTCTACACAACACAAGCCAGACACTCTGAACTTAGCAAGGGCCTACACATGCCAGGATGTGGTCTACACAACACGCACTACATACTCACAACTTTCCAAGGGCCTACACAAGCCAGCGTAGTGGTCTACACAACACGCACTACATACTCACAACTTTCAAATGGCCTACACATGCCAGGATAGTGGTCTACACAACACAAACTAGACACTCTGAACTTTCCAGGGGCCTACACATGCCAGGATAGTGGTCTACACAACAAACTCGACACTCTCAACTTTCCAAGGACCAGCTCTAATGTTCTAGCTCGATGGCTTTGAAGTCTTTGGACTGTAATCTCCGGCTGCTGCGGAACCATCAACATTGAGCAGGGAGTAATGTTCTACTACTCCTGTTACATTACTGAAAATATGTTGTCTGTGAGGAGAACACCTCTGGTTGTTACTGTTGTTTATTCACTGATGTGTGGCTTAGCTATACATCACTTCACCCTGGACACCCCGCTAGCGCCGCCTCATCTTTTGATGACCTCGATCACTAGGTGCACTGAGGAGGGTCCGGGGTCCCACGTGCTTATCAGCGACTAGTAGCTTCATATGCCAACTTCTTGTATCCCTCAGTAGTATGACCTTTGGTACTAGCTTTATCTTGCAGGTCTCTACAGATCACCCAAGTCCACTGTGTGTAGGTTTCAAGGAGCGGGGACCCATCCACTGCCCCATATGCAAATTATTTCCTCCTTTCACAAAGGCACATCTCTTTTTGGCACTTTGCAAAGCTAGTAACAGCACCTTTGTGCACCTCTGATACTCACAGGCTGGCGTGCCCCAGTTATGACCGGAGGTGTCCAGTCTATCGCTGGTCAAATGCTCTCTTCTGAAAACGCGCACATCTGTGCCCTTACAGTGGAGGTGGGCGAGCCACTGAAAGCTCGAGCCAGAGGCCCGGCTCTGGCTCAGCTTGAGGTCCTCTTTGACCCTCGAGCCCCAAAACGAGCCGAGCTAAATGTGAAGTGGCTTAGTTGCTACAGCTGCTGGCCATGCAACACGGGGAAACAGTTTCGACTTCCAGCCTTGGCGCACCATCCTGTGATTCCAGCAAATCTCCATGTACCGGAAAAAATGCCCTTAACATTGTCTGAGTCTGTTATGAAACGCTCTTATGTCCTTGGACGAGGTTTGCGCTATGGAAAGCTGCCAAAAATATAATGTGGATTCTGTCTATCACTCCCGCTCTGTGCTCATCCTCTGAGAATGAAGGACAAAGCATTAACCTTTAATGTCAGAATGAGGTGCCACTTTTCTTCAGTCCTGGCTTTCCTGTTTGAACAAACTTTGTGATCTTAGGCAAAAACGTTATTTCATTAAGTTTCCTTTTGGTCATTATCACATATGAGAGAACCTTCAAATACCTGCGTTTGGGATGTCCGCTGTACAAGAAAACTCGCTTGCATTTCATTTAATGGTGCTCCATCTACAATATGAATCTAGGCCACATATGGGGTACACAAGACCCTTGCCTTGCCTCTTAATTCACTAATAACACTCTCACTTTTAATAAATACTTCTGGAACAATCTGATATAGTAAGGTGAGATGGTTCCACCTGTATGAGAAATACATTTTGCACTTTTAAGATACCTTGCCATAGTCTTCAGTGATCTCTGTTGCATAATTGACATGCCGAATATTTTCAAAGCTTGGTTCTTTCAAGAGCCCTTGGAGCCAGAGCCGACCCTTAGCTCGGCTCGGCTCCACCTGTTAATTTGTTGGCTCGCCGACCTCCACCTAGCTGCCCCTCAGTGCCCTTGGCTTTCGTAGTCTGATGCCCAGGCGGTGATGACAGCACTTGCCTATCCTGCCCCAGAGTACCCCTCATCCTCCAGCACTCGTTGCAAGGGTCACGGCAGGGAAAGGGGCGCGCCGGGATCTTCACGCTCCGCGCATCCTCTTATGACGCAGTTCCGGGATAAACAGCCTGAACGCAGTCACATTATCTCAATAAAACAGATGTCAGGGCGCGTCGACGCCGGATATAAACTTGTAAAATGACTCTCAGGATCTGACTGTGCCTCGGAGCCAAACCCCCTCTCAGGTAACAGTGGAGACAGCAGGAGGAGAGGTGGCGCGAACTATAGTCTGTACGGAAGCAGGAGTGATGCGGCGGGGCTTAGGATAGTTGAGTTTGAGCAGGGGCATATTAAGGATTTGGGGGGCCCTGGGCCAAACGTATTTTGGGGGCTCCTGTTCGGAACAGCTTTGAACTTATGATCCAATTTCAGCCCTTTCTTGCCCTCTTTGGCCAGGTCACTCACTGGTCCAAATTCTGTTGTTACATCTAATAATATTCAGGGGTGTTTTCAATTTTGTAACACAGCAGCAGCTCGCTAATATTACTGCAAATAACCTCGGTGACACCCTCCTATTTCTCACGTGTGAGGTCCTGTTTTGATCTAAAAGAAACTGTCAATCACATAAAAAAAACAATCTGTTTAAGAATTATTCAAGGTCACCAGGGCAAGACTCTCTGCAGAACAGAGCTGGCTCCATCAGGGGCCCCTGAAAGGCTGGGGCCCCGGGCCAGAGCCCACCGTGCCCTTCCTTAACATGTCACTGAGTGTGAGTGAGCACTCCCTGTGCTGCCCAATAATAAACAGGTCCCAGGTCAAAGAACCTTTCACCTGGCCAATAATATCTGGACTAGTGTGCTACGCGCCATGAAGAGCTCGTCAGGGGTAGTAAGCACTATAAAAGTGCAATTACAATATAATAGTGAGGATCTAGGGTAGGGGGCAGCCTCACTCCAGGTCATTGCGGACACTTTCTCCAGTCCTGAACTTTTCACCGACAAATCACTGATTTCAGATGTTTTAGTCTCAGACAAACTCCTGTGGCGTCATTGTGTGTCGCACAATATCAGCCGCGTCCACATGGTCTCACACGGCGTGCACTCAGTGAGCTGGAAACCCCTACAGAGTGTGAGATTTTAGCTCATTGTTCGGAGGTTCTGCACTGCGCGCGTCTCGTCAGGACGTCGGCGGCAGCCTCGGACACCATTGTAATTTGTTTTTTGGGGAGGGGGTAGTGGGAGGGTCCGCTTGGACACTGCTGGGCTCTAAGCACCGCCCCCTCCTAGACTCCCACCTCCTCCCTGGTTGACCAGGTGGTGATATCCTCAAAGTTCCATTCCCTGACTCTAAATCCCGTACCTTCAAGGCGCCGCCCCCTTCTCTCACAGCGTAAGACTATTTTGAATGTTGGTAGATCTGTAGTACAATGAGTTCAATAGAAGTAAAAGAAGACTACAACACCCAGAATGCATTAAGCTATCACAGAAAAGTCCAGGACTGGAAACAGTGTCTTCAATGACCGGGACAGAGGTGGTCACCCTAATCTAGGGGTACTTACACCTGAGCAGACGTGGACACTGTAATGTTGTGGGAGACAGTGGGACAGTCCAAGTCTCCTACAAGTGTTAGGGGGTGGTCCCGTTAGACCACGACCCCTGTGGATTATGTGGAATGGGTTAAGCTCGGCGGACGCCGAGCCCACGTGGGAGGAGGTAATAAAAGCCCAGGGCTCTGGGCGTGGCGCAGTTTGGCAAGTGGCCACTAAATGAACTACGTCTCACTGTGCATTTATTCGGGTCAAGCCTAGGCCTTGACCGAGATACTACATTGGGGACGAGAGTGGTGTCAGCTTGCTGCTGTCCTACCTCTCACCCACCGTGCTGACCGCTGGTATCTCCTGGAGCCCGCTCCTGCCGCGCGGCTCCTGCCTGTGGCCCGGCCGTGCATCGGGGCCGACCTGCGCATCTGCGCGACTTCATCGGTGGCGGCTCTGCTGGCGTGCCGCCCTACAGCCGACATCCTGACCGGGATCCCCGAGCGTAGCCCAGAAGGGGGTGTGTGCGCGCGTATGCGCGGCCCTGTGTTTCGGCCCGCGCGCTGTCAGCGGCGCTCTACGCCGCACACGGATTGCCTGCTGTGGCGCGTGTGGAGTCTGGACGCTGTCGGCAGAGGAAATCACCGGTAAGCTGTACAGCGCCACCCTGCTGCCCCCTCTGGCCGCCCTGCTGCACTGCACCGACCAGAATGTGCAAGTAGCACACCCTGCTGTCCTGCCTCAGTGTCTGCTTCCCAGGTGGAGCTACGCGTGCCCCGGACGTCTGCTGCCACGCTCCTGGGGCCTTCACTTGCCTCCTCCTGAGGCTGTCTGTTAGGACCGGCCACGCTCTGCCTGCATCGGGAGGGTCCTGGCCACCGCTCCTGCGTGAGCCCCTGCCGCCGGTCCGGATCTGCCTGCGCTGGCCTGCACCCTGCCTCCCTGCTGCGCAACTGGCACGTTGCGACGCCCTGCATCTGGAAGTACCTACGCTCAGCTGCCTCGGCTAGGTGTGCGTCTCTCGTTTTCCTGCCACCTCCCTCCGCCTGGCCAGCATGACCTCCATACCACCGTTGGAGCCATTTACCATCACCGGGCCGCCGCCCTCCCAAGCTGCGCGATGGAAGGCGTGGGTGGAGCGTTTGGAGACGTTCTTCGACGCTGCGGACATCCCTGCCCCACGGCGAAGGCCCATGCTCCTCCACCTTGGCGGTGCGGAAATTCACAAAATCGCGAAGATGGTCCGCGAGGCTGGGCCCCCACGGAACTATGCCACGATGCGCGACGCCATCACAGCTCACTTTGAGCCCTACGCCAACCCGGACTAAGAGCGCTTCCTCCTCCGTCAAGCAAAACAGCTCCCTGACGAGTCGGTGGACGTGTTCTATGCCCGCCTCAAGGAGTTGGCCAGCACGTGCACACTGCCGGATGAGGATGACGAGGTCCGGGCGCAATTCATTCAAGGTTGTGCTTCCTCTAAGCTACGCGAGCGCGTCCTACAGGAACACAACATGCGGATGAGGAACATCCTGACCCTGGGACGCTCCAAGGAACTGTCCAGGGCCAGAGCAGCCCATATGGAGCTCAAAGCTACAGCGGCCGTCAAGGAGGAGCCCGTCTGCGCCGTTCGTACTGAGACCCGCGAGCCTCGTCAAAGGCCCAGAAGATCCTCGGCCCAAAGCTCCGGTCAGAGCCCTAAAGCCCGCCTCTGTGGATGGTGCGGAGGCCCACTCCCACACGACGGCGCCTGTCCGGCCCAAGGAAAAACCTGCAGTGCGTGTGGAAAGATCAACCACTTTTCCAAGGTCTGCCGCTCGAAACCCATGCGGCGAACACAAGGCCCACCTCGACAGGTGCGTACACTGGAGCCTCTCCCAGATGACTCCTCGAGCGGCGACATGGACGAAGATGAGGCCGCAACCGTGCACGTCGTGCACATGCTACACGCCCTCTCTGCCTCCCCGCAGGCAGCGCCCATGTGCACCATCAATGTACAGGATCATCCGGTGACAGCGCTCATTGACACTGGAGCAACGATTAACCTCATGGCTGCCAGCGTCTACAGGCGGTTACCCAACCTGCCCGCCCTCCGTAACACCAACGTCCAAGTGTACGCGTTCGGGACCCACACCCCGCTCAGAATAGGCGGTGTGTTCCATGCCAACCTCTCTCATGACCAAGTCCATCAACGGTCCAAGATCTACGTCTCCCAAGAAGGATCGGGTTTCTTACTCAGCTGCCGTACCGCACAGGACCTCCGCCTCGTCCACTGTGCCTTCACCGTGCTGGCTCACGACCTGGAACGTCTGCTGACCGTGTTCGCCCCTCTCTTCAAAGGGATTGGATGCCTCAAAGGCCCGGCAGTCCGGCTGCACGTAGACAAGTCTGTGGCCCCGATTGCCCTCCGGCACAGGAGGATTGCCTTCCATCTTCGCCCAAAGGTCGAGGCGGAACTCCGTCTTTTGGAAACGGCCGGAATCATCGAACGAGTGCGCGGCCCCACCCCGTGGGTGTCCCCCATCGTGGTCGCGAAGAAGCCGAAACAGCCTGACGCGGTCCGCATCTGTGTTGATATGCGGATCCCGAACCTCGCCATCAAGAGAGAACGCCACCTGACGCCCACAGTACGCCACCTGACGCCCACAGTTGATGACATTATAGGTGAACTCGCGGGGTCCAAGTGGTTCTCGAAAATGGACCTCCGCTCAGGGTACCATCAGGTCCCTCTCCACCCAGACTCTCGCCCAATTACCACCTTCTCCACCCACGCCGTTCTCCGGCGCTACAAACGCCTCAACTTCGGGTTTTCCAGTGCGGCTGAGGTCTTCCAAAACATCATCAAGACCGTCCTGCAAGGACTGGAGGGAGTGCTCAACATAAGTGATGATATCTTAGTGCATGCTCCCTCTCTGGAAGAACATCTCCTCCGCCTTCATGCCGTGTTCGCTCGCCTTCGAGACTGTGGGTTGACCCTGCATAAGGAGAAGTGCGAGTTCCTGCGCCGCGACATTAGTTTCTTTGGATATCGGTTCTCGGACAAGGGCATCGGACCAGACCCAGACAAGGTGAAGGATGTCCAGGAGGCGCCAGCCCCCACATCGGTGTCCGGAGTCCGCAGTTTTTAGGCATGGTCACCTACTGTGGACGCTTCATCAGGAACCTCTCGGATCTGACTGGCCCTCTGCGAGATCTCACCAGGACCACCACCCACTGGACGTGGGGTCCGGAGCAAGAACAAGCGTTCCAGATGACGAAGGCTGCCCTGTCCGCGGATACCACGCTTGTCTATTTTGATCCACGCCACGACTCCCAGCTAGTGGTTGACGCCAGCCCAACTGGCCTGGGTGCTGTCCTAGCGCAACGTCAAGACTGTGGCGAGTGGGCGCCCGTTGCTTATGCGAGCCAGACTCTCATACCTACGGAGCAGCGGTATTCGCAAATTGAGAAAGAGGCCATCGCGATTCTATGGGGATGCCGCCATTTTCACATCTACTTGTATGGCCATCCTTTCACCGTCATCACGGACCACAAACCATTGATCCCGTTGTTCCAGGGCTCATCATCTCGCCCTCCCCCACGAATTGAGAAATGGATCCTACAGCTGCAAGAGTTCCAGTTCGTGGTGGAATACAGACCTGGCACCCGGAACCCGGCTGACTTCTTATCACGGCACGCCCGGCCGGCCACCCCTCCGGAAGCAGCGGAGGCGGCGGCCACGGAGGACTACGTGCGGATGGTGGTAGAACGGTCCCGGCCTCTCCCGATATCTCTGCAAGAGGTCATAGCCGCCACCCTAGACGATGACTGCCTCCAAATCGCTATCCAGGCAGTTTCCTCTGGTGACTGGCGACTCCTGCAGAATCCTTCACCGCTACGAACCGCAGCAGCCCAAGCAACATTGAAGTCGCTGCACCAGGTCCGTCATGAACTGTCCACGTCAGCGGACGGGTGTTTACTGCGAGGTCCGCGCCTTGTCCTACCAGAGAGCCTCACCAGACAGGCGACCCTTCTCGCCCATGGCGCACACCAGGGAATCGTCAAATCAAAGAACAGACTCCGCAGTAAAGTCTGGTTCCCAGGCCTGGACCAGCAAATAGAGTCCTTGGTGCAACACTGCCCAGTATGCCTCGCCACGAGCCTACCAAGCAAACCTGCGCCAGTCATCACCGAAGCAGCTCCGAACGCCCCCTGGGAGAGAGTGAGTGCTGACTTCGGCAGTCTACCCGGAGGAAAGTACATGCTAGTGGTGGTTGATGACTTCTCGAGGTATCCCGAAGTGGAACTTGTTGCATCTACATCAGCCGCGGAAGTGATTCCTAAACTGGAGAAGATAATAGCTACCCATGGGCTCTTCGGTGAACTCCGCACAGACAATGGGCCGCCGTTCACCAGCGCGGAGATGGCCGACTACTTGGCCTCCCACAACGTGAAACACCGCAAAATCACACCGAGATGGCCCCAAGCCAATGGCGAAGTAGAACGGCTAATGCGGACATTGAACAAAACGATCCAAATCGCCCTGGCTGATGGACTCAACCTTGAACGAGCAGTGTATCAGTTCCTCAGGGAGTACCGGCTCACCCCCCACTGCACCACCTGCATCTCCCCAAGTCGACTGTGTTTCGGCCGGAAGGTCACAGTCACCATTCCTCACCATCCGGTGTGAGCCGAAACAGCCAACCCCCCGAACCAGTCAGACTTCAGGCGAGAGAAGACCAACAAAGCAGCGTCCCGGAAAAGACACGCTAGAGAAAGTCCCATTGCAGTGGGTGATCAAGTGCTTGTGCAAGACCGACACCCTGGTGGAAAATTCCGTTTGCCTTTCGAGCTTCAACCTTAGGCTGTCACCGCAGTGAAGGGCACCATGGTGACTGCCCAGAGAGGGCCAGAGACTGTTACCCGCAATGTGTCTTTTTTTAAAAGAGTCCCACCTGATGACGAAAACGACCTCCCTGGGTCCGAATGGCGCAACGGGGCGCCCTGCGATTGAACCTCAACTCCTGACAGTGATGCGGCCGGACCTGATCGACCAGCCGCCATGGACACCTCCACCCATCCAGTACCCACGTTGTTCCAAGACCAGGACTCTGATGGTGACAGGAGCCCATTCCCCGGCAGCGACCCAGTTGAACAGCCGCCAGCTCCGCAGCTGCGAAACACTCAGGACAGATATCACCTAAGGCCCTGTCCGAAGCCCTCCCAGAAGTACAAAGACTATGTAACCTGTGGCTAGTCGGCGACTGTGGGTCGGGTCGCAGCCAGAGTAAGCAGCTGTAAAGAAGATCCAAGTAAGACTGTTCCAGTTTGTATTTTGCTCTAGATGTTTGTATTTCGGACTGAGAAGTTCTTGTGGTAGAGTTTTGTGTTTTTGTTTATTTCAATTTAACTCTCCTGGTAAAGGAGGAATGTAATGTCGTGGGAGACAGTGGGACAGTCCATGTCTCCTACAAGTGTTAGGGGTGGTCCCGTTAGACCACGACCCCTGTGGATTATGTGGAATGGGTTAAGCTCGGCGGACGCCGAGCCCACGTGGGAGGAGGTAATAAAAGCCCAGGGCTCTGGGCGTGGCGCAGTTTGGTAACTGGCCACTAAATGAACTACGTCTCACTGTGCATTTATTCGGGTCAAGCCTAGGCCTTGACCGAGATACTACAGACACGTTAAGTAAGCTTGGGAGGCATGATTCATGAAAACAGTCATAAAACTGCACGCTGAATGGGTAGAAATGGAAGACCTTTGCAATTCACAAAGGTTTTCTACGGCAGTCCTGCCAACCTGGGTAAACGTTAATTTATTTCAGCATGCACGAATAAACGCACAAATATTTTGCTTAAGAAAATGAGCATTTGCTAATACACAAGCCAACTTTTGGCTTTTCTTATTTGCCATGTGGAAAATATTTTTCCCTGAAGAGAAACCCGTTCCCTTACAATCTGCCATTGTTTGTGGGCAGGAAATGCCTTCCCGTCCTAGAAAGACATTTACTCATACCTTTTTGTAGAGTGGAAAAGAGTTGAGGCAAAGTTTGTGAACACCCACAAATGGATATGTTCATTGGTGTGCCAAGACTGGCTGGGAATCCTGCCCGGCCGCGCTGCCTCCTTGGCCCCAACAGCAGAGTTACACACATGAACCTCTTTGTGCAGGTCAATTCTTTAGAATGCAGGATCACCGTTTGAGAATGGGAAAAGTGATTTTACAGCTGCAAAAAGCCCCTTTGGGCATTGATGTGCAAGCAGCAGTGAGTATTGGGCTCACGGAGAGCGAGGCGCCAGCCCTGGGCCAAAACCAGGTTTAGTTTGTGGATTTGGAAGAAGTTAAGCAGTGAGTTTGGGTTTTCCTGACAGGAAGAGAAAGGTTTGTTTTTTCTGTAAGGAAAGGATGCACGAGGCTGGTCTTTAAGTGAGCAACAATCAAGTGATGTTTGATATCCAGCAGAGGAAGGGAGCCCAAGGGCTAGTAGGAAAGAAGGGGGTGGGGGGGGTCTCTCGTGGCCACCTAGGATCAAGAAGGGGGGGGTTCAAAGGACACTCAACCCTGAGCTCTCCCTGCCCCCACAAGGTCCATCTCCCTGTCTGTCAATGACCACAGACCTGGAAGGAGCACGGGGCCAGCTTCTATGGAAAACAAGCATAAGCAAAGTCAATAGGTTTCGCCTACGAGAGAGCTATTGGCTGTGTCATGGCCAGCACTAGATGCTTCATGGCACTTTTTTTTTTATTGCTGGTGGGATGGGCGACAACATGGATGAAGGGAGAGTGTGTGGGCTGGCAACAGAGACAATCGAGGGTGTGGGAAAAAGAGCATTAAGATGCGGCTAGGCTGGTGACGTCATCCTCTGTTTATTGCGGGGTGGAGGGAAGGGGATAGGAGGCAGCAAGGACGGAGATGGGGCATCTGGTATGTTTCCTGTGCCACGAGAGGGGAGATCAGGTGCACCCGGTGTGCTCGATGTGCCAGAGAAGAGAAGAGAGTTTCACTAGTGCGTTCCATGTGGCACAGGAAGAGAGGACATGTGCACCTGGTGTGTCCTCCCTGTGCCAGAGAAGGGAAGAGAGCTTCACCTGTTGTGATTCCTGTGGCACAAGAAGAGAGGACAGTTCACCTGGTGTGTCCTCCCTGTGCCAGAGAAGGGAAGAGAGTTTCACTAGTGTGTTCCATGTGGCACAAGAAGAGAGGACAGGTGCACCCAATGTGCCCTCCCTGTGCCAGAGAAGGGAAGAGAGGACAGGTGCACCTGGTGTGTCCTCCCTGTGCCAGAGAAGGGAAGAGAGCTTCACCTGTTGTGATCCCTGTGGCAGAAGAAGAGGGGACAGTTCACCTGGTGTGTCCTCCCTGTGCCAGAGAAGGGAAGAGAGGACAGGTGCACCTGGTGTGTCCTCCCTGTGCCAGAGAAGGGAAGAGAGCTTCACCTGTTGTGATCCCTGTTGCACAAGAAGAGGGGACAGTTCACCTGGTGTGTCCTCCCTGTGCCAGAGAAGGGAAGAGAGGACAGGTGCACCTGGTGTGTCCTCCCTGTGCCAGAGAAGGGAAGAGTGCTTCACCTGTTGTGATCCCTGTTGCACAAGAAGAGGGGACAGTTCACCTGGTGTGTCCTAGCTGTGCCAGAGAAGGGAAGAGAGTTTCACTAGTGTGTTCCATGTGGCACAAGAAGAGAGGACAGGTGCACCCAATGTGCCCTCCCTGTGCCAGAGAAGGGAAGAGAGGACAGGTGCACCTGGTGTGTCCTCCCTGTGCCAGAGAAGGGAAGAGAGCTTCACCTGTTGTGATCCCTGTTGCACAAGAAGAGGGGACAGTTCACCTGGTGTGTCCTCCCTGTGCCAGAGAAGGGAAGAGAGTTTCACTAGTGTGTTCCATGTGGCACAAGAAGAGAGGACAGGTACACCCAATGTGCCCTCCCTGTGCCAGAGAAGGGAAGAGAGGACAGGTGCACCTGGTGTGTCCTCCCTGTGCCAGAGAAGGGAAGAGAGCTTCACCTGTTGTGATCCCTGTTGCACAAGAAGAGGGGACAGTTCACCTGGTGTGTCCTCCCTGTGCCAGAGAAGGGAAGAGAGGACAGGTGCACCTGGTGTGCCCTCCCTGTGCCAGAGAAGGGAAGAGAGGACAGGTGCGCCTGGTGTGTCCTCCCTGTGCCAGAGAAGGGAAGAGAGCTTCACCTGTTGTGATCCCTGTTGCACAAGAAGAGGGGACAGTTCACCTGGTGTGTCCTCCCTGTGCCAGAGAAGGGAAGAGAGGACAGGTGCACCTGGTGTGCCCTCCCTGTGCCAGAGAAGGGAAGAGAGTTTCACTAGTGCGTGCCATGTGGCACAAGAAGAGAGGACATGTGCACCTGGTGTGCCCTCCCTGTGCCAGAGAAGGGAAGAGAGTTTCACTAGTGCGTTCCATGTGGCACAAGAAGAGAGGACATGTGCACCTGGTGTGTCCTCCCTGTGCCAGAGAAGGGAAGAGAGTTTCACTAGTGCGTTCCATGTGGCACAAGAAGAGAGGACATGTGCACCTGGTGTGTCCTCCCTGTACCAGAGAAGGGAAGAGAGGACAGGTGCACCTGGTGTGTCCTCCCTGTGCCAGAGAAGGGAAGAGAGCTTCACCTGTTGTGATTCCTGTGGCACAAGAAGAGGGGACAGTTCACCTGGTGTGTCCTCCCTGTGCCAGAGAAGGGAAGAGAGGACAGGTGCACCTGGTGTGCCCTCCCTGTGCCAGAGAAGGGAAGAGAGTTTCACTAGTGCGTTCCATGTGGCACAAGAAGAGAGGACATGTGCACCTGGTGTGCCCTCCCTGTGCCAGAGAAGGGAAGAGAGTTTCACTAGTGCGTTCCATGTGGCACAAGAAGAGAGGACATGTGCACCTGGTGTGTCCTCCCTGTGCCAGAGAAGGGAAGAGAGTTTCACTAGTGTGTTCCATGTGGCACAAGAAGAGAGGACATGTGCACCTGGTGTGTCCTCCCTGTGCCAGGGAAGAGAGGACAGGTGCACCTGGTGTGTCCTCTCTGTGCCAGAGAAGGGAAGAGAGCTTCACCTGTTGTGATTCCTGTGGCACAAGAAGAGGGGACAGTTCACCTGGTGTGTCCTCCCTGTGCCAGAGAAGGGAAGAGAGTTTCACTAGTGCGTTCCATGTGGCACAAGAAGAGAGGACATGTGCACCTGGTGTGTCCTCCCTGTGCCAGAGAAGGGAAGAGAGCTTCACCTGTTGTGATCCCTGTGGCACAAGAAGAGGGGACAGTTCACCTGGTGTGCCCTCCCTGTGCCAGAGAAGGGAAGAGAGTTTCACTAGTGCGTTCCATGTGGCACAAGAAGAGAGGACATGTGCACCTGGTGTGTCCTCCCTGTGCCAGAGAAGAGAAGAAAGTTTCACTAGTGCGTTCCATGTGGCACAAGAAGAGAGGACATGTGCACCTGGTGTGTCCTCCCTGTGCCAGAGAAGGGAAGAGAGCTTCACCTGTTGTGATTCCTGGGGCACAAGAAGAGGGGACAGTTCACCTGGTGTGTCCTCCCTGTGCCAGAGAAGGGAAGAGAGCTTCACCTGTTGTGATCCCTGTTGCACAAGAAGAGGGGACAGGTGCACCCAATGTGCCCTCCCTGTGCCAGAGAAGGGAAGAGAGGACAGGTGCACCTGGTGTGTCCTCCCTGTGCCAGAGAAGGGAAGAGAGCTTCACCTGTTGTGATTCCTGTGGCACAAGAAGAGGGGACAGTTCACCTGGTGTGTCCTCCCTGTGCCAGAGAAGGGAAGAGAGTTTCACCTCTTGTGCTCCCTGTGGCACAAGCAGACAGGACAGGTGCACCCGGTGTACCCTCCCTGTGCCAGAAAAGGGAAAAGAGGTTCACCTCTTGTGCTCCCTGTGGCAGAATAGAGGGCAGGTGCACCCGGTGTGCCCTCCCTGTGCCAGAGAAGGGAAGAGAGGTTCACCTCTTGTGCTCCCTGTGACACAAGAAGAGAGGACAGTTCACCTGGTGTGTCCTCTCTGTGCCAGAGAAGGGAAGAGAGTATCACCTCTTGTGCTTCCTGTGGCACAAGAAGAGGGGACAGGTGCACCTGGTGTGTCCTCTCTGTGCCAGAGAAGGGAAGAGAGTATCACCTCTTGTGCTCCCTGTGGCACAAGAAGAGGGGACAGGTGCACCTGGTGTGTCCTCCCTGTGCCAGAGAAGGGAAGAGAGTTTCACTAGTGCGTTCCATGTGGCACAAGAAGAGAGGACATGCGCACCTGGTGTGTCCTCCCTGTGGCACAAGAAGAGGGGACAGGTGCACCTGGTGTGTCCTCCCTGTGCCAGAGAAGGGAAGAGAGTTTCACCTCTTGTGCTCCCTGTTGCACAAGAAGAGGGGACAGGTGGACCTGGTGTGTCCTCCCTGTGCCAGAGAAGGGAAGAGAGGTTCATCTCTTGTGCTACCTGTGGCACAAACAGAGGACAGGTGCCCCTGGTGTGCCCTCCCTGTGCCAGAGAAGGGAAGAAAGTTCACTGGTGCGTTTCATGTGGCATAAGAAGAGAGGACAGGTGCACCTGGTGTGTCCTCCCTGTGCCAGAGAAGGGAAGAGAGGTTCACCTCTTGTGCTCCCAATGGCACAAGAGAGGACAGGTGCCCTGGTGTGCCCTCCCTGTGCCAGGGCGAGTGAGAGCAGGTCCACTGGTGAGCCCCCAGTGGCATAAGAAGAGAGGACATGTGCACCCGGTGTGCCCTCCTTGTGCCAGATGAGGGAAGAGAGGTTCACCTCTTGTGCCCCCTGTGGCACAAACAGAGGACATGTGCACCTGGTGTGCCCTCCCTGTGCCAGAGGAGGGAAGAGAGGTTTACCTGTTGTGGTCCATGTGGCACAAGAAGAGAGGACAGGTGCCCCTGGTGTGCCCTCCCTGTGCCAGAGAAGGGAAGAGAGGACAGGTGCACCTGGTGTGCCCTCCCCTGTGCCAGAGAAGGGAAGAGAGGTTCACCTGTTGTGATCCCTGTGGCACAAGAAGAGAGGACAGGTGGTGCACCTGTCCTGTGCCCTCCCTGTGCCACAAAAGGGAGGTCCACTGGTGCACTCCATGTGCACAAGGGAGGAAGGAGAGATGGACCTAATAACACCAGGGCAGGCCTACATCAGCACTCAGCGGTACATGCGCAAACACCTGGGTCTCACAGTGAACATAAAGTCACTGCTGTGGACTTCCTGGAGTGTATCACGTGAGAGGAAGTTAGAAATGTGCAAAACTACATGGATCATGCAAATCTGTGAGGAGATTTGTTTTTCACGGGTAACTTTCAAATTGCTGACGATATCACTGACGCACTGCATTACCTAATGGGAGAGCAAATCTTTAATGGGGGATTAGAAAATGTAACATAACGACAGCTGCCTTCCTCCTCCAGACCCATCCACCATACTCATCAATTATGCATCTGACCTACTACGCAGTGGAAGGCGGCTTGTCACTCAGGACCTCCACTCCTCGCGCACTCCTCGCGTGCGCCGCAGACCCCTTTGAGTGACATCTACATAATCGTATCTAGGAGAGACAGGAAGAGCAGCCAGAAAGATGCTCAAAGGCGGAGGGCGGCAGGATGGCACCAGAGCTGTCGGGTCTCAAAGCTTTACCCTCAGGAAATCGCTCATGGCTCAAGTTTTGCCTTCATGAGGGATTAAGAAGCTCATTTCTGCTAAAAAGCAAAAACATTGAATTTATTAAAGTGCATGTATGAGATAAAGACAGCCTGAAGTCTTTAAAAGATGCCAAGACCCTGGATAAAACTGACCAGCCGACATCTTTGAAGATGGCAGTGTCATGCAACCCACCTATAGGAGAGCTAGGAGGAAGGGGCTTCAAAGTCTCCCAAAATCAACAATCCCTCAGGGAGAAAAACTCGACGTTTGGGAGATGGATGTTTGAAAAACAAAATGGAAACTAATAAAAATGCAATTTCTCCAAATTTGGTTTAAAAGGAACTGGACAGAAAAGGATTTGGGACCTGATGGAGAAAACCATTTTGCAGTTGCAAATGCTGTGATTCACAAAATGATTTTATGTAATGTACCTCTTTTTGTGATCCAAAAAAAGCCTTTCCAAATCGCAAAAAGGCTTTCGCCCCTGATTCCAAACTGCATTTGCAAGGGGGCCTGGAAAGAAGTATCAATGGTCTGCGACCACAACTACAGTCGCAAATTGTTGAAAAGTTACAGACTCCACAAAGCAAGTGATAACTCATTGGTAAAGTTAGGCTGTATCCATTGGACAGCTTCTACTTTGGGAATTAGGCCGGGTAGCCTCGGCGCGAGCTGCCCCTGATCCCTTCCTTGGCAGGAAACATTTTTAGCTTTAAAGCAGTAACTGTTCTTTTAAGGATTAAAGGCTGTCTTAATAAATTCAATTTCTGGAATGTGAACGAAAGGATGGTCGTCTGTTCCTCACAGCCATCATCACTTTGCTCATGGCCAATCACATGGGATTGTAATTAATTATCAAATGGGCTAATTAATATTCATTAGGCAGATCGTTCTGTGAAGTCCTGCAACTAGACATTTTGTGACATTAGCTATGAGCACATTATTACATCTCAAAATGAAAGGCAGATCTAAAAAAAAAACTGGCTTGCAGTTTGCACCCAATATTTGCGATCTTCCTTCTCGTATATCAGCGACCTTATTTGATAAGAGCGCTGTGTGGAAGCTCTCAAGGGAACATGAGTTCCAATTATTTTTTTTCTATTCTCTCTTGAGGCCCATCGAAAGACAAGTTTGTCGTTCTTCAAGTAGCACATGGTCAGGATCTTGCAATGAAGACCAACCTACAAACTTGCAAATGTGGCCAACTTTAGAGGAAGGTGGGTTATCAGCAGACATCTAACATTTAAGGCATGAGAAAGGCATGAGAAAGGCGGTGTTCGTGTTTTGACGGGCTTTGGTGGATAAAACAGAAGCTTGTTATTTCTGTATTAAAATCGAATGTGAGGCAGACATTAAATCCCTTTAAAGGGACTTGATTAGATAATGCTAATGAGCATTAGTAGCTAGGAAATCCCTTCAGAGACCGGCGACCCAGAAACCTATTTGCAGAGACAATCGAGTCCTCCAGTGAGGTGGAGAGGATTCCAGTTCACGAAGGTCGATCACAGCGGAACACTTTGGACTCATTGAAAGTGGTTGGTTGGAGAACTGATAAGTTAACAAGTTAACTCCAGTGATCATCAGGATGTTGGGAAAAATTGGACTTCTGCTGGACACTGACACTCTAGACCTTTACCAATTATTGAGAATTGTATGTTTCTTACCATATAAGTCCTCGCGCACAATTGTTTTGTGTTTTACATCGAAATCTAAGTGCAATTAGCACACTTTTTATCCACTGAGCTCAAATGACCAGTCTGCTTGTCAAAGGGCACTTTCTAACAATGTACAGAGTCTCGGATAACCGTTAGTGGTTGAGGCTAACCAGGATACATGTAGAAAAATTGAAGCGTATCACACCATTACTTGGAATCCCGCAAACAGCAGGGTTTGGTACCACCAGTGACAAAATTCACATACCATAATAGATTACCCTTTTAGAAGCAGCTACAAAAGTCCAGTTGTGTTCACAACTAAATCCAATAGTTTGAAATTAATTATGTTTTACATTTTCTGTGAAACTATAGGTTGTAATTAGGGGTGTGCAGAACTCGTGGAGAAAATATGCAGCTCGCACTACAATTTAACACCACTAGCACCTTCAGCGCTGAAAATCAGCGTGAATGGCGTATGCTTTGCGCAAGAGCGCACAGCCATTCGAGTGGATTTTGCTGCCACTTGAGAAGAAAAATCTACTAGAGCGACAGCAAATCTACTTGAACGTCGGCCCTCTGACCACAGCCTCTCGCGAACGCCGGCCACCGCCTGTGTTAGAAAATTGCACTAGGGAACGCCAAATCTCGCTTGACTTGCCAGCTTGTATATTCTGCAGCCTTGTGGAAGAAAAATTCCACCGTGCAGCGATTGGCAGAATTTGGCTAGAACTCCTAGTTAAAAAGTAATACAGAGTGGCCAATATTCAGCGGGCGGAAGAGAACATTCCGCTCACCTCTAGTTGCAATGTGTTTTCTTACAAAATAGGTAGGTGCAGTAGACTATGATTCATAAAAGCATCCGATTACTGCAAACCCTACTGATATTGGCCAACACTGCAGAGCCGTAAATTTGCATGATAGAAAGTATGCGGAGCAAGAATCGGCACTCTTCTGCGACACCTGGAATGAACACAAAGTGTTGTCATATGGTGTCTGTAGGGTCAAGTGACACGGTGAAGGACAGCACAGTCAACACTGGAAAGAGATTGAAGAAAGCAGAGAATGTCTCATTAAAAGTGAACGAATCCTTTGGTTTATTGTTTAGCAACCTTAAACTTTCATTCTTGGCTCAGTCTGTATTTGAAACTCAGTCACTTTGACTAAGAAACTAGGGAATGCACAGCTAATCCAACCCAACTGCCACAAAATACATCGTACCATTGTGAAAATTCTAGAAACAGTGAAGATTCTTCCATATCATGCGTTCCATGGTCCTCATTTCATTCCACTTATCCAGTTACCGATCACTGTCGCAAGACTTGAAGATACACTCATCACATAAAGACAAGGCATGATCCTTTCCATTTATTTAGGTAGGATCACTGCCCCAAAACTTGGAGATACACTTGTTATGTTTACACGAGGCATGATGCATTGCATTCATCCACTTACGGTGAATGTTCCAAAACTTGGAGATACACTTGTTATGTTTAGACGAAGCATGACGCATTGCATTCATCCACTTACAATGACTGTTCCAAAACTTGGAGATACACTCGTTATGTTTAGACGAAGCATGACGCATTGCATTCATCCACTTACAATGACTGTTCCAAAACTTGGAGATACACTTGTTATGTTTAGACGAGGTATGACCCATTGTATTCATCCAGGTACAAGGACGGCTCCAATGCTCGTAGATACACGCCACATCAGAATGTGGTGAGCTCTAGACCTCTAATACCGTCCATAAAATGAGGCGAAGGGAATGCCGGTCTCAACACACTCGCTCGATCACATTACATCTTCCCGTACCGTACTCGGGTCCACCAAAACTTCAAACCCCTCTTCAAAATGACTATAACTGAAGCATGGAAAATAAAATAAAAATGGTAAAAAAGAGCAGTGAAGTCTTTTTCTCAAACCACTAAAAAAGTGCCAAAATAAGGGATGTGCACTACTCGCAAGGAATAATTTGAAGGAAATCCTGTATCAATGTGAACACTGCCCAGTTGGTTAAGTGGATCCATGTACACCTGGCGCATGCGCTTTGGGTACATCTGGGAAACGCGGCAAGAACTATGAGCCAACAATTGTGCTCTGAGAAGATTATTTTACCACGTTTTAATCCATTACTTCAAATCCGCCACCAGTGTAGTATTCTTCCCAAAATGATGTATGACCGTGCTCATATATAATATCATGTCGACATAAGTCATCTGTTTTTTAACCTTATATGCTTCTGAGGTGTAGACAGAAGATAAAGAACTTCTTAAATAAAGAATAAGCAAGATGGCCGCCTGATGGGATAAGATTCAAGTCAGCTACATAGAGAAGGTGATCCAGTAACTGGAACCTCAAAGCTAATCTTCCCAGGAAAAGACGGTGCAAGAGGTTCTAACGGGATAGAAAGGGCACTTTGCCAACCCTCGCTCGTTATTGTATCAAATTTTGCTTCTTCTAAGTCAAATTTGGTGCCCATATTATCCGTTGCTGTAAGCACCAAGATTACTACGCCTTTCCCCTGAACTGGCCAAAGTATTAACACAAGGGATTCGATGTGGGCTGCTTCGTAATCATGTTTACGTTCCACCGTCCCCATAACTGAGCAGGTAATAACCAGGTGATAACACTTTACAGTACTAGATATTGGAATTTTTCCACAAATTTTACTTCGATATATTATATAGCATACAGGACTATGAAGTGTTTAGTGTAAAAACTATTTCAATTATTGACACGCTTTTGTTAAGCAGTTTAACCACCAACACATTAACACGATTTGCATTTGTGTATTTTTACTAAGTGCCCAGAAGATCTTAACCACAAACAGACAGTCTGAGGGCTTTTTAAAGGAGAGTTACGTTAGCAGGGCTTATAGATCGGTGTATTCGAAAAACACGCAACTGATTCAAATTGTGAATTTTACACTTTTACTGTCCATACAATTAAATAAACATGGAAATGTGAATCGATTAAAGCAAACCGGTACTATAGCAACTAAATACTTCAATAAAAATAAAGATTAAAGATTAATTATTGCAAAACCCATATTGTGAATTCGCGCCAACCAGTTCATGCTTTGACAGTATACCTGGCGGTGGCATCCTCTGTAACATACTTTCAAACTCTGCATTACTGACAAAATATATGTATGAGGTAGATTTTTATTTTTAATGTTAATGGTTTAATTCTAGAATTGCATTGTTTTAAAATGTTTCCATTATACTAAAAGCAGAACTCCAAGGTTAGATTAGCAGGGAAGTCACAAACATTTAATGTTTGAATCCATTGTATCTACAAACTGGGTGAAAATACTCAAAGTAAGAGCAAAATTCCGATTGCAGACTGGTGGGTAAAGAGGGCTTTTATGATTTTAAGAGGAACAGATGTGGTGACCCCTTTACATAAATTTAACAGCAAAGTGGCTAAGACTTCACATGAAAAAATATAATGCGGGTTCCGAGAAATGTAGGTGGAGCTCATTCAAGCAGGTTTTAGAACTTTTGTTAAAAACTATGCATCGGTGTGTGTCTTAGGTGAAATGTGCGCATCTTTCCAAACAGAGGACAATTGGGGCAGCCAGAAGAAGTAGCTTCAGCCAGCTCTGTACACCGTAGAAGTGGGCGATAAATTCCGCTTCGCCAGCGGAGTTGGTGGCGTTCAGTTACAGCCAAATTCTGCTAACCACCGTGTGCACAGGAGTTTTTGCTTGTGCGCGGCTCGCGAACGGTAAGTTGGCGAGCGAGAATTGGCATCCCCTAGCATGATTTTCGGGCACGCGGCGAGATTTTCTCAACGTGGGAAGTCATGAGGAAGCTGCTTCTCAAGTAGAAAATGTACTTGAGCTGCAGCATAGAAGCAGCGTCCTCTGGTGCACCGCGTGGTGCTGTTCCCGCTGATTTTGTAGCGCGGAACAAGCTCCTGGTGCTAAAAACCAGTGTGGTGTGCCGATTTCCACCCATTCGTGGAACTCTGTGAAATTTCACAGAGTTTTCATGTAACTCTGCGAGTTACGCCCACCCCATGACACACCTCTTGGTAGACCATACAAGTGTTTTACTTGCCCATTTATGACAGTTCATTCAAATAAACCGGCATTCGTGCAATCGCCCTGGAGAATGGAATGTACCAATCAGGGCACAAGTCGGGGGTACACGCGGGTGGACGGCGTCCACCCACTATTTTCACAGGGTGAACGCCGTCCGCCCTGCCAAGAAGTTGGGCCCCACAGAATAATGTGCTGAACTCGTCCCGGTGTAATTTCCAAACACTGCAACACTTTCAGCAGCGCCTGCACGTTGTCTGCTTTCCATCTGCAACAAGCAACAAGGTGCCGGCTGGGACCGGCCTTTCTTATTTCAGACTCCTGCTGGGTCAACAAGAGGAGGGACGCAAAGGGCTTGATAAAGGTCCAACGTATATGCCCTAAATTAAGCCAAGAGACAAAAAGGTACGGAGTTCCTCAGGTGGGTTATTGCTCACCTTGTGTATACTCTAGGTAGTGAGGAGGTGGGGAATACCTCCTGTCGGAACTAGGACCCTCACACACCCAGCAAGCTAGGTGTCATGCTTCATCATATGGGTCTGCTCCTCGTCGGGCCAGCGCTGCAATGCTCGACGGGCACCCATAAAGGGGCTCTTTATCGGAGTTCTTTTGTTCCTCGCGTAAGGAACAAAAGAACTCCGTCATGGCTTGTGATAACACTTCCGATGATGTCAATTCCTGTGATGCCATGTGTGATGTCATGTGCCGTGATGTCATGCGCCGTGATGTCACGTGCTGTGATGTCACGCGCCGTGATGTCAAGCAACATGATGTCACGCGACGTAATGTCATGCACCATGATGTCACTTGCAAACTGCCTAACTAGGTTAGTCCCCCACTTCTGTTTTTTAGGACTTGTGCCCTGGAACCAATGTATCAACGTGTAGCACTAATCTAGCTGGAGGCAACGAAGCGCTACACAAGTTGGAAGTACAAAAACAAAACACAGATGAACAGCAACATAGGAAGAATTTGTGCTCGTCGACTCTAGGGCTGAAGGCGGAAACAATTTAGATCTTGAGAAACAAAAAGGAGCAAAGAGATTTGCAAAAGACAAACACGTTTCCCTGCCTTCCTTCCGCGGAGCGTGAAGCTCAAAGCGAGTGACATTCTTACAGGAAAAGAAAAGATGCAAAAAGAGAACGAGAAACCGGTCGGCCCGGTTGCAGCCCCTCTGTTTGTAAGAGGAGGTGTCGGGATGTTTGAACACGAGGGAGGCTTTGTGAGGGAAAAAAATCTCATTTTTATTCTGCACAGGACGGAGCGCTGGCATCACACGCCCGTAGCCTGCTCGAGGTCTGCATAGCAGCAGCGACAGCCGTCGCTCTGCCCTCGTCCTCCGCGACTCGAGGGGGTGAGACGAGGGGACAGGGCAACGACAGGCCTCATTCATCGCACTTCCAAACACAAGAATCAGAAATATCAGGGGACAGGCTCTGTCTGCGACAGTCACGACTCGACCTTGCGCATTTATGGCCAGGGTCCGGCTTCTGCAGAGCAGGCCTCTAGCTAACCTTGGCTGTGCGCAGTAAGGACAGCGCAGTCCATGCGCCGCCGGCTCGCGCTCCTTGAGGCCCTGGGAGCCGCCTCTAAGCGCGCATCCCCGCTGGTACCCAGGACAGCGCATCTTCTCCTCGAGGCGCGAGCCGGGTCAGGGTGACCCCAAGCTTCGCCTGAGAGTCGCCCACGGCCCCCCGGGAGCTTCTCGACTGTCGTTTAACGTTACATCTCTCAGAGACAGCGAGCTCGCGTCCTGCGCCAGAGATGCGCAGACAACTGCGCAAACCATCTCTCGAGTGGGCGCATCCACTCGGGGCCAGGAGGAGACTTGATGTCACTGAGCTAAAGCCTGCAAGGGCTGGCAAGGAGTCAGTTACATGAGTCAGATATCTCTGCCCCAGAAATCCTGGATTTCAGTCACCCCCCCCCAGGCCTGCCATTTCTAGGTGTAAAGTAAGATCGTTATTACACCGCTGCGCCTCTCACTTCTCTGCTCATAGTAAACACAAGGCTGCCACGTGGCTGCAAGTCATTAGTGGCACCTTCAGCCGGTCCAGACTTTCTAGCCAATCACACTGAATGCTGGGACTTGTAGTTTGGTTTTTGCCATTATAAGTGTGCTTTTAAAAATCCCAGCATGCACAGCGCCTGGCTGCAGGTGTCCCACATGACACATGCCTACACAGCAGCTATGGGAAGATGCACGCCCGGGGGCCGGCGCAGACAAGTTGTTTGAGCGTCGTTAAACCGATTATAGCACGTGCTGTTAGAACTGAACAATTAACTGTACACAGCTGCAAGTCAAAGGCACGACAGGTCGGATTTCATAAACAGGAACACGACGCGCAGGTACAAAGCCACACTGCCCCTTCCAGCAGGCCTCACTGCCGCGAGGGTCTGGGGTCGCCGCTGCATGGGGGCCAAGCGACTGGATGACGTGGACAAGGGCAGACCGCCCACCCCTGTGCACACAGGTCGAGCCAGGGCCGGCTTTAGGGCAGTGCGACTGGTGCGGCCGCACTGGGTGCTGACCTGGGGAGGGGGCTTTAATTTCATGGGAGGGGGCGCATGTTTAGCAATAACTTCTGATTGGAGAGATGAGGGGCACTTATGCCTGGTGGTAGTGAGAGAATCAGGGAGGTGGTCATGGGGTGTGGGGGCGCAAAAAATGATTCTCGCACCGGGGCGCCACCATTGCTAAAGTCGGCCCTGGGTCGAGCCCAACAAGGTGTGAACCTACCCACCCTGTGCCCTGGGGGCAGCTAGCCCAGTCACTGCAGCGTAACCCCCTGCACAGCCACAATGCTGAAAAGGAACTGCGCTCCCAGGGGTGCAGTGCAACTGCCACCCTCCCTGACCAGGGCCCAGTGGGGAAACTGACAGTGCAGGGCTGCCACACCCCAGGATTACCTGCTATACCAGGTGGTGGCCAGGGTCAGAACATAGGCCCCAGCACCAGAATAAAAGGGCCCCTAATTGGCCTATCAGATGGCAAAAAAGGTGCCCCGCGTTCGCAAACTGGGGCACTTCTAAACTTGCAAGGTATGGAAGAGTGAATGCGTTTGAGCTTGCTGCAGGCAATGCTTGTTTTAATATCAGGGAAACCAACAGTAAACACTGGCCCAGCAGAGCATGAAACAGACCCCCGAACAGCCCGTCTCCTTGGACTAACCTCCACCAGACACCCTGCATTAACAGCCCAGACATCCCTGCATTAACAGCCCAGACATCCCTGCATTAACAGCCCAGGCGCCCTGCATTAACAGCCCAGGCGCCCTGCATTAACAGCCCAGGCACCCTGCATTAACAGCCCAGGCACCCTGCATTAACAGCCCAGGCACCCTGCATTAACAGCCCAGACATTCCTGCATTAACAGCCCAGACATTCCTGCATTAACAGCCCAGACATTCCTGCATTAACAGCCCAGGCGCCCTGCATTAACAGTCCAGGCGCCCTGCATTAACAGTCCAGGCGCCCTGCATTAACAGTCCAGGCGCCCTGCATTAACAGTCCAGGCGCCCTGCATTAACAGCCCAGGCGCCCTGCATTAACAGCCCAGGCGCCCTGCATTAACAGCCCAGGCGCCCTGCATTAACAGTCCGGACGCCCTGCACTGACAACCGCATGCAACATTTCCTGGTGCCTCCAGACACCCTGCATGGGCTGCCCCATCCTCTGCACAGGCCTTCCCTAGACACCCTGCATTAACAGTCCAGACACCCTGCATTAACAGCCCAGACGCCCTGCATTAACAGCCCAGGCGCCCTGCATTAACAGCCCAGGCGCCCTGCATTAACAGCCCGGGCGCCCTGCATTAACAGCCCGGGCGCCCTGCATTAACAGCCCGGGCGCCCTGCATTAACAGCCCGGGCGCCCTGCATTAACAGCCCGGGCGCCCTGCATTAACAGCCCGGGCGCCCTGCATTAACAGCCCGGGCGCCCTGCATTAACAGTCTGGACGCCCTGCATTAACAGTCCGGACGCCCTGCACTGACAACCGCATGTAACATATCCTGGTGCCTCCAGACATCCTGCATGGGCTGCCCCATCCTCTGCACAGGCCTTCCCCAGACACCCTGCATTAACAGTTCAGACACCCTGCATTAACAGTCCAGACCCCCTGCACTGACAACCGCAGATACCATATCCTGGCGCCTCCAGACTTCTGGTGCGGGCTGTTTCATCCCCTGCAAAGGCCTGTCCCAGACACCCTGCGTTAATAGTCCAGACACCCTGCGCTGGCAACCAAATAACATGCCCTGGCGCCTCCAGATACTGCACAGACCCGCCTGGACACCGTGCATAACCACCCCCTAGACTGTGCATGAGACCCAAAGAGCCCCCCCCCTACAGTAGCTCCCCCTGCCCCCCACCCACCAACAATCACCTTGAATTAATTCCCAAAGCACCCTGTATCATATTCGCTCATACACAGTCAGCACCGGTACACCTCTTACTGCCTACTTCTGTATATTTACTTACAATCAATCATAGCGCCTCGATGCGAGCAGCTGCACAACAGTCTTGTTAGTACGCATGCAACGACCAGCCGATGGTTACCTCCGCTGTAGGTGGTTGGGCTGAGGCGGTCGTAAACTTCGTGTACACATATATATATAACAATAGTATTTACAGAATGACACGTGGGAGGGGGTAGGGGTCACATTGTCACTAGCACGAGCTTCTGCAGTGCCCCAAACCCACTCTGATGCCACGTTGTATAGCGCCTAGCCTGCGGCACAGGGTGCCCTGACCCCCTGAATTGCCTCAGACTCTACACTGCCTGCTCCTTTGTACCACCCAAGTCACGTCCGTTGCCCCGGACCCCTCAGCATTGCCCCATAGAATATCCCAGACCCTCCTTTATACCTCTTCGGCAGTGCCCTAGAGCCTGCACACAGCCAGGGCCTCACCTGTGTCCATCTGCAATAGACAAGCCCCCCTCCCTGCCCCGTGGTACTGCCCGGGGGTCCCTGCATCACCCATCCGTGCCTGCAGTGCCCCCTCTCATTGCCCGTGCATTCCCAGCACCCCCGTGCATTGCCCCAGTACTGTTGCATCCTGCCAGCCCCCTCCCGTTGCATTGCCCTCACATAGCATTTCCCCCCTCATCTGGTACCCCGGCCCCATCATTGCCCTCCAGTGCCCCTCTCTTATCTGCACCCGCTGCCCCACATGCCCCCAGCCCCTGTCACTCACCAAGCACCCCGGCCTCCGGCTCCCCCCGGGGGTCCCCGGGCTCGGCTCTCCCGGGCATGCTGCGGCTCTCTCCCGTGCTCCGGGGAGGGACGCACCGCTCCGCCCTGTGCAGCTCCGGAGAGGAGGGACAAAGGCAGGGCGCGGGGCGAGCGGGCGCCGCACACTCACTATAGCGCCGGGTGACAGCGGCGGCTCTGTGGATCCTGGGCGCGCGCGGGAGGGAGAGATACGGAAACAGCGCGCGGGCGGGCCTAAAACCTCACAATATCCGCACAAACAACAACGATCCTGCGGTTCACTCCCACTATCTCCGTGATCCAGTCATCGGCCGGGAGACAACAAGCCAACATCATTGGCTCCTTGGATCACCGCCACTGTCTCCTCAGGGTGTTAATTGGGAGGGCTGGTTTTATGACAAGGATTGGGGGATGTTGGCACTGGCAGGAAGAACAAAGTATCATTTTTTCATGTGCTGGGCATGTAATCTACCTTGTAGTGTGCTAAAATTAAGATGACCACCCCATACCATTATGGACATTTTCCAGTCCTTGGCTTTTGTGTGACAACCTAATGCATTTTGGGTTTTGTAGTCTTGGCTTGTTTACACTGACCTAATTGGAATAATATACTTGTTAACAATTGTGTGTAGGTGAAAAGTCCAGCACACTATGTGGTGCTTCACACTGCGTATGAAGTGCCACATTGTGGTGCATGCTGTGATTGACTCCAATACAGCCCCGCCTTCCCACGGGAGAGGCAGAGAAGTAATGTATAGGATAAAATATTATACTACTGGGTGTAGTACATGGTCTGCTGGGCCTGGCCAAGCAGCATTGTAAACACAACCCATGCCAAGAGTCCTCCTATATGGTCTGGGGGGTCTGACCATGAGCTATAGAGAGGTAACCCATCTGAGAGGGCATTATGCCAGTATCTGCATTATAACCAGGGGCTCTGAATAATGCGATTCTGCTGACTAGGTCTTCTCCACATGATTTTGAGTTTGCCACATTTACCATATAATCCGTCATCTGCTGCATAACTTGCAGATTAAATAGCATTTTTATTATTAGCT
This sequence comes from Calotriton arnoldi, assembly GCA_963921515.1. Classification (NCBI taxonomy): domain Eukaryota; kingdom Metazoa; phylum Chordata; class Amphibia; order Caudata; family Salamandridae; genus Calotriton; species Calotriton arnoldi. The sequence goes on along the minus strand of CAWUFW010000013.1, from coordinate 4,181,704 downwards.
CTAAAGTTACCAAACAAATACCGCCACGCGTGGTTCTGCACAGTGGCACACATTTTTCACAGTTAACTGGCCACCTTTCAGTTGCTGATTGATATATTCAGGTGTTGAGCAGGTACTGATGAGATTCAACTTTGCTCAGACACTCTTGGCAGTTGTTTTTCGTTTGACGTGTTCCTCATTAGCTTGGCTTTAGCTAGTCGTGAGTTTGGTACCTTTGTGGTGATATGATTTTGTAGATTTTTACGTTAGCCACAGCATGATCTGCGATGACGTTACATCATTCTTGACACCAGTGCTTTAAATGGGGGGAAAAAAGTGCAGGTACTCACCAAATTGAGCTATGACCTATGGGGTGGGGCGAGGAGGCGGGGTGAGGGGGGGGGGCTACTGGGCAACATTTACGAGAATCTGTGTGGTATGTAACTGGTGGTGCATAGAGTGGTAGCTCACTGTCATTCAGAGACAACACATTTTCCATTGTCATTACTACTAAATTTGCACAGACGTAGTTTTACTGACAAAAACTATGCAGCGTACCACGAATAATGTGTGGAATTGGGTACCAGCCAGTGACATATCCAGTGTGTCATGGACCTTAGTGCAAGAAAGGAAATGGGCCACTTACCCCCGTTTGATCTGTGAAATACAGCAATAATGTGGTTTCAATGGACCTTGGGGCCTCTGTGCCACTGCACCTGCTGCACCAATGGAAGCAAGGCCCCTGACTCTAGAGAATATTTAGCCTTTGCGCGTCACCCAGTAAAGTATCCTATTAAATTCTTCCCTGATACTTCAGAATAACAAAAGAGCTGCTTCATTTTTCCTTTCTATCTCCAAATTTGAAACATTTGTATAGTTAATTCACAGGTATTTATGTTTACTAACTTTCAAAAATGCTCTCACCCTGCAGTTAATGAAAGAAAAGCAAACAGTTCTATTTTAAAAGAATAATCAGCAATTTGCCCGATGGTATCGCCTCACATTCAACCTCCGTGGCAAGAGAAAACACAACATTTGAAGGGATCTATTTGCTCTTTCATCTTAACTCCAGTGCAGTTATTTTAACAGCTAGAAACAAATGTACAAAAATCTGCCTGACAGTAATAGATTGTGCTCGCTGAGCATCAGCACTGGCATTGCTGAAAGTGGCGTGTCTAGCTTACCTTTTTTCTATCCCCCACTGCAGGAGGCAGAGTCGATTGGGATCAGAAGGCCCCACGCACTGAGAGCTCTCAGTAGCAGAGAGTGAGCACTGCAGGGTCCTGGGTATATGCAGCGTCTCCACCAGGGTAGAGGTTTCCCCCAATCTCACCTGGGCTCCAGGGAGGCCGCTCAGGCCATCTCCCCCACCTCCTCTCAGCCCATTATGGGCTCAATGTCCCAGCTCGGCAGGGGGCAAATGAATCAGGTGAAGACACAGTCAGACCCCAGTGGCAGGCAGGCTAAGGGGTGAAAATGACCCATCTCGTGTCCTGGGTCCTTAGCGACGCGGTATGGATGGGGGGCCCAACTGCAGGAATCTGATTGCTGCTTCTTGGGTCCCGGAGGGCCCCCTGCCTAGCACTGGAGGGAAACCTGATCCTCAGGTGCTGCACCTGGCTGGCTTCTTGTCGATGATCCTCGCTGCTGTATGGCAAAGAAGGAAGGGAAGGCCATTGCAAACTGCAAATTTAAAGGGCTTCCATTCCTTCCTGCCACACAGCTACGGGGTGGTAACTTCACACGTTTTGCTGATGGCCAGATGATGGTCACTGCCAGTGTGAAATGCTAATCATGTGAGCATACTTCCATGCAGACTAGAAATGCTGTGCATGCTCTCATGATGACCATTTCTTTGGGAAATTCCAACATGCTGCAGTGAGTACCAGTACTCAGCCTGGGCAAGGAGAAGTTCCGGTACTCAGAGGGGAAACAAAAAGAAGGGCCGGTACTCAGTACCAGTTAGTACCGGCCCATTTAAAGCACTGCTTGAGACCGAAGGGTCTGGGCGGTTGTGCTCTCTAGGTTATGGAATTCTGTGAGGACACTTGGGAGTTCCTTTATGGGACACTTAGCACTGGAGATTCTGGTTGAGGAATCTGGCCCGTTAGCTTTATACAGAAAGACTATGTAGATCCTGTTCAGTCCCTGGAGGTGGGGTTTATCGCTGTGCTTCTGTCTTTCGTTCATTGGTGTTGATGTACAGCCATTTGTGATTTGATCGTCTTTAATTCATCATTAATCTAAGGCTTTGGTACCATCATTTAAAGTTCATGGATGCTTTTAGAGGGATGACTTTGTCAAGGGCTTTGAAGAGCCAGTCATACAGCTGGTTAACATCCATTATTTGTTCGGTGGGAGAACGCAAAGTGATGAGAGATGAGTTTTTCAGAGGTCTGGTTGTTTCTAGTGCCGGGAGGTAGTTGATGGTAGTGCTGTGGTAGTGTTGGGTCTTGAGAGATTTAGGTTGAAGGAAATTTGGTGGTAGAATCTTTCGAAGGCAGTTTTTATTAATTGCAGTTCAGATGAATTCCTGCAGGGCAGCAATTGTCAGGAGTGTAGGTTCGGGGGGGGGGGGGGGGTGGGTTAGGATGTGACACCCCCCAAATAATTGCATAATTGTCTTGGTAGTTGGATCCGGGGGCTCTTAGTCAGGTCTTCTATCTATGTGTCAGATTTTTTGCCAAGATTACAACACAATACAGTGACCTTTGAAGTAAGGCAGGAGAGAGACACACACAGAGCTATAGTTCTGGTGGCTGCATTTCAAAATCTGAAACTGGATGATAACCTGTAATCAATACCAGCCTCCATGCTTGTTTAAATTGTGTGATCCTAGGCAAACATTTTATTTCACAGAGTCTCCTTATTCCTTATTATTACATATGAGAGCACTTTTAATCCTTAAGTTCAGGATGTGCGCGGTACAAGCACCGCTTGTGTTTGATATAATGGTCTATAATGTTGCTTCATCTATAATGGGCATCTAGTCCATGTTTAGGGTTTGCATGACCACTGACGTATCTCTTAGTTCACTGATGGCGTTGTTGTTGTTGGTGAGCTATTTATGTTTCGGAGTTCATGTTTAAAACTATCACTTTCAATAAACGTCTGCCTACGCAGTGATATAATCTGATGTACTAATGTAAAACGCTTGCTTCTGCATGTTAAACAAATACACTTTTTTGACTTTTAAAGAGACTGGATCATATTTTTGCATTATGTTTGTTGTAGGATATACATGTCAAATGTTTTCATTGCTTGTGTCGCGCATGGATTCTTAGAGCGAAGCCAGACCTCTGGCTCGGCTCTGGCGCGGCTCCCCCCGTTTATTCGCTGCTGCACCCCTCTGTAATTGCATCTCAGGCTTAGTACATGGGGCCGTCAGTCACTTGATAAAATGATTTGTAAAAGGCGAGGATGGAAACACTGAGCCCTGCCCACATGCACCAATTTGACAGCCATCAAGACTTCTCGTAGCAGAGACGAAGAAAAGTATGTGCAATGAAGGAATGAAATGAATTAAATGAAATGAAAATGTATAATAAAATCGCACTACTACCCTGAGGTGTCTAGGCGCGCAAGCTTGCAAATTGGGCAGTACCAGGTTATGAGGCTGGCCGAAGGTTAGAGACTCCTAGAGATTGAAAAGCCAGGTTTTTAGTTTTTTCCTAAAGCAGAGAAGGTCTGATTCCTTTTTCAGGAATAAAGGGAGGCTGTTTCAGAGACAGGAGGTGCTGCCAATAAAACTTCTACCGCCCCATTTTGCTCTTTTTACTCTGGGAACAATGATGCATGCTGTTTCTGAGCAAAGGGATCGTGGCGGAAAATACCAGTGAAACCAACGCTTAAAACTTGTGGGCCTTCCCCAATGAAAATACATTTAAAATAAATGATCTCAGGGCAGGAACTCCAGGCTGTTGTGTTGTAGGGCAAAACTACCAGTGGGTGGGACCGATAGGGGCATAGCTTCAGGGGGTGTTTGCGGCATTCGTGGCTTGGTAGTTGGTTCTGTGGGCCCTAAGTCGAGTCTGCTCTGTATCTGTCAATTTTTCTGGTCCTTCTCATTGCACTAAGAGCTTTTAAATTGTTAATTTTTGGAGCGAACACTTAAATATACATAGTGACTGGTTTACCAAAAACATAGTAAATCTGCACCCACAGAAGTACTCCTTGAAAGGGTGCAAATTTACTACTTTTGAAATTCACAAACATTGGAAAACTGCACCAGTCTCATGTTTCCAGGCAAAGTACTGGCAATTGAACGCCCAAATGTGATGGGAGGAATGCTTGCAAATAGTGTAACCAGCGGCAATTGCTCAGGGTAGCATACCAACCCATCGTTTTTCACCCACAGTGCCACACTAGACAGAGGCACACCTAATGCAAATCAGTACCAGGGGCATCTTATCTTATCTTAATTGTGACTTATAGAGCGCTCGTTCACCGATTGGTTTCATGGCATAACACAGGCCCCCGCAGCCCCCACATTGCGGGGGGCCCCTGCACTCCAAGGGCCCCCTCCGCGGCCACGCAGCCAGCAAGCATTACACACGTCCGTCTCCGATGTGTGTCGTGCCGTGGTGATTATGTTACGCTCGCCGTCGTTGCACCAAGGCTCAGTCATAAATTAAATGGTGCGCAGATGCATCAGCGCTGTCTGCGTGGTGGTCGTCTTCACCCTTAGGTTGGGGAATAGGGTGGGGCTGGGCTTAGTGGCATTGTCATGCGCAATTAAAAGTGCGCGTGACGTGAGGCGTCCCAGAGGGACCATGCGGCCATAATTTAATAATTGCTAGCTAGCCTAGCCTTCAATCTGCTGCCCGCCCGCGCCTGTCACCGAAGCTGCAGGCCTCAGGTGAGTCGGAGTCTCTCAGTCAGAGGGTGGGGTGGGCTGGGCTGGGCATACAGGACTTGTAGTTGTCACAGTCACATCATGGGTGTAAAAAATGTAACATAGCCCCGCAGCTCCTGTGCTCCAGCCTCCAGGGGCCCCCTCAGCGCACAGTAGCTGAAGCGCACACAGCACTACACTCTCTCGCCGGCGTTGCTGCCTCATAAATTAAATGGTGCGTGCGTGCGGTGGGTGCAGGTGACTTGAGCTCCCAGCAGCAAGGGGGTTGAAGACAACTGCCTCGAGTTGAGGCCAGAGGTCTCTCTACTCCTGAAAGAGCTCAATGAATATATGGCAAATGTGCACTCCTACTGTGTCACAAGAGTGTCAAGCCGGGAACGTTTCAATCCCCCAGCCAACTCGGTACTTCCGTTCTCGCTTCTCTGCATTGTAAGGTGCCCCAAGGTGTGACTTCTGATGCCGCGTCCATGCTGGAGGCCACACACGCCTCATGGTAGGCTGCATGACCACTGCACACAGCTTGGCCTTCACACCAGGAGGTCTGTACGTACATGAGGTTTTATGCCTCCTGTCACATCTACATCCACTTCTGAGCTGAGAAAACCAGTCCCTGATGTTGGTGAGATAATATACCTTAAAGAGCAGTGCCAATATGACCGGTTTAAGCCAATCTGACTTGTTTAACTCAAAATCTAGCAATATCCTGGTTGATATTACGTTTTATCATCTTGATCACCAACGTGGCTAAATCTCCATTGACAATGTGAAGGAAAAAAATCTCCTTTCATATAAAGGATGTCTTGAAGGCCTGGGGTCATGACATAAATGTCTGTACTCGAGCGCAGCACCTCTGTGCACCTGTTTTTATGCATTTGCACGGTCACAAGGGAAATGATATATTTTTCCTGATACTTATTCGAGTCTTAATACCCGCAAATGGTACTGCTCTGAATATCTGTTTTTAATTGTTCTGGCAGATTTGAAAGGCAGAAAAATCAGAAATTCAAAAAATAGGATGCCTATTCAAAGTAAACTCTACCCTCCGCCTGCTGCCGAAATATCTGAAGCCATTCTTGCAATCCATGCCGAAGTGTTGTCACAGATATTTGACGTTTTTGAAGTCACAAGAAAATCATGTGATAAGACGTTATCGCATGGCAGATTAGGACATGGCAGGAATGGACCTGGCTGTGGTAGCCACAGATCTCCACACACGGCCAGCATAACAGCAATGAATGGGACTGATGGAGTCAATCAGAACCACTGGTAGCTCCCCAGGGGCATTCCATTCACGTGTTTAGCTCATATGTACCTTTGGAGGCCAGCCATGTGCACCACATGCCCCAAAAGGCACAGCTCAGTTCCAAATGCTAAACTACCTCTATTCGGAATGGGAAGACAAGCAATCCCAAATTCGCTTCTTCCTGACTACCAACCTTGGGCGAGCCTCATGTCAGCATAACAAGGTTTAAAATGAATCAATTGCCAGTTCAACAGGTGCTGCTTGGGCTGTTGCTGTGCTGTGAGCTGTGATAACCACAGTGATGCGTGCACTCAGCTTAATAACAATGACTTCTTTTTTTGTATAGTGCTTAGTACAGCAGTTTTAGCTATAACTAAGAGCATTGGCGTAGCTAGGCCTTAGGCTGCCCGTGGCGGCCCCTGCGTTTGCCGCCCTCGGCAAAGTGATAGAAGAGCGGGGGGGGGGTAGCGGCCGATTCTTGCGGCCGCGGGTAAGAGCGGGGAAAGGGGGGACGGCTGCCGCCCCAAAACTCGTGCCGCCTGGGTCCGCCCCCATCGCCCCCCCCTGGCTACGCCACTGACTAAGAGCTGTAAATTTACTGTCACTATTACCTAACTTAAACGTATTTAGTCTATCAGCCTCAGAAGGAAGAAAGGCTTAGTTGGTCCTGCTGCGAGTTCACCAGCGCAAGTAGATCATATAGATGTCAGCAGCGAGTACTTCACTCACTGAGCCAACTTTCTTTTGTAAATGTTTTCTAGTATCTTACTACTTCCCTTCCCTAGTTGACCCGATCATCAGTTCTCTGACAGAGATATTTTACTCACTGGCAATGTGTTTACCACTGTTAAGGACATATCACCCACCCATTATTTGAAGATAGTTTCAATATGTGGCAGAGTAAGGCTTCCCCACTGTATACTCATGTTAGTAAATACCTTTTTTATCTCAAAACAGAACATGTTTACTTTTACTAAATAAAAGTGCACAATTGTGACATTCAGAATGATTGTGCTTCAGTATGGTAGGCATGTAGTGTAACAGTGCACATTTTCTGCAGCAGTGTAGCCTGAGAGGTTGGCCTCTAATGCAAGCAAGAAGATGGCCCTACCTGCCCAAACATTGTGGGTACTATAAAGCCATAATTGTGTTGTACAGGGCATCTCACATGCCAGGGTCCAAGAGCCATTGCACTAATGATAGCTACACCGCTTAATGTCTGGATACAAATGAAGCTACAAGAATGTCCATGCCACACAGGCTTTTGTAAGACAACATGACTCCACCTAGCAGGTTAACAAAGAATCGTCCATTGGATTGGGTGATGTCTGTTGAGTTACAGATTGGAATGCTATGCACAAGCAATAGTTTTGCTGGTCTAAGCCAAATTGTGCCACAATCTGCTGTATTAAGTGTTGAAACCCCCTGTAAACTGCAGGGATCGAACCACTTTGTTTCTGCAGAGTCCTGCAGCCCAGCCTTTAACCTTTTATCTCGGAGGAAAAATATTGACAAAAGAGCTTTTGCAGTAGCATAGTGGTCCTTACAGTGACAATATGGGATAACAATGAGAGCATCCTGTTAAAATGTGTCTTCGGGCACAGCCCTATATAATTTGAATTGAAGTGATCTGTATTAGATGCTTAAAACCAGCTTTGCCTTCTCCAACAGACCCTCAGGACTCTTACTGTTCAAGGCTTCATCAGCTCTATGGAATAAGTGGTGTAACATTAGCCCCTGTTGTGTGGGGGGGGGGGCCACCCTAGCTCCACATGGCCCCCTCCGGCACTGGTCTCAGGCGGCGGGCCACTGGCCAGAGAGCTCCTGACTAGATCCGGAGTGCAGGGCCCCCCTGCATGTACTTTGCAGGGGGGCCCCCTCAAGTTTTGTTACGCCACTGATCAGTACTGTCCCTGCTCCTTATGGAAACAGCCCATCCCGAACCTTGGTCATCTCATACCTCCACCGCGCAGACCACTGCTTTTTTAATTGGGAAATTTTAGGTTCACACCCCCCAACAGTGGCGGCCAACATGGCTCGCGGGTGGTGAGGCGGGCGAGGGGGAGGGAAACAGTGCACAATGTAAAAAAAAAATAATGATAAAATAAACACTGACCTTGCCGCGCCGGGTCCCGCGTCTCTGCTCCTGCTCTCCTCGTCGGACTGAGGCACAGGAAGCACAGCCAGGCTCCCCTGACCAATCACAATGCTGCAATGCGATTGTGATTGGTAAGCACCCAGGCTCCCCTGACGAATCACAACGCTGCACTGCAGCGTTGTGATTGGTCTGAGCGTCCTGGTTCGACGCTCAGCCAGGGAATGGGGGCCTGGCCATGTTCTCCAAGCAGGCTGTAATGCAGCCTGCATGGAGAACAGGGAGAGTGCGCATGACTGTTTTGGGCGGCCTAAGAGGGCCGGCCAAACAGTCATGTGCACTAAGGAGTGGGCAAACCACTCCTCCCCTGCCCTGCTCCAAGAACAGAGCAGCCCCGCCCACCCGCCCGCAAAGCAGCAGGAAACATAAAATGATAATAACTCAAAGTTATTATCATTTTATATTTCCTTTACTTTGCACTGCTTAAAAGCAGTGGGGCGATGCTCCTCCGCCATAGCGGAGGAGCCGCCCCTGCCCCCAAAACTCTTTGACTAAGTTACGCTCCTGACAGTTGTGTTGAGTTTATGGCCTGCTGTGTGTTTGGCCCCAGTGGCTAGGGTAGGAGCAGACGAAAGCTTTGAGATGAAAGCTCCAGGTTTCTTGTTACGGTTGTTTGCTACAGGAAGAAGGTTTGTCTGCCTCATGTCCAGGTCCCCCGGGATGAAGATATGGGTATGCTTTAGGGAGAGGTTTAAGATGGCGTCCAGGAAGGTCTGGGCAGCGCGTGTCTTTGGGTACCCCTTGGCGCTGTTTCTGTTTATTATTATGTATTTATGAAGTGCGGCTTTCACTCCGAGGAGCGTCTAGATGCTGAGCCTAGAAGGAGAATCCAGAAGAAGGTGACTGTGTGGAAAGGAATTAACAAATTAGATTATTTTTATCCTTTTCTGATGGACCCAGGACATGATGAGAAGTGGATGACGAGAAAGTCGACCTTGACTGCCCAAGTAAAAGGAATCTCCTCACAGTAGCCACGGTGCCACCCCGTACTTAATGTATTTGTGAAAGGTGTCGCCTAAAGAGAGTCCCAATGAGGAGCAAAAAGCCACAAGGGCAGAAAAAAACCTCCTTGACAAGCTTGGCAATACGTCATTAAAGGTGGAAAATAAAGGAAGGGTTAGCAAAGCAAGGCACTAAAACAGCCATGATCCAAGGCTGAGAAGAAACCCATGTAGATCTTCCAGAACAAGAATCAAAACAGGAATCTAGCAACAACGCGGAGCAAAAATCGGGGATAAAAATGGTGGCAAGTAGCAATTAATGTGACAATAAATAAGGAAATAAATGCATTGCACTGCATTCCTTTCATCAATGCCTCTTTATATATGTTCTAAAAAGTGAACAATAGATTAGATCCATATTGGATTGGGAACATTTGCGTCAATCACCGAAAAAGCCACCATCTTGGAAAGGGTCATATATAACGCTAACCACAGCATCTTGCAAACATGAGAAGACAAGTCCACGTTTGATATCCCTTTTCCTCTGCGAGCTTCCATGCTCTGACTGCCACCTTTCAAGACAGGTGCTCAGCGCAAGCCGCTTAACAACTCTCTGGGTGACTTCAGTCACGGAAAATGCAGGCATGGTCTGAGAAGTAAAGGAAAATACACCTTTTTTTTTTTTAACACTTTATTTTTCAAATAAGAAGCATTAATCTCACAGCATTGCAAACAATCACTTTTCAAACAGTAAATGTCTCTCCTGACAGTTCAATAACAGTAGTAGTTCCGATAGCAGCCAATGATGCGATCTCGCATGACACTTCACCCCAACATTGACTTTCCCACCGCCCCCTAACCCACCTCCCGTTTTTATCTGTTTTTTGCATCACAACTAACTTGACAGTACAAGGAGAAACTGCGTAATTGCACAGCATCTCGAGCATTTATGCAAAACAGGCTTCGGGGCTTAAGAACAGTCCACTCATCCTACTCCCTCCGGCACTATGCCGTTATCTGCCTGAGTGTTGGAAACCTGCTTAGCGGCAGCTAAATAATCCCTAAGTGGTCCCCATATATCTCTTGGGCATGATGTCGATGGCATAAGACTGGCGTAGGTCTCGGCGTTGATGTTGCAGTACACTAAGCTGTTTAACCAGTCCTGCAATTTAGGAGCGGTTTTCCTGCCCCAGTGGATGGCAATTTCTCTTTTAGCCAGAAGTAGCCCCAACGATGCCAACTTCCTGACTTTTATTGGGAACTGTACCGTGTAGCCTAACAGCGCAATCTCCGGGAGAGGATCGAGCGTGAGGCCGACCATTTTCCCTAGGGTCTTGTGTACTGCTGACCAGTAAGACTGTAATCGGGAGCAAGACCAAGCCAAATGCATGAAATCGGCGTGCGGTACGGAGCATTTGAAACATGTATGGGGCCTAGTAGCATCTATCCTATGTGCCATGGCAGGTGTAAAATAGGCGCGGCGAAGGAATTTAAAATGAAGCAGCTTGTGTCTGCTGTTGAGGGAAATTTCCTTAGTGGCTTCGCAGCATTTCGCCCATTGATCGTCTGTTATTTGCCTGCCAATATCTGCTTCCCAGGCTTGCCGGAGTTTAGGGTCGCTTACAGGTTGCATATTAGCACTTGCCTTGTACATTTTGGAAATGAGGCGTGCCCCGTCAGAGTTCTCTATAACCAATGTAAGTGGGGGGAAGGAGTCTGGTTCGATGGGAAATGTGGGGATCTCAGCCCGTAGTGCCGATCGCACACGGTCATAAGAAAGCGGGTCATGAAGCTGCAGTCAGCGTACCTAGCGTCTTCGTCCAGTGAAAAGACATGTCCCCCCAGGAAGAGATCTCCTATTTTGTCAATGTCTAATGTAGTCAATGTGCGCTGTACCAGGCCCTCCCCAGAGATTGGGAACCATCTGGCGTTGGGTAGGGGCAGGGAGGAAGAGTATAGGGTCGCGGCGCCCGTGCGTTTCCTCAATTTCCCCCACGCCCAGGAGGTGGTGGACACCGTCTCAATGTCGCGTCTATCTCGCGGGAAGCCCCCAGGTAGCACCGCAGATAGTTTGTCAGGGAGAACGAGGTCGGCCTCTGGTCGCAGAAACGGAATGCGCGCATCTGGGTGGAACCAAGCGAACGCATAACGGCATTGTGCTACCAAATAATATAATTGGAAATCCGGGACATTGTACCCTCCTTTGTCGTACGGTAGCGTCAGAATGGACCAGCGAATGCACGGCCGTTTCCCGCCCCAGACCAAGCGGGCCATGTGTGTTTGCAATGTACGAAAGAAACCATCCGTGAGGGGTATTGGGATGTTGTTAAAAAAGGTACAGAAATTTGGGAAGGACCACCATCTTCAAAATTGCCACCCGACCTGCTAGAGACAATGGCAACCTCAGCCATTTGTCGACTTGTTCTTCTAAAGTTTGAACGGCCTGCCCATTATTTAAGCGGATGATGTCAGTGGTCTCAAGATGAATGTGTATTCCAAGATATTTCACCGAGTCGTGGCACCATTCGAGGGGAAATTCACAGTCCCATTGCACTGTGCTCGTGGTTAGTGGAAATATGATGGACTTGTGCCAGTTTATTCCCAGCCCTGAGAATCTACCAAAACGGATGATTTCCCTTATGAGGGGCGTCAGGTTGAGGTTTGGCTCCCGGACATATAGGATGGTGTCGTCAGCATATAGGGAAACCAGGAGTGGACCAGTATTAAACTGCAGCCCTCGGTGCAAGTGGCGTTCCTGAAAATGCCTGATCAGTGGGTCCATAGCTAAGATGAACAGGAGTGGGGACAATGGGCAGCCCTGCCGAGTCCCACGAAAGAGCCGAAATGGTCTGGAAAGGGTGCCATTCAAACGGAGTCTCGCCGTGGGGCTGCGATAGAGTAGTGCTACCGTGGCAATGAAGCCATAAGGCAGTCCCATGTGTCTCATCACTTCGAGGAGGAAAGGCCACTCCAAGGAGTCGAACGCCTTCTCTGCATCTAGTAATACAGCGGCCGCAGGGGTGTCTGGTTGTATTCAGTGTAGTACTGCAAACAATGTACGTAGATTCAGGGAGATTGAGCGGTGTGGGACAAAGCCCGACTGCACCGGGGAAATAATGTACTCCATTAGCTGAGACAGCATGTTTGCGAGTACTTTCGCCAAGATTTTGTAATCCAGGTTGAGTAAGGACAGGGGACGATATGAGCCGCATTGTTTATGATCTTTGCCGGGTTTCGGGAGGAGTATTATTACGGCTTCTCGTAATGTGGGAGGGAGTATTTGTTTTTCTAATGCTTCCGCATAGACCTCGAGTAGCTGCGGGGCCAGAAGATCCTTGAACTCCTTGTAAAAGTCTCCTGTGAAGCCATCCAGCCCTGGGGCAGTGGAGCCCCGTAGGGTGTCAATGGCAAGTGTGACGTCTGCTACTGATATTGGTTCCGCCATAAAGTCTTGCATGTGTTTCTCCAAATACACCAACGCGATATCCGCGAGGTAATCTGTCTGGGCCGTGCGGTCAGGTTCAGCCCTGGAAGTATAAAGTGTGGTGTAATATTCTAGGAATTCGTCCCGGATGGCGGATGTAGTGGTAAGTGCGGCACCCTTGGCGGAGTGTAGTTCAGTAATGTATGATTTGCTGTACGGTGGCCGCAGCATTTGTGCTAACACTCTTCCCGGCTGCTCCCCCTCTCCATACCGCCGGGCGGTGTGATATTTCCCCAGGTATAATATCTCCCGGTCTGCAGTGTCCCTGTACTCAGATAAAAGGGCGAGTCTCGTCGCCTGGTAGTCTGGGTTCGGGGTACCCGGTGATTTGGAGTCTAATGCGGCGATATCTCGTTCGATACGGGTCATCGTATTGCGGAGATCCCTAAGCACTCCGGCCTGTTTAGAGATACATACCCCTCTAATAACAGCCTTGAAGCCCTCCCATAATACCGCCATGGTGTCCACTGAGCCAGCATTAAGCTCAAAATAGTCCTCTATAGTTTCGCGCACTTCCGCCTTGAACAGGTCGTCCTGTAGGGCCCTACCCGGGAAGCGCCACTGCCTTTCATATCCTTCCGGTCGCGGGAGTTTTAAGTGCAACACTATCGGGGAGTGATCAGAATATGTGCTAGGGAGCGTTATGTGGGAGTCAAACCAGTCTGTAACTATGGGAGATAGCAGCCAGTAGTCAATCCTGGTCCAGGTATTGTGTTGACCTGAATGGTGAGTGTATTTGGTTAAAGTGGGATTGTGGTGTCGCCAGATATCGTCAAGTGTGTTTTGGTCACAGAGGTCCTTCAGGGCCCGCCTTGCCCGTGGTTTAGTGTCAGGGGCACGAGAAGTACTGTCCATCTTGGGGTCTATTAATAAATTGAGGTCCCCGCCCAATAGCAACTTTTGAGGCGCGTGCTTTGCAATCTGGGCGTTCAGTTCGTGGAAGAATTCGGGGCGTCTACATTCGGGGCATAAACGTTAACTAAGGAGACCCTGTGGCCATAGAGGGAACCCATGACAATGATATATCTACCCGCTGGATCGCGGATTACGTCACTGAGGCTAAAAGGGACTCTTTTGTGGATCAAGATTGCGGTGCCTCTGGCGTAGTTGCTGTAATTTGCAAAGAACCTATGTGTACCCCAGCTGGCACCAAAGCGAGCCGCGTCCGTGGGGGGGAGATGTGTCCCCTGCAAATATGTTATGTCGACCTTGTGCCGGAGAAGGTAGTGAAGCACCTGCCGCCGCTTGCGGGTATTGTTGAGGCCTCTAACATTCCATGTCATCAGGGTGAGGGCCGAGGGCCCCTGAATATTACCTAGTCGTGTCATCTAGGTAAAGTGTGCAATCTCTCCTGTCAGAACTGTGGTGAGCAGTAAACATATCTAGCAATGCTGAGCAAAAGTGTGAAAAACAACAACTGAAATGTGCAATCCCCTCCCGACCCCTCCTCCCCCCACCCAGCCGCCTTCCAACCGAAGGAGGCCATCCCTCTGTGAATACTCTAACCCGGAAGACATAGGGACCACCAGGTTAGCCAATGCGGCCCAAGCAATGGGCCCCAAGGTGAAAATGAACCAACTCAACGGATACACCAAGGGGGGTGGCAGCACGGGATCGAGCCAGCCATATGTCATAACAATGAAAAATACAAAAAACGTCCCCAATTGGATACGTTAATTGCGTGAAATCTGGCAAATGCATCACCCAGTGCCAGGATTAGAAAAGAGCTCTGCGCTAGCATCGGAGCCGCTGTGCGGCGGGGAAGCGAGGGATCCCCCCGCCGTGGTCTGCGTGTTTCGTTGCCTGTATGTTCGGCAGAAGTCCTGCGCCTCTGATGGAGTGTCGAATATGCGGGATCTGCCACCAACATCCACTCTAAGCCTTGCCGGATATAGCATGCCATATTTGAGTCCTAGGTTACGTAGAGTGGCCTTCACCCCATTGAACTTTCGGCGGGTCTCCTGGACCATTGGTGTAAAGTCTGGATAAAAGGACAATTTTGACCCCTGCCAGTCCACAACACCGCGTTCTCTCGCCAGTCTTAGCGTAGTATCCCGGTCCCTAAAGTTCAGGAGACGTGCTATTATGGGCCGAGGGGGGAGGCCTGGGTTAGGCCTAGGGCCCAGTGACCTGTGGGCTCTCTCTACCACGAAGCCAGGTGTGAAGGCCTCTCCGCCAAACAGTTCAGTGAGCAATTTCTCTACAAAGAGATCCATCCGGCCGGTAGTTGTCGTCTCCGGAACCCCCATGATGCGGACGTTATTGCGGCGACCGCGAGCCTCCAAATCCTCATTTTTGATAGCTACTTCTTTGAGCAGGCGTTCCGCTCGTTCCAGCTTCTTGAGGGACTGAGCGGTTCCGTCCTCGATGTCCGATATGGGAGCTTCCGCCACGTCTAAGCGCCGATCGTGTACCTGTATTTTGGCACCCAGGGTTGCGATGGTCTTGTCCAAGGTGTCAAAGCGAGAGTCCAGGGCTTTAAATCCAGCCCTCATTTCTTGCAGTAGGGAAGCAACAGACGCATCTGAGGGTGCGGATAGATCCATGGTGTGCGTGTTGTCAGCCATTTCGGATGTGTGCGACGATGTGCCCTCCGCCACTTTTTCAAATGGGAGGGTTCGCTATTTGGGATCCCTACGTCCCATACCGCAGCAATGGCACCAGTGGGGATGCTGCGCAGGCTGGGGCAGGAGACAGCAGGCCCCAATGCCTAGTCAAGTACAACAGACAGGGCACCTCAGTCACTTTAGGATCCCTATATGTTAGGCCCACCCAAGCGATATTCTTGCCGGATGCAGGCTGGCAATGGCCGCAAGAGTCCACAAAATGGCGATCCCCGGCCAGGCAGTGGCCCGTGTATGGTCCGCAGGAGGAGCGGCAGTCGGCAGCGCAGGCTGGCGTTAGGTTCGTGACATGTGGGCACCGGGTTGCATCTCATTCATGGAGTGCTTTAAACAGCGGCGCTCTGTAGGCAGTGGAGGGGCGCATGGAGTTCATGGGTGTCCGCCGGCATCGTTGCGCACCGGACGAACCTGCGTTGTCCGGGCGGGGCTCAGCATTCACTGAAGGGATGTGCCGGTCGTCTGCCCACCTCTCGCTGCTGGACCCTTGCTGCGTTTTTTCCCCTTCCTTCACCGAAACAGTACCCAGCCGCCGCCCGAGCCCCCGATTTCTGCAACGTGTGGGCCCTGTCCCCATGCACACCTAGTGCTCGTTCACTGGGGTCGCGGGGTCGGGCCGACGATCGGGCAATCAGTAGCGGGTACACAGGCAGGCAGGGGGCCGGGTTTGACACCAGCGCAGTCTCGACTCACCACACCGCCGTCGGGTCTCTCCATGTGCCGCAGCTACTCGTCCGTGGGTCCTTTCTGCACTTCGGCTTGCCGAGAGCGCCGGGCGTGGTGACGCAGGGTCCCCCCCAGCCGCACACGGAACACTGCAACTCTGGATTGAAAGCAGATCAGCGGCCGGCGAGTGTTTCTTCAGGGGCAGTGCCTCTTCCGCTGTCCGCTGTGTCGTCCTCTGTGCCAAATTGCTCGCATTATGTGGGGGAAATCGCCGATGGGCCTGGCCGTCCTCCGGAGCTTCTCTACCAAGCGGCCATCTTAGCCGCCGACTTGGCCACGCCCCAAGGAAAATACACCTTCCCATGAACTGAGCACCTGGGTCAAGCTGGGCACCACCGCACCACACAGTTAGCACAGATACAAGGCTGCCTTCTCATAACCGCACAGCACTGCCACTGGTAACTTCACATCACGGCAGAGATGTAACATATACTTGGCGAGATGAGCAGCTGTTTTCCAGATGCGGGTGGCACAAGGTGTCTTATAAAGTGATCACCAATTCTGGCACACACAAATCTTGAAGCCTTGAGTAAGAAGCTTGAGTCATATCTAAGGACTTTGCCTTAATTATGCCTTGTAAGGTTGTGCTTATGGCACAAGCGGTGTTGATTATAGTAAATTTTGTGCATCAGACTTTTTAATGTGTCATGCGCCTGAGCCTCCAATTGTGGGAAGAACCCTGGGCACAGAGAAATATCACAGAATGTTTGAAACATATCCAGTAATGTGTGAGGGGAAGTTTTCTCTACTCACCAGGCCAAAGGTTGAGGTGTCAATGATGGGTAACAGAACTAGGGGTGGGTGATATATTCCACTCCACCGCTGGTGTTGATGGAGTTTGTGGCACTCCACGTTATGCTTGTAACATGGAGTTCCAGGCAAATCCCCCAACCGCCGCGTGTCAGAGTTTTTTTGTCGCACGCGTCTCGCGAACGGTAAGTTGGCGAGCTAGATTTGGTGTCCCCTAGTATGATTTCTTCAATGCAGGCAGTCACAGGAGATCGCGATCGATCGAGGTCAGAAAGCTACAGCTCAAGTTGAAAATCGACTTGAGCGGCAGCAAAATCAACTCAAAAAGCTACGCCCTCTGGCACGCCATGTGGTGCATTTATTCTGATTTTTCAGCGCAGAAAGAGCTGCTGGCGCTAAATCACAGAGCAAGCAGCGTGACGTGCCTATTTCCACCCGTTTGTGGAATTCTGCGAAATCTCGCATGTTGTTTGTAACTCCACGGAGTTAAACTCTGCGAGTTCCACCCAGGCCTAAACAGATCGACCTCAGTGGTTGGGCAACAGACCCTTTGGGTGTGCAAACATCACCTAGCCTGGGTCCTCAAAGTACAACATATGACGACAGTGAGAACAGCTGCGTGATGGAGGGCAGCTCAGTGCCTAGTTGTAACATCTCAAAATGTTTAAAACACATATTGTTTGGGATGTATTCAAGATTCACCTCCTGCAAAAAACACAATCAGAAGTATTATTGAAGGCTGGCCTAACCATAGCATCATTAATATGTTCCCGACTCTTGGGCGTGATCCCACACCAAGTAGGTTAAGCTCTTCACCGAACTCCGTGCAACACAAGGTAACATGCCAAGCTCTTACCATGGTACTATGGAGTTTGGTGGTTTAACAACATCTCAACTCTACTTAGAAAGTTACTCTTCATTACTGAGGTTCCCAAAAAGAAGCTGAAATCATGACAGTTCATTTCGATAGTCCAAAGCAGGTTGAGAGGAACCATCTTGAACGTGTAGTAGGGTTCAACATTCTGGAAGGACTTTTACCGGCCCCAAGAACTCAACAGACCCACGTTCGGTTCAAGAAAGCCTTCAATATCCGTTTTTTTCCAGCACCATTCCACTTTTTGAATGAAAACAGGGTATCCGCACTTGTCCTCCATCACATTCCTCGCAGGTACCACCACAGTGATATTTCTGAACCTACCCGAAGACTATCCGTGTTTGCATACCACCAATCCAGGAGGTATTGGGACAATCGCTGAACAGACACTACCTGGAAACCGTCTGTGTGTTCCCCACAGTAGTGGGTCCGTCGCGTATACAACCAGTGTTGACACATTTTTCAACGTTTCTGTGAAGTGTTCTTAAGTGACTTTAAGATATATAATACAGCTGAATAAAATGATATATAGCTTTATAGGTCACCACGGCTATAGTATGGAGCCGCGGGAAGGCCCTTTTACTGTCTGTAGCCTAGCATTCTCTGCATACAACCAGGAAGTAAATTTGTTGTCATTGGCACCGAGTAGAGTTGAAACTAAATGAGAAAGGCCTAAACATGAAGGGCATATTTATCAAGGGTTTGCGTTGCGTTTGCACCACGCAACGCAAAACACTAAAATGTGATTTATCAAGCCACGCAAGGCCATTTGTGTGGCTTGATAAATCAGGATTAATGAAACGAAGGGCAAATCGCTGCGTTGCGTTACTCTGTCCTGGGAAGGTGTTCCCCGGGCATTGCGTGGGTGTTCCCATTGTGCGCCAGCTCTGGAAAAGGGCAGGAATGCGCTGCATTGTAATAAATATGGCACATTCCTTCCCCTGTGACCCAGCTCAGCAAGGTGACTTGCTGCGTTACTTTTTCTTAAACATACCCTGACGTGTAAGGTTATTTTATAATGGACAACAGCGTATGGTGGGATGCTGTTTCTAATGCGTAAATGAAGGAGAGGGCCTCACCTGTGTGGTCAGGGCATTAATATCAGGACATGGTCATTATTGATTTAAAACTCTGGCCTCTTCAGAATGACTCGGTTGAGTTCACCTCCTGTGAGCACACAAGAAATCTCCATGAAATGCTTGAAAAAACACATTGTCGTTCCAAGGGAATCTGTATGTGACCCTTAAACTATGTTTGTAACACCGCTACCATGAATTGTATGTTTTACCACGACCCCTCCAGTTCATGTGCTTGCATCCCACGGACAACACGTGATGTGGGGGCAGGAAATGTTATATTGTGATGTCTCATTGGACAATAATCTCAGTGTTAAGGCACAGTGGCAACAGAGTAGCAATGTACAGAACAAAGGTTACATTGTAGAGTGTCGGAGAACAGTGGCTACGTTGTAGCCAAGTATAGAACTGCTGCTACATGCAAAGGGTGTTAAAGAACAATTTACACACTGTATCACATGGTAAAACCAGATTGAAGCGCTTTCTGGATTTCTGCTCAGCAAGTCAACAGTTCCATACAATACAGTAACAAATAAAATATAACACCGCTTTGTTTCCCTTGATAAATCTGTAGGTATTGCTACAGGTCAGTTGTTTACAGCCCTTCTTTGCAAACATAGTACATTTAAACTAGTGAAAGCACCAAGCAAATGAGGAATAAAGTGAGGAATTAGTTCCCTGTTCTCTAATCTATATATAAACTTTAAAAAATATCGTCAGAATGGGCAGTGTCAAGCGGGTTATAATAGGGCCACTAATTGTGTGACCTCCCGGATGCAAATTGGGCACTTGATAAATACTTATTTTGCAGGTGTCAGTATTCAGCAGGGGTGTGTCTCCTATGTTCCACTTTGTTTACCTCGGAAAGAGGTTAACGCGCCAACAGCAGATGTTATTCCCCATTCCGAGGTGCAGAAATAGTGCATGTGAGCTATTTGTCCACCTAATTTGCGATTGGGTATTAGCACGCCAATCAGAAATGGGGGTTTTTGCCTTTTACATTGATTTGGTGAGTGTATGGTGTACCACCATCATTTTGCTGTATAAACACTCCAGATGAGCACCTCTAGCTCCCTGTGATCCCAGGCTGAGTATTAGTACTCGCTGTTTGTATTCATCATCAACGTCAGGTGGGCGTTCCTTCTCGGTCCTTGCATCAGCATCCAGGAATAAATTGCTTTTATGCTTAAAGGCACTACTGATCATCATGCTTTGAGAAAAACTGCTAAAAATTCAGCTGTGCATCCCGTAGGAAGCTGGCTCTGTATAGGATATCGTCACTAGGTGGTTATACCGTGCACAGAGTACAGGGGTTCCCTAGAAGTGTACAGGGCTCATTGTAAAACCCAAAGTGCTCTATTAGTGGTAGCATCGGCGAGCAGCCTTAGGCCTAACACAGAGGAGTGTAAGGCATTTATTGCACAACATTGACCAGTAATGTACACAAGACTCAAAAAAGAGATCCACACCAATTTTAGAAAAATAAGCTTTGTTTGTTCTTTATTTTAGGACCAGAATCTTTGCAATAAGGTAAGTAAATTTTTAAATAGAAATACTTTTCACTTTCAAAAGTCGGCACTTCAAACAATCTTTGAGCAGTTAAATGTTATTCTATGGAGGAAAACAATAATGCGGTTATATAGGTAAATTTCACACTTACAGTCTTTGGGACCAAAGGTCAGCAGGGGTCAGGTGAGTACCAGAACTGCACCACCAGCGGAAACAGGAGCAGCTGGGTGCAGAGGTCAAATTCGGAGTTCGGTCCATTGTATTTCAATGGAGACTGGGTGTGCTCAAAGCCACTCTGCTTGCAGGTAAGGACATTGGTTGCAGGGGGCAAGCTTTAGGGGCTAAGTTAAGCACGGGGGAGGGGCGCAAAGTAGCACCAGACATACACCAACATCGGCACAGGGGCGACCATGGTGCAGGGTGCAATTTCAGCGTCGGACTCCCATTGCTGTTCAATGAGGATTCTGCTTTCGACAAACAGGCTGCAGTCATCGTACCGGAGGTTGCAGTAGGGAGACCAATGACAGCAGAGGTAAGTAGAGCTGTAGGGGGTCGTTAGGGCGCCATCAATTCAGCTCACTAAGACGCTGTGCTTCCGGTGCAGGGGTGCCTTCATACATTGGAATCTTCTTACCGGAGCCGGTTGCGGTCAGGAGGAGCCTCTGGTTTCAGGCTTTAGGTGTCATCGGGGGTCCAGGAGGGGTCAGCCAATGCTGGCCTTGAGGTCAGGATCACTGGGGAAACTTCACTGGACAGGTGAGCCACTCAGACTCAGGCCGTGGGCGTCGAGTGCAGAGTGGGCAGGAGATGTGGTTCCAGCTGAATCCGGAGCACTTGGAGTAGGTTTCTTCTGGACAGTTCCACTGTGCTGGGGAGATCTGTCTTTGTTGAAGAGCATGCAGTCTTCCTCGGATTTCTGGAAGTCGCTGGCAACAGGACAGGCGTTGTTGTCTTTGCAGAGTCTTTAAAGCTGGAGACAGGCCAGTAGTGCTGAGGCCAAGTCATTATTCGTCTTCAGGCTTTGCCAGTGGCGTAATGAAATTTGAGGGGGCCCACCTGCAAGGTGCATGGAGGGGCCCCCGCTCCAGATTTTATCAGGAGCTCTCGGACGAGAGTACTGTGCTGAGGGGGCCCCCTGAAACTCGGGGCCCCCCTCACCACCGGGGCTGCGGGGGCCTGTGTTACACCACTGGGCTTTGCTGCACGGCGTCTTCTCCATCCTTCTTCTTCTTAGGTTGCAGGAATCTCCTTTCTAGGTCTGGGGGAGCCACCTAAATACTAAATTTAGGGGGCATTTTAGGGGAGTAGTAAGGGCCAATGGGCACCTTCCCTGGGGTGACTTCAGCCACTATTATGCCACCCTCCTGTGGGAGGGGGCGTAGACCTAGCCCTAATTGGAAGAGTGCCCTCATCTTCAAGATGGAGGGGACTGAAAATTGTGCTTAACTTTGCCTCCTCCACCTGAGGGGTGGAGTTGGCAAAGATGGGCAAACCCTCTATCCTTTCTAAGTTTCACACTGGTTTTCCTGCCCAAAGTGGGGGTGTAAACCAGGGGCTGCTAGCAGCCCAGGCTGGGGGTCACATTACAAAGGTGGCAGGCCCTTGAAGCTTTCCACTCGAGCACTGTGCCCATCCTGGGGGAGGAGGTGTGACACCTCTGCCCAGGATGTGTATTGTTTCTGGTCCCAGAGAGCAGGGGCTCTCCACCCAGGGGTCCAGAAACATGTCTGGTAGGGATAGGCTGCCTAAAGCCAGTTAGTGCCCACACCAGGGTCAGTAGGTTTTCAGGGGGCACCTCTGAGGGGCCCTCTGGATACATGGCTCAATAAATCGACATTGGCATCAGTGTGGGTTTATTGTGAGGAGTAGTTGGGTACCAAACACTCCTGGGTTCAGAGAAGCCATCATGGTGCTGGGGAACTCGAGTTATCGAGTTTCCAGCCCATGTATTCTCTATGGCTTCACTGGCACTTGCAATATTAAGGAATAGACCACAATAGACCACAATATTGAAGGGTCATATCTGCTCATGCAGATGTGCCCACATCTGGTATATAGTGCACCCTAACTTAGTGCTGGTAAGGCCTGCTCGAGGGGTGACGTTCCTATATCTTGGGCAGTGCTAGCTGGCATGGCACACAGGTAGTGTGCCATGTCGACTTTGTTATTTTGGCAGCACCAGGCCATGCATGCTGCAGTGGCAGTCGGCAGGCTTAGGTCAGGGGTCCCTAGGGGACCCTCTTCAGTTCCAATGCTTCAGGTACCCATTTACCTTTTCCTAGGGGCTTACAGGGGTCCTGAAGGGCCAATTGGAGAGTAGGTTTCAGGGAAGAAGCACTGGCACAGGGGACCTGGTGGCAGGGACTTTGTGCACTACAATCGAAACCACATCAGTACCAGGCAAAAAGTGGGGGCTAACCATGACAAAAGAGGCAACTTCTCACACATCCCTAGTTACTTTTATTGCAACAATAGTAAGCCTGGACGAAATTTTCATTACGCTGGTGAAATCTTATATAATTTCAGTAATTTTGTGTTGTACTTAGTATGTGTAATTCCCCAAATTATGCTAGTATGCTTCGTTATGTAATTAGGCACGATATGCAGCAAACATTTAGCAAGAGCATGCAAGAACAACACAAACCACCAGTGCGGGAGCAGCTATTCTTGTAGTGCTTTTGTTTTTTGTACTTTTTTAGCACTAAAATCCTCCCTCATGTGCAAAACAGATACAAGGATGCATTTTGTGCTAAATTATACTGCCAAATGCCAGATTTGTATTTCACACAATTACGTGTAACTTTGTGTCATTTTTATGAAATTTGGCTTTATTTTGCAAAAGCTAACTACGTGAAATTCGCACACTCCTAAGCATTAGTAACCCATGGCAGTACAGATCGCCTGAGTCAAAAGATCCTTTGTGAGGAAGTGTGTTCTGTAAATAGTTATTCCATAAGCTAGACAACAAAACCTTTTATGTAAGATTGAGGAAAATGTTCTTGTTCAGTGACTGCATCCACAGCCCAGCTTAGAGCTCTCCAGTTCCAGCTTGACTGGTGTAACCTTGGTCAAAAGAAGGAATTCTACATTCACCAACTTCTGTTTACTGGAGAAGACCACTTCCAAAGGTGATCTTTTTTTTTTTTAATCATAGCATCCTGGTGCTACTTGATAAAACTTGGGGTTAATGTTCTTCTAGTTATGATCTGAGGTAGACGCACAAGGCCTACAAGTTGTGCAACAGGCAAAAATGGTTGCAGCTGTTGAGTTCCACATTTCTTTAAATAAATGTGTATCTTTTCTCACAACACATTTTTCAGCCAGACCACAGCTTGGTTTTTACACTTACGCCGGCAACACGCAGCCATACCTCAAGGACAGAGGGAACAGAAAGGGGTACATTTAACCGAACACATCATCCATTTCAAAACCAGATGGTGCCACTTGGCTCCTTTTAGGTAATTTGGCAACAGAAGCCGCCATCTTCAGAACAAAATAACCAGTCACTGTACAGCACAGAAAACATTGATTTAGTATAGACTTTCTAACCTCCCTTTAAGGAAAGAAGTTCTTCTGCCCTTGATCATAAGACGGCAACACACAGTTATTGTCTGGAACTTCACACAAATAATTGCTAGAATACACACATAATCCACACAAGCGTTCTTATTGTCATACACAATCCATAAGATTTACAAGATCTTATAAAGAATTCATAAAATTACAAAACAAACAGGCATTACAGGTAAGAACGCAGGTGGGGTCTTCTGCTTACACACCTTCACCACACCAGAGGTCAGCTGACAGGTGGCGCCAAGTTCCCATAGCAACACTTACATGTTCCAAATCTATCTATCCATATATCTATCCATATATCTATCCATATATCTATCCGTCTAGCTATCTGTCTATCTATCTGTCTATCTATCTATCTATCTATCTATCTATCTATCTATCTATCTATCTATCTGTCTGTCTGTCTGTCTGCCTGCCTGTCTGTCTGTCTGTCTGTCTGTCTGTCTGTCTGTCTGCTTATCTTTCTATCTATCCACCCCCCTTGTTAAGTCACAAATCTAGGTATTATTGATAGTGGTGTGAGACTCTCTTTCGGGCTTCTGGCTGAGTCTTTACAGAATGTAATCACGGTCAGCTCAAACTCCCAGGGGCGGCTCCTCCATTAGGGCGGAGGTGCGTCGCCCCACTGCTTTCTCGCAGTGCGAGAAGCAGAAACATAAAATGGTACTTTAAATACCATTTTATGTTTCTGCTTCTCACACTGCGAGAAAGCAGAAGGGTATGCCTGGTAGGGGGCGGGCGGGTCGGGGAGGAGTGAGCAGAAGGGTATGCCTGGTTGGGGGCTGGGTGGGTCGGGGAGGAGTGGCTTGCCCAATGCTGTGGGCCCTGACTGTTTGGTCGGCCCTCTGGGGCCGACCAAACCAGTCATGCACACTCTGCCTTTTCTCTATGTAGACTGCATGCGGCCTACATAGAGAAAATGGCCTCCCCATAGGCGCCCGGCTGGGCGCTGTCCCCACCAATCACAACACTGCCATTGCAGCGTTAAAATTTTAATTAAACCCCACCCCATGAACCCGCACGAACCCCCACCCGCCCTTCCCACCCACGAGTCATGCCGACCGCGACTGCAAACTCCTCCAACTCTACTGCTTTCTCTCCAGAGACTAAAGAGCAGTGGCGTAACAAAGGCCTCCGCAGCCCCAGCAGTGCATGGGGGCCCTCAGAACAGTACCTTGGCCTGAGAGCTCCTGAGTGAGGCCCGGGGGGGGGCCCTCTATGTAATTTGCAGGGGGGCCCCCTCCTGTTTCGTTACGCCACTGCCAAAGAGAGGTAGTATCTTCAAGACTGTATCATATCTAGCGCTCCCAGTTTTATGGTATTTCTTTTTTTTGGCATTTCTGTCTGTTTTTATTCAAATTTATTTTCTAGACTTCTTATTGGTATTTATCCATATTTATTTTGTGTTTTGATGATAAATGGAATCATAAAATGGTATTTTTCCATATTTAATTAATTGATAAACATGTTATTTAACTGATAAACATGCACTCATACTTAGATGCCTGTTGCATTTTAGCAAATTAAGCACCCACATACACCTCAAAGCACTACACCCACAAGTAAATATTAACATTAAATACAGATGTATGTCAATATATGTAGGTATTTAAGGAAATCTCATCCTGCTTTTTACCTCCCAATGCTGTCTATCTGCTCAGCATGGACAGTCACTCACAAGAAACACAATTTTTTGTATTTTTCAGCCTTTAAAAATAAATACAGACAGGAAGCACATTGTTTTCTGTCTGTATGTATCTGTAAAAATCAGTAAAAATGGAAAACTGGGAAATGTAATCATATCCAACAGTTCAGCAGAAAGCTGCGGGCCTCTGCGCTGGAATCAGTGAGCGAGAAGGCGTTTCTGATTCCTGAAACCTTTCTTGGCCACCTGCTAGCTAGGGAATCAGGCGAGAGACGTTATGTCTTGTGCATAAGCTCTTTTTTAATTGGTCTCACTCTTCAGGTCAGTCGATTCACAAGACATGTTCTTACTCCTCTCTTTTGAGGTGACCCCTAACCGAGGAACAGCCACCCCCACATCTGTACATTTAGGGGCATCAATGTATATCAGACAGACAGGGTTTAGCTTCCGTTGAGTACAAGGGTACCCTGGGAAAATGTACGCCTGCCACCTCTTGAGCAGTAAAAGGCAGCCACACTTGTGTGCAGTGGACCCCATGCCCCGGTGCACTGCACCTACTGCACTAATAAGAGCCATGCTCCTGCTTGGAAACCAAACAGCTACGTGCAGAGTAAGCGACCAATGGATCAACAGGTATCTAACAGACAGGGTTCAAAACCCATATAGCTCCCGGCACTGCAGACAGACAAATGTTGCATGAAATCTAACAGAGAGCTATTGGCACCATGACAGGTCATTGTGCTACAGACTAGCGGTGGGTGACGTTTTTGCAGAAATCCAAAATCAGCTACATTTGACTTTTCTAGATATATTCTTCTGCAGAAGAGAATTTGCTTTATGCCACAGATTTTCTGCTAAATTGATCCACATCGCAAAATGCAGATTTTAAAACTGTTTGCTGGAGGATTCCAATATTTTACTAATTTTGTGTTTCAGGGGTCTCATGTGGCATAAAATTAGTTTCTCGATTTGTGAGATCGAATTTAAAGTCTTTACTGTCCAACAAACCTTTAAAAATTTGAGTGTAGCGTTTGATAGGTCATTGGCACTTTCGAAGAGTTGGGAGTGTGTACTCCGAGACCGAGAAGAGCATCAGCCTGTAACAGATCCTCCTAGAGTGCCTTGATGTCCACACTATGTGATGGAGCTGGTTCTGGCCCTGAGGGTCCAAGTCCCACTGCCTTCTTCAGCCTCCTTCGGTAAAAGTGGGCTTTTAAAAAGTAATAAAGGTCAATGGAAAAATTGTGTAAAGCACAATTTCGAGAAACTTCATGAATTTTATGTAATGAGAAATTTCGTGAATTCCGCAGGCATAATTAAAATTTCATCCAGGCCTACCATGACACTAAATAAAATGGTCAAAGATGGAAGGGAAATGGATAGAGTGCTCCGCCAAAATGTTGGGGACGAGGATCTATAAAAACTATGATGCTGCAGTGCGTTGAAAGTGCGGCACTTTGTGATACATCATGCTTGATCTGAGAGGCTGTGCATGAATGTACAGGATCACAGACAGGGCAAGAAGCTTGGTGCCGCCCCTTGCAGAGGCTGGTGTGCTATCCACACAGGTTTGAAGTGAATACGTTGCTTTACCGGCAGCCATTGTAACGATCTGCAGATCCCCGAAACATATGAAACCCATATAATCAGCAGCAAGTCTTACAGCCATGTTTTGTAGTCTGCGCAGTGCTTAATTTGAGCCGGTGCTTTCCGGTGCTCAGCACCGGCACCTAATCCTCAGCACCGGCGCTTATAGCACAAGGTAAGAACACACTAATTCGGAGTCCTTGTGATTTTCCCCAGAATCACAGGATTTTGAACCATGCCGAGACTCGAATCCGGTTCCCCCGCTCCGAAATCGGCAGTTCTAGCCATTAGGCCAAGTCCTCTCCAGAATAATAAGTGCTGGGGCTCTAGTCAGGAGGCAGTTTGCACCAGCACATTTCTCTTGTTAGCACTGCACCCTGAGGAGAGCCCCAGCACTTTTTATTTTACAAATTAACCACTGAGTCTACGCAACTTTGAAGCTGCAATCTCTGGAAGCCCACTAACGGGTAATTGGCATATGTCAAATGCAAGAGTAGGGTTTCCCCAATCACCACAGCATGTTGGCCATGTTGTAAATATGGAGGATTTTCTGCAGAAGATGGAAATGCAAGAACCACACTTTCTGCACCAGAGTGTGAAATGTAAACTCATGGTTAAAAATAATGCCCAGGGGTAGCTCTTGGTTAAAAATAATGCCCAGGTTTAGATCTTGGTTAAAAATAATGCCCAGGGGTAGCTCTTGGTTAAAAATAATGCCCAGGTTGCTAGTTGTAGTTACCTGAAGAAAAGGTCTCGAATGTGTCAGGTCACAGCTTTTTTGTCAATCAACCTCCATGTACAATCAACATCTATGGCGTCTCATCTTTCAGTTTGAAAAACTTCTGAGCCATCCAAACATACAGAAATGTGAGACGTTCTCCCTAGGCCTGGAGGAAATGTAAATTATGATGGTGTATTTCTCTTTGTTTCGCACATTTTGTGTTATGCTTGTTACATGAAATTCCCAAAATGACGCCATTGCGCTGTAGAAGTGAGATTTTTATCTGTCTCACTGGTGCAGGGACACCCTTAGTCTACGGGTTCACAAATGAGGATCAACACTGGAGTGGAAACAAAACACAAGTTTATTGCACTCATGAGAGGAGTCCCATCATCCAGACACTGCAAGCAGGGCCGGACTGGCCATAGCGGGCACCGGGCGTTTCCCCGGAAGGCCGCTAGGGTGGGGGCCGGTTTTGGGCCCCTGGGGGGCCGTTTTTGTTACCGGGGGTCGGCAATATCGGCCCCCTGTAACAAAATCGGCCGAAACCGGCCCTCACAAACTGCTCGGCTGCACTCCCCCCTCACCCCAGGGGGGGGGGCCGGCTGAGCAGTTTGCCAGGGCCGGTTTCTGTTCCCAGTCCGGCCCTGACTGCAAGTGCCCGAGGGAGGGAACTGCCAAGCACAAGTTCAAACACGGTAATTATACAGTTTGGTGCCTCGTGAAACACATTGAAACCACTTCGTCATGATGAAATGCAAACTGCTAACTCTTGATAAACCCCTACCCACGTCATCGTTGTAGATATGCCAGGGGGGTTACAGGCGTTGGCGGGCTTATAGATAAAACATCTGTGTGCTCGGGCCTTTCGGCAGGGCAGGGCCTCTTACCCTGGCATGCAAGTATTATCAGCACAACCAGCTTTTCAGTGAACACCTAACTCCTGACTTTGCAAAAGTCCTCGCAGAAACACCAAATGGGTGTTCACAGACAAAAAGGGGGAGAGCGGAGGCTAACTTAACAGAATACCTTTTTTACTGTTCAACAGTCCCTCCTTTTAGCCTCTGCTAAACACATTTTGTCTAATTGAATAACAAAAAGATACATTTTGAATATATAAGATACGGGAAGCAAAAAGATAATAAGCTAACTCAGTAGATTATACTATAACAACTTAAAGTACTCCATCATCGTCGTTCAAACTTCTCATATCTATACTCATGAGATCATCTATTTGTTGCTGGAGAATAAGCTTCTCATTAACGTCATGAACATTTTCTTTCTTGGGAATACAAGACATGCATAAAGAAGTGCAGAGGGGACATATTACAGGTATACACTGAATGCAAATACAACAACCTAAAATAGCACCTACTACGCAAGCTACTATAATAAGTAGTTTCCATCCCCATGATGTAATAATGCCCCAGAACCAACTAGACCAGGTCCATGTTCCAGTGTCTTGGTGTATTTCAGTAGCTATCTTATGTAACTTAGAGATAGCCTGATAAACGGATGGTGCATTATCTGGAATGTATACGCAGCAGCTAGCTCCTATGATTCGGCATGCACCACCACGATCCGCAAGGATAACATCTAGAACCATACGGTTCTGCAAAACTACGAGCCTTGCTGCCTGGAGTTCCTCAGTGATGTTACCTAGAGCTGCTGTGGTTTGATTAACTACTGCTTCAACTACTCTCGTGAGTCTTCGTATGTTCCTGCTATTAAGAGGCGGGCCAACAAAGAAAAAGATACCAAAATTCATATCAACATATTCTTTCAATGAGGTGTCAGTCTGATCTACTGTTTTAACATCCATCATTCTCTTAGTCCTAGCTAAGAAAGGATTGTGAGGCAGTAATCGAGTTTTGTGATAAGAAGCCGGGGCCAAATAAACAGGAGGGTGGAGGAAAGACACATAACATTTCCCTGACCACCCTTGTGGTAGGTAGAAATAACCCTTATTCCCACAAATAAAATATGTATGATGGGATGCTAAAAAACTACTGTGATTGGGACCTGTTATAGTCAATGTGGTGTTGCAGTTGCTATTACCTACAGGAATAGCACCAATACTTCTTACACAAAGGCGGGCTCGGGTTTCCGTTACTATTATAATAGGGAATCCTTTCTCTAATTTAGTCTGTGTCTTCGCAAAGACATATTTTGTGGCAGAGGTACCTCCAGCGTATTCCTCAGTTTCCCATGCTGACCCCTTTGCTTGTGGGTTACCATTGTCATCTGGGTAACATACCGTATTTAATTTCTTATTAAGACCCCCTACATCAGCTTTAGAAACGCCACTAATTTCTGCAGCCCACAGAAGTGCAAACCAGGCACGACAGGAGCCATTGTGAGAGAGTGGGATGAGAGGTGTTCCCCCTGCATCCTGGTGTGCAGGTAACAATCCACAAACTCAACAATCAGAAACATTAGCAATGCTATGGGTATAATGCAACATTCGAATGATTGAATTGTTCTTATACGAGGTCCTATGTTTTTCGTCTAGCGGCGAAAGAGTAAAATAATAATGTTCAGGCGAGGAAGGCGTTGGGCGTACAAGCATATTCACAGGAAATTTCACATGTAAAAACCAAGCTATCACACAAATACCTATAACACTAATAAAACTTGCCGCCAAACAAATAAATGTCCATCTAGATTTGAACTGTTTCTCCGTAACGTGTTGAATATCCAGATGATCTTCCTCCATGATAGGCATTCGCAATTTCAAAGTCAACAATGTCTCTCACTGTATAGTCTCTTATAATTTTTCCAACTCAGTTCATAAATGTTCTTTTTCAAATGTTGTATGGTGCATATATTAGTCAATGGAGAAGGTGAGAAGGGAAACAAACATTTGAGGCAACAAACACAGTCTCACCTCAATAGGTTTCAAACCAGGAGCTGAACAAAATCGTTGAAACTTTGCAGTTCAAAAAAATGACTATAGCAATGAAAGACCAGTACAATAAGTCTTTCAGGAAAGGTCATCCACAAGTTCATCTGCAACAGCCTGAAGGACCGTCGAATATATTGCCATTGCCTTTTTCAGAGGATGTAACTCGGGTCCCGTGTAATATCCAGTCGGGGACCAGTCAGGGAACTGGAGCTGTGGTCCCAGGCAGGCAACAGCTATTTTACTTTTTACAGGATTCCTTGGCTAGGTAGTGGAAAGTTCAGATTCTATTTCCAATCCTGGACAAAGTATTGTAATGCAAACACAAATACTGTCGGTCGTTTTCTGAACTGTGAATTCTCTTATTCTTTCCATTCAAAATACTGCAAGACGAATACCACACATGTAGAAGAAACGATGTTTGAGAATCAGGGTATCTCACGGATTCAGGATGCCCAGGTCACAAACCGCACCAAACCTAGTTCGGCCGCTTCTGTAACACAGAGCCTCCTGCCAAGTAGGCCCTCTAACCGGACCAGACTCGCGGACCTTTTTTCTCAAAGTCTTTTATTCAGTTGGTAGCACGGGGTCTCAGATTGTACCTTTGTCTCCCAGCTACTGTTAAATCCGCAAAAAGAACTTCCTCAGGTGTGGCAAAGTAATGATCCGTCTTCTCCTTGCTGCTGAGAATGCTGTGTGCAATTCCTGCGTTCT
Source organism: Calotriton arnoldi (assembly GCA_963921515.1). Taxonomy (NCBI): domain Eukaryota; kingdom Metazoa; phylum Chordata; class Amphibia; order Caudata; family Salamandridae; genus Calotriton; species Calotriton arnoldi. Next base: position 4,150,346 of record CAWUFW010000013.1, on the reverse strand, counting down.
CAGTTTCCATTGTCTGCATCAGCTCTGCTGGCACCTTTTTGCAATGTGTGCCATGCACCCAATTTTTTCTGTTCGTGACTCGAACTGCTGTCCGTGTGGCCAATAGGACCTGCTCAGGCCCCTTCCAGCGTGGCTCCAGATTCTTTGAACGCTGAAAATTTCGAGTTAAGACCTAATCGCCGGGCTGCAACAGATGCCCGGGACCGGCAGAATTGTCGAGTACAGTACTACGTATCTGTTGGTAAATCAAAGAAAGATTGTCTGTCAGTTCTCTCATATAGTCTAACAAAATAGGATACTCAAGTTCTTTAATTTTCTTAGGTCGTGGAGGACCCCATACATTCATCGGTCTCCCGAACACAACCTCATAGGGCGTAAGGCCCGTTCTACTGTGTGCCACTGCACGAGTCGACATGAGTGCTAATGGCAAAGCATCAGTCCATTTAAGTCCCGTAGAAGCTTGCACCTTGGCCGACTTAAGTTTCAGGGTTGCATTGTATCTCTCCACCAAACCAGCTGACTGTGGATGATTGGCAGCATGGAACTTCTGGCGTATACCTAGACTCTCAGTGATCAGCTTAATAACCTGTCCAATAAAGTGAGGTCCATTATCACTCCACAAAATTCTACAAATTCCGAATCTGGGAAAATATTCTTTCAGTAATATCTTAGCTGTAGTGAGTGCAGTATTATCTTTTGTAGGATAGGCCTCCACCCACTTACTAAAAGCACATACTATTACTAAAACATACTTCAGATTATTACATCTTTCAAATTCTATAAAATCCATCTGCAAAACTTCAAATGGCACACTGGGTGGGGAAAACCCTCCTTTTGGGGTAGCTACTCCTTTCCACGGATTATGTTGCAAACAGATCATACAATGTTTAACATAATGTTCAGCTGTCTTTTTTATGTCTGGATGTTCCCATACCTGCTCTAATTGTGTGGCTATGCTTTTGGCGCTGACATGTGCTGGACCGTGCGCCATAGTGACAAATGGTAGTACATAAGAACTGGGTAATTTCCACTTGTCCCCATCTGGCCCTTTTCTCCAACAATTTTCACTGTCCAATATTCCTGATTTTTCCCATTGTTCCATCTCCTCTTTTGTTGCCATCTGTTGGATATCTCTAACCTCTTCATTTACATTATAAATTTTCTCTGCAGAGGAATACATTACATACATTTGTCCTTGTTGGCTACGTGCTGTTTCTTTTGCTGTACTGTCTGCAAAAGCATTGCCTCTTCCTACATCATCTACTACTTTCTGGTGTGCGCTACATTTGACAATAGCCACTCGCTTTGGTAATGTTAATGCAGTCAGCAAGTTTTGAACTAACTCTCCATTCTGTATTCGCAACCCGTGAGATGTCAAAAACCCAGTTTCCTGCCACAAATGCCTGAAATTATGTGCGACTCCAAAGACATATTGGCTATCTGAATAGATATTCACAGACAGTCCTTGACTAAGCTCTCAAGCTCTCAGGAGCGCAATAAGTTCAGCTGCTTGTGCGGACTTGTAGGGGATTCGAGCTGTCTCCACAATTGTTTGCAGTGTAGTGATAGCGTAAGCTGCGGTAGTGGTGCCATCAGGTAGCTTGAAACAAGATCCATCTACATACAATTCATTCTGAGCATCAGACAGGGGCATATCAGTAAGGTCCACTCGACCCTTCGTTTGTTCTTCAGTGGTAAAAATGCAGTTGTGTATGTCACTAGGTTGCTCAGAGGGTCATGGCAACAAGGTAGCTGAATTCAAGGTCAGACAGCGTTTAAGCGTAATGTGTGGTGCTAACAAAGTGAGTTCGTACCCAGTAAGACGGGCACTCGTCAAATGTTGTGTCTTAGTCCGATTCAATAATACATCAACTGAATGGGGCACAAACACCGTCAGTTTGTGGTCCAGTACAAGTCCTGCTGATTGTCTGATTGAAATGGCAGTTGCTGCCACAGCCTTCAGGCAACCAGGTAGTGCCCTGGCCACAGGGTCTAGAACTGCAGAAAAGTATGCACATGGACGTTGTTTGTCCCCATGTGGCTGTGTTAGGACAGACAATGCGCAACCTTAACGTTCGTGTACATAAAGAAAAAATGGTTTCGTATAATCAGGTGTTCCCAGCACAGGGGCAGAGCATAGTGCTGCTCGGAGTTGTTGGTATGCATTTTGACACTCAAAAGACCAAGGCAAAGGAGATGGGGTATTCTTAGTCGTAAGGACAAGAAGAGGTTTGATAATGAGGGAGAAATTAGGGATCCAATGACGACAATAGGACGTTATGCCAATCAATGCCCTAACGTCCTTTTGCGTTTGAGGAATAGGTGTGTGTATGATCGCCTGAATTCTGTCTTTGGTCAATGTTCTTCCCTCCTTCGACAAGAGGTGACCTAAATAGGTAACCTCTGGTCGACAAAACTGTAACTTATTTTTCGATACTTTGTGGTCCAATTTAGCAAGGTGATTCAATAACAGCAATGTAGCCTCAATACAGAGTTCAGTGGTGTCGGCTGCTATCAGCAGATCATCCACGTACTGTAACAAAGAAGTGCCTGGGGGTAGCTGCAAGGTATCAAGTTGGCGTTTAAGGGCCTGGCTATAAATGCTCGGACTCTCTGTATACCCATGAGGAGCCCGACAGAATTGGAAGGATCGTCCCTTAATGGAGAATCCATACAAATACCTGCTAGAAGGTGCAATAGGAATAGAAAAGAATGCGTTTTTAAGGTCAATTATCGAAAAAACACACGCTGTGGGCGGGATCATTGTCAATAGAGTAGTAATGTCTGGAACTAGGGGAAACTGTGGCACTACAATTTTATTAATCTCACGCAAATCAATTACAAATCGATAAACTTTTTCTTTATCATCAGAGGTGGAACGTTTCAAAACGGGCAAGATAGGGCTGTTACAAATATTGCTATCAGTTTCTTCCACTACCCCTTTGACAATGAGATCCTCTATGATTTGTACTATACTAAGGCACTTTCACCTTCCTGTGATATTTTATACTGAGGTATTCGGGGCAGTACAGCATTCTGTTTAACCTGTATATGTACTGGTTCAATAGATAATAAGCCTACATCAGTATCACTTTCTGCCCACACAGAAGGCGGGACAGTGGACAGTTCATGTGGGACTTCATTAATGACATAGTGCTTATCACATATCGGCTTACCAAACGTAACACATACACCATCCGGTGAACAATAGATACGTGCATGCAAATGTTTGAGTAAGTCGAGTCCTAGCAGATTATCAGGACAATTTGGTGCAAGAAGGAAATGTGAGTTAATAGTGAACGGACCAATAGTAAGATCCAGGGGTTTAGACAGGGGACTAAGAATTGGCTTGCCAGCAAACCCTACAGATAGATTATTATAGCCAGACGAGGGAGTACCAGGGATCAGTTTTTGAGAGAGTGCACTTCGTGTAGCCCCAGTATCCACCAGAAACTTCTGCAAGGTCCCCAATATTTCAGCAGTAACATATGGGCCTGTCTGATCTACCGGTATAGAAACTGATCTCTCCTCTCGTCCTACGCTGTCCTAGTTAAACTGCATACCTGTGGCATCTGATACACTAAAGTCATCTGTATAATAAGTTTTCGTCGAGGCAGTATTGTCAAAATGATTCTGTCTGTTGCTAATGATGCAGCGCGTACAATAAAAACTATTCTCCTCCTAGGTCACTTATCGGTCATCCAGGGGCAAACTATATTTTCTCACATCCACATGACGATGGGGCCCATAAACATCGCCTATCACACACGCACACACCTGGATTTCCTTTACACCTTTACGAAATTCTGTATTCCTAGGAGAAGCATGAGAACTAAATGGAAAACACCATTTATGTACCGCTGGAAGGAGCCGGGATATCTTATTACCTTAACCTATCGCTTTCTTTTAGTTATTTCTTAAGATATTCCTGCTCATTGTTTTGTCGATGAATCATTCATGTAAGAAATTAGTTCATAGTGATTAAGACCAGCTAAATCACAATAACCAATTACTGGTGTCACAATCATTTAGGAAAATAACCACTGAGTCATTTGATTTAAAGAATCTTAAATTTTATATAATTTTAAAAGCATGAGAAAGAATTTAAACTTTTTATTCAATTATGCATTCATTATTAATTCAAATATTTATTAAGCATAATCAATTTATTGCAGAAAGGAAATTTTCGTCATGAAGCAAAACCCTAATTACCTGCCTACCTTCCTAATTTAGCCTAATGATTTCTAACCTAAGTTTAAGAATTAGAAATAACCTGATTCTCATACTCAACTGGAAAATTAAGACAGCAACAGAAACTTCAGCTCGTCAGCATCAGCTACCTGCAACCCGTCTCATCTAACAGTCTTTCAGCATCTCCCGCTCAGTAATGGATCGATCAGGACCACCAAGTACAGGAAGCCACCAACACCAACACGACTCTCCAACTCCGCTCCTGACTGTGACCCCCTCCCACTAAGAGTAGGCCTTCTTATACCCTAATTCTAACTTTGCTAACTAATTGTTGCAACATTAATAACACGCTTTTCTTTCATTGGTCCATGCATGTCATCTTATTCATTCTTTTAATCAAGTTCGCACGGATCCAACGGGTCCTTGGATCATTTCCTTTCTCACAGTTCAAGACATGTTTCCATCCGCTTCGATCAGTACATTTGTAACTTCTTTCGATACATTCGAGAACTCTGCAGGCATTGTCCTTTCTCTTAAAATGGTTTCCCACGGTTCTTTGCTGATCACCACGGCACACTATCAGTTCAATTAGGTCACATCAGCCTTGACCATTCTCGCATCCTAGCCTCTCAGCAACATCACGAGGTTAGCTTTTCTCCAACTTTTCTCCCTTGTCACGTGTTTCCCCGCACTTGCGCACTTCATTAACTGGCAGCCATTTTATATCGCCACTCGGTTATACTTTAGAAGCACTATTTTGAAATAAACAAAACATAATTAAAATAGAGAAAAATAGCCTTTTCGTTTCCCTCCCGTCATCTACGTACCCCAATTAGTTATTACCTAGCAGAAAGCAACATTTAAGCTGTTCCTTACTTACCATCACTATTGTTTTTGCAACGACACATTTATTTTCTATGAAGCACAAATCATGCATTTATTTTAAATTAGTACGCATTTATTTTTATGTTATAATTAGACACACAAACATTCGTTAATAGATTATTCAGCACATACACTTGCGTATTACCCTTCCCACACATACAGTGTTGATTAATACATTTAAACGAACATTTTATTAATTATTTATAAAATTTGTTAGGGGTTAAATTTTTTATTTTTTCTGCTCCATCAACTCCCCCTTTGGTGATTTTTAAATCACCACATAAAACCTAAGTTATACTTCTTTTTCAGGCAGTATATGTCTTTCATCCTTTGCTTTTTGTTAGTTACACATCTGTTTCTCTTTCATCTTGTCTTCTTGTCTCCTTATACATGCTTTCTTTCATTTTCTCTAACTCAATTTCACCCATTTCTCTCTCTCTCTCTTTCATTATTCTGTTATTTCTTTTTATCTTATTTTGTCTTACTTTTCTTTTTATACACGTTATTACTATTTTCAACACCATGGCTAACAATATTACTACAGTTGCTATTATTATAACTTTCCCTATCATTAGTCTACTCATTCTGGTCAACCAATTTGCTACTGAAGAAAACCCTCTACCAAGTTTTCCCAAGACACTTTCAACCTCCAGTGGAACTAGTTCTTTGTGCAAATTTGTAATATTCGTAATATACTTCTGTATATTTTCACTTTTATCAGGAATGTAAGTGCAACAATGTTGGACTTTCAACATTCCACAGACTCCACCCTCCTTTGCCAAAAGAATATCAAGGGCAAGCCGATTTTGCATCACCATAGCTCTCATGGCAACCATTTCGGTATTTACCATTAAGAACCCTCCCGCAGTATCTGTAGACAATCGATCTACTACTGTGGATAACTTCCGAATTTTAAATGCATTCAAAGATATTCCCACTGCTGGTATTAATGCTCCAAAAATATCACCTACAATTTCTGAAAAACTTTCCTTCTTTCTACGTGTAAAGCTATTAATCATCTTGTATGTTCCTTTTTCTTCTCTGTCCATATGAAAGATTTTTGGAAAGACCAGGCCTACATAGCAAGTTCCATACCAATGGTCCGGTAACCTGTAATAAGCTCTATTCCCACAAATATAATAGATACCTGGAAATATTGGATCTTTTCCACCTTTGAATCCCCAACCTCCCAGAATTTGATAATTGTCATGGCAGATACTGGAACCTACAAAGTAATTGTCATAGACTGTCTTATTTCTCCTAATACACAACTTTCCTGTTTGCGGCCAATCTAATGTCATTGCTGCATTTATCTTTTCCCTTCATGATTTCCTTCCTCAAACGTCCATAGATGTGTTCCTTCCTCTTTTATTGCTTCTTTTTGAAATTTCATTCTTCTTTCTTCAACCATTTTTAAAAATACCTTTTCTTCTTTCTTTAACTCACAGGTAAGGTTGTTACTAACTATTTCTTCTAAGGTTAATTTTCTATGTTCTAGAAAGAATTCTCCTAAAACCTTTGCTGGTTTTACTTTGTTAAGTTCTGGTACTACTGGAATGTTTGCAAAAATCTTATCTATATTAGTATAATAAGATTCTAATCTACCTGTTTTGTAAAATAAACTTGCTATTACACTACAGGTTATTCCATAAGTTAGAGGTAGGTGATGATAAGTCACACCTTCTGACACTGATGCAGGCAACTGCATACAAACATAACAATCTCTCACATCCATTGTCTCTACATATTCGTACAACAATTTTGTAAAAACATTTTTTGAAAAATCTGTCACTGACTTATCCTTATGTAATTCTGCACTACTTCTTAAAATAACTGGTTCTTTAATATTAGTTTCTTTTTCTGGTTTAGTATCATTCTTCGCTTCTATTACAGCTAAACTAATAGGAATTGTGATTGCTAAAACTATCCATATGGTCATTAATAACCCTGTACAAAAGCAGCACATTTTACACCATCTTTTTACAAACTCACATTTATCTCTTCTATCCCTAGTATTTTCCATTTTGCTTTTATTTATTTGTTAAGTTTCAGAAAATTGTGTCACTACACCTCAGAAATGACTTAGATGCCACTCTGCTTTCAAAAAGTCTTTGCTTGGTACTTTCTTTTAATTCTTTCCAGAATTCTTTCGTTGTCACATCCGGTGATTTGTCACATCCAGTAAAATTGTCATGTCCGGCAGAAGCACTATAAGTCTTCACTTCAGGTTTGTTGCATCTCACCTTTTCCCATTCGACTTCTTAGTCTCTGGTCCTCGTGAGTGTTTTCTTCTTCTTTGTAATCCGTCAGTGCGATATACAGCCACTCAGGTGACTTATACTTTGCATTCACTTTCTTCGTTCTTTTGGACTTTTGCAATCTTTTTCCACTGGGTTTTTCTTGTCCCTTTTGACTTGTTACTTCATTCCCTTGTTCAGCACTTTCTTCTCCAGCTCTTATTATTCTATATCTCAATTTTCTTATATAGCTGTTGGGCCAATTATCTCCTTTTCTTGGCCTTTTGGCTTCACCTTCTTTTTCTTCTCTGATTTCCAATTTCTTTTTCTTGATTCAGTTTTTGCTTTCTCCTCTTCTCCACTCTCTTCAGTTTCTGTTTCAACTGTTTCACTATTGTCTCTTATTTTGAAGCTTATGATCTCGTCATCTCTTACTGGTGGATCTGTCTTCTCCTTCTTGTGTTCCCTTATTACTGTCCCTCCTCGGTGTTCTTCCGATTTGGTGTTTTCCTCCCTTTCTACTTCTAAATTTCCCTGTTCTTCTGTTTCTCTATCTGTCCCTATTGCTCCTCGGGGTTCTTCTCGATTCTCTAACTTTTTGTGTACTTCTTTCCCTACTTCATCTATTAATATTATTTCTGAAGGTTTTCCACCATAACTTGTACTTGGTTGCTCATCTAGATCATTTTCTTGCTCATTTTCTTCTCTAATTGGTTTATAACCCCAGGTTCTCCTTCGAAATTCTTCACAGTTTGCAACTGAATCATCAGATCCTGAACTTGTGTCAGATGTTTCCAGATGTCGACTTACAGGTCGATCTTCAGGTTCTGGAACTTCTGAATTTCTTTCTTCTTCTCTAGAGGTGCTCGCAGTTGGGGTTTCCAGATGTCGACTTACAGGTCGATCTTCAAGTTCTGGCACCCTTTCTCTTATTCTTGTTGTCCCAGCCGTTAAGCTTTTATCCCACACTTCCAGACGTCGACTCACATGTCGATCAGTAGGTTCTTGAACTCTGATTGTGTGGCTGGCATGGACCCAGTTCTTCACTCCTGCACACTTGACTGCAGTCGTTGTCACTAGGATTACCTGTCGTGGTTCGTCCCAGCGAGGAACTAGACAGTTTCTTCTCCTGTGGATTTTTATACGGACCCAGTCTCCTGGATTCAAGTCGTGGGCTGGTTTTCTTTCAAGAGTGGTCGCATCCGGTCCAACCTGATGAAACACAGAACGCACCACATCAGCCAATCCCGTGCAATAATCCAGTACTAGATCATCAGTTATAGTCAATAACTTGTTGACAGGTACTTGTGCTTGTCTCATTGCTCGTCCCATGATCATCTCATGAGGACTAAGTCCAGTTTTCTTTTCAGGGATGCTTCTGATGGTCATCAGAACAAGAGGCAGTGCATCTGGCCATTTGAGTCCTGTAGCTTGACACATTTTTCCTAATCTGTTCTTAATTGTTCCATTAATTTGCTCTACTACCCCAGAAGCCTCTGGTCTGTAAGCACAATGTAGTTTTTGTTTAATACTCAATGCTTCGCAAATCAATTGGATCAACTCATTTTGAAAATGTGTTCCTCTATCTGTCTCAACCGTGACTGGAAAACCATACCTTGGAATGAACTCTCGCAGCATAAGTTTTGCCACTGTTGTTCCATCATTCCTTCTAGTGGGGTATGCCTCCACCCAACGAGAAAACAAACAGACGACCACTAGAACATATTTTAGTCTGTTACTAGGGGGCATTTCGATAAAGTCTAACTGCATTCTAGTGAATGGACCTCCTTCTCGTCCTATTGTTCCTAGACTCACTACCGTCTTTCTTCCTGGGTTAAACTGCTGACAAATAAGACATCTTTGACAAAGACTTTCAGCTATGGCTCTGAATTTTGGGTTATACCAGGTTTGTCTAAAAAGTCTGATCATTGCATCTCTCCCAATATGAGCTTGTCCATGGTACATCCGTGCCATGTCTGCAATCATGCTATCAGGCATAACTGGTCTTTCGTCTCTGTATACCCACACACCATTATTTTCCTGTCTTCTACATCCTGCTTTTATCCAGTAATCTTTTTCCTCATCATTTGCAGCTTCTTGTAACTGTCTTACTTCATCCCACGTCTCGACAGTGTTAGTAAAAAGCAAAGGAGAAGAGATATGCTCCCTTTCTCTATTCTTATTCATGGACACCATGTTCTCTGCACAATATTTGGCAATCGCGTCAGCATAATTATTGTCAACAGCTATGTAATCTTCGTTTTTCTTATGTGCCTTGCACTTCACTACAGCTATTTGTTTAGGCAGCTGTATCGCCTCCAGCAGCTTTTTAACAAAATCTCCATTTCTGATAGGTGTTCCTGCAGACGTCAAGAAACCTCTTTGTGACCAAATCTGACCGAAGTCATGTACGATACCGAAACCATATTGGCTATCGGTCACAATCGTGACTCGTACATTTCTTCCTAACTTACATGCTTGAATCAAAGCAATCAGTTCCGCAACTTGTGCAGACCTTATTCCTTTCAGACAAGACGCTTCCATTACAGTTGCCACTGTGCACACTGCGTAAGCTGCGCTTAAAACTCCTTCTTTCGTTCTCAAACATGAGCCATCCACAAACATGACATAATCTGATTCCTTTAACGGTTCATCTTTTATGTCAGCTCTTGGTTTTGTGCAATATTCCAGCACATTCAGACAATCATGATCTACTTCGTCTTGTTCAATTATACTCTCTTCATCTGGCAATGATGTTGAAGGATTCACATTCATGCATCTATCTATGGTCACATTTTCAGCACTCAAGATGATTTTTTCGTACTTAGTCAGCCGACTATGTGTCATGTACTGTGTTTTTGTTCTTGTCAGAAGAATTTCTACTGAATGGGGAACATATTCTCTCAGTGGATACCCCATAGGGTATTCTCTGGCAACAGGTTCCTTTTCAGTAATCATAAAAGCCAAAGAAGCTTTGTCTGTAGTTTTCTCATTCTTTTTTGTCCATCTAACCTTCCATCTGTCCACATCACCCCATTTTCTCAATAACACAATTAACTCTTTTATCTGTGTCAGCCTTCCTGCCGTGTTCAAATTTTCAATATCTTTTTCACAAAAGTCTACTCTATATGGTTTCTGCAATGTTTTCACTTTCGCAAAGTCTATTCCAATTTCACTGGCTACTTCTTCTAGTTTGTCATGTAAATTCTTTGCTCTCCATGTAATACTTTTGCACAGAAACATTATTTCATCATCCTGGTAATTTTTTATCTTTTCTGTACCAATCGTTCCTAGAATTAATTCTTCCATGTCAATTTTTAACCTAATTACATCTAATGGTTTTTCTTCTGGTTCTTTTATTTTAAATGCCTTCATCCACTCATTTAACTCATCAGGAGTCGGACCTATGGGTGTATTATTTAGTTCTACCCAATTACCACTCTTTTCAGGAGTTTCTGTTGCAGATTCTGTTACCATATGCATTTTCCTACCATTGTACTCATTCACAGTCAAATTTGTAGGTGGACTTGGTCTGTAAGTACTAGCCAAATTACTTGTACTTGCACTTTGTTCCATCCTTTCTTTTTCTCTCTGAAATTGTGAACTCATGGGAATCACTAAAGATCGTTCATCAATTTTCTGATTCTCAAAAACTGGTATTACTGGACCTATTGTTACAGGCACAGTAACTGCTTCCATATTTTTCGTTAATTCTCTAATCTTCTCAGTTAGTTCTTTTGTTGTCCTTGCTAATTCGCTTGCATTGTCGCTTTCTATTCCTTCATTTTGTGAAGTTCTCATTTGATCTTGTGACCTATTTATTTCAATTCTTTTTTCCGGACTTTTATTTCGCATAGTCTCTATTAGCGGCGCATTTGGTGTCACCACTGTAGAACTCTGCTGATACGGAGGTGGATTTCTATTTAAAATATCTTCCAGCAATTCATCATCCGTTTCGCTCTCATGCATATATTTCTCCCTCTCCATATGTTTCCTTTTCTCAGTCCGTTTTTTCTTAGTCCCTTCCTCAACTGTAAAAGCTGGAAACAAACCTCCTGTCATGTTAGCACATCTCCATCGTTTTATTCTATCTTCATGATTTATTCCCCACATCCTTCCAGGCATAAACTCATGATCCCTTAAACCTCTGAATCTCTCTCGCTCATACATCTCATCCTCCCATTCCGTCAACGCTTCAAACTGTGTCGGTCTAGGTCTAGGTTCTAGATTTGTCATCTTTTCTCGCAAATTTCGCAAAACCGCTACACTAAACGAACCATTCTCAGGGAAAGCTAAAGCACCATCATTCTTCATATACTTTGCCCAATTTTCCAACCATATGCATGTATGATATCCGTATTTCAGCATCATATGTGAAGCTGCTGATTTCGGCGGAGGAATTACTTGTCCCTCTCTAGTCACGACCTTTTTGTCTTTCTTAAAGAAATTCTTTATTTTTGTCGTCCATGACGTCCTCTCCCTTTCATACTCATAATACGGCATGTTTTCTATTTGTTTTTCTCTTTACGCTAGCGCTGTTCTGTGTACGGAACTTCAACCAATTACAGCGCGACTCACACTAACGTACCAATCAGAACAATTCCCTTCATCCGCGAACCAACCAATCCTAGCGCGGCACTTTTCTACGTCACTCCTGACTCTGTGTTCACGTGACTAGCGCACTATCCAATCCTAGCGCGGCACTGTTCTACGTCACTCCTGCTCTTTTACCCCTCCTTTACAAAATTTATCGGCAATTTTTCTTTTCACTGTTTTCTTCGTTAGTTACAACAATTAAAACAATTCCATAGTCTGATTCGCTAAACCAAAGTGACAGCTTTGTCCTTTTACACAAGAATCCTGTATTTCCAGTAGGCAGCGCTTACCTCTACCCTACCACAGAATTATTTACTCTCGCCGATAAAGTAGCACTTCCCTCTACCTTACCCTTCTTTCAAGCAAACAATTTAACTCGTTTCTCTGGGGATAAGACACATGTGGAGACTAGGCTCCTGAGAATTAAGGCCAAAGTTTCACAAGAAAACGTGATTTGCTATCTCAGTTATACACCTTTCGTACAGAAAATCCCTAACATAACACAACCTGTGTTATTACCAAAATGAATTCAGACCATGTACCAAATTCCATGTGACTTCTCTTGCCACACGTGTTCCATTTCCTACATCCCAGAAGCGTGAAAACTCACATATAACATAACGCGACTCAACATATAGTGTTAGTCATCAAAAATAATCAATAATCAATAAACAATAATCACTAAACTAATCTATAGAAACCATAACTCTGCTACCAAGAAATCTGATGCAGCGCGTACAATAAAAACTATTCTCCTCCTAGGTCACTTATCGGTCATCCAGGGGCAAACTATATTTTCTCACATCCACATGACGATGGGGCCCATAAACATCGCCTATCACACACGCACACACCTGGATTTCCTTTACACCTTTACGAAATTCTGTATTCCTAGGAGAAGCATGAGAACTAAATGGAAAACACCATTTATGTACCGCTGGAAGGAGCCGGGATATCTTATTACCTTAACCTATCGCTTTCTTTTAGTTATTTCTTAAGATATTCCTGCTCATTGTTTTGTCGATGAATCATTCATGTAAGAAATTAGTTCATAGTGATTAAGACCAGCTAAATCACAATAACCAATTACTGGTGTCACAATCATTTAGGAAAATAACCACTGAGTCATTTGATTTAAAGAATCTTAAATTTTATATAATTTTAAAAGCATGAGAAAGAATTTAAACTTTTTATTCAATTATGCATTCATTATTAATTCAAATATTTATTAAGCATAATCAATTTATTGCAGAAAGGAAATTTTCGTCATGAAGCAAAACCCTAATTACCTGCCTACCTTCCTAATTTAGCCTAATGATTTCTAACCTAAGTTTAAGAATTAGAAATAACCTGATTCTCATACTCAACTGGAAAATTAAGACAGCAACAGAAACTTTAGCTCGTCAGCATCAGCTACCTGCAACCCGTCTCATCTAACAGTCTTTCAGCATCTCCCGCTCAGTAATGGATCGATCAGGACCACCAAGCACAGGAAGCCACCAACACCAACACGACTGTCCAACTCCGCTCCTGACTGTGACCCCCTCCCACTAAGAGTAGGCCTTCTTATACCCTAATTCTAACTTTGCTAACTAATTGTTGCAACATTAATAACACGCTTTTCTTTCATTGGTCCATGCATGTCATCTTATTCATTCTTTTAATCAAGTTCGCACGGATCCAACGGGTCCTTGGATCATTTCCTTTCTCACAGTTCAAGACATGTTTCCATCCGCTTCGATCAGTACATTTGTAACTTCTTTCGATACATTCGAGAACTCTGCAGGCATTGTCCTTTCTCTTAAAATGGTTTCCCACGGTTCTTTGCTGATCACCACGGCACACTATCAGTTCAATTAGGTCACATCAGCCTTGACCATTCTCGCATCCTAGCCTCTCAGCAACATCACGAGGTTAGCTTTTCTCCAACTTTTCTCCCTTGTCACGTGTTTCCCCGCACTTGCGCACTTCATTAACTGGCAGCCATTTTATATCGCCACTCGGTTATACTTTAGAAGCACTATTTTGAAATAAACAAAACATAATTAAAATAGAGAAAAATAGCCTTTTCGTTTCCCTCCCGTCATCTACGTACCCCAATTAGTTATTACCTAGCAGAAAGCAACATTTAAGCTGTTCCTTACTTACCATCACTATTGTTTTTGCAACGACACATTTATTTTCTATGAAGCACAAATCATGCATTTATTTTTATGTTATAATTAGACACACAGACATTCGTTAATAGATTATTCAGCACATACACTTGCGTATTACCCTTCCCACACATACAGTGTTGATTAATACATTTAAACGAACATTTTATTAATTATTTATAACATTTGTTAGGGGTTAAATTTTTTAATTTTTTCTGCTCCATCACTAACACCAGGACATTGTTGTGGGCCCCTTGTCATTCCCCGTCCCATTCCTCTATCTTGTTGGTGGAGTAATGGGCATTCGGATCACCAATGTCTGTCTTGTTTGCAATACGCATTTCGCCCTAACGAACCAAACGTCAGGGAAACTTGCATATTCCTCTTCGGGAGGTCAGCTCTAAAAACTCCTCGACCTCTACCTCTCTGTGGCCCATAAACCTGTTGCAACAACATTTTAGTTTTCAATTCCTCATTTTTACCCTCTTTCTTATCTTGCTCATCATTTACTTGATTCTCATAATACTGGGCCATGTCCAAAATTTTTGGCGGGGTGGAGGAAGCCCACGTACTTTCAGCTACTCGTAATGTTTGCGAAATCTCAGGTAACAAGTTAGCTACGAACTTGTCTACGAATAAATGTTTGCCTGTGTCAGAAGTTGTGTCTTGACCACTGTAATCATGAAATGTCGTCTCAAACCTGGTGAAAAAGTCAGGGACCGACTCATCTTTCCTTTGTTTACAAGATGCTAATTTCGCCCATGATATTTGCTTTGGTGGCACTACCGTCTTCAGATAAGTAATGATGTGACCCGGTAAGTCTAATATAAGCTGTGGTGGTTTCTCCCCTGCTTTCCTATCCACATCTGCTGCTTCTAATTGCGTCCAAGTACCGCATGGTCCTGTTTACGAACCATACGCCAAAGGTCAGGGGGCAGTATCAGTCAAAAAAACATGTCAATATCTACCAAAGTCATAACACAAGAGGTCAATGCAGCATTTATTTCGTCATAGAATGCACTCGGATTCTTCCTAGGGTCAGGCAAGGAAGCTTTAAGGGCCAATATGTCCGATCGCTTCCAAGGGGAATAAATCCATTGGAACCGAAACTGGGCCGCATTAACACCCTGACCGTCTGCTGTGGCTGGCTGAAACACAGGAGTCGCTTCCCGCATAGGGAAAGCTTTAGTCGAGGCTGTCATGAGCCTCTTAAGTTTTCCCTTTTGAGTAAATATATCTTCTACTGCTTGCTTTAAGGGAGCAGCGAGGCCCCTCGCGATTAATTCGCGAGGGGCCTCCTCATTCATATTAGTCCTCCAGTCCTCTATTAGTGCATTAGCCATTTCCCCTACAACATATTGCTGAGTCATTTGTGGGTATTGTGTCAAAGTCGTGAAAACCTCGTCTAATCGTATATCATCATCGCGGACCCACTCACAGGCCCTAATCAATAATACCAATTTGTCATTCTTTGTAAGGGTAGATCTATGACGTCGTTTAGAAGTTTCGGGTGTACGAACGGGAGTAGTAACCTTTCTATCAGATACAGGAGTTGCAGCAGAGGCAGCAGGCAATGGGGGGTACATTTGAGCTACTTGAGGTAACTGGGGCGGCGCTGTGGAAACCGCATTGTTCCCGGTAGGATTCGGCGCATAAGGAGGCGGGGCTGGTCTGCAAAGCAATTCCTCTAGTTCTGAATCCTCCTCCTCTAAACCCTTATGTACTATTTCTTCCTTAGCCACATATACTTTTTGCAATTGAAGTTTAAATCTCCTCTCATCACTTTCTACACTCTCTTCTTGTGCTTTTAATTGTAATTCTTTAATTTTCTGGACAATAGTCTGTTCTTCAGATTTCTTCCTATCCTTTTCTTCTTTAATCTGTTTTTGTTTAATGTGTTTTCTCCATAATCCTACAGCATCAAACATACTCTGCCTACTTTTCTTTTTAAAGAGCTGCTCTTCTACATATTGCAATTTATTTGAATCAAAGGTACCATTAAGTGGCCACTGTAAACTGGCATCTGCCTTCGTATATTTGTTCCATAATGTGCTAAACAGTATGGAATAAATACCGTATTTAATGTACATTTCATAATTCGGAGTGCCTTCTATAGGTGCTGGCTGTCTCTCTTCCAAAATTCTATTCTTGTTGCAACAACAACACAGTGCACGAAGTGTACTCAAAACAGGCATGTTTTACCAATTTCTTCTTAACAATATTGTCAAGAGACTTTTATACCAAAACCAAGAGACGAGAAAAAATTCTCACATTACCTGTCTAAAACATTTGCAAATGTTTTATCAAACCAAAGCCAAAAAAACAGACAGCCATTTCGATCCTACCTGATCACAAATCTCCAACTCCCACCTGCCGATCCTCAGATCAATAGATCACCTCCAAAATGCCAACCGAAGAGCCCCAGTTGAGACACACAGCCGCCACGAAGGTCAGGTCGATTAGCTGAAAATCACCTCGGCCGCGAGAACAAGTCTCCTTTTGCGGGGCGCCCCTCGGTGTTTCTGTCCTGTCGAAACGACCTCCTTCTGGTCCAGCTGCGGTCTTCAATGGGGCCCCAGGTTGGAGCGCCAATTGTAGAAGTGAGATTTTTATCTGTCTCACTGGTGCAGGGACACCCTTAGTCTACGGGTTCACAAATGAGGATCAACACTGGAGTGGAAACAAAACACAAGTTTATTGCACTCATGAGAGGAGTCCCATCATCCAGACACTGCAAGTGCCCGAGGGAGGGAACTGCCAAGCACAAGTTCAAACACGGTATTTATACAGTTTGGTGCCTCGTGAAACACATTGAAACCACTTCGTCATGATGAAATGCAAACTGCTAACTCTTGATAAACCCCTACCCACGTCATTGTTGTAGATAGGCAAGGGAGGTTACAGGCATTGGCGGGCTTATAGATAAAACATCTGTGTGCTCGAGCCTTTCGGCAGGGCAGGGCCTCTTACCCTGGCACGCAAGTATTATCAGCACAACCAGCTTTTCAGTGAACACGTAACTCCTGACTTTGCAAAAGTCCTCGGAGAAACACAAAATGGGTGTTCACAGACAAAATGGGGGAGAGCGGAGGCTAATTTAACAGAATACATTTTTTACCGTTCAACAACGCCATTTCATGTAAGTAAGCATCGAAACATGCCATTCTCTGTAAAAAATTTACCATGACTGCATGTCAACAACAGAGCAGGCTGTTGTTCGTGGTGCATCGCTTAAATGCATGTTTGCGTAAGAAAATAATTGATGTGAGAATGCATTTCGCGCTAAAATAGAGTGCAAAATGACAGATTTGCATTTCACATAATTACGCTTAATTTTGCATAGTTTTGCTAAAATGTTACATAATTATATGAAATCAAATTTCGCACATCCCTAATTTCCAGATGTGAAGCAGCTTTGTGTAACGACTGATCCAACTACAGTGAGATTGGTGTGTCGTTCTCACACAACAATGTCCTTATGCCCCTCCAGTGATTGACGTACCACACTTCTCATACGCGTACTACAAGGTAGCCGTTAGTTCGTCTTGGGTACATAAGGCACGTCACCCTTATGCCAATAGCCAGCTATTAAGTAACACCCAACACCCCAACCACTAATGAAAACTCCACATCACAAACTCAACAGAGCTCATTACAGAGAGCTACACTGCCTAACATGCCCTCCGCCCTCTTTGTTTCTAAAATAAAATTATAATTATTTTTTTTAGGTATATATTTATTAACTTTTAATTAGATTTATATATTTAAGAAGTCAAAAGAAATGTATTTATTTTAACATTATTTGTACCCTGCATGTTTTGTGCCACTGTGTGTGCCAGATGCCGCTCCAGGTATGTGGGGTCGAGGGTGTAGTATTCTCTTCATCACTTGCGGCAAGGCCAGTCCCTCATTTTCCTAACACCACAGCGGCGACACCCCCTGCCTGGTCGACCTCCAGATCCCACAAACTCAGACCACACCAATTTCACTTTTATGGAGCAATTGAGGCCGCAATTTATTAGGCAATGTTCCAACTTACAAGTGATTCTTCAACCACCATTTCTTTCTTTATCCAATGAGCCTGTTCCCTCCTTCCCATAGCCACAAGCAATGTGCCCTACATTCAGTGCCCGCCAGTCTGCCCAGGTGACTTATCATCTTGGGTGTAACCCTTTCTCCCTGTTCTGAGCAAGCGTCTGCTTCCAGCCCAGCAGGATGTCCTTTCACTTCCGGTGTGACCCCACATTTCCTTACGGGCAAGTTTCTGCTTCCAGACCAGCCAATTGGCCCTCCACTCAATTCCTTCCGGGCAAGAGGCTGCTTCCAGCCCAACCCGGTGTCCTTTCACTTCCTGTGCAACGAGATTCAGAACTGAAACCACTGCACTTCTACCGTCTGGGCACTCTGGACTTCGTTTGGGCCCGACTTTGTCTCCCTTTCAGTCTGCTGCATTGTGTGTGCCTGTGCACCATACAGGATCCGTGCAGGACCTGTGGAGCATCCAAGACACTTGAAAGAATCTCCCTTGAAGTGAGGGAGTCACTTCCCTGCATTCGCAGGCACCTCAACACTGCTGACCGATCTGCTGATCCCGAGATCCTGCAAACTCCGAAGGGTTCAACAACACAGGTGGTAGTTTTCTACGTCCCTCGAGACCTGAGCTGTCCTCTCACCAAGTTTGAGGTCAGAATCCCTCGTAAGGGCTGCATTAACCTAACCCTTGTGCACCTCGTACTTTTGCAAGTGCAAATGCTTGTCGGCATTTTTGCGACAAGTGCATTAGGCTCCAAGTAGCCCCAACCTCTGGCAACTTCTTCCACCAAGATCTTCACCCACACTGCCTTGTGGGCACTGTGGCCTGCTCCTTTTGGTGACCTGCTCGAGGTCCTCTCGCGACTCCTGTGTCTCCGGCCTGTGGGTCCATTTGAGGGTCTCCTTTATTTTCCTTGGGCTCCCCTGATTGCTTGGGGCCTGCCCTGATTCCCCTGCTTGTGGTGAGTCTCCTGGACCGTGCTGGTCCCAACCGTGCACCTTCTTGACTTCCTGCGTGGGTTGCCTTTGCCAAGGCTTGTTGGTGCTCCTGCCAAACACCGACCCCTCAGCACTCGACATCCTTCGTGGGACAGCTCGTAACGGGTCCTGGTCTTCCTCAGCATCGCCTGGTCCTCGCAGCTGCAGAGTCATGGTCATCGTCATCTTTCCTGAAGCACCCAACATAGGAGGGCATTCGTCTTCCAGGTCTCCTGGTCACTCCCGAGTGACATAGACTCTGTCCCCTCTGCTTTCAGGTACTCCTCTTCAAGAATCCATGTTTGGATTCCCACGGACACTTTCTCCTCTTCCAGCAGCGGCACTTTCCTGAAGTCCTCCATTGGGTTCGATTGCAATTTCCGACACCACTTCACGTGTATGCACCCGGCTTCCCTGGTGTAGGTAGCGTGGGTACTAGGGTATCCACGGGTGGGGTGGCTCTCCAACCTTCTGTCTTCCACGTGGTTTCTTCAGAGTCCACTGGGAAGGGTCCTTAATCTTTAAAAATCCAACCACGACTTGCACATATACTTGTACGGAGCACGTGGTCGTGTTCCCACACTGCACATGCTCTCCGTGGGGTCCCTATCTGCTAACCATGGGTGGTTCTGTGGGTCCCCAGCAATTCTACGTCCTCTCGACA
The DNA here is from genome assembly GCA_963921515.1 of Calotriton arnoldi. Lineage (NCBI taxonomy): Eukaryota > Metazoa > Chordata > Amphibia > Caudata > Salamandridae > Calotriton > Calotriton arnoldi. The sequence goes on along the minus strand of CAWUFW010000013.1, from coordinate 4,130,607 downwards.
CTGTCTTGACCCGAGTCGTGGTTCTTATACCACTTTCTTAGTATATGGTTTGGTCCCCCCCCGGGGCCACTGTGCATTTTGTGCCATTTACTGCGTTTCTTTGCTAAAGTATTGTGTACATTGTGCATATCTCCGGGTAGGAGATATTTCTATATGTTAGAGAGTATTATATAATAAATACATATTTTATAAATACTTTGTGTGATTCTTTTCCAGTTAACCTACACTATAAGATTGCATTCTGGTAAAACAAGCTGCTTTACACTCCTTCTGTACTAAGCCTGCTCTCCACAGCTACCACTCACAGAGCTTTCTAAGGTTGTCTAAGACCTCTTAAATCACTATAAGGGTTGTCTGGACTGGTGCAAGGTGTCCACTGACATTAGTGGACATCATATACCAGGGGGGAGAGAGAGGAGAGAAACGACGGGACACACACACACACACACACACACACACACACACACACACACACACACACACACACACACACACACACACACACACACACACACACACACACACACACACACACACACACACACACACACACACACACACACACACACACACACACACACACACACACACACACACACACACACACACACACACACACACACACACACACACACACACACACACACACACACACACACACATTTTTTACTTGCCTCAACTGCCAGTGAAAATCATATTCCACCTATTCTTACTTTTTTATTCAACTAAAAGTGAATAATGTGATATTAGTCACTATTAGTATAATAAAAAATTGACAAGAAACGAGGTGAGTGAAGCCCCCATGATGTCCATAAGGAAGAGCTGCTTCTGTTCCTGCCACTGATTTTGCCACTGTTGAGGCTAGGGGTCGCAGAGGCAGAGCCAGTGGCCACAAGGGGCATGCCAGGGGTTGCAGCAGCCCCCAGCATGCTTTGCGCCCTGCTCTATGTGCACCCCGTGCTTCACGTGGCCTGCTCTGCCTGCGCCCAACCCTGCCTGTGACCAGCCCTGCGCCCTGCTCTGCGTGCACCCTCGGCTTCACACGACCTGCACTCCATGCGCCCCCGGCTACACGCAGCCTGCTTTGCGTACACCCAACCCTGCATCCTGCTCTGCGTGTGCCCCCAGCTTCACACGGCCTGCTCTGTGCCCTCAGCTTAACGCGGCCTGCTCTGCATGTGCTCCCAACTTCACGCGCCCTGTTCTGCGTGCACCTGCGCCCAGCTCTGCATGTGCCTAGCCCTGCGCCCTGCACCTCCCAGCTTCACACATCCTGCTCTGTGCCCTCAGCTTAACGCGGCCTGCTCTGAGTGCGCCCCTGGCTTCACGTGGCCTGCTCTCCGTTCACCCATCCCTGCGCCCTGTGACTTGCTCTGCGTGCACCCTCTGCTTCACACGGCCTGCTCTGCGTGTGCTCCTGGCTTCACACTCCCTGCTCTGCGTGCACCCAGTCCTGTGCCCTGCTCTGCGTACACCCCCGGCTTCACACAGCCTGCTCTGCGTGCACCCAGCCCTGTGCCCTGCTCTGCGTGCGCCCAGCCCTGCGCCGTGCTCTGCATACGCCCAGCCCTGCGCCGTGCTCTGCATACGCCCAGCCCTGCACCTTTGCTCTGCATGCGCCCAGCCCTGCGCCCTGCTCTGCATGCGCCCAGCCCAGCCCTGCCTGCACCCAGCCCTGTGCCCTGCTCTGGGTGCGCACAGCCCTGCGCCCTGCTCTGCGTGTGCCCAGCCCTGTGCCCTGCTCTGCGTGCGCCCAACACTACCTGCACCCAGCACTATGCCCTGCTCTGGGTGTGTCGCGCCCTGCGTGCGCCCAGCCCTGTGTCCTGTTCTGCATGCTCCACCCAGCCCTGTGCCTGCACCCAGCCTTGCACCCTGTTCTGCGTGAGCCGAGCCCTGCGCCCTGCTCTGCGTGCGCCCAGCCCTGCCTGCACCCAGCCTTGCGCCCTGCTCTGCGTGTGCCCAGCCCTGCGCCCTGCTCTGCGTGTGCCCAGCCCTGCGCCCTGCTCTGCGTGTGCCCAGCCCTGCGCCCTGCTCTGCGTGCGCCCAACACTACCTGCACCCAGCACTATGCCCTGCTCTGGGTGTCTCCAGCCCTGCGCCCTGCGTGCGCCCAGCCCTGTGTCCTGCTCTACATGCGCCACCCAGCCTTGCACCCTGTTCTGCGTGAGCCCAGCCCTGCGCCCTGCTCTGCGTGCGCCCAGCCCTGCGTGAGCCCAGCCCTGCCTGCACCCAGCCTTGCGCCCTGCTCTGCGTGTGCCCAGCCCTGCGCCCTGCTCTGCGTGCGCCCAGCCCTGCGCCCTGCTCTGCGTGCGCCCAGCCCTGCGCCCTGCTCTGCGTGCGCCCTGCTCTGCGTGCGCCCAGCCCTGCGCCCTGCTCTGCGTGTGCCCAGCCCTGCGCCCTGCTCTGCATGCGCCCAGCCCTGCGCCCTGCTCTGCGTGCGCCCAGTACTACATGCACCCAGCCCTGTGCCCTGCTCTGCGTGCGCCCAGCCCTGCGCCCTGCTCTGCGTGCGCCCAGCACTGCGCCCTGCTCTGCGTGCGCCCAGTCCTACATGCACCAGCCCTGCTCTGCCTGCACCCAGCCCTGCGCCCTGCTCTGCGTGCGCCTAGCCCTGCCCCTTGCTCTGCGTACGCCCAGTCCTACATGCACCCAGCCCTGCGCCCTGCTCTGCGTGCACCCAGTCCTACACGCACCCAGCCCTGCGCCCTGCTCTGCGTGCGCCCAGTCCTACACGCACCCAGCCCTGCGTGCGCCTAGCCCTGCGCCCTGCTCTGCGTGCACCCAGTCCTACACGCACCCAGCCCTGCGCCCTGCTCTGCGTGCGCCCAGTCCTACACGCACCCAGCCCTGCGCCCTGCTCTTCGTGCGCCCAGTCCTACATGCACCCAGCCCTGCGCCCTGTTCTGCGTGCGCCCAGTCCTACATGCACCTGTAGCGCGGCGGGCCTGGGGCTAAAGGCCGCAACAGCGCTGTTGGAAATAAATGTATGCCACACGGTTTAGTATACTTGGCCGGAAGATCCCGAACGGTCTCCTGCCGTTTATTTATCCCCCCGGGTCGAACCCGCCCCGAGGGGTGTATGCATGCGTGTGTGTGTGATACAAAGTAGTGGAGAGCCCGGGTGGCTCTCTACATCCCTCCTTTCTTTTAGTGACCGATCATCAGGTTCTTCAGGTTCACGGAGATGAACATACAAAGTCTTTCAGTCTTTGACTTGGCGCAGGGTTCGGCCGGAGACCATACTTCTGGCTCCGGGAGCTGGAACTGACCGCTGCGTCCGATTGCGTGTTCGGGGGTGACCCAGTCACCACATCCTGACCGAGCCTACCAGCTTCAGGGACAGTCTCTTCACTTTCCACTTGCGACCTCCTCGGTGGAGAAACAGTCAGCCCTGGCGAGCTAGGCGGGGTGAAACTTAGGGGGTCTTCTGGACTCTCCGACGCTTCTTGGCCAGAGTTCTGATCATAAATCCGCTTGAAACTGGACACGTTCCTTGTGACAACCTGTTGCCCTCGCTGGGCAGTGACCATAGTTCCATGCACCTCCACCACTGTCCACCCTTCTGGCTCATACGGTGTCCTAAACTTCCAGCCAGGGTGTCTGTCCTTGACCACAACGCGGTCTCCCACCTTCAGTTGTGGCTCTTTTGCCCTGCGGGCTTCACTCGCTTTCTGGTTAGTCGTTGTCCTTCTTGCTTGGACGGCTTCGTTATCCCGATCTGGGGGCTGCCACGTTGGATCCGTCTGGATGGTGTCCCGCGGGGGCCTCTTGAAGAGTAAGTGTGAGGGAGCACACTTGGTTGTGCTGTGTGGGGTCTGCCGGTAGGCCTCAAGGAATTGGTCGAGGGCAGCTTCGGCATCTTCCCCTTGGTCCACGGCAATGCGCAGGGCCCGGTTGAGTGTTCGCATGAAACGCTCCACCTCCCCATTGGCTTGGGGCCACAGAGGGGTGATCTTCCGATGGTGGATTGCTTTTCTCTCCAGGTACTCTTGGAATTCCCGGCCTTGGAACGGGGGCCCGTTATCTGACCGAACTTCATCTGACAGACCCATGAGTGCGAATGTCTTGTTAAGGACTCTTTGGACATGCGCGAAGGCCGTTGACGCCACTACCTCCACGATGGGGAACTTTGAAAAGGAGTCGACCATCACCAACATGGTGCGCCCATTCGGGAAACTTCCGAAATGGAGGCTGATTTTGGCCCATGGGGTTTCGCTGGGTCCTTCAGTGAGCACCGGCGCCGGCACCGGCACCGGGTCTCCTCCCGTGATGGTGCAAGCGTGACATTGCCTCACCATTTCTTCCACCATGGAATCCATAGCCGGGAACCAGACTTTGTTCCTCAGTTGGGCTTTTGACTTTGCCATCCCTTGGTGTCCGACATGCGCCAGCTGAAGGATCCGCCGTTGTAGCCTCTTCGGGACTATGATCACATGACCTCTTAGAACGACTCCATGTTCTCCCACACTCAGTTCATGGCGTACCTGCCAGATCTGTTGCTGAGCATGGCTGTCTTCTGCTCGGAGCTCCTGCGTCCCGTCCATGAAGCGCGCCCAACCATTATTCAGCAGAGTGGCCTTTACCCTGGTCAGTGTCTCGTCTTCATCCGTTGCATGGCCAATCTCCTCGAGCGTCATGGCTGTGGGGCACGCATCTTGCGAGATCATTTTCACAAACGCCTCGGAGTACGCTACATCCGCCGGTGAGGTTCGAGGTGGTATGGGTTCCGGGTGTCGCGGGAGGTAGTCTGCAGGGTTGTTCGCCCCAGGGCGGAAGACGACTTTGAAATTATACGCCTGTAGCTGCATGGCCCATCTCTCTATCCTCGGGGGTGCCAGCCTGGATGACCCTGCAAAGAGCGGGAGCAGTGGCTTGTGGTCGGTGACCACCTGGAATTCCTGTCCGTACAGGTACAAGTGAAAATGCTGGCACGTCCATTTTATCGCCAGGGCCTCCCTTTCGATTTGGGCATGCCTTGTTTCTGTGTCCGTGAGTGCCCTGCTGGCGTAAGCCACAGGTCTCCAGGTGTCTTGACCATGTTCTTGGAGGAGGACCGCCCCAAGTCCCACTGGGCTGGCGTCGATGACCAGTTCAGTGCGCCGCCCCGGGTGAAAGTAGGCCATCACCATCTTGTCCAGGAGCGCTGCCTTGATGTTGTTGAATGCTGTGTTGGCAGCCACAGTCCATTCCCACTTGTGGTCATTGCGGGTGAGAATTCTGAGCGGTTCTGACAGGGCGGCCAGATTTGGAATTAATCTGCCACAGTACGTGGCCATGCCAAGAAAACTGCGCACCTCCGTGGGGGTCTTTGGGGTGCTGGCCGCTCATATGGCCACAGCCTTCTTGGGGTCTACCTGTAGTCCGTCTCTGGTGAAAGTGTACCCGAAGAAATTAACAGACTCTTGGTAGAACGAGCACTTGCCCTTGTGAAGGGTCAGCCCGCAGTCTTCAAGTCTCTGGAGGGTGGCCCGGAGATGAGTGTGGTGTTCTTCCAGGGTGTTTGAGAATACCAGAATGTCATTGCTCAGGTTGATTACACCCTGCAGACCCGACAGTGCTTCCCTGATGGCGTTCTGGAAGACTTCGGCTGCCAACGACACTCCGAAACTCAGTCTCTTGTACCTCCCGAGGCCAACATGTGTCGAGAACGTGGTGATGTACCGGATCTCAGGTTCGAGCTCCAGTTGGTGGTACCCCGCGTTCAGGTCCAGCTTCTAGAACCACTTGGCTCCGTTCAAATCCGCCACTATGTCGTCCATGGTGGGCGTGAGGTGGCGTTCTCTCTTGACCGCCATGTTTGGTAGCCTCATGTCCACACAGAGCAGGATGGCCTCAGGCTGCTTTGGTTTGGGAGCCATGACCAGCGGGGACACCCAGGGGGTTGGGCCGGACACCTTCTCGATGACATCGAGGTCTTCCAGCTTCCTCAACTCCTCTTCCACTTGCGGGCGGAGGTTGAACGGCACCCTCCTGTGCCTCAGGGCGACGGGCTTCACCGTGGTGTCGATGTGGAGCTTGAACCGTTTTCCTTTGAGCTTGCCAAGGCCAGTGAACAGTGCCAGGAACTCCCTCAGGATGGTTTCGGCGTGGGAGTCATGGATCTGGTGGGCAAAGAAGACCAACCCCAGGTCTTCTGCCGTGTGGCAGCTGAGCAGCGTGCCTTTTCTTCCTTCCGTGATGTGGAATCGAGCCACTATGACATGCTTTCCGCTGACGATTTTGGCCTTGATGACTCCTCGGAGGGGAAGCGGGTCCGTCCCTCCATATGTGTATATCCGGGCCTTGATAGGTGCGAGCGGGGACTGCTCCGAGTCCATGACGTTGACCGATGCGCCCGTGTCGATGAGCGCCCGTACGGCCGTTCCTTCTACTAGGACAGAGCACATCGGTGGTGGCCTCCGGTGGTTGTCAGACCTGCTGACAAAGGACACGACGAACACTTCGTCGTCATTGTCTTCGAGGGCGAGGCAGCGCCCCTGTGGCGGGTCATCCCCTGGCGACGTCGGGTCATCGAGTGATGCCCCGTGATCTTGGAGGAGCCTGTCGGGACCGGCTGCTGCGACACACCTTGGCGAAGTGGTTCACTTTCCCGCAGCGGGAGCACGTCTTCCCTTTCGCTCCGCACACCGCCGTCGTCGGGTGGTCCTCTCCGCAGTAGCTGCACGGCCCTCCGGCCATCGTCCTTGATGCCTGGCGGGTCATGTTGGGGCGCTGTTGGATTGCCTCAACCCTCTCCTCCTTGACGGGCGCATATCTTGACATGTGGGTTGCCGCAGCGGGCCTGTTCAGAGCGGCTTCCATTTCGCTAGCCCGTTTGTCCGACAGTTCATGAGACCGGGCCAGGATGAGAATCTCGTCCAGAGAGATCCCTGGTTGGCGAAGGATCAGCTTCCGCAGCAGTTTTGAGCGGCACCCCTGGGTGACTTGGCCGCGTATTTCTTCCCTCTGGTCTTGGAAGGCGCACGTGCCGGCAAGCCTGCGCAGCCACCCGTAAAACATGTCCACTGACTCCGTGTCTGACTGGGACGCCTGTCTAAACTTGAATCGCTCGAAGTCAGGGTTAAGTTGAGGGTCAAAGTGCCTGTTAAGTGCGGCGACCGCCGCCTCGTAGTCGTCGTCGTTTCCAGTGTTGGGTAGAGTTTCAAAGAGATCGTAAATCTCTGCGCCCCCATAATAGATGAGCAGCGACCTTTTCACGGTGCCGTCAGTCACTCTGGTGCCCGTGAAATAGTGGTTCAGCCGTCCAACCCACGGCTTCCACCGTGGGGCCGCTGTGGCAGGTTCCGCTGTTTCGCTGAAGGGCGGCAGTGGTGCGACACTCGTGTGGCTATGTCCTGGAGGTGGTGCGTTGGCACCCCTGTTCGGGTTGTCCACCACGGCCTGCTGCGCAGCAGCGCCTGCCGGGGGTTGGTTGCTCATGCCACCTGCGCGCACGTGCCCGGGTGCGGTGGCGCGGTCTTGGCACTAGGGTCTTGCGTGTTGCGTGGGCGGCGGCGCGGGGCCACGTGCGACTGACTGGTCTTCTGGGCCTGTCCTCCTGGGTGAGGTGGTTCTGCGCCTCAGCGTGCCCTGTGGTGGCTGATAGTCTGATTGCCCTTGTGGGTGGCTCCCTCAGGTCACTGTCCGGCCTCTGCGGGTGGTGTAGGGCTCAGCAGACCTTCCTCCCAACGTGCAGACAGGGGTGCAGGGCTGTGAGGGCTGATAGGGCCTGCTGGACTGGCTGATGGGCTGGGCGTCACTAGCGTCTGTGGGGTACTGTGCATGCATGTGAGCCAGCAGGTGGGGAAGACACTGGCCTCACATTTGAACCCCTCACTTCTGTCTGCGTGCGCAGGAGGCCCGCAGTACCGCTCTTTGCCTCCGCGGCGTTTCCCAGCAGGCCTGCCACTCACCGGTGACGTCGTTGGGTGCGGAGCGCACCGCCTGCTTCAGCATGCTCCCGCTGCTCTGGGGAGGCGCGCTGGCGGACGCGGGTCGCGGTATTTGGATCTGTAGGGCCGATCGCCGGGGACACAGCAGCACACGGGGGCACAGGCACCAAGACCACCAGCACACGATAACGGAGCGTCACGGGTGGGCTCCGCGCACTCCCACCCGGGTGAGTTTTCGGAGGCGGTGCACGCGAAGGTTGCGACCGGCCTCGTCGCCAATGTAGCGCGGCGGGGCCTGGGGTTAAAGGCTGCAACAGCGTCGTGGGAAATAAATGTATGCCACACGGTTTAGTATACTTGGCCGGAAGACCCCGAGTGGTCTCCTGCCGTTTATTTATCCCCTCGGGTCGAGCCCGCCCCGAGGGGTGTATGCATGCGTGTGGGTGGGATACAAAGTAGTGGAGAGCCCGGGTGGCTCTCTACAGCACCCAGCCCTGCGTGCGCTTAGCCCTGCGCCCTTCTCTGCGTGCGCCCAGTCCTACATGAACCCAGCCCTGCTCTGCGTGTGCCCAACCCTGCTTGCGCTTAGCCCTGGTCCCTGCTCTGCCTGCGCACCCGGCTTCACGCGGCCTGCGTTCAGAAGATCTTGAGAGGGGCGCGGATGAGCCGGAAGCCTCGCCCGGGCACCGTGCCCAGCCGCCTCCCCTCCGCCTGCGCCGCGCACTCAGGTTTCCTGCAGCCCGGCCGGGAGCTGAAGTTCTCCTAAACAGCGAGGGATTAGGGGGCTCAAAGGCTGCGTGGAGGATCGGGGGCTCTGCTTCCGAGCTCGCATTTTCAGGCCGCCAGATCCTAATCTGAAGCGATAAAGAGCCGCGCAGGGCGAGCACTGGAGAGCTTCGTGTGCGCAGGAGAGGCGCGCAAATGCGCACTGGCTGGAGCGGACGAGGCTACGCGCACGACACTTACACGTGTTAACGCGCGCAGCGCCACACGCACAAAGCAGCGAGGCCCCACACACCGACCTGTGAAGACACGCAAACCACTGAGCACGCTGCAAAGAAGCCACAAAGACAGGGCACCGAACCAAGAGACAGACACACAGAATGCAGCGAATGCAAACTGACAGACAAACACACACTGAAGAGAACCCTCAGAAACCCGACCTGAACAGAATCACAAGCAAAGAGACAGACAAGACAGACAGACAGACAAACATAATGCTGCGACCCAACAGGCATTGACCTGTGCAGAGACAAAAACCGGGGAACAGACAGACAGATAAACCAACAAAGAGACAGATAAGACAGACAGGGCAGAATGCTGGGACTCAAGAGGGAGAGCAAGAAAACACACACAAACATGGAACACATGGGGCCGGTGTTTGAAGAGGGAAGCAGCATACAAGCGAGAGAGCAAGAAAACACACACAAACATGGAACACATGGGGCCAGTGTTTGAAGAGGGAAGCAGCACACAAGCGAGAGAGCAAAAACACACACAAACATGGAACACATGGGGCGGGTCATTGAAGAGGGATGCAGCACACAAGCGAGAGAGCAAGAAAACACACACAAACATGGAACACATGGGGCGGGTCATTGAAGAGGGAAGCAGCATACAAGCGAGAGAGCAAGAAAACACACGCACAAACATGGAACACATGGGGCGGGTCTTTGAAGAGGGAAGCAGTACACAAGCGAGAGAGCAAAAAACACACACACAAACATGGAACACATGGGGCAGGTCTTTGAAGAGGGAAGCAGCACACAAGCAAGAGAGCAAGAAAACACACACAAACATGGAGTGCATGGGGCGGGTCTTTGAAGAGGGAAGCAGCACACAAGAGGGAGATCAAGGAAACACACACAAACATGGAGTGCATGGGGTGGGTCTTTGAAGAGGGAAGCAGCACACAAGAGGGAGAGCAAAAAAACACACACAAACATGGAACACATGGGGCCGGTCTTTGATGAGGGAAGCGGCACACAAGCGAGAGAGGAAGAAAACACACACAAACATGGAACACATGGGGCGAGTCTTTGAAGAGGGAAGCAGCACCCAAGCGAGAAAGCAAGAAAACAGACGCACAAACATGGAACACATGGGGTGGGTCTTTGAAGAGGGTAGCAGCACACAAGCGAGAAAGCAAAAAAACAGACGCACAAACATGGAACACATGGGGCGGGTCTTTGAAGAGGGAAGCAGTACACAAGCGAGAGAGCAAAAACACACACAAACATGGAACACATGGGGCGGGTCTTTGAAGAGGGAAGCAGCACACAAGCAAGAGAGCAAGAAAACACACGCACAAACATGGAACACATGGGGCCGGTGTTTGAAGAGGGAAGCAGCACACAAGCGAGAGAGGAAGGAAACACACACAAACATGGAGTGCATGGGGCCGGTCTTTGAAAGAGAAGCAGAACACAAGAGGGAGAGCAAAAACACACACAAACATGGAGTGCATGGGGCGGGTCTTTGAAGAGGGAATCAGCACACAAGCAAGAGAGCAAAAACACACACACAAACATGGAACACATGGGGCAGTCTTTGAAGAGGGAAGCAGCACTCAAGAGGGAGAGCAAGAAAACACACACAAAAATCGAACACATGGGGCGGGTCTTTGAAGAGGGAAGCAGCACACAAGCGGGAGAGCAAGAAAACACACACAAACATGGAACATATGGGGCCGGTCTTTGAAGAGGGAAGCAGCACACAAGAGGGAGAGCAAAAAAACACACACAAACATGGAACACATGGGGCCGGTCTTCGAAGAAGGAAGCAGCACACAAGCGAGAGAGCAAGGAAGCACACACAAACCTGGAACACATGGGGCGGGTCTTTGAAGAGGGAAGCAGCACACAAGCGAGAGAGCAAGAAAACACACGCACAAACATGGAACACATGGGGCGGGTCTTTGAAGAGGGAAGCAGTACACAAGCGAGAGAGCAAAAAACACACACACAAACATGGAGCACATGGGGCAGGTCTTTGAAGAGGGAAGCAGCACACAAGCAAGAGAGCAAGAAAACACACACAAACATGGAGTGCATGGGGCGGGTCTTTGAAGAGGGAAGCAGCACACAAGAGGGAGAGCAAGGAAACACACACACACAAACATGGAACACATGGGGCCGGTCTTTGAAGAGGGAAGCAGCACACAAGAGGGAGAGCAAGGAAACACACACACAAACATGGAGTGCATGGGGCGGGTCTTTGAAGAGGGAAGCAGCACATAAGAGGGAAAGCAAGAAAACACACACAAACATCAAACACATGGGGCGGGTCTTTGAAGAGGGAAGCAGCACACAAGCGAGAGAGCAAGAAAACACACGCACAAACATGGAACACATGGGGCGGGTCTTTGAAGAGGGAAGCAGTACATAAGCGAGAGAGCAAAAAACACACACACAAACATGGAACACATGGGGCAGGTCTTTGGAGAGGGAAGCAGCACACAAGCAAGAGAGCAAGAAAACACACACAAACATGGAGTGCATGGGGCGGGTCTTTGAAGAGGGAAGCAGCACACAAGAGGGAGAGCAAGGAAACACACACACACAAACATGGAACACATGGGGCCAGTCTTTGAAGAGGGAAGCAGCACACAAGAGGGAGAGCAAGGAAACCCACACACACAAACATGGAACACAATGGGCCGGTCTTTGAAGAGGGAAGCAGCACACAAGCGACAGAGCAAGGAAACACACACACAAACATGGAGCGGGTCTTTGAAGAGGGAAGCAGCACATAAGCGAGAGAGCAAGAAAACACACACAAACATGGAACACATGGGGCGGGTCTTTGAAGAGGGTAGCAGCACACAAGAGGGAGAGCCAAAACACACACAAACATGGAGTGCATTGGGCCGGTCTTTGATGAGGGAAGCAGCACACAAGAGGGAGAGCAAAAACACACACACACAAACATGGAGTGCATGGGGCCGGTCTTTGAAGAGGGAAGCAGCACACAAGAGGGAGAGCAAAAACACACACAAATATGGAGTGCATGGGGCCGGTCTTTGAAGAGGGCAGCAGCACACAAGCGAGAGAGCAAGGAAACATGCACAAACATAGAGTGCATGGGGCGGGTCTTTGAAGAGGGAAGCAGCACACAAGTGAGAGAGCAAGGATACACATGCACAAACATGGAGTGCATGGGGCCGGTGTTTGAAGAGGGAAGAAGCACACAAGAGGGAGAGCAAGAAAACACACACAAACATGGAGTGCATGGGGCCTGTCTTTGAAGAGGGAAGCAGCACACAAGCGAGAGAGCAAGAAAACACACACACAAACATGGAACACATGGGGCGGGTCTTTGAAGAGGGAAGCAACACACAAGAAGGAGACCAAGAAAACACACACACAAACATGGAACACATGGGGCGGGTCTTTGAAGAGGGTAGCAACACACAAGAGGGAGAGCAAAAACACACACAAACATGGAGTGCATGGGGCCGGTCTTTGAAGAGGGAAGCAGCACACAAGCGAGAGAGCAAGGAAACACACACACAAACATGGAGTGCATGGGGCGGGTCTTTGAAGAGGGAAGCAGCACACAACCGAGAGAGCAAGGTAACACATCCACAAACATGGAACACATGGGGCGGGTCTTTGAAGAGGGAAGCAGCATACAAGAGGGAGAGCAAGGAAACACACACACAAACATGGAACACATGGGGCCGGTCTTTGAAGAGGGAAGCAGCACACAAGAAGGAGACCAAGAAAACACACAAACATGGAACACATGGGGCGGGTCTTTGAAGAGGGTAGCAACACACAAGAGGGAGAGCAAAAACACACACAAACATGGAGTGCATGGGGCCGGTATTTGAAGAGAGAAGCAGCACACAAGAGGGGGAGCAAGAAAACACACACAAACATGGAGTGCATGGGGCCGGTCTTTGAAGAGGGAAGCAGTACTCAAGAGGGAGAGCAAGGAAACACACACAAACGTGGAACACATGGGGCGGGTCTTTGAAGAGGGAAGCAGCATACAAGAGGGAGAGCAAGGAAACACACACACAAACATGGAACACATGGGGCGGGTCTTTGAAGAGGGAAGCAGCACACAAGCAAGAGAGCAAGAAAACACACACAAACATGGAACACATGGGGCGGGTCTTTGAAGAGGGTAGCAGCACACAAGAGGGAGAGCAAAAACACACACAAACATGGAGTGCATGGGGCCGGTCTTTGAAGAGGGAAGCAGCACACAAGAGGGGGAGCAAGAAAACACACACAAACATGGAGTGCATGGGGCCGGTCTTTGAAGAGGGAAGCAGCACACAAGAGGGAGAGCAAGGAAACACACACACAAACATGGAACACATGGGGCCGTTCTTTGAAGAGGGAAGCAGCACACAAGCGAGAGAGCAAGGAAACACACACACAAACATGGAACACATGGAGCGGGTCTTTGAAGAGGGAAGCAGCACACAAGCGAGAGAGCAAGAAAACACACACAAACATGGATCACATGGGGCGGGTCTTTGAAGAGGGTAGCACCACACAAGAGGGAGAGCAAAAACACACACAAACGTGGAGTGCATGGGGCCGGTCTTTGAAGAGGGAAGCAGTACACAAGCGAGAGAGCAAAAAAACACACAGACAAACATGGAACACATGGGGCGGGTCTTTGAAGAGGGAAGCAGCACACAAGCGAGAGAGCAAGAAAACATACACAAACATGGAACACATGGGGCGGGTCTTTGAAGAGGGTAGCAGCACACCAGAGGGAGAGCAAAAACACAGACAAACATGGAGTGCATGGGGCGGGTCTTTGAAGAGGGAAGCAGCTCACAAGAGGGAGAGCAAAAACACACACACAAACATGGAGTGCATGGGGCCGGTCTTTGAAGAGGGAAGCAGCACACAAGAGGGGGAGCAAGGAAACACACACACAAACATGGAACACATGGGGCCGGTCTATGAAGAGGGAAGCAGCACACAAGCGAGAGAGCAAGGAAATACACACACAAACATGGAACACGTGGAGCGTGTCTTTGAAGAGGGATCCAGCACACAAGCGAGAGGGCAAGAAAACACACACAAACATGGAACACATGGGGCGGGTCTTTGAAGAGGGTAGCAGCACACAAGAGGGAGAGGAAAAACACACACAAACATGGAACACATGGGGCCGGTCTTTGAAGAGGTAAGCAGCACACAAGCGAGAGAGCAAGGAAAGACATGCACAAACATGGAGTGCATGGGGCGGGTCTGTGAAGAGGGAAGCAGCACACAAGCGAGAGAGCAAGGAAACACATGCACAAACATGGAGTGCATGGGGCCAGTGTTTGAAGAGGGAAGCAGCACACAAGAGGGAGAGCAAGAAAACACACACAAACATGGAGTGCATGGGGCCGGTCTTTGAAGAGGGAACGAGCACACAAGCAAGAGAGCAAGAAAACACAAACATGGAACACATGGGGTGGGTCTTTGAAGAGGGAGGCAGCACACAAGCAAGAGAGCAAGAAAACATACACAAACATGGAACACATGGGGCGGGTCTTTGAAGAGGGTAGCAGCACACAAGAGGGAGAGCAAAAACACACACAAACATGGAGTGTATGGGGCCGGTCTTTGAAGAGGGAAGCAGCACACAAGAGGGAGAGCAAAAACACACACAAACATGGAGTGCATGGGGCCGGTCTTTGAAGAGGGAAGCAGCACACAAGCGAGAGAGCAAGGAAACACATGCACAAACATGGAGTGCATGGGGCCGGTGTTTGAAGAGGGAAGCAGGACACAAGAGGGGGAGCAAGAAAACACACACAAACATGGAGTGCATGGGGCTGGTCTTTGAAGAGGGAAGCAGCACACAAGAGGGAGATCAAGGAAACACACACAAACATGGAACACATGGGGTGGGTCTTTGAAGAGGGAAGCAGCACACAAGAGGGAGAGCAAGGAAACACACACACAAACATGGAACACATGGGGCGGGTCTTTGAAGAGGGAAGCAGCACACAAGCGAGAGAGCAAGGAAACACACACACAAACATGGAACACATGGAGCGTGTCTTTGAAGAGGGAAGCAGCACACAAGCGAGAGAGCAAGAAAACACACACAAACATGGATCACATGGGGCGGGTCTTTGAAGAGGGTAGCAGCACACAAGAGGGAGAGCAAAAACACACACAAACATGGAGTGCATGGGGCGGGTCTTTGAAGAGGGAAGCAGTACACAAGCGAGAGAGCAAAAAAACACACACACAAACATGGAACACATGGGGCGGGTCTTTGAAGAGGGTAGCAGCACACAAGAGGGAGAGCAAAAATACACACAAACATGGAGTGCATTGGGCCAGTCTTTGAAGAGGGAAGCAGCACACAAGAGGGAGAGCAAGGAAACACACACACAAACATGGAACACATGGGGCCGGTCTTTGAAGAGGGAAGCAGCACACAAGCGAGAGAGCAAGGAAACACACACACAAACATGGAACACATGGGGCCGGTCTTTGAAGAGGGATGCAGCACACAAGCGAGAGAGCAAGAAAAGACATGCACAAACATGGAGTGCATGGGGCCGGTGTTTGAAGAGGGAAGCAGCACACAAGAGGGAGAGCAAGAAAACACACACAAACATGGAGTGCATGGGGCCGGTCTTTGAAGAGGGAAGCAGCACACAAGAGGGAGAGCAAGAAAACACACACAAACATGGAGTGCACAAGAGGGAGAGCAAGAAAAGGGAATGTTGGACTTTTGCACCCCTGAACATGTATATATCTGGGTGGCTGATTCATTTTGTCCATCTGACCATTGTTTATTGTATATAATTTCTTGTGCACGCTTTATATTTTCACTGTTTTCCCTTGCACTGCTTCTGCACCAGACACATCTATATTTGAACTGTATGTAAGGATTACCACTGACTCTGCCTTTCATCCGATAAGGAAAGAGTACCACTGGCTCTGTCTTCCATCCTATGAGGTAAGAGTACCACTGGCTCTGCCTTCCATCCTATGAGGTAAGAATACCACTGGCTCTGCCTTCCTTCCTATGAGGTAAGAGTACCACTGGCTCTGCCTTCCATCCTATAAGGAAGGAGTACCACTGACTCCACCTTTCATCCTATAAGGAAAGTGTACGAATGACTCTGCCTTTCATCCTATGAGGAAAGATTGCCACTGGCTCTGCCTTTCATCCTAAAGGGAAAATGAATCACTGGCTCTGCCTTTCGTCCTATAAGTAAGAGTACCACTGGCTCTGCCTTTCTCCTGTTACGGAGGAGTGGCACTGACTCTACCTTTCGTCCTATTAGGATGGAGTACCACTGACTCCACCTTTCATGCTATAAGGACGGAGTACCACTGGCTCAGTCTTACTTCTGATAAGGAAGGAGTACCACTGACTGTGCCTTTCATCCCATAAGAAGGGGTACCACTGGCACAGCCTTTCATCCGATAAGGAAAGGGTAACACTGACTCCGTCTTTCATCCTATAAGGAAGGAGTACCACTGACTGCCTTTCATCCTATGAGGAAAGAGTACCACTGGCTCTGCCTTTCATCCTAAAAGAAAACTGTATCACTGGCTCTGCCTTTCATCCTAAAAGAAAACTGTATCACTGGCTCTGCCTTTCATCCTATAATGAAAGAGTACCATTGGCTCTGCCTTTCTCCTATTATGAAGGAGTAGCACTGACTCTGCCTTTCATCCTATAAAGATGGAGTTCCACTGACTGTGCCTTTCATCCTATAAGGAAGGAGGAGTACATCTGGCTCAGCCTTTCACCCTATTAGGAAAAAGTACCCCTCACTCTGCCTTTCATCCTATAAGGAAGGAGTACCACTGACTCTGCCTTTTGTCTTTTAAGGATGGAGTTCCACTGACTCTGCCTTTCATCCTATAAGGAAAGAGTACCCCTCACTCTGCCTTTCATCCTATAAGGAAGTAGTACCACTGACTCTGCCTTTCATCCTATAAGGAAGGACTAACACTGACCCTGGTAAAAATGGTTCTTATTAATTGATGGCTATTAGACAATTCAGTTTTGTGGTGTGCGCTCTCTAGGCACATTACAGATGATAAATGTTTGTTTCTCGTGGGTCTTTCAGTGGCAATGAAAGGGGTGTATGCCTACATTCCCCTGAAGCCTCCCTCCGAGGCCAGCTGCATTGCTGGCAGACATGGAATCAATACTTGAGTTTTTACCAATAAATTATTTATCACGAGAGATGGAATAAGAGGCGGGGGGGGGAAGCCTGCAGCATAAGTGTTTTCTTTTCTTGGGCGGATATGGTTAATGGATTTAGGGGTGAAGGGGGGGGTGTCAGAGGTGGGCTGGGAGCTTTCTCTGGCAGGGCTGTATCTGTGCCAGCTGCTTCACTGGCACAAACAGATGTGAAGCCGGTGAGGACTGGACATGGTAGAAGGGGGTCTAGCCTTTAAGGGGGTACCCTTCCCCCCCACCACCACCCACGGCTTACATATCTCTTCTGTGGGACTGCAGTGGGATACTGTTCATCAAAGCCAAAAGTGACAGGTAGCCACGCCCCTTAACCCCGCCCCCTCATTTGTGATCCAGTCCCATGATCCTTTTGTCAGAACAGAACCTTTCTGCCATTCCGTTGTCCCATTGCGGGGCAGATCTCCCAGCTGGGTAGTTCTTACACACATGTAGTGGCCAGGTTGTAGTGCTTATATTATGCCTTGAGTTGAACTCCCACTGCAGGGGGCAGTCTTCTACCTACTAGTCACGTATTCTAATCACAATCGAGCTGACTCATCCTTTCATCTTTGTGATGTTGATACAATGCTCTCTAACACAACCTGCGAGCTGGGTAAGCTTGAAAGGGCCTTTGATTGGTCCGTTTTATGTACATACCATGTAGGCCTGGGTGGAGTTCGCAGAGTTTTACTCCTCGGAATACTGTAAAGTGCTAGAAAAACTCCACTGTGCTCCGTGGAGTTAAGCCTGCGGCGGAGTCTGTTAAGTTGCGCTGTTCCTACGGATTTTTCACGCCAGGAGTTTGTACTGCGATATAAAATCAACACGAATGGCACTATGCGTCGCACCAGAGCGCGCTACTGCTTTCTGCCGCTCGAGAACACATTCTTCTCGAGTGGCAGCTTCCTCAACGCGAACACCAGATTTCTCAATGCATACGTTCACGACCTGCCGCGACCACCTACGTTGAGAAATCTTGCCGGGAGGAAGTCTAGCGTGTGATTTTTCTCTCACGAGCGTTCTCCAACTCAACGTTGGTGAGCTGCTCAAGAGAAAAAACTCTGCTTTACATCACTTCCCAGAGTGTTTCGGAGCTTCGTACGAAGTGGGCAAAACTCTGCAAACTCCGCCGGCGGAGCGGAATTCTTCGCCCACCCGTAATGCCAAGGGCTGTGATGGGACCAAAAAAAACAGCCACACACTGGTCTTTTCAACCTGGCTCGTCTGGCAGTGCTAGACTGCATGAAAGGCCAGTGCAGCCTATATATAATTCAAGAATAAACTCTTTATAATAGCCCAACCTCGAGGTGCCCCTGACTAGCTGGATCCAGGCCGGATGTTTGGGATAGCCATGCGAGATAAGATTACTACTCTACTAACGATTTAACACTAACTTGGGTTCCGGAAAGCTCTTCAGCGCCTCTCCAGGAGTAGTAAGCGCTATATAAATACAATTTGCAATAAACGTACGAACAATGAGTTAAATTAGAATCTTTCACACTCGTGGTTCTCCTGCTCACACCTCTCCGTGTCAATCATTGTTTTCATCAAATATTTGTGCACGTTTGTATTTTCTATACTTGATTTGTTGGAAAAGCGCTCTGAAAGGGATGCAGGACATCATGTTTGGCGCTACATTAAAAGTGACATTAAATGTTTATTTTTGTGCAGCAAGGTAGGGTCGCACCCCTGGTGAGGTGGACACAGGTGTGTGAACACTTTTTAGTAATGCAGGCTCTGCGGGTGGGGCGGATACCCCTCTGTCAGCAGGTGTCCCTCCTGGCCACCATAGGCGCGCGCCTTTCGCGAGCACGCGCAGGGCAGGCATATCTCTGGAAGGCGCCTTCTCTTTCTGCTTACTCTTGCCTTTGGGAGCTGCAGCGTGCCGCAGTGGGGGCTACCCCCCTCCTTGCACTCCGCCCATCTCTGCCTAAGGGCACTCCCACCACAGCTTCTGCCTGGGGGGAGCCCCCCAGCGATGGAGCAGTGGGGGGCGTGCAGTACATGCATGGAGTTTTCTGTGGTCCTGCTGAGAGTGAATCGATGTGTTTTTTGTCCCCTCAGCAATCTGTGTGTGCAAACAAATCGAGCGACACCAAGGAACACTCACTGCATTGTCATGATTTTTGGCTGAAATCTCTGAAGCTGAAACTGAGTTTCTCTCCGGCCCTTTCACTCACAGCACCCACAAGTCCCCCCACCCCATTCACTAGCTGCACAGTAAAATTCAGTTATAAGATTGGCGCATTGGGCTCATAAGATATCCTAGGCTCTGGTGTCACTGCACCTGCTGCACTATAATAGCCGTGCCCCCTGCTTGAGATAGGAGGTGTGAGGGAGGGATGAGAGTGTAGTAATCTTTGTCCGGGGAAAATACATTCCAGTTGCTCGAACTGTGTCCTTGGTACAACACACCCACTAAAAATGTAATCACAATAAAATATAAATACATAAAACTTAAAACTGATATTTACCGCCAGGCTACGGCTGTGATCCTGGAAGCGAGAGTCAGAAGCTACCAGACTCTATTAATACTAGAAAGTGGAATTAAAGGCAGAATGTGAATTAGTTATGTACCTGTAACATCCCAAAACATCACTTTAGGTCAGGCAGCTGCAAACAGGCCGCACAGGCCTAGTCAGAGACCTCATGGCCAGCCCATTCTGTCTATCGGAGACCTCGAAGGCGTCCAACAGTCTATCAGAGACCTCAAACACGACTGTCTATCAAAGACCTCAAACATGGCTGTTGTTCAGAGATCTCAGAGGCATCTAACAGTCTATCAGAACCTCAAACATGACTGTCTATCAAAGACCTCAAACATGACTGTCTATCAGAGATCTTGGGAGGCATCCAACAGTCTATCAGAGCCGTCAAGTATGACTGTCTATCAGAGACCTCAAACATAACTGTCTATCGGAGATCTCGGAGGCGTCCAACAGTCTATCAGAGATCTTGGAGGCATTCACCAGTCTATCAGAGACCTCAAACATGACCGTCTATCAGAGATCTCGGAGGTGTCCAACAGTCTATCAGAGACCTCAAACACAACTGTCTCTCAGAGATCTCGGAGGTGTCCAACAGTCTATCAGAGACCTCAAACACAACTGTCTATCAGAGATCTCGGAGGCGTCCAAGGTCTATAAGAGACCTCAAACATGACTATCTATCGGAGATGTCAGAGGCATCCAACAGTCTATCAGAGACCTCAAACATAACTGTCTATCAGAGATCTCAAACATGACTATCAGAGATCTCATATGTGGAGTCCATCTATCTGGGACCTCGGAGTGGATTATCAATCTACCTGAGAACTCATAGGTGGACGTCCATCAGTCTGAGATCTCAGAGTGGATTATCAGTCTACTTGAGTTCTCAGAGGATGCCGTCCATGTGTCTGAGACTTTGGAGTGAATTATCAGCCTACCTGAGATGTCAGAGAAGGCCGCCCGTCTGTCTGGGATCTCAGAGGGGATTATCAGTGTACCTGAGATATCAGAGGGTGCCGTCCATCTGTCTGGGATCTCATAGCGGATTATCAGTCTACCTGAGATGTCACAGAAGACCAACTCATTACCTGAAATCTCAGTGGTGGCTAGCAGTCTATCTGCAATCACAAGCAGTCTTTTAAACAGCTCAGCGGAAACTGTCAGTCTATCAGGATCCCATCCGCAATCATCAGTGTATCAGAGATATTTGATGCGGCTACCAGGTTATTAGAGATCTCACCCGTGGTTGTCAGTCTGTCAGAGACCTCAGAGGCGGCTGTCTGTTATTAGAGACCTAATAGACATCTATCAGTCTATCTGAGATACCAGAGGAGATTATTAGAGACAGGCAATAGTCTATGAGAGAGCTCTGAGGCTGTCAGTTACTAGGCATCTCATAGGCAGCCATCCGATGAGATCTCAGAAATCACTAGCAGTCTTTTAGAGGTTATAGTGGTGTCCCTCATTCTATCAGAGACCTCTAAGGCCGGGAGCAGTCTATCTGGGATCTCAGGGGTCACCAGCAGTATTTAGAGGTCATAGAGGGGGGTCCCTCATTCTGTCAGAGACCTTAGAGGCGACTATCAGTTTTAGAGGTCATAGAGATGTCTATCAGCCTATCGCAGGTCTCAGAGGCGATCTCTCAATTTGGCTTTCACCACCAAACATAACTTACACCTATTTCTGTATTCAAAATTTCTTCCACTTTTCTCCTAACAAAATATTTTTCCAATTCATCACACCCTTTCTTTTTTAGCCAACTTTCATTAAGCTGATTTAGTTTTAAAATAGGTGTTCCCAAAACTTTTTGGATGTTCCCTTATGTTTTTATGACCCCCACCCTTCCAAAACAAAAGTCTATGTAAGTGTTCATAGAATGTGCATTGCATGCCTCAGATCTGACCTCTCTTCTCTTCTCCCCTCCCCTCCCCTTTCCTTCTCTCTCTCTCTCTCTCTCTCCCTTTCCCTCTCCCTCTTCATTTAGATGTTTTTGGTCAGTTCTCTTCCTCCATTGGTCCATTCAAGTGCCATTCACATTTTGCTTTTTGCCCACCATAGCATGCAGCATGGAGCAATGGGCCAGCCCACGAGCTGCATTTGTTGCCTTGCACTGAACGCATTTTGCCTCACACATATGCACAGCCGCCTGATAAAGAGTACACTTTAGTGCCAGGGCTGGTGAGCCTGGGCTGCTCACCCCTCCTATATATATATATTTTATATATTTAGCCAATTGTTTGCATATATGGCATTTGTTTGCAACAAAAATCAAACACTTGTCAATGCCAGACTTATTGGTTATGTCAATGCTTGTTTTTACCAACTAAGCACTACTGGTATGCATCAATACATATTACTCCTCTCAGACAATTTTAAAGTATCCAATTACCGTGAGGATGGATTCCAACATTTACATGATGAAATATCAATGGAAAGGAACACTTTGATAATGTAACTTTCTGTAATGTATAGAATAACAACCATAAGAATGCTTACACAGTTTGAGTCGCCGGAGGTATGTACCTTTAAATAAAAACTGTAATAAAATCTCACTTGCAGGACTAGGAACTGTTTGTTGCAATCCCGTCTGGAGATGTCACTCCCTGGCTGCCAAGCCAACATCCGCAACAAAAAAAAAGATAAATCTTTTAGGCAGCGCGACTGTCAGACACGCGATTTCTGCTTGAGTAAGGATTTGCAGTGCTGGGCTGAGCGCAAATCCCTGACATCGCATAGTCTGTTCTGCGATTCCTTGATTCGGCTATCTGTATTCTAATACCGGGTAGAGAAACCTCACCCTCTTGAAACAGGGGTGTCTAAAGTTGGTCAATGAATGCCAGTCGTACAGCGAATTCATATATACATAAATACATAGTTAGTGCTTATACTGAAAATGAACCACAAATCTTTCTAAATAACAAAGAATTCAGAAAGAACTGGTCATATATTGCATGGAAATGCACAAAAGATTGGCTGGTGCTAATCATTAACACAGCCCAAAAAAATGCTGATCTACTACTAAAAGACATACAGACATGCAAAAGTAAACTTAAAACCTCAGTACACATTTCTGTCTTTAAGAAGAAATTAAAGGAAATAATCACAAACTACTCTCAATACAAGGAACCTCTGACACAATCCAAGTTGACCAAACTCAAAAAAGATGTGCAGCAATTCAGTCACGAGAAAGTGTTTCCGTATGTGACGGATGGACATTATGAGAAACCCCAGACCCCAACAGCCCAAAAACGTCAGTCCAGGTATAGACCGACCCCACTGGACTGGACCTTTAGCTCAGGGGATGACAGGAGCAGCAGCGGTAGCAGTGATGAAGGGGGAACAAGGGGATCCCGGACACCATACTATCCTGATCTACCAACAAATCCACCCTTGGTGCCATACGGATATTGAAGCAGCAACCGGTCCAACCGCATGCACAGGGATTCCCATTCCACCAAGGCCCCCCTTTTTTATATAGAGGCAGAGGCCGGGGAAGAGGGAAACAAAGCCCCGCAGACAAAACTCTAAGGTACAGTGGGAAGATCAGGTAACCAATCAGGTGGTAACAAGAAGCAAAGGGAAGGATCAAGCACCAACGAGCAGAGACTTCCAACACAGTGAATCTTAGCACCAACAACCTCACGCAGATGGAGGAAGATGTACTGTTGAAGGGGTTAGGATTTGTGCCAACACCAAGAAGTGATCTCTTCTACTTACACGTAGAATTAGCCTAATTCTTTAGTCGTATTAAACTACAGAGTTTCTTTGAGGAACAAGATAACCTACCTGACGGGGAAAGAAACACCGGTTTAAGGAGGAAGTCAACCTTTATGCCTCCAACACATGCTATACCGTGTGAGGTATGAGCATTTGAACAGGCTGTACTTAAGGAGGTAGATGCGATTGAATGCTCAACCAGAAGGCATTTCAAAACCTTAACAAAGAAGAGAAACACGCACTTGCAACCCTTAAAAAGAACACTGACTTGGTTATTACACCAGCGGATAAAGGGTGAGCAATAGTGATTATGGATAGGATCATGTATGACACAGAATGCCTCCGGCTGCTCTCAGATGGAGAGAGTTATTAAATCCTCCATAGCTGAGACTTACCAACAAGATAAAATCTATGGTAGAAGAGGCCCTCACACATGATTGGATCACTAAGCATGAGGCAGAATTCCTAATTGCAGACACGCCACGAACCCCGAGATTCTCCATTCTCCCAAAGATTCACAAAAACAAGATGCCCCTGCCTGGCAGACCAATTGTCTCGGGTATCGGGTCACTCTTAGAACCCTGATCACAATTTTGTGACTGGTTCCTCAGACCTATAGTAAAAACATCTGCTTCCTATTTATGTGACACCAAGGATGTCCTTTGTTTAGTCCGTGACACGGAAATCAACATTGTTGATGACATGATCATCACGATGGACATCGAAGAGCTATACACAAGCATTCCCCAGAGACATACCCTTGAAGTGGTGGAACACATTCTGCAGGAGAAAGATTGGGATTTCACGACCCCAAGACATTTCGTCATGGAATGTGCAGAATTAGCACTAACTGAAAACTTTTTGGAATTGGAAGGAGTAATATTCCATCAAGTAGAAGGCACCTCGATGGGAAGCACCTTTGCGCCAAGTATGGCCTGTCTGTATGTACACCAATTTGAGGTAGACTATATATTCAACTCAGAAAACCCCTACAAAGAACACATCAAACTGTGGTGCAGGTACATCGATGATGTGTTAATAATATGGCATGGTAGTGAACAGCTTACAACTGAATTTGCAGAGTGGGTCAACACCAGGGACAGACATCTAAAATTTAGACACACAATGAGCAAAGATGAGGCAGTATGCTTGGACCTAGTGTTTACTATGGACCAGGGAGGAATCAGAACCAATGTCCACAACAAAATAACGTACAAGAACTGTGTAGTATCCTGTCCATGTTAATGTTATAAAATTTTCACCACCTGCTCAGCCAGTGTGTTTGTGCTGTGTGCTCCATGGAATGTTGGACTGATGATGCGCTTCGAAATGTTGGGTGCCTGAGAGGTGAGGAGTGACAGTTGAGAATGGGCCGAGCAGCAGGCCGGCTGCTCCTGGTGGGGCTGCTCTACAGATCTCAACTACCTGCTTCACAAGATCTTATCTACATGTTTCTAACTTCAATAAAACTTCATGAACTACATCCTACCTGCGTGGACTTCTTTACTACATTATTTTGGCGACGAGTTACGTGCTGCAACTGGATTTCAGGGACCTGGCGAACAAAAGAGGACCTGAAGATGGAGCAAAATACAGAGCCTACTGATGCTGCCAACACAAGTACAGGAGGAGGTATCCACAGGAAAGGAAAAATCCAAAGATTACACAAGGAAGTTCTTCTGAGAACAACATAGACGTCTACAAGGTAAAAGAAGTTCCTCACAGAAAAGCAAAGAAGACAACTAGATACAAGTGAAAATGAGGCGCAACGCAACGCAGCCCCACCAGTGTCTTTCCATCAGACAGCCCCAGTCGAAGCGTGCTGCGCTCATTGACATTTTTAAAAGGTATTTGGATTTTCCACTTCAGTCAGGTGTACCCTCACTACAACTTACTGGCAGCTGCCTATTCAACATGTTGGTCTGCTGGTGGTTGGAAAATCTTTCTTGGAAGATCTTGCGGAATTCAACATTTGCGCAAGTTCTGGTATTACGTGTCACACTGAACCCAAGGAAATTCTATTCAGTCTACATCGTGAAGGCGATCACGAAATGAATTACATCACGTTCCCTTCGTGACGCGTGGCAAGTTATAAAGTCAAGTTTGGCGTGTACACATGTATGGAGGACTCACCCCATTGGGCCATCAGCTTGGGGTTTGTATTATCTGGCAGCACATGTTTTGCATACATTGCGGCTGACGAAATGGTTTGTGCAAACTACCCTTTTGTGGCATTTTCGTTCACACGCAGTCTACATTGTGTGATCCTGAGCACTTTTGTGAAGGCTTATGGTTTTGGAACAACCAATCTACACTCATCTGGAATTTATATCTCTCCACATCCAACGCGTGGATTGAGGTATTGGAGGACGGAGGGGAATATTTTTGGTGAAACTGTGGTGAGTTGCTCGATGTTTTTGAGTTCTCCTCATCCATTTCTATACTCTGTAGAAACAATGGCCGTTGAAACCGTTATTTGGCTGTTCAATTGCACTGCATATTACCTCATTCATGTTGCCGCGCGGGTCTGCTCGTGGATCCTCTGTGACGAAAGGCCGTTCCATCGCGTCAGATCTGGCTGTGTGACACTGTTTGGCGCCCGAGTGCGCCGGGAGCCACCCGGCACAGCGTATCGTGCGTGACGCCATATTGTGGTTAGCTTCAACACGGAAGCGGCGGACTTGGATTCTCCCATATTTTAATTCCAGAGGATCCGCCATGTACCAGCCGCATCTTGACATTTGTGGGGGCTTTTTCACCAAGATTGTTTCCATGTTTCCTGCAGGACGTTTGCACTTTTGAAGAACATTAAATATGAACTTACACGAACGTGTGGGGAAAAACGTAAGTACATTTTGTGGCTGTAATGTCTGGACCAACTTCTGGCTCACTGAATACTCCATTGGCATATTTTTTGTGTGTGCCTACAACCGGACTCTATATCCATGCTGGACTTCTCCTATGTATTGACTGTGCACGAGGATGACAACCGCATTTTCAATGCACGTTGTATTCTAGCTGACAGTGCATGAGGGTGTTTCTAGTCACAGTCAGCTCTTGGCTATCACTTCAAAGCTTGTCTTATCACAAACTTTTGCGTGTATCACAGGACTACGGTGACACGCACACCCTAAACTCTAACAGTCAGCAAATGAAATGTTAATGTGATTAGTTATTTAAGCATATTGTATGCTTTGCTGTGATTACACCATATGCATCTATGTTTTGGCTTTTGGTACATTTCATGAAGGTACTGTCCTTCTCCACACTTATCCTGCATGGGATTGCTTGGTGGGTTTCGTGGGCTCTTCATTTTACGTTCATGGACTTTGGGTACACACCTTTAGGGGTTCATTGTTCTTCTCACATGTGTACACTTTACACTTCTTTCTTCCCTACGTAGGGATGGCAATGGGTTTCTAGTCCTATTTGCTCAGAGTACATTTGCCTACATGGGCTACCTACGGTATCTACCCTCACACAGGGCATCGTTGTATGGGTGTTAGTCCCATTTCTCAGTAGCTGACCATCCCAATGTCTGGGGATTGGTTATGGGTACAGTCCCATTTACAGTAGTTAACCTCCCTTACGTCTCGGGGTAGGTCATTGGTTTCAGTCCCATCTTCTCATACACTGTTACCCTCACACAGGGTGTGTCTGATTGGGTTCAGTCCCATTCACATTAGCTTACGCCCTCTTACCAGAGGTAGGTTGTGGGCCTTAGTCCAATCTTCACGTATCATTCGTACACTGTTACCCTCACACAGGGTGTGTTTTGTTGGGTTTTTCCCCATCGTCTACATTTTTTATCCCTGCTTGGGGTACAGTTCATTTTCAGTCTACTCTTAGATTTTGCTGTTACGTTCTAGCAATGTCTCGCTTATACTATTTTACATTGTCTATTTGAAGACGCAACGTTATTCTCATATCTTATTTCATTATCAATTTGAAAATGGGGGAGGATGAGTTATACAGCCTGTATTTACTTCTCATCTTCTCTGTTTTCTCTACAGTTCAGTTCTCCTTGTTGATGTTACTAATTCTTTTCATCCTTGGATTCTGGACCTCCTCTGGTTGTCGTTCTTCCTTTGTCTCCAGTCTTTCCCTCGTTGTAGGTTGATTCTTCTTCTTCTATGTTTAGTAGGAGATCCTCCCAACCATGTCTTCATTTTGTGTCGTGCTATGTCTTCCTTCCTTGCATGCCTGTCTGACCAGTGGGTGTGTTTGGAGTGTAGTCATCTATGCATTTATGCCTTTCTGCTACCTGTTGTTTCTTCCGCCTTATCACTGTTTCTTATCTCTTGCATTTCTTTGTTGGAGAGGATGGGTCATTTCCATTTGTGTATACCTACCCATTGCTTCCTCTTCGTCTTCTCCCACCTATCTCTTCGCTCTGCCCTTGGGTCATTTCCATTTGTGTATACCTACCCATTGCTTCCTCTTCGTCTTCTTCCACCTATCTCTTCGCTCTGCCCTTGGGTCATTTCCATTTGTGTATACCTACCCATTGCTTCCTCCTCGTCTTCTTCCACCTATCTCTTTGCTCTGCCCTTGGGTCATTTCCATTTGTGTATACCTACCCATTGCTTCCTCCTCGTCTTCTTCCACCTATCTCTTCGCTCTGCCCTTGGGTCATTTCCATTTGTGTATACCTACCCATTGCTTCCTCTTCGTCTTCTCCCACCTATCTCTTCGCTCTGCCCTTCTTGTTCTTTTCTATTACATTTGTTCTGTTGCATCAGTGTTCCTCTCATTTATTCCTTTCCTGGGTTCTCATTGTTACATCTTATTCTGGTACGGGACTCATGTTTCTGTTGTATAAGAAAGGGGGATATGTAGTATCCTGTCCATGTTAATGTTATGCCATTTTCACCACCTGCTCAGCCAGTGTGTTTGTGCTGTGTGCTCCATGGAATGTTGGACTGATGATGCGCTTCGGAATGTTGGGTGCCTGAGAGGTGAGGAGTGACAGTTGAGAATGGGCCGAGCAGCAGGCCGGCTGCTCCTGGTGGGGCTGCTCTACAGATCTCAACTACCTGCTTCACAAGATCTTATCTACATGTTTCTAACTTCAATAAAACTTCATGAACTACATCCTACCATGCGTGGACTGCTCTACTACAAACTGCTTACTCTTATATGAAAGCTTTCACCCCAGAGCACTCCGTCAGAAACTACCGGTGGGCCAATTCTTGCGAGTAAGACGGAATTGCTCCACGATGGAGGCTTTTGAGACACAAGCAAATACACTAGAAGAAAAAATGGTGGCACGCCATTACCCAAAGAAAGCGGTAAAGAATGCTAAGAAAAGTGCAAAGAACAATAATAGAGAAGCCCTATTGGAAAGCTACAGTAAACCTGAAAACAACAGGGTTGTTTGTGTTACCGCATACACTCCAATCTCAAAGTCCAGAACATCATAAAAAGGAACTGGAGGATTTTGAACAGGGGAACTAAACAATGGTCCCAACCACTCTTCGCCTTCAAAAGAAACACCAGCCTACGAGATGAATTGGTTCATACAAAAACACAGTCACCGCAGACTAACCCACAAACCACGTTATGGGACAACCACCGGCCGGTGGGTCACTACCCATGTGGCAACTGTGTATCCTGCCAATTCACAAGAATCACAAAAGAGGTTGATATTAAGACAGGGAGACCATGGATTCTGAAGAATTTGACAAACTGCAACAGTGAAAATGTTGTCTACCTAATCACTTGCCCATGTGGTTAATTTTATGTGGAAATGACCACACACAAAATAAACATACGAATCAACGAACATAGAAGCACAATCTGATGTAAAAAGAATAACACAAAACTGACATGCCACTACCTGGAACAAGGTCATCGGGACGTGGATCTGACATGGGTGATCCTGGAGAAAGTAAATACAAACTACTCAGACATTCAGAAAAAACTATTGACCCGAGAACAGCGATGGGTTTATCGTCTAAGGTCATGGGAGAAAGGACTGAATGATGAAATCCCCTGGCTTCAAATCACATAAAAATATGCCCATGATCATGAAATAATTCGAAATAAACAACCACACATTGTGGATAACAGATAAACTGTAAATACAGGGAGTGGGCACTTAGTATATCATGACAACTTTAGCTACAACCTACGAGAATCCAATCGACACCTGACATATACCGCCTTGTCCCAACTGAAATACATGGGCCATGTACATTTATCATGTAGAGCAAACATAATATTGAAACATCAGCACCTTGACATGTCATGGCATCTCTTAGAAACAAGTTGCAAACAGCCCATTATATACTAATATGGGTCGGTAGATGAGGCATGTACACTTATCGAATCCTATATGAAAGAAATAATACCTACTCATAGTATATCATGGCATCTTTTATAAAAAACTTGTGTGAATCTAATTGGAATTTGACATAGTCCGCCATGTCAAAACCGAATTACATAGCCCATGTACATTTATCAATTATGTATAACAAACATACCAAAAAAGACACCAACATACTGGCACATCATGGCACCTCTCAATCACAAGCTGCAAGCAGCCAATAAGGGTCGATGGATGACAACTACAACTCCCATGAGCCTTAGGGAAAGATAAAGCGACGGCTGGGGAAGCCACATCACTACGCGGCCCTCAGACAGTCTCTACTTGGGATATTTGTAAAGGCACCGGCTCAAAACATCGGGCATATCTTGTGAGCCCCACTGACATACCAAAAAAGAAAAAATTGTTGACAATACTTCAGGGTATTTGTACTACTAATTCACTAATGTAATACTAACGCCTACTGGAGACGCACGTCATTACGCGCTCCCCAGGCAGGGGCGGCATCGGACACCGGAACACAAACAGTTGCACCAGCACGTACTAATTAATACTAATGCCGGCTGGAGACGCACATCATTACGCGCTCTCCAGGCAGGTGCAGCATCGGACACCGGAACACCAACAGTTGCACCGGCACGTAGTAATTAACCGCATGTGCTGTGCATCTCGCTTTCCCGCGAGATGGAAAACAGTTAAATATGCACCTTCCCTTCCATTCCGACATCATCGGGAGGAAGGAGCAGGCGCACGTAGGTGTATGGCGAGGGACGCACCTTGAGGCCGTAAGAGAATGAATGAGTGAAGGGAGTTTCTCCCTGGCTATTGCTGAACGCGAGTAAGTACATGATGGTATAACTTGTACTTTGTATGTATAAAAAATTACTATCCATAGAGTGTGACTACAGGGGTCCCTAAACCCTTCTTCCATGGAGCAGTGAAGACCCTACTTTGGGGTAAGGTTGTGAGCTGGTCTCACTATTGAGTAAAGAAATGCTTTTACGATTGGCTCACGTGTGCAGTGTCACAACATCAAATTAGCATGCAATGCTGCATGCTTACATATCATATAACGTTACTTATGTCTCCCCTCCTTTTTCTTTTTAATTAAGGCACCTTAAATAATAATGTATGTATTCACAGGTATCTATGAACCGAACTTTAGTTTAGAGGTAGACACAGGTCACCCTAACAACAAGGCAATTCCTAGTGCAACATTGCCTCACCAGGAGCTTGTTTGCTCATCCTGAAGAATGCCGCGGACTCAGTAGAGCTCAAGGCAGAACATGTCGACAACAGTAACAGTGGTGATGGGGTGATAGTTCCACTTATCCCCGTATTCTCAATTTTTACTACCAAGTGGTATGTCCAATGAATAAATGCAATTGAGGATGCCACATTGGTTTTTAATTCACTCTTCACACGAACCCACTCTAACTAAGAAGTGCCTCCCTGTCTTCAGGTGTAGGACCGCTCTCCATCAAACCGGGTTTTTGGAGAGCGAGGGTTGTCCTATGATGAAACATGACACCTGGTGGTGTGTGAGGACAACCCGTTACATTTTTTTGTATGCCCAGCACTCCTATTAAGTTGTGCTAAGAGGGACACGATGATGTAACATAACTGAATATAATTCTTGGGTGGCTAAATTTTTGTGTATACAGTAGGTTGGAGGCCAGCTCACCCTGGAGACCCCACAGCCTCCAGTTCCCTCCCCTGGATACCTCTGGGGGTGTGTTGACGTATCCTGAAAATCTGTCTGAATTTGCCTTTTAGTGCCTAAATTTAACACATTTGGCTTAGAGCAATATATCCCCCATACCTCCCCACCTGACTCACATTATGTAAGTGAGCAATGAGCATGGATGGAGCAGTAGGGGAACTCCAGACTCATCAATGCCTCAAAGTGACTGGAGATGCTGCTTCTACTTCAGACTCGCTTCACATGTGGTTGAATCAACCCCAGGCCTGAAGGAGGGCTAGGCCTGTTTGCCTATGGTCACTTCCTTTTCAGGTAAGGATCACCAAGTTTGTGCCCTGACCAGTTAAATACTGTCCTCTGCATTCTGTCATAGATTTCCAAAGCCATAATTGGTCTAGATCTTTAGAATATTTCAACCCAAGGATGTCCAATATAGGTCCAGAAGGACCAGAATTATTCCAGAATTTCATAACATCCACATACAACATCCATTTTAGGACATCCTCATTCCTCACTTCCCATCCTGCTTCTCATCCCTACTTCTCATCCATTATCCTTACTTCTCATCCCTACTTCTCCTCCATCACCCCTACTTCTCATTCCTACTTCTCATCCATCATCCCCATTTCTCATCCATTATCTCTACTTCTCATTGCCCATCCCTTCTTCACATCCCTACTTTTCACCCACCATACATTCACTGTATGTCTTATCCCTACTTCTCATGCATCATCCATCTTTTTACTTCTTATCCATCATCCCTACTTCTCAGGCACCGTCCCTACTATTCATTCCTACTTCTCATCCATCATCCCTACTTGTAAGGAATTGTCCCTACTACGAATCCCTACTTCTCATCCATCTTCCCTACTTCTCAGGCATCATCCCTACTACTAATCACTACTTCTCATCCATCATCCCTACTTTTCAGGCATCATCCTTACTACTAATCACTACTTCTCATCCATCATCCCTACTTTTCAGGCATCATCTCTACTACTAATCCCTACTTCTCAATTCTACTTCTCATCCATCATCCCTACTTTTCAGGCATCATCCTTACTACTAATCACTACTTCTCATCCATCATCCCTACTTTTCAGGCATCATCCCTACTACTCATCCCTACTTCTCAACTCTACTTCTCATCCATCATCCCTACTTTTCAGGCACCATCCTTATTACTCATCCCTACTTCTCATCCATCATCCTTACTTCTTAGGCATCATCTATACTTCTCTTTCATCATCCCTACTTCTCATCACTTCTTCTCATCCCCACTACTCATCCATCATCCCTACTTCTCAGGCATCATCCCTACTACTCATCCCTACTATTCAACTCTACTTCTCATCCATCATCCCCACTTCTTAGGCATCACCCCTACTACTCATCCTTACTTCTCAACTCTACTTCTCAGGCATCATCCCTACTCCTCATCCATTATTCCTACTCCTCATCCATCATTCCTACTCCTCATCTATCATTCCTACTCCTCATCCATCATTCCTACTCCTCATCCATCATTCCTACTCCTCATCTATCATTCCTACTCCTCATCCATCATTCTTACTCCTCATCCATCATTCCTACTCCTCATCTATCATTCCTACTCCTCATCCATTATTCCTACTCATCTATCATTCCTACTCCTCATCCATCATTCCTACTCCTCATCCATCATTCCTACTCCTCATCCATCATTCCTACTCCTCATCCATCATTCCTACTCCTCATCTATCATTCCTACTCCTCATCTATCATTCCTACTCCTCATCCATTAATCCTACTCATCTATCATTCCTACTCCTCATCCATCATCCCTACTCCTCATCCATTATTCCTACTCATCTATCATCCCTACTCCTCATCTATCATTCCTACTCCTCATCCATTATTCCTACTCATCTATCATTCCTACTCCTCATCTATCATTCCTACTCCTCATCTATCATTCCTACTCCTCATCCATCATTCCTACTCCTCATCTATCATTCCTACTCCTCATCCATTAATCCTACTCATCTATCATTCCTACTCCTCATCCATCATTCCTACTCCTCATCTATCATTCCTACTCCTCATCCATTATTCCTACTCATCTATCATCCCTACTCCTCATCTATCATTCCTACTCCTCATCCATCATTCTTACTCCTCATCTATCATCCATATGTCTCATCCCTACTTCTCATCCATCATTCGCATCCCTATTTCTTATCCCAACTTCTCATGTATCATCCTTCATAACCTACTTCTCTTCCATCATCCCTACTTATCATCCCTCATCACCACATATCACTCCTCTGTCACACCAGCACACATTCAATGTTGTAAAACACCCCTTCACACTACTTAGTTGGCAAGAGCCAATTGGAGTTAAGCCAGCAACTTACATTCTACTGGTCTAGGCACTGAAAAACAGCTGTCTCATCTGCATGTGCTGGTTGAGGACGGAGGAGAGGAAATACAACTCTGTTTGCTTCCAGTGATTCCAAGACTGTACATCATTTCATTTCAGTAAGTCCTTTTCTGTTTACGCAAGCCTCTGTGGAAAGCTCTGATGGTTTGGGGAAGACAAGGGGTGTCCTGGCCTCGGGCCTTCAACACTCGGAAACATTGTTATACGGTTCATTTGATTTTTTGAGTGCAGTCTTCATTTTCAAACCCTTCTCCCACCTGAGAAAACCCAGAAAACATACTTAGTGTGGACTATTGAAAAGCATTTACTGTTTTACAAATACATGTTTTACAAGTAAACATCTATTCTAGCATGCACTAATCAGGTTTGGGCTCTGATCTTCCAGAAATACCAATCAAAGGCAAAACAGCTTAGGCAAATGTTGTTTTGTAAAACTGGAAATAAACAGAAATATACAAATACTCTTGCAGGCATGCACGCTATGTGTGTAGTGTAGTTGGGCGAAACAAGTGCAGACCTGAGACCAATGTGCTATTAAATTTAAAACCAAAATAGAACTCTAAAGTATTCAGTATTAAAACCTAAATGTTCACACTGAAAAACACCATATATATCAGAAGTCCTATGAGGATAATAACAATGTATTTCACATCTCTTTCCTCAAGTGACGCCCATATACTGAAAGAAAAACTGATCTAGCGCTTTCCAAGGCTCAATCTGAGCCTCATGCATTGCTCTGTATTAAAAGCACAAATGGGGTTGCAACTTGCAACAGCCTCTGAGGGCTTCCAAGCCCAAGATGGCCTCATCTCAGTGTGTGCGCAGCAGTGGCGGTCATTTTGGAATGGATACCCGTTCTGTTCAATTAGTCTAATGGTCTTCAGGGAAATCTAAAATATATAATATAAATACAAACATTACCTTCAACTTTAGGAAGAACTAGAATTACACCATTAAATTCAAGCATTACATATTAAATATATAATATTGATTCAAACATTATTGGATAACATTTTTGGGCAACAATAAAGTATTTAGTTGAGCTACATTCACTAATTAATAAAGAAATTTCGCTTGTTGCCAGTTATTTCTCACTTTCAGTTCAGAGTATCACAATGGGCTCCGTTCTAAGATGGCGGCCGCCTTGTCTCGGTCACTCAGACTTTCCTCCCCCATGGCTCCTCGGTTAGTGGAAGTGAATGGCACAGCAAGTGGGGAGGTCTGTCTTAAGTTTGCTTCCACGGGGGTGTCAGGGCGCCCTGCTTCTGGTTTACAAGGCCGGTCGATACTCTACGTCTCTTCCCGGTGTCGAGGGGGTCGTGGCACCGTGCACAGAGCCTCCCTCCCCGGTAGTGGTTGGCAGATGTGGCCCCTGGCGCTCTTCAGACTTTGCTTCGTGGGCAGAATTGGCCCGGACCTGCCCAGGTCAGTGTAATGTGTGCTATAAACAGCTCCGCGTTAGTGCGTCACCTGGAATAACAATCCCTCCAAGATGCATCTGTAGAGGTTTAGGGTTTATAGTTTCCTATTGTCAGCCCCGTTGGATTCTGGGACTTGTAGTCCTGTTTGAGCCATGACATGACTTCACCATGGCTGCAAACACCAATATTCAAAGAAAAAAACGTGACCTTAACGCTTTGCTCAACTCATGGAGTAGGTACTCTTGAGAGATCTGCAGTAGATCCAGAAATGTAAGCATGTGAGGGCAAGGTTACCTCTGTGATTTGGAAGATTGTTTATTTGCATTTTCAAGAAGTGTGGCCATGTTAAGGGCTCGTTCTAAAAACTGATAGGAAAATACCCCAAAATGCTGTCAGATTTAGTGTCAGAATACTGGACCACCACTTGGTAAGTATTGTATCTTTCTGAACAGTATTCTAATGTCACGGGCAGTAAATAAAAAAATAAAAAATGGACAGTCAGTGAAATATGTTATTTTCCCTTTTTGAGATATCAGCTTAAAGAAACAGACACGTGAAGAAATCACTTAAAAATAATTTAAGAGTTGACTAAATTATTTCTAAATGATTAGAAAAGCAAACTGGATTTTATTTGCCAATGAAAAAAAGAACATTGTCCATACCACATAAATGTATGTTCTCTTACCAGCTCTTGCCACTTCCAGAATAGCAAAACAAATGAATGGCCTGTCTTTTCTTCTCACAAAGATAGCAACCTCATCGGCTTGCCACCCAAAAACGGAACCTATCCCTCGACCATCTGGATTGTAGCAAATCTGTACCCTGCGAAAGAGTGGGCTGTGTCGTCTCCACGAGTAGGACTCCGCGGACCATGGGAATGTCTCCCTGTGTGTTTGAGTGTGCTCCTCTATGGTACCCACGAGTTCCACTTTCAAGCTTGAGCCATTTTTCAGAGCATTCAAATCTCCCAGGTGTGAGTAGTTCGTTCAGTTTGCATTTTGTGATTTGTAGTCCTGATTTTATTACTATATAAATTAGCTGCAAGTCCCAAGATGCAAAGCAAAAAACCTAGCCAGGATTGTTTATTCAAGCATGGACCTGGGGGCTGCAACTTCCATTGACTTGAAGATGGAATATCCGAATCTTGAGGGTGATCTTTCAGTAGTATCTCATCTCCAGGGTATTTAAGAAAGACTACTTTGAGTCTTTAAAAGGTGTCCTTGTGCCAAAGAGGCCTCCCGGCAGGCGACTGGGGGGTTCTCCCTGGGGCTTGAGACTTTCTGGACCCTAGGTGTCTCCCTGGGTTTCAGTACCTTTACTAGGCCTAAAGGGTCGTCTTCAGGACGAAGAGATTTCCTGGGCATTAGGATGTGTTGTTTACGTTGTTTTGCTATTGTATTGTTCGTCCTGTAACCGGAATGGCCACCTCATGCTAACGCTGTCTCCTGATATCTCTCTCTGGGGCAAGTGTCTTTCAAGGTGGAGAGGGGAGTCTCTTATCCTTCCTGAGGAGAGGGTGTCTCTGTCCTAGGAGACATGTTTCTCTGGGCACTCAAGTTTCCTAGGTCTTTGTTGGAAATGGCCCTTTTTGCAGGGTTATCCCCAGACTTTTTGCAGGGTTATCCCCAAACTTTTGCTTCTTCCTCCTACTTTTTCCTGACCTGTTTGTGTTGGTTTTAGGACTCTGGGCACTTTACCACTGCTAATCAGTCCTAAAGTGCATATGCTTTCTGTGTAAATTGTGTTATGGATTGGTGTTTCCATGATTGGATATTTGATTTACGTGTTAGTCCCTAGTAAAGTGCACTGAGTGTGCCAGGGCCTGTAAATCAAATGCTACTAGTGGGCCTGCTGCACTGATTGTGCCACCCACGTGAGTAGCCCTGAAAAGGTAACTCAGACCTGCCATTGCAGAGTCTGCGCGCAGTTTGTAACTGCCATGTCGACTTGGCCAGTGCACACACTTGCCAGTCTCTAACCTTCCCTTTTCTTACATGTCAGCCACCCCTACGGTAGGCCCAAGGTACCCCTGTGGGCAGGGTGCAGTGTATGTGAAAGGTAGGACATGCCCTGGTGTGGGTGGCATGTCCTGATAGTGAATTACTGCCAATTTCGTTTTTCACTATTGCGAGGCTACCTGTTCCCCATAGGATAGAATGGGAAGTTTGTTTATAACATCTTATAAACATAACTGACCCTGGGAACTAGGTAGGAAAATAAAGATTAGTATGCCTGAACTCAGAATCTAAAGATGCATCTTTTAGTGAAGGTGATTTTTACATTCTGTGTTTGAAAATACCACTTTTAGAAAGTAGGTATTTTCTTGCTCAGTCATCCTGTGTGCCTCTGCTGGAATGTGGATTGTCTGTCTGGGTTTTGGATGACAGAAGGCTGGGGAGCAGGAGGGGCTCCAGATAGTCTAGGTGGGTCAGGAAAGGGCTGAATAGACCTGGGCTGCAACTGGAGAAGGGGGAGGAGATTTCCTTGCACCTCAAAGGGCCTGGTCTGCCTCTGACAATGCCGTCTCCACCTCCTGCCAGGAAGTCACACCAGAGGAGGCAGAACTGGTTCTGGCTGGGCACAGACACTCTCTGCCTAAGAGATCAAAGGATTTTGGGATATAAATATTTGGGCCCAGACCCCTGAACTTTAGAACTCTTTTGGATCAAGAAGACTGCCAAGAAGAAGAGCTGGAGAAGCTGTGAGGAGGAACTAACACTTTGCTGTGTGCTTTGCTGTGTTGGCCTGCAGTGGCTGCTTCTGTCTTGGGCAGTGAAAGGACTGGACTGGACTTTCTGCAATCTACTTTTGTGAGTTTCTCCCAGGGCTTGAGGTAGAGCTTGCCTCCTGTTCAAGAAGTCTCAGGAACAGCAAAGACTTCAAGTTCTTCTGCCCTCAGCACTGGGGACTGTGTGTTTTGTGCTGCAACAGAAGAAAAAGCAACCCGACGCCGCTGCCGACTCCGTGTCCTGAAGGCGCCGCAGAGGGCACCGCCGCAATGCCGCACCGCGACCCTGGTCTCACCGACGACGCCTGCTGACGCCACCACCGAGCCGCTGCTCGCACCGCGACCTGTGGGCACCGCACTCCGCATCGCCTCGCTTCACGACGACGCCTTGGTATCCCCGACGACGCCGCTCCACGCCGAAATCTACGCCGCTGCTTGCACCGTGGTTCGAGGGCACTGCTCGTAAAGTTACACGACGCACCGCCCTCATCCTGCACCGCAGCCCTGGCCTACCGACGCCGGCGCCATCGACTCCAGTTCGTCAGCCGACGACAGCGCTTCAGCAACGACAACGCCGCTGCTTGCACCGCGACGAGCACCGCCTTCACTTCGCACCGCGACCCTGGTCTCACCGACGACACCATCTGACGCCGCCACCGAGCCGCTGCTCGCACCACGACCTGAGGGCATCGCACCGCAGCACCCGACGCCTGCCGACGCCAGCGCTCCTAACTTCAACAGAGTGGAGTTCGATCTGCAACGCGTGTGACTTTGAGGGCCCCGACGACTCCTGCACCAACCTCCGGAACCGACGCCTGCGGACGCCGTGCTTTCGGAAGCTCAACGAGAGGTCGTCGACGCCCTGCATTTCTAAAAGGTACTGTTTGCGGGTCTTCCCGACACCGTAGCTGGCCCGCAACGCCGCGGTCAGCCAGAACTGTTTGGATTTGTTTGCTCACGACGCCGTGATAGCCCCGGACGGAGCTATCGACATCAAGGAACTGTTTTTCAAGCATATTTTGATAACTGAAGATTTTTAAGTACTGTATTGTGGATTTTTATCGTTTTTGGTCTTGTCTTAAGAATATAAAAATATTGGATATTTTTCTAAACTGGTGTGGTGACCTTTTGTAGTGCTTACACTGTATTACTGTTGGTTATGTGCAAATGCTTTACACACTGCCTCTAAGATAAGCCTGACTGCTCGTGCCAAGCTACCAAGGGGGTGAGCAGGGGTTATTTTAAGAGTGTAACTCCCTTATCCTGACTAGATTGGTGGTTTCTGCCTGGCTTTGGCACATGCCCTAGCCTACCAAAAATCCCATTTCTAACATTGGTTGTCAGCGGTGAGGATAGGACTTTTGTTTGCACTTGACTTACAGTGATTGGTGTGCACTACTACCATATCGCAGACCATTACGTGCCACATACTGGTTCTTTTTCTTTTTGGCCTATTTTATTGATCTTGCCAGTTTGAACTTGCTACTTCATCATGCCTGAATCAATTGCATCATCTGTTGCATCCGTGGAAGTGGCCTTTGAGGAGGAGAGGTTAGAAGCCTACAATGTGAAGGAATTGAAGGCGATCTGCAAAAACCTCAAAATCCAAATTAGGGGCCTCACCAGAAAAGAGGAGCTACAAAAGGCGCTGAGGGCCTGGGTAGCAGCCAGAGATGCTAGTGAGCTGTCTGGAGATCTTGGCATGGAGGCAGAGGAGCCTATTCCAAGGGTGGATGTGCTTTTGGGAGGGGTGGGGCACCCTCTAAACCAGGCAGCAGCAGTCTGTCCCCAGAGGAGCTGGAGGACAGGCGGGAAGCGAGGAAGTTCGAGTTGGAGAAACTCAGGATGGAAAGTGAGAGGGAAGACAAAAGAATAGCCATGGAGGAAAAGAAGATGATCTTAGACCATGAGTTTAAAATGAGAGAGCTGGACTGGAAAGCCAGTAGGGCTAGGCCCAGCCCAGATGGTGGCAGCAAAAGTGTTAGGTCCAGTACTGAGGATGAGGTACACACACACACAGATTTGGGGCCCTGCTTCAAGGAGGGGGTTGACATATACCAGGGGGTTCAGGATTGTGAGGTTACTCCAGTGGTGCTCAGTGTCCCTGAGGTGGATTGGGGAACTGGCACAGGGGATCATTTTCCTAGTAGTGGGAGGGACACTCTACTGACTCTAGATGAGAGGTGCAGGGAGAGGGGTTCCCCCATGATAGAAGCCCTGGTAAGTGAGTATGGAGACCAGCCAGAAGAGTATGGGTTGAGGGACAACAACAGTCAGACACTGTCTCACCAGTCTTGTGAGAATGATGTGGGGTACTTGTCTGAGGCACTGGATGGAGGGGTGAAGGGTAGTTTGGTTAACACGTGTGGGGCTGTGTGATTCAATTGTTGGAGAGCATATTTTAAGTCCCTGTTTTCCAGAGCTATGCCAACACCAAGTGGAGTGTGAGTTCTCTGACCCCAGGGAGCTTGCACTGGAGGCAGACCTTTTGGTGGATTCCAGAGGGTCTGGAGAAGCATCTGGGGGTGACCCGGAAGGAAGTGGCTTGGGTATTTCCCAACCAAGGGTGGTGGGAAAGGTTTGTGATAGCCCAGATAGGTTCCGGTGTCATGGGAAGGGTGTGGGGACTCACGTCCTGTCTCCGCGGAGAAGGAGTGGGAATGGGCTGCGGCCCAAGGTGCCCAAAACCCGTTCCCAGAGCCTGGGTGGTTCCAGGAGGGAACACCAGGTGGGGAGCCTAGGCTGTACTGGTAGGCCGTCAGTTGAGGGGGATCTCCTACTGTCAGGAGAACGTGGAGTGTCTGTAAACAGAGCTCCAGCGGTTCTGGTGTCTGGTGGTGCCGCTCCCAAGTGGAGGGTGCAGAAGTCCAGATTGAGGGGTGAGAGGGGGGTGCGTTCCCCAGTGGGAAAACCAGTGGGTCAGGGGCCAGCCAGATGGGCTGAGCCTCCTAGGAGTGACCAGGGTGACACTACTTCTGTCCTGGGGGATCTTTGCGCACTGTCAGATGGACAGGGGTCGGGAGATCTGCGCCAGGCAGACTGTCACACAACACATGAGTCATGTGTTACCTTCAGGGGGGGCATGCGTGCTCCCAAGGAAGTCCTGGTGCGCCGGGCAGGTGCTCAGCCGCAGGGTTTAGTCCCTGGGTTAGGAGGCCAGGTTCAGGTCCTGCCTGACCTGGAGGGAAGGACGACTGTAAGCAGTGTCCTGACTGGTTTGTCTTCTAGGGGTACCACTCCG
The DNA here is from genome assembly GCA_963921515.1 of Calotriton arnoldi. Taxonomy (NCBI): domain Eukaryota; kingdom Metazoa; phylum Chordata; class Amphibia; order Caudata; family Salamandridae; genus Calotriton; species Calotriton arnoldi. The sequence goes on along the minus strand of CAWUFW010000013.1, from coordinate 4,089,508 downwards.
GGTGGGAGGGTGCAGAACTCTGGAAGGGGGTGCAGAGGGAGGGAGTCCTCGCCTCTGACCCCAGTTCAACCTGAGGGTTTAGATCCAAGGGTGGTGGATCAGTTGCAGGGTCAAGGCCCTGAACTGGTGGAAGAAATGTGTAGGAGGTCCGGTTCCAGCGTCCTGACAGTTTTTGGTTCTGGGGGTGCTTCTCCTGGGAGGAGAGTGCAGGACCCCAGAAGGAGAGGTGAGGGGAGGAGAGCCTCGCCCGAGACCTCTGGTCAGCCTGAGGGTACAGACCCTGGGTTGGAGGAACAGGTTCAGGGTGTCCCCCCTGACCTGGGGGAAGGGGCGACTGCTTACAGTTCCCCTACCAGTTTGTCTTCTGGGGGGTGCCGCTCCAGGTGGGAGGGTACAGAGCCCCAGGGGGGGAGGACCTGGTGTGGGAGAGCCCACCCCATCCCCTTGTTCAGCCCCAGGGTACAGACCCTGGGCTGGTGTACCAGTTGCAGGATAGCACCCCTGAACTGGTGGGCGAATTGGGCAGGACACCTACCACAGATGCCCTGACAATTCGGGAAGGGGGTACCGCTCCAGGTGGGAGGGTACAGAGCCCCAGGGAGAAGGAGAGGGTGTGGGAGAGCCCACCCCAGTCTCCTGTCCAGCCGCAGGGTACAGACCCTGGGCTGGTGGGCCAGTGTCAGGATGCCATACCTGACTTGGCAGGGGGGAGAGTGGAGAAAGGATGCCAGGCATCTGGGGCTACCGCCCCCCACTCTCTGACGCCACCGTGGTTGGAGTGGCCGGAAAGGCATAAGGCCTGGCTCTCCTCACTGACAATTGTCAGTGGCCACTGTGGCTGGCTGTCCCGGTGGACAGAGTTGCCCCTGGGAGGGGGACAGGAGTCACTCCCCCGGGGGTGGACTGGGCCACACCATTGTGTTGGCCATATGGGTACTGACTGCCTGTTGGGACACATCTGTGAGCAAAGTAAGTTTAGGTGCTGCGCAGATGGGGTCCACAGGTGAGGAGAAGGGTTCCCCATGGGTCAGCTTAGTGGGCCCTGAGAGTATGGATAGAGGGATCCAACTAGGTTCAGGAAGGTGTAGAACGGGAAGAAAACCCTGCTGTTGCGGGCCAGGTTCCTTGTTCTATCGCCCCAAGCAGGGAAGCCCATCGAGGTATGGATTGGTCTACCCTGGCTTTAGGCTGGAAGGGGGTTGTGTTGGAAATGGCCCTTTTGCAGGGTTATCCCCAAACTTTTTGCTTCTTCCTCCTACTTTTTCCTGACCTGTTTGTGTTGGTTTTAGGACTCTGGGCACTTTACCACTGCTAATCAGTGCTAAAGTGCATATGCTCTCTGTGTAAATTGTGTTATGGATTGGTGTTTCCATGATTGGATATTTGATTTACTTGTTAGTCCCTAGTAAAGTGCACTGAGTGTGCCAGGGCCTGTAAATCAAATGCTACTAGTGGGCCTGCAGCACTGATTGTGCCACCCACGTGAGTAGCCCTGAAAAGGTAACTCAGACCTGCCATTGCAGAGTCTGCGCGCAGTTTGTAACTGCCATGTCGACTTGGCCAGTGCACACACTTGCCAGTCTCTAACCTTCCCTTTTCTTACATGTCAGCCACCCCTACGGTAGGCCCAAGGTACCCCTGTGGGCAGGGTGCAGTGTATGTGAAAGGTAGGACATGCCCTGGTGTGGGTGGCATGTCCTGATAGTGAATTACTGTCAATTTCGTTTTTCACTATTGCAAGGCTACCTGTTCCCCATAGGACAGAATGGGAAGTTTGTTTATAACATATTATAAACATAACTGGCCCTGGGAACTAGGTAGGAAAATAAAGTTTAGTATGCCTGAACTCAGAATCTAAAGATGCATCTTTTAGTGAAGGTGATTTTTACATGCTGTGTTTGAAAATACCACTTTTAGAAAGTAGGTCTTTTCTTGCTCAGTCATCCTGTGTGCCTCTTCTGGAATGTGGATTGCCTGTCTGGGTTTTGGATGACAGAAGGCTGGGGAGCAGGAGTGGCTCCAGATAGTCTAGGTGGGTTAGGAAAGGGCTGAATAGACCTGGGCTGCAACTGGGGAAGGGGGAGGAGATTTCCTTGCACCTCAAAGGGCCTGGTCTGCCTCTGACAATGCTGTCTCCACCTCCTGCCAGGAAGTCACACCAGAGGAGGCAGAACTGGTTCTGGCTGGGCACAAACACTCTCGGCCTAAGAGATCAAAGGATTTTGGGATATAAATATTGGGGCCCAGATCCCTGAACTTTAGAACTCTTTTGGATCAAGAAGACTGCCAAGAAGAAGAGCTGGAGAAGCTGTGAGGAGGAATTACCACTTTGCTGTGTTGGCCTGCAGTGGCTGCTTCTGTCTTGGGCAGTGAAAGGACTGGACTGGACTTTCTGCAATCTACTTTTGTGAGTTTCTCCAAGGACTTGAGGTAGAGCTTGCCCCCTGTTCAAGAAGTCTCAGGAACAGCAAAGACTTCAAGTTCTTCTGCCCTCAGCACTGGGGACTGTGTGTTTTGTGCTGCAGCAGAAGAAAAAGCAACCCGACGCCGTCTTTGACGCCGCTGCCGACTCCGTGTCCTGAAGGCGCCGCAGAGGGCCCCGCCGCACCGCGACCCTGGTCTCACCGACGACGCCTACTGATGCCGCCACCGAGCCGCTGCTCGCACCGCGACCTGTGGGCACCGCACTCCGCATCGCCTCGCTTCACGACGACGCCTTGGTATCCCCGACGCCGCCGCTCCACGCCGAAATCTACGCTGCTGCTTGCACCGTGGTTCGAGGGCACCGCTCGTAAAGTTACACGACTCACCGCCCTCATCCCACACCGCAGCCTTGGCCTACCGACGCCGGCGCCATCGACTCCAGTTCGTCAGCCGACGACAGCGCTTCAGCAATGACGACGTCGCTGCTTGCACCACGACCTGCCAGCACCGCGACGAGCACCGCCTTCACTTCGCACCGCGACCCTGGTCTCACCGACGACGCCATCTGACGCCGCCACCGAGCCGCTGCTCGCACCGCGACCTGAGGGCACCGCATGCCGCACTGCTGCACTTCGCACCGCAGCACCCGAAGCCTGCCAACGCCAGCGCTCCTAACTTTAACAGAGAGGAGTTCGATCTGCAGCGCGTGTGACTTCAAGGGCCCCGACGACTCCTGCACCGACCTCCGGAACCGACGCCTGCGGACGCCGTGCTTTCGGAAGCTCAACGAGAGGTCGTCGACGCCCTGCATTTCTAAAAGGTATTGTTTGCGGGTCTTCCCGACACCGTAGCTGGCCCGCACCGCCGCGGTCAGCCAGAACTGTTTGGATTTGTTTGCTCACGACGCCGTGATAGCCCCGGACGGAGCTATCGACATCAAGGAACTGTTTTTCAAGCATATTTTGATAACTGAAGATTTTTAAGTACTGTATTGTGGATTTTTATCGTTTTTGGTCTTGTCTTAAGTATATAAAAATATTGGATATTTTTCTAAACTGGTGTGGTGACCTTTTGTAGTGCTTATACTGTATTACTGTTGGTTATGTGCAAATGCTTTACACACTGCCTCTAAGATAAGCCTGACTGCTCGTGCCAAGGTACCAAGGGGGTGAGCAGGGGTTATTTTAGGAGTGTAACTCCCTTATCCTGACTAGATTGGTGGTTTCTGCCTGGCTTTGGCACATGCCCTAGCCTACCAAAAATCCCATTTCTAACAGTCTTGCATTTACTGAGTTTCTCAGGCATGGATTTGTGAAACTTGAAAGCTCTGGGCTTGGTGTGAGTGGAAGTGGGCTCTCTTGTAACTAGGCATTTTTACTGCAGAAGTCTATCCTTCCATTGGCGGCAGTCGTTGGTTAGCTTCCATAAGGACAGAAATATTTGCAGTGGCAAAGCCTTCATGCGCATTGGACCCACCTCTTAATGTTTGCAGACTTCGGTATATTTGCATTGCCAGGGAGTGGGCGCATGAAATGTGTTTGCTTTCTATCTCATACTGTTTGTTCCTCCGTCGTTTATCCACAATGTGATAAAAAAAAAATTCTTTCATTAATATTTTCAAAATGCACGAGGTAGGACATGAATATATGATAAAATTTCAAATAACCTCACACTGTAACGAAACCTTTTGTGTCAATTGTTTTGTTTATCAAAAAAAAAAAAAAAGCATTAAAGTAGTTAATTTTATGCCAAATTTGGTTCCTGTAGACTTGCATAGCCTTCCTGCTGTGCCCATGTAAGCCGTTACGAAATACCTTATTTATCCAAGACATGGGACCCTTGTCTGGCTGTGTTGTAGGAATCAAGCTGCACCCCAACTGAGCTTCAAAAAGACAGTGTCTTTTTGGGGAGCAACTGTTCCTGTACATTGGGAATGTTACATAGCAGTTCTGGCTGGTCTTTTCCTTGTTTGTGTGGCAGGGCCTAGGCCGAATTATATATTTTTGATTTGTGCCTGTCTGGGCACAGTAGGTTGAATGGAGTCCCACCAGAGGCTGGAATTAATTCCAGCTTTTAAAGCTTCACTTTTTGTTCTCCTGTGTATCCCCCTGACTGCTAAGATTAGCGTTGGTACTCTAGATTTCTATAGCAGTTTAAATCCACTTGATCCATGTTAGGTATTGGTTTCTTGGCTTTACCCATTATCAAAGACCATGTCCTGGCTTTACCCCTTTCCCTCCTGCATTTACCATCTTTTTGATAATTCATGGACTTATTATGTCAGGCAATAATAGCCCTTGTTTATGATATTCTGTACATGCAGTATGCTGATTGTTGAACACCATCCTTATCGCTTTGTTTTTATGTTTCGTTATTAACCCATCTTCAGGTTTCTGCGACGACCTCTTCTGCCTGGATTCTTTGAGGAGCACAATTTTTGCCTTGTCTTCTGGACATGGGAAATGTGGCGTTGCTGTGATCAGAACAAGCGGCCCAGCCAGTAGGACAGCTTTACTGGGGCTGACAGGAGAAAAGAAGCTGCCCCGGCCTAGATCTGCCACTCTGAGCCTCCTCTCGCACCCCAGCTTGGCAGAGCCCTTGGACAGGGGACTCGTGCTCTGGTTCCCAGGTAAGAGGCAACTCTCAACTAGGCCTGGGCGGAGTTTGCAGAGTTCTGCTATGCAGGATTCTGCGAAGTGCCGAAAAACCTCTGCTGCACTCCACGGAGTTGCGCAAGCGGTGGAGTAAGGTAAGTCGCACTGCTCGAGCTGATTTTTAGCACCAGGAGTTTGTCCAGCGCTGTAAAATCAGCACGAACCACACCATGCGCAGAACAAGAGGTCGCGGCTTCTTTCTGCCGCTCGAGTAGATGTTTTACTCGAGCGGCAGCTTCCTGAACGCGAGCGGTAGGTTACTCAACGCGAGCGGTAGCGGCCTGCGCGACCGCCCACATTGAGAAATCTCGCCAGGAGATGGTCTAGAGTACAATTTTCTTTGCTCCCACTCACCACCTTAACGTTTGTGAACCATGCGAGAGGAAAAACTCAGCCGAGTTTATCGGAACTCCGCGTTCTATACAGAGCGAAGAGTGGGCAAAACTCTGCAAACTCTTCGAGCGGAGCAGAATTTTACGCCCAGGCCTACTTTCGACTAGAAGAAATGTTAAAAGTCATCTCAGACTCACCATGTAGTGCTTTGCCAAACTGCCTTTCAATTGCATTTCACAGCTCCCGTTTTAGGTCTCGGCCTGCACCAGCGCTTGCGCTGGTCTGGCCGAGAGTTTTAGTAAGTGGGTTTTGGAAGTGCAAACACTGGCTTTCGGCTGGCGACCAGCTTGCGTTCACGATGGGCGTGCACGCGCGCAGCTGCCATCTGGGTTTCCTATCTCTTCCTCATTTCCTCGTCATGGCTCATTAACTCTCTGGACTCTGATGTTTCAATCGCAGCAGCAGCTCACATTACCAACTGACGGCCCTGGACTACAGTCACATGAAAAACAACAGCGATTAGCATTGAAATGCAAGCTTTTTTTTGTCTAGTTAGAAATATTGCTTCGGTGGGTTGATTTCACCTTATATCGCTATTTGTTTTATATTGGGAGTCACAGCCTAATTACCAGTATTTTTGTCTCACTCTGTTTTTTTAAAAAAAATATTTATTCGCGCAAAGCACAAAGCTATATTTAAGGTTACTTTTTCCGCGTCACTTCTTCACTCTATTTAAACTCCACACCCCCCACTCTTATTGTCTCTCTCCTTCTCTCTCTCTCCCCTCTCTAATTCTCTCTCTACTTAATTAACTCTCCCCTCTCTATCTTTTTTAGCCTTTCATTCTCTCTCACCCCTTTATCTGTTTCTCTTTCAAACTCCTTCATTCACTCTCTCCCCTTCTTTCTCTCTCTATCCCGCTCCACTCTTTATTCTATGTACACCCTTTCTCTCTCACCACCCTCTCTAATTGGGCATTATATCTTCACTCTATCTCTCACTCGGCAACACCACAGCATCACTCAGCATCACCACAGCATCACTCAGCGCAACCACAGCATCAATCAGAGCCAGCACAGCATCAATCAGAGCCAGCACAGCATCACTCAGCACCAACACATCTCTCAACGCCATCACAGCATCACTCAACGCCATCACAGCATCACTAAACGCCATCACAGCATCACTCAACGCCATCACAGCATCACTCAACGCCATCACAGCATCACTCAACGCCATCACAGCATCACTCAACGCCATCACAGCATCACTCAACGCCATCACAGCATCACTCAACGCCATCACAGCATCACTCAACGCCATCACAGCATCACTCAACACAACCACAGCATCACTTAGCGCCACCGCAGCATCACTTAGCGCCACCACAGCATCACTTAGCGCCACCACAGCATCACTCAGCGCTACCACAGCATTACTCAGCAGCACCACAACATCACTCCACGCCATCACAGCATCACTCAACGCCATCACAGCATCACTCAACGCCATCACAGCATCACTCAACGCCATCACAGCATCACTCAACGCCATCACAGCATCACTCAACGCCATCACAGCATCACTCAACGCCATCACAGCATCACTCAACGCCATCACAGCATCACTCAACGCCATCACAGCATCACTCAACGCCATCACAGCATCACTCAACGCCATCACAGCATCACTCAACACAACCACAGCATCACTCAGCACAACCACAGCATCACTCAGCGCCACCACAGCATTACTCAGCAGCACCACAACATCACTCCACGCCACCACAGCATCACTCAGCACCACCATAGCTTCACTCAGCGACACCACATCATCACTCAGGGCCAACACTGCATCACTCAGCACCAACACAGGATGACTCAGCACCACCACAGGATGACTCAGCACCACCACAGGATGACTCAGCACCACCACAGGATGACTCAGCACCACCACAGGATGACTCAGCACCACCACAGGATGACTCAGCACCACCACAGCATCGCTCAGCACCACCACAGCATCGCTCAGCGCCACCACAGCATCGCTCAGCGCCACCACAGCATCGCTCAGCGCCACCACAGCATCGCTCAGCGCCACCACAGCATCGCTCAGCGGCACCACAGCATCGCTCAGCGCCACCACAGCATCCCTCAGCGCCACCACAGCATCACTCAGGGCCACCACAGCATCACTCAGCAGCACCATAGCATCACTCAGCACCACCACAGCTTCACTCAGCGACACCACATCATCACTCGGGGCCAACACTGCATCACTCGGGGGCCAACACTGCATCACTCGGGGGCCAACACTGCATCACTCGGGGCCAACACTGCATCACTCGGGGCCAACACTGCATCACTCGGCGCCACCACAGCATCACCACAGCATCACTCAGTGCCACAACAATATCACTCGGCACCACCACAGCATCACTCAGCGCCACCACAGCATCACTCAGCGCCACCACAGCATCACTCAGCGCCACCACAGCATCACTCAGCGCCACCACAGCATCACTCAGCACTACCACAGCATCACTCAGCATCACCACAGCATCACTCAGAACTACCACAGCATCACCACAGCATCACTCAGTGCCACAACAGTATCACTCAGCACCGCCACAGCATCACTCAGCGCCGCCACAGCATCACTCAGCGCCGCAACAGCATCACTCAGCGCCGCCACAGCATCGCTCAGCGCCGCCACACGCATCGCTCAGCGCCGCCACAGCATCGCTCAGGGCCGCCACAGCATCGCTCAGGGCCGCCACAGCATCGCTCAGGGCCGCCACAGCATCGCTCAGGGCCGCCACAGCACGCTCGGGGCCGCCACAGCATCGCTCGGGGCCGCCACAGCATCGCTCGGGGCCGCCACAGCATCGCTCGGGGCCGCCACAGCATCGCTCGGGGCCGCCACAGCATCGCTCGGGGCCGCCACAGCATCGCTCGGGGCCACCACAGCATCGCTCGGGGCCACCACAGCATCGCTCGGGGCCACCACAGCATCGCTCGGGGCCACCACAGCATCGCTCGGGGCCACCACAGCATCGCTCGGGGCCACCACAGCATCACTCAGGGCCACCACAGCATCACTCAGGGCCACCACAATATCACTCAGCGCCAAGACAATATCACTCAGCACCACCACAGCATCACTCAGCGCCAAGACAATATCACTCAGCACCACCACAGCATCACTCAGCACCACAGCAGTATCACTCAGCAAGACCTGAGTATCATTCAGCATGACCTCAGCATCGTCTCCGTAACAGTCACCACCACCACCACTACCACCTCAGCATCACTCAGCACCACCTCAGCCTGCTCTCGGAATCTGGCATCTGTTGATTCTCCCCTAGCGTCTGGCCGCTGCTAGTGTTATAATACAGGTACTAGTTTCCAACCTTCACCCTCCGATTGTTTATGCCCCCTCAAAAAAAAAGCTTTAACAAACAACCATTGCAATAGGCAGAAACAAGTTGCCAGCATTGCAAGAACAAAAGAAAACTGAGAATTTTTTATTGTAACTACTTTTTTTAATATGGTCGTTCAGTTTTACATAATGCCTTCTTGGTCATATATAAAGTAACAACAATGCTTCTGACACTTTTTATTATAACTTTTCAGCATGCTGCACAGCAGCCACACTTCTCTACAGCACAGCTTGAAGACATTGGCAAAGTCAATAGCTCTGGCTAAACACTTATAAGGCCCCAAAGGCGAGACCTATTGGCTATGCCAATGCTTGTGTTATCCAGCCACTACTAAACTGATGGCAGGTGATGCAGGAAGATGGGGCCCAAGTATCATGGGCTACCATTTTATGATACCTTTTGCAGCTGCCCTCTGTCCCTCAGTTGGTGAGTTCAGCTATTATTAACAGTCATTTTTTAACTTTAGGTATCTGCCTTCTCCTGTTCCAGTCCACTCATGAGCGGATTTAGACGTGGTTCAGAGCGAAATGTAAAATGAGTTTATTGCAGCTGCTATAAGTTGTGAGATATGTAAATAGAAATCGACCATTCCATAGAAGCCCACCCCAAAGGCAGTGCATATTGCCTTTGGGAGAAAGATGAAATGGCTTTATCAAAGGCCGTGGGAGAAAAACTGTTCAAGGCAGGTCATTTAATATATCACAGGGACCTCATGGGCAGCATCGAGGTGTGGTTAGGTGGTGATAACAGAGCAAGAGAACCTAAAGTCACCAAATGATATCACATCATCGTGCAGCAGGACCTACTTGGAAGTGGTTTTGGGGTTCTGCATGTCTGCATCTTTTCTATAGCTCTCAATGCTAGAGGTAAGGCTGCAACTGAGGGCTCCAAATTTGATGAAGGTGTGGAGAGATGAAGTGATTTGCCCAAGATCTAACAAGTTTAGCAAGTAGAGAAGCAAGGAGTGTAAACCAGGTCTTCTGGTTTCCATAGTTGACAATTTGCTTCTAGGTCATTCTTAACCAAGATGGCGGCTGGGAATAGCTCTGATCAACACCAGCAGAGAGCCAGCTGTCACATCGGACCTTACCCTGGCCCTTTACCATCGAAACAAACTGACTTTACATGCAAACTAATAAATACTACAGAAGGAAAGGTCCTTCCCAAGTACTGTTAATGTTCAGTATTCCACACTCTTCTCTCTGTCGCATAAACCATTGTAATTGCGTACAAATTACTGCAAGCTTGTTGCAACTGGGCATCTTTAAATCTGTTTTCTTATGTGCTTTCAAATCAGAAATTATGTTTTAGAAGTCAAAAAGGAAAACAAGCATTGGCATAGCCAATAGGTCTCGCCTTTAGGACCTTATAAGTGTTTAGCCATGCAACAGTTGATGTTGTTGCACCAAGGATATTGTGCTGCATAACTAAATACTTATAAGGTCCCAAAGGCGAGACCTATTGGCTATGCCAATGCTTGTTATAGTAGATTCTGGGTAGAACAGGGACACAGTGACTTAACCTGCTTTCTCAGAAGAGCTCATAGAAGGATATTTGCCTTTGCAAATTCCACCGTCTAACATCTGTTAGACTGCGCACTCTGCATCTACCAAAAATAAACAAGGGCATTTATCATTCTGTGTCGGTGCTAGTTGGTCTGATGCCCACACACCACCAACCAGCATCTGTTAGACAGCTTGCAGCATGTCTGCCTAGATCAACATTAGCTTGTGAGCACAGCTGTTACCTGAACCTACTCCTCCTGCCTGGGGTAGCTCTCCTCAGCCTCCATCTTGAGCTATATTAAAGCACGGGCGTTGAAAATGGATCCCACTGGCTTCAGGACTCAGACTGACACGCACTTACAAAAAGTCCTACTACCATAAATGTATCCAAGCTTCACTTTACATGCGCTCGACATACACGCAAGATGTTAGCTCAAGGTTCAGGGTCTCACAGAACAGCGAAACTTTATATGTGAGAGGAACATGGGCCACTCTTTTACTGATCAAGAATAAAAAGGTCTGATCAGACTACATATCATGAAGGAAGGCGCTCTGCCACCACAGCTTTACGCAATAAACCCTGAACAAGGAAAGTAGTCCACTGTTCAATATAAGAGCACGCTTGACCCGTCCCTCCAGGTCACAGGACGGGCCAGGACCCGATACAAATGTCTCTCTCATTAGCAATGTGTATGTCTCTTTGGGAAAAAGCACAGTTTGCAAATAGTTAGTGAAAAAAAGGTGGTGTACGAAGAGCAAAACATAGCAATCACGAGTTAGGGCCGTGTATTGTGCGCATTGTATATAATTAGTGGCCAATTTCAGGGATTTTGCAATGTTTATATCCACTGAATCATAACTAACCAGCAACCAGTGGTTTTTAAGTGAATTGTTTTGTATTTTTAGGATGTTGTGGCTCTCCCCACTGTGTACGCATTCAGCTCTGCGCACAGCCTTTGGATCTGTCCTTGTCTCTGCAAACAAGATCAGCCCACAATGCTATATTTGCTTTTCTTTGGAAATAAATATATTCCATTTTCACTTTCATGTAAATTTACCTCTATCAAGTGACTGTGGGCTAAGCTTGCCCTTCTGGAGGGAGAACTGTTTTAGTTTCTCCCGTGACTGCATCCCAATATCAGAGATCCCGAGCGCATCTCCTCTCGCGTAGAGCAGGGCCTGGTCTGCAATCTACAAACACATAAAACAGGCGAAGGTTAATGCAGCTTTTCTGTATTACGTATACTGTGTTTTTGCATCATCTCTGGTGGAGGCGTTGTCATCTGTTAAATGTTTGCTCAAATTTACAGTTTTAGTTCGCCCGCCTCATCCGCCCCGCACCTGGCCTCTTACCTCTTTTTTTGTTTTTTGTTTTTTGTTTTTGTTTAAGCGATATTTTTTAACCAATTGCAGGCTAAAAGTGCAACATGACATTGTGTTTTGAACAAAATATAACAGGGCAGGTGGAAGAGGTATCGCTTTCTGAGGAATAGGGTAATGCAGGAGTTAGGATGGGGAATCTTTTTACGGATGTGTAACAAATAAAACGAGTAGTCTGTGAAAAGGTGGATTTGCGCACTAGAAATGAAACTTTCTCTGCACTTTGAATTATCCTGCATTTCTGCACAGAATGTAAGTGCTGTCTACAAAGATTTGCACACTTAAAACTTTCACACAAGTGTAGATTTTTCCACAGTGCACCAGTGGTGCTTAAAAATTCAACCGGTTCTAAATGGCGCAAATCCCCCTTGAGTTTAAAGTACTTGCTTGTGTTCAAAAACTGTATATGTGTGTGTATATGTATGTATGTATGTGTGTATATATATATATATATATATATATATATGTTTTGTTTTTTTTTACTCATTTTCTGGACCCACTTCTTTAATATTGTTCGTCTGATGCAGCGGGCTGAAATGTATATGTGCGATGCGCTGTGAAACCGAACCTGTATTAATAAAAGCCACTCCGTGGACTCTGTCCCACCGGATGACTTGTCTGTGGTCTGACAATACCCAAGGGGGGTTCATTTTTGCCCACAACCATTGAAGAGCCTGGAACTCTGATGCTGGCTATCACCACACCCCAAAAGATAGTCATGAATTTTACATGCCCGTTTTAAGAAATGTAGACATGTAGCATGCTTGCCCTACGTATGTAGGTATTTTGTCCCAGAACAACAGGTCCATTTCTCCCAGAGGAATGCTGCACCATGCTGAAATTTGGGAAACATTGAAGAGTGGGATATCTGAATTCCGAAATCTTGGCTTTGCTCTGATAATATTTTACGTTGCACGAAGCAGAACTTAAGTTCTCTTTGTCCTTCTGATCCAGCGCGATATTAGCAAACAGCATTCATACACCATATACTCACTTGGGCCCATACATTCACACTACGCTAATACTTACGCTGGGTTTATCAGTTGTTACTCTTGTCAAAAATCCCTGCTACCAATTACCTTCTGATTGAAGAGTAATGACTTACCGATGAATCCTTTGCTAATTGGGAAGTTTAAAATGAGTGACATTCATTATAATACAAAATCCTGAAATAACCACTGAGTCAGGAAGTTTTAAATTGTTTATCAAAAGATTTAGCAGAGTAAAATACAAAGCCACATGGTACTTCATCGAAATACCCAAGATTAAGCATAGAAATGATTATTGCTAATCAATGACAGCGTTTAAAGAAGAGAAGAAGATAGAGATAGCAGCGCAACTAAAGCTTGCATTATTTACCTAAGTGCGAGAACCAAACCCCTTAGCCAAGGAGTTGAAAAGATAGGACCCAGGATGGATGAAGAGCAAAGACTTCCTCCGGGATCAGGACAGGACCAGTGACCTCTCTACAATGACGCCTGCGTCGTTCCCCTCTCTGATACTCGACTTCTCTCGATTCTCCCGTGCCTTCCTTCTAATGGACTCCGCCGCCCCCTCCTCAGGACCTCTTCTGGACAGCGGTTCAGTCTGCAATCGATCAGCTTGGCAGTCTGGAGCTAAGAGCGCTAGTCTTCTGTGCGCACTCTCTGCGGTCTGAGCTAGAAGCTAAACTAATTAGCTAATTCTATATCTATTATACCCTTCTACGCCCATGTACCTCCCCTTAATGTTGCTAAAATATGGGGCCACTACTTCTGATTGGACAGGGACAGGGGGTGGATTGTCGCACCATATTGATTTGTCCTAAATTGTAAAGCCTATTGTCCTTTACGTTTCCCACCCCTTCAAATTAATACATTTGCTTTATTTCCCACCCGTCTCACGACAAATGTTATACATTTTACAGGGGAAAAGTATCATTTTGTCCACAGGAAACATAAAGTACAGCATCTTCGGCCAATGGGTCATGGCCTTGGGAGACGTCCAAGTTGACTTCACTTGGCAGGCACACAGGATACATGCGCAGAACCATCGTCTCTCGAGTTACAAGTCACCAACCCAGGCCCAAGTTTACGAACTAATAAAAGTACAAGAAGGGAATATTAAAATCACAAATAAAATGTTTCACTGTATACCCATTATTTCTATTCTATTCCCATTTTAATTTTATATACTATCCCGCATTAGTAGCGTTAAGAAAACGATAACTTAAAATGACACAAGAGCAAGCTGAAGCATGTGAAAACATTAAGCAGCCATTTTATGCACACTGCGCAGAAGCAGAAGTTTCCACCAAGCAAAGAAAGACGTCACACCATGTGATCAGGTTGCGACATGCGCAGATAGTTTCCCACGCTTTAGCGGCCATTTTAGATTACAGACAAGCGTTATTCGTTAGTAAAAACACGTAGGCAAGCTTCCTTGCTATTCGTGTAGTGTATGCAAAGGTTAGTATTAACAATACAATTTTAATAAATTAATACTATGAGGAGGATTACGTACAAGCAAGTTTCATTTATGAAACCTTGCTCCATCACTTCCACTGTTGAAGGAAATTTGTAGAGTTTTATTTCAAACGTTTTACTCTGGCAGCTCACGAAACTTGCCTCACCCCCCCCCCCCCAACACCTTTCCATTAGTGTTTACAGCAGGTTTGTCAAGCTTCGGTCCATGGCGGTGAGGATAATTCCATTCCAGATTGTGGGGATGACCACATAAATGTACATACATCGAATCAAAGCGTTAGTTATTGACAGGCATTGTTTATCCTGAAATCCGGCATTATTCAGGCCCTGAACTCCTATTGGCCATTGCTGGATAACTCTACCCTGCTTTTCAGGCACTGCAAGGGAGAGAGGGACTGAGAGGGAACTCTTGTTCTGCAGTGACATCTAGTGGCCCTTCGAATGTATGGCAAGTGTCTTTGGACAAAGCTGGATGTTGAGTGGTGTTCTCTGGGAGCTGATCTGTCATGGCACTCACTAACTGCCCTATACATACAAGGATCTCTGATGACAGCAAAACACATTTTAAACATGTATTTTACTGTCATCTGCTGGCTGCTGGAATTGGGGGGGGGGGGGAGTGGGGGTGAATTGTGCAATATAATCTCTGCTTGGCAAAGCATTTATTGATCAGTAAACTCCTGTCTGGTTAAATGCCTGTAAGCTTTATCAGAAGTGTTTGAAAGCCCTGTTAAGGACTCTGTCTATAAAAATAGCTTCCTTCTTGTGAGTTCCACGCTTTCCTTCCCACATCTAATGCTGATGCCTACGGTTTGGGGAGCAAGGCCTGTTCCGCCCCAGCGCGGAGGCTGCGCAAGAGCTTATTGTGACCCTTTTTTTCAGGTCCCAAGAGCTTCACGGGCGAGGACTGCTGCGAGTTTCACGTTCACGGAGGCCCAGCTGTGGTCAGCGGAGTCCTGGAAGCCTTGGGTGAGTCCCTTATGTTTGCAAAGCATGCTTTTTGAGCACCATCACAAGATGAATACTGACTCTGAGACCTCACAATCTTGGCACCGCAAACACACGTGTGAGCCAATGTTTAGGCCGCCATGTGAAATAGTATCTATCAAAAACATTGAAAGTACGCCTTAGGTGCATATAATTGATTTAAAAATATAAATACCATCTTAAAAACTATCCCATTAAACAAATATCAGTAGGTCATTTAGTTCTTAAACATATTCACAATCCTCTGTATGTTTCTATTTTCGTTGCTTTTGCCTTTTCTAAAGCAGTGTTGTTCAGCTTGTGAATCCACGTTGCAGTCACAGGCAGTTCATTAGGCCTATTTACACAATACAATGTTTACGTTGGATATTTCAGTGTCTTAAACTGCTGTTCACAGTGTAGTTTTGAAAGCCCTAAAACAGAGTACAGAACGCGCTTCGATGCAGCATTAATTCAGATTGTGTGCTGCACAAGTGTCAATGATCTATAAATAACTACCTTCCGCTCACTGAGACATCGCTCCATCACCATAGGTCAGTGCGATCAACCTGGTGTTGTCGTGAGGTCTCTCAGAGGTACAAGTTGTATACACGTCCAAAGAATGGGAGGCTGAATGGAACCAGACAGTGCAAACCTGTGACTTTTTGATGACGGCTATGTCTCAGCAGTGGGTGCATTAGTCCACTGAGATATCCTGTCCATTACTATCTAAGAAGGTACTTATCACTGTTTAATACTTGCTTATAGTAGTCTGAAGGTTGGGAAATAATGGTTAAATTGATTATAACATTTTTCTGCCAGTCTCAGTGCAGTGCATAATCTGTATTCCAGCAGTCTGAACAAGATGAGATGGGTCACTGCTGCCTCCTGGTGGTGAGGAGCCTGCGTGTCTCTTTTCATGGCGCTCCATAACCAGTGCAGTTGTTAGCAGCTCCAGGAGCTGCCCTCTCGAACAGCTGAATGAGCTGTTGTCTCTCTCCCTGTTCCTAGTGCTTCCTACATCCTACCTCCGCCTGACCCTGGGCGAGGCAGGGCTCGCCCTCCTCACCCTAGTCTTGGCTGTTGGTCCCATTGCTTTTTTGGGCGTGTCTAGTCTTCTGTGTCTCTTGGAAGCAGCTCTTGAGATGCACTGTGATTGGACGGCACATCTCCATTAATTTACCATTACCCAGGCATGCGCTGGAACCGATTGGTGGAAAGTCACATGACTCGACACCCTGAGGACTCTTTCTTTGGGAGTGACCTCATCTGGCTGACAACAGGTCAGGGGCAGGGGGCACATGGCCATTAAGGGCTTCAATGCCTGGACACTCGGGCACAATCCTGTGGTCAGTGTGTGTGTAGAAGAACCAACTCCGAGATGGGGTGTAGCGCCTCGAGGAGAATTGTGCAATTAAAAAGGACGCACGCACACTGGTGGATGGAAGGTGCCTAGACTGTACCCTCCCTTCACCCACCTCTAGAAACTCTTCTCTGGGACATATTGTATTCTTCTGAGGCTCACGGCTGCGCCCCAGAGTAGCAGCTACGGCTTACAGAACACGTAACACGGGTGTCTCCAACCAGTCGACCGCGAGCTACCAGTAGCGTCCAGACACCTTCAAAGTAGCTCTCATCCATGAGTTCATTCTTCAATAAGCACAGGCTCACATCTTTCTTTTACCGTTAAGGGAAGGCTGTGTTTACTTTACATTATTATCATCAGGCTGCAGATAGCAGGGCCTGATAGCGAGCAGTGCTCAGCAAGATTTCTGACCCAGGCCCGGTCACAGAGGTGGAGAACTGAAGTATTTAACTCTTAAATAAGTCCTTGTCGACTCGATAACAAAAATAAGTTTCTGAATGCTTCGAAATGGGAAAAAAATAAAATGAAAAGTTACCTTAATGATTAACTCTTCATTTTAATTTTATCCCATTTCAAAGTGTCGTATTTACAGGCAGCAGGCATCTTGCTCCCAGTGGCCAGTAGACACTGCGCCATATTTATTACTGAAAAATAGTATTTTTTTATCAAATGGGAGAAATTTAAAGGGAAGAAAACCTTTTCTATGAAACAATAAGTATTAATGTATTCCTCCACTTTGAATTAAGCCAAATACATCTTAATGTTTTGTGAAGCATGTTTATTCACTTAAAATTCCTCCCATTAAATGAAATGTATTTTTCAGTTCTAAATATATCACCGGCGGACGCGCCGTTAGAAGCTACCCCCCGAGTGCAACAGTGCACTAGCAATTGTTCTTGCCTTTTTTAAACTGCCATATTGCTTTTAAATGCTGTGGGGCGAATTGAAACTGAATTAATTGAATTTTATATTGCATTTTTACAGTAGAGTGAATCGCGCCGATACTGCTGCTCCTTCCGCCTTCCTGAGCTGCACGGGAGGTGATTGGACAGAGCCAATCCAATTGGGGAGGGAGAGGGTGGAGTTAGAAGTTAACTAAGGGATAAAAGCATGACGGCTGCGAGGACGCGCCGCTGGCGCGCCGAAGGCAAGCCCGTCCGCGGCCGGACGGGGCCTGGGGCCAGCCACTAGCGCAAATTTTAACTTATTCTTCTCATGAACTGCGAGTTTTGGCACCACAGGCAAATATCATGAAGATTGACTCCATAGTCAAAAACAAATTAATAAGGCATGGCCTCTTAAATTCTGCACCGGCAAAGGTATCCACTGCTCCTGTGCCTGAAACTACCTTAAACAAGTATGAAATTGCCACGCCTATGATACATGCCCCAGCACCGTAGGAGCTAATTATAACATATTTAAATACACGCTCTATGGTTAAACACCAATTAGAAATTTTTAATCTTTTAGACACCGAAGCCCCAGATATATTATTACTCACAGAAACTTGGTTGGCAACGGAATCCACCCCAGATATACTAGCAGCATTACCTGGCAACTACTATCTCTTACAGACCAATAGGCCTTCCGGAAAGAGAGGAGGAGGGGTAGCAGCGGTGATCAAAAAGCACCTCTCCTTCACCGCCATTGCCACCCTAGAAATGGCACTGGTGGAAAGTCTTACCCTTAAATTGGACTCTCCCACGTCCACACTGGTGTGTGTTCTGATTTATAGGCCGCCTATCACAATGGGGGAATTTACTAAAGAACTAGCATATTATCTTGCACCCTTGATCATAGACTATGCAAATATTTTGGTAGTAGGAGACTTGAATTACTGGACAAATGAGGCAGAGGGGAGTAAGGGTTCCAAGGAACTAACAGACTTACTAAAAAATCTGATTTTAGAAGGACATATATATGGACCTACACACATTAAAGGTCACGCACTTGACCAGTTATGGACCACCAACCTTTCGGTCCAGATTTTAACAGTTAAGCCATGTGTCTGGTCAGACCACCATTTAATACATTTTACCCTAAGTGGTCTATCACTAGCCAAACCCTCGGTCGGTCCTAAATTACTAACCAGGAACTGGAATCATATTAAGTTGTCAGATTTCCATAATACCCTGACATCTACCTTACTGCCAAAAATAGACAATGTGGATAAGTTTGAGGCAGCTATTACAAACTGGCAATTAAAAGCGAGTGAGATACACGCCCCCTTACAAAGTAAAGCCAGTTGTTTGAGGCGGCATGGGGCATCTAAGTGGTTCACTGCAGAGCTGAAACTAGCAAAGTTAAAAACCTGTTGGGTTGAACGGAAATGGCGGGGAACCTATACACCAGAAACAAGGGAAACATACGTAAAAGCTTTGACAGACTATAAAGTAGCCATATTAGAGGCAAAAAAAGCATTCTTCACAAGCAAAGTCTTAAGCTCGGAAAACAAAACTAAAGATATTTTTAATATAGTTAAAGAAATATCCAACCCGGATCGTATAACACCTGTTATCACTCCCTCTCAGGCTCTATGCGATGACTTAAATGGTTTTTTCTTGAACAAAATTAAGATAATACAAGACTCCATTATCCCTAGTTTACAGGACTGGACATTACACCAGCAATATACCAATCCAGCTACACTATCCACCTTCGAGAACATAAATTTAGATTGACTTACAGAATTAACAAATAAAGTAAAGTCTGGCTCACCTAAAGACCCATGCCCCTTTGTAATACAAAAAGACATCTTCACCAGCTTCCCAGATACCACCTTTTCACTGCTCAATATGTCACTTGAGCAAGGCGTGGTTCTGCGTGCTTTGAAAGACGCAGTCCTAATCCCGCTTCAAAAGAAAGCCGGTGTGGATCCCCGACAATTGAGCAATTACAGACCCATCTTGCTTCTCCTGTATCCAGCAAACATTCTGGAGGCACATGTAGCTAAACTTCTCTGTGCCTTCATTGAAGAGACCAAATTTTTGGACTCCCATCAAGCAGGCTTCCGTCCATCTCACTCGACCGAATCAGTCATCCTAAGCGTGGTGGATGACCTGAAGGAGGGGTCAGACAGGGGGTGCACGCAGGCACTGGTCCTGCTCGACCTGTCGGCGGCATTCGATACCATGGACCATGGGATATTAACGGATAGAATGGCGGCGGCAGGTCTGAGAGGAACAGCCTTAGAATGGATGAAATCCTTTCTGAGGGACCGCACCCAATCAGTCAGGCTTGCACCCTACAGCTCGGTCAGTGTCCCCACCACCTGTGGGGTACCACAGGGCTCTTCCCTGTCCCCCCACTTGTTCAACCTCTTTATCTGCCCCTTGATCCATTCCCTCCAACAAAGGAAGGTTAGGATATATAATTATGCAGATGATATGCAATTGATTTTTCCAATTGACGAGACAGAGGACTCCAAGGCATTCTTTCAAAACACCATGTTATTCATCAAAGACTGGATGAATCACAATCATCTCAAATTGAACGCTGATAAAACAGAGATAGTCATCTCCAATAATAGACTACATCATTGGACTCCAGCACACTGGCCAGATACACTGGGAACTCCTCCTATCCCTAAGAATTCTGTAAAGAGTTTGGGCGTTCAAATTGACGCTAATCTCTCTATGCAATCCCAGATTAACTTGGTCACGTCATCTTTCTTTCTTCAGCTGAGGAACTTCAAAAAGATCAGGAGATTTTTTACTAGGGAAGCAAGCATAGGTATTATGATGGCTATGATCCTGTCTAGGTTAGACTATGCTAATGCTATCTATTTAGTCCTCCCCGCCAACAAAATCTATAAGCTTCAGCTGATACAGAACCAAGCTACCAGAGTTATTTTCCAACAACCGAGACACTGCCATACTAAGCCACTGATGAAGCAGCTCCATTGGCTGCCCGTGGCCCAGCGGTCGATGTTTAAGACAGGCTGTATGATCTTCAAAGCAATTCACAACAAGGGCCCCAAATTTATCTCCATGAAGATCCATCCGCACCTTCCCAATCGGAACCTCAGATCAGCACCAATGAATCTGTTGATGATTCCAAGATTTAAGCGTAAAAGAATGGGTGGTTCACGATTTTCGATGCTGGGCCCCCAACTCTGGAATTCCTTGCTGATTGAGATGAGGCACACGATGTACTATATGAACTTCAGGAAAAAACTGAAAACTTGGCTCTTCACTCAGGCCTATTACTAGACTCTACCTCTGGGGTGGCTCTCATCTTAGCGCCAAGAGACCTTTGGTGTACGTGCGCTCCACAAATTCCCTATAAAATAACATAACATGTCTACAGGCCTCTGGGAACAAGATGCCTGGTGTTTGTAAATGTGAGAAAATTTAAGTGATGAGTTTTATGGAATCCATATAAACAAAGTTAACTCCTCAGTTTAATTTTTTTTGATTCAGTGACATATTTTTAAGTGCAAAATGCAGCCATTATTTTAAGTTGAAAATATCTAAAGTGCTGAAAAATGTTCTATATTCTGAACATTTTTGCAGAACATTTTTCTGCACTTTCAATTTCTCCTATTTATGTTATACATGTAACGGTGCCACATATGGTAAAAGGTATGTCCTGTGCCACAAGTACATTTGAAACAGTCTCTTAGCCCCCTGTACACATATGTACCATTCATACGCACACATGTTCATACATCCCCAAAGGCCACGCTCTCACTGACACACATGGCATCCCTATTATAGTGTCCGTAGTCAAAGTATTTTGTTCAAACCATAGTATCTGGCTCTATGGACACTAGGCTTAAAGTCAATTACTCTGGGTGTGGGGGCGTGTGATAACAGTGTGCGAGTTGCTCAGCTTTCAGTAGCTCACAATGATTTCACTGATCAGAAGTAGCTCTCACTACAGAAAAGGTTGGAGACCTCTGATGTAACATAATGCACCGGTCTTCACTTGGGCTCTATGGCTCTGTACGTCATCTACGGATCTTGTTTACCCTCAGGTGCGATGCCTGGCTTGAGGCCTGCTGAGGCTGGCGAGTTCACCAAGCGAGCCTTTCTGAATGGGAAGTTGGACCTGACAGAGGTGGAGGGCCTGGGGGACCTTATCCATGCGGAGACCGAGGCGCAACGGAGGCAGGCTCTGCGGCAGATGGCCGGAGACTTGGGAGACTTGTACCGACGCTGGAGTGACCAGCTGCTCAAGGTCAGCCCAGCTTCCCTCCTTTGTGTCTAAATAATAACGTGACTATCTGTACAAAGAGAGGAAGAGGTGATTGAAGTCTAGAAAATACATTGCAGAGGAATGCGTAAATCACTCCCCTGTCTCCCTCATTTCCTCAGGATTGGCCCGATTATCCTCAGTGGGGTCACACTCATTGCCTTTCAGTGGCCTCACACCCTGCAGTGAAGTCTCCCAATCGGCCCTTCCCTGGACCTTCCTTGGCGTCTCACCCATTAAATAACACCAACGTCATACGCCTTAATGAGGTCTCACCCGTTCATCATTGCTGGTCTCTCACAGGTCCCGGAGTCTCTTATTTCTCATCACCAGTCTCAAACATCCCAATTGTGTCTTCTAAATGTCATGACTATAATTGTAGTCCTGGCCACTCCACTATCTCGGTGGATTAACGTGGTCTCCAGCAGTGATGCACTCCATGACTGTAAGCTCATCTTCCAGGGGCCACGGGGGTCTGTTCCTCAATTTCCCACCAGCACCGCCAGAGCTGCATTTCAGCAGTATTGTGTCTGTTGCTGCAGTAATACATTCATTCCAGTGTTTGTAGGAGGACGCACCTCCAACACAAAGCTTGTGCACCGTGGGCAGCAGTTGCTGCATGTGTCTGTTTGCTAACATTTGCTTGTTCTGGGTTTTGCAGGCTCTGGCCTACATCGAAGCCTACATCGACTTCAGCGAGGAGGACAGCGTGGAGGAAGGCGTGCTGTCGCAAGGTTAGTGTTCTTGGTAATAGACTGGCTTCTCGTCGCTGGATGGCAGATTTGATGCTAACCCTGTGAGCACCCCTCAAAACTGCTTCTGAGAGTCATTTCTACAGAACTCTGTACGCAAGCCTCTGAGACTTGTAACGCCGGGTCTCTCTGCACCCCCGTACAGGTCTGTTTCACGTCAGTCTTTCTATAATGTTACAAGCTACTAATGGTGATCTCTGCAGAGCTCTCGGAAAGGTCTGTAGGGGCATTTGAAAAGGGTGCTTCATCGGTGGAGAGGCAGGGGTTACTGGTCAGTGGCAGTGTTGGGGGGGGGGGAGGGGTCTGTCCTGTGACAAGAGGTACTTTTTAAGGTTGTTTTGGAATCAGCCCCTATGTGTGACCACCGGTGCTGTGTGTACCTTGGTGATTCTGTGACGGTGCATTGGGTGTCAGCCAGGAATGGTTGAAGGTCACAGCAGGAGTGGTGGAGAGAATGAGGAAGTCATTTGGTGGTATGTAGTACTTGGAGCTGTGATAGAGCAGGAACACAGACCCTTCTCGGTTGATGAACCGAGGTAGTTGGTCCAGTGGAAAAAACAGTATGGGTGAACTCCCATGGTTGGTACAGAGACGGAACAGAAACGTGTGCTACCCAGTAGATGTACCGTGGGTCTTGATATAGTGGCAGAGCGTAACAGAGTGGATGGTACAGCAGCAGTGAAGTAACAGGGGTTGGTGCCGTGGCAGAGAAGTACCAGAGTGGTTGGTGCATTGATAGAGAAGTAACAGAGTGGATGGTTCAGTGGCTGAGAAGTAACAGGGGTTGGTGCAGTGGCTGAGAAGTAACAGAGTGGTTGGTACAGCGGCAGAGAAGTAACAGGAGTTGGTGCCGTGGCAGAGAAGTATCAGAGTGGATGGTACAGTGGCAGAGAAGTAACAGAGTGGATGGTGCATTGATAGAGAAGTAACAGAGTGGTTGGTGCAGTCGTAGAGAAGTAACAGAGTGGTTGGTTCAGTGGCTGAGAAGTAACAGAGTGGATGGTTCAGTGGCTGAGAAGTAACAGAGTGGATGGTTCAGTAGCTGAGAAGTATCAGGGGTTGGTGCCGTGGCAGAGAAGTAACAGAGTGGTTGCTACAGCGGCAGTGAAGTAACAGATTGGATGGTACAGCAGCAGAGAAGTAACAGAGTAGTTGGTGCAGTGGCAGAGAAGTAACAGAGTAGTTGGTGCATTGATAGAGAAGTAACAGACTGGATGGTACAGCGGCAGAGAAGTAACAGGAGTTGGTGCTGTGGCAGAGAAGTAACAGAGTGGATGGTTCAGTTGCTGAGAAGTAACAGAGTGGATGGTACAGCAGCAGAGAAGTAACGGGTTGGTGCCGTGGCAGAGAAGTAACAGAGTGGTTGGTACAGCGGCAGTGAAGTAACAGAGTGGATGGTACAGCAGCAGAGAAGTAACAGAGTAGTTGGTGCAGTGGCAGAGAAGTAACAGAGTGGATGGTTCATTGATAGAGAAGTAACAGAGTGGTTGGTGCAGTCGTAGAGAAGTAACAGAGTGGTTGGTTCAGTGGCTGAGAAGTAACAGAGTGGATGGTACAGCGGCAGAGAAGTAACAGGGGTTGGTGCCGTGGCAGAGAAGTAACAGAGTGGATGGTTCAGTGGCTGAGAAGTAACAGAGTGGATGGTTCAGTGGCTGAGAAGTAACAGAGTGGATGGTGCAGTGGCTGAGAAGTAACAGAATGGATTGTGCTGTGGTAGAGAAGTAACAGTGATTGGTGCAGTGGTAGAGAAGAAATTGAGTGGTTAGTACAGTGGTAGGGCAGTAACAGTGGTTGGTGCTGTGGCCGAGAAGTAACAGAGTGGATGGTACAGTCGCAGAGAAGTAACAGAAGTGTTGGTACAGCTGTAATGAAATAACAGTGGTTGGTACAGTAGAAGTGCAGTAACAGAGTGGTTGGTATGGTGGCAAAACTGTGACACAGACATTCGCAGCTGATAAACTGAGGTGATTGGTTGAGTGGTGTAGTATTAATACAGACCATTCTTGGGTGATGTTGCGCTCAGGTGTGTGGTACCACAGTCGATCGCTAACAGAGTGGTTGGTAAAGTAGCAGAACAGTAACACCAGCCCCACTCAGGTGAGGCTGTTCTCAGGTGTTTTGTACGAATGCACAGCAGTAACACAAACTCTTTCTCAGTTGACCTCGCAGTGAGGTCTTTGCAGGCGGAGATAGCAGCCCATTTGCAGGACAGCCGTCGCGGTGAGCGGTTGCGCAGTGGTGTGCAGGTGGTGATCGCAGGGGCGACGAACGCTGGAAAGAGCAGCTTGCTGAATGCGATCTGTGAGTACTCTCAACTGCTTATTCCATATGTGAGTTCTGATAGTGGAGGACACGAGGTACCAGCTCACCGGTGCTTAATTTGTGCCAGTGGTTTCCGGTGCTGGGCATCAACAATTATTTATAAACACCAGCACA
This sequence comes from Calotriton arnoldi, assembly GCA_963921515.1. Lineage (NCBI taxonomy): Eukaryota > Metazoa > Chordata > Amphibia > Caudata > Salamandridae > Calotriton > Calotriton arnoldi. The sequence continues at coordinate 4,064,589 of CAWUFW010000013.1, read as the reverse complement.
TACTTACGAGAAACTACCACATGGTGGCGCTGTCTGAGTGCATTTGTAAGAAAAGTTCAATAGTGCATCATAATATTATTTGATATATCTTTAAATAAGTGATAAAACTTTAACTTAAACCTGCAGTTTAAAGTGGTGTGGGTTGGGCCAGCTGCAGTGGACCAGGGAGTAGTATCTTGAGCCCTGGCACTTCATTTGTTTACAAACCAAGCATTGTAGCTCACCCTAGAGGGACCATGAGCTGTGCTGACTGAGTGTGGGCCGCTTTACCCACCATAAAGGCAACATACTTGCAGGATATTGAACAGTCTATTCATCTTATTCCCACTAGCAGATCACTGAATGCCCCAGCAGGGGGTGCTGTGCTCTCAGATCCCATGAGCTGACTCTGTCCAGCCAGAGACCTTCCAATGCCCCCTCCTGATGCATTCTTATGTGAAGGGGACGTTTACTGAGCACGTTGCTGGTTGCCTCGCCAAGTTGGGTGGAACCTTAGCCGTAAAGGAAGCCTTTTCTGTGACCCTAATATTTATATCTTTTGCACATCCTTTCTTTCTGTGTTTTTCTGTTTTGTTTACACAAGCTGTCTGTGGCACTTCATCTACAAGAAAAGTGGCTTGTTTCTGCTTTGTTTGCTTAACTTTATCTTGACACTCTCCTTGTTTTTGTTATATTCTGTTGGGACAACACTGTGTGATTGAAACGGCTTCTGTTTCTGACACCCATTGGCTGAGAGATCTTCTGAAAACCCACAAGGACTCTTGCAGAAAAAGCACACCCCAAATAATAAAGTTTGTTCTAATAAAGACAAATGAAAACAGCTTAAACACAAGAGAGGGGCTCAATCTTTGCCCCCATTGTCAAACAGATAACAATTATAGCAAGAAGTAAACAGATCCATTCTTCTGAGGTTTAGAAGTGAGTGTGTGCTCTTTTCAAGCATTAAAAATGTTCAGTCAAAGCATCCATTCAGTTTGCATTGTTTCCAAAAAGTATTCTAAGGGGAGAACCTGTTACAAAGAAACTTCAGTATAAATGATGACTGACAAAGCGGATCAGGCCTACACGTTTCCCCATTACTCACCTGCGGTCGTGCTTACAGGCCTTACTCAGGCCCTTATCTGAATGAGCAATTTGTGGTGCACGGAATGCAGCCACATCACTGCAGCTTCATGATGGAGTTTTTAGAACTGCTTATTTCGATGTCATTCGTGTCCACACTGGGCAGTGGTGGAACTAGGAAATACCTTGGCTCTGCCCCGGTTTCAGAATCCACCGCCTGTTGCACAGTTGGAGCCCCTCACCATATAAACAAGAGTATTGCAGTAGTTATTTTACAGCTTTTACTCATTTTTTTTTGTATACAAGGCTTTTAGAACATTTAGGTACCGAGGCAGAGGTGAAACTCTTAAGTGTTATTACATATTGTGACTGTAGATTCACTTAACCGTACAGATCGGATTCCTAGTGTGTTACAAGAACCTATTGGCGGTCCATCACTGTTGATAGAGTCATAAATGCTCAAAAGACTTAAAGCAAACAGAACAGGACCCCCAGTCTGCTTAGCTGTATTATTAGAAGTCTACCTCCTGGATAAATAGGCCCCCTGGGTTCTTTGCCCATTGCCCCGCTTCTCTCCACACAGTGGGGCATGAAAATAATTGTACAGTCCTGGTTTCTTGCGGAGCCGTGCCATCTCCGGTTGCTCTGCACCTTAGTCCCCAGTTACCAGGAAGAAAAACATTGCTGCCTATGTTAGCGGCGTAGGTTTTAACCAGTGCTTAATTTGAGCCGGTATTTTTCTGTACTCAACACCGGCACCTAAATGTCGTCACCACACTTAAGACACTCTGCCACAAGGTGGTGCTGCTCATCTAATTTAGAAGTGAGCAGAACAATGGTTGTTTATGAATGCAATATACATTAAAAAAATTCTAATACCTGCCTCGCCAGCCATTCCTTCAGCTTTGGGGACCTGGAATAATCTGTCGCACTTGCAGGCGAGAGAGATGATTAGTAGTTGTTTTGGTACCGTCATTGGCAGCGATGACATCATTGTGTTTTTGCAATAAATAGATTCACTCCAACACAAGTAGTGTATTGGAAAAAGTAGTGCAGGATAGCCACCTGGAGATCTCTGGATCAAAAAGAACGACTGTCATTTGGGAAACAACGAAAATACCCCCTCCCCCCCCTTTATTCTCCCCACCCCCACGATTGTCTTGTTGTTCTTTTTATTTTTTAAACAAAAACTTGCGGTTGTCTCAATGTTCTCAGAGGCGACCTTCAGATGACCTCTTAAAACTATATAAAACAAATTAACAACCAAACCTGCAGCATATCCAGCCAAAATGTTATTCACCAAATAAGCACTGATTGACTCTTACATACAGGTGTGCAGGGGATTCTTTTTATTGACATTATTGTTTCCACCCTCCAGAGTAAAATACTTTGGTTAAAACTTCCACATTGTTTCTCTCAGTTTCTTTAAAAAAAAAAAATTGCACGTGCCTTTGTTCAGCCACTGCCAGGTGTGTTTGAAGGACTCATGAACTCCCTCTGTCCTGCAGCACAGATTATATGTTCCACATGTACCATGTAAGTGTCTCAAGGGGACAGCCTTGAAGGTCCAAGAAATCCGGCTTTAAAAAGAGGCAGAATGCTCGACAGCCTTCTGGATTGTGAGTCGACCCTTAAAATGGCTGACGCTTTGAGAGCCCTGTGACGCAAACACAAACTGCGAAAAACACTTTCGTGTCGAAGTATGTAGCATTCTTTCCACCATCTTTGAATTCCATTTGAATAAGAAAGGTGTGTGCTTTCTGCTGCTCCCAGACGCTTAATTGCAGATATTGGTAACACATTCTCAACTTTCTCACTTCTGTAATTGCTGAACATGGCAAGCTTGAGGGGAAGGATGGGCAGTTAACTTTTGCAAAGCCACAGACCTGCATTGAATTCTATATGCAGCAGTGTTTTACGTTTCAGCGAGGACCAGTCTTTTTATGAAGAAGGAAAGCTGTACTGTTTGCGCTTCTGCTGTACCTCCTGTGTCTGTGAGGGACATTTGCTTCCCAACATGGGCCCTGGTCTGTAATAAGAAAGCTCGAGGAATTCTTTCCATATAAAAGCAGAGCCTATTTGCAATGCTGATTTAAGATTAATTCCAAAGGGAACCTTGGTTACACAGGCTTGGTTTTATTTTTGATACCAGCGATGGGGCTGAAACGACTAACGGACGAGCACTGAAGTTTCATGGGTGCTACAGCTGCCCCCCTCCATGAACCACTTACACAGGTTCACGCCCCCCTTCGGTTCTTGCTTCTTTCGGACAGATGGTGGCAAACATTGACCAACCCTTAATGTCTCCAGATGTGGAGGTAATGGTGATGTTTGGACCAATGAGGACCCTCTCATGCATCACAGAGACCCCAAAGTTTGCCCAAACCCCGGTGTGTCCACTTGCTTCCAGAGGCCTTGGTGTGTCTTTGCTGATATGGCTAAGAGCCACCAAGGGCTAGGATGCGACTAGTCTTTAATTTTATCTGAAGGCGGACAGCTCAAAGCCCTATTGAAGCCTTGCGTTGTGTCGGGTCCATATATCATTGCAGCAGCTTGGCGTTGGCGCGACTCCGTCAATGCTGAGTTTCCAGATTTTCAGAGGAAGGAAAGGACGGGACAGTAATTTCCTTACAAGTGAAATGGCCTCTGAGATAAGGGCAGCACCGGCTCGTTCTTTAAAAGCCACATTTTATGCAGAAGGCGCGGAGTTCTCTCGGGATTAATTCATCCAGCATCACAGATGTGCGTGGAGTGTCGACAGATTACTGTTTCGTCAGCATTTCAAGGTGTAGATTGACATTTTTTTTAATAGAGGATCAGAAACTTGATTCTTGTTCAGTGGACTATTCTATGGGGGCAACATGGGAGGTGCTTTTGAGGACATCTTTTAAGGGGTCTGTAACCTATTGATATGTGTACACACCTCCTTTTTAGGGGCCTGTCACCTATTTAAATGTCACACACCTACTTTTAAGGGGCCTAAAGTGTACTGATAGGTGTGAGCGGCTTCTCTGTGGGGTCTGAGGAATGTAGGTTCACTTAATGTAAGCAGAGGTAGAGCCGAGCAAGTGTTCCATGACATATAAATAAATAAAAATCAATTTTCTCTTTAGGGAACCGCAAAGATAATGCTAAAACTTAATATAAAGTTAAGATAGACACTGCTGTCTCTGTGAGCGCATGTCAAGACTGTTTTGTGACTGTCTCTCTCACTATGAGGTGGTCCTGGGAGCGGTGGAACCAGCAAGGAGGAAGTTGTCTTTCCACTGTGTTTATTGTTGAGGAGGCCTCACCTGGAGTATTGTGGCCAGGTCCAACAGTCACGTCCCTAGAATGCCAAGGGTGGGTTAGACCCACCCAGGTGCCAGGTGAAAAGAGAGTGTGAGGTGTGCACTGAAATCTAACAGAGTTGTGAGTCCTCACACTGGTGTAGAGTACAGAGTATCGCACACCTTTGTGTAGGGTTTGTGAGTTTTCATCGAGGTTTATCTTATCGCGGCAACAACTTCTTGCTTCAGTCTCATGTGCGTGAGATTTACATCCCTGTCAAATCAAAGACCTAAACTCCGCCAAACTCTTTTTCTACAGAGTTACATAAATGTCTCATCCTTCAGTCGATTTGGTTTCATATTTTACACATAGAAGTGTAAAACATTGATGCTTTCTTTGTTTCAGTTAGAAACAACTGCCTTAAAAAATTGTTTCTAAATTGTAAGCTACTGAAACAGTTCGATCATTTCTTTTCAAGTATTGTTGCTAAATACAATTAGTGTTACATTTTCAACATATTTTATGCAATGCAGATATATAGTTAGCATTATTTGCATAGCGCATGGCGGTACTAATAACATGCTTTATTATAGCATTTGATTCCACAATTTTTGACCTTTTTAAGCGCTGTTAATAAGATGTCAAAATAATTAAATGCTAAGAAGTTTCTACAAGGATTCAAATTTGTGAGCTGCTTACCACATCAGATGTCAGCAGCGAGTGGTTTAATTTGTTGAGCCGTCTTTCTAGCCATAAAAATGATTAAATCTTGCCATAGTATAAAAAGGGCTATTTAAGGCTTGCAAATTAAGTCATGTGTGCCCAGTATACATAGATATTTTAAATAACTGTTGAATGAATGTCATATTTTAATTCATTTTTTGTTAGCAAGTAGAAGTGATTTTGTTAATGCAGAGAAGTGTCCAGGCAGCGGGGAAGGGTCTGTGGACTGGCACCCCCACTGCCCTGGTCAGCGGATCCCTCATTGTTCCTCGCGCCCCTGTTTCCTGTTCAGTCTCACAGGAAGTGACTCTAAATTTACCCTCCAGGGGTCAGAGGTGGGCACCACACTGGCTATGTTTGCATTAATGGGCGTGGATGCTGACCTCCCATTCTGTGCTGATGGCGCTTGAGGTCTCTGACTTCCACCTATTCAGACTGAGCACAGCAGCTACTCTGGGATTCCTGCGTCAGCCACGAGCAGCGATACCGCTTGTCCTCCCTCACCCCAGAGTACCGACTGCTTCTGTTCTCTCAGTGGAACCCTCATCCCTCGGGTGTTGGGCTGATAACATCAGCGCAGCATCCCTTGTGCATTTTTACGTTGCTCCTCCCTCTGTGTCCCCATTAGTGCCTTGGGCATCCTTTGCTGATCAGTACAGGGGGGATGTCTCTGCTATGCATCTCTTGTCCTCCACAGAAAATTTGGAAGGGGGTTGTCTCTAGCATACAAGGTGCGTAATGCCATCAAGTCGTTTTTTATCAATAAATAGTACATTTGTTGTATCGGACGAGCTGTGCAGCTTCATCCTACATAGAGGGCCTGTGGCAGTCATTTCCTTTGAGTGCTGTTACTTGCAAGCAGTTTAATTTTCTTTTGCAGGCATGTGGTGGAGGTTTGTCTACTCTTGCCATGTGGCATTGATGGACAGACTAACGTGTGAGGGCTTGTCTACTTTAGAGTGTGAGCTGGTTGCTTGGACTATCTCTTCTGCGATGTGAATCAACATTCGTGGCCGCCCTCTCCACTTCCTGGGGTTCAACGCACACACCTGATGAAGGGCATCAACGCCAATCAGCCAGGTGGAGTTTGCGCACACAGGTACCCGAGCCTGCAGACATCTTGAGAGATTTCTCAAAACTATCCTGCTGCCCTGCACAGCTGGCACGTCAGTGACTCTGCATCGGGCATGCCCGTTTGTAAGGTACCTGGCCTCTTTGAAATGGACTGTTTCCCCATATACTAGCCTATCACAATTGTATCACCTTTACAGCCAGACCACTGGCAGGTTCTGAGAATATTTTCTTTGTATGGCACCCGGCCCTACACCTCTTACTTCCCAAACTGCTGCAAACCAGCGTCCCCCCCACTGCCTTCTCGTTTATCTAGATCAGCTCACTCTATCTGACTTGTGATTGTTTAGAAGTCAGCTTATAAAAATGCAAAGTGCAAAAACAAGCAACATAACATCCTCTTAGACCCTGCACCCCACATCTCTCTCATTAAGAGGGACTCTCATCAGACTATCTCATCACCAGAGCAGTCCAAATACAGAATTGTTCCTCTTGAAACCGAGATCCAGATCTCTTGAGACAGTTCTTCTCTTTGGAATCAACATAGAAGTGAAGCTCCTCCCTTTAAACATGATTGGGCAAGAATGTCCCTGGAAACACGTGCAAACCTCCGGGTTTACCCCGCCAGTGTCTTATCCCGGAGGAGTTTGCTTCTTGTGAAACTTGATCACACCACAGCCAGATCCTGACCATTGAAAGGGTGATGTTAGTCTCCATGCAGGAAACCCCATGTCCCCTGAAACTGGTGTAACGTCACCCAGAAACATGTTCTGAAATGATACGAGCTGTGTAGACTCATTCTACACGGCGAGGAAGACCGGGCGTTCTTGGCGATTCTACATCGTCATCGAACTTAATTCAGTGAGTTGATGCTGTGGCGTTAAAGTCATAATCAAGTTTTCGCTTTTATGATCTTTATTTGGAATCGCTACACTGTACTGTATATTAAAACACGTTACACAGCATTAACGCCAATAACTGAATTAAGGTGAGAAAGCGCAATGTTCATTTACAGAAACTAAAAGGTCATGTTAGTCCGAACCAGTGCCAGCGACTCAAGCTCTTTGTACATATAACAAGTCCTAGAATTTATAAGCACGCATTTTAATTGCTTTCTGCGTAGTGGAAATTGATTTAAATATAAGTTTCCTCAAATCAAGGCACCGTAAAACTTCAAGTGCCAGACTACTACACAAATAGTGGCTAATAGTCGATATATCCCGACCTTTAGCCACTGTTTGTGTAATAGTCTAGCACTTGAAGTGTATATATATCATGCACAGTGGGCAGTTTGACATCTTTCTACCTGTGGTCCAGGTCCCCAGCTAAGCCAATACTGGAGTATAATACCGTCTAAGCCATGCAAAACTCAGACAGATAGTTGGGTGTAAAAAGTAAGTGAAATAACAAAGTGGTTCATATTTCACAGAGCTAATACACATTCCTTCTCCACCCTAGACCGATGTGAAATGTCTTAATCCTGATTAAAATGTTGATTTTTTTAAAAATCTATTTGCAAACTCATCTTAAATACACTTTTTTTAAAAACAATATTCATACTTGGGTTCATATACAGACATGAACTACATTTTCCAAATATCTTGCAGGTGGACTGTACTTGTTGATAGATATACATTCCGTAAGCTATCTCATGGAGTGAAATATCAGAAAGACTTTGCAGTGTGGAAGCTGTGAAGATGTATGAGGGCAGCGTCCTCCCCTGATTTACCGGCCAGACCATGTCCCAGCTCTAGTCTGATCAATGATTGTGGAGCACTTTTCCTAAATCCAAAGATGGCTTTGTGTATTCACAGTCCCCTACTGCACATTTCCCAAACCTCCAGGCGAGCGCAGCATAATATGCAACCTATGTTGGCGCTAAGTATCTTATATACTGATGTAGTGGAAATCACCTGACTGAGCCTTAAATAGTTCGTCAGCCCCCACTTGCCTTTAACGATTGTAATCTTAAGGTTTCCATATTCAATCCAAGTTAAATTCGAGTGTAGAGTTATATCACAATATATACACCATGATTTACATGTTCTAGATGACTCTTGTAATTGATCAGGTGCATTTATTGTTAATCTTACCAAAAGACACAGTTTCTGTCCAGGATAAGCTAACTTTAGAAAATTCTTTTTAATCTGATCATGTAATTCTTTTTAATCTGATCATGTATAGAAGTTAACAGGCGTTGAAGACCTATCTGGTTGGTATCCTTGAAGACCGTCAAACTCTCTCCGTCGCCTGCTGCCACCACAGCACACAGCCAGCCTTTTTCAGAAAGATTCTTCGCCTTATTTTTAAAAAAAGGATTCAAGAGTCTCACCAACTCCTCCTGAAAAGAAAATGGAAGTGTTTTCACCGCTTGTCAGGCTCTTGAAACCACTGATGTCAACAGGTGACGTGGATACTTCTCTGATACTGTGACTGCGCAGCCAGGACAGTCATAATGTGGAGAGTGAGGTTAGCAGTAAAGAGGAGCCAGGTGACATAGATCCGCCAACAGGAGGAAATATCATGTAACTAAATAATATATGGGGTCGCTTATAATTTAAGCAACTTACAATCTACTGATAATCTGTTTGGAAGCACGGCAATCACAATATTATAGTTTATCAATGGACAACATACATGTTGTCCCGATGAAGGCTTGGTTGTATCATTTAGGGCCAAAACACTGTGCACACATTGGTTGGCAGTTTATAAGTTTAATATGTTTTTACACAGTTGTATAGAATACTTACACTTTCTCTAATGCAAATTGCAGCATTACTTGTAAACCATGATATCTTCTCTTTTTATTTGACTAATCTCTGGGTCTGTTTCAAATCACAGTACCTGCTATTTCAGGTCTTATAATCATTGGTCTTGTTCTTACAAATCGTCATTTTTTGACGTGGTCTATTTATATTTTAATATGAGGCTGATTTGTCATCCAATAAAATAGTTTATTGGATATGATGGTTGATCACTCTCCCAGTGCTTGTGTTTAAGTGATGTGTGTTTCAAAACTTTAGCAAAAATTGTTAAACCGAGAAATAACGAGAAACACGTTGTATGACTGTGCTGTAGTCCAAGCGTGGCTCTCGTGAATAATGGAAAACCGCTTCTTTCCATTCACCTGCAGTGGACGCGAGAAACTAATAAAAGGCTCAGCCATTGAAACAAGAGTTTGGTACTAGGAATAGAGTCAGAATTCACCAGAGGGTGTAATTCTTGCCATGCTCAGGTCATGTGCTACACTTTTATGTGTTTCCAACTTCACCAACTTTTTCCCAAAACTTCACGATAACATCACTCGTCCACATACAGGGATTGTGAAGCCGCATCCTGCAGGGTGTCCGGTTCGACAGCGAGTGCCAGTACAGCATCCGTCACAGACTGTGGGTGGAAGGAGGGTTACCTGCAGTGCTTAAGTTGAGCCAGTGGTTTCCGGTGCTCAGCACCGGCACTTAATCATGAACACTGGCGCTTATAGCGCAAACTCAACCCAAAGGTATTGCAGTGCGGACACATTAATTTCTAGTAGGCCCAGGAGTTCTGTTTTAGGCAGCGCTTACAAGAGAAATAGGCAGGTGCAAACTGCCTCCTGACGAGAGCCCTGGCACTTTTTTTTTTTACAAATTAACCACTGGTTACCTGCCCTCCATAATTCAGGCACAGTGGGTGAGAGTGAAGCTACAATCCCTCTTTGAGTCCTGTTTCAGGCCCAGAATCTAAGATTTTATGACTGCCTCATAGTCCCCATGATCTTTTGTGTGAATCCGTAGACCAGCACTTTCTGAGGTCCGCATACAGGCATCTTCATCATTCTGTTGTCAAAAGACCTGCTGTGTACATTATCAGTACTTGGAGTGGACCTTTTGTCAACCATTTCTTATCATTGGTTTGCTTTCTTGTCAATCTCGTTTGCTTTCTTTTAGTTTGATAATAATAATAATCCTTACTTAAGGTTTCAAGGCACTGGGGGCCGTTGGGGAGATTAAGTGAGCTATTGCCCAGAGTCACATGATGCTGAGCTGCCGCCGGGGATCGAACCGTGATCCCTGTGCTCCGGCGTCAGCCACTCTGGCTGCTGCGCCACACCTTGATGACTTTCCTTCTTTGCCGTATGTTTGTGCTTTCCCTGGAGCATAGGTTCTTTACCATCCTGTTGCCTGGATAAGTTGTATCCTTCCGCTACTTTCATTCAGTGAACTTTTTTTTCTTTTTCTTTCAGAACTCTGTGGGAGTGCATATGTTTTTTTTTTTTTGCATCCCAGACCCCTTGTTCTCCATGTTTTTAACCCACTCTCTCCATCACCCTCTCCCCCTGTACCTTTTTTTAAATTTTATTTATTGTTTTTGGAGGTCCCGCACCTACTAAGCTGCTTTGTTCTTGAGTATGCTTTTTTTAACACTTTTTATTTCTTGATTTATCACATGAAGACTGGTGTCTACCTTCAGGGAACGGTAAAAGTTAAAAAAAAAAAAAAACACAATGGCCACTGCAACATCATGATGCAGAAGTGCACATGCATTGTAGCTGTTCAACAACAGGCATTGGCAAAACAAAACGTTGACTAAGTCCTTTCAAAGCCAAGTCCTAGTGCTTTACAACTGCTTGATTCAACAGTTAACCATTTTTTTACAAGTTACTTTTGTGTTTTTTTAGGACAATTGGGTTCCGTGGTTTTGGCCATGATATACTCGCCACACTACCTTCGAGACTGAAGTGTATACACACTGAAGCTGCTAGACTGTGGAGGCATTTTCTTTGGGAATTTGCAACATTATACTGGCTGTGCTTCCTGTTGTCCGTCCTGTGCACTTTCAAGCTGTGTGCTGTCTTCAACGGAATAGTCCTATGGCGGTATTACATTTTAGATATCCCTCATGCAGTAGTATGTTGAGAACCACGTCAGCTTTAGTAATGGCGAGTAACTTTTCTCCTACATTGCCTCAACACGTCTAGCCCGCCATAGGACCAAGAAGACACTCCACTAATGTGTGTTGTGCGCTCTAGAACACTTAGTATCAACATTTTGATTCCTTTCAATAGGCCAAAAGCCTGCAGCCATCGTCTCTCCGATTGCTGGGACAACGAGGGACGTGGTGGAGACCGCACTGAATGTTGGAGGCTATCCTGTAGTCCTAAGTGATACAGCCGGGCTTCGGGTGACGCAGGACCTCGTCGAGCAGGAAGGAGTTCGACGCGCACGCGGAAGGTAAGGGCCACCATTGGGCTGCTGATCGACAGCTCTCCCAGACCTTTGATATTGTTAATTTATTACCTCACTTATTACCTAATAATTATCTCATTGGGTTCCTTTTTCCATCTAAGAGATTTGTTTGGAATGTTCAGGTCATGAGTTTGATTTCCAGCGATGCCACCGTTCATCTTTGTGGTATTGATAAAAAGAGAACATTGAGTTGGGGTAACAATATTGATGATGTTCAGGCAGAGGAGTGAATTTGTAGCTGGTGTACATGTCTGCAGTCAGTCCGAGCAGTAGTAGGAGGTGTCGGCCCCCTCTGGATCCCCCCCTCCCTATCTCCTTGATGTTAGCATGTGCTGCTCAGTGTGTACCAGGCTACTCTGTCTTCTAAAAAATGGAGACATCGACCCTCACATTAATGTGTACATTTTTTAAATCTTAGAAAACATTTAAAATAACACTTGCGAGAGGATGGCGTCCCACAAATGATTAATTTCCAACATGTATCTGCGGTTGGATACGATGATAATCTTGGAGTGAGTCGGGCATAAGAAAGAGATGAGAAGCTGTGGGGTAGGATATCGCTTTGAGAAGAGAGGTTGTGAGGAAGTTTGTGGAAGATTTTAGGGCAAAGGTCTGTGACTGTAGAAGTAGATGTGATGGGTAAAGAGGTGTTGAGCTTGGAGATGGGTGTTTTAATTGAGGTGAGTCATCGTGGGCAGCGATACGTACTCCGCGAAACAGACGAGGAGTTGTTCACGGAAGCGTAGTGTTAGATGGTAGTGGAGTTGTCGCAGTAACACATGCATTCTTCATGGCTCCTACAATGCTTTGCTTTATACCTGCCTGCAGATTACTCATTTAAAAACCATTAAAAGTGATAAAAGCATTGAGCTGACACAGATCCTTGTAGAATTGCAGCGCTCACTTCACACACTAACCAGAAACTGTATCTTTTGTAATTTCTTGGTGATAACTTTCAATCATCGGCCCATTTTCAGATCTGATCACAATTTGATTTGATGTAATTTGGAAATTGTCCTTTTGAGCAGATCTGTAGCGCCCTCGTTTGCTACATTGAGGTACCCCTGCCCCTTATGTGGCAGAGCATGGAACACAATATGAAGGGCATTGGGAAGGCAGGCAGAAGGACAAGGAGCGAGCACCAGAGTTGTTACGATCGACCACATGTACTTCCTTCGTATGGGATTGTAGCAGAATTCTCAATTTTTGGGGGTTTTGATCATTCTGTTACTATGGTTTTGAAACAAATATATCACTAATTTTAGTGCCAAAGCTTTCTAATATTTTGCAATTGCAAATCATAATAGCCTGCGTCCTGATGAAAAAATGAATTGCACTTTGTTTCCCACGCTTCTTCTGTTGCATTGTCCTAGGTTGGAGGAAGCCGATCTCATACTAGCCGTGATCGATGCCACAGAGATCCCTGCAGGCTTGGTGGGCGGTGGGCCTTTCTTGGAGCGATGCCTTGAGGACATCCTTCCATCCCCTCCTTGTGAATGGTCCCCTGAAACCAGGGACCCACCTGGTGCATCCTGCATCCTGGTCTTAAACAAGGTGGACTTGCTGGGAGCGACTGCTCCGGATAGCCTACGTGAGATGTGCAGCACCAGGAACCTACCATCGGTCTGCCCTCTATCCTGCCGAACCGGAGAAGGACTGGAGAGCTTCCTGCACATGCTGACGGGGAAACTGGAAGAAATGCAAGTGTCCTTTTTTGTGTTCATCCTCCCTTCCTGCTTGTCCTTCTTTCATGTTTGTCTTCTCTGCTTGCTTTTGTATTTGTCATGTTGCGACTACAAGTTGCACGAACAGCCAGGGCACGAAACAACACGCCACCTGAGCAATTTTGAGTTTAAAATATTTTAATGAATTTATGATAAGGCAATAGACCAAACAAAAAAGAGCACTGATGAGATGCATTGAAATTTACGATGTTACATTAATATAATACTTGTACCTATACATTGATATTTGCAGTATAATAAGAACTAAAATTTAAAAATAATAAAAAGGGGGAGCAATAAGAAGTCTATCGTAACTGAGCTACATAATAAAATCTAACAGACTGTACTTATTATATAATATAAAACATTAATAGTATAACACTATATAATTGTCAATTGGTTTCCAAAATGACTGGTAAGTAGATGTGTTATGGGCAGCACCCAACATAGTCCGATCAGCTCCTTTTCTGGTAAAGATTATCCATGACCACCATGTATGAATTGACAATAATGAAACATTTTTCCAGTTGACAGTAATTGATTTTAGAGCAGCGGATATCAAGAAGTCGAAGAGCTTGTTATTTCAATCTGACAGTTTTGTTGAAATCAATATCGATTTACAAATCAACATATTATATGAACGTTTATCCGATAAATGAATTTTTTTTATAATAACATCCCAAACCTTTTTCCAAAACTTAAAGACAATATTACATTCGAAAAGCATATGTTTTAATGAACCTGGAACCAAATTACAGTGCCAACAATTAGGCGAATTTAGAAGTTTTACATTAAACATTTTTAATGGAGTCCATAAACAATGAAATAGCGTGAAATAATTAGTTTGATATAAGGACACCGGTAACCATCTATAGATGCTACTACCACCTGAGCAGTTTCAACTGCTATCTGTGGCACAGAGCAATCTACTCTACAGAATTCTCATCACAGACATTTAGGGTACACCGTTCATGCCCTGTTTGTGCCTTGTACAGAGCACAGTCGCTGTCCATGGCCGAAGTTTATCACACATTATATCTGAAAGAGACACGTTAGTGATAGATTCCTTACCTTAGAATATCCCCAGGCGTCAGGCTGGATCCGGAAAGTTTTGCGTAGCAGTACCCTTGCGCGTCGGTAGGCGGCGTCGTGCGGCTCCGCGTCCGTCGTCGGCGTCGTGATCGCCGGGATGACGTCGCGGGCAGTACTTAGACGCCGCCCCTGCGCGCTGACGTCAGTTCTTCTTTTTCCGCGCCAGCAAGCGCAGATCCGGGAAGAGCAGTGCCCTGGTCAATTTTTGACCATACTTTTTGGTGATTTTTTCACTGTTTTTTCCATCTTTAAGGTGTCGTAGGGATGCCCGGCTTCAAGCGATGCGGCGCCTGTGCGCGGATGATGTCCGTCACCGACCCGCATTGGGAGTGTCTCTTCTGCCTCGGCCGAGGCCACGACACCGAGTCTTGTCCCGAATGCCAGGCCCTCAACCCGAAAGCTTTGCGAGAGCGGTCTCGAAAGCTCCTCGAGGCCCGGCATTCGGCTCCACGGAGGCCCCGGTCGCGTGAGAGGTCCAGGGGTCGCTCGCGGAGTGCACACCGGTCGTCGGCGTCGAAGTCTTCTTCGTCCGGTAAGTCTAAGCACAAGAAGTCCAAGAAGCATCGTCGCTCTCGGACTTCGCCTCGCCGGTCTCGCGACTCGGCTGAGGCCCCTCCCGGCACCGTCCCCGCCCCGCGGCCCCGGACTTGCCTGTGGAGTCGCCCCGTCATACCCGCCCTTCCCGGGTTCGGGGGCGGATCCGGCCAAGGTACAGGAGTTCCTGTCGGCCATGGCCCGCCTCTTCGGGCCTTCAGGCCCCTCCGGTGCGCCTTCGGGCCCCGCGGGCCCTGATGGGGTTGCTCCGGCGTCGCCGGCGGCTCCGGCCCCGGCGTCGCCCGGGCCTCCAGCCTCGATCCCGGCTCCGGCTTCGGCCCCGGCCTCGATCCCGGCTCCACAACCCCCATCGACGCCGGTCGACCTCACGACACCTCCGCCGGCGCCGATGTCTCCGGTGCCGTTCTCGACGCCGCCCTGGGCTCCGGGCGGCGTCGTCCCCCAGTTCCTTCCGGCTCCGGACATGGACCCGGAGCGACGTCGCTCGACGCCGGCTCCGGCGCCGATGGGACCTTGGGTCCCAAATGTCCCTCCTCCTCCTTATTTTGAACCAGAGGAGGACCAGGAGGACTGGGAGGGGTCTGATGACCCTCTGACACGCAACTGTCAGTATGATGAGGACTGGACAGAGAGTCTAGGGGAGGCCAGTGGTCTGGATACTTCTCCTGACACTGGCATGCTGTCTCCTCCCGTGGCTACGGAGGAGGGGGCCAATTTTGGTACGGTGTTGCGTAGGGCTGCTGGGGCCTTACGTCTCCAGCTCCCTACTTTGACGGTCAAGCCTAACATCTTGACAGAGGTGCTTCAGCCGGCAGCCTCCTCTGCGGAGACTGTGCTGCCGTTTAACGACGCCCTCACGGACGTTCTTTTGGGCGCCTGGTCCAAGCCCAACACAGGGGCTCCTGTGGATCGGAACGTGTCACGACGCCATCGCCCCGCTCCGGGCGACCCCTGTTTCTTTCTGTCCACCCCACTCCTGAGAGCTTGGTTGTCCAAGCCTCCGCTTCCCAAACCGCCTTCCCTACCGCTCCTCCGGATAGGGAATCCAAACGCCTGGATCAGTTTGGGAAGAAAGGTTTTCTTCCTCCAGTGCTGGCTTGCGGTCCGTTAACACCGCTTGTCTTTTGGGCCGATATACCCACTCTCTGTGGGATTCGGTGGCGGATGTTTTGCCCCAGTGCCCTGAGGAGGTCCAGGCACTGCTTTCCCGCGCCATTGCGGAAGGAAGGGATGCGGCCAAATACACTATCCGTTGTGGCCTTGACACCGCCGACTCGCTGGGCAGGTCGATTGCAACGACGGTGGCGCTCCGACGCCACGCCTGGCTGAGAACCACTGGTTTTTCAGGGGATGTCCAGAATACTCTCATGGACATGCCCTTTGATGGAGTCGGTCTTTTTGGGTCCAAAGCAGACCATGCGTTGGAGCGCTTTAAGGACTCACGGGCTACTGCCAAGTCCCTGGGCCTTTCTGCTACACGCCCTCCGCTGCCTTCTGCTTTTCGCCCCTATCGTGGCCACGGTAGGGGCGCCCCTTCACGTCAGCAGCCCAGCCACCGGCCCGCGCAGCAGGCGTCTTCGCGTGGCCGAGGACGTGGATTCCGCCGTGGCGGATCGGGCAACCAGCGTGCGGGTCAGGCCACCACCTCCAACCCGTCCGCGGCCTCCAAGCCCTCCTAGTCCCTCCTTTCAGGTGCACGGCACGCCAGTAGAGGGCAGGGTCCGCCATCACCTTCCCCACTGGCGCACCATCACCTCGGACAGGTGGGTCTTGGACATTGTCCGAAGGGGCTACTCCCTCCCCTTCGAGACCACCCCCCAGCCATGCCACCTCAATTCCACCGCATGTCAGGGGATCACTTGGTGCTTCTACAGAAGGAAGTCACGGCCCTCTTGACCAAGAGGGCCATCGAGCATGTTCCGACCCCAGAAGTAGGGCGTGGTTGCTACTCCCACTACTTTCTGGTGCCCAAAAGGACAAGGAGGACATGCGTCCTATCTTGGACCTCCGGAACGTCAATCGCTTCCTCCGGAAGGAGAAGTTCAAGATGCTCACCCTAGCTCAGGTCTTGACTGCCCTCGACCCTGGAGACTGGTTGGTAGCGTTGGACTTGCAGGACGCGTATTTCCACATCCCCGTCCTGCCGGCCCACCGGCGTTACCTTCGGTTCACGGTAGGCCCCGAGCATTTTCAGTTCACCGTGCTCCCCTTTGGCCTTACCAGTGCCCCTCGGGTGTTCACGAAAGTGATGGCGGTGGTCGCAGCTCATCTGCGCCGGGCAGGGGTTTCAGTCTTCCCCTACCTCGACGACTGGCTGCTGAAGGCGGGCTCGTCCCAGGCAGTCGTCTCCCACCTCCAGACTACGGCCGAACTCCTGCACTCGCTGGGGTTCTCCATCAATGTGCCGAAGTCGCATCTGATTCCTTCTCCACAGCTCCTTTTCATCGGAGCAGTTCTGGACACGACGCAGTTTCGGGCCTATCCTCCCGAACGGCGAGTCCGGGATATTCAGGCTATGATTCCGATCTTTCGGCCTTTATCCTGGGTTTCGGTAAGGATGACCCTGAGGCTGCTGGGCCTCATGGCCTCCTGCATCCTGCTGGTCAATCATGCCAGATGGCATATGCGGGCTCTGCAGTGGGACCTGAAGTTCCAGTGGGCGCAGCACCAGGGCAACCTGTCCGATCACGTCCAGATCTCGGAGGGGACTGCAAAACAGTTGCAGTGGTGGCTCTCGAACCGGCAATGGGTCATGGGCAGATCCCTCTCCCTTCCCCAGCCAGAGCATACAGTTGTGACGGACGCGTCCCTTCTGGGATGGGGCGGTCACATGGGAGAGGCGGAGATCAGAGGCCTCTGGTCTCCGGCGGAGTCCCGGCTCCATATCAACCTTCTGGAGCTCCGGGCGATCCGGCTTGCACTCAAGGCATTCCTTCCCTCTGTCAAAGGGAAGGTAGTGCAGGTGTTCACAGACAACACCACCGCCATGTGGTACTGCAACAAACAGGGCGGGGTGGGGTCTTGGACCCTTTGTCAGGAGGCTCTGCGCCTCTGGACATGGCTGGAACATCAGGGCATGTTCCTGATGGTTCAACACCTGGCAGGTTCTCTGAACGCCAGGGCGGACGAACTCAGCCGCAGGTGCATGATGGATCACGAATGGCGTCTTCACTCGGAAGTGGCGCAAGGACTCTTTCTACAGTGGGGAGAGCCTTGGTTAGATCTATTCGCCACCGAAGAGAACGCGCAATGTCATCAGTTCTGCGCGTTGGAATTTCCAAGGCGGCACTCGCTCGGCGACGCTTTTCGTCGCGAGTGGAGTTGCGGTCTGTTGTACGCCTTTCCGCCTATACCACTTCTACCCAGAGTGTTGAAGAAGATTCGGCACGACCGGGCCCAAGTCATTCTTGTGGCTCCGGACTGGGCTCGAAGAGTTTGGTATCCCGAGCTACTCAATATGAGCATAGATCCCCCGATCCGTCTGCCTCTTCGGGAGGATCTTCTGTCGCAGCAGCAGGGGACGGTCCTCCACCCGAACCTGTCCAGTCTACACCTGCTTGCGTGGAGATTGAGCGGCGGCAGTTGATTCCTTTCGACTTGCCTCCCGAAGTTTGTGATGTGATTCTGGCAGCCAGGCGTCCCTCCACTAAGGTGGTATACGCCTGCAGGTGGAACAAATTTGTGGCATGGTGCACAGCAAAGGCTGTGGATCCCCTTTCTGCCCCTCTTTCTGAGGTCCTTCTGTTCCTTCTCTCTCTGGCCCAACAGGGTTCTGCCCTGGGTACCATCAAGGGTTATCTTTGTGCTATCTCGGCCTTCCTCAGGCTCCTGATCAGCCCTCCCTTTTCAAGTCCCCTGTTGTTAACAGGTTCTTAAAAGGCATTACTCACCTCTTCCCTCCTGTTCCGTTTGTAATGCCTCAGTGGGACTTGAACTTGGTTCTTACCTTTTTAATGTGCGCTCCCTTTGAGCCTCTGCATAACTGTCCTCTTCGTCTTCTGACTCTAAAGGCAGCCTTTCTGGTGGCCATCACCTCCGCTCGGCGGGTGAGTGAGCTCCAGGCTCTTTCTTGCAAACCTCCCTTTCTGTCTGTTCATCCAGACAAGGTTGTTCTTCGGACGCGTCCGTCCTTCTTGCCAAAGGTGGTTACTGCTTTCCACATTGGGCAGACCATCACTTTGCCCACCTTCTTTCCGCCTCCGCATCCTTCCAGAGAGGAAGAGAGGCTCCACCGTCTGGACCCAAAACGTGCGCTCTCCTTCTATATCGACCGCTCGAAACACTTCCGGGTGGATGACCAGCTCTTTGTTGGCTACGTGGGCGCCAAAAAGGTCGGGCGGTGCACAATAGGACCATCTCCCGCTGGGTTACCTTGTGCATCAAGACCTGCTATTCTTTGGCTAAGAAGGAGCCTCCTGTTGGGCTGCGTGCCCATTCCACCAGGGCAACGGCTGCTACCACGGCCTTGGGCCGCGGTGTTCCGCTGCCGGTTATCTGTCAGGCAGCTACGTGGGCCTCGCTGCACACGTTTACTAAGCATTACTGCCTTGACAGTCAGGTCCGGAGGGACGGCTTCTTTGGCCGTTCTGTCCTCCAGGACTTCCTTGTCTGATCTTTGTTCGCAGACCCACCACCGGGGTTGGTATTGCTGGGGTATCTATTCTAAGGTAAGGAATCTATCACTAACGTGTCTCTTTCAGATGCACAAGTTACTAACTTGTGTAACGATATATCTGTAAGAGACAGTAGTTAGTGATAGATTCCTACCGCCCACCCATCCTCCCCGTTCTGCGAACTGATTTCTAGGGTTAAGGACATCCCTTTCAGGGCCCTAGTATTTTTCAGACACCTGTGTCAGCTTCTTGCATGGCTCTGCGTTCCTGGCGCGGAAAGTCGTGTACAGAACTGACGTCAGCGCGCAGGGCGGCGTCTAAGTACTGCCCGCGACGTCATCCCGGCGATCACGACGCCGACGACGGACGCGGAGCCGCACGACGCCGCCTACCGACGCGCAAGGGTACTGCTACGCAAAACTTTCCGGATCCAGCCTGACGCCTGGGGATATTCTAAGGTAAGGAATCTATCACTAACTACTGTCTCTTACAGATATATCGTTACACAAGTTAGTAACTTGTGCGTTAAGGAGGTCCTCTCGAGTGCTCACCCTGGCCTTGCTGCATGCTCTGCCGTATTCAGTCTCTGTACGGCTTTCTACAACTGAGTCCTGAATTTGCCCAACACTCATTTTTTATTTTTATAGTGGTTTGAGACTGTGGGCCTGAATCACACAGAATTTGGAATTCTATGCCTGACATTTTTACCTATTTATCAAAAAGAGAGGGGGGGACGGTGGGAGCTGATTGTTAGGTCCAGTGACCCTTGCTCCCGATTGGTAACTGGTATATAAAGGGGGGTCACTGTTCCTTAAGAGGAGAGTTCAAAGTGGAGAAAGGAAAAGGTGTCCTGTGCTACTCTGTGTGCGGACAGTGTGTCCTCATCATGATGCCCTCACACACCCCGAAGGATGTCATGCTTCATCATTGGGCTTTTTGCTCCTCGTCGGGCCGGCGCTGCAATGCCCTACGGGTCCCCCGAAGGGTCTCTTTTCGGAGATCTTTTGATGAAACAAGCCGTTAGGTGCATGCGTGTGAGTGGAAGTGAGGTCTCAACTAGTGTGTTAAAAAATGACTGGAGGGAGAGTGGCTATTATTTATTAAAGTGGTCCCTCTGTCATTAGTAAAAGGTGTGTGGTGCTGCTAGTGGGATATTATGTCCCTCAGTAGCTAGATATGAGTCCTTAGTGGGTGTCTCTAGTGGTCGACATGTTTCGCGCTATCTGTGGCCTCTGGAGGAGATCCAAAGCGCTTCTTCAGGACCAAGGTGAGTTTAAATAAAGTATCACTAGCGGCCTAAATTTTTCAGTGCCGCCAGGTCATCAACCTGGCGGCACTGAAAAATGTAGGCCGCTAAGGACTCATATCTAGCTACTGAGGGACATAATATCCCACTAGCAGCACCACACACCTTTACTAATGACAGAGGGACCACTTTAATAAATAATAGCCGCTCTCCCTCCAGTCATTTTTTAACACACTAGTTGAGACCTCACTTCCACTCACACGCACGCACCTAACGGCTTGTTTCATCAAAAGATCTCAGAAAAGAGACCCTTCGGGGGACCCGTAGGGCATTGCAGCGCCGGCCCGATGAGGAGCAAAAAGCCCAATGATGAAGCATGACATCCTTCGGGGTGTGTGAGGGCATCATGATGAGGACACACTGTCCCCACACATAGAGTAGCACAGGACACCTTTTCCGTTTTCTTTCTCCACTTTGAACTCTCCTCTTAAGGAACAGTGACCCCCCTTTATATACCAGTGACATTTTTACCTGGCATGTTGCATGTTTATGATTTTTTGGAAATTTACAAAGTTTTCTAAATTTCTAGTAGGCCACTTTTATCAATTCCCACTTGTGTTCATGGGAACAGCTTTCTGCATGTGCAATTGTACATATTGTACAATTGCTTATGCAAGAAATAATTTGGAAAATATGAAATTGTGCTTTTTTCTGCAAGGAAAATATCCCCCAATCAGAGACCCACCCTCCCTCCCCGGAGAAACTTTTTACAATATACACCCACCACTGTTGGAAGTTTTCTTTGTCCATTCCTGGACTTGAACCTGCCTTTGCAATGAGTAAATCTCTGTCCTTATGCAGTGTGTGAATAGTTTGGAAACAAGTTTGTGAGTATCCACAAGTTTGTAGAAGGGTTCCCAAAGTTTCCACACCATTATCACCCTGGCACGTCAACATCCTTCCATTTTCGTAATATTACACAATCGGGTAATATTATGCATACATCTCTTTGCACATGCAAATTCTGGTTTTGCAAGCAGCAAACTTGGATTTGCACTTGTAAAACAAACCATGTCCTCCTGTACGTGGATCTTACATGTACAAGTGGTTTTGCGACACCAGACGTTGTATAGTAAAGCGCTCTATAACTGTACTGTTACTGTACGAGCTGTGTCACGCCATCCAGAAATTCTGACTTGAGCCTCACTGTTTGCTTTTGTCCTTCCCAGGTGTGGGAACCCTCTTGTGGGCTCACCCAGTCTCACACAGACCCGGCACCGCCTGCACCTGGGCAGCTGCCTGGAGTGCCTTACCCGGTTTCACAGTCACAGGCACCTGGACCTGGCCCTGACTGCGGAAGAACTTCGGATCGCCCTGCGCCACCTTGGAAAGATCACCGGGAAGGTTGGCACAGAGGACATTTTAGACGTCATATTCCGTGACTTCTGCATTGGGAAATGATGTGGGTGTCCGTATGTAAGACTTCCACCCC
Source organism: Calotriton arnoldi (assembly GCA_963921515.1). Taxonomy (NCBI): domain Eukaryota; kingdom Metazoa; phylum Chordata; class Amphibia; order Caudata; family Salamandridae; genus Calotriton; species Calotriton arnoldi. Next base: position 4,042,513 of record CAWUFW010000013.1, on the reverse strand, counting down.
AGATCCGGCCTGGCACCGTGAGAACTGGGAGGGAACTATCGGTGTCCCTCAGAGCTTCAGGAAGCAGAGGTCGAGAGAAGATGTTGCTTCAAGGAGCAATGGACGGATTGAGGCAACTGGGTCCTGTTTCTAGACAAAGGTAGAGGCACAGTCTCTCTTGTGTATTGGGTGTGAATTTACAGACTGCACCAGGTGTTGGAGCAGGGCAGGATTGAGGTGCACTGTCAGATCTCTGCATTGAACAGCTATAGGAAGAGCAGGCACAAGCCTCTGCCTTTCAGGATAGAGCAGCATTGGCAGAGCTGTGCATGGGTCTCAGAACAAGAATGAAACACGGTTCTGAAGCTCAGGGCACAAGTGCATTGACAGAGCGGAGCATGGGTCTCAGCACAAGAATGGCACATGGTTCTGCATTGGCAGTGCTGTGCATGGGTCTCAGCACAAGAATGACACACGGCTCTGCATTGGCAGAGCTGTGCATGGGTCTCAGCACAAGAATGACACACGGCTCTGCATTGGCAGAGCTGTACATGGGTCTCAGCACAAGAATGACACACAGTTCGGCATTGGCAGAGCTGTGCATGAGTCTCAGCACAAGAATGACACACGGTACCGAAGCTCAGGACACAGGTGCATTGGCAGAGCTGTGCACAGGTCTCAGCACAAGAATGACACATGGTTCTGAAGCTCAGGACACAGGTGCATTGGCAGAGCTGTGCATGGGTCTCAGAACAAGAATGAAACACGGTTCTGAAGCTCAGGGCACAGGTGCATTGGCAGAGCGGAGCATGGGTCTCAGCACAAGAATGACACATGGTTCTGAAGCTCAGGACACAGGTGCATTGACAGAGCGGAGGATGGGTCTCAGCACAAGAATGGCACATGGTTCTGCATTGGCAGAGCTGTGCATTGGTGTCAGCACAAGAATGACACATGGTTCTGAATTGGCAGAGCTGTGCACAGGTCTCAGCACAAGAATGACACATGGTTCTGAATTGGCAGAGCTGTGCACAGGTCTCAGCAGAAGAATGACACATGGTTCTGAAGCTCAGGACACAGGTGTGTTGGCAGAGCTGTGCATTGGTGTCAGCACAAGAATGACACACTGTTCTGAAGCCCAGGACACGGGTGCATTGGCAGAGCTGTGCATGGGTTTCAGCACAAGAATGACACAAGGTTCTGAAGCTCAGGGCACAGGTGCATTGACAGAGCGGAGCATGGGTCTCAGCACAAGAATGACACACGGCTCTGCATTGTCAGAGCTGTACATGGGTCTCAGCACAACAATGACACACGGTTCGGCATTGGCAGAGCTGTGCACAGGTCTCAGCACAAGAATGACACATGGTTCTGAAGCTCAGGACACAGGTGTGTTGGCAGAGCTGTGCATTGGTGTCAGCACAAGAATGACACACTGTTCTGAAGCCCAGGACACGGGTGCATTGGCAGAGCTGTGCATGGGTCTCAGCAGAAGAATGACACACAGTTCTGAATTGGCAGAGCTGTGCATGGGTCTCAGCACAAGAATGACACAGACCGGGTGCAGCAAGCCGTGATAGACATGAGCTGACAGAGCTTGCATGGTTGCTAGGGCAAGGATGTCACCGGCTGTGTGCTGTAGGTTTGGGTAGAGGTGCGTCGGGAGAATTATGTGTATAGGTTGAATACGAGAATGAACATGGCTCAGTAAATCAGGCTAGGCGTGCTTTTGTGTACGATTGTGCAGGCCTCACACATGGAGTGGAGCGGTGGTGCTGCGGGGTCATCTTGTGATGCACTAGGAAGCTGGGCCAGTCGATCCGATGACGGGCACTAAAGGTCTCAGGCTTAGGACTGGGGCTCCCTGCCAGAGCTGTGTGTGGTCCTGGTACTGGAAAGGTACTGGGATGATATGTACTGAGAGAATTGTTTGTGATCCTCAGTATAGAAATAGCCAGAAATGCTACAGGTGAGGATTGAGGTGCATTGACAGAGCTGTGTGGGGTCCCGAGGGTACAGCAGGTCAGGAGAGGATTGCAGTGATAAAGGTGTCTTAATTCCAGTTCTGCGGCACAAAAGGGTTACCAAGGGTCAGGTTTGGAATGCATAAGTAAAGCTGTGTTGATTTTCATTACTGTGGGTACAAGGGCTGCTGCAGGCCAGATTTGGGGTGCACTGGTAAAGCTGTGTTGCTTCAGTAGAGGGACAGCAGTAAGTTCTACAGTTTACATGTTGTGTCTTTCAGTAGTGAAGGAGCGAGGGCTTCTGCAGGTCAGGATTGGGCTGGTCTTGCTGATGAGCAATACATTTAAGCTACATAAAAGAATACTGACCCATGATATATGGCCGATGTGGCTCCCACTCGCTCCGATCGCCTTAAGGAAGTCCAACTGCTGACCGACGAGAGCTGCAGGATGTCCCTCTATAGGTCCAGCAAAGAGAACTGCTAGTCCAGGCTGGAAAGGGTTCAGAGGCCGCACTGCATGGATCTCACAGCTGCAGGAGCATGCGACGGTGCAAGTGGTTTTATATCTTCACCATGCTTGACTGCACCAGTAGGCCTGCAAGCAGTGGTGTAACACAAAATGATCCCCCACCCTACAGATTGTGAAGAGGGGCCCTAAGCTTCCCATATCTCACAGATGTTCATTTGTTTTGGGCTGAATGGGGCCCCCTGGAGGGTAGAGGGGCCCCTGAACAGTTTGGGTCCTCCTCTACAGCAGGGGCTGCAGGAGCCTGTGTTACGCCCATGCCTGCAAGGGCTGTAATAACCGTGTCATTGAGACTTCTGCCAGACCACTGTGCTAGTACATACTCACCAACATTCAGTGACTCAAAAGAGGTGGAATCTTTACGAGTTTCAAAACCATGCTGGGCAGTGGAGCCTATCTGAATTTTATTTTACTTTTTGGGTTCTGTTTGAGGTGCTGCATGCCACATTTCTTCATATCTCTATGCTATGACTGAGGGGGTCTAATCGGGCCTATTACTCGTGTTTTCATTACATCTTCAGGCATTTGAACACCATCTGGCTCCTTGTGGCACATAATTTTTCATTAACACCCTAAACAGTTGTGTATCTAACGTCTCCATTTAGGCGTTCACCCAGGATCAGTTATAGAATCGTCTGGATGACCCTCAATGGAAACATGTTGTGTGATGTTTATTTTTTCCGTTCAATAAAGGCAGACCTGCTCAGTATGTTAAATGTTTGGTGGCTCTTTGCACATGTTCGGGCCCAGACCGACTTCGTAATTCCCATCTTGCTGTGGTAGCCTTATCCTTACCGGGACCTGCTTCTTGAATCCCAATGCAGGCATCAATTGTAATCTCCTGATGATGATCCCATTATCTAGTTAAGGGATCGAAACGTCGTTGACTCCACCACCTTGACACAATTGAGAATTTTGATATTATAAAGTGCAATGGTGCTAATGTGTATGTTCCTTGGCCCAAACTACTTATCTGTATTCCGGCCAACATGTGCAATGCCCGAGTTTGGCAACCTGTTTTGTTTGTTGTAAACTGTCTCACTTACATGTTCTTATGTATTTCTTATATTGAATTATAAACACCCATTTGGATATATAAACATAGATGCCAAGTGGAGAAGTGTGGCTCAATGGTTAGAGCGGCAGACCCTGATGCAGAGATCTGGCCCGGGACCAGGGTTCAATTCCCGCCTCGGCGGGTCTTGGGCTCAATTTCCTCGGACCTGATAATTCTCGCCTCTGTGCCTATTCTAATCATGGGTCCCACTCTGCAACTCTGGGCAATAGCTTGCTTAATCTCCACAACGGCCCCAACAGCGCTGGGATGCCTGGCTTCACCCTGGGGGTGCCCAGGAGTGGACATTTCACAGGGAAAAGCCAGGAAGGGTTCCACAGCGGTATGCGTACAGCGCCTGGACACCCCTTTGGGGGTATGGGTGCGCTTTACAAGTACAAATTTCAAAATTTCAAATTTCATTGTATCTCTGTGTTAAACGCTACAGTAAATTTATGTTGTGAGGGTCCATTGTTCCTATACAAATACTCACACCCAAGGTCCCTACCAGATAGCTTGGGTGCCCTTGTTTCTCCAAAATATGTAGAACTGTGAGGGACAGCTGCAGGGCTTCCGTTGTCCCTGTCATCCCTCCGAAAACCTGAGGCCGACAAACACCTGAATACCGCCAGCGTTCTCAACCAATAGGAACCTGCATGAGGCTGCGCTGGGGCTTCAACATACCCACAGATCCCCAGCTCTTGATCTCTGTACTTCCAGGAACAGGTCCCCTTCCAGGAATCAGAAGTGCAAAGGACTGAACCCAAAATGAGCTAGACCAACAAATTTACTCCCAGGTTAAGAACCAGGATAGCAAATAGATTTTTCTTTCTCGTAACTATTACTATTCTGTCAGCGATACCTTGATGGACTAATCTAAAATCATAAGTTCTGTACGCTACTGTTTTTTTGTCAAGCAAAGAGCAGCAACGAGAAGATAAATGCACTCGGGGATCAGTCTGGCCACATTTCACACCGCCTGCAGATAGGAAGCAGAAAACTGCCCTCCCCCAGTCTGCGATAGGGCCCCTCTTTCAGAGGTCCGCCGTCAGCATTTAATCCACCTTCTGCACCTTCTGAAGTTGATAGAGATTTTTTTGAGAATTGCACATGAAGAAGCTGAGCATCGTCTAATGTTGTCTTGACTCTTGGATTGATCACTAGAGCTCGACATTTTTTACGTTTGTGTAGCTTGAAGGATGTATTCTTCACCGGTGAACTGACTTGCTTCTAGTGATGTACCATTGTACTAAAGGATTCCTAGATCACTTACACGTGACACGTTAAGTATATTTTGGTTAGAGCACCAAACTGAGTGAAAGTTCCTTATCTTGTAGAAAGCAAAACGTGTGAATACTCAAGAATCAATTAGATAAAAGCAAAAGTGATGGGTGAAATTCTCAGCCGCCGGTTATTACTCAGAGCTGCGGAGGAGTCCATCATTTTTTGCCCTCTGTTTCACTCTAGACATGGGCAAGCTCTATGCAGCTCCTACTCCATGAGGAACAGACCAGCTGGAACTGCCAGACCACATTCCCCTGGACAGGATCACCAGCAAACGCAATCTGGTTTCGACCTCGTTGGGCCTCATCGGTGAGGGCCTGCTCCAGGCTTCGAACTGCGAGCATGGTACCCACTTCTGGCAATACCCATTGCAGTAAGGGTCTTACATGGAAAACCAAAAATGTGATGAGTGAAATTGTTGAAATAATCTCAGCCACTGGTAAATTCTCAGTATTCAGGTCCACATTTTTGTTGTTGTTAACAATGCCACTTTAAAAAAGGTTTTTTTCTGTTGAAAAGGCTTGTAATCAATGATTAACAAAACAATAAATTGTCAGACAAAGAGACCGAGGAACAGAAAGACCAAGCGCAGTCTGGATGACCGGAGACCTCTTGAATGTCCTGTTGTAAGAGCGATGCCTCTCAGATGACCAGATCGTTCATCACCTGAGAACTGAAAGCCACCTCTGGGCAGTGGATAGCCACACACAGTTCTAAATATTCTGCAAAGTGTGGAACTCACTTCCTTAGAGACTTCCTGCTCATTCCACCAGCACAGAACAGCATCATGACCCAGAGAGGCTCGTGCTGTGGACATCTGCAGGGCTGCAGCTTGCCCTGGGCTGCCTTGCCCTGTGGTTGCACCCTCGAGACACGATGCTATTTCCAGCCTGGTGGCTTCATGCCACCTGCTCCCTGGAATGTTGGACTGGGCATGCCCTGAAGCCCTCCCTTGGCTGTTTAGTTATAACCAGGGTCAGGAGGAAAGAAAAGCTGGACAACAGAGTGAGAAGTAGGTGTCTTCGTGGTGACTCCAGAGCTCTCAGTCACTGTTCTTCTATCTCCAGAACGCTCACCTACCACCCCCTCCGCATGCGTGCAGTGCTTCAACCTTACATGTTGGAATGAGCATCTAGAGGCTGGGTGGAAATGACCGGCGACGCGCCATGTGGTCTTGGTACAAGGCATGATGCCTACGCAGTCGTCTCCTTCCAAGATCTTTATGTTTCAGTCAGCGGCGTCACTAGGGGGGTGCGGGGGGTGCGGACCGAACCGGGTGACACCATCACATGGGGTGACACCGTGAGCCTCTGCTTTAAATCGCTACATAAATCAGGAGGAACCGTTGGGTTCCTCCTGATTTATGTAGCGATTTAAAGCAGAGGCTCACTGTGTCACCCCATGTGATTGTGTCACCCGGTGCGGTCCGCACCCCCCGCACGCCCGGACTTGGGAGTTACCGCACTGGGTGACACCAACCCTAGTGACGCCACTGGTTTCAGTATCTTTTGAAGATGCTCCGTCCATGCCTTTGGGTCCTGGCCCGGCCTTCCAGGCGAAGAAGGGAGAACCAGGACCAGGGGTACTAGAATCCCCACATATGACTTCTCGCGAGTTCACGGGCTGCTCACCGTGGAAGTGTAGGTGACCATGCGGTGCAGGCATGAGCTACAGGTCAATGTCCTGCTAGTACCATGTGTGTGTCCTCCTCAGACTCCAGGTCTTCACTGCTCAGGCTAACAGTCACTAGTGAGCCGGGGCGGAGATGAGCCACACACTGACATTACTCACTCTCCCTCATGGAGTGACCCATACCCTGAAATCAAATCACACATTGCTTGCAGCAGCTCACTCGTGGAGGGATCACACACTGATATCACTCACTCCTTGCAACAGCTCACTCATGGAAGGATCATGCACTGACATTATTCACTCCTTGCAGGACCTCACTTATGGAGGAACACAGAGGAGAGGGATCATTCCACACACTGACATTACTCACTCCTTGCAGTAGCTCCCTCATGGAGTGACCCATACACTGAAATCACACACTGCTGATCGCAGCAGCTCACTCGTGGAGGGATCACACACTGATATCACTCACTCCTTGCAACAACCCACTCATGGAAGGATCATGCACTGACATCATTCACTCGTTGCAGGACCTCACTTATGGAGGAACCCAGAGGAGAGGGATCATTCCACACACTGACATTACTCACTTATTGCAGTAGCTCCCTCATGGAGTGACCCATACACTGAAATCACACACTGCTTGCATCAGCTCACTCATGGGGGGGATCACACACTGATATCACTCACTCCTTGCAACAGCCCACTCATGGAAGAATCATGCACTGACATTATTCACTCTTTGCAGGACCTCACTTATGGAGGGACCCAAAGGAGAGGGATCATTCCACACACTGACATTACTCACTCCTTGCAGTAGCTCCCTCATGGAGTGACCCATACACTGAAATCACACACTGCTTGCATCAGATCACACACTGATATCACTCACTCCTTGCAACAGCTCACTCATGGAAGGATCATGCACTGACATTATTCACTCCTTGCAGGACCTCACTTATGGAGGGACCCAGAGGAGAGGGATCATTCTACACACTGACATTACTCACTCCTTGCAGTAGCTCCCTCATGGAGGGATCACACACTATTACTCACTCCTTGCAACAGCCCACTCATGGAGGGATCAAACACTACATAACTGACTTCTTGCAGAACCTCTCTTATAGGTGGACCCAGAGTAGAAGGATCATTCTATACACTGACATCACACATTCCATGCAGCAGCTCACTCATGGAGGATATCTGATTCATGATAATATAATCTTTCATTATTTTTAAACCGCATGGCCTGGCCAGTGATAGCCAGATGAGCTCCAGTCACCTGGAATCTGCTTTGTGTAAGAATCAGGATCTTGAACCAGATCCGAGCCCAGTGCGCAGGCAGCTTCAACACTGGTACATACGAGTGCCCTTGAGCCTCTGAACAGATTTAGGAGACCTGATCACTAGACTTCCACGCAGCCCTCCCATTACCTAGACCCATCCGGGCTCCCAAAACTTACTGGTCAAGCCAGAGCTGGAAACTTCCTCACAATAGTGTGGTTGTGAAGATCGTTGCCGATCTCTGTGCGCTGTGGCACTGGGGCACTGCCTCTAGTCTACAAAGGTGCCCACAGCCAACCACGAATGCTCAGTAGGTCTGTAGCGAGGCTTAACCAATCCTCTTCTCCAAGGCCCAGGGGCAGGGGTGTCTTTAGGTGTCAGGTTTTTCCTTACCGGAGCAGTCGCATTTGAGGGGTCCTACGTGCAGACGCTGCAGGCGACGCCGGGGAGTCCAGGAGGGGTGAAACCACAATGGACTTCAGCTCTGGAGGGGTGAAGACCGTGTTGACACTGGTGGCCCACTTCAATGTGGGCCAGTGGCGATGGGTGCAGTGGTGGCTTCGGGTGTTGGGTTTTGGTGGTTCCTGAGGACTCAAAGTCTTCTCTTTTGGAGTTTCTTCAGAACAGGTTCGCTGTTCACAGGAGGTTTTGGTTCTTTTTCGAAGGCAGGCAGTCCTCCCAGGTTTCTGGAGTCAACAGCTGCAGGACAAGTCGAGTTTGGCGCAGTTTTCGACGAGGGATGCCGGCAGGCAGGCACTGTTGGAGCAGGTCCGCTGTGTCTTCTCTCCTCTCTGCTTTTTAGGCTCCTCTGTGTCCTCTCTCTTCTTAGGTCATCAGGATCTCCTTCTGTGGTGCCAGGGGCTCCCCTAAATACTGAAATTAGGAGCGTTAGGGGAGCCTAGGGTAGTAGCCAATGGGCTTCCTGTGGGGAGGGGGGGCATAACCTTGTAATCCCAAAGTGCTCCATTAGGGGGTAGTGTGGTCGAGCAGTCATAGGCTTAATGCAGAGGAATGCAAGACATTTGCAAATACACACAATGATCAATAAATGATGCACACGTCTCAAGAAGGAGATCCACAACAATTTATAAAATGTGCAAGTATCTTTATATATGTTCAGGCATTAGAGAAAAATTGTTCAGGTAAGTATGTTTTTAAATATAAATTCCTTTCACTTTAAAAAGTGGACACAGTGTAATTTCTGAGTTCTGCAATGTCATCCTATAGAAGAAAGACCAAGTTCTGCAAACAGGTATGGTATAGCGACTTACAAGACCAATCTCCAGGAGTTAAGGTGAGTGGTGGGCAAGGTCCAAGGCCGCACCAGCAGTACCCCACCAGCGGCATGAGGGCGGCCAGTGTGCAGGGTGCAAAACAGCGTTGGGAGCCCAATAGGTTTCTATGGAGATCATTCACTGCGAAAAGAGGCTGCACGCTCTGGCTGGAAGGCCAGTCGGGGTGCACCAACGGGGGCGCTGTCAAGGCTTGCAATACTCTGGGACGTAGGGACACCTGGGGTCCTCTTCTCCACGGCCTGGGGGCGACGGATGCAGAGGTGTCTTTAGGCATCGGAATTCCTTACTGGGAGCTGTTGAGGTCGAGGGGGCCAGCGTGCAAAGGCTGCAGGCGGTGTTTGGAAGTTCACAAGAGGAGAGACCACGATGGACTCGCGCTCTGGAGGGTGGGGGGACCTTGTTGGCACCGGTGGCCAACTTCAACTTGAGCCAGAGGCAACGGGTGTAGTGGTATCTTCAGGTGTTGGACTTTGGCGGTTCTGGAGGCCTCAGAGTCTTTTCTTTTGGAATTCCTGCAGGATGCAGGGAACAGGCCAGCTGTTCTTTAGGAAGTTTTGGTTTTTATTAAAGACAGGCAGTCTTCCCAGGTTTTGGAGGCACCCAGCTGCAGGACGAGTTGTCTTTGGCGCAGGTTCGACAGAGAACGGCAGACAGGACAGCAGGGCTGGGGTCAAGTCAGGTGCTCTCTTCAGTCTTCTGCGGCTCTTCGTGTCTTTCTTCATAGGTTGTCAGGATCTCCTTCTGTGGTGCCTGGGCCTCCCCTTAATACTGAATTCAGGGGCATAAGGGAAGTGTAGAGAAGTAGTCAATGGGCTACTGACCCTTGGGGTCACTACGGCCCCTATATTACCACTCCTTGTGGAAAGTGGGCATAACCCTGTCCCAGAATTCCTAAGTATGCCATCACAAAGATGTCTAATTCTGAAAAATCATGTCCCCCTCACAGTAGCCACCCTTAGGGGTGGTACTAGCCTTGAGGTGGCACGCGTAGCTGACTAGCTAATTTTCCCGCACGTCCAGGTGCTAAGGGGGTCCTGGAAAAAGGGGGGTGGCTTCCTCTCCTGTGAGGAGAGCCAGATTTGCATTCCAGAGGCAGCAGCTCTTTGAAGCTTGCCGGCCCAAGGAGGCTAATCAGCTGGTCATCCTGTGGGAGGGGCTGTGACACCCTTTTCCCGGACAGGCCTTTTGTTTTGGGTCTTTTGAGCGCAAAGGTTCTCACCCTAAAAGGTCAGAACAGTGTCTCGGTGGTAGGCTGGCAGAAACCAGTCGGCAAGGACACCAGAAGCTGGTAGGTTTTCAGGGGACACCTCTAAGATGCCCTCTGGGTGCATATATTGGTAAATCCAACACTGGTATCAGTGTGGGTTTATCAATACGAGATGTTTGATACTAAACATCCCTATTTTTAGTGAAGCCATCATGTAACTGGGGAACTCTTTTTCACCAGTGTCCAGCACATGTTTTAAAATGGCTTCCCTGGTCACTTGTACTGGCAGTAATAGGACTGACCAGCACAGGGGCATATATGCTCATGCAGGTATGCCCTTGCATGTTATATTCAGCACCCTGTTTTAGCACTGTCAGGCCTGCTGTAGGGGTGACTTACAAATATCACATGTAGTGTTAGGGGACATAGCACACGGGGATGCGTGACATGTCGTGGTTTCACTTTTGTCTGCACCAAGACGCGCAGCCTGCAATGGCAGTAATGCATGTGCTTGTTGAGGGGTCCCACAGGGTGGCACAATTTGTGCTGCAGCTCTTCGGGACCCTCTTTAGTACCTCAGGCCCTAGGTACCATGGGTACCATTTACTACCGACTTACAGAGGATTCTAAAGGTTTTGCCAATTGGGGGAACAATTGCACAGTTTTTTAGGGAAAGAGCACTGGAACTGGGAACCTGGTTAGCAGGAACCCAGTACACTCCAGTCAAAGTTGCATCAAATACCAGGCAAAAAGTGGGGGCGTACTGCAACAAATCCCAGTTTCCTACAATAACGTATTCTGAAGGCAAAAAAACAAAAACATTAAAAGTCTCAAAAAAGCAAGGCCAGAAGCTGTGCATTTAATGTGCATTTAATGGTTAATTGGCCCCGTAGTTCTCTTCCCCACATAGCAGAACATTTAGCAAGTGAGACCTGGCACAGGAATGAGTTTCCTTCCCTTACAGCTGTCCAAAAATGTACCCAAGTTGGAGAACTTAACCCGGAGACTTTATCTATTAGAACAATAGAGCGGCTTTTACCTGGCATAGACCACAGTATCTGTGTGTCCTTTGTGCAGTGACATATGTCTTCACGCACTGAGGGAGCACTGCGTGATGTTGCTGTTCCAGCTTTGAAGTGGGAAGATGTGTAAATATCCCACAGTCGCTTTGTTACTCTTCTGTGGGTCTGTTAATAAAATGTAGGCATTGCTTGCAGGTTTCTGTGTCCCTCATGTACTATTTCCTGTTTCTTCTCACTCTCTTTTCTCCCCTTCTTTCCTCACCATTGTTATGTTTTTCTGTTTGCCCCACACCCCTTTGGATGCCCAGCTACAACCCCTGTGTATGTCCACCCACAACCTCGCCACTGCGCTCTACGAGGTCAGTAACATCTGAGTGGTGTGGTCACCTTGCCGTCCGGCAGGCATCCAAGCCGTTACCACCCGTAGCCTCTCTGATCTGCCCGCTTTGCACCATTGGTAGGAGCTGCCCACTTTGGAAGCCATGGCGACATTAGAGGGGGTGAAGTGCCACAACAGAGTGCTGTTTCCAATGTTCCAGTACCCCCATCACCCCTCAATCTTGTTTTCGGAAAGGGAGCAGCCAGTCTGGTTCAGGAGGGGCTATGGTACTGAACCACCCCTGACCTCTTCAGTTCCAAAGTCTCCTAAAGAGCACGCTGGACTGGGCCAGTTGTCATGTTCATAAGAGCGTGAACCCGAGGAAAGCTCTGTACATTCCTTACAGCTCGGCAGTCACTGACTCTCTAAGCACTTTCCACATTCCCGGTTCTTACCAGGGGTTTTACGTTGTTTTTAGGTGGGGCACTGCCTGCCTCAAAGCTCGGGCCTGAGCCTACCAGGGGCAGGATAGAGGCTGAGCGAGTGTTTTGTAAGACCGAGATGTTAGATTTTCTCTAGTAAGGAAGAGATTCAAGGCCTACAGCAGCGGGGCCTAGGAAGGGGCAGAATGTTGACAGTTATTCAGGAGTGGTCTCCGATGTGCCCCCTCGCCCAGCCTCTGCACCCCACCAGGTGCACTGGGGTCCATGCCCTCTTCCAGACCCCCTTGAATACAGTGATGGACAGGCCTCACGTGACCCTATTCCAGAAACACAGAAAGGCGACATGAACCCAAAGGGGGGGAATGCGCTGTAGTAACCTTGGGGTAATGGCAGAAGATAGATTGTGGTGGAAGGGGGATCAGGGGGCGGTGAAGGCGATATGGATACCTCCCCAGGCAATCTTCTGGCAGACAGGACACTTTTGAAGGAATACCCGGTAAACCTTGAAAGGGGCCCATCCTAACAGCTGCTCATTTGGTTTCCAAGCCCCTGTCTGATTTGGTTCTGGCGGTAGTAGGACCAGGCGAGCAGCAGGATGAACCAGTTAGTAAAAGTTTTGGGCGCTGGGTGCACATAACCGCTGCACACCTGCTTTCAGGTTGCTCGTCCTGTTTAATGGCGAATTGTGGCGACACATTTTCTGAGAAGAGGATTTTGTTTTGATCCTACATTATTGTTGTAGCCCATGTGACCAATGCTCCGGCTGCCACCACGGTGGAGTTATAGGCGAGCCAAAGGCAACTGGTGCTGCTAAGGACTCCAAAGATGGGCACAAAGGGGGTGCAAGGTCTCGGGGTCTACAAAGTGGGGGTCTCACGATAAGGAACAGTTGAATAGAGTGAACATGTGTCGGGCTGGACAATTCCAAGCCACAGGGGGTCCAGAAGCGAGTCTGAGCCCAGTCCAGAAGGCATGGACAACAGCTTGGGTCACTCATCACTGATGGGCTCTGTTGCCTGTAAATGAACCCCAGCCTTTCTTTAATAAACCTGCTGCATCGTGTCTTCTTTGTAAAAACGTGTGTTTATTGCAGCAGTCCCCTTCCACGTGCGCAGCTTCAGTGCGCTTTGGCTTTCAGTGATGGCACACAATCCCTCATCTGCAGCTTGGGCTGGGGTAGGGCCGATTTCTCCTCTTCCGGTGGGCCGGCTTCCTGTATCCGGTATGAGAGTGGTCCGCAGGGGCTTTAATGTCGTCGGGGGCCTGGGGAGGAAGTGGAGAAGTGTGAACCGAGCGCCCCTCCTTTCACACTGCTAAACAGTCCCCATGAAGGCGGGCGGGGGTGACAGGCCGAGGAATGCGGGGTTTCCTCTGGGAGCCAGGGCACGGAAAGGCGCGAATTAAAGGACCGGAAGTGGGGCCTACTTAGGGAAGCCGCAGGGTGATGTCCCTTTGTCCCACGCAGGGGGCGTTTCCTGCTTATCTGCCGTTTCTATCAATGGTGTGCCACCACTGTTGGCGCATAGCGCACAGTCCCGGGGGGGTGGGGACTTCTAAACACTTCCAGGGGCCTTATAGTTGTCTGCTTATCTGTATCTTCTCGTGGGTGCGTGCCTGGCGTGCTCCACGCGGAACACATCTTCACAACTGCGTAAGAGCACGACACTTCTCATCAGGAGGGACACACAAACACTTCCCACGAAGGCCACACTACAAACACTGACCCTTCCAACCAAGCACTACCTATGGAACTGTGTCTCTCGGTTCTCTAAGGTGCCTCATGGCCTTGCCGGGAGGTATAAGCGCTATATAAACGTGACTCCAACAGAACACCTGGTCTTGTGTCGATGTGTGAAAGTTCGTCATTGTGGGAACTCTCCCGAGCCAATGACAGACTTAGGGTGACCAACCGTCCGTAAATTTCTCGGACCGCCCTTATTTGGCCCTCATGTCCGTAAGGATTTCTTTCACAGACGCCTTTTGTCCGTAATTCTGCACAGTGCAGCAAGCTGTCCCCCTGCAAGCAGCCTGAGAGTCCTGTAACTCTCATTGCAGGGGCCAGCTCGCGCTCCTGCTGTGATCAATGGCCTGGAACAGCCCCTCCCCAACCTGGCACAGACCTCTATCGGCCCATTATCATTCTGTATGTCGGCCTAATCATCACAAACAGAATGATAATGGGCCTCTCTGTGCAGTCACAGGGAGACCTCTTTACACTAGTAAGTTCACTCCACATGATGCCCTGTACAGACCCCAGCTTGCAGCCAGTATTTGGTACTTAATTTTCTCCCCACAACAATCAGAATTTTCTGGAGGAGTCAATCTCTGACTGTGAGCCAGAGACTGACCTCTCAAAACAATGTTCAATAATCACAGGCAGTATTTGCCCTGCTCGGCTCTCATCTGTGAGATGGGACAACCCAGTGCAGTAACCATATAAATAATTTATGATGATATCAAATGCCACAAAAATACTACACAGTTGCCCAAAGCTGCATGCATACCAAAAAACCACGAAGTCCACGATTGTCGCAACCTAATATAAACTTATTTTGACTTGTACTTATGTTGGTTGTCTATTTACGTACTCATACTATTGCATGACCTTCTCTGATGTGTCTGTAAAATGTACCTTTTGTCCCTAATTTTTGTCCTGAATTTCGACCTTCTGTCCTGAATTTTTGTCCTGAATTATGACCCTTTGACCTGAATTTTCACACTCACCATCCTGAATTTGCACCCTTGCCAGTTGGTCACCCTAGACCACGGGTACTCATAGTACGGCCCGCGGGCCGCCAGCGGTCCGGCAAGCCTTCCTTGGCGGCCCGCGGACCTTGCAGACATCGTACCTGTGTTTGCAGCGCGGACTCCGAGAGAGACTGCTCTATGGGGGCCGGGCGATTCCAGGATAGTCAGAGTGGAGATGCAGGGGCGCTAAGAGGTGAAATACAACAAAGCCTCATTAACAAGTAAATGGTCTTTTAAAGACCTGTGAAGTACTCTGGGGCGGCTGTGTGTGTGCCCCGGCTGACAAACACGACGGGAGGAGGAGGAGGATGGGGGGGGGGGGGGGGGGGAGGCTGAAGCCCTTTGGAGCCCAATGGGCGTTGCGCGCCTGGTGTCCAGTGCTACTTATCATTCGTTCACCAGACGGATGTGACTGAATCTGAACCAACCCACCCCCAGGCTTTTATTGTCACACCTGTCACACGACTCACACTTGCCAGGCGATAGTGGTCTTTTCCAGGAGAAAACGAGCTGGCTTTTACATTACACAGGGAGAGGGGGGAGTGGGGGGGCTGTCTCTGGGCTGGTGACGGGGACGTGTAGACACAGTACGTGTGCACTGCCCGAGGCACAGAGACAGATAGAGACAGAAACAGACAGAGAGAGATAGAGACAGCGATAGACAGAGACAGACAGGGACAGACTGACAGATAGAGGCAGAGACAGATAGAGACAGATAGAGACATATAGAGACAGAACCAGAGACAGATAGAGACAGGGGCAGACAGAGCTAGATAGAGGCAGAGACAGGGACAGACTGATAGAGGCAGAGACAGATAGAGGCAGAGACAGATAGAGGTAGAGACAGATAGAGGCAGAGACAGATAGAGGCAGAGACAGATAGAGGCAGAGACAGGGACAGGGGCAGACAGATAGAGGCAGAGACAGATAGAGGCAGAGACAGGGGCAGACAGATAGAGGCAGAGACAGACAGACAGAGAGACGGAGAGGGAGACAGAGGGAGGGAGACAGGGACAGACAGAGACAGATAGAGGCAGAGACAAGGACAGGGACAGACAGATAGAGGCAGAGACAGAGAGGCAGAGAGACAGAGAGATGGAGAGGGAGACAGAGGGAGGGAGACAGAGGGAGGGGTGACAGAGGGAGGGAGACAGAGACAGAGGGAGACAGAGAGAGGGAGACAGAGAGAGGGAGACAGAGAGAGGGAGACAGGGAGGGAGAGGGAGGGAGAGGGAGATAGGGAGGGTGACAGAAGGAGGGTGACAGAGGGAGGGTGACAGAGGGAGGGGTGACAGAGGGAGGGAGAGCGAGGGAGACAGAGACAGAGCGAGACAGAGAGAGGGAGACAGAGAGAGGGAGACAGAGAGAGGGAGACAGAGAGGGAGACAGGGAGGGAGACAGAGGGAGACAGAGAGAGAGGGAGACAGAGGGAGGGAGTCAGGGGGAGACAGAGGGAGACAGACAGAGGGAGTCAGGGGGAGGGAGACAGACAAAGAGAGACAGACAGAGGGAGACAGAGAGAGGGAGGGAGACAGACAGAGGGAGGGAGACAGAGGGAGAGGGAGACAGACAGAGGGAGACAGACAGAGGGAGACAGACAGAGGGAGACAGACAGAGGGAGACAGACAGAGACAGAGAGAGACAGACAGAGAGAGAGAGAGGGAGACAGAGGGAGGGAGACAGAGGGAGGGAGACAGAGGGAGGGTGACAGAGGGAGGGAGAGGGAGGGAGACAGAGACAGAGGGAGACAGAGAGAGGGCGACAGAGAGAGGGAGACAGAGAGAGGGAGACAGAGGGAGGGTGACAGAGGGAGGGAGAGGGAGGGAGACAGAGACAGAGGGAGACAGAGAGAGGGAGACAGAGGGAGACAGAGAGAGGGAGACAGAGAGGGAGACAGAGGGAGGGCGACAGAGGGAGACAGACGGAGGGAGACAGACGGAGGAAGGAGGGCGACAGACAGAGGGAGACAGAGAGAGAGAGAGGGAGACAGACAGAGTGAGTGAAACAGAGGGAGACAGAGAGATAGAGAGAGGGAGGGAGAGATAGAGAGAGGGAGGGAGACAGAGAGAGAGCGAGAGAAAGAGAGATAGAGAGAGAGAGAGAGATTTGTGTATGCCGGGTCTGGTGGCTCAGTGGACGAAGGCGTCCGCTGCAGGGGCCTGTGTTCAACCTTATGGTCACAGTTTTTTTTTTTTGCTCTAGCCCCGCCCCCTCCCCCACCGGTGCGGCCCTCGGCCACAAACCACACTGTAAATTTGGCCCCCGGGAGAAAGTTTGAGAGTACCCATGCCCTAGACAGACTCCGAGCTGGTGGTTGGCACTTGTACACGTCATGACAGAGCTGAGATCTGGGGAACCTATTTCACGACGAGTCCCTCCAAGTCAGGGCCCTCATACCTGATAAGTGGGGGCCCTGCTCCTCTTCCCCCCACATTCACGACCCCATTTGCTCCTGAGGAGGGGGGTCACAGAGACACATGCCTAGTTTGAGTTCTACTCCGTAAACAGTGACAGTCGGTTTTACATCTCCGTCCTTGTTTCTAGTGTCCCTGCCTTACAGTGAGGTTGGCACCCACTAATGTCAATTATCTCTTTATAGTTTTTAAGACTCGCGTCAGGATGAAAGGAGGCGCCCGTAGGCTCCGAGGGTGTGCAAGGTTTTCTGGAAGACGATAATTTACATGTTCTGTTTGTACTTGTAGACATGACCATGGCTGGGAACCAAGAATGCTGGTCATTGTGCTAAAGTGTGGCCTCTCTCCAGCCATTGCTATCGTAAGGATTTTGGGGACCCCAGGAAAGACATATTTTGGTATCCCAGTATGGAATGCAGATGAATCTTATTACCCATTTCTTGCTAATTCAAGCCTGCATGATGCCAAACAATACTAAATTATATGTTAAAATGTAACCGGGTAAGTGGAGGCCTCCATCGAGGAGTGCGCAGGCTCCAATCTAGAGAGCACAGGTTCTCCTCAGGGAATGCACGCCTCCATCGAAGAGTGCGTGGGCTCCCATCTAGAGAGCACAGGTTCTCCTCAGGGAATGCACACCTCCATCGAAGAGTGCATGGGCTCTCATCTAGAGAGCACAGCTTCTCCTCGGAGAATGCACATCTCCATCAAAGAGTGCAGGGGCTCCCATCTAGAGAGCACAGCTTCTCCTCAGAAAATGCACACCAGCAACGAGGAGTTCATGGGCTCCCATCTAGAGAGCACAGCTTTTCCTCTGAGAATGCACGCCTCCATCGAAGAGTGCTTGGGCTCCCATCTAGAGAGCACAGCTTCTCCTCAAAGAATGCACGCCTCCATCGAAGAGTGCGTGGGCTCCCATCTAGAGAGCACAGCTTCTCCTCAAAGAATGCACGCCTCCATCGAAGAGTGCATGGGCTCCCATCTAGAGAGCACAGCTTTTCCTCAAAGAATGCACGCCCCCATAGAAGAGTGCGTGGGCTCCCATCTAGAGTGCGCAGCTTCCCTTTGGAGAATGCACGCCTCCATCGAAGAGTGCGTGGGCTCCCATCTGCAGAGCACTGCATCTCCAAGGAGAATGCACATCTCCATCGAGGAGTGCATGGGCTCCCATCTAGAGAGCACAGCTTCTCCCCAGAAAATGCACACCAGCACGAGGCGTTCATAGGCTCCATCTAGAGAGCACAGCTTCTCCTCGGAGAATGCACGCTTCCATCGAGGAGTTCATGGGTTCCCATCTAGAGAGCACAGCTTCTCCTCAAAGAATGCACATCTCCATCGCAGAGTGCCTGGGCACCCATCTAGAGAGCACAGCTTCTCCTCAGAAAATGCACACCACCATCGAGGAGTTCATGGGCTCCCATCTAGAGAGCACAGCTTTTCCTCTGAGAATGCACGCCTCCATCGAAGAGTGCGTGGGCTCCCATCTAGAGAGCACAGCTTCTCCTCAAAGAATGCACGCCTCCATCGAAGAGTGCGTGGGCTCCCATCTAGAGAGCACAGCTTCTCCTCAAAGAATGCACGCCTCCATCGAAGAGTGCATGGGCTCCCATCTAGAGAGCACAGCTTTTCCTCAAAGAATGCACGCCCCCATCGAAGAGTGCGTGGGCTCCCATCTGTAGGAGAGTAGGATCTGCTTCACATGGGTACCCCCACTTTTTGCTGATGCTTCACTGTTTTTCGACTTTAGTCTGGCTGGGGCCCTGCTAATCAGAACCCCAGCCTAGCTGCTTCCTCTCTAAAATGGTTTCCATGTACCTTAGGTACATCTTTGATTGGAATCTGGAGTGCCCTTATAAGTCCCTAGTATATGGTATACTATGTACCCAGGGCATAGGTACCCCAGAGGCCTGCCAGGGGCTGAAGCATGTATTATGCCACCCCTGGAAGGCCAGCTAAAATGACACCACAGGTCTGCTACTGCAGCCTGGGTAAGGTGGTGCATGCACCCCTTACTGTGATATAGGCTACCTATATCACTACCATTGCACACACATATAAACCTATAAGTCACTCCTATGGCAGGCCTTAACAATCCTGAAGGCAGAGTGCTTGGTTTTTATGTGAGAGGGTGCCCCTGCATGAGCAGAGCCCCTCTGCAGCGTTCAGAGTCCCTCCTCTGATGCTGTTTGTGGTACAGCCTGACCATATACTCTTAAGTGCATTATATCCTCGCGGTACAATGCTAACTTTGGACTGGCTGCACCAAAACATGTCGTGTTTGGTGTCAAACATCTTGGAATACTACCCCCCGCCAATCCTGGCGGCGGGGGTAGCATTCCACCCTTCTAGAGGGAGAGACCTGTACACACCGGGCTACCCGATAACTTCTTTCCAGCGCCCTGGCATCACAAAATGGATGCCGCTGCCACAGACACGGGTCTGGCCTCCTGCTGCTGACTGAAACTCCGGCAGGGGAGGCCTGGACAATAGGTTTCCTGTCGAAGGGAGGTGTAACCACCTCCCCAGACAGGATAGTGTGTATTGGGGCTGGGCGGGAGCACTCTCTGGTGCTTTGAAGTCCTGCACTGGGGGCACATTTGGTGTCCCTGTGCATATGCCAGTTCAAACCGGTTGCAGGGGCTACCTGCCCCTGCTCTGGCGCGAAACTGGACAAAGGGAATGGGTGTAACCACCCCTCTTCCCTGACCCTCCCATAGGTGGGTCCCCAGAGTATATCCAACCCCCTAACTTGGTATAAGTATGGGACCCCAGTCCTTAGGACTTTAGATTACCCTGGACGAAACTCTGAAGCCGAATCCTGGACCTTTGACGCTCTACTTTAAGATTAGAGGACTGAAGAATCTCCCTTGGGGTCAAGGAATGACTCCCCTGCTTGGCAGGCACCTAAGAAGCAATTGTCCGGTCTGCATCGCTGAAGCTCCCGCCGGACGCCGAAGTCTTTGCATCACCAGAGGTGGATTTCCAGACTTCCCCGAGGCTGCCCTGAGTCCCCAGCGAAGCTGAGGCCCGTAGCTGTCGTGGGTAACGTGGAACCGTGACCCCTGGACACCGAGAACTTTTGCAAGTGCATCCTCTTCCTGGTCTCCCACGAAGTTGTGCTTTGGGCTCCGAGTAGCCCTCGCCTCCAGCACCGACTGCACCGAAGATCACTGGCCTCCACTCCACGAGTGACCTGTGAGCCAGCTCCAAGTGCGTCCACTCGAGGCTCCTTTGCGGTCGCTAGTCCGTTGGCTAGTGGGTCCTCCCGAAGGCAACTGTTCTTCTGCTTGGGCTGTCCTGGTTGCTCCAGACGTGCCCTGGCTTATCCTCGCTGGGTGAGTCCCCCAGACCTTGCTGGTCTGCATCACCGTCCTTTCTTCATTTCCACGAGACTTGCCGTTGCCAAGGCTTGTTGGGTCCAATCCGGTCGCCGACACCTCAGCAAGCGACAGACGTCGTGGGACAGCTCGAATCCAGCTCCTGGTCTTCGTCGGCGCCTCCTGGACCTCGTGGCTGAAGAGTCAAGACGACCGTCAACCTACCTGAAGCACCTGACATCGGTGGGCATCTGCTCATCGCCTTCCTGGTCACTGGCTAGTGACCCAGACTCTGTCCCCTCTGCTTTCAGGTTCTTCAGATCTTCGATCCACCCTTGGATCCACCCGAACACTTTCGACTTGGTCGCCAGCAGCACTTTGCAGCAGATCGCCATTGAAAACGACGACAAAACCCGACCCCGAAAGACACCTATGCACCTGGCTTCCCTGGGTGAGGTAACTCGAGTACTCCGGTGCTCCCGTGGGTATTGACTCTAGAACAGCCTAGTTCTAAAGGGGTTTGCTCCAAGTCCTCCTCTAAGTGTCCTTTTTCTTTAAAACTCCAACCGCGACATTCCCCATAGAAGTCAACGGCGGCTCGCGGCTGTGTTCTCACACTGCACGCGTCCCCCGTGGGTCCCCTGTGTCACTACCTTGGGTGGTTCCTTGAGGGCCAAGCACTTCTACAGGCTCTAGGCCTTGTGTCTAGCTCAGTCGTGGTTCTTATACCACTTTATTGGTATATGGTTTGGTACGCCCCTAGGGCTCAAACGTGTATTTGTGCTATTACTGTTGATATTCGACTTGTAACTTATGTACTTCGAACTCTAGCCTCATAAAGAGACTAGAGGGGGTGTGTTTAAGACTAAATACATATATTTTAAATATATACCTGGTGTGGTCCTCTTTCATTTGGTCACTCAAGAGATTATAGACTGGTAAAACAAGCTGCTTTACTATCCTTCAAGACTTAGCCTGAAGGCTGCTCTCCATAGCTACCACTAGGATAGCTTTCAATAAAGGTTGTCTTTAACCTATCTCCAATAAGGGGTTGTTTGGACTGGTGCAAGGTGCCCACTATAATTAGTGGACAGCATATACCAGGCCAACTTCTCACATTGGTGTGCAGCGTGTGGGATTCCAGCTTGCTATTGTTTTACCAGATAATCTCAATTGAATTGATCAACTGAAAACCACTAAGGGTACCTTAGGTACATATAATTCAAGCTTAGGATTCAGTAAGTTCTACTGAACTTAGAGTTGTGTGTTAAGGGATAGCACACCCTTTCTACAACTCAAGAGAGTTTAGTAGGCCACACTAGAGTAGGTAGTGCATACACCACACCACACTAGTAATGTCTTCACTGCCAGGAACCAGTGAGCTCCTGCCATCCAGATATGACAACCTCTCATTCTTGGAATTAAGAGAGTTGTGCAAGGTTAGGAAGTTGAAGACAGGCAAAAGTGCCAACACCCAACGTCTCCTGGAGATGCTTCTGCTAGATTATCTTAGATGACCCCTAGAGTCTGCAAGGGTAGGCAGAGAGGGTGGGGCAGAAGATGAGGGAGGGGCCAGGGATGAAAATGCCCAGGACCTGACCTCTGAAACTGGCCAGGGGGATGACAATGATCCTGACCTGGACAATGCAGTTACTCCTGAGGATGAGGCCCAGGCCCAGGATGACCTCCCCTTTGTCCCCCCAGGAAGAGTTGTGAGTGTGCCCAGAAGGTCTAGATCTCCTTCTCAGGAGTCTAACCACTCTGACACCTCAGTAGGGACCTCTGTATCTTCTCATAGGAGGGAATCCTCTCATGAGAGGAGAAAGAGACTGCTTCAGTATGAACAAGCCCAGCTTGAGCTCAGAAAACGGCAGTTGGCTATAGACAGGGAGTCCCTAGATCTCTTTAGACTAAGAAAAAAGATGGGACTAGAGTCCCATGGTGGCAGCAATTTCCCCAGAGATAGGGAAAGGTCTTATGACCATAGAAACCTGAGCAAGGTTGTCCCTCCCTACCAGAGTGGGGATGACATCCACAAATGGATAACTGCACTGGAGAGGGCCTGTAAAGTACAGAGGGTCCCTCAGGAGCAGTGGGCAGCAATCTTGTGGCTCTCCTTTGCAGACAAAGGTAGAGATAAGCTCCTCACTGTTAGAGAAGAGGATGCTGACAATTACAAAGTCTTGAAGA
The DNA here is from genome assembly GCA_963921515.1 of Calotriton arnoldi. Lineage (NCBI taxonomy): Eukaryota > Metazoa > Chordata > Amphibia > Caudata > Salamandridae > Calotriton > Calotriton arnoldi. Next base: position 4,019,833 of record CAWUFW010000013.1, on the reverse strand, counting down.
GTGCTCTGATTGATGGGTTTGGCCTAACAACTGAACAATACAGGTTAAAGTTCAGAGATACCCAAAAAGCACAGACTCAAGACTGGGTGGACTTTGTTGATTGTTCTGCTAAGGCTCTGGAAGGTTGGTTGATGGGCAGTAAGGTATGTGACTTCACAGGATTGTACAATCTTATCATGAGGGAGCAGATTCTTAATAACTGTCAAAATCAGCTGTTGCATCAGTACCTGGTGGACTCTGATCTGACCTCTCCCCAAGAATTGGGAAAGAAGGCAGACAAATGGGTCAGAACCAGGGTGAGGCAGAAGGTACAGAACCAAGGTGGTGACCCTAAGAAGCAAGATTCTAAACACTCTGATAAGGGTGGGGAGAAGGGTAAAGACCAGAAGTCTTCACAAGGCCCCTAAAAATCTTCTTCAGGTGGGGATTCACAGTCTAACAAGGGAAAAGGCCAAAAGAAACCATGGTGCAAAGTCTGTAAGCAAAAGACACACTGGACCAGTGATTGCACCAAGTCCAAAGACTCTATTCCAGCCCCCACCAATGCCCCTAAGGCACCTGTTCCCCCTAGTGCAGTTACAATTGGTGGTGGGAGTACATAAGCCAAGGGTTTAGTAGGGTTGACCCTGGGTAATGAGATGAGCTCTGGCCTAGTCAGAGAACTCACTCAGGCTGTCCTAGTCTGTGATGGAGGCATGGATGTGACCTCCTTTGTGAGTCCCAATAACTTGGGCAAATACAGACAGCAGCCTTTAATTAATGGAAGGGAGGCTTTGGCATTCAGGGACACAGGAGCAAGTGTCACCATGGTGACACAAGATCTTGTGGATCCTGGGCAGATTATACTTGGTGAAATGTACCAAGTGACCAATGCTAGCAATGTCAGAACAGACCATACTCTGGCAGTTGTTAACTTCTCCTGGGGAGGGGTAACTGGCCTTAAGAAGGTTGTGGTGAGTGCAAACCTACCAGTCGAATGCTTGCTTGGCAATGATCTAGAAACTTCAGCTTGGGCAGAAGTGGAGCTCAGGACCCATGCAGAAATGCTGGGCATCCCTGCAGATGTGTTTGCTGTGACCAGGTCACAGAGCAAAATGTCTAACACTGAACAGGCCTTGGATCCTGGAACAATGGACCAAGTGCCATCCAAGAGGAGGAGTAGTAGGGTTAAGGCATTGCCTTCCCCTTGGCTCAGAAGGAAGATCAGTCTCTTGAGGGGGATGATCTCAGTCCTGAGGAAGGAACTGTCCCAGAGGAGCTTGAGCCTGACCAGGTTGAGTTCTTGGGGACAGGGGGCCCTTCCAGGTCAGATCTGAGCCAGGAGCAGCAGAGCTGCCCCTCTCTTGAACCCCTCAGACAGCAAGCTGCTGCTGAGGCTGCTGGGAATGCTAGTGGTCCCCATAAAGTGTATTGGGAAGATGGACTCTTGTACTCAGAGTGTAGAGACCCCAAGCCTGGTGCCACCAGGAGGTTGGTTATACCTCTGAAGTTCAGGGGCTACCTATTGACCCTAGCCCATGACATTCCTCTAGCAGGTCACCTGGGCCAGAACAAGACTTGTGACAGACTTGTCCCTCACTTTCACTGGCCCCACATGTCTGAAGACACCAAGGAGTTTTGTCGCTCCTGTGTAACCTGCCAAGCCAGTGGGAAGGCAGGTGGCACCACAAAGGCCCCCCTGATACCACTACCTGTGGTGGGGGTTCCCTTTGAAAGAGTGGGGATTGATATTGTTGGTCCCATGGATCCCCAAACAGCATCTGGGCACAGGTTTATCCTGGTGGTGGTGGACCATGCCACTAGGTACCCAGAGGTTATACCCCTTAGGACCACTACAGCACCTGTGGTGGCAAGAGCCCTCCTGGGAATTTTCTCAAGAGTGGGCTTCCCTAAGGAGGTTGTATCAGACAGGGGTGCAAACTTTATGTCTGGATACTTGAAGGCAATGTGGAAGGAGTGTGGAGTGACTTACAAGTTCACCACACCCTATCACCCACAATGCAATGGTTTAGTTGAGAAATTCAACAAAACCTTAAAGGGCATGATTAAAGGGCTCCCAGAAAAGCTTAGGCGAAGATGGGACATACTCTTGCCCTGCCTTTTGTTTGCATACAGGGAGGTGCCTCAAAGGGGTTGGCTACAGCCCTTTTAACTTTTGTTTGGTCACCCTGTCAGGGGTCCATTGTGCTTGGTGAAGGAAGGATGGGAGTTACCTCTCAAGCCCCCAAAGCAGGACATAGTGGACTATGTACTTGGTCTCCACTCCCGGATGGCTGAATACATGAAAAAGGCAACTAAAAACCTTGAGGCTAGCCAGGAACTCCAAAAAGCCTGGCATGACCAAAAGGCTGTACTGACTGTTTATCAGCCAGGACAGAAGGTGTGGGTGCTGGAGCCAGTGGCCCCAGCAGCTCTCCAAGACAAGTGGAGTGGACCCCATACCATTGTTGAACAGAAGGGTGAGGTTACCTATTTAGTAGACCTAGGAACACCCAGGAGTCCCCACAGGGTTCTCCATGTCAACAGACTGAAACCATATGTGGACAGGGCAGACATGGGCTTGCTCATGGCTACTGATGAGGGACAGGAGGAAGAGAGTGACCCACTCCCTGACCTGCTCTCACAGAACCCTGATGATGGGTCAGTGGATGGTGTAGCCTTGGCAGGCAGCCTCACTGCTCAGCAGCAAACTGATTGCAGACAAGTGCTCAATCAGTACAGACATATGTTCTCTCTGACTCCAAGTCAGACCACCTGGTGCACTCATGAAGTGGACACTGGGGACAGTCTGCCTATTAAAAATAAGATTTATAGGCAACCTGACCATGTCAGGGACTGTATCAGGACAGAAGTCCAGAAAATGTTGGATTTGGGAGTTATTGAACCCTCAGACAGCCCTTGGGCTAGTCCAGTGGTCCTTGTGCCAAAACCTCACACCAGTGGTGGGAAAAGAGAGATGAGGTTTTGTGTGGACTACAGGGGTCTCAATGCAGTCACTAGGACTGATGCCCATCCAATACCCAGGGCAGATGAGCTAATGGACACTTTGGCCTCAGCCAAGTATCTAAGCACATTTGACCTAACAGCTGGCTACTGGCAGATCAGGCTAGCTGATGATGCAAAGCCAAAAACAGCATTCTCAACCCCTAGTGGGCATTATCAATTTGTGGTAATGCCCTTTGGTCTGAAGAATGCACCTGCCACTTTCCAAAGGTTGGTGAATACAGTTCTCACAGGTCTGGAAGCCTACAGTGCAGCTTATCTTGATGATATTGCTGTCTTTAGCTCCACCTGGGAGGATCACCTGGTCCACCTAAGGAATGTTTTAGAGGCCCTGCAAAAGGCAGGCCTCACTATCAAGGCCACCAAGTGCCAGATAGGGCAGAGTCAGGTTGTGTACCTGGGCCACCTTGTGGGTGGAGGCCAGGTTCAACCACTGCAGAGCAAAATCCAGACCATCATGGACTGGGTTGCTCCAACTACCCAGACTCAGGTGAGAGCCTTCTTAGGCCTGACTGGGTACTATAGGAGATTTGTCAAGGGGTATGGATCAATAGTGACACCCCTGAATGACTTAACTTCCAAGAAAATGCCCAAAAGGTTCAGTGGACAGCTAGCTGTCAAAAGGCATTTGATGACCTGAAGCAGGCCATGTGCACTGCTCCCATTCTCCAGAGTCCTGATTACTCCAAGAAGTTCATTGTCCAAACAGATGCATCTGAATTGGGGGTAGGGGCTGTACTGTCACAATTGAATGATGAAGGTCAGGATCAGCCAGTAGCTTTCATTAGCAGAAGGCTGACCCCTAGAGAGAAACGTTGGTCAGCCATTGAGAGGGAGGCCTTTGCTGTGGTCTGGGCTCTGAAGAAGTTGAGGCCATACTTGTTTGGTACTCACTTCCTTGTTCAAACAGACCACAAGCCCCTCCTATGGCTAAAACAAGTGAAGGGTGAAAACCCCAAACTGCTTAGGTGGTCCATTTCCCTACAGGGGATGGACTTTACAGTGGAACATAGACCTGGGAGTAACCATGCCAATGCAGATGGACTCTCTAGGTATTTCCACTTAGAACATGAAGACTCAACTGGTCAAGGTTAGTTTAATGTCCCTGCGTTGGGGGGGGGGGGGGTTGTGTAGGAGAGTAGGATCTGCTTCATATGGGTACCCCCACTTTTTGCTGATGCTTCACTGTTTTTCGACTTTAGTCTGGCTGGGGCCCTGCTAATCAGAACCCCAGCCTAGCTGCTTCCTCTCTAAAATGGTTTCCATGTACCTTAGGCACATCTTTGATTGGAATCTGGAGTGCCCTTATAACTCCCTAGTATAGGGAGGGAGGGAGGGAAAGGTGTTGCGCCGCGGCCAGGGCGACTGACGCTGGACGCTGGGGATCACGGTTCGATCCCTGGCTCCGGTGGCAGGGGTCTGCCCAGCACCATGCGACTCTGGGCAATAGCTCGCTTAATCTTCCCAACGGCCCCCAGCGCCGAGATACCCCTTCGGGGGTGATTCGTGCGCTATACAAGTACTGGATTTTTGTTATTTTTTTTTTATATGGTATACTATGTACCAGGGCATAGGTACCCCAGAGGCCTGCCAGGGGCTGAAGCATGTATTATGCCACACCTGGAAGGCCAGCCAAAATGACACCACAGGTCTGCTACTGCAGCCTGGGTAAGGTGGTGCATGCACCCCTTACTGTGATATAGGCTACCTATATCACTACCATTGCACACACATATAAACCTATAAGTCACTCCTATGGCAGGCCTTAACAATCCTGAAGGCAGAGTGCTTGGTTTTTATGTGAGAGGGTGCCCTGCATGAGCAGAGCCCCTCTGCAGCGTTTGGAGTCCCTCCTCTGATGCTGTTTGTGGTACAGCCTGACCATATACTCTTAAGTGCATTATATCCTCGCGGTACAATGCTAACTTTGGACTGGCTGCACCAAAACATGTTGTGTTTGGTGTCAAACATCTTGGAATACTACCCCCCCCCGCCAATCCTGGCGGCGGGGGTAGCATTCCACCCTTCTAGAGGGAGAGACCTGTACACACCGGGCTACCCGGTAACTTCTTTCCAGAGCCCTGGCATCACAAAATGGATGCCGCTGCCACAGACACGGGTCTGGCCTCCTGCTGCTGACTGAAACTCCGGCAGGGGAGGCCTGGACAATAGGTTTCCTGTCGAAGGGAGGTGAAACCACCTCCCCAGACAGGATAGTGTGTATTGGGGCTGGGCGGGAGCACTCTCTGGTGCTTTGAAGTCCTGCACTGGGGGCACATTTGGTGTCCCTGTGCATATGCCAGTTCAAACCGGTTGCAGGGGCTACCTGCCCCTGCTCTGGCGAGAAACTGGACAAAGGGAATGGGTGTAACCACCCCTCTTCCCTGACCCTCCCATAGGTGGGTCCCCAGAGTATGTCCAACCCCCTAACTTGGTATAAGTATGGGACCCCAGTCCTTAGGACTTTAGATTACCCTGGACGAAAGTCTGAAGCCGAATCCTGGACCTTCGACGCTCTACTTTAAGATTAGAGGACTGAAGAATCTCCCTTGGGGTCAAGGAGTGACTTCCCTGCTTGGCAGGCACCTAAGAAGCAATTGTCCGGTCTGCATCGCTAAAGCTCCCGCCGGACGCCGAAGTCTTTGCATCACCAGAGGTGGATTTCCAGACTTCCCTGAGGCTGCCCTAAGTCCCCAGCGAAGCTGAGGCTTGTAGCTGTCGTGGGTAACGTGGAACCGTGACCCCTGGACACTGAGAACTTTTGCAAGTGCATCCTCTTCCTGGTCTCCCACGAAGTTGTGCTTTGGGCTCTGAGTAGCCATCGCCTCCAGCACCGACTGCACCGAAGATCACTGGCCTCCACTCCACGAGTGTCCTGTGAGCCAGCTCCAAGTGCGTCCACTCGAGGCTCCTTCGCAGTCGCTAGTCCGTTGGCTAGTGGGCCCTCCCGAAGGCAACTCTTCCGCTGCTTGGGCTTTCCTGGTTGCTCCAGACGTGCCCTGACTTATCCTCGCTGGGTGAGTCCCCCAGACCTTGCTCGTCTGCATCACCGTCCTTTCTTCATTTCCACGAGACTTGCCGTTGCCAAGGCTTGTTGGGTCCAATCCGGTCGCCGACACCTCAGCAAGCGACAGACGTCGTGGGACAGCTCGAATCCAGCTCCTGGTCGTCGTCGATGCCTCCTGGACCTCGTGGCTGAAGAGTCAAGACGACCGTCAACCTACCTGAAGCACCCGACATCGGTGGGCATCTGCTCATCGCATTCCTGGTCACTGGCTAGTGACCCAGACTCTGTCCCCTCTGCTTTCAGGTTCTTCAGATCTTCGATCCACCCTTGGATCCACCCGAACACTTTCGACTTGGTCGCCAGCAGCACTTTGCAGCAGATCGCCATTGAAAACGACGACGAAACCCGACCCCGAAAGACACCTATGCACCCGGCTTCCCTGGGTGAGGTAACTCGAGTTCTCCGGTGCTCCCGTGGGTATTCACTCTAGAACAGCCTAGTTCTAAAGGGGTTTGCTCCAAGTCCTCCTCTAAGTGTCCTTTTTCTTTAAAACTCCAACCGCGACATTCCCCATAGAAGTCAACTGTGGCTCGCGGCTGTGTTCTCACACTGCACGCGTCCCCCGTGGGTCCCCTGTGTCACTACCTTGGGTGGTTCCTTGAGGGCCAAGCACTTCTACAGGCTCTAGGCCTTGTGTCTAGCTCAGTCGTGGTTCTTATACCACTTTATTGGTATATGGTTTGGTACGCCCCTAGGGCTCAAACGTGTATTTGTGCTATTACTGTTGATATTCGACTTGTAACTTATGTACTTCGAACTCTAGCCTCATAAAGAGACTAGAGGGGTGTGTTTAAGACTAAATACATATATATTAAATATATACCTGGTGTGGTCCTCTTTCATTTGGTCACTCAAGAGATTATAGACTGGTAAAACAAGCTGCTTTACATTCCTTCAAGACTTAGCCTGAAGGCTGCTCTCCATAGCTACCACTAGGATAGCTTTCAATAAAGGTTGTCTTTAACCTATCTCCAATAAGGGGTTGTTTGGACTGGTGCAAGGTGCCCACTATAATTAGTGGACAGCATATACCAGGCCAACTTCTCACACCATCTAGAGTGCGCAGCTTCCCTTTGGAGAATGCACGCCTCCATCGAAGAGTGCATGGGCTCCCACCTACAGAGCACAGCATCTCCGAGGAGAATGCACATCTCCATAGAGGGGTGCATGGGCTCCCATCAAGAGAGCACAGCTTCTCCTCAGAGAATGCACATCTCCATCGAAGAGTGCTTGGGCTCCCATCTAGAGAGCACAGCTTCTCCTCAGAGAATGCACACCTCCATCGAAGAGAGCGTGGGCTCTCATCTAGGGAGCACAGCTTCTCCTCGAAGAATGCACACCTCCATCGAAGAGTGCATGGACTCTCATCTAGAGAGCACAGATTTTCCTCAGAGAATGCACACCTCCATCGAAGAGTGCTTGGGCTCCCATCTAGAGAGCACAGCTTCTCCTCGGAGAATGCACACCTCCATCGAAGAGTGCGTGGGCTCCAATCTAGAGAGCACAGCTTCTCCTCGGAGAATGCACATCTCCATCGAGGAGTGCGTGGGCTCTCATCTAGAGAACTAAGCTTCTCCTGGGAGAATGCACATCTCCATCGAGGAGTGCGTGGGCTCTCATCTAGAGAGCACAGCTTCTCCTGGGAGAATGCACATCTCCATCGAGGAGTGCGTGGGCTATCATCTAGAGAGCACAGCTTCTCCTCGGAGAATGCACATCTCCATCGAAGAGTGCGTGGGCTCTCATCTAGAGAGCACAGCTTCTCCTCGGAGAATGCACATCTCCATCGAAGAGTGCGTGGGCTCTCATCTAGAGAGCACAGCTTCTCCTCAGAGAATGCACATCTCCATCGAAGAGTGCGTGGGCTCCCAACGAGAGAGCACAGGGTTTCCTCGGAGAATGCACGCCTCCATCGAAGAGTGCGTGGGCTCCCATCGAGGGAGCACAGCATCCCCTTGGAGAATGCACAACTCCATCGAAGAGTGCTTGCGCTCCCATCTAGGGAGCACAGGTTCTCCTCAGCGAATGTATGTCTCCATCGAAGAGTGCGTGGGCTCCCATCGAGGAGCACAGCATCCCCTTGGAGAATGCACGCCTCCATCGAAGAGTGCACGGGCTCCCATCTAGAGAGCACAGCTTCTCCTCAGAAAATGCACACCACCATCGAAGAGTTCATGGGCTCCCATCTAGAAAGCACAGCTTTTCCTCGGAGAATGCACGCCTCCATCGAGGAGTTCGTGGGCTCCCATCTAGAGAGCACAGCTTGTCCTCAAAGAATGCACATCTCCAACGAAGAGTGCACAGGCTCCCATCTAGAGAGCACTTCTTCTTCTCGGAGAATGCACATCTCCATCGAAGAGTGCTTGGACTCACATCTAGAGAGCGCAGCTTCTCCTCTGAAAATGCACACCACCATCGAGGAGTTCATGGGCTCCCATCTAGAGAGCACAGCTTCCCCTTGGAGAATGCACGCCTCCATCGAAGAGTGCATGGGCTCCCATCTAGAGAGCACAGCTTCCCCTTGGGGAATGCACACCTCCATCAAAGAGTGCATGGGCTCCCATCTAGAGAGCACAGCTTCTCCTCGGAGAATGCACGTCTCCATCGAGGAGTGCACGGGCTCCCATCTAGAGAGCACAGCTTCTCCTCAGAGAATGCACACCTCCATCGAAGAGTGCGTGGGCTCTCATCTAGGGAGCACAGCTTCTCCTCGAAGAATGCACACCTCCATCGAAGAGTGCGTGGGCTCTCATCTAGAGAGCACAGCTTCTCCTCAGAGAATGCACATCTCCATCGAAGAGTGCATGGGCTCTCATCTAGAGAGCACAGATTTTCCTCAGAGAATGCACACCTCCATCGAAGAGTGCTTGGGCTCCCATCTAGAGAGCACAGCTTCTCCTCGGAGAATGTACATCTCCATCGAGGAGTGCATGGGCTCTCATCTAGAGAACTAAGCTTCTCGGAGAATGCACATCTCCATCGAGGAGTGCGTGGGCTCTCATCTAGAGAGCACAGCTTCTCCTGGGAGAATGCACATCTCCATCGAGGAGTGCGTGGGCTCTCATCTAGAGAGCACAGCTTCTCCTCGGAGAATGCACATCTCCATCGAAGAGTGCGTGGGCTCTCATCTAGAGAGCACAGCTTCTCCTTGGAGAATGCACATCTCCATCGAAGAGTGCGTGGGCTCTCATCTAGAGAGCACAGCTTCTCCTCAGAGAATGCACATCTCCATCGAAGAGTGCGTGGGCTCCCAACGAGAGAGCACAGGGTTTCCTCGGAGAATGCACGCCTCCATCGAAGAGTGCGTGGGCTCCCATCGAGGAGCACAGCATCCCCTTGGAGAATGCACAACTCCATCGAAGAGTGCTTGCGCTCCCATCTAGGGAGCACAGGTTCTCCTCAGGGAATGTATGTCTCCATCGAGGGAGCACAGCATCCCCTTGGAGAATGCACGCCTCCATCGAAGAGTGCACGGGCTCCCATCTAGAGAGCACAGCTTCTCCTCAGAGAATGCACATCTCCATCGACGAGTGCACAGGCTCCCATCTAGAGAGCACAGCTTCTCCTCAGAAAATGCACACCATCATCGAAGAGTTCATGGGTTCCCATCTAGAAAGCACAGCTTTTCCTCGGAGAATGCACGCCTCCATCGAGGAGTTCGTGGGCTCCCATCTAGAGAGCACAGCTTGTCCTCAGAGAATGCACATCTCCATCGAGGAGTGCATTGGCTCCCGTCTAGAGAGCACAGCTTCTCCTCAAAGAATGCACATCTCCAACGAAGAGTGCACAGGCTCCCATCTAGAGCGCACTTCTTCTTCTCGGAGAATGCACATCTCCATCGAAGAGTGCTTGGACTCCCATCTAGAGAGCGCAGCTTCTCCTCTGAAAATGCACACCACCATCGAGGAGTTCATGGGCTCCCATCTAGAGAGCACAGCTTCCCCTTGGAGAATGCACGCCTCCATCGAAGAGTGCATGGGCTCCCATCTAGAGAGCACAGCTTCCCTTGGGGAATGCACACCTCCATCAAAGAGTGCATGGGCTCCCATCTAGAGAGCACAGCTTCTCCTCGGAGAATGCACGTCTCCATCGAGGAGTGCAAGGGCTCCCATCTAGAGAGCACAGCTTCTCCTCGGAGAATGCACATCTCCCTCGAAGAGTGCACGGGCTCCCATCTAGAGAGCACAGCTTCTCCTCAGAGAATGTACTTCTCCATCGAAGAGTGCCTGGGCTCCCATCTAGAGAGCACAGCTTCTCCTCGGAGAATGCACGTCTCCATCGAAGAGAGCGTGGGCTCCCATCTAGAGAGCACAGTTACTCCTCGGAGAATGTGCACCCCATCGAAGAGTGCATGGGCTCCCATCTGCAGAGCACAGCTTCTCCTCGGAGAATGCACACCCCCATCGAAGAGTGCACGGACTCCCATCTAGAGAGCACATCTTCCTCTCGGAGAATGCACATCTCCATCGAAGAGTGCAAGGGCTCCCATCTAGAGAGCACAGCTTCTCCTCGGAGAATGTGCACCCCCATCGAAGAGTGCATGGGCTCCCATCTGCAGAGCACAGCTTCTCCTCGGAGAATGCACACCCCCATCGAAGAGTGCACGGACTCCCATCTAGAGAGCACAGCTTCTCCTCAGAGAATGCACATCTCCATCGACGAGTGCACAGACTCCCATCTAGAGAGCACAGCTTCTCCTCAGAAAATGCACACCACCATCGAAGAGTTCATGGGCTCCCATCTAGAAAGCACAGCTTTTCCTCGGAGAATGCACGCCTCCATCGAGGAGTTTGTGGGCTCCCATCTAGAGAGCACAGCTTGTCCTCAGAGAATGCACATCTCCATCGAGGAGTGCATGGGCTCCCGTCTAGAGAGCACAGCTTCTCCTCAAAGAATGCACATCTCCAACGAAGAGTGCACAGGCTCCCATCTAGAGAGCACTTCTTCTCGGAGAATGCACACCTCCATCGAAGAGTGCATGGGCTCCCATCTAGAGAGCACAGCTTCTCGGAGAATGCACATCTCCATCGAAGAGTGCTTGGACTCCCATCTAGAGAGCGCAGCTTCTCATCTGAAAATGCACACCACCATCGAGGAGTTCATGGGCTCCCATCTAGAGAGCACAGCTTCCCCTTGGAGAATGCACGCCTCCATCGAAGAGTGCATGGGCTCCCATCTAGAGAGCACAGCTTCCCCTTGGAGAATGCACACCTCCATCAAATAGTGCATGGGCTCCCATCTAGAGAGCACAGCTTCTCCTCGGAGAATGCACGTCTCCATCGAGGAGTGCAAGGGCTCCCATCTAGAGAGCACAGCTTCTCCTCGGAGAATGTGCACCCCCATCGAAGAGTGCATGGGCTCCCATCTGCAGAGCACAGCTTCTCCTCGGAGAATGCACACCCCCATCGAAGAGTGCACGGACTCCCATCTAGAGAGCACATCTTCCTCTCGGAGAATGCACATCTCCCTCGAAGAGTGCACGGGCTCCCATCTAGAGAGCACAGCTTCTCCTCAGAGAATGTACTTCTCCATCGAAGAGTGCACGGGCTCCCATCTTGAGAGCACAGCTTCCCCTTGGAGAATGCACTTCTCCATTGAAGAGTGCATGGGCTCCCATCTAGAGAGCACAGCTTCTCCTCGGAGAATGCACGCCTCCATCGAAGAGTGCGTGGGCTCCCATCTAAACAGCACAGCTTCTCCTCAGAGAATGCATTTCTCCATCGAAGAGTGCACGGGCTCCTATCTAGAGAGCACAGTTTCCCCTTGGAGAATGCACACCTCCATCGAAGAGTGCACGGGCTCCCATCTAGAGAGCACAGCTTCTCCTCGGAGAATGTGCACCCCCATCGGAGAGTGCATGGGCTCCCATCTGCAGAGCACAGCTTCTCCTCGGAGAATGCACACCCCCATCGAAGAGTGCACGGACTCCCATCTAGAGAGCACATCTTCCTCTCGGAGAATGCACATCTCCATCGAAGAGTGCAAGGGCTCCCATCTAGAGAGCACAGCTTCTCCTCGGAGAATGTGCACCCCCATCGAAGAGTGCATGGGCTCCCATCTGCAGAGCACAGCTTCTCCTCTGAGAATGCACACCCCCATCGAAGAGTGCACGGACTCCCATCTAGAGAGCACAGCTTCTCCTCAGAGAATGTACTTCTCCATCGAAGAGTTCCTGGGCTCTCATCTTGAGAGCACAGCTTCTCCTCGGAGAATGCACGCCTCCATCGAAGAGTGCGTGGGCTCCCATCTAGAGAGCACCGCTTCTCAGAGAATGCACGCCTCCATCGAAGAGTGCATGGGCTCCCATCTAGAGAGCACAGCTTCTCCTCGGAGAATGTGCACCCCCATCGAAGAGTGCATGGGCTCCCATCTGCAGAGCACAGCTTCTCCTCGGAGAATGCACACCCCCATCGAAGAGTGCAAGGGCTCCCATCTAGAGAGCACAGCTTCTCCTCGGAGAATGTGCACCCCCATCGAAGAGTGCATGGGCTCCCATCTGCAGAGCACAGCTTCTCCTCGGAGAATGCACACCCCCATCGAAGAGTGCACGGACTCTCATCTAGAGAGCACATCTTCCTCTCGGAGAATGCACATCTCCCTCGAAGAGTGCACAGGCTCCCATCTAGAGAGCACATCTTCTCCTCAGAGAATGTACTTCTCCATCGAAGAGTGCATGGGCTCCCATCTAGAGAGCACAGCTTCCCCTTGGAGAATGCACTTCTCCATTGAAGAGTGCATGGGCTCCCATCTAGAGAGCACAGCTTCCCCTTGGAGAATGCACGCCTCCATCAAAGAGTGCATGGGCTCTCATCTAGAGAGCACAGCTTCTCCTCAGAGAATGCACGTCTCCATCGAAGAGTGCATGGGCTCCCATCTAGAGAGCACAGCTTCTCCTCGGAGAATGTGCACCCCCATCAAAGAGTGCATGGGCTTCCATCTGCAGAGCACAGCTTCTCCTCGGAGAATGTACTTCTCCATCGAAGAGTGCACGGGCTCCCATCTAGAGAGCACAGCTTCTCCTCGGAGAATGTACTTCTCCATCGAAGAGTGCACGGGCTCACATCTAGAGAGCACAGCTTCCCCTTGGAGAATGCACACCTCCATCGAAGAGTGCACGGGCTCCCATCTAGAGAGCACAGCTTCTCCTCAGAAAATGCTCACCACCATCGAGGAGTGCATGGGCTCCCGTCTAGAGAGCAGAGCTTCTCCTCAAAGAATGCACACCTCCATCGAAGAGTGCTTGGACTCCCATCTAGAGAGCGCAGCTTCTCCTCTGAAAATGCACACCACCATCGAGGAGTTCATGGGCTCCCATCTAGAGAGCACAGCTTCCCCTTGGAGAATGCACGCCTCCATCGAAGAGTGCATGGACTCCCATCTAGAGAGCACAGCTTCCCCTTGGAGAATGCACACCTCCATCAAAGAGTGCATGGGCTCCCATCTAGAGAGCACAGCTTCTCCTCGGAGAATGCACGTCTCCATCGAAGAGTGCATGGGCTCCCATCTGCAGAGCACAGCTTCTCCTCGGAGAATGTACACCTCCATCAAAGAGTGCACGGGCTCCCATCTAGAGAGCACAGCTTCTCCTCAGAGAATGCACCTCTCCATCGAAGAGTGCACGGGCTCCCATCTCGAGAGCACCGTCTTCCCCTTTGAGAATGCACTTCTCCATTGAAGAGTGCATGGGCTCCCATCTAGAGAGCACAGCTTCTCCTCGGAGAATGCACGCCTCCATCGAAGAGTGCGTGGGCTCCCATCTAAACAGCACAGCTTCTCCTCAGAGAATGCATTTCTCCATCGAAGAGTGCACGGGCTCCTATCTAGAGAGCACAGCTTCCCCTTGGAGAAAGCACGACTCCAATCGAAGAGTGCTTGGGCTCCCATCTAGAGAGCACAGCTTCCCCTTGGAGAATGCACACCTCCATCGAAGAGGGCATGGGTTCCCATCTAGAGAGCACAGCTTCCCCTTGGAGAATGCACACCTCCATCGAAGAGTGCACGGGCCACCCATCTAGAGAGCACAGCTTCTCCTCGGAGAATGCACGTCCCCATCGAAGAGTGCGTGGGCTCTCATCTAGAGAGCACAGCTTCTCCTCGGAGAATGCACATCTCCATCGAAGAGTGCGTGGGCTCTCATCTAGAGAGCACAGCTTCTCCTCAGAGAATGCACATCTCCATCGAAGAGTGCGTGGGCTCCCAACGAGAGAGCACAGGGTTTCCTCGGAGAATGCACGCCTCCATCGAAGAGTGCGTGGGCTCCCATCGAGGGAGCACAGCATCCCCTTGGAGAATGCACAACTCCATCGAAGAGTGCTTGCGCTCCCATCTAGGGAGCACAGGTTCTCCTCAGCGAATGTATGTCTCCATCGAAGAGTGCGTGGGCTCCCATCGAGGGAGCACAGCATCCCCTTGGAGAATGCACGCCTCCATCGAAGAGTGCACGGGCTCCCATCTAGAGAGCACAGCTTCTCCTCAGAAAATGCACACCACCATCGAAGAGTTCATGGGCTCCCATCTAGAAAGCACAGCTTTTCCTCGGAGAATGCACGCCTCCATCGAGGAGTTCGTGGGCTCCCATCTAGAGAGCACAGCTTGTCCTCAAAGAATGCACATCTCCAACGAAGAGTGCACAGGCTCCCATCTAGAGAGCACTTCTTCTTCTCAGAGAATGCACATCTCCATCGAAGAGTGCTTGGACTCACATCTAGAGAGCGCAGCTTCTCCTCTGAAAATGCACACCACCATCGAGGAGTTCATGGGCTCCCATCTAGAGAGCACAGCTTCCCCTTGGAGAATGCACGCCTCCATCGAAGAGTGCATGGGCTCCCATCTAGAGAGCACAGCTTCCCCTTGGGGAATGCACACCTCCATCAAAGAGTGCATGGGCTCCCATCTAGAGAGCACAGCTTCTCCTCGGAGAATGCACGTCTCCATCGAGGAGTGCACGGGCTCCCATCTAGAGAGCACAGCTTCTCCTCAGAGAATGCACACCTCCATCGAAGAGTGCGTGGGCTCTCATCTAGGGAGCACAGCTTCTCCTCGAAGAATGCACACCTCCATCGAAGAGTGCGTGGGCTCTCATCTAGAGAGCACAGCTTCTCCTCAGAGAATGCACATCTCCATCGAAGAGTGCATGGGCTCTCATCTAGAGAGCACAGATTTTCCTCAGAGAATGCACACCTCCATCGAAGAGTGCTTGGGCTCCCATCTAGAGAGCACAGCTTCTCCTCGGAGAATGTACATCTCCATCGAGGAGTGCATGGGCTCTCATCTAGAGAACTAAGCTTCTCGGAGAATGCACATCTCCATCGAGGAGTGCGTGGGCTCTCATCTAGAGAGCACAGCTTCTCCTGGGAGAATGCACATCTCCATCGAGGAGTGCGTGGGCTCTCATCTAGAGAGCACAGCTTCTCCTCGGAGAATGCACATCTCCATCGAAGAGTGCGTGGGCTCTCATCTAGA
Source organism: Calotriton arnoldi (assembly GCA_963921515.1). Lineage (NCBI taxonomy): Eukaryota > Metazoa > Chordata > Amphibia > Caudata > Salamandridae > Calotriton > Calotriton arnoldi. Next base: position 4,004,301 of record CAWUFW010000013.1, on the reverse strand, counting down.
GAGCACAGCTTCTCCTTGGAGAATGCACATCTCCATCGAAGAGTGCGTGGGCTCTCATCTAGAGAGCACAGCTTCTCCTCAGAGAATGCACATCTCCATCGAAGAGTGCGTGGGCTCCCAACGAGAGAGCACAGGGTTTCCTCGGAGAATGCACGCCTCCATCGAAGAGTGCGTGGGCTCCCATCGAGGGAGCACAGCATCCCCTTGGAGAATGCACAACTCCATCGAAGAGTGCTTGCGCTCCCATCTAGGGAGCACAGGTTCTCCTCAGGGAATGTATGTCTCCATCGAGGGAGCACAGCATCCCCTTGGAGAATGCACGCCTCCATCGAAGAGTGCACGGGCTCCCATCTAGAGAGCACAGCTTCTCCTCAGAGAATGCACATCTCCATCGACGAGTGCACAGGCTCCCATCTAGAGAGCACAGCTTCTCCTCAGAAAATGCACACCATCATCGAAGAGTTCATGGGTTCCCATCTAGAAAGCACAGCTTTTCCTCGGAGAATGCACGCCTCCATCGAGGAGTTCGTGGGCTCCCATCTAGAGAGCACAGCTTGTCCTCAGAGAATGCACATCTCCATCGAGGAGTGCATTGGCTCCCGTCTAGAGAGCACAGCTTCTCCTCAAAGAATGCACATCTCCAACGAAGAGTGCACAGGCTCCCATCTAGAGCGCACTTCTTCTTCTCGGAGAATGCACATCTCCATCGAAGAGTGCTTGGACTCCCATCTAGAGAGCGCAGCTTCTCCTCTGAAAATGCACACCACCATCGAGGAGTTCATGGGCTCCCATCTAGAGAGCACAGCTTCCCCTTGGAGAATGCACGCCTCCATCGAAGAGTGCATGGGCTCCCATCTAGAGAGCACAGCTTCCCCTTGGGGAATGCACACCTCCATCAAAGAGTGCATGGGCTCCCATCTAGAGAGCACAGCTTCTCCTCGGAGAATGCACGTCTCCATCGAGGAGTGCAAGGGCTCCCATCTAGAGAGCACAGCTTCTCCTCGGAGAATGCACATCTCCCTCGAAGAGTGCACGGGCTCCCATCTAGAGAGCACAGCTTCTCCTCAGAGAATGTACTTCTCCATCGAAGAGTGCCTGGGCTCCCATCTAGAGAGCACAGCTTCTCCTCGGAGAATGCACGTCTCCATCGAAGAGAGCGTGGGCTCCCATCTAGAGAGCACAGTTACTCCTCGGAGAATGTGCACCCCCATCGAAGAGTGCATGGGCTCCCATCTGCAGAGCACAGCTTCTCCTCGGAGAATGCACACCCCCATCGAAGAGTGCACGGACTCCCATCTAGAGAGCACATCTTCCTCTCGGAGAATGCACATCTCCATCGAAGAGTGCAAGGGCTCCCATCTAGAGAGCACAGCTTCTCCTCGGAGAATGTGCACCCCCATCGAAGAGTGCATGGGCTCCCATCTGCAGAGCACAGCTTCTCCTCGGAGAATGCACACCCCCATCGAAGAGTGCACGGACTCCCATCTAGAGAGCACAGCTTCTCCTCAGAGAATGCACATCTCCATCGACGAGTGCACAGACTCCCATCTAGAGAGCACAGCTTCTCCTCAGAAAATGCACACCACCATCGAAGAGTTCATGGGCTCCCATCTAGAAAGCACAGCTTTTCCTCGGAGAATGCACGCCTCCATCGAGGAGTTTGTGGGCTCCCATCTAGAGAGCACAGCTTGTCCTCAGAGAATGCACATCTCCATCGAGGAGTGCATGGGCTCCCGTCTAGAGAGCACAGCTTCTCCTCAAAGAATGCACATCTCCAACGAAGAGTGCACAGGCTCCCATCTAGAGAGCACTTCTTCTCGGAGAATGCACACCTCCATCGAAGAGTGCATGGGCTCCCATCTAGAGAGCACAGCTTCTCGGAGAATGCACATCTCCATCGAAGAGTGCTTGGACTCCCATCTAGAGAGCGCAGCTTCTCATCTGAAAATGCACACCACCATCGAGGAGTTCATGGGCTCCCATCTAGAGAGCACAGCTTCCCCTTGGAGAATGCACGCCTCCATCGAAGAGTGCATGGGCTCCCATCTAGAGAGCACAGCTTCCCCTTGGAGAATGCACACCTCCATCAAATAGTGCATGGGCTCCCATCTAGAGAGCACAGCTTCTCCTCGGAGAATGCACGTCTCCATCGAGGAGTGCAAGGGCTCCCATCTAGAGAGCACAGCTTCTCCTCGGAGAATGTGCACCCCCATCGAAGAGTGCATGGGCTCCCATCTGCAGAGCACAGCTTCTCCTCGGAGAATGCACACCCCCATCGAAGAGTGCACGGACTCCCATCTAGAGAGCACATCTTCCTCTCGGAGAATGCACATCTCCCTCGAAGAGTGCACGGGCTCCCATCTAGAGAGCACAGCTTCTCCTCAGAGAATGTACTTCTCCATCGAAGAGTGCACGGGCTCCCATCTTGAGAGCACAGCTTCCCCTTGGAGAATGCACGCCTCCATCGAAGAGTGCATGGGCTCCCATCTAGAGAGCACAGCTTCCCCTTGGGGAATGCACACCTCCATCAAAGAGTGCATGGGCTCCCATCTAGAGAGCACAGCTTCTCCTCGGAGAATGCACGTCTCCATCGAGGAGTGCAAGGGCTCCCATCTAGAGAGCACAGCTTGTCCTCAGAGAATGCACATCTCCATCGAGGAGTGCATGGGCTCCCGTCTAGAGAGCACAGCTTCTCCTCAAAGAATGCACGCCTCCATCGAAGAGTGCGTGGGCTCCCATCTAAACAGCACAGCTTCTCCTCAGAGAATGCATTTCTCCATCGAAGAGTGCACGGGCTCCTATCTAGAGAGCACAGTTTCCCCTTGGAGAATGCACACCTCCATCGAAGAGTGCACGGGCTCCCATCTAGAGAGCACAGCTTCTCCTCGGAGAATGTGCACCCCCATCGGAGAGTGCATGGGCTCCCATCTGCAGAGCACAGCTTCTCCTCGGAGAATGCACACCCCCATCGAAGAGTGCACGGACTCCCATCTAGAGAGCACATCTTCCTCTCGGAGAATGCACATCTCCATCGAAGAGTGCAAGGGCTCCCATCTAGAGAGCACAGCTTCTCCTCGGAGAATGTGCACCCCCATCGAAGAGTGCATGGGCTCCCATCTGCAGAGCACAGCTTCTCCTCTGAGAATGCACACCCCCATCGAAGAGTGCACGGACTCCCATCTAGAGAGCACAGCTTCTCCTCAGAGAATGTACTTCTCCATCGAAGAGTTCCTGGGCTCTCATCTTGAGAGCACAGCTTCTCCTCGGAGAATGCACGCCTCCATCGAAGAGTGCGTGGGCTCCCATCTAGAGAGCACCGCTTCTCAGAGAATGCACGCCTCCATCGAAGAGTGCATGGGCTCCCATCTAGAGAGCACAGCTTCCCCTTGGAGAATGCACGCCTCCATCAAAGAGTGCATGGGCTCCCATCTAGAGAGCACAGCTTCTCCTCAGAGAATGCACGTCTCCATCGAAGAGTGCATGGGCTCCCATCTAGAGAGCACAGCTTCTCCTCGGAGAATGTGCACCCCCATCGAAGAGTGCATGGGCTTCCATCTGCAGAGCACAGCTTCTCCTCGGAGAATGTACTTCTACATCGAAGAGTGCACGGGCTCCCATCTAGAGAGCACAGCTTCTCCTCGGAGAATGTACCTCTCCATCGAAGAGTGCAAGGGCTCCCATCTAGAGAGCACAGCTTCTCCTCGGAGAATGTGCACCCCCATCGAAGAGTGCATGGGCTCCCATCTGCAGAGCACAGCTTCTCCTCGGAGAATGCACACCCCCATCGAAGAGTGCACGGACTCTCATCTAGAGAGCACATCTTCCTCTCGGAGAATGCACATCTCCCTCGAAGAGTGCACAGGCTCCCATCTAGAGAGCACATCTTCTCCTCAGAGAATGTACTTCTCCATCGAAGAGTGCATGGGCTCCCATCTAGAGAGCACAGCTTCCCCTTGGAGAATGCACTTCTCCATTGAAGAGTGCATGGGCTCCCATCTAGAGAGCACAGCTTCCCCTTGGAGAATGCACGCCTCCATCAAAGAGTGCATGGGCTCTCATCTAGAGAGCACAGCTTCTCCTCAGAGAATGCACGTCTCCATCGAAGAGTGCATGGGCTCCCATCTAGAGAGCACAGCTTCTCCTCGGAGAATGTGCACCCCCATCAAAGAGTGCATGGGCTTCCATCTGCAGAGCACAGCTTCTCCTCGGAGAATGTACTTCTCCATCGAAGAGTGCACGGGCTCCCATCTAGAGAGCACAGCTTCTCCTCGGAGAATGTACTTCTCCATCGAAGAGTGCACGGGCTCACATCTAGAGAGCACAGCTTCCCCTTGGAGAATGCACACCTCCATCGAAGAGTGCACGGGCTCCCATCTAGAGAGCACAGCTTCTCCTCAGAAAATGCTCACCACCATCGAGGAGTGCATGGGCTCCCGTCTAGAGAGCAGAGCTTCTCCTCAAAGAATGCACACCTCCATCGAAGAGTGCTTGGACTCCCATCTAGAGAGCGCAGCTTCTCCTCTGAAAATGCACACCACCATCGAGGAGTTCATGGGCTCCCATCTAGAGAGCACAGCTTCCCCTTGGAGAATGCACGCCTCCATCGAAGAGTGCATGGACTCCCATCTAGAGAGCACAGCTTCCCCTTGGAGAATGCACACCTCCATCAAAGAGTGCATGGGCTCCCATCTAGAGAGCACAGCTTCTCCTCGGAGAATGCACGTCTCCATCGAAGAGTGCATGGGCTCCCATCTGCAGAGCACAGCTTCTCCTCGGAGAATGTACACCTCCATCAAAGAGTGCACGGGCTCCCATCTAGAGAGCACAGCTTCTCCTCAGAGAATGCACCTCTCCATCGAAGAGTGCACGGGCTCCCATCTCGAGAGCACCGTCTTCCCCTTTGAGAATGCACTTCTCCATTGAAGAGTGCATGGGCTCCCATCTAGAGAGCACAGCTTCTCCTCGGAGAATGCACGCCTCCATCGAAGAGTGCGTGGGCTCCCATCTAAACAGCACAGCTTCTCCTCAGAGAATGCATTTCTCCATCGAAGAGTGCACGGGCTCCTATCTAGAGAGCACAGCTTCCCCTTGGAGAAAGCACGACTCCAATCGAAGAGTGCTTGGGCTCCCATCTAGAGAGCACAGCTTCCCCTTGGAGAATGCACACCTCCATCGAAGAGGGCATGGGTTCCCATCTAGAGAGCACAGCTTCCCCTTGGAGAATGCACACCTCCATCGAAGAGTGCACGGGCCACCCATCTAGAGAGCACAGCTTCTCCTCGGAGAATGCACGTCCCCATTCAAGAGTGAATGGGCTCCCATCTAGAGAGCACAGCTTCTCCTCGGAGAATGTGCACCCCCATCGAAGAGTGCATGGGCTCCCATCTGCAGAGCACAGCTTCTCCTCTGAGAATGCACACCCCCATCGAAGAGTGCACGGACTCCCATCTAGAGAGCACAGCTTCTCCTCAGAGAATGTACTTCTCCATCGAAGAGTTCCTGGGCTCTCATCTTGAGAGCACAGCTTCTCCTCGGAGAATGCACGCCTCCATCGAAGAGTGCGTGGGCTCCCATCTAGAGAGCACCGCTTCTCAGAGAATGCACGCCTCCATCGAAGAGTGCATGGGCTGCCATCTAGAGAGCACAGCTTCTCCTCAGAGAATGCACGTCTCCATCGAAGAGTGCATGGGCTCCCATCTAGAGAGCACAGCTTCTCCTCGGAGAATGTGCACCCCCATCGAAGAGTGCATGGGCTTCCATCTGCAGAGCACAGCTTCTCCTCGGAGAATGTACTTCTACATCGAAGAGTGCACGGGCTCCCATCTAGAGAGCACAGCTTCTCCTCGGAGAATGTACTTCTCCATCGAAGAGTGCAAGGGCTCCCATCTAGAGAGCACAGCTTCTCCTCGGAGAATGTGCACCCCCATCGAAGAGTGCATGGGCTCCCATCTGCAGAGCACAGCTTCTCCTCGGAGAATGCACACCCCCATCGAAGAGTGCACGGACTCCCATCTAGAGAGCACATCTTCCTCTCGGAGAATGCACATCTCCCTCGAAGAGTGCACGGGCTCCCATCTAGAGAGCACATCTTCTCCTCAGAGAATGTACTTCTCCATCGAAGAGTGCACGGGCTCCCATCTTGAGAGCACAGCTTCCCCTTGGAGAATGCACTTCTCCATTGAAGAGTGCATGGGCTCACATCTAGAGAGCACAGCTTCTCCTCGGAGAATGCACGCCTCCATCGAAGAGTGCGTGGGCTCCCATCTAAACAGCACAGCTTCTCCTCAGAGAATGCATTTCTCCATCGAAGAGTGCACGGGCTCCTATCTAGAGAGCACAGTTTCCCCTTGGAGAATGCACACCTCCATCGAAGAGTGCACGGGCTCCCATCTAGAGAGCACAGCTTCTCCTCGGAGAATGCACATCTCCATCGAGGAGTGCGTGGGCTCTCATCTAGAGAACTAAGCTTCTCCTCGGAGAATGCACATCTCCATCGAGCAGTGCGTGGGCTCTCATCTAGAGAGCACAGCTTCTCCTGGGAGAATGCACATCTCCATCGAGGAGTGCGTGGTCTCTCATCTAGAGAGCACAGCTTCTCCTCGGAGAATGCACATCTCCATCGAAGAGTGCGTGGGCTCTCAACTAGAGAGCACAGCTTCTCCTCGGAGAATGCACATCTCCATCGAAGAGTGCGTGGGCTCTCATCTAGAGAGCACAGCTTCTCCTCAGAGAATGCACATCTCCATCGAAGAGTGCGTGGGCTCCCAAAGAGAGAGCACAGGGTTTCCTCGGAGAATGCACGCCTCCATCGAAGAGTGCGTGGGCTCCCATCGAGGGAGCACAGCATCCCCTTGGAGAATGCACAACTCCATCGAAGAGTGCTTGCGCTCCCATCTAGGGAGCACAGGTTCTCCTCAGGGAATGTATGTCTCCATCGAAGAGTGCGTGGGCTCCCATCGAGGGAGCACAGCATCCCCTTGGAGAATGCACGCCTCCATCGAAGAGTGCACGGGCTCCCATCTAGAGAGCACATCTTCTCCTCAGAGAATGCACATCTCCATCGACGAGTGCATAGGCTCCCATCTAGAGAGCACAGCTTCTCCTCAGAAAATGCACACCACCATCGAAGAGTTCATGGGCTCCCATCTAGAAAGCACAGCTTTTCCTCTGAGAATGCACGCCGCCATCGAGGAGTTCGTGGGCTCCCATCTAGAGAGCACAGCTTGTCCTCAGAGAATGCACATCTCCATCGAGGAGTGCATTGGCTCCCGTCTAGAGAGCACAGCTTCTCCTCAAAGAATGCACATCTCCAACGAAGAGTGCACAGGCTCCCATCTAGAGAGCACTTCTTCTTCTCGGAGAATGCACATCTCCATCGAAGAGTGCTTGGACTCCCATCTAGAGAGCACAGCTTCTCCTCTGAGAATGCACACCCCCATCGAAGAGTGCACGGACTCCCATCTAGAGAGCACAGCTTCTCCTCAGAGAATGTACTTCTCCATCGAAGAGTTCCTGGGCTCTCATCTTGAGAGCACAGCTTCTCCTCGGAGAATGCACGCCTCCATCGAAGAGTGTGTGGGCTCCCATCTAGAGAGCACCGCTTCTCAGAGAATGCACGCCTCCATCGAAGAGTGCATGGGCTGCCATCTAGAGAGCACAGCTTCTCCTCAGAGAATGCACGTCTCCATCGAAGAGTGCATGGGCTCCCATCTAGAGAGCACAGCTTCTCCTCGGAGAATGTGCACCCCCATCGAAGAGTGCATGGGCTTCCATCTGCAGAGCACAGCTTCTCCTCGGAGAATGTACTTCTACATCGAAGAGTGCACGGGCTCCCATCTAGAGAGCACAGCTTCTCCTCGGAGAATGTACTTCTCCATCGAAGAGTGCAAGGGCTCCCATCTAGAGAGCACAGCTTCTCCTCGGAGAATGTGCACCCCCATCGAAGAGTGCATGGGCTCCCATCTGCAGAGCACAGCTTCTCCTCGGAGAATGCACACCCCCATCGAAGAGTGCACGGACTCCCATCTAGAGAGCACATCTTCCTCTCGGAGAATGCACATCTCCCTCGAAGAGTGCACAGGCTCCCATCTAGAGAGCACATCTTCTCCTCAGAGAATGTACTTCTCCATCGAAGAGTGCACGGGCTCCCATCTTGAGAGCACAGCTTCCCCTTGGAGAATGCACTTCTCCATTGAAGAGTGCATGGGCTCACATCTAGAGAGCACAGCTTCTCCTCGGAGAATGCACGCCTCCATCGAAGAGTGCGTGGGCTCCCATCTAAACAGCACAGCTTCTCCTCAGAGAATGCATTTCTCCATCGAAGAGTGCACGGGCTCCTATCTAGAGAGCACAGTTTCCCCTCGGAGAATGCACGCCTCCATCGAAGAGTGCGTGGGCTCCCATCTAAACAGCACAGCTTCTCCTCAGAGAATGCATTTCTCCATCGAAGAGTGCACGGGCTCCTATCTAGAGAGCACAGCTTCTCCTCGGAGAATGCACATCTCCATCGAGGAGTGCGTGGGCTCTCATCTAGAGAACTAAGCTTCTCCTCGGAGAATGCACATCTCCATCGAGCAGTGCGTGGGCTCTCATCTAGAGAGCACAGCTTCTCCTGGGAGAATGCACATCTCCATCGAGGAGTGCGTGGTCTCTCATCTAGAGAGCACAGCTTCTCCTCGGAGAATGCACATCTCCATCGAAGAGTGCGTGGGCTCTCATCTAGAGAGCACAGCTTCTCCTCGGAGAATGCACATCTCCATCGAAGAGTGCGTGGGCTCTCATCTAGAGAGCACAGCTTCTCCTCAGAGAATGCACATCTCCATCGAAGCGTGCGTGGGCTCCCAAAGAGAGAGCACAGGGTTTCCTCGGAGAATGCACGCCTCCATCGAAGAGTGCGTGGGCTCCCATCGAGGGAGCACAGCATCCCCTTGGAGAATGCACAACTCCATCGAAGAGTGCTTGCGCTCCCATCTAGGGAGCACAGGTTCTCCTCAGGGAATGTATGTCTCCATCGAAGAGTGCGTGGGCTCCCATCGAGGGAGCACAGCATCCCCTTGGAGAATGCACGCCTCCATCGAAGAGTGCACGGGCTCCCATCTAGAGAGCACATCTTCTCCTCAGAGAATGCACATCTCCATCGACGAGTGCATAGGCTCCCATCTAGAGAGCACAGCTTCTCCTCAGAAAATGCACACCACCATCGAAGAGTTCATGGGCTCCCATCTAGAAAGCACAGCTTTTCCTCGGAGAATGCACGCCGCCATCGAGGAGTTCGTGGGCTCCCATCTAGAGAGCACAGCTTCTCCTCAGAAAATGCACACCACCATCGAAGAGTTCATGGGCTCCCATCTAGAAAGCACAGCTTGTCCTCAGAGAATGCACATCTCCATCGAGGAGTGCATTGGCTCCCGTCTAGAGAGCACAGCTTCTCCTCAAAGAATGCACATCTCCAACGAAGAGTGCACAGGCTCCCATCTAGAGAGCACTTCTTCTTCTCGGAGAATGCACATCTCCATCGAAGAGTGCTTGGACTCCCATCTAGAGAGCGCAGCTTCTCCTCTGAAAATGCACACCACCATCGAGGAGTTCATGGGCTCCCATCTAGAGAGCACAGCTTCCCCTTGGAGATAGCACGCCTCCATCGAAGAGTGCATGGGCTCCCATCTAGAGAGCACAGCTTCCCCTTGGGGAATGCACACCTCCATCAAAGAGTGCAAGGGCTCCCATCTAGAGAGCACAGCTTCTCCTCGGAGAATGTGCACCCCCATCGAAGAGTGCATGGGCTTCCATCTGCAGAGCACAGCTTCTCCTCGGAGAATGCACACCCCCATCGAAGAGTGCACGGACTCCCATCTAGAGAGCACATCTTCCTCTCGGAGAATGCACATCTCCCTCGAAGAGTGCACGGGCTCCCATCTAGAGAGCACAGCTTCTCCTCAGAGAATGCATTTCTCCATCGAAGAGTGCACGGGCTCCTATCTAGAGAGCACAGTTTCCCCTTGGAGAATGCACACCTCCATCGAAGAGTGCACAGGCTCCCATCTAGAGAGCACAGCTTCTCCTCGGAGAATGCACATCTCCATCGAAGAGTGCACGGACTCCCATCTAGAGAGCACATCTTCCTCTCGGAGAATGCACATCTCCATCGAAGAGTGCAAGGGCTCCCATCTAGAGAGCACAGCTTCTCCTCGGAGAATGTGCACCCCCATCGAAGAGTGCATGGGCTCCCATCTGCAGAGCACAGCTTCTGCTCGGAGAATGCACACCCCCATCGAAGAGTGCACGGACTCCCATCTAGAGAGCACAGCTTCTCCTCAGAGAATGCACATCTCCATCGACGAGTGCACAGACTCCCATCTAGAGAGCACAGCTTCTCCTCAGAAAATGCACACCACCATCGAAGAGTTCATGTGCTCCCATCTAGAAAGCACAGCTTTTCCTCGGAGAATGCACGCCTCCATCGAGGAGTTCGTGGGCTCCCATCTAGAGAGCACAGCTTGTCCTCAGAGAATGCACATCTCCATCGAGGAGTGCATGGGCTCCCGTCTAGAGAGCACAGCTTCTCCTCAAAGAATGCACATCTCCAACGAAGAGTGCACAGGCTCCCATCTAGAGAGCACTTCTTCTTCTCGGAGAATGCACACCTCCATCGAAGAGTGCATGGGCTCCCATCTAGAGAGCACAGCTTCTCGGAGAATGCACATCTCCATCGAAGAGTGCACAGGCTCCCATCTAGAGAGCACTTCTTCTTCTCGGAGAATGCACACCTCCATCGAAGAGTGCTTGGACTCCCATCTAGAGAGCGCAGCTTCTCCTCTGAAAATGCACACCACCATCGAGGAGTTCATGGGCTCCCATCTAGAGAGCACAGCTTCCCCTTGGAGAATGCACGCCTCCATCGAAGAGTGCATGGGCTCCCATCTAGAGAGCACAGCTTCCCCTTGGAGAATGCACACCTCCATCAAATAGTGCATGGGCTCCCATCTAGAGAGCACAGCTTCTCCTCGGAGAATGCACGTCTCCATCGAGGAGTGCAAGGGCTCCCATCTAGAGAGCACAGCTTCTCCTCGGAGAATGTGCACCCCCATCGAAGAGTGCATGGGCTCCCATCTGCAGAGCACAGCTTCTCCTCGGAGAATGCACACCCCCATCGAAGAGTGCACGGACTCCCATCTAGAGAGCACATCTTCCTCTCGGAGAATGCACATCTCCCTCGAAGAGTGCACGGGCTCCCATCTAGAGAGCACAGCTTCTCCTCAGAGAATGTACTTCTCCATCGAAGAGTGCACGGGCTCCCATCTTGAGAGCACAGCTTCCCCTTGGAGAATGCACTTCTCCATTGAAGAGTGCATGGGCTCCCATCTAGAGAGCACAGCTTCTCCTCGGAGAATGCACGCCTCCATCGAAGAGTGCGTGGGCTCCCATCTAAACAGCACAGCTTCTCCTCAGAGAATGCATTTCTCCATCGAAGAGTGCACAGGCTCCTATCTAGAGAGCACAGTTTCCCCTTGGAGAATGCACACCTCCATCGAAGAGTGCACGGGCTCCCATCTAGAGAGCACAGCTTCTCCTCGGAGAATGCACGTCCCCATCGAAGAGTGCATGGGCTCCCATCTAGAGAGCACAGCTTCTCCTCGGAGAATGTGCACCCCCATCGAAGAGTGCATGGGCTCCCATCTGCAGAGCACAGCTTCTCCTCGGAGAATGCACACCCCCATCGAAGAGTGCACGGACTCCCATCTAGAGAGCACATCTTCCTCTCGGAGAATGCACATCTCCATCGAAGAGTGCAAGGGCTCCCATCTAGAGAGCACAGCTTCTCCTCGGAGAATGTGCACCCCCATCGAAGAGTGCATGGGCTCCCATCTGCAGAGCACAGCTTCTCCTCTGAGAATGCACACCCCCATCGAAGAGTGCACGGACTCCCATCTAGAGAGCACAGCTTCTCCTCAGAGAATGTACTTCTCCATCGAAGAGTTCCTGGGCTCTCATCTTGAGAGCACAGCTTCTCCTCGGAGAATGCACGCCTCCATCGAAGAGTGCGTGGGCTCCCATCTAGAGAGCACCGCTTCTCAGAGAATGCACGCCACCATCGAAGAGTGCATGGGCTCCCATCTAGAGAGCACAGCTTCCCCTTGGAGAATGCACGCCTCCATCAAAGAGTGCATGGGCTCCCATCTAGAGAGCACAGCTTCTCCTCAGAGAATGCACGTCTCCATCGAAGAGTGCATGGGCTCCCATCTAGAGAGCACAGCTTCTCCTCGGAGAATGTGCACCCCCATCGAAGAGTGCATGGGCTTCCATCTGCAGAGCACAGCTTCTCCTCGGAGAATGTACTTCTACATCGAAGAGTGCACGGGCTCCCATCTAGAGAGCACAGCTTCTCCTCGGAGAATGTACTTCTCCATCGAAGAGTGCAAGGGCTCCCATCTAGAGAGCACAGCTTCTCCTCGGAGAATGTGCACCCCCATCGAAGAGTGCATGGGCTCCCATCTGCAGAGCACAGCTTCTCCTCGGAGAATGCACACCCCCATCGAAGAGTGCACGGACTCCCATCTAGAGAGCACATCTTCCTCTCAGAGAATGCACATCTCCCTCGAAGAGTGCACGGGCTCCCATCTAGAGAGCACATCTGCTCCTCAGAGAATGTACTTCTCCATCGAAGAGTGCACGGGCTCCCATCTTGAGAGCACAGCTTCCCCTTGGAGAATGCACTTCTCCATTGAAGAGTGCATGGGCTCCCATCTAGAGAGCACAGCTTCTCCTCGGAGAATGCACGCCTCCATCAAAGAGTGCACGGGCTCCCATCTAGAGAGCACAGCTTCTCCTCAGAGAATGCATTTCTCCATCGAAGAGTGCACGGGCTCCCATCTAGAGAGCACAGCTTCTTCTCAGAGAATGCACATCTCCATCGAATAGTGCATGGGCTCCCATCTTGAGAGCACAGCTTCTCCTCAGGGAATGCACATCTCCATCGAAGAGTGCATGGGCTCCCATCTAGAGAGCACCGCTTCTCAGAGAATGCACGCCTCCATCGAAGAGTGCATGGGCTCCCATCTAGAGAGCACAGCTTCCCCTTGGAGAATGCACGCCTCCATCAAAGAGTGCATGGGCTCTCATCTAGAGAGCACAGCTTCTCCTCAGAGAATGCACGTCTCCATCGAAGAGTGCATGGGCTCTCATCTAGAGAGCACAGCTTCTCCTCGGAGAATGTGCACCCCCATCGAAGAGTGCATGGTCTTCCATCTGCAGAGCACAGCTTCTCCTCGAAGAATGTACTTCTCCATCGAAGAGTGCACAGGCTCCCATCTAGAGAGCACAGCTTCTCCTCGGAGAATGTACTTCTCCATCGAAGAGTGCACGGGCTCACATCTAGAGAGCACAGCTTCCCCTTGGAGAATGCACACCTCCATCGAAGAGTGCACGGGCTCCCATCTAGAGAGCACAGCTTCTCCTCAGAAAATGCACACCAGCATCGAGGAGTGCATGGGCTCCCGTCTAGAGAGCAGAGCTTCTCCTCAAAGAATGCACATCTCCAACGAAGAGTGCACAGGCTCCCATCTAGAGAGCACTTCTTCTTCTCGGAGAATGCACACCTCCATCGAAGAGGGCATGGGTTCCCATCTAGAGAGCACAGCTTCCCCTTGGAGAATGCACACCACCATCGAGGAGTGCATGGGCTCCCAACTAGAGAGCACAGCTTCTCGGAGAATGCACATCTCCATCGAAGAGTGCTTGGACTCCCATCTAGAGAGCCCAGCTTCTCCTCTGAAAATGCACACCACCATCGAGGAGTTCATGGGCTCCCATCTAGAGAGCACAGCTTCTCCTCGGAGAATGCACATCTCCATCAAAGAGTGCATGGGCTCTCATCTAGAGAGCACAGCTTCCCCTTGGAGAATGCACACCTCCATCAAAGAGTGCATGGGCTCCCATCTAGAGAGCACAGCTTCTCCTCGGAGAATGCACGTCTCCATCGAAGAGTGCATGGGCTCCCATCTGCAGAGCACAGCTTCTCCTCGGAGAATGCACACCTCCATCAAAGAGTGCACGGGCTCCCATCTCGAGAGCACCGTCTTCCCCTTGGAGAATGCACTTCTCCATTGAAGAGTGCATGGGCTCCCATCTAGAGAGCACAGCTTCTCCTCGGAGAATGCACGCCTCCATCGAAGAGTGCATGGGCTCCCATCTAAACAGCACAGCTTCTCCTCAGAGAATGCATTTCTCCATCGAAGAGTGTACGGGCTCCTATCTAGACAGCACAGCTTCCCCTTGGAGAAGGCACAACTCCATCGAAGAGTGCTTGGGCTCCCATCTAGAGAGCACAGCTTCCCCTTGGAGAATGCACACCTCCATCGAAGAGGGCATGGGTTCCCATCAAGAGAGCACAGCTTCCCCTTTGAGAATGCACACCTCCATCGAAGAGTGCACGGGCTCCCATCTAGAGAGCACAGCTTCTCCTCGGAGAATGCACTTCCCCATCGAAGAGTGCATGGGCTCCCATCTAGAGAGCACAGCTTCCCCTTGGAGAATGCACGCCTCCATCGAAGAGTGCATGGGCTCCCATCTAGAGAGCAAAGCTTCCCCTTGAAGAATGCACATCTCCATCGAAAAGTTCCTGGGCTCTCATCTAGAGAGCACAGCTTCTCCTCGGAGAATACACGCCTCCATCGAAGAGTGCGTGGGCTCCCATCTAGAGAGCACCGCTTCTCAGAGAATGCACGCCTCCATCGAAGAGTGCATGGGCTCCCATCTAGAGAGCACAGCTTCTCCTCAGAGAATGCACGTCTCCATCGAAGAGTGCATGGGCTCCCATCTAGAGAGCACAGCTTCCCCTTGGAGAATGCACGCCTCCATCGAAGAGTGCATGGGCTCCCATCTAGAGAGCACAGCTTCCCCTTGGAGAATGCACGCCTCCATCGAAGAGTGCATGGGCTCCCATCTAGAGAGCACAGCTTCTCCTCGGAGAATGTGCACCCCCATCGAAGAGTGCATGGGCTTCCATCTGCAGAGCACAGCTTCTCCACGGAGAATGTACTTCTCCATCGAAGAGTGCACGGGCTCCCATCTAGAGAGCACAGCTTCTCCTCGGAGAATGTACTTCTCCATCGAAGAGTGCACGGGCTCCCATCTAGAGAGCACAGCTTCCCCTCGGAGAATGCACTCTCCATTGAAGAGTGCATGGGCTCCCATCTAGAGAGCACAGCTTCCGCTTGGAGAATGCACGCCTCCATCGAAGAGTGCATGGGCTCCCATCTAGAGCGCACAGCTTCCCTTTGGAGAATGCACACCCCCATCGAGGAGTGCACGGGCTCTCATCTAGAGAGCACAGCTTCTCCTCTGAGAATGCACACATCCATCAAAGAGTGCATGGGCTCCCATAGAGAGCACAGCTTCCCCTTGGAGAATGCACACCTCCATCGAAGAGTGCACGGGCTCCCATCTAGAGACCACAGCTTCTCCTCGGAGAATGCACGTCCCCATCGAATAGTGCATGGGCTCCCATCTAGAGAGCACAGCTTCCCCTCAGAGAATGCACATCTCCATCGAAGAGTGCACGGATTCCCATCTAGAGAGCACAGCTTCTCCTCGGAGAATGCACACCTCCATCGAAGAGTGCATGGGCACCCTTCTGGAGAGCACAGCTTCTCCTCAGAGAATGCACATTTCCATCGAAGAGTGCCTGGGCTCTCATCTAGAGAGCACAGCTTCTCCTCGGAGAATGCACTCCTCCATCGAAGAGTGCGTGGGCTCCCATCTAGAGAGCACAGCTTCTCAGAGTATGCACGCCTCCATTGAAGAGTGCACAGGTTCCCATCTAGAGAGCACAGCTTCTCCTCAGAGAATGCTCTTCTCCATCGAAGAGTGCGTGGGCTCCCATCTAGAGAGCACAGCTTCTCCTCAGATAATGCACTTCTCCATCGAAGAACGCGTGGGCTCCCATCTAGAGAGCACAGCTTCTCCTCGGAGAATGCACATCTCCATCAAAGAGTGCACGGGCTCCCATCTAGAGAGCACAGCTTCTCCTCAGAGAATGCACATCTGCATCGAAGAGTGCATAGGCTCCCATCTAGAGAGCACAGCTTCTCCTCGCAGGATGCACGCCTCCATCGAAGAGTGCGTGGGCTCCCATCTTGAGAGCACAGCTTCTTCTCAGAGAATGCACATCTCCATCAAAGAGTGCATGGCTCCCATCTAGAGAGCACTGCTTCTCCTCAGAGAATGCACATCTCCATCGAAGAGTGCGTAGGCTCCCATCTAGAGAGCAGAGCTTCTCTTCGGAGAATGCACATCTCCATCGAAGAGTGCATGGGCTCTCATCTAGAGAGCACTGCTTCGCCTCAGAGAATGCACATCTCCATCGAAGAGTGCGTAGGCTCCCATCTAGAGAGCAGAGCTTCTCTTCGGAGAATGCACATCTCCATCGAAGAGTGCGTGGGCTCCCATCTAGAGAGCAGAGCTTCTCTTCGGAGAATGCACATCTCCATCGAAGAGTGCATGGGCTCTCATCTAGAGAGCACTGCTTCTCCTCCGAGAATGCACATCTCCATCGAAGAGTGCATAGGCTCCCATCTACAGAGCAGAGCTTCTCTTCGGAGAATGCACATCTCCATCGAAGAGTGCGTGGGCTCCCATCTAGAGAGCAGAGCTTCTCTTCGGAGAATGTACATCTCCATCGAAGAGTGCATGGGCTCCCATTTGTAGATCACAGCTTCTCCTCGGAGAATGCACACCTCCAGCGAAGACTGCACGGGCTCCCATCTAGAGAGCACAGCTTCTCCTCAGAGAATGCACACCTCCATCGAAGAGTGACATCACCGCCAAAGAGGGCTTGGTTTTCTTTGCAGAGTGCATGACTTTCCCGAAAGAGTGCACAGCCCCTGTTGAAAGTGCACAATCTTCTCTAGCAGAGCACAAGGTAGCCCCTTGGACCGTGCACGGACCCTGAGTGTGTGATGTCCTCTTGGGGTGTAGTGTTTCCCTTTGGGGTGTGCACGTCTCCTATTACAAAAGGCAGTGTCTCCCCGTTGGAGAGTGCATGGTCTGCGATTCCATGGTCCCCTCTTGCAGACTGTAGAGTCTCCCTTTGAAGAGTGCACGGTGTCCTCTTGCAAAGTGAAATGTTTCCCTGTTGAGTGCGCACGGTCCCACCTTGGAGAGCGCACGGTCCCACCTTGGAGAGCGCACGGTCCCACCTTGGAGAGCGTACGGTCCCACCTTGGAGAGCGTACGGTCCCACCTTGGAGAGCGCACGGTCCCACTTTTGCGAGCGCACGATCCCACCTTTGAGAGCGCACGGTCCCACCTTGGAGAGTGCACGGTCCCACCTTGGAGAGTGCACGGTCCCACCTTGGAGAGTGCACGGTCCCACCTTGGAAAGTGCACGGTCCCACCTTTGAGGGTGCAGGGTCCCACCTTTGAGGGTGCAGGGTCCCACGCTGGAGAGTTCAAGGTCCCATGTTTGAGAGCGCAGGGTCCCACGTTGGAGAGCTTGGGGTCCCATGTTTTAGAGTGCAGGGCCCCACCTTTGAGAGTGCACAGTGCCACCTTTGAGAGTGCACGGTTCCACCTTTGAGGGTGCACGGTTCCACCTTTGAGAGTGCACGGTTCCACCTTTGAGGGTGCACGGTCTTACCATTGAGAATGCACAGTCTCTCCTTTGAGGGTGCACGGTCCCTGCTTGAAGAGTTCCTGGTCCCACCTTTGAGAGCGGAGGGTCCCACTTTTGAGAGCGCAGGGTCCCACTTTTGAGAGCGCAGGGTCCCACCTTTGAGAACGCAGGGTCTCACCTTTGAGAGCGCAGGGTCCCACCTTTGAGAGCGCAGGGTCCCACCTTTGAGAGCGCAGGGTCCCACCTTGGAGAGCGCAGGGTCCCACCTTGCAGAGCGCACGGTCCCACCTTGGAAAGCGCACGGTCCCACCTTGGAGAGCGCACGGTCCCACCTTGGAGAGCGCACGGTCCCACCTTGGAGAGCGCACGGTCCCACCTTTGAGGGTGCACGGTCCCACCTTGGAGAGCGCACGGTCCCACCTTGGAGAGCGCACGGTCCCACCTTGGAGAGCGCACGGTCCCACCTTGGAGAGCGCACGTTCCCACCTTGAGAGCGCACGTTCCCACCTTGGAGAGCGCACGTTCCCACCTTGGAGAGCGCACGTTCCCACCTTGGAGAGCGCACCTTCCCACCTTGGAGAGCGCACTGTCCCACCCTGCAGAGTGCAGGGTCCCACTTTGGAGAGCGCACGGTCCCACCTAGTAGAGCGCACGGTCCCACCTAGTAGAGCGCACGGTCCCACCTAGTAGAGCGCACGGTCCCACCTAGTAGAGCGCACGGGCCCACCTTGGAGAGCGTACGGTCCCACCTTGGAGAGCGCACGGTCCCACCTTGGAGAGCTCACGTTCCCACCTTGGAGAGCGCACTGTCCCACCCTGCAGAGTGCAGGGACCCACCTTGAGGGCGCAGGGTCCCACCTTTGAGGGCGCTGGTCCTACCTCTGAGGGCGCAGGGTCCCACCTTTGACGGCGCAGGGTCCCACCTTTGAGGGCGCAGGGTCCCACGTTGGAGAGCGCAGGGTCCCACCTTTGAGACCGCACGTTCCCACCTTGGAGAGCGCACTGTCCCACCCTGCAGAGTGCAGGGTCCCACCTTTGAGGGCGCTGGTCCTACCTTTGAGGGCACAGGGTCCCACCTTTGAGGTGCAGGGTCCCAC
Source organism: Calotriton arnoldi (assembly GCA_963921515.1). Lineage (NCBI taxonomy): Eukaryota > Metazoa > Chordata > Amphibia > Caudata > Salamandridae > Calotriton > Calotriton arnoldi. The sequence continues at coordinate 3,985,593 of CAWUFW010000013.1, read as the reverse complement.
CTTTGAGGGCGCAGGGTCCCACGTTGGAGAGCGCAGGGTCCCACCTTTGAGAGCGTACGGTCCGACCTTTGAGAGCGCACGGTCCCACCTTTGAGAGCGCACGGTCCCACCTGGGAGAGCGCACGGTCCCACCTGGGAGAGCGCACGGTCCCACCTGGGAGAGCGCACGGTCCCACCTGGGAGAGCGCACGGTCCCACCTTTGAGAGCGCACGGTCCCACCTTTGAGAGCGCACGGTCCCACCTTTGAGAGCGCACGGTCCCACCTTGGAGAGCGCACGGTCCCACCTTGGAGAGCGTACGGTCCCACCTTGGAGAGCGTACGGTCCCACCTTGGAGAGCGCACGGTCCCACTTTTGCGAGCGCACGATCCCACCTTTGAGAGCGCACGGTCCCACCTTGGAGAGTGCACGGTCCCACCTTGGAGAGTGCACGGTCCCACCTTGGAGAGTGCACGGTCCCACCTTGGAAAGTGCACGGTCCCACCTTTGAGGGTGCAGGGTCCCACCTTTGAGGGTGCAGGGTCCCACGCTGGAGAGTTCAAGGTCCCATGTTTGAGAGCGCAGGGTCCCACGTTGGAGAGCTTGGGGTCCCATGTTTTAGAGTGCAGGGCCCCACCTTTGAGAGTGCACAGTGCCACCTTTGAGAGTGCACGGTTCCACCTTTGAGGGTGCACGGTTCCACCTTTGAGAGTGCACGGTTCCACCTTTGAGGGTGCACGGTCTTACCATTGAGAATGCACAGTCTCTCCTTTGAGGGTGCACGGTCCCTGCTTGAAGAGTTCCTGGTCCCACCTTTGAGAGCGGAGGGTCCCACTTTTGAGAGCGCAGGGTCCCACTTTTGAGAGCGCAGGGTCCCACCTTTGAGAACGCAGGGTCTCACCTTTGAGAGCGCAGGGTCCCACCTTTGAGAGCGCAGGGTCCCACCTTTGAGAGCGCAGGGTCCCACCTTGGAGAGCGCAGGGTCCCACCTTGCAGAGCGCACGGTCCCACCTTGGAAAGCGCACGGTCCCACCTTGGAGAGCGCACGGTCCCACCTTGGAGAGCGCACGGTCCCACCTTGGAGAGCGCACGGTCCCACCTTTGAGGGTGCACGGTCCCACCTTGGAGAGCGCACGGTCCCACCTTGGAGAGCGCACGGTCCCACCTTGGAGAGCGCACGGTCCCACCTTGGAGAGCGCACGTTCCCACCTTGGAGAGCGCACGTTCCCACCTTGGAGAGCGCACGTTCCCACCTTGGAGAGCGCACGTTCCCACCTTGGAGAGCGCACCTTCCCACCTTGGAGAGCGCACTGTCCCACCCTGCAGAGTGCAGGGTCCCACTTTGGAGAGCGCACGGTCCCACCTAGTAGAGCGCACGGTCCCACCTAGTAGAGCGCACGGTCCCACCTAGTAGAGCGCACGGTCCCACCTAGTAGAGCGCACGGGCCCACCTTGGAGAGCGTACGGTCCCACCTTGGAGAGCGCACGGTCCCACCTTGGAGAGCTCACGTTCCCACCTTGGAGAGCGCACTGTCCCACCCTGCAGAGTGCAGGGACCCACCTTTGAGGGCGCAGGGTCCCACCTTTGAGGGCGCTGGTCCTACCTCTGAGGGCGCAGGGTCCCACCTTTGACGGCGCAGGGTCCCACCTTTGAGGGCGCAGGGTCCCACGTTGGAGAGCGCAGGGTCCCACCTTTGAGACTGCACGTTCCCACCTTGGAGAGCGCACTGTCCCACCCTGCAGAGTGCAGGGTCCCACCTTTGAGGGCGCTGGTCCTACCTTTGAGGGCACAGGGTCCCACCTTTGAGGTGCAGGGTCCCACCTTTGAGGGCGCAGGGTCCCACGTTGGAGAGCGCAGGGTCCCACCTTTGAGAGCGTACGGTCCGACCTTTGAGAGCGCACGGTCCCACCTTTGAGAGCGCACGGTCCCACCTGGGAGAGCGCACGGTCCCACCTGGGAGAGCGCACGGTCCCACCTGGGAGAGCGCACGGTCCCACCTGGGAGAGCGCACGGTCCCACCTTTGAGAGCGCACGGTCCCACCTTTGAGAGCGCACGGTCCCACCTTTGAGAGCGCACGGTCCCACCTGGGAGAGCGCACGGTCCCACCTGGGAGAGCGCACGGTCCCACCTGGGAGAGCGCACGGTCCCACCTTGGAGAGCGCACGGTCCCACCTTTGTAGCGCACGGTCCCACCTTGGAGAGCGCACGGTCCCACCTTGGAGAGCGCACGGTCCCACCTTGGAGAGCGCACGGTCCCACCTTGGAGAGCGCACGGTCCCACCTTGGAGAGCGCACGGTCCCACCTGGGAGAGCGCACGGTCCCACCTTGGAGAGCGCACGGTCCCACCTTGGAGAGCGCACGGTCCCACCTTTGAGAGCTCAGGGTCCCACCTTTGAGAGCGCATGGGAGAGCGCACGGTCACACCTGGGAGAGCGCACGGTCACACCTGGGAGAGCGCACGGTCCCACCTGGGAGAGCGCACGGTCCCACCTTGGAGAGCGCACGGTCCCACCTTGGAGAGCGCACGGTCCCACCTGGGAGAGCGCACGGTTCCACCTGGGAGAGCGCACGGTCCCACCTTTGAGAGCGCACGGTCCCACCTTTGAGAGCGCACGGTCCCACCTTTGAGAGCGCACGGTCCCACCTGGGAGAGCGCACGGTCCCACCTGGGAGAGCGCACGGTCCCACCTTGGAGAGCGCACGGTCCCACCTTGGAGAGCGCACGGTCCCACCTTGGAGAGCGCACGGTCCCACCTTGGAGAGCGCACGGTCCCACCTTGGAGAGCGCACGGTCCCACCTTGGAGAGCGCACGGTCCCACCTTTGAGAGCGCACGGTCCCACCTTTGAGAGCACACGGTCCCACCTTTGAGAGCGCACGGTCCGACCTTTGAGAGCGCACGGTCCCACCTGGGAGAGCGCACGGTCCCACCTGGGAGAGCGCACGGTCCCACCTGGGAGAGCGCACGGTCCCACCTTTGAGAGCTCAGGGTCCCACCTTTGAGAGCGCACGGTCCCACCTTTGAGAGCGCGCACGGTCCCACCTTGGAGAGCGCACGGTCCCACCTTGGAGAGTGCACAGTCCCACCTTTGAGAGCTCAGGGTCCCACCTTTGAGAGCGCATGGGAGAGCGCACGGTCCCACCTGGGATAGCGCACGGTCCCACCTGGGAGAGCGCACGGTCCCACCTTGGAGAGCGCACGGTCCCACCTTGGAGAGCGCACGGTCCCACCTTTGAGAGCGCACGGTCCCACCTTGGAGAGCGCACGGTCCCACCTGGGAGAGCGCACGGTCCCACCTGGGAGAGCGCACGGTCCCACCAGGGAGAGCGCACGGTCCCACCAGGGAGAGCGCACGGTCCCACCTGGGAGAGCGCACGGTCCCACCTGGGAGAGCGCACGGTCCCACCTTGGAGAGCGCACAGTCCCACCTTTGAGAGCCCAGGGTCCCACCTTTGAGAGGGCAAGGTTCCTCTTGCTGAAGTCCTTTGAAGTGACATTTGAATATTTGGAGTTTGCCTCTAGATAAGTCTGTTCTTTTCCCCTGTCAGCAACGTGTCCATATAGAATTATACAAAAATAAATGTCCCCTTTTTAAAAAGTGTTTTTTTCCATTACTTTTTCCATTTCCAATGACCTGGGAAACAGGAAGCACATTTAGATAAGATTCGCAGCAGAGGTCTGGAATGGAGTCTCGCTTCTGTTTATTTCCTAGCTGAGATATGAGCCATTTCCTCCCAGAGGGGCATTTGTCTCCATGCTGCCAGGTGCCAGCCTGTTTCCTCCTCTTGGGGTCCTGGCAGACTGTGAACTGGTGTGACTGAGGCAGATATCTGAAGGGGGGAGTCCTTTAAAGCGGGGTCCCATGAGGGCTAGGGAAAGGGGTGGCAGGGGGTCTCAGGCGCCAGATGAAGACCCAGCAGATTCTGAAAGAGGAATCTACTGGAGGTTCACACCAAGATGGAGAGCCGAGGTGGACCTCTGGACAATGTCTGCAGTGGCTCCAGAAGCCATGTTCTGGCTGCTGCTGGCGGCTGGTCCCAGCCATATATATAGGTTTGTAGCATCGGACTACAGCCCGCTTTTGCTGTCTTCTGCAAGCGCTCATGTGATCTTTACAGGGCCATAGCATTTCACTGATGGTTACACTGTGCAAGTCAGACGTGTTGGCTTTGCCAATGGTTGTTCACGATAGCTGTGTATTTCACCAGGTTATTTCAGACTATCCCCATTTCAGAGGGCATTGTGAGTGTGAGAAGGCATATCTGTGTTCGGTACTTAAATTGTAAAAATAAAATACATTCATTGGGCCTGCAGGTTTCCTTAGGCGCCTACAGCGGGTGATGCCGAATGCCGGGGTTGCCGCATGCTTCGTAGTCTAAATTTCACCTTACCCCTTTTGACATGTCGTATTGCCGGGTGTGCACTGTTACAGTCAGGCTACAGTGGTAGGCTTGAAGCCATGTTGGCACTGCCACTGTAGTGGATGGCACAGTCGGTGCTGCAGTCCACTGATGGCTTTTAACTTGCACTTTGTACCATATACTAGGGACTTTTAGGCACATCTAATGTGCCAGTTAAGAATATGCCAATTCAATCATGTTTAAAGGGTGAGCACAAACACGTGTACTCCTGGCTAGCAGGGGTGAAGTACTCAGAGTTTTAAAGCCAGCAAAAATATAGGGTCCAGTAAAGGTGGAAAATCTGGGGTGAAGGGCCCCCGAGGGGTTGGCGGCCTTCTGAAGGGCAGAGTGGTCCCTGAGGAGGTTAGGGGCCCTCTGAAGGGCAGAGAGGCCATTGAAGGGTTAGGGGCCCTCTGAAGGGCAGAGAGGCCAGGGAAGGGTTAGGGGCCCTCTGAAGGGCAGAGAGGCCACTGAGGGGGTTAGGGGGCCCTCTGAAGGGCAGAGTGGCCCCTGAGGGGGTTAGGGGCCCTCTGAAGGGCAGAGAGGCCACTGAAGGGTTAGGGCCTCTCTGAGGGGCAGAGTGGCCCCTGAGGGGGTTAGGGGCCCTCTGAAGGGCAGAGAGGCCAGGGAAGGGTTAGGGGCCCTCTGAAGGTCAGAGAGGCCACTGAGGGGGCCCTCTGAAGGGCAGAGTGGCCCCTGAGGGGGTTAGGGGCCCTCTGAAGGGCAGAGAGGCCACTGAAGGGTTAGGGCCTCTCTGAGGGGCAGAGTGGCCCCTGAGGGGGTTAGGGGCCCTCTGAAGGGCAGAGGCCAGGGAAGGGTTAGGGGCCCTCTGAAGGTCAGAGAGGCCACTGAGGGGGTTAGGGGGCCCTCTGAAGGGCAGAGTGGCCCCTGAGGGGGTTAGGGGCCCTCTGAAGGGCAGAGAGGCCACTGAAGGGTTAGGGCCCCTCTGAGGGGCAAAGTGGCCCCTTAGGGGGTTAGGGGCCCTCTGAAGGGCAGAGAGGCCAGGGAAGGGTTAAGGGCCCTCTGAAGGGCAGAGAGGCCCTCTGAAGGGCAGAGTGGCCCCTGAGGGGGTTAGGGGCCCTCTGAAGGGCAGAGAGGCCACTGAAGGGTTAGGGCCCCTCTGAGGGGCAGAGTGGCCCCTGAGGGGGTTAGGGGCCCTCTGAAGGGCAGAGAGGCCAGGGAAGGGTTAGGGGCCCTCTGAAGGGCAGAGAGGCCACTGAGGAGGTTAGGGGGCCCTCTGAAGGGCAGAGTGGCCCCTGAGGGGGTTAGGGGCCCTCTGAAGGGCAGAGAGGCCACTGAAGGGTTAGGGCCCCTCTGAGGGGCAGAGTGGCCCCTTAAGGGGTTAGGGGCCCTCTGAAGGGCAGAGAGGCCACTGAGGGGGTTAGAGGCCCTCTGAAGGGCAGAGTGGACCCTGAGGGGGTTAGGGGCCCTCTGAAGGGCAGAGAGGCCAGGGAAGGGTTAGGGGCCCTCTGAAGAGGTTAGGGGGCCCTCTGAAGGGCAGAGTGGCCCCTGAGGGGTTAGGGGCCCTCTGAAGGGCAGAGTGGCCCCTGAGGGGGTTAGGGGCCCTCTGAAGGGCAGAGAGGCCACTGAAGGGTTAGGGCACCTCTGAGGGGCAGAGTGGCCCCTTAGGGGGTTAGGGGCCCTCTGAAGGGCAGAGAGGCCACTGAGGGGGTTAGGGGCCCTCTGAAGGGCAGAGTGGCCCCTGAGGGGGTTAGGGGCCCTCTGAAGGGCAGAGAGGCCACTGAAGGGTTAGGGCCCCTCTGAGGGACAGAGTGGCCCCTGAGGGGGTTAGGGGCCCTTGGAAGAGCAGAGAGGCCAGGGAAGGGTTAGGGGCCCTCTGAAGGGCAGAGAGGCCACTGAGGGGGTTAGGGGGCCCTCTGAAGGTTAGAGTGGCCCCTGAGGGGGTTAGGGGCCCTCTGAAGGGCAGAGAGGCCACTGAAGGGTTAGGCAAAAACAACAGTTGATGGACAGAATGCAGAATAATGTCATACATTCACCCCAGTACAGAGATCTGGGCCTAAATCCATCGTTTTTTTGCTCACCATGCCATTCCAGTTTGAACCCAGCCATATGCAAATCAGTCTTGACCCTGTGCCTCATGGGAACAGTCCAGCCCGAACTGCCAAGCCAGGTCCTCCCTGGACTGGAAACAAGCATCCTAGGACCGGTTTCGGGATTTCACCCCTCTTCAGCCAGGATAGCTTGACTCCAGTGGCATGGAGAGCACGGGACCCACGTCTGGGCATACCCGTCCCACTCGGGGTGACACATGCAAAAACAACAGTTGATGGGTTAGGGCCCCTCTGAGGGGCAGAGTGGCCCCTTAGGGGGTTAGGGGCCCTCTGAAGGGCAGAGAGGCCACTGAGGGGGTTAGGGGCCCTCTGAAGGGCAGAGTGGCCCCTGAGGGGGTTAGGGGCCCTCTGAAGGGCAGAGAGGCCACTGAAGGGTTAGGGCCCCTCTGAGGGGCAGAGTGGCCCCTGAGGGAGTTAGGGGCCCTTGGAAGGGCAGAGAGGCCAGGGAAGGGTTAGGGGCCCTCTGAAGGGCAGAGAGGCCACTGAGGGGGTTAGGGGGCCCTCTGAAGGGCAGAGTGGCCCCTGAGGGGGTTAGGGGCCCTCTGAAGGGCAGAGAGGCCACTGAAGGGTTAGGCAAAAACAACAGTTGATGGACAGAATGCAGAACAATGTCATACATTCACCCCAGTACAGAGATCTGGGCCTAAATCCATCGTTTTTTTGCTCACCATGCCATTCCAGTTTGAACCCAGCCATATGCAAATCAGTCTTGACCCTGTGCCTCATGGGAACAGTCCAGCCCGAACTGCCAAGCCAGGTCTTCCCTGGACTGGAAACAAGCATCCTAGGACCGGTTTCGGGATTTCACCCCTCTTCAGCCAGGATAGCTTGATTCCAGTGGCATGGAGAGCACGGGACCCACGTCTGGGCATACCCGTCCCACTCGGGGTGACAAATGCAAAAACAACAGTTGATAGGTTAGGGCCCCTCTGAGGGGCAGAGTGGCCCCTGAGGGGGTTAGGGGCCACTCTGATGGGCAGAGAGGCCAGTGAAGGTTAGGGGCCTTCTGAAGGGCAGAGTGGCCCCTGAGGGATTAGGGGCCCTCTAAAGGGCAGAGGGCCACTGAAAACTTGGTGTGCCCCTGTACTGCAGATACCTGCCTGACGCCCCTGGTTGTTGCATGTACACCCCCTCCCCCCCCTCCGTGGGATCGAGCAGCGGTTCGATACCAGAGGGTTTAAGCGATGTAGACAAATATGAAAATGCCGCAGTCGCCAACGCGCGTCCTGCGAGGGACCCAGTGGCGTAACGAAACTCGAGGGGCCAGGGCCCCCCTGCAAAGTACATGGAGGGCCCCCCTTCTGGTTCACTCAGGAGCTCTCACGCCAGCATACTTTGCTGAGGGGGCCCCCCCGCACTGCGGGGGCCTTTGTTACGCCCCTGGAGGGACCCGAGCGCCAGAAGCTGTTACGCAGCGCCGCTGTCGCAGGAAAGGCACGTTTAACGTCAGGACCAACAATGCTGGTGTCTTTTTCTTTCTTAAAGAAATTGATGTGAAATTTCCGTCTCCAGTCTCACGAGAGCTGAAAAATAAAACATTTAACACCTGACCTTGGCTTCCAGCCCGGAGCTTCTGTAAACTTGGCACGAGCGCCGCTGTCCGCGGGAACACGCACTTCTGGCTCTACGCACCCGTATATTTATTTATTTTTGTATATATTTTAATAGCGCTGTTTACGGGAACGGGCAGGGCCCTGGCAGCGCCTGCATGTCTGGACACGACAGTATTTACGTAAAGCGCCTCTCGCCCCAGAGATCGGATGCGATGGGCGCGAGTTTACACAACTGGGGAATTGTTTATGTGAGATAACAATATATCCGAAGGCTGGAGAGGGCCTGGCCAGGACACAGTGGCGGCCAACATATCTGCTAATGTTAGACACAGCATTTACCCTTATGGTGGAGTAATATATATATATATATATATATATATATATAACCAACCCTCAAAGTTCAGACGGAGGGAGTGAAAGGTCTGCAACTGGGCTTTTGTTATTCTGAATGAAAATGAAAGGCTTTGCGCACAAATTAGTAAAGTGGTTTTAATTAATGGATGGTACATTCCCCCTTAGATTGGAGGAGATTCCGGATTTTTTAAGGATTCACATGTATTGCTGTACATTTACCTGCGCGCTTCTAGCGCCTAGTTCCCTCATGTGGACTGTTTGCAGCTGTACTTGCAGCAGTTTGTGCATTTGCTCTTCAAACTTATATATATTTTTTTTCTCCACCAAGAAAATATGTTTCCATTGGTAGAAGCGTCTTTCCCTGTATCCCTGTGAAATCTGGAGGCGTCCCCTTCTCTGTTCTGCCCTAGAATGACACACAGAGTTTTTTTGGGAGTATGCTTACTTGCGTCTCCGCGGTGGGCCTGGCTATGGGAAATGAGGGTGTGGTGAGGAGTGGGACAAGTACGAAAGAAGATGGTGCCTTCATCTCCTCAGCATCCCTCGTGTGAGGCTCGTCGCTGCCCAGTGGACTCCTCACAACTTGTGCTTTGTCATTCTTGCTGTTTTTCTTCCAGGCCGCTTTCTCTGGGGGGTCCAGAATGTTCCATAAAGAGGTATCAGTGCCAGCTACAGACCTTCACTCACTTGGAGGACTTCCATGCAGGCCCCTTTGACAGTCGCTTACAAAATTAGAATTGTGAGGGTTTGCCTAATATTACAACACACTATAGACCTGATCCTTTAACTGAACGTAATGATTGGAATTCCCTTCACCATCATTGGTCACACAAACTTATGTGAATCAACAGCAGCTACAATTATACTGTCTGTTGTGGGGAATCCATGTTCACCTTTATAAAAACTTGTACTCGGTCTCCCCCAGTTAATACCTCCTAGAGGTGTAAAGCATGAGAAAAAGTGGTGAAAAGGTTGACAGTGCCTCACGGGAGTAACACCATGGGAGTGTGCAGATAGGTTCTCACCCGCACACTCAGGTTCTCATCATCAGCAACTGCCAAACCACAACAGAAAAAGTGTAAGAAAGTAAGACAAGAGTCAAAAATCAACGTGCTCAGTGTGGTGAATCGTGAATCGTGAAGCCGGCACTCGGATATCTTATCCGTGTGTCTGACTGTACCAACCCAAATAAGGAGTAGCGGGAACTGAACATGAATACCGCTATTCCAAAGCTAAAAACGAGCTAGACATCCACTGGCTATCCTATTTTATTCTGTGCTGTGGGTCTGCTCACATTAAAACCAAGACACACTGTTGCCAACTATCTGTTTTGTTGTAGAGGGCCAACATGTTTCATTGCCATGGATGAACTTACGGCAATTTCTTCAGGGCAAGGGTCAGTTCTCGCCACACTGCAACAAATCTTTATATATATTTTACCGGGTTGTTGCCCCTCCTGGGCATACCTGCAACCCCCTCTTTTGCGAATGTGTGCGTGTCCACACTCAGAGTCTGTCACCACAGCTGCTTAGTCAGCCGGGTTTTTTGAGATTGTATGGCATCCACTCAACACCTGATGAGGTGTGAGCAGACCCACAGCACAGAATAAAATGAGGCACTGTCAACCTTTACACCATCTTTTTCTCATGCTTTACACCTCTAGGAGGTATTAACTGGGGGAGACTGAGTACAAGTTTTTATAAAGGTGAACATGGATTCCCCACAACAGACCGTATAATTGTAGCTGCTGTTGATTCACATACGTTTGTGTGACCAATGATGGTGAAGGGAATTCCAATCATTACGTTCAGTTAAAGGATCAGGTCTATAGTGTGTTGTAATACTCTGAGTGGGGGGCGACCTGATCTGTAGCCCTCTTGAGCTCCTTTGCGTACATAGGGTTTGCCTAGTTTAGCAACTTTGCAAAACTATACTGCTAGGATTCCCACAAAAAAAAAAAAAAAAAGATTTTACAGTAGCCTTATTCTCCAAAAAGAGGGTTTTGTATCATATTGCAGTTGCATTTATGTAGTGTTTCATACTACTTACCAGCTGCTAAAGTGCATTGGCTTACAAGGGAAAGGTGTGCCTGGCTCTTTGGCGCGCCTCTCAGTTATGTAGAGATGCGCAGAATGGGCGTAATTTGCTTTCAAGTAATTACGTAAAATTTGGACATTATGTTACATATAATTATGTGGAATGTAATTCCGTCATTTAGCGCTATATGTTAGCATGAATAGCATCTGTGCATCAATTTTAAATTGCATACTTTTTTTTTACTGCAAATAGTGCGTATTTCAAGAATTTTGTTTGATAAGCATAAAGTGAAACTCATGAAATTAAGCAAAATTTAAATGTCACCCAGGGCTACTTTCATGTAGTTGGTGTTTCTTAGCGCACGTCTGTTCCTTTACAGAGTCTATACTGTTTTCAGTTACTGCTGTAGGTACCGGGTGAACCTGCCCATTACCTTAATTCTGCAGGGCTGATTTAGTTTAGCGCAAACTTGTCTCGGCTGCAGCTAATAATCAAAAACAACATTTATAGAAAAAAATTATAAAATGAAAATTTATATCTGTGCTCTGCACCAGAATAAAATGCATTGCAGATGCTTTCGCTAGAATGTAAAAAAGTCAATGTGTATTGCGCTTCAAATGTTTGTAACTGTGCGCAAAAAATGTTGCCCAAAAAGTTACAATCATATGTGCGATTCTTTCTTCATAAAGTTGTTTTTAGACATAGTCTCGTTCATGCACTTTGTTCTTTCTTGAATCACTTCATGGCCGCGCCGTTGAGAGTGTGTACTTTGTGTATTGTACTTTTGAACTATATATTATATAAGATTCATCGGAGTGAGGCCTTTGAGGATATAAATCTTCGCAAAGTGAAAGCCAGGAACTACTGTTCCTTATTCACCTCAGCTCTTCCTGGCATTTTGGTGCCTTGACTGGTCTGTTCATTGTGATCAGTTGAAACCGGCGGCTGAAGACATGGCGTTCAGTATCCTAGTCATATTTATAAAATGCTAGGCCAGTTACTATGACAACACATTTACTATACATCAAAGGAGTACTGGGAATTTGTTTAATATCCACACTACTGTTATAGCCATAAAAAGGCAAAAAAGAGACAGATTGGTGTGGACTGAAAAATGCAGCGGTTAACATCTGTGTCTTAAACTATGACATTGCCTACACTGGACGGCAGCCATCCCTTTTCACTAATGGCAAAGCCTTAAAGGCTTCATCTGTCTGCCCAGCAACAAGGGACAGCCAATCAGAAGGCTTGAGGACCAGCAGAAGAAGTTTGATAGGGGTCATTTCCTGATATACTAACTTAGAATACCGCGGCGCCCTGACCTCGCTCTCTGCTGATATCAGTATGAGTGAAATGCCCGTCTGTCGAAGGGTGCGGGCGATTCCATGATGGCTGGCTGGAGGTGGTGCGGTTCCAGGAAAGACTGGGTGTAAGATGTATAACGAAAACTCAACCTCACGTGGACTCCGCGTCTTCCTCTTCTATTGTCAGGACAGCACCATATCTGTATCTCAATGTAAATATCTTGTGATTGGCTGAGGGCCTGATGTAGCTGTGAATAGTAATGGAAAACCCTCGGATTCCCGTCGGAAGGGCTAAATGGGGAAAAGAATCCACGGGTGGAGAGTTGACCTTTATTGGGATAGTTAGTTTGTTTATTGTACAGTTAATAAAAGCTCACAATATTAAAAACTTACATTTGTAGAAATTTCCTTGGGATAGAGCGGTGGAGGACAATTTGCCGATTGATTCTCCTGCGGAAGAGGAGTTTCCATGACCACCCAGCTGTACACGAGATCCTATAAGTTCGTAGTATTTGGTAACCTCATTCTTGCGTTTGGCATTTTGTGGTTCTAAAGGTTTTTGTAAAGAAAAAGAACTCCTCAGGGAGTTCATTTACAACCAAAGAGAACATTTCACGAAATAAAGTCTTTTATAAAACCTTTGCCAGGAGACCACAAACTACAAATGACTTTACATAAAATCTTTATTGTGCACCACAAAGGATTAAATATTTACAAGTCAAATTTCTTCAGTAGCATTTTACTGTTATCAGGATAAGTTACATCGGCAAACAGAGGAATGCCCAGCCGTGTAACTACAAAGAACATGGTGTTTATTTGTAAAACAAAATCGACAGCAGGGTAAAAATATTTACAAGTCATAATACCTGCATTTGCACCTCGATAAGATTAAGTTTGACCTGTGCGTCTCCTACATATGACCAACAAAAGTACACCATAAAAAGTGTAACTGAAAGATGTGTCGCCATAGAACAAAGATCAGACACGGCAGATATGTGGTTTATTCACAAAAAGTGAGAACGAAGAATGCAAAAGGTGTAATTGTGTGTTCGAAGTTTACTTTACAAGGAGACCTTAGATAAAATATTTAGGGATTTTTCTGTGTATCTGTGGTAGGTGTGCTTAAAGACACACCGCAAACATCAAGGTGTCTCCTCCAGCACTTCACAAGCTTCATCATCTTCTCCAAGATTGATCATTTTAAATCATAAGGAAAAATCTGGCAAAAGTACGTTTTGGTGGAACAATTCTAAGTCCTGCCTGTATTTGAATGATTCTCTGGCAAAAATAACATATGTGCTGTGAAATTCTTCTGCAGAAATTCCTCTTGTGAAAAAATGTGTCCCACAAGCAAAGTTTTGTGAAGCTGATACATTTTTACAAGCTTCACAAAGTGCAAAATGTGGATACTAAGCAAAAAAAAAAAAACCACCCACAACTCCTCAGACTATTCTGTCGGATCGGAGAATGAGGTGTCTTGTTTCTCTTGTGCGTTCATAGGGCGTGATTTATGCGTGAAAATGCTTGCCAAGTTTATTTGATTCGATTATTCCCACAGAAGCTTGTTCTTGTAAGATGGGTGTTCTACCTTGCCACAAAGTACTCCCTCAGCTATGCTGTTTAAAAAGCAGGCACACTGCAGTCTTTGGGGCACCAGCAGGGAACACGATTGGTTGTATTTTGTGTGGTCCTGAGTTTACCCTTTGACGGTGAGCACATGATGGACGACAGCTTAAATATGAGAAAAGCTTCGGAAAAAGTTAAAAATAAGAAATACAAGTTTCTAACAGAAGTAAAAGCATTGAAAATAAAGAAAAACAGTTTTTAAACTCCCACAGTGTAAAAAAGTAAATAATTGGGGCCCCCTCAAAAGTTTTCACAATTATTCTTATTAAGCTGGCACTGTTTAAATATGTCTAGACTTATTTAAATATTGCAGGTAAGTTCTATTACCGTTTAAAAAATTCAATAAAATACATGATTGCCGAACATACTATTCTGGTCAGGCAGGCCGCACTAACGTGTAAATATATCCACAGTGTGATTATTAGAAGTGGTGGTTTTGAAGAATATTTGGAGTCCCTTCCATTTTGACACCTTCTCCCAACCAGGATATAAATGACATAAGATGTTAGTTATTGGCCATTAAGGAGAGGCTTACTGCCCCTCATTTCTTTCCGCTGAAAACAAAGCATTGCTATCAGTATGCTTCTTTTGGCTAGAGCCTGGCACCCCCCTGGGATCACTTGAGGCCCCCCTAAGGAACCCACCCCCAAGTTTGAAGACCCCCCACCCCCCTGCTCTAGGGCCACATTCTTGTGCATTTGCTTCTCACTGCCATTTCCCTCGCTCCTTCCTCCATCGCTCTCTAGGAGCGATACTAAAAAGACACTCTCCTGCTCATGTGTAAGCTCCCCTACATGCAAACCCCCTCATTTTCCTCTCTTAGCCTGGCAGATATTCATAATTTTGGGTGACGCTTTCAGGACATTCAGTGGAGGTTGCAAACTGAATGTAAGCTATATGCAGAAAAACCTTTGAGTTAGTGCCACTGGTCTGCGGAACGTCTTCGAATCAGTGCAGGTCACACACCTTCCGAGGACCACCCGGGAAAGTGAATTTCCTCTCTTCTTGACCTCTGTATTTCTCGATCTAACCCTCTCTTCCTCTTCCTCTCCGTCTACTTCTACCTTTGTCTCTCAGCCCTGCGTCATTTTAAGGATTTTAGGGGTTCCACGCAAGACATATTTCAGCTGCTTTTGTGTGACCCTGTTAAAGTTTAACATATAATTTAGGATTGTTTGGCATCATGCAGGCTTGAATAAACAGGAAATGGATAATACATTTCAAATTTGTTCCCTACAGGGGCCTCCAAATATGCCTTACCCGGGGTCCCCAAAATCATTAAGGTGGCACTGTTTTGGAACCTTGTGTGTCTCTCATTGTGGTCCTGGTACTGGGAAAGTACAGTGAGACTATAAAATACTTAAAGAGGCTGCCTACGCCTATTCTTAATTTGAAATGCACACTTTTCCTGGTTTTCCTTTATTGGTGTTTCTTATGATATGTTTTAGTATTTAATTTTAGTATGCTTCATGTAGTAAGTAGAATGCTTCATATAGTAAGTAGTTTTTGCATTTTGCTCGCATTGTGTGCATACATTTACATGAAGCAAACTTCTCTTGGATGTAGCAATAAGAACTTACAATGATGTCACAATCTGAACTTTTGTGGGTTGGTGTAATTGCCCACTTTTTGGTCTGGGCTGTGACTGAATGGTCTTTGCGCCCGCCTCTTTCAACCTTTGGCTTGTGACTTTGTCCGTAACGTCTTGGCTCATCCCAGAAGAGTATTCGTCTCTCACATAATGTATTGGCTGTTTGGGTGTATCCTTACATTCGAATGCTTGCATAAAACTACGCGACTACTTTATAACTGTACCCCCCTCTGTCTGCTACTAATGGCTTCTTCCTGTGTATCCCGCTATAATGTGCTAACGCTGCATGAGTCAACACATTAAACCAAGACCTATTTACTTTTCCAATGCTTGTTTAAAATATTGGGGATTACCC
Organism: Calotriton arnoldi; assembly: GCA_963921515.1. Lineage (NCBI taxonomy): Eukaryota > Metazoa > Chordata > Amphibia > Caudata > Salamandridae > Calotriton > Calotriton arnoldi. The sequence goes on along the minus strand of CAWUFW010000013.1, from coordinate 3,970,319 downwards.
TGCTTCTAAGTACCCACTTTTCCAGTACCACACAATTAATTTAAATGCTGACAATGGGATTACAATGCGGGTGTTCTGGTTCCATGGTTCACCCCCCCAAGGGCTAGACTACATTTCTTCCCAAAAAAAAGCACAGAAGTGGCTTCACCCCAGGACATGACTGGCGTTACATTAAGACAACTGTATGCAGCCAGCTTCAGGTGCCACAACATTGGTGCTTCAGCTTACAACAAAAGGCCTCAAAAATGGCTTCGTTGGTAGGGGAGACACAGCACCAAGATCTAAAATCTAATTTTGTTTGAAGCTCCAAAAATCTTTACTGCTACAAGAAACTGGCCTCATTCTACATTGAGAAATCAGCGGTGTGTGTCAACATACCAGGCGCTGATGTTGCAAGCACAGCTAAATGTACAGCACACACCTAAATGTACAGCACACACCGTGAAAAAAGAAACAGAAAGACACACCACAATAATGTACTATAAAAGTAGAACACATTTTAAGGAAAGAAATTGGTTCAACTGGGTCTTGAGGCAAAGGTATTCTGTACCTCTGTGTTCTCAAACTCTTCCACACAGTAGAATGATTACAGCAGTTATTGTGTAGAGTTTGTACCCGACTGTGCTGAGAAATAATCTAACAACATTATTCAGAGGCCTGCTGAGGATGGGGAGCATGTATATGAGAGACAAGAAGTTAGGAAATGCAGACGTATGTACTAGTTTGACTAAATAGAATTCTGACAATGGAGGCAAAATCTTAAATCATGAGGACATGCCGTCAACCATGAGTGTCAATGGAAAATCTGCGTAGAGCAGCTAGATATAAATACCTCCTGTAAAAGATTTCACAGTCAGCACTAGAGTACAGTGAAGGCTTGGTGTGATGTACAAGTAGTTGGGAACTCTGCAGTTGTAGATCTGTACGTTGATCAGTTGCGTAGAAGTGGGTTTGGCCTACATATGTTCCATCTTCCTCGTCTCTCAGATTGCATGTTGCGTGCCAGCTTCCAAATAAGAGAATTCCTCTCTCCCAGCAATATTTTGTTTATTGTCTTGGCTCCTATGAAGGCTGTGGCGTCTCAGAGTCCAGAAAGGAGACGTCTACTAAGAGGAACTGGAGACTTGGAATATTCCGTATAACCCAGGCTAACAATCGGTGTCAGCGGTGGGATCTTGTTGACCTTACTCATAGATGGCACATCCTTCAGGAGAAGTAAAACGAGGAACGACGCACGCAAGTTCTCAAGTCTGTGTCCCAGATGAGTCTCTCTTGGGAGCTTCCTGTTGAGTCAAACTAATGTTTCTCCTGCGATAAGAATGTTTAATTGGCCCCTGAGGTGGGAAAGAAAAGCCACACAATTAAACATGGCCAGCAGATTCTGTAAACAATGCATGTGTCATAAAGGATGTTACAAATTGCTTCTGGTTTTGCGCAAATTGTTTTTCATTGTTTTCAAGTGGTCTTCAGGATGTGTTTCCCCGACCTACGCCTCCTAGATTTTCCACCAACCGTCTGAATCTTGGACGGTGGACCTCATGTCCTCTACCTTTTGACTTTCTGAAAAGAACGGAAAGTAACTGAGAGGACCATGACGTGTGTAGAGTTATATACAGAATAGAAAGAATAAACTGTTAAAACATTACACCCTTCTCAATTTCACTCTACTCAAAGTGACTCCATAGTGCAGGTGCCAGAACGGAAGAAGTGCCTAGGGACGGGTGATAGCAAAGCCTTCACACGCGATGTTGGGCAAACTGGGAAACTTGGCTTTGCCGAAGGAACTCAGAGTTTTAGAACCTTACTTGATGTTGCTGATGCAACATTTACCAGGGCCCCAACAACAGGGCTGGTTTCCAACCGCAGGATTACCTACCCATGAAAGGCATGACATACGACTGGCTGGGGATGGGGTGACATCTCCTGGGACAAGCATTAGGGTTGGGGAGATCTGGGCCACTGAGACCTTGGTGTGGAGTGTGTTCCAGAGGCAGGTGAGGAGGTGTTGTAAATGAGACCAATAACAGCTCATCCACTGCTTCTCTTGGCAGTGGGAACAGCTTCCCGTTGCTGCATTGGGCCAATGAAACTTCCATACTTCTTTCTGAAAAAACGTTGTGAGCATCACACTTCAGAAACCTCAGTAAGTTCATTTTTAATGCATTTGAAGTTGCAAGTTGAAGGCTTCACAACATTGCACACTTTCGAGAAAAATAAATCCTTCCTTAAAAAAACAAAACTCTGCTCATGACAGGTTTTGTACAGGTAAATCTTAGAGATCATATTATTGTCATGGCTTCAATAAATATGAAAAGAATGGAAGCTGTGAAGAAAGACATGGACAAGTCCCACCACTCCAACTAGCAGCCATTCCACACATTTATCAGCCTTCCTCCAAAGCATAGGTGCTCGCAAACATTTCCCCGGGGGGCCACAAAGTACTGTCTGTGGCATGCCCGAGGGCCGCACCTATGCCAGCAGGGCGAGAGCCGAGATAATAAAAGGTGGGCGTAGGGAGACGAAAGGCAGATGCATGGTGTGGACAACAAACTGAGCCACGTGACTTCTGTCTGCCACCAACGCTCTATTCTCACGCACCAAGAATTGAAGTCAAAGCATTAACTTCTAATGTAAAATGTGAGAGGGAAAGAGATACTTATCTGGTGGCTCAAATGCCCGGCTAATTTGCAACATGCCCCATTGAGAGCCATTCTGTGGCTCTCAATTTAAGGGACTTTCACTGGTTGCCCATAAAAAACCCACATATACTTCAAGATATGTTGCCTGACACAGAAAGCCTTAATCGAGAGCTTGCCCACCTATTTGCATTCCAAGCTTTGCTAGTACCAGACGTCTCGGTGTTTTAAGATATTCCAACATGTCCTATCTAAAAATACCTCACATCCGCACGCCCAGATTTGGCAGTATATCATTTTCCTATTTGGCGTCATCTCATTGGAATAAACTTCCCCTGTATATTCGGCTATGTGAGGATCATGCTAAATTCAAAAAGCTATTAAAAACATGGCTGTTTAATGTTTCTCTAAGTCTCTGGGCACTGTTCATGCCAATCTGCTGTGCCTAGCGCAAAGATGCTCCTCAGGGAGTAAGTTGTGCGCGCTAGCAAGCTTCCATAATAATTGAACAAGACCTGTTCATCCAACTGTCACGTCACTGTATAAGACATGTTCACCCAACCTGGACATAGACCAGAAGACGAAACCCTCAGTGGAGGACCCAGACTCCTATCTGCATCAATGAGGAATGGAACTGCCAGTGAGGAGACAGTGGTACCCGTCCATCCCAATAACCGAAGTGTCCGCTGTAAAAATGAGAAAATAAAACACAATATGTTTCTCAGGGTTCTCCCTTCGGTTTCTTGCCCTCTTACCTTCAGTATGAGGCCGGATTCCTGGATTTGTCTCCCAAAATCTTGTTTATTTGATCATTCAAATCATTTAGGTTTACACTGCCTAAAAAAAAAAAACACAAAAAATAAAGACCAGAAATGGGCTTGGTTGGAAGGGTGGGGGTTGTGCGGCAAGCATTTACTAGAACATGCCTTGAATATTGGGTCACCCGCACCCTTTAAACCCTCCTGGTATACACTTTGCTTCATGTCTATCACTTTGCCCAATCAGCCACCCATACACAGGATGTCTTGTGTTTTCTGACTGTGCTAATGGTGCGTTGACTGATGCACACAGAGGATGTACCACTGCTGAAACAGTTTGCAAAGAGCATCGACTGCGGGTACAAAAAAACAGGTTCTTATTTAAAGTCGCCCAGGGGTGAACTGACTTGTATGCATACTCAGGTTTCCAATAGAGTCGTGTCTCTGAAAGGCATGTAGGGAGACCCACCATCTCACAAGTGATGTTTCTACTCCACCCCCATACCAAGAGGTCTCCACATAGGCTTCCCACCCACTGATTGCAGTTGTGCCGTCATCTGCCCCCACTGCCGGTTGGAGTTTGTGGTTGTGTCTGTTCCCAGGGCTACTTGTCAGAAGAGCTGCCCTCCCCAGGAGGGTTTAAAGACATTTGGGGTCAAAGTTAATCTCTGAAATGTGGTATCACATACTGATTTTGATATCTTATGCGCAGTGCTTAATTTGAGTTGGTGGTTTCCGGTGCTCGGCACCGGCACTTAATTGTCAACACCGGTGCTTGTGACAGTCTGTCACAAGGTGGCGCTGTCTGAGATGACCACAACAACAGTCCAGTATGAATACAATATACATTAAAAATGACTAATACCGGCCGCCCAAGCCATTCTTATCGATCTGGGGGCCTGGAATAGTCCGAATTACCACACTTGTAGGAGTGCAATGGTTATTAGTTCTGTTTGTACTGTCATTGGCAGTACTGGCACGGGCAATGCATGGTCCAAGCTGCAGTGACCTCCTGATGAGACCCTGGCACTTATTTGTTTACAAATTAAGCACTGCTTACGCTACATCTTTGTTGATGGTGGCCGGAGTGAAAGGAATGAATAAACTTCTCAGAACACACTACGCTGCCACCCAACTGGGTATCGACATTGGGTTAGGGGGCACCTAACCACGCTGCACGATCAAGCCTGGCCCAAGTGGCCGGGGATCGGCTGCCTTGGTGAGTGAAGGGCCCGTCACAGGCAGATCCTGGGCGGATTCTGTCCCTTATTTATCCGGGGTTAAGGGCAGCGGGTAGGGTTATTATAAGGTTGTAGAAGGTTTAGGATTAGGGTTATTTTTAGGGATGGTGTTAGGTTTACAGTGAGGATTAGGTTTGGGGTAAGAGTAAGAGATACGGTTCGTGAAAGGGATGAGGTTTGTGTGAAGTTTGGGAATAAAGTGAGAACTGGTGTTCGGTGTAGAGTGAGGGTTTGAAGTTAACATCAAGGGTTAGGACAAGGTATAGGGGAGGGGACGGGATGAGTTTGTGGGAGGTTTAGGATTATTGCTGGAGGTGGTGTTAGTTTTAGAGGGCTAGGTTTAAGGGTTAGTGTCAAGGGTTAGGGCAAGAGACGTGGCAAGGGATGAGGTTTGTGTAGGGTCAGGGTTAAAGCCAGGAATGCTGTTGTGTTCAGATGTGGGGCTCGGGACCAGGGATAGCAGGATCTAAGGAAGGGTCTGACTGATCCAGGGGCAAAGCCTGTTGACTGAGGTAGGTTTGAGTGGTACGGTTAGGGTCACATACAAGGGGCTTTTAATTATCAGAAGGTCCCAAAAAGAGAATTCCCCTATTTATCCAGGAGCGCGTGCCACTGGCTGGCTGCGAACAAGTACTTTACTGAGTCCGCCTCAAGCACTGGTGCTTTGTCTCACTGCGGTAAGAATAGGACAGACGTTGTAGACGCAGACATGACCAGCCCGGAGCATGTGTGACAAAGACCAGGAGAGTGCCAATAGGAACCGGGACAACATGGGAATAAATACAGACCGGGAGTCTACAGATGTGCCAGTAAAGGTCAGGAAAATACATATGTGCTGAGAAGAAAAAAAGCATATCAGCCATCACTGTTTTATATACTTATTGTGTCGCCCCAAGAGGGACGGGTACGACCAAACGTGGGCCCCGTGCACACTGTGTCACTGGAACCAAGCTGTACCCGGCTGCTGAGACCATAACTAGGGTGAAACCGGTCTTGGGTTGCTTGTGTTCTTGTTCAAGGAGGACCAGGCTTGGCAGTTCGGGCTGGACTGTTCCTATTGGTGCAGGGTCCAGACTGATTTGCATATGGCCGGGTATGAACTGGGGTGGCGAAGTGAGCTAAAGAACGATGATGGATTCAACCTAGATCTGTGACTGGGGGTGAGTGCAAACTGAAGTGGCATGATGTGCAAATTAACGATGGACTGAGATGTGGCCCAAGTAATGACCAGTGGCTGAGATTAATTCAAGCATTCCATCCATCACTGTTTTTGTGTCCTAATTTAGAAGAAACAGGTCAGCGTAAACGCATAGAGGTGGAGTTTCGAGCGGGTGAATATGCAGTGACTGGACATAACTTTGGTAATAAATAGCATATTACACTCTGAGGATCTGCATGGAAGGTTCAAGCTGTGGTGTTTTGTAAGGTGTAGTAGTTATAAGCAGAGGTATTAAACCTGAAATAGAACACAAAGGGTTAATTCCAGGCATTCAAGTAATATCCCAGCAAATAGGCCCTATTAGCAGAGTTGGTTTCTTGTGTACAGGCATGGAAGCATGGAATCTGTGAGGCAGGAAGCATGGAATCTGTGAGGCAGGAAGCATGGAATCTGTGAGGCAGGAAGCATGGAATCTGTGAGGCAGGAAGCATGGAATCTGTGAGGCAGGAAGCATGGAATCTGTGAGGCAGGAAGCATGGAATCTGTGAGGCAGGAAGCATGGAATCTGTGAGGCAGGAAGCATGGGATCTGTGAGGCAGGAAGCATGGGATCTGTGAGGCAGGAAGCATGGGATCTGTGAGGCAGGAAGCATGGGATCTGTGAGGCAGGAAGCATGGAATCTGTGAGGCAGGAAGCATGGAATCTGTGAGGCAGGAAGCATGGGATCTGTGAGGCAGGAAGCATGGGATCTGTGAGGCAGGAAGCATGGGATCTGTGAGGCAGGAAGCATGGGATCTGTGAGGCAGGAAGCATGGGATCTGTGAGGCAGGAAGCATGGAATCTGTGAGGCAGGAAGCATGGGATCTGTGAGGCAGGAAGCATGGGATCTGTGAGGCAGGAAGCATGGGATCTGTGAGGCAGGAAGCAGTGTTTTCACGCCTTAGTTATGCCGTTCTGTGGTAACAATATGGAACTTGACCTTTGCACTGTAGTAATAAATGGGTGAATGTGTCTTTATTAGTATGGTTGCTCTAAACTGTGTTATTGAGTCACATTTATTTTCACGCCCATGCTAACTGCAATACCGCCGAAGACCAGGACAGTCCCACTTAAGACCAGGGCAGTACAGCCAAACAACCAGGGCAGGACAGCCAAAGACCAGGCCAGCACAGCCGAACAACCAGGGCAGTACAGCCAAAGACCAGGCCAGCACAGCCGAACAACCAGGGCAGGACAGCCAAAGACCAGGCCAGCACAGCTGAACAACCAGGGCAGTACAGCTGAACAGCCAGGGCAGTACAGCCAAAGACCAGGCCAGCACAGCCGAACAACCAGGGCAGGACAGCCAAAGACCAGGCCAGCACAGCTGAACAACCAGGGCAGTACAGCTGAACAGCCAGGGCAGTACAGCCAAAGACCAGGCCAGCACAGCCGAACAACCAGGGCAGTACAGCCAAAGACCAGGCCAGCACAGCTGAACAACCAGGGCAGTACAGCTGAACAGCCAGGGCAGTACAGCCAAAGACCAGGCCAGCACAGCCGAACAACCAGGGCAGTACAGCCAAAGACCAGGCCAGCACAGCCGAACAGCCAGGGCAGTACAGCCAAAGACCAGGCCAGCACAGCCGAACAGCCAGGGCAGTACAGCCAAAGACCAGGCCAGCACAGCCGAACAGCCAGGGCAGTACAGCCAAAGACCAGGCCAGCACAGCCGAACAGCCAGGGCAGTACAGCCAAAGACCAGGCCAGCACAGCTGAACAACCAGGGCAGTACAGCTGAACAGCCAGGGCAGTACAGCCAAAGACCAGGCCAGCACAGCCGAACAACCAGGGCAGTACAGCCAAAGACCAGGCCAGCACAGCCGAACAGCCAGGGCAGTACAGCCAAAGACCAGGCCAGCACAGCCGAACAACCAGGGCAGTACAGCCAAAGACCAGGCCAGCACAGCCGAACAACCAGGGCAGTACAGCCAAAGACCAGGCCAGCACAGCCGAACAGCCAGGGCAGTACAGCCAAAGACCAGGCCAGCACAGCCGAACAGCCAGGGCAGTACAGCCAAAGACCAGGCCAGCACAGCCGAACAGCCAGGGCAGTACAGCCAAAGACCAGGCCAGCACAGCCGAACAGCCAGGGCAGTACAGCCAAAGACCAGGCCAGCACAGCTGAACAACCAGGGCAGTACAGCCGAACAGCCAGGGCAGTACAGCCAAAGACCAGGCCAGCACAACCGAACAACCAGGGCAGTACCATGTGCTGGTAACAGCTGGTTCTTCCAAGTTTCTGTGCTTTTGAGGGTGCCAGGTCACTGCCAATGTCATGCCCACATGGTTTGGGTTTCAAGCACTACGGGTAGGGCTGGCGCGCAGGAGCGGGCACCGACGGGTAGAATTCACCTACACCTCACAGGGAGGGAGGATGCGAAATAGCGTAGATGCGAACACTTACCGGCTGGCTTCATGCCTATTCCTGTGCCGAACTGTGGGAAAGAGCGAGAGACGTGTCAGAAAAGTACAAACATGGAGAAAAGATCAACTAAAAAATATATTTTTTTCTTAATTAACAGCGGTATTTGAACCCTTAGTTTTAATCATCATGGATACAGCGCATACCACTAACTAAATTGTCTACTGCCTACATAGTAAGTTTTATTAATTAAATCTTTGTTACCGGTGTTCAAAGTAAGAAGGGGTCATGAGATGTGCCTAATTCAACTCATATCTGTCGGCTCTTCTGACGTTAAGATCTCACAAAACTGCCAATTTTTCACTTGCATATGTTTATTGGAAAAAAAAACCTGTTTTTAGCAGTAAAATATCTATTTCCTAGGGAAAGAAAGGGTTTCTTTCATCAGGCAGTCGCACAAAGGTTGGAATACTTTTATAGTATTTTATTTAGAATTTACTCCGTTTTGAAAATCGTACATTATTTTGTGTAACTTAAAAAGCCAGATTTGTGAATTAAAGTTGTTTTTTTTTAAATAAAAAAAATATACTATGATTTGCTTTAAATAGTTTCTCTGCGCAGCAAAAGATACCGGACGACAACATATGTACAGGACACTCTGCTAAAGCACAACTTCAGATTAGAAATACGTTTTGTCACATAAGAAGAGCTTCTCAACTGTGCGGATTTATTAAAAACTCTAGAATGTTCCTGTAGGGTGAATTATGCCTCACAATTTTGTAAACAGTTAAATAGGTGTAACCTTAGTGTACGGACAGACACACATAAGCACACTTTCTCTCCACTTTCCCCGATTTTGCACAAGCTTTTTTTGTACTAACATGTAAGTGAATAGTGTGCTTTTTGAAGTGCTCAGTATGTGCAAATTTCTACTTTTACATTTGTTACTATAGAATACACAACTTTTATTATTTCACTACTGAAATTACTCGGCATCTTAGACTAGTGGGGCGACCCAGTGTCTATATATTGGCAAACTTGTCACCCTAACCTTAAGCGCCAAGAATTGTGTACAGGTGTACATGCACTTAAAGGCTTAAAACCTTAAAGGCAAGCACATCTTCAATGTCTGCAAGCCTTGCGGCATTTAAAACGTATTCTGATAATATTTTCATCTATTACAAGGTGTGCGGAATGAGACCCAAACCTGTGTACTTGTGAAATTTGATCCAGACAATTTAGTCTAAATCTGTTCTGAAATGGGTCCTGCATAAACCTTCCGCACAAATATAACATTCATTATTGGCTAATTCACTGTGTTAAATCCTGAAGCTAGGTCCCAAAAAAACCATATTTAGTGACAGTTTCATGAATTTGGGGAACAGTGACCATTATCAATTTTTTAAAATAATAAAGTCTAAAATATGGCAAAATTAAAAAATGAAAATGCCAATGTGTCTCTAACTCAACTTCAATTGGCGTGTGGTTTTTAAAGATTTTGAAAAAGTCTTTGTCTTTGCATTTTCGTGGTGTTCTTTATTTTTGTTTTGTGATTTCTTGCTTCCCAGTATTTTTGTATCTGTTTTTTTAGATTTCTGTGCCTTTAATTGGCTGTAGCTTGGTGGAACATGGTGTAATTGTTTTGATATTCTAATTTTCCCAACTATCTCTAATTGATGGTGAATTTATTTTTACATTGACAACTTGTAGACCGTCTTACTGATAAACTTTACACTTTTACGTTGTTATTATTGGGTATAAATAAACTTTTATAAATGTATGTAAGTATTTGTTCTATATACAGTCCCCCTGAAATTACACAGCAAAGAAGGACAGAATTATGAGCCATGGCAGACCATTTTAGGCGACAAATAAAGGCAAATTGTGTGGCTTAATGTGGCACATTTTGTATCCAATGCCATATAGTCATTTTAACACACATTAACACTGTCTGGGCAGCCGTTTTGCATCATAAGTACCAGATTGATACCTGAATGCAGCACTCGGGGCGATCAGTTTTTCTTGAGCTGAAAACATGTTTTAAAATAGCAAATTATACGGCACACGGTAAATTATGTGGCAATCTCAGAAAATGCTAAAAATATGGCAGCCACAGAATTGCAGAATTCTAGTGAACCCATCCATATGGAACAGAGAAGTAAGTCTCTGGTTTGTATAAGAGACGCACATGCAGAGCGGTCAGCATTTTTGCGTGTCTCAATGTCAGATGTTTTTGTTTGACAGGTGGTGTGGATTTGAAAAGGTTTGTTCCTAAACAGGATTTTGTTTCTCCTGTACTTTCCCAGATTATTTACAAAACCAGAGCTTGTTTAAACTCCTTTTGCTTCAAAATGGATGGATCATTTTCACGATTTTTTAAGAGCACCCTTAATCCCAGTGTGTTCTAGATACATATGAAGTTTAATAAAGTTTAGCAGTTCAGTGCATCCCAAACTACTCTGCTAGCTTGGAAATACCTGAAAACCTGTCCACAAGACCAAGCCAACTAGGAAATATCTGAAAATTTGACCCAAAGACCAGGCCAGCTCGAAAATACATAAAAAACGGTCCCAACGACCAGGCCAGCCTGGAAATGCCTCATAATCTGCCCCAATACCAGGCCAGCTTGGAAATACCTGAAAACCCATCCCAAAGAGCAGACTAACTCAGAAATACCCGAGGACCGGTCTGCAAGACAAGGCCAGCTTGGAAATACCTGAACTGCAGTTCCAAAATAGGTAAATTGCCAGAATGATATACTAGCCAATAATTAGGGGAGCTAATTCACTCCACTTTACTAATTCACTCCAACCTACCAATTCACGCAAACCTCACTCCAGCAAATCAAACATTGGCAAAGTAAACTGCAATTCCCAATTCACGTAGAATATAATAGTATGTATCGAGTGTATAATATATTGACGGGCCGGATTAGTAGTTTTCACATATTTAATGATTCTACCCATAAATTGCATTTCACTATTAATTTAGGGGTTTTGTTTTAGCACTGGACATGCGTTCCCCCGTCAGCTTCCTAGCATTTAGAATAAGAGAGCACATGTCGGGGGCTTTCTTAACCCAACTCGTTCGAGCATCCTTAAATCTGCTCTTTGTCAATGTGGCAGTGTCCCAGAATGGTCTCTCTGGTAGGACTGTGCTGTTAAAAATTAACTTCAAGGAGCTATCCAGTGTAGAGATCTTTAAAAAAAACAAAAAAACAGTTATTTTTACTCAGGCCTACATCTCTCACAATCAGCAAAAACAGGCATTCTAGAATGTTTGTCTGATGACGTTTTCTTGGATTTTTAGACCTATTGTGACATCATTCACCCATGACCACTTTATTTCACTCTAGTCTAAAGATGAATCTGTTAATGATGTAAAATTGTTAACTCAACAATCAATTTCTATCAATAAAAAAGCAATCGTATTTGTGCTCCATAAATGGGTTGTTCGGGTCACCTACCGGGATCTTGGTGCAACGCTCTGCCTCCCTGGTCTTCGCCAACAGCTGCATCTGGGTTGCTTGTAGTGCCTGGCCCGTCTCAACGAAGCGCTTCCCCAGCTCCTCCTTCTCTCGCTTCAGACCCTCCTTCTCCTTGTAGATGAGGGACATCTCGGCATCGCACAAGGCCTGCTGCCGCTGGGTCGCCGCCTTCATCTCCAGCCCCATGGACTCCTTGGTCCGCTGGCACTCGTCCAGTTGGTTCTTGGCCAGAACCTGCTGCGTCCTGAGCAGGCTGTTGTCTGCTAAGACCGAGGACACCTGAGTGTTGAGACGTTTCACCGAGTCGTCCATAAGTTTGTTGATCTCAGCCGAGAGAAGCTTGCAGTCCTGGTCAAGCGGGTTAAAATGTTGACCAACGCCTGGGCGAGATTCGAAGGGAGACAAGGCCTGGTTGGGCATGGCCTTCTGCAAAGCTGCGTTAAAGTTAATCTCCAACTGCCTCAGCTCCCCCTGGAACCGGTCATCAATGGCTGAGCAGGAGGCCTTGAACTGGTTGAGTTGGTCTGAGAGGGTTCTCTTCTCTTCCCGCAACGCAATCATTTGCTTGTGGAAGTTTTCGCGCTCTGCCACTGCTGAATCTGCTGTCTGCACCAGTGCTTGTTTGCCTGTGGTGCAGTTGTGAATTGCAGCAAGCTGGTTCATCTCCAAGCGATACTTCTCCTCCCTCAGCTGCAGCTTCTCAGCTAGGCGTGCAAGAAAGAAGGGTCAGGGTTAGCGGAAGAAAAACTCACCCTTTTTATTACCAACAAAGAGAATTGTTTGATGTGGACTATTTTTCATGCTCTCAGGATCTATTGAAAATGACTCTGCTTTCCTATAGGAAGGCTAAGAGGTTTGCCTTAGATCACACAATGCGTTGAAGGTCTATAGCCAGGGACTCACCCAGCATACACGGCTGTAACTTTAGTCATTGACCACTATTGTTGCACAAGGAGACAAGGCATATGCATGGTGTGATGTCACGGAAGTAGGAGGAAGAACCCTGGAATGCTGGGGGCTCTTGATCACAATGGAGTAGTGCGCGGCCAACTATGGCTAACAGAGGCCTTCTCCATCACTCTGTAGATCCTCTCCATTTCATTTTCTACCCTTAATGGAGAGAAAATTGCATTTTAGCACCCTCCCTCGTTATATAACATGGGGGGAGGCCTTTAAAGGACTGTATACCCCAAGAAGGAAGTGATATAATGCTGTTAGGACATTCCACACACTGTGGGTAGAATGTTCTAAATTAAACAAGGAGAAACACAAACATATTAAAATGTTAAAGCAGGGGGCCTATACCAGATATTACTGGCCCTCTTCCGCTCTGTTGTCTTCAATGGAGCTCCCATCATTCCAATGCTCTAAGACTGATTCTGGGTCTTTTCTGCAACTTGAGACAATTATGGGTAAGGTTTATTACTGGGTCAACCCACAATAAAGCCTGAATAAGTAGTTTTATCCGTGTACACTCTCGCACAAAAACAGGCTCCGAGTATTACAAGACTCCCCCTGGGCCATCCTCCGCACTGCGTGCAGTAACACAATTGGCCTTAGTCGCCTGCTCCATTTTAACGAGGAGAAGTCTCTACTCAATCTGCGGGGAGAATTTTTCTGCAGAGAACACAGAATTGTTAGCTACTGGCTAATTTTGTTGGGAGGGGAGGAATCTTTCATGGATTTTGGTTATTTTGCAATTTCTGCAAATGTTGGACATTTAGGAAATTTCCTGCAAGTGATTCGGAAAGGAAGGGGAATGACTGAGGCCGAGAAGTGGAGACACAGCGGCTAATGTGGCCTCGGACAAACTATTGGCGCGGATAGAGCTACTGATTTTGTAATAAAAGGCTGAGATAAGTTGAGAGCCTGGACCAAGTGGAGTGACGAGAGGAACCTGAAGAGAAAATCTTTGTAGGGAGGTCTCGTCTCCCACGTCCCCATGGAATAAAGCTTAATATCCGACGGCTGAATGTGGCAAGCTCTCGGAGGGAACCAACGATGCAACCTGGGACCGATGCTAAACTGCACGACATGGTCGTATGTCAGAAAACTGTGTGCAAAAATATCTAATCCATAATATTGGCTAGCAAAATATCGTCAAGGTAGGCGTATACACACGGCTAGAGATGTACTTGGCTCTTCATCGATATACCTTGAAGATGTTTAGATCATCAAAGTACGTTTATGGAGTTAAGAACAGGGAATCTCTACTTGTCTCCATGTACATACCCTCATGATATTGTTGTAATCAATACTTTGGCCATGATATTTTCACAGGAAGATATTTAATATGCGATATTAGGGTAGGATACAGAGTGCAGGGGCAGAGAACCCAAGACACAGGAGATGAGGAAACGTAAGCGGCAGAAACCAAGAGGGTTTGAGGAGAGATGTGGTGAATGAATTAGAGTTCTCACATATTTCAAATAGCTTCCTTTTAAAACATTTTGAAACTCCGCCAATGCAATAAGTGTGCTTGGCGACCTTGGTTTCAATACTTTTAGCATTAAATTCAGGAACATTGATGCAGATTTTCACTGACATTTCTATGTCAGATTTTAACTTTTTTCTTCTGGCAAAAAAATTGGAAATATATCAAGAAATGTTCACTTATTTTTCCAAAGATCTGGATTGCTTCTAGCCTCAACTTTCGCAGTGGTTTAATTACGCAAAATGACAAATTTGGGTTGCAATGTGAAGATGATTCCAGGGGACTGAGCTCCGATCTTTAGGTGTACGCTTTTATCAATGGGCAAAAAGCATAATTTTTCTGGGAGCCCAGTGTCAGAAGATGCATACATTAACGAGCCCTCTCCGCCACTCCACCGTAAGATACTCTTAGATGATGTCGTGAGGCTCTCCGCCTGCCGCTGGATGTAAACAGAGGTTTTCCCTTTACCACTTAGATTCTGCTACACTGGGGTAAGCTGTGCTAGACTTTTTTGTAGCCTTGTGGTGGGCGGAGAGCTTCCTAAGGGCCCACTCCATTGTGCATAAAAACATGCAATACCAAAAAAAGTACATTTTAAAAATTCTGTTTAAATTTTGACGAAAAAGGTCATATTTATGGAAAAAAACAAATAGGTAAGTAAACCAGCAAACTTTTCCTCACAATATATTTGTGAATTGTAGATAAACCGTCCTTGCATCATCTCATACCTCTTTTTACTATTCCGATCCCCCAAAACAAGCCTTTCTAAACCCTCCCTCTGACTACTCCGCCTCCCTTTTTCTCATCCCCCTCCACCTCCCTTTTACTCATCCCAAGCCTCCTCCTACTGCTATGAGCTCCAAAACACAAACATTTTTTTTAAAGAATCTAAATCCTTCCTTTCTATCCCTTTCAATCCAAATAACAGACTAACATGTCCACTACTCAAATTAGTTTCATATTTCACTATACTAATTCACCACTAATCCTTTATGGGTTCTGAAGTAGCGTGCTACTCACCGAAAAAGCGATTCAACACCCCATCAAGGGTAACCACCCTACTGCTGTCCTCGTTTCCTTTTCCTACACCATCCCTTTATACCTTGCTTACTCTAACTATGACCAAACCCCTTACCTCACCTACCGTTAATTCATCCCTGATCACAAACTTTACCACAATCCTAACACTAACCTTTCATCGCTTTTTGTAACCTTTACCCTACATTTAAAGTTAACCAAACCCTACTATTACCCTAAATTACCCTACCCTTCAAACTTTCCTTCCCCTTCCCACTACGCCATCATTATACCAACAACTAAACCGACTGTAGTAGGGAATATTGAATCTGAATATGGTCAGGACTGAATATTGTTACAACAACATCAATAAACAAAATATGTAAAGGTAAGAACATAGGGGGTGGTAAGGATTTACTATTCTTAACTCCATGTCTACGTACCTTCAAGATATATAGGTCCCCAAGGTACATATATGTAGTGTTGGGCTTGGTAGCAATATTCTGTCCCGTAGAAATTCGGGTTTGATATTCCCAGCCTACACCAACTAAACCCATCATAATTTGTAAGCCCATTCCTTACCACAACCCTTACTAAAATCCAAACACAAACCCTTAGTCTAACCACAACCACCTTATCCTGGATCATCCTGTACACCATCCTTTTCCCTTAATCCATCCAGGGTCCAAATTCCAAAGTTAATCCACCCCTTACTCTTATTCCATCCGTTACCCCAATCCTTACCCCAACACTTTCAGTACCCTAGACCTAACTTCTACACCTCACCTATCACTCACACCAGACCTTGCTTAAGCATAACCTACCCCGACGAAACCCCTAAACATAACCCACCCCGACGAAACCCCTAAACATACCCTACCCCGACGAAACCCCTAAACATAACCCACCCGACGAAACCCCTAAACATACCCTACCCCGACGAAACCCCTAAACATAACCCACCCCGACGAAACCCCTAAACATACCCTACCCCGACGAAACCCCTAAACATACCCTACCCGACAAAATCCCTAAACATAACCTACCCCGACTAAACCCCTAAACATGACTACAACTAACCCTAAGCATCCTCTCAACCTCATCTGTTCTCTCCCCTAAACATACCCATGCAATTTTTACATCGTTTTTTGCGTTTAAATTTTTTTTTTACAGTTTCTTTTTTTACTTTTTGTCTCCACTTTTTGTTATTCTCTTTTATTAAATTCTATTTATATACTGCTAACTGCCCAAACCTTATTCCACCTCTGGCCACGAGGCTTTCCACAGCCCTGAAATAAGGATGTGGCGGAGTGTCTCTTACCGCTACATGTCAGGTTCAATTCCTTCATCTGCTGTTCGCACTTGGTTGCTGTAATTATTGCAGCTCTGCAACTCATCGTAAGCATTCGGTGTTGGTGCTGCAAATTGGGACAACAGGGGAAGAAAATGTTTGGTGGGTTTGGGTAGAAACAAAAAAAAAAAAAAAAGTGACAGCAAAAATCAAACTTGTGATGGAGAAATCTGGAGAATTTTTAAGGAAGCTTGCAAGAAAATTCCTTCCGTAGCACACAGAAGTAGCTTTTAAACTTCTATGTGCAACCTCTGGCATAGACAGTAGAAATACTCGACTCTGAGAATGGCCTCACTGTCCCCCTCCCACCCTGGAATCCAGGCTTTATGGGGAGTGAAGACAGGGGAATTCTGGCTGAGGAAACTTCCAATGCTTGACTTCAGGGGCTCCAAGCATTAGCTTAGAACTACATCATCAGAAAGCCATTACTCAGTGGAAATCTTCATCGAAATGTTCTACTTTCCAAATAAATAAAAAAAGAAAGCAAAGTTGTTGTTTTTTTAAAACATTTTATTTTTCCCTAATCTTGAATTGAAAAAGAAGGAGAACACGTTCATTGATGAGGGGCCAGGAGTTTGGCACTGTTCTTTCTCTTTTACAATGTACCTGTGGCAATCGTGACTACACGAGTAAACCTTCTGTGCACGCACTAAAACTGAGTAAGAGGCATTCGTGATAATGCACTACATAGGTTAAGACATTTTGTTCCGCATAAATGTATCAACTTGTTAGGACAGTGAAGCATTGTTATGCCACAGGATACTGAGTGCTAATGCAATTCCCTGAGAAAAAAGGTAAACTGAAAGCCCTATGCCGAGGGAATGACATCAGTTGTTGTCAGCGTACAGAGCCTGTGTCCACATTGCCCCTGTGTGTACAGTTCTAATGCCAGACCAGAATACACATTGCCCAAGCATGTGAAGCCATAATGCCAGACCAGAATACACATTGCCCCAGCATGTGAAGCCATAATAATAGACCAGAATACATATTGCCCCTGTGTGTACAGTTCTAATGCCAGACCGGAATACGCATTGCCCCTGTGTGTGAAGTTCTAATGCCAGACCAGAATACACATTGCCCCAGCATGTGAAGTTCAAATGCCAGACCAGAATACACATGCCACAGCATGTGAAGTTCTAATACAAGACCAGAATACACATTGCCCATGCATGTGAAGTTCTAATGCCAGACCAGGATACACATTGCCCCAGCGTATGAAGTTCTAATACCAGACCAGAATACACATTGCCCCAGCGTGTGAAGTTCTAATGCCAGACCCGAATATACATTGCCCCGGCATGTGAAGTTCTAATGCCAGCCCAGAATACACATTGCCCCAGCATGTGAAGTTCTAATGCCAGCCCAGAATGCACATTGCCCCAGCAGGTGAAGTTCTAATGCCAGCCCAGAATATACATTGCCCCGGCATGTGAAGTTCTAATGCCAGACCAGAATACACATTGCCCCAGCATGTGAAGTTCTAATGCCAGCCCAGAATACACATTGCCCCAGCATGTGAAGTTCTAATGCCAGCCCAGAATGCACAGTGCCCCAGCAGGTGAAGTTCTAATGCCAGACCAGAATATACATTGCCCCGGCATGTGAAGTTCTAATGCCAGACCAGAATACACATTGCCCCAGCATGTGAAGTTCTAATGCCAGACCAGAATACACATTGCCCCAGCATGTGAAGTTCTAATGCCAGACCAGAATACACATTGCCCCAGCATGTGAAGTTCTAATGCCAGCCCAGAATGCACAGTGCCCCAGCAGGTGAAGTTCTAATGCCAGACCAGAATATACATTGCCCCAGCATGTGAAGTTCTAATGCCAGACCAGAATATACATTGCCCCAGCATGTGAAGTTCTAATGCCAGACCAGAATATACATTGCCCCAGCATGTGAAGTTCTAATGCCAGCCCAGGATACACATTGCCCCGGCATGTGAAGTTCTAATGCCAGCCCAGAATGCACAGTGCCCCAGCAGGTGAAGTTCTAATGCCAGAGCAGAATACACATTGCCCCAGCAGGTGAAGTTCTAATGCCAGCCCAGAATGCACAGTGCCCCAGCAGGTGAAGTTCTAATGCCAGACCAGAATACACATTGCCCCAGCATGTGAAGTTCTAATGTCAGACCAGAATATACATTGCCCCAGCATGTGAAGTTCTAATACCAGACCAGAATACACATTGCCCCGGCATGTGAAGTTCTAATGCCAGACCCGAATACACATTGCCCCGGCATGTGAAGTTCTAATGCCAGCCCAGAATACACATTGCCCCAGCATGTGAAGTTCTAATGCCAGCCCAGAATGCACAGTGCCCCAGCAGGTGAAGTTCTAATGCCAGACCAGAATATACATTGCCCAGCATGTGAAGTTCTAATGCCAGCCCAGAATACACATTTCCCCAGCATGTGAAGTTCTAATGCCAGCCCAGAATGCACAGTGCCCCAGCAGGTGAAGTTCTAATGCCAGACCAGAATATACATTGCCCCGGCATGTGAAGTTCTAATGCCAGACCAGAATACACATTGCCCCAGCATGTGAAGTTCTAATGCCAGACCAGAATACACATTGCCCCAGCATGTGAAGTTCTAATGCCAGCCCAGAATGCACAGTGCCCCAGCAGGTGAAGTTCTAATGCCAGACCAGAATATACATTGCCCCGGCATGTGAATTTCTAATGCCAGACCAGAATATACATTGCCCCAGCATGTGAAGTTCTAATGCCAGACCAGAATATACATTGCCCCAGCATGTGAAGTTCTAATGCCAGCCCAGAATGCACAGTGCCCCAGCAGGTGAAGTTCTAATGCCAGACCAGAATACACATTGCCCCAGCAGGTGAAGTTCTAATGCCAGCCCAGAATGCACAGTGCCCCAGCAGGTGAAGTTCTAATGCCAGACCAGAATACACATTTCCCCAGCATGTGAAGTTCTAATGCCAGACCAGAATACACATTGCCCCGGCATGTGAAGTTCTAATGCCAGACCCGAATACACATTGCCCCGGCATGTGAAGTTCTAATGCCAGCCCAGAATACACATTGCCCCAGCATGTGAAGTTCTAATGCCAGCCCAGAATGCACAGTGCCCCAGCAGGTGAAGTTCTAATGCCAGACCAGAATATTCATTGCCCCGTCATGTGAATTTCTAATGCCAGACCAGAATACACATTGCCCAG
The DNA here is from genome assembly GCA_963921515.1 of Calotriton arnoldi. Classification (NCBI taxonomy): domain Eukaryota; kingdom Metazoa; phylum Chordata; class Amphibia; order Caudata; family Salamandridae; genus Calotriton; species Calotriton arnoldi. Next base: position 3,950,642 of record CAWUFW010000013.1, on the reverse strand, counting down.
CATGTGAAGTTCTAATGCCAGCCCAGAATGCACAGTGCCCCAGCAGGTGAAGTTCTAATGCCAGACCAGAATATACATTGCCCCGGCATGTGAAGTTCTAATGCCAGACCAGAATACACATTGCCCCAGCATGTGAAGTTCTAATGCCAGACCAGAATACACATTGCCCCAGCATGTGAAGTTCTAATGCCAGCCCAGAATGCACAGTGCCCCGGCATGTGAAGTTCTAATGCCAGCCCAGAATATACATTGCCCCGGCATGTGAAGTTCTAATGCCAGACCAGAATACACATTGCCCCAGCATGTGAAGTTCTAATGCCAGACCAGAATACACATTGCCCCAGCATGTGAAGTTCTAATGCCAGCCCAGAATGCACAGTGCCCCAGCAGGTGAAGTTCTAATGCCAGACCAGAATACACATTTCCCCAGCATGTGAAGTTCTAATGCCAGCCCAGAATACACATTGCCCCAGCATGTGAAGTTCTAATGCCAGCCCAGAATACACATTGCCCCAGCATGTGAAGTTCTAATGCCAGCCCAGAATACACATTGCCCCGGCATGTGAAGTTCTAATGCCAGACCCGAATATACATTGCCCCGGCATGTGAAGTTCTAATGCCAGCCCAGAATACACATTGCCGCAGCATGTGAAGTTCTAATGCCAGCCCAGAATGCACAGTGCCCCAGCAGGTGAAGTTCTAATGCCAGACCAGAATATACATTGCCCCAGCATGTGAAGTTCTAATGCCAGACCAGAATATACATTGCCCCGGCATGTGAAGTTCTAATGCCAGCCCAGAATGCACAGTGCCCCAGCAGGTGAAGTTCTAATGCCAGCCCAGAATGCACAGTGCCCCAGCATGTGAAGTTCTAATGCCAGCTCAGAATACACATTGCCGCAGCATGTGAAGTATATAACGTACCAATGCCACCACACAGTGTACCCATAATACCTCACTATGCAAAGTATTGTCTATACCCAGATCGTTCCCACAATGCCTCAGGGTTAAATGCCCCATACATATGGCAGTTCTACATTGCCCTGGTATTACTAGGGCAGGCCAGATTTCCTTCTGTATGTCTACGGTGGTGGTTCAATAGGTGAGGCTGGTAGTGGGGTGCTGAGGGAACTTCTGGGGCGTCGCTGCTATCGTCCTAATCTTCTGCTTTCACTACTGTTGGGCAGAAGACACTGCTGTCTCGCAGCGGTTTACTTTGTTCCTGGGTAGGTATGCCAGTCTGTGGCGACGCTTCCTGCAGCCAACACTTGCCCTGGCAGAGACAGTCATCCCCGGGGCTCAGAGCCGGACTGAACCCCAAAATAAGTCCTGGCAAAAATGTTTAAAACCTGCACAAGACTTCGCCAAGGGGCACAGGTGGGTCATGCAGCGTATCCGCTCTCATAGCAGCCCCTTAGACCAAAGCCCACCTGGGGATGCCACTGTGGCAGAGTGGCAAGTCTGGTGGTTCCTGGCTGGTAGGGCAGGGTGGTCTGTGAGGGAGCCCACCCTCGGGGTGAGAATAAAACCACCACAGTCCTGAGAGCAGACCCACAGCACACTGCCTCTTCTAGACCTCCCAGTGTAGTGGTTTGCATGCCCAGTGGGGTCAGAGCGTCACGCACTGAAGGTGTGAGTCTGTGGGTACCCCGCCCCCTCTGATGCGAGTCTGTGGGTACCCCGCCCCCTCCGATGCGAGTCTGTGGGTACCCCGCCCCCTCCGATGCATCGCTGCACCCATGACAATGTGTGCTCTCCCGCTACAGAGAGGCCATTGGGTCCTACGGCTCAGGGCCCTAATGCTTCCACTGCAGGGATCAGTGTCCCCTCGGTTCCAGGTTCAAATCCCACCAAGTCTTTCCTCCTGTCGAAGTCGATAAAAGTACTGTTGAGTTGCGTAGCAATAAAAAGCTGTCATCCGGAGTATCTTTCCATGGCATCTTGCTGGCTTTTAAGTATGTGTTTATATATATTTATAAAAATGAAAGATCGGTGAATAAACATGGCATGGAGGCGATAAAACTTAAGTGACTGCTGTGCCGTTTTTCTTGGCGCCTCGTAGCAGGAGGTTGGAGTTTGAAGAAAAAAAATAAATAAATAAAAAAAAAAAAAAAAAAATATATATATATATATATATATATATATATATATACACACACACACACACACACACACACACACATGTATACACACATATATACGCACACATACATATATATATATATATATATAATGCAGCTATTTATAAATTTGTTTATATCTATATACACTTTAAAAAGGTTTGGCTGAATTCATTTTAATTTAAAGTTTGTTTAACGTACATTAACATTTGCCTTAAATTACATTTTATTTCAATATGAAAAGTACTCCAATGTACTTGATTTAATTTTTTTATATATTTTATGTAGATTTTGTCATTATCCTTACATTAATGTATTTATTTTGGCCGCTAGAGCGGTGGACCTCGAAGCTGGGGAACCGGGTTCGAGTCTCGGCAGGGACGCCCAACAACCTGCGATTCTGGGCAAATCACTATCTGCCCGTGACTAACAAAAACAATCATATGTGTCCGTCTGGAACGCAACTGGTGCTCATGTAAAGCGCTCGGATACCTTCGGGTCGAGTTCGCGCTATATAATACCACCACCCACCCCCCAAAATCCTATAAATATCTATACATTTAGGTTATATATGTACATGTGTGTGCGTGTGTTTTAAAAGTGAGGCACCCACCCCCGTGTTGTTTACTAATATTATCACCCTCTTTTTGGGGGATAAATGCCCCATCTCAGAGCCAGGCTCACACTGCTCAGGAGAGCCAGGCTTTCAAACCGCTCACCAGTGAAAGCTTCACTCATAGTGTTCACCAGGGCCAGCCTTTCACGCTGTTCACATGGAGACATCATTTTAGACTGCTCATCAGTGAATGCCTTTCACAATGCTCACCAGAGCATGATTCTTTTTATTCATCAGCTATAGGCTCTCATGATGCTGGCCAGAGCCAACACACACACTGCTCACCAGTGATAGCTTTTCACACTGCTCACCTGTGCCAGCAGCTCACCTCACTCACTAAATGAAGCTCCTACAATGCTCACCAGTTATAGCTACTGACAATGTTCATTGGTGTGTTACACTGCTCACCGGTGATAGTCTCATACTGCTCATCCGTGCCAGCTTCTCTCACTAGTGATAGCCTCGCAGTTTGCCCACCAGAGCCAGCCTCCTATGCTACTCACCGGTGACAGCCTCTCGCGCTGCTCGTCAGGGCCAGCCTCCCAGGCTGCTCACCAATCATAACCACTCACAGGGCTCCTCAGTGAAAGCTCTTCACCTTGTTCACTAGTGCCAGTTTCTTACACTGCTCATCAGTGATTGTCCCTCACACTGCTCACCTCTGATAGCTTCTCACAATGGACACCACTGGCAACCTCACACTGCTCACCAGTGATAGCTTCTCACACTCAACACCGCTGACTTCTCACATCACTCACCAGTGATAGCTTCCTACACTGCACACCACTGACATCCTCTCACACTGCTCCCCAGTGATAGCTTCTCATACCCCTGACAACCTCTCACATCGCTCACCAGTGATAGCTTGTCACACTGCACTCCACTGACCTCACACTGCTCACTAGTGATAGCTTTTCACACTGCACAACAGTGACAACCTCTCACACTGCTCCCCAGTGATAGCTTCTCACACTGCACACCACAGACGACCTCTCACACTGCTCACCAGTGATAGCTTCTCACACTGCACACTCCTGACATCATCTCACATAGCTCACCAGTGATAGCTTCTCACCCTGCACACCACTGGCAACCTCACATAGCCCACCAGTGACAGCTTCTCACACCACTGACAACCTCTCACATCGCTCACCAGTGATAGCTTCTCATACTGCACTCCACTGACCTCTCACACTGCTCACCAGTGATAGCTTCTCACCCTGCACACCACTGGCAACCTCTCACACCGCCCACCACTGACCTCTCACATCGCTCACCAGTGATAGCTTCTCACACTGCACACCACTGACAACCTCTGACACCGCTCACCAGTGATAGCTTCTCTCACTGCACACCACTGACAACCTCTGATACCGCTCACCAGTGATAGCTTCTCTCACTGCACACCACTGACAACCTCTCACACAGCTTACCAGTGATAGCTTCTCACACTTCACACCACTGACAACCTCTCACACCGCCCACCACTGACAACCTCTCACATCGCTCACCAGTGATAGCTTCTTACACTGCACACCACTGACCTCTCACATCGCTCACCAGTGATAGCTTCTCTCACTGCCCGAGGACCAGCACGGATCAATGCCCACCAGTGCCCGCTCCTTGCCCATGCCAGCTTCATATGATGCCCACCCGTGCCTGCTACTCGCAATGATCACCAGTGAATGTCAGCTTTTCTCGGTTGGGATAGAGAAGTTCTACCTCCAAGCTCATTCAATGAGTGGACTCTCTGCTGAGACTTAACGGTGGTGCCCGTTTACTGGGAGTCGCCCATTCATTGCACAGAACTGTGATTGGAAACTTTAACCCATTTAACAAGCACGAGCCACACAGTGCACGAGGATATATATATATATATATATATATATATATATATATATATATATTACAAATGCGACACTGCCAATAGGAAGCCTGCCTCAGCCATGGGTCCACAGGTGCACTGTGAACTGGTTCAGAATATTCACCAGTCCTGCATAACAACTGCACATCCCCACAGACCACCCACGCCTCTCAGTCCTCGCTCTGAAGACTTCTGAGGTGCGCCAGGGAGGACTGAACTCAGAGCAGAGCCAGACTACACCCCTGCACTGGAGTACACCGACCCACACTGACCCACTCAACACCAGACCACACCGGCCGATGACCTGACCGAGGCCACACTCCCACAGACCGCATCTCACCACTACCGCATGTCCCCTCCCCAGGCTTCAGGTGTAACACAGGCCCCCACTCTCCTCCAAAGGCTGCTAGTTTCCACAGACCCCTCTCCTGCAAAGACTACCAGTATCCACAGACCCCCTCTACTCCAAAGACTGCCAGTTAACACAGACCCCCTCTCCTCCAAAGACTACAAGTTTCCACACACCGCCTCTCCTCTGTGGACCACTTCCCCCAAAGTTCTATATCTCTTGACCAAGACCACCTCTCCGCCAGACCATCAATACTCCACCTGCCACCGGTCCTTCGCTGACCACCTCTCTCTTCCACAAACCACCTCTCCACCACACCACCAATCCTCCACATGCTGCCTCTCCTTTGCAGACCACCTCTCTCTTCCACATACCACCTATCTGCCAGACCATCAATCCTCCAAATGCCGCCTCTCCCCCACTAACATCTCTCTTCCTCAGACCACCTCGCCACAGGACCATCAATCCCACAGAGAATGCCTCCTCTCCTCCACAGACCATGCTCTTTTCCACACACCAACTCTCGACCACACACCACCTCTCCTCCACGAACCACTTCCCCCAAAGTTACATATTTCTTCACCAAGACCACCAATCCCCACATACCTCAGACCATTTCTCATCCACAGACCACCTCTCCACTAGACCATCAATTCTCAGACCATTTCTCATCCACAGACCAACTCCCCACTAGTCCATCAATCCTCCACTTGCTGCTTCTCCACTGACATCTCTCTTCCACACACCACCTCTTCACCAGACCATCAATCCCCCACATACCGCCTCTCCTTCACTGACCATCTCTGTTCCACAGACCACCTCTCCACCAGACCATCAATCCTTCACGTACTGCCTCTTCTCCACTGACATCTCTCTTCCCCAGACCACCTCTCCACAGGACCATCAATCTCACAGAGAATGCCTCCTCTCCTCCACAGACCAACTCTTTTCCACACACCAACTCTCGACCACACACCACCTCTCCGCCGCGAACCACTTCACCCAAAGTTCCATATCTCTTGACCAAGACCACCTCTCTGCCAGACCATCAATCCTCCACCTGCCACCGGTCCTTCGCTGACCACCTCTCTCTTCCACAGACCACCTCTCCGCCAGACCCTCAATCCTCCAAATGCCGCCTCTCCCCCACTAACATCTCTCTTCCTCAGACCACCTCACCACAGGACCATCAATCCCACAGAGAATGCCTCCTCTCCTCCACAGACCATTCTCTTTTCCACACACCAACTCTCGACCACTCACCACCTCTCCTTCACAAACCACTTCCCCCAAAGTTACATATTTCTTCACCAAGACCACCAATCCCCCACATACCTCAGACCATTTCTCATCCACAGACCACATCTCCACTAGAACATTTCTCATCCACAGACCAACTCCCCACTAGTCCATCAATCCTCCACTTGCTGCTTCTCCACTGACATCTCTCTCTTCCACACACCACCTCTCCACCAGACCATCAATCCTTCACATACCGCCTCTTCTCCACTGACATCTCTCTTCCTCAGACCACCTCTCCACAAGACCATCAATCTCTCAGAGAATGCCTCCTCTCCTCCACAGACCAACTCTTTTCCACACACTAACTCTCGACCACAAACCACCTCTCCTCCACGAACCACTTCACCTAAAGTTCCATATCTCTTTACCAAGACCACCTCTCTGCCAGACCACCAATCCCACACATACCTCAGACCATTTCTCATCTACAGACCACCTCTCTGCTAGACCAAATTCACCTACCTATCACCAGTGGCGTAACACAAAATGATCCCCCCCCCCCCCTGCAGATTGTTAAGAGGGGCCCCTTAGTCGCCAATATCCCACAGATATACATTGGCCTTGAGCTGAATGAGGGCCCCCTGAAATGTGTGGGGGCCCCATGCGCTGCAGGGGTTGCAGGGACCTGTGTTAATCACCCCAGACCACCCTCCCCCCATTAATCCCCTACCCTCATACCCCTGTACCGTGCCCCGTGTTCTCCAAAGTCGGTCCTGGAGGGCCGGATCCATGCCAGATTTTTAAGATAACTACATTGATCCAAATGGGGATGTTCAAAAAAATCTGGCATGGATTCCCCCCAGGACCGACTTTGGAGAACCCTGCTTTACATGAGCCCTCGTGCCGCCCTGGGCGGCCCAGGCCGTCGCCCAGACTCACGTTCTCCTTGCGCAGCTCTGCATTGGTTTGGTTCAGCACCGCCAGGTGGCGCAGCGCCATCTGGTGGAGCAGCCGGGCCTGCTCCGCATCCCGCGCCGTGGCGTTCAGCAGCCGCGAGACGTTGGCCTTCTGGGCCTTGAGGTCCAGGATCTGCCGGTTCATGTCGTGCGCGCTGCGCTCCTTCTCCTGCAGGTGCGACTCGTTGCTGATCTGCGGGTTCCCGTACACCATGAAGAGCACCAGGCCGAGGATGATGAGGGACTGGATGAGCGAGGTGAAGAGGAAGAAGTACTTCAGGTAAGACCAGCAGCCCTTCTGCTTGGAGTGCAGGCTGTCCTTGTACTCCAGCCCGAACTTGGACATGGTGTAGGGGCTCTTGTCCATGGTGCCCCGGGGCTTCTGGGCGCTCCGGGCCTGTCTCCTGGTGCCCCTGCGCGCTCTGGGCTCTCTCCTGCGCGCTCTGTGCTCTCTCTTACGCGCTCTGTGCTCTCTCTTACGCGCTCTCCCTTGTGCGCTCTGTACTCTCAGTCCCTGCTCACGCGCGCACTGACCTCCCTCCCGAAGGGGGGCCGATGGCTTTATTCTCGGGGTGTGGCCAGTGTTGACAGCCCTCCCGCCCCAGCCTGGGTGTTTACATTGGTGGACGGGGTGCATCCTCGCACCCTGGCTCCTTCCTGCGCAGCCGGATGCCCCCGAGGCCGGAGGGTCGGCCTGGCCTGGCTCGGGAGGAAGGGACATTGTTAAGAAGTTGATGTGTCGGACACATGATAATCGCGCCGTGCCAAGACCCCTCTGTTCCTCAGCCCTCCTCTCTGCGCTCGCAGTGAGCGCGAGGGTGGCCATTGGAGTGTGAGGGTGTGGGCTCAGGATGATGGAAGCCGCTGGAGTGTGAGGGTGTGGGCTCAGGAGGATGGAAGCCGCTGGAGTGTGAGGGTGTGGGCTCAGGAGGATGGAAGCCGCTGGAGTGCGAGGGTGTGGGCTCAAGAGGATGGAAGCCGCTGGAGTGTGAGGGTGTGGGCTCAGGAGGATGGAAGCCGCTGGAGTGCGAGGGTGTGGGCTCAGGAGGGTGGAAGCCGCTGGAGTGCGAGAGTGTGAGCTCGGGAGGATGGAAGCCGCTGGAGTGCGAGAGTGTGGGCTCAGGAGGATGGAAGCCGCTGGAGTGCGAGAGTATGGGCTCAGGATGATGGAAGCCGCTGGAGTGTGAGGGTGTGGGCTCAGGCGGATGGAAGCCGCTGGAGTGCGAGGGTGTGGGCTCAGGAAGGTGGAAGCCGCCGGAGTGTGAGAGTGTGGGCTCAGGAGGATGGAAGCCGCTGGAGTGTGGGGGTGTGTGCTCAGGAGGATGGAAGCTGCTGGAGTGTGGGGGGGTGTGTGCTCAGGGGGATGGAAGCCGCTGGAGTGTGAGGGTGTGGGCTCAGGAGGATGGAAGCCGCTGGAGTGTGAGGGTGTGGGCTCAGGTGGATGGAATGTGAGGGTGTGGGCTCAGGAGGATGCAAGCCGCTGGAGTGTGAGGGTGTGGGCTCAGGAGGATGGAAGCCGCTGGAGTGTGGGGGTGTGGGCTCAGGAGGATAGAAGCCGCTGGAGTGTGAGGGTGTGGGCTCAGGAGGATGGAAGCCGCTGGAGTGTGAGGGTGTGGGCTCAGGAGGATGGAAGCCGCTGGAGTGTGGGGGTGTGGGCTCAGGAGGATTGAATCCTCTAGAGTGTGAGGGTGTGGGCTCAGGAGGATGGAAGCCGCTGGAGTGTGGGGGTGTGTGCTCAGGAGGATGGAAGCCGCTGAAGTGTGAGGGTGTGGGCTCAGGAGGATGGAAGCCGCTGGAGTGTGAGGGTGTGGGCTCAGGTGGATGGAATGTGACGGTGTGGGCTCAGGAGGATGGAAGCCGCTGGAGTGTGAGGGTGTGGGCTCAGGTGGATGGAATGTGAGGGTGTGGGCTCAGGAGGATGGAAGCCGCTGGAGGGTGAGGGTGTGGGCTCAGGAGGATGGAAGCCGCCGGAGTGTGGGGGTGTGGGCTCAGGAGGATGGAAGCTGCTGGAGTGTGAGGGTGTGGGCTCAGGAGGATGGAAGCCGCTGGAGTGTGAGGGTGTGGGCTCAGGTGGATGGAATGTGAGGGTGTGGGCACAGGGTGGTGGTGGCCAGTGGAGTGAGAATGTGTGGGCACTGGATGGTTGCTACTATAGTGTGTGGACTCAGAAGGATGGTGGTGGCCAGTGGAGTGAGAGTATGTAGGCTCAGGAGAAGGTGGGTGATGGAGTGTGTGCACAGAAGGATGGTGGGCGGTCCAGTGTGAGGATGTGTGCACAGGAGTATGGTGGCCAGTTCAGTGTGAGGATGTGGGCGTATATGATGGGCAATGGCGTATGTGGTCTTAGAGGGTGGCCAGTAGAGTGTGGAGATCCGGGTAGAGGAGGGAGGTGGCCAGTTGTGTATGAGGGTCTGTCCACGCAGTGGTGGGTCATTGTGTTGGTGCAACAGGAAGTTGGCCTGGGAAGTAAGAGGGTCAAGATGCAGCAAGAGGTGCCCTACGGATTGTGAGGGTGCAGCAGGAGGGATGACCAACCAGCCACCGCCCTGCTGTGACTTGGCACCAGATATTTCCTGGTGGCTTGGCAGGAGATACCCCTGATGGCACAAGTGACATGGCAGCAGTTTATTTCACAACAATTCTCACGGTTTTGTTATGTTATGTTCATTTGTATAGTGCACAAATCACATGAGATGGTATCCCCCAGGTGCTTATATGAAGAGCCAGGTCTTCAGCTTCTTGCTGAACTCCTAAAGTGAGGAGGAGGCTCTGATGTGTTGAGGGAGGTCTTTCCATGTCTTGGGTGCGATGTAGAAGAATGAGCGACCCCCAGTTTTGCTTTTGCTGATGTGGGGTGTGTGTGCGAGTGAGAGTGAGGCAGAGTGTAGGCACCTGGTGGGTCAGGTATTCTGGTCCTGTGTTGTGTAGGGCTTTGTATGTGTGCGTCAGAAGTTTGAATTGGCTGCTCTTGTGAATGGGGTCCCAGTGAAGCTTCCAAGGTACGTTGTGATGTGGGTGCAGTGTGGGAGGTTGAGTGTGAGTCTTGCAGCGGTGTTCTGGATGGTCGGGAGTCTGTGTAGGTGCTGTTTGGAGATTCCGGTGTAGAGAGTTGCTGTAGTCCAGCCTGCTGGTGTGATTTCCAGATCACGGCAGATGTCAGTCAGCGGCAAGAGCTTAAGGAAAATTAGTTATTAAACTGTACATGATTTTATTCAGCAAAATGCACATTCTGAATCTAATAACTCATAATGCCCTTAGGCTGGGCGAGTGGCTCTTCTTGAAACAACTACCCTCATGGCGGCTCCCCTCAGACGATCTTGCAAGGAGAGGCGGTGGCAATTCAGATGAATCCCTGGAGCACGTTGTAAGTATTTGCCCAGCACTGTTGTCCCTTCGCAGAACAAAGATGAGGCCCAAGTGGAACAAAGTGGGAGTCCGGACCTGCAGGCAGGGCATCATCGCTGCCTTAAACCCAGAGAACACAGCTTTAAACATCAGCTTCACAACCTTCATCCACTTGGCTTATTGCCAATTCAAGGTCCCTCAAGCCTCCAATTTAATTAAGTCAAGCTGAGGCACCCCCACGTTTGTCCCAACTAAAGGCTCACAAAGGCAGAAATCGTCGGTGCCAGCACACCCTTCGAACTGTCGCATTGATTTAATGGGGGTGCTGCTATTTTTATCTTTCTACAGTGATGAATTTTGCCATTTTAAATGTGCTTTTATGATTTATTTTGAATTGAATAAAGCTTGTTGTTATACCCAGGGAACTTATTAGTTGTCCAAAATTATGAGGAACAGCAAGGTAAAAATGGCTTGCCAGTCATCATAAACTTTGCACCAGTTGGGAACACAGGTATCTCAGCTGCCTTACAGCACAAGCCATAACAGAGATGAAAAAGGCAATGAGGTCATAGCTGCTCCCCCACAACTCGAATCACATCATCTGAATATGGGGGCGTCAAAATAGCTTCATTTTATATATTGCTTCATACCAGTGTTTTCCATCCCTAAGAGCTGTACATTTTAGGTGTTATTTTTGCCTAATTCAATGGTAGTCAGCCCACTCATAGCTACTGAGTAGCTACTCACACCCGGCAGGTACAGAGTACTGAAGTTTCCCAGGTCCAGGTGTGAGTAGCTCATCCAGGCCATGTTTGTTCTTTGCATTCTGAGACTTGTTGTAAAATCAGAACTACAAGTCCCAGAATGCAAGGCATTAAATCCTTGTACTTGGTGAGCTCCTTGAGAGCTCTGCAGGTGTCTCAGGCCATGTCTAAGACTACATTCTTCTTTGAGATTTGAACATATCATTCTGTTTATAATATATTACGTTTCTTAATATACTTCCAAACGATGGATCTCTCGAATCTGCTGTAAGCTCAGTGATCAGTTTATTGATTTCTAGAACCTTCCTCATTCCCATCTAGTCACAATGTGACCTTGGTATCCATTATGCATTTCAGATATCATTACATTTAAGTTGCTCTTAAAAGTGCTCTCCTTTTTGAAGGCCGTATCCGATCCTTCACTTTATCCAGAAGCACTTACAATCAAGCAGAAAATGTCCATAGACTAGTTAGGTCTCACCTAGCGACGCAGCGCGAAGCGCTGTCGCTAGCGAGACTTATTGTCGTCGACTTGAGTTTGGAAGGGGGACAGGAGATGTGCACTTTCCCAGACAGCCAATGTGCACGCTCACGGCGTGTCTATCAGCTTGTTGTCGGTTTGGTGGGCGAAGGGGGACAGGACATGTGCACTTGCCTGGACAGCCGATGTGCACGTGCATGGCGTCTCCTCTCTGGCGATCTTAGCTTTCACGCGCTCACACTTTCACGCGCTCGATCTCAGCTTTCACTTTCACTGCGACTTCACACAAGGCAGACACATGCCGGACAAAAGATGTGCACACGCACGGCGTAAGGCAGACACATGCCCAGGAAATGTGCACACGCAGGACGTCTCTGCGGCTTCACACAAGGCTGACACATGCCGGACAGGAGATGTCACATGCACGGCGTCTATGCGGCGCTGCGACTTCACACAAGGCAGAGGGCAAAGTTACCCGCACCGTAAGTTTAATTGGAGCTCATGTCGATAAGCGCGGCGCCCGCTTCTGGGACACCGCGCTCCTTTATTTTTTCATTTTTTATAACTTTAACATTGAGCGCGGCGCCGGCTTCAGGGTCACCGCGTTTAATGTTGCTTTCCACCCGTGCGCCTATTACCATTAAAGGCAAAGCCTCATTTTCCTGCGAGTTCAGCTTCTTCATTCAATGCTCCGCTCCCCCCCTCCCCCCCATAGCCACGGCCGGAGCCCGCCGTCTCGCTTGTGCTACCTTGAACCTGGCGATTGTGTGCACACTGAAAGGAGGTGGTGTTAGGATCCTGACGGGACATCGGAAGCCCAGCATGTCCCGGAGGAAGCAAGGCAGCAACCCGCAGCACCGCAGTTCCCTCACGGGTTAGTAGCATGGTGGTGTTGCAGAGGGGGCGTGGACTGGCCGGACATTGCGAAGGGGTGCGTCAGATAACATAGAGCAGGGGCTGAAGAGTTCTTCCTCTTGTTTTCTTGCTCCTATGACATACCTGCAGCTGCGCGCTGCACTCACTTCTCGGTCAATGAGCTGTAAAAATATAAGGGCAGGAATATAATACAAATATTTAAATGCGTTTTTCAAATTTATTTCCAATGGGCTTTTATCGTTTCCCATTCTCCTCTGTTTCCCAGGCGCCTTTATTTGATTTTCAGGTTTGGCTTGTACGTCCCACCAACCCCCTGTCCCTTCACTGCTTGAACCGTGCCGTGGTGTTTTTTTATGTCCTTTGTCTCTGTCTACATATTTAGACAAACCCCTGCAGATCTCTTCTTTTGCATCTCTCTCCTTTCACCTAGAGTGTCTACGGCCTTCCTGCTTTCACTTCCGGTGCAACAGCCGTTTTATAAGTTTAGATAAGAGTACAGGGGGTCAGAGAGGGTGAGTACCGTAGACATTGGTCATTATGTATGTTGAAGTGTACACAGTGAGCATGTCAACTTGAGAATTTGGATTCCACCGGTGAAATGTAGCCCATTTGCTTTTGTTAATTTGCACTAACGGTGGGCTTTGTTCTCATAAGGGCTTTAGCGGACAAATGTTATGTATTTTTTATGCCGCACCACTGTTTTGCCAGTTGAATCTCCCCCCCTACGCTGTCAGATTCATCAATAACATATAAATCGTACCATTTGACGTGACTGGCAAGTGGCCCAATGTTATGCGACAGCTTCAGCACACCCTGAATTTCGATTCTATCTACCTTTTTAAAGTGACCAGACTAGTCTCCTTCATAAGGACAGCCCTTTCCCTGCCCTAAGCTTCCTTTTTACAAATCATTGTTTAAAGGATTGTTATTCGCATTATTTTATGTTAGCAAATAAGTGCTGCAGTTACCAGAAAGAAATGAGGAAAAGTTCCCTGGTCGCAACACAAAGGGGACATCTTATCAACAAGTAAAACAAAATAAATAAATAGCAGGGAGTATTTAGGTGTGTATTTAAACACAAAACAAACTTTTAGATCGCATTCAATTTGCCAATGATACGTTACTTGCAAGGCATTATTCACTGTCTGTTTAATTGGCATTTGTTGGTTTCACTTGCATTTTTACTAATGCCTGTTTTGATTTTTTGTTTTTGTTTTTACAAATAACCCTTCATGTCTTAATAAACAACACTTATAAGACTAGCAGCATAATCATAGGGTCTCTAAATTATGTAGTAATGCACTCATTCTAAAAAATAAGTGAAAGTGTGTTAAAATAAAACCATCCTGTCTCCTAAGGATAATAAACAAAGGTCACCATTAATCACACAATGCAGGATAATTTACGCAGCACAGAACTCGTGCAGAAATAAAAAAAGTTTATTCACCCTGAAGGCAAAACAGACTATTGTCTTCCAAGTTCTGACAAATAAACGTTAGTCATTCCTTTACTAATGTTCTTCTAACCCATATTGCCAAAAAAGCCCGGTTTTCAAATGCCTAGCCCTTTGTTAATTATTTTGACATACCTTCCAGTAACTATCACGTTAGACAAGTATTTGCAATTCAATAGGTCTCCCATTATGTGTTTTACAAGGTGCGTAAATACGCACTTTGTACTTATAGTCGTTGCTTACGACAAGCAAGGCTGGCAGTAACTGCGCCTCTTTTACTGCCAGCCTTGCAAGGACTACATGTACAAAGTGCGAGTTTACGCACCTCTTGCAGGTTTTCAAAACACATAAATAAAAGGCATTGTCATTTACAAAGCCAATAGCTCAAACTCTTGCAAATGCGAGACCTATTGCATTGTAAATGCTTGTTTTTCTCTGGCGACGTGGCTTCATGGAGAGGTACAAAGGGCTTTGCATCAGTCATCGCTGATGGCCTGTGACCAGGCATGGTTTCTCTAATTCCACGTGTAACTTGGCACCATATACCTTAGACAACACCAGGTATGCACCCGATAGATACCACAGATGGCACAAAACTCCTTGAGGGCCGGTGTCTGACTACAGCAGTTGTTACAACTTTTTTCACTTGAGTTTCAGTTCACACCCAACCTTGTTCGCAGATGTTTGTTTTTTCATTCTGGGATCCAGTTACTCTCTTGATCCGGTATTAACTCCAGCCTTGTCTTTTGTTCTCCCTAACCAGGGCTCGAGTTGGGGTACCACGCGGGTGGACGGTGTCCCCCCACTTATTTTACCGGGAGCTCGATAACTGGAGCAAATGGAGCCACACATTCACTCTTTGGCCTCTCTGGGGCGAGATCGGAGCTGCTGCTCACGCGCTGATGCAATAGCATCTAAGGGGAGGCAATGAGTCTGATGGTGCAAGCCACCTTTCGTGACGTCACTTCCTGTCGTGACGTCAGCGTCCCCCCACTTCTTTTTTTAGGACTTGTGCCCTGTCCCTAACCCTTTGTCTTTCCTCCTGTGATCCTGTTCTGGTACCCAGCCCAACTCCACCATCCTGGTGCTGTGGAGTTCACCTTGCTTCAGTACTTGGGGAAATTTGCAAATTTTCCTGGGGACTAATTCTAGTCAAACTGCTTAGTCAACCGTGAAAGAGTTTGTGTCTTGTGTGGTTGTTATAGGATTTCCCTTTGAATTGGTGACACGCTTGTCATCTTCTTCTCTGTGGTTTAACAAATAAGTTGTGCCGCGTATGTGCCGCGTATGTGTGACACTGCGCTGCCTGTGGTCCAGAGAAACCAGTCCAGGCCTTCTACCATCCAGTAAGCTAGCCCACATGTTCTCTCGCTCAGCTCCCCAGTCCCCTTTCCCCTAGCCATAGCAAAATAATTAATTAAAATACATTCTGTACATAATTGTTTGTAAATATACGCATTTTACTTTAGGTGGGATTTTTAAATAAATATCCAAAAATAGAATTTTATTTTAATGCAATTTATTAAATATTTATTTCAAAATTAAGGTAATAGGGCTGTAGCATTATTTAAGGGTGTTCTACATTTAAAATACATATGACATTCATTTACATTAATATTGAACATATTTTTAAATTTAATAATGTTTTAAAATTGTCTCTATACTTTTACATAGGGAGATCTTTGCAGTTGCAGAGAACTCCACTTATGTTTGAAAAGTTACCAGTAGCAAGTTTATACTCGTAAATGTGGTGCCACTCCCTGTATTAAGGGATAAAGATATGTAAGACGACACTTTGTAGCATAGACACACTTGGAAATGTTGAGTAGCCAAAAGTAGCAAATTTACCACAAAGTGCAATAGTAATTTTATACACATAGATTTACTTTTGTGTAAATTTACCTTCGTGAAGGGCTCCCTAGTCTGTCTGTGAGTAGAATGTTACCAGTAGGCATAGAATAGATGCTTTTGAGCTCATTGGCAATGTCCGGTCGAAAGGTTGCTCGCAAGGGACCTCTGCATTTCATTGTCTATGGGGTACCTTCGATGAAGGAGGGTGGGGACGAGGATGATATGATGACGTAGTAGTTAAACTACACAATTTGTTGGCAGAGGTTTGGATTTTGGTGGTGAATTTTATCTTATATACTTTTTGGAAAATCACCATGCAACTACTGAATGCACTTTAATGCCGTACGAGTGGCGAAGTGTGTGCCCAATAAATCAGAAATAATGACAAAAAGAACACAGGGTAATGTACCCATGGTTTTGGGGTCTGGCCTCAAGGGATGGGCGTAACTTGTATAATTTGCTGTACTGTAATTACGCAAAGTTACAGAAAAATTACGCTAGATTATGCAGAATTACGCGAGGAGTGTAACCCAACATTTAGCTCTATTTCCTTAGCTCAAAATGCACCCTCGCATCCAAAGTGAACCAGAGAATGCATTTTGCGCAAAGAAAATAGCGCTAAATACAATAAAACACGAGCAGCAGCCGTTCGCTAAGTTCGTTGTTCTTGTGCTCCTGCGGTAGGATTTTTGTGGCAAATTACTCTTAATTACGTTAAGTGGCGTTGTTAGAAATGGGATCTCTAGTTGGCAAGGGCTTGCACCTTTGTCCAAGTAGGGACCCTTCTTCCTAGTCAGGGTAAGGGTTGTTACACTCGTGAAGTAACCCCTGCTCACCCTCGTGGTAGCTTGGCACGAGCAGTCAGGCTTAATTCAGAGGCAGTGTGTAAAGCATTTGCACATAACCAACAGTAATACAGTGTAAGCACTACAAACGGACACCACACCAGTTTAGAAAAATAACCAATATTTTATATACTCAAGACAAGACCAATTACGACAAAAATCCACAATACTATACTTTACGAATGAATACTTGATACGTTAACTTCTTCTTTGCAGGAATAGCACAAAAGCAAAGTTCGTACGAGTCGGTAGCTCCGTCCGAGCCTACCGTGATGCTGAAAACCACAGAGTCTAACAGTTCCAGCCGACCGCGTCGATACGGGCCAGCAGAGTCGTGAACAGACTCGGTCACAGTACCTTTTCTCGTTGTGGCTGGTACGGAGTGTACGAGCCGGTCGGCGTTCGTCGCGGTTGCGGTGCAAGACGGAGCGATGCAAGGTGCGGTGTCCCTCGATGCGGTGCAGGCAGCGGCTCGATGAGCGTCGTGCAGACGGAGTCGGTGAGTCCAAGGCGTGCGATGCAGGGCGAGACGATGCTCGATGCGGTGCTGACAGGTTGCGATGCAGGCGACCTGGCCGGAGTGCGGGAGCTGGCGTCGGACAGCGGTGCGAGTCGGAGCGGTGCGTCGCAGACGTGCGAGCGGTGCCCCAAATGCGGTGCGGTCTCGACTCTTGAGCCAGTTGCAGCGACAGTGTCGGTCTGGTCCGGCTGGCCCAGTGAAGCGATGCGATGCGAACTGCGGTGCCCACAGGTCACGGTGCAAGCAGCGGCTCGATGTTGGCGGCGTCGGACGTCGCCCACGGTGAGACCAGGGTTGCGATGCGAAGCGGGGCGATGCGGTCTGCGGTGCAAACAGGTCACCGGCCAGGGATGGATTCGGTTGACGGAGTCGGTTGCAGTTCCCTTCCTCTGTGGCAACTGAAACAGCGTTCCAGAAGCGGTACCCAGAGGCTTGTGAAGTCTTTGTAGTCCCTGAGACTTCTTAACAGGAGGCCAGCTCGGTTCCTGGCCCTTGGAGATACTCAGCACAAGTTCGTAGAAAGTTCAGTCCAGTCCTTTCACTGCCCAAGACAGAAGCAGCAACTGCAGGCCAACCCAACAAAGCAACAACACAGCAAAGGGGCAGTACTCCTCCTGGCAGCTCTTCCAGCGCTTCGTCTTGGCAGGTTCCTTGATTCCAGCGAGATCTAAATTCATGGGGTCAGGGCCCCAATATTTATATCCCAAATTCCTTTGTTCTCTGAAGGCAGAGAGGCCTTCGCCTAGTCCAAACCAGTTCTGGAGCACTTTGTTGACAAGTCTCCGTCCCTTCTTTCAGTGAGTAGGCCAGGGACATCAGACGCACCACAGGAGGTGGAGCCAGCATTGTGGAGGGAAGGCACTGTCCTATTCAGGGCCCAGGTGCGACCCCTCCCACCCATCTACAGGTCGATCTGGCTATTCAGCCCTGCGCTGACTCACCCTGTCTCCTGGCATCCCCCAGCCCCTGTCACTCACATTCCAGACACGGAATACACAATCTCGCAGAGGCAGGCTTGGATGGTTAGACAAGAAAATACCCACTTTCTAAAAGTGGTATTTTCAAACACAGAATGTTAAAACCAACCTTACTAAAAGCTGCATTTTATCATTCTGAGTCCAGGCATACTAAACTCGAATTTCTACCATGTTCCCGGGGTCAGTTAGGATTATAAGCTGTAATAATCAAAACTGCCCGTTCTGGCCTAGGGGGAACAGGTAGCCTTGCAATAGTGAAAAACGAACTAGGCTGTAATTCACTATCAGGACATGCCGCACACACCCGGGCATGTCCTACCTTTCGCGTACAACGCACCCTGCCCACAGGGGTACCTTGGGCCTACCTTAGGGGTGACTAACATGTAGCAAAGGGAAGGTTTAGGGACTTGCAAGTGTGTGCACTTGCCAAGTCGACATGGCAGCCCCAGGCTGCGCACAGGCTCTGCGATGGCAGGCCCGAGTTACACTTTACGGGCTGTTTGCGTGGGTGGCACAATCCAGTGCTGCAGCCCACCAACAGCATTTGGTCTATAGGCCCTGGCACTCGCAGTGCACTTTACAAGGGACTGACAGATAAACCAAATAGGCCAATCATGGAAACACCAATCCATAACACATTTTATACAGAGAGCATATGCACTTTAGCACTGATTAGCAGTGGTAAAGTGCCCAGAGTCCTAAAACCAACACACACAGGGTCAAAAACAGGAGGCCAAAAAGCAAAAAGTCTGGGGGTAAACCCGCTGAAAAAGCCAAGTCTAACACAACCCCCTCCCAGCCTAAAGCCAGGGTAGACTAATCAATCCCTTGATGGACTTCCCTGCTTGGGGCGATAGAACATAGACCTGGCCCACAACAGCGGGGGCACGTTCTGGTTCTACGCCTTTCTAAACCCAGTTGGATCCCTCTATCCATACTCTCAGGGCCCACTAAGCTGACCCATGGGGTACCCTTCTCTTCACCTGTGAACCCCATCTGTGCAGCGCCTAAACTTACTTTGCTCACAGATGTGTCCCAACAGGCCGACAGTGCCCACATGGCCAACACAGTGGTGTGGCCCAGTCCACCCCGGGGTGTGACTCCTGTCCCCCTCCCAGGGGCAATGCTGTCCACCAGGACAGTAAGCCACAGTGGCTACCGACAGTTGTCAGTGGGGAGACCCAGGCCTTATGCCTCTCAGGGCTCTCTAACCTCTGTGGCGTCAGAGAGTGGGGGCGGTAGCCCCAGGTGCCTGGCACCCTTGGTCCACTCTCCCTCCTGTCAGGTCAGGTATGACATCCTGACACTGACCCACCAACCCCGGGCCTGTACCCGGCAGCTGGACAGGAGACGGGGGTGGCCTCCCCCACACCCGGTCCTCCTCCCTGGGGCTCTGTACCCTCCCACCTGGAGCGGTACCCCCTTCCAGAATTGTCAGGGCACCTGTGGCAGGTGTCCTGCACAATTTGCCCACCAGTTCAGGGGTTCTATCCTGCAACTGGGATTCCAGCTTAGGGTTTGTACCCTTAGGCTGGACAGGGGACTGGGGTGGCCTCCCCCACCTCCGGTCCTCCTCCCTGGGGCTCTGTACCCTCCCACCTGGAGCGGTACCCCCAAAAGACAAACTGGTAGGGGCACTGTTAGCAGTCGCCCCTTCCTCCAGGTCAGGGGGGACACCCTGAACCTGGTCCTTCAACCCAGGGTCTGTACCCTGAGGTTGAACCTGTGCCTGGCAACCCAGGACTTCCGGGGGAGTACACCAACCCTCCCCAAGGGAAACACACTCCTCATGAGTCGTGCGAGAGTCTGCCTGGGGCAGGTCTCCAGCCTCCTGTCCACCTGACAGAGCATGAAGACCCCCCAGGCCAGAAGTGGCCTCACCAGGGTCAGTCCTGGGGTGCTCTGACCTCAGAGCGGGCAACCCCTGACCCACTGGTCCTTCCACTGGGGACAGCGCCCCCCCTCACCCTTTTCTCTGGACTCATGCCAACTAACAGAGTGGGGGGCAGTAACCCCTGGTACATAGTAACCATACTCCACTCTTCCTCTCATCAGTGCAGTTCTAAAGAACCACTGATCCTCCAACCTAGGGTCTTCACCCTCAAGTTCACCAGAGGTCTCGGGCGAGGCTCTCCTCCCCTTACCTCTCCTTCTGGGGTCCGGCCCTCTCCTCCCAGGAGAAGCACCCCCAGAACCAAAAACTGTCAGGATGCTGGAACCAGACCTCCTACACAATTCTTCCACCAGTTCAGGGCCTTGACCCTGCAACTGATTCACCACCCTTGGATCTAAACCCTCAGGTTGAACCGGGGTCAGAGGCGAGGACTCCCTCCCTCTGCACCCTCTTCCAGAGTTCTGTACCCTCCCACCTGGAGTGGTACCCCTAGAAGACAAACCGGTCAGGACACTGCTTACAGTCGTCCTTCCCTCCAGGTCAGGCAGGACCTGAACCTGGCCTCCTAACCCAGGGACTGAACCCTGCAGCTGAGCACCTGCCTGGCGCACCAGGACTTCCTTGGGAGCCCGCATACCCCCCCTGAGGGCAACACATGACTCATGTGTTGCGTGACAGTCTGCCTGGCGCAGATCTCCCGACCACTGTCCACCTGACAGTGTGCAAAGATCCCCCAGGACAGAAGTGGTGTCACCATGGTCACTGCTAGGAGGCTCAGCCCTTCTGGCTGGCCTCTGACTCACTGGTTCTCCCACTGGGGAACACATCCCCCTCTCACCCCTCACTCTGGACTTCTGCACCCTCTCAACTAGAGCGGTACTGCCAGACACCAGAACCACTGGAGCTCTGTTTACAGAGGCTCCAGGTTCTCCTGTCAGTAGGAGATCTCCCTCAACGGACGGCCTACCAGTACAGTCTAGGCTCCCCACCTGGGGTTCCCTCCTGGAACCACCCAGGCTCCGGGACCGGGCTTTGGGCACCTTGGGCCGCAGCCCATTCTCACTCCTTCTCCGCAGAGACAGGATGTGAGTCCCTACACCCTTCCCATGACACCGGGACCTATCTGGGCTATTACAAACCTTTCCCACCACTCTTGGTCAGGAAATACCTAAGCCACTTCCTCCAGGATCACCCCCAGAAGCTTCTCCAGACCCTCTGGAATCCACCAAAAGGTCTGCCTCCAGTGCAAGCTCCCTGGGGTCAGAGAACTCACACTCCACTGGGTGTTGGCATAGCTCTGGAAAACTGGGACTTAAAATATGCTCTCCAACAATTGAATCACACAGCCCCACACAGGTGTTAACCAAACTACCCTTCGCCCAACCATCCAGTGCCTCAGAAAAGTACCCCACAACATTCTCACAAGACTGGCGAGACAGTGTCTGACTGTTGCTGTCCCTCAACCCATACTCTTCTGGCTGGTCTTCATACTCACTTACCAGGGCTTCTACCATGGGGGAACCCCTCTCCCTGCACCTCTCATCTAGAGTCAGTAGAGTGTCCCTCCCACTACCAGGAATATGATCCCCTGTGCCAGTTCCCCAATCCACCTCAGGGACACTGAGCACCACTGGAGTTACCTCACAATCCTGAACCCCTTGGTGTATGTCAACCCCCTCCTTGAAGTAGGGCCCCAAATCTGTGTGTGTGTCTACCTCATCCTCAGTACTGGACACTACACTTTTGCTGCCACCATCTGAGCTGGGCCTAGCCCTCCCGGCTTCCCAGTCCAGCTCTCTCATCTTAAACTCATGGTCTAAGAGCATTTTCCTTTCTTCTATGGCCATTCTTTTCTCTTCCCTCTCATGCTCCATAATGAGTTTTTCTAATTTGAACTTCCTTGCTTTCCGCCTGTCCTCCAGCTCCTCTGGGGACAAGCCACTGCTGCCTGGCCTGGCGGGTTCCCCCCACCCAAAAGCACATCCACCCTGGAAATAGGCTCCTCCACCTCCTCACTGAGATCACCAGGCTGCCCATTGGCATGTCTGGCTGCTACCCAGGCCCTCAGCGCCTTCTGTAGCTCCTCCTTCCTTGTGAGGCCTTTAATTTGGACTTTCAGGTTTTTACAAATCGCTCGTAACTCCTTTACGGCGTAGGATTCCAACCTGTCCTCCTCAAAGATAACTTCCAGAGATGCAACGGATGATGCAATTGATTCAGGCATGACAAAAGTCGTGAGTTGAAAACTGGCAAGATCAAAAATAGGCCAAAAGAAAAAGAACCAGTATGTGGTACGTAATGGTCTGCGATATGGTAGTAGTGCACACCAATCACTGTAAGTCAAGTGCAAACACAAGTCCTATCCTCACCGCTGACAACCAATGTTAGAAATGGGATCTCTAGTTGGCAAGGGCTTGCACCTTTGTCCAAGTAGGGACCCTTCTTCCTAGTCAGGGTAAGGGTTGTTACACTCGTGAAGTAACCCCTGCTCACCCTCGTGGTAGCTTGGCACGAGCAGTCAGGCTTAATTCAGAGGCAGTGTGTAAAGCATTTGCACATAACCAACAGTAATACAGTGTAAGCACTACAAACGGACACCACACCAGTTTAGAAAAATAACCAATATTTTATATACTCAAGACAAGACCAATTACGACAAAAATCCACAATACTATACTTTACGAATGAATACTTGATACGTTAACTTCTTCTTTGCAGGAATAGCACAAAAGCAAAGTTCGTACGAGTCGGTAGCTCCGTCCGAGCCTACCGTGATGCTGAAAACCACAGAGTCTAACAGTTCCAGCCGACCGCGTCGATACGGGCCAGCAGAGTCATGAACAGACTCGGTTACAGTACCTTTCTCGTTGTGGCTGGTACGGAGTGTACGAGCCGGTCGGCGTTCGTCGCGGTTGCGGTGCAAGACGGAGCGATGCAAGGTGCGGTGTCCCTCGATGCGGTGCAGGCAGCGGCTCGATGAGCGTCGTGCAGACGGAGTCGGTGAGTCCAAGGCGTGCGATGCAGGGCGAGACGATGCTCGATGCGGTGCTGACAGGTTGCGATGCAGGCGACCTGGCCGGAGTGCGGGAGCTGGCGTCGGACAGCGGTGCGAGTCGGAGCGGTGCGTCGCAGACGTGCGAGCGGTGCCCCAAATGCGGTGCGGTCTCGACTCTTGAGCCAGTTGCAGCGACAGTGTCGGTCTGGTCCGGCTGGCCCAGTGAAGCGATGCGATGCGAACTGCGGTGCCCACAGGTCACGGTGCAAGCAGCGGCTCGATGTTGGCGGCGTCGGACGTCGCCCACGGTGAGACCAGGGTTGCGATGCGAAGCGGGGCGATGCGGTCTGCGGTGCAAACAGGTCACCGGCCAGGGATGGATTCGGTTGACGGAGTCGGTTGCAGTTCCCTTCCTCTGTGGCAACTGAAACAGCGTTCCAGAAGCGGTACCCAGAGGCTTGTGAAGTCTTTGTAGTCCCTGAGACTTCTTAACAGGAGGCCAGCTCGGTTCCTGGCCCTTGGAGATACTCAGCACAAGTTCGTAGAAAGTTCAGTCCAGTCCTTTCACTGCCCAAGACAGAAGCAGCAACTGCAGGCCAACCCAACAAAGCAACAACACAGCAAAGGGGCAGTACTCCTCCTGGCAGCTCTTCCAGCTCTTCGTCTTGGCAGGTTCCTTGATTCCAGCGAGATCTAAATTCATGGGGTCAGGGCCCCAATATTTATATCCCAAATTCCTTTGTTCTCTGAAGGCAGAGAGGCCTTCGCCTAGTCCAAACCAGTTCTGGAGCACTTTGTTGACAAGTCTCCGTCCCTTCTTTCAGTGAGTAGGCCAGGGACATCAGACGCACCACAGGAGGTGGAGCCAGCATTGTGGAGGGAAGGCACTGTCCTATTCAGGGCCCAGGTGCGACCCCTCCCACCCATCTACAGGTCGATCTGGCTATTCAGCCCTGCGCTGACTCACCCTGTCTCCTGGCATCCCCCAGCCCCTGTCACTCACATTCCAGACACGGAATACACAATCTCGCAGAGGCAGGCTTGGATGGTTAGACAAGAAAATACCTACTTTCTAAAAGTGGTATTTTCAAACACAGAATGTTAAAACCAACCTTACTAAAAGCTGCATTTTATCATTCTGAGTCCAGGCATACTAAACTCGAATTTCTACCATGTTCCCGGGGTCAGTTAGGATTATATAGCTGTAATAATCAAAACTGCCCGTTCTGGCCTAGGGGGAACAGGTAGCCTTGCAATAGTGAAAAACGAACTAGGCTGTAATTCACTATCAGGACATGCCGCACACACCCGGGCATGTCCTACCTTTCGCGTACAACGCACCCTGCCCACAGGGGTACCTTGGGCCTACCTTAGGGGTGACTAACATGTAGCAAAGGGAAGGTTTAGGGACTTGCAAGTGTGTGCACTTGCCAAGTCGACATGGCAGCCCCAGGCTGCGCACAGGCTCTGCGATGGCAGGCCCGAGTTACACTTTACGGGCTGTTTGCGTGGGTGGCACAATCCAGTGCTGCAGCCCACCAACAGCATTTGGTCTATAGGCCCTGGCACTCGCAGTGCACTTTACAAGGGACTGACAGATAAACCAAATAGGCCAATCATGGAAACACCAATCCATAACACATTTTATACAGAGAGCATATGCACTTTAGCACTGATTAGCAGTGGTAAAGTGCCCAGAGTCCTAAAACCAACACACACAGGGTCAAAAACAGGAGGCCAAAAAGCAAAAAGTCTGGGGGTAAACCCGCTGAAAAAGCCAAGTCTAACAGGCGTAATTGTGAAAGTTTAGGTAATTTTGTGTCAAGAGAGTAATGCACAATTACTCTGATTACTCTGGCGTAGACAAACGTTTGCCCATGTCTATCGAAGACCCCAGTATCAGTACATGAGAGATTATCGATGGTTCTGGAGTCTGGCTTCAGTGGAGCTGCTCCTACGACAGGGACTAGACCGAAGCAAGATCTGATGAGCCCTGCTCACATGGAGACAGGAAGTGAGGGTAGGAACATGGCAGAGACGACAACGAGCATGGGCCGGTACCAGAAGCATGGCGGAGAAAGGAGGTTACACGCCTTAGGACTCTTTAGTGAATTTGCTTCCATAAATTGGTGCTTCAAGTACAGACCTGTTGGCAAATTTACTCCTATCACCGTGGTGTTTTTACTGTTCGTCTTTTCAGAAGTTATTTTATCTGCATGTTGTGTTGCAAAGTCACCTGTGGCTCCCACACTTTGCAAATGCATTCCCAGGCACCCTTCCCTTCCCAGGCTAGCGAAATGAGAATCTTTTCCTTCGTCGCCACCTATTGTGGTGGTAACGGGAAGTGAGTGGAGACACGCAAGTTGGATTCTTTGAAAACAAGGCAGGATTACTCCATGAAGAACTTGGACCTGACCATTAAACACTTCCTGGTGCTAATGACCAGGCATCACTCTTCTGGGCCCGCCCGGCGCTGCTATTCTGGACTCCTGAATCTTCCAGTGTTTTAGGAAATGGCTACCGTGACTCCCATCTGGACCTGAATAGAGATTAAAGAAGGTGGGAGGGTACCCTTTAATCCTAGATGGAAACTGAGGAAATAGACAAAAGGGTGGACATTGCTATCTGAATTGTCAATAGCACAGGTTTGAACTGGTGCCAATAGCATATTTCTGGTTGGTGCTTAGAGCATATTTTACTAGTAGGTTGTAAAAGCAAATTTTGCTGCCTAGTTTCAACAGTCCCTTTACTCTCTAGTGCTTAGGGCACGTTATGCCGGCTGATGTTAAGAGCATGTTTTGCTAGCGCTCTCAACCAGTGCGTTTCGGTCTCCAGTGCTAGGTAGCTGCTGTTTAGAGCACATTTTGCTGGAAGGTTCTAACAGGACATTATGTTCTTTAATACTTGGAACCCATTTTGCTAGCTGTTGCAAAAAGCACATTTTGCTGGAGCAAACTAACTAAATTTTTTCTTTCCAAGAAGTTTTTATTAGGATTTTGTAGGAGCAGGAAAGTACAGCTGAGAACTTATAGAAAAAGCAATCCATGGTGGGGTACCGACAGGTCGTATGGATACAACAGGATAATACATGATGAACCAGCCTCGTATAACATCGGAGGACAGGTGTAATAGCATATGTGTGGGATGATGGAGTAGAATCATCGGTTGCTTGAATGGTGAGAGAGTGAAGCTGTTTAGTGAAGGAGGTGTGTGGGATCCCTGGTTGGTAGCATAATGGGTGGAGAGTGAGAGAGACAGAGATGAGAGAAGAAGAGGAGACAGGCTGCAGTTAGCGTGGGGGAGGTGTTTGCAGCGGAGCAGTTGGGTAGGGAATGGAGGGGGGATGGGTGGTGGGTGGGTGGAGTTAAGGGAGTGGAAGAAGGGATGGGAGTGGCAACTACTACTAGTTTAGGGACATGTTTGTAATAAAACTATCTAATTTGAGCCAGATTTTAGCACTTTTCATAGATGGTGTCCTTAAGTATTTGTTTAGTGAGTTAATTGCCCCACGGTTGAACTGAACCCATCCCCACCAGGTATGGGAGGAGAGTTTGGATAATACCTCCCACTCGGAGAGGATGACTTTGAGGCCGATTGAGACCAGGATGTCTCATAAAAGGTTGCCTTCTTTGTGCAGCGCATATTTTATGTCTGGGGGGAGGATTCCTAATGTAGTGGAGGTCCAATTTGTGAGATGGTATTGCTAATGTCCACAAAAGTCCCTACACTTCGATATAAAGAGGGCAACCGCCTCACCATGGACCAAGTGTCTAAATACAAATGTCGTAAATCTAGCATAAGTAATATATAATAAACATTATCATTTTAGAGAATACAAAAGCCTTACTCTGAGTCAGATGTCTATGTAAACCTACAACAAATCTAGCATGCGAAATATCCAGCACAATTTTTTTTTTTAGAAATATGTATATATAAAAAAGGAATTTATTAGAATAAAAAGTATATTTATAAACATACAAATCACTTATCCAATCAATGGATATAATAAATCTCCTCCCACCGGAGGTTACCATCTAAATTCTTCATACAAGTAGATAAAAACTTTAAAAACAGTCAAATCAGTCGACGCAGCGTTTCGGTGACACCTTGATATTTTCACCTTCTTCAGGACTAAAAACAGTTTTCAACGGATCTTATAATGAGTTGGATTATGTTCCAATTCCATAATCTTAGGTGGATGAACCTTATATCCCACTGAAGGGCTACAGTAATAAATTCTTACACTTTTGATAATCTAAATCTTCTCTTTGTCCGTTAGAGCCACCGTAGTATTAGGGATAAACGGGTAGGGAATTTGAAAAATAGGATACAGCTCTGTCTGACTTTTCTTCCACTCAAGTCAGCTGATGTATTATATTCTGTAAATGACGCAAATTTTGAGACCTGGCAAAAACTTTTTTCACATTGGCGATATAGTGCTCTGGTCCTGATAGTCATAGATTTAGCAGGTAATTTAAAATCGGGACGGGGACTTACGGCCTCAGGCCCCGTCCCGATTTTAAATTACCTGCTAAATCTATGACTATCAGAACCAGAGCACTATATCGCCAATGTGAAAAAAGTCGATGCAAGGTCTCAAAATTTGCGTCATTTGCAGAATATAATACATCAGCTGACTTGAGTGGAAAAATCAGACAGAGCTGTATCTATTTTTCAAATTCCCTACCCGTTTATCCCTAATACTCGGTGGTCTAACTGACAAGAGAAGATTTAGATTATCAAAAGTGTAAGGCTATTACTGTAGCCCTTCAGTGGGATCATGAGGTTCATCCACCTAAGATATGGAATTGGAACATAATCCAACTCATTATAAGATCTGTTGAAAACTGTTTTTAGTCCTGAAGAAGGTGAAAATATCAAGGTGTCACCGAAATGCTGCATCGTCTGTTTTGACGGTTTTTAAAGTTTTTATCTACTTGTATGAAGAATGTAGATTGTAACCTCCGGTGGGAGGAGATTTATTATATCCATTGATTGGATAAGTGATTTGTATGTTTATAAATATACTTTTTATTCTAATAAATTCCTTTTTTATATATACATATTTCTAAAAAAATTGTGCTGGATATTTCGCATGCTAGATTTGTTGTAGGTTTACATAGACATCTGACTCAGAGTAAGGCTTTGTATTCTCTAAAATGATAATGTTTATGTATATTACTTATGCTAGATTTACGACATTTATATTTAGACACTTGGTCCATGGTGAGCGTTGCCCTCTTATGTCGAGTGTAGGGACTTTTGTGTCTTTTCCTCTATGTATACCCCGTCCCTCTGCTCAGCACTGGGTAACTCCCCCTTTTTCGGTCTATTGCTAATGTCCAACCAGAGTTTCTTAGCGACAGTACATTCCAATAACACGCACCTCAGGTCACCTGCGTCTTTCTCGCAGCTCCAGCAGGTGTCAGAGGATTGAAGACCGAGTTTACATAGTTTAGGAGGCGTCCAGTGGGCCATATAAGCAATGTAGTATCGACATTGCGTTAGTGTTGGCATCATTTTCTTAGAAGGAAGGTTCTCCCATATGGACGGCCAGTCTAGCATCTCCTCCTGGGTGCAGTTTGAGTCAGAGAGTAAGGATTCCCATTTATTTTGTATTTATTTGGTTAGAGTAGAGTTTGTACGGGAGAGGAGTGAATATAGTTTGGACGCAAGGTGTGCACCTTTGGTATGTGATTGTAGTGTGTTAGGTAGGTCGAACTAAGTACATTTTGAAGTCTAGTTCTTAGAGTGCATTTTGCTGTTTGATGCTTAGAGCACATTATTCTGGTTGATATTTAGAGCACATTTTGCTAACAGATTCTAAGAAAACATTTTGTTTAGGGGTAGGTGGAATGTTTCATTCCACCTGTGGGATTGGTGGAATGTGGTGACTCCACTTTACTCTTGTAATGCAGAGTTCTGGCCAAATTCCGCTAATTGCCGCGTGGCAGAAGATTTTCCAGCAAGGCTCCAGAAATGCGAGCACGAGCGAGATTCGGTGTTCCCCTAGCAATTGCAGTGAAAGGGCTGCTTTTCGAGTAGATTTGTTGCAGCTCGAGTAGATTTTGTACTAGAGCAGCAGCAAAATCAACTCGAATGGGCACACACTCTTGCGCACCGCATTGTGCCATTCGTGCTGATTTTTCAAGGCTGTTCATGCTACTGGGGCTAAATTGCAGCGCAACATGCATATTTCCGCCCGTTGGCGGAACTCTGTGAAATATCAAGTGGTTTTTATGTAACTCCGCTGAATTCCATGGCTTCCGCCCACCCCTAACTTTGTTTGCAGTTACTAAGAGTACATTTTTCCTGCCAATGCTTAGAGCACATTTTGCTCGAGGATTTTAACAGTATGTTTTACTCCATACATTCTGCTGGCTGGTGCCAACAGTACATTTTGCTAACACGTGCTTAGAGTACATTATGCTGCCCAATGCCAAGACCACATTTTGCGAGCTCGTGCTTAGAGTACATTATGCTGAGAGCACATTTTGCTAGCTCCTATTCGGAGTACGTTATACTGGCCGGTGCTAAGAGTATATTACGCTAGCTGATGCTGAGAGCACATTATGCTGGCTGATGCTGAGAGCACATTAAGGAAGCTAATGTTAAGAACACATTTTGCGAGCTCGTGCTTAGAGTACATTTTGCTGGTCGATGCTAAGAGCACGTTTTGCTAGCTCGTGTTCAGAGTACTTTATGCTGGCTAATGTTAGAGTATATTCAGTGGAGTCGCCAGGGCCAGACTAGCCGTAGCGGGCACCGGGCGTTTCCCCGGTGGGCCGCCATAGTGAGGGCCGGTTTTGGGCCTCTGGGGGGGCCGTTTTTATTACCGGGGGCTGGCAATATCGGCCCCCTGTAACAAAATCGGCTGAAACCGGCCCTGGCAAACAGCTCGGCTGCACCCCCCCCTCCCACCCGAGGCAGGCCGGCCGAGCAGTTTGCCAGGGCCGGTTTCAATTCCCAGTCCGGCCCTGAGCGTCGCCCCACTGCTTTAAGAACAATGCAGAGGAAAAATAAAATGATAACAGAACGTTATCATTTTATATTTCCGTTCCTGCTTAGGTGCGGGCTGGGCTGGCCAGAGCAATAGCCAGGGGGAAGAGTGGCGCGCACACTCTAAAGTGCGCTTGATGGTTTGGCCGGCCGTTTTGGGCCGACCAAACAGTCATGCACACTTTGCATGTTCTCCACCGGCTGTATTGCACAGCCTAGGTGGAGAACATGCCAAGTCTCCCAGTCCCTCACTGAGCACCAAACCACGGAGCTCAAACCAATCCCAACGCTGCTGTAAGTCCGCGTCGTGATTGGCTGGGAGAGTCAGGGAGCCTGGGTGCTTCCTGCTACGGAGGAGAGGCTGCAGCTGGCGACCAGCAGGTAAGTTTTCTTTCTTTTTCATTTTCTAACCCTCCCCCATCTCCCCCCGCCACCGTTCCCTACCAGCCGCCACTGAGTATATTACTCCAGCTAATGCTAAGAGCACATAATGGAAACTGATGCTAAGAGCACATTTTGGAAACTGATGCTAAGAGCACATTTTGGAAACTGATGCTAAGAGCACATTTTGGAAACTGATGCTAAGAGCACATAATGGAAACTGATGCTAAGAGCACATTTTGGTAGCTGTTGATTAGAACATATTACTTCTTGATTTTTACAAGCACGCTTTGCTGGTGGCCTGCCTCAAAGCACAGGGAAAGCCAGCTGCATTAAAGACCAGGTGGGGCGACCCCTGCAGGTAGAATTAAGCCAGTTGATGCTGCAGAAGCTGCCAAGGGTATTATCAGAAGTGATTACACATATTAATTAATATGTACTTCCTGCTATGACTACCCTGAAGCTGCTGCTACCATCTGGCACCCACTGGGGGCACCTGCATCCTTCATTCCTGCCACCCCCTGCCGTCCAGCCAACATCACTAAACTGTGTGGCGCTGTAGGCAGCTCAGGGGGGCGCCCCCTTTAGGTGAAATGGGAGGTACGCAGCTGCGTAGGGTGCAAGTTCAATGAGGCTCCAAATTTGAGTAAAACAAATCCTATTGACAGTATTTTGAGCAGACGTTTGATGGGAGAACATTGCAATGAATAAAATACACCAAACTGTCTAATATGACGTGTAAAGTGATTCCCTGTCTTCCAGCTGCTGAACCGTGGGACTTGTGCTCCATAGCGGTTTACTGTCGTGATCACCTTGACGGGTGGGGTCTTTTATACATCATATTGTCGTGATTGGCTCTTTCTGACCTATCATATTTAGAATTTCTTCACCAGTGCTGTTTCTGGCCCCTACAGTTCTGTGGCTTCCCTGAAAGCGAGGTTAATGGTGAACAAATGACCCGGATGTTCCAGGCAAGTGGCCATTTTGAGTTGGGATACCTGACTTGAAACACAGGGAGGCTGTAGCTTGCATCCTGAGCTCTGGGTCTAGTGGTGGGTGTTGGTGCCACTGGCGGGGGGGGGGGGTGGCTGGCAAGGAGAGAGGCACCATGTTGGTGTCCATGGGAAGAGTCCTTGAGGAGCCAATGTTTTGTGGCATTTGCAAACATGATAATGCCACCTTGCCGCTTCTCCTTTTTTTTTTTTAATTCCATTTTGTCTAATGGTTTATTTATTTTTGGTTCTTTGCCTTTGTTTTTACAGGCATTTTGACGGAAAAGATTCATGCCCCCCACTTTCTAGTTTAGTCGTATAACACACACTCTTACACACTCTTTCTCTCTCTCACACACACACACTCACTCACTCTTATGATAAGAGATGTTTCCCCCTTAGAATTGCACATATTTATTCATCTGTTTCATGCTGGCACAGCATTCTAAAGTCTTTACACTTTAAAGCGTACGTTTGTGGTTTATAAACAGGTACAAATAATAAATAGATAAAAAATAATAAAACAGCAAATATTCCGCGATACAGGACATAGGTTTGCGATCATCGAGCTTCAGTGATTTGCAGTTGAAAGACACTTTCTTCTCTGATTTGCTTTTAGATCCATCAGGGGTTTGCTGATTTAAGACGTAAACACTTCCTACAAAAAAAAAGAGAAAAATGTCATTATCATTGCTGTTTCGTGTTGGATAGCTCTTTCACTGTTGTCATTTTTAGGTCTCGCATACAGATTGCTTTAGCCGTCTGTTGTCAAAGAGCTATTGGGTACAGTGCAGTACAAAGAGTGGGCTATGGGCCAAACCCTTGTTCATGATTGGATGCAGGGCCGGCTTTAGCACTGGTGGCGCCCAGTGCGACAATGTTTTTTGGCGCCCCCCAATGACCACCTCCACCATGGATTCCCTCCCCGCCACCCTTTAACAGTCTCCATAAGCACTCTCTCTCAGATGCATTTAATTAATTTTATAGCATCACACATAAAAGTGAAGGGTTTCCGAGCACTTCACATAACACACACGTCACACAGAGACTATCAATCATAGGTGTGTAAATCAGTGTATAGGAAATGTTACATAAGGCAGAGGACAACAAGGGGTGGATTCACATGTCATCCATACAGGTAGGCAGTATAGTTGAAGAGTACTTGGTTTGGAGAAGCACAAACTCTGAATTTAAAATGTAACACAATGGATTAGGGCTCTCTTTAATAACAAGAACAGATTTGTACCCAAATGAACCCTTTTTGTAACATTAGAATAATGAAAGTCTGGGGAAAGAATCCATACGCTCTAATCTATACCT
This sequence comes from Calotriton arnoldi, assembly GCA_963921515.1. Classification (NCBI taxonomy): domain Eukaryota; kingdom Metazoa; phylum Chordata; class Amphibia; order Caudata; family Salamandridae; genus Calotriton; species Calotriton arnoldi. The sequence continues at coordinate 3,917,802 of CAWUFW010000013.1, read as the reverse complement.
TGAAGTCTGCACGCAGTTCTTTGATGACAGTTAATAGCTCACTGTAAACTGCAACTAACAAAAGGAAGTCTCTGACAAAAGCAGTAACCCATTGACCTGTTTACATTACATTCACTTTGTGATCTGCATGGTACATGTTCTTTGCAGCAGGCATATTAACCCTCCGCGCTACCTTACCAATAATCAAATCTTCCACGAGTCAAAACTTCTACTAGACAAAACTCCGATCTCGCCTGGAAGAACATTAATCACTGGAGTTTTCTTGACATATTAATTGTTGCCTGAAAATTGTTGGAGGCCAGGAACGCGGCAGCAGGTGCTTTTAAGCACAATATAAACTAGCAAACAGGCGCTCCCATGCGAAGTCAGCACCCGGTGCGGTGGCACCGGTCGCACCGCCCTAGAGCCGGCCCTGATTGGATGACTTCCTTGTCTAAAGGAACTAAAGCTTGGAATCTCATGCCAACACACCTAAGGCTGATCGAAACAGAAATGCAGTTCTGGAAGTCCTTGAAGACCTGGATCTTCGCTTCTTCAGATGAATTCTGCCTAGCTCTCATATAGGGTTCCCTCATGTCTACCTTAACGTCTGTCCGCACAGCGCCAGGATGCTCCTTCCGGAGTGACAGCTCGCGCTTTATAAATAACCAACTCAACTCTATCTTAGTTCCCTCCTCCTTACTGTACGGCTTTCCTCCATGCGCTCATGTTTGTTCAGCCTATGGAGCTTTTTGATCTCACTGTGTTTTGTTTGGATGAATTGTATCCAGGACCACTGGAATTATGCAGCAGGGTTGAATAAATTATGTGGAAATAAAAGGCAAATTATGCGGTGTAATGCAGCACAATCTGTGATAGTATTACTTCATTCATTTCTCATTTTTAAACTTGTTAACACTGTCTGGGTATTAGCTACACCTCATTAGTACCAGCTTAACACCCAAATATAGCAATAAGCAACAGAAAGGTGGCCAGTCAACCTTTGCAAAGAGCCTTCCACTGAGCAGCAACACATTTCGCTGTGGTTTTTGTAACTTTTGCACCATTTGAGCTAGAAATTTTTTGTTAAAATCTGCATATTATGCTGCAGATGGTGGTTTATGTGGCAAATGCAGGAAATCTATATTTATGCGAAAAACGATGGGGGCCACACAATCGCATTATTCCACTGGCCCTTATTGCAGCCTCCCCCTCCTGACTGCAGAGAACTTTTTCATTGGTGTTTCAGCACTCAATGGGAGAACATGTTTCTTCACTCCCTGCCCCAACCACTTATTCCCCCTAGCGTCTCCCCCCCAGCACTTTTCCATTCCTGTTTCCCCAAACAATGCTCTCACACAACAACCAAAAGCACAGAGTGTTAAAAATATCAGTGATTTTTAAAGGTGATCAGGGGAGGCAGACTGTCGCAATCTGGCTTTTGTCTACAGCGCATAGATGTCAGATAATGTTCGAGGAAGGGTACCATGGAGAAACTTTTAAAACACAAAAAGGTCGATGCTCAGTCCATTTAGAGCACTCCTGTTGCATTAATGATGTCTGGCACGGAGGGCCGCGCAGAGGGAGCGCAGAGCAGATGAAACCGCAGCAGAACTAGAGTGAGCAGCCAGCTATTGGGGGGTGTTGGATGGAGATGGGGGAAGCAGCACATGAGGAAGAGAGCTAGAAATGTGTCCTCTCTTATGGAATGCTGACAAAAAAGGAAAAAAGTAGATCCCTGAATGTGAGCAGTGGAAGGATACATGCCATCCAATCAAAAGGATGGTAAAGAAGCCACACTGTGGGAGAAGGACAAACCCAGGAAGAGGAAGGAAAGCCATCAGTTAAGCAGAAAGCTGTGTGTTGGCTCTAAGCCCACTGTAAGTTTTTGGCATGGCCAGAAGAGATGTTTCACAAGCAGACAGGTAAAGGCTGTTCTGTAGGTGAGACCTAGAATGGATTTTGCTGCTAGTTCACTTCCATTTTGTTTAGGGCACAAATGGAAGTAGGGAATTCAAGATGCAGCACTTTGTGGGTGAAAGGCAAGATTGATTTTTATATAATTGGTCCCTGTCTGTCCCCAGATGTGTAAAACATGATGGAATGGAATGTGTTCAAAGCCACTTACTAGCAATTTGAATTAATTGTTCCAACAATTTCCATGTATCACTTTTGTGTTGTCCAAGTTCTGGCTCAACTTTGTGTTACTCAATTATTCAATGAACTTCTTTCCGCTAAGAGTGAATTCTAAATTATAATCTCCCACACACATGAAAAACTCTGCAAAAATGTATTTTCACCAAGAATCTTTCCACTACTTTATTGTGCATATGACATGGGGTGGGTGGAACTCTCGGAATATCACTCGGCAAAATTCCACGGAGGTACAGAAAAACTCCGCAAGATTCTGTGGAGCTCTGCCAACAGGCAGAAATATGCAGGTCTTGCTGTTCGCGTTGCGGTTAAGCACTGGTATGGCACTACGCACTGTGGTGTGCAATTGGTTGCGGCCATTCGCGTTGATTTTGCTGTAGCTCATGTAGAAAATCTACTTGAGAATCAGCCCTCTTACCATGACTGCTCGCGACCACCCGTGTTAGAAAAACTCACTAGAAGTCCTCCTCGCTATGGAAATCGTGCTAGGGGATGCCAGATCTAGCTCGCCAGCTCACATTTCTGGAGCCTCGCGGGAAAGACATTCTACCACACGGCAAATGACGGAATATGGACGGAACTCTGCATTGCACGAGTAACGTGGAGTTGCCAAATTCCACCAATTCTGCGAGCGGAAGAGAAATTTTCACCCGGGCCTACATATGACTGCAAAGAACTTTAAGAATACACAAAGCTTTTGAAGGAAAATCTTAGAAAATGTTTTAGGAAAACTGTTATTCAACAATATTATTATACAGATAAAAATAGTACAAATCCAAGGAATATGACACTGTTCAACTTTGTCATTAGTGCATAACATTTAGAAGACTTTTGTGATGCAGAAATCCATTTTTGTAGATTATCGTGCTATACAAATTAGATGGTGACAATATTCAATTTTCGTGACTTTAACAGTACTTTAGGCATAGTCATGCACTGAGTTAGGCAAAGGTGAGTCTCTAGTTTTACACTATAGGACAAAGCACAGACTCTTGATCTCTGGAATTCCTGGTTAGTGACAATTCTTGTTGCAAACTTACATTAAACATGAGAATGGAGGATGCGGCCAGCCCCACCAGTTGCCAGGGGCACTGCCAGCCAGTGCCCACAGAACCTGAGCTTAGCTGCTTGTGCAGTTTTTCGATCTCTGCCACGTACTCCGTCCTGGGGAGAATAAACAGGAGTTTGGTCACAAAGAGTCCAAAAAGTAAATTTCAGCAGGAGCCACCCCGGATGACGAACTAATGATACAGCCCAATATGGAACAGCATACTGGGTGTGAAGCCAGCAAGGTGATCGTAAGTATAGCTCAGAGGCCTATGCATGTGCTGCGAAACTCTTTATGTAATTTGCTGGTTACATTATAATATTACGATGGGGCCAACTCAGCCTTTCATCCGATTAAAGACAATTACATTTCTGAAGAGACTCTCAAGTTTGTTGTTTGGATGAAAAAAAGACATCCATATTGTATTAACATGGATGAGGTGGAAGGCCACATGGCCTGTCCCCTCTAAGCAACCCCCTCTGATGTGCCAACTTGTAATGAGCAGGCAGTACTATACATACACACACCAAAACATCAAACAGTGCCAAGAGGCCAGGATTTGGGGAATGCTGCTCTGTACCAAAACACTGTGCTACAACACCCTGTACTATTCTGGGCAATGGCCAACTAGTTACTAAAATGTGTAACTTGTGTGACGGCAAAGCGAAGGTTTGGAATCACTTGTTGTCTGGCTGTAATCATAAAAAATGTATGCCGACATTCGGGCTAGAGTGTCTTCCTCTGCATAATTTTTTTTTTTTTTTTTAAAAGTACTTGAGCCCAACATATCTCTTAGGAGCCCCTGACACCTGCACTGTCGAATGCCAAGGCTGTCTACTCTTGTTTCCACCTCATGCCTCTCCTTTCCTCCTGTCTTTTTATCCCATGAACACTGAGGCTGCCTGGTCTTGATTCCACCTCATGCCCCTTTCTTCCACCCTACACTTCCTGTCTCTTTATCTCATGAACACCAAGGCTGCCTGGTCTTGATTCCACATCATGCTTCTTTCTTCCGCCCCCTACACTTCCTGTCTCCTGGTCTTAATTCCACCTCATGCCTCTTACTTCCACCGCCCTACACTTCCTGTCTCTTTATCTCATGAATACCGTGGCTGCCTGGTCTTGATTCCACATCATGCTTCTTTCTTCCGCCCCCTACACTTCCTGTTTCCTGGTCTTAATTCCACCACATGCCTCTTACTTCCACCTCCATACACTTCCTGTAAGGGCCGGCATGGGAGCAGCAACCAGACCTGGAAGATTGCTGCTCTACCGGCCCTGGGAGCGGGAGTGCTAGTAAAAAGCACCGATCCTGCTTTTGTTACAGCGGGCCGATATTGCAGCTGTGCAGAAAAACCGGCCCCCAGTGACAAAACCGGTCCCCACTCCTCTGGCCACCGGGCAAAAACGCCTGGTGCCTGCTACGGCCAGTCCGGCCCTGCTTCCTGTTTCCAGGGTCGGACTGGGAACCAAAACCGGCTCTGGCAAAGTGCTCGGACGGCCCCCCGGGGGTTGGGGGTGCGGCCGAGCTGTTTGTCAGGGCTGGTTTCGGTCGATTTTGTTACAGGGGGCGATATTGCAGCTATGCTGCAAAAACGGCCCTGTAACAAAAACGGCCCCCCAGGGGGCCAAAACCGGCCCCCGCCCTGGCGGCCCACCGGGGAAACGCCTGGTGCCGGCTACGGCCAGTCCGGCCCTGCTTCCTGTCTCTTTGTCTCGTGAACACCAAGGCTGCCTGGTCTTGATGCTCAATTTATTCGAGAGCGTTACCACGCGCGGAAGGTTCGGCGTGACTTGGGGACACATGAGGACCTGATTTATCAGGATCGGGCCGTTTTCTTGATATTGATAATTCGTAGTTCATTGGAACCTCACCACTTGTGCAGGGCTTTGTTGGCTTTTTCCCATACCCGTTCTGGCCATCCCTCTGGTGTTGTTCCTCGACTTTTCGATTGCAGCCTTAGTGGAACCGCACAACCATATTAGGACTCTCATTGTTGTACCAGCCATTATTTTTATTCACCCTGAGGCTGCATCTTCATTTTCATCACAGGCACTCTTTGTTTGTGATTTACGACTTTATTTGGATCTTCTATGTATCGTGATTTGACTACGAACCTACCATGAACTTTATTTAGCCTTGAGGAAGTCTGAATACTTATTAGTACAGACGAAACACGTGTTGGCTCTTTTATACGCTGGAAAAGTTTTTTCTGAAAATCAATAAAAAGAACGCTTTCTACGGAAGTCTTGTGAATTACCCTGTGCATCATTTGATTCCCTTGGAACTTTAGGATCATTTGGTCTGACTTATTGAATTTTTGATTAACACTTGTCCATAATATTGTTTATTGTCTTGGACAAAATCTTACTTATGATGGGTGTGCTGTATTAGCTTATTGTTTGTTCACTAAGGCGCATGTTGTTTTCGACGTGCCAATAGCACTCTTGGGTGGTGGGTGCCTCAAGCTAGCTAAGCACCCCGCTGTACTTACAGCAACTTGTTTATTATTCACGCCATTGACTGTTAATGTGTACAATATCGATTTATTCTGATGTGCGGTATTTCCCTTTTAGGGAACACTACTACCCTCTTTTGTGATAGTTGATGCCACCTCATGTCTCGCCTCCTCCCTACATTTCCAGCATCTTTAAGTCACTCTCACAACCCTGCCTTCTGCCTCTGTTTTTAGGTCTCGCCTGAGCCAGCGCATGCGTTGCTCTGGCGAGACATTTAGTGAGTGGGCTTTAAAAAGCCGACCACAGCTTTTTGTGTGGCCTAGAGCGTGCGGTTACGCGCACAGTAACGCGCATTCCTTGCATCGCTCGATCAGGCGCCATCTGGCTTTCCTCTCACTTGCTCTCCCAAGCGCGCGCTTCAACGCTCCTCCCCCTCCCCCACCACAGAGCGCGTCTCGCGGCCGCGCGTCTTGCTTGCTTTGATTTAAGCTTGTTTTTTTAGTGTGCGCCCGAGCTTTCCTTCCTGCAGCCGTAATTTACGTCCCGTTTTTCCCTCTCCACTTCCACTTCCAACTATTATTCTTATATTTCTTTAATTCGTTCCTTTACAATTTTGTCCCCGTTTAATTTTTTTCCGTTTACCCGCATCCCTTCCTTTCTTTTTCTGTCTCACTCTATCTTCCCCCTTTTGATGATTGTTCTTTGCTTCTCCTTCAGTACCTCGCTTTGGCCGCTCTCCCTCCATTCTTTTCCCGCTCCTCTACTCTCCCTTTCTCTTTACCTCACTCCCATCCCCCTTTTGTTCCATTATTTCCCGCCTCCCCATCTCCTCGTATCAGTAATTATTTGTCGCCTGTTTCTTCCGCTCTCTCTGATGCCTTCCCTGAGATGGTTTTATGAGCTGTCTCTGATAACTTGCCCGGCTGTCACTCACGCAGGGCCCGCCTCCTGCGCTCTGGGACTCCGGTCAGAGGACTTTAAGAGCTGCGCAGGGCGACAGGGAGAAGGGAGGGGCAGTGCCAGATGAATTATTCAACAGCGATAATTGAGTGATATATCTTCATTATTTATCTAACAGGTTTTCAGCAGTGGGGCCTGGTTGTCCTTAGAATTGTCTGAGGGTGCTAGTAATATGTTATTTTCACACTCTAATTCACCTCAACACTAGCCCTGCGCGAAATTTAAATTACGCTGGCATAATTGGTGTTATTTAAGAATGTTTGTGTTACGCTTTTTATGCAACCTCTCTAAAATTGCGCCAGTTCGCACAATTATGCGAAATTCTGTAAAAACCGACCACAAACGCATGGGAACAGCAGAATATGAGCGGTTGTTGTTTGTGGTGCTTTCCTGTTTTGTTCACACTTCTTTTAGTGTGAAATGCGTCCTTGTGTCGAAAATTGATGCACGGACACATTCCAGCTAAATAACTGATTTGCATTTTGAATGATTACACAATTTGGCATAGTTTTTACCAAATTTTCCATTATTATGTGCAAGATTTTACACAAATTTCACACACTCCTACACAACACACACACAGAGCACAATAAACAGGCATTTTTAATGCAATAGGTCTCGCATTTACACAGGTTTGAGCTATTGACATTGCAAATAACAATGCCTTTTATTTTTGTTTTTAAAATATAAATAAATGGCATTGTCATTTACAATGCCAATAGCTTAAACCCGCGTAAATGCGAGACCTATTGCATTGCAAATGCTTGTTATATTCTTCTTTTCCGGTGTTGAAACCACCGGCACAAATCCGTCTCTTCCCATGAGTTTTGCGCCTGTCGACCAGAATCAGCTTTTCAGAGACTAGGGCCCGGCGTGGAAATTACAGTCTGAACAGCCTTCCTGTGTAGAGCTGTTTCAGTTCCAAACACAGCCGCTAAGCGCCGCTGTTTCTACAAAATCCACCGACTCGAGTTTTCAGAATTTAAAGAGACGGCTCGTTCCAGGGTCCAACCCCAGGGAAGTAAACAACTACCAACCACTGAGAGCCCAGATCAGCAGGCCCAACTCTCCCTACGAAGCATCAGTGCAGTAAAGCCCCTTGTTCATCAAACCACGTGACCCACATGCACTAATGTAACTGGTACTAGAAACACACATATAGCAGCGCTACTTGTAGCAGTGTTTCCAGTTTATTTAGTAGCACTGTGAGTACTTCAGAGGTTAGTGTTAGAAGTAGAGCTAGTACTTGAATGCAGTAGTTAATGGAATAAGTGCTGACATTAGTACTAATAAGAAGTATTAATGCTAATAATAAGAATTGGTAGAGCCACAGTGGCAGATAGTAGAGGGAAGAGTGGCAGTAGTAGTAACAGTGATGGGGCAGCAGGAGGAGGAGGAGTGATAGTAGTAGCAGCAGTACTACAGTAGTGGTGGTAGAAGCAAAAATAGTAGTAGAATTGATGGGAGTAGTAGTAGCCGTAGTGATAATACTAGTTTTACTGCTAATAGTAGCAGGAGTAGAGGTAGAATCGATAGTAGATGCAGTAGCAATAGTGATAGTAGTGGTATTACTGCTAGTTGTGGTAGTAGAAGCAGGAGTAGTGGTTGCAGTAATGTTAACCAAAGTAGTTGCAGCCTCCGGAGCAGTAGTAGTGTTAGTACTAGCAGTCGTAGTGGAGATAGTATTACTAGCAGCAGTAGTTGTTATAGTACTACTTTTAATAGTAGTGGCAGCAGTATTAGTAGTAAATAAAGGTTGCACATAGGACGTGCACATTACATCCAGAAGCTAGACCTTCCGGCCACGGCACTCGCCCTGTTGGCTCGCCAAGCTTGGCAGCTCTGGATCACAGTGTAGTAGTAGTGACAGTAGTAGCTCTTGTAGTAGATGAATATGTAGTAGTAACTAAAAATCACAGTCTTCCATTACATCCTGGAGTTGTCAGTTTCGGCCTGGCACATATCTGGTAAGCCCTCCAAACCCTGCTGCTCCGCGGCCACATTATAGTATTGCTGATAGTAGAAGCAGCGGTACTAGAGATAGTAGTAGTTGTAACAGAAGGAGCAGGAGTAGCAGGGGTAGTAGTAGTAAATATAGAGTGCATACTCGCATTACATCCTGGAGTTGTCAGTTTCGGCCTGGCACATATCTGGTAAGCCCTCCAAACCCTGCTGGTCCGCGGCCACATTATAATATTGCTGGTAGTAGAAGCAGCGGTACTAGAGATAGTAGTAGTGCAGCAGAAGGAGCAGGAGTAGCAGGGGTAGTAGTAGTAAATATAGAGTGCATACTCACATTACATCCTGGAGTTGTCAGTTTCGGCCTGGCACATATCTGGTAAGCCCTCCAAACCCTGCTGGTCCGCGGCCACATTATAATATTGCTGGTAGTAGAAGCAGCGGTACTAGAGATAGTAGTAGTGCAGCAGAAGGAGCAGGAGTAGCAGGGGTAGTAGTAGTAAATATAGAGTGCATACTCACATTACATCCTGGAGTTGTCAGTTTCGGCCTGGCACATATCTGGTAAGCCCTCCAAACCCTGCTGGTCCGCGGCCACATTATAGTATTGCTGATAGTAGAAGCAGCGGTACTAGAGATAGTAATAGTGCAGCAGAAGGAGCAGGAGTAGCAGGGGTAGTAGTAGTAAATATAGAGTGCATACTCACATTACATCCTGGAGTTGTCAGTTTCGGCCTGGCACATATCTGGTAAGCCCTCCAAACCCTGCTGGTCCGCGGCCACATTATAGTATTGCTGGTAGTAGAAGCAGCGGTACTAGAGATAGATAGTGCAGCAGAAGGAGCAGGAGTAGCAGGGGTAGTAGTAGTAAATATAGAGTGCATACTCACATTACATCCTGGAGTTGTCAGTTTCGGCCTGGCACATATCTGGTAAGCCCTCCAAACCCTGCTGGTCCGCGGCCACATTATAATATTGCTGGTAGTAGAAGCAGCGGTACTAGAGATAGTAGTAGTGCAGCAGAAGGAGCAGGAGTAGCAGGGGTAGTAGTAGTAAATATAGAGTGCATACTCACATTACATCCTGGAGTTGTCAGTTTCGGCCTGGCACATATCTGGTAAGCCCTCCAAACCCTGCTGGTCCGCGGCCACATTATAGTATTGCTGATAGTAGAAGCAGCGGTACTAGAGATAGTAATAGTGCAGCAGAAGGAGCAGGAGTAGCAGGGGTAGTAGTAGTAAATATAGAGTGCATACTCACATTACATCCTGGAGTTGTCAGTTTCGGCCTGGCACATATCTGGTAAGCCCTCCAAACCCTGCTGCTCCGCGGCCACATTATAATATTGCTGGTAGTAGAAGCAGCGGTACTAGAGATAGTAGTAGTGCAGCAGAAGGAGCAGGAGTAGCAGGGGTAGTAGTAGTAAATATAGAGTGCATACTCACATTACATCCTGGAGTTGTCAGTTTCGGCCTGGCACATATCTGGTAAGCCCTCCAAACCCTGCTGGTCCGCGGCCACATTATAGTATTGCTGATAGTAGAAGCAGCGGTACTAGAGATAGTAATAGTGCAGCAGAAGGAGCAGGAGTAGCAGGGGTAGTAGTAGTAAATATAGAGTGCATACTCACATTACATCCTGGAGTTGTCAGTTTCGGCCTGGCACATATCTGGTAAGCCCTCCAAACCCTGCTGGTCCGCGGCCACATTATAGTATTGCTGATAGTAGAAGCAGCGGTACTAGAGATAGTAATAGTGCAGCAGAAGGAGCAGGAGTAGCAGGGGTAGTAGTAGTAAATATAGAGTGCATACTCACATTACATCCTGGAGTTGTCAGTTTCGGCCTGGCACATATCTGGTAAGCCCTCCAAACCCTGCTGGTCCGCGGCCACATTATAGTATTGCTGGTAGTAGAAGCAGCGGTACTAGAGATAGTAATAGTGCAGCAGAAGGAGCAGGAGTAGCAGGGGTAGTAGTAGTAAATATAGAGTGCATACTCACATTACATCCTGGAGTTGTCAGTTTCGGCCTAGCACATATCTGGTAAGCCCTCCAAACCCTGCTGGTCCGCGGCCACATTATAGTATTGCTGGTAGTAGAAGCAGCGGTACTAGAGATAGTAGTAGTGCAGCAGAAGGAGCAGGAGTAGCAGGGGTAGTAGTAGTAAATATAGAGTGCATACTCACATTACATCCTGGAGTTGTCAGTTTCGGCCTGGCACATATCTGGTAAGCCCTCCAAACCCTGCTGGTCCGCGGCCACATTATAGTATTGCTGGTAGTAGAAGCAGCGGTACTAGAGATAGTAATAGTGCAGCAGAAGGAGCAGGAGTAGCAGGGGGTAGTAGTAGTAAATATAGAGTGCATACTCGCATTACATCCTGGAGTTGTCAGTTTCGGCCCGCCGCTCGTCCAGTGCGTCCTCCATACCCTGCCAGCTCTGAGTCACGTTTTAAAAGTGCTGATAGTAGAAGCAGCGGTACTAGAGATAGTAATAGTGCAGCAGAAGGAGCAGGAGTAGCAGGGGTAGTAGTAGTAAATATAGAGTGCATACTCACATTACATCCTGGAGTTGTCAGTTTCGGCCTGGCACATATCTGGTAAGCCCTCCAAACCCTGCTGGTCCGCGGCCACATTATAGTATTGCTGGTAGTAGAAGCAGCGGTACTAGAGATAGTAATAGTGCAGCAGAAGGAGCAGGAGTAGCAGGGGTAGTAGTAGTAAATATAGAGTGCATACTCACATTACATCCTGGAGTTGTCAGTTTCGGCCCCGCCGCTCGTCCAGTGCGTCCTCCATACCCTGCCAGCTCTGAGTCACGTTTTAAAAGTGCTGATAGTAGAAGCAGTGGTACTAGAAATAGTAATAGTGCAGCAGAAGGAGCAGGAGTAGCAGGGGTAGTAGTAGTAAATATAGAGTGCATACTCACATTACATCCTGGAGTTGTCAGTTTCGGCCTGGCACATATCTGGTAAGCCCTCCAAACCCTGCTGCTCCGCGGCCACATTATAGTATTGCTGGTAGTAGAAGCAGCGGTACTAGAGATAGTAATAGTGCAGCAGAAGGAGCAGGAGTAGCAGGGGTAGTAGTAGTAAATATAGAGTGCATACTCGCATTACATCCTGGAGTTGTCAGTTTCGGCCTGGCACATATCTGGTAAGCCCTCCAAACCCTGCTGGTCCGCGGCCACATTATAGTATTGCTGATAGTAGAAGCAGCGGTACTAGAGATAGTAATAGTGCAGCAGGAGTAGCAGGGGTAGCAGGGGTAGTAGTAGTAAATATAGACTGCATACTCACATTACATCCTGGAGTTGTCAGTTTCGGCCTGGCACATATCTGGTAAGCCCTCCAAACCCTGCTGCTCCGCGGCCACATTATAGTATTGCTGGTAGTAGAAGCAGCGGTACTAGAGATAGTAATAGTGCAGCAGAAGGAGCAGGAGTAGCAGGGGTAGTAGTAGTAAATATAGAGTGCATACTCACATTACATCCTGGAGTTGTCAGTTTCGGCCCCGCCGCTCGTCCAGTGCGTCCTCCATACCCTGCCAGCTCTGAGTCACGTTTTAAAAGTGCTGATAGTAGAAGCAGCGGTACTAGAGATAGTAGTAGTTGTAACAGAAGGAGCAGGAGTAGCAGGGGTAGTAGTAGTAAATATAGAGTGCATACTCACATTACATCCTGGAGTTGTCAGTTTCGGCCTGGCACATATCTGGTAAGCCCTCCAAACCCTGCTGCTCCGCGGCCACATTATAGTATTGCTGATAGTAGAAGCAGCGGTACTAGAGATAGTAGTAGTTGTAACAGAAGGAGCAGGAGTAGCAGGGTAGTAGTAGTAAATATAGAGTGCATACTCGCATTACATCCTGGAGTTGTCAGTTTCGGCCTGGCACATATCTGGTAAGCCCTCCAAACCCTGCTGGTCCGCGGCCACATTATAGTATTGCTGATAGTAGAAGCAGCGGTACTAGAGATAGTAGTAGTGCAGCAGAAGGAGCAGGAGTAGCAGGGGTAGTAGTAGTAAATATAGAGTGCATACTCGCATTACATCCTGGAGTTGTCAGTTTCGGCCTGGCACATATCTGGTAAGCCCTCCAAACCCTGCTGGTCCGCGGCCACATTATAGTATTGCTGATAGTAGAAGCAGCGGTACTAGAGATAGTAGTAGTGCAGCAGAAGGAGCAGGAGTAGCAGGAGTAGTAGTAGTAAATATAGAGTGCATACTCACATTACATCCTGGAGTTGTCAGTTTCGGCCTGGCACATATCTGGTAAGCCCTCCAAACCCTGCTGGTCCGCGGCCACATTATAGTATTGCTGATAGTAGAAGCAGCGGTACTAGAGATAGTAATAGTGCAGCAGAAGGAGCAGGAGTAGCAGGGGTAGTAGTAGTAAATATAGAGTGCATACTCACATTACATCCTGGAGTTGTCAGTTTCGGCCCCGCCGCTCGTCCAGTGCGTCCTCCATACCCTGCCAGCTCTGAGTCACGTTTTAAAAGTGCTGATAGTAGAAGCAGCGGTACTAGAGATAGTAGTAGTTGTAACAGAAGGAGCAGGAGTAGCAGGGGTAGTAGTAGTAAATATAGAGTGCATACTCACATTACATCCTGGAGTTGTCAGTTTCGGCCTGGCACATATCTGGTAAGCCCTCCAAACCCTGCTGCTCCGCGACCACATTATAGTATTGCTGATAGTAGAAGCAGCGGTACTAGAGATAGTAGTAGTTGTAACAGAAGGAGCAGGAGTAGCAGGGGTAGTAGTAGTAAATATAGAGTGCATACTCGCATTACATCCTGGAGTTGTCAGTTTCGGCCTGGCACATATCTGGTAAGCCCTCCAAACCCTGCTGGTCCGCGGCCACATTATAGTATTGCTGATAGTAGAAGCAGCGGTACTAGAGATAGTAGTAGTGCAGCAGAAGGAGCAGGAGTAGCAGGGGTAGTAGTAGTAAATATAGAGTGCATACTCACATTACATCCTGGAGTTGTCAGTTTCGGCCTGGCACATATCTGGTAAGCCCTCCAAACCCTGCTGGTCCGCGGCCACATTATAGTATTGCTGGTAGTAGAAGCAGCGGTACTAGAGATAGTAGTAGTGCAGCAGAAGGAGCAGGAGTAGCAGGGGTAGTAGTAGTAAATATAGAGTGCATACTCACATTACATCCTGGAGTTGTCAGTTTCGGCCTGGCACATATCTGGTAAGCCCTCCAAACCCTGCTGCTCCGCGGCCACATTATAGTATTGCTGGTAGTAGAAGCAGCGGTACTAGAGATAGTAGTAGTTGTAACAGAGGATCTGTACTGGTAGAAGCAGTAGTAGTAGTAACTAAAGAGTGCATACTCGCATTACATCTTGATGTTGTCCGTTTCGGCCCCGCCGCTCGTCCAGTGCGTCCTCCATACCCTGCCAGCTCTGAGTCACGTTTTAAAAGTGCTGATAGTAGAAGCAGTGGTACTAGAAATAGTAATAGTGCAGCAGAAGGAGCAGGAGTAGCAGGGGTAGTAGTAGTAAATATAGACTGCATACTCACATTACATCCTGAAGTTGTCCGTTTCGGCCCCGGCGCTCGTCCAGTTGGCCTTTCAAGCCCTGCTGGCTCTGAGTCACGTTGTAGAAGTGCCGATAGTAGTGTAAGTGGTAGTAGAGAGATATCAGTAGTAGCACCACAAGAAGAAGAAACAGTAGTAGCAGCCGTAGTAGAAGTAAATAAGGGTCTCATTTTCAAGTTACTTCCTGAAGTTGTCTGTTTTGGCCCCGGAAATTGCCCTGTTGTCCCACCACACCTTGCTGGCTCTGAGTCACATTGTTTTAGAAGTGGTAGTAGTGGTAGCAAAGAGAGTAATAGTTATAGCAGAGGAGCAGTAGTAGTGGAAGCAGTAGTAGTGAATAAAGATTGAATTCTCACATTACATCCTGAATTTTTCCATTTCGGCCCCAGCGCTTGCCTACTTTTGCAACCTCGCCCTGCTGGCTATGGGTCAAGGGTGTTGTAGGAGTCATAGTAGTAGCAGTGGTAGTAAAGATAGTAGTAACTGTAGCAGAGGAGCAGTAGTAGTGGAAGCAGTAGGAGTATTAAGTAAAGGTTGCATTCTTACATTACATCCTGAAGTTGTCAGTTTCGGCCCTGGCACTCGCCCAGTTGTGCAACCACGCCCTGCTGGCTATGGGTCAAGGGTGTTGTAGGAGTCATAGTAGTAGCAGTGGTAGTAAAGATAGTAGTAACTGTAGCAGAGGAGCAGTAGTAGTGGAAGCAGTAGGAGTATTAAGTAAAGGTTGCATTCTTACATTACATCCTGAAGTTGTCAGTTTCGGCCCTGGCACTCGCCCAGTTGTGCCACCACGCCCTCCTGGCTATGGGTCAAGGTGTTGTAGGAGTGATAGTAGTAGCAGTGGTAGTAAATATAGTAGTAATTGTAGCAGAGGAGCAGTAGTAGTGGAAGCAGTAGGAGTAGTAAGTAAAGGTTGCATTCTTACATTACATCCTGAAGTTGTCCGTTTCGGCCCCGGCACTCGCCCAGTTGACCCTCCAAGCCTTGCTGGCCCTGGGTCACATTGTAGTAATCCCACCTCGCCCCCTCCAGCTCTAGAGTCAGTTCAGCCGCCTGCGCCTTCCACCTGTCCAGGTCAGCTGTGGGTGGGAACAGAAAGAAGGAGCTGTAGTAAGAGGTGTACACTTGTCGAGGTAAATCACACTACGCAGTATTTAAATGTAATGTAGGGGTCTGCGGAAACACTTCTCTAGATTACATCTGCACTGCGACCATGGCATATGTGGTGTTTATAGCGAGGAGTAGATTGTGGAAGCACTGCCCAACCCAATGTACACTGCACAAGCACTGCACGTAATATATTCTACTACACCACTGTACGCGAGCACAGTTTAACCAATATAGTACGTAAACCTTAGTAGGACAGTGAAAGCTGAATCTAGTGTTAAATCTACCCGGACTCTCTCTCAATATCAAACAGTAAAATGCTAATACACCGCGACCCCTTGGGTGTGTAGCGTTCGCATGGCTAGCAGCCAATGAGCGGTCATGAAAATGCAATGTGAACAGAGTCACAGGCGTAATGTTCAGGGACTACGTAAGTATTATCTGCAATTTGTTAGTGAATCAGCATTGAGTGAGTAACAAATGTGTAGGAGCTCGCACCACAACCTACCTACACTATTAAGACACTATGACGCCGACAGCACCTACCACAAAGGAGCACTGTTCCCGTTGTTACTTCCTAATCCTCAGCGTCATTAAAGTTAAGACCAAAAGCCCCCCCGTATGAGATACACTCACTAGAATGAGACTGCTGATTACAACAAAAATATCCATGGTTGAAGTAGAATTTCATAAATATGAGGCCTGGATGAAATTTGTGTAATTGTTTTGTGCGGAAATTATGTAAAATGCTCTAAATATTGCACAAAAGTACGCATTATGAAATGAAATGCTGGTTTTGGCTTTTGCACAAATTTTTTGTCTGAAATGTGCCCTCAAGACTAACCCTGAGCGTAGTTCGCGAAGTAGCGCTACGCGAAGTGCACTTCGCACTACGCGAGCTACACGTAGCACTACGCGAACTGCGTAGCGCGGTAGGAAATGCTGTTCGCAATGATTGCACAGTGACGGATGCTTGTCCGCACTGTGCAATCATTGCAAACGGCATCTTGCACAGTGCAAGCGGTCGTTTTCTGCCGCTCGAGTAGATTTGTACTCGAGCAGCAGTTTTCTCAACGCGGACTGGTAGTTTCTCATCGCGAGCGGTCGCGAGCATACGCGACCACTCGCAATGAGAAACCTGACCTCCCCGCGTTGAGAATCTCGCCGGGAGGTTTATTTTCCACGCACGCGATCGGCAACTTGATGTTGCTGATCGCGAACGAGGAAAAAGTCTCGCCGGGATGTCATTTTGCTCGCTTGCGGTCGCCAACTTGACGTTGAGGACCACGAGCAAGCAAAAAATGCCCGCTACGCGTTTTTGCACTGTGCTACGTGCAATTCGCTTAGCGCGTAGTTGCGCAAACTACGCGAGCGTAGCGTAGTTTTCCGCCCAGGCCTACTCAAGACCCTTTTCGGTACAAAGGCCTTTTTAATGCTAAATAAATGGCACAAAATCGTGTGTGATGCCAACAGTAGCTGCTTGTGTTTAGTTCTTTCCTGTTCTTCCCACGCTCCTGCTATAGGATTTTTAACTGAACAAACTCTCAGTTACATGACATGGCGTAATCTCAGGCATTTCGCTTAACAATCGTAACCAGAAATGCAGGAGCGTACAAGTTTATGATGGCATAAATGAAATTTTCCCCCATCCTAATAAGCTTCTTCTATGATGGTATCCATTCCGGTGCACTGAGGCAGAGCCAGGTGGCAAGTGCTCACAGAGAAAAACAAGCATTGGTAAAGCTGATATGTCTCACCTTTTTGAATATGTGATGTTACAACGCGATCAAAATGATCGCGGTATGTAACTATCGCAGTTTACAACGCAAGTCGTTACAACGACTTGCGCTGGAGACGCTGGACTTAGGAGTAGTAAGATTTACTATTCCAACACCAGTCTACGTACAGTAGGGAAGGTGTTGGAATAGTAAATCTTACTATTCCTTAGGTTATAGCGCCCTCCAGTGCAAGTCGATGCAACGCTTGCGTTGTAATGGCAGCGTTCTAAATGCATCGCGGTGTAACCACCGCGATGTAAAGGATGTTTCCCCACCTTTTTGA
Source organism: Calotriton arnoldi (assembly GCA_963921515.1). NCBI lineage: Eukaryota > Metazoa > Chordata > Amphibia > Caudata > Salamandridae > Calotriton > Calotriton arnoldi. The sequence goes on along the minus strand of CAWUFW010000013.1, from coordinate 3,900,529 downwards.
CCTATTGTGTTTCCCAGTGCTTTATGGCGATGCTGTGCAGCATCATCAAAAAAAAGAATAGAAAAAATATGTGATGCTGTGGTGCATGCATGAGCCGCATATGTGATGCTGTGGTGCATGCATGAGCCGCATATGTGATGCTGTGGTGCATGCATGAGCCACATATGTGCCGTGGCGCTGCTGGTGGCCGCACTTCTACTGAATGATACAGATGGCATTTTATTTTTTTAATTTTTTATTTACCAAACCAAGATGATGGAAGCCAATTGGAGTGGTAGAAAAAATAATTTTCACCTACTCAAAAACAATCCTTCAAACCAGATCAGCACAACATAAAAATGCTGCTGGGCCCTCCAAAAAAATTAAAATAATTGTTTTTAAGGACCGCGACGGGTTTAGAAGCAATAAAGGAGTAGGTGAGGGAAAGCAACAGTGCAAACGGATAGGGGGGTGTTAATTCTCACAGGATATCTAACCCGGCGCTTGCCAAATAGCGTGAAATTACACAGGAAGAACAAATAGGTGCGGTGCCACAGGTGATGGAAAAACCCCTAAACCCTCAAACAAGGAGCCTGGGGTCCGACTATGTACACAAACTGGGCCTATGCACACGCATATAAGTAAAATACAGTACAACACAATTTCTGTTGGTTAATGATGGAGACAATGGTGTCCTTTTTGGTGTGTTCGCCTTTAATGGTATTTTGCATAGCAAGCCAGCTGGCACAGGCCCAGTTTGTGTAGGGAAAGCAACAGTCAATGCACGCGGGAGCAACGGACAACCTTGAGGCTGGGGGGGCGGGGTTCAGAATATATATATATTTTTAATTAAAGCTATGGAGGCAGAAGCAATGCACAGAGGGAGAAAGAGGGGAGCAGCATGGAGCACATGGGGTGGGGGCAGATGTAGAACAAAAACCAGCACATGAGAGGGAGCAAGTGGACGGAGGTGAGACCAACAGGAGACAGAAAACGGGGTGTCAGGATTTGGCAGTTAGCAGCACACGAGAGAGAGCAAGAAAACAGATGCACTCTCACGGAGTGCTTAAAGATAAAGAATAAAGTAGTCCCTAAGTGTGAGAAGTAGAAGGAAACAAGTCAGCCAATCAAAAGGATGGTAATAAAGCAAAGCTCCAGGGAGGTACAAACACAGGAAGAGGATGGCAAGCTATAGAGTAAGAAGCAAACAAAAGAGTGACAATAAAGCCAACCAATTGTAAGTAATGGGCGGGCTCTAAACCACCGTAAGTTTTAGGTCTGGCCCACAAGATGTCTTGTGCAAACTACTAAAAGCTGTCTGTAGGCATGACCTAAAGTAGCAAGCACCAGAAGAGGGCACGCAGGATAGGGCGCCAGCGACGGACACTAGCGAGTGGAACCAGTGCAGGATTGTTTATTGGGTTTGATCGACTCAGTTCCAGTTATGGATTCGAGTGACATCAGTACCCACCCGTACTCAAGACCGTGAGGACACTGGTTGTTCCTTCAAGGTACCCCTTCTCTCCCACAAGGTCTGCCCCACACTCATAGAGAGTTGGTATTACTCACCCTGTAAGGCTTCATTTCTTGTTTCCGCGTCAGTGTATTCCGTTAGTGCGGCAGCCGTGGCATTTTCCAGGGCGGTTAGGTTCCTCTGTAGCATGTCCTATTGAGAGACAAGATGGATGTAGATTTTAGGATTGCAGGTCATGCAAGGTGAGGTGTGAGCAGGGCCCAAGTGATGCTTTCAGAGCTCCCATGAACTATAGGGCGCAAGGTAGAGCCACGGTCTACAGACTCTTTTTGGCAGATCTATACATTTTCAGAAAAATGTGTATTGCCCATGTCTTGTGGAATTCGACGTAGGTTAAGTTACACCTTTCTCTCTCTCGTGTTACTCCTCAGACTCCCCCAAAAATAGTATCTGTGCGTCCTTGTTCTAGAGCTGTACCCGTCTACATGTGCTCGCATCCGTCACTCTATGGATACGCATGAGACGGGTTATGTCAGAGGGTTCTTGTATAGCACAGACATCACCAGTTGCCTAACCTCTTGGTGCGTTACGTTCTCATAGACTTATCTCTACGATTGTGGTTTACTCAACAGAGGCTCTGTATAGGCAGTCAACCTACACCTGGCTCGAGTAAGTGTGGTTAGAATGGTTGTAAGATGAGACTCCTCCCTATAATGTGGCTCCCGGTATTAAAACTCTCCGACTAACTTGTGTCATCTAAGGCATTGTGGTTGAGTCAAGGCAATGACTCTTGCGCCCTCCCGAACAGCCTAGATGATTGGGTGCCAGCCTTTACAGAGCAGTGTATGCTGAGCGTCTGTTTCACAACGGGGTGCGTTGTTCCTGATCTACAAGCTACGGCTAATGGGAACATGCCACCCTGAGCTGGACTTCCCTTCTGCCCTTGAGGTTGGAATAGGACTGTCCGCTTGTGCATTGTTTCTGTTGTTCTTGGGTGCAACATTCTTCTGTCGTATCTTGGGCTTCATGGTAGAAGCGGGCGAGCCACCGAAGACTCGATCCTGGCTCGAGCCCGATGCCCGGCTCTGGCTTGGCATGAGGTCATCTGGCACTCTCGCGCCAAAGGAGAGCCAAGCCAAGATGCTGGATCTTCTGCATCACCTTCATCCCTCTTGTGAGATATCACATCAGCCTCCCTACCCCCTAAGTCCATCAGAAGAGGGATTGGCTGGGGTGGCTGCCCACTCCGCTGGTTATTAACATTTCAACAATAAACTGCATAGAGCTCGTGGCACTCACCAGCCCCTCCTCTCCTGCACCCAAGGGGGCTTGGAGAAGAAAGTGCACCAGAGAGATTCAGGGGAGGCTTAAAAGGAGGAACTCAGCTCCCAGTATGCAGAGGAGGCTGGCTGGAGGCCTTCCTGTTGAACCATGAAGCACAGAGCCGGGTGGAGAAACCAAGACAGAGTACAGAAGCAGAGGATAAGAGAGAGTTGTAGGAAGGGAAATTGAAAGAAAGCAAAGGAGAGCTGAAAAGAAAGGAAGCAGGAGGAAGAGATTAAAGCAGAGGTGCATCCAAGCCCCCTGTGGTCCCTTCAGCAAAGGGGGCCCCCAACCATTCAAATCTTCTTGGACCTATCCGGCTCATCGCTAACAAAGTTCTTTTAAATATGGGAGACTCTGAGGCCGCTCTTCACGGTCTGCAGGGAACTCCTGGCTCAGCTGTGGCTTCGCCCTTCCCATGAATTCCTTGGCTTGCCAACCTGTACTGGACTTACAAATACAGGTCAGACTGGCCCATAAGGTGATCAGGCGGTGTCCGAAGATCTGGTCTAACATGTCAGTGTGTGGGATGGATTTTTGGCTGTTTGTGGGCTTGTTTTATGGTCTGCTGGTCCGGTATTTAGGTCTTGCCTGATACAGTGCATGCTCTGTTTCTTGCAAGACATTTTGTTTATGTACAAGGGGCATAGAGCCTGCCTGTTGCTTACCATTTGTTGTCTCCACTGTCACTCTCATTTGCTTGCTTAACATTTGTTAGGGTGTTTGGGCTTCTGTTTGTCCCTCCGTCGGAGCATGGACCAAGTACTTGTGTCCTGCTACTGTACCCTTAATCAGGGCTATGTTTTGCTTCTTGTCTAAGCACTTGACTACAGTGGGTGTCTTTTCCAGCAGTCTCCCTTGTGTACTTGTCCTCTGTGTTGCTTCGCCCTTACCCACCATGTTGGTTCGCCCTCCGTGTTATTTTACAACCCCCTGCTCCATGTTGCCTCACCACTGCCCTCCCTCAGTTGTGCTTCAGGCCCTACCTGCTCTCCCTCCATGGTACTTAATTCCCTTCCATATTGCTTCCCCCATCCGCACGGCTTGGCCTAGTACGACATGGGGTTTCACGACTCTGAGATAAAACCTCCTCACCTGGACAACCTCTCGACCGAGGAAGCCTGGGTGGGCAGCTTCTACGTGCAGTTGATCTGCACCCCATCCTGCAACTGGTTCCTGACCGGCCACTTCCAGGTGAGACGCAAGCTCCTTGAGGCTGGGACCAGCTCAGAAGTGCTAGTGTTTGTAGTCACCTACGTACAGCTCTAAAAAACAACTTTCAGCACCTCACCACTGGTGTTTTACAGGGTGACCAACCGTCCGTAAATTTCACGGACCGTCCGTAATTTGGACCTCACGTCCGTTGTCCGTGAGGATCCTTTTTATGGACGCCTTTTGTCCGTAATTTTGGGACTTGCAGGGGGAACAGAGCTGTTCCCCTGCGAGAGGCCTCAGCTCCCTGATGGGGCCGCCTCGCACTCATCTTTGGAGCATAAGAGCAGCCCCACCCGCGACTGATTGCCACATACAGAATGACAATGGGCCAGTTTAGGCTCTTACAGCATGTGGTGGGCCTCCTCCTGCCGGTCTAGGGCAGGGCATTATGTTAGGGTTGGATGGAAGAAATGTACAAATCAAACTTACAAAGTTAAAAAGAAGAGGTTTTAGTTCTTACACAGTCTCTTCATTTCAGAGCTGAAGCATTTTTATTATTATATAAAACGAAGCCATAGTTGCTGCTTTTTTATTTATTTTATGCAACTAACATCCATTGACAAAGCCAATAGTCCTGGCTTGTTGTAGGTCTAATGTTACTGGATGCAATGATAGAAATAGCAAAATACCAGTCGGGCGGCACATTATGCTCAGCATATATTTTAAGGTGAGGTGTTTTAAGCTATGCCCTTAATTACATCAGACACGCCCCATGGAGAGACACACAGATTTTTCATCCCACTTAAAGCCCTGGAAATAGGGTGACCAGACGTCCCGGTTTTCCCCGGACGGTCCCGGTTTTCGGAGCAGAGTCCCGTGTCCTGACACTTTGCTCCAAATTACAGAAATGTCCCGGTTTTTGTGCAGTGCCCGGGTTAAACGTAGAAATGTCCCGGTTTTTGTGCAGTGCCCGGGTTAAACGTAGAAATGTCCCGGTTTTTAAATGGCGCCTCGCACCGAGAAACTATTTAAAAACCGGGACATTTCTCTGCTTACTACGCATAGGTGCTGAGACGGGTCTCTATTGAGCTCTTCATTTTTGCCCACAGGATGAAAAAAAAATCTTACCGCTGCAGCAATACCACCCTTCACTGCTTTCAAAGAGACCCGTTATTGTATTGTATTGTAATTGCATTTATATAGCGCTTACTACCCCTGACGAGGCGTCGAAGCGCTTTTTCGGCGAGTAGCACGCTACTCCGGGACCCATAGAGGATTAGTGTTGAATTAGTATAGTGAAACATGCAAGTACATTTTAAGTGGTGGATAGGCTACTCAGTTATTTGGATTTGGAATGATAGCAGAAGGATAGAAGAGGGAAAAAAAAAGCTTTGTATTTATATAGCGCTTGTTACCCCTGATGGGGTGTTGAAGCACGCTACTCCGGAAACCCATAAAGGATTAGTGCTGAATTAGTATGGTGAAATGTGAAAGTAATTTGAGTGGTGGGTATTAGTCAGTTATTTGGAGTGAGAAGGGTAGCGGAGGGATAAAAGGGAAGAAAGGTTTGCATTCATGTAGCACCTGTTACCCCTGATGGGTGTTGAAGTGCTTTTCTGGCGAGTAGGACGCTACTCCGGAACCCATAAAGGATTAGTGTTGAAAATTAGTATAGTGAAGTATGAAGTAATTTGAGTGGTGGATATGTTATTCAGTTATTTGGATAGAGAAGGGTAGGTTGCGGGATAGAAGAGGGAGAGAGGTTTGTATTTATATAGCGCTTGCTACCCCTTGATGGGGTTTTGAAGCGCTTTATTGGCGAGTAGCACGCTACTCTGGAACCCATAAGGATTACTGTTGAATTAGTATGGCAAAATATGAAAGTAATTTGAGTGGTGGATATGTTAGTCAGTTATTTGGATTGAGAAGGGTTGGGGAGGGGTAGAAAAGGGAAAAAGGTTTGTGTTTATATAGCGCTGGTAACCCTGATGGGTGTTGAAACGCTTCATTGGAGAGTAGCACGCTACTTTGGAACCCATAAAGGATTAGTGGTGAATTAGTATAGTGGAATATGGAAATTGAGAAGTGAACGTGTTAGTCTGTTATTTTGATTGAAAAGGATAGTGGAGGGACAGAAGAGTGAGTTTTTTTTTTTGTGTTTGTTTTTTGAGATCATAGCAGAAGGAGGAGGCTTTTGGATGAGTAAAAAGGGGTTTTGAGGGGAAGAGTCAGAGGGAGAGTTTATAAAGGTTTGTTTTGGGGGATCGGTATAGTAAAAAGAGGTGTCAGATGATGCAAGGAGGGTAGAGTAGGAGAGAGTCTAGAAAGGGTTATTTTGGGATCATAGTAGTGGTATGGGATAAATGAGAGAGTGGATGTAGAGGATATATTGATAGATGTATAGGGTGTAAGATAGGGTAGTGCATTGGAAGGAGTAGTAGAAAGAAGTTTGAGATGAGTCAGAAGGTTGGGCCAGAGGATATATTGAGAGAAGTATAGGCTTAGAAATAGGGTAGTGCATTTGAAATGCTAAATTAGAAGAAAGTGATAAATATATAGATCCATATAACTTTATAAGGCTAATATTCATTCATTCATTCATTCACATAGACATGTGTGTAATCTTCCATGTGCTGCACCTCCCACAGGCGCGCATGCATCCTTGGGTGCTGCACATGGGCATGCGTGTAACCTTCCATGTACTGCACCGCCTACAGGCGTGCATGCATCCTTAGGTGCTGCACATAGACATGCGTGTAACCTTCCATGTACTGCACCGCCCACAGGCACGCATGCATCCTTAGGTGCTGCACATAGACATGTGTGTAACCTTCCATGTACGGCACAGCCTACAGGCGCGCATGCATCCTTAGGTGCTGCACATAGACGTGTGTAACCTTCCATGTACTGCACCGCCCACAGGCACGCATCCATCCTTAGGTGCTGCACATAGTCATGCATGTAACCTTCCATGTACTGCACAGCCCACAGGCACGCATGCATCCTTAGGTGCTGCACATAGATATGCGTGTAACCTTCCATGTACTGCACCGCCCACAGGCACGCATGCATCCATAGATGCTGCACATAGACATGCGTGTAACCTTCCATGTACTGCACCGCCCAAAGGCACGCATGCATCCTTAGGTGCTGCACATAGACATGCGTGTAACCTTCCATGTACTGCACCGCCCAAAGGCACGCATGCATCCTTAGGTGCTGCACATAGACATGCGTGTAACCTTCCATGTACTGCACCGCCCACAGGCACGCATGCATCCTTAAGTGCTGCACATAGACATGCGTGTTACCTTCCATCTGCTGCACCGCCCACAGGCACGCATGCATCCTTAGGTGCTGCACATAGACATGCGTGTAACCTTCCATGTACTGCACCGCCGCCCACAGGCACGCATGCATCCTTAAGTGCTGCACATAGACATGCGTGTTACCTTCCATCTGCTGCACCGCCCACAGGCACGCATGCATCCTTAGGTGCTGCACATAGACATGCGTGTAACCTTCCATGTACTGCACCGCCCACAGGCACGCATGCATCCTTAGGTGCTGCACATAGACATGCGTGTAACCTTCCATGTACTGCACCGCCCACAGGCACGCATGCATCCATAGGTGCTGCACATAGACATGCGTGTAACCTTCCATGTACTGCACCGCCCTCAGGCACGCATGCATCCTTAAGTGCTGCACATAGACATGCGTGTAACCTTCCATGTGCTGCACCGCCCACAGGCACGCATGCATCCTTAGGTGCTGCACATGGGCATGGGTGTAACCTTCCATGTGCTGTACCGCCCACAGGCACACATGCATCCTTATGTGCTGCACATGGGCATGTGTATAACCTTCCATGTGCTGTACCGCTCACAGGCACACATGCATCCTTAGGTGCACATGGACATGCGTGTAACCTTCCATGTGCTGTACCGCCCACAGGCTGCCACCCCACACCATCCACAAACAGAGTAACACACTCACACCAAATGTACACCACACACAACCCTATGCACGGACCAATGTACCAGCATGCACTACAAACACAACCAAACCACATCTATACACCCTTCTATCCCAACTACCACACATACCCACCATCACCTACAAACAGTACACAACTCTATCCTATACCACTAACCAATACTCATCACTAACACAACCCCATTCAACACCATACATAACTGCATCCCATCCAGACACACGCTCCCTGCTCTAATTACACCTAACAGACCACCTTTTATCACTAACAAACATATATTCATCCTTCCATCATTTGTCCAACAAACACCCTCCTCTCCCTACTACCATAATAACACTAACGCACAACACACACACTGCACACCACCACACTTTTTAACTCATGCAACAAACCAGTCTAAGACAAACACTCTCACCTCTACTTCATTCCCTCCTACACACAACATACACTCTACTCATAAACACATCACCACCCCCTCTACCTTACAACCTCCTCTCACAAACAATACTATACAACCAAATCCATTGCATGAAACAAATAAACCAGCACCCATTTTCACTACTCCTCAAAAACAAAACATATCACACACACCAGCACAACAAGATCTTCAAAGCGCAACACCTCAAAATACATACCATAGTTCTTTCACAGTCTCATCATTCCAGAACTGAAGCATTTTCAATGTTATGTAAAACTAAGCCAAAGTTGTTGCTTATTTATCTTATGCAAAACCAAAGGGGATGATGGACGGAGTGTTGAACATTGCAAGCACTCACCCCCAGTCAACTGATCTGGGTTTAATCCATCATCATTCTTTAGCTCACTCCGCCACCCCAGTTCAGACATGGCCATATGCAAATCAGTCTGACCCTGTGCCTCATGGGAACAGTCCAGCCCGATCTGCCAAGCCATGTCTTCCCTGGACCGGAAACAAGCATCCTGGGACCGGTTTCTGGCTTACAGCCGTCATCAGCCAGGCTATCTTGAATCCAGTGGCAAAGTGAGCAAGGGACTCACGTCTGGGCATACCCTGCCAACTTAGGGCGAACATAGCAAAACCAAAGGGTGTGATGGACGGAGTGTTGAACATTGCAAGCACTCACCCCCAGTCAACTGATCTGGGTTTAATCCATCATCATTCTTTAGCTCACTCTGCCACCCCAGTTCAGACATGGCCATATGCAAATCAGTCTGACCCTGTGCCTCATGGGAACAGTCCAGCCCGAACTGCCAAGCCATGTCTTCCCTGGACCGGAAACAAGCATCCTGGGACCGGTTTCTGGCTTACAGCCGTCATCAGCCAGGCTATCTTGAATCCAGTGGCAAAGTGAGCAAGGGACCCACGTCTGGGCATACCCTGCCAACTTAGGGCGAACATAGCAAAACCAAAGGGGATGATGGACGGAGTGTTGAACATTGCAAGCACTCACCCCCAGTCAACTGATCTGGGTTTAATCCATCATCATTCTGTTCCCATGAGGCACAGGGTCAGACTGATTTGCATATGGCCATGTCTGAACTGGGGTGGTGGAGTGAGCTAAAGAATGATGATGGATTTAACCCAGATCAGTTGACTGGGGGTGAGTGTTTGATTTGCTCAAACGCTCCGTCCATCATCCCCTTTGGTATCTATTTATCTTATGCAGCTAACAACAAATGACAAAGCTAATAGTCCTGGCTTGGTGTAGGTGTAATGTTACATGTTGTATTATTTATCTGAATGCAATGACAGAAGCAGCAAATTTTTCGGGTGGGACACTATGGTAAGCATAGATTTTTTAGCTTATGTGTTTTAAGCCACGCCCAATTACATCAGCCACACCCCTTTGAGAGACCCCCCCCCCCCAGTTTTTTCATCCCACTTAAAGCCTGGGTACTTCTGTCATGTCACCTGGTCTTTGTAGAGCCCTGTATGGGACTTCCGAGCTCTGCCTTGTTTGGGAGCGCTGGGAGGGCACAGGGTGCATGAGTGGTTGAAGGGAGTGTGGGAGGAATTGTCAGGTGTTCTGCGCGAGTGGTGATGTGGTCAAGTTACTGCAGCCTCCAAGCCTGCTCGGGTAGTATTTCTACTACATCTGAAGGCCCTGTGTGACGTAGAAGTGGTGAGATGTCTGCAGGTGCAGTTGTCTCATAGGACATGGTTGGGTGTGATAGGCAGGGTCAGAGGCGAGCTCTGCTTGCTGTGACCTACAACACATCCGTGCTGTAGTACCCTTTGCCGCACTACTCAGACCACCTACCTGGGCGGAAGCTGGGCACTGGACGGTTCTACTAGACGAACAGGAATGCTGGCTTGTAATTGGACAGTAACTGCCCCCTGAAGAAAGGCACTCCTCAAAATGCACTCAGGGAAATGTTTTTAGGCACTATGATTTTTTTTTTTTACAGTATATAATTCTGTATTCACTGATTGCGCATCCATTAATACTTTTAATTCCAGAACTATATTCCCCCCCCCCAGCTACCCCCCAACTACCCCCCTCCCTGCCCTCCCACCCCTCCCACCAGGCGTGTCACTGATAATCATAGTGCTAATTTGCGGTTCGTGGCTGTTTCTAGTCGCTTTTTCTAGGCGCCCACATCAGTACTCCGGGGGCCAACTTTCAGGGAGTACAGCGTTATGACATGCCTTCCATCTAATTCTTCAGCTCCAAGCTGTGGTCTGGGGTATTATTAATTAGCATTTATAGAGCGCATGGCTACCCAGAGGCATCCCAGCGCTGAACGGCAATTAGGGCTAGTAGGGGAAGGCTAGCAGGTACTATTCTGGAATAGCCATGTTTTAAGACCCTTCCGAAAGGAGAGATGGGTAGTTTCATGGCGGAGATTAAGAGGGAGGGAGTTCCACAGTCCAGCTATGTTATATGAAAAGGAGCGGCCTCCACTCCGCTGCTTGTTGATTTTAGGAATGCAGGCTAGATTTAAATTCTCCGATCGAAGAGATTTCCTGGGGAGGTAGGCGGTGATCAAATGCTGATTGATTCTGGGGCCTGTGCCCATCAGGGTCTTATGAGCAGTACATAAGGCTTTGAAGGAAATTCTTTCCTTTATTGGTAGCCAGTGAAGGGCTTTCAGACTGGGGCTAGCTGACTGCCTACTACTGCAGCCTGTCAGAAGTCGTGCTGCGCAGTTCTGGGCCACCTGGAGTTTCCTTAGGGTGGATTTTGGGGCTCCCAGATATAATGAATTGCAGTAGTCCAGCCGCGAAAGAATCAGGGCCTGGACTACTATCTTCTTCGCTTCAGTGGGTAATAGGGGGAGGACTTTCCGTAGTTTCCTAAGGATGCCGTGACACGCCCCCGTCACTGCCACTGCCTGCTGGTCAAATTTGAGTGAGTCATCCAGCCACACACCGAGGCTCTTGATCTTGGACTTCGGAATTGGAGGGGCACCCAGGCACTGAGGCCATGATAGTGTGGGAGTTAGCTTGGCAGTGTTGCCCATATACATGATTTCTGTTTTTTCTCCATTCAGTTTCAGGCAGGAGTGTTGCATCCAGGTAGCTACCTTTCCTAGGCAGAGCTCCAGGTCTGCAGGATCAGTCCGTGGATGATTAAGAGATATCACCAGCTGAGTATCATCCGCGTAGGTGACCACTTTGATCCCAAATGGCTGGATGACCTCCGCTAGTGGCCTCATATATACGTTAAATAACGTAGGACTTAGGGAGGATCCTTGGGGCACTCCATAATTCAGAAGGAGAGGGCTGGAAATAGATTCCTTCGAAAAGACCTGAAAAACTCTGTCATTAAGGAATGATTGAATCCAGGTGATAGCACTTCCTGCTACCCCGATTCTCCTTAGCCGTTCAATAAGAACATTGTGGTTGACCATATCAAATGCCGCACTGAGGTCCAGGAGGACAATGGCCGCCACTCCTCCCTGATCCACTATCCTCCTAGCTTCCTCAACCACAACCGTTAGTGCGGATTCCGTGCCATGTTGTGGGCGGAAACCCGTCTGAGATTGGTGAAGTAGTTCATGGGTTTCTAGGAAGGCTGATAGGGTGGAATTTATATATTTTTCTAAGATCTTACTAAGCAAGGGAAGGAGGGAAATGGGCCGGTAGTTACTCAGTGCTCTGGGTCAAGGCTAGGTTTTTTAAGTAGTGCTATATATATAGTCTAGTCCACTGCAGCAGGGGCCTCCTCTATCGAGTCCTCATCACCTCTATCCTCCGGGATCCGAAGTAGCACCACTAATGTTTCCCATGCTCTCGCTGCCTCCAACGCCCTCTCACTCCCCGTTCTCTTTGCTATTTGCATTCTAATTATTCCTTCACATTCTGCCCATTTAACAAATTCCTTCTTCCATCTAGCTACACTTGGGCCTCTTTTTGCTTTCCAGTGTGTGGTGATGTCCCTTTTGGCTAACAGTCAGCCCAGATCCAGGAATTTACTTGTTATTTTATTCTTGGCTGTGTGAGGGAACCAGTGTAAGAGACAGGATCCCTGAGAGGTCTCAACTTCTCTATCAGTGAGGTCAGCCAGTAGTGTGGTGACCTCATCCAAACGTTACCCAATTGCGGACAGTCCCAAAACATATGCCTGAACCCTGCGCCTTCCCTATTGCAGCGCGGACATGCTGCTGCTTGGGTTTCGAAGTATTTATTAATCTTCTCCGGGGTGAGATATGCTCTATGTAAGATATGAAAGTGTACCAACTGAAATCTGGCGTTTCTAGTGCCCTTTCAACTAACCCTCCCCAAGTTTTTTCTGGAATTGCCACTCCCAGATCTGCTTCCCACTTTAGACGAAGCTCAGTCAAGGGCGCTATCGTTTCCTGCGTTATACGCCTATATAAGCACGTGACCGCTTTGTAGGTACCTGCTGCTATTACCACATATTGACAAGCCAATAATGCTCGTGGTTCAGTGAGTCCCCCCCCCCCAGCATTTTCGTATGGCTGCAGTTAGGGCAGAGTGCAATAGGAAGTCTCCGCCAGGTAAATCATATCGTTCTTGCAGGTCGTTGAAGGGAATCATGGCACCTTCCTCATACAAATCCCCCATTGTAGACAGTCCCCGCTCCTTCCACGCCTCCAACCCCCGCCAGCTGCCCCCATGGGGTAAAGCCTCACATATAATCAGTGGGATTTCTGGGGCATAAGGGTGTTCAATCTTTGACCGTCTCATGCTCCTATTCCAGCACTTCCGTGCCGTGGTTAACTCCGAAGAAATAGTATGAGTTCAAGCGGGAAGGCGTAAAAATATTGTAGATAGTGATCTTAAGGTCGGGGAATCACCCCGTAGCTCGCCCGTTCCCCTGAGGCGAACCGCCACCCACTTCGTGAGCCATTGCAACTGGGCCGCCAAATAGTAGGCCTCAAAGTCAGGCACTGCCAGCCCCCCCTCCTCCTTCGGTCTCATGAGTACTCCAAGCGCTACTCTCCGTCTGCCAGCGCCCCACAGAAATCCCGAAATCATCGTCGTCAGCTGGGCAAAGTATCTTGCTGGTATCCAGACTGGTAACGACCCAAAGTAGTACAATAATCTCGGGAGAGTCACCATTTTAAGTAAGGCTACTCGACCAGCTACTGACAATGGTAACGACCCCCAGAAATCAAAGTTGCTTTTGGCTCCTCTAATGGCTCTACCTACATTACCCTCCAACAGGTCTCCTTGAGTGTGGTATATTTGCGTACCTAGATATGTCAAGCACCTGTCTTCCCACCTCACTCCTTCCGTCTCTTGTGGGCCAATTCTATTCTCCTTCGTTGGGAAAAGGCAAGACTTCACCCAATTTACCCTGAGCCCCGCTACTTTGCCCAGGTCGTATAATAGTTCTTTCGCCCCGCTAAGTGCTTCCCCTGAGTCTGCCAGGAACATCAGTAAGTCGTCCGCATATACCGCAATGTGATGTATCTGCCCGTGAGCATTAAGGCCCTGATAGTGTTGCCCCGTTCTGGCTCTAACTGCAAGCGGTTCGACGGCCAAGGCGAACAAGAGGGGGGAGAGTGGACACCCCTGTCTTGTCCCCCAACCTATACTGCAGGTGTCAAATATTAGCCCACCCGCTTTAACTCTAGCAGTGGAATTTTTATATAGGAGCGCTGTCCAGCCCACAAAATTATCTCCCAACCCAAATCTCCGCATCACGTGGACAAATAAGGCCACTCGAGGCTATCAAATGCCTTTTCTATGTCCACCGCAAAAACTGTTGTTCCATCTTTCCTATAGGAATCTGCTTCCAATACCCGCAAGAGGCGCCGAATGTTGGAGGCCGTGTTTCTGGTGGGAATGAACCCGGACTGGTCTTCGTGTATTAGTGTTGTCATGTAAGGAAGAAGACGGGTGGCTAGGATGCGACTTAGGATCTTGTAGTCGAGGTTAAGCATGGATAATGGGCGGTAAGCCGACCTATCCCAGGACGGTTTCCCAGGTTTGAGCAGTGGGATGATGATCCCCTCTCGGGCCGACACAGGCAGGTGACCCACTCTCTTTGCATCGTTGTATAGCTTTACTAGCCTGGGGGCACAATTCAGTATAAGCTAAATAAAATTCAATTGGTAAGCCATCCGTTCCCGGTGTCTTGTTCCTTGCCATGCTTTTAATGGCTCCTCTTACTTCTCCGATTTCTATATCCCGACCTAGGGTATCCGCTAATCCCTCTTCCACCACTGGCAGCTTCACATCTCCTATGAACCCATCTAACCCTTCTTCGTCTGGAGCCAGTCTACCGCTGTAGAGTTTGGTATAATATTCAAGGAACAAATCGTTGATGCCTTGCTGATCATAACGAACCTCACCATTCTGTCCACGAAGCTCTAAAGTTACCGTGCCTCTCCTGGCTGGGTTAGCCAACCAAGCCAGAAGGGCTCCAGATTTATCTCTCTCGGAGTGTGCTCGGGTTATGTATTTTTTTAAATCAAAGCAACGCTGGCGTTCTACCTGAACCGCCACCGCCTCTCTAGCCTCTAGGAGTTCCCCCTGCTTGTCAGCATTCTCAGGGCGTTCCTGTTCTAGCTCTCGTAGGCGCTGGTCTGCCACCTGTATATCCTGCAGCAACACCTGACGCGTTCCTACCATCTCTGAAATACACCGCCCCCTGACAACTGTTTTAAAAGCATCCCATTCTATGAGTGAATTCGTTGCTGTGCCAGCATTCTCTTGGAAGAATTGGTCAATTGCAGTGCCTACTGTTTCACGGAAAACCTGGACATCAAGGGCGTCTGGCCGTAGTCGCCAGGTGGGTATTTTGGGCCTCGCGCAAGACCACTGCATCCTTACTAGCACTGGATTATGGTCTGATACAGTTCTGGTAAGATATTCACTGCCTTGAACCCCCTCATGCACTTCAGGGGAACACAGTACGGCATCTAGTCGTACATGTAGATCATGCAATGCAGAGAAAAATGAGTAATCCCTTGCTCTAGGATGTTGGACTCTCCAGGAGTCCACTAAGCCCCATTGCCGCTGCCAACTGCGCCTTGACTCCGCTACTTTATGTATGGGTGCTGTAGGCAGCGGGGGATGGGATCTATCGAACTCAACATCCAATATGCAATTGAAGTCGCCCCCGTCAACAGCGAAGCCAGTTTCCTAGAAAGCAGCGAAAAAAAGGCTGGCTGCTCTGAGTTGGGGACATATAGGCTCCCCAGCACTATATCCCTGCCATCTAGTCTCCCAACTACCACAATGTACCTTCCTTCTGGGTCTATAATTTTGTTTCGTACACTGAAAGGGCACCCCCGCCCTCACCCAGATCATCACCCCTCTGGCAAATGCCGAATAGTTGGTGTAAAACACTTGGCCTCTCCAACGCCGCTGTAATGCCGCCCCCTCTTTTGCCATTATGTGGGTCTCCTGGAGTAGCGCAATCTGAACCCCCCTTCTGACCAAATATGCATGTATTTTATGACGCCATAACATTGAGTGCATCCCCCGTACATTCCAAGAAATACATTTCAAATCTAGTGAGGGTCCCATTTCATTTTGCAGCCTACGTCCCCGCTAGTTGCTCCTGATGTGACACGCCTGCCCCCTAGAAAAAGCCCTGTGAACCAAACTAAACCTCCAACTCCCCCTCCCCAGGACCGGTACTGGAGAACTAGTTCCCATCCAAACTTTGTCTAAACTTATAAAAGTCCATGCAGCTTCCGCTGTTGGGCCCGGGTCTCCAACCCGCCGCCCCCCCAATACCTGAATCAGCTACACAGCCCCGGATCCATCTTCTAAGTCCATTCAGTCCAAGGGCATAATCGGCATTTTCTAAGGATCGCACTTCCAGGTCAAGGCTTCATCTTGTTTCAGTGACTTGCGGGCCTATAGTCCGGGATGGAGTTTCAGGACAATATCGTCCACCGTTTGGGTTGTGATTTCCGGCAACTCCGTTTCCGAAGTGTCATTCTCGCTGAGTGCTGGTGATCCCTCTGACCTTTCGGCTCCCGTTCCACTTTTACTCGAGATGGGGCTGGTTGCCGTCTGGCTGTGCTTCGCAACTGCCTGTAGTAGTTTTCGGCGTTCTCGGCTGAGTTCTCTAGGAGATGGGGCTCTGGATCCAGCTTTGCTGCTGTGAGGACTCTGTTGAGTTGGAGCGGGCGACAAGTGGCGATGCTCTTGTGGTCGTCGAGTGTCCAACCATTCCCATGCCTCCTGAGGTGTGGAGAAAAATCGTGCCCCCCCCCTGATCGGCCACTCGAAGTCGCGCTGGAAATCGCATTGCATATGGTAGTTGGAGTTGGCGAAGCTTCTTTTTGACAGCTAAGAAGGATGCTCTGTTTCGTTGGACTTCCCTGGTAAAGTCCGGAAAGATCAGTATTGTACTATTGTCAATCTGCAGATCATGTTTTTGGCGGGCTTGTTGTAGTATATAGTCTCTGTCCCTGTAATGCAGAAGGCGGGCCACTATCGGTCTGGGAGGGGCTCCAGGTCTAGGCGGTCGTGCTGGAACCCTATGGGCTCTTTCCAGAGCGTATAATGGTGACAGTCCCTCAGGGGGCACTTTTGTTCTGAGCCAATCCTCCAAGAAGCTCACCATGTTCGTGCCCTCCGTCTTCTCCGGCACTCCAATAACTCGTATATTATTTCTGCGGGACCGTCCCTCACTATCTTCAGCCCGCACTTCAAGCACCTTGACTTTATTCTCCAATTCCGTGAGTGTTTTCTGCATCGTAGCCACCACCTCTGGTAGTTCATCCAGTACTTTCTCATTGGTTGTGACCCGTTCCTTAAGTTTCTGGTGATCATCTTTTAAGAGGCTTAAGTCTGTACCTATCGCATCAATTTTCGCATCCAGTACTTCCCTGGAGGCCGTGATCGCCTGCATGATGTCAGCCAGGGTAGGTCTCAAGGGAGCCGAGTTCTTTCCCGCTTCCAGCACTTCTTCGTCCTCGTCAGATTGGTTACCAGGGGTCTCGGTGCTGAGGACGGCATATCCCTTTTTTTTCTGGACTCTCCCCATCTTCCTGGATAGCGTCGGATCTTCCACTCCCGACACCAGGTAAGCCCCTCAAGTAAGAAGGCAATTCCACTGCTCTGTGGTTGTTTATCGTGTGAAGTGCACCTTAGTAACTGCACAGGTCAGTGCTGTGTACGGAATCAGGGCGCCCTGGATCACAGCGCAGGCCCCACTAATGTCACTTCAGCAACCGCTCAGGGGACCGACCTTTATACTCTTGGACACTTTTAATCTTCGCAGTGAACGCTCCTGGGGAGTTCCGCTACAAGTGCTTTGATCTGCCCCCACTTGAGTGGGTCCTACGAATTACTGGATTTGTGGAAGTTCCGCAAGCAGTGTCCACAACGATTCTTCGTCAAGGCGTCGTGGTTTTGGGCATTTGTGAGGGCGCCCCCCGCTATGGGTACTTCTGTGCCTCGTGCTCCGCTGCCTTTGTGCGTCTTGAAGCGCTAATGGTGTCCCCTACTCCAGACCCACGCACCTCCCAGGCCAGCCTCACTTATCTTCTTGTCTCACCGCTTCCGTCCTCAGTTCTGGGTACTCAGGACTCTCAGTTCGTTTCTCGGCATGGTTACCGGTCTCTTTGTCGCAGGGCCGGGGAATGCCTGTCACTCGCTTCAGTGGTCACCAAGGTCTGATTCAGGCGCTCATCCCCTCATGGGCAGGCGACTGGTCCGCCTGTCTCTTGCTCAGTGGCATTCTCTCACTGGTCGCCCCTCCGCGATCTCACCCTGGGATCTCACTGGGAGTCAGTCGCACCCTCCTCCGGCACAGTGGCCCCCAGCTACAAGTTCTCTTCGCGTTATTGTCATTCAGGGCACTCTCGGAAATCTAGCCTCCGCTCCCTATTCAGTCTCTGTCTTCTCTTGGAGTTCTGGTGCGTCTGTGTGCACCTCACTACAGTGCGGGCGCCATTTTGCCGTCGTCTCGGCTGCACGGTCCTAAGTCTGGGGTACCAGGGCCTGGGCAAATAAGCAAAGCTCACCACTTATTTTCCCGGTGTGTCAGGGGTCTTCCGATATCCACATTAAGCTCCACAGTGGCCGCCCATGGGAGCTCCGCTGCGTGCGTCCAAATCTGCCACTTTTTTGGAGGGCTCTGTGAGTTGCTGGGCTTGGGGGAGCTCTCCGAGTGATGTCCTCAACTACTCTGCCTCAGGCTGCGCGGGCTCAGCCATTTGCGAGGGCGCCCCCTGCCATGGGTTTCTTCTGCGCTTCGTTCGCCGCTGCCTTAACATTCCCCGGAGCGCTAGCGACTTCCCCTGCGCCAGAGTCACTCGCCTCCCAGGTCAGCCTCACATGTCTCTTGCCTCCAGAACTCCCGTTCTCACCCCAGGGTACACAGGGCCCTCAGTTCTTGTCTCTGGGTGTCTACCAGCTCCCGGGTCGCAGGGTCAACGGATGTCCGCTACTTGCTTCGGAGGGCTCCAGGGTCTAAGGCAGGCGGTCACCCCCTCCTGGGTAATCAATTGGGCCGCCTACCTTCTGCTCAGCAACATTCCTTCCCTGCGCGCACTGTCGCAATCCGGCCCGGGCGCCCCCCTGGGAGGGAGCTGCGTCACCGACCACCACAGCGGTCCTTATTTGCCGGCACTTCACACGCTGTCTTCATTCAGGGCACTCCCGGTGAGCTAGACTCGTCGCTCGATCAAGCTTCCTTCCTCCCGCGGCGATCTGCTGTGACTACACGTCTCCCGTTTCAGTACGGGCGCCATTTTGCTGTCGTCTCGACCGCTTTGCGCGGCCCTAATTCCGGCGTATGAGGCCCTTTGGCAGGGAGACAACTCTCACCCCTTATCTCCCCATGCTCCAGGGGGTCTTCCGATTCACGCCTCTGTAATTATTTACGCACCCAGGGCTCAGGATATACGACTACGGAGGATGTCGGTCGGAGCTCCGATTCCCACGTTCGCTCACATCGACTCCAGTCCACGCCCCCCGTTTTTAAGCACTATGATGTCATGGGTTTTATCACAGCAAAGAATGGATGCATACACAGTGCCTAGAGGTATTTTTAAAGCTACTCAATAGGAGACACTTCTGTACGACAGCAGCGTTCATAGAGCGGACATCACCAGTAACATACTGCATCTATTTTAGAGTTAGCCTTGTACCGGAGAAATGCCACAGTCCCCGTCCCCTCATCTCAGAGACAGGCAGGGCACAAGTCGGGGGTACACGCAGGTACATGGCGTCCACCCACTTTTTTCACAGGGTGGACACACCCTGCCAAAAAGTTGGGCCCCACAGAAATATGCTGAATTGGTCCTGGTGTCATTTTCAGACACCGGGACACGTTCAGCGGCGCCTGCACGTGGTCTGCTTTCCATTCCCAGCAGCAACGTGCAGGCAGAGAAGGGAGCTTTTTTATTTTTACCTCCAACTGGGCCACCCATTAAGGCCGAAGTTAGGAGGCCATCAGGCTTCCTTTTGATTGAGTATCCTGACTGTGCGTGGCCTGGAACCTCCCATTTGAATGCAAATGCAATGGATGGGAAACAAAAGCATACAGCTTGTTACCACTTCAGAGGTACTTAAGAGAGCCATGCTTCTCCTTGTTGCCAATTTCTTTGTGGCAAGGTTTTTAAAACAAATGTATTAGTTGAGGCCAAGATTTAGCGTCCGAATTGCGCCACTTTTTTGGCACAACCCCAGCGCAAAATCTCAATCGTTAAATCTCATAATGCGCTTAAATGTACTCATAATATACCTGATGTATATTTGTGTGAGGTCTTAATATCAGATGTTACTTCTTGTGATGGCACGTCCAGTGATGCCATGTGCGATGTCACGCATCGTTACGTCATGCGCTGTGATTGCACGTGCCAGATGTCAATTGCATCCTGCCTAACTTGGTTAGTCCCCCCACTTTTTTTTTTTAGGATTTGTGCCTTTGAGACAGGCCTATAGTCACAGCCCATCCCACACCTCAGAGGCACAGACAGGCCTTCTCTCAGCCCTCCCCTCATCTCTGAGGCACAGACAGGCATCTCTCATCCCTCCCCTCATCTCAGAGACACAAACAGGCCTACCTCCTCAGCCCTTCCCGCATCATAGTGACTTTTGTCTCCCTTCTCTTCCTTCTTCCCCTTCCCCACTTCTGGCATGGGGCAAGCTTTTTACCCATTTTTGCAAGTTACTAGTTTGGAGGCCGTTCTTGGCATTGTTAAAGCAAAAACCCAACATCCTACAATGCACATGCTGATAGCTTAAAACTCCATTGCTGTCTGTGTCACACATCTGATTTGTCATCTGTAATTCTTCCATCTGTGTCTGTGGAGGCGGCTGTCATTATAGTTCTTTTTCTATGTCTATGACAGCTGTCAAATAGTCCTACTTTTATGTCGACAGTTACTGCAAACTGTAGTCCTATTTCTACGTCTATGAACTGTCCTGGTTTTTTAGGTCTCGCCTAGGCAGCGCGCATTCGCTGCTCTAGGAGATGACCTTTAGAAATTGGTCAGCTCTTTTCCTAGCACTCGTGCTTGTGCTGGCATCCACCTTGCGGGAGCGAGCAGCGGCGCGCGCGCGCTAATTGAAAACCGAGGGCTCTCGCGCCGACGCTGCTTGCTCCCGCAAGGTGGATGCCAGCACAAGCACGAGTGCTTGAAAACAGCTTGCACTTGCTTTCCCTTTTCAGCTGTTTACATTTGGCTGGTTTTTTTTCTGATTATCTTTCACTTTCGTGCTCGTTTTAAATCATTTCTGGGTCTCAACAGTGAATCACTAACTTTGATGTGACGAGCACCAGAAAGGAAAACAACGGTTCCCATTGTGTGTGCGTGGCACTCCCTCAATTCCGAGCTGAGGTTCTGTTTTGACATGCACTCCTTCGCCAAGACAAACATTCCCATTGTACACTTAGAGGGCATATATAGAGTCCGGGAGCACAAGCAGTTATAAAGGAACACTTACATGTTTCAAGAACTGCCGCATCTTGCCACTTAGGAGAGCAGGGTGTGAAATTAAACCAGTGCCCATCGTTCTATTTTGGAAAATGGGGTGTGTCTGTATCTCTGTCCGCAAATTCTATATAGAGCTCACCAGGAATTATATTGCGGCTGGCGAGTTATTTGTCACACTTCCTTTTCTTCTGGTGAGCTAATTTGTAGGCAAGCACTTTTAATTATCAGTTTTGTTTAACTGACAGTAGCCTGAGATGACAATTATGCATTTTAGGAAAATTTTAAAGGTGCTCCTTCGGGAACGAACATAGACGCGTTTTGCAAATAAGGAAAGGCTGACCGTATTTGGAGACCAAGTAACTTCTTTATATTTACAGCATACTTTGAAATTGATTCACTAGTTAAGCCTTACGTGCCTTGAATATCTGTGAAAAATTACAAATTCCAATTGTAGCATTTGGTGTTTTTTTCACGCGGGATTCCGATTCTGTAATACGAAGTCTGGGGAAACCGCTCTAGAGAGGACTTTTGTGGGAAATCCACTAAGCTTTTATCTCAGCGTATCAGTATAAATCCAAATACCCATATGCCAACAACGGAATCTGGTGGAAATGGGTGGGTAGGGCTGGGGAAGGTCAGTCTCGGAGACTGAGAGGGGCGGGACTGAAGTGGCCCGGCGCTGCCTCATGTCTATCAAGGCTGCAGCTGACCGCCCCAGGTCTCTCCGCCCCTGGCACCCGGGCTTTAATGAGAAATTCCCACAAAGGTTGCTAATCTCAGTTTATCTGTTGAGGGAGGCAAGTCTCACACTTCCCCGAGCTGCGATAGCAGAGGGGCCGCTCTTACAGATGCCTGTTTGTCGTCCACCTCTGCCTGGCGGCTGGAGTCCACTTAAGTTTTTTTTACCCGCGTACAAACACGTGTGTTTACGTCTTTGAAACGCGCTCTGCCTCGTTTGGGTCTACCAAGCAGTGTTTATTTGCTTTGGACGGGAGTTTTTCGACATTGGAAGGATGACAGGCCACACACAATGGACTTGCAGCTATTCGAAATCGTGATCTGCAGGTCACATTACACTGAAGAAACGCGCTCTATAGCCGAGCTGTCATTCAGATTTTATTACTTTGTAGCACTGTAACATAAGAAAGGGACCCCGAAAGTGCCGTGTGGAGCCCCAAGAGGCAGAATTCTTTTGTTAGAGAAAAACATCCCTCGCTGTGTTTTTAACAAGAACATATTTTGCAAAACGGGAAAATGAATGACTGACAAACAATTACTTCACCAATAAACAAGTTACAGTTCTTGTCAAATATTAATGCTCCCCATACAGAGTAGGCTACACTAGAAATATTCATTTTAACCAGCACGATTCACAATTTTCGTGAGCCCAATATGTGATTCCTCTCTGGGTTCTTAAAATCCCCCAACACCAGATAAGAGATCCCATCCTGTAGTCTGAAGGTCCCCCAAAATGTTCTCACTGACTGACTGACTAACTCTCTCACTCACTGACTGACTGACTCTCTCAATCTCTCTCTCTCTCACTGACTGACTAACTGACTCTCTCACTCTCTCAATGACTGACTCTCACTGACTCTCTGACTGACTGACTCTCTCACTCTCTCACTCACTGACTGACTAACTCTCTCTCACTGACTGACTCTCTCACTCTCTCTCTCACTAACTGACTCTCTCAATCTCTCTCTCACTGACTGACTGACTCTCACTCTCTCACTGACTGACTGACTCTCTCTCTCACTGACTGACTGACTCTCTCACTGACTGACTCTCACTGTCTCTCTCTCTCTGACTGACTGACTCTCTCTGACTCTCTCACTGACTGACTCTCTCACTGACTGACTCTCTCACTGACTGACTCTCTCACTCACTGACTCTCTCACTCACTGACTCTCTCACTGACTGACTGACTGACTCTCTCACTGACTGACTGACTCTCTCACTGACTGACTGACTCTCTCACTGACTGACTCTCCCACTCACTCTCTCACTGACTGACTGACTCTCTCACTGACTGACTGACTCTCTCACTGACTGACTGACTCTCTCACTGACTGACTCTCTCACTGACTGACTGACTCTCTCACTCTCTCTCTCACTGTCTGACTCTCTCTCTCTCTCTGACTGACTCTCTGACTCTCTCTCTCTCTCACTGACTGACTCTCTCTCTCTCACTGACTGACTATCTGACTCTCTCTCTCTCTCACTGACTGACTCTCTCTCACTGACTCTCCCTCTCTCACTGACTGACTCACTGACTCACTCACTCTCTCACTGACTGACTAACTGACTCTCACTCTCTCAATGACTGACTGACTGACTCTCACTGACTCTCTGACTGACTGACTCTCTCACTCTCTCTCTCACTGACTGACTCTCTCACTGACTCTCTCACTCTCTCTCTCACTAACTAACTGACTCTCTCAATCTCTCTCTCACTGACTGACTGACTCTCTCACTCTCTCTCACTGTCTGACTCTCTCTCTCTCTCTGACTGACTCTCTGACTCTCTCTCTCTCACTGACTGACTCTCTCTCTCTCACTGACTGACTATCTGACTCTCTCTCTCTCTCACTGACTGACTCTCTCTCACTGACTCTCCCTCTCTCACTGACTGACTCACTGACTCACTCACTCTCTCACTGACTGACTAACTGACTCTCACTCTCTCAATGACTGACTGACTGACTCTCACTGACTCTCTGACTGACTGACTCTCTCACTCTCTCTCTCACTGACTGACTCTCTCACTGACTCTCTCACTCTCTCTCTCACTAACTAACTGACTCTCTCAATCTCTCTCTCACTGACTGACTGACTCTCTCACTCTCTCACTGACTGACTGACTCTCTCACTGACTGACTGACTATCACTGTCTCTCTCTGACTGACTGACTCTCTCACTGACTGACTCTCACTGACTGACTGACTCTCTCACTCACTGACTGACTCTCTCACTCACTGACTCTCTCACTGACTGATTGACTGGCTGACTGACTCTCACTGACTGACTGACTCTCTCACTGACTGACTGACTCTCCCACTCACTCTCTCACTGACTGACTGACTCTCTCACTGACTGACTGACTCTCTCACTGACTGACTGACTCTCTCACTGACTGACTGACTGATTCTCTCACTAACTGACTACTTGACTGACTAACTGACTGACTCTCTCACTCTCTCTCTCTCTCTCATTGACTGACTCTCTCTCTCACTCTCTCTCTCTCTCACTGACTGACTCTCTCTCTCACTGACTGACTCTCTCACTGACTGACTGACTCTCTCACTCACTGACTGACTCTCTCACTGTCTGACTCTCTCTCTCTCTGACTCTCTCTCACTGACTGACTCTCTCTCTCACTGACTGACTCTCTGACTCTCTCTCTCACTGACTGACTCTCATTCTCTCTCACTGACTGACTGACTCTCTCACTAACTGACTCTCTCACTGACTGACTGATTCACTGACTGACTCTCACTCTCTCTCTCTCACTGACTGACTAACTAACTGACTCTCTCACTGACTGACTGACTATCTGACTGACTCTCTCACTGACTGTTATACAGGTACTATTTCCCAACCTTCACCCTCCTTTTATTTATGCCCCCCATAAGAAAAAAACCCATAACAAGCAACTATTGGGACAGTCAGATAGAAGTTGCCAGCATTAAAAGGACAAAAAAACCTCAAGACATTATTTATTGTTAATACTTCTTTAATATGGTCGTTCATTTGTACATAATGCTTTCTTGGTCATATATAAGGTAACAAAAATGCTTCTGACACTTCTTTATTATAACTTTTCAGCATGCTGCAGACTTCTGTACAGCACAGCTTAAAGACATAGGCAAAGTCAATATCTCTGGCTAAACACTTATAAGGTCCCAAAGGCAAGACCTATTGGCTATGCCAATGCTTGTTGTTTTGAGAATCTGGTCACCCTACCTGGAGACAACACCATCTCACAGTTACCTCGTGTCCTGGCACTGTGCATCATGCATGACTCATGACTTCCAAGTTTTCAGATTGCCTATGTGTAGGGGCATAGTGAATGCAAAAACAACAATTGATGGACAGAATGCAGAACAATGTCATACATTCACCCCAGTACAGAGATCTGGGCCTAAATCCATCGTTTTTTTGCTCACCATGCCATTCCAGTTTGAACCCAGCCATATGCAAATCAGTCTTGACCCTGTGCCTCATGGGAACAGTCCAGCCCGAACTGCCAAGCCAGGTCCTCCCTGGACTGGAAACAAGCATCCTAGGACCGGTTTCGGGGTTTCACCCCTCTTCAGCCAGGATAGCTTGATTCCAGTGGCATGGAGAGCACGGGACCCACGTCTGGGCATACCCGTCCCACTCGGGGTGACAAATGCAAAAACAACAGTTGATGGACAGAATGCAGAACAATGTCATACATTCACCCCAGTACAGAGATCTGGGCCTAAATCCATCGTTTTTTGCTCACCATGCCATTCCAGTTTGAACCCAGCCATATGCAAATCAGTCTTGACCCTGTGCCTCATGGGAACAGTCCAGCCCGAACTGCCAAGCCAGGTCCTCCCTGGACTGGAAACAAGCATCCTAGGACCGGTTTCGGGGTTGCCTATGGCTGGGTCCAAACTGGGGTGGCGTAGTGGGCAAAAGAACGATGGATTTAACCCAGATCTTTTGACTGGGGGAGAATGTTTGCATTGTCAGCATTCCGTCCATCATTTGTTTGCTGTAACACTTTTCGCCCTAAGTGGGATGGGTATGCCCAGACGTGGGTCCCTTGCTCACTGTGCCACTGGATTCAAGCTAGCCTGGCTGAAGAAGGGTGACATACCCTGAAACCGGTCCCAGGATGCTTGTTTCCGGTCCAGGGAGGACCTGTCCTGGCAGTTCGGTCTGGACTGTTCCCATGGGGCACAGGGTCAAGACTGATTTGCATATGGCTGGGTCCAAACTGGGGTGGCGTAGTGGGCAAAAGAACGATGGATTTAACCCAGATCTTTTGACTGGGGGAGAATTTTTGCATTGTCAGCATTCCGTCCATCATTTGTTTGCAGGGGCATAGTGAACCCTCCTCCACCCCACCCCTTGCTTTAGGAACTACTGCGTGGGTGAAGTTCTAGATAGGCCTCTTCTGTCTGCAACTCGATGGGTGGGTGGATGGGTGGCTAAGTGGAAGGGGAATGGAGAGAGAAAGTGAGGATGGATGGATGGATGAATGATAACATGGATGAATGATTGACAGAATGGATGGGCGAATGGGTGCATGGATGAGTGAAAAGAAGAATGTAAAGATGTACGAGTGAAAGAATGCATACGTGAGTGAAAGGGAGGGTGGAGAGCTGGAAGAAAGGATGGATGAGTGAAAGGGTGAATGGGTGGATGGATGAGTGACTGGGTGGATGGATGAGTAAGTGAAAGGATGGGTGAAAGGGTAAATGATTGGATGGATGAGTGAATGGATGGATGGGTGGAAGAGTGGAAGGATGAGTGAAAGGATGGCTTGGGTGAAAGGGTAAATGGTTGGATGGATGGGTGAGTGAATGGATGGATGGGTGGAAGAGTGGATGGATGAGTGAAAGGATGGATTGGGTGAAAGGGTGGATGGATGGATCGATGAGTGAAATGATGGATGGATGGATAGATGATGGATAGGTGTGCAAATGGTTGAAAAGCTTTGGATATGGATGGGCACACAGATGGAAGGACAGAATGAATGATGGATGAAAGAATTAATAGATGACATTTTGAGTGACACCCAACTGCTACTTGAATGTTACACTAGTAATTGTAAATGTTTGCATGTTTTGTTTTAGGTGTAAGATCCTAGGGAGAGTCTCATAGTGCCATGAGCTGTGCTTGAGATGTATATTGTGTTTGTAGCAACAGGCAAGGCGTGAAAAATAAACTATGTAATAGTGCATCGACAGTGCCTTCTTTAAGAAAGCTGCAGGGAAAAGCACCTTTGTGACTTCCGTCAGCTAGTGCAACTCTTTGCGAAGCCCACATAAGCAAAGTCAGATTCCATATTTTAAGTTCCTCTTGCTGAAACGCCTATAATGCGTTCCCTATAGTGGGTTCATCACAGCAACCCTCCCTTTAGTTCACCTATGCGTGCCGCTTTACATCTCACAATGGCACTCAGATATGAGATGCTAGTAACGAAGTCTATCTGAGCAGATCTTCCTGACCACTTCTCTCACCAAACATGCCTGCTCAGGGTCATGAGTTGTAAACAAAATATCAGACTGGACAACCCAGTGCAGAAACCATATAAATAGATTATTATCATATGAAATACCACAAAAAGACCTGCACAGTTGCTCAAAGCTGCATGCATACCAAAAAACCGTGAAGTGCACGATTGTCTCAACCTAATATAAAACTTATTTTGACTTGTACTTAATTGGTTGTCTATTTACGTACTTTTATACTATCGCGCAACTTCCTCTGATGTGTCTGTCAAACTTACCTTTTGTCCCGAAGTATTGTCCTGAATTTTGACCTTGTGTCCTGAATTTTTGTCCAGAATTTTGACCCTCTGTCCTAAATTTTTACACTTACCGTCCTGAATTTGCACCCATGCCAGTTGGTCACCCTGGTGTTTAACCCTTTGGTTGGCTACACCCAGGACAGTACTGCTTAAAAGCTGCACTGGTGCAGAAAGCGAGCAGATCTATTTTGCTGGTTGAACCCCTCCCTACCTTCCTCCGCGTTGCTTGTCCCCCACTCCCTGCCTCCGCGTTGCTTGTCCCCCACTCCCTTCCTCCGCGTTGCTTGTCCCCCACTCCCTGCCTCCGCGTTGCTTGTCCCCCACTCCCTGCCTCCGCGTTGCTGCCACCCTGTGTGCGGCTTCAACCTTCCGCCCTACTTTTTTTGTTTGTTTGTTTCTGTTTACCAATCCAACTCGGATCGTCAAACAAAATGGAAAAAAGGTTAACACCATTTTGTAGGCACGTCCGAAGCTGCCTGCGTGCACCTACAAAATGATGGGGGAAGTCACATCGTAGGCTGTTTTTTTTTTTTTTAAAGTCCTGCTGCACAGCATCATGGATGCTATGTGGCCTGGTTAGAACCATTGGCCAATTCCATAGGTCCTAACGGTGAGAACTGTTTGCGTTGCCAATGCTTTTTACTGTTGATTTCAGTGATATTACCACAGACATTGCCTGCAGCAAGCTCAAATCCACGCAGTCTTTAATACTTTGCTAAACACCTATAAAGCATATCGCTACATGTTTACAAGTGGCTGGATTTGTATATGAGCTCGCTGATTTGCTAATGGGGGAGGGGCACTTTGAAACTGGTACACGTGCCCATTTTTCTGTCCCAGTCCAATACAGGCCATGCACTGGCCATCCAGAATCCAAGGCCTTCACAGAAGCACGTACTGGCCCCTGACGTGTGACTGACTCTGCCCCATCCCCTCTGTCATCCACCTCTGAGTACTATCGCAGGTCACAGTCGGACCCGAGAGGAAGCAGGCGCAGTCCTTCCGGTCACAAGCTCAGGCTGTCTCAGAGCGCGACCGGAAGCCGTGTCTGAAAACCAATAATTACTCGGGATGAGGACAGTGAACGGTGGTTTGTGGCTTCTTGAGGCTAGAGCGTGGCCGGTGCAAGGCACTGATGCCGAGGCACGGGGGCATGGCCGGGATTGTGGGCGGCTTGGTGGTGGCACACTGATGAGCTGTCTGAGGCGGTAGGCACTTAGGGGCCAGGGGAGATAGCTGCCAAGTTTCCCAGGTCCATGCAGGATGTGCTGCTCCAGTCCAGGGCTGTTCTTTGAATTCTGGGACTTGTAGTCCTTATGGAATAGAAAACTAGAAGACCCAGAATGCAAAGAATAAAGCTGGACTGGAGCAGCGCATCACGCATGGACCTGGGAAACTTGGACGGGCTGAGGGGCAGCAGATCTGAGAAGCAAGAACCACCTTGGTTGGTGCAAGCGACATATGTGCCAATCGGCTCATCGCATTTGAGATCTGGTATCTCTGGCTGAGGAACCTGATTAGCACAGGCCACCTTCTGTCACGCCTCATTTCCCTTTGCAGAGGGCGTTAACTGCTTTTAATGTCTGGATCGTAGCCAATCTCGAGTAGGCTAAAGGTGCTAATATAATATTGGCCTATTTACCCTAAATCACTTACTGAGTTTATTCTCGGCACTAAATGAGGGGATTCGTAAAACAAGGGAGCTTTCTATCCCTGTATAAATAACTGTCTTTAATTTCCTTATTACATGCAGCTTGTAGCTCGTCTAGACGCCTGTAATCAATGATGTAGCCGCTCAATTGTAATAACCTATTACAGGTAAGTTCTGACACCACAATGCCAGCTGCCAGCAGCCAAGGGGAAAGGCAGGTCACGAAGCATCATTACAGCTGTGTTTAGCAGAAAGGACATAGTTATGACAAGTGTTTATTTTTTTTCCAAGCTATAGGTTATTGCAGGAAAGATAGAATCTATGCATGTTTCAACACAGCATTTTTTTCAAAATCTCAACATAGAAGAAACTGATCCTAATGTCTTTCGGCCAAAATTGCTGACATCCTTTTAGCATGTTTAATTTTGTGGTGCAGATTCTACTTTCATTCTTTGTGTCTGCAGGTGAACATGGACCAGCAAGACACTGAGGATTTAAGAGGTTTCTGGGAATGGTGATGGCGTGACTGTGTATTATAAGGAATAAAATACCCCCTCCCATACATTAAAAGGTTTACAGCAAGCAGTGCCGGACTGGGAATGAAACCGTCCCTGGCAATTGAGTCTGGCCTGCCGCTGGGGTGTGGGGGAGTGGGGGTGGGGGGATGGAAGGGTAGGGTTGGTGCACTTGTAAAACACTGCAGCTGCTTTTCTTACAGGGGGCCAATATTGCAAAATTGGTCCCTGTTAATGAAAACGGCGCCCCATGGGTCCAAAACCGGCCCCCACCCGGGCGGCCCACCGGGAAAAACGCCCGGTGCCCGCTACGGCCAGTCGGGCCCTCATTGCAAGTCACCTCACACTTCCATGGCCTTATAAAGGAACGGGGCTTTGGCCTTGCTCTTCTATATGGTCATGGAACTCCCCAGTGACTGCCAGTACCCCAATAATGCATGGCACAGGGCATTTTGCCCCGTATATTAATCAGCTCACTAGTACTCATTTGAACAAAGAAAGTCCTCTGGAATTCGAACCCTGGCCACAATTTAAACACAAATCTCTACAGCAACTACTCAACCCACTGATGTATCAGACCTGCAGCTCCGCTAGCAGGTGGACACGGGGCGAGGATACTGCCCCCCCCCCCACCCTGTAGAGAGCCCCCTCTTTGAATATATATTCTGTTCCTGGAAATGAAATCCGACAGTAATCACTGGTGTGGAAACCAGGATGTCCACCCTTGCTTATTACCTGCCCAGCTCAAATTATACAGGTTTCTTCTCTGGCTAAAAATATACTTTCGGGCCTGGGGCACTGAACCACCGTGCTGACTCGTGAGGAGGAAACAACTGGCTTGCTGGGGAAGCGAGGGTGTTTTCAGTGGCTATAATTAGAAAAAAGCAGAGCTGACGAGAGATATTTTCAACATTTTAGTTGTAGCTCCAGAGAACAGTGCTGAGCTATGGTTCCCTGGTGGCTCCATGTTCTTGGGGGCACTTTGTTGCCAGCTCGGGGTATGAAATTAACGCAGTACATTTCGGGAATTGTAGTCTTGGTGCAGTTCAAGTGAACAATTCAGACTGACAATCCTTAAAACAATGATTTGTAAAAGGAATCCCCGACCAGGAAAATGTGTGTCCCCTTGACAAGGAGTCACAGCTGGTCATAATGTCCAGCCACCATGGAGGTGGACTGCTATAAGGGCATTTAGAGTAGGGTGACCAACCGTCCGTAAATTTCACGGACCGTCCGTAATTTGGACCTCACGTCCGTTGTCCGTGAGGATCCTTTTAACGGACGCCTTTTGTCCGTAATTTTGGGCCTTGCAGGGGAACAGAGATGTTCCCCTGCGAGAGGCCTCAGCTCCCTGATGGGGCCGCCTCGCACTCATCGTAGGAGCAATAAGAGCAGCGCCAAACGCCCATTGTCATTCTGTCTGCGGCTGATTGCCACATACAGAATGACAATGGGCCAGATTAGGGTCTTCCAGCATGTGATGGCCTCCTCCGGCCTCCGTCTAGGGCAGGGCATTCTGTTAGGTACAAAACAAACGTATAAAGTTAAAAAGAAGAGGTAGCTCTTACACAGTCTCATCATTTCAGAGCTGAAGCATTTTTTTTTTTTTTTTTAAATGAAGAAAGATTTATTCTCAAGCAAAATTAATATCGGATTATGATCATCCATTGTCTGTCTGGAGAGATGAAATCCCACTTCTCGCACGTCTGTTCTCTCGATTTCTCTCCATCAGTCTCAAAACTTCACGTTCTCAAATGCCCCTTTAAGGCCTTTCCATCAGATTTGTTTTTAGTTTAGTGGTAACAACTGCGAAAGGTAGGTCAAAATACTTGGAGTGTTCAAAGTGCTGGAAATTGTTCAAAGGAAGGTTTGAGACATGTTCTTTAAAGTGCCACAGCACTCGTGATGTGAGATAATCGGACACACTGGTCCCACAGTGAAGGATTTGGACACAAAAAACAGATAAACACTGCACAAAACCTCGCGCTGTGAGGTTCCCCATGCCACTTGCATACATCACCCTCTATATTGCAGCAGGTGTGGGATTAGTTCATGACTTAGGGGCCGATTCCGATTCGGGCCGGAAATCTCTCCGACCGAGTCGGACCCGGAGAGATTTCCGACCGAGTCGGACCCGTGCAGTCCGACCGAACGAGTACGATGCGCACGTATGCCATCGGACTCGAGTCGGTCGGACTCCCATTGAAGTCAATGGGAGCCTGTCGTACAACGCGTACGCGGGCTCCCATTCACTCAATGGGTGCGATGCGGACAAGTGCGCCCCTACAGCGAGTACGCGGCGGAGCGATTCGCGCCGTACACGCACAGGTAGGGGGACCCATGGGTCCCCCTGTGTGCGACTCGCACGGCTACGCGTACAGGGGGGTCCGACACGGACCCCCAAAGTACGGCTCCGACAGCTCTTTCGAGCCGGAGTGCGCGGCTCGGTCGGACTGCTCGCGGCGCGCATCGTACTTACCCGGCCGGGGAACGTCTCCATTGCGCGGTGCGAGTCGAGTCCGAGCGAGTCGGTCGGTGCGGTTGGACCCGGGAACGAGTCGGTCGGAGTGGTAGGGATGCCCGGACGAGTCGGTCGGCGAATACGCATCGTACTCGCTCGCCCGGACGCGCGTACGGTTCGGTCGGGAAATAGGGCTCCAAATCGGATCCGGTTAAGCCGAATCCGATTCGGAGCCCTACCGGCCGAGATCGGAATCGGCCCCTTAGTCTTTTGAGGGTGTAGAAGCTAGTCCTTGACATAGTGCCAGGCCGGTGTGAAAAATGCTGCCAGCTAGCTGAGCCGATATGTGGAGAGATTTTTAGGTTCCGTGCTGGGGATGCATCAGTCATCTGCTTCTTGAGGACTGGTAGTGCTTCCAGTCAGATTTGTTGTAGACAGGAAGGCGTTCCACTGAGTCCGTCGACAGTGCCTTAAGATAAATGACTGCATCAGTTCTAAAGCCCTCCATGGAGTAAAGCTGCAGGTCACCCTGGAAGTACTTGGCATAGAGTCTAGAAATAGGAAGGCCATATCCAAAACCAGCCAGAGGTGTTCCACCTGCACCTAGCTGTGGCATGGGTGCAGTAGAATACATATAGCTGAAGAGCCTTTCAATCTTGCGTAGTGGGACACCACCTCCTCTGTCACTCATCTTAATAGCGACATCTTCGCCACCCAGAGCCACCATCACCTTGATGGGGGAAGCGAGGACTGGAGCTGTGGTGTTCCACTGTCGCTCGCATGGCATTCTTGAAGAGCTCAAAGAGCATGTGATAAAAATGAGATGGGACATGTACAATGTGAATGGGGTGTCTTGGATCATTAGCATTGACTGCCTGGATTTCCAGATTAGGCGAAGCCATATGGTATTTATCACACAGCATCTTCGCCATTTCATAGACATCTCTCACTACGTCAGTCACATCACAGTTTGGATCGATGCTTCCAATGTGTTTAGGATGTGCAGGGTTCGTCGTTCCATCAAAAATCAAAGTGTGCTGGTTGATCAGCATGCAGATAGAGATGCGGCTCAGGTAAAAGCGGTCCAGAAAGTATTGCACATTCTGATTTGTCACTGGGTCGACGCCGAAGGCTTCCTTGTACTCAATGACCCCCTGGGCCATAGTTGGGACCATATCATTGTGCCGGTTCCTGGTGGTGATGAGGGCGTTTGTGAACTGTTCAACGGTGCTCTGGTCCTCTGGACTCTTATGAAGAAACTCCAGGATGTCCAACAAACTCTGAACATACCAGCTCTGCACCAGCTGAACGGAAGGGGTTCCCAGCAGTCGATCTGGTAGCAAGTTAATCTCTTTCATGATGTTGGTGAGGCGCACTGGCAGCTCCTGGCGCAGGCATGCTAGATCCGAAGTCCAGGAATTGCTTCATGGAGAGCGGGGAGGGAGACAACTTAGAGAAATGGTCGATCTGCTTCGGGGCGCCCCCTGCCCGGCTCGCGGCCAGCATCAGGGTGCAAACCAGGGGCATCCTCATAGTGGGGCTGTCAGAGGAGGACGTGCATGGGCTGCTGCGTGCCTGCTCTCTGCAGCCCTAATCCAGGGCTCGATTTCAGGGTTGTCAGGCTCCACTCTCCCAGCCTGCTATTTCTTCCGGATTTCAATTGAAACTCTATTCGTTCCGCCTCTAGATTTCGGGGTGTACGACCCTGGCCTCGCCCAGAGGGTCTCGGTTGATTCTACGTCTCTTC
Source organism: Calotriton arnoldi (assembly GCA_963921515.1). Taxonomy (NCBI): domain Eukaryota; kingdom Metazoa; phylum Chordata; class Amphibia; order Caudata; family Salamandridae; genus Calotriton; species Calotriton arnoldi. The sequence goes on along the minus strand of CAWUFW010000013.1, from coordinate 3,866,414 downwards.
CCGAATGAGAGCTGAAGCATTTTTATTATGATATAAAACGAAGACATAGTTGCTGCTTTTTTATTTATTTTATGCAACTAACACCCATTGACAAAGCCAATAGTCCTGGCTTGTTGTAGGTCTAATGTTACTGGATGAAATGATAGAAACAGCAAAATACCAGTCGGGTGGCACATTATGCTCTGCATATATTTTAAGGTGGGGTGTTTTAAGCCATGCCCTTAATTACATCAGGATGGGTGGCTAATTGAAAGGGGAATGGAGCGAGAAAGGGAGGATGGATGGATGAATGATAGCATGGATGAATGATTGACAGAATGGATGGGCGAATGGGTGCATCGATGAGTGAAAAGAAGAATGAAAAAGATGGATGAGTGAAATAATGCATATATGAGTGAAAGGGAGGGTGGAGAACTGGAAGAAAGGATGGATGGATGAGTGAAAGGGTGAATAGGTGGATGGATGAGTGCCTGGATGAATGGATGAGTAAGTGAAAGGATGGGTGAAAGGGTAAATGATTGGGTGGATGAGTGGATGGATGGGTGGAAGAGTGGATGGATGAGTGAAAGGATGGCTTGGGTGTAAGGGTAAATGGTTGGATGGATGAGTGAATGGATGGATGGGTGGAAGAGTGGATGGATTAGTGAAAGGATGAATTGGGTGAAAGGGTGGATGGATGGATGAGTGAAATGATGGATGGAAGGATAGATGATGGATAGGTGTGCAAATGGTTGAAAAGCTTTGGATATGGATGGGCACACAGATGGAAGGACAGAATGAATGATGGATGAAAGAATTAATAGATGACATTTTGAGTGACACCCAACTGCTACTTGAATGTTACACTAGTAATTGTAAATGTTTGCATGTTTTGTTTTAGGTGTAAGATCCTAGGGAGAGTCTCATAGTGCCATGAGCTGTGCTTGAGATGTATATTGTGCTTGTAGCAACAGGCAAGGCGTGAAAAATAAACTATGTAATAGTGCATCGACAGTGCCTTCTTTAAGAAAGCTGCAGGGAAAAGCACCTTTGTGACTTCCGTCAGCTAGTGCAACTCTTTGCGAAGCCCACATAAGCAAAGTCAGATTCCATATTTTAAGTTCCTCTTGCTGAAACGCCTATAATGCGTTCCCTATAGTGGGTTCATCACAGCAACCCTCCCTTTAGTTCACCTATGCGTGCCGCTTTACATCTCACAATGGCACTCAGATATGAGATGCTAGTAACGAAGTCTATCTGAGCAGATCTTCCTGACCACTTCTCTCACCAAACATGCCTGCTCAGGGTCATGAGTTGTAAACAAAATATCAGACTGGACAACCCAGTGCAGAAACCATATAAATAGATTATTATCATATGAAATACCACAAAAAGACCTGCACAGTTGCTCAAAGCTGCACGCATACCGAAAAACCGTGAAGTGCACGATAGTCTCAACCTAATATAAAACTTATTTTGACTTGTACTTAATTGGTTGACCATTTACGTACTTTTATACTATCACACAACTTCCTCTGATGTGCCTGTAAAACTTACCTTTTGTCCCTAAGTTTTGTCCTGAATTTTGACCTTCTGTCCTGAATATTTGTCCTGAATTTTGACCCTCTGTCCTGAATTTTGACACTTACCGTCCTGAATTTGCACCCTTGCCAGTTGGTCACCCTAATTTAGAGAACTTAGGAGAAGCTGGTGTTTCATATTGGTCACACACCTCACTCCCTTTCACCTCAAACACCTGGACTTTCATGTGACCACATAATGCATTCTGGGTATTGTAGTCTTGGTTTGATCCAATTAGATTAAGATGCCTGATAGCAATAATCTGTAGGCGGTAATCCCAGACCTAGAAAAGGCGCATGTGGTGGGTTGGAGCTGTCATTCCAGTGTCAGAAAGGGCCTTAGGGCTGGCATCGAGTCAGTCAGAGTTCAGGTCTGGTAAAAACCAGCCCTCCCATCACTTACAGGGGCAGAAAAGAAATGTAGTGTCTGTCGAAGACCTCCAGCCTGATAACCTTTCCTGCTGCCTCCCCCATAAGCAGGAGTGGGGGTTTCATCCCAGAGTGGAGTCTATTGTGGCTTGTGAAGGTGTGAAGCCAGCAGTGTGAATGTGTGTGTTTGTGTGTTCAATGACACTGCCCCCTCAGTGGATAATGTATGGGTGAAAGACCTGGGTGTTTGATGGGTGATAAGGGGGCTGGTAAGTGATACATGGAGGGACAGCAGATCAGCCCCCCCAGAGTGCACCCGCAAAACAGCCCCAGAACCCCTCGCAGAAGGATGGCTGGCTGAATGAATGGTTCTATTATCCTCAAAACTCGAATTGTGAATCTAGGCTCCGAGCCAAAAAAGTCACATTCACTAAGCAGATATGTTTATCTACTGTATTTAGTTCTTTATATTCAAATCCCTATTTTTTGGGCAAATCGATTGTTTATTGATTCAGAGAGGGGCAGGATGGAGGGAGAGGAAGGGAGAGTAAAGAAGAGGGAAATGGAGAGCAGGGGCGGGGAAGGGGAGAGAGGCAGGCACAGAAGAGACTGCTTACCAGCACTGGCAGACTCAAGTGACCTTGACATTATTAACCAAGATCCAAGGTATAAATTCTAGACATTGTCACTTTCTAATCGTCCTTTCCCCACTAATCACTACTATTGATTAGCTCTGTGGTCAATAATGTGTCATTCTCATTTTAGCGTCAAAACATTACAATCAAAAGCGTCAAAATTCATTTTTTCAACACCAGTGTAAAGTCAAGCATCTCTTTGTCTGCCAAGACTAATACCTCTCAACAATGTTAAAAAATCAGAGACGTTTTTTGCCTGTTTTGCTGCGCCTCAGTTGGATGCAATTGACTGGCTTGGAGAGCGCATAAGTCTTAATTATGGAGTGCACCATAAACATATACATTTCTAGCCATTTCATTGATGTTTTTGGTAAGTGACTATAAAATGACATGTAAGAAGCCTTACCGCCTGGTTTTGGCAGACGGCCAGCGTGCCGTTGAGTTGCCTCAGACCCTGGTTGGCCTGGTCGAGCTGAGATAGAAGGTGGGTCTCCTTCCTTGCACTTTCCTCCAGCCTCATCCGTAGGATCCTTGCGTCCTCTTCCAGCTCCACCAGCCTGCCCGTCTCATTCTTGGCACGGGCCTGGCACTGTCGCCACCGCCATGCCGCGTCTGAGTTCCACACCACCACGGCCACCGAGACCACCACGGCTGTGGCCAGGAGCAGAAGCACTATGGACAGGCCCAACAGCCGCAGAGCGCTCTTGACGTTGGAAGGGTTCATGGCTGAGGGTGGCGGAGCCCTGGCTGACTGGCCACATCCACCGACTAACCTGTCCTTCTCTGTGGACACTAAATGAAGGTGAGCTCCACCCTGGAACCGCCAGAGATATAAGGTGGGTTGACTCTGACGGCTGTGCTGCCAATTGTAGCTTAATTGCTATGTCCACTCCTCTCTCGGATGCAAACCCGTCCACTTCTCCTTCTGGCTTCCTGAGGAGGCGTAGAAGCTGCCAAAAACAGGCCGCCTTGTCCAAAATCACAAGGCTCACAGTCCAGGGAGGGGGGAGCTGCTGAACTCGGGTGGAAGAGCTTCTGACAAACCTGGTGTTTATTAGAGTGTTGTCCCAACCCCCTGCCTTGAACAGCGCTTAGAACCTTCCAGGACATTATAAAGCGCCTCTTTTAGGGGGATAACAGCAAATGTGCAAAGGATGACCCAAGCCCCCCTCCCCACGTCCACCATGTCTGGTCCTGGACGTGGTGACCCCTCCGTCCCTGCACAGGTGCTCTTCAACCTTCCAAGCCTTTGGTGCCACTTGAGGTGGTCACAGGAGTTGGGACAGGTTTGCACTCCACTCAGGATTTCCTTTAGAAACAAACTCCCCAACATGGAGACAGTGCAATTATAAGGGCGCTGGAGCTCCCACAGAGCTTGGGTCCCCCACATTTTCTGTTGCCAACAATGTCTTAGCTTGCAGCTTCCACCAACTGGGGAAAGAACTGCTATCGGGTCATGGGCTTGGTCGCCAGTTGTAGCATCCTCCCCAGCCCAGTACTATGTAAATGAATCACGCCACACACTGAGCTCGGTATTACACGTCTTTATTCTCCAGAGTGCAGCCGTTCACTGAAATGTGCCGCGTCATGAATTTTATTAACTGCACCCAATCACTTACGTCACAAGACTACGGAGTCCGTTAGGGGCCACAGGGTCTCATGCTCTACAATACCCAAGTCACTACACCGGTCTCTCTGCGGGCAGGGTGGGGTGCACCATTCCTAGGCCCGTTGTCCCCTCTGACATGGGCGCTGCTGCTCACAATATAAATAGTGATGGCTGTGCTCACCATTGTAGTGAGGTAGTAGCACCCTACTGGCCCTTGTTGGTTTTGAACGTTTAGATTGATGGTTTTTGAAGGCGTGCCATAGCGGCCCGGCCGCATTAAAAACTTTAGGCTGCTTCTCTTCTGGTTTAGGGCCACTTCACTGTAGGTGTTCACATTCTGCCTTATTAGCATATATAAGAAAATAAACACCTCTTTCTAAAGCTGAGTTTAGCAGGACACTTCCTCTGTTGCAGCCAGAAGCTTTTGTGATTTAAAAAAAACATAGGAATTGGGATCATAAATGCAAATGGCGGCAGGGTACCTGGCAGTACCTGTCCCTTATAAACGCAGTTCATAAGCACCCGTCTGGCAAATCTCAGCAAGCAAGCTCATAAGTAAGAAAGGCATGGTAGGCCCTGCAGAACTTAAAAGGCCTGGGATTTTTATTAAACTAAGCAGGTATAATTCATGTACTTTTGGGTATTCACGATACATTTGTTACACAAAATTCCTGAAATTATGCCATTACACCTCTTGCGTAATTACAAACTTTTGAGATCGAAATGTACTGCGAAAGCGAAATTTGTGGTAAAAATTTACCATAAATGAAGGGTAACAACATAATGCGAGCAGTTGTTGTTTGCGATGCTTTCGTTGTTTTCCACTTTTTAACAGTTCAAAATGAATCCTCGTAAGAAAAATTGATGCAAGGACTCATTTCATGCCAGAGTATACCGAGAAATGGTGGATGGGCATTTAGCGTAATTGGGTATCATCTTGACGAAATTTCTTGTAATTACGCACATTGCGCTCACCCCAGTTGGCAGTCGTAGCCTGCGTGTTACATGGAGATGCTTAGCTGCCAAATAGTCCACGCCATGTGTGGCACCTTCAGCCAGTCCTGGGTTTTTAGCTAGCTGCATGTTGCATTCTGGGAATCGTTGTTTAGTTATTGACATTGTCTGTCCTGGTCACACTTTCTGACAAAGACTTTGGCTGAACCAGTCTGAGTGAAACAAAACAGCAGAGCTACCCCACAACCAGAATCAGAGGTGACAGCCGGAATACACAACTGATGCCCGCAACTTTGGCATAAAGATGGGAGGGGCACTTCCAGCCATGGTGCCCAGTTTTGTTCCACCATAGTCCAGGGTTTGTCCACGGATGGTGATGAAAAACCCTCTAGGCTGCGAGTTGAAGGACATTCTGACATCTTCCCGTGCCAGGTTCAGGAACAGACACCTGGGGACTTCACGTGAACCTGCCAGGAAGGACTCCCGGGACTCTGCTTCGAAGGAAGGAACTGACCGACTGCTGAGGAGGGACATTGGAGATGTCCTTGCATGAGGGAAATGCTGCTCAGAAGAAGGGCGATCATGGAGGAACCAAGGCGGGACGAAACATATAGGTCTGCTGTGCCCCAGGAAGGTACAGCGCCTCTCTACAGGGGTGAGACCCAGGTGTCCCCAAAGTGCGCTCCATGGACGAGTGCTGGTCCATGGTTAGTGTGCTCAGAAGACAAGAGCTTGGTTTTGTCCTTTGTGAGACGTGTCTCAGGAGAGACAGCCCTCAGCCACCGTTCTCATCATGGCTTCCAAGTGTCCCTTGACTACTCCAGGGTCCTTGCAAAAGGGCTCCCTAGAACCCACTGAAATTAGGGCTTAGTGCTATGATGAAAATATGAACTGATTAGAATTGACCCGGATGTGGATTTGGGGCTGGCTTGGGTGACGTTTGGCCTGCTGTAGCCTTAGCCTTCTCGCGCCCCTCCGGAGCTTGCTTTCTAGCCTCGTCTGCATTTGCTGGGAGGGCTGTGATCCCGCCCTCCCTGTCACTTGGTGTTATTGGGTGTCAGAATGTAAAGCATAATGTGAAAGACAGTTCAGTGGACCAATGGATGAAGGCGGCTGCAACAAAGCCTCAGCAAGTATTTTTTATTTATGATTTTTTTTCCCATTAAGTGAGTCTGTCAAATTAACTAAATCTGTCTATAGGCCAGAACTAAGTCTGTGATGCCTACTAATTAACCCCCGAGTTCTACCTCATTTGCGTCCCCTCCTGCCCATGGAGCTCGCTTCCCTCACACCTCGTCTGCTTCCTCCCTTCATACATGGCCAGTCAGAGGACGAGGCCGAACACTCACAGAGCACTACTGTTCTATCACGCGGCTTGTAGTTTTCTAGAGGGAGGGCACTCCATTCACAAAGTGCCTTCCTCATCCCAAATGTCCTGTGCTCTCCTCCTCTCCCTCCTGCTTCCTCTTTTCTAGCTCTCCTGCCTCCCACTCTCAGAAAACTGTATATGAACAACTAACCTAGAACAACAAACTCACGAACATGCAGCATAGCATAACAAACTCACAGACATACAACATAGCACAACAAACTCACCAGCATGCAACATAGCACAAGAAACTCACGAATACGCAACATAGCACAACGAACTCACCAACAGGCAACATAGCACAAGAAAGTCACCAACACGCAACATAGCACAACAAACTCACCAACACTCAACATAGCACAACAAACTCACCAACTCGCAACATAGCACAACAAACTCACCAACACGCAACATAGCACAACAAACTCACCAACACGAATATAGCACAATAAACTCATGAACACGCAACATAGTGCAACAAACTCACCAGCACGCAACATAGCATAACAAACTCACGAACATACAACATAACACAACAAACTCACCAGCATACAACATAGCACAACAAACTCACCAACACGCAACATAGCACAACAAACTCACCAACACGAATATAGCACAATAAACTCACCAACACGCAACATAGCACAACAAACTCACCAACAGTTAACATAGCACAACAAACTCACCAACACGCAACATAGCACAACAAACTCACCAACACGCAGCATAGCACAACAAACTCACCAACACTCAACATAGCACAACAAACTCACCAACACCCAACATAGCACAACAAACTCACCAACACTCAACATAGCACAACAAACTCACCAACACTCAACATAGCACAACAAACTCACCAACACTCAACATAGCACAACAAACTCACCAACAGGCAACATAGCACAACAAACTCACCAACACGCAACATAGCACAACAAACTCACCAACACGCAATATAGCACAATAAACACATGAACACGAAACATAGTTCAACAAGGATTATGCTACTTACCCAGTAAGCATCTCTTCTTGGCATGTAGAGCTGTAGATTCACATGCTTTGCATACTCCTGTCATCTAGTGTTGGGTCCGGATGTTTGCAAGTTGTTTTCTTCGAAGAAGTCTTTTTCAGTCACGAGGTAAGGTGACTCCTCCTTTCAGTGATCGTGTGCATGGGCATCGACTCCATTGTTAGATTGTTTTCCAGCAAGAGGGTGAAAATGGAGTAAGTAAGTGTAGTATAGAGATGTCCATGCGTATGAATGTATAATTAAGAACTGCTACAGGTACCCGGGGAGGCGGGTGGGCGCACGTGAATCTACAGCTCTACATCCCAAGAACAGATGCTTACTGGGTAAGTAGCATAATCCGTTTGAGGCATGTATGCTGTAGATACACATGCTTTGAATAGACTATATAGCAGTATTCTCCTAAAGCGGTGGCTAACCAGTAGATGTTGCAGCTGTTTGAAAAGGTGTTTTTAGCACTGCTTGCCCTACGTTGGCTTGTTGACGTGCTAACACATCCACACAGTAATGTTTGGTAAAAGTGTGTGGTGTGGCCCATGTTGCTGCTTTACAAATGTCAGCTATAAGAATGCTACCTAAAAAGGCTATAGACGCTCCTATTTTACGAGTGGAATGCGCTCTAGGAGGTATAGACAAAGTTTATTTAGCTTTAGCGTAGCAGGTTTGAATGCATGTAACAATCCATCTTGAAATACCAGCTTTAGAGCTGGGATGGCCTTTGTGAGGTGTAGCAAATGCAACAAACAATTGTTTTGTTTTGCTAAATTGTTTTGTTCTTTCAATGAAGTATAGTAAAGCTCTTCTGACGTCAAGAGTATGAAGAGCTCTTTCTGCTACAGAATTAGGTTGAGGAAAGGACACCGGCAACTCAACTGATTGATTGATTTGAAAAGCACAAACCACTTTGGGAAGGAATTTTGGGTTGGTGCGAAGAACTACTCTGTCTTTATGAAGTTGAAAGAAGGGTTCTTCTGAGGTTAAAGCCTGTAGCTCACCAACTCTCCTAAATGAAGTGATGGCAATGTGGAAGGCCACTTTCCATGAAAGAAACTGTAGGGGACAGTTGTGTAATGGCTCAAAAGGTGGGCCCATGAGCCATGTAAGCACAGTGTTCAGATTCCAAACTGGTGCCGGAGGCGTCCTGGGTGGTATAACTCTCTTAAGGCCCTCCATGAAGGCTTTAATTACTGGAACCTTGAACAAGGATAGATGTTGTCTGTTTTGTAAATATGCAGCTACTGCTGCAAGATGCAGTCGAATGGAAGTGTAGGCTAGACCAGCACGCCGTAAATGGAGAAGGTAGCAAATGATATTTTGAGTGGATGCATCTAGTGGATCAATATTGTTATTAGTACAATATATAACAAATCTTTTCCATTTAGCTGCATAGCATGCTCTGGTAGTAGGTTTCCTTGCTTCTTTAAGAATGGTCATACATTCTGGAGGCAAGTTAAGATAACCAAACTATATGACTTCAGGAGCCAAATCGCTAGATTGAGCTCCTTGGGGTTTGGGTGTCTGATGTCTCCATGGTTCAGAGTGAGAAGGCTGGAATTGAGATGCAGCTTTTGATGTGGAGCTACTGACAGTTCTAAGAGTGTCGTGAACCACAGCTGACGGGCCCAAGTGGGAGCCACTAGAATCAGTGTGAGGGATGTTTGCCTGAGCCTCCGAACCAGAAATGGAAGGAGAGGGAGAGGCGGAAAAGCATCGGCAAATATCCCTTACCAAATCATCCATAGGGCATCGCCTATGGATAGAGGGTGTGGGAACCTGGAGGCGAAGCTTGGGCATTTTGCGTGGTGTGTGACAAACAGATCTAGTTGTGGAAATCTCCATTCTTGAAAGTATGAAAGGAGAACCTGGGGATGAAGTTCCCACTCGTGTATTTGTTGCCGCCTTCTGCTCAGGATGTCGGCAATATGATTGTTCACTCCTGGAAGGTGTTCTGCCAGAAGATGAACTTTGTGATGAATTGCCCAATGCCAAATTGTCTGAGAGAGGCGTGACAGTTGAAGAGAATGTGTCCCCCCTTGTTTTTGTACATAGTACATTGCTGTCAGGTTGTCGGTGCGGACTAGGACAACTTTCCCTATGAGGTGAGACTGAAAAGCTTTCAGTGCTACATGAACAGCTAGAAGCTCCAGATAGTTGATGTGCAGAGCTTTGTACTTGTATCCCATAGACCTTGAATTGTCAAGTTGTGAAGATGGGCTCCCCAACCTGTGAGGGAATGCGTCTGCTGTTAGCACGATCTGTGGAACAGGGTCGATGAAGGGCTGCCCTTTTTTTGTGTGTTCAACCACTGCAGAGAGCGATGGGTGCGGCTGTCTACCAACAGTAGATCTGTTAATTGACCCTGCGACTGATTCCACTGACGTGCCAAGTATTCTTGTAGAGGACGTATGAGCAACCTTGCATGAGACACTATCGCGATGTATGAGGCCATCATTCCTAGCAGTTTCATGAACGTTCTGACTACTAAGTATTGATTGGTTTGAAACTGTAGTAGCAGAGTTTGAATATTTCGAATTCTGGCTGCATTGGGAGAAGCTAGAGCTGGGGAAGTGGTAAGAGTCACTCCCAGATAAGACTGCATTTGTGTAGGCTGAAGGTGAGACTTTTGAGCTTTGACCGTGAAACCCAATTGCTAGAGTAGGTGTAACGTAGTCTGAGTGTGGTATAAGCACTTTTGGTGTGTGCTGGCTTCGATGAGCCAGTCGTCCAGGTATGGGAAGACATGAATCTGTTGTCTTCTGAGATGTGCGCCACTACTGCCAGACATTTTGTGAATACTCTGGGAGCAGTAGTTACTCTGAACAGGAGTACTTTGAATTGATAGTGTTTTCCCGCTATCACAAATCGGAGGTATTTGCGATGGGCTGGGTGAACCAGAATATGAAAGTATGCGTCTTTTAAATCCAGTGTGGACATAAAATCGCCTTGCTGTAGCAGTGGAAGAACCTATTGAAGGGTGACCATGTCAAAATGTTCTGACAGTTTGTACAGGTTTAATGGCCTTAGATCCAAAATTGGTCTTAAGGAGCCGTCCTTTTTGGGGATTAGGAAGTACAGAGAATAGACCCCTGAGCCTTGGTGCTGTAATGGAACTGGTTCCATAGCTCCTTTTGTCAAAAGAGCTTGTACCTATTGTTTGAGGAGCTGTAGGTGTTCTGTCGAATGTTTGTGGGTACAAGGTGATATGTTGAGAGGATTGCTGGTGAGCTTCAGGAAATAACCATGTGGGATAATGTCTAACACCCATTTGTCTGATGTTATGGATTGCCAAATGGGGAGAAATTATTGAAGCCTTCCCCCGACAGGAGTTAAATGATCAGGGGAGTGTAGGCAAGCCACTGCTTATTGGGGGAAGGGGAGTTTCGCGTTGGCGTGCCCTTACCTCTACCTTTAAAATTGTTTCCTCTGTACCCTTCTCTAAAGAAGCCTCTACTGGGAGAGGGTTGCGTGCTGGATTTATAAGAGGAAGTGTTGGGGTCTGAGGATGACTTTCAGACCCTGCTCTCTAGAACGAGCGACGAAAGGAGCCTCTGCTTGAAGGACTTTGAAGCGCTCCCATGGATGTCGTCACATCTGTGTCCTTTTTCATCTTTTCTAGAGCCTCATCAACCTGAGGTCCGAAAAGATGTTGTTTGGCAAACGAAGTGTTCAAGATAGACTGTTGGACTTCTGGTTTAAAGCCGGGAATTCTAAGCCAGGCATGCCTACGTCAGAGAATGCTGGTGTTAATTTCTCTTGCTGCAGTGTCCGCAGCATCAAGAGCACGTCTAATGGAACAGTTAGAGATGAGCTTCTCTTCTTGAACTAGCTCTTGTGCCTTTTTCTTGTGCTCCTCTGGGAGGTACTGAAGTAGACCTTCCATCTGATCCCACTGTGCCCTGTCATACCTAGCTAATAGGCCCAGGGGCGTAGCTAGGCCTTAGGCTGCCCGTGGCGGCCCCTGCGTTTGCCGCCCTCGGCAAAATCATAGTAGAGCGGGGGGGGTAGAGGGGGAGGGGGGGTGGTAGCGGCCGATTTTTGCGGCCGCAACGGCCGCAGGTAAGAGCAGGAGGAAGGGGGGCCGGCTGCCGCCCGAAAACTCGTGCCGCCTGGGGCGGTCCGCCCCCATCGCCCCCCCCTAGCTACGCCACTGAATAGGCCCTGCGTGTTGGCAATGCGCCAGTGATTAGCGGCTTGAGCAGCTACCCTTTTACCAGATTCGTCAATAATCTTAGATTCTTTATCTGGGGGAAGATCATCCCCAGATGTCTGTGAGTTCGCTCTTTTACGAGCGTTGGAAACTACCAGGGAATCTAGGGGAAGCTGTCCTTAATAAACCTGGATCAGAGGGTGATGGTTTATACTTTTTATCAACCCTGGGTGTTAAGATTTGTGCACGAACCGGATCTTTAAAGATGTAATCTGCATGTCTCATCATGCCTTTCAACATAGGGAGACTTTGACTAACTCTATGTGAAAACCTAGTGTCTCAAATAAAAAATCATCATCGAAGGCCTCCTTGTGCAGTGTAACCCCATGATATGCTGCTGCCCTGGACATCAGCTCCAGATAAGATACATTATCATCTGGAGGTGAAGGTTTTGCAGGGTATAGATCTGGATCATTATCCATGGGTGGATCAATTGTAATCATTCCATGGATCTGTTGGCAGAGGAGCATTGTCATCATCCTCATCCCCATCTCCTAAATCAGGCTGTGTGTGAGGAGATCCCTGTGGTGTTTGGTGTAATGGATCTGAGCCTGGCAGTATTGGTAAAGGTGAAGTTGGTGGAGGGGGGAGGCAAATGGATAGGAGTTGTAGCAATGTCCTTTTTAGGTCTCGCCTGAGCCAGCGCGCATGCGCTGCTCTGCGAGGCTTCTAGTAAGGGCTTCCAAACTCTGACCACACCCCCGTGCGTGTGTTTTTCTTTTGATCACAGGCTATTGGCCTTTGCGTGCGTCATTCTAAGAAAGACAGCACGCAATTGGCCAAAGGCGGGTGCATGTCCCACCTTTGCATCGCCCATGGCCTAGGGCTTGCGAGAGCGAGCATCAGCACCATCTGTTTCCAATTATCGTGCCCGCGTTTCGCGTTAATTGGAAACAGAAGGTGCACGCACTGGCCCTGGCTTTTTTCCCCCTTTGTTATTTTTATTTTGCAGTTTACTGTGTGAGTTGTTCTTCGGTTGGGTGCGCGGTTCCCTTAAACCTGCAGTGCGCAGGACGTAATGAGGCGTAATGGCACGCGTGTGGTCTCCAGAGGCGCTCTCGCCGGTGACTGGGATGGTTTGGCGGAGAGCTCGGCATACAGCAGGCGTGATCCCAAGGGGTGTTCGCGCCAGACACAGGTGTGGTCTGAAAAGGTGCTATTGAATCGCATAGGTGTGGTTTACACTTTAGTAGGGTGCTCCTCATTGACTGCTTGGGAAGTAGTTTGCTACAGAAACGTTGCATGGCTCCTGGGATAAAATGCTCTAACCCGGGTGCCTGGGATACAGTAACCCCCGTATCCTGGTTATCGTTTTCTAGTTATTTTAGACCATGCTGCGCAGGTGAAAGATCTCTTGCTCTGTGAGCAGTTACCGTCAGTGCTTTACATGGGCAGGTTCTGTCGGATACTGACTACCCACACTTCGTTCATTGGACAGGGAGAGTGGCAGCACTTCTCGGTAGCAAGTCGGTGCTTGGTGATAGGAAGTAAACAGGAGGCCACGTTGAGGAGACTACCACAGCTGCTTGAAAAGTAATACAAGACACACTTCCCCGAAAAGTCCTTGAGCTTTTGAAGTCGTTGAAGGCATAAGTGCACAAGAACACTAAATAAACCGAAGAGCTTTTTTCTTTCATTTTTTTAGTTGTGTGGTTTTATTTTTTTCAGTCAGGAGTGGGGTATACTATTGGTATGGTGACGAAAAATATGTGCAAGTCTGCAGACCCTCCAAGCTTCACATTTCCGTACTTGCGTAGCTCAGCCATTCTACATTGTTTTCGTTGCATTATGGGATTCGTAGTACAGTTTATCCAATTATAAAACTAGTACTACAAATGCCAGAATGTAAAGAAAATACCTCTCCTAGCTACATCAGTTTATTGTACATAAAAGGACATGTGATAATCCCCACTGCTGCTATGTCCCCGCGTGTGATGTCATTCTGACTTTTCATTTAATGGTTCTTGAAATGCTGGAACTAATGTTTTACATGGGCAGATACTGAATACCCGCACATATATAATTTGAAAGGGAGTGCCAGCACTTAGAAATGGGATTCGGTACTTTTAATATGGGAGTATCAACACGTCTGAGTAGAAAAAAGGTACTCTGAGCATCTGGGCATTCATTAACACTTCTTTATTTTAAGCACCGACTAATCTGATAATTAGATAATTAGTCAAATCTGCAGGCTGGCAGGGCTGCTCTGTCTCGTCATCCTTCTGAGGTTTATCTGATTTCAATTCAGACTGACAGTTATCTGCAGCAGGGCTGCTCTGTCTCGTCAGGTTATCATTGGCACAGCGCGGAGCGCACGCACTGATCATTAGTAAAATCTGCAGGCAGGGCTGCTCTGTCTCGTCATCCTTCTGAGGTTTATCTGATTTCAATTCAGACTGACAGTTATCTGCAGCAGGGCTGCTCTGTCTCGTCAGGTTATCATTGGCACAGCGCGGAGCGCACGCACTGATCATTAGTAAAATCTGCAGGCAGGGCTGCTCTGTCTCGTCATCCTTCTGGTGCAGCGACTGACTTAAGTGTTCTGTTGTTGTTGTAACTTGTCACACAGCGCGGAGCGCACTCTGACGCACTGCAAGATCTGATAATTTCAGACACAGCAAAATCTGCATCGTCATCCTCTCTGAGGTTATCATTGGTCACCAGTACTAACTGAGAGGGTTTATCTTCAGACTACGGGTGGTGCGTGTTTTGCCAGGGCGCTCTCAGTCTCATCCTGTCAGGGGGGAGGGGGGGTTACCACTTGCGTCATTCCCCAGAGGCCCCTTGGTCCTCTCATCATCATGCTCTCTCCAGATTTTGCAGGCAGAAGCTGGCTGGGGGGGGGGGGGGCGGGCCCTGCTACTGGCTGGCAATATGTTGTGTACTTCACAGTGTTCTCTACTCCTGCCACGCCCGGGGATCTTCAGAGATGTGTTGGTAACTTCTTAGCACTGCGCTGTCCTCACGTGACCCCACGCTCAAGCCATCACTAAGGAGCACAGAAATGAGCTTAATTCAGCTCAGCAGCATTTACACCACTCACAACCGGTGCCCCTTGCTTTCTGTATTCCCATAGTAATCTGTCTGGCTGCAGTGTTAGTTAAACAGTACTTTTCAGTAGTCCCGGAGTGGAGCGAGCACGCATCCTCGTGACATAAGTTAAGTCGCACATCATTTACTAACTCGTTTTAATTGGGCCGCGCCGGTGATATAATTATTTTTGGTGTCAGTGAGCGGAGGGGTAATTTTTGAAATACCGCTGCCGGCTGTCAGTGACCCGTGTGCCTCAGTTGCTTAGTGCTACTTCTTGCCCAATCAATGCCTGTGCCTGTGTTCACTGACTCTTAATTTTAAATGTAGGCAGCTGATCTCTCACGTGCTCTCTGTGCCTGCAGCCTGGGTGTCCCCTTAGGAGTGTGAGGCATAATAGGGCAGAGGGAGCGCCTCAGAACTCAGGAAGGGCTGGAGTTCCTGGTTGGCAGTGGTATGTTTAAGAAACAGCACATTCACAGTTCTATATGTGTGTCTGCAGCCTGGGTGTCCCCTTAGGAGTGTGAGGCATAATAGGGCAGAGGGAGCGCCTCAGAACTCAGGAAGGGCTGGAGATGCCAGGGGTCAGTGCCATGACGTGCTTAGAAGCCGAGCGCCTCGCACATTCCCATCTAAGTGCCCTTCCATTTCTGATGCTTTGCTGCAGTTTAAAAATCTTCTTAGAGTTTCTCGTTGCTTTAATGGGAAAGTGTCACTCATAGTCGTTGAAATGTCACTCATAATTGCACTGAAATTATGAAAATGTCACACATAGCAATCTGAAACCTTGGCAGCTATGGTGCTGCGGTCTCTTATCAGTTTTCGGTAGATCCTTTTCTATTTGCTCACAATTCGAACAACTGATTTCATTTAATGTGCCGACGCTCTTCGGAGGGACTGATGGGAACGCTTGTGCTTTGTTTTTGCAAGAAAACACGGGGTGTGTTTTGCATAATCTTGCAGAACGTCTCCACAATTCTCTAAATCACCCTGAGTAAAATGTCGATCCGGTTTTGAGGGTCCTGCCCCCTTGGAGCAAGCAAGTCTGGCTTTTCACTGACACTCGCTCAGATATCGCAGCATATGTCTCCCGGGGGCTCCACAAACAGTTCAATATCTCTGATACATTAATTAAATTTATGAGCTAGCATTACTCCTCACTATATTTATTGTTCTATAATGCTCTCGAGCACCCTAGGATGGAATTTAAATCAATGCGGATATTCTCAACACTTTAAAAAAAAAAAATGGCTTTAAAATTACATTTTTACTTTTTTATACCAATGCTAATAGCGCTGTCCAAATATCAACTCAACACCAAATAAACAAAAGTAAAAAAAAATTACCATTTTAAACCCCAACAGCTCTAACTTTAACAAATGCAAGACCTATTGAGGGGATTGTCCTTACTAATATGAAACAAGCATTGACATAGCCAATAGGTCTCGCCTTTGGGACCTTGTAAGTAAAAAAAACAAACTGAAGTGTAAGACTTCACGTTTACATTTACTGCATCCTAAATATGAAGTAAATGTAAACGTGAAGTCTTATACTTCAGTTTTTTTTTTTTTTTTTACTTACAAGGTCCCAAAGGCGAGACCTATTGGCTATGCCAATGCTTGTTCTTTTTGAGGGGAATCTTGTCTCCAGTATCCTCTGGGCTGAGTTTCCTTTTGGAAGGAGGTTAGGCCGATGTGTCCAGTGTCAGGACTAATATAGATCCTTTTCTGCTTTGGATCCAATCTGCCTTTCATAATGACTAAGATTGGTTCAGGAAACTGTGAAATATGTTCTTTTGACTTGGGCGCCGAAAGTTTCGGTGCCGAACTGGGCTTGTCCTTGGAAGCGGAAGGTTTTGGCTCCGAAGCAGCTTTTTGTTTTGAGCCGGAGGATTTTGGCTCCGAACCAGATTTGTCTTTCGGAGCGTAATGTTTTGGGTCCGAAGACGATTTGTCTCGGGTTGATCCCGAGCCGGAAGGCTTGAATACTTGTTTCGGTGCCGGGCCCGGGGCATCAGAAACGTTGTCTTGGTGCCGACCAAGGCCCGAAGGCAGAGGTGGTGCCGAAGCCTTAAGTTTGGTGAAGGGTAACTTCTGGGGTACAGGGGTTTTGGTACTCACGACACCCTGTCCCGCTGGAATGTCTTCTGACTCCAACTCAATCTCGAGGTCGGAATCAGATTCTTCGACTGAGAAGGCCTCCTAATCTTCTGCAGCCGTTGCTTCTTCTTGTTCGGACTCTTCTCCGAAGAGTTCCGGAGTCTGTTGAGTGCTTTGTTGCTGTGTTTCTCGTCATCGAGCCCGACGATCTCGAAGGGTCGTTTTCAACCTGAATGAGCGACAGGCCTCGCAGTCTGCTTCCTTGTGCTCCGGTGACAAGCACAAGTTGCAGACCTGGTGTAGATCGGTGCGAGGGTACTTCGAGTGGCACAGAGGACAGAATTGAAATGGAGTCCGTTCCATCTGCAGAGGGATGGATTGACGAGGCTAGGCCAGAAGGCCGCCCATGATGTTTTCGACTGAAGATGAGAGATTTTCCGATCAATTGGATACGCGGAGAGAGGAAAACACATACGATAACAATATCGTCAAGGGTAGAGTGGATTGCGCACCGAGGGGAACCCGAAGGACGGTTTCAAACCGGAGCACAGCAATACACGTCCGAACCCGATGGCGGAAAGAAAACAATCTTAACAGTAGAGTCGCTGCCCATGCGCACTGTCACCGAAAGGAGGAGTCACCTTACCTCCTGACTAGGAAAGACTTCTTCGAAGAAAAACAACTTGCAAACATCCAGACCCAACACTAGATGGCAGGAGTATGCAAAGCATGGGTATCTACAACACACATGCCTCGAACACTCATGAGCACACAACTTACAACAACAAACTCTCCAACACGCAACATAGCACAACAAACTCTCCAACACGCAACATAGCACAACAAACTCACCAACACGCAACATAGCACAACAAACTCATGAACCCGCAACATAGCACAATAATCTCATAAACACGCATTATAGTACAATAAACTCACGAACACGCAATATAGCACGACAAACTCATTAACACACAGCTTACCACAACAAGCTCATGTACACGCAACATAGCACAACAAACTCAACGTTTAAATCAACAACAACCTTTCCTTTGAATAGTTATGGTAACTAACCATCCAAGTGCATATCGGACAATGCAACGATTATTTTAAACTATAATGAAAAATCCACAGATGAATTATGGAAAATCAAAAGAAATTTATTAGAAATAGTTAATTTTAGTAAAGAAAAGCTAAATAAATAGCCTAAACTCTTTACTCGAATTGAATGTTGTGTCCTCTAAAATAAAAAGTTAAAACCAGTGATATCAGCATGTGTTTGAGATACCAGATGTTCACATCACACTCACACGGGAGCTGTGGTCTGCACACGCCTGTGCACATACACGTCCATCATTAACCTTTTGTTTACCCACGTGCAGCACCTTGGGCCTGTTATAGCTAGCCTCACATGTACCCTACCTCTAAACGACCCGCCTTTGTTTCTCATGTATATTTTTTCTTTTCATGAAAAGAACCTGACCAAGATGAGGCTAGAACTCGCTGGCTCAGTGGTGACTTGTCTCAAAATCTGTTTATGATCTTTGACTGCAGGACCAGGTTCACCTGAATGCTGAAGAGAGTGCATGAGGTGGTGAAGACGACGTCTATAGATCTTGCTTCAGGAAGACAGACCTGTGGTATGATAATCTCCCAGATTCAGAAGTGTGTTAGCAGAACCTGTGTCCGGTGAGGGCTGGATTGGTTTGTCTCTACGAAGAGTGTCCAAAGTCACATGGCCCAAGGTGTTTCTTGGGACAGCATGAAGACATACATGTAGCTGTTCTGAAGGAACATGAACAGGGATAGTACATTTGGCGACGAGGACGGGATAAAATTCTAGTGAAAATACTCGTAACAAGCACATTACCTACAGCGAGAGGAAAAGAACCCATCTGCAACAGTTTAACAAAATCTTAGTGCAAAAAAAACAAACAAAGAATGGCAATTCAATAGGAGGAAACGGATTTAAAGAAAACATCACCAGGAAAGAAAAGTGTGTTACAAACTGGATCTGCAGCAAAACTTAATATATCAACTGACCTTAAAGTAGTGAATGAAATATAAGGCAATGGATATACAAATAATCACCTAAGATAAAAATGAATAACTGACGGAGACAGTGCACATGTAAATGTGAAATAATAATTTGATTGTTTTAACAAATGTGCAAGCAATGTGAAAAAATGACTGTTTCTCCTCCCCCGTCATTCAATCTGCCACTGCTGGTCCCCCTAAAACCCTGAATCCCATTTTTTGTGGTCCTTCCTCCTCCTTTGTTCCAGAGTGTCATAAATAATCCTGAAACGTAGGCTGGCATCCGATTGGTGCATAGAGCGCATGGCGGTGATGTCCTCAGTGACATCATGAGCATCGTTCTCCTCCCATTGGTAAAACATGGAAAAAGCTCCAGCGTTGCAGGGCTCTCCAAGAATTTCTTGGGCATCGTGAACTCCTGCTTCTCGCACCGTACCCCATGTCCTCACGGCGGCCCTGCAGGATAAAAGTTAAAAAAATAATACATTTTTTTTTTTTTAAACGTATTTACTAAAAGGCTCTGCTGTGCTACCGGGTTGTAATTTGGTACAATATCCCAAGTTGTATTAGCCCGGTTTAAATGTGAAACCAATGGGGTTCGAATTCACAAAAGCATTTATGGTTGTCGGAAATGCTACTCTGTTACATACTCGTGCACGCCTTTGTGAACTGGTCCCAAAACATTCAACCCCCTATTATTAAAAGTGCAAAGAGGGTACAGTCCTTTCTATATGTGCTAATTGTATATGAATATTCCCCGAATCGACTCCATAGAATGTACTAATACTTTTCCAGACATATCTTCTCCAAATTGTAAACTCCCATAATCTCGACCCGGCATTCATATCCCCCTACAGACATTTTAACCTGCAATTCATTTCTAAATCCAGCCAAACTCACTCCACACATATTTTAGGACAGGGCTTATTTATTTTTCAAATTCCATCTCAAGCATATTTTTGGGAAAAGTACTGGGATGAGGGGCAGAGAAAATGTTTGTGTGTTGAATTTTATTTAAGGGCGGGCCCTTGTTTAGGGGTTTATGTTTTTGCGGAAGGCGTGACTGCAGTCTACTGTTTTGCATTCTACTCTCTCCCTGAACTGCGTTTGGCAACACAAAGGTGCAATGGTTTGTGGTCTGGTGTGTCCAGAGGCTGTCTTGCCTGTAGGGAAATCATGCGTGTGCAAAGGGAAAATGTTTGAGCAATGCCATTACAGGCTTGTTATTGCTATACATATTATGGGCCCTGGTAGAGTTGCCCCTGCTCTTAACTTGTCTGGCTCATTTACTCGCGCCTACCCAAAGGAGTAGTAATCATTTGACTCCATCTGTACACCCTACTTGCTAGATACTACAAGGCTGTACAGGCAGTTTACTACCAGAATATCAAGACTGGAATTTCAGTGTGCCAAAATGTCGACAGCCGGAATATGGTAAAGGAAAATATATATAGGTAACTAAAATGTTACTATTCGTAACTTCACATTGACGTAACTTGACAATTTATTTTGTAAGACTGAAGATTGTTAGTCGGAACCCACTGCCATCTGATTGAATGGTTTTCACTTACACTGTCCTTAATTAATACACCCAAAAGATGAGCGATAAGAGAACCGTCAACGTTTCCATGCCAAAGAGGCGCGCACTTTTTGGACGACCACTTCCATTGTGTACCAGCGACTCCATCTGCTGAACTCTCACCTGATATTCTTCGCTGTGGAAAAACAGAAATGGAATCATTCTGCGCCCTATGAAATAAGGACTACAAGTTCAGTGGTTTAACCAAAATACGGTGAGGACAAGTATATATACGGGTCACTACACATTTACTGTGCTTTACTTCACATATGTGTACCTTGACAATGTATAGAAGCAATGGAGAAATGGAGGCAAGAAGAGTGAATCTCGACTTACCTACATGTACTTACCATCACAAGATTTTGGACCTGGATATTAAGGTCTCGATAATTTGGCACCACAATTTTTTGTCCTCAGTGTTCTGACATAGAACATACCCCGACCCTCATAAATGTATAGAAGATTAGACTCTGGAGCTATTAAAGCCTCGTCTACCTGGAAACATTTAATTACCAATATTAAAGGGGTCAAATGGATAGATTTAATGGTGAATGGAATTAGGAATTGAATCTGGTAACTAGCGACTGCCGTCTGGTTGCAGGTTTGTCCTTCTCCCTCCAGCTCTATATCTGCAGAGGTTTACTCCACAGATACTACTATTCATGGTCGGTTGGACTCCAAGCCAGATGTTTTAATTCTCTCTTAAAGAATTCGGCGGCTGCCTGGATTGTCGATGAACGTGTAGATCTGGTCTGCTACTGTGACAGACGGACAGCATCCTGGTCCAACGTCTTCAACAGAAAGGATTCGGTGACATCATCCTGGTCCAGCGTCTTCAACAGAAAGGATTTGGTGACAGCATCCTGGTCCAGCGTCTTCAACAGAAAGGATTCGGTGACAGCATCCTGGTCTAGCGTCTTCAACAGAAAGGATTCAGTGACAGCATCCTGGTCCAGCGTCTTCAACAGAAAGGATTTGGTGACAGCATCCTGGTCTAGCGTCTTCAACAGAAAGGATTTGGTGACAGCATCCTGGTCCAGCGTCTTCAACAGAAAGGATTTGGTGACAGCATCCTGGTCTAGCGTCTTCAACAGAAAGGATTTGGTGACAGCATCCTGGTCCAGCGTCTTCAACAGAAAGGATTCGGTGACAGCATCCTGGTCTAGCGTCTTCAACAGAAAGGATTCGGTGACAGCATCCTGGTCTAGCGTCTTCAACAGAAAGGATTCGGTGACAGCATCATGGTCTAGCGTCTTCAACAGAAAGGATTTGGTGACATCATCCTGGTCTAGCGTCTTCAACAGAAAGGATTCGGTGACAGCATCATGGTCTAGCGTCTTCAACAGAAAGGATTTGGTGACAGCATCCTGGTCCAGCGTCTTCAATAGAAAGGATTTGGTGACAGCATCCTGGTCCAGCGTCTTCAACAGAAAGGATTCCGTGACAGCATCCTGGTCCAGCGTCTTCAACAGAAAGGATTTGGGGACAGCATCCTGGCCCAGCACCTTCAACAGAAAAGATTTGGGGACAGCATCCTGGTCCAGCGTCTTCAACAGAAAGGATTCAGTGACAGCATCCTGGTCCAGCGTCTTCAACAGAAAGGATTTGGGGACAGCATCCTGGCCCAGCACCTTCAACAGAAAGGATTTGGGGACAGCATCCTGGTCCATCGTCTTCAACAGAAAGGATTCGGTGACAGCATCATGGTCTAGCGTCTTCAACAGAAAGGATTCGGTGACAGCATCCTGGTCCAGCTTCTTCAACAGAAAGGATTTGGTGACAGCATCCTGGTCCAGCGTCTTCAACAGAAAGGATTCGGTGACAGCATCCTGGCCCAGCACCTTCAACAGAAAGGATTTGGTGAATGGGGTTCATGTTCCTAGAAAGCCTAGGACCGGCATCGTTAATGAGCCTCTATTGGGGTGCTATCCTTCAGAGCTGCAGCATGCATAGTAATAAAGATAGTTTTCACTGGCTTATTGTCAGTGGATCCTCGTTATTATTTTGAAAATGTGCAATCTATGTTGCATACATCTGCTGTGTGCAGGTCACTTGTTGACCAGCGATAGTGTAAGCGGGATCGGTGCAATCATCGTTCAACCTGTGTCCCTGGAGCATGTTGTATGGAGGGACCACTAAAAAGTGAGAGACCAATTTATATCCCTCAGTTGTGATATCACAAGTGTTCCACAAATAAAAATATGTCAACTGAGGCCAAAGTGGGCTGCACACCGGAAGCCAGGCTGAGACTGTCAAAGTCTCATCACCCCACTCACACATGGCCATAGACTTTGTTTCATGACAGGTGAACACATCCACTCTCATTTTTTTCCTTTGCATTCTGGTACTTGTAGTCCAGGAGCAAACTGCAAGGCCCAGAATGCAATGATAACAAAGGTCCTGGTGAGCTACTGACATCAAACATGAAAAACTTGAGATCTCTGGCTCCCTGTACACGCTTCTCTGGGGGTCTCTCACATCACGTGGAGGGGATTAAAAGAGGTCGTACACCCCCCCCCCCTGCCCTGGTGCACCACTGCCCGCTGCCGCCCTTCCACCTACTTCTGCCTCTGCAGCTCCTCCTGAACGCTCTTTGCTTCGCGAAGCTCCTCTGAGGTGGATGAGAGGTTCTTTCTCCAGCTCAGCAGGTCATCTAGTAAAGAAATATAAAGAAAGAGAGAGCAAAGCAAAAGTTATTATATCATTAATATATTAACATTAATGTTAGGCACTTGTGGTGCACAAACTATGATCTAACTTGTCTCTTGCAGTTTAAATCCGATGTTTCTTCTAATTTGTAGATTAAGGGTGGGCGGAGCAGGCGTAGTGCCTCTACGCGAAGTTCCACGGAGTTGGAAAACAACTCCATGGAACTTCGCTCCGCTACGTGCCCTCCCCTCTCCCAAAGTAATTATAAAGTAATGAAAAAGGCACTTACCTGCCGTACCTGCCTCCGCCTCGCCATGGCCGCTCTCCTTCCTCGTCCCCGCCATCGTCCTTCTTAAGATAACCCCTACGTTGTACGTCTTGCGCGTGCGCATGCGCACACGCAAGACGTACAACGTAGGGGTTATCAGAGAAGGACGGTGAGGAGAAGAAAGGAGAGCGGCCATGGCGAGGAGGAGGCAGCCACGGCAGGTAAGTGCCTTTTTTATAACTTTATAATTACTTTGGGAGGGTGGAGGGGCCGGCTAACTACGCTCCGCCACGGAGTCGTAGTTTTGTCTAAACTCCGCGTTCGCAACGGAACGCGGAGTAGGCAAAACTACATAAACTACGCTGGCGGAGCGTAGATACCCGCCCGGGCTTAATTATTAGCCATTTTATGACTTTGGATGGATTTTGTTTCGTTAGGAGTTCCGTAGAATGCGAACATATTGCCTCCCAGCCACCTCAAAGCGCTGCAGTGCCTCTCAGCCTCAGCACTAGGCTCCACTTGGCCCCTCTGGATAAACAGATCTCCAGTCAGTGGATGGTGACATTATCATTTATATAGCGCTTCGTACTCCTGATGAGGTACCAAAGCGCCTTGGCACATAGGTAGTACCCTATTCAGTGGCTTGTGTGTGGTGGGAAGGGTGTGAGTTGGTGGTGTGGCCTGAGTGGGAAGTGTTTCTTTGTCATCCGTGATCAGGAAGCTGGGCCTATGGGTGCAGTGGGACAAATCACAGCAAGTGATGGGTTGCACATGTGACGGTGTCGACCACCCTCATGAGGAAGGCTTCGCTCTGTTCTTGGGGGGTGTGCCCCGAGTCATCTACCGTTTCTTCTGTCCTTGGGCAGAAGATCTGTCCTTGGTCGGTTCTAGCTGTCAGTAAGGTCAACCCTTCATCCTCTGCTGGCAAAGAGTCAGGTCCTCGCTCCTTCCTGAACCCCAGATGGTCACAGATGGTCCTTAGCACCGGAGATTTCATCATTTTGCTGCCTGTACAAAGAAGGAGGTTCCACCGATGAGCGCCTTCGTGTTCGATGGGATAGTCAGGACAAGAGCAAGTCTCGAGGGTTGGATGAGAGGTCCTCAGTGGACCAGACAAGTGGATTCCTCCTTTTAATTGGTGACCAGGAGCTCGGGGGCTGAGGAACCAGCCCTGCCACTGGTCAGCAGGTTCATCTGGTTTAATTGTTTTTTTTGTCTGGGGGGGGGCAATCTCAGGTGGGTGATCTTATGATCTGAAGGTTTGCCTAAGCAGTGGGATCCTCAGGTTTTGTAGGATTCCACAAAACCTGAAAATGTAATTCATCAGACTCCATGTTTAATTTGAATGTATTTGGGCTGGAATGCCACAAGTATTGGGTCTTAAGTACAGTGGCCTGTCCTCCAATGTGCTGAAGTTATCGCAGACCTTGTTCCCCACTAAACTTTAGACACAACTCTGCTGCGATAAACAGAGTCCCAATGAAATGTCGAGAACAAGCCGCTAGAACATCTACAGGATATCAGGGTAAGGAGCATAGAAGTGTAAGTGTTGTGATCTACTAGCCAGTGTCGTAGCCATGGAAGCAGAAGGCCCTTTTTCTAAGCCTAGAATTCACATTCAAACAAGTTGTTTGATCCTGGGCAATGCATTTCACTTACCTATCAAACAAGTGCGAGAGTTTCAAGTACTCGTGAGCTTTTTCACAAAGGTTGTGTATTACCAGTCAGAAAGGTGTACCCGTAGAAGTACTTGTATCTCTGGAGCACATTTTTGACTTTTAGAAGATCAAGCGAGGATTCCAAGATTTCTAGGACAGAGGTAGATTTCCTGCTGCAGTTTAGTTTGTAAACTTTAGATAACAGGGGCCATTTTAATCTGTTTACAGGGTGTGAAACTCCCAACAAGAATTATGTGGTTACGCAGAAGCCTACAGTTTGTTGTGATACACCTACCAAAGCAGGTAGGCGCACCCAGGACCTCTCGCAAACCAGAGGCAAATCAAAGGTGGTGAGCAACACCCCACGGTGTAGCGTGCTATCCATCCGCTTCAGCGCCTCGTTAGGGATATGAAGCACTATACAAATGCAATCACAATGAATGGAAATCGTTCTATGTGCCGTTAAATGCTATTAGCCAATCAAAATTCCCAATACTGAATCACTAAATAGAAATTCTAAATGTATCCTCAAAATATTTGTTTTGCCTCCCTAAGTAGCACTTGGGTGTGCGTAAACGACTGCTCTCGGGGTCATGTATCATTAAAACCACGAGCCTTTACTTCTCCCTCTTCCACCTATAGTGAGTCTCATGTGAGATGGACATTTACAACCAAAATAGGTCTGGCTTCAGCTGCCAGCCTTTTGGCTTTACAAAGGCTGTTTTGTGGTTTTGTAAAATGTTATTGTTGGGCCGTCATTAAATTTTTAAAAATGGCTGAAAGCAACATTTGTTTTAGTCTTTAAAAGCGCGCATTGCCCTGGTACACATGGCACTGAAGGGGAGTACATTGTGTGCGTTCCTTGTGAAGGGGCAGACTGCGTCACTCACAGTGAAGATGGCCAGGGACTGAAGGGGGTTCATCTGTTTGCCCCATGCTGTGCGCTTTAGCTGGAGGTAGAAAATGTGTGAATGACGCAACTACAGACCAATGGCTGAAGAGAGCCGGCTGAAAGCCCACATAAGTATATTACTGTGTAATTTTAGTAAATCAAAATGTCTTGTAACGGTAGACCTAATGAAAACTATCTACAAGAAGCTGAAGCTGCAGAGCACACACTGTGCCACTGGAGGGCGCCCCAAGCACATAGACCGCAGAGTCTTAAAACAGGTCTCAACTACACTCTGTAAACTGCAGAGATTGGATGAGCTTGTGACCCGCAGGTCATGTAGTTTCAAAACAGGAGAGATAACTCAACCTTTCATCTAATCTTAATAACACACATTTCATCGGGTTGGCGGATAATGAAACATATTTTAGCTGAGCACCGGGTGAAGCGTCAGTTTGTGTTCTGTACTGCTTGAGTGATCCGTGTATATTGTGGTTTTCCACTCACCGTGCAGCATCTGGTTTTCGCTGCTCAGGTTGGAAACTTTCTGCTCAAGGCCGAGGAGTTCCTGCAGCCGCTTCGCGAGGGTCCCTTTCAGGACATCCTAAAGCAGAAGGGGTGAGAGGGGAGACATGAAGACAGGCACTCGGGCGTCTGTGTGCACGAGAGCAGCAGACAGGGCCGACCTCTAGTTTATGGTGGGCTCGAGCCCACGAGAACACCCTCTCGCGCGCAGATCATCAGCAGCCTATAGACTACAGGTTCAATATCAATAGGATAGCTCTGACAACTATAGGTGACGGGTATAACTGCAGTAGGGTAGCCCTGGCAACCTATAGGCAACGGGTTTAATATCAATAGGATGGCCCTGACAACCTATAGACTACAGGTTTAATATCAATAGAATAGCTTTAGCAACCTACAGGTTACAGGTTTAACATCAATATGATAGCCCTGGCAACCAATAGGCTACAGGTTTAACATCAATAGGACAGCCCTGGCAACCTATAGGCTACAGGTTTAATATCAATAGGATAGCTCTGACGACCTATAGCTTACAGGTTTAATATCAATAGGATAGCTCTGACAACCTATAGGCTACAAGTTTAATATCAATAGGATAGCTCCGACGACCTATAGGCTACAGGCTTAACATCAATACGATAACCCTGGCAACTTATAGCCTACAGGTTTATTATCAATAGAACAGATTTGGTAACCTGTAGGTTACAGGTTTAACATCAATAGGATAACCCTGCCAAACCTATAGGTTACAGGATTAATATCAATAGGATAGCTCTGATAACCTATAGGCTACAGGTTTAATATCAATAGGATAGCTCTAGCAACCAGTAGGTTACAGGTTTAACATCAATAGAATAGCCCTGGCAACCTATAGGCTACAGGTTTAATATCAATAGAATAGCCAATGCAACCTATAGGTTACAGTTTTAATATCAATAGGACAGCCCTGAAAACCTATATGTTACAGGCTAAATATAAATAGGACAGCCCTGAAAACCTATATGTTACAGGTTTAATATTAATAGGATAGCTCTGACAACCTATAGTTTACAGGTTTAATATCAATAGAACAGCTTTGGTAACCTGTAGGTTACAGGTTTAATATCAATAGGATAGCCCTAGCAACCTATAGCTTACAGGTTTAATATCAATAGGATGGCCCTGACAATCTATAGGCTACAAGTTTAATATCAGTAGGATACCTCTGGCAACCTATAGGCTACAGGTTTAATATCAATAGGATAGCTCTGACGACCTATAGCTTACAGGTTTAATATCAATAGGATGGCACTGACAATCTATAGGCTACAAGTTTAATATCAATAGGATAGCTCTGACGACCTATAGGCTACAGGCTTCACATCAATACGATAACCCTGGCAACCTATAGGCTACAGGTTTATTATCAATAGAACAGCTTTGGTAACCTGTAGGTTACAGGTTTAACATCAATAGGATTGCTCTAGCAACATGTAGGTTACAGGTTTAACATCAATAGGATAGCCCTGGCAACCTATAGGCTACATGTTTAATATCAATAGGATAGCTCCGACGACCTATAGGCTACAGGCATAACATCAATACGATAACCCTGGCAACCTATAGGCTACAGGTTTATTATCAATAGAACAGCTTTGGTAACCTGTAGGTTACAGGTTTAACATCAATACGATAGCTCTAGCAACATGTAGGTTACAGGTTTAACATCAATAGGATAGCCCTGGAAACCTATAGGCTACAGGTTTAACATCAATTGAATAGCCCTGGCAACCTATAGGTTGCGGGTTTAATATCAATAGATTAGCCAATGCAACGTATAGGCTACAGGTTTAATATCATTAGGATAGCTCTGACGACCTATAGGCTGCAGGCTTACCATCAATACGATAACCCTGGCAACCTATAGGCTACAGGTTTAATATCAATAGGATAGCCCTGAAAAACTATAGGCTTAATATCAATAGGATAGCTCTGACAACCTATAGCTTACAGGTTTAATATCAGTAGGATGGCCCTGACAACCTATAGGCTACAGGTTTAATATCAATAGGATAGCTCCGACGACCTATAGGCTACAGGCTTAACATCAATATGATAACCCTGGCAACCTATAGACTGCAGGTTTAATATCAATAGGATAGCTCTGACGACCTATAGGCTACAGGCTTAACATTAATACGATAACCCTGGCAACCTATAGGCTACAGGTTTATTATCAATAGAACAGCTTTGGTAACCTGTAGGTTACAGGTTTAACATCAACAGGATAGCCCTGGCAACATGTAGGTTACAGGTTTAACATCAATAGGATAGCCCTGGCAACCTATAGGCTACAGGTTTAATATTAATAGGATAACCCCGCCAACCTATAGGTTACAGGTTCAATATCAATAGGCTAGCTCTGACAACCTATAGGCTACAGGTTTAATATAAATAGGATAGCTTTGGTAACCTGTAGGTTACAGGTTTAATATCAATAGAATAGCAAAGGCAACCTATAGGCTACAGGTTCAATATCAATAGGATAGCTCTGACGACCAATAGTTTACAGGTTTAATATTAATAGGATAGCTCTGACAACCTATAGGCTACAGGTTTAATATCAATAGGATAGCTCTGACAACCTATAGGCTACAGGTTTAATATCAATAGGATAGCTCTGGCAACCTATAGGCTACAGGTTCAATATCAATAGGATAGCTCTGACAACCTATAGCTTACAGGTTTAATATCAATAGGATGGCCCTGACCTATAGGCTACAGGTTTAATATCAATAGGATAGCTCCGACGACCTATAGGCTACAGGCTTAACATCAATACGATAACCCTGGCAACCTATAGACTGCAGGTTCAATATCAATAGGATAGCTCTGACAACCTATAGCTTACAGGTTTAATATCAATAGGATGGCCCTGACAACCTATAGGCTACAGGTTTAATATCAATAGGATAGCTCCGACGACCTATAGGCTACAGGCTTAACATCAATATGATAACCCTGGCAACCTATAGACTGCAGGTTTAATATCAATAGGATAGCTCTGACAACCTATAGGCTACAGGTTTAATATCAATAGGATAGCTCTGACAACCTATAGGCTAAATGTTTAATATCAATAGGATACCTCTGGCAACCTATAGGCTACAGGTTCAATATCAATAGGATAGCTCTGACAACTTATAGCTTACAGGTTTAATATCAATAGGATGGCCCTGACAACCTATAGGCTACAGGTTTAATATCAATAGGATAGCTCCGACGACCTATAGGCTACAGGCTTAACATCAATACGATAACCCTGGCAACCTATAGGCTACAGGTTTATTATCAATAGAACAGCTTTGGTAACCTGTAGGTTATAGGTTTAATATCAATAGGATAGCTCTAGCAACCTATAGGCTACATGTTTAATATTAATAGGATAACCCTGGCAACCTATAGGCTACATGTTTAATATCAATAGGATAGCTCTGACAACCTATAGGTTACAGGTTTAATATCAATAGGATAGCCCTGGCAACCTATATGTTACAGGTTTAATATTAATAGAACAGCTCTGGTAACCTGTAGATTACAGGTTTAACATCAATTGGATAATCCTGACAACCTATAGGCTACAGGTTTAATATCAATAGGATAGCTCTGACAACCTATAGCTTACAGGTTTAATATCAATAGGATGGCCCTGACAACCTATAGGCTACAGGTTTAATATCAATAGGATAGCTCCGATGACCTATAGGCTACAGGCTTAACATCAATACGATAACCCTGGCAACCTATAGACTGCAGGTTCAATATCAATAGGATAGCTCTGACAACCTATAGCTTACAGGTTTAATATCAATAGGATGGCCCTGACAACCTATAGGCTACAGGTTTAATATCAATAGGATAGCTCCGACGACCTATAGGCTACAGGCTTAACATCAATACGATAACCCTGGCAACCTATAGACTGCAGGTTTAATATCAATAGGATAGCTCTGACAACCTATAGGCTACAGGTTTAATATCAATAGGATAGCTCTGACAACCTATAAGCTACATGTTTAATATCAATAGGATACCTCTGGCAACCTATAGGCTACAGGTTCAATATCAATAGGATAGCTCTGACAACTTATAGCTTACAGGTTTAATATCAATAGGATGGCCCTGACAACCTATAGGCTACAGGTTTAATATCAATAGGATAGCTCCGACGACCTATAGGCTACAGGCTTAACATCAATACGATAACCCTGGCAACCTATAGGCTACAGGTTTATTATCAATAGAACAGCTTTGGTAACCTGTAGGTTATAGGTTTAATATCAATAGGATAGCTCTAGCAACCTATAGGCTACATGTTTAATATTAATAGGATAACCCTGGCAACCTATAGGCTACATGTTTAATATCAATAGGATAGCTCTGACAACCTATAGGTTACAGGTTTAATATCAATAGGATAGCTCTGACAACCTATAGGTTACAGGTTTAATATCAATAGGATAGCCCTGGCAACCTATAGGCTACATGTTTAATATTAATAGGATAACCCTGGCAACCTATAGGCTACATGTTTAATATCAATAGGATAGCTCTGACAACCTATAGGTTACAGGTTTAATATCAATAGGATAGCTCTGACAACCTATAGGTTACAGGTTTAATATCAATAGGATAGCTCTAGCAACCTATAGGCTACATGTTTAATATTAATTGGATAACCCTGGCAACCTATAGGCTACATGTTTAATATCAATAGGATAGCTCTGACAACCTATAGGTTACAGGTTTAATATCAATAGGATAGCCCTGGCAACCTATAGCTTACAGCTTTAATATTAATAGGATAGCTCTGACAACCTATAGGCTACAGGTTTAATATCAATAGGATAGCTCTGACAACCTATAGGCTACAGGTTTAATATCAATAGGATAGCTCTGGCAACCTATAGGCTACAGGTTCAATATCAATAGGATAGCTCTGACAACCTATAGCTTACAGGTTTAATATCAATAGGATGGCCCTGACCTATAGGCTACAGGTTTAATATCAATAGGATAGCTCCGACGACCTATAGGCTACAGGCTTAACATCAATACGATAACCCTGGCAACCTATAGGCTACATGTTTAATATCAATAGGATAGCTCTGACAACCTATAGGTTATAGGTTTAATATCAATAGGATAGCTCTAGCAACCTATAGGCTACATGTTTAATATCAATAGGATAGCTCTGACAACCTATAGGTTACAGGTTTAATATCAATAGGATAGCCCTGGCAACCTATATGTTACAGGTTTAATATTAATAGAACAGCTCTGGTAACCTGTAGATTACAGGTTTAACATCAATTGGATAATCCTGACAACCTATAGGCTACAGGTTTAATATCAATAGGATAGCTCTGACAACCTATAGCTTACAGGTTTAATATCAATAGGATGGCCCTGACAACCTATAGGCTACAGGTTTAATATCAATAGGATAGCTCCGATGACCTATAGGCTACAGGCTTAACATCAATACGATAACCCTGGCAACCTATAGACTGCAGGTTCAATATCAATAGGATAGCTCTGACAACCTATAGCTTACAGGTTTAATATCAATAGGATGGCCCTGACAACCTATAGGCTACAGGTTTAATATCAATAGGATAGCTCCGACGACCTATAGGCTACAGGCTTAACATCAATACGATAACCCTGGCAACCTATAGACTGCAGGTTTAATATCAATAGGATAGCTCTGACAACCTATAGGCTACAGGTTAAATATCAATAGAATAGCTCTGACAACCTATAAGCTACATGTTTAATATCAATAGGATACCTCTGGCAACCTATAGGCTACAGGTTCAATATCAATAGGATAGCTCTGACAACTTATAGCTTACAGGTTTAATATCAATAGGATGGCCCTGACAACCTATAGCTTACAGGTTTAATATCAATAGGATAGCTCCGACGACCTATAGGCTACAGGCTTAACATCAATACGATAACCCTGGCAACCTATAGGCTACAGGTTTATTATCAATAGAACAGCTTTGGTAACCTGTAGGTTACAGGTTTAATATCAATAGGATAGCTCTAGCAACCTATAGGCTACATATTTAATATTAATAGGATAACCCTGGCAACCTATAGGCTACATGTTTAATATCAATAGGATAGCTCTGACAACCTATAGGTTACAGGTTTAATATCAATAGGATAGCCCTGGCAACCTATAGCTTACAGGTTTAATATTAATAGGATAGCTCTGACAACCTATAGGCTACAGGTTTAATATCAATAGGATAGCTCTGACAACCTATAGGCTACAGTTTTAATATCAATAGGATAGCTCTGGCAACCTATAGGCTACAGGTTCAATATCAATAGGATAGCTCTGACAACCTATAGCTTACAGGTTTAATATCAATAGGATGGCCCTGACCTATAGGCTACAGGTTTAATATCAATAGGATAGCTCCGACGACCTATAGGCTACAGGCTTAACATCAATACGATAACCCTGGCAACCTATAGACTGCAGGTTCAATATCAATAGGATAGCTCTGACAACCTATAGCTTACAGGTTTAATATCAATAGGATGGCCCTGACAACCTATAGGCTACAGGTTTAATATCAATAGGATAGCTCCGACGACCTATAGGCTACAGGCTTAACATCAATATGATAACCCTGGCAACCTATAGACTGCAGGTTTAATATCAATAGGATAGCTCTGACAACCTATAGGCTACAGGTTTAATATCAATAGGATAGCTCTAACAACCTATAGGCTACATGTTTAATATCAATAGGATACCTCTGTCAACCTATAGGCTACAGGTTCAATATCAATAGGATAGCTCTGACAACTTATAGCTTACAGGTTTAATATCAGTAGGATGGCCCTGACAACCTATAGGCTACAGGTTTAATATCAATAGGATAGCTCCGACGACCTATAGGCTACAGGCTTAACATCAATACGATAACCCTGGCAACCTATAGGCTACAGGTTTATTATCAATAGAACAGCTTTGGTAACCTGTAGGTTATAGGTTTAATATCAATAGGATAGCTCTAGCAACCTATAGGCTACATGTTTAATATTAATATGATAACCCTGGCAACCTATAGGCTACATGTTTAATATCAATAGGATAGCTCTGACAACCTATAGGTTACAGGTTTAATATCAATAGGATAGCCCTGGCAACCTATATGTTACAGGTTTAATATTAATAGAACAGCTCTGGTAACCTGTAGATTACAGGTTTAACATCAATTGGATAATCCTGACAACCTATAGGCTACAGGTTTAATATCAATAGGAGAGCTCTGACAACCTATAGCTTACAGGTTTAATATCAATAGGATGGCCCTGACAACCTATAGGCTACAGGTTTAATATCAATAGGATAGCTCCGATGACCTATAGGCTACAGGCTTAACATCAATACGATAACCCTGGCAACCTATAGACTGCAGGTTCAATATCAATAGGATAGCTCTGACAACCTATAGCTTACAGGTTTAATATCAATAGGATGGCCCTGACAACCTATAGGCTACAGGTTTAATATCAATAGGATAGCTCCGACTACCTATAGGCTACAGGCTTAACATCAATACGATAACCCTGGCAACCTATAGACTGCAGGTTTTATATCAATAGGATAGCTCTGACAACCTAAAGGCTACAGGTTTAATATCAATAGGATAGCTCTGACAACCTATAAGCTACATGTTTAATATCAATAGGATACCTCTGGCAACCTATAGGCTACAGGTTCAATATCAATAGGATAGCTCTGACAACTTATAGCTTACAGGTTTAATATCAATAGGATGGCCCTGACAACCTATAGCTTACAGGTTTAATATCAATAGGATAGCTCCGACGACCTATAGGCTACAGGCTTAACATCAATACGATAACCCTGGCAACCTATAGGCTACAGGTTTATTATCAATAGAACAGCTTTGGTAACCTGTAGGTTACAG
The DNA here is from genome assembly GCA_963921515.1 of Calotriton arnoldi. Lineage (NCBI taxonomy): Eukaryota > Metazoa > Chordata > Amphibia > Caudata > Salamandridae > Calotriton > Calotriton arnoldi. The sequence goes on along the minus strand of CAWUFW010000013.1, from coordinate 3,831,942 downwards.
GTTTAATATCAATAGGATAGCTCTAGCAACCTATAGGCTACATGTTTAATATTAATAGGATAACCCTGGCAACCTATAGGCTACATGTTTAATATCAATAGGATAGCTCTGACAACCTATAGGTTACAGGTTTAATATCAATAGGATAGCCCTGGCAACCTATATGTTACAGGTTTAATATTAATAGAACAGCTCTGGTAACCTGTAGATTACAGGTTTAACATCAATTGGATAATCCTGACAACCTATAGGCTACAGGTTTAATATCAATAGGATAGCTCTGACAACCTATAGCTTACAGGTTTAATATCAATAGGATGGCCCTGACAACCTATAGTCTACAGGTTTAATATCAATAGGATAGCTCCGACGACCTATAGGCTACAGGCTTATCAATACGATAACCCTGGCAACCTATAGACTGCAGGTTTAATATCAATAGGTTAGCTCTGACGACCTATAGGTTGCGGGTTTAATACCAATGGGGAATACAGTGTGCCGCAGAAACCAGTGCTTAGCTTGCAGGACAGAGGCTCGAGTATGAGCAAGGTAGATCGGAGGGATAATGCACCTGCAGCAGAGAGGTTGGTGTAACCTGCAGGTTCAGGTCACTGTACGATGGAGGTAGGAGGTGGTGCCTACTGCAGTGACTGGCTTATAATCTATAGGTACACATTTTGGGCGATGTAGATTAGGCTGCTAACATCTGGGTGAGTAAGTATAGATTTTATTCCTCCCTGCTCCACATCGGTGCACCTTGGTTATATGTTCCTAGTTCATATTGTGGTATCGATATAGGAGCAGGCCAATATTAGCCACCAGGTGGTTTTATCTAATTTGGTGTTAAGAAATGTGCACATTTCATAATCTGTTTTAGTTAAACATTCTCCATTTGCTAATTTCTTTCACTCTTTCTTATTTTCATTTTTCCTTCACTCTCATTACTTTTTCTTTCCTTTTTCCATTAATTGTTCTCTTTTATCTTGTTTCATATTATCTACTCATATATCGCTTATTTTTTTTAAATCAGTATATTTATTAATTCATATTGCTATCTATTACTAATGTTTGATTTTCTTGTTATTTGTTTTTGCATATATTTCTTTTCATTATTCAGATCAAAACAAATCTTTAACTAACCATTAATACGGTGACAATGCAAACAGTGCTCCGGGCCTGGGCTTCTGGTGTCTTCAGAGCGGGAATAATTGTCTGAGTTTACTTCAGTGTCCCTGGGGGTCAGGCAGAGTCGACCCTGAGGGTGTCAGACTTGCTCTCTGCAGGTGCGTCAACCGCCTGAGGTTTCTTGCTGACATTACATTAGGAGATGCGGTCAGTTGGGGGCGTGACCATGATGGTGGCGCACAGCGATTCAAGTATATGGTGGGGGGCGGTGCGCACCTACCGTCTCGTTGCGGAAGGCGCCCAGCTCCTGGTGGGCGCGCTCCAGGTTCGCAGCGCTAGATTGCAGCTCCTGGCGCAATCGCTGCTCCATCTGGTTTTCCCCGTCTGTGTCTGCCGGGGTGGCGCTGCCCTTCTCGCCCGTGCCCGGATGTGCGCCACCGTCGCAGGTGAGCCCCCAGTACATGACAAAGACTAGCGCCAAGAGGAGGACCAGGGCGCCAGCGCTGAGGATGACGGCCAGTGACACCCTGGCGCCCTGCTTCATCCCGCGTTGATGACGTTGTGCTGCGGCCGGCAGACGGGGGCAGTGGTGGGTCTGATGCCAGGCACTGCGCAGGATGCCTGATGGGGACTGCGTCCGTTCCGATGCCAGGCGCTGCCCAGGGTGCCAGTACCAGAGAGAGAACTAACCCACGCTATCACCCCTGCCTTGCTATATCCATCCTCGATATAAGAACCACACCCTGAGTTCACCCCTCCCTCTCCAGGGGGGGGGGGGGGGTGTGTGTCTCTAAAAATCCCCGATGGTGCAGCTTCGCAGGAAATCACATGTCAGGACAGCACTCGGGGCACGTGCATCCCGAATATTAACTATCTGAGGTCCGGGCAGCAATATATGAGGTGCACGGTTAAGGCCATGGGCGGCCCTGCTCAGTACTGTGCACAGACTGTGGGTGTTCAGTACACGAGGTACAGAGTACAGACGGGGGTCTTCAGTACATGAGGTACAGTGTACAGACGGGGGTGTTCAGTACACGAGGTACAGAGTACAGACGGGGGTCTTCAGTACATGAGGTACAGTGTACAGACGGGGGTGTTCAGTACACGAGGTACAGAGTACAGACTGGGTGTTTAGTACATGAGGTACAGAGTACAGACTATGGGTGTTCAGTACATGAGGTACAGAGTACAGACGGGGGTGTTCAGTACACGAGGTACAGAGTACAGACGGGGGTCTTCAGTACATGAGGTACAGTGTACAGACGGGGTGTTCAGTACACGAGGTACAGAGTACAGACGGGGGTCTTCAGTACATGAGGTACAGTGTACAGACAGGGGTGTTCAGTACACGAGGTACAGAGTACAGACGGGGTGTTTAGTACATGAGGTACAGAGTACAGACTATGGGTGTTCAGTACATGAGGTACAGAGTACAGACGGGGGTGTTCAGTACACGAGGTACAGAGTACAGACGGGGGTCTTCAGTACATGAGGTACAGTGTACAGACGGGGGTGTTCAGTACATGAGGTACAGAGTACAGACGGGGGTGTTCAGTACATGAGGTACAGTGTACAGACGGGGGTGTTCAGTACATGAGGTACAGAGTACAGACGGGGGTCTTCAGTACATGAGGTACAGAGTACAGACTGTGGCTGTTCAGTACACGAGGTACAGAGTACAGACGGGGGTCTTCAGTACATGAAGTAATGTGCACAGGCTGGGTGTTCAGTACATGAGGTACAGTGTACAGACTGTGGGTGTTTAGTACATGAGGTACAGACTGGGTGAACAGTACATGAGGTACAGAGTACAGACTGTGGGTGTTCAGTACATGCGGTACATACAGAGTATGTACAGACTGTGGGTGTTCAGTACATGCGCTATAGACTGTGGGTGTTCAGTGTGAGAAGTTGGCCTGGCATATGCCGTCCACTAATTATAGTGGGCACCTTGCACCAGTCCAAACAACCCCTTATTGGAGATAGGTTAAAGACAACCTTAGTGAAAGCTATCCTAGTGGTAGCTATGGAGAGCAGCCTTCAGGCTAAGTCTTGAAGGAATGTAAAGCAGCTTGTTTTACCAGTCTATAATCTCTTGAGTGATCAAATGAAAGAGCACCACACCAGGTATATATTCAAAATATATGTATTTATTGCTAAACACACCCCTCTAGTCTCTTTATGAGGCTAGAGTTTGAAGTACACAAGTTATAAGTTATTTAAACACAGTAATAGCACAAATACACGTATAAGAACCACGACTGAACTAGACACTAGGCCTAGAGCCTCTAGAAGTGCTTGGACCACAAGGAACCACCCAAGGTAGTGACACAGGGGACCCACGGGGGACGTGTGCAGTGTAAATACACAACCGCGATACGCCGTTAACTTCTATGGAGAAAGTCGCGATCAGGAAATTAAAGAAAAGGGACACTTAAAGGAGGACTTGGAGCAAACCCTTTGAGAACTAGGTCGTTCTAGAGTCTCTACCCACGGGAGCACCGGAGTACTCGTGTTACCTCACCCAGGAAGCCGGGTGCATAGGTGCCTTTCGGGACGGGTTTCGCTCGCCGATTTGAATGGCGATCTGCTGCAAAGTGCTGCTGGCGACCAAGTGGAAAGTGTCCGGGTGGATCCAAGAGTGGATCGGAGATCTGAAGAACCTGAAAGCAGAGGGGACAGAGTCTGGGTCACTAGCCAGTGACCAGGAAGGCGATGAGCGGATGCCCACCGATGTCGAGTGCTTCAGGTAGGTTGACGGTCGTCTTGACTCTTCAGCCACGAGGTCCAGGAGGCGTTGTCGGCGACCAGGAGCAGGATTCGGGCTGGTACACGATGTCTGTCGAGTGCTGAGGTGTCGGCGACCGGATTGGACCCAACAAGCCTTGGCAACGGCAAGTCTCGATGAAAGTAAAGAATGACGATGATGCAGACCAGCAAGGTCTGAGGAACTCACCCAGCAAGGGTAAGTGAGGGCAAGTCTGGAGCAACCAGGGAGCCCAAGAAGAAAAGGATTGGCCTTCGTGAAGGGCTACTAGCCAACGGGCTAGCGACCGCGAAGGAGCCTCGAGACGTCGCACGTGGAGCTGGCTCACAGGACACTCGTGGAGTGGAGGCCAGTGATCTTCGGTGCAGTTGGTGCTGGAGGCTAGGGCTACTCGGAGCCCAAAGCACGACTTCGTGGGAGACCCAGAAGAGGATGCACTAGCAAATGCGTGCGGTGTCCAGGGGTCACGGTTCCACGTTACCCACGACAGCTACGGGCCTCAGCTTTGCTGGGGACTCAGGGCAGCCTCGGGGAAGTCTGGAAATCCACCTCTGGTGATGCAAAGACTTCGGCGTCCGACGGGAGCTTAGGCGATGCAGACCGGACAATTGCTTCTTTGGTGCCTGCCAAGCAGGGGAGTCACTCCTTGACCCCAAGGGAGATTCTTCTGTCCTCTAGTCTTGAGTAGAGCGTCGAAGGTCCAGGATTCTGTTTCAGAGTTTCGTCCAGGGATAATCTAAAGTCCTAAGGACTGGGTTCCTATACTTATACTAAGTTTAGGGGTTGGACTACTCTGTGGCCCCACCTATGGGTGGGTCAGGGCAGAGGGGTGGCTACACCCCTTTCCTTTGTCCAGTTCGCGCCAAAGCAGGGGCTGCAAGCCCCTGATCCGGTTTGAACTGGGGTATGCACAGGGACACCAAGTGTGCCCCCAGTGCAGGACTTCAAAGCACCCGAAAGTGCTCCCGCCCAGCCCCAATACACATTATCCTGTCTGGGGAGGTGGTCACACCTCCCTGGGACAGGAAACCTATTGTCCAGGCCTCCCCTGCCGGAGTTTCGTCCAGCAGCAGGAGGCCAGACTTGTGTCTGTGGCAGCAGCATCCATTTTGTGATGCCAGGGCTTTAGAAAGAAGTTACCGGCCAGGCCAGGGTTAACATGTCTCTCCCTGTAGAAGGGTGGAATGCTACCCCCGCCGCCAGAATTGGCGGGGGGGTAGTATTCCAAGATGTTTGACACCAAACACGACATGTTTCGGTGCAGCCATTCCAAAGTTAGCATTTAACGCGAGGTTATAATGCGCTTAAGAGTATATGGTCAGGCTGCACTACAAACCGCATCAGAGAAGGGTCTCTGAACGCTGCAGAGGGGCCCTGCTCATGCAGGGGCACCTCTCACATAGGAACCACGCACTCTGCCTTCAGGATTGATAAGGCCTGCCATAGGAGTGACTTATAGGTTTATATGTGTGTATGTATATAGTGATCTAGGTAACCTATATCACAGTAAGGGGTGCATGCACCACCTTACCCAGGCTGCAGTAGCAGACCTGTGGTGTCAGTTTGGATGGCCTTCCAGGGGTGGCATAATACATGCTGCAGCCCCTGGTAGGCCTCTGAGGTACCTATGCCCTTGGTACATAGTATACCATATACTAGGGACTTATAAGGGCACTCCAGATTCCAATCAGAGATGTGCCTAAGGCACATGGAAACCTTTACAGAGAAAGCAGATAGACTGGGGCCCTGAATAGCAGGATCCCAGTCCAACTAAGTCATAAACCAGCAAAACACCATAAAAAAAGTGGGGGCAACCATATAGTCAGATTCCACCTTCCTACATTCAGTACATGAGGTAGAGAGTACAGACTGTGGGTCGTCACTGGCCTCACACACTGCAGTGGATTCTCACTCATTGTCGTCACTGGCCTCACACGCTGCAGTGGAGTCTCACTCACTCGTCGTCACTGGTCTCACACACTGCAGTGGATTCTCACTCATTGTCGTCACTGGCCTCACACGCTGCAGTGGAGTCTCACTCATTGTCGTCACTGGTCTCACACACTGCAGTGGAGTCTCACTCATTGTTGTCACTGGCCTCACACACTGCAGTGGCGTCTCACTGTCATCACCAGCTTAACACACGGCAGTGGAGTGTCACTCATTGTCATCACTGGCCTCACACACTGCAGTGGAGTCTCACTCGTCGTCACTGGTCTCACACACTGCAGTGGAGTCTCACTCATTGTTGTCACTGGCCTCACACACTACAGTGGCGTCTCACTGTCATCACCAGCTTAACACACTGCAGTGGAGTGTCACTCATTGTCATCACTGGCCTCACACACTGCAGTGGAGTCTCACTCGTCGTCACTGGTCTCACACACTGCAGTGGAGTCTCACTCATTGTTGTCACTGGCCTCACACACTGCAGTGGCGTCTCACTGTCATCACCAGCTTAACACACTGCAGTGGAGTCTCACTCATTGTTGGTCACTGACCTCACACACTGCAGTGGAGTCTCACTCATTGTCGTCACTGGTCTCACACACTGCAGTGGAGTCTCACTCGTCGTCACTGGTCTCACACACTGCAGTGGAGTCTCAATTATTGTCGTCACTGGTCTCACACACTGCAGTGGAGTCTCACTTGTCATTACTGGCCTCACTGCAGTGGTGTCTCACTCATTGTCGTCACTGACCTCACACACTGCAGTGGAGTCTCACTGGTTGTCATCACTGTCCTCACACACTGCAGTGGAGTCTCACTGGTTGTAATCACTGTCCTCACACACTGCAGTGGAGTCTCACTTGTCATCACTGGCCTCACACGCTGCAGTGGAGTCTCACTCATTGTCATCACTGGACTCACACTGCAGTGGAGTCTCACTCAGTGTTGTCACTGGCCTCACACACTGCAGTGGAGTCTCACTCGTCGTCACTGGTCTCACACACTGCAGTGGAGTCTCACTCATTGTCATCACTGGTCTCCAACACGTATTTTTTTGTTGCATTTTTATATAGCGCGAACTCTACCCGAAGGTATCGGAGCGCTTTACATGAGCCAGGTGCATTGCACGAGGACGCATTCATGTGCTTTAGGCGCGGGGAGATGACGTGATTTGCCCCGAATCACGGGCTGCTGAGCCGACGCCACTTGAACGGAGTCTCACTCGTGTTCACTCACTGTCTCACACACCACTCTGGCGAGCGTGAGCAGTCTCAGTAGTAAATCTTCCAATTAATAAAAAGTGATGTTTAGTCTCGCGCCTTGCACCGAACCCCCTCCCCCACCCCAGTGACAACAGTGATGAGTAAAGAGGAAGAAACGAAACTCAAAGCGGGGCGGGAACGGGGCGGGAATCAGCCTCGAGAGGAAGAAAACGAAACCCCGGGAAAAACGAAACTGGGCGCAAGTTCAAGAGAAGAGGAACGCCTAAAGGGGCGGGTCCCCACCACAGCCCCCCTCTCCCCCCAGACCCTCCTCTTCTTGTGAGAGCCGGGGATTTTCCAGTCCTTTTGGTTTCCGTTGAGATTGTGTAAGGCGGTTCAAGGTCACCTCGAGCTGTTTTTTGTCTCCCAATGTCACTCCCTCCAGCCCAGCTTCTTGCTTCAAAAGCAATACCCAGTGCTTGCTTAATTTGTAGACTATGAAGTCCAGGTGCTCACATTTTTGTAGGAGGCAACACCCACTTCCTGCACTGGCTCCACCCACTTACTCTATTGGCTCCACCCACATCCTCAACTGGCGTAGAAGAGTTTGAGGGACCCACTAATTCTGAAAGATACTTTCAGAAGCAATATTACAACGGAATAATGTATAACAATATAGAACCACTTTCAATCCTCTCTGTCTACACCTCACAATGTTGCCCTTTGTAGAATTGTGCCTCTTCTGAATCTGCCCTGTTCTGCGCATAGATTTGATTGTGCATGACGGCACAGAATAGAACAGTGCACCGCATCCATAATGCAGACCCTGGGCTGTATAATGTGCATGGAGGAGGGCATCACTTTTACTTTACATGGGCACTCCCATGGGAAAATTCAGTGACGTAGAGAAAAAATACAAAAGAAGCCCATGAGCAGCACTATCCCACCCGCTTCCTTGTCATATTGAGAATAACTAAATCCTTCTCTAGGCCATGGGTACAGGTATTGAGTTATCATTGCACAAAATCCCATTTAAAGATATCAAACCCTTGTCAATCCCCAACTTTTCCATATTTTGACAACAGTTGTTCTGAGTCAAAGAATCAAAAGCCTGGGCAAGCTCAAGGAATGCTAAATAAAGATGTAGACTTTGCTGCTCTTTTTATTTGGCGCAGAATCCCTCTCAAAAGCCAGCTTGATTAAACTGAAGAACTCCATTTTCAACTCTCTGTTTCTGGACTTTGCCCAAGATCCACGAGTAATACATTTTATTCAATATCATGAGGACTTTTGGGCCTAAATGCCTCCAGGTCACCAGTCTTTTTTTTCACATGATACAGACTAATCTAGTGTCAATAAGTGACTCTGTAATCTATCATCTGAGATTTAGAAAAGTAACATACGCCCCTAAAGAATTCTAGTAGTGTTATACAAGGCACCATGCTGGCTAAACAAAAGCTGGGGTGATGGCCTATTGCGAATCAAGCATCTTGAACACTAAATACACATACTCCCAATTTTGCATCCTCAAGCTTTAACCTCTTCGGTGCTCATGACGAGACCAGCTCATCATGAGTCACAGTGGAGCTGTGCTCATGACGAGCTGGTCTCGTCATAACAGCTATGCTCCGCCCACGCGCGATTGATTCCCCGCCTGTGCGGGCGAATTAATCAGTGGGCGGGGTCGTGACGAGACCAGCTCGTCATGAGCACAGCTCCACCGTGACTCATGACGAGCTGGTCTCGTCACGAGCACCGCGGCGTTCGCCCCCCCGCACTCTTGGGGGTATTAGCCCCACAGGGAAGGGGTTAAAAGACCTGAAAGAACCTCCTAGCACCACAAAACCTTGTGATACTCAAAGTAGCCCAGAGTGCAGCAAACTTATATCCCTGTGGCAAAGTCCGACCATAATCTGAGCTCAATGCTACTGCCAAAGCAATGCTCTTCTTAAGGCTGTCATGTACTCTTTAAAGGCCCTCATAGCCAAAATTCTTCACTATACGCATAAACTGACTAGCATCAGTACTTCATGGACAAAATTAGCACCGCAAGTCTCAACGTCAGCAGCTCATAAAACTCACACTGACAAATAATAACACACTCTTACTGCACATTATTACCTCAATACTTAAAAAATATCACTTCTGGAAAGAAAATCTAAATTATTTCTTTAAACAATAACTACTAATATTAATAGCTCTTATAATATGAATTGTGAGGAAATCTGCTCTTTTTTCTTGTTGCAGTTTTACATGGTGTGAACTCGACTCAAAGGTATTGGAGCGCTTTACATGAGCACCAGTTACGTTACACAAGGACACATTCATTTTTGGTAGGCACAGGGAGATTGAGCGATTTGCTCAGAATCACAGGATGGTGAGCCAACACCCAGACTCAAACGTGGTTCACCAGTTCCAAAATAGGCATCGCTGGCTGTTATGCCACATCCTCTCCCCTAATCTGGGGGAGAAGCCTGGAGAGTGGACATTCAATGGCAAGAGTGTCTTGCAAATTATGTGAAGACCCACAAACTTGCAGGCATTCACAAAGGTACATTTAAAAGTAGATTTATTGTCGAGGGAAAAGTTAATTGTTTTTCCAAGGACGCACTGCGGTGGGAAAATCAGCATCCCCTGAAAGAAAGAAAAAGTTACGTGTGAGCCTCCTTTTCATAAGCTTTAACAAATGTGTAACTGTGCACCATACACATTTGCAAATGTGTGTTTATTCCTGAAAAGCTACTGTAGTGCTGCTAATCGGTGCTTTGAATGGGCTGGTACTTTCAGGGAGCGAGTACCTCCACTTCTTTCCTTTTCAAGTTAGAGTACCTGCACTTCTCAGCAGAGGTCCAATACGTTTAATGGGAGAGTACCAGCACTTCTCTGTAGCAACAAGGTATTCTGGAATAGTTAATACCCACACTTTTCCAATTCCATTTAATGCATCGTTCATTCTGTCCCTTAAGTGCTCTCAGATGTTTGTCGAATTACAAATTATGTGTCATCTACTCTGAACTAAGTTTTAGCCTAAAAGAGCGGATGTACGATTTACATCTGAGCATTTAGTAGATCACAATTTGTGTACTAAAAAGAATAATGTTGTTGGTCAAAATGTATTTTTAAGTAGTCCAAGATTTAACTGTGACATTGCAACGCAGCTGCATTCTTAGAAAAAATGTTCTTTAAATGTATTTTCTCCTCGCATGTCTTGCTGGACTGTGTATTTGTTCTTAGTGCCATTATTGGCAACCTCTCCCACCCCCTGTCTGAGCATGCAATGAATAAATACACAAGACAACTTTGTAGTGGGAAAATATTGTTGCAGGTTTATTCCATACAGGAGTATGCAATATGTGGGTTATCTTACGGGCGATCCAAGGGCGGGGCAGCTGTGCCAACCTATGCTGCCCCCGCCCGCCTGGTGAGCCAGCACTGTGGGGCACCCCGTCAGTGCTACCTTTGACGATCCTCTTCCGGATCACGTGACACGTTGGTCTGTTCTACTCACGCCCTTTTCAGGGCGGAGTGTAGCAGGGCAAACCCCCGGTTGGTCAGGCCCCCAACCGCCCGAAGGACTAACGGGGCGCCGTCGCGGTTTTCCAGGAACCTGCCCTGAGGCTCCCGGTCTTTGGCTCTGGCACCCCTACTGTGCCGCGCAGAGGTACCCTTACTGTACCGGTCTGCCGCAGAGGTACCCTTACTGTACCAGTCTGCTTCCAGATCGCCCTGTAACTCCGCCTGCAACACAAAAGGAAAACATTAAAACATTCAGGATACCCTGTCCCCCAGCCAGGACGCCGGGTAAGAGGTGGGGCGGGAGACGGCGTGGCTGGCAAACAGAGACCGCCAGGAGGGGCAGGGGAGGCATATATGCCCTCCCCCCCCCCCCCGGCGCACAGGAAGGACGTCACGGAGGCGACCTAGCTAGAAGGCTCGCAGACCCCTCCAAAGACTAGAGCGGGTGGGTGGTGCCAAGATGGCACTAAAGGGCCGCCCTGCTGAGGTGGCCCCTGCGGGGGCCGCGGACAGCCGCATAGTGCCATTATTGGCAACCTCTCCCACCCCTGTCTGAGCATGCAATGAATAAATACACAAGACAACTTTGTAGTGGGAATATATTGCTGCAGGTTTATTCCATACAGGAGTATGCAATATGTGGGTTATCTTACGGGCGATCCAAGGGCGGGGCAGCTGTGCCAACCTATGCTGCCCCCGCCCGCCTGGTGAGCCAGCACTGTGGGGCACCCCGTCAGTGCTACCTTTGACGATCCTCTTCCGGATCACGTGACACGTTGGTCTGTTCTACTCACGCCCTTTTCAGGGCGGAGCGTAGCAGGGCAAACCCCCGGTTGGTCAGGCCCCCAACCGCCCGAAGGACTAACGGGGCGCCGTCGCGGTTTTCCAGGAACCTGCCCTGAGGCTCCCGGTCTTTGGCTCTGGCACCCCTACTGTGCCGCGCAGAGGTACCCTTACTGTACCGGTCTGCCGCAGAGGTACCCTTACTGTACCAGTCTGCTTCCAGATCGCCCTGTAACTCCGCCACAGCTCTGGAGGCGGCTCCCGTCGCCGCGAGAGCCCCCACCAAAACAGCTCATTTCCGACCTGCAACCTGCTTTCTAGGGCCTCGTGCATGTCCAGTGGAAAGTGTCCATGTCCACCTGTGACAAATGCACCCCATGTTTGTCAACCTAACCTAGGCGTACGCCTGGGTGGCCATGGTGACAGTGGACCCCATCTTTAGCAAAGTAGCCTTTAACATTAGCCTGAATCAGCTTGTGTCTGATGAAACCCAGACCCCTCTGGTCTGCAAACTTACGCCATGAATATTTCCCTCTTACAGGGATGTTCAACGGCCTCGTCAGACTTGGCTCCGTGCCACCTCTGCAGGGGATCATCTCAGACCACCAGAGCTCACATTGACCCATGTAGTTGCTGAACTCACCAAAACAGCGCATTTCACACCTACGACCGCTCATTTCCAGGCCTCCTGCAAATCTAAGGGAAGGGATCCCTCCCTACTGGTGATAGATGAACCCCATCTGTATCACAATAGCCCTTGACGTTAGCCTGGATCAGCTAGTGTCTTAAGAAACAAAAGACCCTTCTGGCCTGTGAACCTGTGCCAAGAACTATTCACCCTCCTGCGGGAAAGTTCCACTTCCTCACATGACCTAGCCCCGTGCCACTCTGGGCGGGACGAATTCAGACACCAAGGCTCACATTGCCCCATCTATTTGCTGATCCCACCTAGCTGCCGTCCATCTAGCACCGTGTGTGCCTGAAATCCTGTGTCCCCCATCTATGGGACAGCAGCCCCCTAGGTAGGTAACCGCTCCCACCCCCGCCTGCCTACTTTGGCTATTCGGGGGAGGAGGATTATGCTTAACCTTTGCCGTCCCTTTGCTTTCTAATCATGACGGCCCCTTAGATTGCTAAACCCTGGTGAACACCTTAATGGTATCAAAGCTGGTTTGAAACAATATATGTCTTGTAACCACTATTGGAGACACCTCACCCTCTCGTGCAATTACAACTTACGCAGCGCACCCCGCTTGCCTCACTGCCGTCGGATCACAGATGCACAGTACCTACTGTCCATCTCCGACCCTGGATGCTTTAAACCTGCCAAGTGACGGAAACCAAGATTCCCAGTTCCCTGTTTAGCTGCAGTACACCTTCAGTGGGTCCGCTAGGAGATACCACCAACCGCCTTGTTCATGCAAACCTTAAATACGCAATTTTCACCTGGGCATACCTCTAAATGAGACAGGCTCCACACAGCTGTCAGGCCAGAGACACACATATATGTGTTATTCCCACTATTGGAGACAACTCACCCCTTCGTGGAGTGACAACTAGACAGGTGCCTACCCAAGTCACCCAACAGATACGTCGGCCCTGACTACCTTGTGCCAGATTTGAAAGAGCCTTGCCTCCACTTGCTGCCCCCTGGGAAACACCCAATGCCCGTGCTCTGGTCACAATACGGCGATGCCCTCGTGTAGCATCGAACCCCTGGTCAACTAAGAGTGCCACTCCAACTACTTAAACCTATACCATGACCATGTGTGGAGTCTAGCTCTCCCTAAACTTCTGCTGGTGTAACCCCAGACACGCCTCCTGTTCAGTTCAATTAGTAATTCATAGCACTGACAACCACAAGGGCCTGCTACTGTGCTGGGTAAATGTGTCCCAGGGTGGCCTAAACAATCGGCTTGGTGTGGATGGGTGCTCACATTACCTGGCTTAAGTGCAATCCCTTTGCCAATCACTCCTGACAAGATGGCCAATGCAGGTGGAAGCAAGAGTTATCCATCCCGCCTTACTTCCTGTCCCAGTTATCTGAGTAAATTAGTGAAAGATGCATGTTTGAACTGGCAGCTGATACTGTTACTTACACCTGCAACTGCTCTGCTCAGGGCAGCCCGCTAGACAATGGCTTCCATTGAAAGGCGGTGCCAACAGACCTCCAAGCACGTAAGGTGGTACCTCTGAGTAGGGCTCTAATCTAACAGATGCCCCTTGCATCGGATACCGCCTCTGGCTGTAAGCCGCTCAGTGCTACTGATGCCTTGGCGCTTCCTGACCCACTGCCAGCTGACCCTGATAGAATCCGCTCGTGACTGGGACTCAACAGTGCGGTGAAAGCACGAGACATCCTAGCCTGACCGTAGCTCTTCACCAGGCTCCCACACAATTTTTAATTACCCTTCGTATCGTCCATACAAGAGAGACTTAGTACCATCTGCCCCAATTACCCTGTGCTACCAAACCTCATCATGACATCCCAGGGATTACATAACTCACTAGGTCAATCGGGCCACCGTCCTACAGCTCAGTAGTGAGAAAGTCCTACCAACGTAGCCAACCAACGGTTTATATGCAAGTGACTGCCCCCTTTATGGACGACCAAACCAAGGGTGAAGCAATGGGAGCATGAGGCCGTAAGCAACGGGTGTCTATGTGTACTGGAAACATTAACTAACCACGCAAAGAACCATGGACCTCAAATGCGAGTCGCCGATCGTCAAAGAAATATTGATGGATTCGAGACATCGGCGCCATCCAAACTACTGAATTAAAATTGGCACATAAAACCGCTTTGGTCTACCTTGCTGAGAAGGAAGGAGCGATGCCCATTATTGGTATTTGTGAATGAAGACATTGTTCATTCACGTGCGGCCAACAGTGAGAAACACTGCCCCCAAGTGGCCTTCCCCCTTTATGGCACCCTGGCTGTGCAAATTGGTTTAACGTACCAATAATCAACACCACTGATATACTGTTTTGCCCCGCCCAAGGCCCCCTGTCCGGTTGCTGCCAGGGCAGACGCCCCGCCACGCAAAATGAAATCAAGTATGTGATGTCATAGACGCTACCTCCGGCATATTCTCATAAATCGCCATATATGACCGACACCGCACTCATCCTAAGCTTTGTGCGATCTAGGCCCACTTTAGTGTGAGCAGAGACCCGCGATGCATACTTGGCTTCATGGTCGATAATGCACACGTAAACTACCCTAGCTGCTCCTTGCCGCTGGGTCATCCTACCCTATGGAGCCCTTCAGAAAGACCAGGGAACATTATATCACCCCCAACACTTAAGCTTAAATCTTTGCTTAGCATAGGTGATGAAAGCGATGTGTACACCTTCCACCTGGTCCCGGACACAGCGGTGAAGAGTTCCAGAAGGACCTGGCCAATATAAAAGACACCAACAGAGCTGGGGGAGCCCTGAACAAGCTTCCAGGCTTGTTTAAGAGTTAAAACTAATCTGCAGGGCTACCTAGCCTGCTCAGGCAATGACTATGGCATTCAGACCGGCCACCGGCACACCGCCCATGTACTAGGTATTCCGCTCTCTGAAAAGCCTGACCGATCCGCCATTCATAGCGTTCATCTAACGCGCATTGAGAATTACATATTAATTATACAAATGTAACGTGTATGTGACTGCAAATGAGTTGAAACGCTATACATGAGCGCCAGTTACATTACATATTCTGCACATGTCATTGCATCCTTATATTTACTCCAAAAGGAGCACTACCTACGACAAGCCCATCTATTGGCTGATCAGTGCTTCTATTTGCATAAGGTGAAATAAGTCACAATTATAGCTCAGTTGCATAGCCAACCGAGAGCTAGCCGCCCCATCCATAGCTGCCCAGGTTTCAGATTGCTATGTGTGACATTTCCATCATTTCAGTACAACTGTGAGTGACATTCAAAAGACTACAACTGACACTTTCTTGGAGCATAATCAAACAATGATACGGTGCATATCCAACCTACCCATGCCGGCTATCCCCTGCACATTTCAGGACAAGGTAGTCGACAGAACACTATGAAGGGGTATTTTGTGATGAAATGTGTTGTGGAGTTCATCCACACGATTGAAGACTTTATTCGAGTATAATGTCAACGGGGCCTCAGACTCACCATCATACATCAACGACGACCTATGCTGCCACCGGGCTCACGGTACCCCGCAACACAAAGCAGGGGGACAACATATCCAGCGGGACCAGGGACCGCAAGGGCACACGCGACATGACCATACGGCGTGACCAGGAGGAAACAAAGGGGGAGGGGGGGCGACGTTTTTGAGAAGCACGCCCGAGTGAGCGCTCCCTCCCCCATGGCGGCGCAACTTGCCCGAGCCATGCCGATTGCTTTTGGATTCAAAAGGATGAGGACAACTCACTGCACAAAGGCCAAGGCTTGAAGGAGCCCGTAGGGACAGACCACAGCGGCGACGCGACCCACAGTGCAAAAGCAGAAAGCCGGGCAGGAGGAAAACTAGCAGCAAGGGACAGCCCCACCTGGGGTGGCACGAGCCGGCTGCAAAAACTGCATAATAGGCTCCCCATGGGCACTTAGACTGGCCCCACGCTCGGACCACAGACCCCAGTCGGCAGGTACTCCCCTAAGTCTCCCAGCCAAGCATGGGCGCCCAATGCCACCTTTGAGAAAACTGCAACTTCTTGTGCGTAACACTGGGTGCTGCTGGCTGAATAGATAAAGATGCAGCCGAGCCCAGCAATTGTGCCGCCTGCCCGCCGCCGGTCACAACAGAACCGTGACCCGTGGCGGCACCTGACCGCGCAATCCTTTGTTGCCACAATGCCCAACCCGGGGCCCGGGCGGACGGCCAAACCCAGGCCCCGGGAAGGATAGAATCACTAACTGCCAGCCTCCCACCGCACACCTAGACACCCGGCCGGAAATGAGGTGCCAGCGTGGGAGTCCATGAGAGCAGCAGCTGCAGCCCATAAAACGAGAACTGCACTTCGGTGGGCGTCATATATGGCATGGAAGCAAATCCCAACTAGGCTGAAATAAAAACATTTCCCTTCCAAGCACACACCTTACAAACCAATGCAGCATACTATCCATGTGGGGAAGCACTACAGAGCCTCCCATAGTACGCACTATAAACACGCTACAATACATTCCCCGGCCAAAGAGACATTGATGGACACAACCAAGACGGGCCCCTCACCCTGTGTGATTGTCCGACTGTGGCCAAGAGGTCGTCTGCTATGGCGGTGGACACCTACCCCGCTCCAGTGCAAGACACCGTGACACACCAGGCGCCATCACAAAGAATGTACCAGTGAGTGTACCAAGATTTGCAGCATGGCAGGACACTATGTGGTGGGAACTTCAGTGCCTTATAAAGAACACTTGATTCCTCCAAAGTTGAGAACATATGCCCCTGTGCATTTATCAATGGGTAACATTCTCGCTTCGATCACGTCCTTCCACATGTGTTCCCTCGAGGAAAACAACCACTTCCAAACCTACCCCGCGAAGTTACCTCAATATTGTTATCAAACTTTGCCAATATGGGTAGCTTAACAGCCCACGAGGCCCCAATATGTGGAGAAGATACGGCGCTTAAAACTATTACACTGCGCCAGACACTTAAAAGCATTTCCCCCGCAAGGCAGGAGCACAAATGGTTGCTCCCAGTAAAAGAAAACTGAACTCGGCCGTGTGACACATTGTCTGAAAAGCTCGGTCGCCACATGCCTTCCTGGCTGTAGCCACGATAAAAGTTTACAACTGCCTGCATAAATTCCTTTCCCTACGCCCTGAGCGAAACGCTCCACAGCCCCCTGTCTACCGGCCTCAATCCGACCTCCTTGATCGATCTGTCCCCGGCGGGTTTGGCCAAGATTACCTCCCGGGAAAATTGACTCGAGACAATATTTCTCAGCTCTGTGACCCAAACCGCGTGGTATCACTGCCGCTGTGCAGGCGAACGCCAAGGTTTACGTTTCGGGAATTGCACTTGGTCCTTATCACCAATCACACTTACGACAACACTCTTTACTACAATCAGGGTTCAACTATTGAAATCCCACCAAAAGACCAGGCGCGGTTTGAACGAGTTGGGGTGTGGGGGAGGAGAGGGTACCCAGCTAGGCTCACCGCAAATCCTAAAGATAGAGCCCGACGCTCCTCCGCTCCCTCTGCTGTGGTCTCCCGCTCACACCAGAAGCAGAGCGGCGAGTGCACAACACCTCGGAGGGTGCCGACGTCCCTCACAAACACACGGCTGGCCCAATAGAATAAATCAACAAGCCATGACCGCACAGGCAGACACTCCTCTCACTGCGCCATCGACGGGACTCTTAACTGGGCCCGCAGCCCTACCACGGTGGCAAGCAGAAACAAATTACAGCTCACAAGTGCATGTGCCTTACATTATATGTGCAGGTAGAGTCAAAGCCACCTCTCTGTCGCCAAACCACTGTCACCTTACAATGTACGAAGACACTGCCCGATCGTCGCTCTTCCCCGGGGAGCGACCGAACCCCTAACTCCAGGCCATAGCGAGAACGAGTGCCATGAAGCACTGCCCCTCACCGAAACACTCGCGGGATCACGCCGGGACCCAGCGCACTGCGACGGGGGTGCCCCCGGACAGCAACCACTCGAAAAAAAAAAAAATACCCTGCACGAGGAGTGACCAAACGACCCAGACGATGGATGTCAGTAAGGCTTACTTACCCGGCCGGCCACAAACATAGCAACCGCGGGATTCCACACCTCCCCTTTGGGCCGACCTCACCCTTGGCCCCAGGCCAGAGCGGAGAACGAGTGCCCTGCAGCACCGGCCTTCCCGGAACCACACTCGCGGGATCACGCCGGGACCCAGTGCAACCGCGGCCGGGGTGCACCCAGGGAGAAGGCATCCTACAAACAATCCAAGCCGCTGTTCACTGGCCACCTGATGCGATTCCTTGCTCCCCATTTGTGCACAGCTGCTCACTCGCTACAGAGGGTGGGGGAGGATCTTTCCAACACAAATGCCTCCCGATTCGGCCTCAGCGCCCGCCACAACAAAAAGAGGGAGGGGGCCGGCCGGCCCAGACAAAACGGCACAGATCGCCCTCGTATCCCCTTTCTAGTGGGGCAGGCCCGACAATTGACGCCCACTCCCGGGCCCCGCGCTCCGGCCGTAAACAACGCCGCGCGCCCTGTCACCACCACTGAACCCCATGCGGGCCCAAGACCAGCATCACAGGGGCCAGTCTGTGAGGGGCGACTCACCTCGCGTTCTATCGCGAACGACTCACGACGGTGTGTGACGAAAAACGACCCTCACGACGGCGTGGCTGGCAAACCGAGACCGCCAGGAGGGGCAGGGGAGGCATATATGCCCTCCCCCCCCCGGCGCACAGGAAGGACGTCACAGAGGCGACCTAGCTAGAGGGCTCGCAGACCCCTCCAAAGACTAGAGCGGGTGGGTGGTGCCAAGATGGCACTAAATGGCCGCCCTGCTGAGGTGGCCCCCTGCGGGGGCCGCGGACAGCCGCATTCCTCTGGTAATGAAACATTTGTGTGCAAGTCGTTTTTTAATCTTTTGAAGACTGATGTGGTTAGTTCAGTTTTCATTTATTTTTCTACGTCAGACTGAAACTTACTTTTGGCTATTTACGTTAGATCTCTGTGAAGCTGCTCTCAGCAGGGCTTCTGTCTTGAACTGTGCCGGGCAGTATACGGATGTCTCTATCACAGCGCCATTTTAAACCGATTTGTTTTGTTTTCAGGACAAATAGTGTTTCCCTTTAAAAGTTCAATTAATGTGCTAAGAAATATAGACACATTATTTATAATTACTCGTGACTTGGGCCAGGTAACCCTGCAATCAGGATTCTACGGCAGCAGGTCGTCATCTGCAGTGCATTTGCAAATCAACCCTGACCTATGACCAGACCAGACCGCGGTGGTTGCACTTTAGCGTTCCGAAACAAAAATGAAATAATCACTTACTGCCTTTGTTTTAGTTATAGGCCTGCGTATGCTTGACACGCTGTTGCTTCTTCGAATGACTGCCTCTGCAGCTTTGCAGTACGCTGGGGCGGGCAAAAAGTCGGAATCTTGATCTGCATTGGTCAGGCTGACCCGGGGGAAAAAACAAAAACTTGACGATTCAACGCCAAGGAGGGACGACGCCCGGGGCCACGCTAATAATTCATCAAGCAAGACTACAGCAGTTAATTGGTTGCGGCCGTAGTGCACTAGCGATAATTTTATTGCTGCCTGTGTTAGATTGTTAGTTACTTATGCTGAGCTGAGGCAGGGACGTCACATCACCTCAACAGCCGTTTCTGGTGGTCTGTGTGCAGGGAGGAGACCATTAACTTACACTACAGAGCATACATCATGATTGCATGCAATGTACTCTGTAGACCCGGCCCTAAGAAATTAGTGCCAGTGCTAAGTACCGGAAAGCACTGGCACAAATTAAGCACTGCATTTACCCCTCAAATGCACCGAGCCAGCAAGCAAAGGAACAAACCTGACTTTCTCCGTTCGGTGTCTTTTCTTTGCAAAGTTTGTGGAATTTGGGTTAAATGGTACACCTTACTCTGCGATTTTAATTACATTTCCTAATAAGCCATTGGAAGAAGCGCCCATGAAATACTTCAGTTCCTTGATGGACTTCCAAGCAAATGCAAAGCCCTCTGGTTTTCAAAGTGCTTAGGTGTGAGAGCTCATTTGCATATCAGTGATCTCATAGGTAATGATGGCACTCAACCATTGGCATAGATGACTTTGCAGGACATTGCATGTAAAAACTAGTAAACAAAACGAGGAAAATAGATATAAAAACAATAACATAACACCAAGTGCTTGCTAAAGTAGGTCCGCAAGCAAAATTGTGCCGTATAGATAACACGCAGGTGTTCGATTGGAAAATCGATTATTATCACAATTTGGAAGTTTTTGCAGATGTGATGTGTAGGAAAGTAGGATCTGCTTCTTATGGTCACCCCCACTTTTTGCTGGTCTCATTCTGTTTTCTGACTAGTCTGACTGGGATCCTGCTAACCAGGACCCCAGTCTCTGTGCTTCTTCCCTAAATTGGACATGGTGAGTACTTAGGTACACCCCAGATTGGCTACTGGGGTACCCTTGTAAGTCCCTAGTATATGGTACTAAGGTACCCAGGCATAGGTACACCAGGGGTCTCCCATGGGCTGAATCATGTATTATGCCACCCATAGGAGACCACTCAAACTGTGACTACAGGCCTGCCATTGCAGCCTGTGTTAGCTGGTGCTAGCACCACTTACGACAGATATAAGATTCCTTATATCTGGGGTCACTGCACTTAAAATCTATAAGTCACCCCTAAGGCAGGCTTTCAATCCTGAAGGCAGGGTGCTCGGTTATAAGTGTGAGGGTGCCCCTGCATGAGCAGCACACCCCTACAATCCACGGAGTCCATTCTCCCAGATTGTAAGTGTAGGAAAGTGCCCCTTTTTACCTGGTTGCCCCCACTTTTTGCCAAACTGTTGCTGTATTTTGACTGAGTGTGTCCTGGGTTCCTGCCAACCTGGTTCTCAGGGCCTATGTTCTTTCCCTATATTGTACTGTTTCAAAACCCAATTGGCAACTCTCTGGCCACATGTAAGTCCCTTGTAAAAGGTACCATGGGTACTAAGGGCACTGTGACCAGAGAAGACCTCTAAGGGCTGCAGTACTTATTGTGCCGCCCTTAGAGGCCCTGTACCTTTACACGCACACACTGCCTTTGCAGGCTGCATGTGTTGGTGCAGAACAAAGTGAGGAGTCGACATGGCACACCTCCCTGTGTGCCATGCCTACAACCCACTGCCCTGGCATAGGTCAGCCACTCCTCTAGCTGGGTGCAGTATACCAGTGGTGAGGGTACAGGTGCATGAGCCCTGTACTCCTACAGTGTCTAGACCTATTCTTAGACATTGTAAGTGCAGTAATGCCATAAAGAGTATATGCAAAAGGAACAAATGTTGGGCGGAATGCTGAACAATGCAAACATTCACCCCCAGTCTCAAAGATCTGGGTTAAATCCATCATTCTTTTGCTCACCATGCCATCCCAGATTGGACCCAGCCATTTGCAAATCAGTCTTGACCCTGCTCCTCATGGGAACAGTCCAGCCCGAACTGCTAAGCCAGGTCCTCCCTGGATAGGAAACAAGCATCCTGGGACCGGTTTTGGGGCATCACCCCTCATCAGCCAGGCTAGCTTGAATCCAGTAGCGCAGTGAGCACTGGACCCACGTCTGGGCATACCCTTCCCACTTAGGGCGACAAAAAGGAACAATTGATGGGCGTAATGCTGAACAATGCAAACATTCACCCCAGTCACAAAGATCTGGGTTTAATCCATCGTTCTTTTGTTCACCATGCCTCCCCAGATTGGACCCAGATCTCTGTACTGGGGTGAATGTATGACATGGTTCTGCATTCTTTCCATTGTTTGTTCTTTTTGCATTTGTCACCCCGACTGGGACGGGTATGCCCAGACGTGGGAACCGTGCTCTCCATGCCACTGGATTCAAGCTATCCTGGCTGATGGGGAGTGAAACCCTGAACCCGGTCCTAGGATGCTTGTTTCCAGTCCAGGGAGGACCTCTCCTGGCAGGTAAGGCTGGACTGTTCCGATTGGGCGCAGGGTCAAGACTGATTTGCATATGGCTGGGTTCAAATTGGAATGGCATGGGGAGCAAAAAAACGATGGATTCAGACCCAGATCTCTATACTGGGGTCAATGTATGACATTGTTCTGCATTGTGTCCATCAATTGTTCTTTTTGTATTTGTCATAAAGAGTATATGGTCTGGGAGTTTGTCATTACGAACTCCACAGCTCCATAATGGCTTTATTGAAAACTGGGAGGTTTGGTATCAAACTTCTCAGCACATTAAACCCACACTGATGCCAGTGTGGGATTTAATGAAAAATGCACTCAGAAGGCATCTTAGAGATTCCCCGTGAAAAATGACTTAACACTAGTGTCCTGGCTGAGTGGCTGCTCGCCAGCTGCCACCCCCAGACATGTTTCTGGACTCATGGGTCGAGAGCCTGCCGCTCTCGGGGGTCTGAAACAAAGCACATCCTGGAACGAGGTGCCAAGCCTCCTCCCCCAGGATGGGCCGGGTCCACCAAGGGGAAGCTTCAAAGGCTTGCCACTTTTGTGAGCTACCCCACCCATTTGCTTCCAGCTACTGGCCCCCACCGGTTCTGACCCCCACTTTAAGCTGGAGAATCATGTGGAAAACCAAGTAAGGGGAGAGGTGTGCCCACCTTTGCAAACCCCACCCCTCAGGTGGAGGCGAGGCACAACTCTCAGTCCCCGCCATCTTAGAGACGGGAGGACCCACCAACCAGAGTGAGGCTTATGCCCCACTCCCAGTAGAGGGTGGCATAATAGGGGGTGTACCCACCCCAAGGAAGGGACCCATTGGTCCTGACCTGTACCTACCACTAACGCCCCTACATTTAGCATTTAGGGGCAACCCTGAGCCTTGCCTCCTCAGACAAGAAGAAACAAGAAGAAGAAGGACCGAAGAGTTGTGCTGAAGAAGAAGAGGAGGACACCAACTGACTTGGCCCCAGTAATACTGGCCTTTCCTGACCTCACCCTGCTACAGCGAAATCCTATTGTGTTCTGCAGCCAGCAGCCCCCAAGAACCCGGAGGACCTGCCCTGCCTTCCCAAACCAGACTTTGTCTCCCGTGAGCACCGGATTTGCTCACCCACAGACTATGGCTCCAGCCAAATCCGCAAGTCTGCATCACTCTCTACCCGACGCCCACGGCCCGAGTTCGAGTGGCCCAAAACCACGAGGTCTTGCCGGCGATCCTGACCTGGGATCTGGTCATCCCTGACCTACCTCAAGTCTCCAACCGACGCCTGCAGCCCCTTTCTGGAGGATCCCCCCGACCGCGACCGGAGCTGGTAAGAGAAACCCGACACCAAAAGACACCCGTGCATCCGACGTCCCACGAACTTGGGTGGCCCAACCGACGGTGTCCCGGCATCCCAAGACATCCCAACTTACCTCTCCAACCAGAAGATCTGCGCCCCAAGCCTGCAGTGTTTGTTGCAACTGGAGAATCCCCATTGAAATCAACAGGGCACCCGATGCCAAAACAGCACCCTGCACCCGGCTGCCCCTGTGATTCTGTGGGTGCACCTTGTGTGCTAAATCGGATCCCCTTTGCCTTGAGCCTAACACCAGGAGCTTTGCTCCCACAAACTTGTAGCCTGCTCGTGAGCAGCCACCAACCGGACGCCACCTATTCCCCATTGGATAACATTGGGCCTCAGCACTCTGCACCCGGCCGCCCTAGTGCCGCTGAGGGTGCTTTGAGAGTGCAT
Source organism: Calotriton arnoldi (assembly GCA_963921515.1). Lineage (NCBI taxonomy): Eukaryota > Metazoa > Chordata > Amphibia > Caudata > Salamandridae > Calotriton > Calotriton arnoldi. The sequence goes on along the minus strand of CAWUFW010000013.1, from coordinate 3,808,226 downwards.
CCATGACCCTAGGGGAACCCTGGTTCTAACCCCAGAATGCCAACTCCAAAATCTAAGTACTTGCAGATAAACCAATAACACTGTTTTCTCCCAAAGGACTGCATTAACTGCTTTTCTGGGAAAAATCTTTTAAGTGTGGAGTTGGTTTGTATGAAACCTTAAGAAACTGCAAATGTACAAAAACTGAATTACTTTCCTTTTCTCTAGGAAATGTCCCAGTGTGATATCTAGGCATATCACACTGAGTAGAAAAAGTAACTTAAAAAGTAATCTGAAAAGTAACGCATAAAGTAATCTCAAAAGTAACTGTAAAGTAATTTTGACTGTTGACTTACCTGTAAACCAATTCAACAACGAAAGAGTTTTTCACTCACTTATTGCACTCACGCCTTGCACCAAAAAACCTGCTCCGCTGTGATCGGGCGTCGTAGCACACCAGAGAGGCACTCGGCCTCTCTGGTGGGAACCCAATGATGAAGCATGTCACCAACTAGGTTGGTGAGTGAGGGTTCTTTTTAAACAAGAGTGTTTTTAGGTCTCGCCTGACCCAGCGCATGCGCTGGTCTGGCGAGACTTTTAGTAAGGGCTGCAAAAAATGCTACCATGGCTGGCCTACAGCTTGCGTGCATGTGCGCGGGCGCGCGCTTACGAGTAGAGGCGCCATATGGCTTTCCTCGTCATGCTCATTAAGCGCATCGCTCACCGCGCATGATCGCGATCACTTTCACTTTCGCGGCCGCTTTGATGTTCTCAGTGAGCCAGTATTTTCACGGCCGCGTTACTTTTACGGCTGTGCACCTTCTCCTCGTGTTATCTGTGCCTCTCCTCCTGTTAGCCCTGGCGCGAGCGCCACCCCGTTTCTTCTTGTTATATCCGGAACTTATAGTCTTGCTTTCAAGGTTTGACATGGGAGGCATTACAGTCAGACACTTGCTGCAAAACATCATAAACAGGGTGCTGTATCTTTCAGAGATCCTATAAAAACTGAAACAATTACACTTCTCTCTCGACAGGCCAGGGAGAGCATTTGTTTCTTTGGCCCCTTGCCCGCCGTGTATTTTTATCACTCGACGGATGCTTCTCCGGCTCTCTAAAACAACCTTCGTCCGGTGCCCCACCCCGCCCATGTTTCCAATGCCCTCTAAGCAAGCGCGACAACATGGCTGCCGTGTCGTCGAGCAAATGGCCAGGTTCGATGTTCTGTCTCAGAACAGCACCCCGGAGGAGCAGACTATGCTGCCCCAGCCAGAAAACAGAGGTCCAGCCCACTCCCCAGTCCCCACACTCACCTTTCGCACATTACCTGAAGCGGCCACCCTACTGCCATTTTCTACCTTCTAACAGCAGATAGTAGTAAGCGGCAGGGTTAAACTCCCAGGAAACCTGCACAAAATGACCTAATAATTCCAGGGCCATCAAAATATTCATAATTAGAAAAGCTCCATAAGTTATTTTAATATAATTGGTGTACTGCCTTCAATCTTGAGATGCTCAACAAATACACATACACAAAAGAAACGGGATACTACTTTAAACCACCTGCTTTAAACAGTGACTGTGACGTCTGTTAGCAGTCCCCAGCAGTTGTAATTGCTACCCCTATGCTGCCTCTTGGCACCTCTCCAGGCTGATTCACAACCCTTGTGATTAATAAATCACACTGATGCACAAAGGTTTTTATTGGCTCCCACAGTCACAAAGGTCATTCTGTAAAGAGGAGAGGAAACAATGTGTGCGAAAACCAGCATTTCATTTGCACCAGCTTGACACCTTTACTTAATAACCAGCTCCCCCAATCCTCTCCAAATTCACCATTCACGCACAGTTTACTATTCTAGTGCAAAAGTCTGCATGGCGGGCACACGGTGTCTCCAAACACACGAGTTCACTGAAAACCTTCTTAGCAGTGCTCTCAACCAGCCACACTTGTAATGAGGAACTTCTGACATGGAAATGCTGCTCTCGGTTAGATTTTCCAAGGAAATGCACTAACCTGCCTAATCAGAGCACTGAAATAGCTCAGTGAACTAGGCGCCTGCTGCTGAGTTTAGCGTGCAGCATACATGTCAAAGCTCGGACCTTGGAAGGACAAATGCATCTTTTCACACTTGCACGCCAATTAAAATGAGAACCACCTAAAAGGTAAACGCTTTTATTTACAGTGCAATTAATATATATATAGCATGTTATGTACAGTGCTTTAGAGCAACAAATCCGCAGCAGTAAGCGCCATATACAAACAGGGTATTATTTTCAAGGGTGAAAAGTGAAAACTAGTACCCGGCCTTTTCAAGTATAATCTTGATGGGCGAGCTTCTACAAACGAGCGTCAGATGAAGTCGTGTTTGTCTGTGTGCAGCAGTCACTTCAAATATTGAGCAGTCTCTTAACCTACGAGCCTGTAAAGTCTATTGCAATCCATATAGCGCACAGTTAGACATTTTCAGAAAAAGGACCTGCATTGAAAATAGTAACAATAACTACACATAGTGTAAATACCCCTGAGGAAGCCACTTTTGTGGAGTTTCACAATGTTTTTTCATATCCCTATTTCCACCAAGGGCCTAATTACGAATCTGGCGGTCTGAGGACTGTAATTAGGCCCCAAGTGTTCACAACACTAAATCACCTCGCATTCCTTTCATTTGCTTCTGTCCACTGTGTGCTAGTTGTATGCATGTGAAAGAGAGGTCGCAAGGTACTTGACTGTCGTATGTGTGCTTCTGCCTCCTATTTTTTCCCCATTGCGTCTGCCATGTGTTTATTTGAGGCGCCTGCGGCTGTTATTATTAATTATTGTTTTTCATTCTTTTTATTTAGTGTTTTTCTCCCTCGTTTCTATTATTATTTTTGTCAGTGCCAATGGCACCACCACAGCATCACTAAGCACCACCTCAACACCACCTCAAGCATTGGCATAGCCAATAGGTCTCGCCTTTGGGGCCTTATAAGTGTTTAACCATGCAACAGTTAATGTTGTTGCACCAAGGATATTATGCTGCATAACTAAATACTTATAAGGTCCCAAAAGCGAGACCTATTGGCTATGCCAATGCTTGTTTCTCTTGCTGGCTCTTCCCTTTTCTAGGTCTCGCCCTGAGCCAGCGCTTGCGCTGGTCTGGGCGAGACATTTAGTCAGTGGGCTTTCAGAAATGCGACCACAGCTTTTTTGGCTTGCCTAGAGCATGCGGGTAAGCGCACAGTAATGCGCATTCCTCGCATGCTCCAGGCGCCATCTGGCTTTCCTCTCACTTGCTCCTCCCCCTCCCCCACCACAGAGCGCGTCTCGGTCCGCGCGGCCGTGTCACTTTCACGGCCGCGCGTCACTTGCTCTCCCGCTCCTCCCCCTCCCCCACCACAGAGCGCGTCTCGCACGGCCGCGCGGCCAATGCTTGTTATATATAAGCGTGTGTTGGGGGTACCTTCCCACGTGCTACCTTCTAGCGCTCCAGCCGTTACTTCTTTAAAGCACTAAAGATCCTGCGTTGCCTTCTCATGTGTAAGTGCGTGTCAGAGATTGCTTCCCTCGCGCTGCCCTCTCGCGCTGCAGCCGACACTTAAAGTAATACATACACTAAAAGCCACCAATAAAAAGGGCAAATCAAAGTCTCAATAGTGTAGTCCAGACAGTCTATGCTATAATGGAGTCATGGAGCGCTAACTTGCCTCCCAATTTCGTCTTCACGATGGTCTCCGTTGCGCAGTCATAATTCATGGATTTTCCAGGGGTGGAGATGTCAGGTTTCTGTCCCCTGCACAGAAGTTTACCTCGTCGTTAGTGTAAAGAACAAGACACGTTTCTTCCTCATTAACTTTATGTATGAGTCATCTCCAGCAGAGCACATATCGCTCTCCACTTCCCAGCTTCTTCTAACTTCCATGTCAGGTCATCAGCCTGCCATGTTTTGCAGTCTATAGGATCTGCTGATCACCACACAATTGAATAAATAACCAACAAGTTATGAATTTAGTAATTTTTATAAGAACGCAGTGAACAACATTCTAATATAATGCTAGTGCAATATACATTTCCCCTTTTTTTGTAATAGTTGTTTGAAGCAGATGAAATGACAGTGGACTATTAAGACCGAAATATTATTTTCGAGATGGTCCTATTATTAAAAAGTAAGATACTCTGGTTGCTAAAACTTACTTCCTAGATGGCAGCCGCGACGCTCACAGCATCAGAAGCTTAGTGTAGTTTTAAATGGTCACGTATGCAGACAGGGGGGCCGTTTAAAAGGAAAAGCAGGGTGCAAACTGCTATCGGCGGAGGGAACACCACACTGTCGATCCCTTGAAGTAGTAAGTGGGGTTTGGGGCAATTTTCTCAGCAGGGCACGTTTTGCCTCAATTAATGCAAATTTTGCAATGATTTTTTATGTTTGATGGCCTATGGGGCCGTTTTGCATGTTTTTTATGGGCAATATTGAGTGAATAAAGACTGATGGCTCCACTATTATCTCAAACCAATACATCATATCAAAAAGGTGACCACACCGAAAATAATGAAATTAAGCAGACAATTTTGATTCCCATGAGACCTGATACATTGCCCTCTAGTTGTTGCTCCTCTTCTTCTTATAAGAGTTCCTCTGCTTCCTCCTGAGGCTCTGGTGTCAAAGGAGGTTCAATCACTTCGACGACTTTCACGCCCCTATCTTTTGACGTTGAAGTCTTTGGTGGTGTCCGATATCCCTTTAAGGATTTGTCGAAATCTTTTCTTTTTGAACTAACGTGGCAATTTCTGCCTCAGGGCGTTTTTTTCCTTTCAATTTCTGCCACTTTTTCTTCAGCGTCGAGGCTTGAAAGATTTTCTCTTCGACAACATATTGCTCATCGAGCTTCCGTGTTCTTCTCGAGAACTCTCCATTTTTGACGTCGAAGCGTCTTTCCCTAGACCGTCCTTCGACGACTTGGGCTTTTCTGGAGATCTTAAGTAGATCTCCCTTTGGGGGATGTCCCTTTCGGGGATCCGAGGGTTCTCCATCTCAAGGCCTGCCTTAGGACAGCGAGTGTTTCGACGACTAGGCTCCCTTCAATAACCTTGTGTCCGATTTTCGGGACACTTGCCCTTTTGGTGTCTCTTTACTCTTGTGATGCAACATTCGGCGAAGTTCTGGGAACTTTTCCTTCCTCGTGTTGGAGAGCCTTCAGCCAAGCATCCAGACCCAATGGATGAAATAAAGAATCTGAATGGCGACCAAAGGTGGGAGCTTCTGAAGGAGGGACAACAATGTCACATGATGCTCCAAATGGGGTGTCTGTCGACGCCCAACACCACCAACACCAAGCATTGGCATAGCCAATAGGTCTCACCTTTGGGACCTTATAAGTGTTTAGCCATGCAACAGTTGATGATGTTGCACCAAGGATATTGTGCTGCATAACTAAATACTTATAAGGTCCCAAAAGCGAGACCTAATGGCTATGCCAATGCTTGTTGTTGGTTGCACTCTTTTGTTGTTGAATTGATATTGACAGGGGGACCAAGAGTGGCTCCGTTTATCTTCCCTCTCTCTCTTGTTGTTTAGCTATATTACCTGTAAACCAACCAACTGCATTCAAACTACATTCAAATTGTATTTCACTGCATAATCATGCAAAGTATTATTATACTTACCTGTGCCAGGCCTGGCTTGGTTCTAGAAAATAAAATACAACTAAATACCATTTTTATACAAACAAATTGGTACGAGTTCAGTCTTTGAGTGTGTGACATCATTTCTTGCCTGAGTGTGTACAATACATGCTTAACACTACCCTCTGATAAAGCCTTACTGCTCGCCCATACTACCACAAATAGAGAGTAAGGTGCTATCTACTTTAGCCTCTTCCTACCTTTGGGGATCGACTGGACTCTGTGCACACGATACCTTACTCTGGTATAGTATATACAGAGCCAGCTTCCTACACCCAGCAATCCAGACACACCAGCCCTGGCACTGAAGTGCACTCTTTTTTAGGTGGATGAGCACATGTGAACAGGAGTAAAATGCATTCACTCGCAGTGCAAGACTGGAAATGGATGAAGTGGGCTGACACATTCTCCAACGTCGTATGTGGTGGTGGGTGGAATTAATATTTGAATGACACTTGAGCAGATCAATGGATGAAGAGAGCTGACTGAAAGCCCCTGAAAGAATGTGTATTTGTCTGTATTTAGGTCTGGATTAGATACAGCATTAGGTTTCTTAACAAGCTTCATATAGCAAAACACATAAATAAAAAATACATTTATACATACATCCATTAGATGTACTTTCAGTCTCCATCCATTGGTCTGTTCAACTGCCATTCACATTTGCTTCCATGGAAACAGCATACAGAATGTGGCAAAGGATCAGCCCACTTCAGCCACTGGCACGTTTGCACTGTGTGTAAAGGCCTTTGCATAATCACATGTGCACATCCACCTAACAATTAGCACACTTCACTGTCAGGGCAAGTGAGATAGTACTTTAACAGACCAATCATTTGTTTTCATTATTTATACTTTTCAGTCCTCTTTGTATATTTACATTATTTTGTTTTATTACATTAATTCAAAGGCTAGTGCAATTTTCTTGCACCAATAAACACATTTTACTATAATGTGGATTGAAACAGAAATGTGTTTCAATAACAGCTGTAAGAACACCTCCCTTCTAGAAAGACCTGTACTGTTCTATCGCACTTGTTTGCAGGGGTTGTTTTTATGTTTATAAATTTGGTTGCATACATATGATCACCACATTTAGGCAGAGGCACTTTTTTTATTCTTTTTATTTTTCTGGAATATATTTGCAGTGCAAAATAAAAAATAAACCTCATGCAAGCTTGGCAAGGCCAGACCCAACAGCTTTTTTTAATTCATTTTTGGGAAAACTTGAGACTGGCAAAAATTGTAAAACTGTCTATATGCTAAACCTAAACAAGCATTGGCAATGCCAAAAATTCTGGTTTTTAGGACAGTTGTCTGGTAATGTGAAGCATTAAAGTAAATAGCAAAGGAATAGATATATATCAGTGTGGAAGTAAAGAACTGCAGAATAATATGGGTGTAGGTTAAAAGGTCAGGTGACAGTTGCACTGCAAAGCCAGAGCTAAAACTTCATGTAGGTTAATGACTGCCCTCCTCCCACCTCTGCTGCTGCTAGAGAAAAGAAACATTAATGATTTAGTTATCTAAAACACTTTAACAGCATTCCAATGTCATGTGTGTGCCCCTGAAAGTTCAACCTCAGGCAGCTGAAGAAATGATCACAGCTGGGTGGAGGACAAACACTTATTTAGTGGAAGTACAGAACTTCTGACCAACAAAAGCGTACTCCTGGCTCCCAACATGAGGGCGGAGCCAAAGCCCCTCTCCAGGGCCGGCTCTAGGGCGGTGCGATCGGTGCCACCGCACCGGGCGCTGACTTGGGGTGGGGGCGTCATTTTTCCAAGTATATTCTCATTCTAAAAGTACCTGCTACCGCGTTCCTGGCCTTCAGCAATTATCAGGCATCAATTAAAATGTCAGGATAACTCCCATGATTAATCGTCTTCCTGAGACCGGAGGTTTGTCTACTGGAAGTTTTGACTCATCCTAAGGTAGCGCAGAGGGTTAAAATGCCTGCTGCTAAGAACGTGTACCATGCAGATAACAAAGTGCATATAATGGACATAGTTCAGTGGGTTACTGCTTCTGTAAGAGAGATCCTTTTGTTACTTGTCGTTTATAAGTCAAAATCCTAATATAGAACATTGAGCTAATAACTTGTCATCAAAGAGCTGCTGCAAACCGCATTGTATATGTTAGAGCTATATGTTTTTTTGCCCAGTCTTTCATTATCCTAATCTTGCCAAAAGGGTTCATTTGGGTAGAAAACAATTATTATTATTATTAAAGAGAACCCCTAAAAATGATGTTATGTTTTAAATTCTGAATTTGTGCTTTTCCAGAATAATGACTCTTAAACTATATTGCCTACCAGTATCGATGACATGTCACTCCTACACTACACCTTGTAGTTCTGTCTGATGTAGCATTTCCTATACACTGATTTACCCAAATGATTGCCTCTGTGCAATGTGTGTGTGATGTAAAGTGCTCTGATACCTTACACTGGTATGAGTGGTGCTATAAAACTAAATTAATCTGAGAGACAGTGGTTATGGAGACTTGAGGGGCACTGTTAATGGGTGCTATAAGGGGAATCCATGGCAGAGGTGGCCATTGGGGGGGTGCCAACAAACATTGTCGCACAGGGCGCCACCAGTGTTAAAGCCGGCCCTGCCCCTCTCTAGTGATGCTCATATTTGTCTGGTGACAGCGGTGCTGTCAAACCAGACCATAACAAGCATTGGCATAGCCAATAGGTCTCGCCTTTGTGACCTTATAAGTGTTTAGCCATGCAGAACATTACCCTGGGTAGTTCAATTATAGCTTAATTTCTGAATATGTGTTAGGCTATATCAAGCCCAAATTGTATCCACTTATTAAGAAAATAAAAATAAACTGTACACAAAATAGTAAGTTTTTTCCAAATTGCAGGCACATGACTTGTGAAGCAAAGTAAACAAGCCAGAGATGAAGGTGGCGTCTGTTGCAAAATATATATGTATTTCCATTTAAATTCATATGTATGCACTCACACTAACATGAGGCCCAGAGCTCCAAAGGGCTTCCTATCTGACCTTGCCTGAACAAGCTTCCAGCAGCTATTCTGAATCAGCCTTAGAGGTCACTTCCCTTGTCCTGACGTCATCATAAGTTTCCTTATCTGGTTGTGCAAGTTGCTTACACAGTGCCGAGCCAGCCTTTCTGGTCTGCCCATATCTAGCCATTTATGATTGCCATGTTACACATCCCTGTTAGCCATATTTGACTTGGTGCCTTATTCTAGTTCCGCTGACATGGCATTACTCAATGTATATAGCACCTAGAAAACTGTCACTCTGGGAAGAAGCAGTCTGAGAGCCCCTAAGGCTGGAGACCTGACTTCTTCCTTGCTAATTGGCAATGATGCATGCATTTGGTACCAATAAATATATTTCACTCTGTTTCTGAGCAAACCTGCTATGTCTGGTGAGTTTCATTCATTTGCTCCTGGGAGGGTGCCAGTATTTCCCCATCACTAATTGTATATGAATATTCCCCGAATCGACTCCATAGAATGTACTAATACTTTTCCAGACATATCTTCTCCAAATTGTAGACTCCCATAATCTCGACCCGACATTCATATCCCCCTACAGACATTTTAACCTGCAATTCATTTCTAAATCCAGCCAAACTCACTCCCCACATATTTTAAGACAGGGCTTATTTACTTTTCAAATTCCATCTCAAGCATATTTTTGGGAAAAGTACTGGGATGAGGGGCAGAGAAAATGTTTGTGTGTTGAATTTTATTTAAGGGTGGGCCCTTGTTTAGGGGTTTATGTTTTTGCGGAAGGCGTGACTGCAGTCTACTGTTTTGCATGCTACTCTCTCCCTGAACTGCGTTTGGCAACACAAAGGTGCAATGGTTTGTGGTCTGGTATGTCCAGAGGCTGTCTTGCCTGTAGGGAAATCATGCGTGTGCAAAGGGAAAATGTTTGAGCAATGCCATTACAGGCTTGTTATTGCTATACATATTATGGGCCCTGGTAGAGTTGCCCCTGCTCTTAACTTGTCTGGCTCATTTACTCGCGCCTACCCAAAGGAGTAGTAATCATTTGACTCCATCTGTACACCCTACTTGCTAGATACTACAAGGCTATACAGGCAGTTTACTACCAGAATATCAAGACTGGAATTTCAGTGTGCCAAAATGTCGACAGCCGGAATATGGTAAAGGAAAATATATATAGGTAACTAAAATGTTACTATTCGTAACTTCACATTGACGTAACTTGACAATTTATTTTGTAAGACTGAAGATTGTTAGTCGGAACCCACTGCCATCTGATTGAATGGTTTTCACTTACACTTTACTCTGTCCTTAATTAATACACCCAAAAGATGAGCGATAAGAGAACCGTGAACGTTTCCATGCCAAAGAGGCGCGCACTTTTTGGATGACCACTTCCATTGTGTACCAGCGACTCCATCTGCTGAACTCTCACCTGATATTCTTTGCTGTGGAAAAACAGAAATGGAATCATTCCACGCCCTATGAAATAAGGACTACAAGTTCAGTGGTTTAACCAAAATACGGTGAGGACAAGTATATATATGGGTCACTACACATTTACAGTGCTTTACTTTACATATGTGTACCTTGACTATGTATAGAAGCTATGGAGAAATGGAGGCAAGAAGAGTGAATCTCTACTTGCCATCACAAGATTTTGGACCTGGATATTAAGGTCTCGATACTTTGGCGCCACAATTTTTTGTCCTCGGTGTTCTGACATAGAACATACACCGACCCTCATAAATGTATAGAAGATTAGACTCTGGAGCTTTTAAAGCCTCGTCTACCTCGAAACATTTAATTACCAATATTAAAGGGGTCAAATGGATAGATTTAATGGTGAATGGAATTAGGAATTGAATCTGGTAACTAGCGACTGCCGTCTGGTTGCAGGTTTGTCCTTCTCCCTCCAGCTCTATATCCGCAGAGGTTTACTCCACAGATACTACTATTCATGGTCGGTTGGACTCCAAGCCAGATGTTTTAATTCTCTCTTAAAGAATTCAGCGGCTGCCTGGATTGTCGATGAACGTGTAGATCTGGTCTGCTACTGTGACAGACGGACAGCATCATGGTCTAGCGTCTTCAACAGAAAGGATTCGGTGACAGCATCCCAGTCTAGCGTCTTCAACAGAAAGGATTCGGTGACAGCATCCCAGTCCAGCGTCTTCAACAGAAAGGATTCGGTGACAGCATCCTGGTCTAACGTCTTCAACAGAAAGGATTCGGTGACAGCATCCTGGTCTAGCGCCTTCAACAGAAAGGATTCGGTGACAGCATCCTGGTCTAGCGTCTTCAACAGAAAGGATTCGGTGACAGCATCCCAGTCTAGCGTCTTCAAAAGAAAGGATTTGGTGACGGCATCATGGTCTAGCGTCTTCAACAGAAAGGATTCAGTGACAGCATCCCAGTCTAGCGTCTTCAACAGAAAGGATTTGGTGACGGCATCATGTTCTAGCGTCTTCAACAGAAAGGATTCGAGGACAGCGTCCTGGTCTAGCGTCTTCAACAGAAAGGATTTGGGGACAGCATCCTGGTCTAGCGTCTTCAACAGAAAGGATTTGGTGAGAGCATCCTGGTCTAGCGTCTTCAACAGAAAGGATTTGGTGACAGCATCCCAGTCTAGCGTCTTCAACAGAAAGGATTTGGTGACGGCATCCTGGTCTAGCGTCTTCAACAGAAAGGATTCGGTGACAGCATCCCGGTCTAGCGTCTTCAACAGAAAGGATTTGGTGACGGCATCCTGGTCTAGCGTCTTCAACAGAAAGGATTCGGTGACGGCATCCCGGTCTAGCGTCTTCAACAGAAAGGATTCAGTGACAGCATCCTGGTCTAGCGTCTTCAACAGAAAGGATTCAGTGACAGCATCCTGGTCTAGCGTCTTCAACAGAAAGGATTCAGTGACCGCGTCCTGGTCTAGCGTCTTCAACAGAAAGGATTTGGTGACGGCGTCCTGGTCTAGCGTCTTCAACAGAAAGGATTTGGTGACAGCGTCCTGGTCTAGCGTCTTCAACAGAAATGATTTGGTGAATGGGGTTCACGTTGGATGAAAGCCTAGGACCGGCATCGTTAATGAGCCTCTATTGGGGTGCCATCCTTCAGAGCCGCAGCATGCATAGTAATAAAGATAGTTTTTGTTGGCTTAGGCAGATGTCCTGCAAGTTTGGGAAGTAAGGAGAACAGGTATTGGCAAGGCCAATACACCTCACCATGGCAAGCTGGTGTGATTGTTGCTTTTTCAAAACATCTAAGAAAGGAATCTTCTAGAATGCTTATTGTTGGTGATCGATAGAGATGCAGGACTGGCTAAAGACAACTGCTTGTCTCCCTTTGCTGGACGGCCACTTTATTGTCAGTGGATCCTCGTTATTATTTTGAATCGATGTTGCATACATCTGCTGTGTGCAGGTCACTTGTTGGCCAGCGATAGTGTAAGCGGGATCGGTGCAATCCTCGTTCAACCTGTGTCCCTGGAGCATGTTGTATGGATAGACCACTAAAAAGTGAGAGACCAATTTATATCCCTCAGTTGTGATATCACAAGTGTTCCACAAATAAAAATATGTCAACTGAGGCCAAAGTGGGCTGCACACCGGAAGCCAGGCTGAGACTGTCAAAGTCTTATCACCCCACTCACACATGGGCCATAGACTTTGTCTCATGACAGGTGAACACATCCACTCTCATTTTCTTCCTTTGCATTCTGGTACTTGTAGTCCAGGAGCAAACTGCAAGACCCAGAATGCAATGATAACAAAGGTCCTGGTGAGCTACTGACATCAAACATGAAAAACTTGAGATCTCTGGCTCCCTGTACACGCTTCTCTGGGGGTCTCTCACATCATATGGAGGGGATTAAAAGAGGTCGTCGACCCCCGCCCCCCCTGCCCTGGTGCACCACTGCCCGCTGCCACCCTTCCACCTACTTCTGCCTCTGCAGCTCCTCCTGAACGCTCTTTGCTTCGCGAAGCTCCTCTGAGGTGGATGAGAGGTTCTTTCTCCAGCTCAGCAGGTCATCTAGTAAAGAAATATAAAGAAAGAGAGAGCAAAGCAAAAGTTATTATATCATTAATATATTAATATTAATGTTAGGCACTTGTGTTGCACAAACTATGATCTAACTTGTCTCTTGCAGTTTAAATCCGATGTTTCTTCTAATTTGTAGATTAAGGGTGGGCGGAGCAGGCGTAGTGCCTCTACGCGAAGTTCCACGGAGTTGGAAAACAACTCCATGGAACTTCGCTCCGCTCCGCTACGTGCCTCCTTCTCTCCCAAAGTAATTATAAAGTAATGAAAAGGCACTACCTGCCGTACACTGCCTCCGCCTCGCCATGGCCGCTCTCCTTCCTCGTCCCCGCCATCGTCCTTCTTAAGATAACCCCTACGTTGTACGTCTTGCGCATGCGCACTCGCAAGACGTACAACGAAGGGGTTATCAGAGAAGAAGGACGGCGAGGAGAAGGAAGGAGAGCGGCCATGGCGAGGCGGAGGCAGCTACGGCAGGTAAGTGCCTTTTTTATAACTTTATAATTACTTTGGGAGGGTGGAGGGGCCGGCTAACTACGTTTCGCCACGGAGTCGTAGTTTTGCCTAAACTCCGCGCTCGCAACGGAACGCGGAGTAGGCAAAACTACATAAACTACGCTGGCGGAGCGTAGTTACCCGCCCGGGCTTCATTATTAGTCATTTTATGACTTTGGATGGATTTTGTTTCTTTAGGAGTTCCGTAGAATGCGAACATATTGCCTCCCAGCCACCTCAAAGCGCTGCAGTGCCTCTCAGCCTCAGCACTAGGCTCCACTTGCCCCCTCTGGCTCTACAGATCTCCAGTCAGTGGATGGTGACATTATCATTTATATAGCGCTTCGTACTCCTGATGAGATACCAAAGCGCCTTGGCACATAGGTAGTACCCTATTCAGTGGCTTGTGTGTGATGGGAAGGGTGTGAGTTGGTGGTGTGGCCTGTGTTGGAAGTGTTTCTTTGTCATCAGGAAGCTGGGCCTATGGGTGCAGTGGGACAAATCACAGCAAGTGATGGGTTCCACGTGTGACGGTGTCGACCACCCTCACGAGGAAGGCTTCGCTCTGTTCTTGGGAGGGTGTGCCCCGAGTCATCTACCGTTTCTTCTGTCCTTGGGCAGAAGATCTGTCCTAGGTCGGTTCTAGCTGTCAGTAAGGTCAACCTTTCATCCTCTGCTGGCAAAGAGTTAGGTCCTCGCTCCTTCCTGAACCCCAGATGGTCACAGATGGTCCTTAGCACCGGAGATTTCATCATTTTGCTGCCTGTACAAAGAAGGAGGTTCCACCGATGAGTGCCTTCGTGTTCGATGGGATAGTCAGGACAAGAGCAAGTCTCGAGGGTTGGGTGAGAGGTCCTCAGTGGATCAGACAAGTGGATTCCTCCTTTTAATTGGTGACCAGGAGCTCGGGGGCTGAGGAACCAGCCCTGCCTCTGGTCCGCAGTTTCATCTGGTTTCATTGTTTTTTTTGTCTGGGGGGGAGGGGCAATCTCAGGTGGGTGTTCATATGATCTGAAGGTTTGCCTAAGCAGTGGGATCCTCAGGTTTTGTAGGGTTCCACAAAACCTGAAAATGTAATTCATCAGACTCCATGTTTAATTTGAATGTATTTGGGCTGGGATGCCACATGTATTGGGTCTTAAGTACAGTGGCCTGTCCTCCAATGTGCTGAAGTTATCGCAGACCTTGTTCCCCACTAAACTTTAGACACAACTCTGCTGCGATAAACAGAGTCCCAATGAAATGGCGAGAACAAGCCGCTAGAACATCTGCAGGGTGTAAGTGGTAAGGAGCAGGGCACAAGTCCTAAAAAAAGAAGTGGGGGACGCTGACGTCACGACAGGAAGTGACGTCACGAAAGGTGGCTTGCACCATCAGACTCATTGCCTCCCCTCGCTTACCCCTTAGATGCGATTGCATCAGAGAAGCCAGCGTGTGAGCAGCGTTCTGAATGAGCCCCGATCTCGCCCCAGAGAGGCCAAAGAGTGAATGTGTGGCTCCATTTGCTCCAGTTAGCGAGCTCCCAGTAAAATAAGTGGGGGGACGCCGTCCAAACGCGTGGTACCCCGACTCGAGCCCTGGTAAGGAGCATAGAAGTGTAAGTGTTGTGATCTACTAGCCAGTGTCATAGCCATGGAAGCAGCAGGCCCGTTTTCTAAGCCTAGAATTTACATTCAAACAAGTTGTTTGATACTGGGCAATTCATTTCACTTACCTGTCAAACAAGTGCGAGAGTTTCAAGTACTAGTGAGCCGTTTCACAAAGGTAGTGTATTACCAGTCAGAAATGTGTACCCGTAGAAGTACTTGTATCTCTGGAGCACATTTTTGACTTTTAGAAGATCAAGTGAGGATTCCAAGATTTCTAGGACAGAGGTAGATTTCCTGCTGCAGTTTAATTTGTAAACTTTAGATAACAGGGGCCATTTTAATCTGTTTACAGGGTGTGAAACTCCCAACAAGAATTATGTGGTTACGCAGAAGCCTACAGTTTGTTGTGATACACCTACCAAAGCAGGTAGGCGCACCCAGGACCTCTCGCAAACCAGAGGCAAATCAAAGGTGGTGAGCAACACCCCACGGTGTAGCGTGCTATCCATCCGCTTCAGCGCCTCGTTAGGGATATGAAGCACTATACAAATGCAATCACAATGAATGGAAATCGTTCTATGTGCCGTTAAATGCTATTAGCCAATCAAAATTCCCAATACTGAATCACTAAATAGAAATTCTAAATGTATCCTCAAAATATTTGTTTTGCCTACATAAGTAGCACTTGGGTGTGCGTAAACGACTGCTCTCGGGGTCATGTATCATTAAAACCACGAGCCTTTACTTCTCCCTCTTCCACCTATAGTGAGTCTCATGTGAGATGGACATTTACAACCAAAATAGGTCTGGCTTCAGCTGCCAGCCTTTTGGCTTTACAAAGGCTGTTTTGTAGTTTTGTAAAATGTTATTGTTGGGGAATTTCTGGGCCGTCATTAAATTTAAAAAAAATGGCTGAAAGCAACATTTGTTTTAGTCTTTAAAAGCGCGCATTGCCCTAGTAGACATGGCACTGAAGGGGAGTACATTGTGTGCGTTCCTTGTGAAGGGGCAGACTGCGTCACTCACAGTGAAGATGGCCAGGGACTGAAGGGGGTTCATCTGTTTGCCCCATGCTGTGCGCTTTAGCTGGAGGTAGAAAATGTGTGAATGACGCAACTACAGACCAATGGATGAAGAGAGCCGGCTGAAAGCCCACATAAGTATATTACTGTGTAATTTTAGTAAATCAAAATGTCTTGTAACGGTAGACCTAATGAAAACTATCTACAAGAAGCTGAAGCTGCAGAGCACACACTGTGCCACTGGAGGGCGCCCCAAGCACATAGACGCAGAGTCTTAAAACAGGTCTCAACTACACTCTGTAAACTGCAGAGATTGGATGAGCTTGTGACCCGCAGGTCATGTAGTTTCAACACAGGAGAGATAACTCAACCTTTCATCTAATCTTAATAACACACATTTCATCGGGTTGGCTGATAATGACACATATTTTAGCTAAGCACCGGGTGAAGCGTCAGTTTGTGTTCTGAAATCTGTACTGCTTGAGTGATCCGTGTATATTGTGGTTTTCCACTCACCGTGCAGCATCTGGTTTTCGCTGCTCAGGTTGGAAACTTTCTGCTCAAGGCCGAGGAGTTCCTGCAGCCGCTTCGCGAGGGTCCCTTTCAGGACATCCTAAAGCAGAAGGAGTGAGAGGGGAGACATGAAGACAGGCACTCGGGCATCTGTGTGTAACTTCCTGTGTGCACGAGAGCCGCAGACATGGCCAACCTCTAGTTTATGGTGGGCTCGAGCCCACGAGAACACCCTCTCGCGCGCAGATCACCAGCAACCTATAGGCTACAGGTTCAATATCAATAGGATAGCTCTGACAAACTATAGGCAACAGGTTTAATATCAATAGGATAGCCCATACAACCTATAGGATACAGGTTTAATATTACTACAATAGCTCTGACAACCTATAGGTGACGGGTATAACAGCAGTAGGGTAGCCCTGGCATACAGGTTTAATATCAATAGGATAGCAATGCCAACCTATAGCCTTCAGGTTTAATATCAATAGGATAGCTCCGACAACCTATAGGCTACAGGTTTAATATCAATAGGATAGCCCTAGTATTCTATAGGCTACAGGTTTAATATCAATAGGATAGCCCATACAACCTATAGGATACAGGTTTAATATTACTACAATAGCTCTGACAACCTATAGGTGACGGGTATAACAGCAGTAGGGTAGCCCTGGCATACAGGTTTAATATCAATAGGATAGCTATGCCAACCTATAGCCTACAGGTTTAATATCAATAGGATGGCCCTGACAACCTAGAGACTACAGGTTTAATATCAATAGGATAGCTTTAGCAACCTATAGGTTACAGGTTTAACATCAATATGATAGCCCTGGCAACCAATAGGCTACAGGTTTAACATCAATAGGACAGCCCTGGCAACCTATAGGCTACAGGTTTAATATCAATAGGATAGCTCTGACGACCTATAGCTTACAGGTTTAATATCAATAGGATAGCTCTGACAACCTATAGGCTACAGGTTTAATATCAATAGGATGGCCCTGACAACCTATAGGCTACAAGTTTAATATCAATAGGATAGCTCCGACGACCTATAGGCTACAGGCTTAACATCAATACGATAACCCTTGCAACCTATAGGCTACAGGTTTATTATCAATAGAACAGATTTGGTAACCTGTAGGTTACAGGTTTAACATCAATAGGATAACCCTGCCAAACCAATAGATTACAGGTTTAATATCAATAGGATAGCTCTGCCAACCTATAGGCTACAGGTTTAATATCAATAGGATAGCTCTAGCAACCAGTAGGTTACAGGTTTAACATCAATAGAATAGCCCTGGCAACCTATAGGCTACAGGTTTAATATCAATAGAATAGCCAATGCAACCTATAGACTACAGGTTTAATATCAATAGGATAGCCCTAGCAACCTATAGGCTACAGGTTTAACATCAATATGATAGCCCTGGCAACCAATAGGCTACAGGTTTAACATCAATAGGATAGCTCTGACAACCTATAGGCTACAGGTTTAATATCAATAAGATGGCCCTGACAACCTATAGGCTACATGTTTAATATCAATAGGATAGCTCCGACGACCTATAGGCTACAGGCTTAACATCAATACGATAACCCTGGTAACCTATAGGCTACAGGTTTATTATCAATAGAACAGATTTGGTAACCTGTAGGTTACAGGTTTAACATCAATAGGATAGCCCTGGCAACCTATAGGCAACAGGTTTAATATCAATAGGATAGCCCATACAACCTATAGGATACAGGTTTAATATTACTACAATAGCTCTGACAACCTATAGGTGACGGGTATAACAGCAGTAGGGTAGCCCTGGCATACAGGTTTAATATCAATAGGATAGCTATGCCAACTTATAGCCTACAGGTTTAATATCAATAGGATAGCTTTAGCAACCTATAGGTTACAGGTTTAACATCAATATGATAGCCCTGGCAACCAATAGGCTACAGGTTTAACATCAATAGGACAGCCCTGGCAACCTATAGGCTACAGGTTTAATATCAATAGGATAGCCCTGGCAACCAATAGGCTACAGGTTTAACATCAATAGGACAACCCTGGCAACCTATAGGCGACAGGTTTAATATCAATAGGATAGCTTTAGCAACCTATAGGTTACAGGTTTAACATCAATATGATAGCCCTGGCAACCAATAGGCTACAGGTTTAATATCAATAGGACAGCCCTGGCAACCTATAGGCTACCCCTGGCAACCAATAGGCTACCGGTTTAACATCAATAGGACAGCCCTGGCAACCTATAGGCTACAGGTTTAATATCAATAGGATAGCTCTGACGACCTATAGCTTACAGGTTTAATATCAATAGGATAGCTCTGACAACCTATAGGCTCCAGGTTTAATATCAATAGGATGGCCCTGACAACCTATAGGCTACAAGTTTAATATCAATAGGATAGCTCTGACGACCTATAGGTTGCGGGTTTAATACCAATGGGGAATACAGTGTGCCGCAGAAACCAGTGCTTAGCTTGCAGGACAGAGGCTCGAGTATGAGCAAGGTAGATCGGAGGGCTAATGCACCTGCAGCAGAGAGGTTGGTGTAACCTGCAGGTTCAGGTCACTGTACGATGGAGGTAGGAGGTGGTGCCTACTGCAGTGACTGGCTTATAATCTATAGGTACACATTTTGGGCGACGTAGATTAGGCTGCTAACATCGGTGTGAGTAAGTATAGATTTTATTCCTCCCTGCTCCACATCGGTGCACCTTGGTTATATGTTCCTAGTTCATATTGTGGTATCGATATAGGAGCAGGCCAATATTAGCCACCAGATAGTTTTATCTAATTTGGTGTTAAGAAATTTGCACATTTCATAATCTGTTTTAGTTAGTTAAACATTCTCCATTTGCTAATTTCTTTCACTCTTTCTTATTTTTATTTTTCCTTCTCTCTCATTACTTTTTCTTTCCTTTTTCCATTAATTGTTCTCTTTTATCTTGTTTCATATTATCTACTCATATATCACTTATTTTTTTTAAAATCGGTATATTTATTAATTCATATTGCTATCTATTACTAATATGTGATTTTCTTGTTATTTGTTTTTGCATATATTTCTTTTCATTATTCAGATCAAAACAAATCTTTAACTAACCATTAATACGGTGACAATGCAGACAGTGCTCCGGGCCTTTGGCCTAGGACTTTCGGGCTGTGCCCCCACCCCCCAGGGGCAGGCTTTTGGTGTCTTCAGAGCGGGAATAATTGTCTGAGTTTACTTCAGTGTCCCTGGGGGTCAGGCAGAGTCGACCCTGAGGGTGGCAGACCTGCTCTCTGCAGGTGCTTCAACCGCCTGAGGTTTCTTGCTGACATGACATTACATTAGGAGATGGGGTCAGTTGGAGGCGTGGCCATGATGGTGGCGCACAGCGATTCAAGTATATGGTGGGGGCGGTGCGCACCTACCGTCTCGTTGCGGAAGGCGCCCACCAAGAAGGCGCCCAGCTCCTGGTGGGCGCGCTCCAGGTTCGCAGCGCTAGATTGCAGCTCCTGGCGCAGTCGCTGCTCCATCTGGTTTTCCCCGTCTGTGTCTGCAGGGGTGGCGCTGCCCTTCTCGCCCGTGCCCGGATGTGCGCCACCGTCGCAGGTGAGCCCCCAGTACATGACACAGACTAGCGCCAAGAGGAGGACCAGGGCGCCAGCGCTGAGGATGACGGCCAGTGACACCCTGGCGCCCTGCTTCATCCCGCGTTGATGACGTTCTGCCGCGGCCGGCAGACGGGGGCAGTGGTGGGTCTGATGCCAGGCACTGCGCAGGATGCCTGATGGGGACTGCGTCCGTTCCGATGCCAGGCGCTGCCCAGGGTGCCAGTACCAGAGAGAGAACTAACCCACGCTATCACCCCTGCCTTGCTATATCCATCCTCGATATAAGAACCACACCCTGAGGTCACCCCTCCCTCCCTCTCCAACTGGGGGATCTCTAAAAATCCCCGATGGGGCAGCGTCGCAGGAAATCACATGTCAGGACAGCACTCGGGGCACGTGCATCCCGAATATTAACTATCTGAGGTCCGGGCAGCAATATATGAGGTGCACGGTTAAGGCCATGGGCGGCCCTGCTCAGTACTGTGCACAGACTGTGGGTGTTCAGTACACGAGGTACAGAGTACAGACGGGGGTCTTCAGTACATGAGGTACAGAGTACAGACGGGGTGTTTAGTACATGAGGTACAGAGTACAGACGGGGGTGTTCAGTACATGAGGTACAGAGTACAGACTGTGGCTGTTCAGTACACGAGGTACAGAGTACAGACGGGGGTCTTCAGTACATGAGGTACAGAGTACAGACTGTGGCTGTTCAGTACACGAGGTACAGAGTACAGACGGGGGTCTTCAGTACATGAGGTACAGAGTACAGACGGGGTGTTCAGTACATGAGGAACTGTGTTCAGACTGTGGTGTTCAGTACATGAAGTAATGTGCACAGACTGGGTGTTCAGTACATGAGGTACAGTGTACAGACTGTGGGTGTTTAGTACATGAGGTACAGACTGTGGGTGAACAGTACATGAGGTACAGAGTACAGACGGGGGTGTTCAGTACATGAGGTACAGAGTATAGACGGGGTGTTCAGTACACGAGGTACAGAGTACAGACGGGGTTCTTCAGTACATGAGGTACAGTGTACAGACTGTGGGTCTTCAGTACATGAGGAACTGTGTTCAGACTGTGGGTGTTCAGTACATGAGGAACTGTGCTCAGACTGTGGCTGTTCAGTACACGAGGTACAGTGTTCAGACTGTGGGTGTTCAGTACACGAGGTACAGAGTACAGACGGGGGTCTTCAGTACATGAGAAACAGAGTACAGACGGGGTGTTCAGTACATGAGGTACAGAGTATAGACGGGGTCTTCAGTACATGAGGTACAGTGTACAGACTGTGGGTTTTCAGTACATGAAGTAATGTGCACAGACTGGGTGTTTAGTATATTTTATTTATTTTTAAGGTTTTATATAGCGCGAACCAGCTGCGGAGTCTTTCGCTTCTTGCCCGGAGTCTGGCTGCCCATTGTGGGCTCGTCCGGGCCGGCGCCTGCCTGCAGTTTGCCTGTCTTTTCGCCTGTCTGCCTCAGCCAGCGGGCCACTCGCCCTCTTTTGCTCTAGATCGCCGACCGCCAGGATCATCCTCGTCTAAGGCCTTGCAGGACGTACAACATCCCCTCCACCTCTAACATCAAGGTGCGGGGTTATGCCTGCGAAGATGTTCTCCGGGAGCCTCCAGACTACTGATCGGTGAAGCGCCGGGACAGTGGGTGCCTCTGAACCTTGCTGCTCCCCTGCAGGTACGAGCCCCCAGGAACCGTGCTGCTCCCTGCAGGTCCAAGCCCCCAGAAACTGCGCTGCGCCCCTGCAGGTCCGAGCCCTCAGGAACCACGCTGCTCCCCTGCAGGTACGAGCCCCCAGAAACTGCGCTGCGCCCCTGCAGGTCCGAGCCCTCAGGAACCACGCTGCTCCCCTGCAGGTACGAGCCCCCAGGAACCGTGCTGCCCCCTGCAGGTCCAAGCCCCCAGAAACTGCGCTGCGCCCCTGCAGGTCCGAGCCCTCAGGAACCACGCTGCTCCCCTGCAGGTACGAGCCCCCAGGAACCGTGCTGCTCCCTGCAGGTCCAAGCCCCCAGAAACTGCGCTGCGCCCCTGCAGGTCCGAGCCCTCAGGAACCGTGCTGCTCCCTGCAGGTCCAAGCCCCCAGAAACTGCGCTGCGCCCCTGCAGGTACGAGCCCCCAGGAACCGTGCTGCTCCCTGCAGGTCCAAGCCCCCAGAAACTGCGCTGCGCCCCTGCAGGTACGAGCCCCCAGGAACCGTGCTGCTCCCTGCAGGTCCAAGCCCTCAGAAACTGTGCTGCGCCCCTGCAGGTCCGAGCCCTCAGGAACTGCGCTGCTCCCCTGCAGGTCCAAGCCCCCAGAAACTGCGCTGCGCCCCTGCAGGTACGAGCCCCCAGGAACCGTGCTGCTCCCTGCAGGTCCAAGCCCCCAGAAACTGCGCTGCGCCCCTGCAGGTACGAGCCCCCAGGAACCGTGCTGCTCCCTGCAGGTCCAAGCCCTCAGAAACTGTGCTGCGCCCCTGCAGGTCCGAGCCCTCAGGAACTGCGCTGCTCCCCTGCAGGTCCGAGCTCCCAGAAACCACGCTGCTCCCCTGAATTATCCAACGCGGTGTGGGCCTCGGAACTGCAAGCCTGTTTCTACGTGGGGTGGGCTCACCCTGCAATGGCTTTCCCTGCTCTGATCCAAATGACGGGCCTTGGAGAGTCTAGCCCATATGGCCAGGTACAGCCTATACCCCCTCGCTCCTCCTTTAATGATACCCAGATAACCACATGGACTACCAATAGAAGTTTTTGGAGTAGGGGGTCGTAAACCCCCGGCCGTATTTATTAAACAATTTTAATAAAACATTTTTAATAAACATTTTATACCTTATTTAACACAAAATACGCAGAATAAATTGCATTCCATTGTTACAATGATATGTACAGATGTCAGATGGCTAACCTTAACATAAATCTAATACAAAGGTATTCCTATCTTAATCTAGCATACCACAGCAATTACTTCTGCGCATTCCCTTTGAGCCCACGGCAAGGTCACGTCTGGGTTCAGATCCTCCCCCAATTAAGCCCCACGCCCTCGTACCGGAGTGCGCATGCGCGGGGGCCCAGTCACCGTGAGGGTACTTACCCCTCCCGGTCACCCCCATACGCCCTGTATATTATCTCCAAGGGGCCCATTGCACCCGTGTGCCCGTGCGGGGTGGCCAACCAGCCTACTGGAAAGCGTCACTCCCCATCCCCCGCACCCCTCCAGCCTACCGGCTGTAACCGCCCCTGGAGTACCGTGAGAGACCACTTGTCCCTCCCATTGGGCGACCCCATTCCAGAATGGCGCCGCCCCCTAAGGACCTTAAGTTACTGCTCCCCAATCATGACCTTACCGCCGACCAAGGAAACGCCAAATACGACAATTATATACTTATCAAAGAAAATCATAAAGCTGTCCATCAAAGAAAACGGGACAATAATTAAGCAAAATACAACACAATTTTGACTAAAACATCTCTATTTTAAACGATTCCCCTACGATGCCAGAACAACTTGCTTTAGGGGATGGTGGGTGGGCAAATTAAGGGCAGCCTCCTAGCGAGGCTGGTGCGTAGTCCGGCTGGGAAGCGGCGAAGAGATCCAACTCGCCGCTCCCGAGCCTTATCAGGGGTCTCCTGATGACGTCACAAAGACGCGTGCCCCGGAAGCGCGTTTCGCTTCCGGGGCACGCTCCTCCCCAATCATTCTGTAAGGCGGGCCCACCGCGCTCTCAGGGCGCGATGGGCCCGCCTCAGTGTGGGCAGCATCGGGGCCGGCTCGACCGCCATACCTTTGGCGTGGCCGAGTCCGGCCCCGCCTCTCTATATGGCCAGGTACAGCCTATACCCCTCGCTCCTCCTTTAATGATACCCAGATAACCACATGGACTACCAATAGAAGTTTTTGGAGTAGGGGTCGTAAACCCCGGCCGTATTTATTAAACAATTTTAATAAAACATTTTTAATAAACATTTTATACCTTATTTAACACAAAATACGCAGAATAAATTGCATTCCATTGTTACAATGATATGTACAGATGTCAGATGGCTAACCTTAACATAAATCTAATACAAAGGTATTCCTATCTTAATCTAGCATACCACAGCAATTACTTCTGCGCATTCCCCTTGAGCCCACGGCAAGGTCACGTCTGGGTTCAGATCCTCCCCAATTAAGCCCCACGCCCTCGTACCGGAGTGCGCATGCGCGGGGGCCCAGTCACCGTGAGGGTACTTACCCCTCCCGGTCACCCCCATACGCCCTGTATATTATCTCCAAGGGGCCCATTGCACCCGTGTGCCCGTGCGGGGTGGCCAACCAGCCTACTGGAAAGCGTCACTCCCCATCCCCCGCACCCCTCCAGCCTACCGGCTGTAACCGCCCCTGGAGTACCGTGAGAGACCACTTGTCCCTCCCATTGGGCGACCCCATTCCAGAATGGCGCCGCCCCTAAGGACCTTAAGTTACTGCTCCCCAATCATGACCTTACCGCCACAGGCCAGATGGTTGACCGACTGTCTGGCCCCCCCCATCGCTCCCAGAAAGGTCAAAGCCTAGCTCTGAACCCCTCCATCCAAGCCAACAAGCTCCCCATGAAAATCCTATTACCCAATTGAGATAAATGGACGCCGTCTTGTAGGAAGCACGACTCCCCTCGTATGCACCCATGGGAAATCGTCTGTAAATGTGGGGACCTGAATAATCTCTCCAATTTTGTGTTGATCCTCCGAACTGAATTATTTAACGCCTTCACTGATTCGCCCCCCGCCATTGCATCCTTGGGACCATGTGTGACCAAACTATGGTGCACCCTGGGCAAGTCCGAGCCAACCAACCCACTTCCGTCAGTACAGTCTCCACTAGACCCCTCCTGCCCAAGTGCACCAAATCATTCCCACCCACGTGTAGGATAATGGCGCTGGGTAGAACCCCATTTTTCTTTAATAAATCTGACACCAGGTCCCTGAGTTGTGTGATGAGGAGACCCCCTCTCCCATGGAAAGACACTGTAAGGCCTGCCAGTTCAGTTTTTGACTCAAATTTTCCTGCAAGAAAAAAGGCATGCAACCGTTTTACGTAAGAATGGCCGATGATCCAAACCACTTGCTGTCTTCGCTGGCGGGCGTGACCCTGTCCCAGCGCCGACTGCTGTTGCCGCTGTGTCGCCATCAGTTTCCTCCTGCGTGACAGGTTCGAGAAACTGCAAATCAACAAAAAGGAGAAAGACATCAGAACCCAAGCTCCCGCACTCCTTATAACAAATGCATACGCACATAGCGCTTGTAACAATTGGATGACCATCTACCAATCCTCTGGACGTCCCCCTGGCAGACCCCTAGCCGTCGCCTCAGTTGCAGCTCCTATTCTGAATGAATGCGTCCCAAAGCTACTTGGTTCCAAACCTGCTTTCAACACCGCCATGTCCAAAACTCTTTTGAATTGGAATTTTGTGAGCGGGGTGCCATCTGCATGAATTAATAAAGGGCCACCCGCCCCATCGGCCCTACTGCCCAAAAATTCCTCCAAGTTAGCAATAGGGCAACAAGGATTTGAGGGTGCACGGTGTAGTACAACTCCTTCTCCCCGGGCAAACTGGTCCGTCTTTGACTTCTTGATAGATATCAGCACAGAATCCCCTTGTACTTTAACCCGATCAAATTGTAGGCCACCCTGCACATCCCGCTTGTTGCTGGACACCAGTTCACTGATCCTAAATGCCCCATAAAATGCCAAAGAAAATGCCGCGCGGAATAACAACACTTCAGCCGTGGAGCTGCACACTAAACCGAGAGACCCAAGCAAAGCTGTTAACAACTCCATCCCTATAGGCCGCCTAGTGTCCGGCACTGATCCCTGTATGCGCTGCCACCCCTTCAAAGCCTTCCTGACTGTGAAATTGTTTGCGGGATCCCTTAACCCTCTTGCTTGCGCAAAAAGGAAATTGCTGCCATATGTCGCCTGGCGGCCGCCACTGAACGCCCCTCCCTCTGCAAAAAGGCTAGGTAGGTCAGGATCCTCCCCGCATCATGCCAATGTTCCTCCCACTCCCTTCCCAAAAAGGTACAGTAAGCCCAAAACTCCCCTTCGTATGCCTTCCTAGTCCTTGGAGCTAGACTAGCCGCCACGAGGTCCGGTAATTGGGGGCACCAATCTGCCAAAGAGATTCTGGGAAGGCCGTCGGGCGCACTGCCGCCTCTGGGAGATGTGTCCTGAACACCTGCATCTTGAAGCGAGAGAGGGCGTCAGCAGCATGATTCAATATTCCGGGCACATGCTTAGCCCTAAATTGTAAATTCAATCGCATGCATAACAGTACAATCTCTTTCACTAGGCGCAATATCCATTTGCAATGTGCAGTTTGATGATTAATGCATTCGACCACAGACATATTGTCAGACCAGAAAATGACCGAGCGGTCGCGTAGTTGACCCGGCCAAACAGTCAAAGCCACCCAAATGGGGAATAATTCCAGGAAACCAATATTTTTTGTGAGGCCACTCAGCCTCCACCATGTCGGCCACCGTTGAGCCACCCACTCAGTGCCCAGTATGGCGCCAAATCCCTCACTGCCAGCAGAGTCCGTCATTAGTCCCAACTCTGGGGAGGCAATGAGTGGACCGGGCCACACCAACCTGCCATTGAAGTCCCTCAGAAATGCCAACCAAATGCGCATGTCCTGACGTACCTCAGCAGATAGCCTGGTGTGATGGCGTTGTTCCTGAAGTCCGGACATAGCCTGTGCAATAGAGCGTGAGAATGGTCGCGTCATAGGTATTACACGCAAAGCAAAATTCAACTGCCCCACTGTCTGCTGCAACTGATGTAATGTGACCTTTTCCTTCTCCAAGCACTGTTGCAGGCCTAACTGAAACTTTCTAATTTTTTCTTTGGGTAACCTGAAACATCCCTGTATGGAGTCCAATTCTATCCCCAGGAATTCAATGCTAGTGGATGGCCCTACTGTCTTCCCTGGTGCCAATGGTACCCCAAAAGTCTGCATGAGTGTGCAAAATTCACGCAGCGCCCATCCACACTCCGGGGAACCAGGGGAGCCTAGAACCAAGAAATCATCAAGGTAATGTAGGACATGCGTGTGCCCAGTAACCTGCCCAAAAACCCATTCCAGAAAAGAGCTGAATTTCTCAAAATAAGAACATGACACAGAGCAACCCATGGGCATACACATATCCATGTAATACTTTCCTAGAAACTGGAAACCCAACAAATGAAAATCCGCAGGATGGACTGGCAATAAGCGAAATGCAGACTCAATATCTGTTTTTGCCATCAGCGCACCAGGGCCCAGGACCCGGAGCATTTCCACCGCTTGGTCAAAAGATGCATATTTTACCCTGCACAACTCTTCACTAATAGCGTCATTCACTGACAACCCCTTAGGTGCCGATAAATTGTGAATCAGCCTGAACTCTCCCGCTTCTTTCTTTGGCACCACCCCTAGCGGAGAGCAAACAAAATTCTTTACCGGGATGGTGTCATATGGGCCTGCTATTCTACCTAGCCGTAGCTCCTTGTCAATCTTATTGGCTGCCACCCGTGGGTTAGCTCGTACTGAAGCCTGATTCTTACAGACCGACTTACCAATATAATCTGGGGCGGGTATCCTAAAGCCACAGGTAAAGCCTTCCAACAGCATCTGGGCAGATGAAGGACATGGGTACTTATTCAGCCAAGGGGTCAAAACCGATATCTTAATAGGGGAACGTGAATGGATAGCTGGCGCACCCTCAATCCTGTTTCTTTCTCCCTGCATCTTTACCTTTCTTGGAACATCTAGACTCAGGGTGTGATGTGTTGGCGCAGAAGGAACACGCGTGCCTGAATTTACACGTTCCAGGGGCCTGCTACATGTCCGCCTATTGAAATCCCAGCACGCTCCCTTCTTCCCGTTCCCCCCGCCACTCCTGTAAGTGGAGGGGGAATTCTGCCGAAAGGGCTGAGCAGGCTGACTTCTTGCTCCCTCCTGCACTACCCCGCCAACATGGTCAATCCAAGATATCAAGTCCACTTGATCCCAGGCCAGTGCAGGATCAGAAGCTCTTGCTCTCCTAAAACTTTTATCATAATCCTTCCATCCATTACCCCCGTATTTATCGTGCGCCATAGTGATCCGATTCTGATAACATGCCATCGCTGCCTCCATATTGGGAGATTGCTCCGCCATCACGGCCATATACACTGAAAAACCCCTAATCCAATTAATGAGGGACTCTTCCAACCTATATTTCTGCAGTTCGTTAGCCCATTCCCGAGGAAGCATCCACTCCTTATTTTTCTTAGCTTCCTCCCGCTCAGCTTCATCAAGTAACAAAGAAAACATGTTCACATAACTCCCTTTCCATATTTTTTCTTTCGTTTCTGTTGTCACATGTCTGGCCAAGTTCTCCCTGGCAGTGCGGGCCTCACCCACCCCCAACAACGGCAGAGTCACTTGCTTACCTGGTGTCTTGCACCCCGCCGGCTCCTGGACCTTCTCCTTGGATGTATCGCCCACCGGGCAGGGCCCCGGTAGGTCCTTGTTGCCCCCGCTTGGGGTTGCGTTGCCCTTTGGAGCGGGGGAACTGGTAACACCTGCCCCTTACCCGGGGCATCCCCGGCGTACCATTAAACTGGGACATGATTTGCCTCGCCTTTTCCATTAAATCTTCCCCTTCTACCGTGGCTCCCGCTGCCGGTGACCAGTTAGCCACCTTCCCCAACCAAGGGAGCAGTGCTGCTAGATTGGAAATTAAATCCTGTGGTACCGAACTCCCCCGGGGGTAACCGGGGCCCCGGGCCCCCCTAGTGGATCCACTGGGACCTGAGCTGGCTGTGGTGCTGGCGCGTTAATTGGCACGGGCGGAGTGAGAGCGGGCACCGGCAGTACAGGGGCCGGCACAGGTGGTATATTGGCAGGGACGGGAGGGATGGGCGGCGGAACAGGCATTGGGGTGGGTATTGGGCATGGCACTGGTGTCTCGGGCACCCTCTCCCCACCCTTCTTGGCTCTATTCCTCTTTGGGAGGGGTGGAAAAGCCTCTTTGGGTGCCACATGCTTGCGCCGGGGTCTCTCCCTGGCGCCTCCTCCCCATCTACTCTCTCTTTTAATTCCGCTACAGCCTGCCCAATCTCATCTATCTGCTTCATCCTATCCTCCATTGCCACCATTTTTTCCATCATGCCCTGCAAAAGGCCTTCCATACGGGACTGTTTGTCCCCCGCTTGGACTTACTTGCCATCTTAAATCTCCACCCGATCACAAAATGCCCGTTACAAATGGGCCTTCTGAGTGAGTCCTACGCTGGCGCACTCCCCCACACAGACTGGGCTGGGACGTGTCCCGAGCCCTTTACCTGATAGCGCTGGAGGTACACAACCGGCCGTAAGCACCCAGGCAACCAGAGCCACGCCACACCAGCTAGTCCAGTGGGTCAGGTGAGTAATCTCGAACCCGCGTGGCTCCCAGAAGCTCTGAAAATGCAGGCCTGTCCGTGCCCTCTTCCTTGATCCTATTGCTGTTGTCCTTTGCTTATGTCCGCTCTTGTCCACTTTCCACTATTGTGACGATACTGCTTGCTTGCTGCTTAGACACAAAGTACAGATCAAGTGACACCTCCAGCTTTAGATGAGAAAACTCTTCAATAGCTGTCCCTCTGTGCAATCAGCCGTAATATAGCTCACTGACTAACTGGCACCCTCACAATGGCAGCACACAAATACCTGCCCAACCCTGCTTAAGCAATTACCACCGTCGGTAGATTTATCCAGAAAGTTTACCGCAAGTATGACTAATCCCGCCGGGATGAGTAAAACACTCAGGTGCGGCTCGAACTCACAACCCCAGCATGGCTCAGTGCAAGTACTGCTATATAAATACCGCACGCTAACCAATTGCGCCTTTGGAGCTCACTAACAGAGCAGACCGGCGGACCGCAGCCTCGAACTCTGCCCACTCAAGGCAGCGGTGCAACAGCGGCGGTACCACGCCGACCCGCCCCACAACCGGCTACCCGCTCACCTTTACTCACTGTTACCTCTGGGAGATCCCTCCCGACTCACGAGGCCCGCCGCACCACCCTACAAGCAAGAGGCAGCTCGAGACTGTCCGAATCGACCCGGCACTGTCCTCCTGCTCATCCGATCTTGGTCCGACGATCCCGGAAGACGAGAACCTGTAAGAGAAAAACAAAATTAAGGGCAGCCTCCTAGCGAGGCTGGTGCGTAGTCCGGCTGGGAAGCGGCGAAGAGATCCAACTCGCCGCTCCCGAGCCTTATCAGGGGTCTCCTGATGACGTCACAAAGACGCGTGCCCCGGAAGCGCGTTTCGCTTCCGGGGCACGCTCCCTCCCCAATCATTCTGTAAGGCGGGCCCACCGCGCTCTCAGGGCGCGATGGGCCCGCCCCCCAGTGTGGGCAGCATCGGGGCCGGCTCGACCGCCATACCTTTGGCGTGGCCGAGTCCGGCCCCGCCTCTCTACTTGCCCCCTGCTGAACTTCGAGGGGAAAACTCTTCCGTTTCTGCCCCCCCATCCCGGTTTAAGTGTGGTTTAAACTGTCCGGTCCTTGGTACCAGCTGGACGGGCTGATTGTCCTGGTCCCCTCAGCTGCCTTTCTGGCATGGCCTCCACTAAATGGCGACATCCGGTCATCTCAGCTCCAGCCGCCTCTAACATCAGGGGGCTGTTTGTATGCCGGCGGAGACTATCACCGAGATCCCTGTTTAACCTCCCGCCAACTCTCACGTTGCCCCCCTCAAGGAATGTGCTCCCTGAATGTCTGGTACATGAAGCACCTCACTCGCCATCTCTCACGTTGCCCCCCTCAAGGAATGTGCTCCCTGAATGTCTGGTACATGAAGCACCTCACTCGCCATCTCTCACGTTGCCCCCCTTAAGGAGTGTGCTCCCGGAATGGCTGGTACATGAAGCACCTCACTCGCCATCTCTCACGTTGCCCCCCCTATTGATGGTGCTCCCTTAATGTCTTGGGCACACCATGGCCTACACAGGGTTCTACAGAGGCATGGACACGTCGTGCCTGACTTTAATATGGCGGCCGCCTCTGCCTTCGCTCCCTCAGCAGCCTTAATGGCAGCCCCAGCTCCCTCTCTGGATTACCCCCCCCCCGTTCCTTTTTACCTCTGCCCCTAGTGGGGACATGTTCTTCCGCTAACTGACCATGCAACTGTAGCCCATGCTTCTACTCTAAACTGCTTTTCCTGAACACTGAGACGACCTGAGCAACATGGCTGATGCCCGGTGGAGCTGCTAGACAGCTATAGAGGAGATTGGCCCGGGTTTCCCCCTCAACCGTCACCTACCCAGCCGGACATTGGGCACAGTTTCGTCTTCGTCTCCTTGCTCTGGCTCCTTCCTCCCCTCCTTCTTACGAATTCTCACAACTCTGCTTCTGTTTAATGTACCTTACTATGATCCTGTAACTGATGTAACTTGTAACGTAACGATCCTGTGGTAAAGCGCTCTGATACCTCCGTGTCTAGCCTGCGCGATATATAACTGTGCAAATCATATCTAATCAAATCGTTTTCCCTGATCGCTGAGACCTGGGCAACATGGCTGATGCCCGGTGGAGCTGCTAGACCGCTATAGAGGAGATTGGCCCTGGTTTCCCCCTCGACCGTCACCTACCCAGCCGGACATTGGACACAGTTCCTCCTCGTCTCCTTGCTATGGCTCCTTCCTCCCCTCCCTCCTACAAATTCCAGCAAGATTGCTTTGTTTACTGTACCTTACTATGTTTCTTGTAACTGATGTAACTGTAATGCAATGATCCGAAATGTAAAGCGCTCTGATACCCTCTAGGGTTAGTACATGAGGTACAGACTGTGGGTGAACAGTACATGAGGTACAGAGTACAGACTGTGGGTGTTCAGTACATGCAGTACATACAGAGTACAGACTGTGGGTGTTCAGTACATGAGGTACAGTGTACAGACTGTGGGTGTTCAGTACATGAGGTACAGTGTACAGACTGTGGGTGTTCAGTACATGAGGTACAGTGTACAGACTGTGGGTGTTCCGTACATGCGGTATAGACTGTGGGTGTTCAGTACATGAGGTAGAGAGTACAGACTGGGTCGTCACAGGCCTCACACACTGCAGTGGATTCTCACTCATAGGACCCGGACCCCCCAGGTTGGCTCCCGGCCCCACCCCCATCCAAACCCACAAATCAATACTTGACGACCAAAGCTGTGGGTAAAAGAGGCCATGTTTATTACAAACCAACACACAAACATGACAATATATAATTAATACAATTCGATATGGATTTATCAAATTCAATCGTTAAGCAATATGTACATTTAAGTTGATCATAAAATCATAATCCATCAGCAAGTCTGACAGAACCTAATTTATATACCAGAAGAATGTTGTCTATTGCTCCAGCACTAAGGGGCCTTCTGGCTCGCGTCCCCCAACCAACTGAGAGCCACGCAAGGCGCAACCCACCTGCGTCCTTGAGAGGTGAGCCCCTGCCATCTGGTCCTTGTCCGCCACCTGAGGGGCCCACCCCTCCACCACCAGGCTGCCCATCGGGGCTTGTAGGGAATAACCAGGGGCGGATGCCCCATGCCCTAGTTTGTAAACTGGCGCCCTTGCCCCCAGCCGGTGTCTCCATTCTCTCTGGGGTGAGCTTACCGTATCACCCCCTCAGTGCTGGCCTAGGGAGTATGCAGGAGGACTCCCCTTAACAATGTAAGGCAATTTATGTGGCCTCCTCACCGCCACAAGGGCGACCAGGGCAAACCGCCCTTCGCCCTCCCCACCACAAGGCCACCCTTCCTATCAATCTTCGGGCTCGGAGCCATGTCGAATTCAAATGCACGGGTTCCTCATTCTGGTTACCTCTGTAATGCAGGATAGTCCTGGCCCCCAATTCCGCCATGGCACTATGACACCATGCTATTTTGTAACGTCAAACTCAACTGGGCGAATCCAGACCACCGAGCCTCCCTTGCGGCCCTGTGTCCCAGCCCAAACATATTACTTCCTAAACGTCAGATAACCAACTCTGGGAACTGCAGTCCCCCATGGTACAAGGAGTCTTCCACCAACTGGCACATGTATATGATCATAAGGCCCCCAATGTCAATCAAACAAATGGGGGACAATCTCAACGCCCACCAGCTTCAACTCATGCCCCTGTTAAGTGGCCCATCGCACGAGCAAATGACCCAGCACCGTTTTATTTCTTATTCCCTAAGAGGGAATTGCTCTCATCCCCTAAGCTTGGCGAAGCAACCAATCACCGCCCCTTGGGCTCTTGCGCAAGACACCACCCCGCTTTGTGCCCATGATAGCTGCCAGTTGCACTTTAGGCATGACCTCGGAGTGCGTCCATAGCGAGGCCCCTACCACTGCGATAGGGCCGGACTCCAAAACCACCGAAGAGATGTCGAGAACCTAGCCATCAGAGCCGCTGCCTGCCAAAGAGGCCTGATGGCCCCCTTGATTCCGCCTATGCTACAGGCGCAGCTGAACCAGCTAAGCCTCATCTTCTACTGACATTGCCGCTTAGCACCAGAACAGTAATTACTTAGGTGCAGCTGAGAGTGCCCCCAGCGTCAGCAACCCACCCCCCGACAAGTACGCTCCGCATGTTCAAGTGGGACCCCACCTCTTGGACGGATGAACAGTGCCCCCACTGTGAAACATCAAGGGTCGGTGCCAACTACCTGCGTGCACCATCGACTTGCGCCCTGTAACTGTCTAGCAGCCACCCATCTCCCTCCTTGGCTGAAAAGTGACAAACGATTTGATGGCCGGGCTATGACAGGGTGTATTAAGTGCCCTGTTAAACTAGAAGGGAGGATTTCTAGCCCAGCCACGGGAATTCAATCAAGCAATGAGCCCATGACAGATCAGATCCTGTAGTAAGCCGGGATAAGCACAGAAGCATACAGGACACAGACGGGATGGGGCTAATTAGAAGGAGTTAAAAGATGTTTAGATGGGCGAAGAAGAGACACTTTAATCCAGCCCTCAATATCCGAAGACAGGGTACACGACCGACTGGTATTCAGAAAGCAAAAAAAAACGGAGTCTAGCAACCAGCACCTGCTGCCAAGGAAGCACTGTCCTATGAAATTCAGCTAACTGTCCCTAGGCCTTGGAACGCCCGGCGGCCCCCGTGAACAAGGGGGGGGGGCTTGAAATACAAGCACAAAGCACTGATCATGTTCACTGCCCGCATGCATGCCTGCGTAAGTTCCCCATCACACACCTAGCACATGAACGCTCCCCAATGGAAGGCGTAATGCAGCAGATAGGTCAGGGACCCAGGATTGAAAAATGGGCAAAGAGCCCCCAAGGCAGGAGCTACCTCTGCTTCCCACAAGGCTCCACTGACGCCGTAGTACATGTCCAGAATGACCACCTTACCCCATTGGGCTCTTTCCTCTATGTTCCCTCCAAGCCAGTACAAATCTCTCCCCAAGAGTAGCGCACACCCGAGGATAGATCTCCTTCCCTTTACTACACAATTAGTAGCCCGAGCAAAGGGGGTCACCCCCCCGCATGCCTCATTTCTCAGCACGGTCCAGAGGCGTGATTCCAGGCCCACACTAATGTATGTATCGCATGAACCCTAGGGGTGAAACCTAGAACACCAGCAAACCGTCACCGCTCCCCGCACTGAGCATCATGCTGATCGCCCCTTTAGACGTCACTGTCCCCTGCTTCTCCCCCACTCAAAGTTCATGAAGCACCTCAACTCCGGCTGTGACCCTATGCGTCGCTACTGCGCTCCTTCCCCACCTGTTTTTAAGGATACCATCGTGCTGCTGGTGACGCCATCCTCACCGACGACTATGCAGCAGAAAATCTACTCAGCCCTCAAGGAGCGTACCAGTGCACCGTATTGTACTATCGGTTTATAGACGAATTTAGCACTAGTAGCACTGCCAAATTATTAACCCCCACACAACCAATTAGCGATAAGATATCAGAGCGCTTCAAATAGCCACTCACGTTACAACGGACCCAAGCCCTGCGAACCTAAGTGATTTGCCGCTAAATCATCAAATATTGCGGGTCTCTGACGAAACTCGACCACATCACGGGGTACTCTACACTGGTCCATCGGAACACTGCCCAAATGCCGCCAAGCTACCCCGCTCTGAATGCCATGCGCTTTGAATATCTCACTAGAGACCAATATCATAGGTGTGACCATACCGACTAGCAACTCTGTCCAATTATTCAAGCACACAGTACCTAATCGCGTTCGGGATATCAGAACACTTTGCGTGAGCACCAATAAAGACACACAATGCTTTACGTGTGCCCAGAATCGCACCTTGTTGTGCCTTCGTGCTGAAACTCGCACTCCACCCCTTGGCTTCGCAGACGATTGCCCAAGCCGTAGGGCCTGTTCCCCTCCTAGGGCTTGTTGGCGCTACTGCAA
Organism: Calotriton arnoldi; assembly: GCA_963921515.1. NCBI lineage: Eukaryota > Metazoa > Chordata > Amphibia > Caudata > Salamandridae > Calotriton > Calotriton arnoldi. The sequence goes on along the minus strand of CAWUFW010000013.1, from coordinate 3,772,893 downwards.
AACCAGCTGCGCCACAGAGACGTAAACAGCTCCCCCCATCATCCACCGGAATGGGCCCAGCACGTTGGTGCCTGCTCTAGCTATCCTGCAGGACTCGCAAGAAATACGTGAATGTTAACAACGTGTATGTTAAACACACCGTGAAGGCGCAACACTCCGTGTATGTGACTGTTGCAGGTTTGTAGATCCAATCTGCAGGCAGCGTATAATATGACGCACTGACCATCCAACAAGGATAGAAGATATGCACCCTGGCCATATGCTCCCATTGTCCATGATTTGAGGATAGGATAGACCCCCATTGTCCATCATATATACATATCAGGATACAATAATCGAACGCTGCCCCTGGGACAGAATATCCGCCCCAAGTCCATGCTACGCGGGTATACCATTCACAATCCCATTCTTATGTAGATATAATATTCACACACTGCCCGTCCTATGAGTATATAGACTCCCCATCACAAGAGGGTGTAATTAAAATTCCTACACCTTGGAGATACAACCTCCACACTGGTATGGCATACAGACTGTCCCTCCAAAGGGGATATAATATTCGTAGACTGTCCAACGTGTATGACATATCACGCACTGTCTATCCTATAATAATGTAATACCAACACTATCCATCCAATGGGGATATACACTGCCTATCACATGAGGGTATCCATATATAAATATGCATATATAATATGCGCAGACTGTCCCACGTGTATGACATTACATCACGCCCTGACTATCCTATAATAATGCAATACAAACATTATCTATCACGCACTGTCTGTCGCATGATAATGCAATACCAACACTATCCATCCTATGAGGATATACACTGCCTATCCCATGAGGGTGTAATATTCTTACACTGTGGAGATACGGCATACAGACTGTCCATTCTTGAGGAGGATTCGCAGATCGCGTGCCCCAACATCCTACCCCCGAGACCAGGGCGTACCTCCAAGCTACTGCCCCAATCTACGGACTGCAGGGGCCGATTCCCCAAAAATTCAGCTGCATACAAATATAGGAGCCGCCCAGTGCGTGCCGAACGCGGCGAGCTCACCCCGCAGCTGCCCGTGATGAAATTATATCACGCACTGTCTATCCTATAATACAGTAATACAAACATTATCCATCCTATGAGAATATACACTGCCTATCACATGATGGTGTAATATTCATACATTGTGTAGATATGGCATACAGACTGTACAGCCATGAGGATGATTCGCAGATCGCGTGTCCTAACATCCTACCCCCGAGACCAGGGCCTACCTCCAAGCTATTGTCCCAATCTACGAACTGCAGGGGACGATTCCAAAAATTATTTAGCTGCATACCAATAAAGGAGCTGCCCTGTTAGTGCCGAGCGCGGCGAGCTCACCTCACAGCCACACACGTGTCCAAGAGCCGCCCTGTGAATGCCGAGCGCGGCGAGCTCACCTCACGCTAACCTATACGATACTATTCTGAGAGACCTATTGTCTTTCTTGTCAGCCAAAATAAAGTATGCCTAAAATCGGGCCCCAAGTGAAATGCCTACATTAGGCAGGGCGTGCCACGCCCGGGTTCGCTCTACCTGCTCCGCCACCGGGACTCATCCAGTGCAACAGTAACGGCCCCAGACGCAATCCATCGATCGGCCCACCACAACAGAACCCCTGCCCCGCATCCCGGAGCACTATGAAGTCCGCGCGTGGCGGGGGGAAACAATTGCACCCCCACGACAACTAATTACAACCCCAGACGCCCCTTCACATCCCATTGCTCATATATTTACCGTATCCCCCACGATGACAACAGGGGCCAACCTGCCTCGCATGAAGCCTCCACCGAGCACTACAATAAAGCTGGGCGAGTAGCACTTCGGCCCGTACAGCTTCCGGTTCCAACGGATTCTCGTGGCACTGCGCCCAGCGTCCCGATGCACATTGCCCTGCAAAAAAAAAAAAAAAAAAAAAGGGGGGGAGGAAAAGAAACCGCAACACGGGTCAGAAGTCCCCGCCGTCCTCTCCCGTTGCGTGACTCTTCCACTCTACAGATTCACGGAGACCCCTGCATACCGGGGCCGGCGCCGTAAGGAAGAGAGGGCGAGGACCAGGGCAAGTTGCCCTAAATAGGCCCACGCCCACTCCTCCCCCTCGCTGTTGCCTGCTCCGGCCGGAAGTGACGTCACGACGTTGCCCCGGAAGTGATTCACGCTGTAGTTACGCCCAATCCTTTGAAGAGGAACCACGAGGGCGTGGCCGGGTTCCCGGGGGGCCGCGTCCTAATGGCGCGCTTCTTTACAGTTCGCGCTTTTCCATTGTCGTCACTGGTCTCACACACTGCAGTGGAGTCTCACTCATTGTTGTCACTGACCTCACACACTGCAGTGGAGTCTCACTCATTGTTGTTACTGGCCTCACACACTGCAGTGGAGTCTCACTCATTGTCATCACTGGTCTCACACACTGCAGTGGAGTTTCACTCGTCGTGACTGGTCTCACACACTGCAGTGGCGTCTCACTGTCATCACCAGCTTAACACACTGCAGTGGAGTCTCACTCATTGTTGTCACTGACCTCACACACTGCAGTGGAGTCTCACTCATTGTTGTCACTGACCTCACACACTGCAGTGGAGTCTCACTTGTCATTACTGGCCTCACACTGCAGTGGAATCTCACTCATTGTCGTCACTGACCTCACACACTGCAGTGGAGTCTCGCTCAGTGTCATCACTGGACTCACACACTGCAGTGGAGTCTCACTCAGTGTTGTCACTGGTCTCACACACTGCAGTGGAGTCTCACTCATTGTCATCACTGGCCTCACACACTGCAGTGGAGTCTCGCTCATTGTCATCACTGGACTCACACACTGCAGTGGAGTCTCACTCATTGTCATCACTGGCCTCACACACTGCAGTGGAGTCTCGCTCATTGTCATCACTGGACTCACACACTGCAGTGGAGTCTCACTCATTGTCATCACTGGTCTCACACACTGCAGTGGAGTCTCACTCGTCGTCACTGGTCTCACACACTGCAGTGGAGTCTCACTTATTGTCGTCACTGGCCTCACACGCTGCAGTGGAGTCTCACTCAGTGTTGTCACTGGCCTCACACACTGCAGTGGAATCTCACTCATTGTTGTCACTGACCTCACACACTGCAGTGGAGTCTCACTCATTGTTGTCACTGACCTCACACACTGCAGTGGAGTCTCACTCATTGTCATCACTGGTCTCACACACTGCAGTGGAGTCTCACTCGTCGTCACTGGTCTCACACACTGCAGTGGAGTCTCACTTATTGTCGTCACTGGCCTCACACGCTGCAGTGGAGTCTCACTCAGTGTTGTCACTGGCCTCACACATTGCAGTGGAATCTCACTCATTGTTGTCACTGACCTCACACACTGCAGTGGCGTCTCACTGTCATCACCAGCTTAACACACTGCAGTGGAGTCTCACTCATTGTCATCACTGGTCTCACACACTGCAGTGGAGTCTCACTCATTGTTGTCACTGGCCTCACACACTGCAGTGGAGTCTCACTCATTGTTGTCACTGGCCTCACACACTGCAGTGGAGTCTCACTCATTGTCATCACTGGTCTCACACACTGCAGTGGAGTTTCACTCGTCGTCACTGGTCTCACACACTGCAGTGGCGTCTCACTGTCATCACCAGCTTAACACACTGCAGTGGAGTCTCACTCATTGTTGTCACTGACCTCACACACTGCAGTGGCGTCTCACTGTCATCACCAGCTTAACACACTGCAGTGGAGTCTCACTCATTGTTGTCACTGGCCTCACACACTGCAGTGGAGTCTCACTCATTGTTGTCACTGGACTCTCACACTGCAGTGGAGTCTCACTCATTGTCATCACTGGTCTCACACACTGCAGTGGAGACTCACTCGTCGTCACTGGTCTCACACACTGCAGTGGAGTCTCACTCAGTGTTGTCACTAGTCTCACACACTGCAGTGGAGTCTCACTCATTGTCATCACTGGCCTCACACACTGCGGTGGAGTCTCACTCATTGTCATCACTGGCCTCACACACTGCAGTGGAGTCTCACTCGTCGTCACTGGTCTCACACACTGCAGTGGAGTCTCACTCATTGTCATCACTGGTCTCACACACGTATTTTTTTGTTGCATTTTTATATAGCGCGAACTCTACCCGAAGGTATCGGAGCGCTTTACATGAGCCAGGTGCATTGCACGAGGACGCATTCATGTGCTTTAGGCGCGGGGAGATGACGTGATTTGCCCCGAATCACGGGCTGCTGAGCCGACGCCACTTGAACGGAGTCTCACTCGTGTTCACTCACTGTCTCACACACCACTCTGGCGAGCGTGAGCAGTCTCAGTAGTAAATCTTCCAATTAATAAAAAGTGATGTTTAGTCTCGCGCCTTGCACCGAACCCCCTCCCCCACCCCAGTGACAACAGTGATGAGTAAAGAGGAAGAAACGAAACTCAAAGCGGGGCGGGAACGGGGCGGGAATCAGCCTCGAGAGGAAGAAAATGAAACCCCGGGAAAAACGAAACTGGGCGCAAGTTCAAGAGAAGAGGAACGCCCAAAGGGGCGGGGCCCCACCACAGCCCCCCTCTCCCCCCAGACCCTCCTCTTCTTGTGAGAGCCGGGGGTTTCCAGCCCTCTTGGTTTCCGTTGAGATTGTGTAAGGCGGTTCAAGGTCACCTCGAGCTGTTTTTTGTCTCCCAATGTCACTCCCTCCAGCCCAGCTTCTTGCTTCAAAAGCAAATCATGCGATGCCTTCGGAAGGGGTAAAATGCAAAGATATTTACCCCTCAAATGCACCGAGCCAGCAAGCAAAGGAACAAACCTGACTTTCTCCGTTCGGTGTCTTTTCTTTGAAAAGTTTGTGGAATTTGGGTTAAATGGTACACCTTACTCTGCGATTTTAATTACATTTCCTAATAAGCCATTGGAAGAAGCGCCCATGAAATACTTCAGTTCCTTGATGGACTTCCAAGCAAATGCAAAGCCCTCCGGTTTTCAAAGTGCTTAGGTGTGAGAGCTCATTTGCATATCAATGTTCTCATAGGTAATGATGGCACTCAACCATTGGCATAGATGACTTTGCAGGACATTGCATGTAAAAACTAGTAAACAAAATGAGGAAAATAGATATACAAATAATAACATAACACCAAATGCTTGCTAAAGTAGGTCCGCAAGCAAAACTGTGCCGTATAGTTAACACACACAGGTGTTCGATTGGAAAATCGATTATTGTCACAATTTGGAAGTTTTTGCAGATGTGATGTGTAGGAAAGTAGTAGGATCTGCTTCTTATGGTCACCCCCACTTTTTGCTGGTCTCATTCTGTTTTCTGACTAGTCTGACTGGGATCCTGCTAACCAGGACCCCAGTCTCTGTGCTTCTTCCCTAAATTGGACATGGTGAGTACTTAGGTACACCCCAGATTGGCTACTGGGGTACCTTTGTAAGTCCCTAGTATATGGTACTAAGGTACCCAGGCATAGGTACACCAGGGGTCTCCCATGGGCTGAAGCATGTATTATGCCACCCACAGGAGACCACTCAAACTGTGACTACAGGCCTGCCATTGCAGCCTGTGTTAGCTGGTGCTAGCACCACTTACGACGGATATAAGATTCCTTATATCTGGGGTCACTGCACTTAAAATCTATAAGTCACCCCTAAGGCAGGCTTTCAATCCTGAAGGCAGGGTGCTCGGTTATAAGTGTGAGGGTGCCCCTGCATGAGCAGCACACCCCTACAATCCACGGAGTCCATTCTCCCAGATTGTAAGTGTAGGAAAGTGCCCCTTTTTGCATGGTTGCCCCCACTTTTTGTCAAACTGTTGATGTATTTTGACTGAGTGTGTCCTGGGTTCCTGCCAACCTGGTTCCCAGGGCCTATGTTCTTTCCCTATATTGTACTGTTGCAAAACCCAATTGGCAACTCTCTGGCCACATGTAAGTCCCTTGTAAAAGGTACCATGGGTACCCAGGGCACTGTGACCAGAGAAGGCCTCTCGGGACTGCAACACTTATTGTGCCACCCTTAGAGGCCCTGTACCTTTACACGCACACACTGCCTTTGCAGGCTGCATGTTTTGGTGCAGAACAAAGTGAAGAGTCGACATGGCACACATCCCTGTGTGCCATGCCTACAACCCACTGCCCTGGCATAGGTCAGCCACTCCTCTAGCTGGGTGCACTATACCAGTGGTGAGGGTACAGGTGCATGAGCCCTGTACCCCTACAGTGTCTAGACCTATTCTTAGACATTGTAAGTGCAGTAATGCCATAAAGAGTATATGCAAAAGGAACAAATGATGGGCGGAATGCTGAACAATGCAAACATTCACCCCCAGTCTCAAAAATCTGGGTTAACTCCATCATTCTTTTGCTCACCATGCCATCCCAGATTGGACCCAGCCATTTGCAAATCAGTCTTGAGCCTGCTCCTCATGGGAACAGTCCAGCCCGAACTGCCAAGCCAGGTCCTCCCTGGACAGGAAACAAGCATCCTGGGACCGGTTTTGGGGCATCACCCCTCATCAGCCAGGCTAGCTTGAATCCAGTAGCGCAGTGAGCACTGGACCCACGTCTGGGCATACCCTTCCCACTTAGGGCGACAAAAAGGAACAATTGTTGGGCAGAATGCTGAACAATGCAAACATTCACCCCTAGTCACAAAGATCTGGGTTTAATCCATCGTTCTTTTGCTCACCATGCCTCCCCAGATTGGACCCAGATCTCTGTACTGGGGTGAATGTATGACATGGTTCTGCATTCTGTACATCGTTTGTTCTTTTTGCATTTGTCACCCCGACTGGGACGGGTATGCCCAGACGTGGGTCCCATGCTCTCCATGCCACTGGAGTCAAGCTATCCTGACTGATGAGGGGTGAAACCCTGAACCCGGTCCTAGGATGCTTGTTTCCGGTCCAGGGAAGACCTGGCCTGGCAGTTAAGGCTGGACTGTTCCCATTGGCGCAGGGTCAAGACTGATTTGCATATGGCTGGGTTCAAATTGGAATGGCATGGGGAGCAAAAAAACGATGGATTCAGACCCAGATCTATATACTGGGGTCAATGTATGACATTGTTCTGCATTCTGTCCATCAATTGTTCTTTTTGTATTTGTCATAAAGAGTATATGGTGCTGGGAGTTTGTCATTACGAACTCCACAGCTCCATAATGGCTTTACTGAAAACTGGGAAGTTTGGCATCAAACTTCTTAGCACATTAAACCCACACTGATGCCAGTGTGGGATTTAATGAAAAATGCACTCAGAGGGCATCTTAGAGATTCCACCTGAAAAAATGACCTAACACTAGTGTCCTGGCTGAGTGGCTGCTCGCCAGCTGCCACCCCAAGACATGTTTCTGGACCCCTGGGTCGAGAGCCTGCCGCTCTCGGGGTCCTGAAACAAAGCACATCCTGGTACGAGGTGCCAAGCCTCCTCCCCCAGGATGGGCAGGGTCCACAAAGGGGAAGCTTCAAAGGCTTGCCACCTTTGTGAGCTACCCCAACCATTTGCTGCTTCCAGCTACTGGCCCCCACCAGTTCTGACCCCCACTTTAAGCGGGAAAATCATGTGGAAAACCAAGTAAGGGGAGAGGTGTGCCCACCTTTGCAAACCCCACCCCTCAGGTGGAGGCGAGGCACAACTCTTAGTCCCCGCCATCTTAGAGACGGGAGGACCCACCAACCAGAGTGAGGCTTATGCCCCACTCCCACTAGAGGGTGGCATAATAGGGGGTGTACCCACCCCAAGGAAGGGACCCATTGGTCCTGACCTGTACCTACCACTAACACCCCTACATTTAGCATTTAGGGGCAACCCTGAGCCTTGCCTCCTCAGACAAGAAGAAACAAGAAGAAGAAGGACCGAAGAGCCGTGCTGAAGAAGAAGAGGAGGACACCAACTGACTTGGCCCCAGCCCTACTGGCCTGTCCTGACCTCACCCTGCTACAGTGAAATCCTGTTGTGTCTTGCAGCCAGCAGCCCCCAAGAACCCGGAGGACCTGCCCTGCCTTCCCAAACCAGACTTTGTCTCCCGTGAGCACCAGATTTGCTCACCCACAGACTCTGGCTCCAGCCAAATCCGCAAGTCTGCATCACTCTCTACCCGACGGTCCGAGTTCGAGTGGCACAAAACCATGAGGAGGTCTTCCCGGCGATCCTGACCTGGGATCTGGTGATCCCTGACCTACCTCAAGTCTCCAACCGACACCTGCAGCCCCATTCTGGAGGATCCCCCTGACCGCGACCGGAGCTGGTAAGAGAAACCCGACACCAAACGAAACCCGACGTCCCATGAACTTGGGTGGCCCAACCGACGGTGTCCTGGCATCCCAAGACATCCCAACTTACCTCTCCAACCAGAAGATCTACGCCCCAAGCCTGCAGTGTTTGTTGCAACCGGAGAATCCCCATTCAAATCAACAGGACACCCGATGCCAAAACAGCACCCTGCACCTGGCTGCCCCTGTGATTCTGTGGGTGCACCTTGTGTGCTAAATCGGATCCCCCTTTGCCTTGAGCCTAACACCAGGAGCTTTGCTCCCACAACCTTGTAGCCTGCTCGTGAGCAGCCACCAACCGGACGCCACCTATTCCCCATTGGATAACATTGGGCTTCAGCACTCTGCGCCCGGCCGTCCTAGTGCCGCTGAAGGTGCTTTGAGAGTGCATCCATGACCCTAGGGGAACCCTGGTTCTAACCCCAGAATGCCAACTCCAAAATCTAAGTACTTACAGATAAACCAATAACACTGTTTTCTCCCATAGGACTGCATTGACTGCTTTTCTGGGAAAAATCTTCTAAGTGTGGAGTTGGTTTGTATGAAACCTTAAGAAACTGCAAATGTACAAAAACTGAATTACTTTCCTTTTCTCTAGGAAATGTCCCAGTGTGATATCTAGGCATATCACACTGAGTAGAAAAAGTAACTTAAAAAGTAATCTGAAAAGTAACGCATAAAGTAATCTCAAAAGTAACTATAAAGTAATTTTGACTGTTGACTTACCTGTAAACCAACCAACTGCATTCAAACTACATTCAAATTGTATTTCACTGCATAATCGTGCAAAGTATTATTATACTTACCTGTGCCAGGCCTGGCTTGGTTCTAGAAAATAAAATACAACTAAATACCATTTTTATACAAACAAATTGGTATGAGTTCAGTCTTTGAGTGTGTGACGTCATTTCTTGCCTGAGTGTGTACAATACATGCTTAACACTACCCTCTGATAAAGCCTTACTGCTCGCCCACACTACCACAAATAGAGAGTAAGGTATTATCTACATTAGCCTCTTCCTACCTTTGGGGATCGACTGGACTCTGTGCACACGATACCTTACTTTGGTATAGTATATACAGAGCCAGCTTCCTACACCCAGCAATCCAGATACACCAGCCCTGGCACTGAAGTGCACTCTTTTTTAGGTGGATGAGCACATGTGAACAGGGATAAAATGCATTCACTCGCAGTGCAAGACTGGAAATGGATGAAGTGGGCTGACACATTCTCCAACGTCGTATGCGGTGGTGGGTGGAATTAATATTTGAACGACACTTGAGCAGATCAATGGATGAAGAGAGCTGACTGAAAGCCCCTGTAAGAATGTGTATTTGTCTGTATTTAGGCCTGGATTAGATACAGCATTAGGTTTCTTAACAAGCTTCATATAGCAAAACACATAAATAAAAAATAAATTTATACATACATCCATTAGATGTACTTTCAGTCTCCATCCATTGGTCTGTTCAACTGCCATTCACATTTGCTTCCATGGAAACAGCATACAGAATGTGGCAAAGGATCAGCCCACTTCAGCCACTGGCACGTTTGCACTGTGTGTAAAGGCCTTTGCATAATCACATGTGCACATCCACCTAACAATTAGCACACTTCACTGTCAGGGCAAGTGAGTTAGTACTTTAACAGACCAATCATTTGTTTTCATTATTTATACTTTTCAGTCCTCTTTGTATATTTACATTATTTTGTTTTATTACATTAATTCAAAGGCTAGTGCAGTTTTCTTGCACCAATAAACACATTTTACTATAATGTGGATTGAAACAGAAATGTGTTTCAATAACAGCTGTAAGAACACCTCCCTTCTAGAAAGACCTGTACTGTTCTATCGCACTTGTTTGCAGGGGTTGTTTTTATGTTTATAAATTTGGTTGCATACATATGATCACCACATTTAGGCAGAGGCACTTTTTTTTATTCTTTTTATTTTTCTGGAATATATTTGCAGTGCAAAATAAAAAAATAAACCTCATGCAAGCTTGGCAAGGCCAGACCCAACAGCTTTTTTTAATTCATTTTTGGGAAAACATGAGACTGGCAAAAATTGTAAAACTGTCTATATGCTAAACCTAAACAAGCATTGGCAATAATTCTGGTTTTTAGGACAGTTGTCTGGTAATGTGAAGCATTACAAGTAAATAGCAAAGGAATAGATATATATCAGTGTGGAAGTAAAGAACTGCAGAATAATATTGGTGTAGGTTAAAAGGTCAGGTGACAGTTGCACTGCAAAGCCAGAGCTAAAACTTCATGTAGGTTAATGACTGCCCTCCTCCCACCTCTGCTGCTGCTAGAGAAAAGAAACATTAATGATTTAGTTATCTAAAACACTTTAACAGCATTCCAATGTCATGTGTGTGCCCCTGAAAGTTCAACCTCAGGCAGCTGAAGAAATGATCACAGCTGGGTGGAGGACAAACACTTATTTAGTGGAAGTACAGAACTTCTGACCAACAAAAGCGTACTCCTGGCTCCCAACATGAGGGCGGAGCCAAAGCCCCTCTCCAGGGCCGGCTCTAGGGCGGTGCGATCGGTGCCACCGCACCGGGCGCTGACTTGGGGTGGGGGCGTCATTTTTCCAAGTATATTCTCATTCTAAAAGTACCTGCTGCCGCGTTCCTGGCCTTCAGCAATTATCAGGCATTCATTAAAATGTCAGGATAACTCCCATGATTAATCGTCTTCCTGAGACCGGAGGTTTGTCTACTGGAAGTTTTGACTCATCCTAAGGTAGCGCAGAGGGTTAAAATGCCTGCTGCTAAGAACGTGTACCATGCAGATAACAAAGTGCATATAATGGACATAGTTCAGTGGTTTACTGCTTCTGTAAGAGAGATCCTTTTGTTACTTGTCGTTTATAAGTCAAAATCCTAATATAGAACATTGAGCTAATAACTTGTCATCAAAGAGCTGCTGCAAACCACAAGGTATATGTTAGAGCTATATGTTTTTTTGCCCAGTCTTTCATTATCCTAATCTTGCCAAAAGGGTTCATTTGGGTAGAAAACAATTATTATTATTATTAAAGAGAACCCCTAAAAATGATGTTATGTTTTAAATTCTGAATTTGTGCTTTTCCAGAATAATGACTCTTAAACTATATTGCCTACCAGTATCGATGACATGTCACTCCTACACTACACCTTGTAGTTCTGTCTGATGTAGCATTTCCTATACACTGATTTACACAAATGATTGCCTCTGTGCAATGTGTGTGTGATGTAAAGTGCTCTGACACCTTACACTGGTATGAGTGGTGCTATAAAACTAAATTAATCTGAGAGACAGTGGTTATGGAGACTTGAGGGGCACTGTTAATGGGTGCTATAAGGGGAATTCATGGCTGAGGTGGCCATTGGGGGGGCTCCAACAAACATTGTCGCACAGGGCGCCACCAGTGTTAAAGCCGGCCCTGCCCCTCTCTAGTGATGCTCATATTTGTCTGGTGACAGCGGTGCTGTCAAACCAGACCATAACAAGCATTGGCATAGCCAATAGGTCTCGCCTTTGTGACCTTATAAGTGTTTAGCCATGCAGAGAATTACCCTGGGTAGTTCAATTATAGCTTAATTTCTGAATATATGTTAGGCTATATCAAGCCCAAATTGTATCCACCTATTAAGAAAATAAAAATAAACTGTACACAAAATAGTAAGTTTTTTCCAAATTGCAAGCACATGACTTGTGAAGCAAAGTAAACAAGCCAGAGATGAAGGTGGCTTCAGCTCCCTGGAGACTGGATATGTGCACTTTGGCCCCACCTCACTATCACTCTCGTATCTGTACAAGTCTGCAAGGAAGGTATCGCAAACCTGCTGTCAATTCCGTCACTTATGGCACTTTTTAACAGATTTGCTGACTCCACCCTATTCTAAATGACCCATTATTCACAAGACAAAAACTAACGTACTCTGGGCCCCAAGCAGTATAAGAACACCATATTTGAGGGTTGTTTTTTTAATTCTTCAATTCATCCTCTCTAATAATCTTCAATAAAAAAGCACAAGTGTATCAAGGGTTGTGCTTGCACATATCTTCATTTCAACCCCGTAGGACATATGCAGATTGGGAATACAGTAAAATATTTGTATGACCATACCCTCGGAGTGCACAGGGGCTAAATATCGCTATTTAATTGAAATAACAATTCACTGAGGCCATTAACGCTATTCAAAGGCGCACAATAATTGAGTCAGCCAAGTGTTACAAATACATTGCAAATTTGCAGCTACTAAAAGGTGCACATAAATCCCAAAGATTAAATCGAAGAGGATTTGCAATGCAATACAATCGGTTTCACCTTTGGGACTTAAGTATTTAGCCATGCAGCAAACTGTTGCGCTTTCAGTTAAAGTGTAAGGCAGCAGCTGCAGCCTAGTGCTAGAATACACTACTATTGTCTGTGAGAGCGGCTGACGCACTTCGGGCAAGTTTCAGTCCTATAAGTGAGATAAATGTACTTGAAGGAGGCTGCTGCCCAACTCCGGTAAGTACATGATTCCTACAACTCTGGGGTCTGTTGTGGAGGAATGGTACTCGGTGCCTGCACAGCAAGGTCTCATCTACACATCGTAATTGATACCTTTTCTGCAGCTTTATACAGCACAAACCCAACCCGCCAGCACCAAAGTGCTCCACACCAGAAGCACATCTCCCACATGAAATCATACCTTCATGCCTCCGCAGCACGGGAAGGTCAAATCCCAGCGCCGGGTCAACTTCCTGTGATTCTGGGCAAATCACGTAATCCCCCCGTGCCACAAAAACAGAAAAATATGCTCTCAAGTGCAAAACCTATGCCTTGCGCGCAAAGCGCCGCAATGCTCCCGGCCAAGTCCGCGCTACATAAAGCAGCAAAACACATACCAAGTACGCATGCACTTTATATGGTAGAATAAAATGCAGATTTAAATGTGTTTATCACAGCTACGCCATCAAAGCAAATGGTATTTGTTATATTATAAATAACATACAACTGTCTGTCCCTGTAAAATGAAGGATAGATGGTCACCCTGTCTCTAAACTACTTAACATGACATGTTAAGTAGCTTAACAAAACATGCCGAGTTTTCCAGCGTTTCATATAGAAGGCAACACTGCTGCTGCTGCTGCTGCTGGTGTTCCTTCGTCAACACGGTCAGCAAGCATTAAAACACTTTACACGAGAAACACGTCTTCTACACAAAAGCATCTCCCCCGCATGGGAGAGGTCAATCCCAGCGCCGGGTGAACTTCCTGTGATTCTGGGCAAATCACTTAATCCCCCCCTGTGAGAAGTTGGCCTGGCATATGCTGTCCACTAGTTATAGTGGGCACCTTGCACCAGTCCAAACGACCCTTATTGATGGTAGGTTTAAAGACAACCTTTATTGAAAGCTATCCTAGTGGTAGCTATGGAGAGCAGCCTTCAGGCTAAGTCTTGAAGGAGTGTAAAGCAGCTTGGTTTACCAGATTATAACCTCCTGAATGACCAAATGAAAGGAGAACCACACCAGGTATATATAAAATATATGTATTTATTTCTAAACACTAACTACTAATCTCTTTATGAGATTAGAGTCCAAGATACACTATCACAGTATTATAACGACAGTAAATAGCACAATATACAATGGGCCCCAGGGGGGGACCAAACCATATATTAAGAAAGTGGTATAAGAACCACGACTTGACTAGACACAGTGCCTAGAGCACATAGAATCGCTGGGACCCAAGGAACCACCCAAGGTAGTGACACAGGAGACCCACGGGGGACGTGTGCAGTGTGAGAACACAGCCGCGAGTGCCGTAGGATTCTATGAGGAAAGTCGCGGTTGGAATTTTAAAGAAAAAGGACACTTAGGAGAGGACTTTGAGCAAACCCTTTAGACTTGAGAGGTTCTAGGGCCAACACCCACGGGAGCACTGGAGTACTCGAGTTACCTCACCCAGGGGAGCTGGGTGCGTAGGTGTCAAAGGGTGTCGGGAATCGTTGTTGACTTCAATGGCGATCTGCTGCAAAGTGCTGCTGCCGTGAAGAAGAAAAGTGTCCAGGATGATCCAAGCCTGGATCGAAGATGTGAAGAACCTGAAAGCAGAGGGGACAGAGTCTGCGTCACTAGCCAGTGACCAGGAGCGGAGCAATCAAATGCCCACCGATGTCGGGTGCTTCAGGTGCGAAGAGGTGAAGCTTGACTCTGCAGCCACGGGGTCCAGGAGATGTCGAGGATGACCAGGAGCCGGATTCGAGCTGTCCCACGAAGGATGTCGAGTGCTGGGGTGTCGGTGCTCGGATTGAACCCAACAAGCCTTGGCAACAGCAACCCATGCAGGAAGAGTAAAGATGCTTTGGTGCGGACCAGCAAGGTCAGGGGGACTCCCCAAGCGATGGAGAGTCAGGGCACATCTGGAGCAACCAGGTTAGCCCAATTAATCTTAGTGTTGCCTTCACAGGGACCCACCAGTCGACGGACCAGGGATCGCGAAGGGACCTCGAGAGAAAACACAAAGGGCCAGCTCACGGAACACTCGTGGACTGTAGGCTGGCAATCTTCAGTGGAATTGCTGCTTGGGGTCAAGGCTACAAGTAACCCAAAGCTCAGCCTCAGAGGTCGCCTCAAAGCTGATGCTTCTGCAAATGGTTGCGGTGTCCAGGGGTTCAGGTTGCACGGTCTCCACGAGGGATACAGGCCTCAGACTTGCTGAGCACATAGATCGACCTCAGAGACCACGGGAACCCACCTCCTGTGTTGCAAAATTCTTCGGAGTCCTCAGGAGCTTCGGAGATGCAAACCGGACAGATGCGTCTTTGGTGCCTGCCAAGCAGGGGAGTAACTCCTTTACTCCAAGGGAGATTCTTCGGTCATCCAACGTCGTGTAGATAGTTGAAGTTCTGGGATTCTGTATCAGAGTTTCGTCCAGGTAAATCTAAAGTCTTGTAGTCAGGGTTCCTACTTTATACCCAAGGAAGGGGTGGGACAAACTCTGGGGACCCACCTATGGGAGGGTCAGGAAAGAGGGGTGGCTACACCCATTTCCTTTGTCCAGTTTCGCGCCAGAGCAGGGGCTGGTAGCCCTTGCAACCGGTTTGAGCTGGACTATGCACAGGGACACCAAATGTGCCCCCAGTGCAGACTTCAAAGCACTCTTGGAGTGCACCCACCCAACCCCAATACACTAAAGCCTGTCTGGGAGGTGGTCACACCTCCCTGTGACAGGAAACCTATTGTCCAGGCCTCCCCTGCCGGAGTTTCGTCCAGCAGCAGGAGGGCAGACTCGTGTCTGTGGCTGCAGCATCCATTTTGTGATGCCAGGGTTCTGTTAAGCTGGTACCGGGTGTACCGGTGGTGCCATGTTTCTCCCTCTAGTAGGGTGGAATCATACCTCCCACTCCAGTTACTGGGGTGGAGGTATGATTCCAAGGTGTTTGACACCAAACACGACATGTTTCCATGCAGCCATTCTCAAGTTAGCATTTACCGCAAGGTTATAATGCACTTAATAGTATATGGTTGGCTGCATCACAGACAACCCCGGAATGAAGATTCCGAAAGCTGCAGAGGGGCTCTGCTCATGCATGGGCACCCTCTCACATGAAACCCAGCACCCTGCCTTCAGGATTGTTAAGGCCTGCCATAGGGGTGACTGATAGGTTTACATGTGCAGTGATATGGAGAGATATAGGGAACCTATATCTCAGTAAGGGGTGCATACACCACCTTACACAGGCTGCTGTAGCAGACCTGTGGTGTCATTTTGGATGGCCTCTCGAGGGTGGCATAATACATGCTGCAGCCCCTGGGAGGCCTCTGGGGTACCTATGCCCTCGGTACATAGTATACCATATACTAGGGACTTATAAGGGGACCCCAGAATCCAATCTGGAGTGTACCTAAAGTACATGCAATCAATTTAAAGGGAAAGCAGATAGGCTGGGGTCCTAAATAGCAGGATCCCAGCCAAACTAAGTCGAAAACCAGCAAAACACTAGGAAAAAAGTGGGGGCAACCATGCAGTCAGATTCCACCTTCCTACACCCCCGTGCCACAAAAACAGAAAAACATGCCCTCAAGTGTTAAACCTCCGCCTCATGTGTAAAGCACTTTAATGCTCTCTGTCTAAGTTCGCGCTGTAAAGCTGCAAAACACATACTAACTACGTACGCGCTTTACATGGTAGAAGAAAATAATTTAAATGTCTGCCTCACAGCCACGCTTTGTGTCGGTCCAAGTGAAACAAAGAATAGATGGTCACCACCGCAAAGCGCCCGGCCAAGTCCGCGCTATATAAAGCAGCAAAACACATACCAAGTACGCATGCGCTTTATATGGTAGAATAAAATGCCTTCTCAGTTTAAAAATGCAAAGTAATGTTGACATTAAGAAAATAGATACTGTGTTTTGTTTACAGGTGGGCTAAACGAAAGCTTTCATTAAGGCTGTCTGTACCTAGTCAGGCGAAGTGCATTGTGGAGTTTGTAGTCCCAGATATTTCGAAATGTCACACGCCATTGTAAGAAGCTAGCTCACCCTTAATTCCGTTCTGCTTGATACCTGTAGCCTCGTTGGGGCGGAGGAGGAGAGGTCGTAGTGTGGGGAGGTGGTGGGCGCACGAGATTGCACTGATGGATCAGGGTTTATTCTGGCGGTGGTCATGTAATCCGGGAAAGATCCGGTCTTCCTGCTGCAAACCCATTAGTCCTCCCATTGTATTCATGTGTTTATTGTACAGCATTGTTGAATAATCACACCAGCAAGTGAAACAAGACCGTGAGTGGTGCGCGCGCACTGCAAGGATTGTAAGGAATGCAGCGGACACCCTGCGCGCCACTGCGCGCTCTCGAGACCCAAAGGCCATGGGAGTGAACGTTTAGAGAAAAGGCGGGACATGCACCCACCTTTGGCCATTTGCGTGCTTTCATTTTTGAAAGCCACACGCAATGGCCAATAAAATGTGTGGGTGTTAACAAAATCACACGGAAAAGTCTCTAGGAAGTTTGGAGTGCTTACAAGAAGCCTCCCCATTGGGCAGCGCATGCGCGCTGCGCTAGGCTCAACCTAAAAAGAAAACGGGCAAGATGAACGAAGATTGTACATCAGTAGCTGTAGTTCTGAGCATGGCCGCCAGATGGCAGTGCAGGATAACAAAACTTTACTATACATTCGTTAACGTGTGTATGGAACCATGAAATTAAGAACGCACAGAAGGCATAGGCCCTCTGCAGTTATATTGATGTAAGATGTGACCCTGTATTGACATATTAATTAAATATTTAGCCCTCCAATTCGGCTATATAGGAGGCATTAATTGCACATCTGTTTGATGTGATTAAATTGCATACATTTAATTGGTCACTTTTCATTAAACGCAAATTCTAAAAATGAACTTCGCATGACCGGGCAAATTATTTAGTTTCTGTTAGAGGTGGGCGAGACAACAAGAAGCAGAGCCCGTGCACAAGCCGAGCCATGGAAATGTTTGGAATGTAAATTGTGCAAAAAACATCATGTAAAAATATGGTAAAGTCTATTCAAAACTAAAAAAGGTAAATTTCTTTAATATGCTCCACATTAGTAAATCAGCTTATATCACTGCATCGAGAGGCATTTATTAACCTGAACTTAGAAACATTCATGCCCCACACCACCCTCTGAAGAATACCGTTCGTGAATTAAGAGACAAAGCACTTGTCATGTGAACACTGCATGTGGGCGAGATTTAATCAAACTTGGAACATAATTTTAGTCTATTAAATCAAGACAAGAGAGGTTTTTGTACAGGGCGCATACTGGAGTCAATTTTTCATGGTGCTCACATATGTGAAAATAAAGAAAAAGGAGGCATTGTGATGTTTAAAAAAAATGCCTAAGATCACTCAATTTGGTCTAGCTGAGAATCGGGGATTGTTGGAAGCTGGGAAGATGAGCTCCATTGGTTTTCTGGTTTCACATTGTGCAGATCAGCCACTAGGGATCACTTTCTGACTCCTGTTTTATGTCACAATGTTAAAGCTTTTCTTTAGTTCTTGGCGCATGAGGTCAGAGGGTGGGTGCACGCAGAAGTTCCATAAAAGCTTATCTTGTTTGAGGCTGGAGGATACAAGAGGTCTCTTTGCTAACACCCTGAGCTCATCCAGCCCCAGAGGTGACAGGCTGTGTGTCTCAGTGCCAGACCCCTGCGCCCGTCCAGCCCCAGAGGAGAGAGGCTCTGTTACTCTGTGCCAGACCCCTGCGCCCGTCCCGCCCCAGAGGTGACAGGCTCTGTATCTCTGTGCCAGACCCCCGCGCCCGTCCCTCCCCAGAAGTGCCAGGCTCTGTGTCTCAGTGTCAGACCTCTGCGCCCGTCCAGCCCCAGAGGAGAGAGGCTCTGTTACTCTGTGCCAGACCCCTGCGCCCGTCGAGCGCCAGAGGACAGAGGCTCTGTTACTCTGTGCCAGACCCCTGCACCCGTCCCGCCCCAGAGGTGACAGGCTCTGTATCTCTGTGCCAGACCCCTGCGCCCGTCCCAGAGGTGACAGGCTCTGTGTCTCTGTGCCAGACCCCTGCGCCCGTCCAGCCCCAGAGGTAACAGGCTGTGTGTCTCTGTGCCAGACCTCTGCGCCCGTCCAGCCCCAGAGGTGACAGGCCCGGTGTCTCAGTGCCAGACCTATGCACCCGTCCAGCCCCAGAGGTGACAGGCCCTGTGTCTCAGTGCCAGACCCCTGCACCCGTCCAGCCCCAGAGGTAACAGGCCGTATGTCTCTGTGCCAGACCCCTGCCCCCGTCCCACCCCAGAGGTGACAGGCTCTGTGTCTCTGTGCCAGACCCCTGCACCCGACCCGCCCCAGAGGTGACAGGCCCTGTGTCTCAGTGCCAGACCCCTGCGCCCGTCCAGCCCCAGAGGTAACAGGCCGTGTGTCTCTGTGCCAGACCCCTGCTCCCGTCCTGCTCCAGAGGTGACAGGCTCTGTGTCTCTGTGCCAGACCCCTGCACCCGTCCCGCCCCAGAGGTGACAGGCTCTGTATCTCTGTGCCAGACCCCTGCGCCCGTCCCGCCCCAGAGGTGACAGGCTCTGTGTCTCTGTGCCAGACCCCTGCGCCCGTCCAGCCCCAGAGGTAACAGGCTGTGTGTCTCTGTGCCAGACCTCTGCGCCCGTCCAGCCCCAGAGGTGACGGGCCCGGTGTCTCAGTGCCAGACCTATGCACCCGTCCAGCCCCAGAGGTGACAGGCCCTGTGTCTCAGTGCCAGACCCCTGCGCCCGTCCAGCCCCAGAGGTAACAGGCCGTATGTCTCTGTGCCAGACCCCTGCGCCCGTCCCGCCCCAGAGGGGACAGGCTCTCTGTCTCTGTGCCAGACTCCTGCGCCCGTCCTGCTCCAGAGGTGACAGGCTCTGTGTCTCTGTGCCAGACCCCTGCGCCCGTCCTGCCCCAGAGGAGAGAGGCTCTGTTACTCTTTGCCAGACCCCTGCGCCCGCCCCGCCCCAGAGGTGACAGGCTCTGTATCTCTGTGCCAGACCCCTGCGCCCGTCCCGCCCCAGAGGTGACAGGCTCTGTGTCTCTGTGCCAGACCTCTGCGCCCGTCCAGCCCAGAGGTAACAGGCTCTGTGTCTCTGTGCCAGACCCCTGCGCCCGTCCAGCCCCAGAGGTAACAGGCTGTGTGTCTCTGTGCCAGACCTCTGCGCCCGTCCAGCCCCAGAGGTGACAGGCCCGGTGTTTCAGTGCCAGACCTCTGCACCCGTCCAGCCCCAGAGGTAACAGGCCGTGTGTCTCTGTGCCAGACCCCTGCGCCAGTCCCGCCCCAGAGGTGACAGGCTCTGTGTCTCTGTGCCAGACCCCTGCACCCGTCCCGCCCCAGAGGTGACAGGCCCTGTGTCTCAGTGCCAGACCCCTGCGCCCGTCCAGCCCCAGAGGTAACAGGCCGTGTGTCTCTGTGCCAGACCCCTGCGCCCGTCCTGCTCCAGAGGTGACAGGCTCTGTGTCTCTGTGCCAGACCCCTGCACCCGTCCCGCCCCAGAGGTGACAGGCTCTGTATCTCTGTGCCAGACCTCTGCGCCCGTCCAGCCCCAGAGGTGACAGGCCCTGTGTCTCAGTGCCAGACCTCTGCACCCGTCCCGCCCCAGAGGTGACAGGCTCTGTGTCTCTGTGCCAGACCTCTGCGCCCGTCCAGCCCCAGAGGTGACAGACTCTGTGTCTCTGTGCCAGACCCCTGCGCCCGTCCTGCTCCAGAGGTGACAGGCTCTGTGTCTCTGTGCCAGACCCCTGCGCCCGTCCAGCCCCAGAGGAGAGAGTCTCTGTTACTCTGTGCCAGACCCCTGCGCCCTTCCCGCCCCAGAGGTGACAGGCTCTGTATCTCTGTGCCAGACCCCTGCGCCCATCCCGCCCCAGAGGTGACAGGCTCTGTGTCTCTGTGCCAGACATCTGCGCCCGTCCAGCCCCAGAGGTAACAGGCTCTGTGCCTCTGTGCCAGACCCCTGTGCCCATCCAGCCCCAGAGGTAACAGGCTGTGTGTCTCTGTGCCAGACCCCTGCACCCGTCCCGCCCCAGAGGTGACAGGCCCTGTGTCTCAGTGCCAGACCCCTGCGCCCGTCCAGCCCCAGAGGTAACAGGCCGTGTGTCTCTGTGCCAGGCCCCTGCGCCCGTCCTGCTCCAGAGGTGACAGGCTCTGTGTCTCTGTGCCAGACCCCTGCACCCCTCCCGCCCCAGAGGTGACAGACTCTGTATCTCTGTGCCAGACCCCTGTGCCCGTCCCGCCCCAGAGGTGACAGGCTGTGTCTCTCTGTGCCAGACCTCGGCGCCCGTCCAGCCCCAGAGGTGACAGGCCCGGTGTCTCAGTGCCAGACCTATGCACCCGTCCAGCCCCAGAGGTGACAGGCCCTGTGTCTCAGTGCCAGACCCCTCGCCCGTCCAGCCCCAGAGGTAACAGGCCGTATGTCTCTGTGCCAGACCCCTGCGCCCGTCCCGCCCCAGAGGTGACAGGCTCTGTGTCTCTGTGCCAGACCCCTGCGCCCATCCTGCTCCAGAGGTGACAGGCTCTGTGCCTCTGTGCCAGACCCCTGCGCCCGTCCAGCCCCAGAGGAGAGAGGCTCTGTTACTCTTTGCCAGACCCCTGCGCCCGTCCCGCCCCAGAGGTGACAGGCTCTGTATCTCTGTGCCAGACCCCTACGCCCGTCCCGCCCCAGAGGTGACAGGCTCTGTGTCTCTATGCCAGACCTCTGCGCCCGTCCAGCCCCAGAGGTAACAGGCTCTGTGTCTCTGTGCCAGACCCCTGCGCCCGTCCAGCCCCAGAGGTAACAGGCTGTGTGTCTCTGTGCTAGACCTCTGCGCCCGTCCAGCCCCAGAGGTGACAGGCCCGGTGTTTCAGTGCCAGACCTCTGCACCCGTCCAGCCGCAGAGGTAACAGCCCGTGTGTTTCTGTGCCAGACCCCTGCACCAGTCCCGCCCCAGAGGTGACAGGCTCTGTGTCTCTGTGCCAGACCCCTGCACCCATCCCGCCCCAGAGGTGACAGGCCCTGTGTCTCAGTGCCAGACCCCTGCGCCCGTCCAGCCCCAGAGGTAACAGGCCGTGTGTCTCTGTGCCAGACCCCTGCGCCCGTCCTGCTCCAGAGGTGACAGGCTCTGTGTCTCTGTGCCAGACCCCTGCACCCATCCCGCCCCAGAGGTGACAGGCTCTGTATCTCTGTGCCAGACCTCTGCGCCCGTCCAGCCCCAGAGGTGACAGGCCCTGTGTCTCAGTGCCAGACCTCTGCACCCGTCCCGCCCCAGAGGTGACAGGCTCTGTGTCTCTGTGCCAGACCTCTGCGCCCGTCCAGCCCCAGAGGTGACAGACTCTGTGTCTCTGTGCCAGACCCCTGCGCCCGTCCTGCTCCAGAGGTGACAGGCTCTGTGTCTCTGTGCCAGACCCCTGCGCCCGTCCAGCCCCAGAGGAGAGAGGCTCTGTTACTCTTTGCCAGACCCCTGCGCCCGTCCCGCCCCAGAGGTGACAGGCTCTGTATCTCTGTGCCAGACCCCTGCGCCCGTCCCGCCCCAGAGGTGACAGGCTCTGTGTCTCTGTGCCAGACCTCTGCGCCCGTCCAGCCCCAGAGGTAACAGGCTGTGTGTCTCTGTGCCAGACCTCTGCGCCCGTCCAGCCCCAGAGGTGACAGGCCCGGTGTCTCAGTGCCAGACCTATGCACCCGTCCAGCCCCAGAGGTGACAGGCCCTGTGTCTCAGTGCCAGACCCCTCGCCCGTCCAGCCCCAGAGGTAACAGGCCGTATGTCTCTGTGCCAGACCCCTGCGCCCGTCCCGCCCCAGAGGTGACAGGCTCTGTGTCTCTGTGCCAGACCCCTGCGCCCATCCTGCTCCAGAGGTGACAGGCTCTGTGTCTCTGTGCCAGACCCCTGCGCCCGTCCAGCCCCAGAGGAGAGAGGCTCTGTTACTCTTTGCCAGACCCCTGCGCCCGTCCCGCCCCAGAGGTGACAGGCTCTGTATCTCTGTGCCAGACCCCTACGCCCGTCCCGCCCCAGAGGTGACAGGCTCTGTGTCTCTGTGCCAGACCTCTGCGCCCGTCCAGCCCCAGAGGTAACAGGCTCTGTGTCTCTGTGCCAGACCCCTGCGCCCGTCCAGCCCCAGAGGTAACAGGCTGTGTGTCTCTGTGCCAGACCTCTGCGCCCGTCCAGCCCCAGAGGTGACAGGCCCGGTGTTTCAGTGCCAGACCTCTGCACCAGTCCAGCCCCAGAGGTAACAGGCTGTGTGTCTCTGTGCCAGACCCCTGCGCCAGTCCCGCCCCAGAGGTGACAGGCTCTGTGTCTCTGTGCCAGACCCCTGCACCCATCCCGCCCCAGAGGTGACAGGCCCTGTGTCTCAGTGCCAGACCCCTGCGCCCGTCCAGCCCCAGAGGTAACAGGCCGTGTGTCTCTGTGCCAGACCCCTGCGCCCGTCCTGCTCCAGAGGTGACAGGCTCTGTGTCTCTGTGCCAGACCCCTGCACCCGTCCCGCCCCAGAGATGACAGGCTCTGTATCTCTGTGCCAGACCTCTGCGCCCGTCCAGCCCCAGAGGTGACAGGCCCTGTGTCTCAGTGCCAGACCTCTGCAACCGTCCCGCCCCAGAGGTGACAGGCTCTGTGTCTCTGTGCCAGACCTCTGCGCCCATCCAGCCCCAGAGGTGACAGGCTCTGTGTCTCTGTGCCAGACCCCTGCGCCCGTCCAGCCCCAGAGGAGAGAGGCTCTGTTACTCTGTGCCAGACCCCTGCGCCCGTCCCGCCCCAGAGGTGACAGGCTCTGTATCTCTGTGCCAGACCCCTGCGCCCGTCCCGCCCCAGAGGTGACAGGCTCTGTGTCTCTGTGCCAGACCTCTGCACCCATCCAGCCCCAGAGGTAACAGGCTCTGTGTCTCTGTGCCAGACCCCTGCGCCAGTCCCGCCCCAGAGGTGACAGGCTCTGTGTCTCTGTGCCAGACCCCTGCACCCGTCCCGCCCCAGAGGTGACAGGCCCTGTGTCTCAGTGCCAGACCCCTGCGCCCGTCCAGCCCCAGAGGTAACAGGCCGTGTGTCTCTGTGCCAGACCCCTGCGCCCGTCCTGCTCCAGAGGTGACAGGCTCTGTGTCTCTGTGCCAGACCCCTGCACCCGTCCCGCCCCAGAGGTGACAGGCTCTGTATCTCTGTGCCAGACCTCTGCGCCCGTCCAGCCCCAGAGGTGACCGGCCCTGTGTCTCAGTGCCAGACCTCTGCACTCGTCCTGCCCCGCCCCAGAGGTGACAGGCTCTGTGTCTCTGTGCCAGACCTCTGCGCCCGTCCAGCCCCAGAGGTGACAGGCTCTGTGCCCCAGCGCCAGACTCCTGCTCCTATCCAGCCCCAGAGGTGACAGGCTCTGTACCTCTGTGCCAGACCCCTGCTCCCGTTCCGCCCCAGAGGTGACAGGCTCTGTGTCTCTGTGCCATACCCCTGTGCCCGTCCAGCCCCAGAGGTGCCAGGCTCTGTGTCTCAGTGCCAGACCCCTGCTCCTATCCAGCCCCAGAGGTGACAGGCTCTGTGTCACAGCGCCAGACCCCTGCGCACGTCCAGCCCCAGAGGTGACAGGCTCTGTGTCCCAGCGCCAGAACCCTGCACCCTCCGAGCCCCAGAGGTGACAGGCTCTGTGTCTCTGTGCCAGACCCCTGCACCCGTCCAGCCCCAGAGGAGACAGGCTCTGTGTCTCTGTGCCAGACCCCTGTGCCCGTCCCGCCCCAGAGGAGACAGGCTCTGTGTCTCAGTGCCAGACCCCTGTGCATGTCCTGCCCCATAGGTGGTGTTATGTTTCATATAGGTACCCTAATATAGGCCCGGGTAACATCATACCCTTTCACCTACATCACCTCCCCTACATTACACACTAATGAGCCTTTTAAGGATTGAACGCCTTTTATGGACTGCACCTTTTACCTAGTTCTAGGCCTGGGTGCAGAAGGAGGGTTTTTCCCCGAACAATAGTGTTCTATGACTTCATCTTTAGACTGACACTGCATGAATAAAATATTCATGAGGCTACTTGGAAACCAGGCAGGGGCTATACACCACCTTCCTAATATCTACGCACAAGGTTCATCCCATACGTCATCCTCATACCCAACAATGGCTAACACAAGAACAAGGGACAAAGGGACTCTATATACTTTTCTGTATAAATACAGCACCTCTTGCTATCAGTAATTAGAGGGAACCGAGACTTCCAGGCCGACACACTGACCAGAGACGCTGAGGCTCCTGCATGCAGACGCTCCAGCTGACAGTGGTCTGAACATCCCTTGCGGGGTGTCCAACTCGAGACCAAGAAGGGCTCCTACATTCACACTTCAGGTAATGGGGTTCGACTAAATCCTAGAGGGATTCTTGGCTGCACACCTACTCACATGCTAGGTACACTTAGGTACATCTAGATAGGCATCGTAGGAGTACGCACTTTCTTTTATCAATGCATTTTATATGAATGTATGTCGATACAACGCGAACCAAAACAACGTATACTTTTACAACGTTGTTTTTAGTTCGCATGTACCGTTACTAAGCAATTTATAATTGCGGATACCATTAGTTCGCATTTCTTTGCAAATGCATTAAAAGTGCCATTACATCGGATTGAAATACACCGCAAAGTTTAACATCGCATTTTTTCTATTTTTAAACACCCTAACACTACGCTAAATACTAAATGCAAATACACTACCCTACACAACAAAAACTAAAAAACACTACTCTAAACCCTCAACCCCCAGCATGACCCTACCCTTTGCCCCAGTCCTGCCCCTACACGCAAACACTTCCCTGCACGACCCACCCGACACTACCCTAATCCCTATACGACTACCCTACACTACTCAAACACCACTACACTACCCTTAACCCTAAAACACCACCCCTGCACGACCTTCCCCCTTCCCCCAGTCCTGTCCCTACACTCAAACACTACCCTGCCTGACCCCCCCGACACTACCCTAAACCCTAAAACACTACCCTACACAAACACCACAACACTACACTAAACCCTAAAACACTACCCCCTGCACAACCTCCCCCGACCCCCAGTCCTGTCCCTACAACAAAACACTTCCCTGCACGACCCCCGACACTACACTAAACCAAAAAACACTACTCCTCAAACACAACACAACCCTTAATCCTAAAAGACTTCCCCCTTTAGGACCCTCCCCCTACCCTAAACCCTTAAAATCAGCCCCTCTTACCTCTCTCTCCTCGTGTCCTCTGTTCTCCTTCCTGCGTAGTCAGAGGGGCAGTGATCGTTGCACGTCGTTGTGAGGAAACGCCTCAGTTTCCTCACAACGATGTGGTTCGCATTACCACGCTTGCATTGTTACAGCTCATGCAATGTAATAACATGCGTAGAAATGGCTACGCGTTGTTACAGTGTATGCGTTGTAACGCTTGCGTAGTAATGGTACCCGGTGTAATGACCGCGTACAAATGGATGTTTACCATTTTATATTCATGTAATTATTCATGCTTGTTGCAAGATGATAGAACTGTACTATCCTTTTATATTCATAGTACTGCTAATCATATATCTCTGCTACTGTCTAATGGTTGTTTTAGCTCATTTACTTTACACGAGAATAACAACTGTTCAATAAATCCTTATTGAAATGCCCAGACTGTTTATTCTGTGTACCTCTGAGATAAACTAAATGAGCACGAGTGGCTGAGCGAAAAGTATTACCTTGTTTCCACGATCTTGAGGGATCAGGGTTGTCATGTTCTGAGGTTGCCAGAAACTAATCTCTCCCCGATAAGAGGAGACACTAGTGGCACTGTGAGCTAGCTAATGCAAACAGGCTAACATTTCTCGGTGGGGGTGTACAGAATCAGTCTGCCACCAAGCCCACAGTTTATGTTATCCAAACGCGCACGTCCTGCATGGGTACTATAGGAACTACATGACATGGCGCCACCAACGATGGTTGGGCTCTCATTTAACAGTAGAATCTGAGTAGTTCAGTCGTGCTATTCTCAGAGACCCCTACTCACAAAATGCCAGCGACGTCTGGAGTGGGTGGGCACTAAACTCTGCCACAGCTGAGTAGGCAAGAAATCCTATTTATTAGCTGTTGGTTAATCAAGCTTGAAGGACATTTTGTTCCTAAAATTGTGCATAACACCTTATCTTAGTTCCCTTGAACAAAACTTCTCCTTTTTCAAAAATGACTGAGGGCGAAAATAACCCAGTAGTAAATCTACACGTCTCAGACGAAGAAGAAGATTCAAATGCAATACATATTGCACCTAAATTCAGACGCACTATCACCCTGAAACTAATGGACTATGGTTTAACACCTAGGGGTGGCTTAGTAGCTTTCGTGATTGAGGCACACGAATCAAACAAAACAGAGATATTTTATTCGTGGGTTACATTCCCAGCAGCAGATGCAAGAACACAGACATTTCACTACTATGCAGAAGAAGATGCGCCACCGGAATACGGTCCCTGCGAGGACATAGAGATTCCACTCACTTACCAGGAACACCTATACTTGTTTAAAGGCACCCTACCCCATATAAGACACAGAGTAAGATTAGGTCCGCTCTGAGGAGACGGTGCAACATGGCCAATATTAGCAGCATACACACCACACCCTGACATTGACACAATGCCACAGCCAGACTTACTCTTACAACACAAGGATTTAATTAAAATCTACAGAAACCTGACACAGTATGTCATGAGGACTTTCACAGTCCAACCAACATCAGTTGCAACAAATGGAACTCATATTCAGGGTACAGCAACTAAAATCACACCACAAACATTACACGCAGTAATGGGCAAAATGCCCACGAAACGTGAACAAATGCCATTCTGGGTAGCTCAGAAAATAACTCTGCTGGAGGCAGTATTCCCGAATACTACCCCGTTTGAAAAACACAGAATGCTAACAATCTGCTTGCCCATGGGGATAACACCACAAGTAGAGGACTGCACCTCTTGGGGTTCAGTCTTTGCTGCCATATATACCAGAACACATGGTATTCCTTCATTAGCAGTAGTACGTGACGTATTGAGACAGATACAAAATGAGTACGGAGCAGAGCCTGCTCTGAACTTAGGGATGAAGTTACTAAATAACTATGACCAGGTATCAGCCATAATACTAGCTAACATTAAAGGGGAAGCAGCTTCAGTGGCAATCCGCCAGCACCTAAGGGAGTTCAGTCCGTTGGATCAACAACACAAACTGCCCAAAATAATTGAAACTGCATATGCAGAATTAGGCAGAGACAGTTTGGGTGGGAAAGCATTAAAACCACAACTGATGGGCAGTCCTGAAAAGGACACTACAAAGCAGACACCTGCTTCTTCTAAAAAGAAGTGGGATAGTAAAAAACAACAAAACTTTAAAAACAGATCTCAATCCCGGGGCAGATCTCCTCCACAGGAGCCCTCTGAAAAGAGGTATAACCTCAGGAATAGGGATAATATTAGGAAACCTGACAGGTATCAGGATACTGATACACGTTCCTCTCGTTCCTTTCAGGGCTCGACGAAAAACTCAGAGAGAGAAGGATGGTCAGAACACAAAGAGGAGCGTACAAAGTCCAGAGACAAGCAGCACGCTCAAGACTATACTTCCAAAAAAGAAGACAAACAAAAATCAAAACAACAGTTTAAGAAAAAGAAAGTCGCAGGCATAAAGATCAGACATGCCCAGAATTCTGAGGACGCAGCTTCTGAACGGGGAATGGGCTCTGACGATGCTAGACAGTGCGGCAGAAGTAACAATAGCTCGCCAGAACCTGATGGAATTTCTGGTGACAGCGGACTTGAATGATTACATCACGGTGGAAACACCAGACACCAGGGTGACCGTCCCACATAAGTTACACGAAATAACACTCCAAATGGAGGGGGACAAGCCCAGGAAAGTCCAAGGTCTCTTTTGGGAAAATGTGTCATCTGGTTATGACATCCTATTAGCAGAACAAGATTGGCCGCCAACGTTCGTTATGGAGTGCCCCAGGGGAGAAACTGTAATTTTTCCATCATTCTCCGACCTCGTTCCCATACATCTTAAACATGCTTATGCACAGGAGTGGGCGGTTGCCCTAGCTCCAGCACTATACAAAAATCATGCCGGTTGGGATGAGGATTCAACCCACCACGTGATCCCGTTAAAAGTTTCACCAAATGCTCAAAGGCAATACCCAATAAAGCAAGAAGCTAAAAAAAACAGGTCAGGGAGATCTTAGATCAACTTGAATACCAAGGGGTGATTGAAACATGCACCTCACCAATGAACAATCCTTTGTTTCCCGTATCAAAACCGGACAACTCATATCATCTAGTTTTAGATTACAGACATTTAAACTCACGCACAAAGACATTTGCTGTCCAAAACGCACACAGTGCCGCATTAATGAATAACATTGTGCGGAAAAAGTACAAAACTACACTAGATATCTCAAATGGATTTTTCTGCCAAAATATAGCGCCTGAAAGCAGGTATTTGACCGCATTCTCAGCGTTGGGGTCCCAGCTGCAATTTTGTCGCCTCCCCCAAGGGAATAAGAACAGCCCGGGGGTATTCTCAGCAAGAGTAACAGAGTTACTCCAAAATTTTGATGAGAAAGCATTGTCCTATGTAGATGATATTTATCTGACGGACGATGACTTAAAAAAGCACTTGACCAGGGTGAGCACCATTATAATGGGATTCGCCTCCGAGGGCTACAAATGTAACTTTAAAAAATCAAAAATAGCCCACCTCAATGTCTATTAACCAGATACAACAACGGCGGACCTTCTGTGCCGCACCTCGTGCCAGTTCCTACATATAAGTTCGCCGTGCAATCTACCCCTGCGTCAGCCGTTGAATGACGTCACTGTGCTCCAGATCAGAGAATATTATGACAAGTGGGGGTGCGCAGCTCAAAAATTCCAATAGACCATGGAATTAAAAAATTATTTCTTCTTTATTCAAAAAATGTATTTTTCTTAAAATCATCAAATATAGACAATCCAGCCTACGCGTTTCATTCCCACATAGGGAACTTCATCAGGGCTCTATATCCACTGTGTGTCCTAAAAAGTTTTTCCAATAATTCAAAAGGTCAAGTGTATTGCACTGTGGCCCATATTCATTCTGAGCAGATACGAAGAATCCTCTGCGTTACAACCGAAAATTTCCTCTCTCTTCCGTGTTCGGCTATTTTTAGGATACGAGCTTTCAAGTGAAGTGAAAAGCCTGGCAGCTAACTTTTTAGAAAAGTGTGCGCTGCGCCAGCATCCAAAATCATTAAAAAATCTACAATCAATACTAGGATTCCTAAATTTCGGCAGAACATACATTTTAGATTACGCAGAAAGAGTAAAACCTTTCTACGACTTAATAAAACCTGACTTTTCAGTAAAACATTGGACACAGGAACATTCAAATATCCTACGTTCATTACAAGAAGACATGATTGCTTCCAAACACTTACAGACACGCGTAAACATACGCAACTTGGTGATCCGTGTAATAGCGGGTCAATGCGGGTACACTTACTTAACCTTCAATGAAGGAGAAACCGTACCAATTGCATACAAATCACACCTATACACAAACGCAGAAATGCGTTTCACTTCAACTGAAAAAATTCTGACAGCCGTTTAGACCGCTGTAGCAAGAGAAAGAGCACTGGCTCAGGGTAAACGCATAATTGTCGTAACCCCAGTACCAGCTTTAGAAGCTGTTACAAAGGCTAGCATTCCAAATGCAAAAGCTTTACATCCGAGATGGATACAATGGGCTAATTCTCTTTCTGCAATGGACGTTGAATACAGATTTGCCCCAAGTCTAAAAACACAAGCATTTCTGCAATACGAACAAGAATATCCTCTACCTAATGAAATATTGCCTCTCGATCAGTATGAATATATTATTTACACTGACGGATCTGCTCAACCGGCCATAGGGAGTAAGCAACAATACAGCTCAGCGTGTGCTGTCGTTAAAGGTCGCATGCGAGATGGAAAGTTCCATCCAAGTTGCACCAAGACGCAATCTCTAGGCGACTGCACGGCTCAATTGGCAGAGTTAAAAGCACTGATACTGGCACTTGTAAATATGGATCATATGTGATTCCTTTTACTGTGTCATACTGTGTGCAGTCATACACTGAGTACTTGTATCATTGGGAACAAAACAGGTTTAAGAACGCGAAAGGTGGCACAATTAAGCATAAAATGCTATGCGAACAGGTAATGGAGTTGAAAAACAACCTGCCAAGGGCTCACGTGGTACACACACTGAGTCATCAACGTGATGGCGTTCACGTTGAAGGGAATTCATAGGATGATGAAGCCACAAAGGGGGCTGTGCGAACGGCTTCCGTAGCTGCAATCACTCGTTCAAAAACGAGGATAGACTGTGAGATTATGTTCGCTGTCATTGCTTCAAGCAAAAACAGCAGAGCAGTACCAAAGAAATTCCACTCAAGTACTCCTACAAGTTAGATGCAAACAACATTCCATTTGCTCAGATTCCTGGAGTGGGGGACAGAGTAATACCAAATATGGATCGTAAGCAAGGTTTAATACTAGCAGCACACGAGGGTTTGGGCTCTGCACATACAGGCGTTACAGGGACTATTTCATTGTTGAAACAGCGCTACTGGTGGCCCGGTCTAACAAAGCAAACTAAAGACTATGTCTTGAAATGCGACATCTGTCAACAGATAAAAGGCTCCACCAGGGCACGCCCGGCGCAGACACCACTAATAATATCGGACAAACCTCTTGCATGCGTGTATCTGGACCACTGCGGCCCCTTACAATCTGATGCCTTGGACTTTTATAAACAGTACGTCTCTGTTTTCTGAATATAATCTAACAGATAAACCGGTTGAAATGGCACAAAGGGGAGCTAAATATACAATCTTGCGTATTGAAAAACTGGACCGACTACCATTTACAGTGGCGGAAGGTCCCGCTACTGAATGGCTGATCCATGGCCACATAACTCTACCGGTCACCACTTTTCAGTTTCAATATTGCCTTGAACAAAGGCAGGCGGGCAAATATGAAAAAATGGGTAAGGAGTACATTAGGGAATCCTGGGATTTACCGTATAGATTTTGATGCCGGAGTGGGGATCGAGAAGTGTTTCAAAGTGGTACTAACTGCAAGAATGCTTTGAGCGGTTCTCTCATGTGCCGGGACATTACATTGCACGGAGCATGTAATGGTTCGATAGCAAACTTGTCCTGTCACATGAAAGGGACTCCAGCTGCCGTGATTAAGCCGGTATTCGAGCTGCTCTCAAATGGTAGTTACTTGATGCTGAACGATCAAGGTTGCTGTGGTATGCTTCCGGGCATTGCCTATCTGGTCACTGTGAACTCCAGGGTTACTTGCTGTATGCAAGTATTGTTTCCCCAAACAAGTACAGTCAGGGAGGCGCCGTTATGGCCTTTGTTGAATGTTTCCTTTATACAAATTGATACTTTGAGCAGACTGAAAGCCATGCTTTTACAACAGACCGTAACCTTAACCTCCACTCGAGAGACCTTTGATCTTCAAATTGCTAGGACCTCGAGTGAGATACAGGCACTTATACGTACAAACTGCCCCATTCATTTCGCAGAAATGGTGGGTCGTATCTTTAATATGTCTGATACGAGTGGTATTGTACACCTATTTAAGACCATAGGGTCAGGACTTCTTAGCACCTTTCAGACTATCCTCGGAGTTATCCCGAACTTTATACACTCCGTATTTGGAAGCATTTTCGGAGGTCTACCTCTGATCCTGCTATCAATAGCGGGAGTCCTGATTGTCATTTACCTACTATTCAATGGACAGCCCAATTACCAACTAGATGGCAAAAGCGCTCCTGGAGCGGAAATACCGTGAACGCATGGTACAACATCTGGGCACACCTCGCCTAAGGGAACTAAGCGCCTCTTGGTTCCTATCGTTTAGACCAGTCTGGATGGACTGCATCTTACCTGTTCTTCGATGCCTTTTTTGCGGTGAAGAATGCGTGTTGGACCTCTGTCTAACACTGGCAACGGACGCGCCTGCGGACTTGAATACCCGGCTGGAACCCTTGAGGGCCCACGCTCAGCAATGTCCCCAGCGTATTCCCATCTTGATGGCCGCATTCCTCGAGAATCCGCAGGTGCCTTTAACAACTGGGGTAAGCTTTAGCTCCATCATTAGCACTGAGGTATCGACGACAGCACTGGCTGCCTCTATATCAGCCTCTATACCAGCTATTGGCAGTACTGAATATCATCTGTGCTCCATTGACGTGCTCTGCGAGGTGTTACAAGGACCGTCCCCTGCAGCAGCAAGCAGCGATGATGTTGCGTCTTCCAGCCAGGACATTTAATCTGTAATTGGCTCATCGTGTGCTGGGAAAGAATTCGGATTTTTCACTTTTTCTAAAATTAACTAAATTTGGAACACTCCCTAAAAATTGACACTTTCACGCTGGAAAAGCATGGCCTTTCGACGCTTGTGGACATTCAACTTATATAAACGAACTCAAATAGGACTGTGGCTTAAGTGACAATTCCAAACAACTAATTTTAGTAGCAAGAATTTTAATTTTTACCTTTTTAAACTGTTTTTTAAAATGGTTTTAAAACAGGATTTTAACGAAGCTCATTGAAAAATGTTCTATGCACTACTATCTAGTAAAGAGAATAGTCCACTAGCATTTTATCATTGTTGACTGTTCGGAAGAGGAGTGGGTGTTATGTTTCATATAGGTACCCTAATATAGGCCCGGGTAACATCATACCCTTTCACTTACATCACCTCCCTTACATTACACACTAACGAGCCTTTTAAGGATTAAACACCTTTTATGGACTGAACCTTTTACCTAGTTCTAGGCCTGGGTGCAGAAGGAGGGTTTTTCCCGAACCATAGTGTTCTATGACTTCATCTTTAGACTGACACTGCATGAATAAAATATTCATGAGGCTACTTGGAAACCAGGCAGGGGCTATACACCATCTTCCTAATATCTACGCACAAGGTTCATCCCATACGTCATCCTCATACCCAACAATGGCTAACACAAGAACAAGGGACAAAGGGACTCTATATACTTTTCTGTATAAATACAGCACCTCTTGCTATCAGTAGTTAGAGGGAACCGAGACTTCCAGGCCGACACACTGACCAGAGATGCTGAGGCTCCTGCAAGCAGACGCTCCAGCTGACAGTGGTCTGAACATCCCTTGCGGGGTGTCCAACTCGAGACCAAGAAGGGCTCCTACATTCACACTTCAGGTAATGGGGTTTGACTAAATCCTAGAGGGATTCTTGGCTGCACACCTACTCACATGCTAGGTACACTTAGGTACATCTAGATAGGCATCGTAGGAGTACGCACTTTATTTTATCAATGCATTTTATATTCATGTACTTATTCATGCTTAGTGCAAGATGATAGAACTGTACTATCCTTTTATATTCATAGTACTGCTAATCATATATCTCTGCTACTCTCTAATGGTTGTTTTAGCTCATATACTTTACACAGGAATAACAACTGTTCAATAAATCCTTATTGAAATGCCCAGACTGTTTATTCTGTGTACCTCTGAGATAAACTAAATGAGCACGAGTGACTGAGCGAAAAGTAGTATATTGTTTCCACGATCTTGAGGGATCAGGGTTGTCATGTTCTGAGGTTGCCAGAAACTAATCTCTCCCCGATAAGAGGAGACACTAGTGGCACTGTGAGCTAGCTAATGCAAACAGGCTAACATTTGTCGGTGGGGGTGTACAGAATCAGTCTGCCACCAAGCCCACAGTTTGTTATCCAAACGCGCAGGTCCTGCATGGGTACTATAGGAACTACACGACAGTGAGAGGCTTTGTGTCTCTGTGCCAGACCCCTATGCCCGGCCCACCCCAGAGGTGAGAGGCTCTGTGTCTCCCAGACCCCTGTTCCCATCCTGCCCCAGAGGTGACGGGCTCTGTACCTCTGTTCTGTTTGGAACCTCAGAAATGACCAGCTCTGTCTTCCTGTAAAATCCCATATCCCATATTGTTCTAAAAGTAACCAGCTGTGCCAGGCCACTGAGCCCACTCAAGCCCTCGGCTTAATTCCTACTAACCATGTAACAACATCACCTCTGCCTCACTGCATTGTAAACCCCTATCAAGTTCTGCAGTTAATAGAAAATGACATAATACAAACCAGAAGTATGCCTGGCGCCCCTCCACCCTATGTGCGCTTTCTATACTTGGACCGGCTGTGCGTGCCAGCTCTGGACCAGGCACACTCGGTGGTGAGACCTTTCCTTCCATCAGCTCATCAGGAGAGGTTTTGCAGTAATCCGAGGCAGCTTGCGGACGGCGATGGGCAGCAACGATGCTGACTCTGAAAGCTGACGACTGTTACCATTGGCCTTACCCCATGGCATGGCCTTACCAACCACAGCAGAGGGTTGACGAGGGCACGCGCCATGAAGGGAAGAAGGAAAGGAACTTCTTAAAGTTGAAGCCGCCTAGGTGCCCCACAGACCCACCGAGTCTGAGCACAAGGGGTTAAATCTGTGCAGTGAGATGAAATTTCATTACACTAACATTAAAATAAATGTGTGACCCCTACAGAAGAGACCGCAGGGAGTCTGCACCCCTCGCTCTGGCGCACCACAGGAGCTCAGGTTCCGTCTGTGGTTTCAAGCATTACAGAAACAGAATGGCCTGGTTTCTCGGGGTGACGTAATGCATTGAAGGAAGTAAAAATTAAGAAAAATAGTGAGTTAAAAACCTCAGAATTGGCGAGCGCCTCGGGAACCCAGGAGTGATATTATTTTGTGCTGGGCTAATATATGCTACATCCACATAGCCCTATTTTTTGCCGGTTGTTTAATAATAAATTCTTCAGCCATCTCGCCAATGCTTAGAGCATTAACAACAAGTAATCAGTGCCTGCATTCCAAGCCTTGTGATTGACTGACCCGATCCCTGCGTTCCTTTCATGGTGCTGATTCAATCTCCTACAGGTAATCTTCATTACTCCAAGTCCCTGTCTTCCTCATTACGCTTGTAGCTCTAAATGTGAGTCCTCTTTTGGGTGACAAGTTCTCCACATCTACTTACAAAATAAAAAATCAATGTATTCCCTAATTCTCTGAGTTTATCCTTCTTCATAATTTAGTTTACAGAAGTTTAATTAACCTCCTCTCTTTTCTGTTTGCAATAAGAACTCCTAGGATTCACTCCAGCTCCTACTTAGAGTAACAAGCAGCCCCTGACAGAATTTGGGGTGCTCACCAGGGATCTGGGTAAATTTAAATACTGTGATGAGGAGGGCCAGGACTTGGAGGAACATGAACTATATGAAAACAGAGTCCCATGTGCCCTCTCAGGGCTTTGACCTAAGGGAGTCATGAAGTAATATTCAAACATTTAACATAGACACACTGCAGCACATACCCTCTGTCATACTACACCACACCTTGCCTCTCCACGGCATAACACTAACCTTTTTCCACACCATACAAGGCTTCTCCAAACAACGCCACTTCAAGCGATTTGACAGCACACTGTCGCGCACCTCGCTATAACACAGCAAACTTTGCTACATCATATAGCAACACAGCCATACTTCACAGGGCAGCCCCCATGCCACATCAAACCACACTGTGCAACATATCCTCAAACCACAGCACATGTTAATAATACCAAATTACACAATTCCACACAATACCACACATCACGATATGCAATGAAACACCAGGCATGTCACAAGATACAACACCATTCCATACCTCACCAGAAAACACCAAGCCTTACCACAGAATATACCAGCGTAGAACACTACACAATACAACACGCCATAGCATACCCCATCTGCCCAACAGAATGCACCACATCTCAGGCGCGCAACGCCCATTGGGCTCAAAGGGCTTCAGACCCCCCCCCCCCCGTCGTGTGTGGCAGCCCGGGCTGAGACCGCTTCAAGGGCACACACACAGCCACACCCGAGTACTTCACAGGTCTTTAAAAGACCATTTGCTTGTTAATGAGGCTTTGTTGTTCTTTCACCCCTTCTAGAGACCCTGCATCTCCACTCTGCCTATTTCTGGAAGAATTAGCCCCCCCCCCGAAATGTTTTCTTAGCCCCCCCGAAATTTGGCACTAGTTGCGCCTCTGCCACATCTCACCATACCATTTACACCCCCCACTCGCTGAATCACATCATAGCACACCACACCTCTCTACATCACCCCTGCCACACCACACAATGCCAAATAATAGTCCACATCACCAGAAAGCAGCACACCACACAATGTCATGCCACAGCACTTAGTAATCAAAGAAGAAACTATTCAGCCTGGCTCAATGGCATGAGCCCCCAACCATCCCCGAATGCCAAGTCATTTGCACTCACTCTGGACACCAACCTCACCATCAAAGAACACATCGCCAAAAACAAAGCCGATCTGGTAGCAGCTCCCTCTCCAATAGGAAGCCAGACAGTTTCTACCAGAACTGCTGTTCAATTCCTCGTACTTTGGCACCTGGGTGGTGGTAACGCCCTGCTCCATGACCTCCCAGACTCCTCACTGCACCCCTTAAAGGCACCCAAGTCTTGAAGTACTATGATCACATCGCCCCAGCCTGCTAGAGCTCTATTGGCACCCTCCACCGGCCGCACCATGTTTAAAATCAGATGCCAGATTTACAAAGCTCTCAGGACCAGCACTCCTGCCTCTATTGCAAACAAGCTCACCATCTCTGAGGGTTCTCGGCACACCCGCAGCCAGGACACTATCAGACTTCAGACTAAGAAGCAGGGCATAGGCCGAGGGGACATGCGGGTAGACAACGTCTACCCACTCTTTTCGCATGGTGGACGCCGTCTACCCTGCCAAGAAGTTGGACCCCACAGAAATATGCTAAACTTGTCCCGGTGTAATTTTCTGACACCGGGACACATTCAGCAGCACCTGCACGTTGTCTGCCTCGTTCGGAACAGCTACCAGCAACGTACCGGGGGGGGGGGAGGGGGGGTGCTTATCAGATTCGAACTGGGCCTAAAACAAAGGCCGAAGTTAAGGGGCCATCAGGCCTCCTTTTATTGCTGGGAGCTATTGGGAGCCTCACACCTAGATGCAATGGAGGGAAAACAAAGGCTCACAGCGTGTCACTTCACAGGTAGTTAAGAGAGGCATTCTTCTGACTTTTTTCAGTCCCTAAATACAAGACATATGCATGCACTGTAAGAATGTCAGATGGGCTGGTCTCTCCCAGTATTTACAAAAATAACAATTCGAATACCACTATTTTGTCTTACTTCTTTTATAGCGCTATAGCAATACTCATCCCAATGCAGAGCGTCAAAGCGCTTTACATCACATGTACACATTATACATTGACAATAAATCATGTGTGTGCACATCAATATAAAGGATGTGTTACATTAGTCAGTGAGGGTTACAAGGTGTAGGAGTCACTTGTCCTTCATAGCTCACTGAGCTATATTAGAAGGATTACGATTTATTAACTGCAAGTAATAAAAGAATCTCTGTGCTAAAAGCAGTAACCCACTTATCCATCTACATAAAATAAAAATCTCCCTTCTTGTGTTACATAATGTGCTTTGCAGGAGACATATTTAACCCTCCGATTCAAAACTGGGACTAGACAAAACACAGATCTTTCCAGCAAGTGCATTAACCTCCAGAGATAGCTTACAATTATTATTATTCCTTGAGATTTACTGGGCACACAAAGATCTCTGCAGCAGGTGCCTTAACTCCATAAGATATTTTAAAATTCAGACTTTGCAACCAATTGAGCAGAGCAGATTTACTGCCACATTTCTCCTTGTTGCCAATTTCTTTGTGGCAGGGTTTAAAAAAACATAAATGTATAAGTTAAGGCCCAGATTTTGCATTGCGGTTGCGTCACTTTTTTGGTGCAATCCTGACGCAAAATCGTATTTGTTAAATATTGTAATGTGCTCAAATGTACTCACGATAGACCTGCTAAACATATGCGTGAGGTCTTAAAATTTAGTGTCACATTTTGTGAGGTCACTTCCTATGAGGTCATGGGTCTTGATGCCACTTCCTGTGATGCGACGTGCAATGTCGCGTGCCATGATGTCACTCAATGTGATGTCACGCGCTATGCTGCCTAACTTGGTTAGTCTCCACCACTTCTGTTTTTAGGTCTCGCCTGGCGTTAGCAGCGCGCATGCGCTGCTCTCGCCATGCGAGGGCCTTTTGGAATCAATACAGTTTCGGAAGGGACTTTTTTTTTTGCAGAGTTTTATATAGCGCGAACTTGACCTGAATCGGGTATCAGAGCGCTTTACATAGCACCAGTTACGTTACATTAGGACACACATTCATTTTTGTTAGGCACGGGGAGATTAAGTGATTTGCCCAGAATCACAGGATGTTCAGCGTCATTGACGAGACTCGAACCCAGTTCCCCAGATTCGAGGTCAGACGCCTTAGCCGTTAGGCCAACTCCTCTCCCCCACTTTAAGCCCCGCCCTTGTTTTCAATTGGCACGCGTCATCGTTTATGTTAAACGCTGGCGCGTAATTGAAAATCGGGCTTTTCGGTTACCGCCTTGTCCACTTTTAGGACGGCCCATCTGGACAGGCCGACGCCATCTTTGTTTCCTTTAACCCCTTGGGTGCTCATGACGGCTCCACGCCGTCATGAGTCACGGTAGGCGTGTGCTCATGACGGCGTGGAGCCGTCATGCCGCTGCCGCTCCGCCCACACGGCACTAATTCCCCGCCTGTGCGGGCGAATTAATGAGTGGGCGGGGTCATGACGGCACCACGCCGTCATGAGCACACGCCGCCCATGACTCATGACGGCGTGGAGCCGTCGTGAGCACCGAAGTGCCACTCCCACCCCCTAGCCCCCCCGCGCCGCGGTGGAATTCACGGCTCAGGGAAGGGGTTAATGAGCGCGCGCGCTCTTGCTTCTGATAACGCAGTGCCTACTGAACAATTCGATATGTTCACTAGTAAGTGCAGCACGGTTCTTTTAAAATAATGAAATTCAGAACTTGAAAAGAGACCGCCACGTTGACGTCTCTTTTAGTACCTCGCTCAACATGGCGGCTTATGGTTTCACATGAAATTGCGTGCACGAGTACGAGACAATTTAAGATACTAACTACTCATGCTGTTAAAGTGAATGTCACTTTTCGACACTTTTACACATCTAAGTTTTGTGCAATGCATGGTTTTCATTATATTCCACCATTAAGAATAAACTTGGAGAGTTTGAGCTTTGGGCACAGAGCTTAGTTTTGTGTGCGCAGAGAACTAAGCGCACTTTAATAACGTTATCTGGCTGCTTTGTGGCACTTTGCACCCACGTCTCAAAGCGTTAATACTTATTGTTATTAAATTGTTGATACTTGATGTGCTTCCTAAATGTTGAAGGACAGTCATATTGCAGCTGGTGCACACACGGAGTATTTTGGTGGGGCTACCGGCATAATCTTTGCTGATGCTGGATTTTAAACTTTCTAGTTTCCGGCAAGGGGTGTGTAAGGGGCGGGCGCCTCTTTACCGAAGAAACCCAGTCAGATTTAACTATTAAAAAAACTCTGGTCCGATGACATTGTCTTATAGGCTTGTGCATTGTTGCATATTAGGAACGTGTGTCGCCTTCTACTGTATGGTGAGAAGCAAGGTCCGGGGGAGGTGGATGGTTTGGGGGCGGGGGTGGACTCAGACATCATTCTCGCTTTTATCCGGAAAATAATAACGTTTCTCTAGACACACCTATTGCATGTTTTCGGAGCTTGCGTCCAACAAGGGAGTAGAGTGACACTTTGCCTCCCACACCCTATAGTCCATGGACTCTGTCCTCCGTTTCCACTTTGCCTCCCCCAAAACATGTTTCCCACTCCGCCATCTATTCTGTTGTATTTTGTCCCCACCTTTAGGCAGTGCGCCTCTATCTCCCCCGTCTGTTGCATTCTGTTTTGTTCCCACCATTAAGCCGTGGGCATTGCCCTGTCCCAGCAGTCCCCTTCCACTTTCTGTTCAGCACCCACACTCAGGAAGCGGGAAGCCTCCTGCGCATCTCACTCGCGCGCTCAAAGGCGCAGCTATGCCTTGCGGGATAGCATCTTCTCACGGAGCAGCGGTGTCCCCAGGGTTTACACATTTGCGCTTGTTGCGTGTTTTCTGGCGTTTGGCCGCACTTGGGAAGGTGCGGGGGCTTGCAGTGTCTTTAACGTAATCATTACACTGCGCTGGGCTTTCCTCTACTACTGGCAGCTGCCTCAACTGACAGACACATAAAGATATTTACGTTGATTCTTTTTAACGACTAATGCCATCAAAAAGTCTAACGTGCACGTGAGTGGCAGCGTGCAGTTGCTGTTGTCTTTCGCTCTGTTTTGCTTCCTTTACTTCCGGGCGCACGCGCTGCCTGCGTTGGGCACGTACTCAGCCATGAGGTAAGTGTTGAAACCAATACTGCAACATTGTGACAACAGTGACCACGACCAAAAAAAACCCTGTTCCTAGGTTACCGCCTTGTCCACTTTTAGGACGGCCCATCTGGACAGGCCGACGCCATCTTTGTTTCCTTTAATGAGCGCGCGCGCTCTCGCTTCTGATAACGCAGCTTTTATTGCGACCTCAATAAGGCGGCGTTGGCACAGTGCCCTCATCCATGTCACTCAGGCGTTCCCCCAATGACCAAGCCTCGCTTTCTCAATGGTCTCAAACAGCAATACGCTTCCTGTTTGTTTTGTTTTTTTACTGAGCCCGGGGGGCCTTCCTCGCACGCTGCGAATTCACTTGCGCGGTCCGCTTCGGCCGCGCTTTAAGGCGGCGTTGGCACGGTGCCCTCATCCATGTCACTCAGGCTTTCCCCCAATGACCAAGCCTCGCTTTCTTAATAGTCTCAAACGGCGATGCGCTTCCGTCTTCCAAGGCGAAGGACCTCAAGGCACTGCGTGTTAACTTCCTGTTACTAACACCAAGTCGTACCTCATGAACCTGCCTTGAGGTTTCTGTCGTGCTTCACTCTAGTTAGTTCTCACTTCTTTGTCTGTACTGTTTCCAAACTTCCTTTGTTTGGGGCACTTTCTACAGCTCTCTCCGCCCCTGCTCGCCTTCGTCGACGCTGCCGAGCTGTGTAATATAAGCGCTCCGAAAGCAAGCTCTAACTAAAGATAGCTGCACCTCCTGGTGAATGGTGCTACAGTTTTTGTGTTGACAGCATCACGAGTGCCTTGAAGTGGCCGCGTGGTGTCACGTTGGAAATATGCAAAGCGCGTTAACACACACACAATCCGTGTTGAGTAGCAACACCACCTTTTCAAGGATTTGTCACAAAGCCAATCTTCCAAGCACATCCGGCCCATTGAGTAAGTGCAGCACTCGTCTGTCTTCTTTCTAATATTTGTAAACTCGCAGCTTGTGTGCTGCATAGCTGACCACTTATATGGTCCCAAAGGCGAGACCTATTGGCTATGCCAATGCTTGTTTAGGACTTGTGCCCTCCTAAGAAGTGTAATAAAGACAAAACAAGACAACAGGCCTCCTCCATCCGTGTACCCAGAATCGGGGCGAACATCCCTGTATCCATCAGGGCCGCCCCAGCGCTGATGTAAAGTAGGAATTCAGTGGTAGGACACAGAACTAAAGAGTGACAGGCACTCACCCACACCTGACCCCCAGCCTGCATGTCTGGGTTTCTGCCCCCAAAGCGCTACTGCCTCTGAAGTCATCGGCTCCTGCCTTTCCTGCCTTGGATCCGAGGGGGCACTCACAGAATACAAATTATTTGGAAATGAGTCCTTTTCCTACGGAGGGACGTGCCAGGGCTTGGAAGCCCCGCTGCGTGTCTAGACTGCGGAGGAGGCCCCACCGTGGAACTCACGACACCCACAACGCAGCGCTTCACAGGTCGTAACCAGGCAGTCCCGGTCTGTAAAGGATAAAAAGAATGCGGCCCCCCTCTCCGGCCATAAAAGAAAACTATGCCCCTAATGGGAAGACCCGGGGGGTTGGCTTTCTCGTGTCTGTTGTGCAAGACCCACTTTTATTTCCGTCTGGCTGGAAAGAGTTGGCCTTCTAAAGTTTGCGAGGGTCGCTGGGCCCCTGTTCCTCCTTTAAGTGTAGCGCACGGAAGCCGGCGGCTCCCTGAAATAACACAAACTGACCCCAAAACCACCGCAAGCCACTGACACCTGCCAGAGCCGACGGATTACAAGCGGAGGCGGGAAATTAAAACCTCATGCCGTGTGTGTGTGGGGTGAGGGGGGAGGGGGGAGCGTGCGCAGAAATAACTCTGGAGACAGGAGCGATGTGTCGGAGAAAGAGGCGGCGGGCCTGCGGTTCAGGGGTCCAAGGCAGCCTTCTGGGCGCTCTTTCATTCGCCCCCCCCCAGTTACATCATAGGTGTAGTGCTAGCGCACATTTAGGCTGTTTATTCAGGTTTAAAGCTAGGCATATACGTAATTAATATTAAGCAGACGTAATGTGCAAACTCCAGTTATTGAGCTAAGCGTATTAACAATACCTACACTTCTATAGCGCGCTCTGGCATTTGTCTGGTCTCTAGGCACTCATCATTGACAGCATAGCAGGGCAATGTGTGGTGCAAGATGTAGTGTCCTCCTGGCGAGAGCCCTGGCACTTATTTTTTTACAAATTAAGCACTGCTTGTACGTATGTATGTGTGATTGCATCATGTTTATGTTATCTGTGTGTGTCTCTGCTATGCTTGTGTGTGTGTGTGTGTGTATGTGTGTGTGGTGCTTGAGTGTGGTGTCTGCTTCCCAAGCATCTCCCTGTCTCAGCCTCCCTCTGCAGTCCACCGGCCAGCTGCTCTGGCGTGTATGTGTGTCATTGCATGCTGATATGATGTCTATCTATATGGTGCTAGTGTGAGTGTGGTGGTTGTTGTAGTGTTGTGGGCCCTAGGCCCACATGCTACTGAAAATGATGACACAGACACCGTGGCTATGCTTAATCAACTGGCCACGAGCACGTGCACTCGGGCCTTTTTATTTGCAGGCCCACGTCACTTGTGACGCCTGTGGTGGATGGGTGTGGGGTGCGAGTGTGTCCAGCCCTAGAGGGAGTGGCTGGTAAAACTAGTGCCTGTTGAGAGGCAGTCCGCAGGACAACGGTGGACAGGTGCAGCTGGGAGCACCCGGGAATCTCTGCACATGTCCAGATTTTAACCAGCTACTACTGGGCACGAACGATGTGTCGATGGAGTCTGGATTCTTTGGCAGCCTGTCCGTCGGATCCATGTCTGCTTACACACTGATGGATGGACCTGTGTGCTCTTGCAGTGATGCTGTTGGCATCAGTCAACTTAAACCTGGTGCATCAGGAGCGTCGGTTGAGTCCG
Organism: Calotriton arnoldi; assembly: GCA_963921515.1. Classification (NCBI taxonomy): domain Eukaryota; kingdom Metazoa; phylum Chordata; class Amphibia; order Caudata; family Salamandridae; genus Calotriton; species Calotriton arnoldi. The sequence goes on along the minus strand of CAWUFW010000013.1, from coordinate 3,728,769 downwards.
CTACAGAGTCTTCTCTTGAGGCATCTGGGCACTGTGATGACACGACTTGCCAGGGGCACCTCAGTCTCTTGGTACCTTGCTCTAGGCTTCACCCTGGTGATGATTTACTCCTTTGATGGATTGGGTGATGTACGTTGAAACGAGTATGTGGTTGCTGTTAGACTGGATGACAGGTGGTGATGATTCACCTGGAGTGAGGATGACTGGAGGGACTTCGCAGCCACGTAGTTTGGTGTCTTTGCTGAGGCTGTTCTTCACTCGTGGCTTCTGCGGTCACGAGCAGGGATGCCATCTGACTTACACTGCCCACACTCTGGAATTGACGGTCGCACTGGGAAGCGTTGAGACACGCGGTTCGCGCTTGCTGGCGGCTTACGTTTGGTTCTTCCATTGAGCTGTCTCCAGGGACGTCCCTCCTCCTTGGTGGCTGTCTTGTGTCTTCAAGTGCACTCTTACTCTTGTCTTGTCGTGGGACAAGTCCTCATTCTTCTCCCCTTGTTGATCTCTGTGAGAAGCTGGCTTGGTATATGGCGTACACTTATGTACGTGGGCACCTTGCACTAATCCAGACAACCCTTATCGTGATTTTAGTGGTCTTAGACAACCTTAGAAAGCTCTCTAAGTGGTAGCTGTGGAGAGCTGCCTTCAGGCTTAGTCCAGAAGTAACGCAGCTTGTTTTACCAGAACATAATCTTGTAGGTATAGATTAAGTGAAAAAGAACCACACAGTGTATTTATAAAAATATGTATTTATTATAAGACACTCACTAACACATATAGATATCTCCGAGCCGGAGATATACACCATGCACACAATACTTTTCAATGGAAACAAGTAAGTAGCACGGAATACACAGTGGTCACTAGGAGGAGTCCAAACCATATACTAAAATAGTGGTATGCGAACCACGACTCAAGTCAAGACTATACCCAGAAGACGTAGAAGTGCCAGAGACCCAAGGAACCACCCGTGGTAAGTAACCAGGAACCCTACGGAGGCTGTGTGTAGAGTGGGAACACGACCGCGGGCTCAATACAAGTCAATGGGTAAGTCGCGGTTGCAATTTTAGGATTATATACATTTTTATTGTTTTGAAAAAAAAAGTACAGGTCTTTCGTCTACAACTGGTGGCCGGCCAAGGAAAGGAGGGGAAGAGAGGGTAATAACAAGCAATTTAAACTTATAACTCAATGAAAACATTAAAACGATACAAGCCATGCCCACTTGTTTCGTGATGATGTCCGTGTTGTCCCACTTCCACCCCAATGTAGCTTAAGTGTCAGGTTGTATGCCGACCATGAGACGTAGGATTCATAAGTATATTGGGCAGGTGAGTTCTCGGAATGTGGTGGATAGGAATTTTAAGCAAGGGGCCCATGTCTTTTCAAACTTAGGGAGAGTTTGATCTACTAATGCTGTTAGCTTTTCCATGCTTAATAAGTCCCAAAGTTTGTGCAGCCAATCTAAGTGTGTGGGTGTAGAGTCAGTTCCCCATCTTGATAATAAAACTTGTTTTGCTGCGCACAATGCCAGAGTAATGGCACTCCCCCTGGGGGATTGGAGTGGGTATGTCAAGACGTTGGGAAGCCCTAGGAGGATGTAGCTGGGGAAGCAAGGTAGTTTGGTCCCAAACATTTGATCTATATCGGCCAGTACCTCTGCCCAATAACGGTGTAGTTTGGGGCAATGCCACACCAGATGTGTTAGTGTACCTGAGTGGCTGCAATGGCGCCAGCATTTGTCATCGCATCCCTGCTTCCACTTGGACATGCGAGCGGGTGTGTAGTACCAATAGTGCACTAGCTTAAGCAGTGTCTCCTTCCCGGCTGCTCAACAGGCCGATGTACGGGCTCGTTGCAAAATGTTTGTCCACTCCTTGTCTGTGAACGTGCGTTCACACTCTGTTTCCCATCTTGCCCTAGCTGGCGACAGTAAGGAGTTAGAAGAGGTGTGCAAGAAGGAGTAAATGTTGGACAACAAACGCCGATCATCGCTCCGTGTTAGGAGCCAGCGCTCAAATTGCAAGAGGGGCCTGCTAGCATGGGGCCGCATGTCTGGTTGAGTCACCCATTGGCGGACTGCTGCATATCGCCAACGTTCCGAGTCCGGGAGACCAAAATCATGTTGGATCCCTGAAAAGTCTTGCAGTCCCCGCTCATCAAAAAGGTCTCCTATGCACTTGCAATTAGCCTCTTGCCACCGAGAGTATGTTGTGCCATGCATAGCCGGGGGGAAGTCCGCATTCCCTATGATCGGGGTGAGTGGGGAGGTCGAGGTAGAAAGGCCTTTAGAAGCGCTCAGTTTATCCCAGGCACCCATTGTGGCCCTGACTACCGGGGAGATGTACACTCCCAGTGGGTGGTTCTTACGCAAAAGCCAGGGTATCTTCCAGATATGGATACCGGCAACTGCCTGGTCCAAAAAGCACCAATGCTTTTCCGTAAGTGGATGTTGCCACTCCACTAGAAACCTCAATTGCGCCGCCTGTTGGTAGCATATCAGATGGGGTATCCCCAAACCTCCCTTAGCCACTGTGAGGTATGCATGCTCCCTAGCCATCCTAGCTTTCTTACCGCCCCAGATGAAGGACTCCAGTGTTAATTGCAGTTTCTTTATCACGGTGGGAGGTGGTTGCAGTGGCAGCGCCTGCATTAGATATGAAATCTTGGGCAAAAGGGTCATTTTAGCGGCAGCTATTCGCCCGACCAGGAACTAGGGCCTCCGTGCCAGGATTGGATGAGCGAGCGCACCATGGCCAATAGAGTGGCATAGTTGTGCGATAAAGACTTATCGATGGTGGAGAATAGCTGAATGCCTAAGTATGTGCGGCCCATGAGAAGGGAAATGTGTTGGCTAGGTACGTCTGTTCGTCTCGCGGGATGGTGAGGCTGAGGGCTTGAGATTCGGTGGCATTCATCTTGAACCCGGATGCTTCCACAAATGCCACCAGTTCCTCAAGTAATGGGGGCAACAAATGACGTGGTTTGGTTACTGTGAGCAGCACGTCGTCAGCGTATAATGCTATTTTGTGTGCCTGGCCACCCATCCTCACTCCCTCGATAAGCGGGTGTCCCTGAATCAGCTCTGACAGCGGCTCCATATAGAGCGCAAACAGGAGGGGGGAGAGGGGACACCCCTGTCGTGTTCCCCTAGATATTGAAAATACTGGGGTTAGAGTGTTGTTGACATGGACCATGGCCTTGGGGTCTGTGTAGCTAGCCCATATCCACTGGGGAAAGGCGAGGGCATAAACCTATGGCTTCCAACACTTCTCGCAAGAAGGGCCAGTGCACCCGGTCAAACGCTTTTTCAGCATCTATTGATAAAAGTAGTGTGGGCATCTGTGAGCGGTTGGTTTTATCGATAAGGTGGAATATCCGCTTCGTATTGTCCCCGCTTGTGCGTCCCGGAATAAAGCCCGATTGGTCCAGGTCAACCAAGCCGGGCATATACCTTCCCAGTCTGTTGGCTAAGATCCCTGTAAATAGTTTAGCATCTACGTTTAAGAGGGATATGGGGCGATAGGAGGCCGTTCTCATTGTCTCTGTGAGGGCTCCCATGGAGCTAAAGGAGTTATACAGTCGGGCCGATACGGGGGACAGTTGTTCCGCAAATATTTTATTAAAGGCAGCTATGAAGCAGTCTTGTCCTGGGGCTTTATCTACTTGGAGTCTCCCTATCGCCTCGAGAACCTCTTGTGTAAGTATATCTGATTCTAAGGGTGTGGCTACAGGTTCCGTCAGCTTTGTTAGGGGGCCTGTCAATGTAGGAGTTGAGGTGTGTGGGCTGCAGATTTTCCGTTATATAGTGTTGGGCATAGAACCAACCAAATTCCGCTGCAATTTCGGTGTTCCTCGTCATGGAGCGTTGGTGTTCATCTGTTAAGACTTGTACATGGCGAGCCTGTGTTTGGGTGCGTAGTATATGCGCAAGCAACCTGCCCGCTTTGTTACCCCCAGCGTAGTATCTCTGCCTTGAGCGGAGCAAAGCGTGCTCCGCTGTGTCTATATCTAGGGCCTTGAGTTGTTTTCTGGCGACAGTTAATTGTCGCCATAGCTTGTGAGACCCCTTCTGTGTATGTGCCCCCTCCATTTCTTTTACCGTCCCCTCTAGCTCTGCGCCCTTGGCCCTGCGCTCCCTGTTGTGCTTTGCCGCTATAGCTATGTAAGTTCCCCGTACGACCGCTTTAAGTGCGTCCCACAGTGTGGAGATCGGTTTGTGTGGTGCATCGTTGGTGGCAAGATAATCCAGAATTACCCCCCGGACCTCCTTGACATTTGAGTCATAGGAGAGCAATTTAGGATTGAGGCGCCACATTTTGGAATCCTGGCTGCTATTGGGCAGGCGACGCACCTGAGATATGGGGGAGTGATCTGAGAGTGAGGCGACTTCAATGTCAGGCTTCTTCACTCACCGCAATAGAGAAGTGGAGACTAGAAAAAAATCAATTCTGGCGTATGACTGGTGTGCTTCAGAGAAATGTGTGTATGATTTTGTAGTGGGGTGTTAAGCCCTCCAAACGTCAACCAACCCCGTGTCCGAGAGCCATTGGAGTCCCTGCGGGGTGAGTGCTCCTGCTGGGCCTACTCTCTGGGGAGTCCGGTCCAAAGAAGCGTCTCGCACTATATTGAATTCCCCCCCCCCCCCAACTAGAATATTGGCATCTGGCGTAGTGCGGATTGACCCAATTACCTGGCAGATAAAAGGTTCCTGGTGGTCGTTAGGTGCATAGAGACATGCAAGCGTAATGGTGCGTTGGGGGAGGGTGATTGTAGGAAGGTAGGATCTGACTGCATGGTTACCCCCACTTTTTTCCTGGTGTTTTGCTGGTTTTTGACTAGTCTGACTGGGATCCTGCTAATCAGGGCCCCAGTCTATCTGCTTTCTCCCTAAATTGGTTGTATAAAGTACTTGGGTACACTCCAGATTGGATACTGGGGTACCCTTATAAGTCCCTAGTATATGGTACACCATGTACCCAGGGCATGGGTACCCCAGAGGCCTCCCATGGGCTGAAGCATGTATTATGCCACCCATGAGAGGCCATTCAAAATGACACAACAGGTCTGCTACAGCAGCCTGTGTAAGCTGGTGCTTGCACCACTTACTTAGATATAGGTTCACTATATCTATCTAAATCAATACACTTACAAACCTATCAGTCACCCCTATGGCAGGCCTTATCAATCCTGAAGGCAGGGTGCTGGGATTTATGTGAGAGGGTGCCCCTGCAGGAGCAGAGCCCCTCTGCAGGCTTCGAAGACCATTCTCCGGGGTTGTCAGTGATGCAGCCAGATATATAGGTTAAGTTGCATTACAACCTCGCGGTAAATGCTAACTTTAAAACGGCTGCTTAGAAACATGTTGTGTTTGGTGTCAAACACCTTGGAATCATACCTCCACACCAGTAACTGGTGTGGAAGGTATGATTCCACGCGTCTAGAACCACTACTGTGGGTCACCGGTCTACCCGGTACCAGCTTTCTCGACCTGGGCAGCACAAAATGGACGCTGCCAGCCACAGACACGATTCTGCTCTCCTGCTGCTGAGCCAAGCTCGAGCAAAGGAAGGCATGACAATAGGCATCCTGTCACAGGGAGGTGTGACCACCTCCCAGACGGGGTTTAGTGTATTGGGGCTGGGTGGGTGCACTCTGAGAGTGCCAGAAAGTCTGCACTGGGGGCACATTTGGTGTCCCTGTGCATAGTCCAGCTCAAACCAGTTCTGGGAGCCATGGGCTCCTGCTCTGGTGCGAAACTGGACAAAGGACATGGGTGTAGCCACCCCTCTGTCCTGCCCCTCCCCTAGGAGGGTCAACAGAATCTTTCCAACCCTTTCCCGTGGGTATAAAGTGGGATACCTGGCTACAGGACTTTAGATTTTACCTGGACAAGGTTCTGCTAAGAAGAAACCAAGTACTTCGACTGCCTGCACAATGATTGCACGACTGAAGAATCTCCCTTGGAGTAAAGGAGTTACTCCCCTGCAGTAGCAGGCACCTAAGCGCATCTGACCGGCTTGCATCTCCAGAGCTCCTGTGGACTCCGAATATTTCAGCAACACAAGAGGTGGGTTCCCGAAGGTCCCTGAGGTTGATCTGACCTCTCAGCGATTCTGAGACCAGTATCCCTCGTGGGGACCGTGCAACCCGAACCCCTGTGCACCGCGTACATTTGTATGAGCATATGCTTGTTGGCGATCCCTGAGCTTGTGCTTTGGACTCCGTGTAGTCCTGACCCGAGCAGCATTTGCACCGAAGATATCCGGCCTCCACTCACCGAGTGCTCTGTGGGCTGGTGCTTTGTAAATTCGCTCGTGGTCTCCTCGCGATCCCTGGTCCGTTGGCCTGTGGGTCCTGGTGAGGGTCACCTTGTTTGTTCTTGGGCTTCCCTGGTTGCTCCAGACGTGCCTTGACTCCCCATTGCTTGGAGAGCCCCCTGGACCTTGATGGTCCACACCGTAACCCGTTTGTCCTTCCTGCGTGGGTTGCATTTGCCAAGACTTGTTGGTGCTCCAGCCGGACACCGACCCCTCAGCACTCAACATCCTTCGTGGGACAGCTCAACCCCGGGTCCTGGTCATCCTCGACATCTCCTGGTCTTCGTGGCTGCAGAGTCAAGCATCCTTTCTTCACACCTGAAGCACCCGACATCGGTGGGCATTCGTCTACCTAGCCCTTGGTCACCTGAAGTGACCCAGACTCTGCCCCCTCTGCTTTCAGGTTCCTCTCACCTAGAATCCAGGCTTGGATTCCACCGGACACTCTTCGCCTTCCTGGCAGCAGTACTTCTTCGCAACTCTCCATTGAAAACGACGAAGGTTTCCGACACCACTCGACCCCTATGCACCCGGCTCCTCTGGGATAGGTAACACGGGTACCTTGGTACTCACTGGTGGGTTGGCTCTAGAACCTCTCATGTTCCAAAGGGTTTGCTCGAAGTCCTCGTAGCAGTGTCCTTAAACTGTAACTTTACAACCACGACTTTCCCATAGAGTTGCACGGAGCCCGCGGTCGTGTTTCCTCACTGCACCCGTCCTCCGTGGGCGCCCTGTGTCACTGCCTTGGGTGGTTCCTTGGGGTCCCAGCGATTCTACGTGCTCTAGGTCCTGTGTCTAGTCAATGGGTCGGTCTCCCCCTGGAGCCCGCTGTGTATTGTGCTACTTATGAATGTTCTATTGATTCAGTATTGTGTGTTTTGTGTTCTAATCTCGTGTAGAGATTAGTAGAGCGTGTTATATTAATAAATACATATTTTTATATCACTACTGTGTGGTTCTCCTTTCATTTAGTCATTCAGGAGGTGATATTCTGGTAAAACAAGCTGCTTTACATTCCTTCAAGATTAAGCCTGAAGGCTGCTCTCCACAGCTACCACTAGGATAGCTTTCTAAAGGTTATCTTTGACCTCATACATCATAAGGGTCGTGTGGACTGGTACAAGGTGCCCACTTTAATTAGTGGACAGCATATACCAGGCCACCTTCTCACTGCGATCCGCAGGGCTATCATGCGGCCCGTGATCTCTGCATGTTTTTGAATGACCTAGCCTTGAAAATGTGTGGCAAGTAGTATAGCTACCCCCGCCCTCTTGCTCGGTCCAGTCGACCAGAATTGGCGGTCGAACCACTATGATCGCATACGACTCCAGTCTTTTTTAACGAGGTGGGTCTCCTGCAGGAGGCATATATCACATTGTGTTGCCTTCAATTTTGACAAGAGTACTATTCTCTTTGCAGGAGATTTTAGGCCCCTCACATTAAGACTAACCACCCGCACCATGACAAAGTTTCATTGTGAAGCGCAGTGATGGCTCCGGAATGTGATTCTTCGCTCCCTCTCTACATGGTGGATCGGGACATATGTGGGTGTGAGCGGTGCATGGGCTTGTGTTTAAGGAAAACATACAGTAAAACCCAAATAACATAGTCGCCAAGTGGTGAGAAACCGGTAAATACGTAGTAGGGGTCCATGTCGTCGGCTAGCCTCGCGGGTCGTCTAGGATGTTGGCGGTTAATGGAGTCCTCCGCCGACGCTCGCTAATGTTAGGACTCAGATCTGGGGCAGATCCTGGTGTCAAGCTTGCAGCTCTATTTGTCTGTGCCCGACTGAGGCCCTCTGCCATTCCGCCAAAGTCAGACTACTCTATGGTGGCAAGGTTCGTGGTTTAGCTCCTGTCTCTAAGGCAGTCTGTGGAGTCTTCTCAGTGGTAGAATGTAAGGCTTGTTGCTAGGATGGAATGTTGCTCTTTAAAGTAAGGGTAGTTGATGCTGTGAAGCTGGAAGAGTAAGCTGGAGGTACCTGTACCTGCATACTACCAATAAAGACAAGCAACTTTACTTCTGTGTTGGAGTGGATCTTTACATTGGCGACGAGTGAACCAGGGGGCAGACATCAAGTACCTCCACCCCTGGATGAGATACCAAGTTCCTGGTATATACTTTATATTCTACAAGAATCCAGCGTTTCCTTGGATGAATTATCAAGATACCAAGTTCCTGGTATGTACTTTATTTTCTACAAGAATCCGACATTCTTGCATTCCTTCATTCTGTTCTACTATTGCTTTTCCCAGCGCTTTTAACTGAAGTTTCCCTGCCCAACTGCTGCAGCGCTGAGTTGCCATCAACAACTTCTGACTCAAACTGCCCTACACTGCCTTCATTGCTATTCCGTGCTGAGAATGAACAGAATGACAAGTATTGTTCCGTTTTCTGCATAGTATTTTATTACTACCTTCATTGAAATTCGTCATTGCACAGCGTTGTCATCATCAACTTTCAACTCTCGCTGCCTTGCACTCCCTTCGTTACTATACTGTACTCTTGGCTTCTGTCACAATCAGCTTTCTGCACGTTATTCTACTGTAGCTTTGATTTACATTGCACATTGCTACATCGTGTTATGCCAAGTTCAAGTTAGAAAAGACATTACCATTTGGGAGAGGCGCGCGAACTTGGTTGCGGGTGCCTGGCGCGCGAAGAGCTGCTCAGCACCGGCATTTTCTAAATCGCAGCTATCATTCTCGCCTAACACGCAAGATGCAAGACGCACGTAATTCAACGACGTAGCGGCCATTTTCGGAAGTTGGGATAGTTTTCTACAAGTAGTGCCCAACTTCCCCTAGAAACCAACGCATGACACGCACAGCGGCCATTTTAAGAGGTTGGGAAAACCTCCAACGAGTGATTTTACTTCTTACAAACGATTTCTTCGTCTCGAACTTCGGATTTTCATCCTTTCAACCAATAAATTGATCTTCAAACTCCTCCAGCGACACAACATATTTCAAGGTTCTAACATTAATTTATTATTTTAATTTCTTGCTTTCCTTAACATCGTTTTTTTTTTAGGTGGACTTCAAATTACCAAGTTATTCTTGTTGTGGATTAAAAAAAAAAAAAAAGGTTCTTTTATTCCTGGTTATTCATCATCACATATTGCTTCTTATGGCTGATCACGGGTTGGCTGCTCCTCCTTCCTTTCTCCCTACTCCTGGTGAGCCTTCCATTCCCTGGAAAGAGTGGAAAAAGCTGTTTTTAACTTGCATATTAGCGACTGGTGCAGATAAATATGGTCCTGTACGCAAGCAAGCTATCTTGCTCCACCATTTGGGTGTTGAGGGGCGTCGCTTGAATGAGAATCTTCCAGAAATGTCACTAGGAATGGGGGATGGACAACCAAGTAATGTTTATGACATGAGCATGCAAATGTTAGAGATGAGGTTTGTTACCAAGGTTAATGTTGTGCTAGAAAGGCATACATTTTTTTGTCGTGCACAAAAACCAGATGAAGATATTGCAACTTATGTTGCCGCACTTAGGGGACTTTCTTTAACTTGTCGTTTTGAAGGATACGTGATCAGATCGTGAGATGTACTAATAACAAAAGAGTGCGGGAGAAGTTACTTATTAAAGATTCTACGTTAGAAGAGGCAATACAAAGAGCTAAGGGACTTGAACATACCGATCTAATGATAAAAGAAATGGATAAATGTAGCAATTCAATGATTTCAAAGGATGTGATGTTAAAAGATTTGGGGTCAAAAGATTTACCTTCTAAGGGATCGGAAATTCATGCATGTGTCGATGAAACCAAAGCTGTGAAACAAGTGGGAAAGTTACAACCTAAGACTCTTAATAAGTCCACTGAGATTCCCCGTTCCGCTAATGTTGTTCCACGGACCACTACACGTATCTTCAAGTGTTATAGATGTGGTGCTCCGGGTCATATTGCTTCTAGCACTAGGTGCATGAATAGAAATGCTATCTGTAGAGCTTGTGGCAAGAGGGGACATCTCGCTAAAGTGTGCAACTCTAAAACCCCGTATGTACAAGAGGTAGATGATACTTGTGAGAACTTTCATGAATTGATGTTGTGCGTGGATGGTTCCTCCATTCCTGAGGAAGCATGTTGCAACACTATTGGCGATGGTAATGCTACTACTGAAAGTACTGATAAATTAGAAAAACCTCACTGCATCATGAGCTTGGATATGAATAACGTGAGAATGCTAGTTGATTCCGGAACTTTGTACACATTGCTATCTAAAGAGATGTATCTTAAGGTATTGGGTGACATGAGTGATATGGAGTCTTGGGACATGCCCGACATTAAGGCCGTAGGATATGGTGGTAAAACCATTGACATTTTAGGCCTTAAATGGATGGTAATAAGCTTTGCAGGGAAGAAAGTCTATGGTCGAGTGTATTTAACAAAACAAGGCTCCAACTTATTAGGTTGGCGTCATCAAAAAGACCTAGGGATTATGCTGAACCCTAATGCTAGTGAACCTGTTAAATCAACTGCTGTTCATAATGTTGATGATTACGAAACAAGTGTGATGGAGAAATTTTCCAAAGTTTTCTCTGATAGGTTGGGAAAGCTTATGAATTTTTCTCATAAAATTATCCTTAAGAAGAATGCAGTGCCTGTTGTTCATAAAGTAAGGAATGTGCCCCACTTAATGAGAGGTCCTCTTCAAGATGAACTTAACAAATTATTACAGCAAGGTATTATTGAACCTATTGAGGCCTCAGAATGGTTGGCACCCATTGTGGTCGCGCCCAAGGATGGAAACAAAATTCGTTTGTGTGTTGACTTGCGCGATTTGAATAGAAATATATGGGTAGACAGGCAACCCCTGCTTAACATTTCAGAAATGTTAACTGCCATGGGTGGAAGAGTGATCTTCAGCGTAATTGACATGTCTGCAGCCTATCACCAAATTGATCTTAGTGAGGAATCAAGACACCTTACCTCATTTGTAACACCGATGGGTGCATTTCGCTACCGCAGGATGCCATTTGGTTTGGCGTCTGCCTCTGCGGTGTTTCAAAGGGTTATGCAACAGATATTTGCCGGAATGAAAAATGTTCTGTGTTTCCAGGACGATGTGCTGATTGTAGGAAAGGATGGTGAACATCATGACGAAGTAATGAATGAGGTCTTGAAGCGTATGGAGAGTCATGGATTGACTATAAAAAAGGAAAAATGTCAATTAAAGAAAAAATGTGTGACCTATTTAGGGCATGAGATATCCGAAGCAGGAATTGAACCAAAAAAGAGTATTGTTTCTGCTATTAATGATGCTCCTACTCCTCTCAATAAGGAGCAGTTGAAATCCTTCCTAGGACTGGCAGAATACTGTTCTAAATTCGTGAATGGATTTACAGAGATAGTGGAACTGTTAAGGTTATTAATGAAGAATGGTGTTGCATTTGAGTGGGACAACATCTGTGATAGGGCGTTCAAAAGTGTAAAAAATGGTATCCTCCATGCGCCTACTCTCGGACACTTCAATGTCAATGCTAGAACGTTTATCACTACTGACGCTAGTGCTGTGGGAATTGGGGCTGTTTTGACCCAAGTATATGATGGAGTGGAAAGGATTATTGGATTTGCAATCAGAAGGCTCCAAGGAGCAGAAGTGTCATATTCTGTAATCGAGAAAGAGGCTCTGGCATGCTGTTGGGGCATTAAGCACTTTCGTTATTTTGTTTGGGGGTTGCCTTTTAAGGTCCGCACTGATCACAAACCTCTGGTGCATTTGTTTAAAGGGGGTAGAGGCCTGGAAGGCAATGTGACTCCCAGAATTTCCAGGTGTATACTATCAGTGCTTGAGTATAACTTTGAAGTGGAGTACATGAGGGGCTTGAAAAATGTGGTGGCTGATTATTTGTCTAGGATGCCGGTGGATGTTATTGAGGAAGATTTGGAAGATGGAGTGGATGTGATCAGATGTAATGAAGAACACGCTTTTGATAAGGAGGAGTGGGACACTGCCATGTTGAATGACGAGATATTGCAGCAAGTCATGATTTGTGTATCGGGAGGATGGAGAGAAAGTAATTGCCAAGATATTCGTTTCAGAAGCTATAGCCATATTGAGACAGAATTGAGTGTAAGTGAAGGAAAGTTGTGGAGAAGGAACAAATTGGTGCCACCGGTTAGTCTCAGAAGTAAGATAATAAGCATAGCCCATGAGGGACATTTAGGCAGAAACATGACTAAGAGGCATGTCCGCCAGTCATTTTGGTGGCCGGGCATGGACAATGATGTTGAGGAGGTTGTTAAGGAGTGCTATGCGTGCGCTAGGAGTGATAAAACAAAGATTGTAAGGCAACCTCCCCTTGCATGTGTGGAATTTCCCAAGCGTCCATGGGAAAGGGTGGTGATCGATTTTCTTGGTCCCATTTCCAAACTTGGTTCGCGTAGTAAGTTTTTGATGGTTCTTGTTGACTACCACTCTAAATGGTTTGTTGTTGAATCTACTGACTGCATTGAAACTGAAAAAGTAATCAGGTTCATGGAGAGAATATTCATGAATGAAGGAATACCTAAGACACTTGTGTCGGACAACGGAGTTTCTCTGTAAATTGGGAGTTAATCATGAGAGGGTCGCCATGTTCAGGCCTCAGGCTAATGGTTTGGTCGAAAGAATTAACCGCCTGATAATGGAAAATATTCAGCTCTCAATTTCTAATGGCTTATCGTGGTCTGAGGAACTTAAAAAATTGGTGTGGTCGTATCATAGCCGGGTCTGGTGGCTCAGTGGACTAATGCGTATACTGCAGGGGCCTGTGTTCGACCTCATGGTCACAGGTTCAAATCCCGTCGGGTCCACTCAGCCTTTCATCCATCTGAGGTCAATAAAATGAGTACCATTGAGTTGGGTAACAACAAACATCTGTTATTCAGCGCCAAGATACCCGTAGTGGTGAACGTGCGCTTTACAAATACACATGTTATGTTATGTTATGGAGTGACGCCACAATCAGTGACTGGAGTATCTCCATTCATCTCCCTCAAGGGGCGTGAACCTGGTCTAAAAGAGGTCCCTGGATGGCTTAAAAACAAGGAGTGTGTGTGGGTTAATCGTGCTGCAGTGGAGGATGATGTTGTAAAGCAGCAAAAGGCTGCTAAAAAGTATTACAATACTAAACAAGCATTTGCAATGCAATAGGTCTCGCATTTGCGAGAGTTAGAGCTATTTTTATTGTAAATGACATTGCCTTTTATTTATGTTTTGGTTTTTGAAACATAAATAAAAGCCATTGTCATTTACAATGCCAATAGGTCAAACTCGCGTAAATGCGAGACCTATTGCATTGCAAATGCTTGTTGTTACCGAAAAGCCCTTTCCACAGCGCATACTGGCTCCTTTAACGTTACTCACAAAAACAAACAAGTACAGGTAAAGCACGAGATGGCTTCGTGTAACCAAAAGCACAATGCTCCAGCACTGGAATTATAATCAACATAGTGGCAGAACTTAAATCCCAATGGCAGGAGTCAGGAGGCCTCACAAGGAAAATATTAACCTGTAATAATGTGCTAGAATCTGTTGGAGGAATATGGTTAAAGACCAGTGTGCACACTGATGAGAGGCATGTGAGTCCAGGACAGTGTCTCCTATGAATGAGCAGTGCGGACCCCGAGTAACAGTCTCTTAATCATGCAGTTTTGCCATCTGCACTAGTCCTGTTATCTTCAGCGCTATTCTTATTGTTGTCATCGGCACTAGTCTCGTTGTCATCGGCACTAGTCTCGTTGTCATCGGCACTAGTCTCATTGTTATCATCAGCGCTATTTTCGTTGTTGTCATTAGTGTTGTCATCAGCACTAGTCTCATTGTTGTGATCAGCGCTATTCTCACTGTTCTCGTTAGCACTAGTCCCACTGTTATCATCAGAGCTATAGTCATTGTTATCATCAGTGCTATTCTCATTGTTGTCACGAGCACTAGTCCCATTGTTATCATCAGAGCTATTTTCATTGTTATCATCACCACTAGTCCTGTTGTTATCATCAGGGCTATTCTCATTGTTGTCATGGGCACTAGTCCCATGGTTATCAGTGCTATTCTCATTGCCGTCATGAGCAATAGTCCCATTGTTATCATCAGTGCTATTCTCATTGTTGGCATCGGCACTAGTCCCATTGTTATCATCAGTGCTATTCTCATTGTTGGCATCGGCACTAGTCCCATTGTTATCATCAGTGCTATTCTCATTGTTGTCACGAGCACTAGTCCCATTGTTATCATCAGAGCTATTTTCATTGTTATCATCACCACTAGTCCTGTTGTTATCATCAGGGCTATTCTCATTGTTGTCATGGGCACTAGTCCCATGGTTATCAGTGCTATTCTCATTGCCGTCATGAGCAATAGTCCCATTGTTATCATCAGTGCTATTCTCATTGTTGGCATCGGCACTAGTCCCATTGTTATCATCAGTGCTATTCTCATTGTTGGCATCGGCACTAGTCCCATTGTTATCATCAGTGCTATTCTCATTGTTGGCATCGGCACTTGTCCCATTGTTATCAGTGCTATTCTCATTGTTGGCATCGGCACTAGTCCCATTGTTATCATCAGTGCTATTCTCATTGTTGTCATGGGCACTAGTTCCATTGTTATCATCAGTGCTATTCTCATTGTTTGCGTCGGCACTAGTCCCATTGTTATCATCAGTGCTATTCTCGTTGTTAGCATCGGCACTAGTCCCATTGTTATCATAAGTGCTATTCTCATTGTTGGCATCGGCACTAGTCCCATTGGTATCATCATCGCTATTCTCTTTGTTGTCATGGGCACTAGTCCCATTGGTATCATCAGCGCTATTCTCATTGTTGTCATGGGCACTAGTCCCATGGTTATCAGTGCTATTCTCATTGTTGGCATCGGCACTAGTCCCATTGGTATCATCAGCGCTATTCTCATTGTTGTCATGGGCACTAGTCCCATTGGTATCATCAGTGCTATTCTCATTGTTGGCATCGGCACTAGTCCCATTGGTATCATCAGCGCTATTCTCATTGTTGTCATGGGCACTAGTCCCATGGTTATCAGTGCTATTCTCATTGTTGGCATCGGCACTAGTCCCATTGGTATCATCAGTGCTATTCTCATTGTTGGCATCGGCACTAGTCCCATTGGTATCATCAGCGCTATTCTCATTGTTGTCATGGGCACTAGTCCCATTGGTATCATCAGTGCTATTCTCATTGTTGGCATCGGCACTAGTCCCATTGGTATCATCAGCGCTATTCTCATTGTTGTCATGGGCACTAGTCCCATTGGTATCATCAGTGCTATTCTCATTGTTGGCATCGGCACTAGTCCCATTGGTATCATCAGCGCTATTCTCATTGTTGTCATGGGCACTAGTCCCATTGGTATCATCAGTGCTATTCTCATTGTTGGCATCGGCACTAGTCCCATTGGTATCATCAGCGCTATTCTCATTGTTGTCATGGGCACTAGTCCCATTGGTATCATCAGTGCTATTCTCATTGTTGGCATCGGCACTAGTCCCATTGGTATCATCAGTGCTATTCTCATTGTTGGCATCGGCACTAGTCCCATTGGTATCATCAGCGCTATTCTCATTGTTGTCATGGGCACTAGTCCCATGGTTATCAGTGCTATTCTCATTGTTGGCATCGGCACTAGTCCCATTGGGATCATCAGTGCTATTCTCATTGTTGGCATCGGCACTGTTCCTCAGTGAAAAATCTAAGAAAGTTTCAAAAGAGCAACCTGTGCCCGACAGGCACTTCAAACTTAGCAGTCTGTCAGGAAGTACATCGAAGAGCAGAGCCCTCCACCGCTGCAAGTAGCTGAACTGAATGCCCAAAGGAACATTTTGCGTGCGTGGTGTACATTTATCTGGAGTTCGCCACCAAACCTGTTACACTGTAATCAAACATTCCTCTGTACATCCACGCCAAAGACAGTCAGCAGAAAACACGGGAGTTCTGCCTCACAGAAGTCCGAGGAGCGGCCTAAAGATGGGGCAGACATTTTAAACTGTGTGAACATAGTGCAATGCATAATACTTAAATACTTCAACACTTTTAAAAGCAGCTGCGAAACTTATTTCAGATACTATCTGGAAAAAACCAGTGGTGCGCGCGCACCACAGAGGAGCGGGGGCGAGGGAGTGCGGCAGCGGCAGCGAGGCGAACGCGCGCTGCTGCGCTTGCTAGACACGGACGAGAATGGGCGTTGCAAAGGCGGGACATGCGCCCGCCTTTGCCCAATCGCTGGCCTTTTTTTTTACAAAGGAACACGCGAAAGCCAATGCCTGCCGGCGAAAGCCTGACCACACGCACGAGCGTGTGGTCAGCTTTCAGAACCCCATACAAGAGGTCTCGCGCTGCGCGAGCAGTGCTGCGCACTGCAACGCTAAGCGTGAGACCTAAAAAGGAGTCAAGATTCCCGACATAAAAGAGGGGGATTGGGTTGTTGTAAGGCGAGGAGGGATTGTCATCAAAGGTGAGAGCAAATTTACACAACCTATACAAGTTAGAGCAGTGAAGAAGAACATTCTCATTTTAACGGATGGGACTGCTTGGAGTACTGGGAATGTTTCTAAATGCCGTGCTCCTTAGGTGGTTATACATGATTAATGTTACTTCTGTAACATTTGTGTCTTCCAGCGTTATTATATAGCAATGTTTTGTATTATGTTATTTTTTCCTTCTTTCTTATTTATTTTAATGTTACTACATGTGGGGGGAAGATGTGTGGAGTCTTCTCAGTGGTAGAATGTAAGGCTTGTTGCTAGGATGGAATGTTGCTCTTTAAAGTAAGGGTAGTTGATGCTGTGAAGCTGGAAGAGTAAGCTGGAGGTACCTGTACCTGCATACTACCAATAAAGACAACCAACTTTACTTCTGTGTTGGAGTGGATCTTTACATAGTCATTCGTCTTCTTGCTCTGGTGCGGGGTCTTACTTGGTGAGGTGTTGAAGCAAAGCCGATCGTTCCCTGATGCTTTCCGTTGTCGGTTTGCTCGCTATTTTTGGGAATCGATTTTTGGGGCACCGCTGTCGGCCAGTTCCTAGAGAAGATGAAGGGGAGCCCCGGTTTTCGGGTTGGTCGCCCTGCTCCAAGCCTAGTCCTAGAATCGCTGCTGCTATCGCAGGGGTGCGGGTCGAGAGTGTTTCTCCATTCCATAAGAACACAAGGCGAAAGGGGTGACCCCATCTGTAATGCACTCCTTTATCCCTCAAAAAGTCTGCGATTGGTTTAATATTGCGGGGGTGTTGTAGAGTGATGGGAGAGAGGTCTTGGAATAGGCGCACCTTGATCCCTTCAAACATGACGTGGGTTTGGTTGCATACCGCATTCATGATAAGTTCTTTCTGACGGTAATTGTGCAGAAATGTGAGAATGTCCTGAGGAGTTCCGGGTCATTGAGATGGACGACCCGCTCTATGTGTGCAGTCCTGGGGGATCTCGTTGTCCTTCAGTTCTGAGACAATCTGGCGGAAGAGCCATGTGACGAAGTCCTCTAGGTGACTTCCATCTGCCTGAAGTGGATCCCCTTTGATTCTGATATTGGATCACCGGGACCTGTTTTTCAAGTCTTCCAAGTAGTAGTTAAGATCGGCGTTGTGATCTTTGAGTTCCAATATTTCGCTGCAGCACACTTCCAGTTCCTCTTCTCTGTTGTTGCCCGACCTCTCCACGGTGTCCACCCGCTGTCCCAGTTCGCCCACTTCACGGCGCAGTTCCTTCATGTCGTTGGCCATCTCCATCTTTAGTGTCGCTGAAGAGGGACTCCATGAAGCCACGTGTGACTGGGCCCTCCTCACCTGCTTCCTGTGTCTGTGCTGCCCCCATCGACTGGCATTCCGGGGAAGTTGCCTCCTGAGCCTGCCCTGCACGTTTAGAAGGGGTTTATGTGAAGAGGTCCTTGATGGAGGGGTCTTTTTTTTTTTGTCCAGGTGTTTGCCATTTTTCTGCCCCCCGGTGTTGCTGAGTGTGTGTGCGCGCTCTTGTTCCGATGGACTATGCTTCTCTGCACTCGGGATGTTCCTCCAGGTGTGGATTCTGTGTACAGGACGTCCGCCCGATAATTGGTGCAGTCTTCGTTGGACCCTCATGGGCAAACCAGACACTAGATGGTTTCTCCCTGGTCCTTAGTGTGGCAGCTATTCAGTATGAGCCGCCCCTGCCCTGGTCAATAGCCCTCGCTAACTCTGCACTGCTCCCTCTCGAGGCACTGATCTTCCGCCACTATGAGGCTGGGTGGCCAGGCGAAATGAGAGCCCCAAGCTTGGGGCCAGCTGCTTTACTCAGTTCTTTTGTTATAGCCCCCTGGTTTTGCAGGTCCTTCTTGGGAGCAGATGCTAGGGGGTGCCTCCTAGATGTCCGCTGTCTCTCCGGGCCTCTCTCTGTCACAGCCTCGCTTTGGCTCCTCCAGCACTGTGGCTCCCAGCAGTCCCTCTTCCTCCCGGTGTCTTCATGTGCCCCCCGCTGTTCGCACCACGTGGTACAGCTGCTCCCTGGTCGAGTGGGGTGGGGGTCTGCAGTTGGCGGTTCTTATGTTTGGTCAGGTGTGACCAGGCTGCGTGATGTCCTTAGACTGAACGGGCGGCTTACCAGCACCTCGGGGCATGAATTAATGCCGATAATGGTGGGCGTCCGTGCCGTTCTTTGGCAAGGGAGATTCCTGTGGTGCTGGAGGGCTGGCGCAGTCGTCTCGCCCACGCAAAACTTGAGTCGCTGTTGCAGGACGGGCATGCAATGCCGATGTGGGGCTCTGTGTCGCGCTGTAGAAGCTTGCGTTCGCTTGGTATTACTTTGGTTAATCTTCAGCGGGGTTGCTCCTGCTACTTTCCTATACCACCTCTGCCTGCCGCAGTGCCTCTAAGTGGTGCTCCCATGCTTCTTCTGCCCTGCAGGCTTCTTACCCGCCCAGCGGTCTTATGCAGGCCGTTTTGTTTTCATCCACCTTCACTGCTTCTTCTCCAGTTGGCGGGGTCCGATTACGGGCAGCAGGGTCGTACTGCGGGGTGCTTCACCTGCTGCTAGCAGCGACACGTCATCCCCTTTTGGATGCCTTCCCCGCCTGCTGCACCTCCGTCTACCCTGGGCTCGCCTCATGCCCTGCGGGTAACCAGTTACTGCTCGCGTCCGCTGGCTAGGGGTGCCCTAGCCTCGGGCTACACTCTCTCCCCAAGCCGAACTTCCAGACTGCAGGTGGCCAACACGTGGCAGTCAAGATGTAGGCTGGTTGCTTTGGTAGGCCTCTAGCCCGCCGTTTGGTATAGTGGTGGGGGGAGGGGAGAAGGCGTCCTCCTGCCGTTCACCCACTCCTCAGCAGACCGTGCACCCACCGGCTAGGACGCCGCTCACAGTGTCTCCGTTTCTGCACTGGTCTGTATGCTTCACGGGCTGATGCCGCGCACCACAGCAGCTCCGGTGTTCAGGAGCCGCCACGGATCCCTTCGGCCACCATCTTGTCTTGGCGGCTCTTCGCCATCGGGACTCCACTGCTCTGCTCTTGCACCTTCTGCACTCGAGAGGAGGGGCCAGTGGACATCCCCCGATTATTATGGCTCTGCACCAGGGCTCTGATCCGATCGGAGCACCAGGAATCCGCTGTCTCGTGGTGTGGCGTGGCGGAGCTCCGAGGAAACGCTCCTACACGGCGCCATCTTGGACAAGCCCCCGCGGTTGCAATTTTAAAGAAGATGGACCCTTCCCAGTGGACCCTGAAGAAACCCTGTGGAAGACAGAAGGTTGGAGAGCCACCCCGCCCGTGGATACCCTTGAAACCAGAATACCTACACCAGGGAAGCTGAGTGCGTAGGTGTGAAGTGGCGTCGGAAACCACCGTCAAACCCAATGGAGGATTCAGGAAGATGCCACTTCTGAAGAAGTTGAAAGTGTCTGGTGGAACCCAAAGGTGGATTCAATTCAGGAGGAGAAGTACCTGCAAGCAGAGGGGACAGAGTCTAGGCTACTCACGAGTGACTAGGAGGCACGGAAGACGAATGCCCACCGATGTCGAGTGTTGCAGGGGAGATGACGGTGACCTTAGATCTGCAGCTGTGAGGACCAGGCGATGCTGTGGAAGACGAGGAGCCGTTCACAAACAGTCCCACGTCGGATGTCGAGAGTTGAGGGGTCGGTGTCCGTCAAGAGCACCAACCAGCCTTGGCAACTGCAAACAATGTGGAAAGCGAAGCAGGTGCAGTGTCCGTACCAGCAAGGTCCAGGTGACTCACCACAAGCAGGGGAGTCAGGGCAGACCCCGAGCAATCAGGGGACCCCACAGAATCCAAAGATGACCCTCAAGAGAACCCACAGCCCGGAGGCACTGGAGTTACAAGAGGACGTCAAGCAGCTCACCAAAGATGCAGGCCCACGGTGCAAGTGATGCGGGGAGGACGAAGGTCTTCGTCACTGGAGATGCTTGAGGTTGGGTCTACTTGGAGCCCAAAGATCTTGTTGGAAGGAAGCCAAAAAGCCTTTGCAACTGCAAGTCGATGCTGTGCACAGGGGTTCGGTTCGTGCAGCCCCGACGAGGGATACTGGCCTCAAACTTGGTGAGAGGGCAGGGCAGGCCTCGAGGGATGTGAAGAACCACCACCTGTGTTGCTGAGCCTTTCGGAGTCCATAGGAGCCCAGGATCAGCAGACCGGTCAGCTTAGTTGCGGTGCCTGCAGATGCAGGGAAGTGACTCCTTCCCTTCAAGGGAGATTCCTTCAGGTGTCTTGGATGCCCACAGGCCTTGGAAGGTTCCTGTATGGTGCACAGGCATGTACTTTGCAGCAGACGAGCAGGGCGACGAGATCAGGAGCAGCAGGAGTCTTCCTAGTTGCAGCCTTAATACCCAGTGCGAAGTCCAGAGTGCCCAGACGGTTGAAGAAGTGGTGTCTTGAAATGAATCTTGTCCCACGACGAATCTAGGAACCCACCCTCAGTTAAGCCCTTAAGTACCCTAAGGAAAGGGTTGGGACAATTCAGGGTTCCCTCCCAGGGGAGGGGTCGGACAGTGGGGAGGATACTCCCATGTCCTTTGTCCAGTTTCACACCAGAGCGGGAGCC
Source organism: Calotriton arnoldi (assembly GCA_963921515.1). Lineage (NCBI taxonomy): Eukaryota > Metazoa > Chordata > Amphibia > Caudata > Salamandridae > Calotriton > Calotriton arnoldi. Next base: position 3,707,418 of record CAWUFW010000013.1, on the reverse strand, counting down.
AACGGCTCCCTGAGCTGGTTTGAAGTGGACTATGCAAGGAGGGCACCAAATGTGCCCTTCAAGCAGACTGAGTGGCGCTCGCAAGCGCTCCCACCCGGCCCCAATACACTAAACCCTGTCTGGGAGGTGGTCACATCTCCATGTGACAGGATACCTATTGTTCTGCCTTCCCCTCCTCGAGATTGGATCAGTAGCAGGAGGGCAGAATCGTGGCTCTGGTCGGCAGCAGCCATGTTGTGCTGTCTGGGTCTAGAGGACTGGTACCGGGAGCACTGAGGGCCTCCCGGAGGAGCTTTACAGTGCATGGAATCATACCCCCACGCCGTAAGATACCAAACATGATGGGGTTCGTTACAGCCAATTTAGAGATGGTCATCGCATAATGACACATGGCCACTCTATGTATTTTAATGGCTGATGCACTTACATCCCGGGAGAATGGACTCCGAAGGCTGTAGGGGTGTACTGCTCATGCAGGGGCACCCTCACACTTAGAACTGAGCACCCTGCCTTCAGGATTGAAAGGCCTGCTTTAGGGGTGACTTATAGGTTTTAAGTGCAGTGACCCTAGATATAGGAAACCTATATCTTTCGTAAGTGGTGCAAGCACCAGCTTACACAGGCTGAAATGGTAGGCCTGTAGTTGCATTTTGAATGGTCTCCCATGGGTGGCATTAACATGCTTCAGACCATGGGGGACCCCTGGGGTACCTATGCCCTGGGTACCTCAGTACCATATACTAGGGACTGATAAGGGTACACCAGTGTCCAATCTGGGAGGTACCCAAGTACTTACCATAACCAATTTAGGGGAGAAAGCACAGAGACTGGGGTCCTGATTAGCAGGATCCCAGTCAGACTAGTCAGAAACAGCATAACACCAGGCAAAAAGCGGGGGTAACCGTGAAAGCAGATCCTACTTTCCTACAATCTCTTCAGCGCACCTGTCTTCAACTGGTTCTTCAGGGTGACAGGGTTGTCACTCTTCTCTTCCTTCTTGATGTGACGTCCGGCCACATGTTGCATGTTTTCTCTGCACATGCTGTGGTGGCAGGTTGCCACTTGGAGTGTGCGACTCTCCTCTTGCCTGTATTGGGCCACTGGCGACTCCATCTTGAGGCAGTGTGGGGGAGGACACTCTGTGCCGTCTTTGGCCCACTGCGGGGCTGTACTTCTGCAGTGGAGATGTAGAGGCTCTCCCTCCTGCATCTGGGGCACACTAGACCTTTCCTGAGTGTGTGCTCTATATGCACACGTGTCTCTGCTGTGTCTTGCAACTAGGGGTTGCAAGATGCTCTCTTCCCCCTTCAGGGAGATAGGCAGTGTTCCGGTCCTCCTCCTTTGCAGAGACATCCTGCTGTGGTGGCCATTCACCACCAGGGGCGTGCAGCGCAATCTCCCTGTTTGCCGTGGTGTCAGACAGCCACTGGGGGTGCGTGCACAGCGCACGTTCTTCTTGCAGTTTCTGTGGAGATTGCTTGGTGCCTTTGGTCCCATTACGTTTGCTGGACCCGGCTTGGCCACTTGACGCTTCTCTTGGCTGGAGTAGCGTTATCTTCTTTGTGGCTCTTTGCTGCGTGGGCGTTGCAGTCTCTTGCCTTCCAAAAGGTAGGCAGCCCACTTGGGTGTCTGCGGCATTCTCTGGGTCCGTCGCTTCTGTCCTTGTTCTTTGTTTTTGTGACACTCTTGCAATGTTAGCCATTCCGGGTGGAGGCATGAACTGGAAGCCTCCCACCCTGCTCATTCTTCTGAGCTGCTTCTGATGCTCCTGGTAGGGTGTTACAGTGCAGTTGGGCCTCACTGTTAATCTCTGCTGCCTTGGTGGAGTTTGCTGGGCACTGCAAGCTGTTTAGACATGTCGAGCAGCATGTCCCTTTGAAAGTCTTTAGCACATAGGGGCTACTTCATGCTAATCATTCATTAACGGGCTGCAGGGTGGCATGTTTCCTTTTGTTGGCCGCGTCGGGCCACCTTGTCTTGAAACAAGTCACTTTTGCTTTGGACGGCAATGTCGCCGTCCTTGCTTTCACCACAGGCAGGTGAGGTGCCACTTATGTTCTGCCGCCGTCAGAGGCGAGGTCACAGGGGCACTATCGGGCTTCATAGCTAAGATGCACCATCAACGCCACCTTCGATTCCGGCACATTCCCCGATGACTACAAACGTGCAGAAGTCAAGCCCCTCCTCAAGAAACCCTCTGCAGACCCGAAAGGCCTCAAAAACTACTGAACCATCTCTCTCCTCCCCTTCACGGCCAAAGTCACTGAGAAGATCGTCAACGTTCAGCTGACAAACTTCATCGAAGAGAACTCCATCATCGACCCTTCCCAATCAGGATTCTGCAGCAACCACAGCACTGAGACCGGCCTGCTCACCGCCACAGACGACATCCGCACGCTCCTCGACCAAGGCCACATCGCGGCCCTCATCCTACTAGACCTCCCTGCAGCCTTCGACACTGTCTCCACTGCACTCTCACCGCCAGACTCCACCATGCCGGCATACAAGAAACCACCCTCGACTGGCTCCGCTCCTTCCTCACCGGCAGAACCCAAAGAATCAGACTCCCGCCCTTCCTCTCCGAACCCACAAGAGATCAACTGCGGAGTACCCCAAGGATCATCGCTTAGTCCCACGCTCTTCAACATCTACATGGCCCCCCTCGCCGCCATCGTCGGACAGCATGGACTGAGCATAGTATCCTACGCCGATGACACGCAGCTCATCCTCTCTCTCACGAAGGAACCCGACACCATCAGACTCAGCTTCCAGGAAGGAATGAAAGACGTTGCATCCTGGATGAGCAGCAGCTGTCTGAAGCTCAACTCTGAGAAGACAGAAATCCTCGTCCTCAGACCCACCTCCTCAGCATGGGACAACACCTGGTGGCCCACCACCCTCGGCAACCCCCCGCCCCCACGGACCACGCCCGGAACCTCAGCATCATACTCAACTCCTCCCTCACCATGACTCGACAGGTCAACACCGTCGCCTCCACCTGCTTCAACACCCTCTGCATCCTCCACAAGACCTTAAAATAGATCCCCCCCTAATCCAGAAAAACCTTCACCCACACACTCATAACAAGGAGACTGGACTACAGAAACGCCCTCTATGCCGGAATCAACAAATTCCTGCTACACAAACTCCAGAACATCGCGGCCTCGGCATCCCACGACAGGAACGCGTCACCCAACACCTGCGAGACCTCCACTGGCTCCCCGTCGAGAAGAGAGTAACCTTCAAGCTACTCACCCACGCCTACAAATCCCTCCACAACACCGGACCCAAATACCTCAACAAAAGAGTCTCCTTCTACGTACCCAAGAGAAACCTCCCCTCTGCCGACCTCGCGCTTGCCAAAACCCCGCGCATCCGCAGAACCAGAGCAGGCGGAAGAGCCTTCTACATCGCAGCAAAGACCTGGAACGAGCTCCCGATCAACATCAGATGCTCCCCCACTCTGCACACTTTCAGGAAGACCTGGCTCTTCGGCTGACTCAGAGCGGCACCGCCCACCCCCCTTACCCCCCCCCCCCCGCGCCTTGAGACCCTCACGGGTGAGTAGCGCACTTCACAATTCCCTGATTGATTGATTCTGGTGCAGCTAATTGTTATTTAAAAATGTTTCCCCCCCCCGTCGAGGCTGCCTCATTTGTATTTTATTGTTGATGCTGGGTGTGGTGCAGGCAAGGGGCCGCTAGGTGATGCTGCAGCCATCACTCGTGTTAGGCCGGCTGCCGTTAAGCAACGCGACTGCCATGTGCTGCTGTTGAGGTCGCTGCAGCTCTTCCTTATCGCTTCGGGCCTTGTGCACGTCGGTGCAGTGTTCCCTAACGGCGGGTGTATCCACTTACTGCACCTCTTCATAGGGCCAACGAGACGGCAGGCAGCAGCTAAGCACCGCTCGCACTCCGACCTGCAGGAGTTGCAGTCCGCCTCATCAGGAAGGCGCTTCAGGCAGGCCTCTTACCGGAGTCTCAGCAAGAGGGTGAAAGCAGAGGCGCGGGGCATGACAGGCTTTGTGTTGCTGGACAGCAGGGTCACTTGCTCTCTCTTGGCGCAGTGTGAGGGTTGTGGGGGCACTCCGTGGTCACTGCAGTGGCCGCCTGGGCCTCAGCGCAACTGTGGTCTCGTGGGGCGACGGCCTCATCTACGGAGCAGCGATGCCGCTGGCTTGTGGGTGCAGGGGTGAGTTCTGGATGGTGCGCCACTCCTCGTGCCCCAGACAAACTTAATTTGTGCTATATGGTGTGGTTTCACAGGGGCTGGCAGTGTTGTGGGGAAAGGGGGGCTCATGCGTTGGAGACCACTCTGCTGGCTGTTGCGCTCCGCCACCTTCCAGAATGTTCCCGTCAGCTCCGGCTTACTTATTCGCAGCTGTACCAGCTTTTCAGGTGGCAGCCCCTTCTCGCCTTTTGGGGCTAGCGCTCCATTCGCTTCTTCGCGCTACCCACCACTCCACGCTATCTCTCTGCAGGTGGGTGGCAGCAGGTGCGGCGAGAGGTGGTGGAGGCGCGTGGTCTCCTTCATCTCCCTCTTTTCAGCACACCTAGACTTGTTCCCGGGCTGATCACGGCTGCAGCGCTGATCCGGCTATCGTTCACCTTCACGGCACTTCACTCCTGGGCAGCGCGGCTGGTGGAGTCCGACCCACTTGTAGCCACTGTAGTTTTGTGGGCCCTAGGCCCACATGCTACTAAAAATGATGGCACAGACACCGTGGCTATGCTTAATCAACTGGCCCCGAGCACGTGCACGCGGGCCCTTTTATTTGCAGGCTCAAGTCACTCGTGATGCCTGTGCTGGATGGGTGTGAGTGTGTCCAGCCCTCGAGGGAGTGGCTGGTAAAACTAGTGCCTGCTGAGACACTAGAACGTGTCCAGCACGACACTACATTTGTGTGTGTGTCTCTGTCTGTTTGGGCGTGTGTGGTGCCGTCTGCTTCCCGCGCATCCCCCGTCTCAGCCTCCCTCTGTAGAACAACTGCCCTGTGTGTATGGGCGTCTTTGCATCATGTTGGTGGTGTCTATGCGCTGCGTGTGTCTGTCTGTCTGGTGTCTGTCTCGGCCTCCAGCCTCCCTCTGCGGTCGGCCTGTTTCCTCACTTACACCCCCGCCGCCTAGACAGGGCCGAGCCCCCCTTACCCCCCACCCCGGCCCCCCTGGGAGTCTGTAAGGAGACACCCGGCCGGCAGGTGCGTCTGCCAGGGGCGATGGACTGTGAGGCGCTGCCCCCTTCCCTCCTCCCTCTCTCCGAGTACCCGGGCTGTAAACATCCTATGTAATGACATTTTGACGCTCGCTGCTGCCCGCGGCGCGCAGATAGGGACGGTCTCCGGCACTTGTCTTGATCGCAGAGATTAAAACCGAAGAGACGAATGCGGATTTAATGACCGAGTTACAGGAGTATCTCCCTTCTTCTAAAAACCGCTATAAAAGAGCTGTGAGCGCGCGCCAGGGGCACGGAAACATCTCAAACATGTCAAGAACGGCAGGAGATGGGACTTTAACGAGGAGCAGCAGACACACACTGCGGTTTATAGGTTATACAATACCACGCAAGTAATGTCCAGGACCGACATCGGGCCCACTGGTCCTAGGTGTGCAGGAGCCAAGCTTTCAACAACACAGAGGCAGCACAAGAAGAAAACAAAACCAGGCCACCTCTGACCCGAAAACAACCACTCCACCCGCCCAAAACTGCTAAAAGTGCAAACTCTACGCTCAAAACCAAAACACAGCAAGAGAACCGTGTAGAAACGAATCCCACAGTCAAAATGACCTCTTGCAAACAAAATCATGCTGTCTGAGAGGGCGGGGCTTACCCAACAGCGGCACACTCCTCGCACCCCCAGCTGACACACCTTCACAAAAGAAACCTGCTGCAGAGACGACACCCTAAAAACCAACCGTACACAACCACACAGGGGCAGCAGAGCCAGCCACAAGATGCCTACCACACCACATTGATTAATCCGAGCCGGTGTTTTCCGGAGCTGAGCACGGCACTTAATTTAAAACACTGACACTTGTTTATGAGAGTACACCACAAGGTGGTGCTCTGTCTATTTTTTTCAGTGCAGCGCCAATATTTTGTAATACATAGTATTAAAACATGATAAAACTTGTCCTTCCAGGCCGTCTCTACAGCCTGGGACGGCCTGCAATAGCCCACAATGTCACACTTGTTTAAGTGTGATAGTAGGTAGGAAATGCTGGCTCTGCTATTCTGTAGCGGGGGCTGGAGCGGTGGGTAGTGCGGCAGAAGCGGAATACCCTGGGCCCCGGCACTTACATTTTTACAGATTAAGCTCTGGCTGTTACCAGAAGCACTGCCAACAAACATACTTTCCGACAAGGAAAACTCATCAAAAACTGCAACGTCCTCAACGTTCACGTGCTGCTTGGACGACCAATGTACACCCCGCTAGTAGAACAAGGCGACCAATCGGTAGAGAGCACTGGTGCGGACTTCACCAACATAGTTTTCAAACCCAGCAGTGTTCATTACCAAAGAAATATAAGTATTGCATTGCTCTAGGAAATAACCATATTCTGGTCTTGTCCATTTTTTAGCCAATAGCATTCTCCACCTGGGTCAGTTCCTGTAAACTCTACCCCCCGCCGTGTATACTTGTACACTTCAAACAGCGCCGTGGACCTGAAGAAGAGCAGTCAAGTTTCTGAAGAGCCACAGGCAGAGAGAGCGACTGTGACACATCACCAACAACCAACTGCAAATGGTTGGCAATGACAAATTAACTACACCTTGGCGAAATTCTATTATACGGCGTAATTGCCGTAATATTCGTAATTTTGCGTAATTAAATGTACGTGAAATTACTAAAATCACACTGTCGTGCCACATTGCATGATTGCAGGGAGAAATGTTAACGGGAGATGTATTGTTAGGGTAATTTTGGAGTGCGAAACTATAAATCTGTAGACGAACGGCAGCATTTTGAACGCGAGCAGCAGTTCCTTTAATGTAGGTGATCAACAAATATTTCAGATAGATTTTATTCACAAGTAGGCCGTTCAGGTAATTTTTTTAGCACAAAACTACAAATCCAAATGCAAGTGGCAATGTTTTGAACAGGAGCAGCCAAAACTCCACTCAAATTTGCATTTTTGAGTGGAATGTTTATCCAAAAGGACCAGTCACGTAATTTTTTGAGCAATAGATGCATTTTGCGTGATTTCACATAATTTTGCAATAAGTTCATGTAATTACGCGACCACATATTACTCGAGTTTCGTACACCCCTAGAATTAACCACCCTTGGCCTCCCTGACGTAGCGACGTGGACTCAACGGGCCATATAAGGCGGAGTACCCTGTCTGCCTTTAAATCCGGCCCAAGGTTTTCCATAAATAAATTGCTGCTTACAAGAGCTGGCTTCTTAATTGGGATTTTCTTGTCCCTGGCGAGAGAAGGAATCCAAAGCTGCATGTCATGTATGTTTTGGCGGTAGCAGGAACCTGAACTTGCCGTCTGAAGCTGTCGCAGGTGGATGCCAGGGTTTATATCCGCTCCCGGCACAAACTGGTCCTGCTCTTTTTGATTCTTGTGTGTAGTGGTGTACCAGTGGGGCAGAGAGCGACAGGAAAGAAGAGGGTATGTGGCAGGGGAGGAGGGTTGAAGCTTTAGAGACTGGATAAGTACAGCATGTTTGGAGAAGCGCTACCCTCTGTTGGACTAATCAACCATCTGAGACCAGAGTATAGACTGCCAACTGTCTGAAAGCCTCCGAAGTAAACATGTGCTTGACTGGCACATCCATACGTCCGGTTTACATGCAATGTACATACATGGTAAGATATCCACTGTGGGTGCTGTAGTGTCATGTGAGTTTGCAATGACGGAACCCTTGTGGCTCCTGTTGGACTCCATAGAACTGTGACATAAACGTTAGAGCGAAGTGAATGCAGGTTTAGAATGATGAGTTCGCGGTTACACGCAGATGAATAAAGACGTGTTATACTAAGCTCTGTGTGTGGCGTAGTCATTGGCGAGTGCCCAGGCTGGGGAGGATGCTACAGGTGCCACTGTGGGCCAACCGAGGCTTGCTGAGCAATGGCCAGCCCTCAAACTCAGAATCTGGCAGATTGACAAGCAAGCATTGGCACATCGCTAGGGCTGAAAACAGACTTTACAGAGCCAGTATACCAGCATCCCTACCTGCATGAGGAAACCCTACATGGCCAAAGATGTGCATGTCGCACGCTACTGTTCGAAGTATGAATACAACATCATGCAGGAGATGTGGTGCACGCCCACTGGAGCACAGTCGCATGTTTGCATATCGGTGCGTCCACTGTTACATTGCCACTTGGGGTGAATGTTCAGGCTGCATGCCCCAAAACAACGTCTGTGTACTCGAGGATATCAAGTGTTGATTATTTGTTTCATCTTAAATACATGTTTGTCTTTCACCGTTTAGAATGAATCTTGGTGAGGGCAAGGATGGGCCAGGAAGGGGCATAGCAGTGATGATACTGCGCAACAGAAAAGAGGTGCGTGTGGCTAGCAACACCCTGAGCTCTTGAGGACAATTTCCAGGTCATTCTAAGGGACCACGACACCATGTTTTTAGTTAAGTCCACTTCATTTAAATATATAGTGCAAACTGGGGGATAAAACCTGGCTCCCTTAAACCATGTGGTGTAACACCCTGATAACTAGGCTAGACAAGATGAAAAACATATACCACATCCACCCAGCTATGTGGAACCCATTCTCTACAGCGGACGATAAGGGCCAAGTGCCGTCAGCTGGCATAGATGTGCCAGGGTCTGCCTTAGGACAGAGGCAGACTGTCCACACCAGGCCCTAGGCAAAGATTGTCCACCTCAAGTCACATACATCTTGCTTAGTGTAGATATAGCTGAAAGCAGGATGTCCTGATACCATCACTACAGGGTGGGAGCGGTGGACATGGAAAGCATGCATATGGGCAATGTAGAGGGTGAACTCTGCTCACAGGAAGCCCCGCCCTTCACTACCACTCGGAGCGCTCCACCCTGGTGGGCAGCTACAGAAAGCCTGGTATAGGTTGCAGCCCAGGCTCTGGAACTGGAACTGCCGGAAAGGTCCACCCTGTGTCACGTGTCTCCCTGTCGCCCACAAGGGTCACATCAGCTGCTGTTCTCTCTCACCACAGCAAAGACAGAAGACCTGATGTTTAGGTCTGGCCTAAAGACAGCTTTAGCTGTTTCTGCAGCCTCATATATATATAAAATACACTCATATGTATATATATATGTGCGTTCTTTAAGCCCTATTCATCCACTGGTCAGTTGACCTGTCATTCACATTTTGTTCCAGCCATCAAAAGCATCTAGTGGCTGTCTTGCTCTGTGAGTGACTGCATTTTGACTGATCACATGTGCACACAAGCCTGAAAAAGAGTTCACTTCAATGCCAGGACTGTTATGTCTGACCTGTTAAACCATTCATTTATTTTGAAGTTTTTGACATATTTTTGGCCATTGTACATTTATATAAAAAAGCACAGTTACCAAGGCCAAACCTATTGGCTTTTTCAATGCTTGAATTTTTTAAAATTTGTAGTTAGTCAAAATCTTTTGAATTTGCAAAATTTACATTTTTAATATACTTACTTATAACGGCTGTCAGCCTGCCCTCTTCAGTCATTGGTTGCTGTTCTGTCATTCATGTTACTTTGCTCCCTTCAACACACAGCAGGGGGCAGTTGGTCAGCCCACTTCAGTCTTTGGTTAACTTCACTGCGAGTGTTGACATTCTGCTCTTTCACAAGGAGCACATCCACACACAAAGTAGTTCCCTTCAGTGCCAGGTTCTACAATGGCAATGCATGCTTTTTTGAAACTAAAACAATATTTTAGTCAATATTTTTTTATACTGGAGAGAGAGCAGCAATAAAGATTTACAAAATCCATGACAAAACAAAACAAGCATTGGCAAAACCAAAAGGCTGGATTCTTAAGGATGAAACCACTTGCTGGTGGGGTCCTTTGAAGCTTAGGGCTCGGGGATGACAGACGCAGCTGCACCCCCATTGTGAATGCCATGTCACACAGACCGGCAGTATCCGAAGTCATTACAAGTGCAGAACAATGAGTGGGCCAAGGGGCTTCTACAGGACACTGAGACCTACCATCTCCTAAAGACGTAGCGAGGGAGGGGCTTCCTTAGGCCTGGCGTCCCCTACAGATGTAGCGAGGTAGAGGCTTCCTTAGGCCTGGCGTCCCCTACAGACGTAGCGAGGGAGGGGCTTCCTTAGGCCTAGGGCCCCTACAGACGTAGCGAGGGAGGGGCTTCCTTAGGACTGGCGTCCCCTACAGACGTAGCGAGGGAGGAGCTTACGACTTGCGAGCCAGATCGTGTTCTCATTAGATTTTACACAAACCTTTAATGAGGTGTCGGCAACGACCACACAAGACTTACAAAGAGCAAACCCCTTTCCCATGAAAGCGAGGTAAAAGTGGGGAGAAGCAGAAGGTGACTGTTTATGGGCCTGCCTCTCGGTAAAGAACAGTGGTGGCTGACACAAAAAGTGGTGGGGCAGGTGGAAGGGGCATGGGGGGGGAGAGCGGGAGGGGGAATGCGGGGGGGTTTAATAATAATTTAAAAAAAATAAGACTTACCTGAAACTGCCCGCCGCCTCGCGCCTTGGTGTTCCTCTGCTTTCTGGTCCCTGCAGACACTGGGACAGCAAAACAGACTCACTGTGCAATCACCGCGCTGCTCTCATGCTATTACCAAGCATGAGAGCAGCGCGGGGATTGGCCTAAGCGGGCTGGGTTAAAGCTCGTTTAGGCACAGGGAGACTGTGCTGTTTCTCCAACCTGGCTGTGCAATACAGCTGGGCTGGAGAAACCTAAGTGTGCATGTCTGTTTGGCCAGCCTAAGATGGCTGGCCAAAAAGACATGCACACTTAGAAGTGCACATACCATTCCATTCCTCCTCCCTCCCATGGCCCGGCCCACCCCTCCTGACACACGTTGGCTCAGCCAGCAACTGAAAAAGAAAACAATAATAAAATATAATTTTATTTTTCAGCTGCTAGCTCTGAGCCAGTGGGGCGACACTCCTCCGCCATTGCAGAGGAGCCGCCGCTGGTAAAGAGACATTTTTAAGATTGCCTCAAAAATATTTACAAGTGAAAGTTAGTCCCAGGGTTTCTGTTAAATTATCCAAACCACTTTTAAAGCAAGCAGTTAGCTTGTATTTCTGCATACCTTTACTGCCTGTGATGGCATGGAGCGTACTGCTAGGGTGACGTCGATGAAAGGCCAGCTACTGCTGGGGTGACTACACTGAGAGGCCAGTTACTGCCAGGGTGACGTCTGACAGTCCTGCTACTGCTCCGGTGACGTAATTAGGAAGCCCAGCTACTGCGCCAGTGATGTTATCAAGAGCCCAGCTAGTTTTCCGGTAACGTCATTGAGAGGCCCAGCTATTGCTGGGGGGTTCGTCATTGAGAGGCCAGTTATTGCTGGGGTGACCAGGAAGGGTGCCATTGGCCCTAGTGCAAGAAAAAGATAGAGGCCTCTGGCCACCAGTCGGGTATCATAAGACAGCCATAATGGGGTGCGTTTCGCCCTCATAGTCCTGTGCTCCGGTGTCACTGCACTTGCTGCACTAATAATAGCTGGAATGGCGTCATGGAGCGGGTCAGCTATAGTGGGTGATGTCATGAAGGCTGACGACCAGGGTATGTAGCATCATTGATGGTCACCTTGTGTGTAAGATGTCTCGAGAGGGCACTTCTTGTGTTGTTAGTCATGTTTACAGGCACCGCCTGTCATGTCATCGAGAGGGACAGCCGCTCCTCGCGGGGTAACACTTTTTCCATGCCAGGGTCTGCTTTAGGTGCCAGTCCGCCTCTGCACACCACAGTCACTCACTGAAGGGCCATCCAGTGACCAGAAGGAACAAGTTCTCTGTACCCAGCCCTGTGCCAGTTGTATCAATTTAAAGTAGATATTTGTTTGTTTGTACATTTGGGGTTTATATCAATGTCAAAAGGACTGGCAACAAAGGAGGATGATTTGAAGTTCAAAGGAACATATTCCTAAAATGACTGCATGGCCTGAAGAAGGCCAAGTGACGGGTTAAGGCCATGGTGGCCATCTGGAGATGGGTCTGGCGATGACGCGGGTCTCCAGACCTCCTGAGGTCACACAGTGCCTTGTTGCTGTCATTACAGAGGTTTTTGGGTCTACGCGGCAGAGCCAAGAAGTGTAAGGGTAAGATGGATTCAAGTCTTGGAGCCAACTCAGCATGAAGGTGTTATGAGCTCTCAAGAGGATTAAAGGGATGATGGGCTCTGGCACCACCAGACTGTGTTACCAGAGGCGATGCCGAAAGGCCGTTATATCAACCCGGCTGACATTTTCCAAAGTAAGAGACTGGCTTGGGCCATTCAATGCTATCGAAGTCTGTGAGGCAGGCCAAGATCTTTTGAAATGTAAGCCGGGTTTGGAACGTCTAAATCTTTAGCAGATGGTAAGCCAGTCGGAGATCTTCTAAGATTAGAGCCAGGATTTGGACGTCCAAGTTTATCGAGGACTGTGAGCCAGGATTAGATCTTCGAAGATTAGAGCCTGACGTGGACCATCCAAGTTTATGAAGGACCGTGAGCCAGGCTGAGATCTTCAAGATAAGAGCCAGACTTGGACCAGACCAGTTTATCGAGGACTGTGAGCCAGGATTAGATCTTCCAATATTACATCTGGGCTTGGACCAGACTAGTTTATCGAGGACTGTGAGCCAAACCAAGATCTTGCAAGATGAGACGCGCACTGCAATCCTTCAGCGCTAAGCAAAGCCACAACTACTTGCTTGTGATTCCGTGGAAGGATAAAGGTCATGTGGGGTCAACATTCCCAAGAATACACAGGATCCTCCCTCCTAGGGAGCCCTTTTCATGGATATTGTGGGTATTATGCTATGATAAGGAAGCGGAAGTGACATTACACAAACTCCCCTGTTAAATTGAAAGAAATTACTAAAGACGAGGAGCCTAATTTATCAACACTTTGCTCCGGTGCAAATTCACCAAGAGTGACGCAAACTGATGCAAAGTGTTGATTTAGAATTTACCTTCCACTGGAAATATTGTTTTGCACTTTAGAGTTTCCTAAAAGTAAACCAAAGTTGAGCTAGGCACTACTTTGGGTCAAGGGGCAGACCTCGGATGGTTTGTGAGTTTTCTGATCACTGTGACACTACCACCTTTGATTTTTTTTTTATGCAAAATCGTATTTACTACATTTGTAGTCAGAGCTTTTCATCAAAAAATGATGCCTCCTTGAGATAGGCGCAAAGAGGAAAAAGTTTTCTTATCTGTAAACGTTTCTACATTTGTATATGTGGTGTACTGTACAGCACACAAAGTCGGTCAAAACCTAAGCTAGACTCATGCAGACACCTTTGCGCTGTGTTGCAAAGGAGTGTGCGTGGTGTCATGCAGCCAGAAAGTGTGCCAGCTCTTGGGAAGAGACAATCAGTGACATTTCTTCATAGACACGGTGCAGGACTGCTCTTTACCTTTCACACAACGCAGCAGCTCTGCATTGCGTGTAAGTTCCCTAATTTTTCCCTGTTATTTGGTGTAGCTGTCAGCATCAAAAGTGATATCACACTTTGTTCCTCCAAGGTGACAACCATGGATCTTGACATCACACAACCTTTGATCTCAATGGCGTCGCAGGTGGTAGTGTCATTGACGTGTAGCAAAACAACCTAAATCAAAACATTAAGTAAACGATTTCAAAATTCTACCAAAGCAGGCGTGCACCACCTGAAAATTAATATTATTACCCAAATTCCACTCAAAATTTTCCCAAGGACTGTGCCCGGCCCACTGGCACCCCTGTCTGTATTAAAGCTAGAGACTAAAGTGTGTTAATATACAGCGTTTGTTATGATAGTCATTATTTATTAGCACTTTGTGTTATTCTCAGCTACCTCAAAGTGCACAGGAGGACAAGGGAAACTGAAAAACAGAAAGACTAGGAGAGAGGGAAGAGGGAAGAAGGAGGAGAGGGAGGAGTGTTGTGAAGTAGCATTGGCACTTGCCACTCACACTGACAAAAGCTGAAAGTACTCTTAAGTTGTCAGATGAGGGGGTAAATCATACAGCTTGCAAACAATCCATTGGGGCTGCAACAGCATCTTAGGTTTATCAGTTGCACCCCCCAGCCTAGCTACCACTAGGTGAAATCCTCGATCCCCGATGCGTAAATTCCAATCTTTAAATTGGCCCTAAGTGTTGGGAGCTCAAGACAATCAACTTTCATCGGTTCGATTTCCCCGAGAGGGACTCTTCATTTTGAGAACTGGAAGGAGGGTCGATGCTACAGTTCCCGGGCCCCAGTTGAGCTTCACTGTGCTTCAGGGGCCAGAGGGAACCCGAACATGGGAACAGATTCTGGAAGAGCGAGGGTTGAGGAGAACCGACAAGTGGACATAAGCACTCTTTTACTCAACGTAAATTATTGGTTAGTTGTACTATTGCAGCCTTTGCTACATCAAAGAACTTTTAGAATTTTGGTCTAATTTCTTCACGAGGGTGGTGAGAAGATCTCCACAAGGATTCCCTACTGGTCTTGCTCTCTTTGTAATCGAAGATGGTTCGCTGGAAGTCTTCGATGCTCTAATCAATTTTTTGTCATTTGGAAGAGGAAGGACAATCCAGACTCATTGTAATTTCTTGGTGGTACATGGTACAATTTAAGGACGCAAACAGAAAACTTTATATACCATCTTCTTTGAGGATTTGATGCCTCCAATTTGCGATGCAAATATCCTTTTCTGCTCTTAAAGTAAAATCAATTCTCTTCAACCTTTCTATGTTCTGTACACCCTCCTCAACCCATCTGACCTTTGACTTTTTGACTGACAGGCGTCCTGGGCCCACCAGTTGGATTTACAGGTCCATCTCCACTTTCATCGATGGATTAAGAGTGGAGCGTGGATGGGGTTATCGTTCGGGAACCTAGCTTCTCGATCTTCATATCTGCGGGATTAAAATTGTAGGTGCCTTCATGGAAGAGGTGTGCAGGCAACGTCCATGCTTCTGGCACTTTTCTGTGGTCAAATGCTGCAGCTCGTGTATCTAAGACCCACATGAGCTCCTTGAATCCAAGGGGGTGGTTCTTGTTTTATACATGTCCAGAAATAAACTAGGGGTGTGCAAAATTTGTGTACATTTCTTTTGCGTAATTAGGCAAATTTTGCAAAAATTATGTGAAGTAAAATGAAATTATGTGAAATACAAAAACAGCATTTAGAGCTACATAATGGAGGGCATAAAAAAAATAGCACAGAAAATACAAGTGCCGCGAACAACAGTTGCTCAGTTTCTGGTAGCTCGCATTTTTCCTGTGCTCCAGTGCTAAAATGTTGCAGTGAATGTAAGGTAATTATGCCATGTGTGCACAATTAAGGGAATTTTGCGTAACAATCCTAACGCAAATTTACACCAGCGTAACAGGAATTTTGCTTGGGCTGAAAATAAACTACATGTAAGAAGAGTGAGCTTTGTGAGGATACTGCTTTAAGACCCCAAATAAACTTGCGGCCTGTAGTACCCCCTGGGTTGGCTGCAGAGCACCCCCCCTGCTGCCTCCTCCACTGAGCATTCATCGCCCACTCACCTCCGTAAGAGTAACTTCACTGTCCCCATGTAGGACACACCCTGACACCAGCAGTCAAAACAACTGAGCTCATCTGGTGAGCACATCCAAAGTCAAGCTTTGCAGCCCAGAACGAGGACAGCAGACAGAAGCCTTCTCCAGGTGTCGTGGCCTCCCCGGCCCGAGAGGCGCGAGATCCAAAGGTGAGGGCAGGCTGATGGGACAGATGACGTGTGCAGCGGCAAGTCACTCACCAACACTCAACGCCTCAGTAAATTTCCATCGGATCCTCCAAGTCAATGACGGGGCCTTACTCTCTTGCAGCATCCTCAATGAGAGGGAGTTCATGAGGGGATGGGTAGATGGTTGGATGGATGGATGGATGATTAGCGGATGTATAGGGGAAGAGGTGGATGATTTCTTGTGGATACTTCCACTAGTGATAAAGGCTGAGGAATGACACTTGCACCCAAAGAGCCAAATGAGGCTGTGATACAAGACGTAAAATTGAGGCCACCATTACAAGTTCCATGTTCAGTCGTCAAAGTGGGATATAGGAGCCGAGATTAAGGATTCCTGCTAGTACCACCCAGTGAGTTTACCAATTAAAGTCTCTGAAATGGGGACTAACATGTTGGACTCGAATGGCAGGGTTCCTTCAATGTCGTTCCCTCCAATTCTTGAGACTTTAATTCAGATCCCCATTAAGTCACAGGGAGACACCAGCCGCAATCATCAATGCCGGCCATGGCAACTAGAATTACAGACTCTTCCGCAGGTTTTCCCTGATTCTGGGGACTTTAAATGTAATCCCTAAAAATTCACAGGGCGATACTGACCAGAATCATTCATTCTTGCCCTGGTTTATAGAATTAGAAAATTTACCACAGGTTTTCCTCCAATTCCGGAAACTTTAATACGGATAATTACCATCTGTTCTGAGCACGAGGGGCAGTTCCGGTCAGGGAGTGTTGTGCAGGGTTTGGGAAAGTGCCTTTGCAGGCTATGGCGCCTTTGGAGTCCTTCAGGAAGCATTGACTGTCCCAGTGGTGTAACATTAGTTCCCTCATCCCCCGGGGTGTGTGGGGGGGGGCCCGAGCTCCAGCCCCCCCCCCCCTCCTTGAGCACTGTGCACGAGCAGCAGGCCCCTGGCCTGAGATTTCCTGACTATATATATATATATTCTCTCTCTCTCTCCACTCTCTCTCTCTCCACTCTCTCTCTCTCCACTCTCTCTCGTGCTCCCCTCTGCTGTCTCTGACCCCTGGTGCTACTGCTCTTTGACCCTTTGCTGACCTGACCTCTCTAACACCCGAACATGCAGGCTGCGCACAGATTATTTCAAGAGATGAGGTGAAGCTATCGGTGCAGCAGGTACAGTTACACCTGGTCCCATGCTCGTGAGGGGACCACTGTATCCCAGTTATGGCATTCTTTTGCTGCGTTCAGGCGGTGGCTGGCTCATTCATTTTTCTTGCTTGCCTTGTGCCCCCGTCTGTGACAGTCAGCAAGTAATATTGTGCGTAATCACTCTGAGGTAGCCACATGGCTTTAGGCTCTGCACAGGGACTTGCTGGCACGTTATTGACACCGCCGCTTTTGGGAAGAAAAAGAAGGTGATGGGCACAGAGTAGAGGTGAGCAAAATTTGCATAATTTTCTTTTACACAATTGAGTGGAATTTCACAAAAATTACGAGAAATGACGCACAGTTATGTCAAATGCAAACCGGCATTTATTATTTTATTTTAGCACAAAATGCACCCTTCATCCATGTTACATATGACGCATTTCACCCCAAAAATAGCACAAAAAACACAAGTGCGGCAAACAACCACTCGTGGAATGATCCGTTGCGTTGTTCTGTGTGCTAAATTTTTGCTGTAATCACCAGGGGCGAAGTTATGCATAATTGGGCGAAATGCAAATCTTTTAGTGCTGTATTACAGCATGAAATGCATCCTCATTTTAGTTTTTGACATGCAGATGCATTTTGAGAAAAGAAGCGCAAACAACAGCTACCCGTGTTCTGTTGTTCCCGTGCATTTGTGGTAAATTTGTACAGCAAATTATGCAATTTGTGGTACATTTTTTCCATGGCTGGCACGTACTTAAGCAAAGAAGGGCAATAGTGTATTTACAGGAATTTCGCGTAACAAACATAACATGAAAATCCAGAAATTATGTGAATCATGCCTGCGTAATTGAAATTTTGCACAGGTTTAGTAGCTATGTCGTGTAATAGCATAATTTTGGGAATTTCTTGTAACAAGTGAAATGCAAAATTACACAAGATTATACCAGCATATCAGAAATTTCTCCCGGGTTTAGTACAGCGGAAAAGAATTCAAGGAGGTGAGAGAATTGGTTTCCGAAAGTTTCAGACTTCGCCAGACCATGGCGCAGAATTAGCGAATGTGCGTGTGGTCCCCGCTCCTGACTTAGGGGATGATAACATCTGGCACCACTGCGCACCCTCATAAATCCAGCCATCTTTTTTTAACTAGATATTGTGGTTAAGCTTCACCCAGCTTATTCTGTCCACTTACTGTCTTATGGTGTATAATAACCGTCTCTGCGGCTCAAGAACAAAAACACCACCAGAAATAATGGCTGAGTCTTGAGGTTACAACCACATGTTCCAAACATCTGCAAAAGAAGTAGACAGCTGAGATGGAGCGTGTAATTTCCCCTTTTCATATAATTTTCAGTGATTTACATGCCTCGAGCTTCCATTTTCACAATACACCAGGCTGTGTTTCCCATTCGCCCTCCTCGAACATTCCGTTCTCTTTCATCGCTTTCTTCCTTTCATCCATTTCTAGGTCTAGCTTTGCAGCACATCTGTTTGGACGTAATGTTACCAATTCCTTACACTACACATTGAGCTGTCTTTGGCTACGTACAGAAAAATATAACTCTCTCACCTCAAACAATTGGCTATATGTTGTATCATTCCACCTACCAGGAAGGGCTTCCATTTGAATGCATGAGGGACTATTTTACATCTGAAAAAAACACACAATCGGTATGTTGTTTGTCACATTCAATTCATTGTTTCCTATTTAAATTCTATACAGAAAACAATCCTTTTTGTTGCTTCTTTTTATCAAGCTTTGGCAAAGCAACTAAAACGGGCTCTAATCTGGTAAACCACATTTGTACGGGCAGGGCTTGCAAACGACTCTGGTTTCGTGAGTTGGCACATTAACCTAGACCTATTGTTTTTCCAGTTCTTTTCTGGCTGTTGTGGTGTGGATGTGTCCGCCGGCTCTGCTACTGACTGGTTTACTGAGACAATTGAGGAAAGATCATGGACTATGAAAGAATGGTTAGAAACTCAAATTACTTGTAAAGTCATGCTGAAGTTTGTGGCTTTATTTTTGCCTATGCTGAGTTTTTGTTTTTTATATATACTTTTCTTTGAAATCCTACTTCTTCTGTTCACAATACTTTTAGTATCCCAGACAAGGTAAATTAACATTACTCTTTAAAGAAACAAGGTATAGAAAAGACCAGACATTACACACATTTGAAACATAAGCAAAACTATACCCTAAACTCCAAAAACATATTCTCACCTTAAATAAAAATATAGCCTCAAGCCAAACAAAATTGAAATCTTGACATATAAAATCCCAAAACCAAAGTAGAAACATAGAAAACCACATATCATTGCGGAGAAAACCAAACCGTGATCTAAATGAATGCAAAACAAAAGACAAGCCCTTAAGATAAAGAAAAGCAAATTCTAGATGTAAAGGAAATCGTAGTTTTACCAAAAGCAGAGTCATACCCCAAGATAAAAAACATACCCTAAGTAAACCAAACCATAAACAAACTATACAAACTTTGCCTGTCACCTAAACAAAAAATGCAACCTAAAGGTACATTTATACCATAAGTATATCTTGAACATAAAAAAGCAAGACTCCAACATTGATTTACCTAAAACTTAGAGAAAATAGACAAAACCAAACCAGAACATATATAAAAACAAGCTTTATTAATAAAACTAAACTCTAAAAGAGACATATCTATAACAAACGTACTTAGTACAAACCAAACCAAGCCCCTGGTCATAAATGCAACTAATGAGGAGGAAGCATCAGACAGGAGCTCCTCGAGAGACTATGGGATGGGGCAAGGGGAATTCCTGGGGGAAATGAGGGCCGGGCCACGTGGGCCTGGCACTAAAAGGCTCCTTGGGGAGGAACTTAAGGTTTCTAATCCCCCCCCAAGGGAAAGAGAGTGGACAATCTGAGTATAAAACCAAAGAGTCTTCTAAAGGCCCCCAAAAATCTGTTCAGGAGGGTGGGCCGAGAGACAATACACAAACCAAAGATGGGTACTAGGGTATGACTGGAGACCCTATGTGTCCCAAAAAGGCTTCTTCTAGTGTTCCCCCCCCCCCTCCAGTTAACACAGGAGTGGTGCGTCTCCAGATGGGACCCTTGGTGTGCCCTGACCAGGTCAGAGAGCACACTGAAGCCACTTTAGTCTCAGAGGGTGGGGTGGGTGTAGCTTGCCTGGCTGTTTGGCCCAGTCTTCTGGAGATGTACAAACAACAGCCTCATATTAATGGGACTAGAGAGGAAGCACTGAGGGATACAGGTGCAAGTGTCACCATGCTGACTGAAACCTGGTATCTCCAGAACAGTATCTGACTGGACAAATGTATCTAGTCCCTAATGCTGATAATGTGACCAATGTTCATTCCATGGCTATGTTGTCCTTGGAGTGAGGAGGGGCTACTGGCCAAAAGACAGGCTGCACAGGACCAATGCCCGGGGTACCGGACCCCTTGCAGCAAACAGAGCCCGTGCGAGTCCAGTCCGGACTACCACTGCACCGAGACCGAGCAGCCGTCAAGGGACATCAGTACCGTGGGACCCACTTCCAGAGTGACCCAACAGTCCTGAGTTTTGCATCCTTAACCAGCGAGACTGACAACCGCAAGTGCAGCACAGAGCCCAGCAGACCTTTCCACTCTGCACCCGAGCGCCCCAGCCCGGGTACCAATGAACCGGCGTTGCCCCCTTATTCCTAGGGACCTTGTGACCTAAGCCCTCTGTTGGGAGCTCCCCAACTGGACTCTCACGGGCTCTGTTTGCTGCAAGGGGTCGGGTACCCCGGGTATTGGTCCTATGTGTTTCTGGTTGGTCTTGGTGTCCTCACACTTGGTGGGGGGACAGGTCTGACCTTTGGGAGCACAGGTACCTCTTCCTGGGGGGCTGTTGCATCGGGCTGGGTGGGGAGCGGCTACTCAGTGAACCAGACTTAGCGTCTTCGCTGCTTGCAGACTGCAGCAGAATAAATCCTCTACTCCAAGGGAGATTGCTGGCAATTTGCAAAGGCCTGGCAGTCTCCCGGGGTTTTTGGAAGATGTTCAGCTGCAGGACGAGTCGCTGGTCACAATTGTCGAGACTGGTACAGGCAGGGTTTGCCACCAAAAGTCTACAGCAAGACTTGAGTTCTTACTTTTCTCGCTGCTCTTCTTTGTCCTCTTCTCCTGGGTCCATTGAATCTGATTTTCTGGCTTCAGTGGTGCCCCTAAATTCCTAAGTTTAGGGGCATTAAGGGGAGTGACAGGTAGTAGCCAATATGCTACTTACCTTTAGGGTGTCTACACCCTCTATATGACCACTTCCTGTGGGGAGTGGGCATAACCCTGACCCAGCGAGCCTAATTGCGCCAAAAACAAGATGATGGAATTCTACGTTTTGTGTTCACCTCGGGTAGCCCACCTTAGGGGTTGAACCAGCCTGAGGAGGGAACACGCGTCCTGACCAGCTAAGTTTCCCACCTGTCCTGGTACCAAATGGGCCAGGCCAGGGGGTGGCATTTCCTCTGTCTGGAGAAACCTTTGGTCGCGTATCAAAGGCGGCAGAGGCCTAAGAAACCTTCTGCCTTGATATGCTGATTATTTAGCCTTCCTGCATGGAGGAGGTTACAACACCTCCTGGCTGGAGCAGGCATTGTTTATGCCCTCAGAGAGTGCAGGCTTCCACCTGCAGGCAGTGAGCAACCTGCCTGCAGTGGCAGGCGGTCTGCACAAGTCAGCCAGTACACAGGTAGTCAGTAGGTTTTATGGGGACACCTCTAAAATGCCCTCTGTGTGCATGTATTAATAAACCCATCACTGGAATCAGTGTGGGTTTATTAATACAAGATGTTTGATACCAAAAATCTCTAGTTTCAGTGAAGCCATCATATAGCTGGGGAACTCGTAAATACCGGTGTCCAACACATGTTCTCAAAATGGCTTCCCTGTTCACTTGTAATATCTAAGAATCAACTTCGGCATCCCAGGGGCATATCTGCTTGTGCCGATATGTCCATACATGTTGTATTGTGCACCCTGCCTTAGGGCTATAAGTGCTGCTGTAGGGGTGACTTACCTATACTGCAGGCATAGAACACAGGGGGTGTGCCATGTCATGTCTTCATTTTTCTCTGCACCATGGCACGCAGTCTGCAGTGGCAGTTTGCATGATTTTGCTGAGGGGTCTCTTAGGGTGGCAAAATGCATGCTAAAGCCCTTAGGGACCCTCTTTAGCCTCCCTGTCCTAGGTACCATTTACTAGGGACTTACGGGGGGGCTAAAGGTATTGCCAATTGGTGGAACAGTTTCACAGTTTTAGGGAAAGAGAACTGGCACTGGGGACCTGGATAGCAGAAACCCACTGCAATTCTGTCAAAATTGCATCAGATACCAGCCAAAAAGTGGGGGTGACAATGTTAAAAAGGGGCACTTTTCTACACTCCTTGGGAAGTAGCTTAGGAAAGTGGAAATGTCTTGGAGGGAGGACCCAGGCAAGCAGAAGCGTCTCTGGAAGTGAGCTATCGGTGGGCTTGGTCAGCTGGGGAGGCAGAGAAGGGGGCCATTGGGAGCCTGTGGGTGCTTTCAGGGTGGGGGTGATGTACTTCCTGCCAGTGGAAGACCCTCTGGTAGAGCTGGCAGTTTTCCCTTCAACAGAGTGATTCCTCTGTTTGTTTTTCTTTCTATTCTTCTTGCCAGAAAGGCCAGCAGGCGGACTCTTTTTGCCTTTTGCTCTTCTGGTTGAAGGTTTCTCCCACCGTCATAGCAATACAATACATTGAGCCTTATTTAGAATTTGGCGGATCGGGAACTCCATTGCAAATGTGACGGATGTCCTGTCTGCCATGTTAGAAGTAGATTATATTAGGCGTGTGCGAAATGTGCGCAATTTGTTTTTGTGTATTTGGGAAAATTGCATAAAACTAAACGTAATTACAGAAAATGCAAAGCCATCATTTAGCGCAGTCGCGGTCCGTGTAGGAGTGCCGGCCGGGCGGTGACGTGGGGCGGGGGAGGGGCAGGGTGGGGGGTAGCAAAGTACGGATTACGGACCAATACAGGTAAGTAAACATTTAAATCAATTAAACGAATTTCGTTGCGCGCACTGCATCACATTTGGCGATGCAGCGCTCACAACGAAATTCGTTTTATTGATTTAAATGTTTACTTACCTGTATTGGTCCGTAATCCGTACTTTGCTACCCCCCACCCTGCCCCTCCCCCGCCCCACGTCACCGCCCGGCCGGCACTCCTACACGGGCCGCGACTGATTTAGCGCCATATTTTAGTGCGGAATGCATCCGTAGGTCAATATTTAAAACAACAACATATTTTGCGCTAAAACAAAATAGTGCAAAATACCCAACTGAAGTGTACAACAGCGACCTGCGTTCTGCTGGTTCGCATTGTTACTGCGCTCTGGGTTACACGCTGCAAAGTATGTGATGGGGTTTAATGGTGTAATTTATATTTTGCACAAGACGTACATTATAGGGTATGGCACTGGCAATACAGCAGATGGGATATTTCCATGTTCCGACAGAGTATCCCGTCCGGTGAACTCTAAATAAGGCTCTTAGCATAGTGCTTTGCCTCAGGGATCTGGGGGTTCTGAAAAGGAAAGCAAGCACTTGATATATAACCATATTTAAAAATATCCCCATGTAAAATAACCCAGGATTAACGTTGCATAGTTTAGGATTAACCTTGCTCGGTAGGGATTTAATTTAAGAATTAAATCCTTGTATTTAGTTTCTACCACAAATATAGCTCCATCGTTAACATTTCGATTGAGGATTGGAGGAACAAAAGTGGGAACTTAGAAACCGGTGCAACACACATGGTCTTAGTTGGATTTGGGACAGGGATTTAAATGTGGTTAATAATCTGGTCTCGGATTTGTCTAAGAGAAGGTGTCTTAAATTTCAGGTCAAGGGAGCCATGTCTGCAAGAACTATATTTTCTGCATCCCCTGCACTTGAAACTCTGCCAGGAAAGATGAATTCCATCCTTAAATTGGACAGTAATTCGCCTCATATTTAAAATGATTTAAATGCGCTCTAAAAGATCCAGAATGGATTTGAATCCTGGCTCCCACCCTTAGCGTTTCCGGCTTATCGGAGGTTCTGCTTTCTGTTTATGTACAGTCTTTGAGAAGTCAGTGAGAAAAAGTGGAAAAGCTTCTCCTGGAGAGAAAACTAAAACAAAAATATAAGCCAGTAATTTAAAATGTTAAAGGGAAACACGCTTCTTTAGGAAATAAATTAATTTTAATCTCCTGTCTTCAAACAAATTGGCTTTCTAACCTTGAGACTAAGTTCTTAATTTACTCCAGAGCCCAGCTGGATTCTACCATCAGCCAGTATTACAGTGCTCACCAAATAATGGATTTATTCCATCTGCGTAATAGGATCCTTCGTTACTGGGGGTGACGGCTTCTGGCATCCCTGAAGTTCATGGCAGGCATTGGACATTCACCCTCCAGAGCCACAGCAAGGGGCCCATGGGAGGGATTCAGGGAGCACCAGGGATTTGAACTTATTTCAGGTGAGGATTGAGCAGCTCATGAAGTCTTGTTTTTTCTTAGGTCTGGCCTTGAGAAAGCTTTACGTGTCTCAGCTGCCCCATGTTATCCAAAATAATTATATTATTAAAAAAAAAAACACGCTCACACACACACACACACACATTCTCTCTCTCAAAATCACACGCACATAAACACACACACATATACATATATATCTATATACATAGATATATACATATGTAAATATACAGGGGCTTCATCCATGAGTCTGTTCTGGGTCATCAACTAGCTCTCATCACTGTGAGTGATGGCATTTTGGTTGTACACAGGTACACGTCCCCCTAAAAAGTAGTCCCCACTTCACTGCCAAGGCTCATGCAGCACTCTCTGTTTTCATGCCTACTTTTATTTGATGTATTTTTTTAATTCATTTTAGCGATGGGTCATATCTTACTTAGTTTTTAACTATTATATGCATGCCATCTTTTGAAGGTGGCAGTTTTACTTTTAATAACTTGTAATGCCTATTGCATGTTTGCAATAATAAATATTTGTAGGCTTGTGAAGACCAGACCAATTTCCTTTGCCAATGCTTGCCTTTCCATGCTGAGCCTTTTAGTTTTCAGGTCTGGCTTGACAGCGCAGTTGTGTGCCAGACTTATTGTTGTCAGTAAAAAGTGGCCCCCAGAGGAATGTTTCCCTTTCACTACATGCTATTGGCTGTTTGGTGTATCATTCTGCCTTCTTTAGAATACTTGCATTGCAAAGCACAAGGAACTATTTTACATTACAAAAGTACAAGAAATCATTTTATCTCTCGGATGCATTGTACGCAGAAAGCAATCGTTTTTTCTCTTACTTTTTGATTGCAACAGGCTTTTTGATGGTTTAGTCTGTAATCACAACCAAAGCCAGGCCTATTGTCTTTGCCAGTAGTTGATTATGTGGAAAGCAGACATGCAAGGACCCGAATGTAGCACTCAAAGTTAGATCTGGAGGAGCTCTTTCCACCTCATGGTAGAACCAGATCTATCGTGTGGCGCTTACAGATATTAGCCTGAAATAGGGGGTGGCGAAGGGGAGCTGTGATGGAGCGCTCTTAGGTGTTTTTAGGCAGGGCAGCAAAGCCCTAGTGTCGGCCCTGCTGGTGAGGAATGAATCAAGGGCTCTGCCTTCAGGGAGCAAAAGACAGAGGACCTGCCCTCCTCTATGCAACCCGGAAATGTGGTGTTCTACGCCATCTCTGGGACCCAGAACCGGAAGTGACACAAACAAGAAGCATTTAACCGGAAACAGCGTCAATCAATCAAACCAGTTTTGTAAAGTG
The DNA here is from genome assembly GCA_963921515.1 of Calotriton arnoldi. NCBI lineage: Eukaryota > Metazoa > Chordata > Amphibia > Caudata > Salamandridae > Calotriton > Calotriton arnoldi. Next base: position 3,681,610 of record CAWUFW010000013.1, on the reverse strand, counting down.
CAGCTAATCACCCGTGAGGGTATCCAGGTGCTAAGAGGTGAGCTGCTCGGGTGGCATCAGTTGAATAGTCAGGTCTTAAGTCCCCTTCTGAATTCCTGGAGGGAGGGCGAGGTCCAGAGATGGATGGAGAGACTGTTCCAGGACTTTGCTGCAAGGTAGGAGAAGGAGTGTCCTCACTGTGGCTTTGGCGGAAGCGTGAAAAGACTATATGCATAGTAGGCCCTTAAGTACGTCTCTAGGTGCCCAGAGACTTACTTTGACTAGGCTTCTCAAGGTAAAGCTATTTTTCATTTAATTTATTTTCTTGCACAGCTAAGCTCTCCTTCGATTGTGCCAGCAGCCAGCTGGTCACAAAGCCCAGATTCTGTAGATATGTGTAAATGAGAGTTCTTGTTTTTCGCCAACCAGAAAGTTTGTAGTATATCAGGCTGTCTCATCTTCATCCCCCATGCCTGAAACCCACCCTCTCTTTCCCCTGCCAGCCAAGAGCAAGGGTCCTCGTGGGAGCAGCCAACTGGGTAACCTTGTGGCTGGTCTTCAAAATTGGAAAACGAGTCCATGTCACACTAAGATAAGCGGGGCCAGGGCTTGGGCCTGGCTTTTAGCCCCCACTGGAGGGCACCTCCTTGACATCTGGTGCTCCTGCTCTTTCTAGAAGCCAAAGCACAAGGGAAACAAGTGCCCCCCAACTCTTCATCTTACATAGCGCAAGCCCAGGCATCTTTCATGGAGCAGGTCCCTTAAGGCTGTAAGTAAACAATGCAAAAAAAGGCCGAAACATGTACATGCCAACATTTGGCAACACCTAAAAGTTTGGTTTCATTTAAGTTCCCTATTTACTTGCATTGGAGTGGAGGAAGCTTCAAGTGGCCAAAGCTGTAACAACATAATTCTTAACTTAAAAAATCCGGAGTCTCCCACCTAAATCGGAGGTGCTGGCCTGTCTGAAGACAGTCTCCTGCCCACTAGGGCTCTCTCTGATCTGCCTTTGGGTCTCTAGAGTAGTGTAACATGATTGTTGACTCTAATTCAAACAATCGGGTGTTTGTGAGGTTTCAGGCGCTCATATAACTATCCCATATAGGTGTGTAGGGTTTTAGCCTGCGGTGCTTTCAAATAGTGGGAAGATATACCCTACCCCCCTTAGTGCAATCCTGGGATTGAACAGCAATGGTTAGCCTCATGAAGCACACGCAATTTTTGTTAACCAACACATTCTAGACAAACAGTATAATAAACACGAAAGATTTCATGTCTTGTCTTGTGGTGTTGTTTTTTATTTTCTTCGTTAGAAAATAAAAAACAATGAAGGTCTAACGAAGAAAATAAAAAACAATGAAGGTCTAACGAAGAAAATAAAAAACAATGAAGGTCTAACGAAGAAAATAAAAAACAATGAAGGTCTAACGAAGAAAATAAAAAACAATGAAGGTCTAACGAAGAAAATAAAAAACAATGAAGGTCTAACGAAGAAAATAAAAAACAATGAAGGTCTAACGAAGAAAATAAAAAACAATGAAGGTCTAACGGAGAAAATAAAAAACAATGAAGGTCTAACGAAGAAAATAAAAAACAATGAAGGTCTAACGAAGAAAATAAAAAACAATGAAGGTCTAACGATGAAAATAAAAAACAATGAAGGTCTAACGGAGAAAATAAAAAACAATGAAGGTCTAACGATGAAAATAAAAAACAATGAAGGTCTAACGATGAAAATAAAAAACAATGAAGGTCTAACGATGAAAATAAAAAACAATGAAGGTCTAACGGAGAAAATAAAAAACAATGAAGGTCTAACGAAGAAAATAAAAAACAATGAAGGTCTAACGGAGAAAATAAAAAACAATGAAGGTCTAACGGAGAAAATAAAAAACAATGAAGGTCTAACGGAGAAAATAAAAAACAATGAAGGTCTAACGAAGAAAATAAAAAACAACACAAGACAAAATAATCTTTCGTGTTTATTATACTATTTGTCTAGAATGTATTGGTTAACAAAAATTGCGTGTGCTTCATGAGGCTAACCATGATTGTTGACTCTGTCAGTGCTTGATTCCTCTCACCTTTCACCCGTGGATTTTTAATGTTTCCTTCTTCCCTTTTCTGATCTCCCCTGCTCCCTCCCGCTCAACTCGCCCACCAGACTTGGGGTCTGATTAGAGTTTCAAGGATGGATTAACCTGTCCGTCAAATGAAGGGTCTGTCTCCCTTATTTAGGGGCTGTCCCCCGCTGGAGTCCCCATTGCCTTCGTCAACGGAAAGCATCCTTGGACAGCCTGATGGAGTCGGGGCCATCGGAGGAAGGGCATTACACTTCCCGCACTATTGTGTGACCGCATGATGTCCTCCTTTTATTCTATCCATCATCGGCAGGTAAAAGCAAACTGTGAGGGGCAGAATAAAACAAATAATGACCCTCACGCCTAGGGAAAAATTCTCCCTGCGAGCGAAATTCATTAGTTTTTTTATTTTTCAATAAAATACGCCCACTTTCGGAGTTTTTACTTGAAAAACAAAGTGTTTGGGAAAGTTTGGTGGATGGCCATGACCAGTGGTTAATTTGTGAAAAAATAAGTGCCGGGGCTCTCGTTAGGAGACAGCTTGCATCAACCCATTGCTCCTATTAGCGCCACCTATAACCGAACTAACTACTGACCATGAAACTCTACAAGTGGGGAGAGGATGTGGCGTAACAGCCAGAGCTGCCGACTTTGGGTCTGGGGAGCCAGGTTAGAGTCTCAGCGTCGGCTCAACATCCTGTGATTCCGGGCAAACCACTTAATCTCCCCATGCCTACAAAAAATGAATGTGTCCTTAACTGGTGCCCATGAAAAGCACTCCAATACCTTTGGGTTGAGTTTGCGCTATAAGTGCCAGTGTTGACAATCAAGTGCTGGTGCCGAGCACAGGAAACCACCGGCTCAAATTAAGCACTGGCCATGACGGCGGCTCCTATCAAGATACAGAGACCATTGCTGAGCCAGTGGTGACCTCTGAATTTGGATAATGGTAGATGGTAGTCCATCTAATGTACTCCAACATCTGATGGCTGGAGTAGCATCTGTCAAGCTCTAGATCAAAAGACGCACAAATGATGGACGGAATGAGTAAGAAATCAAACATTCACCCCAATCAAGAGATCGGGATTAAATACATCATTCTTTTGCTCATCACACTACTCCAATTTAGACCCAACCATATGCAAATCACTCTTGACCCTGTGCTTCATGGGAACAGTCAAACCCGAACGGCGAAGCCAGGTCTTTTCTGGACCGGTTCAGCCACACAAGCTTGAATCCAGTGGCACAGTGAGCCCGGGACCCACGACTGGGCATACCCTTCCCACTTAGGGCGACAAAGGACACAGAAATGATGGACGGAATGTGAAACAAATCAAACATTCACCCCCAGTCAAGAGATCTCAGTTAAATCCAACAATGGATTCAACCCAGATTTGTGGCTGGGGATGAATGTTTGATTCGTGCAGCATTCCGTCCATCATTATTTTTTTTGCTTTTCTTTTGCTTTAAGCTCTAGATCGGGCCCAAAATATCTTGGTTACACTCACCATGCTGTCTCTCTGGAGAGAGGCCCCAGCTCCACCCTCCAGGCTCCCGCAGCAGTCTCTCTTCCATCCCTCCCCTTAGCTGTCTCTTGGCGCTCCCATTCCATCTCACCTGCCACATCAGCGCTTTGAAACGACCATAAGGTGATCTAATAAACCAACATAATTTATTCCATACCTCAAGCTCCTTGACCTGCTCAGTTGCCTCAAACAGTGGCTCACCGATGACCTGCTTGGAACCCACTTATCTGTGCCCATGGCGCGGCCCCCGCCTCTGGTGGGCGCCCTGAGACACTAGTGCGCAGGCGCAGTCACGACAGCGACCCCGATGTAATGGCAGACAGGACCCCTGCTGTTATTATTCTAAGACTGCTTGGTAAAGCCATCAGCAGCGTAAAACCCGCTGTGCCTGACGTAAGGGTCTCGGGTTACGACAAAGGGAGGTTATTGGAGCGCGGGAGGAAACCACGAGCGGGCACCGGCTCAGGCCGCATGCCTGGACCCTGTGATCATAGTGACTTGCACCGCACGGTATGGGCCGCTTATGGGGCCTAGAGATCCCCTGAGCAATGCCAGGGCATGTGAAGGTCTGTGGTGAGGTACAGAGATGTTTTAAGGCATGCACAACATGAGCAGTTGCCCCGGCCCCCACCTTCAAGAGGCCTACCCCTCCCTCTCGGTCTCTCCCCTCTATTTCCACCTCTCTCTGTCTCTCTCCGACTATCCCTAACTCACCACTCAATATCTTTTTACCTACCTCTCTCTCTCTGTACCTCATTCATCTCTTTAATCTATCCTTTTTTCACGGTCATCTCTCTTACTCTCTTAGCGCCTACTTCTTTCCTTCTCAGTAAATTAATCCTACCTCCTACTGTTTTCCTTGCCTCTCTCTACCTCTTTATACCTCTCCTTTTCTACTTCAGTTCCCTCTACCTCTATATTGTTTTATCTCATCACTCTCTACCTCCTGAATCAATCAACCACCACCTCTACATCTCGCCTTTACCTCAACTTTCTCAAACTCACCTCTCATGAGTGCTCGATTTAGTTGAAAACGAGTCATACTTTTGAGGTAGGGCTGAACAGTAATCTCCAGAATACTTCCAGTCGGGCCTCCAAGCCACCATCATACCTGGTATCAGTGCTTAATTTGAGCCGGTGGTTTCCAGTGCTCGGCACCAGCCACGTAATTGTTATCACTGGCACTTATGACAGTCTGCCACATGTTGGCGCTGTTTGTGCACTTTAGAAATTGGCACACCAACAATTGTTTATGAATTCAATGTACATCAAAAATGACTAATTAATGCCGCCCAAGCCATTCTTACAGCTGTTGGGGCCCTGAATAGTCCGAATTGTCACACTTGTAGGAGTGCGGTGGTTAGTAGTTGTGTTGGTACTGTCATTGGCAGCACTGGCAGGGGCAATGGGTGGTGCGAGCTGCAGTGGCCTCCTGATGAGAGCCCCGGCACTTATGATTTTACAAATTAAGCACTGCCTGGTGTAGAGACCAGAGACAGAGATGAGCCAGCATTTGGGAGAGCGCTACAGCCAAGATACAAACACAACATAAAACACACTGAAACACATTTTAACTTGTTTTCCCTTTTTTCACTGCTTATGCCGCAAGCTCCTCCTGCCACTGACTTCGAGGAGCATTGGCACAGAACAAGCCAGCGTAAAGCTCGAAGCCATGGCAAATGAGATATATAATAATGAGCCTGCACTCATTTGATGCCCTTAGCTGTAATTACATTGTTTTATATGTGCATCTATATAGCGCTTCAATCCCTGCCGAGCTGCGGTGGGAGCACGCTTCTTGGGGGTAGTGCTAAGGATGGAAGAGAGTTTTTGTGGGCGCTTTGGCGTCGTGCGTGATGACCAGAGTTGTACTCTTATTGTGTTTTTGTTGCAGTGCCTTGGAAGATAGAGAAGCGAGTAGGTGAGGTAGGGCGCTTTAGCCTTCAAAGCGCTAGTGTAAGGATGATTGGATAGTGCATAAAAAGAGTGTGCACTAATTGGGGTCTATTTTGTGTCGTGCACGTCGCTTCTGCGTGGAGTGGAGCAAGGTTGAAAGAGAGATAGCTGTACTTGTGGCCCCGCCCACCACCCATGGGGATGAACTTCAGCTCCCAAGCTGCATATAAATATATTCATTATTAACAGGTCACGAGTCGGGGGTACACGCGGGTGGACGGTGTCCACCCACTATTTTCACAGGGTGAACGCCGTCCACCCTACCAAGAATTTGGGTACAAACTGAATAATGTGCTGAACTCGTCCCGGTGTAATTTCCAAATACTGGGACACTTTCAGAAGCGCCTGCACGTTGTCTGCTTTCCTTCTGCAACAAGCAACAACCTGCAGGTGGGGACGGGCCTTTCTTATTTTAGACTCCTCCTGGGCCCATAACAAAGGCCAAATTGGAGGGGTCATCAGGCCTTCTTTTGTTTAAGTCTCTTGGCTGGGAGCAGTCAGGAGCCTCACACCTGATGCAAATGAAGCTGAGGGGAAACAAAGGCTCACACCTTGTTAGCACTTCAGCCGCGGCCTGTGCAGGTAAGAGCGGTGGGGCCCGGTGGGGGGGATTTTGACGGACAATGACAAGGGGAAATTAATTATTTATTTAATATTCCCTTTTCATCGTCCGTCGAAATCCCCCCTCACTGTGCCCCACCACCCCATCGTTCTTACCTGCACGGGCCGCGGCTGTAGCACTTTACACATACTTAAGAGAGGCAACTTTTCACTTTGTTCAGTCCCTGTTTAGGAGATATGCATGCACTGTAAGAATGTCAGATGTGTTGGTCTTTCCCAGTATTTACACAAAACAAATTGCATTTATATAGAGCTTACTACCCCTGAGGAGGCGTTGAAATAATTTAAGTACCACTATTTTTTCTTGTATAGCCCTACTTATCCCAATGCAGGGTGTCAGAGCGCTTTACATCAGGCGTGCTTGTTACATATACAATAAATTATATGTTTGTAAATGAATGTACAGGATCTGTTACATAAAACTGGGGGATTACAAGGTGTAGAAGTCACATATCATCTTCCATAGCTCACTGTGCTATTATCCTCGCAATGCGCTCAAACGTACACATGATAGACCTGATAAACATATATGTGAGGGCTTTAGATCTGATGTCACTTCTTGTGATGCCACTTCCTGTAAAGTTGTGGCTTGTGATGCCACTTTCTATAATGTCAATTCCTGTGATGCCATGTGTAATGTCACGTGCCGTGATGTCACGCGCCGTGATGTCATGCGCCGTGATGTCACACGCCATGATGTCACTTGCATACTGCCTAACTTGGTTAGTCCCCCCACTTCTTTTTTTAGGACTTGTGCCCTGATTATTAATAAACCTTTCTACTGCACTCCTTCTATGATCCTTGGGCCTGCAAAATGCTCGGACAGCCCTGTGGCTGATCTAAGCATGTAACGGACCCTGCCCCAGCCCCGCAGCCTTGTACCATTACTTGTCTCTGGCAGCCATCATCTCCTTTGGAGAAAGCCTGCCTTTTGACTCTATGAAAATATAAAACCTTGCTGGGGGTGAGACGCTGTGACCACTGAACACCCTGAAAAATATATTATTTTTGTTTTCAGAACTTGTGACAAAAGTTGCTATTGGTTCAGAGTGTGTCTGGGGGGTCATTTGGGGATTTCGAAATGTCCTCTGTCCCCTCGGTTCACTCGAGCATTCCCCACTGTTCTGTCTCCCCCGCGCCCCAAAAGAGACAGAGGGGAACAGACACTGAAAAACAAAACACAGGTTTTGAGTAACAGGAGTGTGTTCCCTGCTCGGCTGAATGTGGGCTGAATTTATTGAGACAATGGCTTCTTGTTGAAATAAATTCCTGGTGTATTACAGGCCCTGATCATGGGGAAAAGCTCTAAATCCTAAGAAAACAAAGGAGCGGCTTTTGGGTTTTTCTTACAAAAATAAGGCTCCGGTGGCCAGATATTTTATGATGTTCGGTGGGGTTTGCGCCCGGGCAGCAGCGGCCGCAGAGGCGGCGTTATCCGCGCGCCTGCTTTTGTCATCAGGGCATCGCTGCCTTCCAGGCCTCGACCGAGACGTCTGGAGCCGGACCCTGCAGGAGCTCACTGCACCTCACAGCCCTCTCTGCACCTCACAGCCCTCCCTGCAGAGGTCACTGCACCTCACAGCCCTCACTGCACCTCACAGCCCTCCCTGCAGAGGTCACTGCACCTCACAGCCCTCACTGCAGGAGCTCACTGCACCTCACAGCCCTCCCTGCAGAGGTCACTGCACCTCACAGCCCTCCCTGCAGGAGCTCACTGCCCCTCACAGCCCTCCCTGCAGAGGTCACTGCCCCTCACAGCCCTCCCTGCAGGAGCTCACTGCACCTCACAGTGCTCACTGCACCTCACAACCCTCACTGCACCTCACAGCCCTCCCTGCAGGAGCTCACTGCACCTCACAGCCCTCCCTGCAGAGGTCACTGCACCTCACAGCCCTCCCTGAAGGAGCTCACTGCACCTCACAGCCCTCCCTGCAGGAGCTCACTGCACCCCACAGCCTCCCTGCAGGAGCTCACTGCACCTCACAGCCCTCCCTGCAGTAGCTCACAACCCTCACTGCAGGAGCTCACTGCACCTCACAGCCCTCCCTGCAGGAGCTCACTGCACCTCACATCCCTCCCTGCACCTCACAACCATCACAGCCCTCCCTGCAGGAGCTCACTGCACCTCACAGCCCTCCCTGCAGAGGTCACTGCACCACACAGCCCTCCCTGCACCTCACAGCCCTCCCTGCAGGAGCTCACTGCACCTCACAGCCCTCCCTGCAGGAGCTCACTGCACCTCACAGCCCTCCCTGCAGGAGCTCACTGCACCCCACAGCCCTCCCTGCAGGAGCTCACTGCACATCACAGCCCTCCCTGCAGTAGCTCACAACCCTCCCTGCAGGAGCTCACTGCACCTCACAGCCCTCCCTGCACGAGCTCACACCCCTCCCTGCTGGAGCTCACTGCGCCTCACAGCCCTACCTGCAGTAGCTCACTGCTCCTCACAACCCTCCCTGCATGAGCTCACTGCACCTCACAGCCTTCCCTGCATGAGCTCACAGCCCTCCCTGCTGGAGCTCACTGCACCTCACAGCCCTTCCTGCAGGAGCTCACTGCACCCCACAGCCCTCCCTGCGCCTCACAGCTCTCCCTGCCCCTCACAGCCCACCCTGCAGGAGTGCATTGCACCTCACAACCCTCCCTTCAGGAGCTCACTGCACCTCACAGCCCTCCCTGCAGGAGCTCACTGCTCTCTCAGCCCTCCCTGCACAAGCTCACTGCACCTCACAGCCCTCCCTGCACAAGCTCACTACACCTCACAGCCCTCCCTGTAGGTGGTCACTGCACCTCACAGCCCTCCCTGTAGGAGCTCACTGCATATCACAGCCCTCCCTGCAGGAGGTCACTGAACCTTACAGCCCTCCCTGCACCAGCTCACTGCACACTCACAGCCCTCCCTGCAAGAGCTCAATGCATCTCACAGCCCTGCCTGCATGAGCACCCTGCACCATCATAGCCCTCCCTGTACCAGCTCACTGCACCTCACAGACGTCCAGCAGGAGCTCACTGCTCTCTCAGCCCTCCTTGCACAAGCTCACTGCACCTCTCAGCCATCTTTGCAGGAGCTCACTGCATCTCACAGCCCTCCCTGCAAGAGGTCACTGCACCTCACAGCCCTCCCTGCAGGAGCTCACTGCACCTCACAGCCCTCCCTGCAGGAGCTCACTGCACCTCACAGCCCTCCCTGCAGTAGCTCCTCACAGCCCTCCCTGCAGGAGTTCACTGCGCCTCACAGCCCTCCCTGCACCTCACAGTCCTCCCTGCAGGAGCTCATTCACCTCACAGCCCTTCCTGCAGGAGCTCAGTGCACCTCACAGCCCTCCCTGTAGGAGCTCACTGCATCTCACAGCCCTCCCTGCAGTAGCTCACAGCCCTCCCTGCAGGAGCTCACTGCACCTCACAGCCCTCCCTGCAGGAGTTCACTGTGCCTCACAGCCCTCCCTGCACCTCACAGCCCTCCCTGCAGGAGCACATTGCACCTCACAGCCCTCCCTGCAGGAGGTCACTGCACCTCACAGCCCTCCCTGCAGGAGGTCACTGCACCTCACAGCCCTCTCTGCAGGAGGTCACTGTAGGAGAGTAGGATCTGCTTCACATGGTACCCCCACTTTTTGCTGATGCTTCACTTCTTTTCGACTTTAGTCTGGCTGGGGCCCTGCTAATCAGAACCCCAGCCTAGCTGCTTCCTCTCTAAAATGGTTTCCATGTACCTTAGGTACATCTTTGATTGGAATCTGGAGTGCCCTTATAAGTCCCTAGTATATGGTATACTATGTACCCAGGGCATAGGTACCCCAGAGGCCTGCCAGGGGCTGAAGCATTGTAGGAAGGTGGAATCTGACTATATGGTTGCCCCCACTTTTTTTCCTGGTGTTTTGCTGGTATGACTTAGTTGGACTGGGACCCTGCTATTCAGGGCCCCAGTCTATCTGCTCTCTCTAAACGACATGGAGTGCACTCTAGGTGCACTAGTGATTGGATACTGTGGTGCCTTATGAGTCCCTAGTATATGGTACCTTAGGTGCCAAGGGCATAGGTACTTCACAGGCCTACCAGGGGCTGCAGCATGTATTATGCCACCCCTGGGAAGCAGTCTAAATCTGACACCACAGGCCTGCTACTGCAGCCTGGGTGAGGTGGTGCTAGCACCCCTCACTGAGATATAGGTTTCCTATATCTCTCCTGCACACACATATAAACCTATCAGTCACCCCTAAGGCAGGCCCTATCAATCCTGAGGGCAGGGTGCTTGGCTTCTATGTGAGGGGGTGCCTCTGCCTGAGCAGGGCCCCTCTGCAGCTCTCAGAGTCTATTCTCTGGTGCTGTTTGTGGATGCGGTTAAACCATATACTATTAAGTGCATTATATCCTCGCGGTAAATGCTAACTTTGGAATGGCTGCATCAAAACATGTCGTGTTTGGTGTCAAACATCTTGGAATACTACCCCCCGCCAATCTTGGCGGCGGGGGTAGCATTCCACCCTTCTAGAGGGATAAGACATGTACCTGCTGTGGAAACGCGGTAGAATCCTAAAGAGCCCTGGCATCACAAAATGGATGCCACCAGTCACAGACACTGGGCTGCCCTCCTGCTGATGACCGAAACTCGCAGTGGAGGAAGCCCAACAATAGGCATCCTGTCACAGGGAGGTGTAACCACCTCCCAGACAGGGTTTAGTGTATTGGGGCTGGGTGGGTGCACTCTTAGAGTGCTTTGAAGTCCTGCACTGGGGGAGCAGAAGGCTCCTCTGTGCATATGCCAGTTCAAACCGGCTCAGGGGCTACCTGCCCCTGCTCTGGCGCGAAACTGGACAAAGGGAAGTGGGTGTAGCCACCCCCTCCCTTGACCCTCCCATAGGTGGGGTCATAGAGCTAGTCCATCCCCTCTTTTCAGTATAAGAAGGGGAACCCTTGAACTTGCTAGTTAGATAACCCCTGGACGACGCTCTACAGAAGAATCCTGGCCCTTCGACGTTCCACTACCTTTGGAAGACAGAAGAATCTCCCTTGGAGTCAAGGAGTGACTCCCTGCTTGGCAGGCACCAAAAACGACAACGACGGTCGCAAACTATGCCGCTCCCGCCGGAGTCCGAAGTCCCTGCAGCCCAAGAAGTGGATTTCCTGACTTCTCCAAGGCCATCGTGAGTCCCCAGCGAAGCTGAGGCAAGTGGACCCCACGAGTGACGAGGAACCGCGACCCCTGGGTACCGTGCACTATTGTCGAGTGCAACCCCTTCACAACGTTCCACGAACTTGTGCTTTGGACCACGTGTGGTCCCGACCTCTAGCAGGAATCCCTCCGAAGATCAGAGGCCTACACCGTCCCGAGTGACCGTGGGCCCCTGTTGAGTGATTCCGCCCGAGGTGTCTTCGCGATCCCTTGCCAGCCGGCTCGTGGGTCCCCAGAAGACTTCTTAAAGAAACCAAAGGGCTCCCCTGGTTGCTCCAGGCCTGCCCTGACTTACCCTCGCTGGGTGAGTCCCTCAGACCTTGCTGGTCTGTGCCATCGACTTTTCTTCATCTCCCCGAGACTTGCTGTTGCCAAGGCTTGTTGGCTCCAATCGAGTTGCCGACACCGCAGTAAGCTGCAGACTTCATGGGACACACAGAATCCAGCTCCTGGTCGTCGTCGACGCCTCCTGGACCTCGTGGCTGAAGAGTCAAGGCACCCGCAACCGACCTGAATCAACCGACAACGGTGGGCATCCATCTTCCTTGCCCCGAGTCACTGCCAAGTGACTTTGAACACTGTCCCCTCTGCTTTCAGGTCATCCTTCTTCAGAATCCAGGCTTGGATTCCACCGGACACTTCTTCAGCTCCCGCAAGCAGCAAGTCTTCTTTGTTCGCCATTGAAAACGACGCCGCGACCCGACACCAAAGGACACCTATGCACCCGGCTTCCCTGGGTGAGGTAACTCCAGCACTACGGTGCTCCTGTGGGTGTGGGCCCTAGAACTACTTACCCTGTAAGTGACTTGCTTGTAGGTTCTCCCGAAGTCTCCTAGAACTCTTAATTTCCAACCGCGACTTGCCCCATTGAAGTTAACGGCGATCCGCGCCTGTGTATCCACACTGCACGCGTCCCCCGTGGGTCCTTTACTTACCTGCCTTGGGTGGTTTCGTGAGGCCCCAGCACTTCTGAAGGCCCTAGGCCTTGTCTCCCTGCAAGTCGTTGTTGCTAAGTCCCTTTTTTAGTATATGGTCTGGTACGCCCCTAGGGCCCCAGCCATATTTTGTGCTTAACTTATTGTGAAACGTTGATTTGTGCATATGTTTGTCTTCTAATCTCATAAAGAGATTAGTAGAGAGTTATTTAGAAATAAATACATATATATTTGATATATATACCTGTGTGGTGTCTTTTCATTTGGTGATTCAAGAGATTATATGGTAAAACAAGCTGCTTTACATTCCTTCAAGACTTAGCCTGAAGGCTGCTCTCCACAGCTACCACTAGGATAGCTTTCTTTAAAAGGTTGTCTTAAACCTATCTACCATAAGAGTCGATTTGCCCTGGTGCAAGGTGTCCACTTTAATTAGTGAACAGCATATACCAGGCCAACTTCTCACAAGCATGTACTATGCCACCCCTGGAAGGCCAGCTAAAATGACACCACAAGTCTGCTACTGCAGCCTGGGTAAGGTGGTGCATGCACCCCTTACTGTGATATAGGCTACCTATATCACTACCATTGCACACACATATAAACCTATAAGTCACTCCTATGGCAGGCCTTACCAATCCTGAGGGCAGAGTGCTTGGTTTTCATGTGAGAGGGTGCCCCTGCATGAGCAGAGCCCCTCTGCAGCGTTCGGAGTCCCTCCTCTGATGCTGTTTGTGGTACAGCCTGACCATATACTCTTAAGTGCATCATATCCTCGCGGTACAATGCTAACTTTGGACTGGCTGCACCAAAACATGTCGTGTTTGGTGTCAAACATCTTGGAATACTACCCCCCCGCCAGTCCTGGCGGCGGGGGTAGCATTCCACCCTTCTAGAGGGAGAGACATGTACCCACCGACCTACCCGGTAACTTCTTTACAGAGCCCTGGCATCACAAAATGGATGCCGCTGCCACAGACACGGGTCTGGCCTCCTGCTGCTGACTGAAACTCCGGCAGGGGAGGCCTGGACAATAGGTTTCCTGTCGCAGGGAGGTGTAACCACCTCCCCAGACAGGACAATGTGTATTGGGGCTGGGCGGGAGCACGCTCTGGTGCTTTGAAGTCCTGCACTGGGGGCACACTTGGTGTCCCTGTGCATATGCCAGTTCAAACCGGTTGCAGGGGCTACCTGCCCCTGCTCTGGCGTGAAACTGGACAAAGGGAATGGGTGTAACCACCCCTCTTCCCTGACCCTCCCATAGGTGGGTCCCCAGAGTATGTCCAACCCCCTAACTTAGTATAAGTATGGGACCCCAGTCCTTTGGACTTTAGATATCCCTGGACGAAACTCTGCAACTGAATCCTGGAACTTCGACGCTCTACTCAAGATTAGAGGACTGAAGAATCTCCCGTGGGGTCAAGGAGTGACTCCCCTGCTTGGCAGGCACCAAAGAAGCAATTGTCCGGTCTGCATCGCTGAAGCTCCCGCCGGACGCCGAAGTCTTTGCAACACCAGAGGTGGATTTCCAGACTTCCCTGAGGCTGCCCTGAGTCCCCAGCGAAGCTGAGGCCCGTAGGTGTCGTGGGTAACGTGGAACCATGACCCCTGGGCCCCGAGAACTTTTGCAAGTGCATCCTCTTCCTGGTCTCCCACGAAGTTGTGCTTTGGGCTCCGAGTAGCCCTCGCCTCCAGCACCGACTGCACCGAAGATCACTGGCCTCCACTCCACGAGTGTCCTGCGAGCCAGCTCTAAGTGCGTCCGCTCGAGGCTCCTTTGCGGTCGCTAGTCCGTTGGCTAGTGGGCCCTCCCGAAGGCAACTCTTCTTCTGCTTGGGCTTTCCTGGTTGCTCCAGACGTGCCCTGACTTAACCTCGCTGGGTGAGTCCCCCAGACCTTGCTGGTCTGCATCACCGTCCTTTCTTCATTTCCACGTGACTTGCCGTTGCCAAGGCTTGTTGGGTCCAATCTGGTCGCCGACACCGCAGCAATCGACAGACGTCGTGGGACAGCTCGAATCCAGCTCCTGGTTGGCGTCGATGCCTCCTGGACCTCGTGGCTGAAGAGTCAAGACGACCGTCAACCTACCTGAAGCACCCGACATTGGTGGGCCTTTGCTCATCGCCCTCCTGGTCACTGGCTAGTGACCCAGACTCTGTCCCCTCTGCTTCCAGGTTCTTCAGATCTTCGATCCACCCTTGGATCCACCCGGACACTTTCGACTTGGTCGCCAGCAGCCCGCTGCAGCAGATCGCCTTTGAAAACGACGACGAAACCCGACACCAAAAGACACCTATGCACCCGGCTTTCCTGGGTGAGGTAACTCGAGTACTACGGTGCTCCCGTGGGTATTGACTCTAGAACGACCTAGTTCTAAAGGGGTTTGCTCCAAGGCCTCCTCTAAGTGTCCTTTCCTTTTAAAAACCTAACCGCGACTTTCCCCATAGAAGTTAATGGTGATTCGCGGCTGTGTTCCAACACTGCACGCGTCCCCCGTGGGTCCCCTGTGTCACTACATTGGGTGGTTCCTTGTGGTCCAAGCACTTCTACAGGCTCTAGGCCTTGTGTCTAGCTCAGTCGTGGTTCTTATACCACTTTATTGGTATATGGTTTGGTACGCCCCTAGGGCTCAAACGTGTATTTGTGCTATTACTGTTGATATTCGACATGTAACTTATGTACTTCGAACTCTAGCCTCATAAAGAGACTAGAGGGGTGTGTTTAAGACTAAATACATATATTTTAAATATATACCTGATGTGGTCCTCTTTCATTTGGTCACTCAAGAGATTATAGACTGGTAAAACAAGCTGCTTTACATTCCTTCAAGACTTAGCCTGAAGGCTGCTCTCCATAGCTACCACTAGGATAGCTTTCAATAAAGGTTGTCTTTAACCTATCTCCAATAAGGGGTTGTTTGGACTGGTGCAAGGTGCCCACTATAATTAGTGGACAGCATATACCAGGCCAACTTCTCACAGTCACTGAACCTTACACCCCTCCCTGCAGGAGCTCACTGCACCTCACAGCCCTCCCTGCAGGATCTCACTGCCCCTCACAGCCTTCCCTGCACCTCACAGCCCTCCCTGCAGGAGCTCACTGCCCCTCACAACTCTCCCTGTAAGAGGTCACTGCAGCTCACAGCCCTCCCTGCAGGAGTTCACTGCAGCTCACAGCCCTCCCTGCAAGAGTTCCCTGCACCTCACAGCCCTCCCTACACGAGCTCACACCCCTCCCTGCTGGAGCTCCCGGCGCCTCACAGCCCTCCCTGCATTAGCTCACTGCACCTCACAACCCTCCCTGCACGACCTCACTGCACCTCACAGCCTTCCCTGCATGAGCTCACAGCCCTCCCTGCTGGAGCTCACTGCACCTCACAGCCCTGCCTGCAGGAGCTCAAGGCACCTCACAGTTCTCCCTGTAGGAGCTCACTGCACCTCACAGCCCCCCCCCTACAGGAGGTCACTGCTCTCTCAGCCCTCCCTGCACAAGCTCACTGCACCTCACAGCCCTCCCTGCACAAGCTCACTACACCTCACAGCCCTCCCTGTAGGTGGTCACTGCACCTCACAGCCCTCCCTGTAGGAGCTCACTGCATATCACAGCCCTCCCTGCAGGAGGTCACTGAACCTCACAGCCCTCCCTGCACCAGCTCACTGCACACTCACAGCCCTCCCTGCAAGAGCTCCATGCATCTCACAGCCCTGCCTGCATGAGCACCCTGCACCATCATAGCCCTCCCTGTACCAGCTCACTGCACCTCACAGATGTCCAGCAGGAGCTCACTGCTCTCTCAGCCCTCCTTGCACAAGCTCACTGCACCTCACAGCCATCTTTGCAGGAGCTCACTGCATCTCACAGCCCTCCCTGCAAGAGGTCACTGCACCTCACAGCCCTCCCTGCAGGATCTCACTGCCCCTCTCAGCCTTCCCTGCACCTCACAGCCCTCCCTGCACCTCACAGCCCTCCCTGCAGGAGCTCACTGCCCCTCACAACTCTCCCTGTAAGAGGTCACTGCAGCTCACAGCCCTCCCTGCAGGAGTTCACTGCAGCTCACAGCCCTCCCTGCAAGAGTTCCCTGCACCTCCCAGCCCTCCCTACACAAGCTCACACCCCTCCCTGCTGGAGCTCACTGCGCCTCACAGCCCTCCCTGCATTAGCTCACTGCACCTCACAATCCTCCCTGCACGACCTCACTGCACCTCACAGCCTTCCCTGCATGAGCTCACAGCCCTCCCTGTTGGAGCTCACGGCACCTCACAGCCCTCCCTGCAGGAGCTCAAGGCACCTCACACACAGCTCTCCCTGTAGGAGCTCACTGCACCTCACAGCCCCCCCTACAGGAGGTCACTGCTCTCTCAGCCCTCCCTGCACAAGCTCACTGCACCTCACAGCCCTCCCTGCACAAGCTCACTACACCTCACAGCCCTCCCTGTAGGAGGTCACTGCACCTCACAGCCCTCCCTGCAGGAGCTCACTGCATATCACAGCCCTCCCTGCAGGAGGTCACTGAACCTCACAGCCCTCCCTGCAAGAGCTTGCTGCACCTTACAGCCCTCCCTGCACCAGCTCACTGCACACTCACAGCCCTCCCTGTACCAGCTCACTGCACCTCACAGCCCTCCAGCAGGAGCTCACTGCTCTCTCAGCCCTAACTGCACAAGCTCACTGCACCTCACAGCCATCTTTGCAGGAGCTCACTGTATCTCACAGCCCTCCTTGCAAGAGTTCTCTGCACCTCACAACCCTCCCTGCAGGAGCTCACTGCACCTCACAGCCCTCCCTGCACAAGCACACTGCACGCTCACAGCTCTCCCTGCGCGAGTTCACTGCAACCTCACAGTTCTCTCTGCGTGAGCTCACTGCATCTCACAGACCTCCCTGCAGGAGCTCACTGCATCTCACAGCCCTCCCTGCAAGAGCTCACTGCACCTCACACCCCTCCCTACAAGAGCTTACTGCATCATTACATCCCTCACTACAGGAGCTTACTGCACCCTCTCTGCACAAGATTACTGCACAAGATCACTGCACCCTTTACTCTCCAGCTGCACAAACTCACTGCACCCTCAGAGCCCTCCCTGCATGAGCTCAATGCACCTCACAACTGTCCCTGAACGAGATCACTGCACGTTTACTGCCCTCCCTGAACTCCGTGCACTTAACAATCCTCTCTGCACAAGCTCACTGCAACCTTCACTCTCCTGCTGCACCAGCTCACTGTACTTCACAGCCTTTCCTGCACAAGCTCACTGCACTTCACGGCCCTCCCTGCACAAGCTCACTGCACCCTTTCACTCTCCAGCTGCATGAGCTCACTGCTCTTCACAGCCCTCCCTGCATGCACTAGCTCACTGCACCCTCATAGCCCTTCCTGCTTGAGCTCAATGCACCTCACTGCCTTCCCTGCCAGAGCTCACTGCACCCGCACAGCCCTTGCTGCATGAGCTCAATGCACCTCAGTCGTCCCTGCACCAGCTCACTGCACCTCACAGCCATCCCTGCAAGGGCTCACTGCTCTCTCAGCCATCCCTGCACAAGCTCACTGCACCTCACAGCCATCCTTGCAGGAGCTCACTGCATCTCACAGCCCTCCCTGCAAGAGTTCACTGCACACTCACAGCCCTCCCTGCGTGAGCTCGCTGCACTTCACAGCCCACCCTGCACAAGCTCACTGCACCCTCATAGCCCTTCCTGCATGAGCTCAATGCACCTCACAGCCCTCCCTGCACAAGCTCACTGCACCTCACAGCCCTCCCTGCCAGAGGTCACTGCACCCTCATAGTCCTTCCTGCAAGAGCACACTGCACTTCACAACACTCCATGCATGAGCTCACTGCACTTCACAACCCTCCCTGCATGAGCTCACTGCACCCTTCACTCTCCTGCTGCATGAGCTCACTGCATTTCACAGCCCTCCCTGCACGAGCTCACTGCACTTCACAACACTTCTTGCATGAACTCACTGTACCTTTCACTTTCCAGCTGCATGAGCTCACTGCACCCACAGCCCTCCTTGTAGGAACTCACTGCACGCTCACAGCCCTCCCTGCAAGAACTCCGTGCACCTCACAGCCCTCCCTGCACGAGCCCAGTGCACCTCACAGCCCTCCCTGCACGAGCCCAGTGCACCTAACAGCCCTCCGTGCAAGTGCTTCTTCACTTCACAGCCCTCCCTACAGGAGCTCACTGCACCTCAATGCAAGAGCTCACTGCCCCTCACAGCCCTCCGTGCACGAGCTCACTGCACCTCACAGCCCTCCGTGTACGAGCTCACTTCACCTCACAGCCCTCCGTGCACGAGCTCACTGCCCCTCACAGCCCTCCGTGTACGAGCTCACTGCACCTCACAGCCCTCCGTGCACGAGCTCACTGCCCCTCACAGCCCTCCGTGTACGAGCTCACTGCCCCTCACAGCCCTCCGTGCACGAGCTCACTGCCCCTCACAGCCCTCCGTGTACGAGCTCACTGCCCCTCACAGCCCTCCGTGTAAGAGCTCACTGCACCTCACAGCCCTCCCTGCACAAGCTCCCTGCACCTTCACAGCCCCCCGTGCACGAGGAAGGGATATGTGTGGGTGGTGTGAACACCAGGGTATTCTATTCAGAGATCATGGGGTGGGGAGGCCAGCAGGAGGCAGTAGACTCCGTTTCCCTCATGGGAGGGTATGTGGGGCGGGTGTGCACACGACAATGATTGTGCACAGAGTTCTGTAGGGGGCGGGGTTTGTATTTAATGGTTATGGCACTGATAACGAGCACGGTCATTTCTGTAACTGCTCACACGTGTGTCTGGGGTCTGATGCCTGGCATGGGCCGTGTAGGGTGGAGGGAGGGACGGGGGCAGCTCTGGGTCTGTCCCTGCAGCGCCCGCGTCATCCCGTCATAGTGTGCAGATGAATGACGTGTGGACAGGCCGCAGGCGCAGCAGGGGTGTCCGCTCACACTCATCTTGCTCGCATTAGGGCCCCTGGCAGCCCTGCTACATCACTCGTTGAGACATTAACATGCAGACATACTGAGGTATGGTTCAGGGAAGGGACAAGGGATTGGGTGGAAGTGACTTCAACCTTAGAGTTTGGGTTGAGAAAGGGCTAAATAAGGGACTGGGTTAGGTTTGTAATAATGATGGTGTAAGGGAAGGTGTTGTGGTACGGTTAGGATTGGTAGTAAGAGATGGGGTTAAAGTAAGGCATTAGGTGTGAATTAGGTTAACTTTAGGGTTCGGCTTTGAATTAGGTTTATAATAAGGATGGTTTGATGGAAGGTGGAAGGGAAGCTGTGTATTTTTTCCTACTGGTTGCTGATGGCAGCCATGCAGTGGAGCTGGCTCGTAGAATCAGGATATTTGACCATTGCCAGTGAAATGTAACAACATGAGTCCTTTTTCCTATGTTCCCCTGTTGTCTGGAATTAATGCCTCATTCCTCAACCCATTAGTACAAGCATGCCGTAATGAGGCGCTAAGTGCGCTATCAGTAGTAAAACATCAAAGAAGTCAGATTTAAAAAAAAGTTTTCCCTTTGTCGTCATGTTTTTTCAGCCATGTCTATGGAAGGTGTTTCTGGCCTTATACTGAGTGATCAAAGCAGCTGCCCCAATGATGGGCCAGCATGCGCTGTGACATACTAAAACCTCTGAAGAGAAGTCCCTTATTATTTTTATGGAAAAGATATTTGAATGTTGCACCATAACACTTAATAAAAAATTGGCAGACGGTTAAAAAAAAACAGGTGATTAAATCAAAGGTCGTTTCTGGGGTTGGGCCTTTGATGTCTTTTTTTCTAATGCAATGAGTTTTGCATTCAAGTCTGTGCCCTCGCACAGATAATTTGGTTGTGAGCTGTGAATTTCTCAAAGTTAAAACTATGCATTTTTTGTTTTATTTTAGAAAACGCGCTTGACGCTACACCTTAAAAATATTGGTATGTTGTAAGTGCAGGTGTTTCTCATGTGTTTTTGGACGCCAGGCTGCCTTGCCTGGCGTCAAGATGGCCACCCCAATGCCCTCTTCCTTCCTGTCTGGGTGATGTGGAGCAGAAGCATCTTTTAAAAAGAAAACTTAGTATTTGTGTAGCTTTTTCCTTAGCTACTCAGATGTCAAGATATGCGTGATACTCTGTGTTCTTTCTTCCAAATTTAGTACTAAAAATTTGTGATTGCCTTATCTCCGTCTTCTGTTGTAGTAAACTGTAAAAGGCTTTATGTTCCAATTAACCTGTAGTAGCATCAGGGTTATTGTCATGTCTTTCATTTTCATTTTTTATCTGTTCCTTTTACTGTGGTAGTGTGGTCCTCTACCCCTTCTGAAAATCCGTAACCACGGTGATTATGGGCCCGACTTATAACTTAGCTGTACGGATACTCCGTCGCAATGTCGACAGAGTATCCATACTGCCAAAACTGTGCTTCACCCACCAAATGTAGATGCAAGCAGAGTTTACGTTTAGTCATTGAGGAAAGGGCTCCATCTCCGCCATGATTAAACCCCTCCGATGGCCCTGCGGAATAAAGGCTGCCCACCTAATTCAGATGGGCAGAATTAAAGGTCAGTTTTCACTGCCCGTCACCACCAGTAAAACAGCATTCACAGGAACTGCCATGGTGGCGGTTCCTGCCAATGCTTAAGAAATGACCGCCAGCTTGGCCGTCATTTCTAAATTTGGTGGGTTGAGTAGTTTCGGCCTGTCGGATGTAAAGTTCTCTGCCAGGCCAACCGAGATGACTCCATCCCCCAAATTATAAATCAGCCCTACGTGTTTTTTTTTAATAAATGTGTAGACACAGATTGCTTTATGCCTGTTCCTTTTCTGCATCATTCACGCTAAGCCATTTGAACATAAATCCATATGTAAATATTTACAAGTCAGCAGCAGGTGACTAATACTGAGGCTTGTTTGTCCCGAGTCATCCTTCTCCGTCTCTGATTTATGCAGCATCATTTCCTCAGGAGCCTTGCAAAGGCAGAGCAGCTCTTCTTCCTCACAGCTCAGAGAGAAAACAGATTACTGGGTCAGCCTCTGGGTTACAAGCTTCCAGAAATTGAGAAGGGTGGGGTGTTGGAACCTCATTGACATGCATGGTGTAATACTCCCAGAATTCCCTTCTGCATTCTATAGATTTGCTAATTCATAGTCTTCGAGAGCACTTCCCAGCCTTCCCAGGAGTACACTTGTCAAGGAAGGCGGCGGCTGGCAGATAGACGAGGGGCCCGTTACTTCTCACTCCCTCACCCTCAGTTTGAGGAGGGTGCAACTCCTCATTGAAGCCTTGTAGAAGGCACCAGCGTGCTCGCTGATTGGTTTAGTTCAGGTAGATAGCTTGTAGGAAGCCAGGAGATATGTGGGCTGTGAAAAAAGCCCATGCAGGTTTAGAAGTGCCTGTGCTGGGTGTGTGAGAAGACACTCGTGGCATGGTGGCTGATGCATCCGTCCGAGGTGGCTTGAAGTGCAGTGGAGAGAGAGGCAATGGATGTATCCGGGATAGATCTTTAAGGCTTGAAGAGGATCTGGAGAAGAAAATATTTTTACCCCTGGAGGTCAATTAGTTTACTAGGAGAGCGGGTTAGAGGCATCAGCCAAAGGGCAAAAAGTGTACCGGAAAAGAGCCATATAAATGTATTGGAGAGTTCAAGGCATAGGAAGAGGGTGATATGTGTACTGGGAGAAGGGACAAATGTTTGTATCAGGAGAGATATGTGTACTCTTTCTAAACATTATCCGTATCGGGGAGTACAATCCGTTTACTTGAAAAGAGAAAGACCAGACCTGGGAGTTTGCGAGACAGCAACATATTTAACTGGGAGAAGTAGATCATTGTATCAGGTAAGGGTGGTGAGTGTACTGTGGATGTCAGTAAGTGTACTGGAGAGGTCCAAAGGTGTACTGGGAGATGGCCACAGAGTTGTGGGCAATAAGCAGAATTGTAAATATTTAATCACAAGGCAATAATTACACTGTGGAGAGCAATAGGTTAACTGGGAGAGGGTACCAAAAAGATGGCAATATGTATGCTGGGAGTTGGACATATATTTACTTGAAGCTAGCAATTAGTGCATTGTGAGAGAGCAATAAAAGTAATGAGGCAATAGGTTTACTGGGGGAGAGTTTCTAGGAGAGGCAATATGTTTAATGGTAGATGGCCATATATTTACTGGAAGAGAGCAATTAGTGAATTGTGAGAGAGTAATAGAAGCTAAGAAGCAATCGGTGTACTGGGAGAGTGTGTCCAGGAGAGGGCACTACGTTTACTGGGAGCTGGGCAGACATGTACTGGGAGGGGGTGATTAGTGAACCCAGAGAATGCAATAGCAGTGTCATGGAGAGGGCAGCACCTCCATCTAGGGGCAGTAAGAAGACCATATACTGGTGCACTGGGGCAGTGTCATAGTAGTGCAGGGACGCAGTGAAAAGCTGTGAAGGTGTTCATGGGAGAGGACTATAGGTGTATCAATCAATCAATCAGGACTTACAAAGCGCTGATAATCCCCCGTCAGGGTATCCAGGCGCTGCATTAGGGAGATGGGCAATTGCCTCTGTGAGGGAGCCTGGACTAGTTGATTTACTCACGTGGAAGACGGTCACAGTACAGAGAGAGCCATAAGTGTGCTGGGAGAGCCACGTAAGCCTCCTGGTAGACGACCATAAGTGTTCTGAGAGGGGGCAATAGGGGTACTGGAAGAGGGCTACTGGGTACAGGATAAGGGAAACAGGCCTGCATGGAAAAGTAACCCAGCACACCCTCTGGTGCAGGTATATGGAAATTAAAAGTGTCGGCCACAGCCAGAGATGGAAATTGAGGATAGGCAGTAGAAGGCACTTAGCAGAGGATGGCAGAACCCCGGACATCTTGTTGAGGGCCACCATCTCGCAAAGCCACAGGCCCTCTTATCCAGGACCAGTATTGCAGCCGAGGGGCTAGGGACAAAGGGTGTGGGTTGCAGTGAGTCTGTGAGCAGCCCCAGGCAGCACGCAAACACCCCGTGCTCAGTCCGCTCCCTTCAAATGTTCATGAAGGTGATTGGAACACCATGTACTGAAACCACAAAACCACTGCAGAGGCATCTCAGCCACCGTTGAGGTACCAGAGAATTCCAGACGACTCATCGCCGTGGCCAAGGATAATATGTTTACCAGACAACCAGCTGACAGGCCAGACACCAGCGGGGACCTCTGTACACATGCATGTCTTCTTCATTAAATGTCAGCCTTTGAAAACACCAGCAGAAGCCAAGAGTGTCACATGAAGCGTCTGGGCCAGACCAAGAATGTCCAGGTGGGCGGCCATATTGGAAAACTCTGAGATTTCCCAACAGGCCTTTGCTGCTGAAAGCTCTGC
Source organism: Calotriton arnoldi (assembly GCA_963921515.1). Classification (NCBI taxonomy): domain Eukaryota; kingdom Metazoa; phylum Chordata; class Amphibia; order Caudata; family Salamandridae; genus Calotriton; species Calotriton arnoldi. The sequence continues at coordinate 3,658,003 of CAWUFW010000013.1, read as the reverse complement.
CTCAGCAGCGAGTCTGGTCTTTGACAGAACTGCCCAAGCCCTACATACCTTCCAGAGGCAGTATCTTAACCGTGAGAATCCTAAACTCTGGTCACTGACGCAGGAGAGAGGCCGCAACTTCTAAAATATGAGGTGCTTTTCTGCAGGTGGTAACGGCAGCGCCCGCATCTGGTAACCCAGCATCGAAAGGCATTGCCCACCAAATAAGCCACATTTGATTGCAATGTCAATCAGTTGTCACCTAGAAGGATGGACTGAAGTTGAGATGTTAATGTCCACTTGGGCCAAATTGTGGCCGGAGCAACAATTCAGACCCATTTGACACTAGACCCTCACCTTCTCCGCACACCTCACCTTTTATTCAAAATACTGGCGCTCTCGTGGCAGCCATATTGAATTTTCAGATATTCCGTGCTGATGCTGAACGCGTTCCATGAATATTGATTAGTGGCCGTCTACACAGTGCAGGTGGTAAACCGGGACGTCTCTTAGGGTGACAGCCAGATGTGCTGTGGTCCAGATCCACAACACACAGCTGGCTTGCTTTAGAAGGGTGAAACGTGGGCCTTCAGCAGGACACACAGGTGTCGGCAGCAGGTTAGCAGACACACTGAGCTGTCTTCGTTGATTAAACGTGGGAAAAAGCTGGGTTGTTGCAAGAAACTTTGCTGCCTGAGGCTACTGAAATTCCACCTCCCATACCAGATGCATGTGCTGCTTGCAGGAGTAATGTACCAGTCCCCCTCCCCTCAGGAAGGTGTGGTGTAGAAACTGTTTTTTAATAAAAAAATAAAATCTGACTCAATGAGTCTTTACTGTGGCCATGCAAACACCACCCAATGTGAAGTTGGTGATGACAAAGGCTCTTTAACCTGCATCATGTCTCAGGACGAACACCCACTCTTTAGAAGCAGGACCACCTGGTGTCATGATGGCATGACATTTCCACCATGGATTATATTATTATATCACAACTCCCAGTGTGTTCTGGCAATGTTTACAGCAGCTCAAGGCTGACAGAGTAAAAATGCTGAAATGTCTAATCCAGTCTTTACAGGACATTCCCCTGGTGTCGGTAATGCAGTTACCGCTGCTCTCGAAGACGCCGTATTTACCGGCCAGTGGATGATTGTTCATGTGGTTGTACGAAAAAAGTCACGTGTGGCAAATGTGTGCACCACACACCCTACTGTGTGAGCCTCTGTGAGGAGTGGAGGGTCTAACCAGGGAAAGAGAGAATGCTGCACCTGGCTCAGGGGCAAAGTGCATTGTAGACCCTCATCCTCTTTGTACTGTGCACACCATGGGTTTCACTGACTCAAGGCGCTGTTTGTTACATCAACCCCTACCAGAGAAGCAGCGAAGCGTGCAATAAAGTAACAAGAGAAAGGCTCAAGCATTGAAGACAAAACAATTTTTTTAAAGTCCTTTATTGCTGTCAATAATCAGTTATATTTACATTGACAAAAACTGTATAAAACTGTGTATCTCATGAAGAAAATAATCCTATGGAAAGTCCAGGTATCCCTCAGGCCATTGTTGTCTTTATCTTGGGATCTGTAAGGAATTTACATGGAATATAAACTGATAGGAATGGGTAAAGACTGACGCCTCAAGGATAACCTCATGTGATGTAGCACCAATATCACATACATGGGTCAAAGGTAGACGCCAACATTCTAATGGCTGGTATTACAAGCGAAGACAGACTGCTCTTTTAGATGACCACGCGACAGGTTTCTGGTTCTCAGAGGCACACCATCTGGGTCTGACGTGGATCCCGGGTAACAAACACAGAATATCGTGCGACACTAATATCGAGAACAAATCATCGAGGGACAAAGTATTGAAAGATAGATTTTCTATATCTCACTCCACATGTGCGTACCTTGACAATATATATATCTTCAAGGGTGTGCAACCTTAACATTGAAAGCAGAATATCGACGGCACAGAGTATCGAAGACAAAATATCGAAACTGAAATATCGACAGGCAAGTAAGTATACCTAACTTCACATATATCTACCCACATGGTACATATATCTTTAAGGTCAGTAGATGTGGAGTTGACCATAGTAAATCTATACTTTTCTCTGTACACTTAGCTTTCGTTACTTTGTGCCACCATATTGTGGCTATGATATTAGTGAGCCACGTTACTCTTGTACTCTTGTTCCAGAGTACAATCCCGGGTCAGAGTCGGTCACATGCCAGGCTCTTCCTCACCGACGCTGCCCAGGAGTTGTAGAGGAGATCAGTTGAGTGAGGATACTTATGTAGAGTAGTGTGAGGTGCCACCTTGCTAGAGGCAGCAGACACCCTGAATCCAGGGTCCACAATGAAGTATGAGGCGAGAGCACTAAGGAAATTTCTTTAGATAGTCATACTACCTCAAATCTCTATATACAAAAACTTTGAGAGTTGGAGGCCCCTACTGGTGTCTCAGGCAAAGATTCTGACCATGACAAGAATCAAAAACAACACTAGCGCCTTGACACAGTTGCATTCATTATCAGAATCATACAATTTATATCAAATGCGATTAAACGATGCATATACATTGAACAAGATTACTCTCGCTGTTATGTTCGGGGTTAGTGTTGGCATTGATTGGGTAGTACATTTGTGAAGCGGAAGAGTATTTGTTGTGAAGGTTGTGCTTAGCTTTGTTGGTCTAGTGAACGAGGTATGTGTTGCTGCAGTGAATGAGGGTAAGTTTGGTGCTGATGTGGTTAGGTGTTAGCGTTGGTATTGCTCTGGGTGTTAGTTTGAGTGCTGTTGTTGATGGGAGGAGTGTACATGTTGCAGTGGATGAGATATTGTTGGTTATTGTTGCACATGGGGTTATGTTAGTGGTGTTCTTGTGGGCAAAGTTAGTTTGCGTGTTACAGTTGGAGTTTAATGTTTTGTTTGAGGGTTAAAGCTGGTGTGTATGAGGTTACTTTTAGTGTAGCTGTTGATAGGGATAGCATAGGTGTATGTGAACATAGTTTTGGTATTGTGGATGGTTTTAGTGTTGGGGTTGCGGAAAAGGTTACTTTAGGTATTTTGGTGGTCGACGGTATTGTGGTGGTCCTGTTGTGAAAGGGGTTAGTTTTAGTAATGTGGTAGCTGGGTGAGTGTAAATATTGAAGTTGACATGATTAGTTTTGTGATTGCTGTGGATGGGGTAAGGGCTGGTATCATGAATAAGGTTAGTACTGGTGTTGTGGTCGGTGGTTATTGACGCTGTTACTGTGGGCGGGTGAGTTCTGGTGTGGTTAGTTGTGTTGGTTTATTGACAGGGTTATTTTAAGTATTGATGGAATCTGGCCATGTGCATGCGTTGTAGTGGGTGTGTTAGTTATGGCCCTCCTGAAGGGGAGGTCAGTAGTTATATGGGATTTATGGTGGTCATTGGTTCAAGCTTTTCTTCTGCCCAGAAACTTGAGGCGCCCACAACTGGGCCCCCCCTTTGGCTAATTATTAGCCCTCTCACCTGGGTGAGAAGTGTTTCTGTTGGGAGGAATTTTTGCTTCATTTGCTGGACTTCACTGCTAACCAAACTGCACGTAATCTCCCCTATACCCAGTGTGAATGTACACTCAGTCACTGTGAGGGGTGATGGTGGGGCAGGGCTAGGAGGGGTCTGCAGGAAGGATTAGGAATGTCACCGCGCCGAGCGGGCGTACTTTAAGAATCCCAGAAGTCCTCCTTGTGGTCCCTTCCTAATCCTGCTTCACGTTCACCCCTCACGGTGACCGAAGGTACATCGGGTAACACATCAAGTGTATGTATACCACCACAAGGTATAATAATGTGAATATATCATAATTCACTCTGCAGTTCCTGAAGGAGATGTCTTCAAGTGACTTAGCTGCTCGCCTTCCATCTGGTCGCCACTTAACAATAATAATGTGATTTTAGCAGATCTCTCTTTCTCTTTAGCCTATGATGACCAATGGCTACTTCTCATTTCCTCCCCAAAATGGCAAATCTATATTTAGGCAAATTACCAAATTGTGAAAATTCTTTTTGCTTTATAATCTGAACGTTTTTCATAAAAAGATGCGCTAGACGTGTATTGAATCCTGTGCTAAGTCATCAAAACTTTTTTACAACATTTAAATAGTTAGAAATTGAAAGTATATTATGTTTTCAGAGAAAAGGGTCGCAGATGGAGGGTTCTGGGTGGGAGTTTCCAAAAAAATGAGAAACTACAGTCTGTTTTCTATGTCTTTCACAGCCACACAGGAAAAGGAAACAAGGAAGACAACAATGTAGGGAGCTCGAAGACCGCATAGAGGAGAAATAAACAGGTAAGGGGAATTATTCGGCACCCAGTGTAGTAGAGAGGGGGTGTCCGAGGCTTTATAGGTAGTGGTGTGGCAGAGATTAAAAATGAAATAAACGAAGGTATGGGAAGAAAGGTGAAAAAGGAAGTCAAACAAATTACGTGTTCCTGATTTTAAAAAAAATGGGAGTGCACACAGGTTTTTTTTATGCTATTCACTAATTTGTAATCGCCAACTTGCTAATGTCCTTAATCCAGAAAATATTTCCTCCACTTTTTATTTTCCCTCAGGAACGCATAGAACTATTTTAAATATGTGCAATGTTCATATGTATTTAGTGTGATGTGAAAAAATAAATAAACTGCTGTAAAGCAATGTCCAGATGACATAATGCAACTACAACCAACCTGCTGCATCAAAAATATTGTATGAAGTACTCCACTGCTCTTTGGAGTTAGTCTGCACTTTATGAAATGTTTAATATAAAATACATTGTTTACACATCACCGTTTGTCTTCTTGTAAAATCCCACTCTGATAACATTTTAATTTCCCACCTTGGTTGAAATGCACAGTACTTCTGTTGCAAATGTTTCCTTTATATATTAAAAACAAAATAATGACAAAACTTATGAAAACCATGGTGACTTGGTGAATGCGTCATAACAGGCTTTTCTTCTGCAAACCATTGTAATCTAATTCTTCCATCTAGTTGTTTATTCTGAAGTGAACCAAGACTAGAACTCCCAGAATGCATTCTTTGTTAAATGAAAGACCAGGCGTGGAATCATGGCCTTGGTCATACATGGAGCAAACTGGAAAGCCTAGACGCACCCCCTGCGAAATAAACTCTCCTAGTATTCTTATATTATTTGTATGAATCTTCAAGAAAAACACAAAATGAAAAAAAATGTAATAAAAGGTCGGAACTGAAGAGTACCACATCTAGCTTGAAGTGTTTTTGGAAGAATCGTCTATTAATTTAATTAGTAGCAGATGTATTTTCTACATGGCAATGAGAGAGAGAGGGCGAGGAACCAACCTCCCTCTTTCCCCCGCTCAGCCAAAAATAAAACATCCGGTATGCACGTGGCCGCCCTTATAGAGATGACAAGGGGTTTACTATTGATGTATGTGAATGAATTGAAAAGGAAAAAGCGAGACTCTCCGCACTGGAGGGAGCCACATCATGGAAAACCAATTTGAAGAAAAGACAATTTTAAGGAAATACAAATATATTCAAAATTAATGTAAATATTTTAAATGAAAGATAATTTTAAAGAAAAATCAAAAATTACGTTAAACATGGGTAGAGTTTAAGAATAGTGAGGGGTTTCTGGGTTCAGGGATTGGTAGTGTTTTATGGGTGATGAGGGGGGTTTTAGGGGTCGTGGGTAAAGTTCAGGCGTAGAAAGGGGTTTTTAGGGTTCAGGAATGTGTAGCGTTTGGAAGTAGTGAGGATTTTTTAGGGATCCGGAATGGATGGAGTTTAGGGTAGTGAGGGATTTTTAGGGTTCACGGATAAGTGGAGGTTAAGGTTAGCGAGGGCGTTTTAGGATTCAAGGATTAGTGGAGTGGAGTGGTGTTGGGGGTGGGCTTTAGGGCTCATGGATGGAGTAGTGAGGGATTTTAAGGTCTGGTGTTGGGTACAATTTTGGGGTTGTGAGAGGTTTGGGGGTCAGGGAGGGGTGAAGTTTATAGGCAGAAAGAATTCTAGGGTTAAAGAAAGGGTTGAGATTAGGGTGGTAAGGGATTTACGGGTTCAGGGACGGGTGGAGTTCAGATGTAGAAAGATGCTTTTAGGGTTCAGGGATGGGTAAAGTTTAGAAGGTGAGGGATTTTTAGGGGTAAGGGATGGGTGGTGTTTAGGGGTTGTGAGGGATTTTAGGGGGTTCAAGGATGGTTGGGGATTAGGGGTAGAAAAGAGTTCTAGGGTTCAGAAATTTGTGGAGTTTAGGGGGAGTGAGGTGTTTTAGGGTTCAGGAATGGGTGGAGTTTAGGGGTCTGTGATGGGTGTAGTGAGGGGATTTTAGGGATCAGGGATAGGTGGAGTTTAGGGATCAGGCATGGTTGTAGTTTAGGCGTAGTGAGGGGCTTTTAGGGGGCAGAGATAGTTTGTGTTTTGGGGTTGCAGGGCGTCGGCAATGGATAGTGTTTAGGGGTGGTGAGGGGTCAGCGAATTTAAAGCATCCAAAGTAATTCTTTAACAATGTAAAATCCTAAATATTGTCTCCTGAAGTAAAGCACTGAAATAAATACCTGCAACAAAAATGTTTCTAGAAGTAAGACCTGCAACTCCTGCATTTACGCCATAAATAAGCATGCACCTGCCAATTTAAAATAAAATACATTCTATGAATTGATTTCTGTGAAATGGTAAATGTCATTCATCCTGCAAATTTCCATGAAACTGTTTAGGTGAAATGGTTTCTTGGTAATGGTATTCCATGAAATTGTTTTGATATGAAATGACATACGACCATTCATTTATGAGCACGAGACTCCAATCTCCAGTGCTTTATTTGTAAAAGAATGAGTTCTGAAGCCTGCGGCTGCTGCAAATAGATGCGTCGCACCAAATACCAAGGCTGCCCTGTCTTAAAGCCACTTCCTGCCTCTTTAATCCACTCCCACACACTCCGTGTCCTGCTTCCTCCCTTTGTGACAGTTTTTCCACCTTTCTCTTGCTCCGTCTTTCTGCTTTGTGTGTTTTTCCCTCTCTTGCTTTTGGTAAATGTCTAAGTGCCGGTCCCTAATATGAATGCAGGTGGCCCCACCTCAAATTAAGCACTTCTAATCTTCCTGTTTTAAGTACCTGTGCATTGCTGTTGGCTTGGATTGATAGGTCATACTATTTCTATTTTGGTCTCTGTAAATTAAATTAAATTAAATTTGTACTTGTAAAGCGCACCCATACCCCCAAAGGGGTGTCCAGGCGCTGTTCGCATACCGCTGTGGAACCCTTCCTGGCTTTTCCCTGTGAAATGTCCACTCCTGGGCACCCCCAGGGTGAAGCCAGGCATCCCAGCGCTGTTGGGGCCGTTGTGGAGATTAAGCAAGCTATTGCCCAGAGTTGCAGAGTGGGACCCATGATTAGAATAGGCACCGAGGCGAGAATTATCAGGTCCGAGGAAATTGAGCCCAAGACCCGCCGAGGCGGGAATTGAACCCTGGTCCCGGGACAGATCTCTGCATCAGGGTCTGCCGCTCTAACCATTGAGCCACACTTCTCCACATTGAAACATTGAGTGTTGTTTCTTTAACAATGAAACAATTACATTTCCTGTACCTATATGTGTGGTGAGCTCTGACTTTTCTGAAGAGCCAATATTAGGATCCCACATTGATGGCTCCATCTGTTACTACACAGTAGCCACTGTGGCCGAACAAAGGTTGGATGCTTTATTCCCCCATTGAAGCCAGAGATGTTCCATTGACGTCTTTGAGTCGAGGGATTTGAATGTAAATGTTTGGCATTAAGAATAAAAAACGTAATGTTTACAAAATACCAAAAATTTAAATATTGAAATTAAGCATTAAAATGAGAATGTCTAAACCTCACACATAAAAATCCACTAGAAGATCTACTAACGTAGGTGTTACAGACCCATTGCTAAAATTTACCAGAAAGTCTATCGAGCTGAATGGATCCGTTCTATGTGTTCGCAGAGCAGGCAAAGTGCAGACCATATATGTGGGATGCATAGCATATATAGCGTCATTATCCTCATCTGCCCAGGACACCAACACACAGTAGATCATGAATTGCCCCAACTCAAATTAGACGCATAGACGGCCTTCGAACTCCTTAACTGGAGATACCTGAAATTATGGATTGAAACATCAGGAATTAAGGGAAGATAGTCCTTCTTCTATGTTCTTATTACCATAGATCTACGTCAACAATTCATTCTTACCAAAGCTTATCCTATAGGGAGTCGTGCAACTTCATTAATCCTTTTCCCTTGACATCAAGAACAGAAACCTCACTCAAATCAACCGTCAAAACACAAACTTTCAGTTGTTGGGCCTTGATCGGACTGAACAATCTAGCCATATTTACAGACATCACCTGCGTGATGCAAGACTCACTTTCCCTGTGAAAATGCAGGTTAGGAAATAATTTCAAACTTTGCACTTTGTGCCAGTTGGCAACAAGGCCATCGATGATGCTACGGAGAAGGTCTTCTATACAATAAGGTGGCAAGATGTTGTGGAAAAGAGGTTTTTATTGACTTTTGGGAAGCTATTTGGGCAGATGTGCTTCATGTCCCACGTACTGCATTGCTTACAAACATGGAGGGATATATCCAGGTAGGGGCGAATTTTTAATTAAGCCTGCAAAATCTTCAAAATTCCTGTAATTTGCATTATGAAATTCTTAGAATTTTCCAAAATTTGCCATTATACAATTTGGTGTTGCCTGCTGGTGACTAGTTTGTGCTGAAAATGTCTCTTTGAGAGATTTTTTGGGGTGCAACCAGTTTATTACCGATATAGCATAAGACATTTTTTTTAACGAAAAGTGTGTGCTCACATGAAAAAAAAGTCACACAAGATATTGGCAAAATACATTTCACTCTGAAAGCATAAATTCATGAAATTTTAATTGACTTTCGTGAAATTGAAAGATAAAAATTCTCAAACTCTTAAATATATTCTACCATGTCTTTGCTCTGTATCTCCGGTAGCAACACATAACATACCTCCAGCTTGTCCTGACTTTGTGTGTCCAATAGTACTCCAAGCTTCAGAATCCACTACTGTAGATATGGGGCAGAAGATATATACAATGGTAATTCACTCATCACCAAAGATATACCGTAAAGTCTCTGCTCCTGTTGTGAAAAAGCAAAGTCAATGAGGACCATGGTAGATGGTTGAATGGCACTGTCTGGGTCACCAGGTCATGGCGGATTACTGGTTAATAATACGCAGTTTCGGATCTCAGAACAGCCCCATGATTCGGCATAGCCTGGTTTAAAATCTGTAATGCCGCTGTAAGGGAAAAAACCCACAGCATGTCTCCAAAATACAAAGCCAAATATCTGTAGTTCCCAGGCCCCCCTCCCGACTGGCCATATTGAGACAAAGAGGAAATGACAAGAAGGTGCTGTCTCACGGAATCGCGTGCACATGCTTCTGGGCACTATGACAAGACTGGCGCCTCTTCTTGGTTCTTGGCACCTCCGCAGCCAGGACACTATCGGACTGCATACCAAGAAGTGTAAAAAAAGAAGAAAAAAAACAGCAGGTCTTTTCCATCTAAGCACCCATGATCTGGAACAACCTCTCATATCCATCAAGACTGCCCCAACGCTGCTCCAGTTTTGAAAAGAGTTGAAGACTCATCTCTTGAAGAACACTACATCACAGCGCATTAACCATCTACAACTCGGCTTGCTTTCCTAGAACTCATTGTCCTTGTGTTTTTCTTTGACGGTGTACAGCGCTCTGCTGCCTTTTGGTTAGGTTCATGCTATAGATATACCATATATATATATATATATATATATATATATATATATATATATATATATATATATATATATAATCGCTCGCTCTGCACCTTTTGAGAAGCACTCTCGAACGGGTGCTTATATGCGGCGGTGAACTCCGCAAATTTTTATCGCTCCTTTTCCTTAAATCGAAAGAAAATCAGCACTCGCGGGGGCGTTTGAAGATGTTTATTTCATCCAGGAACAACAAATGCGTTTCGGCGGTCTGCCTTCGTCGGAACGCGTTTGTTGTTGCTGATTTTCTTTCGATTTAAGGAAAAGGAGCGATTATATATATATATATATATATATATATATATATATATATATATATATATATACACATACATACATATACACACCCACACCCACCACCACCCCCACCTCTAACGGCTACCCAGAAAGCGCCGAATTGCTGCCAAAAAAGACAGGTGGCACATTTGTCTCTCTTCAACTCTGAAGGCGAGAAATATTCTGTAAAAACTATTTTTTCATCAACTTACTTTTCTGTCATTTACTTCAGAAAGAAAAACATATTTGTTTTAAAAAGCAATTGAACTTTGTTTTCACCTGGTCATGCAAGCAATATTTTCTGGTTTGGGCTAGCTTTGGTTTATGTTGTGGTGTTTGCTTGTAACAAAAAAAAGCCACTACCACATACCTTACTCTCTCCCAGCCCTTGAATCACAAGACATTATCCTCAAGTAATTGTGTGACTAAACTCCTCATTTTCCAGAAATGTGGCATGTTTTCTATCTGAAAACAAAATGAATCGGTCCTTACACACCGGAAGGTCTCTATCTAAGCTAGGCCTCTTAAAAGTGACCCGTGAGCACGTGGAGAACAATAAAAGAGAATTCATTAAGAGTCCATGAAAGACACTAGATGGAATGATCATAAGCACAAATTATGGATATTCTAAAAGCCAACAAAGCTGGTTTAGAGCAGAAGGGGTTGGTGACCATAAAGGAGAAATAACAAGCCTCTTGTGGAAGAGATATGAGTGGGTCAAGAAGAAAGAAATCAGGGCTGGAAATGAAACACAAATCAGAGGGTGACATTGAAAGAGAACTCAAAGGCAACCAAAGAAAGAGAAATCACAGCACCCCTTGGAATGTAAACCAGGCCAATGCAATGAAAGAAACTTAAATGAAGAAATACAGCGAAATCAGGAGGCGACCATGGCTGCAAAGCATGTGCGGAGTCTGTATTTGAGGAAACATCAAGAGATTATAGTTTGACAGAAAGCAAGGTTGACGATGAACGTGAAATTAGCCAAAAACAGTAACAATGGAAGAGAAATCGGGGAGTTGTAGCAGAAATCAGAAGTGATCAAGAGAGAGAAATCAAGGAGGTAAGCATGATAGATAAAGGAAGGGTGAAGCCTTGAAAGATAAATTAAACCAGGACCAGAAGATAGAAATTAGATATGACCAGGATGGAGAAATTGGAGGATATCAAAGAAAAAGAAATCTGGGGGAGGAAATTAATAACAAATCGGGAAGTGATCATGGAAGAGAAATCTAAGGCTGACCATAAAAGTGAAATCATTGTTTGACCATGCAAGGGAAAAAAAGGGGGTAACGATGGGAGAGAAACCAGGGGTGACCATGAAGGAAAAATCAGATTGGTGTCATTAAAGTAAAATCAAGGATTGATCAAAACAGAAAATCAGTTTAGTCAAAATGAAAGATAAATCATGGTGTGACCAAGATGGAGAAAACAGAGTAGCATGAAAGATCAGTCCAGGAATGGAGCTAAAAGAGAAATTAGTTGACAATAAAAGAAAAATCAATGGATGACATTGAAAGTGAAAGCAGAAGGCGACAACAAAAGAGAAATCCTTGGATTATTGTAAGTGAAATCAGAAGGCGACAATGAAAGAAAATCCGAGTGAAAGCCAGAAAGAAACTGGTGCTTGGTAGAGGAATTGCAAATATAGGAGCTTTGTGGGTGTCAGTGAAATTTAAAACAATGGATGATAATAAAAGGGGATTAGTGGACGGCCATGAAAGAGAAATTAAGAAGGTAGTCAAGAAAAATATATCAGGCGTAACCTTAAAGCCAAATCAGGGAAGTGATCATGAAATCAGAACATGAAAATGAGAGACAATCAGATGGAGAGTTCAAAGTGAAGTCAGAAGATGAGAATGAAATAAAATCTTGTGGATGGCAGTGAATCATGGGAGCGATCGTGAAAGGTAAATCCTGGGTGACCATGATCTAGAAATTATGTGGAGTGACCATGGGAGAGAAACCAGAAGATCATTACGAAATAGCTATCCGAGGAAAATGAAAGAGAATTTTTGAGTCTTTTTTTAAACAAGGAATCGGGGGAGAATATGATGGAGAAATATGGGGTGATCATATAATGGAAATTAGTGAGTGACTACTGAAGAGAAGAAAACAGTGTGGAGCTGAAAGAGAAATTGGGGGTAGCACAGCAGAGAAATCTGGGGGAGAATTAGAAAGAACTTAGAAGATGACAATGATTGAAAAAAGTGTGGGTGTCAGCGGTTCATGAGAGTGATCATGAAAGGTAAATTATGGGTGACCATGAAATCAAAATTAGGAAAACCATGAAAGAGACAGCAGAGAAGTGACCCCAAAAGAGAAATCAGGGACGTGTACACAAATGAAATCATAACGTATTCATGAAATATAAATCGGCTTATGACCCTACAATTGAAATCGGCGAAAGAAAATGGAATCACATGGTGTTGATAGAAGACATCAACAAGAGGCAACTTGTAGTTTTTGGTTTTTCAATTATAAATATTTGTTTACAAGTCAACCATTCCAAGGACTGCTGGCTGCACATCTGGACCTGACTATCAGTGCTCCGCGTGACACTAGGAATGTGGGTCAGAAGTTGCATGGGAAATTTGCCTGAATTAAAATCGATTTTAAAACAAATCAGCTGAAACCAACAGATTCCATGAACACATTAAAAAACATTTAATGACATTTCCAACTTTTTCAAGATGCAAAAATCAATATCTACTAAAAAATGTCTTTAAAAAGTAAATGCGCCATAAAAAAATAAGGTAAGTAAATGGTTCATTTGTCATTGAAAATGTTAGTCTGAACTGCCTGCCCAGGATTCATCAGGGCTTCCACCAGGGCAATGAACAGGGGCCTTGTCTTCCTGCACTGAAACAGTTTAAATGAGCTGTGATGTGCAAAGCATCCCTTGGCCAGGCTCTTGTATCTCATCCTTCTGAGGTCTTGAGACCCACCTCAGCTGCTGCTGGGATTTCTCACACCTCCAGGCCCCAATAAGAGATGGGATAAGCCTCAGGTCTGACATAACCAGGCCAACTTCCCACGAGCACCAAAAACAAACTGAGCCTTGCTTTTAATAAAACCTGTTCTCAGCCTCTGCAAAGTCAAATCTAACACGTTTGTCCTATCGTTGCTATGCAGTGTATATCACTTTGCATGCTGGTAGCTGTAGTCCTGCATATATGATGAAAGCAACAACCCTGTGAACACCAAAAAGCAAATAACCAGTGTGGGTGATTTAGTCATATAGGACCTGACAAAAAAATTAAGAATGCTGTGTAAAACTATCCCACATCCTTGGAAAAGAGATATCACAGAAAAATGCTGAAAATATATAGAGGACAGCTCTGGTACAATTAAGGTCATTATACCACTCCAAGCGAGTATGGATGCTATCTCCACTCTGAGCTTTAGTGTGATGACCTAATGCATTCTGGGTATTGTAATCTTGGTTGGTATCCATTGACCAAAGGCCTTATTTCGACTTCTGTGGACCAATAATCTGTCAAGTGTGATGGATAGCCCTTCTGCCATATTACAAGTGCTGTAGGATATAATGGACTTATAATACAACTGACGGGACGTCCGCCTCGTTTGTGTGGGAGTGTCTCATCCGCCAAACTCTCGATCAGGCCCTAACACACCTGATAGCAGTTAATTTGCTGATGAAAAGTCCAGCACCGGAAACCGTGTTGTGATGACATTTAGGGAGGGGGTCACCCTTGTTGAACACCCCCTCAGAGTGCAAACAGTCTCTGACGCAGGAAAGGCCTGACGTCCGAGCTATTCAGGAAAGCTTTCAACCACAACACCTACTGCAGGGTCCCCCATGCTTTCCCCAAGGGAGATGGCCAAACGAATGACCAGAGGATGGTCCAACCATCGGGGCTAACTGCCTGCACCTGCAGCAGATGCATTATCCTGCCAAACTATGTTCAGTCAGAAAATTACTGATGCTGTATTATGTAATATTATATGGTATTGATATTTGTACAGTACCTTCCATGCTCAGTGTGAGGCGTAATATTGTCCCATGTTCAGATGTGATTGCCTTAACCAATCATATGTTTCCTACCTTTCCAGCCCCTTGTAGTCTTGCATTTATAATGATTAAAGTAATGATGACTAGGTGATCTTCTGACATGTGAGAATGTAAGATTAACTATCCACTTATTTATTTTGTAGTTTTGTAAAATGACGCGTCATCTTCTGGGTACTTGAGAGTCCTTGATGGGAAAGCAGAGCACAGGTTCTTGGGTCGCTGGGATCCAACCAGATGCGAGATGTCGGCTCCTATCTGGGATCCCTTAGTGACTACCCTTGTCGTGGCAGGCCTTCAGTCGAAAGCCTGACTTCAGAGGTTCCTGGGAAGTGTTCTGATTACGCAGTCGGCCTGAGGTTCCAGGTGTTCAAGGGTCCAGTGAACTTCCATTGATTTACCTCCACTTTGAGCTCAATTATTTTCCATCCGGTGTGAGTTGGCAACACAAACACGCAGGTTTCTGGCAGGGATAGAACATGAGGGGTTTTCTGGTAACCCTGGAAGGTTTCCATGATCGTAATGCATGGTGAAGAGTGTTTTGTGTGGAGTGTTTTCAAGGCTGGTTTCACCTGGTCACAGTTCCATGATTTGGCCAAATTTCTGTCTGTGTCTGGAAATTTATTTTGTGAGTGCAGTGTCGATAACTTTGCAATAATCCAGCTGCTCCTTCACGAAGGCCTTGAAGCTCCAAGCCCTTGGGTGCTCGGATGAAGGGGCGATTTTCCTGATCAGGGGCTTTTCCACCATATAATACTCAGGTTTCTAGCCCCCTCTGATCATGTGGCTGGGGAGTATCAAATCTTGTGAGCAACTCAAAGGCAACATTGTCCAGGTTGCCTTCCCAGAACCAGGATGTCAGGCATAGGACTGTTCCACTATCAACTGGTTTGTGTTCTAGACATCTGGTGGTGTTTGCCTACGGTGGTCGTTTGCTGTCCAATCAGATGTGACCATTAGGGCCATTGTCATATACCTCCATCGTCTTTATCAGTTTAAGTATACGAACATTGAACAGAATGAGAGAGCAGCAGGAACCCTCTGGTACTCCAAGCATAGTCGCCTTCAGGACGTTGATCCCTCCGAACCAGCGACTGTGAACTAAGGATTGGATACACTCTCGGGCCGTACAAGACCAATCTGTCCAATCAAAGTGTCATTTCAGCAGGACCTCACGGTCCCTGATGCCTTCGGCACCTGAGAAGTCGAGGAGTGTCACCTCTGTTATCTTGCCTACTTCTGGTACGATAAAACGCTCTTCTATGGCGTCGTCCAGCACAGTCATGGTTCCCGCATCCACCTGAAGTTCGAATCTTGTAGAAGTTGACTTGTCCACATTTAACTGTACTTCTCTTTAGGGATCAGCAAGAACTAGGTTGCCTGTTGTTGTTTTCTTCAGGGAGGGTGTCATGATCATATCTATGGACAACTTTCATTTTGTTCATTCTAAGCGCTAGACTCCAGCTCGGTCGGCACAATTTAATTTTAATTTGATGAAGCTGGAACAGTGGCCCATGGGGGCTTCATCTCTGCAGAGTGTGAGGCATCAGATCACGGTAGTCTCCCCAGAAATTATCGGCTCATATACTATATTTTTTAATGATGACAGAGAAGACATGTTCTGTGAACACCAATAGCATTTAAAAGTATACCTGAGGCAAGGAAGTATTAATATTGGCCCGTTAAATGCGGTGATTCACTCTTTTGATCACAGACCAATAAGAGCCCTCTGTTTTTCAATGTCCTTCCCTTTTCTAACTTCAATCCATGCCTTTAAGACATTTTCTTGATTTTGTAGATGTACAATAAATTTATGTTTTAAAAAAACTGGAGAAAAAGTAATGTCAATAATATCATTTAAAGGAAAAAGTGTCACCATTTGCATGTAATTAATCAAGGGGAAAATTATTAAAGATTAACTACACCACTTTTTTTTTTTAATTACCTTTGGGAATGAGAGAGTTGTGAAGGGAGAAATGGTGATTATATGGGCCTTGAGGAAGCTCGGCCAAATTGTTTTTATTCCATATACAAGAGACACAAATAGCCATCTGTTGATTAAAAGTAAATAGATATTGAACATGTGAGCAATACCAGAATGAAGCTGCTTTCTTTCTAACTTAAACAAGATGCAATGCCTCTTGGCACTTTACAAAAAGTGTTCTTATTACCCAGTTAAATGGTGCTTCTTTTAAAGACCTCAGACAGGTGTCGGCTGGAGCGGCCTGCCCTAATCAGAGACGGTGATGACCAGGTTACAGGTTCTTGGGTGGTGAGCCCACTGTGTGTCCCATCACGTTATCTCTCTTTATACAGCCCAGCGCCCAAAACAAGCAGGAATAGTAAAGTTCATGTGTTGTCTTCCTTGCTGGGATATCTGCAGCTCACTAGCCACAAATGTGACCAAGTGTGCCAAATTCTAAGGAGGCGCTAGAAAGGTGCAGTGTTTTTGTTGAGTCTGCTGCTTCGAATGTACCCCGAGGTCCTGAGTACATATATAGATATACATACATATATGTCTCGGAGGCAGCGAGTGTGACCAGCACACTCTAGAGACGTACAGTACATGAGTTCAAAGTATGAATAATATACAGATAGAGTGTTTTCAGATAAAAAGGCCTTTGTGGAGGTGATCTGTACGGAAAGCACAAAAGATGGTTAGATTGATGAAAAATGGCAGGATTTCTGGGGAGCGGGTGGAGGTAGGTGATAGGGGTAGGTTAAGTGCAAGCTTTCTAAGCCACCTAATTATAGTCCGAGCATCCCAACTGGGGAAACGTCTGCAAAGTAGCTATGGAATGGCGTCTAGGTGGACGACCTTCTGACATATCCAATTTGGACGTAATATAATGCAGTGCCTAGTTGGCCCAGGGTGTGAGATTGTCTGCCCATATTCTGCCCTAAACAACAGACTTGAATTAGGCTTAAGGAATTCCCAGTGGCTGAGATTAATTCAAGCATTTCACTTTTTGTTTTCCAAGTGAGACAGCCTAAGTGTGGCTTTTATGACCAGTCTTGGGTTTGGTGCTCACTGTGCCATTGGGCTCAAGCTGCCCCAAGTCACATTTGCATATGGCTGGTCTCTAGAGTAGTGTTGCAGGCAAAACAAATCCAAGTAATTACATAGTATATACATAAATAGATGAATCATGACTTCTTAGACAACAGCACTTTGCCTGTCGGACTTCTAGGCCCATACACTAATTGTAAACCACTAAATAACATGTACAGGTTGCTCTTGGCTAAAACTTAACGCCTCAGCCCGGGTAATGCATATGGGACAGCTTCGCTTGACATGTGTGCTTGCTATCTGTCCTCATAACCACCACCCCACAGTGTCAGTCAAAATGTGGAAATTGTGTGCTGTTTGAGCGGTAGTATGTCACGATATCGCAGTAGAAATATTGACCGACACAAAATATTGCATCCACAATGTTGACTACCACTATATCATCAAGGTTAGTTTATTTAGGCGTGTCTAGGTTTACTATTCTTAACTCCACATCTGGTTCCCTTGGTAATGCATAGGCAGGGAATGTTGTGCACATCTGGTTCCCCTGATGATGCATAGGTAGGGGATGTTGTGTACATGATACGGTTGCAGATCGATATTTCGACCACAATATTGTAAACTATCTCCTCCCTCTCCCCCATAGAAGAGGCCCTCCAAAACTAAACAGAGATAAAAATCACTGTCCAGCCATACATGGAAAAAATCACAGAACTGCCACCCCAGTTACAAACAATTTGACCAGAAAGCAGGGAAAGATGGATAACATGAAGGCAGCAAGATAAGTTTTCAAGCAAGGTTCGGCCCCTATCTCTTTTATGGCATCTGAAGTGTCTGTACAAATGTTGCTTTCTTCTGAATGAGTCTTTTTTTTCCAGAAAATTCACATTTAAGGGCACCCTTTCAACTGGTAACCCTTACTAAAGCAGTACTGCCCTCCACAAACTCCACGTCCATGAAAAACAATTTTCCGGATGCTTGGGCGAAGGTCAAGTCTTGCATGGAAATTGAATTTTTTCTGACACAGGATTGTCTCTGAACCAGTCCTACATTTAGCTGTTAAAGATAAAAGCTTAGTTTGCAAAATCTTTTCAACCAAAGCGCTCTCTCTGATTCATCACTGGTCCATGGCCCCTACTGCGATGGTGAGCGCATATGGGAAGTACTGCATTCAAGTGACGTAAGGATTTGACTCCTGTCCCACTTGGAGGTCTGGGGAGAGTGTGTGAGCCAGGAGAATGATTGCAAAACTGTCATCTTCAAGTTGAGTTGCATTGGAATATTATTTCCTCTGTGCGGGGAGTATTTATTTCTGGCCCTGGTTGCTGCCCAGTCGCACTCTTCTCCGTACGGTACCGGAGGTCCTCCTCACCGGACTTGAGAACATACCACGCACCCCTGATGGGTAGGGCACCACTTGAGAGGGGCCTTGTAGCTGCTCGTTCTCCATCATGCCTTGCCGGATTTCGGACAGTGTTTGCCCCGGGGAGGTAAGTAGTCGTTGGAAGAAGCTTTGCCTGGTGATTGGTTTTTCTTGACAGTAGAAGGACAAGGCAGTGCCCTGATCAGATTTCATTTCTCGAGAAAAGCCGTCGGATGTGCCGTCAAAGCACCTGCCAATAGCGATCTCCTTGGCCAGCCTGGGGTTCTGGTCCGTGACCGTGTAGATGCCGTAATTGTGGCCTAGAGGGTCCAACGGTGCAAGCATGGTGAAGGCCGCAGTGTCATTGTTTTCTGCCAGTGGTGGGTGCCTGGCAAGGTACTCACGTAGGAGATGGTTCATGCCCGTCCTTCTACAGCTGCCCTGAGGATGGATGGTCACCAGCGTGCGGTCAACCAGGTTTTGGTCAAACAGCATCCCACTGCACTTGAATTCAACACACGCTGCAGAAGTGTTATAAAAATTGACGTCACGCACACTACGTACATCCCTTATGCCATACAGCCGGCCCCGAGTGAGGTAGTGAGTTCCGCCCACATTCTGGGACCTCACCATGTATTCCTGAGGGCCACTGATCTTCACTTTAATGTAGCAGGCTCGGAACTCCTGAGGGTTCGGCCACCAGGAGAGATAGTCCCCTGTCCAGGAGGTGAGGTCACCCTCTTGGAAGGGCACTGTGTTGTACTCGTACTTATCCACTTCCACTCGATAGAAGCGGAAGTGGCTAGCAGAATATCTGGCAGATTCACAACCCTGGAGGTTCCTGTAGGCATAAATTGGCCCATCGGTCTCATCAATGTTGTTTGGGTTCGGTTTGGCTAAATTGATCTTAAAGGCCGTTCTTTTGAGGCTGGAATCTTCATGGTCAGTCCTTGTGTAGCCCAATTTGTTTAGGTATGGCTGTGAGACCCCTACCACATTAGGGTTTAGTTTGGGGCTAGATGGGGCAGCCTCTAGTTCCTCTCCACCAAGAGTGGCAGTGACATATGCGGTGTAAGCATCAGCCCTTTGGCCATCACAAAAAGCGGGAAGGCAAGCTCCGTTGGGCCCAGTAATGACACTATCAAACCGCCCCCAGGCTCGCGGGTTAGAAGAGTAGCCGGCCATTGGCTCTAGGTTGATCAAGCTGATGACCACCCCTTCCAGCTGCTCATTGGGTGCAAACTTCTCATTCATGTATGCCCGGACTTTGACAAAGCACCGGCGGTATTCTGGCACATCGAGGTTGAACATGCGCCTCTCCCGGATCTCCATATTCCCAATCAAGAATGTCCTCTCCTCTCGCTTCCGTCGCTTGGTCTTCTGGAAGTGGAACTCACTCTCTTCCTCCCAGAGGCCCGTGTCTGGGTTTAAAGACCATAGCTTCATCTGCTCAAGGTGCTCCGGCATTTTGATCTGCTCGGCATCCATGTGAACCTCCACCTGGCCAGTCTGCAGGACCTCATTGGAATCCTCCTCTCTGAAGTCCACTGAAAACATGCCATAAGTCCTGAGTGGGAAAATATCACCATCACTGTTGACAAAATTTAGGTCACTGGGAGCAGCAGAGACAGTGGAGATATTCCTCGGGTCGATGAAGGTAACACTGGCTTTGACAGTGCCATTGTAGACCTCCCCATTGGCTTTGCGAAAAGAACTAGGCGGTATGACGATCTCGCCAATGGAGTCTTGGCCTTCAACCTCTCCTAATGGAATGACGTTGTGCTCTTTGGCGTCCAGTTCGACAGGCTCTTTCTTCCTCATCACTTTGATGTCATGATACACAGAACCTCCTCTTTGATCAAACGGTAGGACCTTGATGGTTTCCACAAATTTCTGCATACGGTCAACGAATGTGACAACCAGTCTCTCTGTCTCTGGGGGCACCTCGAGGGTGAAGGTGCCCTTGTAGCTGGTGAAGCCCACATTCTCCTTCCCAATGATTATCTGGCCAAACCGTAGCGGCTCTCCATTGTCTGAAGCAACCACCCGGCCACGCACCAAGACCTTGGGCTGTATGCACACCTCGCATCCACACTTGGTCACAACCTTGACTGGCAGAGTGTACCCCATGCACTGCACCTCACGCGTTTCCATCTTCTGCACTCCACAGCAGAAATTCAACTTGTCCTTGCACTGTAGGTCCGAGCCAAGTTTGCCACTACATCTGGTATTGGCACACTTGCCCACGTTGTAGTAGGTGGTTCCCGTGGCTGTTTGAAGGCATTCCTGTGGCAATCTGATCGAATGATCTTGAGGTTTACTGTCGCAGGTAGGTTGTCCTTTCCCTACGGAGATATAAATTTAAATCTATTAGATACGAGCAAGATAAAAGAGAGATTTAGGCAAATAAAAAATTATTGCTTAAAGGAAAACACTTAATTTTAAAGAATAGAATAATAACACTGGGAACTTCTGTCAGGTGGCTTCCCACCTTAAGATCTACAACAATCACGTTGGTGTAAATTTCTTCTTGTTTCTTACAGAACAAGAATTCTATACCCAAGCCCCTTGGCTCCCAATCTACCCATATGTTTCTTTTACAAACTGTTGAAACCTGATTAATTGCATCTAACATCACATATTTCTAATGGGTCTCTTGAGTCTCGGCAGGCCTCCTCAGCACCAGGACCTCCTTTGGGGTAACCGTGCAATCAATACATTTATAAATCAATGAATCAATCATTGAAGACTCACCTGCTACTGTCAGATGGGCCACAGAGGACTTAATAGTGCCAACTGAGTTGCTGGTTTTGCAGTAGTAAGACCCGGTCTGCCACAGTTCGAGCTTCCGGAGGATCAGATTCTCATTGTACTTGTAGACTTGTCTGTCGAGGAGGGTTCCATTGTGAAACCTGCAGAGGGTGGAAGTCGTAAGTAACACATCTGCTCTACAAGAACCCTTGAGAGACATTCAAGAACCGCAATGAAAGATCAACCAGAGAGTGCTTCAAGCAGAGGGGTTGAAATTAGCAAGAGGGTAGGGTTGACGCTACTTCTGGAGCAGATTTAATCAAATCCTAGAGATCACTTCTCCCCAAGGACCTCCCGGGATGCGTCACACGGAAGGACTGTAATATATAGAAGAGGACTACTCTTTCAGGAAACCGAGATTTCCACAAAGCCACTGATTTTGAAAGGCCGAAATGGCTGGGATCAGACATGTCAGGCTCAGCAAACCCCCTGCACAAGGTCAGACCTTTGCAACTAACCAGCACCTCATCCGCTCACCCACATTTCACTGTTAGACCTTGTTTCCATGTTAGAGCACATCTCCAAGAAAAGGCTACCTCTTCCTGGCTAGCCCACTTCTTACCTCAAATACACACATCTGCTGGGTACACTGCTCCACACTGGACCACCACATCACCCAGAACTAAAAATGTCATCCATCGCTCGACCACACCTTCATTCTTAGCTCAAACCTGCTGTAATGGCCCAAACTTCCTCCTGTGGACAACATCTTGTCTAATGAGTTACCACCTCTCCTCTATATTACACAGTTTCCTCCTTTTAACCACACCCCCTCAACTTAAACTCGCCTCCTCATATTATCAAACCTCCTCCGCTGGACCAGGCTTCATCTTTTAGTTCACATCCCCTCCTGTAGGCTGCTGACACTGCTCTTACAGGAACACACCTCCTCCTCTTGCCAGCACTTCCTCTGCTGGAGCACCTCTCTGTCTCTAGCCCACTGCTCCATCTCTTAATTACACTTCCTCTGTGTCTTTACACCCCTCTCTAGACCACTACTTGGTCTCTTATCTACACTACCGCTTGACTCCACCCATGTCGCTAGATCACACCCCCTACTCCTAACTACACTTCCACTGCAAGACCACACCTCTGTCTCTAGACCTCTACTCCGCCTCTTCACCTCACTTCCTCTACTTGACCACACCTCTGTTTTTAGACTAAAACTCCTTCTCTTAACTACACTTCCTCTACTTGAGCACACATCTGTCTTAAGGTAGCAACTCCTCCTCTTATCTACTCTTCCTCTGCTTGACTACACCTCTGTTTGTGGATGACAACTCCCTCTCTTATCTATAGTTCACTTGCTTGATTACACCTTTGTCTCTAGACCACACCTTCTCCTCTTAACTCCGCTTCCACACCATACCTCTGTCTCTAGACCACTACTCTGCTGATCTACGCTTTCCCTGCTTGCCTACACCTCTGCGTCTAGACCACACCGCCTCCTCTCATCTACAATTCCTCTGCTGGACCAGGGGTCCTCCTGAGGGCTATACCTGCTCCGATAGGCAAGAACCACTCTCTGAGACAACCGCTCCCCCAGTAAACTGCACATACTCTGTTCGGCCATGTTTGTCTTTAGGGCGAGAAAGCAAAAGACACACAATTGATGGACGGAATGTAGAACAAATCAAAACATTCACCCCCAGTCAAGAGATCTGGGTTAAATCCATCATTCTTTTGCTCACCATGCCACCCCAGTTTAGACCTGGCCATATGCAAATCAGTCTTGACCCTGTGCCTCATGGGAACAGTCCAACCCGAACTGCCAGCCAGGTCCTCCCTGGACCGGAAACAAGCATCCTAGGACCGGTTTCGGGGTTTCACCCCTCTTCAGCCAGGTTAGCTTGATTCCAGTGGCACAGTGAGCCCAGGACCCACGTCTGGGCATACCTGGCGCACTTAGGGTGAGAGGTTTGTCTTTAGGCCACACCTCCTCTGCAAAACCACCCCTCTTCTTCTTTTAAACCACACCTCATCTGCTAAACCACTCCTCTTCTTCCTCTAAACCACACCGCTTCTTTCTCTGAACCACACATCCTCTGCAAGACCACTCCTCTTCTTCCTCTAAACCACACCTCTTCTTCCTCTAAACCGCACCTCATCTGCTAAACCATGCCTCTTCTTCCTCTAAACCACACCTCCTCTGCTAAACCACTCCTCTTCTTCCCCTAAACCCCTCCTCTTCCCCTAAACCCCTCCTCTTCCTATAAACCACATCTCCTCTGCTAAACCACTCCTTTTCTTCCCCTAAACCCCTCCTCTTCCTATAAACCACACCTCTTCTTCCTCCAAACCACATCTCCTCTGCCAAACCACTCCTCTTCTTCCTCTAAACCACACCTCCTCTGCTACACCACACCTCTTCTTCTAAACCTCACCTCCTCTGCTAAACCACTCCTCTTCTTCCTCTAAACCACTCGTTTCCTCTAAACCACACCTCTTCTTCCTCTAAACCACACCTCCTCTGCTAAACCACACCTCTTCTAACTCATAACCACACCACCTCCGCTAAATCATTCGTCTTCTACATCTAAACCACTCCTTTTCTTCTTTTAAACCCCTCCTCTTCTTCCTCTAAACCACACCTCTTCTTCCTCTAAACCACACCTCCTCTGCTAACCCCTCCTCTTCTTCCTCTAAACCACACCTCCTCTGCTAAACCACCTCTTCTTCCTCTAAACCACACCTCCTCTGCTAAACCACACCTCTTCTTCCTCTAAACCACACCTCCTCTGCTAAACCACCTCTTCTTCCTCTAAACCACACCTCCTCTGCTAAACCACACCTCTTCTTCCTCTAAACCACACCTCCTCTGCTAAACCACACCTCTTCTTCCTCTAAACCACACCTCCTCTGCTAACCCCTCCTCTTCTTTCTCTAAACCACACCTCCTCTGCTAAACCACCTCTTCTTCCTCTAAACCACACCTCCTCTGCTAAACCACCTCTTCTTCCTCTAAACCACACCTCCTCTGCTAAACCACCTCTTCTTCCTCTAAACCACACCTCCTCTGCTAAACCACACCTCTTCTTCCTCTAAACCACACCTCCTCTGCTAAACCACCTCTTCTTCCTCTAAACCACTCCTCCTCTGCTAAACCACACCTCTTCTTCCTCTAAACCACACCTCCTCTGCTAAACCACATCTCTTCTTCCTCTAAACCACACCTCCTCTGCTAAACCACCTCTTCCTCTAAACCACACCTCCTCTGCTAAACCACACCTCTTCTTCCTCTAAACCACACCTCCTCTGCTAAACCACCTCTTCTTCCTCTAAACCACACCTCCTCTGCTAAACCACACCTCTTCTTCCTCTAAACCACACCTCCTCTGCTAAACCACCTCTTCTTCCTCTAAACCACACCTCTTCTGCTAAACCACCTCTTCTTCCTCTAAACCACACCTCCTCTGCTAAACCACACCTCTTCTTCCTCTAAACCACACCTCCTCTGCTAAACCACCTCTTCTTCCTCTAAACCACACCTCCTCTGCTAAACCACACCTCTTCTTCCTCTAAACCACACCTCCTCTGCTAAACCACCTCTTCTTCCTCTAAACCACACCTCCTCTGCTAACCCCTCCTCTTCTTCCTCTAAACCACACCTCCTCTGCTAAACCACCTCTTCTTCCTCTAAACCACACCTCCTCTGCTAAACCACCTCTTCTTCCTCTAAACCACACCTCCTCTGCTAACCCCTCCTCTTCTTTCTCTAAACCACACCTCCTCTGCTAAACCACCTCTTCTTCCTCTAAACCACACCTCTTCTTTCTCTAAACCACACCTCCTCTGCTAAACCACCTCTTCTTCCTCTAAACCACACCTCCTCTGCTAAACCACACCTCTTCTTCCTCTAAACCACACCTCTTCTTCCTCTAAACCACACCTCCTCTGCTAAACCACCTCTTCTTCCTCTAAACCACACCTCTTCCTCTAAACCACACCTCTTCTTCCTCTAAACCACACCTCCTCTGCTAACCCCTCCTCTTCTTTCTCTAAACCACACCTCCTCTGCTAAACCACCTCTTCTTCCTCTAAACCACACCTCCTCTGCTAACCCCTCCTCTTCTTTCTCTAAACCACACCTCCTCTGCTAAACCACCTCTTCTTCCTCTAAACCACACCTCTTCTTTCTCTAAACCACACCTCCTCTGCTAAACCACCTCTTCTTCCTCTAAACCACACCTCCTCTGCTAAACCACCTCTTCTTCCTCTAAACCACACCTCTGATAAACCACACCTCTTCTTCCTCTAAACCGCGCCTCAGCTGCTAAACCACATCTCTTCTTCCTTTAAACCACAGCTCTTAAGCCCACGTTTTCTATTCCGCATCCCACTATTTCTTCTCGACCACACCTCCTGTGCTAGAACCCCACCCACTTTAACAGGCCACACTCCTGCTTCTACACCACGCCCACTTAAATAAAGCTGTCCACTTTCTCTAGCGCACAACTATTCTGGTAGACTACCCCCCACCCTTGCCCCCCCTTACTCTCTACACACATTGATTTATTTTCAAATAGCCTTTGAAGTTCGATACAGATAAACAGATCCAATGATTTTATGGTTCGTGTCCGACAGATTTAAAAGTTATAATACAATACAAAAATCACCATAAAACACATTTTACATCTGAACATATTTTGTCCTTTCTGAAAGATTAAATATCTTCTTCTTCCACCTGCAAGGCATTTTTGTGTTGAAAACTGCAAAGTTGTGGTTTCATTTCAGAAGTACTATTGTTTGCTACCAAAATATTCCTCAATAACAATTATATCGATCTTCGTGTTTACCTTAGATTTTTCAGGTTTACTATTAAATTATAAAAGGGATGAGTAGAATGAACTACATCACGCTTTGGTACACGTGAGCTGGACCCATGCCATCATTCCACGACCATTGATTATGTACATGAGATTCATGTATGTACAATCATTCCTAGTGGATACCCTGAAAACCCGGCCTGGATCCGACCACTGGAGATCCCTGGAGTCTAAACTTTAGCTTCTATGGGTACCTAGGGGGTCATTACAATAGCGGGCGGATCCCCACAGCCCGTATGGCGGTGGCGATCCGCCCGCTATATTCCACCGCCCGCATGCCAATTCGCCCCCGCCATATTACGATGGCGGGGGGGACCCCGGCGGACGGAAAGACCGTCCGCCGGTTTTCCGCCGGTCTGACAGGGGACCGGGCGGAAAAGGGCACTAATATGGTGGCGGTGTCTGCAAGACACCGCCATCCATATTAGGATGGTTGCGGAGAGCAGCCTTTCCATGGCGGTGTTGCCGCCATGGAAAGGCATGTGGTCTTTGCTTCTGGGGGCCCGTTGCGGGCCCCCAGGGTTTTGGGGGGGTGGGGGGTGCACATGGGGGGTACCTATGGTACCCCCCTACATTTGAATGCACAAGGTGGCAGGCACCGCGCGGTGCCTGTCACGTTGTGCATTCAAATGCACAACATGCGTTTTTCGCATTGTGGCGGGTGCTCCTGACAGCACCGCCCGCCGCAATGTGAACAATACGGGATGCCACCGCCACCGTGGCGGTGGCATCCTAATACCCATGGCGGGACCGCCGCACCTCTTGCGGGCGGTCCCGTTTGCCATTGCGGTGGCGGGCGGGCGGAACGCCATCGTAATGACCCTCTAAGTTCGTTTTGAAAAATAAGTTTCTTGTCACATGAAGACTGACCATAAATTTCGACTAGAGGAATAGCACATCTGACCCTTGGTGACTTGATTTCTAATGACTGATTCTCCTTTAAAAAACACTTGTGTGATGCTCGGCAGAACGTGTCACCTCCCTGTGTCTTAATTCCAATATTTGTGTCACAGGTTAGTGTTGTGGCCACCACCAGGGCTTGACCAAGCGTAGAACTGGTGATGTAATTTCGGATATATAAGTGTGCGGACCAGGAATGCAGATAGTTGGGGGGCCCTTCCAGCTGCCTGGTCCTTGGTGGTCGAACCTGAGCTACAAATAAGTATTTTTTTAAAAACGTATTAGGATCCTTCCACCACCTGTGGAACTAACATAAAACTGGATATTTTGGACATGATAGTTTTGTAGGACATATTTCTGTCCTCAATATTCTGATTTACAACTGGTTCGCCAACGCTGTGTCAAGGCATCGAGCGGACATTGTTACCATGGCCCACCAGCACAACGTCATTGCATCAATAGCGTCCATCCATTACACTGATATAAGAGAAATATTTATGTTTGACATGTCATCGCTAGGAAGATTTTATATCACATCCGTCTGCCATGCTGGCATGACCTTAATATGTGTCACAGCATGACTATGAGCCCTTGTGAGGGTACATTTTCCCTTTAATCATCAGAATTATGAATGGACCAGAATTTTCTATTCTATTTGGACCGACATTCAGAGATGTTTTAAGACCTGGGCAAAGTGGGAAATTGCCCGCCCCCCCTCCTTGCCAAGGGCCCCCGCTTTCCAAGAGCCCCCCTGGGAGAATGAACTTTCCCTCCAGATCACTTTTTTTATTTCTTGATCTCAATCCTTAACATAAAATTCAATATTGTTTTGCATCACAGCCCTTGAATTAGTGATTAAATGGCTAATACAATTCAAATGTGTTCCAGATAGTGGCCCCTAACATATTTCCTGCCCGGGCCCCCACAATCCTTAAGATGACCTACGACATTTAGTTTTACCAAGAACAGCTCCTCTTTTTTTCCAGATTATGGAGACAATGTGACCTGTAGCTTTTCACTGGAACCCCTAAAAGCAACTTTGAAAATGGAGTGATAGCCCCGGTCCTGGAATGTATTGATCATTCTATTTTAAGAGCAGACATTAAAATAAATGTAGAGTGTTTTTGCGGGAGTCCTGGGAGCTCACCAGTGGTACTTGCTTGGCAGCGGGGTGCCCACGGCGTGGCAGCAGAGGCTGACGCGCTGCCCTTCCATCCGGACCTTGGAGTCGGGGTGCACAACCACGTAGGGCTTCTCTGAGCAAAGAATGAGAAACAGAAAGCACGGGTCATTCGCACCTCAAGAAATAGTGTGTTGCTGTTGTTATTCTTAGTAACACTATTCTGGCCCTCAGGGACCCCTCCAAGCATAGCATGGCACGATGGCAGAGTTCAGTAAGTGGGCAGCTAAACTGAGAAACAGACGAGGTCTGAGGCTTGGATAGAGCCCGGCGCAGTCTGCAGCCGCCAGGCTGTGAGTCAGGAGGAGGATGGAAAGAATCAGCGTTCACAAGGTAGAAATGTCAGCCTTGTTTTTGCAAGCAGAGCAGGGGGAGTGTGGTTGTGTTCAGAGGAGGAAACTGGGCACGGTGGGTCAGTCTGTGGCATTCAACAGGCAGTGGAGGCCTTTACCCCTGGCAGCCCATGGGCTCTGGTGAAGACAAGGGGTTGGAGGGCAGTGAGGAGAAACAGGGAATCTAGAGGTGTGTAAGAGACAGAGGCAGGAAGAGATGGATGGGATGTGAAGGATGAAGGGTGTAGGACTCCGAGAAGAAAGTACACAGGAGCCCCTGGAGAGAGCTAGGGAGGAGGAAGAGGGAGGGAGGGAGAGAGAGAGTGTGTGGGGAGGGGGGAGAGAGTAATGATCTAGAAGACGAGAGAAAGAGAGAGAGGAGGGAGAGTGAAAAACGACACTTCCACTTCCATCGTCAATTATCCCTCAGCCAACATCAGTCAGCCAATATCCTCATCCACCATCCCTGCATAATCATTCCTCATCCCTCACGTGTCATCCCTCATCCAAGAACCTCCACCATCACCCTTCTTGCCTCATCCATGATCATTCTTCATCCCTCCTGTATCGTCCTTCATCAATCAGTCTTTGTCTCTCATTCATTCTCATCCATCATCCTCTTCCATCATGCCTTGTCCATCATTCCTGAGCCATCACTCCTCAGAATTCATCCAACATCAGTCTTTTATCAACCAACATCCATCCTCCATCACTCCTACACCATCATACCTCATTCTTCGTCCATACCTCATCCATCATCCCTACGTCATCATCCATCATACCTCATTCTTCGTCCATACCTCATCCCTACGTCATCATCCATCATACCTCATTCTTCGTCCATACCTCATCCCTACGTCATCATTCATCATACCTCATTCTTCGTCCATACCTCATCCCTACGTCATCATCCATCATACCTCATTCTTTGTCAATACCTCATCCATCATCCCTACGTCATCATACATCATACCTCATCCATACCTCATCCATCATCCCTACGTCATCATACATCATCCATTATGCTTCAGCGGTCGATCCTTATCCTACATGCATCACTCATCATCAGTCTTTTATCAATCAACATCCCTCCTTCATCGTCCATCACTCCTAAACCACCCTTCTTCATCCCTAATGCATCATCCTTCATCAGTCATTTAAATACCGTCTCACAAAAATACTGTTTCCTAAATATGGTCATCAATCACTCCTCATCCAACATCCTTCATTCCTCGTCCATCACTGCTCATCCAACATCCTTCATTCCTCGTCCATCACTGCTCATCCAACATCCTTCATTCCTCGTCCATCACTGCTCATCCAACATCCTTCATTCCTCGTCCATCACTGCTCATCCAACATCCTTCATTCCTCATCCATCACTGCTCATCCAACATCCTTCATTCCTCGTCCATCACTGCTCATCCAACATCCTTCATTCCCAATCTATGACATCCAACGCCCCTTTAAGGGGTTTGGCACCCTGAATATCAGAAATGGAATATCAAGGTACAGGAATATTGAAGCCAAAATATGAAATGGAAAGTAAATAGACTTTCCTCCACCTATATGTACCTTGACTATATATACCTTGGATATATACATCCAAGAAAGAAGTGACTCAAACAGATGGACTCACCAAAGAACAAAAATTTATTTCCATTACAACGTTTCAGCTTCTGCCTTCCTTAGGTAGTACAAGATGATATGTAGATATAGATATAGATATAGATATATATAGATATAGATAGATGTATATGTACATCAATGAGGAGTTAGGGACAGTAAATCTATATTTCCTCTATACGCACTTGCCTTTTGATATTTTGGGCTTCAATATTTTGCCCATGATACTCATGTCACAACATTCATAGTCTCGATATTCAGTAGTACACTCCCTCTTAGGAGTAATATTTGTCTGCTATTTTCAGGATCTCACATCAGGTAAGACTCTTGGTTGCCTCAATATTTCACTCGAGACCCCTCTCCACCACTCAGCGTGGGGAATCCTGCCATTCACGGATCCCTTGGTTGGAGCATGTCACACATGTCAACCGTACCTTGAGGATGCAGTGTGGTAGGACATGGAGTAAATGGTAGGGGATGTCAACAAAGAATGAATGCTAACTCTCACCTGCTCTTCTGAGGACCGCCTGCACATCGGAGCTCTCAGACCCATTCAGGACCGGCTGGACTGTGATGGGGACGTAGTTCGCTAGTGTGATGGTAACGTTGGATGTGGCATCAGCACAGATCCCTGGCACCGTGAATCGCCCTCGCCGGTCCGACGTGGCCAGAATGGCCAATGGGCTCTCCGCCAGGGCAACCTTCGCATTGGACAGCGCGGTCCCCTCTGTGTTCAGCACGTGACCCGTGAGGACATGGTCTTCGCAGATACACCTGCTGCAATCCGGGGAGGCGCGTCCCACAGTGCAGTTCAGCTGGCAAACTAAAAACAAAATAAGTTGAAATGAGATTCAGTTTTGTAAAACGTGCACCCTACAAGGGTGCAAACTGTGCCCATTACATCTTCAGATCACCTAATTTAAAAGCCATTACAGCACCCTGTTCATGGACAGATAATTAAATACTATACCAT
Organism: Calotriton arnoldi; assembly: GCA_963921515.1. Taxonomy (NCBI): domain Eukaryota; kingdom Metazoa; phylum Chordata; class Amphibia; order Caudata; family Salamandridae; genus Calotriton; species Calotriton arnoldi. The sequence continues at coordinate 3,626,885 of CAWUFW010000013.1, read as the reverse complement.
ATGTAGGAAGATATCTACTGCCTTTACTGTTAATGAGGAGTTAATTTCTTGGAAAACCTCCTTTTTTGGAAAGTTAAAATATTAATCATGATTGGAAATGTTTTTAATATCTGCACAAATTCTCTTAAGTTGCCCACATTTCTTCAAACCGGCAGAATTATTTGGGGTACAAAGGCCTTTTCTTACCGGTACATCAGAAGAAGGAGTTCGCCGTCCGTCAGGGCAGCAGAGGACATTACCACCACCCTGATGGTACTCAGTCCTCCAAATTTCCCACTGGCCCAGTGGTCATCTCGGTCATTGAAAGGATCCGCTGTCATGGACACTGTCAGTGGTAAACAGTCAGAATATCGAGTTTTTATTGTCGACTTGCACTAATATCGAGTGCAAAATATCGGGATACAAAAATATCGACTGTCAGAATATTGTGGTAAAGAATATCGAGTCTAAGGTAAGTAATATCTCGAAGTCATTAATATCGTTTGCAAAAATATAGTTGTTAAAAATATCATTTTTTTAGTTAGTTATGTATTTTAGTATGTATTTTAAATGTATGTGTCCTATTTTTTTGTCTAAGTATTGCATTTGTTTTTTAATATATGTATTACATTTTTAGAAGTTATTAATTTTATTTTAAGTACATTTTGCGTTTTAGTTCCGTAGCTGGTTGTGGGTTTATAGGGGAATAGGGCGGGAAGTAATTTAATTATAATTAATTAATATTTTTTTATTAATTAATATTTATGCATTTCATATTTTCAATTGTGGTAATTAATTATTAATTATTTATTAATTGGTTAATTATTATTAATTAATTGGTAATTATGTTAATTGTGTCTTTTTCAGGAGCGGGTTGTGGGTTGATAGGGGACTAGGGTAGGAAGTAATTTAATTATAATTAATTAATATTTTTTAATAATTATTATTTATGTATTTAATATTTTTTATTATTAATTGTACTGATTAATTTATTATTAATTATTTATTACTTGGTTAATTATTATTAATTAATTAGTAATTATGTTAAGTGTCATTTTTTTAGGAGAGGGTTGTGGGTTGATAGGGAGTAGGGTGGTAAGTAATTTAATTTTAATACATGTTTTAATATTTTTAATATATTTATTTTGTCATTTTATAGTGTTGTGTGAATTAATTTATTATTGTTTTTATTTTGCTTGTTAATTGTTATCAATTAATTGTAAATTAATTATGTTAATTGTGTCATGTTTTACAACATTGGTGGTGTCATTTATAGGGGAATATGGTGGGAGGTAAATTATTTATAATAAATTAATTATTTGTTAATGCTAATTAATTCAATATTAAATATGCTAATTGTGGAATAATTTTGATGTGTGAGTTGTGGGGTTTATAGTTGTAAATGATGGGAAGAACATTTTTTTAAAAATAAATTAATGATTTGTTGTGAATTGTTATTAATTTATTAAGGTAAAATTAGTTATGGAAATTGTGTAAATATTTTTAGGTGTGTGTTTTGTTTTAGGTGTGTGTGTTCAGCCCCTCCCTCTAATGATATCTGCCATTATAATCTATTGGTGTTCCGCCTGCGTCGATTTTGTGAGTCTTAAAATTCGTTAATACTTGGGGCATGTGAGTTCCTTAAATTCAAATGAGAGCATCGCTATAAATGGTTTCCAAAGATCGGGAAAGGAAGCCTCCTGGTTTGGAGTTTAAATAAATGAATCATTAGTTGATCATTATTATTTATTTATTAATTGGTAAATATTTTTGGTAATTGTTTTGTTTTTATTTTGTTTGGGGATTTAGGTTCAATAGCTGTAATCTTTGGTTTTATCTCCTCAGCTATCCAACACTTTCCCTACTGTTGCACTCATTGGAGTGGGAATAGTAATTTATTCCCCTCCGCTATCCAACACTTTCCCTACTGTTGCACTCGCTGGAGTGGGAATAGTAATTTATTCACCTCCGCTATCCAACACTTTCTCTACTGTTGCACTATCTGGAGTGGGAATAGTCATTTTATCCCCTCCGCTATCCAACACTTTCACTACTGTTGCACTTGCTGGAGTGGGAATAGTCATTTTTACCCTCCCGCTATCCAACACTTTCCCTACTGTTGCACTTGCTGGAGTGGGAATAGTAATTTTTACCCCTCCGCTATCCAACACTTTCCCTACTGTTGCACTCGCTGGAGTGGGAATAGTAATTTTTACCCCTACGCTATCCAACACTTTCCCTACTGTTGCACTCGCTGGAGTGGGAATAGTAATTTTTACCCCTACGCTATCCAACACTTTCCCTACTGTTGCACTATCTGGAGTGGGAATAGTAATTTTTATCCCTCCGCTATCCAACACTTTCCCTACTATTGCACTCGCTGGAGTGGGAATAGTAAATTATTCCCCTCCGCTATCCAACACTTTCCCTACTGTTGCACTCGCTGCAGTGGGAATAGTAATTTATTCACCTCCGCTATCCAACACTTTCTCTACTGTTGCACTTAATGTAGTGTCAAATGTAGTTTTAGAAATTAATAAATATTTTAATAATTTAATTTATTATATATATATATATATATATATATATATATGTTACAGGTAATTTTTAATATTTTTCTAACATTTTATAATTTATTAAAATAATTATTTATTAATTATCAAGTAAATATATATATTACATTTTATATATGTATGTTTAATTTATTTTTACATTACATTTATTACTTATAAGTGTTAATATTTTCTAATAATTCTAAATATTTTTTTAAGTTATATGTATTATTTAATTTATTTTACATTATTTTTTATACTTTTAAAAAAAAACGATATTTTTTACTTTGATATTTTTAACAACTATATATTTTTTTTCGATATGTTAGTACTTACCATTATGAAGATAGGATGTCGATATTTTTGACATCAATATTTATGTCCCGATATTTTGGGAACATGATATTTTGTCACTCGATATTTTGTCAGTGATTCACTGTCAGTATTGACGGCCGTGCACCAGACTTTTCCAAAGTTCTTCTTTTTTTTCAGAAACAACCTCCCAGAGCTTGTTTCTGAAAAACAAAAACGAATGACCCCCACACCCTGGTAGTTTTCTCCATAACACCCGAAAGGCCAGTCCACCTAATCTCATTTGCATGGATCCATGCCCCCATGCAAATGAGGGAACACCTCCTGAAGATAGCAGTGATGGTGCATCTGTATTACACAAGAGGGCGCACAAGAAGTGTCTGCGGCCTCCCCTGTAATACTAAAGTGCTCCGTCTGGCGCAAGAAGCGGGCGCACACCCCCGTTGGCTCTTTACATAACACGGCCCCAGGTCTCAGCAGGGTTCATCATTGGAGCTCTGCCGGAGTCTTGTGCTTCAGGGGCTAATCAGAGACTGCTCCGGGACTTAGAGGACTGGCTCAGATGACTGACAGCTGTCAGTCAGCTGCCTCCTTTGCTCACAAGCACACAGTAGCAAGTCATCTACCTAAAGCCATGAGGCCAGTGTGGTGATAACAAATAATTGTGTCTGGTGGGGTGTAGTCTGCTGAGCTAAGATACTGACTGTTTTTTTTAATATCGTTGCAGGGAGAAGAAACCTTACGTGAGAGTTAAGTGTCCTACCACCCAGCGCAGTACCTCAGTACCTGTTCAGCGAAGAGACCTGCTCAAGGTAGGCTGTGATCCGTCACCTTCTGTGTTACTCCAGCCTCTGAGACCAGCCTCCTGCCTCGTTTTAAATTTCACTTACTCCACTGTGTCTGATAAAAACCTTTTCAAGTAAAAGCCTGAGGCTTCTGCCCCAAAGACAAGCCTATAGGGCATTAAAGGGTATTCCCAATGCTCCCTTATGGCATACACAGGTTGTGGTTAAGGGTCCTAGACATGTATGCTGAAGGTCATTGCAAGCAGGGGAGGGGCTGGCAAACATGCCAACATTGGGACAGCAGAAAGAGGGAGATTTTAAGAAAATAAACAGGGGAATGTGTTGTTCTCATTGACATGTATTGCAACGGGGACTAGTTCAGGTGAGAGAAAGCTAAATGTAAGCCATTTTTGGCTTTAAAAATCGGGAGTCTCCTTCCTGAACCGGGTCTATTGGCTCATATGCGTCTGGCACAATGGTGTGCCAACACTTCAGCATACCTGCCAACTTACGAAATAACTTCACAGTTTGAGGAGGGGGCAGGCCTTGGAGGGAGCAGGGCCTGGTGCCGAGAGCTATTTCAGAGACACTCTGCCCCTCACCAAGCCCCCCACCCCCTCCCAAAAAACCCAAAACAAATGGTCATCAAGGCACCTTTTAATGGACATCGGCTGCTTACTGCCTCCGAAAATGAGATGGGAACCCACTGTTTACAGTTGTTTTCAGCACGTTTTCCCTGCCACCGTGTGATTTCAGCTCCTCATCGGGTGACTGTGTGAAGGGAGCCGAAATCGTGTGACACACAGTGGCACCGTCTTAGTTGGTAGGTCTGCTCCAGGAATGAAGGGGTTAATATGTCTCTATGATGGACAAGGGCAGGTCCCATTGTGACACAACCAGCCTTTTGCTGCCTTGACCTCCATGCACAGGGGTTACAAGCGGCCTTTTTGCGATGACAACGTCACCCACCTTTGCACGGGGAAACTGCGCACTTCTGCGCCTCTAGGCTTCGTCCGATGCACGGCGACGTTGTGGGTGACCTGGCGCAGCTCCTCTTCCGGGTCCTGCGGCCACCACCACAGGTCTTGGTGCAGGGCGTCCAGGCGCTCCATGGGCTCCACTTGGCCTCTGTGTGGGGAAGGAAGTTGGAAGTGTTAGAGTTGGGGTCAGTGGTGAACAGTTACTGGCATGGTCCCAAGTAGGACTGGCATATAGCATCCCTCTTCTGCGCTGAGGTGGCGTGAGGTGGGACCTTCTGTAATAAACTAAAGCTCTCTTGCCTGAGAGGGAGGTTCCACTCTACTCACATTTAGGGTGGCATTATTTACTTACTCGCACCCGTGCTGAGGTCAAGTGCCTCATGTACTTATGCTTTTAGCATTTGCAAACCCTATGATTTGGTAAATCGGGGGTTTGTGAGAGCTAAAACCATTTTAAAAATTAACAAAGCCCATTTAATGATTTGGAAAAGGTTTTCTGAATCGTTAAATAGGTTTAGGAAACCATTACGAATTAGTATTTGGAAGAGGCGAGTTAAGGATGTCCCTTCCAAATACAGATTCCTTTATAGTACATACTAATGTTTCGCAACCGAAATCCGATCGCAAAACATTAATATTTTACCACCACCTCAAAAGAGACGGTAAACCATTCGCACTCGAGAAGGGGTCCCAAAGGGGCTCCTACCACATTGTGAAAGATTGGAAAAACATTTTTTCAGGAGTAGGCAGGGGACCACTACTTACTAATAAAACTTGTGTGCAAAACATTTAATTTTTCTTTTTAGGTTTATGATTTCTTTATTGAATTTTAAGATAATTGCACAGAAAAACAACAAAATCAACATGACATCTGTAAATTAGCTAAACCAACAACCCCCCAGCCCCCCCCAAAAATCAATCCCATTGCCCGCCCCCCCCCCCAACCATCCTCTCCCTGCCCCAGCCCCTCCCTCTAATGATATCTGCCATTATAATCTATTGGTGTTCCGCCTGCGTCGATTTTGTGAGTCTTAAAATTCGTTAATACTTGGGGCATGTGAGTTCCTTAAATTCAGATGAGAGCATCGCTATAAATGGTTTCCAAAGATCGGGAAAGGAAGCCTCCTGGTTAGCCAAGGAGAGAGATAAACGTTCCATGCCTAAGATGTACCATATGCGATGCAACCAGCCAGTGTAGGTAGGAAGACGGTCTGTACCCCATAGAGCCAGGATATTCTGTAGGGCCGCCCCAAGGGCAAGGCCTATTTTCCGGCCTTTACGAGATTTGAGAGGGAACATAAGATCATTAGGCAGGACCAACAGGATATAGCTCGGAAAGCGGGGAAGTTGTATATCAAAGCACGTGTCAACCTCGTCGAGGACTTGTTTCCAATACTCAGTTAAGTTCGGGCAGTCCCAAAGAATATGCGTTAAAGTTCCCTGAGCCCCACACCCCCGCCAACAGAATGGGTCTCGTGTAGGGTTCCCACGGTGAAGTCTAGATGGTGTAAAATACCAATACGTGGTTATTTTTGTGGCTGTCTCTATACCTGCTACATTTCTGGCTGTGTGCCTGGCTCGATAGTATATAGCTTCCCACTCGTGCATTGAGAGTTCTCGGACCAATTCCAGTTCCCATCGCCGCTGACCAGGGGATTTAGTGGATGGAGGGGGGGGGGTCTCAGGTGGTTATATAATTCTGAGATGAGGCGCGTGTCGGATGATTTGGCCAACAGCCATTTCTCAAATGGTGTCAGTTGGCGCTGTGCTAGGGGGCGGATCTTTGGGTGCATCACCCAGTGTCTAATTTGCTGGTATCTATATCTCTCGGTTTTGGCTAGGCCCAACTGTTGACAAAAGTCCTCGAATGTCAACGGACCAGACTCATCAAAAAAGTGTCCGATGGATCGACTGCCCTCATGTGTCCACCAATGGAAAGTCTTTGTGTCCACTCCAGGGGTAAACTCTGGGTTTTCTACTATGGGCGTCAGGGGAGATGGGAACGTTGTCAAGGCCCTTCTCTCGGCCACCTTATCCCAGGCCCCAAGGGATGTCTGCGTGACCAGCGAAAGATAGAGATTCTTGGGGCGGGCCTGTTTCGGGAGAAAAGGGATCTTCCACAGAGGCGTCCCGGCCAGGGTCCTGTCCATAAACTGCCCGTGCTTTTCAGATTCAGGACGGGACCATTCCACAAAAGACCTGATATGAACTGCACAGTAATAATTCTGAAGATTCGGAATCCCCAGACCTCCGTCCCCAGAGGACCTATAGCTTAGCTCTCGGCGTAGGCGAGGTTTCTTGTCGGCCCAAATAAAGCGCTCTAGTTCACGTTGAAGGGAGTGTATGGTGCCTGGAGGGGGTCCATCCGTAGTGTCTGAAAGAGGAACAAGATTTGGGGTAAGATTGTCATCTTTATCGCCGCTATTCGGCCCAACCAGGATAGTGTGTATGATTTCCATCGGTTTAGATAGGTGCGTATTTTCCGGAGCAGGGCTTTGGAATTCAGCGATACCGTGTGTTGTGGGGAAGCGGCAAGTTGTATTCCCAGGTACAGGATTGCATCCGGTGCCCATTGAATAGGGTGTGCTGCTTGTAAGCCCGCTAACGTGGAGACTTTGAGAGAGAGGCTAAGAGCCTGGGATTTCTGAATATTAATTTTAAAGCCTGCGGCTTGGGAGAATTCTTCTAGCTCGGCCAGGAAGCCCGGGAGTGAGACCTGAGGGGCCTCTATAGACGTTATCACATCGTCTGCATACAAACTTAATGTGTGCTTTTCGCCTCCAAAACTCACCCCTGTAATTTGTGGGTTATCGCGCATTCTTTGAGCCATAGGCTCCATGTATAGGGCGAAAAGGAGGGGGGAAAGAGGACAGCCCTGTCTGGTCACTCGTATCGGGAAGGGAGAGGACATGTAGCCATTCACCCTGATGGAGGCAACTGGGTTAGTGTGGCCACTAAAATCCCATCGAATTAATCTGTCGGGGAGCCCGAAGTGTCCCGGGGTTGCTTTTAGGTAGGGCCAATGGACCCTGTCGAACGCTTTCTCAGCGTCAACCAATAGGAGCATGCGTTCCGTCTCAACCTCTGCGCCTTGTCTATAATGTGAAGTAGTTTCCTAGTGTTATTTGCGCATTGGCGGCCAGGAATAAATCCTGCCTGATCAGGGTCGACTAGGCCAGGGAGGAGGGGGGAGAGTTGTGCGGTCAGAATTCCAATGAATAATTTAAGATCTACATTAAGCAGAGAGATCAGCCTATAGGAGGCGCATTGTCTCTTATCCTTACCGGGCTTGGGAATCACTACCACTGATGCTGCTAGCATAGTTTGGGGAATCGGCGAGGAAGTCCCGATGGCGTTGTACACCCTAGTAAGAACTGGGGCCAGAATGTGACAGAAAGTCTTATAAAAAAAAGAGCTGTGACCCCGCCTGGCCCTGGGGATTTTAGTGTTTTCTGTTTAGAGATGGCTGCGATGACCTCTGCTGTCTGGATGGGAGATTCGATATTCTCCGCCTGATCCGGCGTCAGCCTAGCCGTTGCCGCCCCTTGCAAATACTGGGATGGTGTCTCTACGGGAAGACCCTGCGCCTCATAAAGCCCTGCGTAGTATTGGCGAAATGTCTCAGCAATCTGGTGATCGGACTCCTGCAGTTTCCCTGTTGATGCGTATACTGCAGCGACCCCCGCTGTCTATCTCTGTATTCGCAATCTGTTAGCCAGCAACCTCCCACTCCTGTCACCTCCAGCGTAGAAAGTGTGGCGCAGCCTAAGTGCAGCATACTCCGCTCTATCTAAGTCCAGTGCAGCCAATTGGACGCGTGCAGCCTCCAACTGACGCCAGACCCTCGGAGCCCCCGTCCGTTGATGGATGCGCTCTAATTCTTGTACCTGCGCCGTCAGGAGGCCTCTTTTCCCTTCGCATTTTGTTGTCGAGGGCTGCTATTGCTAAAAATTCCCCCCTAACCACCGCCTTCAAGACGTCCCAAAGGGTTGCTGTTGAGATCTCAGGGGTATCGTTTGTCTTTAGGTAATCTTGTATGGTTTTGGAGATTCGTTCTACCACCTCGGGGCGCTGTAATAGCGCGTCCCTTAGGCGCCAGGTGCGTGGCAGGAGGCTGGCGGCTGGCAAGGAGAGGTCAACTGTTATTGCCAAGTGGTCAGACCGGGTGCGGGGGTGTATGTCCACTTGTGTGGCGTGCGATCTAAAGGTGTGTGTGCCTAGCAAATAGTCTATTCTGGCGTACATTTTATGAGAGTGGGAGTAGAATGTATATTCCCGGGCTGTGGGGTGAATGTCCCTCCAGATGTCCAGCAGGCCTACACTTTGTAATCTTTGTTGCCCTTCCCTGGAAAGTGATCCGGATTGTCCCCGTCTTTGAGCCGACCTATCTAGGGCATTATCAAACGTCAGGTTCAAGTCTCCCCCCATAACTAACAATTTGTCAGGAGATGTGCTAATTTCTGCTACTGCTGAGTGGATGAACTTCTCTTGTTTATCGTTGGGGGCATAAATGGAGCCAATTGTAATAGAATGAGATCCGACCCGGAAGGAATATGCCAATAGCCTGCCTTTGAGTTCGGCTTACTTGGAACCCAATTTCCCAGTAAATGAGTCTGAAATAAGAATAGCCACTCCTGCTGATTTAGTGGGGAAAGATGAGAAGAAGAGCTGCTGGGGAAATGCTCTATAGCGAAGCCTGTGCATGTCCCCAGAGAGATGAGTCTCCTGAAGGTGGCAAATGTGTGCACCTGAATTTTCTAAATAAGAAAGTATGGCCCGGTGTTTCACAGAGTTTTTAAGCCCTTTAACATTCAGGGTGAGAATTTTAAGAGACTGCGACATCAATACCTAGTTGGTGTTTTGCCGTGGAAGTGCATTGTGGGTAAAGGGAGGAATAGGCCACGCCGGTGGGGTAGGAGGGCCTGTGTGTCAGAGCGGCAGGGAATCCGCACAACGGAGCTAGTAGTTGGGACCAGGGAGCGTGGGAGAGGGAAGCACCCATTAAAACAGAACAAGAACAATAACCAAGCAACAATATACTTAGTGAATCGTAAGTGTCCTGGGTGGTCAAACCCATAGGAGAGGGATGGAAGTGGCTCAGAACGTCCCACCACCCCGTCTCCCCCAGGCCCACGCTCTCGTTGGATCAGCCATCACATGGCCACGGAAGCCTCTTATCACTATGAATTCAGTCAGGTATCTAGGATACGTATCTGTTCAGGCCGGGCCGGTCGAGTCCTCCCCCAAGGGTGCTAAGACCGCCTGTCTCTCTTTTGCTATGGTCTCTGGGTCCGGCCAAAGTGGGGTCCGACCCGACCCCACTGTTCTTCATCTGTTCCGTTCACGGCCTTCATTCAGTCTGGTAGAACGCTGCGGGCTCGCTGCAAGATCCTCTGTTATGCCCAGTACTTGGCATGCCTCCTTGAGTGATCGGATTTGATGAACTTTCCCCTCATAGCGGAAAATGAGGCGGAAGGGATGGCCCCATGAGTCCGGGATTTTGTTAGCTCAGAGGTGTGCTGTGACTGGCCGGAATGCTTTCTGTTTTAACAGCGTGGAGGCCTGCCTGATCTTGGAAGAGAGTGATTTGAAGCCCTTGGTACTAAATTGGGTGGGAATCTCTGGCTTTCTGTAATATCCGCTCTTTCAGTGGGAAGCCTTGGACACAGGCTAGAATAATCAGCAGGGGGAGCGGGGGAGGATCTTCTCGGGCCTTATTGGTGCACACGGTCCAATTTGATCTCCATGTCTTCAGGGGCCTCCAATACCGATCTGCAAAGACCCTTGATGTATGCTCTCATGGACTGGCCTTCCGATCCCTGCGAAACCCCCCTGACACGAATGTTATTTTGTCGCGAGCGATTCTCCAGATCTTCGGCATGTGCTTGGAGGTCGAGATGCTGGTCTCGGAGGCGGATGACTTCTTGTTGAAGCTGTTCGAGCTCCTCGTCCCTGTTTGCGCCCTGAGACTCAAGCGTATCAACTCTGTCACCCAGTGCGTCCACATCTTTTCTGACCCCTCCATGTTCTTGGACTAGGTCTGCTTTCATTGATTTCAAGTCCTCACGAAGTGTGGCAAACAGGGTTTCTATAAAAGAACGCGTTAGAGGGGCCTCTGCTTCTCCCGGTTCCGCTACGTTTTGCGCCTCTGCTGATCCAGTGCTGGCCGTTTTGAGCAGGAGATCTTTGACAGTGCAATCTTTTTTCCCTTTGACCGTGGCCATGTTGTGGGTCTCGTGGGCTCGCAGAGCCTCCCGCGCGTCTCGAGAAGGAGGGCCCGCGCACCGACAATTCCGGCTCTCCACCCAAGCGCACCGGAAGCCACAGGCCCCCGGCGTCGTGAGCCCTGGTGACCTCAGGAGGGGGCCGGTTGATGAGGCAACGCGACCCCAGCCCCCGCACACACCAACACCCAAGTCGTGCCGCCGGGTAATAGGACGCGGGTCTTATGTAACAGATCGGATGGTCGCCTCTCAGTTCGCTCTACTACAGGGTCTCTGTGCCGACGGGGTGCCCCAACCCAGGCTGCTGCCTGTTTTCACAGACTAGTTCTAGGAATGAGCCCGGTCGACCCAGAGCCTCGGGCCACCGCGTGATCTTTCTTCTCGTAGTTCCTCAGGCCTGTATCTCAGCGACCACTGGTTCCTGGTATTGAGCTGTCTTTCTTTCACCCCCCATTGGCCTGCGACTGTATGATGTGCACTCTAGGTCGTATTTACCAGTTTGTCCGTTCTAGGGCCTCTTCCCGCTCTTCTCCGTGCCTTTACTGCTATCCACATCAGGGGGGAGACCTCTAGCCGGCCCTCGGGGTCCCCCTCGATCTCGCCTTCACCGGGCGACCGGGGCGTCCCGGGTCCATTATTCGCTCAGATGCGGTCCAGCCAGTGGCGTCAGATACCTGCCACTCTCATTTCTCTCGATCCGTGCAAGGGTGCATAGAGTCTGGCCGCAGTCCACTCCCCCCATGCTCGGCACGCTGTGGCCATCGCTGTACTCTGGTACATTCAGCCCCCTCACCTCGGCCAGCCCCCTCTGGGCATCAATCAGGTGATGAGGGTCTTTCACTAGGCCCCTTCGCACATGAATCACCCTCTCAGGCCCGGGCCGGTTCACCTGGTGTCATACTCAATCTGGCTGCAGTCCACTCTCTTTTAGTCCCGGCCCGCTGTGTTCGACGCTGCCTCCGGAAGCCTCAGCCCCCTCACCTCAGGCCACCAGTCAATTGCGTAGGGCCTTCCACGAGGCCCCGTCGTGCCAGTATCTTCTCCTTGGGCTAGGCCCGGCTTGCCTGGCCTCAGGCACAGCACAGCCGCTGACCGCTCCCTGTATTCGGCCCACTTAGTTGTCGATGCCACAGGAGCCTCGGCCCCCTCTCCTCGGCCAGTCCCCTGTGGGCTTTAATTGTTTGCTAAGGGCCTCCCGCTTGGCCCCGTTGTGCAGGACTCCCCCTCTCGGCCAGACCCAGCTTGCCTGGCGTCAGGCACTGTCTCATGAACTCCGCGCGGCGGAACGATACGGCGAGAAGGCACCGTCTCACTCGGTGTCGCCGTCTCCGGACTCTGCGGTCTCTGAAGGCGCCGGATCCCAACCCTCCTGCTTCGCTGCAGAGGCTCCGCCCGTCTCCGGCACTCCTCCAGCTCTCTCGCTGATTCTTCCGTCCGGGGCTTGCAGTACAAGGCCGCCTACTCCGCACCTCCGCCGGCTACATATCCTTCCCTCGCTCCTCACAAATCGGTCTTTTAGGTGCCCTCGGCCTGGCCGGTGGATGCTATTCTCGGGTCCCCGCGGCCCCGCACCACAATGCTTTAGCCGTGGGCCTGGTCGGTGAGACCGAGCGACGAGCAGGCACATCCTACTCAGTCGCCATCTTGGCCACGCCCCCCCTAATTTTTCTTTTTAAATTCATCCCATTTTCCATTTTGGAAATCAGGCTCCATTTAAACATTTTTTTTTTTTTTTTAAACATGGCCTTTTTGAAAAACAATTCCAGACGTGGTGGTCTGCTGAACCTAGCAGGCCACCATTCCTGTAATTGTAGCCAATCATAGTGGGTCACAATTTGCAACCTATCTGATTAATATTTTATGACGTAGGTTGAATTGCGACCATTTACAATTCTGCATTTGTTCTTGGTGTGTGGGTGTTTGGGAAGCTTGGATTACTGCTATATCATTCTGCGTGTATGAGGGAAGCTTGAGAAACTGAGATCCTGATATTGGGAGATGATCTTTGGTGTTGACCCTCTGACTCGTGGCCGATCAGTGCAGTCCTGTTCCCACTCCAGCAGGTAAAGGTAAGAAATTGGGGGTCCTGTTTAATCAGGAACTGTCTTTTAGGCCACAAATCCAGTAAGTCTAGTCGTCGGTGTTCATCCAACTGTACGTAGTGAGAGATCCTTCGCTTTCTCCCTCTGAAGAAGCATGGACAAGCGCCCGGGCCCATGTTATGGCCCATGGGGACCGGTCTAGTGCTTTAAGTCAGTCTCCCAGAGTTCTCTGTCTGTGTTGCAGCGCCTCGATGATACAGGCCTGTGTTATGCCCATGGGGACCGGTCTAGTGCTTTAAGTCAGTCTCCCAGAGTTCTCCGTCTATGTGTTGCAGCGCCTCGATGATACAGGCCTGTGTTATGGCCCATGGGGACCGGTCTAGTGCTTTAAGTCAGTCTCCCAGAGTTCTCTGTCTGTGTTGCAGCGCCTCGATGATACAGGCCTGTGTTATGGCCCATGGGGACCGGTCTAGTGCTTTAAGTCAGTCTCCCAGAGTTCTCCATCTATGTGTTGCAGCGCCTCCATGATACAGGCCTGTGTTATGGCCCATGGGGACTGGTCCAGCGCCCTAAGTCAGTCTCCCATAGATATCCCTCTCTGGCATACAGCGTGTACAAAAAACACAACTATTGTTTCTTTATTCTAGGCACATGCTAAACCTTTTTTCAGACTTGTTTTTCAAAGTTCTGTCTGCTGTGTAAGAGTTTCGAACACGTGGGAAATGATGATTATGAACAAATAAGTTGAAGTTTTAGTTTGACTTTGGGTGAATGAAAAGCTTCACCTTGAACCAGGAGCTGGCAATGTTGTTGAAGTAGAGGCCATTTAAATTTTTTTGTCTAATTTCTTCATTAAAATTTGAAGATTGTTCCATGTGCAGTTTTCCTCCTGGTGTCCTCCAAATATAGTCCGAATATGTCCATCTACTCTGCTGAGGAGCTGTGCCCGACATTTAAGGTAGCGGAGAGAAGCTGCTGCATACATTAAGTGGGGCTGTAATGAGGGCATGTACCAGGGGGGCATCGTGCTTGATGGCAGCATGCCTGGATGTGGGCTCCAACCTCACGAGCCCGGGGTCTTAACCTGAGACGATGCCAATGAGACCAAATAAGGTAGGAAATTCTCTAGGACTACATGTGATTCTAGGCAGAGGGGATGTGTGGTGGAATGTCAGGCAGACCGGTTTGCATGAGGCGGGGCCAAGGCTCATTGCCATATGCTTGATCCATTTCTAAACAAACATTGGCAAAGCCAACAGGTCTTGCTTTTGAAAGGCATTAGCCTACCTTATGACTTGGTAGTTCTTGTTCATTTGCAAAAAGAAAAACTAGAAGCTTGTTGCCAATGCTGACCACCATCTGTGAAAAAAATAAAAAGTTTAAAATCCAGCTCCTGCGTGATGATGTACGCGCATGGTCAGTTTGAGTTTTAGCCCTAGTGTGATGATCAGGGTGCACACGTGTCACTGTGCACGCATCAATCAATCAGGTGACTTGTAAAGCACGACTATTCACCCATAATGGTCTCAAGGCGCTGGGGGAGTGGGGGTACTGCTGGTCCATCGAAGGCGCTGTGGTTCAGTCAAAGAGCCAGGTCTTGAGGTCCTTCCTGAATTGCGGCAGTGATGGTGATTGCCTGAGGTGGAGAGGCAGGGTGTTCCAGGTCTTTGCTGCGAGGTAGGAGAAGGATCTTCCTCCGGCCATTATGTTGAGGATACGTGGGACGGTAGCCAGGGCCAGTTTGGTGGAGCGGAGGTCTCTGGTGGGTACGTGGAATGCGAGGCGGTGGTTAAGGTACGCCGGTCCTGTCTCGTGTAGGGTTTTGTAGGCGTGTGTGAGGAGCTTGAAAGTGATTCTTTTGTTGACTGGGAGCCAGTGGAGGTCTCAGGTGGCCAGTGATGTGGTTGTGGCGGGGGATGTTGAGGATGAGTCTGTGGGAGGCTCTCTGAATGTTTTGCAGTTTCTTGAGGAGTTTCTGGGTGATGCCGGCGTAGAGTGCATTGCTGTAGTCAATTCTGCTGCTTATGAGTGAGTGGGTGACCGTCTTTCTGGACTCTGTGGGCACCCACTTGAAGATCTTTCGAAGCAGGCGCAGCGTGTGGAAACAGGATGATGACACGGCATTGATCCGGCGGCTCATGGTGAACGAGGAGTCCAGGATGATGCAGAGGTTTCGTGCGTGGTCTGTAGGTGTGGGGGGGTTCCAATTGCTGCTGCGGGCCACCAGGAGTTGTCCCAGGTGG
The DNA here is from genome assembly GCA_963921515.1 of Calotriton arnoldi. Classification (NCBI taxonomy): domain Eukaryota; kingdom Metazoa; phylum Chordata; class Amphibia; order Caudata; family Salamandridae; genus Calotriton; species Calotriton arnoldi. Next base: position 3,611,768 of record CAWUFW010000013.1, on the reverse strand, counting down.
AGGGGTTGAAACCCATGATGAGGACTTCGGTCTTCTCGGAGTTTAGCTTGAGGCAGCTGTTCATCCAGGTGGCAACAGCCTTCATCCCGTCGTGGAATTTGTTCTTGGCGACTGTGGGTTTGCATCATGATCCAGCAGTGTTTCTTTTTACTGTGAGTTATAGTGGAGTGTTAACTTCTTGCCCATTTATTTACTTGCTATATCACGGAGGCTGTTGACTTCAAGATTTTAAAACCATGCATTCACTTAACATATCTTGCTGACAACCACAGAAATGTCTACACTTTCAAGTTCTGATGAAGAGCTTCCCGGAATTGCAACCTTTGTGTGGACACAATCATTATAGGTTCTGCATTCTAATGCAGCAAGAAAGGGGTGAAATCAATCAGAACCTAGGTTTAAGTAAAGTTTTAGGAAAACAGTGTAACCCAGCTGGTACACTGGATTCACTTATTGTGAAAGGTGGCTGATAATCTGCTAGCAATACAATTCAATGGGTTGAATATTTGCCCAGAGACCTACATGTCAATGTTTTCCTGTTTTTTTAGGGTCATAAACTTACAAAGGAACCAGCAGACTAATGTTTAACACCACTAATCTACAGCTGATGTGGAGCCAAAGGGATCCTTTTCAAATGCCATGAGCCAGCCCCTCACCCAAACCCCAATGTGAAAAGCACAACTTGCAGCTTCAAATAATAGGTCAGCGTCACCTAAAGCAACCCCGCAGCCGAAGCACCCCCTCGCACAGGCTTATCCAACATGTGAACTAAAACTCGTCTGCCTCGTTTGGCAATCACCCAGCAAGCTTTGTTTCAGCCAACAAAAATAAGCTGAATTTAATAAGCAGTAACAATGCACAAGCTCTCTGGTGTGTGGCAGTTCTGGTTGGTTGGTTAATCCTACTTCCTTTTTCTGCTTGAGTTCAGTAACAGCCAAGAGGCAAAAAGGGAACACTGTCTACATTTCGATCAGACTGCTAACTGGGAGTACTCTAAACACCCTTCTGGCAAGGCATGATCAGGCTTCGACGGGCCACTACTGAAACAAAATGCTTAGAGCAGACAGTCACTGCACAAATCCAGGATTAACTTGCACTGCCAGCACTGCTAACCATCACACTGTACAAGTGTGACAATTCAGACTGTTCAAGGCATTAGAATGGCTTGGGTGGCAAGTATTAATTGTTTTAATATATATTGCATTAATAAACCATTGTTGATCTGCTCATCTTAAAATTATACAAACAGCGCCACCATGTGGCACCTGTTATAAGTGCCAGAGTTGGCAATTAAGTGCCGGTGCCGAGCTCCGGAAACCAAAGGCTCAAATTAAGCACTGGATTAACTGCATGAGAATGGGAAAATGATATTAATATTATAATGGATAGCTTACCTAATCCGGTAAAGCACATCACCAAAATCCATGTTAATCATAAGAAATATATTTGAGATCCATCAGAGTTCTGTGCCTGCATCTCCAGTTGGCTAAGAGCCCACATCAGTACTACCCAGGGTGGCATCGAAAGAGCTGTGAAGATGCACCAAGTCAAGATGGCATTCAACACACAAAGCTGACAAACCCTAAGAAGGGCCACAACTCTTCTCCCATTAACTGTCCAATGACCTCACCTAACACTAGTTAGAAGATCTAATGTCAAAAGCTTTTTTGGTGATCACCTGAATTAAGACTTTCCTGACGACTTCAGACAAAGGGCTCATACCAAAACACTTAGAAGTGCCTTGAAGTGGCCAAATAGAGAAAAAACTGTGGATAAAAAGAGAAAAAAAAAACACACAAAAATGCAAAGTATATTCTTGACAGTGACTTCAGACTCCAAAGGAACCTACCATTCTAGCCCTCTTGATGACTGACATTGTTGAAGTCACAGCTACTGGCTGGCAGAGACTCAAAAGAAGCTGCATGTGTTCTGTATGTGGAAGGCATTAAAAAGCTGCCCTTCAAAAAGTTTTATTAGGGCATGATTTAGATCTCGGCAGATGGGTTACTCCCTCTCAAAGGTGACAGATATCCCATCCACCGAAATATAAATCCCATTTTATCCTATTGGATTTATATTTCGGCGGACGGGATATCAGTCACTGTTTTGACAGAGCAACCCATCCGCCGAGATCTAAATCCGGCCCTTCGTATTGCATGCTTGCACATAAACTTCTGGGTAATGCCACAATGTCGTTCTGTCTCAACCACAGTAACCAAACGTGAAGTGAGGCTCAGGCAATGGAGAGCATTCAAACATTAGTTTGTAGAAGAGGGTGCAATTCATTTTGGTAACGGGGGCTGGGGGACAGGGCGTGTGGTGAGGGTAAAAAAGATGCGTACAGGCAATGGATGGGGAGATTTTGAGAAGCCGGCATCGTCATGGCAGTCGGTACAGCCCTAGTCCAAGGTAGAAAGCACATTTGGAAGCAGGCTTTCAAATCTTAATACAAAAAAATGTAGCAAGCATTTATCAAAGGTTGAGTAAAATCGCAACGCGGGTAATATTTAATTTAGTCTCAAGTACAAACACTGTTAGCAATATATATGCCAAACCTAAGTCCTCACATTCACGTGTATGATTATTAGGAATGAATTAAAACCTGGTACAAGAGCGGCGCTTCGAGCATGAAATTGATGAATCGAAAACAATCCACTGGAATGAAATATAATAGGTCAAAGAGCGCCAAATGAACACCGTGGCAAATTTGGAAACTAATGATTCCATTCTAAACAACAAGCATTTGCAATGCAATCGGTCTCGCCTTTGGGACCTTATATGTATTTAGCTATGCAGCACATTAGCCTGGGTGCTGAAACATCTACTGTTCTCTAACATGGAGGGAAAGTAAGCACCGAACTGTGTGACACGCCAGGTATGGGAACACATGGAGAGAAATATTGCCTTTCAGCTGGAAATGGTATAGTCCAAAGCTCTGTTTTTAATATAAAATCAGGGCCTTCAGTGGTCATATCACTGAAAATACAAGATTTGAAAAAAATATTATTGTCTACGGATGCTCGTGGAAGACAATTTCTATGGACTGGAATCTAGAGAATGCTAAAGCAATTCTGGTATTTTACTGACCTCTGCTGGTCGTTTTCTATCAAGAAAGTTAAATAGAGGCAGTTGAACAGAAAAAAAGTCCCTAAGCGGAAGCAGACAAGTCCTAGGGCTGATCTCCAGAGCCCACAAAGTACATACACATATAAGTATATAATAAGTATATGCTAAAGTATATACAAGAGGTCTCGAATGCTCGACCTAAAAATGAGGAGGTAAAAAGGCGGACTTGTGTTTTAAGTGTTGGAAAAATGCATTCTAATCGCCTGTACTGTTTTACCTAACTGAAGCCAGTGCTTTCAGATGCTATATTCTGAACAATTAATATGATTTAACTCTGTTGGCAGTGGGTAGATCCCGAAATTAATTGTTGTGCGAGGAATTTTCAATTCCTCTCGGAACGTGAAATAGCAATGCCCAGTTCCAATTTCAGTGTGGTGAGCCCATTCTTTATTTAAAAATAATAATAAATGGAGGTGTAAATGGACGGAAGTGAGCCAACCAGCTTGGTGGGAGGGGGGGGGCACAGACACAATAATTCAAATATCCAGATCCTGTGAGGTGACCGTCACCCACAAGGTCCGCTCTCACCGCAACCGTGCTTGTGGCAATAGGGTATTATAAATTGTGGACCCAGTCAGAGTGCAGGGCATTAACCACAATGCCATCAAATAACAATTAGCAACTTGGGGTAAATTAATTTACCAATTCTAATGAAATAAGCTGGGCGAGTCGTGTAGCATGATGTGTGAATAATTTTCGATTAAGAAATCTGTATACTCAGTGACTGAAGCTGGGCTATCTGCCCCAACCCCAGAGCCCTCCTACAGCCAAGGGAAGCCGTACTAACGCTTTAAATGAGCTCTCCTTCACAGCCACCAACTTCAACATATCTCTTCTGATCGCTTTACAGAGCTGTATTGATCTGTGCATTTTGTTAAGCCCTGACTTTGCACCATCAATATCATTTCAGGGGAGCACTGGATTAGCCAGATACGTAAAAAGTGACAGCTCAGCATAAAAAACCCTTGGCCCCGCTCCCGGCAAGCAGAATTTGGCTCGGCTTACAGAGTTGACACAAAGACCAGCTGGCACCAGAGACAGGACAACACTGTAGGAAAACAACATTTTTAAGAGAATGTGGCCTGCCGCACCGGGCAGAACAAAAGAAAGACGCGTGACCTCCCGAAGTGGCCGCCATGATTAAAGATTAAGTGCTCAGCCGTGAAGCAGGTGCCGCACTGATCTTAAGCAAAAAGTAACAAACAGACACGTGCAGAAAATAAGAAAAGCATACGGCCTCTCGAAGCCACCGCCATGCTTAAAAAGGGGGAGTGGGAGGGGCTGCAATGCCTCATGCACTCCACGGAAACCTGGCAGAACAGCATTGCAGAGAAAATTTTTAAAAACAAAAAGCGAGGCGGGGTTAGGTAGGGGCGGGCATGCAGCGACATGGGAGGAGGTGGGAGGGACGAATGCTGCATTAAAATGCAAGCAGCTACGGGTGCCGAAGATGAACACAGGCCAACAGTAACACAAGCAGGAAAGAAAGAAAAAAAATCCAAAAAACAAACAGCTAAACAACCAAAGCGTAAAGATACAGTACTTGGTCGCTGCTTCGTGGGAGGAAATAAAAGACAAAAAGGAGGGACAAAGAGGAAGGATTTACCAATAGTAAGCAAGCACTTTGGAAGGATAATCCAAGTAACAAATGAAAAGCAATAGGCCCAATGTAAGCCCACAAAGTGTATACAAGAAGTCTCCAGACAGCCCAAGCGCTGTCAAGGCTTGACCTAAAAAGGTATGAGCATATAGCATTTGATGCATTAGAGTGCTACTCATAGGAATTATTAGTGGATTCCAGAGGTAAGCTAAAGATTTTCCATCCATCACTTTTTTTTTTAATTGGTCAAGGAGATGTGGGGCACTGGGTTTGTTCATTCAGCCATTTCCTGTGTTCTTTCCACTAACAATAACAGCAAATAGTCTCCAATTTTACATGCCTGTGCCCTTTTTTGTCCAGGGCATTTTTGTATTAATTTACAATTTTTTCTCTGTCTTTTGCTGGGAAGTTGCTCATTAAATGCATTACCCTCTATGTGAAAACCATATGTTCTGAGGTTTCTTCTGGCAGACCACCCTGAACCCTCTAGCCTCAGTCTCATGCCACGGTCTCCCACTTTAAGAGTACACAGGGCCTATTGAGGCTGGAAATAGACCGGTTAACTAATACCGGAGGTAGGGTTCTTGGTTCCGGGATGGAACCGAGAGAGTTATGGAAAATACCTTTGAAGAAGTAACCGCTGGATGAATTTGCATTAAAGAACAGAACCAGATGCATTTTTATAAGTTGAAAAGGAATTTCATTGGCAGTCTCGGAAATGTGTGTATTCAGAAATGTGTGTATTTAGTAGCCAGCTTAGGTCAATAGTTGTTCTTTTGTGGCTTTGGCTTCTTTGACAGGCCGTTGTGCTTGCTTTCAGACCTGCCTTGCATCACTTCTAACAGGAAATGACATGGGTGGTGTGGCATTCTGGGAAGTGAGAGACCAGGACAAGCCTGAATATTATTTATTGTTGCATTTGTCTAGTGCACTGATGCTACAAGTGTGACCTTGTAACACCCTTGCATTGTGTGTGGAATTAAACTGAACCTTCTTTTATATGAACTAAATTATCTTGCATGAACCTAACTAGCGGTGGGCGAAATTCGTAAAGTTTCACTCTGCATAATTCCACAGAGTTAGATAAAAACTCCGCGAAATTCTACAGAATTCTGCCAACGGGTGGAAAATATGCAGCTTGCTCTGCAATTTAGCCCCAGTAGCGCAAGTAGCCCTAAAAATCAGTGCGAACGGCACTATGCGTTGAGCAAGAGCGCACACCCATTCGAGTTGATTTTACTGCCACTTGAGTAGAAAATCTACTAGAGCGTCAGCAAATCTGTTTGAGCCGCTGCCCTCTGACCCGTGTTAGAAAATCGTACTACGGGGACGCCAAATCTCGCTTTCGCTCTTCAGCTCACATATTCTGGTCCCCTGCGGGGAAAAAATTCCACCACACGGCGATTAGTGGAATTTGGGCAGAATTCTGCAGTAAAGAGTAATGGGGAGTGGCCAAAATTCCACCAATTCTGCAGGCGGAACAGAACATTCCTCCGACCGCTAAACAAAACGCAAAATATGATGCAGAAATGCTGCTCTCCACAGAGCACTTATGTGCCTTGTTAGTGGTAATAAGTGGTATGTAAATGCAATTAAAATACAATATAATTTATTGAATTAACAAAACAATATGAAACAAGATCCTAAGGCAAACATTTATTTCATTTAATTTAAAAATCTTAGGGCCAGGTGTATCAAAGGGTATTACCCATTCTGTGTCTATGGGAAAATGTGTTCATACATATGGCCCTTATAGTTCTGTTGTATTAAGTGGCTGCAAGAGGCTGCTATTTCTATCGTAAGAGCAGTCTGGGAAAAGTTGCATGAAAACTCAGAAGAGTGTGTAAGAGTTTTACACATTTTTCATGCAAATATTCTCTTTTGTCCCATAATTTTCTAATTCTAAACGACTTTTGTAAGGGACAACATTTGTCTTGCAGGTCTGTAGGGATGTGTAGAGTTTTTAGCCTTCAGTTCCGAAAAGGTGGAACAAGGAGAAATTGTGCATTTTCCGATGTACTCTTGAATCAATAAAGGTAATGTAAGTTGCAGAAAAAATATCTGCAAGTACTGATGTAAAGACTGAAACATTTACGGAAGACGTCACAAAACAGCCATCTGAAGATTTCCCGCAGATTCTTTATCTTAGGGAAATCAAACGCGCAAATATCTTGTTTGCATTCGAGCCCTTTAGAAATATTTGGTATTGATTTTTCTAGAACTAATTCTGGAAATTTTGGTTTTATGCAGGGGTGTACGAATTTTGCTGAAGTGAAATAAATAGTGGGTGAAAATTGGTGCAAAAAGTGTATTTGTAAGTAACAAAAATCCCCAAAACATACTTTTTCTCACCCAAATTCTTCTTCAAAAAAGGAAAATGGACTTATAAAGACATTGTTTGCAGGGAATTTCACTGCAGGTGTGGTTTTGTAAAGGTGACATACTGTCTAAAGTTTGTTGCAAAACTTTCAAGACACAATTATAACTTTAGAAATACAACGCCAAATGTTATGTTATTGACCCAACTTTGTCAGAGTTTCTTGAAGTTAATGTTTGGAGGAATGCCCCAATTTGTGAGAGAGCTTAGTTGGTAAACCAGCATTTTTTTCTTTAGCAGTAAATACTTCCGAGGCCTTGATTTAAGTTCAGGGCTAAATCCTGTAATATTAGTCAGATGAGTTACTGCACATATTTGGGGTTAATGCTGCACCTTAAATGATGGCCTCTGTATTTCTGTATGTGTGAAGATAGATCCTGCTAGGGCTTTCAGATCAACAAGCATCGTGCTCCAGTGCCCATACTCATATTTTCATGATCTGCCAAATGGCGCCCACCACAAACCACACGTTCTTTCGATGTTTAAACGCTAGGTCTGTTTGATACACAACCCGATGATCGTCATTTCTTCAAAGTTGAAGTAATGACAGGCTAACTTCACCCTGCTAGGATATGAACTTTTGTCTTGCAGGTTCAAAATAACATCTCATCAGTGGTGGCTCAATCCGCCATCTTACCTGTATGGAGAGCGTGGCACCTTAACTCTCTAGATATCACCTCCTCACTCTCCGTGACACAGGTTTAGCACCTGCCCTTGACTGCATCGTGTACACCCTAGGGCCGCATGTTTATCACCTGCTTACATTGCCGTGGTACATTAAACTATGCCCCGCGTGTTCGTTACCCGCGTAATCTCACATAAGTTCTGGCATTCCGCTTTACGCTTGTTGTGAGAAATTCCCAGGATTACGCCATGCCTGGTCGCGTCAATAAAGACAATTCACTCAAAAATCCTGTTGTTGGGGGGCGTGGCTAGCAGCCAACTAAAACGGCCGCACCCTGCGAGGGCTCCGGTGATCACCCGCGGAAACCCTGAAATATCCGCATAAATTATCCGTTTGCCACAGCTTAAAGCCCGGTCGGGAGATCACAGCACGGTCCAGAACGTCAGAATCGACTTTGGAGTCCCGACGAGGTATCGTGGAGCTGCACCAGCCTAAGATGGCTGAGCCGCCGTCCCCATCGGAAATAATCACTGCGTCACCTCTTTGAAAAGGACGGTGGAGGCAGGACGGGTGAAGCCCCAGATCCGGGGAGCTTATTGACACTGAGCCGGCAGTGCAACCGGTGTCCGGCGGTGAAGCTGTGAGGCGAGGCAAGCCCTGCATCGGTCGAAGACGCCCCAAGAAGATCCAGCCTGGCAGCAGCTACTCGGACATCCGCAAGCGCAAAGAGGTGAGCGCGGGAGCCGGTCGGCCCCGGCGGCTGCGGTCCGACACACTGCGGCGGTTACTGAGAGCTGCGGAGGGGCAGAGAGTCCGGCAATGAGGTGCCATCTCCGTGGCCTGCTCTACTGCTCTTGAAAAAGAACTGGATTCGTGACTTAGATGTGGCAGTCGTGGAAATTGAGCACTGTAAAGAACAGTCAGACTGGATTAAACTAGGAACTTTGTATGTGAATATCCGAATGAGATTTGAAAATGTACCTGATCTTAAGAAACTGTCTAAGTGATAGGCGGGGAGGTGAGCCTAGGTCACAATAGCTGCGGAAAAGAAAGTCTGGATTGTGTCCACCTAGACGGTGACTCAAAATCAAACGGTGTGCCTCAACCATAAGGTAAAGAGACGCTGAGCAGGTCTGGTGAAAGTTACAGTTAACTGTGCAGAATGAATTACACACTAACAGTCTAATAACCCCGACCCAAACTTAATCTATCAATTAAAGTACTGCTTGAAGTGGTTGGCGTGACCCGGTGAGCACATCCTTGGGGCGCTAGGCGAAGTGACAGAGATGCGACAAGAGTGGGGTGAATCACTGCCATCCAAGATGACGACGCACAAAGGAGCTAAACTGACACATCAGACCAAGCTCGATAAATTCACGCACCCCAAGTTGGATACCCTCTCAGAATGGGGAGATGATCAGCCACAAAAGCAAGTGAATGAGGAAGGAGCGCTTACCCTCCAAGACATAATGGCAGCAATCCAAGGTGTACGCTCTGCGCTGGAAAGTAAGATAGACGCGGTCACGACAGCGGTAATACTGATGCACGCAGACCTTCGCAATCTGGGTGACCGGGTCCGAGCTACTGAAGACTCTATTACTATGCTCCAGTCAAATACTAAATCTCTTGAAACAACTGTTCTAAAGCTCCAACTTATGACAACGACCATGGAAGAGAGGCTCGAAGACTATGAAGGGCGCGCACGTAGAAATAACGTGCACATTTTAGGGGTGCCGGAGCGTGCCGAGGGACCATTTACAGACCTGTTGAAGAGCTTATTACAAAACATCTGCAGCCTCGTACCCTCTCTAACTATTTCTCTGTGGAGCGTGTCCACCGAGTGCCAGGAGGCCGGCCGCGGCCGGGTGCGCTCCCCTGTCCTATCCTGGCTAGGATCTTCAACTTTAGAGATGGGGACGTCATATTGCAGACCGTCCATACAGCCCCTCCACTGAAATATGATAATTCCACGCTAACCTTCTTTCCGGACTTCACAGCCCAGGTCCAGAGGAAGCGCCGCTCCTTTCTGGAAGTCAAAAAAGTACTTCGTGATAAAGACCTAAAATATGCAATGCTGTTTCCGGCTAAGCTCCGGGTAGTGGCAGAAGGAAAAACGTGGTTTTTCAATTCCCCTGAAGAAGCCTGGCAGTGGTTGGAGGGGTGGAGGACAACGGGTAAGGTGCGTTCCAACCCCCACCAACAGAAAGGCGACAAAGAGAGGCGGCAACCGAGACATCAACAAGAAGAGGAAGTACCAGGGGACGAAAACTGAGGCAAAGCTTCTCAACCATAGCTGAAGCGAAAGCTGCACAGGAGAAAATATGCAATATTATTGGACTCAAGGCAAACATGGACAGCCCAGATGAAGGTCTGTCACCTGAAACTGTGGGATCGGGTGGATCTGTGCATCTTAGAACTGCTCACTGTTTATTTGGGGACAGGTTGCAGGAAGGGTCGAAGATCCTATTGGACTCCAGCGACATAACTGTAAACTGGTAAAGTTATTGTATGATTGTGAGATGGGGTTGTTGCGGGGGGGGGCAGCCGGCAGAGGCACGCTCCCCAACAGTAAGTTATGAGGGATAGGAAACACAGGCACTCTGCAGAGTTGGGGGGCAGATTTAAGTACACAATGCAGGGAGGGGAACTAGTTGATCTGGTTGGGCTAGTAGAGTTTCTAGATACACAAAATGGTTTGTAGTGGTGACAATGCAAGATACATGTCTCAAGAAATGAATAGCTGCAGAACAGGATGTCGTCCGAAAGGCCTTGAAGGTAAAAGTGAAGCGATCTCCTAAGGGGGTGTCCTTAAATACTCTCCCTCGAGAGGCTTGGGCAGATACACAGTACCATGATCGGAGATAAACCTGTTCTTAACTTTAAAATTCTATCATGGAATGTTAACGGCCTAGGAGATAAAATTAAAAGAGGGGTGGTATTGCAATATCTGAAACGTCAAGTACCTGACGTAGTACAAGAAACACACATACAGGGGGACTCTTACTGTGCGCTCAATAGATGGGGTTATAAATAGGGCTCCCGGTTTTAGGGTATTTATTTTTTTGACATTTCCGTCTGTATTTATCCATATTTATTTTAGGTTTTGTGAAAAAATGAAGCTGAAATGTGTATATTTCTACATTTATTTAACCAGTTAATGTACACTCGTGCCTGAACGCCTGCCTGGTTTCAATGATTTAAACACACTCAGATGATAAAATATGCACTTCTAAGAAAACATGCCATTTTTAGACTTAAACTGCTGCTTAAGGCTTTTTACTTAAATTCCTTTTTTTTTTAAAACCCCATTGCCTGTTTAATCCACACAGCCATTGGCCTTGCAGTCATGGTTGACAGCATTTAGAATCATTCAAAACAACCAATTTCCGTTTTTATCATAAATACAGACAGTAACGTAAATGGTTTTTTGTCTGTATTTATTTGTAAAAATCAGTAAAAACGGAAAACAGGGAGCCTTAGTTATAAATTAGTGGCCCACTCAGGCTACACCAGGGGCTCAAGAGGAGTTGGTATCCTGCTTTGCAAATCATTCCCATTTAAGATACAAAAAGTCACACGTGATTCATGGGGTGCTCTGTGACACTGTCGGGACACTGGAAGGGTCGACTCTTACACTTTATATCCCTCTATATTCCCCCAAGATTACAAACCTCCACTCTCGCCGACCTAGGTTTACACATTATCAGTTTGCCACAGGGGGAGCTACTTATTGGGGGCGACTGTAACGCTGCCATTAATTGAGATATAGATCGCTGGCCAGCCAGACAGTATGATGCCACGGGAAAGGCCTTAACTGAGTTCTTGTCGGCCATGGGTCTTGTTGATGTCTGTCAAACACGCAACCCCTTGGCCCGTCAGTATACCTTCCACTCAGGGACCCAGGGAAGTTTATCTCGTATAGACTATATGTTTGGAGTGGGTTGACAACTCCCGCTGTTCGTTGAAATGGTCCACCTCCCCAGACGCATCTCCTATCATTCTCCACTTAGTGCAATCTATGGGGGAGCAACAGTACACAAGAGCAACCGGATGACGATCAACCCCTGGTACCTATAAGTGCCATCAATTAGAGTAGGCTTAACGAAAGCAACAAAAAACGACTTCGAAGAAAATAAGGAGTCGGTGGACTCAACCCAAACATTATGGGAGGCCTATAAGGCAGTTATCAGGGGCCAAGGAGTCTCCTTAATATCCGGCCACAAAAAGTAGAGGCAGAAACAGCTGACAGAGATAGAAGAAAAAATCCGGAAGCTAGAATCGGAGATGCAGAAGTCAGTCTCCCCAGACATACAACATAGATTACAAATCAAGCAGAGAGCGTACAAAGATCTTGCCGAAGAACCAGCTAAAATGCAGAACTGCGCATCTCAACATCAGATTTATGAGGTGGGAGATAGAGCGGGCAAATTGCTGGCATGGCTAGAAAAGAAGGAAACGGCCTCCAGATGGGTTGACGAGATCACCCCAGATACTGGCACACCACTGAGAGATAGGCAAGAAATAGCAGGCGCCTTTGCGACATATTATGAGCAATTGTATACTCCATCAAGATTGACCTCTCAGGCCGATGCACATGAACTATTGGCCACCCTGGGTTTGCCGTCCCTCAGGGCGGAGGACAGGGAGAGCCTAGAATTCGACCTGACTGAGAGTGAAATAGTCAAGGAACAAATAGAGCAAAACACTCTGCCAAAAATTTATTTATCTAGTGCAATAAGTAACTAATATGTACACAACAGTCCTAGATGAGATACCCTTCACATAGGAATCATACAGGCCTTCGAATTAGGGATATCCTATTTCTTTAATTTTAATTCAACATAGTAAAAAAGACATATCAGACAAAATTAGTTCACCGACAGTTACACACATCAAAAGCTGCACACACACACTCTTTCAAACAAACAAGCAGACACTGACTCCTACATACTCAAACATTCCATCACACTAATAATACATAAAAATGTGCCAAATACAGTCTTATGGTACAAACACAAAATTTACATCAACATAAGAGAATCAGACAAAGTATGCTGATACAGAAACTCCAAAGTTGGTTGGTCGTCATAATACATCACTAGTACAGTCCATATTGGGATTGATTCTCCAAAGAAACAATAGCAAACAAGGGGAGTACAGTTACTCCTGCACCAACGCGCGTTTCGGTGTCAGACCCTGATTCGGGTCACACCTTCTTCAGGGCGACAAGGTCGTGTGCAAGCAAAGGAGAAAGGCCTGGGTTATAATGCCTGGACGGCAGTCAGAATCATAGAAAGACATACGATACAAAAAAATGTATGGACATAGACTTCAAGAGTGCAATCAACAACGTAGATATAGTCCAAAGGATGAAGGGCCTAGACGAATCTTCAGGATACCAGAACCTCCCCATAGGGGAGATATTTAAAACGATGCGAGACTGGATAGCAAGGTCCCAGAATCGGTGGCAAAAAAAGGGGGGCTTCAATAAGATGGATCCAGGTCCAGTAAAACCTCCGGGTGGGCACCAATCTCGCAACCGGAACGTCAGGATCTAGTGCAAGCAATCGGGGCTTTGCGAACCGGTAAAGCAATGGGCCCAAACAGCCTACCGATTGAATTATATAAACTAAATGCGTCTGCAATTGCCCCACACCTATCGCAAATGTACCAAGAAAGCGTTAAAAAGGGAAAACTGCCTGATGATCAACGGTTAGCTAATATAGTTGTAATACACAAGACTGGGAAACCGCCAGAAAGTTGTGCGTCCTATAGACCAATATCTCTGCTGAACGCAGAAGTTAAGATCTTAACGAAAATCCTAGCGAGGGGCCTCTGCTCCATTGCTGCACAAGTTAGTTCATCCTGATCAATCAGGATTTATGCCAGGAAGAAATACCACACTTAACCTTCTGTGCCTTCACGGTGTGTTGGGAAGAGCTAACACTATCAGGGAAGGAGCAATCGTAATGTCCCTTGACGCTAAAATGGCGGTTGATATGATAGAATGGCCATTTTATTTGCAGTGTTAGAGATATTTGGGCTTGGGAGGGGGGGGGTGGAGAATGTTTGGCGTGGGTTAGACTTTTATATTCAGAGCCCCTAGCACAGGTTATAGTCAACGGAGGTAGTCTAAAGTCTTCCACTTGCATAGAGGGACGAGGCAAGGTTGTCCCCTCTCCCCATTGATCTTTGCTCTAGTCTTGCAACCATTGGTGGTGTGGATAAGAGGCGACCCGCTGATAAGGGGACTAAAATGGACAGAAGATTGGGAGGATAGAATCTCCCTCTATACCGATGACATCCTCCTATATCTGGCAAGCCCCGATCCTTCTCTACATAGAGTGCTGCATATTTTTACTTTATTTAAAAAATACTCAGGATATACAATAAACTGGGACAAATTGGTTCTGTATATTATCTGTGGACCACGCCCCCGGCTTCCCAGATCCTGTCCGGTGCAAATTACTACGGAGGGATTTCGATACCTGGGGGTCTATGTTACCACAGACCCGGCGGTCTTCTGTGACCGCAATCTGGACCCTCCTTTGCGGCGGTTGCGGGAGGACGTAAGGCACTGGAGGACTCTGCCCTTGTCGTTATTGGGTAGAGCTTCCCTATATAAAATGATGGCACTCCCCCGTTTTGTTTATATTTTACAAAATACGCCCTATTTGGTATCCCCAAGATACTTTCGCGCTGTTGAGGCAGAGATACGGATGCTTCTCTGGGACGGGGGAGCCCCGCGAATAGCACAAAATAAGCTGATCAAGGGCTGGTATGACGGTGGGATTGCCCTCCCGGCACTCCAATACTACTATTGGGAAGCACAGTTATTAGTGGTTAATCGATGGGTTCCTCTGGAACAGACTGAACCTGCGTATAGACTGGATAGGCACAACATGAGACCGGGAGGTTTCCTCAGGGCCCTCTATGGTAGGAAACCAAAATCGCCGGTACACTCCCCAGCATCGACAACGATTAAAATCTGGCATATGGCGTCAGCGTCGCTGGGATGGAAAGATAAGGTTACTCTAGCCACTCCGTTGTGGGATTCACTATGACTAGGACTGTTGGTGCATCAACCAGGCTTTGATAAATGGGACTGCATTGGTCTCTCCTACGTGGGAGACCTATGGGCGGGAGGGCAGATTAAGCCCTTTGCAGACCTCCAGAGGGAATATGAGGTATCCACAACGGAAATCTTCCGTTACCTTCAGATACGACATGCCCCATCAAGTGCAATCCCAACTGGTACAGCTCTCCCGGACTCCTCCCCGTTGGAGGATAGACTCCTTGACGACTACCTTAAAGACAAGGCAATATCATTGACATACCGGAAATTACTTTACAATGCACCCAATACCTTAGAGAAAGTCCGGGCAAAGTGGGAAGAGGACGTGGGAACCCTCACTGGTGGCAGGAGGCGCTTGCATCCCCCGGGAGGTAGCCATACGCTCCTGATTCAAATTAGTCCAATTAAAAACTTTACACCGAACGTATTACACTAGCACTACACTGGTTAAAATGGGTAGAATTGAATCATCACAATGTCCGAGACACTGTGGACAGACAGGTACGTTCCTCCACTTATGGAGGGACTGCCCGAGAATACTAGACTATTGGGAAAAGATTACTACATGTATGCTTACGGTGTGTGGGGGACAGATGGAGAAGGCACCCCAGTGGTGTTTATTAAACAGCTGGGAGAAAACGGACCTAACAGCGGGAGAAAGAACCTGGGTCACATTGGGCTTTACAGTGGCCAAGCGCAACATTGCGAGGAAATAGAGGGCAGATTCTGTGCCAGCATTGAGAGACTGGAAAACCGACATGGATTGGTGTATGCAGGCCGAGAGGGTGGTGTATGAGGGAAGAGGCTGCCCGCAAAAATGGACCAAAATATGGGGGGAAACGGAATTCAACTAGGGGGCTGCTCTGTCCGCCGGTCAATACCAATTCTCCACTTGAAGAGGATTAAGAGCTCAACACAGTGAGAATAAGTGGTGTAATTCGATTATTGAGAAGGGCGGTGAATTATACGATATATACGGCCAATGTTGATAGTCCTGTCGTATAATTGTCATGCTACCTATGAACATGTACCGATTCACTACTTGATTTTGTGTATTGTATATGACCTGAGTTGTGGTAAATGCAACAATTAAAAGATATAATAAAAAAGATATAATAATTTTAAAAAATCCTATTGTTGGAGCTCAGGAACAATCCAAACGAGAACCTGAGTGGCTGTTCTTCACGGCACTTTGCGCTTTTTTTAGCACAAAATGTGCACTCATCCAAAGTGTGAGGAAGCAGGAATGTATTTCATGCTGAAAAACAGCACTAAATGCTGGATTTCCATTTCACATAATTTTGCCTAACTTCCTAAATTACACATAATTAGGCAAAAGAAAATTCAAATTACACAAATCATGCACACCCCTAGTTATCGCTTGCACGAAATGCTGCATTACACACCTTTGCAAACCAAGTGTTCCACCTGCACAATGACCAAGTATACGCCGTGGAGGGGTGCATGTGTTACCACAATTACTGTGAAGTTCAGTGCTTAATTTGTAAAAAAAAAAGTTTGTGCCAGGGCTCTCGTCAGGAGGCCACTGTAGGTTGTACCACCCATTGCCCCTGCCAGCGCTGCCAGTGACAGTACCAACACAAATGCCAACCATCTCACCCCTACAAGTGTGACAATTCAGCCTATTTCAAGCCCCCAAAGCTATAAAAATGGCTTTGGCGGCAGTCAGTAGTAATTTTTAATATATATTGAATTATTAAACAACTGTTGTTGTGCTCATCTTTAAATTAGATGGACAGCGCCACCATGTGGCAGACTGTTACAAGTCCAGGTGTTGACGCCTAGCACTGGAAGCCACCGGCTCAAATTAAGCCCTGGATGATGTAGTGCACACCGTGAGACTCCCCTATGATACATGCATACAGATCTGCGGTACACTACCCTCACGTCATACATCCGCTGCACACACATGCACACATTGTCCTGCATTCCGCAAGCCTGTGATACACATTCACAACATGCATATTTGTCACGGTGCCACCACCTGTATTACCTGCGCATGTTGCAGACTGACAAGGCCTGCGTTCCGTGGCTTGGCCCTCGCACCTGGGCAGGTGTGGCAGCAGCGGGGGCTGGTTGTTCAGACAGGTGCGCTGTCGGATCTGGATGCCAGGCATGCCACAGGCAGCGCGCGAGCAGGAACTCCACGTGGACCATTGAGACCAGTAGAGCTGATCTGAAAAACATTACAGGAAATAACTTTACAGCATGTTGCAGCAGTTGAAATGACACCCTCGTCCAGCCTTGCAGATAGGACGTGCAAGTTTCCTAGTGTATTATTGTCTTCTTTAATGGTAGTTTTAATTATATATTTGATAACCGATTCCAATAAGGATGAAATGCGTATGGGAAATTGGCAAATTTCCAAATGGAGCATTATCGCTGAAATGCCCGTTCGAATGGTACGCAGTGAGTTGGGTGTCAAGCAAAGCCTCCACGACTGACTCAGCCAATTCCTACTGGACTTGCAGCTCCCAAATTATGTGGTGTTGTTATCACTTCCCTGGGGATATCCGCTTTTATGTGGCAGAGATGCAATGTATTCAGGATGGTGGAAAATGCTGAACCAGCTCACTTTGGTGGCTCTGCTGGGATATTTCCATTCTGATATCAGACGTGGGATATTTTCAGTATGATCGAAGCAGTACAGTCCTGTTTGATTAGTGCTTGTATGATGCACGCCCAGATAAATGTCCGGCGTGTGATAGTTTGGCTGCTGCTCAGATTAAAGGATGTACTGCAGCCTATTATAATTGGTGTCAGAAGTGGGATATTCTGACAGTGGTGGGAGTGGTCCAGTCCTTTCAGATTAGTGCTTGTATGATACAAGCCCAGATGAATGCCTCACATGTAGATGCTCTCACAGCCACCTGAGTGGAGATGGGTGTGTGTTGACAGCTGAGGTGGACCTGGGAAGGTTCAGACTGGTGGCGCGTGTCTCCTTCTCTGGTGCCCTGAGCTACAATGCTCTGTACTTACCATACGGGCACTGGAACCTGACATGATAGTTGGAGCACATCCCGTCGTCCGGCTGCTCCCGGTTGATGCACCAGAACCCCTTCTCTGGGCTGTAATGCACCACCTCCCCGGTCTCCTCAGGCAGCACCCACTCGGTGGTCCGGGCCTCCAGGGCGATGGGTCGTGCGCACAGCCGCTCACGGTAGTAGAACCGGATAGCGTCCAGGGTCTCGTAGTCGCCATCTCCTCCTGGGTGGTCCACGTTGAACCATGAAGTCCACTCCGTGGCACCTGAAATCCAAAGAGACGAAAAGAAGGTTTAAGATCTGCTGTGGAGCAAACTATTGGCAGATTGAGAAATGCAAAAGGCTGGTATGGTTGGGGTGGAGTAAATGTGAATCCAGTACTTGTATAGCGCACGAATCACCCCCGAAGGGGTATCTCGGCGCTGGGGGCCGTTGGGAAGATTAAGCGAGCTATTGCCCAGAGTCGCATGGTGCTGGGCAGACCCCTGCCGCCGGAGCCAGGGATCGAACCGTGATCCCCAGCGTCCAGCGTCAGTCGCCCTGGCTGCGGCGCCACACCTCTCCCCTCTCCAGGCCTGGTTACGATTTAGGGAAGAAAAAGATCCCAACCACAGCTACCAATGGAGAGTCAAGGAAGCTGTTGAGTTCTGTCCTACAACTGAAGGTTTGTGTCCTTCATACTGAACCAGGACAGACATCATGAACCCCTTTGAAACTGTTAGGGGTTCCCTACAATTCGAAGGGCGTGGGGGGCAAGCTTGCAAAGCACGTGGTTGAAATTACACAGCCATGAAGGCCTCTTTGGAAATCTCTTTTCCTTTACACTTTCCAGAGCAGCCATAAAGTAGCAAACGGTGCAGTAAAAGAGTCCTCCAAGCCCAGCCGACCAGCCCAGACTCGGCTGCACCGTGTCCAAAGGCACCTTTCACTGCACTCAGACTGTAAACATATCATGTGTTTAATATGGGCCCTAAATTAGTTCGCCTCCTTGCCAGCCTGCTGCTGGGCCCAGGGCCAGCCTGTTCAACAGCCTCAGGAGCACACCTTCCATGTCTCCTCAATGACATCTTTCCTTCCTGTCAGGTGCCAATCATCCACGGCTTTCCAAACATTTCCACTGGCAGAAAGGGCAGGGAAGGGAGTGGGCATTAATAAAAACAACACCATTCATGGAGTCTCCTTGGCAGAACACAATGTTATCGAGACTGGCACCCTTCTTTGGAAAGGAGGCACCACAGCCAACCATCATGGTGGTACTGTATGGTACGGACATCTGGGCGACACAGTACTGTCAGCAAGAACTCGCAGAGCAGTCTTAAGCCAACTCACAGAGGCCTTTGCCAACTCCTAGCTGCACTACTTACTCACGCGCGTAGATTACAGATGTGCGACTGATGCACAAACCTTTCTGGCACAGTTGTACATTAATAACTCATGGTGTAAATTACGCATGAGCGGTCACAGTATTTACAAACTTGGTAAAAATACTCCTCATTAACACTACATGTGCAGAGTCTAAACACTGTGTAGTGTGCGCATGACTATGGTCCTAGTCAAATAAGAGGTTCATTATAGCGTTTCCTTCATTTAAGGCAAAATATGTTGCCTGGAAATGTCTCTTCTTCCTACACCCACCCTGTAGAAATGGAATATGGATATATATTCCCACACTTTGAGCACATCTTCCATGCAGGTGCGTGCGCGTGTGTGTGTACTGCTCCTATTCTACACACCTACAGAGCTGTTTTGTGTGTGCAGTGCACGCCTAATCTGCAAGCCTTATGCACATGTAGCCAAATCCTCAGCCTTGGACATGTCTGGCGTTGTGAATCCTTTGTGTGTAAATATTCTAAAAGGCCTACGTCACACATTGTCGTGTAGTTCCTAGGTTCCCCCAGGACCTGCGCATTTTGGATGACCTAAACTGTGGGCTTGGTGTGCAGACAGACTTGTGACACCCCCACAGGATGAGTCAGCCGTTAGACCAGCTAGCTCTACGGTGCCACTACCAGCCCCCTGTATTCTACAGCGGTGTAGGTAGTTTCTGGCAACCACTGAATATGACAACCCTGATTCCTCAGTTATCGTGGAAAACAATACGGTATCTTTCGCTCAGTCACTCGTGCTTACTTTTCTCAGAATACACATAGAATGACGATTGGAATGGTTTCGCTAATTATTTATTGATCAAGCGTCAGTCTAGTATGAAACATATTCACTGCGACAATCAAAAGACAGGAGCAGACAAATGTGATCGCTAGCACCAATATCGTAAATAGCAGATACATTTCTACCATAGTGCTAATAAGATTAATATAAACAGATTATATAAAACAATAGCATTGGCGTACTCCTACGATGCGTAGCCTACCTAAATGTACCTAGCCTAGATATGTAGGTGAAGCATGTGTATGTAAGTGCTAGGATATATCCTAATGGAGCCAAGAAACCCCCGGTGAAGTACTAACCCCTCATCTGATGTCTCTGCGTCGAGGATGGCACCCCGCAAGGGATGTCAGGTCTCTGCCTGTCGAAGGATCAGCCTGCAGAGTCTCGGTCTAGCCTGGAAGGAATTCTCCTCCCTTCTGTAAGGGGGAGTGAGGGTCTTTTATACTAAAGTGGTCTTTCCAGGGTTTCTTCTAGAATCAATATGTTTTGAAAACATTCGCTAATCCTCGGCTAATCCTTTTCTAAACAAACATGATCATGCTGCTGGCCATGGATGAAAAAAGTTGTAACCCTTATACAGAATAAATCTGCCGTGCCTGAGGACATGTTTATGTACGTCAGGTACAGGGATTAAAATAGGGTATCAAGAGCCTGATGTTGGAGAGACAGAAATAAGCTACTAGGTAAAAGGTCACCTGTGTAGGACCGTTATGTCATGTGGATGGGACAAAATCTATGTAATTGGTATGTACATGATGGGACTATCCCAAAAGACATAGCAACATACGCCTGTGAAAATGTTTTGAGAATCAGTGCCTTGGTGTCCATCAAATGAAATCTCGGGGGATTAGCCAAGCTCAACAAGTCCTGTTTGATTGATTGATTGTTTGAACATTTCACTCCACGTGGGCTTAAAATTAGCCCATGTTATCAGTGAAAAGGGGGTGTCCATGTGAAGGGTTTCCGGCAGGCAGTCCATCAGCAATACCCCAAGGACGCCAGGACCCCCGCCACCTCTCATGCCACAGTTACTCGTTAGGGGCCTTACCTGAAGTGTCGATGTTCAGAAACGAGGGCCTCCCCTTCCTCCTGTTACTGGGCACGTGCTTCAGGTTCCGGGACTTGGAGTCTCGCACCTCGGTTGCTGCAAGAAGAGCAATAAGGTCAATAAACAAGCATTGTCAAAAACAACAACTCTGGCCTCAGCAAGATAATGCAGTGGTCACATTTTTCATTCTCTAGTGCAAGCATAGGCTTCAAAAAGAAAAAGAAATGTAAATAAACAAAAGTATATAACTATTGCTTTTAATTTGAATAGAATAACACGGGTGCTTCCTAGCAAGTGTTCTGACAAGATGTACAGAAAAGCTTTTTAATTTTAATGGGCATCACGTTAAAATAAGATTCTTACTGATGCTAAGAAAGGGTACTATTGACTTTGAGTAAGTATAAGCCGAAGACATAGTTTAAACACACAAGGAGGACTAAAGAATAAAAGGTTAAAGAATGGAATGAAACGAGCATTGGCAAAGTATCAACAAACTAGCCGTCACCCTGAATGTGTTCATGTAATCAGGCAAAATACCATCACTCAGGACAAGAGAGCCAATGGCAGAAGTGGGCTGACCCACTGCCTCATGCTACATGCTACAGTGAGTGGAAGTAAAATGTGAGTGACAGTTGAACAGACCAAAGGATCAACAGGGATGTTCCAAATACCATATATATGTATGTTTATTTTGGATTTTTAAATAATGACTTGTGGAATGGAAAGGAGCAGTACAAGCTTCTCCTGAACGTACAGAAGAGGCCCAGCAGCAATGCAAGCTTCATTCTCATGGAGCATCAACAGTAGTAATGCAAGATTCCCTCACACATAGTACAGGCACAACACCAGAAGCAGTGTAAACTTCACTCAGACATGGAACAGTGGCTGCAACAGTGCAAGCTTCCCTTACACTGGACAGGAACAGGAGCAATGTAGGCACCCCCTTCACAGAGCAGGACAGCAGAAGCAGTGCTTAATTTGAGCCGGTGCTTTCTGGTGTTCGGCACCGGCACTTAATTGTCAACACCAGCGCTTGTGACAGTCTGCCACAAGATGATGGTGCTGTCTGGCTAATTTAGAGATGGCCACAACAATAGGTAATTATTAATTCAATATACATTAAAAATTACTATTACCGGCCTCCCAAGCCATTCTTATAGCTTTGGGGCCGGAAATAGTCCTAATTGTCACACTTGTAGGATGGTTAGTAGTTGTGTTGTTACTATCATTATTGTATTGTATTGTAATTGCATTTATATAGCGCTTACTACCCCTGACGAGGCGTTGAAGCGCTTTTTCGGCGAGTAGCATGCTACTCCGGAACCCAAGAACGATTAGTGTTGAATTAGTATAGTGAAATATTAAAGTAATTTGAGTGGTGGATAGGTTAGTCAGTTATTTGGATGCGGAGGGATAGAAAAGGTTTGCATTTATATAGCGCTTGTTACCCCTGATGTGGTGTTGAAGCGCTTTTTTTGGTGAGTAGCACGCTACTCGGGAACCCATAAAGGATTAGTGGTGAATTAGTATAGTGAAATATGAAAGTAATTTGAGTGGTGGATGATATGTTAGTCGGTTATTTGGATTGAGAAGGGTAGCAGAGGGATAGAAGAGGGACAGAAGTTTGCATATATATATATAACGCTTGTTACCCCTGATGCGGTGTTGAAGCGCTTTTTCGGCGAGTAGCACACTACTCCGGAACCCATAAAGGATTAGTGGTGAATTAGTATAGTGACATATGAAAGTAATTTGAGTGGTGGATATTGGTCAGTTATTTGGATTGAGAAGGATAGTGGAGGGATAGAAGAGGGAAAATGGTTGCATTTATATAGTGCTTGCTACCTCTAATGAGGTGTTGAAGTGCTTTTTTCGGCGAGTAGCACGCTACTCAGAACCCATAAAGGATTAGTGGTGAATTAGTATAGTGACATATGAAATTTGATAAGTGGACATGTTAGTCTGTTATTTTGATTGAAAAGGATAGTGGAGGGATAGAAGAGTGAAGCATTTAGATTTTTATTTTTTTTGGACGTCATAGCAGTAGTGGGAGGCTTGGGATGAGTAAAAAGGGATGTGGAGGGGAAGAGTCAGAGGCTGGAGGAGCCTCCTGACAGGAGCCCCGGCACTTATTTTTTTTTACAAATTTAACACTGACAGAAGTGTAAACTTCACTCAGACATGGGACAGTGACTGCAACAATGCAAGCTTCCCTTACACTGGACAGGAGTAGTGTAAGCTCCCCCCTTACAGAACAGGTACGACAGAAGTGTAGGCTTCTTTCACCGACCCAGAGCAGGGCAAAGAGTTCAAGCTCACTTTCCAGATAACAGGCACTGCTCAGGCAGGAGCACTTAAAGCTTCCCCTATATACAAAATGTATAGCAGAGGTAGGAAATGTAAACGCTTCACCCACATGCACACTCACCCAGACAAACGCACACACCTACACGCACAATAGAGCATGGGCAGCAGCTGTGCAAACTTCAACCACACATGCACGATACAGCAAGGGTCGAGCTGTGCAAGCTTCTCTCATACAGCACAGGAACAGCAGCAATGTAATTGTCCCTTATACATGGAACAGTGGCAAGAGCAGTGAAAGTTTCACACAGTTACATAGCTCTCCGAAAACCTGCCTGTAACGACAAGTCACAGGCTCCAGTCCTACAGGCTGTGTGTGGCGCACTGCGGGTGCTGGAGAGGAACATGTGATGGGGTTTAGAGGTAGGAGTAACACATGCCATAGGTGGAAAATGGGATTGGGAGAATCACCTGGGTGATGTGGTGCCAGGTCTGGTGACCCATGAGTGTGCTTGGGGGTCATGAGTGTAAAGATGTGTTACTTCAGCATCCAGTGTGGCAACTGCATGTCTACGAACATAGCATGGAGCGGGAAAAACCATAACACAATTAACTTGCAACATAGACCTGATCCAGAAAGACTTTTCCTGTGAGTTGGTGAGACTTACTTTTGACTTGCTCCAGTAATTGCAGGAGTAATACACACTAACTCATGGATGAATACTTTGTGAATGAGGCCCATAGAACAAAGATTTGCTTAGTGGATTAATTCTACTACCCCTACTGGGGGTTATTGAATCCCAACATTAAAATACATTGTGTAATCAATCAATCAAACTGGACTTGTAGAGTGCCGCTTATCACCCTTGCGGGTATCTAGGCGCTGAGATCCCTGCTGCTAGGGAGGGTCCAGTTGAACAGCCAGGTCTTTAGGTCTTTCCTGAATTCCAGCAGCGAGGATGAGGTCCAGAGGTGAAGTGGGAGGTCGTTCCAGGACCTCACAGCGAGGTAGGAGAAAGAACGTCCTCCACTGTTGCTTCGGCGGATGCAGAGGGTGTGGCCGATGGAGAGGGAGGCAGAGCACAGGTGTCTGGGGGTTGGTTGAAGTTCAGACGGTGGTTGATGTACGCTGGTCCTTGGTTGTGTAGGGCCTTGTAGGTGTGGATCGAAATCTTGAACTGACATCTCTTCAGAATGGGGAGCCAGTGGAGCTTCTTGAGGTGGGGGTGTGGGTCCGTTTGGAGAGGTCGAGGATGAGTCTGGCTGCTGAATTCTGTATGGTCTGCAGTCTCTTCAGGAAGGGCGTGGTGATTCCTACACAAATTGCGTTGCTGTAGTCCAGCTGGCTGATGACTAGGGCTTGAGTGTCGGTTCATCTGGTGTTGACGGGGAGCCACTTGTAGATCTTACGGAGCATGCGAAGAGTGAGGAAGCAGGCGGAGACTGCGTTGATCTGGCTTTTCATGGTGAGCATTTCTGTCCACGATGACGCCAAGGTTGCGGGCTTGGTCTGTCAGAATGGGCGAGGGTCCTAGTTCAGAAGACCACCAGGAGTTGTTCCATGAGAAGGTGGTGTTCCCGAAGATCAGGACTTGATCCTGCGCAAGTCACTCTGTATGCCTGGGCTCTGCCCTCTTGCCTGCCAAATTACTAGCACTTGTGAATGTGCTGTCCTCGGTGTACTATGCTTAGTAATATGCTGCATGGTTGCATTTATGTTGCAAGGGAAATGATTTATAGACCTAGGCTGCATGCAGGCATCGCAAGCAGTTGAATTATACATATATATTTTTAACATGCAAATCACCTTTCAAACACATACTCTCAGGTCCCGGAAATTCAGATGAGCAGAAGTCTGCTATGGTTGTCTAGCGCTGCATGGAACTCGGGCAACAGTGTACCAATGCTCCATGCTCACATTAATGTGCACTGAGGCACGCCTGCACTCTTTCACATGCAGGAAGAAAGGAAAGTTTCACGTTAATCATGTGCATTCTGTAGATTGAAGAATCAAGCCCCCTACAATTGCTCCCACCTGCCTCTAGTGACATCCATCTGCCACTGAAAAGAAAAACAGTAAGGGCCATACTTATCAAAGATTCACGCAACGCAGCAAGCCACCTTGCTGCGCTGTGCTGCGTGAAATGACAGGAATGTGCCATATTTACCATTATACGGCGCATTTCTGTCCTTTCCTAGCCCTGACACACTTTTGGCTGCCTAGCACCAGTGCAGGCACCCTTGTGTCCTGTAGCTAGGGTGCCTGCATTGCAGGCAGGATTGTTTTTATGCATCAAAAACAGTCCACAGAGGCATTTTCCTCTTTCTAAGTGCGCTGCAGAATGTAGCACACTTAGTAAGAGGAAACAACAAGGCGAAATAAAGATATTTCTACTCGTCGCACCTCTGGTGGGCAGGCGTACAATTCTGACTCATTCCCAGGTCTGCCAATGTTGGGTGGATGCGTGGGAACACCCCTGTTCCACCCATCACACGCTTCTTTGCGGCAGACTAACACAAGGCAGTGATTTACGCTGCCTTGCGTTACTCTAGATGTATCAAGCGACTCAGGGCACGCAAGGTGGCCTTGCGTGGCTTGGTAAATCTCATTTAGGTTTTGTGTTGTCCGTTGCATCCCATTGCGTGGCATCGTAGGAAGTAGCCAGTGCAAGGTATCGAAGTACCTTGATCCGGTACAGCCTGAGCAGCAGGAGTACAAGCTTCATTCACAAAAACCAACTGTATATTATAGGAAGTAGCCAGTGCAAGCTTTTCATGCACATAGAACTTGTACAACCTGAGCAGCAGAGGTGCAAGCTTCACTCGCAAAGAACAGCTGTATATCATAGGAAGTAGCCAGTGCAAGCTTTCCACACACATAGAACCGGTACAGCCTGGGCATCAGTGATTCAAGCTTCAC
The DNA here is from genome assembly GCA_963921515.1 of Calotriton arnoldi. NCBI lineage: Eukaryota > Metazoa > Chordata > Amphibia > Caudata > Salamandridae > Calotriton > Calotriton arnoldi. The sequence goes on along the minus strand of CAWUFW010000013.1, from coordinate 3,585,519 downwards.
TCACAAAGAGCAGGTACAGCATAGGAAGCAGCTAAGGAAGCGTCCCCTGCGTCTAGAACCGGTACAGCCCGAGCAGCAGCGGTGCAAGCTTCACTTACAAAGAACAGGTACAGCATAGGAAGCAGCTAAGGAAGCTTCCCCTGCATCTAGAACTTGTACAACCTGAGCAGCAGAGGTGCAAGCTTCACTCACAAAGAGCAGGTACAGCATAGGTAGCAGCGAAGGAAGCTTTGTCCACACATAGAACCGATACATCCTGAGCAGCAGAGGTGCAAGCTTTCCATACACATAGAAAAAGGACAGTATAGTCAGCTGCAATGCAAACTTCCACACACACAGAGCAAGTATGGTAGAGGCTGGAGCATTGCATACTTCCCTTAAAAATGAAAATGGTACAACCCAACTCGTAATAATTAAAGCTTCACACCCTGAACATGTACAGTCAGGAGCAGCACAAGCCTCCCTCCCACACAAAGAAAGCACAGCACATGCATGTGCAATGTAAGCACAGAAATCTGATCTGTGTGAGGGCAAAAGGTGCAGCAATGAAACCCTTGCTGACACCAAAACAAGTAATGCACAGGCTGGAGCAGTACACACTTTCTTCATATGCAATACGTATGGTACATACGATGCCAGTGCTAACTTCCGTAGCACACAGGTTTAATATGGCGCAGTATCGCAGGTACAGCATAGGCCGCTGCAGTGCAAGTTTCCTTAGCGCACAGATTTAATATGGCACAGTATTGCAGGTACAGCAAAGGCCGCTGCAGTGCAAGCTTCCTTAGCGCACAGATTTAATATGGCACAGTATTGCAGGTACAGCATAAGCCGCTGCAGTGCAAGCTTCCTTAGCGCACAGATTTAATATGCACAGTATCGCAGTTACAGTATAGGCAGCAGTGGAAGCTTTTGTCTCACACTAAGAACAGTTACAGTGCAACCTACAGCAGTGCAAGCTTCCATCATGGACACAGCATGGACACCGAATGTGACAGCTGGGCGAGCATCCCACAAATCAGAACAAGTGCATCACAGGGAGCATCTTCAGTGCAAGCTTCATCCTTACCCGCAAGGCAACCAACAACAGAACTAACTTCTGGCAAAGATCACCTGGAATTCAGGAACGTGGTAAAGACCTAGCTCTTCCCTAAGAGACAACTATTTGACCCCTAAACACTGCGAAGCAGTGCCCGACTTTATTCTTACCCTTCTTTCGTTCACTTTGCGTGTAAGCGCAGTTACAAGTTTGCCGCAGCGCAACCCCTTCGCCTCTCAAGCTTGACACCAAATGTCTTCCATCATAAACCACACTACAAGCCCACACTCTACCAACCAAGCAAAATGAACGGAGCTGCACCATACCTGCCAAACAACCAGAAGCGCTGGCAACGGTCAACGTGTTGTATTACATGCGTGGTAAAGGCATGCGTGGTAAACACAGGTGGGTTAAACCAGACTCCGGCCGTGAAAACCGAGAAGGCGCCGTCCCTCATGAGGGTTTTTCTGACTTCCAGAAACCTGCAGAAGAATCTCTGAGCTGGAGCCAAGGGCTCTGGTCGGTTATAATGAGCAGAGAGTGATTTTGTCAAATTCTCTGTATGGGGAGAGCTCTGTGGTAAAGGCAGTGTTTGGCAGTGAAGGCCAGTGCAGGGAGCTGAGACGAGAGAAGGTTCTTGAATGTTTATTGAGACCAAGCATGATCAGAGTGGCAGAGTGGCAGCCTTTGGAATGCCTTGAAGCCTGGCCAGGAGGTAAGCCGACAGCCCTGCGGGCGAGGATTACTGTAATCAAGCGTTGGCATAATTGGGGCTTGAACAACAGTTGTTTTGTTGACTGAGGTATCAAAGGCATTATTTTCTTGACATGCTTTATTAGAAACAAAGAGGTGGAAGTAAGTTGGTTGATATGGGAGGCAGAGGTAAGTTTGTTTTCAGAGATGATGCCAAAGATGTGTGTGGTGGTGACTGGAGTGGGGTGAGCCCAAGCTCCTTCGGCCATCGTGCCGCCAACCACGTCAAGGCATTTCAGACAGTAAGGCCTCTAGTTGGTCTTGTTTGAATGGAGGGAGTTTGTACCCCATCTATTTGGCAACTGAACACAAACACCTCTTGAACTGAGCCTGCGAGGGATCCCTTTCTAATCTTACAATGAGCTGAGTGTCATTGGCATAAGTCTAGAGTCTCAAGTTAAATAACTGGACGAGGTCGGCCAGGGTGGAAACATAGATGTTGAATAAGGTGGGGCTGAGGGCAGACCCTTGAGGGATGCCATGTTGGACATCCTTCAAGGAGGAGCACAGAGGAGCCACAGTTGCTACAGGAGGAGGAGTACGCCAACGTGAAGGCTGTAACACCAATGCATGGCAGCCGGTTGGGGTGGAAGCTGCATGACACCTGGTCAGAGGCAGCCGAGAGGTCTAAGAGAACCAAGGCATCTCATTGTACAGCCACAGCAGTGCAAGCTTCATCACGCACACATCTAGAACAGCACTTGAAGAAACAGTGCATGCTTCCCCAACTGACCCCACCCACGTACAGCACTGACCAGAGAGGAGCAAGCCTCGCTAACATGTACAATATCGGTACAACACTTCCAGCAACAGTCGAGCCCATCACTTACAGAGCAAACGCAGCAGCGCAAGCTTCACTCACAAAGAGAATGCATATAGTTCAAACAGCCAGTCCACAAAGCCAAGATCCTGCCTGTGATTGCATAACTGTGTGCTAAGTGTGCACAACTTGTGCATATAGCATATACAAACAGGTTAGTTAACATGTTGCTGTTGGCTACTGCCGCTATAAAGAAAGCTGGCAAACTGTAAGAACAATGACAACAACTAATTGAGGACCGATGCCTGGTCACCAGCCAATGAGAGACTGAAAAAAGACTGATTGGAAGATTGAAGAAACCATGGACAATGACCATGAAAAGACTGGAGGAGCCATGGCCAACATCCATCCAAAAACAAAGAGCTGGGAACAACTGTTTGACCACTGATTGAACGATGGACAAGCGCCACTGGAAGACTTGAGGAGACGTAAACAGCAATCACCAAAAACTAAAAGAGCTCTCGACAACAACCATAACGACTAAAAGAGCCAAAGACAACAACGGTCGAAAGACTGAAGGAGTCATATTCCAATACAGATGAAAAAAGAGTTCCATCGAGTAGTACTAAACACCTGTTGCATGCCAAAAAACACATCAATATGCATTGCGTGCCACATAATTGGCCACAATTACTTTAATTACACTCTTTCTTGATGGCTGTATGTCAGAATATAATTGGCAAAAGAATCATCTAACATAAATATTGTGTCCTAAATATTATTTACAAAATGATAATCCCATTGGGTTTAGATTTCTTATTATTAACTCCAATAGAAAATATTTTTGTAAATGACATTTAGGACACAATGTTTGTGTCTGACAATATTTAATATATGCTTTTTTGGTACCATACCTTAATTGGCATTACAACAGAACCTACATAGACCTACATATCTGGCAGAAATATTGAGATAAAGTCAAAAATAGTTTCAGATACCACTTTATCTCTTAGCCTTGCGAAGTGACATGCTAAGTGTATCTTTGCTCCCGCTGCTGAGGTGCCAAGTTTGATGATAAGGTGGTGATAACGTTGCTTAATTTGAGCCGGTTGTTTCCGAAGCTCGGCACCAGCATTTAACTGTCAAAACCAGCACTTGTTACAGTCTACCACATGGTGGCGCTGTCCCTCTAATTTTGAAATTAGCACAACAACAGTTGTTTAATAATTTAATATACATTAAAAATGAGTAATACCTGCCACCCAAGCAATTCTTATAGCGTTGGGGGCCTGGAATAGTCTGAATTGTCACATTTTTAGGGGTGTGATAGTAGTTGTGTTGTTACTATCATTGGCAGCGCTGACAGGGGCAATGGCTGGTGCAAGCTGCATTGGCATCCTGACGAGGGCCCTGGCACTTATTGTTTTTACAAATTAAGCACTGGGTGATAAGGTGTGAATGTTCAGGTGACATCTGTTTCACCAAATACCCAGGTGATGGGAGGAACGCTTGCAAATAGTCTAACCAGTTGCAATAGCTCGGGGTAGCATTCCATTATTAGGTTTTTGGGTTTTTTTGCCCACTAGGCCACCTTAGTTTAGACCCGGCCATATGCAAATCAGCCATGGTGTTGCTCCAATAGGAACAGCCCCACCTGAACTGCCAAGCAAGGTCCTCTCTGAACTGGAGCACAAGCACCCTAGGAACGGTTTCGGCCTGTTTGGAGCTCGCCAGTCAGATATAGCTTGGTTCCAGTGGCACAGTGTGCACGGGACCCATGTCTGGGCATACCCGGCCCACTTAGGGTGTTTCATCTAACACACAAAAGGTGATGGGAGGATGCTTGCGAATAGGCTAAACACTGGCATTTGCTCAGCTTAGCATTCCAACACATAGTGTTTTTTTTACCCTTGATGCCACCTCAGATTAAACCCAGCGAGAACACCTGCTCCCAGTCATGACCTAATTGTGTGAAAAGATAGTACTGAATACCCGTGAAATTATGCATTTTGCAGCTGAGCCACAGTGGAGAGGAAAGTTACTCCCCTGTGCCCACAGCCCTGCAGGCTTCTGATCCCACAGGCACATTGAAAGTGTGTTGTCACCGTTGCATGTGGCTGGTGTTGGCACACTGCATCGGGACACAGTGGGAACAATTACACCAGGACCAGGTGAAGGATAGCTGCTATAACCCTAATGAAGCCGACACGTATACACCCAAAAACAAAGCAGCAGCTAAGCCAGTCACTGCAGCCAATGGCTACAGAGTTTTGGAATTAATTGTAAACAAACAGTGACAAAATCTGTACTGGTTGCTTTTGTATACTGAGTGCACACAAAGAAGACATATTTTACTACTTATATTTTATTTCGTTTTTTTGTTAAAATTTAAATACAGCCTCAAGGCAGCTTCAGGGAGTTTGAGATGAGGAAGTAAAAGGATGGAGGTAGAGGGAGGGTGACAGACTGACCAAAGAAAAGCTCATCAGGAAGAGTCAGTGGGCAGCAGCAGGGTCGAGGGTGGCTGTGTGCATGTGTGGAGGGTGGCTGTGTGCATGAGTGGAGGGTGGCTGTGTGCATGTGTGGAGGGTGTCTGTGTGCATGTGTGGAGGGTGGCTGTGTGGAGGGTGGCTGTGTGCATGTGTGGAGGGTGGCTGTGTGCATGTGTGGAGGGTGGCTGTGTGCATGAGTGGAGGGTGTCTGTGCATGTGTGGAGGGTGGCTGTGTGGAGGGTGGCTGTGTGGAGGGTGGCTGTGTGCATGTGTGGAGGGTGGCTGTGTGCATGTGTGGAGGGTGGCTGTGTGCATGAGTGGAGGGTGGCTGTGTGCATGTGTGGAGGGTGGCTGTGTGCATGAGTGGAGGGTGGCTGTATGCATGTGGAGGGTGGCTGTGTGCGCTATATATTATAGACAAGCGCGTCAGCATAGCATTCATACATGCACTCTTGCAGGTAGAGCTGCACACGTCTAGGTACACACGGACTGGCACATCTATAGGCACCCATGCATACAGCAACACCCATCTGTTGAAGAAACACTGACTGTGCCATATGACCAGAGGGATGAAAGGAGAGGCGGATGAAAGGCGGGTGAACAGATGGATACGAACATGCTTGAATTGCTGCCAGGTGATGGGGATTGCACCTGTTTGGGAGAAATTCCATTTAAATTTGACACATGAGTAAAGTATGTGTGCCCATCCTATCCTTGGCCTCTTCTTCACGGTAAACCCTGGGGTGAATCGTCTTGGCAAATAGTGCTATTTGTAATCAAGATTCATGACAGGGTTTATTTGCTGTAAACTTGTGGTGGGCAACTGGCACGGAGTATGCAATTTTGGGCACGGGCAAATTGTGCATATGCAGTTAGCATAAGGGTAAATAGTGTCACCTTTTGGCCATGCCAATGCTTTTTAGGTCTCGCCCTGAAAGCCAGCGCTTCAGCGCTGGCTCTGGGCGAGACATTTTGTAGTGTGGGCTTTTAGAAATGCGACCACAACTTTTGGCTGGCCTAGAGCATGCGAGTACGCGCACAGTAACGTGCATTCCTCGCATGCTCCAGGCCATCTGCCTTTGATGTTACTTGCTCCTCCCCCTCCCCCACCACAGAGCGCTTCTCGGGGCCGCGCGGCCGTGTCACTTTCACGGTCGCGCGTCACTTGCTCTCCCGCTCCTCCCCCACCACAGAGCGCGTCTCGCACGGCCGCGCGGCCAATGCTTGTTGTCCCTGTCATGAAGCGTACACCACAACCTGCATTGCCCCTTGGCACTGCAAACAACTGATGGCGCTATCGCTTAACGCAAAGGCACTCATTTTATCGACCGTAAAAAGATGGAGACCTGGATGACTTGCAGGTTACTCAAATCCTTCTTCAGAATGTTCATTATTCCACTCATGTCTTTCTGGAATACACACATGACCCACAGATTAAACATCCATCTCTCGAGCAGGTACGTTAAACCACTGAGCAACCTCATTTATAACCAATATCTTTATTCTAAGATCTGATTCTAAGTGCTGTATATAGCATAAATTATTACTGCTGTTTAATTGATGGCACTTAATGTACCTATCTCAGAAGGATGAACGGCTGACTGTCAGCATTCAGCACCATAGCCTTCAGAAACCGCGGTTGTCAGCAGCGAGCGCTCGACGCACTGAGCCACCCTGCCAGTGATAACGTGGCAGTGAGTCGAGCTTGTGGTCTGTGGATTACACAGGACCCCTGTGTAAAGAACATTAATCCTGAACATGGTTTGGGGTGTGGGGCGAGCACGTTTAGCTCAGATTTCTGCCGAAGGTGTTCAGTCCATAAAGCCATTAGCAGCATACAGTGTTCACCAATCTCTAGGCGCTGTGAAAGCGGCCTTGCCAGTTGTCTGCTGCTGTGATATGCAGCGCCAGGAACGGGCCCGCAGGTTTGCGGATATAGCGCTTCGAACCATCCGTTGCTGCGGCTTCTCGGAGCCGGCGCACAGATGCCAGTCAGCGCGGGTCCGTGAGTTCCCTGAGTGCGTCTACCGCCGCTGCGCCGGGTAGCACGCTGACGGCTTCTTTCTGAGCAGGAATGATTGCAGGTATTATGCTGCAGAACAAGGTTTATCGTGCCGATAATCCCCCCTGAAAATAGTGGTTATTGCAGGTAATGTCTGCTCTGTCAGTGCGTGAACCTTCCCGGGCGCTGACTCGCGCCATTAAACCACCAACCATTCGTTAAACGCCGGCAACGACCAATTACAAGGGATTACTGCCAATCCAATCTCATTTGCAAGAGGAACGGGAAGGGGCGAGGGGGAGGGGCGCACGTGCAGAGGGATCCAAGGCAAGGGAAACAAGCGCTGAAACAAGCATTGGCATAGCCAATAGGTCTCGCCTTTGGGGCCTTATAAGTATTTAGTTATGCAGCACAATATCCTTCGTGCAACAACATCAACTGTTGCATGGCTAAACACTTATAAGGTCCCAAAGGCAAGACCTATTGGCTATGCCAATGCTTGTTTATCAATGCTGTTCAGTGACAGGAACGGGGGAGAGCAACTGAAGAGCTGGGTAGGATAAAGTGGACACAGAAGAGCCGAGATGGATGGGGAAGGGCGGGAAAAGCAACAGACAAGCTTGAGGAGACACCGACATGGGGAGGAGGGGGCAGTGGCATAGCTAGACCTACTGCCGCCCGGGGCGGACCCTAAGTTTGCCGCCCAGAGCAGGTAAGAGCGGGAGCGGCAGCTGATGGTAGACTTGTTCCGGGAGGAGGGGGGGTGGTTGGAGGCCTGCGGACGACTTGTTCTTGGGGAGCGTGAGGATGGTGGTAGTCGACAGACATGACTTGCTCACTTCCGCCGTCCCCAAAAACAGTGCCACCTGGGGTGGACCGCCCCCTCCTAACTACACCACTGGGTTGGGGGGGCAGGATGTGAGGGCGACAGCAGGGCATGGGAACGAGAGCATGAAAACACATTCACGCCCATGGAGCACTGAAAGAAAAAAGTAGTTCCCTGATGTGGAAGAGTGGAAGGATAAAAGTCATCCAATCGAAAATATGTTAAAGAAGCTATGATCCAGAGGAGGGACAAGCAGAACAAGGGGAAGGCAATCCATTGAATAAGAAGCAAGCAAATGAGATTGGCAAGAAAGGCAGCCAACGGGAGGACCCAAAGGCACTCTAAGGCTTGGTGTTGAAAACAATAATTCTTCGACAATAGACCGCTAAAACGCTGGCTGCAGGCAAGACCTAAAAACCAGGCCTGCCATTGCTACCATTCAATGAGGTTTTAAAGGTGTCATATAATATTGAATAGTTCATATAATATTAAAGGGTTTAGTTGTTATTAGTCTTTCTGAAGGTTACTTGGGGTTAATTTGGTCGAAATGTAATTTACCACAAGTTGCCTATCTCATAACTAGGTTATCTAGGGTTCAGTGCCAGCTTCCCCACTTTGTGAAATTGTTTGATCCTGGCCAACCCATTCTATGTCCCGTTAGCTCAGCTGACAATATTTTCAGGTGCGGATGAGGTTCAATGGACATTGTGCACCACCCAAGAAACTGTATCCATGTATTTTTGTCAATTGAAAGGCTCCTGAATACGCCTTTGTGAGGGCCCTGCCTCCATCACAGTGCTGGCCTCCTCACTCCCAGAAGGGCCAGGACACCATTTGCAGGGCAGGTGTGCCTGGGAGTGGTCATTGGGTCTGAGGTGCGCTGTATGTCTCCTGTCACATATTTGGGGACGTTTAAAGGAACTCCCACTTGGAGGAATAGAGACCTTAAACACAGCACATGTACTGTGTGACAGTAGTAATGAGGTACCGCTGTGCTGCACGACCTTTACACGACTCGTGAGCGCAGCACTTGCGTGAAGGGCAACTCCGCAGAAGGGCAACTCTGCAGATACCCCTTGTAGTGTTGTGAGCCAAAGGCCCAAATGATGGGCACGGACACCGAGCACGTGCACTCAGCCCTTTTATTTGCAGGGTCACGTCACTCGTGATGCATGTGGTGGATGATTGTGGGGTGCAAGAGTGTCCAGCCCTCGAGGGAGTGGCTGGCAAATTCAGTGTCTGCTGAGACACTAGAACGTGACCAGCAGGACACTACAACCTTGAGAGCTGTGCCTCAGCAGGTACTTACACGAGCTGTACATCAGCCACCAATCATGTGAGCTTACTTCAATAGGTACTAGTGAGAGCTGTCCCTCAGCAGCTGCTAGTGAGAGCTGTCCCTCAGCAGCTGCTAGTGAGATCTGTACATCAGCAGCTGCTAGTAAGAGATGTACCTCAGCAGGCGCTAATGAGAGCCCCAGGAGCTGCTAGTGAGAGCTGTACCTCAGCAGGTGCTATTGAGATCTGTACCTCAGCAGCTGCTAGTGAGAACGGTACCTCAGCAGCTGCTAGTGAGAGCTGTACCTCAGCAGCAGCTCTTGAGCATTGTGCCTCAGCAGCTGCTAGTGAGGGCTGTACCTCAGCAGGTGCTAGTGAGGGCTGTACCTCAGCAGGCGCTAGTGAGAGCTGTACCTCAGCAGCTGCTAGTGAGGGCTGTACCTCAGCAGGCGCTAGTGAGAGCTGTACCTCAGCAGGCGCTAGTGAGGGCTGTACCTCAGCAGGCGCTAGTGAGGGCTGTACCTCAGCAGGCGCTAGTGAGGGCTGTACCTCAGCAGGCGCTAGTGAGAGCTGTACCTCAGCAGTTGCTAGTGAGGGCTGTACCTCAGCAGGTGCTAGTGAGGGCTGTACCTCAGCAGGTGCTAGTGAGGGCTGTACCTCAGCAGTTGCTAGTGAGAGCTGTACCTCAGCAGCTGCTAGTGAGGGCTGTACCTCAGCAGGCGCTAGTGAGGGCTTTACCTCAGCAGGCGCTAGTGAGAGCTGTGCCTCAGCAGCTGCTAGTGAGGGCTGTACCTCAGCAGCTGCTAGTGAGGGCTGTACCTCAGCAGCTGCTAGTGAGGGCTGTACCTCAGCAGGTGCTAGTGAGGGCTGTACCTCAGCAGGCGCTAGTGAGAGGTGTACCTCAGCAGCTGCTAGTGAGGGCTGTACCTAAGCAGGCGCTAGTGAGGGCTGTACCTCAGCAGGCGCTAGTGAGAGCTGTACCTCATCAGGCACTAGTGAGGGCTGTACCTCAGCAGGCGCTAGTGAGGGCTGTACCTCAGCAGGCGCTAGTGAGGGCTGTACCTCAGCAGGCGCTAGTGAGAGCTGTACCTCAGCAGCTGCTAGTGAGGGCTGTACCTCAGCAGGTGCTAGCGAGGGTTGTACCTCAGCAGTTGCTAGTGAGAGCTGTACCTCAGCAACTGCTAGTGAGGGCTGTACCTCAGCAGGCGCTAGTGAGGGCTGTACCTCAGCAGGCGCTAGTGAGAGCTGTGCCTCAGCAGCTTCTAGTGAGGGCTGTACCTAAGCAGGCGCTAGTGAGGGCTGTACCTCAGCAGGCGCTAGTGAGAGCTGTACCTCAGCAGGCGCTAGTGAGGGCTGTACCTCAGCAGGCGATAGTTAGGGCTGTACCTCAGCAGGCGCTAGTGAGAGCTGTACCTCAGCAGCTGCTAGTGAGGGCTGTACCTCAGCAGCTGCTAGTGAGGGCTGTACCTCAGCAGGCGCTAGTGAGAGCTGTACCTCAGCAGCTGCTAGTGAGTGCTGTACCTCAACAGGTGCTAGTGAGGGCTGTACCTCAACAGTTGCTAGTGAGGGTTGTGCCTCAGCAGTTGCTAGTGAGGGCTGTACCTCAGCAGCTGTTAGTGAGGGCTGTACCTCAACAGGTGCTAGTGAGGGCTGTACCTCAACAGGTGCTAGTGAGGGCTGTACCTCAACAGGTGCTAGTGAGGGCTGTCCCCCAGCAGGCACTTGTTGCAGCAGCACCTCAGATAGTAAGTGTTAACTGTACCCAAGAAGGTGTCTGTTTTAGGTGTACCTCAGCAAATAACTGTTCGAGCTCTGCCTCCGCAGCTACTCACTGTCTTGAGATTGACAGTCGTGAAAGTGAACCACACCAGCCAAATCTTGTGCTGTAACCAACAGTTGTAACTCTTTCCACTAACTCACTCCTGTTATAGCTCTCGAAAGATGAAAGGCTGAGTCAGCCCCACTGTAATGTAAATCCTTGCATACCCCTCCTGTCCCTCACTAATTCTAACACCACGACACTCGGCGGTCGTGCAGCCGCCTGTAGTTCAAGCAGCTGCATAATAATTCCTTTATGCTGCTCGAGTCTCCTGCACTCGCATAAGACAGAACCGCGGCAGGTCGTGTCCATCACCCAGTACTGGACCAGTCCACAGCCCCGACCACCGACTGAAGAGGCGTGGAATAGCTGAAGAGAACTGCCAATGGGGGGCTCTAATGTAACCACCACTGCCTGTCCCACATCAGTACTGCATACTGTGAGCGCCTCGTGTCATCTCACAATGATAGACATATAAGGGAGGACGGTACCTGCGTCCATCCCAGACGATGCCCGGACCATCTCTCCCTCGAACCCCTGCCTGCCCAGGACCATAAACTTTAAACTAAATATCTCCGACTGGACATCTCTGCGCAGTGATCCACTGCATGGACTATGAACATGAGAAATACCATAACGAGACCTGGAGCTGCTCAAAGCTGCCAGCTTACTGAAAACCATCGGCTGTGCGCCTCTCTCACACTTGTTTATCCATCACACTGCGAAGCGCTACGTCCCACAACGTGATAACCGCAGCTTGGTGGACATCACTCGCCACATGGAAACACTTCCCACACAGGATCAAAACAAAGACAGCATCCTTCCAACCACACACCCTACACCGCATACTACCCATGAAGGCAAGCGCTTCAACACCCCTATTTAGGGTTAGTGAGCACTACACAAAATGTTACTCTACAACGCACAGATCTCTGCAGCTTACACATTAACCCACTAAGCTTCCTCTTCTACTCTTTTGATTTGCTATAAATCGTTAACCCATATGTTTAAGGATGAGTAGTTAATGCATTTGGAACCAAAGGCTCTAGCACTCCACAGAGGTTGGGAACAAGTGATGACCATGTGATATTCTGTAGAACTTGCCTTGTCATGTGTAGATCTGTTTATGAATGACTCACACAGAACAGGTACTTCACTCGACCGCCATGAAAGTGCTCTCTGCCTCACAGGGAGTAGGAAAGCGCTATACAAATACCAGGGCAATGTTTCCTTTTACTGATGCCTTCCTGATTCTCTTCAGACTTTCTGTAGCGCTCTGAAGTTGCACTGCAGCCAAAAGCACTGTTCAGATGAATTATACAAGAAATGCATGCATAGCACCCCAAGGAGAGATAGGTCAGTGGGTTAACGCACGTGCTGTAGAGCTCTGCATGCACTCTGCAGGTCACGATAGTCAACCTTTGAATCACCGTAGGTTCACTAAGTCTTTCATCTTCCAAAGTCGATACATTGAAACACTGAGTACAACCAGGGCCGCCGGAATTAAGCAATTCATCAGCCACAGTGTTTTCTGTATAGTTGTGCATTTGTCACACTCGTCACATAACTAGGGGTGGGCGCTAAATTCCGCTCCGCCGGCGGAGTTCACTGCGTTTTGGGCTCTCCACGTTACGCTTGTAATGCGGGGTTCCGGCAAAACTCCGCCAACCGATGTGTGACGAAGTTTTTCCCTTCGCGTAGCTCGCCACTGTTAAGTTGCTGAGCAAGAATTGGCCTCCTCTAGCGCAATTTTCAGGCGCTAGGATGATACCCAGATACTTTCTCAACGTGGGCGGTCACGGGCTGTCGCAACCATTCGCAGTGAGAAAGCTGCCACTCGACTAGAAAATCTACTGGAGCGGCAGCAAAGAAGCAGCGCCCTCTGGCGCGCTGCATGGTGCCGTTTGCGCTGATTTTTGCAGTGCGGAACAAGCTCCCTGTGCTAAAAATCAGCGTGACGTGATGATTCCGCCCCCGCTTACGGAACTCCGCTGAATCTCACAGAGTTTTTATATAACTCTGCAGAATTCCGTGGAGTGAAACTCTGGGAGTTCCGCCCACCCCTACATAAGCCGTCATCTGCTGCATAATGGGCAGATTTTGAAGAAAAAACTATTTATTTCTAGCTCAACCTGATCCAAAGTTATTAAAAACTCTGCCCACGTGTTACTGCACCGTAGAAGGCCCTCTGCAAAGGTTAACTGGTCACATTTTAGTTGCTGATGCCGGGCTGTTAGATGTTAAACTGGTACTGAAGAAGTGAAACGTTCGTGAAAGAAAAAGACAAAATCGACAATTAACACTGTCACAAAATGGGCCGTATAATGAGTCATTTCTTGCCGCATAATTTAGCTAACTGTGCAGCATAATGTGGTCTCACGAAGAGCTGTGTGCTCACTTTTTCTAGACGCGGTGCCATTGAGCCGCAAGTGCAGGGACTTGCACACAAGCACCTGTTCTTGTCTAGTGTGACTGTACAAATGTATTTTCTGCACCACTTCAGACTTTACATTTCTCACCTTAAAGCTGCAGAGTCCACGGGAGTCTCAAGTGTGGACACGCACAGAGCACACTCGCGAGCGCACACTCGGCGCCTGGAGAGAGTGCGCGCCGCAGTAGGAGCTGTAAAACCGCACCTAGCCTCACTGGCCGCTCATTCTAGGAGAAGAGGGTGTGAAAGGGCGCGTCTGGGCACCTCACTCTCTGCAGCTCTACTCCACTGAGAGAAGGAGTAGATATCTGGGGTAAGTGTGAACACGGAACCGGGAGAGCTGGGTTTTACTCAGAGCGTGCTCACCTTGTGTGAGCCTGGACAACTCTTGTTTGTTCCTCTCCACACCCCTGCTAATGTAGCTTCGAAGTTCGGGGATTCTCTGAGATAAGCTAAATTCAGATGATAAGTGTTATCAAGTGCCACGAAGCCGCCGTGCTCGGCGCTATATAAAACAAGCACTTTTTAAAAAGTAGAAATTCCGTGTAGGGGTCTAATCTTACCTTGGGAGGCGACCACTGCACAGAGTACCAGCAGCAGCCCCTCGTAGGAAGGCATCCTTTCCGGGGTGTGGGGCACCCGCCAGCCGCGCCCCTCTGTCTGACCCTGGGTACCAGGAGCGAGCGATGCTCCGATGTGAAGGGTGAAGCCGGGATGCTGCTGTCCTCACTGCTCCACCTCCCTCTGTGCCCAGCCGAGGGGGGCGCTCCGTTAAAAGGGAAATACGAGCCCGGGTGGGCGGGGGCGGAGACAGGTAGTGGGGCCGCCAGATTTACTGAGCTGGAACCGGATCACAACAGAAGCTTGGGTGGGACGGGAGGGGGCCGTTTCATTCCTCGCCCACTTCATTTCTGCAGCTGTGTACTGAACTCACGTGCCTGCTGGGCAGGGAAGGGGACAGGAGCGGCGGGGCAGTGACTGGCACAGGGCGGGCATTCCACCAGTGGCTGACATTCCATTGTGCAAAGTCCGCCTTCAGGGATCGGACAACTTTCCACGATTCATGGAGAACATTTATGTAGCGCTTACTACCACGATGTAGGGCGCTACAGCGCTTCCTATATGGGCAGCGTATTGTATTGTAATTGCATTTGTATAGCGCTTTCTACCCCTGACGAGGCGTTGAAGCGCTTTTTTGGTAAGTAGCACGCTACTCCGGAAACCATAAAGGATTAGTGTTGAGTTAGTATAGTGAAATATGAAAGTAATTTGAGTGGTGGATATGTTAGTCAGTTATTTGGATTGTAGGTGTGTGTAGCTCAACGGCGTGGTCTTTGTTTTGGGAAGTGTTTCCATGTGGTGCGTGATCACCATCACCCCGCGGTTATCGAGTTATGGGACGCAGTGCCTAGCAGTGTGACGGATGAACAAGTGTGAGAGAGGCGTGCAGTTTAAGGTTTTCCGGAAGCTGGCAGCTTTGTAATTGTAATTGCATTTATATAGCGCTTACTACCCCTGACGAGGCGTCAAAGCACTATTTCGGCGAGTAGCACGCTACTCCGGAACCCATAAAGGATTAGTGTTGAGTTAGTATAGTGAAATATGAAAGTAATTTGAGTGGTGGATAGGTTAGTCAGTTATTTGGATTCAGAAGGATAGCGGAAGGATAGATGAGGAAAAAAAGGTTAGCATTTATATAGCGCTTGTTACCCCTAATGGGGTGTTGAAGCACTTTCTTGGCGAGTAGCACGCTACTCCGGAACCAAAGGATTAGTGGTGAATTAGTAAAGTGAAATATGAAAGTAGTTTAAGTGGTGGATAGGTTAGTCAGTTATTTGGATTGAGAAGGATAGAAGAGGGAAAAGGTTTGCATTTATATAGCGCTTGTTAACGCGGATGGGGTGTTGAAGCGCTTTTTTTTTTTTTTTTTTTTGGGCGAGTATCACGCTACTCCGGAACCCATTAAAGGATTAGTGTTGAGTTAGTATAGTGAAATATGAAAGTAATTTGAGTGGTGGATGTTAGTCAGTTATTTGGATTGAGAAGGATAGCGGAGGGATAGAAGAGGGAAAAGCTTTGCATTTATATAGCGCTTGTTACCCCTAATGAGCAGCTCTGCAGGTCTCTTTATGGTATTTCTGATGACTGTACTCTACTGAGCTGGTTACTGCGCTGCTGCACTGGGTTGTCCATTCTGAGATATTTTGTTTAAAGTTTATATTCCATGAATGATTAACATTCTGCAGTTGGACAACATTCCACAACCCATCCATAACAGCCCATGATCCATCCATAACATTACCTGCTGCATCGACAACATCCCACAGTCCATTGGTGACATTCCCCAATCAATAATATTTCACAATTGGATAATATTCTATGATTGTAGCATGTAATATATATTTACAGTGGAATGTTATCTGATTGTAGAATGTTATATTTTTATAGTGGAAGATTATCTGATTGTGGAATATTAGCTTTTTATAGTGGAATGTTATTTTATTGTAGCATGTTACATTTTTATAGTGAAATGTTATTTGATTGTGGAATGTTATATTTTATAACAGAATGTTATCTGATTGTAGAATTTATATCTTTCTAGTGGAATTTTATCTGATTGCAGCATGTAGTGTCTTGTGTATTATAGAGTGCAGGACCCCTATGGTCCCTCACGGACTCCATAATCTAGTGACGTATGTGATTGGGTGTGGTAGATGAAATTTGTGACACAGTACATGCCGGTTACACTCTGAGAAATAAAGATGTGTAATACCGAGCTCCGTGTGTGGCATAATTCATTTACATACGACCAGGCTGGGGAGGGCACTACAGCTGGCAACGAGGTAGGGGATACGTAAACCCAGCAAACCCGAAGAGTCAAGATTGCTCTCCCAGAAGTTTCCTGAGGTCCAGCAAATTGCTCAACGGTTGGTGTATGTGGAGTCAAAGCACAACTCTGGCCAATACGAGACCTTCGAAGACCTTCGAAGAAAGTGAAGGCCTTACGGAAAGTTTCATTTATCATCAGTCAGAAATGTGCTAATACGACGAGATAAGAAGTGTGACACCACAACTTAACACAGAGCCATCAGTCATACAGTCCGGTAACGCTAAAGGCAGTGACCACCAGGTACAGAAAGTGCAACAAGCGTCAACAGCCAGGGGCAATAAAACGCTGCGAGAGGAAGCAGATAAGCACTAGGAGGCAGAGATCAACCAAGTGTAAGATGGCGTGAAGAAACACCAAGGGCGAAGCACCTCAGATACAAGAAACAAGCATCTACTTACCCAACATCTAGAGTAAAGTGAGTCATCCGATCTCAGCGCCAGGCACAGCAGCCAAAGCATAAGCACATTGGCTGTGCTTACAAGTCTGTTGAATCTTGCTGAACCGACAAAAGAGGCCCCGAGCAGCAGTCGGAATAGTGCAATTTTTCAGCTGCTCTATGGCTGCCGAAGAGAGCGCCTGATACAGCGCTGCTTCCTTCCTAAAACCTCTGTCCATTTCCGATGTTGCCAAGAAGCAGAATATTGGCGCTAGATGAACCGTCTGGATCGAAGCTTTCGATGATTTAATTGATGCGCTGGAAGAAGCAGATCAAAAAAAGACCATCAAATATCCCAAATACTTGGTGGGTTAAGGAAGTGATAAAGAAAATACCTAGAGGTGAAGAAACTTAATTCCGTCAAATTAAAGAGGTGCTGAACACCAAATTCAATCCGATGCAGAATATTGACTATGAAAGGTATAGCTTCAGTCAGGAGAGATAGAGAGATGGTGAAACTATAGACTAATTTGTTGAAAGACTTGAAATGCTCATCAAACACTGTAAGTTCAACAAATTCAATGATGAAGAAGCCATTAATCTCCGAGTCATAGATGGTTGCCTGTTCGATTCCTTTAGACGCCGAATGCTGAGAGAGACGCTCAGTCTGGACCATGTACTTATGGTGGTCAGAGCTGAAGAACGTACCGACAAACAAGCCTCTGACATGAAGGCCGGCGGAGCCCAGAGTGAATCGACACTGAGTATGAAAAGCAAGAAAAAACACAGGGTAGAAGGCCACAAAGTGATGTCTCTGAAGAAAAAGAAGCTGTGTTTTCGATGTGAATTTTCTTTTCCACCTGAAGGTAAATGTCCAGCAATTGGACAGATCTTTAAAGGCTGCGGGAAAGAAAACTATTTTGTAACAGTTTGCAAAGTGAGAGAAAAAGTGAGTGCATCATGTCGTGAAGACATAATGGCCGCCAGTGCGTCATGTCTCAAAGACAAAATGGCTACCAGAAAGTTCCAGAAGCATTCCAGTCACGCCCACTAAACTAAACTGCAACATCAGTTGAGGCAAGTAGAACCTTAAAAGGCAGATTGTCATCTAATTCTTCGTCAAGAGGTTCTTCGATGTCGCTGTCGGGTGACAGTGAAGAAGATGGATGTACATCGTCAATGCTGACTACTGAAAGATGTGCGCATGTAGGTTTGGCTTCCTGCATGGAAGAATACAAATTGAAAAATGATCGGCAATTGAAATCACTAAATTCTTTTGGACACTGTTGTAAAGATGATGTCAACAGCCAATGTAGTTTTCTTGAGGTTTTAATGAAGAAGAATAACGGCATACATAACCAAAGGGCCCAGAGGATCAGCTCCAACTGAATCAGGTGTTCCAATCCACTGTCCACAACATTCTAACTACTGCATAACACTTAGTACAAGCACCAACAGAGTGCCCTACATTCTATACCATATAATAAGAAAGAGCAGAGCCTAAAATAAGTTTACAATAATAATAATACGAAATAGCAGAACACCACATATCTCCCCTCTTTTGAAAGAATAAAGAAAGAGGAATTAAAAACAAAATAAATAAATTTAGTCATAGAATTTCTTGGGAATTCTTCTTATTCTGAAACTTCTCCGTACACCTTGAACACTAGAGCCCATTTTTTGTGAACTTGAATCACAATTGCACTGTCTGACTTTGGCTAAGCGAGACACGTTCCACCACTGTCTATTGTTAAGTTTCACAGCGTGACCGTTAATGTCAACAATACAGCTGGGTTCTCTGAATTTAGACTTCCCTTTTTGCAATAACAACGGGTCTTTGACCCAAACAAACTCACCCACCGAAAACTTTGTTTCGTTTCTTTATAATCCTTTCCTTTTCATACTTTTCATGATTAATGTGGTCAATGGTACACTTTGCTTTTCTAGATTCATGTGACACATTACAATTGCCTCCAAGTGCTCTTATTTTCCAAAATGGATTAAGAGAAGAAACAGCTTTTCTTCCTCTCATTAATTCAAATGGTACCGCACCAGACACAGAATGTGGAGTAGTTCTATATGCCCAAACCACCTCTCTTACTGCTGTCTCAGTCTCCTCTTACTTTAACTGTACTTTGTATACATTCAACGAAAACCCTGTTAAACCTCTCAACTTTTCCATTAGACTGCGGGTGATAAAGTGGAGTGCGTAGATGTTTCACCCCTAATTTTGTTAAAAACTCTTGCATACTGGAAGATGTAAATTGCAAACCATTATCTGTCATCAATTCCTCAGGCACTCCTTCTCTACTAAAACCATCTTGCAAGAAACGAATAACAGATTTGGTGTTGGGTTCTGAGACCCCTCTCACTTCCACCCACCTGGACAAATGATCAATTAATACAATAAAGTATTTCATACAATTAGGTAGAATATGAAAAGGACCTAAAAATCCACAGTGCTCGAGAGCTTGAAGTTCGTGCAGTAACGGCCAGTACAAATGTTCAAGGCCTCTCTTCAAGTAATGCCAAGTAAGTAGACACAAAAACGTAAAGTAAGTGTCTGGTAACGGGAGCGCTGAATCAAAAATGAGTTGATGGGGTATTAAAACATAGATCCCTGAGCCCTGAAGTGAACAAATAAAAACAGTACCTTATTGATAATGCAGCGAAACATGCCAAGTTCGAGTTCTCATCCCATGCTTGTTGCCATAATTGTAAAGATATCAACAGCCAATGTAATTTTCTTGAGGTTTTAATGAAGAAGAATAACGGCATACATAACCAAAGGGCCATGAGGATCAGCACCAACTTAATCCGGTGTTCCAATCCACTGTCCACAACATTCTAACTACTGCATAACACTTAGTACAAGCACCAACAGAGTGCCCTACATTCTATACCATATAATAAGAAAGAGCAGAGCCTAAAATAAGTTTATAATAATAATAATACAAAATAGCAGAACACCACAACTGTCTCAAAATCAAACTGAATGTCAATGGGTGCTATGTACCATTCATTATAGACTGTGGTGCGTCGATAATCATCATTCCAGCTGAAAAGTACAATGAATTGTCTCTAGTACCCTATCTCACATCATCGAAATCCAAAGTATACATATGGGCAAGGTTCATTCATGGCAACTGTGAAACACAAAAGGACAAAGGTAGGAGCCCCAATTCATGTCCTTCAGGGCACTTCGTCAAGTGCCGGTCTACTCAGTTTCAGCACTGCTGCTGACATGGGACTAATTTCTGTGAATTACAACATAAATGCTCATCACAGCATAGTGAATCAATTTCCGTTCTTGTTTCATGAATTGGAAAAACTTAGGACAATGAAAGTGCAGCACCATATTAATGAGGACATTCATACTGTTGCTCAATGACATTATCGAATTGCCTTTCATCTACAAGAGGCTGTTGAAAAAGGAATTGAGAATTTGCTAAAACATGATATCAGTGAGCGCACTACCGGGCCATGGGTGTCGCTGATAGTGGAGGTACCTAAAAAGGACAGTGGAGGGTCTGTGCGAATATGTGTTGACATGCGTCAAGCAAACAAGGGAATCGAAAGAGAATGACATCTAAGTCCGCACATTGCCGATAAGATTGCCCAGTTGAATGGTGCTAAGGTCTTTTCACACCTTGATCTGAACAAAGGATATCATCAGCTTGAAGTGGAAGAAAATTGCAGGTACATTACTACCTTTTCAACTCACGTTGGTTTGTTCAGATACAAAAAATTGAGTTTTGGAGTGTCTTCAGCTGCCAAACTCTTCCAAGATGACATTTGTTGTATTATACAGCTTGTTACGCATGCTTTCAATTACAGTGATGATATCCTGGTATTTGGGGCCACACGAAAGGAACATGATAGATCCCTTACCCAAGTGGGCCTTTGAATGCTGGAAAGTGCACATTTTCTCAGAGGGGTGAATGACTCCCGATCCAGCCAAGGTTCAAGCTTTGTCATCTACTTCCCCACCACAAGATGTAATCATACTGCGTTCTTTTCATGGTATGGCCAGCTACTGTTCCAGGTACATCCGTGACTTTGCCACTGTGAGTGCCCCATGTAGAGAGTTAATGAAAAAGAATGTTTCATTTCAGTGGTCACAGGGGTGGAATCAAAGTTTCAAGACAATTAAGCATGCAATTGAAAATGCGACTGAGATGGCTTACTTTGATCTGAAATTGCATACATAGATTGCTGTGGATGCCAGCCCAGTGGGTTTGGGGGCGATTCTTGCCCAACATAGTGGACATGCAAAGGCCCAAAGGCGTATTGTAGCTTATGCTAGACTAAGTTTGTCGCAGACTGAAGGAGCTTACTCACAACCTGAGAAAGAAAGCCTAGCTGTTGTGTGGGATTGCAAACATTTTCATGTGTTTCTGTCTGGGAAACATTTTACGCTTTTTACTGATCACCAAGCACTGCTCACTAGTTTTGGCAATCCATAGGGCCAAGATGCCCCCTTGCATTGAGAGGTGGGGGCTGCGAGAGTATAACTACACCATTGTGCCCTGGTCGGGGAAAGATCAAAACCCGGCCGACTACTTTTCTCGAGTGCCCATAAAGTGTCAGGGTGCCCCTTCTAAAGTGGCTGGGGCCTACACCAACTTCATCGTGAGAGCCAGCACTCCTGCAGCTGTGTCCATGGAGCAAATAAGTGCTGCTACAAATGCAGATGGGAATATGCTCATCCTCCAAGACATTATTATGCATCAGTCCTGGATAACACGTGCTCGACCTCTTGATAACGACAGTGAATATCAGCAATTCAAGAATGTGCGTGAACTGTAAGTTACATAAGAAGGGATTATCTTGTGAGGGTTGAGAATTGTCATTCCTGAAAGTCTATGACGGCAAGTCATTGAAGTGGTACATGAAGGACATCCTGGAATTGTCACCACAAAGTGAGCCCTCCGGGACCGTGTTTGGTTCCCTCATCTGGATGAGCGAGTTGAGAGAGAGCCCCAGGCTTGTCATTTGTGTAACTGTTTATCTCCCAGAACAACACAGCATCCGTTGAACATGTCAGATCTTCCAAAACACATTTGGGAGAAAATGTCAGTTGATTTCTTTGGGCCCCTTGCAAATGGTCACTATCTCATGGTAATAGTAGACGAGTACGCCAGGATTCCTCTAGTAGAAGACCTTTTGTCAATCACTCATGATTGAGTAATTGAAAGACTAAAAGGTATATTTGCAACCTGGGGCGTTCCATCAATTCTAAAATATGACAATGGTCCACCATTTAATGGTCAAGAATTCAAAGCCTTGTCCAGTCGGGCTGGACTGTTCCCATGAGGCACAGGGTCAAGACTGATTTGCATATGGCTGGGTCCAAACTGTAATGGCATGGTGAGCAAAAAAACGATGGATTTAGGCCCAGATCTCTGTACTGGGGTGAATGTATGACATTGTTCTGCATTCTGTCCATCAATTGTTCTTTTTGTAGGTGGATAATGGTGCAGGGGGCCCCTTCACGTTCATACTTATCCATGCACATTCAATCACAACAACTTATATTCGTGTCTTAGGCAGGGCCGCTGGAGTTATGTGGCAGAGGAGGACCAAATTATGCAGCAGGGTTGACTAAAATATGCAGCAAGAAAAGGCAACTATATGTGACTTAATGTGGCATATTGTATTATAATATTACTTAATTATTTTGTTCTTTTTTTAGATATGGTAAAAAGGTCTGTGCAAATATTGTACCTCCTTAGTGCTAGTTTAACAACCAAATACAGCAATAAGTAACCGAAAGATGATGAGTTATTCTTTGCAAAAGGCCTTCCACAGTGCAGGTACACATCGCCACGTTTTTAGAAACTGTTTGTCCATACGAGATAGAAACAAAACGTTTTGTTACAATCTGCCGATTATGCAGCAGATGATGGATTATGTGGCAAATACATAATTATGTGGAAAACACTGCAACTGCAGAATCGCATAATTCCAGTGGCTATTGTCTTATGCAAAGCCCTTGTTTAGGAGCATGTAAATATATATGCCAAACGGCCTGAAGTCAAGTTTAGACCTGAAGTCTAAGGGCCTGATTCACAACGGTAAACTTAGACCCAGTGCTTAATTTGAGCCGGTGCTTTCCGGTGCTCAGCACCCGCACTTAATTGGTTTCCGGTGCTCGGCACCGGCACCTAACTGTTCTAAGTATGGTGTTGACAGTCTACCACATGGTGGCACTGCTCATCTAATTTAGAGATGAGCAGAACAACGGTTGTTTAGGAAAACAATTTACATTTAAATAATGCTAATACCTGCCTCCCCAGCCATTCCTTTAGCTTTGGGGACCTGGAATAACCTGAACCGTCGCATTTACATGCGAGAGAGATGGTTAGTAGTTGTTTTGGCAGCGATGACAAGGGCGATGTGTGGTGCAAGCCTCAGTGGCCTCCTGGTCAGAGCCCTGGCACTTAAAATTTTACAAATTAAGCACTGCTTAGACTTGAAGTCAAGTTTAGACCTGAAGTCTAAGGGCCCGATTCACAATGGTAAAATTAGACTTCAGGTCTAAGTTTACCTTTGCGAGCTGGCCCACAGTTTGGACATCCATGATTATAACAAGAATGGTTGCCTTACTTCTTCTAGAGATACTCCCGCCTTTGTACTGATGCAGTATCACTGTGCGCATCAGCCCTGTGTGCAGGTTCTTTAATGTGAGGCATCCCGCTTGCCCAGTGGCACTAAGAAATGTGATCCCATTTCCTCAGCCCCAACAAAAAGATGCTCGCCCACATCCAGTGCCACATGAGGTTTGCCTCAGAGCTTTTCCCCACATCCTGGATAAAATGAGTATGTGTTGTCTGTTCTGGAAACCTGGTCGGTGCTCCGACCACTAGGTCTGCAACAGCTTCACAGCTCAGCCATAAGTCCTGGTGAAATTCCGTTTATGTCGGCGTAACTTTGCGTAATTTCCAGCATTTCACATTATAATTATCATTCAAAATTTCAGAGATTACACCATTAGGTCAGGTCATGTAATTGAGATTTTGTTCGGGTAAACATCCTTTCCTGGGAGCCCAGGACCGATACAAATGAATGTGTGCACATTTTCTTGTCGCCATACGTGATTTTGCACCATTTTTAGTGCAAAATGTGTCCTAGATTTCAAAAATCACGATGACACATGACACTAAAATATAGAGCATAATGTTAGACCGGCATTTTGCATAATAATGCGCCATTTTGCACAAGTTTTGGGCATTGTACATAATATCCACAAGGGATATAATGCAAGTTTTTTCAAGGCTTACTCAGACACCCTTTCAATTGAAGTCCTTTACTTTAGTGAAAAAGGTAAGTCAGTCTTCCTCTTGCTGTGCACTCACTCTTGGATTCTACTCCATCTGACATCTGCCCCACGCCCTCTGCAGTTGCCTTCAAGAGTTCAGCAAAACCATTCCTTCATTCCTCCATCTTCTGGAACTGCTCTTTGAAGCTCAGAGTCCACTGACAGTGTTTTTAGTCCCACCTCTGTTTTCATGACTCTTCTGTATTTGTATATGTACCAGCCCCTCTTGGTTGATGGATATTAGATTATAATGTACACTGCTCTGATGGATCTTATGTTACTGTGAACATCGCTTTGGTCTAATATTGCTCATTTTTGCTGTATACTGGCCTCATACTTGTGTGTTGCTTGTGACACTGCGTATGGCTATACGCTGTGTAGCGTTCTGTGTGTTTGGGCTCTCTGCTCGGTATAAAAAAGACAGGATGAAAAAAAGATCTGTTGACTTGGTTTTTGTTTAAATCTTTTTTATTAACATTTTGCATAGTTATACATACATTTCAAAGCATATCAAGTGCTAATAGACGGGATTCCTACAGGATGTGCGGGAACATATGTTAAGAGATACATTACTCAGCAGTGGCGGCTGGTGGAATTTGAAACTGGTGAGGCGTATGCAGAGCGAATCAGAGCGAGCGCAGCGAGCGAGGCCGACGGCAACAGGGGGGTTCGGGGGTTCTCCCCCGTGAAGAAATTTTTAAAAATTGGCATCTTTTTGGTGCGATTTTCAGCACTATATCTGTGATAAATGGACTAAAAATTCAGTAGTTCTAGGCAATTCATAAAAGAAAACTCAAACATTATTTCTGAGAATTTCTGGGTTGCCAAGCAAGTCTGACTTCTGAAGAGGGTTAGGGTATTAAGGAAGACTGCTTTGGCTCTACCCTTTCCAATAGAAAACACTAGTTAGTGATGTGAACAAGTTCAATGGACAAACCTGGGGTCTAGGGAGAGTCTCTCTCCTGAGAAAGAAATTTAAAAAAGATTGGCAAATGGTGCATTTTAAAGCAAATGAATGCAGCGATAAAGCAAGGCTTATTAAGCAGTGGGAACGTATAGTCTTGAAATATTAAACACATAAAAAACTGCCCCGTATCATCTTGCATTAATTTGTTCAACAGTTACTGTAATAGGTAAATTGTTCTGCATGACAACTTTAGCCCTTTAAAATGTATGCTTAGCTTGCCCAGTGTCTTGCACTGCATGCAGCATTAACTTTGGAAAAATATGCTCTAACCAGACTTGGGAAGCACCCACAGCTGCTGGCTGTAACCAGTCATATAGAAATATGTGCAGACAGGTCTTTAAGTGAGATGGAAAAAGTGTGTGCTCCCTATAAAGGAACATGCCAAATACATTTCTGTGATTCCCATAGTGTGCCATCAGACCGGTATTTTAGTTTCTCTCTGAGATGTAATTTTATCCAGATAAATGGCACAGCAACTGACATAAGCCTAAAGCCTGTCAGTATGATTGGCTTTGTCACTGGGTGTTAGCTGTTTAAGATAAATGAGTAACAACAATGATTTCTTATAAATAATTAACATTGAAAATGTTTAAATTCTGAAATAGTGAGTCTGGGAATTAAATAGCATTGAGGCCTGTGGAAGGAGTTTTGGCCTTCAATTATGTGTGCTTTATGTTAGATATGTATCCTCTTTTCTCTGCATATCTTGTCCATCTGCACATCTTCAACCCTCTCTTTCCTCTTCAGCATCCTCTTTTCACTCTTCCCCGAATGCCCTTCCTCACATCTGTCACTTCACCGCCACCCAACATGCACTGCACTCCCTCAAATATAAGCACCTTAGTTTCTCTTACTTTTGCCTTGCAAATATTTTGACATCAGTGTACCCCCTTCACACACATTTCCACAGAATTTCAGTTGCAAATGGAATACACAAACATTGTTCTGTGTGCTCTGCAGAGAGGCCAACCCACTGACAGGCACTTTGTTTGGCTTTAGCCTTAGCGCCTGCGGGCTCAATCAAAGTCCCTCATAAACACCTGGCATGGCTCAAGCCTCAAAGTATGCACAGAAAAAAATACAGATAAACAACAGCATTATAAAATAGCTAACTCGTGGGGAATGCAAGATCAAGTAAACATGTAAATAAGAGAGGAACTAAATCGCTGAAATGCATTCCCTCGACGTTTTTAACATTCATTGTTTGCAAGGCAATCTATGTTTTTGGCATCAGTGTTAACTTAGGGGCATGTCACAGGGCCAGTTTTAATTCCATACATCAGAGGACGGGCCACTGTAAGCACGTTACACAGTGCTGATCTGCCGCTGATGGAACCGTGAGCCCCCGGGCAATAGAAGATGGGAAAGTGCTGTTGGGAGTGCATCTTGCCCACCCTAAAATCAAAGGAGGCCACTTGACATACCTTTTACTACCTCCACCATGAGACGCATACACACACAGCAAGAGTGCACCATGGTATAGTGGGGCCGGCGTTGCAACATATATCCTGGCGGACATTATGCAAATACTCCTGCAATCAACCCATCGTGTGGCTAAAACCTCAGTATGTACAGATTTCTACTATAAAGTCCTGCTCATAACCACAGTGACACCGGAACAGGCAGGTGTGCCGTGCGACAGCCAAACAAAGACATCGCATAAAAATACATAAGGACAACAGGACACATTACAGTGTGTGCAAATACGTGGCATGTCAAAGGAGAGAGCCCAATAACTGCCCCTCCATCAAAACATTCGTCAAACTATGGGGGTTGAGGAGAGGAGCAGTCATTTTGAACACAGGCCATATGGTAGCCCAATCATGCGGGGTCTAAAAATATGTTTTGTCGCAGCTTTAGAACTAGCGCTATCCCCCTCGACTGAAATCAAAGTAGAAGGGAAAGAGCTTTGGAATATTATCATAAGTTGCTTTCACTAGCAATCTTTTAGCAGTAAGTCCCGCTCTTCCTTTTGATGTAAGCTCTTCTCAAGTAGTAAATGACAAGGAGAGTCTTCGGTCATTGCCAAGACATCTACAAGTTGTAGATGTCTTGGCAATGACCGAATACAAGATTACAGATAAGCTCCCTCCTCATGGATGCTTTTTAACACCTCCATTCATCAAACATAGTCAGAGCAAAGGGCAAAAGTACAACTGTTTGTAAAACACAGAATAGGCACCAGATTTTAAACACCCCACTTAACATCTTTAAAACAGAACACACATAAAAAGGACGCAAGGAATTCCAGAAAACTTAACTTACATGCAAAACCCATCTCAGGCAAACGCTGGTGTGGTTCATAGCGCTGAGAGCAAGTTTTGTGGGGTGCTTAACTCTCAGCTTTGTATTGATGTCTGGGGCCGTGTGTGCTAACGAAAGCAACTTAAATAGCATGCTTTGGGAAGCCGGAAGTCAATGCAGTATTGGCGTTGTTGGAACAATATGGTCTCTTTTGGCGATTCCTGCTACGATCTTTGTGGACGTGTTTTCAGAGACCATTAAGCACTGTAGCCATTATTAGCACTCAAAGCCTCGCTCTAATCTAGCCCGGAAAAGACCCATATGCGCGCCAGTGTGTCCCTCACACAAAAGGAGCAGTCCATGTGTAACTGCCGGACCATGTCTCCTCTGCATGAGACGATAAGCAGCTGCGATGCGTTTCATCAGCGCGGTGAGGCTTGAGTCTGTAGGAGCAGCGTGCACCGGCAGCGACGGACCCACGCCCCTGAACACATTGTACACATCACAAACCCACAAGCTGGCACTAATGCGGGCTGCTCGTGTGTCATACATTCAGAGAGACATATTTTGTGACGTGCTGATACAGGCTTCCTCCATATGACATACATAATTACAGGAGTGTTTTGTAACCGGATCTGATGCCGGCCACACACATGGAAATCTAATGATAAAGGCTTCTTCCACTCGGGTACAGGTTTATCCCATAACATTTACCGGCTTGTTTTCTGTGAAATATATGGATTCCGGCTTCCGTTGTGTGATCAGCTACGATAGAGACTTCTCCGGTCTAACATTAACGGATACTGGCCTCCCCGCGTGACATGGTCTGGTGCAAACATCCCCTGTGTGTCATGCTCTGAAATGGCCTTCCCGTGACCCACACTGATCATCATATTACGTGCCCCATGCAAACTTCCTGTCTCTCGTGGTCTGATTCTGACTTTCACTGTAGCGTATGCCCCAGTACATACATTTATGATATGCTCCGGTGCAAACTTCTTCTACCACACTCTCTCTCCTTGTGTGACCCTCACTGATACATGCCTTGATGCAAACCTTCCCAGTTCAACTTCCAGGACCAAGTGTTGGTTCAGTAGAAACTCGCGTATCCATGTACAGTGTTGGTCCAGCCCAGGCCCATCTAAATACAAAGCAGTGTGCCAAGATCACACAGTGCGTGCTTGGTCCTATCTCACAATGCAGGCCCAATATGACACAGCACAGGCTCAATATCATGCGTTCAAATGCTGGCCCAGCTCACACAGTGGCGGCCCATTATATATAAGATGTTGACCTACGGCAATACTGCACCTGCTTCATATCAAACGGGGATGGTGAATATGCGTAGCCCTTAACCTCTGGCACGGAAATGATGGTATTAGACTCAGAAAATGAGGATGAGCTGCTGGGAACCAGAAGGGAGCAGTCGCGGCTGGCGGGGGGAGGTGGGTCCGGGGGGGGGGGGGGGGTCGCACGGGGGTGGGGGCCGGGGGGGGAGTTTTAAAATCACACTTTTCATCTCTCTCTCTCTCCCTTCCATCCACTCCTGTTACCTGTATGTGGCTTTAAATCAGCCTTTGGCTAGGCGAACACACTCTGACTAAACTTCCCGGCTTCCGTTACGGGCTCACTTCTACTAAGCCTGTATGCGTCCTCAAATAATCCAGTATGTTGTGATAAGTGACTCAATATTGTGTGAAAACCAAAACAAAATGGTACAGACGAGCTAAAGTATAATGAAAGGCGTGCATGCTTTGGATTAAATTAAGATTTTCTAGACACCAGTTTTTTGCTGTCATATTCAGTGTGAGTGGAATTTCTTGCATGAGTTTTCTGGGTATGGCCGCTTCAGCTTCAGACTTAGGCCCCCATTCTCTCTTTTCCAGAGTAATAGGGCATGTGGGGAGAGAGGTTATGTTTGTTCTAGAGGACGGGGGAACGATCAGCAGGAAGAGAAGGAAGGGGAGGGGGTGTTGAAGAGAAAAGGGAAAACAGCCATCAGCTAGGAAGAGAGCTGCGGTGTGTGCAGGCAGGCAGGGGAAGTGAAAGGTGCAGGAGGGAGGACAGCAGGGGAGAGTGCAGTCGCGGCTCGCGCTCCAATACTCGCATGGGGGGGGTCGCGGCGGCGCGGGGGAGGTTAAAATAAAGCACCATTATTAATATTAAGCAAACTAAACTCACCGGATCGCGCCGTCTCTGCGAGTCCTCCTGGGCCGGGGTCCGACTCCCGCGTTGGCGCCTTGGCAAGTACCACTGCTCAGCCAATCCAGACGCTGCTCCAGCAGCAGCGCCAGGATTGGCTTGAGCAGTAATGCGCATGTTCTGTTTAGGGCTTAACATTTTTTGCGACCAGCCCGAACATGCGCATTAGGCTGCTCATTAGAAGAGCGGCATGGAACAACCCTCGCTCTTCTAATGAGCAGCCTAGTGTGCGCATGTTCAGGGCTGGTCGCAAAATGTTTAAGCCCTAAACAGAACATGCGCACTCTTGCTGTGCGCTCCGCCGACGACCACCTGCTGTGATACGTTATGGTGGATGTCAATCAGACACTGTCTTGCAGCTGAACTCCTCTCCTGTAGTGCTGCCCCGCCCCTTCTAAGCCGACTGCCTCCGGCTCTTGCGGCCTGGGATACATGGATTGCTGCCAGAGTTAGAGTGACGGCAACGCTCAGTGGGGCAACGCCCAAGCGCCCTAATGGACGCACCGCCCCTGTTACTCAGTGTGACGTTCCTGTAGCATCCGCATTTCTTTTGTTTGCTATGCGAACTGCTCCATAAAATGTCACATTTCCTTGAACTGCTGTGTTACATACATGAACTGTGGATACGGGTATCAACCAAATGAGGACAACACAATATAAAGGAACGTTGGGGTAACTGTGAATGAGACGCTGCTGCTCCCTTTTACTACGTGTGCTAATCCACATGCGCAAGCTATATGTATTTATATACGCCTCTGTCCAACTGGTGATGTAGGTAAGGAAAAGGCCGTAGCTGCACCTCTTAGGGCTGGTTGCTAGTGTAACCCCCCAACTGTGCCTCTGCCTCAGTGGCGCCCTCTATTTCCGTTGAAGAGTCCTCCCCACTGTCTCATCTAACCCCAGCAACTCTGACAATACGGTCTCCCATCCCATGGCCAGCGGGAATTTGCGGAGCCCCAACAGGTCTTCTCTGCGGAGGGCAACACTCTCCGCCTAGGCCCAATTGAGTAGGGATCGGCGCTAGGTTGCTACTTGTGGAGCGCCCGGAGCCTTCCAATGTTTTTGTGATTAGGCGCTTGGCTACAGCTAGGCCTAGGTCCAGGAAGCGGGAAGTGACCCTGTGTTTCCTCCCTCTCGCAAACAAGTGAAGGATATGGACCTCCCAGCTAAAAGGCACTACCCGCCCCGTGCAAAGCGATAAAGCAGTGGCTACCTCATGCCAGTAGGTAACGAGCTCTGGGCACCGCCATAGCATGTGTAAAAGGTCTGCGTTGGTTAAGGGACACCTGGGGCAGTCAGCATCTTCACAATGAAAATATCTATTTATTTTAGCTGGGGTGAGGTATGCCCGGTGTAGTATGAAAAACTGTATCTGCCGAAACCTCTGGTTACGAGGGACGTGAGAGGGGCCCTACGGGGCAGCCACCCACTCTTTTTCAGAGAACACCTATCTCAGCTCCCCCTCCCAGTGTGACTTCAGGGGTTTTAGTGAGATTGCAGTATGCTGCGGAGCGTCGCTGTGAACCATTGAATCAGGTGGCCCCCGTCTCCCATAACAGGCAGGTATTGGATTGTATGGTGCAAGGGAGGCTCTGTGGTTAGACAGCCCCACTTGGAAGATAGAGAGGTTATAAGTGAATGGTGTAGAAGGAAGCTCCCCGAGGGGAGATCCAACCCTTCCACTAGCTCCATGTGCGGGATCAGGGGCCCGTCTCTGAACAGATCTCCGGTATCTTGGATGCCAGCTGTGTCCCAGCCTCTCAGGTCCACTTCCGAGGTGATTTGTTGCCCCTGGGTGTTCCCAGCAGGTGAATAGCAGGGGCGTAGGGTTTTGTGGTGCGAGTGAGAAACAGACATCTCCAAAAGCATTTATAGGCTACTGTGAGCAGCAGGGAGCCCTCACATCTGGGTCACGTGCATGGGTGAAATAAGTGCAGGAGGGCTAGGTGTGAAACGGGAAGTGTAGTAGCAGTGTCCGCAAGGTAGCGGGAGGCCAACCATCTGGATATCCACTGCACTTGGGCAGCCAGATAATAGTGCTCAAGATTGGAGCGGCCAAGCCGCCTTGTCCGACGGGCAGATAGAGCTTTTTAATAGAGACTCTGTGCCTAGAGGCCCCCAGATAAAATCTGACTGTTTTTTCCAGCTTGCTGAAGAAGGCTGGAGGCAAGTAAAGGAGTAAGTTTGTAAAATTATAGAGGAGCCGAAGCAGTATCACCATCTTAGCGAGGGCAGTTCTGCCAGAGATGGACAAATGCAATGATCCCCAAAAGAAGATCGGAGATCGAATGGCAGTCACGGCTCTGGTAGCATTGCCATCCAGTAAGTCTGCATTTTGACGATAGAAGTGAATATCCAGGTAGCGGAAAGTGCTGACACACCATGACACCGGCCCGCCACTGAGTGAGTAACCCGGGTCTGGGGTGTTCTCTGCAAAGGGTAACAGAATAGATTTCGAGGCGTTAACCCACAAGCCCAATACATCATCGAATGTGGATAATGTCAGATCTAATGACGGGGGATGGAGTGGAGGTCTCTGATATATAGTAGTATGTTATCCGCATACAAGAAAATTGTATGCGTGCCATCCCCTAGAGGAATCCCCGTGTCCACCCTGGCTCGGATACACGCCGCCAACGGCTCATCCGCTAGTGAGAAGAGTAGAGGAGACAGGGGGCATCCCTGTCTAGTCCCACGACCCACTGTTATGGCTTCTGATGTGGAGCAGATTAATTTTAATCTGCTTGGTGCAGGGTCACCACTCTTGCCACGGGTTCTTATCAAAATGAGGAGGACTCGACACTAGAGCGAAGGCAAACCATGGATAGTTTATTCAATCATTCATGAATGGGTCTCCATCTGACAAGTACCATCAAGATACCCAAGGATAAAGCACACTGAACGATGGTTACATGGGTTTATATAGGGAAAATCACAGACTAGGAACGCCCAGAGGTAAATAGAACTTTGGAAAGAACACACAAATGAGGCAAGGCAAGAATCGACAGTCTCGGTGCCTTGTGTAACTGTCGCGTCTTTGAGGCTGCACAACAAGATAGGCTTATCTGAACAAACTTTATCTAAGGCTTTACCATTGTTTAAAACACACACGAAACCCACAGTGCAGACATCAGCTGTTCTTTTGTGCTGACTTTGCATGTCTATGCAGCCTACAATGTCTCAACTTTAGATTCGTGACCTAATGTTTATGCAGGTGTGGTGTCAAGGGTAGAGTCAGGCTGGAAACAGGTCAAAGGTAAGCATAGATGAAGCACAGCTAAATTAGAAAACAAGGGATTCAGATTTTAAGGTTTCCCACTGAGATAAATGGGCCAGTCTTGACTCGAATGATTGGGTGTCTAAATAGCATTCGGATCAGCCCTATAAAAAAAGGCCCAATGCCAAATTTAGACAAAGTGGCTAACAGGTAGTTCCATTCTAGTGAATTGAATGCTCTTTCTAGATCGAGTACTAGACAGCCTGAACGCGGCCACTCCAATGGGGCATATTCAGCCACTCTAAAATAGCGACGAGGTTGAGGGAAGTGCTGCGGGCTGGAACAAATCCGTTTTGATCTGCGTGAACCAGGGCGGGGATGCAAGGTGCCAGCCAGTTGGCCAGAATTTTGGCTAATATTTTATAATTAGTATTTAAGATGGCCTGGGGCCTATAGGAATTCAGGGACGTGGGGTCCTTCCCAGGTTTTAGTAGCGAGACCACATTTGCTGCGTATAGCGATGGTGGACGCTTGGAGAAATCAACTGAGGAGGTAAAGAGGGCGTGTAGGTGAGGTATAATTGTATCAGCGTATGTCTTAAAGAATTCAGTTGGGAGCCCGTCTGGTCCCGGTGTCTTCCCGGACACTAGGGACAACAGTGCTTCTCGTACCTCGTCTACCGTGATAGGGGAGTCTAACATGAGGTGTTGGTGGGGGGCCAATGTGGGCAGGTCGACCGTGCTCAGGAAAGCGCTAATTTGCTGCGGAGACCCAGGAAGCACAGAGGGAATCATTGTGGCGAGTCATGGCTGTATGAATGTCAAACCTGTGTGCTACGCATGATTCTCGTGTCATCCCGTATGGCGTGTATTGGACTGCGAGGGTGCTCCTGGCGTATAAGGTAAGCCAGTAGTCTACCCGCCTTATCTGCCGTGGCGTGTGTGCATGCAGAATGGGCTGGGAAGTTACGACATCTCAGCCTTTCCAAAAGAGTGAGCCGCTCAGCTTGCATGGCTTAGAGTTTCACTTTAGCCTCAGGGTGCTTGACCGATAGGGATTCTTGCCGAAGGAGTTTGCTCTCGAGGGTGCCCAGGGAGGTGTCAAGCTGTTTACGTATGTTCCACGTCAGGCCTAGGCAATGCCCCAGTGTGACCTCCTTAAAGGCTTCCCATTCGGTTTATAGGGAATTTGCGTTGCCTACATTGCACTCGAAGTAGTCTATAAGTGATGCTCCTAGGGAGCTGCGGAATGCCGGGTCCTTTAATGCTGCAGGTTGCAACTTCCAGGCGGGGATCAATGGGACCCTCCCCTCCCAGCTAACTGGCAAGTATTGGGGATTGTGGTCCGAATGGGTGTGCTGAGGTATTCAGTGGCTTGGATCAAGGGAAGCAGAGCGGGGGAGGCAAGGATGCAGTCTAATCGCACATGCAAGTTATGGACTGGCGAGTAGAACGAGTATATACGTGTATCAGGTTACGCGCCCGCCAGACATCGGACAGAGACTAATGTTCCAGCCATTTACACAATGCTGTGTGTTAGATGATGCTTGTGTGCGCGTGAGGGGCGGAAAGGAGCGGTCTAGGGAAATGTCTAGCACTGCATTGAAGTCGCCGCCTAGAAGCCAGGGAACGTCACTCCAGCGAGACAGGAACCTGGATAAGTCACCCAGGAAAGCATTTTGTTCTACATTAGGGGCATATATAGATCCCAGCAGTACAGGCTGCCTATTCAGCTTGCCCTTAAGGAGTACGTATCGCCCCCCGGCATCTGTTACCACCTCTTCCTCCTACAGGGGACTCCCGCCTTAACCCAGATCAATGCACCTCTTGCCATGGATGAGAAGTTTGTACTGTACACTCGACCTCTCCATCTGTGCCGCAATCTGGCAGCCTCCAGCTGGGTCAAATGCGTCTCCTGTAGTAGGGCGATACAAGCGGCTCTGCGCTGTAAGTATACATATATGGAATACCTACTCGAGGGGGAGTGAATCCCTCTCACATTCCAAGTAATAATATTAACTCGCGTCATATGGGTGGTCTATAGTTATATACATGCGCGCTCCTATTGCCGCGGGGTACAAGAGTGTAGGGGGCAGCAGCATCCCATGTGCAAGCGCCAGATCTGAACAGGGGAAAAACCAATAAGCAACAATCAAATCGGGTAACCACATAAGAGCGAACCCCAACTGGGGTTGACCCAAACAGTCTTGCCGGAAACACGGCAACTAAAGTCCAGCCAGGTTACGAAGCTGTTGAGGGAGGGGTGTGTAACGGCGGTCTGACCAGCCTATCCCTCAGTTTGGCAATATTAATTGAAAAAAGGGAAAGATAGCCATCAAGTGTGTGTGTGTGTGGGGTGAGCTAGTCTGCAACCGTGCTGAGCAGCGGACTCAGTGATTACTTAATAGGAGCTCAGATAGTCGCAGTCCTGCATCATGGAGCGCGGCTAGTCAGGCCAGGCCGCACTAAACAATCTTGTCTGAGGTTTGAGGGGTGACGTACGGGAGGGCGAGGCGACCCTGAGTCCCCAGACCAGGCCGGGGTGGAGCCATCAGTACCAATCAATCAATCAGGGGTTTGTGAAGCGCGCTACTCCCCCGTGAGGGTCTCAAGGCACGGGGGGCAGGGGAAGTGAGGTGCAGCTCTGGGTCAGGCGAAGAGCCAAGTCTTGAGGTTCTTCCTGAAGGCGTGCAGGATAGGGGATCGTCTGATGTTGACTGGGAGTTCATTCCAGGCTTTGGCTGTGACGTGGGAGAAGGCTCTTCCTCCTGTTCTGGTTCTGCGGATGCGCGGGGTGTTTGCTAGGGCTAGGGCGAGGTCGGCAGAGCGGAGGTTTCTTTTGGGTACGTGGAAGGAGATTCGTTTGTTGAGGTATTTTGGTCCGATGCTGTGGAGGAATTTGAAGGCGTAGGTGAGTATCTTAAATGCTACTCTCTTCTCAACGGGGAGCCAGTGGAGGTCTCACAGGTGTTGGGTCATGTGTTCGTGTCGTGGTGTGCTGAGGACCAGTCTGGCTGCGGCGTTCTGGATGGTCTGGAGTTTGTGTTGCAGGGATTTGTTGATTCCTGCATAGAGGGCGTTTCTGTAGTCTAGTCTGCTGGTTATGAGGACGTGGGTGACGGTCTTTCTGGATTCGGGGGGGATCCACTTGAAAGTCTTATGAGGATGTTGAAACAGGTGGAGGCTATGGCGTTGATCTGACGAGTCATGGTGAGGGAGGAGTCTAGGATGATGCCGAGGTTCCGGGCATGGTCCGTCGTGTTAGGGGGGGTTCCAAGGGCAGAGGGCCACCAGGTGTTGTCCCATCCGGTGGGGGACGGTCCCAGGATGAGGACATCAGTCTTCTCTGAGTTGAGTTTAAGGCAGCTGTTGCTTATCCAGGCTGCAACGTCATTCATTCCTTCCTGGAAGCTGAGTCTGGTGGCTTCAGGGGTGTTCGTGAGGGAGAGGATGAGCTGCGTGTCGTTGGCGTAGGATACTATGCTGAGCCCATGCTGTCTGATGATGGCGGAGAGGGGGGCCATGTAGATGTTGAACAGGGTGGGGCTGAGTGAGGAACCTGGGGGCACTCTGCAGTTGATCTCTGTCGGTTCGGAGAGGAAGGGTGGGAGTCGGATCCTTTGGGTTCTGCCTGCGAGGAAGGAGCGGATCCAGTCGAGGGCGGTCCCCTGTATGCCGGTGCCGTGGAGTCTGGTTGCGAGGGTGCGGTGGGAGAAGGTGTCGAAGACTGCGGAGAGGTCTAGCAGGATGAGGGCCGCGGTGTGGCCCTGGTCGAATAGCATGCGGATGTCGTCTATGGCGGTTTCGGTGCTGTGGTTTCTCCGGAAACCGGACTGGGAAGAGTTGAGGATGGCGTTCTCTTTGATGAAGGATCTGGATGGTGACACCGTGGAGGGCGCTGGCAAATCCGCTATCTGAAGGGCCGCCGGCCTTTCTGTCAGGATCTGTTCTGGGTCCGGCGCCTTTACCGATGAGGCAAGGCTCCTTGTCTCTCCTCTCCATCTTCTCCGCTGTATACGCCCGCCCCACCCGGGTGGTGATCCACTGTCGGGTGGTCTGGTTGACGTTGCCAGGCCTGCCCCCTCGAGCCAGTCCCATGCATCTGATGGCGTGTCGAAAAATCGAGTTGTTCCATCCTTTACTACCCTTAATCGAGCAGGAAACAGCAGGGAATAGCGCAGGTCAAGTTCCCGCAGTTTCCGCTTTACTGCCCCGAAGGAGGCTCTCCTTTTTTGCACTTGGGCGGTGTAATCTGGAAAAAGGAGTACTGTTGCATTTTGTACTTTGGCCCCAGAGGTTTTCCGAGTCTCTCTCAATATTGTGTCTCTGTCCCTAAAGTTCAGGACTTTGAACAAAAATGGTCGGGGGCTGGATCCGGGCGGCGTGCCGGCACCCTATGGGCCCGCTGTACCACAAATTGAGGGGAAAGAACACCGGGCGGGAGCAGTTCCTTCAGCCACCTCTCTATGTACTCCTCAGGGTCTTTTCCTTCTGCCCCCTCCGGAAGGCCAACCGCCCGCACATTATTGCGATGGGACCGCCCCTCAGCTTCATCAATCTTGTCCTCAAGGGTGCATACATGGTCCAGCAGATATTGGAGGGTCACCATGTGATTGTGGGTCTTAGGCTGTAGGTCAGAGAGCGTAAGCTCGGTTGCATGCATGCGCTCAGACAATTTCTGATGGTCGGCTCTCAGGAGAGTGAAGTCTGAGACTACCTTGCCAATCCAAGTCTCAAGGGAGGTAAGCGTCTGTGCCAGTGTCTTGCCAATCTCTTCGACCGCGGCCAGTACCAAGTCAATTTTGGATGAGAGGTCTGACTGTTCCGAATCCCCCGGTCCCGTTACCTTCAAAGTTGCCCCCGCTCCTGAGTTCCGGGTGGTCCCTCCCTGCGGAACAGTCGAGCGGAGGCGGCCCATGACCAACTGCTGCGCGTTATTCATTAAGGGACGAGAGCCGTGACGTATCCAGCCACACCAAAGGGTGGACGTCTCGGGTGAGCTTCCTTTCGCTATGTCTCTTGGCCGCTCTCAAACACCAGTACGTGCAATTTATTGCGGGGGAGATCATCAGCCGCCAACCTCACAGTTGGGCCGCCCAGCGCCGCTGCCTTCGTCCGCCTCCACCCGTGGAGTTCAACGCCGCTCCGCAGTAAAATGTGTGTGATCTGTAGACCGTTCGATATCCCAGAAGGGTGTCGGGCTTCCGTTGCTGGCTAGTCACCTTAACACAGGGCCGGCCCGGGCTTCCAATTCCCAACCCAGAGGTGAGGGGATATCTTTATGGACCGTACGGTCCGATTCTTTACACACTTGGGTCTGTGTCAGGCGGCCCAGCGCTGCAGGTTCCAGTGTCTCAAGGTCACCAGGGTGCTCCAGGACCTCGCAGGCACCCCCTCCCTCCAAACCACGCGAGACGCAGGTCTGAATATTCCTGGAGGTCAGTCTTTGTTGGTCTTGCCTCCCATAAACTAGATAGTATCGGGCAGGCAACGCTCAACCGATCCCCCTAGGGGGGGGGGGGCTGATAGGTACGGAGCTGAGCGCTGCGGCAACTTCTGTGATTCGCGCCCCCCTTGTGTCGCTAGGGTCGCGAAAGCGGGCATCCACGATCGGCAACACGGAGACTCGATTACTCCTCGGGTTGCAGGGAGATGCGAAAGGGGGAGGCGGCCTATGCCCGATCCGACCCTCGTGCCACCACCCCTGTATTATCTGATAGCGCGCAGTTCAGACCAAGAGGGAACCCCCTGTCCGCTGCTGTTGCTGGGAGGGGGGGCCTAGGCCTGACCGACCTCCGGGTCCTCCCCCATTAGGTGCATGCGCCGTCGCATTGCTCCCGTGCCTGGCTCACCTCTTCTACGGTGCCTGCTCGCGATCTCAACCGGTTAATTGGCGCCCGCCGCTCTCGCGGGTCTCTCAGGTATTTCGAGTGAGTGCAGGGTAGGACCTCTCCGCTGATCCCCTGCTGCCGCCCCAGCTCCGGTTGCATAAGTCCCTGGGTAGGGCCGCCTCTTGCGCTAGAGCCAGGTCTCAGGGTCTTCATGCCCCCCTCCGCTGGTGGCATCAATGTCCACTGCCCTGGTCGTCCCCAGGGGGCCCCCTGTTAGGTATGGGGCAAAGCGCTGCGGCAACTTCTGCAATTCGTGCCACCCTTGCATTGCTGGGTTTGCGAAAGGGGGCGCCCACGATCAGCGGGACGGTGACTCAGACACTCCTCAGGCTGCAGAGAGATGCGACGAGAAGAGGGGCAGCCTAGGCCCAAGCCGACTCTCGTGCCACCACCCCTGCGCTATCTGATAACGTGCGGTTCAGACCCAGTCCCAGAGTGTGTATCACAGGGATCCCCGGTCTTCCTCTCTGTCGCAGCGCCCCTCGCTGAGCAGTATCGGTGTTGGTGGGCCCGACGGACCTCTGGGCCCTCCCCCATTAGGCGCGTTCGCCGCCACATTTCTCTCGCCCCCATCTCACCTCTTCTGCGGCGTCTGATCTCAAGCCCTGTTGGCTAAGTGGCGCCCCTGTCATCTGCTGTCCTCGCGGGCCTCTCAGGTGCTGTGGGTGGGTGCAGGCCAGGCCCTCTCTGCTGATCCCCGGCTGCAGCCTCCGCTCCGGCTGCACATGTCTCCGGGCTGGGTCGCCGCTCAACTCTGAGCTGGGTCGCATAGGCCACAGGGCCCCCGCGTCCCACTTCGCTGGCAGCCACGACCTTCGGTCCCCTCCCGGGGGGGCACTCTGCTCTTGGCGGCGCCTCGGCTCGTCGCAGGCCACCGAGTCTCACCTCCTACTCGGGGCCTAGAAGCTGTTCTTTCAGGCCGTCTCACTTAGCGGCTCCGGGCTTCTCGGCCCTCGGGAGTCCTGTATCCAGCGCTGCTCACAGCGCTTGCCTCCACAGCCCAGACTGCACCAACTGGTTCGCTTCTGCCATGCAACATTACAGCCGGGCCGCGCTGCGTCGTGCGCTTTGCGTCTCGGTAGGCTGTGCATCGGGGGCGTCAGGGCATTCCTCGTTCCGTGCAAGACGCTGCTGCACTCTGATCGCCAGTCAAGACACGCCGCACTTTTGCTGCGCAATTGTCGGCTAACTGACAAAGGATGGCCAGGATAACGGAGGGATAGGGCACGGAGCAATCTCAGTGTGCGTCTGCCATTTTAGGCGGTTGGTCACGCCCCCCCCCCCCATCTATTGACTTGGTTTTTTGTGCTCAGACTAGCATCTAGAGGGACATTCAGCATTTTAGTTCGCTCCAAGGCAGTGCTTAATTTGAGCCGGTGGCTTCCGGTGTTCGGCACTGGCACTTATGGCAGTCTGCCACATGGTGGCGCTGTCTGTCTAATCTAGAGATGAGCACAATAACGCTTGTTTAGTAATTCATTAGACACTAATGTAGGAAGCTGGCTCTGTAAATACTATACCAAAGTAAGGTATAGTGGGCACAGAATCCAGGGCATCGCTAAAGGTAGGCCGAGGTAAAAGTAGATAACACCTTACTCTCTATTTGTGGTAGTGTGGGTGAGCAGTAATGCTTTATCAGAGGGTAATGTTAAGCATTTATTGTAGATACTCAGGCAAGAAATGATGTCACACACTCAAAGACTGAACTCAGACCAATTGTTTGTATCAAAAATATTTCTCTGTTGTATTTTATTTTTAAAACCAAGCCAGACTTGGTGCAGGTAAGTGAAATAATACTTTTCTAATATAATACAGTTGAATGTAGATACAGGTAGGTCAGATGTTCAGAAACAGTTGAAATTACTTTTCAGTTACTTTGCAATTACTTTTTAAGTTACTTTTCAGATTACTTTTTCTACTCGGTGTGATATGCCTATATATCACACTGGGACATTTCCTGGATAAAAGGTGACTAAAACAGTTTTTATCAAAACACAGTTTCTTAGGTTTCCTTACAAAACACCCTCAACACAGAACTTTTTCAGAGGAAAACAGTCATTGCAATCCAATGGAGAAAAATTGGGTTATCGTTTTGCAGGTAAGTAAACGGTCTTGAGGGTTGAGTTTCTGGGGTTAGAACAAGGGTTCCCCCAGGGTCAAGGATGCACTCTCGTTACACCCTCAGCAGCACTAGGACGGCCGGGTGCAGAGTGCTGAGGCCCAATGTTATCCAATGGGGGATAGGGGGCCTCCGGTTGGTGACTGCTCAGGTGCAGAGTGCTGAGGCCCAATGTTATCCAATGGGGGATAGGGGGCCTCCGGTTGGTGACTGCTCACAAGCGGGCCACAAGGTTGAGGGAGGAAAGCGCCTGGTGTTAAGCTCAGGGCAAAGGTCGGTTCAAGTTAGCACACAAATTGCACCCACAGGGGCGGCCGGGTGCAGGGTTCTGTTTTGGCGTCGGGTGCCCTGTTGTTTTCAATGGGGATTCTCCGGTTTCAACAAACATTGAAGGCTCGGGGACAAAGATCTTCTGGAGGCAACCACCAGTTGAAGAGGTAAGTTGGGATGTCGAGGGATGCCGGGACACCGTCGGTTGGGCCACCCAAGGCCGTGGGGCATTGGGTGCAGGGGTGTCTTTTGGCGTTGGGTTTCTTTTACCGGCTCCGGTTGCGGTCGGGGTATCCTCCAAAAATGCTGCAGGCATTGTCAGGAAACTTGAGGTAGGTCAGGGATCATCAGATCCCAGGTCAGGATCGCAGGGGAGACCTCCTCGTGGTGTTGGGCCACTCGAACTCGGCCTGTGGGCGTCGGTTGCAGACTCGCGGATTTGGCCGGAGCCAGAGTCTGTTGGTGAGCAAATCCGGTGCTCACGGGAGACAGTCTTTTCAGTGAAGGCAGGGCAGGTCCTCCGGGTTCTGGGGGGCTGCTGGCTGCAGGACATGCCGGTATTCTGATGGAGCAGGTCGAGGTCGGGACCGGCCGGTAGGGCAGGGGCCAAGTCAGTTGGTGTCCTCCTCTTCTTCCTTGAGGACAGCTCTTCGGTCCTCCTTCTTCTTGTTTCTTGTCTGAGGAGGCTAGGTTCTGGGTTGCCCCAAAATACAAAATTTAGGGGCGTTTCAGGTAGGTAAAGTTTGGGACCAATGGGTCCCTTCCTTGGGGTGGGTACACCTCCTATTATGCCACCCTCCAGTGGGAGGAGGGCATAAGCATCACTCTGGTTGGCTAGGTCCCCTCATCTTCAAGATGGCAGGGACTGAGTTGTGCCTCGCCTCCCACACCTGAGGGGTTGGGTTGGCAAAGGTGGGCACACCTCTCCTCTTATCTTGGTTTTCCCGCTGATTCTCCCACCCAAAGTGGGGGGGCCGAACCGGTGGGGGCCAGTTGCTGGGCGCAGCAAATGGCAGGGTCAGCTAACAGAGGCGGCAAGCCTTTGAAGCTTCCCCTTCGTGGAGCCTGCCCATCCTGGGGGAGGAATACAATGGGGAGTGGTCCCAGCAAAATGTACTTTGCCGCAAAACTTATGTTGTATAATCACAAATTTAGACAAAACATACATGGAAATTAAAGATTAAACAGTGTTATTTATTCACACTGTCATGTTCTCAAATACATCTATTACATAATCAAAATTCATACACAAAGTGCC
Source organism: Calotriton arnoldi (assembly GCA_963921515.1). Classification (NCBI taxonomy): domain Eukaryota; kingdom Metazoa; phylum Chordata; class Amphibia; order Caudata; family Salamandridae; genus Calotriton; species Calotriton arnoldi. Next base: position 3,543,365 of record CAWUFW010000013.1, on the reverse strand, counting down.
CGGAGCGACAGGGAAAAGAAGGGATCGTAAAAAGAAGTGATTTCGTGAGGGTAAAGTGTGTGAGCAAGAGGTAAATGTGCAGACAATTAAATCATAGTTGTCAACAAAATATTCTAAGTTTGATTTTCGCCATTAGTGCACCATAATATACATAATTTTTGTAGCCAGGCCTAAAAATTGAAAAACACAGTGAAGTAATCTCTGTCGTTTCTGGCTGGCTCAGAAAGGAGTGTCGACGTTTCGACCCCGATTGAATGTAGGTTTAGTCGCACCTTACGAGGGGGTCTTCATCAGGACTGTGGAGCGGGGGCTGCGGGTTGTGTAGGGCACCGTGGTAGCCCTGCAGACGGCCGTCACGTAGCGATTGAGCACTGCCCGGCTTTGACAATTTGGGATACGCTTCAATACCACGAGGAGCGACTCTTTGCCCTCGTGTGCGCAGTATTCTGGTGGAAAGAGCAGATTTGTGCTTAGTCTTTAGCTGATGCATTTTGGCAGGACCTCCCTAAGAATGTGACTGGGACAAGTCTGATCTTTTCGGACTAGCGTGCAGTTTTTTCCGCTCTCGGTTTCTTGGAGCCCACGGGCCCGCACCCTTGCCCCACTAAAGTCCTGTCTGCAGGGCTACCACGGTGCCCTACACAACCCGCACCCCCCCTCCACAGTCCTGATGAAGACCCCCTCGTAAGGTGCGACTAAACCTACATTCAATCATTGTATTGCTTAAAACCCAGGTCCCAGTACCATTGGGTCTACCCATATATATATAACATCCTGGGGGAGGAGGCTTGGCACCTCTGTGAAGGATGTGCTTTGTTTCAGGACCCCGAGAGCGGGAGGCTCTTGACCCAGGGGTCCGGAAACATGTCTGGGGGTGGCAGCTGGCAAGCAGCCAGTCAGCCAGGACACTAGAGTCGGGTCGTTTTTCAGGGGGCATCTCTAAGATGCCCTCTGAGTGCATTTTTCATTAAATCCCACACTGGCATCAGTGTGGGTTTAATGTGCTGAGAAGTTTGATACCAAACTTCCCAGTTTTCAGTAAAGCCATTATGGAGCTGTGGAGTTCGTAGTGACAAACCCCCAGACCATATACTCTTAATGGCTTGACTGCGCTTACAATGTCTAAGAATGGACTTAGGCACTGTAGGGGTTTAGGACTCATGCACCTGTACCCTCACCAGTGGTATGGTGCACACAGCTATACGGGTGGCTGACCTATGCCAGGGCAGTGGGTTGTAGGCATGGCACACAGGGATGTGTGCCATGTCGACTCTTCACTTTGTTCTGCACCAAGACACGCAGCCTGCAAAGGCAGTGTGTGTGGGTGTAAATGTACAGGGCCTCTAAGGGTGGCACAATAAGTGATGCAGCCCTCAGAGGCCTTGCCTGGTCACAGTGCCCTTGGTACCTATGGTACCTTTTACAAGGGACTTACATGTGGCCAGAGAGGTGCCAATTGGGTTTTGCAACAGTACAGTTTTAGGGAAAGAACATAGGCCCTGGGTACCTGGTTGGCAGGAACCCAGGACACACTCAGTCAAAGAGCATCAACATTAGTCAAAAAGTGGGGGGCAACCATGCAAAAAGGGGCGCTTTCCTACAATTAAAAATTATCAATTCCTGCTGCTCAAGTCATTGTTATCACTTTGGGGGTCTGGAATAGTCTGAAGGAGTGTGAGGGTTAGTAGGTGTGTTTGTGATGTCATTGGCAGCACTGGCCGGGGCAATGGGTGGTGTAAGCTGCAGTTGGCTTCTGTTGAGGGCCCTGGCCTTACTTTTTTACAAATGAAACACTGCTCCAAGGGTTGCAAGGATTGTCCCATGATTTGTTGGTTTATGGTGGTTTCTTCTCCTTTTAACCCTGTGTTATAATCCCAGTAGCACGGTCAGTCCTTAATTTGTAAAAGAATTAGCGCACGGCCCCTAACCTGTGCGAAGAAGCCGGTCAATGCTATTAAAGGTCAGGGTGCTGAATGCCAAGGCTGCCTGGTCCTCATCCCACCTCACGCCTCTTTCTTCCACCACCCTACAATTCCTGCCTCTTTATCTCCTGAATACCGTGGCTGCCTGGTCCTCATCCCACCTCATGCCTCTTTCTTCCACCACCCTACACTTCCTGTCTCTTTATCTCATGTATACTGTGGCGGTCTACTCTTGAATCTGCCTCATGTCTCTTTCTTCCACCCCCTACACTTCCTGTCTCTTTATCTCATGAATACTGAGCCTGCCTGGTCTTGATGTCACCTCGTGCCTCTTTCTTCCACCCCTCACTTCATGTCTCTTTATCTCATGAACACCGAGTCTGCCTGGTCTTGATTCCACCTCATGCCTTTTTCATCCACCGCCCTACACTTCCTCTCTCTTTATCTCACTCTCGCCAGTCACTGCTTTTTCCCTTTGCCACATTTTTTTCCTTCTTTCCCTTCCTCCTTCTTTCCTCCTTTTGTGTTTTTCTCTCTCTTGCTCTGGTTCAAAGTATGATGATGACAAAATAAATGTTGGTCCTCAAAAATGAGTATTGGTGGCCCCACCGGCAACCACTAGCTCAAATTAAGCCCTCACCAGGATAACCGTGTTTTTGCTGCTTAATTTTACGCCATGTTGATTCATCGAGTTGCTAATGTGTGATGGAAACTTAAAGAGAGGGACATGCATGTGTTGGAAGGGTTTGTACCGTTGCTACCTCGGATGTATGCACCAGGAGCTGTGCACTGCTGCGTTCCTGCTTCTGCTGTGTTTGAGAAGCTTGAACGGCACCTGCTGTGCGTGTTTTTTACGTTATAGAAGCTTGCGCCCTTGAGTGCACGCTTCTCCGATCCCACCTGCTGCGCGTGTTCTATGCGTCAGAGAAGCTTGCGCCCTTGACTGCACGCTCCTCCGATCCCACCTGCTGCGCGTGTTCTATGCGTCAGAGAAGCTTGCGCCCTTGAGTGCACGCTCCTCCGATCCCACCTGCTGCGCGTGTTCTATGCGTCAGAGAAGCTTGCGCCCTTGAGTGCACGCTCCTCCGATCCCACCTGCTGCGCGTGTTCTATGCGTCAGAGAAGCTTGCGCCCTTGAGTGCACGCTCCTCCGATCCCACCTGCTGCGCGTGTTCTATGCGTCAGAGAAGCTTGCGCCCTTGAGTGCACGCTTCTCCGATCCCACCTGCTGCGCGTGTTCTATGCGTCAGAGAAGCTCGCGCCCTTGAGTGCACGCTTCTCCGATCCCACCTGCTGCGCGTGTTCTATGCGTCAGAGAAGCTTGCGCCCTTGAGTGCACGCTCCTCCGATCCCACCTGTTGTCCTTCAAGGATCCAGTCTCCATTCAAAGATTTTACCGCTCCCAATACTGATTTTACAGTTGTTAGTTCAAAGTGGATTAGAAAATGTGATTAAACAAAGCAAGTGAAGCAAACCGGGTGCAGAAATTCACCCTCGACTCATAGATTGATGGGGTTCTGAGAGACTTCTTCGGGTCCAGGCCTCCTCCGAAGGGCACCCTAGAAAGGCAGGTTCTTCTAACCTATGACCTCTGGTTCTCTCCTCACACAGGTGGACACGATGACCAGCACTCCGGCCTCCAAGTCCAGTAGCTCCCCACCCTGCAGAGACTCGTCCACCCCAGGGCCCAGCTCGGCCTCTCGCCTGCGGCTCCTCTCCGCCAGACTGGCCCCCGTGACCGGGCCCCCGTCACCGAGCCCGTCACCTCTGCTGTCTGCTCGTGCCATGAAGGAGGTACTGAGGGGGGGTGGGGGCTGTCTGTGAGTACGGGGCACCTCTGCTGTCTGCTCGTGCCATGGACGAGGTACAGGGGGTGGGGGGGGCTTATCAGTGAGTATGGGGCACCTATCGTGATCTGCATGACGGAGGTCCTGGGGGGGCCTGTTGGTGAGTACAGAGCATCTCTCATGGTCTCCAGGGAGGAGGTACAGGGGGCTGTAGGTGAGTACGGGGCATCTCTCATGGTCTCCATGTTCAGGTACTGAGGGGGAAGCATCTTCGAATAACAACCCACACGAGTAAATATCTGATATTTGACCTGTGTTTAACAAAGAGCAGTCCTGCTTTCCTACCCAGCACCTCACCATTGTCATGTCTTTTCCAGGCCTTAGGAGTCCCTTGTCTGTGTCCAGCAGCTATCCTTCGTCCTTCGGGTTGGCTCCAAACGGGGCCCTTAGGGCTGACCCCTCTGTGCCTGGTGGGACCTACATGAGCCTCCACTTATCTCTGCAAGTGATGTACACAGGATCCCCCATGGTAAGTACTCCTGTGCACTGTTTGTACCTGCAATATCTTATGGTGAGTACTCCGGGGCAGTTTGTACCTGTGATATCCTATCACGAGTACTCCTGTGCACTGTTTGTACCTGTGACAGCCCAAGGCGAGTACTCCTGTGCACTATTAATACCTGCGATATCTCATGGCGAGTACTTCTCTGCACTGTTTGTCCCTGTGATATCCTATCACGAGTACTTCTGTGCACTATTAATACCTGCGATATCTCATGGCGAGTACTCCTGTGCACTATTAATACCTGCGATATCTCATGGCGAGTACTTCTCTGCACTGTTTGTCCCTGTGATATCCTATCACGAGTACTTCTGTGCACTATTAATACCTGCGATATCTCATGACGAGTACTCCTGTGCACTATTAATACCTGCGATATCTCATGGCGAGTACTTCTCTGCACTGTTTGTCCCTGTGATATCCTATCACGAGTACTCCTGTGCACTATTAATACCTGCGATATCTCATGGCGAGTACTTCTCTGCACTGTTTGTCCCTGTGATATCCTATCACGAGTACTCCTGTGCACTATTAATACCTGCGATATCTCATGGCGAGTACTTCTCTGCACTGTTTGTCCCTGTGCTATCCTATCACGAGTACTCCTGTGCACTATTAATACCTGCGATATCTCATGGCGAGTACTCCTGTGCACTATTAATACCTGCGATATCTCATGGCCAGTACTTCTCTGCACTGTTTGTCCCTGTGATATCCTATCACGAGTACTCCTGTGCACTATTAATACCTGCGATATCTCATGGCGAGTACTTCTCTGCACTGTTTGTCCCTGTGATATCCTATCACGAGTACTCCTGTGCACTATTAATACCTGCGATATCTCATGGCGAGTACTTCTCTGCACTGTTTGTACCTGTGCTATGAATATGCACACAATATGTACCTTGGGTAGCTTTAAGGATTGGCATTGAGCTGTTAAGGACGAGAACCCTCACTCACCCGAGGGTGACATGCTTCATCATTGGGCTCCCTCCTCACACAAGGACCCCAAGGTACCTTGTGTGGGCTCCAACTCCCATAAATATTGGGAGGAGCTGAGGTGTTTTCGATGAGCAAGATGGTAATATTGGTGGGTGAGGGGCAGAGTGCAAAAAAGGAAGAAAACAGTGATTAAAACTACCTCCCGGTGGGCGAAACTATTTTATTCTGGTGCCCCCTTGGGGTATATTTAAAAACGATGAAGACAGGGGGTAACAGCTACCATGTTTCTGCCCCTAGATGATTATATGTGTTCATGGGCATTCCTCAGGACCAGAGATAGATTGTCACTCTGCTTCAACAGTAAAGGAAAAGTGATTGATGGTACTGTAGGAAACAAACAGAACAAAACACAGCAGCAGTTGTTGCAATCATCAGTTCACTCCGCTCAATTTCCAAAGGTGTGCTGCCATCATTAAACACACTTGTGCTAGGGTAGTGCAGTGAATTGTGATGGATTAAAATGCAAAAACCGGGTGTGGGGGAAGGAAAAGTTGTGTCCTTACCTGGATGTGATGCATCTTATTCCATAATTGTCTTAACTGATCCCGTGCGGATATACAAAGCTTAAAACAAACGATATTCATTGAGACACCAAGAAAAAGAATAGCAAGATGAGTATTTCAACGATACACATGTCTATTTCGCAAAATTCTATTGTATACTAATCCTAATCACTTGTATACATTAGCTACATTGTAATGCATGTACCTATCTTCACGAACCATTCAGACTGAAACTGGATAGTGGGTACTATACAAATGTCCATCCGGGCGGTATACACCGTGCATCAAAAGGGCAGTACTCCCTACATTCTGCTTGATCCAACGATCTAACCGAGTACTGTAGTACCCTTCACAGTGGAGCTTTCTAAACTCACCACAAGGAAAGAAAACCACAATGGAACACAGCGCGAGAAAACAAGAGGATCTCAACATGCTGAGAACTCGGAGCGCAGTGGATTTTAGACCGCCAGTCACGAGTCTCGATGCATGCAATTCTACCTTCTTGCAACTGAAAGGTACCTGCTCGATGTAGCAGTGCGTCTCTGTGATACCAAAGGGGATGATGGACGGAGCGTTAGAGCAAATCAAACACTCACCCCCAGTCAACTGATCTGGGTTTAATCCATCATCATTCTTTAGCTCACTCCACCACCCCAGTTCAGACATGGCCATATGCAAATCAGTCTGACCCTGTGCCTCATGGGAACAGTCCAGCCCGAACTGCCAAGCCATGTCTTCCCTGGACCAGAAACAAGCATCCTGGGACCGGTTTCGGGTTCATAACCCTCATCAGCCAGGCTATCTTGAATCCAGTGGCAAAGTGAGCAAGGGACCCACGTCTGGGCATACCCTGCCAACTTAGGGCGAACAAAGCGATACCAAAGGGGATGATGGACGGAGCGTTAGAGCAAATCAAACACTCACCCCCAGTTAACTGATCTGGGTTTAAAAGTGCGTCTCTGTGTCCCGGGTCAGAGAAAGCCACAGTCCTCTGCCGCATTTGTTGGATCCCGCCCATATGGCCCGGAAATGCATCTGGGCTGAACCGGAAAGGCAAAGAATGTAGGGAGAAATGGGGGGCATGGCTTGCCGACAACCGAGATGGCTGCTTAGCTCCGAGGCTCTGAACCTTTGAGCCACCTTCAACCCCCAAAAATCCGTTCAAACATCCTGCAGCTGTGAGCACTGTCGAGAATCGGGCAGCCGCTGCTCCGAGGACTTCCCAGATCCTCTTCTGGTGACGTTTGAGGCAGCGGATCCAGAGACTCGGCGAGGCGATCCCGTGCCGGGGCCGCAGGGACGCGCAGGCCGTGCAGACGTCTGGAAAGGAATCACGCGAGTGCCGGTGCTGCTCCCGGGCCCCGAGTGCGGGGCGGCCCTCGGCCTTGGTGCGTCTCCCTTCTGGCAGCCGGGGGCAGTGAAGTGGCTGGCAGGCCCCCCAGGGAACGTCGGGGGGACCGCGTGGACGGCCTGAGGCGGCGCTGCGCCGGGTGGGCTCCGGAGCGCGCCTTTCATCAGGAACGACGTGGGCGCCATTGTCTGGCGCATTTCCTTGGACCCACCACGAGTGGAGTGGGACGCGGCTGTGTTCCGGGTGGACTCCGGCGCGGCCTGATTATCGGACACCAGAAGCGCGGTATTCGGCCCCTGATCCTTGGGCCCCTCCCCCCCTCTCGCTTTACAGGCGGGGGTGGGCATTGGGAGCTGAGAAGGACTTCGCCCCAAATTTCGTGCAGCAGGGCTCACCTACCACCGGCTAATGGACAGCTGGACAGTGTTTCCCTCACGGATGTGAGTCGGCGCAGGGGGGTCATTTCAAGCTCAGGCAGTTGTCGCTGGACGGAGGGCCCCGACCACTCCAGGAAGCCACCGGGGTGTGAGCTGGGTGTTGGTGTCAGGCATCTAAGTTGCGGGCCAGTTTCCCTGGTGGGACTACTGCAGTGATGCAGTAACAGCTTCTCCCCTCCCTACGCAGTTGGATACAGGGTGGTGGCAGACTCGGTCTCCGGTCTGACCCGCGTGTGGCACGGGGCCCCCCTCTCCCCCCCTCTCTTCTCTCGGAGCACGCTGGTGTCCAACTTTGCCCACAATTGTCAGTTGTCAGCTGCGACATTGGCGATATGGCTACCAATAAAGGGACTCAACAATCGGGCCTGGCCAAATTGACCAAGTTTGTGCATTCAAAGACCGGGGCTGCGGAGGATGAACAGGCGGGGACTGGGGAGAAGCCACCGACGCCGACTGAGTGCCCATCCCTCGTGGACGTAATGGAGGCCATCCAGGGAGTGCGCACAGCGTTGGAGGCTAAAATAGATACCGCCATGACTGAAATTACTTTCATCCGCGCCGACCTTCGCAAAATGGGGGACAGAGTCAAGGAAACGGAGGATTCTGTCAGAACTTTATCGGCTTCATCAAAGTCCCTTGAAGCTACAGTCAAACGCCTGGAAGCCCAAGCGTCCGTCTTCGAGGCGAAGTTGGAGGATTATGAGGGGCGTGCTCGGAGAAATAACGTCCGTATTTTGGGGGTTCCTGAAAAATAAGAGGGGCAGACCGCAGACTTGTTTGTGGAGGAGTTGGTACAGAAACATCTGCAACCTCGATCCCTCTCGAAATACCTCTCCGTGGAACGGGCGCATCGGGTGCCCGGGGGTCCCCCAAGGCCAAGAGCCCCTCCAAGACCCTTGCTGGCACGAATTTTCAACTTCCGTGATCGGGATATAATTCTTCAGGCGGCCAGGACCGGTCCGCCTCTGAAACTCGACAACGCCACTATTACCTTTTTTCCGGACTTCACCTTTAAAGTGCAACAACAACGGAGGTCCTTCCTGGAGGTCAAGCGAGCCCTCCAAGAGGAGGGCCTCAAGTATGCCATGCTTTTTCCAGCAAAGCTGCGAGTCCTGGCGGATGGGAAAACGCGTTTCTTTCAGACCACGGAGGAGACTTGGGACTGGCTTGAGAACTGGCGTGCTTCTTCCGCCTGTCACCGTTCGTCCCCCACTCAGGGGCACGGACTGGATAGTCCACAGGACCGCTCAGGTGGCAATGGGACTGGTTGATCCTCGAAGTACGTCCACTGCGTCCACGACTTGAACGAAGTGCTGGAACTGTGTTGGACCCAGACAGCTATCCGGTCACGATGAGTATTGATTCGCATGTCAGGGAGTGGGTGGGCTAACGTTCTTCTACTTGCACTTGTTTTTGGGACTTAAACCCTATTGGACTGATGTTAATCTGTCATTTTGTTTTGCTGCGTTATGAGGGGTTGGGGTTGAGTAGTACTTTATTTGCATATGCTGCAGGGCCTCAGGATTTGATAGCAAGTGCAACGGCTGTTCCATTATTTTGTTTAGGGGGTCTGTCGGATGGTCACTCGGGTGGCTCGGCAGCGTACACGCCCTCCTTAGTTTAGATGAACGGGGATTACAGGCGCTCTGCAAATTGGGGGGTGGGCAGTTTTGAGTCCACGTTGCAGGGAGGCAGGGTGGGGGGGGGGGGAATCCAGGGTTACGATTTGGGATTTTTGTGGTTTTTTGAGGGTTTTTATATATTTTGTTTTACTTGGTACAGTTTCTCGAACAATCTTATTTGCAACACCAGTTGGGTCCCGGGTATGTGGTTTTCCCGATTTTCAACGCTCATTTGTGATGGCTTTTCAATATTGTGTCTCCTGTGCCAGAGTAGAATGTTTAATCGTGCTCTTTCACTCGCTGGGGGCGGGGGGCCTCACTTTCACAGTTTTTAATGAGTCAAGACTGTAATCCTATTCCATCCAGGGGCCGCCTCAAAATACTCTCGTGGAATGTGAACGGATTGGGAGACCGCATCAAGATATAGTGTTGCAATATTTAAAACGACAGTCCCCCCTACTTAATTTTGCTTCAAGAGACACATGTTCAGGGTACCTCTTACTGCGCACTTAATAGGTGGGGCTATAAACTGATTGCACATGCGGGCTATACCCGTGGGTCCAGAGGGGTGGGCATTCTGGTACGCACCTCCCTCCCACTCCAGGTGTCTAAAATCACTTCCGACCCCCTGGGTAGATTTGTCTCGGTCTCTGGGCAGTGAGAGGAGAGGCTTTTAAATGTAATATCTGTTTATGTCCCCCCCCCAAGCTTCATTCTTCCACTCTGACCGATCTTGGCTCACACCTGCTCAATTTACCGGAGGGTGACATGTTGGTGGGCGGTGACTGTAACGCGGCCCTTAGTGGTGACCTTGATCGTTTGCCGCCTAAACGGGGGGAGTCACCTGGCAAGCACTTAATGGAATTTTTAGACACCTTAGGCTTGATTGATGTATGGCGTGTATGTAATCCAACGTCCAGGCAATACACTTTTCACTCCGGGGTACACGGGAGTATGTCTCGCATTGATTATTTGTTTTGTAAGGCAACCCAGCTTCCACAATTTGGGTAGATTGCTTTTCTTCCGAGGGGTATTTCCGACCACTCACCTATTGTTACCTATTATGGAGGCATTTCCCCCCCCCCAACGGCCGCGAAATGACGCTCCCGCCTTGGTATCTTCGCGTACCAGCGGTACGCGCCAAATGGCTGGACGCCACCCAAAATTACTTTATTGATAACGATGGTTCTGTCACCTCTGACGTAACACTGTGGGAGGCATATAAGACTGTGATCCGTGGGTGTGGAGTGGCAGCTGTGGCAGGGTATAAGAAGGAGAAGTGTAAACAACTACAGGATATAGAGAAGGAAGTGACAACTTTAGAAGCCGATATGGTCACCTCCGCATCCTCGGAAGTCTCCCATACATTGGCAATAAAGCAGAAAGAATACCGAGACATAGCTGAAGATGCCGCTAGGACCCATTATCGAGCCACTCAGCACCGCCTTTATGATATTGGCGATAAAGCTAGTAAGTTGTTGGCGTGGCTGAATAGGAAGGAGTTGGCCAATAGATGGGTGGCAGAGATTTTAGACCTGCAGGGTGTCCGGCACCACGATAAGCTCGGGATTGCAGAAGCCTTTGCCAATCACTTCAGGGTTGTTTATACCCCCCTCATCCACATCCACCCGGGCCGCGGCAGCTGAATTTCTTTCCACGTTACCCTTACCACAACTGGATCCGCAAGAGGTATCGGACCTTGACGCCGATCTGACCTCGGAGGAGGTTTCCAAAGCCATTGGGGCGCTACAATCTGGGAAGGCCATGGGTCCGAGTGGCCTCCCAATCGAACTTTACAAAATTACCGCCTCCATTATCGCGCCCTTTTTGGTGCGTATGTATGACGAAGGAGTATCCCTCGGTACTTTGCCAGCTACACAGAGATTGGCCAATATTGTGGTCGTCCATAAAACAGGCAAACCACCGGACCGCTGCTCCTCGTATAGACCGATCTCTCTTTTAGACCCCGAGGTCAAGATATTGGCCAAACTCTTGGCCCTTCGCCTCTCCCCATGTCTTCACAAATTGATCCACCCGGATCAATCTGGCTTTATGCCAGCCAGAAATACCGCGCTCAATCTGCGTCGTTTGTTTGGGGTGTTGGGTCGGGCCTCCACTATTCAGGAGGATTCAGTGATAGTGTCCCTGGATGCTAAGATGGCCTTCGATATGATTGAATGGCCCTTTTTGTTTGCGGTGCTGGAGAGATATGGGTTCGGCGTTCGTTTTATATCCTGGGTGTGCCTACTTTACGCCCGCCCATTGGCCCGGGTTACGGTAAATGGAGGCCGGTCAGCCGTTTTTGAGCTGGGTAAGGGCACGCAACAGGGATGCCCCCTGTCGCCTCCTCTTTTCGCCTTAGCCCTGGAACCCCTGGCCATATGGATTAGAGGTGACCCCCTGATTCATGGTTTGAATTGGTCACCAGATTGCACGGACAATTTCCCTCTATGCGATGATATTCTACTTTACTTGGCCCAACCCCAGTCTTCAATCCATAAAGTGCTACACATTTTCGCCCTCTTCCAAAAATATTCCGGCTACACGATCAACTGGAATAAATCTCTTGTTTATGTCTTGAGCGGTGAGCCACCGATCCTCACATTGGGTTGTCCGGCCCAGATAGTCACTGAGGGTTTTCGGTATTTGGGTATATATATCACCAAAGATGAAGGTGTTTTCCACCGTCAAAACTTAATCTCTCCGCTCCAGTGATTCCGGGCCGATGTGCAACACTGGAAATCTTTACCTCTCACACTCCTGGGTAGAGCCGCTCTTTATAAAATGATGGCACTTCCCCGCTCTTTATGCATTGCAGAATACGCCTTTTTTGGTGTCTTCCCAATACTTTCTCTCTATTGAGTCCGAGGTACACTCCTTATTATGGAATAATGGTACACCCAGAATTGCTCTCGCCAAGCTCACTAAAAGCTGGTATAATGGGGGCATAGCCCTGCCTGCCATTAAATATTATTATTGGTCCTCACAACTGGTGGTTCTCAACCACTGGATGCATCGGCCCATAGCTGACCCAGCGTACACAATGGAAAGGTATAATATGTCTTCGGGTAACTTTCTCAGGGCTTTGTATGGCGGGAAGAAATATGCACATAAGTACACTCCGACCTCTACTACGGTCTCTTTATAGTACTCGGCCACTGCGGCGTTGGGTTGGAAAGGTAAGATTGCGAAGGCCACCCCGTTGCTTGAGTCTCTTCAGCTAGGCATGCTCTCGAGGTTCCCAGGGTTTGACAAATGGGACTTAATTGGCCTCTTGACGGTGGGTGACCTTTGGACTGGGGGGGAGTCGTCCCGTTTAGTGATTTACAACAGCAATACCATCTTCAGGCGGGGTAAACTTTCCGGTACCTTCAGGTACGTAGTGCACTACAAAAGGCGCTACCTAGAGGCTCCAACCTGCCGGTTTCCTCACCATTAGAAGATAGATTACTGGATGATTACCTCCCAGACCGGGCGATTTCCCTGACATACCTTAAGATTCTTAATAATATGCCCGACTCCATGGGTAAATTACGGGCAAAATGGAATGATGAGGTGGGAGAGCTCGATGACGAAGAGTGGAGGGAGGCTTTGGCTTCACCTCGGGAGGTGGCGATCCGTTCTCGTTTTAAATTAATACAACTTAAACTGCTGCATAGGGCATACTACACCAGTTCGGCACTCGTTAAGATGGGTTTCTTGTCTTCTCCGGATTGCCCCCGGGGCTGCGGACAGTTAGGTACTTTCCTTCATCAATGGTGGGATTGCCCCGACCTTCAGAGATATTGGGGAAGAGTGACTTCCGCCATGTCCCAAATATGCCATAAATCAATTGATGTATCCCCACGTCTGTCTTTTGAATGTTTGGGAAGCCACTGACCTAACCAGGTTTGAACGTCTCTGGGTTACACTGGGATGTATGATCGCCAAACGCAATATTGCTAGAACCTGGAAGGGGGGGGTTGCACTCAGACACGCGGATTGGGCATCAGACATGGACTGGTGCATGCAAGCGGAGAGGGAGGTGTGCGAAAGCAGAGGTTGCCCGGGTAAATGGACCAAGGTGTGGGGCCCCTGGAATAAAAGTAGAGGTTATATTTGTACCCCACTTGACGAGACGATCGATAGGCTGGCTGTCGCAGGGATTGATATCATTGTGTTCTCCTTTGACCCAATGTATTCTTTTGTTTCATTCATGTTTCCTGCTGTCCTCAGGAACTGTATTTTGTTTTGCAACTGCACCAGCTTTGTGTTTATTTGATTTATGTTTATTTTCAATAAACAGAGTTATAAAAAAAAAAAAAGAATGTAGGGAGAAATGATGTTCCATTATCACATCATAAAATACTATGTACAAAATAAAAATAAAAAACGAATGGACCTAAAACCTGCATGTCATGATTGAAAAAGTCTGTACTTTGTGCGACTGTGCCAACACCCTCGCCCCGCTGAAAAAATTCACCCACAGTGACACCACCAAAAGAGCCAGCTGGTTCACCCCGGAACTCCTAGCATCCAAGCGTACCTGCCGGAAACTAGAGAAGAAATGGCACAGTGATAAGACACCGGACAGCCACGCAGCCCACAAAGACGCCATCCGCAACCACCACCACCTCATCAGGTCCGCCAAGAGAATCTCCTTCAAAGACCGCCTCGACAACAACGCACACAACAGCAAGGAGCTCTTCAACATCGTGAAGGAACTCTCCAACCCCAGCTCCAACACCAACGACATCCCGCCATCGCAAGCCCTGTGCGATTCCCTCGCCACCTTCTTCCACCGCAAGATCGCCGACATCCACGACAGCCTCAACACCCAGACAGCCCCAACTAAGATCGATGCACCAGACCCGCCGCACACCATCGACCACGACCCCTTGCCAGCCTGTGCCAGCGTGAACATCGATGACACCATCAAGACCATGAGCACAATACACTCCGGCTCCCCGTCAGACCCTTTTCCGCACACATCTTCAACAAAGCCAGCAGCTCCATCGCACCCCACCTGTGCAACGTTATCAATCTCTCCTTCGAGACCGCGACCTTCCCAGAGAGCTGGAAACACGCAGAGATCAACGCCCTACTCAAAAACCCAAGGCGGACCCGAGAGACCTCAAGAACTTCCGGCCCATCTCCCTGCTTCCGTTCCCAGCCAAGGTCATCGAGAAGATCGTCAACAAACAGCTAACCCGATACCTCGAAGACAACAGCATCCTGGACCCATCCCAATCAGGGTTCCGCAGCAACCACAGCACTGAGACTGCCCTCATCGCCGCCACCGACGACATCAGGACCCTGCTGGACAACGGTGAGACCGCAGCCCTCATCCTGCTGGACCTCTCCGCCGCCTTCGACACTGTCTGCCACCGCACTCTACGCGCACGCCTCCACGACGCAGGGATCCGAGACAAGGCCCTGGAATGGCCCACCTCTTTCCTCGCCGGCAGAACCCAGAGAGTCCGCCTCCCACCATTCCGATCCGAAGCCTCCGAGATCATCTGCGGCGTACCCCAGGGATCATCCCTCAGCCCAACACTGTTCAACATCTACATGGCCCCGCTCGCACGCATCGCCAGACAGCACGACCTCAACATAATCTCCTACGCCGACGACACTCAACTGATCCTCTCCCTCACCAAGGAACCCCTCACCGCCAAATCCAACCTCCATGAAGGAATGAAGGCCGTCGCCGATTGGATGAAGATCAGCCGACTAAAGCTGAACACGGACAAGACAAAGGTCCTCATCCTCGGCTCCAACCCCTCAGCCTGGGACGACTCCTGGTGGCCTACGACACTGGGAGCAGCCCAAACACCCACCGACCACGCAGCAAACCTGGGAGTCATCCTCGACTCAACGCTCTCCATGGCCAAGCAAGTCAACGCAGTCTCCTCCTCCTGCTTCAACACCCTCCGCATGCTTCGCAAGATCTACAGGTGGATCCCGACAGATACAAGAAGAACAGTCACCCAGGCCCTCGTCAGTAGCAGACTTGACTATGGGAACGCCCTCTACGCGGGAGCCCCGGCCAAGCTCATCAAGCGACTGCAACGCATACAAAACGCCTCCGCACGCCTGATCCTCGACGTACCACGCCACAGCCACATCACCCCCACCTGAGGAACCTGCACTGGCTCCCCGTCGTCAGGAGAATCTCCTTCAAACTCCTCATCCACGCACACAAGGCACTCCACAAGACTGGCCCAGCCTACCTCAACAGACGACTCTTCTTCTACGTCCCCAACCGCCAGCTCCGCTCCGCCGACCTCTCCTCGCCACCGTCCCTCGCATTCGAAGAACAACCACCGGCGGCAGATCCTTCTCACACTCGCCGCCAAGACCTGGAACACCCTTCCACTAAGCCTACGACAGACCCAAGACCTGCTGACCTTCAGGAGGCTACTCAAGACCTGGCTGTTCGACCAGTAGCAGCAACCCCCCCCCCTCTCCCCAGCGCCTTGAGACCCTCGTGGGTAAGTAGTGCGCTCTACAAATTCTGTGATTGATTGATTGATTCGAATTCCTAAAAAACAGCATTCATTTTGTAAGCTTGTTAAGACCCGGAAGTATAACCCGGTCTGTGTTTAGGCCCGGAGAAACTAAGGATGTCAGGAAAGATATTTTGCTAGGGTGTCATCCTGCAGTATATTGGTATGCAATGCTTCCACATCATAAGACACCAGAAGATGTGACTCTGCGTCAAAAGAGACTGTAGACAGAAAAGAAAGAATATGTTTCGTGTCCTGTAAATAGGATGGCATTTTGCTGACAACAGGTCTGAGGAACCAATCTACAAATAGTGAAAGAAATTCCAAAAGAGACCCAATGCCGGAAAAAATGGGTCTGCCAGGTGGTGGTCTCTGTTTGTGAATTTTGGGGAGGATATAAAATGCCGGAATCCTCGAGTGAGTGTTAATAAGGAAATCTGCTTCACTCCTCGTCATCTAACCTGCTTCTTTGCCGTGCTCAACCAAGGCTGTAATCTTTTTCAAAAGTCTGGATGTAGGATCCTTAGTCAGGGGTTTGTAGTATTTGATGCTGTTAAGTTGACGTTGGCATTCTTCTTGATACATCTGATTATCCAGAATTACGGTTGTCCCCGTTTATCCGTGGGTTTGATGATTATCTCCTTGTCTGAACCCAGTTCCTTAAAGCACCGCTTCTCTTCTCTTCCTGTGAGAGATTCATAAAGGGATGGCTCTCATTCCTCCTCTTAGCATACCTGTGCTATGCCATGGTGAGTACTCCTGTGCGCTGTTCATACCTGTGATATCCCATGGCTAGTGCTCCTGTGCACTGCTTGTACCTGCGATATCCCCTGGCGAGTACTCCTGTGCACTGTTGTACCTGTGATATCCCATCGCAAGTACTCCTCTGCGCTGTTTGTACCTGAGATATCCCATGGGGAGTACTCATGTGCAATGTCTGTGCCTGCAATATCCCATGTAGAGTGCTCCTGTGCACCGTTTGTACCTGCGATATCCCATGGTGAGTACTCCTGTGCACTTCTTCTGCCTGTGATATCCCACGGCGAGTACTCCTGTGCGCTGTTTGTAACTGAGATATCCCAAGGCAAGTACTCATTCACACTGCTTGTGCCTCTGATATCCCATGGTGAGTACTCTTCAGCGCTGTTTGTACCTGTGATATCCTATGGTGAGTACTCCTGTGCACAGTTTGTCCCTCAGATATCCCATTGTGAGTACTCTTCAGCGCTGTTTGCACCTGCGATATTGCATGGTGAGTACTCTTCTGCGCTGTTTGTACCTGTGATATCCTATGGTGAGTACTCCTGTGCACAGTTTGTCCCTCAGATATCCCATTGTGAGTACTCTTCAGCGCTGTTTGCACCTGCGATATTGCATGGTGAGTACTCTTCTGCGCTGTTTGTACCTCTGATATCCCACCGTGAATACTCTTGTGCACTGTTTGTACCTGCACTATCCCATTGCGAGTACTCCAGGGCACTGTTTATACCTGCGACATCCCATGGCAAGTACTCCTCTCCACTCTTTGTACCTGTGATATCCCATGCAGAGTACTCTGCGCTGTTTGTAGCTGTATTAGCCCATGGTGAGTACTCCTGTGCACTGTTTGTACCTCAGATATCCCATGGTAAGTACTTCTCTGCAGTGTTTCTATATGCGATATCCCATGGTGAGTACTCTTCTGTGCTGTTTGAACCTGTGATATCGCATGGCAAGTACTCCTCTGCGCTGTATGTACCTCTGATATCCCACCGTGAACACTCCTGTGCACTGTTTGTACCTATGATATCCCATGGGAAGTACTCCTCTGCACTGTTTTGACCTCTGATATTGCACCGTGAGTACTCCTGTACACTGTACCTGTGATATCCTATGGTGAGTACTCCTCTGCGCTGTTTGCACCTGCGATATCCCATGGTGAGTACTCCTTTGCACTGTTTCTAGCTGAGATAGCCCATGACGAGTACCCCTCTGTGTTGTTTGTACCTGCGATATCCCATGGTGTGTACTCCTGTGTGCTCTTTGTACCTGCAATATTCCATGGCAGGTTCTCTTGTGCGCTGTTTGTACCTGCGATATCCCATGGTGAGTACTCCTCTGCACTGTTCTACCTGCGATATCCGAATGCGAATACTCCTCTACATCTGCACTGTTTGTACCTGCGATATCCCATGGCAAGTACTCCTCTGCACTATATTTAGCTGTGATAGCCCATGGCAAGTACTCTGTGCTGTTTGTACCTGCAATAGCCCATGGCGAGTACTCCTCTGCGTTGTCTGTACCTGCGATATACCATGGTGAGTACTCCTTTGCACTGTTCTAACTGCGATAGCCCACTCCGAGTACTTCTCTGCACTGTTTGTACCTGTGATATCACATGGTGAGTGCCCATGTGCGCTGTTTGTACCTCTGATATCCCCTGGCAAGTACTCCTCTGCGCTGTTTGCATCTGCGATATTGCATGGTGAGTACTCCTGTGCACTGTTAGTACCTACGATATACCATGGTGAGTACTCCTCTGCACTGTTCTACCTGCGATATCCCTCTGCAAGTACTCCTCTACACTGTTTGTATCTATGATATTCCTTGGAGAGTACTCCTGTGCACTGTTTGTATCTGTGTTATCCCATGGCGAGTACTCTGTGCTGTTTGTACCTATATTACCCACGGTGAGTACTCCTGTGCAATGTTTGTATCTGTGATATCCCTCAGTGGGTACTCCTGTGCGCTGTTTGTACCTCTGATATCCCATGATGAGTACTCCTGTGTGCTGTTTGTATCTGCAATAGCCCATGGAGAGTACTCCTCTGAGCTGTTTGCCCCTGTGATATCCCATGGTGAGTACAACTGTGTGCTGTTTGTACCTGTGATATCCCCTGGTGAGTACTCCTCTGCGCTGTTTGTACCTGTGATATCCCATGGCGAGTACGCATATGCACTGTTTGTACCTCTGATATCCCATCGTGAGTACTCCTCTGCACTGTTTGTACCTCTGATATCCCATGGGGAATACTCCTGTGCACTGTTTGTACCTCTGATATCCCATGATGAGTACTCCTCTGTGCTGTTCGTACCTGCGATATCCTATGGTGAGTACTCCTCTGCGCTGTTTGCACCTGAGATTTCCCATGGTGGGTACTCCTCTGCGCTGCTTGTAGCTGTGATAGCCCACGACAAATTCCCCTCTGTTTTGTTTGTACCTGCAATAGCTCATGGCGAGTACTCCACTGTGCAGTTTGTACCTGCGATATCCTATGGTGAGTACTCCTGTGCGCTGTTTGTACCTGTGATATCCTATGGTGAGTACTCCTTTGCACGGTTTGTACCTGCGATATCCTATGATGAGTACTCCTTTGCACTGTTCTAACTGTGATAGCCCACTCCGAGTACTTGTCTGCACTGTTTGTACCTGTGATATCACATGGTGAGTGCCCATGTGCGCTGTTTGTACCTCTGATATCCCCTGGCAAGTACTCCTCTGCGCTGTTTGCATCTGCGATATTGCATGGTGAGTACTCCTGTGCACTGTTAGTACCTACGATATACCATGGTGAGTGCTCCTCTGCACTGTTCTACCTGCGCTATCCCTCTGCGAGTACTCCTCTACACTGTTTGTATCTATGATATTCCTTGGAGAGTACTCCTGTGCACTGTTTGTATCTGTGTTATCCCATGGCGAGTACTCCTGTGCGCTGTTTGTATCTGTGTTATCCCATGGCGAGTACTCTGTGCTGTTTGTACCTATATTAGCCCACGGTGAGTACTCCTGTCCAATGTTTGTATCTGTGATATCCCTCAGTGGGTACTCCTGTGCGCTGTTTGTACCTGTGATATCCCATGGTGAACACTCCTCTGCACTGTTTGTACCTCTGATATCCCATGATGAGTACTCCTGTGTGCTGTTTGTATCTGCAATAGCCCATGGCGAGTACTCCTCTGAGCTGTTTGCCCCTGTGATATCCCATGGTGAGTACAACTGTGTGCTGTTTGTACCTGTGATATCCCATGGTGAGTACTCCTCTGCACTGTTTGTACCTGCGATATCCCCTGGTGAGTACTCCTCTGCGCTGTTAGTACCTGCGATATTCCATGGTGAGTACGCATATGTACTGTGTGTACCTGCGCTATCCCATCGTGAGTACTCATATACACTGTTTGCACCTCTGATATCCCATGATGAGTACTCCTCTACACTGTTTGTATCTATGATATTCCTTGGAGAGTACTCCTGTGCACTGTTTGTATCTATGTTATCCCATGGCGAGTAATCCTGTGCGCTGTTTGTATCTGTGTTATCCCATGGCGAGTACTCTGTGCTGTTTGTACCTATATTAGCCCACGGTGAGTACTCCTGTGCAATGTTTGTATCTGTGATATCCCACAGTGGGTACTCCTGTGCGCTGTTTGTACCTGTGATATCCCATGATGAACACTCCTCTGCACAGTTTGTACCTCTGATATCCCATGATGAGTACTCCTGTGTGCTGTTTGTATCTGCAATAGCCCATGGCGAGTACTCCTCTGAGCTGTTTCCCCTGTGATATCCCATGGTGAGTACAACTGTGTGCTGTTTGTACCTGTGATATCCCATGGTGAGTACTCCTCTGCACTGTTTGTACCTGCGATATCCCCTGGTGAGTACTCCTCTGCGCTGTTAGTACCTGCGATATTCCATGGTGAGTACTCCTGTGCACTGTTTGTATCTGTGATATCCCACGGTGAGTACTCATATACACTGTTTGTACCTCTGCTATCCCATGATGAGTACTCCTCTGCACTTTTTGTACCTGCGATATCCCCTGGCAAGTACTACTCTGCGCTGTTTGCATCTGCGATATTGCACAGTGAGTACTCCTCTGCGCTTTTAGTACCTACGATATCCCATGATGACTACTCCTCTGCACTGTTCTACCTGTGATATCCCTCTGCGAGTACTCCTCTGCACTGTTTGTACCTGCGATATCCTGTGGTGAGTACTCCTTTGCACTGTTTGTACCTGCGATATCCCATGGTGCGTACTCCTGTACACTTCTTGTACCTGCGATATCCTATGGTGAGTACTCCTCTGTGCTGTTTGTACCTGCCATATCCAATGTCGAGTACTCCTCTGCGCTGTTTGCACCTGAGATTTCCCATGGTGGGTACTCCTCTGCGCTGCTTGTAGCTGTGATAGCCCACGACAAGTTCCCCTCTGTTTTGTTTGTACCTGCAATAGCTCATGGCGAGTACTCCACTGTGCAGTTTGTACCTGCGATATCCTATGGTGAGTACTCCTGTGCGCTGTTTGTATCCGTGATATCCTATGGTGAGTACTCCTTTGCACTGTTTGTACCTGTGATATCCTATGGTGAGTACTCCTTTGCACTGTTTGTACCTGCGATATCCTATGGTGAGTACTCCTTTGCACTGTTTGTACCTGCGATATCCTATGGTGAGTACTCCTTTGCACTGTTTGTACCTGCGATATCCCATGGTGCGTACTCCTGTACACTTCTTGTACCTGCGATATCCTATGGTGAGTACTCCTCTGTGCTGTTTGCACCTGAGATTTCCCATGGTGGGTACTCCTCTGCGCTGCTTGTAGCTGTGATAGCCCACGACAAGTTCCCCTCTGTTTTGTTTGTACCTGCAATAGCTCATGGCGAGTACTCCACTGTGCAGTTTGTACCTGCGATATCCTATAGTGAGTACTCCTGTGCGCTGTTTGTATCCGTGATATCCTATGGTGAGTACTCCTTTGCACTGTTTGTACCTGCGATATCCTATGGTGGGTACTCCTTTGCACTGTTTGTACCTGCGATATCCTATGGTGAGTACTCCTTTGCACTGTTTGTACCTGTGATATCCCATGATGAGTACACCTGTGCACTGTTTGTATCTGTGATATCCCATGATGAGTACACCTGTGCACTGTTTGTATCAGTGATATCCCATGGTGAGTAATCCTGTGCACTGTTTGTACCTGTGATATTCTATGGTGAGTACTCCTCTGCAGTGTTTGTATATGTGATGTCCCATGGTGACTACTCCTTTGCACTGTTTGTACGTATGATATCCCATGGTGTACACTCCTCTGCACTGTTTATACTTCGGATATCCCATGATGAGTACTCCTCTGTGCTGTTTGTACCTGCCATATCCCATGGTGAGTACTCCTGTGCACTGTTTGTATCTGCGATATCCCACGGTGAGTACGCATATGCACTGTTTATACCTGCGCTATCCCATCGTGAGTACTCATATACACTGTTTGTACATCTGATATCCCATGATGAGTACTCCTCTGTGCTGTTTATACCTGCCATATCCCATTGCGAGTACTAGTCTGTGCTGTTTGTACCTGTGATGCCCCATGGTGACTACTTGTGTGCACTCTTCGTACCTTTGATAGCCCATAGCGAGTACTCTGCGCTATTTGTACCTGTATTAGCCCACAGTGAGTACTTCTGTGTGCTGTTTGTACCTCTGATATCCCTTGGTGAGTACTGCTCTGCAGTGTTTGTATATGCAATATCCCATGGTGAGTACTCCTCTGCACTGTTCTACCTGCGATATCCCACCGTGAATACTGTTATGCACGGTTTGTACCTATGATATCCCATGGGACGTACTCCTCTGCACTTTTTTTTACCTCTGATATCTCACCAGGAGTAATCCTGTACACTGTACCTCAGATATCCTATGGTGAGTACTCCTCTGTGTTGTTTGCACCTGCGATATCCCATGGCAGGTTCTCTTGTGCGCTGTTTGTACCTGCGATATCCCATGGCAAGTACTCCTCTGCACTATTTTTAGCTCTGATTGCCCATAGCAAGTACTCTATGCTGTTTGTACCTGCAATAGCCCATGGCGAGTACTCCTCTGCGCTGTCTGTACCTGCGATATTCCATGGTGAGTACTCCTTTGCACTGTTCTTACTGTGATAGCCCCCTCCGAGTACTTGTCTGCACTGTTTGTACCTGTGATATCCCCTGGCAAGTACTCCTCTGCGCTGTTTGCATCTGCGATATTGCATGGTGAGTACTCCTGTGCACTGTTAGTACCTACGATATACCATGGTGAGTGCTCCTCTGCACTGTTCTACCTGCGCTATCCCTCTGCAAGTACTCCTCTACACTGTTTGTATCTATGATATTCCTTGGAGAGTACTCCTGTGCACTGTTTGTATCAGTGATATCCCATGATGAGTAATCCTGTGCACTGTTTGTACCTGTGATATTCTATGGTGAGTACTCCTTTGCAGTGTTTGTATTTATGATATCCCATGGTGAACACTCCTCTGCACTGTTTATACTTCCGATATCCCATCGTGAGTACTCATATACACTGTTTGTACATCTGATATCCCATGATGAGTACTCCTCTGTGCTGTTTATACCTGCCATATCCCATTGCGAGTACTAGTCTGTGCTGTTTGTACCTGTGATGCCCCATGGTGACTACTTGTGTGCACTCTTCGTACCTGTGATAGCCCATAGCGAGTACTCTGCACTATTTGTACCTGTATTAGCCCACAGGGAGTACTTCTGTGTGCTGTTTGTACCTCTGATATCCCTTGGTGAGTACTCCTCTGCACTGTTCTACCTGCTATATCCCACCGTGAATACTCTTATGCACGGTTTGTACCTATGATATCCCCTGGCAAGTACTCCTCTGCACTGTTTGCATCCGCGATATTGCATGGTGAGTACTCCTCTGCACTGTTCAACCTGCGATATCCCTCTGCGAGTACTCCTCTGCACTGTTTGAATCTATGATATTCCTTGGAGAGTACTCCTGTGCACTGTTTGTATCTGTGATATCCCATGGTGAGTACTTCTGTGTGCTGTTTGTACCTCTGATATCCCATGATGAGTACTCCTGTGCACTGTTTGTATCCATGATATCCCATGTTGAGTACTCCTGTGTGGTGTTTGTACCTGTGATATCCCATGGTGAGTACTCCTCTGCACTGTTTGTACCTCTGATATCCCATGGCGAGTACTCCTCTGCGCTGTTTGTACCTCTGATATCCCATGGCGAGTACTCCTCTGCGTTGTTTGTACCTGCGATATTCCATGGTGAGTACTCCTGTGCAATCTTTGTACCGGTGATAGCCCATGGCGAATACTCTGTGCTGTTTGTACCTGTATTAGCCCACGGTGAGTACTCCTGTGCGCTGTTTGTACCTCTGATATCCCATGATCAGTACACCTGTGCACTGTTTGTATCTGTGATATCCCATGGCGAGTACTCCTCTGCGCTGTTTGTACCTCCGATATCCCATGGTTAGTACTCCTCTGCGTTGTTTGTACCTGCGATATTCCATGGTGAGTACTCCTGTGCAATCTTTGTATCTGTGATAGCCCATGGCGAATACTCTGCGCTGTTTGTACCTGTATTAGCCCATGGTGAGTACTCCTGTGCGCTGTTTGTACATCTGATATTCCATGGTGAGTACTCCTCTGCACTGTTTGTACCTCTGATATCCCATGGCGAGTACTCCTCTGCGCTGTTTGTACCTCTGATATCCCATGGCGAGTACTCCTCTGCGCTGTTTGTACCTGCGATATTCCATGGTGAGTACTCCTGTGCAATCTTTGTACCTGTGATAGCCCATGGCGAATACTCTGCGCTGTTTGTACCTGTATTAGCCCACGGTGAGTACTCCTGTGCGCTGTTTGTACCTCTGATATCCCATGATGAGTACACCTGTGCACTGTTTGTATCTGTGATATCCCATGGCGAGTACTCCTCTGCTTGTACCTCTGATATCCCATGGCGAGTACTTCTCTGCGCTGTTTGTACCTCCGATATCCCATGGTGAGTCGTCCTCTGCGTTGTTTGTACCTGCGATATTCCATTGTGAGTACTCCTGTGCACTGTTTGTGCCTCCGATATCCCATGTTGAGTACTCCTGTGCGCTGTTTGTACCTGTGATATCCTATGGTGAGTACTTCTTTGCACTGTTAGTACCTGCAATATCCCATGGTGAGTACTCCTGTGTGCTGTTTGTACCTGCAACAGTCCATGGTAGGTTCTCTTGTGTGCTGTTTGTACCTGCGATATCCCATGGTGAGTTTTCCTCTGTGCTGTTTGTACCTGCAATAGCCCATGGCAAGTACTCCTCTGCGCTGCTTGTACCTGCGATATTCCATGGCGAGTACTCCTCTGCACCATTCTAACTGCGATATCCCACTCAGATTACTTCTCTGCACTGTTTATACCTCTGATATCACATAGTGAGTGCCCCTGTGCGCTGTTTGTACCTCTGATATCCCCTGGCAAGTACTCCTCTGCGCTGTTTGCATCTGCGATACAGCATGGTGAGTACTCCTCTGCACTGTTTGTACCTGCGCTATCCCATCACGAGTACTCATATACACTGTTTGTACCTCTGATATCCCATGGCGAGTACTCCTCTGCACTGTTTGTACCTACCATATCCCATGGCGAGTACTCCCCTGTACTGTTTGTTCCTGCGATATCCCACGGTGAGTACTCCTGTGCACTGTTTGCACCTGCGATATCCCATTGCGAGTACTCCACTGCGCTGTTTGTACCTGTGATATCCCATGGTGATACTCCTATGCACTTCTTGTACCTGTGATATCCCATGGTGAGTACTCCTATGCACTTGTTGTACCTGTGATATCCCATGGTGAGTACTCCTGTGCACTCTTTGTACCTGCGATAGCCAATGACGAGTACTCTGCGCTGTTTGTACCTGTATTAGCCCACAGTGAGCTGTTTGCATCTGTGATATCCTATGGTGAGTACTCCTGTGCACTGTTTGTACATCTGATATCGCATGGTGAGTACTCTTCTGTTCTGTTTGCACCTGCGATATTGCATGGTGAGTTCTCCTCTGCGCTGTTTTTACCTCTGATATCCCACCGTGAGTACTCCTGTACACTGTACCTGTGATATCCTATGGTGAGTACTCCTCTGCGCTGTTTGTACCTGTGATATACCATGGTGAGTTCTCCTCTGCGCTGTTTTTAGCTGTGATAGCCCATGGCAAGTACTCTGTGTTGTTTCTACCTGCAATAGCCGATGGAGAGTACTCCACTGCACTGTTCCACCTGTGATATCCCAATGCAAGTACTTCTGTGCACTGTTTCTACCTCTGATATCTCCTGGCAAGCACTCCTCTGCGATATTGCATTGTGAAAACTGCTCTGCGCTGTTTGTATCTTTGATATCCCGCTCATCTGACAACTCCAATAGAATAACTCTTCACCGTGTGCTAGGGAACAATTTTCCCACCTCAAAAGTCCAGATTCAAGCCATGCACACTACTGCAGGAAGCAGATGTTGGTTACTGGCCCACACAAGCTGTGCCTTCGGTGCCTGGGCACCAGTCATAGCTTGAAGTTGTGACCGATGCACTCAAAGGTGCTAACCTCGGAACAGTTTTCTCAACTGGTTTCAACATGTCCCAAGTTTCCCAAGTTATCGTCAGCCCCTTAGCAAATTGTGGCCTTCAAGGAGGCCATGCTGCCAATTTTTAGTGTGCTCCCAGCTCCCTCTGATGTGCCTTCGAGTCTTATGCAACTGGAGTGACCGCCAATCAGGTTATCCCAAGTAGACCTTCCCGTAATGCCATCTGACCTCATGGGACTCATTAACCGCACCTGTACCGACCCCTGTACAGATTTCCACTCCAGCCCTCGATTCCACACCTGTTCTTGTCACCAAGATTCTGATACAGACTCAGCAGGCGCTAATCGACGACCCTTGCCGACACCCATGTTGGACATTGAACCAACGTCAGGTGGATACTCTAACTGTAGATGGCCCGCTAACCTCCCACTGTAACTGTAGATGTCCCGCTAACCTCCCACTGTAACTGTAGATGTCCCTCTATCCTCCCACTCTAACTGTAGCTGTCCCTCTATCCTCCCACTCTAACTGTAGATGGCCCGCTATCCTCCCACTAACTGTAGATGGCCCGCTAACCTCCCACTGTAACTGTAGATGGCCCGCTATCCTCCCACTCTAACTGTAGATGGCCCGCTATCCTCCCACTCTAACTGTAGATGTGCCGCTAACCTCCCACTACACCTGTAGATGGCCCGCTATCCTCTAACTGTAGATGTCCCTCTATCCTCCCACTCTAACTGTAGATGGCCCTCTATCCTCCCACTCTAACTGTAGATGTCCCTCTAACCTCCCACTCTAACTGTAGATGGCCCGCTATCCTCCCACTCTAACTGTAGATGTCCCTCTATCCTCCCACTCTAACTGTAGATGGCCCTCTATCCTCCCACTCTAACTGTAGATGTCCCTCTAACCTCCCACTCTAACTGTAGATGGCCCGCTATCCTCCCACTAACTGTAGATGGCCCGCTAACCTCCCACTGTAACTGTAGATGGCCCGCTATCCTCCCACTCTAACTGTAGATGGCCCGCTATCCTCCCACTCTAACTGTAGATGTGCCGCTAACCTCCCACTACACCCGTAGATGGCCCGCTATCCTCTAACTGTAGATGTCCCTCTATCCTCCCACTCTAACTGTAGATGGCCCTCTATCCTCCCACTCTAACTGTAGATGTCCCTCTAACCTCCCACTCTAACTGTAGATGTCCCTCTAACCTCCCACTCTAACTGTAGATGGCCCGCTATCCTCCCACTAACTGTAGATGGCCCGCTAACCTCCCACTGTAACTGTAGATGGCCCGCTATCCTCCCACTCTAACTGTAGATGGCCCGCTATCCTCCCACTCTAACTGTAGATGTGCCGCTAACCTCCCACTACACCCGTAGATGGCCCGCTATCCTCTAACTGTAGATGTCCCTCTATCCTCCCACTCTAACTGTAGATGGCCCTCTATCCTCCCACTCTAACTGTAGATGTCCCTCTAACCTCCCACTCTAACTGTAGATGGCCCGCTATCCTCCCACTCTAACTGTAGATGTCCCTCTATCCTCCCACTCTAACTGTAGATGGCCCGCTAACCTCCCACTCTAACTGTAGATGGCCCTCTATCCTCCCACTGTAACTGTAGATGTCCCTCTATCCTCCCACTCTAACTGTAGATGGCCCTCTATCCTCCCACTGTAACTGTAGATGTCCCTCTATCCTCCCACTCTAACTGTAGATGGCCCTCTATCCTCCCACTCTAACTGTAGATGTCCCTCTATCCTCCCACTCTAACTGTAGATGGCCCGCTAACCTCCCACTCTAACTGTAGATGTCCCTCTATCCTCCCACTCTAACTGTAGATGTCCCGCTAACCCCCCACTTGCCCTTTCTGTGGAATTGGCTCATTTGTGACACCCAAAAAGGTCCAGACTGGTGACCAGCACACTGTCACCAACAATTGTTTTACGCTCTGCAACTGAGGGTGCAGAAAGGGAAAAGACAAGAAACTGATACCAGCGGTGGCACCTCCATGCTGCTTCGCTAAATCACTTCCAGGGTGATATGTAGACCCATGATGCCCCCTACCGGCATGCAGGAGCAGTGCAGAAATGTTCTCCCGATATTGAAGATAATCTCCCAGTGCATTTTAAATGGATCTTCTCAAGGAGTGAAAAGGAACACTTGGCCATAATGTTCGGCGTTGAGTGGTGAGACTCCACTGTATCCATTTGTTTGGCTTTTGAGCGCTGGGCTGTGCAAGACCGGTGAATAGAGTATGTCCCTGTTCCTACCTCCTTGGGTATCCAGGGTAGTGTGTGAGATGGTATACCTAGATACCAGGGATCGAAAAGAGAACCGCGATGCTGGTAGATACCCACCGACGTCCTTGCTCTCTTTGAGCCTTGCTATGAACCACTTTTAGTTCAGTATCGGGACTATTAGGCCTACTCTTAACCACACAGGTGTTTGGGTTGGGCTCAAGGTCTGGCCACAGGCCAACCCCGGCTGCAGTCACCCCCGGCTGCCCCTGGCCTTTGGCCGTGTTTAATGGTAGTGGACTGCAGAGCCTGGCCCTTAGACAGTCTTTGAATCGGTGAAACCTTTGGTGCCAACGTCACGGAACTGAACAAATGGTTTTCAGACCTTTACCATGTTTAG
Organism: Calotriton arnoldi; assembly: GCA_963921515.1. Lineage (NCBI taxonomy): Eukaryota > Metazoa > Chordata > Amphibia > Caudata > Salamandridae > Calotriton > Calotriton arnoldi. The sequence goes on along the minus strand of CAWUFW010000013.1, from coordinate 3,514,684 downwards.
CTTACTCTTAATGTTTGGAGTTTCATGCACATATTTTACCAAGGGTAACAGTTACAAGGAGGACCTAAAAAGTGTTTGTTTGCGAATAATTTTGGTGCTGATTAATGAATCTGTGGTACTTGTCAGTCTGTAATCAAGTTAAGCCTGGTGCAAGGATCTCTAAAGGGGGAGTTGCAAATTTGTCACGTGGCACATATTTTCACTGAAAAACCAACCGTTTAGGTGGAGTTATGGTTAGCTTTGGTTATAAGGCTTTAATGTATGTTTTTTTTAAAAAACTTTTACAGGTTCACTGTAAAAAAGACAAAGTGAGGTTATGATTAGAAATCAAAACCTAAAAACCACTGAAATTCCCCAGTTATGGTTTGGTGATCTAACCTTAACTTGCACCTCAGTCATGCACTGCTTATGACCTCACTTATTACATCACTGATGGTATGTTAGATGACATCATCCAGGGGTGCTAATACTCTTCTCATTTTCTATTAAGAAAATGTTTCAATAGATTAAGTCAATTATTATATTAATCTATTTCTGTACTTTGCAAATACGCCTTGAAAAACCTCATCGGTGAACACTCCCACAAGCAAAACATGATTGTTTGAGATTGAGATCTACAAATATTGTGTGTTAAGGATTGTATAGTTTTGTGTAAAAGCACAATAATTGGATATTCTAAATAGACTCAGACTCTCATTGTAAACATTGTGCAATACTAATTGTTGCCGCACTCTTGTGCTTATCCTAGCCACCGCTGAATGCTTAGTTTATCCAAACTGATGCTTTTATAGCCACATTTGAAGGCTGGCTGCCTCCATCCTTGTAGCCACACTGGCTTGCTTCTTGTTGCCACGCTCTGGCCTGACATTTCTAGGGTTTAGTGTGGGTGCTCAGACGACGGGGGTGCTAAGCGACAGCCTCGATCAACTTTTGCGTGAAAAGTACATCTTTATGTCTTAAATTTATGTGCATGCTAACCAGCTTTGGGTTTTATGATATGAAAATCCTGATAATATATGCAAACTGGATTTACTAGGGCAAACACCCCATTGAAAGTTTACTTTTGTCAGTATCCCCCCTGGAGCAGAGTATTTCACCAAGAGATTTCACCTGGAGGGAGCAGGTAACTCCTCCGCCTGAAATATGTGGGAAAAGCCTGCCGGAGTCCGCGCGGTAAGTGTGATTTCCAGTTGTGGTAATGGGGATTATTCTGCGTCACTTGTAAAGAGGGCCTCGGCTGCTTACACTCGGATATTTGTTGGGCCACACTCTGGTGATTAACCTGGTCACTCTGTTGTGCATAGGAGGAATATATGACGTTGCAACGCATGCGTTCAACAACGCATGCCTCTACAACGCGGTCGTTACAACGACCGCGTTGTTACCACGCGTGCCATTACATCGCAAGTCATATCAACGACTTGCTGTAGGGGGCGCGCTGGACTTAGGATTAGTATTAATTACTATTCCTACTCCAGTTTGTGCAACAGCAGGGAAGGTGTTGGATTTAAAATCCAACACATTCCCTGGTGTTGCAGGCCTTCTACAGCAAGTCGTTGATACGTCTTGCGATTTAATGGCACGCATGGTAACAACTCGGTCATTGTAACGACCGAGTTGTGAAGCCATGCGTTGCGGAAACAGCGTTGTAAACGCTGTTTCCCGTGTAGGAGCAGCTACACACTGATGATCCCTGCAGCCACAGGTAGGTGCTGATTACAAACCTTGTCTAATGCTATTTTACAACTGTTAGACTTGGCATCTTTTGGCGTGTTTCCCCTGACTTTTTGCTTTCTGACCTCCCGGTTTTGACTCTGTTTTTGCTGGTGTAATGATTCTGCGCACTTTCCTCACTGCGGTCCAGTGGGAAAGTGCAAGTGCTCCTGTATAAAATGCGTTATGGATTGGTGTTTCCATGATTGGCCTATTTGGTTTATGTGTCAGTCCCTTGTAAAGTGCACTGCGAGTGCCAGGGCCTATAGACCAAATGCTGTTGGTGGGCTGCAGCACTGGATTGTGCCACCCACGCAAACAGCCCGTAAAGTGTAACTCGGGCCTGCCAACGCAGAGCCTGTGCGCAGCCTGGGGCTGCCATGTCGACTTGGCAAGTGCACACACTTGCAAGTCCCTAAACCTTCCCTTTGCTACATGTTAGTCACCCCTAAGGTAGGCCCAAGGTACCCCTGTGGGCAGGGTGCGGTGTATGCGAAAGGTAGGACATGCCCGGGTGTGTGCGGCATGTCCTGATAGTGAATTACAGCCTAGTTCGTTTTTCACTATTGCAAGGCTACCTGTTCCCCCTAGGCCAGAACGGGCAGTTTTGATTATTACAGCTTATGATCCTAACTGACCCCGGGAACATGGTAGAAATTCGAGTTTAGTATGCCTGGACACAGAATGATAAAATGCATCTTTTAGTGAAGTTGGTTTTAACATTCTGTGTTTGAAAATACCACTTTTAGAAAGTGGGTATTTTCTTGTTCTAACCATCCAAGCCTGCCTCTGCGAGGTTGTGTATTCCTTGTCTGGAGTGTGAGTGACAGGGGCTGGGGGATGCCAGGAGACAGGGTGAGTCAGCACAGGGCTGAATAGCAAGATCTACATGTAGATGGGTGGGAGGGGTCGCACCTGGGCCCTGAATAGGACAGTGCCTTCCCTCCACAATGCTGGCTCCACCTCCTGTGGTGCGTCTGATGTCCCTGGCCTACTCACTGAAAGACGGGACGGAGACTTGTCAACAAAGTGCTCCAGAACTGGTTTGGACTAGGCAAAGGCCTCTCTGCCTTCAGAGAACAAAGGAATGTGGGATATAAATATTGGGGCCCTGACCCCATGAATTTAGATCTCGCTGGAATCAAGGAACCTGCCAAGACGAAGAGCTGGAAGAGCTGCCAGGAGGAGTACTGCCCCTTTGCTGTGCTGTTGCTTTGTTGGGTTGGCCTGCAGTTGCTGCTTCTGTCTTGGGCAGTGAAAGGACTGGACTGAACTTTCTACAAACTTGTGCTGAGTATCTCCAAGGGCCTGAAACCGAGCTGGCCTCCTGTTAAGAAGTCTCAGGGACTACAAAGACTTCACAAGCCTCTGGGTACCGCTTCTGGAACGCTGTTTCAGTTGCCACAGAGGAAGGGAACCGCAACCGACTCCGTCAACCGAATCCATCCCTGGCCGGTGACCTGTTTGCACCGCAGACCGCATCGCCCCGCTTCGCATCGCAACCCTGGTCTCACCGTGGGCGACGTCCAACGACGCCAACATCGAGCCGCTGCTTGCACCGTGACCTGTGGGCACCGCAGTTCGCATCGCTTCACTGTGCCGGCCGGACCAGACCGACGCTGTCGCTGCAACTGGCTCAAGAGTCGTGACCGCACCGCAGTTGGGGCACCGCTCGCACGTCTGCGACGCACCGCTCCGACTCGCACCGCTGTCAGACGCCAGCTCCCGCACTCCGGCTTGGTCGCCTGCATCGCAACCTGTCAGCACCGCATCGAGCATCGTCTCACCCTGCATCGCACGCCTTGGACTCACCGACTCCGTCTGCACGACGCTCATCGAGCCGCTGCCTGCACCGCATCGAGGGACACCGCACCTTGCATCGCTCCGTCTTGCACCGCAACCGCGACAAACGCCGACCGGCTCGTACACTCCGTACCAGCCACACCGAGAAAGGTACTGTAACTGAGTCTGTTCATGACTCTGCTGGCCCGTATCGACGCGGTCGGCTGGAACTGTTAGACTCTGTGGTTTTCAGCATCACGGTAGGCTCGGACGGAGCTACCGACTCGTACGAACTTTGCTTTTGTGCTATTCCTGCAAAGAAGAAGTTACCGTATCAAGCATTCATTTTTAAAGTATAGTATTGTGGATTTTTGTCGTAATTGGTCTTGTCTTGAGTATATAAAATATTGGTTATTTTTCTAAACTGGTGTGGTGTCCGTTTGTAGTGCTTACACTGTATTACTGTTGGTTATGTGCAAATGCTTTACACACTGCCTCTGAATTAAGCCTGACTGCTCGTGCCAAGCTACCACGAGGGTGAGCAGGGGTTACTTCACGAGTGTAACAACCCTTACCCTGACTAGGAAGAAGGGTCCCTACTTGGACAAAGGTGCAAGCCCTTGCCAACTAGAGATCCCATTTCTAACAACAACACAGCAGCTCTCAGTTGTAGGTACACTTTGATTTTGCGACATGGCTTATTCAATCACAATTTAACTAATCACTATTTCTATCACGATTTGATACCTTGGAGGCAAGCAGTAAGTTTAGAATCTCTGTCCAAGTCATGTGCAGTTGTGGTGCAATGTCACACTTATTTTGTGATGTTTCTAGATACAGTATGACCATTGTCAAACTTATATCAATTAAATTAATTCAATGTTAGTGTGAAGGTGTTCAATTAATTATAGGGTCGGGCAATAGGGTTCATGTAGCTGTAAAACAAATTTCAAATGTACCTTAACACTATAATTGCTGTTGGAGTAGTGGACATTGAGGTCGGCCAGCCCATGACCCTCTGAAGCGTTTGTCCCCTCAAGAATCCAGGCCCTCCCAACACTCACCATAGGCAGGGCTTTAAGTGGGATGAAAAAACTGGGTGGTCTCTCAAAGGGGCGTGGTCAATGTAATTAAGGGCGTGGCTTAAAAACACCTAAGCTAAAGATCGGTGTTTAGCGCAGTGTGCCGCCCGACTTGTATTTTGCTGTTCCTGTCATTGCGTCCAGATATGATACAAGTCACATCATACCTACAAGTAAGGACTATTGGCTTTATCAATGGTTGTTAGTTGCATATGATAAATAAGCAGCAGCTATGGCTTGTATATAATATTGAAAAAACTTCCACTTAAAGCCCAGGTGACACCACGACAATATTGCTGCTCCTGAGTTTCAAAAAGAGAAGGGAAATCCAGAGAGAAAATGACTCTCTTTAAAGGATTTCCCTTCCTCTACAACGCTTACCACACGCACATCGATGTGCCTGCTGTCACTGCAGTCCGGACAAAAATAAAACGGACCGCCTGTGCCAGGGCACAAAACAGAGCCCGATAGAGACCCGTTTCGAGGCCCCCTTAAAAAAACTGCCGGTGCTCAGACCCGGTCCACTTAAAGCCCTGACCATAGGTAACAAGTGCTGTGCTGTGTTTGGTGCATCCCCAGGTGTCACTGGGCCGTGGCTGCCACAGTGTGTTATACCTTAAAAAAAACCTTTAAGCTCCTCTCTGTGCTTTTCTCTTTCATGTGCTGTCGCACGTGTACTCCGGAAGAGAGCAATGCATAGTAGCGAGTTCTTAAAATATGCGTAGTGTCAAAATATACTGATTAATATTCCATGCCTCTGCTGGTAATGTCATGGTTTTGAAAAGCAGAATGAACTGTCTGCGTAATGTCTAGGGGACCCTTGTGTGAGGATGAAGCCCTTTCTTCAAATATAGCTTTGTTTCAAAGCCCTGCTGCTTTAAAACATACCTTTAATTTTAGTTCATAATTTCTGTTCACAACATTGAAATGCTGGCAGGTTTATTAATAAAATTATTTACATAGCTGATCAGAAAACGTCCATTTTCCTCCTGCTATTTTCCAGCTCCTCGCAGTGACACCTTCCTTCTGGGCGCTTCCATTCCACTGAACATTAGTGTGTCTGAGTACAACACATACCTAGTTTTAAGCTGTTGCCTATGTTCAATAGTTGTACTCTTTGTTGTTAGTTCTATACAGTGGAAACTAAACTATACAATACTGTTTCCGTGTGGCTTGATTACTATATCTCTGCACAGGCTAGCAGGATGCATAGCTTTGGTAAAGAACAATGAGGGGAGATTCAGATTTGCTGCTAAAGTAGGATCTAAGGGCCAGATGTATCAAAGGGTTTTACCCATTCTGTGTCTATGGGAAAATGTGTTTATACATTTGTCCCTAAGTGTGTACCAGAGATGATAACATTTTATAGTGCTAAGGCAGTTTCTACCATTGCATATGGGGCTGGCATTGGGGGGTTGGAGGATAACTATATCCTGCAACAAATTCCCGAGAAGGGTGATAGCGGCACCACAATCCATCCCCAGCATCGTTGTCCATATGGATCTTGGCTTACAGCCCATATCGGCAGATGTAGAGGCCAAACCACTGCTACTTTGGCGCTCAGTTTGGTCGAAATCTGAGGCCAGGATATTATTAGGAAGAAGAAATGAAGGACTGATATAAAGGTCAGTCATGTCTTAGCGATGTTCTTTATGTAGTAAAGGAAAGGCCTTAGTATTACATGATAATTGGTCGTAGTTATTATCATGATGAATGAATGAAATAATTTTGTAAAGCGCGCAATACCCAAGGGCGTCTTAGCGCTATGCGAATCAAGATCCGGGGGGGGCCATCAGCAAATGGGGGTCTAAGGTGTCGCACAGTGGAGTGGGAAGAGCCGAGGCTTCAGCTCCTTTCTGAATTACTGCAGGATGGGTTGTGAGCGAAGTAAAAGAGGGAGGGAATTCCACAGCTTCCCACCGCAGTATGCGATCGTTCTTCCACCCCATTTTGCTCTGTTAATTCTTGGGACCATGACCATGTTCGCAGAGCTTGATCTAAGGCTCCTGCTGGGTGAGTACCAGGAGAACCGATCTTGAAAAAAAGATGGACAGGCTCTATAAAGGGCATTGTGGATTAAACACAGAGCCTTCAAGGAGATCCTCTTCTCCACCGGCAACCAGTGAAGGCCATACACTAGGTGAGAAATTGGTTTGAACTTGGGGACCTTCAGTAGTGTTCTTGCTACAGCATTCTGTAAGGGCTGCAGTTTTTTTATCAGGTATTTGGAGGTACCTAAATAAAGAGCATTACAATAGTCCATTTTCGAGGCGATGAGAGCCATCATCACCGTTTTTTTTGTAGTTCAAATGGAATGAACTGGAGAATTTTTTATGATCAGTCCATATTTTATCATGCTTTGATTAAATTTGAATTTTTTTACTTAAATAACTGTTTAACGGTTACTAATTTGCATTTTTATCCGCTTGAGAAAAAAAATCTAATGTGAAGTTTGTGAAGGAATGCTCAGTTGTTGCTTTTATTGTAATTGGGTGTTTTGTGAAACAATGGGCAATTTATGGTCATTTTTATTTATGTTTGAATTTTATCTGGCTATAAATCTGACCCTGATTTTATTATGAATGGCTTATTTATTGATCAAAAGGAATCATGATTTGTTTTATTCCAAATTAGTTTAATTATGATGTAAAGCGGCAAAAAAGTGCTTTTATGGTCCTTATAATATGAACCAAATAAAGTTTATTCCGATTCCTCTGTTAATGCTTTCATTTTTCCAATTTGACTAGATGATTTATTTCCACTCTGTTTACTACCACTACACATTTTAAAAAATAGTTTTATTTCCTTTAAAGCCATTAGAGTTCAACACTAACTGATAAAACGTTCCTTGCTTTGAAAATATGCGGTTCAGAAATTATATATCTACTGCTGAGATTACACTGTCGATGCAAGCATTGGGAAAACCAATAGATCTTGTGTTGACTGCTAGCTTTTTCGGCGAATCTTGTTTTGTGTTGGTTTTGCAAAACTTTATTGTTCAGGAAGCTGTCAGCCCTTCATCAGTCTGGGGGAAAAAATGGTCAAAGACAAAAATGTTTTTTAGTCTCAAACAAGCACACATTACCCTGACACTGAAGGGAATTATTAGTGAGTAGATGTGCTCCTTGTGAAAGGGGAGCATGAAGGGGAGCATGCTGTTAATTCATAGGGAATTATGCCAAAGGCTGAAGTGGGCTGACGCACTACTGCTTGAGTGGGCAGAAGAAAAATATGAATGACAGCGACAGGCAAAAGGAAGGTAAGAAGGAAGAAAGGAATGGAAAGAAGGAAGACAGAAAAGGAAAGAAGAATGGAAGGAAAAGACAGAAAAGGAAAGAAGAAAAGAAGACAGAAAAGGAAAGAAGAAAGGAAACTAGAATGGAAGGACAGAAGAAAGAAAAGAATGGAAGGCAGGAAAGAAGAAAGAAAAGAAAAGAAGAATGAAAGGAAAGAAATATTGAAGGAAAAAAGGAAAGCAGAATGGAAGGCAGGAAAGAAGAATGAATAACAAAATGGAAGTAAAGGAAAGCAGAATGAAGGGAGAAAAGGGAAGGAAGGAAAGAGGACAGAAAGAAGAATAGAAAGAAAAAGAGAATGGAAGGGAGGAAGGGAAGAAGAAAGGGAAAGAAGAAAGAAAAGAAGAATAAAAGGAAGGAAAATAGAAAAAAGGATAGACTAATGGAAGGAAAGCAGAATGGAAGGGAGAAAAAGGAAGGAAAGAAGACGAAGGAAAATAGAAAGAAAATATAATGGAAAAAAAGACGAAATGGAAAAAGGAAAATAGAAAGAAAAGGAAAGCAGAATGGAAGGAAGAAAGGAAAAAAGAATGGTAAGAAAAGGAAAGAAGACTGGAAGGAAAGAGGAATGAAAGAAAACGAAGGGGGAAAAAAATAAAAAGGAAAGAATGAAAGGAAAAGAAAGAGAAGAATAGAAGGAAAGAAGAGAAGGAAGAAAGGAAGGAAGGCAAAATGGAAGGGGAAAGAAGGAAAGAAGAAAAAGAAAAGCAGAATAGAAGGAAAGCAGAATAAATAATGGAAGAAAGGAAAGAAGACTGGAAAGAAGGAAAGTAGAAAGGGAAGGAAGAGAAGAAGAATGGAAGGAAAGTAATGGAGGGAAAGAAGAATAGAAACAGATGAAAGGAAGGAAAGAAAATAGAATAAAAGAAAAAAGGAAAGAAGAAAGAATAGAAAGAAGAATGGGAAGGGAGGAAAGACAATAGAAAAGTAGAATGGGAAAAAGGAAGGAAAATAGAAAGGAAGGAAAGAAGGAAAATAGAAAGGAAAGAAAAGAAAATAGAATGGAAGGAAAGAAAATGGAAAGACTAATGAAAGAAGGAAGGAAAATAGGAAGCAAAGAAGAAATAAAAGGAAGACGAAGGAAAGAAAAGAAAGAAAGTGGAATAGAAGGGAAAAAAAGGAAGGAAAGAAGACTGAAAGGAAGAAAAAAAATATAATGGAAAGAAAGACTAAATGGAAAGAGACTAAATGGAAAAAGAAAAATAGAAAGCAAAGAAAAAGCAGAATGGAGGGAAAGAAAGGAAAAGAGAATGGAAGGAAAAAAGAAAAAGCAGAATGGAGGGAAAGAAGGAAAAAAGAATGGTAAGGAAAGAAGACTGGAAGGAAAGCGGAATGAAAAGACTGGAAGGGGGAAATAAAAGGAAGGAAAGAAGAAAAAGGAGGGAAAAAAGACTGGAAGGAAAGAAGTAAGAAATTAGAATGGAAGGGGAAAGACGAATAGAAAAAGGAAGGAAAGAAGAAAGGAAGGAAAGCAGAATGGAAGAAAGGAAAGACGAAAAAGGAAAAGCAGAATGGAAGAAAGGAAAGAAGACGAAGGAAGAGAAGAAGAATGGAAACAGAAGAAAGGAAGGAAAGCAGAATGGAAGGAAGGAAGGAAAGCAAGAAAGGAAAGACTAAGGAAGGAAATAAAGAAAAGACGAAAAAAGGAAAAGAATGGAAGGAAAAAAGGAAGAAAAGGAAAGAAAGAAGACTAAGGAAGGAAATAAAGAAAAAATGAAAGGAAAAAGGAAAGACGAAAAAGAATGGAAGAAAAGAATGAGAAGGAAAGAAGAAAGCAAAGAAGATAGGAAGTAAAGAAGAATGGAAGGAAGTAAAGAAGAATGAAAAAAAGAAAAGGAAGATAGGGAGGAAAGAGGAAGAATAGAAAGAAAGTGGAATAGGAGAAAGGAAAGAAAAGAAGGAAAATAGAAAGGAAAGAGGAAGAAAAGGAAAAAAATGAAAGGGAAAAAGGAAGTAAAGAAGAAAGCAAAGAAAATAGAATGCAAGGAAAGACAAATGGAAGATGGAAAGAAGAAAGCAAAGAAAATAGAATGCAAGGAAAGACAAATGGAAGAAAGCAAAGAAGACGAAGGAAAAAAGAATGGAGGAAATTAAAGAAAGAAGGAAAAAAGAGAAAGAAGAATGGAAGGAAAAAAGAATAGAAAAGGAAGTAAAAATTGAAATGGAAAGAAAGAATGGAAGGGTAAAAAAGGAAAGAAGAATGGAAAGAAAAATAGGAAGGAAGGAAAAATAGAAAAAAGGAAGTAAAGAAAGAAGAATGGAAAGAAAAAGAAAGGAAGAAAGAAGCAAGGAAAAAGAATGGCGGGAAAGGAGAATGGAAAAAAGAATAGAAGGAAAGAAGAACGGAAAGAGGATAGAAGAATAAATGGAAAGAAGACTAAAAAGAGAAAAGAATGGAACTAAAGAAGAATAAATGGAAAGAAAAAAGAATGAAAAAAGGAAGGAAGGAAAAAAGTGGATAGAAGGAAGGAAAGGAAAATGGAAAAAGAAAAAGATAGATAGGGAGGAAGGAAGGGACAATGGGTGGAAGGAATAGAAAGAGAAAGAAAGGAAAAAAGGTTGGAAGAATGGAAAGAAGGAAGTAAAGGAGAATGAAAGAAGAATGGACTGAAAGAAAGGAAGAGAAGGAAACTAAATAAACAAAAGAAGGAAAATAAAGAAAATGAAAGACGAAAGGGAAGGAAGGAGAAGAATTAAGAGAATGGAAGGAAAGAAACTAAAGAAGCCTAGGAAAAAAGACTGGAACGAAGCACTAAATAAAAAAGGCAAGCAGGAAGGAAAGAAGAATGAAGAAAAGACAGGAAAGAAGAAAAGACTGGAACGAAGCGAAAAAGAATGGAACTAAGAAAAGGAAATAAAGAGGAAAAAAGAATGGAAGAAAAGAAAAGGCAAGAAGGAAGGAAAGAATGGAACGAAAAACATAGGAAGAGGAAGGAAAGAAGACTGGGAAGGAAGGGAAGAAGAAGAATGGAAAGAAAAAAAAGAAAAGACTGGAAGGAGAAAAGACTGGAAGGAAAACAGAATAAAAAAGAAAAGGAAAGAAGAATGGAAAGAAGGGGAATAGAAATGAAGGAAGAAAGGAAAGAAGGGGAATAGAAATGAAGGAAGAAAGGAAAGAAGACTGGGAAGGAAGGAGAAAAGACTGGAAGGAAAAAACAAAAAAGACGAAGGAAGGAAAGAAAGACTGGAAAGAAGAAAAGAAAATAGATTTGAAGCAAAGGAGAATGGAAAAAAGGACAAAAGAAAAGGAAAGAAGGAAAAAAAAGGTGGATAGAAAGAATGGAGGGAAGAAAAAAAGAATGGAAGGAAGCAAAGGAGAATGGAAAGAAAAAGAAGAGGAGAAGGAAAATAGAAATGAAGGAAGAAAGCAAAGAAGAATGGGAAGGAAGGAAAGGAATGAAAACAGAATGGAAAGAAGGAATGAAAACAGAATGGAAGGAAAGACAAGGTAAGAAGAATGGAAAGGAAGGAAAGCAAAGAATAAAAATAAAAAGGAAGGAAAGGAGAATGGAAAGAAGAAAGAAAACGCAAGAAGAATAAAAAGAACAAAGAAAGGAAAAGAAAGTAGTATGAAATGAAAGTAGAATGGAAGGAGGCAAGTAAAAGAATAGAAGGATAGAGAGAAGGAAGGAAAAAAGTGGAAGGAAGGAAAGAGGAAGAAAAGAGGAAAAAAGGTTGGAAGTAAAGAAGAATAGAAGGAAAGGAGAAAGGAAAGAAAAAAGTGGAAGGAAGGAAAGGAGAAAGGAAAGAGAAAAAAGGTTGGAAGAATGGAAAGGAGGAAAAGAAAGAAGGAAAGAAAAAAGTGGAAGGAAGGAAAGAATGGACTGAAAGAAAGGAGAATGGAAAGTAAAAGAATGAAAAAAGAAAACTAAAGAAAGAAGCTAAAAAGAAAGAAAAGGAAAACAGAATGGAAGGAAAGGAAAAAAGGAAGGAAGAAGAGAAGAATGGAAGGAAAGGAAAAAGGAAAGTAGAATGGAAGGAAGAAAGGAAAAAGGAAGGAAGGAAGTAAAGAAGAAAGAAGGAAAACAAGGGAAGGAAGGAATGGGAAGGAAGAAAGGAAGCGAAGAAGTAAAGAAGAAAGAAAAGAAAAGCAGAATGGAATGGAAGGAAAGTAGAATGGAAAAAGGAAGGAAGAAAGGAAAAAGAAAAGAAGGAAAGAAAAGAATAGAAAGAAGGAAAGAAGACTGGTAAAAAAAAATGGAAGTAAAGAATGAAAAGGAAGGAAAGTAACAGAAGAAGAAAAAAAGAAAAGGAAAGAAGACTAGAAAAAAGAAAAGAAGGAAGGAAGAAGAATGAAAGGAAAGAATGGAAGCAAGGAAGGAAAGAGGAAAGCAGAATGGAAGGAAGGAGAAAATAAGGAAGAATGAAAGGAAAGAAGGAAAAAAGAAAGGAATGAAGCACGAAGGCAAGCAGAATGGAAGGAAGGAAGGAAAAAAGATGGTAAGAAAAGGAAAGAAGACTGGAAGGAAAGAGGAATGAAAGAAGACTGGAAGGGGGAAAAAATAAAAAGGAAGAAAGGACAGACTGGAAGGAAAAAAGAAAGGGAAGTAAGAAAAGAAGAATAAAAGGAAAGAAAAGGAAAAGAAAGAAATTAGAATGGAAGGCAAGCAGAATGGAAAAGGAAAGAAGAAAGAAAAGGAAAGAAGAAAGGAAAATAAAAAGGAAGAAAAGGAAAGGAAAGTAGAATGGAAGGAAGGCAAGCAGAATGGAAGGGGAAAGAAAAAAGAAAAGCAGAATAGAAGGAAAAAAGAATGGAAGAAAGCAAAGAAGACTAAGGAAGGAAAGTAGAATGGGAAGGAAGAGAAGAAGAAAGGAAGGAAAGTAAAATGGAAGAAAGAAAGCAAAGAACGAAGGGAGGGAAGACGATGTAGAATGGGAAAATAGGAAGGAAGAAAGAAAGCAAAGAAAATAGGAAGGAAGAAAGGAAAGACGAAAAAAGGAAAATGGAAGGAAAGAAGAAAGAAAATAGGAAGGAAATAAGAATGGAAGGAAGAAAGCATAGACTAATGGAAATAGGAAGGACAGACAAAAAAAGAATGGAAGAATAGAAAGAAGGAAAAAATGAGACGGAAGAAATGAATAAAAGGAAAGAAGAAAGCAAAGAAAATAGGAAGGACAGAAGAATGGAAGGAAGGAAAGAAGACTAAGGAAGGAAAGTAGAATGGGAAAATGGAAGAGAAGAAGAAAGGAAGGAAAGTAATGGAGGGAAACAGAAGAAAGGAAGGAAAGTAAGAAAGAAAAGAACGAAGGAAGGAAGAATAAAAGAAAAGAAGAAAGAAGAATGGGAAGGGAGGGAAGACGATGTAGAATGGGAAAATGGAAGGAAAATAGAAAGCAAAGAAGAAAGAAAAGCAAAGAAAATAGGAAGGAAGAAAGGAAAGACGAAAAAAGGAAAATGGAAGGAAAGAAGAAAGACAATAGGAAGGACAGAAGAATGGAAGGAAGAAAGAAAAGACTAATGGAAATAGGAAGGACAGACAAAAAAGAATGGAAGAATAGAAAGAAGGAAAAAATGAGACGGAAGAAATGAATAAAAGGAAAGAAGAAAAAAGAAAATAGGAAGGACAGAAGAAAGTATGGAAGGAAGGAAAGACGGAAAAAAAGAAAGAAAAGGAAGATAGGGAGGAAAATAGGAAGGACAGAAGAAAGTATGGAAAGAAAAGAAAGGAAGGAAGAATAGAAAGAAAGAAAGGAAAAAGTGGAATAGGAGAAAGGAAAGAAAGAGAAGAAAGAAAAGCGAAAAAAGGAAAGACGAAGGAAGGAAAGAAGGGAAAAATGGCAAGGAAAGAAGGGAGGAAGGGAAGAAGAAAGGAGGGAAAGAAGAAAGAAAAGAGAATGGAAGAAAAGCAGAATAAAAGGAAAAGAAAGAAATTAGAATGGAAGGAAAATAAAAAGGAAGGAAAGAAGAAAAGCAGAAAGGAAAATAGAATGGAAGGAAAGTAGAATTGAAGGAAAGTAGAATGGAAGAAAAAAACAAAGGAAGGCTGGAAGTAAAGACGAATAAAAGAGGAAAAAAGGAAAGACGAATGGGAAGGGAGGAAAGACTATGTAGAATGGGAAAAAGGAAGGAAGGAAAGAAGGAAGGAAAATAGAATGGAAAGAAAGCAAAGAAAATAGAATGGAAGGAAAGGATAGAATAAGAGAAGGAAGGAAAGAAGGAAGAATGGAAAGACGAAAAAGGAAAAGGGAAAGAAAATAGAATGGAAGGAGAAAAGAAGAGGAAAGCAAAGAAAATAGGAAGGAAAGACGAATGGAAGGAAGGCTGGAAGGAAATAGGAATGAATGGAAAAAGGAAAGAAAAAAGGAAGGAAAGACGAAAAAGAAATGAATAAAAGGAAAGAAAAGAAAATAGGAAGGAAAGACGAATGGAAGGAAAGTGAAGAAGGAAAAAAGAAAGAAAAGGATGATAGGGAGGAAAGAAGAAAGGATGGAAAGAAAAGAAAGTGGAATAGAAGGAGAAAGGAAATAAAATAAGAAAGAAAAGGGAAAAAATGAAGGAAAATAGAAAGGAAGAAAGAAAAAGAAAAAAATGAAAGGGAAAAAGGATGTAAAGAAGAATGGAAGGACAAAAGAATGGAGAGGAAAGAAAGAAGGACAAAAGAGAAAAGAATGGAAGGAAAAAAGAATGGAAGGGTAAAAAAGGAAAGAAGAATGGAAAGAAAAATAGGAAGAATGGAAAAAAGAATAGAAAAAAGGATGTAAAGAAGGAAGAATGGAAAGAAAGAGGCGGGAAGGAAGGAAAAAAGAAAGAAAGGGAAGAAAGAAGCAAGGAAAAAGAATGGAGGGAAAGAATGGAAAAAAGAATAGAAGGATAGAAGAAAGGAAAGAGGATAGAAGAAAGGAAGGAAAGAAGACTAAAGAGAAAAGAATGGAAAAACTAAAGAAGAATAAAAGGAAAGAAGGAAGAATGGAAGAAAAAAAGTGGATGGAAGGAAAGGAAAATGGAAAAAGAAAGAAAAAAGGATAGATAGAATGGAAAGAGAATGAGAGCGAAAAGGAAGGAAGGAAGGGACAATGGGCGGAAGGAAAGAATAGAAAGAAGGAAAAATAGAAGGAAAAGGTTGGAAGAATGGAAAGCAGGAAGGAAAGGAGAATGAAAGAAGAATGGACTGAAAGAAAGGAAGAGAAAGAAAAAAGGAAACTAAATAAACAAAAGAAGGAAAATAAAGAAAATGAAAGACGAAAGGGAAGGAAGGAGAAGAATTAAGAGAATGGAAGGAAAGAAACTAAAGAGAAGCCAAGGAAAAAAGAAAGGAATGAAGCACTAAATAAAAAAGGCAAGCAGGAAGGAAAGAAGAATGAAGAAAAGACAGGAAAGAAGAAAATAATGGAAGGAAAGGAAAAAGAATGGAACGAAGAAAAGGAAAGAGGAAAAAAGAATGGAAGGAAAGAAGACAGAAAAGGAAAGAATGGAACGAAAAAATGGGAAGAATGGAAAGAAAGAAGAATGGAAGGAAAGAACAGAATAAAAAAAGAAAAGGAAAGAAGAATGGGAATAGAAATGAAGGAAGAAAGGAAAAAAGACTGGGAGGAAGGAAAAGAATGGGAGGAAAAAAGAAAAGGAAAGAAGACGGAAGGAAAAAAGAAAAAATAAGGAAAGAAGAGTGGGAAAAAGAAAAGAATGGAAGAAAAGGAATAAGGAAAAGAATGGAAGGAAAAAAACAAAAGAAGTCTGGAAGGAAGGAAAATAGAAAGGAAGGAAAGACGAATGGGAAGGAAGAAAAAAATAAGGAAAGAAAAGGAACGATGGAAAGAAAGACGAAGGAAGGAAAATAGAAAGGAAGGAAAATAGAAAGGAAGGAAGAATGGAAAGAAGGAAGGAATAATGAGACGGGGGAAAAAAGAAAAGGAAAGAAGAAAATAGAATCGAAGGAAAGGAATGGAAAAAAGGACGAAAGAAAAAGAAGGAATGGAAAAAAGGGAAAAGAAAGGACGAAAGAAAAGGAAAGAATGGGAAGGAGGAAAGCAGAATGGAAGGAAGAAAAGAAAGGAAAGAAAAATGGGAAGGAAGGAAAAAAGAATAGAAAGATAGAAGAAGGAAGGAAAGAAAGAATGGAGGGAAGGAAGCAAAGAAGATTGGCGGGAAGGGAGGAAAGAAGGAAGGAAAAAGAATGGAAGAAAAAAGGAGAAGGAAAATAGAAATGAAGGAAGAAAGGAAAGAAATTTAGAATGGGAAGGAAGGAAAGAGGAAAGTAGAATGGGAAGGAAAGGAATAAAAGGAAGGAAAACAGAATGGAAAGAAGGACAAGGTAAGAAGAATGGGAAGGAAGAAAAAATAAAAGGAAGGAAAGCGAAGAAAAAGGAAGGAAAGTAGAATGGAAAAAGGAAAGTAGAATAAAAAGAATAAACAGAAAGAAAGGAAAAGAGAAAGGAAGGCAAGAAAAGTATGAAATGAAAGTAGAATGGAAGGAGAAATGGAAAGAAAGAAAAAAAGGACGAAAAGAGGAAAAAAGAAAGGAAGGCAAGAATAAAAAGAATAAAGAATAGAAGGAAAGGAGAATGGAAAGGGAGGAAGATTGAAAGTAAGGGAAGAAGAGAAAAAAGTGGATAGAAGGAAGGAAAAAGGTTGGAAGAATGGAAAGGAGGAAGGAAAGAATGGACTGAAAGAAAGGAGAAAGGATAGGAAAAGAAAGAAAAAAGGAAACTAAAGAAAGAAGAATGGAATTGAAGACGAATGGAAGGAAGAATAAAAGGAAAGAATGAAAGAAAAGGAAAACAGAATGGAAGGAGAGGAAAGAAGACTGAGCAGGAAGAAAAGAATAAAAGGAAAGGAAAGGAGAAAAAAGTAGACTGGAAGGAAGGAAAGTAAAATGGAAGGAACAAAGAATAAAAGGAAAGAATGAAAGAATAAAAAGAAGAATGGAAGGAAATAGAATGGAAGGAAAAAAGAGTGAAAACAAGGGAAGGAAGGAAAGAGGAAAGGAATGGGAAGGAAAGAGGAAAGGAAAGAAGGAAGAAAGAATAAAAAGAAGAATGGAAGGAACAAAGAAAGAAAAGGAAAAATTGAAATGGAAGGAAAGAAGAATGGCAGGGTAAAAAGGAAAAAAGAATAGAAAAAAGGATGGAAGAATGGAATGAAGGGAAAATAAAAAGAACGGAAAGAAAGGAAGTAAAGGAGAATGAAAGAAGAATGGACTGAAAGAAAAAAGGAAACTAAATAAACAAAAGAAGGAAAATAAAGAAAATGAAAGAAAGACTAAAGGGAAGGAAGGAGAAGAATTAAGAGAATGGAAGGAAAGAAACTAAAGAGAAGCCAAGGAAAAAAGAAAGGAATGAAGCACTAAATAAAAAAGGCAAGCAGGAAGGAAAGAAGAATGAAGAAAAGAATGGAAAGAAGAAAAGAATGGAAAGAAGAAAAGAATGGAAAGAAGAAAAGGAAAGAGGAAAAAAGAATGGAAGGAAAGAAGACAGAAAACGAAAGAATGGAAAGAAAAATGGAAGGAAAGAACAGAATAAAAAAGAAAAGGAAAGAAGAATGGGAATAGAAATGAAGGAAGAAAGGAAAAAAGACTGGGAGGAAGGAAAGAAGACGGGAGGAAAAAAGAAAAGGAAAGAAGACGGAAGGAAAAAACAAAAGAATGGAAAGAAGAGTGGGAAAAACGAAAGAATGGAAGAAAAGGAAAAAACAAAAGAATGGAAGGAAAAAACAAAAGAAGTCTGGAAGGAAGGAAAATAGAATCGAAGGAAAGACTAATGGGAAGGAAGAAAAAAATAAGGAAAGAAAACGAAGGAAGGAAAATGGAAAGAAGGAAGGAATAATGAGACGGGGGAAAAAAGGAAAGAATAAGAAAATAGAATCGAAGGAAAGGAATGGAAGAAAAGGAATAAGGAAAAGAATGGAAGGAAAAAACAAAAGAAGTCTGGAAGGAAGGAAAAAAGAATGGAAGGAAAGACGAATGGGAAGGAAGAAAAAAATAAGGAAAGAAAAGGAACGATGGAAAGAAAGGACGAAGGAAGGAAAATAGAAAGGAAGGAAAATAGAAAGGAAGGAAGAATGGAAAGAAGGAAGGAATAATGAGACGGGGGAAAAAAGAAAATAGAATCGAAGGAAAGGAATGGAAAAAAGGACGAAAGAAAAAGAAGGAATGGAAAAAAGGGAAAAGAAAGGACGAAAGAAAAGGAAAGAATTGGAAGGAGGAAAGAAGATTGGAAGGAAGCAAAGAAAGGAAAGAAAAATGGGAAGGAAGGAAAAAAGAATAGAAAGATAGAAGAAGGAAGGAAAGAAAGATTGGAGGGAAGGAAGCAAAGAAGATTGGAGGGAAGGAAGGAAAGAGGAAAGAATGGAAGGAAGGAAAGAAGAATGGAAGAAAAAAGGAGAAGGAAAATAGAAATGAAGGAAGAAAGGAAAGAAATTTAGAATGGGAAGGAAGGAAAGAGGAAAGTAGAATGGGAAGGAAAGGAATAAAAAGAAGGAAAAAGAAGAATGGAAAGAAAGACAAGGTAAGAAGAATGGGAAGGAAGAAAAAATAAAAGGAAGGAAAGCAAAGAATAAACAGAAAGAAAGGAAAAAGGAAACTAGAATAAAAAGAATAAACAGAAAGAAAGGAAAAGAGGAAGGAAAGAAAGAAGTATGAAATGAAAGTAAAATGGAAGGAGAAATGGAAAGAAAGAAAAAAAGGACGAAAAGAGGAAAAAAGAAAGGAAGGAAAGAATAAAAAGAATAAAGAATAGAAGGAAAGGAGAATGGAAAGGGAGGAAGATTGAAAGTAAGGGAAGAAGAGAAAAAGTGGATAGAAGGAAGGAAAAAGGTTGGAAGAATGGAAAGGAGGAAGGAAAGAAAATAGAATGGAAGGAAAGAATGGACTGAAAGAAAGGAGAAAGGATAGGAAAAGAAAGAAAAAAGGAAACTAAAGAAAGAAGAATGGAATTAAAGAAGAATGGAAGGAAGAATAAAAAAGAAAGAAGAAAGAAAAGGAAAACAGAATGGAAGGAGAGGAAAGAAGACTGAGAAGGAAGAAAAGAATAAAAGGAAAGGAAAGAAGAAAAAAGGATGGAAGGAAGAAAAAGAAGAAAAAAGGAAGGAGAGAAAAAAGTAGACTGGAAGGAAGGAAAACAAGGGAAGGAACAAAGAATAAAAGGAAAGAATGAAAGAAGAAAGAAGAAAATAGAATGGAAGGAAAGACGAATGGAAGGAAAAAAGAATGAAAACAAGGGAAGGAAGGAAAGAGGAAAGGAATGGGAAGGAAGAAAGAATAAAAAGAAGAATGGAAGGAACAAAGAAAGAAAAGGAAGGAAAAATTGAAATGGAAGGAAAGAAAGAATGGCAGGGTAAAAAGGAAAAAAGAATGAAAACAAAAATAGGAAGGAAGGA
This sequence comes from Calotriton arnoldi, assembly GCA_963921515.1. Lineage (NCBI taxonomy): Eukaryota > Metazoa > Chordata > Amphibia > Caudata > Salamandridae > Calotriton > Calotriton arnoldi. The sequence goes on along the minus strand of CAWUFW010000013.1, from coordinate 3,495,500 downwards.
AAAAAGAATAGAAAAAAGGATGGAAAGAGGCGGGAAAGAAGGAAAAAAGAATGAAAACAAAAAGGGAAGAAGCAAGGAAAAAGAATGGAGGGAAAGAAGAACGGAAAAAAGAATAGAAGGAAAGAAGAATGGAAAGAGGATAGAAGAAAGGAAGGAAAGAAGACTAAAAAGAGAAAAGAAGGGAAAAACTAAAGAAGAATAAAAAGGAAAGAAGAATGGAAAGAAGGAAGGAAGGAAAGAAAAAAGGATAGATAGAACGGAAAGAGAAGGAGAGCGAAAAGGGAGGAAGGAAGGGACAGTGGGCAGAAGGAAAAAAGGTTGGAAGAATGGAAAGAAGGAAGGAAAGGAAAATAAAAAGAACGGAAAGAAAGGAAGTAAAGGAGAATGAAAGAAGAATGGACTGAAAGAAAGGAAGAGAAAGAAAAAAGGAAACTAAATAAACAAAAGGAAAATAAAGACAATGAAAGAAAGACGAAAGGGAAGGAAGGAGAAGAATTAAGAGAATGGAAGGAAAGAAACTAAAGAGAAGCCAAGGAAAAAAGAAAGGAATGAAGCACTAAATAAAAAAGGCAAGAAGGAAGGAAAGAAGACAAAAGGAAAGAATGGAACGAAAAAAATAGAAAGAAGGAAGGAAGAAATGAAGGAAAGATTGGGAAGGAAGGAAAGAAGGGAAAATGGAAGGAAGGAAAGAAAAAGACTGGAACGAAAGAACAGAAGAAGACTGGAACGAAAGAACAGAAGAAGACTGGAAAGAAAGAACAGAAGAATGGAAAGAAGGGGAATAGAAATGAAGGACGAAAGGAAAAAAGACTGGGAGGAAAAAACAAAAAGGAAAGAAGAATGGGAAGGAAGGAAAAAAGGAAAGACTGGAAAGAAGACTGGGGAAAAAGGAAAGACTGGAAGAAAGGAAAAGAATGGAAGGAAAAAACAAAAAAGAAGACTGGAAGGAAAGAAAGAAGACTGGAAAGAATGGAAGGAAAGACAAGGTAAGAAGAATGGGAAGGAAGAAAAAAATAAGAGGAAAGAAAAGGAACGATGGAAGGAAAGAAAGAGACAGGAAGGAAGGAAGAATGGAGGGAAGAATGGGAAGGAAGAAAAGAATGGAAAAAAGAATGAAGGAAGAAAGGAAGGAAAGAAGGAAGGAAGAATGGGAAGGAGGAAAGTAGAATGTAAGGAAGAATGGGAAGGAAGGAAAGGAGAATGGAAGGATAGAAAGATTGGAGGGAAGGAAGGATAGAAAGATTGGAAGGAAGGAAAATATTGGAAGGAAGGAAAGAAGAAAGGAGGAAAAAAGAAAGGAGGAAAAAAGGAGAAGGAAAATGGAAATGAAGAAAGGAAAGAAGAAAGCAAAGAAAGAAAAATAAAAAGGAAGGAAAGGAAAGAAGAATAAACAGAAAGAAAGGAAAAGAATGGAAAGAGATGGAAGGAAAGAAAAGTATGAAATGAAAGTAGAATGGAAGGAGAAAAGGAAAGAATAGAAGGATAGAGAGATGGAAGGAAAGAAAAAAAGGACGAATAGAGGAAAAAAGAAATGAAGGAAAGAAGAATAAAAAGGAAGGAGAATGGAAAGAAGGAAATAATGGAAAGGGAGGAAGATTGAAAGTAAGGGAAGAAGAATGGAAAGAGATGGAAGGAAAGGAGAATGGAAGAAAGGAAAAAAAAAGAATAGAAAAAAGGTTGGAAGATTGGAAAGGATAGGAAAGAAAAAAGGAAGGAAGGAAAGAATGGACAGGAAAAGAAAGAAAAAAGGAAACTAAAGAAAGAAGCAAAACAGAATGGAAGGAAAACAGAAAGGAAAGAAGGAAGCAAAGAAGAAAGAAAAGGAAGAATAAAAAAAGAAGAAAGAAAAGGAAAACAGAATGGAAGGAAAGAATGAGGAAAGTAGACTGAGAAGGAAGAAAAGAATAAAAGGAAAGAGGAAAGAAGGAAGCAAAGAAGAAAAAGGAAGGACAGTAGACTGGAAGGAAAGGAAAAAAGAAAGGACAGTAGACTGGAAGGAAGGAAAGAAGAAAGAAAGAATAAAAGGAAAGAGGAAAAAAGGACAGAAGAATGGAAGGAAAGGAAAAAAGGAAAGAAGAAACTAGAAAGGAAGGACAGTAGGGAAAAAGGAAGGAAGGAAAGTAGAATGGAAAGAAGAAAGAAAGGAAGGAAAGTAGAATGGAAGGAAAAAGGCATGAAAACAAGGGAAGGAAGGAAAGAGGAAAGGGAAGGAAAGAGGAAAGGAAGGAAGAAAGAAGAAAAAGAAGAAAAGGACAGAAGAATGGAAGAGGGAAGAAGTAAAGAAAATAGAATGGAAGGAAAGTAGAATGGAAAAAGGAAAGAACAAAGAAATGGAAGGAAGAATAGAAGGAAGGAAGACTGGAAAAAAGAAGTAGAAAAGAATGGAAGGAAAGAAAAGGAAAGAAGACTGGTAAAAAAATAAACGGAAGGAAAGAACGAAACGGAAGGAAAGAACGAAACGGAAGGAAAGTAATAGAAGAAAAAAGAAAAGACAAAAGGAAAGAAGACTGGAAAAAAGAAGAAATGGAAGGAAAAGAAAGAATGGAAGGAAAGAACAAAAGAATGGAAGCAAGGAAGGAAAGTAAAGAAGAATGGAAGGAAGGAAAAAAGAAAGGAATGAAGCATGAAGGGAAGAAGGGAAGGAAGAAAAGAAAAATAAAAGGTTAGAAGAATGGAAGGAAGGAAAGGAAAATAGAAGGGAAGGAAGAAAGGGAAGAAGAATGGAAAGAAAAAAGAATTGAAGGAAAGAAGAATGGACGACAGGAAAGAGAATGAGAGCGAAAAGGGAAAAATAATAGGAAAGAAGGAAAAAAGCATGGAAAAAAGGTTGGAAGAATGGAAAGACGAAAGGGAATGAAAGAAGAAAAGTGGAAGGAAAGTAAAGAAGAAAGAGAAAAAAGGAAACTAAAGAAAGAAACAAACAAAAGAAGGAAGGGAAAGAAAATGAAAGAAAGACGAAAGGGAAGGAAAGAAAAATTAAGGGAATGGAAGGAAAGAAACTAAAGAGAAGCGAAGGAAAAAAAGGAATGAAGCACGAAAGGGAAGCAGGAAGGAAAGAACAAAAACAGGCAGGAAAGAAGAAAAGAATAATAGAAGAAAAAAAAAGAAGAATAGGAAGGAAAAAAGAATAGAAAGAAGAAATGGAGGAAATAAAGAGAAAAGAAGAAATGGAAAGAAGGGGAAAATGGAAATGAAAGAAAAGAGGAAAGTAGAAAGGGAAGGAAAGAAGAATAGAAAGAAGAATAGGAAGGAAAGAAGAATAGGAAGGAAGGAAAGAAGAATAGAAAGAAAAGGAAAGAAGAATAAGGAAAAAAGACTGGGAAAAAGGAAGGAAGTCTGGAAGGAAAGAACAAAAAAGAAGTCTGGAAGGAAGAAAAGAATAGAAAGAATGAAGTAAAAAAGAATGGCAGGAAAGACAAGGATAGAAGAATGGGAAGGAAGAAAAGAATAAAAGGAAAGAGGAAAGAAAAGGAAAGATGAATGGAAAAAGGAAAGAAGAATGGAAAAAGGAAAGAAGAATGGAAAAAGGAAAGAAGAAAGAAAAGGAAAGAATAGATGTAAAGAAAAGGAAGGAAGAAAGGAGGAAAGAAGAATGGGAAGAAGGAAGGAAAGAAGAATGGAAGGGAACAAGAATGGAAGGAAAGGAAAGAAGAATGGAAGGGAAAAAAAGGAAAGAAGAATGGAAAGAAAAATGGGAAAGAAAAGGAAAAAGAATGGAAGGAAACAAGAAAAAAGTAAGGAAAGAAGAAAGTAAAGACGAAAGGGAAAAAAGGAAGGAAGGATAGAAAAGGAAAGAAGAATAGAAGGAAAGAAGGGATCAAGAATGGAAGGAAAGGAAAGTAGAATGGAAGGGAAAAAAGGAAACAAGAAAAATAGAAAGGCAGGAAAAGAATAGAAAGAAAGAAAAGGAGGAAGGAAGGACAAAGAAAGAATGGAAGGAAAAAGAAAAGAGGAAAGAAGAAAGGAAGAACTAAAAAAAGAAACTAAAGAAAGAAGGAAACTAAAGAAAATGAAAGACGAAAGGGAAGGAAGGAGAAGAATTAAGGAAAGAAAGAAACTAAAGAGAAGCGAAGGAAAAAAGGAATGAAGCAAAAAAGAAAAAGGAAAAACAAAGACAAAAAGAAGGTAGAAAGGAAAGCAGGAAGGAAAGTACAAGAAGAAAAGGAAAGAAAGAATAAAGGTGAATAAAGGAAGGAAAGAGCAGGAAAGGAGGTATGAAACGATAAGAAAATAAAGAAAAAGGAAAATAAGAACAAAAGGAAGAAATGAAAAAAGTAAAGAAGGTAGAAGAGAGAAACGAAAGGAAAAGAAAAGACTTAAAGAAAGAAGTAAGAAGGAAGATTAAATTAAAAAGGAAACCAGGAAGAAAACGAAGTACAGAAGGGAAAAGAAAAGGCAAAGGAAAAAAAGAAAAAAGAAATGGAGGAAAGAAGGAAGAAAGTACATTAAGGAAGGCAGGAAAGAAGGATTGATGGAGAAATGAAGACAGGAAAGGAAGAAAAGGATTGGAACAACCCTAGGGTTGAACAAAAGATGGAAAGAATGAAGAAAATGAAGGGAAGGAAGGGAGGAAGAAAAAATAAAGGAAAAACAAAGGAAGAAAGAAATGAAGGAAAGAGTAGAACAGAAAATAGAGGGAGGGGAAAATGAAGGAAAGAAGTAGTAAGGAAAGAAAACAAAAGAAGAAAGAAGGGAGGAAAGAAGAAAAAAACAAGTAAGGAATAAAGGAAAGAAAGACAAAGGAAAAAATGAATGATTGAAGAAAAAGGAAAAAACGAAGGCAAGAGAAAACAGAAAAGAATGGATTGAAAGAAAGGAAAAAAGAAAGGAAAAGAAAAGAATGAAGGAAAAGAAAGAAAAAAGTAAAGAAAGAACTAAGGAAAAATAAAGGAAAGAAGTGAATGAAACGAGGAAAGAAGGTGGACAGTAATGAAGGAAGAAAAAGTAAGAAAAGAAAAAAACAACAGAGGAAAAGAAATAAGAAAGAAGGAAAGAAAAAAGAAAGAAAAGACAAGGAAGAAAGGAAAGGAAGAAGGGGAAAGAAGGAAACTAATAAAAGAAAAACCAAAGAAAAAAGGGGAAAGAAACAACAAAGTATAGGAAAGGAAACAAAGGAAAGCAGGGAAGAAAAAGAATGAAGGAAAGAAAGATGGACAGAAAGAAGGATAGGAAAAAACTAAGGAGTGAAGAAATGAAGGAAGAAAAAATGAAATGAGAAAGGAAAGAAGAACTGGAAAAGAAACAAAGGAAAGAACGAGGAAAGAGAAGGAAAGTAGAATAGAAAAGAGGAGGAAAAACAATGAAGGAAATAAGTATAAAGGAAAGATGAAACAAAAGGAAAGAATGGAGGGAGGAAAGAAAGGAAGGAAGGAAAGAAAGAAAGGGAAAAAATCAATATAGAAAAAGCACAGGAAAGAAAAGAATAAAGAAGGGAAGTAGGAAGGAAGTAAAAAAGGAATGAATGAGAAAAGAGAAAAAACAAATGAAATAAAGATAGGAATAAAAAAGAACAAAGGAAAGAAGTGATGTAGAATGGAAGGAGATGAAGGAAAATAGGAGGAAGGAATAAAAAAGGGACAAGGAAAGAATGGAAAAGAGTGAGTGAAAGAAGTAGTTAGGAAAGAAATGAAGAATGGAAAAAAGGATAGAAGCAAAGGAAGGTGAAAAGATAGGGAAGAAAGAAGAATGGGGAAAAAAGAAATAAAGAGAAGAAAGGAAGGAAGGAGAAAAGGGGAAAATAATGGAGCAAAGGAATGGAGAAAAGTAGGCAGGATGAATAAAAGTAAGGACAAAATGAAATAAAGTAATAAAAGGAAGAAAAGGATGAAAGGAAAGACAAAAGGGGAAAAGGAAGGAAGAAAAGAAAGAAGGAAAGAAAGATGAAAAGGAAAGAAGGAAGCAAAGAAGAAAGGGGAAGGAAATTAAAGGAGGAAGGGAAAAAAGAAAGGAAAAAAGGATGAAGAAAGAAGGAAACCTGTGAAGTAAAAGGAATAAAGGAAGGAAGGAAAGTAGAAGGGAATGAAAAGAGGAAGGGAAGGGATGAAGGAAAGAAAATAAGAGGAAAGGAGAAGGAACAAAAGAAAGTGACAAAAAAAAAGAAGTAATGAAAAGAGAAATAAGGAAGGGAAGTGAACAAAAGAAAGGAGGGAGGGAGGATAGAAAGAAGGGAAGGAAGATAAGAGAAATAAAAAAATGAAAGAAAAAAGGAGACCAGGAAAGGAAGAAATAAAGAAGGGAATGAGGGAAAAAGACAAAAGAAAAAAAGAAATAAGTGGTGCAAGTGCTGCAAATTAAACACAAAGGCCAGTTTTCGTTCTGGGCAAAGTTTATTAAAGCACCATTAATAAATCAAAACTCAATTGTCTACTTATAAATTCACATCGGTTTGTGCACTGCATGCATAGTAAAATGTGGATAACTAAATACAAAACAGTTTCAAATAGACAGTAGACACAAATAGACACAGTCTGTGATTCTGTGAAATACCAGCAGTCAGATAAACAAAGGCCATTTCAAAAAGAATTTACAACAGCAGTGACAGGAGATGGAAACCTCAAATTGGACTGTGCCCTGTTCTCACACCTGACAGAATCTTCCTGCTATCACATCAGGCTCTAAATACACAGGCAACACTACAGGGGCCCACCTTGTCCACGGATGTGCTTATTGTGAGGAGCAAAATGCAATCACTCATGTAAAGTTAATCTTTGGCTTAAGTAGGTTGACCTACTGCCCGATGCATTAGACAGGTGGCCAAAAGCCTCTTTTGGCAAGTATATTACACATATAATTTTAGTAAAATCAAAAGGCCTTGGCTAATGCTAGACATACAAATTCACCAGATGTGTTTTTTGGAAAAAAAGTTTTATTTATAATTTTCAAAACACATACAACCCATACAAATGACAGCCCACAACGTGGGTGGTAAGAACATGAACAATATTAAATAACAATAAATTGGAGGAGGGACCATTCAGAGATAGAATTTACGATACTTAATCCATTTCTCGATGCATAACAAAAACATGTTGACAGTGATAAAAAAAATAGACCGCTCAGTAGCAAGCATTGCAGTAGATACCTATACATTCAACATCGGACGATAAAGCGCAGAGGGCGGGAAGCAATAGACTGTTCTAAACATTGCAACTTAATCGGATCCTTGATTCATGCTGCAGCAGATAGTTCAGACGGAAGCATCTGATCTGATATGGACATGGATTTACTCCTTTCAGTGACATTTTTCTTCGGGGTCACAACTTTCACGGGATGGCTTCAGAATTTATCTTAAGCTCCTTCTGCTTGTGCAAATATAATTTTTTGCACTAGGCTGTGAGTGCAAATGTTGGTGCAAAATTACACTGCATCATTTTTAATCAACATTTTGACTTCTCAACCTCCCCTTTGTGCTTTAAGAAAGCAAAGGATCGCATCCCTCTCGTCACTTCCACGACCACCATGTAACTGGGGACTGTCCCTTGCTGCTCCCTTGGTTTGAGCTCTGTATTCTCAGAAAGTGAACACTGAAGCTGGCACTGAGGCAAATTTAGGCACAGATGCGTTCCCTAGGAATTTCTATCCACTCTTAAATGCTTGTGCGCTCTCTATCCCTTCCCAAAAACGTTTTCCCTACCCACACACACACTGCGCCCACACCTTGTTTCTCCCGCTCTACCTACTCCTAAACCTTCCTCTTTCACTCTCTACACACATTATCCCCCTCTCTTGTTCCCTAAACTATCCAGCTCTACTTTCACCCTACACATTTTCTCCCTTTATCCACCCCTACGCATTCTCACCCTCTATTCACCCCTACATGCTCTCTACCCACCTCCATTTTCTTTCGCTCCCTACACACACACACTTTCTTTCTACAACTACACTTTCGATCTCTCGCTCCCTCCACCATTCCTTTTGCAGCAGTCCCTTCTTACCGCAGGAGAAGAACTGCAGGGAGAGGACGCAGCTCTCGTGCAGGTGCAGCTGGTACTTGTCGGGTCTGGAAACGTGCAGGATCTCCACGTTGCTGCTCTCCAAGCCCACCGCCAGCCACTCCCCGGATGGGCAGTAACCAAGGGAGAAGATCTGTGGTGAGGAAGGCAGAGTGGGAAGGATGTTCCTCAAATTACCCCACATCATGGCTAATGCACAAAGCATAAGTGGAGTACTGGATATTCCACCCACTTCCCTTAACTATCCCTACACCACCCGTCAGACAGGGGCCACCTCCACACTATCAATCATTCCAGCAGCTGAATGACAACCATCTCCTCTAGACGAAACCCTAAAGTCTCTCCATGCACACCCAATAGATGACTCGCCATAAACAGCATCTCCCTATAGGCAGGGGCATGACTTCAGGCTACAAGGTCAGTCTCTCGCAACCTTTCTGCAGTGGACGACAGCCTTTCATTAGGAAGCGGGAAGCACCTGTACCTTTCCTTAGATGGGAGAACCTCGTCTGTTTATAGTCTTTCAGGAAGCATCACCTGGCCACCACACACCAACAGTTCTATCCAGTCCCCACCATGAGCTACCTCTTTGCACCCCCGATCGCCATTTCATGAGGACCCCAGAAACTAACACCTCTCCCACCCCATTATTATTTCCTCTTGTAAGTACCCACCTGTGAGCTGAAGTCATGTTGCTGCAGCTGGCGTCCCTCCCTCAGATCCCAACATCTTACTGTGTTGTCCAAGCCATTGCTGGAAATGTTGTTGCAGCTGGCATCATCTGTGTTGCTCTGGATTTGCCTGCAGGGAGTACATCCAAGGAAGGGTAGAATAAAGAAACAAGGCAAGCCCTTGCTCGGGAGATGTTAAATGCCTGATGCATCTATTGTACTCGTAGACTGCCTTCTGCCCCAATGGTCCTCTCAGTTCACACTCTGCTGATCACCATTGTATCAGAGCCTCCATCCAAGGGTCACTTCTAGTCCATATCCTACTGACCGCCACTCATCAACGGGCTCAAAGCAAAGGTTGAGCTACATTCCTACCCTACTGATTGCCACTCAAGAAGAGCTTTGAAGTAGGGGTCACCTCCCATTCAGAAGCGACTGACTATCACTGGAGGAGCCTTAAAGTAGGGGTCACCCCACATTCAGACGCGATTGAACACCACTCAACAAGAGCCTTAAACTAGGTGTTACCCCGACATTCAGGCGCTGATGACTGCCACTCAAGGGGAGCTTTGAAGTAGGGGGTCACCCCATATACAGACTGACCATCATTCAAGATGATGCTTAAACTGAGGGTCACCCCACATTCAAGTGCAACTAAGGCTCTTTTTGAGTGGCAGTCAAACTAGGGGTCATCCTACATTCAGGTGCGAATGACCGCCATTCAAGAAGAGCCATAATCGAGGGGTCACCCCACATTCAGACGCTATTGACTGCCCCTCAAAGCATAAAACTGAGGTTCAACCCACATTCAAAAAGAGCTTTAAACGAGGGGCTACTTCATTCAGGCAGTACTGACCACCTCTCAAGAAGACCCATAAAGTAGGGCTCACCCCACACTAAGATCAAACGGACCTCCCCTCAGGAATAACCTTAAACTAGAGGTTACCCCGCATCCAGATGCTTCTGGCTGCCACTTAAGAAGAGCCTTAAATTAAGGGGCAACACGCATTCAGACGCGACTGACCACCATTCAAGAAGAGCCTCAACCTAGGGTTCCCTCGTAAAAATTTAAAAAATTGTTTCAAATATTTTATTCGTTTTTAAGAAACACAAAAGCAATAAGAGATAAAACATCTATATATATTTACACACACATAGATTGGGCCTCTTGAGAGATATATATATATATATATATATATATATATATATATATCTCAAAAGACCCAATCTAATATACATATGCTACACATATAAAGGAATGTAAAAAAGAAAGTCAATCAAATGTATATGAGGTGAGTTAGCCAAAGGGTGCCATAAGGCCTAATTCACAAAATAAAACATAAAAACAGTCATTATTGTCATAGTATTATACGAAGTGTTTCCAAAGTTGCATACATCAATGTAGAACAATTCACAGATGATATGGCAGCAAAGAGCAGTCGGGAAAAGCAGAAAGGAGGCTTTTAAGGGGATACTTTGACCCTTTGGGCCTTCGAGCCTTTGATCAATCAATCAGGGAATTGTAAGCGCGCTACTCACCCGTGAGGGTCTCAAGGCACGGGGGGGAGGGGAGGTCCGCAGATCTGTTTAGCCGAAGAGCCAGGTCTTAAGGGTCTTCCTGAAGGTGTTCAGGGAAGGGGGCGCGTCTGATGTCTGCCGGTAGCTCATTCCAGGTCTTGGCTGCAGTGTGAGAGAAGGATCTTCCGCCTGCTCTGGCTCTGTGGATGCGCGGGATTTCGGCCGGTGCGAGGTTGGAAGATCGGAGGTTTCTTTTGGGTACGTGGAAGTTGATTCTGTCGTTGAGGTATTTGGGTCCATTGTTGTGTAGGCATGAGTGAGGATTTTGAAAGTGACTCTTTTCTCCACTGGGAGCCAGTGGAGACTTCGTAGGTGTTGGCTGATGTGTTCGTGTCGGGGGATGCCAAGGACGAGTCTGGCGGCGGTGTTCTGTAGTGTTTGGAGTTTGCGGAGTAGGGACTTGTTGATGCCGGCATAGAGTGTGTTTCCATTTTCCAGTCTGCTGGTGATGTGTGTGGGTGACTGTCTTCCTTGACTCAGGGGGGATCCACTTGAAGGTCTTGCGGAGGATGTTGAAGCAGCAGGAGGTGACGGCGTTGACCTGTCGGTTCATGGTGAGTGATGAGTCGAGTACGATGCCGAGGTTCTTGGCGTGGTCTGAGGGGGTAGGTGGGCTTCCAAGGGCGGTCGGCCACCAGGTGCTGTCCCATGCAGAAGGGGTGGTACAGAGGACGAGGACTTCTGTCTTCTCGGCATTGAGCTTCAGGCAGCTGTTGGTCATCCAGACTGCAACGTCTTGCATTCCTTTCTGGAAGTTGAGTTTGGCAGTGGTGGGGTCTTTGGTGAGGGAGAGGATGAGCTGGGTGTCGTCGGCGTAGGATACGATGTTGAGGCCGTGTTGTCGGATGATGGCTGCGAGGGGGGCCATGTAGATGTTGAAGAGGGTGGGGCTCAGTGATGAACCCTGTGGGACTCCGCAGGTGATTTTCGTGGGGTCGGAGAGGAAGGGTGGGAGTCTGATCCTTTGGCTTCTTCCGGTGAGGAATGATCGGATCCAGTCCAGGGTTGTTCCTTGTATGCCTGCGTCGTGTAGTCTGGCGACTAGTGTGCGGTGGGAGACGATGTTGAATGCCGCTGATAGGTCGAGTAGGATGAGGGCTGCGGAGTGGCCTAGGTCCACTAGGGTGCGGATGTCGTCTGTGGCGGCGAGTAGGGCGGTCTCTGTGCTGTGGTTGCTTCGGAATCCGGATTGGGACGGGTCGAGGATGGCGTTCTCTTCAATGAATTGCGTCAGTTTCCTGTTGACTGTTTTCTCTGCAACTTTGGCTGCGAAGGGTAGGAGCGAGATGGGCCGATAGTTCTTGAGGTCGGTGGGGTCAGCTGTGGGCTTTTTGAGCAGGGGTCCGACTTCTGCGTGCTTCCAGTCGTCTGGGAAGGTGCCTGTTTTGAAGGTTGTGTTGATGGTGCGTTGTAGTTCGGGTGCGATGGCGGCCGCAGCTCTGTGGTAGATGTGAGGGGGCAGGGGTCAGTGGGGGCCCCTGAGTGGATGCTTTTCATGGTCAAGGCAGTGTCTTCGGCCGTGATCGGTGTCCAGTTGGAGATGGTGGGCTGGCTGGTGTTTCTGGGGGGCGGGGGGCCGTCTGTGGCACCTGGTGGATGGTCGATGAAGTTGTCAGAGGTTTTTGATCTTGAGGTGGAAATAGGTTCCAAGCTTGTCGCAGAGGTCTTGGGATGGTGTGATGTCTGTGGCTTCGCTGCGTGGGTTGGTGAATTCCTGACTGACACTGAAAAGTTCCTTGGAGTTGGCCAGGATTTTGTTGTGGATGAAGTTCCTCTTGGTGGCTCTGATCTGGTTATGGTAGTCCGTCAAGGCGTCCTTGTAGGTGGTGTGGTTTTCGGTTGTCTTGGTGTTTCTCCAGTTCTTCTCCAGGCGTCTGCAGGTGCGTCTGGCTTCTTGGAGAGCGGTGGTGAACCAGGCGGCTTTCCTGGGGGCGTTGTCTGTCGGGGTTGCATAGCGGGGCGAGCTCGTCTGCGCAGTTGAAGATCCAAGTGTGGAGTTCTCTGGCTGCGTTGTTTGCGTCGGGTGCCCAGGTGTGGTTGTCTCGGGTGAGGGCGGAGTTAAGTTGCTCGTCGGTAACCTTGCTCCAGTTCCTTCGAGGTGGGCGTGGGGCTCGTTTGGGTGCCTTGGGTTTGTTGATGGCGAAGTGTACGCAGTGGTGGTCGGTCCATGGCGGCTGCGTTGTGTGGCTGAATTGGACGCGGTTTCCTGCCGCGAAGATGGGGAAGGGATATGCGCCATGGGGAAGTGGTTCACGTCATTGATTGATTACGTCCAATAACGTACAAAGGAGAGAGATAGTAATAGTGGGTCTGTTATGCTATGGCCATAAAGGTGTCCAGCGTGTGCCGGAGTGATTGTGATGGAGCAACTGTCCAAGGAAAGAGTGACAAACTTTTATCTGTACTTCTAAGGTATGTGACCCATGCCCACCACGTGTGGAAGGAGACGTTCATTACTTTCCATTCTAACAAAATGACTTTCATTGCCAACGTCAAGCGAAGATCCAATAAGGCCCTAGCATTAAAGGATAAACCCAAGATGGGGCTCAGATCAAATGGGCCCAGCATGATGAGGGGGATAGAGAGGGAAAAGGATGCCTTAAAGATATTGGAAAGTCATTCATAAACTTCAGTCCAATAGGTGGAGATGGGTTTGCATGTAAGAAACACATGTTAACAATAGCGTGGTTACAGGACCAGCAAAGATCAGGTTCAGTTTAAACACTTTAGACTGTGTCCAATATGCAGTATAGAAACATGTCAGAGAGAGAAGGAATTAATTTATTAGTAAGGAGATTAGAGGAGATAATTGGTCAGCTGGCACCCGGGATAAGGAGAAGATGCAACTCCTGAAGATATTTAGACCATTGTTTTTGAAGGGGTGAAGAGGAAGACACCAAAAGCGATGCGCGGGGTTTTGTACACTTTTGACGCTATATGGCCCCCCTATACTCAATTTATGAATAAATGAAGGAAGGTTTGAGTGAGGCAATGTACCTAGTTTTGAAAGTCTCGCTTTGATCTTTAAATAAACAATGGAAGTCCATATTGGATAGGGAATATATCGTCTGTCGTAGGGTAAAGGATAGAGTGTAAACGTCCTCCATCAGATCAGATACAACGCTGATACCTTTCACCGCCCAAACAGGGCCTATATCAGCTGAAATTGTGGAAGATGTTTTGGAGTTTGTTCCATATGGAGAGGGTCGAAGATTTAGACAAATTAAGGGACCAAAATTTGTCCACATGTTTAATAGCTCAAATAGTGTCAAGAAAGATAGGGGAGGAATGAGGTAGAACCACAAAGTTAATTGATAATTCTGCAAGCAAAGAGCATGGAGACATACTGTGGCATTCTGTCAAGAGCCAAGGCACCCCTAAATGTGATGAGTTATCAAAATAACTCATTCCACATACTATAAGAAAAGCTGTTTGGTAATCGAACCAATTTGGTAAGTTACAGCTTCCCATCGAACACGTTAATCTAATCATTCGAGGCGTTTTATTTGACCACAGAAAACTGGATGCTAATTTGTCTACAGTAGAAAAGCAGTTTGGAGACAACCGTACAGGGAGGGTCATGGCCAGGAAATTCAATAAAAGGTATGATCATAATTTTCAAAGTTTCCAATCTCCCCCACCTTGATATAAATTTAGGGGACCAAGAAGATAGTTGTTCCTTGATTTTATCTAAGATATTTTGCTCATTAATAGTCATCGACTCTACTAAAAACATAGAGAAGCAGACAAGATACTTTCTCATTTTACGCTGCCAATGAAGACCTGATTGACCAATGCAGGAGGAATGATGGACATTGAGAGACGTCACCGCCGTCTTGTCTCCATTTGAAGAATAGCCCAACAGTCCCAGGATGCCACCAAAAGGTGTTCGGGCATCTTGCAATTCAGCAACAACCTCCCCCAAAAATATACACATGATGTTCTGGTAGAAAAGGGTATTGAGTTTACAAGAAAGTGCCCCATCACCTACATAAACCTGAAAGGTCCATGGCCGTTAGTGAACAGCATTGTAGGCTTAAGCATCCTATCTACTATTCCTGCTCGCTCTACTACACGCCCAGGTGCAGTGACATAACACGATAAGAGCCCAACTCTGGTCATCAGACACAACACTTTCCATATAGGCCACATTACAAACCCACATCATTCTACTCAATAACACCCCATCACGCTCCCCATGGATTTCAGTGCTGTGTCGGGTACGTCAAAACTCAATGCAAGTGCAACTACCATTGAAGTCAATGTTCATATGATGTCAGGGAAGCCGAAGCGAAACATCACCGTAAGCGGTTGCAGTCATCTAGTAACTAATGAGGACAGAAACCCACAAGTCAAAAATTCAAGCGGAGGAAAGAGTTTTTTAAACATGTAACCTGTAATTACTATGTAATTTGTAAATACGTAACTCTCACCATGTGTAACCGTAGTAGCTATACGTAGTGTCTCCTTCCCCGCACTCACCTCACCAACATCTGGTTCTGCAGGTGCCACACTACAATGTTGCCATCGCTGCAGCAGGAGAAGCCCTGGCCATCAGCGTCAGGGCTGATGGCCAGGGTGTAGCAAGCGGGCACTGAGGACGTCAGCTCCTCCTTTATCCATGGGGAGGGCAGGGCCTGGTCCCAGATGGACAACGTGCTGGCTTCTCCACCCACAATGAGGCTCAGTCTTTGTCTAGCTTTCTCGTCAGAACACCTGAGCAAAACTTCAAAACACCAGGATACAACGGGAACATTCTTCAAAATAGGACTCTACACCCCTTTAGAATACCAAGGTACAACATAAACCGAGCTCAATACTCATTTACCATGTTAAGGGAAATATTTATTGCAGGAAGTTCGGATATATCAAATGGCAACAATGCACATGTAAAATAAATGCATATAATGAATGTATATACACAATAATAAATGCATAGAAAGATACCTGCATATGCACAATAAAGGAATTAGAACATGAAATACATCACTGGTTGTCTGTCTTGAATCATCCTGCCAGCACGACTGGGGAACCTGTTGACAGTCTCGGCAGAAGCTCTTCAAACAGAAAAGGTCTCTAGGCGGTGCATCCACACCTAGAAGAGTTCCTGACAAAAGGCCAAGAGGTCTCTGTCTTTATACTCTTAAAAACAGAGAGAGAGGCTTCTAGAAGCGCCCCCTCCCTTCATCTGCACTCTAGGTGCTGGCTGCACTCTCTGCGTCGAGGTCACTCAACAGAGCTGGCCAGGCTCCGATGAGAGCTGAGGCAGATTTCTTCACTTTCTCATCCTTGGGCTACACAGCTCACACTGTCTGTTCTAGCAGCTTCTCTCCTGCTCCGTGAAGTGAAAAACAAACATTTCTGTGTGTGTGCAAGTAACCCGAGCCTGCCTGCCTTCCCAGCTGAAAGGCAGGGTCAGACAGAAACAAGATGAAACGGTGCTCACAAAATGCATTTGAAATAACATGGAGTCAATGGTCAATACATGATCTCACAATATATATACAATTCCCTGTAGCATTACACTCCACTCCTTGACCATTGATTAATAATTAACACAACCTATATGAGTAAAAGTCATAGTTTTAGGATGAAACAAAGATATAAAGTTAGGCACACAGTGCATATAGCAACAAATAGATATCAAAATACAAATTATAATGAGAATGCAAAACCTGTATGACCCTGGTTATGTTTTAAAAGCAAATAATCAATAGAAACTGTATTTTGAAAAGTGTCTTTTCTTGTTCCCTGAACATCTAACAGCAATTCAGCTAAAACACTAGAAGTGTTGTTTATGTTTCTTACCATTAAATATGCAATTCACAGTTAGCCCAGGAACGTCTACAATGGATGTAGCTAGACTAATATATTTAGTTTGGGATAACAAGGTAATTTCAGAATCACAGTCTTTAGGCAATTGAAATGCATCTCTAGCATAGCGAGAACGTAAAGCTGAATGCAAAGGAAACATCATAAGTATAAAGAGAGGCGAGTTCTGACATCACTGACCTCCAGGAAACAGCCGTTACAACGGATGCGTTACAACGCATGCTTTTACCCCGCATGCCGTTACAACGCAAATGGCTTGTTGCAGGGGGTATAAGGTGTTGTATTTAACTCCAACACCTTCCCTACTGTAGCACACACTGGAGTTGGAATAGTAAATTATACTATTCCAACATCCAGTGCACCCCGACAGCAAGTCGGGGTACAAATTTGCGTTATAGCGGCATGCGGGGTAAAAGCATGCGTTGTAACGTCATACAACCCTCTCCTTCACCACCTCATCAGCACTGGTAGCATTGAAAATAAGTAATAGGATTTCAACAGGAGTAGGTATTGCAACCAAGCAAGCAGAAATAACGTCAAGGGTACTCTTAATGTTCCGCATACAGAAATGGAATATGTTGAGCACATTTTGCGCCAAATAAATCCACATGTTCTCCGGTTGCTGTAATAATGTTGTCATTTGATACTGGCGGTTTAGTTCCTTGGCTGTGGGCATCTGTAGGAAGGTGGAATCTGACTACATGGTTGCCCCCACTTTTTTCTTGGTGTTTTGTTGGTTTTTGACTTAGTTTGGCTGGGAACCTGCTATTCAGGTCCCCAGCCTATCTGCTTTCTCTTTAAACGACTTGGAGTGCACTCTAGGTGCACTAGTGATTGGATACTGTGGTACCTTATGAGTCCCTAGTATATGGTACCTTAGGTACTAAGGGCATAGGTACTTCACAGGCCTACCAGGGGCTGCAGCATGTATTATGCCACCCCTGGGAAGCAGACTAAATCTGACACCACAGGCCTGCAACTGCAGCCTGAGTGAGGAAGTGCTAGCACCCCCACTGAGATATAGGTTCCCTATATCTCTCCTGCACACACAGATAACCCTATCAGTCACCCCTAAGGCAGGCCCTATCAATCCTGAGGGCAGGGTGCTTGGCTTCTATGTGAGGGGGTTCCTCTGCCTGAGCAGGGCCCCTCTGCAGCTCTCAGAGTCCATTCTCTGGTGCTGTTTGTGGATGCGGTTAAACCATATACTTTTAAGTGCATTATATCCTCGCGGTAAAATGCTAACTTTGGAATGGCTGCATCGAAACATGTCGTGTTTGGTGTCAAACACCTTGGAATACTACCTCCCCGCCAGTCCTGGCGGCGGGGGTAGCATTCCACCCTTCTAGAGGGATAGACATGTACCTACTGTGGAAACGCGGTAGAATCCGACAGAGCCCTGGCATCACAAAATGGATGCCACCAGTCACAGACACTGGGCTGCCCTCCTGCTGATGACCAACACTCGCAGTGGAGGGAGCCCAACAATAGATATCCTGTCCCAAGGGGTGTGACCACCTCCCAGACAGGGTTTAGTGTATTGGGGCTGGGTGGGTGCACTCTTAGAGTGCTTTGAAGTCCTGCACTGGGGGAGCAGAAGGCTCCTCTGTGCATATGCCAGTTCAAACCGGCTCAGGGGCTACCTGTCCCTGCTCTGGCGCGAACTGGACAAAGGGAAGTGGGTGTAGCCACCCACTCCCCTGACCCTCCCATAGGTAGGGTCATAGAGCTAGTCCCTCCCCTCCTTTTAGTATAAGAGGGGGAACCTGTGCATTGCACCCTAGATTTCCCTGGACAACGCTCTACAAGAAGAATCCCGGACCTTCGACGTTCCACTACCTTTGGAAGACTGAAGAATCTCCCTTGGAGTCAAGGAGTGACTCCCTGCTTGGCAGGCACCAAAAACTACAAACGACGGTCGCAAACTACGCCGCTCCCGCCGGAGTCCGAAGTCCCTGCAGCCCAAGAAGTGGATTTCCTGACTTCTCAAAGGCCATCGTGAGTCCCCAGCGAAGCTGAGGCCAGTGGACCCCCAGAGTAACGAGGAACCGCGACCCCTGGGTACCGTGCACTATTGTCGAGTGCAACCCCTCACAACGTTCCACGAATCTTGTGCTTTGGACCACGTGTGGTCCCAGCCTCCAGCAGGAATCCCTCCTAAGATCAGTGGCCTACCACGTCCCGAGTGACCGTGGGCCCCTGTGAGAGAATCCTCCCGAGGCGTCTTCGCGATCCCTTGCCAGCCGGCTTGAGGGTCCCCAGAAAACTTTCCAAAGAAACCAAAGGGCTCCCTGGTTGCTCCAGGCCTGCCCTGACTTACCCTCGCTGGGTGAGTTCCACAGACCTTGCTGGTCTGCGCCATCGCCTCTTCACACTTTCCCCGAGACTTGCTGCTACCAAGGCTTGTTGGCTCCGATCGAGTTGCCGACACCGCAGTAAGCCGCAGACATCGTGGGACACGCCGAATCCAGCTCCTGGTAGTCGTCGACGCCTCCTGGACCTCGTGGCTGAAGAGTCAAGGCAACCGTGAACGACCTGAATCCTGCGACGACAGTGGGCATTCATCTTCCTTGCCCCGAGTCACTGCCAAGTGACTTTGAACACTGTCCCCTCTGCTTTCAGGTCATCCTTCCACCGAATCCAGGCTTGGATTCCACCGGACACTTCTTCAAACCATCACAAGCAGCAAGTCTTCTTTGTTCGCCATTGAAAACGACGCCGCGACCCGACACCAAAGGACACCTGTGCCCCCGGCTTCCCTGGGTGAGGTAACTCCAGCAATACGGTGCTCCTGTAGGTGTGGGCCCTCGAACTACTTACCCTGTAAGTGACTTGCTTGTAGGTTCACCAGAAGTATCCTAAAACTCTTACTTTCCCCGTGCGATTCTCGCACTGACTCGTACATGGTTCGCGTCTGTGTTAGACACACCGCGTCCAACTCCCTTGCAAATCCTATCTGTAGACCGTATCCTCCGACTCGTACTGAGTCCGATCGGTGTGTTCGCCTCGAACACGCAAGGGACCTTGAACATTGATATCTCAATCACGTCTGAGTGCATAGACTCGTACAGGATTCGCATCGGTGCCAGGTCACCGCGTCCGTCCCCTGTGGGTCTCCTACAACTACCTGGGGTGGTTCTTGGGGTCCCTCGATTCTAGATGCCCTAGACCTAGGTCTAGCAAACTAAGATTGTAATATTCAATTGTGCTAAACTTATCCTGATAATATTTGACTTGTACATATGTTCCGATCCTCTAATCTCATAAAGAGATTAGTAGAGTGTTTATTAATAAATACATATATATTTGATATATATACCTGTGTGGTGTCTTTTCATTTGGTGATTCAAGAGATTGTGTGGTAAAACAAGCTGCTTTACATTCCTTCAAGACTTAGCCTGAAGGCTGCTCTCCACAGCTACCACTAGGATAGCTTTCTATAAAGGTTGTCTTAAACCTATCTACCATAAGAGTCGAATTGTTCTGGTGCAAGGTGTCCACTTTAATTAGTGAACAGCATATACCAGGCCAACTTCTCACAGCATCCCTGGGCCCTCACGGTCCCCTCCGGACAGAGTCCAAATAGAGAAACACGCCATGCTGTGATCTAGAAGAACAGAGAACAACCAACTATTATTCATTCTCACAAGTAATATTTATCAGCAGGCACATGTTCCCATTTCTCCCCACCAGGTCTCACTACAACTAGGATGTTGTCTTTTTCTGTAGCTATAATTTCAGCGGGTGCAGGGGTGTTATTGGGGGATTCAATCCATACTTTGGCTCCTGGGTTCGTATCAGTGAAGCCAAACCCTCACTTTCCTCATACAGTAAGGAGGGCTGGGGCAGTCACCTTCCTAACAAATCCTCCAAACACTGGCATGATGACAATCTGGGCAACTCGATCTCCAGGTTGCACTACTAAATCAGTGTCTCCACTGTTCAACAGTATCACTTTTATCTCTCCTTGGTAATCGGAGTCTACTACCCCTCCCAAAACTTGGATGCCTTTCAAGGCAAGCCCAGAACGAGGGGCAATCAATCCAAAATGTTCCGGGGGAATCTGAATTCCAACCCAGGTTTCAATTAAAGCCATCTCTCTGGATTTCAATCTGTGCATCTGCAAAGCATGTAAATCAAGACCTGTAGCCTCTGGGGTGGCACGCTATGGAGCCAAGGCTCCGAGAGTTGTCTCCCAGTACAAGATAGTGTTAGTGGCCATGTGAGGCTGAATCTGCAACGCTGGTGTCAACATTCGCATTAATGGAGTTTCTGCATTTGTCAAAGGCCTGTTGATCAAAATTAACAATGCATCATGCAAGTTATTTCTCCAATCTTTTAATGACCCATCTGATGAATTTTTCAGCATTCTCTCTATGTTGTGCCATGCACAATAATCCTGCACCAATTTGCATTTTAAATGAGAAGCATTGTCACTTTGGATATTCAGTGTTTTCAAAGTATTCTGCTGAGCGGCACATTTACATGGAAAGGCTATCAAGGAGCCAGGGTAAGTATCCACCACTGTACATGCATACTGACAACCCCGACTAATTGGCACTGGCCCAATGTAGTCGATCTGCCAGATCTGTCCTGGCAGCTCTCCCCAACCTAGCTGACCTCTCACCACCTGTGGGACTGGTCTGTGTTGTGTATGCTGACAAATGGGACATTGCATAATCACAGTTTTGATCAAATCTAGGGGAATATGCATCCCTCTATTCTCTGCCCATCTGTTAGTGACTTTCTCTCCCAGGTGTCCACATTTTTGGTGTGCCCACTTAGCCATTCCCACCAAATCAGAATCCTGTGTTGCCAACTGAGCCTCCAAAATGTTGGCTTTTTCATCTGCAAACGAATTACACCACTGTTCCAATGAGTCTGTTGGGCAGTGAGCATCTACGTGATATATAGTAACTGTGCTTTGTGGTAACATTTCCCAGATCTCTTGCACAACTCCTCACCTCAGAACTCTTTTGAATGTATCATCCAGTTATGGGCATGCCATGTGGGAACCAAGGTAGCTAACCCATTCGCAGTAGACCATGAGTCAGTATAAATGAAGCACTTTCCAGGTAATTCTTGTTTCAAAGCCTGGTACACAGTATACCGTTCTGCAAACTGGCTACTCTTTCCATCTCCGGTAGTAGTTAACAATTTCTTGGTCACAGGATTATATCACACTGCTTTCCAATGCCTCTTGGCCCCCACATACCTGGTTGAGCCATCAGTAAACCATACATGTCTCTTGAAGACAATGCTGCAAACAACTCACCCCACTTCACAGGGGACTCCTGTATCTCAGGCACATCCTGGAACACTTCTGTATCTTCAACTGGGGCCTGCGCCACCTGCTCATGCAACATTGCAGTACCTTTGAGGCCTACTCAGACCCTGTCTTGTATGTACCAATTCCACTTGATTATGCTGGCTCCCTGCGCATGCCCTAATCTATGAGTCTTGGGGGAACTCATCACCCATTGCATTATAGGAATCTCAGGTCTCAAAATCACATTGTGCCCCAGGGTCAACTACCCAGTGTCCACCAGGGCCCAATAACATGCAAGCAACTGCTTTTCAAATGGAATGTACCGCTCTCCAGCCGCTGGTAATTTCTGAGCCCAAAATCCTAAAGGCACCCTCTTCTTTCCTTGCTTCTGCCACAAACTCCAATTAGCATACTGTCCTTGGACCATCACATTTAGTTCAACATTCCCCTCTCATACTGGCCACAAATCCAAGGCACATGGTATAGCCTCCTTTGCTGATTCAAATGTATTCTGTTGCTGCTTTCCCCACTCAAACTCATGTTTCTTTCGCGTAACCTTGTACAAAGGGGCTAAAATCTTTATCTTATTTCACAGTGATGTATTTAGCAATCCATTTATCAAATCATGAGGAACACCTATGAAAACTGAAATGTTCATTACATCCTCATTCATTCTCTGCATTGCATTCCTTAGTGTAAACCAGGCCTCTCAGTTGGCAGCCAATCTGACTCACTTGGGTATCTGCGTAAACATCCATCTTCTGCTAACTACAGTAAAGTTGTCTACGCGTTTCCCTGAAGATTTCTAAACTCATCTTGCGCAACAGGATCACTGCTTTGTATACAAACTTTCACCGCATCTCCATGATCTAAATGCACTCCCCGTGCCCCTAAATCAAACAAGCGCAACATCCATGCAATCAATGTTTCACCCGACCCCTGTTGGAATCTGTCTACACGCACTGCCGCCCTTTCAGTCACAAGCTGATAAGTTTCCAACTTATCTTGCAATAATTCATTCTCACATGACCGCATTACAGAAGTATTCTTGGCTTCCACTAACTGTTTTTCCATTGCTTTACACTCATTTCCAAATTGAATACATTTTTCATGCATTTTCCTATAAGCGTTTAAGAGGATCCAGCCTCTTTGACCCAATGTACAAAACTCTCTTTTTCAATTGGCACATTTTTCAAGCAAATTAATACATCTTCTGGCTGCGTATAAGACATACACGCACTCCAATTCTCACTCAACCCAGCACAATGCAACCACTCATGAGCAAGCTGACTATATGGAACTAATTCCCATCCTGGTATTTCATTTGGTATCTGGGAACCTGCTTTATCCATTTTTGTTTTTCTGCCAAACATTCCTTTCACTTCGAATCCTACGAGTGACGCCAAAATGTCTTGCTTTCTCTTCAGAACACCTGAGCAAGACTTCAAAACACCAGGAGAACATGTGAACACTCTTCAAAATAGGACTCTACACCCCTCTAGAATACCAAGGTACAATATAAACAAAGTTTAAGACTCATTTACCAAGTAAAGGGAAATATTTATTGCAGTAAGTTCCCATATATCAAATGGCAATAATGCACATATAAATTAAATGCATATAATAAATGTATATAAAGATAACTGCATGTACACAAGAATAAATGCATATGAATATCACTGCATATACACAAGAATAAAGTAATTAAAACTTGAAATAGATCACCGGTTGTCTGTCTTGCATCATCCTGCCAGCACGACTGTGGAACCTGTTGACAGTCTCAGCAGAAGCTCTTCAACTGGGAAAGGTCTCTAGGCGGTGCGTCCACCCCTAAAAGAGTTCCTGACAAAACGCCAAGAGGTCTCCATCTTTATACTCTTTACTAACACCGAGAGAGGCTTCTAGAAGCTCCCACTCCCTTCCTCTTCACTCTAGGTGCTGGATGCACTCTCTGCGTCGAGGTCACTCAACTGAGCTGGCCAGGCTCCGATGAGAGCTGAGGCAGATTTCTTCACTTTCTCATCCTTGGGCTACGCAGCTCACACTGTCTGTTCTAGCAGCTTATCTCTCCTGCTCAGTGAGAAAAAAAACTTTTCTGTGTGTGTGCAAGTTACCAGAGCCTGCCTGCCTTCGCAGCTCAAAGGCAGGGTCAGAAAGAAACAAGATGAAACCGTGCTCACAAAATGCAATTAAAATAACACAGAGTCAATGGTCACTACATGATCTCACTATATATATATATATATATATATATTTTTATTTTTATTTTTTTGCCTGTAGTATTACACTCCACTCATTGACCATTGACTAATAATTAACATAACCTATAGGAGTAAAAGTCATAGTTTTAGGATAAAACAAAGCTATAAAGTTAGACACACAGTTCATATAGCAACAAATAGATATGAAAATACAAATTATAATGAAAATGCAAAATCTGCACAACCATGGTTATGTTTTAAAAGCAAATAGTCAGTAGCAACTCTATTTTGTAAAGTGGCTTTTCTTGTTCCCTGAACATCTAATAGCAATTCAGCTAAAGCAGTAGAAGTGTTGTTTATGTTTCTTACCATTAAACATGCAAGCTTGTTTATTATCCTAGCCTTATACACAGTTAACCCAGAAACGTCTACTATTGATGTAGCTAGACTAATATATTCAGTTTTGGATAACAAGTTAATTTCAGAATCACAGTCTTTAGGCAATTGAAATGCATCTCTAGCATAGCGAGAACGTAAAGATGAATGCAAAGGAAACATCATAAGTATAAAGAGATGTGGGTTCTGACATCACTCTCCTCCACCACCTCATCAGCACTGGTAGCATTGAAAATATGTAATAGGATTTCTACAGGAGTAGCAATTGCAACCAACCAAGCAGAAATAACGTTGAGGGCAGTCTTAATGTTCCGCATACAGAAATGGTATAGATTGAGCACATTTTGTGCTAAATAAATCCACATGTTCTCCGGCTGCTGTAATAATGTCATCATTTAATATTTGCTGTTTAGTCCCTTGGCTGTGGGCATCCCTGGGGCCTCCCGGTTCCCTCTGGACATGCCCAAACACAGGCCAAATAGAGAAACACGCCATGCTGTGATCTAGAAGAACAGAGAACAAACAAGTATTTTTCATTCTTGCAAATAGCATTTATCAGCAGGCGCATGTTCCCGTTTGTCCTCTCCAGGTCTCACTACAACTAGGATGTTGTCTTTACCTGTAGCTATGATTTCAGCGCGTGCAGGGGGTTATCGGGGATTCAATCCATACTTTGGCTCCTGGGTTCTTATAAGTGGAGCTGAATCCTCACTTTCCTCATACAGTGAGAAGGGCTGGGGCAGTGCCCCTGCCGAACAATTCCTCCATAATCAGAGTCTGATACCCCTCCCAAAACTTGGATGCCTTTCAAGGCAAGCTGAGCAAGAGGGGCAATCAATCCAAAATGCTCCAGGGGAATTTGAATTCCAACCCCGGTTTGAATTAAAGCTATATCTCTGGATTTCAGTGTGTGCATCTACAAAGCATGTAAATCAAGACCTGAAGCCTCTGGAGTGGCCCCATATGAAGCCAAGGCTCCGAGAGTTGTCTCCCAGTACAAGATAGTGTTAGTGGCCTCGTGAGACTGAATCTGCAAAGCTGGTGTCAACATTCGCTTTAATGGAGTTTCTGCATTTGTCAAAGGCCTGTTGATCAAAATTAACAATGCATCATGCAAGTTATTTCTCCAATCTTTTAATGACCCATCTGATGAATTTTTCAGCATTCACTCTATGTTGTGCCATGCACAATAATCCTGCACCAATTTGCATTTTAAATGAGAAGCATTGTTACTTTGGATATTCAGTGTTTTCAAAGTATTCTGCTGAGCGGCACATTTACATGGAAAGGCTATCAAGGAGCCAGGGTAAGTATCCACCACTGTACATGCATACTGACAACCCGACTAATTGGCATTGGCCCAATGTAATCGATCTGCCAGATCTATCCTGGCAGCTTCCCCTGCCTAACTGACCTCTCACCACCTGTGGGACTGGTCTGTGTTGTGTATGCTGACAAATGGGACATTGCATAATCACAGTTTTGATCAAATCTAGGGGAAATGCATCCTTCTATTCTCTGCCCTCCTATTAGTGGGTCCCCCCCCCCCCCCAGGTGTCCATATTTTTGGTGTGCCCAGTTAGCCATTCCCACCAAATCAGAATCCTGAGTTGCCACCTTGGCCTCCAAAATTTTAGCTTTTTCATCTGCAAAGGAATTACACCTCTGTTCTAATGAGTCTGTTGGGCAGTGAGCATCTACGTGATATATAGTAACTGTGCTTTGTGGTAACATTTCCCAGATCTCTTGCACAACTCCTCACCTCAGAACTCTTTTGAATGTATCATCCAGTTATGGGCATGCCATGTGGGAAGCCACGTAGCTAACCCATTAGCAGTAGACCATGAGTCAGTATAAATGAAGTACTTTCTAGGTATTTCTTGTTACAAAGCCTTGTACATAGCATACAGTTATGCAAAGTGGCTATACATTCACTGTCTGGTAGTTGTTAACAATTTTTTGGTTACATGTTTGTATCACACTGCTTTCCAATGCCGCTGAGTCATCAGTAAACCGTACATGTCTCCTGTCTTCTCAAGACAATGCTGCAAACGGCTCACTCCACTTCAGAGGGGAATCCTGTATCTCAGGCACATCCTGTAACACCTCTGTATCTTCCACTGGGGCCTGCGCCACCTGCTCATGCAACACTGGGTCTACTCGGCCCCCTGTCATGTATGTACCAATTCCACTTGATTATGCTGGCTTCCTGTGCATGCCCTATTCTATGAGTTTTGGGGGAACTCATCACCCATTGCATTATAGGAATCTCAGGTCTCAAAATCACATTGTGCCCCAGGGTCAACTACCCAGTGTCCACCAGGGCCCAATAACATGCAAGCAACTGCTTTTCAAATGGAATGTACTGCTTTCCAGCTGCTGGTAATTTCTTTGCCCACAATCCTAAAGGCACCCTCTTTTTTCCTTGTTTCTGCCACAAACTTCAATTAGCATACTGTCCTTGGACCATCACATTTAGTTCAACATCCCCCTCTCATACTGACCATAAATCCAAGGCACATTGTGTAGCCTCCTTTGCTGATTCAAATGCACTCTGTTGCGGCTTTCCCCACTCAAACTCATGTTTCTTTCGCGTAACTTTGTACAAAGGGGCCAAAATCTTTATCTTATTTCACACTGATGTATTTAGCAATCCATTCATCAAATCATGAGGAACACCTATGAAAACTGAAATGTTCATTACATCCTCATTCATTCTCTGCATTGCATCCCTAAGTGTAAACCAGGGCTTCTCAGTTGGCAGCCAATCTGACTCACTTGGGTATCTGCGTAAATATATCACAAAATCATTTAAACAGGGGGTCCTAGGGAAAAAATATTTAAAGACCAAACGGAATTTTATCCCCAATCTAGACTATTAATAACACAAGAAAAACCATTGGTCTGTAAAGACTAAGCATCCACAGCAACAGACCAGTCTGAATTGATCTAAAGGAGTCCTCTTAAAGAGGATAAAATCCCATCACTCACCAGAGTGGCATGCTTCATCATTTGGGATCTCCTTTAAGTAGCAAACCTTAGTGCAACTAAGTGCTACTACCTTCTCAACAGAGGAAGGAGACTAAACCAGGATCCCAAAATGTAGAGCCCAAAATGTTTCAAAAGGTGATGGTTTGCAGTGCATATAAAAATTATATATGTGAAAAGTGATTGTATAAAATTGGCTATCAGGACACAAACAATTTTAATAAATGCTATCCTGGTGTCAAGAGTAAAACAGTGCATATGCAGTTTTCAACAAATAACTGCAAAAGTCCAAAGAAATGATAGGTCTACATGTTTCAGCCTATAGATCAACTCTGACCCAGGCTTTCATCAGGACCTAAAGATGGAATCGCTACTGCAAATAGTGTACTTAGTGAAAAATCAAATAAAATCTCAATAAAAAGTAGTTGGTCCGATACAACCTACATTCACCTGTGATGTCAAAACTAGGCCAACAGTCACAGGAGTATTGGACACAATCCTGAAAGAAAGAGATACATCTTAAAAACCATTCACTAGACTGTTGCTGTCATGCTCAATATATGCATTATCTCAATTTTATATGATACTAATAAATGTATCATATGCCTATACGTATATATAATCAACGAATGATTTTTAAATTGGTAATTCTGCTTACCCGTCTTTATGCGGGTGCACTCCTCACCTCACCTGGCATCCGCTCAGGAAGTGAGGCACCGCTCTGTGTTGAAGGTAAAAACATAAAAACCACACTCAAAGTTCTCTGAATATGGCTACCTTTCCTACTAAAATCTACCACCTCTCTAAGTGACCAAAGCTGAATTATAAAAACCATATATATGATATCAAGAGATTCGTACGCCATTCTGGCGTCCTAAAAACTGGTAAACGTCTTTTAAGAAATGGATACATTAACCGATGTTGGTTACCTAACCAAATGGGGCAGAACAAAACGGGACCCATTCCAACTTGTTTGTATTTTCACTTGTAAAAGAAGTATGCACCTATCCTTAGGTGAATCCTCATGGATAGATATAATTATTCCAGAGGTCTGCCACATATCGTTCGTAAATATAAGTCACTTATTCAAAAAACTAATTAAAGGACTCAGTCAAAAACTCGGTCAAGCCTTCTAACACATATGCGCCTGGACAAAGTTAATCGTAAGCAGACTAGATGTGAACTGGCGAAGTTTTTTAGAAAAATACGTCTACACTTCTTTTTTAAATCAAGAGAAGTTGAAAATGGAGAGCCTCTAGGAGAATCACTCAATACCGGTTTAAGGATGCCATCTACTTTCACTCCACCTACACATTTGGTACCTAACCAAGTTCTGGCTTTTGAGAAAGCAGTGACTCGTGATATTGTGACACTCTGTGCTACCAAAAACAATTCTTATCAGAATTTACCTGCAGCTGAGAGACAAGCTATATGCACACTGGCTAGTGATACCTCCATAACAATTAAACCCGCAGATAAAGGCGGTGCAATTGTGGTTTTAGACACAGATGTGTATCGCACGGAGTGTCTGAGACAGCTGAATGACAGAGGGGCTTATCGCCCTCTTGTGATAAATCCTACCTGATGGACGGTGCTTAATGTCTATAAGGTATGAAAAATTAAGTTTACTCACAGTAGGCAGAAGAGGGGGGTAAAGAGAGAGGAAGTGTATCCATTTCTTAAAAGACGTTTACCAGTTTTTAGGACGCCAGAATGGCGTACGAATCTCTTTATCATATATATGGTTTTTATAATTCAGCTTTGGTCACTTAGAGAGGTGGTAGATTTTAGTAGGAAAGGTAGCCATATTCAGAGAACTTTGAGTGTGGTTTTTATGTTTTTACCTTCAACACAGAGCGGTGCCTCACTTCCTGAGCGGATGCCAGGTGAGGTGAGGAGTGCACCCGCATAAAGACGGGTAAGCAGAATTACCAATTTAAAAATCATTCGTTGATTATATATACGTATAGGCATATGATACATTTATTAGTATCATATAAAATTGAGATAATGCATATATTGAGCATGACAGCAACAGTCTAGTGAATGGTTTTTAAGATGTATCTCTTTCTTTCAGGATTGTGTCCAATACTCCTGTGACTGTTGGCCTAGTTTTGACATCACAGGTGAATGTAGGTTGTATCGGACCAACTACTTTTTATTGAGATTTTATTTGATTTTTCACTAAGTACACTATTTGCAGTAGCGATTCCATCTTTAGGTCCTGATGAAAGCCTGGGTCAGAGTTGATCTATAGGCTGAAACATGTAGACCTATCATTTCTTTGGACTTTTGCAGTTATTTGTTGAAAACTGCATATGCACTGTTTTACTCTTGACACCAGGATAGCATTTATTAAAATTTTGTGTCCTGATAGCCAATTTTATACAATCACTTTTCACATATATAATTTTTATATGCACTGCAAACCATCACCTTTTGAAACATTTTGGGCTCTACATTTTGGGATCCTGGTTTAGTCTCCCTTCCTCTGTTGAGAAGGTAGTAGCACTTAGTTGCACTAAGGTTTGCTACTTAAAGGAGATCCCAAATGATGAAGCATGCCACTCTGGTGAGTGATGGGATTTTATCCTCTTTAAGAGGACTTCTTTAGATCAATTCAGACTGGTCTGTTGCTGTGGATGCTTAGTCTTTACAGACCAATGGTTTTTTCTTGTGTTATCTGCGTAAATATCCATCTGCTGCTAAGAGAAGTAAAAGTTGTCTACGCATTTCCCTGAAAATTCCTAAACTCATTTTGCACAACAGGATCAATGCTTAGTATAGAAATTTCACCACATCTCCATGATCTAAATGCACTCCCCGTGCCCCTAAATCAAACAAGCGCATCATCCATGCAATCAATGTTTCACCCGACCCCTGTTGGAATCTGTCTACACGCACTGCCGCTCTTTCAGTCACAAGCTGATAAGTTTCCAACTTATCTTGCAACAATTCATTATCACATGACAGCATTACAGAAGTATTCTTGGCTTCCACTAACTGTTTTTCCATTGCTTTACACTCATTTCCAAATTGAATACATTTTTCATGCATTTTCCTAAAGCATTAAAGAGGATCCAGCCTCATTGACCGAATGTACAAAACTCTTTCCCTTTTTCAATTGACATTTTTTTTCAAGCAAATTAATATATTTTCTGGCTGCGCATCAGACATACACGCACACCAATTCTCACTCAACCCAGCACAATGCAACCACTCATGAGCAGGCTGACTATATGAAACTAATTCCCATTCTGGTATTTCATTTTGCATCTAGGAACCTGCTTTATCCATTTTTGTTTTTCTGCCAAACATTCTGCCCCTTTCACAATCCTGCGAGTGACGCCAAAATATCTTGCTTTCTCTTCAGAACACCTGAGCAAGTCTTGAAAACACCAGGAGCACATGTGAACACTCTTCAAAATTGGACTCTACACCCCTTTAGAATGCCAAGGTACAACATAAACAGAGCTCAACACTCATTTACCAA
Organism: Calotriton arnoldi; assembly: GCA_963921515.1. NCBI lineage: Eukaryota > Metazoa > Chordata > Amphibia > Caudata > Salamandridae > Calotriton > Calotriton arnoldi. Next base: position 3,465,120 of record CAWUFW010000013.1, on the reverse strand, counting down.
GTAAAGGGAAATATTTATTGCAGCAAGTTCCCATATCTCAAATGGCAATAATGCACATATAAATTAAATGCATATAATGAATGTGTATACACAATAATAAATGCATATTAAGATACCTGTATGTACACAAGAATAAATGCATAGAAAGATCACTGCCTATACACAAGAATAAAATAATTAGAACTTGAAATACATCACCGGTTGTCTGTCTTGCATCATCCTGCCAGCACGACTGGGGAACCAGTTGACAGTCTTGGCAGAAGCTCTTCAACCGGTAAAGGTCTTTAGGCGGTGCGTCCACCCCTAGAAGAGTTCCTGACAAAACACCAAGAGGTCTCTGTCTTTGTACTCTTTACTAACACAGAGAGAGGCTTCTAGGAGCTCCCGCTCCCTTCATCTGCATTCTAGGTGCTGGCTGCTCTCTGCGTCGAGGTCACTCAACAGAGCTGGCCAGGCTCCGATGAGAGCTGAGGCAGATTTCTTCACTTTCTCATCCTTGGGCTATGCAGCCCACACTGTCTGTTCTAGCAGCTTATCTCTCCCACTCGGTGAAGTAAAAAATAAACATTTCTGTGTGCGCAAATATCCCGAGCCTGCCTGCCTTCGCAGCTGAAAGGCAGGGTCAGAAAGAAACAAGATGAAACTGTGCTCACAAAATGCAGTTAAAATAACATGGAGTCAATGGATGATCCCACAATATATATTTATATAATTGCCTCTAGCATTACAGCCCATCAGGAAAGAGCTTACAGGAGCGGATGTAGTTATCATGGTTCTGCAAAAGGGAAAGAGAGAATAGACAAAATGATGTCACTTACCAAACAGAAGTAACCTTCAGAGAAAGATTTGATGCACAAATGTCTTGTGATCCAAAAACTCCACGATTGTCAGCACTGGTTGTTTTATGTCAGTAACAAGCTTCTGTTGAGCTTGGCTTTAGGACACTGATTTTTAGAAATGTGTATATGTATTTTTTGATGGTGTGTATCACATTTACTTTTGTGTTTTAAGCACAACTATTACTTTAAGAGCTAAAATCATTCAACAATATCACCTCGGTACGTATTTTTGGGGAAGCACTGCCAGATGTGCTCGTTACAAGATGAAGTTCATACTCCACCCCCAGGAGACAGAGGTCATGCCAGCAGTCAGTAACCTTTAACCAGTCACTGTACTAGTCATTGTGCAGTGTTAAGCAGTTATTGTACTTCTAAACATGTTACAACCAGGAAGATATAGTACTAGTAACTGTGCACCGTTAACCAGTTATTGTACCTTTAACTATGTCTCTGCCATGAGGGCAGAGTACCAGTAAACATGCATTATTAACCAGTTATTGAACCAGTAACCATGTACTGTTAACTATTGATTTTTACTAGTAACTATGTACCATTAACCAGTTATGGTACCAGTTACAATGCACTAGTTATTGTATCGGTAACTATGCATTGTTAACTATTTACTGTACTTGTAACTATGCACTATTAACTAGTTATGATCCCAATTACCATGCACTAGTAATTGTACCAGTAACTATGCACCAGTAAAACCAGGCATCCTTAAACTAGTAACCATGTACGGTTAACGATTTGTTTTACTATTAACCATACAACAATAACCAGATATGGTACCAGTGACCATGCCCTAGTTATTGTATCGGTAACCATGCACCATTAATTATTTACTGTACTAATAACCATGCACCATTAACTAGGTATGGTACCGTTGTCAATTCACCAGTTATTGTATCATTAACCAGTTACTGTAGCAGTATCCAAACCATTGACCAGTTCTGGTATCAGTAACCAGGCACCAGCCACCCAGCTGTGTCCCAGTAGTGTTGCACACATGACAGTCATTGCGCTATGTGTCGATAACAACTCTGCCAGTGATAGATATTGGACTGGGACAACCTGCCCTTCTCTTTAGTTTTATTTTTAAAACGACTCTAAATTTTGATATTAAATAATACTTCTAGGAGCCTCCGATTTCTAGGTGTTTACGAAACCAAGGAAATGACATATGTGCAGGATCCCACATGTTCAAGGGAGGAAGCCAAGAATAGAACGTAGCTGGTTTCATAGTCAAGAATTTTGCAATTAGACCAGGTCCAAAGGTGAGAGGAGGAGGAAATGGGGGGGGCGAGTAAGAGAAGGGAAAGAGAGAGAGATACGGGAAGGATGCGGTAAGGTAGCTGGGTGGTGTGAGGGGAGTGGGGGGGATAGGTACCTGGTAAAAGAGTGAGGTGGGTGAGAGAACCTGGGTGGTGTGAGGGAATTGATGTGATGGGGATGGGTACCTGGGTAGTATGATGACTGAGTGATGGTGATGGGGGGTTGGGTACCTGGTACAGGAGTGAGGTGGGTGAGAGAACCTGGGTGATGTGAAGGGAATTGATGTTTTGTGGGATGGGTACCTGGGTAGTATGATACCCGGGTGGTGTGAGGGGTGACAGTTGTAGGGTCATCTACGTGTACCAGTAGGACCTCCACAGAAGGCCTACAGCCACATACAATCCTAACATTGCACAAAAAAAACACCATCTTGGACTAGTTTCTTTTCCACATATCCAGTTTGGATGGTAAAGGTCTGATATCCTAAGTCTTACCAGGCAGTCCAGCTGGGCAACACGGCTCAGTGTGCCCACCTAAGCCACGTCCCAAAACCTTCATGCAGCCCTTGACCCCGTGCTGCGTGATGGCACTGATGGTGACGGCGCAGACCACCTCACCGTGGTACAGGGTGTGCAACAGGCGGGCTTGGAGGGGGATGCCAGGGCCAATCAGGGCATCAGCAGGGAAGGGCACTGGCTGCATCTGTCTGTCGGCACCCACGTGGAAGGAGTAGGCTCTGGAAAAGGAATAAAAGACAAAACAAGCTCCAACCAGGAATCACCACTTTCTGTACTCCAAGGGGGTTGGTTTAGTTTAAAGCGCACACACTATACATAATCAAACAACCTATTTTCATCAAGAACTTTTAGTGCTCAAGTCATAAAATAGAGGTAACCTGTATAAAAGAAGTTGTTGATTTCTGTTCTTTGATCTGGTTCAAAACTTGGGCACTGAATACTGCTGCAGCAGCAGGAGTGGATGGCATGGGCAGAGGTGAGTTAACAGACATCCAGTGCTCGTGCCCATATTCTTCTTGCTGCGTTTGTAAAAAGCTGAGTCAGTTTGTACATGAGTGAAGCTTGCAAGGCTGCTGAACATGCTATATCTGTTCTCTGTTTAAGATAGAAGCTTGCCCTGCTGCTGTCAGTACTTTACCTGTCCAGCATGAGAGACACTTGCACTACTACTGCCAGTGCTGTACCTGTCCTGTGTGTGAGGGAAGCTTGCACTGCTGCTGCCAGTGCTGTGCCTATCCTGTGAGTGAGGGAAGTTTGCACTGCTGCTGACAGTGCTGCTTCTGTTTTGTGTGTGAGGGAAGATCGCACCGCTGCTATCAGTGCAGTACCTGTCCTGTGTGAGGGAAGATTGCACCACTGCTGCCAGTGTGTACCTGTGTTGTGTGTGAAGGAAGCTTGCACTGCTGCTAACAGTGCTGCATCTGTCCTGTGAGTAAGGGGAGCTTGCAATTCTGCTGCCAGTGCTGCACTAGTTCTGTGTGTGAGGGAAGCTTGCACTGCTGCTGTCAATGCTGTACCTCTTCTGCATGAGGGCCACTTGCACTGCTGCGGTCAGTGCCATACCTGTCCTGTGTGAGGGAAGCTTGCACTGCTGTTGTCAGTGCTGTACCTGTTCTCTGTGTGAGGGAAGCTTGACCTGCTGCTGCCCATGCTGTAGCTGTTCTCTGTGTGAGGGAAGCTTGCACTGCTGCTGCCCTGGCCATACCTGTTCTCTGTGTGAGGGAAGCTTGCACTGGTGCTGCCTTGGCTGTACCTGTTCTCTGTGTGAGGGAAGCATGTACTGGTATTTACAGCCCAGCAGCCTGTTTTGTACCTCTTTACCTTGTGGCTGACGTTTTCAGTGCATCTGCCAGTGCTGATCAATTCTGTGTTTTGTTAGGTTTCTACATTTCTGCTGTACTTACTGTGTGCATGTAGTTTGCATCATTGCTCCTTTTGCTGCACTTGTTTTGTCTGTGAGGCAAGCCTGCATGCCTGCTGCCCGAACTGTGTGTGAGGGAAGCCTGCATGCCTCCTGCCGAAACTGTGTGTGAGGGAAGTTTGCATGAAAGAAGCCTGCATGTTTTCGCCTAAACTGTATGTGAGGGCGGGCTGCATGTTTTTGCCTGAACTGTGTGTGAGGGAAGCCTGCATGCCTCCTGCTTGTACTGTGTGTGAGAGATGCCTGCATGTCTGTTGTCAGAACTGAACCTGCTGCTTGTCCGTGGAGGGGCTTGGACTGCTGCTTGTCCGTGGAGGGGCTTGGACTGCTGCTTGTCCGTGGAGGGGCTTGGACTGCTGCTTGTCCGTGGAGGGGCTTGGACTGCTGCTCGTCCATGGAGGGGCTTGGACTGCTGCTGAACATCAGTGCTTATTTTGTAAAAGAATAAGTGTTGGGACCCAAAGTGTTACTTAGAAGCTTGTGGCTGGTGCCATCGAAGGTCGACAATGGCTGTGGCCTGTTTGGTTCAGCTAAGGAACCTGCGACATTGCCAGAGTGCGACTCCCATCTTGACGTCCTCGCGAGTACTTACGGTTTGGTGCCCGGAGCCGATGCCAGGCAGGCGGGTAGTGCGGAGTTCCTGAGATGTGATTCAAACACCACCTAAACAAGAGAAAGATGGATCAGGGGACACTCACTGTCCACAAGGTTGTGAGTCAAGGAGCGGCGACTGCTGGTGTGAGGAGGTTATCAATTGTAGAAGAGGCGGTCGTACCTCCGCAGCCCCCAATAATCACCCCCTCCCAATGTCCTTTGCACTTCTGTGGAGGCAGCAAGCCAGGAAGGTCAGAAAGAGCCCGGATTGGATGGTGGGTGCTGGTGTTGGCTGGTTTCACTGGACTTTCTGGGGCTTCTTCTATCCCTTTCGGAAGTGCTCAACTTGTGACAAAAGTAAGTGTTAGGGGCCTTCTCAGGAAGAGGCCATTACAGCTTGCACCATCCACTGCCCCTGCCAGCGCTGCCAATAACAGTACCAAAACAACTACTAACATATCAAGCGGGGCAATTCAGACTTTTTCAGGCCACGCAGAGCTACAAGAATGGTATGGGTGGCAAGTATAATTCATTTTTAATGTATATTGAAGTATTAAACTCTGTTGCTGTGCTCACCTCAAGATTAGACAGACAGCACCACCATGTGGTGGACTGTCATTAGTGCCGGTGTTGAGATTTAAGGGCTGGTGCCCAACACTGGAAACCATCGGCTCAAATTATGTACTGCCTTTCGGACTTCTGATTGGTCTGCTTTCAGGAGGCAGGAGGTCACAAAAGGTCAAGTAGATGGACAGTACTCGCTGGTGTCGGGCGGGGCTGTGTCATAAAACTTTGTCACTAATTCTGTTCCGTGAGGGCAAACTGTTGTCCAACTCCTCGCTCCTAGTGTGAATGCTGTCAGGTGACACTGTTTACTGTGCAGCTTCGACACCATGTTGTGCATGTTAAGGTGTTGAATGGTCTAACTAAAGGTACTTCCTGGGCAGGGCAGCTTGGCGGGACCACTTGCTACGATATGCTACTGACCTTGGTTATGATAGGCCCCGGTCTTAGATATTCCGTCCTAGACCTTTGGGATTTGTGATTGTTTGAGCTGGGCATCAGTAGTGCGGTGCAGTTATTTATATTTGGTGGTGTGTGCACTGTAGTCAGTGTCATTTTGGGGTTTGTAGACAGAGATCTTTACCGCATCAGGTTTGCACCATCTGGGACGTTTGGTGCGTGGGTTTAGTATCTTAACTTCTAGTGACACACTGCTTCAGGTACAAACAGCACAGAGGAGTAATCACCAGGGTATATCACAGGTACAATCGATGCACTGGAGTACTCACAGGGGGATATCGCATATAAAAACAGGGCAGAGGAGTACTTATCATGGGGTATCGCAGGAACAAACAGTGCAGACGAGTATTCGCCATCGGATAGATCAGGTAGAAACAGCACAGAGGAGCACTCGCCAGAGGCTATCACAGGTACAAACAGCACAGAGGAGTACTCGACATGGGATATCACAGGTAAAAACAGTGCAGAGGAGTACTCGCCATATGATATCACAGCTACAAACAGTGCACATAAGTACTCGCCATGGGATATGACAGGTATAAACAGCGCAGAGCAGTACTAGCCATGGGCTATTGGAGGAACAAACAGCGCAGAGGTGTACTTGCCAGGGGATATCGCAGGTACAAACAGCGCACGAGTACTCATCATGTGCTATCGCAATAACAATCAGCGCAGAGGAGTACCTGCCATATCACATGTACAAACAGCGCAGAGGAATACTCGCCATGGGCTATTGCAGGCACAAACAGCACAGAGGAGTTTTTGTCATGCGATATTGCAAGTAGAAACAGCGCACAAGAGTGCTCACCATGGGCGATGGCAAGTACAAATAACGCACATGAATACTCGCCATGGGATATCACAGGTACAAACAGAGCACATAAGTACTCGCCATGGGTTATTTCAGGTATCAGCAGAGCACATGAAACCTCACCATGGGCTATTGCAGATACAAAAAGCATAGAGCAGTTCTCGCCATGGTCTTCCGCAGATACAAACAGCACAGAGCAGTACTCGCCAAGGGATATCGCAGGTACAAACAGCGCACACAGGAGTAATCGCCATGGAATATCATATGTACAAACAGCACAGAGCAGTACTCGCCAAGGGATAGCGCAGGTACAAACAGCACAGAGCAGTACTCTCCAAGGGATATCGCAGGTGCACAGAGCAGTACTTGCCATGTGCTATTGCAGGTACAAACAGTGCACACAGGAGTACTCGCTATGGAATATCATATGTACAAACAGCGGAGAGGAGTACTCGCCATAGAATATCACATGTACAAACAGCGCAGAGGAGTACTCGCCATGCAGGTAGAAAAAGCTCAAAGCAGTACTCGCCTGGGGCTATCGCAGGCACAAACAGCACAGAGTTGTACTCGCCATGCGATATCAAAGGTACAAACAGCACACAGGAGTACCCGCCATAGTCTATTGCAGATACAAAAAGCATAGAGCAGTACTCGCAGTGGCCTATCTCAGGTACAAACAGCGCACATGAATCCTCGCCTTGGGCTATTGCAGGTATCAACAGCACACATGAGCGCTCACCATGGGCTATTGCAGGTACAAACAGCACAGAGTAGTACTCGCCAGGGGCTATCGCAGCTACAAACAGCCCAGAGGCGTACTCCCCATGCGATATCACAGGTACAAACAGCACAGAGAAGTACTCGCCATGCGATATCACAGGTACAAACAGCGCACAAGAGTACCCGCCATGGGCTATTGCAGATACAAAAAGCATAGAGCAGTACTCGCTATGGGCTAGTGCAGGTATCATCAGTGCACATGAGTACCCATCTTGGGATATCTCAGATACAAACAGCGCACAGGAGTACTCGCCATGGGCTATGGCAGGTATAAAAAGTGCAGAACAGTACTCGCCATGGGCTATTACATGCACAAACAGCGCACATGAGTAGCCAGCATGGGCTATCACAATCACCATCAGCGCAAAGGAGTACTTGCCGTGGGATATCACAGATACAAGCAGTGCACAGGAGTACTCGCCATGGGATATCGCAGGTATAAATAGCGCACAAGACTACCCGCCATGGGCTATTGCAGATACAAAAAGGCATAGAGCAGTACTCGCCATTGGCTATTGCAGGCACAAATAGCGCACACAGAAGACCTCGCCATGCAATATCGCAGATACAAACAGCGCACATGAATACTCAGCATGGGCTATCAAAGGTACAAACAGAGCACATAAGTACTCGCCATGGGCTATCGCAGGTACAAACAACACAGAAGAGTACACGCCATGCGATATCACAGGTACAAACAGCGCACAAGAGTACCCGCCATGGGCAATTGCAGATACAAACAGCGCACATGAATACTCACCATGTGCTATTGCAGGTATCATCAGTGCACATGAGTACCCATCTTGGGATATCTCAGATACAAACAGCGCACAGGAGTACACACCATATAAACAGTGCGGAGCAGTACTCGCCATGGGCTATTGCAGGCACAAACAGCGCACACAGGAGTACTACCCATGCGATATCGCAGATACAAACAGCGCACATGAGTAGCCAGCATGGGCTATCACAATCAGTGCAAAGGAGTACTTGCCGTGGGATATCACAGATACAAGCAGTGCACAGGAGTACTCGCCATGGGATATCGCAGGTATAAATAGCGCACAAGAGTACCCGCCATGGGCAATTGCAGATACAAACAGCGCACATGAATACTCACCAAGTGCTATTGCAGGTATCATCAGTGCACATGAGTACCCATCTTGGGATATCTCAGATACAAACAGCGCACAGGAGTACACGCCATATAAACAGTGCGGAGCAGTACTCGCCATGAGCTATTGCAGGCACAAACAGCGCAGAGGGGTATTCGCAGGGGCTATCGCAGGTACAAACAGTGCAGAGGAGTACTCACCATGAGATATCACAGGTACAAACAGCGCAGAGGGGTATTCGCAGGGGCTATCGCAGGTACAAACAGTGCACACAGGAGTACTCGCCATGGGATATCGTATGTACAAACAGTGGAGAGGAGTACTTGACATGCGATATTGCAGGAACAAAAAGCATAGAGCAGTGCTTGTATGGTTTATCGCAGGTACAAACAGAGCAGTACTCGCCTGGGTTATCGCAGGTACAGACAGTACAGCGCAATACTCGCCATGGGCTATCGCAGGTACAAACAGTTCACACAGGAGTACTCACCATGGAATATCATATGTACAAACCGTGGAGAGGAGTACTCACCATGGGCTATTGCAGATACAAAAAGCATAGAGCAGTACTCGCCAAGGGATATCGCAGGTACAAACCGCGCAGAGCAGTACTCGCCATGGGCTATCGCGGGTACAAATAGCGCTCATGAATACTCACCATGGGTTATTGCAGGTATCAACAGCGCACACAGGAACTCACCATGGGCTAATGCAGATACAAAAATCATAGAGCAGTACTCGCATGGGTTATCTCCGGTACAGACAGTGCAGAGCAGTACTCGCCAGGGGCTATCGCAGGTACAAACAGTGCACACAGGAGTACTCGCCATTGAATATCGTATGTACAAACAGCGGAGAGGAGTAATCACCATGGGCTAACGCAGGCACAAACAGCACAGAGGAGTACTCGTTATGGGCTAACGCAGGCACAAACAGCACAGAGGAGTACTCGTTATGGGCTATCGCAGGTACAAACAGCGCACATGAATACTCGCCATGGGCTATTGCAGATACAAACAGCACAGAGCAGTACTCGCCAAGGGATATCGCAGGTACAAACAGCACAGAGCAGTACTCGCCAAGGGATATCGTAGGTACAAACAATGCACACAGGAGTACCCGCCATGGAATATCGTATGTAGAAACAGCGGAGAGGAGTAATCACCATGGGATATCACATGTACCAACAGCGCACGAGTACCCGCCGTGGGCTGTTTCAGATACAAAAAGCATAGAGCAGTACTCGCTATAGGCTATCGCAGGTACAAACAGCGCACATGAATACTCACCATGTGCTAGTGCAGGTATCATCAGTGCACATGAGTAACCATCTTGGGATATCTCAGATACAAACAGCGCACAGGAGTACTCACCATGGGATATCGCAGGTACAAACAGCTCAGAGCAGTACTCGCTATAGGCTATCGCAGGTACAAACAGCGCACATGAATAGTCAGCATGGGCTATGAAAGGTACAAATAGCGCACATGAGTACTCACCATGGGCTATTGCAGATACAAAAAGCATCGAGCAGCACTCGCTATGGGCTATCACAGGTACAAACAGGGCAGAGGAGTGCTCGCCATTGAATATCGTATGTACAAACAGCGGAGAAGGGTAATCACCATGGGATATCACATGTACAAACAGCTCAGAGCAGTACTCGCCATGTGATATTGCAGGTATCAACAGCGCACATGAGTACTCACCATAGGCTATTGCAGATACAAAATGCATAGAGCAGTACTCGTTATGGGCAATTGCAGGTACAAACAGCGCAGAGGAGTAATCACCATGGAATATCACATGTACAAACAGCGCAGAGGAGTACTCGCCATGGGCTATTGCAGATACAAAAAGCACAGAGAAGTACTCGCCATGCCATATCACAGGCACAAGCAGCGCACAAGAGTACCCGCCATGGGCTATTGCAGATACAAAAAGCATAGAGCAGTACTCGCTATGAGCAATCGCAGGTACAAACAGCGCAGAGGAGTATTCACCATGGGATATCACAGGTACAAACAGTGCACAGGAGTACTCACCATGGGCTATCACAATCACAATCAGCGCAAAGGAGTACTTGCAGTGGGATATCACAGATACAAGCAGTGCACAGGAGTACTCGCCATGGGATATCGCAGGTACAAGTAGTGCAGATGAGTACTGTCTATTGGCTATCGCAGGTACAAACAGCGCACAGGAGTACTCGCCACTGGCTATCGCAGGTACAAACTGCACACAGGAGTACTCGCCGTGGGCTATAGCAGACACAAACACAACAGAACAGTACTTGCCAAGGGATATCGCAGGTACAAACATAGCAGAGCAGTACTTGCCATGGGCGATTGCAGGTACAAACAGTGCACACAGGAGTACTCGCCGTGGAATATCGTATGTACCAACAGCAGAGAGGAGTCATCACCATGGGATATCACGTGTACAAACAGCGCACACAGGAGTACTCGCCATGCGATATTGCAGATGCAAACAGCGCACATAAGTACTAATCATGGGCTATTGCAATCACAAATAGCGCGAGGAGTATTTGCCGTGGGATATCACAGATACAAGCAGTGCACAGGAGTACTCGCCATGGGATATCACTGGTTCAAATAGCGCAGATGAGTACTCACCATGGGATATCAGATGCACAAACAGTGCAGAGGAGTATCGAAGGTACACACAGCTCACACAAGTACTGTCCAATGGCTATCGCAGGTACAAACAGTGCACACAGGAGTACTCGCCATGGAATATCATTTGTACAAACAGCCGAGAGGAGTAATCACCCTGGAATATCACATGTAGAAACAGCACAGAGGAGTACTCTCCATGCGATATCACAAGTAAAAAAGGCATACAATAGTACTCACCATTGGCTATTGCAGATACAAACAGCATAGAGCATTACTCGCCATGGGCTATCGCAGGTACAAACAGAGGAGAGGAGTGCTCGCCATGGGCTATCACAGGTATAAACAGCTCAGAGCAGTACTCGCCATGGGCTATTGCAGGTACAAACAGCACAGAGGAGTACTCGCCATGTGATATTGCAGGTACAAACAGCGCACAAGAGTGCTCACCATGGGCTATCGCAGGTACAAATAGCGCACCTGAATACTCAGCATGGGCTATTGCAGGTATCAAAAGCGCACAGGAAGACTCACCATAGGCTGTTGCAGATACAAAAAGCATAGAGCAGTACTCGCCAAGGGATATCGCAGGTACAAACAGTACACACAGGAGCACTGTCCATGGAATATCGTTTGTACAAACAGCAGAGAGGAGTAATCACCATGGGATATCACATGTACAAACAGTGTAGAGGAGTTCTCGCTATGGGCTATTGCAGGTATTAACAGCGCACATGAGTACTCACCATAGGCTATTGCAGATACAAAAAGCATAGAGCAGTACTCGTTATGGGCAATTGCAGGTACAAACAGCGGAGAGGAGTAATGACCATGGAATATCACATGTACAAACAGCGCAGAGGAGTACTCGCCATGGACTATTGCAGATACAAAAAGCACATAGAAGTACTCGCCATGCCATATCACAGGCACAAGCAGCGCACAAGAGTACCCGCCATGGGCTATTGCAGATACAAAAAGCATAGAGCAGTACTCGCTATGAGCAATCGCAGGTACAAACAGCGCAGAGCAGTATTCACCATGGGATATCACAGGTACAAACAGTGCACAGGAGTACTCACCATGGGCTATCACAATCAGCGCAAAGGAGTACTTGCCGTGGGATATCGCAGATACAAGCAGTGCACAGGAGTACTTGCCGTGGGATATCGCAGGTACAAACTTCACACAGGAGTACTCGCCACTGGCTATCGCAGGTACAAACTGCACACAGGAGTACTCGCCGTGGGCTATAGCAGACACAAACACAACAGAACAGTACTTGCCAAGGAATATCGCAGGTACAAACATAGCAGAGCAGTACTTGCCATGGGCGATTGCAGGTACAAACGGTGCACACCGGAGTACTCGCCGTGGAATATTGTATGTACCAACAGCAGAGAGGAGTCATCACCATGGGATATCACGTGTACAAACAGCGCAGAGGAGTACTCGCCATGGGCTATCGCAGGCACAAACAGCACAGAGGAGTACTCGCCATGCGATATCACAGGTCAAAACAGTGCACAGAAGTACCCATCTTCGGATATTGCAGCTACAAACAGTGCACACAGGAGTACTCGCTATGGAATATCATTTGTACAAACAGCCGAGAGGAGTAATCACCCTGGAATATCACATGTAGAAACAGCACAGAGGAGTACTCTCCATGCGATATCACAAGTAAAAACAGCATACAATAGTACTCACCATTGGCTATTGCAGATACAAACAGCATAGAGCAGTACTCGCTAAGGGCTATCGCAGGTACAAACAGTGGAGAGGAGTACTCGCCATGGGCTATCACAGGTATAAACAGCTCAGAGCAGTACTCGCTATGCGCTATCGCAGGCACCAACAGCACAGAGGAGTACTTGCCTGCAATATCACAGGTACAAACAGAGCACAAGAATACCCGCCATGGGCTATTGTAGATACAAATAGCATAGAACAGTACTCGCTATGGGCTATCACAGGTACAAACAGGGCAGAGGAGTACCCATCATGGGATAGCACAAGTACAAACAGTGCAGAGGAGTACTCGCCATGGGATATCGCAGGTACAAACCGCTCAGAGCCGTACTCGCCATAGGCTATCGCAGGTACAAACCGCTCAGAGGAGTACTCGCCATATGATATCGCAGGTACAAACAGCACACAGGAGTACTTACCATCGGGTATCACAGGTACAAACAGAACACAGGAGTACTGAAGGAAGTGGCCCAACTAGTGTCACCCGGGTCACTCTCGACCTCCTCTAGCCTTCCATGCAATGAAGAGTCGATAACGCAGTAGAGAATACAACCAAACTAGTTTATTCACACAGTACACTGCAGTGGAGTCCAATCTGACCAGACTCCTATGATGGCTGACGAGGGAGTGACTCACAAGCATAAAGTTACATTATGTATGTTGCGGAGCCCACAAAGACCCGCCTACTATGGAAAAACACTGGTAGCTGTCGTAATACAATGGGGGTACAGAACATGAGTTTCGATTCCGCAGCCTGGCACAAGCTATCTGCTGCCCATGGTCGTCTGGCTTATCCTCCCCACTAGACAGGTGGGAGAAGGCCTTGATGTAACAGAGAAGGCATGCGTTAATGAGCAAGATTCAGCATTGGAGAAATGAAACTTACCACGGACCATTTCTCATAAAAGAGCAAGTAACAGTTTCGATTATATAGAAAATGGCGTCTTGGAGATTCAAAATGGCGGCACAGATGTCAACCTAATGAACATAACATCTGCATTTACTAGTTGCGTATACATACAATATGCATTTTTAATGTATTAGCTATATAAAGGCTAACCTAATATTGGGTAAAATACGAGTAATATGACAATTTTACGTTTCAATTCTAACAGTACTTACCATCGGATATCGCAGGTACAAACAGTGCACAGGAGTAGTCGCGATGGGATATCGCAGGTATGCACAGCGCACTGGAGTACTCACCCTGGGGGATCTTGCGTTCATCACTTGCGGAGATGAGTGAAGGCTCACATAGCTCCTACCAGGCACTGAGAGGTCACCCCTAAGGGCGCAGTTATGAAGTATAGCTGCTGGGCACAGACAAGGGACTCCTATGGCCTGGAAAAAACATGAAAATGGTAAGGTGCTGGGTAGGAAAGCAGGACTGCCCTCAGTTAAACCCAATCGAGGCGCTAGATACTGAATGCCCAATGTGAGGAGTAAATCGAAGTGCTAAACTTGGACTGCTCCTAGTTGTTAATATTTCATCCAGCTGCTTTCAGGCACTACATTCTATTTGCTCCTAGGAGGCCCTTCTAACTGTTCCTAAGTGCCAGGTACTGACTGCTCGTAGGTTTCAAGTATTGCCTGCTCCTAGGCCTTAAATACGGCTCCGTCCTCAGTGTTCAATACGGACTGTCCCCGCATGTTACACACTCACAGTCCTGGGTTTTAAATATGGAACTCACTTAAGTGTACAGATATCTTGTGACGGTCGGGGTAAGCGCCTTGAGGAGTTCTGGGAGTTGACGAGGACTCCCAAGGGCTTTGTAGGGTTCACTTGTAGAGTGGAGAGAGTAGAGAGCAAATAGCTCGGATCACTTTTGAAGTTTGACTTGCAGGGTGGAGTAAAGAAATCTCAAATACCAGGTATTTCCTCCTATGGGTTGTTTTGCGAACAGGCTCCCCTCTCAGTACCTCCTCCATGGAGACCATGAGAGATACTCACCGATAGCCCCCCCATACCTCCTCCAGGGCACGAGTAGACAGCAGAGGTGCCCCGTACTCACAGACAGTCCCCCAGTACCTCCTCCAGGGCATGAGCAGACAGCAGAGGTGCCCCATACTCAGACAGCACCCCCCGTACCTCCTCCAAGGCACGAGCAGACAGCAGAGGTGCCCGTACTCACAGACAGCCCCCCCTGTACCTCCCTTAGGGCACGAGCAGACAGTATAGGTGCCTGTACTCACTGACAGCCCCCCGTACCTCCCTTAGGGCATGAGCTGACAGCAGAGGTGCCTGTACTCACTGACAGCCCCCCCCAGTACCTCCCTTAGAGCACGAGCAAACAGGAGAGGTGCCTGTACTCACTGACAGCCCCCCAGTACCTCCTCCAATGCATGAGCAGACAGCAGAGGTGCCTGTACTCACTGACAGCCCCCCCAGTACCTCCCTGTTAGACCTGTCAGCCCTAGGGTGGTCTTAGCCCGTTTTTTTCTCTTCGCGCCTCATTTTTGCCACTACACTTTTTGTTGGACCTAGGTCTCTGGGCGCCTTACCACTGCCAACCAGTGCTGAGGTGCAGGTGCTCTCTCCATTTAAGATGGCTGCCACAGGCCCCTGCTACTGCGGAGTGGCCTTTGCATACACATACTAGTAGTCAGGATCAGGCGGGGACATAATGATACAGTATCCATGCCGTCCCCGCCCCTGGGCCTCATGGCCAGACATGAGGGGAAGCTTCTAGAACCTTCCAGCTTGGGGAGGAGTTATGTTTTGCCGCCTTTAGGAGGGTCACCTGACCTAGGGGTATAAGAGGTTTGGAGGGGAACCTTTTAGTCAGTTGGGGCACCACTGATCCTGGGAGAACCTCTGCCGGAGTACAGGCTTTAGGGCCTAGGGGGGAGACTTACACTACTGCTACTGACAAGGCTGAGGCACTGCTGTAGTAAGATAGCTGAGGAACACCCGCCACCCACTGACCTTGCCCAGTGTGAGGGGACCCAGGGAACCATCTTCAGCGTGCTGGGAAGTACCATCCAGCACCCCAAGTACCACCAACTCATTCCCTTCCCCATAAGGAGAGAACCAAAGAAACAACCACAGAAGAACTACCGTCAGCAACCTGAAACTGCAAGCCTGACAAACCAACAAGGTCAGAAACCTGAACTGCCAAACTGGGGATCACCAGGTAAAGCGCTGTGTCCTGAAGCGCTAGACCTTCACCCCAATCCACTCCTAGCTGTCGCAGTGCCGCCCTGCTGCTGGGCTGCCCAAAGCACTGTTATCATTGTCTCTCCTGTAAGCGCTGTTTCTCCAGTCTGCCAACCCCCTGCCCGGCTGTAAGCGCTGTGAGGGAGGAGAAGCGCCATGTGTGACAAAGCGCGGTGTGCCAATCACCGTCGCGGCCCCCGCGCTCAAGGGAGAAGAAGCACTGCACCGAAAATCACCGCCGCGGCCCCCGCGCTCAAGGGAGAAGAAGCGCACTGCACCGAAACTCACTGCTGCGGCCCTCCGTGCCCTGCCAAGAGAAGCGCTGGGCCCAGATCACCGTCGCAGCCCAGGTGCCGCAGAAGAGGAGCCGGGAATTGAATCCAGGTCGCGCTAGGCCGCCGCGTGAAGAAGGCTTCCCCTAGCAACGATGGCGCCGGCCGCGTCATCGGCCGCGCCCCCGCGAGCCGCGCTGGGATTGGCTCTCGGGCCGCGAGGTCTACGGAGGCTCGGGGCCGACTCCGGCTGCAGCAGTGGGGCTCCGAGTAGGCCCGGGAGCATCTTGCCACCCTTCCCTTGTGGGGAAGGAACGTCTTCCTGACGTCGCCGCCTCCCCCGGTCGAAGCCCCCAGGAGAAGGGGAGCGGGCTGACCGGGGAGGAGGCGCCCGGAACTACGGGTGCCTGCCCGAAGATACCGAGTGCATGCTGTGAGTCGGGGAGGACTGGGGGAGTTTCCTGCCATCGCGGGGACCAGCTACAGCGGCGCCACCACCCCCCGCGTAGAACTCTCAGCCATAGTGAGCGGGCCCTCGAGAAGAGCTGTCTGTAGTAGAGGCCTGCCAATGAAGTGGGCCTGACGCTGCCCAGGGGCCCAGGAAAGGTCACCAGTAGTGCCCGGCATAAGGAGAGCTACGTGATAGTAATGGTTACACTAATGATTACATGCAGCAGCTAAGTTCACCAGAACCGTAATGTTGATAGTAATGGTTACACTAATGATTACATGCAGCAGCTAAGTTCACCAGAACCGTAATGTTGATAGTAATGGTTACACTAATTATTACATGCAGCAGCTAAGTTCACCAGAACCGTAATGTTGATAGTAATGGTTTCAATGTTGTGTGATTAAGCCACATTACGGCCTCCCATGAATTTAATGTACCTACCTGAATTGAGCCTGTGTTCGCCTGCCAAGAGTTAAAGTGTTCTTATGTTGTAGACCTACCTGCTTTGCGACGCCCACTGTACTGAATGTGGTTGCGCCTAGGTTGATACAGGTTCTTCATCATCTACAGTGTAATGCGCATCTAATGTCTAGCTAATTGCATGTCGCCAACTGTATTGAAGTCTATGTTTTTGACCTACAGTCTATGACCTACAGTGTTACCTGCTTTTCTAGGAGGTTATTGATACTGCCTTTTGAATGGCGTAACGTTCTACTGTTTTAATGTGCTTGAATGAAATGTACGCACTAGTTTATGAAGCTATAATGAAATGAAATGTTGCCTAAGATTATCTGCCTTATCAACTGCTAATTTAAATGAGATAAAGGATCTTGTTTTTACATCAAAACCTGGTGTGGTGTCCCCCTTTATTGTGGCGCATTATTGAGTCAGTGTGAGTGTGTGCTGCACAAGGGCTTAACACATTGCCTTCGGGTGCCTTACTGCCTCGCGCCAAGCTACCGCGTCGGAATCGGTGAACCCGGTTCTAACATTGGTGTTCAGCGGTGGGATAAGGACTGGTGTTTGTGCAGCACCCTACAGGGACTCAGTGTGCGCCGCAATTGGACACCTATTTAAATGCAAGGGCTAAGAATTCTTTTGTGATTGCCTGATTGTGTACAGTCCTGCGTTAGACCTGCTACCTACAGTCTAGAACCCTTTCTCTAAATTGTCTGGGGCCCCACCTAGCAGGATGGAGTTTGAGTTGGCCAACCTAGAAAGGTATACGGTGGCGCAGCTCAAGGAGTTCTGTCTAGAGAGGGGGTGTCCGTCAAGCGAGGCGCCAGGAAAGAGGAGCTTCAGAAAGCTTTGAGGGCATGGGTAATGGCCCACCCGGGGGAAGAGGGGACGAGGAGCAGGGGAGACAGACGACCCAGGAGAACTGGACCTACTGCGCATTGACGTTAGCGAGAATGTGTTGCCAGGAAGACGTTGCAGGGCAGGCAGTAGTGCGTCAGGGGGAGTTTGTCTGCAGAGGAATTTGAGGACAGGAGGGAGGAGAGGCAATTGAAGTTAGAACTTGCTAGGATGGACAAGGAGCGAGAACAGGCAAGGCTAGCCATGGAAGAAAGGAAGCTTGCGCATGAGCTTAGCCTGAAAGAATTAGAGCTCCGAGCCTTGCAGATGGAGACGCAGGGCAACTTGAATGGTGGCGGCGTACCCGCTGAGGTTCCACGAGAGCCGAAGTTTTACCTACCTGTTGGACTTGGCCCTTTTTGCAGGGTCATCCCTAAACTTTTTGCCTTCTTCCTATACTTTTTCTGACCTGTTGTTGGCTGTTTTATGACTCTGGGCACTTTGCCACTGCTGATCAGTGCTAAAGTGCATATGCTCTCCCCATTGCAAATTGATGTATGTATTAGTGACTCCATGATTGGATGATTGGTTTACTTGTCAGTCCCTAGTACAGTGCACTGTGTGTGCCCAGGGCTTGTAAATTCAATGCCGCTGGTGGGCTTGCAGCACTGGTTGTGCCACCCACAGAAGCGGCTTGTAAAATGTGTCTCAGGCCTGCCATTGCAGAGCCTGTTTGCAGCCTAGGGCTGCCATGTCGACTTGGTGAGTACACCCACTTACCAGTCCCTAAACCTTCCCTTGACTGCATGTTGGTCACCCCTAAAGTAGGCCCTAGGGCAGGGTGCATTGTAAGTACAAGGTAGGACATGCCCTGGTGTGTGTGGCATGTCCTAATAGTGAATTACAGCCATTTTCGTTTTTCACTATTGCAAGGCTACCTGCTCCCCATAGGCCAGAATGGGCAGACTGACTATTACACCTTATAGTCAGAACTGACCCAGGGAACATGGTAGAAAAACGAATTTAGTATGCCTGAACTCAGAATGATAAAATACATCTTTTAGTGAAGTTGGTTTTAACATTCTGTGTTTGAAAATACCACTTTTAGAAAGTGGGTATTTTCTTGCCTAAACTTCCAAACCTGCCTCTGCTAGGTTGTGTATTCCTTGTCTGGAGATTGAGTGACAGGGGCTGGGGGTGGCTACAGGAGACAGGGTGAGTCAGCACAGGGCTGAATAGAAAGATCTGCATCCAGAGTGGAGGGAGGAGTTGCACCTGGGTCTGAATAGGGCTGTGCCTGCCTTCCACAATGCTGGCTCCACCTCCTGCCGGGCGGCTGAGCACCCTGCCCCACACTCTGAAAGGAAAGAAGGAGTCAGAAAAACAGTGCTCCAGGACTTACCAGAACTGGTTTTGGACTAGGCAGAGGCCTCTCTGCCTTCAGAGAACAAAGAAAAAAGGTGTATAAAAAGGGGACCCAGACCCCTAGGAAATTAGATCACTTTGGGAAACAAGAAGAAACCTTTGCTGAGGAGCGGAACCAAGAAGGAACTGAGGAGAAGACTATCCCTAAGCTAGAGGGATCTGCCTGCAGTGGTTGCCTGACTGCCAAAGGAAGGAGAAAGGACTTTGTGTGCACTTTTATTCAACTTGTAAAGTATCTCCAAGGGCTTGAGAAAAGAGCTTGCCTCCTGCTGAAGTCTCAGGGACAACAGACTTCAACCACCAGCTCCCCAAGAATCCTTTGGAAGTGCCTGCTGCTGTTTTGGGCCTTCTGAAGGGACTGCGTGTCGCAAGGAGCTGGAAGCGCGACTCAAGAGGAAGAAGCGTGTCGCCGTCGCTGCTGCTGCCGTCGCAACTCCGAAGGAGGGTGTCGCCGCTGTAGCTGTCGTATTGCACCGCATCGAGAGAAGCGTCCCGCAACGAAGAGGAAGCGTGTCGCCGTCGCTGCTGCTGCCGTCGCAACTCCGAAGGAGGGTGTCGCCGCTGTAGCTGTCGCATTGCACCGCATCAAGAGAAGAGTCTCGCATCGAGGAAGAAGCGTGTCGCCGTCGCAGCCGCTGCCGTCGCAACTCCGAAGGAGGGTGTCGCCGCTGTAGCTGTCGCATTGCACCGCATCAAGAGAAGCGCCTCGCATCCACGGAGAAGCGTGCCGCCGTCGGAGCTGCTGCCGTCGCATCACGAAACAAGGGTGTCGCCGCTGCAGTTGTCGCATCGAGCGGAAGCGTCTCGCAACGTCGGAGAAGAGGGTCGCCGCCAAAGCCGCTGCCGTCGCATCACGGAACAAGGGTGTCGCCGCTGTAGCTGACGCATCGAGTCGAGACTTCTCGCAACCTCGGAGAGGCGTGCCGCATCAGGAAGAACTTGACGTCTTTATTTCTTTGCACCAGAACTTTGTCGCATTTCCATCGCTACAACATTGCTTGTTGTGGAAGCGTCCCGCATCGTAAGGTACATTGACTTAAAGTGTCGCATCTTAAGAACTGAACTGAACTAAGCTAAAACTACCATTTTAAGTACAGTATTGTGGATTTTTGTCGTTTATGGTCTTGTGTTAAAACTATATAAAGAATACTTATTTTTGATATAAACCTTGTGTGGTGTCCATCTGTAGTGTGTCACTAGATTACTGTATGTGTTCACAAATGCTTTACACACTGCCTCTGAGATAAGCCTGTCTGCTCGTGCCAAGCTACCAAGGGGGTGAGCAGGGGTTATTTTAGGAGTGTACCCCTTTACCCTGACGAGAGGCGAGGGTCCCTATTTGTCACAAGTACCTACCTGTGCCAACTAGAGACCCCCAATTCTAACACTACCTAAGGAGGTGATGGCCAGTTTCAGTGTAGGGGATGACATTGATAAGTGGTTGGCGGCATATGAGGTGTCTTTGGTGGCCCATGGGGTGCCTGAGAAGTACTGGGGGGGGGAGGCCTGTACAAGTACATACCTCCGTTGGCAAGGGACACACTCTTGACCGTAGATAAAAGTGATCAGACCAATTACCCTGTCATGAAGGAGGCCCTGCTTAAAAAGTTTGGCCTCACCCCAGAAAAGTATCGCCAAAAGTTCCGCAACAGCCACAAGCTTCCCACACAGAACTGGGTGGATTTTTTTGATTATGCCCGGAAGGCATTGGAGGGTTGCGTGCGTGGCAGCAAAGTGAGTGACTATGATGGGCTGTACCATCTATTTTTAAGGGAGCACCTTCTAGATAAAAGTTTTCCAGAGCTGCGCCAACACCTGGTGGACCGCAAGCTGACCGATCCTCGGGAACTTGCGGAGGAGGCGGATATCTGGGTTAGCACTCGGGTGTCCCACAAGGGATCCGGGGGAGACCCCCCGAAAGGTGGACAGAGTTTTGCCCAGAAGAGAGAGGGGGGAGATAAAAAGAAGGAGTTCTTTAAAGGCCCCCAAAATAGACCGCCTGGAAGAGGGGTAGGTTCCCCATCCCAATCTGGATTCCAGAAACCCACTTACCCTGACAAGAGTCAGCAGCCCAGAACTGTCCGGTGCTACGAGTGCGGGGAGGTTGGACACTACAAGGGGGATCCCCAGTGTCGCAAGAGGACCCCAGCCCCCACAGGAGGTAAGAGCCCCGGGGTGGCCAGTGTAGCGCTTGGGGAGGAGTTGTCCCTAGGTAGGGGAGGTGAGTGGACAGGCTTGACCTTAGTTTCCCTGGGGGATAGAGAGATCATCCCACGGGTTCAGGTACCCTCGAACACTGCCAAGTATCGGCAGAGGGTCCTGGTGAACGGGGAAGAGGTGGAGGCTCTGAGGGACACAGGTGCCAGCATGACGATGGTAAGACGTCAGCTGGTGTCCCCAGAGCAGGTGATTCCTGAAGTATTCCACCCGGTTGTGATGGCTGATAATAGCCTGGGTCATTACCCCGTGGCCCAAGTTCCCTTTGAGTGGGGCGAGTCTCAGGCCTGTTGAGAGTTGCGGTGAGCCCTGCTATGCCAGTTGACTGTCTGCTCGGGAACGACTTGGAACATACCGCCTGGAAGGAGGTGGAGTTCAACGCCCACGCTGAGATGCTGGGTTTACCAGGATGGACTTGCGTGGTCACGCGGTCCATGGCTGCCCGGCAAGGAACTCAACCCGGGTTGGAGCCTGAAACAATGGCCCAGCCCACTGCTGGACAAGAGGACATCCCCGAGGATGCACCCGGCGAGATGGATGGGGAGCCCGCGGAGGTGACCCCGGAGTCCGCTGAGGTGGATGTTGTTCCCGTGGGGGACTTGCCGACCCCTGCAGAGTGGCAGGTGGAAGGAGGGCCTACCCGGGAGGAATTCTGTTGGGCGCAAGGAGAGTGCCCAACGCTTGAAGGCATGCGGCAGCAGGCCGAAGCCCAAGCAACTGGTAAGGAGACCAGTAATTACCATGTCTACTGGGAGGGTGGTCTCCTCTACAGTGAGCCTAAGGCTCCGGTGCATGGGTCATCTAGGGCCTTAGTGGTCCCTCAATGATACCGAGCCTTCCTGCTGGAATTGGCACATGAGATACCCCTGGCAGGACACCTGGGCCAGGACAAGATGTTTGCCCGATTGGTCCCACATTTTTATTGGCCCAGGATGAGAGTTAACTCCGACACCTTCTGTAAGACCTGTGTGACTTGTCAGGCGAGTGGCAAGACTGGGACTAAGTTGAAGGTCCCTCTGGAACCGCTCCCGGTTGTCGGTACCCCTTTTGAGCGGGTAGGAATTGACATTGTTGGGCCAATGGACCCGCCGACTTCTTCAGGACATAGGTTCATCTTGGTGTTGGTGGACCACGCCACCCGGTACCCGGAGGCAATCCCTCTGAGGACCATCACTGCACCTGTGGTGGCGCGGGCCTTGATGGGGATTTTTACCCGAGTGGGATTCCCCAAGGTCGTGGTGTCAGATAGGGGCACGAATTTCATGTCGGCCTACATGCAGGCCGTGTGGAAGGAGTGCGGAGTGACCTACAGGTTCTCCACTCCTTACCACCCCCAGACTAACGGGCTCGTGGAGCGTTTCAATAAGACCCTGAAGGGGATGATCCGAAGCCTACCCGAGGACTTGAGAAGGAAGTGCAACGTCCTCTTACCCGGTCTGCTCTTCTCCTACCGAGAGGTGCCGCAGAAGGGGGTCGGTTTCAGCCCCTTTGAGCTGCTCTATGGCCACCCCGTTAGGGGGCCCCTCAGTCTCGTGAAGGAGGGGTGGGAGAAGTCTTCTAAGAAGCTCCCTTGTGATGTGGTCAGCTACATGCTGGCGTTCCGCAGCCAGATGGCCAAGCTGTGGAAGGAGGCCTCCGACAATCTTGAGGCTAGTCAAGTCGTCATGAAGGAGTGGTACGACCGGAATGCTCGGACGGTGGAGTTGGATGCTGGACAGAAGGTGTGGGTCATGGAGCCCGGAGAGCTTAGCGCCCTCCAGGACCGGTGGACTGGACCGTACGAAATTTTGGAGAGAAGAGGCCAGACCACTTATGTAGTAGACCTCAAGACCCCCCCCGACAACCCCACAGGGTGTTCCACATCAACCGCCTTAAGCCACACCAGGAGCGGTCAGAACTTACTCTCTGATGGTGACGGATGGGGAGTGAAGAGGAAGAGAGCGAGCCTCTTCCGGACCTTCTGGCGGCCAAAGAGAACGATGGATCGGTGGAGGGAGTGGTCCTCTCCCCATCCTTGACCTTGGAGCAACAGAGGAACTGCTGCCAGGTATTGGAGCAGTACGCCTCGTTGTTCTCCCTCACGCCTGGAATCACACACCTGTGTACCCATGATGTGGACACAGGGGACAGCCCGCCAGTAAAAACCAAGTCTTACCGGCTGTCCGACAAAGTCAGAACCAGCGTCCAGAGTGAGGTGACCAAAATGTTGGAGCTGGGGGTGATTGAGCCTTCCAGCAGCCCTTGGGCTAGTCCGGTGGTGTTGGTGCCGAAAGCGGCCCCACCGGGCACCACACCAGAACTTCGGTTCTGTGTGGATTACCGTGGTCTGAACTCAGTGACCAAGACCGATGCTCACCCGATCCCTCGGGCGGATGAGCTCATTGACCGACTGGGAGCAGCTCGGTATCTGAGTACCATCGACCTGACGTCAGGATATTGGCAGATTGCCATGGCGGATGGAGCCAAGGAGAAGACTGTGTTCTCCACCCCCGAGGGCCACTTTCAATTTCAGGTGATGCCCTTCGGGCTGAAAAATGCTCCGGCCACTTTCCAGCGGTTGGTTAACCAGGTACTGTCTGGCCTAGAGGCCTTCTCTGCTGCCTACCTGGATGACATAGCTGTCTTCAGCAGCAGCTGGGAGGACCATCTGGAGCATCTCCAGGAGGTGCTACAGGCTCTACAGCGGGCTGGCCTAACCATCAAGGCTAGCAAGTGCCAGATTGGACAGGGATCTGTCATCTACCTGGGACACCTGGTGGGCGGGGGTAAGGTGCAACCCCTCCAGGCCAAAATCGAGACCATCTTGGCCTGGGAGCCCCCGAAACCCAAACGGAGGTCCAGGCCTTCCTTGGCCTCACGGGTTACTACCGCCGGTTTGTCAAGGGCTATGGGACCATCGTAGCCCCCCTGACTGAATTGACGTCCAAGAAGCAGCCCCGTAAAGTCATCTGGACGGCTGCCTGTCAAGAAGCGTTTGACACTCTGAAGCACGCGATGTGCACCGCTCCGGTGCTTAGGACTCCAGACTTTGGAAGAGAATTCATCGTGCAGACAGACGCCTCTGAGCATGGTATTGGAGCTGTGCTCTCGCAACTTAACAATGACGGCCAGGACCAGCCAGTGGCCTTTATTTCTAAGGCTACTCCCCGGGAACAGCGGTGGAGTACGATAGAGCGAGAAGCCTTCGCCGTGGTTTGGGCTTTGAAGAAGCTGAGGCCATACCTCTTTGGCTCTCACTTCCTTATTCAGACCGACCACCGACCCCTTCGCTGGCTCATGCAGATGAGAGGCGAAAACCCCAAATTGTTGAGGTGGTCCATTTCCCTCCAGGGGCTGGACTTTCGGGTGGAACATCAACCCGGAGTAGACCACGCCAACGCTGACGGTCTCTCCCGGTTTTTCCGCCTTAGCGATGAGAACTCCCTAGAGGTTGGGAAGCTCTCCCCACTTTCGGCTGGGGGGGACGCGTGTTAGACCTGTCAGCCCTAGGGTGGTCTTAGCCCGTTTTTTTCTCTTCGCGCCTCTTTTTTGCCACTACACTTTTTGTTGGACCTAGGTCTCTGGGCGCCTTACCACTGCCAACCAGTGCTGAGGTGCAGGTGCTCTCTCCTTTTAAGATGGCTGCCACAGGCCCCTGCTACTGCGGAGTGGCCTTTGCATACACATACTAGTAGTCAGGATCAGGCGGGGACATAATGACACAGTATCCATGCCGTCCCCGCCCCTGGGTCTCATGGCCAGACATGAGGGAAGCTTCTAGAACCTTCCAGCTTGGGGAGGAATTATGTTTTGCCGCCTTTAGGAGGGTCACCTGACCTAGGGGTATAAGAGGTTTGGAGGGAAACCTTTTAGTCAGTTGGGGCACCACTGATCCTGGGAGAACCTCTGCCGGAGTACAGGCTTTAGGGCCTAAGGGGGGAGACCTACACTACTGCTACTGACAAGGCTGAGGCACTGCTGTAGTAAGATAGCTGAGGAACTCCCGCCACCCACTGACCTTGCCCAGTGTGAGGGGACCCAGGGAACCATCTTCAGCGTGCTGGGAAGTACCATTCAGCACCCCAAGTATCACCAACTCATTCCCTTCCCCATAAGGAGAGAACCAAAGAAACAACCACAGAAGAACTACCGCCAGCAACCTGAAACTGCAAGCCTGACAAACCAACAAGGTCAGAAACCTGAACTGCCAAACTGGGGATCTCCAGGTAAAGCGCTGTGTCCTGAAGCGCTAGACCTTCACCCCAATCCACTCCTAGCTGTCACAGTGCCGCCCTGCTGCTGGCTCCGGCCAAAGCACTGTTATCATTGTCTCTCCTGTAAGCGCTGTTTCTCCAGTCTGCCAACCCCCTGCCCGGCTGTAAGCGCTGTGAGGGAGGAGAAGCGCCACGCGTGACAAAGCGCGGTGTGCCAATCACCGCCGCGGCCCCCGCGCTCAAGGGAGAAGAAGCGCACTGCACCGAAACTCACCGCTGCGGCCCTCCTTGCCCTGCCAAGAGAAGCGCTGGGCCCAGATCACCGTCGCGGCCCAGGTGCCGCAGAAGAGGAGCCGGGAATTGAATCCAGGCCGCGCTAGGCCGCCGCGTGAAGAAGGCGTCCCCTAGCAACGAGGGCGCCGGCTGCGTCATCGGCCACGCCCCCGTGAGCCGCGCTGGGATTGGCTCTCGGCCCGCGAGGCCTACGGAGGCCCGGGGCCGACTCCGGCTGCAGCAGTGGGGCTCCGAGTAGGCCCGGGAGCATCTTGCCACCCTTCCCTTGTGGGGAAGGAACATCTTCCTGACGTCGCCGCCTCCCCCGGTCAAAGCCCCCAGGAGAAGAGGAGCGGGCTGACCGGGGAGGAGGCGCCCGGAACTACGGGTGCCTGCCCGAAGATACCGAGTGCATGCGGTGAGTCGGGGAGGACTGGGGGAGTTTCCTGCCATCGCGGGGACCAGCTACTGCGGCGCCACCACCCCCCCGCGTAGAACTCTCGGCCATAGTGAGCGGGCCCTCGAGAAGAGCTGTCTGTAGTAGAGGCCTGCCAATGAAGTGGGCCTGACGCTGCCCAGGGGCCCAGGAAAGGTCACCAGTAGTGCCCGGCATAAGGAGAGCTACGTGATAGTAATGGTTACATTAATGATTACATGCAGCAGCTAAGTTCACCAGAACCGTAATGTTGATAGTAATGGTTACACTAATGATTACATGCAGCAGCTAAGTTCACCAGAACCGTAATGTTGATAGTAATGGTTACACTAATTATTACATGCAGCAGCTAAGTTCACCAGAACCGTAATGTTGATAGTAATGGTTTCAATGTTGTGTGATTAAGCCACATTACGGCCTCCCATGAATTTAATGTACCTACCTGATTTGAGCCTGTGTTCGCCTGCCAAGAGTTAAAGTGTTCTTATGTTGTAGGCCTACCTGCTTTGCGACGCCCACTGTACTGAATGTGGTTGCGCCTAGGTTGATACAGGTTCTTCATCATCTACAGTGTAATGTGCATCTAATGTCTAGCTAATTGCATGTCGCCAACTGTATTGAAGTCTATGTTTTTGACCTACAGTCTATGACCTACAGTGTTACCTGCTTTTCTAGGAGGTTATTGATACTGCCTTTTGAATGGCGTAACGTTCTACTGTTTTAATGTGCTTGAATGAAATGTACGCACTAGTTTATGAAGCTATAATGAAATGAAATGTTGCCTAAGATTATCTGCCTTATCAACTGCTAATTTAAATGAGATAAAGGATCTTGTTTTTACATCAAAACCTGGTGTGGTGTCCCCCTTTATTGTGGCGCATTATTGAGTCAGTGTGAGTGTGGGCTGCACAAGGGCTTAACACATTGCCTTCGGGTGCCTTCCTGCCTCGCGCCAAGCTACCGCGTCGGAATCGGTGAACCCGGTTCTAACACTCCCTTAGGGCACGAGCAGACAGTAGAGGTGCCTGTACTCACCGACAGCCCCCCAGTACCTCCCTTAGGGCACGAGCAGACAGTAGGGGTGCCTGTACTCACTGACAGCCCCCCCCCAGTACCTCCCTTAGGAAATGACCAGACAGCAGAGGTGCCTGTACTCACTGACAGCCCCCCACCCCACCCCCAGTACCTCCCTTAGGGCACGAGCTGACAGCAGAGGTGCCTGTACTCACTGACAGCCCCCCCCAGTACCTCCCTTAGGGCACGAGCAGACAGGAGAGGTGCCTGTACTCACCGACAGCTCCCCCCCCCCCAGTACCTCCTTAGGGCACAAGCAGACAGTAGAAGTGCCTGTACTCACTGACAGCCCTCCCATTACCTCCCTTAGGGCACGAGCAGACAGTAGTGGTGCCTGTACTCACTGACAGCCCCCCCAGTACCTCCTTAGGGCACGAGCAGACAGCAGAATTGCCTGTACTCACCGACAGCCCCCCCATTACCTCCCTTAGGGCACGAGCAGACAGCAGAGGTGCCTGTACTCACCGACAGCCCCCCATTACCTCCCTTAGGGCACGAGCAGACAGCAGAGGTGCCTGTACTCACTGACAGCCCCCCTTAGACAGCCCCCCCAGTACCTCCCTTAGGGCACGAGCAGACAGCAGAGGTGCCTGTACTCACAGACAGGCCCCCAGTACCTCCTTAGGGCACAAGCAGACAGGACAGGTGCCTGTACTCACTGACAGCCCCCCCAGTACCTCCTTAGGGCACGAGCAGACAGGAGAGGTGCCTGTACTCACAGACAGCCCCCCAGTACCTCCCTTAGGGCACGAGCAGACAGTAGAGGTGCCCGTAATCACCGACAGCCCCCCAGAACTGCCCCTAGGGCACGAGCAGACAGCAGAGGTGCCTGTACTCACTGACAGCCCCCCGTACCTCACTTAGGGCACAAGCAGACAGCAGAGGTGCCTGTACTCACTGACAGCCCCCCCCGCCCCCAGTACCTCCCTTAGGGCACGAGCAGACAGGAGAGGTGCCTGTACTCACTGCAGCCCCCCCTCAGTACCTCCCTTAGGGCACGAGCAGACAGGAGAGGTGCCTGTACTCACTGACAGCTCCCCCCAGTACCTCCCTTAGGGCACGAGCAGACAGGAGAGGTGCCTGTACTCACTGACAGCCCCCACACTACCTCCCGTAGGGCACGAGCCCACAGCAGAGGGGCCTGTACTCACTGACAGCCACCCCAGTACCTCCTCCAGGGCACGAGCAGACAGCAGAGGTGCCTGTACTCACTGACAGCCCCCCAGTACCTCCCTTAGGGCACGAGCAGACAGCAGAGGTGCCTGTACTCACTGACAGCCCCCCCCGCCCCCAGTATCTCCCTTAGGGCATGAGCAGACAGGAGAGGTGCCTGTACTCACTGCAGCCCCCCCTCAGTACCTCCCTTAGGGCACGAGCAGACAGGATAGGTGCCTGTACTCACTGACAGCTCCCCCCAGTACCTCCCTTAGGGCACGAGCAGACAGGAGAGGTGCCTGTACTCACTGACAGCCCCCACACTAGCTCCCGTAGGGCACGAGCCCACAGCAGAGGGGCCTGTACTCACTGACAGCCACCCCAGTACCTCCTCCAGGGCACGAGCAGACATCAGAGGGGCCTGTACTCACTGACAGCCCCCCAGTACCTCCCTTAGGGCACGAGCAGACAGCAGAAGTGCCTGTGCTCACTGTCAGCCCCCCCAGTACCTCCCTTAGGGCACGAGCAGACAGCAGATGTGCCTGTACTCACCAACAGCCCCCCCAGTACCTCCTCCAAGGCACGAGCAGACAGGAGAGGTGCCTGTACTCACCAAAAGCTCCCCCCCCAGTACCTCCTTAGGGCACAAGCAGACAGTAGAGGTGCATGTACTCACTGACAGCCCTCCCATTACCTCCCTTAGGGCATGAGCAGACAGGAGAGGTGTCTCGCACTCACTGACGCACAGTCTGATGGGATCGAAGAAGCATGCATTCAAGAGCAGGGAGTTCCAGAGTTTATGGAACTTTTCAAAATAGAAAGTGAATATAGAAGGAAACCAACAAAGGCATAGAAGGAGCTGATGGCTGTTGTACAGAGATTTTCATTTTTGATTTGTGTTTTTGTATCATTAGAGAAGTAATTTAGCTTGGGAAGACATTGCTAATCCAGGCCGAATTTTTCTGGGCAACATTTTTTTAAAATGGCGGGTGAGCTCGCCACGAATGGAGATGGCCGCTTGACTCAGGAGCTCAGTGCGAGGACGGGCCCTGGAAGGCGGTCACGGCATCACCCGTCTTGCAAGGGCTCCCTCAATTGGTTCCCCCCCACCTACTTATCCAAATGCCACATCCACCACTGGCAGTGCAGCGGTGACGGACGACGGCGCGAAGCCCGCGGACCTCTGTACAGGGTCCCCCGCAGCTCGGAACACCAGGGCCTGAGCGGCAGGCCGGAGCCACGGCCCACAGTACGAAGGAAGGCCCGGCCGGGCTGACAGTCAGAGAACCTCCTCACTGGTACTGGCGGAAACCAACTGCTTCGCCTCTAGTGGCGGAGGGGGGCTGAACCATCGTCACCCCCCACCGCATCAACGGCAGTCACCTCACACGGAGCCGCGATCCTCCACACAACAGGAGGCCCGACTGGGGCCACTCACTGCTGGGCTGCCCCACCAGTGAATTCAGAAGGCCCTCATCTCCAATGCAGTAATGGCCTGAATCTTCACAACGCCCCCATCGTGCCTAGTGTCTCCCATCCCCACAAGCATCGCCCAAGAAGACCAGTGGAGGGCCCTATTGTGCTTCCAATGACTTCCCGGTCTTGCCACAAATACCAGTAATGCAGGACGCGCCCTGAACAGGTGGCAAGCACAGGCCTATTAACTACCCCTGGGCAGCATACATTACACCTTCTCTGCCCCCGCCTGACATGAGCCTCGCATAAGCCCAGCAGAGGATATTGCAAGTCGGATCTCCATGTATGTTGGGCCTCCACCGCCAGGCACCACCCCCACATCGCTCCTGTTACCTCTGTGGCCGGGCTGGCAGCGAGTGACCCCTGGGTGCGGTGTGACGGGGAGGCACCTTCTGGACGCTGTTGCTGTGTCCCCCCACCTCTGCCTATCTACTCTCTCCGCCCAGATTCGGGAGCCGGAGCCCCTACTACCCTGGGACACTGACAACACTACCCAACAGTGGCCCGTCCAGGTCAACCACTTGAAGCAAGGGTGATCTCTACGCTGCAGTCTGTGTGAAGACGCCACAAGCGCCTCACTTCAGAGGCCATTACCGGAGGCATCCAGACTCGCTGCGCCTCCCCGCATCTTGTGAGTAAAGGCACCCGTCTCCCCTGCATGGTATAGAGAGCGGTACCGAGTGGGCTACCTGGAGGTTCTTGACCCACGGGGGCGAGATATTGCGCAGACCGTGCACTACTGGGGCCTGGCCGGGGGGGCTGTTGCCTACTCGTCCCTAACCCACGGATTCTTTATCACCTACACTGGGACACCTGCTGACTCCCCACACAGCCTGTGCATAGTCATAGTTGCCTCCCTGGGGGATCTGCGCACGGGGGACCCCTCCAAGCCTGCGACCAGCCATGGGTCCCCGCCATCACCAGCCCCCTGATCCACCACGGAGCCAGTCATCTGCAGCGCAGGCTCAGGGGAGGTCTTCTAGCAAGACCACGGGCAAATCTGCCTGACAGTTATTCTTCTCGGTGGTCCTCAATCGGCCCCGGTCTACATCTGCCCCCCCGAGGCAAGACCCTCCCCCCTGCACCGGACCCGCCCTGACCCACGGCCGCTAGTGCCCCAGACACCACCATGGAGCGCAACCTGCAGGAGATCACCGCTGTGGGTCGACGCCTGGAGGGCATGGATGCCAATATTTCAGCGCCGACATCCGAATCAAAGTCCATCCGCTCGGATATTACCAGCTTCCAGACCAGGGTGGACGGCCTGGCCCAACGAGTTTCTGTGCTGGAGGATCACATCAATACCCTACCGGAGCGCGATCAGGAACTCCTAATCCTCCGCAGCAAGGTCATAGACTTGGAGGATGGAGATGGA
Organism: Calotriton arnoldi; assembly: GCA_963921515.1. Classification (NCBI taxonomy): domain Eukaryota; kingdom Metazoa; phylum Chordata; class Amphibia; order Caudata; family Salamandridae; genus Calotriton; species Calotriton arnoldi. The sequence goes on along the minus strand of CAWUFW010000013.1, from coordinate 3,433,554 downwards.
GGGATAATATGCGTTTTTTGGGATTCCCGGAATCCGCAGAGGGGTCAGATGCCAAAACTTTCCTTAAAGAAACACTCTGACGCTCACCTTCCTGAAACACTCCGACGCCTGACCTTCGATCCTCCCTTGGAGATTCAGCGAGTTCATCGCATAGGCCCGTCAAAACGGGGAGTGCCCACGGCTCCTCTTAGCCTGCTTCCTATGTCATGAACAGGCGCAACAGATAATCTCAGCACCTCGAACACATGGCCCGTACGCCTACGAGAGACACTAAGTGCGGATGGCGGCAAACTTCTCCAGGGAGACGAACGAGCGGTGTAAAGCCTTCCTATCCCTCCGCCCCAAGCTCCGGCAGCTGGACATCAAATATGGCCTCTTCGAACCTGCTCGCTTTAGGGTCACCAGAGACGGAGATTCGAAGGAATTCTTTGACCCAGAAGAACTACGCCGCTTCCTCACCGACATCTCCATCCAGGACATGGACACTGCCTCGCCTACCATCACTGTGTTTGTATTCCTAGATGCCCCTGATGAAGGGAGTGTTATTCCCGAAATGCATTGGGCTTATGAAAAAATAAATCATGACATGAAATTCATCCTATGCTTCAGAACGTTTTTGAATATGGAAGTTAAGATTGGATTGGATAAAATGAATTGAACAGCAGAGAAAAATGGATAAACATTAACGTTGAAAAAGGAAATGAAATATATGAATTTAATTCATTGGATTCAAGCTATTACACGGCTGTGCAGCTTTGTGGAACCAACGTTGGTTCCCATGTGATTGGTACCTCTTCACCACCATGAAACTGTTTGAACTGGGGGATCAGTTTATCTCGAAGCCTGCTATACGATTTCCTGACGGCCCAGGTCAACTGTGGAGGGTTCATTTCTGACCCCTTCCAAATTGAGGGGCACACGCCAAGGCTGCCCGCTCTCCCCACTCCTATTTCTACTTGCAATGGAGCCCTTGGCTTCCGCCATCCGCCACTCTACACTCATAGCTGGCATCCCTATCGAGGACGGCGTCTCCAAGATATATCTTCACGCCGACGATATCCTGCTCACCCTGCAAGATCTTGGTTGCTCCATTCCTGCACTAATGGAAGTCATAGACGACTTCGCAACTTTGTCCGGCTAAAAGGTAAATTGGGACAAGAGTGAAGCCCTTCCACTATTGACCTGCACCACAATGGCGGTGAGCCACGGATACCCCTTCCGCTGGAAAGCCTCTCGGCTCAAATACCTGGGCATCTTGGTCAACAGGGGCCTAACAGAGCTGGTCACAGATAACCTGACCCCACTCATCGCACAGATGACACAGGACTTTGAAAAGTGGTGGCTGCGGGGATTTTCTATGTGGGGTAGGACAATCTTGCGGCGGCTTGGGCCTGCCGTCAGTGGAACACTATTCTTTGGCCCTTCATCTTTCCCAGCTCACTTATTTCCTGCCGGGTACTCCGGACCCCCCACAATGGTTCTGTACTGAACGCTCACTTCTCACCCAAAACGATGGGCTGGGCCTCCTCTATATGGCCCATGACCCCCAACTTTCACATCCAGTGCTGCAGGCCATGTCTAAAACCTGGCTCCGCGCCCATCGCCTCTTCGGAGTGAATCAACAACTACATAACAAGGTACCACTGTGGGGCAATGACAGCCTCTGTATTGACAGCCAGTCCCTACGCTGGCTGCACTGGGTCGCAGCGGGCATACATACCTTGGAACAGGTACTGCAGGACAGAGACCTAAAACTTTTTACCCTCCTGCACGAGGAATTCGGCCTCCACCCATGACAGGCTGGGCAATACCTGCAATTACAACATTGCCCGAGGCGCTGCCTGGGTCCACGTCCATGGTCCCCACCATCCTCGCCAGTGGTGGAATACCTGCTCACATCGGGCCGACATCGGGGTGTGATGTCGGGGCTTTACAGCGCACTCACAACCCACCTCTTCTCACGGCCCCTCTCCCGCAGCCTACACAATAAATGGCAGGACCACCTCCGGATCACCGTCAAGTAGAGGACTGGCCTGAGGTTCTGGAAGCCTTGGACAAAGGCGCCCGGGAAGCCAGATTGAAATTTTGCCTGGTTGAAACACTCCATGAGTGGTACTGGACCCCACAAAAACTACACTACCCCACTAGAACTGCTGGAGGTGCTCGGCTACCCAATGTGACCTTACTCACATCTTAAGCGAGTGTCATTCGATCCAATCCTTTTGGACCTATATAGGGGACACCCTAGGGTTATCTATGCCCCTCCAGCTTCCACTCACTTTTTCCATCATCCTCTTGCACGATCACAGAGTCTCACCTGATCTATCCCGGAAGCAGCACCGCCTTCTGCACACTGCGCTGTCCACAGCTAAGCTCTGCATCCTTCGCCAGTGGCGCTCACCCATACCCCCTTCTCAGGAAGCCTGGATGGTAGCAATGTTACAGACGGCATAATATGAAAGCGTCATCTAAGGCATGCAGGACCAGACCGAGATATTCACCCAGAATTGGGCACCTTTCCTCCAAGATACTCCCTAAAAGATGATCGAGACACCACGGGCGCCACCCCCTTCATGCTTCAGCCAGGGCACGGAGAGTAACCTGGCTTCTTATGCAGTAATATAGGTTCCCCCCCTCCCCCCTGAGCTGGGCCCTCGGTACCCACACTTGTCCCCATCTCCCTCATAGATCTATGTACCCCCCTCTTCCTCCCACCCCCTACTTCCTACCTGTGACTATTGCCCACCCCCCTCCCCCCTCCATTCCTCCCCTTACGTCCACTTCCCCCCCTTACCGGGCACGCAGACATACAGACATACGGACATATGAATCTCTACCCCTCAGCGGAGACCCCTGATACCGCACAACTGCAAACAGAACACACCACCATAACAACGACAAGACACCCCCTCCACTCCTCCCCCCTCCCTCCCTCCCGATCCCCTGTCCCACATACCTCTCTCCCGCTATCCATCTCCCCCCCAGCAGCATCTTCCCGCATACTCAGGAAATACGGTCTACCCCACCTAGTGACAGACGGCGCACCCCCCACCTTGAATTGCCCACCTCGCTCCGACACCCGCATCATACGACACCATCTGTGATGCTTAGCACAAGGCCCTCCCCCCTGCTTGTAACGGTTAAGGGTACATACCTGATACACCGCCACCCATATCCGTGGCACGACACACAGAGATAGGACGAAAGGCTGGCCACTGTGTCTCCATTTGAGACCAGCGCCCTCCCCCCCCCTTCCCCACCGCCCCGTCCCCTCTCTCCCCCACCCATATTCCATCCTCCTATTTCACTGCTCAATGTTGCATTATACTGCTACATTTTGTTTGTATTGCACCACTGTTGTACGCTCCTATTTCAACTTTAATAAAAAATTACAACACAAAAAAAGAAAATGGTGGATGTGTTGCAGTGATTATGTAATATTTCAGGAACCATGATACCTATATACTTCATTTGGGTGTCAAAACATAGTTTTTGAGGTTCAAGTAGTCATAGAGAAAAGATAACTCCTCAGAGCAACCCTTCTGCCATTTTCCAAAATACCTTTGACCTCTCTGTGGGTTTGAGAGAGAACGACAGGGGAGGCTGGTGCGTAGGCAGTTGCAGCAATCCAGGTGCCACATGTCCACAACAAGGATTAAAGGGACATCTGTACGCAATGGAGCTATAGCAGAGCCCCTTTCAGCAGGTGTGGAGGGGAGAATGCTGGTTTGGAAGGTCCTTTTTTGGGGGGGTTAAGTCGTAGCTTGCTATCAAAGAGTACTCCCAAGTTGAGAACTTTGTTCAGCGGCTTTGAATAGACACCGTCCTCAGGCCGAGAGGAAGGGAAGAGGGTAGACATGCTGTGGTAGTGCAATGGCTTGACTGTGAATAACTTAAAATACATTTCATTTAAAGTTGGAACAGACTGATCAAAAATAGGAATCCCTGCAAGTGAACATATGTAAGTTGTAAGCCGGTGTTCAAGGTGAGACAACCCTTTCTCCAAAACGTAGGACAGATGCAGGTTTGCCAAGGCCTGGCTTTTCAGGGTTGGGTTGAGCAAGGGAAAATCTATTACATATGTAAAGGCTTGTTTCAGGTGGAAGGTATGTGCCCTAGCAATCCCAAGGGTATGACAGACACACAAGCCCAGTTTGGTATAATGATTCACTAAGTGAGTGACCAGATCCCGGGCTGCAAACAGGCCCATGTGCAGTTCTGGGAATAAATCTGTTTATCGGATGGAGCGACACACTGAACCCATCTCATCTCTTGCCAGGGAGCAAAGTAAAACCACAAATATTTTTCTTTAACAAACAGCTGTCAGATTGGATTCTCCGTCCGGCTAAGAGACACACATGAAAAGAAAACACATACCTTTAAGGGCCCTGAAACACTGGAACGGGACTTCCCAGGGCTGTGGGGAGTGTTTAATGAGCAGAGAAGCTTCTAGACCATGGGTACTCACAAACTTTCTCTCGGGGGCTAAATTTACAGTGTGGTTTGTGGCCGAGGGCCGCACCGGTGGGGCCGGGGTCAGTAGGGGAGGGGGGCGGGGCAAGAGCAAAAAAAAAAAAACTATGACCATGAGGTTGAACACAGGCCCCTGCAGCGGACGCCTTCGTCCACTGAGCCACCAGACCCAGCATACATGCATCTCTCTCTCTCTCTCTCTGTCTCCCTCCCTCCCTCTCTCTATTTCTCCCTCCCTCTATCTCTCCCTCCCTCTCTCTCTCTCTCTCCGTCTCACTCCCTCCCTCTCTCCCCCTCCCTCTCTCTGTCTCCCTCTGTCTCACTCACTCGGTTTGTCTCTCGCTGTCTCCCTCCCTCTCTCTCTCTCGCTCTGTCTGTCTCTCTCTCTCGCTCTGTGTCTCCCTCCCTCTCTCTCTGTCTCCCTCCCTCTCTGTCTCCCTCCCTCTCTCTCTGTCTCCCTCCCTCTCTGTCTCCCTCCCTCTCTCTCTGTCTCCCTCTATCTCTGTCTCCCTCCCTCCCTCTGTGTCTGTCTCCCTCGGTCTCCCTCTATCTCCCTCTATGTCCCTCTATGTCTCCCTCTGTCTCCCTCCCTCCCTCTGTCTGTCTCCCTGTCTCCCTCTGTCGGTCTCCCTCTGTCTGTCGCCCTCTGTCTGTCGCCCTCTGTCTGTCGCCCTCTGTCTCTCTCTCTCCCTCTGTCTCCCTCCCTGTGTCTCTCTCCCTCTGTCTCTCTCCCTCTGTCTCTCTCCCTCTGTCTCTCTCCCTCTGTCTCTCTCCCTCTGTCTCCCTCCCTCTGTCTCCCTCCCTCTGTCTCCCTCCCTCTGTCTCCCTCCCTCTGTCTCCCTCCCCCTCTGTCTGTCTCCCTCCCTCCCTCTGTCTCCCTCGCCCTCTGTCTGTCTCCCTCCCGGTCTCCCTCCCTCCCTCTCTGTCTCCCTCTCTCTCTGTCTGTCTCTGTCTCCCTCTCTCTGTCTCTCTCGGTCTCCCTCTCTCTCTGTCTCCCTCTGTCTCCCTCTGTCTCCCCCCCCATTCCCTCCCTCTGTCTCCCCCCCCCATTCCCTCCGTCTCCCTCCCCCTCTCTGTCTCCCTCCCCCTCTCCGTCTCCCTCTCTCTGTCTCCCCCTCTCGGTCACCCTCTCTCACCTCACCCCGCGTGTGTGTCAGCCCGGGCTAAGACAGCTTCCTGGGAACACACACAGTACTTGACAGGTCTTTAAAAGACCATTCACTTGTTAATGAGGCTTTGTTGTATTTCACCTCTTCTTAGCGCCCCTGCATCTCTACTCAGAGTGGAGATGCAGGGGCGCGAAGAAGAGGTGAAATACAACAAAGCCTCATTAACAAGTGAATGGTCTTTTAAAGAATCGCCCGGCCCCCATAGAGCAGAGTCTCTCAGAGTCCGCGCTGCTGCAACCGGCGGTGTTTGCTGACACTTTAAAAAAAAAAAAAAAAAAAAAAAACACAGGTACGATGTCTGCAAGGTCCGCGGGCCGCCAAGAAAGGCCGTACTATGAGTACCCGTGTTCTAGACCATGCAGAGGACTCTGAACAAAACTCCCCCTCCCTCCGCAAGAGGGTACAAGCTTGGGGTGGGCGTAACTTGCGGAATTCAGTGTAGCGGAATTACCTAAGAATTCTGCGAGATTATGGATAATTACGCTAGAAGAATATTCAGCATTTAGCAATATTTCTGACCCCTAGTGTCCAAAATGGGCGCAAGGATGCATTTTGTGCTAAGAAAGTGATAAATGGAGCTGAACGCGAATAGTGAGCATGAGAGGCCACTCACACTCTAAGTGTGCCCTTGTGCTAAGATTTTTCCCCCCAATTACTCTTAATTATGCGAGCAGGAGTAATCGCGTTATTATCAGGAATTCCATGTCAAAGAGTAATGCAAATCTATGGAAATTACTCCAATCACTCCAGCGTAATTGGAATTTTGCCTGGTGCCCACTACCAGCCCCGTGCCAGCACTTCTTCACCCTCTCCACCTTCTGAGGCGCTGGCTTTTCAGGGTCTGGAAGTGGTAAGCCAGTCAGGGTTGGTGGTATCACTATGTGCAGCACAGATCGTAGTTCTTAGGCCAACTGAAACCCAAGACACAATGCCATCTACCTTTTGGACACATAGTTCAGGGCTTTGCCCTTCATTGGTGCCAATAGTAAGAGCTTGGGTGGCAAGAACGATTCTGCACTGACTCTTACAGCTCAAGCATCAGCGGTGGCTTAGGCCCGCCTATTTCATTTGCACTCACTCAAGCAAGGTCTCCATTTACATACTTCAATTCAAAGCATCACTCTTCTAAATGCATGGCACTACCACCCCTACGGCGAATTCTAGACAGGGGAGACCCCCGAGACAGTGCCCAGAGAGCGACCCAGAGTTGGAACCCGGGGAGACAAACCCATAAATACATCAAGGTAGGCAGAGTAGGGCAGGATAAAGGGAGAAAAACACGAATGCTACACAACTAATCAACAAGTAGCAAGAAAAGCGACAACTAGCGGAAATGTGGCCTCCAAAATGCCTGCAGTGAGGGGGAGGGAGGGGGGGTTTCAAACATGAATAGCTGAATCAGAAGATGCATGTAAACAGAGGAGTACTCAGGGGTGAAGAATGTATAAGAAATATGTAGTATAATGCGAATTGAAAGAACAGTTATGTACCAAGTTATAAATGTATGACTATGCAATTAATCAAAGGAAATAAAATCTGTTTTAAAAAAATCACTCTTCTAAATGCATTTGTGTCATCTCGCCACTGAGTCAGAACTATGCAGCAAGTTTGTCTACAGGGTAGAAGACAGTTTTCATATCTCTTCAGTGATGGCAACACTACAGTGGTAGCCAATAAAGGAGAAAATATTTGTTTAAATCCTTTTGTTTAGTGCATGAAGTGGTACATCAGCCAAGTCTTTCTCCTCTTAGATCCTGCTTTAAGTTGTACTGTCCTACAGGTACTCTGAGATCAGCCTCCAAGGTGAATCGGATAATTCCCAAAGTGAGATGGAAGACATTCCGTAGGTGCTACTGAATAGTGTAATCTGCTTCCCGATGCAATCTCAGGAGAGCCAGACCATCAGAGATTTAGGAGAAATTTGAAGATCTGACTCTTCCCTCAGATCGAATGAGAACTGATACAGCATCTACGAGCAGGATTGCGACTTGTTTTAGTGCCGCGATATCCGAGTGGGGCGATAGATGCTCTACAAAATCAACAAACGTATCTTCCTCATCAGTTTTTAGGGTCACCAAGTAATATCTGCTCTCCAATGCTTATGTTCTACCTTATTCTTTCACAAAGAGAAAGGGCCAGCACTTCACAACCAGCCTCTTGTATTTGTGTTCAGCTACCAGGAAGCCCATGTGATCTCTGATACTTCCAATAGTGTTAGCTTTTTAACATCATTTTGCATCCAGGGATTTGTCGTTTCTAGTACCAGAGGTGTGGGCAAAAAAAAAAAAAAAAAAAACGAACAGGGGCAGGTTTACCAAGATTCATGCAATAAACTGCTGTAATGCACAAACAGACAAATTTTGTGCCGCGTCATATTTACATGTTGCTCGTCCGTGACATCAGAACGGATGAAGCAGCAAAAATGTGATAATGTGATGAGACTGGCCCAGTGTATTGTTGTGGTCTGACTTGACAGCGCAGCTGTCGCCACAAAATTATGTGATCATCATTAGAGAGGGGCTTTGGCTCCTCCCACATATTAAGAGTCAGGAGTACATGTTTTGATTGGGCAGAATTTGTGTCCTTCCACAGAAACGTGCTTGCCCTCCACACAGCTGTGATCATTTTGTTTATTTATCCAGCTGCCCGAGCTTGAACTTTCAAGGGCACACACAAGACATCGTAATGCTATTAAAGTGTCTTAGATATGTTTTTAATAATAGAAATCGTTGCACTACTGTGTATAAAAAACTTGCATTACTGTAATCCCCAAAAGTCCGCCTTTTTAGGTCTCGCCTGAGCCAGCGCTTACCGCTGCTCTGGCCGAGACATTTAGTAAGTGGGTTTTTGAAGTTCTACCAGAGAGGCTTTTGCTGGCTACCAGCTTGCGTTCACGCGAGCGTGCACGCGCGCAGCCGCCATGTGGGGTTCTGTCAAGGCTCATTAAGCCTACTTTACTGCTGTCGCCTTCTGCTTACACAATGACCATCTGCTCTCGTTGACCTCTCTGGACGCACACCGCCCTCTCTGCTTAAACACTGACCACCTATCCTTCTCGTCTCCCGCGAACACTAACTGTTCTTTCTGCTCATACACTGCTCTCTCGTGCTCTCCGCCCTTTCAGCTAACGCTGCTCACACTCGGATTCTCTGCTCCCTGCCCCCTCTAACATTACTACTGGAAGTCTAACTTGTGCATCTCGCACAAGGAGAGGTCCTTCGGAATTACAAGGCACCATTTAATCTGTGGCGCATATTTTTGCTAGAATACGGCTTCTGACTTCCGCTTCCTACTCTCTGTAACTTCGTGCCACTCGAGAGTTCGAAAAACTTTTACAGAAACATTCACAAATAACCAACGATACATCGACTCTTCCTGCTGGACAAGCCCCCCCCCCTACCTCCCTCCCCACACACACGAAAAATCCACTTTGAGAGCCATCTTTCGAAAGGACAAACATTGGTGTTTCAGGCCGCTGTTTATATATCATTTGAATGAAAGGCTATATGTTCAAATGAAAAAAAGACGTAGAGATGCAAGTTGATTTGGCAGTGAAAATTTAAAAATTGATACAAATTTGAGTTGATCTTTTCCTCATAACACAGTCCCAATCTTAGAATTTCACTAATTTTCTAGGCAAAATAAATTGAAGGTTCAGTACCCGGGCTAGGCAAATGTCTACAAAAATAATTTGATATATTTGAGGTAAATCTGTGTACCAAGTAAAACAGTCGGGAGTGACGCAATCATGTTTCTGATGCTGTGCTCCTGCTCAGACCGTAGCTTTTCTCTCTTTGTTTAAATCTGCTGTGCACTGTAGCACACACTACCAACAAGCATCCCCCCAAACAACTTTTTTTTTCCTGCTTGCTGTGGAATCTAGGAAAGCCACCATACTCTGTGGTCGGCTTAAAGTACATCACGTGGAGCCTGCTGGAAGGATGCTGACATGCACAGATTTCACACTGAAATTGTGGCTTCAGCTAAAAGGTGAAAAACGCTGAACAGCTTTTGTCTGAAATGGCCAAATGTCATGAATGTGGGCAATGAATACACAGATGCCATGTGCCTGCCTTTCCTTTCAGGTGCCACCAATCACTGTATCTTGGTAACAAACACAAAGCTACAGCGACAGTGTTATTGAGTTTGCTAAGAGACGTGCTTGAGACAGGGAAGCAAACTGGTTGTTTTTCCAGTGTCACAGTGGATATGGCAAGGAGTCTGCAATACAACACAGGTCCATCTGTGTACATGTCGCTGTGAAGGATGTCAAAATGTATGTTCAATAGTGCGGAGACATCGGCATATGATAATGCAGACAGAACACAAGCCCTAAAAGACAGAAACATATCCTAGGCAATGCACAGTGACGTCATGTGGTGTGATGTTACAGGACAGCCACACAGGAAGGGATTTCACAGCTCTATCATACCCTTCACTGCCCATTTTACACAGGGGACTTCTACCAGTTTCTCCACAACTATGCAACCTCTCATTCTCTCTCTTCACAGCATCTCTCAGCACCACAACAGCACCACTCAGCACCACCACACCACCACTCAGCACCACCACAGCATCACTCAGCAACACCACAGCATCAGTCAGCACCACCACAGCACCACTCCGCACCACCACAGCATCACTCAGCATCTCCACAGCATCACTCAGCACCACCACAGAATCACTCAGCACCACCACAGCACCACTAAACACCACCTCAGCATCACCAAGCACCACCACAACACAACTCAACACCACCTCACCATCAATAAGCGCCACAGCATCACTAAGTACCACAAGAGCATCACTAAGCACCACCACAGCACCACACAGCACCACCACACCACCACCACAGCATCACTCAGCACCACTAAACACGACCTCAGCATCACTAAGCACCACCACCACAGCACCACTAAGTACCACAACAGCATCACTAAGCACCACCACAACACCACTCAGCACCACCTCAAGCATTAGCATAGCCAATAGGTCTCACCTTTGGGGCCTTATAAGTGTTTAACCATGCAACAGTTAATGTTGTTGCACCAAGGATATTGTGCTGCATAACTAAATACTTATAAGGTCCCAAAAGCGAGACCTATTGGCTATGCCAATGCTTGTTATTTTTTTAGGGTTGCCCACCAAACCCTTTTTATAGTGTTTTCTTTAAATTATTTTTGGATGGGTAACCCCCTCTTCTGGAAAAAAAATTAACTTACCCTCCTTTACCTCTACCCGCCCCTGAACCTTAAAGCCTTCCCCCCCTTTAACCCCTAACATTACCCTACATATGTTTCCGCCGCTTAACCTTAAAATCACCCTTACACTTCTTTAAATCTACCCACTCCTTTACCCTAAAATTACCATCCCGCCTTTACCTCTAGCCACCCCTTAACCCTAAAACTATCTTTAGCCTTGTTTATCTCTACCCACCCCTAACATAACCCTTAACTATCTCTACTTCCATCCATACCTTCACCCTAAAATAACCCTTACTAACCCTTTTCCCTTACCCACCCCTAAACCCTAAAATTACTTTTACCTCTACCCACCCCTTAACCCTAAAAAAATACTTACCTGTGGAATAAAGGCATGCAGAGTAAAGGCGCATGTGGAATAAAGGCTGAGTAGTAAAGGCTATGCAGACTAAAAACTGCGGAGTAAAGGTGACATACTACTGTAACCGTAGAGTGCACATAAGCCTGGCGCTTTTCCTTGAATGATGTGGTCCAGGGGCGGCTGGGGTGTGTGAGTTCCGAGTGATGCAAGACAGCTGGATTTAATGTTTCCTCTTGGTGGCATGACAAGGCTATGTCTTCTCTCAGTGATGTAAGCGTGCTGCACTGGGCACCCTTTCGGAGTGGGTGTGCAGTGAATGCAGTGGTTAGTTGTTGGTGCGGAGTGGTTTTCTTCTCCGATTTGTATTGTGTGGCTACAGCCAGACTTTTGCCTGAGTGATGTGGCAGGACTGCACGAGTTGTCTCCTCATTGCATAGTAGTGCATACCCCGATTACTTGCGTGCTGGAGGAGTGGTCTTCCTCGAAGGGTGAAGGACGAAGGCCTGAGGCATTTTTGTCCTCTGAGGTACGAGGGAAGGATAGAGTGGTTGGACCACTGAGTGAGGTGGCACGTGCAGAATTTCCCGCTCTTGGGTGGGATGTCCAGAGGGATATCTTCTCTGAATGTTGTTGAGTGTTCGTGCTAATGTTGTGGTCTCCTCTTACTGTGGTGCCCTCTTTCAGGTCTGTGTTGAGTGCTTGTCTCCTCTGATCCATCACAGTGTTCTAATCAGGAGGGACTGAGAGTCTTACAGACAGAGGGGCTTATTTACAAGCCCAGTGCGCTGCCAGCACATCACATATTTTTGACGTTCCAGCAGCGCACAGTGCAGACCCATATCTACGAGGCCACGGAAAACCACTCTGTGGCTTTTCATGGCTCATCGATCTGGTGTAAGGCAACGCAGCACAAGTCACTGCATTGCCTCACACTGCCTCAGGGAGGCGTGCCATGGGAGTTGCGGTGGGTGTTCCCACTCACCGCCCATGGTTTTTGACACATTGCCAGATTTACAACATAGCGTAAATCTGGGATGCGTCAAAACCCTGCACTGTCCCAGGAGTGGGGTACGGGATATTTTTGTGAAGGAAAGTGTCTCTTTCTGCACAAAAACAACCTGATTTCAATGCAAGCACCCTTGCGCCATGGTGCAAGGGTGCCTGCGTTGGTGCAAGTCAGCCATTTGTGCGCCAGCGCAGTGTAAGAGGACAGTATCTCAGTTACGTGCATTCCTGCCCATTTCTTTTGATGCAGGGCAGCACAGCAAAGTGACGTGCAGCGCTGCCCTTCATCAAATTGTTGTAAATGAGGCTCAGAGTATTTGCACAACTCTACCAAGCGGAGTTGCTCACTCGTGCCTACATTGCCCTCCAGTGCGCACCTCTTCAACAAATTTCACAACTGACTCCAAATGTAAATAAATAATCCACAAAAATTTATTTTATTTAAGGCAGAATCATCTCAGGCAGACATCGAAGACATTCTGACCCAATCGGGATTACACCATAGAGGTTTGAGGGTATGAGAAGCCTCCCAAACCTTCAGCGCTACAGACCTTGTCGCTCTGTAAAGCCACAACTGTCTCACTAGTAGGGACATCGTTCGCTAAAGCACACGGTAAGAGTGGGTTTAGGAGATCTTCCTACAGAGAGATATGTCATGGGTGCACAACTACTAAAGTAGATGTTAGGGTAAGTAATGCCTTTATCGCCCTACCCCAACAGAAGTAAGATGGAATCGACCAATGAAATTGGCCGGTTCCATAGGTATGTTCCTTATTTCTGTTTCTACATCATCTCATCATGGTCACAGAATTCTAAGTCACGATCTGGGAGAAGAAAGTTTTGAATCTACTCATCAGCCAAGTGGGAAACCTCGTCTCTTCATACAGTTTTCACATCTTTGTTACAAAATGCTACAGGTTTTTTAATGTTTTTTGGTTTTTCTTATCTACAACACGATTCCTATATCATGGACACATTTGGTACAAATAAACTCAGCTTCTTGTACTACCGCTGCGAAGGTCCAATCGTCCTTCGACACAGATGGAAAAACTTTGTTGCGGATGTATGAATAAGCCCCATAGCTTTTCAGCACATGCCAACATATGTGTCGCTCTCAGCTGGCCAGTGTATCTCTCAGCAGCAGAAGTCTCCCTCATCCTCCTAGAACCTGCTATTGACCACCAAATTCTCCATTCATCGAGAAATACTAGTTTTCAAATCTTCACAAGATCAATACAGTTCTCTCAAACTTTTCACAAAAGGAAACTAATTTCCTATACAAGGGATTATACAACTTAATCTCTAAAAAGCTTGGGCTCCTGGAAATACACTTTAAACTGAACTAAAAAGAATTACTTCAAGCCTCTTAGCCATCTTTTTAAAACATTAATTAGATTGATGGATCTTTTGTGGTCAAATGTAAAAATCATCAAGAACAAATTTAAATTAATATTGCCCTTTGTGGGATCTTATTTAAAAAAAAAAAAAAAAAAAAAACTGACAGCTACGTAAAAATGATTAGAATGTTGACAAAACCATAAGACTGACTCTAAAGAATCAGAGGTAAGACCTTTTGACTTACCGAAGAACTGAAACACCATGCGTCTTAGCAATTAAAGGCAAATTCTTTCTTTTTTTCACTTCCAAAACTTTAGGCGATCAGCTATTTTTACCTGTATCAGCCCTAATACGAGGTGGGTGTTAAAACCATGTGCAAAAGCCGCACAGGGAAATACCGTTACCACATGCTAATTGTATTTCTCAAGGCATTTTTTGCGCCCGAGTCGAAGTTTATTCGCTCAAAATAAATAATAATGCATGTGAAAGGTCTTTGTGGCCAGTTTGCTGTAACATATTCACATTTCCAATGCTTTGCCTGCATAAATTCCTCCAGGTATTACCTGGAAGAAACTGCTTGGGGGAAACTCTGGGCTGAGTGTAATTTAGGTGGAACCAATGGTAGGAAATCCCTCACAAACCCCACAGCACACGTAATTAGGCCGGAAATGTATCCACTGAAATGTTTTCAAATGGTTAATCTCAACGCACTTTTAGTTAATGTACATTGCAAACCTATTCCCTCGCTAACCTGCTCAAGGTTTTTTGAATTTTGCAACCTCTGAAATTTATCAAAGTTTGTGTTGCTTTGATTGAAAAACTTTGTGGATAGAAAGTCCTCCAGAAGGATGTTTTTCTGAAAAATGAACAGAAAAAAACACTTTTTACTAGGTGAAAACGTTTTTGCAGGAAAGTTTTTTGTAATAAGTTTTTTACATCATCCAGTAGTGACAAAATTCACATCAAGAAGTTTCCAAGTTAGCACTTTTGTAAATCTACGTCAGTGAAAATATGAAATCAAACATCTCTCCTTTAAGTTCCACAAGAATATTTTTACATTATTACTTTTAGGAGGTTTAAAGTATTTTACTTTCATACATTTTTGCATGTTAGATAGTTTTATTTCCATAATTTCGGCAGAGAAGTAACTTTGCTAATATCAGACTATTGAAGTACGTTAACTTTGAAACTTTAGTGCATGGGAATATTTGTTTTGCCAATTTTGTGTTACCAGGGCAGTATTTATATTTCTGCATTTTTGGACTTTGGAATGTTTTTATTTCAAGATTTCGGGTTCAGGAGTGTCTTTATCTTTAAAAATTAGGAATGTTTTTTACTGGGGGTGTTTTTTTACTTAGAACATTTGTTGTATGGGTTGTTTAATTCCCTTTACAGATACTAGATTATCTGGCACAGAAGTACTCCTACCTGGTCATCTCCATTTCCTCAATCTCTTTCATTGAAATTGAATATCTTAAGCTGACCTTAGGAAATATTTAAGGTCGATAATTTAAACTATAACTCTAGACATGGAAATTTCTTTCAAAATTTTGGGTGTGGGAGAATTTTCACTTCCACAGTTTTGGCGCTGGAGATTTCGACCTCAAAAATCAATCCCCGTCTGCATGTGCCTCATGTTTCCATGCAAAGAAGCGGAATATTCTTGCGTGCATCTCTTCTCCGCAGTAGTACATGTTTCGCTTCCCATTTTAAAAAATACAAAATGCATAATTTAGTCCTCTGATGTTCTTCAACAAGACTTTTCTTCTGTTTCGGGTGTGTATATTTTGATTTCTCGTCCCCTCATCTTAAAGCGGTATCACACACTCTGCCCCAGGATACTCAGGAAGATTCAGCTCAAACTTCTTCTGCAGGTCGTAGGGCAGGAAGCGGCCCGCAAGGAAATGGTGTTTGCCCAGGAAGCGTGTGGCGCACTTCTTGGGGGCAGCCAAGGAGATGAGAACTTCCGGGTTGATGCCATCTGAGTTTCCTGCTTCCACATCCCACCCTGTAGAGGTGAAGAAAAAGAGGTTGGAATAAATAATGTGTGCGCTCACTTTAACCTAGTTAGAAAGTCCCTACACCACAACATGAAAAGCAGCCATGTGCAAGACCAGCAGAGGGTTCTTGCCCAGGGCCAGGCCAGGCAACTCAGAAGGGGTCAGGCAGGATTTGGGCGCCTTGTAAAAGCTAGATAGGGTCAAAGAATACAATAACTGACAGTGGTGTACGCTAGGCATGATGTGCCCTGGCGGTACTGCCTACTGGTTCTAGTGTGGAATATTAGAGGGTATACTTTTATCTCATCAATACAGAGGCTGCCTGCTCTTGATTCCACCTCATGCCTCTTTCTCCCCTCACCCTACACTTCCTGTTTCTTTATTTCATGAAAACCCAGGCTGTCCAACTCCACCTCGTGCCTCTTTCTTCCACCCTCTGCACTTCCTGTCTCTATCTCGTGAATACCGAGGCTGCCTGGTCTTGATTCCACCTCATGCCTCTTTCTCCCCTCACCCTACACTTACTGTTTCTTTATTTCATGAAAACCGAGGCTGCCCGACTCCACCTCATGCCTCTTTGTTCCACCACCTGCACTTCCTGTCTCTTTTATCTCATGAAAACTGAGGCTGCCTGGTCTTGATTCCACCTCAGGCCTCTTTCTTTCACCCCCCTACGCTTCTTGTCTCTATTTCATGAATAGCGAGGCTGCCTAATCTTCGTCCCACCTCATGCCTACTCTTGATTCGAACTCATGCCCCTTTCTTCCACCACTCTCACAACTCTACACTGTGTGTCTTTGTCTCTCTCTGGAAGATTATTTTTCCTCCCTGACTTCTCCCTTTGTTTCAGATTTCATATATTTTTCTTCCTCTTTCTTTTTCCCTTTTCTGCTTTTCTTGCTCTTGTTCTCTGGGTCGAAGTCTGGTGATAAAAAGAAGTCCCAGTTCCCAAACATGAGTGCAGATGTTGACCACCTACAAACACCTCCACAAATTAAGCACCGGTGTGTTCAGATCAGGATAGAGGTACATTGGCAGAGCTGTGAGCGAGTCTGAGTACTACAGTAGCAAACAGTACAACAGGGTCAGGAGTGTGTTGCATCATCAGAGCTGTGAGTCAAGAGTGAGGTGCACTGAACAAGCCTTGTGTTGGTCCCAGCAATAAAAGAGTATAGCGCATTGAAGGGCGGGAGTGTTGTGAGGTGGCTGTTGGTCCCAATACTGGAGTAGCTATTGTGGCATCCCAGCGCCTTCTCGGTCTCGGCGCCCTCTCCTGTCTAGGCGCCCTCTCCTGTCAATCTGGGAAGACAGTTACCTGGACAGGAGGAACCATCATTTCAAATGTGTTTACGGCAGAATTATTATCCCGGTGGCTAAATGTTCTTGGAAAATCTGTTTTATATCAGTCTCATCCGGGCTTTGATGGTGGTTTCTTTGCTTGCATGCATCACTTGATCAATAAAAACTACACAATAAAACCAGATGAAAGAAACCACTACTGCGGCCAGCCATCTCCAAGTGTCTTTCTTTCTTGTTATCTAGAAAGCTTCTGACCTCCTGCACCGTCCAGCCTGTAGAGTTCTCACTGCCTTTGGCTCCCTGACACTGAGAAGGGATATCAGCCCAGGGCCACACTGTGTGCTTGTGGCTATAAAGAGACAGAACTGGAAAATGCACGTCTGAATAGGGTGTAGACGTTGTAGGTCTCCTGCAGGACACCGCTGAGGCTTCTAGTGTTGTGTGTTGCCGGGTAAGAGCACAGCTTGGTTTGAAGTCAGCCCTGTCCGCCTGTGCTAATCCTGGTCTTTGCAAGTGGTGTTGCACTCACCCTCTTTATCAATCAAGTTGTACTTGTATAGCGCGGCTAATCACCCCAGGGGGTATCTTTATTCAAACTCTGCCCCCCATCTTGTGGCTCAAGCCTCTCCATTGCCTGAGCAGGACCGGTTTCCATCATAGTCCTTCTTCTGTGTTCAGGATCAGAGAGTGGAAATGACACTGAGTAGTGAATGTTTCATACTCTCCATGTTGGGGGAGAAGTCTCTTGTAGCTCAGGGTCCCTTCGTCTGCAGCTCAGTAGATATTTTCAGTCACTTGGAAGAAAGGGTCTGTCTGACGTTCTCCTCGTGGTCTTTGACCCTGGCACAGTCACTTCTGTTCCCCCCCCCCTCCGTAGCGCTTTTAGGTTTTTTAGGTTCATGATCCTGTCGCTTCTCCTATGCTCCCTCCCCCCCACTGTCCCTTCACACTCACCTCTTGGTGCCCATCCCCACAAAGCACCCTCCCCTGGCACTCGGTCTACCTCACTTCCTGTCTGAATCCCCTGCCCCCCCTCCCCCCCCTTATCGTGTTCGTTCGGCAATCCCCTCTAACCCTACCTGTGTCTGCCCTGTGCCTGCCCCGTGTCTGTGCCTGTCCTCCACAGTGCTGCCGTTGTGCTGTGCCCGTTCTGTGAGGGAATAAAGATTTGCCACCCTATTCTCATTCTGCATCAGTTCTGTAGGGGAGAGAAGCTTGCACTGCTCATGCTAATGGTGCATCTATTCAGTGCTATGGGAAGCTTGCACCGCTGATGGAGTTTGGTATCATCCTACCAGAGAAGAAAACTGGCACTGTGTGCTGAACAGCTGTTCCATGATCTTTAAGGGAGGGAAGCTTGCACTACTGTTGTGCTATATTTGTTCTGTGAGGGAAAGAAGCTTGCATTCCTGCGACTGTGCTGCACCTCCTTTGTGTGAGACAGATGCTTTTACTGCCGCGTTGTACCCGTTCTATGCCTGAGCACCAATGTTATTTCTGCTATTGTCATGAGTCTGTTCTGTGAGCTAAGGAAGCTTGCACCGGTGCTTCCCATTGTGAGCCTGGGTTGTCTATTAGTAAAGTTTAATAACGATTTCACTTCATGACCCAAAACGATTGGCTGCCTCTATGCTTGTGTGTAGCTGATACACACCTTTGGCAGGAAAGGGGCAATGGGTCCCACTCCCCACTCCCAGTGAAGAAAGACAAAGCCATGTGGTATCAGTGTTGTGTGCCACAGAATCCACTTCACCAGATTCACTCTCATGTAACCTCCTAACCGCTAGAGCTAATCAGCTCACCATTGCGATGTGGTGATTGTGATGTTTAATGTTTGTCTCATTAAAGGGGTAAAAGTGCAACTCGCAAAATTAGCTGCAAACAAACGCGATCACCGGAGCCTGCATTTTGTGCTAAGAAAACAGTGCCACGTGCTGCAGAACACGAACAGCAGAGCCAATCACACTTGCTAAGTTTGTTGTTCCTGTGCTCCCGCGGTAGGATGGTTTCGCGCAAGTTACTCATAATCACGCAAACTGGCGCAATTGGATAATTTTAATACATTTTGCGTCAAAAGAGTAACGCCAAATTTCCAACATTACTCCAGCGTAATTAACATTTCGACCAGGCGCTCTGATTGTAAGGGCGAATAACAGGCAGTTCTCGGCCTCTGCAACATTGTGATTAATTCATTGGAAGTGATTTACGGTGACGCACTGCGCCAAGGTAGCCATACATAGGGAGGTATAGATTTACTATTCATTACTCAATATCGACTTACCTTGACAATATAGAGGTCATTGCGAGTTTGACAACATTGCAGGTTGATTTTTCCACCATGATGTTGTGACGTACATCCCTGCGTATCACGTGGTTACTTTCAGAAAAGCCCTTCGCTTCATTTTTACTTTGATAGCACAGCTGAGTGAAGTAATTCTGGAGTTCCTGGTTCTGCGAAGTCCTGTGTTTTTTGTCTCATGAATCGGTTATGGTGATCCCTGCCCATCCAAGACCTTCGAACCCTGGCAACACCTAACCTACCAACATACAAAAAAATACACAAACACCAGCAGGACAGGTAGGTACCACCACAAACCAGAAAGACTCACCCCGACTGACCCACAGACAAAGGCCCACTCAGGGCTTTAAGTGGGCCGGGTCTCTCCGGTGCGGAGTACCGGCAGTTTTTTTAAAGGATGCCTCGAAACGGGTCTCTATCGGGCTCTGTTTTGTGCCCTGGCACAGGCGGTCCCTTTTCTTCCGGACTGCAGTGACAGCAGGTACATCGATGTGCGCGTGCTCACTTCTCACTAGTGGAGAAGTCACGGCATGACGTCATGCCAGGTGAGCGTTGTAGCCGAAGGGAAATCCTTTAAAGACAGTCATTTTCGCTCTGGATTTCCCTTCTCTTTTTGAAACTCAGGAGCAGCAACATTGTCGTGGTGTCACCAGGGCTTTAAGTGGAAGCTTTTTCAATATTATATACAAGCCATAGTTGCTGCTTATTTATTTTATGCAACTAACAACCATTGACAAAGCCAACAGTCCTGACTTGTTGTAGGTAAGATACTTGTTGTATCATATATCTGGATGCAATGACAGAAACAGCAAAATACAAGTCTGGCGGCACACTATGCTAAGCACAGATTTTTAGCTCCGGTGTTTTTAAGCCACGCCCTTAATTACATTGGCCACGCCCCTTTGAGAGACCCCCCAGTTATTTCATCCCACTTAAAGCCTTGGGCCCACTGAACACCACGGAGAAGACAAAACGTGTTGCCAGACTTCACCCCTCTCCATCCAAGACCTTTGAACCCTGGCAACAACTAACCTGGCTAAGGAAGAGATCTACCCACACAAGCTGGTGGGGCAGGAAGCTACCACCAGAAACCAGAGACACCCCCCACAGGCAGAGCCCCCCCCCCCCCTCGACACCACTAATGAACACAAAAAGTGTTCCCAGAGTGGACCACTTAAGGTCTGTTTCTCCTGGACCCAGTTACGGCAGATGGCTTTTTAGACATCACTAATTCTGCTGGTGTAAACCAATAGACACAACCAGACGCCAGAAACCAGTTCCAAGGCGCAACTGGAACCAGCTGAAATATTCTCCACAATACTTCTGCTTATGTCCAAAAATCGATGCTCCATAATCTATGCCCAGTCGCCACCATCTGCATTTGGCCAGCCAGGCTTTGTAACGCGATTGGAGCCCCGGCTAGCTTTATTTCAGCTCCTCTCCGCTGGTGACCGCGCGAGGGGGTCACGGAGCGAGGACCTGACCGCACCAGCCTCCTCGGCCTGCATTCCACTTGCTTTGCATTTTCAGAGCCGTGGTTTGTTTTCTGCATTTGATGGATTCTCGTCTCTCCTTGCAAATGCAGCCAAACGGTATAGCAGACGGGCTGGCAGACGCGTGCGTGCTGCGTTATTACCTCATGTCTCGCGCCTTCTGGAGAGACGTCGAGCCATTCATGAATGGATCTTCAGAGACCGCGGAGGGGGCTGGCGGCTACGGAGGGGGCTAATAGGCTTAGACGGGGCTGGCGGGTCAGTGAGGGGGCTAATGGGCCTAGACTGGGCTGGCGGGCCAAGGAGGGGTCAAATGGGCCTGGCGGGCCAGGGAGGGGGCTAATGGGCCTGGAGGGGGGAGGGGGTGCTGGCGGGCCAGGGATGGGGCTAATGGGCCTAGACAGGGCTGGTGAGCCAGGGAGGGGTTTAATGGGCTTAGACGGGGCTGGCGGGCCAGGGAGGGATCTAATGGGCCTAGACAGGGCTGATGGGCCAGTGAAGGGGCTAATGGGCCTAGACAGGGCTGGCGGGTCGGGGAGGGGGCTAATGGGCCTAGACAGGGCTGGTTGGCCAGGGAGGGGGCTAGTGCGCCTAGACCAGGCTGGCGGGTCATGGAGGGATCTAAGGGACCTAGACAGGACTGGTGAGCCAGGGAGGGGTGTAATGGGCCTAGACTGTGCTGCAGGGTCAGGGAGGGGGCTATTGGGCCTGGAGGAGGGGCCTGGCGGGCCAGGGAGGGGGGCTAGGTAGGGCTGGTGGGCCAGGGAGGAGGCCAATGGGCCTAGAAGATGCTAGTGGAGCAGGGAGAGGTTTAATGGGCCTAGACCAGGGCCGGTGGAGCAGAAAGGGAGCTAATGGGCCTAGACAGAGGCTGGGGACCTTGGAGGAGGCTAATGGTCATAGGCGGGGCTGGCACGCTACATAGGGGCTAATAGGCCTGGATGCGGCAGGCGGGCCAGGAAGGGAGCTAATGGGCCTAGACCGAGGATGGTGGGACAAGGAGAAGGCTAATGGGCTTGACTGGGGTCATGTGGGCCAGGTAGGGAGCTAATGGGCCTAGACCGAGGATGGTGGGACAAGGAGAAGGCTAATGGGCTTGACTGGGGTCATGTGGGCCAGGTAGGGAGCTAACAGGCCTGGAAGGGACCTGGCAGGCTGTGGAGGGGGCAAATGGGCCTTGATGGGAACTGGTGGGCTACGGAGGGGGTTGACGGGAAGGACCAGGGCTCATTGGCCAAGAAAGAAAGTAATGGACCTAGAATGACCTGGTGGACATTGGACTGGGTTCATGGGCCTGGGTACGGTGCTGACGAACTTTAAGGAGGGTGGTCAGCTTGGAAGGGCATGATGGAGCGGTCGGGCCCGTGGGCTCGTAGGTCAAGGAGGGAGGGGTTGTCAGGCAGGGACTGGCATGGGCTGAGGTTGAGTGCTGACTGGCCTGGGACGAGCTCGTGGGCATGGAGTGCTCACTGGATTGGGGCGGCACGAGAGGGTTGTAGACCAAGGTGGGAGGGGGGTTGACGGCTCTTGGATGGGACGACCCTGTAAGCCTGAGAGGAGTCTGCCAGCGCGGGGTGGGAGCCACCACTGCCCCCCCCCCCTTCGCACAGTAGCCGCGCACAGGCCATAAACCTCCAGCCCGGAGGGCCCCGCTTCCCTTTCATTATAGAAATGGTATTTCCATATATATAGCGGCGTTTATGGTGTTTGAGTTGGCGCGAACGGGGAATATGTGCGATTGTAGATATATGTATATAGGGCGTGTGCAGCACGCACGGCGTGCCGCAGGCGGACCAGTGAGAGAGCTGTGGGGCTCATATATAGATAGATAGATAGATAGATAGATAGATATATACTGTGCGGCAGAGCTCCGGGGGGGGGGGGGTGTCACACATACATACTGTGTAGATCTTTAGGGGGTGTCACATACATACTGTGCAGCACAGGTGTTTAGGGGGGTCACACATACATGCTGTGCGGCACAGGTGTTTAGGGGTCACACTTACATACTGTGCGGCACAGGTGTTTAGGGGGTCACATACATACTGTGCGGCACAGATCTTTGGGGGGTCACACATACATATTGTGCGGCACAGATCTTTAGGGGGTCACACATACATACATTGTGCGGCACAGATCTTTAGGGGGTCACACATACATACATATTGTGCGGCACAGATCATTAGGGGGTCACACATACATACATATTGTGCGGCACAGATCTTTAGGGGGTCACACATACATGCTGTGTGGTACAGATCTTTAGAGGGTCACACATAGATACTGTGTGGCACAGATCTTTAGGGAGTAATACATACTGTGTGGCACAGTTCTTTAGGGGGTCACACATACATTCTCTGCGGCACAAGTGTTTAGGGGTCACAAAAATACTGTGCGGCATAGGTGTTTAGGGGGTCACACATCCATACTGTGTGGCACAGATCTTTAGGGGGGGTCACACATACATACTGTGCGGCACAGTTCTTTAGAGGGTCACACGTACATACTGTGCGGCACAGATCTTTAGGGGGTCACGTACATACTGTGCGGCACAGATCTTTAGGGGGTCACGTACATACTGTGTGGCACAGATCTTTAGGGGGTCACACATACATACTGTGCGGCACAGATCTTTAGGGGGTCACACATACATACTGTGCGGCACAGATCTTTAGGGGGTCACACATACATACTGTGCGGCACAGATCTTTAGGGGGTCACACATACATACTGTGCAGCACAGATCTTTAGGGGGTCACACATACATACTCTGCGGCACAGGTGTTTAGGGGTCACACATACCCCCTAAACACCTGTGCCGCACAGTATGTCACACATACATGCTGTGCGGCACAGATCTTTAGGGGGTCACACATACATACTGTGCGGCACAGGTGTTTAGGGGTCACACTTACATACTGTGCGGCACAGGTGTTTAGGGGGGTCACACATACATACTGTGCGGCACAGATCTTGGGGGGGTCACACATACATACTCTGCGGCACAGATCTTTAGGGGGTCACACATACATACTGTGTGGCACAGATCTTTAGGGAGTAATATATACTGTGTGGCACAGGTCTTTAGGGGGTCACACATACATTCCCTGCGGCACAAGTGTTTAGGGGTCACAAAAATACTGTGCGGCATAGGTGTTTAGGGGGTCACACATACATACTGTGTGGTACAGATCTTTAGAGGGTCACAACATACTCTGCGGCACAGATCTTTAGGGGGTCACACATACATACTGTGTGGCACAGATCTTTAGGGAGTAATACATACTGTGTGGCACAGGTCTTTAGGGGGTCACACATACATTCCCTGCGGCACAAGTGTTTAGGGGTCACAAAAATACTGTGCGGCATAGGTGTTTAGGGGGTCACACATACATACTGTGTGGCACAGATCTTTAGGGGGTCATACATACTGTGCAGCACAGATCTTTAGGGGGTCACACATACATACTGTGCAGCACAGATCTTTAGGGGGTCACATACATACTCTGCGGCACAGGTGTTTAGGGGTCACACATACATACTGTGCGGCACAGGTGTTTAGGGGGTCATACATACTGTGCGGCACAGATCTTTAGGGGGTCACATACATACTGTGCGACAGATCTTTAGGGGGTCACACATACATACTGTGCGGCACAGATCTTTAGGGGGACACATACATACTGTGCGGCACAGATCTTTAGGGGGGTCACACATACATTCCCTGCGGCATAGGTGTTTAGGGGGTCACACATACATACTGTGCGGCACAGATCTTTAGGGGGTCACACATACATATTGTGCAGCGCAGATCTTTAGGGGGTCACACATACATACTGTGCGGCGCAGATCTTTAGGGGGTCACACATACATACTGTGCGGCACAGATCTTTAGGGGGACACACATGCATACAGGTCTTTAGAGGAGTCACACATACATACATAGTGTGTGGCAGAGCACTGTATGGGTCACACACAGATACTGCAGGACTGTTAGAGGGCGTGCGTTCTAGAGGATCAATCATTACTGGACCAGCCGCAGTACATGCTCCAGGTGTAACAAGGAACAACCTCTGGAGATGGAATTAACACAACGTGTGACCGAGCACCCTGACAGCCATCATGGCACTTGGGCTAATGAGTCCACCTAGGTGAGGAAGGGCCAGCCCAAAGCCATTGGAAATGATGCCGCCAGCCGTGGTACATCTGACGAGGAGCAACCCATATGAATGGACATTGTACAACACACGCTGATGGGTCCACTGTGGAGCAATGGGGAATAACCATAAAGTGACCAGGCACATGCGGGAGGAGTCCACCTAGATGTGGCACAGAGCATCCCTTGGGATGGACATCATACAACCAGCCGTGGTACATCCTCCGAGGAGGTCACGAGGAGCTGCAGGGAGCAACCTATATGAATGGAAATTGTACAACACAATCTGATGGGTCCACTGTGGAGCAATGGGGAATAACCATAATATTACCAGGTACAGTTTATGGCTAAGGAGTCCACCGAGGTGTGGGCGTCATGCAGCCAGCCAAGGTATGAACTCTGAGGTGTCCACCCAAGAGTGGCTGGGGCAACAAACAGGCACGCCATAGCATCTCAGGAGTGCCCAGCGGAGTGGCAGAGCAGAATGTCATGGGACTGGCTAGTTCTCAACCAGCCTTGGCACAGTTTCTGAGAAGTCCACCTAGGGGTGGCATCAGAGCAAATCAGTGGCACGGGCAGTTTACAGATTAGCCACACCAAATGTTTTGAGAAGTCAGCCCAGGTGTGGCAGGGGAGCAATTTCAGGAGACAAAAGACCCCATAAGTACACGAGTCTGCGTTTCCACCCTAGAGTGGTGATTGTTTAACTTACTCAAGACAATGAGAAAGCCAAGGAATTTAACAAAAAGCCAATGAAAAATGGATTGTGGGGTCCACCTACATCCTCTGAGCTGTTAAACAAGGAACCTCATCCACTCTCACTGTGTGGCTCTTAACTGATGCTTTGTGCTACCTCCCTTGCTGAGTGCATGCAGCTTTCAGCTGTCTGTTGGTGGTACCTAGGCCACTTAGCGACAATGTGGCTCTCAGATGATAGTTGGTGGTACCTCGGTTGCTGAGTGCATGTGGCTTTCAGCTGTCTGTTAGTGGTACCTAGACCACTTAGTGACCATGTTGCTCTCAGCTGATGTTCAATGGTTCCTCAGTTGCTGAGTGCACTCAGGTGGGACCTAGGCCACTTAGTGACCATGTGTCTCTGAGCTGATGCTTAGTAGTACCTCAGTTGCTGAGTGCATGCAGCTCTCAGCTGTTTGTTAGTGTACCTAGGCCCCTTAGTGACCATGTGGCTCTCAGCTGATGCTTAGTGGTACCTCGGTTGCAGAGTGCGTGCAGGTGGTATCTAGGCCACTTAGTGACCATATGGCTCTCAGCTGATGCTTAGAGGTACCTTGGTTGCTGAGTGCATGCAGGTGGTACCTAGGCCACTTAGTGACCTTGCGGCTCTCAGCTGATGCTTAGAGGTACCTTGGTTGCTGAGTGCATGCAGGTGGTACCTAGGCCCCTTAGTGACCTTGTGGCTCTCAGCTGATGCTTAGAGGTACCTTGGTTGCTGAGTGCATGCAGGTGGTACCTAGGCCCCTTAGTGACCATGTCGCTCTCAGCTGATGGTTGGTGGTACCTCTCCCTCCATAACAATGCAGTTCTCAGTGATTGCCAGGTATTACCTCAGCTGCTCACTCTCCGCATGGATCGGAGCCATTGGTAAGTGAGAGCCTGGGTGTACCGAACCTGTGTGCTCTTACCTATTGGTGGGTGGTACCCATGTGTCTCTCAGCCAATGGCATCTTGTTCCTTTCCACTCAGTTACCTGGCGCTCCAAGCCCTTGATGGGTAGCACCTTGTCTGCTCCTCACCTGACGGCACGTCCAGGCTGATGATGGGGATGCGGATGAGTTTCAAGGTGGTCAGGATGCTGCAGTACGGCTCCTTCACCTCCCCGGCCGCACACTCCAGCCCTAGAATCGCGTCAACCACCATGTTGTAGGCGTCGTTGATGAGCTGCACCTGCGGAAGGACACAGAGCGGAGGGAGAGGTCAGGGTGTAAGGTATACAAAGAATGTCACTGAGAGGGTTAAAAGGGGGCTCAGCAACAGTGACCCAATATCGAGTAAAACCTAGACTCATGGGTAGCAGATCCTACCGAGAGTAATTTATTGGACTATCTTACTTGAGTTGTGAACCCCAGAGACTCCTTGGAAGAGGAGGAAAGAAACAACATGTATATGGTTTGGAACAGATTTACAAAAGTTTTCAGAATAATTAAGAAATGTACCCACTGTATGTTTACTCCAATGATTTGAGTAGATTTCCAACTTCTTAAAGTGCATAAAACCCCCAGGAGTAGTCGTGGAAACCTCTGGACATTTCCAGGCGTACTCCGCCTCCACTAAACCTTTGCAACACGGACATTCTCCAGGAGTAAGTTTTTCTGAAAGGTGCGTAACCATATTTAAAATCCTCCCCCACACCGTGTGAGGAGGGGGTGTCTCCTTCCCTCTCCAGCCTTGAAATCACTCTTACTCAAGCTTTTTCTGCAGCACATGTTCAAATGTTAAAAGGATGGTTACGCCAGGCACCAGGATGAGGAGGACCCTTTTTCCTGCCCTAGACCAAAATATCCAACAGGGGAAACTCTGCACTGCTGTCGGGTTCTCCTCACTTCAAAGCTTTCTTTGTGGGAGTAAATGCGCGCATAATCAGCTCCTTTGAATTGTACCCACGGATACTTGTTTGTGAGCGTAAATCTAACCAGTTGATCGCGCCCTCAATGTGCAGATCTTGGGAGAGGGCGGCTTTGTATACATTTTTGGAAGAAAGTTTTTTAAATTGGTATCATTTACAGATGGCCTTTAAAGCTTGCTTAGATTACTTTTCACGAGAATTCTCCATTAAAAGTACTCCAGGGCAGAGAGGAGTGGCCGCGTTACAAGTAATCAGTTACTTCAACAACTGCCTCTAGTGCTGGTTTTACACAGGGACCGCTCCAGGATCCAAGGATGTGCAGCTGTGCATCCAAAACATAACAGCACATAGCATAATCAAGCAACACCTTAGAATGCAGAGCACAGCGCATCCTATCGCGACATGGGTAGCGCGCGGAAATACGGATTTCGTAGGTGCAGCATCCCCCTTTCAGCAGCGACACCTAGTGGCCAGTCAGGGTACAATATCAGATCAGGTCCTGTGGGGAGTAGAGAGACCAATAGACCCAATGTAATTTAAATTGTGTCTAGTATTCGTGAGATTAAGTGACAGGAAGTGTTGGGCGGTGGAAGAAAGACATGAAACGGAATCAAGACCAGGCATTCTCAGTGTTCATGAGATAAGGAGACAAGAAGTGTAGGGTGGCGGAAGAAAGAGGCGTGAGGTGGAATCAAGACCAGGCCTAGACAGGGCAGATGGCCCAGGGAGGGGGCTAGTGGGCCTAGACCAGGCTGGCAGGTCAGGGAGGGATCTAATGGGTCTAGACAGGGATGATGGCCCAGGGAGGGGGCTAGTGGGCCTAGACCAGGCTGGCAGGTCAGGGAGGGATCTAATGGGCCTAGACAGGGCTGATGGCCCAGGGAGGGGGCTAGTGGGCCTAGACCAGGCTGGCAGGTCTGGGGGGATCTAATGGGCCTAGACAGGGCTGATAGTCCAGGGAGGGGGCTAGTGGGCCTAGACCAGGCTGGCGGGTCAGGGAGCAGGGCCAGACTGGCCGTAGCGGGCACCGGGCATTCCCCTGGTGGGCCTCCAGGGTTGGGGGCCGATTTTGTTACAGGGCCGTTTTTGCAGCATAGCTGCAATATCGGCCGCTGTAACGAAATCGGCCGAAACCGGCCGTGGCAAACAGCTCGGCCGCAACCCCAACCCCCCAGGGGGGCCGGCCGAGCACTTTGCCAGGGCCGGTTTTGGTTCCCAGTCCGGCCCTGTAGGGAGGGACCGAATGTATTCATGAGGCAGCCTTCAGTATTCATGAGATAAAGAGACAGGAAGTATTGGGTGGTGAAAGAAGGAAACTTGAGGTCGACTCAAGACCAGGCAGCCTCGGGATTTGCTAATCCAGCATCAGTGACAGGCTCCCGAGAAAAACTCTGGGCACTGCACTTACGCTTTACAAGTTAGTCGCTGACCTTTGCTGTGGCCGGACTACAGTAAATAATTCTTTTTCACATGCGATTGGAACCAAACAATGACAAAACCCTGCTGATGTAGAGCTCACAGTCTATGTGGGTATTTCCAATAAGAGATTTGTAGCTTCAGTTTCTGAAATCGCCACAATAACAAATACTGAAAAGTGGAACTCCTCTACCTCTGGGACTAAAAAACGAATTCTTGTGATTTGAACCCACATGCACTTTTTGTTTTTTGCAGATTGATATAGTGCAAACTCGACACGAAGCAATCAGAGCCCTTTACATTAGCACCAGTTGCATTACAGACGGACACATTCATTTTTTAGGTCTCGCCTACGCAGCGCGCATGCGCTGCATAGGAGACACCTTTAGCGATCGGCACAGCTTTGGGGGCAAAAACGTGCACGCGTTGCATTGCTTGCAATGGCAACGCGTGCACGTCTGGCGATTCCCTTGCGGGAGCGCGCGGCGCCATATGGTGGCGCCATATGGTCGCAATCATCGCGCCTTGCTGCACGCTCCCGCAAGGGAATCGCGCAGGCCCCCTCCCCCTGCTGCCGCGCGAGGCGCGCGCTTGTGCTGGTTTTCTTTGATGAGGAAACATTCCGCTCTAACTCTAAACGAGACTAAGAAGAAATCATGAGTATTGAAGGGCCTTTATCGAGGCGTCTGGCAGTAAAAACAATAAGAATGCACCAGCCAGTAAATCAGGCACTAAGTACTAGGTGTGGCTTTTCTCTTAGGACTACAGCTATCAAGTAATTCCGTTAAATTTCAGAATAGCCGGGGTGACTTGATGCAAAACACAAAGACGTCAGTATTTTTCCTTACAAATAATAGGTTTTTACTGCACGCGTACTTGCCTTTGCCTTAAATAGAGAACTGCAATTTTGGGAAGACTACCCCAAAAATGTTTGATTTGTCTGCACTGCGCAGTTACCTACACGAAATGGGCATAGTCGTGTATATCTTCTATTTCTTTCAAGTTGCTATTGCATGCAGCTATTTAAAAATACAATGTTGACGTTTGTTCCCAACATTGTTTTTTAAGTGTATGTTTCCATAGTTGTGCTGAGTGTTGCTCCGAGACGCATTTTTCCAGTGATGCATACCTTCTGGCACGAGTAATCCGTTCTAAACACAAAGGCTGACATATGTTAAATACCCTTAACGCCAAACACTTGTGTGAGAAGTTGGCCTGGTATATGCTGTTCACTAATTAAAGTGGACACCTTGCACCAGGGCAAATCGACTCTTATGGTAGATAGGTTTAAGACAACCTTTTAAAGAAAGCTATCCTAGTGGTAGCTGTGGAGAGCAGCCTTCAGGCTAAGTCTCGGAGGAATGTAAAGCAGCTTGTTTTACCATATAATCTCTTGAATCACCAAATGAAAAGACACCACACAGGTATATATATCAAATATATATGTATTTATTTCTAAATAACTCTCTACTAATCTCTTTATGAGATTAGAAGACAAACATATGCACAAATCAACGTTTCACAATAAGTTAAGCACAAAATATGGCTGGGGCCCTAGGGGCGTACCAGACCATATACTAAGTAAGAGACTTAGGGACAACGACTTGCAGGGAGACAAGGCCTAGGGCCTTCAGAAGTGCTGGGGCCTCACGAAACCACCCAAGGCAGGTAAGTAAAGGACCCACGGGGGACGCGTGCAGTGTAGATACACAGGCGCGGATCGCCGTTAACTTCAATGGAGCAAGTCGCGGTTGGAAATAAAGAGTTTTAGGATACTTCGGGAGAACCTACAAGCAAGTCACTTACAGGGTAAGTAGTTCTAGGGCCCACACCCACAGGAGCACCGTAGTGCTGGAGTTACCTCACCCAGGGAAGCCGGGTGCACAGGTGTCCTTTGGTGTCGGGTCGCGGCGTCGTTTTCAATGGCGAACAAAGAAGACTTGCTGCTTGCGGGAGCTGAAGAAGTGTCCGGTGGAATCCAAGCCTGGATTCTGAAGAAGGATGACCTGAAAGCAGAGGGGACAGTGTTCAAAGTCACTTGGCAGTGACCCGGGGCAAGGAAGATGGATGCCCACCGTCGTCGGTCGCTTCAGGTCGGTTGTGGGTGCCTTGACTCTTCAGCCACGTGGTCCAGGAGGGGTCGACGATGACCAGGAGCTGGATTCGGTGTGTCCTCGACGTCTGCAGCTGACTGCAGTGTCGGCAACTCGATCGGAGCCAACAAGCCTTGGCAGCCGCAAGTCTCGGGGAGATGAAGAAAAGTCGATGGTGCAGACCAGCAAGGTCTGTGGAACTCACCCAGCGAGGGTAAGTCAGGGCAGGCCTGGAGCAACCAGGGGAGCCCTTTGGTTTGGTTAAGAAGTCTTCTGGGGACCCACAAGCCAGCGGGCAAGGGATCGCGAAGACACCTCGGGCGGAATCACTCAACAGGGGCCCACGGTCACTCGGGACGGTGTAGGCCTCTGATCTTCGGAGGGATTCCTGCTGGAGGTCGGGACCACACGTGGTCCAAAGCACAGGTTCGTAGAACGTTGTGAAGGGGTTGCACTCGACAATAGTGCACGGTACCCAGGGGTCGCGGTTCCTCGTTACTCGTGGGGTCCACTTGCCTCAGCTTCGCTGGGGACTCACGATGGCCTGGGAGAGGTCAGGAAATCTACTTCTTGGGCTGCAGGGACTTCGGACTCTGGCGGGAGCGGCGTAGTTTGCGACCGTCGTTGTCGTTTTTGGTGCATGCCAAGCAGGGGAGTCACTCCTTGACTCCAAGGGAGATTCTTCTGTCTTCCAAAGGTAGTGGAACGTCGAAGGGCCAGGATTCTTCTGTAGAGCGTCGTCCAGGGGTTATCTGCTTTGCAATGGCAAGGTTCCCCCTCTTATACTAAAAAGAGGGGATGGACTAGCTCTATGACCCCACCTATGGGAGGGTCAAGGGAGGGGTGGCTACACCCACTTCCCTTTGTCCAGTTTCGCGCCAGAGCAGGGGCAGGTAGCCCCTGAGCTGGTTTGAACTGGCATATGCACAGAGGAGCCTTCTGCTCCCCCAGTGCAGGACTTCAAAGCACTCTAAGAGTGCACCCACCCAGCCCCAATACACTAAACCCTGTCTGGAAGGTGGTTACACCTCCCTGTGACAGGATGCCTATTGTTGGGCTTCCTCCACTGCGAGTTTCGGTCATCAGCAGGAGGGCAGCCCAGTGTCTGTGACTGGTGGCATCCATTTTGTGATGCCAGGGCTCTTTAGGATTCTACCGCGTTTCCACAGCAGGTACATGTCTTCTCCTCTAGAAGGGTGGAATGCTACTCCCCGCCGCCAAGATTGGCGGGGGGGTAGTATTCCAAGATGTTTGACACCAAACACGACATGTTTTGATGCAGCCATTCCAAAGTTAGCATTTACCGCGAGGATATAATGCACTTAAGAGTATATGGTTTAACCGCATCCACAAACAGCACCAGAGAATGGACTCTGAGAACTGCAGAGGGGCCCTGCTCATGCAGAGGCACCCCCTCACATAGAAGCCAAGCACCCTGCCCTCAGGATTGATAGGGCCTGCCTTAGGGGTGACTGATAGGTTTATATGTGTGTGCAGGAGAGATATAGGAAACCTATATCTCAGTGAGGGGTGCTAGCACCACCTCACCCAGGCTGCAGTAGCAGGCCTGTGGTGTCAGATTTAGACTGCTTCCCAGGGGTGGCATAACACATGCTGCAGCCCCTGGTAGGCCTGTGAAGTACCTATGCCCTTGGCATCTAAGGTACCATATACTAGGGACTCATAAGGCACCACAGTATCCAATCACTAGTGCACCTAGAGTGCACCCCATGTCGTTTAGAGAGAACAGAGAGGCTGGGGCCCTGATTGGCAGGGACCCAGCCAGACTATAGCCAGAAACCAGTGCTAACATCAGAAAAAAAGTGGGGGCAACATAAGAGGCAGATCCTACTCTCCTACACTTTTTACTGCACGCGTACTTGCCGTTGCCTTAAATAGAGAACTGCAATTTTGGGAAGACTACCCCAAAAATGTTTGATTTGTCTGCACTGCGCAGTTACCTACACGAAATGGGCATAGTCGTGTATATCTTCTATTTCTTTCAAGTTGCTATTGCATGCAGCTATTTAAAAATACAATGTTGACGTTTGTTCCCAACATTGTTTTTTAAGTGTATGTTTCCATAGTTGTGCTGAGTGTTGATCCGAGACGCATTTTTCCAGTGATGCATACCTTCTGGCACGAGTAATCCGTTCTAAACACAAAGGCTGACATATGTTAAATACCCTTAACGCCAAACACTTGCCTGCTCACAATCCTAAAAGCTGTGTTTCAAAATAGTACTTTGGAAGAATGGTGTGTAGTTCCCATTCGTATTGGTGTTGTACATAGAGGACGCTAGCGGCACGTCTAGTAGAACAACGCGGTCAGTTTACATTCGGAGTTTAGTGGATCTTTTAGCTACCCTTCCTCACTCTGACTTAGCCTTACACGCAAGTCACAGCAATATTATAGTCCTTTTTAAGTCTCACAAGGAGACTCTTTACAAATTTGCTTCTTGAAGAAAAAAACTTTATACCCTCCATGCCTCCTCAGAAATGCTCCCCTTTTTAGGTCTCGGCCTGCAACAGCGCTTGCGCTGGTCTGGCCGAGAGTTTTAGTAAGCGGGTTTTGGAAGTGCAAACACTGGCTTTCGGCTGGCGACCAGCTTGAGTTCACGATGGCGTGCACGCGCAGCTGCCATCTGTTGTTTCCTATCTCTTCCTCATTTCCTCGTCATGGCTCATTAACTCTCTGGACTCTGATGTTTCAATCGCAGCAACAGCTCACATTACCAACTGAGGGCCCTGGACTACAGTCACATGAAAAACAACAGCGATTAGCATTGAAATGCAAGCTTTTTTTGTCTAGTTAGAAATATTGCTTCGGTGGGTTGATTTCACCTTATATCGCTATTTGTTTTATATTGGGAGTCACAGCCTAATTACCAGTATTTTTGTCTCTCACTGTTTTTTTTTTTAATATTTATTCGCGCAAAGCACAAAGCTATATTTAAGGTTACTTTTTCCGCGTCACTTCTTCACTCTATTTAAACTCCACACCCCCACTCTTATTGTCTCTCTTTCTCTCTCTCTCTCCCCTCTCTAATTCTCTCTCTACTTAATTAACTCTCCCCTCTCTATCTTTTTTAGCCTTTCATTCTCTCACCCTTTTATCTGTTTCTCTTTCAAACTCCTTCATTCACTCTCTCTCTCCCCTTCTTTCTCTCTCTCTATCCCGCTCCACTCTTTATTCTACGTACACCCTTTCTCTCGCTTTCTCTCTCACCACCCTCTCTAATTGGGCATTATATCTTCACTCTATCTCTCACTCGGCAACACCACAGCATCACTCAGCGCAACCACAGCATCAATCAGAGCCAGCACAGCATCACTCAGCACCAACACAACATCTCTCAACGCCATCACAGCATCTCTCAACGCCATCACAGCATCACTCAACGCCATCACAGCATCACTCAACGCCATCACAGCATCACTCAACGCCATCACAGCATCACTCAGTGCCACCACAGCATCACTCAGTGCCACCACAGCATCACTCAGTGCCACCACAGCATCACTCAGTGCCACCACAGCATCACTCAGTGCCACCACAGCATCACTCAGTGCCACCACAGCATCACTCAGCGCCACCACAGCATCACTCAGCGCCACCACAGCATCACTCAGCGCCACCACAGCATCACTTAGCGCCACCACAGCATCACTCAGCGCCACCACAGCATCACTTAGCGCCACCACAGCATCACTCAGCGCCACCACAACATCACTCAGCGCCACCACAACATCACTCAGCACCACCATAGCTTTACTCAGGGCCAACACTGTATCACTCAGCACCACCATAGCTTTACTCAGGGCCAACACTGTATCACTCGGCACCACCACAGGATGACTCGGCACCACCACAGGATGACTCGGCACCACCACAGGATGACTCGGCACCACCACAGGATGACTCGGCACCACCACAGGATGACTCGGCACCACCACAGGATGACTCGGCACCACCACAGCATCGCTCGGCGCCACCACAGCATCGCTCAGCGCCACCACAGCATCGCTCAGCGCCACCACAGCATCGCTCAGCGCCACCACAGCATCGCTCAGCGCCACCACAGCATCGCTCAGCGCCACCACAGCATCGCTCAGCGCCACCACAGCATCGCTCAGCGCCGCCACAGCATCGCTCAGCGCCGCCACAGCATCACTCAGCGCCGCCACAGCATCACTCAGCGCCAAGACAATATCACTCAGCACCACCACAGCATCACTCAGCGCCAAGACAATATCACTCAGCACCACCACAGCATCACTCAGCGCCAAGACAATATCACTCAGCACCACCACAGTATCACTCAGCACCACAGCAGTATCACTCAGCACCACAGCAGTATCACTCAGCACCACAGCAGTATCACTCAGCACCACAGCAGTATCACTCAGCACCACAGCAGTATCACTCAGCACCACAGCAGTATCACTCAGCACCACAGCAGTATCACTCAGCACCACAGCAGTATCACTCAGCACCACAGAAGTATCACTCAGCAACACCCGAGTATCATTCAGCATCACCTCAGCATCGTCTCCGCAACAGTCACCACCACCACCACTACCACCTCAGCATCACTCAGCACCACCTCAGCCTGCTCTCGGAATCTGGCAGGTTGATTCTCCCCTAGCGTCTGGCCGCTGCTAGTGTTATAATACAGGTACTAGTTCCCAACCTTCACCCTCCGATTGTTTATGCCCCCTCAAAAAAAAAGCTTTAACAAACAACCATTGCAATAGGCAGAAACAAGTTGCCAGCATTGCAAGAACAAAAGAAAACTGAGGACATTTTTTATTGTAAATACTTTTTTTAATATGGTCGTTCAGTTTTACATAATGCCTTCTTGGTCATATATAAAGTAACAAAAATGCTTCTGACACTTTTTTATTATAACTTTTCTGCATGCCGCACAGCAGCCACACTTCTCTACAGCACAGCTTGAAGACATTGGCAAAGTCAATAGCTCTGGCTAAACACTTATAAGGCCCCAAAGGCGAGACCTATTGGCTATGCCAATGCTTGTTTGTTAAGCACGGGGAGATTAAGTGATTCGCCCAGAATCACAGGATGTTGAGCGTCCCTGCCGAGACTCGAACCCGATTCCCCAATTTCGAGGTCGACCACTCTAGCCTTCCTTTACCTTTGACTTTTGGGTTATGTATGCGACACTTGTGGACTAGTGAGACAGGATGTGGCATTGCGGAGAAGCAGCTGAGGGGGGGGGGGAGGGTTGTATTTCGAATGAGGTAACTTCCTCCGGGGAAGAACATGTCAAGGCAATTACAATCAGTTGGAACGTGCTCATTAATTGTAAGCAGACATTTAAGTGACCCAATCAAACACCCGTTTTATTTTTAGACTTTTGATTTTGAAGCCTGGAGCTTGAATGTTTTTTTATAGTTAAAGACCTGTTCAATTTGATTGTAATTGTTAATGGCTGAGGAAGTTACCTCATGCCACAGGAAATCTGCAGGATCATTTTTGTGAGGGAGGCAGGTAAAAACACTAACTATAAGGGGGAGGTTTCCACACTGTGCAGCTGTGCCACGGTGCCCCTATTTCTGGAAGAAAGAGGCGTGAGGTGGAGTTCAGACTAGTGAGCCTCGGTATTCATGAGATGAATTGACAGGAAGTGTAGGGTAGGGGAAGAAAGAGGCGCGAGTGAGGTGGATTTCAGACTAGTGAGCCTCGGGATTCATGAGATGAAGAGACAAGAAGTGTAGGGGGTGGAAGAGAGGCGTGAGGTGGAGTTCAGACTAGTGAGCCTCTGTATTCTTGAGATGAAGAGACAGGAAGTGTAGGGGGTGGAAGAGAGGCGTGAGGTGGAGTTCAGACTAGTGAGCCTCGGGATTCATATGATGAGTCAAGAAGTGTAGGGGTGGAAGAGAGGCGTGAGGTGGAGTTCAGACTAGTGAGCCTCGGGATTCATGAGATGAAGAGTCAAGAAGTGTAGGGGGTGGAAGAGAGGCGTGAGGTGGAGTTCAGACTAGTGAGCCTCGGGATTCATGAGATGAAGAGTCAAGAAGTGTAGGGGGTGGAAGAGAGGCGTGAGGTGGAGTTCAGACTAGTGAGCCTCGGTATTCATGAGATGAAGAGACAAGAAGTGTAGGGGGTGGAAGAGAGGCGTGAGGTGGAGTTCAGACTAGTGAGCCTCGGGATTCATGAGATGAAGAGTCAAGAAGTGTAGGGGGGGAGAAGGAGGCGGGAGTGAGGTGGAGTTCAGCCTAGTGAGCCTCGGGATTCATGAGATGAGTCAAGAAGTGTAGGGGGTGGAAGAGAGGCGTGAGGTGGAGTTCAGACTAGTGAGCCTCAGTATTCATGAGATGAAGAGACAAGAAGTGTAGGGGGTGGAAGAGAGGCGTGAGGTGGAGTTCAGACTAGTGAGCCTCGGTATTCATGAGATGAAGAGACAAGAAGTGTAGGGGGGGAAGAAAGAGGTGCGAGTGAGGTGGAGTTCAGACTAGTGAGCCTCAGGATTCATGAGATGAAGAGTCATGGGAGCTGGAAGAAGTCAGGACTCTTCACCATGGGTCAACACTTTGAGGGTGAAGCTCTTCTTGCCCTTGAGAAGTTGCAGCAGCAGTATTCTCTTCCCCATACTGGTTTTTATAGATATCTCCAAGTTAGACACTTTATATCTAGCCTTAAGGAACATAAGATCCGGTGCTCGGGTAATTGTTCACTAGAGCTTGTAGCAAAGGCTCCAGCAAAGAGAAATATCGGCTTGATATACAAGATAATCTATCAACATTCTCCGGACATAAGACGGATCCGTTCCAGGGCCGGGCTAATAAGTGAATTTGCCTCCTTGACACCGTGGTTACGGCCAGCGATTTGAGGCGTAGCAATATTTTGATGCAATCGGTTCTTAATGTGTCACGTGTTATGGTGCATCATTTTAGGTGTATCAATGACTTCTATTACACCCCATAGCGCCTCTTCGCTATGAAGCTTCGGGTAGACGATTGCTGTTTTCGTTGTAACCCCGAGGAAACTAACGCGGTTCACATTTTTGCCTCTTGTCCTGTTCTCAACTCTATTGGGATACGGTCTTTGGTAAGATGTCTAGTATCTCAAATCTCCGGGTGGTGACTGAGCCGAAATTGATCATCTTGTGGCACTCGCCGGCCATCCCTCCACATTTAGCAGGTTTATATTTTTTCGCAATCTCCCTGGTTTCTAGTGGGACCCCCGATCCATGGAAGTGGTGGCGGGAGTTTTTGAATATCAGCATGTCGGAAATGATACTGGTGGAGAAGGCACCACGGACATGGAGGTTGACGCATATAAGGGATCCAATCCGGCTTTGGATGGTGGCTGCACTTGATGGCGAGGACTCTCTAGACCAGTCTTTAAACCTTGTTTCTCACCACGTCGCTCCCCTCAACACCGAATACACTGGTCTTTACTTTCTTGATGACTATTCTGGCTCTTTCCCACAGAATGTGTTTTGCTCTAATATTTCTCCCATTTTGTGTTTGGATTTGCCTTTTATTTTGTTCCCCAACGCTGGTGTATGTATGTTTCTCAAAACATCAATTAAAAAATAGTTTAAAATAAAAGAAAGAAAAAAAAGATGACGAGACAGAAAGTGTAGGGTGGTGGAAGAAAGAGGCACGAGGTGGAATCAAGACCAGGCAGCCTCGGTATTCGCGTAATAAAGAGACAGGAAGTGTAGGGTGGTGGAAGAAAGAGTCATGAGGTGGAATCCAGACCAGGCAGCCTTGGCATTTACCAACCTCGGTATTCATGAGTTGAAGATATGGGAATAGGGCAATGGGATAAAAAGGCTGCAGGCTAGGAGGCTGCTGTCAAGAGCAGGATACGGTGCCGTCTAGGGAGTTGATTTCAAGAGCTGGATGGGTTGCAGGCTAGGCGGCTGCTGCCGGAGCTGGATAGGGTGCAGGCATTGGGGGCATAGACTGCCGGCTAGGGGCGGCTTTCAAGAGCTGGGTGGGCTGCAGGCTAGGGGACTGTTGTCAGAGCTGGATAGGGTGCAGGCTATGGGGCATGGACTGCTGGCTAGGGGCTGCTTTCAGGAGCTGGATGGGCTGCAGGCTAGGGGACTGTTGTCAGAGCTGGATAGGGTGCAGGCTATGGGCCATGGACTGCCGGCTAGGGGCTGCTTTTGGGAGCTGGGTGGGCTGCAGGCTAAGGGGCTGCTGTCAGAGCTGGATAGGGGCAGGCTAAGGGGCTGCTGTCTGAGCTGGATAGGGTGCAGGCTACGGGGGCTGCTGTCTGAGCTGGATGGGCTGCAGGCTAGGGGGCTACTGTCAGAGCTGGATAGGGGGCAGGCTAAGGGACTGCTTTCAAGAGCTGGATGGGCTGCAGGCTAGGGGGCTACTGTCAGAGCTGGATAGGGGGCAGGCTAAGGGGCTGTTGTCAGAGCTGGATAGGGTGCAGGCTAGGGGCTGCTTTCAGGGCTGGCTAGGGTCCAGGCTAGGGGCTGCTTTCGGGAGCTGGATGGGCTGCAGGCTAGGGGGCTGCTGTCAGAGCTGGATAGGGTGCAGGCTAGGGGGATGCTGTCAGAGCTGGATAGGGTGCAGGCTAGGGGGATGCTGTCAGAGCTGGATAGGGTGCAGGCTAGGGGGCTGCTGTCAGAGCTGGATAGGGTGCAGGCTAGGGGGCTGCTGTCAGAGCTGGATAGGGTGCAGGCTAGGGGGCTGCTGTCAGAGCTGGATAGGGTCCAGGCTAGGGGGCTGCTGTCAGAGCTGGATAGGGTCCAGGCTAGGGGGCTGCTGTCAGAGCTGGATAGGGTCCAGGCTAGGGGGCTGCTGTCAGAGCTGGATAGGGTCCAGGCTAGGGGGCTGCTTTCGGGAGCTGGATGGGCTGCAGGCTAGGGGGCTACTGTCCGAGCTGGATAGGGTCCAGGCTAGGGGCTGCTTTCGGGAGCTGGATGGGCTGCAGGCTAGGGGGCTGCTGTCAGAGCTGGATAGGGTGCAGGCTAGGGGGCTGCTGTCAGAGCTGGATAGGGTCCAGGCTAGGGGCTGCTTTCAGGAGCTGGATAGGGTGCAGGCAGGGGGCTACTGTCAGCAGCCCCTAGCCTGGACCCTATCCAGCTCTGACAGTAGCCCCCTGCCTGCACCCTATCCAGCTCCTGAAAGCAGCCCCTAGCCTGGACCCTATCCAGCTCTTTCGGGAG
Source organism: Calotriton arnoldi (assembly GCA_963921515.1). Classification (NCBI taxonomy): domain Eukaryota; kingdom Metazoa; phylum Chordata; class Amphibia; order Caudata; family Salamandridae; genus Calotriton; species Calotriton arnoldi. The sequence continues at coordinate 3,393,507 of CAWUFW010000013.1, read as the reverse complement.
CTGGATAGGGTGCAGGCTAGGGGGCTGCTGTCAGAGCTGGATAGGGTCCAGGCTAGGGGCTGCTTTCGGGAGCTGGATAGGGTGCAGGCTAGGGGGCTGCTTTCGGGAGCTGGATGGGCTGCAGGCTAGGGGCTGCTTTCGGGAGCTGGATGGGCTGCAGGCTAGGGGGCTGCTGTCAGAGCTGGATAGGGGGCAGGCTAGGGGGTTGCTGCCAGAGCTGGATGGGCTGCAGGCTAGGGGGCTGCTGTCTATATAAGCTGCCTTCAAACTGTGCCAGGCAAGAGCCCCTGCGAGGAAGTGAACCCAGGAGCCTGCCCCCTGCCGGGCACACGCAGACTGGCCAGACGGGGGCGCGAGAGGGCGCTCCCAGGGGAGGAGTAAACTCCTCTAATGCAGGAGGTTAGGGTGTGCATCTTGTACAGCTACCACCCCAGGCCCCTCCCAGCGATACTGTCCCCCGTTATAGCCCCCAGCAACATTTTAGCCAATTTCTAAGCACTTCCAATATTTCTACGGAAGTGAATTCTGGCGCAGTGAGATGAAGCAGCATGCCCAGGCTCACACAATTTGTCCAAGTGAGGAGGCCGGGATTAGTGTGCAGATATCACTAACAACTCCAGAGAGGGGAGGCGAAGCAAGGTTTTGTGGGTGGGGAAGAGCCCAGAATCCATGGACTAGTGTACTGGGCACCCCCCCACCCCCTGCCCTGTGACGTGGGCTCGCCCCCGCCCACGCAGACTCACCTCTGTCGGCAGGTAGGACAGGTAGGGGATGTCCATCTTCTCACACTGCGTGGTGAAGTCCTGGTACAGGCAGTTCTGGGACCGCTTGGGGTAGAAGATGGTCGGTTCGTAGTTCTGTAAGGGGAGAAGACACAGGTCTGTAGAGTGGTCGGTGGTGGAAAGGGCCAAGAAGACAAGTGTACTGAGCATTCACCATCACAAACCATGTTGTAAATAAAGGGTGAGGCGCCTGCTCTGTTCTGTAGCAGTGGAAAAGGGCCACGCACTTCCCCAGCACTGAGGCATGGAAACACTTTAGAATGGACGATGCATGAGGTCAGAGGTAGAACACACACATCCGTGCATGCAGTCCGGCATGGTGAGCATCCTTCTCTTGCCATGAACTGAGTGTTGCTCTTAAAAGCCTTGTTTTTCTCTAACAGGGAAACATGCTCTAAGTTTATGTTTACAGACGCCGGCTGTGACCCCTGCCCCTAAAGTGACTTTATAACTGGGCCTCTCCCACTGCTGCCATCTCTTGCAGCCCAGTGAATATAAAAAGGTTACAAGACATTCATTTACCTCAAACATTTTTCCTCCTTTGCCCCACCCTATCCACACTTTCCCCTTCTAGTCCATTAACCCGCTCATTCACTAATGCACTCACTCATCGACACTCACTCATCGACTAAAGATCCACTCCTGCTCCAGTTAAAGCCAAGACGCCCCCTTTACTTGCTGCTCACACGCCTCCACCCTAAGGCGCACCTACCAGGAACCACCAGTGAGGGGCGCTGTGAAGTAACGGGCAACAAGCGAAGACCAACAAGGAGACGGAGAGGGATACACCTCCAGGGGGCCGTACTCACGTAAATCCGCAGGTGTCTGGCGCAGACCAGCCCGATGGCGCCATTCTGCTCCGGCCCGCAGATCACCAGCACCGTGGGTTGCTTCTTCGGCAGAGAGCTGAGGGGAAAAGCCTGAGGAGGACACAGGAAAAGAGCTTAGAGGAGCAGTCCTTCTCAGGGGAACCCCAAGCTACCAGTTGCACCCACATTTCACATCCGTCTGGAGGTAAGTTACTCACCCACCGTGGGTGTCCATCGTTTCTATCCCTCACCAGCGGTGTAATTACAATCGTGTAATTCTGGAATACTGCGATTGAGAGACCACTTTCCTAGAATTACATGGTTGCAATCTTGGAATGGAATAGGTGAATTCAAGGTCTTCCCCAACCCCATTCCTGTAGTTTCAGTAGAACATTCCAATGGATTCTACAAGTCCCCCAGATGTATAACTCTTCATTGTGGAAGTCATTTTCATCCGTTTTACTTGCAGTGCATGCATAAAAGAATCATCCACCTAAGATGCAAACACGAAGTGCAATCGGACCGGAAATCATCACTAGTGTCCAAGTGGCCACTCGACATCACAAAGGCCTTGTCCCTCCACCGCGGGAGATGGCTCGAACGAGCCTGGAGTAACGGTCCCCGGGCCACCAGCTGCCCAAGCGCCAGCCTCTTCGCTGAACACCTTGGGTGTTGTTCCCAGGGATCAGTTACTTCAAGCTGGGTTTTGGTTTGGATCTTGGTCATTGAACCTCATTCCACACTTACATGTTTTGATGCTGGTCAGCTTTGAGCTCTAAAATTTGCAACCAATGCTCTTCGTAATACATGCATTGATTCAAAGACAGCTTCTCCCTGGAGTTCATACGTTCTCAATGCTCTGGGCAGCTGTCCCCAAGCTTTTCTCGATTCATCCTGCAGCACTTACCTCCACTGTTTGTTACCCTGTCCCTTCCTTCCTGCCCAGCCGGCAACTCAATCATGAAAAGTCAAATCTGGGCAGCGATGAATGAATCAAGCAGAAGGCTGTCGAAGCCGAAGACGGCAAACATCCTATGGCAGAGCTGAGGAACTACCATGAGGGTGGCTTAGCTCTTGGAGGGAGCATGGACGTGCAACAGAAAGACGATTGCGAACAGTCGTGATTTGTCAGTTCAGCCAGCTGAGGGGTAAAATTGATCCCACCAGAGAAAAATACAAGAGATCCCTGGTAAATGCACTGCACTGATTGACTGTTATCACATGCCCGAGCACTGCACAGGTGCAGAAGTGCTCCATAGCTGCCACAAAGGTCTTCCGGCTGCTACAACCCTGCACAAGAGTGGCCCAGACAAAGAACTCACCACTCCAAGATGTCTGCCCAAGGTCGCAATGGCTTCGCATGCAGGAGCTGGGAAACCGACTACCAATAGAGAAAGGTGATCTATCTGGACTTCCCTCTTCCTGTTTTCATCCCTTGAAGTCCATCTGCTGGGTGCTTCTCATTTACCCTTTTCCTGTTCCGGGTTACCTCATCGCGTCCAGGCGGCCTTAATAAACACTGACATTTCCTACTGCCCAGCCCGTCTCCCTGCAGCCCCTCTCACTTTCCCGCCCTCTCCTCACAACTCTGATTTTCTCTGTCCTCTCACTTTTTCAACCTACTCCTTTTAAAAATAACCTCATTTTTCTTGCACTTTTAGTTCACTAAAGACAGAAACTGACAATAAACATTGACCGTCACATCTGGTTTTACATTTATCCGCATGCTATTCCTACAATTGCTTTTAGGTGGGACAAGGTGCAGCCTCTTCTCTGAATTACTTCTGTCAGCTCCTGTGAACATCGGCTTTCTTGGCTAATAGATGGGTAGAATTATTTTAATTTTAATGAATAAAGACGTTTCATTTCAGAAATAACCATAAATCTAGGATTTAAAGTGCATCAATCCTGGTTTGTGCAACAGCCGTCCCACATCTGCCTGATTACACTACTTGAATCTCAGTGTTACATTCCCCAAATTGTAATACAACATTCCAGTGACCTGCGTCGCCGCACTGCTGGAATAACGCCACCCTATTCTGGGATTTCCATGCGCCATTCCAGGAATCGCATGGCTTCATTTTTTCAATGTTTTCATCGCATTCTTAGAATTTCCTCACAACTTTTGCATACGTTTGCTGCTACATTCAAGGGAGGTGACCAGATGAGAGCATGCGCCATTCTTTCACACACTACAGCTCACTGATGCACAGACTTCAAGCCGCTGGAGCTGTGCAACAAAGGAGTGCCAAACAGTGCAGCAGGAGTGATTTAATTACACAGAAAAGGGAAATTGTGTGGAATAATATGTGATTCAGGGAAAGTCACCGGATAATTTCCCTGGCACAGTAAGTCATATAAAACTGCACTCCAAGCTTCCTAGTAGAAGGAATGCCGAGCAAGAGGGGGGGGGCAGTTGACAGATAGGGAGGGCGTTAGTTTACAGTATATTCATGTATTTGGTGACCAAGGCACGGAAAGCTCAGTGGGATGAGCTCCTGCTGCAGAGATCTGTATATACTGATGTGTGGTGCCTGACCAAAAGTTACAGCTCAGATGTCGATAGATTGGGGACCACTGGGGAATAACAAAATCTGTTTTTCACAGTAGCAAGATACATTCAGTGTGCGTGTTCCGCGGTTCTAAAGGGCAAAGCGGTTATTCGTTTTTTCATCTTTTTTTATAAGGTGCTAAGAGCCTGCAGCAGCTCAGTAAAGAGCATTTCTTTTTCAGAGGCCAAGTATTTATGAATTCGTTTTCCTAATATTTGTAAACCGCAAGCCCATTATGAAAATTAAACCCAGGCCTACTGTAGAGGGCCCCGTGTCCAAGCCAGATTCTGAAGTCATTGGGCTGGGAGCTGGAGCAGAATGTACCAGTGAGGACACATCATGGGTTTAGGCTGCAACACAAGCCACAGCTGGGACCCTGTGAGACCAAGAGGGCAGCATGCGAGCTGTCTGTCTAGAAGGCTGTTTATTGGAGTGCGAGGAACAGTTTGCATTTTAAGTTTCTAATGCTAGGAATGCACACATTAATATGACGGATTGTTGATTCATGTCGACAGAGACAGACTGGCCTGTACTGAAAGGAAGGCCCTTCCCAACAGCCCATGACTCTAAAAAAAAAAAAAAAAAAAAAAAAGAAAGATGGGGAAGATTCAATTGTATGACAGGCTCTGTGACTGATCCTGCCCCAGCCCCACCGACCTTCAAGGACCTTGATCTGTGGGGAAACCTACAATTTCATGCTTTTCTGCCATGTGACTGGCTCTCCTTACCAATGCTGCCCTATCAAAAGCACACACGGCCTGTCTGAAAGAGTATTTCAGGCCTGCCTGACATGTGACTGACTCTGCCCAGCCCATCGGCCATCAGAGGCCACAAACGGTCTGGAAGTCTGAGAAACAGGAATACATCACATTTAATAATACTAATAGTGGGGCTTGTAGAGCGCCTAGCTACTTAGGAAGGAGTGTCACAGCGCTAGAGGTGCAAACTCCCGTGTGCGGCTAGCTCATTACAACTCATTGAGTCAGTTCGGCCTGAACATCCAGGTTTAATTTTTTTTCCATAAGACGAGTTCCGAGGGGGCCTGACGGAGAGAGAGGGGCAGCGAGTTCCAGAGTTTGGGCGCTAGGTAGCTAAAAGAACTGCCACCGAGGCACACTTTTGACGTTCGGGATGCAGGCCAACCTGGCCCCAGAAGGTCGGAGGTTCCTGTGTGGGGCGTAGGGTTGAATGAGAGGCTGCAGTACCGTGGGCCACTGTTCACAAGAGCTTTGTAACAATAGCACAGGGCCTTGAACGAGAGCCTCTGCTTCACTGGAAGCCAGTGTAGCTCGGAAAGCGCAGACAACATGGAGGCGCGTTTGGGGAGATTTAGCAGCAGGCGCGCCGCCGCATTCGGCACCCGTTGGAGTCTCTTCATGCGAGACTGTCACCCGTAGGTACAACGCGTTGCAGTAGTCCAGTCTGGACACGATTAAGGCCTGGACCACTGTTCTTTTTGCGAATTCTGGCAAAAAGCAGAGGATCTTTTTGAGGGTCCTGAGGATCCAGAAACATTTCCTGCCGGAGCTGTGATTTGGCTGTCAACGCTTCTGGTCGAACCGGATACCCAGGTTTTCAACCCTGGACTAGTGGCTGGGTAAAGAGCCAAGCGATTCAGGCCACCAGGAGGTCGACCAGATGTTGGGTGGTTTGTCCGGGAACAAGATCTCGGTCTTCCCTGCATTCAACTTAAGGCCGTTTTGATCCATCCACACGGGGACCTCCTCCAGGCAGGAACTTAGGGAGGCAGCCGTGTTGGCGGAACGTTGGGAGAGGGTAATGATGAACTGAGTGTCATCCGCGTATGTGACAACTGTGGTGTTTAATGACCTCAGCCAGGGGGTGCATGTACATTTTAAATAAGGGTGGCCTCCGGGAGGAACACTGTGGCACTCCCTGCTACACAGTGAAGACTTTAGGATGGTACGGCTTTTGAAACACTTGGAAGGTGCACCTCTGTAAACAAGCATTGGCATAGTCAATAGGTCTCGCCTTTGGGGCGTTATAAGTGTTTAGACAGAGCTATTGGCTTTGTTAACGTTTTTAATATGTGTTGTAGAGCATTGTGAATGTTGTGCAGCATGTTGAAAATGTATAAGTTATAATAAAAAAAAGTGTTATAACTATTTCTGTCACCTTATATCTGCTTTTACAGTGCAGATGGAAAGAGCATTTAGTAATCCGTCACCAAAACAAAACATCTTTTAATGCTTCGTGTGCCTTTATTTTGTATAGTAGGCACCTTGTTGGATGGTTTTGGCATATTAATATAATCCGTGTGGCTGAAAGATAAAATAGCGGTGGCAGCGTGGGCCTGTTAAGGGTACTAACGTTCCTGCAGATTAACGGAGCCAAAACACTTACGTCTCTTGCACCACATATGTAGCGCCTGCAAATGACGCAATGTTGTCGAGGACACAACCACTTTTCTTTCCAAACGTCATTTATGCACGAAGGTTTGTAAATAGATTTAATTTACAAAACACAGTAGAAATAAGCCATATAAGGGGAACATCCTAGCTTAAAACAGGTACTTCTTTAAATGTGCTTGTAAATGTATAGGCTCTTTATTCGTACTCTCTCACAGGTGCCTGTCAAAGACTATAAACATTGGAAATCATCATTAAAAGTTTTAAAAGGCTTCATGCCGTTTACAATCCCCATTGTGCTGCCTGTACTTTGGCCGTATTGGGTTGTTGAGTAAATGTACCCTTTACATTGTTTGCACATTTTGGTTTCTGAGAAGATTAAAGCGAACACGAGGGCGCAGTGGCTCAGTGCTCTTGTGAATTTATACTGTTTCAACCTCAGCACAAGGTTAGGAAGCAGCTAACAAGCCGAGTGATCCTCAGTAGCTTGATGCGGTCACATTCCGCCTTGTTTCCAGTTCACATTTCAGGAGATTAAGCATCCGTTAGCTGAGGTGCTTTCCACACATCGAGAAGCATTATTTAGCAGCCGGTGCCAGTGAGCACGCACAAAGAGCAAGTGCTAATAAGTAAGTGCCCATGTGCGCACCGGCAGACACCGGCTGAAATTAAGCCCCCAGCAGGGGCCTGCGTTACGCCCCTGGATCGAGCGAGCCCCAAGAGCCTGGACTACTGCACACACAAACCCACTCAAAGGAGCTGTAACACAAGGGACGCCTGTTACGCAGCGGCTCATCTGTAGGCCTCCTGTAGAGTGAAATGTGCTGGCTTTCTGAACTGTCCCCGTGTGCAGGCCTCCCACGGAAAACTCTTTATTTAACAATATTCCCAAAAACAAAACATCTTTTAATGCTCCGTGTCCTTTATTTTGTATAGTAGGCACCTTGTTGGAGGTTTGGATGGTTTTGGCATATCAATATAATCAGTGTAGCGGAAAAATAAAATAACGGTGGCAGCGTGGGCCTGTTAAGGGTATTAATGTTCCTGCAGATTAACAGAGCCTAAACACTTACGTCTGTTGCACCAATCTCAGGGAGGAGACAGTGGGAGGGAGAGAGGGGAAGAGTGAAGGGGGCGGGTGAGGAGCCAGTGAAGGGAGATAAATTGCAGCGATAAGAAACAATACACAGACTGTTTACTGTAGAGCCGTCTGTTGGAAGTGTGGACGGGGTGGTGGGTCTGCCTCCTGTTACAGTGGCAGTACTGGTGTGCTTCCTGTCTGGGCAGCACAGGGGCACAAATGTTGCTGCTGATGATTTAAAAACTAACAAATAGTATAATAAAGGGCAATAATGTCAATGCTAAAGTTGGTAGGAATAATAATAATTGATAATATTATTATACTATCACAGCAGCTTGTGGCGGTGGGGTCTGTCCCTCGGCCGGGGTGGAGAGGACGCGCCTTGTATGGAAATCTGCAAGGTCCAGCGCCTTGGTGCTTCTGTCAGGGCGCTTTATAATCCAGCTTATGGCAGTGGGGTCTGTCCCTCGGCCGGGGTGGAGGGGACGCGCCTTGTAAGAAAAGCTGCGAGGTCCAGTGAGTTCACAAATGCTAACATCGGAAACCTGGGCATCTGTGTGTGAAATTTGTTTATTAAACAGAAAACGAGAGAACCACGTGGGTGTAATGGAGGGGGCACGTGCAGTGGGGTGAAGGAAACACGCACCACAGCTGTGCAATGTGCAATAAGGTGAAAGGAAGCACGCACCACAGCTGTGCACTGGGGTGAAAGGAGGCACACACCACATATCTGCACTGTGCAGTGTTGTGAAAGGAAGCACTCACCACAGCTGTGTACTGTGCAATGGGGGGAAAGGAAGCACGCACCACAGCTGTGCACTGTGCAGAGATGTCAAAGGTAGCACGCACCACAGCTGCGCAGAGGTGTGAAAGGAAGCGCGCACCACGGTGATGAAAAAACGCTAATGTTAAAAGGCGCGGTCAATTTTTAAGATGGTACCGAAAAAGAGGCGACCATAGAGGCCAACTACAGAGTACAGCAAATGTCTTGACAATAACATACTAATACAAAGATAACGGTGCAGGAAGAGAGTGCTGACATAGATGAAATGCGAGTGCTGGAAAAAGAAGCGCTCACTCTTGTGGTGGTGGGGTCTGTCCCTTGGCCGGGGTGGAGGGGACGCGCCTTGTAAGGAAAGCTGCAAGGTCTTGAAATGAAACATGATCCACAACAGATGGCACGCTGCGCACCGCTGCTCGCTCCCGACAGCTAAACGCTGTGGGAGTAAACATTTTCAGAAAAGGTGGGACATGCACCCGCCTTTGGCCAATTGCGTGCTTTCATTTCTGAAAGCCACACGCAAAGGCCAATAGCATGTGTGGAAAATCGAACATCACACGCACGAGTTTGCAGAAAGTCTGAAGTGATTCCAAGAGGCCTTCTCCTAGAGAAGCGCATGCGTGCTGCGCTAGGCTCGACCTAAAAAGAGGCAACCCACATCAAGGCTTTGTGGCAGACACCGCATCTCCACAGACGTTCGATCAGGAAGTAGTGAGACACGTTGTTGAACGCCATGCGGAGGTCCAGCATCAGAAGAGCTGCAGTGTCGCTGGTGTCCAAGATTTGCCGTATGCATTCAGTGGCAAATAGCAGGGCACACTCTGCAATGTAGGAGAGATGGAACCTCGACTGTGGCCTATGAAGTACGTCATCAGCCTCAATAAACAGAGAGCTGTCGGTTGAAATGCTTCTCTGTGACTTTGGCAAAGAAAGGTAGCATCGAAATAGGTCGGTAGCTATCAGATTTGGTTGGGTCCAACAATGGTTTTTTAAGGAGTGGGACTACCATTGCATGTTTCCACCGCTGAGGAACCTGGCCCGCTGCTAGGGTGCTGTTAAGTTGCTCATTGAGCATGGGCGAGACAGCTTCCACGCCCCGATCCAGATTGAAGGACGATACTGGGTCAAGCGAGGAACCAGACGTTACAGAAGCGAGCAATGGGGACAGCTCCTCAAGTTCGATAGGTTTAAAAAGCCGAAGCCCAGAGCTGTCATCTGAAGAGTCAAACCAGGTGTTTAGGCAGGGCTTTCTCCAGACTCCGCTGGGAAGGTTGCATATATGTTTGCCACCTTATTCAAAAAGAACTGGGCTAGGGCATTTCAGCCCTCCTCTGATGGTAAGGTGGATGCCAAAACTCAGGACAATGAAAAGAGTGTCTTTATGATGGCAAAGAATTCTGTTGAATATTTCTGAGCCAACAGAATTTTGATGGAATAGCAGTTGCGGCGACAATGTTTGATGCGACTGTGGTACAATTTGAGCGCAACCAGATGGCAAAGCAAACAATCCGGATCATATGCCCTTCGCCAAAGGCGCTCAAGGTGCTTGCAGTTCTTTTTGAGCCCTATGAGTTCATCGTTGAACCACTCGGCAGGTTGTTTCTGTCTTCGCAAAAGACCGCTTAGCCCAAGGGGCTATTTGGTCCAAGGCACCAGAGATCCAGTCTTCCAGTTGGAGGTTGTCTCCATCAACACAACCAACCAGGGTTGGTCGACTGGAGCGCTTGGGTGAAGTTTGTGGGGGTCACTTTGGCTCACTGCAACACCCGTACTACCTGGGCAGAAGGGTGAATAGAGACCGGTTTGGTGAAAGGAACCGAGAAAGGGATTGCCAAGTGATCCGACCAAGTGAGTGGGCTAGGGGGGGCCGGGCGCTGGGATCTAGAATGGGCCCCACTCTATGAGTGGGGGCGGAAACTGATTGAAGGACCTGTAAGCCCTCCAGACCTGCAACCAAGGCCGCTGCCGCTGTGTCAGACATCACATTTGTCAGACAACCTTAAAATTACCTGCTTATCTTAATAACAATGTATTACTTCCCAAAGGGTGATGTGCAACCAGCTCACCTGCTGATGTTTAATTGTATCTTTATTTTGAATTGTTAGTGCATTGTGTATTTGCTTAAAAAAATTAATTAGATAAAGCGTTCAATCTCTGTCAATCGGTCCGCAGCGTGCAGCGCTTTTGTGCCTCTGTGGGGGCTTTGCCTGAACCGCAATATTTAGCTAATGAACCACAGCATGCGTTATACAAGCACACAGCGCCTTGTTTTATTCACTTAAGAAAAGAGCGCGCGGGCGCTATATTTGAAAAATACAGTCAAACGTGTTGACGCAACACTACCGATGTAGAGGTAATTAAAGAAGAGCTGAGAATGAAGGGGACGGAATGAACAAAAATGTACTGTTCCGAGGGCCTTAAAACGTCATTATATTACGGACCAGAGAACTAACTTCCAACTGAACCTTTCTTGGTTCGGTTAAAAAGGACTTAAAATGTTAGTGTTTTCCGATAGTGACATCAAGGTCTAACCAGCGCCGAGAAGCTGTGGCTATCATGCAGTCTACAAATCCCGAATAAACAGGAGTAGCCTTCTATTTAATTTTTTACATACTTTTAAATACCTTTGTGAATCGGTTACAAAGCGTCCAACTCCCTTTTGATAAAAGTGCAGAGAGGACACTGCGCTTTCTGTTTGTGCGAGCTGTACATGAATGCTCCCTGAATATTTCACGTTTTACACGTTTAGGGGGAAATTCACAAAGGCATGTAAGAATACATCAAAGAGTGGTATAGGAGTGTGTACGAGTATCTAAGAGTACCGCAGGAGTACGTAAGAGTGCGTCACTGAGTACTGTAGGACTACTACTTTACGTACTCCTACACACCTTCGTGAATCGGAACAAAAAAGTGTGAATGCGGACGGAGAGCTCAACACCTTCAGATGTGTAGTGGTCACATCAACACTTCTTCTAAAACGCAATAAGCACTTTAAAAGGTCGTCAAAATGTAGGCCCCGCTCCTGCAATGGCTGTCCGAGGGCCCAACCCAAAATCTGTGCCTGAATAAAGTGCTTCAGTGAAATAATGAGTATGCGATATGGCAAGTGCTTAATTTGTGCCAGTGCTTTCCGGTGCTTAGCACCAGCACTTATTTATCAGGGCCAGGTCTACATAACACCACGCGTCTGCAACTCTGACTCTGCACGTCATATGTCAGGCAATGTGAATGTGGGTAGACTAGAGACTACTACAGTCAGTATATAAAATTAATTTACCTCAGGCTCAGACTCGGCGCGCGCAGACCGTCCGACTCATTTTATTTATTTATTCCAATGACGATGCGCATTTCAAATTTGCTTTAGGCGGCGGGTGGCGGGCTGCAGCCCGTCAGTGTTGCTGCCAATGGGCGGGCCGGGGGAAACTCTTTGGGTGGGGGGCTGTATTGGGCTCTGCGAGGGTAGGGCTGTGCTGTGCGTAGGTAGCCTGTGCGTAGATTTTTTTTAAAGTGCCACGCCCCAGGCACACCCGCACGCACCGTCCCCGCCGTCGAGTGCAGGCAGCAGCAGGCCTAGGCCGCCTATTGAATAAAGGCAGGCAGGCCGGCCAGTGCCCGGCTGCCCACCAGCAGTAACTAAGTAGCAGCACTGCTTTTTTTGTGGGGAGCGTGGTGGGTGGCGTCACACTGTCTTCAAAGGTCACCGGCGTGGTAGGCTAGCTCCGACTCCCGCTCGGCAATGAAGTCCGGGGTAACGGGGTTACATTTTAAAGGCCCTGCACTGGCCCCTGCGGCCCTTCATCCAGCCTTCTCCTGTCCCAGGCCGGGCAGACTACGTTAAGGTTTAATAGTTTTCCTGACACCTCACTTGCATTTAATTGGTCTCTCTGTTAGCACCATCTTGCATACATATGAGAGAGATTATCACTCTGCCAGCAACTTAATTCTTGGAATCTGTTCAGCAGCCTCCGACCCCTCTGGCGCAGGTGCACAAGCCGGCGGATACAGGTGCTCAGCACCGGCACTCAATCATCAACACCGGCACTTTTCAGGAGCACTAGTTAAGGACACATTTATATACAGGGGGAGATTGAGTGATTTGCCCAGAATCACAGGATGTTGAGCCGCAGCCGAGACTCGAACCTGGTGCCCGTGTTCCGAAGTCGGCAGCTCTGGTCATTACGCCACATCCTCGCCCCACTTTCATGGTTAGTGGATGGCTTTGTTTTAGGCAGCGCTAACAAGAGAAATGGGCTGGTGCAAGCTGCCTCCTGACGAGAGCCCCGGCACTTATTTTTTTACAAATTAACCACTGGATAGGGCAAAGAAGTTCTCTCTCTCCGTGTCCTCCACAGTAATTCAGTCTTCTGTCACCGGCTTCCGCCAGATAAATAGACACTAATTCTGGGGTACAAAAATAGTACACCCCAAATAGCACCTATAAGGGTATTTGAAAGCGTAGCCACTCACCCCCTTGCTCCGCACAATGCACGGCTCGCAGGAGTGGATGGCTCACGTTGAAAGTAATTGCTGCTAAATATAGAGGGCGCTGGGTTCTTTGTGCCCGGGCCGGGCTCGGTGTCTACGTGGCTCCAATGTTAGCCACTTATTTTGGGCTCGTCTTCCTCAGTAAGCTTTACTTAAAGCCGACGTGCCCAGATCTATCTAAGAGGCACTCTGCCCCCCCCTCAAAAATCTCCCTACTTTACTGCTGTCCGTGTCCTGCTGTGTTTTCACACCCCTTAATGGACCTCCACCCCTTACAGCCTCCAAAGAGGAGATGGAAACTCACCTCGGTGGAGGGGTTTCCAGCTCGTCTTCCCTGCCACCATGTGATATCGGATCCTTACTGGGTGACCGTGTGAAGGGAATTGATACTGTGGCCAGTGGTTAATTTGTAAAAAAAATAAGTGCCGGGGCTCTCGTCAGGAGGCAGCTTGCACCAGCCCATTTCTCTTGTTAGCGCCGCCTAAAACAAAACCATCCACTAACCATGAAGGTGGGCGAGGATGTGGCGTAATGGCCAGAGCTGCCGACTTCAGAACACTGGCACCAGGTTCGAGTCTCGGCTGCGGCTCAACATCCTGTGATTCTGGGCAAATCACTCAATCTCCCCCTGTATATGAATGGGTCCTTAACTAGTGCTCCTGAAAAGTGCCGGTGTTGATGATTGAGTGCCGGTGCTGAGCACCTGAATCCACCGGCTTAAATTAGTCACTGTTTATAAGGCACAGATTGGAGTGAGATGCAGTTTTCACTTATTTGTATGCCATTGTAACTGAAAATAAATATGGCCCAATAACACGTTATTTAGTGCCACTGTACTAACATACATACATTACTACAGGGCAAAGGTCAAATTCAAGTTTTTACCACAGAAAGTTGAAAGGATAAAAACATTTTTTTACTTCCTCACAGACTGGCTGTAACAATTACTTTACACAGGTAAACAACTGTCCTAATGGTCCTGTATGTCTTCAGTGCAATCTTACCCCATTACAGCTGGGTTTTGGTTAAATACCACCTTCCATATTCGCCTCTTGTGAGTCATGGCCCTCTCCCAACCTCAACATAGGTAATAAATAGCATATCACACGCTACATATCTACTCCGCATATATGCACAAAACGAAGCACAGCAAAGAATTAGAGAGGCAACCGGGCACTTTTTCATTCTCATTTCAAGAATGGTGTGCACTACTTTTCCTCCGGTATCATCTATGTGGGAAACACGATATGATTTCAAGAGGGTGTGTGATTCTATCCCACGAGTAAAATGGTAATAAAATGCATTCTAGTGAGACCCCGGGATAATAAGTAAGTTTCTGTCTGTGAAACACGCACGTGGCCTGGTGCTAAAATAGCCCCCTGCTTAAGGGGGCGCTGTCAGGGGCATGGGGCTCGAGGCGATGTTTTTGCAGCCTCTGGGCCACTCAGTAAAGCCGTCTCTTCCAGCTTCAATAAATCCGTCAAGCCGGCTTCACTTTTTTTCCAGACATCACAAACTAGGGCCACAGTGAAACTGTAGAATTATCAAGGGAGAATTTCCTAAATGTGAGGGCCTGGGGCACCACTACATTCCATCACCTTTTGTCCTCTCTGTAACCCACCCCGAGCTCGGAGAGACCTTGGGCCAATCACAAAATGGGACTTCGTGTGAGCAGCCCCCGCGAGGAACTGGTGGCACTGAGTGCCCGCGAGCCAAGGTGCTTGTGCACCTGCGCCAGAGGGGTCGGAGGCTGCTGAACAGATTCCAAGAATTCAGTTGCTGGCAGAGTGATAATCTCTCTCATATGTATGCAAGATGGTGCGAACAGAGAGACCAATTAAATGCAAGTGAGGTGTCAGGAAAACTATTAAACCTTAACGTAGTCTGCCCGGCCTGGGACAGGAGAAGGCTGGATGAAGGGCCGCAGGGGCCAGTGCAGGGCCTTTAAAATGTAACCCCGTTACCCCGGACTTCATTGCCGAGCGGGAGTCGGAGCTAGCCTACCACGCCGGTGACCTTTGAAGACAGTGTGACGCCACCCACCACGCTCCCCACAAAAAAAGCAGTGCTGCTACTTGCAGTTACTGCTGGTGGGCAGCCGGGCACTGGCCGGCCTGCCTGCCTTTATTCAATAGGCGGCCTAGGCCTGCTGCTGCCTGCACTCGACGGTGCGTGCGGGTGTGCCTGGGGCGTGGCACACGCTACCTGCACACAGCACAGCCCTACCCTCGCAGAACCAAATACAGCCCCCCGCCCAAAGAGTTTCCCCCGGCCCGCCCATTGGCAGCAACACTGACGGGCTGCAGCCCGCCACCCGCCGCCTAAAGCAAATTTGAAATGCGCATCGTCACTGGAATAAATAAATAAAATGAGTCGGTCGGTCTGCGCGCGCCGAGTCTGAGCCTGAGGTAAATTAATTTTATATACTGACTGTAGTAGTCTCTAGTCTACCCCCATTCACATTGCCTGACATATGACGTGCAGAGTCAGAGTTGCAGACGCGTGGTGTTATGTAGACCCGGCCCTGATAAATAAGTGCCGATGCTAAGCACCGGCACAAATTAAGCACCGACTGTGGGACATAGGGGGCACCGTGTGAGTTGTCAGGTCTGCTTAAAGACATCAACGATGCGAGGTTCTCCGCTTCCAAGTCTAGAAAACACCGTTCTGTTTTTGTCCGGGGGTTCTAGGTGTTTGTTCCAATAAAATATATTTCCGAGTGTCTGTAGGACATGCCTCTGTTACAGCACCGCGCCTATATTTCCTTCGTGTACCGCGCTGAGCCTGAATTCAGCACTTTACAACTCCCTTCCAAACACACGGACGTGTGAAAACGGCAAGAACCCCGGGTTCTACCTTGCTTTTGCCATTGTTTGATGTCGAGGTGCTATTAATAAATCGTAAACAAAACTCTCTTGGGGCAAATATACTGACAATGCGGGGTCGCAGGTCGGGGTCATACACACCAAGTGTGGGTAGCAGTGGTAGCCCCCAGATCTGCCAACATGGTCACCCACTGAGAAGCTGATATCACATGGTGGCAAGAGAAACGTGCTGGGACTCAGTGCAAAGAGTGGATTTCCAGTTTGTCTTTGGAGCTTTTAAAAGCCATGTCCATTAAGAAGTTTGAAAACACCCCAGGACATCAGCACCATCAAAGCAAGCTTCTCTGTAGGAGAGTGTTTAGTGGGGGAAGGTGACAGAAGTGCCTTTTGGGTAGTTTTCGGCAAGAGACCCCGGCTCCTCCAATGCCATGCGCCCTCCTTGCACTGATTTTAAGTTGGCAGGGTTGAGCACCTCTTATGCCGCCTCCCCTGGCATGGGCATCTTACTATCTGTGGGGCCCACTACGTGCCCTTTCCCCAGCAACAAACAGAAGTCTGCTGAGGGGTGAAAGGGTCCATGCAGTCAACTCCGTGATGTCATGAGGTAAGAGGTGCATAATGTGGCTTCCGCCACCCCTGGTGCGTGGGTCACCTGGCACCGATTGGAATGAATAATGGGGTCGGATAAAGAGGGCACAGCGAAGCAGGAATAGGGGAGAGTCTGAGGCTTGGGCACAGATGGCCAAGGAAGTGCACTTGAGGGATGCTGGGGGTACAGTGAAGGACCTTGGGGTGCAGTTAATGACTGGACAGGTATTAACTACGGGGGTGCTTTTAATGCTTGCTGTAGAACAGTTAATGCTAGTAGGATACAGTTATTATCTGCTGGGGTGCAGTTCAAGGCTGCTAGGGAGCTTCCATGATGCTAGTGCACAGCCAGGGGATTCTGGAGAGGGGGTGGGGGGGGGGCGTGTTACACTTGTTGATTAGTGCAGAACAGTTAAGGCCTCCTAGGGTTAAATAAGCAATGGCTCTTTGCTTGGGACAGACTTAATGACTGCTGGGGCACAGTTATTGAGCTCTGAATTTCAGTGACGGAGGGCAGTTATTGAGCTCTGAAGTTCAGTGACGGAGGGCAGTTATTGAGCTCTGAAGTTCAGTGACGGAGGGCAGTTATTGAGCTCTGAAGTTCAGTGACGGAGGGCAGTTATTGAGCTCTGAAGTTCAGTGACGGAGAACTGGGGGGCAGTTATTGAATCTTGAAGTAAAGTTAATGAGTGCAGGAGTAAAAAATGCTGGATGCCTAAGTTCAGTCAGCGAGTGTTTGGGTTCAGAAATCGAGTGCTCAAGTGCACCCGGGGAGTGCTGGGCTGCAAGAGTCTGACAACAACAAAGATGAAAAGGAACACAGGAGTAAAAGAAAACAAGAATTGAAATAGATAATATTTTTGGCCTTTAAATGTCCGCTGCTAGAGCTATTGGGTTTGCCAATGTTTGTGTACTTGTGGCAGCCATTTTAGAATGTAGTTTCTCATTCTTTAGAATTACAAAAATAAGTTAAAAAACATTCAAAGGTGGCCATTTAAAGCTAAATATTCGCTATAATAAAGTAATCCCAAATTATTGAAAGATGGCTACCCGTGCGTGAACACGCACAGGCAGCCATCTTTGAATGGCTTTGATACACTTTATTAATAATAATGAATAGGAGACCCTATTCTAAAATGGCCGCTAACTGCATAGAAAACAATACAAAATAGGAAGGCAGAATGCTCCGTTAGAGGTAGAGCGACGGCAATGAGCACCAGAGGAGCACCTGTAGGGCAGAGAAGAATACAGAGGAGCACCTGTAGGGCAGATTAGAATACAGAGGGTGCACCAGGGGGCAGAGAAGAATACAGAGGAGCACCTGTAGGGCAGAGAAGAATACAGAGGAGCACCTGTAGGGCAGAGAAGAATACAGAGGAGCACCAGGGGGCAGAGAAGAATACAGAGGAGCACCTGTAGGGCAGAGAAGAATACAGAGGAGCACCTGTAGGGCAGATTAGAATACAGAGGGTGCACCAGGGGGCAGAGAAGAATACAGAGGGTGCACCAGGGGGCAGAGAAGAATACAGAGGAGCACCTGTAGGGCAGAGAAGAATACAGAGGAGCACCTGTAGGGCAGAGAAGAATACAGAGGAGCACCAGGGGGCAGAGAAGAATGCAGAGGAGCACCTGTAGGGCAGAGAAGAATACAGAGGAGCACCTGTAGGGCAGAGAAGAATACAGAGGAGCACCTGTAGGGCAGAGAAGAATACAGAGGAGCACCTGTAGGGCAGAGAAGAATACAGAGGAGCACCTGTAGGGCAGAGAAGAATACAGAGGGTGCACCAGGGGGCAGAGAAGAATACAGAGGGTGCACCAGGGGGCAGAGAAGAATACAGAGGGTGCACCAGGGGGCAGAGAAGAATACAGAGGAGCACCTGTAGGGCAGAGAAGAATACAGAGGAGCACCTGTAGGGCAGAGAAGAATACAGAGGAGCACCTGTAGGGCAGAGAAGAATACAGAGGAGCACCTGTAGGGCAGAGAAGAATACAGAGGAGCACCTGTACGGCAGAGAAGAATACAGAGGGTGCACTAGGGGGCAGAGAAGAATACAGAGGGTGCACCAGGGGGCAGCGAAGAATACAGAGGAGCACCTGTAGGGAAGAGAAGAATACAGAGGAGCACCTGTAGGGCAGAGAAGAATACAGAGGAGCACCTGTAGGGCAGAGAAGAATACAGAGGGTGCACCAGGGGGCAGAGAAGAATAC
The DNA here is from genome assembly GCA_963921515.1 of Calotriton arnoldi. Classification (NCBI taxonomy): domain Eukaryota; kingdom Metazoa; phylum Chordata; class Amphibia; order Caudata; family Salamandridae; genus Calotriton; species Calotriton arnoldi. The sequence continues at coordinate 3,375,027 of CAWUFW010000013.1, read as the reverse complement.
AGAGGGTGCACCAGGGGGCAGAGAAGAATACAGAGGGTGCACCAGGGGGCAGAGAAGAATACAGAGGGTGCACCAGGGGGCAGAGAAGAATACAGAGGAGCACCAGGGGGCAGAGAATACAGAGGGTGCACCAGGGGGCAGAGAATACAGAGGGTGCACCAGGGGGCAGAGAAGAATACAGAGGGTGCACCAGGGGGCAGAGAAGAATACAGAGGAGCACCAGGGGGCAGAGAAGAATACAGAGGAGCACCTGTAGGGCAGAGAAGAATACAGAGGAGCACCTGTAGGGCAGAGAAGAATACAGAGGAGCACCAGGGGGCAGAGAAGAATACAGAGGAGCACCTGTAGGGCAGAGAAGAATACAGAGGGTGCACCAGGGGGCAGAGAAGAATACAGAGGAGCACCTGTAGGGCAGAGAAGAATACAGAGGGTGCACCAGGGGGCAGAGAAGAATACAGAGGGTGCACCAGGGGGCAGAGAAGAATACAGAGGAGCACCAGGGGGCAGAGAAGAATACAGAGGGTGCACCAGGGGGCAGAGAAGAATACAGAGGAGCACCAGGGGGCAGAGAAGAATACAGAGAAGCACCTGTAGGGCAGAGAAGAATACAGAGGAGCACCTGTAGGGCAGAGAAGAATACAGAGGGTGCACCAGGGGGCAGAGAAGAATACAGAGGGTGCACCAGGGGGCAGAGAAGAATACAGAGGGTGCACCAGGGGGCAGAGAAGAATACAGAGGGTGCACCAGGGGGCAGAGAAGAATACAGAGGGTGCACCAGGGGGCAGAGAAGAATACAGAGGGTGCACCAGGGGGCAGAGAAGAATACAGAGGGTGCACCAGGGGGCAGAGAAGAATACAGAGGGTGCACCAGGGGCAGAGAAGAATACAGAGGGTGCACCAGGGGGCAGAGAAGAATACAGAGGAGCACCTGTAGGGCAGAGAAGAATACAGAGGGTGCACCAGGGGGCAGAGAAGAATACAGAGGAGCACCAGGGGGCAGAGAAGAATACAGAGGGTGCACCAGGGGGCAGAGAAGAATACAGAGGGTGCACCAGGGGGCAGAGAAGAATACAGAGGGTGCACCAGGGGGCAGAGAAGAATACAGAGGGTGCACCAGGGGGCAGAGAAGAATACAGAGGGTGCACCAGGGGGCAGAGAAGAATACAGAGGGTGCACCAGGGCGCAGAGAAGAATACAGAGGGTGCACCAGGGCGCAGAGAAGAATACAGAGGGTGCACCAGGGGGCAGAGAAGAATACAGAGGGTGCACCAGGGGGCAGAGAAGAATACAGAGGGTGCACCAGGGGGCAGAGAAGAATACAGAGGAGCACCAGGGGGCAGAAAAGAATACAGAGGGTGCACCAGGGGGCAGAGAAGAATACAGAGGGTGCACCAGGGGCAGAGAAGAATACAGAGTGTGCACCAGGGGGCAGAGAAGAATACAGAGGAGCACCTGTAGGGCAGAGAAGAATACAGAGGGTGCACCAGGGGGCAGAGAAGAATACAGAGGAGCACCAGGGGGCAGAGAAGAATACAGAGGGTGCACCAGGGGGCAGGGAAGAATACAGAGGAGCACCTGTAGGGCAGAGAAGAATACAGAGGGTGCACCAGGGGGCAGAGAAGAATACAGAGGGTGCACCAGGGGGGCAGAGAAGAATACAGAGGGTGCACCAGGGGGCAGAGAAGAATACAGAGGGTGCACCATGGGGCAGAGAAGAATACAGAGGGTGCACCAGGGGGCAGAGAAGAATACAGAGGGTGCACCAGGGGGCAGAGAAGAATACAGAGGAGCACCTGTAGGGCAGAGAAGAATACAGAGGGTGCACCAGGGGGCAGAGAAGAATACAGAGGAGCACCAGGGGGCAGAGAAGAATACAGAGGAGCACCTGTAGGGCAGAGAAGAATACAGAGGGTGCACCAGGGGGCAGAGAAGAATACAGAGGGTGCACCAGGGGGCAGAGAAGAATACAGAGGGTGCACCAGGGGGCAGAGAAGAATACAGAGGGTGCACCAGGGGGCAGAGAAGAATACAGAGGGTGCACCAGGGCGCAGAGAAGAATACAGAGGGTGCACCAGGGCGCAGAGATGGCCGCAGAATGGATGAAGTGCGTGATGAGGAGGTTAATGGGGCAAAGGCATATTCTCACCTTGGTCACAGCCATGGCACACGCGTGTCCCAAGATCTCGATCAGCTGCTGTCGGCCAAACCTGTAATCCTCGAGCAGCTCGCGCTCCAAGGCCTCCGCTTCGCGTTTACTGTAAGAAAGCGCAAAGAAGACTGTTAAAGTTAGGGTGACCAGACATCCCAGATTTCCCCGGACAGTCCCGGCTTTTGGACGACTGTCCCGGTGTCCCAACACTTACACTTAACTTAATTTTAAATAAATGGCCCGGTTTTCGGGACAAGTGTCAGCTCATCCTACAAAACAGAACTGTAACATGTGCTCAGCGCCTCCGACGAGTGAAATAACTCACGTAATTTATCTTTTTGTTTCAGGCAGCACAGGAGGAGGTACATAGCACAGGAGGAGGTTCATACCCCAGCACAGGAGGAGGTACATAGCACAGGAGGAGGTACATACCCCAGCACAGGAGGAGGTACATAGCACAGGAGGAGGTACATACCCCAGCACAGGAGGAGGTACATACCCCAGCACAGGAGGAGGTACATAGCACAGGAGGAGGTACATACCCCAGCACAGGAGGAGGTACATACCCCAGCACAGGAGGAGGTACATACCCCAGCACAGGAGGAGGTACATAGCACAGGAGGAGGTACATACCCCAGCACAGGAGGAGGTACATACCCCAGCACAGGAGGAGGTACATACCCCAGCACAGGAGGAGGTACATAGCACAGGAGGAGGTACATAGCACAGGAGGAGGTTCATACCCCAGCACAGGAGGAGGTACATACCCCAGCACAGGAGGAGGTACATACCCCAGCACAGGAGGAGGTACATACCCCAGCACAGGAGGAGGTACATAGCACAGGAGGAGGTACATACCCCAGCACAGGAGGAGGTACATACCCCAGCACAGGAGGAGGTCAGCTACATACGCCCAGCACAGAGGAGGCAAAGTGGGGGGAGGGGGCACTCGGGGGGAAGGTCCTGGCATGACTAAAGTTTTGTAAATGTAGCCTTGTAAATGTGTGCCTATTTATATAAATATAGAAGCTCACATTTACAAGGCTACATTTACTTCTGGCCTCTTCCTGCTCTGCCTGAAAGAAAAAAGATTACTTACGCTAATTTCAGACTCCACACAATCGGGACAGGCCAGATATTCCGTGATCATTGGCACCCTTCAGTCCTACTTCTATGTCTGGCCTGTCCCGGTTTTTGCTTCTTAAAATCTGGTCACCCTAGTTAAAGTGCTAGGAAATAAAGAATGCTCCCATGGTTGTGTCTCAGGCCTGAGGACGGCAGTGTGAATTTGACACATTATTCTCATGGGAGTTAAATGTATAAAAAGCTACAGTCGGACTCACAATTAATATTGGTGACCCAGCTGCGGCCCGTGCAGGTAAGAGCGGTGAGGCCGGGTGGGGGGGGGGGGGAGATTGACAGATGAAGATGAGGGAAAATTATTTATTTAATTTTCCCTCGTGGTCGTCTGTAGAATCCCCCTCAACACGGCCCCACGCTCTTACCTGCACGGGCCGCGGCTGTGCAATGGTGGCTAATCCTACTTGTACCATTCTTTACTGAGCTGATGTAGTAGAGGCCCGTAGTTAGTTCCCAGTTTAAACGAAACGTTGCATTTCTGATCAGATGCTGCCCTCTAGCGGCAGCTGACAGCTTTTATTTACATTCATATGATTTCTAAAGCTTTTCCAGTAGGATCTCAGGAGCTACAACACTGGGGAGGCAGGTACAGTTGAGCAAAGAGGCGAGAAAGGCTGAAAATTAATAGGGCGAGTGGCAAAAACATCAACTTAAAAACATTCAAGAATTCCTCCCCCCCCCCCCCCCACACCTGATGTCCTAATAACCTAGCCATGAGGGAGCAAATGTCGAGTCATTATCAATCATGCAGTAGATTTGTAGAGCGCTACTTGTCATCCGTGAGGGTATTCAGGCGCTGGAAGAGTCCACTTGATTAGCCAAATAGCCATAATGTAAATTATATGCACAGCTAATATATTTGTTACACCCAGAGCAATACTGTAGTTTACTAAAGCAAATCTGTTCGAGATGTATGTATAATGCAAAGTCTGAACAGAGTTACCTCAAGGAGTCACAGTGAGGTAAACCAATGTGACTTGGGTCTCACAGTTTGCTCAAGTGGGGAAGCCTGGAGTGTGCCGCGTTTCCCTGGTCACAAAGTCTGCAACCACAAGACAAAAATCCTTGTTCCTTCAATTTAAACAAAAAAAACCTTGTTTTTGTGTTAACTTGTGTATCAGGTTCTGAATTGCTACAGTTTGTTCAACAGAGCCTACATGTAAAATAAATACAACACATGAAAAATTATTCAACGAAAATGTATAAAAACAAAAAGGTAATATTAAGTAGCCTAAAATGGAGCAAAAGCGCAAAACAGACTGAAGCCAACAATGTAGATTAAAATAGATCTGCGGTGCTCTCCACAAATTAAACAGACGTATGTCTGAGATATTTCAAGATGTCCAGTTTTGTGCACCAGTAGGTCGTCCCGCCCATTTTTTTATTTTCATTCTAGCACTGCTAGTGATGAATGACTAATGAGATAGGGAAAACTACAATTCCCACAATGCAAAGAAAAAACTGAGTTGCACAAGGTGAGATATGAAAACCTGATAGTTCTTTAGCAGATACTCTCCTAATTGATATTGAGAGACTAAAGGAAAGACAGAAATGCAAACTTGAGAATGGAAGGAGGAGAGATGGGACCGCCCCATATTGTTCTATTAAGCCATTGCTCATCGAGGCTTTAGGCCACATAAGCAGTTGTTCATTTGCAATAGCCGACGCATTGGTTTTCAATATCATGCAACATTCATCGTACATTGTGATAGTATTTTCCTAGTTTGCATTTCCATCTATTCATTTGCAACAGAGGAAGATCGTTCTCCTACCTCGCCGCCAAGACTTGGAACACCCTGCCCCTGCACCTCAGGCAATCAGCATCACTGACCCAATTCAGGAAGGACCTCAAGACTTGGCTCTTTGACTGACCCTCCACCAAGTCAGACCAGCAGCCCTCCGATACCCCCAGCGCCTTGGGACCCTCATGGGTGAGTAGCTGCGCTTTACAAGCCCCTTATTGATTGATTGAATAGCTGGTGCACAAGGAAAGTTTTAGGCTTTAACACAAAAGTGCAAGATGATTCTTATGCTTTTTCTCTCCTCGGACACCGTGACAATGAGGTTTATTATTCTCATAATAAATACTGTGGATGCTATAAATAAGCTGTTTCTAGCCCTTTCCATGAGCGAGATTGGGGCCGTCAACGTCGCCAGACAGCAGAGAAGCATGGCTCTGGGCTGAGCCCAACGAAGGGCATCTGTGCCTTTTGTCTCATCACATTTCTCCTGCGGAGAGACCATTTGGCCTGGTTTTGCAGACAGGCCCGTGGGTTGGAAAACAAATGAAGGACAGGCGCTGATGCGTACCGGCAAACGAATACCAAATGCTCATTGTGACAAATCCTTTGATGGTGAAAGATTACGGATGTTGGTATTCCATACAAATGCATTGCATACATGTGAACTGCCTTCATAATATTTACATTCTGTGTTTTTGCCTTTGTGAAGATAGTATTGATCTCTGCAATTATTTTATTACATTTATTCTGAACTAAAATTAGCTTCAAATAAATCCTGTACTGTGTGGATTTCTTGTTTGTGCACACTGGTGGTGAGAAGTCGCCGGAGCGGAGAGCGATATATCAAGTATGCCCGACAGTCTCTGGTGGGAGGTCACTATGATGGTCTCCACGGCGAGAGAAGGACTCGGAGTAATGCTATGACCGATAAGGAATCCGGGCAATACAAGTTATTTCCAGTTATACGCAGGGAGATGCGTGGGTTGTAGCTTGCCCATTCCTTCCACTCTCGTTTTTTTCCCCCCAGAGTTTTATATAGCGCGAACTTGACCCAAAGGTATCGGCTATCGGAGCACTTTACACGAGCACCAGTTGCGTTACACTAGTTGATAATGTGATCCTCTCCAGGACCTGCCTTCGGGCCAAGAAGGATCTATGGAGTTCACAACCTTTGTTAAAAGATAACAAAAACAGACGCTACACCTGATGACGCCTACTTCCTGTCCATTCCTTTAAACTATAATTTAGTAGGAAAAGTTCTAGCAGAATATCAGCCCTTCAGATTTTAATTATGCCCACGTGTACCATACTTGCCTTGTGCTGTAAACCTTTTTTTAGTTGGCGGCTTGTTTAACGAGGTTAGTGGCTGTGTCTTTCTAAAATAGCTTGTCCGTCCTTTGGCTCATGGACCAGGCCTGAGTGAGGCCTATGACCCGAGCCACGCAATGGCCTTGCTTGTAATGCGCAGGTTACATAGAACAGTTAAAGTACTATACATATGACATGGAGATACATTACAGGAGAGAAGAGGTTACATACAAGCAGTGCCTAATTTGTAATATAATAAGTGCCAGGGCCCTCGTCAGGAGGCCATTGCAGCTTGAACTACCTATTACCCCTACCAGCGACACTACCTACACAACTACTTACCATAACACTCCTACAAGTGTGACAATTCAGACTATTCCAGGCCCCCAAAGCTATAAGAATGGCTTGAGGCAAATATTTGTTGTTTTTAATGTATATTGGATTAATAAGGAACTGTTCTGCTCGCGTCTAAATTACACAGTCAGCGCCACCATGTGGCAGACTGTCACAAGTGTTGGTGTTCACAATTAAATGCTGGTGCCGAGCACCAGAAACCACTAGCTCAAATTAAGCACTGCACATGAACGATGTACGCTTATACCAGTGGCATACATCAGGAGGGTTACAGAGTGCCACTAATATAAGGCTGAAAACATAGCTCAGATTAATATATTACACGTGAGGCAGCGTGAGGGAAAATACATAGCACAGACACACATTACATGGAAGGAGTGGTTACATTTATGACGTGCAGGGTGCATGCAAATAGCAGGGAGATACACAAGACGCGGTTACAAAGTGCAGAAAATAAAACAGATAAATTCATTACAAACAAAGCGCGGTTACAAACACGTTCAAGGTATAGTAAAAAGCACAAGGAGGGGGTTACAAAGTGCAGATAAGTACATTACAGACAAACTTTGTTACATATACATTCAAGGTGTAATACACAGCACACAGAGATACACAAGAGGAGGATACAAAGTGCAGCTCAAGTGTGGTAGGCACGACTCCGAGGTAATTCAGGCGATAAAGCTAAACAAAAGCAGCTTATGTAAGACAGATTAAAATGTACGAGCAGATACCCTGCAGGTGCCGATAGACAGCCCATAGGATTAACCGGGTCATGAGAAACTTTGGAAACAAACTGCAGCGCTGTACATTAGAAAATCTACAGCTTCTCTGTTCAGTAACGTAGATGATCGGCATCGATGGGCAATGTCCGAAGAGGGGCACGTTCCCTGATGGCTGCAAACAGACCTCTGCTGTAGGTGCATTAATGCACTGAGCTATCAGCCAGAGAGGGCCAGAAAAGAACAGACAGGTAGCTATAACCAATTAAAAGGACTCTTCCATGGGCAGGGCGCCTCATGGATTTTTTTTTTTTGCAGTTTTTTTAGTTTTTAGTCTTATATAGCGCAAACTTGACCCTACGGTTTTGGAGCTCTTTGCATGAGCACCAGTTACATTACACAAGACCATTTCAGTGCCGAAACAGCAAATGCTTAATCTGACTTGTCGGCAGTGCTTGAAAACAGAACGCAACTATTTGCAGATACTTTCTCAGTGAGACTTGCCGGCTATGGTTCAACATCCAGGCCATGGCGATGGCGATTACTACTGTGCGTTGAGGTCACGTGAGAACTGGTGTACCCACCCCCCCCCCATCTCTGCTTGAGCCAGTTTTTAGGGTGGAGCCTGCGAGTGCATGCGTTAGCGCATGCGTCTTGCTTGTGAGACACTACGGTTTACAAAGAGGGCTTGGAGCCTGCCTGTTGCTTACCATTTGTCCGCATTAGTGCTCTTCTTTGCAGCCTCGGGTTGACCAGTGCAGGATAAATGTCACTTCTGTTCCTTACAGTGGAGCAGGGCCCAAGCACAGATTGATTCAACTTTAATCTGTGCCCTGGTGTGACTTTTTTTTAAAAAAAAAAAAATTAAAATTTTATTTTAAAAAGTTTTATATAGCGCTGGCTAGACCCAGAGGTATCAGAGCGCTTTACATGGGAAGATAATATAAAGCAAACATGGCATGTAAATAGATAAAAAGATAATGAAACAACGTAAGAAATATACACAACAAAGTAAATATACAGGTGTAAGAGCTATACACTTCAAGTAACTAGGTATATGATGTTCACGAAATGGACAGATAATACTGGACAAAATGTAAACATGGTGATTGGAGATCAGGTGCAGGTCACAGGTTAGGATCCCCAATAATAATTGAGTCAAACATGGCGTATAAGTAGATAAGATAATGACAACAATATGTGGATTATACAAATCAAATAGATAAACAAATCAAACAAATAGATAAACGAATCAAATAGGTAAACAGGGGCAGGAGCTATACATATCAAGTAATTAGGTCGATGATGTTCATGAAATGGACAAGTAATTACTGGACTAATATAACATGGTGAAATTGGAGATCGAGTGCAGGTCACAGGTTAGGATCCCCAATAATAATTGAGGAGGTGGATTTTGAGGTCTTTTTGAAGCTGAAATAGGAGGGGTTGCAGCGCAGGTTTTTGGGAGGGCATTCCAGATGATAGGGGCATTACCAGAGAAGGAGCGTGATTGTGTGGCTTTCTTTTTATGCAGTGGTGGTATAAGGAGGAGGGAGTTGGTGCTTCTCAGGGGTCGAGTGGTGCCCGCAATGAGGAGTTTCTTGGAGAGGTACTGCGGAGTGTTTTGGTAGAGGACTTTATGGGTGATGCAGGCAGTTTTATAGGCAGATCTGCCTTCAATAGGAAGCCATTTAAGAGATTTGAGAGCCGGGGATATGTGATCGAAGCGTTTGCAGTCTGTAATGAGCCTGGCTGCAAGGTTGAGCACTGCTTTGATTGGAGCAAGGTGGACCTTGGGGATTCCGTTGAGGATGGCATTACCATAATCGATGCGTGAAAGAACAAGTGACTGAACTACAAGTTTAAAATCATCAGTGGGTATAAAGGGTTTGATTTTCGAGGTGACGGAGAGTGAAGAGGGCTCCTTTAGCCGAGTTTTTGATGTGGACGTTAAGGGTCAGGGTGTTGTCGATAGAAATACCAAGAGATTTGACGGAGTTGGACAGGGTGAGTGAGCAGTTGAGTGCGTTAAGGTCAGATATCCATTATTGAACGGGGAGAGGGTTGTTTTTAGGGGAGAAGAGAATGATTTCAGTTTTATTAGGGTTAAGTTTGTGATGATTGGAGTGGAACCAGGTTTGGATCTTGGTGAGGGTGTTGTTCAGGTGTAAGATGTCGGCATGAGTTTAATCTTGTAATAGATTTGGGTGTCATCGGCGTAGAGGTGGTAATTGATGCCTGCTTGTTTAAGAATGCGGGTGAGGGGTTCCATAAAGAGGTTAAAGAGGGAGGGAGAGAGAATAGACCCTTGGGGGACTCCAAGGGAGACAGGAGTGGGTTTGGAAAGATAGTTTTGAATTTTGATTTGCTGAGTTCGGTGTTGTAGGTAGGAGACGAACCATTTGTAGGCAGTATCATTGAGGCCGAAACGGGTCCTAAGCACATTAAGTAGGATTGAATGGTCATGGATAACGATCTCTAATGTTATCTAGAGGACATGATTCCTTGGAGTACAAAGATAGAAAGGGTAAGCAGACTGAACTTTTCCCTCGGGTATAGAAATTAGTTCTCCATGCAGAGAACAAAGATCAAATAAGCGTATGACCCAATGATTCCCCAAAATGTGACCCCATTAGTTCCCAAAAATGATTCCTCCCTAGAGAGTCAAAAGATAGGATGGGCATGAGGCTAAAATAACCACACCACACCCACCACCACCACACCCACCACCACCACACCCACCACCACCACCACCACCACACCCACCACCACCACCACCACCGCCACGCCCACCACCACCACGCCGCCCACCACCACGCCCACCACCACCACCACCACCACCACCACCACCACCACCACCCCCCCCCCCCACATTTCTAGAACATCGTGCCAGGTAGGAAGGCGTGCACACATTCACACTGCATTTACAGTGTGAAAATGCTTTGAGCTCTGAGGCCACACAAGAAAATCAGTAAAACCCAGGCAGAAAAAGCAAACATCTTACTGAAACGCTACCGGATGAGTATCGGGTTCAACACCCCACCAGGGCTTATTTTCGCCTTTTATACGTATGACTCTGTGCCCTTCCCACGCCCCATGTTCCCCTCCACACCCCGACCATGTTGGTGCCCTCCCACGCCCACTACCAGACCCTATTAACAAATAAAAAGAAAGAAAAAAAAAACATTACATGACTCGGGGCTGTATCATTTTTGTAGGCGTACATGCATATTATTTACGTGCCTGCAAAATGACATGGCCTTGCAACTGCGTTGCCGTACCTTTTTTTTTTTTCCTTTATGATATACAACATCTGCTTCGATGCTGTACCACACCAAGAAAAAACAGTGGCAGGACCAATGAGTCTCTAAGGAGAGACCTATTGACTTTGCCAATGCTTGTTTCAGACGTTTCTACAGAATCGTTGTAGGAGCACACATTTAATGGATTATCAGCGCCACCTAGAGGCCTATGACATCGGCTGTGGTCACGCGGGTTTCGGCTCCGATAATTGTGCATCAGGGGCGCTTAGCGGCCAGTCAGTGCATGGCACTGACTGAAGTCATTGAGGTAGCGTCCCTTTTATAGGACAACAGGGCCATCTAGCGTTCAAGTACGGAACTGATTGGATTTATACAGGGAGTAACTCAATTATGGATCAGCTACGACACCTAGTGGGAAGTCAGAATATGTTATTGGCTGTAACTATGTAGCCAACAGATCTATAATAACGCAGCAATGACACCTGCTGGCAGTCAAAGGTATGGCACCAATTGGGCTGTTTTTCAGCCACTGGCCATAACAGAAATCTGAAAAGCCAGATTCATGTTCTCAGGTACTGTTCTTTCAGATTGTGTCCCAATTAAATATGAAACTAATTCTGGCATGAAAAGTGAGAGCTAATTTACTCAGTACGGTAATCTGAAGGTTTCTAGACAAGTGGGCATAGGTGAAAGTTAAGGGGCAGAGTCAGGCGGAGGCGACTGTTTCCTTTAAGCTAAAGTCCAACTGTTGCCTCGGTTGTGTCCATTTTAGATGTTGTCAAAGAACCTCATGAAAAGCTGAGCCGGCTCTGCATGAGTTAAAATCTGTGATCTGCAAAAGGGACACACAACTGTGGAGCTGGTGTACTAACCAATTCACCTATTGTGTGCCTTGTGTGAGGGGCACTGAAGAGCATTGGGGTGTGCAGACTGCTGGACTCTCCTGTGGAACAATATTGTTTTAATGTGTAGTGCACTCACGGAGACAGACTACGAGCCTAGTGCCTTAAGGTGGCCTTTCTGTGAATGAATGGTGTTTTTTCTTAGGGGTGAGCGGAGTAATCTCTGTGTGCACCACCATTCTGACTCCGTTGGTACAATGGGCTCTCCCTGCAGCAGTAACAGATCGGTTCTTGGTACAAGAGGGATACAAATGTCCAATGAAGGCTCGAGTTTACCTTCCATTGATAGACATCCCCTTTATGGGTAAAAGTAGGGGGGGTGGGGGGGGATTACATTATCTCGTTCACCGCTGCCACAAGGAATCCCTTCTACGGGTGATGGGGTTATTTTAGCCTCATGCCCATCCTATCTTTTGACTCTCTAGGGAGGAATCATTTTTGGGAACTAATGGGGTCACATTTTGGGGAATCATTGGGTCATACGCTTATTTGATCTTTGTTCTCTGCATGGAGAACTAATTTCTATACCCGAGGGAAAAGTTCAGTCTGCTTACCCTTTCTATCTTTGTACTCCAAGGAATCATGTCCTCTAGATAACATTAGAGATCGTTATCCATGACCATTCAATCCTAGGCCTCTCGAGAATGATCACATGTAGGTCATGTCAATCGCATATAATCTCCGATTTTGGATGCCATTTCTAATCTTCTTTTCTACCGCAATCTTCCTACCCTGGACACCCGTCATCTGCTTGGGGGGGGGGGGGGAGTTTGGAGTAATATCAGCTTGGAGGTGGCCTCTTGTTAGACAGCGAGACATGTATAGATTGTAGTAGGTTCGTTGCAACAGTCAGACTTGCTTCTGAGAGGCTATGAAACTGCAAACAGTACGACAGCTTGGGTAGCATCTGTCCGCAGCCAAACCATCACGAGTAAACAATTAATCTGTTTTCCAAATTCCCCCCAAACACTGAGGCACAGCTTCACTTTCACAAATATAGTTTTCTGTAAAAAATAAACATCTTCTTCCTATAGTGACCTAGTGATTACAGTGGTTCTCTTGGGGGTTTCTGCTTGGTGTAACTTCCATACACTGAGAACTCTAGATTCGTAATTTGCACTACAGGGCTTTAAGTGGGCCGGGTCTCACCGGGTCTGAGCACCGGCAGTTTTTTAAAGGAGGCCTCGAAACAGGTCTCTATCGGGCTCTGTTTTTTGCCCAGGCACAAGCGGTCTGTTTTTTTCCGGACTGCAGTGACAGCAGGCACATCGATGTGCGCGTGCTCACACTGCTCACTTCTCACTAGTAGTGGAGAAGTTAAGACATGATATCATGCCAGGTGAGGGTTGTAGGGGAAGGGAAATCCTTTTAAGAGAGTAATTTTCTCTCTGGATTTCCCTTCTCTTTTTGAAACTCAGGAGCAGCAACATTGTCGTGGTGTCACCAGGGCTTTAATTGGAAACTTTTTCAATATTATATACAAGCCATAGTTGCTGCTTATTTGTCTTATGCAACTAACAACCATTGACAAAGCCAACAGTCCTGACTTCTTGTAGGTACGATGTTACTTGTATCATATATCTAGATGCAATGACAGAAACAGCAAAATACAAGTCGGGCGGCACACTATGCTAAGCACAGATTTTTAGCTTATGTGTTTTTAAGCCACGCCCTTAATTACAATGGCCACGCCCCTTTGAGAGACCCTCCAGTTTTTTCATCCCACTTAAAGCCCTGGTGCACTACCTTGGTGAGCTTGCTCCTGCCACTTGGTGCCTGCTGCAGTCTGTAAAGTTACAAGGACTGCTGAAATTCGGGGACTTTGGCAACCTCTAACTGCTGACAGGGGATCAACAGTTCTATCGTTCAACCAGTGCTTCAAATGCACAGGTGCGCTCAGGTACCGAGTACCGGCACTTCTTGAGCCAGTGTCTGATGGAGGATACTTCAAAAGCTACTGGCCTGTGTCTGAGGGGAGATGCTTCCCTGTGTCTGAGGGAGATGCTTCCCTGTGTCTGGAGGGGAGATGTTTCCCTGTGTCTGGAGGGGAGATGTTTCCCTGTGTCTGGAGGGGAGATGCTTCCCTGTGTCTGGAGGGGAGATGCTTCCCTGTGTCTGGAGGGGAGATGCTTCCCTGTCTGAGGAGAGATGTTTCTCTGTGTCCGAGGAGAGTCGGAGGAGAGAGGATTCCCTGTGTCTGAGGAGAGACGCTTCCCTGTGTCTGGAGGGGAGATGCTTCCCTGTCTGAGGAGAGATGTTTCTCTGTGTCCGAGGAGAGTCGGAGGAGAGAGGATTCCCTGTGTCTGAGGAGAGACGCTTCCCTGTGTCTGGAGGGGAGACGCTTCCCTGTGTCTGGAGGGGAGACGCTTCCCTGTGTCTGGAGGGGAGACGCTTCCCTGTGTCTGGAGGGGAGACGCTTCCCTGTGTCTGGAGGGGAGACGCTTCCCTGTGTCTGGAGGGGAGACGCTTCCCTGTGTCTGGAGGGGAGACGCTTCCCTGTGTCTGGAGGGGAGACGCTTCCCTGTGTCTGGAGGGGAGACGCTTCCCTGTGTCTGGAGGGGAGACGCTTCCCTGTGTCTGGAGGGGAGACGCTTCCCTGTGTCTGGAGGGGAGACGCTTCCCTGTGTCTGGAGGGGAGACGCTTCCCTGTGTCTGAGGGGAGACGCTTCCCTGTGTCTGAGGGGAGACGCTTCCCTGTGTTCGAGGAGAGACGCTTCCCTGTGTTCGAGGAGAGACGCTTCCCTGTGTGGGAAGATAGGTTTCCCTGGGTCTGAGGAGAGATGCTTCTCTGTGCCTGAGGAGAGATGTTTCTCTGTGTCTGAGGAGAGATGCTTCCCTATGTGTCTGAGGGGAGATGCTTCCCTGTGTGTCTGAGGGGAGATGCTTCCCTGTGTGTCTGAGGGGAGATGTTTCTCTGTGTCTGAGGAGAGATGTTTCTCTGTGTCTGAGGAGAGATGTTTCTCTGTGTCTGAGGAGAGATGTTTCTCTGTGTTCGAGGAGAGACGCTTCCCTGTGTTCGAGGAGAGACGCTTCCCTGTGTTCGAGGAGAGACGCTTCCCTGTGTTCGAGGAGAGACGCTTCCCTGTGTGGGAAGATATGTTTCCCTGGGTCTGAGGAGAGATGCTTCTCTGTGCCTGAGGAGAGATGTTTCTCTGTGTCTGAGGAGAGATGCTTCCCTGTGTGTCTGAGGGGAGATGCTTCCCTGTGTGTCTGAGGGGAGATGCTTCCCTGTGTGTCTGAGGGGAGATGTTTCTCTGTGTGTCTGAGGGGAGATGTTTCTCTGTGTGTCTGAGGGGAGATGTTTCTCTGTGTCTGAGGAGAGATGTTTATCTGTGTCTGAGGAGAGATGTTTCTCTGTGTCTGAGGAGAGATATGCTTCATGTGTCGGAGGAAGATATGCTTCCCTGTGTCGGAGGAAGATATGCTTCCCTGTGTCGGAGGAAGATATGCTTCCCTGTGTGGGAAGATAGGTTTCCCTGGGTCTGAGGAGAGATGCTTCTCTGTGCCTGAGGAGAGATGTTTCTCTGTGTCCAAGGAGAGTTTGAGGAGAGATGATTCCCTCTGTCTGAGGAGAGATGCTTCCCTGTGTCGGGGGAAGATATTCTTCCCTGTGTCTGAGGAGATATGCTTCCCTGTGTCTGAGGAGAGATGTTTCTCTGTGTCTGAGGAGAGTCTGAGGAGAGATGATTCCCCGTGTCTGGGAAGATATGCTTCATGTGTCTGAGGAGAGATGCTTCCCTGTGTCGGAGGAAGATATGCTTCCTGTGTCGGAGGAAGATATGCTTCCCTGTGTCGGAGGAAGATATGCTTCCCTGTGTCGGAGGAAGATATGCTTCCCTGTGTCGGAGGAAGATATGCTTCATGTGTCTGAGGAGAGATGTTTCCCTCGAGGATCCAGCCTTTCTGCTGGGAGGGGCTTTTTGTGTCTGAAGGTACTGTGCCTGTCTCTGAGGAGTGATGTTTCTGAATGGGAGGGGTGCCCTGTGTCTCATGGGAGGGGTGCCCTGTGTCTCATGGGAGGGGTGCCCTGTGTCTCATGGGAGGGGTGCCCTGTGTCTCATGATAGGTGTGCCCTGTCTCTCATGGGAGGTGTGTCCTGTGTTTCATGGGAGAGGTTTCTGTTGAGGCACAGACCTGGTGGGATATGTTTCCTGTGCCTGAGGGCAAATATTTATATTTAGATACCGGCCTGTGTCTGATGGGAAATATTGTCTTTAAGGTTTCAGCAAGTGTCTAGTGAGTGATGTTTTCTGTGGCAGAAAGGAGAGGTTTATTTGACGGGATACATTGCAACTAAGGTGCCGGTCTCTGTCTGATGGGAGATGTCTCCTGTGCATGATGAGACATGCTGCCACTAGGGTGCAGGCCTGTGTCGGATGGGAGATGTATCTAGTGGCTGATGTGATATACTGCCACTAGGGTGCAGGCCTGTATCTAGTGGGAGATGTCTCCTGGGCCTGATGAGACATGCTGTCCCTGAGGTGCAGACCTGTGACTGATGGGAGATGTCTCCTGTGCCTGATGAGAGCGGGACAGGCTGCCACTAAGGTACTAGCGCCTCTATGACATGTGCTGTCAGGGAGATCCAAGCCTCCGGATCCAAGTACCGATGCCGGGCGGGGTGGGGCGGGAGGATATCTCTCCTTTGATTGACAGGAGGCTGAGATGGAGCCTGCCGGAGATGCTCATCTTCACAGCAGGGACAGCCGCCGGGAGCTCGTGTGACACCGAGTGGTGGCAGAAGAGACAGGCCAAATTATAGGGGTTTCAGAGCCGCCGCGGGAACCATCCATCTCGAGAGCCCCCTCCAGATAACAAGCAGGGTTGGATTGGGATCAAAAATCGGCCCGGGCACACCATAAAAAAGTGTCCCACATTTGCGTATTGCCTTTCCGCAAAACACTGCTTCAGCAAAGTTTTATGAAAAGAAGGGTGGGGGGCATGTTTTATTAACTTCACTTACATTTTAAAAAAATGCACATATTATTTCACACTGCGAGCCACACATGAATGCAAGTGAGACCACTTCTGCTCAGGGCCCCTGCCCCGCTCAATCAGCATCCATTAATGGGCCGGTCCAGCGAGAGAAAGGGAGGGATTCCTCCGCCCATCTGCCTCTAGAAAGGTCACTCAGGCACCCACTGGGCCGCTGGCGGCATCCTAACAGCAGAGACAGCCCCCAGGCTACCCAAAAAAGCAGCCCACAGCTAGAACTCGGCTACCGGTCATTTCCCGAGTGCCCGCCTTACCAATCCGATGAAGTCATCCTGATTTACAATGACTTCTATGAAGTCTGATTCCTCAGTTTTTTTCATTATTTGTGAATTATCCAATATGGATCAAATGTAATATTCAATATAGGCCTAAGATCAAACAACTTGTTATAAAGGGGACTGAGATGCACTTATCTATATAGGATATTGATGCTGCTGTTTGGCTTATGACAAGTGGATTATATGTTATGGAATCAAAACAAACAAGTAGGTCTCTATTTAAAAGTATTAATGATGCACTATTTATAGAGAGATGAGGATTTGTAGATGTTTGCTTAATTGGGTGCAATTAAATTCCATTGTAGTGCCCCTGTATTGATGGACCTCCATCAAGTCCTGAGGAAGGTTTCCATGAATCACTGATAAGGGGACCGAAACGTCGACACAACACGATCTCTGGATGGCGGTACTGAATTTGGAGGAAGGAGGAGATTGAAGCTCTATTTTGTAAAAACTATCCGGGTTGGACTTCCATGATATTCTTTCACGTAGCCCTTGGATTTGCTTCCTTTTTCGAGATATTGATCTTTGTCCATATGTGTTGTATTTTTGTATTTCTGTCTTTACAAAGGAAGTGGCGATTGGATTCAATTGCCCAGCCCTAAAAGGGACATGAATAGCGTACTTGTACATAAAATTTGTTCTATATTAAAGTATTAAATAATCAGATATTTCTCTCCTCCGTTTGTGAATTGTATAACATGAAATGCAAAATCAATAACAGATTTATTTGATGCACGATAAGCACTTTTGTTGGTTTTGAAAAATTACAGAGGGCACCAGGTGGGCCAGGGCACGGAGATAAAAGGAGGTTATCGTGCATGATATTCATTAAACAAGCATTTGCAATGCAATAGGTCTCGCATTTATGCGAGTTTGAGCTATTGACATTGCAAATAACAATGCCTTTTATTTTCGTTTTAAAAACAAACAAAAAGGCATTGTTATTTACAATGCCAATAGCTTAAACTCGTGTAACTGCGAGACCTATTGCATTGCAAATGCTTGTTCCTTACTTAGGGGAAGAGAAGTTCACACCATATCATTTCCTGGATTGCTTGAGGATGTAAGTTGTAAGGATAATGTTGTTAAACCTGATCACAAAAGTGAGGTTTCCTCAACTGTGGCTGTTAATCAAGCCAGGATGAAAAGTAACTATTATAAGAGACATATTTTACTAGAGAAGAGTTTGTGTGTTAATGACTGGGTATTAATCAAAAGACCGTTTAGAGTCAGTAAATGCGAGTCCCCATTTACGTCACTGGTGCAAGTCGTTAAAGTTGGCAGAGGTGTTTTACTACTTTAGGGCAAAGGGTGGTGGAATAGAAGACAGTAGGTGAAACTCACTCAGCAACAAGCTGAGATAATTGGAAGGAAAATTGGTGAGAATTCTAACTCTGATTGGTCATGTCTCTGCCCGGTGAGGGTTCTGCTGCATTTGGGAACATTCGGGAAGGTGTGAGGGGCTCAGGCAAGAACCCCTGCTCCCTTGCAGGCCTGTCCCTGGCTTTCAACGACAACAAGTCAACTCAACTGGGGCCTAGGCTGGCAAAGGCACGACCTACCCCTAGAGTGGCTCTCAGTGGCAGCTCTTGAGCTTCAAAAGTCCCACATCTATGCTTGGAGGGAGAGGTGTGGCGCAGCGGCCAAATCGGCTGACTCTGGAGCACGGACCGGCGGTTCAATCCCCAGCGGCAGCTCAGTATCATGTGAATCTGGGCAATAGCTCACTTAATCACCCCGACGGCTCCCAGTGCCTTGAAACCCTTGAGGGGTGAGATGTTTGCCCTTTACAAATATGAATGATTATTATGTTGGTTACAGGCTAATTATGTGCCTTTTGAGCAGTTAAATGGTAGCAATCCTGCACAAGAAACCTTACAGGCAAATCCAGACGCTTTACGGGATGGTGATGTTGCAGGGCGCGCTGAATTTAAAAGGTTACCTGGTTCTCGCAGTGTAAAGGCACCAAGGAAATTCAATAACTATGGAATGTATTGAGGTTATTATGTACGATCTTACATGTTGCACACTATGAGCCAAAAGTTGCATTTTCCTTGCAGACATTTTTAGATGTAAATTACCGTCCACATTACATTTCACATTACAGGAGTTTACCGCCCCTGCCTCATAATCCACAGGCTGCTGTATAATTTGAAGGGTTCCGCTAAAAAATGTTGTTTGTTGCTACAACCCATCAAAAGTTACTATAAGGTGCCGAAATTGGTGCAGTGCGATGCGACAGCAGACACTTTGCAAAGGTTAATTGGTCACCTTTCAGTTGCTAAATGCTGTATTCAGGCGTTAAACAGGATCTAATGCGGTGAAATGTTTGCCTGGGCATGTCCGTGTTAAAATGACAAAATAGTGAACTAATGCTATAGAATAATTCTGTGGTATTATTGTGTAGTATAACTGTAACTTCTTGAGGCATAATCTAGCCAACCCTGACTTTTAGCTAGATTTGGTGCCTCGAGGTCTCTCCTCGAACAGTTACTTGTGCTTCTCTGAAAGGTGACACATAAAGGGGTGTCCTGGAGTGACGACTACGCGCTGAGCCTGCTAGCGCCTGAAGGAGTAATACACTTAATGCGATGCTACAAAGATGAGCAAGTGTTTTACCCCTCTGGCAGCTTCGGGGTTCAGAGCTTTATTTCAGTAATTTGGATACTACACAGCAGCACTGCCATAGAAATGAATGACTTCAAACTTACAGGGTGGGTAACGCTTGCCCCATAAATATCCTAGGAGCCAAAATTATCTCTGTGGCTCCTAAACTATCATGGCCTTTGAACTGTTTGTGGAATTGAAACGCTTGGTTACATAGATAGTCATGTAGTGCCAATTACATAGAATTTAAAAGTAGAACTACAATTCCCAGAAGTCATCATGCTGCTTCTTAAAATCCCAAGACTGTCTGAAGTTGTCACACACGTCACAGGGCAAGTTGGTAGCTACGCGTTTGTATGCCCATTTCTGGACAGGGTCCGGCTTGTTTACAGCGCGCTGCAGTCTGACGACAGGCCTTTCAGAAACTATTTAGCGAGTCGAAGCCACTCCCACGCCTACCCGGCAGAGGCCGTAGTAGGTTTATCGTTTTGTGAAGGTCGAACAGTGAAGCACCACATTGTTCCTCCCGGAGAGGCGGTCATAAGGCTTCGACGCACTTCAGTCACAAGATGCGAAAATTCCCGGCCAGGTTCGAGAAGGCGTTCATAATTTTTTTCGGCACAATGGGTCATTGTACCAAAATTTAGATTAAGACGAGTGTCCACGAAACAGAAAGCACTGCCCGGGAGGCCAGGTTTGTGGTCTGTGGTCAACTTCAGGCAGGATCGCTCATTGTTCGGCAGAGCCCTAGAAACCACTTCAGGTTTGAGCTCCTGCCCCAAAATTCAGACTCCATCAAATAACAAATAAAAGGCCGTTGCGCCGCTGTTTGCAAAAGTGCAAGCACCATAAAGAGAGAAAACGTTATTACGAAGAACGTTGCGCCGCGGTTTGTAAAAGTAAAAGCTCCATCAAGATGGAAAACGTTATACAACACACAATAAACGCCGCGCACTGGTAAAGCAAAAAAAAACGCTGTGAAACGCCGTGAACTGTAAGAAGTTACATACCGGAAAATGCAGCGTAGCTGCTATTGTCCCAGAAAGTGTGTCTAAAATAGTACTGAAGCAACATATACATCCAAGCATGTTACGCCGCAATGTGCAAAATCCAGTCCGTATGGGCGAGCCGAAAAGGACAGGGAGGGAACAAACAAGCCTCACTCCAAATCAAAAGCGAGCGTTTAGCATAAAGTGTGACACACGCCAATGAAAAGCATGGGCGGAGCTTCGACTCCACTTCCGAAAGCAACCCGACGACAATAGATCTCGCAGAGCGAGCAGCGCATGTGCTGCGATGCTAGGCGAGACCTAAAAAGGGAAAACTTAAAATATTTAACAAATATGTAAGAATAAACTGATTGTGGCAGCAGGGCATTGTAAAGTGTGTTCCATAAACTCAACAGAAGGTTTTTTGTGACAGATAGAGATAATATTTGCCTATGTAGATTACCATTTTTCAACATGTAAATGACACATAGTGCATTTTTAATAGTTGATACAAATGTTCCTTTTCACAAATATATATATATATATATATATATATATATATATATATATATATCACAGCTCCTTCGTTTCACGTACTCCGTGCACTCTCGTGCGGGTGCTTTTTCGCGGGTCGTGCGCCCGCAATTATAACAGCTCCAACTTCGTATTTTTACCTCCAAACACATAGAAAGCACTCACGGGGGAGAGTCCAAAGTTTTTATTTAAGGACTCACGGTAAGACGCGTTTCGGCAGACGCCTTTATCGATGGTGATGTGGCGCGCCGAAACGGCCCTCTTTTATGTCAATTACAGATTTACTAAACATTGAGAAAGGCAACTTCGGCCGTGTATGGCAGACATCTTGTAACGTGCAAAACATTTTTAAACACAATTTTATCAATGCACAAATATGCCTAAATAAATAAATATGTAATGCATAAAACATACATTCCTGAAACACCGTATATCAGCATTTAGTGAAAATATTGCCCACAGATGGGCCCAAATCTATGGACTCGTTATTATGGCAACTAATAGCTTATTCACACATTAAACAATTCCATCCTTCATCCTGCCCTGAATGGGCTTCTATAACCATAATTTTCGCATTACTTAAGTTCCAGCACACAAGAATGCTAAATACATCTGTCCATACTTCCCACAATATAACCATCAATACATCTTCCTTCTTTTTATGATCATAGGCAAACCCAGAAACATTTACTTAAGCCTCATGAAGTTCAAATTCAGTTACAGATACTGATATGTACTAATCCCATATCCATGGCATTGCACCTCTACTCCCCCAAATGCACAGCAAGTTCCTCATTAGAATTCAGGCCGCCAGGTACTTTAGTCTGAAGATCAATAATGTACCTGGATTCCAGTCTCCTCAGACTGCTTACCCTGTCACCACCTCTTGGGTTAGACGGTACATGATCAATTGCAAAAAAGGTTAAGAGAGACCTGTCGCCATTATGTACAGCTGAGCGGTGGTGTATCAGCCTTTCCCGAACCCACTGTGGTTTTTATTTGGACTACAATGAGAGACATGGCGGCACCCACGAGGGATAAACGCACAGGAACTCCAAGTACCAGCATGCTTTGCTTGCCTACGCCCACTGGGGCGTGTCTTGGGGTAGTTATCAGGTGTTCCTGATTGAATGCCTGCCAGTACTCTTCCCTTTCCTGCCCGTGAACAAGAGCACAGGAGTGCTCGAAACGCGTTGGGCTGTTTCATTTCTTGGTGTGAGGCTGTGATGCTGCACAGTTGAAGTCTCCCATTAAAGGTGTTTCACTCCCTGACTTTGTGGCGTCTTCTTATGGGCAACCTGTTTTGTGGATATAGATATAGATATATATATATATATATATATATATATTATCTACTGGCGGTCGCCAGTAGATAGTTATAGTTAGGACCTATTTTCCATAGGAAATTCGCAACATTCTATTTGAAATAACTCTTGCGTCGGTTGACGAATTTTCGCGAAATTTTCAAACTTTATGGCCCGCTCCGGTCCGCTCCTACCCTGAAAGTTTCGGGGTGATTCGTCAAGCGGGGGCCGAGAAAAAGGGGGTCCCAAAACGTGTTTTCCCCATTCATTTTCCCATAGGAAACTTTAGCCACGGCTACAGCCCGAACAGCTGAACGGAATTACACAAAATTTGGCAAAGAGGTAGTTCTTGGTTCAGAAAGAACCCTTTTGTTAAATGGTGTAAATCCGTTCAGTAGTTGCGGAGAAATTAAAACAATAAGAGTCAAAAATCAATTTCCCATAGGAAACTTTATGCAAGGCTACAGCCCGAACTGCTGAACGGAATTACACCAAATTTGGCAAAGAGGTAGTTCTTGGTTCAGAAAGAACCCTTTTTGTTAAATGGTGTAAATCCGTTCAGTAGTTGCTGAGAAAATCAAAAGTAAAAACACATATCTGGGCGGAGCCTAACCACACATGTCATCGTGAGATCTGATTGGCTGTCAGCACTTCATCCTGGAATTGCTGGCAGCCATCTTGGGACCAATATAAATGATAGTACCCCATTGAAATGCATTGTAGTGAATCGAAGATTTTGAGGGTTACCAAAAGGAGAACTATAAAGGGTGATAACAGACTTTAGTTACATTAGAATTCATTTGTTGATGGTACCATACTAATTTCAGGAATTGTGGTGTGTTCTAAGGTGATTTTACCCTGTGAAAAACCTTCTGCTGGAATATCATGAATCATGTTTGAGAGAAAACTATTTTCACATGCTTGTCCCATACAGTTTTGGAAGGTGCTCCAGAAGCTAAAATGAGAGCATATTTTCTGTAAATTCACATTATCTTTCTCAGTCATGTGAGAATGAAGTCTGACATTCTCAGTAAAACATGTACATCCAACAATGGCAGAGACTGTCAGTTGATTCCTTTGTGTTCTACTGCAGCTTCCCAGAGTGTTCTAAAGAACAACTAGAGTGCTAACAGCCTTACTTATGACAAAAGTATGGCACACCTGAAGCCATCTTGATTGGAATAAACTGGTAACACTTAAAACATTTAATTTAAAAAGGAACAAAATGAGGGGGTTCATTTTGCCATAGAAATTATGGTTAGTGCTGTAGAAAGAAAAATTAGGACATGTTTTAAGTGAGATCTCAAATATCTTCCGGTTATATTTCAACAGGAGCAGCCTGTCAGTTGATGCCTTTGTGTTCTACTGCAGCTTCCCAGAGTGTTCTAAAGAACAACTAGAGTGCTAACAGCCTTACTTATGACAAAAGTATGGCACACCTGAAGCCATCTTGATTGGAATAAACTGGTAACACTTAAAACATTTAATTTAAAAAGGAACAAAATGAGGGGTTCAGTTTGCCATAGAAATTATGGTTAGTGCTGCAAAAAGAAAATTTAGGACATGTTTTAAGTGAGATCTCAAATCCTCTTCTATTTCATTAGAAAATTCTGACATGCAGACTGAAACAATCACTTTCAATACCAGCAGTAGACTTCCAGTTAACTCCTTGGTGAGCAGTAGCTTTACTACAGTGATCTAATGAACAACTAGAGTGCTAACATTCTGAATTTATGGCAAATGTGTGACACATCTGAATGCCTTCTTGATGGAATCAAAGTAAAAAACTGAAAGCATTTCCTACTGAGGAGACTGTAGTAAATGAGGAAATTAGGAAACTTCATAACAAATAAGTCTCCCAAGATGGCCACCAGAGAAAAAAAGAGCCCAAATGTAGCACAAATATCACCCAGAGGTAGCCCACGTATAGCCCAATGACAGAAGTGTGCAAAACACTTTTTATTTTTTGTTTTTTTGCAGTTTTATATAGTGCAGACTGGTCAGGTATTGGAGTGCTTTACATGAGCATTGGTTACATCACACAAGGACAAATTCATGTTGGTTGACCCCTACACTACCCAAACACCACTGCACTACCCTATACCCTAAAACACAACCCCCAGCACGACCCCCTTCACTACCCAAACACAACTGCACTACCCTAAACTCAAAAACACTACCCCCAGCACGACCCCCTACACTAACCAAACACCACTTCACTACCCTAAACCCTAAATCTACCCCCAGCATGACCCCCTACACTACCCAAACACCACTGCACTACCCTAAACCATAAAAAACTACCCCCAGCATGACCCCCTACACTACACAAACACCACTGCACTACCCTAAACCCTAAAACACTAACCCAGCACGACCCCCTACACTACCCATACACCACTGCACTACCCTAAACCACTACCCCGAGCACGACCCCCTACACTACTGCACTACCCTAAACCCTAAAACACTACCCCCAGCACGACCCCCTACACCACCCAAACACCACTGCACTACCCTAAACCCTAGAAAAGAAACCCCCACCCCATGCCCAATCCCCCTTACCTCTCACTCCTCGTGGTTCCTCTCTCCTCGTGGTTCCTGCTTCACGTTGTCTCTGAGGGGCGGTGCACGTTGTTGTGAGGAAACGGAACAGCCTCGGTTTCCTTACAATGACATGGATCGTCTACATGTTTTTTAGAACGCATGGTCATTTACCATACATACCTTTACAACAAAATTCGTTGTAAAGGCATGCGTGGTAAATGACCATGCGTTCTAAAAAATGCGTAGTAATGACTTCGTGATGTACAACGCATGCGTGGTAATGCATGCGTTGTAATGGTATCGCAAAGTAAAAAGTCGTTGTAACGGCTGTTTACCGATCGAAGCTGGCCCCTGTTCTTCAGTGAGACGTTTATTTGATTAATTAGGAGGAAGGAATGTGTTTTTACCAAAAGTGCATTCCCGGCTGTTGTATTGTGAAAGTGTCCGCGTGGCCTGGTTTCACTTCCGGTGAGAGAGTGGAAGAGTCTGTTTGGATCTAAAGGAGTTCTGTTGTTGGACGGGGCCAGCGCGACATGTCATCAGAAAACATAGCTAATGGAAAGCGTCCTCCCTGAAGTGTGGAGCAGTGCCATGAGAGGTCAACGAGTGTGCGTCCCACCGCAGTATGACCGTACCGCGTGACCCATGTGCCACCTCCAGGGTACGGGAGGCAGAAGCGGCATCGCAGGTCCTCTTGAAGACCGTTGTAGCACTAATTCTACATTTTGGTACTAGGGCATTTTAACTTCTTTGTTCCTGCCAGATACAAAGAGAAGATCCTGTGTTATTCAGTGACCTCGTTACCTTTTTTGTGGGTTGTGGTGCTTGTCACTTCGCTGCCCCGCCGGTGGTGCACACGACTGGGAACCCCACCTCGTGTGCCATCTGCAGGGCCTCTGCCCTCGGATCACTGGTTTCGGTTTCTGGAGTGGCAACATAAACAGTTGCTCCCAAAGGACTAGCCTGAACACTTAGGTGAATATCCCCTGCACCAGCATTCCACGGAAATTCTTTCCTAGGTCTCCCACGTCAACGAGGACGTCATAATAGCACGGCTCCGCTCGTGACACCGTATGACGTCATCGGAGCCATAAGAGAACCTCGTCGGCGTGCTGACGTCAGTTCCACCCATTTTTTCCGTGTCACCGAGGCAAACAGGGGACCGAGACATTTTCACATGTATACATAGTATAATAAATATATATATATATATTCACTGAAAAAACCATAGGTTTCAGGCACGTTATAGTTAGAAATTAGCATTTAAAAACCTTAGAAATTCACTGAAAAAACCATAGGTTTCAGGCACGTTATAGTTAGAAATGAGCATTTACAAAAACCTTAGAAATTCACTGAAAAAACCATAGGTTTCAGGGGCGTTCTAGTTAGTTGGACATTTCACTCGTACAAAACCATAGAAATTCCCCCGTTATAGTTAGTTCAGCTAATTATAACTCGCGTCCCGCAATGCACTGCTGATGACGTCACATATTACATCACTCATGACATGGTTAGTGACATCACTCATGACATCACTGATGACATCTCAAATGACATCACTGATGACATCATCCAGTGAATGAGTGTTTTTCTGAAAATTTAATATGTTTTATATATGTATATCTCAAGGTCGATGGAAGAATAAATGGGTATATAAGTGTCTAAATGGATGATTTTGTTTTGTAAAATTGATTGTATAACTGACTAAGTGCATCTTAGTGAATACATGGGTTAGTGAGTATTGTTTAAATATGAAAATATCTGTATCAGTCTCTCACTTTGTGTATAAGTGGCTGCATGGGTTGGTGAGTAGCTACATGAGTGTCTATATGGGTTATTAGTTGGTTTTTTGAGTATCAGTATGAGTGTCTGAGTGTCTGTATGGTTCGGTGGGGGTATTACTTAGTGCATAGATGCATGAATGAGTGACTCACTGTTTGTATGTGTTGAAGACAGCATGTGTGCAGGACTGTATAGGTGGATGAGTATGTGTATGGGTGTGTTAGTGAGTGAATGACTGTCTCAATAGTGTCTTTATGAGTAACTACATATGTTTTAAACTAGTATATGTGAGTATTGGTGTATATAAGTGAGTATATGTGAGAGTGAGAGATTGGAAGAGTTCCTGTACAAATAAGTAGGTGTTTCTATAAGTGATTGTTTAAGAGAGTAAGTATGTGTAAGTTTCTGTAGAAGTAAGTGTGGTAGTGTGTGTATAACTGTATATGCAAGTAAATGGATGTTTGATACTTTGTTTGCATGTGTGACTATGTGTGTGAGTAACTCTATGGATGAGTGGCGGTGTGTAAAGGATGTATAGGTGTATGAGTACAAATGATGAGTGAGTACATGTATGAGTGACTGTATAGGGACTGTTGGTGAATGAGTGGATGTGTGTGTAGATCTTGGAATTACTGAATAGGTGTGTTGTAACTGGTATTGGTATGTCCATTGTTTTGAAAATGTTAGTTTGTATTTTTGAGTGTGTGTATCAAAGGTTATATTAAGGTGAGAGGAGGTCTGCCACTCTATCACAAGGATGATGTCATCAGTGATGTCATTTGAGATGTCATCAGTGATATCATGAGTGATGTCACTGACCATGTCATGAGTGATGTAATATGTGACGTCATCAGCAGTGCATTGTGGGCGTGCGAGTTATAGTTAGCTGAACTAACTATAACGGGGGAATTTCTATGGTTTTGTACGAGTGAAATGTCCAACTAACTATAACGCCCCTGAAACCTATGGTTTTTTCAGTGAATTTCTAAGGTTTTTTAAATGCTCATTTCTAACTATAACGTGCCTGAAACCTATGGTTTTTTCAGTGAATATATATATATATATATATATATATATATATATATATATATATATATATATCCTGCTTCTACGGTTACCCCCACTTTTTGCTTGATGTGATGCTGTTATGGACTAGTCTGACTGGGATTCTGCTAATCAGGACCCCATTCTCTGTGCTTCCTCCCTAAATTGGACATGGTGAGTACTTGGGTACACTCCAGATTGGATACTGGTGTACACTTGTAAGTCCCTAGTATATGGTACTAAGGTACCCAGGGCATAGGTACACTATGGGTCTCCCATGGGCTGCAGCGTGTATTATGCCACCTATTGGAAACCACTCAAATTGCGACTACAGGCATGCGATCGCACCTTGTGTAAGCTGGTGTTCCCACCACTTATGAAAGATATCAGTTTCCTTATATCTGCGGTCACTTTACTTAAAACCTATAAGTCACCCCAAGGCTGGCCTTTCAATCCTGAAGGCAGGGTGCTCGGTTCTAAGTGTGAGGGTGCCCCTCCATGAGCAGAACACTGTACAAACCCCGTAGTCCATTTTCCCGGGTTGTAAGTGCATCAGCCATTAAGATACATAGAGTGGCCATGCGTCATTACGCGATGACCATCTCTAAACTGGCTGTAACAAACCCGGTCATGTTTGGTATCAAACATGTTGGAATCATACCCCCACACCATGCACTATAAAGCTCCTCCTGGTGGCCCTCAGTGCTCCCGGTATCAGTCTTCTAGACCCGGACAGCAAACTATGGCTGCTGCCGACCAGAGACACGATTCTGCCTTCCTGCTGCGGAGCCAAGCTCGAGCAAAGGAAGGCAGGACAATAGATATCCTGTCACAGGGAGGTGTGACACCTCCCAGACAGGACTTAGTGTATTGGGACAGGGTGGGGCGCTTGCCAGAATCACTAGACTGCTTTGAAGGGCACATTTGGTGCCCTCCTTGCATACTCCAGTTGGAGCCAGTTCAGGGAGCGGTTGGCTCCCGTTTTAGCGCTAAACTGGACAAAGGACATGGGAGTATCCTCTCCACTGTCCAGTCCCCCCCCCCCTGGGAGGGACCCCTGAATCATCCCAACCCTTTCCTTAGGGTACTCAAGGGCTTACCTGTGGGTGGGTCACTAGATTCGTCGTGGGACAAGATTCAGATCCAAAACTACTTCAACTTCAACTGTCGGGGCAAATTTGGACTTCGCTTTGGGAACAGAAACTGGAACTGGGAAGTCTCCTGCTGCTCCTGGTCTCGTCGTCCTGCCAGTCTTCTGCAACGTCTGTGCTCCATACAGGTTCATCACAGGGCCTGTGGACATCCAAGACACACAAAGGAATCTCCCTTGGAGTGAAGGAGTTACTCCCCTGCATCTGCAGGCACTGCAACGAAGTTGACGGGTCTGCTGTTCCTGAGCTCCTACGGACTCCGAAGGGTTCAGCAACACAGGTGGTGGTTCTGCAACTCCCTCGAGGCCTGCACTGTCTTCACAGCAAGTTTGAAGCCAGTATCCCTTGTCGGAATCGCTGGAGCAGTACACCTGTGCACGGTGTCGACTTGCCATTGCCAAGGCTTGTTGACTCTCCTCCAGAGATCTTCAAGCGCCAAGAAGATCCAACCTCAAGCATCTCCTGCAGCCAAGATTCTCCCCTGCACCACACCCTTTGCACTGTGGGCCTTCATCCTTTGGTGAGCTGCTCGAGACCCTCTTGCGACTCCTGTGCCTTCGGCCTGTGGGTCTTCCTGAGGGTCTTCTTTGGCTCCAGTGGGCTCCCCTGCTTGCTCGGGCCTGCACTGACTTACCTTCTCGTGGTGAGTCACTTGGATCTTGTATGTTTTATGTACTATAATTTACAGCAACTCTATTCCAATTTGGATAAAATGTGAATACTTGGAGAGATCCAATAAAAGAATGATCTCGCAATGTTCGAGTTGTATCTATGATTAATTGATGTAATCATTAGAATCAATAATAGTTGTATCTTTTTCTACTCCATGGCAGTTTCAGAAGTCACTTCCCACCTATGCACCCGACTTCCCTGGGGCAGGTATCCTGGTTCCTGGGGTATCCACGGGTGAAGTGACTCTCCAACCTTCTATCTTCCACGGGGTTTCTTCGGGGTCCTCTGGGAAGGGTCCTCTTTCTTTAAAACTGCAACCGCAACTTCCCCATTGACTTGCATTGAGCAGGCGGTCATGTTCCCACTCTGCACACGACCTCCGTGGGGTTCCTCAGTACTCACCTTGGGTGGCTCTTTGTGTCCCCGGCTCTTCTACGTCTTCTGGGGTATAGTCTTGACTAGAGTCGTGGTTCGCATAACACTATTTTAGTATATGGTTTGGTCTCCCCCTGGAGACCATTGTGTATTTGTGCTACTTACGTGTTCGATTTCCAAAGTACTGTGTGTATTGTGATTATATCTCCAGGTAGGAGATATTGCAATGTGTTAGTGAGTGTTAATAATAAATACATATTTTTTATAACTACACTGTGTGGTTCTTTTTTCACTTAACCTATACCATAAGATTAAGTCCTGGTAAACAAGCTGCTTTACACTTTTTCTGGACTAAGCCTGAAGGTTGCTCTCCACAGCTACCACTTGGAGAGCTTTCTAAGGTTGTCTAAGACCACTAAAATCACCACAAGGGTTGTCTGGATTGGTGCAGGGTGCTACACTTACATAAGTGAGCACCATATACTAGGCCAGCCTCCACAATATATAAATACAACAGACCATTCAACCACACCACAACACATACGTGCATCACTCTTAAGAGTGGGTGTGCAAACAGTGCGGCCTAATGGCTAGAGCGGTGGACCGCAAAGGGGGAATTAGGTTTGAGTCTCAGCAGGGCCTCTCCACATACTGTGATTCTGGGCAGATCACTTAATCTCCCCGTGCCTAACAAAATGATTGTGTCCATCTGTAACAGAAAATGGTGGTCATGAAAAGTGCTCCGATACCTTTGGGTCGAGTTTGCGCTATATAAAACACCCCCAAAAAAAAGTCGGAGTCCAATTTTTATATAGCGGTTGGCGCTGCCGATTTGGGCGTCTGGTGGAACTGTACATAAAAGTAACCAACTCAACACTACTCATTTTGTCAACCATGGAGGAGCCAAAGGATAATTTCACCTATCTGGATTTTAAACCTGAGCCAACCAGATTATGTACTCAACCCACTGAGCTACCGCACTGGCTCCAAAATCAAAATAAAGCTCAGCGTATCCAGTGCTTAATTTGAGCCGGTGCTTTCCGGTGCTGAGCACCCGCACTTAATTGGTTTCCGGTGCTCGGCACCGGCACCTAATTGTCAACACCACACTTAGGGCAGTCTGCCACATGGTGGCGCTGCTCATGTAATTTAGAGATGAGCAGTATAACAGTTGTTTAGGAAAACAATATACATTAAAAAATTGCTAATACCTGCCTCCCCAGCCATTCCTTTAGCTTTGGGGACCTGGAATAATCTGAACGGTCGCATTTACATGCAAGAGAGATGGTTAGTAGTTGTTTTGGCAGCGATGAAAAGGGCGATGGGTGGTGCAAGCTGCAGTGGCCTCCTGGTCAGAGCCCTGGCACTTAATATTTTACAAATTAAGCACTGGGCGTATCATTTTGTCGGGACGCACAACAGGGACAGTGGTTACAAAATGGTCAATGCCTTTCAAAGCAGAGCTGGTTTTATGCGACAGTCTGCATGTAAGGGACGAACTCCCCTTACCCGTCAGCTAATGGGTTCAGCCCTGAGACGCCATCACGTCAACCCCGCCCCCCCCAGGCGTAAAGCGCCTGGCCCGAGGGCACTCATTACTAGGCGCATGGCGCTTCCCTTTTGTCGGGACCGTTTACCTCGATTTCCACCGCAGGGCCTGTAAAGCAGCCGAGACCTTCGGTTTCACATCAATACTAAGCCTGGGCGTAGTTTGAGTAGTAGCACTTCACGTAGCTACGTGAAGTACATTTTGAACTACACGTAGTTATGCATATTGCGTAGCTGTGTGCTTGATTGCACTGTACAATAATTGCCAAAAGCATCTTGTATAGTGCAAGTTAAGATAAACTAAATATCTGTCTTTATATGCTAAAAATGCATATAGTTACTACACAAAAGTGAAAATGATAAATTAACAAGCAGTGAGAGAGGTGATGATTTTGGGATCCTCCCTAACCTAGGGAGAGAAGAACCAAGCAGATGCCTTGAAAACAAAAAACACATCTTTTGAACCATTCAGTGGTGGTCCCATCCTCTTAGGACCACCCCAAGCACAATTATTGGC
Organism: Calotriton arnoldi; assembly: GCA_963921515.1. Taxonomy (NCBI): domain Eukaryota; kingdom Metazoa; phylum Chordata; class Amphibia; order Caudata; family Salamandridae; genus Calotriton; species Calotriton arnoldi. The sequence continues at coordinate 3,343,104 of CAWUFW010000013.1, read as the reverse complement.
AAAAATACAATCCCAACCAAAGGCCCTGCAAAGCATTATGGGATGAGATTAGCAGTGGGCAGTGAATATTATAGTATCCAATATCAAAATAATTCTACAAAGAGCTGCAGTTCCACTAGTCGTTACTAGATGTCCCTCACGAGTCAAATGCAAAAGCTTCATGAAAGGGTTTCAATGCTTTTGCATTTTGACTCGTGAAGGACATCTTGTAACGACTAGTGGAACTGCAGCTTGATGTATTAATAATTTCAATGCTTTTGCATTTGACTCGTGAGGGACATCTAGTAACGACTAGTGGAACTGCAGCTTGATGTATTAATAATTTCAATGCTTTTGCATTTGACTCGTGAGGGACATCTAGTAACGACTAGTTGAACTGCAGCTCTTTGTAGAATTATTTTGATATTGGACACTATAATATTCACTGCCCACTGCTAATCTCGTCCCATAATGCTTTGCAGGGCCTTTGGTTGGGATTGTATTTTTGCCCATAACTGTGCTTGGGGTGGTCCTAGGAGGAAGGGACACCATTGAATCGTTCACATGATATGCGTTTTGTGTTCAAGGCATCTGCTTGGTCCTCCCCCTAGGTTAGGGAGGACTCCAAAATCATCACCTCTCTCATTGCTTGATATTTTATTGTCAAAGTTCATTTTTGTGAATTGGTTATATGCTTTTTAGCATAGAAAAATTGCTTTATCAAAGCATTTGAAGGTGTTTATTTTTAAGCCTGGGCGTAGCATGTTCTTGACTGCACTGTACAATAATTGCCAAAAGCATCTTGTACAGTGCAAGTTAAGATAAATAAATATCTCTGTCTTTATATGCTAAAAATGCATATAGTTACCACACAAAAGTGAAAACGATAAATTAACAAGCAGTGAGAGAGGTGATGATTTTAGGATCCTCCCTAACCTAGGGGAAAACCAAGCAGATGCCTTGAAAACAAAAACACATCTTTTGAACCATTCAGTGGTGGTCCCATCCTCTTAGGACCACCCCAAGCACAGTTATTGGCAAAAATACAATCCCAACCAAAGGCCCTGCAAAGCATTATGGGACGAGGTTAGCAGTGGGCAGTGAATATTATAGTATCCAATATCAAAATAATTCTACAAAGAGCTGCAGTTCCACTAGTCGTTACTAGATGTCCCTCACGAGTCAAATGCAAAAGCTTCATGAAAGGTTTTCAATACTTTTGCATTTGACTGCGTGAGGGCATTTGCTATAACGACTAGTAGCACTGCAGCTTGATGTATTAATAATTTCAATGCTTTTGCATTTGACTCGTGAGGACACCTAGTAACGACTAGTTGAACTGCAGCTCTTTGTAGAATTATTTTGATATTGGACACTATAATATTCACTGCCCACTGCTAATCTCGATCCCATAATGCTTTGCAGGGCCTTTGGTTGGGATTGTATTTTGCCCATAACTGTGCTTGGGGTGGTCCTAGGAGGAAGGAACCACCATTGAATCGTTCACAAGATATGCTTTTGTGTTCAAGGCATCTGCTTGGTCCTCCCCTAGGTTAGGGGGACTCCAAAATCATCACCTCTCTCATTGCTTGATATTGTCAAAGTTCATTTTTGTGAATTGGTTATATGCTTTTTAGCATAGAAAATTGCTTTATCAAAGCATTTGAAGGTGTTTATTTTACTGCTGCTGCTACGCTACGTCAATTAGCACAGTTATTCACTCTGCTACGTGCAATTTGCGTAGTAGCACAAACTTTGCATGCTCCGTGAGCGTAGCGAAGTATTATGCCCAGGGTTAATCAATACATGCACAAAATGGAATTTAATTGAAATAATGAGAATTAAGGACATTCGCGGAGGGTTTTCAGCTACAGCCAAGCCTCAAAGCCGTGTAAATACCACGAATCTCATGTATTTATTTTTCAGTTTAATAAGGTTTTGAGGTTAAAAGGGAAGACAATACAAACATAAAACATCATCGAGTACGCAACGAATTATAAAGATAATAAATAACGTTCCATAGATCAAGCAGCACGTTTAAAAGTGTAAAAACACAACAAATTAAACTAATGAATAAAATCGCACTTTAAACGAAAAAGAAATGAGAAAATGTGAGAGAAGGAAGGAAAAAATAGAGAAGAAAAAATAGAATAATTAAGGAACAGTATTTGCTAAGTATGTATTAAAAGGTAGCTATCCTAAAGCGGCAGGTTTCATTATATATAGTGCGGGGAACCCTCCTCGGTGGTCCGGCTCTCTGAGTTACCGCTTTTTTAGGGTGTGTAATTCCAGGATCCCGGTTTACCTGCGCATTAAAAGTTTCACACTCGTAAATGAGGATTAGTCGCAGGAACCCCCTGTTTACGCGCCAGTGACCCACTGTACTTCTACGTCCCCGGCCATTTCCCCCACAGATTTCACCAGGTTTTTCCTGACAAATTCTGCACCCAGAAATAAATTGGGAAGGCTGTTTCCCCACTTTTCCTGACAAAACTTGAAATCCCGATTGGACCACAAATATATGTTTGAGGCTGTTCCATAATGCCTGTAATGAGGGCCTTTCCTCTTATCCAGCTCACAGGGTCTTGTTTTATTGACCTCCGACAGATGAAATGCTGAATCATCCCCGTTAAAATTTGAAGCCCTACAATTTAACCCCAGATCTCTGCAAAAGGTGCTCAACCCTCTAATCTACTTTACAAGCTTGTAATCCCAATTTAGACAGATTATGAAAAGACTACAGTCAGCCTTCCATCCCTACACGGCCTGGTATCCCAGGGACACTGTCCCACCACACGTCACCCATGAGCATAATTCATGGACTAAATTGTATCCTAGGGAAACTGTCCCACCGCGGGACCCTGCCCTCCAGCGATACTGCCCTAGCACACTCCACTCTTGGGTCCTCTCCACAAGACCCTGCACTCTGGGGAACTGCCCCGTACATGGTCCCATGCATCACTAAGTCCCAGACCCAGTGGTGTAACGAAACTTGAGGGCCCTCCCGTAAGATACATGGAGGGGCCATCATCAAGACTCAACTAGGAGCTCTCAGGCCAGTGTACTGTGCTGAGGGGGGCCCCTGGAGTTTGGGGCCCCTGCACCATGGGAACTGCGGGGGCCTATGTTACGCCACTGCCCAGACCGCACAGCGTCCTAGCGAAACTGTCCCACCGCAGGACCCTGCCCTAGCACACTCCACGCCCGAGTCCCCTCTACAAGACCCTGCACTCTGGGGAACTGCCCCGTACATGGTCCCATGCATCACTAAGTCCCAGACCCAGTGGTGTAACGAAACTTGAGGGCCCCCCCGTAAGATACTTGGAGGGGCCATCATCAGGACTCAACTAGGAGCTCTCAGGCCAGTGTACTGTGCTGAGGGGGGCCCCTGGAGTTTGGGGCCCCTGCACCATGGGAACTGCGGGGGCCTATGTTACGCCACTGCCCAGACCGCACAGCGTCCTAGCGAAACTGTCCCACCGCAGGACCCTGCCCTAGCACACTCCACGCCAGAGTCCCCGCTACAAGACCCTGTACTCTGGGGAACTGCCCCGTACATGGTGCCCATGCATCACTAAATCACAAAGCGCACAGCATCCTAGGGAATCTAAACCTCCACAGGGCCCTGCACTACGGGGATACTGCCCACCACACTACACGGTCGCGTCGATGACTCCCACACCAAGTGTATCATGGGGAAACGACCCCCGCACAGGACCCTGCACTATGGGGATACTGACCCTACCCGACTGTGTACAGGTGTAGGAAGCTGGCTCTGTATATACTATACCAAAGTGAGGTATAGTGTGCACAGAGTCCAGTGGAACCCCAAAGGTAGGCAGAGGTAAAGTTAGATAGCACCTCACTCTCTATTTGTGGTAGTGTGGTCGAGCAGTAAGGCTTTATCAGAGGACAGTGTTAAGCATTTGTTGTACACACTCAGTCAGCAAATGAATTCACACACTCAAAGACAACTTCAGACCAATTGTTTTTGTATAAAAATATTCTTTTAGTTATTTTATTTTCTAGAACCAAGCAAGCCTGGCACAGGTAAGCAATAAGTACTTTACAGTAGTAATGCAATTGAAATACAGTTTGAATGATAATTGTATATGCCCTTTGATTTGATTTACAGTATGGATGCAGAGAAATGCAATACTTAGTAAATGCAGTACATAGACTTGAATAGGCTTTTTAGTAAAATAGCAGGTAAGTAACTTTTGAGATTACTAGGCTTACGCAGAGTAGTATACCTAGATACTACTCTGGGACATTTCCTGAAAACAGGTAAGTAAAATTGTTTTTGTTAGATTATGCAATTTTAAAGAATTTCTTTAGTTTCTCAAACTCCACACAAACTTTTCACAGAAAAACAGTCAATGTTATCCTATGGAGGAAAATAGTGTTATCGGTTTTGAGGTAAGTATTTGGTAGTGGAAGTTGAGGTTCTGGGGGTAGACTCAGGGGTCCCCCAGGGTCAAGGATGCATTCTTGTTACACCCTCAGCGGCACTAGGGCAGCCGGGTGCAGAGTGCTGAGGCCCAATGTTATCCAATGAGGGATAGGGGGCCTCCGGTTGGTGGCTGCTGGCAAGCAGGCCACTAGGTTGTGGGAGCACAGCTCCTGGATCGAAGCTCAGGGCAAATGGGGAAGCAAAGTAGCACCAAAGGTGCACCCTCAGCGGCACTAGGGCGGCCGGGTGCAGAGTGCGGTTTCGACGTCGGACGCCCTGTTATTTTCAATGGAGAGCCTCCGGTTTGGAAAGGCACTGCAGGCTCAGGGACGAAGGTCTTCTGGGTGCGACCACCACTTCGAGAGGCAAGTTGGGAAGTTAGGGGTTGGTTAGGCACCATCGGTTTGGGCACACAAGGCCGTGGGGCGTCGGGTGCAGGGGTGCCTTTTGGGGTTGGATCTTCTTACCAGCTCCTGGTCGCGGTTAGGGGGGCCTTCTGGATTTAGACTGCAAGCGTCGGCTGGAGGCAGGTCAGGGGTCACCGGATCTCTGGTCAGGATCGCCGGGGTGACCTCCTCGTGGTGTTTGCCCACTCGAGCTCGGGCCGTAGACGGAGGGTGCAGAGTGGGGCGGATTCGCAGTGTCCGGCCGGAGCCAGAGGTTGCAGGTGAACAAATCCGGTGTTCACAGGAGACAAAGTCTTTGTCCTTGAAGGCAGGCAGGTCTTCCAGGGTTTTTGAGGTTGCTGGCTGCAGGACACACCGGGATTTCGCAGGAGCAGGTTCGAGGTGGAAACAGGCCGGTAGGGCTGGGGCCAAGTCAGTGGGCGTCTTCCTCTTGTTAGCTTCGGTGCGGCTGTTCGGTCCTTTTTAGGTCTCGCAGACCTGCATTGCAGCGCACATGCGCTGCTCGCTCTGCGAGGCTTCTTGTAATCGAGCAGATTTCAGAAGTGAAGTGTAGTCTCTTCCCCTTCTTTCCATTGGCTAGCGTCATCGTGCATGCTAAACGCTGGCTTTCCATTGTAAGTGAGGCTTTTTAGTCCCTCCTTGTTACCGCCCCGTCTCCTTTTGGCCCCGCCCACCCGGACTGGATCTTTTACTTGCAGCGTTAGACTGTCTCCTTTAATTAGTCTGTAAGCACTTTTTTTTCCATTCGGCTTTGGCAAAGGAGCCGCGTGATGCAGTGGTAATGCGCTCTTTGTGACCCCCCCCCCTTGTTTTATTTGTCTCTCCCCACTCCCCTCCGAGATCTCCGTTTATTTTATTGTGATTACGTGATACAGCCCACCCGAGGCTCGAACCCTGTTCTCCAGCTCCAAAGTCGGCAGCGTTGTATGTTGAGCCACCTCCTCGCTTCGATTCTCTGCACCGTTTGTTACAGATGCTACATGTGCTGTGTTGTTTTAAATTATATATGCTGTACAACTTGTAAAAGGCAAAGGACTAGGCAAAACCCATCATGACTGCAGTTTTTCGGGAGCAGTAGACGTTCGCATTGCACATTTTTTTAAGTCAGAGAGAAAATGCTGCGTCACGAGCTGTCCGGGCACTGTAGCTTCAGGGCGCACTGCGCTTGTTCTCTGTGACTTCTGTGGCGTCTCTGGTGTTCTTAAATCTCCTGCTAGAGTCTGCATTTTAGGCGCTCCTGTTTTCGCTGTCCTAAGTTGGTACATGGATGAACCCGCGCGCCTTTTTCCAAGGTACATGCGTGGCAGGTTTTCTGCCAAAACATCACGCGTTCCGGTCCATTATTCAGTGACCCGGGCTATAATGAAATATAACACACACGGTAAGTCCTTCCGGGGCTGGTTTCTGTGTGTGGAGCCGCAAGGGTTTCGGGTATTTTGTCGTTTGAAAGACATAACTTACAAGTGCATTTGGCGTCAAGAATGACTTTAGAGGCCAGTTGGACACAAATCCAGATGTGGCTGGAATTAAATGTGCGCGCTTTAACCGAGAATTCACCTGTAATCCCTTACTACTCGCCGAAAAGCGCTTCGACAGGGTAGTAAGCGCTATATAAATACAATTGCATATTCCACACTGAACATACTGCCGGACTGAAGGAGTAAAGTGCCTGATAGGATTTGAGGAGCGGTTTACCGCCCGCTGTTGTGACTGAGGGGGGTGTGTGTGTGGGGGGGGCGGGGGGGCCAGTAATTCATCACTTGGTGGTGAACAGCATAACATCTGAACACCCCGGGGCAGCGATCTTATTACTGACTTCGTCACACTCGGCAGGAAATCGGTGCAGTGATTTCACAAAAAGTCATGCGGGTGTGTGTATATGTTAGCAGTTTTTGTGCAGTTTCGCAGTGCTACAGAAGTCCCGTGGGGCGGAGTCCCTCTCTGCTGTGTTCCGCAGGGTGCCGCCTCATCGGGGTGATAAGGCCCCCCGTCTTCCGTCTCCAGCATGAGGTTCCCGCGCTGCACCCCGGTGGTGGCTGCCCAGGTGCGTTTCTCGGAAGACCTGGGCTCTGTACCTCCCGCTGCGCTCGGGTGCTCGCTCATCACACTCGGTTTGTTGGAGGGGTGGGTGGGGGTGATTTGATGAAACTCTAAACTGCGTGCGGTGTGAGTGCTGGCGTTAATTGGTCATGGGGCTTCTCCAGCTCACAGGCCCAACGGCTACAACGATCGACCCCAAGGTTTGAACAAGCATTTGCAATGCAATAGGTCTCGCATTTATGCAGTTTGAGCTATTGGCATTGTAAATGACAATGCCCTTTATTTATGTTTTGGTTTTCAAAACATAAATAAAAGCATTGTCATTTACAATGCCAATAGCTCAAACTGCATAAATGCGAGACCTATTGCATTGCAAATGCTTGTTCTTTTCTTGTTGCAGGTTCTTGTCTGAGGAAGCAAGGTTCAGGGGTGCCCCTAAATACTAGATTTAGGGGCGTTACAGGTAGGTAAAAGGCAGGGACCAATGGGTCCCTTCCTTGGGGTGGGTACACCCCCTATTATGCCACCCTCCAGTGGGAGGGGGGCATGAGCCTGACCCTGGTTGGCCGAGTCCCCCCATCTTCAAGATGGCTTGGACTGAGAGTTGTGCTTCACCTCGCCTCCCCCACCTGAGGGGTGGAGTTGGCAGAGGTGGGCACACCTCTCTTCCTCACTTGTTTTTCCCGCCGGTTCTCCCGCCCAAAGTGGGGGTCAGAACCAGTGGGGACCAGTTGCTGAGAGAAGCAAGTGGCCTGGGGAAGCTCACAAAGGCGGCAAGCCTTTGAAACTTCCCCTTCGTGAACCCTGCCCATCCTAGGGGAGGAGGCTTGGCACCTCGTGCCAGGATGTGCATTGTTTCAGGCCCCAGAGAGCAGCAGGCTCTCGACCCAGGGGTCCAGAAACATGTCTGGTGGTGGCAGCTGAAAGCAGCCACTCAGCCTGGACACTAGAGGTGGGTTAGTTTTCAGGGGGCATCTCCAAGATGCCCTCTGTGTGTATTTTTCATTAAATCCCACACTGGCATCAGTGTGGGTTTAATGTGCTGAGAAGTTTGATACCAAACTTCTCAGTTTTCAGTGTAGCCATTACGGTGCTGTGGAGTTCGTAATGACAAATTCCCAGCACCATATACTCTTAATGGCAGCACTGCACTTACAGTGTCTAAGAATGGACTTAGACACTGTAGGGGTACAGGGCTCATGCACCTGTACCCTCACCACTGGTATAGTGCACCCAGCTAGAGGGGTGAGTGATCTATGCCAGGGCAGTGGCTTGTAGGCATGGCACACAGGGATGTGTGCCATGTCGACTCTTCACTTTTGTTCTGCACCAAGACACGCAGCCTGCAAAGGCAGTGTGTGTGTGTGTGTAAGGGTACAGGACCTCTAAGGGTGGCACAATAAGTGCTGCAGCCCTAAGAGGCCTTCTCTGGTCACAGTGCCCTGGGTACCTGTGGTACCATTTACCAGGGGCTGACCTGTGGCCAGAGATGCCAATTGGGTTTAGGCTTCAATGCAGTTTTAGGGAAACAACATAGGCCCTGGGTACCTGATTAGCAGGAGCCCAGGGCACACTCAAAGCACATCAGCAATTCAGCAAAAAGTGGGGGCAACCATGCATTAAGGGGGCACTTTCTCACAACAGGTCAACTGCACAATAGGCCTTACACCTACGTGCAGATAACCGGAAACACCTTCTGAGTTGTTGATCTGGCAGAACACCTTGTGTTTTTCTTATAGTTTTATATAGCTCAAACTCGACACAAATGTGTGATACTGCTTTAAATAAGCACCAGAAACATTACATAAGGTCACATTCATTTTTTACGCATATGGAGATGAAGTGATTTCCCAGAATCACAGGTTGTTGAGTCAACACGGAGACTCGAACCTGGTTCCCCAGTTCCAAAGTTGACAACTCTGTCCGTAATGCCACATCCTCTCCCTCATCCTTGTGTTTTCTAAGCTAACTAGTGAAAACAAGTCCGCTGACAGAAAATGTATTTCAGGCCCAAGCCTGACATCACAAAAACATTTCCATATATGGTCATGCGGGATGCTTCTATAGAGTCCGGGCGAAAGCAGGTCAGGTCCACTGAGCCGGGCCTGTCATCTTGTGGAATGTTAATACCACACTCCTCCCTCTCTCAAAGGGGGAGGGGGTGTCTATCATTATTCAACTAAGTCTTACCACAAAGTCTGGGGCAATGGTGCTTCATTGGGGAACACTTTGGATTTTCACCAGGGTGTCGGGGAGAGCCAGGGTGCATCCCGACAACCGGCAAAATAGCACCAAACATGCAGCCCCCCCCCCCCCAACCTCCATTGCCAGCGCCAGGGCTCGGTTGGCATTCATGCATGATAATGCTGCTAGTAGTGTGACCCGTCTCAGTAACTGGAGTACACAAAACCAGAATCCACACTGGAAACAACGAAGATGCTAATAAGTGCACAAAACTGAATGGAATCAGCATGACTGACTAACACCTGTTCTTGAGCACAAGGGTTACTGAGCCAAGCCATGACTAAAACCAGGGCCAATGGAATTGTGCATTTTTGCAGCTGTGGAGTTTTCTGCATAATTATTCATTTGCCACATAATTCATCGACTACTCACAATTTGCCGATTTTAACAAAAAAATGGTTTCTAGCTCAACCGGATCAAAAGTTTAAAAAAAAAAAAAAAAAAAAGCAATATACTGGTGTAGTAGATACATAAAAGGGGTCTCTCAGGGGTGTTCTCAAATTGTAATTACAGGTAACCGAATGTGCTTATTTGTTGCACTACTTGACAGTCACTCATAAAGGGGTCTCAACAAGCACTGGGCTTTTTTTCCACTGCTGGAAGTATCTGTGTCACCTCTTAAATTCATCTAGAAATATTGCATAAGTTACATACCTTAGGAACAGAATTTGAAACCGTTTCTTTCAACAGGTCTACATCCACAAATTGTTTGTAAAAATTCTCAAAATAAAGAGGAGAGGGGGCCAGGAGCCGATAAAGGTCCAGTACCTAGGCACTGAAAACAATAATTAAATCAACCACGGAGGTACTGTTCCTGTAAAGATGCAAAAGTGAACATAAGGGGGGGGGGGCGAATCTCAAAATAGGGAGAAAAAAACAGAAATCCCTTGGATTATTTCTTGCTGCCCTCACACACCACTCGAGGTGTTCATGCTTCATCATTGGGTATTGCTCCTAATCGAGCCGGAGCTGAAACACCGTACGGGCCCCATGAAGGGTCACTTTAGCGGAAATCTTTTGTTGTTTATGCCGTATGATGAAGGGTGTAGGTGAGAGGTGGTAATGTGTAGAGGAGTTAGGTAAAACTGTCTAGGAGATTTTCAAATAGATATTTTAATATGATGGTTCTCCTGGCAGGATTTAAAAAAAAAATGGCTGGGGCTACTGTAGGGGCTTAATGTGCCCAAGTAGCTGTGACTTTATCGGTGTGGTGAAATCAGGTCAACATGTTTCGAACCCAACGGTCCACAGCAGATCCCCGGTGCTTCTTCAGGACCAATACAAGGAGGTGGTGAGCCTACCCCACACCTATATTGTGACGTGTATCATAGGGATTTCCCAAAGGTAAAATACCTGGTACATTATAGAGAGATTTATGATTGTCCAATCCTATGAATCAAAGTCGTCCCAACTGGTTGAGACAGAGGTCAGCGTACAACTGATAAATGGTTCCCCTGCATTGAGTACAAAGGACCTACCCTTCTCTGCTCGCCTGGATCGAGGATTACATTTGATATAAAAATTCTCAACCAACAACATTCCTTAAAATCCTGCAAGAAAAAGTGACCTTCAATGAAATGTACTTAGCTCCATCCCTTATTTTTTAATGCACCTCACCTTCCCTTGTACCTGCCTCTTCTGTATATAAATGACTCTAAATGTCATGCCTGTCCGTCTTAAGCTCTTTTTGGAAACCTTAACTATCTAATTAGTTCCAGCAAGTAATTTCTCACACAGCCCCCTCTAATCACGTCTATGTCAGTAACGTACCACAAAGCAACGGAAGGGAATGCATGGAATAAGCATGCAAACTTACCTCACTAACTAATGGACTGACCACTAACTTTGGGCTCCCGGGTAGCGTGCTACTCGTCATACAGCGCTTCAACGTCTCATCAGGGGTAATAAACACTATATACATACAATTTATTTAAACAGCAACTCTTGCTGCCATGCAGTGGAAGGCCCTTTACAAAGGATGACTGGTCACCTTTCTGCTGCTTATTGATGAGTTTAGGTGTTAAACTGGTACTAACGAGTTAAACCTTTGCCCACACAGCTTTAACCTGTGCCAAAATATGGCGCATTAAGGGACATAATTTGCCTTTTCTGACTGCATAATTTAGTCAACCCTACCACATAATTTTGCCCTCACCTGCCTCTTAACTTAGGTGGTCCTGACTAAAATACTAACACTGTAATCCCATGGAATGGCATGCTACCTGTCTGCAACATGCTTCAGTTCCTCGACATAGGTATTATGCGTTATATAAATACACAGTTTAAAGAGGGGAGAGGGTGTGGGGTAAGGGGCAGAGCTGCCAACTTCGATCTGGGGGAACCAGGTTCGAGTCTCGGCTCAACCTCCTATGATTCTGGGCAGATCACTTACTCTCCCTGTGCCCACAACTCAGCGCCTTGGGGCCCTCACTGGTGATTTGACGCGCTTTACAAATGCATGGTTTATGTATTTATTTATCACCGTGCCCACAACTCAGCGCCTTGGGACCCTCACTGGTGATTTGACGCGTGTTTTACAAATCCAGGGTTTATTTATTTATTTTGTATTGAGAGCCTCCCCCACTCCATAAAATGGTATCGCCCATCCTCAGGCAGCTGCCTCGTTAATACCCAGAGCCTGGCGCGGACTGATTGCAGATAATTGGCGACGGGGTAATTGAATCAGGTGTCATTTTCTCAAATGAGGCCGATTAACAAAAAATAAATTTACACATATCTGGCGGGCCTGTTTTCGAAGAGGAAAAGGAATCCTTTAAAGAGATGGTTCCAGAAAAAACATCCTGTATTTCATACATAATATAGGTTTGTTAGCCTAGGTTTTGAATTTCTAATCGCGCTTCTAGGACCGACCGATTGCTCAAAATGCCGGCCCCAAATTTCACCAAATGTAACACAAATGTACAACGAACTTGGCACTATCGCACGCTTGGAAAAAAATGGAAGTCGGTGCGCGGCCTTAAAAAAAAAAAAAAAACACTTCAAGCTGCACCAAAATGCACATTTCATCTTTGAAGGATGGGTCCAAAGTGTGTGACGTGGGGCGTGATTCAAAGATGGACGGTAAAGACTCAGACCCCCTGTCCCTGGGGGTCTGTGTGAGCCCTGTGTGGGGGTCTGTGTGAATCCGGCGGGTGGATAGGTATAAACACAGGGCGGGGGTCTCCATTAACCCAGGCCGGGAGGTCTGTGTGAGCCAGGGGTGGGGCCAAGCTTGGGGTGTTTCTTTGAGCTAGTGTGGAGGCCTGTATAGACCCAGAATAGAGGCCTGCATGAAACAGGGGCGGGGGCGTGCATGTGTCACGGGGGGAGAGGCTGCGTGATCCTTTTGAGAGGGTCTGTATGAACCCAGGCCAGGGTGGTCTGTTTAAGACATTATTCTGGGAGTCAGCATCAACTCAGGGAGGCGTCGGTATGAACCAAGGGTAGGGATTTGTATCAACATGAGGGGGCGGGGGTGGATCTGCAATAACCCATGGACGGCGTCTGATTGTGCCAGGCGGGTGGAGCGCGCGATGCAGGAGCCCTGGGTGAAGGGGCCGTGCGGCCCGGGGGTGGGGAGAGGCCTCAGACCCCCAGTGCCGAGTACAGTCAGAGCTGGCACCGGGAGGGCTGCTGTTCACGCAGACACGGCAGTAGCAGCGCCATGTATCAGTGATGAGCGCGACGCTGCCTCCCGCCAGGGGTTGCCACGGCAACCGCGCTGCTGATACTGGTACCCAAGCGAAGGCAGTTAATGTCCCACATCCTGACACGACGCACACGTGTCCGGCTCAAGGGCTCCGTTAATAATGCAGAGGCCGCCGCTGCTCACATCGGTGCACAGCCGGGGGGGAAGGGGGACTGCAGACGGCCAGGGTCTCGCGGAGGCTGGGGAGTCTCTCTCTCCATCGACCTCCAGCGCCCCCGAAATAGGCTCCAATACCACGGGTGCACCGAGGTGCATTGTGGGGTGGATGAACTCGGCGACGTCGGTAGCAGGACTGGGCCGTGGCTTCCCCGAGGTCAGTTTTCTATGACCCGGAAGTGCATAGATGCAGATCTGAGCCTTGTATGGCCGGGAAGGGTCTCGAGACGTGGCCAATAGGGAAAGGGGGAGACATCATAACCGGCCGCCGCCTTTGAAAAGAAAGTAGGGCCGCGGTAAGTCAGTCACATGCCAGGATCACGAGGACGGAAAACATATTTACTAGAGATGCAGTGGAATCTGAGACCTGAACTGCAGTGTTTTTACAAATATAAAAAAACACACAAAGCAGACTGGCTGCTTAGCCCATAGTGTCTCCTGCACGAGAAGGCCGATCTTCAGACAAGGGAGTAGTTATCAATAGTGCAGCAGGTGCAGTTTCACCGGGGCCCAGAGGTGTGAGGTGCCGACGTCACCGCGATTACTGGCTGTTCTTTCACTACCAACCCAAGTGGCGGTGGGTCCGGTTTCCCTCATTACATTTGGGCCCACAGCATCCGTGCTAGGCCTCTCTTCAAGCCTTGTGGCATTTCACATCTCGTGGTCCAGCTCAGAGTGAGGGGGGGGGCAGGTCCACACTCCTGAGGCCGAAACATAAATTGTGTCCCTCTAGTTCCGAGGCGCCTAGAGTTAGGAACTATCAGTCTGGGTTTAACAGCAGAATCTAAAATGTGTTCATCAAACTAGACAGCAGGCCTTTTGCATCTGTGCACCCAGGATCGGGAAACACATCCCTGTACCCATCAGGTCCGCCTCAGCATCTGTGCACCCAGGGTCTGGAAACACATCCCTGTATCCATCAGGACCGCCCCAGCATCTGTGCACCCAGGGTCTGGAAACACATCCCTGTATCCATCAGGACCGCCTCAGCATCCGTGCATCTAGGATCAGGAAACACATCCCTGTATCCATCAGGACCGCCTCAGCATCTGTGCACCCAGGGTCTGGAAACACATCCCTGTATCCATCAGGACCGCCCCAGCATCTGTGCACCCAGGGTCTGGAAACACATCCCTGTATCCATCAGGACCGACCCAGCATCTGTGCACCCAGGGTCTGGAAACACATCCCTGTATCCATCAGGACCGCCTCAGCATCTGTGCACCCAGGATCTGGAAACACATCCCTGTATCCATCAGGACCGACCCAACGAAGCTCCAATGTAGGAAACAGCTGAAGACGCACCTCTTTAAAGAGCACGAAATCACAATGCAGCGACCATCCACAAACCAGCTACCGCCCCAGATTTTATGCCCTTCTTCGACCCTGTACAGCACTCCATTGCCTTTTGGCTCAGTTGGCACCATATACAAACATGCACCAAACGCAGGGAATTTGTCTGCAATAAAAGATAAGCCAGGACCATGCGAAGGGCCCAAGGAACAGAGACTTAAAATTTGTACATGAACTGGGAAACGTGAAGAGAGCAGAGCACCAACACGATCTCTTGAATCTAATAAGGTCCTTGCTGCTGCGTCTGCAATACACAAAAACTGGCAAAAGGCTGCAAAGGAGGGAAAATTCACAAGTCCATGACGGAAAGGATCCTAAGGTGGAGCAGGACCCCAGTAGAAACTGGTGGAGTGCGTTGTGTTCTCAAAATCTAACGCAGCAAAAGGTTAACATCATTAAAACAGTAAGAGATGATGTGTGTCTGAGTGTCGGCCTTTGTATGTGTTTTATTTCAGTACTGCATTTTTCCCTTGGTGTCAGTAACTTTGTTTGCCAGAGTATGTATTCATCTGGTTCATTCACTGTCTTTGATGGTGTTGTATGTCAACCTTTGAGCCTACGTATATGTACTGTGTGCAGATCTGTGTGTTAATTTGTTCTGTGTCAGTTTTTCTACCAATGCGAGTTCAATTGCATGCACTTAGTAGTGTCGCAAGGATGCCATGGGTGCTGGTGCAAGCAAGGAAAATGGCCTCCGACTGTTGTTGGGGTAGTAAAATACAGCAATTACCAGGGTTCCATGGGTCCCTCAGGGGTATGGTCCCTGGTGATGCTGCATCGATGGTCGCTATGCCCCTGTATGTGCTGTGCTGCGGCTTTCCTGAGTGTGCTCACCTGTTTGTGTAAGTCTGCACCTAGAGTGTGTTGTATTTTGTGCAAGTTTTCCTCTGCTTGACTATGCATTGTGGTGTGCGTTTTTTGTGTGCATCTGTATAGGAGCATGGGTGTTTGTGTGCAGGTGTGTCTGGGTTAATTTGTTTTTATTCACATGTCTGCTGTGTGAACAGTTGACTGTGGGTGCTGTATTTTGTATTCAGATGCCTTGGGTACTCCCTTCTCTGTGGAAACAGAAATAAATCACAGATGTGTGCCGGCAGCACTAGCTCCTCGTGTGGAACCCTCTGGGTTATTAATGGTGCTCCAGAAACCGCACAATAAGGAGTGTGCAAGCCGGTGAATAAAGACCCGGCTCCTCCGTGGCTGGTTCTAAACCCCCCCCCCCAGCCATGCTCGCAGCACCAGAGGCGCACACTTCTCAGCACTATAATGAAAACAGCTGCTTCATCTTAGACAATCCTGCCTGCAGTGCTTAATTTAAAAAAAAAAAATAAGTGCCAGGGCTCTCGTCAGGAGGCCACTGCAGCTCGCACCACACATTGCCCCTGCCAGCGCTGCCAATGATAGTAACAACACAACTACTAACCCTCACACACCTACAAGTGTGACAATTCGTACTATTACAGGCCCCCCCAAAGCTATAAGAGTGGCTTAGGCGGCAGGTAATAGTCATTTTTAATGTATATTGAATAATTAATTGTTGTGGTCATCTGTAAATTAGTCAGACAGTGCTACCTTGTGGCAGACTATCACAAGCCCCGGTGTTGACAATAAAGTGCTGAGCACCCGAAACCACAGGCTCAAATTAAGCACGGTCTCTGAGTCTAGTCTTCAAACCCACACCATGCCAACCAAGCAATAACAGAGCCTGGACCGGACTGAGACAGAATAGACCAGGCACCAAAATAAAAGTGACCCCCACTAGTGAACTAGAAAGCTAAAAAATAGATCCATGTTTGGAAATCGGGAAGTTTTGAACTTGTAAAGACATGCTCTGCAGGCAATGTTTATTTTGATAACACAGAAATCAGTGAAAAATCGGTCACCAGACTATAAAACAGACACAAAACAGCCAAAAAAGGGCCCACACACTGACCTCTCAAACCAGCCCTGTGGGTGCTGCCTGATTGCCCTAAAGGCCGGTCAGACCCTGAACAGAGATGGCTTCTTTCCCAATCATCTCAAAATGGTAAGTAAAAACAAACAACTCTACCCCTTGCAGATGCTCAAATTCGCTTTATGCTCAAGGACACCCACAGTGCACAGCCGGTTCTCCAGCAGAGGGGGCCGGTGCTGCAATATCAGGCCCCAGTAACAACAGCAGCAGTGCTTCAAACTTGGACCCCCGCCACCCATCCTACAAAATTGGCAAGGCTGCTTTGGGTTCCCAGTCCGGCCCTGTACACACACTATCAACCGCGCATAACAAACAGTAGCCTTTTACTGACCGCCTTAAAGTGCTGCAAGCCTTGTCAGGGGTTGAGGCACTATAAAAATGCTACACATCATACAATTCAGGGAATCTAGGTTCCCCCCCCTTAATCCAACCCCTACCCCCCCTCCCTCAGCCCTCGTGGCAGCGACAGACAGGTGGCACAGTACCTCTAATCTAGGTAGAAAACTAGCGGTGCACTCATAACTTGTTTGTGAGTCATGCGTTCATGGTGTGAGAGGGTGCGTGTGACAGCGTTGCTTCGGGAGGTGTTAAGAGTGGGCCCGGCGCTCGGCGAGCTGTGTGTGCTCTCATTCTCACTCTCATTTGTTGTTGTGGACACTTCAGTCAACATTTGCCCCCATTCCAGGAGATCGCGCTCCGCATTTTCATCGGTCTGTACTGCTCTAAGGCGACATTCCTCAGCTACCCCCCACTCCCGCAGGTCATCCCTCCATTTTTTCCACGCAGACGGTCTCGAGTGTATCCAGTGGATCGCTATCCACCGTTTCGCCAGGACCAGTCCTAGTAGCGCAAACTTATAGCGCATTCTAGTCCCTTTCTTGGGCGTCGGAAGCACTCCCAGAAGACAGTGTTTTATGGAAGCGTCAATTCGCACCGCCGTAGCCGTGCTAAGAGATAGCACCACCTGGTGCCAGTATGGCTGTAGACGCGGACAGTTCCAGACCATGTGCAGAAACGTGGAGGTCCGTGCCACATCGCGGGCATGCGGAAGACAACCCTGTGTGAACCGTGCTCGCCGTTGTGGGGGTCAGGTATGTGCGGTGTAGGTAATAAAACTGGATTAACTTGAACCGTGCGTTACTTGTGGCTTCTGCTACCTGTGCCAGTGCTCTCCTCCACTCACCATCTGTCAATGGGACGGCAGGTCATCGTCCCATCTCGCCCTGATCCTGTCTAAATTCGACCCCCGGTCCACCTTTAATGTCTTATAGATGCGGGAGATGAGCCCTCGACTAGAACCCGGGTCCAGCAATGTTACCAGCGTGCTGGACTCTCCAGGTTCATCGGGAAATGTTGTCCACATCTCCCGTACAGTGCGTGATATTTTGGCGTACTGTAGGAATTGCCCCGGAGGCACCTGAAACCAGTCCTGCGCTTCCTGAAAGGTCATGAACGTGCCGTTCCAGTATAAAACCCCGTCGTCTCACAACCACCCTCTTACCACTTCGAGAGAACCATGACCCCTTGGATATTCTGGAAACCCTTCAACCAATGCAGAGGTAGTGCGCTAGCATATGGGGCCTTTCTGACCACCAAGGCCACTGCTTGCTCCCAGACCTCCGTAACCCGGCAGATTATATGCGGGCACGTTTTAGGGACCCTAGAGCCCATCATTAGGAACTGCTGCAGTTGCATCCCCTCGCTCCAGCTCCCCAGTAAGTCCGTCTCAACCGTGCGCTCCCCCATGCACAACTGAGCGGCGTATTGCAACATGCCAGCCATATAGTATAGCCGTAGGTCCGGCAACCCTAGGCCGCCCCCATCCATGTCTAGTTTTAGTATATCCAGTTTGGCTTTGCTCCGCTTTCCAGCCCAGACCAGGGAAGTCAGGAGACTGTTCAGCGTGTCGAACGACGACGTCGGAATTTTGCGAAAGGAGTTCTGGAGCACGTAGAGGCAACAGTACCATTTTCGATACCTCTACCCTCCCCATAACCGACAGTGGTAACTTGTTCCAAAACGTTATCGATGCCCGCAGGCCATTGAGGACCCTCCCCATGTTCAAATCATACTGGGCCTCCGGCCGATGGGCAATCTGCATTCCGAGGTACCGGAAGCGATCGCACTTCCAATCCATGCCGGCCACAGGGAGATCATGAACTGGCCCCGCGCCAAAGCAGCGAGCGGGAACAGGATGCTTTTCTGGCAGTTAATACTGAGGCCAGAATTAAATCCCAAATTCCGAGCCGCTGGGATCGCCCCTTCCGGCTCACACAGATGAGTACGATCGTCTACCTCTATACCCCATGGCGCCATATCCCTGCGCAAGCGTATCGCCAATGGCTCCATGGCCAGAGCGAACAGCAGTGGGGACAATGGGCACCGCTGCCGTGTGCCCCTTTCAACCTCAATAGTTTCCGACACGTGTCTCCCAGTCCGCACTCTGGCCATCGGTTCATGGTACAGCAGCTTAACCCAGGCTATGCACTCGCTTCCAAACCCCATTCTCCGCAGTACTTCCCAGAGGTAATCCCACCGGAGGGTATCAAAGGCTTTTTCAATATCCAGGGCGACTACTACCGCCCTGAGATTTGTGTCTGCGACCGAGTGGAGGACATGCAACAGTCTATGTAAGTTCATGTGCATTCCTCTCCCAGGCATGAACCCGCATTGGTCCTCATGCACCAAGGAGTTCACTACTCTCCGTAGTCTGAGTGCCAAAACTTTGGCCAGTAACTTAGCGTCCACTCCCATCATGGACAAGGGCCTGTATGCGGTGAGGTCCTCAGGGTACCTGTCGGGTTTGGGAAGCATGACAATCTGCGCCTCACGCATAGAGTGGGGAAGGACTCCAGCCTGCTTAGCCTCCCGCAGCGTATCCAACAGTCATGGAAGAATTACATCCGCATACGCCTGATAAAATTCAACTGGGAGACCATCGGGCCGGGCGCCTTACACCTGGCCATCCCTCGCAGGGTTTCCTGAAGGTCCTCCAATTGTAGTGCCGCCTCCAGTTCCTCCTGCTGGTCATCCGAAACCCGTGCCGGCGGAACCCCCCTGGAGGAAGTCACACCCGCCTGAGCCATCATCACCCGTGCTCCTGCGGTATGTGTTCACCAGGTGATCAAACAAAACTGCATTAACACCGACCTGTGAGTTCACTGAACCTCCCTCGGGGCGGCGTAGTGTAAGAATCAGCGGGGGTGGGCGTTTACGTTTTAACAACCACGCAAGCAATCTACCCGATCTATCCCCTTCCCTATGCAGTAGCTGCCGGTATTCCATGCGGGTCAAGCAATCCAGTCTATCCCAGGTCTCCCCCACTATGTGCTGCGCCTGTAGGAGGGCATCTGAAGGCTGATCGATCGCGCACCCCTCGCGGTGTAACCTAGCCAATGTGTCTTCCGCCCCACTCAGCTCCGCCTCCAATCGTTTCCTTGTGCCCCCCACCCTAGACAGGCAGTCCCCCCTAGTGAACACTTTAAAAGTATCCCACTAATTACTCCTAGTGCTGGTAGTGGACCAGTTCTCACTGAAGTAATCTGATACGGTTTTCCCGAGTTCATCTCTGAATACTTGGTCTTTTAAAGCCTGTGCTTGCAATCTCCATATTGGGACTCTCGGCCTAACTCTCTCAGGTCCCCATTCTAACAGCACAGGGGCGTGATCCGATAGGAAATGGCCCAACACCGCGACACCACCCACACTATCATACAGCTCATGTGATATCAGAAACCTATCAAGTCCGCTATATACCGCACGGGCCGGGGTGCAACACGTATACTGTCATTCTTCAGGGTGTGTTTCACGCCATATACCCACACACTGAAGCCTGTTCATCACCCCTCTCAGGGCTTCTTACATATTTGGCTTAGTGTGGTGTCTGGGGGGAGGGGGGGCGGGGGGGGTGTCTGTCCAGTACACCATCTAGGACGCAATTAAAGTCGCCCGCCCATACCACGGGAATCCCAATGAATGGCAGCAACCGATCCTCCAGCTCACCAAAGAAGTCTGCGTCATCCAGATTTGGGGCATAGACATTCACCAAACACACCTCCATACCATCCATATCCCCGTGCATTATTACATATCTATCCACTACGTCTGCTTCATAGCTGCGAAGCTTAAACAGGACCTATGGAGCTATCCAAATGGCCACCCCCTCGCATAGGAAGAGAATGTAGATGCAAACAGTTGTCCCCTCCATTTTTTGTGAAGTTTCTGTATTTGCGTGTCCAGTAGGTGAGTCTCCTGTAACATAGCCACCTGTGTACCCTGCTGCCGAAAATACGTCTGTACCCTATAATGCTTTATAAACTAGTTTAGCCCTCTCACATTCCAGGTTATAGTTCTATAGTGCCACATAGCAATAGCTACCACCAGCCTCAGCCTTTCTGTAACCAACCTGCCTGCCACCGCTGTCACTGCAAAACACCCTCCTATCTAGAACAACGAAAACCCCCAACCCCCCGGGTAGACACGGTGTTAAACTGACGTGCATCCCCATATGAACCCCAAACATAACACCCTCCACCCCGATTGTACATCGTTGTAACCATCTGTACAAAAACGAATATCAACAACAAAAACCCACGCACACTCCACTCAGACACCAAGCCACGCGCACCATCACACCCACTACCCATGAACATTTCTACTATCTCCACTATCGGGACAAAAGGGTTGTGCCCCGCCTGGACCACTGGGGCGTCCGTCCGCTGAGCCCACCTTAGCCCAATCGACAATCACTGCCACGCATACCGCAGTCACTCATAGCCAAGCACCTCAACACTCACTTCCCCAGTCAGACAAGATCTCCTCCCAAAGAGAGAGAAGTGAGAACAAGAGATAAGAGATCGAGAGAACAGTAAAAGATACAGGGGTAGGGAAAGAGAAAGAAAGAGGGTACAGAAGGGTGGGGGCAGAAGATGACGCCCACCCGCATCATGTTTGGACCATCCAGCTACCCCCACGCTAGCATAAGGAGATTAGAAAACGGAGAGGGGGGGGGGGGGGAAGAAAGTGACCCCTCTAGAATTCAGACCCACACACCCTCAAGAGGGTGAAGGCACAAATTTGTGTCCCAACAATACCCATATCTGGGTTACATTGT
This sequence comes from Calotriton arnoldi, assembly GCA_963921515.1. NCBI lineage: Eukaryota > Metazoa > Chordata > Amphibia > Caudata > Salamandridae > Calotriton > Calotriton arnoldi. The sequence continues at coordinate 3,321,696 of CAWUFW010000013.1, read as the reverse complement.
TCATCACCGTATCCTCTGTTGGAATGTTCATGCAGGGTCTGTTTGTTGTGGGGTGTCCTCAATAATCTCGCCCATGCTCATGTCCGAACCCGTGGCCGTCACCACCTCGACCAGTGCTCTGGCCGCGTCCTGTTCAGCCCGTTGAGTCTCCAAGTCTATCCTGGCGGATCTCCTGCCCTCGCCCCCCCCGCCCCGAGTCAGCCCCCTCCAGCTCCAAGGAGCCATCCTGCTGCACCACCACTCTCTGCGTTGATCTGGAGCTTTTTCTGTGTCTTCCAGCGCGGCCTCTACCAGTTCCACCCTGAGGGTGCACCGAGGATCTTGCCACCACTCGCCCCCCCCCCCCTCAGCACCCTTCCCTCACCATGTACCTCCAACCAGTCCCACACCTCCTCCGGTGTCGTAAAAAATTGTGCGCGATCAACATGCGGGACTTTCAATTTTGCTGGGTAGAGAAGCATGTACTGAAGGTTCATGGCCCGCAATTTTTGCTCGACTCAGAGGAAGGATGCCCTCTGTTGTTGAACCATGTGGGTGTAATCCGGAAAAATGCGAATTTTCTGATTCTCGAACGCCGGATCCCCCTCCCGTCGCGCTGCCCTGAGGATACTGTCCCTATCCCAATAATTGAGGATCCGGGCGATGAGGGTCCTGGGTGGGGCCCCTGGCGGTGGAGGCGCAGTGAGCGCCTGGTGCACGCACTCTATAATGAAGATGGAGGAAAGCTCGGCAGTTGGTAGCACCTCCCTGATCCATTTTTCGAGTAAGAGTTCCGGTTCCCTCCCTTCAGCCTTCTCCGGGAAACCTACGAAACGCAGATTACATCTGCGGGACCTTCCTTCCGCATCCTCCGCTCGGCGCTCCAGGGACATCGTTTTTTGTGAGGGCTCAGTGAGAGTCACCTTCAGGGCAGAGACCTCCTCCCGCATCTCACTAACCGTTTGCTCCGTGGCTAGTGACTGTTCTGTGACAGTGCGAAGATCTGCCCTCAGCAAACCAACATCCTGGGAAACCACATCTATCTTTGCCTGCACTTTTTCACTGGAGGATTCGATAGCAGCCAAAATCTGGGATCCCGTAGGCTCAGGCTGCGTCACATCTCCCCCGTCGAAATCCCAGGCACCGCAGTGGTCTTTGGGGGCACACTCGGAGCTGTATACTGGTCCATCTTTGTTTGCTGGACGGCCCTCGGTAGGCGATCCTTGCCCATTGCGGGATATTCCGCCCGACGTGTCCACTGACTCTCAGCTCCGGCACCTCTCCACCAGCACACAGTTCGTAGGCCGTGTCACGTGGTGCGCACTTATGGGAGCACCGATCTGCTGCTTAGAATGTCCGTGCACCCAAAATGGCGGACCCCCTCCTGTGCGTCTCAGCCAGTGCAGGCAGTCACTCCGACTGCTGGGAATCAGGTGCCTCGGGGTAGACAGTGACCTCCAGCCCAGCTAGGGCTACACCCGTATCCCCTGTATCCTCCTCATACGCTCACCCGCGACCCATGTGGGGCCCAGCATTCAAGTCCCTCCACCAGTAGCGGTCCGTGGTGGGAGTGCTGCCGGGCGGTGACGTGGGGCGGGGGAGGGGCAGGGTGGGGGATAGTAAACTACGGAATACGGCCGACTAGAGGTAAGTAGACATATAAATAAAACGAATTTCGTTGTGCGCGCTGCATCGCCAAATGCCTTTCCCTCACCCTCTCCCTATTCCCTATCCCATGCCTCTTTATCAGATTACTCTGGGTCTGTTATGGGCCCTTCTTTTGGCATAGTGCCCCCTCGCTCCAAACTCACCCCCTCAAGTATCAGAAGCAGTGTGAACCGCTCTGCGCGGCAGCACCGCACCTGGAGCAGGAACGCGTCACCCTCCACGCAGCTCGCCTTCACTCTACACTTCTAACCTCTTCATATCAGGGCAGTGGGGGTATAGCGCCAAGAGGCCCACTTATGTGTGAACGCTTCAGAAGTGTTGTTAACACAAGCGAGAACTGACAGGGGTGTCACAAGGCAAAGCTCCCCCCGGGCACTCCACTTCCGGCCTCTCCTCCTCCCCGTGGCAGAGAGAGGACACGCTGCCCGGGAGCTGGCAACGTGACGTACGTACCCTGCCCCCATGCAGGGGAATTAGAGCGCTTCTCTGAGCCGCCCACCTGTCCAGGCATTCGAGGCACTGCGTGGACTTCTACAGGCCAGATGGCGCTGCGCGCGGGGGGTGGGTACAAGGGAGGGGGTGCAACGTGGACCCAAGTTGGAATATTGTATCCTTATTTAAAGGAGCCATGTTCACAACATAAAGAAACACGCATAGATTAGTAAAAGGACCCGAATTAAGACACTCGCTAAAGCGCTCTGTTTTACAAAAGGCTTCATCTTTTTTTGGGAGCTATGTTGCGATGTTTAGTTCTCAAGATTGTTCAATTCACCATCTGTGATTAAAACATCTATATTCATAGAATGCATGACGACAACACCTGGACAAAAAGAAGCACACAGCATAAAACCACAGAGATCCTGACACTGAAATGTCCCCCCAAGATAACAGACCTCCAGCAGACCCCAGAAATACCAGTGTCTCTCCCAAAGCACAAGTACAAGCCATAACCGACCCTGAAGTAGTCACCACAGATCTCTACCTACTCCCAAACAGATCCCTACCTAGTCAACAGACCCCCACATGGTCTCCTTCAGACCTCACAGAGCCCCGCCAGACCCTCACACAGCCCCGACAGACCCTCACACAGCCCCACCAGACCCTCCCATAGCACCCTAAGACCATCAAAGAGCCCCGCCAGACCCTCACACAGCCCCCTACAGACATCACACAGCCACCACGAACCGACCCTCGCATAGCCTCCCTAAGACACTCACGTGGATTTTTTCCATAGTGCACATCATACTGCGAGAGACCCAAGCAAACCACAGACCCTCACACAGGCACCTACACATCCTCACACAGCCCCCTACACACCCTCACACAACCACCTGCAGACGTCATGCAGCCCCCTACATGCCATCACATAGCCACCACCAGACCCTCGCATTGCCTCCCTCAGACCCTCACAGGGATTCTTTCCATAGTGCGCGTCAGACTGCGAGAGACCCAAGAAAAGCACAGACCCTCACACAGGCAACAGCAGAGCCTAAAACAGCCCTCAGGAGACCCTCCCGTAGCATCTATGGCTTCTTCATATCATCCATGTCACAGCCCCAACAGGCCCAGAAAAAGCATTGGCAAAGCCAATAAGTCTCGGCGATGCGAGAGCTATTGCCTTCATCAAGGTTAATGTCTTTTAGCCAAAAGCACACAATTTAAGTGTGTAAATACGTTTTTGAAGTGGTACAAAAGGGGCTTTCCTCTATATAAAACCTATCTGGACCTAAAAAAGATGCCAGAGCGTATAAAAATATATTATAGCTCATATAACTTACAAGTCATCGAGTGAAATGTTAAACGGGCTCCAAAGATAATTGCAAAAAAACAGAAGATGCAAAAAGGTAATACCAGAACTTTGACACCAGAACAGAGCACAAATAAATAAAAGGTGCAATTATAAGTAGTGACATGCAGTCAAATCTCTGAAGGGGGGGCGTGCAGGGAAACAGTGGCTTATCCATCCTGCCTTTGTAGTATCCAATGAGTGCGCGATTGGTTTTGGAGAGTGTCCCCAATAAAATCAATGGAGACTAAAACAATTTTGGAGAGCGATGATGGTTTTCATTCGAGACTCTGGAGAGGATTTCTTTTTCTTTTTGGAAGGTGAAGATGAAGCCAAAGAGGCTGACACATGACTTGAGTGTTATGTTTGTGCATTGGAACTGAATGATGAGAAACAGCTGCAGATGGTCACTTCTGATTTTATATAGATAGCAGGCATACTCGCACAAGTGTGGATGACAACACATGGACACACACCTGGGACACGCCGCGTCACTTACCAGAAGGCAGCAGCTGTCTTGGGGTGCAACACAAGAGGGGACAGAAACTGCAGGTGAAGAAGCGATGCAAGAAACAACTGAAGGGGCCGAGCCAGGCTGTGTAAAAGCCGGGAACGGGAATGGAGCACCTTGAGACACAGACTCGAGGCTCCTCTGCCCAAAGAAACTGAAGACAGACTGGCGGAGTATTCAGCACTGCAACTACTTATGATGCACACATAGCAGCCATTGTAGACTGTGAAATTGTGAGTGATTAAGATTGGCGACAGGATGTATACAGCGTCAACAAGCAGTGATGAGGGAGGGGGTGGGGAGACGGGTCAAGCAGCGAAGTGGGAGGGGGTTGGGAGATGGGAAAGCAACACCGGGATATTAATTTTAAAACGTCCTCTCATTTTGAAGTCAGAGAAAGGAAAGGAAACAGATGCCCTCGGAAAACAGCGCCTGACATTTGACCTCGGTCTTTGAATGTACAGCAAATGTGATGAGATAAGAACAAGATTTACAGGCCTGTTTACAGAAACAGAGCTCAAAGCGAGTGAAAACACGAGCGCTCATGCGAAGTGCTCGTAAACAAAGAAAAAAGTAGTTCTTAAATCAGTTCCTAAAATGGGACCAGTGGATGGATATTAGTAATTGGTCCATGCTCTCGAGGAGGGCTAAACAAAGGAAGAGGCATGACCCATGCATGCCAGATACAAATGTGGAGAAAGAATATAAGAGCAACGATGGAGCCCGCAAATGGGAAGCCTGTGGGCGGGCTGAAGCCCACATACTGAATATACAACAGTCTCTTCGGGACAGCGCATGAGCTGTCTAGCCAAGACCTAAAAACTAGAGACCCCCCTCATGCACACACAGCCGTTAGAGAACTGGTCATAACCCCCCGCCCCAGAGTCTCAACAACCCCCACCAGATTCTCTCAGAGCTCACACTGCACCCTCACACAGCCCCACCGTACCCTCACACAGGACCCCACTGTCAGTGCTTAATTTGCAACAAAAAAAATAAGTGCCAGGGCTCTCGTGAGGAGGTTATGGTAGTTTGCACCACACAGTGCCCCTGCCATGCTGCCAATGATAGTAACAACACAATTACTAACCATCACACTCCTACAAGCATGACAATTCAGACTGTTCCAGGCCCCCAAAGTTATAAGAAGGGCATGAGCGGCAGGTAATAATTATTTATTCAATATACATTAAAAATGACTAACTGTTGTTGTAGTCATCTCTAAATTAGCCAGATATTGCCACCTTGTGGCAGACTGTCACAAGCGCAGGTGTTGACAATTAAGTGCCGGTGCAGAGCACAGGAAACCACAGGCTCAAATTAAGCACTGCCCATCGTACCCTCATACAGGGCCCCATGGAGACCGACATTCTCTGCTTTTCCTACCTCATGCAGTCAGTTTAGCTGAGCCAAGGGGGGGATAAGAGAGAGAGATAAGGGGGAGATAGAAAGAAGGAAAGAAGGAGAGTAAGAAAAAGAGAGGCAGTGAAAGAGAGAAGGAGAGAGGCAGGGAGATAGAAATGGAAAGATGAACAGTGTGTGAAAGATTGCTGGGAAGAGAGACAGACGGGGAGGTAAAGAAACGGCGAAAGTTGAAAGAGAGAGCAAGGCGACAATGGAAGGGAGAGAGTGAGCGCGATAAGACAGATGAGGAGAAAGAGGCAGAAAAAAGGGGCAAAAGAGACAGAAGTGAGAGCGAGGTAGGGAGGGAGAGAGGCAGTTGTGGCGAGAGATGGAGAGAGTGTGAAAGAGATACAGAGGAGATGGAGAGAGGCAGTTGTGGCGAGAGGAGTGTGAAAGAGACAGAAAAAGAGAGACAGAAAAAGAGAGAGAGGGGATAGACAGAAAGAGATGAAGAGTTGGAGAGAGCATGAAAGAGTGAGACAGGGCAAAGGGGAGAGAGAGAGAAAGACCGAGAGAGAAGCATGTTTACAACAAGCATTGGCATAGCCAATAGGTCTCGCCTTTGGGGCCTTATAAGTGTTTAGCCAGAGCTATTGACTTTGCAAATGTCTTCAAGCTGTGCTGTAGAGAAGTGTGGCTGCTGTGCGGCATGCTGAAAAGTTATAATAAAAAAGTGTCAGAAGCATTTTTGTTACTTTATATATGACCAAGAAGGCATTATGTAAAACTGAACGACCACATTAAAAAAGTATTTACAATAAAAAATGTCCTCAGTTTTCTTTTGTTCTTGCAATGCTGGCAATGGTTGTTTGTTAAAGCTTTTTTTTTTGAGGGGGCATAAACAATCGGAGGGTGAAGGTTGGGAACTAGTACCTGTATTATAACACTAGCAGCGGCCAGACGCTAGGGAGAATCAACAGATGCCAGATTCCGAGAGCAGGCTGAGGTGGTTCTGAGTGATGCTGAGGTGGTAGTGGTGGTGGTGGTGACTGTTGCGGAGACGATGCTGAGGTGATGCTGAATGATACTCAGGTGTTGCTGAGTGATACTGCTGTGGTGCTGAGTGATGCTGTGGTGGTGCTGAGTGATATTGTCTTGGCGCCGAGTGATATTGTCTTGGCGCCGAGTGATATTGTCTTGGCGCCGAGTGATATTGTCTTGGCGCCGAGTGATATTGTCTTGGCGCCGAGTGATATTGTCTTGGCGCCGAGTGATGCTGTTGCGGCGCTGAGTGATGCTGTGGCGGCGCTGAGTGAAGCTGTGGTGGCGCTGAGTGAAGCTGTGGTGGCGCTGAGCGATGCAGTGGCGGCGCTGAGCGATGCAGTGGCGGCGCTGAGCGATGCAGTGGCGGTGCTGAGCGATGCAGTGGCGGTGCTGAGCGATGCAGTGGCGGTGCTGAGCGATGCTGTGGGGGCGCTGAGCGATGCTGTGGTGGCGCTGAGCGATGCTGTGGGGGCGCTGAGCGATGCTGTGGGGGCGCTGAGCGATGCTGTGGTGGCGCTGAGCGATGCTGTGGTGGTGCTGAGTGATGCAGTGTTGGCCCTGAGTGATGATGTGGTGTCGCTGAGTAAAGCTATGGTGGTGCTGAGTAAAGCTATGGTGGTGCTGAGTGATGCTGTGGTGGCGCGGAGTGATGTTGTGGTGGCGCTGAGTGATGTTGTGGTGGCGCTGAGTGATGCTGTTGTGGCGCTAAGTGATGCTGTTGTGGCGCTAAGTGATGCTGTGGTTGTGCTGAGTAATGCTGTGGTTGTGCTGAGTAATGCTGTGGTTGTGCTGAGTGATGCTGTGGTTGTGCTGAGTGATGCTGTGGTTGTGCTGAGTGATGCTGTGGTTGCACTGAGTGATGCTGTGGTTGCACTGAGTGATGCTGTGATGGCGTTGAGAGATGTTGTGTTGGTGCTGAGTGATGCTGTGCTGGCTCTGATTGATGCTGTGCTGGCTCTGATTGATGCTGTGCTGGCTCTGATTGATGCTGTGGTTGCGCTGAGTGATGCTGTGGTGTTGCCGAGTGAGAGATAGAGTGAAGATATAATGCCCAATTAGAGAGGGTGGTGAGAGAGAAAGGGTGTACATAGAATAAAGAGTGGAGCGGGATAGAGAGAGAAAGAAGGGGAGAGAGAGTGAATGAAGGAGTTTGAAAGAGAAACAGATAAAGGGGTGAGAGAGAATGAAAGGCTAAAAAAGATAGAGAGGGGAGAGTTAATTAAGTAGAGAGAGAATTAGAGAGGGGAGAGAGAGAGAGAAGGAGAGAGACAATAAGAGTGGGGGGGGTGGAGTTTAAATAGAGTGAAGAAGTGACGCGGAAAAAGTAACCTTAAATATAGCTTTGTGCTTTGCGCGAATAAATATAAAAAAAAATAACAGTGAGAGACAAAAATACTGGTAATTAGGCTGTGACTCCCAATATAAAACAAATAGCGATATAAGGTGAAATCAACCCACCGAAGCAATATTTCTAACTAGACAAAAAAAGCTTGCATTTCAATGCTAATCGCTGTTGTTTTTCATGTGACTGTAGTCCAGGGCCCTCAGTTGGTAATGTGAGCTGCTGCTGCGATTGAAACATCAGAGTCCAGAGAGTTAATGAGCCATGACGAGGAAATGAGGAAGAGATAGGAAACCCAGATGGCAGCTGCGCGTGCACGCCATCGTGAACTCAAGCTGGTCGCCAGCCGAAAGCCAGTGTTTGCACTTCCAAAACCAGCTTACTAAAACTCTTGCGCTGGTGCAGGCCGAGACCTAAAAAACAGTTATTTGAATTTCTGATATCCGATTCTGCAGCAGCCCACTTGCAGGTTCCATGCATGCCAATAGACACGATGCAGGCCGTAAAAGAAGTTAATAGGAGAAATAGATTCTCCCGATTATTTTTTTAGATCTCCCACTTTCGTTTACCAAAATGTTGGCATGTATGTTCCCCTCCGCTGCATGACAAGGAGAACCTAACTCAAAGGCAGTGAGACAGGACGCATGGGGACCCAGCTGCGCTGATCTTGACTTTCTTTAGGATGCAAAAAAAAGCGAGTCTCCCTGTCGCGTGCTAGAGGTTGCGTCTCCAGGGTCATTTGCCCTGCGTGTATGCTAGGCATTAGGCAACAACGACTCGTGGAGAGAATCAACCAGCCAGCAGCGCCAGCCGGCTCACTTGCGGCTGTACCACGCGTTCCGGAGTAGCGGGACTGACTATCTCTTCCGGTTTACTATCAAGGGGCTTCTTCCGGGCATGCAAGGTTTGTTTGGGGATGCGTGGGCTTTCTTATTCTGGAGCTGCTCGTTTTATGTTAACGTTGATTCGAAATCAAATTAGAGCATTAATATGTGGGATGTCTGTCGCCGGAAGGTGCGAGGTAAAGTTCACATTTGAGACAATGAACAGGGAGGTTTGTCATGAATGGTGTTGGAGGGCTCGGTTTATTGCCTACGTGTGCAGAGGGGCTGAAAGTAAAAGAAAGTAGGATGGCCTTGTGTCCTTTGCGCTGCAGGGTTGATGGTTGACAATGGTGCCTTTGCGTGCTTTGTGGGGATAAGGGCTGAGCAGGCTGGGGTGTCATGTACCATGTAGTTTATGAACCTATTATAGACGAAGTACCGCTATGTTCCATTTACATCGAATTGGTGGCTATCTATGTAGAGTCATATTGTCGGTTGACGCCGTGAGGGTTCCTTGCAACCTGGTGTGATTTTTTTCAGCATTTATCAGCAATGCTGGGAATTGTAGCCGCAATTGGTTTAGTGTCGTCAGCTGGAAAAAACTAGGGTACTGTCTCCGATTTTTATTTAGGAGATGAGGCTGTTCCGCCTTTAGTATAGCTGATTGATCTGCCCCGGATTTAAGTAAACAAGTGAGGTGTTCTTTGTTTCTGTAGAAGGGGAGCGAAGCCGGAAACTACGGGGCGCATCGGGGTACAGGGAGCGGGGGCGAGAGAGCGCGGCAGCCTGCAAAGCAGTCCAAGAAACGCTCGTGCGTCGTGGCTGGCCTTTGGATGAGTACGCGCGGCAGACATGTGTTTCCACTTATCGCGCCCGCGTCTGGGCACGATAATTGGAAACACATGTTTGCCGCGCGTACCCATCCCAAAAAGGCCAGCCACGACGCACGAGCGTTTCTTGGACTGCTTTTCAAACTCGCTTACAATAAGTCTTCGCCTCTAAGCAGCGCTTGCGCGCTACTCGAGGCTCGACCTAAAAATCATACACCGCGGACTAATTCTAAAATGCATTTCTTTTGTTTCTTGCTGTGCTGACAATGTGTTTGAAACAAGTCGCTGGATTTCATGTTAGCCCATTCCTCAGCAGTCTGCACGCCCCTGAGCATTTGGCCTTTTCTCTCCTCAATTAAATTTTTCAGAGTTAGATGCACAGCAGATCAACACAAGTCAATCCAGTTGGTTTCGTTTTAAGTGCTCAGGCTGCAGCTTCTGTCTGCCTGTAAATTCCTACACTTGGACCTTTCCGTTCTGTCATCCAAGCAAAAGTATAAATAAGGTATTGCGTCACGTTTTAATCAAATCGGCCTGATAATTTGATTTCCGATTATTCATTATTGCACACTTACTGGAGAGGAGAGGAGGGCTTCGAGGCTGCGGGTCAGGGTGTCCACAAATTCCATTAGTTTCTAACACAATAATGCAATTTCTCTGCACAGGGGAAGGAAATAGTATTTCTAATTACTTTATCCGCAGGTATGAATTTTGATAGGTTTTAAATAAACGATGGAGCTTTGCTTCAGCCCTCAAGATCTCCAAACTGCACCTCTCAGCTCACTGGCCTTTAGTGGGCGACTCCCAACCAGGGGGGTCTCGCACCAGCTCACTCCCCACTGCCACCCCTCTCCCCCCCATTATTATCAGCAGCGCTTGTGAGCAACCTGCATGTAATATTAATAACCTGCTTTTTTAATAGTGATCCATGTATTGTAAATAACAGATGTCACTATTACCCAATTCATGGTGCTCAGTTTAGCCGGCCTGCTGGGGCTCAAACTCGTAACCTGCCCATCACACCTTGTTCAGGTGATAAACTTTCAACTCCTTGAGCGCACCTGATCACATGTAGGTTAGGTCCGGGCGAAATTTCAATTACGCTGGCATAGTTTTCATAATTTCGGGGATTCTGTGTTACGCTTGTTATGCAAAATTTCTGAAACTATGTTATTGCACCACATTGCGTAATTATGTTGCATTTGTGTCAAAATTATGGCATGTGAACAGTCAGAACACGAACTTGTGTTCTTAGTTCTAAATGCCGAATTTACATTGCACCGAATTACGCATAATTTCACATAATTGTCCCAAAATTTCACAGGATTACACGAAAGCAAATTCCGTGAATTTTGCACTTTTCTAAACATATAATAAGACTTTGTAAAATCCACCATCATACTTGAATCAATGTTTGGGCATTCCGATTTGAACGTACTCATCTCAAACATAAAATAATGTCGTAATAAGGTTAAAAAATCCGGAGTCTCTTGCCGAAATTGGTTGTCCCCCCACCCCCCCAACCAAGATATTTCAAAAGTTTGAGAGGTATTTTAAGGGGCCTCAAAACAAGAAAATAATTCAAAACACACAATCTGTATAATTATAACACAAACCAGGAACAGAAAACCAGGTTAACAAAAAGATCAAACATCTTTTATAGATGTTCCACATTAAAACCATTAGCAAAATCATGTCTACAATGTTGATACCTAGACGTTCGCCGATTAGAGAGGATAGGTTGGAAAATGTCTATTAAACTTATGTTGACCATTGAATGTTTTTGAGCAGATAGTTGGTTCAACAGCGTAACCCCAGCACCTTGAAATCAATCCATGAATCGAGTGGCGGTCACTGCGTTTGCCGCCCGGCGGCCGCATGCAAGACTGGAAGGGTGGAGCTGGCGATTCCCGCGACGGCTGCCCCTCATGGCCGCAGGTAAGAGCTGGGGGGCCGCCGCCCCCAATACTCATGCCGCCCGGGGCGGACTGCTCCCTGCCCCTCCCCCCTCTTGCTACACCACTGAATAAATCCGGATTTGTAGAGCACGGCTGCATCACCCGTGAGGGCCTCGAGGCGCTCATGGGGTCTGCCACCTAATTTGGTGTTAAGACACTTCCCTATGAACACATGCATTTACCACTTGTTTTCCTGCTCTATAGACCCCTTTTCGGCAGTAAAGGTAAAAGCTTTTTAAAGGCCACAGCTCACTGGTCACTAGAGTAACCAGCTGTTGGTCTCAGTATGTCAAACACATGCACTCCAGACACCTCCCGTTATCTGTCAAGGCTGTAATCTGCTTAAGTAGATGTAAGGATGCTTACTAGAGGAACAGCTGACGTAATTGTCCCCATTAACACCCGGGGGAGGGGGTGTAATGAGATCAATGCACAAAACCTTGACTCCCTCAAATCCTCCTCCTTAAAGGATCAACCGCTTACCAGCCACAAGCCGGACTCAAGATCCAGGAGGGGATTAAACAAGAAGGTCCTGGCTCCATGGTCTGCTGACGTCAAAAGCGTGAATGACCACTGTCCAAGCATCCCTGGGGAGCAAACGGATGAGAATCATTAATAGATCAAACGTCCACTTTAGGGAGGCTGAACTTCTCACAATATGGAAAACAGAAAAAAATACCTAGAGCAGTGGAGGGAGATGAGGTGAGGTTATGAGGGACTGAGGTCTAGAAGTGTTGAGGGACTAGATAGGGAGGACGTGAGGGGCTGAGAATGGGAGGGGATTGGGAAGTCAAAAAGGAGACAGTGGAGCAGAGAGGAATAAAAGGCTAGGACGCCCACCACCCAAATAATGTTACATTATTATTTTTTTTAAACTCCTAGCTCTTAGCTTGCAGCTGATTTTGAATGTTTGCACTGGACACGTTTCATATAATTATTTGGGTCTGGCTAGTTCAACAGCTTTCCACAATTAGCCAGCAGAAACAGCAAGTCCTTGAGCATTACAGGTCTCGTCATGTCCTCCATCAATCAAGGATTTGTAAAGCGCTGCAAATCAACTGTCAGGGTCTCAAAGCACTGGAATTGCTAACTGCTACACAGTGACCTGTTTATTCGAACAGCCAGGTCTCGAGTCCTTTCCTGAATTACTGGAGCTATGGGGTGGTCCTGATGTGCAGGGGAAGGTCGTTCCAAGCTTTGGCCGCCAGGTGTGAGAAGGAGCGTCCTCCGCTGTTGCTTCGGCGGACCCGGGGAGTTTCTGTGGGGGTGAAGATGGCTGATCGTAGGTGTCTGATCAGTTGGTGGAAGGTAATGCATTCGTTGATGTATGCTGGTCCTTCGTTGTGCACAGCTTTGTAGGTGTGGGTCAACATCTTGAACTGGCATCTCTCCTGGATCAGAAGCCAGTGTAGTGGGGTGTGATGTGGGTTCGTCTAGGGAGGTCGAGGACGAATCTTGCCACTGAGTTCTGTATTGTCTGTAGTCTCTTCAGGAGGCATGCAGTGATTTCTACATAGAGTGTGTTCCCGTAGTCCAGCCTGCTGGTGATGAGGGCCTGGGTGACAGTCCTCCTGGTGTTGACTGGGAGCCACCTGAAGATCTTTCTGAAGACGTCCTGAGCTTCTTAACGCATCTTAGGGACGTGACACACATTAAAAAGGCAAAAGCATCCCCCTATGTTTTAGTAAGTGTTAGGACACACATTACAACCCACAAACCACAGGAAGTCACACAAAGGTCCAAAAAGGTTCTGCTGCCTTTGAAGGGTGTTTCATTTGAGCTACATGCCCAGATTGTGAGCCACATACATAAAAAAGCTCAAATTAGTTGCCCCTTGGAGTTCTGATTGCTTTATAAACAGGGCTGCCTCATTGATGAAGCCGTGGACTTGAAATATCCTGATGTTTTGGCTGGTAAGTTGTTATACGCCACACTTTCCGTGGTACGTAGTGTACGGAGAATTTGCGTCATGAGATCCAAAAAAGTTAGCCAACCCTTAAAACCTGCAGGATTCCTCGGTCATGCCTCTGGGTTTTTTTTAGCTCTGTGCCATACAATCTTTCTTTTTTTAAAACATTGTTACAGTATATCAGGAAATAAACGAAAACTACTGATATTTATTCACCTACACAAAATGCCTCGATAGACTTTAATGGGGTCACATTCTTCTTAAACCTGGGTGATAACCAGTAAAAATAGGCTCAAATCCACTAAATGTGGGTGACTTGACCGATCTGGTAAGTGTACCGCATGTGGTCAAACGTCATGTCCATTATCACTTGATTGGTGATAGAAACTTGGGCACAGATGTAGTGGGTTGAATTACATCAAGTCCACAAACCTTATTGGGTGATGTCACAATGGCTGGATGACATCATCCGTGATGTCATCAATGATGCCAATTAACATGTTATGAGTAATGTAATATGTGAGGTCATAAGCAGTGCAAGGCAGGGACGCAATTTATTGTTAGCTCTGTAAAATATAACTTGTGAATTTCAGTGTTTTTTAGGTTAGTAAACATTCATTTTTATCTTATTCAACACCTAACTATAACATACTTTAACCTTTGTTTTTTCAGGAAATGTATATATGTATACCCACATAATCAGCACATCTGCATGTACCCCATATTTGTAAGTCAGAATATCATCTACAGAAAATTGCCTAACATAACTATTATACAAATATACCGTGCAACTGGATGTAGAGTTCCTATTACGCACTCCAATGAGGTGTTATTTTTGTAAAGGACATTTAGGTATTATTTATGTCAGACGATATGCTGATAGCGATATACTGTTAGGATGCCATACCCCATAAGTAAGGTGGAAAGCCAGGCAGTTTGAGGCTGCCACAAGAGATGCCCTCCAAAGTTGTGCCCATCGAATGCCAGTATGCACGTGTTCAGCGGTCTATTTTCACTGGTTTAATTCACAGGGTACGATCTTGCGTGGTCGCGCCAGGAATGACAATGGAGGAAACACATCTGCCAGGCATAATTTAATTAGTGTGATCAGAAACGCAGATGGTGAGGGGCGCCTTTTCATGACACATTTCTGACATCCTAGCCTTCCAGCTGCTGTTTTAGCATTTATGCAAAAACTAAACAAAATGGCGTCTGGCTGACGAGAGGCCACCACCTTCTGCTTGTAGCTGGCGGAGTGAGGGTCTGTATGGAAGATGGTGGTAGACCAAGTGTGGACTAGAGCTCGCAGAAGGTTGCCGAGGGCGCTAACACTATCCCTGAAATAAGTTCTTAAAGAAAAAGATGTTACTATTTTACAAAACGCTCAAGATTGGAAACTCACCTTTGTGCAGCATAGTTCATACATGCCTTCTGTTGACATTTCAAACCACCCACTTCTTCCGTTTTTAAAAACTATTCTGCGCACTGCTTGTAATGTGTAAGGCAGGCCCTGACACGTGCGATATCAGAAACAAGCATTTGCAATGCAATAGGTCTCGCATTTACGCAAGTTTGAGCTATTGGCATTGCAAATGACAATGCCTTTTATTTTTGTTTTAAAAACATAAATTTCACAGCATACCCTACTACAGCATGCCTTGCAGTGTGAGCAGTGCATGCGCGCTGCCGCTAGGCTCGACCTAATAAACTGAGTGACGTGGATATTTTACACCCATAAGAATTTTAAGGAAGCAAAAAATAAAACGAAGCACAAATTAAATAAAAAAACGTAAGAGCAGCCACATTATATATCCCCCAACAATGCAACAATTATGCAAGGATTATGCCCCAATTGTAGTGCAGAACGTCCAACTAATGTACAAAAAGGACATTTTTTTCAATTTGTTTTAACAAGATTAAAGGGCAAAAAAAAGACCGAGCTGTACTTTTAGCAGTGTTTGTGCCCCATTAAAATAAGCATACAGATCTAATCAAACCTGTAGCACTCCAATGCAGGCGTGCTTTATACTCCAGCATCAGCAGGGCTTTATGATACGCACCAATAGGCTCTAACGTGATATATATATATATATATATATATAAAGATAGCATCCAAAATGGGTTAATAGTCATCAGCAGAACCATCAGTCCACGGTCTGCACTTGAACACTGATCCTGGATAAATCACATCATCGATCTAGGCCTCAGGTTCGCTTACCTGCCCAAACTGAAAGAGGTTAGACACAGGCTAGATGTAACATTAAGGACTATAAAACGAATTCACATGTGTTTTGCTCTTTAGACTCACGCACCGGTTCCACCAACATAAAATATGGGCACACGCTGAAATTTAAGACCTCACAGGGAGCAAGACTAAAATAAGATAGTTGGCACCTTCGGGTGACCCGCTGCAGAAATGAATGCACTTTGATGGCGTTGGATCCTGGAAGGTCAGGGTATGCCCTTCCTCTTTTCAGAAGGATATAAATCCAGATATAGCGACTTGGTCAAGCACCACCATTATCAAGGTGTCAAGAGGACAATTCAATGTGGATGCTATATAAATGGTTACCATCAGTATCAGCGCAGCGCTCTTATCTGCTACATTTTAAATGTCTTTCAGCACATGAGCAGGCGTGGGTGGGACCAGGAAATAAGTTCCACCCCCACTAAACAAAAAAATCTACAAGCAATACGGATCTATAGCACATGCACCACAATTCACACACAGGGACTTCTGTTTCTTACTCGGACCTGACGTGGACAGATTCACCCGTCACCTGTGCACTGGGAGAGCAGTTTTTCTTACATTTTGGACCACGTCACAACGGATTGAGAGAACACCCACAAACACGCAAGCTTGGCGGGGACAAACGTCCAGTCCCCGAGCATTCCCACCACGTAATGTCCGTGCCCGCCCCTTGGTCGCACAATAAATGGAAGTAAATCTCTTTACTAGGTGTTTCAAAATGGTAATTGTTTTAGAAGACCAAGCCAGTTAGATAACACGATGTCCCCGCCCTGCCCTTACGGACACACGCTGGCCGGACACAAAAGGCAGCTGGAGTGTGTGTGTGTGTGTGTGTGTGTGTGTGTGTGTGTGTGACCCTCAACACGTCTGAGTCCTGCAGCGGAAGCAGCTTCGAGCACCTCTGAAAGCAGATACTTGAGATTGTGGGTTTGCCAATAAAACAATAGTGCTCACACAGTAGATAAAGCATGCAATGTAACGAGCTAAGTAAAAGATCCAGTCCTCATGGGCGGTACCAAATGGAGACAGGGCGGTAACAAGGTGGGACTAACAAGCCTCACAATGAATCAGAAGCCAGCATTTACCAAGGACAATGACACCAGCCAATGAAAAGTATGGGCGGAGAGTGGGCGAGGCTTACACAGCATACTCAACTACTGCATGCCTCGCAGAGCGAGCAGCACATGCACGCTGCCGCTAGGCTCGACCTAAAAACACAAGGGTGGAGTGAGGGGTTCTGAAATCTGAAGATGTTGACGGGTGCCCCTTCCTGTAATAAACTTACCATCAAATAAAAAAACAAAATCTCTCAGTCATACCCTGAATTCTTTACTTACAGTCCAAAATCTAACTGAACTGTTTGTGTTGTGCCAATTAAAAATAATGCAAACCTATCTCACTACGAAAAACTATATGGGTGCCTGTCCCGCACTCAGGAGGTTCCATGTATAGCATACTTTGGGTTTTATATCTGAATATGCAAAAGAAAAAATGTCCTTCCAAAGTATTGCTCCAAATTTATATATAGACTATCACAATATCGTGAAGGTGAGTATCTATAGGTAAGCAGTGCCTAGTTTGTAAAAGAGTAAGTGCCGGGCCGAAGGTTTTGCTCGGAAGCCCGCGGCCAGCACTGTAAAAGTCGGGGAGCCACATTCCAAGCCTGCCTGGTCTCGATTCCACCTCATGCCTCTTTAATCCACCACCAGACACTCCCTGTCCCTTAATCGCACTCTTGCAGGTTCCTGCTTTCTCCGTTGCCCAAGTTTTATCCATATATGTCTTTGTCCTTCTTTTCCCCTTTAGTGTTTCTTTCTCTGGGTCAACTTCTGATGAGGAAAAAAAAGAGCTCCTGCCAAAAATGAGTGCTGGTGGCCCCACCTGAAAACACCTGCTCAAATTAAGCACTGTAAGTAAAGATTTGCTATTCTTAATGGCACATCTACGTACCTTGAACATATACACATATATATACACACACACATATATACACACATATATATATATATATATATATATATATATACACACACACATCACCAAGGTGCATACTTGTGCAGATAAGAATTGTATATCACCACTAACCTGTCCATACTTAGTTTTATAATTATATTTTCGCTGCATTATTTTGGAAAGACAATATTAAAAACTCGATTTTCTGGTAGAATGCCAAAGAGGGTTTGACTCACCACAAAATTTCTTCTGAACTACAGGTCTACCTTAGGTTGTGAACTTCAAGAAAACTAAATCTGAGTTATTCCTCTATGTAAATGTAACACAGCACGTGGCTGCAAAAATGTTTCCTCAATCTCATTAGCTGTGTCACTGCAAAACAAGGTCTGATGGTTTAACTCTGACTTTGCAGGGATGTTTTCCAAGGCTGCTCTGCCACTGAAAATCCCCACTTTGAAGCTGGTTTTCTCTCCTTATCCCTGGTTCCAGGACTTGTGCAGAGATGTATTAAAGTCAGGAAAGAATGGGCCTGAAAAGTCCATAACTGGCCAAGTATTGAATTTGTGTGTCCCTTCCTCCCCTCTTAATCCCAATGAATATGCATGAAGGTTTATGTGTGCATGTTAAATGAGATGTCGAAGGCGGCTGTTCATCCCACACTGCTTATGTAGCTCCATCATATTCCCAAATTTCTTTATTCACAGTATATTTTATAAACCACTACACTTCGCTGAGACCACTTCCGAAGCGAAGTCTCTAAAGCTTGAGGACTGCGCCTTCTCGACGCTTTACTTGCAGTGCGACCGACACACCGTACCAAGTCCTGGAGTAACTGGATAAAACATGAAGGAAGGGGATATCGGAAAGTGCGGAACAGGGAACCTGCAATGGATTCAGTATCCTGGTCCAGACTGGTCTACCGGAATATGATGTAAATTAGAGGTGTCCAATGTTACCCTTAAGGGCTGAATTAGATTTTAAGAGTAACCATAGGAGATGCATGGCCATTGTCCCTCTAAGTGAAAATCTTGTCTAATCGGTGAGTTTCCACGAATTTTATTCTCAGTGGTGATGTTTCAGACGTATATTCTATTTATCCCTCCCTTCTCCAAACTGACCAAACATTAATGTGCGTATTAACGTTCCACAAGGTGTAAATTTCTATTAATCTACAAATATCTCCAAGCCATTACTCAGACTAGTGCTACTGTCCCTGCAGTTTAACTCCCCCCATGTCTCTTCACTCTATAATGCAGTATCTCCTACACCAGTGGTTCTTAACCTGTGATCCGCGGCACCCTTTTAGGGCTCCATGACGGTTTAAAAAGTATATAATAATACTAGATTAATAAAGTATATACATATAAAAAAAAAAAAAAAAAAAAAAACTGAAAATTTCAAACGACTGTAAATTGAAGGAATTTCATATTTGAAGCTAAAAAATAAATTGGTATCCTTATCTTGATTGGTTAGAGCAAGTCCAACAAATGCACACTAGTATGGACGGTGGGTGCTTCCGCTGAAGCATTGGCACACACCATCTAAACGAGAGTATAGTTAGCAGCTGAAAGACAAAGCTATATTCTAGAGTCTAGCAAACCGTTTTGACTTTTAGAAATAAATCAAATTTTGAAAAGCTCCAACCTTTTCACCAAAATTAAAAATTACAACTTTTGAGTATTCTTTTTCAAGTGAATAAAAAAATGTTCAATAATTTGTGCATTTGTTTGATCTATACTCGTTTCTGTAGTTTTGTGTCATTTTTGGAGATTCAAATCGTTGAAATCGCTCAGGCCCGAGTCCCAGGCGTTTGCATTTACCAATGCTGTGATTTTGTTAATGCATTCTTCCCAACTCCAAAGCCCTTCAAAACATCAAGCCCTCCATCCCCTAATACTCACTCCCCTACAGTCTCTGAAGCTCTTTCACTCCACCTCAGAGAGTCTCCAGCCCAGAATGCGGATTCATCTATGGGGGCGGGGTTCCTTTAATGCATGTGGGGGGGGGGAGGGGGTTCCCAAGCAGAGTGTGTGGGGGTCGAAGGGCCACATTTCTGAAACTGATCTCAGGAGTTCATGCTGTGAATGAGTAAGATTGTATGTAATCTCTTCAACTCACAAGGCCCAGGGAGCTCACAGAGCTGTGGGAAGAGAAACAGGTGCCATTCACATCACAATCTACACACCACACAAGGCCTCTTACACACAGGGACCTATTCACAAAAGCATTTGAGTACATAAAGCTGTACTCCTGTCCTACTCTTTTACATACTCCGACATGCCTTTGAGAATTGACCCCAAAACCACTAAAATGGGAATATTCAAGAATATTCACAAACACTTATGAATTGAAGGGACTGTGCCCTCTTTGCACTTTTAATAATGGGGGTTGGATATTTCCGGTCCAGTTCACAAAGGCATGTATGTAAATGAGTACTCCCGTGGGCATCAATGCTTTTGTGAATCCGCGGCACAGTCAATCGGGATCGAAAATGTCTCCCACTTTCAAACTTTACTGCTAGAAGAGAGCTCTGTATAAATGTCATGTTCCCAAAGCTGCAAAAACTTGTTTCGTCACACCCACCTCTTCATGCGTGTCCACACAGCTCACTGCGACTGTCCGAATACCACTTTCACTCTCATGTTTACCCCGTCTTAGAGCACTCTTCCTCCGTGGTAACATTCAGAGTTTAAGTGGTGGACTTTTTGTCTGCCAGCGTGGGGAAATTAAAACTAGGCCTGGGCGGTGAACTCCGCTCGCGGAGTTTTCTGCACTTCGCGGAGCTAGCGGAGTGCAGAAAACACCACTCCACGTAGTGCAGCGGAGTTTTTTTGGCCACTCGCGCTCGTCAACGGTAAGTTGGTGAGTGCGAGCTGCCTCTCAGGTAGAATTTTTACTCAAGCAGCAGGAAGATCAGCGCGAACAGCAGTTTGCGCTGCACTCCGCCACTTGCAGGACTTTGCTGAGTTTTTTTGTCACTTCGCAGAGTTCCGAACTCCACCCAGGCCTAATTAAAACCTCCATCAAAGTGGCGGAAAATCCACCACCCCAGGCGTGTTCCAAGAGGTCGGAGGAGGTTTCTCCACCAATGGTGGCAGGTCCATAGCTTTGTTCCTCTTGAAGTCTGAGTCCATCTTTTACCAGAGCGGGGAGAAAGGCTGCCTTCTGCAGATGACTCTTATAAGAGCCCAGCTGCGGCCTAAGATGTGACGGGGCCGACTGCGGGGGCCACAGCCACTCCAGGGGCCCACTGCAGCAAGCTTGCGCCAAGAAAACACTGGGTCAGATAAGTGGCACTCAGAGAACCCTTCCATCAACGCTTCACCTCAGACGAATTTGTCCCTAGACCCACAACACTCACCCAAAGAGGGAACCTGACCCTTCAGGAGGGGTCAAGTGGAGATACTCGGGGTCCACCAGGGACAGTGACTCCCTCCCAGCAAGAACTCCTCACGCAGGGTGCACGCTGTCTCTGAATACACTTTTGTGGTGTTACTTCTCAATGCTTTCTGATTCCATAACGCTCTGAAGATGCTGAAGGTGTCATGTTAGCATTACATAAAATATTTCAAAATAAAACTCAGCGTTTTTAACAATGACAGACACGATCTGTCCTACTTGGGGGCGTCCGTGGAATATGGCCAACCTTCTGATGGTGATTCGCGGTGGCTGTGGTAATTTCAAGCAGAATTGGATTAACCTAAGCTGGAAATGGAGTTAAAATGTCTAAATGGATAATTGCATCGAGTCCTAACTAATCTCTACACAGTAACTGCGGAATCAGCGCTGGCAGACTGTCATGTAAGCCGCCATCGCCTGCCTGCACTAGAGGGTATCTTATTCCGTATAATTCGCCCACCGCTACTTACCCACTCAATCGTTTTCCAGCACAACAAGCTTCTGAAGTGTTCACAAGTGCTAGAGAGAAGTCTCACCCAGATGCATCACTAAAGATTCAAGTGCCTGTGACGTGGAGAAGTGTTTGTGATCCAGCAGAGACTGAACCCCCCAGCTCCCTGAGGCCTTACCCGTCATCGCCACAAACGCACCCACGATCACTCACTGGATTGTGCATTCTGTGCTGTGCCCCAAGACGGTAAAAACAAGAACAAAGCAGGAAAAAAAAACACTTGCCCTCCAACCAGTGCTGAGATGTATTGTATTGTATTGTATTTATATAGCACTTACTACCCCTGACGAGGCGTCAAAGTGCTTTTTTGGCGAGTTGCACGCTACTCCGGAACCCATAAAGGATTAGTGGTGAATCAGTATAGTGAAATATGAAAGTAATTTGAGTGGTGGATATTACCGACAGACACGTTCATTTTGTTAGGCACAAGGAGATTAAGTGACACACCCAGGATCACAGGCTGTTGAGCGTCCCTGCCGAGACTCGAACCTCATTCCCCAGCTTCGAGGTCGACCGCTCTAGCCATTAGGCCACAGCCTCTCCTCCAGTAGCCAATGTGTCTTGCTTCCTGCCTCTTGAAAGTATGAGAATGGCCAGATTCTATACAGTGCTTTAGGTTTGTAGTTCTGCCGGCTTCTAGGCACGGTTAGCGGTCCTTTGTCACAATAGGAGGTCATTAAGATAGACTTGAACAGAATTCAATCCTCCAGTATTGACATGTCAACATTGTCTCGCTAAGTAAACCTTTACTGTTCTTAACTCCACATCTACCGACCAGGACGATATGTTGAGCCGACATGGAGGATACAAGTGTGTGTCAATACTCAATACCTGACGATATGTTGAGCCGACATGGAGGATACAAGTGTGTGTCAATACTCAATACCTGACGATATGTTGAGCCGACATGGAGGATACAAGTGTGTGTCAATACTCAATACCTGACGATATGTTGAGCCGACATGGAGGATACAAGTGTGTGTCAATACTCAATACCTGACGATATGTTGAGCCGACATGGAGGATACAAGTGTGTGTCAATACTCAATACCTGACGATATGTTGAGCCGACATGGAGGATACAAGTGTGTGTCAATACTCAATACCTGACGATATGTTGAGCCGACATGGAGGATACAAGTGTGTGTCAATACTCAATACCTGACGATATGTTGAGCCGACATGGAGGATACAAGTGTGTGTCAATACTCAATACCTGACGATATGTTGAGCCGACATGGAGGATACAAGTGTGTGTCAATACTCAATACCTGACGATATGTTGAGCCGACATGGAGGATACAAGTGTGTGTCAATACTCAATACCTGACGATATGTTGAGCCGACATGGAGGATACAAGTGTGTGTCAATACTCAATACCTGACGATATGTTGAGCCGACATGGAGGATACAAGTGTGTGTCAATACTCAATGCCTGATCTTTTGGTAGAAACTTTACCTTTGTTGAAATAAGGGATTTAAGAGGCAGTCTGCAGCCTCCATCTAAATGGCCTGGGACCCACCCTGTGACCAGCCCCCTTAATGGAGGACCGCCTCTCTCAACTTCAACTCGGACCTCTGGGCCATCTTCATGGTGCTTAGGTGGCCCCGAGGCGCTCTACAAAGCAATCGTAATAAATAAACCACTCCTGATTAGGTAAATACACGAGGTGCTGTAAACTAAAGGGTCTTTTAAAATCATGACACACCAACAGGGTGTTATTTTCTAAAAACAGACCAGGGTTTAAAGACTCGAGAGAGCTCTGTATGGGTCTAGTGCGGACTTTCAAACTTCACAGTCATGAGTACCACAAACATGAAACTGGCAAGACAGGAACTGGTAAACAGTGATTAACTGGT
Organism: Calotriton arnoldi; assembly: GCA_963921515.1. NCBI lineage: Eukaryota > Metazoa > Chordata > Amphibia > Caudata > Salamandridae > Calotriton > Calotriton arnoldi. The sequence goes on along the minus strand of CAWUFW010000013.1, from coordinate 3,298,526 downwards.
AAAAAAATAAATAATAATAATAATAAAATGAGCGCAAGGGCACAGCGTTTTTCTTAGGGGCCGGCTGCTTCTATTGTCGAATACTAAGCGGTCTACTCTTGATTCCACCTCGTGCCTCTTTCTTCCACCGCCCTACACTTCCTGTCTCTTTATCTCATGAATACAGAGGCTGCCTGGTCTTGATTCCACCTCGTGCCTCTTTCTTCCACCGCCCTACACTTCCTGTCTCTTTATCTCATGAATACAGAGGCTGCCTGGTCTTGATTCCACCTCGTGCCTCTTTCTTCCACCGCCCTACACTTCCTGTCTCTTTATCTCATGAATACCAAGGCTGCCTGCTCTTGATTCCACCTCGTGCCTCTTTCTTCCACCGCCCTACACTTCCTGTCTCTTTATCTCATGAATACAGAGACTGCCTGGTCTTGATTCCACCCCATGCCTCTTTCTTCCACCACCCTACACTTCCTGTCTCTTTATCTCATGAATACCAAGGCTGCCTGCTCTTGATTCCACCTCGTGCCTCTTTCTTCCACCGCCCTACACTTCCTGTCTCTTTATCTCATGAATACAGAGACTGCCTGGTCTTGATTCCACCTCGTGCCTCTTTCTTCCACCGCCCTACACTTCCTGTCTCTTTATCTCATGAATACCAAGGCTGCCTGCTCTTGATTCCACCTCGTGCCTCTTTCTTCCACCCTACACTTCCTGTCTCTATCTCATGAATACCGAGGCTGCCTGCTCTTGATTCCACCTCGTGCCTCTTTCTTCCACCCCCCTACACTTCCTGTCTCTTTATCTCATGAATACCGAGGCTGCCTGCTCTTGATTCCACCTCGTGCCTCTTTCTTCCACCCCCCTACACTTCCTGTCTCTATCTCATGAATACCGAGGCTGCCTGGTCTTGATTCCACCTCACGCCTCTTTCTTCCACCCCCCTACACTTCCTGTCTCTATCTCATGAATACCGAGGCTGCCTGGTCTTGATTCCATCTCGTGTCTCTTTCTTCCACCCCCCTACACTTCCTGTCTCTTTATCTCATGAATACCGAGGCTGCCTGCTCTTGATTCCACCTCGTGCCTCTTTCTTCCACCCCCTACACTTCCTGTCTCTTTATCTCATGAATACCGCGGCTGCCTGCTCTTCATTCCACCTCACGCCTCTTTCTTCCACCACCCTACACTTCCTGTCTCTTTATCTCATGAATACAGAGGCTGCCTGGTCTTGATTCCACCTCGTGCCTCTTTCTTCCACCACCCTACACTTCCTGTCTCTATCTCATGAATACCGAGGCTGCCTGCTCTTCATTCCACCTCACGCCTCTTTCTTCCACCACCCTACACTTCCTGTCTCTTTATCTCATGAATACCGCGGCTGCCTGCTCTTGATTCCACCTCATGCCTCTTTCTTCCACCCTACACTTCCTGTCTCTTTATCTCATGAATACCAAGGCTGCCTGCTCTTGATTCCACCTCGTGCCTCTTTCTTCCACCACCCTACACTTCCTGTCTCTTTATCTCATGAATACCGAGGCTGCCTGCTCTTGATTCCACCTCGTGCCTCTTTCTTCCACCACCCTACACTTCCTGTCTCTTTATCTCATGAATACCGAGGCTGCCTGCTCTTGATTCCACCTCGTGCCTCTTTCTTCCACCACCCTACACTTCCTGTCTCTTTATCTCATGAATACCAAGGCTGCCTGCTCTTGATTCCACCTCGTGCCTCTTTCTTCCACCACCCTACACTTCCTGTCTCTTTATCTCATGAATACCGCGGCTGCCTGCTCTTCATTCCACCTCACGCCTCTTTCTTCCACCACCCTACACTTCCTGTCTCTTTATCTCATGAATACCGCGGCTGCCTGCTCTTGATTCCACCTCATGCCTCTTTCTTCCACCCTACACTTCCTGTCTCTTTATCTCATGAATACCAAGGCTGCCTGCTCTTGATTCCACCTCGTGCCTCTTTCTTCCACCACCCTACACTTCCTGTCTCTTTATCTCATGAATACCAAGGCTGCCTGCTCTTGATTCCACCTCGTGCCTCTTTCTTCCACCACCCTACACTTCCTGTCTCTTTATCTCATGAATACCGCGGCTGCCTGCTCTTGATTCCACCTCACGCCTCTTTCTTCCACCACCCTACACTTCCTGTCTCTTTATCTCATGAATACCGCGGCTGCCTGCTCTTGATTCCACCTCATGCCTCTTTCTTCCACCCTACACTTCCTGTCTCTTTATCTCATGAATACCAAGGCTGCCTGGTCTTGATTCCACCTCACGCCTCTATCTTCCACCCCCTAGACTTCCTGTCTCTTTATCTCATGAATACAGAGGCTGCCTGGTCTGGATTCCACCTCACGCCTCTTTCTTCCACCACCCTACACTTCCTGTCTCTTTATCTCATGAATACAGAGGCTGCCTGGTCTTGATTCCATCTCATGCCTCTTTCTTCCACCGCCCTGCACTTCCTGTCTCTTTATCTCATGAATACCAAGGCTGCCTGGTCTTGATTCCACCTCATGCCTCTTTCTTCCACCGCCCTGCACTTCCTGTCTCTTTATCTCATGAATACCAAGGCTGCCTGGTCTTGATTCCACCTCATGCCTCTTTCTTCCACCCCCTACACTTCCTGTCTCTTTATCTCATGAATACCAAGGCTGCCTGTTCTTGATTCCACCTCACGCCTCTTTCTTCCACCCTACACTTCCTGTCTCTTTATCTCATGAATACCAAGGCTGCCTGGTCTTGATTCCACCTCACGCCTCTTTCTTCCACCGCCCTACACTTCCTTCCTCTTTATCTCCTGAATACCGTGGCTGCCTGGTCTTGATTCCACCTCGTGCCTCTTTCTTCCACCGCCCTACACTTCTTGTCTCTTTATCTCATGAATACAGAGGCTGCCTGGTCTTGATTCCACCTCGTGCCTCTTTCTTCCACCACCCTACACTTCTTGTCTCTTTATCTCATGAATACAGAGGCTGCCTGGTCTTGATTCCACCTCGTGCCTCTTTCTTCCACCGCCCTACACTTCCTTCCTCTTTATCTCCTGAATACCGTGGCTGCCTGGTCTTGATGCCACCTCATGCCTCTTTCTTCCACCGCCCTACACTTTCTATCTCCTATTGGTTCTGTTTCATTCCCTATTTCTTCTGTCCTTCCATCGTCCTCAGATTTCTTACTTTCTCTCTCTTGCTCAGAGTCAGTCTGATGATGAAAAATAAGTCTTGGTCCCCAAGAACGAGTGCTGGTGGCACCACCTGTAACCGCCAGCACTTAGTAAGTGCTGGTCATGGAGCTGTCAGGTCGGACGGGGTGTGGTCCAATGGAGCTCATGTGCTGTGTTTGGTTGGAAGAGTGTGGGTTTATAGAGTGGCCCACACGGGTTGGGTTTTTACAAAGCTGCCAAGTTTACAACCCCCACGCGTGATGTGCTGCTCCAGGGCAGGTTTTTTTTATTTTGAATTCTGGAACTTGTAATCTTGTTTCATAATGGGATAAACAAGACTACAGGTCCCAGAATTCAAAGCAAAAACCTGGCCTGGAGCAGCACATCACGCATGGACCTGGGAAAGCCACGGGGCTGGTTTTGAGGTTTGTTTACCAAATTCAGAAGGGTGCTACTAACATGTCACTGACAGTGCTTAGTTTGTAAAAGAATAAGTGACAGGGCTCTTGTCAGGAGGCCACTGCAGCCTGGCCCTCCCATTGCCCCTGCCAGCGCAGCCAGGGACAGTACCAACACAACTACTAACCCTCACACGCTTACAAGTGTGACAATTCAGACTATTCCAGGCCCCTAAAGCAATAAGAATGGCTTAGGTGGCAAGTATCAGTCATTGTTAATGTATATAGAATTAATAAACAGCTGTTGTTGTGCTCATACCTAAATTAGGCAGGCAGCACCACCATGTGGCAGACTGTCATAAGTGCTGGTGCTGATTATTAAGTGCCAGTGCCCAGCACCGGAAACCCCTGGCTCAAATTAAGCACTGGTGTAGCTGCACTTAAGCATAAAGTTAAGAGAAGTGAGGGACAAACTAATGTCTCCTTTCCACCATCTCGGAGTAAGAGGACACTCACTCATCTTTGCAGAGAGATAAGTGAGACTGAGTTATGTTTTATGTTCATTGACCTCATGCTCGAGTCCTCTCAGCCGCTAAAGTTGGAAACACTTAAAATTGGTTAAACGTCAGCATAAGGCTCAATATATGAACATGAAGTGTGTTTGCATTATCGGAGGTGCAGACACACACCCCCTTCTTCCCGGCCCTTGTACCTGGTGCACCCCGGGGCTGGGGGGGGGGGGGCGCGGAGAGACTCCACGCACTATCATCATCATCTCTACACGGGCTGCAGCTATCTTTAGAAATCGGTGATAAAGACGTTTTTCTTCTCAGCTGCGTCTGTCATCTCCACGCTTCCCTGGCGTCTCTCAGATGTAATCGGCATTTTAAATATATTCCAAGCGCATGCTGCTTATCTGTTTCAGACAGAAGCGCTGCAATATGCCCCAGGTCACACTAGCGTCTGCAGAAAGAGATAGGAGCATCCCTACGCCCGTGCCAGTTAACAGTGTATGCACTGGTGGACTGGCCAAGGGGGATACAAGGGTGTTACCTTGTAGGCTGAGAGCCTTGAGGTGGGACAGGGGGCGGTTTCACCGCGACGGAGTAGTGCTGGAAGGCAGGACACACTAATGGCCTGGTTTCACGGGCGAGCTGCCCTTCCTCCACCAGGACAGGCGCATGTAATAACTTCCACTGCCCTGGCGAACTCCTGCCCATAATATTTAGAAACCTCCGCCTGCCTGGCAGAGGTCTCTATACTTTCTGATGAACCTCTGCCTGGCAGAGATCTCTGTGCCTTCTGATGAACCTCTGCCTGGCAGAGATCTCTGTGCCTCTGATGAACCTCTGCCTGGCAGAGATCTCTGTGCCTCTGATGAACCTCTGCCTGGCAGAGATCTGTGCCTCTGATGAACCTCTGCCTGGCAGTGATCTCTGTGCCTTCTGATGAACCTCTGCCTGGCAGTGATCTCTGTGCCTTCTGATGAACCTCTGCCTGGCAGAGATCTCCGTGCCTCTGATGAACCTCTGCCTGGCAGCTCCTCTGAAAACACTGAATGTTTGCTGAACAGCCGTCATATTTCAAGTGGTCGCTAAGAAAACGTTTTTGTTTTACAAAAACACACTTCCAACGGGAGAAAGGTGGGGCTGGTGGTAAATGCATTTCCAGGACTGGTCAGAGTTGCCAGTCCATTCCGGAGTGCGGGATCTCCAGCAGTACATGGCATTCTTGCCGTCGCCCCCTTTGTGGCCTAGAGTGACGCAGCGTGAGCATGCGTGGGTACAAGCTGTGGCCACCTCAAGCTTGGTTAGAGGGGCCCGTCTTGTGCCCGTGGGGGCAGAGAGAACCCTTCATATGCCACTCAGAAAGATGATCCCAAAAAATACCTTTCACCCACAAATGACACAAGAGGCTTTAACACGTGGGAAACACACATGACGGATTCCTTCTCATGCCTTACTGGCACATAGCAGCTTCATGCCTTACTGGCACATAGCAGCTTCATGCCTTACTGGCACATAGCAGCTTCATGCCTTACTGGCACATAGCAGCTTCATGCCTTACTGGCACACAGCAGCTTCATGCCTTACTGGCACATAGCAGCTTCATGCCTTACTGGCACACAGCAGCTTCATGCCTTACTGGCACACAGCAGCTTCATGCCTTACTGGCACATAGCAGCTTCATGCCTTACTGGCACATAGCAGCTTCATGCCTTACTGGCACACAGCAGCTTCATGCCTTACTGGCACACAGCAGCTTCATGCCTTACTGGCACATAGCAGCTTCATGCCTTACTGGCACACAGCAGCTTCACGGTCCACTGCACTTCCATTTACTCCACGGAGCAGTACATACGTACGCAGGGCAATATAAGCACAGAGTGCTGAAAGTAAGCAGCCCTCGGTAAGGAAAGAGTGCTCGCTACAAGTACAGAGTCCTGTGGAAGTACACAGGGCTCTGTCGGTACAGAAAAATATTTAAGTAGAGAACTGTTCAAATATTGAGCCTACTTATGCACAGAGCGCTACACAAGTAGAGGTCTATAAGTACAGAATGCTATAGAGGTACTCCATTCTATGTATGTACAGATCGCTATGAAAGTAGAGGTCTATAAGTACAGAATGCTATAGAGGTACTCTATTCTATGTATGTACAGATCGCTATGAAAGTAGAGGTCTATAAGTACAGAATGCTATAGAGGTACTCCATTCTATGTATGTACAGATCGCTATGAAAGTAGAGGTCTATAAGTACAGAATGCTATAGAGGTACTCCATTCTATGTATGTACAGATCGCTATGAAAGTAGAGGTCTATAAGTACAGAATGCTATAGAGGTACTCCATTCTATGTATGTACAGATCGCTATGAAAGTAGAGGTCTAAAGTAGAGAAGGCTATAGAGGTACTCTATTCTATGCATGTACAGATCGCTATGAAAGTAGAGGTCTATAAGTACAGAATGCTATAGAGGTACTCTATTCTATGTATGTACAGAGCGCTATGAAAGTAGAGGTCTATAAGTACAGAATGCTATAGAGGTACTCTATTCTATGTATGTACAGATCGCTATGAAAGTAGAGGTCTATAAGTACAGAATGCTATAGAGGTACTCTATTCTATGCATGTACAGATCGCTATGAAAGTAGAGGTCTATAAGTACAGAATGCTATAGAGGTACTCTATTCTATGTATGTACAGAGCGCTATGAAAGTAGAGGTCTATAAGTACAGAATGCTATAGAGGTACTCCATTCTATGTATGTACAGATCGCTATGAAAGTAGAGGTCTATAAGTACAGAATGCTATAGAGGTACTCCATTCTATGTATGTACAGATCGCTATGAAAGTAGAGGTCTATAAGTACAGAATGCTATAGAGGTACTCTATTCTATGCATGTACAGATCGCTATGAAAGTAGAGGTCTATAAGTACAGAATGCTATAGAGGTACTCCATTCTATGTATGTACAGATCGCTATGAAAGTAGAGGTCTATAAGTACAGAATGCTATAGAGGTACTCCATTCTATGTATGTACAGATCGCTATGAAAGTAGAGGTCTATAAGTACAGAATGCTATAGAGGTACTCCATTCTATGCATGTACAGATCGCTATGAAAGTAGAGGTCTATAAGTACAGAATGCTATAGAGGTACTCCATTCTATGTATGTACAGATCGCTATGAAAGTAGAGGTCTATAAGTACAGAATGCTATAGAGGTACTCTATTCTATGCATGTACAGATCGCTATGAAAGTAGAGGTCTATAAGTACAGAATGCTATAGAGGTACTCCATTCTATGTATGTACAGATCGCTATGAAAGTAGAGGTCTATAAGTACAGAATGCTATAGAGGTACTCCATTCTATGCATGTACAGATCGCTATGAAAGTAGAGGTCTATAAGTACAGAATGCTATAGAGGTACTCTATTCTATGCATGTACAGATCGCTATGAAAGTAGAGGTCTATAAGTACAGAATGCTATAGAGGTACTCCATTCTATGTATGTACAGATCGCTATGAAAGTAGAGGTCTATAAGTACAGAATGCTATAGAGGTACTCTATTCTATGTATGTACAGATCGCTATGAAAGTAGAGGTCTATAAGTACAGAATGCTATAGAGGTACTCCATTCTATGTATGTACAGATCGCTATGAAAGTAGAGGTCTATAAGTACAGAATGCTATAGAGGTACTCTATTCTATGTATGTACAGATCGCTATGAAAGTAGAGGTCTATAAGTACAGAATGCTATAGAGGTACTCATTCTATGCATGTACAGAGCGCTATGAAAGTAGAGGTCTATAAGTACAGAATGCTATAGAGGTACTCTATTCTATGTATGTACAGAGCGCTATGAAAGTAGAGGTCTATAAGTACAGAATGCTATAGAGGTACTCCATTCTATGTATGTACAGATCGCTATGAAAGTAGAGGTCTATAAGTACAGAATGCTATAGAGGTACTCTATTCTATGTATGTACAGATCGCTATGAAAGTAGAGGTCTATAAGTACAGAATGCTATAGAGGTACTCTATTCTATGTATGTACAGATCGCTATGAAAGTAGAGGTCTATAAGTACAGAATGCTATAGAGGTACTCTATTCTATGTATGTACAGAGCGCTATGAAAGTAGAGGTCTATAAGTACAGAATGCTATAGAGGTACTCCATTCTATGTATGTACAGATCGCTATGAAAGTAGAGGTCTATAAGTACAGAATGCTATAGAGGTACTCTATTCTATGTATGTACAGAGCGCTATGAAAGTAGAGGTCTAAAGTAGAGAATGCTATAGAGGTACTCTATTCTATGTATGTACAGAGCGCTATGAAAGTAGAGGTCTATAAGTACAGAATGCTATAGAGGTACTCTATTCTATGTATGTACAGATCGCTATGAAAGTAGAGGTCTATAAGTACAGAATGCTATAGAGGTACTCTATTCTATGTATGTACAGATCGCTATGAAAGTAGAGGTCTATAAGTACAGAATGCTATAGAGGTACTCTATTCTATGTATGTACAGATCGCTATGAAAGTAGAGGTCTATAAGTACAGAATGCTATAGAGGTACTCTATTCTATGTATGTACAGATCGCTATGAAAGTAGAGGTCTATAAGTACAGAATGCTATAGAGGTACTCCATTCTATGTATGTACAGATCGCTATGAAAGTAGAGGTCTATAAGTACAGAATGCTATAGAGGTACTCCATTCTATGTATGTACAGATCGCTATGAAAGTAGAGGTCTATAAGTACAGAATGCTATAGAGGTACTCCATTCTATGTATGTACAGATCGCTATGAAAGTAGAGGTCTATAAGTACAGAATGCTATAGAGGTACTCTATTCTATGCATGTACAGAGCGCTATGAAAGTAGAGGTCTAAAGTAGAGAATGCTATAGAGGTACTCTATTCTATGCATGTACAGAGCGCTATGAAAGTAGAGGTCTATAAGTACAGAATGCTATAGAGGTACTCTATTCTATGTATGTACAGATCGCTATGAAAGTAGAGGTCTATAAGTACAGAATGCTATAGAGGTACTCCATTCTATGTATGTACAGATCGCTATGAAAGTAGAGGTCTATAAGTACAGAATGCTATAGAGGTACTCCATTCTATGTATGTACAGATCGCTATGAAAGTAGAGGTCTATAAGTACAGAATGCTATAGAGGTACTCTATTCTATGTATGTACAGATCGCTATGAAAGTAGAGGTCTATAAGTACAGAATGCTATAGAGGTACTCCATTCTATGTATGTACAGATCGCTATGAAAGTAGAGGTCTATAAGTACAGAATGCTATAGAGGTACTCCATTCTATGTATGTACAGATCGCTATGAAAGTAGAGGTCTATAAGTACAGAATGCTATAGAGGTACTCCATTCTATGCATGTACAGATCGCTATGAAAGTAGAGGTCTATAAGTACAGAATGCTATAGAGGTACTCCATTCTATGTATGTACAGATCGCTATGAAAGTAGAGGTCTATAAGTACAGAATGCTATAGAGGTACTCTATTCTATGTATGTACAGATCGCTATGAAAGTAGAGGTCTATAAGTACAGAATGCTATAGAGGTACTCTATTCTATGTATGTACAGATCGCTATGAAAGTAGAGGTCTATAAGTACAGAATGCTATAGAGGTACTCCATTCTATGTATGTACAGATCGCTATGAAAGTAGAGGTCTATAAGTACAGAATGCTATAGAGGTACTCCATTCTATGTATGTACAGATCGCTATGAAAGTAGAGGTCTATAAGTACAGAATGCTATAGAGGTACTCTATTCTATGTATGTACAGATCGCTATGAAAGTAGAGGTCTATAAGTACAGAATGCTATAGAGGTACTCCATTCTATGTATGTACAGATCGCTATGAAAGTAGAGGTCTATAAGTACAGAATGCTATAGAGGTACTCCATTCTATGTATGTACAGATCGCTATGAAAGTAGAGGTCTATAAGTACAGAATGCTATAGAGGTACTCCATTCTATGCATGTACAGATCGCTATGAAAGTAGAGGTCTATAAGTACAGAATGCTATAGAGGTACTCCATTCTATGTATGTACAGATCGCTATGAAAGTAGAGGTCTATAAGTACAGAATGCTATAGAGGTACTCTATTCTATGCATGTACAGATCGCTATGAAAGTAGAGGTCTATAAGTACAGAATGCTATAGAGGTACTCCATTCTATGTATGTACAGATCGCTATGAAAGTAGAGGTCTATAAGTACAGAATGCTATAGAGGTACTCCATTCTATGCATGTACAGATCGCTATGAAAGTAGAGGTCTATAAGTACAGAATGCTATAGAGGTACTCCATTCTATGCATGTACAGATCGCTATGAAAGTAGAGGTCTATAAGTACAGAATGCTATAGAGGTACTCTATTCTATGTATGTACAGATCGCTATGAAAGTAGAGGTCTATAAGTACAGAATGCTATAGAGGTACTCCATTCTATGCATGTACAGATCGCTATGAAAGTAGAGGTCTATAAGTACAGAATGCTATAGAGGTACTCTATTCTATGCATGTACAGAGCGCTATGAAAGTAGAGGTCTATAAGTACAGAATGCTATAGAGGTACTCCATTCTATGTATGTACAGATCGCTATGAAAGTAGAGGTCTATAAGTACAGAATGCTATAGAGGTACTCCATTCTATGTATGTACAGATCGCTATGAAAGTAGAGGTCTATAAGTACAGAATGCTATAGAGGTACTCTATTCTATGTATGTACAGATCGCTATGAAAGTAGAGGTCTATAAGTACAGAATGCTATAGAGGTACTCTATTCTATGCATGTACAGATCGCTATGAAAGTAGAGGTCTATAAGTACAGAATGCTATAGAGGTACTCTATTCTATGCATGTACAGATCGCTATGAAAGTAGAGGTCTATAAGTACAGAATGCTATAGAGGTACTCCATTCTATGTATGTACAGATCGCTATGAAAGTAGAGGTCTATAAGTACAGAATGCTATAGAGGTACTCCATTCTATGTATGTACAGATCGCTATGAAAGTAGAGGTCTATAAGTACAGAATGCTATAGAGGTACTCCATTCTATGTATGTACAGATCGCTATGAAAGTAGAGGTCTATAAGTACAGAATGCTATAGAGGTACTCTATTCTATGCATGTACAGATCGCTATGAAAGTAGAGGTCTATAAGTACAGAATGCTATAGAGGTACTCCATTCTATGTATGTACAGATCGCTATGAAAGTAGAGGTCTATAAGTACAGAATGCTATAGAGGTACTCCATTCTATGTATGTACAGATCGCTATGAAAGTAGAGGTCTATAAGTACAGAATGCTATAGAGGTACTCTATTCTATGCATGTACAGAGCGCTATGAAAGTAGAGGTCTAAAGTAGAGAATGCTATAGAGGTACTCTATTCTATGCATGTACAGAGCGCTATGAAAGTAGAGGTCTATAAGTACAGAATGCTATAGAGGTACTCCATTCTATGCATGTACAGAGCGCTATGAAAGTAGAGGTCTAAAGTAGAGAATGCTATAGAGGTACTCTATTCTATGTATGTACAGAGCGCTATGAAAGTAGAGGTCTATAAGTACAGAATGCTATAGAGGTACTCCATTCTATGTATGTACAGATCGCTATGAAAGTAGAGGTCTATAAGTACAGAATGCTATAGAGGTACTCTATTCTATGTATGTACAGAGCGCTATGAAAGTAGAGGTCTAAAGTAGAGAATGCTATAGAGGTACTCTATTCTATGTATGTACAGAGCGCTATGAAAGTAGAGGTCTATAAGTACAGAATGCTATAGAGGTACTCCATTCTATGCATGTACAGATCGCTATGAAAGTAGAGGTCTATAAGTACAGAATGCTATAGAGGTACTCCATTCTATGTATGTACAGATCGCTATGAAAGTAGAGGTCTATAAGTACAGAATGCTATAGAGGTACTCCATTCTATGCATGTACAGAGCGCTATGAAAGTAGAGGTCTAAAGTACAGAATGCTATAGAGGTACTCCATTCTATGTATGTACAGATCGCTATGAAAGTAGAGGTCTATAAGTACAGAATGCTATAGAGGTACTCCATTCTATGCATGTACAGATCGCTATGAAAGTAGAGGTCTATAAGTACAGAATGCTATAGAGGTACTCTATTCTATGTATGTACAGATCGCTATGAAAGTAGAGGTCTAAAGTAGAGAAGGCTATAGAGGTACTCCATTCTATGTATGTACAGATCGCTATGAAAGTAGAGGTCTATAAGTACAGAATGCTATAGAGGTACTCTATTCTATGTATGTACAGATCGCTATGAAAGTAGAGGTCTATAAGTACAGAATGCTATAGAGGTACTCTATTCTATGCATGTACAGATCGCTATGAAAGTAGAGGTCTATAAGTACAGAATGCTATAGAGGTACTCTATTCTATGTATGTACAGATCGCTATGAAAGTAGAGGTCTATAAGTACAGAATGCTATAGAGGTACTCCATTCTATGTATGTACAGATCGCTATGAAAGTAGAGGTCTATAAGTACAGAATGCTATAGAGGTACTCTATTCTATGCATGTACAGATCGCTATGAAAGTAGAGGTCTATAAGTACAGAATGCTATAGAGGTACTCCATTCTATGCATGTACAGATCGCTATGAAAGTAGAGGTCTATAAGTACAGAATGCTATAGAGGTACTCTATTCTATGTATGTACAGATCGCTATGAAAGTAGAGGTCTATAAGTACAGAATGCTATAGAGGTACTCCATTCTATGTATGTACAGATCGCTATGAAAGTAGAGGTCTATAAGTACAGAATGCTACAGAGGTACTCTATTCTATGCATGTACAGATCGCTATGAAAGTAGAGGTCTATAAGTACAGAATGCTATAGAGGTACTCCATTCTATGCATGTACAGATCGCTATGAAAGTAGAGGTCTATAAGTACAGAATGCTATAGAGGTACTCTATTCTATGTATGTACAGATCGCTATGAAAGTAGAGGTCTAAAGTAGAGAAGGCTATAGAGGTACTCCATTCTATGCATGTACAGAGCGCTATGAAAGTAGAGGTCTAAAGTAGAGAATGCTATAGAGGTACTCTATTCTATGCATGTACAGAGCGCTATGAAAGTAGAGGTCTAAAGTAGAGAAGGCTATAGAGCTACTCTGTTGTATTTATGTTCAGAGCAGCAAATCATTAGAGTGTTGGGTAAATACGGAGCACTATGTAAGTAAAGAGTACTATACGAGTTAAGTGTTCTCGAAGAACAGAGTGCTACAAGTACAGACAACTATATGGCCGCACAACACTACAGAAGTACAGAGTACTAGAATAGTGCAGAGTATTATATTAGCAAAGAGTCCTGCACAAAAATAAAACACCATGTAAGCGCAGAATGTTACTTATGTAGAATGCCAACTACCAAAAGAGCAGTGTGTGTGTGTGTGGGTAGGAAAGTGCCCCTTTTTGCAGGGTTACACCCCACTTTTTGCCCGATATCGGATGCACTTTGACTGAATGTGCACGGGGTCCCTGCCAATCAGGTTCCCAGTGCCTGTGTTCTTTCCCAAAACTCTATCTTTGTCTCCACAACTGGCACACCTCTGGCACACATAGAAGTCCCTTGCCAAATATACCAGTGGTACCAAGGGCCTTGTGACCAGAGAGGGTCTCTAAGGGCTGAAGCATGCATTATGCCACCCTCAGAAACCCCTCACCAAACACATACACACTGCATCGCAAACTGTGTTTAGGTGCAGCTAAAACTGAAGAGTCGACCTGGCACACATCCCTGTGTGCCATGCCCACAAACACTGCATGTGGCATAGGCAAGTCACCCCTCTAGCAGGCCTCACAGCCCAAAGGCAGGGTTCACTATACCACAGGTGAGGGCACAGCTGCACGAATAATATGCCCCTGCAGTGTCTGTGCCATTCACAGATATTGTAAGTGCAGTGAAGCCGTACTGAGTACATGAGCTGGGAGTTTGTCATTACAAACTCCACAGCTCCATGATGGCTTTACTGAATGCCAAGGAGTCTGGCATCAAACGTCTCCGCTTAATAAACCCACACTGATGCCAGTGCTGGATTTATTACAAAATGCACTCAGAGGGCATCTTAGAGATGTCCCCTGAAAAATGACCAACTCCCTCGTGTCCAACTGACAGATCTGCACCAGCCTGCCACACACAGACATGTTTCTGACCCTCTGAGGTTGGAGCACTTGTGCTCTTGTGGGTCAGGAACAAAGCCTGCTCTGGGTGGAGGCGCTTCACACCTACTCCCGCCCCCCCCCCCCCAAGCAGGAACAGCATTCAGGGCGGTGAACCTCAAAGGCTTCCTGCCCTTTGTTATGCTAGCCAGGGCCTCTCCAGCTAGCAGAGATGCCCGCCCCCTGACCAAGCCCCACGTCTGGCAGCAAGGTCGGCAGGAAAATTAGTGAGCAGGAGTAAGGAGGATTAGGGGATGCCCTCTCCCCAAAGGGAGGGGACATAAAAAAAGGGTGTAGTCACCCTAAAGGTAAATAGCCCATTGGCTACTACCTGCCAGTACCTGTAACGCCCCTAAATTCAGTATGTAGGGGCATCCCTGAACCTTGATCCTCAGATTCCTGCAACCCAAGAAGAAGGACGAAGAAAACGCCATGCAGCTAAGCCTGAAGACGACTACTGATTTGGCCACAGCCCTATCGGCCGGTCTCCCGCGTAAAGACTCTGCAAAGAAGAGGACGCCCGTCTTGCAGCCAGTGACTTCCAAACCCCAAGGAAGACTGCCTGCACTTCAACAAAGACCAGATCTCCAAAGGACAGCGGCCCTGTCCACAATAAACCCTCTCCAAGGACTCCGGATCCAGCTGGAACCGCGACACCTGCCCAATCTGCATCCCACGGCCAGAGTCTGAGTGGCCCACCTGTCCAGTGAAGTCTCCCCAGCAATCAGGACCTCAAAACCATTAGTGGCTGACCTCTCCTGGACTCCACGAAGACGCCTGCAGCCTCATCTCGAATGATTCCCCTGACCGAGACCAGCTCCGGTAAAGAAGTTCCGATGTCCAAAGGCTCCCCTGCATCCTCAGCCCCGGACTTTGGGGAGCCCAGCCGACAGTGCCCAGGCATCTACTGACACCTCTACTTACCTGCCCAGCTGTTGTTCACCTTCGTCCAGCCTCCTGGTCCCAGCGTGCAGCCTCTTTGTGCGACCAAGATTCCCCATTCACTTGCATTGGGCGCCCGACGCGGATTTGCACCCTGCCCCCGGCCGCCCCTGTGCCCTGGTGGTGTATGGTTGGTGCTACCTTGTGCCCCCTGTGCTTGCCTAAACCCCAAGGGCCTGTGCCCTGAAACCACGGGTACTTCCCTGCATCCAGCACCTCTGTGGGTGCCCCGAGTCTCCATTGACTAACATTGGGCTCAGTGACCTCTGCACCCGGCCGCCCCAGTGCCGGTGGCAGTGCATTATCTACCTTGATCAGACCCTAGCCCAGTGTGGGTCTAAAACTCTGAAGACTGGATGTGTAAGTCGAGTACTTACCTGTAAATGTGCATAACTGTTTTCCTTTCATAGAATTGCATTGCATTTCTTGAGATTTGGACTAAGTGTCTATCTTTTACATTGCTAAGTCACTGCTACTGTTGATGGACACCACAAAGTATTTTCAGTATCACTGTAAAGTATTCTTATTGCTTTTGCAAACACATTCATATGTACCTGAAAAGTACTGCTATTTTAATCCGGTCCTTACCTGCAACTGAGGTTCTCTTGGTTCTAAAATAAAAGTAACAAAGTAATATTTTTTATAGAAAACAATTGGTATTGGATTCAGTCTTTGTGTGTGTATAATTATTTCTTGCCAGAGTGTACAACAAATGCTTAACACAACCCTCTGTTAAGCCTAACTGCAAAACCACACTACCACAAAATAGGGTAAGGTATCATCTCCTTGAGCCTCTGTAAAGCCTCTGGGGTTCCACTGGACTCTGTGCACACTGTACCTTATTTTGGTATAGTATATACAGAGCTAGCTTCCTACAATGTGCTATTACTCAATCTTTAATTGTTCATTTGAAAGTGGTTCAGTGTCAGCGTTCAAATACCATTCACTACTTGGTTCCAACCTCCCTCTGCATAACTTGGATTTACGTGCAGAGCGTTAAAAAGGATCCCATTCCTCTCTTTCCATTTCCAGTCCTTCAACTGCCTCCCACACCTAGCAGAAGCTCAAACCTAAAACCGGTCCAACAAGTGCTACACCGCCAAGACGGCAGCCATCTCGGAAGTGTTATTTTGCTTAAAACCTGTAACAGAAGTAACATTACTATTCTCCGTTACTCCCGACATGGTCTTTAGGCGGCCATCTTCAGATTCCAATCCATCTGAATGGATATCTTCATTCTTCTCATCCAGGACACATTATTCTCAACACTGTCCGAATCCAACACTTGCCTCCTTTTGTGTGACAGACTTTCTAACTTTTGAGAACTTTCACATCCTTGTCTGATAACATTATGGGTCCCATTTGTAGATCTCTGCTAGACAGTGCTTGTGCGGTCTCTTCGAGACATATTGTATATACTTTATGGGCTTCAGCTCGCCCATAGGCTTCCCATTTGCTGGCTCCATCGTCGCTCTCATTCTTTCTCTCCATTTATCCGTGGCAAGCATGTGTCATGCCTTTTCCTAAGATTAGCCCTCCCCAAGAGCATGGACCGATTGCGATCCATCCACTGCTCCCCATTTAGCAACTGGTTTTGGAACAACTTTCTTTAATTTGGAGCACTTCACACGAGCGATCGCTTTTTCAGTTGCTTCGAGCTCCGCTGTAAACAGGGCTGTAAATCTTGTTCTAATCTCGTCACAAATGGTGCTGCTCCAGTGAGAAAGGTTCTGCCTTTCATGACTGCTGAGAGCTTGGGTTAGTTACCACCCCTCTTGGAAAGACCTCCCTCTAAGTGTCACATGTGAATTCATGGGGGATTTAGTTTTGTCTCTGCAATATTTGTTGTGGAATGTTTGTCCCAAGAAATGCAACTGTGTTGCCTCCACTTCAAAATACTTTCTCAAGAGAAACCCAAAGCCGCCCTTTTCCTTTCTACCACCACCCACACCCACCCTCCTTGTAGCTTTATTGCGGCTACCTAGGTCTATAGGGCGCCTCAAGGAGCTTGAGGCTCGACAGCAACTGCCAGCCGGCTGCCCGTGCGCACTTCTTCCGTGCCATCTTGCCTGGTCCACAAAGAGTGCCGGCTTTCACCATTGTAGATCTGCTACGTTAAAAAATAATATTTGCATGTTTTGCCACACAGTATGCACGCGGGGCACGCTTTTAGGGTATTTGTGGTGTGCACGAACTCAAGCCACAACCTACATACTCACAGATCCGAAACACAAAGGGCTTCAGTCTCTGCTGCTTAATTCGTTCCGAAGCTGATCTGCTTTACTCAGTACCGCTCCACCTCCTACCCCTCCACCCCCTACCCCTCCACCATTGAAACTTGACTGCTGCTGGATATGTTAATTGCTCTGCATCTGTGACTGATCCCCGCTCCCACGATATGCAGCTCAGTCAGACAGTTGCACAACCGTGTGTCCCCTCCCTCTGTCAGTACTATTGAATGTTTGAGGTGGCTTAAACTGTTGATTTCTTTAGTCTTTATCGCTCATTTTGCCAAAAGCTCATTTGTTAGTTTTGCACAGATCAGGGATATTTACTGATTTGCCCAAGATCAGAGTTTGTTCGGGTAGGAGAAGCTGTGAATTTACCTTAAGGTTCAGACATGTAATGTTAGACCGCATCTCGTGATTATCACATCCATTCTCTTTCTGCCTCCTAAGGGGACTATTTTTCCATGAGGAAGCAGGGACTACTCTTTGTTTAGAATAAGGGGTATGGGAGAGCGCTCCCACCACAGTAAATGACCATGGAATTTTTATGATTCCTGACAGTTGATGTAACCTCTATGGAGAGTTTCTACTCCACTTAATAAAAATAGCCAATAAACTCCTTACAGTGGCTACCACAGATTCGCCCACAACTTTATGGAAATTAAGAACTCGTATGTTCGATTTTAACAGGAGAGATGTGGTGTTCAGACACCTAAGGGGAGGCAGAATCGTGTCGTCACTTCACCCATCACTAATTAGGTCTTGCCATCCGGCAATGAACGAGTGATGCTGCGGCAACAAATGATTGATGTAATGCTGAATAAATCAAACATTCACCCCCAGTCAAGAGATCTGGGTTAAATCCATCGGGCCCGATTCACAAAAGTAATCTGAGACAAAATCCTAACTTTACGACTTTGGGTATTCACAAAGGGCATTTAGGAATCCTAACTTTTTAGGAGTAGTAAAGTTAGGATTCCTAACTTTACTACTCCTAAATGCCCTTTGTGAATACCGAAAGTCGTAAAGTTAGGATTTTGTCTCAGATTACTTTTGTGAATCGGGCCCATCGTTTCTTGCTCACTATGCCACCCCAGTTTGGACCCAGCCATATGCAAATCAGTCTTGACCCTGCTCCTCATGGGATCAGTCCAGCCTGAACTGTCAGGCCGGGTCCTCCCTGGACCGGAAACAAGCATCCTGGGACCGGTTGTGTGATATCACCCCTCATCAGCCAGACTAGCTTGAATCCAGTGGCAGCATCCTGCAATGAACAGCGCGCATTTTCTAGGCTATTGCTATTAAACAAATTTGGCACATAATTTATGAATCGACTTACCACGTCTTGGTGAAAGGCTGAGATGGTTTTGTCTGGATTTATACCAGAGATTTGCACATCATACCCCGCTCTCATTTACTAGTGTTTATTTCGCGGAGCTATTTTTTTATGGAATGAAGTAGCTCTGTTGTGAGTGTAGGAGAGCTTGATTTTATTTAATCATGAGTGTGCCTTAATAGAGAAATGATCACATATGGGCCTTGAACTTGCATTTTCTCTCGGTAGTTATGGTTTTTTTTTTGTCTTGTGGAGGGCAAACTAGCTTCCAGTGACTTGAATATGGCCATATTCATGTGTTTTCCTGCTTGTTGGCATTTTGAGGTGACATTTTATGATACACGTCTTGATGGTTCGGTTTGTATTAGCTTTTTAATAAGATAAGAGCATAAAGGCGTTTCGTGTATGAAAGCAGCAGCCAGCCCCCCACCACCCTTTTTTAGGTCTCGGCTAGACAGACAAACGCAGGCGTGGTGGCGCCTCGATGCATAACTCATAGCTAAAACACATTAACTTCGTGACTACGTGAGATCTAGCCCCATGTCACCCACCAATCACATCTTCCTAGAAAATTTCAATATCGACTGGAGCAACCCCAAAAGCAGAGCGTACGCCATCCTTAAGAACCTCACCGAATTTCACAACTGCCACCAACCTAACGATAGAACGGTCAACCTTGAAGCTGGGGAACCGGGTTCGAGTCTAGGCAGGGATGCTCAACATCCTGGGATTCTGGGCAAATCACTTAATCTACCCGTGCCTGACAAAAAGGAATTTGTCCGTCTGTAACGCAACTGGTGCTCATGTAAAGTGCTCCGATACCTTCGGGTCGAGTTTGCGCTATATAAAACTAAAAAAACTAAAAAAAAAAAAAAAAAAAAACCTGTCCTTAAAGTCCAGACACAATAAAGGCAAAATACAGGATCCCATTTTTGCCAGATCAACACTGTCAGATACCCATTTCAATCGAGTGGTGCATTCGTTTACTTCCCTTTTCACATTCTTTTAACTTCTACTACACAGTAGAAAATCTCCCCCAGGCAAAGCTCAGTAGACAATCTCTCTTCTGCCATTCTTCAGGACTCCCTTGCTACCAGGCTTATCAATCAACCGGTGAACAATTACAACATCTTTATCCAGACAGTAATCAATGACCAAATGCCTCCCTATAGTGAAGGAAAATAAACAAAAAGGCCTAGCCATCCTCGGTTCCCCCAAATAAATACATTTCTGTCAAAAGGAGCTTGAAGAGAAGCACAGAACACAACTGGCATAAATGCAAAAACCTCCCTCATTGGTCAGCAAACTAAAGAAGAGAAAATTATACAATCAGTCAATCTAGGCAGCCAATCCGGCATTAATGACAGTTCCTGCGGTCTCTCACTGGCTGCCGACCCTAATAAAATCCAGGACAGCTTCAAAGAAATTTGTGGATCTATTTTATGCAGGTTTTATATAAACAAGCCATCAAGAGAGCGACCAGCTCGTTTATGCGTTAGTTCAGATAGCACCGCAGCGCTTAAAGTCCTAAAAATAGCCACTAATAAGACCCCACGAAATACTGCGGACATTAGGGAAGCGAGAAGCAATTATAAGCGAGCCATTGAGAGAAGAATTCAAGAAATTAGATCCCAGGCATGGGAGGACCTGGAAAAAGCAGCTTGTCTGAAAGACAACAGACTTTAAGGGAAATAGTAAACCGGCGTCTCTTCTCTGAAGGTTTAGTCGCTGGTATAGAGTGCCATATTTCTGAACAGGAATGGATTGATCGCTTCTCTCTCATTTTTAATCCAGACAGTGAAGGGAGGCATGATAAGGATATTAGGGCAGATCCCCATCTCATCAATGAGCGCTGGTTAGCTGATCTCATCGATCTAGAATCTGTCACTAAGGCTATTTTGAGCGCAGCTAGTGGGAAGGCGCCAGTCCCCGATGGGGTTCCAATAGATCGGTTTAAGTACATTGTAGATTTTTGGGCTCCATTAGTCACAAATGTCTTGAGAGTAGTAGTTGGGGGTGATCTCAATAATTCTTGGAGAGAAGCCATCATAGTACCAATTTACAAAGAAAGGTGATCAGAATCTACCCGCATGTTATCGCCCAATCTCGTTAATTGATTCCACAGCAAAGATTCCAGGGCGGGTCATCTTGGGTATACTGGAGGACTGGACAGAGGCCAATTCCCTTTTTTCAACAATTCAATACAGTTTCTGACCCGGTTTAGGGACTGTGGAGCAAGCTCTCAATCTATCCCTAATTCTGGGGAAATATGTCAAAGCCAGGAGAGGCGCCTTGCGTATGTCTTTCATGGACCTCTCCCGTGCTTTCGACTCAGTAGACAGGGCAAGCTGTGGGAACTGATGGAGCAGGCGGGCGTCGAGCCCCTTTTGCTGGACCTCATAAGATGCTTGTACTGGGACACAACAACAGAAGTGCGTTACACACAGTATGGGGATTGCACACACCCAATAAAGGTTGCTAGAGGGGTTAGGCAGGGCTGTATACTATCCCCCTTCCTGTTTTTATTTTATATTTATTCTCTGAGCACCTTTTTAGGGTTGTGTAGTAAAGATGTTCCCAGAATTGGTCCCCATGCCGTCCCGGTATTGCTCTACGCAGATGGCGCGTCCTTTTAGCATTAACAGCCAATGGCCTCCAGAATCGTTTAAATGGTTTTAACGATTTTATGTCAAAATTAAATCTTACGGTGAACCAGCAAAAATCATTTATAATGACTTGTGCCCCCAAAATGCAATAAGTCCCAAAAATTCTGCATGGGGGGGGGGACACAGATAGAAAAAGCACCTTCTTTCAACTATTTAGGTATTCTGTTGGACGCTTATGGGACAGGTTAATTAACCAGAGAACGCAAAAGAGGGGGGGGGGGCAGCCTGTGATATGATTTTTTAGATTTGCGAGAAGGCTAGGCCATAAGCGAGTATGGAGATGAAACAGCTCTACAAGAGTGTCTTTCAGCTGGCACATATGGAGCGGGACTCTGGGGCCACGCTGTCCCTGGGAAATTACAGGCAGCCAAAAACTTTTTGGGTGTAGGCTTCTAGCCGTTCCCAAAAGCTACCTCAAGTTTTATCTCCCATTTGGAATTGGGCATGGGTTTTTCTGGAGAATAGAGTTGGTACGGCCTTTTTAATATTACGGCTGAAGTTATGGAGTACTTACCCCCAAGGCCGGGTTTTCAAGGCAGGTCTTGGAGGATTGTCTGAAATTAGATAATTTGATTGCCATTCCCTGGCTGGCATATGTTAAAAACACTTTTTACAGTCTGGGATATAGTCACCTTTTTGATTCTACTGAAAGTATTGGTCCACAATCTAAAGAAATGGTTATACAATTTTGTTAATCATATAGAGAGATCAGAATTGAGAGGCCTCTTAACATGGGCTCATTATTAGTCACATCCACATTTTTACCACCTCGGGCAGGGGACCTTATTCATCCTGAATCACTAATCCGGAGCATAGATTTTATCTGACCAGGTTGAGATTGAACACAGCCCACTTTCTAGTGGCTTTTCCTTTAGGAGGCACTTGGTTTACCTCTCTTCCATGCTGCCCCTATGGCGCTGCCTCCGCCCAATCCACTGTGCACTTTATGCTTTTTTGCACTCTGTATCGCACCTTAAGAGTGCGTTTCTTACGTCCGAGCACTTTACCTCCTATAAGGAAGGGTTGGAATATTTTCAAAGTCTAGCTTCACCTGAAATCTGCTCGGCTGTACTCAGTTATATTGTTGCTGCTACGAATTTAAGGAAAAATTAAGCATCTGAATTATAAAATGTGAAGAACTTTTTATCATAGTGTTTAAAAAAAAATGAGAATTTAATGTTTTACCTTATTTTTGGTGTGACAGCTGTGAATGTATATTTTGTGCTTTTATGGTCATATTTATTTGGCTGAATGAAGATACTTTTGACTTGAAATACAATCAATCTAGGCAGCTAATACAGCGCACTCACCAGCTCAGACAACATACCTATACCCTGCAGACTCAAATGTGAGGGATTCCTGCTCTCTTTATTGACAACATATCCCCCATCAAAAACAAAAATCAAACCAGACTGTCCAGGAAGCCAAATGACCAAAGAAACAGGAGCGCATGGAAACCCTTCATATTAATCCTAAACGAGGACCTGTCGGTCATCATCCGCACACTCAAACGGACAAGCTACCCTACCCCCTCAATCAGCTTCCTACCATCATTTTCAGAGGCAACGTCCACATCTTTGAAACATTTTGGGGTTACTTGATAAACGATTGTCCTCTACCGCCACTCCTCATCAGGTTCCTTAAAGATTGGACAAACAGACATTCAGCCATTTTCTAAGCACAGTATTGCTAGCTAAGAAAACTTGAGCATTTAGAGGCACCTTTACTTATATAAGAGAGTCACTGGTCACAGTTTACTGCGAGTTACCCGCTCTCGGAAGCTTTGCAAAAACCTTCCTAGATTTTATGGTAAGTGATGACACCCGGATTTATACAATGTCTTCAGTTTAAGAGATCAACATGAGGACCTGCTGTTATCAGGGCAGAGGGATCTGAGGAACACAGTACATAGCCAGCTATGCACAATCCACAAAAGAGAGGGTTGGGCAAAGGGGCAAATGTGAGAAACATCTTTGAATTTTAAGGGACCCCCAATTGGGTCAAAGTGAACCAATCTTGGTTGAAGTGATGTGCTTTAAAATTTGGGTCTTTTTTATTGTAAATCATTGCAGGGGCATTTTCTCTT
This sequence comes from Calotriton arnoldi, assembly GCA_963921515.1. NCBI lineage: Eukaryota > Metazoa > Chordata > Amphibia > Caudata > Salamandridae > Calotriton > Calotriton arnoldi. Next base: position 3,274,953 of record CAWUFW010000013.1, on the reverse strand, counting down.
TGTAAGTGAAGAAAATGAGTCAGTACAGAGGATGGCGCCACCAGGGCAGGCCTCATCCAGGAGTGTGCAGACAGATGCCTTATATTCACCCACACAGATCTCCACTCGCCAAAGGGCAGGACAGCTGGTCTCAGCCCAGACAACCAGATGTGGCACCTGGAACATTTTTTGGCCCCATCTTCACCACGAGATTCCCTGGATGCCCCTAATCATACGCCCTCCACCATGTTAAAAAGAGCAGCAGTGAAGCTTTGGACATACCTGCGGTGCCAACGTTGGCAACGTGCCACATCTTTCTGAACAGTCTCCTGCCCTTTCCATAGAGCACGTCACCCACTGTGCTAGCCATAAATGTTTAAAGAGGCTTTTCTTTCGGCCTGCCAAGGGAAGGCAGGGGGGCCTGGGGAAAGGCGGGGGAGGTTGGAGTAAAGGTGTGAAATTAACATCTGTTCACAAAAGCAGAGGATGCATAAGCAAGGCCTCTAACTCAGGGGGCACATCTCACCTTCCCCACACCACCTGAGGAGGGATGTCCTACCCTGGGGACACAATGGCGAGAGAGGCTCAGGATCAGGTGGTGAAAGCAGGCGCAGCAGGAGGGCCCTTCCTGGGCTAATAATGCAATGCTCCATCATTGTCAGCATACAGCCTGCACAATGCATTCAAGGCGCCCCTCTTCCAAGAACTTCTGAGGTTAATGAGCCATTGTCTCCAGAGGCGGCTAACAAAATGTCATAGGATGTGCACAATGAAGCCAGTGAGAGGGCAGCCTGGGGGCCTGTTCCGTACCCACCCTGGCGAGGAAGCGGGGCTCTAGAGGCAGGCTGTAGCCCCTCCAAGGCACAAATAATGCACGAGAGGCAGGGAGGCAAGACTGGTGCCACCGGGAAGGAGGGTAGGTTTCTTAAAGTGCCATTACTGAGGTGAGGGCTTCAGAGTTCCCCTCTTCAGGACCCATCGTGAGCAGGATTTGTTGAACATCTGAGGTGGTGAAGCAGTAGAAATAAGCATTGACTAAGTCAACTGTTTTGCATTTTGAATAGTTTCAAGGTTTTTAATAAGCTTCACGAACACACAACATGGGCAGCAGCAGTGCAAGCTTACACACACACACACACACACGTACAGAATATACCAGAGCAATGCAAGCTTTCCTTATACAGAGTGGGCACAATTAAAGTAGCAGCAGTGCATGCTTCCTCACACACACAGGTAGAATATACTGGAGTGGTGCAAGCTTCCCTCACACAGAGTAGGCACAACTAAAGTAGCAGTAATGCAAGCTTCCTCGCACACACAGGTACAGAATATATCGAAGCAGTGCAAGCTTCCCTCATACCGAGTAGGCACAATTAAAGTAGCAGCAGCGCATGCTTCCTCACACACACAGGTAGAATATACTGGAGTGGTGCAAGCTTCCCTCACACAGAGTAGGGCACAAAAACAGCAGCAGTGCATGCTTCCTCACACACACAGGTAGAATATACTGGAGTGGTGCAAGCTTCCCTCACACAGAGTAGGGCAAAAAAACAGCAGCAGTGCATGCTTCCTCGCACACACAGGTAGAATATACTGGAGTGGTGCAAGCTTCCCTCACACAGAGTAGGGCACAACTAAAGTAGCAGTAATGCAAGCTTCCTCGCACACACAGGTACAGAATATATCGAAGCAGTGCAAGCTTCCCTCATACCGAGTAGGCACAATTAAAGTAGCAGCAGTGCATGCTTCCTCACACACACAGGTAGAATATACTGGAGTGGTGCAAGCTTCCCTCACACAGAGTAGGGCACAAAAACAGCAGCAGTGCATGCTTCTTCGCACACACAGGTAGAATATACTGGAGTGGTGCAAGCTTCCCTCACACAGAGTAGGGCACAAAAACAGCAGCAGTGCATGCTTCCTCACACACACAGGTAGAATATACTGGAGTGGTGCAAGCTTCCCTCACACAGAGTAGGGCAAAAAAACAGCAGCAGTGCATGCTTCCTCGCACACACAGGTAGAATATACTGGAGTGGTGCAAGCTTCCTCACACAGAGTAGGGCACAACTAAAGTAGCAGTAATGCAAGCTTCCTCGCACACACAGGTACAGAATATATCGAAGCAGTGCAAGCTTCCCTCATACCGAGTAGGCACAATTAAAGTAGCAGCAGTGCATGCTTCCTCACACACACAGGTAGAATATACTGGAGTGGTGCAAGCTTCCTCACACAGAGTAGGGCACAAAAACAGCAGCAGTGCATGCTTCTTCGCACACACAGGTAGAATATACTGGAGTGGTGCAAGCTTCCCTCACACAGAGTAGGGCACAAAAACAGCAGCAGTGCATGCTTCTTCGCACACACAGGTAGAATATACCGGGGCAGTGCAAACTTCCCTCATATAGAGTAGGTGCAACTAAAGTAGCAGTAGCGCACGCTTTCTCGCATACACAGGCAGAACACGCGGGAGCAGTGCATGCTTCCCTCACACCGAGTAGGGCAACTAAAGTAACGGCAGCACAAGCTTCCTCGCACACACAGGTACAGAACATACCAGAGCAGTGCAGTGCATGCTTCCCTCACACAGAGTAGGGCAACTAAAGTAACGGCAGCACACGCTTCCTCGCACACACAGGTACAGAACATACCAGAGCAGTGCAGTGCATGCTTCCCTCACACAGAGTAGGCACAGCAGCACACACTTCCCTGCACACACAGGTACGGAATATACTAGTGCAGTGCAAGTTTCCCCTCACACAAAGTAGGGCAACGAAAGCAGCATCACTGTACATTTCCTCGCACATGCAGGTAGAATATGCTGAAGCAGTGCAAGCTTCCCTCACACACAGTAAGGCAACTATAGTAGTCGCAACGCATGCTTCCTTGCACACACAGGTACAGAATATACTGGAGCAGTGCAAGCTTCCCTCACTGAGAGTAGGCCAACAAAAGTAGCATCAGTGCACGCTTCCTCGCACACTCAGGAACTGGGTACTGAATATGTGCAGCAGTGCAAGCTTCCCTCACACAGAACAGTATCACAAGAGAAATGTCTTCAGCTTCTGGTACATCCAACACCTACTCAGGCCAGAACCGGTCAGACTGGGTGAAATAACAACACTCTACAGGACATGCGAGTACTTTCCACTGGGGTGGTGGGTTGATCTGTGTGTATGAGTATGTAATGAGATGACAAGTTGGTGTGGTGATTTGGCAGTGTGTGTTGATAGGATGGTGTGGCAGTGTTTTTTTGTTTAAGATTGTTAGTGTGATGTGACCCTGTCTCCATGTATGACTAATATGGTTATTAACTAACCCTGGGTACCCACGAGTAGTGTAGCACTTATCCGTAAAGTGCTTACGCGTCCGGTGACGAGTAATAGGCGCCATATAAATGCCAGTGCGATACAATACATTTTCTGTTGATGGTTGTGTAATGGTTACATGTGCATATTTGTGTTGGTGTGTGTTTGTATAGCGCAAGATTATGTGGATGTGATGGTGCGTTTGTATGTGCGTAAAGATTTGTTATGATGTGTTTTGAGATGGGATGTGTGAGGTTTTGCAATGGTGTATGTTCACATTGTGTTTTGCTATTTTGTTAGATGAAAAATAGAGAATGTATTTTTTGAGGTTGTCGCAGATACACACAGATGCATTCACAAACACAGACCATCAATACAAACACGCTGATACACATGCGCCCATGAGCGCACACTCAGACACAAGCAAACATCACTGTCTCATTCCCACACTCTGAAACAGATACACAGTCATCGATAAAGAGCACACAACCAAACGTGCGAAGCCATGTATGAACACAGACATGCACAAACTCAATAACACATGCATTCACACACATGCACAGAAACTCATCCATACCCACTTATATCCCCCATATACACACATACACAAAAGCCACAAATACAAAGCTGTATGTATATTCATACTCGTCCACACCTACACCTGTGCACACCCACACAGGGCACACTCACTTGCGCACACACACAAACCAATGCCCATACACTCAGTCAAACACACTGACAGTAAACACACACGGTCACCCATACATACAAAACACACCACTTGATTCCCATTGATCTCCGCACACGCGCACACTGACGCAATCTCTCCTCTTCGTGAAACCAAATAATTGTCTCCTTCGGGGTTGAGCATTCACACCTCTGCCGCTCCTTCCATCCTACCCCCTCCCTCCCCCTGTCCATTTCTCAAGGTAAGCGTAGAATCCACAGCAGGAAGAGCCATCCATTCTGCCTGGCACAAGGATGCTCAGGGTGCGGTCTCCATGGCAACGGGATGCAGGCTCCCTTCTCGAGAACTTCTTTGTTGACTGGATGGGATGCTAAGATCTGCCTCGTGAAAATCGAGGACTGAGAGGAGTGTGGGGCTGTGACTGGTGGCTGGCGGCGGTGGAGAGCACTCCGAGGCTGTGGCCTTTGACAGCCAGCCACTCGCCAGGCTTCTCGCCAGACCCTGCAGCTGTAGGGTGCACCTAGCAGTCTCAAAGCTTGGTTGCGCGTGCCTCTGCGCATCAGGAGGGAGGTCACGTGCCCTGTGGTGTCAAGCTGGTCCCTCATACCCCCTCGACTCTCTGGGGAAGCTTGGGCGGACAGCTGAGGCCTACCTCATGGAAGGTGGTGTGAAGGTTGAAGGTCAAGATAATATGACACAATTAGAACCGGATGACGAGTCCCCTGGCGCAGGTGCCACTTAACTCCTCTGACAACCCCCAACATCCCTGGGTTCAGAGTTTCTCATTTATCAGGTGCGATAAGTAGCACCTATTCAGAGTAGTGTCCCTTTAATGGGGAATAACAGAAGGATTTGAGTTCTTACTGCCGCTAGAGCTGCCCCCAGGGCTTTTCCCCCATGAAATTCTGGAAGGTTTGACCTGCTGAAATTTAACAAAGGGCGTGAACTCCTGGCAGATACCACTTGTGATAAATATCGAATCTTTTGTCATCACAACTCAAGCGCGTACAGGTGTCTACACAGGGATCACAATCTACCAAGGGACTTGTAACCAGGAGAGCGGCGAAGGTTAGGGTCCATGCCATGCTGTGTCTTCCTACAGGTGAAGGACAGAATCCGTGCCATGCTGTGTCTTCATACAGGTTAAGTTTAGAATCCGTGCCATGCTGTGTCTTCCTACAGGTGAAGGATAGAATCCGTGCCATGCTGTATCTTCTTACAGGTGAAGAACAGAATCCGTGCCATGCTGTGTCTTCCTACAGGTGAAGGATAGAATCCGTGCCATGCTGTGTCTTCCTACAGGTGAAGGATAGAATCCGTGCCATGCTGTGTCTTCCTACAGGTGAAGGATAGAATCCTTGCCATGTTGTGTCCTCATACAGGTGATGTTAGAACCATGCCATGTCTTCTTACAGGTGAAGTTTAGAATCCATGCCATGTTGTGTCTTCTTACAGGTGAAGGATAGAATCCGTGCCATGCTGTATCTTCTTACAGGTGAAGGGCAGAATCTGTGCCATGCTGCATCTTCTTACAGTTGAAGGACAGAATCCGTGCCATGCTGCATCTTCTTACAGGTGAAGGACAGAATCCGTGACATGCTGCATCTTCTTACAGGTGAAGGACAGAATCCGTGCCATGCTGCGTCTTCTTACAGGTGAAGGACAGAATCTGTGCCATGCTGTGTCTTCTTACAGGTGAAGGACAGAATCTGTGCCATGCTGTGTCTTCTTACAGGTGAAGGACAGAATCTGTGCCATGCCTTCTTACAGGTGAAGGACAGAATCCGTGCCATGCTGTGTCTTCTTGCAGGTGTGAATATTAGAATCCATGCCATGTTGTGTCTTCTTGCAGGTGAAGGATAGAATTCATGCCATGTTGTGTCTTCTTACAGGTGTGACGGTTAGAATCCATGCCATGCTGTGTCTTCTTACAGGTGATGTTAGATCCGTGACATGCTGTGTTTTCTTACAGGTGAAGGTTAGAATCCGTGCCATGCTGGGTCTTCTAACAGGTGAAAGATAGAAAGCATGCCATGCTGTGTCTTCTTACAGGTGAAGGATAGAATCCATGCCATGCTGTGTCTTCTTACAGGTGAAGGATAGAATCCCTGACATGTTGGGTTTAAAATCCATGTCATGTATCTTCACACTGGTGAAGTTAAAGCCATGCCATGTTGTGTCTTCTTTCAGGTTAAGTTTAGAATCCTTGCTATGCTGGGTCTTCATACAGGTGAAGGATAGAATTCATGCCATGTTGTTTCTTCATACAGGTGAAGGCTAGTTTCGATGCTATGTTGTGTCTTCATGCAAGCAAAAGGTCTAGCCTTCTCATCAGTGAGGGATGGGGCAGCGGTTTCCTCTGTTGCCTATCATGTATTCATACAGGTGAAGGTTAGAATCCATGCTATGTTCCGTCTTCGTATAGGTGAAGGACAGAATCCATGCCATGCTGTGTCTTCTTACAGGTGAAGGTTAGACTCCATGCCATTGGTCTACTTACAACATGGCATGGATACTAACCTTCACCTCTGTCTTGTTACAGGTGAAGGTTACAACCATCCCATTTTGTATCTTTTTACAGGCAAAGGTTAGAATCCATGCCATGTTGTATCTTCTTACAGGTGAGGTCTGAGATCCATGGCTTGTTCAATCTTCATAGAGGGAAGTGCTTTACTTGGGGGTATCTCCCGCACATAAAGCATGGACCGCTTTTCTTCTCACTGCCATGTGATGAGGTCTGAAATAAGGGCCCCCTTGGTGCATCGTGTAACATGGAAAGAGGCACCCTGGGTTTATTTACATTAAAAATCACTGTAAAAGAGGGAGAAAATGCCTCCTGCCCACGTTTAAGAGGCGACTGCCTTGGATGAGCCTGAAAACTCCTCGAAGCCGGACGTCAGCAAGAGGCGGGCCTGTGACTCACGAAGCAGTGGGGCAGGAGGAATACATGAAAGGGGGCTCAGTCACCAGGCAACGGGGCTATAAAGACAGGGATTCCCACTGAGTGGGTGGGACACCGAAAGCAGCATCACACCTTATGATGTCATCACCACCAAGCTCAAGTGAGCATCACTAGGGCATGAGTATGAAGGCGATCGCCCGCCTGCCTCAGACCAGAGGCCTGGCTCAATCTGACGCGTCGAATTCACACCTTTTACTTCACATAGTGCTTTATGCTGGTCTTCTGCGTGTCTATGCTCTATAAAGAACAGTTTTTACTATTACCCAGTGTGGTGGTGCTCAATTGTCAGACTTAGTTGATCTTTGGAAAACAGACATGCCCTGAAGGCCAGCTTCAAAGAGGGATTTGGCCAAAGTTTGGCAAATAAATGAGGAATTTGCTGTGGCCAATTACTTTACCATTGACTTCCTCAAAGGCTGATCTTTTTTTAAAAACACTGGTTTGTTTCTGTATTACCATTTTCCAGATTGACATCAAGTTCTTGATCGCCTTTGGCTGGATTGTGGCTTCAATAACACAACTTGTGAGGCTAAAGGGCCTCCATCAGACTGGCGCAGGGTACCTTAGGGCAAGGATTCGGTTCTAAGCTCCCTTTCGGTGCCTTCGCTCAGCCAATACTTTCTTGGCCAAAACTCCTAGGATCCTGCGGTCTAGGGCCGAAGGCAGGTCCTTCTCTTTTTTAGGGCCATTAGGATGAGTTACGGGCCACTACAGCTACCTCTCAGTTTAGAAAGAAACTGAGAGAGTGGCTCTTTAATCAGGATTAACTGTTTTGACCGTATTGGGCAGTTGATGGTAGAGGTGCAGAGCGCCAGGACACTCCTTGGAGAAGCAGTGCGCTATACAAGTGCCCTTTCATTCATAAAGTTCATCACATAAAGAAACAGCATCAGAAACACCACCTACGAGTGTAAATCTTAACCTCCACCGCTACTATCTTTTCAATGGGGAGATCCTCACGCATTTCAGTTTACTACTAGAAAATGTGGGAGGAACCAAGCAGAGTCGCTGCAAACGGAGGCATGCCTACTACAACATAGGCAGGCAGGACTAAGAAGGGGTTAAGGAAGGGTGAGGGAGAGGTTTAGGAAGTGACGTCCACCCATTCACAAAAGAGGAAACGCATTGCTAGTCACAAACTGCACTTCTAAAGATACAACAGCCAAAAATGACCCAAAACAATAGTAAATATACCCTCTAGCTCAGAGCTGGAGTAGGTCCAGCACCTCACATGGCCAACCACTGGTACTGCATCACCATACTATAGAAAATAACCAAGATGGTGACTTAAAATAAAGTCTTATAGGAAATAATGTAAAATTAAAATAATTAAATAGATATGATTTAATGTTAAAAAGATTCAAAAATACATGTATTATTGAATTATAAAATATTTTAACAACCTTTTTAGAATTTAAAAATGAATGTAGCATTAATTAAAAGAAAATATACATTAATTTTAATTAATCCTGTACATCACTTTTAATAATTATGAATGCATATTAAAAACATTTTTTTACTATGTGAGAATATATGTTTTAATTTAAACTTCAGAAAAATAATTTGCATTTAACTTAATATATTTAAATAAATATTTAATTCAAAATTAGATGAATAGTGCTATAACATACATTTAAAATATATAAAACGAATTTACATAAATATTTCGACATAGAAATATTTTCTCATTTTTTTTAGTTAAATAAACTTTTTTACATTTCCCAAAACTTTACCAAAGGGAGACTCCACGGTTAAGATGGAGATCTCCCCATGGTAAAGTATAGAGAAAGTTAAAAAAGTTTATTAAACCACCTAAATAGATACCACATATATACTGTATGGATGCTGATGGTTGGAAACAGGATGAGGACAATGGTATGGAGCCTTTTCTGGGAATAACCGAACCACGCTTTGCCCAGGGCTGTCCTTGAGGCCGTAGCAGGCAGCACGGTGAGTGGGAACTGGGCATTGCGGTCTTATAAACCAAAAACATGCCTGAAGCAGGCCTTCTACAGACATCAAGCAATCCTTGGCAAAGCCATCTCTTTCTAGCCCGAGCCGCCAATTAATTGCTCATACACCCACTCTCTTCCTCTTCACAGGGCTCTGCTGCCATGAGCAGGGGGATTCCTGCACCATCTGGTTGTACAACTCCTCAGCTCGCCTTCCATCTGCAACCATCCCTAACCCCCAGGACAACAACCGCCCTGAAATAGATCTCATTATGTTGGAACCTGCTTCTTCTCACTAACAACCACCCCATGGAACTGGAGGTTTAGCCCACCTGTGTCGCGGCCATGCTCTGGCCTGCACCCTATTCTCTACAGCCGCATCTCCTTTCTCACCAAACACCTACACATGCTTCCACCAATCAGGGTTCAATACCCACGCTATATACATCCAATTACAGGCTCCATCTCATACCGAGACCCTCAATCAACCCAACACCTCCAGGGAGTCAACGCAAGCTATTGAGAGACGTCCATCACTTCCCCGCCACAGAACATTCAATCTGAGTCTTCCAAGACATATCCGACACTATAAGTTCACATAAGATATCTCCATTATCTCCCCACACCTTGTGTACCCTGCCTACACAGATCCAGACAGAGGACTCCATCATAAAGTCACACCATATAGATCCAGAGGCATAACTACCCTTGTGACACCCTATACAACCAATTGAGGATCAATATCCCGTTCTCTCTTATATACACCCAATCAGATATCATCTCTCCATGCCCTAAAAACCCAACCCGAGATATGAATCACCTCCTGGAACATTAAACAGCCAATCACAGATCGTCATCCCATTCACACGCCTTTAGGATCTCTCTTTATCCATACCAACCCCCAAACCACAACCCTTCGCTCACTCATGAGCATCACTTCCTTCAAAGAGACGTGCACCAGCGGGAGGTCCTTCTCAGGTCAGGTGGCTAAACTCTGGAACTGAGAGTCATTTTGGACCAGCTCAGGTCCATTGGAGCACCAAAAACCGGACTCTCCCCACCCACACAACCAAGGGACCACGTGAATAATAGATGTGTTTGCATACACCAGTGCGCCTACTCTAACACTTTTCAGCAACACCTCATGTTTATGTGCAGCTATCGGTTCACCATTCACAACAGGTCTCCAACCCTCAAGCAACCCACCCGGCAACTCCCACCCAAGCCAAACTACAACCAACAGCCTTCTTTAAAACATGCACTTAATATAGTGCACCCAGGAACCCAAAGTGAATCAGAGCGCTTCATATCCTCATCAGGGGTATAAAGCACTGTACAACACAGTACATTTCTATCACCATTCCACAGTTGTAACCGTCAGCGTTCCCTCATCCTCACCCTCACTCCACAATCTGTGTAATAAATTACAACTGCAGAACCTGCCCACATCTTCCCTGTCTCACATTTACTCATCCAGGTTCACCTCCTCTTCCTCTCTCTCCAGGAGACTCCAGAGATGCAGTGCACATATAGTCGATGGCACGACTCTTCGGTCACAGAACACCCTGCACATTGAATCCGAGATCTCCCTCACCTCCCTACGTGAGGTACACTTTGGATATCTAATTTTTCCATCACAACCTGTATAATGAATCCCTTACCTTCCTGCACCATGTATACCTCAGAGATCTGTCATTTCACATCCTGTACATTGAAGCAGAGATCTCCCCCGCCTCTCTGCCCCACGTATACATCAGAGAAGTTCTCTATTTCACCACAACCTATACATTAAAACCCTCACATCCCTGCACCATATACACCTTAATTATCTGTTGTTTAACACCACATGCATGGAGTCAAGTCTCTCCCTCACATCTCTGCACAATATACACCCCAGAAATGTCCCGTTTCACCACAGCCTGTACATTGAGACCCTCAACTCCCTGAACAATGTACACCTCGGAGATCTGTCATTCCAACCACGTGCACTGAGCCAAAGATCTCTTAGCTGTCTGCCCCATGCACACCTTGGATATCGCCTCTATTTAACCTCAATCTATACATTGAATCCCTCACCTCCATGTACAGCCAGTGCTTAATTTGAGCCAGTGGTTTCTGGTGCTTGGCAACGGCACTTAATTGTCAGCACCAGCCTTATGACAGTCTGACACATGGTGCCGCTGCCTGCCTAATTTAGCTATGAGCACAACAACAGCTGTTTATTAATTCATTATACATCAACAATGACTGATGCCGGTCACCCAAGCCATTCTTGTAGTTTTGGGGCTCTGGAATAATATGAATTGTCACACTTGTAAGAGTGTGAAGGTTAGTAGTTGTGTTGGTACTATTATTGGCAGCGCTGACGGGGGCAATAGATTATGCAAGCTGCAGTGTCCTCCTGACTAGGACCCTGGCACTTATATTTTTACAAATTAAGCACTGCGTACACCTCAGATAACTATCATTTCACACCATATACATGGAGTCCAAGATCTCCGATGCCTACCTGCGCCACGTACACCTTGGATATAATCTAAATTGAACCCCTCACCTCCCTGCACCATGTACACCTCAGTTCTCTTCCCTGGGCGCCTACATTCTGTACATTGAATCAAGGATTATCCATCATCTCGCTGCTTCAAGTACACCTCATAACGGTTTGTGTTACACTACATCCTATAAATTGAATCCGTCTGTTCCCACCTCCAGGAGCATCTCTGAGATCTTTGGTTCACTCCACGTTATATACATCAGGGATCTGCCTTACCTCTACATACACAGCAGAGATCCCCTTTCCCATACAACACCTCAAGTTTGAGCCTCTCTTACACCATCCACTACAGACTGAGCCAATTCTACCACTAAATATCGACCCCCAGAATATTGCGGTTCAAAAATAGAGGACAGTTTATCGCGGGACAAAAGATCAAAAGGTTTCTGCATATAAGAAAGTATAGATTTACTATTCCTAACTCCACATCTATGTACCTTGAAGATATATGTACTGCGTAGGCACACATATGTGGAGTTAGGTATAAGAAAATCTAGTCTTACTTACCCGTCGATATTTTTCTGATATTTTGTGCTAAATATTGTGTTCTATCGATATTCTGGGGTTCATATTCAGGCAGCAGACTGACTGAGCCAAGGTACTCCCCTCTATACACCATGTCTACCTCTGCAAAGGTAATCTCAGCTCCTATCAACTACCTCCTGCCCTCACTTCCTCCATTAGCGGTCTTCATGAGGCGGATCATGAGCTGGCTATAGTTTTGCCCATGCGCTCAGCGTTCCTCAGCCAAGAAAGCACTCATCTGTTCGCTGCAAGTGGCAATTTCTTTCCCCTCAGAGAATACACCACTAATCAAGAAGAAACACACTTCTTGAGCTGGAAGCAGCGTATGTGTGGAATTATCACACGCGTCACCTCATCAGGCTCGCGACTGCGGTGTCAGACCCCCGCCAATTCTATAAATGGCCCTGCTCTAGCTCAGCGCATTTTTGAAGGTTCTCTTTATAAATCAATTCATCTTCTCCTGATTGTGTTTTAATTTTGCAATTACAGCTAAATACCTCTTCTCGATAAAGCGCTAAGCACCTACATCATTAAAAACAGCAAGACTGTGGTATTCCTGCCCAGCTGAAGAAGAGCTATGCGGAACCTCCCGATAGAGAGGGGGGCTTCCGGAGTAAGAGATAGTTGAGGGGGCATCTGCGCATACAACATCAGCCATTTTGTTTCTCATACTAGACTTTTGACTTGATGGGTCGATGGCGGAGATCTGCTTTACGTCCTTCTGGTCCCTTGGGGACACGGAGAGGCGTTTAAGTCTCCGAGAAAGACTTCTTATTCGGTAATACAATAATTTGGATTTCCTGGTTTCCCTTATGCAATTGAGTACAACTCGCCAAAAAACAATGGAATGTCCCCAAAAGGAATTGCTACTTGTTTAGAAGCCAAGGCTAACCCCTTCATCCATATGCAGATGGTTTCTCAGTGGCAGAGCGAGGCCAAGCCCTTCCGAGCACAGCAGCTAAGCTCACACATGGTCCAACATGACCAAAGACTTGGTGCTGTCCAACAATGGTCTCTTATTCTTGGGCCCTGGCTGCACACGTTAAGAACTTCAGAATACAAATGTATTCCGAGGTCAAAGTGGTTCCGCGCGTGTCAATTGTGGTCACAACGATTTACATTCTTCGGTACGGAACAATTGGAAACATCTTTGCGATGCTCACTTTTCCTGTAGAATCCACGATAGGACAACATTGGTATTATCAAGGCGCGATTCTGAAATAAGCTCTCACCAAGGCTACCCAGGGAACCTAACGTATCCCCGGGGCATCTTCAGAATGCAGCAGTGCATTTACTGTTGCGTCTCAGGTCTTGAGATCAACTGTTCACCCAAGCATTGTCCCTACATGGCCAAGGTCAACCGGACATCCCTTTACGTGGTGCATCGCACCATCCACAAGACTGGTCCTCCTTTATTTAACAGAAATTATTTTTTACCAGCCAAAAAGAAGACGTGGCTTGCCGGTCTGGGCTTTAAAGTCATTGCTAAACTCCACAAGCTGCATCCTGGTGGCCTGGCCTTTCTCCGCTCCAGATATTATGGAACACACACTTCCTATGAATTTTTAAATTGATAAATTGCAGTAGCGTAGTACTCTGAAAATCCAACTCTTACCTATTGAAACAAGTCGCAATGGGTGTGCCAAACTAAAATGTGCATTTTCCCACCTTAGCTCAAAAAGATGGCGGTGTGACATGCGCGAGGCTCTATGAAATCCGTGCCCATGACCTTTCAGATGCAATCGCATGTCAGGCGATCTCTGATTTTCCCTTACGGCTGAATGTTGCTGGTACTAAGATTCTGGGTAAAGGGTCTGCAAGTCAATGTCGAGAGGACCACCATGTTTCTTCAGATGCCTGAGGGTGGGAAGGGCCTTCTGTGACTATTGTTGGTCTAATATCAGGTGAGTGCAATCATGCCGCAAGAGCTTCAAGTAAAATGGCTACCTCAGCCTTTGCGGAGATCCTAGCCACACGACACAAATTAGCTTCTTTCACGGACTGTAAATTGGATCCATTATCTGCTCCTCACACCCGCCGAGGGTGCCTTCCAATTTACCAAGAAAAGTCTGCTTATCACGCCGCAGCTATGTTATCAAAGGAAAAAAAAGGCTGCGGTGATAAAAAAGGAGCTGCCCGCGAGGGCGAGAAATTACCTGTCTAGGTGTAATGAAAGAGCAGCCACCCTCTTCAAAGACAGTCCTACCTACGTCTTTGATGCCATTTTAGCTTTTAAGAGGGCGGTGGGGTGCCCTTCAGCTGCAATGTGCATCGTGTCCCTACTTTATCATGCTACGGAGGGGACAGCGCCACGTATATGTGCCTTGTTTGTAAATTACCGATATGAAGATTCATATTCACAAAAAAATAGAATTTCTTAAAGATTTTTTGCTTCAGTAGTGAGTCTATTTAGTGCATAGCAGGTGCAGAGCTACTGACTGTCTCTCTTTACAAATTTTTTAACAAAAATTGGATAAAATGAGGTAAATTATGACGTGGCCGAGCCAAAAGAATAGACTTTGAGGTTAAAGAGGCAGAAGATAACAGGTGTCCCGGTACAATGGCAGGGAGGTGAGATCAGAGAGTCATACTTCACTCAGTTTATGAGCCCTGGGTTTATTTTTACTCATAAGACTTCGACCCGAGCAAGAGAGCGAAACGCGAAAGTGGCAGAAAGAGAGGACAAGAAAGATGGGAAAACAGGGACAAAGGGGAAAAACATGGACGAAAAAGAACCTGCAAAAGTGAGATAAAGAGACAGGAAGTGTAGGGGGTGGAAGAAAGAGGCGTGAGGTGGAATCAAGACCAGGAGACAGGAAGTGTAGGGTGGTGGAAGAAAGAGGCATGAGGTGGAATCAAGACCAGGCAGCCTCCGTATTCATTAGATAAAGCGACAAGAAGTGTAGGGGTAAAAGAGGAATGTGGTGGAGACAGGACTAGGAAGCCTTGATATTCGGCTGTGCTCTCATTTTTCTTTTAGTAAAAAGTTGGGACCTGGGAGCGTGATGTGTGCTGGAGAGGTGCCTCTGCCATTAACAACATGTAACATATCTCAGGATAGTACCCCTTCAGTGGATAAGCCCACACACATGCGGATGGTGTTTATGGAAAAACACGTTATTGACATTTGATCAGGACCACGTTCCCCTGAGTAGGGTCTTCAGCCTGGCGCGTATATTTTTACGTGAACTCTTATGGAAGGCAGAGAAGCCAGGTTACCTGGTACTGATGGAAGACTGGAGGGGTCACGAGCAGTTGGCTTGGAAAGGCTGCAGTCTCTTGGGTGTTGAGATGCCAGGGAGACCAGAGTGGTCCTTAAGTAGGGCACAAGATGTTGGATTTTGGGTGAAGGATTGAAATTTTAGCTAGAGCTGATCAGCAATGGTGTAGATTACGCACTTGGTGTAAAGTACAGGTCGTAGGATGACTGCAGGAATTTGTATTGACGGACACATGCTTTTCATCTTCACAGTGGCAACTTCTATATCATGTGACGGGCCAAGAATTCATGACAAACAATTAAATGTTATTCCCTTTCATCTGGGGTTGAAAAGGACCTTTCCGTGTCCCTCTGATGTCCATTGTCAACGCTCCTCAAGGGACTTCTGAGCAGCCCTCATCCTTTAAAACTCGGCCTTGGCCTTCCCAAGACAGACAGATGCTTTGTCCTTTTGAAGTCCTGGTGTCACACATTCCCAAGAGAGATCAAAGCCATTCTCACCTTTGAAGCAGGGGTTTGGCATCCTGCAAGCCACCGAGCAGGGACTATTAAGAAGCTTTCCAAGAAAAATGTATGGTTGGTACAGAAGGTCACAGATTCTCTTTGTGTTCAGCAGTGGTGGCAGCTCACACCAAAATATCACATTTTATATCTTCTGATATTGTAGAGATGCACCACTGTGAGTGCCCTTGACACCACCTGAAGTGTTTCACCTATAATGCTACACAGTCATGGCACCTTCTCTGCAGGCCCCTGGGTGCTGAGGTCTGGCGCACACCATACTTTCAGTTCCGGGGCGGAGAAACAAACAGCCCTCCAAAAAAGCAGTCCTGCGCCCATATAAATTCAGAGGAACTACTCTCCTGCAGCAGAGCAATGGGGTCTGCAGGGCTCGGCTCAAGCAGCTGACAGGGTGCTCCTATAAGTAATCTATAAAGGACTCCGACCAAACCCGGCGTCCACGCCTACAGATTCAGGAACCAGGCATTCGCCAGATTATGTGAAATGGGCGTGGAGAGGATGAGTTGTGCCCTCTTAGAGGCTGAACCTACAGAGACTCCGTGGAGGAGATTCAGCCAACATCAGAATCCCTTTTTGTAGAGCGAGACCCAGGTATGGGGGTGTAGGGGGAGCCCTCACAGGCCACTCTCCAGCTCTCTTTACCGCATACCCCAGGGATGGAGTGCAGCCTGTTGGCCTAGGTGTACACGATTACAACCACAAACTGCAGCCATAGGGTATCTCCAGGGCTTGGACGGGTTCCAACCTGGGTGGACTTGGACTCTGATAAAGCACTGGTGTCCCTGCCCCGGTGATCCCTTTTTTTGTTCTGACAGTTACAGCGAGCAGAGGGAGCATCATCTGTCAATTTGTACAAAGCTGGGAGGGGATTGTGTGTCCCTGCTGGACCCTGAATCCCCCGCCCTGCAGACCCCACGTACATCACTTTGGGTCGGTCCTCAACCCCGGTTATTTCTGTCCATACACCCGAGACAGTCCGCGTCACAACCAATCCGTTGAGCATGTTCAATGGTAGAAGAACAGATTTTGCAGGATTCGTGGTTTGTGGCCAACACGCCTGGTTAAACTGTACAAGATGGCGCAGAAATGTCACTCTTGCGTATGTGACGTCTGTGTGTGTCTTGGAGTCTGATGTACTAAATGGTTTTGTAGTCACAAAACCTGTGTTTTGTAGTAAATGCACCTGTGAGCTATAAATGCCTTTCCATCTATCAAGGAGCATGTTGGAAAACATTGAATCCAGGAGGACGAGAGGATGTGAAAGTGCCGCCCCTCCCCCCTTTACGAATCCCAATGACGTGTTTCAGCGCGACTGCAATTGTGGTGCAAAGCGTTGATTACATGCTGCCTCCGCCAAGGGGGAGTAGGGTCTTGGATTTGCAAAGTGAAAGCGGTCCTCGGGGGAAAGAGAAGGGAAAGACCACGGACCTGGGGTTTTTGGTGGAGCATGTGGGGCTGGGTGAGATTCGCAGCTACAAATTTAGATGGTTGCACTTACTTGAGCCAAACTACTGCAACCTGTTGCCAGGGAAACTCATTACCACGCTGGAAAGGACGGAAAATGAAAAGGAAAGGCAGACAGGAGCGAAGACTTCACATCTATCACTACAACAGAAGCGGAGCACCTTGCAGGGACAGTCACCTTGGCCAATGGAGGCAGGGTGTGCACGCTCTTAAAGGGGTCACGAACCAGAGAACCTGGGCCAATGGAAGGGTATCTGGGGAAAAGAGATCTGTGAGGGGATCCAGGGACCAGAGATGCGCTGCTGGGATCCAGGGACCAGAGATGCGCTGCTGGGATCCAGGGACCAGAGATGCGCTGCTGGGATCCAGGGACCATACATCAGTGGGGGTTTAAGGGCTATGGCTCTGTAGACGAATCCAGAAACTGGTAATTTTTGGGGGAATACAGGAGACAGATATATTGGGAGAGACAATAAGGGACTAGAGATCAGATCGGTCAGGAGATCCAGGGAGCAGAGATCTGCTATTGGGTCTGAGGACTAGAGCTCTGTTAGGGGATCTAGGAACATAGAGGTTTTGTTTGGATCCAATTACTAGAGATCTTTTGGGAGATCCATGGAACAAAGGTCTGCGAGAGTATCCAGGGACTACAGATCTGTTGGGAGATCCGGGACCAGAGATATTTTATGGAGATCCAGGAAAAAGGGGCCCCACTAACAAAGAGCTACTGGAAGATGAGGAATATGCAACAGTGTGAGAAAACGAAGTCCTATGAATAAACTGTGGAAATTAACATTTTTATTTTGAGCAATAATGAAGAAAATCCATGAAACATTATGCTTTATTTATTAGAGATTGGAGCATTGCAGAGTTATGGTTTGGATTGCGGGAGGTTTATGGTTAGGGTTGTTTGAAGTGCTAGTGTTGCATTAAAATGTTGCCTTAGATCTGGCAAATAAGTTAGGGAATAAGTTTAGAGTCAGGGCTGTGGTCACGATCTGGAGAGTGTAAGGGTTGAGATTAGGTGTAGGGTGAGGAATGGGGCTATGTTTAGGGTGAGGGTCTGGTTTAGGGTTATGGGCAGGTTTAGGGTTGGCCTAATGGTTAGTGTCTGAGTAGCCCTAAGTGAATGGCAGTCGCTGAAGCCAGGACAGTTGTCAGAGACATTCTTTAATTTGGCGTTCCTCATCAGCGCTTCCTTATAATACCGAATATAGACTTGAAACCCATTATGAATGAGTGAGAAATGGGAGCATGAAATGGGCATTCAATCTTACTTCACCCCATCTCCCTTCACCCCATCTTTCCTTCACCCCATCTTTCCTTCACCCCATCTTTCCTTCACCCCATCTTACCACATCCCATCCCATCTTACTTCACCCAATCTTCCCTCACCCCATCCCATCTTACTTCACCCCATCTTACCGCACCCCATCCCATCTTCCCCCACCCCATCTTCCTTCACCCCAACACCACCCACCTCATCTTCCCCCACCTCATCCCATCTTCCCCCACCCCACCTTCCCTCACCCCATCCCATCTTCCCTCACCCCATCCCATCTTCCTTCACCCCATCTTTCCTGCACCCCATCTTTCCTTCTGATTTGCAGTAGAATTTAGAAATGCTTTGGGACCACAATTGCGACTGAAAACCATGGATTCCATAACGTCACGGGGGGGGGGACATCAATTTGCAATGCAAAGTAGAAGCCATATATTAGGGGCAGATTCAACTGTATGTGATCTGAGGGAGGTTACAGTGGGACAGGAGACTGGAGCCCCTGTCCTTTTAAGGGGGCCGCAATAAAAAAAATGCATTTTGTGATTTTGAAAGCAAGGACTGCGTCTGCTGTCCCTTGCAGGCCTCCATTCCTGCACTTCCGGCTTTTTCCGGCACCATTTGCACCTAGAATCGTTACCCATTCATATTAATTGAATGTCATTCTGTGAATGAGACCAAGTCTATTTTGCGCTGCAATGGATCACAACAGCGCAAAATACGTCCAGTGGCACAAAAAAGTCAAGAGCTTTGTATCTCAGCACTCACAGATTACAACAAGCATTTGCAATGCAATAGGTCTCGGATGTACGCGAGTTTGAGCTATTGGCATTGAAAATGACAATGCCTTTTATTTAGGTTTTGAAAACATAAATAAAATGCTTTGTCATTTACAATGCAAATGGCTTAAACTCGCGTAAATGCGAGACCTATTGCATTGCAAATGCTTGTGAAGTCTGCAAGCTCACTAGAAGTGCTCTCCAAGACGAAGAACAACAAGCGAGGACTATTAGCTTTGTCAATGTTTGTTAGTTGCCTAAAATAAATAAGCAACAACTGTCACGGCACCCGCGCTTTACTTTTAATGTTAAAAGTAAAGCGCGGGTGCCTCAATTATAGCAAAAGTAAAGAAATAGGAAAAAAATCAATTTCTTTACTTTTGCTATAATCTAGCACCCGCGCTTTACTTTTAATGTTAAAAGTAAAGCGCGGGTGCTGCGATTATAGCAAAAGTAAAGAAATAGAAAAAAATCCATTTCTTTACTTTTGCAATAATCATGGCACCCGCGCCTTACTTTTAATGTTAAAAGTAAAGCGCAGGTGCCACGATTATAGCAAAAGTAAAGAAATAGAAAAAACATCTATTTCTTTACTTTTGCTACAATCGCGGCACCGGCGCTTTACTTAAAGGTAAAGCGCCGGTGCCGCGATTGTAGCAAAAGTAAAGAACAAGCAAATGGTGCGCGCGAAAGTGATCGCGAGCAAGGCGGCCAGGAGGAAAGACAGATGGGGTCTGTGCACACGCGCGTGCACGCAAGCATGAGGCCACCAAAAAGCCTGTGGTGGCACTGAAAACCCGCTTACAAAATGTCTCTCCAAGCAGCGCATGCGCTGGCTCAGGCGAGACCTAAAAAGAGGCATACCCAGGGCCAGTAACAGTCCAGTGCTCCCATGCCCCAGTGCAAATAACTTTTGCACCGCATGATTTCCGAGTTTTGCAGCCAATGGTTAATAGGCGCACACTTTAATTAATTGCCCCTCATTCGGATTGGGCTGATATCAATGAAAGGAATTACAGGGCTGGTGTTTCAGATGTCTGCCGGTATCACCGCCCCAGTGACCAGCCTTCAAGAGTTTTTGCCTGAGAACGAGGAACATGCGAGTTCTGGAATTTCCCGGCCAATTTCTACATGCAGCCAGAGGCGTTTTAAGGCATGGGCAAAGGGGCAATTGCCCAGGGACACTACCTTCCAAAGGGGCCCTGAAAAAGTGAACTTTCTCTCTAACTTACTACTCTGTATTGTTCTATCTTAACCTTTAACATACAATTCAATATTGTTAGCCAACATAGGACTGGAATTAACAAAAAATGGGTGATAA
The DNA here is from genome assembly GCA_963921515.1 of Calotriton arnoldi. Classification (NCBI taxonomy): domain Eukaryota; kingdom Metazoa; phylum Chordata; class Amphibia; order Caudata; family Salamandridae; genus Calotriton; species Calotriton arnoldi. The sequence goes on along the minus strand of CAWUFW010000013.1, from coordinate 3,254,400 downwards.
ATTCAAAGTTGCTTCAAATAGGGGCCCGCCAAATATATCTTGCCCAGGGCCCCCAAAATCCTTAAGAAGACACTGCATGCAATTCCTGAATTCTGGGCAATTTTGAGCTCACATTTTCCACCTGCTGAAAGCTGGTGGAGAACACGCATGGAAAATCAATCAATCACAAGATTTGTAAAGCGCACTACTTACCCGCGAGGGTCTCAAGGCGCTGAGGGGGGGGGGGGGTTGCCGCTACTGGTCGAATAGCCAGGTCTTGAGTCGTCTCCTGAAGGTCAGCAGGTCTTGGGTCTGTCGTAGGTTGAGGGGAAGGGTGTTCCAGATCTTGGCGGCGCGGAGAGAGAAGGATCTGCCTCCGGTGGTGGTTCTCCGGATGCGCGGGACGGTGGCCAGGGAGAGGTCGGCGGAGCGGAGCTGACGGTTGGGAACGTAGAAGGAGAGTCGACTGTTGAGGTAGGCTGGGCCGGTTTTGTGGAGTGCCTTGTGTGCGTGGATCAGGAGTTTGAAGGAGATTCTCTGGTCGACGGGGAGCCAGTGCAGGTTTTTCAGGTGGGGGGGGGGGGGTGATGTGGCTATGGCGTGGAATGTCGAGGATCAGGCGTGCAGAGGCGTTTTGGATTCTTTGCAGTCGTTTGATGAGCATTCCGTTTTACCGAGTGCCTTCCCACACCTGGTAAAGCGCGTAATAGCTCCTAGCGATAATTCACAAAAACATACACAATTACCGTATTGTAAAACTAGGCTGTGTAAAGGCCAGTCCTGTCCTTGGGTCCCTGCCCAAGGGACAGGGAGGTTCTTGCCTCCCCATTGGGCCCTAATGCCTCTCGCTGCTGTAGACCCGGTGCTCATCTTTTCAACAACAAAATCAGAGGCTCTCCAAATATCATTAAGCTGCCCTCCTCCTTTCACCATCTACCCTGCACGAGGAGAGGCAGAGGTAAAAGGAGGAAAGAATATTGCAGGGAACACAGAGAAAAAAGACAAAGCTGGAGAGGAGCGAAAGAATTAAATGACAGTCGAAGAAAGGGGGCAGAAAGAGATTAACAGAAAGGGCTGGAAAAAACTAGAAAACTTAAAAAGACGCAGTGAGGAAGATGAAAGGGGAAGGGTAAGGGTAAAAACAGAACACAACAGAAACATAGACAGAGGGTCAATGTTGCAGTGGGATGCCACATTCTGGGTCTTTTACACAGTTCTGTATCCATCCCCTCCTTGACACAGAACTGAAAAATACCACTGCTTCCGGGTGTGCCATTGTAGGCGACAATGAGCAGTTTGGAGGACACCTCTAGAGTAGATTGCAATGTATTTTGCCACTACACATACTGTGAGTAGAGGGTCTGTAGTCTCAGAATGATGCTGTTAAGATCAGGGGTCTGTTGTCTTTGGGAGTGCTGCTAATAGGAGCGATGACTCTTCAGTCTAAGCTGTTGGCTAGAGAGGGCGCCGCAAGCTCTGCGGAGGCCTGATGCGGTGACTATAGGGAGATCGAGTTTCTTGGAGTAATGCTAATGGCTACTGAATGTATGTTGTACCTTGGAGTGATACTAACATCTACTGAGAATTCAGCAATCTCTTGGAGAATTATTGCTGAAGTAGAGGCATCCACCCTCTCTCGGATGCTCACCAGGGTTGTTTGTTCAGTCTGAACGCTCTACTGCAAGACTGGCTGGTTGCACTCAGCATTTTCTGGCACGGTCTCTTGGGATCTTCATTACGATGACGGATTTCTTCCATTGGTGCCATCTCTGCTCCCTCCGTCCTCTCTCCTGGGCGAGATTTGCAGCTGGCTTTCGCATGCCCTGCACATCGGTAATTGACAGCACCCGCATTGCCCCATCCTCTTGTCTGACAAGCATGATGGTGGCAGTTCTATTTTTTCTTCGGAGGGGTTTCACCGTAGGGGGTGGGAGACAATAAGGAAGAAGTTTTCATGAAGGAGACTAGGGTGAGGGTGCTCAGTGACAGCCAATCATCTATCTCCAGTAATTGCTGTGGGTGATGCAGAGTACAGGACAGGCATTGATGGCACAGTGCGGGCACTAATTGGCATCATTCGATGTCAGTCTCAGCGGGTAGGCTGCTGATTAAATGGGCACTGATGGGGCATCTCCTTCAGAGACAGAGCAAGTTTACAAAACCATCTCCACAACGCTAACCAAGACAATACTGAGCAAAATTGATTTGTCCACCTGGAGCTTGCACATGGTATATAAAAAGGAAGGGTTTATTTTAAAAAGTAATACCCTGTGGTAGCTCATATAAATATGCTTATATTTTATTAGTTTGAAGAGGTGCAAGACTCTGCCAAATGGTACCTCATTGCACTTACACAAATCGGATAAAATGGAGGATTTACAAACCACGCTATCTTGAAAAGAGGAGTTAGCTATGCACAGTGCATTGCCTCCAGGCTTGGCAGAACGTTCTAGAGCTCTTATTTTTAATCTAGCCCTTAAAACTGGTGTATAGGCTGTTTAAGGGGTCGTGTAGAGGCAGGTACAAGAAGTGGACACAAAAACTCTGGAGCAGGGACGATTTAAGCAGGGTATTTTTAGAGGCGTTTGATATGTTGTTTACTTCGGTGCAAAAAAAGGCAAGTGGGTGTGGAGCACTTGAAGGCTTGCAGAGTTTGCTAAGAAGAACACAGTGAAACCTGCATCGGTAAAACAGTAAGAACATGCAAGTGGGTGTGGAGCACTTGAAGGCTTGCAGAGTTTGCTAAGAAGAACACAGTGAAACCTGCATCGGTAAAACAGTAAGAACATGCGGTAATCCAATGTTAAAAATCCAATATTGCTTGGCTTTCCGCTCTCCAAGAACATTAATTCGAAATTCTGCTGGATTTTGTCCAAGGAACTACAGCCCCTACAGTATCAGTTCTTAACCAGGGTAAAGGCCACGGAGGCTAATCCATCTCATTTGCAATATGACCCCCAAGAGAAAATCAGGCGGGTGGTTTGACAAAATTGGGTAGACCCTGAAATCAGGGTTACTGTATTCACATTGTGGCAGCGAGGAATCATGGTTAGAGACAACGAATATTCACAAAAAAGCTGCCCATTAACATGCAATGTTTAGTGGCTCTGTGGAACGCACAAGGTCAGGGGATGTTCACCACTTGCTGTCCTGAAGGTTCTATAGGTGGAAATGTGCCACTTAATATACCACTGCACTTTAACAAAATTGAGCCAGATTTACAAAAAAGTACTAAAACTGCCCTCTCCGATTTACACCTACACTTGATTGTAGATTTATAACTAACTGGAATTCACAAACATTCCCAAGAATGCACATGCAAGGCTGCACAATGTGCTCATTTCTGAAATTTTATTTTTGTTTTTTTAGTTTCACAGTAAAAATATTTTTCCCCCGCAGAGAAATCCTTCCCCTGCACCCCAGTAAATCTGAGGGTGGGCCATTCCCTCCCTGGACGTGGAGTTATGCTAGCCTTTAGCTGGAGTCAATCTACCATCCTAACAGGGTGGAAGGGGGAAGGAAAGGCATTGATGAATGCCCACAGCCTTCTGAAGCATTTCGCGCCTTGGAAGGCCCATTTCCCACCCTTGAGTGGGATGTACAAGGGGGGGTGGTCAAAATTTAAATTTAGATGGTGTAATTGACATAATTCCAGGAATTTCGACCTACGCTTGTTACACGAAATTAAAAAATGATGCCATTTCACAAAATGATGTGCCATTGGAGGTAAAAACGTACTGTAAAACCATTCACTGCAAACATTTACAGCGAACAGAAAGCAGCGGCTGTTCACGGTGCTTTGTTTAAATGCATCCTCAGGTCAACTGTAGGTATGAGGACGCATTGCGAACTAAAATACAGCACAAAATGATGGATTTGCGTTTTGCATAATTACACATAATTTAGGGTAATTTGCTGAAATTTTGCCTGATTATGCAAGAGAAAATTACATGAATTTCGCACACCTCTAATTTACAGGTGCATAAAACTCCACACTAGAGGCAGAGATTTCTGAACAAATAAATGGGATCATATCGGCCAGGAATTTCTTTTTGAATTCCTGGCAAAGATAAATAAGGTAAATTCAGTCCTATAAGTTTACAATCAAATTTACTTTTGTGAATGTGGCCCCTAGTAGTTACTTCATATAAAAACACAAATAATCTCATTAGTGTGAGGCTGTAATGAGGAAAAGTCCAAAAATCTGAGGTGGGGAAACCCCCGCCCAGTATAGAATGGCGCCTGGGCGCGGACTGTTCCAGTCTGCGACTGACTTGCAAGTCAAGATGGCGCTTGGCAGGAGAAAATTAAAAATGTTCCAGGCGCGCAGGGAGAAGGCGGCTCCATGTACTTCAGGGTTATTGCTTTTTTGTTTTCCCCCTAAATAAAAGTACTGCCGTGGGCATTTGTTTTGTTAAAAAAGAAAAAGAAAAAAATTGTTGCCTGGCTCTCATGCTGCTTTGACAAAGAGAATAGATTGGTATTCCTATTTTTGCCAAAAGAAGCTCCTATTAAAAAAATCCCCACCACAACGGGTGGGGAGGGGACTAAGGGGCAGCGGCGACTCCTCCGCTAAGGCGGATAGCGTCGCCCCTCTGCTTTACAACACTAGGAAAAGGGAAAAATAAAATGATAATAAACACGTTATCATTTACTTTTTTCGTGCCGACACCAGTTTTGGGGCGGGGCTTAGCTGTTGTCACAGCCAGCAAGAGGATGAGCGGTTGATGCACTTAAGTGCGCACGGCGGTTTGGCCGGCCATCTTGCCCCAGTGAAACACTCATGCGCACTTAGCATGTTCTAAACCGGGCTGTATTGTACAGCCTGGATGGAGAACATGCACAGGCTCCCAGTCCCTGTCTGAGCGCCGAACCACGGCACTCAGACCAATCACGATGCTGCTGTTATTCTGGTGACAGCAGCATTGTGATTGGCTTAGGGAAGCCTGTGTGCTTTATGCTTCCGGGAGAAGAGACGACGAAGGAGAGATGGCGGCCGTGCAGAGGAGGTAAGTGTTGTTTTTTTTTCCTTTCACCTCACCCCCCATCCCCCCCTCCCCCCAATTCCCTACTAGCTGCCACTGCTAAGGGGTAACTCAAACTTTGGCAGGCGGGCTGCTGTTGGACTGGCAAAAGGCGGGGCATCCATCACGTCAATCTGGCTGTCTGTACCCAAACGTGTGAAATATTTTCATAACACCACAGTTTTACTGCACTTGTGCTCTGAACATCTGCTAATCTTGAAATACACCAGCACAACGTATTCAATTATTTTATTTGTGTCTTTGTACTGAGCACATATGTCACAAAGGGTTTCTTGGCACTCATTGCTGGTGTAGGGAAAAAAAATCCAGAGAAAGGTCTAATACAGTATAAGACGGGTGAGGGAGGTGGGCATTCTTGGAAGCCAGGTGCCTTAAGGTAGTCCCCAGGTGAAGTAGCCTATTCCGCTTATGTAGGGCCAGAAAGGAGAAGGTCCAGCCGCTTGTATGTTTCCTTAGAAAGGAGAAGGCATGGCTACTCCTGCGTTTCATTTAATTTACAGGACACTCAGATGGTTCAGAGCAGATTAATGAAAAGCCTCAGTCTTTCTACCATGGCAATTTCTTCCTTGCTGTATTGGGGCCATTGGACAACACACGCCGAGATAGGGAGCCAGTGTGAACTTTCAGCTGGGGTCGGATGGAGTAAATTTGTATGGGTCAGCTAGAAGCCAGGCTGTAAAACTTTGGATCATCTGCATCAAGAAAGTGAAAATTTAGTCAAGCACAAAAAGGAGTTGCCACAACCCAGTCTAAAGGCGGGAATGGACGTTACACAGGTGTAGATGTAAAGCAAGACAGGATTCCCCGTTATTGCTCATTTGGAACAAGCAAGCAGACTAGAGTGATAACATCTGAGGAATCGAAGAGTTGGGAATCAAACGCCGGCGTTCCTTAGACATCCACCAACTGGGGTGTAACCCTAGCTGGGTTTATGAAAAGGCTGTGCTGCAGAAATTCTTTGCTTCTCCAACCACATGACAGCCAACTCCGTTTTCTCTGCGTTCGACTTGAGGCAATAGATTTCCATAAGTACATTTTAGAAATCTAGACACCGCCACCGCAAGACTACCACCCACCCGATACCAATAATTTCGTCTCATCGGCACACACATAATGGTAGAAGCCATGGCGCCAGATAAGGTATGTAAGAGGCTTATGGACATAATTGAAGACTATGGTGAACTAATGCATTTCTGAATATCAGGTTAATACCATGCTACCACAATATTAAATATATTAAAATAAAATATATTAAAGACTCGATGTTCTGCTACCGTACTCTAGTGAACACGGATGCCCTCGCGAGGATGACGCATACAAGACACTCGGCACTCAAGGTGGAAAGGGAAACAGTGACGTCTACCAGAATAAGATGGTCAGCAGCGCCATGTAAAGTCAATAGATGTAATAAAGACAGGGCCCTGATATCGCCGACACCTAGCATCAGGTGCACAACATCAAGAACTGCTACTAAAACTGACTACCATACCTAAAGAACATCTAATAGATCATCGCCTTGAAAAAATGTCTTGAAATGGACCGGCAAATGCGATTCCATCACGCTGGTCACTGTCAGAAGCATTAGGATGGGTCAAAACAAATGGACGTCTCCTGGGTCATCCAAAGGTTTTTTAGCAATAGGGTCAGGGACACAAGGTGGGAGGCTTCTCGAACAGACTCCGGGGAAAGACACAGATTCAATCATTAAAATTACAGATCTGGTAATTGATAATCGATTCTTAATGTTCTAATGCATCAAACAGACAAGACTCCTTTGGACTTCAAAGACATTAGACAGGAATGGAATTTTTCTCTGGCAATAGATTAAAATTCTGTTCAAACAGAACTAGAGTGTGCAGAATCCTGATCGGAAAGAACCTACTATTCGTCGATAAGCCAATTTAGAGTAAAAAACGTCATTTGCGTAGAATCCTTTGAGCGGGCACTTTAGACACGCATTGCACTGGAGATCTTTTCAATGATTCCAAAAACCTCTTTTTGTTAATTCTTGCTGCGAGTGGCACCTAGCGATGCCAAGTTTGGGCATTCCCGAGCCTTGACTCCTTAGCTCTTAAAATAGATCTAGATCTAGTTAAGCAGTAGGGTTCTGCTGGTGTTGCCAGTAGGTACCAACTTAACATCTCAAATTAAGTTACCTTGCAATTGGATGGCACACAACTGCCACTATTGTGGCTTCAGGGTGCTCAGACTTTCCGGAGAAAGGACCTCCATGTTTGGTTGTGAGAATGTGCACTTGAAACCAGTTGTATGTAGGAAGGTTGGTTTGACATGCGAGGTCCTACCCTGACCCATGATGTAATGTAAACGGTCCGTACCTAGCAGGGTTGTCAGTGTGATGGAGGCCTGCGAGATGGGACAGACACACGTCACGCAGCATCTGTCCTATGTACCTGCTGGAATGGAGGGAGTATTAACAAACTGCTGTGAGTGGTCTACTTAGGGAGTCTTTGGGTGAGTACCTGGCAGTCTTCCTTTAAGGGTACAGTTGTAGAATGCGACTCCCTAGGAAGTAGCCTGTGATTGAACTTTTCAGTGTCATTCAGGAATTCACCAACCCACGCAGCGAAGCCTCAGACATCACACCATCCCAAGACCTCTGCGACAAGCTTGGAACCTATTTCCACCTCAAGATCAAAAACCTCCGACAACTTAATCGACCATCCACCAGGTGCCACAGACAGCCCCCCGCCCCCCAGAAACACCAGCCAGCCCACCATCTCCAACTGGACACCGATCACGGCCGAAGACACCGTCTCGACCATGAAAAGCATCCACTCAGGGGCCCCCACCGACCCCTGCCCCCCTCACATCTACCACAGAGCTGCAGCCGCCATCGCACCCGAACTACAACGCACCATCAACACCACCTTCAAAACAGGCACCTTCTCAGATGACTGGAAGCGCGCAGAAGTCAGACCCCTGCTCAAGAAGCCCACAGCTGACCCCACCGACCTCAAGAACTATCGGCCCATCTCGCTCATCCCCTTCGCAGCCAAAGTTGCAGAGAAAACAGTCAACAGGAAACTGACACGATTCATTGAAGAGAACGCCGTCCTCGACCCTTCCCAATCTGGATTCCGAAGCAACCACAGCACAGAGACCGCCCTACTCGCCGCCACAGACGACATCCGCACCCTCCTGGACCAAGGCCACTCCACAGCCCCCATCCTACTCGACCTATCAGCGGCCTTCGACGCCGTCTCCCACCACACACTAGTCACCAGACTACACGACGCAGGCATACAAGGAACAGCCCTGGACTGGATCCGATCATTCCTCACAGGAAGAAGCCAAAGGATCAGACTCCCACCCTTCCTCTCCAACCCCACGAAAATCACCTGCGGAGTCCCACAGGGTTCATCACTGAGCCCCACCCTCTTCAACATCTACATGGCCCCCCTCGCAGCCATCGTCCGACAACTCGGCCTCAACATCGTATCCTACGCCGACGACACCCAGCTCATCCGCTCCCTCACCAAAGACCCCACCACTGCCAAACTCAACTTCCAGAAAGGAATGCAAGACGTCGCAGTCTGGATGACCAACAGCTGCCTGAAGCTCAATGCCGAGAAGACAGAAGTCCTCGTCCTCGGTACCACCCCTTCTGCATGGGACAGCACCTGGTTGCCGACCGCCCTTGGAAGCCCACCTACCCCCTCAGACCACGCCAAGAACCTCGGCATCGTACTCGACTCATCACTCGCCATGAACCAACAGGTCAACGCCGTCACCTCCAGCTGCTTCAACACCCTCCGCATCCTCTGCAAGACCTTCAAGTGGATCCCCCCTGAGTCAAGGAAGACAGTCACCCACGCACTCATCACCAGCAGACTGGACTATGGAAACGCACTCTACGCCGGCATCAACAAGTCCCTACTCCGCAAACTCCAAACAATACAGAACACCGCCGCCAGACTCGTCCTCGGCATCCCCGACACGAACACATCAGCCAACACCTACGAAGTCTCCACTGGCTCCCCGTGGAGAAGAGTCACTTTCAAAATCCTCACTCACGCCTACAAATGCCTACACAACAACGGACCCAAATACCTCAACGACAGAATCAACTTCCACGTACCCAAAAGAAACCTCCGATCTTCCAACCTCGCACTGGCCGAAACCCCGCGCATCCACAGAGCCAGAGCAGGCGGAAGATCCTTCTCTCACACTGCAGCCAAGACCTGGAACGAGCTACCGGCAGACATCAGACACCCCCCCTCCCTGAACACCTTCAGGAAAACCCTCAAGACCTGGCTCTTCGGCTAAACAGATCTGCGGACCCCCCCCCCCCCTCAGTGCCTTGAGACCCTCACGGGTGAGTAGCGTGCTTACAATTCCCTGATTGATTGATCGAAGTTGGCATGTCTAGAGGGCAATGGATAAGGCCCTAGCCTGAAGGTCAAGAAGCCATGCATCACATGTATGTATGTATGCATTCCGTTTCTGGAATGGCAGGGACTCCCAGACTTTGTCGAGTCGCACAGAGAAGGACAGACCACCAGAGAGCGAGGGGCTGGAGAGTGGGGCTATGATTCGGGGTGTAGGATTTGAGGGGAGCATGCATCGAGGTTGGTGAGGGTTTACTTTTTGCTGGAGCAGTCTGAGCCCAATTCCTGGCGCAGTCCGCGCATGAGGCAGAGTCTTGAAAGAGACCAGGAGTGAAGCTTGAAGCCAGTGGATTGTCAGGAGGGCTGGGGCAGTGTGATCTCAGGGTTTAAGGTGCAGGGACATCTGACCACTGACTTTTGGACTCTTGAAACTTGTCGAGGAACAACTCTGGTGCCCTCACTTTTACAAGGATTGGCTTGGCAGTTCGGTCTGGACTGTTCCCATGAGGCACAGGGTCAAGACTGATTTGCATATAGCTGTGTCTGAACTGGGGTGGCGAAGTGAGCTAAAGAACGATGATGGATTCAACCCAGATCTGTGACTGGGGGTGAGTGTCTGAAAAGTTTCAGAGCTCCGTCCATCATCTCCTTGTGTTTGCCCTCACTTTTACCACATAAAAGTTTTTTTTTGTTTTTGTTACTCTTGACTTAAGTCTGACTTACTCTTAGTTTTCCAGGCATAACAGCCACTAGTTTACTAAAATAGTTTGTGAAAGCCGAGAGGCTTGTATGAGAAGGGACAAAAGTCATGCAGGCAGGGCTACTGAAACTCTACAATTCTATGGCCTCTGTGTTTTCCACATATTTAAGTTTTTACTTCACTTGCTACATGATCTGCCGTCTACTACATAATTTGCAGATTGAAGCAAAAAATGCTTTGTTTTTAGCTCACAAGGACCAAAACGTACTTAAATTTGTGGCACAAGTGGTGACTTTTGGGACAGACCCTTAAGGAAGGTTTACTGGTCTCCATTCAGTTGCCGATTCTTGTATTCAGGGGTGATACTGATTCTAAATAGGTGGAACTTTTTAACCAAACATTATTGCGTGTTAAAATTACAAAACAGTTAAGTAATATTGTTGCCTTAACCCTAATTTTCTGCCTTTTTCTTACCATATAATTTAGCCATCCCTGCCACATAATTTGCTACCTCGTTGCTGCATAATTTGAGCCACCCTGCCTAGAGATTGAACAAATGTACGACGATGTGTGCCTAAGGTTCAGATGTATCAAAGGTTTTTACCCATTCTGTGTCCATGGGAAAATGTGTTTGTATATATGGCCCTTAGTCATTTCGTATTAGGCAAAAAAAGGGCACTACGCATAATTCAGCATGTCCCCTTGTGCTGAAGCAGTGGCATGGAAGAAGTTAATTAAAAAAGGGCTCACCTGGCGCTTTTCCTTCCAGGTCACAGATTTTCCGATGACGCTTGTAGGACTGAGGCGGGATTCAGCCAGCCAATCACGTGTCAGCGATTTCTTGCCCGCTGGAGCGCACAAGGGGTCTTCTTCTGCCGCACATGGGTCCTGTGTGTGCGTTAAGTGAGGCGCAAGCGACGTCTAGGTGCCTGCCTTGGAAGCGTACAAGGGGTGGGCCGTGTGTAGAGGCGAACAAGGGGGGGGGGCACATTGAGTGGGGCATCAAACTCAAGGAAAAAAAAAATCTAATTTGCAAAAATTCAAATGACAAAAAGAAAAAAAAAAATGGGAGGGCAATTGCACGTCCAGTCTACATCCAATGTAAACATTTGGTCATCAACTTGGAAATTGATCAAAGTACTATTAGATGTTCTGATCCAGTGAATAGGATAGTCACAGGAAGGTAATTAAATGCCAGCATAATCGAAAAATAGTGGTAAATCGAACTGCAGGAGGAGAGGAAGTTCCCCCCGGACCGTACACAGGGTAGTTTCAAGCTTTGCCCCCGCACACAAGAGCAAATATTTTTAGGACAATTTTAAGGGAAAACAACAATCAGTGCACTGATTGGGCGATTACTTGATAATTCACCCACAAAATGCGCCTTCTGCGTTAGTAACCCTGTTTGTCCAATTGATTACAAGGACATCGACTCTGACTGTCCGCGTCTCTGATTGCAAAATCTTTACTGTGAAGCAATCCCTCTCATCGATTTAAGATTGTTCACCTAGACCTGTAGATCTAACAGTGAACACTGATTGGATGAAAGAAACATAACTTCCCCAGGAGCGAGGACTGAGGAAAATTGAGAGGATAAATTTGTGCCAATACCGACCAACAAACACCATCTTCCTGTCACCATGTTTGAAGGCTTTACGGATTCTACATTGCGCTTAATTTTGATAAAAACAAAAAGTCGTGACCATCAGGGTGCCCATTGGTTTGAGAAAGAATGCAACTTTTGTCCATATTTGGAGCTGGCCTCCTTACTGGTCTTGACTGCGTAGCACACAAGGGGCGAAATATTCAGGTGCAGTGGGATCTGACCAGATTCCTAAAGCAGAGGTCGAAAAGGATCCCGGTTTACGAGGCGTGCTTCTCGCCCCACCACTACCACACAACAGGGTGTCGATCAAAGTCATGGGTTGGCAGTAGCTTATTTTCTTGGTTCTAAAAAGGTCTCAGAAATGTCCCCAGTGCCTTGCGTCAAATATCTCTTAGATTTGGGGTAAAGATCTTTGGCAAAGCCTCTTCGAGCACCTTTAAAATTGAGAAACTGGATGTGCAACTACACCATGTGAACATGTCAGCCTTTAAAACAAACTGCTCCCCACTGGACAACACAGCTGTAGCACAACCCAACTTTGAGAGATTTGTGGACGAGATACGTGGGAGTCAGGAAGGAACCAGTGCATTGTTTGACAGCTTTTGATGGTGCCGACAGACACACCCTGGAGAGTCCACCTGGTCTTCTGAAATGTGTGATTGAGCTCCACTCTTCGGTGCCCAAGGGAGGTTGTTGTATATGCATCATTTTAGTAGAACAATTTCCAACCTACCAGGTATCTCACCAAAACTAGGGTTAAGTCTTCTTACAAATCTAAAATATGCCTGAGACATGATTCTCTTCGCTCTCACACCACGGGGTCTCCAAAGATGCCTGGATGACCTGCAGTGATACGAGTCCACTTACTATTTGAGAATTAATGGGTTAAAAGTAAGGGCGTTTAAAGGAAAACAAGACGAGTAGTCCTTTCACCGAGAAGCGCAATCAGGATCAAATGGATAGCGTAAAACCCTGACTTTGGCACTATTTTCCAAGCACTACACATCTTAAGACCCAGCTGAGGGGAAAAATATGGCGCACACGGGGGCCCTGCGCCCTCTACAAATCCACGGGGATAGATATTTTAAACACATTGTACCAGACTCATAAACTGCACCTTCTAGAACATTTTTAGTCCTACACAACGTACCACAAATTAAAATTGACAAACTATGTGCAGAGTTTTACACCTTTGCATTACCTATACTTTTGTTTGCAGAGTTCTCTGCTCCAACTGCGAAGGCTCCACAGACCTAACTAGAGCTTTTAGTGGTAAATGTAGGGCGGACACAGGGAGTGTCTTATAGAAGGGCAGATTTACTGCATAAGGGGATGGGATTAAGGAGGTGTAAGAAGGGTTAAGGGAGTCTCAGGGAGGGGTTTGGGTGGGACGTCACCCACCCACACAAGAGTAAGCCAATTATAATACTGCGGGGGTGGAGACATGTAACTAACACTTCTGAAATAAGTTTACACTCTGACTTTGAGAACACCCAAAGTAGTAAACTTACTGCAAAGTGTAAATTACTCAAAAGTGTAAATTACCTTTGGTAATCCGGCCCTTAATTACCATCCATAAAGCTAAGATCCCAGCTACACTGCTTTACGCAATTAAATACCTGGCTTATACACCATGGTCTTATTTAAATAAAGTTTGAGGAAAAACCTACGTAAACTGCAGTGTGAACTCCTCCACTGGCACTCTCAGGCGTTTCCACGCTTCACGGATTTCCAGGCTCCCCTGTCACGGTGCACACATTCTGCAAACACTTGCCAAACGGAAATGACTTGTAGATTTACTCTGTATCCTGAGAGACCTCCATTCTTGCACTGGGCACAAGTCCATTCAGACTCTGCCTGGGAAGAACTAATAACTGCCTCCCAATCTATTCTTATAGCTATTGGGGACTTCGAACAGTTTATTTTTTACAAATTAAGCATTGGTTGTGGCCAAGCACCACCAAGAACCAGTAGTGCGCCAGAACTGGGCAGAGTTTTCCCAGCAATAAAGTTTACCAGTATCTTGCTGCCCCCCACCAGCTTGTGCCGACCTGTCTTCTAGGGCTACGTTTCGCCAAGGTTCTACCACTACCCCCCCCCCCCCGCACCCCCCCCCCCCCCGATTATTTTTTTATACACAACGTAGCTGCCAGGCTAAACATTTCTAAAAATGTATGTACAAAGCGCAACATGAAAACAACAGATTGTATACCGGGCCGCCGGAATAATGCGATTGTGGGGCTGCAGCGTTTTTCACATAATTATAGATTAGCCACATTTGCCATATAATCCATCATCTGCAGATTAACAAAAAAAATGCTGTTCGTACCTCACACGGTTCAAAAGTTCAGAAAAACGCAGCAACACATATTGTAGCGCAGTGGAAGGCAGTTTGAAACGGTTCATTGGTTGCTTATTGCTGTATGTGGCTGTTAAAATAAGGTGCAACCAATGTTCACAAGTGCAAAAATGAAAAAATAATTAAGACTTTCACAAAATGTGCTGCATTGTGCTGCATAATTTACTAAATCCTGCCGCATAATTTGGGCCTCCCCTGCAGCTTAATTCCAGTGGCCCTGATTATATGATGCAGTGACTTGGGTGTTAGTACGCACTTATCTGGCTGAGGTTGGATCACCTCAGTGGGATCACAACAATGCGTGGAAACAGTATTTGGGGAGGGCCGGATCTATGCCTTTCTTCCAGAATGACCACTATGTAAATTAGTTCCATTTAGAGTCATTGTGTACAAATGTAACTTAAGTGGGTATGTTGAAAACCTGTTGCGGAACCAGGCCTCCTGGGCCTACGTTGGACACCACTGGAGGATTCGGACTGTCAGAGATGATGATTAGGAAAAGAGATACAAAAAGGTAAATTGTTAACGTGGAGAAGACTAGTTACAGGATGGAAAATGCGATAGGAAGAAAACAAGCAGCACGATGGACTGAATAAGAAGGAAGATGACGCAAGGTATTTATCCTTCATTTAGCACATTCTGACCTCACTTACAACACAAACCTGTGACACACAGGAAATGTTGATCCCTGCTTCCAATGCACAAGGCAACAATTATGATTCAGAAATTAGAAACGTAGGTTAGACCATCAAACTCTGCCCCGATTATGCCTGAAGGGAGACCCATTTGTTCAAAAGTAGGCTTATGTCATTGACGAGAGCTACTGGGCTTTTAATATATATTTTTTTTAAATAGATTTATGTTTAAAAAAAAAGAAACCGCCTCAGTTTGCCAGACATGACTAACAAATTCCATACTACAGTTTATCACTGCATGGCACGTGAAGGCCAATAGATGGAGCCTGCCTTGCTCCGCCGCCCGTGATGAATTCAGTGTCATCTAAAAATAGCCAGCTCTGCAAATTATGCCAGCCGTCTCTTGACAGGTAGGGATATATATCCTGGCGCCTAATGGATCCATGGAGGCCGCCTGGCACGACACCCATCACTTGTCTGGCCATCCGCAGAGACAACATTCAACCGTCTCATGGCGGACAACCCTTCTGCCAGCACTGGGCTAGCATCAAGAACCGTATAATCTATATGTGTTTAGCATGCTGACCGGAACACTGACCGACTCCTTGGATAACCATGCTTATCGTAACATGCAGAATTCTGCTTATGAAAATAGCCCAATGTTTTGGTAAATTACGCTTAGAGCACCACAACAGACCATTCTAAACTAAAGGGCATTGTCCACCATGATTCTAACGCGATGCTTTAACATCATTATTGAACCTTTAAAGAATAGTTGTGAAGATTGCTCATGCCCTGAAGAAGCTACTACTTAACAGATTGTTGCGAAACATGTCTTGGCTTTTTTTTTTTTTTGCTTGCCAATGATTTGGCATTTTCTTACCATAACCCTGATCGTAAACCTATCCCTTATAGTCTAAACTTTACCATACCCCTGCATCTCACCCTCATCTTTCCCATAACCCATAGACAAGGCAGCAGAACATAATGAAATGGAAATGAGGTAATGGTAATTGTCAAGGTAACCGTATAAGGAGAAGTGAAGGAGGCAAGGAGATGGCACCGCTCGGGAGAGCGGTGGGCAATGTTTTGTTGGGGTGCCAGTTAGCAGGTGCTGGGCTGGTGTTTCTTAAGCCAAGGCAGTAAAAGCATCTGAAGATCACAAGAAGGTTGTATTTTTTGTCTGGGTAACAGAAAATGGAAATAGAAAATACATTATGGACACATCCCGAGTATTTTACAACTGCCTGAACAGTTCATACAGTACCAATATTCACTCTTTCACTGTGCACGAGTACTCGTAGAGTGAATCAAGCACCCAGGGATTCCCTCTTTAGCCCGTCTGCTTTTCCCACAGAATAGCATTTATGTCTATATTCAGGTTTTATCCATATATCTGTTTGAAGTTACTTATCTTAATGTTGCCCAAGCGGAGAAGAATCCGTTTTTTTCATACGTTTTTCCCTCTTTCCTCTTGCACCCAGGCCTAGCTCTTGGTCACTCACACCTAGTAATTATCCATATATCTGCTATACCACAAGAATATGCAAATTCCAAAGCTCTGTCCAAAGGTGGTTGATCTCCTCTTAATAAAACCTTGTCCAAGTTGTCCTTTCACTTACAAAATCTGTATTAATTGCGTTTACACACTTAATTTTAACTTGGGTCAATCTCAATATTGTGAGTTACTTGTGTTATGATTTTGGAGTACAAAATTCAAGTAAAAACAACTAGTAAGATCCAAAAGGAATCATACAACTGATCATTCGGCATCAGTTTTTACACAAGTAACAAACCAGGCCCTTTAACAGTTAAGCCACATCCCCTCGCAACAAGAACACAAACCAACCTCAACATGTTTCGGCCTTGATGTACCTCATCGAGGCATGCAGCAGGAGATCATCTTGACTGGGGAGACATTTCCCAAGTAAAAGACTACTGGAGGGAGATGCAGGAGGTAACAGTACCCACTAGGAATAGCACTAGGGAGCAATTGTGTTTTGGGATGTGAATAAATGAGTTATTGAGCAAATGAGTTATTGAGCAAGCATAAGCATTCATACACTGCACACAAAGCAGAGTGCACCATATTGCATGATGGTTGGCAATTAATGAATCGAAGACCAATGAAACCACTGGCATCTCAGAATACTCTTCGGAGCCAATTAGTGCAGAATGCCAGGGCCGTGCCAGGATGCATTATTTTCAACAAACTCAGACATTTATTAGTTGTTCTCTCTTGGTTAAAAAAAAAGTCCAGCACGCCTTGGTGCCCAGATTTGAACCTGGGGTGTTCAGGCAATGCCCCCTCATTGTATCAAAGTTTGCTGCCCTGTGTCATTAGAAAATTAACCCTTCGCAGCACCCGCCCGGCAGTACTTATTCCCACTTGTCGTTGGATTGAGGCATCCGGTCACTTCTGTCCATTCGGTGGGTTCAGCGAGATACCTCACTTAGGGTGGGTACATATTCCCACATGCTTTTCACAAATTGTGGTTAAACATAAGGTAAAACGCGATTTTCTATGGACAGCTACCCCCAGTTGTTAGCTTGGGGCAACAGCTTGGGAAAAGTGCGAGTGGTGTAAATATCGCTTGCTCACGAAACACTAGCGTGCAGGTGTACACGGATAGCTCATAGCGCTATTCAATGTTAAAAATACGAAGCATCCCTGTCTGAATAGTTGGATTCACCGGTTTCTAGAGTTCTTGTTTTGGAAGAACGAAAGGAATGCAGTTACCACAAATCACACGGTTTGGTCAAGTGAGAAGCAAGGATTAGAATACAGTTCTTCTAGCTCCTTAGTCCACAAGTAGGTCCCTAGGACAGATTACTGGCTTCATTAGTAGGTTCCAAATCTGTACACAGCAGGACACTGAACTTTTAGGAAGAAACAGGAAGTGTTTTATTTTGCAACACACTTAGTGGAGGGCCAGAGGTGGACCCAAGTACAAGGAAGAATAATTTGCCACCCGGTCCCCAAAAAAACTCCAAGGAACTAGTCTTCAGCAAATGCCAAGTCTGGAGAACCCTTCGCGGCTCAGAAACGAGAGCAAACACAAACATCTGCATAGGCGGTTAAGACACACAGAGAACTTCACAGAAGGAAAGTATTGAGACTGAACGAAAGAAAGCCGAGGACGAATGGATTAAGATCGCTGCCCTGTTGCAAGAGAGAAACCAACCCCGTTCCTGGGAGGACCCTAAGCAAATTAAACAATTATTCTCAGACCAGGGAAAATGGAGTGGCAGAGAGGAACTGGATAATTTATGCAAAAAAGAAAGAAAAAAAAAAAAAAACTTTACACTGATGAACAAGCAGGAGGCAAACACACCAGCCTGGCTGCGATTGCTTCAGATCCACCAGATCAGCTAACCGACTCGATCATTAAAGCCGACATTTTAAAAGCAATAGGGGAATGAGGAATGATGGTGCGCTAGGCCCCAATGGCCTACCCGCTGAAACATTCAAGTCCGCGAAAGACTTTTGGCCAAGCCGATTGGTCCCGCTCTACAACTTCTCGTTTATAACCGCAATGATCCCCGATTCTTAGAGGGGTTCCATAATTTTTCCAATACATAACAAGCATTGGCATAGCCAATAAGTCTCGCCTTTGGGGCCTTATAAGTGTTTAGCCAGAGCTATTGACTTTGCCAATGTCTACAAGCTGTGCTGTAGAGAAGTGTGGCTGCTGTGCGGCATGCTGAAAAGTTATAATAAAAAAGTGTCAGAAGCATTTTTGTTACTTTATATATGACCAAGAAGGCATTATGTAAAACTGAACGACCATATTAAAAAAAGTATTTACAATAAAAAATTCTCAGTTTTCTTTTGTTCTTGCAATGCTGGCAATGGTTGTTTGTTAAAGCTTTTTTTTTGAGGGGGCATAAACAATCGGAGGGTGAAGGTTGGGAACTAGTACCTGTATTATAACACTAGCAGCGGCCAGACGCTAGGGGAGAATCAACAGATGCCAGATTCCGAGAGCAGGCTGAGGTGGTGCTGAGTGATGCTGACGTGCTAGTGACTTTTGCGGAGACGATGCTGAGGTGATGCTGAATGATACTCAGGTGTTGCCGAGTGATGCTGTGGTGGCGCTGAGAGATGCTGTGGTGGCGCTGAGAGATGCTGTGGTGGCGCTGAGAGATGCTGTGGTGGCGCTGAGAGATGCTGTGGTGGCGCTGAGAGATGCTGTGGTGGCGCTGAGAGATGCTGTGGTGGCGCTGAGAGATGCTGTGGTGGCGTTGAGAGATGCTGTGGTGGCGTTGAGAGATGCTGTGGTGGCGTTGAGAGATGCTGTGGTGGCGTTGAGAGATGCTGTGGTGGCGTTGAGAGATGCTGTGGTGGCGTTGAGAGATGCTGTGGTGGCGTTGAGAGATGCTGTGGTGGCGTTGAGAGATGCTGTGGTGGCGTTGAGAGATGCTGTGGTGGCGTTGAGAGATGCTGTGGTGGCGTTGAGAGATGCTGTGATGGCGTTGAGTGATGCTGTGCTGGCTCTGATTGATGCTGTAGTGTTGCCGAGTGATGCTGTGGTGTTGCCGAGTGAGAGATAGTGTGAAGATATAATGCCCAATTAGAGAGGGTGGTGAGAAAGAGAGAGAAAGGGTGTACATAGAATAAAGAGTGGAGCGGGATAGAGAGAGAGAGAGAAAGAAGGGGAGAGAGAGTGAATGAAGGAGTTTGAAAGAGTAACAGATAAAGGGGTGAGAGAATGAAAGGCTAAAAAAGATAGAGAGGGAGAGTTAATTAAGTAGAGAGAGAATTAGAGAGGGAGAGAGAGGAGAGAGAGACAATAAGAGTGGGGGTGTGGAGTTTAAATAGAGTGAAGAAGTGACGCGGAAAAAGTAACCTTAAATATAGCTTTGTGCTTTGCGTGAATAAATATATATATTTTTTTTTAAAACAGAGTGAGACAAAAATACTGGTAATTAGGCTGTGACTCCCAATATAAAACAAATAGCGATATAAGGTGAAATCAACCCACCGAAGCAATATTTCTAACTAGACAAAAAAAGCTTGCATTTCAATGCTAATCGCTGTTGTTTTTCATGTGACTGTAGTCCAGGGCCCTCAGTTGGTAATGTGAGCTGCTGCTGCGATTGAAACATCAGAGTCCAGAGAGTTAATGAGCCATGACGAGGAAATGAGGAAGAGATAGGAAACCCAGATGGCAGCTGCGGCGTGCACGCCATCGTGAACGCAAGCTGGTCGCCAGCCGAAAGCCAGTGTTTGCACTTCCAAAACCCGCTTACTAAAACTCTCGGCCAGACCAGCGCAAGCGCTGGTGCAGGCCGAGACCTAAAAAAGGCGAGCGTTCAAGCCCTGCTAACTATGGGTTTATTGTCGGCTAGACCTAGAAGCCAAGGCCTTCGCTCGAATTCTGCTTGAGGAATTAGACTCCTGGGTGAAGGAACGATATCCTCCCTCTTTTCAATCAGGGTTCAGGGTCGCCGCCTCAACTGCGGATAATATCACAGCGCTCGCCTATCTCACACACCTTGCCACTGGAATAAAACAACCGCCACTAGATTGCTGTTTCATTGACTAGAGCGCTGCATTCGATACGGTGGACCGAGGGATCCTGTGAGCGAAACTACAGGCATCGGGCCCGCCATTGTTATTAAAAGGCAATAGTATCTATCTTTACACCAGGGGACTTGGGTTCACATAAAAAACGGTCCTTTCACTGCAACCGTCAAAATCATAACCAACAGCGGTTTAAAACAAGGGTGTGTTATGCCCCCCCCCCCCTTGCTTTTTAACTTGTACACAGCAGACCTGGGACAAGGCCTAGAAGGCGCTGGCCTAATTACACCGAGGCTGGGAACATCACGACTCCCCGTCTTGCAGTAGGCCAACGACCTAGTGGTGATGGGCCGTACAAGGTCAGGCCTACAGCGAGCACTCAACAGGTACAACGGTGACAACAAACCTCGAGTCAATCAAGATAAAACAAAAGTCATCATCTTTGGCAAATATTTGCAAAAAAAAGAAACATGCTTGGGGAGATGCAAATCACCACAACAAAAAAATATAACTATTTAGGGGTTTCGTTTTTTAGAAGGGGCCAAACCAACGGCACATTAAGGGCATCTAAGATTCAAGGAAGCTGGTGTAGTTTACAATCTAAAGCGCCGAAATAGATGCCTATCGAGCCCCACAGCAGAGCCAATCCTAAGAGCACTAAAGGCTGAACTGTTACCATCACTAAACTATGGCCACCGAGCCTTCCTGGGGGCACCGGCCCCGCTGCGCGACGTCATCCAATGCGCGACATATAAGAAAATCCTGGATATACCTCAGCACGTGCGAAGGACGAGGCTCAGATTAGAGTTAGGCCTTGCGAGCCAAGAATTAGAGTGCCAAGGCCCACTCCTGAAATATCACATCAGGATTAAAGATGCACCAGCGAACTCCCTTAAAACCAGGCTTAAAGCAGCATTTGATGCGGCCAACAAACCGTGGCATGAATATCTTGCTTCAGCGGTTAAAAACTTACAACTTTAAGCCAGCAGCCTCCAGCGGACTCACATTCCCTTCTCAGTCTGGAAAAAGGGTGAACATACAGGTAAAAAAACATCTCGCTAGAGCAAGACATGCTTAATCTACGCAGTTCTACGGTTACAAAGTATTTACTCATTCCTGTGCAGCAGGGAAAGCACAGTCCTACCTGCACCAAACATTAGTTACTCACACCTGTTGCAAAATTATATATATATATATATATATATATATATATATATATATATATATATATATACGCGCCTCCTCCCCTGCCAATAACAGACTTTAATCCCTCTTGGGCAAGGGAAGATTGTGCAGGCTGTGCAAATACCGTAATGAATCCTGGTACCATCTGCTGTGCTGCTGCCGCACATTAAACAATGAACGTAGACGTCTGTCAGCCCTTCCATTACTGGGCCAGGGGCTACGCAAACGCAAAGCGGCAACGGAACCGCGCTTCTCCCAATCTGCTCCTGTGATCCTTGCAAGGTTCGCAAATTTACCAATGCCATACATTTAGCTCTACATTCCCCGACACAGGCTCCAACGGTTACATTGTCAACAGATGATTAACAAGCAAATATTGCAGGCCAAAAACTCGTCCAAATAGGCAAGTTGTGAAGCCCGAAAAGCCCGCTTTAAATCATAACGCCTGTTGAGGCGCCCTAATCTCACTCTAACAAACACCCACCCATCCCTGAATCCCTGCTGCATCACTGTGCACCCACCCATCCCTGCCTGCTGCACGGCGAACCCACCCACCTGTCCCTGCATCCCTGCCCGCTGCACCCACCCGTACCTGTATCCCTGCCTGCTGCACTGTTCATCCACCCATCCCATGTATCCCTGCCTGCTGCACTGTGCACCCACCCGTCCCTGCAGCACTGTGCACCCACCCGTACCTGTATCCCTGCCTGCTGCACTATGTACCCCCCGTCCCTGCGGCATTGTGCAGCCACACGTATCCGTATCCCTGCCTGCTGCACTGTGCACCCACCCATCCCTGCCTGCTGCATTGCGAACCCACCCATCCATCCCTGCATCCCTGCCTGCTGCACTGTGCACCCACCCATCCCTGCCTGCTGCACTGTGCACCCACCCCTGCCTGCTGCACTGCGAACCCACCCACCCGTCCCTGTATCCCTGCCTGCTGCACTGTGTACCCACCCGTCCCTGTATCCCTGCATGTTGCACTGTGTACCCATCCATCCCTGTCTGCTGCACTGTGTACCCACCCGTCCCTGCCTGCGGCATTGTACAGCCACCCGTCCCTGTATCCCTGCCTGCAGTACTGTGCACCAACCCATCCCTGCAGCACTGTGCCCTCACCCATCTCTGCCTGCTGCACTGCAAACCCACCCATCCGTCCCTGCATCCCTGCCTACTGCACTGTGCACCCACCCGTCCCTGTATCCCTGCCTGTTGCACTGTGCACCTACCCGTCCCTGCATCCCTGCCTGCTGCACTATGCACCCACCCGTCCCTGCATCCCTGCTTGCTGCACTATGCACCCACCCGTCCCTGCATCCCTGCCTGCTGCACTATGCACCCACCCATCCCTGCCTGCTGCACTGTGTATCCACCCGTCCCTGTATGTTGCACTTGCACTCACCCATCCCTGTGGCATTGTGCAGCCACACATATCCGTATCCCTGCCTGCTGCACTGTGCACCCACCCATCCCTGTATATCTGCTGCACTTGTAAAGAAACAAGCACTTTCTTACCCCGGAGTGTTCTGGGTGCCCTAAAACCACCACACACTGAACCTTTTAACTAATTTTTAAACATAGTCATCTCATTGTTAATATACAACGCCGTGATGTATTTTTTTTAAATTAGCTTTGACTTATGATGATTTTAAACAACTGAAATAAAAAATATTAGCAAGTTTGGATCCGATTTTAATCACTAAAACCCCTGATGGTGACTGAGAATAAACTAGCGCTGCGCGAGCCGCCGGCCCTGAACCGCATGGGTCCAGGGCGGTACATTATGCAGACACGCCCCGCTCTATGCTTACTCTAATGCAGGGGGCTTCAGTCTGTGGGGCTCAGTCCCCAGGGGGGCGTGGAGTCCTGGGAAGGGGCACTCATGCCCAGGCCTCACTTGTGCCTGGAATCCAAAAGGTTTGCTTTCCTTTAAAAAAAAAAGACAACCATTGTGGACAGGCGCTAAAATGCTTCCGCTGAAGTTTCATTAATTGAGTCTCCTGTGCTGTGAACAGCCTGCCTGCAGGGAGCCCGCTTGCCTGAATGAAATACAAATGTGCGCTATTAGTTAACCTGCAAGTGTAAAGGGTGCGTGGGAGCCGCTGGAATCACTCCAAGCTTTGTGATGACAAAGATTTGTTTTTTCAGTGGTAGTGAAAAGAGTTAACAACTGGGCTGTGAAGTGCTTGCTTTTAATCCTAACTGTATTTACAGAGCCCTTAGTGCCCCTAAGGAGGTGTTGAAGGGGCAGTTATGTAAAGTTAAAAAAAAAAAAAAAAAAAAACTGCTTTACATAAGCTCTGGTATTACTAAAAACTACATTTTGGAAGCACCATTTTATCATAAAACTAATTTAACATGTTGTAGCACTCTATCTTCTACTGTGTGTAATGCAAGTACAAAATAATGACTTAGATATTCACAGCGCTTTCTGTCACAGGCTGGGACCTCGTAGCACTAAAAATAGTCAAGTCACTATTCTGCACTGCACCAACCAAGATTTGATTCTGTGGCTCTCTGGTTACACACACAGACCTCTGCAGTGCTTTTATAAATAGAGGTTTCATATTGTAATTATAGTGCATTTCCCACTAACAACTTAATCTATTTTTTATTTAAGCTGCCCATTGTTTTATATGTAGCTTAGTCTAATGTATTCGGATTTTAGCCCTCGCTCTTTGAACACTGTGTTGGTGCGCATGCGCCGTGCGATTTAAGGCCTGTCGGTTTCAACGTGTAATGATTTTAGGTGATTGGTCAGGACTATTATAAACATGTGTTTGTCTGCACGCACATGGGGTGTGGGGGGGGGTCTGCCCCTGACAAGTAAAAGCCGGGGACACCCCAGTAGCCGCGCAGACCGTGGGTCCAGGGTTCAATCCGCGTAAACCTGCAGCGCCTACAACATGCAGGCGCGCCGGCTGTGTCGAAGCGCTTCTTCATGCTTCCGAGGTCGGTAACGGACGCTGTTTGGAGGCAGAAGAACTGATGATGGCCGCTGGCTGCAGGGCTCTCCCGCGGAAAGCCTGTACCCCGAGAACAAACTTCAGTGCCTAGGGCCCCGCCTGCGGACCACTGTTCTGTGGGGCACTTCACTGCCTGCGGGGGCGAGTGGGTACTCTCATGGGATGCACAGGGTTAGTTCTGACGGATCTAGCGCCACTGGGTGGCGGTTTCAGGGTCCTTATTCTAAGGCGCTTGGGGCAGGAAATGAAAACCCTTATCAGATACACCGACCCCACAAAAGAGCGATTCTGCTGCTGGGCGTCGTGCACACCCGTGCGAGCATGGAGCACTGATCCGGTTGTATGCACATCAAGAGTCACGTGACATGGAAGGCTCAGCTCAGGCGTTCTTCGAGCACAAACAATCTTTTAGGAAAAGAAGTGTCTGCCAACTACTGTCTGCCTACAGCGATCACAGGAAGGGGTGGGTTTATTGGAGAGAAGTGCCTGGAAGCTGGACAGAGGCGCGGATGTGGGCATAGGTGCTGGGGTCTGCGGTCCTTCAAACCAGTGCCAGCCCCACACTGCCAACCCGTGCCAGTCCTACACTGTCTACCAGTGCCAGCACCAACCAGTGCCAGCCCTTCAATACCAACCAGTGCCAGCCCCACACTGCCATCCTGTGCCAGCCCCACACTGCCAACCCATGCCAGTCCTACACTGTCTACCAGTGCCAGCCCCACAGTCTACCGCTGCCAGCACCAACCAGTGCCAGCCCTTCAATACCAACCAGTGCCAGCCCCACACTGCCTACCCGTGCCAGCCCCACACTGCCTACCCGTGCCAGCCCCACACTGTCTACCAGTGCCAGCCCCACACTGTCTACCAGTGCCAGCCCCACACTGTCTACCAGTGCCAGCCCTACACTGTCTACCAGTGCCAGTCCAGCCCCACACGGTCTACCGCTGCCAGCACCAACCAGTGCCAGCCCTTCGATACCAACCAGTGCCAGCCCCACACTGCCAACCAGTGCCAGTCTCTCACTGTCTACCAGTGCCAGCCCCACACTAGCAGTGCCAGCCCCCCACACTGCCTACCAGTGCCAACTCTTCCATACCAGTGCCTGCCCTTCCATACCAACCAGTGCCAGCCCTTCAATACCAAGCAGTACCAGCCCCACGCTGCCAACCAGTGCCAGCCCTTCCATACCAACCAGTGCCAGCCCTTCCATACCAACCAGTGCCAGCCCTTCCATACCAACCAGTGCCAGCCCCACACTGTCAACACCTGTCTATCTCTGCCAGCCCCACACTGCCAGCCACTCACCGTCATCAGTGCCAGCTACACAATTCCAACCAGTGCCAGCTCCTCACACTACCTACAGCAGCAGCTTTCCATGATGCCCACCAGTGCCAGCTCCCCACACAGACCATCTGTGCCACCTCATTACACTGCCCACAGTGGTTACTCCTCACACGGCCTACCAGGGCATGTTTTCACACTTCTCACTGGTGCCATGTCTTCAGACTGGCCACCAGTGCCTGCTCGTCCTACTGCCCACCATTTCTTGCCTCCCACATTGCCCATTGGTGCATGCTCCTCGCGCTACCCTTTATATACTTCAAACTTGCTGTGGATTCTTATGGGGAGATCAGACGTGGTGACCATTCGATCCGAGGCATCTCTGCTGAGGTGGCAGCAAGGTGTGTCCACCTCAGCAGTGGGTCTTGATGGACCCTCTGCGGCTCCCCGTTCTGCACCCTTCTCTGCTAGGTCTCCACTTTTCCCACGCCCCGGGGGCCTCTGGCACCAGTGAACAGTCGCAGCAGGGACCAGAGGGAGGCGTGAAGTGGGTGGGTGTCAGAGGCTCAACTAGAGCCAAATTTGGGGGGGGCTACCAAAAATTTCGGTGGGGGGGTGGGAGGGGGGTGGGCTGATTCTTCCAGCAATATGCAGAGTGGAGATGCAGGGGCTCTAAGAAGGGGTGAAAACACAACAAAGCCTCGTTAGTAAGTAAATGGTCTTTTAAAGACCTATGAAGTACTCGGGTGCAGCTGTGTGTGTGCCCGGGAAGCTGTCTCTGCCGGACTGACACACACGACGAGGGGGGGCTGAAGCCCTTTGAGCCCAATGGGCGTTGCGCACCTGGTGGGTGTCACATGCCCTGACACAGACACTTACCCCTCTGGTTCTTCCCAGACTGCAGGAGAGACCGTCTTACAAGCAGGACCAATAGAATTATGCGATTCTGCGTCCCTGGTATTGTCGTGTGGTTTGTGGACTCATGGTCTGCATTGCTAAGTTAGCTTAGGCCTGGCTGCCATGATGCCTTTTTGCGCACGTTACTTTGTGCCTTTGTTTTTTCAGCCTCTGCTTGTGCCCAGCTATTTTAGATCTGTCTGCATTTCTGCCTTTCACCTTTCCTCCTATTCCCTTTGGGTTTCGTCTGCACATCATGTACAAGGTCGAAAAACAATGTCCCTTGTTCTTGCTGTTCTGGTCAGCCCCTCGCACTTAGACATAACACTGAATGCAGCTGCACTGGAGAAATTTGTGTGCTTTTAATATTGTGATTTCACCGTTAGAGGCACTTGGAGAAAAACCTTTCCAGGGAGAAGAGCTGTGCTTGTCTGATAATGTAAACCTTGCATCTAGATATTGAGGTATGAGGGTCTGCCCGACAAAGCTCAGAGGTCTTCTATTTTTATAATAAACTAACTATTAGCACGGGGAGGGTGGTATGGTCATTTAGCCCGATATCCACTGCTTTATGAAATGCTTTCCCCGTTTGTATTCTATGGAATTGTAACTATGCTTATTGTTTTATTCTTATGCATTATGCTGATAGTACTGGCACGTGTACTGCATCTCAGAGCACGGTAGTTGAAATAAACATTTTAAACTATACAGTGACTCTTATTACGCACGTTGTGGACAGGTATGAGTGAGTGATGAAAGGGTGTTCTTGCTCCCGCGAGTCCTGAGAGAGAGATACCATGTTCTGGGTTGTCTAATCATTGGTAGCATCGTTGCTAATGAGACGCTAATGCTAGTCGGGTTGGGATTGTGGGTACTAAGGTGTATGGTTGGCTCACCACTATTCTCCGAGGTCCTATTATCCTGTGCATAGCTGTGTGTATGTGCAGAATCCCTACAACATTATTTTCTGCATAATAATGGATTTGCCACACAATCCACCAACAGCTGCACGACTTGCAGAGTTAAACTAACAGGTGTCTGTTTCTTTCAAGCGGATCATAAGTTACAAAAACAGCCCTGCGGGTGGTGCTCCGCAGTGGCACACTGTCTGCAGAGTCGAACAGGTCATCTTTCAGTGGGCGATGGCTGGACTCCGGTATTACACTGGCACCATAGGGATAAATATCGGACAGGACAGAATTACTGTGTGTAATAAAGGACAACACACGGGCATAACACTGCCACAATAAGTACTGCAATATGCTACATTATTTACACTATATTGCCACTTTATGTAGTCCATGCCGCATAATTTGGTCCCGTACTGTTCATTCATTCCATTGGCCCCGGTTATAAGGTAACCCCAATAGGCCCTCATTAAAGCCCCCTCCAGCATGCCCACATAATTATTTGGTAAAGTGACATCCCTTTAGATAATATTCACCCAGGCGGGTTAAAGTATTGCTGTAAAGATTGGGTTGGACGATGCCTGGTTGAAGGGTCAAAGACCCCAACGACCTCTGCACCGGAAGAAAAGAGTCTGAGGACCCAAACTAAGGCATCACTAGCTGAATGCCGAAAAGCTTCCACGATTAGGAAATCGAGACTGTTGGCTCTGTCAAGTCTACGCTGGTGGCGTGTACGAACAGGGGGTGTCCCACTCCAGAAACACACTGTTTATTAATTCGTCTAATGGAGGACCATAAAGCTATCACCAAAGTCCTGTGAAGTAAAACAAAAATACGGGTGCAGTACAGGCGGCGTGTCTGTGAAATCCGGGCTCGAATCCCGGCTCGCACATTGAAACCAATAGTGTGATCCTTGTCAACCGCTCCAACTCACCGAGCAGTGTGTTTTTAATAGGCAATTTTTGGAACATATAGAATAATCTATGTGTACCATAAAAATGCATAGTCTCCAATAGAGGTAAATCGCCAATTAGATTATTGCGCAAGTAAAAAAAAAACCTCTTGCTTTGTATCTGGCAACCCTATCAGGACCCTTGTCTGTATAGCTAAGTTTACGTTTAGAAATGGTTATTTTAAAATATACTGTCTGCAAAAATGTTATATAACGTATCAATCTTAAAAACATGTTGAAAGACTGAATTACAATTTCCTAGAGTCCTATACCCTTAGAAATTATCAGTTACGTGATCACGCTTCTTGATACAGCGCCACGCAGGCGCAGTGCCTAGAGGCAATAGGCCTTTCTGCTTCTAACCCCCATCCAAAATTTGGATTCAAGACATACTGGTCGCACATCGATTTCTGCAGCAGGTGCGCGGATCACTAGAGGTTTTTCACTATGGGAGCTGCTTTATATAGCGCCTCGCGGCTTTCGGCGCTAATCTCGCTCCGACATTTGGAGAGTGATTAGCGATTTAAGGTTATCAAGATTTGTGTACGAGTTGCTTGGAGCACATGAGCTCAGGTCCCCCTACATGTTTGTGTAAAATTATTTGAAAAAGCGTCACCGCAGAGGGTCAAAAGGGACTGAACTAGCTGTGCATTCCTCCCTCGCACACAGACCTCTTCACCTTGCGCATGGACCACCTCAGCTGTTACTCCACGCCCCAACACATGTGATACATAGCGCCTCGCTGGTCTTACCCGAGGAAGGTGAGGGGTTCGCCGGTCTCCTTGTTCCACGCCGAGGGGCAGCTCATGGTCGCTGGTTCCCCGTCTACTGCCCTCGAACCTGCAGGTCCCCCGCTCTAGAACCCGTGCTCTGGAACCCACACTTTGGATTTCCGCTCTGGGGCATGCACTCTGTGTCCAGGTGCTGGAACCCGTGCTCTGGAACTCAGCCTCCGTGTCTCTGCCCTGCAACATGCACCATTTATCTAGGCGCTAGAACCCGTGCTCTGGAACCCGAACTCCGGATTTCCGCCCTGCAGCATGCACCCAGTATCTAGGCGCTGCAACCCGCACTCCGGATCTCCCCTCTGGAGCATGCACCCCGTATCTAGGCGCTGGAACCCGTGCTCTGGAACCCACACCCCGGATCTCCGCCCTGGAGCATGCACCCTGTATCTAGGCGCTAGGGCGCGTGTTCTGAACCCCAGTCCTGATTTCCGCCCTGGAGCATGCACTCTGGTCTGTGTCCAGGCTCGGACCCCCGGCCTCTTGAACCCGTGCGCTGGAGCCCGCTAGAAACCCCGCTCTAGAACCCGGATCCCTCCGAGGATGCTCCCGCTGCTGAGGCGAGGCACTGACTGCCCCTCTCCGGTGCAGACACCATGGCAGAGGGATGCTGCAGCCAGTGAGGAGGCAGGACCGGAGGGGGGCTGAGAGGAGGGGGGGAGAGAGGCAGCGGCTCTGGCGCACACTGATAGAGCGAACAGAGCAAGTTCACTGTTAACACGCCTGGGGGGCGTAATTTAACCCTCTGAGACCTGGGGGTGGGATGGATGGGCGGGCCCAACTTCCGCCCCTCCCCACAGGTGTGTCTGTTCCGCAAGCTGCCATGCACCAGTGTTGTGGTGGGCACAGCCGTGCACATCAGCGGTAATAAGAAAGTAGCGCTGTGGTGTGCGCAGCCGTGGAAATTAGCCGTAATAAGAAACCAGCGCTGTGGTGTGCACAGCCGTGGACATTAGCCGTAATAAGAAACCAGCGCTGTGGTGTGCACAGCCGTGGACATTAGCCGTAATAAGAAAGCAGCTCTGTGGTGTGCACATACGTGGACATCACATGTAATAACAAATCAGTGTTATGGTGTGCACAGCCATGGACATTAGCTGTAATAACAAACCAGTGTCCTGGTGTGCACAGCCGTGGACACCCCATGTAATAAGAAACCAGTGTTATGGTGTGCACAGCCGTGCACATCAGCTGTAATAAGAAGCCAGCGCTGTGGTGTGCACAGCCGTGGACATTACCCGTAATACAAAATCAGTGTTGTGGTGTGCACATACGTGGACATAACCTGTAATAACAAATCAGTGTTATGGTGTGCACATACGTGGACATTACCCGTAATTAAAAAAACAGTGTTGTGGTGTGCACATACGTGGACATAACCTGTAATAACAAATCAGTGTTATGGTGTGCAAAGCCGTGGACATCCCCTGTAATAAGAAACCAGTGCTGTGGTGTGCACATACGTGGACATCACCTGTAATAAGAAACCAGTGTTGTGATGTGTACACAGCCGTTAAGAAACTAGTGTTGTGGTGTGTGCACAGCCGTTGACATCAGGTGTAATAAGAAACCAGTGTTGTGGTGTGCACATACGTGGACATCACCTGTAATAAGAAACCAGTGTTGTGATGTGTGTGCCCAGCCGTTGATATTAGGTGTAATAAGAAACTAGTGTTGTGCACAGTAGTGGACATCAGGTGTAATAAGTAAGAAAGGAAACTGGAGACAAAATGCACACGAGCCCTTGGTCGTGTAATTTCTGCCCAGGATCAAGGCAGAAGAGACGGGGAGCCCAGATTCACCCCAGAGGACTCACTTTTACCTTCATTCATTACCAGCAGACTAGAAGAATGTCATCAAGCCAGAAGCGGTATAATAATGGCTTTCGCTTCAAACGGGGCTCTATCACCCCTCATCCGCCTTCACTAATCAAAGACCCGGTTCGCCCTGTTTGATGATGTGCACTATTGGCGCCTTCACCTCGTTTCTTAAACAACTCATGTTTGTCCACTTCCGCTCTCACACCTGTGCAGTTTCCGCCCTCCCTCTACCCCCCAGCCCTTTCAGTCGCCCTAACCCACGACTCACTTTCTCTCACACTCCCTCTCTCCCGTCAGCCGTCCCGCTCTCTTACCCCCACCCTCCCCATTGCATTACCCATATATGAAGATACCCTCCTCTCTCCCTGCATCCCACCTGGCCGCTTTCTCTCCACAGCAGTCTGCATTTCCTCTCTATCACCCCCTCCCCCCCCCCACTGTTCCTTCTTTACGTGCAGCCCCTACTTCTCCTCTCAGCAGTTTTTGCTCGGTATTCACACTTTCTTCTTCTATCAGCAGTTCCTCCTCTCCATGCCCTTATCCTCTCAGCAGTTCCTTCTTCCCAAGCAGCCTCTCTTCTCCTCCCAGCAGTTCCTCCACTCCAAGCAGCCTCTCTTCTTCTCTCAGCAGTTCCTTCTTCCCAAGCAGCCTCTCTTCTCCTCCCAGCAGTTCCTCCACTCCAAGCAGCCTCTTTTCTTCTATCAGCAGTTCCTTCTCTCCAAGCAGCCTCTCTTCTTCTCTCAGCAGTTCCTTCTTCCCAAGCAGCCTCTCTTCTCCTCCCAGCAGTTCCTCCACTCCAAGCAGCCTCTCTTCTCCTCCCAGCAGTTCCTCCACTCCAAGCAGCCTCTCTTCTTCTCTCAGCAGTTTCTTCTCTCTATGCAGCCTCTCTTCTTCTCTCAGCAGTCTCTCCCCTCCATGCAGCCTCTCTTCTTCTCTCAGTGGTTCCTTCTCTCCATGCAGCCTCTCTTCTTCTCTCAGCAGTTTCTTCTCTCTATGCAGCCTCTCTTCTTCTCTCAGCAGTCTCTCCCCTCCATGCAGCCTCTCTTCTTCTCTCAGCAGTTTCTTCTCTCTATGCAGCCTCTCTTCTTCTCTCAGCAGTCTCTCCCCTCCATGCAGCCTCTCTTCTTCTCTCAGCAGTCTCTCCCCTCCATGCAGCCTCTCTTCTTCTCTCAGCAGTCTCTCCCCTCCATGCAGCCTCTCTTCTCCTCCCAGCAGTTCCTTCTCTCCATGCAGCTTCTCTTCTTCTCTCAGGAGTTCCTTCTCTCCATGCAGCCTCTCTTCTCCCAGCAGCCTATGCTCTCCAAGCAGCCTGTCTTCTTCTCTCAGCAGTTTCTTCTCTCTATGCAGCCTCTCTTCTTCTCTCAGCAGTCTCTCCCCTCCATGCAGCCTCTCTTCTTCTCTCAGTGGTTCCTTCTCTCCATGCAGCTTCTCTTCTTCTCTCAGAGTTCCTTCTCTCCATGCAGCCTCTCTTCTCCCAGCAGCCTATGCTCTCCAAGCAGCCTGTCTTCTCCTCCCAGCAGTTCCTCCTCTCTAAGCAGCCTCTCTTCTTCTCCCAGCAGCCTCTGCTCTCGATGCAGCCTCCCTTCTTCTCTCAGCAGTTCCTTCTCTCCATGCAGCCTCTCTTCTTCTTCCAACAGATCCTCCTCTCTAAGCAGCATCTCTTCTCCTCCCAGCAGTTCCTCCTCTCTAAGCAGCCTCTCTTCTTCTCTCAGCAGTCTCTCCCCTCCATGCAGCCTCTCTTCTTCTCTCAGTGGTTCCTTCTCTCCATGCAGCCTCTCTTCTTCTCTCAGTGGTTCCTTCTCTCCATGCAGCTTCTCTTC
Source organism: Calotriton arnoldi (assembly GCA_963921515.1). Taxonomy (NCBI): domain Eukaryota; kingdom Metazoa; phylum Chordata; class Amphibia; order Caudata; family Salamandridae; genus Calotriton; species Calotriton arnoldi. Next base: position 3,221,583 of record CAWUFW010000013.1, on the reverse strand, counting down.
TTCTCTCAGGAGTTCCTTCTCTCCATGCAGCCTCTCTTCTCCCAGCAGCCTATGCTCTCCAAGCAGCCTGTCTTCTTCTCTCAGCAGTTCCTCCTCTCCATGCCCTTATCCTCTCAGCAGTTCCTTCTACCTAAGCCCTTATCCTCTTAGCAGTTCCTTCTCACCAAGCAGCTTCTCTTCTCCCAGCAGTTCCTCCTCTCCAAGCAGCATCTCTTCTCCTCCCAGCAGTTCCTCCTCTCTAAGCAGCCTCTCTTCTTCTCCCAGCAGCCTCTGCTTTCGATGCAGCCTACCTTCTTCTCTCAGCAGTTCCTTCTCTCCATGCAGCCTCTCTTCTTCTTCCAACAGATCCTCCTCTCTAAGCAGCATCTCTTCTCCTCCCAGCAGTTCCTCCTCTCTAAGCAGCCTCTCTTCTTCTCTCAGCAGTCTCTCCCCCTCCATGCAGCCTCTCTTCTTCTCTCAGTGGTTCCTTCTCTCCATGCAGCCTCTCTTCTTCTCTCAGTGGTTCCTTCTCTCCATGCAGCTTCTCTTCTTCTCTCAGGAGTTCCTTCTCTCCATGCAGCCTCTCTTCTCCCAGCAGCCTATGCTCTCCAAGCAGCCTGTCTTCTTCTCTCAGCAGTTCCTCCCTCTCCATGCCCTTATCCTCTCAGCAGTTCCTTCTACCTAAGCCCTTATCCTCTTAGCAGTTCCTTCTCACCAAGCAGCTTCTCTTCTCCCAGCAGTTCCTCCTCTCCAAGCAGCATCTCTTCTCCTCCCAGCAGTTCCTCCTCTCTAAGCAGCCTCTCTTCTTCTCCCAGCAGCCTCTGCTCTCGATGCAGCCTCCCTTCTTCTCTCAGCAGTTCCTTCTCTCCATGCAGCCTCTCTTCTTCTTCCAACAGATCCTCCTCTGTAAGCAGCATCTCTTCTCCTCCCAGCAGTTCCTCCTCTTCAAGCAGCCTCGCTTCTTCTCCCAGCAGCCTCTGCTCTCCATGCACCCTCTCTTCTTCTCTCAGCAGTTCCTTGTCTCAATGCAGCCTCTCTTTTTGTCCAAGTAGTTCCTCCTCTCCAAGCAGCCTTTCTTCGTCTCCCAGCAGTTCCTCCTCTCCATGCTGCCTCTCTTCTTCTCTCAGCAGCTCCTTCTATCCATGCAGCCTCTCTTCTTCTTCTCCCAGGAGTTCATTCTCTCCATGCAGCCTCTCTTCTTCTCCCAGCAGTCTCTGCTCTCCATGCAGCCTCTCTTCTTCTCTCAGCAGTTCCTCCTCTCCAAGCAGCATCTCTTCTCCTTCCAGTAGATCCTTTTCCCCAAGCAGCCTCTCTTCTCCTCCCAGCAGTTCCTCCTCTCCAAGCAGCCTCTCTTCGGCTCCCAGCAGCCTCTGCTCTCCATGCAGCCTCTCTTCTTCCCTCAGCAGTTCCTCCCCTCTATGCAGCCTCTCTTCTCCTCCCAGTAGATCCTTCTCCCCAAGCAGCTTCTCTTCTACTCCCAGCAGTTACTCCTCTCCAAGCAGCATCTCTTCTCCTCCCAGCAGTTCCTCCTCTCTGAAGGAAGTGGCCCTTAGGGGCCCTTAGGGGCCACCCGGGTTATTTACAACCACCTGCTATGCCTTCCCAAGTAATGAAGAGTCGGTCAGTCAGTAGAGAATACAAACAAGCATTTATTAGCAATACTCTGCAGAGGAATCCAATCTGACCTGCACCCTAAGATGTCTGCCGAGGGACTGGCTCCCCAACGGCCTGCGATGCATGATCATTCCTCCAAGAACCCCCCAACCACGCCCACAGTGGAAAGTTACCGGCCTAGGCCGAACATGAACAAAGAAGGCACAGAAGGATGAGCTACCACCTGCCAGATGGGTACATGCTATTGGCAACTCAAGGTTACCGCGCTGAGTCTCAGCGTCTCCTAACTTGGGAGCAGAACTACACACTCGGATAGGCATGCGAGGGCAGAATGGCCTATTCATTAGTAAGTCGGGCAGCAGCCTTGAACAGGAAAGAAAAATAATAACTTAATACAGTGTTCTGCTGAGGCAAGCAATACGAATAATGAGGCCTAGTTCAGACACAGCCTAATAGGGATTACGAAATACAAAATGGAGTCACACTTGCTAACTAAAGCTTGCAACATTGCAGGGATAACTCAGTGGGTTGCATAACGTGAATACAAATGGCATCTATTTAGCCACACACTGCTAACCTAATATAGCATGATACGAGTGCATAACAGGAATGGGATTTTTCAAACCTAACAGACCCTCCTTTTAGCATGGGTGGCTAAATGCTTTATTGCGGCTATCCGGTAGGGTCTTTACAATTCTAAGAGGGAAGGAAGAAAATGCATAGTCAGTCAAGTTACAAGGGAGAATAAAGCAGCACATGAGAATCAAAATCTACTTAATATTCAAAAATACCTTTGTCAATAAGCATGATATCCTGGATATCCTGCATCATCATAGTAGAGACCTTATTATCACGTCTCGGCAATTTAGGGGTAGGGGTGAGCTTGCTCACACAATAGGTGCAACATGCTGGAAGGCAATTAATACATAGGCAACATGTGAAGATGACCCCTGCGATAACTATGAGGGCAAGTAGTATCTTCCAACCCCATGATGTCAGCAGACCCCATAACCACCCTGTGAGGGACCATGAACCATTATCCTGATGGATATCTGAAGCCTGTGTAGTTTCTGTATGGCCGAGTATACATTAGGGGCGTTATCAGGAATGTAAACACAACAGCTGCTGCCGATGACGCGGCAGGCTCCGCCCCTATCAGCAAGGATGACGTCTAAAACAATTCGGTTTTGAAGAGTAACAAGTCTCGTAGCCTGGAGCTCAACTGTAATATTAGTCAATATACCTGCAGTAGTGTTAATAACTCCCTCAACTACTCTAGCAAGGCGACGGATATTGCGGCTATTGAACATGGGGCCCCAGAACGGCAGAATGCCCTTCATGATGTCAGTAAATTGCTGTAGGGAAGTATCTGTTTGTTCTATATCTTCTGGATTGACAACTCTCCTGGCCCGATGCAAATGTAGATCCCTACGCTGTAGCCTATGATCCTTGTGATAATTAGATGGTGCAATATAAACAGGGGGCAAAAGGAAAGAGACATAACACCGGCCAGACCATTCCCTGGGAAGCCATGTATAAGCCTGTTCCCCACAAACAAAGTATACATTTAGGGGTGTGAGCAAAGGTGGGCTACTAGTAGTGTTCAATCGGTATGTATAGTTACAACTGCTCTGACCTACTGGAATGGTCCCTGTACCTTCAACACAGAAACTAGCTGCTGTATTGATCACAGGGACGGGCATGGCTTTGTCTTCAGTTATATTTCGTTCTTGGAAACATTTAAAATATTCAGTAACGTTAAATCCTTGAAAATCCAGCATTTCATTTTGTAACCAGGTGACATTCTTATTATCCTCAAAAATATTCATACAAGCTCCTGGGTGTAGGGTACCCTCCTTTCCATCTGCCCCAGGCGTATATCCTTGGTGTACCACTATATACTCCAACTCTGCTTCGTAATCAGACTGTACCATATTCATCGCCCCAGCATAATAGTGCATGTACGCCATAGAGAGCAATTGGAACCATGCCTCACAGCTACCCAAATATGACAGGGGCAATGACACCAGTAGATCGTTCTTGTGCATAACGGAGGAAGTAACCCACACACCCAACAATTGGTGGCATTAGTGGTACCATGTACCTGATGAAGCATCTGCAAAAATGCATTCTCGACATAGGTCTGTCTATGTCTCTCTTTATGCGGGGCCAGTGTAATAAACGAATGCTCAGGTGGGGCCGGGGTAGTCCCTATCAATGTGTGCACAGGATGCTGTTCTTCTAAATACCACACCACCCCGAATAGTGTTATCGTTACGATGAGAAGGACCACTACCACTACCACCCTACTCCCAATAGACCAACTAGACCACACAGGACCATTCTGCTGTAATGGTGGGGCCACCAGAGGCTGTTCCTCCTTCATGATTGCGCGGCCAAATGGGTACATAGAAAGAAACTTTAGGAATTGGAGCCACAAAAGTACAACCGACCAGAGGGGTACAAATCACCCAGTGTCCTTCAGAGCCTCACTGCTAGACTCCTATTGTTCAACAACGACGGTGCTATGAAGCACTCCCACGGGGGAGCTGCGCGATCGCAGCCCTTACTGGAAAACAAATCCTCTTCTTTCAGGACAGGGCACCCTCCCTCCTTGGAAGACACCCTCAGCTAATCCTGTCCAGTGTCCAGGGCAGTGCACCAGTGTAGCTCACTCTAATCTAAAGTAGGCACCTTAGGCATAGCACCTACGCCCTAAGCTCGAGTCCTTCCCTAACTCCTGGACTGTCCTACTGGCGCACTGTCATTCCGTCGGGGCCGCAGGTTGTACCTGGCAACCCCAGGCACTTCTTCATCAACAAAAAGGGGAAGAAATTCAGGCTCAGCAGGGCATTGAGACTCAGGTGTCTGTGCACCAGAAGCGGGAGCATCCGGGGCGGCCCTTATCTCTGGGGGGACCGCCTTAAGTAAGGCCTCGTCGCTTTCTTCGTCTGTCTGCGCCCACCTCAGTCGGGCGTCAGAGAAAGGAATGAAACGGGGCACTCGCTCCCCTTCCTGGTCAGCAATGCCGTCGAGGACCCACTGGTCATACGGAAGTGGGAGAGGAATCCTCTTCACGTGCGATCCATGTACCCAGTGCTTCCGGCCTTCAAGCTTTACTGCGGTGCGGGTGGCGAGCAGGACCAAGAGTGGCTATTTCGCAGAAAATTCTTCAAGAGCACAAAATCCTCGGGCTGTAGCTGATGCCCGGGCCCCTCTGGTACTGGTTGCAGCGTGGCGTGAATCTGTTGGTGGACAGAACGAAGATCTTTAGTTAACTAATACAGATAGTCCACAAGTAGGGGGTACTCTATCTCGGAAAAGCGCTTGAGTCTTGGGATGCCTCAGACGTTGGCGGGGCGCCAAAAGACCACCTCGTACGGGGACAACCCTGTTCTAGAATGCGCTGTCACTCTGGTAGATAACAAAGCCAAAGGTAGAGCATCGGGCCATCGCAATCCTGTGCTTTCTTGAATATTCGCTAACTTCAATTTGAGAGTACCATTGTACTTCTCAACCAAGCCTGCTGACTGGGGGTGGTTCGCTGCATGAAACTTCTGTCTAATATGCAAGCTTTTACACACCAATTCAATGACTTTTGAATTGAAGTGACTTTCGTTGTCACTCCAGATCACACATGGTAATCCATAGCGCAGGAAGAACTCTTTTAAGAGAGCCTTCGCCGTTGCCATAGCCGTATTCTCCTTAGTGGGGTAAGCCTCAATCCATTTACTGAATGCACAAATCACTACCAGCACATACTTCAGATTGTTAACTCGTTCCATTTCGATGAAATCCAGCTGGAGAAACTCGAAAGGGAAGGAAGGCGGTGCAAAATTACCTGCAGGTGTAGGAGTACCTTTCCCAGGAGTGTGTTTCAGGCAAATGATGCAGTGTTTCACTAGGTGTGTGGCTACCTTAGGGATATTATTGTTTCGCCATACTGGGTCCAGTAGCTTACATATTCCTTTGGCACTAATGTGTGCTAGGCCGTGAGCCATGGTAACAACAGGGAGCACATAGGCGTTCGGCAGCAACCATCTCTGTTTCCCAGACAAGTCAGTCCAACACCCATCCTCGTCCAAACGCCCTGTCCTCTCCTCCCATACTGCCAGTTCATCTACTGTCGCCTCGCTCTGTATTTCCCTGACATTTTCTAATGTGTCCTCGAACATTCCATTGTCTGGAACCCACCTAGCGGGACCTGCCACGAACATCTTTTTCATCTTCGATCTAGCTGTCTCCTTAGCTATCTGATCTGCAAAAGCATTTCCCCCTTCCAACATCGTCTGTTACTGCTTTGTGAGCGCTACATTTTATTATTGCCAACTTATCAGGAAGTGTCAGTGCTGACAACAGTCTATGTATCAATGGACCATGCTGTATTCGCAACCCATGCGAGGTCAAGAACCCTCTCTCCTCCCAGAGGCCCCCGAAATTATGGGCCACCCCAAAGGCGTACTGGCTGTCGGTGTAGACATTGACAGTCAGTCCCTCACTCAACTCGCAAGCCCTAAGGAGGGCAACCAACTCTGCAGCCTGGGCCAATTGGTATGGGATACGGGATGGCTCAACTACAGTGTGTAACGTTGTTGTTGCATAAGCTGCAGTGGTAGTGCCATCTGGTAGTTTGAAACAAGAGCCATCGACATATAGTTCCCCTTGGGGGTCAGATAAGGGAACATCAGTCAGGTCTACCCGTCCCTTCGTTTCTTCCTCAGTCCAAAATAAACAATCATGGACATCATTGTCCTTTTCTCCCGAAGGGAGGGGTAGTAACGTGGCTGGGTTCAGAGTAGCACATCGTTTGATGGTAATGTGCGGAGCAAACAAAGTTAATTCATATCTAAGGCTCCCTGTTTTCCGTTTTTACGGATTTTTACAGATAAATACAGACAGAAAACATTGTGATTTCTGTCTGCATTTATTTTTAAAAGTGGATAAATACAGAAAATTGTACTTCTTTTAAGTGACTCTCCGTGCTGTCTTTCATGAATTATAGGCCAGGAACTGAGCAGATGGACAGCATGGGAAATTAAAAGACAGGATGAAATTTCTTTAAGTAACGGCATATGCCAACATACATTTATGGTATAATGCTAGTTTTTACCAGTGGATGTATTCATATGTAATATTTGGCAGCTTAAATAGCTAAACACAACAGTCTTCAAAGTATGAGTGCGCGTCTATCAGTTAAATAGATATGGAAATGTACAGTTTTACAACTTCTTTATACGCAAAACACAAAATAAATATGGATAAATACAGATAAAATGGCAAAAAAATAAATATGGATAAATACAGACGGAAATAGCCAAAAAATAAATACCATAAAACTGGGAGCCCTATATCCAGTCAGACGTGCACTAGTAAGGTGCTGTGTCTTTGTCTTATTCAACAGTGTGTCCACAGCATGAGGTACCATTACTGTGAGATCCGTATCAAGGACGAGCCCTGCCGATTGTCTGATAGAAACTGCCACCGCCGCGGCAGCCCGCAGGCAGCTCGGGAGAGCTCTGGCGACGTTATCAAGAATAGCAGAGAAATACGCGCATGGTCTCTGCTTACCACCGAAACCCTGTGTTAGAACAGAAAGCGCGCACCCGTCCGCCTCATGTACATAGAGCACAAAAGGCTTCTGGTAATCAGGAGTACCAAGCACAGGAGCAGAGCAAAGCGCAACCTTTAATTGCTCGAAAGCTTGCTGGCATGCAGATGTCCAAGGCAAGGGTTCATGCACGTCTTTAGTGGTCAGGTAAAGGAGGGGTTTCTTTAGGAAGGAATAGTTAGGGATCCAATGACGACAATACGAAGTTATTCCAATGAAAGCGCGTACCTCACGTTGGGTCTTAGGAACAGGCATATTAGTAATAGCAGCTATGCGTTCAGGTGTTAGTCTACCACCCTCCTTCAACAGTAGGTGACCTAAATAGGTGACCTCCTTTCGACAATATTGAAATTTCGAAAGTGACACCTTGTGTCCATGGTGTGCAAATGTAACAGCAATTTAACTGTGGCCTCTTTACAACCATCTTCAGTGTCTGAAGCCACAAGGAGGTCATCAACGTACTGCAACAGCACATTACCAGGGGGAAGTTCCAAAGAATCCAATTGATCTTTCAAAGCTTGGCTATAGATACTAGGACTCTCCGTATAGCCTTGTGGAGCACAACAGAACCTAAAGCTCCTTCCGGCTATTGCAAATCCAAACAGATATCTGCTATCTGTATGGATTGGAATGCTGAAGAAAGCATTCTTTAGATCTATTACAGAGAAGAATTTTGCAGACAGGGGAATTATTGTCAAGATCGTGGTAATGTCTGGGACTACAGGATACTGGGGAACCACTATTTGGTTCACCTTTCTAAGGTCAATTACGAAGCGGTAAACGTCAGGGTGAGCATCAGAAGAATCCAAGGGTGCCTTTTTAGGTCTCGCCTACGCAGCGCGCATGCGCTGCTTAGGAGGACCTTTAGCCGTCGCTCTGGTCATTTTCAAACACTGCACTCGTGCTTGTGGCGGCATCCACCTTGCAGGAGTGAGCAGGGGCACGCCACAAGCACGAGTGCAGTGCTTGAAAAGTGAAGACTCTCCCAAGCGCGCGCGCGCACACTACTCGCGGGCTCACCTCCTGCTCCCCCTCTCTCTCACTGTCAGGCCCTAGCTACCGGTTAAACACTGACTGCTCCATGAAGGGCAACCTGGATACAGATCGGCCCCTTTTCTGACTACACTTCCCATCATGCTCATCGTGAGCCACGCCCCACGTGATCCAGACGCTACGTGGGATACCGGATATAACGACAGCAAGAAGACCAGGCGCTGCCGATTATTCTTTTCTGATGGCTGTCCGTGTTACGCTCTGGATTACAGGAGGTTCGGCCGTGTGAGAGCCTTGCTTCATTTGGGGTGCCGTGAGTACTTCTCTGGTGGTCCGTGCTCTTGTTTCTTTGTTAGCGCGCCGCGCTCGTTCCTCTGTTGGCGAGACCGCTTCACCGCGTCTCTTGCAGAGGAACGTTAAAGCGCCCCGTGTTCACTTCTCTTCCTTTCCCACGCTCCTCTGTTGGAAGATACAGAGCGTTTCTCTGTTTCGTTGCAGAGGAGGGTAGGTGGGTTTCCTTGGGCGTTATTTATAACGCAATCTCTAGGTTGGAGAGACTCTTTATTTTGATGAACTGTATCCTCATTGCTAAGACAGTACCACATACTTACTAAATTGGGAGCTGCTGACAATTACTCCTCATTTCCTTTTGTTCATGGTTTATTGCACTTCATATTGTTGGCTCCAATAAGATACCTTCCTCTGCAAAGAAACTCTTCTGTAACGGGTATCTGCTGAGTTATTTGCTGTGTTGTCCGCTGAACAGTAAAGACTGTGGATATCGCTTAACATTTGGTTGGTGCCTCGTTTCCAGCTATGTACAAGAGATGATTGTACCTCTGCTGCTCCATGAACTATTATTTGAATATTCAATATATATATATTTCATTTTCCTTTCCTAGGAGAGAGGAGGTCTTATGAGGGTGTGCAGGAAGCTACAGTATTGCATATTATACAGCTCCACATGTACCCTTGGGTAGGTGAAGGGAAAGCTCCTTTCTTATGTACTGTAGGGGGGGGGACTGTTAACGTATGCATGACATATTTATATGGTGTGTTCTCTCTTCCTAATAGTTCCATGGTGGAGATGTGCAATCACCCTTTCCTCTCTTCTGGTATCGCTCCTTCACGTTCTTTTTCTTTTCAGGTATTGTGCTTAGCCATTGCAGCTGCTCATGTACATGCCTCATTTGTTTAGGTTGTTTTGAGTTGACAGCAGGGACTAATAGTGTGTTCATTGTCTCCTCTCTAGATCTCCCTCCATGCTGTCCCTATCTTTTCCTTCCCCCGCTTGACTATCCCACCAGTCCGAGTATATATGTATTTCCGGACTTGGGGCAGTCGAGAGGTGGACCCCTTTGAGCATCAGCACAACCCCGAGGATATTGGAAGGTGGAACCTGACACTCACAACAATTAACTTTCGCGGCCGCGGGGCCGCGCTTGTGTTTTAGCGCTTGTTCTGTTTATAAACACTTGTAGGTTACTGTTTAATCACAAACCATGCCAGCTACTCTCTCGTTCCCACCCCTCTCATTTTGCTCTCTAAACTCGTAGATCAGTTGTACTTCCAGCACCCCTGTCCTGCGACCAGCAACACTTCATATTTACCTTTTCCTGGCTGCCTTCGAAACCCACCCTGCGCACGTAAAATCCTCGCACGTTGTCATCAGCTTGCTACTTGCCAACGTGCCCAATTATTGCGACGCTGCAGTTTGACTCGCATATTATACGATAAGAGTGTCACAAATTATAAGGCGAGGTGGAGACCTAACTCGGGGGCCCGTGTCTTGTCCTTGGGTACAAGCCCAAGGCAGCAGATGTGGACATCTGTCTTTGAAACGTCTCCCCTTTTACTGTTTTTAATTCAACTTTAATTTTTGGTTTTTCACTTTCTGTAAAATCTTAGTACAATTGACCCCAGCTCCTGAAACTGTTTCTCACACAGGGTGGACGTTGCTTGAACAAAAAGCGATTCTTTGCTTGCATTTTTGTGCCACCTAGGCACTCCCTTTTCCAAACAGTGCGAAGGAACTTTTGAGGTGGAGTTGTGGACATGTGCGGTGGAGCTGCGGACATGTGCGGTGGAGCTGCATAGCCCATACTGCCTCTACTCATTTATTTCTGTCGCCGAACTAACCACTTGCTACATCAGGGGACAATCCATCACGTCAGTAGCCTTTCCATTCCACCCGCGCTCTAGGTATGTCCCTCCCCCGGAACTCGCACAAACACTTTCTGGTTGTTTCCACCTACGCATATATTTTGTTCCTCGCTTAAATGCAGGGTGGTACTGTCTTCTTTGATCTCCTCAGATTACATCTCTCAATTATCCATGATAGTTGCATTGGCGGGTAGTGCTCTCACTATAAGTTCTTAGAGCTGGAGCTGAGCAAGGCCCCTAGAACAGGGCCTACAGATTCGGGTTTCATATCTGCCTTTCTTTACACCCCTGTAGTCATAATGGCCTACTTGTTAATGGCAGTGTTTTAAGGATATATTTATTGCCCTTTTTCGCCCACTGCGTGTAATCATCGGAATCGAGAAAGAGTAGCCACAAAACGTCTTCTCAAGAAGAGATAATTAAGTCAGAAGAGAAATGCCCCATTTCGTTTTGCTGACACAACCAGTTTTGTTGCTCTGAAAGATAAAGTTGTTGTGGTTCGTGTTTTTGACTGGACGGCTACAAACAATCTCCTCATGACAGAGCAGGAGGGGTGATTTTTTTTTTTAATAACAAATTTTATTTGCATTTGTGAAAAGACAATGGGCAATCGCCCTACAGTGGTCTGTAGGAGAACTTGGCATATAGCATCTCTGAAAACCATCTTCTTGCCCATATTAAAACACCTGCTGAACATGCAGGTCAGGCAACCAACATAACTTGCAGACGTCACTAGATCTACAGAGAATCCATGAAAAACATGATATAAAACCATCATCCCTACATAACTTTGAAATTCCCCAGCATTGAAGAGTGTAGGTATAGTATTAATTATGGGTCTACTGAGGGCAATGGGGGTAACTCCATGCCTCGATACATCGCCCACCGGTTCCATATTTTCCTGTGTTTTTTAGGGCAGCCGCGTGCCAGGAAGACTGCCATTTCCGCCCCCATACATCTATCAAGCTCCCTCTTCCACTTGCCAAGTGACGGGGCCCTTGTGTTTTTCCAGGATTGCGCTATATCTCGTTTGGCTACGACAAGGGCTAGGACAGCAGGTGTTGTTTATATATGTTGCCCCCTATATCTTCTGTAGCATGAAGGAGAAAGAGTCGTGGGTTTAACTGGAGCTCCCACCCCAGCACCTCCTGAAGACAAATCCTGATTTTGTTCCAGTATGGCTGCAGCACTGTGCAGCCCCACACGGTGTGCAGAAATGTCCCCTCCTCTCTATCGCACCGCAGACACATGGGGGACTGAATCATCCCCATCTTACACAGTCTGACCCGTGTATAATATACCCGGTGTAGGTACTTGAATTGTATCAGACGGTATCTAGTCGAGACCGCCGCCCCACGCGGGCTCGCTATGGCCTCGGCCCAGTCATCGTCCGTTATGTCAGGGATATCAGCTGTCCAGGCCCCACGTGTCTTGTCCAATGTTGTCGAAGTGTGCGTTATTAACGTCTGGTACACCTGTCTTATTTTGTGTTGGCCTAGGTCACCCATAAGTAGGCGGCCCTCTAACGGGTGAAATTCCGGCAGGGTATCCACTGTGCAGACGAGGGGGGTGAGTGCATGGCGAAGTTGAAGATATTTATAAAACTGTGTTCTGTGCAAATGGTACTCAGTTTGCAATTGTTGGTATGTTTTCATAATGGTACCCCGCATTACATCTCCAAGGGTTGATATCCCCACCAGGTCCCACCTCCGGAAGCCCTGTAGGGCCGCCACCGGGCGTAGGCATGTACCGTGCCACAATGGAGTTGCCCGAGTAAGCCTCCCTCCCCAGCCCATCTGCCGCACCTTGGTCCACCAGAGCGATATTACGACCCTGCACGCAGGAGGTAAGGCTTCTAAGCGTGCTGTGCTATATAGGAGGTGTAAGAGGGGGGTATGCTCTAATGCTGTGTGTTCCGCTGCATTTGCCGGGTCTGTCGGGGAGTTGTACCACCACTCATTAAGCACGAGTAGATGTGAAGCCATATAATAGGAGTATATATCCGCAGCCGCAATGCCCCCGCAGTAGGTAGATTGCACGCATGTGCTAAGCGCGACTCTGACCGCGCCACTGTTCCAGAGGAATTTATTTTGTATAGCATTGACCTGCGCAAACCAGGTGCGCGGAATCGGATATGGGAAGTTTTGAAGGCGATAGAGCAACCGGGAAGCGAAACCATTTTAAATATTGCGGATCGGCCATAGAGAGACAGCGGGAGCGAGGACCATATATTAGTTTCACTATTCAGGCCTGCAAGAAGAGGGGTAATGTTATGTAGCCAGGAGATCCTGGGGCAAGCTGAGATATAGATCCCCAGATATTTGAAGCCATCTGTCGCATGAGTCAGCTGCGCTGCCCAGGCGTCACGACCCTGAGGGCCACATACCGGGAAGAGGATTGACTTGGCCGGGTTCGTATGGAGCCCAGTTGTTTCCCCAAACACCCGTAGGATCTGCAGCACCCGGGGCCCAGTGAACCACGGGTCCGTAATGAAGAACAACACATCGTCCGCGTATAACGCGATGCGGTCGGAACGTGATCGCGACCAATCAAAACCCGAAAAACCGGGTCCCACCGGACCCATGCCGCCAACGGCTCAATGGCTAAAGCAAACAATAAGGGGGATAAGGGGCACCCCTGCCGAGTCCCTCGTCGAATGCCAAATGGAGGCGAACGATGTCCGGCAATGCGCACTGAGGCGGACAGATCTGTGTAAAGTAGGCGAACAAGGGCGAGAAACCGGGGTCCAAAATTACAGGCCTCTAATAATTGAAATAGATAAACCCAGCTCAAGGAATCAAAAGCCTTATCTATATCAGCAAGTAGAATGGCTGCGGGCCTGCCGAGGGCTGGGGCCGTGGCAAGGGCGTTGTGTACCCGCCGGATATTGTGGCGAGTGGCTCTAAGGGGCATAAAACCGGCCTGGTCCGGGTGGACCAGGTCCGTAATGCAAGAGCGGGAGGCGGTCGGCCAGCACTTTCCCTAATAATTTAGGCTCAAAATTAATTAGGGATATGGGGCGATAAGATGAAGGGTTTTCTGGGGGGCGCCCAGGCTTATGGAAAAGTACAATCTCAGCGTGTCGCCAGTCTTGGGGTAATATGGCAGAGTCCACAGCCTCTTGGATCGTTGCCAGGAGATGGGGCCCCAGAAGATGAAGATGTGGTCGGAGGAACTCCATCGGGAACCCATTAGGGCCTGGAGCGCGCCCCGGATGAAGCGCATTAAGCGCGCCAGTCAACTCTTCAAGGGTGATGGACGCCTCCAGTCGGTCGCGCACCTGATCAGAGAGCTTCTTGGGTGGAATGTCCCTAAGAAACTCGGCTATTAGACCGGCCGAGATTTGCTCCCGCTCGGCATAGAGGGCAGCGAAATAGCGTGCGAACTCATTGGCCACCCCTATCGGTGAGGAGATAAGGGACCCATCTACCCCTAAGATTGTAGGGACTATTGCAGGGGATTTATCCAGCTGGCAAAGCCGATGGAGCATTTTGCTTGATTTATCCCCCATTGATATACCCTATTCTGTGATGCTTCCCAAATTTCTTTGGCTTCTGCCAATAGATGTTGGCGTAGGTCCTGTTGTGTCAGCAACAAGTTACGCCTGATACTTGGGCTGGGGTCGACAGCTAGTTGTTGTTCGAGAGCGATCTAACGCGCCTCTAGGTCCGCGAGCCGTTCGCGGCGAAGGCGCTTTTCATTTGTACAGTAACTTATCTCCACCCCCCGGACAGTCGGTTTGAGAGCCTCCCATAGTATGCTACCAGACGAGGCGGTCGGGCCATTAGACTCCAAATAATCTAACACGGCAGTATGAAGCATGTCTTGATATTTGGGGCATTGCAAGCGCCAGGGAGACATACGCCAGCGGAAGGGGGTCTGCGGGAAAGAATGTGAAATCGCATGGCAATTGGGGAGTGGTCAGAGAGCCCGCGGGGGTAGTGTATTACCTGTGAAAGGCGATGGAGGCAGGCACGGGGGCGAAAAAGTAGTCAAGGCGGGACTGTGTCCCGTGTACTGGGGATAAAACGTATATCCTCGCTCCGAGGGGTGGAATTCCCTCCACACGTCCGCCAAACCTAATGCGGATGCTAAAGAGTATAGTCTAGAGGCACTCAGGGGCTGCAGAGGATCTATATGTCGTGACCGGTCTAAGGGCCCATAATGTCATTCCAGTCGCCCCTAGGAGTATCAGGTCTTCTTGGAGATCCCCCATACAGCAGTAATCTTATCGATGAATGTCTGGCCCAGCGGGGGGTGCATAAATGCAACCAATTGTAACCCGCTCGCCATACAATGTACAGGTCACAAAAAGATACCTACCCCCAGGGTCTGCCCTATGGGCGATGTATTGAAACTGCACCCCACGATTAATTAGGATCGCCACCCCCCTGGAGCCCCTGGTGTACCCTGCATGATAAACATGATGGAAGCCAAAACGGGCCAGGCACGGGACTTTAGTGCCCAGGAGATGGGTTTCCTGCAACAGGAGGAGGTCCGCACCATATCTCTTCGCCTGGCGCAGCACGGCGCCCCTCTTTATCTTATTGTGAAGACCCGGACATTCCAAGATACCACCCTAAGGTCGCCGGGTGGGGCTATGTCATTTGGTGCCATTCAGCCCATGTGCGGAATGTGTGCTGGATGAAGGAGAACGATCTGTGTGACATGTCTGCATATAACATATGAAACTTTGGAACTGAAAGAAAAACCCCCACCTCCCCCACCCCCACCCTACGCTACCAAAACGGAGGAGCATCTGTCGCGATGCTGGGGGCCGAGCCCCCAACGGGGGTCCAGAACCCCAGCACCAACAATACCCAACCCTCCCACCCAACGTTACAAACATGGGGGTGCTCAAAAAGAAAAAGAGTCTGTGGCCTGGCAGTCCCATGAGCAGTCTCCACGCTTCACGGAGAAGAAGTCTATGAAATCAGCATTTAAGTGTGTATAGGAAAGAGTACATATACTTGCAGTCTGTTAGTAAAGTAATGTCCAGCGGTTCAGGAGATATGATCTGGGCTTGCCGATTGACTGTCGGGTCTGGAGCTCTGTCTGTCAAAGTCCCACAAGTCTTACCTTATACTTGTGAGAGGATCTCGCAGGGGCGACAGGGACCACCACCGCCATTTCCCACCTTACCCTAGTAGCTGTGTGGACGCTGACCAGGATGTAGATGGGACCAGGGGTAGAAGCCAGATATAAAGAACTGGGAGTTGTGTGAAGTTCCTTGAAACCCTCAAGACACTGGTTCTGCAATGGAAAAATAAGGACACAGCTAGTACCTGTGGTGCACACCAACCCCCTCCTATGTTCTCTGAGAATTACTAAGTCAAAAAGGACAGTATGGTCTACCTTATATGTACATATGAAAGCATCAACAAGAATAGCAGAGAATAAGCGCTCCTGCGCATTTCCCAGGAAACGGTATCTCTTCAGTGCACCAGGAAGTGCACGAGGAACGGTTTCTGTGTTTCAAGTAATGTAAACAAGCAATATGCGCTCCTGCGCGTTCTAATCAAAATCAAGAAAAACAGCGCTCCTGCGCAAATAATAAAGAGAAACTGGCAGCACACAGCTGAACACACTCCTGTGCGTGGTGTCAGCAAAGTAATGAAAACAGGCTCCTGATACGGATCACAGACCAGAGGAGAGCCTGCACGGGAAAGGTAGCTTTGTGAAGTCAAGGGAAATTGCCACTCTCCATCGGAATGGGACAGCCAGGGAACAACACTCAGCGCGGCAGACAAAAAGCGTCTGCACAGAAGGAGAAGAAACAGCTACCTACTGGAGGAAAATGCGGAGTCTCTACCTGCATCCGATGGCGGCAACGGCGTTAATCCAAAGCGCCGGAGTAGCGGGATGCGCCAGCTGTTAACCCGTCACACCGGAAGCGCCGTGACTAAGGTGGCGTCCGCTTCCGGTCTCCGCAGCTAGACTGCTAACCCGACTCTACACCTGTGAAGTCACGATCACGCTTCGTAAGGCGTGCGGAGGTCACGCAGCTGTCCATAACCATGACAGTACCCACCACCAAACAGAACCCCCCACCCAATAGCCCACTGATCATATAACAGTGGCGGGGCGAGACTACCGGGGTGACCCACGTGGAAGGCCCTGACTAACCGGGAAGCATGACGGACATGTGACAAAGGTTCCCAGGACCTCTCCTCCGGGCCATACCCTTTCCAGTCCACCAGATAGAAGAGCCTACCCCGGGTCCTCCGGGAATCAAGGATGGCCCGGACCTCATACTCCACATGGTCATCCAGAAGTACAGGAGAAGGAGGAGACGAGACCACGCAGTCAGGGTGAGTAGCCCGCAGGAGGGACACATGAAAAACTGGATGGATCCTCATCTGGGGGGCAGAGAGAGTTTCATGGATACACGGTTGATCACCTTAGCAATGACATAGGGACCTACGTAACGGGGCAACAGCTTCTTAGGACCATGCACATTGAGGTTCTGTATGGACACCCACACCCTATCCCCTACCTTGTAGCATGGCTCCACCTGCCTGTGTCTATCCGCAGCCTGCTTGTAGTGTTCCTTAGCTTTAGCCAGCTCAAATCGGGCCTGCTGCCAGAGTTCACAAAGGAAGCTGTGATAAGCTTGTACCGTGGGTAAGGGGTTGTTCAGTGGTTCTTCCCAGGGAACGGTTCGTGGATGTCGCCCCTGGAGACAGTAGAACGGGGACATTCCGATAGCGGAATGCCTGCTGTTATTGTAGGCGTATTCCACCAACCACAGTACCTCCGACCAGTCCTTCTCTACGGCCAACAGCAAGCAGCGGAGATATTGCTCCAAGGTCTGGTTGGTCCTCTCCGCCTGGCCGTCTGTTTGGGGGTGGTAGGCCGATGACAAACGCACTTCCATATCCAGGGTGTTGCACACCTCATTCCAAAATCTGGATACGAACTGGGACCCCCTGTCCGTGATCACAACAGACGGTATACCGTGCAAACGTACCACGTTGTGCATGACGACCACCGCCAATTCGACTGCCGAGGGCAATTTCTTCAGGGGTACGAAATGAGCCATCTTGGTGAGGTGGTCCACAATGGTGAGGATGGTGGTGTATCCAGCCTTCGTTCTGGGTAACTCGACTACGAAGTCCATGGAGATGGTATGCCAAGGATACGGAGGCACAGGGATGGGATGTAGCAGTCCTACTGAGGACTGAGACGAGGTCTTCCCCTGAGCACAGATGGCACAACGTGTTATGTAGGTGTGCACGTCAGCATCCATAGAAGGCCACCAGAAGTGCCGCTGTAGCAGGTCTAACGTTTTGTGATGGCCGGGGTGGTTGGATAACGGGTGATCATGGCACATGAACAGAGCTTGTTGTTGGTGATCCGTCAACGGCAAGTAGTAGCGGTCACCCTTGTACAGGAATCCGTCCAACGCTGTGACGCCTAGGAGTCCTTCCGTCCACGTCGATGGGTCATTCCTCCGTATGTCATCACGTAGTCTAGACAAAAAGGCAGAGGAAAGGACCACCCCTTGGAAACAGCGTTCAGGGATAATGGGCGTTGTCTCGACCGTAGTTTTGGTATCTTCGGTTTCGTCAAGACGGGACAGAGCGTCGGCCTTGGCATTGGCTTTGCCGGGCGGTACGTGATGTGGAAGTCGTACTCACTGAAAAACAGAGTCCAACGCAACTGCCGAGAGGTGAGGGCTCGGGCAGAGCGAAGGAATTGGAGGTTCCTATGGTCCGTGTAGATGGTCACAGGGTGTTTCGCATCCTTGAGATACTGGCGCCATTCCTCGAAGGCAGCCTTAATGGCCAGCAGTTCCCGGTCCGAGTTGGTGTAATTGCGTTCGGCTGGCTGCAATCTTCTGGAGTAGAAGGCCACAGGGTGCAACAGGCCAGTTTTGGCATCTCTTTGGGACAACACCCCGCCCAGGGCATCTTGTGAGGCATCGGCCTCCACCACGAATGGCTGTTCGGAGTCGGGATGTATCAAGACCGGGGCTGTAGTGAACCTCCTCTTTAGGTTCTGGAAGGCTTGTTCTGCCTCGTGGTTCCAACTGAAGCAAACGCCCTTGCGCAACAACCTAGTGATGGGGGTGATAAGTCTAGAGAAACCAGTGATGAAACGACGGTAATAGTTGGCGAACCCTAGGAACCGCTGGACGTGCTTCACGGAGGTAGGGGAAGGCCATTGTAGAATAGCCTCGACTTTCTTGGTGTCCATTTTGATTCCTCCAGGGGTTATGATGTGTCCAAGGAACTCCACTGCATCGGTGTGAAAGACGCTCTTCTCCAGCTTGACATACAATCCATGTTGTTGGAGTCGTCGCAGAACAGTGCGGACATGCTGTACGTGTTCCGCCAATGTTCCGGAAAAGATCAGGATGTCGTCAATGTAGACGATACAGAACTGATCGATGAAATCTCTCAGGACTTCGTCGATGAAATACTGGAAGGCAGCCGGGCGTTGCAGAGCCCGAACGGCATTACCTGGTATTCGAAGAGACCATATCTGGTTCGAAACGCGGTCTTCCATTCGTCCCCTTTTCTGACCCTGACGAGATGATAGGCCCCACGGAGATCCAGTTTGGTATAGAGGGTGGCGTCTCTCACCTGGTCCAGCAAGTTGGATATCAGGGGTAAGGGGTACATGTTTTTTATGGTAATGGCATTCATGGCTCTGAAGTCGATGCACGTTCTCAGATCCCCCTCCTTCTTGGTCACGAAAAAGAGGGGGATGACACAGGTGATCTGGAGTGACGGATGAACCCATTGCGTAGGTAATCGTCGAGATATACACGAAGGTGTTCGTTCTCTTTTCGGTAAGGGAATAAATACGGCTACAGGGAAGTGTGGAACCTGGAATCAGGTCTATTCTGCAGTCGAAGCTTCGATGAGGAGGCAGAGTGTTCGCCCCCTTTTTGTCGAACACTGTAGCCAGGTCCTGGTACACGTCCGGCACTGTCCCTTGCGTGGCCATAACCGTTCCGGTGAGAGGTAACGCATGGGCCTGCACGTCCTTAGTACCGGAGGAGTCTGCTTGCGGGTAACAGCGAGAGGAGCAAAGAGCCGAGTCCAAACTCATAACCCTGGACACCCAATCGATCCGAGGGTTATGTTTCACTAACCACGGGAGACCCAGTATCAAGCGGAACTGAGGTGCGTCGATAACATCGAAGGCGATGGATTCTGTCAAAGTCCCACAAGTCTTACCTTATACTTGTGAGAGGATCTCGCAGGGGCGACAGGGACCACCACCGCCGTTTCCCACCTTACCCTAGTAGCTGTGTGGACGCTGACCAGGATGTAGATGGGACCAGGGGTAGAAGCCAGATATAAAGAACTGGGAGTTGTGTGAAGTTCCTTGAAACCCTCAAGACACTGGTTCTGCAATGGAAAAATAAGGACACAGCTAGTACCTGTGGTGCACACCAACCCCTCCTATGTTCTCTGAGAATTACTAAGTCAAAAGGACAGTATGGTCTACCTTATATGTACATATGAAAGCATCAACAAGAATAGCAGAGAATAAGCGCTCCTGCGCATTTCCCAGGAAACGGTATCTCTTCAGTGCACCAGGAAGTGCACGAGGAACGGTTTCTGTGTTTCAAGTAATGTAAACAAGCAATATGCGCTCCTGCGCGTTCTAATCAAAATCCAAGAAAAACAGCGCTCCTGCGCAAATAATAAAGAGAAACTGGCAGCACACAGCTGAACACACTCCTGTGCGTGGTGTCAGCAAAGTAATGAAAACAGGCTCCTGATACGGATCACAGACCAGAGGAGAGCCTGCACGGGAAAGGTAGCTTTGTGAAGTCAAGGGAAATTGCCACTCTCCATCGGAATGGGACAGCCAGGGAACAACACTCAGCGCGGAAGACAAAAAGCGTCTGCACAGAAGGAGAAGAAACAGCTACCTACTGGAGGAAAATGCGGAGTCTCTACCTGCATCCGATGGCGGCAACGGCGTTAATCCAAAGCGCCGGAGTAGCGGGATGCGCCAGCTGTTAACCCGTCACACCGGAAGCGCCGTGACTAAGGTGGCGTCCGCTTCCGGTCTCCGCAGCTAGACTGCTAACCCGACTCTACACCTGTGAAGTCACGATCACGCTTCGTAAGGCGTGCGGAGGTCACGCAGCTGTCCATAACCATGACACTGTCGTTTCCTTGATTTTGCTCGGCGAGACCGGCTTCTCCTCGATCCCCTAGACGAATCAGAGTCCCTGGCACATGGCGAGCTCTGCCGCAACCGCGGGCGCTCCTCGGCCCATGCAAACACAGCCTCGGGGGTGTCAAAGAAGAAAGACTGTGAGTTGAAGATGACTCTCATCCGGGCCGGATACAGCAGCATGTATTGTAGGTTCAGATCGCGTAGTTTGCGCTTCGCCGCCGTGAAGGATTGCCGTTGTTGCTGAACAAGCCGAGTATAGTCCGGGAATACCATGATTGGTTTGGACTCGTAGTGGAACCGGTCTTTATGTTGTCTGGCGCTTCGCAGGATAGCATCGCGGTCCGAATAATTCAAAATCCTAGCGATGACCGGTCTGGGGCGTTTGCCTGGAGGTGGTTTCTGGGTCAAGGCCCTATGGGCGCGCTCCACGATGAAGCATGGCGATAATGCGTCGCTGGGCATGAGGTCAGTCAGCCAACTTGTAATGAAACGGGCCATGGAAGGCCCTTCACAACCCTCCGGCAGGCCCACGAAGCGTAGGTTATTGCGACGTGTCCGACCCTCTGCATCCTCCACCCTGGAGGCAAGCTCCCTTGACTCAACTGTGAGCTTATGTACTTGTTTCTGGAGGGTGGACACTGTGTCTTCGACCGTGGAGACCCTTGTTTCGGCCTCTGTGATGCGGTCAACGGCTTTGCGCAGGTCCTGACGGAGGAACGACACCTCCGACCCCACTGCGCCTATCTTGGCCTCCAGTGTATCTCTGGCACCGTTAATCGCCACCAAGAGGGCCGCATTGTCTGGCGGCGGACTAGCACCCACACCCGCTGGAGGAGCGCCGACCGGTGTAGTGAAATGATCGATGGTGCCCTGTTTCGCACCCGCACCTCCGGATTTATCCTTCCCCATCCTGCCGCTGCCGGTGACGGCACACAGTGCCTCTCCGGGGGGGGCCCAATGCTCGACTCCGTGTAGTTATGGGCGCCCCAGGCGACCAACAAAGGAGAGGAGGGGGGCGCCGGGACACACCACCACCCGGACCGGCCCACACTCCGGCGTGGGACCCCCGCAGCCCACTCTGGTCACTCCAGGCTGCAGACCCCGGCGTGTCGGGGCACCGTCCTAGGATGGACACAGCTTCATCAGCCAGGATCTATGCTGTCCCATCAGTCGGAAGCCAGCCGGCCTCGGGCTTCGGGGATCCGAGCAACGTTCAGATGGGGCCCCGGTGTAGCGCCGCTCAATCCAATGGGGGCTAGTTCAGCCCTGTGTTGTTGGAGGGGGGAAAAAGAGGCCACAATGGATCCTAGGCGGCAGACCCCCGCAGGCCGGGCAGTCGCACAGTGCACAAGATGCCCTCTGGGTCAGCAGTAGCGAGGCACCAGTCTCCCCCGCGTCTGACGCTGACCGGACCGCATGCAGGGCTGCCCACGTGTGCCCGGAGCACCCGGATAATGGAGCTGTCCGCGGAGGGGGCTCCCCCACACGGGACCCCGGCCGGCCGCCCCTCTCGCCGCCGAGGTTTCTGGACGGTCTTCACCAAGGCCCCGACTAGGCCCAAATCCCCCTCGACGCCTAGCGCCTTCCGGCCGTCTCCGAACAGAGGAACGCCAACTCGCGGCCCGCTGACCGCGGCGCCGCCACTCACCCAAGACACGGCAGAGCCGTCGCGGCACGCAGGCACTTTACGCTGCTGCCGCCGGTGCCCAGTACTGTCCTGATCATGCGCCGCTGTACAGAAAGTCCCCCGGACAAGGGTTACAGGCGGATTCTGGTCCCGGTTTGGCGTGGAGATGCGGAGCTCACTCAAGCAGCGTCCGCCATGCTTGGCTGCCAAGCCACGCCCCCGGAGGGGTGATTTTTGACGGTAATTTTTCGTCAGGGAATGCATAGTTGCGGTTTCGAAATGACGCCCTCGGTTCTTGGCGTGCTTTCTCTTTCCGTTTTTTCCTTGTTAATCTCTTCCTTGTACACGGAACTTTTCCGTGTTCGGTGAGTTTGTACTACAAGGCACTTCTTGCCTGTGCACTGGTGACGGCACCAGTATTAGCAATCCTGGTACTTGTTAGATCTTCTGTACACGAGCCGGCAGACTAGTGCTATCCTGCTATCTGTCCAGCAAGCAGTGGTAGCCTTCAATTCTCTTTCGGTACTTGGGACCCTGGTTGATTTTCCAGTATGAGGACATTCTCTGCTTGTGTATCTGAGCATCCGCGTCTGCTCCCGATCACCTTTCTTGGACTCTTGTCTTACTGTAACACCCTCATTCAGCGCAGCCGCATGTCACCAGGGCACCACATTTCTATTGCACCTGGATCCCTTTACCCACAACCCTATCATCCGTAGACTTTTAGTGCCCATTCGAAGCGTCACAGGCTTGCAAACACTGGTCCTGGGCACTGGCTGCCACACCCGCAAGAGGGTGGATTATGAACTGTGTGCGTGTCTCTGTAAACAGCTGATGTTGGAGTGCTAAGGCTATGTCTAGGTGCATAGTTACCAGGCTTACTAAGAAATGTGAATAGTCTTTTTATGTTTTTTGGTGTTGCTGCTAGCATAGCCCTTGGTGACACGTTTTTAGTACTATTATGTTGTTTAAACTATTGTTTTGTGTGTTTTTTTTTTTAACTTTAGGTTTTTGTCCCTAGATAGACTTAGTCCTTTTTTGCGTCATCCGGTGCTGTCACCATACACTTGTGGTAGAATGCTTTTGGTGTCCTGAAGTCCTTAGCTGTGACTCCTGTCCCTGGATAAAGCTACCTGTTTAGGATTACATCGGGCAGAACATTTTCTAGTTTTTTTGGGGCAGCGTGATTTAAATTTTGAGAAAAAAAAAAAAACTTGGAACTCTACCAAAATTGAACTTTTTCCCATTTTTCGAACGAAAATGGCACTTCAATCTGCTTAAAGTAGAACTAGCCTTATAATACAGACTTCATGGTACTTCCACGGACACTTAGTCATCTTGTGTGTCTAAAACAGTTCATTAATTTTCATGACACGAAATGACTTTGATTTTTGAACAACTTATCGATCATTTTCTGTCACATGTAAATATTACTGCTTATTTCATTCCAATTGCATTTATTTTCGAACTTTATGCCTGAAATGAAAAGCATTTGCTTCAAATGTACAGTACCTTTTGCATTTTTACTATGTTTTTTAATGCTTTTAAGAAATATTTTTAAATATGCGGTACTCCATTTAATGTTTAGCATTTTAAATGTTTAGCATTTTAGTATTATCGTACACACGAAAGTGGAGTGGGTGTTGTATTCCTCTTAGGGTGTCCATAAACGGGCTTTCCAGTATCATGTCCTTATATAGGCACAATTCGCCCTGCCCTTATATAGGCATAAAATCCCAGCCCTTATTTAGGCATTAAACCGTGCACTCCAAATACAGGCATGGTTTCTGACATCCGTCCACCCTAACGTCACAACGAGTTCATGAAGACCAGACCCTTAGGCTGCGGGAGTTTCCCTAGCCCAGGACTATTGATTTCTTCAAGGACTCATATATTATGCATGAACCATTATTCCTTAGGGGTTCATTCATGACGTCTTCCGCTGTCCGATCCACGTCAATGCTAACATTCTGAGGTACCTCTCAGGTATTAATATACCTTCCCTAGCCCTTGTAAACTAGAGGAGACCTCGACTTCAGAGGAGCCCGTTGCCCGGCCTGACGCACTGAGAAGACGCTGTCATCCCTGCACGCAGAGAGCCCAGCTTCCAGTGATCTGACTTCCCTTGCGGGGTGTTGGAGTTCGAGTCTGGCAAAGAGATTCCTACCTCTCTCATTCTTCAGGTATGGAGCTGACAAGAACCTAGAAGGACTCTTGGCATACTAGGCATACTAGACTTAACATACTCTTAGTATACCATAGTAAGGAATACTTCACCTACTTCATACCTCTCCCTACACCTAGGTTAGGTTAGGTACATTGGGGTAGAACTAGATTAGAAACGCATCGTATGAGTACTCGCATTTTTAGTCTGTGTTATTTATGTAAAGACATATGTACTAAAAGATAATGCTATCGCAGTATTATTTATTTCTACTGCTCACACTGTACATTATTTATCTCGCATACTGTCTTGTGATCGTAACAGCACATTTTACTTACACCAGAAACAAGACTGTTCAATAAATCTTTTATTGAAACGCCCGTCTGTTCTTTCTGTGTAACTTGGAGAAAACTAAGCATGCACGATTGAGCTGAGTGAAATAGTTATCTATTGTTTCCACGACTCTGGGACACGTTCTGATTCTAAAGGAAACAAAGTGGTCATGTTTTGCGGCTGCCAGAAACTACTCCTTCTTGTTATTCAAGGAGTTTCTAGTGGCCTCTGAGCTAGCTGGCACAAGTAATTAAGTTTAATATACTCGATAGGGACATACTGACCGTAGTCCTATGTCAAACCTATAGGATATATTATTCCAATGCGCAGAGCCTATTAGGGAATTAGGAGCTACACTACATGGCGCCCAACGGTTTGGTAAGGCGGTAATTCAACGTTAGATACTGAGTAACTCAGCCGTGCTTTTTCTCTCAGAGACCCCTACCCATATACTCCAAAAGACGTCTGGAGTGGGCAGGGTTAAGTATCCACCACGGCTACATAGGGAAACACCCTATATATTAGCTGTTTGGTTTGCTCAACGTTGAAGGATACAGTGTTCCAAAATATTGTGCACCTTATCTTTGTTTCCTTGAAACTTGTTCTACATTTTTCAAAAAACAAAATGACTGAAGCCGGAAATTGTGAAGCTGCGGCTGATCCAGCCCAAGCAACAGTTTTTAACATTACAGGTTTAAATGAAAGCGAGGAGGGTGTTATAGACATCCATCCAAACTTAAGAAGAGCCATCACTCTAAAACTTATAAAACATGGCCTACCACCAAGAGGCGGTAGAGCAGTTTTCGTGATAGAGGCACATGAATCCTTTCAGACAGAGGTATTCTATTCATGGGTAATATTTCCTGAATCCAATTCAGTAACACACATGTTTCACTTCTACAAAGAAGATGTTCCACCAGAGGAATACATTCCTTTCGAGGATATTGAAATTCCATTAACATACCAGGAGCATCAGCTCTGGTTTAAAGGCGCCCTAAAACAGCACAAAAACATTACCAGGCTCGGTCCACTAGGTAGACCAGGAGCAACATGGCCGATTCTAGCCGGCTACACACCTCATCCTGACATTGAAGAGATGTCAGACAAGGATTTACTTACTCAACTCACAGAGTTAATAAAAATGTACAGACAATTGGTCCAATATGTCATGCGGACTTTTACAGTCCAGCAACCATTAACAATTCCAAATCCAACTCCCCAACAGGGGAATACACTAAAAATTACACCACAGTCTCTGTACGCAGTCATGGGTAAAATGCCCACAAAACGTGAGCAAATTCCATTCTGGATAGCTCAAAAATTACTCAAATCGAAGCAGTATTTCCAAATACTAGCCCGTATGAGAAACACAGAATCCTAACAATCAGTTTACCAATGGGGATCACACCACAACTGGAAGACTGCACCACATGGGGCTCAGTCTTTGCTGCCATCTATACTAAAACACATGGCATTCCGTCAATTGCGGTAATACCTGATGCCCTGAAACAAATTCAAAACGAATACGGGGCAGAGCCTGCTCTAAATTTAGGTATGAAGTTACTGAAAAATTTAGACCAGGTCTCAACAATAATATTATCTAATATTAAAGGGGAGGCAGCAGCAGTGGCGATCCGCCAAAAATTAAGGGAATTCGATGTTACAGAACATCAAACTGCACTACCCAGAATAATTGAACAATCTTATGCAGAATTAGGCAGAGATAGTTTGGGTGGAAGACCAGTGAAGCCGAAGCTATCTGAAAGTCCTGAGAAGGACTCAATTAAACAAACTCCTACATCTTCTAAAAAGAAGTGGGAGACTAATAAACAAAATTCAAATGAGAAACGTTCTCAATCCCGAGGTAGGTCTCCTCAAAAGGAGCCCTCTGAAAGGAGGTATAACCTCAGGAATAGGGATAATTTGAGAAAGCCTGACAGGTATCAAGATACTGATACACGTTCCTCTCGTCCCTTTCAGATCTCATCACAGACTTCGGAAAGAAGAGGACGATCGGAACATAGAGAAGAACGCGTGAAATCGAAAGACGACAAACACGCTCCAAAAAATAAAACAAAACCTCAATTCTCCAAAAAGAAAGTAGCAGGTCTAAAGATCAGACATGCCGAGAATACTGAGAACACAACTCAAGAACGGAGAATGGGCTCAGACAATGCTGGACAGTGCAGCAGAAGTCACAATAGCTCGCCAGAACCTGAAGGAACTTATGGAGATAGTGGACTTGAATGAGTACATCACAGTTGAGACTGTAGACACCAGGGTTAGTACTCCACAAAAGTTATATGAAATAACTCTCCGGATGGAGGGAGACAAACCTAGACAGGTGAAAGCACTTTTTTGGGAAAGACTATCAAGGGGCTATGACATACTTCTAGCAGAAAAGGACTGGCCACCACAATTTGTCAGGGAGTGCCCACACGGCGAGGACATTATTATGCCTGCCTTCTCCAACCATATTCCAATTCACCTAAAATATACATATGCCAGGAAATGGGCAGTGGCCCAGGCCCCAGCATTATATAAAAATCATGTAGGATGGGATGAGGACTCACCTCACCATAAAATACATCTGAAACATGAACCAACTGCACAACGGCAGTACCCAATAAAGCAAGAAGCTAAAAACAGGTCAGGAGATCTTAGACGAACTTGAATACCAAGGGGTAATTGAAACCTGCACCTCCTCAATGAACAATCCTTTGTTTCCTGTCTCCAAACCAGACAATACATATCGTCTAGTTTTGGACTACAGACACCTAAACACTTGTTCTAAAACTTTTGCAGTGCAAAATGCACATAGCACAGCATTAATGAATAACATTGTGCGTAAAAAATATAAAACAACATTAGACATCTCAAATGGTTTCTTTTGTCAAAACATAGCACCTGAAAGCAGGTACTTAACAGCATTCTCCATAATGGGGACCCAGCGTCACTTTTGTCGACTCCCACAAGGGTTCAAGAACAGGCCAGGTTTATTCTCAGCGAGGGTAACGGAGTTAATACAAATTTATGACAATGAGGCATTGTCCTATGTCGATGACATCTATCTGACAGACGATGACCTGGAAAAACACTTGAACAGGGTGAGCACCATTATACTGGGTTTCGCCTCTGAGGGCTACAAGTTCAACTTTAAAAGCCCAGAATTGCCCATCTCAGTGTCCTATTTCTAGGATATGAGCTTTCAAGTGAAGGCAAGAGCTTGGCAGCTAACTTTTAGAAAAGTGTGCGCTGCTCCAACCTCCAAAAACGCAAAAAAACTTACAATCCATCCTGGGTTTCCTAAACTTTGGAAGAACATACATTCTAAATTACGCAGAAAGGGTTAAACCTCTCTACGCATTAATCAAACCTGATTTTTCGATCAGAAACTGGACACAGGAACACACAGAAATCTTGCGTTCACTCCAGGCTAACATATTAGCAACAAATCACTTACAAACACGCGTAAGTCAACGCAATTTGGTGATCCGAATAATTTCGGGTCAATGCGGATTCACCTACTTAACCTTCAATGAGGGTGAGAAAATACCAATCGCATACAAATCTCATTTGTACACACAAGCGGAAATGCGCTTCAGTTCAACTGAAAAAATTCTGACAGCAGTTCAAACTGCTGTAGCAAAAGAAAGAGCCTTAGCCCAAGGGAAACGCATTATTGTCGTAACCCCGGTACCAGCTTTAGAAGCGGTCACAAAAGCAAGCATTCCAAATGCTAAAGCATTACATCCAAGATGGATACAATGGGTTAATTCTCTTGCTGCAACAGATGTTGAATATGTTTTTGATCCAGATTTAAAAACACAGCATTCCTGCAATATGAACAAGAATGTCCTCTGCCTACTGAAATTCTGCCTCTCGATCAGTACGAATTTATAATTTACACTGACGGATCCGCACAGCCCGCAACAGGGAGTAAGCAAGCTTACAGTGCAGCGTGTGCAATCGTTAAAGGTCGCATGCGAAATGGCATCTTCAGACCTATGGTCACAAAAACTCAATCGCTAGGAGATTGTACAGCTCAGCGAGCTGAACTACAAGCATTCAAACTGGCACTTGAAAGTACAGATCGAGAATTCTCCACACTGATAGTGTGCGATTCCTTTTACTGTGTTCAGTCGTATAATGAATATATACAAAACTGGCTTGAAAATGGTTTCAAAGATGCGAAAGGTGGCACAATAAAGCAGAAAACGCTTTGGGAACAAGTAGTTCAGTTGAAAGACGAACTACCAAAGGCTCACGTGATCCACACACTGAGTCATCAACGTGATGGCGTTCACGTTGCAGGGAATTCATTGGCTGATGAAGCCGCAAAGGGGGCTGTGCAGACGGCTTCCGTAGCTGCGATCACTCGTTCAAAAACAAAAATAGACGGTGAGATAATGTTGGCTGTCAATGCTTCAAGCAAAGGCAGCAGTGCAGCGTTACCAAAAAAGTTTCCACTCAGGTACTCTTATGTAATTGATGCGAACAACGTTCGTTTTGCTCGAATCCCTGGAGTGGGGGATAGGGTAATTCCAAACAAGGAACGCAGATTAGGACTAATCCTAGCAGCACACGAAGGGATAGCTTCTGCCCATGCAGGTGTTTCAGCGACAGTATCTTTACTCAAGCAAAGATATTGGTGGCCTGGCATTCGGAAACAAACTAAAAACTATGTTTTAGAATGTGATATTTGCCAACAGATGAAAGTCTCAACAGTGAAACGTCCTGCGCAGAACACCCCTGTTAATTTCAGACAAACCAATTGCTTGTGTTTACCTGGACCACTGCGGTCCCTTGCAAAGGGACGGTAACTATAAATATATCATGGTTGCAGTGGATTCATGCTCTAGGTTCCTATGGATATGGCCTCAGCGCTCGGCTGACGCTCGAACTGTTATAAAAGATTTGCGAGTCTTTATCGGCACATACGCAATAGGCACGCTACATTCTGACCAGGGTCCTGCGTTTAGCTCTCGGGCTTACAAAGAAGCCATGGCCAGTCTGGGCGTTGCATTGCGGTACTCCTCTCCATTCCATCCTGAGGGAAATTCGGTTGTGGAAAGGAAAAACCGGGACATAAAGCAGTCTATAACAGCTAGGGTATTAGGTTTGGGTGATGGGTGGGTCAAACACCTTAATGGGGTCCAACGCTCATTGAATAATCTGCCAAGAAGTTCTCTAGGGGGGGTCACTCCATATGAGGTCCTATTTGGGACAAGAATGTGGGTACCAGACCATGAACACGTAGGCACAGTGGTGAAAAATAAACCGTTTGATATCAAAGATCGTTTGGCTGTTTTACAGGAACTGAATGAGTTAAGAACGAAACAAAGCAACGTATTCCTACAGCCAACCACCACTGGGGAAAAATCGGCGGTCCCAACAAGGCCTGTCTGGATTCCAAAAGTTGGGGATCTAGTCAGAGAAAAAATTGCGGACAAGAAGGAATTTGGACCTTCTTACAGACAACCAGTACCTGTCCTAGCAGTTCAAGGAACAAGAACAGTACTTCTGCCGCCCATTGCTGGAAGAAAGGAGAAAAGATTTGTGTCCATCGACCTGATCAAACCACAGTATGTGGCCAATACTGAATAGTAGGCCTCGTGGACTCCGACCTAGTAGCAGACGCACTCCTCTCACTACTATCCAAGAGGTTCAGACTGAAAGACTGATAACAATCGAGAATTCAGCTGTAACAGATGGAGGACTAAGCAACAACGCTATGGAACTCATCCCTCTTGAACACCAAGTAACAGTTCGTCCAAATACACCTGTCTACACCAATGTAGCAAGTGATGAACTGGTTCCAGTGATTTCTACAAATCCTGATGCAATTCCAACAATTGATAGAACTGCTTCTGGCTATTTCATTAACTTTGATACGTTCTCAGAAGATCCGAGTGAACCTGAAACGACGCCAGCATCATTCAAATTCAAGCAGCAAGTACAAGACTTTCTTCACTTTCTGAAAAAGACTTATTTGGTTTCTCCATGGATTGAACTCTGGATTACATCTGGACTTTTGGTTTTCCTGCTCTGGCTAGCTTTGGTTACAACTGTGAGCGTGCTTATAAGTGGCAGATACATCCATGTGAACACTGAAAGAAAAGACGTGAACGTACTTTTGAAACCTCATAAATCCTCCCATCGTGAAGCAAGAGACTTGTCATCAATGAACATCACAGCTGTTCCTATACAGGATGGTATAGTGTGGGACAAAACAGATTTGGACATCTTCTGCCCGACGGAACAATTGAACATTCCACATTTGTTTCAAATTTCACTAAGTGTCCTAATTTCGTCCAGTACCTATTCTGATGATTGGGACTTTGAGACTGTTAACGACATAATGTATGACCTAGAAAAATCTGCTGCATTTTCTAAAAATGAATATATAGAGGGTTCATCAGACTATGAACAACTGTATTGTTATAACCACTATGGTCATCATTATTTGCATAAATCTGCATATCCAAGAAATGTGTTTATGTTTAACCAATGGGAACATTCTCCTACACCACCTAAAGGTAGTTCAAAAACATTTGCTAGTAAGTTTCCATATTTTTCAGGTTACAATACATCTGATCCAGAAATGTTTTACTATAAAAATGTAAACAAGACAGGACTGAAAATTATGTTAACAAATACAAAACAGATTTATTCTGCATTATTTAATGCCCAACTGTCTAGACAGGGTTTCGACTTTTGGAAAGACACAATAGACACAAAAACTGTCTGGGGTACTAAAGATTGGCAAGTGCAGGGGATAGAAGCTTTATTTAGAGCCTGTATCATCCCTGAACAAATAATGTTTTTGAATGAAACCATCCAACAAACATCTTATCTTGGACTAGCCAAGATCAAAGAGATGAACACACCTTCTGTACCAGCACCTGCCAGTGATAACGATACACAGGCAGTGGTGACAGTTGACAATATACTACAACTCAACAGATCTAATCCTGATTGGAAAAAATGGTTGATCTGGCCCACAGACACGAATAACTGTCAGGAAAGATTCCTGAATAAAACTCAGGGCTTTACTATTAATAGGCCACACCCAAGATACGTCCAAAGACAACATCCGGGGGTAGTAACAACATACAGTGTAGGAAAATTATGCCTCGATTGGCTGCATAAGTCTACACTACAGGATGTGAAACAACACTTAACCTTACTTAAAAAGGACGCAGACCTTAGGAATTCTTGCTTGGCCCAAGAAAACCGCGTCAAAAACGTTTCATATATGCCGGCATTTATGCTGCCTATAATGAAGCATGGAAAGTATCACAGATGGAGGCCGCAGAACGAATACGTGAACTTGATCGTATTAATTTAGAGAAAACCCTCTCTGTGGTCGACAATGGGTTAACAACTTTGTCCTCCAGAATATATTCATTGGATGGCATTGTATCCTCTGCTATCGACATACTAGAACAAGATTTGGCGATGTTACAACAAGGCCAGTCTCAATTACGTTCTATTGTGTTATTAAGCTGGACGCTGCAATCTTTGCGAGCGGGCTATGTGCCTTGGCGTTTTATCAACACAACGGCTCTGTTTGCAGAATACAATCTCACTGATAAACAGATCGAATTGGCACAAAGAGGAGCAAGGTATACAGTGCTGAGCATTGAAAAACTGGAAAAATTACCATTCACAGTGGCAGAAAAACCAGCTACAGAATGGCTTATTCATGGCAAAATAACATTACCTGTGACTACTTTTCAGTTTCAGTATTGCCTCAGACAAATGCAAGCGGCAAATATGAAAGGTTGGGTAAGGAATACATTAAGACATCTTGGGATTTACCGTATACATATAGATGTTGGAGTGGGGATCGTGAAGTGTTTTTGAGCGGTACACACTGTAAACGTGCACTGAGCGGTTCGCTTATATGTCATGACATTTCTTTACACAGGGCTTGTAATGGTTCTGTGGCAAATTTGTCTTGCCATCAGCAAGGTACACCAGCTGCTGTGATTAATCCAACGTTTGGACAACTTTCTAATGGGAGTTACCTCATGTTGAATTTTCAGAGTCGCTGCGGCATGCTGCCAGGCATCCCATATCTAGTAACGGTCAACTCCAGGGTCACTTGCTGTATGCAAGTATTGTTTGCCCCAATAGACACAGTCAGGGGAGTCGCCTCTATGGCCTTCGCTGAACGTCTCTTTTATAAGATTTGATACTTTGAGCAGAATGAAAGCCATGCTTTTACAGCAAACAGTGCCTTTGACCTCGGCCAAAGAAACCTATGATCTACAAGTAGCAAGGACTTCGGCTGAGATACAGACTTTAATACGTACAAACTGCCCTATACATTTCGTAGAAATGATAGGACGTATCTTCAATATGTCTGATACAACCGGAATTGTACATGTATTTAAGAGCATCTGCTCCGGTCTGTTAGCACCTTTCCAGGCAATACTCGGAATCATCCCGAACTTTGCACATTCGGTGTTTGGTGGCATACCATTAATTCTAGCACTTGTTGCCGGAATTCTATTTCTCTTCCTGCTATTGCGCTATGGCCAGCCTATTCGCAGACATCACTCCGAGCGAAATGGAGAAAGCTCTCCTTGAACGAAAGTGCCGTGAGCGAATAGTACAGCTTTGGGCATGACTCGTCTACGGGAACTTAATACCACGTGGTTCCTGTCATTCAGACCAATCTGGCAAGATTGCATCTTACCTGTTCTACGATGCCTGCTATGCGGTGAAGAATGCGTGTTGGACACCTGTCTAACATTTCCATCAGCTACGCCAACGGATGTCGATACTCTGCTGGTCCCGATAACGGCCCATGCTCTGTGTTGTCCCCAGAGGCTACCAATCCTGATGTCAGCATTCATTGAGATCTCAGACGCTTCCGGCTCCTGCTGAGGTACGAGAAAGATCTACAGGCACACAGGTAACAACGGACGCGAACATTGCTGCGGCAACCTATGCTGGAAGCGATGCTTCTCATCTCTGTGCAATTAATCTACTACACGAGGTGTTCCAACTGACACCAACTTCAGTGGCTGATGTTTTGTCTATAGAAATAGATGATCTCATGTTTACACCAGACCCGTAAACTGACTCTGATTCAGCACACAGTGTTCCAGAGATGCAGTAACAATTTGGCCTTCATTTTCCCAAAAAAAACAAAAAAACTTGGAACTCTACCAAAGTTGAACTTTTTCCCATTTTTCGAACGAAAATGGCACTTCAATCTGCTTAAAGTAGAACTAGCCTTATAATACAGACTTCATGGTACTTCCACGGACACTTAGTCATCTTGTGTGTCTAAAACAGTTCATTAATTTTCATGACATAAAATGACTTTGATTTTTGAACAACTTATCGATCATTTTCTGTCACATGTAAATATTACTGCTTATTTCATTCCAATTGCATTTATTTTCAAACTTTATGCCTGAAATGAAAAGCATTTGCTTCAAATGTACAGTACCTTTTGCATTTTTACTATGTTTTTTAATGCTTTTAAGAAATATTTTTAAATATGCGGTACTCCATTTAATGTATAGCATTTTAAATGTTTAGCATTTTAGTATTATCGTACACACGAAAGTGGAGTGGGTGTTGTATTCCTCTTAAGGTGTCCATAAACGGGCTTTCCAGTATCATGTCCTTATATAGGCACAATTCGCCCTGCCCTTATATAGGCATAAAATCCCAGCCCTTATTTAGGCATTAAACCGTGCACTCCAAATACAGGCATGGTTTCTGACATCCGTCCACCCTAACGTCACAACGAGTTCATGAAGAACAGACCCTTAGGCTGCGGGAGTTTCCCTAGCCCAGGACAATTGATTTCTTCAAGGACTCATATATTATGCATGAACCATTATTCCTTAGGGGTTCATTCATGGCGTCTTCCGCTGTCCGATCCACGTCAATGCTAACATTCTGAGGTATCTCTCAGGTATAAATATACCTTCCCTAGCCCTTGTAAACTAGAGGAGACTCGACTTCAGAGGAGCCCGTTTCCCGGCCTGACGCACTGAGAAGACGCTGTCATCCCCTGCACGCAGAGAGTCCAGCTTCCAGTGATCTGACTTCCCTTGCGGGGTGTTGGAGTTCGAGTCTGGCAAAGAGATTCCTACCTCTCTCATTCTTCAGGTATGGAGCTGACAAGAACCTAGAGGACTCTTGGCATACTAGGCATACTAGACTTAACATACTCTTAGTATACCATAGTAAGGAATACTTCACCTACTTCATACCTCTCCCTACACCTAGGTTAGGTTAGGTACATTGGGGTAGAACTAGATTAGAAACGCATCGTATGAGTACTCGCATTTTTAGTCTGTGTTATTTATGCAAAGACATATGTACTAAAAGATAATGCTATCGCAGTATTATTTATTTCTACTGCTCACACTGTACATTATTTATCTCGCATACTGTCTTGTGATCGTAACAGCACATTTTACTTACACCAGAAACAAGACCGTTCAATAAATCTTTTATTGAAACGCCCGTCTGTTCTTTCTGTGTAACTTGGAGAAAACTAAGCATGCACGATTGAGCTGAGTGAAATAGTTATCTATTGTTTCCACGACTCTGGGACACGTTCTGATTCTAAAGGGAAACAAAGTGGTCATGTTTTGCGGCTGCCAGAAACTACTCCCTTCTTGTTATCCAAGGAGTTTCTAGTGGCCTCTGAGCTAGCTGGCACAAGTAATTAAGTTTAATATACTCGATAGGGACATACTGACCTTAGTCCTATGTCAAACCTTTAGGATATATTATTCCAATGCGCAGAGCCTATTAGGGAAATAGGAGCTACACTACACTAGTACTGTGCCATACTCAATATTACCGACGGGGAAGAGGTGCTCCAAGTGCTTTCTGAAGCCTGCAACCTAGTTGCTATCTCAGGAAGCAAGTTGTTAACAAACCTGCTGACAAACAACCGGACACCACCTTCCAACGACAGGTCCTGGCCACTTTAGTCAAGAAACACCCCTTCAAACCTAGTAAAGAAATCAGACACACTCTCGTCCTTCTTCTGACGACATGCAGTCAACTTGTCCCAATCCACCCGTCTCGGCGGGATAAGGGAATGCATATAGGAGATAATGCGACCCGGTAAAGCCAATATCTCCGCCTTCGGCTTGTCACCGGGCTTGCGGTCCTTATCCCACGCCCTGATCTGATCCCATGTTCCTCCCAATTCCACCACATGATCCTGTGTATGCACTTGCCTCCATATATCCACCGGTACCAACAAGCCAAAGAACAACTCAATATCTGCTAACGTCATCACCGTGGAGGAGGCCGCCTCTGTCAACTCCTTGTAGTACGCAGTCGGGTTTTTCCGAGGGTCCGGCAACTGACTTTTAAGGGATATTACCTCACTCCTCTTCCAAGGAGTATAGATCCACTGTTCCTGGAACCGAGCATCAACTTGTGGCCTAATTACAGTATTCGTGGAGTCGCGCAATTCTGGTATTTGAGGATGATAAATGGGATGGACCTCCCTCATGAGGCACTGGGTCACCATCGTCAGAACCATTTGGAGCAATCTGCCCCGATAACCCACCAATGTCGTTACATTGCTAAAAACCTCATTAGGAGCCATACCTGCAGCATATACCCTGTCCCGTATGTCATAGATGATCTGTGGGGCAACACCCTGAAAACACTGCTCCCACAGTCCTATTAGCGTGGCCGACATGTGCTTAAGGGCATGCTGCTGTATGAAGGGCTCATAATCTTTCATCACACTCCACACATCTTCCACACTATAGATCGGGCTACGAGCCCACTGAGCCACCAGATTTGCCACCATTTGCTTCTCCTCATCACCCACAGCAGAACGCACCAACACTTTGTCCATACGGTCTCGTGCTGCCGCCCAATTCCCTTCATGTATCCCACGTAAAGGGGTCTCGCCATTCAGCAGTGCTTGGGGTGTTATACTTGAGGGAGAAAGAGCAGATGAGGAGACAGGTATCATCATGTAAGGAGACAATGTTGTAGGAGTGAAAGGGGGTGTAGCAGTAGATACAGAGTCAGTAGACGGAACAGGAGAGCTAACGGCTCCCGCCCCTGTTACTGGCGTGAGCAGAGAGGAAGGGGCCAAAGCAGTTTGACTAGGGGCAGAAATACTAGGAAGAGCGGCACCAGAGGCTGGGGAGTGAGATGTTGGAACCCTTGGGTATATCCGCTCAGGAGCGTAAGGTGGAGGAGGGCGAGAATCCAATAGCTCTTCAACGAAAACATCACCTTCCTCTCTAGTAACATAGCATTTATCTGTCTGCAATCGAAACTTTCTATCTGCACATTCTATGCCTTTCTCTATCTTTTCCCTTTCATAGGCCACTGCTTTGTGCGTTATAGTTTGCGTCTGTCTCTTCCGGGCCTCTTTCTCTGCTCTCATACGCCGTTGCTTTGCTTCCTTCTGCCATACTCTTAGAGAATCAAACATCGACTGCCTGCTGTTTTTGGCAAACAATTTGTCCTGCAAAAAATTCAATTTCTGTTCATCAAACGAGCCAGTAAGTGGCCATTGTAACTCAGCATTGTCCCTCGTATATTTATTCCACAATGTGCTAAACATAATAGGGCCAATACCGTGCTTGACGTATACATCAAAATTTGGGGTACCCTCCGTAGGCGCAGGCTGGCTCTCTTCCAATCGAGCCTCAGTAGAACAACACCGACACCCAAAACACCCCAGTTTACTTAGACAAGGCATCTTAATATAAGACACATGCGCTGTCCCCAACGGACAAATATAACACCAACAAACAAAATAATAAAAGGGAAAAAAAAATAAAGACTACAAGTATTGTTCAAGAACCAAACCAAAACAGTCCGAGGACCGCTCCCTACAGTCCGGAGACTGTACCAAGTTCAAGAAGACAGGCTCTAGCCCCAGACCTTTTCAAGCATTGACCAAATTTCCAGTTAGCCTGGCAGATTGTTCGCAAACAGTCCCCGAACTTTTCAAGAATGGGCCAAATTACCAGTTGGCCTGGTAGGCTGTTCACAAACACTCTGTGTCTTTAAAAATGGTCCGCAAACCCACCAAGTTCAAACCACAACGGCCCGAAGACCATACCAAGACACAGCCCGTCGGCTCGTGCCGTTCAAGCAAGGCAGTCCGAAAACTGCTCCAAGACAGTCCGGAGACTGTACCAAGACACAGCCCGTAGGCTCGTGCCGTTCAAGAATGGCGCCATTTTTCCAAGAATCAAATCACTCACCTGGTGCACACAGGTCGAGTCAAGTTATTCTCCACTGCCGACTCTTCGGACCAAATGGTCAACTCCAAGGTTTCGCCTTTGTAGGAAGGTGGAATCTGACTGCATGGTTGCCCCCACTTTTTTCCTGGTGTTTTGCTGGTTTTCGACTTAGTTGGACTGGGACCCTGCTATTCAGGGCCCCAGTTTATCTGCTTTCTCTTTAAAATGGATTCCTAGTACCTTAGGTACACTTCAGATTGGATTCTGGGGTGCCCTTATAAGTCCCTAGTATATGGTATACTATGTACCCAGGGCATAGGTACCCCAGAGGCCTACCAGGGACTGCAGCATGTATTATGCCACCCCTGGGAAGCCTTCCAAAATGACACCGCAGGACTGCTACAGCTGCCTGAGTGAGGTGGTGCATGCACCCCTTACTGAGATATAGGTTCACTATATCTCACCCTATCACTGCACATATAAACCTATCAGTCACCCCTATGGCAGGCCTTATCAATCCTGAAGGCAGGGTGCTTGGTTTTATGTGAGAGCGTGCCCATGCATGAGCAGAGCCCCTCTGCAGCCTTCGGAATCTATCCTCCGGGGTTGTCTGTGAGTGCAGCCTGACCATATACTCTTAAGTGCATTATAGCTCAACGGTAAATGCTAACTTTGGGATGGCTGCACGGAAACATGTTGTGTTTGGTGTCAAACACCTTGGAATCATACCCCCACACCAGTAACTGGTGTGGGAGTATGATCCCACCCTTCTAGAGGGAGAGACATGACAGCACCGGTATACCCGGTACCAGCTAAACAGAGCCCTGGCATCACAAAATGGATGCTGCAGCCACAGACACGAGTCTGGCCTCCTACTGCTGACCGAAACTCCGGCAGGGGAGGCCTGGACAATAGGTTTCCTGTCACAGGGAGGTGTTACCACCTCCCAGACAGGCTTTAGTGTATTGGGGCTGGGTGGGTGCACTCTCAGAGTGTTTTGAAGTCCTGCACTGGGGGCACATTTGGTGTCCCTGTGCATAGCCCAGTTCAAACCGGTTGCAGGGGCTACCAGCCCCTGCTCTGGCATGAAACTGGACAAAGGAAATGGGTGTAGCCACCCCTCTTTCCAAACCCTCCCATAGGTGGGTCCCCTGAGTTAGTCCAACCCCTTCCTTGGGTATAAGATAGGAACCCCTGGCAACAGGACTTTAGATATCCCTGGACGAAACTCTGAAACTGAATCCTGGACCTTCGACGATCTGTTAAACGCCAGATGACTGAAGAATCTCCCTTGGAGTAAAGGAGTTACTCCCCTGCTTGGCAGGCACCAAAGACGCATCTGTCCGGTCTGCATCTCCGAAGCTCCCGCCGGACACCGACGACCCTGCAACCCAGGAAGTAGATTTCCAGACTTCCCAGAGGCTGATCCGAGTCCCCAGCAAAGCTGAGACCCGTAACCCTCGTGGGTACCGTGAAACCGGAACCCCTGGACACCGTGCACATTTGCAAGTGCATAAGCTTCTGGTCAATCCTAGAGGCTGTGCTTTGGGTTACTTGTAGCCCCGACCCCGAGCAGTGAATCCACTGAAGATTGCTGGCCTGGCCACTCCGAGTGACCCGTGGGCCGCCATTTTGTGATTCTGCTCGAGGTCCCTTTGCGATCCCTTGTCCGTCGACTTGTGGGTCCCTCAGAAGGACATCTCTAATTTCAACAGGCCTCCCTGATTGCTCCAGGCCTTCCCTGACTCTCCCTTGCTTGGGGAGTCCCTCGGACCTCGCTGGTCCGCACCGAAGCCATTGTTCTCTTTCTGCATGGGTTGCTGTTACCAAGGCTTGTTGGGTCCAATCCGGGCACCGACACTGCAGTCAGCTACTACCTTTGTGGGACAGCTCGATTCCAGCTCCTGGTTGTCGTCGACGCCTCCTGGTCCTCGTGGCTGTAGAGACAATCTTCACCTCTTCGAACTTGAAGCACCCGACATCGGTGGGCATTCGACTATCGTGCCCCTGGTCACTGGCTAGTGACCTAGACTCTATCCCCTCTGCTTTCAGGTTCTTCTCATCCTCGA
The DNA here is from genome assembly GCA_963921515.1 of Calotriton arnoldi. NCBI lineage: Eukaryota > Metazoa > Chordata > Amphibia > Caudata > Salamandridae > Calotriton > Calotriton arnoldi. Next base: position 3,181,673 of record CAWUFW010000013.1, on the reverse strand, counting down.
TCCAGGCTTGGATCTCTTCGGACACTGCGCAACTTCCCGGCAGCAGCACTTTCCAGCCAGCGGCCATTGAAAACGACGGCGCGGCCCGACACCATTTGACACCTGTGCACCCGGCTTCCCTGGGTGAGGTAACATGAGCACTTCGGTGCTCCCATGGGTGTTGGCCCTGGAACCCTCTAAGTCCAAAAGGGTTTGTTCCTAGTCCACTCCGAAGTGTCCCTAAACTTTAAAACTCAAACCGCGACTTTCCCCATAGACGCTAACGGAGCTCGCGGCTGTGTTCACACACTGCACACGTCCCCCGTGGGTCCCCTGTGTCACTACCTTGGGTGGTTCCTTGGGGTCCCAGCGATTCTACAGGCTCTAGGCCTTGTGACTAGTCAAGTCGTGGTTCTTATACCACTTTCTTAATATATGGTTTGGTACGCCCCTAGGGCTAATCGTATATTGTGCTAATTTACTGTGCTATTTGACTTGTAACTTGTGTATTTCGACCTCTAGCCCCATAAAGAGACTAGTGGGTAGTGTTTAGTAATAAATACATATATTTATATATATACCTGGTGTGGTTCTCCTTTCATTTGGTCATTCATGAGATTATAGACTGGTAAAACAAACAGCTTTACACTCCTTCAAGACTTAGCCTGAAGGCTGCTCTCCATAGCTACCACTAGGATAGCTTTCAAATAAGGTTGACTTAAACCTATCATCAATAAAGGTCGTTTGGACTGGTGCAAGGTGCCCACTACAACTAGTGGACAGCATATACCAGGCCAACTTCTCACAGCCTTCTCAGGACCCCAGCCGGTGACCACTAGACGAGGAGTCGCCCGATCAGACGGGTGGGGCAGCTGCGAGAAGCAAGCTCGATCGTGTGGGGTACCCCGATCCAACCGACCAGACGCAACCCCAAACCTGCAACCCGATTACGGGCGAGCTGGATCACCTTGCGGGGTCCCTGTTCGGGCGCCAACTGAAGGAAGTGGCCCTTAAGGGCCACCCGGGTTATTTACAACCACCTGCTATGCCTTCCCAAGTAATGAAGAGTCGGTCAGTCAGTAGAGAATACAAACAAGCATTTATTAGCAATACTCTGCAGAGGAGTCCAATCTGACCTGCACCCTAAGATGTCTGCCGAGAGACTGGCTCCCCAACGGCCTGCGATGCATCATCATTCCTCCAAGAACCTCCCCAACCACGCCCACAGTGGAAAGTTACCGGCCTAGCCCGAACATGAACAAAGAAGGCACAGAAGGATGGGCTACCACCTGCCAGATGGGTACATGCTATCGGCAACTCAAGGTTACCGCGCTGAGTCTCAGCGCCTCCTAACGTGGGAGCAGAACTACACACTCGGATAGGCATGCGAGGGCAGAATGGCCTATTCATTAGTAAGTCGGGAAGCAGCCTTGAACAGGAAAGAAAAATAATAACTAAATACAGTGTTCTGCTGAGGCAAGCAATACGAATAATGAGGCCTAGTTCAGACACAGCCTAATAGGGATTATGAAATACAAAATGGAGTCACACTTGCTAACTAAAGCTTGCACGTTGCAGGGATAACTCAGTGGGTTGCATAACGTGAATACAAATGGCATCTATTTAGCCACACACTGCTAACCTAATATAGCATGATACGAGTGCATAACAGGAATGGGATTTTTCAAACCTAACATCTCCAAGCGGCATCTCTTCTCCTCCCAGTAGATCCTTCTCCCCAAGCAGCCTCTCTTCTCCTCCCAGCAGTTCCTCCTCTCCAAGCAGCCTCTCTTCGTCTCCTAGCAGCCTCTGCTCTCCATGCAGTCTCTCCTTTTCTCCCAGCAGTTCCAGTCACTTTTCTCTGGTTCCCTCTTGTCTCCCCTCTCTAGTTCACTTCATGGTGCTAGCTACCTTGAGTTTGTTCTTTAGCCCCCCCTTCTCTATCTTGTTCATCCTTTCTGAACCTCTCGCATTCATGTCTCTTTACCCCTCTTTACAGGCCAGTCCCCATATCGAGCACCCCATGCTCTTTCTGCAACCCTCCCATGTCTGCCCTCTCGGCTGTTCATGCTGACCCCAGCTTCACACCCATCCCCTAAACTGCTTCTCCCCCCTTACACTCTTCTCACAAATTCTTTTAAAATATTCTCTAAGTGTAACTGCTGCCCATGGCCTACTTTCCCCACCTGTGGTCCTTTCTCCCACCTGTGGTCCTTTCTCCCACCTGTGATCCCCTTCTCTCACCTGTGCTCCCTTCTCTCACCTGTGCTCCCTTCTCCACCTGTGCTCTCTGGTCGCACTTCTCTCACCTGTAGTCCCTTCACTCACCTGCAGTACCTGCTCGCCCTTCTCCCACCTGTGCTCCCTGCTCACCCTTCTCTCACCTGTGGTCCCTTCTCTCACCTGTGGTCTCTGCTCGCCCTTCTCCCACCTGTGCTCCCTGCTCGCCCTTCTCTCACCTGTGGTCTCTGCTCGCCCTTCTCTCACCTGTGCTCCCTGCTCGCCCTTCTCTCACCTGTGGTCTCTGCTCGCCCTTCTCCCACCTGTGCTCCCTGCTCGCCTTTCTCTCACCTGTGCTCCCTGCTCGCCTTTCTCTCACCTGTGGTCCCTTCACTCACCTGCAGTCCCTGCTCGCCCTTCTCTCAGCTGTGGTCCCTGCTCGCCTTTCTCTCACCTGTGCTCCCTGCTCGCCCTTCTCTCACCTGTGGTCCCTTCTCCCACCTGTGGTCCCTTCACTCACCTGCAGTACCTGTTTGCCCTTCTCTCACCTGTGCTCCCTGCTCGCCCTTCTCTCACCTGTGGTCCCTTCTCTCACCTGTGGTTTCTGCTGGCCCTTCTCCCGCCTGTGCTCCCTGCTCGCCCTTCTCTCACCTGTGCTCCCTGCTTGCCCTTCTCTCACCTGTGGTCCCTTCACTCACCTGCAGTCCCTGCTCGCCCTTCTCTCACCTGTGGTCCCTGCTCGCCTTTCTCTCACCTGTGCTCCCTGCTCGCCCTTCTCTCACCTGTGGTCCCTTCTCCCACCTGTGGTCCCTGCTCGCCCTTCTCCCACCTGTGCTCCCTGCTCGCCCTTCTCTCACCTGTGGTCCCTTCACTCACCTGCAGTCCCTGCTCGCCATTCTCACACCTGTGGTCCCTGCTCGCCCTTCTCTCACCTGTGGTCCCTTCTCTCACCTGTGGTCCCTGCTCGCCCTTCTCCCACCTGTGCTCCCTGCTCGCCTTTCTCTCACCTGTGGTCCCTGCTCGCCCTTCTCCCACCTGTGGTCCCTGCTCGCTGTTCTCTCACCTGTGGTCCCTGCTCGCCCTTCTCTCACCTGTGCTCCCTGCTCTCCCTTCTCTCACCTGTGCTCCCTGCTCGCCCTTCTCTCCCCTGTGGTCCCTTCACTCACCTGCTGCCCCTGCTCGCCCTTCTCTCACCTGTGCTCCCTGCTCTCCCTTCTCTTCCCCTGTGGTCCCTTCTCTAAGCTGCGGTCCCTTCTCACACCTGCGGTCCCTTCTCGACCTTCCCCGAAGACTCCGGTTCCCTGTTGTCTCTCCTCTGCTTGCTCTGCTCCCCATCTCTCTCTGCTCACCACTCTCTTCTTGCAGCCCGTGCTCCAATCTCTTCTTGCAGTCCCTGCTCCTGTCTCTTCTTGCAGTCCCTGCTCCTGTCTCGTTTTGCAGCCTGTGCTCCTGTCCCTTCTTGCAGTCCCTGCTCCTGTCTCTTCTTGCAGTCCCTGCTCCTGTCTCTTCTTGCAGCCAGTGCTCCTATCTCTTCTTGCAGTCCCTGCTCCTGTCTCTTCTTGCAGCCCCTGCTCCTGTCTCTTCTTGCAGCCCCATCTCCTGTTTCTTCTTGCAGTCCCTGCTCCTGTCTCTTTTTGCAGCCCGTGCTCATGTCTCTTTTTGCAGCCCCCGCTCCTGTTTCTTCTTGCAGCCCCCTCTCCTGTTTCTTCTTGCAGCCCCCGCTTCTGTCTCTTCTTGCAGCCCCCGCTCCTGTCTCTTCTTGCAGCCCCTGCTCCTGTTTCTTCTTGCAGCCCCTGCTCCTGTCTATTCTTGCAGCCCCTGCTCCTGTCTCTTCTTGCAGCCCCTGCTCCTGTCTCTTCTTGCAGTTCCTGCTCCTGTCTCTTCTTGCAGCCCCTGCTCCTGTCTCTTCTTGCAGCCCCTGCTCCTGTCTCTTCTTGCAGTTCCTGCTCCTGTCTCTTTTTGCAGCCCATGCTCCTTTCTCTCCTTGCAGTCCCTGCTACTGTCTCTTCTTGCAGCCCCTGCTCCTGTCTATTCTTGCAGTTCCTGCTCCTGTCTCTTTTTGCAGCCCGTGCTCATGTCTCTTTTTGCAGCCCCGCTCCTGTTTCTTCTTGCAGCCCCCTCTCCTGTTTCTTCTTGCAGCCCCCGCTTCTGTCTCTTCTTGCAGCCCCCGCTCCTGTCTCTTCTTGCAGCCCCTGCTCCTGTTTCTTCTTGCAGCCCCTGCTCCTGTCTCTTCTTGCAGCCCCTGCTCCTGTCTCTTCTTGCAGCCCCTGCTCCTGTCTCTTCTTGCAGTTCCTGCTCCTGTCTCTTCTTGCAGCCCCTGCTCCTGTCTCTTCTTGCAGCCCCTGCTCCTGTCTCTTCTTGCAGTTCCTGCTCCTGTCTCTTTTTGCAGCCCGTGCTCCTGTCTCTCCTTGCAGTCCCTGCTACTGTCTCTTCTTGCAGTCCCTGCTCCTGTCTCTTCTTGCAGTTCCTGCTCCTGTCTCTTCTTGCAGGCTCTTCTCCTCACTCTCGCTGTAGCCCTTGCCCCCAGGGCACAAGTCCTAAAAACAAAAAGGGGGAACTAACCTAGTTAGGCAGTCTGCGAGTGACATCACGGCGCGCGACATCACAGCCCATGACATCACACATGGCATCACAGGAATTGACATCATAGAAAGTGGCATCACAAGCCATGACTTTACAGGAAGTGGCATCACAAGAAGTGACATCAGATCTACAGCCTTCACATATGTTTAGCAGGTCTATCATGTGTACGTTTGAGCGCATTGCGAGGATGATAGCACAGTGAGCTATGGAAGATATGTGACTTCTACACCTTGCAACCTCCCAGTTTTATGTAACACATCCTGAACATTCATTCACAAACGTATATAATTTATTGTACATGTAATATGCGCGTGTTGATGTAAAGCGCTCTGACACCCTGCATTGGAATGAGTAGGGCTATACAAGAAACAAGCATTGGCATAGCCAATAGGTCTCGCCTTTGGGACCTTATAAGTGTTTTGCCAGAGCTATTGGCTTTGCCAATGTGTTTAAGCTATGTTGTAGAGCAGTGTACCTGCTGTGCAGCATGTTGAAAAGTTATAATAAAGTGTAATAAGCATTTTTGTTACCTTATATATAACCAAGTAAACATTATGTACAAACGAACGACCCTATTAAAAAAAAATTAACATATACAATGTCTTCCAGTTTGTCTATCCTGGTGCTGAGGTAATGCTGTGCTGATGCTCAGGTGATACTGAGTTATACTGACATGGTGCTGAGGTGGTGGTGTGCTTGTTCAGAGGTGGCGCTCAGGTGGCGCTCAGGTGGCGCTCAGGTGGTGCTCAGTGATGCGGAGGTGGTGCTGAGTGATGCTGAGTTGGTGCTGTGCTGATGTTGCGCTAATGCTGAAGTGATGCTGCATTGGTGCTGAGGTGGTGGTGCTGCGCTGATGCTGTGATGGGGCTATGCTGGTGCTTTGCTGGTGGTGGTGCACTGATGCGGAGGTGGTGCTGTGCTGATACGGAGGTGGTGTTGTGGTGGTGTTGAGTGATGCTGAGGAGATTCTGCGCTGGTGCTGATGTGGTGCTGAGTGATGCTGTGGCGGCGCTGAGTGATGCTGTGCTGGTTCTACGCTGATGCAGAGGTGGCGGTGCTGCACTGATGCTGACGTAGTGCTGCACTGGTAGTGAGGTGGTGCTGCACTGGTAGTGAGGTGGTGCTGAGGTGGGAAGAGATTAAAGCAGAATGGAAGAAAGAGAGAGATGGGGTGAGTGTCATTGAAAAGATCCCTGGTGGGAAAGAGGACCCTGATCTCACAAAACAAGTCTTTGTTCAGGAACCAGAGACAAAACAATAGATGTGAGTTGCGTATATATGTACAGCACTGATAAACTGGCCCTGAAGCAACATTACATGTGCACAGATACTTTACCTCCACGATCTGCCTGTAGGCTCGACCTAGTACAAATATCAACAGCTGTACAGAGCGCTCATCACATTATGTACTGTGTTCTCATCCGAGGTAGACAGACACATTATGGTGCATCTACAGAACGGTTCCTGCAGGCTGGTTAAGTTCACAATAGGATGTTTGCAACCAGTGAGCTTTCACTCAAAAACCATAAATAAGCTATTGCTATTTGATAGAGGCCTAGAGGTCATTGCTGAAGGCAAGTTGATAGTAATAACGAGGCATGATCAACACGAAATTCATGCAATTTAGGATCTCTAACTAAACGAATTGCAAGAGCCAAACTGTCCCCGAAATAGATGGAAACTTGGAGAAAGAGCGATGCATTCTGGAACTTTGTAAGTGAAAGACAGCTAAGCGCCGGTTGCAGTCATCTGTATTGAATCTGCATGAAGCAGGACTTTACTGGGGGTGGGAGGGTAGGTGCGTGAGTTTCTTTTTGTTTTTTAAGCTAACAGCCCTCCGAATACGGGTACATGTGAGCCAGTAATTCATTTTAGACACGAAATTACAAATCCACTAGTTCAACGTGCACTTTGCCTACTGTATCATGTGTACATGGGGCCATGTGGCAGCAACAGTCTCACATTCAAAATTTGGCAGGGATAATTCAGGCATTCATCTTCCCTGTTCTGCTAAATCGTGTAATATCAAAGAAGCATCGCCAACAGACATTTCTGTGCACTACATAAGTTCAGTATTATATCTCTCCTGTGTGGTGTACAAAAGAATACGGAAAATATAGTCCGTTTCATAGTTCGAGCACACCTTGCTGCGCTGTCCACTTGCAGGGACCGAGAAAGGAGTCAACTGCACAAATAGTGGTATGTTGACCCCCTCGGGAGAAGCCATTAACATGGGACAGGCGGAAGGGGCCCCGGGGCAAGAAGGAGGGAGCATTGACCAGGGCAGGGAGACGGGCTAGATAGGGGAGGAGAGGGAGAGAGGGCAGGGATGGAGGGGAGGAGCACCCGGACAGAGAGCTGCAGGTCTGGGATCGTATGAGCTACTGGCCCGTACTAAGTCAAGGGACATCAGGAGAGCAAAGGCAGCAGCTGGGCAGGACCGCAGGGCAGGAGCTGCAGCCCTGGACAGAGTGACGGAGCATCCAGGCAGCGAGGGCCGGGCTGGACTGTAGGGCAGAGTGAAGGGGTACCCGGACAGAGAGCTGCAGGTCTGGGATCAAAAGAACTACTGCCCAAGACGCGCGAGCGCGCGAAAACAAGATGGCCGCCTCCCGGTGAGCACCGTGACAAAGGGGCCCGTTTTCATCGCCGAACATCGCATTTCCAGTCAGAATTTACTGGAAATGAGTGTAGCAGCCTTGTGAAGCCTCACCTGTTGCTGTGGTGCTGTTTGTTTGCTGTTTGGGACGTCGGAAGTGCATTTTTTCTGCCACCTGCTCCAGCCTCGAGCTCTGCATTAAGGTACTGCCCAGATTTCCTGTCAAGGGGGCGGAGCATCTTCTCAGGAAAGGGCCTGGCTTTGGCCTAACCACTCCCACAGTCTGGTTTAGCTGCTGCACCAGCATTTTCAGTGAAGGAATTTCTGTACTTTTCTTACTCACTTGTTTCATTACATTTAATTACTCCTATTCATTTTATTATATGAAAATGGAGAATAAAAATCTGCAAAATCCTAATAATAAGAGGAAGAATCAGATTTCTCCTCCTCCAGTAAAATCTAAAGTGGTGGAATCCAGTGAGCCATCCTTGGCTTTAATTCTTGACGAGCTTCATGCATTGCGTGCAAATACTGATACCATTGCGTCCGAGATTAAAAACTTACTTAAGGATATGGCCAGCATATCGATGAAAGTCTCAGATAATTCAATTAAAATACAAGACAATAAAGTAAAGATTGACGCTTTTACACCACTTGTGGCAAAAATTTCCCCCATGTCTACCCTTCTTCTGGATATGGAAAATCGTAACAGGCAATATAACTTGCGTATTTTTAATTTACCAGAGGAGGTTGAAGGCTCTAATTGCAGATTATACCTGGAAAATTTGTTACCTGGCCTTTTAAACATCAAATTTCCGGAGAAATTTGAAATTGATAAAGCGCATAGGATTCCATCCCATCGCAATCCTCAGCATACTAAGCCAAGGCAAATGATTTTTAAGGTACTGCGTCATCATCATTTGGTCATGATAAGGAAAGCAGCACGGGAAATTCCATCTTTAATAGTTAATGGCAACAGAATCTTTATTCACCAAGACTTTGCCAAAGAGACTGTCAAGATTCGTAAAGAATTCACTGATTGTCGCCCTCAATTGAGAAGTCTTGGATTTAAATATGGCCTATTTGATCCTTCAACAATGAGAATCTGGAAAGATAATTTTTCTAAGTCCTTCCAACGTCAAGAAGACTTAAAATTATTCCTGGAACAGCATCCACAGCTCTCACAACATTCTATGGATACGCATGACTCTGCTACTTGAATATTGTCTTAATATGTATTTCTGACTAATTTTCTAGCTCTTTCCACGCTGGGCTCCAACAGGTTGGTCATGCTTGTAGAGCGCTTGTGCGTCTCAAAATTCGTATTAATGTTTATGTGTGGTCGTCTTTTTTATGTTTGTCTGTTTCTGTTTCTGTTCTTTTTCCTCCTGTTCCTTGTATATTGTTCTAGAACTACTACTCTCTGTATTTTTCTTCAACGTTTTCTCCTCTTCTTAAATCTTATTTCCTCTTCCTCTCTATTCCACTACGGCTAGTATTCATAATGTTAAAATTACTTCTTTAAATGTTAAGGGTTTGAGACATCCAGTAAAACGTACACAGATTTTAAACTATTTAGGAAGCTGTAAAGCAGATATTTGTTTTATTCAGGAAACACATATTGACGACAAAATATTGGATTATATGAAAAAAAAGTGGGTGGATACTATTGTCTCTTCTCCTGCCAAAGGGAGAAAAAATGGTGTTGCTATTCTTTTTGCTAAAAGACTACATTGTCAAATTTTAAGTAAATCATCAGATTTAGAAGGTAGATATGTCATAGTTAAAGTTAAAATTTATGATTCTGTTATGTTTTTAATTAATGTTTATGGTCCAACTGCTGATGATCCTTTGTTTTGGTCTAATTTAACTACTGAAGTACTAAAGTTAGGTAACGTTCCTCTTATAGTTGGAGGAGACTTTAACCTTATTTCTGATCCTTTATTGGATAGATCATCCTTCACTAAATTTAGACCTCCAAAAGCTTTTCTAACTTTTAAATCTTCCCTTAAAGTTACAAAATTAATTGATATTTGGCGCTTACATTTCCCTACGGAAAAAGCGTTTACCTTTTTCTCTAACCCTCATAATTCACATTCTAGACTTGATTATTTATTAATTTCCAGGCAGCTCCTTAATTCTGTGGTTTCTCCTAACATTGGCAATATTGATATATCGGATCATGCTCTAGTATCTTTTGTTTTACAATTTAATACAAATTATAAAACACAATCTAGATGGCAAATGAATACTGATATTGTTCTTAATGAACAAAACAAACTGAAAATATTAGATGCTATACAGGATTACTTTCAGCTTAACCCAGAAGGTTCTACTTCCCTAGTGAATAGATGGGACGCCTTTAACGCTTATGTTAGAGGTGCTTCTATCTCTCTCATGGCGCATGAAAATAAAACCTTTAATGTAAGAATTAAAGAATTGGATAAGCAAATTGCAAAATTTGAGAGGCTTTCTTTTTATCACTTCTAACGATCCTCAATATAAATTTAAATTACAAAAACTCAGATATGAATTTAGTTCCATTCTTAGTAGAAGAGCTGGTATCCAACTTTCCAAATCCAAAGCTAAATTTTGTTTTAATGCTAACAGGTCTGGACGGCTTTTAACTAATTATTTACGTATAAAAAAGATAAAGCCCAAATAAATTCGATTCATGGTCCCAATGGGAAAATTGCCATATCACAGAATGATATTGTTAATGAATTTTTTAATTATTATACTAATTTATATAATCAACCTAGTTCTAATGATTCTTCTTTAATTGATTCTTTTTTATCTACTTGTGGATTACCCAAAATTTCTCATTTAGCTAAAAATAAATTGGACCTGCCCATTACTGAAGATGAAATTCGATTAGCTATTAAATCTCTCAAACAAAAAAAATCACCTGGTCCTTATGGCATCCCAGCTGAATTTTATAAAGAATTTCAAATACAACTTGTTCCTTATTTATTTAAATTATTTACCTTTTTTAGCACTACAGGGACTATTACGGGCTCTTTTACTGAAGCGTTAATTGTTGTATTACCTAAGCCCAATAAAGATCCTACACTAGTTTCAAATTATCGCCCTATTTCCTTATTAAATCAAGATTGTAAATTATACGCCAAAATACTTGCTACCAGGTTAACCTCTGTTTTAGATTCTATTATTCATCCGGATCAATCTGGGTTTATGAGAAATAGACACTCTGCAAATAATACAAGAACATTATTACATGTTATAGAACAAGGGTTTAAGTTATCTATACCAGCAGGAGTGTTAGCACTGGACGCTGAAAAAGCCTTCGATAAAGTTAATTGGCAGTTTTTATTCCATACTTTAGTTGCATTTAATTTTGGTGATATATTTATTCGTATGATAACTGCTTTGTATTCTACACCTACAGCCCGGTTATTTATTAATGGCCAAATCTCTAACCAATTTTCTCTTTTCAGAGGTACCAGACAAGGTTGCCCCCTCTCCCCACTCCTATTTCTTCTTGTGATTGAACCTTTGCTTGTGTCAATTAGGAAATGTAATGATATTAATGGTATTAATATTAACAAGGTCAATGTTAAAACACTAGCATATGCAGATGATGTACTTTTATTTATTAGTAATCCTATCTCTTCACTCCCTCCTTTATTTGAGATAATCTCATCCTATTCCATACTTTCTGGTTATAAACTAAATACTAATAAAACAGAATTTTTTCCGATAAATATTCATTGTACCCTAGATATGTTACCCATGAAAGATATAATTTGGCAAAGAGAAAAATTTAATATTTAGGTATTTCATTCTCATCTACTATAAAATCTACAATTTCATTAAATTGTGAGTCTATTCTAAGTTATATTAAAGATAAAATATCTAAATGGTCTCCACTTCATCTTTTGTGGTGGGGGAGAATGGACTCCATAAAAATGATTATAGCGCCAAAAATTTTCTACTCCCTCTCCATGATTCCTACCCAATTTCCTATGAAGTTTTATAAAGATATAGATCGGCTTCTCACTAAATTTCTTTGGTGCAATAAAGCACCTCGTATCAGTTATAAAAAATTAAAACTGCCTAAATGTAATGGAGGTTTTGGTATACCAGATTTTTTTTGTTATCATAAAGCCTTTATTTTAAAGCAAAGTTCTCTTTGGTTTAACCCCTTCCCTGCGGGGGTAATTCCCCCACGGTGCGGTGGGGGGGCGGGGATGAGCGCGGCACCGCGGTGCTCGTGACGAGACCAGCTCGTCATGAGTCACGGTGGAGCTGTGCTCATGACGAGCTGGTCTCGTCACGACCCCGCCCACTGATTAATTCGCCCGCACAGGCGGGGAATTAATCACGCGTGAGCGGAGCGGCGCCGTTATGACGAGACCAGCTCGTCATGAGCACAGCTCCACCGTGACTCATGACGAGCTGGTCTCGTCACGAGCACCGAAGGGGTTAATCATTCTCAATTGAGTAACCCCCCTGCATGGCTTTCTATAGAAAAGTTTAATAGATCCGTTTCCCTTACCTTCTTTATTAACTATGTCTAATAGGTCAATATTTTTTAATAGATCTGTTATTCTGAAATCTACTAAGTTAATATTACATGATTTTGATTTAATTTTCCAATCACCTGTGTCTATTACTGAAGACATGTCGTTATGGTATAATTCAAACATAAAACTCACTAAAAATGTTAGATTTTGGCATTCATGGATTAAGAGTGGTATTTTTTATCTCAAAGATATTTATTATAATAATACTTTTATAGCTTTTGATGTTCTGCAGGAAAAATTTTACTTACCTTTTTCTGATTTATTCAAGTATGAATATTTATGCAATTCAATTTTGGATTCATTTCCTCATTCTATACCTCTTAGTGCTAAATCAGATTTATTGATTTATATTCAAACCCTTTCCACCTTACCGCATGGTGTTTCTAGACTGTATAAAAAGATGATTACATTTAAAGGTGACAATATTAATATGTTATTGACATATTGGAATAATGAGCTCTCTTTATCCTTATCCTACGAAATATGGAAAACTATTTGGCTTAATAGTATTTCAGGATGGCTACCTGTTTCGCTTTATCAAACAAACTCATATATTTTACATAATTGTCTATGGTCGCCATTAAGACTGTTTAAAGCCAAACTCATCCCATCCCCTAAATGTTGGCATTGTAATTTACATACTGGTTCGTTAAAACATTTGCTTTTTGAATGCCCTCTTATTTTCAAATTTTGGACTGAAGTCTGGGATGTTATAAAAAACATACTTAATATTCAAGATGATTTAACATTTAATTTGATAATTTGTAAATCTGCTGTTCTTTCTCATAAATTAATTGACTTAGAATGTAAACTTTTTAATTTTTTATTATCAGCTGCCTTAAAGTCTATTACTTCATGCTGGAAAGACGTTTCATCACTATCTGTTCATGCTTGGTTGTCTTGGGTTATTTTTACAAGAAGAGGAGCACATTTATCCTTGAATGGTGTTATTCATAATTGTAAATCTTTTCATTTATTCTGGAAACCTATTGATAATTATTTATCTTCTTAAAATGTTTTCTCAATAAGTTAAGTGTTTATCAATATTTTTATATATCTTTTATTGGATAGTAGTTCTATTTTAGGATCATCAATAACGTATGTATATTATCTATGTTCTCCCCCCTTCCCTTTTTAATTTAATACAATAATATATTATATTATAATGTACCTGTGATAATTTTAATATGGTTGTTAAATATGATATATACATGTTAGGTACTTTTAATGTACTATTTCTTTTTTTGTATTGTCTGTTTATTAACTTAAAATTCAATAAAATATTTTGAACACGAAAGAACTACTGCCCGGACTAAGTCAAGGGACTCCAGGAGAGCGAGAGCAGCAGTCAGGCAGGGCAGGAGATGCAGCCCTGAACAGAGTGAAGGAGCACCCAGGCAGCGAGGACAGTACGGCCGGGCAGGACCGTAGGACAGAGAGAAGGGGCACCCAAGCAGAGATCTCTCCGAGGGCAGGACTGTGAACGAAGCAACTTCTGGCCGGGACAGGGTGAAGGGGCAAAGGGGAGCCAGGGCAGTGCTCCCGGGCAGGAGTGCAGGGCTGAGGCTGCTGCCCCAGATGGCCGGGCAGAGAGAGCAGTGCTCCCGGGCAGGACTGCAGGGTTCGGACTGCTGCCTCAGACGACCGGGCAGAGAGGGCATTGCTCCCGGGGAGGACTGCAGGGTTCGGACTGCTGCCTCAGACGGCCGGGCAGATAGAGCAGTGCTCCCAGGCAGCACTGCAGGCTTGAGACTGCTGCCCCAGACGACCGGGCAGGAAGGGCAGTGCTTCCAGGCAGGAGTGCAGGGCTGAGGCTGCTGCCCCAGACGGCCGGGCGGAGAGAGCAGTGCTCCCGGGCAGGACTGCAGGGTTCGGACTTCTGCCTCGGACTGCCGGGCAGTGAGTCCGGGCAGTGGCTCCCACGGAGACAGAGATGGGCCGGGTGAGTCCCGGCTCCTCCGCTCGGTCCTGCACATGGTACTTGCTTCTACTGCTGCTCTTCGTACTCCCTGGGCACCCCGGGACCGTGACAACCCCAGGACGAGGTGAGAACCAACTCTATCCGGGACTGGGGGCACTGCTGGGCCGGGGGCTGGGGTCATCTTCTTTAGAGACCACATACCCTCTGACACCCACAGGGGGCGGTCCTGCTACAATGAATATGAGTCATTCGTTTCACATGTGGATGCATTACTTTTTGTATAGCGCTGCTTAGCGCACGCTCCAAACTGAACCAGGTGCTACCGGTGTTTGAGAGAGAAGGAAAGTGGGATTCGGGGCGGTATCGTGATATTGTCAGGGTCACACGGTGATAGCACGTAGAGAAGCCAGGATTACAGTGCCATGTTTTTGGTTTTCGAACACTGATTTAGCTTTTAACCAACAAGCGCTGCGAGAGCGCTCCAGCGCTAGAAGTGTGCTATACGCACGCCGTCTCATACATGTGAGTTACTTGCTGCTGTTCCAAACGTGACCTCCGAGCACTGAAGGGGGCAGTGGGAAACTGCCCACATATTGACTAAATAAGTAACCGGGCAGGACCATGGGCAGGGCAGAGCGGCAGAACCTCTCAGGATGTCAGGACAGGAGGGCAGGTGACAGCCCCCGCCCTTGGTGCCTCCCTCTATTGGATGCACACTCATTCCAATGCGAAGTTTTTCATGTAGCGCTCTGGGTTGACTTTTCTTCTAGCCCTTCCTCTAAGCGCTACTGATTGGCAGAGATGAAACTTCGGCATAGAAAGATGAAGCAGTTTGCCAAATTGTATTGCACTAAAACACAGCACATGGCAACAGCCCACAAAAGTGCACGTGGTCATCGAGTTCAGATCAAAGAACAAAAGAAACAAGCGCAGACAAACGCGGTCGCGAAAGTGAAAGTGACCGTGCTGGGTTAATTAGTAACCTGATCGAGGGAGGAATGCAGCTGGCACAATGCGCGCCGCTGCTCGCTCCCGAGACCCCTAGGCCATGGGAGTGAAAGTTTTGAGGAAAGGCGGGACATGCACCCGTATTTGGCCATTTGCGTGCTTTCATTAGTGAAAGCCACACGCAAAAGCCAATGGAGGAGGCTGACCCACACGGAGAAGTCTCTTGGAAGCTGGAGTGATTCCAAGAGGCCCTCTCCTAGAGCAGCGAATGCGCGCTGCGCTAGGCTCGACCTAAAAATAGTGGTACTTAAATTATTTCAACGCCTCCTAAGGGGAAGTAAGCTCTATATAAATGCAATTTGCTGTGTGTAAATACTGGGAAAGACCAACACATCTGACATTCTTACATTGCACGCATATCTCCTAAAAAGGGACTGAACAAAGTGAAAAGCTGCCTCTCTTAAGTGTGTGTAAAGTGCTAACAAGAGGGGAGCCTTTGTTTCCCCTCCACTTCATTTGCATCAGGTGTGAGGCTCCTGACTGCTCCCAGCCAAGAGACTGGAGCAAAAGGAGACCTGATGACCCCTCAAAATTCGGCCTTTCTTATGGGCCCAGCAGGAGTCTTAAATAAGAAAGCCCCATCCCCGCCTGCAGGTTGTTGCTTGTTGCAGAAGGAAAGCAGACAACGTGCAGGCGCTGCTGAAAGTGACCGAAAGTGACCTGGTGTTCAGGACGAGTTCAGCAAATTATTCAGTGGGGCACAAATTCTTGGCAGGGTGGACAGCATTCACCCTGTGAAAAAAGTGGGTGGAAACCGTCCACCCGCGTGTACCCCTGACTCGTGCCCTGCTTGCGCCCCATGCTCCCCCTTCAGTTGCTGCTCTCCGCTCTTCTTGAAGCCCCTGTTCCCATTTCTCCCCCTGTATCAGATTCTTCACAATCGCTCCTCCCCTAGGACCCGTCTTCCCTGCCCCTGTCATGCTCTCCCCTGCCCCTGTCCCAGTGATGCTCGCCCCTGTCCCAGTGATGCTCTCCCCTGTCCCAGTGATGCTCGCCCCTGTCCCAGTGATGCTCGCCCCTGCCCCTGTCCCAGTGATGCTCTACCTGGTCCCAGTGATGCTCGCCCCTGTCCCAGTGATGCTCGCCCCTGCCCCAGTGATGTTTTCCCCTGCCCCTGTCCCAGTGATGCTCGCCCCTGCCCCTGTCCCAGTGATGCCCTCCCTTGCCCCTCTCCCGGTGATGCTCTCCCCTGCCCCTGTCCTGGTGATGCTCGCCCCTGTCCCAGTGTTGGTCGCCCCTGCCCCAGTGTTGCTCGCCCCTGCCCCTGTCCCAGTGATGCTCTCCCCTGCCCCTGTCCCAGTGATGCTCTACCCTGCCCCTGTCCCAGTGATGCTCTCCCCTGCCCCTGTCCCGGTGATGCTCTCCCCTGTCCCGGTATTGCTCTCCCCTGCCCCTGTCCTGGGATGCTCGCCCCTGTCCCAGTGGTGCTCGCCCCTGCCCCTGTCCCAGTGATGCTCTCCCCTGCCCCTGTCCCAGTGATGCTCTCCCCTGCCCCTGTCCCAGTGATGCTCTCCCCTGCCCCTGTCCCAGTGATGCTCTCCCCTGCCCCTGTCCCGGTGATGCTCTCCCCTGTCCCGGTGATGCTCTCCCCTGCCCCTGTCCCATTTATGCTCTCCCCTTGCCCTGTCCCAGTGATGCTCTCCCCTGCGCCAGTGATGCACTCCCCTGTCCCAGGGATACTCTCCCCTGTCCCAGGGATACTCTTCCCTGTCCCAGTGATGCTCTCCAATGCCCCTGTCCCAGTGATGATCTCCCCTGCCACTGTCCCAGTGATGGTCTCCCCTGCCACTATCCCAGTGATGCTCTCCACCTCCACTGTCCCAGTGATGCTCTCCCCTGCCCCTGTCCCAGTGATGCTCTCCCCTACCCCTGTCCCAGTGATGCACTCCCCTGTCCCAGTGATACTCTCTCCTTCCCCAGTGATGCTCTCCCCTGCCCCTGTCCCAGTGATGCACTCCACCTCCGCTGTCCCAGTGATGCTCTCCCCTGTCCCAGTGATGCTCTCCCCTGCCCCATTGGTGCTCTCCCTGCCCCAGTGATGCTCTCCCCTGTCCCAGTGATGCTCTCCCCTGTCCTAGTGATTCTCTTCCCCTGCTCCTGTCCCAGTGATGCTTGCCCCTGTCCCAGTGATGCTCTCCCCTACCCCTGTCCCAGTGATGCTCTCCCCTACCCCTGTCCCGGTAATGCTCTCCCCTGCCCCTGTCCCAGTGATGCTCTCCCCTGCCCCAGTGATGCCCTCCCCAGCCCCTGCCCCAGTGATGCTCTCCCCTGCCTCTGTCCCAGTGATGCTCGCCCCCGTCCCACTGATGCTCGCCCCTGTCCCAGTGGTGTTCGCCCCTGTCCCAGTGATGCTCTCCCTTGCCCCTGTCCCAATGATGCTCTCCCCTGCCCCTGTTCCAGTGATGCTCTCCCCTGCCCCTGTCCCAGTGATGCTCTCCCCTGCGATTCTCTCCCCTGTCCCTGTCCCAGTGATGCTCTCCCCTGCCCCTGTCCAAGTGATGCTCTCCCCTGTCCCGGTGATGCCCTCCCCTGTCCCAGTGATGCTCTCCCCTGTCCCGGTGATGCCCTCCCCTGTCCCAGTGATGCTCTCCCCTGTCCTGGTGATGCTCTCCCCTGCCCCTGTCCCAGTGATGCCCTCCCTTGCCCCTCTCCCGGTGATGCTCTCCCCTGCCCCTGTCCCTGTCCCAGTGATGCTCTCCCCTGCCCCTGTCCCAGTGATACTCTCCACTGTACCAGTGATGCCTTCCCCAGCCCCTGCCCCAGTGATGCTCTCCCCTGCCCCCATCCTAGTGATGTTCTCCCCTGCCCCTGTCCCAGTGATGCTCTCCCCTGCGATTCTCTCCCCTGTCCCTGTCCCAGTGATGCTCTCCCCTGCCCCTGTCCAAGTGATGCTCTCCCCTGTCCCGGTGATGCCCTCCCCTGTCCCAGTGATGCTCTCCCCTGTCCCGGTGATGCCCTTCCCTGCCCCGGTGATGCCCTTCCCTGCCCCGGTGATGTCCTTCCCTGCCGCGGTGATGCCCTTCCCTGCCCCGGTGATGCCCTCCCTTGTCCCGGTGATGCTCTCCCCTGTCCCAGTGATGCTCTCTCCAGCCCCCGCCCCAGTGATGCTCTCCCCTGCCCCCGTCCTAGTGATGCTCTGGCCTGCCCCTGTCCCAGTGATACTCTCCACTGTACCAGTGATGCCCTCCCCAGCCCCTGCCCCAGTGATGCTCTCCCCTGTCCCAGTTATGCTCTCCCTTGTCCCAGTTATGCTCTCCCTTGTCCCAGTCATGCTCTACCTTGCCCCTGTCCCAGTGAGGCTCTCCCCTGTCCCAGTCATGCTCTACCGTGTCCCAGTCATGCTCTCCCTTGTCCAAGTCATGCTCTCCCTTGCCCCTGTCCCAGTGATGCGCTCCCCTGTCCCAGTGATGCGCTCCCCTGTCCCAGTGATGCGCTCCCCTGTCCCAGTGATGCGCTCCCCTGTCCCAGTCATGCTCTCCCCTGTCCCAGTCATGCTCTCCCTTGTCCCAGTCATGCTCTTCCCTGCCTCTGTCCAAGTGATGATCTCCCCTGTCCCAGTGATGCTCTCCCCTGTCCCAGTCTTGCTCTAACCTGTCCCAGTCATGCTCTCCCCTGCCCCTGTGATTCTCTCCCCTGTCATGCTCTACCCTGTCCCAGTCATGCTCTCCCCTGTCCCAGTCATGCTCTCCCCTGCCCCAGTCATGCTCTCCCCTGCCCCAGTGATGCTCTCCCCTGCGATTCTCTCCCATGTCGTTGTCCCAGTGATGCTCTCCCCTGCCCCTGTCCAAGTGATGCTCTCCCCTGTCCCGGTGATGCCCTCCCCTGTCCCAGTGATGCTCTCCCCTGTCCCGGTGATGCCCTCCCCTGCCCCGGTGATGCCCTCCCCTGCCCCGGTGATGCCCTCCCTTGTCCCGGTGATGCTCTCGCCTGTCCCGGTGATGCTCTCTTCAGCCCCCGCCCCAGTGATGCTCTCCCCTGCCCCCGTCCCAGTGATGCTCTGCCCTGCCCCTGTCCCAGTGATACTCTGCACTGTACCAGTGATGCCCTCCCCAGCCCCTGCCCCAGTGATGCTCTCCCCTGCCTCAGTCCCAGGGATGCTCTCCCCTGTCCCAGTCATGCTCTCCCTTGTCCCAGTCATGCTCTACCTTGCCCCTGTCCCAGTGAGGCTCTCCCCTGTTCCAGTCATGCTCTACCCTGTCCCAGTCATGCTCTCCCCTGTCCCAGTCATGCTCTACCCTGTCCCAGTCATGCTCTCCCCTGTCCCAGTCATGCTCTACCCTGTCCCAGTCATGCTCTCCCTTGTCCCAGTCATGCTCTCCCTTGCCCCTGTCCCAGTGATGCGCTCCCCTGTCCCAGTCATGCGCTCCCCTGTCCCAGTCATGCGCTCCCCTGTCCCAGTCATGCTCCCTCCTGTCCCAGTCATGCTCTTCGCTGCCCCTGTCCCAGTGATGCTCTCCCCTGTCCCAGTGATGCTCTACCCTGTCCCAGTCTTGCTCTAACCTGTCCAAGTCATGCTCTCCCCTGCCCCTGTGATTCTCTCCCCTGTCCCAGTGATGCTCTCCCCTGTCCCAGTGATGCTCTCCCCTGCCCCAGTGATGCTCTCCCCTGCCCCAGTGATGCTCTCCCCTGTCCCAGTGATGCTCTCCCCTGCCCCTGTCCCAGTGATGCTCTCCACCACCTCGAAGCCTCGCATCTCAGAGGAGGCCGCAGTGCCGCACACTCACTGCTTTCAAACCTCCCATGACACCATCGCTCATTCCAGGGGGCGCAGAAAGATGAAAAGAAGAGAGATGAAAAGCTGAGAGGCAGAGGCAGCCCCAGGCCATCACCAGAGACTCGAGGGGCCTGGGGTTCAGGTCAAGCAGGAGAGTCCGTCTCCCTCAGGATGGGGTTCACTTGTAGCGCCAAGAAGCCCGGTGTGTGCCTGCACTTAATAAGGGAATGTAATCAGTCACTCTGCACGCCTTCGAGCTAGGAACTGGGGAGAGCAATTTCCCCTTAGGGATGTACTCCACTTTGTACCTAGTAGTAAGGGTGTAGGGGCCGTGCGGTGGGTCCTGGCCCCCCCCTTTATACCCAGTGGTAAGGGTTTAGGGGCCATGCAGTGGGGCCTGCACCCCTTTACACCCAGTAGTAAGGGTGTAGGGGCCGTGCAGTGGGGCCTGCACCCCCTTTACACCTAGTAGTAAGGGTGTAAGGGCCGTGCAGTGGGGCCTGCCCCCCTTTACACCCACTAGTAAGGGTGTAGGGGCCGTGCAGGGGGCCTGCACCCCCTTTACACCCACTAGTAAGGATGTAGGAGCCGTTCATGGGGCCTGCACCCCTTTACACCCACTAGTAAGGGTGTAGGGGCCGTGCAGTGGGGCCTGCACCCCCTTTACACCCAGTAGTAAGGGTGTAGGGGCCGTGCAGTGGGGCCTGCACCCCTTTACACCCAGTAGTAAGGGTGTAGGGGCCGTGGGGTGGGGCCTGCACCCCTTTTGCACCCAGTAGTAAGGGTGTAGGGGCTGTGCGGTGAGGCCTGCACCCCTTTTGCACCCAGTAGTAAGGGTGTAGGGGCCGTGCGGTGAGGCATGCACCCCTTTATACCCAGTAGTAAGGGTGTAGGGGCCGTGCGGTGGGGCCTGCACCCCTTTCCACCCAGTAGTAAGGGTGTAGGGGCCGTGCAGTGGGGCCTGCACCCCTTTATACCCAGTAGTAAGGGTGTAGGGGCCGTGCAGTGGGGCCTGCACCCCCTTTACACCCAGTACTAAGGGTGTAGGGGCCGTGCAGTGAGGCCTGCACCCCTTTACACCCAGTAGTAAGCATGTAGGGGCCGTGCAGTGGGGCCTGCACCCCTTTATACCTAGTAGTAGAAGGGGCCGTGCAGTAGGGCCTGCACCCCTTTACACCCAGTAGTAAGGGTGTAGGGGCCGTGCAGTGGGGCCTGCACCCCTTTACACCCAGTAGTAAGCATGTAGGGGCTGTGCAGTGGGGCCTGCACCCCTTTACACCCAGTAGTAAGTGTGTAGGGCCGTGCAGTGGGGTCTGCACCCCTTTATACCCAGTAGTAAGGGTGTAGGGGCCGTGCAGTGGGGCCTGCACCCCTTTATACCTAGTAGTAGAAGGGGCCGTGCAGTAGGGCCTGCACCCCTTTACACCCAGTAGTAAGGGTGTAGGGGCCGTGCAGTGGGGCCTGCACCCCTTTACACCCAGTAGTAAGCATGTAGGGGCCGTGCAGTGGGGCCTGCACCCCTTTACACCCAGTAGTAAGTGTGTAGGGCCGTGCAGTGGGGTCTGCACCCCTTTATACCCAGTAGTAAGGGTGTAGGGGCTGTGCAGTGGGGCCTGCACCCCCTTTACACCTGTAGTAAGGGTGTAGGGGCCGTGCAGTGGCGCCTGCACCCCTTTACACCTAGTAGTACAGGTGTAGGGGCCGTGCAGTGGGGCCTGCACCCCTTTACACACAGTAGTAAGGGTGTAGGGGCCGTGCAGTGGGGCCTGCACCCCCTTTACACCCAGTAGTAAGCGTGTAGGGGCCGTGCAGTGGGCCCTGCACCCCTTTATACCCAGTAGTAAGGGTGTAGGGGCCGTGCAGTGAGGCATGCACCCCTTTACACCCAGTAGTAAGCGTGTAGGGGCAGTGCAGTGGGGCCTGCACCCCCTTTACACCCAGTAGTAAGCGTGTAGGGGCCGTGCAGTGGGGCCTGCACCCCTTTACACACAGTAGTAAGCGTGTAGGGGCTGTGCGGTGTGGCCTGCACCCCCTTTACACACAGTAGTAAGGGTGTAGGGGCCGTGCGGTGGGGCCTGCACTCCTTTACACCCAGTAGTAAGGGTGTAGGGGCTGTGCAGTGGGGCCTGCACCCCTTTACACCCAGTAGTAAGCGTGTAGGGGCCGTGCAGTGGGGCCTGCACCCCTTTACACCCAGTAGTAAGGGTGTAGGGGCCGTGCAGTGGGGTCTGCACCCCTTTTTACCCAGTAGTAAGGGTGTAGGGGCTGTGCAGTGGGGCCTGCACCCCCTTTACACCTAGTAGTAAGGGTGTAGGGGCCGTGCAGTGGCACCTGCACCCCTTTACACCTAGTAGTACAGGTGTAGGGGCCGTGCAGTGGGGCCTGCACCCCTTTACACACAGTAGTAAGGGTGTAGGGGCCGTGCAGTGGGGCCTGCACCCCCTTACACCCAGTAGTAAGCGTGTAGGGGCCGTGCAGTGGGGCCTGCACCCTTTATACCCAGTAGTAAGGGTGTAGGGGCCGTGCAGTGAGGCATGCACCCCTTTACACCCAGTAGTAAGCGTGTAGGGGCGGTGCAGTGGGACCTGCACCCCCTTTACACCCAGTAGTAAGGGTGTAGGGGCCGTGCAGTGGGGCCTGCACCCCTTTACACACAGTAGTAAGCATGTAGGGGCCGTGCGGTGGGGCCTGCACCCCTTTACACCCAGTAGTAAGGGTGTAGGGGCCGTGCAGTGGGGCCTGCATCCCCTTTACACCCAGAAGTAAGGGTGTAGGGGCCTTCCAGTGGGGCCTGCACCCCTTTACACCCAGTAGTAAGCATGTAGGGGCCGTGCAGTGAGGCCTGCACCCCTTTACACCCAGTAGTAAGCGTGTAGGGGCGGTGCAGTCGGGCCTGCACCCCTTTTGCACCCAGTAGTAAGGGTTTAGGGGCCGTGCAGTGGGGCCTGCACCCCTTTATACCCAGTGGTAAGGGTGTAGGGGCCGTGCAGTGGGGCCTGCACCCCCTTTACACCCAGTAGTAAGGGTGTAGGGGCCGTGCAGTGAGGCCTGCACCCCTTTACACCCAGTAGTAAGGGTTTAGGGGCCGTGCAGTGGGGCCTGCACCCCTTTATACCCAGTGGTAAGGGTGTAGGGGCCGTGCAGTGGCGCCTGCACCCCCTTTACACCCAGTAGTAAGGGGGTAGGGGCCGTGCAGTGAGGCCTGCACCCCTTTACACCCAGTAGTAAGAGTGTAGGGGCCGTGCAGTGGGGCCTGCACCCCTTTTGCACCCACTAGTAAGGGTGTAGGGGTCGTGCAGTGGGGCCTGCCCCCCTTTACACCCACTAGTAAGGGTGTAGGGGCCATGCAGTGAGGCATGCACCCCTTTACACCCAGTAGTAAGGCTGTAGGGGCTGTGCGGTGGGGCCTGCACCCCCTTTACACCCAGTAGTAAGGGTGTAGGGGCCGTGCAGTGGGGCCTGCACCCCTTTACACCCAGTAGTAAGGGTGTAGGGGCCGTGCAGTGGGGCCTGCACCCCTTTACAGCCAGTAGTAAGGGTGTAGGGGCCGTGCAGAGGGGCCTGCACCCCTTTTGCACCTAGTAGTAAGGGTTTAGGGGCCGTGCGGTGGGGCCTGCACCCCCTTTGCACCCAGTAGTAAGGGTGTAGGGGCCATGTAGTGAGGCTTGCACCCCTTTACACCCAGTAGTAAGGGTGTAGGGGCCGTGCAGTGAGGCTTGCACCACTTTACACCCAGTAGTAAGGGTTTAGGGGCCGTGCAGTGGGGCCTGCACCCCTTTACACCCACTAGTAAGGGTGTAGGGGCCGTGCAGTGAGGCATGCACCACTTTATACCCAGTAGTAAGGGTGTAGGGGCCGTGCGGTGGGGCCTGCACCCCCTTTACACCCAGTAGTAAGGGTGTAGGGGCCGTGCAGTGGGGCCTGCACCCCTTTTGCACCTAGTAGTACGGGTTTAGAGGCCGTTCAGTGGGGCCTGCACCCCTTTTGCACCTAGTAGTAAGGGTGTAGGGGCCATGCAGTGGGGCCTGCACCCCATTTACACCCAGTAGTAAGGGTGTAGGGGCCGTGCAGTGAGGCCTGCATCCCTTTACACCCACTAGTAAGGGTGTAGGGGCCGTGCAGTGGGGCCTGTACCCCTTTACACCCACTAGTAAGGGTGTAGGAGCCGTGCAGTGAGGCATGCACCCCTTTACACCCAGTAGTAAGGGTGTAGGGGCTGTGCGGTGGGGCCTGCACCGCCTTTGCACCCAGTAGTAAGGGTGTAGGGGCCGTGCAGTGGGGCCTGCACCCCTTTTGCACCTAGTAGTAAGGGTTTAGGGCCATGCAGTGGGGCCTGCACCCCTTTTGCACCTAGTAGTACGGGTTTAGGGGCCGTGCAGTGGGGCCTGCACCCCTTTTGCACCTAGTAGTAAGGGTGTGAGGGCCGTGCAGTGGGGCCTGCACCCCTTTACACCCAGTAGTAAGGGTGTAGGGGACGTGCGGTGGGGCCTGCACCCCCTTTACACCCAGTAGTAAGGGTGTAGGGGCCGTGCAGTGGGGCCTGCACCCCTTTGCACCCAGTAGTAGGGGTGTAGGGGCCGTGCAGTGGGGCCTGCACCCCTTTTGCACCTAGTAGTAGGGGTTTAGGGGCCGTGCAGTGGGGCCTGCATCCCCTTTACACCCAGTAGTAAGGGTGTAGGGGCCGTGCAGTGAGGCATGCACCCCTTTACACCCAGTAGTAAGGGTGTAGGGGCCATGCGGTGGGGCCTGCACCCCCTTTACACCCACTAGTAAGGGTGTAGGGGCCGTGCAGTGGGGCCTGTACCCCTTTTGCACCTAGTAGTACGGGTTTAGGGGCCGTGCAGTGGGGCCTGCACCCCTTTTGCACCTAGTAGTAAGGGTTTAGGGGCCGTGCAGTGGGGCCTGCGATAAAAAAATATTTGAACCAAAAGATATAAGACATCGGAGGAGTTCTGATTGGTGGCCATTGAGTCATGTGGCAGATTACATGAAGCCAAGAATTAGGAAACTATTACAGAGGGAAGAGAGGGATGTGAACAGGGCAGAATGCACAAGACTGGTTGTGGGGGGAAAGGAAACTGACTTGAATTTGGACCTGGATCTAATAATGTATTTATTTAAACTAGGAAGAGATCCCATAAAGGGACTGGAGCGTTCACAGAACCAGTGGGAAGACAAGATGTTGGATGTGTTGGGTCCTTTAGCAAAGATTTTTGATTTAGTAGAGGAAGCTTCTTAATGGTAACAGCATTAATATAGATCTTCTTAGAGGTTGGAGTTGGAGGGCTGCTTGCTTTCTAGGAAATGCAAATGCTAGTCTGAGTGCGGAAGGGAAGAAAGCAATTTTGATGAGAATAAATCCTAAATCGGGCAATTTGGCACGTACATCGGAGGAGGTAAAAGGCCTTTTGTTTGGTGTGGGGATGGTCATATCCCTTGGAAACTATGTCTACAAATTTACTGCTTTAGATAAAGCGCAGGCTTCAACAGGGAAGGTATTTGGTGGTGCACTGCCTGAGGTATGTGTGGGTTCCTGTCCTTGAACAGCAGGGGTGCTGCAGGTCAGACTTGAGGTGCCCTGCCTGAGGTGTGTGTGGGTTCCTGTCCTTGAACAGCAGGGGTGCTGCAGGTCAGACTTGAGGTGCCCTGCCTGAGGTGTGTGTGGGTTCCTGTCCTTGAACAGCAGGGGTGCTGCAGGTCAGACTTGAGGTGCCCTGCCTGAAGTGTGTGTGGGTTCCTGTCCTTGAACAGCAGGGGTGCTGCAGGTCACACCTGAGGTGCACTGCCTGAGCTATGTGTGGGTTCCTGTGCTTGCACAGCAGGGGTTCTGCAGGTCAGACTTGAGGTGCACTGCCTGAGGTATGTGTGGGTTCCTGTGCTTGAACAGCAGGGGTGCTGCAGGCCAGGGCCGAGGTGCACTGCCTGAGGTATGTGTGGGTTCCTGTCCTTGCACAGCAGGGTTGCGGCAGGTCAGACTTGAGGTGCACTGCCTGAGCTATGTGTGGGTTCCAATCCTTGAACAGCAGGGGTGCTGCATGTCAGCGCCGAGGTGCACTGCCTGAGGTATGTGTGGGTTCCTGTCCTTGCACAGCAGGGGTGCTGCAGGACAGAGGTGCACTGCCTGAGGTATGTGTGGGTTCCTGTCCTTGCACAGCAGGGGTGCTGCACGTCAGACTTGAGGTGCCCTGCCTCAGGTATGTGTGGGTTCCTGTCCTTGCACAGCAGGGGTGCTGCAGGCCAGAGCCGAGGTGCACTGCCTGAGGTATGTGTGGGTTCCTGTCCTTGAACAGCAGGGGTGCTGCAGGTCAGGACAGAGGTGCACTGCCTGAAGTATGTGTGGGTTCCTGTCCTTGAACAGCAGGGGTGCTGCAGTTCCGAGCCGAGGTGCACTGCCTGAGGTGTGTGTGGGTTCCTGTCCTTGAACAGCAGGGGTGCTGCAGGTCAGGACAGAGGTGCACTGCCTGAGGTATGTGTGGGTTCCTGTCCTTGAACAGCAGGGGTGCTGCAGGTCCGGGCCGAGGTGCACTGCCTGAGGTATGTGTGGGCTCCTGTCCTTGAACAGCAGGGGTGCTGCAAGTCAGGGCAGAGGTGCACTGCCTGAGGTATGTGTGGGTTCCTGTCCTTGAACGGCAGGGGTGCTGCAGGTCAGACTTGAGGTGCATTGGCTGAGCTATGTGTGGGTTCCTGTGCTTGAACAGCAGTGGTGCTGCAGGTCAGAGGTGCACTGCCTGAGGTATGTGTGGGTTCCTGTCCTTGAACAGCAGGGGTGCTGCAGGTCCGGGCTGAGGTGCACTGCCTGAGGCATGTGTGGGTTCCTGTCCTTGAACAGCAGGGGTGCTGCCGGTCAGGGCAGAGGAGCACTGCCTGAGGTATGTGTGGGTTCCTGTCCTTGAACAGCAGGGTTGCTGCCGGTCAGGGCAGAGGAGCACTGCCTGAGGTATGTGTGGGTTCCTGTCCTTGCACAGCAGGGCTGCTGCAGGTCAGGGCCGAGGTGCACTGCCTGAGGTGTGTGTGGGTTCCTGTCCTTGAACAGCAGGGGTGCTGCAGGTCAGGGCAGAGGTGCACTGCCTGAGGTGCTGCAGATCAGGGCAGAGGTGCACTGCCTGAGGTATGTGTGGGTTCCTGTCCTTGCACAGCAGGGGTGCTGCAGGTCCGGGCCGAGGTGCACTGCCTGAGGTATGTGTGGGTTCCTGTCCTTGAACAGCAGGGGATCTGCAGGACAGAGGTGCACTGCCTGAGGTATGTGTGGTTTCCTGTCCTTGAACAGCAGGGGAGCTGCAGGTCCGGGCCGAGGTGCACTGCCTGAGGTATGTGTGGGTTCCTGTCCTTGAACAGCAGGGGTGCTGCAGGCGAGGGCCGAGGTGCACTGCCTGAGGTATGTGTGGGTTCCTGTCCTTGAACAGCAGGGGAGCTGCCGGTCAGACTTGAGGTGCCCTGCCTGAGGTATGTGTGGGTTCCTGTGCTTGAACAGCAGGGGTGCTGCAGGTCAGAGGTGCACTGCCTGAGGTATGTGTGGGTTTCTGTCCTTGAACAGCAGGGGTGCTGCAGGTCCGGGCCGAGGTGCACTGCCTGAGGTATGTGTTGGTTCCTCTCCTTGAACAGCAGGGGTGCTGCAGGTCCGAGACGAGGTGCACTGCCTGAGGTATGTGTGGGTTCCTGTCCTTGAACAGCAGGGGTGCTGCAGGTCCGGGTCGAGGTGCACTGACTGAGGTATGTGTGGGTTCCTGTCCTTGCACAGCAGGGGTGCTGCAGGTCCGGGCCGAGGTGCACTGCCTGAGGTATGTGTGGGATCCTGTCCTTGAACAGCAGGGGTGCTGCAGGTCAGACTTGAGGTGCCCTGCCTGAGGTATGTGTGGGTTCCTGTGCTTGAACAGCAGGGGTGCTGCAGGTCAGAGGTGCACTGCCTGAGGTATGTGTGGGATCCTGTCCTTGAACAGCAGGGGTGCTGCAGGTCAGACTTGAGGTGCCCTGCCTGAGGTATGTGTGGGTTCCTGTCCTTGAACAGCAGGGGTGCTGCAGGTCACACCCGAGGTGCACTGCCTGAGCTATGTGTGGGTTCCTGTCCTTGCACAGCAGGGGTGCTGCAGGTCAGACTTGAGGTGCCCTGCCTGAGGTATGTGTGGGTTCCTGTGCTTAAACAGCAGGGGTGCTGCAGGTCAGAGGTGCACTGCCTGAGGTATGTGTGGGTTCCTGTCCTTGAACAGCAGGGGTGCTGCAGGTCCGGGCTGAGGTGCACTGCCTGAGGCATGTGTGGGTTCCTGTCCTTGAACAGCAGGGGTGCTGCAGGTCCGGGCTGAGGTGCACTGCCTGAGGTATATGTGGGTTCCTGTCCTTGAACAGCAGGGGTGCTGCCGGTTAGGGCAGAGGTGCACTGCCTGAGGTATGTGGGTTCCTGTCCTTGCACAGCAGGGCTGCTGCAGGTCAGGGCCGAGGTGCACTGCCTGAGTTGTGTGTGGGTTCCTGTCCTTGAACAGCAGGGGTGCTGCAGGTCAGGGCAGAGGTGCACTGCCTGAGGTATGTGTGGGTGCCTGTCCTTGCACAGCAGGGGTGCTGCAGGTCCGGGCCGAGGTGCACTGCCTGAGGTATGTGTGGGTTCCTGTCCTTGAACAGCAGGGGTGCTGCAGGTCAGACTTGAGGTGAATTGGCTGAGCTATGTGTGGGTTCCTGTCCTTGAATAGCAGGGGATCTGCAGGAGAGGTGCACTACCTGAGCTATGTGTGGGTTCCTGTCCTTGAACAGCAGGGGTGCTGCAGGTCAGGGCCGAGGTGCACTGCCTGAGGTATGTGTGGCTCCTGTCCTTGCACAGCAGGGGTGCTGCAGGTCAGACTTGAGGTGCACTGCCTGAGGTATGTGTGGGTTCCAATCCTTGAACAGCAGGGGTGCTGCACGTCAGCGCCGAGGTGCACTGCCTGAGGTATGTGTGGGTTCCTGTCCTTGCACAGCATGGGGTGCTGCAGGTCAGACTTGAGGTGCACTGCCTGAGGTATGTGTGGGTTCCTGTCCTTGCACAGCAGGGGTGCTGCAGGTCAGACTTGAGGTGCATTGCCTGAGGTATGTGTGAGTTCCTGTCCTTGCACAGCAGGGGTGCTGCAGGTCAGACTTGAGGTGCACTGCCTGAGCTATGTGTGGGTTCCTGTCCTTGCACAGCAGGGGTGCTGCAGGTCAGACTTGAGGTGCCCTGCCTGAGCTATGTGTGGGTTCCTGTCCTTGAACAGCAGGGGTGCTGCAGGTCCGGGCCGAGGTGCACTGCCTGAGGTATGTGTGGGTTCCTGTCCTTGCACAGCAGGGGTGCTGCAGGTCTGGGCCGAGGTGCACTGCCTGAGGTATGTGTGGGATCCTGTCCTTGAACAGCAGGGGTGCTGCAGGTCAGACTTGAGGTGCCCTGCCTGAGCTATGTGTGGGTTCCTGTCCTTGAACAGCAGGGGTGCTGCAGGTCAGACTTGAGGTGCCCTGCCTGAGCTATGTGTGGGTTCCTGTCCTTGAACAGCAGGGGAGCTGCAGGTCCGAGCTGAGGTGCACTGCCTGAGGTATGTGTGGGTTCCTGTCCTTGCACAGCAGGGGTGCTGCAGGTCCGGGCCGAGGTGCACTGCCTGAGGTATGTGTGGGTTCCTGTCCTTGAACAGCAGGGGTGCTGCAGGTCCGGGCTGAGGTGCACTGCCTGAGGTATGTGTGGGTTCCTGTCCTTGAACAGCAGGGGTGCTGCAGGTCAGACTTGAGGTGCCCTGCCTGAGGTATGTGTGGGTTCCTGTCCTTGAACAGCAGGGGTGCTGCAGGTCAGACTTGAGGTGCCCTGCCTGAGGTATGTGTGGGTTCCTGTCCTTGAACAGCAGGGGTGCTGCAGGTCAGACCTGAGGTGCCCTGCCTGAGGTATGTGTGGGTTCCAGGGTTGGAATGATTGGGGTGCTGCACATGAGAATGGCTCTGAAGACCCTCAAACATTATCATATGTGAGGCTAAAATTAGCTTTTTGATAAGGGGTAGTTGGATCTGCTGGAAGGATGCCACACTGCGTCACTGGCTCTTCTGAGACGTCCCTGATGAGAGGAGACAAGAGCCTGCAATGAGTGAGACGGCTGGGGCAGCTGCTGCACGCTCACAGCAGAGCCTCGAGCTGAGCAGAGCTCGAGGCTCACAAATGAAAGATGCTCTCCTGAGAAGAGACATAATCAGGAGATGAAAAGCCGCCGGCCCCTGCAGTGGCACTTACTGCACGGGAGGGGGCAGTCTTCCCTGGGCCTCGGGATATGCATGCCTGCTACCTTGGTATAGACAATCACATCAAACGTCAAGCAGAAGGCTGGGGGCGGGAAACGGCTGCCAGGGGCAAGAAGTCACCCTGATTTAATGCTGGGGTGCAGCTGGAGGCCACATAGGTCTGTGGTATCTTTCTGTAGACGATTAGTGTCCCCTGATCCACGCTGTGACAGATAGGAGGAAACCAGGGAGGTTTCCAGACAGGCTGGTAGGGCTGGGACGGAGTCATCAATATGGCAGGCTACCTTTCGCATGAAACTGACCCTGTCCTAACCGTGCTGCCCTTGCAGGTCCTGCCTGGCCTTGTCCAGAAATCACTTGATTTCTCGGGGTCACCCCGAGTGTGACCACAGCCTTGTATTTTAGAAGATAGCCCCCTCAGGCCTCGTGCACTCAAAACCGCCCCCCCCCCCCATGAGGGAGGAAGGAGGGGCCGGGCTGAGGTCTTCATAGGGGATGATGAGGGCAGGGCTTTGTCTCCAGATCATAGGACGTGTAAAGGGTACCGCCAGGGTCAAAGGTGAAAT
This sequence comes from Calotriton arnoldi, assembly GCA_963921515.1. Taxonomy (NCBI): domain Eukaryota; kingdom Metazoa; phylum Chordata; class Amphibia; order Caudata; family Salamandridae; genus Calotriton; species Calotriton arnoldi. Next base: position 3,151,321 of record CAWUFW010000013.1, on the reverse strand, counting down.
TACCAGTTCTTCACACTGGCCCGGATTCTGATTGGAGGAGGCCAGACGAGAAATCTGCAGATCTACTTCCGCTCCGCACGCGCTCTTCCTATCCCTGTTGGGAAGTGGCACTGATTCAATGTTCTGAAACACGGGCCGATCTGTCATTGCAGACCGCTCGGTGCGCACTGGCATCTATTGTGAGTAAACTCATGCGCAGCTTGCCATTGTAGACCGCTGTGAGTGCGCACCTGCACCTATTGTGCCTGTGATTGAGTGTGCTGCCTGCCAAGGCAGGCTCGTGCGTGCGCATGGACACACGCATTAGTTAAACTCATGTCCAGTCTGCTGTGCAGACTCTGGCAGGTGCACGTGCACCACTGGTGCTGGGAACTATGTGTCCCCCCTGCCATCGCAGGTCGGTATGCGCAATAGTACACATGCACCCAGGAAGTGTGCTCTCTAAGGGCCCGAAATGCAGACTTCCTGTACTCTCAGAGATGTCAGGGACATCAAAGATCTCCCGCAAGTGACCTACACCATCTACGTGTGACATCTGGAGAGCGGGTTGTGACATCTGGAGAGCGGTGCCCTCTCAAGTGCCCACCTCGGCTACTGAATCCCAACTGGTAGTGTGGTGTGAGTGTGGAACTAAGACTTGTGTCTGGAGACTGAATTGTCTAGTGCTGCGCCCAGAAATCTTGTCTGCGTCTAGGTCGTGTGGTTCCTGTACTGCGGGGACCCCAACACTCATAAGCATCTAGTTAGTGGTGAGCGGATTCTCCGGGTGTGGGACCCCGCGTGCCCCGTTTCGTCGATCATGCCGCATCTCTCCCGTGCGATATGCCAACTGCATGCTCATTGCGTGTTGTGTCCATTACACAGGGTGCAACCCTCGGAGTTGGGGGTGTACCCGTAGTAGTGCCTCATTTGACCTCATGTGGCTCTGTTGAACTTCCGCCCGTGTGTGTGACCAGACTGGTCTGGTGCAGCCTGTATCATTGTGCACCGAACGTGGTGCCTCCTTTCCAGGGAGGTACAGAATTGCATCTCTTTACTGTGCCTGACCGGAATTACCTGGTGCAATAAGAGTCATGACACTGGCTGGCGTTGATCGTTGCCAGAAGCACCATACCTTTTGATATTAGGATTTCCTTTGTGGCTGCGGTCACGCTAAAAAGTGTTCTATGTTTGTGTATGTGCATAATTGTGATATCGTGCACCACCTAAGGATGTTCTCTCTCAAATTGGGGGAAGAGGGGGGGGTGGGGTTAGATTAGGAATTGTCTGCACTGTGCAAAACATTGATATCGTACAATACGAGCGGGGCCTAGCACTGCTAGTAATATTTCTGAATGAGTTTTATGCCCAAAAGTACCTGATGTTAATTATAATGATTGAATGTGTGTTGAATACAAATGTAATTTACATAAAACCTTTATAAAGTCTCTTTTGTGATGCTCAGTGTATTTATCACGAGTAGCTGCTGTGCCGTTTGCTTTACACATTGCCTCAGTAGTAAGCCTGACTGCTCAGTGCCAAGCTACCCAAGGGTGAGCACGGGTTATACAGCGAGTGCAATCACCCGCCCTTGATGGGAGCTGTAGTTCTGCCTTGTTAGGGGCATCCCTTCAGCCAACCAGGCACTGCTGGTTCCAACAATCAGTATTATTTTAACTATTTTATTGTTGCTGCCGTTGTTCTTATTGTTGTTTCTAATGCTTTACTTTAAGCGCACAGACACCGAGTGGCTTTTATAGCACTAAGACATTTAGACGCCCCAGGCGATCTAGAAAATAAATAAAGAGCTTTCAATGTTGGTACCAAATGCAACAAGCATTTGCAATGCAATAGGTCTCGCATTTGCAAGAGTTTGAGCTATTGGCATTGTAAATTATAATGCCTTTTATTTATCTGTTTTAAAGCCAACACATAAATAAAAGGCATTGTCATTTACTATGTCAATAGCTGAATGTATGTGTTGGTGTTGAAAACAGATAAATAAAAGGCATTGTAATTCTTAATCTCTCGCAAATGTGAGACCTATATATTGGGAAATCTCGTATAGGCAAGTAGCATACGAAGTGAACTCGGCTCTTGGGCCAGGAGACTTGTGCTTCTATGACCGATGGAGGTAAAGGAAGCAGAAAGTTTTACAAAAAAATGGGAGTTTGACGAATGAAGGTGACAAACCAGACACAATTCTTAAGCAAAGACCGAAGGCTGTAAAATCAAGGACCGCAAGAGACAACAGTCCACAGGGGAAACTAAGAGAAAAAACTGCCAAAAGATGAGCGGTGGGATGGGCTGGGGCGGCGACAGTGCTTCAGAGAGATGAATGGTTGCTCAGTGCTCTGAGCAATTGCTCTTGAAATGCGGCCATCCTTGGGCATGGACAGTCCTCAACAAGTAAAGGGTAGACGAAGGCTTCTGGAAATCACCATAAAGTCGCAGTCCGCCCGTTTTTCTTCATCTTCATTATTTGGACTGCAGAACCTTCCTCCACAGGTCCCAATTCTCGTTACCATTTTCTCTCTTTTTTAATTTTTATTTCAACTCCCATAATGCACCAGGTTCTCAAATGATACCACAGGGCTAAAAAATGTATAAACCCGTGCAGACCGGGTCCGTGCTCAAGTATTGAATGTGGTCCAAGGACGGTTGTTATAGGCATTCTGGTATTCGTAGTCCTGTTAAAAAAAGCAGGTGCACATCAGAATTCAAACTAATAAATAACAAGCCAGTTTCTCAGATTGTTACTTTTCTATTATAAAAACAGAGTGGAGACATATCATGTGACGTCCTTCTCTATTATGACATAGAAAGAAGACACTTTGTGTGCAGTCATTTCTGCTTTACAATGGCTAAAGTAATCTCCGGTGGTGTCATGTCTTCTGTGCAAGATGGGGCGGATTGATTTAATGATTTTCCACAATGTGGAATGATCTCATGTAACGTCGCGTTGTATTCTAGCATGGAATGGAGTTCTCTTGCAGTATAATTACTGCATTTCCAAATAAGAAGAAGCAATCTTGTGTGATGTCGCTACTGCATTATCGTATGGGGTGGAGTCATGTTATGTGACCTCACTTGTGCATTGTGTCATAGACTGCAGTGATTTCATGTGATGTTACTTCTGCATTACCATGTAAGGGGAAGTGATCGTCACTTTGGCCTTACCATTTACGATCAGAAATGTTTATGTGAAGTCACATATACATTATAATTTATCTATTTGCTTATTGAATTTATTGTTGCGTGTTTATACCAACGTGTTTGATGTACAGTGATGTGATCTTACTGCAGCCAGTTGTGCATTATGACATAGTGAGGTGACTGCATTCGATGTAACGTCCCTATGAACATGTATGTTCTCATGTGAAGTCACTTCTACTTATCTACATATTATTAATATTATTATGGATTTATAGAGCGCATGGCTGCCCTAGGGCTTCCCAGCGCTAAGAAACACATACGGCAGGACAGCACAAGTGATGTCACTTGTGCATTATGGCATGAAATAGAGTAGCCCCCCCATGATATCACTTGTGTATTGCTACATAGAAGAGGTGGTTTTATGGGACATCACAAGTGCATTGTGCTGCAGCACGGAATGAGCTCTTGCTGTGTCACCTTTACATTATCACCTCCATTGGAGTTATCTTATGATGTGACTTCTGTATTTTAAAACGAGGAGAAGTGATGTGGTGTGACATCACTTGCACACTAAGAGGAATTATCTCATGTGATATACTTTCTGCATTACCACGTGGGTGAAGTGCTATCACGTAAGGTAATGCTTTCATATGACATCTTTGCATTATGGCACAGAGTGCAGGGAGCTCATGTAACATCAAATCTGCATTCCCACAACGGATATAGCATCTCCTTATCTCTTCCAGGTAGGTGAGGTGATCTCATGTGACTTTGGCTTCTAGCTTTATCTCGTTTTGTGGGAGATCTCATACGGCATTAGCGCTGCATTACTGCATAGACTGAAATCCTCGCACATTGCATCACATGTGCATTTAGCCTTGTGATACAAAGCGGAGCAAGATGTGGCACCCATTCACAAGGAGTGGCGTACTCTCATGGCCCATCACTTGTGCATTATGCATAGGGTGAAGTCATCTCATGCAACTTTACATGCACATCATGTCATGGAGAGGAATGGCCTCATCCGAAGCCACTTCTGTATTGCAGCATAGTGTGAAACAGTCTCACGTGATGTCATGGCCTCTTTATGACACAGAGTGGTGTGATCTCATGAGATGTCACTTATGCCTATATAAACTAGGTGTATTGCTGTCACGTGACAACACTTGTGCATTACCAAATAGAGGAACATATATTTCCACTTCAGCAACATCACATAGGATGGAGTGGTTGTATGTGGCAGCTCTTCTGTATTGTGTCATAGAGGGAAATGACCTTGTAATGACACTTGTGCATCCATAGGTGTCTGGTGCAGCATCACATTTACATTAGGACGTATGGAAAAGCGATCTTCTGTGCATTACCACATTGCATTGTCACTTATTGGCGATTACCTTGTGGCTTTACTTGTACATAATGACATTGAGATATCATGTGACATCACTTCTGGAAAACGATCTGGGGAAGTGTCACACAGAAAGAAGTGATCTCACGTGGCTCCACTCTGCACTACCCTTCTGTGTGCAGTTAGTCAGTTACCATGAGCTGTCATTGCCAATACTGCACGAGCCCCGCTGGGCGTGAACTTTACCCCACCCTCCAATATTAACTGCAGTTGAGTGTATCATTTACCGCATTTAACACACCATTGGACACACATTCCCTATTACCATCGAACATGGATCACGCCTATGAAAAGAAAAACTATGATGCATCCGAGCAAGCATATTACATAATATCATAAGTCAGCATGCTATGACCTCGTGCAAAATGCAAGACATGGTTACTGAAAATAAATGCTAATATAGTGAATGTCCCTCGCATTGCATCGCTTGTACGTACGCTGACAGGATGTAAACTATATACACACACTTTAATTCAGAGGAGTGATTTACTGCTAATTCCATACAATGCATTCTGCAAGGTAATGGACATACCGGACTTCGGTAACTTCAGACAAACTGCCCTGTGTCCGAGACGGCCTCTCCCACCCTCTCCTAACCCACAGACAGCTCCTCCGTCACTCACTATTTTGAAGTGCTTCGTGCAGCACGAAGAGGCTGAGAAGGAGCCAGATCTTCATGGTGGGGGGGATCTGTCAGCCCACAAGCTTTAATGCCCGCTCCCGGATGCAAACTCCACTCCTCGGAAGCCGACACGATCGATGCGGAAAAGATTCCCCTGCCCGCTTCCAAAGGATCGAAAAAACAACAAGGGCTCCTGTGGAATGTTATATAACTTATATGTGATAGTCTATGCACAATGGCAATTCTTATCGGAAGTGATGTCAGAAAGAGAACTCAGCTCATACAACAAGGATGCAGTTATTAAAATATATGTTTACGTAGAAAATATATACATATTCAAAAATCTTATTATATTAGAACCAACAATACAATTCAAAATCTTACTATTTTAGAAAAACAATACAACATTTAGTGTAAGGTGTCCCAGTGAAAAACAGAACCTTCTTTATACAAAATACAAAAAGTGCAACAAGGATATTCACAAGGTTTCACTATGAAGTTCATGCGACCATTTAAACATTTAGAATCAATATTACAACACTGATCATCGTTGTGTGTGTTGTGTCATGGTTCGCATTAATCTATTGTCGACGGCGTTTCGACCCTTGATTGGATAAAGGGTCTCCTCAGGACCAAGAATGTAAGGACACCTAAGGGTGATCCTGCACTGCCTAGTGTAAAGACTGTGGCACCGTGTAGAGAGTGAACAAAGGAACTTACAGGGAACCCAGCGGGGTGCCCGTGTAAGGGAGAGGGAGGCAGGCAGCTGTATACAGTGGCCGGAATTACTCGGCGGTACAAGGCGCTTTGAAATGAAGACGCTGTGCGCCAGGATAAAGGCACTCTGGGCGGAGCGATGGAGAGAGATTAGGGGATGAAGTAGTTCTCAGTATAACAGACAATCATGATATCGTAGATTCTCTCCGCATAAATCCGGGGGAGCAGCGGCAAAAGGCACGTCTGGCTCGGTGCAATGACCTTCCAAAGGATGCCGAAAGGAGGGCTGCGAGGAATGTGGTTGGCTGGTTTATATTTTCCATGGAATGGAGAGAGACTGTTGCCAAGATCAAGTTTCAGTGAAAACTGGGAAAGCCTTGAAAGAAAAATGTTTGAACGGATTGCACGCTGCTAATTTGGAGGGTGTGGGGGAGAGGAGTCTCGACGAAGGTTCCTTTAAGTGCAGCTAGGGAAATATTTGTGCTGCTTTTTTTTCTGTTTCTTTAGCACCAGAAGTGCGAACAGGCGGCTGTCGCTCACGCGCTGAAGGCAGAACGCTGCCTGTGCCGGATTCTCCACGCCTATGCGTGCGTGTGCCGACTTGCCAAGGCTTGGAAAAAAACCCAGAGTATCCTGGCGGGGGAGAGGGCTCGTTTCCTGCGCTGTTCTCGGGAGGGCTGCTTTGACTGTTTCCCCGGCCATGTTGCGGACCCGCGAGCAGACTGTCCGGGTCCGACCCTTGGAAGAAGGTAATCTTCGAGGGAAAACAAAGAAGCCTGCAAGTGGTGCGCGCACGCGCGCCACAGCTAACTAAGCATGTGATTTCAATTATCACGCCCGTGTCTGGGCACGATAGTTGAAACCACATGGCTTATTGGTGTCTATTACGCGCACCATGCGCGTAATAGACACCAATAGGCCATGGGCGGAGCAATGCGCCCGCCTTTGGCCAATTGCGTGCAGTCTTTATAAAAAGACGCACGAAAGGCCAATGGGGTAGCACAAAGGAATCGCACACGCACGAGCGTGTGCGATTCCTAGGTCAGTGCTGAATCCCCGTTTTTCACCCACTAAATGTCTCGCGCTGCGCGAGCACTGCTGCGCAGTGCAACGCTAGGCGCGAGACCTAAAAATGACTCTTAATACTTACTTCCTAAGACGACTTGTGGGGCACAAGCCGAAAGAGTGACCAGGCTCAACCCCTCCCCCCCCTCGCGACCCCATTGGTTTACAGGTCTCAAAGAAAGGCGAGTATGAACACAGGGCTGCAGGGCCCAAAAACCTAGATTCTGGGACTCATGAAAAGTCCTTTGAGGAGGTGAAACTTTGGCCAGATAGTATTAATACCGCAAACTCACGGACTAAGGGGTAATGATATCAGCTTACCACAGGAAATAAAAATCTTACACATTTACATGTCATTCGAACAGAGAGGAAACAAGAATTCTCTCTTTAGCATGACAAAGTTAGGTTTCACTTTTCACACCAATAACATCCCAATATTGTTAAAGTAATAGTGATTTCAAGAGGGTAGTCTGCGTTTAGAAGAATCACAAGCATTGTGCATCCCTTCGAAAGTTCCGATCTTTCCAGCCTCTAGGCGCCTGACACCTGTACACGTGCAGGCTAAGGGTGAGGATTCATAAGAGTCATAGTTGAACAATACACCATTAAGTTGTTATAAACCCACACAAGTAGAACACAAGGACACATTGAGGAATGGCATCGTGGACAGAATAGGAGACTGAAAGAGTTGTGTGTCCGTCTTGAAGGTACTAGTCAAAGAGGGAAACGTAGAACGTGAACTGGTGTAATGTAACTAGCGCTCATGTAAAGCGCTCAATACCTTTGGGTCGAATTGGCGCTCTATAAAAATGCCCCAATCAAGGCCCGAGTAGCAGACAGGCACTAATTAAGATATAAATAAGTCTGTACTCGTATTATCCCTCAGTAAATCTCCACAAAGCCCCAGATGAGGGCGAGCCGGTAGCAGGGATAATTTCTCTAATAGCCATCACAAACGCCCCCCCCCACCACCCACCCACCGGTCAGGCTCTCACAGACTTTAAAGGCCAAACTTACTCTGAGTTCAGCGCCCGCCTCCCTCCAGAAGCTCCCAGATTCATGTTTTTACTCATTTCTACAGATAAATACAGACAGAAACCCATCCATTTTCCTGTCTGTATTTAATGTATCTTTAAACAGGGAAAATTCTAAATGCTGTCACCATGACCGCCAGGCCAACGACTCTGCGGCTTGACAGGTAATGGAATTAAAAAAGAACGTTTTCTATTGACACTTAACCAACTGTAGATTAGTTAATACATTTGTACGAAAACGTGCTCGGTTTAGTATCAATTTATCACTTCTGGGTGTTCATTTCACTGGAATCTGCCAGGCATTCGAGTATAAGTGTGCATTTATCAGCGAAATAAATGTGGAAATATACTAGTTTCAGCTTAATTTTGTTCACAAACCTCAAAATACATATTTATTAACACAGATAAAATTAGCAAAAAATAAATATGGATAAATACAGACAGAAATGTAAAAAAATAAAAACCTGGAGCCCTAGTTATCATCAGAGTCCCAGGGTAGGGTAGACATTTGTTGGTTATATTTGGAAATAAACATCTCCTAGGGTTGCAATCCTCGCTGCTCTCGTGAACTGGTTTTCCACAGCCACCTTCGCCTCGACACTCTCACGTTTTCCCGCTGTACAAATTTGAAATTCTGGTAAATCAATGTCTGTTGCGATACATTACCTCTTGATACTGCATTTCTTATACTCCGTGTTAATTTTTTTTTTTTTTTGGTGTCACTGTTGGAGTGTCGGCATGGAGAACCACCAAACTGTAAAACAGGCACCGATGAAACTAGAATTTTCCTGTGCCCATGAGGCCAATCTGCTCCTGTGATCCTGTGGGCATGGGCCACTGGGCAGCACAACTTGCCCATGTTTTTCTAGGATTTGTTTTGGAGTTTCATGGTGCCCAAGGAAGGCAAGGTCTTCTGGCACCATTGTCCTCCTGGGACCCAGTCAACAAAAAGTGTGGCCACCTCTGTCTTTACCAGTCGCAAGGGACATGTTTCAGTGCTCCCATGGATAGCCAGAGTTCTGGCTAGTTTAATGTAAGAGGTTATATATATATAGACTGGCTATTAACAGTCAAGTAATGCTGCCCCCTGGAGGCCACAAGTGACTCTGAAGCCTCTAAGGTGTGAACCCTTGGTTATAAGGAGGGCACTCAATTGGGCAGGGACCCCGATGGTTTCTTTACCAAAAAGACAAATACTCAAAAATATTCGTCCTGGTACAGAGGGGGCACCGGCACTTGATTTCGACCCCACTCAGCGGAGCTCAGAGACTAGGGTGCAGGGTCTTGCGTTAGAGGCCCTAGCTCATCGCCAGGACCTTAGAAATACTTGTCACAGAATAAGGGTGTTGAGTAGCACCTCTCTCAGGGGTGCCTTGGACAAGAATTTGTTGATTCCAGAAGAGCTCCTGCCAGGCTACGTTACCACTGAACCCCTTACAAGTACCTGCTGGTCGGCTTTCGTTGGTGTGCTTTACAGGTGGTGGGCTTTCAAGCCGGGCATGAGTCGAGTGTCATCCAGCGTGGTCCGAGCCAGTCATCCAAAGGATGCCGCATAAATTCATACTCAGGAAGTCGCTCACAAGTGCCACGGAGCACTTCATTGTGGTTCCCAGAAACAGCTAGAATGACCCAAATTTATACTGTCCTCGGCCACTGAATCCTGGCCCAGATCCCGACTACAAGCAAGCATGGCCTGAAGTATGAAAGTCACTGGCCACTCGGGAGAAATTATTCGCCCAAGCTCCTTTCCATGCAAATTTTGTGGAATTTTTATGTTTTCCAGCCCGCTTCCAGACGGACATAAACAACTCCTTATAAGGTCATGAGGGAATTTAAGCAAGGAAGTAGTCACACACAATGGAGCCCCCAAGTGGTGGTCCAGCTGAACTACAGGACTTATATCATACACTCAGGAAGGATAAAGGCCCTGCTGTGATACCCTGCATGGCTTTTTCTCACAAGGGTCAGTGGCTCGCCTATGGGGTACAGTAAAAATACTTTAAAGAATGACTACAATAAGGCAGTCTACCCATAATCTGCCTTCGCAAACAAAGAAAGGTTCATGTTTGGAACCCAACTAGCCATCGGCACATGGTTATCCAGGGCCCCAGTTATCCTGGCCATCGAAAGGCGTGCATGAACTGAAGCAGACTCCCCTAGCCAGCTCCACATTGGCCCACTCCATCTTCCTTTATAAAATGGCTCCTTCATAGCCATCTCCCACATATTTAGAATTCCTCTCGCCAGGTGGACCCCAGAGTCTGGCCTTTTCATTTGACAATCCCTTCAAAGCCTGCAAGTGCCTGAGGCAAGCCCTGCTTCCAGGGCACGAGGGAGAAAGAAAAGCCCTCGCTCTGCTCAATTATGCTGAGCCTTTCAAAGACCCGTCCATCTATATATGTTTTAAAACACATCACCCATTCGATCAATAAAAATTCTAAAGCCATCCTTCTCAAGAAGCACTCCCAGAGTGTGCAACCTATGCATTTCTGTTGGAATAATCTAATCTTATGAAACTTTCAACAGAAAGCGGAAGGCCCCGTTGTTCCAGCCACAGTCACTCGTATAAATGGCCCTCATGGGGTCAAACATTGCACTAAACTAAGGGCCAGATGTACGACCATGACGTTTTGCGACTCGCAAATTGCGTTGCTTTGCGACTTGCAATTTGCGATTCGCAAAATCCAATTTACAACAGTGTCTCAGACACTGTTAGCAATTCCTAATGGGGTAGCAAATTGCCTGCCTCATTAATATTCATGAGGCAGGTGCTGTTTGCGACCCCATTAGGAATGGCCAGCACTCACAGGGATGGTGGCCTGCTGGGGTCAGCAGATCACCATGTCTGTGACTGCTTTTTTAATAAAGCAGTTTTTAATTTTTTTAATGCAGCCCAGTTTCCTTAAAAGAAAACGGGATGCATTTAAAAAAAGAAAAATTAAACGTTTCTGTTTAAATTTTAAGAGCAGGCAGTGCCTTAAAAAATATTTCTGCACACTCTCACGAAGGGGAAGGGGTCCCGTTCGCAAAACAATCGTACATTGAAGTGCGAGTCACTATTCGGAAGGGACGCCCTTGGCACGCCCCATCCTAATAGTGATTCGCAAACGCTATTTTGCGAGTCACCGACTCACAAAGGGCCATATGTAGGTAATTTCTATTTACCGATTCCTAAATACCGAATTTTACCGATTCGGTATTTAAGAATCGGTAAATAGAATGTAGGTAAACATTCGGTAAATTTTACCGATTCGGTAATATTCGGTATTACCGATTCGGTATTTACCGAATCGGTAATAAGGAATACCTTCCCATTCATTCCTATGGGCCTGGAGGCCCATAGGAATGAATGGGAAGCCATTCACTATTACCGATTCGGTAAATACCGAATCGGTAATAGAGGAGCATATTCAAGGGTGGCAGGGTGTCAAATTGACACCCTGTTGCACCCTGAATCGTGCATGTGTGCACATGTGGCGCACATACATGCCCTAAGGGCATGTATGTCTGCCACATGGCACTTTTAAAAAGCACAAAATTGCTTTTTAAAAGGTATTCAGTATTTACCACCAACCTGTAGTTGGTGGTAAATAACGAATCCTTAAACCAAAAATGCACTCACTTGAGTGCTCCCTACATAGGATTTAAGGAATCGGTAATTTACCGATTCCTTAAAATAAGGAATCGGTAAATTACCGATTCCTTAAATCCGGCCTCCTACATCTCAATTGCCTAAATACCGGTCGGTAACGGGAGATTTACCGAATTTCGGCCGTTACCGACCGGTATTTAGCTACCTACATATGGCCCAAAATAGCGTGTGTATATGCCAGGACCCTTTTTTGCGGTCGCAAACGGGCCGATTTCCCGTTTGCGACCGCAAAAAGCGGTCGTACATCTGGCCCTAAATGTCTCCCCGTGCCCACTGCTGCAGGCGAACCTACAAATATTGTTCATCTCTGCACACATGGTCACTCGCTGGTCTCCCCGTCTGATCAATAAATGCAGCCGCTTCTCTTTTTCTTTTAGGTTTGATATGTAACCTGTGTGTGTGTGTATTATTTCTGTGTTTCCGATTGCTCTTGGAAAACCGAATCAATGTAAAGCGCTTTGCCAGCTTCTGAGTCTAGCGTCTCTAGCCCATCCCGAGCTTTATAAATTATTATAAATATATAAACGGAATTCCCAATGCGGACTGGAACCTTATGTGAGACATTTCTTTCCTAAGTAACTAAAAATGTCGGGTCTAGATGGGAAAATGTCTCCCTCTGACACCCTGTCAATCACCCTGTATCAACAGTAATGGGTAACCACTCACTCCCCACAGTCACCCGACCCGTCACTGCGCCCCAAAATAAGATCAGCTGAAGTGGGGCAAGGGTGGATGACTCTGACACAACCGTGCACGTGACCTAGGGGCAAGGCCTGTCAATAAGACGGCCTCTTCTGACCTCTGGGGGGCAGCACATGCAACAGCATCCGTCCGGTACCAGGTGAGTGGAGGTGCACTGGTGCCAGAAGCGGAGGAGAGACCTCAAGGCGGGGGTCTGTGGACTCGCAGCAGACCACCAGAAGGAATGTGGGGACAATGACCACAGGAGGGGCAGATGCCAAGCTGTAGCATCGCATTAGTGCTGGGGGTCCAAAGGATGGAGGTACGAGCAAGTTGGCACATGGGACCAAGGTCACACAAGGGCAGCGCCAGCACTTCACACCAGGGCAGTTCTGAATCTCTCTTTCATTGTGCTGGTAAAAGTTTCAGTAACCCCATCCTGTTCAAGATCTGCGTCCAGCACGCTCAATCCTCCTCCCGCCAGACGGTTCAACATGTCTTCCTCTGCACCAGACTGGAGGGACAGAGGATGATCATTCTTTTCAAAGGTGCCTGACAGCAATATATGACTGGTCGGGTAAGAACCTTTCAAAACACAACATTGATGAAAGAGACTTCGTGATAACTTGAGCAGTAAAACTCACTGGCAAACCTTAGCTGTCTGGCTTCACTATTACCAGCCCCTAACCGTAAACAAACTTATCCACCATTTAATTCCCATACTTACCTAGTTGATTCATTTATTTCCAGAACACTGATGATGTGCGTTGGTACTTGGACGTCCAGCAAATCTAATCACAACACTTCCTCACCTACAAAACCCGCAGCCTCCTTGTTAACTGAGCTCGACAAGGTTTATCACATCCCCCCAGCCCCGGTGATGGGTTTCATTTTAAAGGGGCCATCCAGTGAATGATGTCACAATACGTCTCAAAACCCACACTGACGTCATCAAACGAAGGAACATTCTGGAATGCTGATCATTAATGTTTGTTCGGATGCAGGGCCTGGGAAAGAGAGTTTTCCTTTTTTCTTTACCCCAGAAGCCCCCCCATAAAACACCCTGTCTTGCTCAAAAAACACTGCACAAATAAGGCCATCCTTTCCTTCATTGAAAATTATCCTGATAAAAAATTAGGAGACAGATTTATTTATTTGGGCGCCAGCTAACAGAATTCTTTACAGGAACGTCCCAAGATTAATTGTAAAAAATGATCTTTTCTGGTGGAAGTGGAAACTGCTTCCAATATACTTCCTGTACCTAGGTGCGACGGGAGGATGTTGCTCTTCACAAATGAACACATTATCCTGTGACAAACGAGTTCGATAAGTTTAAGATGCGAAGCTGGGATGGAATGCATAGGCTCACGGAGTTCTTCCCACAGATGCAGTACTTGGTCACTGCTTCAAGATGGGCAGAAGGTTTTAGGTGTGGTTGACAGGCAGCGTTTAGCTGTCTGTTGTCGAAGATCTATTGTACACAATACAACTACTTATACTACACGTTCAGTCAGCCCAGTGGTTGGCATTGGGTGGCTTTCTTGCCAATCTCATTTGCTTGATTCTTATTCAATGACTTTCCTGCATCTTCTGGCGCTTGTCTCAGCATACCCCCGGAGCACAGCTTCTTTACCATCCCTTTGACTGGAAGACTTGAAATCTTCCACTGCATACATTCAGGGAAGTACTCCCCCGTCCCTCTTTCTTCCACCACCCTACACTTCCTGCTTCTTTACCTCGTGAATACAGAGGCAGCCTGGTCTTGATTCCACCTCGTGCCTCTTTCTTCCACCACCCTACACTTCCTGCCTCTTTACCTCGTGAATACAGAGGCAGCCTGGTCTTGATTCCACCTCACGCCTCTTTCTTCCACCACCCTACACTTCCTACCTCTTTACCTCTTGAATACAGAGGCAGCCTGGTCTTGATTCCACCTCACGCCTCTTTCTTCCACCCCCTACACTTCCTGCCTCTTTACCTCGTGAATACAGAGGCAGCCTGGTCTTGATTCCACCTCACGCCTCTTTCTTCCACCACCCTACACTTCCCTGCCTCTTTACCTCGTGAATACAGAGGCAGCCTGGTCTTGATTCCACCTCACGCCTCTTTCTTCCACCACCCTACACTTCCTGCCTCTTTACCTCGTGAATACAGAGGCAGCCTGGTCTTGATTCCACCTCACGCCTCTTTCTTCCACCACCCTACACTTCCTGCCTCTTTACCTCTTGAATACAGAGGCAGCCTGGTCTTGATTCCACCTCACGCCTCTTTCTTCCACCACCCTACACTTCCTGCCTCTTTACCTCGTGAATACAGAGGCAGCCTGGTCTTGATTCCACCTCACGCCTCTTTCTTCCACCACCCTACACTTCCTGCCTCTTTACCTCATGAATACAGAGGCAGCCTGGTCTTGATTCCACCTCACGCCTCTTTCTTCCACCACCCTACACTTCCTGCCTCTTTACCTCGTGAATACAGAGGCAGCCTGGTCTTGATTCCACCTCACGCCTCTTTCTTCCACCACCCTACACTTCCTTGCCTCTTTACCTCGTGAATACAGAGGCAGCCTGGTCTTGATTCCACCTCACGCCTCTTTCTTCCACCACCCTACACTTCCTGCCTCTTTACCTCTTGAATACAGAGGCAGCCTGGTCTTGATTCCACCTCACGCCTCTTTCTTCCACCACCCTACACTTCCTGCCTCTTTACCTCGTGAATACAGAGGCAGCCTGGTCTTGATTCCACCTCACGCCTCTTTCTTCCACCACCCTACACTTCCTGCCTCTTTACCTCGTGAATACAGAGGCAGCCTGGTCTTGATTCCACCTCACGCCTCCTCCTTGCCCCACCAGGAAGTCGGTCTCTTTAATCTCACTCAAGCAGTTTCTTTTTCATCCTTGCTTTCTTTCCCACTTTTTTGCCTTTCTTCTCACTTGCTCGGAGCCAAGTAAGGATATTAAATAAGGCCCCATTTCCAAATACGAGTGGCCACCACTTGCAACCATTGCCAGTGCTTAATTTGTAAAAAAAATAACTGCTGTTACCCATAGTTTTCTCAAGCGCCTGCAGGTGCTGCTGCTGAATGTCCGGGTTCCTGAAAACCAAGGCTGTCTAGTCTTAATTTCACCTCCTGCATCTTTCATCCATCAGTATACTCTCCCTGGCCCTAGATCTCACTCTTGTTGGTTCCTTTCCATAATTGCTGTCCTTCTGTATCACCTTTTCCCGTCTTTCTCTTCCAGATCCTTTCCAACTTTGCTGTCATTATCACTCTTGTTCTGGGTCAAAGTTGATGATTAGAAACAACTGCTGGCCCCCCAAAAAAAAGAGAGCGGTGGGCCTTACATGCAACCACCGGCTCTAATTAGGCAGTGACCATCGCCACAAATTAGGTGCTACATTGAAGATTTTTATCCTGAAAGGTGGATTGCATCTGTCAGGTGCATTAGTGAAGCTAGGCAGCTCTGACCAGAGAAGCTATTTGCCTGGAACAGTGGGTGCCCTGCGAGGGGGCATCCAGTGGACCTCGTCTCACATATTTTGGAGGCCCAGGTCGCACAAGTGCTATTTAAATATTGGCTGAGATGGCTCAACTGGTGCAAGGGAATGTTCTCATGTAGATTCAAAAATAGATTATGCTGTTCCCCAATGTCAATGAATAAAAGATAAGGAAACAAGATCCAACTAATCCCTAGGCAGGGTTAGAAGTTGGAAATCCATGTATTGGATTTTAATGCCCTCACACACCCTTTCAGGTGTCATGCTTCATCATCTGGGCTGCTCCTCGTCGGGCCGGCGGTGCAATGCCCGACGGGCTCCCTATAGTAGGGGCACTTTTTCGGAGATCTTTTATCCAATAGCCGTATGTTGAAGTGTGGGTGTGGGGCCAGAACTGTGTAGATGTGAAGAGGTGATTAAAATAGGGTTCAGAGTACTTAGAACGACAAGCTTTATTCTGGGGGTCTCCTACCCTAAGTAAAAACAGACAACAAGGCTCCCATCCAAGCTTAATGTCTCGGATTGTAGTATCCTCGTTGAAAAAATGTGCAGGTCAACATGTTTCTCGCTCAAAGTGTATTCCACTTGCGAAGGGGTTGGGGTTTGTACCCACACCCAAGGTGGATAACTTTAAACAACTATGCGAGTTGCACCAGTTTTTTCCCAAGGTACGCTTGAAAGCATTCTTTTATGGCAAACCTGTTCAACCTGAAGACGATTCGGGGTTACATAACCCCTCAACATTTACCCCGAACAATGGGATGATACAGAATGAAGTAATAACTTATGAACAGGCGGTCCTCAAGGAGGTTAAAGCAGCCTCTGACCCTAGGCATTACAGCAACATCTCTAAAAGAGAGATGATGGCCATCGAGTCCCTAGCCAACGACCCCACCATCACCGTGAAACAAGCAGATAAGGGTGGTGCAACGGTCATAATGGCTACATCGGACTATGATACTGAATGCTTGAGGCAATTGAGTAATACACAGTACTATACCCCGATTTTTGGGAGCCCCCTAGAGCGTTTGATTAAAACCATAACAGGGCTGGTTGACTGTGCTGAGAATGAAGGATGGATAAGTAAGAACGAGGCTTCCTTCTTGATCAAAAAAGAACCCAAGACCCCCTACTTCTACATATTACCGAAGATCCATAAGGGGGTCACTCGAGTGCCTGGCCGCCCAATTGTATCTGGTATCGACTCGGTTTTAGAACCCTTGTCACAATTTTGTGACCATTTCCTCCAACCATTGGTGAAACATGGACCATCGTATATACAAGACACTACCGACATACTGCGTCTACTTGACCAGTTTCAACCAACTAATGAGATTGACTTCCTCATCACTCTAGACGTGGAAGCTCTGTATACTAACATCCCTCAGAGAGCCACTCTAGATGTGATAGAGGAAGAGCTCAATTCAGTTACCTGGGAATCATTAACTCCACCCAGCTTCGTTATGGAATGTGCCACACTGGCGCTGACAGAAAACTTTTTTGAGTTTAAGGGGCAGTTATATCATCAAACACAAGGTACTTCCATGGGAAGTACCTTTGCTCCCAGTGTGGCCTGCCTCTATATGGGCGCTTTTGAGTCACAACATGTCCTGCTTGATTCAAACCCATACCGTACTAACATACGGTTGTGGAAGCGATTCATTGACGAAATCCTGGTTTTCTGGACAGGGAACCCTGAATCCTACCAAAACTTTTTAAGTGGCTCAATAACTTAAACCCGTACTTGAAATTTACCACCACTGTATCTCCCAACCAGATAGCCTTCCTGGACTTGACAATAACAATTGAGGGAGGGCGTCTGATGACTACTATGTATAGGAAGAGCACTGATCGGAACAGTCTGTTGCTTTACAGCAGCCACCACCCCAAAGCACTAAAAGAGAACTTGCCCTTTGGGCAGTTCCTGAGGGTGAGGAGAAACTGCAGCACAGTGGAAGAATACAAATCTGAGTCAGCCATCCTTGCAAAAAAACTTAGCCGCAAGAGACTACCCACCACGGAGCATAGCACTTTCCAGAAAGAGAGCAAGAAACAATAACCGGGAGGGTCTCTTGGAACATAAAGAGCAGACCCAGACCGAGACCCTAACCTGTGGGACTACTTTCACACCTGTTTCCAATCACATAACTAAAGCCATAAGAAAACACTGGAACATACTAAATAAAGGCTCTATGAGCCTGGATCTTCCACGCTTCGCATTTAAACGTTCTAGGAACATCAAAGACATGTTGATCCATACTAGACCTCAGGTGAAAGCAGCTAACCAACAGGGAACATTGTGGCATTTACCAGCGGTAAAAGGCCACTACCCATGCGGAGCGTGTACAGCTTGCGCATTCACCTCTGTACAGAAGACCATCACACTTAACAATACGTTCACATGGGAGATGAGGTCACACATGAATTGTAAAACATCCAACTGCATCTATTTGATTACATGCCCCTGTAATTTATATTACATAGGGATGACGAGTCGCCCAATAAAATTACGTATATCAGAACACCACAGCAATTTTCGATGTCATAAGAATAATACGAAAATGTGCTCTCATTACCTTGAGAATAACCACACACCAGACTCTTTGAAATGGGTTATTCTAGAAGCATTCCCTAAGATAACCAAGAGAGGCCTATTTGCAAAAGAGCAAAGGTGGGTTCACCGTTTATCTACAAGCGATAAGGGGCTCAACGAAGACATACCATGGAGCTCAGTTATAACCTGACTAAACATATGACAGTAGAGTGGGACATGATTTTGTGCATATCAGCAGATAAATAACGAAATAATATGCATGACCTGTATCTGACCCTTTAGAGCTATACCATTAAGCTCACAGATACCGAAGGTCAGCTACTACACACAAGTATCAACACACTGCTTGTGATTAGATCATATCCGTGACCACTCTAGGTTCTTATTCAGCCATCTCATTGCACCACTTCCATATGACAGCTTGAGTAGTTTGCGAGTGACCAATATGTAACTAGATTTTTGATATCAAATAAATTTTCCTGATAAGGGTTGATTATTTAATTTCTGATAACACGCATAGTATTCAAACAACTGACCCTCCTTATTTTGGCCAAGGTATGCAGGGCCGCCATAATTATAGTCTCGTTAATTGTTTCCTCCACCCGAGACGCCTCGTAGCCATTACGCCGATACACCACTCAAAGATGGCAGCCAAATTCACGGCCCCACACCGATTGGTTAAGCAATGTACATGCCGTGTAGTTCTGCCTCCGGCATGTGACACTCAGCCATATAAAAACAGCGAGCCCTTTGACCCCCGCACCACCCGGACCCGGTAGGAGTGGGTAGGTCGTAGCCGAAGCACAACAAACTGAACCGTGAGTATCTAGAGATGGCACTCAGTGACATCATTCTTGACTGTGGGATAATTGGTGCGGTTTAGATCCCTTTTAGACCTTACTACAGGGAGTTGACCTTTCCGCAAACTCCTCGTCGAGGCTGGTAGGCATAGGGTTTCGCCCACTTACATTAACAACGCTCGTCAGGCTAATCAACCAGTTCATCTATCACGGTTGAACGTTGCCCCATTAAGACAGGACAATCAGGGGGGCGTAGTGCTCGCTTCAGTGGAGTACGCAAGCACTACAGTGAATGATTATGGGTTACCGTGCCGCTGCGATGGGAGTTGGATAAGCGCTATGATTTGAATAATGCGGGGTAGCCGTGAGGGCTACCGCCAGCACCAACAGCACCTAAATAGTCTGTGAATGTCCTTTTTAAATAATATAAATGCGCATGATCTAGACCAAGCAACGCAACCTCTAGAATTAATCTATGTTGATTTTCAAAAGAGTACTTGAACGATGTATGTTGCATATGAACCATGAGAACGTTTTTCGAACGAATATTAAGTGATGCTGCAACCACCAGTTGTCCTACATTTCTCTCCTTTTAGTTAGTTACATATAAGAGCAAAGCCTTATACGTGGCCTACCGGGTACTGTTGAAGCCTGGTTCACATACAGATTTGGGTGAGTTTCTTAGTATTGTATCTTTGCTGCATTACTGAAGTGCCACAAGGGCAATAATTTATTAGCTCACTGTGGGCACTCACCATTAATCACTGTTTTAACTATTTTAAGAGTTCTCGTACGCTATTGCGTCCACCATTCACCTATAAAGATAAGGAGTAAGGATCACCAATACAGTATATACGTGTCACTGTTGTGTACAATGCCAAATAAGTATGATGTCATGAACCTGAATGATGTCACGATTTTGTTTCCCCATACAGGTAGTTCCAGGTTCAAACAGGTACACGAATAGTAAAACACTTGCTGTGAGGTAATTCCATGTCACAAATATTAGTGTAGATAGTTTCACTTTTTTGGTCCTGAAGAATAGCAAGTGGAATACACTTTGAGCGAGAAACATGTTGACCTGCACATTTTTTCAACGAGGATACTACAATCCGAGACATTAAGCTTGGATGGGAGCCTTGTTGTCTGTTTTTACTTAGGGTAGGAGACCCCCAGAATAAAGCTTGTCGTTCTAAGTACTCTGAACCCTATTTTAATCACCTCTTCACATCTACACAGTTCTGGCCCCACACCCGCACTTCACCATACGGCTATTGGATAAAAGATCTCCGAAAAAGTGCCCCTACTATAGGGAGCCCGTCGGGCATTGCACCGCCGGCCCGACGAGGAGCAGCCCAGATGATGAAGCATGACACCTGAAAGGGTGTGTGAGGGCATTACAATCCAATACATGGATTTCCAACTTCTAACCCTGCCTAGGGATTAGTTGGATCTTGTTTCCTTATCTTTTATTCATTGACATTGGGGAACAGCATAATCTATTTTTGAATCTTGATTTTGGGGCCTTTATGCTGGACCTCTTACTCTGGTACATGAGTAAACAAGCCCCCCTTGTCCCTTTATTTGTATACAGAATGTTCTCATGTATCCTTCTTCCCTGGTCTCCTCCAAGCTCTTCTTCTTTAGTCTGCGGGTTCAACAGCAGTGGCGCGGCCTCCTTTTTCTTTCCATTTCACTCCTCCGACATTCAGGGTGCCTCAAAGCGCACTAAGAAAACGCAGGAATATGTTAAACAGTTTATATATTCATCGATGGAAGCAAACAGATCAGAACTCAATTCATTCAAATTGGAGATCCGGGCTGTGGGACCAGTCTACGTGGTCACCTGCTCTGGGTCAAGGTAGCTCTTCATCTACTCAGGAGACAAACTTTGGAATTTTTGTTGGTCAAGAGCTGGTTTTGGGGACACATGTTGGTGAATTGGTCAAGGCACCTTTGTCCTTGTCCCATCCTCCCTCCCTCACTGAAATACAGGTATTGTGCCTGGTTTTTGCTTACGGTGCACACGCTGGTCCACACAAGCATCTTTATCTGCACCATCAGAGGGTCCACCTTCCGCTGGATCTTACATTCCAGGACCGTGTTTCCCCAGGATAGTGCTCACTGGTTTCAAACAAACTTTAAAACTCTGGGCAAGAAGGCTCCCCGTTCATCTGTAACAAATTGACCCATTACAGACTTTGAGGCACAGAAGGGTTTTCTTCTCGTCTTCAACACCAACTCCATAAAACTAGCAATGTGAACCTGGCAGTGGGGGCAGATCCTTCTGGGGTCAGGGCGCTCGCAATTGAACAACCTATTCCATATAAGGACATCCATGTGTGAGTGGGGTTCACATTGTAAGGTCAAGTTTGGCTGCACTTTGGTACAGTCTCAACTGTGCTTCATGAACGCTTTCTTCACATGTCTTATTTTAAATGTCAGGACACTCCATGCCAGTTATCATGATGAAATGAAATGCATTGAAAAACAGTTATCTCCTTAAGCATTTATCACCACTATTATGGAAATTCTTAATAAGAGAAAATTAAGAATTAATGCTAGCCCTGTTGAAGCGATGTATGAATAATAGAAAGTGGCGAAACATGTTGGCTACCACTGTGGGTTTGTAACTTCTTGGAGACATGTAAAGAAATTGTCTATGGCAATCTCCTATGAGAATTAGATAAAAAAAAAATACATTTTTTAGCAATTTCAATTTGTCCTTTTTTGATATATTATTAGCTTAACTAAGAGGGAAGCTCAGCAACCTTAGGTTAAAATTGCAGGTCCAATTTTAGGAATTACTCGCTCTAAAGTATACAAATTTCAGCAGCACTTCATGTCCGCTTAATTTCTGTCACAACTAGTGCCACATCTACTGAACTGTACGGGGCCAGTATTGGAAGTCCTTAAGCTCTTTCTCCATTGTTAAGTAGCTGCTCTAGTATCTACATAGGGGTAGTAAGCGCTATATAAATATTGCAGTACAATACAATTTATATAGCGCTTCGTAGCGCTGATGAGAAAAAGGAAGCGCCCGATCTTTCATCAGTTTCCTTGGCCACCATCTCTAAAAAAAAAAAAATATTCGAATCTTTCTTGTGGAGCCTTCCACTATGGTCAAGTGGCTATCTCCACTTAAAATATATTTATTCATTACATTTTAGAAAGCAACTCAAGACCTGGCGTTTTACTCTTTGATTCGACTTTCCGTGTCCTCTTGCTTTCCACTTAGCGCCGGGACACTTCTCGGATTAGCAGTGTGCTCTAGAAATCCTGCTATTCATTCATTCATTAAACAAATAAGTGATCAAAGCTTTAACTTTCAGATGGGTCAGCTTCAGATGTAAGAGGTACTCCTTTAAAACAACAAATTCAGGGACCGAGTAGTTTCAGTGAAATACTGTTGTAAGGACAAATGGGAGACAGACCGAGTCAAGAGACTGCAAGTTAAATTTTTGTGTTTTAATTACGCCTTGCTGTCAGTGATGATGCGTTAATTAATTACGGGCTCTGGTACAAAAAACCTGAATATTCATGACTGCTAAATCTGACTCCTGATGAATAAATAGTGTCTGTGGTGCTTGAAGCTTTGTACTAAAAATACTTTATTATTTATGTATTTATTGGCTCAATTCTGAAGAGTGCTGTTGCAGAGTCCGTATTACACCCAATGCTTATTTTGAAAACAAGCACTAGCAAAGGCAATAGGCCTCGGCTTTGCTAATGATTTTTGCGATGCTCGTCAGCATCGGCAAAAAATAAATAAAGCTAAAGCCCGTTCTTGGTATTGTCCATGGTAGGTCTTCGACAACAGAACCCTAAAAGTTGTGTGTAGGTGAGACCTAAAAAAGCATATGTGCAGACAGTGCCGGCTTGCGGGCGGTGCCATCGCACCGGGCGCCAGGTTTGGGGGGGCACCATTTGCGCATGTACACCGAAAGCACGCACCTTTGTGAGTCCGAATGGAATGTGCTTTCAAATTGAATTAACAAAATCCCCTGTGTCCTGTGGGGGGGACGCAGTGCTTAATTTGTGCCAACCACCAGCACATATTTTTCAGCACCAGCATTCTGCTCCTGCCACGGGCCGTGTTACCGGTAGAAAAAAAAACTTTCTATGTAGTTGCCCCAGCATTCACACCATTGGCTTTGGCGAATGGCTGGTGACGTTATAATCAACACGGCATTTTATCGCGCCTCAGCCTTGCCTACCTCCGATTGGTTAACGGAAATTGGGGCGGGTGAGCTCTGTGGGACGAGCTGCGTGCAGTGCTATGTGCACTATAAAACTGATTTGAGAGTAACCCTGGGCGTAGTGGGCGTAGTGGGGCTACGCGGAGGGCCACGGAGGTACGAACAAATTCCGTGGCCCTCCGCTAAGCCACCCGCCTCCACCCCCCCTATATTAACAATGAATTTTAGTACTTAAAAGTAAATTAAAACCCACTTACCTGGACTGCGGCGTCCCCAGGCTGCCCTCCTCCTCTTCGTTGCCGATTCTTCTAATTCAAGCGAAAACTGAGCATGCGCGCACGTCCATGCATTTCTCACAAGAAATGCGCATGCGCAGTTTTCGCAAGGATTAGAAGAAACGGCGACGAAGAGGAGGAGGGCAACCCGGGGACGCCGCAGCCCAGGTAAGTGGGTTTTAATTTACTTTTAAGTATTAGAATTCATTGTTAATATAGGGGGGGTGGAGGCGGGGGCTGGCCAACTCCGCTACGCTGCAGAGTGTGCGGAGATTTGCCCTCTCCGCGGAACGTGGAGAAGGCAAATCTCCGCACACTCCGCGGGCGGAGCGGAGGTCTCCGCCCGGGGCTATTTGAGAGCACACGTGGGTTGGTTATGGTGCCTACAATGTGTTCTGTTGTGGGACGGAGCGTGCTCTGGCCCTATTTCTCAACCTGTACCGCTTGTCTTCTTGCCTGTCTGAAGTTCCTTTGTTTTTTACAGACTGCTTAAAGATGTCTCTATGTTCCTTCGACTGAGGGCGCTCTGCTTGGAGCAGTTCTCTGAATCTTCAGCCATATTGCACCTTGGCTTCGCCACACTCCAATTAATCCCAGCGAGACATAGGTGTGGTGCCCTTTGTGCTTACTAGCAAATTGTGTGTATGGCTGAATGTGTAACAGGCATTTCTGTACAGCTATAAAAGTAGCAAATGATGTGTTTTGTGTTTCAGAATAACTGCATTGTATGTGTGTGCGACATTTTGTATGTATAAATGTGTAATGGAGCACTGTGTTTATGAGTAAGAATGACAGTGAGTGAGAGTGTGCGTGGCCGATTGCATGATAAATCAGTGTGCAGTCCATAGTGTGTAAGACAACAGACATGTATGTGATAAGAGAGCCTCGTGCATGACTGCCCGCGCAACTTGCTATCTGTGACACTTCTGTACCTATGCCCAAGTGTCTGGAAGGAAACTGTATATTGGATTGTGTGAAATAGTGATGTATGCAGCTCAGTATGAGTTGCAGCTTTTTCCATGGCAGGAACACTATCGAGCAGTCTGAATGTGCAGCCTTTTTTGCACGTTTGAGAGAAAATTGTGTATTGCTTTACGTGCTGCAAAGTATGGCAGAGGAATGTGTCTGGAAAGATAACATTTTGTTTTCTAACTTGCCATTGGACTCCGCAGTAAGGACTGTTGCTTGCAGAACCTGGCATGACACTCCAGGTTTCCTCTACACAGGCTGCCAGGAAGTGCTCAGCCCGAAAGCACACAGAAGGGCACATAAGAACTGTGTGCAGAGATCGCTAGCATCTGCACCCATGGCTGCTGCTTGGGACTGCAACAGAAGGACCTGCTGGAACTGGACAGCCAATGCATGCCTCTGGGCGTGGCCCTATAGTGCAGAAGCAGAGCCCTGTAGCTGGTATTTAGAAGAGATTGTACCAGGCTGCCATATTTCTCAGCCCTGCTGAGTGAGGTGAGGTTCAACATGGGGTAGGAAGATCAGCTGTTATATGGCTCGTCTCTAAACAGTCACCAAGAACCTAACCAGCAGGAGCATCCTTGTGAGGTGAGTGAAGAAATAGCTTTCTTTCGTTGGAATTTTCTATCCTTTTACATGTTACTGTAGCCTGTTTTGTTATTAGCCCAAACTGCAGTCTAAGCATCACACTTACAGTATGCCTGGCATTTGTTTTTTACTTTCACAGCACATCATACAACTTTATAATAAACATGAACGTTGATGGGATGAGATGCAGACCCAATCCATGTTAGATCATTCATTCATTCTTAGGTATTCCTGTTTCAAAAAAGTAGTGTCATTATACTGATCTCCAGCCATGCTATACATACATAAGTACGGTATTACCTCTATACCAGCTCTTTTGATATAGTCAACATTTTTATATCCCGAAGAGTGGGAGAGATGTGATCTGTAGGTTACTTACAGACTAAGAACAAGTCCAGGTTAGCTTAGTGATTAAACTTTGTGATCCCGGCCAAATCACTTTATTTCCCTGTTTTTCGCTTCTATAGCTACATAACTGGCCCTGCCTTGAGGTGATTCCAGTGCTTAATTGTTGCAACAGGTGACCCACTGACACTCATTCTGGAGAACCAGGACACTTTCACTTTCATAGCAAGTGGGTTGCACTGGAAAATACACCATATAGGCAGTTAATTTCATTTAGCCATATTTTTTCCTCAACTACGCTTGACGTCATTACACTGGGCAGAAGCCAGCCCTACATCCATTGCTCATCCAGCTGGGAAAGCAATGCTGTGTGAGGTTGTTCTGCTAACACTTGAGCATCCCTCCATTGGCTGGGCAGACTCAGTTGAGGTGGGCCAAGCACTGTCAGCATAGCACACCTCTTTGTGCCATATACGTGCCCTCATTTTATGCTGTCTTTCACCATCCACACTACACCTTGAACCAAGTCATTGCCGATGCATGACCCACTTCCCCCTGAAGGAGCAGGGTGCGAGTGTAGCTAACAGGCTGTTCAACAGAATTCCTGCTCCTGGCACTGATCAGCATGGCAGATGGGTCTACTGTGAACTCAACAGAACAGACTGCCTCCTTCCAACCCTAGAGTCAGGATGAGAAACAGCGCATCAGTGGTGCTGTACATGCAAGGGGTGATGTTCACCTGATATGGACCTCTAATGCTGCCACAATGAGAAGTGGATACATTCAGGGCCTGACTGGCCGTAGCAGGCACCGGGCATTTCCCTGATGGGCCGCCAGGGTGGGGGCCGGTTTTGGGCCCCTGAGGGCTGTTTTTGTTACCGGGGGCCAGCAATATCTGCCCCCTGTAACAAAATCGACCGAAACCGGCCCTAGCTAACAGCTGGGCCGCACCCCCTGCACCCCCAGGGGGGCCGGCTGAGCAGTTTGCCAGGGCCGGTTTCGGTTCCCAGTCCGGCCCTGGATACATTCAGCCTCAATACCAGGGATAGACAACATGTAGTAATTGGTGGTGGTGAAGAAATGTTGAGAAACGTCATCCACCAACATTGTCGCCTGGATTTAGGTGGATGCTGGTTTGAACTTTTCACTTTCTGTTCACATGATGTCACGAAGTTGGCATTGTTGTTCTGGTTCTGGTTACTGCAGCATGATCTAATTTGGACACAGTCTCTCAAAGTATCGTCTTTGGGAGAATGGGACAAACCAAGTACCATTGTAGCAGGGTTTGCTGCAAAATAGAAATGAAGTGCATTGGCAGAGCTGTGCAGGGTCTTAGTGGTGGAATAACGGGTTGCTGCGGCCATGGTTGAGGTGCATCCCTGGAGCAGTTAGAGGGACTGGTCCTGTAATACAGATGTGCTACTTTCAGAGTTGAAGTGCATTGTCACAAATATTTTTAGGCCTTCATATTGGAATAACAGGAGTGCTACAGTTCAGGTTTTCTAGTTTATTGGTAGAGCTATTCAGAGTATCAATGATATTATTAGAGTTTTGAGCTGCATGTCAGGAGTGAGATGAGTCTCACACTTTGGCTTTTTCTGTGCCAATGTTCTCATCTTTTCACTGTGGAACGTTTGTTCCTTGCAACCTGTAGCCACTGTGCATAATGCTTGGTTCTATCTGATCTTATTTAACCTGATTAACCTGTTTGGATTTAATTTTCTTACAATTAAAGTATTGAAATATATGATGTGTGCTATTTCAGAGTCTGTCTTTTCAGAAAATGTGAGTGACATTTGTGCTATAATAGAAACTATTTAATAAACTTTTCAAAATTTCCTCAGAGGCATCGACCCCACTTCTGCACTTTGCAAACCAGATCAGGTGTACATCCTGAATTTGGCCAGAGTCTATGCAGGCAATGGTGCAGCCTTTGGTTGAGGTGGACCATGGTGTGGCTTAACGGCTAGAGCAGACGACTTTGAAGCTGGGGAACCAGGTTCGAGTCTGGTGGGAGGCTCAAACATCCCGTGATTCTGGGTAAATCACTTAATCTCCCCGTGCCTAAAAATGAATGTTTCCGTCTGTAATGCAACTGGTGGTCATGTAAAGTGCTCTGATACCTTTGGGTCGACTTCGCGCTAGATAAAACTGCAAAAATAAAAAAGTGGTGGAAAGGGTGGGAGTCTCATGAGAAAATTTTTGGGCACCTGCACTTATATTTTTATAATTTAAACCACGGGTTTGGGGGCGACAACAGAAATTCTCGCACAGGGCGTCACCAACACTAGAGCCGGCCCTGTGTGCAGACGTCCAAAGTATTCGTCAGGGCGTGCCTGCCACCGGCACTGCCAAACGTTAGGGCTGCTGAAAACCAAGGCTGTCTAGTTTTGATTCTACCTCCTTCTGCTCGTCATTATTTACCACTGTTTCTCCTTAGTTCTCCTTTCCCCCATTTCCACGCTTGCTCTAGGTGAATGTCTGACAATGAAGAATAAGTTCTGGGCCCCAAAGATAATAGCTGGTGCCCAGCACTGGTAAACCCTGGCACAAATAAAGCACTGTTTGTGATATGGCACCTTTCAATGCCTTGGAGCACCGCTGCACAAACAGAGGAAGATACAAGCTCGATTCAAGTCGCTTGCGAGGCACAGTCCATAGAATAACCACGCCTATATTGTTTTTTAGAAACAGTGCATAGTACTTGAGTGTTCCAAGCAGTCCCAAGCTGCCCTAACAACCAAAAAGCTGTTCTGAACAAATGCCTGCCAAAAAAGAACCAACTCCATATCTCCACATGTGATGGGATGTTTTTTAAAGTTTGTTGTGTTGGCAAAACTGATCAAAAAGTCCCGTTTCTGTTCAAGAACTTTACAGTGCTATTGTATTGTTGCATTTGTACACTGTGTCATACTCCATTGTGGAGGTGCCAAAGAGCATTTTCGTATGGGCATCATGCCAAACTCACAGTATGTGCTTGGCATAGTGCTGTATTTGTTGTATTCCTTGTGTCGTGTGTGAGTGACCAGAGGGTGGGTCTTATCTTGTCTTGGGGCGCAGCACTTACCAGTGTGAAGGAGGTGGTGTGAGAGACAGACACATAGTTTTGTCATTAGGACAACACCAACCTAACCAGAGGGGCAGATGGCGCAGAGTGTGCTTGTGTGGACCAAAAAAGGGGGCACTCAGAGAAGGGGCAGTAATACACACGGCAACACGCGCCCAGCAGATCAGAGAAGGCGCAGTAATACACACGCCAACATGCGCCAGGCAGATCAGAGAAGGCGCAGTATTACACACGGCAACATGCGCCAGACAAATCAGAGAAGGCGCAGTAATACACACGGCAACATGCGCCCGGCAGATCAGAGAAGGCACAGCAATACACACGGCAACATGCACCAGGGAGATCAGGGAAGGCGCAGTAATACACACGGCAACATGCACCAGGGAGATCAGGGAAGGCGCAGTAATACACACGGCAACATGCACCAGGGAGATCAGGGAAGGCGCAGTAATACACACGGCAACATGCACCAGGGAGATCAGAGAAGGCGCAGTAATACACACGGCAACATGCACCAGGGAGATAAGGGAAGGCGCAGTAATACACACGGCAACATGCACCAGGGAGATCAGGGAAGGCGCAGTAATACACACAGCAACATGCACCAGGGAGATCAGAGAAGGCGCAGTAATACACACCGCATCATGCGCCCGGCAGATCAGAGAAGGCGCAGTAATACATATGGCAACATGCACCTGGCAGATTAGAGAAGGCGCAGTAATACACACCGCATCATGCGCCCGGCAGATTAGAGAAGGCGCAGTAATACACACGGCAACATGCGCCAGGCAGATCAGAGAAGGCACAGTAATACACACCGCATCATGCGCCCGGCAGATCAGAGAAGGCGCAGAAATACATACGGCAACATGCACCCGGCAGATCAGAGAAGGCGCAGTAATACACAGAGCATCATGCGCCCGGCAGATCAGAGAAGGCGCAGAAATACATACGGCAACATGCACCCGGCAGATCAGAGAAGGCGCAGTAATACACACCGCATCATACGCCCGGCAGATCAGAGAAGGCGCAGAAATACATACAGCAACATGCACCCGGCAGATCAGAGAAGGCGCAGTAATACACACCGCATCATGCGCCCGGCAGATCAGAGAAGGCGCAGAAATACATACGGCAACATGCACCCGGCAGATCAGAGAAGGCGCAGTAATACACAGAGCATCATGCGCCCGGTAGATCAGAGAAGGCGCAGTAATACATACGGCAACATGCGCCCGGCAGATCAGAGAAGGCGTGGTAATACACACTGCAACATGCGCCCAGCAGAGATGCTAAGAAATCAGTGAAATGGGAGAGAATGAGAGCGGGTGACTTGAGTAGTAGCCTTGCAGATTTTTTAAAGACTGGATACACTCCACTGCTGAATAAATACACCCAGGAACAAGGAAGAAAGCAGAGCTTGGTGCCTGTGACTTCCCGTATGACTGTGGTCCATGCTCTTGTCACCGCCCAATTGGACTATGCCAAGTCTTTACCTGATTGATTGATATAAGTTTTATACAGCGCTAGCTAGACCGTTAGGTGTCAGAGCGCTTCACATTGATCGTAATAGAATACAGTAACGCAGTCATGCAATGAACATAAGAGGCGATAGTTTAATAGAATAATGGTCCCCATCAAAGGTGCTAGTAGAGAGACCAACACTAGAGGCACAGTTCGAGAGGATCTAAGAGTCAGAGAAACAAATGAACCGTATCTTCAGACAGAGGGTCTGGATCTGATCCAGCGATACATTATTAAGATCCCTAAAACTAGGAGTTAAAGTATTTGTTGAGGAGGAGGAGTTTCAGGTTTCTCTTGAAGCAAGGGAAGGACGGGTTGCATCGAAGGTCACACGGTAGGGAGTTCCATATGCTTGGAGCATTTCTGGAAAAAGAGCGCAACTTGGTTGCTGTCTTTTTTAGAAAGGGAGGTAGGAGCAGAAGAGCGTTGGAACTTCTCAATGATCTAGTAGACCCTGCTTTTGAAAATTTGTTCTCTAAGTAGTTTGGTAAATGAGAGTGAAGGGCTTTGTGGATGATACATGCATTTTTGTAGGTGCATCTTCCTTCAATGGGAAGCCAGTTGAGGCTCTTGAGTGCAGGAGTGATGTGTTCAAACATTTTAACATCTGTGATGAGCTGAGCTGCCATGTAGTGAACTGATCTCAGGTGGGCGAGGTGAGTTATCAGCATTCCAGTGAGAATGGCATTACCATAGTCTAGTTTAGAGAGGACCAAGGATTGTACCACAATCTTGAAATCATCGTCGGGAATAAATGGTTTAAGTTTCTTGAGGTTTTTGAGTGAGTACAGTGCTCCTTTTGCTGTATTCTTGATGTGCTCTTTCATTGACATGTTGTTGTCCAGGACAAAGCCAAGGGATTTTGCAGAGTTGGATAAAGTAAGAGAGCACTTTAAAGCATTTAGGTCGATGAGCCATTCGTATATTGGAAGGTGGTTACTTTTGGGGGAGAAAAGATTTACTTCTGTTTTGATGGGGTTTAGCTTTAAGTGATTAGCGTAAAACCAGAATTATAACTTGTTCAGTGTGTCGTTGAGATGTTGAATGTCACTGAGTGATTTGATTTTCTAGTAAAGTTGAGTGTCCTCAGCATATAGGTGTTATTTGATCCCTGCCTGTTTAAAGATGACCGTTAAGGGTTCCATAAAGAGATTGAAAAGGGAAGAGGATAGAATTGAGCCCTGAGGCACGCCAAGATTGATCCGAGTGGGTTTAGACAGGCAAGAGTTGATTTTGATTTGTTGCGAGCGGTGTTGAAAGTAGGAAGAGAACCATTTTAGTACGGTGCCATTTAAACCGAAGCGTAACTTCAAAGATTCAAGCAGGGCTGGGTGATTAACCGTATCAAACGCCGCCGATAGGTCAAGTAGGATAAGTAGGCAAGCGTCACCCTCGTCTAAGGCTCTGTGGATGTCATCAGATATATTCAGCATGGCCGTTTCACTACTACAGCCTTTCCTAAACCCAGATTGGAAAGTGTCATGGAGGGAGAATTTTCGTATATGATGATTAAGTTGCTGTAAGACACATTTTTCCAAGGCTTGGCAAGGAACGGAAGGTTGGATATAGGTCTGAGATTGTTGAGATCGTTGGGGTCAGCTCTGGTATTTTTGGGAATGGGTGTGATTTGTCCTAGTTGAAGAGAGATCAGAACACAACCCGTGGTGAGAGATGTGTTGACGATGAGAGTCCAGAACGGGGCGATGATGTGGTTGAGATTTTCGACCATCGTGGATGGGAGGGGATCCTGGTGTGGGCCGTTGGCTTTAGATTCCTCATTATATTGAAGACTTCCTTTTCAGTCAAGGATTTGAAATCCGACAAGTTGGCATTGTTTTTCCGTTTGGCGAGATTCAGGAAGTTGTTAGTTCCTTTTGTGGTCGTTTGGTCAGCAATGGGATCTGGAGGTGGAGCAACTGCGAGTGGAAGTGGGATGGTGTAGGTGGAAAGGACGGGGGAGCAGAGACTTGTAAGAAGGATTTCTCAATTTTTTCGACTTTGTCAGAGAAAAAGCTAGCGATTTCTTCTCATTGTTCTTTTGTGGCGATTATAGCAAGAGGGGGTGTTGATGTAGTTTGTTGTTTAACAATGTTAAAGAGCTCCCAAGGTCTGTTTTTTGCATGGTCCAGTTGGTTGCGGAAGAAGGAGGCTTTTTCTCTTAAGATATGTTTTTTATATGACAGCCTTGTTGTTCTAAGTAGTGCTAGGTTATTAGTTGAGGGTTTTTGTCTCCAAGTCCTTTCTGCTTGTCTGAGTTTGCTTCTTTCGCTGTTGAGATCGGGGTTAAATCAAGCTTTTGATTTTGAAGATCTTAATTGTTTTAGTTTAGGCGGGGCCACTTGGTCGAGAACATCTGATATTGAAGAGTTGCAGTGTGAGGTGAGCTCTTCTGCGGTAGACAAGAGGGGGAGACACTGTAGTTGATCACGAATTTTGGACTCAAGGTCAAGAATTGGAATTTGTTTGATATTTCTGGTTAACTGCTTAGGTTTCTTAATAACATCAGGGCAGGGCCTGGTAGGGGTATTGATGTTGAAACGGATTAGATGGCGGTCAGACCAGTCGATAGGTGAGATGGAGCTGATGGAGAAAAGGTAATTTCTCGTTATAATCGCGTCAAGGGTGGAGCCTTTGATGTGAGTTGGTTCCTTACAGAGTTTATTTAGGTCGTTAATTTCCAGGAGGTTCGTGAGTAGTCGGATTGTTGTGTCTTCTGTGTTGTTCCAATGGATGTTTAAGTCTCCCAAGAACACATCCTTCGTGTCTGTTAGGGCGAACCGAGTAATTAGGTCTGATAACTCTTCTGCAAAGAGGGCTCGTTCACCAGGTGGATGGTAGATGGTGTGGAATTTAATAGGATGGGAACCTTTGTTTGTAAGTTCCACCCCGAGGTATTCAAAGGTTGAGTACTCTGCCTTACTTAAAGCGGAGAGTTGAATTCCTGTTTTTGCCTGAGTACTTTCTGCAACGGCTGCAGATTATTCCAAATGAGGCTGTTCGCCAAATTCTCAAGGTCCTGATTTGGCAATCGGTGTCTGCACACCTTCGCCAGCTTTACTGGCTCCCTGTGAGCAGTCACATCAATGTCAAGACACTAATTTTCGCTTATAGAGCCTTGGAGAATAAGGGACAACTCAACTTGAGATGCAGACTCAAGCCCTACCACCAGAGCCGATACCTCAGGTCTAACTCCCAGAGGCTCCTGCATATCCTGAGGATCCACAGGGCTAGACGTGGTGGGAGGTCCTTCATCTTCTTGACTGCTAAGCTTTGGAATATGCTTCCATCCATACTACGCCTCGTGTCCTCAGAAAAGATCTTCAGGAAAGGCCTAAAGACCCACCTGTGTAATGCTTAGCTCACTTCCGTTTCTTTAGGACAGTCCTGATGTTAGGGCAAGGAGGGTCCCTCTGGAGCAGCTGCACGCTTTACAAATGCCTTTGTATTGTTTTGTAAGAATAAACAAGGTTGGCAACCTAGGCAGAAACTACAGTCAATAAAATGCCAAAATTTCACCTACTCATGCGAGGTTGAAGGAAGCGAATTTCTTGAGGGCTCAATCAACAGTACGCTGGCTCTACAGACAAGAACCAGAGGGTGTGAACCACACTTGGGGGAGTCCAATGCACAGTAAGCTCACTCTAAAGACACAAACTGGAAGGCGTAAACCATACTGTGAAAGGAGGTGGAGTCAGTGAATAATAAGCTTGCTCTAACGGTACGAACCAGAGGGTGGAAAGCACAGTTGGGGGTGGGGTGGGGTGGGGTGGGGGGGGAGTCCAGTGAACAGTAAGATGGCTCTACAGACAAGACCCGGAGTGTGTGAACTATGCAGGCTGAGTGGAATGGATTTAATAGTAAGCTGGCTCTACGATCGAGGAACCATGAGCATAGGTCCCATTAGACCAAGCTCCCAGCCAGGCTGATGTCCAGTTTCTATAGACACTTCCAATGTCTTGGCACTATGAACTTAAGCCTTCAAAAACTGTTCTTCCAACTTCAGTACCACGTAAAGCCAGGACCACACCCACATACCTATTGAGCCCAGGAGGCAACAGGGCTCTAGAGCTGGTGTCTATTTCTTTTTTTTAATAATATGTTTTTATTGGCATTTCAAATAAGTAGTAACATTGTATACATTTCGCATAAGACTTCAAATTATTATCTCCTCCATTTGGATGTATATATACTTTGTCAACATCCTCCCCCTCCCCCCCACCTTGGGCTCAGTAAGCCTAGAACTCGTGCAGGTGACGCCAGACTACCTTGATCATGGGGGAATCCTCCGGCGACCACATCCTCAATCAATGTGTCCTTATGTGTGGGACTCAAGCACATTGCGCCACCCGTCTACCCAAGACCCCCAATGCCCTGTAACCATGAGTTATGGCTCAGATCTGTGACTGTCCACGACAATCTACGGGGGTAACTTATCTGGTGGTGTTAGCAGCTCCGCTCGCATTGCCGCCCATGCCCTCAGGTCACCACTCACTTTTTCATCTCTACGGGTTGCCTTCATGTGGCATCCCTTTGTACTTATCCACTCAGCCATATCTTTCAGTCAATCCTCTATCTTTGGGCGTCTGGGGGACATCCATCTTTTTGCAATCCTGCGTTTGGCCAGTAGCAGCCCCAACACCGTGAACCACCTGCTTAATTTCTTTTTCTTGTGAAACGGTATCAGCCCCACTAAGCACTGTGATGGTTCCCTAGGGGTCTCCCACCCAGTGACAGTATTAGGTTTCAAGAGGACGATCTGCCAGTACGCATCAATGTCTGGGCAGCTCCATAACATGTGTAAAAAATCCGCCGGCTGCCCCCCCCCACCTAGACATTCTAATGAGCGCTCCGGGTATATGAACTGTAGCCTACTGGGGGCCAGATACACCCAATGCACCACATTGTATTGAAGGAGCTTAAACCTCGCGTTTGTGGATGTGCCTTTGACTCCTTCGTGTATCTTCTCCCAATCTCTTTCCGTGATGGGTTTTTCCATCTGTGCCTCCCACCGCTCTTGTACCGCCAGTGTTTTTTTTGGGGGCATCCTCCCTCAGGGCCCTATATGTATGTGAAATCAGCCTTTTGACCCCAGACATCAGTAGGATAACTTCTAGCGTTCGGGATGTGGGTGGCGTGTCAGGGAACGACGGCCAGATCTCTTGAGTGGTGGCCACCATCTTGGCATATTGCAAAAACTGTCCAGGGCCCAAATGGAAAGTCTCCAATGCCTCAGTTAGTGTAATAAATATATTATTAGGATAGAGATCTCCCAGCGTCGCACAGCCGCCTCTCCACCATCTCTGCAAAGACATAGACCTCTCTATATTGCAAAACAGACATAGTGCCCAAATGTTCAATTCCCCCGCAAATGGGGCTCATTTTATCACTGTTCGTACTGTTCTATCCCAAGCCCTGCAAACCATACGGACCGCACAGGGCAACCATTCTGGGGCCCCAGCTCCCATCATCAGAACCTCCGGTAGCGGATGTCCACCACATGTGCCTCGTAACAATCTACTCTCCCAACTATCCCCTTCATCCATCCAATGCACCACATGCTGGAGCTGTGCCGCCAGATAATATTCCATACAGGGTACCTCAAGTCCACCCATCCGCCATTCACGCTTCAAGGCCATCAAACTCACTCACTTCGTACCGGTATGCCAGAGTAGTTCCACCATTTTAGCCAGGGCAATTTTCCCCATCAATGACAGTTTAAGTGTATTCCAAAAATTTACGTTATGTTTCAGACCGCCTATGACTCTCCCTATATTAGCCTCCTCAAACTCCATAGCATCATGTGTAGCCCTTATGCCTAGGTATCTCACGCACTTCATCTCCCATGGTAGGGCCAGATCCGGCATATCTGCATCTGGTCTCCCCGCCAGAGTACCCAATGGGAACAATTTAGATTTGGAATAGTTGACGTGTAATCCGGCATGCTTGCCAAAGTCCGTCAGAGCCTCCAGCATGATTGGGACCGAATGACTGGGGTATCTAAGATAGACTAATGCATCATTCGCGTATAGTGATACCACGTATCTGGTGTCCCCGACCTGTATGCCCCACTCGTGTAATACATCCCGCAAGCGGCTCCATAGCTATCGCAAATAGGAGCGGCGACAATGGGCATCCCTGCCGGGTCCCCTTATGTAATGCAAAGCCACGCTATACCAACCCACTTATATGTACCCTGGCTAAGGGTTCCTTATACAATAATTGCACCCATTTTATGAAGTGTTCACCGATGCCCATCTTGTACAGTACTTCCCATAGGAATTCCCAGGAGAGTGAATTCAATGCTTGTTCGATATCCAGTAGCGCCATGGCATATTGCCCTTTGCATAAAAACGGACTTACTTACATAAGACAGGAGAATGAAGAACCAGCTACAACCTTCTGAGGTTACAATGTGTGTTCCTATTAGGGATGAATCCACACTGGTCATCCGCTATCAGTTGTGGCAGGAATCCCAGTAATCTTGTGGCCAGTACTTTACTTGGGAGTTTCAGGTCCACATTTAGCATTGACAGTGGGTGGTAAGAGGAGACCGCCTGGCTATCTCTGTCAGGCTTTGGCAACATCACAATTATCGCCTCCCTTAAGGACTCCAGGAGCACCCCCCTCCAATAGGCCTCCTGATACACTTCAAATAGTCGCTCAGACAGTTTTTCTTGCTGACAGCGATAGAATTCTGCCGGCAGGCCATCTCCGCCTGGTGCCTTGGCCGACTTTAAGGTTCTGATAGCTGTCAGTATCTCCTCCTTCGTGATAGGAGCGTTTAGGAGCAGACTGTCTTCCTCAGATAGTTGAGGCAATCGTATCTCCTCTAGATAGGACCTGATCTCCGGGGGGATAGTTGTCTCAGGGGCTCCATATATGCCCTGCATGTGTTCCGTGAACACTTCCAGAATTTCTTGCTCTGAAGTTCTTAGTCTACCCTGTTTGTCTCGGAGCCCCGATATTGGTGGGTGTCGATTCTCACCACAAATGAGCATTGCGAGCATACGGCTCGCTTTGTCGCCCTCCGTATGTAGCCTTTTCCTGTATGAGGAGCGGGAGAATTTATCTAGTCTGTCCCAAGTGTCCTGTACTTTGGCCCTACACTCCTGCCAGGCCTGCAGACTGAGAGGTCGTTCGATCAGATCTTTCTCTAATGCGCCTAGCCTCTTCTGGAGCCTATCAAGGTTAGCGAGTTGTCTCTTTACACCATATGTTATCTTAAGGCACTCTCCTCTCAATACCACCTTCATAGCATCCCAGTCCATTGCCTAGTTGAGGCACTGCCCCAGTTATCATTAAAATAGCCATTTAGCGCCCCTGTTAATTCGTGCTCAACACCTGATCAGATAATGCTTCCACACTCATTCGCCACAGCGGATTGCTGGTATTTGTACCCGCATGCGAATGGAAACCAATAGAGGCGAGTGATCCGAAAGAGAGCGAGCCAAATACGCGGATGTCGTCACCCACTGGAGCACCACATCCGATACCAGACAGTACTCTATTGGCTATATGTGTTAATAGTGGGTACATAGCATGAGTACTCTGTACCCTGGGGATGGCGTATACTCCAGACATCATGTAGTCCCAGAACTTAAATCAAATCCAACAGTGCAGCTGTCATTGCCGGCTTAGTGGCCATTTTGGGGGGATAGCAATCCATGGCTCCATCAAGCACACAATTCAGGTCTCCCGCCAGGATTACCGCAGGCTGTGTGTGCACCATGTTTGCCCCCAGGATTCCACTATAGAAGGAGCATACAAGTTCACCATGCAAACTTCTCTGGCATCCAGTGTGCCAGCCACAATCACATACTGACCTTCCGGATCTATCTTGACCTCCCTTGCCACAAATGCAAAAAGAACGATGCAAAAAGAACAATTGATGGACAGAATGCAGAACAATGTCATACATTCACCCCAGTACAGAGATCTGGGCCTAAATCCATCGTTTTTTTGCTCACCATGCCATTCCAGTTTGGACCCAGCCATATGCAAATCAGTCTTGACCCTGCGCCCAATGGGAACAGTCCAGCCCGAACTGCCAGGCCAGGTCCTCCCTGGACTGGAAACAAGCATCCTAGGACCGGTTTCATGATGGATTTAACCCAGATCTCTTGACTGGGGGTGAATGTTTTGATTTGTTCTGCATTCCGTCCATCAATTGTGTGTCTTTTGCTTTCTCGCCCTAAGTGCGCCAGGTATGCCCAGATGTGGGTCCTGGGCTCACTGTGCCACTGGAATCAAACTATCCTGGCTGAAGAGGGTGAAACCCCGAAACCGGTCCTAGGATGCTTGTTTCCGGTCCAGGGAGGACCTGGCTTGGCAGTTCGGGCTGGACTGTTCCCATGAGGCACAGGGTCAAGACTGATTTGCATATGGCCAGGTCTAAACTGGGGTGGCATGGTGAGCAAAGGAATGATGGATTTAACCCAGATCTCTTGACTGGGGGTGAATGTTTTGATTTGTTCTGCATTCCGTCCATCAATTGTGTGTCATCTGCGATGGATGGCAGGCAAACATTCCCCCCATGTGTATGTTTCTTGCAGGAAGGCTATTGGTACACGGTATCTGCACAGGTATGAGTGTATTATCTGCCTCTTGACATATTTACCCAATCCCCGGTCATTCCAGTCATAGGCCATCAATCCTTTTGTAGGTTATGAGCAACTCAAGGCACACCCTTCCCTTCTCTCCCCCATTTGACTTCTCCCTGCTTCGCGTATATTCTGGGTCCTCAATCTGACAGTCAATCTGAGCCACAATTGCCCCCTTCAAACAGTAACAAACCCCGAAACATCCCCCCCTCCCTCGGGCAGTGTGTCCAAACTGGAGAGCCCACCCCAACTCAGCCCTCATGCAGGAAGCACCGCCCTATGCCCACTGAAGAGGCAACGGTCTCTGTGTCATTCCGCTATTAGCAGAGGGCCAGGGTTCCAGCGAGCAGGCGAGGCCGAGGCACTCAGCCCACCCAACGGACCATGCCCCAGCCAGGACTACGGGGGACCCTCAGAGGTTTGAATCGGGACACTCACCGAGACCAAATTGGGACATCGGAAGAGAACCCCCCCCCCCGAGCCTCGATAATCTGCCCAATACCCTAAAATAGTGTTATTTTTCAAGTGTCAGTGAGTACGCCGACACTTATACCACACACCTTAGCGCGTGTGTAGGTACCTCACAGGTTTCACGTGGCATTTTCCACCTTTGCCACTCACTATTCCCACTCACCTGGTCCTGAAGAAAGCCCTTGCACTTTTTAAACGGGCTGAAACATGTAGACCGCATCACATAGCCAACTAACGGTAATAATCTCCAGATAGTTGCACCACATTTATCTCTTTTAACCATATCCTGAGCCGCCAACATTAAGGATTCTCAGAGGTATTTTTAACTTAATTAATTTCACTTCACATCACACATCTGCACAACACCAGCTCCGCTGTAATCAGGCGTCGTAGCACAACCGGGGGGCACTCGGCCGCCTGGTTGGGACCCCAATGATGAAGCATGACACCAACTAGGTTGGTGTGTGAGGGGTCTTTTAAGAACACCTAATGGGTCCATGTTCTTACCACACATAGTGATTGCAATACATTGTAATACATACACATAGTGGGTCCCTCCACATTGTTTAAGTCTAGTATCCTTTTGGGGACCAGGACGTACCCCCTGTTCTATCCCTCGCTCTCCCCTTGTTTTTCCTGTACTACATATTACCCACATTGCAAAAATACATGTCTTCAAAGAAGCTGTCACGGCCTTACCTACTCTCCCCCAAATGCGAACGTAGTATACATACTTATAAAGTTTACAAAAGCATTATACTAGCAATCCAGATGTAGCGTTACCATAGATGCGCAGTCATTCATGCATGCATGCATGCACAGAAGTTCACCCGCCCCCCGAACCAGCGTGCCGACATCTACTCACTCGCCGCCAGTAGTTCCCCCTACTCTGCTCTTGTTCTCTTGCCGCGGCTGTGGAGGCTCATCTGTGTCTCGTATACAGTCAGAGTCCGCCAGGGTGCCGTCCGGGCAGACCAGGATCCTGCCAGAGCGGCGATCATCATGATTTAGCAATGATTCCGCTGAGTGCCTCCTGGCCTGAGGGCCCCGCCTCAGCCCGCCCATCTGGTTTCTGCTCACTCCAGGGTACTCCTCTGCGATGTGGTCCATAGCGTGTCTAGCCAATCATTGGCTTCTGCAGGAGTAGTGAAAAAGTATGCCTTTCCATTATGCTGGTTTCTGAGTTTGGCAGGGAACAAGAGGCTGTATTTCATTTCGTTGTCTTGTAACCTTTTCTTAGTTGCCCAGAAGTCCTTCAGCTGTTCCTGTACCCTACGTGTGTAATTGGGTAATATCATGATCACTTGTCCATTGATCTTTGGGGCGCCATGCGCTCTGGCGTATTGGAGTATTACATCTCGATCTCTGAAATTAAACAACCGGGCTATTATCGCGTGTAGTGGTGCTCCCGGTTTGGGCGGTGGCACCAGAGCTCTATGCGCCCGCTCTATTGTGAACAAATTGGATATCCTTTTGGGATGCAACTTATTCAGGATCCAATCCTCCAGAAAGAGGTCCATCGATTGTCCCTCCGCCTTTTCTGGGATACCAATTATGCGAAGATTATTCCTTCTAGAACACCCCTCCGCATCTTCGACCTGTTCCTCCAGCCGTGTGGTCTTGGATCTGAGCTCTGTAACCGTCTTTTTCAATGAGGCTAGTTCGGATTGTACGCTTTGCATTTCTCCCTCTGTGGTAGTAACCCTGTCCGAGATCTTCTGGACATCTGCGCGAAGTAGTCCCATCTCCAGTGCAACAGTGTGAATCTTAGCTATGGTGAGGTCCCTGGATCCCTTGATCTCAGCCAGTAATTCGGCAAGCGTAGGGGCCTCCTGTTCCCCATTTGGAGCCTGCGTATCTGCACCCCCAGTCGCCCCTTCCGTCTGCAGTGGCATGGCATAGTTATCTATTTTATTTGCCTGCACATTCTTGCCTCCTTTATCCTTAGCCACGGCCTTCTGATTTCCTCACGCCCTGTGGGGAGACCCAGATATTTTTTAGGTTCAGGAACTCGCCAAACACCCACTGCTGTTTCCCACTAGGAGGGCCCGGCCTCGCTGCTCCATCCCCGTGCTGCAGCCCTGCCTCCAGGTGTCCCAATCTTAGCCCTCCAACTCAGATCCGTCTGGGCCCCCCAAGCTGTGTACTCACTTATGAAATGCGCCGCTGCCTGTTACACACAATCCCAAGGGCGGGGGAAACTCCAGTATGCCGCTCTCCCAACACCATTCGGGCCTCACTGAGGCCCTCCTCCTTCTCCGTCGCACTTAATCCTGGCCCCTTCTGGTTGCCCTCCAGCTGAGGCACAGCACTCTATTGTAGCTGAGTCAGTCTCTCTATTGTTGTCAGCTCTAGACCGATCACTGTCCACCCAGGGGAGGGCGCCATGCAGCGGACCACTCGTGCAAGCTATTGTACACGGCCCCCTTCACCTGCTGCAGGGGGCCGTCTTCACATCCAAAGTGCCTAGCGATGGGGGCGTGTTGGAATAAAAATGTTTTAGCTCAGTTATCTATGCATTGTATGTCTTAAGTTAGCATTCGCGGCACCATTTTATTTTCAGCCGCCATTTTGAGCCACGATCGAAATTAACTTCTGTCTCTCTCTCTGCCCCAGCTGAAAGCAGCTGCGATAGTTCTCGTTTCTCCAAGGTTGAGCTTCGCTGTACTAATGAATACACTGTCCTTGTTAGTACATACCTTTCCCACTAGATAGGCCTGCTCCCACCCTTTAAGCGGCGGGTGCAGGCAGAGTGACCTTGGCGCTGAGATAGCATGTGCCCGGTCTCAGGATCGAAACCCATCCTTCTGTATCTCCTTTGTTCACCAGCTACCAACTGGAAATTTCCAGTCAGGGCGTGTCTTTATTGGTTCTGAATTGTACATAATGTATCACCATGCTTGCTAAAGTCAGTCCC
Organism: Calotriton arnoldi; assembly: GCA_963921515.1. Classification (NCBI taxonomy): domain Eukaryota; kingdom Metazoa; phylum Chordata; class Amphibia; order Caudata; family Salamandridae; genus Calotriton; species Calotriton arnoldi. The sequence continues at coordinate 3,109,203 of CAWUFW010000013.1, read as the reverse complement.
TCTGCAGCAATCCCAGGAGGCTGGTCAGACTGGACTCCACTCGAGTGTATCCTGAATAAAATATACTTGGTTTGTATTCTCTACTGTCTGACCGACTCTTCATTTGTATGGAAGGCTGAGAGGTGGTCGCGAGTGACCCGGGTGGCCCGAATGGGTCACTTCCTTCAGTTGGCGCCCGAATAGGGACTCCATTGGGTGACCCATCCTTGCCTGCGGACGGGTGAGGAGGTCGGGGCCACGTCGGGTCGGACGGGCGGACCAGGGATCCCTGCATGAGAGAGTCCTGAACTCGCAGCTGCCCCGTCTGTCTGACCTGTCGGTGCCTCACCCAGCGATCATCCCGACTGGGGTTCTGAATGGCGAAACCCTTGGATCTGACCGTTTGGTCCGAAGAGTCGGCAGTGGAGAATACATTTGTTTGGCCTGTGTGCACCAGGTGAGTTTGTTTTGGTTCTTTGTGGATATGGTACCATTTTGGTTTGTCTTTGGTACGGTCTGAGGACCGATTTTGGTTTGTATTTGGTACGGTCTGAAGACTGATTTGGATACAAAGTGTTCGTGAACACTTTGCCCGGCAACATAACGAATTTGGCCTACTTTTGAAAATGCCGGTGTTCAGCCGTTTCTTGTTGTCGTTGTTGTTCTGCTGATGCTCGATTGGAAGAAAGTCAGCCAGCGCCTCCGGAAGGCACTCCGAATTTTGACATGTATGTAAAACATGGCATTGGCCCTATTATGTTATGGAACAAATATACGAGGGACAATGCCGAGTTGCAGTGGCCGTTGACGGGCACCTTTGATGAACAAAATATTAGTTTTTTACAGGAGAAGCTGTTTGCGAAAGGAAGTAGGCAGTCGATGTTTGATTTCCTCAGAACATGGCAAAAGGAGGCTAAACGGAGACGAATGAAAGCAGAGAAAGAGGCCCGGAAGGGGAGAATGCAAACATTGACTCAGAAAGCTGTAGCGCATGATAGAGAGAAACAGGAGATAGGAATTGAACATGAAGATAGGAGGTTTCGACTGAATATTGATAAATCTTATGTAGCACGAGAATGAAATGACGCCTTTGTAGATGAATTGCTAGATGCTCGACCTCCACCTCCGTATGCCCCACAGAGGGTATATCCCACTCTTCCCCAACAGGCCCAGCTACCCGGTTCTTCTGTCTCTGCTGTTTCTGCTTCTGTTACTGTTGATCAAACTGCCTTGGCCACGGCACCTCCTGTCCTTTCTTTATCTTCACCATCTGTGGCAACTGTGACTGTTAGTACTCCTGCAACGCCTATTGCTTCGGCGTCTCTCTCTCTCCAGCTCTTACACCCACGACGCAACAGACAATGACGTTAGTGCCTGCTTCCTCTGTTGTCACCCCCACTGTGTTCCTTAACTCCCCGACATTACTGAGTAGTGAGACACCGGTGCGGGGCCCTGAGGATAGAGATTGGACGAAATTTAGGGAGCGCATGGGGCGGACACTGGTCTGATCTGATGTGAGAGATGCAGAGAAGAAGGTGGTGGCTAATCAAGCAGCACAGTGGGCTCATAACCCCATTTACAGTGTGGAAGATGTGTGGAGTGTGATGAAAGATTATGAGCCCTTTAAATCCGTATTTGTAAAGCGCGAACTACTCACCCTTACGGGTCTCAAGGCGCTGGGGGCCGTTGTGGAAATTAAGTGAGCTATTGCCCAGAGTCACAGGATGCTGAGCTGAGCTGCCGCCGGAGCCAGGGATCGAACCGTGACCCCTGTGCTCCGAAGTCAGCTGCCCTGGCCGCTGCACCACACCTCTCCATGCCCTTAAGTACATGTCAGCTACTCTGATCGGTCTTTGGGAGCAGCATTTCAAAGATTCAGTACCGCAGATCATATACGATATTAGGGATCATGTGTATGTTACTGATATGGAGCCTGCTCATGTCTTTGGTAATGTTGCAACATTGGTTCCTTATCAGGGAAGGTTGCTGGAGAAGAGCCCCACCCCGGTGTCTCAGTACCCGATGAGGGAGGTGCATCCCATATATCATCCTGAGATACCAGAGATACAGGATCAGCATGATCATGTGACTAGGCCAAGGGTAGAGGCCCGTTTCCAGGAACAGTGGGTTTATACTCCATGAAAAAGGAGTGAAGTCTTGTCCCTTAAAACTCAGTTACCTGACCCTAGGAAAAATCCTACTGCATATTATAAAGAATTGACTGAGGCCGCATTATCAACAGTAATGACGCTTGCGGATATCGAAATGTTCTTTGGTTTGTTGGTTCCTGTTGATATTTGGAGACAGGTACATACACAGGATCACGTTGCCGAATTGGGTGGTACCTGGGATCAAATTAAGGTATGGGACCATGAAAGGAAGCCTGGTGAGAAGCCTAAGGCAGAGATACTTGCTCTGCCTGGCCGTATTATCACTTATATGCATTCCCTTATCCCACCCCGAAAGACTGATTGGGACAAGCAATCGGCCTGTCGTCAGAAGAAAGATAAGAGTGTGCCTGATTTTTTCACTCGGTTCGAAAGAGTGTTTTTGGATTATAGTGGACAGGATCGAAACCCATCCTTCTGTATCTCCTTTGTTCACCAGCTACCAACTGGAAATTTCCAGTCAGGGCATGTCTTTATTGGTTCTGAATTGTACATAATGTATCACCATGCCTGCTAAAGTCAGTCCCTTTGCAGCAATCCCAGGAGGCTGGTCAGACTGGACTCCACTTGAGTGTATCCTGAATAAAATATACTTGGTTTGTGTTCTCTACTGTCTGACCGACTCTTCATTTGTATGGAAGGCTGAGAGGTGGTCGCGTGTGACCCGGGTGGCCCTAATTGGGTCACTTCCTTCAGGCGCGCCCCCTTCCAGCCGGCTCCCAGCTCAAGTGATCACGCCGGGATGCCCGCGCCCGGTCTACAGCACTATTACGAGGCGCCGCAGGCCAGCAGCCCGACACGTCCCTGTCTTCAGAGGGCGCCTCCGGAGGCCTCCGGACGCCTCTCTCTCTTCCTCTGCAGACCTCAGCAGCCCCGGCGATCTCGGCCTCCCTAGTCTACCTCGAGCCACCGCTCGGTGGGAGGGTGGCTCGCCGACCCGCCGTTATTCCGTCTCTCATAGCACTCCGGCTCGTCCGGGGTGTTCCGCCGTTCTGGGTTGCCTGCACCGCAGCGCCGGATCCCATCACTCACCGGAACCAGCCCGCCACCGCAACGTGGGCCTTCAGCTACGCCACAGGCCCGGCGGTCAATGTCCCCGGCTTTGCTTCCTCCAACAGCAGCAGATCCGAACTTCAGGCCCACGATGGCTCGCCAACCTGATACAGCCGGGCAGCACGTTTTTCAGGTGGGTGTTGAAAGGATGATGCAGGATTTATTCATATTCGCCAGGAGCTCCGGGGCTCTGAGTCTAGCTCACCATCTTGCTTAGCCACGCCCCTGGTGTCTAGTTCTTGCAAAAAGGCTCGCCCCTGACACATGGATATGTACCTTTACAGTACAGTATTAGAATAACACTGCTTCAAAGTGAAGACCAAGACATGAGCTTACTCGTTGTTGGAACACCAACAAGGAAACGTGGAGGAAGAACCCTGAAGTTCTTAGATCTCTCACTGTTGGAACAACCTGGATCTGGGTTTAAGAAACCAAGTACATGGCTTCCAGTTCAAAAAAGACTTTAACACCTTCCTTTTCAAAGATGCACACAATATTTTTTCTTCTTAGCCCTAGTCCATATCTAATCGTGACAACAGCTCTTCAAAGTTCCTTTTTTAAGGTCCTCTTTTTCAGCTTCAAATATTAACTCCATCTCACTGTTCATATTACCTTTTCTCCCCATACTCTTTTTTTGTTCACTCAGTTTCTTTCCATAGTGGTCTGAGCGACATATAACCACTTTATAAAGCTCCTTGAATAAACACAGGGCTGGAGCACACCCACCCTTCCCAAAAGGCCACAGGGTCCAACACTGCCAAATACACCGCCTCTAAGCCATCATACAACATGCCTTCAGTTAATGATAATGAGCGTGATCTATGCCCTACAGCTTGAGCCTACACCAGCCGATGCGTGTCAGCCCCATACCTGATACAGCGGAGAACACGCCAAGGCTGCCCCCTTCCGCCGTTTATGTTTGCACTAGCCTTAGAACCCTTTGTTCAGCATCTACGCCAAGAAGCCGATACATGTGGCATCCCCAGAGGACCCACTATGCACACTATCTTGCTATACGCGGATGATTTGATATTATATATTAGGGACCTCCGTCTGAATTTCAACACCCTGGTGGAGCACTTTGACCTCTTTGCTTCCCTATCTGGACTGTAAATTAACAAAAACAAGTCCTATGACTTCTCCTTTGAAAATAATTACAACGGCCCGACGCTGCCTTTCGGAGAAATGACGCTACAAGTGGCCCCTCGAACATTTCGATATTTGGGAGTGTATATATACCGGGAAAGGCTCTATGTCCTGGAGGGTAACTTGCTTAAAACCATCACGTCCATTTGATTACAAGTAAGCTTCTGGACTACGCTTCCATTATCCAAGGCAGGCGGTTGGCCCCAGTTAAAATGGTAATGTTGCCCCGATTACTTTACTACTTTGTAAACCTACTGGTTCCTATCGCGGCACGATATTTTAAACTCTTAAACACTTTATTAATTGGTTTTAAATGGGCAAATGGCCGTTGCAGGGTTGCTCTCAGCAAACGCCCCTCCCCCCAGATCAGGGAGGTATGGGCGCTCCGGACTTTAAATCTTACCGTATTGTGGCTTTCCTTCTGGTTGGATGGCCATAACATCCCAGCAATTGAATACACTGAGGCAATACTAGGGCACAGCACACTACATAGATTATGTCCTAGCACCACCATGTCACCGGATGGACCACTGCTGCTCCGCATAGCCCTCTCCTATTGGAGAATGGTGCCGCGCTGTACCTCACCACAAATACCTTACTCCCTGAACATACCACTAATAGGGCTCCCAATGGCCACCGGGACACTCGCAGCCCATAGACTCCTGCCATGGACACAGGGAGGGGCAGAGATGGTGGTTGATCTCTTTGTAGAGGGGACCCTGCTAGGTCATGCAGCCTTTATACATGCTCATAACTTACCACATACCCTGTTTCTCATGCATGTCAGCATAACTTGCTATGTGCGACGGCACTGCGCACCGGACGGTACTGAACCCTCTCCTCATGAACTGCTGCAAGCCATGCATACGATGGGCGACATCTAATCCGTTGGCTTTATAGGGGCATTCGTACACACCTACGATTCCCGTTGACCTCCCTCTGGGACAATGGGAAACAGACCTCATACGTCCTCTACAGGACAAGGAATGGGATTTTTTTGCTGGAATACCCCCGGAAGATTTCCTGTAACTCTGGATTTAAATGTATCCAATTTACTATTTTACATCATGCTTATCTTATCCACAAAAACTACATTCCATGTTCCCAACGGTCTCATCGGCCTGCCCACGCTGTCGTGTGCACGACGCCGATTTATTACATGTGCTATGGGCATGCCCCGTATTGACTCACTATTGGGCACAAATCTTGTCTATTCTCTCAGATCTTACAGACCAGACACACTGGCACACATTCGAATGTTGTATACTAGGCTTATTTCCGAGGCCCAAAAACACTGAGGTGACTTCGCGTTTCACCAACTTGGCGTTGCTGTCAGCTAGACGCCAACTCACGAAGCGTTGGAAGTCAAGCTCTGCTCCCGTGGTAGCTCAATGGCAGCAAGAGGTACGGAAATGGGGTCAGGCTGAAAGTAGTGCACTACGCCGTGAAGAATATCGAGGCTTACGGAAAAAGCCTATGGCTTTAGGATGGGATGCCCTGCTGGATTCTTTTAAAACCCTGCAAACAGGAGATCAGTGAGCCGTCTCTGCTCCTATATGGCGGCTAACACTTCACGGTTTGTCGGGTTGGGTATTCATAAGATGTCGATAAGACTAAATGTTCCATGATACCTGGTCCTTCCAGGAACATCGTCCATACTGGTTATTTCACTTACCTAGCGCTAGGTTTATACACCGAATTGAACAAAAAAAATAGGCTTTCAAAATTGATGCGACTAGGATGGTTAACATGTTAATTCAACTGAGTGGCAAGGTCTAGTTTAAGATGAGTCGGTACAGGGTTACATGTTCAATGTTGAATTAGCCCTTGCATTGCAAAATTTATCTATATGCTTCACCTCTGAAAGAACTATTGCTTGTACCAAACTCTGCTACGTAGCGAATTGAAACTATGTATTATTGGAATGCTATTAGCACCTTTCTGCGTGGTCTCTGCATATATTATGGGTGCAAAGAGCATGTGCCGATGTGACGTCCCAAAAGGGAAAAGTCAGCTTTCATGGATCAGTTAACAGATTTTATTGGAAATTATGTGTTCTTGGAAGAGGACGGTAATAAGTAGCATCTTAGGAAGTGTTAATAACTGTAGTTTATGACTTCCCAATCCCTGCTCTCCGCTGAAAGAGCACATGCTCTTGCGCGTGGTGACCCTACACACATGGCACTGTCACCATGGAGGAGAACATGGGGCGATTTGCAAACCTACCCCTACTTTCATGAGACAACCATTATGAACCAATTGACCCGAGTAACCACCAGTCAGAGCATTTTCCTGCAATTCCCCCGTTTCATGAATTTAATATTCATATATTAAACACCCTTTTCGGCCTGTGTGTTTCTATAGATACTGCTAACTCCTGGGGTTAAACAATTCACACACTTAATAGTTACACTACGTCATATAAATGTAAAGAAAAAAATGTATAATTTAAGGCCTTGAAAGTCATTTTGGTAAGGTATTGACTTACCAGAAATATATTCAGCTGACGGCAAAGTATTATCTTTTTTTATTTTTTTTTTACATACATTTTCTGTTTTTCATCATAAAAATATTCGTCTAAATAGGTTTCTTTATGAAGAGGAATATACTTTCATGCTTCTCGCTTTGAAGCAGAAGATAAAAGATATTGCTTTACGCAGAGATGCGATCTGTGTCTTATGAGATTGAACCGGCTGCCGCTCCTCGACAGGGCGGTGGTACATTTCCATGCTCCTGACGCCGGCTTCGGTCTTTCTGACGAGTGAAGATCCGAGTTAAACGCCAGCCCCTGTTGCTTGGTAACTACCAGTTTGCTCATGGGCTGCACAAGTAAATAAAAGATTGTTTGAACTGAGCACACCAGTCACCCAGAACCGCACAGGTCTTCACACAAAAATGTAAAGCCCGAGGCACAAAAGGACGGGGTAAAGTGTCAGAGATACGCTCCTGGAGTGGGAGAATTACTTCCAGGGTTGCAGCAAATTTGCAACATTCGTTTAGGAAATGGACAACAGTTGTAGATTTGCAGGTATGCTCCATAAATTCCACACGCGAAAAATGAAATACAAATTTCCACTAGGGCAGGAATCTTTGCACTGTATTTTATCTTATTTTCCCCAAAGGATCCCTTCTCTGTCTCTCCTTGGCAAGGCACAGAATCCTGCCTCTGAAAAGTGCAAATTTACATGCTTTTGCCAGGTGGAAAACAGAAACTTCATAGTTTGCGGGTGTTGGGATACCCCATTCAGAACCACCCAGAGCAGTAATTCCATCATTCCAGCAGTACATCTGCATTTGGAAGCGAAACCTTATGAACGAAAATTCCGCCAGTCCTGATTCGCTTGATGAAGATGTCGAATTTTCCAGGAAGGACCTAGAAAGTTGTGGCTTACAATGGGATATTTAAGGAGCATTTGGGGAATGAATCACTTTTTAAAACCTCCAGAATCACACATGCAGGCAGGGATTCAGGACTGCATCAGATCCTTCTGGACAGAATAGGTCAGGGTACCACCTCCTTCAAGGCCATCAGGACACCGTTTCCAGTCCCGCACGTTTGTACGGTATGTTACTGTATTATTTATATAGCGCTTACCCACAGGGATTGCAAGCTAGCCCTTTTAGGGTGTGTGGTTGAAAGAAAGGTTTCTTTGCTTTGGACCTTTGTAGGAAGTATTTTTATGTCGTGCGAGATGATCCCTGAGGCGCGGCTATCGTGTTATGGGACGCAGTGCCTGGCGGGGCAAGGGGTGAGGGTATATGAGGGACAGACACACAGATTATAATAAGGACCAACCAGCTGGCCACAGGAGTAGCAGGACGCTGTGTGCCTGTAGGAGAACAAGGGGGTAAACTGAGAATGCCCGGTAATCCATAGGGTGACATACACCTGGTAGAGATCCTGTCGAAGGAGTAAAAGGGTACCAGAAGGACAAGACTGGGGGGTGGTGATATAAGCAGGAGCCATGCTCCATTTTATGTTATTTTTAGATCATTATTCATTTTAAAAGCAGGGATAATTGTGCTGCTGAATAAATAACACCACATGAAGAAGGGAGGGAGGGAGTTGTAGAACAATCAAGGCTGGACTTTAAAAAGCCCAGATTTCAAGTTCTGCTGCCAGGCTGAAGGAAGTCAACGTTTTGAGCAGGGGTTCATGCCCCTCGCTGCTCTAAAGCTCCCGAAGGCACTCAAAGGTGACAAGCACCAGTCGGGCAACTCCTAGTGGGTTGTGGCTCAGACCCAGACCAGAGTGGCACCCTGCACATGCAAGGATGAGAGAGTAAGCACTTGGTAGCTTGCTGCACGGACAGCGCAAGAGCGAATTGGCAGCTTCTTGTTGAACGGCTGTCCCCACCCCTCTAGGGGATGCCATTGCTTTTCTCCGATACCAGAGACCCTTGTTCTTTCTAGTTTACATAAGGAGGCATCTCCTGATCTTCTAGAATTTCCTACCACAATAACTTCCACTTTCATTATTAGCAGTGAAGGTTTCTTATGGGAAGAAAAAAAAAGACAGTGCTATAGGCGGATGCATTCTGGGAATTGTAGTCTTGTTTTGATTCATTCCACTGAAATAATTAGACTAACGCACCGGAAAACAATGATTTGAAGATAAATATTCAAGACTGTCATTAATCATTTGGAGTGAGGTGGTCACCCTATCCAGCAGAGATGAGCACGGCCAAGAGGGGGCCCATGAACACATGGAGGGGGTGCAGGAGTCAGATGTAGAGCATTACCAAAGGAAACCGCAGCACGGAATGTCTTAAAAGCCTAGGACAGTGAACAAATCAGTCCAGCAACCAACCCCTGGAAGAAAAGACTTGTGTCCCTGCGAATGCTGGATCAAAAGTGCACAAAGCATACCTTCAAACCTTCTGTATGGGTTGAAAAAATTCCCACGTTCTATTTTGGATGCATAGATTCCCCGCCTTCTGAATGGAAAGCACACATTTCTACCTTCTATGTGGAATGAACAGATCCCCGCCTTCTGAATGGAAAGCACACATTTCCATCTATAGCGTGAGATGAACAGATTTCTAACTTCTATGCGGGATGCCCACATTATCGCCTTCTGTGTGGGATGACACATTCTCACCAGAGCTGGCCAGGACTGCTGGCAAGTAGCCGTGTAGGCACCGCCTTCCCTCTTGAGACCAGGCAATCCTGCTCTGCCAGAAACATCTCCAAGTCAGGAAAAAGCCTGAAAACCAAGTTGTAAACTGAAAGGACGGACTAGCAATCAAATCCCAAGCAGTCACCCAACTCGGGGACAGAACTTCACTGTGACCACACCTGCGCGGGTGCTGCCTTAGTCTTTCATCAACATTGCATGCTCCCGGGGGTGGCGTGGCGTGGACGGCAGAGCTAATGGCTGCCTGATCCCGTCGCTCTACACAACGCTGAGACTTCCAAAGCTTCCTTTCACACGCTCTGGAACCTAAACTTCACATCCGCACCAGGATTCAGACCAACGCGATTCGGGGCATGGATTGTGCCCATCATCGGACGTAGGCTCACCTTAGAAACCTACTAATTGCAGCTGGTAGCCTTCCCGCTAGCCCTCACCTAACGGGCCGAAAATGGCAGCCTCCTAGTGCCGTAACCAACAACGCAGGAGCTCCATCACGGCGCTCCCACAGCAAATCTCGGCCTTGGACCATCACGGAATGTGGTAATAACCAACTATATAACCGACTTGCCCTAAAAGAACACAGACTACTTCTCCTCTAGGGCCAATGCCTTTTCCAATGCCACTCGGACAACGGTCCCAAAATGGCGACCAACCGCCCATTGTTGCACTCTGCAGATACGTCGGACCACAATTAGGCTGAGACCCCTACCCGAGCGGCTCCCAAGGTAGATTACGACAAGGTACGCCTTTCCTGCTTCCATCTTTGCTACCGAATGCAGCACAGTCGCTTTAAATATCAGCCGACGGCACTGCCTGACCCCAAGATGGCGGCCTCATCAAAAATCAGCGCATTTCTACTGTATTCATTTGCTGCGCCACTGATCATGAAATCGGGCTAATAACCGCCCGCATGCCCTTTGAAGTAAATTTAAGGTGCTAATAGCCCCCTCACCTTCATCTGGGACCCTCGTTACCACCGAGACCCTCCCCGCTGCCAATTTGCTTTGCAGACTTATCGGAGATAACGGAGAAGTCAGAGGCTCTGTTTGACCCTCTGTTCAACCCTATTGTGGTTCTGCGCGCCTCACTGGCGGTTGTGCATCTGTGCAAACTGTGCAAACTGTGCAAATACTCACCCTGCTGTGTCCCCTGCGGCTCCTTCAGCGGTAACAGGGCTTCTGCTCTGATTCAAACCTACAATTAAATACAGCTGTTTTAGCCAAATAATTCTGGATTGAGGCTAAAGTAATACCAAAAAAGTGCCAAACTAGCACTAAAATATTCAACATAGTGCTCAACTACCTGCTTCCAACTACCAGCGTCCATCTGCCATTACAGTGCTCAGTCATATATGAACTTACCTGCCGGTACTTACCTGCCTGCCTGTACTTCCGGTCTGGTCTTCAAGAGATTTCAGGTTGCTCTGTTCCCAGTTGACATCTAGGCTGCATACATGCTACACCCAATCTGATCTCCATCGCTATCTCCAGTAAGAATCCAACTCCACGCCGGCCTCCAAGTTGCTCCTTGTGTACCTGAGCTGAGTTTTTAACTCCGATTCGACCCTTCTTAACGGTACCTAAATTACAATAAGACTCATAATAAGCAGCTCCCCAATAAACAGCCGCAAAATACCCGCAGGATCCAGACAGGTCCTCCGGTGCCCTATTAGCGGTTATACCTAATACTCTGCCGACCCTACCTCCGTCAACCATCATTTTAAGCTATCATCCCAAGTCATCTCAAACATCATGGCGGAAAAAGACCCTAAGGCGCAATACAAACGCTCCAAAGGTGAACCTGCAATATCTGACTCGCCCATCAAGGCCAAAGCCGATGTGAACAGCATAATGGAAATGATCCTCAAGAAACTGGCAGATGTCCATGACTTGGCGAAATCAACCAAACAGAACACGGACGGCATGCAATTAGAACTGACCGCAATCCGTGCTGACATGAACACAATTAACTCTAAAATTACCGCTGCGGAGCAAAGAATAAGTGATGTGGAAGATTCTTCGACCCAAATCAGCAAAGAAATGAAATCACTTCTGGCTGTCACCAATGGCTTGAAACGTCAAGCAGCCGAGCTGGAAGACAGAAATAGGAGGGGCAATATCAGAATTTTGGCATTCCTGAAGGCACAGAAGACTCAGCGGAATCATGTATTGCCTTTTTGGAGAACTGGATCCCCGAAATTACGGGCATTAAGTTCCACAACGCTCTTGAACTAGACCGAGCACACAGAATTCCGACCTACAACTCAACGAGGAAAACAACCCGACCAATCATCTGCAAACCTCTAAGGTACCAACACACAGAAGCAATCCTCAGCTTTGCACGTAAAAATCGCCAGATAACTTGGAATGGTCAAAAATTAACTTTCGCACAAGATTACTCAAAACCTACTGTGGATACAAGAAAAGGCTTCCTGCTACTAAGAGACAGGTTACGTGACAAAAACATCCAATTCTCATTTGCAGGTCCTGCTAAATTTAAAATCATAGAGAACGGTAGACTCCACTTCTTCACGGACCCGACCGAACTCTCAAACTACTTGGACTGCCCAACCATGCAAGACATGGACCACTCGTCCTCCTTCTCCAACAAGAGGAAAACTTGATATCCTTTTTTTTCCCCCCAATATGCCGAGACAGGCTTACACATAATGTCCGATGCTGGCAATTCATTAGCAAATCGCTAAACATGTTTGCCACCGTGAGGTTTCTGTTTTGTTATTGATTTGCTTACAATTAGAATCGAGAGCAATAACTAATAAGTTTCCGGATAAGATTCCTGACTGCATTTTATTATCAGAATGGTTTCCACTATATAGACCTGCCGTAGAATGTTTAGTTCCGGTTATAAACGGTTCATAGTATATATAAGAAGGTTGCTACTATATAGATTAATACTACATAATGTATTCTCTCTCCAAGTTGTCAGTTCGATGCTCCTGCCGTCGCACCTCCATCTAACGATGTCCTCAGGGTTAGGGAGGGGTGGGAGGAGGGTGAAGGGAGGGATTGGGGTTTTTTGGATTTTACTTTGGTATTCTCAGTTGTTTTACTATTCTCATCTCTACTATCTTTTTCTTTATCCTTATTATCATTCCTGTCCTGCTACTCATTGTACTCACTGCTACATATATTACATAATCAGCAAGAGTTCCTATTTACTGCATATCCTATATATGCTGGTAGCGCTACCGTATTATCTGCAATCAACACAAGTCACCCACTTACATCTAGTCTTCATATGGGGACGGTCTCCCTGGTACGCCTGTCAATGATCATACCCTACATACGACCCGTTCAAATTGCCATCGCTTACATATGTAATGACTCCAAATAAGACATATAACATTACGGAAGACCTTAGCGCCGTCTCCTTAAATGTGAAAGGGCTTAACCACCCAATCAAACGCCGGAAAATTATAGACTACCTAGCAAAATCTAAAGGGGATATTATACTACTACAGGAAACAAAATTATCTGGGGAAGACACAGCTTTTATTAAACATAATTGGATATCACATGTCTCATGCTCGCCAGCGGACCATAAAAAGAAAGGAGTAATCACCCTAATAGTGAAAACATCTAACATATCCCTCGAATCACACTCTCATGACGATGAGGGCAGAGTATTGGTTACACATCGGAAAAAAGGGGAAGACTCTATACACGTTGTAAACATATACGGCCCTAACACGGACAAACCCAATTTCTGGGAAAGTATCAAAAATCATAGAAAATCTTCCCCAGGATGATCTCATCATAGTTGGTGGTGATTTTAATCTCCCTTTAGACCCTATAATTGACCGCCAATCCACCTGCAAATATCACGTCACAAGATCTCACGGCATAGTTCAGAAAATATGTTCTAAGTTTAACCTCAAAGATTCTTGGCGCCTTCAACACCCAGACTCTAGGGATTACACTTTTTACTCAGCCCCACATAACTCATACACTAGAATTGACTACATACTTATATCGGGATCTTTCACACACCTAATTGATAAAACAGATATTTCACCCAGTTAGTGTCCGATCACTCATGTATCAGTGCTAAATTAGCCGGCAGCCACAATAATCCTTCGCCCAAGAGATGGCGCTTTAATAACTATGTCCTATCAGATCCTGACGATAAAACAAAAATTGAAGATGCGATCACAGATTACCTCAACCATAACGATCTTCCTGAGACAAACGTAAGCACCCTCTGGGACGCAGTGAAGGCTACCATTAGGGGAGTCCTCATTGAGATTAAAACAAAAATCAATAAAAAGCTGAACACTGAACTAGTTAATTTAGAACGTGAAATTAAACTCTTAAAGATTACACATGCCAATTCGCTAAATAATAATATTCTCAACCAAATAACACAAAAGAAATATGAATATAATAAAATTCTGAGTAGACGAGCAGGGGTACGGATAAATAAATTCAAAGCCCTCAAACTCTGTGAAGCCAACAGAGCAGGTAAAATGCTAGCTTCCTATCTTAAACACAAACAGAACCAGAACATTATCTCATCAATCAACGATGCTAATAATCAAACGCACACTAAACAAAAGGAAATTTTAAACACCTTTAAATCCTTCTATGAAGGCTTGTATCGTAACGATCAAGAATTTAACTTGGAAGGGTGCACCAATACCTGAACAAACTGAACCTCCCCAAACTAAACGAAACAGACAAACTGGCTCTAGGGAAACCAATAAGTGAACTAGAAATATCGAATTCTATTAAATCCCTGAAAGACAATAAGGCCCCGGGACCTGACGGCTTCACATTTTATAAGACATTTGCGGAGTTACTACAACCAACCATGTTAAAAGGATTTGATAATATAGCTAATAAAGGACGAACAACAAACTCCATGACAGAGGCCAACATTATAGTTATCCCTAAGGAGGGGAAAGATCCCCTACTACCAAAAAATTACAGACCAATATGCCTCATCAATGTCGATTGTAAAATTTACGCAAAAATTTTAGCCACGAGACTTAATGCTGTCCTCCCACAATTGATAAGTAACTCCCAAGTAGGCTTTCTTAAAAACCGCATGTCGAACGACAACACCCGCCTGCTATGCCTTATTCTAGAAAATGCTGCTTTTAAAACGGACCCATCTATAGCAATCACCCTGGACGCAGAAAAGGCGTTTGACAGGGTTTCATGGTCCTTCTTAAAACACTGCATGCATTCTTTTGACTTGGGTGATCCCTACATAAATATGGTCATGGCCCTTTACTCGAAGCCTACTGCACGTATTGCAATTAACGGTTCCCTTTTGGAGCCTCTCACTCTCCAACAAGGCACAAGAAAAGGCTGCCCACTTTCACCATCCCTTTTCCTATTAGTGCTAGAGCCCTTAATACAAGACATCAAACGGAATACAGACATCAAAGGAGTAGGTTTTAATAATACTCAAGTTAAATTAGCCGCTTATGCGGATGATATCTTAATAGTAACAGAAGACCCGGGTCCCTCAATTAACGCTTTGATGCAAACGATAGGGAAATACTCTACACACTCGGGGTACAAACTAAATAGGGACAAATCTGAAGTAAAACCCTTAAATGTTCATTGCACCAGAGAGATTCTAGGCAACTCAGGTCTTGCGTGGCAACCGGGATATAAAAAAAACTTAGGTATAGAATTTGGTGGCAATATCGACACTACACCACAATGAAAATACCATGCTGGAAAAAATTAAGAAACTTCTAGACACTTGGTCCCCAAAATTTATAACCTGGTGGGGAAGAATTGAAACAATAAATTTGATGATCACGCCCCTAATTAATTATCTAATCAACATGCTTCCTCTCATCTTAACAGAAGACTTACACCATAAACTTGATACCCTCTTAACAAAATGTATATGGCAAGGCAAGAAAGCTAGAGTAGGACTCAAAAACTAAGGCTGGACAAATCCCTAGGTGGAGTTAATCTAGCTGATTTTAAAACATACCAAACAGCCTTCCTGGCAAAACAGAGCTCCTACTGGCTCTCGTCTCCCATCAATTATACTCCAGTATGGCTAGAATGCGAAAAATCTATCCTTGATAACCTTAACCCTCTTGCCCTGCTCACCTCTAGCCACACAACTCTACTTAGATCAAAGTCTATTTTTAAAAATACAAGAGCAGCGTTGCTAAAATTAGATAAGAAACTCAACTCAAGCATAAAGCACTCCAAGTTGGAATCCATATGGGACAACTGTAACATTTTATAAAAGGGCTAAACTTTACACTATGATGCTTGGATTAACGAAGGGATCTTCTTCCCTCAACAGCTAGAAAGCTCCTCCTACCCAATTACCTTTAAGGAACTCCAATCTAGTTACAATTTAGGCAATATGGAATTTTACAACTTTCTAAAGGTTAGAGCAGCACTGTCAAAAGCCAAATTACATAGCTCACCTCCATCCCTACCAAACTTCGTAACGAAGATCCACAAGCTAGGCCACCAAGTATCACTTATTTACAAACTACTCCGCCCTAAAAACTCGACTCTCAATAAAAACCTTATTGCTTTCTGGGAGCTACATTCCTCTAATCCTCTACCCAAGACTAAATGGCCTAAAATATGGAGTTCTACTACCCGTAATAAAATATCTCCGGTCTTATCTCAAACAAAATTATGGCTCCTACATAAAGCCTTCTGGACACCTGCTCGTCTACACTCACAACACCTCCGCGATGATCCCATTTGCTGGAACTGTAAGGAAGAAACAGGAGACTTAGCTCACCTTATATTACACTGCAAAGCTGTATCAACATTTTGGGACATTGTATTTGCTTTTCTATCAAAACTATTCAATTGCAAATTAAAAAGAAATCTCCACTTTAACAACCGGCTTTCTTGATACTGATACACTAAACAATGCAGACAAGGCCCTCTTGGACATACTATTCACATCCGCAATAAAAATTGTCCTGAATAATTGGAACACGCACAAGGCATCATTCAAATGCTGGATGAATTGGATTACACACCTCAGGGGCGCAGACAATATCACTCTTCAAAACTCTCCCTGGAAACCCTCTACCAGACATGTGGGAAAGACTAGATGTATACTTCACCACACACAAACCACCATGATCATTCTACAGATACTATTTATAGGATACTCCCCTTTCACATATCCCCCTAGCCATAAACAATACTTAAGGCTGAGTAAAACACATTTTGGATTCTCAGACATACTGAACCTTGAAAATTCTACTTCCATAGGACTCTCTTTCCAATACACGAACTTTGACACAATATCCAACATAAGCATGGGTAAGCCTTTTTATTGCTCTGATCTGTTTCATCTCTTCTTTTCCTATTCTTTTACTTAGATCTTATTAGTTTCTTTTTATCTCTCATCTCTTATTTTTCTCTTCTCTTTATTTCATAGATTATTCAAAGTTTATCCATTAGTGTACAGAATCCTGTATCATCTAGTACATTGTATTCTACGCTTCTTAATATAATCACTTGTGAAAATACTTCCAGTCCATCATACTGTTGAAGCTGTTGTGTCTTTCCAGCCGATGAATAACGTCAATTTTATATTTTTGTACACCGTATGCCGTTCCTTTGTGTTTTTCCTATTGAAAATACCTAATAAAATCATTTGAAATTGAACATTGCATGCTCCCAGTGTCCGGAGGAAACCTCAAAGCCCAGCTGAGCTCTGCTGGCCTGGCTGAGTGAAGAGAAGGTGACCAGAGTGCTGTAAAGTCCACTCTAGCTTTCAGAAGAAACAAGAGGTGCTCTACCAGAAAATCACTCCAAAACGTGCAGTCAAACCACCTGAAGCACTGGTCCTGCCTGCACTAGTAGCCCACCTTTGTGTAATACACGCCCCCACTTACCTACTAGCCTCCGCCTGGCATGTCTTCAGCAGGGGTTCATCACCAACCTCTGTCTTGTGTGCTGGAAGAAGACTCCTACCACCACACACTAGGGGTTACATGTCCATGTCCAACTGTGCACAAGTCCAGAAGAACTACTGGCATCCTGGACACGTAAAATTTACCTCCTGGTCCCACTTTGTGGAATTTGACCTTCCTGGCTCATACCATAACTTGTGGGAGGGGGGGGGGGGGATTCCGCTTTTACTACCACCAACATAAAAGCATTGAAAGTTGTCAACCCAGTACCAGCACCCTTGCCCACTTACCCACTACAACCCTGCCTATTCTGCAATTCAGATTCACTCCATTCAAAATAGGTCCTTAAAATGAAGGCCTTTAAAATGCTTTGCTCAGATGCACGCGTCAAACAACTTACCATTCATTACATTAAAAACAGCTATCACAACTGTAATAAATAATTCACTAATAGGCAAAGTTGCCCAGGACTCTTCTCTTAAGAAAAAAAACACCTGCTAACCGGGAGAGCCTGGCTAACGACCAGCCAATATCAAAAATAGCCAGTTCCATCAAACTCTTGGAAACAGAGGGAATGATGCAACTGCAGGGAACTGAATCCCTGTCTTCATGGCCATCTATCAGGATTCAATCCTCTCTGGCTATTGACAATAAAATGTCTAGACCACGACAGGTTATTTGCAAGACGCCGGTACCAAAATTCTATCTATGAAGCATGGGGTAAACGAGACTTTAGCAACAGGAATTGAAATGTAGGGATTTTTGTTAAGCTTTATTAAGTATAAAACCAAACTTACTTTAGACTTCTGGGAGTTTGAGGTTCAGACGGTTTCACGAACACAGTAGAAAGAATCAAGATTTTGGCACAAGGGCACTGGGTTATTGGAGGTGAAACTCAAAAGGCTCCAGTTCATGTTCTTAAACATTGTTGGGAACCATAGGAGGTTTTATTGAAGGCATCCTGTGCCCACTATAATAATAATTTAAAAAAGAGAGACTAGTTCCAGTTCTGTCTGAATGCACCTCTCAGGGGTTACTCATAAGGGGCATTTCATTCAGGAAAACTGCCCGGTAACCCATAGGTGAAACATAAAAAGCATGATTTGTGTGTAATACAGTGCTCCAGCAGCTAAAGGGCTTTAATTGACAGATAAATCGGTTATCCTACAATGAAAAGGAGAAAATAAATCAAAGCGTACTACATACATGCATACAGCAGAAGTGTGGTGATTTGCATAAAGCATACAAAAAAGCTGAGCCTTTCAGATGTCTCCTGAATAGGAGATAGGTGAGTTTTGTTTGGATGACAAGAGGCAGAGTTCCAAGTGATGGATGATGTGGTGTTTCTAGGCAACATGTTCTGAATCTTGCTACCTCAATTTGTAGCGAGTTTTGTCTTGTGAGGCCTCTCTGACTGATGCGGAGAGTAGATCAGGTAAGGGGGGCTGTTCCAGGCGACAGCTTACAAGCGAGACATCATAACTTGACTCTGGTGTTATTGCAGCCAAGGCGGTCCCGGAGGTTGGAAGTGAAGTAATCAACCTTTCTTCAGGTGGAGACCAGACTGAATCCAAAATCAAATGTTACTTTAATCAGAAGGAGCGAGGACTGCGGAGTTCTGCCTACAAATGCATTCCCGAAGACCATCTGCAGACAAGAGCTTGAACTGCCATTTCCGACTGGTCTGAGGAGATTAGGTCATTCATTCTGGGAGTTGAGGTAGAAATTAGCAGACTCAGCCCGCGAGTGTAATGAGTAGAATGATAAGACCAGATTCTAGGGTGAAGTTAAGAAATCTTACATTAGTGGGGAGTAAAGCGGAGAAGTCTTATTACTTCAGCAGGTCTAGAAGCGAAAGGACAACGTTAATCCATGTGAGGACAAGGAAGGTAGCTTTTAGCACACTGAGCATGCATAAATTATACAACTTCCAGGAACGCAGCCTCTCAAGATGAGGAACTCAAGGTTTCCTCAACTCTTGATTTTAGGGAGGAGCTTTACAAAAAAAGTCACGCAACTACGTTGCGCCACAGGGAGGGAGCAGGAGAGCGCCACATCTTCAGAGATATGGCTCTCTCCTCCCCTTTTCCTTGCGCCTGCACGGATTTCAGCGGCCGTGTGCCATGTACACACCTTAGCGCCATAGGGCTAGGGTGTGCGCATGGGTCT
This sequence comes from Calotriton arnoldi, assembly GCA_963921515.1. NCBI lineage: Eukaryota > Metazoa > Chordata > Amphibia > Caudata > Salamandridae > Calotriton > Calotriton arnoldi. The sequence continues at coordinate 3,089,663 of CAWUFW010000013.1, read as the reverse complement.
AGCATAGGTCTTGTACAGGAAGGGCACTCTTCTTTTTCAAAATACCACCCCTAGACACAATGGAAAGCTTTTCCCACTTTGTATGCGTGCTGCACAGTGCAGCCCGCATGCAAAGTCGGAAAAGCACGGAGAAATGAAAGCATTTCTCATGTTAGCGCCTCCTTTAAAGGGGCGTTAACTTTTGGCGCAAAACCATGTCTAAAAAACTTTGTAAATATGGTTTTGCTTCAAAAGGCATGTGTGGTTGCACGGGAACGCCCATGTTCCACCCATGTAACGCCCCCTCAGTGCTAAGTAACGTTGCTTTGCGCTACTTTGAGGGTGCTTCCCAGCGTTTTGCGCTGGAAAGTAAATAGCAAAAAAATCATTTTGTGCTGGTTGTCACTTTTGTGACGCTAACCCAGCGCAAAATGTTTGTAAATCTCCCCCCAGGTCTCTAGTTAGATGTGGCTTACACCTGCACATTGGTGCTGGGAGATGCCCATATTCTCTAAACTCAGACTGTGGTTCCAATTACAGGTTGAAAAGGACTACAAATGAGCCCTGTGGGAGTCCAAAAGTCTTCGCAGATCTTCCAGGGATGTATCTCTTTACCACTTGCTACTTGGGGCTCAAGATGGGCTACTGGCACTTCATTTTCTTTCCTTGGCCCAGAGCCCCAGCTCAGCACCCCTTTACAAAGGATCTTGAAAGATGCTTCCCCCTCATTTTCATAAAGAACTGACCTAAGGATCTGCACCTAAACACTGTCCGCAGGGGAAGAAACAACATCCGGGCCAGCAGTATGACCCTGAATCCTTAAAACACACAAGGCTGATGAAACTGTTGTCCAGATCTGCCCTCCCTCCAAGTACTGCATGTGTCTCTACTCTCAGCTGGGGGCGCTCTGGCAGATAGAACTCCCCTCAGAGCAGGCTCTGCAGGTCTTCCTCCAATCTCAGGATCTTGAACAGTTGGGATTAAATCCCTCCCAGCCAATTTGAAGCCAGGATACGTTAGGCCTGGTATCCAGATTAGCTGTCCCGGTCAGGCGTGCCTTACCTTGTAGATAAGATAAACTGGTGTGAACATCCTAGGAGCCAGGACTGGGTGTGCTTGGAGGTAAGTCAGAATACCTACACCACGCGAGTTGGGCCAAGGAGAGCTGAGCTTGGAATAAGTCATTGGGCTTGGAGTCAGATTACACCAGCTGTAATGGACTTAAGTGACTGTACTTTGAGTCATAGGCGTCCGTGCTTGGGAGTCAGGGCTAGCTGTGCTGGAGTCAGTGACTGTACTTTGAGTCATAGGCGTCCGTGCTTGGGAGTCATGGCTAACTGTACTGGAGCCAGCAGGTGACTGCTTGGAATCATAGGTGTCTGTGCTTGGGAGTTATAGACGTCCGTGCTTGGGAGTCAGGGCTAGCTGTGCTCGAGTCAGTGACTGTGCTTGGAGTCATAGGTGTCTGTGCTTGGGAGTCATAGGTGTCTGTGCTTGGGAGTCATAGGCGTCCGTGCTTGGGAGTCAGGGCTAGCTGTGCTGGAGTCAGTGACTGTGCTTGGAGTCATAGGTGTCTGTACTTTGAGTCATAGGCGTCCGTGCTTGGGAGTCAGGGCTAACTGTACTGGAGCCAGCAGGTGACTGCTTGGAATCATAGGTGTCTGTGCGTGGGAGTTATAGACGTCCGTGCTTGGGAGTCAGGGCTAGCTGTGCTCGAGTCAGTGACTGTGCTTGGAGTCATAGGTGTCTGTGCTTGGAGTCATAGGTGTCTGTGCTTGGGAGTCAGGGCTAGCTGTGCTGGAGTCAGTGACTGTGCTTGGAGTCATAGGCATCCGTGCTTGGGAGTCAGGGCTAGCTGTACTGGAGCCAGCGGGTGACTGTGCTTGGAGTCATAGGCGTCTGTGCTTGGAATCATAGGTGTCTGTGCTTGGAATCATAGGTGTCTGTGCTTGGGAGTCATAGGTGTCTGTGCTTGGGAGTCATAGGCGTCCGTGCTTGGGAGTCATAGGCGTCCGTGCTTGGGAGTCATAGGCGTCCGTGCTTGGGAGTCATAGGCGTCCGTGCTTGGGAGTCATAGGCGTCCGTGCTTGGGAGTCATAGGCGTCCGTGCTTGGGAGTCATAGGCGTCCGTGCTTGGGAGTCATAGGCGTCCGTGCTTGGGAGTCATAGGCGTCCGTGCTTGGGAGTCAGGGCTAGCTGTGCTCGAGTCCGTGACTGTGCTTGGAATCATAGGTGTCTGTGCTTGAAATCATAGGTGTCTGTGCCTGGAATCATAGGTGTCTGTGCCTGGAATCATAGGTGTCTGTGCCTGGAATCATAGGTGTCTGTGCCTGGAATCATAGGTGTCTGTGCTTGGGAGTCATAGGCGTCCATGCTTGGGAGTCAGGGCTAGCTGTGCTCGAGTCAGTGACTGTGCTTGGAATCATAGGTGTCTGTGCTTGAAATCATAGGTGTCTGTGCTTGGAATCATAGGTGTCTGTGCTTGGGAGTCATAGGCGTCCGTGCTTGGGAGTCAGGGCTAGCTGTGCTCGAGTCAGTGACTGTGCTTGGAATCATAGGTGTCTGTGCTTGAAATCATAGGTGTCTGTGCCTGGAATCATAGGTGTCTGTGCCTGGAATCATAGGTGTCTGTGCCTGGAATCATAGGTGTCTGTGCCTGGAATCATAGGTGTCTGTGCCTGGAATCATAGGTGTCTGTGCCTGGAATCATAGGTGTCTGTGCCTGGAATCATAGGTGTCTGTGCCTGGAATCATAGGTGTCTGTGCCTGGAATCATAGGTGTCTGTGCCTGGAATCATAGGTGTCTGTGCCTGGAATCATAGGTGTCTGTGCCTGGAATCATAGGTGTCTGTGCCTGGAATCATAGGTGTCTGTGCCTGGAATCATAGGTGTCTGTGCCTGGAATCATAGGCGTCTGTGCCTGGAATCATAGGCGTCCGTGCTTGGAATCATAGGCGTCCGTGCTTGGAATCATAGGCGTCCGTGCTTGGAATCATAGGCGTCCGTGCTTGGAATCATAGGCGTCCGTGCTTGGGAGTCAGGGCTAGCTGTGCTTGAGTCAGTGACTGTGCTTGGAGTCAGTGACTGTGCTTGGAGTCATAGGCATCCGTGCTTGGGAGTCAGGGCTAGCTGTACTGGAGTCAGAGCGTGACTGTGCTTAGAATCATAGGTGTCTGTGCTTGGGAGTCATAGGCGTCCGTTCTTGGGAGTCATAGGCGTCCGTGCTTGGGAGTCAGGGCTAGCTGTACTGGAGCCAGCGGGTGACTGCTTGGAATCATAGGTGCCTGTGCTTGGGAGTCAGGGCTAGCTGTACTGGAGCCAGCGGGTGACTGTGCTTGGAATCATAGGTGTCTGTGCTTGGGAGTCAGGGCTACCTGTGCTCGAGTCAGTGACTGTGCTTGGAGTCATAGGCATCCACGCTTGGGAGTCAGGGTCAGCTGTACTGGAGCCAGCGGGTGACTGTGCTTGGAATCATAGGTGTCTGTGCTTAGGAGTCATAGGTGTCTGTGCTTGGGAGTCAGGGCTAGCTGTGCTCGAGTCAGTGACTGCTTGGAGTCATAGGCATCCACGCTTGGGAGTCAGGGTCAGCTGTACTGGAGCCAGCGGGTGACTGTGCTTGGAATCATAGGTGTCTGTGCTTAGGAGTCATAGGTGTCTGTGCTTAGGAGTCATAGGTGTCTGTGCTTAGGAGTCATAGGTGTCTGTGCTTAGGAGTCATAGGTGTCTGTGCTTAGGAGTCATAGGTGTCTGTGCTTGGGAGTCAGGGCTAGCTATGCTCGAGTCAGTGACTGTGCTTGGAATCATAGGTGTCTGTGCTTAGGAGTCATAGGTGTCTGTGCTTGGGAGTCAGGGCTTGCTGTGCTCGAGTCAGTGACTGTGCTTGGAGTCATAGGCATCCACGCTTGGGAGTCAGGGTCAGCTGTACTGGAGCCAGCGGGTGACTGTGCTTGGGGTCAGGATTAGTTGTGCCAAGCCTGTAATGCTTGTGCTTGGGTGTCAATTACCTGTGTTGGAGTCAGAAGAACCTGATTGTACTAGAGCTAGGAGTGATGATCCTTGGAACTAGGAGTGGCTGGGATTGGCGTTCGCTCATATTGGCTGTACTGGAATCAGCAGTGACTGTGCTTGGAGGCCCAGGCGTCCAGGCTTGGAGTCAAGATTGGCTGTTCTGGAGCCAGGGGTGCCTGTGCTTGGAGTCAGTATTAGCTGCGTCCGAGTCAGAAGTGTTAGGATTAGCTGTACTGAGCTCAGGAGCAATGAAGTTTGGAATAAGGAGGGGTTATGCTTGGAGTCCGGGTAATTTGTACTGAGTCACACTGTACCTGGAGTTTGGTCAGCCTAGCAGCACTGGAGTCACGAGTGCCCGTGCACATAGTTGTGAATGGCTGCAATGGAATCGGACGTACTCTGCTTTAAAATGCACGGTTTGGATCATTGTTATTCACATTTTCTGTGGGGAGGGATGCGCTGTCGACTCAATGCTGGTCATCTCTCTAAAGGTTGCGCCAACAACCCCTCCATATGTTCTGGAATGGAGTTAGTAATTATGTCAGCAGTTTCCCTAGCCATATTATCATCTCGCACTGCAAGTCAAGAGCACGGATCGTAGCTGCAAACACCTTGCGCCACCTAGAACCCCATCCCTCATAAACGAGTCACCAGTGATGTACAGAAGGGATTTCTCCCCGACAGACATTATTGGTTACAAGAACATATAGTAGTGGTAAAAGGTCTCCTAAGCTGCAAACCAAGTATTTCAGTAGTCAAATCTTCTCTTCACTGGAGAGATTAAAAAAACATTGCAGCCTTTTGTCATCATCATCGGAAAGGATGGAAGGAGGAAATCACTGTTTGGGGAGCTGCCCTGTGCGTAGTTCCTGCAGCAACAGGACCACTCCCATTGGTCTCTCTCACTGCAGGTGGATCCGGCTTGTTGTCTTACCTCTCTGGCCTGGGACAGACCTGATCCTACAGCCTACTGGAGCAAGAGAGGCTGTGGTATTCTAGTATGACGAGCAGTTTGCCAAGGTGGCTCCAAGGTTGCAATGATTATTCTATCGGATGGCCTTAATTGAATTGGCTTTGAAAGGGATGACATTTATGAAAGTGAGGTGGATAATTAACCGCCACCAGAGTATGAGGATTAGCGAAACCTGTAGAACTGGCAAAATGCAGGCGGGAGAGAAGGAGATATGTTCTGCACCCATAAAAAGGAAAACAAGCATTTGCAATGCAATAGGTCTCGCTTCTACGCGAGTTTCAGCTATTGACATTGCAAATAACAATGCCTTTTATTTTTGTTTTAGTTTTTAACACATAAATAAAAGGCATTGTCATTTACAATGCCAATAGCTGAAACTTGTGTAAATGCGAGACCTATTGCATTGCAAATGCTTGTTTCTGGTGACTTTGTCCTCGTGATTTCTGTAGGGAGAAACCGAAGCAGGGTTAAGGGTAGGAGTCCTACATCCTGCAGCCTGTTCCTACATGCTGCACCCAGCGTCCCCAGCCCCTCCAGCGTGTTAAGCTCACGAGCAGGGATCAGTTTATTACAAGAGAGATGTTTTATTGCATTTTCCAATGTTTAAAGTCTACTGGGGAATGAGTGACCTGAGAGCTACAAACACCTTGTACAGATTGCGATACTAAGCGCTTTAGAAGAAGGTTTCCAAAAGCAGGGGTTCTGGAAGGGGTCGGGGTACAGGGCAGCTTTTCCCACAGTGACTTGGGTACAGGGCAGCTTTCCCCACGGTGACTTGGGTACAGGGCAGCTTTTCCCACAGTGACTTGGGTACAGGGCAGCTTTCCCCACGGTGACTTGGGTACAGGGCAGCGGAATCCCCACGGTGACTTGGGTACAGGGCAGCTTTCCCCACGGTGACTTTACCTGCCGGATTTTCCAGGCTGTAAAGTTGGTTTTGTTGTTCTCACACCAAGTGTTTCCGGTGCAGTAACACTGGGCTTTTTTTTTTTTTTAATATGTGGGTTTGAGCTCCTCTCCCACATTCCCGATCGAGATCCAGATCTTTAATAAGCACCTTGGAAGTGACGTCGCACTGGGGCTCTCAGCCTTTGCACGACTGATGGGCCGGGAACGGTGGTATTCATTCCCTTTACAGGGTGCGGTGCTCCCAGCTGAACCTGTCTCCTTTAACCTGATGGATGGCAAGCTCACTTTAGCACAAAGAACTCATTCAGCCCTATAAAATGACAGAGGCCTTAAACCTTGAGGGTTTCATTTTCAGAAATTCAAATACAGAATTCAATTGGATTAGTAAAGATCGAGTATTAATCAATAGATCAGTCTGCAAAGGTCAGTTAAACTACAAACATCGAAGAACTCAGTAAAGTTCAGGCCAGCAAATTGCAAATCTAAAATGGGAGAGAAACCCGAAATCCAAGGGTCAGTGTGAAAAACGCTCTCCTCGTGCCAGAGAACACACTTCTATAGAGTTCTGAACATTAGATTCCATATATTTACTACAGCTGTACATGGTCCTCATGACTTTAACCAATCAGGACAGCTGCAGATAAATACATTTAGAACATCTCTGGTCATTCTACCACATGGAGCGTCTCACGGACCCACTGGCGTAGCAAGGGGGGGCGGTACGCCCCGGGCGGTACGAGTTTTGGGGGCGGCGGCTAAATTAATCGCCAGCACTCCCCCCCCCCCCACTCTTCAGCGCTCGGCGGCGGCAAAAGGCAGGGACCGCCACGGGCGGCAGAGTCCCTAGCTACGCCACTGCACGGACCCCACCGGGCTGGGACCAATAATTCTATGACACGTGCAATTCTGCTGAGACTTCGAAGTACAACCTTGAATGAAAGCAGACTTCCTTCAGAAGGGTTTGCAGGCCGCTGCCCCTCGCCCGTGAAGCACATTCAGACTTTATCCTACAAAGACTTAAAAATAAATAGAACAAGAGAAGAGCGGGGGACGAGAGGAGCGAGGGCGAGCGAGCGCGGCAGCCTGCTCAGCTGACCAGACGCTCGTGCGTCATGGCCTTTTGCCGGCATGTGTATACAATTATCGCGCCCGCGTCTGGGCACGATAATTGGAAACACATGTCTGCCGCGCGTAACCATCCCAAAAAGGCCAGCCACGACGCACGAGCGTTTGGACTGCTTCTGAAACCCCCTTACTTAAAGTCTTTGCCTAGCAGCGCTTGCGCGCTACTCGAGGCTCGACCTAAAAAGAGATCAAAAGGAAAAAAAGAGATCAGATGGGTCACAAGTCCAAAGCAGCAAATCTGGTGACAGAACACACTGAATGCACAGGATTACATTCAACTGTGAAAATTTGTTGGATCAAAAAGTGTGTGAAGATCTGTTTGAATTTGTATTTAAGGACGCAGCCAGGTGTTAAATGGTGACGGTTTATTATTGTTGGAAATAAACCAAGATGGCATCCAAAGAAAAGTAGGCTGCCATGCTAATAGGACTGGAAAACAGTTCCCGGCGGACGTATCCTGCAACATCAGCTAGCATAAGAAGGGTCCTGAGGAGAAGTTATTGGATCAAACGTCTGTGATGTAGAAGAAATAGTGATTGAATATTAGGAGGTTAATAGCAGCCTTAAGGATGCAGGCATGTGTACTTCAGCCTGGCTCATTATGTATGGAATGCTACAGATGACAAATCCAGAACACCCAAGGGTTTCTCATTCGATTCCCAAGTGTGTTACTTAATGAAAATACAAATGAACCTTGAAGTCAAATGCCTACGACTCCGTAAGTCATTGTGATTAACTGTGCATTTATGGTAGTCCGGTCTTGGCGTCTAGAAGAGACATGTTTTCATTCTGAGGGCTTCAGCTCCCCCATAGGCTTACCATTTGCTCATTTCATCATCGCTCTCGTATTCTTCATTCCCTTGAGCCCATGGTATTCATGCGTCATGCCTCTTCTTGTGTTTACCCTCCTCCAGAGCATGGACCAAGTACTCGTGTCCATCCATTACTCTCGTTTTAGGAGCTACTTTTTTCTATATGTTTGAGCACTCACAGAGATACTCGTGTTTCCTAATGCCTCGGTACGTCTCCCACCCGCCCCATCTCAACCCCAGCCAGACAGCCTGAGAGTGAGACTTACCTGTGCAGCTCTAGTGACCCCCCACCCCAACCCCCCATTCTTGCATGCTTCTGTTCCTTAGGCTCAATGTGAGCAGTGTCACACAAACACCACCTGAGTCGGAAACAGCATGCAACCGTTAAACATCAACTGTCTCAATCCGTAACGTACCTGGAAACTATGCGATAAAATAACACTTGTCAGCGGAGTAATATGATGAACTCACAAAAACTCACGGAGATGAAGAGCTTTAAACATACGGCACGAAAGGGGCCAGGTTGGAGCGGTCATATTCCTGAAAACATGCTCATACATTTTTATGCTTTACCGATTCTTCTCTGGAAAAAACGTTTATTTGGATGCTATTAGTTTTCATAAGCATGTATCTTATGCAGACGTGGCTGCAAACTTTTACTACAAAAAAAATATTTTTATTACTAGCGGATAGTGATTTATCTTTACATACAGCCAGTGAACATTGCCCTGATTCCTTGAACCTTCAGTCAGTTTCCCACCCAAGGGTTGCCTGGAGATTCCGGGCCTCAGCGTTCAGATCGCCTGACTAAAAATGTCAGTCTTTAGTCACATGTAAAGCCATAACGGGTGTGTGAATACCATTCCTCTCAAGAAGCAAGTTGAGCTCAGTCAGGAATTGTTTGGAAAAGGCCCTGGGCAATTTCTATAACATGCCACGATGGCACATACGGTTTCTGGAATATGGGATACGTTCCCAGTGGCCCCGCCAGTAGACAGAGGGGGAAACCCGGAGGAGGCATACAACAGATGTGTGGTGACATTTCCAAAGACCCTATCTGCTGCAGATTTGAGCAGGGATTGTGTACAGGTCAAGGGCATGTCCCCTAATGCCCGCTTTAAACTAATGCACTTATACATAAGATATACCTGACCCCCTCAGACTGGCATGGGTGTACCTTGATAAACACTTAATGTGTGGGAGGTATGGAGAGGAATCGGGCCTTTTATATGTGGCCTGGAGCAGCCCACAGCTGAAGAACGCTTGGAAGCAGGTGCCCGAAACATGTGACCAGGGTTATGTTATAGATATTACTAGAGCACACGAATACCTGGCGGTGTCCTGGTGCTATCTCTGCTATAACAGATTGAAGGAGAGCTCAGATTGCCAAACAGCCATGCCTTTGATGCTTTTCTGAACCAGAGCAGACTAGTCATGGATTTAACATGCAGGGCTGGACAGTACCATTTGAAGCTACTTTTCAAATAGTCTGTCCCTGTATCATGCAGTGCTTTGTAGGATATGCATAGGGCCTTAAAAGAGGATTCTTTGCCCGACTGGTAGCCAATGAAGTTTTCTAATGGCTTGAGAGGCGGACTGAAATTTCAGGATGCCCAATAGCAATCGTGCCGCCGCATTTTGCAGTTTATTCACTAACTGCGGTTGTACTATGTGCATCCGTAAAGAAATGCCTCCTGGGTATATTTCCTATAAAAAGAGGTCATAAATGAGGGTACGAATGAAGGCTTTGTGGACAGTGTTAGAAAAACAACGCACAGCAATACACTGGGAGGCGCGGAGGCCTCCGGCGTATGAGAAGTGGAAAAAAAACTTACAGGCATGGGCTCTGGCGGACAAGCAGCACATCAATGCGACAAAGGTACAAAAAACTAACTGAATACCTGACAGAATGGGCAGAGATGTTGACCCGAAGTGCTCTTCTTGGTAACAAAAAGCGCTCTAGAAATCTACTGATTGACCAAATTACTGGGCGCCCTAAATGTGGATGTGGACTGACAGGGACAGACGGCGATAAACCCTCCCCATAGCTAGTAAAGGGGTAAACGCATTGATTTTACGCTGCACAGGTGATGTAGAACAGGGTTTAATTGTTTTTTTTACGGATTATACACCGAGATGCCTAACCACTGTAAACGCTGTGTAAATGCGAGCTTTAGCAAGTGGGAGTTGGGGAACTTTCTTTGGCTGATTTAAAACTGTTACAATTGTTTAACAACACAAAGATGTGAATCTGACTCTCGTCTGACCCTTAGTTCAGGTGTTTGTACCCGGTGCAGCACCTTCCTTGGTCGTCTTCATTCATCAAGTTGAAGTCATTTGTGCCACAAAAAGAGTCGAGTTTATGACATTGGAGAGCCCTCTGCTGGTCAAAGGGGGTATCGATAACAAGAGCGGAAACAGCATAGGAAGAAAAGATGTCCTAGCTACTCGTTCGCACAGGGGTAGGGGCGGCGTCCTTTCCTGTAAAAAAAATACATATTTATCTATACACACACACACACACACACACACACACACACACACACACACACACACACACACACACACACACACACACACACACACACACACACACACACACACACACACACAATTTGGCCAACTGTAATTTTCATTGACAGATTGTCTGAAGTTTATTTTTCCATTTCTTGCAACTAAGGGCCACGCAAAGCTCGACTTGGGAATCTTTTTGAGTGCGCTCTTTATTTAATTCATCAAATGAGACACCATCCCAGGGCCTTCTACTAAAACGTGACTGGTTGCCAAAGAGGACCCGATTACGGTATTCCAGGATCGAATGTCTTCCTTACTCAGGGCACAACAGACACTAGACTGAAGACGGGTTGGAAAACAATTCCTAAAAATGTTTTTTTTTTTTTTTTTTAATGCTGCAGTTATTGGCACCCAATCCCAGGTTTGTGCACACTGGACAGAGATGGGTTTCCGGGGATGTAAAAAGTATTTTGACTGTTATTAATGTCTGCTAGCAGATATCTCCAGACAGGACATGTACAGTTTCTTGGAGTAAGGAAACACGCCAAGATTAGGAGAAGTAAAAGCTTAGGAGGACAAATATTTTTTCAAGAAAAGATTTTTGACATTTTTTACAAGAATAAGAACTCTCACTTGAAAAAGATGTTCACATCCATTATTAAAAATAAAAAATAAAAAGTCGTGAAACATTAAGAGCAGGAAAAGACAGTTTATTTTTAATAATATTACACATATACAACATCTGGCGAATGCCGCTGCCACGACGTCCCCAGTCTTCAGCTCTACACGTAGTGCTGGAAGCCAAACCGTTTATGCACCAGCTCTTCCCGGGGGCGGAGATTGTACATCTCAGTGATGAGCGGAGGGACCCAGCGGTCAGTGTGGAAGACAGACTCCCCAACCTGCAGGTGAAACAAAGAGCGAGCAGCTCATGTAGAATTATTGCAGCTGTAACAACATATTTAATAGTTGAGTCGCGCTCACCCAATGCACTCACTGCACTTATCTTCACTCTGCCTCGTGGACGTAGGGCCCCACGCCTTCCAGAAAGCACTGCAATGTATACTCTCTAAATTGGGCTGACGGGACATCCAGGCACCTCTAAAGAAACCCACTAGCCTCTTCGCAACAACTGGTATTCTTTCAGGGCCCATCCTGCCAGGCCTCCATGCCATAAAAGAAGGGAGCAAGCACACACACTGGCATACCAGCACACAATTCGCCCAGATGCATAGTGGTAAATGCAGTGCATGATAACACATCAGGGGAAAGTCTTTAGTATTGCTGGTGCAGCCCCTTCATGCCATTTTCACAAAAACAAAGGTACCTTCGTCGGGTGGTGAAAGAAGGGTGTTTGCCAGCGCTTAACTTGTGTAGGTGGTTTCGGGTGCTCAGCACCAGCACATAGTTGTCTACGCTGGCGCTTGTGACAGTGTGCCACATGGTTGGCGGGGGTATGCCCAGACGTGGGTCCCTTGCTCACTTTGCCACTGGATTCAAGCAAGCCTGGCTGATGACGGCTGAAATGCCAGAAACCGGTCCTAGGATGCTTGTTTCCGGTCCAGGGAAGACATGGCTTGGCAGTTCGTGCTGGACTGTTCCCATGAGGCACAGGGTCAGACTGATTTGCATATGGCCATGTCTGAACTGGGGTGGTGGAGTGAGCTAAAGAATGATGATGGATTAAACCCAGATCAGTTGACTGGGGGTGAGTGTTTGATTGGCTCAAACGTTCCGTCCATCATCCCCTTTTGTATCGCTTGGTCGCCCCTAAGTTGGCGGGGGTATGCCCAGACGTGGGTCCCTTGCTCACTTTGCCACTGGATTCAAGCAAGCCTGGCTGATGACGGCTGAAATGCCAGAAACCGGTCCTAGGATGCTTGTTTCCGGTCCAGGGAAGACATGGCTTGGCAGTTCGTGCTGGACTGTTCCCATGAGGCACAGGGTCAGACTGATTTGCATATGGCCATGTCTGAACTGGGGTGGTGGAGTGAGCTAAAGAATGATGATGGATTAAACCCAGATCAGTTGACTGGGGGTGAGTGTTTGATTGGCTCAAACGTTCCGTCCATCATCCCCTTTGTATCGCTTTGGTCGCCCTAAGTTGGCGGGGGTATGCCCAGACGTGGGTCCCTTGCTCACTTTGCCACTGGATTCAAGCAAGCCTGGCTGATGACGGCTGAAATGCCAGAAACCGGTCCTAGGATGCTTGTTTCCGGTCCAGGGAAGACATGGCTTGGCAGTTCGTGCTGGACTGTTCCCATGAGGCACAGGGTCAGACTGATTTGCATATGGCCATGTCTGAACTGGGGTGGTGGAGTGAGCTAAAGAATGATGATGGATTAAACCCAGATCAGTTGACTGGGGGTGAGTGTTTGATTGGCTCAAACGTTCCGTCCATCATCCCCTTTTGTATCGCTTGGTCACCCTAAGTTGGCGGGGGTATGCCCAGACGTGGGTCCCTTGCTCACTTTGCCACTGGATTCAAGCAAGCCTGGCTGATGACGGCTGAAATGCCAGAAACCGGTCCTAGGATGCTTGTTTCCGGTCCAGGGAAGACATGGCTTGGCAGTTCGTGCTGGACTGTTCCCATGAGGCACAGGGTCAGACTGATTTGCATATGGCCATGTCTGAACTGGGGTGGTGGAGTGAGCTAAAGAATGATGATGGATTAAACCCAGATCAGTTGACTGGGGGTGAGTGTTTGATTGGCTCAAACGTTCCGTCCATCATCCCCTTTTGTATCGCATCAGTGTGCCACATGGTGGCGCTGTCGGTCTAATTTTGAGACGAGGACCAAAATACTTGTTTATTAATACAATATACATTAAAAGTGACTATTACCGGTCAACAAAGCCAGTCATAGCTGTTGGGGTCCTGGAATAGTCTGAATTGTCACACTTGTAGGAGAGATACTTAGTCGTTATGTTGGTACTATTGTTGGCAGCAGGGGCAGTGTGTGGTGCAGCTGCAGTGGCCTTCTGACGAGGGCCCTGGCACTTATGTTTTTACAAATTAAGCACTGGTGTCTCCTCGATTTGTGCCAAGATGGGATGAGCTGCCTCGCCTAGGATGGCACATCAGGTGGTAGTGAAGAGTACAAGAATTCTACCCATCCTACTGGGATCTCCTATTCATGCCACACTCACCAGGTGTATTTGCACAGGAATTTACCTTTCTATTCCTCAGCTGCTCTTCCAACCTCTCTCACAGCTGGCCTACTACCGCAGTGGATTCCTACCTCCACTCCAGGGATCTGGGCTACACCCCCATGGCCACAGGTTAAAATCACAGCAGGTCCACTCAGTCTTTCATTCTTCCAAGATCGAGAAAGGGAGTACCACCAAGTTGGTCAACAATAAAAATGATTCATTTGTCATTAGCACCAAGAGAGTTCTTGGAGGCGACAGTGCACTCTTCAAACATACCCGATGAGTTAGCTTCTAACTCCTTTTCTTCCAGTTGTATTGTTTAGCAAACAGCAGGGGTAAAGCTTATGGGTATGCATGACCCGGACAGGACCCTTTATTCAGTGTTCCAGAAGTACGACTGCCTGTCAGGTCGCAACAACCCTAATGCCACCAGATAAGTGTAGGAGTAGTACGAGAGAGACATGCAGTGCCCAAGGATTTTGTTTGAGGAATAAACGCCCAAACAGTTCTGTATCTTTGGTTGGGTTTTATTGAGAGCATCGGGATTTAGAGCCTGATGTGAAAGGAAACACAGCCGACACGTATTTCACCACAAAGTGGCTGGCACGCCAAGGGCTTTCTCAAGGCAAGGAATCAGAATAGACAATGTTCAGTCTCATTTTTGTAGTATACATCACACGAAGAAAGGAAAGAAAAAAGTCTCTGCGGTCGTTCCAGGGCTGCATTCTGTGGGGCCACTTACCACCAGCTTCATGCTTTGGTTTCCAAATTCCCTTACATTTTGAGAATATCAGTCTTTTGACGTTCATTCCGGAAAAGAGGAAAAAGGTGCCCGCACTCCCTACGCTATCCTCGTTCAGGGCTTCAAGATACCACTACAGGCTTGCTGTAAACTCAATGGTCATCTTGAAGACAGGAAGGATTCACATGACCTGCGTTTGTGATGAAGTTAAGGTGAACAAGCACAAATGGAGATGCTGAAGAGTGGAGGTCACATGAAGTAGAACATGAGAGAAGCAGAGGACCAGAACTCCAAGTTTAATGCTACTCAGCAATACGCAGGGGGAGGGGCGTGCTGGTGCTTGGATGCATGATCGCATAGTAAGGTTTTATGGTGCGAGGAGCACCAGGTTTGTACATTTAGAGGTGTAGGATTCAGTAACGTGGCCTTGTGAGTTCAAAGCTCTCCAGTTCAAATTCCAGCAAGGACAAATAAGCCTTCCCTCCTTCTGGGGTTAAAATGATGCTCCCCTAAATTGAACAAAACTAGTACCTCATTTATAGGACATAAACAAAATAGTGCTGTATGAAGCAAAAAAAAAAAAAAAAAAGATTTACTCTTGCGAGCACTATAACGGAGGAAGGCGCTGCATAAGTTTAAGGACACCTCAAAACCAGCGTCAGTGCATCATTCTTTTGTGGATCCACTATAGTCATGACTAGGGGGAAGTCATGGCCCATTGGAGGCAACCGACTACAACACATCTTAGAAGTGCAGGCATCTACTGAGCCAAACAGGAGCTTATGGCATACACTCTGAAGCATCACACTTCTCAACTGGCTCTTGTGGAAGGGCTCAAACCGACGAGAATGGTGCTGGTCCTCTTATCCTCCAGGACCTTTAAGAGGTAGCCTTCAACAACAACCACCACAGGCCTCAAAAAAACAATAACATTTTACCAGACCAGCAGGGCTAGCGACTTGAATAATCTACTCAACCCAACTGTAATCTGCTTGACTCAAACTGGTCTCAAACTGTGACCCTAGGCAGATATTTTACAGAGTGTTTTTGTTCTTCATTATCACATATCAGAGCAGCCGTCAAATAAGAGATCAGCATTACGGCTGAACAAAAAAATCCTCAGATTTATTAGACTAGGCTTCTCCATGTATAATAAAAATTCAGCCCACATAAAGGGCACACATGACCCCCGACTTGCCTCCTAAGTCACTAATTACTTTGTCATAAGGGCAGGGGCAGGAATGTCTCCCAGTTCATGTTTAAAATTGTAATAAGTATATTACTAAAGCATGATGTAGTAGCATACTGTCATTTACAGACAGCACATTTTCCATTTGGAATGTACACAAACTATCCAACTAAAACAGTTTTACTGCTAACACTGTATATCAAAAACAACGTGCGGAAATTTGGTTTTAGCAAAAATATGCATTATTTGCACACTTACAAAATGTGTGCTTTCCTAACTATTGAAATATATTTTTAAATGTTTGTAAAGTTCATTTACAAGTTATTTAAATGTTGTGTGTTAGACAAACAATCTGACATCCCACAGCCTTCCATTTCAGACCCGTACAGCAAGATTTTCAATTCAATGTACACAATCCTCTAACTTTGCAGTCAGAGATGGAAAAATAAACACCAACCTACAGGATAAAATAAGCAGCACATTTTAAGAAGACAAGCTGACATTTGAACCCCATATTTGAACGCACAGCAAATGTGACAAGATAAAAACAAGATTTAAAGGCATATTTATTGCTTATTAACTTTGAGTTAACAGAACACATGTTCGTCAGCTCGACAGAACCAGCCAGTAGGCCCTAAACATAGTTCGCCCTGCTAAAATCTACTCGCCATAGCGAGTGGGTGAAATTATTTCCTAAGGCCTGCACCATCACCTCAACCAGAATACACAAAAGGACTAGTTGACCGCTCTCAAGAAGTATAAAAGGGACAAAATCACAAACCTTCCAGCCAGGAACATCTTTCATAATTTTGGCTTCCTCTTCAAGATTCTCCCGCATCTGCCGCAACATACTGGAAAAAATTCAAAAGAAGTGTAAATCGCAAGCCCAACGTCTGTGGAGTGAAGACTTGCCAGTTTTACCACCACATGATCAAAAGCTGTTTCTACCATGCAACAAATCATCAACACAGCACTTCTTATACAAAACCCTTCAGAATTTTCGGACCAATAAAGGAATCATTTGCAATTACGAGTCTGTTTCAAAAACAGCAATGAAGCAAAACAGAAACCACCTTGCTTGGAAATCTGGATCAATTGAGCTTTTTCCAAAGTGACATCAGTAAGTAAACGCAGATAAACTTATTTAAAAAAACGCTTTGGGCGAATATAAACACAAGCTAAGGAAGGGGAGGGCATATTTTTATGAGCAGATCACTTCAGCCCCTAATAAAGCAAGGAAAACCTTTGATATTCTTAAAGACTTCACCAAACCAACCCGCTTTAAGCAAGAGATTAATCCCTCACAGATATTATGTGACAATCTGTCAGAATATTTTGACAATAAAATCATAACGATTCTGGAGGGAATTAACAAATCAGTAACAGCTATAGTTTCTCCCCCTCCAGACTCTCTTCCTGTTGACCGGTCAACTGTGGCGCTTAATACTCTAGATTCCATCTCCAATGACTCTTTTAAAATTTTGTATAGGGCTATTAAATCAGGATCCCCATTGGATCCCATGCCCACGAAACAGTGGCAGCTATGGGAGGAAGAGATGATAGACCCCCTACGGCAACTCTGGAATCACTCCATTTTAACCCAGGAGGTACCTGACTGCTGGAAGAAGGCCATAGTCAAACCACTGTTAAAAAAAGCCCTCTCAGACCCCGCCGATTTGTCTAACTTTAGACCTATCTCCCTTTTACCTTTTCCTATAAAAATTATAGAAAGTCACATAAGCTCACTACTGTCGAAACATCTAGAAGACACTGCTTGGCTTGAGGAAGAGCAATTTGGATTTCGCCCTGGTCATGGGACCGAGACCGCCCTCATCTGCGCTGCCGATGAACTACGGAGGATTACGGACAATGGACAATCAGCTGTCCTTGTCCTCCTAGATATATCCGCAGCGTTTGACACGGTGAGTCACCACATTCTTATGTCTAGGCTTTCAGCAGCAGGTGTCGAAGGGCCAATGTTAAACTGGCTAAAGTCATATCTATCTAATCACCATCAGGCCATCTCACGCCCCCCCGTTCCTTTCTAAATTTAGAAAAATAACTCATGGTGTCCCTCAGGGCTCCCCCTTAGCCCCATTTTGTTTAATATCTATATTAAGCCTTTGATTTCACTCATAAAAACTCATAATATTAAACTAATAAATTATGCAGATGATACTCAATTGATTCTGTCATTAAATAACAACAAGGACACCACTGGCAAATTCCAGATGTGCATTCTTGACATCCTTGCCTGGATGAACTCTAACTCTTTAAAAATGAATGGGAATAAAACGGAATTCCTCTGTTGTCCCTCGAGTAAAATCCCAGTGTCCCTACCACAGAACTTCTGGCCGCTACCTACAGAGAAGCCTTCGGGTAATACAGTGGCGGTGCGAAACCTGGGGGTGACAATTGACCAAGGATTATCTTTGGAAAACCATGTGAGCAAAACTACCGGGACCTGCTTTGCTCTGATTCGGACCCTTAGGAAGCTCTACCCTCTGCTTGATTTACCAGCCAGGTCATTGATCTCCAGAGGGGTAATACTGGGTAGGCTGGACTATTGTAACGCTTTGCTGCTAGGAGCCCCGGGTTATCTCTTAAATAAATTGCAACGTATCCAGACTATCACTGCTAAGCTGACACTAAATAGACCCCGATATTCGTCAGCTGCAGAAGCCCTGAAGGAGCTCCATTGGCTGCCTGTCAAGCAGAGAATAGCTTTTAAATCTCTGTGTATTGTCCACAAGGCACTACGAAATAAAGGACCAATACCTCTTCAAAACAAACTAAAAAAGTACACCCCTGGCAGAAATCTTCGTTCTACTACAGGTAATTACGCTCAGGAGTGGAAGTACAAACAAGCATTGGCATAGCCAATAGGTCTCGCTTTTGGGACCTTATAAGTATTTAGTTATGCAGCACAATATCCTTGGTGCAACAACTGTTGCATGGCTAAACACTTATAAGGTCCCAAAGGCGAGACCTATTGGCTATGCCAATGCTTGTTTCTCTAGGTGTCATTCAATGTATATAGAGCGAATAGCATACCTATGTAAATAACTTTGCAGCATTTAATGCAGTGACTAATTTAAGCTGATGGTTTCAAGTGGTGCCCACCGGGACTCATTTTTGGGGACCAGCACTTATTTTTCCTCATCAGACTTTGACTGAGAGCAAGAGAGTTGAAAAGCACGCAAAGGGGAAAAGAAAGAAGGAAAATAACGTTAAAATGGGAGTAAGCAGGGGCCGCAAGACTGAGATAAAGGGACAGGGAGTGTCTGGTTGTGTATTAAAGAGGCAAGAGGTGAAATTAAGACGACACAGCCTTGGTATTTGGCACTCTGACATACAATAGCTACTAGGGACTGAATGCAGCGAGAGGGACAAGAGCTACAGATCTACCAGAGATGTGTCACCCCGCACAGCTGTATAGTTAATGTACCCTGCAGTAGGGGAACGGGAGGGGGGAGTTTTTGTTGGGAATGTTCATAAAAGAGCTAAACACATGATGAAGAGATAGATGCTAGCATATGCAAAGATGAATAAGTAATGTGCTAAAATGTGAGAGAAATAATGTGCTTGAAAATGAATGTATATATTGAAAAGCAAATAAAGTCTGTTTAAAAAACAAACAAAAAAATAGTTTAACATTCCATTCAGCATAATGTCACGTGTTGATCTCATTTGCATGGCTATACTGAAAACCTCTATGAAGTGACAATTCCTCAAAATAATGGGAGACAAAATCTGTGTGCAAGCCAGGGAAATTATATTTTGCATCACAGAGCATAAAACCACACAAACTACATTTCCCGACTTAGGTGTAACGCAACGCCTGCTTCTAGACACCTGCAGGGCAGTTTTAGGTTTCACGCTTTGCAGATGGTGTAAGCATGGTTAGTGGCGTTTGCCATTTTGGGGTCACTTGCACGATGGGAGGGGAAACAAACGGATAAGCAACAGGGAGAGGGAACAGAAGGTGAAATACTCGTTGTAGTCTGGAAGCCAAATATTGTGCTGCATAACTAAATACTTCTAAGTCATTATTAGTCACTTAAAACCCATCTGACCCCGAATAACTTTAGGAAAGTTTTAGAGGAACGTGTCAGTGACACACAAGTGACAATGAGCAAGCTTCCAGTTTAAAGCCTCTACCAAAAATGTAAGCCAGCGCAAAGCGGTCATCTATTTTTTTCAAAAAATAAAAATAAATGAAGAGGCTTTGAATGATGCCTTTCACGGGTTCAAAGTAGGTTAAAATGCGGCCCGCCAGAATCAGCTGGCTCCAGTGGATGAGCGTGCATTGTGGCAGCCGCATGACTGCTGGACTTTCTGAGATACCGTAAACAGCCCCCAGCGGAGGGATACGAATCACTGACCAGTCACTTTGACCTCTGAGTGATTAAAAGCGTGCAAAGCAAACCTTCAAAAGAGATTAGCATGTGCAACGGTGTGTGTTGTGTGAGGCAGAAGAACTATGCCCTTCGCTTTTTTTAATTTGAACTATAACCTTTTCTGTGACACGAACGTTTTTTTACTCAAGTTCAATTAAGTAAAATCATTTAACGTTTCATTAATAAGGGACTAATACTTAATATCAGAAACATATTTTAAAAGATCCACCTTGGTTTATTTCATTTCACAAAGATCCATAATTGGAGAAGCTCGGAAGTTTTACAAATTGTGCTAAAAGTGCAGTAAATTGACTAAAAAAAGTAGTGTAATTTAAATTAAAGTGAAGCCACGGCTTAGCCAGTGCGGTAATGCTATTCTACGCAAGGGAAAGCAGTGTTTGTCAGCACGAGGGAAAAAACGGGTGCCAACATTGCAGCTTTAAATGCACAAAGCACTTCTTTTGTATGTTTTACTCCATTTAACAGAAAATTTCCACTTAAGTTATGATTATCCATTTCGGTAATGCAATTACCAATTCATGATATTACCGCGAAAAAGACAGTCAACTGTGAAAGCACTTTCAAGTGTTGTTGCTTCATGTATTTGAAGGGACGTTTTTTTCACTAGCTCGTGTACACTGTAGAACCACCCTGCTATACCAACCATCGTTTTAATCAAAAAAATAAAAAAATAAAACCTGTTTTTCACATGCAAACTGCACCTGAATGTTACTGGGGCGCTTTACACGAGCACCGGTTACATTATAGAAGGACTCATTAATTATTTATTTTTAATGTTTTAGGCAAGGTGAGATGTGGTGATTTGACCAGAATCCAGGTTGTTGAGCAGATGCCGAGACTCAAACCTGGTTTCCAGGCTAAACCTGTACTCCAGTGCCAGTAAACTGTGCCTAACCAATCAAAGTAACAGAATTGTGAAATCCGGTCTCGGGAGGATCGTCGCTTAATCCGGGTTGCAAAACGGAACACTGTGCTCTCTGCGCAGTAAAGTAGCAGCTATGGGATTGATACTACTACACATACCGAGTGCCCTACTAGCAAATCCCTTGAGTTGTCGCTAAATTGACGGTTTCCAACTTTGTATACATCCTCAGTTCAGATACATCTGCAACTTCAGCAGGTCAATAGGGAAATAGAAAATTCCGTCTTGGTGCTGGAAAGTCTTCTCGGGATGTCCGAAATGTTGTCATATATACTGTAAGGCACAACTGAACTATCTAGAAACTAGAAGTGTACCTGGAGGCTTTTGACAAGGTAGGACAGTGTGTACTCTATATGCGCCGCCCATGGATGGGTCTCCAGCAGATTGACTGTTCCAAAAGAGCCACGGCTTGTCCTCCGGACGCCTCGTCACTCAAAGCTGCAGGGATAACAGTGCTTGGACTCAAGTTGGCTGATGCCCTCCTAGGCAAGAAGAAAGTGAAAGCAGACTTCCGGATAATCTAAAAGCAGCAGGCTAACCGAAACTGTTTACCTACAACAGCGCTGCCAGTGAAAACTACCATTTCAGGCGGAGACAACAAGCAGCAACGTGTACGAATCAATTTTCTGAAAGCGCCTTCAGCTGTGCTGGGCTCACGACTTCCGCCTTCTCTCTCCGTTGCTGTACGATATGACGTAACACGCCGGCACCTAGGGCTACTTAATTCTGTTGAGCGAGGTGGAGCCCAAGTCAGACTAGTGGGTGTGTTAGTGAGGGAGGAGGTGATTCAGAGCGGTGGTGGCTGTCAAGCAGCCTGTATAGGCTCAAGGCACTGTGGCAGAAGGCGGCCGGTAGTGTCAGCGAAGCCATACGTTCCATTTTGTATGGAAAGCTTCTCCCTGACTCGGCCCGTTACAGCGTCCCTTGAGTGGCGCGCTGAAAGTTCTTAAAAAATAAATAAATTTAAAAAAAAGGAATGCAGCGTCCCGCGAGTGGCGCACTGAAAGTTTGAAAAACACAAGCCCGGGAGTTGTGTGCGCTCGCGCAAAAAGGAAATAATGAGGCATGACGGAAAGGCAGATGGCGAAGCCCGGGAGTTGTGTGCGCTCGCGCGCAAAAAGGAAATAATGAGGCACGACGGAAAGGCAGATGGCAAAGCTCGGGAGTTGTGTGCGCGCGCAAAAAGGAAATAATGAGGCATGATGGAAAGGCAGATGGCGGCTGCTCGCGCGCGTAACCGCAAGCTTTAGGCCACAAGCAAAAGCTTGTGGTCGCATTTCTGAAACCCACTCACTAAATGTCTCGCCAGACCAGCGCATGCGCTGGCTCAGGCGAGACCTAAAAAGTTAGACAAGGAGGACGCACTTTCACAGTCAATGCTGCTCGGGCATGGAACAAACTGCCACCCCATCTACGAGCTCAATCTGATTTACAGAAATTCAGGAAAGCCTTGAAGACCTGGCTACTTCCTCACTAGTGGTCGTTGTTTCAGCCATCATCCGCTGTATCTTACAAAATGGTTAGCGCCAGGATACCTTTTTGGTCACAGTGCGCTTTACAAATAACCCCTACAATACAATACAACGCACAAATTATAACTTTCTGCTCAGAACGGGCCCACTTTCCTTACTAGTACCGTCCAGAAAAGAAGATTGACGAATTAGCAGCTGCAGAGATAGAAAACCTGTATTTTAATCAAAACTATAGGCATCAAAACATCGTGGGACCTGAGAGGAATGAAGAAGGGATAGTGAAGTGCTTGAATGAATCTCAGCTACTGATAAACAGTCCTTTGTTTTTTTTTTTAAACAGTGCGCCACTCCAGACAAGGATGAACCATAAGCAAGGAGTCACGGATCTGATCCAAAACGAACTGTATAACACTAAGCACCTGGTCACGTCCACTCCAAAGAGGTACAGAAGCATGCCCACGATTGGTTTCGGTCTTACTGTCTCATCACTAAGCTATTCCCTTAAATTATTATTCTTGATTGCTTGAAAATAGTAAACACAATTGTTGCATCCTCTTTGATTTGGGCATTCGTAGTGTAGTTCTATTCAGGGAAAGGGAACTTCATTACAGCGAGCCTACAGAAAAAGCAGCTTTGAAACCCATGCAGCACTTTAAATTTACAGCTCAGACTAGCATAGGGATTTACCCAAGAAAAAACAAAGTGAAGTGGGAATCAAAATCATATAAACTTTAGCACCAACTAATCAAACAGTATCTCAATACTATGTTGCAAGCCTTGCATATTCATCATTACACACGAGAGGGAAATTCCACCAGGTCCAGAAGATGATTAATCTTATTTCATGGCAGGTTTGCCAAATCCCGGGCCCTGAGATATGTACACCCTCCCATTTTCTTCAGTTAGATTAACAATACAGTATTTTAAGAAAAAACAATCACTCCTGAAAGTGAGAAGGCCTGCCTTGCCTGGATCTGCACAGAATGTCATTACACTCAATTCATTACACTCAATTCCTTATTTGTGCCCTACAGGGGGTAGAACGGTCTTGCCAAGATTCTCAGCCCCACTTTGTACTCTGCCTAGAAAACAAAAATATGTCACAAGGAAAAAGTCATCTTTAGCGGATCACAGAGAACCAAAAATCACCTCCACACAGCATCTGCAAAAAACATAAGCTTTTACAGATGACTACGGGCAACGGATTGCATATTCAGTACCTCACGTGAAGGAGGCTCCTGTGAAACTACAACTAAAAGCTGCTAGCATCTCACTAACTGCCTCATTCTCTTTCGATCTTGTTCCCACTTCTGCTGTAAACAGAAGTTTGTGTCTCGAGCAGGACACCAAGATCCGCAGAGATTAAAGGAAAACTGTCAAATCATTTGAGGAAAAACTGCAGATTACAGGCGTCGCACCTTGGATCGGGGATAGCATGCGGTATTACTACATCATCCCACACGGTAATACCAGACCAGGTCAATCCTGCACCAAGTAGTACTGGTATACATTGGTTTGCTATTCGTACCTTTAATAGTGATGTAGTTACAGTGGGTCCAAAAGTCTTTGCAAAGTGATAGAATGTTCCTATATGTGCCTGATCAACATCAAGATTTTTTTGTGTAACGAAGAACTGTAACAACAATTTGAATTCTAGCCACAGTAATGAGAAACCCACCTTCGGTCAGATTCTGCTAGCAGGAGGGGCATCAGTGCCACGCGTGTCTCTAGATCTTCAATCAGCAGGCGCCTGGAGACGAAAGAGTGTAGGGGCAGCGGATTATTTCGAAGTCACGTATTTCTGGTTGTGCCACAACACACTCAATCGTGATCTTCAAATCCTAGAAAAAGGCTTACTCACCTGAAACTATTGTTCTTGTAAGATTCACATACAGCAAGTCCTCCTTCGCACCGAATGTACCCTGTCGTCAGAAAATATTAAATACAACATGTCGATTTAAATTATAGTTTGTAGCATGCATGAGCACAGTGCCGGCCTCTCGGTAGGAAAACTGCATCCATGGTACCGAAGATAAGGATGCTAGGTGCACATGCTTTGGGTGTAAATGTGACAGGGGCTCTTTGAGGTTGTTTTTTTAAGCTCTGGAGCCATTGGCAAGGACACTCTGCACCCCTGGTCCTTTACCTACACCCACATGTTTTATTTATTAGAACTACTAAAACCAGTTCACCAGCTTCAATTGGAAGGGAAATTTATTGCACAGATTCCTAATACAGGAACTGGTTTGGAGTCCGTAGATTATCACCAGGACTCAGTACGGAGAAGGTTTAAAGGATAGCAAAATCTCCGTCTTAGCTCAGTTTAATTTGAGCTTATTGCGACACATTCAATGTTCAACTATTTTAAAATCACTCAATTAGCTCACTGTGCTACAAATCTGACATTTGAGGATCTGCATACAGGAACAACTCTGAAGTCTGAATAAGGTGGGTCAGTGGCATCAGATGAAGCTTAAAGAGGAGACAAAACTCGGAGCGACATTGAACAGTCATCATGTTCTTGGAGCTGCTCCCATTAGGTAAACCCATCTGCAGAGGACTTAAGAGGTCGTTCTCCATATGACCCGAGACTTGATCGAACAGTTTTCTCCAGCAGTTTAACCATGTAGGGGAGCTGTGACATGGTCAGTAATTTGGCAGACGGTCTGGATCTAAAGACTAAGTAGCAGAATTAAAAACAGCATATTTCAATTTCTAAGAGAGGGCTCCCAATGTCAAAGAGATATGCCATATTTCACACTTGAAGGGCATCATTTAACCAACGCTTTATATGTAGTTTGGCCAGAAGAACATCCAACAAAGAACCGGGTAATCTACTGTTCTGGCTAGCTGTTCTAAGTCCCCTTTCCAAATATGAATGCATGTGAGAGACTGTAGACAATGCCGGAGTAAAAGCAGCCAGGTTAAAAAAAGGGGTGCGTACGAGGTTCTGTGCCAGATGCTCAACTAGTGCAAGGGGAGCATGAGACCTGGAGAAATGCAAATCTCTGTATTCCCTGTCAATCAAGTAACAAACATTTCCCATGAAGTATTTTTACTCCCAGGAGGATCGCCTACATCTCATGATGTCATATGGGCTTATATATCTTTATGATATATTGAGAGGGTTGCTGCATCATTTCCTGCTCATTGCCCACTGAACTTGCACACAGATAAGCCGCCAGTCTCCTTTCACCACAAGCTCTCTCAATGGTGGTTTTGCAAGGCTCTTTAATGAAGTACTCACTCTTGTTTAACTGTATGTGGTCACCATCTGACCCTAGTTCCCAGAGACTTGTTTTCTCCTTAGCCCAGTAGTGGATCTGTCACGTGTGCCAAGAAGTAAATGGGCTATAGAGGTTCTCTCAGCATCAAGACTGGTCTTGGATACCTGGGACCCAAAAGCCTTAGGTGTCACCTATTCCTCAACCCTGCTTATAGCCCAACCTTCATATCCCTTTTATACGCCCTCTCACTTTCTTCTCTGCACCACTTAGTAATGTCTGGGCAACCCACTGTTGGGTTAAAAGTACCCACAGGATGCAAGTAACGGGTCATTTGATCCTTTTCAAAAGACATGGCCATCCAAACTCAGGGAGAGGGGCACAAGCCCTACACAATTCGTACATATCCTTATTGAGGCAAAAGCTCAGTAGGTTTAGGAAAACGGAATGCATGCTTCACCCTCTACGACGAAAAGAACTGGCTCTGCTGGTAAACTTTCCTAAGAGGGAGCTACTACTGTCTTTTTGGGGTTTTTGGACCAGACTGTGCCCATTATACAAATTCTATATTTAACAGGGATTGAAATGAAGAGATTGTGCTCTAAACCTGCAACACATTTGTGATCAGCACTGGGCTTCATGGGAAATTGAAATATTGCACACAGTCCTAGATGGCTAAGTTCAGCTTCTCTTGTGGCATCGGAGATGGCCACAAGAGAGTTTGGCTGCTGCTCTCTGCTTATTAAGTCCTCCAGTCCTAAAATAATTTAAAGAATAGCAAAAACTTGGGTGCAGAAGATGGCGTCTACCTTCAGATACTAGTCTTTGGAGCCCCATGTTTGAGTAAGGCATCAGAGTTGGTGGGGCCCTGGGGTGGGGGACGGTGTTGGTGACTGGGGGACTGTACCTTCAGACACATACTACATGCACTATACATAAAAGTTGTCCAGCGGTCTACTCTGAAAATCTCTGGAAAAGATTACTAACCAGCTTTAGAGTACAGCCAATGTGTATTTACATTTTCCTCTACAGTTCGGACCATATGAGACTTTAGGGTCAGAGTACTAACAATGAGCCGCTTCAACAGTGGCACTCCAATGTCTGGAACCATCCCTGCTACAACAGTCTTTAAATTCAGTATATGATCAGGAAAGCATTGTTAATGTTTACTTTTAAAAAGTGGAAAATACCTAGACATGGAACACGTGTCCTGGTGACGTTTCTATCAAAACTGACATGGGTTTGGAAATCTGGGTGATGGGAATCAGTCAAAAGTCGGGCAAAAAGGATCACAAATCCCATTTTAACATTGAAAAACTTTTCACAGACAGGACGCCATACCGGGGTTTGAAGAAGGAGGAAAGTTCCTCATACTTTTGCATTTGATGAAGAAAACATTTTTACACAGCAGTACAATATATTTTTTTTAAAATGAAGATATATTTTTGCATTTTTCATTCCGCTGCTCGACTTCTAACACAGGAAGGGATGAACATGACAAATTAGTGCACGCATTTGGAGGCCTGGAACATTGTGATACGAGACAGCCTGCTAGAAGACAATTAATTTACCACACTATCCCATCTCACAAGTGGTCCTGCAGCTTCAGACATCAAACTGGACATGGTTACCTTCTCTCCCTGTTCCACTTGAATACCGTCCAGTATCCGAATATGCTCATGCCAATCCCAATAGCAAACATGGAGTAACCTGCACAAGGGAAAAAACAAGCTCTGTAAAGATCACTAAGAGGGAGTCCAAAAAACAAGTAGAAGTTCAAGAGAAGTCCTCACATTAAAAATACATAGATGTTAACGAGGAGGCCTAGAAATTCTGTTCATCCATCTACATTAGTCATGAAGTGATTGTACATTCACTATTAAAAGCTAGCAAATGGTTTTTCATTATAGATACACAACACTTGTTGATCAAAAGTGGACTAATGTTTGGGCAGAATAAGACCAATATTAATTTACTCTGCAGTGATACAGAAAATTTGCATTGATCAAATCCCTGTTTTTTGTATTTCTTAGGGAAGTTAACATTTTAACAGGAGAGGTTTGTAGATAATTATAAACTAATTGCTATCGTGTTGTTCTAACCATACATGAAGTTATAGGTTTGGGTGAGTTTTGTGGCAACCAGGTTGACTGCATGGGAATAGTACTCCAAGTGAGAAGAGCCTCATTGAAGTTCCAATAGAGGCTGTAAAATATGGTGGGCTGTTCTACATAACCATTGCCAACTAGATGGTGAACAATGTGCTAATTTTAACTTTCTGAGCGAGGCCACTCGTCTGACCTTGAAGGAAAGAACATACCAGTGAACTGAGAAGGTGGGACAACGAAACCTGTGAAGATGCGTAGAAGGGGTTAGTGTCAGTGGTGAGGACATGTGCAAGTGAAATCAGACTGTAAGGGGCAGAGGAGGAAAACCGCGAACAGAGTCGGTGGAGGTAGGAAGGAGCAATATCATCAATTGCTCCAATACGCTAGGTAAGGAATTTAAAGTGCGAATAATGATACGTGTTAAGCCACTCTGCCTGGTGCTAGTACACACGGCCTGAGGCAATGTTAGTAACACTTACACTCCCACACAGTAAGCAACTTATCTACTTAAATGCCATTCCTCTGATTAACTGCTTCAATATGTCCTCTGCTCGATTCCTGGGAGAAACTGGATGATACCTTTAACCCGCCTCTACACGCACACACCTTTATAGACTTCAAGTCTGTCCCAACACACCATTCCTTGAGCTGTACGCAAGTCTGTAAGCATCCAATCCCTACCCCAAAAACACACACAGAATGGCCTACGATGTCTCAAACTGTCCAACACAGAACTTTCACTGGTGGATCTTGCGATCTCACTAGTCCTCTTCCTCAATTTTCCATTTAAAAACAAGTGTCTTGATATCTGTGGCATGCCCTCCTTTCACATTAACCAGCCAAAAGGATCTTAGTTTATCCACAGTATACAATACATCATGTGCTGCTAGCAGGCTCTCAGTATGACGACACTGCACCACTAAAACACCATTAGTTTGTCAAGGAGGAGGGCCGAAGTTGTCACCTTGACTCACTCCTCGCCCCCAGAAATAGCAGCTCCTGGAGGCTTTTGCAGTACCATTTTCACTTAATGTTACCCAGTGAACTGACCGTTTGTTGCAAAAAATTAGCATAAACTGCAGGTCACAGATTTAACAAACATTTGCAATGCAATCGATCTCGCATTTGTGTAAGTTAGAGATCTTGGCGTTGAAAATGGCAATGTTTTTTTACTTTTGTTTTTTTATTTGCAGTGGAGTGATCATATTTGCATAGCGCTATTGCCATTTGTATGAACTTACGGCGCTGGAGAACCAGAAAATGGTAAATAGGTTATAAGGGAGGAGGGACGAGTAATCTGCTGCCTGGGGGAAAAAACAAAAAAAAAACAAAGTAACAACATCCTGGAAAAAGCAAACCTTGATAGGGAATGCAAGATTAAGTAAAACAGGTGAAATGTAAGCAGAAAAACATAGTTAACTTAACGCTTTTACACTTATTATTTAGAAATTAGTGTTTTTGCCTGAAAAGTTAAGGACATGATAATAATCAGTAATTCAATAAGACAATGGACTCACATCAACTAGCCTTGTAGTTAACAAAAAGGCCATAAACAAAACAGCACAGGGGACTTTTGTAATGTTGAAGTAAAAACACATGTGCAAAATATAGTGCCAAAAATTTAACTTTAAAACGGGAACTTTTGTGAGAATCGCTATCGAAAGCAGAACGAAATACCCAAGCCTATGAGCAAACAATTAACTGGTCAGCTGCCTGAAAAGAAAATACAATGGATGTTATGTTGACTCCATGCTAATGCACCGCAACCCCCACAAGGAAAGATCAAAACTTAAACAAATGAACAAGAAAGCTGATCGTAACGCCTGTTTAAATCCTTGTGTGTGCAAATGGAAAGACATGGTGCTTCCAAAGGTCCGTTAACTGAAACGCCAATGTTCACCCTTGTGTGTACAATTAAGAGAACAAATGGAATTCCGGAGCCGTCTGTTAGTAATCAGTGGCGTCAAGACGCACCGTACGTTCGCAATAAAACCAAGCATTGGCATAGCCAATAGGTCTCACCTTTGGGACCTTATAATGTTTAGAGAGAGCTATTGGCTTTGCCAATGTGTTTAAGCGATGATGTAGAGCAGTGTGGCTGCTGTACAGTATGTTATAAATTTATAATAAGTGTTATAAACATTTGTTACCTTAGATACAATTAAGATATTATGTATAACCGAGCGACTGTATAAAAAGAAATTTAACATAAAAAATGCCATAACGCATTCCTGGGGATTAGTGTGTTACACAGCGATTCTTTCCAGGCTCGGCTCGTGCTGTAGCTATTGGGATCAAGTTAGCTCTCCCACATCTACAACAATCCTGTGATTGTGTTGTGCTTTTGAAGTGGGGCAGGTAAACATTGCACATACAATCGTCATGGATACTTACATATTTATTTATATGTTCTAGTAAAATCGTTATGTGAAGAAAATATTTGTGGAAGAACTTCCAAACATGTTAATTGTCTAACCAAAACAGGTATATGAATAAAGAAATGAATAAACGCATTGCCAAGCTTTGCCGATGTTTTTTTTCTTCTTATGACATGGTGGTTGGGGGAGGTGAGAGGTCAGCAAACAACGATGGTAGGGTGGGGGGAAATTGAAAAGGACGGAAGGGTGGGGCAGTGAGAGTCCGTGACAAGGGAGGCGTCAGGCGAGGGCTTGGTGGCTTATTCAGCTTAGGCACAAATGTGCATTTAACTTTCCTCTCCTGTCAGCAGAACTCCCTCAACACCCACATGGGTCACAAAGATTGACCTGTGTGCTCTCGGGCTTAAAGAACTCTAGGAGGGGTGGGGGCGACAGGGGGAGCCGTGCCCACCCCCCGGACAAAGGCAAAACAAAACCCTGTCCCAAAAAAAAAAAAGCCTGCAGGCCATGTAGCCTGTCACTGAACAGCTTCAGTCTGCTGGAAGAAATCACCAGAGCTTTAAAACTACAAGTGTTCTCGCGGACTTCCCCCCGCAAGCACTCACTCAGAGGAATACGAAACACCCTCCCCACCAGAACCACCCTCCCACGCACACACACTTCCGTTTATCCCTTCTGTTAGCTTTCTGGCGTCAAACCTACGGTGTGTTTTCTAAATGTAAATTATGTAAAGCTGGAAAGTGACTTGTTCCACCAGTAACACCGCCAGCCAGCCCGTGCTTTCAAACCGACATGCATTCTGGGACCTGTGGTTTTTATATTTAGTATTACGAGTTTGTTCCAAAAATCACAGCAAAGTGATACTTGCTGAAAAGTCAGGACTGACTGTCATACATGACACAGGGTCACTGGCACACACACATATATATTTAGTCCTTGATGTCACTGTAGCGCGCACCTCCAGAGCTCCGTAGTGCCCCATGTCAGGCTTAGCTCGCCCAAGACTGTTCTATTGTGTGCGTTCAAAGATTTGGAATTAAAATGAGAGAAGCAAATCTGCAAGTGCCAGAATGCAAAGGATGAACCGAAGATTCACGCCTGACACGGAACAAACAGAATTCTTGTGAGTTGACGCTGTAAATGTCTTCCCTAATAAACATGAGAGTGAAATGGCCCCTCGTGCTAAGAGTTACTTTTGGTCTGCCCTTGTTCTTCCGCCAGCGGCAGTAAACATGCTAGGTGTAAGGAGGCTGGGCCTGGAGTTAAACAGGCCGGCTGAAGTTTACCAACGGATAACTTCGACAGATGCCACATGGACACAAGGTTATCTTGCGCAACGATGGGGCAACTGGAGACATATATCGTAGAGCTGGGGTGCAGCTGGACACTAAGTTTTTCTTAACTTTGTGAATCCCAAAAATAATGCGAAGGAATGGATCCTCTTTCAATGTAAATGTTCCTTTGACATTAACATACGAGGCTGTAAATGCAGACGCTGGGAGGCCATATAACCGCATATTTAGCATTCGGCTAACAAGGCCATATATGCTTACAATTACAACCAAGAAACCGTTAAGAATAAAATACAATACATTTAAGCCCTTAGTGTGGTTATAGAAAAATCAATAAAAACAAACGACGCATGAGGAATTTAAAACAATAGGCCCCTTGATACAGAAGCTAAAAAAAGATCAATTGGTTACCACTGCTTGATTTCTAGGAGCAGCTTATGAAAACTAATCTTTTTAAAGTTTTCGTAGCTACACCCACACATTTCACAACAGTGTCTGCATGCCGATGCGTGTACTTGGGTCAGGCGGCATTGCCTTGAGCCGTGTAATATTGTTGTTTTATTGCGTTTAGCGCAGCGTTCGCGTGTGCAGGGCCTCGTGGCGCTCCTGGGTGCCTCAGTATGGAGACTGGTCATGCGACATTCTGCTTTCATCGGAGAAAATAACCTCAGAGACGAGAGCAGCGAGTGGATCAGAAAACAAAGATCAAGGCCGGTAAAGTGACTGAGGCTAGGAAGGTTTGGGAGCAGAGCCGAGCTCAGCAATCGGCCTGAGGGAGGAATAACAAGCAACGAAAACAAGTAACCTGATACTGGAATGCAGCCTGCCGTCCAGCTGGCACACTGCGCGCAGCTGATGACTGAGCTCGCTCCCGAGACACATAGGCTATGGGAGGGAACATTTAAAGGTAAGGTGGGACATACCTGAGCCTTTGGCCATTTGCATGCTTTCTTTTGTGGAAGCCTTACGCAAATAACCAATCAAATGCGTGGCCGGAAAAAAAAAAAACACGAGGAAAAGATGTGCGAGATGGAAGTCCTTACAATAAGCCTCGCAGAGCAGCGCATGCGCGCTGGCTCAGGCGAGACCTAAAAAAGCAGAACACTGTGTGCACAACCGGGAATAAAAAAAACACAACTTTAACACGGCCTAAAGTAAATAAAGACCGTTTGAAGGCAACACTGTTTCAAAAAGCAAAATTAAGCACACAACAGTAATCTGCCCGACACGAACAGAAGCACAACGTGGACGTGCCCATAACTGCGACACAAAGTAAAAGGCACCAAATCAAAACGTAATGACACACCTTTAATGACACACCGATATAAAACAAATCACCATTGCAATGCAAATGTTGCAAACAACCCCAAAAAAAATCAGAACACTATGTGCACTATCACAAATAAACAAACAAAAAGATGCTTACCTCTCGGTGTCCTTAATAGTGCAAAGGTATTGGCACAACATGCCTACCTCTCGGTGTCCTTAGAAGTACGTTATCGGCACAAGCTCCATGCCGCGTGCATGTGCGTATCGGCACAACATGCCTACCTCTCAGTGTCCTTAAAAAGTACGTAGCTATCATCAAAGCTCCATGCCGCATGCATCTGCTTAACTTTAGTCCAAACATATCGCCCCAAGCATACAGTAATAATAAAATGAATTAACAGGTAGCGCGAACTAATCCAAAACATCATTACGTAAACGTCACCCAATTGCAAACGCACAGCCTACATGAAAATAATGCTAAGAAAAAAGTGCGGACAGTCATTATAAAACCCACTGTGTCACACCGCCAGTGAAAGATCCAGTCCACGTGGGCGGGGAAAAAAAGTGGACAGGGTGGTAACCAGGAGGGACTGAAAAGCCTCCGGGACAATCATAACACCCCGTTTAGCATAATTGGTGACGCAAAATGACGCGCACCAATGGAAATTACGGGCGGAGCAGAGACACAACTTCTGAAACCGTATTGATTCCAAGAAGCCCTCGCAGAGCGAGCAGCGCATTCGCGCTGCAACGCCAGGCGAGACCTAAAAACACATACCCAAATAAAGTGTAGAGAACTAACGCAGAATACAACAATGAAAAATGCATAATGCGAATTTCCAAAACATTTCCAGCATGCTGATAGTTAAGATACAAATGCCTGTAAGCACAAGCATTTGCAATGCAATAGGTCTCGCATTTGCGAGAGTTTAAGCTATTGGCATTGTAAATGACAATGCCTTTTATTTTTCTGTTTTCAAAACCAACACATAGATAAAAGGTTTGTCATTTACAATGCCAATAGCTCAAATTTTCAAAACCAACACATAGATAAAAGGTTTGTCATTTACAATGCCAATAGCTCAAACTTTTGCAAATGCGAGACCTATTGCATTGCAAATGCTTGTTTTAATTATATTGGCACACAACCTCTATTTTTCTGTCTGTCCGATGCTTTTTAAGATTCAAAATAACTTAAAGTCGGTCTCTTTTTGATTGGCTCTCCATGCCTTCCTTCACAGCAGCGTGTCCAATCATTTTGGCCACTAAGGAGTTTAAGGAATGAGATTTCCTAGCAAAGCTTAAACAGCAGCCTGTGCAGGAACTAAAGTGCTAATATTTTTAAGTAAGTGCATTGTTTGCAGTAGCTTATGCAGTGTGCCATGGGCCCTAGTACAAAAAAGGAAATGCCCCCCATGGCTGCTAGATTGAATTATAAAATACAGTAATAACAGGGTTCAGTGGGCCCCTAAGGCCGCTGGGCCCTGGTGCAACTTCACCTGGTGCACCAATAGAAGCGATACCCCAGATTGTTTGTTGCACTAAAGCTCAACATGCCTCCAATTGTGGGTATGTGCACGTATGAGTGAAATAAATGTGGGAATAGAAGAGTTGCAACATTGTTCACAGATTAAAACAAGCCAGAGCTGCTCATTTCGGAGAGACCGAGGGCATTGCAGGAAGGAAGAGCAAGAAAGGTAGTGGGAGGAGAAGGACGTGCTTATGAGAGCACATGGGAAGATCATTACGGGAACAGAAAGAAGACAAGCCTCAAAGGAGACCTGAGAACTGCGGCACAAACACAGGTAGAGCGTCCAGCAGAGTCATCCTTTCCTCTAGAGTTTGCCAGTGGTATCGGAGTTAAGTGGAAGAGGGGTGTGGAAAGTTCCCGCCGGAGAGAACTCTGCGCTCCTTACATGGCTGTGCAGGGCTGGAAGAAGTGACTGCGGCCCCGCTGCTTATCTTGCTGCAGCATCGTCATGGTTTACCCGAAGCTAGGCTTTCCCTTCTACGCCGCCGCGGATGTGCCATCACTTGGCAAGTGCTTCATGACGTGGGGTGCCAATCTAGGACACTGAAGAGGTTGACCCTTTCTCATCATTCAGCATGGGGGCAACCTCAGTTGGTTGCCCCTGCTATTGTCACCCTATGGACCATAGGAGCAGGTGCAGTCCCTGTGCACCTCCTGTGGCGCCCCCTTCAGGGCTGGGGAGGAAAAGCCGAAGTCCCAGTGTCATTGAGTGACTGGGGAGCGCTGTGAGATGGAGAGGATGCGGCGTAACGGCCAGAGCGGCATACTTTGGCGCCGGGAAACCGGGTTCGAGTCTCGGCGTCGGCTCAACATCCTGTGATTCTGGGCAAATCACTTAATCTCCCCCATGCCTTCAAAAAACTAATGTGTCATAACGTAACTGGTGCTCACATAAAGCACCCCAATACTTTCGGGTCTAGATCGCGCTATATGTAAAAATAACTGTGAGCAGAGCCTGGTGTATTCTTCACAGCCCTTCTCCTCTCCCATAGTGCTATTGGGCAGCTCTGTGGGTCTCATGCAGTGTCATGGCCCCCGCTGATTTCCATGCAGAGCTTGGGGTGGCAATGCCTTGAGTCCCCTACTGTGCGCTCCGCATCCTTTGATAGTTTACAGTCACCGGTGTACTCCCCGCATATAAACACTTCTGCAGCCCCTGCATGGCTGTGGAATCGAATGCTGGGCTGTGCTCCTCACTGGACTCCCTGCACAGCTGGGCGAGGGGCCCCTGCACTTCTAGTGTACTTCCTGCAGGGCTGGGGCCGGAAGAGCCGGGAACACGGAGTCCCTTCCGTACTTCCTGCGAGGCTGGGACAGTTTGCACGCAGTCCCTATACTTTACACTGTGCGGGGAGAGAACTGCCGAACCCCCTCGCTGTACTCCCTGCAGGTTTTAGCTCCTAATCTGCCGCGCGCACTGCTAAAACTGTATGTACGTGAGCCAGAAATACTTTATTGATGTGACTCATCCCATGTCAGAGAGGTGTTGCCAATGTAAACACAAGGGACGTGTAAAGCAGTCCAAAGATTACAACAGAGGCCACTGCAGTTTCCGGTCTGTGTTGTGGGTAGTGTTATTTTATGAGCTGTGTATCATCTGGTGACATACACGTGTGTTTTTCTGCCCCCTATATCTGAGCTTTTCTTTCACTTTACTTTGCAAGACTTTCTTGTACTGTGAGGTGGAGAGGATGCGGCGTAACGGCCAGAGCTGCATACTTTGGCGCCGGGGAACCAGGGTCGAGTCTCGGCGTCGGCTCAACATCCTGTGATTCTGGGCAAATCACTTAATCTCCCCCGTGCCTTCAAAAAACTAATGTGTCATAACGTAACTGGTGCTCACATAAAGCACCCCAATACGTTCGGGTCGAGATCGCGCTATATGTAAAAATAACTGTGAGCAGAGCCTGGTGTATTCTTCACAGCCCTGCTCCTCTCCCATAGTGCTATGGGGCAGCTCAGTGGGACTCATGCAGTGTCATGGCCCCCGCTGATTTCCATGCAGAGCTTGGGGTGGCAATGCCTAGAGTCCCCTACTGTGCGCTCCGCTCTGCATCCTTTGATAGTTTACAGTCACCAGTGTACTCCCCGCATATAAACACTTCTGCAGCCCCTGCATGGCTGTGCAATGGAATGCTGGGCTGTGCTCCTCACTGGACTCCCTGCACAGCTGGGCGAGGGGCCCCTGCACTTCTAGTGTACTTCCTGCAGGGCTGGGGCCGGAAGAGCCGGGAACACGGAGTCCCTTCCGTACTTCCTGCGAGGCTGGGACAGTTTGCACGCAGTCCCTGTACTTTACACCGTGCAGGGAGAGAACTGCCGAACCCCCTCGCTGTACTCCCTGCAGGTTTTAGCTCCTAATCTGCCGCGCGCACTGCCAAAACTGTATGTAGGCGAGCCAGAAATACTTTATTGATGTGACTCATCCCATGTCAGAGAGGGGTTGCCAATGTAAACACACGGGACGCGTAAAGCAGTCCAAAGATTACAACATAGGCCACTGCAGTTTCCGGCCTGTGTTGTGGGTAGGGAGCGATTTTAATGTCTGTGCTTTTTATAACACCGGCAGGACCCGCCCCAAGTAAAGCACTGCACGTCTATGTCAGTCAGCAGCAGGAAAGGAGTTTATTAGGCGGCTAGCAGTCTCAGCGCTGAGTTTTAAGGCATTCTTCCGTGTTATAGAGAGCGGCAATATATGAAATGAATAATTCTATTGAAATAGAAATAAATCGATTGGACGTCTGAAGCAGTCACGCAATACCGGAGACCAGCTGGCATGGAGAGGACGGACCCAGGGCGCGCGAGCACTACTAGACAGGTGTGACCGTGGTTTACTGATGGAAATATTCACAAGCGCCAGGAGAGCAGTTCGAGGGAGCAGAGCCGACTGCCAGCCGCCCCCACAAACCATGCGAGGAGCCCGAGAGCGGCTAGGAATGCAAGAAGAGGCTGAAGAGCAGAGAGGGGATGAAAGGTTAAGAGGTTGCACCACAACACTGATGCAGGAGGACCGCCGAGCCTTACCTCCAGCTGATGCCAAGCACACCCGAGCTGCGGTCAGCGCCGTCGCAGGACAGGAAGAAGCAGGGAGGAAGTGAGGCCGGGTGGAGGAGGGTACCCGAGAGCAGCCTGGAGAGCTCGCGGGGGCCAAGCGCGGTCCCGAAAGTGAAAGAGGACCGCGCTGCAGCCGGATCTCTTGTCTTTATGGGGCCATGTGTTTGAAACACATGGCCCCATAAAGATAAGAAAACGTTTACGACGAACGGAAAGCAGGCGAGCCAGTCCAAGTGGGCCGTCCCAAAAGCCAAAGGGAGGCAACATACATAGCTCTTTTCCAATGGCAGGCCACCGTTTAGCATAAACGGTGACGCCAGCCAATGGAAATGAGGGGCGGGGCTTAAAGCCCTTTTGTAAAAGTACTCATCTGCATTAAATCTCGCCGAGCGAGCTGCGCATGTGCGCAGCAACGCTAGGCGAGACCTAAAAAATTAACAAGGCACAAAAAGAATTTGAAAATTAAACGAGATGTTATTCTGTGGCATGGGTACTCACAAACATTTTCCTGGGGGCCGCAAAGTTTGGTCTTTGGTGTGACCAAGGGCCGCACTGATGCCAGCGGGGGAGGGGGGAGTTGTAAAAAGGGTGTAGGGGAAGCGAAGCATGTATATCTACTGGCTGAACTCAATTGCGCAAAGTGAAACCAGAAAACCTGGGATAAATCCCAGCTTCTACACAATCAAATTGTGCAACCCTGGGCAATTGTTTTATTTCAATTTACCTCCTTTTTCTTCATTATCACATATAAAAGGAACTCGAAATACATGACTTTAGGATGCGTGCTGTACAAAACCATCTCCTGTGCTTGGATGTAATCACCAATGTCAAGCAAGGGGGAGGGGTGGAAAGCATGAACGTTTCTAAATTAATGTTTGAAAACTATCACTTAAAATATATACTTAAAATATATAA
Organism: Calotriton arnoldi; assembly: GCA_963921515.1. Lineage (NCBI taxonomy): Eukaryota > Metazoa > Chordata > Amphibia > Caudata > Salamandridae > Calotriton > Calotriton arnoldi. The sequence goes on along the minus strand of CAWUFW010000013.1, from coordinate 3,051,674 downwards.
TGCACTGCTATAATTTGATTTACTAAGGTGAAATGGTTCTACAGGTCAATGAAATACACTTTTTGAATTTTGAAAAGACTATCGTATTTTTACATGTTTGCTGCCTTTAAAAATGAAGGGGTTCCTAAAGTTAAGGGCTTATTTACTTTCTATTGTTCAACTGCAATTAACCTTTAAATAAGTGCTAGCTGTATATTTAACACTTTTTCTAATGTTAGTGCTGAGTCGAGTAAGTGCTGCTGCTGCTCACGGGGCCGCATGTAATGGGCAGGTGGGCCGCATGCGGCTCCCGGGCCGCACTTTGAGTATCACTGTTTTATGGTATTCAGGTATGAGATAAAACACCCTATTTGTTGAAGGACAACAGCAATGATGGGAGGGGGTGCGAGCAAGGAAGCAACAGATGGCCAGATATGGCCCAAAATAAAACAATGACTGAAATTACAAGCAGCGGCGCAGGAAGGACAGCACCAATGAAGGGAGGGAGGGGGTGCGGGCAAAGAGGCAACAGATGGCTAGACCAGGCCAACCAAAAGAAACAATCGGTGATGTCCACTGGGAGGGAACTAACCACCCAAATGCAGGATAGATGGACACTACTGACCAACCACAGTAAAGGAATTTTGAAAGGCAGACAACCAGAAACATGGGCATGTTGAGAAGCCCATAGACTGAATACAACCTGCCTCGCGGAGCAGCGCTGCCCAGGGTCGACCTAAAAAGTAGGCCCACTTCGCTCTTGTACCTTACAAAGGATTGATAAAGGAGTACCAAAGAGATGGATAGTAATCACACTGGCAATGCATGGCCCTACAAATCAGCTGTAGTACACTGTGCAATTCATTAAGAGAATTGTCTTAAAGCCCTAGAACACACGCCTTTTTTGTGCACCAATCGAAAGCGTGCTTTCAATCATACAGCACACTTGTCTGGTCTTGGTTTCAACCCTTTTTAGGTCTTGGATTCAACCCTTTTTAGGTCTTGGATTGACAGCGCATGCGCTGTCTTAACCCCTTCGCTGCTAGGCCTTTTCCCCCCCCTGTGCGAAGCCTTTTTTTGGCTATTTGGGGTAGTTCGCGCTTGGGCCCCTGTAACTTTTTGACCACATAAGGTATCCACGCCAAATTTGCGTCCTTTTCTTCCAACATCATGGGGATTCTAAAGGTACCCAGGGTTTGTGGATTCCCCTGGAGGGGACCCAGAAATGAGCCAAAATACAGCTACATTTTAGTTTTTTGGGGAAAAATAGTGCTGCAAATGAAAGCGTCTGGTTTTTTCCCTGCAAATGGTATCAAAAAAGGGTTTGTGGGGCTGAAATCACCATTTTCCCAGCTTTTAGGGAATGACGGACTTTTGTCATAAAACCAAACTTTTTTTACACAGTTTTGGCATTTTTCTGGGACATAGCCTATTTTTGCTATTTTTTGTGCTTTCAACCTTCTTCCAGTTAAGGGTAGAAATGGGTATGAAAGCAATAATGGATCCTGGAAAGCTATACATTTTAGAAAAGTAGACAAAATTCTGAATTCAGCAAGGGGTCATTTGTGTAGATTTGTCAAGGTTTCTTTATAGAAACTAACAGTTAAATATAGGAAAAATTGAAAATTAGTTGAAAAAAAACAGCCATTTGTGTCAACGTTTTCACCTGTAACTTCTTCTAATTATGACAGCTCTTTGAAAGCAATATACCGTTACATCCGCTGGACCTTACTGGTTGTGGGGATATAGGACTTGTAGGTTCACCAAGAACCCGATGAACCCAGAGCCAAAAACTGAGCAGCGACTTGCAATGGTTTTTTATTATGTACCGGGTATATAGCAATTATTCTGGGAAAATGTATACATGGAAAAAATCGGTATGAAAGACACCTATGTATTTCTGAAATGGGAACAAAATATAGAGTTTAGAAACAGTAGATATTTGCACATTTCCGAAATTGGGAATACTCATACTAGCATGAGAATTATCGGTCATTTTTCAAATGACTTCTTTTTTACACATTGTCTTTCATTTGGAAGGCAGAAATGCATCGAAAGTCAATAGGTAATAACAGTTGCTTTACAAATCTGAATTACCCTAAGTCTCCTGATAAAAATGGTACCTCACTTGTGTGGGTAGGCATAGTGCCCACAACAGGAAATGGCACAAAACGCAACGTGAACACACCACATTTTCACAATGAAAAATTACCCTTTTGTTTGCAAAGTGCCTAGCTGTAGTTTTTGAACCCTAGCTCTGCCGGCACCTAGGGAAACCTAGCAAACCTATACATTTTTTAAAACTATACACCCAGGGGAATCCAGGATGGGGTGACTTGACTGCCTCTCACCAGGTTCTGTTACCCAGAATCCCTTGCAAAACTAAAAAATTGTCCAAAAAAACACATTTTCCTCACATTTCTGTGGTGGAAAGTTCTGGAATCTGCGTGAATCCACAAATTTCCACCCACCCCGCGTTCCCCAGTCTTCCGAGAAAAATGGTACCTCACTTGTGTGGGTAGGCCTAGTGCCCGCGACAGGAAACGGCGCAAAACGCAACGTGGACACACCACAATTTCACAGTGAAAAATGACCCTTTTTGGCAAAGTGCCTAGCTGTAGTTTTTGAACCCTAGCTCTGCCGGCACCTAGGGAAACCTAGTAAACCTATACATTTTTAAAACTAGACACCCAGGGGAATCCAGGATGGGGTGACTTGACTGCCTCTCACCAGGTTCTGTTACCCAGAATCCCTTGCAAACCTACATTTTTTCCAAAAACTCCCATTTTCCTCACATTTCTGTGGTGGAAAGTTCTGGAATCTGCGTGGATCCACAAATTTCCACCCACCACGCGTTCCCCAAAGTCTTCCGAGAAAAATGGTACCTCACTTGTGTGGGTGGGTCAAGTACCCGCGACATGCAAGGGCCCAAAACCTATTGAGGCGACATCAAAATAACCTATCACAAAACAACCTGGTTTTGCAAGGGGGGTCCCATGAGTTTTTGGCCCCGTGCTCGGCGGCCATCTAGGGAAACCTACCAAACCCACACATTTCTGAAAACTAGACACCCGGGGCATTCCAGCGAGGTATGGCTTGCGTGGGTCCCCCAACGTTTTCCTACCCAGAATCCCCTGCAAAACTCAAATTTAGCTGAAAAAATGACTTCTCTAAAAATTTCTGCGTGGGAAAGTTCTGGAATCTGCGTGGATCCACAAATTTCCTACCACCCAGCGTTCCCCCAGGTCTCCCGATAAAAATGGTACCTCACTTGTGTGGGTAGGCATAGTGGCTGCAACAGGAAATGGGCCAAATCGTACTGTGGAGACTTCAAAATTACCTATAACAAAACTACCTGGTTTGGGGGGGGAAGAGACCTGGGGTTTTGGCCCCAGGCTCGCCGCCATCTAAGGAAACATACCAAACCCACACATTTCTGAAAACTAGACACCCTGGGGAGTCCAATGAGGTATGGCTTGCGTGGATCCCCCAACGTTTCCCTACCCAGAATCCCCTGTAAACCTCAAATTTAGCTGAAAAAAACACATTATCCACATATTTGTGTGTGGAATCACCGTGCCGGCACAAATGTCCTACCCCCACAGCTTTCTCCTTAATGTCCCGAGTAAAATGATCTCACTTGTGTGGGTGTCCAATGCAGAATTGGCTAAAAACGTATTTTTTTTAAAAATGTAGCGCTTAGAATTCTCGGTGCTATACCTTTATTCCCTATGTTTTGGGCTCTTCCCAGTCACAGGCCCTTGCCCCACCCACACAAATGAGGTATCATTTTACTCGGGAGACTAAGGGGAACGCTGTGGGTTAGGACATTTGTGCCGGCACGATGATTCCACCCAAAAATATGTGGAAAATGTGTTTTTTTCAGCTAAATTTGAGGTTTGCAGGGCATTCTGGGTAGGAAAACGTTGGGGGATCCACGTAAGCCATACCTCGCTGGACTCCCCCTGGTGTCTAGTTTTCAGAAATGTGTGGGACATTTGTGCCGGCACGGTGATTCCACACAAAAATATGTGGAAAATGTGGTTTTTTCAGCTAAATGAGGTTTGCAGGGGATTCTGGGTAGGGAAACGTTGGGGGATCCACGCAAGCCATACCTCATTGGACTCCCCAGGGTGTCTAGTTTTCAGAAATGTGTGGGTTTGGTAGATTTCCCTAGATGGCGGCCGAGCCCGGGGCCAAAAAACCAGGTGCCCCCCTTGCAAAACCAGGTTTTGTGATAGGTAATTTTGATGTCGCCTCAATAGGTTTTGGGCCCTTGCCTGTCGCGGGTACTTGACCCACCCACGCGAGTGAGGTATCATTTTTATCGGGAGACCTGGTGGAACGCTGGGTGGTAGGAAATTTGTGGATCCATGCAGATTCCAGAACTTTCCCACACAGAATTTGAGAAAAAGGTGATTTTTTTTAGCTAAATTTGAGGTTTGCAGGGGATTCTGGGTAGGGAAATGTTGGGGGACCCACGCAAGCCATACCTTGCTGGACTCCCTGGGTGTCTAGTTTTCAGAAATGTGTGGGTTTGGTAGGTTTCCCTAGATAACCGCCGACCCTGGGGCCAAAAACTCATGACCCCCCTTGCAAAACCAGGTTGTTTTGTGATAGGTAATTTTGATGTCACCTCAATAGGTTTTGGGCGCTTGCCTGTCGCGGGTACTTGACCCACCCACACAAGTGAGGTACCATTTTTCTCGAAAGACTTTGGGGAATGCGGGGTGGGTGGAATTTTGTGGATCCACTCAGATTCCAGAACTTTCCACCACAGAAATGTGAGGAAAATGTGTTTGATTTGACAAATTTTTAAGTTTGCAAGGGATTCTGGGTAACAGAACCTGGTGAGCCAGACAAGTCACCCCATCCTGGATTCCCCTGGGTCTATAGTTTTCAAAAATGTATAGGTTTGCTAGGTTTCCCTAGGTGCCGGCAGAGCTAGGGTTCAAAATCTACAGCTAGGCACTTTGCAAAATAAGGGTCAGTTTTCACTGTGAAAATGTGGTGTGTCCACGTTGCGTTTTGGGCCGTTTCCTGTCGCGGGCACTAGGCCTACCCACACAAGTGAGGTACCATCTTTCTCGGAAGACTTTGGGGAACGCGGGGTGGGTGGAATTTTGTGGATCCACGCACAGAAACTTTCCACCACAGAAATGTGAGGAAAATGTGTTTTTTTGACAATGTTTTAGGTTTGCAAGGGATTCTGGGTAACAGAACCTGGTGAGAGCCAGTCAAGTCACCCCGTCCTGGACTCCCCTTGGTGTCTAGTTTTCAAAAATGTACAGGTTTGCTAGGTTTCCCTACGTGCCAGCTGCGCTAGGGCCCAAAATCCACATGTAGGCACATTGCTAAAAAAAAGTCGGTGCCTAGTGGGCTTTCTGCCGCCTTGGGGGGGGTATTTGCCCCGATATGCCCTCAAGGGGGGCAGAAAGAATGTGGCTATTTTTTTGTGGGGGTTGGGGTATTGGTATGCCCATTTTGGGCAGCCCCCACCCCCACGCATAAAAAAAGCCAGCGTAATCGCTGGCGCCTAGTGGGCTTTCTGCACCCCCAGGGGGCAGATCAGGGGCCACTGCCCCCATCTGCCCTCCGGGGGGCAGAAAGACTGGAATTTCTGGGGGGGGGGAGAAATATTGTCATGCCCATTTTGGGCAGCCCCTACCCCTACACGGATAAAAAAAAAGCCTGTAATGGTGGCGGGGGGGTGGGAGCATTGGCGTGCTCGTTTCGGGCTGCCCCCACCCTAAAAACAAATGCGCAAAAAAAAAAATCCCTGGCGTTTGGTGGGCTTTCTGCCCCCCCCGGGGGGGGCAGAAAGGCTGTAATGGTGGCGGGGGGTGGGGGCATTGGCATGCCCGTTTTGGACAGCCCCCACCCTAATTACATATGGCAACGAAAAATCCCTGGCGTCAAGTGGGCTTTCTGCCCCCCCCCGGGGGGGGGGGGCCAGAAAGGCTGTAATGGTGGCGGGGGTGTGGGAGCATTGGCGTGCCCGTTTCGGGCTGCCCCCACCCTAAAAACAAATGCGCAAAAAAAAAATCCCTGGCGTTTAGTGGGCTTTCTGCCCCCCCCGGGGGGGGCAGAAAGGCTGTAATGGTGGCGGGGGGTGGGGGCATTGGGTTGCCGGTTTCGGGCAGTCCCCACCCTAAAAACAAATGTGCCAAAAAAAATCCCTGGCGTTTAGTGGGCTTTCTGCCCCCCCCCCCCCCGGGGGGGCAGAATGGGTGTAATGGGGGCGGGGGGTGGGGGCATTGGCATGCCCGTTTTGGGCAGCCCCCACCCTAATTACATATGGCAATGAAAAATCCCTGGCGTCAAGTGGGCTTTCTGCCCCCCAGGGGGGGCAGAAAGGCTGTAATGGTGGCGGGGGTGGGGGCATTGGCGTGCCCGTTTTGGGCAGCCCTACCCTCATTAAAGTTGCACAAAAAAAATCCCTGGCGCCCAGTGGGCTTTCTGCCCCCCCAGGGGGGGGCAGAAAGACAATATGGACAATTTTTTTGGGGGGGAGCAATGGCCCTTGCCCAAGGGGCCGCCCCCCCCTCCCTGGTGTCTAGTGGTGGATCCCTGCTTGGGGATCGCCCTCGGCGATCCCCAAGCAGGGATCCACTGGGGAGGGGTACAATGATACCTCTCCGTCTTTCTACGTGCTCAGGGGGCTGAGATAGCCCCTGAGCACGTAGAAGTGAAACTGAAATGAGCATAAAGGCTCATTTCAGTTTCGATTTCAGTGAAATGACGTCAGCGCGACGTGCGCGCTGATCGTCATTTCACTGAAACGGGGGGGGGGGGGGCCTCAGGAGCTGGGGAAGCTCTTCCCCAGCTCCCGAGGCTACAGGGGAGAAATAGAAATCCCTCTGGTGCCTGCACCAGAGGGATTTCCGGGGCCATGTGTCATGACGGCCGGGAGCCGTTGTGCGCACACGAGCACCGTTGCGCACGACGGCTCCCGGCCGTCGTGCGCATGGAAGGGGTTAAAGAGACGTGTTTTTTTATTTTTTTATTTATTTAGAAGGTTTTATATAGCGCGGACAAGACCCTTGCGGGTATCAGAGCGCTTTACAACAAATAAAAGAAAGAAAAGAGGGAATAGCCAGAGGGAAATAGGCATATACATATAAAAATAATATTGCTTATAATAAGTCAAACAAACGGTAATAGATCCAGCATAGCACATATCTACAGTCCTGCATCAAATAGATCAAGTGAATTTTGTCAGGAGAAGCGATTTAACTTCCTTTTTAAAGGATGCCGCGTGAGGGTTCTGTCTTGTATTTGGGGGTAAGGCATTCCAAATCCTAGGGGCCATTCCTGAGAATGAGCGGTTATAAGTTTTCTTTTTTTTTTTTTAAACGTTGTGGTGTCAAAAGAAGGTTATATGAGCTCCTGTTAGTTCTGTTGCCGCCCGATGGAACTAGTTTCTCAGCAAGGTAACGTGGTGTTTTGTGATGCAATGCCTTGTGTGTCATACAGGCGATTTTCAAATGGATTCTGGCCTCAAAGGGTAGCCAGTTAAGTGCACGCAAGTTTGGGGAGATGTGACAGTTTCTTTTGGAGCCTGTGATTAGCCTGGCGGCTGCGTTGATTGATGCTCTTAGTGGGGCTGTCGTTGCTCTGGGGAGGCCGCAGAAGGCGACACTCCCATATTCCACTCTGGGGATTACTAGCGTTTGGACTGCTTGTTTAAAGTCATTTGCGGGTATGAAGGGTTTCAGTCTTCTTAGGGTGTTCATTTGAAATGTTGCTCCTTTTGCTGCTGCACTGATGTGCTTCTGCATATTTAGCTTATTGTCCAGAGTTATACCTAGCGATTTGGCAGAATCGATCATGAGCGGTTGGCCGTCTAGTGCTGTTAGGTGCTTCATCCATTCCATGATGGTGGTTGTTTGGTTGGGGGGCGCTATTAGGAGAAATTCAGTTTTTAGGGTGTTTAATTTTAAATGGTTATTTGCCAGCCAGGTCTGCGTTTTTTGTAGCGTCGAATTAAGTGACTTGATGTCCTCAAGTGAATGTACCTTAATGTAGAGTTGTGTGTTGTCTGCGTACATGTGATATTGGACCTTTGCAGAGTTGAGAAGTTCTGTGAGTGGTTCCATGAACAAATTGAATAGTGTCGGGGAGAGGGCGGAACCTTGGGGTACTCCTAAAGTGACAGGAGTAGGTTTGGATAAAGATTGATTGGTCTTGAAACTTTGTGTTCTGTTTTGAAGGAAGGAAGTGAACCAGTTGAGAACCGTTCCCGATAGCCCCATTCTATGTTTCAGGAGGTCTAATAGACTGTCATGTTTGACGGTGTCGAAGGCGGAGGATAGGTCCAGTAGGATTAGTAAACATGCTTTGTTTTGGTCCAGTATTTTTAAGGCATCATCTATTATGTGGGTCATGGCGGATTCGGTACTGTGCCCTGATCGAAAGCCAGATTGGAATTTGTCGAGCAGATTGAAGTGATCAATGTGGTGGGTAAGTTGCGTGTGAACACATTTTTCTAGTAGTTTGGCCAGGGTGGGGATGTTAGATATGGGGCGATAGTTATTTAGGTCAGCTGATGGTTTCTTTAAAATGGGGGAGACCTGACCAGCTTTGAGGATATCTGGGATGGATCCTTGAAGCAGAGAGCTGTTTATAATCCTGGTCCATAGAGGCACTAATGTTGGTATGAAGTCTTTTAGGAGGGAAGCTGGGAGTGGGTCAGCGAAGTGATTGGAGGGATTTAAGGCCGTAAGCGTTTTTAGAATAGCTTCTTCGCTGTAGAGGTTGAATGAGGACCAGTCTGCATTGTTTTTGGGGTCGAGCTTTGCGGAACAGCTAAGCGGGTTCCTGCAGGGGGTCCCTGAGGCGATCATGTGAGGGTTGGAGAGGGCTGATAGGTCCTTCAATAGGTCTGTCTTTATGTTTTCTGTTTTTTTTGTGAAATATAATGCGAAAACCTCGCAGTTGGGGAGTGTTTCTGCATTAACTTGAGGTGAGTGGGAGACACCCTTAGATTGCGTTTTGATTATTTCAGTCTTTTGGGGCGATTCTTGGATTGGTTCAATTGATTGCTGAAGAAGTCGATTTTTGAGCGTCTAATTTTCCTGTAATAAGCGTTTCTTGTGCTTCTGAGTAATTTGAGGTGAGGGGAGGAAGGTGCTGCTCTCCATTGACGTTCAATTGTTCTTAGTGCTCTTCTGTCCTCATTTAACCTACCGTCATACCATGGGTTTGCAACTTTGTTTGAGATACTTTTCAATTGTAGTGGGGCTAAATTGTCTAATAATATGTTCATACATTGGAAGTAGTGATTGGTTAGCTCATGTACTTCATGTGAGCTGTCAGATGGGGGCGTTAAGATAGGGCAAGCGGTTGCAAGTGAGGAGGGATTGATGTTTTTTAGGTTTCTCTTCCAGATTTTCGTTCTCTTGGGTTGGACTTGAAGTGGTTTAACTACTTCGGTGATATAGAAAGTGATGATGTGATGGTCGGACCAGTCACAAGGGAGGATAGAATCCAGTTGGGTGTAGTCCGCTTTGGAGATTACCAGATCTAGGGTTGATCCTTTTTTATGTGTTGGGCTGTCACAAATTTGGGATAAGTTAAGGTCAGTCAAGAAAGTTTTGAGGCTATTGACCTCCGGGTCGTCCGGGTCATTCCAGTGGAGGTTGAAGTCCCCAAGGAAAATCTGCTTGTTCTGGAGACCGGCATTTGTAGCTAGGATATCCATTACGTGTTCAATAAAGGTAAGGTTGTTTCCTGGTGGATGGTACAATGAGTGAATTGAGCATATTGGGGTGTTATTATTAGAGATTTCAAGTTGTAAGTATTCACAGGAGGTGAAACCCGGGGAGATGAGACGTTTCACGGAGAGGTAGTTCCGGTGTATGCAGGCAATACCTCCTCCAAGCCTGTCAATTCTATCTAGTCTTGTGATGTGATAGTTAGGTGGGACTAGTATGTCAAGGATGGGCGAGGATGAGTCGTTTAGCCATGTTTCCGTTAAGATTATGAGGTCAGGTTCGTTGTTTAGTATGAGGTCACCTATATCAGCGGCATGACGCGCTGCCGACCTACAGTTTAGTAGGATACATTTTAGCCTGGCCTTGGTAGGTATAATGTTGTGGTCTTGTGAGATGGGAACTTTCTTGAGGTTTTTTTCAACAATACCTCTGGTGACGTGTCTACTGGTTCTATCGGGGTTGGAAGGGATGGCTTGGATAGAGGACAATATCCGTGTGTTGTCTGTGTGCACCGAGAGGGGGGACGGAGTTGGGGGTTCGTAGGACTGAAGTAGAGAGGTAAGATCTTGCGGTGAGTGTGAGTTTTTATTCTGAATGGGCGGGTTAAGGCATTGGGGTCAGGTATTGATTTCCATCTAGGGGGTTCTGTGACGTGGACCTAGCGTGTGATTGTTGGCGGAATCTCGCTTTTGTGTTTGGTTGTGTCAGGATAAGGTCATGAAGAGTTTGGATGTCATCTTTTCAATCTGTGGGCTTCAGGCCCCCCCCCCATAGAATTACTATTTGCTTACTCCATCATCACTCTAATATCCTTTGTCGCCATTTGTCTATGCCATGCATGCATAATGCCTCTTCTTATTTTTAGCCCTCCCCCAGAGCATGGACCAAGAACTCCCGTTTTCAGAGCTATTTTTAGGTCTCGCACACTTGCCCCTTTTTCTTGGAAATTAGTCCAGGGAATAGAATCTAGCACCATTGAAACGTGGCTTTGGCGATTGCTTGATTGAGTTTTGCGAAGGCAGTCCTACTTTTATGTTGACCATTTATCCCTAGTCAGCAACAAATGAGAGAGAGGGTCAGGCAAGCAAAAACAAGCATTGGCATAGCCAATAGGTCTCGCCTTTGGGACCTTATCAGTGTTTAGTTATCCAGCACAATATCCTTGGTGCAACAACATTAACAGTTACATGGCTAAACACTTATAAGGTCCCAAAGGCGAGACCTATTGGCTATGCCAATGCTTGTTTCTATGTGTTTCAGTACTCCACACGAGTGCTCGTGTTTTCATTTGCTCCGGACTCCGTCTCCTCTTGCCCACTTCCACGCACTCCATCCCCAGCCAGAACGACCTCACATCTGAGCGCTGCTTATTTCACTGGTGCCTATGTGTACAAATAATGAGTTTTAAGTGTGCGCCTTACTAGAACTATCTTGTTATCATGAGCACACATGTTAACTACATCCCTGAGCAGACTCTAAAGTTGATCTCTCTCGGTGTAAAGCTATTTCAACAGACCAGACACATCTGGATAAAGACCTGTAGAGGCCTGGCCCATGAGCTATGAACAGGTTCTAAGACTGCAGCGATACAACTCCTTTTGTGCTCTTATAGTACAGTGCAACTCTTTTAAATAAGCATACAAGGTTGCACTGAGAGAGGCGTGTGGATCAGACTGCCACTTACTAGACTGCGAGCAGTTATTCTATCTGTTGGTTGCCCGGCACTATAAGGATCTTTCCTAGCATTGGAAAGTATACTCAATCTTTGACAGTAGCAGAAATCCAGGGCAATGTTGTCACTTTAGCTTCTAATAATCTCGCCAGTTAAGGCAGCTAGTGTTCCAGACTACAATAGTTCCATCTGACTATTCAATGAAGCCTATGCTATTAAAAAACCAGCTACTGCGATCCTTGGTTTTCATCCAACTGTGCCCTCTACTGGACCAGACAGTAGATTGAGGCCCCCAAATTCCAGTGGCCCTTTTTCATCTTCATCGTAGCCTCGTGGCTTTAGTCCTTGAATGATGTGACGGCTTCTTGACACAGGTCTAATTTCCCCTATCAGTTCACACAATTTTTATCTATGGCCCAGAAACTCCGCGAATAAATTCCACTTGGAGACTCCAGGAGCCATTTTTAAACCACACATGCATTCCCACAACTACTCACTTCACATAGGTTCGCCCCCTCACCACACAATCTAGCTTCACTACGGCAAATCCGAGAAGACCTCCGGCAAAGAGCCCCCTCGCGGGGCCCGTTGGGCATTGCAGCGCTGGCCCAACGGGGAGCTGTCCTATGATGAAGCAAGACACCCCTCGGGGTGTGTGAGGGCCCTAGCTCCTTATTGGAAAACGATATGTTTTCATGATTTGTAAACTGAACAGTAATAACGAATCCATTAAATGTTTCCACTATTTACTGTAAGAAATGATCATTGTCCAGGACACTGTATGTAAATAATGTACTATGATGATTATTTTTCTACAACTTTACATATTGTATTTAAAATAAAAATATTTTTTTAATTAAAACATTTTGTGATATAAAAATAAAAAAAATTTTAGTCATTAGATGAACTGATGCTATTTTGTTGATCACGTCTGTTGAATTGTTGTACGCCTGGACTTGTATTTTATTCTTTTCTTGCTCAAGTTTGTTTCTAAATATTTACTCTTTTAAATAACGACACCATCTACCACATTATACTCAATCTTCTTGTATACACGATTAGACTGTCCTACAGATCTCAATCCGTACGTAACCCTCCTAAAAGCCTTTCCCTGAGACTCCCCTACAACTCAACCCATCCCCCATGTAACACACGTAGACTATCTTTGAAGTATCAACTTCCATCAAGCCGGCATTCTGCGCCATCCTGATAAGTACCCTTGGATTAACAATATGATGAGGTTTCAACTAGCCACACCAGCAACTCTAGTACAACGCCTACAACTGTTCTTGAGGTCTCAGCCCCCCTTCCTTCTGAATAAAAACCTAAGCTTTTTTCTTATAGAACATGTTGACTTCCCAACCTTCCTGTGTAAAACCCCTGCACTTTCTTAAATGTCTCAGGATCCCCAACATTATAAAACACCACTTGGACATTCATTGAAGTCCATACTCATCCCTGAAGTCTCACTTGTCCTCTATCTGAAGAACAACTTTTGGACTAGACTTCTCCCGCTATTCCTCCTCCTATAAAATACCACCTTGGCAGTGCCCAAAATATCAACCTTTCTCAGCCTCTCCCCAGTTCCTGTATAACAATCTGCACTATTCCGGAGGCCTCAGTCTCCTTTTATCCTGCAAGGCAGTCAGCCTGTACTGGAAGTCGCTGCATCCCTTCCACTATACAACAACTAATCTAATGCATGGCATACTAAGCATTTTAAGGCTTTCTATAAATTACCTATTTGCATGCTGGTGCATCGCACTCTGTAATTTTAAAAGGAAAATCAGAAAGTCAGAACAGGCTTAAGGTCGCACAAACGAAACGGGCCCACTTGGCACTTCTGAATAACAAGCATTTACAATGCAATAGGTCTCGCACTGACATTATTTTGAGCTGTTGGCATTGTAACATTTTTTTTTTTTTAATCCTTTTGTGAAGCATTAATCAAATGGTGTAATGCCAAATGGCAATAGCTCACTTTTTTGTTATTGTCTAATCTATTGCATTGCATTTGTACTAGTGTGAGTTGTTCTATTGTAAATGGTACTGGCTTTTAGTAATGATTTTTTTTTAATCTTATCAATTTAATGCAGAAAAAACCTCCTCATCCAAAATAAAACTAAGGTAGGAGCTATGGTTCTTGTGAGACAAAACCATGCGCCAAACAAATCCCAAGACGGACTTCTTGGCCATGCTGATAAAAAATGAGAAAAAACTGCAGGTGGTATTTAAACTAATTCAAAGCATGATGTTCGCTGTTCAATTTAATTTAATGTTTTATGTGTTATTCCCTGTATGCACTTTATTCACATTCATCTACTCATCTAATCATCTCCCATTAAAATCAATGACCCATTTAGATGGTTAAAATGGAGCATACAGTCAATTGTTTCAACCACAGCACCGCTTCTGCGCGCTTTGCAGTCTGGGCTGATGTACTGAACCAACATGCAATCACAGGACAGAAGATAGCGTTCTTCTAATCTATCTATCTGTTGCTTTTTTTGCTAGCATTGTTGCACACACACAGCACTAAAGATGACACATCACAGATTAATTTTCAATAATGTACGGTAATTTCAAAATTTCCTATGGATTACGCATTTAATGCCATAGGATACTAGTTTGATTTCGTCAGTCATCCAGATTTTGAGTTCTATTGACATGAAAAAAAACCTGAGCAATCAAAACAAACTACACTGTTTAGCAAATCCCCTATGCTCAAATGTATTTGTACCCATGTTTATACACAAAATATAAATGTAGAGCAATTTTATTAGAACATTGCAAAAAACCATCAGTGGCATCTGCCTCCTACAGGCAAAAAAGCATATAAAAACAACAATTAATATGTTCACTAACATCACACTTACTAGCATAAATAAGCAATATGTTATATTCTTTCAGTAGACGTGATAGATAACTCATTCATCTTACTTACAAATTCATATTACTGCTACCCAAAAATATCTTCTAATTTCAAAATAAATATTTATTTCACCCTAAGTGAGCTAAACATAGCAACAGCAGCAGTTGAAGCGCTTTTTTCGGCGAGTGGCACGCTACTCTGGAATCCATAAAGGATTAGTGGTGAATTAGTATAGTGAAATATGAAAGTGATTTGAGTGGTGGATATGTTAGTCAGTTATTTGGATTGAGCAGGATAGTGAAGAGATAGAAGGGTGAAAAAGGTTTGCATTTATATAGCGCTAATGCAACTATCCGAAATGTTTCGGGAAGACAGCAGCTCTGGGCTTTCACTTTCGTACATCTCAACCCATTCTGTTGTGTGCACTAACACCCTGGAGGTGTGCACATAAAACCATGACGGTGTACTTACTGCCCGGTGTGTTTGTGCAGTCGCTCACATTGCATGCGGCTTGTATTTTTGTGAACATACACTATGTGCACAAATAATAGTGTGAATGTAAAAACAGGTGTGCATATGTTGGCACGTGAACACGCTGCTGTTTGGGCTGCCCTAAATATGCCCACGCACCGGCGAGGAGCCAGGTGAGGTCAGTCAGACCCACCGCGCGGGAGAGGGGACAGGCAGAGCTGGGGGAAGTAGGTCTGTGGGGCATGTGGTACTGAGGTACAGGCAGCGCTGGGGGTCATGAACTCAGGCAAGGCCTAGGTGGGCAGGTGATGGAGGGGGACAGGCCCGTGGGACGCCTAGTACCACGGAGACAGGCAGAGCGCGGGAAACCACAGACCTGGGGCATGAAGGGCTGTACTGACGTCTGACGTTCAATCAGTACTAGAGAACCAGCAGGGGGCGCTAAACAGCAGAGACCGAGAACAGGTGGTCTTGGTGGACAGGCAGGACTGCTGGAAAGACATAGCAGGAGACAGGCAGCTCTGGGTGGACAGCAGGTATGAAAACACAGGCGGAGAAAGCAGTACTAGAGCCAGGCAGGTGGCGGGAGTGTGTGAGACAGGCAGGGCGGAGTGCTAGAGGGTTACGGGCAGGCGGGTTTGGGTGGACAGGGAGGGCTGAAGGAACAGGCGGGGCGGGCAGGGATGGAGACACAGGCACAGCTGAAGGCAGGGTGGACGTGCGGGGCAGGAAGGGCTGGGGACAATCGGGCCTATATGGGCAGGTGGAGGTGAATGCATAGACAGGGTTGAAGGCAGAGGCAGGACTGTGACGCATGCGGGGCAGGCAGGGCTGGGGCCAAGCAGGTCTACTTGGACCGGCGGGTCTGTGTGGACGGGCAGGGCTGTAGGCACGGCCGAGTCGGGCGATGAAAGACTGGCTCTGAAATGGTTTTGCAGTGAGGGGTCTCTGCGGGTTAATGAGCTGACATCATGATTAAAGCTGACCATTTGTAATGTGTCTGGACCCCTGTGCACAGCCCGGAAAAGGTTAATGTGCTAAATAATACTGCCCCTTACTCCCACCCCTGCACCTGCCCTCTCACGGGAGAGAGGAGAGCAAAGAGCGAGGCAAGAGGGAGAGAGCGAGGGAAGAGGGGGGAGAGGGCGAGGGAAGAATGAAGGGGCGAGACATGACTGGGAAGAAGCAACGAGCAGGAGGAAAGGGAGAGAAAGGTTCGACAGGAAGAGAGTGAAGCGGCGACGGGAGAAGAGTGCAGGAGGGCAAAGCGTTGAGGAGCGGGGAAGGAAAGAAAACGACAAAACGAAAACAGATGAGAAACAGAGCTAGGGAGGTTGGGAGGGGAGACGCCGGTGTGGCAGTGACCACAACGGAGAGAAAGATCGAGACAGGGAGCGTAAGAGGCAGAAGGTGTACAGACAGGAACAGTAAAGAGACCGGATGACAGAGAGAAGGGGAAAGAAAGAGGGGGCGAGAGGCTGTTAGACGGAGGGGTGCGTAAGGACGGTGCGAGGGGGGCAGAGGGAGACAGAAAACAAAACTACACGAGAGCGCTGGGTAAAATGAGAAAGAGGCAGATACAACAAGCGCTCGCCATTGCGGGAAGGCAGCTGCGTGTTTATATTTGCATCGCGCTTTCACTTTCACTAAGTGAAAGCGCGATGCAAAAATAAACAAGCGGCTGATGTTGAGATAAGAAATTGCTTCACGACAGCCGTGAAGCAGACGAGCCAGTCCGGATGGGCCGGACGAAAGGGAGAAAGGGCAGTGGCCAAAAAGCATCATTTTCAATGGGAAGCCAGCGTTTAGCATAAACACTGACGTGACCCAATGAAAATGATGGGCGGGGCTTCGAGCCCCCTTCTGAAATCTCCTCTATAACAAGCATTTACAATGCAATAGGTCTCGCAATGGCATTATTTTGAGCTATTGACATTGTAAATGGCAATGCCTTTAAAAAAATTAAAAGGCATTGTTATTTACAATACCTAAAGCAACACCTATTGCATAGCGCGGTGTCCGTGAAGACGGCTCCGCGCTTATTAAAGTTTTTAAAAAAGGAGTGTTGGGGGGGGCAGAGAGAGAAGAAGAAATGACGAGACGTGAGATGGGGAAATAAGGCACGGAGAAGTAAAAGATCCAGTCCGGGTGGGCGGGGCCAAAAGGAGACAGGGCGGTGTTGCCTAGGAAACCCTGCCAGGTGAATGGTGGACTTCCTGGAAATCCAGCATGTGGCGACCAGCACCGATTCCACAAATACATACACACACACACACACACATACATACACACACACACACACACACATACATATATACATACACACACACACACATACATCTCACTATAAAGATGCTTGTGTTGAGCTGTCTGTCCCCTTTCTTCCTCCTGAATCTTTTTCGGTATAAGACATTTTCAAATAACATATGAAGGCACTTTTTGCTGACTGATGTGCAGGGCGTTCAGGCTGCTATCAAATAAGACAAATGGCACATTTTGTGGCACTTATGTGATAGGAAGCGATATTGCGATAGTCGCATACGGTTGATATTGTAAGTACGTACTCTTGTGTAATTCGCCAACAGTAGCATTTTTCACAAAAAATACCAATTTATAACAGGGCATTAAATCATAAATGTGTTGTCAACGTTTCGAGCCAGTGCAAACTGGGAGACAGGGCGTTCCCCAGGCTAACCTGTTCCAGCCCCCGTGCCCACGGGCCAAGGGCATGGCGACCAATGCGCTGCGCAAAAACCGCTTAACAAAACGCCACTTATTGGGGGCGAAGTCGCGCTCCATTGTGACAGTAGCAGCAGGGTGACAGGGACCAGAGGCGGTGGTAGGCCACCATGCTCCTTTCTCAACATTCCTCAAAAAATACGAATGTCTCAGCCGCCACCGTTCAATTCATTTCACAGAAAAATGCGAGGTCTGTGCACGCGCAGAGTCTACCAGTTGAATTCTGATGGAAACACGCAGCCGTCTCCATGCGTGAAAATAGTACGCGCAAATCTGAAAGGAAGCAAGTTCAGGGGGGGTGTCTGCGAAACATCCACATTGACTTTCAGAGGACAGCATCGTGCTGAAGAAGGATAAATAACCACTAGAGTACAAGGCAGATAAATATTTTCCGTTTAGAGAAGGCAGCAACTAAATTCCACATGGTGATAGATTTGTTTCATAATTCAGGAGTATTTCCAAGCAGATCAAACTCTTACAGGAAAAGGGAAGTAGCAAAAAGGAAGAGAATCAGGGTTGGGGGGTGGGGGGGTGCTGATGGAGTGAAATATTTCAGAGTACCATATCAATCAAGCATTAATGTCATGCCACTGGTTTGCTGTCCAGGAGAGGCTTAGTGAATGTTGTGTTGAATTGATACATGGTTGAACTCATGCAGAACAGATTTACTGAGAGCAGAAGGGATATGGGAAGAATTTGAATTTTTTTCAGCTGTGAGTGGTAGTAGACAGAGGTAATCGGTGATGATGATTTGAAAAAAAGATATCTTTCATACAAAAAAAGGGATCATTCTTACTCTGTGTCATGGCAACCATGAGAAAATAATGGTACAATCAGAAGCCTTTCTGCATCTTTGGCTACTGATGTTTCATTAATATTCAAAGCAATTTCATCTAACCCAAACAGCCCATGCGGTTTAGGACCTTGCATCATTTTATACCAAACACTCACCTGGAAGACATATTTCAACTGTTTTTAACCAGTCTGCAAGGCGCCATGAAATACCAACATATGAAAACAAGTGCAACACCCCTTTGTAACTGTGTGTTTACAAAATGCGCTTTACAGTCAGATTGTTTTCTTTTACACTGCCCATGTTCCTTTTCCACTGTTTCCTCTCAGACCTTCTTCGTGTTCAGAGTTAACATGGTTAGGGCCACTAGAATCATACGATTATCTCTGGCTGTGCCATTCTCCACATAAAGATAGATTTACCAGACTTACCACATTAACATCTGATACGCTGCTCAAATGGATCAAAAATCACTACAACAGTGCCACACAGTGCTGCATAGAGACACCAAACCCTGTACATATGTAACTGGTCACCTTTCCATTGCTTGTTGCCTAGTCCAGTTTTAACTTTTAAACTGGTACTAACTACCGAGATAAAAGTGTTGCCCAAATCCTATTATTAGTCTAGTAACACCACAAAATAGTGCAATAACATGGCCACAGAACGTGCCACATAACTTGCCTCGCCTTGAAGCACAATTTAGTCAACACTGCCGCATTTTATGTCCTCTATTGCTGTATAATTCCAGTGGCCATGAACACAATATGCTCTTTATTGATACTTTGTAACTAGGATCTTCTGCTGGCCTTGGCCCTCGACACAAAGTTTTTCCAGGCATTTTAGATTTTTTTGTGACTAATAACATTTCCAGAGCATACACAGCAAACCAAATTGTCTTTTGCAGTTATTTTGGGTAAATTTGTTGCCACAGTCAGGGCCTCATTTAAGGAAAATAAGCAAACACTGATCATTTCTTCAATCTCTGTCAAAAACACAGAACAGTGTGTGATAAAATGCTCGCTTCTGAGCAGTGACATATTACACGGAGGCTCTTCCTTGCCTGGGGAGCAGGAAAAGAGGCTTTTATGGAAACAGAATCCTAAAGTTACACTTGTCTAAAAGAAAGAATTCATTCATTCATTCGCTTGTCTCGGACTCTTTAGCACCCACGGAAAATACTTCTGCCCCTCTTTCCAGGCCTAGCACGGTTTGTCTGCCCGTGACCTCTAGTCTTTGCTGAATAGCAGCATACATTGTTTGTAAAACCAGTTTTGTGTGTGCTGAGCTATTTTTGTAGCAATGTTTACTTAATTACAGCACACGTGGCAGAGACATGTGAGACAAGCACTACACCCGCCGCACTTCTTCCCAGGTATATTTTGCTAAGTCAAAACTGCCACAATTTAACTGGAGAGAAATGCCTCGTACATACCAGGATATGGTAACGCCAAAATCTGTATGTTATGCCCCATTTTTAACTGGGTCTCATTAACTGAAAACAGTAAATAATATTACCACACATCCCAATTACAATTTGTGTGATAAGTATCACACCTCACGCATTTTCTCCTAGTAAATGTCAGCTTGTAAAACCTGTCAAAATTTACAAGGGCACAGATAAGCCAGTAAATAATAGGACGTTTTGGTGCGTTAAGCACCAAAATCCTCACATTAGCCCAATTTTTGGGGCAGTTATAGTAATTGGGTGCTATTTCTAGCACCCAATAAATTAACATTCGTCCACTGTGGGAATATCGGGTGTAATAAATAGGGCACCCTTTTACGGGCCAATGCTAATTGTAAAAGTAAACAGCACTCTGCATGCTGGGGGGCCTGAACTCATATGTACAGTTTTAATGAAAAACTACAAGTCCCAAAATACAGTGAGCTATTAGCTACAATTCATGACTGGATAAAGTTGTCACATGGCATAGCGTGGAAAGCGATCCTTTCTACACAAATAGTTAGGATCTCCAGGTGGCTCCACATCACCAGAGCACCACTTTACACCATTCCTGAAATGCGCTTTTTTTTTTTTTACATATCATTGTTGTCACATGTATTGACTGGCCCAATGGACTCAAACAAAATGAACTAAGACTACAACTCTCAGAATGCTCTGATATGTGAAATCAAAGTACAAGAATGGAAAAGGGCGTTCCTGTGACATGGTGCCATCCGGCCACCCTACATCTATCAGCAGTTAAATGATGTGTACGTTTGAAACAATGTGAAGCAGCATGCAGGCTGTTGGCATTTGAAGCTCTCCGTCACATCATGCCAGCAATGTTCTGAAATGAGTGATGGCAGTTCAAGCCGCAACACTTCTCTTCCGAATCAATTATACTAATAAGAGAGGACCACCCAGCTGAGTCTGCTTGTGCTAAAACTCTTGCTGAACTTCAGAGAGCCCTCCTGATTGGCTACAGTCTCCCTCGCGCACCAGGACTGCCAGAGTGCGCCAAAGGGGTGTTAAGACCAACACATGCTGTTTTGTTGATTCTGATGGAGGCGTTCGCTGTTCACTGCCACGCAGCCTCAGAGTGGCAAAGACGAACATCAACCACACACTGTCTGAATCAGCCCACACAAAATGTGCACAGTAGTAACAGCAGCAAACACTCAGAAAAGATGAGCGGAAAACATCTGAGGCTCGTGCCGCATCCAAGACCAATTCCCCCCCCCCAACCCACCCCCCCCCACACGTCCCCATTGCTACAAAATCCTATAGCCTGATGGATGCAGGGGCGTCATAAACACAAACCAAACACAAACAAATCAAATATAAATAATGCAATACAACCCACACACGCGCCGCTGCAACTGGCGTGCTTTGAGGGAGATCGGCATTATCATGGCAAAGCGAAAAACTTGATAGATAACATTTTCAGCAATCTGGCTGTGATCTGTACTCTGTGAAAGCAGCCACAGCAAGCTGTTGCTGGGGTAGCGCAACCCACATATCAGCACAGAAGATGAGGAATGAGAAACAGGCTCTGAAGAAAACATGTTTTTCCCTTTACCTTGCAGATTCTGGACTAGGATGTCGCTTATCTGTCCAATCGGCTCCTCCCGCTGGAACCAGTCCCATTCGTGCCCGGCCATGGGGGCTATCCAGGGTGAAATGATAAATGCTGGAAACACACACCAAACGGTTCAAAGAGCGTGGCGCCGGAGGGGTCCTGTTCCTGTGCCGGGGGGAGGAGGGCGGCAGCTTCCCAGCTCAGGGAGCAGAGCGGGACGGCCAGCGCGCGCAGGAGCAGCCCTCGGCCATCTCCCGGGACCGGAGAGGAGGGAGCAAGGAGTGCAACAGTGGAGCAGTGATGGGAGGGCGAGAGTACGGGAAGGACGCTATAACCAGGAGCAGGGAGAGGGCACGAGCATGGTGGGGGGTGGAGTGACCTGCCGGCAAAAGCAGCATAAAGTACCTGCTCAGGAGGGGTTGGCAGCTCCCTGGCAGGGCAGCGTGGGTTTGCCTATAGAGAGCCAAAAAGCTGCAGGAGCCTCAACGAGAGTGGGGGCATGGAGGAGGGAGGGATTAAAAACGGCAAGGACAAGGCAAGCTCAAGATAGGGGTTGTGAGAACATGATGTTTTGCTTCCGTGGGAGGGGAAAGCCAGGGCAGGGGGGCCGTTCAAGGCACGCAGGGACGCATATGGCATTAGGCAGGGGCAGTGAGAGGCAAGCTCTCGAGCATCGTGAGCACCGAGGGCTATTTTGATTCGGTCAAGGAGGGGGCGGATTTGCTGCAATGGGGGGGGGGGGGAGGAATCTGTGTGTTCCCGCACCCTGGCACCCGACGGGGCAGGGACAGGGCAGCTAGAGAAAGTGACAGCTACAGGGGAGACAAGCGCTCGCCATTGCGGGAAGGCAGTCGCTTGTTTATATTTGCATCACGCTTTAAGTGAAAGCGAAAGCGCGATGCAAATATAAACAAGTGGCTGAGTGAAACAGATGTGTACACGCCCCCTATAGATAAGAAATTGCTTCACGACAGCCATGAAGCAGACGACCCAGTCTGGATGGGCCGTCCAAAGAGGAGAAAGGGCGTAAACAAAAAAGCCTAATTTCAAATAGGGAGCGAGCGTTTAACATAAATGCTGACGCACGTCAATAAGAAAGAGAGGCGGCACTTCAAGTGCCCTTCAGAAATCTCCTTGATCACAAGAGGTCTCGCAGAGCGAGCAGCTCGCATGCGCTGCAACGCTAGGCGAGACCTAACAATATGTCTCGCCGAGCGAACAGTGCATGCGCTGCAACGCTAGGCGAGACCTAAAAACTTGGTGTATGGCCTCTAAGGCATAACACAAGTCCTGGCTCCCTGAGCAAGGTCATCCAGTGGTGTATTTTTCTTTACATTCTGGTACCTTTGTGTACTGTAACTTTAGTCAGGGTAACAGCACCACTCTGTTCAACCACACAACACCAAAAATGTTTCTCACAACGGCCAACAGGCACGCACCCACTTGTGAGCTACATGTCCATTAATGCACTGCAGCACATCGTTGGGGGGATAAACTGGCATCTCATCAGCAGAATGGAGTGCTATATCAATGTAATTCAAATATCTGTAGTCAAATTGCAAAAAGAAAATGAAAACCGCCAGTAGCAACACAATGGAAACAAATATAGTGGATGAGATATTAAGGCAAATGCTACCAAAAGTCCATTCATGCCAACGTTAGGGTAACCAGATGTCACAGATTTGCCGGGCTACACACTTTTTCAAGTAGAGTCCCGGCACTTCTCGAAGTTAATCCAACTGATGCACTGCCCCATCTCAAAGAGTGGTGAATCAGTGTTGACTAAGACCCTCAGTCAATACCGAACCTCACCAGCCATTCTCGGCGTTTCATCAGAGCACGAGTGATGAAGTGATGATATTTAATCAGAAAATCTACTGGTTTTGCCTATAGCGTATAACAGTTCCTTGCACAATTCTAATACTCTAAAACTGGGACTCTCGAAAGCTTTTAGGTTCCATACGTAGGGAATTCAAATATTTCCATTGAGTATTTACAACGATCACTACACTCCTTTTCCCCTATAGAAACACAAAGGTTTAGGCTGTCCCGGCCTCATCATTAGCAGTCTGGTAGATTTGTTTTTATCACTATAAATAAATATTAAGTCCCAGAAAATGAAAAAAACAGATTGAACTATTAATGATACATATAACATATTGTGATCCTCATTGTCTTCTCCTTGTGCTAGTCAAAACTTTTTAAAATAAAACAAACAGTACACGGTCAAAAAAAAAAGATAATTCTTTTATTTCTTATATCTGTTCATATACTTCTCCTATGACAACAGGTGCTGTTATCGCAGTCCCTTTGCCTCCATGAAGTGTGCCAAAAGTCCTACTTTTGTGCATGGCATGTTTGTTTAACTCTAAAAATATGGTCTTCCTCGCAAACACTCTAGAAGTAACATTCTCCTGATTTTTTCAGTTAAAAAAAAATGTAAAGATAACAACTTTTACTTGCTTAGACTTTCAAAACTCTAATGCATTTAGGTTGCAGAATAATATTCTCTCATCCTGTGATGGGACATGCACCACTTCAGTGGCTTACAGGGGTGCAGAATTCCAGTAGCCCGACTCCCAAGACATATTGTTTGGGGTCAAGGACAACAAGTTTTCAAGTTTATTTTGTCCTTGGGACAAGGCCCAACCACCTGCAGCACAAACCCTTTGGCTGCCAGTTTACAGTATCACATTATGGGTCAGGGAAGGGCATTGTCTCAGGTTAAGGTAATATTTGTGTCCATATGTTATTGCTGTTCGAACTTGTATTCATGGTTCATTAATACAAAGCTTCTGCACTTCTGACAGTTGATCCGGTGTAAACATATGTACACGCGTTTGCAAAGTTTAACAATATGAGGCTACATACAATGGTCCCGGAAGGCTCTCTAATTAAATGCACATATCTGCAGAAGCTTGAATGTGAGATTGATGATCATTTGCTTTCAAAACAAAATGTTCACAAAAAAAAAATGCAACTAAGAAAAAAATGTGTTGCTAAATTTCTGTGAAATTGTACGTAACATTTCTTTGAAGCATCATTTAGTACATGGGTACTCACAAACTTTCTCTCGGGGGCCAAATTTAGAGCGTGGTTTGTGGCGGGGTCAGTGGGGGAGAGGGGCGGGGGCAAGAAAAAAAAAAACAGTGACCATGAGGTTGAACACAGGCCCCTGCAGCGGACACATTCGTCCACTGAGCCACCAGACCCGGCACACACACATCTATCTATCTTTCTCTATCTCGCTCTATCTCTCTCTAGCTATCTCTCTCTCTAGCTTCTATGTCTATCTAATATGTGTCTCTGTCTTCTATCTCTCTATCTTCTATGCCTCTATCTGTCTATGTCTCCATCTATGTCCCTGTCTGTCTGTCTCTGTCTGTCCCTGTCTCTATCTGTCTGTCCCTGTCTCTATCTGTCTGTCCCTCAGTCCCTGTCTGTCTGTCCCTGTGTCTATCCGTCTGTCCCTGTCTATCTGTCCCTGTCTCTATCTCCCCGTCTCTGTCTGTCTGTCCCTGTCTATCTGTCTGTCCATGTCTCTATCTGTCTGTGTCTCTATCTGTCTGTCCATGTCTCTATCTGTCTGTCCATGTCTGTCTCCGCCTGTCCCTGTCTCCGCCTGTCCCTGTCTCCGCCTGTCTCTATCTGCCTGTCCCGGTCTCTATCTGCCTGTCCCGGTCTCTATCTGCCTGTCCCGGTCTCTATCTGCCTGTCCCGGTCTCTATCTGCCTGTCCCGGTCTCTATCTGCCTGTCCCGGTCTGTCTGTCCCTGTCTCGATCTGTCTGTCTGTCTGTCTGTCCCTGTCTCGATCTGTCTGTCTATGTCTCTATCTGTCTGTCTGTCCATGTCTCTATCTGTCTGTCTGTCCATGTCTCTATCTGTCTGTCTGTCCATGTCTCTATCTGTCTGTGTCTGTCCCTGTCTCTATCTGTCTGTCTGTCCATGTCTCTATCTGTCTGTCTGTCCATGTCTCTATCTGTCTGTCTGTGTCTGTCCCTGTCTGTCTGTGTCTGTCTCTGCCTGTGTCTGCCTGTCCCTGTGTCTGCCTGTCCCTGTGTCTGCCTGTCCCTGTGTCTGCCTGTCCCTGTGTCTGCCTGTCCCTGTGTCTGCCTGTCCCTGTGTCTGCCTGTCCCTGTGTCTGCCTGTCCCTGTGTCTGCCTGTGTCTGCATCTGTCTGTCCCTGTCTCGATCTGTCCCTGTCTCTGTCTGTCCCTGTCTCTAGCGGTCTGTCTGTCCATGTCTCTATCTGTCTGTCTGTCCATGTCTCTATCTGTCTGTCTGTCCATGTCTCTATCTGTCTGTCTGTCCATGTCTCTATCTGTCTGTCTGTCCATGTCTCTGTCTGTCTGTCCATGTCTCTGTCTGTCTGTCCATGTCTCTATCTGTCTGTCTGTCCATGTCTCTATCTGTCTGTCTGTCCATGTCTCTATCTGTCTGTCTGTCCATGTCTCTATCTGTCTGTCTGTCCATGTCTCTATCTGTCTGTCTGTCCATGTCTCTATCTGTCTGTCTGTCCATGTCTCTATCTGTCTGTCCATGTCTCTATCTGTCTGTCCATGTCTCTATCTGTCTGTCCATGTCTCTATCTGTCTGTCCATGTCTCTATCTGTCTGTCCATGTCTCTATCTGTCTGTCCATGTCGCTATCTGTCTGTCTGTCTCTGCCTGTCCCTGTCTCTGCCTGTCCCTATCTGTCTTTTCCTGTCCGCTTGTTCCTGTCTCTATCCATCTGTCCCTGTCTCTATCCGCCCGTCTGTCTCTGCGCCTCCGTCTGTCTCTGCGCCTCCGTCTGTCTCTCTGCGCCTCCGTCTGTCTCTCTGCGCCTCCGTCTGTCTCTCTGCGCCTCCGTCTGTCTCTCCGCCTCCGTCTGTCTCTCCGCCTCCGTCTGTCTTTGTCCAAACTAGGAAGCTTCCCAAAAGGCCCTTTTAAAAGTCAGCTGTGAAAGCGCTTACAGCTGACTTTTAAAGGGCCTTTTGTGAAGCTTTCCGAAGGTGCCCTGACGTCACAGGGGCCGGCAGTAAACACAGAAGAAGGCCGCAGGAGCATACCTAGTGAATACCTATTTAATACGTATTCACTACGTATGCTCCTGCGGTCATCTTCTGTGTTTACTGCGAGCCGTGGAAACTTCAAGGCAAGGTCCGTGGGCCGCTAATGAAGGCCTGCCGGGCTGCTGGCGGCCCGTACTATGAGTACCAGTGATTTAGTAAAATGTGTTGATGCATGCAAGTATTTCCAAAAAATATTCATAATGGAAAATCAGAGCGACCAGTTTTAACAAGATAATGGTAAACATGAAAATAAACTAGCATTGGCAAAGCCAACAGGTATGATATTGGTGGTCAGCCTTTTGGTTTTGTCAATGCGTCTTTTTTTATATGGATTTTGTAAAACTGTGTGGGAGCTGCCAGGCCCTCACCATTATAACAAACATTGGAAAAAAGAATTAATATTTTTTGGGCTCAAAAAGCAAACATTGCCAAAGTAGTCCCTGGTACTGAACAAAACTACTTTGTGTGCCGATATGCTCCTTGTGAAAGAGCACAAGCCAGCAGATGGATAGATAAATAGAATTGCAAGTTTAGAAAAAAAGGTCTTGGTTAACTACAGACCTAATTAGGGGCCTAATTCTTAAATATAGTCAGAAAACTGCACCCAGGGTATATGTCCTTGCATTAGTGCAGATTTACAGATTTCATGAATTCAAAAGAATTTACAGAAATAGGCCAGGATATCGTACTCTTAGAAAATATTTGAAAACTGCTTTTTAGCACGAGCAAACATGCAGGTGTAGATTTGCTCATGCGAAAATCTACTGAGCATTTACAAGTTAACTTTCACTCCAACCACTTTTTCCCAACCATGGGAGAAGTTTTACTTCTGTCACTGTCAGGAATAAATTTCCAACATTTCTCAGTATGGAAAAATCTTGGAAAAGATCTGGCGAAAACCTTTAAAACATGCAGTTTAGTAGGTTTGCAAAGACTCAGAAGGGGTTTCCAACCCTGGAACGCAACCTCCAGCCCAGTAAGTATATCTGCAGAATGTGGCAAAATAAGGAAATTGCTAGAATCCAAACCCTACTATAGTATGAGCCCTGGCATAATCAGAAAGGCTAATATCAGAGCTTTTATATAGTGAAATTGCTGCTGCACTACATGGCACCAAAGGGACAAGCAATTTTTTTACAGGATAAGTAGATTTATGAAGCAACCTATCCCATGGGCAAATAGATTTTTTTACTACACTCCACACCCCTGGATTTAAAATTCTAGTATGAGTGGAGGTCACATCCATAACACCAAAGTAACTTTCCTGCAGCTCTGCCAAGCCTACCCTGTCAATGAATGACTGCCTATGTGCACATTTATTTTTCCACTGCATTCTGAGACTTGCATTTTTTTATATTACATTATTTAAACAGCGGCACTGCACGTACTCTTTTCCATCGCATCATAAAAAACAGCAGGACTTCAAATGTCAGAATGGCAAAAAGTGGCCTGTAGCAGGTGTCCACGCATGGACCCAGTGTGACCGGTTCTCTCTGACATTGTATACACGAAGGTTTTGCACTTTCAGAAAATTGCAAACGGTGTGAAAGGCTAACTGAAGTTTCCACACATAAGACCGTGTTTTGCACTTTCAGAAAATTGCAAACGGTGTGAAAGGCTAACTGAAGTTTCCACACATAAGTCCAGGACTGGATATAGCGACTATTCGGACGAGAGGTGGTCACCTTAGCCGGCGCTTCCCCCGTATACAAATCCTGGATGTTTCCCTCACATACCGGAGAGCCCCCTCCGAGGTAGGTGCCTCTTGTAGTCGATAGAGCCGTACCCCCCGGGGGGTGGCATGTCCTGCTTCACCTTCGCAGCCGCCGCCATCTTGGCTCCGCCGGACAGCGGGTGTGTGACGTCACGCGCAACACACTTCCAGCCGGCTAGTATAGGGAATGGACACAGAAGGAAGACTCGCAAGAGGGCTGGTGCGTGCAATGTGAGCTAATGCCGAGGAGCCGGCAGCGGCCATGTTGGACTAGTGCGCCCCCAACGTAACCTACACGAAGAATAGTCAAGACTAATGCAGATCTCCGACCTGTTATTAAAAAGCGAAGAAAGTGCATTTGTTTCAAATGAACACAAATAAACGAGTTAGTCTGTGATATATTACATTTTTTTTTTTACTAGTCTGCACTTTGCAACGTAAATGCACCGATGTTTTGCTTCGAAAAACAAAAATATTACTGCTTGCTTTTTGAGATCCGGACGTACTGCCGTTGTCTCTGTAATGCCAGTATACAAGAAAATCCAACAGGCTTAACTCTGGAATAGGCCCTGGCAAACTTACGCACTTCACCCCAGAGTCGAGCATACCACGCTCTCCTGCGCGTGGGGGAGCTACAGAAGGTTTATCTTCCGCATGTAAACATTGAATCAAGTTCTGGTGCTAATTTGAGACTACAGCACCTTGTCCCTCTTGGCACGGAATACAAAACACGGAAAGCGTGGCAAAGAAAATCCATCGCTACGCAGCAGCCCCTTTGGCACCGATGGCGCGGCCCAACGGCTCTGTCTGCGCCGCTCTGGCGCCTCCAGGCTGCGGCGCAGCGCAGCTCCTGAGGGGAGTCCCTGAGGTGACCCCGCGCTGCGCATGTCCGCGCCAAGGCGCGCCTCTCAGCTACCGCTCGACACGTGCGGCCAGTCAAGGCTTTCATTTACAAACATTCCTTTCTGGAAACATTTTTATTTATTCAACAAATGCTGGTATCTAGAAATGACGCCTTTTCCGTGCCCACCAGACGCTATTGGAAAGTGACATTAACTGGACCACACTGCCTTGAGGTAAAATACTATTTTTTTCCGATCTCTTATTTGGAAACACAAGTTAGGTCGTCTACCTAATTGTTCTATATTTTCTTCTGTCGCATTTAGGGTTGCCACCCTTCCAAGAGGAAAATACCAGCCGTTTGTTGTTGTTTTAAGATTCTGCAGAGGTCCATGATACTGAATAAGGCTTTAAACAAAATACAATGTATTTATTTGTAACATGACTTTTCTGCCATTGTTTACTTAAATTATTAGCCAGGGACCGTTAACACCGCTTTAGAACACATTTAAAAGTGCTTGGTATTTGACATATGAACAGATAAGGGCTAAAAAATACCAGCTTTAGGTGATTTTGCTTACTTTTGTACGGCAGGTACATTAATACCGGTGGTGCCAGTAGAAAACCGGCCATGTGGCAGACCTAGTCACATTCCACGATCATAAAATGTGACAGACATGTTACATACATACCAATAGGCCTGATTGGGGCAGGTGACTAACAGGTTTTGAAGCCCAAAATGGCTTGGCACTAGCTGTCTCCTCCCTAAAATTGGCTCTGCTTCACTGAGAAAAATAAGTTCCCTCAATTTTTGGTCAAAATATCGCACTTTCATGTTCTTAAGTTTTGCCATGTATGGCATTAGCATACACAAATTGAATGTAAGGTGATGGTTGGAGAGAGATGTATTTCAGAGATGTATTTCAGTGATGTATGTTGCGATGTTAGCTGGTGTTTTCTAGTTTAAAGAAGAAATAAACTGTACGGCAAACTCTTGGCTTTCGCTCAGCTCGTCCTCTTGGAACCACGAGCTCAAAACTAAGCAGAGCTTTTACGGGAGGGGATGTGGTGTCATGGGCACAACTGCAAACCATGCATCATGGAGAACCAGGTTTAAATCCAGCCTCAGCTCAGCATCTTGTGAATCCCAGGCAACACAAAAGTGTAACATAGCCTGTTTCTGTTGTGAAGTGCTATTATGTCTGTAAGGCAAAACTGCCAAAAATGTAATGTTAATTATGCATAACGCTCTGATCTCATGCACCAAGAATTTTGGACAAAGCATTAATCTGTGATGTCAGAAAAAGATACCCATCTAGTATCTGAATTGCACAGTGAAACTAGAAAATCTGGCACCACTCCTGGCTTTCCTGTTTGACCAAATTCTACAATCCTAAGCAAATTCTTTATTTCACATTGACACTTTTTTTTTATTTTCACATATGAGAGCATTTTCAAATATGCAAGTTCAGGATGCGCGCCGTATAAGAACCTGCCTTGTGTTTGATTTACTAGTATAAAATATGGCTCCATCTTTAATAAGAACCGAGGCCACATATACGGTACACATGACAACTAACTTGCCCATTAATTCACTAATATCATTGTCATCAGGGTGGGGCTGCGCAGGACTGTTTCTCAGAGCATATTTAAAAGTCTTTTATCAAATGCTTCTCAATGCAGAGATAATCTGATGAACTAAGGTGAAAACACTCAGCATGTTCAAGAAATACACCTTTTGCAATTTTGAAGACACTTTATATCATAACATGTTTGTCACATCACATGATTTACATGCTACATATTTTCAGGGTTCGGCTTGTACACAGGGCCTTCGAGCTAGAGTCAGCCCTGGTCTCAGCTCTCCCTGTTAACTGCTTGTCTCATCCACCTCTTCTCACCTGTTGGATCCACTCTTCACATTCGCAACGATCAACAAGCTCATTTTCTCTTCACTCAGGGAATGTTCTGCAACTTCACGCAGGCTGTTTCTCAGTATTTGGAACATAGTAGTGTTGCATGCTCTTGTGAGAACTGTGTTGTCATGGAACCATATTTTTTAATTGGAGGCATTTGCTGTGAAGATTGACGCAGGCGTGAAGCCTACACAAGGCATAGTTAGGCAAGAATTTTATTTTTGATGTGCACACAATGCATGTGTGTAGCTTTCCTTGATTTGGTGAAATCACAGCGAGGCAGGTTCAGGTGCGGACTACCCTCCGAGTGTGCAGCAAGCATGATTTGGTGACTTCACACTCAGGTAGGTTCAGACGCAGGCTACCCTCCGAGTATGTGGCACGCGCAAAGGTTATAATTGTTTAATCTTCAACTAGAAGCTAATTTTTTTACTGCCACATTTAAATGAAAGTAGGTAAAGCTTTACTTTCAAAACACTCATATACCTATTTTCCTGCAATATTTATTCTTGTGTTATATTCCATATAGGTACCCTATATAGGTGCAGGTAACACTGCAACCTTTCACCTATATCCTTCCCTACATTACATTCATAACGGTTCATAGGGACTGACCTTTTACCTAGATACGACACTGCATTCAGAACGCAGGTTTTTCCTTGGTTCGAAACTCATACATTATGCATGAGGCTTCTTGGAAGCACAGCAGGACGAACATCTCCTGTATAATATCTATGTTAAAGTTCAAGCCCGACGTCATCCTTTAGGCCGACACAGTAACACAGCAAGGACCCCTGGGGAGACCTATGGGTATATATACATCATGTCTTGCTTAGACAGACAGAGGAGACCATGACTTTCCGGCTGACACACTGACCTGAGACGCTGAGGTTCCTGCATGCAGACGCTCCAGCTAGCAGTGGTCTAACATCCCTCGCGGGGTGTCCAACTCGAGACCAGTACGGGGTCCCACATTCTCGAACTCTCAGGTAATGGGGTGGAGTAGATCCTAGAGGGATTCTTGGCATAACACCTACACAGATGCTAAGTACATTTAGGTACATCTAGTTAGGGAGACATCGTAGGAGTACGCCCTTTCTTATCATGTGTTTTATGTACTTCTGTATATTCATGATTACTGCAAGATGGTAGAACTATACCATCCCTTTACTTTCGTAGTACTGCTAACCATATATTTATGCTACTGTCTAATGGTTGTTGCAGCTCATCTATTCTACACTAGAATAACAACTGTTCAATAAACCTTTATTGAAACGCCCAGACTGTTCATTCTGTGTATCTCTGAGACAAAATAAGTAAGCACGAGTGACTGAGCGAAAAGTAGTATATTGTTTCCACGATCCTGGGGGATCAGGGTTGTCATGTTCTGAGGTTGCCAGAAACTATTCTCTCCCCGATAAGAGGAGATCCTAGTGGCACTGTGAGCTAGCTAATGCAAACAGGCTAACGTATCCGGTGGGGGTGCACGGAACCAGTCTGCCACCAAACCCACAGTTTATGTTATCCGAAACGCGCAGATCCTGTATAGGGTATATAGGAACTACACGACAATTGTGGCTCAGAATACTTGAATTCTGAGCTTCAATATGTTTGTGTTGCTAACATTTTGTGCTAATAATTCAGTATATTTTATGCCAGCTAACTGCTTTACAACCAGTACAATATGAAAGGAATTTGTGCACTTACATCGTTTTTACTTATTCCAGGTATTTGGATAATTAGTTTGAAACCATGGAACAGAAGCTCTGAGCACTATCTAATAGCAAAAAATGGTAAATAATTTGAGAATAAATAGAAATGTGGGCTCTGCTATAGTTATCTGTACGTTCCTCTAAATATTTCTTGTACACGTAATAAAGCCATGAAATATAAACTTGAACCTTGCCTATTGACCGATGCTCACACCTATTGACCGGTGCTCACACTGAGTTCTCATTTTTATGTTACAGAATCTTCAACGTTCTAAAATGTTCTAAAATGTTGATTTTTGGCCTAAGCATTATGGATTCGATTCAGGCAGCTTATTCTGTGAGTAGTTGTGTCTTAACCCCAGTGTTAAATGAAAATTACTATTGAATAGCCAAGCCTGATTGACAAAGTATTATTGCGTGTAGTAATGTTAAACTCTGGTTTTAAGTGTGTCTTACACGTTTCTAGCAAAGTGAAGACATGCTTCATGGGAATTCCAACAGAGTACAAATACCTGCAAAGCAGGCAACTGAGCACCAGTTTGTAAACTGTAAGCTATAGGAGAGGAGGAAATGAAAATAAATGCATCTCCTAGTTTAAAGCAAGTGACTACTGCTTTTATGCATTTTGAGGTAGGCTCAATCTTCCCAGATCGCAGGTGGCCTCCTAAGGTGATTAGAGAGGCCAATTTCTACAGTTAAGTTCAGCACAAATTACTAAAATTATCCACAACTACATTTCTTTTTAGCACAAATAGGAACTATTCTTATGGTGAATGGCATCATGGTTTCACGGAGTTGCTTCAAACGTAGTGTCAAACTATGTTTAAAGGTGCCTTTGATTAGTCGATTATAGACTAATAAAGTCGAGGAGTTAGCCCTATTGTTAAAGGTACTTTAGTAAGTGTATGGTTCTTTTTATCTGCTAGAGATAAAAATACATGGAGGCATTCATCCTTCAACACTGGTCTGGCCTGTATTTTTAAGTC
Source organism: Calotriton arnoldi (assembly GCA_963921515.1). NCBI lineage: Eukaryota > Metazoa > Chordata > Amphibia > Caudata > Salamandridae > Calotriton > Calotriton arnoldi. The sequence goes on along the minus strand of CAWUFW010000013.1, from coordinate 3,018,184 downwards.
CAGGCCAGTAACATTATTTGGAAAAATAGTGAAATCCTGCATTTTTTCTCTTTTGAAACATAAACCTAAAAGATCAAACCGATAAAGAAATTAGTGAAAAAGTATCAGAGAACTGTCTAAATCATTTCAGAATCATTATAGAAAACGGAGCGATAATTGTCATATTACAAACACATCTTGACAATTTACATACATTATTTTCACCTACCAGCGCTCCGCTGTTCCAGAATTGCAAAACAAACAAATGGTCAGTATTTTTTTCTAAGAAAGGAGGCAACCCTATTTGATATCCAGTTAGAGCTGTGATACTGTGGAGGGCAAGAGGGACGGTAAGGTTGAAGGATACACTCAAAACATTATCACAATTTGCCCCCTCTTTTTTATTGATATATGTCAGTTTAAGGTGCAAAACATCTTGTTCTACCAATTTTGTTATTTGAAGTAAACAAGTATAAACCGTTTCCTTGATTGGACCCCAGTACTCCCAACATGGCTTCTCTACACTGACACTGTAGTGACTCAAGCAAAACTGGACGAACAAGTTAAGCAATGACTATTTTTAAATTATAACTATATTGTACTAGGTAGCGGGTCTACCCTCACCTTAGTTGGGGTTCAGACCCTAATGAAACACTTACTGTAAAAAGAGCAACAAATAACTAACTTTAGTTCTTATAAACCAGTAATGGATATATTATGATGCATCCCAAGAGAGCATATGTTAAGTTATATTGGAACTGCAATATACATAAATCCTTTTGAAGGTCTAGTTGACTGGCTCCACCAGTCAAGTAAACCACCCCTAAGCATCTCTAAATTGTACCTTTAAATCAGTGAATTGTGAGAGTTATCTTTGGCTTATATTTGGAATCTAGGGCACTAAAGACACTAGTGCAGCAAGGTGCTAGATGCTGTTAGAAGTCAGCATGAGATCAAGAGGAATTCCACTTTGCAGGGCAAAGATCAGAAACCAGGCCTTCCTATTTTATATCACGAAGTAATGCAGTGAAGGTAAGTGTTTTGTTCATTAACCATACTCAAAACCTGAAAGATCTAATTTAATAGATTTGGCACATATTCTGCCAAAGAGCAATAGATTTTTTTTTTAATGTTCTTTGAAAAATTTATATTTTCTATGGATATTGCAAAGAATATTCCTTCTTTTAATTTATTGTTTATTAGCTCATACTGAATGATGGACATTTCTTTAGAAAGAAATGGATAGGAAAGTGCACATCTGTCCAGAGTGCCCCCTACTGTTCCACCTTTGTCCACCTGTTTGTCTCTAGTGCTCGCCCTCTAGTGCCTCTCTGTCTCTAATGATCCATGCTATCTCTCTGTTTCTGATCCCCTTCATTGGGTTTGCTCAGTAGTTTGTCTGTGCGCCATGACCGGCTTACTCTCCGGCCCTTGGAACATCTTCCTCTGGCACACTTCTGCTTCCAGTGATAGGATTTCAGAAGAGTAGAAACAGACACAGTCACACAAGAAGGGGACAGACCCCCTACTTTGTGATGCTGCTCTGAATTAGCTTATATGAAAAACCTGTGAGACAGAGAATCCAGTAGAGGAATAATTTACATGTTAGTTGTGCAAAATATCAAAGTCTCAGATTTTTGCATTGAGAAAGTTCGTGAAATTTTGTGACATTTATTTTAAAGTACCTCGTGTGAAAACTGAAAGCAATCACTTACTTACCCTCAGTTTCAAAAGTCACAGTAGACACCAGAGAAAGATCTGGTATAAAGAGAATATTTCTCCTGCAGGCATTTTCTACTTGAACAAGTCTCCTGCAGTAAAAGATTATGCTAAATTTTGCAGCCATAACATTTTTTAACATGAAATTTGTAAACGTACAAAAGGCCTTTTGCTTTCCTTCTTTCTCATTGATATAGAGTTTCACACAGATTCCTTGTTGCTTCTCTTCTCCCACTGCTGAGGGTGTTAGTTATTGGATTCCATGGTGTTGTTGTTATTGCCTTTTTATTTGGTGAGCAGATTACTTGGTGTAATTAAAAAAAAAAAAAAAAACACCACATTACCTGCTATGTGAAATCTGCATCAGCAGTTTTGTTTAAGTAACGTATTGTATGACCTTTAGTTATGATACAATCTCAAATGAAAAATGTGTACAAAAAAATTATGTGCTGCCTTTATAAATTACATCTAACACAGGAATCTCCAGGTTCCACAAAGCATTTCTTTTGTGTTTCCAACAGCGAACGTTGTAGAGCTCACATGACCTATTAAAGAAATTATAACCAGAAAGTAGTAGAGCACAATACTTCATTTTCCAGAGTGGATTCGAGGCCCCAATTTGATAGACCAGCAGTTGACGCTCAGGAATCATTAGAATAATGTTATCTTTCACCCAAGAAGAAAAGGTAAATTAGGACACTACAATGCTGAGTTCCCTTGCAGTAGCTCAGCTAGGAGAGAATGAAACCCCAAAAGAGAGCTCTAAAGAGACTTGTACTTTCACCACCGTGGTTGATGCCCAAATCCTACACAACATCCTTTCCTGAAGAACATATCATTATTCTTTAATGCAAAAAATGCCAACAAGCACTATTTATAAACATTTGCAAAGAGTACCAAGAAAGCTGAAAGAATTATCCTGAAATAGAAATCCATAGTAGTAGTACAGATATAGAAGACGACCGCTACAAGCAGTAAACTGTTCGTGATTGCTTAGGTATCTCCAGTGTATAGGCTGCATCGAGGTAGCTTCTTCAGTGACTCTAACTCGGTTAGACAGTTCCAGTAAATGTGCACTACCAGAACAATGGAGATGGAACAATGGAATGAAGCAAAATCAAATCCCCCCCGTGGAGCATTGGCAGCGGTACATGAGCCGGTGAGTACCAATCCATGTGTCTTTAACATACCATCCAGGTATCCGCTGTGCCCCCACCCCAGAACGTGCTCAAAGGTCATTCTGTCACCCCTGAGGATAGATTGGGACAGTTTACCACAATTCTGGCCTCAAGGATCAAAAAGACACCAGGGAGGGGCGTGGCTTGGACAGCAGAGCTAATGGCTGCCTGATCCCGTCGCTCTGCGCTACGAGGGGATAATTGACCTTAGATCTGGAGCTTAACGTGAGCGGAGAGGAATGAATCATGAGATGATCACTATTAAGTGAAGCGGCATCAGCTGTTATGCTCACCGACAGAAGAAAACCTCTGGTTCGCCAGCTAATTGGTCCCGATCCTGGCGTGAACTGAGGAAGACGACCACACAAAATGGGAAGGCAGGAATCCTAGCCGAGACGCTGGCGACGCCTCCCCTCCTTCAATTCACCTTCATGTCGGTCCGTCGGACAAGCGGGAGACACCACCACCCATTGACCGACCACCGTGCAGTAAGACTCACTAGCACTACATTTTATTTTAAAAACGGTATAATTACTGCAAAGCTAACTTCGTCATGAGCTGCCTGTCCCCAAAATGGCGCTTACATCACTCGCTACGGAGCGTCTAACATAATTGTCTTTTCAAGCGGGGAAACAAATTGTGTCAACGATATTCATCAATGCTTGCTTTTCAGCTCAATGCTGATTTCTGAGCTACGTTAAGTTTGTTTGTGTTCCTGGAGCGTCTATGCTGAGTTTGCCACGTTAGCACTGGCCTGACCCTAAAATGGCGGCGTCTCCGATCTATCCTGAGGAATCCGAGCGTGCTCGATCATCCGCGCTGACCGGCAGATACCTGCATTGAGGGTTTTACGATTGCTCCCCAAGGTCAGGTCAGCAATTTTGGGCGTAACGGCTGCCACGCTGTACTATAAATTGAATTGCCAGCCCACCTAGATGCTGCCAGAGCCAAACTACTTGCACAGCCATTTGAATCTGGCACTTGCCTCTCGATCAGCACTACATAACCCTTATGCCTCAACAACACCTCAACTGAAAAATGATGCCTTCCGTGGTGTTGTATAGCTGCATAGGTGGTAAAAAAAAATCTGTTACACTGCTGCCAGAGCCAGAACACTTGTACAGCCATCTAAGGTTAACACCAGTCTTTTGATCAGCAAGATACGATTCTGATGCCATAAAGTGGTAGAAGACACGGTGATCACATTACCCAACGCCCATTCTAACTTAGGGTGGGAATTGACACAGGACCCCATCGCCATACATCTTAGCCTGTGTCCCTGTGTATCCCATATACCTCTGCGCTGCATGGGGTCTTCCAGACTCTTAAACAACAGACAGATACCCAACATTAGACAGGTAATAGTCAATACTCTGTGCCACTAATCTGAGCCCACGATTACTGTGAGGGTCTATCACTCTCACAGTTGTCACCTGTAGGCACTAAGGGGTTAAAGTTATCTATCTAAACCTATACCATATCAACCATAAATACAGGCCATTATAGAGAGACTATTACCCAGAGTTACCTTTATCTAGTTACTACTATCTATCTAGGCACTCTATCTATTCACGTGCGTTGCTTAGATTCAAGATGGCGGATAAAGAACCCAGAGCGCAATACAAAATATCTAAGGCTGAGCCATCACTATCAGATTCACCGATCAAAGCTAAAACAGATATACATAGCACAATGGACATGATCCTCAAGAAATTAGCCGATGTCCAAGATCTGGCAAAATCAACAAAACAAAACACCGACACCATGCAACTAGAACTAACCGCCATACGTGCAGATATGTGCACAATTAACTCTAAAATCAATGACGCCGAACAAAGAATAAGTGACATGGAGGACACCGCCTTTCAGGCCAACAAAGAAATCAAGTCCCTTTTAGATATCACCAGCAACCTTAAAAGACACGCTGCTGATTTGGAGGACCGCAATAGGAGAGGCAATATTCGAATTTTCGGTATTCTGGAGGGCTCGGAGGACTCCGCTGAGTCTTGTGTGGCGTTTCTGGAATCCTGGATACCTATGGTCACGGGCATAAAATTTCACCAAAATTTAGAACTGGACCGAGCACATAGAGTACCAACATTTAGTTCTTCTATAAGGAAAATGACTCGTCCTATCATCTGCAAACCTCTGCGTTACCAACACACGGAAGCCATCCTTCACTTTTCCCGGAAAAATCGGCAGGTCTCCTGGGAAGATCAAAAAATAACTTTTACGCAGGACTACTCAAAAACCACCGTGGATACGAGGAAAGGTTTTCTTCTATTAAGAGATAAACTAAGGGACAAAAACATTCAATTTTCCTTTGCAGGGCCTGCAAAATTTAGAATCTTTGAAAATGGAAGACCACAATTCTTCACAAACCCAAATGACTTAGCAAAACATCTAGAAGCAACGACAACTCAAGACATGGACTTATCAACATCAGCCTCGAATAAAAGAAAGTCATGATATCCTTTTGATGGTCTAGCTCCGCAAACAATACGATAAACGCTCAGGTTTATTAGAGTTCATGTGTGGTAATCGATAATATTTTTTGGTCATTATATTTTACTAAATTCCGTTATCTATGCAGTCTAAAAAGTAATCATGTGTAAGTGGACTCACTTCTCAGAGAACAGGTATACAGTAGTATTTTTAGTAATACGCTTCCTACTCCCTTGAATGTGATTTTATCTTAAGGTTTGGGTTTCAGCTGCAATGTGTGACACTCTGTGCTTATGTATCAAGGTGGCTCTAATAGTTCAGCTTACTTTGGTTAAATAGTGATATTTCTGATCGCCACAAAAGTTGAATTCAGCATTACTACCGATCATTAAACTGTAATCTCCGTATTTTTTTTGTTCAAAATTAGGCGCGGTCTGTTTTTATATGCAATTGCCTATATGCTTATACGTTATAGTTATAGATTTCTACTGGCTACAGTAATGTTAGAAATATAGAGAGCACCTATTATCTTTGCTCTACTCCAGATTGTTACTTACCTTGTTATATCCCTCCACGCTGTCATACTGACGCTCCTGTCGTCGCACCCCCAAGATTCGAATCCTTCAGGTAGGGAAGGGTGGGGTGGGAGGGGGGGAAGAGGGGTTCTTGGGTAAGATTAGTTCTAGTTGTTTTTGATTTTCTGTACTTTCCTTTTGCTCATTCTTTTCTTTTCCCTCTCGACCGTCTAGAGACCATTTGTACGGCTTACTATACATATACTAGCAGTGCCATTGTCTTGTCTACATTCAACATGAGATACCCTTGTGTGTCTAGCATTCATATGGATCTGAGCACCTTGGTGCGTGGGTTGATTATCAGTCTATACTTATACTATATGAGATCATACATCACTATCTTCGCTAGTTTATACAATGTCTCAGAATAGGAGTTATAATATTACGGAGGACCTTAACGTTGTTTCCCTAAATGTGAAGGGACTCAATCACCCAATTAAACGCAGGAAAGTCTTTGATTATCTAGCTAAAACAAAGGGAGATGATATACTTTTACAAGAGACGAAATTATCTGAGGAAGATGCAGCCTTTATTAAACATAACTGGATCTCACACGTTTCATGTTCGTCGGCAGACCATAAAAGGAAAGGTGTAATTACTCTAATAGCTAGGAAGGCTAACATCTCTCTCGAATCCCAATCACATGACAATGAGGGAAGTGTAGTGGTTACACATCTGAAAAGAGGTGAAGACCTAATACATGTGATAAATGTATACGGCCCTAATTTTGACGAACCCAATTTCTGGGAATGTATCTCAAAAATCATAGAAAATCTCCCCCAAGACGACCTTATCATAGTCAGTGGCAATTTTAATATTCCATTGGACCCTATAATTGATCGCCAATCCACGTGCAAATACCATATCACTAGGTCTCATGGAATAGTTCAGAAAATATGCTCTAAGTTTAACCTCAAAGATTCCTGGCGCCTCCAACACCCAGACTCTCGGGACTATACTTTTTACTCTACCCCACATAACTAATATACTAGGATAAACTATATACTTATATCTGGCTCATTTACACATCTAATTGACCAAACAGACATTTCACTCAAGTTAGTATCGGACCACTCATGTATCAGTACCAAATTAGCTTGTAGCCATACTACACCTTCGCCCAAAAGATGGCGATTTAATAACTATGTCCTTTCAGATCCGGTTGACAAAAAGAAAATTGAAGAAGCAATCACAGATTATCTCAAGCATAACTATCTCCCTGAGGCAGATGTATACACCCTCTGGGACGCATTGAAAGCAACCATTAGGGGAGTTCTTATTGGGATTAAAACGAAAAATCAATAAAAAACTTAACTCTGAGTTAATTAATTTAGAACGTGAGATTAAACTCCTGGAGATCTCCCACGCCAATTCATTGGACAACAATAATATTCTTAACCAACTAACGCAAAAGAAATATGAATATAATAAAATTTTAAGTAATCGTGCTGGAGTATTGATTAATAAATTCAAGGCCCTTAAACTCTGCGAAGCTCACGGAGCAGGTAAATTATTAGCTTCCGATCTTAAACACAAACAGAGACAAAACACTATCTCATAAATCAAAGATACTAACAATAAAACGCAGACTAAACAAAAGGAAATTCTAAACACCTTTAAATCCTTTTATGAAGAATTGTATAAGAGCAAACAAAATTTTAATTCAGTAGAGTGCGCCAGTTACTTGAATACATTGAACCTCCCCCACCTGTCTGAAGCAGATAAACTATCTCTAGGGAAACCTATAACTGATTTGGAAGTGTCTAACTCTATTAAATCCCTGAAAGACAATAAGGCCCCGGGTCCGGATGGCTTCTCAGCAGCATTTTATAAGATATTTGCAGTGTCAATTCAACCAACCGTACTAAAAGTATTTAATACTATAGCTCAGAAGGGACAAACAACTAATTCAATGAAAGAAGCCAACATTATAGTTATACCCAAGGAAGGGAAAGATCCACTATTGCCAAAAAATTATAGACCAATATCTCTTATTAATGTGGATTGCAAAATCTATGCAAAAATACTAGCCACCAGACTTAATGTAGTCCTTCCACACCTGATAAGTAATTCACAAGTAGGTTTTCTTAAGAATCGTATGTCAAATGACAACACCCGCCTGTTATGCCATGTGCTAGAAAACGCAACTTTGAAGCCAGACCAGTCTATAGCAATCACCCTGGACGCAGAAAAGGCGTCCGACAGAGTATCTTGGCCGTTTTTAAAACATTGCATGCATTCATTTGATTTGGGGGAATCCTACATTAATATGGTTATGGCACTTTACTCGGCTCCTACTGCCCGTATTGCAATTAATGGGACACTCTCTGAATCTTTTAATCTCCAACAAGGCAAGGCTGCCCACTTTCTCCATCACTCTTCCTACTTGCCCTTGAGCCCTTAATACAGGGCATTAAACAAAACCCAGATATAAAAGGAATAAGGTTCAATGACACTCAAGTTAAATTAGCCGCCTATGCGGATGACATCCTTATAGTGACAGAAGCCTCGAGACCCTCAATTAGTGCTCTGATGCTAACCATAGGGAAATATTCGATACATTCGGGATACAAATTAAACGGGGATAAATCGGAGGTAAAGCCCCTAAATGTCCATTGTAACAGATATTTTAGTTAACTCAGGTCTTGCGTGGCAACCAGGCTATATAAAATATTTAGGTATAGAGTTTGGTAACAATATAATAGACACTTTACTCCATAATGAAAACTCCACACTGGGGAAAATAAAGACACTTCTAGACACATGGTCCCCAAATTTTATCACTTGGTGGGGAAGAATTGAAACAATAAAGATGATGATCACGCCCCTAGTGAATTACTTAATTACCATGCTCCCTCTCATATTAACTGAAGACTTCCATCGTAAACTTGATGTCCTCCTATCCAAATTTATATGGCAAGGCAAAAAGGCTAGAATTGGACTTAAAAAACTAAGGTTAGACAAATCACTAGGTGAAGTCAACTTAGCCGACTTTAAATCATATCAAACAGCTTTCCTGGCGAAACAGGGCTCGTACTGGATTTTGCCTCCTATCAATTACACCCCAGTATGGCTAGAAGTAGAAAAATCCATCATTAACAACCTTGACCCTGTTGCCCTGCTTACCTCTAACCACACAAATCTAATTAGGTCAAAGTCTATACTTAAAAATACACAGGCAGCGTTGCTAAAATTAGATAAGAAACTTGACTCCAGCATAAGGCGCTCTAAATCGGAATCCTTATGGGACAACCGCAACATTTTATACAAAGGGAAAACAATGCATTATGATACCTGGATAGATAAAGGGATCTTCTTTCCCCATCAATTAGAAAACTCATCTTACCCGATTACTTTTAAAGAACTCCAATCTAAATATAATTTGGACAGCATAGAGTTTTATAATTTTCTAAAAGTTACGGCGGCGCTGACGAAAGCCAACCTACATAACTCCTTCCTTACCAAACTTTGTAATGAAGATTAATAAGTTAGGTCACCAAGTGTGAGAAAGTGCCCTCTTTCTGCATAGCTGCCCCCACTTTTTGCTAAATTGCTGATGTACTTTGACTGAGTGTGCCCTGGGCTCCTGCTAATCAGGTACCCAGGGCCTATGTTCCTTCCCTAAAATTGCATTGAAGCCTAAACCCAATTGGCATCTCTGGCCACAGGTCAGCCCCTGGTAAATGGTACCACAGGTACCCAGGGCACTGTGACCAGAGAAGGCCTCTAAGGGCTGCGGCACTTATTGTGCCACCCTTAGAGGTCCTGTACCACTACACTCACACACTGCCTCTTCAGGCTGCGTGTTTTGGTGCAGAACAAAGTGAAGAGTAGACATTGCACACATCCCTGTGTGCCATGCCTACAACCCACTGCCCTGGCATAGATCAGTCACCCCTCTAGCGGGGTGCGCTATACCAGTGGTGAGGGTACAGGTGCATGAGCCCTGTACCCCTACAGTGTCTAAGTCCATTCTTAGACATTGTAAGTGCAGTGCTGCCATTAAGAGTATATGGTGCTGGGAGGTTGTCATTACGAACTCCACAGCACCATAATGGTTACACTGAAAACTGAGAAGTTTGGTATCAAACTTCTCAGCACACAAAACCCACACTGATGCCAGTGTGGGATTTAATGAAAAATGCACACAGAGGGCATCTTAGAGATGCCCCCTGAAAACTAACCCACCTCTAGTGTCCTGGCTGAGTGGCTGCCTTCAGCTGCCACCACCAGACATGTTTCTGGACCCCTGGGTCGAGAGCCTGCTGCTCTCTGGGGCCTGAAAAAATGCACATCCTGGGACGAGGTGCCAAGCCTCCTCCCCCAGGATAGGCAGGGTTCACGAAGGGGAAGCTTCAAAGGCTTGCCGCCTTTGTGAGCTTCCCCAGGCCACTTGCTGCCCTCAGCAACTGGTCCCCATCGGTTCTGACCCCCACTTTGGGCGGGAGAACCGGCGGGAAAAACAAGTGAGGAAGGGAGGTGTGCCCACCTCTGCCAACTCCACCCCTCAGGTGGGGGAGGCGAGGTGAATCACAACTCTCAGTCCACGCCATCTTGAAGATGGGGGGACCCAGCCAACCAGGGACAGGCTCCTGCCCCCCTCCCACTGGAGGGTGGCACAATAGGGGGTGTACCCACCCCAGGGAAGGGACCCATTGGTCCCTGACCTCTACCTACCGGTAACGCCCCTAAATCTAGTATTTAGGGGCACCCCTGAACCTGGCTTCCTCAGATCAAGACAAGAAACAAGAAGACAAGAAACAAGAAGAAGGACCGAACAGCCGTGCAGCAGCTAACAAGAGGAAGACGCTCACTGACTTGGCCTCAGCCCTACCGGCCTGTCTCCCCCTCGAACATGCTCCTGCTAAATCCCGGTGTGTCCTGCAGCCAGCAACCTCAAAAACCCCGGAGGACCTGCCTGCCTTCACTTCCAAAGACTGCTTCTCCCGTGAACACCGGATTTGTTCAACTGCAACCTCTGGCTCCGGCCGGACACCGCGAATCTGCCCCACTCTGCACCCGCCGTCCACGGCCCGAGCTTGAGTGGGCAAACACCACGTGGAGGTCACCCCGGCGATCCTGAACCGAGATCCGGCGACCCCTGACCTGCCTCAAGCCTTCAGCCGACGCCTGCAGCCTAAATCCAGAAGGCCCCCCTAACCGCGACCAGGAGCTGGTAAGAAGATCCAACCCCAAAAGGCACCCCTGCACCCGAAGCCCCACGGCCTTGTGTGCCCAAACCGACGGTGCCTAACCAACCCCTAACTTCCCAACTTGGCTCTCGAAGTGGTGGTCGCACCCAGAAGTCCTTTGTTTCCCTGCCTGCAGTGCTCCTACAACAAACCGGAGGTTCTCCATTGGAAACAACAGGGCATCCGACCTTGAAACAGCACCCTGCACCTGGCCGCCCTAGTGCCGCTGAGGGTGCACCTTAGGTGCTAATTTGTTTCCCCTTTTGCCCTGAGCTAAAGTCCAGGAGCTTTGCTCCCACAGCCCAGTGGCCTGCTTGCCAGCAGCCACCAACCGGAGGCCCCCTATCCCCCATTGGATAACATTGGGCCTCAACACTCTGCACCCGGCCGCCCTAGTGCCGCTGAGGGTGTAACAAGAGTGCATCACCGACCCTGGGGGACCCCTGAGTCTACCCTCAGAACCTCAACTCCACAGACCGATTACTTACCTAAAAACCGATAACCATATTTTCCTCCATAGGATAACATAGACACTTTTTCCTGAAAAAGTTTCTAAGTGTGGAGTTTTGAAACCTAAAGAAATTCTTTAAAATTGTACGATTTAACAAAAACGCTTTTACTCACCTGTATACAGGAAATGTCCCAGTGCTGCATCCAAGCATACAGCACTGAGTAAGAAAAGTAATCCAAAAGTAACTTACCTGCTATTTTACTGAAAATCCCATTGACGTCTATGTACTGTATTTACAAGTGATTGCATTTCTCTGAAACACTACTGTAAGTCAAACCATAGTACATTTACAATTGAACTGTTTTACAATCAGCATTTACTACTGTAAAGTATTTATTGCTTACCTGTGCCAGGCTTGCTTGGTTCTAGAAATAAAATAAGTAAAAGAATATTTTTATACAAAAACAATTGGTCTGAAGTTCAGTCTTTGAGTGTGTGAATTAATTTGCTGACTGAGTGTGTACAACAAATGCTTAACACTGTCCTCTGATACTGCCTTACTGCTCGACCACACTACCACAAATAGAGAGTAAGGTATTATCTACTTTTACCTCTGCCTACCTTTGGGGTTCCACTGGACTCTGTGCACACTATACCTCACTTTGGTATAGTATATACAGAGCCAGCTTCCTACATTGGTGGATCAGCGGTGGGATACACAACTTTGCATTTGTTGGACTACTTGGTTACCACCTGATCACACGACAGAACTCTTAAATTGTCTTTAGAATTCTGACATAGAGGACAGGGTTGAGGAGCTTGACCTCACCCCTTACCTTCACTTGTCTTTCAAGGAGGTAAGGTCCCTATGTAAAATTAAAAACATAACCATGGGTCCCCATCCCACCAAACAAAAGCTCCAGGAGCTGTTGGCTGGGTATGCTAAGGACCACCCATCTAAAAATGGTGAAGACTAATCAGATGAGGAAGTAGAGGAAGGGAATGACCTGGTAGATCAACCCCCTCCACTTCCTAGGGAGAAAAGGGTTTAAGTACCCTTGACTCCAAGAGTAATCCTCTGAGTACCTAGATCTCACACAGGTGGATCAGGTATCAGTGAGGACATTGAGGACAGCCTCAATGAGGAGGACAGCCTTTTAGTAAGGCTGACCAAAAGACCGGATCTAGAGACCAGGTTGCTGGCTCTAGAAAGAGAGCAGAGATGGGCCTAGCACCCATCAATGGTGGCAGCAATTTACTAAATAAGGATAAAGAGCAATCTTATGATCCTAAAATCCCCAAAGGGATTTGTAATCCCGCACCCGTCGCGGGCGAGAATTCCAAGATGGCGCCCGCGGTCGGAAGCCCGGGACAGGAAGTAGACGGTCTAGTGCACACGCGGGAGCCGGCCCAGGGAGAGGAGGGACAAACTCCAGAGGAGAAAAACGCCGAGGACGACGGAGGTTCGTTCTTCGGGCTTCCAGATGGTCCGGACTTAAAAAGCTGGCAAGAACCCCCGCTACAAAGAGAAGAAGAGAGAGAAGAAAAGAAAGCCACCGACGGAGGAACTGCCCAGAGGCAACGCTCGAGAGTCCAGCCGACCCGGAGAGGAGGAGGGCGGTGAGACTGCCCCAGCCACAACCCAGGAGGGCCGTGGCCATAGGCAAGTACCTTTTCTTAATTACTTTACTGCGGGCTGGTGGAGGACGGGGCGGTGAGAAGCCCGTACCATTGTGATTCACTGAGACCCTTATCCCCCATCACTTGTCTCCCCCCCACCCCCCGCCCCCCCCTTAACTGCACAATCCTGGTCGTGGGTGACGGTGGCGGTAGATAGACTGACCCAAACCCACTATACCTGATTATTGTTTACTTTTTCTTTTCGAGGGACCGGGCCACACTCCCCTCTTCTGGCGTGCTGACAAGGAGAAGCAACTGACCAGGACTTCACCCTCTCTCTCTCCCCAGGAGAAGCTGAAAGAGACAACCTCCCCGTTGTACAGTGGCTGGACTGACATCCAAAGACCGCCCCCGTGTTATGTTGTGGTTTTATTCCTTTGCTTTGACCCCGTATGACCTGTTCCCTGCCACATGTAGACAGGTCAATAAATTACCCACTAACCCTCGCTCCTGACTCCGTGCTCTATATACCTGGGTGGTCACAGTGGTGTCAGAAGTGGGATAACGTCATTGAAGACTGCTATGACCCAACCCATCACCATGGAAGCCATGATCACCCAGTTAGCCGAAGGACAGAGGAACCTCCAACTAGTCATTGAGCGCCAAAACCAGGCGGCCCAGAAAGAGAGGGAAGCATTCCAAACCGCCCTGAAAGAACAAGCAACCCTGTTGACAACAAACCAGCAAATCCAGGATACAGCCATCCTACGTCTCACAGATGCTATATCCACGGCCCGGGTTCACCCTAACATTCCCAACTCAGTACTGCAGAAGTACCAAGAGGGAGAAGACCCCGATTATTTTTTTGTTAATTTTGAGAGGGTAGCCACAATTGCCAGTTGGCCTCCTGAGCGATGGGGCCAGTACATAGCCCCCCTCCTATCCGGTGAGCTGCAAGCCGCCTATCAGGTCGCTAATCCCGCAGGTCTCACACCCTACCCTGAGATAAAGAAAATCATTCTCGAAAGGCTAGGTTACGACACATAGTACTACAGGGCAAAATTCCGTAAAGAGAGGCGGGTGGCGGGCGACAATCCCAGAGCTCTATACTACCGCATCAGGGACCTGGGAGAAAGATGGTTACAGTCCAGCCTCTCCCCTATGGAGGAGGTCACGGAGAAGGTGTATTTGGAACAATACCTAGAGGCTCTCCCCTGCAACACCAGGGCTTGGCTAAAACATCATCCCCATTTGACTGTGCAGACGGCGGTCGAGCTAGCCTGTGCCTACCATAGGTCTCCAGACTTTAGGGCCCAGCATGTAAGAGCTCCTCTGACACCCCATAAAGCATTTACTAGACAGAGCGAGAGTAAAAGTACTGGACCGGGAAAAGGGGCGACGAGACTCCCTATGCAGCCCTTCCCCTCGCCTGTAGGCCCTCCGTGTTTTAAGTGTCTAGAATGGGGTCATATAGCTAGAAATTGTCCAGTAAAAAGTGAGAGCGTGGAACCCATGGAGGTCGGGTTAACCCGGGGCAGTGTACTAGCTACAGGGGGAACACAGCCGAGATACAGGAAGACAATCCGTCTTAACGGCCGGGCTGTAGACGCCCTGTTGGACACCGGGTGTCACCACACGGTAATATCCAGGGAGTTGGTTCCTATTAGCCACATCCAAGATGAGGCCCAAATACAGGTGTCTTGTGTCCATGGGGATGTACGCCTATACCCAGTGGCCAATGTATTGATGGAGATAATGAGGGGAGCCCCAAGTACGTCAGGTAGGAATAGTACCGGGGCTCCCAGAGAAGGTCATACTCGGAACGGATCTTCCCCGATTCGATGACTACCTGGCGAGTGTGTCAAAAAAAAAACCCGGAGACTGAATGGCTACAGGAGGCACCCTTTTCTGCCTCTGAGCTCCCACGGAGTGAGACCAAAACCCTAAAGTCCAGGTCGGAAAAAAGGAAAGAACGGATGGCTTACGCAAGGGCCTTGTATCCCCCTGTCACTTGTCTTCTTTCCTCCTCAGAAGAGAGCAAATGGCCTGTCCGAAGCTTCAGGACGGCTCAACGGGATGACAGCACCCTGACACATGCGTGGAACCAAGCCCACGAAGAGGATCCCCATAAGGTAGGACCATACTTTCTTATTAGGAAAGGGCTCCTCTAAAGGGTCAGTGGGGGCCCTGATTGTAAGAAAGAGCAGCTACTCGTTCCCCTCGCTTTCAGGGACCAGGCTTTACACGTGGCACACAGCCAGGCTGGGGGTGGACACTACGGTCAGGAACACACCCATCGGTATCTGTTAGAGAGGTTTTATTGGCCTGGGGTGTATAGGGAAGTGGCCAGGTTTTGTGCCTCTTGTCCTAGGTGTCAAATGATTAACCCCTCAACAGATAAAAGAGCCCCTTTACGACCCCTGCCTATTATTGAAGTCTCCTTCAAACGGGTGGGAATGGACTTGGTAGGCCCCCTTTTGCCCTCAGCTAGAGGCCACCAGTATATATTGGTTTTGGTGGACTATGCCACCCGATACCCTGAGGCGATACCCCTGACAAGCATGACTACTATATCCGTTGCTCAAGCCATGGTCTCTTTCTTTTCAAGGGTCGGTTTTCCGTCCGAGATCTTAACCGACCAGGGGACGCCCGTCATGTCCCGCTTGATGAAAGAATGTGTACCCTACTGGGTATTCGCCAGCTCCGAACGGCCGTTTACCACCCCCAGACAGATGGTTTGGTGGAGCGCTATAACCAGACGATAAAGACCATACTAAAATTTTTTAGCACAAATACAGGGAAGGACTGGGACCGCAAACTCCCTTTGGTGTTATTTGCAATTGGAGCCCACGAGCAAGCATCTACCGGGTTCAGTCCGTTCAAGCTAGTTTTCGGACGCAGACCTCGCACTCTTCTAGACATGACAGCTGAACAGTGGACGGAAGAGGAGAATGAGGGGAAACCATTGTTAAGCTACTCAACCGCCATAAAGAAAAACCTAGTGACTCTGTGGGAAGAGGTTCACCAGAACCTCGAAAAGGCACAACAAAAACTGAAGAGGCATTATGATAAAGGCGCTCACATCAGACAACTGACAGTGGGAGACAAGGTACTCATACTGTTACCTTCCTCTGACAAAAAACTGTTAGCGACCTGGCAAGGACCTTATACAGTTATTGGACAAGTAACCCCCGTTACTTATAGAGTAGCTGTTCCTAGAACAGGATCCCAGGGACAGGTTTATCACAATCTGTTGAAAAAGTGGAAGGAACCCCCCCTCAGAACAGAGACCCTGTTGCTTCTGTAAACCACATCACCTGTACAAAGCCCTTAAAGATACCCGTCCAACCCTCCTGTTCAACGTCCATAGAACGGCCAAACACAGGAGAAACACTTAATAACCGCCACAAACAGCAGCTGTATAGCCTGCTAAACCATTTCCCGGGGCTCTGTTCCAGTAAGCCGGGGAGAACCACCTTAGTAAACCACGACATAAAAACAGAGGCAGGGGCAATCATAAAACTAAGACCTTATCGCATCCCAGCCGCCAGGCTGTGGAACAAGAGGTGGACGCGATGTTAAGGGCAGACATCATAGACCCCTCACAGAGCAATTGGTGTTCCCCGGTGGTGTTGGTGCCCAAACCAGATGGTAGCCTCCGGTTTTGCATGGACTTCCGCCAGCTGAATGCCCACTCCAAATTCGACAGTTATCCCATGCCGAGAGTTGATGAGCTCATAGAGAGACTAGGAGGGGCTCGTGTAATGTCTACCATCGACCTGACAAAGGGATACTGGCAAATTCCTCTCCATCCAGCCGCCAGAGAGAAAACAGCCTTTTCCACCCCATCTGGCCTGTACCATTTTAAGGTCATGCCCTTTGGACTACACAGAGCCCCCGCTACTTTCCAAAGACTAATGAACATTATCCTACGGGCTCATCAACGATACGCCGTGGCGTATCTGGATGATATTGTGGTATAAAGCTCTGATTGGGAGGCCCACTTACAACACCTGCGGTGTCTCTTCTCTTCTCTCCACCAGTCAGGTTTGACACTCAACCCCAAAAAGACCACTCTGGGCACCGACCGTATAGAATACCTGGTGTACTCTATTCAAGCAGGGACACTGCGGCCACAGCGCACTAAACTAGAAGCTATACAAAACATATCCAAGCCAATTACCAAAAAGGACGTACGAGTGTTCCTTGGCCTGGTAGGGTATTACAGGTGCTTTATTCCTGACTTTTCCACCATAGCCTGCCCTCTCACTGACTTGTTGTCACACCGACACCCCAACAACCGGTTAGAATGGACTGCCCACCAGGAGCAAAGCTTTCACGCCTTGAAAGCACTATTATGCCAGGCCCTGTACTGATGTGTCCCGATTTCGAAAAACCATTCGTCCTACAAACGGACGATTCTGACCGTGGTTTAGGTGCCATCTTGTCCCAACCTGACCAACAGGGGGATCTTCGGCCAATCCTATATCTCAGCCGTTAATTATTCCCACGAGAAACCCACTACTCTTCAATGGAAAAGGAATGCCTTGCCATCAAATGGGCTATGGAGGCCCTACAGTATTATTTGTTGGGACACACTTTCTTTTTGGTTACTGATCACGCCCCCCTCACCTGGCTTGCCACTCACAAGGACACAAACCCCAAGATACTCTGATGGTTCCTGTCCTTACAGCCTTTTTCTTTCCAGGCCCTCCATGCCCCCGGTCGAGCTCAAGGGAATGTGGACTTCCTCTCACGTTATCCAGCAGAGACATGGCCCGATCGTCCATGCCTGGAAGGAAGGCAGTGTAATCCCGCACCCGTCGTGGACGGGAATTCCAAGATGGCGCCCGCGGTCGGACGCCCGGGTCAGGAAGTAGACGGTCTAGTTCCCACGCACACGCGGGAGCCGGCCCAGCGAGAGGAGGGACAAACTCCAGAGGAGAAAAACGCCGAGGACGACGGAGGTTCGTTCTTCGGCGTTCCAGATGATCCGGACTTAAAAAGCTGGCAAGAACCCCTGCTACAAAGAGAAGAAAACAGAGAGAAGAAAAGAAAGCCACCGACGGAGGAACCGCCCAGATGCAACGCTCGAGAGTCCAGCCGACCCAGAGAGGAGGAGGGCGGTGAGACTCCCCCAGCCACGACCCAGGAGGGCCGTGGCCATGGGCAAGTACCTTTTCTTAATTACTTCACTGCGGGCTGGTGGAGGACGGGGCGGTGAGAAGCCCGTACCATTGTGATTCACTGAGACCCTTATCCCCCATCACTTGTCTCCCCCCGCCCCCCCTTAACTGCACAATCCTGGTCGTGGGTGACGGTGGCGGTAGATAGACTGACCCAAACCCACTATACCTGATTATTGTTTACTTTTTCTTTTCGAGGGACCGGGCCACACTCCCCTCTTCTGGCGTGCTGACAAGGAGAAGCAACTGACCAGGACTTCACCCTCTCTCTCCCCAGGAGAAGCTGTACATACAGTGGCTGGACTGACATCCAAAAACCGCCCTCGTGTTTTGTTGTGGTTTTATTCCTTTGCTTTGACCCCGTATGACCTGTTCCCTGCCACATGTAGACAGGTCAATGAAATACCCACTAACCCTCGCTCCTGACTCCGTGCTCTATATACCTGGGTGGTCACAGGATTGTCCCTAAATATGAAGAGAGTGATGATATCACAAAATGGTTCACAGCCTTTGAGAGGGCTTGTGAAATGAGAAAAGTGAAGAAGTCACACTAGGGGGGCACTCCTTTGGTAACTGTTCTCTGGTAACTGCAGAGACAGACTCCTGACCCTTTCTGGGGCAGAGGCTGGGTCCTATGACCTCATGAAGAGAACTCTGATTGAGGGATTTAGACTCACAACTGAGGAATATAGAATTAGATTCAGGGGGCTCACAAGACCCAAAACCAATCCTGGATTGACTTTGTAGACTACTCAGTTAAAACACTAGATGGTTGGTTAACTGGACACAATGTGCATGATTTCAATGGACTTTACAATCTGTTTATGAAAGAACATATTTTAAGTAATTGCACTAATGAAAAGTTACATCAGCATTTGGTAGACCTAGGTCAAATTTCACCCCAAGAATTGGGAAAGAAGGCAGACCACTGGGTCAAGACAAGGGTGACAAAAACAACCACTGGGGGTGACCAAAAGAAAGGGGTCACCATACCTCCCCAGGGGAAAGGTGGTAAGAATCCCCAAGATAAAAAGCCTGAGTCTTCTAAAGGGCCCCAAAAACCTGCACAGGGGGGTGGGACCCAAAAACCTTCCCAGCCCAATAATCCATACAGGGGAAAGAACTTTGATCCCTCAAAGGCCTGGTGTAACAACTGTAAGAAGTTGGGACATTTAACTCGAGATGCAGCTTGCCCAACCAAGAAGGCCCCTAGTCCTACCACAGCTACTGCTGGGAAAGATAGTCTCCAGTTGGGATCAGCAGTGTGCCAAGAGCAAATCGGATTGCACACTGAAGCAGTTCTAATTTCAGAAGGGGAAGTTGAGTTTGCCACTGTAGCTGTGTGGCCAACCAACTTAAACAAGCATTGGCATAGCCAATAGGTCTCGCTTTTGGGACCTTATAAGTATTTAGTTATGCAGCACAATATCCTTGGTGCAACAACATCAACTGTTGCATGGCTAAACACTTATAAGCTCCCAAAAGCGAGACCTATTGGCTATGCCAATGCTTGTTTTTAATCTACACCTCGGCTACTGAATTTATTCATCATAACACATTGGTTGCCCGTTTTAATACAGCAACAAAAAAAAAATTCGTTTAGTATTAATTGCTGTCTAATGAGATTAAATTCTAGTTGAAATTGCAATAGACGTGTTCAATTTGAATAAGAGTTACCTTTGTGAGAGCAGTGTCTGTCTGGACAGTTCAGATTCTTTAATGAACTTTGAAAATCGACCTCTCATCCATCCGAACCCCTAAAACTTTGTAGGAAGAATCCCTCTACAGTTTTAAAAAAACAGTAGCTGTTTTTGTTTACTGGTAAACAAAAACAATGCCCTTAGTTTTAGACCCAATAATTTGGATGCTGTTTATTTCATAGTAAGCGGCTATGGCCTCCAAAGATATCTGCAGCCCTATGGCTGTCTGATCTAACAAGATTGTATCATTCTAATATTGTAATACTTGAATCTTAGTTATCAGCTAGCGGCAACGGAAAAGTTCTTGCTTAATTATCAGTTTAATGTCGCCCAGATATAGATGAAATAGGAAGTGGGCTAGAATGCAATTGGTTTTAATTATTTATATGCAAGAATCTTATGTAGCGAAGCCTATTATCATGTTACCTTACTCTTTAATCAGGTATCCGAGTACAAGTTATTTCTGGCGTTTACTAGGGGCGGTGAAATTCCCTACTTGGCCGAACTGGCCCGCAGATGGCCTCTGACATTATGAAATGTTGTAAAACCAATGAATGCGGCGTATGAACATAAACAATGGTTACATAAAATAAAAAGTCCACTGTGTATAAAGAGTTTTAAGTAAAAGGCCTGCTTTACAATTGTGTGGAGCCGTTATGTTAGCTGACCTTACTCCAAGTTTAGGAAGGATGCTATGTTACATTAGAGATTATGTGGCACCAGTGTCAGGCAAAATGAAGTTACGGCATGCTGTATTGACGTTTAGTATGGTATGTCACGTTAATGTTCGACATGACGTTTGCCTTGCACAGAAACGACAGCTGCCTCTCCAAACTCTACAAATAATAGCATTTCTCGCTAACCTGATGAATGTATTCTCTCAACACAGATCATGCCACAACAGCCTCCTCTCATAGTAGGCCCTGCTGCAGCCTCGCTGGAGTGCCAGCCTGCTCAAGTAGCGTCGCATCGAACCCCTTTCAGAAGTACAAACATTGCCCACATCATTCTCAATGTAAGCAAACATAAGAGTTGCAAGTGGAGTCCCTCAACACCCTTTTAAGAATCCGTCTCAGATACACGTACGCAGGTCGCAGTTATATTACGACAAAAGGTAGAGTAACAATGGCGCTTTGGTAAAAGGCTATAAAAACGAATCTAATCAGATCCCAGCACTATCTCATTCACAATCGGGGGAAAACTAGTTTAAAAGCAGTGGTTTGAAGGGGGCCCACAATTGACCGAGGGGCAGTTCTTTCAGACAGCCGTTGCTATTCGATCGCTTTATGTAGTAGTCAAGAAAGTCACTGTCCCATAGCGCCTGGCTCAAGGGTGAATTCGGCAGTGTCTCTGAGAATATAAGTTCATTGCACCGAACTAGCAGCGGGCGCAGTCAGCGTATTGCACACCGTTAATACGCCGGAGTCTCAGCCGCTGATTAGGCAGCGGGCACCGCCTCCGTTTATAAAGTCTACGCACCCAACATGGCGGCCGGTGGAGCGAGATACGAGGTTGCCATTGAGGATCAGCGCCATCACACGCGGAGGCGGTCATGCCCGAGAGACCAGGAGGGTGAGAGGGCTCCAATAAAACTGCCAGTACCAATCGGACCCGAACGGAAATCCGGACTACAGCCCCCTCACTCACAGAGAACGCACCACGAAGTACACGTAGCATGCAACTCTCACAAAAACCCATATGGTCCCGCTATTCTAGGCGAACACGCGGCCTTACCCTTTGTAAAATTTACCTACGGACTGTAACAGTGCCTCACCTGTTTAAGGCGAGAAATTAGTACGGTTTTGACTCCCGTGATGTCCAGCCCACGACGCTTGAGCTCGGACTTAAGGTCGATGACGCGCAGCTCGGTGATCTTCTTACCCTCGGAGACAGCGGCCGCCATTTTACAGATGTGCGAGCAGGAGAGAACGGAGTAAGCCGCCGAAGAGCGCGAGTATGAACAGCGGCGACGCAGTGCGCATGCGCCTACTATGTAGCCAACCACCTAGAAGCTGAGGAGAATGAAGCCAGCGAAATGACAAAGTACATTTTTCCTTTCAAAGGAGGTGGGGGTGGGGGGGGAGGTTAAAAGATCCGGTACTTGAAAAATTAATGGGTTCAGAAACATAAATTAGAGTTCCAGTAAACAATCAGCAGTATGTGTTAAACAATGGCTACCCGGGACAGAGCACGTGATAGTCAGCCACTGGCAGTGGCAATGCGCGAGAGAGAAGCGGGGCGAGTGAGCGCGGTGAACGCGCTAATTAAACAAGTGAAGCGCTGGACAGCAGAGACGTCGGCAGCGTTAGAGAGGAGCGGGGGCGAGCGAGCGCGGCAGCCTGCTGAGCTGAGCCACACGCCGTGCACCATGGCCTTTGCTTGCGCGTAACCGCCCGAAAAGGCCACGACGCACGAGCGTGTGGTCAGCTTCTGAAACCCCCTTACATAAAGTCTCGCCAGAGCAGCGCTTGCGCGCTACTCGAGGCTCGACCTAAAAAGTACCTACAATATCCCTGGATTAATGGAACTAGGATAGAAGCTCTGAGGGATACAGGTGCCAGTGTCACTATGGTGAGAGACACACTGGTTTCCCCTGAGCAATACTTGATTGGGAGAACTTACCCAGTCACCAATGCGGACAGTGTTACCACTAACCATGCAATGGCTATGGTGACATTAGACTGGGGGGGGTTACTGGCCTGAAACAGGTAGTGTTCTCTCCAAAGCTACCAGCTGCATGTCTGCTTGGCAATGGCCTGGAAACCTCAGCATGGGCTGAGGTTGAACTGAAAACCCATGCAGCAATGCTGGACATCCCTGAATTGGTGTGTGTAAAAACAAGAGCACAGAACAAGAGACAGGGTGAAAAAGAAGTGCTGGAGCCTGAAAGTATGTCCCAACCTTCCAAGAGAAAAGGTAAGAAGACTGGGGAACCAGCTTCTGTACAGCAAGAGGATCAGGACCCCTCTCCTCAGGGAGAGGGCTTGGATACCCCAGAGGGAACTGAGCTCATGGAGCTTGACCCTTACCAGGTTGAACTCTTAGGCCCAGGGGGACCCTCTAGGGAAGAGCTGTGCCTTGGACAACAGGACTGTCCAACTCTTGAAAGCCTGAGGCAGCAAGCTGCTACACAGGAAAAAGGAGATGTCAGTGGTACCCACAGAGTTTATTGGGAAGAGGGGCTTACTGTACACTGAGGCCAGAGACCCCAAACCTGGAGCCACTAGGAGAGTGGTAGTACCTCAGAAGTACAGGGAGTTTCTCCTAACTTTAGCTGATGACATTCCCTTAGCTGGACATCTGGGCCAAACCAAGACTTGGGAAAGGCTAGTTAGCCACTTTTACTGGCCCCAGATGCACCAAAAAGTAAAGGAGTTTGTCAGTTCCTGTGTCACCCGTCAGGCCAGTGGCAAGACAGGTGGCCCCTCAAAGGCCCCCCTGATACCACTGCCTGTGGTGGGGTTCCCTTTGAAAGGGTAGGTGTGGACATAGTGGGTCCACTTGAACCTCCCACAGCATCAGGGAACAAATTCATTCTAGTGGTAGTGGATCATTTCACTAGGTACCCTGAAGCAATTCCCCTTAGGACTACTACAGCTCCTGCAGTAGCCAAGGCCCTCATTGGTGTCTTCACCAGAGTAGGGTTTCCTAAGGAGGTGGTTTCAGACAGAGGTTCCAACTTCATGTCTGCTTACCTAAAACACATGTGGAAAGAGTGTGGAGTGCAGTACAAGTTTACTACACCCTATCACCCACAAACCAATGGCCTTGTTGAGAGATTCAACAAGACATTGAAAAACATGATTATGGGGCTCCCTGAAAAACTCAAAAGGAGATGGGATGTCCTCTTACCATGTCTGCTTTTCGCTTACAGAGAGGTGCCACAGAAGGGAGTAGGGTTTTCCCCCTTTGAACTTCTGTTTGGCCATCCTGTGAGGGGACCACTCTGTCTTGTGAAAGAGGGTTGGGAGAAGCCTCTCCAAGAACCCAAACAAGATATTGTGGACTATGTGCTTGGCCTAAGGTCCAGAATGGCTGAGTACATGGAAATGGCATCCAAAAATCTTGAGGCCAGCCAGGAACTTCAGAAGCACTGGTATGACCAAAAAGCTGCACTGGTTGAATTTTAACCTGGGCAAAAGGTGTGGGTTTTGGAGCCAGTGGCACCAAGGGCACTCCAGGACAGATGGAGTGGCCCTTACCCTATCCTAGAGAAAAAGAGTGAGGTCACCTACTTGGTTGACCTGGGTACAAGCAGGACACCCAAAAGGGTTATCCATGTGAACCGCCTGAAGCTCTACCATGACAGGGCTGACATCACCATGCTGATGGTGACTCATTGAGGATCAGGAGGCAGAGAGTGAACCTCTCCCTGACCTCCTCTCATACAGCCCAAAAGATGGGTCAGTGGATGGAGTTGTCTTTTCAGACACCCTCTCTGCCCAACAGCAGACTGATTGCAAGCAAGTCTTGCAGCAGTATGCTAAGCTCTTTTCCTTGACCCCTGGTCAGACAAACTGGTGTACCCATGATGTGGACACTGGTGACAGTTCACCTGTCAAAAACAAAATCTATCGACAGTCTGATCAAGTCAAGGAAAGCATCAGAGCTGAAGTCAGCAAGATGCTGGAATTAGGGGTTATTGAACCCTCTGAGAGCCCCTGGGCCAGCCCAGTGGTTCTAGTCCCCAAACCTCATCCACAGGGTGGAAAGAGAGAAATGAGGTTCCGTGTGGACTATAGAGGGCTCAACTCTGTCACCAAGACAGATGCTCACCCTATCCTAAGAGCAGATGAGTTGATAGACAAATTGGGTGCAGTCAAATTTCTAAGTACCTTTGACTTAACTGCAGGGTACTGGCAAATTCGCATGGCCCCAGGAGCAAAAGAAAAGACAGCATTCTCCACACCTGATGGGCATTATCAGTTTACTGTTATGCCCTTTGGTTTAAAGAATGCCCCTGCCACCTTCCAGAGGTTGGTGAATCAAGTCCTTGCTGGGTTGGAGTCCTTTAGTGCAGCTTATCTAAATGATATTGCTGTCTTTAGCTCCACCTGGCAGGATCACCTGATCCACCTTGGGAAGGTTTTAAATGCCCTGCAAACTGCAGGCCTAACTATCAAGACATCCAAATGCCAGATAGGGCAGGGTACTGTGGTGTACTTGGGCCACCTTGTTGGTGGAGGCCAGGTACAACCCTCACAGCCCAAGATCCAGGCCATCCTGGACTGGGCAGCTCCAACAACCCAAGTCAGGGCATTCCCTGGCTTGACTGGGTACTACAGGAGGTTTGTGAAGGGATATGGGTCCATTGTGGCTCCCCTCACAGAACTCACCTCCAAGACGATGCCCAAGAAGGTAAACTGGACAGTTAGTTGTCAAAAGGCTTTTGACACCCTGAAAGAGGCTATGTGCTCAGCACCAATTCTCAAAGCTCCAGACTATGCCAAGCAGTTCATTGTGCAGACTGATGCCTCTGAGCTAGGGATAGGAGCGGTCCTATCCCAAACCAATGATGAAGGCCAAGACCAACCTGTTGCTTTTATAATCAGAAGGCTTCTCCCCAGGGAGCAGCGTTGGAGTGCCATTGAGAGGGAGGCCTTTGCTGTGGTTTGGTCCCTGAAGAAGCCTGAGACCATACTTGTTTGGTACTCACTTCCTAGTTCAAACTGATCACAGACCTCTCAGATGGCTAATGCAGATGAAAGGTGAAAATCCTAAACTGTTGAGGTGGTCCATCTCCCTACAGGGAATGGACTTTGTAGTGGAACACAGACCTGGGACAGCCCATGCCAATGCAGATGGACTTTCCAGGTTCTTCCACTTAGAAAATGAAGACTCTCTAGGGAAAGGTTAGTCTCATCCTCTTTCGTTTGGGGGGGAGGGGGGGGTTGTGTGAGAAAGTGCCCTCTTTCTGCATGGTTGCCCCCATTTTTTGCTGAATTGCTGATGTACTTTGACTGAGTGTGCCCTGGGCTCCTGCTAATCAGGTACCCAGGGCCTATGTTCTTTCCCTAAAACTGCATTGAAGCCTAAACCCAATTGGCATCTCTGGCCACAGGTCAGCCCCTGGTAAATGGTACCACAGGTACCCAGGGTACTGTGCCCAGAGAAGGCCTCTAAGGGCTGCAGCACTTATTGTGCCACTCTTAGAGGTCCTGTACCACTACACTCACACACTGCCTCTGCAGGCTGCGTGTTTTGGTGCAGAACGAAGTGAAGAGTCGACATGGCACACATCCCTGTGTGCCATGCCTACAACCCACTGCCCTGGCATAGATCAGTCACCCCTCTAGCTGCGTGCACTATACCAGTGGTGAGGGTACAGGTGCATGAGCCCTGTGGTTCCCTGATTAAATATCGATGTAAAAAATATAGTTTACAAATATATTGTGGTAAAAATATTGAATAAAAAAATATCGACTCCCTATACTTAAACAGGTAAGTACAATAATATTGATACAAAAATATCAAAGTAAAAAATATAGATGTAAAAAATAGACTTAAAAAAGATATATAACTTAAATAAAATATATTAAATAATATTAATATTTTTAACAAAATAAATTACATTTAATATATATTTATATAAACACAAAAATGTGTACAAATACATATATTTACTTAAAATCATTTTATTAACTATTATCTTTACTTAATTTATAAACTTTTCAAATTATATAAAAATAAAATATATACATATATGAATAATTTAAAATAAAACATTCTATAATTAATTAACACATTAAACTATTAAAAGAAATATTAAAAATACATTTTGCAACACAACAGTAGGGAAAATGTTGGATAGCAGAGGGGTAAAAATTACTATTCCCACTCCAGTGAGTGCAAAAGCAGGGAAAGTGCTGGATAGCGGAGGGGTAAAATTTACTATTCCCACTCCAGTGAGTGCAAAAGCAGGGAAAGTGTTGGATAGCGGAGGGGTAAAAATTACTATTCCCACTCCAGTGAGTGCAAAAGCAGGGAAAGTGCTGGATAGCGGAGGGGTAAAAATTACTATTCCCACTCCAGTGAGTGCAACAGCAGGGAAAGTGTTGGATAGCGGAGGGGTAAAAATTACCATTCCCACTCCAGTGAGTGCAGCAGTAGGGAAAGTGTTGGATAGCGGAGGGGTAAAAATTACTATTCCCACTCCAGTGAGTGCAACAGTAGGGAAAGTGCTGGATACCACACCAATAAAAAAATAAACATCAACATTTTTATTAAATTTTATTTCCATTATTAACATAATTAATATTGAAATTTAAATATTATTATTTTTTAAAAAATAAACATTCATTAATTACACATTGTTTAACACTATAATATCCACACACACATCTAAAATTATTCACACAATTACAATTAATAATGACTAATTAATTAATTCAAATTAATTAACAAATAATTAATAAATCATCAATAAAAAATTAATTACTTCCCACCATTTACACCTATAAAAACCACAACACACCTACAATTAAACAATTAACATAATTATTTATTAATTAATTTGAAATAATTAACAACTAATTATCAAGCAATTAATAAATTAATTTACACATTTATAACTCTATAACATCACAATTATACAATTATGAATAAATATAAATTATTAAATAAATTTCATATAATTAAATTACTTCCCACCCTATTCCCTATAAACCCACAACCCGCTACGGAAATAAAAACGCAAAATTCAATTTAAAAAAATTATTAACTACTATAAATAATACATAAAATCTATATAATTAAATTACTTCCCACCCTATTCCCCTATAAACCCACAACCCGCTACGGAACTAAAACGCAAAATTCAAGTTAAAAATAAATATTAACTACTAAAATTTTAACACATATAATAAAAATATAAACAATTCTCATACAAAATATTAAAATACATAACATTAATAATGAATCGATATTTTTAACAACTATATTTTTGTAAACGATATTTAACACTTCGATATTTTTGCAATCGATATTAATTACCTAACAATCGATATTCTTTACCACAATATTTTTTACATCGATATTTCTTACCCACGATATTTTTCCTCGATATTTCTGTAGGTCGATATTTATACATCGATATTCTTGCTCTGTACCGAGCCCTGTACCCATACAGTGTCTAAGTCCATTCTTAGACATTGTAAGTGCAGTGCTGCCATTAAGAGTATATGGTGCTGGGAGGTTGTCATTACGAACTCCACAGCACCATAATGCTACACTGAAAACTGAGAAGTTTGGTATCAAACTTCTCCGCACATTAAACCCACACTGATGCCAGTGTGGGATTTAATGAAAAATGCACACACAGGGCATCTTAGAGATGCCCCCTGAAAACTAACCCACCTCTAGTGTCCTGGCTGAGTGGCTGCCTTCAGCTGCCACCACCAGACATGTTTCTGGACCCCTGGGTCGAGAGCCTGCTGCTCTCTAGGGCCTGAAACAATGCACATCCTGGGACGAGGTGCCAAGCCTCCTCCCCCAGGATCGGCAGGGTTCACGAAGGGGAAGCTTAAAAGACTTGCCGCCTTTGTGAGCTTCCCCAGGCCACTTGCTGCCCTCAGCAACTGGTCCCTACCGGTTCTGACCCTCACTTTGGGCGGGAGAACCGGCGGGAAAAACAAGTGAGGAAGGGAGGTGTGCCTACCTCTGCCAACTCCACCCCTCAGGTGGGGGAGGCGAGGTGAAGCACAACTCTCAGTCCACGCCATCTTGAAGATGGGGGGACCCAGCCAACCAGGGACAGGCTCCTGCCCCCCTCCCACTGGAGGGTGGCACAATAAGGGGTGTACCCACCCCAGGGAAGGGACCCATTGGTCCCTGACCTCTACCTACCTGTAACGCCCCTAAATCTAGTATTTAGGGGCACCTCTGAACCTTGCTTCCTCAGATCCAGACAAGAAACAAGAAGAAGAAGGACCGAACAGCCGTGCAGCAGCTAACAAGAGGAAGACGCCCACTGACTTGGCCCCAGCCCTACCGGCCTGTCTCCCCCTTGAACCTGCTCCTGCGAAATCCCGGTGTGTCCTGCAGCCAGCAACCTCAAAAACCCCGGAGGACCTGCCTGCCTTCACTTCCAAAGGCTGCTTCTCCCGTGAACACCGGATTTGTTCAACTGCAACCTCTGGCCGGACACCGCGGATCCGCCCCACTCTGCACCCACGGCCCGAGCTTGAGTGGGCAAACACCACGAGGAGGTCACCCCGGCGATCCTGAACCGAGATCCGGCAACCCCTGACCTGCCTCAAGCCTCCAGCCGACGCCTGCAGCCTAAATCCAGAAGGCCCCCCTAACCGCGACCAGGAGCTGGTAAGAAGATCCGACTCCAAAAGGCACTCCTGCACCCGACGACCCACGGCCTTGTGTGCCCAAACTGACGGTGCCTAACCAACCCCTAACTTCCCAACTTACCTCTCGAAGTGGTGGTGGCACCCAGAAGTCCTTCGTCTCCCTACCTGCAGTGCTCTTACAAACCGGAGGTTCTCCATTGGAAACAACAGCGCATCCGACCTCGAAACAGCACCCTGCACCCGGCCGCCCTAGTGCCGCTGAGGGTGCACCTTTGGTGTTAATTTGTTTCCCCATTTGCCCTAAGCTAAAGTCCCGTAGCTTTGCGCCAGCAGCCACCAACCGGAGGCCCCCGATCCCCCATTGGATAACATTGGGCCTCAACACGCTGCACCCGGCCGCCCTAGTGCCGCTGAGGGTGTAACAAGAGTGCATCACCGACCTTGGGGGACCCCTGAGTCTACCCCCAGAACCTCAACTCCACAGACCGATTACTTATCTAAAAACCGATAACCATATTTTCCTCCATAGGATAACATTGACACTTTTTCCTGAAAAAGTTTCTAAAGTGTGGAGTTTTGAAACCTAAAGAAATTCTTTAAAATTGTACGATTTAACAAAAACGCTTTTACTCACCTGTTTACAGGAAATGTCTCAGTGCTGCATCCAGGCATACAGCACTGAGTAAGAAAAGTAATCCAAAAGTAACTTACCTGCTATTTTACTGAAAATCCCATTGAAGTCTATTTACAATTGCAATTGAACTGTTTTACAATCAGCATTTACTACTGTAAAGTATTTATTGCTTACCTGTGCCAGGCTTGCTTGGTTCTAGAAATAAAATAAGTAAAAGAATATTTTTATACAAAAACAATTGGTCTGAAGTTCAGTCTTTGAGTGTGTGAATTCATTTGCTGACTGAGTGTGTACAACAAATGCTTAACACTGTCCTCTGATACTGCCTTACTGCTCGACCACACTACCACAAATAGAGAGTAAGGTTCTATCTAACTTTGCCTCTGCCTACCTTTGGGGTTCCACTGGACTCTGTGCACACTATACCTCACTTTGGTATAGTATATAGAGAGCCAGCTTCCTACACCAAGTTTCTATGATCTACGGAATTGGACCGAGAACACTTTTGTGACCATCCTGGTCCCAGGAGCGGTGTGCGGGCAGCCCTCCTGAGCCTGTAAATCACGGCCGGAGACCTGAAGGCGCTTCGTAACTGAAAGATGGCGGCTGGCATATTCAACGAAGCTGCTAAGGACCTGTGAGGGCACGAGCGGTCCCCAGCCGGGGGCAGACCGCGACCCCCCCCCCCCCCCCTGCCGGTACCGGGAGCGATCGGTGCCGGAATAGTGAAAGCACCTGGCGAGAGCACCGTAGCTGCAGCCAACGGGAGCCTCCGTCCGCTAGTGGGGCCCGGTCGCAAAAAGGAGCCACGGCTGCATCGGAGCTGCCGGACCTGTTCATGAAAGCGCAGGTGAGCGTCGAGCCCCCCCCTCTCCTCCTAACCGGAGTTGTGTGTGTGATCCTGGCTGTGGGCGTAGCGACCGATGCGGGCACTTGAGGAGCTGAGGCAGGCGGACTCTGCGAGGAGCTCGGACTGCCTGGGGGCCTTCGCCTGCTGTGCGGCGTAGTGTGGTGACCTCATCGGAGCTGCCGGGCAGGTGAGGAGGGACCTAGCAGTATTTGTGGCCCGCTGGACGTGCTGGCGATACATTGCTGCATGGGCTGCTATCTGATGTGCAGCAGCTGACTGGGCCGGTGGGCGCTGAAGACTGCCTCTCCCCCCGTCGGTGATAGCTGGGTGTGCGACCTGATGGGGAGAGGGCATCGACACTGTTCCTAGGGGCCACGTGAACGTAGTGGTGAAAATGGTGCACATAATAGACTACACATAATGCGCATGGTTGTGAGGGAGTTTGGAGCGGTTCTTTGGCTTGCTTTTTCTGTTGATCTGGGGACCGCCATTTTGTGTCGAGGTTGTTGTGACTGTTACTCTGGGCCCACCATCTTGTTGGCCTCGACTGATTCCTGGATCACTGATTGCCGCCGGTCCACGCCTTGGTCGCCTTCCTGTCCTTTGCCCCTGGATGGCCCCTCTGGGATGCACTCTCCCCCCCCATACATTAATGGCCACTAATTAGGCTCCCTTATTTTCACCCCCGCCTCGAGGTCCCCCAAATCACCGAGATGACCCAACGCGGTGATTGATTTTGGCATTGGACTTAATGACTGTGTCCCCACCTGGGTTTGGGCCTGCTTACTCTAATCTTTTTGGGCTCCCATGAGGTACTTGTCTTCCACTGCCGATCTGCCTGAACTGATCTGCTTCCCATCCCCCTGTTTCTACTCCCTCCCCATTTCCTTCTCATCCTCCATTGGGGACTTGTCCTTATATGTTTGTCTATGCAACTGTAACTAAATGTAACTATGCATAACTGTTATTCTTGTTATCCCTGACCTTGGAGACCTGAGTAACATGGCTGCTGCCCGGTGGAGCTGCTAGACAGCTATAGAGGAGATTGACCCTGGTTTTCCCCTTGGCCGTCACCTACCCAGCCGGTCATTGGGCACTGTTCTCCTTGTCTCCTGCTGTGTCCTTCCTCCCCTCCCTCCGACGAACTACTGTAACCTTGTTTTTTTTTGCCTGTGTTTTTACTATGCTCTTGTAACGGATGTAATTTGTATTTGTAACTCAATGTTCCTCATGTAAAGCGTTCTGATACCCCCGGGTCTAGCCAGCGCTATATAAAACTCTTCAAATAAAAATAAACAAATATAAATTAATTCGCCCAAAAAATTCAACCCTTAATAAAAACCTTATAACTTTTTGGGAATCCCACTCCTCTAACCCGATATCCGAACCTAATAGGTCTCAAATATGGAGCTCTACCACCAGAAATAAAATATCCCCAGTCCTTTCTCAAACAAAATTATGGCTCCTACACAAGGCCTTCTGGACACCGGCCCGATTACATTTACAACACCTCCGCGATGACCCTATTTGCTGGAACTGTAAGGAGGAAACAGGCGATTTAGCCAATCTGATTCTGCACTGCAGAGCTGTAGTGTCATTTTGGGACAAAGTATTTGATTTTATTTCACAACTATTCTCTTGTAATCTAAGAAGAGAACTATCTACTTTAATAACCGGCTTTCTTGGTGTTGATACATTAAACGATGCAGATAAAGCCCTGATGGACCTACTATTCATATCCGCAGTTAAAATTATCTTGAATAACTGGAAAGACACACAAAGCATCATTTAAATGCTGGATGAACTGGATTATTCATCTTAGGGGCGCAGATAATATCGCTCTTCAAAACTCCCCTTGGAAACCCTCTATTAGACATATGTGGAATAGTCTAGATACATTTTTCATTACACATAAACCTCCATGATTTTCCTTGGGAAGCTTCTCTACCATAGATCCTTTTCTTCGACACACTTATTGAACAACTATCTGATATCAACAGTTGTAAGCCTATTAACTGCTCTGATCGCAACATTTTCTCTTCTTCTAGCCTTTTCTTTGGCTCTTATTAGTCTTCTCTATTTTTCATCTTTTATTCTTCCTCTTTTCTTATTTCTCGATTGTATAAAACTAGCTATTAATGTACAGCTTGTTTCATTATGCTTCTTATTTTCCCCGCGAGACATATAGTAATGAGGTTAATAATCATTGTTTATTAGACAAACTAGGAATGGTATGTACCTCCTCAATCGATGTATCAAGATAATGCTATCTTGCTGTACACCATATACCATTACTGTTTTCTCTTTTCTGTTTCTTTATTGAAAACAACTAATAATAAAAATATTTGAAATCAAAAAGACACTAGGGATTTATTTTTTTGTTTTTGAAATAAAAATGGTCTGTGTGCTACCCTGGTGGCACAGAACATCCCCATGGCAAGCAAAAGAAAATTTTGATTCTTTTGGGCATAGTTTTGATGTATAGATTGGCAGAATGGGGTACATCCAAATTTCCTTTTACTTTCTATACTGAATGGCTGCACTATCTGGGCTCTTGCTCGCCACCACCCATTGAAACCTACATAACCCAGAAACTTCTGAAATTAGACACCCAGGGGGGTACAAGTTGCGCTGTCTTGTGTGGGTCCCACTACGTTTTTTTTACCCACAATCCTGCAAATCTTAAACTTTGCCTAAAATCATGGATTCTCCTTACATTTCTGTGATGGAAACATTTGTAATCTGCATGGATGCACAAAATTCCTACCACAGTGTTCCCACACTTGTCCCGAGAAAAATGCTACTCCAATTGTGTGGCTTGGCCTAGCACCCGCAACATAAAAGGCCCTAAAACGCAACGTAAAGACATTGGCAATAGGGATAGCTGTGGTATTTGGGCCCGGGTTTGGCTGCTGCCCAGGGAATCCTATAAAACCCAGACATTTTTGAGAACTAGACATTCAAGGGAGCCCAGGTTGGTGTGACCTGCGTGGACCATATCACGTTTTTGAACCCAGAAGCCCTCGCAAGGCTCCAATTTGGACAAAAAAACACATTTTTCTCACATTTTTGTAAGGGAAAGTTCTGGAATCTACAGGGATCCATAAAAGTTCTGCCGACCAACGGTCCCACACTTGTCTCGATTAAAAACTCTACCAAACAGTGACAGAAAAAAACCACAAACCGCAACATGGACAAATCAAAGTTTTCCACTCAAAACTCACCCAAATTCTGCAATGATCCACATTGTTTAAAAAAAAAAAAAGCGTCGATTTTGCTGGGTGAAATGTGAGATCACGTTTTGGGGTGTTTTGTGTCACAGGGGCTTGGCCCAGTCACACATGCTGGGGAACCATTTTTGTCGGGGGACCCACGGGAACACTGAATAGTAGAACATTTATTAATACCAGTTGGATTTCTGTGCATTTTTAGGTTTCAAGTAGTAGCCACTGTGCATGGCAGAACTCTTTGCCTAAGGCCTTCTGAATCATATGATAGTATCAGTAACCTCAAATTCAGAGGTGTACAAATTAACCACTGTTGTGTGACTCAGTATTTTGTTCACATTTCATAAATACATAGGTTTTATTCATATTTCTTTTTCATTTATTATATTGTACCATATGAATTGAATGGGCGGTGCACAATGAAGAATATTTATAAGCTGCAGCTCAGTTGTTGGCTTTGGGTATCGTGTATTTTTGGAGAATGCAAACCCTTATAATCCTTGCAACCAGAAGGGTCTATTGGACGTAACGAAATACTGCTTTTGTAAATCAGTCATTGTGATAAAAAAATTATATAAGAAAACATTGTTACCAATGGCTATATTTTGCTACCTATTTTCACTACTTTTTTATTTTAGCAATTAGTTTCTTTGTGAAAACCTTGAGGAATCCACACAAATGAACCCTTGATGAATTTTGTCTACTTTTCAGAAATGTATAGCTATCCGGGATCACCCATGGGTTTCACACCGGTTTCAAGACAAACTGCAAGTAGGTTGAAACTATATAAATTATGAAAAATTGGTTACATCTTAAAACAAGCATTTGCAATGCAATAGTCTCGCATTTACATGCTGTTAAGCTATTGGCATTGTAAATGACAATGCCTTTTATTTTTGTTTTAGTTTTTAAAACATAAATACAAGGCATTGTCATTTACAATGCCAATAGCTTAAACTCGCATAGAATGCGAGACCTATTACATTGCAAATGCTTGTTTGCTTTGTTCTGGACCACTTGAAACTTCTTGGAGGATTTTTACTAAAGCGTACTACTGAAGTGTACCCCAAGATTTATGGGGTCGAATCTGACAGATTTCCTGAACTCTAAAAAAGAAAATATGTCCCTTTGGAAGGAGAGGAAATTGAGCAGGTGTCTCTAATACGCATATGAAATAAGGGTGTCAAGAGACAGACAAACTAGTCAGAGAATCTCTTACATCTGGGAGGTAATGCGCAAATTGCCATCATATTTATAATATTTCAGCAACTAAAAAAAAAGGGTGAAAGCTAAACACATCCTTAACATTGGTTATATTTGTCACACTTTCCTAAACCATTGAGTGCACTTCAGATTTATTATTACATTCTAGCTGGCTTACACTAAATATATTAATCTGGCATAATAATTGAAGTGTCATGTAATGCTCCCAAGGCACCTATGTATGCTGATAAGCCTCAAACATAAATCCTAACTTATGGCATCACCTCCCCCCCCCCGTAAACGTCAGTGTTTACTCGCCCTCAACTGCAGCATTACCTCGCCTAGGGGACACTTTTAGCACAACTGATCCAATGCTGCATTGCCATTCCTACTCACCATATAAGCCATTCACTCAAGGCAAACAATAATACTATGTACAAGGCCTCCTCAACTACACCTTTGAACCAGCCTCGCCAGCTTGATGTCTTTTTCTCCAGTTAAGGTCTAACTTTTCCGTGACCCACAATATAAACGTAGCTTGCTACATTACCAAAAACCTAGCTTGGCTCTAATGCCACTTAATGAGAGGAAACTCTGTGGGGCCGTATAACATGTCAGCGATAAATCCGAAAGAATTTGTCTTTATCGGATTGGCTTTATCCTTAACGGGTTTGACACTTCACAACTCTGGAGGAAACAGTCTGAGATGTAACATGGGGCGTGATATAGGATTTTTCTGTGGGAAAATCTGTAATTTGGATGAAGCATTTTTTGGAGAATGAGAAAAGATTTGTGTGTTGAAACCTTGAAAAACTTGGGGATTTTACTCAACTAGTGACCAAATTACACATGTCGTTCACTATTCGTTATTGAACAAGTTCGAGAAGCCACATGGCAAAGCAACCGACCGGTGTCATGAAACGTGCTGGCTGAATCATGTGATTATACCAGCATTTGCTTCAGTACATCCGTCGTAAAAGCAAAGTGTACATTGCTGTAAGGACACATACCTTTGTGGAAACTTAACCAGACTTAGTAAGAATGTTTTATGATTTCCTGACCAGTTGAATTATTTTCATATTAATATTATAACTAATTGTGTGCAAGCTTTCTCCATTACATTCAAGTAGTGTAGAATAAATAAGACTATCATATATACTTAATTTTGGAGGGGATTACGTTAATGATGCCTCACTTTTTCTTTCCATTTTCACTTTACACCAGGGATAACTGTGGGTTTGAGTACGCCTAGCGCTGGGCATTACAGCTCAAAGTTACTTCAATATATTTGCTGACCAAAACCAGTCATGCTGTAATCCCATATTCAAAAATTCAACAACAAAGTTATTCTGCATGGCCCTCTTCCCTAAAAATAGCTCAAGCTCCTCAGCACTTACTGTGCTCGATAAGTTTACATCAAGTTCGCAAAAATCAAGCTACAACACTTTATCGCAATCTTTAAGTGCAAGGTTAACAAATTTGGGTTACTATTATTGTTGGAAGGCTATATATACTAAGTGAACGAGCCTTCACAAAGGATGCAGACAGAACTGGTAATGAAAAGGGACAGTCAAAGCCGTCTGCCCAGAAATGCAGGCGTTAAAAAAATGTGGATAAGGCAAACTGCTTTAAAAACAAGCATTGGCATAGCCAATAGGTCTCGCCTTTGGGGCCTTATAAGTGTTTAGGTAGAGCTGTTGACTTTGCCAATGTGTTTAAGCTGTGCTGTAGAGAAGTGTGGCTGCTGTGCAGCATGCTGAAAAGTTGTAATAAAAAAGTGCCAGAAGCATTTTTGTTACCTTATATATGACCAAGAAGGCCAAGAGTCTGTGAGAGAGAGTCTGTGAGAGAGTGTCTGTGAGAGTCTGTGAGAGAGTGTCTGTGAGAGTCTGTGAGAGAGTGTCTGTGAGTCTGTAAGAGAGTGTCTGTGAGAGAGAGTCTGTGAGAGTGTGAGTCTGTGAGAGAGTGTCTGTGAGAGTCTGTAAGAGAGTGTCTGTGAGAGTGTGAGAGTCTGTAAGAGAGTGAGAGAGTGTCTGTGAGAGAGTGTCTGTGAGAGAGTGTCTGTGAGAGAGTGTCTGTGAGAGTGTGTCTGTGAGAGTGTCTGTGAGAGTCTGTGAGAGAGTGTCTGTGAGAGTCTGTGAGAGAGTGTCTGAGAGTCTGTGAGAGAGTGTCTGTAAAAGAGTGTCTATTAGAGAGTGTCTGTGTGTCTGTGAGAGAGTGTCTGAGAGTCTCTGTGAGAGAGTGTCTGTGAGAGTCTGTGAGAGAGTGTCTGTGAGAGAGGGTCTGTGAGAGAGGGTCTGTGAGTCCAGCTCTACCGGTAAAACAGAAGCGCGAGACGGTGTGCAGTCAGCTGAGTTTTCTCCATCTTATAGTCCACTATTGTTTTCGTATCCATCTGTTGAAAATGTCATAATTTGGTTTATAAGGCTGGCTAGTTTTTCAATATAGCCTAATATAAACGCTGAAAGGAAAAAATAAACAGTTTCGACTAAGCGTCATTTGGCAAACACAGCATCATGTGTTTCTTAAAATAAAGCAGTCTAGCCGCTTTCAGCCACTAATTTACATTTAAACAATGTCCTTAAAAAGAACACATGATTATTGGAATGTTATGTATTTTACACAGCGCTTTGTATCTTGCATCTGTCACTGTGAGCTTCACAAAACTGCAGATTGTGGGTCACTGTCATCCAATATACTCCTTTATAGTCCTTGAAATTATTTTGCATTTTAACTGGTGATAAAACGCCGATGTTTGCTGCAAGATCTTATACCGCTCGCCAGAAACAGCGCCTTAAAAGCAGGCACTGAGTCACGGCGCTGTGAATCTTTCTGCCAACAGTTTTACTATGTGTCATTTTGTTTCTAGAGAGAGTTTGTCGCTGTTCTCCAACTACATATAATGTAGTCAGCTCCTGTCTGTATTCTGACGAGACACTCTATGAAAATTAGGAGTTCCTTAGCCATGAGGCAACTGACAGAAAACATGTCTTAATGTGCTGAGTCTCATTGTAAATTGCAAGTGCAAAGATCACCACAGTTTCTTTTAACAATCTTCCTGCAGATTAACACAACTAACAGAAGCGGAAGCAAGCACATTTAGTGGATAACGTGTGTCAATTATATAAACAACCCGTGCGTTCAACAGTGTTAACAAATAAGTTAAAAGCGTCGTGGTCTCACATGATCTATTTATTTTTCAGTTCTACCGCACCCACAAACCTTTTTATTTTTATTAGAAGTTGACATTGGAGGTGACAGAAAAAGCAGCTCGTAAGATTTTCAAATGAAATAGGCGCCACAGACTGAAAGTGAGTGAAGTCAATGCCTCTCCATAAAATTATACGGGCAGGAGCAGACGAAAGAAATAAGCAACAGCTCTGGAGGGGGAAGAACAGAGGCAAGAAGCAACAGAGGGAGGGGGAGGGTCGAGGGATAGATAAACAAGCACCAGAAAATGTCTACTGTCTGAGGCGGCATTGGCTTAGTCGGAAGTGAATTGCTCCTTGAAGAATTCACATCAGATGCTTCCAAAGTTAAGAATAACAAGCTAACGAGGAGGGAGGGGAGAAGGGAGGGGTTGAAGGGAGGGGGTAGTGAGAGCAGACAGCAAGGTGGTGGAGGAGCATGATTCACGCGCCGGAAGGCTTAATGAGCCATGACAGAAGCGCGTGCTGTGCGCGTAACCGCACACTGTATGCCACGGAAAAAGCTGTGGTCGCACTTTTAAAACCCCACAACTAAATGTCTTGCCAGACCAGCGCAAGCGCTGGATCAGGGCGAGACCTAACAAGGAAAGCTGTGCATGAAGTTGCTTACTCCATAGGGATGCAGGTACAAAGGTGATTTGAGAAGAACATGGAACGCAGCCAAACCTATGTGACTTTCAACCTGTCAAAGTTTTAACGTAAGACTTCTGTACCACATCCAATAGGGCAATAAAGCACATCTCTTCTAAAGTAACATGAATGTACCCTGCCAATAAACCAGCCGGCTAGTGTACGCAGCGTAAATGTTATTACACATTTAGAAGTGGCTATCAAACCTCAACCTTCTCTCGAAAAAGGGGCATTTTGGGCTGCTCTTAAGAGAACATTTATCATTCTTCTTCATGAAAACCGAAGCGCCTGGATATTAAAATCGGAATCACAAGGGAGTTGTGTCTAGTACAACTGTTTCAGAACACACTGCTTTGGTGCTTACTAAATTCTGTCAAACTCTTACCTAATGTACAGCGATTTCGGACCGCGCTCAACCCTTGCTTATTAATATATGCTTTAAGTGTAACTCCAATACAACATTACTGACCTAGGGCCCGTGCAATCGCCCTCCCACACATTAGCACGCACCTGAAGTATCACTGTAAGGGGTTAGCCTAGAACAGCAGCCACCACTCCCCATATGTATCTGGTAACGAGTCCACCAAATATGCTTTGAGCTATGATGCCTCCAAATGCACCTCCCCAATATGAGACCTACAACTCTCCCATGTTGTCACTCACCCGACGACCCCTGGCCGTACTCCCTGTTGCCCCTCCATGGGGTTCCACCAGCTGGTCCACGGCCCGGGCTCAGACCACAGGTGCTGGCCTTGTTGTCACGCTTCCTTTTATTACTGGGCTGGTTGTTGCTTTCCAGAGGTAGAAAATCCCCCTGCGGCTGCAGCATGGCACCCTGCGCGCTCCGCCACACCCGTCCCCAAAGCCGCTGCGCCCTCCTGACCTGCTCAGGCTGCAGCCAGGCGATGCGCGGATCCATGAGCCGAGGAAGGAAGTAAGAATCGGATCCCTCCGCCTGGTTGCGGCTGGCAATCTGTGTCCTTCCGCCAGCTATGTGACAACTAGATTCAGCACGCGGTTATCGTTCTACCAAACCCATGACGGGCCGTGAAAGTATTTATTAACGATCTTTGTGCGTCTTTCTTACTTTTGTACTCTCCAGCTGCGAAATTTCACCTGAATGTACTAGGGTCTCTTTTTCTACAAGTTTTATTAACGTCACCTCATTTAAAGTAGCCAGGGAGGACTCCCACGCCCCCAAAACTCCGCCTCCTTCACAGCTTTGTGATCTGCCTGTGTCGTATCTACCTAGGAGATGGTTTCATGGCATCCACCTGATGTCATATTCGAAAAGACTTGACATACGTCATCACAGTCATGTTGGTGGAGCAGACAGTGTTAAAAATATGGAGCACGTGACGGGCTTCAACTCCAAGAACATCCAGAACGAGCGGGGAGGAGGGGGCGCGACGCGAGTGGTGCGCGCGCGCCACAGCGAGACATCTGTTTTGCATTATCGGGCACGATAATTGCAAACAGATGTCTGCCGCGCGCGTAACCGCAGGGAAAAGGCCATGACGCACGAGCGTCTGGTCAGCTTTTCAAACCCCCTAACAAAGTCTTGCCAGAGCAGCGCTTGCGCGCTACTCGAGGCTCGACCTAAAAATGCTAAAAGTATAGTTCAAAAATGTTTTTGAAACAACTCTGCTTGTTCTTCAAAGCTGGGAAATGGTGATCCTAGCACAACACACCTTTAATTGATGGTGTTTTTGATGAAAAAATATACACAAAAAGGGCAAGATTTTGGCTATTTTCTGTGGATTCCTCTAGGTGAATCCACAAAACGTTGAAATCATCTCGTATACCCATGATGTTTGAAAAAAGGACACAAATTTGGCTTGGCTACCTTTTGTGGAAAGAAAGTTATGAAGACCTAAGCACGAAGTGCCCCAACATCCAAACATATCTCAGTATTGGGAATGGAGAAGCCTCTGCAGCTAAGGGGTTCAAGAAGCCAGGTGCTGTGCCGAAGGTGTTAAGTTACTATCGACCTACCTCCTTGCTGCCACTCCCAGACAAGATTCTGTACAAAGATCTCAACACATAACTATCCTTGTATCTTGAGTCTCACTCTTTGCTGGATGTCTCCCAGTAAGGATTTAGACATCTGCATTGCATGAAGTCTGCAACACTGGCGATGGAAGACAGACTTTGTATAATTTTAGATCAGGGGAGTTCTGCTGCACTGATCTTACTCAATATTGCTGCAGCATTTAATGGTAGAGCACACAACCCAAGTAAATAGCACTGTGAGCAGCATCATGTTCAAGCTGTTGCCTTGGTGCACCCTCCCACAAAGCCGGCAAAGTGACAGCGCTCCACCTGCACCACTAACATCACCAGCGGCAGCTCCTCTGCAATGGCAGAGGAATGTCGCCCCACTAGCTCAGAGCCAGCAGCTTAAAAATAAAATGATATTTTATTATTTTTCAGCTTCTGGCTGACCTAGCGTATGCAGGGAGGGGCGGAGCCAGGCCATGGGAGGAGGAGTGGTTGGTGCACTTCTAAGTGTGGATGTCTGTTTGGCCGACTGTCTTAGGCCGGCCAAACAGACATGCACAGTTAGGTTTCTCCATCCCAGCTGTATTGCACAGCCGGGTTGGAGAAACAGCACAGACTCCTTGTGCCTGATCGAGCTTTAATCCAGCCCACTCGGGCCAATCCCCACGCTGCTCTCATGCTTGAGAGCAGCGCGGGGATTGGATGGGGAGCCCATGATGCTGTCCTAGGGACTGCTGGGACCAGGAACTGGATGCAGAGGAGCACGAGGCAGCCGGCAGCACCAGGGTAAGTCTTTTTTATTTTTATTATTAAACCGCCCCGCCGCACACACCCTCCATCCGCTCTACCTGCGCCCCCACCACCCTCCCCACCACTCTCTATCTTTGTCAGCTGCCACTAAACATCACACTTCAGTGTCTAAAGGCATCTGGTCCCAACCCAAAGACGAGTAAGTGCATCAGGTGTTGATGAATGTGACAAATAAGCGAGCAAGGGCCTAAGGCGCATGAGGATCTTGCATGTCCTAGAAAGAACATTTGGACTTGCCCCTCTTGCATTACTCGAAAGAGAAGCAGCCCTGCCAAGTAAAACACACAGCGACTCATCTGGCGTCTCCTCTACTTGCCCCACCCTGGTTGGGACCACTCCCTCCTCAACCTTTGCAGCATCCGTCGTGCTATAGTACTTTATTCCCGATCCAGCTCTCGGCGCCAAGAGCAGCAGGTCAAGGCAAGATCTAAGTAACTGTCCACTTCTAGGAGGTGCGCTTTATATAATGACATTGAGACAGCGCTGTGCCTATAAGTGAAGCCGAGAACTGACATGTTTCCGGATGTGCCCAGGATCGCACATTGAGCCATCGAAAAAGGATGCAAGCTTCTTTCCAGCAACTTTTTGTTATCTGACCTCCTGTCCTCGTTGATGCATGCCGGATCTTGTAACCGTGGGTGGGGACCTGGGGGAGGGGTCAGTGTTCCGATAGTCGACAGTGAACCAGCCCGTGACCCAATCTTTGGTGGACTGCTGGGAGTGCTCAGCTCCCACAGAATT
Source organism: Calotriton arnoldi (assembly GCA_963921515.1). Lineage (NCBI taxonomy): Eukaryota > Metazoa > Chordata > Amphibia > Caudata > Salamandridae > Calotriton > Calotriton arnoldi. Next base: position 2,975,535 of record CAWUFW010000013.1, on the reverse strand, counting down.
AAGGGGTATCCAGCTACACCGTTGTTCTTGTTCATGTGGCCCGCGATCTGCAAATGTTTTTTTCCATTGATTTACACACATTCTTGTGAAGCCACTGCTTCTCAGTGGCCAGATTCACAAACATAATAAATAGAAAATGAATGCCTTGTAAATTTTGTACAAATCTATTACATGGATGTTTACAGTTTTGTGAAGGCACCACGGTCTAAGGACTCTTAGAGTATTATTTGGAAATCACCAAAGGTCACCGGTTTATGTGGGTTTCCTACGCCAACCTCTGTCTAGTGAGTTCTCCGCAGTGTGAACAAATGTAGGGTCGGTATTGGGACTTGGGAAGACTAGAGCCGGGGCTAACATAGTGTGCAAAAATCAAAGTAAAATAAAAATATACATGCCGAAAAGATGGTGCAGTGAGTTAATTGCTCGCAGCTAGCATATGTCGTGAACTGCAGGTCATCAATTGGAATCCTGGCACGGCAGGTTAGAATATAATACTTCTGAAGTGAATATAGTGACTACCATTACATGGGTAATAGTAGCAGCCATGGTTGCTAGGCGCGCTGGCCTATTACCAGTTTGACAAGTTTACTCTCCTTTACAAGGGCATCTAAACCACATCCTTCCCTACGTCGGTCACTTAACCCCGGCTTCAAAATTATTTGCGATTGTTGTTAATAATTGTCATCATTGCCAATGGACAAGGTGTGACAAATGGAGCCCCACTGTGGTTATTTTTTCGAGGGTTTAGCAAACCCCCCCCAACCCTCGAAAAAATAACCGCAGTGTGTAAAGGGCGGAGTCGCTGACATTATTTGATGCAAAGCCGAACATGTGGCCCAAATCTGAGTCGATTTGCACCCATTTGTGAATTTTAAAAAAAGGCACACAATGCATGCACTTAAATGTATGGAAAGCTTAGATTGCCAGGAAAATTCGAATGGATATAAACTTTTTGTTTCTTTTCATGAGTATGAGGGAAAGGGAATTGTGAGGGGAAGCTAGGCTGGGTATAGAAGTACTGGTGTCTCTGAAGCAGGAACATTATGATTTTCCGTGCCAGCTCCTCATCGTACTCATGGCTTGATTTCCCAGAGCCTCCATTCACGTCTTGGACAAACAGCAGCCTTCCTCCACCTCCCTTCTCTCTGCCCCTCCTCAGCCCCCCTGCCTGCTGCAACCCGTCCTCAACTAAGGCCATCAGCTGGCAATAAGGCTGGAACAGGCCGGAGCTTGGAGTGCACCTCTCTGCCACTTCCCTCCCTCCTTCCCGGGATCTCGCTTTTACCTGCTGGAATGGGGGTGGTGGGGTTGGCCCAGGGGATCTGCGGGAGCTGTTCCGATAGGGTAAGGGACCTGGAGCCGGGTCCGGGGAGAGAGCGGCCGTGTGTCTCGGAGACTGTATCCGGGCTCATGGTCGGGGGAGGAATTGGGAGGAGCCGTAGGAGGAGTAGAAGATGGGCATCCCCAACAGAGCCACTCCCAAGGGGCTGCATTTCGACAAACGTATTTAAAAAACAGGGGTGAGTACTGAGCAGCAGCACATGGTAAACGTTTAGTCGCTCAGCCGGCTGTTTGCAGAGTTTTTGTAGAACTCCACGCTCCAAGCGGAGTGCGGAGTTGGAAAAACACTGGCGATAGAGCGGAGGTCTCCGCCCACCCCTAGGTCGTGTTCCCTTCTGTGATACTGCTCTTGACACCTCTTACCAGGTTAACATTGGACAAGGAGAAGGATGAACAATCACATGGTACGCCGCAAGCCTGCACACCAAATGGGAGACATTACAGTGGCATGGCCCTTGGAGCCGGTAATCTGCCCCATCAGATGGAAATCCCTCATCTCCACCGAGATATTGTTAGACCTCAGACCAGGGCATAGCCACGTATAACACAGACGCATTGTAGGTGAAACTGGATGGGGCATCAGTGCTTTTTTATTAGCCCAGTCACATGGCTTGTGACATGGGTGAAGATATAGGTTTGTGCGTGTGAGTGAGAGCTCATGGAATAAACAGGGTTCTTCCATACAGCCTGCTTGTGTTCTTAGTAAACCAGTGCAGGCTGCATGAGTTCTTATCTGAGCCGTTCAGGCTCCTTGTGTTCTTGGGACACGACAGGACGTGTATGTTCTAACAGAGCTATGCAGGCTCCAGTGTTTTTATCTGAGCCTTGCAGGCTGCCTGTGTTATTACCCGAGTCGTGCAGGCTCCTGTGTTCTTATCTGAGCCGTGCTGCCCGCTTGTGTTCTTATCTGAGCCGTGCAGGCCGCTTGAATTCTTATCTGAGCCGTGCTCGTGTGTTCTTATCTGAGCAGTGCAGGCTGCTTGTGTTGTTATCGGAGTGTGCAGGCTGCTTGAATTCTTATCTGAGCTGTGCAGGCTTGTGTGTTCTTATCTGAGCCGTGCAGGCTACTTGTGTTCTTATCTGAGCCGTGCAGGCTTCTTGTGTTCTTATCTGAGCCGTGCAACCTGTTTGTGTTCTTATCTTAGTTCTTACCTGAGCTGTTGTAATCCAAGCTTTGTAGGCCAACCATATTCAATGCGAGGAGCTTCGGGTTAGCAGCGCTGGCTGCGTGTTTTCTGTTTTTTGGGGGGTCCGCATGTTGCACGTTTATGCTTCGCATCGTGTGTTGCGTGTCCTGCTGTGCGCAGGTCGGCACAGCATTGTGTCCCAAAGTGACGTGTAGACTGCGCACATGTCCTAAGCAGGTGTCCCGGTGTTGTAGCCGATATGTGCAAACTATACTTTCCTGTCTCAGCACTTCAAGTTCATCGGCTGGCTGCGCGATGCTCCAGGCCAGATCCGAACTCGGCTTCCGTTTTTTCAGGGCTGCGCGCATTCCATGCCCAGGTCTGCGCGACGCGCCTTCGAGGCAGCCGCGTGTCCAGCTCGTGTCCCGAGCTCTGCGCGCCGGCTCTATCCGTCAACCCGCATCTTGCACGGCCTCCAAGCTCCACCGTGCGATCTGCACCGGATTAGGAGCCATCCCCTCCAGCCCCCCGCTGGAACGAGGGCCCACAGACCCCAGCTGGAAGCGAGCCGGCGCCGCGGCCACTGCGCGCCCGCCGTCACTGCTCCCCGTGACGTGCCCTCCACTTCACAAGGGCACAAATTGTTACAGGGCGACGGGTCGGCGCGGCCTCGGGCCGCGCGGCTCAGAGGGGGTGTCCGCGCCGGGGGGAGGGATCTTCTGCACCCCCTTGTTCCGCACACTATGCCTCTGCCCGCGCCATGGGTTAGACAACGAACATGTCCGCCACCGACACGCTCCTATCCGACCTGGGCTACAAGGTGGGCCGCACGATCGGCGAGGGCACATACTCCAAGGTGAAGGTAGCCACGTCCAAGAAGTACAAGGGCAGCGTGGCCATCAAGGTGCTGGACCGCCGGCGCGCGCCCTCCGACTTCGTCAACAAGTTCCTGCCGCGCGAGCTGGCCATCCTGCGCGGGATCCGCCACCCGCACGTGGTGCACGTCTTCGAGTTCATCGAGGTGAACAACGGCAAGCACTACATCATCATGGAGCTGGCCAGCACCGACCTGCTGCAGCTGGTGCAGCGCAGCGGCTACCTGGCCGATGCGCGCGCCCGCGCAATCTTCGCGCAGATCGTCAGCGCTGTGCGATACCTGCACGAACACCACGTGGTGCATCGCGACCTCAAGTGCGAGAACGTGCTGCTCACGGAGGACCACCAGGTCAAGCTCACCGACTTCGGCTTCGGACGCAAGTCACAGGGCTACCCCGACCTGTGCACCACCTATTGCGGCTCAGCCGCCTACGCGCCGCCTGAGGTGCTGCTGGGCATCCCCTACGACCCCAAGAAGTACGACATCTGGAGCCTGGGGGTCATCCTCTACGTCATGGTCACCGGCTGCATGCCTTTCGACGACTCCAACATCGGCCGGCTGCCCAAGATCCAGCAGCGCGGCGTGATCTACCCGTCCCCGGAGGAGGGCGGCCCGCCGCCCGTCGAGCCCAAGTGCCGGGCACTCATCGGCGACCTGCTGCAGTTCACGCCGCAGGACCGGCCCGACGTGGCGGCCTTGGCCAAGAGCCCCTGGCTGCGAGAAACTTAAGGGAGGCTGGCGGGGGAGGAGACAAAATGGGGTGATGATGGCTGAGACATTCCTCTGCTCCTACAAGTGGTCATGCCCCCTGAGCATGCCGCGTATCACTCCCTTCCTCTTCCACTGCCACACAAGGCAAGGACCCAAGTCTGTACATAAAGCTAAGTAATGGCTTTTTGCACCCAGGCTAATTCAGGTGTGTGTCCTTTATTACAAAACATTAGATGGGGCTAAGATATTCTCATATTCATGGGTGAGAAGAATCCTGCCACTTTGTAGATATTCATTATGACCCAATAAAAGCAGGATAAACCGCCTTTATAACATGCAATGACAATGTATAAAAGACTAAAAGTAAAGACTGGAAAACAAAAGCGCAGCGGTAGAATGATGTACTGAGCTTTGTTAGATTGAAACGGGGTATGGCCTCGTGAGATTTAGGGCGTTCTCTCGGGTCTGGCGCGTGATTTACTGCAGCATTCTTTTACTGTTTTCACCAACTTTATACATTAAGCAGAACGGGAATTGTCTGAATCCTCACTTGTGCAAGTGCCCATGATTGTGCTTCTGATACGCAAAGCTGTTTTCTGTAATTATGACTTTTTCCACAAATGTAGGCATAAGGTACTCGTAAATCCAATTTAGAGGAGAACGTAAACTTTATGAATCAGGGCTTGTGTTCGTGGCTATGCCAAAACATACATTGCACAGTCTATGCCTTGTATTCCTGTCTATGCCAAAATATACATTGATAAAATGTTCAGTTGATGCAATAGCCACAAACAGTAGGACATTCTCACAGTTACACAAAAAGGCTGCATTATACTGATATATTACATAATGTAACATGAAAAGTAAGTCTGAACATGGAAGGGAATCCAGAAAGTAGGCTCCATGCTGTACCTCTGAGTGTAAAGTCCCTCCCAAACTTTACTGAATTAAAGATTTAAGGGCAGTTTCAGAAGATTGTTAGAGAAGAGCATCCATGAATCATACATTTTAGGATAGAATTTTGCAGACTGTAATTTTATTGCGTCTTTCTCATTTATAGCCGAATTAAAATGGTTATTCTTTCTGGCCAAGAGCAGCAAGAGGGACACCACTTGGCCAGAACTTCCTAAGTTATCATGCCTTGCGCTACAACAATACCTTAAAACAATTCACGACTACTGTCAACCTCATTGAACTCAGTGTTGATTCTACTAATCTTACAGCGCACAAAGAATCGCTACCATATCGCGGGGAATTATTCAGTTTCAAGTCTTGTAAATAGCGTATCTGTTTTATATAAGCTGTGATGAAGTGACATTGTTACTTATAAAGTCGCGGAAAAGTGTTGGCTTAAGTTTTTTGAAAGAATAACCAATTTAATTAAACTCAAGAAGCATTACAATTTTACAGTTAGGAAAAATCCTCGGTCTCAGTCTTCATGACTTACGGATGCTCTTCCCTAACAGAATCCTCTGAATCTGTCTTCAATCCTTCAACGTGAAAAGTGACTCCACTCAAATTGTCACTTTAGAATGTTTTCCTTTCACATGGTATACGTTTTTTACGTTCTAGTGGACCTTCACAAACAACAAGTATGGAAGGGCTGGATGGATGAGGCACTGTAAAAAGTAAAAAAAAAAAAAAAACACACTTCATGTACCGATCTAAATCTTCTGACACAAGTGCAGTCAAAATATCTAAAGTTCAATAAGGTGATGCAAAAAGTATGAAAGAAACATCTTTTTGTGTTCACAGACTGACGGGTATAGACTTTTAAATATGTCACGGTAATGTGCTTCTAATATATGTATGAAACTTGGCACAGTTTGATCTCAGTTTTACTTACAATCTGTCAAGGTTGTCAAACAAAGGAAATTTATTTAAATGGTACTCAAGTGGTATTTGTTTAGCACTTTCCAAACCTCTTACAAGGTCTTAAGCACTTTGTGTGTACTATGTGTTCTGCTGTACAACAGCTCGCTCCCTCACAAAATGACAATTTGAAGCTATTCCTACATTATATAGTATTTTAGAATGACATGGCCATCACACATGGTTTAGGACTGTAACGGTTTCTTTTCTGTGGTGTCTCCCCGGTGGCTACTAAACACTAGCATGGCAATGCAATGGTTATCCTACTGTGCCAACAAACTCACTGGTTTACACCCAAATCAGTGAAATCTGTGAATTTTTCCATTCTCATTTGGTTGCCTAGAGGCACTGCAGAAAAATAACTGGACAGAATTTATAATATTCCTTTTAGCAGGTTAAATTGCAGAACATAGTACAGAGGTTAACTTTTCCAGCTTTCTTAAGAGTACAGCTGTCTAGAGCAGACTGCCTAGCACCATTCCCAAAAGGGGTGTTTAACAAATCTAGAATTTCTTCAGTAGCCTCTAACTGGTTAAGCGGGTGTTGGCGTAACTCAATTATGTGAAATTACAGCAAAATTGCGCAAGACTAGGCAAGGAGTGTAATCCTGAATTGAACATTATTTTTCTGCACACTTGTGTCCAAAATGGACCAGATTAGATTCGGTGTGCCATGGTTAATGAATATCCATGAAGGGAGGAATAATGGGGCAGGGTTTAACAAATGTGGCGTTACCCAATTATAACTTTCATATGACTCCTTGCTCATTTTTTTTTACAGAGAAAACACAGAGCATAATTACACTATACTTGGCAGGAAACTAGAAGTTAACTCTAGTGCGTCTTTGCTGGATCCGGTGTAAATCTGTTCCATAGTTTTTGAGAGCTAGCTTTGCAAAAAATGTTAGGTAGGCCTGAAAGGGTTAAAATTTGAGACATTGTCATGGTTGAATAAGCATTTTTTGATGTGCTTATAATTTTAGTGCCGTATGACAAAATGTGTTAGAAATATAAGATGTTCAGCTCTCTCATGGTACAATCAAATTTGAGAAGATTCATAAAGTGGGGGGGGGGGGGGGGCATAGTTAAAAGGAGAGTTAAAAAAAGTGTTTATAATAACTGATACCATATCTCAAATCCACAGAAAATGACAAATTTAGCACGTTTCTGTTGACTACTTCCCTGAGCCCTTGTTGGCAGATGTCTAAGGCTCATTTAATGATAGCTGTCGCACTCACTTAGGAGTTCTAGTGAAGTAAAAGCAGGCCTTTGTAATGTGAGATCAGCTGTTGTCAATAGAACTCACATTAAAAGTATGATGAATGAAAGTATTTATAGAGCGCACAGCTACTCAACAAGAGGACAATGATTTACAAATGCTGTTTCTGACTGAAACGTGACTATAAGACAATGCCAACTCAATTACTGAAGGCATGCATGTCCCATAAAACGTTAGAATTCTGCATCTTGATTGTGTTGGGGAAAAAGGTGGTGGAATCACTGTCGTATTTCATGAGTCTATAATAGCAACTAGTAAACTGCAGTAACAATTTAAAGAACAAGAAAGCCAGCTCTTAGAGATGGATAAAAACGATACTGTCTGTATTCCCCATCACTAAGTACTGATTTCTCTAAAACTTTAATATTTGAGGGAACTGTACAAATAACCCTACTACAAGAAAGCTTTTTAATTCTTTGAAGGCTATAGACTTAATACAACAGGTTAAAAACACATTAATGCTGCTGCTTGGACACCACTCCTAATAACCAAACAATAGAGATTCCATAATTCCATCTTGTATTCCAAACTTCTTTCTGTATGTAATGTTCCAGCAAGCTAACACATGTTTAATCAAGTAGGTGTAAGTCAATGACTTCATCTGGTCTCATGTCTTGTTGAGTGTCAGCTTCTGAAAGTGCGGTATTTTTTTTTTTTAGATTGTCCATGTATTCTGGAATTTATTGGTTGGATCCCTTAATGAGGTGTTAGGCTCGGCATCCAAATTCTGGATTTTGCATATCCTGGTGTATCCTTAAGGGGTGGTATCATTCTGCATCCTTCTATTGTACAACACTAACAATAAGTATTGGATAAGAACATGACCTGTGCTACCAAGTATGTCAGCAGAGGCCAAATTTCCCAGGTACTTCCCTCTGGACCAGCCAACCTCCTTTGAGCCATCCCAAGTTGCCCATTCCAGAACACTGGAGGTTAGGCTTTCACACCACTATCAGCACTGGATACGGATAACCAAAGACATACGGGTCATCTTGGTGGTGAAAACATGCTATGGTTAATAGCTGCCTCTGCTCCAGTTAGCTTCTCAAGATATTTTAGAGGGTTTTGGGGTGAGGTTCTGCCTTGTACAGCAAATTGTGCTGGTTGCTACCCCCAGTACGGATTTCTCCCAAAATTTTCACGTAAGAAAGGAGGATGGCTCTGACCCATTGTAGATCTCTGTGACCTGAGCCAGTTGTTATGCTCCAGAAGTTCAGGTAGTTTACTGAAGCTCAAGTTGTGGCCGCTGTCTTGAAAGACGACTGGCTGATGTTAGTGAACTTTGATGATGCCAACTTCAGTGTACCTATCCTAGAAGAGCTCAGCAAGTACCTCCATTTCACAATGGAAAACCAGCACTATCTGTTCCAGACACTGATACCGGTTCTCAGTGCCACATCTTTAGATCGTTACAGCCATCCTGGCCCTACTGCAGCCTTTCTAAAATAAGAGGATTAATTGTTACCAATAGCTGGACTTCTGTTTCGTCAGAGAAGTTTAAAAAAAAAAGAATGCAAAGCCCAGTCTAGCACACATACTTGGGAACAGTTGCCGAACAGCTAGTCTAACTCATACTGGTCCATATGTCTCTGTACAATACCTTGAATGTTGGGCACATTCAACCTTGTGGTGGGGTGAACTTACTGCCTTTGCTCTCCACAGATTGTGGTCATTCCTTGCCCTTCATAGTATGGGAGTGGGTCTCTCCACTTAATGCTTTGTGGAGTAAGTCATGTTCATCCTTGCAGATAAATGTGTTGAGGCTCTTGGCCTGGAGTGTATTCCTATTAGAGCAGACATCCAGGGTGGTGATGGTCCACATAGATGAGACATACCCTCTTCTGTCTCAGGAAGCAAGGGAAGCCCAGTCCCTTCAGCTTTGCTTGTGGACATAGGTTTTGTGGGAACGTGCTTTACAGTAGTGCATGTAGGTGGATAGACCACATCAAAGCATACATCCTGAGCATGCATCTTTAGCCACTATATGAGTAAGAAATTCTCTAGCAAGATCCCCATCTCCATCTTTGAGTTTAGGGGTCACCCAAACACTTAAGACTGCAGCTCATCTGAACACCAAGTGTGACTATTTCCCTTCTTAGGTAGGAAGGGGACTAGTGAACCAAGGGAGGGCCTGATGTTCAATTTAATAGGTGGATTCCTGTATGTCTACCTCCAAACTCCTCTGATTCAGAAGGTCTTTCAGAACATCAGGGAGAACCTGGGATGCAGTCACACTGGTGCCTATGGCTTAATCACACCAGGTCTGCTACTTAACACTACTTAGTCCCTTTAGAGGGACGACATCTACCTTCCCGGAAGAGAAAACTATAGAGTAAGAGCACTGCACTTCCAACTATTGCTACTAATACTATTGCTTCAACATTTGGAAGTCCTAGGGGCTATTAGGAAAACCTCCAGACAACATCAATACATGCTCAGTTGATAACATTCTTATTGCATTGTATGGCTATGTCGAATACAAGAGCTACTTTGCTTATATTAAAGTACACCAGAACAGGCTGAGGGAAACATTGTGTTTAGCCAGCGAGACAACCAAAAGGCACTGATTACCTGACACACTTGTTTCTTATAGCGAGACATTTCACAGTGGCTTGGGACTTGAGCCTGGTCCTGGCCTTCTGCGATCTGGAAATTATTTCTTGGAAGGCAGCTCACTGCACCTTGGAATCTTTCATAGTGTTCCATAGAGGCACAATTGTTTTCCAGGCTCACCCTTTTTTTCATACTGTCAGTACTGTCTGAATTCGATCTTATTGAAGAGGATATAACCTCAAGATTTTCCACACATCTTAGAGAAGCAAGCATGTTTAATTTGGACGTAATGTATGCCCTGTATCTGGAACAAGCCAGGATTTTGTATCAGACCACCATTTTGTGACCTTTGATGATAATACAGTCAAATCTACCATTGCTAAATGGATAAATTACCCATTGCCACACTTTGAATGGAGCCAATCTCCATGTGGTGAGGACACACTACACTTGGTTAAGGGTGTTTTTGTATTCTAAGACACGTACCTACCAGAAACCAATACAATGGAGTTGAGTGGACTACCCCAAACAGAGTCTGTTAACCGTACGCTCTTCAGGCCTCTTACCAGAGCGGTTTGAAGTTTGACCAAGAAATGATCTGCGTTCTGTTTGCCTAGTTCTCAGCTGCCTGAAGTTGCCTTTCTGCTTCTCCCTTTAGTTACTTGAATAACCACATGTTGAGATTGAGAAAGAGCCAGATGTAAACGTAAGAAAGAGTTTTTAGGATGACCCTGCTACTCTTAGTACATAATCTCTTTCCCATTATCAACATCCTCCCAGTAAAAAGTCAGTTTATCATTTTTTTTACTGAAGGGAAATAGCATCATGCAAGCAGGAATTAGCAAATTTCACGTATTGGATATGCATTCATGCACCGTGCCATCACACAAAGCTCTAACTTAACAGCAAACAAGCAGTGCGAGGTGATATGGTACACCACAAGCTGATAATAGAAAGAATTTACAGGCTACGATTGCAATAAACTTAACTTTATACTGTTGATGCTTCCTTCAGTCTGAGAAATGCATCATCAACTGATGGTTATACAGTGGCTTACCATTACATTTGCTCGATACTGGCGTACATAGCACAGATTAAATATGGGCAAATCTTCAATAACCAGGGTAAGTGCCAAGGCAGTTTGAGTTTGCCAAAGTAAAGCCTTGCAGGTGTTCACATAAGCATGCAAAATGGAATCTCGCACTGCCTCTGAGTGAAGAGTGGTAAATGATTACTCTCATTTCCTACTACTGCAGCATCAGTATACACAATAAAGCAAGAACAAAGTGAAGCACTTTAAGCCAAAGCAAACACTTGCACTAGTCGGTGCACAATAAAGACAAGTACATGTGAGACTGACCGAAATTATGCAAGGTGCATTATTACAGATTACAAATATATGGTTTGTGGGGAATGGAGACATTTTGAAAAACAGTTTGTGGCATAAAAAGCTTTGGTTCGAACAAAAGGTTGCTGGAGATTGACTAGATCGCTGGAGAGATGTACAGGGTATTTGGGAATGGAGATGAGTGTTGGGGAGGTGGAGGTATAATCGATTGTCCTGAATAAATGCACAAGGTATGGGGAGTCATGAGAAAATACACTGATTTTTAACAGATGTAGAGGTTTTAGGGTGCCAACTGGTTATACTAAAATGGATGCACTGCTAAGGTACATAGTCAGTGTGGGCTGAAAGGGAAAGATTAAAGTCATTTGTGGATCTCCTCATGAACCTGAAGCTTTCCCAATTGATTTTCGGAGTTTCATGTAGTCAGGAGATGCACTATGCATACTGGCGATGACGTTTCCTTGGTGATGTTGGTGTTCACTGATCTGATGTGTAAGGCCTGAGTGAGAATATCTTTGAAGAGTTGAAAATGGTGTTAACTGAGAAATGAATGATGAACCCCTAAATGCTCCCTTAGGTAAGTCTTATGGCAAGGAGTTGTGGAAGTGTTTTATTTATGTGTAAATCCATCTTGTCTTGGTCATTTTGTTGTGATATTCAATGATGGCAAGGCCTGAATAATATGTGCAGAAGTAGAATGACCTCATATAAACTAATGTACCCTGCCAAAACCGGGTAAAATAAACAGCTTGTAACACAAGGCTTGCTCAAGGACACTACTTGCAAAATGCATTAGCTCACCAGCCAAGCAACAGCCATCCTTAGCATTCCATATATAGATAAGACCAAGTGTCTGTCCCTGATTGGACAAAGTATTTAGCAAGTTATTTTGTTAAGTTCTGAAAAGTCCCTACTGTCCCGATCACTGGGCATGTGGACATAAAGCACTCCCCCATATTGTATCACACCGGTTGCATGTATCATCTTTCTTTTTTGATTGGTTATTTGCTTGAAGATGGTGTAATTCTGTGCTGCCTGAGAAGCAATGCACAATGTATTTGTTCATGGCAATGAAGAAATGACTGTTACTGTATTCTGGTTGGATGTGTGTTTTTAACCCACCGTTTGTGGTTTACAGGCATAAAAGACCTCGTAAAACTCTGTACTTTGAGCATGCTGCTATTGCGCATGGCTCCTTGAAATCATGTATTAACGCTGCCTATAACATTTTACTTTGTCTGGTTTCTTTAATTAGCTAAATAAAATAAAGCTTCGTATCAGACTGTAAAGTCACAAGATTTTCCCTTTGAAGTCATAAATCACCACAAGGACTCATTCAGTATCATTTCATCACACATACATTTCAAATTTATCCACAACTCATGTACATGACCCCCAGCTTAAGTAAAGTGGCTCAACATTTATTGACTCAATCAAATGTTTAATAAAAAAGGAAGAGTTTTTTCATATAACAATATACGTGTAGTATAATGTAATCCTTCATGTGCATAATAAAACATCCATTAAAACATTCAATTTAAAAAGATTTTTTATTAAAAAATGTATCCCATTTAAAAATTAATGTCGTCAAAAATAACATACAATCAACATGTGTATAAAAGAAAGGAGAGAACGCACAAGACAATACACTCTGTCTTAATTCTTTGCTAATTTGTACAAATAAACAATGCAGGCACATGATTAGGACAAGGTTCTCATCTAGTATGCCAGTATGTTCCACAAATTTAGCACTGTGCATGTGTCAAGACGTTTTGGTGGTTCCAAACAAATACTGACCACATTCTTCTAGACAACAGAATATCTCCACATGTCAGTGTTTATCGTTAATACCGATGGGCACCTAACTTTGTTCTCATTCAACTTTTTCGATATTGGTCCAGAACCACTGCATTTATTAATTAAACGGTCAGGGACATTTGAAACAATGCGGGTACTCTCGTCCCCCGCTTTGTGTCAAATGTCCTTACCAAACCCAATAAGGAAGACGTGCAGACGCATACATTCAGCACACCACTAAGGCAGTGGGAAGCCTAATTAGGCAACCAGCAGCCCCGATCTTGTCCTTGAACTGGCCAGGAAGTCTGGAGGTTTACAAACCCAATAGAGATCCCTGCAATTCATCGAAAAGGGATACTTCATTCAAGACCGAGATTGATCCAGCGGGGGACGAGAGTACCCGCATTGTGTCAAATGTCCCGCTGCAGGTGTCTAGTCTCTCTCTGCCGTGATACTGATTCCAAGACACCTGGTGGATTATCATGTGCTTCACTTCTGAAGTAATCATCAGTGACTGTTCCATTGCCTCTTCAGTCCTCCAATCCGCAATTTAAGTGGCCTTGCTATGTCCCCTATAGGTGACTTGTATTTATATTCCTATTTGTATTGATTGAGCACTTCTTTGTATTAAAACAAAATAAGATCAGGTACCCAAAGATTTTGTTCACAGTCCACCAAACCGGCCAAATTCTTGGGTTCTTCAATGCAAAGGCCGCCAAGTGTTATGTCTCTTTCCCCCTTTCTTCCTGTCTCGTTTTCATCCCTGATTTCCCCCTTTGTCATTGTTTTCCTATCTTTCTCCTTTTTTCATTCTTTTCTGTTTTTCTCTGTTTTGCTCTGGGTCTGAGGTCATTCCCCTCTGTTCTTTCAGAACTTGTGTGACCATATCACTCCTGGTCATTACAGACCCTGTCTCCAGTCCTGAACTATTCATCAACAAATCATTGTTTCATGTGTGTTGGTCTAGTTAGTTGAGTTGATGGCTATGTCCCGCCAACTTCATGGTGGGGTGGCCCTTCAGTCCACTGCAGTCGTAATCAAATGTTGTTTTGGACTCCTATTCATTGGATTGGGGTGCTCATTGGATGGTGATGACAGTGCAAGTCTCTGGTACCCGTCAGAACGAATGCACTAAATGTGCTGAAGTTGTGAGCCATTCGCCTGGTTCTGAAGATGATTGCCATCCGTCTCAAGCCATACAATACAGTTTGTCTTTGATAAAATTACACTGCCATCCATGATCTGTGCTGGGAGGCCTTACAATTAAGGAAGTGGGCTCTGGCATGAGGCATTTTCTCGGTGACCGCTAAACTGGCTGGCACTCAGATTGTGGAGGCGCATGACTTGTACTGTCTATTACTGAAGGATCAGACCCTAATGTGATAGATGAAATCTTTTAACAGCTCAGGCTTCCCTGCATATACAACTTTGCCAAGACGTCAAACAGAAAATGGCCTTGTGCTCCGCTTTTTATTTTTCACCACACAGTTCCCTGGGGGACACTTTCTGACTAAGTAGGGTGCATACTTGCTTTATTTATGGTGTCCCATTCCACCAGTAATGAATGTTCTGCAGAAGGATGGAGCATAGCTGATTCTTATCGCCCTAGATTTGGCAAGGAGGATTTGGTATGCCCATCTGTTGCAATGTAGCTTTAGACCTCCACATCTCCTCCCAGACACGATGGATGTACACTTGCAGAAGAATGGCCTGCTCTTCCTTGAAGATCTTCAAACTGTTTGTCTGCAATTGTGGAGATTATCCAGCATTGGATCTTTCATAGATTCACATGCTTGACTAAACACAGTCGTTGAGGTGGGTGTCCCACGGTACTATCACAAAAGGAGTTCAAGACATAACCATAGGCTACAATGCAATAAAAAAGGTCACTGCAATAGTCTATCCATATCATTTTGTAAAAAAAGAACCAAACTTGAGCTATAACCAGTCAGGCAACAACACCCTCTAGAACACTCCCAAGAGAGGCAGGGTCCCTCAGATTTTCTACCACATGTTGTGTGACGGGGAGTGTCCCTGAGCTCTGCTCAGTTTTCTCTTCACAACTCTGATATTTCTTCTGTTAGCTGTGCACCATGTCGGAATCTTCAAAAAAAGGAGCTCTTCAGATGTTGTGGTAAGAACAGTCTTCATATTGATGACCCCCCACAAGGACTGTATATATTGCCTGTACCCACAGCATAAGGTCAAAGACTGTAAGATCTGCAGGACCGTCTCAACTAAAACCCTCAAGAACAGACAGGAGGTTGCTTATTTGGTTACAAAAGATCAAAACCAAATCCAGTGTGGTCTCCGACGATGAGGATACTGCAAGTTCTCACATCTCTGTGGAAAAACTTGAAAAGAGACCGGTCTCAAGAGTCTCCTGAAAGCCATAAAAAAAGCTACCAAAAAGTCTCACCATGAGCCCTCCTCACAAAAAGGAAAGCATCCATTTCCTGCTGAGGCTAAATCTGACCCTCCAACACCATCCTATTTGGCCTTAATGCCTAGGAAATCTTCTTCAGATTCCTCACTGTCAAAGATTAAGATCTTCATAAAAATCCTCATCCTCGACGGCAGCACCAAAGTCTTCAACGCAAAAACCACCTTTTGGACCACATTTCCCCTCCATCATCGTCGACTGTTTTGTCGTCGGCGAATCCACCGTCGATGAAAGCTGCTCTGTCGAGAGCTGCACCGTGGATGAAAACTGCACTGTCGGCAACAATGTGACTGACGGTATCTGTACTGCCGACGAAGTTTTCTCCACTGTCGACGACCACCAACTCTTCCACAACCGCTCCATCCATGGCCTCAGAGACGACACCCTCACCGTTTGTGCTTCCAATTCTTCGTCAGTGACAGTCATCACCGCCGCCTCCATCGACAAGAATCTCGCCGACGTCCCCGAAAATAATAAGACCTTCCACATTGCCTATTAATCCTATTTTGTCAACTTTCTCGTTGACAACACCATCGACAAGGAGTTTTCTTCAGGATCCTTCTCTAATTTCGCCTCCAAGTACCCTTTTAGAGGCGTCAGATGATGAAGGATTGTTTGGACCAGCACATAGTCCATCACAACTTCATGTTAAATGTCAAGATGAAGACGACTATAATAACCGCTTCGCTGCGGCCGGAATTCCCCCGAGGAGCGGGAGAATTTACGCGTGCGCGGTTCGGACGACCGTCCTCCGCACACGCCCACTGTGACGTCAGACGGCCAGGGGCCGTCCGACGCACGGAAGCGGATGTTTAAACTGCACAGGAATACCAGCACAATGTTGACAGAACCTTGGAAACCCATTCACCAACCCATTGTTCAACTTCCTATAGCATTAGTGCAAGATTTGAAACCATGTTGCAGTTCTATCATACTCTCTTTCCGTCCTCTGCAAGAGTGCCACCACCTCCTCCTTCTTGATTGGATATCCTCGTCCGATACCTCCTCCCACGCCTAGAATGATACCAGCTTCGCACATTGCTAGACCACCAGGGCAAGCTCCATCTTCCTCTGTTGAGGACACTGAGGAGGGTGAAATTCAGGACACTCAATCACCTGGCAGTGAGTGGGATGAATATCTAATTCCCACACCTTCTCCTCGAGCTCCTCAACCGGCAGACTCACTGCCAGAGGACATAGGCGGTTTCCACGCTTTGATGGAAAGAGCTGCTTCAAGGTTTCTGCTTCCCATGACAGTCAAGCAGTCTGACTGCTTTCTTTATGATTTTAAAGACCAATCAAGAAGAATGGTGAGAGCGATACCTATCATCTATAACATATGGAATGAGGCCTTGAAGGTGATGAAGACACCAGCAACGGTAACCGCAGTCCTTCCCAGGATTGATAAAAAGTACATGGCCCCTGACGACACACCTGCATGTTTGGTAGGACATCCAAAGCCAGGCTCTGTAATAACTCAGGCTGCACAGCATCATTCTAAAAATCCTTCAGCGCCTCCTGATAAGGAAGGTAGGTGCTTGGACAATATTGGTAAAAGATTCACAACCATCTCAGGAACGACAGTCCATGCTGCCAATGCCTTAGCAATTTTGGGACAGTACGACCGCCAGATGTGGTCATATATTGTTCCATAACTAGATCTTCTACGAGAAGAAAAGAAACAGGAGGTGTAGGACTACTGATGCACTTTTACTTTGTGTGCCCTGGGTCCCTGCCAATCAGGTTCCCGGGGCCTGTGTTATTTCCCCAAAACTAAACCCCATTGGCATCTCTGGCCACAGGTCAGCCCCTGGTAAATGGTACCACAGGTACCCAGGGCACTGTGACCAGGGAAGACCTCCAGGGGCTGCAGCACTTATTGTGCCACCCTTAGAGGTCCTGTACCACCACACTCACACACTGCCTTTGCAGGCTACATGTTTTGGTGCAGAACAAAGTAAAGAGTCGACATGGCACACATCCCTGTGTGCCATGCCTACAACCCACTGGCCTGGCATAGGTCAGTCACCCCTCTAGCTGGGTGCCCTATGCCAGTGGTGAGGGTACAGGTGCATGAGCCCTGTACCCCTACAGTGTCTAAGTCCATTCTTAGACATTGTAAGTGCAGAGCTGTCATTAAGAGTATATGGTGCTGGGAGTTTGTCATTACGAACTCCACAGCACCATAATGGCTACACTGAAAAACGAGAAGTTTGGTATCAAACTTCTCAGCACATTAAACCCACATTGATGCCAGTGTGGGATTTAATGAAAAATGCACCCAGAGGGCATCTCAGAGATGCCCCCTAAAAACTAACCCATCTCTAGTGTCCCGACTGAGTGGCTGCTTAGGCTGCCATCAACAGACATGTTTCTGGACCCCTGGGTCGAGAGCCTGCTGCTCTCGGGGGCCTGAAACAATGCACATCCTGGGATGAGGTGCCAAGTCTCCTCCCCCAGGATGGGCAGGGTTACGAAGGGGAAGCTTCAAAGGCATGCCGCCTTTGTGAGCTTCCCCAGACCACTTGCTGCTTTCAGCAACTGGTCCCCACTGGTTCTGCCCCCCACTTTGGGTGGAAGAACCGGCGGGAAAAACAAGTGAGGGAGAGAGGTGTGCCCACCTCTGCCAACTCCACCCCTCAGGTGGGGGAGGCGAGGTGAAGCACAACTCCGAGTCCCCGCCATCTTGAGGATGGGGGGACCCAACCAACCAGGGACACGCTCCTGCCCCCCTCCCATTGGACGGTGGCACGATAGGGGGTGTACCCACCCCAGGGAAGGGACCCATTGGTCCCTGCCCTTTACCTACCTGTAACGCCCCTAAATCTAGTATTTAGGGGGCACCCTGAACCTTGCTTCCTCAGATCCAGCCTGACAACAAGAAGAGAAGAAGAAGGACCGAACAGCCGTGCAGCCACCTAACAAGAGGAAGAAGCCCACTGACTTGGCCCCAGCCCTACCGGCCTGTCTCCCCTTGAACCTACGAAATCCCGGTGTGTCCTGCAGCCAGCAACCTCAAAAACCCCGGAGGACCTGCCTGCACCTCCAACTGCTTCTCTCGTGAACACCGGATTTGTTCAACTGCAACCACTGGCAGCAGCTGGAGACCGAGAATCCGCCCCACTCTGCACCCGCCATCCACGGCCCGAGCGGGCAAACACCACGAGGAGGTCACCCCGGGGATCCTGAACCGAGATCCGGCGACCCCTGACCTGCCTCAAGCCTCCAGCCGACGCCTGCAGCCTAAATCCAGAAGGCCCCCCTAACCGCGACCCGGAGATGGTAAGAAGATCCGACCCCAAAAGGCACCCCTGCACCAGACGCCCCACAGCCTTGTGTGCCCACACCGACGGTGCCTAACCAACCCCAAACTTCCCTACTTGCCTTTCGAAGTGGTGGTCGCACCCAGAAGTCCTTAGTCTCGCTGCCTGCAGCGCTTTTGCAAACCGGAGGTTCTCCATTGAAAACAGGGCACCCGACCTCGAAACAACACTCTGCACCCGGCCGCCTCAGTGCCGCTGAGGGTGCACCTTTTGTGCTACTTTGTTTCCCCATTTGCCCTGACCTAAACCCTAGGAGCTTTGCTCCCACAGCCCAGTGGCCTGCTTGCCAGCAGCCACCAACCGGAGGCCCCCTATCCCCCATTGGATAACATTGGGCCTCAACACTCTGCACCCGGCCGCCCTAGTGCCACTGAGGGTGTAACAAGAGTGCATCACTGACCCTGAGGGACCCCCGAGTCTAACCCCAGAACCTTAACTCCCACCGTCGATAACTTACCTTTGAACCGATAACCTGTTTTTCCTCTATAGGATAACATTGACAATTTTCTTCCAAAAAGTTTCCAAGTGTGGAGTTTTGAAATCTAAAAATATTCTTTAAAAATCGCACGAATAACCAAAACGTATTTACTTACCTGTTTGCAGGAATGTCCCAGTGCTGAATCTAGGTATCCAGCACTGAGTTAGAAAAGTAACGTAAAAAGTAACTTACCTGTAATTTACTGAAAAAGCCTATTCATTTCAATGTACTGTATTTGCTAAGTATTGCAACCTACTGCATCCCCTGTAAATCAAACAAAGTACAATTCCTATTGCATGTTCAAACTGTTCTACAATCAGCAACTTATTACTGTAAAGTATTTAATGCTTACCTGTGCCAGGCTTAAAACAGTATATTTTTTATACAAAAATAATTGGTCGAGTTCAGTCATTGAGTGTGTGAATTCATTTGCTGACTGAGTGGGTACATCAAATGCTTAACACTGTCCTCTGATACTGCCTTACTGCTCGACCACGCTACCACAAAGAGAGTAAGGTTCTATCTAACTTTAACCTCTGCCTACCTCTGGGGTCACCTGGACTCTATACACACTATACCTCATTTTGGTGTAGTATATATAGAGCCAGTTTCCTACAGGAGGCACATAACATTTTGCTGGAGGGAGAAAGATATGCTTCTGAGATCATCTATGGATACAGCTTCTCTTGCTTTTCGTGAGCTGGTAGGTGCAGCAGTCCTAAGACGCCAGGGTTGGCTTAAGGCTACCTCTTTCCGCCCTTAAGTTCAAAGCAAAATCTTGGCATACCTTTTGATGGCGATGCGCTTTTCGGAAAGCACATTGATGACGCCTTGCAAGCCATCAAGGCTGATAAAGACACTGCCAAATCCTTAGGTACGCTTCAGTACAGAAAGACACCTTTTCGTGGAGTGCGAGGGAGTGGAACTTACTCCTTTTGTGGAGGCTATCAAAGATATCAATCTCATTCATATCAGTCTTACCGTCTTGCCTACCAACAGTAATGGGCGTATCGTGTACCACCACAAGCTGCATATTCGAAACAGCAACCTAAGCGTAAGCAACCTGCACAATCCAGAGGCACTGCCAGAAAACAGTGACAATCCTGTGGAGCCTGCCACAGCCCCCTCTATTCTACTATTCACAGGTGCACGCATCTTTCGCTATTACGACCCATGGCGATAAATTACAACAGACAAATGGGTCCTGGATATAATAAAATATGGCAATATATTGGAGTTTGGGACAGTTCCAAATCCACCTCAAAGATCACTTCCTTCCCATTTCCACCTGCTCAAGAAGGAAGCACTTACCATGCTATGGAACGGAACCGTAGACGAAGTTCCACAATCTCAAAAGGGGATGAGATTCTATTCTCGCTTCTTTCTAGTGAAGAGAAAGTCAGAGGAATGGCGTCCCATTCTGGACCTAAGAAAACTCAACCAGTATCTGCAGAAAAAGTCCTTCCGTATGGTCACTCAAGTAGATATTGCCTCACTTTACAAGATGCATATTTTCACCTCCCTATTCACCCAAAACATCGAAAGTATCTCCGTTTCACTGTGGCAGATGCTCACTATCAGTTAGAAGTCTTGCCCTTTGCTCTCCGCTCAGCCCCCAGTCTTCACCAAATGCCTCACCACTGTAGCAGCGCATCTACGACTCAAAGGTCTCCAACTCTCCATATCTGGACGACTGGCTTCCAAAAGTGCCATCTCTTAGACAGGCTTCAGAAGCCAGATCTACTTGCCTGCACCTGTTTCACTCTCTGGGGCTCACAGTCAATTACCAACAATAGATTCTGTCTCCCTCTCGGAGGATAAACGTTTTAGGAGAAACTCTGGATACCTTATTAGACAAGGCATTCTAGTCCACAGAGAGACAAAGGAGCATGATATCGCTCGCTCACTGCCATTCCAAAAGAGAGTTTGTTTCTGTTAGTCTCCTCAAATCTTTCCTCGGCATGATGTCTTCAGCCATTCTCATGGTGCCTCACTCACGTCTCAGAATGAGACCCTTCCAAGAGCAGCTGAACAAACAATGGCTTAAAGTCACCGTATCATTCGATTCAGATCCTCCCGGCCATGAAAAAGGCTCTTCCTTGGTGGAGTCCTCCAACAATCTCTCTGCATGTCTAGCATTCCTTTTTCCACTTCCAGATTTCATTCTCACCATGGATGTCTTGCTGGAAGGTTGGGGAGCCCACCTTCAGGATCTCCAAATAAAGGGCA
Source organism: Calotriton arnoldi (assembly GCA_963921515.1). Taxonomy (NCBI): domain Eukaryota; kingdom Metazoa; phylum Chordata; class Amphibia; order Caudata; family Salamandridae; genus Calotriton; species Calotriton arnoldi. The sequence goes on along the minus strand of CAWUFW010000013.1, from coordinate 2,954,158 downwards.
GATGGAGTGAATCACTTTCCAAGATGCACATCAGTTTCCTGGAGATGAAATCCATTTTTCTGGCTCTTCAATCCGTCCTCATACAAACAGACAACACACCTGCATGCACAACCCCAATAAGCAGGGACGTACAAGGTCTCACATATTATCTCTGGAAATGGGCCCTTCCACATTGCGTCTACCTCAAGGCGGAACATCTTCCAGGAGTGAGCAACAACCTTGCAGACACCCTGAGCAGAACCAAAAATGCCACGAGTGGAAGCTCAATCAGCCGGTTCTCAACTCCATTTTCCAACGGTGGGGCAAGCCAAACATGGATCTCTTTGCCTCGAGTGAACCAAAAATGCCCGCTCTTCGCCAAAACCAAAAAGAACAGATGATGGACGGAATGCTGAACAATACAAACATTCACCCCCAGTCAACAGATCTGGGTTTAATCCATCTTTTTTTGCCCACCACGCCACCCCAGTTTGGACCCAGCCATATGCAAATCAGTCTTGACCCTGCTCCTCATGGGAACAGTCCAGTCCGAACTGCCAAGCCAGGTCCTCCATGGACCGGAAACCAGTATCCTGGACAGCCTTCAGGGTATCACCCCTCATCAGCCAGGGTAGCTTGAATCCAGTGGCGCTGAGAGCACAGGACCCACGTCTGGCCATATCCTTCCCACTTAGGGCAACAAAAGCAAAAAGAACAGATGCTGGGCGGAATGCTGAACAATGCAAACATTCACCCCCAGTCAACAGATCTGGGTGTAATCAATTTTTTTTTGCCCACCACAGCACCCCAGTTTGGACCCAACCTTATGCAAATCAGTTTTGACCCTGCTCCTCATGGATACATTCCAGCCTCGAACTGCCAAGCAAGGTCCTCCATGGACCGGAAACCAGCATCCTGGGATCGGCTTTGTAGTATCACCCTCGTCAGCCAGGGTCGCTTGAATCCAGTGATGCAGTGAGCTCGGGACGCACATCTGGGCATACCCTTCCCACTTAGGGCGACAAAAAGAACAGATGATGGATGAAATGGTAAACAATGCAACCATTTCCCCCCCCCCCCCCCCCAGTCAACAGATCTTCGACAGTTGGGAACCTCAGAGAGGGTCATGGGGGAATGAGTTTTAGATAAGATGGTCAGGGATCTTTGCTTATGCTTTTCCCCCATACCCTTTCATCTCCAGGCTTCTCATGAAGATGTAGAGAGCTGTGCTGGATGATCCTCAATGCTCCACTGAGCTCCTTCTGCTCTTGGACTCCGAACCCTATCGACTTCCCGTAACAACAGTTACTACTCTCCATGAACAGAGCACAGATTCCCCATCCTCATCCTGCCTCTCTCCAATTGCATGCCTGGCTCCTGAATTCAAAGATTTAAACATTCCTCTGGATTGCAGGGATATATAATCTAGGGCAGAACTGAATCCATTAACAAAACATATCAACTAAAGTGGAAGCGCTTCTGTTCTTCGTGTCTACAAAACAGTATCCATCCCATTACTTCCTCACCAGAACAAATTCTGCCTTACCATCTCTCATTGGCTAAATCAGGACTGGTATACTCCTCTGTTAAGATACACCTGGCTGCTATCTCTCGCTACAGGCGTTCCTCTTCTTTGTCTCTTTGTTCTACTTGCTTTGGTAAACTGTTCACACTGTAAAAGGATTATTCAGAACTCCATCTCCAATTCGACCTCCTCCACTGTATTGGCGTTTCAATGTAGACCTTTTGCTCCTTATAAGACCACCGTTTGAGCCTATTCACAAGGAGGAGCTAACATTGAAAGGTTGCATTACTGTTGGCGCTCACCTCTGCCAAGAGTTAGTGAAATCCAAGCTTTCGCTATTAAGGATCCATATCTACGCTTCATTGATGAATATGTTCTCCTCCGGACAAATCCAAGATTAATTCCTATGTTTCCATCCCAACGAATCTGTGGTTTTTTGCACTTTCTTCCCAAATCGGAACTCACTGGCTGTGAAATCTCTTCACACCCTAGACATCAAACGCGGTCTTAAGTTTTATCTGCAACTAACAAAGCAGATTCAAAAGACTGATCAGCTGCTGGTCTACTATGCTCCACAAAGACCAGGTACTCCAGCTACAAAGGCAACCATTGAACCATGGATTGCAGCTACCATTCAACTCTGCCATGTTAAAGCGGGTAAACCGCTTACACTCAAGACTATGGCACATTCCACTAGAGTATTATCTTCCTCTGCTGCTGTTTTAGCTGGTGTCCTGTTAGACAAAATATGCCGTGCTGCAACGCAGAAGAGCACGCATACTTTCACGCGGCATTACTGCCTGGATTTGCCAACCTACAGTGACGCAGCTGTGGGACAAGCAGTCTTACGTCATCTGTTCAAATAAGATAAGCCTCTAGTCATAGAGGTATTTCTCTTTCACTTTGTGTCATTTCACATCATGTTATTTTACTCTTTTTTGATTTTCATACTTACATTTATTATACACGTGTTATGTTGTAACCCGCCATCCTCTAAGGGGACATATATAGAACTGCTTGCTAATCTGATTCAAGCATGTGAATCTATGAAAGATCCAATACTGGATAAGAAAATTGGTTACCTGTAACCTCAGTTATCCAGTATTGGTATCTTTCATAGATTCACATGCGACCCACCCTCCTCCCCTGAGAGGCTTCCCTTATTTATTTTCGGATACTCTTTTCACACTTGTGCTTGAAAATCTGAGGGAATCTGCCTCTCTTGGGAGTGTTCTAGAGGGTGCTGTCGCCTGATTGGTTATAGCTCAAGTTTGGTTCTTCTTTACAAAATGATATGGATAGGCTATTGCAGTGACCTTTTCATTGCGTTATAGCCTATGGTTATCTCTTCAACTGCTTTTGTGATAGTACCGTTGGACTCCCACCTCGACGACGGCAATGATTCAAGCATGTGAATCTATGACAGATACCATACTAGATAACTGCAAAACAGGTAAGTAACTAATTTTCTTATGTGATACCATTTAGAGGTGTACCACTTACTGCTGAGATAGAAAACATCATCTTAGCTGTTTGGAAACCAGCCACTAAGTCCTTTTGGTCACTGGGACAAGTTTGTTTCTTGGTGCGAAGCTTCAGGCCTAAACCCTTTCGAGGCTTATCTGTCAGGCACTTTGCGTCTTCTCCTTCTTGGCTGGGTTTAGCAGTTTCTACCGTCAAAGTGTAATGGACTGCATTTCTGTATCTTACCGATTAGTCTTCTAGGTCAGTTTCTTGTCGCACAGTTATTGAAATGTTTATTTTGCATGTTTCCACCCACACCATTTGTGTTTCCACAGGATTTAAATGTACTGTAACTACTGACTTTTATCATCGGATACCCAAGACTGTTCTTGGTGTCAATTACTTCGGCCCACAGAGTCCGAGAATTGCAGGCCCGGTCAGTAAAGCCACCATTTACTGTCCTCTATCTTCGACATAGTGGGTCTCTCCACTTGTCCATCCATTCTGATTGAATTGGTATCTACATTCCATAACAGCCAGTCTATCACTGCCTCATCATTTTTTCTTCTCCCCCTCCTTCCAAATTTGAGGAGCAGAAATACAGACTAAACTGTAGGTGAGCTGTTTCCTAATATGGTGGGTCAGAGTGGGTGGATGAACAGTTTTCAAAGGTCTTACTTGATCCCAAAAAATGCAAAGCTGAAACCAAGCATACTATATCGCATTGGTCTCTCGTCGCATTAAGATATGCTATCCCTTGACTCGGAGAGACCTCCTTGCTGGCCTCTGGACATACTCTAGAAGAGCTCTGGCTGCTTTCATTGCTCTCAACAGGGTTGTCCAAGTGGCTGACACCGGAGGTGGGTCTGCGAACCAAGTTCACACCAGAAAGTCCTGGAGAACCGAACGGCCGAAGAAGCCGTCCCTCCGGACTTGGCTGTCCAGGCAGTAGTGTTTGGTAAAAGTGTGCAGTGAAGCCCACGTAGCTGCCTGACAGATGTCAAGAAGGGGGACTCCACGTCCCAAAGCAGTAGTAGCTGCTGTCGCCCTGGTGGAATGGGCACGCAACCCAACTGGAGGTTCCATTTTCGCTAAGGAATAGCAGATTTTGATGCAAAGAACGACCCATCGGGAGATGGTACGTTTTTGCACGGCCCGACCTTTCTTGGCGCCCACATAACCGACAAAGAGCTGGTCATCCACCCGGAATTGTTTTGTGCAATCCAGATAGAACGAAAGCGCACATTTTGGATCTAGACGGTGGAGACTATCTTCCTCTTTAGAAGGATGCGGAGGCGGAAAGAAGGTGGGCAAAGTGATGGTCTGTCCTATATGGAAAGAGGTAACCACTTTGGGAAGGAAAGAAGGCCTAGTGCGGAGGACAAACTTGTCCGGATGAACAGCCAGGAAAGGAGGCTTAGAAGAAAGGGCCTATAGCTCACTCACCCTGCGAGCAGAGGTGATGGCAACCAGAAAGGCAGTTTTAAGGGTTAAGAGTCAGAGGACAGTTATGCAGCGGCTCGAAAGGAGCACACATCAGGTAAGTAAGAACAAGGTTCAAGTCCCACTGGGGCATCACGAAAGGAGTTGGAGGAAACAGATGAGTAATGCCCTTAAGGAAGCGATTTACAATAGGGGACTTGAAAAGAGAAGGCTGGTCAGGCAGCCGAAGGAAGGCCGAAAGATAGCCTTTGAGAGTGCCCAGAGCAGAGCCCTGCTGGGCCAAATAAAGAATGAAGAGAAGATCTTCTGAAAGGGGGGCAGAAAGGGGATCCACAACCTTTGCTGCGCACCATGCCACAAATTTGTTCCATCTACAGGCGTATACCGTTTTAGTGGAGGGACGCCTGGCTGCCAAGATAACGTTACAGACTTCGGGAGGAAGGTCGAAAGCTGTCAACTGTTGCTGCTGAATCTCCACGCAAGGAGGTGGAGGCTGGACAGGATCGGGTGGAGGACCGTCCCCTGCTGCTGCGACAGAAGATCCTCCCGAAGAGGCAGTCTGATCGGAGGATCGATGGCCATGTGTAGCAGCACGGGATACCAGACTCTCCGTGCCCAATCCAAAGCCATAAGAATGACTTGGGCCCGGTCGCGCTTGATCTTCTTCAGCACTCTGGGCAGAAGTGGTATAGGCGGAAAGGCGTACAGAAGACCGCAACTCCACTCGCAACGAAAAGTGTCGCCTAGCGAGTGCCGCCTTGGAAATTCCAACGCGCAGAACTGTTGACATTGTGAGTTCTCTTCGGTGGCAAATAGATCTAACCAAGGCTCTCCCCACTGCTGAAAGAGACCTTGCACCACCTCAGAGTGAAGACGCCATTCGTGATCATCAGGCACCTGCGGCTGAGTTCGTCTGCCCTGGCGTTCAGAGAACCTGCCAGGTGTTGAACCACCAGGGATACGCCTGATGTTCCAGCCATGTCCAAAGGCGGAGAGCCTCTTGCCATAGTGTCCACGACCCCACCCCGCTCTGTTTGGTGCAGCCCACATGGCGGTGGTGTTATCCGTGAACACCTGCACCACTCTTCCCCGAACAGAGGGAAGGAATGCTTTTAGTGCATAACTAATCGCCCGAAGCGCCAGAAGGTTGATATGGAGCCCGGAGACCAGAGGCCTCTGATCTTCACCTCTCCCATGTGGCCGCCCCACCCTAGCAGTGATGCATCCGTCACCACTGTGAACTCTGGTTGGGGAAGGGAAAGGGATCTGCCGTTGAACCAATCCCAGTTCGTTAGCCACCACTGCAATTGGTGTGCAGTGCCCTCCGAGATTTGGACGCTGAAAGATCGGAATCATAGCCCGAATATCCTGGACTCACTGCTCGGGAGGATAAGCCTGAAACTGCGCTGCGTCCAAAATGGCTCAGATGAAAAAGAGCTTCTGAGAGGGGATCAGGTGTGACTTCGGCACATTGATGGTGAACCCCAGCGAATGCAGGAGGTCGGCCGTAGTCTGGAGGTGGGAGATGACAGCCTGGGGCGAGCCCGCCTTCAACAGCCAGTCGTCGAGATAGGGGAAGAGTGGAACCCCTGATCTGCGCAGATGAGCTGCGACCACCGCCATCACTTTCGTGAACACCCGAGGGTCACTGGTAAGACCAACCGTGAACCGCAGGTAACGCCGGTGGGCCGGCAGGACAGGGATGTGAAAATAAGCGTCCTGCAAGTCCAACGCTACCATCCAGTCTCCAGGGTCGAGAGTAGACAGGACCTGAGCCAGTGTCAACATCTTGAACTTCTCCTTCCGGAGGAAGCGGTTGACGTTCCTGAGATCCAAGAGAGGACGCAGGCCCTTGTCCTTCTTGGGCACCAGAAAGTTGTGGGAATAACAACCACGACCGACTTCTGGGGCAGGAACGCGCTCGATGGCACCCTTGGCCAAGAGAGCCGTAACTTCCTGTTGGAGAGGGGCCAGGTGATCCTCCGACATGCGATGGAATTGAGGGGGCATGGATGGAGGTGTAGTCTCGAAGGGGAGGGAGTAGTCCCTTCCGACTATCTGCAAAACCCACCTGTCCGACGTGATGTTGAGCCAGTGGGGGAGGTGATGGCGAATCCTGCCGCCCACTGGCAATTGATGGGCCTGAAAGGTTGGACTAGGAGGGTTTGGAGGCTGCTGCAGAGGGGGCGCTGGAGGACTGACCTGCACGCTGGCCTCCCGACCCACGTGGTGGGATCCACGTCCCCGGGCGCGCAGAGGCTGGACAGCTTGCACAGGCCTGTGGCTCTGGGCGAAACGTGGCGGGGCACCCCTTCCGTAGCCACAAAAGGGGCGAAAAGCAGACTGCGCTGGGCAGGAGGTGGAAGCGAGGCCTATGTGTAGGAAAGTGGGTTTCTGTTGCAGTAACCCCCCCCCCCCCCACTTTTTGCCAGACTTCTGATGCACTTTTGACTTGATGTGCCCTGGGTCCCTGCCAATAAGGTTCCCAGGGCACTGTGTTCTTTCCCCAACATAACCCAATTGGCATCTCTGGCCATAGGTCAGCCCCTGGTAAATGGTACCACAGGTACCCAGGGCACTGTGACCAGGGAAGACCTCTAAGGGCTGCAGCAATTATTGTGCCACCCTTAGAGACCCTGTACCTTAACTAACTAACTAACTAACACACTAACACACTAACACACACACACACACACTAACACACACACACACACTAACACCGCCCCCCACCCCCACTTTTGCAGGCTGCGTGTTTTGGTGCAGAGCAAAGTGAAGAGTCGACATGGCACACATCCCTGTGTGCCATGCCTACAACCCACTGCCCTGGCATAGATCAGTCACCCCTCTAGCTGGGTGCCCTATGCCAGTGGTGAGGGTACAGGTGCATGAGCCCTGGTCTAAGTCCATTCTTAGACATTGTAAGTGCAGTGCTGCCATTAAGAGTATATGGTGCTGGGAGCTTGTCATTACGAACTCCACAGCACCATAATGACTACACTGAAAACTGAGAAGTTTGGTATCAAACTTCTCAGCACATTAAACCCACACTGATGCCAGTGTGGGATTTAATCAAAAAAAGGAACACAGAGGGCATCTTCGAGATGCCCCCTGAAAAACGACCAGCCTCTGGTGGGTTCCCTGACTCGTACACACCAGACTGCCACCACGAGACATGTTACTGGACCCCTAGGGTGGGAGCCTTAGCTCCCTGAGCCCAGAAACAAAGCCTTTCCTGGGCAGAGCTGTTCACACCTCCCCCAGGCCAGGAAGAGCCATCTGTGGCAGGGGAGCTTCAAAGGCCTGGCAGCCTTTGTAATGCGACCCCCAGCCTCTCCTGCTATTAGGAGCAGGCCCCCTTCCTGTCTCCCCTCCTTTTCGGCAGGGAGACAGGCGGGAAAAACTAGCCAGCCCAGAAGGAGTGCCCACCTCTGCCAACTCCACCCCTCTGGTGGGGGAGGCGAGGTGAAGCCCACTCTTCAGTGCCCGCCATCTTGCAGATGGCAGGCACTCCCCAATCAGAATTAGGGATTGTGCTCACTCCCCCACGTGGGGTGAGCACACCAAGGGTGTAGTCACCCTTAGGTCAGTAGCCCATTGGCTACTGACCTCGAGACCCCTAAAACGCCCCCTCTAAATACAGTATTTAGGGGGCAGCCCTGAACCAAGAAGGCAGATTCCCGCAACCTAAGAAGAAAAAGGACGAAAGAAGACACCCAGCAGAGGAGATTGCAGAGAACAACTGACTTGGCCCCAGCCCTACCGGCCCGTCTGCAGTTTCCAGAGATCCTGCGCCAAAAATCGTCTTGTCCTGCAGCCAGCGACCTCCAGAACACCTAGGAGGACTGACTGCCTTCAACAAAGACCAGATCTCCTGTGAACAGCAGTTCTGTTCAGAAGAAACCCCAAAGAAAGACTCCGAGCCTGCTGAGGAAAAAGAAACCCGACGCCTGGAACCACCCACCACTGCACCCGTCGCCTACAGCCCGAGTTAGAGTGGCCCACCGGTCCCAGCGAGGTCCCCCAGCGCTCCAGAGTCCAAGTCCACCGCGGATTGACCCCTCCAGGACGTCGCCTGCAGCCTCTGCACAGAGACACCCACCCCCCCCCCCAACCGCAAGTTGCCCGGTAAGGTGAAATCCGACCTCAAAAGACACCCCTGCATCCAGCCGCCCTGGAGAACAGAACCCGAGGTGCACCTACGTCCTGAGCCCTCCAACTTACCTGCCCAGCTGTTGGTTCCTCCTGGAAGTCTTCCTGGACCGAGCCTGCAGCTGAAAACCAAAACCGAAAATCCCTATTGAAAACAGGGCTCCCAACGCCAAACCAGCACCCTGCACCCCCTGCGGGTGCACTTTTTGTGCTAAACAGGATCCCCTTTTGCCCTGAGCATAACATCAGGAGCTTGGCTCCCACAACCTTGTGGCCTGCTCGCCAGCAGCCACCAACCGGAGGCCCCCTATCCCCTATTGGATAACATTGGGCCTCAGCACTCTGCACCCGGACGCCCTAGAGCCGCTGAGGGTGTAACGAGAGTGCATCCTTGACCCTGGGGGAACCCTTGTTCTAACCCCTGAAGCTCAACTCCAAAGACCGATTACTTACCTGGTAACCGTTAACTTCATTTCTCTCCATAGGAACCTATTGACTGTTTTTCTCTGAAAAATGTTCTAAGTGTGGAGTTGATTTGTATGGAAACCTGAAAAATAACAATTGTGCAAAACCGATTTTATTTACCTTTCCTCTAGGAAATGTCCCAGTGTGATATCTAGTCATATCACACTGAGTAGAAAAAGTAATCTCAAAAGTAATCTCAAAAGTAACGTAAAAGTAACTTACCTGTAATTCTTATTGCAAAATCGATACAAAGTATATGTACAGCATTTCACAGTATTGCATTACCAGTAATTCAAACTGTAACCATTTCAAAGTACATTTACAACTGCATTTCAAACTGTATATTTACTGCTAAGTATTTATCAACTTACCTGTGCCAGGCTTGCTTGGTTCTAGGAAATAAAATAACTAAAAGAATATTTTTATACAAACCCAATTGGTCTACAGTTCAGTCTTTGAGTGTGTGAAATCATTTGATGATTGAGTGGGTACAACAAATGCTTAACACTGTCCTCTGATACTGCCTTACTGCTCGACCACACTACCACAAATGGAGAGTGAGGTGCTATCTAACTTTACCTCTGCCTACCTTTGGGGGTCCACTGGACTCTGTGCACACTATACCTCACTTTGGTATAGTATATACAGAGCCAGCTTCCTACACTAAGGATCTGGCCGTAGCCCAAGAATCCTTAAAGCGCTCGAGCGCGTTGTCTGCCTTGTCGCCAAACAGGCGACGGCCATCAAAGGGCATGTCCAAAAGTGTTGCTTGGACATCCCCCGAAAAGCCAGTGGACCTCAACCAGGCGTAGCGTCTCAGTGCTACTGACGTGGAAATAGTCCTGCCCAGTGAGTCGGCGGTGTCCAACACACACCGGATGGCGAACTTCGCTGCGTCCCTTCATTCTGCAACAGCACGGGAGAGCACAGCCTGGGCCTCCTCGGGCACTGTGGCAGCACCTGCGCAACCATGTCCCACACCGAGTGGGAGTTACGGCCCAATAGACATGCAGTGTTCACTGACCGCAGTCCCAAGCTGGAGGAACAAAACATCTTCTCAAGGTGGTCCAGCTTCTTGGATTCCCTATCAGGTGGTGCCTTAGGGAATGCGCCTTTGGACGTTGAGGCTTGGACTACCAAGTTCTCAGGGGTAGGATGGGAAGAGAGGAAAATGGGGTTGCTCGAGGCCGGGATGTGGCATCAGGCAATCATCCTGTCCACAGGAGCCCCTGTGTTGGGCTTGGACCAAGTGCCCAAAAGGATGTCCGTAATAGCCTCATTGAACAGCAGCAAGGGCTCCAAAGAGGCCGCTGCCGGTTAAAGCACCTCTGTCAGGAGGTTAGTCCTGACCGCCACCATAGGAAGCTCGAGGTTTAAGGCCTCGGCTGCCCTACGCAACACCACTGCGTAAGATGCACTCTCCTCCGTAGCCATGGTAAGAGGAGATCGCATGCCAAGGTCTGGGGAGGTGTCCAGACCACTGGCCTCACCCAACTCCTCTTTCTAGTACGGTTCCTCCAACTGGTCTGCAAGAAGGTCCACAGACCCTCCCAGTACTCCTCACCCTCTCCTGTTAGCCACTCAGGGCGGTAGGAGAGAACAGGGGTACAAAAGTACCGGTCGGCGCCGGTCGCGACGTCAGTACAGCTCCGTGTCCTATTCGAGGGGGAGGCCGGGGCCGACGCCGGCTGGGTTCACAACCGGCGTCTGAGGCGGCGGGGGTGTCGTCACTGGATTCGGCACCGGAGGTGTCACGAGGTCGACCGGCGCCGATCCGGATCCAGGCCTGGATCCTTGGGGGCCCTGCGGCGCCAAAGCCGCCATCGAAGGCATACAGCCCCCAACCATGTCCGCGGGGCCAGAGGGCGAGCCGGCGGAGTCGGGCAGCCCAAAGATGGAATGCAACGCTTTGTAAAAGCTTCGAAGCTGGGCAGGGGTCGCCCCGGCTCCCGGAATGGGAGGGAAGGTCAGAGTCGACTCAACAGGCTCCGCAAGCAGAGCCGGACGACTACCTTCCGCTTCCTGCGTCGCGTCGGCTAACGGACGGGGAGAACGCGAAGAGCAACGATGCTTCTTCGCCTTCTTCTTGTGCTTCGACTTACCCGAAGACTTCGATGACGAGTGGTGGTGGTGGCTCCGCGACCAGCCCCGCGACCTCCCTCTCGACCGGGGCCTTGAACGGCGCAGAGCGGACTGCTGGGCCTCAAGAAGCTTTCAGGACCGCTCCCGCAAAGACTTCGGGTTCATGGCCCGGCAGTCGGAGCACGACTTCGGGTCGTGGTCGCGCTCCAGGCACCAAAGGCACACTAGGTGCGGGTCCGTGATCGACATCAATTTGCGACAGGAGTCGCAAGCCTTGAAGCGGGTCCGATGTGACATCCCTCCGTGCACCAGGAGTCGATCGACTCAAAAAAGGTGTCAACAAAAGACGCAAAAACGGAGTAAAAAAGTGACTCGAGGTACCGCTCTCTCTGGATCTGCGCTGGCTGGCGCGAAAAAAAAGAACGGACGTCAGCGCGCGAGGGCGGTGTCTAAGTAGATACCGCGATGTCATTCCGACGGCTGCGATGCTAACAACGAATGCGGAGTCGACCGACGCCACCTATCGACGCGCAGAGGTACTGCTGAGGAAAAAATTCTCCGGATCCAGTCTGACGCCTGGGGGTAATTCTAAGGTGAGGAATCCATAACTAATTGTCTCTTTCAGATACACTGGGCAACAATCATACAGGACATCCACCACTACATACTCAAGGCAGCCAGCGCGAAAATGACCCCTGGCTGGGGGAAAAGCACAGGATGCTATAAGAAGCTATAAGACAGTGACATTTTTCGGGCTATAGTCACCTCACAACCCCAAGACCAACCTTTGAACCATTATCTCTCCACCTTTTACAATCATTGGGAGAGCATCTCTTCAGACAAATAGGTGTTAGACTTCTTACATCATGGTTACACCCTGGAATTTGTTCAAAAGCCACGAATCATCCCCTCCCAAGAATATGCATCAACATCGCACTCTCTTAAAACAAGAGATATGTCTGCTTCTATATATAGTATATAAAGAAACAACCTTTCAGAATGCGGTCTCTACAAGAAATTGTATTGCTGATCAATGAAGGGGATTTCATGACGTCTCAATCTCTTAGTTGCATATTTTCACATTTACATGAAACATTGGCGGTTCGTGAGGTGCCTGGCACCAGTGGCTGCTTTCTTAAGAAGAAACTGTCACCAGGTATTTCCCCATCTAAATGACTGGCTGGTGAAGGGGCCCACGTGCCTCTCTGCAAAAATATCCACCTTGGCCTGTTGGCAGCTGTTCAAGCCTCAGGGGCTAAAATTGAACGGAGAAAAATTGTCCCCGATTCCATCCCATACGTTGGTGTTTCTAGGGGCCATTCTGGACCCCACGGTCGCCAAAGCTTACCCGACTGCAGAGAGGGTTCAGAAAATAATGGAGACAGCTACTTCCCTTGTAAGTATTTAGTGCGAATGTTCAAGCCAATGTTGAGTATGCTATCTTCCTGCATTCCATTAATTCCAAACTGTCATCTGCACATGAGGACATTGCAGGAACAAATGAGTGCACGGTGGATACAGATTCATGGTTCGTTTCTAAGACATGATCGACATCACCCCTGCGAAGAAGCAAACTTTGTCATGGTGGGGAAACAAAAGCATTAGCTCTACGGGTCTCTCTTTCGAGGCAGCACAACCATGCTTCATAACAACAGATGTTTCCTTGGAAGGTTGGGGAGCGCATCTTTAGGAGATGGAAATCCACAGAAAATGTTCTGTACAAAAGCACAAATTCACATCAGTTTTCTAGAAATGAAGGCTGTGTTCCTGTGGCTGCAATCCTTCCTGCCCAGAATTAGCAATTCCTCTGTCCTGGTGAGAACAGACAGTACCACCCTATGTCCTATCTCGCCAAGCAAGGAGGAATAAGATCAAAAGGCCTCGCTGCTCAAACCCAACAAATACGGAAGTGGTTACTGATGCACGGCATCTCTCTGGAAGTCAAACATGTCCCAGGCATAGACAACAAATGGGGGGACTGTACAAACAGAACAACGAGTTAATACCACAAATGGGAAATTAATCAGAAACAGTTGTCAGATCTTCAAGAAACGGAGTACTCAAAATCTGGATCTCTTTGCAACTCCAGTCAACAAAAAATGCAGAATTTTCACAATGGAGGTTCCCTCATAGAGGGTCTTGGGGAAATGCTCTTCATAAACGATGGACAGGAACGTTTGCCTATGCATTTCTTCCCTTTCATCTCATTCCCAGGTTGATATGCAAGATGAAGAGGGAACCATGCCATCTCCTTTTCATAGCCCCTGCATGGTCGAGACAGTATTGGTACATGGAGCTCCTCCTCCTATTGTGTCCACCCATACAGTTTCAGCCAATAGAGAACCTGGTTTCCATGAGCAATGGCCAGGTATTGCATCCTCAAATAAAATCTCTCAATTTGTCGACATGGCACCTCATGACAATGAGTTTAGATCTCTGAATAAACCAGTGGAATGCCAGTCTATCCTGGAACTGCCACATGCTTTTTTTCACAAATAAGTCTTATGTGGTGTAATGGAAGAGATTCTGCTACTGGTGTATAAAAAAGGATCGCCACCTTTTTGTTCTTCTGCATAACAGCTATTTCCATATCTCCACCTGGCAAAGTCAGGCTTGGTTCACTCTTCAGTAAAAGTGCATTTGGCAGCAATTTCCAGATTCCAGAGAAGAACAGGTGAAATCTCGTTGTGGTCCACTATACTTGTGAAAGAATTCATGAAGGGCTTATTCAGGACATTCCCACCAATAAAACCTCCTGCAATATCGTGGCAGCTGAATACGGTTCTTTCCCAACTCATGAAAGCGCCATTTGAACTGATCCATAAGGCTCAAACGGAAGCCAGCCTTACTATTGGCCCCCTTGTCAGCCAGAAGGGTGAGTGAAATTCAAGCCTTTACAGTCATGGAGCCTTTAATACAATTCAGAGAGGGTAAGGTTTTGTTAAGAACCAACCCTAAGTTCATCTCAAAGGTTCTCTCAACCTGTTTTATGAACCCTTCTTCCGCTGCGGGTAGGGCTATCCATTCTCTGGACATCAAAAGTTGCCTGAAATTCTATATTCACAGAACAAAAGCTTTCAGGAAACCGGATCAGCTTCTCATCTTTTTTTCAAGAAGCAGTATAGCCCGTTGGGTGTCAGTGGGAATTGCATTTTGCCACGACAAAGCAGAAACACCACTGTCTATGAGAGTCGCTGCACATTCAGCCAGAAAGATGGCTACATCCATGGCCTTGTTTGCAGCAGTATCACTTCTACACATTTGCAGAGCAGCAACGTAGTTGAATGCACATACTTACGCCACACACTATTGTTTGGATTCAGCATGGAAAGCAGATACCGCTGTTGGACAAGCAGTTTTACGTCACCCCTTTCATTATGGTACAGATTGTTTTTCGTTATTTCATTGCAATATATAAGGATGTATTGTTATTGCTTGTATCACCACTATTTCTTCTATTGGGTCTATTTCTCAGTGGTTCATTCCTTAGTACGTCTTTGGAGCTAGCTAGCTACTGTAATTCTAGCATGGGAATCTATGAAAGATTCAATACTGGAGAAAAACAAGTTACTTACCTGTACACTATGGTTCTCTGGTATTCATATCTTTCATAGATTCACATGGGACCCCTGACCTCCCGGTTTAGGCTTACCACTTTTATACCTCATTGATATATTTGATGACACTTGTGTGCAAAAACTGAGGAATGGCGGCTCTGCAGGGGAACAGTGGTTCTGGGTCTTGTCTCTGATTGGGTGAAGTTTGGGTCTGTTAAAACAATGTGAATTGGTTAACAAGGTCAGTTGCTTTCCCTGCGTCTTTTGAAGTACTTACATGGTACTACTTGTTTTAAATACCATGGGGGGACTCCCACCATGATCATAGGGAAGATTCAAGTATGTGAATCTATGAAAGATATCAATACTGGAGAACCATAGTGTACAGGTAAGTTACTTGTTTTTCCAAGATCTCATTGTCCTCATGTGACCTCATCCCCAGGGTTTGCTTGTGCTGATTGCTTTCCTGTTCCCACTCAGCCACTGCATTTCTGCCACAGACTTAGCAAGTTAACTCTCCATCATGAAAATCTCCAACATCCAAACCTCTCCAATGCAGTTTATCCTGTCTACTCCCCTATCCAACTCAATTCTCCCTTTGAATTGTCACTCATGACTGCAAATCTTTCCTGGTCCCAGACTAATAAACATCATGTCTTCCTCTCCCTAGTCTTACTAGCCTTACAATGGTCCAGTTGCTTTAGTCTGCACTGGCACCTAATCTAAAAGCTTCTAATCAGCAATGGTGCCTCTTTGCTGGCCAGCTCTTGACTGCATCACATCCTACCTTTCAGAGTTCCTCGCCCTGCTGACCTTCCTCCTTTTCATTCCCCAATGTTCAGTGTTTAACCCACTTAATTTCTCTGTGCTTTCGCTTCTGGTAGCATAATCACTTCATTTAATTTGTATAGTTCCTATTATAGCGCTGTACCAAATAAATGAATGTGCTACGAAAATATAGTTCAAGATGGCAATATCACAAGAGCTAGAAATGGAAGATGAAATGTGTTCCTTAAAATGGAAACTGACAGAATCGGGAGATCAATCTGCATTAGAGAGCAAGAAAAAGAATAAAAGCAAGTCAGATTTGTTGTAGTAAACAGAACAAAGGTGACAAAAGACTTTTACACATGAAAACCGTACAGAGGAAATGAAACCGATGAGAAAGAAAAGCCAGCCAGTGAGCTCCTGCAAGAAAAGGATAAATATATGTTGTTTGGAGGAGATGAAGCAGAAAACGAATGGAAGAACGAGCTGCTGATTGGAGCGGAGCACGAGTCTAGACTGGAAGACCGATAGAGTGGAACACTAGTCTAGAACAGAAAAGATGAGAATGAGGATAAGTAGTTCAGTGCCATAAAAGGGACGGATGTTCAGGACATTGTATAGTTGGAAACATCAATTACCGTTTTGGTTTTCCTATCATCATTATGTAGATGATTCTCGGATTGTTACCTAATTTCCAACTTTTACCCATTAGCTGCATTCTTTTATCAACTATGTCGAGCCACTGTAGACTTGAGCGAGATGCCTGGCAACGGCTCAGCTCAAGTTTCTGTTGAGCCCTCAATCTCTAAAATGAGCCAAGCCTTCAAGTGGCTACAGCCTACCAAACATTACCCTCATGTGCCAAGAATTTAAGACAAAGCATTAAAATTTGGTGTAAAAAAAAAAAAGCGCGAGAGATACCAGTCTAGAGACTGAATTGTGCAATGAGAAACCAGAAAACTCGGGATCAGTTCAGGCATCCCTGCTTGACCAAATTGTGTGATCCTAAGCATGAATGTTTGAAAACTATCACTTTTAATAAATACCTCTCAGTGAAGTAATATAACCTGATGCACTAAAGTGTAATGCAAAAATGGGGAAAATGTGCTGCGGAAGACAGCGTCTGGTTTTTTCCCTGCAAATGGTATCAACAAAGGGTTTGTGGTGCTAAAATCATCATCTCATCAGCTTTCAGGAACAGCAAAACATTTGTAAGAAAACCAACATTTTCTACACAGTTTTGTTATTTTACTGGGACATAGCCTATTTTTTGTACTTTCAACCGCCTTCAAGTTAGTGGTAGAAATGGGTGTGAAACCAATATTGGATCCCAGAAAGCTATATGTTTCTGAAAAGTAGACAGAATTCTGAATTCAGCAAGGGGTCATTTGTGTAGATCCTTCAAGGTTTTTTTTAATAGAAACTAAGTTGAAAATAAAATATATTGAAATGGAGTTGAAAAAAACTGCCATTTGTGCCAATGTTTTCACCTGTAACTTCTTCCAAGTACGACAGATGTTTGAAAGCAATACACCGTTACATCCGCTGGACCCTTCTGGTTGTGGGGATATATAGGACTTGTAGGTTCACCAAGAACCCGATGAACCAGTAACTGAGCTGCGTCTTGCAATGGTTTTTTTCATTGTGTACCAGGTATATAGCAATTCATTTGGTAAAATATAAAGAGTGAAAAATAGGTATCAAGGACACCTATGTATTTCCAAAATGGGAACAAAATATAGAGTTTAGAAGCAGTAGTTATTTGCACATCGCCAAAATTGTGGGTACCCATACTAGTATGTGAATTATCGGACATTTTTCAAAGTGACTTCTTTTTTACACATTGTCTTACATTTGGAAGGCAGAATTGCTTAGAAAGTCAGCGGGTAATAACAGTTGCTCTACAATTCTGTGTTCCCCTAAGTCTCCTGATAAAAATGGTACTTCACTTATGTGGGTAGGCCTAGTGCCTGCGACACTAAATGGCCCGAAACGCAACATGGACATATCACATTTTTCTAGTGAAAACTGACCCTTTTTTTGCAATGTGCCTAGCTGTGGATTTTGGACCCTAGCTCAGCCGGCAACTAGCAAAATCTAGCAAACCTATACATTTTTTAAAACTAGACATCCAGGAGAATCCAGGATGGGGTGACTTGTGTGTCTCTCACCAGGTCCTGGTACCCAGAATTCTTTGCAAACCTCAAACTTAAAAAAATACATTTTCCTCACATTTCTTTGATGGAAGGTTCTGGAATTTGCGGGGAGCCACAAACTTCCACCCACCCAGCACTCTCCAAAGTCTCCCGATAAAAATGGTACATCAATTGTGTGGGTAGGCCTAGTGCCCGCGACAGGAAACGGACGAAAACGCAACATGGACACATCACACCTCAAAGAAGACTGAGTGCTGCGGACCACAAAAACGCTGCAAAGCACCCGTGCTTCCTAGCCCAAGCTTAAGTGGGCCAACAGTGCCAGCGTGTTCCCTCGACCCTCCAGAGACAAAGCTCACCTTGGACTTGCCCACTGTGTACTTCCCAACGCCATCTGCTGCAGACTAATCTCTAAGTCTG
Organism: Calotriton arnoldi; assembly: GCA_963921515.1. Taxonomy (NCBI): domain Eukaryota; kingdom Metazoa; phylum Chordata; class Amphibia; order Caudata; family Salamandridae; genus Calotriton; species Calotriton arnoldi. The sequence continues at coordinate 2,936,150 of CAWUFW010000013.1, read as the reverse complement.
GGCGGTGAACTCCGCTCGTGGAGTTTGCTGAGTTTTCCGCACTCCGCGGAGCTCGCAGAGTTCTGAAAAACTCTGCTTCGCGTTGCGGAGTTTTTTTCCTCGCTCGCGTTCGTCAACCTCAGGTAGACGAGCGAGGACAATCCACCTCCCAGCGAGATTTTCCCTCGTTCGCGATAGTCAACATCAAGTTGGCGAGCGCGAGAGTGGAAAATCAACCTCCATGCGAGATTTCTCAACGTGGGCGGTCAGATTTCTCATTGCGAGTGGTCGCGTATGCTCGCGACTGCTCGCGTTGAGAAACCGTTTGCGTTGAGAAAAGCTCGAGCGGCAGAAAGGAAGCAGTGCCCGCTTGCGCTGTGCATGGTGCCGTTCGCGATGATTGCGCAGTGCGGACAAGCACCTGGCACTGAAATTCACAGCGAACTGGCATTTATCTAACACACTCCGCTGCTCGCAGAGTTCCGCGTAGCGCGGCGGAGTTTTTTTGCACTTCGCGGATTTCCGTGTAGCGGAACTTTGCGAACTACGCCCAGGCTTACTAATCTCTATAGACTTGAAAGGGGCACCCGATGCTGTAAGGCACTTCTATACCCGGCTGCCCGAAGTGAACTGTTGGTGCTGCCTTAGACCATGCCCCTTACTCACCTTAAGTCCAGAAGATTAGTCTCGTAAGTCGCTGTTGAGTGCCCGAATGCAATACTTGTTTTTCCTCCAGAGGTAACATTGCCACGAAGTGCTTCAATTCCAAGTAAAAGTATCAAAATCACCAGACGCTTAAAAACACCTGTGCTCCGGACGCTCCAGTGCCTCGCCTTGGGTCACGTAAGTTAAGTGACTGTATGCAGCGTATGTTTTCTTCCCAAGTTAACATTGCCACAAAGAGTTTCAATTATGATGTAAAGTATCAAAAACCTGTTTTCTTCAAACCTGCTATTTTAAAAAGTACTTACCGGATTTTGATGATCTTGGTGCCTAAAGTCATATAGAGATAAGTGTTATTTTTACAAATTGGTGTGGATCTCCTTATTGAGTCGTATTATTTATTGGCTGTGTGTGTGCAGTTGATGTCTAACACTCATCTCTGATAAGCCTAAGGCTGCTCAACCACACTACCCCCTAAAAGAGCACCGTGGGAATGCTAGAGCAAGCCCCTGTCCACTAGCAAGGAAATACCTGGACTCTTTGCACGGAACACCTCTTTTTGGTATACCATAAAAAGAGCCAGCTTCCTACAGTGTGTATCTATATCTTCTATATCTATCCGTCTATCTTATCTATCTAGTGTGTGTGTTGTGTGTGTATAGTCAGGTATAGGAAATCTATACCTACCATTCAGTTTTTTCAGATTCTATATTTTTTCATCAATATTTGTATCTTTCAATATTCTACTGTCGATATTCAGGGGCACCAGCCCTATCTGGAGGAGTAGTGGGGAATTAATTGGGATCTACTTTACTGGTTGAGGCCTGAACACAAAGCTGTCGAGTAGGATGTTTGGTAAGAAAATCAGGGTCATCAGGAGCTGGTCTGTGAAGTCTTGGTCTACCCATTTCTCCAGTATTGAATCTTTCATAGACTCACATGCTTTAATCTTCCCCGTCATGGTGCGAGTCCCACGCTAATAATTATAAGCAGTGTATACAGAGGAGCATTGAAAGCAATAGGAAAACCAAGTAACACTGTTAACTAATTTACACTGTTCTAAAAGAACCAAAACTCAGCCAATCAAAGCGCAGTCCACAAAGCACTTTTCCCTTGCAGGGCCAACATTCCTAAGATTTTAAGCACAAGTGTACTAAAAATGAACAACAGAGGTCTTCGGGGTGGGGAGCTTCACTGGGGAGGAGGGATGGTCGCATGTGAATCTATGAAAGATATCAATACTGGAGAACCAGAGTCTGCAGGTAAGTAACTTGTTTTTTCTCCAGTACTGAATCTTTCATGCTTGAATCCGAGTAGTGATCAGTAATACCAGGAGTAATGGAGATGGGTATAGCAAACCACTAAGGATAAGCAAAAGACATCTTTTTAGTATGAAACTTTTGCGACCCCCCTAGCTTCAATGGACATGAGGCAGGTCATTTTTTATGTAGCTGAAGCATTTTGTAGTAGCACATTATTTGCAGAAAGTACATTTTTCAGTGAAATGTTCAGTAAATGTGCACAGACATATCTTTTTACTGATAAAACTATATTGCACACAAATGATGTGTGGAAATTGGGTTTCAGTTAATATCATTTCTGCATCACTGTAGGAAGCTGGCTCTTTATATAGTGGACCAAAAAGAGGTACACTGTAAAAAGTCCAGGCAAACCCCAATTGGTTTACAGAGGCACAAATGCTAACCCAAATGCTTTCTTTTGTGGTAGTGTGGGCGAGGAGTGAAGCGTATCAGAGGGTAGTGCTTCACAAGGGTCCTGAGAACAAGAGGACACAGCCGATTAGTCGGTACATGATTCTTGGGGAGGAGGGGGTTAACCATCAAAGACCATGTTTAGGTGGTGTTGTACATCTGGCCACTGCGATGGTTTTTACTGGATCTTTGAAGATTTCTGTTAAAGACTTCAGTGTGGGAAAGTGCTGTACAGATCTTTTTTTCTTCTTTTTGAAAGGGTTTCAATTAGAAAGACCTACTTTTTCATCACACCATGACTTCAAGGTAGGCAGTATTATCATCCTGGGTGATGCGGTCACTTTGTGTTGCAATCTACTGGGTCCACATGATAATCATGTCAAGGATCATCCACAAAGATTGACTCTTCATGAGGGTCAGGCAGACCTGTAAGTCCTGATTAAAGGAGTATACCAAATGCTCTAGCGTTGGAGATTGTATGGGGGGACTGCAGTAGCAATGGTATCGGTTCACTTGGTTTTTTTCAAGGCCGTTGCTTACCCTGCCACCAAAACTCCTTTAGAAGTCAATACCTGGAAGGAAGATACACTGTGTGTTGCAAGTGGAGTCAGAGATGTTGTCTTTACCCTGGGTGTGGGATTCTTTGTGGGCCCTGGAGACAAAGTTCTCGAAAGTTATAGTACTCCAACTCAGGGCTCTGCTTTTCATGGGTCCCTGAATTACCAGAAGCCCTGCCACCCCATTTTTTTCAGAATATGAATGAGTTTCCTCAATGTCTTTGATGCCAGGCACGGTAAATGACTCGAGAACCTTGGTGCTGCATTCTATAACACATATACTGCCTATCCTTTCAGTGTCAGGCTGGACAGTTTAATTCCACGTGGTCGCTTGGAAGACAAAGTTTACAGACTGTATGTTAGTCTGACCACAGGAATTTACTGTTGCATTTTAGACAACATTTAAAGGGAGTGTTCTCCATACCTCTCTCTCCCCAGGAGTCATTCTTATGCGACCTGCCACAGTGTTTTCAGTATTAGCTATAGTTTTGCATTTTCTATACCTGCCTTTGCTCATTTTATATTTGTGAGGCAGCTGTAGTAAGTCACCTATTTCCTCCCATTGTTGATAGTCATATCTATAGAGTTGAGCATTAGAAATGGCTATGCACTACTGTTGCTCTCTCAATCTTTCACCCTACTCTCTCTAATCTTTTGCTGTCTTGATCAGGAGGTGGTTCCAAGGACGAGATAGTCAATTTTTTTCTAGCAGGGCTTTCTATTAAGGAGTCTTCTTCCACATGCCCTTTAATGCAAGTAGGATCTTGTGATGACACTTTGTACTTTCTTTATGCAAGGTGTTATTTTAGAACACCACCTTGCTTTGTTGTATAATGCTTGGTAGCACAGGTAAAAAGAGTTTTCTGTGTAGGGCTTAGGATTTCCAATAGGACAGACAACTCCTCTTGATCCTCCCCAAGTTGTATCCCGTAAGTTTCTGCAGCACTCTTAACTCCATGATAGATTGTCAAATCATGCAGAGGTGATGTTCTAGACTAATCTTTTTCTGGAGATGAATCGGTTTCTACATCTTGGTATTTGATATCCTTCTCCTACTGAAAGTGAATATAATCCTCTACATTGCTTTGCAAATCCAGTCCCTGTTCCTCCACTATGTTCCTCCTTTCCTCCAAACTCCTCTCATAAGAAGATAGTAGGCCTGTATTTGTAGTTTTGTTAGTCGATCTGTCTTCTTGAGGTCTTTTTAATCCGAGTGACCTAGGCTCTCATTTTGTGCAACACATCAAATGCCTTGTATTTTCAGTAAGAGCTGTGCTTTTAGAATCTTCTTTACAAAAGTGATAGTCTTTGATGGTCTTAAGCTTCAACATCCTTCAACCACGTTTTTTTTGGTGGGGGATTCAACAACCTTCAGAAACTTTCCTTAGAATCTTACACACTGCCACCAGTTTTCAAAGCCGATGTTGAATCAAAGTCGATCATTGTCTTTCAGCTTCTACACATTGGTTTAGTTTGGCTATGCCCAGAGGGACCTTTGTGTTTATGTTTTAACAGCTGCTCAACTGGGAATGCTTTAACGAAGAGAGCTAGTCTTTAGGTTTGGATGTTTGTATTTCTCCAGTTCTGAAAGGCTATCACCTTGAGACATTGATATGCTAAGGTGTTTTAAAAATATTAATTTTCTCTCCAAGTGTGCCAATAAGTTCCTCATTTTGTAGGTTGATATCTTCCACATTAAAAGCGAAACCTTATTTCCCTTGGGCCTGTAATGCTGCCTGTAACTCCTCATCTTCAGAAAGGAAAATGCTACTTACCAGTATGCAGTGGCATGTAGAGCTGTAGATTCATATACTGTGCATAGATCTCCATCTTGTGTTGGGCTCAGATGTTTGCAGTTTGTTTTTGTTCGAAGAAGTCTTTGTAGTCACGAGATAGGGGACTCCTCCTTACGATGATAGTGCGCATGGGCATCGACTCCATCCCCAGATTGTTTTCGCCATAAAGGGTGATGATGGAGTTAGTAAGAGATAGAAAGAGATGTCCTTGTGTGATGTATCTAAGTAAGATAACACTGCAACAGATAAAGGTAACCGGGTGGGCGTATATGAATCTACAGCTCTACATGCCAAGAACAGATGCATACTGGTAAGTAGCATTTTCCGTTCGAGGCATATGAGCTGTAGATCATATACTGTGCATAGACTATATAACAGTTTTGTTTGTGGCGGTGGCTAACCTGTATCTGTTGCAGCGGTTTGAAAAAGTGTTCTTAAGACAGCCTGGCCCACACTAGCTTGTTGTTTTGCTTGCACATCTACACAATAGTGTTTTGTAAATGTGTGCGGTGTAGACCAAGTTGCAGCTTTGCAGATGTCATCTAAGGGAATGTTCCCTAAGAAGGCCATAAAAGCCCCTAGTTTGCGTGTAGAATGAGCCCTAGGGGGAATGGTTAATGTACGCTTGGCTTTAAGGTAGCATATTTGGATGCACTTAACAATCCACAGTGCAATACCTGCTTTTGAAATGGGATTGCCTTTATGAGGTGGGGAGAAAGCAACAAAGAGTTGTTTAGTCTTTTGAAAGGATTTAGTTCTTTCAATGTAATACAGTAGTGCTCTTTTAACGTCTAGCGTGTGAAGAGCCCTTTCTGCCACCGAGTCTGGTTGAGGGAAAAATACTGGTAGTTCAACAGACTGGTTAAGGTGAAAGGCAGACACAACTTTAGGTAAAAATTTTGGATTAGTCCTGAGAACCACTTTGTGATGAATTTGCACAAATGGTTCTTGTATGGTTAGTGCCTGAAGCTCACTCACTCTTCTAAGAGATGTGATGACTATAAGGAAGGCTACTTTCCAAGTGAGGAATTGTAGTTCACATTTGTGCAGAGGTTCAAATGGTGGGCCCATGAGCCTTGTAAGGACGATATCCAGATTCCACACTGGAGAGGGCGGAACTCTAGGGAGAATTATTCTTTTAAGTCCTTCCATAAAAGCTTTAATAGCGGGTACTCGAAACAAAGACAAGTGTTGTCTGTTTTGTAGATAAGCTGCTATTGCAGCTAGATGTAGTCTTATAGATGTATATGCTAGGTTAAAGCGTTGTAGGTGTAATAGATAGCAAATAATGTTTTGAGTGGAGGCGTCTAGTGGATTGATTTGATTGTTTGTACAGTAAATTACGAATCGTTTCCACTGTGCTGCGTAGCATGCTCTGGTAGTAGGACGTCTAGCCTCTTTAATGACGTTCATGCAGTCTGGCGGGAGATTAAAGTAGCCAAACTCTATGATTTCAGGTGCCAGATCGCAAGGTTGAGTTGACTGGGATCTGGATGCCTTATCTCTCCATGGTTCTGAGTGAGAAGCTTGGGAGGTGTAGTTTTTGATGAGGAACTACTGACATTTCTAATAGGGTTGTGAACCAGGGTTGTCGAGCCCATGTGGGAGCAACCAGGATTAGTGTGAGGGAATGCTGTTGGAGCTTCCGAACCACTAATGGAATGAGTGGGAGAGGCGGAAAAGCGTAAGCAAATTTTCCTGACCTGTTCATCCATATCGCATTGCCTGTGGACAATGGGTGTGGATACCTGGACGTGAAGGTTGGGCATTTTGCGTTTTGCCGTGTGGCGAACAGATCTATTTCTGGGTAGCCCCACATTTGAAAGAATGGAATAAGAACTTGAGGATGAAGTTCCCATTCGTGGATCTGTTGTTGTTGACGACTGAGCAGATCTGCGATTTGATTGTGTACTCCTGGGAGGTGTTCTGCCAGGAGGTATATTTTTTGTGGAATGGCCCATTCCATATGCGTTGAGCTAAGTGTGAAAGCTGTAGAGAGTGTGTCCCTCCCTGCTTTTGTATGTAGTACATTGCTATCATGTTGTCCGTACGGACCAATACAGTTTTGCCTACTAGATGAGTTGAAAAGATTTTAATGCCAGAAAAATTGCCAGTAATTCCAGGTGGTTTATGTGGAATTTTTTGCTGTGTAGTCCATATGCCTTGAATGGTAAGGTTTTGGCGATGAGCTCCCCAGCTGGCGAGCGATGCGTCTGTTGTTAGCACTATCTGTGGAACCGGGTCGAGGAACGGCCGCCCTTTGGAAAGGTTTTGTGTGTTCTACCAGTGCAGAGAGCGATATGTGCGGCTGTCCACCAACACAAGATCTGTTAGCTGACCTGGAGTCTGGTTCCATTGATGTGCTAAGCATTCCTGTAGAGGACGCATGTGGAGTCTTGCATAAGGGACGATTAGAATGCAAGAGGCCATCATCCCGATTAATTACATGAACACTGGAGCTGGTAATGAGTGTTGAGGCTGAAATTGTGATATTAGAGCCTGTATGTTGCGTATTCTGACTGGGTTGGGGTATGCTAGAGCTTTGGAAGTGTCTATTGTAGCTCCTAGATACATTTGTGAGTTGGATGGTTGGAGGTGACACTTGGTGAAATTCACGGTGAATCCCAAGCCGTAAAGCAACTGAATTGTTTTGCGGGTGTTGTGAACGCAGCTGCTGTGTGACTTGGCTTTTATGAGCCAGTCGTCCAGATACTGGAACACGTGAATGTGTTGTCTTCTTAAGTGAGCTGCAACTACTGCGAGGCACTTGGTGAAGACTCTGGGTGCTGTGGTCACCCTGAATGGGAGGACTTTGAACTGGTAATGTTGACCGTCTACCAGGAACCTGAGATATTTTCTGTGAGCTGGATGAATGGTAATATGAAAGTAGGCGTCCTTTAAATCCAGAGTGGACAGAAAGTCGCCTTGCTGAAGTAACGGGAGCACCTGTTGGAGGGTGACCATGTGGAAGTGATCTGACTGAATATAGAGGTTTAGTGGTCTGAGGTCCATTATTGGTCAGAGAGCCGTCCTTTTTTGGAATTAGGAAATATAGGGAGTAAACCCCTGTGCCCTGATGAGGCAAGGGGACTGGTTCTATTGCATGTTTTTGTAACAGGGAGAGAACCTCTTGTTTTAGAAGGGTCAGATGTTCTGATGACATTGGACGTTGCCTGGGAGGGATATTTGGGGGAGTGGAGCTGAGTTCTAGGCAATAACCATACTGGATAATTTCTTACCCACTTGTCTGTTGTGATGGAGTTCTAGACAGGTAGGAACTGTGAGAGACGTCCCCCGACAGGAGTGGAATGTTTGTCAGGGGGTAGTGTAGGGAATTCACTGCTTGGTGGTAGGGGAATTGCGGATGTTGTTACCTCTGGCTCTTCCCCTATTATTGTTCCCTCTGTATCCTCCCCGAAAATATCCTCTGGAGGAGGTAGATTGATTGGGGCTTTTGTAAGATGAGGAGGGATTTTCTGACGACATTGTTTTGGAGCCACCCCTGTAAAAGGAGCGGCGAAAGGAACCCCTGTTGGAAGGTAGTTGCAAGGCCCCCATGGACTTAGCAGTCTCAGTATCTTTCTTCATTTTCTCCAATGAAGTATCGACTGTAGGTCCAAAAAGATGCTCTTGGTCGAAGGGCTGATTGAGTATGGTGGTTTGAACTTCTTGCTTGAATCCGGAGATTTGAAACCAAGCGTGCCTACGCAGTAATATGCTGGTGTTAATGGCACGAGATGCTGTATCAGCCGCATCTAGGGCGCATTTTATGGAGGTGTTGGTTATAAGTTTGCCCTCTTGAATGAGTTCATTGGCCTTGTTTTTGTGTTCCTCTGGTAAGTGCGGCATTAGTTTTTCCAGCTCGTCATAGTGCGCTCTGTCGTAGCGTGCTAAGAGCTTGCGCATTGGCAATGCGCCAATGGTTAGCAGCCTGTGACGCAATTCTTTTTCCAGAAGCGTCTATAAGCTTTGACTCCTTGTCCGGAGGAGGGGGGTCGCCTGTAGCTTGGGAATTAGCCCTCTTGCGTGCGTTAGACACCACCAGAGAGTCTAAAGGTACCTGTCCTTTGATATACAGTGGTAGCTGCTTTATATTTTTTATCCACCCTTGGTGTAAGTATTTGGGCTCCAACAGGGTCTTTGAATACTTCAGTAGCGTGTTTTAACATGCCCTTTAGCATGGGCAGGGTGTGGGTGGATTTTTGTGAGGGTGCCAATGTTTCCACTAAGAAGTCCTCTTCTAGGGGATCAGTGTGTAGTTCCACCCCATGGTAGTGAGCAGCTTTATTAATAAGTTGTGCAAACCCAATGTTATCATCAGGTGGTGATGGCCTGGAGGGATACAGATCAGGGTCATTGTGTGGATCTAGATCTTGATCATAGTAATCCCATGGGTCTGTGTCCTGTGGTATGCTATTGTTGTCATCATCCCCTAGTGTGTCCCCATCCTGTGGTGCAGATGAGAGTGTAGGTGATGGTGAGTTTGCTGGTGAGATAAATAAGTTAGGAGGAGGAGGAGAGGTAGGTATACAAGGAGAAGGGTTAGTACCCGTGTCCTTGCATTTGAGAGGTATGTGAGAATCCTCTGGGAGGTCTAGTTTTCGCTTCTTAGGAGGTTTGGTAAGAAGGTGGCCAGTTTCGGGGTCAATATGCAGTGTTTTCTGCTTTGGATCCGAAAATTGTTGAAAAGAAAAGTCTTTGAGTGGTATGTCCTGTTTAGGCACCGGAAGCCTGGGAGTAGAGTGTTCCTTAACGGGCTTAAGCTCTGAAGGTTTTGTAGGGGTTTTCGACTCCGAAACCTTTGGTGAGGGAGTTTTCGGTTCCGAGATTTTCTTCGGCTCCGAGACTTTTGGTTTGTCCTGTTTCGGCTCCGAAGCTTTGTCTTTTGGTGGCTTCGGTGTTGAGGTTTTCGACGTCGAAGGTGTCTTTGGTGCTGGCAATGAAGGGTGGGGCACCGGCTTGGTTTTAGGCTTCGGTGCCGAAGGTGTATGTTTGGTGCCGGAATGGGGCAGACTCGAGCCCGAGTCGGAAGGCTTTTGTTTTGGTTTCATAGCCGGGCCCGAGGGCGGGCCGTCTGAAGTATGTTCACGGTGTCGACCTGAGCCCAAGGGCGAAGGTGTTACCAGAGCCTTAGATTTGTGTTTGGTGGCGGCCTGGGTGTTAGTACTCACTATCCGTTGAGCCGGGGTGACGTCCTGGTCATCTTCCTCGGAGTCGTCGGCCTCGGACACGGAGATATCCTCTTCTGCAGATTGGAGTTCTGGATGGGTAGGCCCAACGGCACGCGTCGAAGATTATTTGAAGTTGGAGGATGCGCGTCAAAAGGGGAACGCGATCGAGAACAATACCGTCGAGTGGTGAAGGATTGCGCGTCGAAGGGGGTTCGAAGACTATACTGACCAGGAGCGCAGGAAATCACATCCGAACCCGATGGCGGATAAAAACAATCTGGGGATGGAGTCGATGCCCATGCGCACAATCATCATAAGGAGGAGTCACCTATCTCGTGACTACAAAGACTTCTTCGAACAAAAACAAACTGCAAACATCCGAGCCCAACACCAGATGGCGATCTATGCACAGTATATGATCTACAGCTCATATGCCTCGAATACACAATTTCAGCCTTAGATGGTTCATGTTTCCATGGTTGAAAAGATTGGTTTGTTTTATCATTTCGGTATTTGTCTCATGGGTCAACCTTTATTCCTCCCTATTCTTTAGTTTTCAGTTTAAAACATGTATGTGCAAAAAACTTTGTCAAGATCTCCAAGTAAAGCGAACATACGCACTGACCACCACCTCTGAAGCAAAATTTTGATGACAATAAGGACAGACTTTAAACAGTATTCTCCACATCTATTCTCCAAATGGCGCCTAAGTATCAAACCCCTTAATAGTCATTCTCTGATTTGGTCAAAGATCACAGAAAAATCTGACTCTTGAACATTGTTATCCAATCTCATTCAGAGTGTAGTCTTTTCTTCACCAAGTTCTTTTTATTTCAAGGTTGTTTTTTAGTGAGAACATCTAAATGCTTACCCTTTCTTCCAAACTCATTTCTACTGGTAGTGCAATAGCTTAATCTCACATATTCGGAGTTCCATGCAAATTCACTGGAAGGGCTACCAACAGATTATGAAAACACGGGCCAAAATCTGTTTGCCAGGGTGATCATGCAGTAAGCTACTGGATCGAGCCACAGTGTTTGGCACTTGCCCACAATACTATACGATGCAGTCAATAGGAATTCTGTGTGCAGAAAAGAAGTGGATTACAGTCCTCATTAGCCCTCTCCTAAACAGCTTTAAGCTGTCTGTAGGCAAAAGCGCCTTGTGGACCATACCAATAAAGTTAGATAAGAGCCCCCCCCCCACCACCCCACCCTTTCCACCTCAAATTGCTTACCCATTTGGAGGGCTTTTTTGTCACCCATTTGTATGCTTCTTATTCGAAGGCCTGCCTTTCGCTTTTTGTTTATCCCTCTGTTAATATTGGAAAATACGATATCTATGCACATCACAATATATGTAAGTATAACGAAAGTGCAACACCATTGTTGAAATCACCCAGTATGACCTCACCCTCAACCCCGAGTCACAAGTATGTGGTCAGGACAGGCCTGCGACCTTGGCCTGAAGCAACTGATTGACAGATCACGGGTGGGGTGACACGTAACCCTTAAATGCGAGAACATGAAAACCCAGATCAATCCCACAGATAGGCAGCAACACCACAATGGTCTTAGGAGATTGTACCCAATAAAACACATTTAGCCGGAGGGGCACATGTTCCCAAAACACAATAAAGTCAGATGCCACACTAAGTTAGGAACACTCAGCCAATCAGAACACATCATATACACTACATGCAGTGATCACACGCTCTCCATGCCGGACATCTGGACACGTACTCACTGGCCCCACACTGTCTCCGTGCAAGGTCAAGACCCACCTGCGCTTATCAAATGACCAGATTTATGGCCCCGTGACCAGGCCCAGGTTTCTGTCTCCAAAGGAATGTACAAATTACTTTATGACACTTCATGTAATGTATAAAAAGATAGCCAAAACCAATGTGCTTTGAGATAGGCTTCAGACTCTGTTGCCTGCTCTCCTGGCTGCCGCGTTTAATTAAACTAACTGTTCATGTTTTGCCAAACGTCTCGTCTTATTTTTTCCAAGGTAAATTCACTTTCGAGCAACATCTCCTTTGGAACATAGCCTCTTTACTATCCAATGGATTGGGGGACTTGTATCCTCCCACTGCTCACATTTAGGGAACTACTCCATGAGAGGGTACGCGTTTCCTTGCACTCTCATGTGATGCACCCCCTAAACTGATGTCCGCGTGCGGAGGCGGCAGCTATGTAGTGGACCCTGATGTCACATCGGTGGTGGGACGCACCAGAAGTGGAGCGCCACACCACCTACCGAGGCACAAATGAATTGCTGAGAATATTCTCTGTATCCAGTCTGGGGGGTATTTACAAGGTGAGGAATTTGCAATTAGAACTATCCATCAGAAATAGGTTTTACTGAAGGACAATCCATCAGAAAAGTACCAAGGAAGAGGTTGATGTTAAAGACATACCCAATATATGTGCACCATAAAATACCCTTTACCTTTAGTCTACTTACCATTTCTTCGCCAGTGTGCTGAAATCAATTTTCTTGCTGCATTACTATTTTGGACTCATCTTGGGGCGCTATAACAAATGTAAGTATCTGCATCAAAGGCAAGTGTGTTCCTGCAAGCCTCTCAAACCATAAATGAGCCACAATAAAAGTCTTATGAGTCAAGTTGGTTTTGTTTTATTATTCGTCAGAAACGCAGTTTGGCCTGTGTCATTAAATAGAAATGGCTAGTAATTATCAGTGAGGGTATAAAACAGCTCTCTTGCCAGGCACAGGAAAACGCAAGGAATAGAAATGCCTGCATACTCTAGTTTCTTTGTGCAAAAAAGCACTAAAATTCTCCCACTCCCTCTTGCCCCAAACCTGATAAGTGAATAACCCAGGAACTCTCTGATCGGCCCATCAAAAAACTTTCTTGGAATGAAAAGAAAAACCTCTCGCATCCCATCTAACTTTAACCATACACTTGGAAAAAAGTCAAGTTTTATTCTAGGGGGATTTATATAACAAAAATACCATTTTGCAAAAGTAGGCTCCTAGGTTACTGTATACCTATATATATATATATATATCTATCAAAAATGTTTGCTTAACATTGATATTCACACAACAAAAAAGGGGCTAAAATGTGCACTTGTTTAACTTTTTTGCATTCATTTCTAGTCACACTGATGGCTGTATTGGAAGAGGGGACAGGTGGTTTTAAATTAAAGCATATAAATGCAGCCATTAGCATATCATTCCTAGAATATGGGTGAGAAATTGCTGCATGCCTGTGCACCAATGTCCAGCAACCCGCACAGCCTGCATTTTGCAGCAATGTCTGTTTACATCAGCACAGAAGTCCAGTACTGACAAAAATGTAAAAGAAAACCAATTCTACAACCCTAAAAGTAAAGTTGCTCAATTTGAAACCTAACTGGGGAAGATGAGAGAGATGGCGGTTGAACTACGTACTACAAACTAATATGTACCAGGAAAACAAAATAAATTAAAATGTCATAACCACACAGAGGTCCCCACTTAAGAATAGTTTTTCTTTTCACACCAAAAGTGGGAATACTGACGTGATGAAATAAAGCAGCAAGCATGCTTTGTGCGCACTAGGGAACAGATGGTACAGAAGGAGGTTTAGGGGGGAAGGCAGCCAATCCAATCTACATTGCACTTAGACTCCTGGAACATGGGTATCAAACCGTCTCTCCAACACTGTCAGGAAGTCCCATCTCAAAACCCTAACCTGATTACGAAATATTACTCCCACTAAGTATTGTGGTAGCTTCCCTCCCACACCACCTCTTTTTAACGCTGCATGGCACTTTCCATAAGGGGTGAATCCCTGACAGATCATGCTGCTCGATTCCTGGAGGGCAAATAAGACTTTAGGTACGGAGCAATGATGAAGTTGAAGTAATTTCCCTGGGAACATATAAACTCATGTTATGCCTTTCCTTGTGGCCCGCCTAGCACCATGGTGCCCTGCCATAATAGAAGAGATACTGCCATCATCCAAACCGTATACCTTTTGTCTCTTAAACCTGATTGCAAACGAAAACTTGAATTTGCAGCTGTGCCTTTTAGAGAGGGGCAAAAAAGGCAGGAGTGATCCCCAAACTGCATGATATTTCTTTTTTGTAAATTATTTGGTTTGGTTTCCATGAGCACGCCCACAGAAAAGCTTCCTGCCAAAGTTTGAATACCCAGCATGCGCCATACGTAGTCCCAACAGAAACAGGTAGAACTTTGTCCACTCCTCTTTTGTGCTGGTGACAAGGAAATAAAACGAACGGAAAGCAAACTGGGGCTGGGAACGTGACATGACATCTCCATTTGGCAGCCACTTTTGTCCGCACGGCTGCAAGCCTTAACAAAATATCCAGACAGCCAAGACCAGCATGTTTCACTAACCAATCCCGCGTTGCTTTAGTCTTTGCCTTAAACGTAAGACATCAAGGCAATCTTGTCTCTTGTTGGTTCTCAGATTAAAGCCTGTGCCACTGAATTCTGTTATAAAACAATGGTAGAAACAGGGGAAGCCTCTGTTGGGATATCCGTGTTTATGTTTTCGCTCTTTGTAATGTTATTTCCACGTGGTTGACTGAGTGATGGACCGTGGAGGGATCATGTCTAGAAGGTATTCACGTTGCCTTTCAACTGCAGACGATGACTTGTGCATTGCTAAACTGGGATTCACGAAGGTCAAAGTCCCCCCTAGAGATGAAAAAGATTGAGACATTAGTAAAATTAGAGCACACCTCATTTGCATGAAAAATGGCAACATCATTAAATAGCATCTCGATTAAGCAATAAATAGAACGAAAAAACATGGGAAATTTAAATCACCATGACTCATCCTGAAAAGGCAGGTCTCGGATGCCACCATTACGAGGTTGAAAAGCAACATTCTTTGTATGAATGTACCACAAAATTGACGAAGACCGCCAACAAAGTGAGATTTCATGAAGGGTTGGTCAACTTTCACCAAGAACAGGTTCATGTCAGGCCCCCTGAACTTGATATGGTGCAGTTAGTGGAAAAACAGGAACCGAGGAACTCCAGGAGGATCCAGGACTAAAAAGTATGAAGTGAACTCTTCAGAGTTAGCAGGTGCTGCAAAAATGAGTGGAAGAGTGCTGTATGAAGGGCACCACTGGATTTCTACACAATTACATTTAGTAGAAGGAGTTACCTACTTGTAATGGTGGTTCTACCTCATTCGAATCCTTCCTACATTCACGTTATTTAGATATTTTACCAATCTGTGATACTTGGTAAGTATATGAGGCAAGATATTTACAGAAAAGGTTCAGCGACACTACCCGGCGGACAAGAATTTCTGCATCCTGGTAAAACTGCTCCAAGACGGTTTAGCAAAGGGTGGAGTGGGGTTCTTTTTAATTTCCACCACCAGTGTGTTGCTCATTAAAGAGGTATTCGCTCTCTCCATCTCCTAGAAAGGGCAGTCACACTTCCTCTGTAGCTGGCATCAATCATTGCTACAGGCCCCTTGCCATCTAAATGTAGTAACCTTGGCCGCCACTTTACCCTGCATAGGGAGTCCAAAGCAATAAATAGTAGGGTGGTAGTCCTAAGTTACTAACTTCTGCTGTCCAGTACTCAGTTCACCTTCAACGTTCACTACCTGAAAAACACTAGCAAGGTGACAGTATAGTTGAAGTCCTCCACTATTTTCAGCATGAACCTTATTGTTTCTGTATGATGATGTTATCTTCATGAGAGTGTATGAGTCTACCAGCAACAAAGCTTTTCTCTCCTCCTTTCTCCTGTCTGAAGTTATAGCCATCAGGAAGGCAATCTATGCAACCCCTCAGCCTGGGACGACTCCTGGTGGCCAACGACGCTGGGAGCAGCCCCGACACCCACCGACCACGCACGCAACCTGGGAGTCATCCTCGACTCAATGCTCTCCATGACCAAGCAAGTCAACGCAGTCTCCTCCTCCTGCTTCAACACACTCCG
This sequence comes from Calotriton arnoldi, assembly GCA_963921515.1. Taxonomy (NCBI): domain Eukaryota; kingdom Metazoa; phylum Chordata; class Amphibia; order Caudata; family Salamandridae; genus Calotriton; species Calotriton arnoldi. The sequence continues at coordinate 2,920,326 of CAWUFW010000013.1, read as the reverse complement.
CATGCTTCGCAAGATCTACAGGTGGATCCCGACAGACACAAGAAGAACAGTCACCCAGGCCCTCGTCAGTAGCAGACTAGACTATGGGAACGCCCTCTACGCGGGAGCCCCGGCCAAGCTCATCAAGCGACTGCAACGCATACAAAACGCCTCCGCACGACTGATCCTCGACGTACCACGCCACAGCCACATCACCCCCACTTGAGGAACCTGCACTGGCTCCCCGTCGACAGGAGGATCACCTTCAAACTCCTCACCCACGCACACAAGGCACTCCACAAAACTGGCCCAGCCTACCTCAACAGACGACTCTTCTTCTACGTCCCCAACCGCCAGCTCCGCTCCGCCGACCTCTCCCTCGCCACCGTCCCCCGCATTCGAAGAACAACCACCGGCGGCAGATCCTTCTCACACCTCGCCGCCAAGACCTGGAACACCCTCCCACTAAGCCTACGAAAGACCCAAGACCTGCTGACCTTCAGGAGGCTACTCAAGACCTGGCTGTTCGACCAGTAGCAGCATCCCCCCCCCAGCGCCTTGAGACCCTCGCGGGTAAGTAGTGCGCTCTACAAATTCTGTGATTGATTGATTGATTGGGTGTTTTTGGTCAATCCCGCTCATCAGCTTGCAGGAATTTAACACAAGGCACCAAATACCACATTGAATGCCACCCCCAAAGAACATTCAGCAAGCCCTGTATTTCCAGCAGAATGACGAGGGTAGCATGGCCCTGTCTCTTTTCCTATCTTGAGATTACCACTGGATGCACTCTGATGTCTGCACTATTTTTAATTGCACTTCCTTCCATTAATATAACATCATAGCGCCAACGATTGGGGACTAGTCTCCTGTTACTCTGGCAAGCTTAGACTTGTGCTATAATGTGGACCATACCAGTCACATACAGCAACCGCCCTGAATTCACTCACCCTGGATGCAAGCCATTTTCCACATTTGCACGGTCTGTTGTTAAGGACAGCCTTTCCTTCTACTGCAAAACATACACTTTAGTGCTTGTGATTACAACACAGTAATGTACAGCTTCCTTTCCAATTCGGAGCCCTTTGGTCATGATTGAGTTGAAGGGTTCTCGCCATCCCTGCATGAAGCATCCCCATGATAACCAAGGAAAAGACACAGAAGCATACACCAACATCCATTACATATACTAATCTCTATCCATTGGCTTTAGAACTCCTCCTGGAAGGTTTGCTTCTGCAAAACAGAATCATGATGCAGCTTGAAAAAGCGACCTAGTAGAGCCAAAAATCGAAACATTTGTTTTATCATTTTATATTGTGCAATCAGTGACAACCTAGTTCTTCAGACGCTCTCCACTGAGGGAATACAACACAACTACGGATGTGAATCCATAGGGGAAAAAACCTCCAAACAGAACAAAAAATGTGTTTTCGAAACTAAAAAAAATAAGAATGTATAGAAAAATTTGTTCAGAACCAAGCAGCACATTCAGTTTTTTTTAGTAGTCAGTTGAGTGCATTGTTTGAGTAGTCAGGATAAAGGGCTTCAGTATTTCTGCTTCCACCAAAGGACATCAATTGTCCTTGGTGGCTAGTTGTAGCTGGTAGGGTAAGGGACACACCACTAAACCACTATTCATATCTAATCAGCCACTGATTCACACCCTATAAATAAGTAACTGGTAAGTCTCCATCTCATCCATGGCCCAAGTAGCATATGTCTTTATCATAATAAATGTTGCTCCATTATGTAAGATTTTACTTCCTGGCGAATTTTGACCATTTTACTTAGCACAGTGGCTGAACAAAACAAAAAACCCTCAAATTTCAATGACTTAAGTGGATTTGATTTACCTGGGTTAATTTGACTCTTCCTCCAGCTGCTGGCAGTCATGTTGCTTTTGTTCATAGGTCTCTCGCCGTGCTTACCTGGCCGGTTGATGAGCGCTGCGGCAGCCGCATTCTGAAGCTTTGGCGACTGGCTGAATGCATGCAAAACTCCACGTGGAGTTCCCTGGAGACCTCGAGACAGCTGACTGGGAGTCTAGTAGTCAATGAAAGTAGCAAAATGAGCATTCAAAGCATTTCAAACCATAATATTGCCATTACACTTATGACTGCTGGGATACTAGAACAGATCTTAACAATTTTAAATATTAAGAACCAAAAAGTTTGAAATTAGAAGACGAAATCTATTATCAGATAATGCTACAGCTTAACTGGGAATTCAGAACGGCACATTAAAGGCAATGAACCATCCAGCTCCCATCAAGCCTGTCAATCTTTCCATGACCTCAAGATTCTGCTTAGTTAGAGAATATGCCAAAAATGCAGGTTCTCTAAACCTTTTCTGGAGTTTAACTTCAGTTTTTTTTTAAACAAAAAAGTTTGATAAAGGCCATTGTTGTTATCTGTATTAAGGTTTCTCTTCCAGGGGATCCTCATCAATAGTCATAAGCACATGAATATTCCCACCCATGTGCGGGGACCCCGGAAAATATATAAAATATATGTGAAAAACACACATCTATATATATATATATATATATATATATATATATATATATATATATATACATATACACAAAACATTTTTTTTATATATCAATGCAGCCTTCCATACACCACAGGCTGAGCAATGCTGTGAAAGTTTACTTTGCACACATACACAAACAAAGCAGGAAACCAATGAGCATTTGAACTGCTTTAATGCCCAGTAGAAACCATAGCCCTGCAAAGACAAAAGCAGGCATTGTCAGCTCATAGGCTGCATTGTCATTCCAATAGTAAAGAAAGCTGAAAAGCTAACCCATAGAAACACAAAGAAACTGGCACCGTGCCTTTAAGGCAGCCATGACCCCTAGCTTCCCATCATGCCTCAGGGGTGACAGTAAGGTCAGTTGTTCTTTGCGGAGACCCGGAGGTCAGGGCACAAAGAGATGACGGTTTATGGATCATTAGCCCGGGGAGGCGGGAGGGTTGCTTATGACTGATGAGGATACCCCTGGAAGAGAACTAGGATTACAGGTAAGTAACTTATCCTTCTCTTCCAGGGGATCCTCATCAATAGTCATAAGCACATGAATCGAGTAGCAAGCCCATCCCTTCTTCCTGCGGGCAAATGAGAATTATAAAACATGCAGAACACATTCAAAAATACCAATTCCAACAAATTTAGCATTGGAATAAATTTTTCAAGGAGGCTTGGCCTACTTGGGTATCTGGGAGCTGTAGTCTCGGCACTTGGTAATCCACAGATGGATGCACACATAATGTTCTGTTGAATTCAAAGTCCTCAAAGGACCCCGCAGACGGGTCCGTCCTAAATCCTCTGCTGCTGCCCCACATTTACGATTCAGTCAATACCAAGTCGCGTGGCCCCCTTGATTCGCGGGGCAGTCCTACACGGAACAACTGTTTAAAGTATCCGCAGGCGGAATACCGTTCATACCTATCAAAGGCTGTTGTCTTGCTGCTGTTGTCTGAGTGCTGCTCATCTGGTGGACAACTTTGGAGCTGAATATATATATATAACAATCAATGCAGCCTTCCATACACCACAGTCTGAGCAATGCTGTGAAATTTTATTTTGCACACACACACACACACACAAACAAAGCAGGAAAACAATGAGCATTTGAACTGCTTTAATGCACAGTAGAAACCATAGCCCTGCAAAGAGAAAAGCAGGCATTGTCAGCTCATAGGCTGCATTGTAATTCCAATAGTAAAGAAAGCTGAAAAGCTAACCCATAGAAACACAAAGAAACTGGCACCGTGCCTTTAAGGCAGCCATGACCCCTAGCTTCCCATCATGCCTCAGGGGTGACAGTTAGGTCAGTTGTTCTTTCCGGCTCCTTCAGTCAGGACCCTGGTTAACCAGCTCTCACTTTTTTGACTTTGTCAGAAATTATCTCCTGTTTTTTCATCAAAACCTTATTACTTCGACATTATTTACCTGCTAGAGTACTTTTTTGTTATTTTTCAGAGGGTTCAGCATTTTCTCTCTCTCAGAAATGCCCTCTCGGTTTGATTCTTGGCCTTCCTGAATCTCATGTTCCTAAGACTTGCCAGCATTGTCAGTCGAGAGAGATCGAGAGAGATCGAGAGAGAGAGAGAGAGAGAGAGAGAGGATTTGCCTCTATGGACTGGCTGAGAAAGGAAAATCTTCCTCTAGAGGCAGGTCTCCGGTGAGGCAAAGGAAGGAGAGAGCCAGATCTTCCTCCAGAAGCAAGATTCCGATCTGCTCTCCATCGGCATCGGGCTTGGCATCGAAAATGCCTCCACCGGCGAAGGAAACGTCAACGAAAAGACCATCGACGACGGGCTCGCTGTCGAGAGAACATCGGTCGTCGTCAAAGAAGAAAGGTACATCATCGTCTAACCCTCCGCTGTCATCAACCCGGCGTCGAGGAGTCGATCTCCGTTGGTGCGGGATCGCCCAACGTCGAGGCATCTCTCCCCGTCGTCGGGACATCATTCTCCGTCGTCGCTGTCAGTACGGCGCTCGGCGTCGAGACGAACACCTCCGTTGCCGTCAACCAAGCGGCGGTCGACGTCGAGGCCCAGATCTGCGTCGACGTCGGAGAAGACTTCATCGTCGAAACCTCCTTTGAAGTATTCAAGACGACGCTCAACGTCGAGGCAGCGATCTCCTACGACTTCGAGAAGACCTCCGACGTCGAGGCAGACTTCTCCGTTGGGGTCCACGAGACGCTCAACGTCGAGAACGAGATCCGTGAGGTCAAAGGGTTCGACGTCGAGAAGGTTTTCTCCGTCACTCTCTCCTCGTTCGACGCCGAGTCGTGGTACTCTGAGGGAAATTCATCCTCCGACGTCAAAACATAAATCTCCGTCGACGGAGCAGCTGTCGACGTCGAGACACAAAGAAGCTGCACGGTCGACGTCGAAAACAAGGTCTCCTTCAAAGGGCTCGTCAGTCCTAGTAGCGCATAGCCGCTAGACGTCGAGACATTTATCATCGACGTCGCATCGTTCCTCAAGACGCCGTTCCGCTTCTAAAGACTTTTTAGAGCCTTCAGTTTCAGCTACAGGCTCTCCTCAAGTGATCTTGACGTCGAGAAGCTCATCTTCCCCGTCTCTAGAGCGGCAGGTGCAGAAATCCCCGCAGATCACGGCTTCACCGGCGCAAGGACATAGATCTCCTTCTGTTCACCTTTCTCCCAGGTGGCTTCTTCCAGTCCATCATTGGCAGAAAGAACCTTCAGCACAGGTGCAGCGGCCTACGGACTGTTCAAGTCCTCTACATAGATCTCCGCTGGCACGGTTGGTGCAAGCTGTTGACCGGTCACCTACCACTCTATCCAGAGATCACCGTAGCAAGTCACCTCCACGTAGATCTTCTCAGTCATCGTAAAAGACGAACATCTCCTTCTTGGTCATCCTCTTCCACCCGCTCCTCCAAGAGGGATTATTCTCCTACTCTCACGGACAGTCCTCCCTCCAGAGTGTCACCGATTGATGACATCAATACTTTCCATGATGTCCTTTCAAGAGGAGCGCAGAAACTTAATATAGGGATGTCCACACCTCAGGCATCCACATCGGCTATATTTGAAACTCTACACCAAAGATCTGTGTCTAGACCTTTACTACCACTGGTGCCTGGTCTCCTTCAACCAGTCACAGACATTTTTCTTACCCCAGCATCTATACAAGTCAGCTCGTGCGAGGATTCAGAAAAAATACAAACCGGCGGAACAGGTGTAGGACAGTGGGTTTCTGTTGCAGTAACCCCCCCCACTTTTTGCCAGACTACTGATGCATTTTGACTTGATGTGCCCTGGATCCCTGCCAATCAGGTTCCCAGGGCCTGTGTTCTTTCCCCAAAACTAACCCAATTGGCATCTCTGGCCACAGGTCAACCCCTGGTAAATGGTACCACAAGTACCCAGGGCACTGTGACCAGAGAAGGCCTCTAAGGGCTGCAGCACTTACTGTGCCACCCTTAGAGGCCCTGTACCACTACACTCACACAATGCCTTTGCAGGCTGCGTGTTTTGGTGCAGAACAAAGTGAAGAGTCAACATGGCACACATCCCTGTGTGCCATGCCTACAACCCACTGCCCTGGCATAGATCAGTCACCCCTCTAGCTGGGTGCACTATACCAGTGGTGCGGGTACAGGTGCATGAGCCCTGTACCCCTACAGTGTCTACGTCCATTCTTAGACATTGTAAGTGCAGTGCTGCCATTAAGAGTATATGGTGCTGTTTGTCATTACGAACTCCACAGCACCATAATGGCTACACTGAAAACTGAGAAGTTTGGTATCAAACTTCTCAGCACATTAAACTCCCCCGGTGCCAATGTGGGATTTAATGTAAAATGCACACAGAGGGCATCTTAGAAGATGCCCCCTGAAACCTAACCCACCTCTAGTGTCCAGGCTGAGTGGCTGCTTTCAGCTGCCACCACCAGACATGTTTCTGGACCCCTGGGTCGAGAGCCTGCTGCTCTCTGGGGCCTGAAACAATGCACATCCTGGGACAAGGTGCCAAGCCTCCTCCCCCAGGATGGGCAGGATTCACGAAGGGGAAGCTTCAAAGGCTTGCCGCCTTTGTGAGCTTCCCCAGGCCACTTGCTGTACTCAGCAACTGGCCCCCACTGGTTCTGACCCCCACTTTGGGAGGGAGAACAGGCGGGAAAAACAAGTGAGGAAGGGAGGTGTGCCCACCTCTGCCAACTCCACCCCTCAGGTGGGGGAGCGAGGCGAAGCACAACTCTCGGTCCCCGCCATCTTCAAGATGGGGGGACCTGCCCCCCTCCCACTGGAGGGTGGCACAATAGGGGGTGTACCCACACCCCAGGGAAGGGACCCATTGATCCCTGACCTCTACCTACCTGTAACGCCCCTAAATCTAGTATTTAGAGGCACCGCTGAACCTTGCTTCCTCAGATCCAGCCAAGAAACAAGAAGAAAAGAAGGACCGAACACCCGTGCAGCAGCTAACAAGAGGAAGACGCCCACTGACTTGGCTCTAGCCCTACCGGCCTGACTCCCCCTCGAACCTGCTCCTGCGAAATTCCGGTGTGTCCTGCAGCCAGCAACCTCAAAACCCCGGAGGACCTGCCTGCCTCCACTTCCAAAGACTGCTTCTCCCGTGAACACCGGATTTATTCAACTGCAACCTCTGGCAGCAGCCGGAGACCGCGAATCCGCCCCACTCTGCACCCGCCGTCCACGGCCCGAGCTCGAGTGGGCAAACACCACAAGGAGGTCACCCCGGCGATCCTGAACCGAGAACCGGCGACCCCTGGCCTGCCTCAAGCGTCCAGCCGACGCCTGCAGTTGAAATCCAGAAGGCCCCCCCTAACCGCGACCCAGAGCTGGTAAGAAGATCCGACCCCAAAGGCACCCCTGCACCCGACGCCCACGGCCTTGTGTGCCCACACCGACGGTGCCTAACCAACCCTAACTTCCCAACTTACCTCTCGAAGTGGTGGTCGCACCCAGAAGTCCTTCGTCTCCCTGCCTGCAGTGCTTTTGCTAACCGGAGGTTCTCCATTGGAAACAACAGGGCTTCCGATGTCGAAACAGCACCCTGCACCCGGCCGCCCTAGTGCCGCTGAGGGTGCACCTTTGGTGCTAATCTATTTCCCCATTTGCCCTGAGCTAAAGTCCAGAAGCTTTGCTCCCACAACCCAGTGGCCTGCTTGCCAGCAGCCACCAACCGGAGACCCCCTATCCTCCGAAGGATAACATTGGGCCTTAACACTTTGCACCCGGCCACCCTAGTGCCGCTGAGGGTGTAACAAGAGTGCATCACTGACCCTGGGGTCCCCTGAGTCTAACCCCAGAACCTTAACTCCCACAGTCGATAACTTACCTTTGAACCGATAACCTACTTTTCCTCCATAGGATAACTGACAATTTTAGTGTGGAGTTTTGAAATCTAAAAATATTCTTTAAAAATCGCACGAATAACCAAAACGTATTTACTTACCTGTTTGCAGGAAATGTCCCTGTGCTGAATCCAGGTATCTAGCACCGAGTAAGAAAAGTAACGTAAAAAGTAACTTACCTGTAATTTACTGAAAAAGCCTATTCATTCCAATGTACTGTATTTGCTAAGTATTGCAATCTACTGCATCCCCTGTAAATCAAACAAAGTACAATTCCTATTGCATTTTCACACTGTTCAACATTCAGCAACTTATTACTGTAAAGTAATTAATGCTTACCTGTGCCAGGCTTGCTTGGTTCTAAAATAAAATAACAGTATTTTTTTTTTTATACAAAAACAATTGGTCTAGAGTTCAGTCTTTGAGTGTGTGAATTCATTTGCTGACTGAGGGTGTACATCAAATGCTTAACACTGTCCTCTGATACTGCCTTACTGCTCAACCACTCTACCACAAATAGAGAGTAAGGTTCTATCTAACTTTAACCTCTGCCTACCTCTGGGGTCACCTGGACTCTATACACACTATACCTCATTTTGGTGTAGTATATATAGAGCCAGTTTCCTACAACTGGATCCCTTATTTCTAAGGTCGGACCCTCCACCGGATTCGGTGATTATCGCAGCAGCAAAGAAAACACATGCAGTCTCCTCTTCATCGTCATGTCCTCCAGACAAGGAGAGTAGAGCCCAGGATTCTTGGGGTAGAAAAGCATGCGGTTCTGCAGCGGCCTCTTTAAAAGTGTCTAGTGCTGCAGCCCTGTTGGGCCGCTACGACAGATCATTGTGGGACTCTCTAGAACATTTTAAGGAAAAACTTCCAAAAGAGGATCGTCAAGACTTTGCAGAGATTCTCCAAGAAGGGGCATTAGTGGCCAATCAAATGATCAGCGCAGCAGCTGATGGGCCCCTCTAGCTGTGCATTCATATTCACAAGGGATATGCGCAAGGAGATCTTCCTGGTTGCGTCTTACGGCTTTAAAACCGGAAGCCCAACAACGCATCATGAATCTACCTTTCTCTGGTAATTCTCTTTTCGGCTCCCACACCGACGAGGAGATGGCCAGGATGAAGACCGAGCTAGACACGCTTCAAGCTGTGGGCTTAGAGAAGAAGAGAGTTCAAGCGTCTGTACAGGCCTTACAATCGCAAAACCTACCATCAGAGGGTTCAAACCCCTCAATGGTCCCAGAGGCAGTACCACCAATCCAAATCCCATTATCAAGGTCGTAGACCCTCCAGAGGTAGAGGAGCACAACAATCCTCTACAACGCCCAAAAACACCGGCAAGCAATGAGTTTCCGCTTCCTCTGACACCGTTGCCTACTCCAGTGGGAGGAAGTATCTCCGGACATGTAGAAGAGTGGCGCAACATAACCAAAGATCAGTGGGTGCTAAATATACTAAAGAATGGGTATGCACTACGTTTCCGTGCACCCCCAAAGAACATTCCTCCAGTAAAGACGAATCCTCACCAGCTGAAATTGTTGCGTCAAGAGGTTTCTATCCTTCTACAGAAATTGGCCATAGAAGAGGTTCCTCCATCACAACGAGGAAAAGTTGTATACTCCAGATACTTCCTAGTTCCAAAAAAGGATCAAAAGCAAAGTTTCAGGCCTATTCTAGATCTTTGCTCACTGAACAAAGTCATCCAGAAGGAAAAAATTTGTATGTTGGCGCTTCATCAAATATACCCACATCTTCAGAAAGGGGATTGGATGTGTTCGATAGACCTCCAAGATGCATACTTCCACATCCCGATTGCACCACGACACCGGAAGTTCCTGCGCTTCATGGTGGGCTCCAAACATTATCAATAGAGTCCTGCCGTTCGGCCTGAAATCTGCACCGAGAGTATTCACAAAATGCATGGCAGTGGTGGCCGCAGCTTTACATCGCCAAGGCCTGTTCGTAAATCCATATCTAGACGACTGGCTGCTAAAAGGTTCATCTCCCCAAATGGTAAAGAACCACTACCGGATCTGCCTGAACTTACTGCGTCTCCTGGGCCTTCATGTAAATATGGAGAAATCGGTCCATCGGCCCACTCAAAGAATTCATTATCTAGGAGCCACCCTGGACTCCAGCGTAGGAAAAGTGTTTCCTTCGGAGGAGAGACTGTTATCAAACGGAAATGCAATCTCCTCCTTCAAGTGCATCAACCATCAGTTCGACAAGTGGCATCGCTTCTGGGATCGATGGCATCTTGCATTTTTCTCATCCCCAACTCCAGGTTGAGAATGAGACCTCTACAGCAGGATTTGGAGGACAAATGGGACCAATCCTCAGGACGTTGGGAGGATCGGCTTCCTCTTTCCCAATCGGCAAGAACTTCCATTCTCTGGTGGACTCATCCGAAAAATCTCCTTGTGGGAGTCCCCTTCCATCAACCTCTTCCAACGCAATCCTTGGTCACGGATGCCTCACTTCAAGGATGGGGGGCACACATGGGTTGTCTTCAAACTCAGGGCAAGTGGTCGAGCAAAGAACAAACCTATCATATAAACATGCTGGAACTGCGGGCAGTTCGTCTAGCTCTCAAAGCGTTCCATCCATCAATTCAGTCAAAGTCAATATTAATACAAACGGACAACACGACCACCATGTATTACCTAAACAAACAAGGTGGAACTCACTCTTGCCCACTGTCCCTGGAATCGCAGGCGATTTGGCACTGGCTTCTGGCCAGACATCTATCGATCACAGCGGTCCATCTGCCAGGAGAACAGAACTTGCAGGCGGACGCTCTAAGTCGACACTTCGAAGAGCAACAAGACTGGGTGCTAAACGAAGAAGTGGTGGCGGACATTTTTCATCAATGGGGTCATCCATCCATCGACCTCTTTGCAGACGAACTAAACAAGAAATTGTGAGAAAGTGCCATCTTTCTTGCATGGTATGCCCCCACTTTTTGCTGAATTGCTGATGTACTTTGACTGAGTGTGCCCTGGGCTCCTGCCAATCAGGTGCCCAGGGCCTGTGTTCCTTCCCTAAAACTGCATTGAAGCCTAAACCCAATTGGCATCTCTGGCCACATGTCAGCCCCTGGTAAATGGTACCCTAGGTACCCAGGGCACTGTGACCAGAGAAGGCCTCTAAGGGCTGCAGCACTTATTGTGCCACCCTTAGAGGCCCTGTACCCTGACGCACACACCCTGCCTTTGCAGGCTGAGTGTCTTGGTGCATAACAAAACAGAGTGTCGACATGGCACACATCACTGTGTGCCATGCCCACAAACCACTGCCCTGGCATAGATCAGTCACCCCTCTAGCTGGGTGCACTATGCCAGTGGTGAGGGTACAGGTGCATGAGCCCTGTACCCCTACAGTACCCAGGTCCATTCCTGGGCACTGCAAGTGCAGTGCTGCCATTAAGAGTATATGGTGCTGGGAGGTCGTCATCACGAACTCCACAGCACCATGATGGCTACACTGAAGACTGAGAAGTTTGGTATCAAACTTCTCAGCACATTAAACCCACACTGATGCCAGTGTGGGATTTAATGTAAGCTGCACGACAGAGGGCAACTTAGAGTTGCCCCCCTGAACCTAACCCACAATCCACGTCCTGCCTGAGAGGCTGCCACCCAGCAGACATGTTGCTGGACCCCTGGGTAGAGAGCCATCCGCTCTCCCGGGCCTGCAACAATGCACGTCCTGGGCGAGGTGCTAGGTCTCCTCCCCCAGGATGGGCAGGGGGAATGCTTCAAAGGCATGCCGCCTTTGTGAGCCTCCCCAGACCACTTGCTGTACTCAGCAACTGGTCCCCACCGGTTCTAGCCCCCACTCTGGCGGGAAGACTGGCGGAAAACCCCAAGTGAGGAAAGGGGGTGTGCCAGCCTCTGCCAACCCCACCCCTCAGGTGGGGGAGGCGAGGTGAAGCACATCTCCGGGCTCTCGCCATCTTGAAGATGGGGAGCCCTGCCCAATCAGGACTAGGCTCCTGCCCCCCTCCCACTGGAGAGTGGCAGATCTGAAAGAGACACGTTAGTGACAGATTCCTTACCTTAGAATATCCCCAGGCGTCAGGCTGGATCCGGAAAGTTTTTGCGTAGCAGTACCCTTGCGCGTCGGTAGGCGGCGTCGTGCGGCTCCGCGTCCGTCGTCGGCGTCGTGATCGCCGGGATGACGTCGCGGGCAGTACTTAGGCGCCGCCCCTGCGCGCTGACGTCAGTTCTTTTCCGCGCCAGTAAGCGCAGATCCGGGAAGAGCAGTGCCCTAGTCACTTTTTGACTCTTTTTTGGTGAATTTTTTCACTGTTTCTTCAACGAGTCTTCACGACTCCTATGGTGTCGTAGGGATGCCCGGCTTCAAGCCCTGCGAGGAATGTGGTCGCATGATGTCGATCACGGACCCGCACCTAGAGAATCTCTTTTGTCTCGGCCGAGACCACGACACGAAGTCGTGCCCTGACTGCCGGAAACTTCATCCGAAGGCTTTGCGAGAGCGGTCTCGAAAGCTCCTCGAAGTCCGGCAAGCCCCGGTCCCGGGAGAGGTCGAGGGGCCGGACGCGGAGTCCCCGCCATTCGTCGGAATCCAAGTCTTCGCGCTCCTCCGGTAAGTCGAAGCACAAGAAGTCTAAGCGGCGTCATCGCTCTAAGACTTCGCCTCGCCGGTCTCGCGACTCGGCTGAGGTCCCTGTCGGCACCGTCCCCGCGGCCCCGGATGTGCCTGTCGAGTTACCCCCGCATTACCCGTCCTACCCGGGTTCGGGGGCGACTCCGGCCGAAATACAGGAATTCCTGTCGCCCATGGCCCGCCTCTTCGGGCCTCAAGGTCCCTCCGGTGCGTCTTCGGGCCCCGCGGGCCCTGATGGGGTTGCTCCGGCGTCGCCGTCGACTCCGGTCCCGGCACCGCCTGTCCCACCGGCCTTCATCCCGGCCTCGATCCCGGCTCCGGTGGTGCCGCAACCCCCATCGACGCCGGTTGACCTAACCACGCCTCCGCCGATGTCCCCGGTGCCGTTTCCGACGCCGTCCGGGGCTCCGGGCGGCGTCGTTCCCCGGTTCTCTCCGGGTCCGGACATGGAGCCGGACCGGCGTCGCCCGACGCCGATGAGACCTTGGGTCCCTGATGTCCCTCCTCCTCCATATTTTCAACCTGAGGAGGACCAGGAGAGCTGGGAGGGGTCTGAGGACCCTCTCACACAACAGTGCGAGTTTGACCCGGACTGGGTTGAGGAACTTGGGGATGCCAGTGGTCTGGACACCTCCCTGACTCTGGCATGCTGTCTCCTCCCGTGGCAACGGAGGAGGGGCTAATTTTGCAAAGGTGTTGCGTAGAGCTGCTGGAGCCTTGAATCTCCAGTTGCCTACAGTGGCCGTCAGGACTAACATCCTGACTGAAGTGCTTCAGCCGGCGGCCTCCTCTTTGGAGACTGTGCTGCCGTTCAACGATGCACTCACTGACGTTCTTTTGGGTGCCTGGTCCAAACCCACCACAGGGACTCCTGTGGATAGGAACGTGGCCCGACGCCATCGCCCTGCTCCGGGCGACCCCCTGTTTCTCTCCCAACACCCCACCCCTGAGAGCTTGGTTGTCCAAGCCTCTGCCTCCCAAACCGCCTTCCCTACCGCCCCCCCGGATAGGGAATCCAAGCGCCTGGATCACTTTGGGAAGAAGGCTTTCTCTTCCTCCAGTGCTGGCTTGCGGTCCGTTAATACCGCTTGCCTCTTGGGCCGATACACCCACTCTCTGTGGGATACGGTGGCGACTGTTTTACCGCAGTGCTCTGAGGAGGTCCAGACACTGCTTACCCGCGCCATTGCGGAAGGGCGTGATGCGGCTAAATATACCATCCGCTGTGGCCTTGATACCGCCGACTCGCTGGGCAGATCGCTTGCAACGACGGTGGCGCTGCGTCGCCACGCCTGGCTGAGAACCACTGGTTTTCAGGGGATGTCCAGAATACACTCATGGACATGCCCTTTGATGGAGTCGGTCTTTTGGTTCGAAGGCAGACCATGCGCTGGAGCGTTTCAAGGACTCACGGGCTACTGCTAAGTCCCTGGGCCTTGCTGTTGTGCGCCCTCCGCTCACGTCTGCTTTTCGCCCCTTTCGTGGCCACGGAAGGGGCGCCCAGTCACGTCCACAGCCCGGCCAACGGCCCGCGCAGCAAGCGCCTTCGCGTGGCGAGGGCGTGGATACCGCCGTGGCGGTTCGGACAACCAGCGTGCGGGTCAGGCCACCACCTCCAACCCGTCCACGGCCTCCAAGCCCTCCTAGTCCCTCCTTTCAGGTGCACAGCACGCCAGTCGAGGCAGGGTCCGCCATCACCTTCACCACTGGCGTCCCATCACCTCGGACAGGTGGGTCTTGGACATTGTCCGAAGGGGCTACTCCCTCCCCTTCGAGACCACCCCCCCAGCCATGCCACCTCAATTCCACCGCATGTCGGGGGATCACTTGAGTGCTTCTACAGAAGGAAGTCACGGCCCTCTTGGCCAAGAGGGCCATCGAGCATGTTCCGACCCCAGAAGTAGGGCGTGGTTGCTACTCCCACTACTTTCTGGTGCCCAAAAGGACAAGGAGGACATGCGTCCTATCTTGGACCTCCGGAACGTCAATCGCTTCCTCCGGAAGGAGAAGTTCAAGATGCTCACCCTAGCTCAGGTCTTGACTGCCCTCGACCCCGGAGACTGGTTGGTAGCGTTGGACTTGCAGGACGCCTATTTCCACATCCCCGTCCTGCCGGCCCACCGGCGTTACCTTCGGTTCACGGTAGGCCTCGAGCATTTTCAGTTCACCGTGCTCCCCTTTGGCCTTACCAGTGCCCCTCGGGTGTTCACGAAAGTGATGGCGGTGGTCGCAGCTCATCTGCGCCGGGCAGGGGTTTCAGTCTTCCCCTACCTCGACGACTGGCTGCTGAAGGCGGGCTCGTCCCAGTCAGTCGTCTCCCACCTCCAGACTACGGCCGAACTCCTGCACTCGCTGGGGTTCTCCATCAATGTGCCGAAGTCGCATCTGATTCCTTCTCCACAGCTCCTTTTCATCGGAGCAGTTCTGGACACAACGCAGTTTCGGGCCTATCCTCCCGAACGGCGAGTCCGGGATATTCAGGCTATGATTCCGATCTTTCAGCCTTTATCCTGGGTTTCGGTACGGATGACCCTGAGGCTGCTGGGCCTCATGGCCTCCTGCATCCTGCTGGTCAATCATGCCAGATGGCATATGCGGGCTCTGCAGTGGGACCTGAAGTTCTAGTGGGCGCAGCACCAGGGCAACCTGTCCGATCACGTCCAGATCTCGGAGGGGACTGCAACACAGTTGCAGTGGTGGCTCTCGAACCGGCAATGGGTCATGGGCAGATCCCTCTCCCTTCCCCAGCCAGAGCATACAGTTGTGACGGACGCGTCCCTTCTGGGATGGGGCGGTCACATGGGCGAGGCGGAGATCAGAGGCCTCTGGTCTCCGGCGGAGTCCCGGCTCCATATCAACCTTCTGGAGCTCCGGGCGATCCGACTTGCACTGAAGGCATTCCTTCCCTCTGTCAAAGGGAAGGTAGTGCAGGTGTTCACCGACAACACCACCGCCATGTGGTACTGCAACAAACAGGGCGGGGTGGGGTCGTGGACCCTTTGTCCAGGAGGCTCTGCGCCTCTGGACATGGCTGGAACATCAGGGCATGTTCCTGATGGTTCAACACCTGGCAGGTTCCCTGAACGCCAGGGCGGACGAACTCAGCCGCAGGTGCATGATGGATCACGAATGGCGTCTTCACTCGGAAGTGGCGCAAGGACTCTTTCTACAGTGGGGAGAGCCTTGGTTAGATCTATTCGCCACCGAAGAGAACGCGCAATGTCATCAGTTCTGCGCGTTGGAATTTCCAAGGCGGCACTCGCTCGGCGACGCTTTTCGTCACGAGTGGAGTTGCGGTCTATTGTACGCCTTTCCGCCTATACCACTTCTACCCAGAGTGTTGAAGAAGATTCGGCACGACCGGGCCCAAGTCATTCTTGTGGCTCCGGACTGGGCTCGAAGAGTTTGGTATCCCGAGCTAGTCAGTAGGAGCGTAGATCCCCCGATCAGTCTGCCTCTTCGGGAGGATCTTCTGTCGCAGCAGCAGGGGACGGTCCTCCACCCGAACCTGTCCAGTCTACACCTGCTTGCGTGGAGATTGAGCGGCGGCAGTTGATTCCTTTCGACTTGCCTCCCGAAGTTTGTGATGTGATTCTGGCAGCCAGGCGTCCCTCCACTAAGGTGGTATACGCCTGCAGGTGGAACAAATTTGTGGCATGGTGCACAGCAAAGGCTGTGAACCCCCTTTCTGCCCCTCTTTCTGAGGTCCTTCTGTTCCTTCTTTCTCTGGCCCAACAGGGTTCTGCCCTGGGTACCATCAAGGGTTATCTCTGTGCTATCTCGGCCTTCCTCAGGCTCCCTGATCAGCCCTCCCTTTTCAAGTCCCCTGTTGTTAACAGGTTCTTAAAAGGCATTACACACCTCTTTCCTCCTGTTCCATTTGTGATGCCTCAGTGGGACTTGAACTTGGTTCTTACCTTTTTAATGTGCGCTCCCTTTGAGCTTCTGCATAACTGTCCTCTTCGTCTTTTGACTCTAAAGACAGCCTTTCTGGTGGCCATCACCTCCGCTCGGCGGGTGAGTGAGCTCCAGGCTTTATCTTGCAAACCTCCCTTTCTGTCTGTTCATCCAGACAAGGTTGTTCTTCGGACGCGTCCGTCCTTCTTGCCAAAGGTGGTTACTGCCTTTCACATTGGGCAGACCATCACTTTGCCTACCTTCTTTCCGCCTCCGCATCCTTCCAGAGAGGAAGAGAGGCTCCACCGTCTGGACCCAAAACGTGCGCTCTCCTTCTATATCGACCGCACAAAACACTTCCGGGTGGATGACCAGCTCTTTGTTGGCTACGTGGGCGCCAAAAAGGTCGGGCGGTGCACAAGCAGAACCATCTCCCGCTGGGTTACCTTGTGCATCAAGACCTGCTATTCTTTGGCTAAGAAGGAGCCTCCTGTTGGGCTGCGTGCCCATTCCACCAGGGCAACGGCTGCTACCACGGCCTTGGGCCGCGGTGTTCCGCTGCCGGTTATTTGTCAGGCAGCTACGTGGGCCTCGCTGCACACGTATACAAAGCATTACTGCCTTGACAGTCAGGTCCGGAGGGACGGCTTCTTTGGCCGTTCCGTCCTCCAGGACTTCCTTGTCTGATCTTTGTTCGCAGACCCACCACCGGGGTTGGTATTGCTGGGGTATCTATTCTAAGGTAAGGAATCTGTCACTAACGTGTCTCTTTCAGATGCACAAGTTACTAACTTGTGTAACGATATATCTGTAAGAGACAGTAGTTAGTGACAGATTCCTACCGCCCACCCATCCTCCCCGTTCTGCGAACTGATTTCTAGGGTTAAGGACATCCCTTTCAGGGCCCTAGTATTTTTCAGACACCTATGTCAGCTTCTTGCATGGCTCTGCGTTCCTGGCGCGGAAAGTCGTGTACAGAACTGACGTCAGCGCGCAGGGGCGGCGCCTAAGTACTGCCCGCGACGTCATCCCGGCGATCACGACGCCCGACGACGGACGCGGAGCCGCACGACGCCGCCTTCCGACGCGCAAGGGTACTGCTACGCAAAAACTTTCCGGATCCAGCCTGACGCCTGGGGATATTCTAAGGTAAGGAATCTGTCACTAACTACTGTCTCTTACAGATAGATCGTTACACAAGTTAGTAACTTGTGCGATAGGGGGTGTACCCACCCCAGGGAAGGGACCCCTTGGTCCCTGCCCTTTACCTACCCGTAACGCCCCTAAATCTAGTATTTAGGGGCAACCTGAACCTTCCTTCCTCAGATCCCGAATCCGAAACAAGCAAGAAGAACAAAAAGAAAGAAGACCTGCCGTGCAGCTGCTCACAAGAGGAAGACACCAACTGACTTGGCCCCAGCCCTACAGGCCTGTCGACCCTCGAACCTGCTCCTGCTAAACTCCGGCGTCTCCAGTGGTCAGCAACCTCGAAAACCCCGGAGGACCTGACTGCCTTGTGACTCTAAAAGACTGGGACTCCCACGAGCAGTGGTTCTGCTCAAAGCAAGTAACAAACCCCTGGTGCCAACCAGGAACCGCGACTCCTGCACACTCTGCACCCGCCGAGCCCGGCCTGTGCCTGAGTGGACAAAGACCACGAGGACGTCCCCCCGGCGACTGTGACCCAGAATCCAGCACCCAAGGACCCTCCTCGACGCTCCTGACGACGCCTGCAGCCTCAGAACTAGGGACCCCTCCAACCGCGACCAGCAGAGGGGTAAGATTTCCCGACGCCAAAAGGCACCCCGGCGCCCTGCGGCCCCCTGTGCCCAACTCCTGGGTGCCTACCTATCCTCCAACTACCCAACTTACCTCTCGAAGTGGTGGTCGCACCTGAAGAATCTTCGTCCCCGAGCTTGCAGCCTTTGTACGTTCTTGAGC
This sequence comes from Calotriton arnoldi, assembly GCA_963921515.1. Classification (NCBI taxonomy): domain Eukaryota; kingdom Metazoa; phylum Chordata; class Amphibia; order Caudata; family Salamandridae; genus Calotriton; species Calotriton arnoldi. Next base: position 2,902,004 of record CAWUFW010000013.1, on the reverse strand, counting down.
TTCTCCATTGAAATCCATTGAGCGCCCGACGGCTCAAAAGCACCCTGCACCCAGCCGCCCGAGTGCCCCTGGGAGTGCAACACCTATCCTATTCTACTTCCCCACTTACCCTGTGTAAGTGACCAGGAGCCCAGCTCCCACAGCCGCGTGGCCTGCCTGCTAGCAGCCACCAACCAAGGGCCCCCTGGCCGCCATAGGCCAACATTGGGCCTAACTCACTCTGCACCCGGCCGCCCCTGTGCCGCTGAGGGTGTACCAACTGTACCTACCTGACCCTGGGAGACCCCTGTGTCTATGCCCAGAACCTTAACTCGGCCAGTCGAGTACTTACCTGAAAGCCGATAACCTACATTTTCTCCATAGGGTAACATTGACTGATTTACACTGACATTTCTTCCAAGTGTCGAGTTTTGAAACTTTAAAATATTCACTAAAAATCGTCCGATCAACGAAAACGAAATTACTCACCTGTTATCAGGAGAGATCCCAGTGCTGGATCTTGGTGCCCAGCACTGACCCTGAAAAGCAATTACAACTGTACTTACCGATAACTTGATTTTCCTCCATAGGATAACATTGCCTGGTTTTCTCCAGAAATTCTTCTGTCGATTTTTGAAACAAACAAATATTCCTTAAAAATCGCCTGTGTAACAAAAACGATTTCTTCCAACTGTTTACAGGAAATGCACCAGGGCTGAATCCAGGATCCAGCCCTGAGTAAGAAAATCATACGCAAAGTAATTGATATTGTATTTACTTAAAATTCCCCATTGAGCTCAATGTTATAATTGTGTTTGAATTGTGTTGCCTATTGCAACAACTGTAGCTATTGCATTTAAAATTCCATTGTGTATTGAAAGTATACAACTAAAGCATCTCATTCTGAGAAAGTATTTTTATACCTACTTGTGGTTCTAAAATAAAACAATATATTTTTATATACAAAACAATTGGCCTAGAGTTCAGTTCGAGTGTGCCAAACCTCTGGGGACTGTGGACTCTGCACACTGAACCTTACTTTGGTTCAGTATATACAGAGCCACTTTCTTACAGAAATGCCACGCCTTCGCGTCAAGATTTTACCGACCAGGATCGAGAGGGAATGCCCTTTTGATCGACTGGTCCGGAACATTTGCGTGCGCCTTTCCGCCCCTTCCTCTCATCCCGAAGGTGGTAACCAAGCTCATTCGATCTAGGATGAAAATGATCCTAATAGCACCGGACTGGCCACGTCAATGGTGGTATCCGGACCTGTTGCAGCTTTCAATGTGTCCACACAGGAAGCTTCCGTGCAGACCGGACCTTCTGACCAAAATGAACGGGAAGATTCTTCATCCCAACCTTCCCTCACTGAACTTGGCAGCATGGCTCCTGAGGTCCTGCAATATGGCCACCTGAATCTCCCTCAGGACTGTATGAACATTTTGAGGGAGTCAAAGAGACTGTCCACAAGAAGCTCTTACGCTTTTAAATGGAAGAGATTTTACTTGTGGTGTATGCGTAATGGTTGTCACCCTACTAGTGGGCAAGAGGAGGTAATCTTGCCTTATCTTCTATATTTGGCAAAATCAGGTTTAAAGTATACCTCCATAAAAGTTCATTTGGCGGGCATTACAGCCTACAGAAAGTCACCTAATCAACCTTCCTTTTTTCAGCTCCAGGTGGTCAAGGATTTCCTTCAGGGTTTGAAGGTTTTCCCCCCCTGTCCGACCTCCTTGGGAGTTGAATCTGGTTCTGTCAAAACTGATGGGTCCTCCTTTTGAACCCATTCATAAGGCCACACTGCAACACCTTAAATGGAAAGTCGCTTTTTTAGTGGCTATTGCGTCAGCACGTAGAGTAAGCGAAATCCAAGCACTCTGTTCTAAAGAGCTGTACATGGTTTTCCACCACAACAGAGTGGTTTTGAGGACTCACCCCACTTTCCTTCCAAAGGTGGTGTCTGACTTCCATGTCAAACAATTTCTCTACCCTCTTGTTTTCCCAATCCTGCTACGCCAGCCGAGAGGTCTCTTCATTCCCTAGACCTTAAAAGGGTTCTCAAATTCTATTTAGATAAAACAAAGTCCATCAGAAAGTCCGATCAATTGTTTCTTAACTATGGTGCCATCAGGACAGGTTTCCCAGCCTCCAAGCGTTCCATTTCCAGATGGATAGTGTCCTGCATTAAGCTGGCGTACCAATTGGCAAACAAACCCCTACTGGTTTCTCCTAAAGCTCATTCCACTAGGGGAAAAGCAGCTATGATAGCTTTCCTACATAATGTGCCAATGGCCGAGATTTGCAAAGCAGCAACTTGGAAATCGGTACACACGTTCACGAGACACTATTGTCTCGATTCCGACTCCAGAGCAGATACCCAAGTAGGCCAAGCCTCCTTGAAAAATGTATTCCAATGCTAAATTTGTTGGAATTGGTATTTTTGAATGTGTTCTGCATGTTTTATAATTCTCATTTGCCCGCAGGAAGAAGGGATGGGCTTGCTACTCGATTCATGTGCTTATGACTATTGATGAGGATCCCTGGAAGAGAACGAATAGTTTCTTACCTGTCGGTATAGTTTTGCAGCTTGAAGACTTTCTGGATTCACTATGCTGTGCATTATTCCGCGGTCTAGTGGTTGGGTCCGGAATCGTAGTCTTTTTTCTGTTTGTTTTGTGTAGCCCAGGTGGGCGTCGACGCCCCACCATTTGGTGTCCTTCCGTGACGTCGGCGCGCTTCCTCCGGAAGCTCCCACCCTTGGGCGCCATCTTCGGATTCTTTTTTTCTTGTCTTGTCCTTGTGTTGTTTATCCTTTTACCCTTTTTAAAGGTGTTTTCCATTTGTTAGTCCCATCTTCCTCCTGTCTCATCTTTCTGGCGGAGGCGGGTGGGTTCGCTAGTGAATCCAGAAAGTCTTCAAGCTGCAAAACTATACCGACAGGTAAGAAACTATTCGTTTTGCAGCGTGAATCTTTCTGGATTCACTATGCTGTGCATAGATTTTGTAGCGGTTTGCTATATTTGTGGCGGCTGGGTGGAAGATGAGCGTTGGTTGTTGAATATATGTTGAAGCACTTTTTGACCTACTTGTGCTTCCTTGTTCATCTGTATATCCACGCAGTAGTGCTTAGTGAATGTGTGCACTGAAGCCCATGTGGCCGCCAGGCAAATGTCTTGGATAGGTGTTTGCTAGGAAGGCTATTGTTGCTCCCTTTTTCCTGGTTGAGTGAGCCTGAGCTGCTCCCTGTAGCTCTTGGCCTGCCTGTTTGTGGCAGTATTGAATTGTTTGTGCGATCCATCGTGCAATGGTATTTTTCGTCACTGGTCTGCCCAGGAAACTGCTTGCGAAGGACACAAAGAACTGCTTTGTTTTTCTACAATCCTTAGTCCTTTCGATGTAATGCATTACTGCTCTCCTGGCATCCAGAGTGTGCAGTGCCCTCTCAGCGCTGGTGGATGGTTTCTGGAAGAAACTGGGAATTTGTATAGTTTGGTTTATATGGAACCTGGACACCACCTTTGGCATGAAGTGTGGGTCCGTCCTCATTACCACCCTGTCATTGTGAATCTGAATGTAGGGTTCTTGTAGTGTGAGTGCCTGCAACTAGCTCACCCTACGTAGCGAGGTAATCGCTACCAGAAAGGCCGTCTTTATTGTGAGCATATGTAGCGATACCTTGTGGATGGGTTCGAACGGTGCTTTCATAAGCTGTGTTAGAACTACATTGAGGTTCCATGCAGGCGGTGGCATCCTCTTTGGCGGTGCTATTCTTTTGGCTCCTTCTAGGAATCTTTTTACTACTTGAGATGTAAAGAAGCTTTTCCCTGTTTCTCCTCTTGTATAGGCTACTATTGCTGCCAGGTGCACTCTTAGAGAAGTGCAGCTTAGGTTACTTTCTAGTAAGTGTGTTAAGTATTTTAGCACAGTTGATTCTTTAGTGATTCTCCTGTGGAGCTTTTTGTTGATGCACCATTCAGTGAATCTCTTCCGCTTTGCTGCATAGCATTTCCGTGTGGTGGGTCTCCTCGCTTCTCGCAGCACCGCCAGCGTGCTTTGTGGAAGCTTGAAGTGAGCGAACTCTAAGTCCTCAGGAGCCACGCTGCTAGGCTGAGGCTCTCTGGTTCTGGATGGAGTACCCTTCCGTTTTGTAGCGAGAGCAGGTCTTTCCTTCTTGGGAACTTGTGTGGTGGTCCCTGTGCCATCTCCACGATCTGCGAGAACCAGGACTGCCTGGCCCACTGTGGTGCTACCAGAATTAGTGTCATGTTGCTTGTTCTGCATTTGCTGAGCACTTTGTGCATCAGCGGTATCAGTGGAAAAGCGTAGGCAAATGTCTTTGACCAGCTCATCCATAGGGCATTTCCTTGGGATTGATGGCCTGGCTGCCTGGATGCGAAGTATTGGCATTTTGCATTCTGGTGTGTTGCAAACAGGTCTAGTTGTGGGGTCCCCCACTTTTTGAATAGTTTTTGCGTCTCCTGCGCGTTGAGCTCCCACTCGTGTGAGATTGACGTCTGTCTGCTCAGTCTGTCTGCTTCCACATTGTCCTTCCCTGGCAGATGTATTGCCAGGAGGTCTATTTGTAATGGAATTGCCCATTTCCATATCTGTTGCGCTAGATCTGAGATCGCCACTGAGTGTGTTCCTCCCTGCTTGTTGATGTAGAACATCGTTGTGGTGTTGTCTGTTTGTACTAACACCCTTTGGCCGTACAGCTGTTTCTGGAACGCTTTTAGGGCAAGGAACACGGTCTTGAGTTCTAGGTAGTTGATGTGTTTGACGGCATCTGTTTGTGTCCATAACCCTCTTACCTTGAGCAGTTTCATGTGCGCTCCCCACCCCATCTGGGATGCGTCTGTTGTGATGGTCACTGTTGGAGTTGGTGGTGTGAATGGGTTTCCCCTTGTTATGTTGCCCCTGTTCCACCATGCCATCTCTTCCTGCACTGCGTGCGTTACAACCACTAGATCTTCCCAACTCCCTGTTGACTGTGACCATTGCTGTTGCAGCCATTCCTGGAATGGTCTCATGTGTAGCCGAATATTGGGGACTAAATGTATGCAGGATGCCATCATGCCCATGAGCTTGCTCACTGTCAGACGTTGCCCCTTCAGGTAGCGGCGAGTCTCCTTCAGTAGTGCGAGGATCCTTTTCTCGCTGGGGAACACTCTCCCTGAATGGTGTCGATCTTCGCACCCAGGAAGATCTTCACTTGTTCTGGTTCCAGCGATGACTTCTCCTTGTGTATGGAGAAGCCTAGTTTTGTCAGCGTTTGTGTGACTTGCTGAGTATGTAGTTTGCATTGGTTGTAGGAGTTCGCTTTTACCAACCAGTCGTCTAGGTAGGGGTATACGTGTATCCCCTGTCTTCGCAGATGTGCTGCTACGGCAGCTAGGCATTTGGTGAATACTCTTGGCGCTGATTTGAGGCCGAAGGCTAGGGCCGTGAACTGGTAGTGCGTCATGCTGATGGTGAATCTGAGCAGACGCTTGTGTCCTTGGTTTATGGGGATGTGTAGGTAGGCATCCTTGCGGTCTATTGTGGACATAAAATCCCTGTGCCTTATTTGAGGTATGACCTCTTGTAAGGACGTCATCTTGAACTTTTGAGTTTTGATGTATTTGTTTAGGAACCGTAGGTCCAGTATGGGCCTTAACGTTTCGTCTACTTTTGGTACGAGGAAGTAGTTGGAGTACACTCCTGTGCCCTTTTCTCTGTACGGCACCTTTTCTATAGCCTGTTTGTGGAGGAGTTCTTGTGCTTCCTGCCACAATAGTGACAGCTCTTTTGTTGAATGTTTTTTGTTTGTTGGCCTCTTGTTTGGTGGCCTCTTTACGAGTTCTATGCAGTAGCCGAACTGTATGATGTTGAGTATCCACTTGTCGGTTATCTTCTCCCACTCCTGGGAGAAGTGTTTTAGTCTTCCTCCTACGGGCGTTGTATGATGGTAAATTTGTAATTTTTGTCTGCGTCTTTTGTTGTGCCGCGGCACTAGCGATGTTGGGGGTGCGGGCACGTGTTGTAGTGTGGAGTCACTTGGGGGAGGGCTGCTGGCCGCCTCTTCTTGTATTGCCTCGTCCGTTTGGTCGGCTACGAAAGGACTGGCCCCTCTGTTGGTTCTGCCAGCCTTGTTGCTGCTGACCCTGTTGTGCCTGGCTGCTTCCCTGAAATGTTTGCTGGAAGGCCTGGTGCGATGTTCCCGGCTGGTTTCCACCTCTGCCGTTTGGTCTTCGTGAGGGGTGCCCCTTCTCATACCCCTGAACTGTAGTGCTCCCATGGACCTTGCCGTTTCGTTGTCTTTTTAGCTGCGTCAGCGTCTCGTCCACGGGCGTGCCGAACAGCTTTTCCCCGTTGAAGGGCAACTTCAGGATGTTGTTTGGTACCTCCGGCTTGAACCCGGAGATCCTGAGCCAGGCATTTCTACTCTCTGTCACCCCGATCATCATCAGCCTGCTTGATGTATCAGCTGCGTCTAGGGCAGACTTTAGGCAGGTGTTGGCCATGTTCTTCCCCTCCTCCACCAGGTGTGCCGCTCTCTGCTGGTTTTCTGTGGGGAGCAGTTTGAGCAACTGCCCAACTTCTTCCCAGTGCTGGTAGGCGTGCCTATTTATAAGGGCATTGGAGTTGACAATGCGCCAATGTATTGCCGCATTCCTTTCAATTTTCCTCCCTGTGAGGTCTATCCTCTGCTCTCCTTGTCTGGGGGCGGACCGGAGTTTGTGGGAACGTTGGCCCTCTTCCTGGCAGTTGCTGTTATTATTGAATCAGCTGGCACAGATCCCTGGATATATGGTGGATCCTTTGAAGAGTGTTTATATTTTTTCTCAGTTCTGGGTGTGACCGATCTGCAGGTAGATGTCTCCTTGAAAGCTTCCCTGCCTTGGTCTAGCACACTAGGGAGCATAGGAAGGAATTCGCTCCTAGTTTGTGTTGGTAGCAGTGTTTCCAGGAGAAAACAGGCTTTAGGCTTTTCCTCCTCCATTTCCACTCTATAGGTGGCTGCCGCGTTCCTGACGACCATGTTGTACACTCCTATGTCGTCCGGCGGCGAAGGCCTCGGCGGATATGTCTCCACGGCCTCCTCCGGGTCTTCGGCGTCGAGATCCTGCCATTCCAGGTCTTGAGCCTCCGAGGGTGTCGAGCCGTAGTGCGTCTGCTGGTCGTTATCACCCTCCGTATAATCGTACAGGACCTCTTCGTCCTGTTCCGACGGTTCGGGAGTTTTCGGCGGCTCGGTGCTGTCGAACTCCTCTTGCGTTTCCGCTTCGACGACCGTCGAGGGCTTCGAAGGGATGGTGTATCTACTCATCCGGTCGTCGAAGTCCTTCTTCTTTTGGATGATACTGGCCATTTCGGCCTCGAGCCTTTTCTTCTTCCTCTCCATCTCCGCCGCTTGATCGGCGTCGAGAGTTCGGCAGTTCTCTTCGAGGTCGTAGTTGACGTCGGAGGTGCCTTCTGCTCTTTCCCCTTCGGCGTCGAGTGCGGTTTCTCGGAACCGTGCTTCGACGACCTGGGTGTGTCAAGAGCTTTCGCCGACCGGGAGTCCTTTTCGAAGGATCCGCTGGGCTGTTTGTCCCTGGATGCAGCTTCGGTCGAGTGCTTCGACGCCGGTGCTCCTTTCGAGGACTTTGGCTCGGATTTTCGAGAGTCTGTCGGGGTTCTTTGGGTCGACGTGTCTCTTACCTCCTTCCTGGAAGTGTTATCGGTCTCTACGACCGTGCAGTCCTCTGGTCCCTCGGCGATGTTGTCCTCTTCCCCACTGGAGAGGCCCAGGTCCCGCAGCGACGGAGGTGGCCCTTGGCCCTGCATACTGTAGTTTGCTGTCCTCTGTCTGTCCCTCACCCTGAGGGTCTTGGCGGCGAATGCTGCGCAGGCGTTGGTCGTCGCTTCGATGGTCGATCGGTAGGCAGAGGTTGCAGACTGGATGTTGGTCTTTCTGTGCGAACTTGTGGTGGCAGTTACGACAGAACTTGAATGGTGTCTTGTCCATTCCCGCGCTCAGGGAGCCCCCTGTGTGCGCATTCTCCGTTGGACGTCGAAGTTTCTTCTACCTCTCACCAGCTTCGTCGTCCCGGTAGTATGTTCTTTGTCTTGTGATGAAGATCTCCAATTTTTCTCGGTTCTTTCTGCTTTTCTCTTACTTCTTCTCTCCTCTTCCAACTCTGGAGCTCTTCACGACGATCCAGACCCAACGGCGGAAAAAGAATCTGAAGATGGCGCCCAAGGGTGGGAGCTTCCGGAGGAAGCGCGCCGACGTCACGGAAGGACACCAAATGGTGGGGCGTCGACACCCACCTGGGCTACACAAAAAAAAAAAAAAACAGAAAAAAGACTACGATTCCGGACCCAACCACTAGACCGCGGAATAATGCACAGCATAGTGAATCCAGAAAGATTCACGCTGCAAAAGGATAAGTTACTTACCTGTAATCCTAGTTCTCTTCCAGGGGTATCCTCTTCAGTCATAAGCAACCCTCCCGCCTCCCCGGGCTAATGATCCATAAACTGTCATCTCTTTGTGTCCTGACCTCCGGGTCTCCGCAAAGAACAACTGACCTAACTGTCACCCCTGAGGCATGATGGGAAGCTAGGGGTCATGGCTGCCTTAAAGGCACGGTGCCAGTTTCTTTGTGTTTCTATGGGTTAGCTTTTCAGCTTTCTTTACTATTGGAATTACAATGCAGCCTATGAGCTGACAATGCCTGCTTTTCTCTTTGCAGGGCTATGGTTTCTACTGTGCATTAAAGCAGTTCAAATGCTCATTGTTTTCCTGCTTTGTTTGTGTATGTGTGCAAAATAAAATTTCACAGCATTGCTCAGACTGTGGTGTATGGAAGGCTGCATTGATTGTTATATATATATATATTCAGCTCCAAAGTTGTCCACCAGATGAGCAGCACTCAGACAACAGCAGCAAGACAACAGCCTTTGATAGGTATGAACGGTATTCCGCCTGCGGATACTTTAAACAGTTGTTCCGTGTAGGACTGCCCCGCGAATCAAGGGGGCCACGCGACTTGGTATTGACTGAATCGTAAATGTGGGGCAGCAGCAGAGGATCTAGGACGGACCCGTCTGCGGGGTCCTTTGAGGACTTTGAATTCAACAGAACATTATGTGTGCATCCATCTGTGGATTACCAAGTGCCGAGTCTACAGCTCCCATCATGCACAGTCTCATAGGAGCGGCCCATTTGGGGGCGTGCAATATTTAAATGTGAACTGGGACCGGTAAATGCACGCATCCTTTCCGTTAAAGCCTCGGAGAAGTTGAGGAACTTCAAAACGCGGCAGGCAATCCAATACGGAACGGCTGTTTAAAGTATCCGCAGGCGGAATACCGTTCATACCTATTAAAGGCTGTTGTCTTGCTGCTGTTGTCTTGTAGTGTGTGCCTTAGTTATGGGCCGCTGTCTGAAACATTCCAAGCCCACCAATGGGCCTCCACTCGCTCCTCCGGCTTGTCAATCCTCAATGGATGCCTCCACATTAAGACTCCGTGATTCGGAGCCCCGTGGCCCCAAATTTCCGGGTGGTGCGTCTCCACATAACTAAGGCACACACTACAAGACCCACAAACCAACGCAGACTCATTTGAGTCGCCCATTGGAGGGCTCATATCACAAGTGGGAGGTGTGGCCTTTATGCCAAATTGACTGTCGCGCCTCTGAAGAGTGCAATGAGCACGAAACGCGTCAGGCGTGAATCGACAGGCATGCTGTAAACTGGATCCGCCCGCCGATCCGGCTTTTACCTCATGAAGGTTGCTACAGTGGATGTCAGAGTGCGTCTCCAACCGGTGGGAACCTTGGAGCTTTGATATATATATATATATATATATATATATATTAATTTTATTTTTTAAAGAATTTGTTTGTGTGTGTGTGTGTATATATATATATATATATATATATATATATATATATATATATATATATATAGCTACATATATGTTTTTCACATATATTTTATATGTATTCCGGGGTCCCCGCGCATGGGCGGGAATATTCATGTGCTTATGACTTTGATGAGGATACCCCTGGAAGAGAACTAGGATTACAGGTAAGTAACTTATCCTTACAAGCGATTCCAAATAAGGTAGGAAACTGAACAGAGGATGGAAATTCAATTTTTTTTATGCCTACCAACAGTGGCGTAACGCAAAATGATTCCCCCCCCCCCTCCTTTGCAAAATGTGATGAGGCCCCCCGTGTCTCCCGTATCTTGCAGATAGTCATGGGCCTTGGGGTGAATGCCACCCCCCCCCCCCCCCAATACCCCTTTCTGAAGCTCAAGCCTCTTAAGAGCGCTGCGCCGTCCACTGCAGCTGGGAGGAGAAAGATATGCCTAACCGAGCTACCAGCCAAGACAGAAAAGGTTACTTACTTGTTATACTAGGTGTGTCATGGGGATCTTTAATAACGTTTAAAGTCAATATCACCACTACAAAAAAGCATTGTGGGGCTCATTTACAAAGAGATAATCACCTAAAATTAATTTTTGTTAAGTGCCTATCTAGAGGAAAGTAATTAAATGCACTTCGTTTCTATTTTGGGAACTGGCTAGGTAGAACCCTGAAAAAGAGGACTAGAACTAGCTCTTTATACAGTGGACAAAAAAAAAAAAAGGTACATTGTGTAAAGAGTCCAGGCAAACCCCCAACTGGTTTACAGAGGTACAAATGACACCCCAAATGCTCTTTGGTGGTAGTGTGGGCGAGTGGTTAGGCATATCAGAGGGTAGTGCTAAGCTTTTATTGCACACTACAGCAGTAAGTGAGAGACACAAAGAAATCAGACACCAATTTAGAAAAATAACATTCTTTTATATGAATTTAGATACTAAGATCATTGGAATCGGGTAAGTACTTTGAGTCAAAGTTTTAGTTTTCAAAAGTTTGACACTGCAATTTTTGGGTGCGGTAATATCCTATGGGGTAAAAACATGTACTGCATTGAGGCACTTAAAAAGACTTACAGGATTGTTCTCCGGGACTTAAGGTGAGTATGGGGCAAGGTCCAAGGCCATACCAACAGGTCACTGAGGGAGGCTCTGGGGCGTCCATGTGCATGTGTGTTACGGCGTTGCGTGCCCTATTCACTTCAATGGGGAATGTCTGGTCAGAAAGAGGCTGCAAGTTGGGAATGGGGGGCCAGTCCGGGGGAATCGACAGGGGGGGGGGGTTTCGATCCTTGAGATGGTCGGGCACGTAGGGGCACAGTTGGTCCACTTCTCTTTGGGCTGTGGGGCTTGGGTGCAGTGGTGTCTTTTGGCATCAGGTTCGCTGCTGGAGTCACTCGCGGTGGGCACCGTCCCTGCCCTCTGACTCTGGAGCATGGGTGCTTTGAGGTGGCGGTGGTCTTTGGTTTCTGCAAAAGGGGGCAAACAGGACAGTTGGGTCACTCTCGTGGTGGGTCTCATGGTCCCTGGAACCCCTCGACATGTAGGCCTGTTTTCCTCAGCCTCTGGACACAACAAGCTTTGGTTGCTGCAAGAGGTCCAGTACCGCAGGTATTGGTGTTGTGCAGCTCTGGTCGGTCCTCTCGTCCGAACACTTGGAGGAGCACGGCTACCTCTTCTTGGGCGGATGCTGCATTGGTAGTCACCTTAGGCGGCAGGTCGGTGGCTGCTGGAAGTAACTCCTCTACTCCAAGAAGGTTTCTTTGGCAATTCGCTAAGCACTGGCAGTCCTCTGGCTTTCTTGGAAGCAGGACGAGTCAGTTCCTCCATGAGGTTCATGTGCAGCTGGCAGTCAGTCGTGCTACTCTGTTCTCGGGTCATGAGTCTTCTTGGTCCACTTATTTTGTCAGTTGAAATCTGAGGTCCTGGCATCAGGGGTGCCACCTAAATACTGTATTTAGGGGCGTTATAGGGAGTATCAGGTAGTAGCCAATGGGCTACTTACCTTTAGGGTGACTACACTCTCTATATGACAACTTCCTGTGGGAAGTGAGCATAACCCGGGTCCAGAGGACCTAATTCAACAAAAAAACAAGATAGTGGAATTTTCCTGGTCATGGGCACCTTAAGGGTGGTACTAGCCTGAAGGTTAACACGCCTCCGGACTAAACTCCTCCTGCCAGAACAGACATGGTTTCTGACCTCGGAGTGTGTAGCTCTCACCTCCTAGGGGGGGGGGGTCAAAAATTCGTGTGTGGTGGCAGGCTGGACTGGACCAGTCAGCCAGCACACTATAGGGCTAGTAAGTTTCAGGTGGTACGTCTAGGGTACCCTCTGGGTGCATGTATTAATAAATTCATCACCTGAATCCGTGTGGGATTATTAATAAGAGGTGTTGGATACCAAAAACCATATGTTTCAGTGAAGCCATTATGTAGCTGGTAAACTTGTTTTGACCAGTGCTCAGTACATACCTTAAGATGGTTTCCCTGTTCACTTGTACGGTCATTAATGGCCTGGCCAGCACAGGGGCATATTTGCTCCTGCTGATATGTCCTCACGTATTATAATGCACTCTGCCTTAGGACTGCAAGGCCTGCTGTACGGATGCCTTACAAATATTACATTCAGTGTTAAGGGACATGGCACACAAGTGTGTCATGTTGTGTTTTCACTTTTTAGAGCACCTTGTCATGCAGCCTGCAGTGGCAGTCTGTATGAGTTAGGTGCTTGGTCCCTTAGAATGGCACACGATAAGCTGCAGCTCCTAGGGGCCCTCTTCAGTACCTATGCCCTAGGTAGCAGAGGTACCACTTACTAGGGACTTACAGAGGTGCTAAAGGCCTGGTCAATTGGGGATCAACTGACTAGTTGTCTTGTTCTGGGGAAAGAACACTGGCACTGGGGACCTGGTCAGCAGTAACCCAATGCACTTCTGTCAAAGTTGCATCAAGTACCAGGCAAAAAGTGTGGGGGGGGGGCGACGAGGGTCTACTACAACAAACCCAGTTTCCTACAGTTCCCTAAAGAAAATCATTAATATGAATGCCCCACAATGCATAGCAGGAAACGAATAGTTTCTTACCTGTCGGTGTAGTTTTGCAGCTTGAAGAATGTTCTGGATTCACATGCTGTGCATTATTCCGCCATATAGTGGTTGGGTCCGGAATTGTAGTATTTCTTTCCTTTTTTGTTGTTGTTGTTGGTGGGCGTCGACATAACACCATTTGGTGTCCTTCTGTGACATCGATGGGCTTCCTCCGGAAGCTCCCACCTTTGGTCGCCATCTTCGGATTCTTTTTTTTTTTTTTTTTTTCTCCCCCTATTGTTATCTTCCTTGGTGGAGGAGGGTGGGTTCGCTAGTGAATCCAGAAAATTCTTCAAGCTGCAAAACTACACTGACAGGTAAACTATTCGTTTTGCAGCGTGAATCTTTTCTGGATTCACATGCTGTGCATAGACTTTGTAGCGGTTTGCTAGTCTTGTGGTGGCTGGGTGGAAGATGAGCTTTGGTTTGTGAATAGATGTTGTAAGACCTTCTGTCCTACTTGTGCTTCTTTGTTCATTTGAATGTCCACACAGTAATGCTTTGTAAATGTGTGTACTGAGGACCATGTTGCAGCCATGCAGATGTCTTGAATTGGGGTGTTAGCTAGAAAAGCAATCGTTGCTCCTTTCTTTCTTGTTGAATGTGCCCGCGGGGCACCTTGTGAGGCTTGTCCTGCTCGTCTGTGGCATAATTGTATGGCTTGCGCTATCCATCTTGCGATAGTGTTTTTGGTTACTGGTCTTCCCATAAAACTGTTTGCAAAGGATACAAATAACGGTTTTGTTTTTCTGTATTCTTTAGTTCTTTCAATGTACTACATGACCGCTCTTCTTGCGTCAAGTGTGTGTAAAGCCTTTTCCGCTTTGGTCTTTGGATTCTGAAAGAAACTTGGTATTTGTATACTCTGATTTATGTGGAATTTTGATACCACCTTTGGTAGGAATTGAGGATCTGTTCTTATGACAATCCTGTTAGTATGCATTTGGAAGTAGGGTTCCTGTAGTGTTAGTGCCTGCAGTTCGCTAACTTTACGAAGGGATGTTATTGCCACTAAAAAGGTAGTCTTAAGCGTGAGCATTTGTGTCGTTGCTTTGTGTAGTGGTTCGAACTGTGCTTTCATCATCTGTGCTAGCACTATGTTCAGGTTCCATGTTGGTGCTGGCACCATTTTTGGAGGTGCAATCCTTTTTGCCCCCTCTAGGAACCTTTTGACTACATGTGAAGTGAAGAAACTTTTCCCGGTTTCGCCTCTTGTATCCGCTACAATTGCTGCTAAGTGCACTTTTAGTGATGTATAGCATAACTTACTCTGTAGTAAATGTGTCAAGTACTGTAGCACAGTTCTTTCTTTTGTAATCTTCTTTGAAAGGCGTTTAAGGCACCATTGTGTATATCTTTTCCATTTAGCTGTATAACATTTTCTTGTTGTTGGTTTCCTAGCTTCTCTTAGAACAGCCATTGTGCTTTCTGGTAGTTTAAGATGTGCAAATTCTAAGTCCTCAGGAGCCATGCCGCTAGGCCTAAGCTCTCTGGTTCTGGGTGAAGTATTTTCCAGTTTTGAATCGTTGGCAAATCCTTCTTTTTTGGAAGTTTGTGCATTTTTCCTTGAGACATCTCCATTATTTCTGAGAACCAAGTTTGTCTGGCCCACTGTGGTGCGATGAGAATCATTGTCATTTTGCTGATCCTGCATTTGCTGATCACCTTGTTCAGTAGCGATATTGGGGTAAAAGCGTAAGCAAATATCCCTGACCAGTCTATCCATAGCGCATTCCCTAGGGACTGTTTGCAAGGTCGCCTGGATGCGAAGTTTTGGCATTTTGCATTGTGGGATGTTGCAAATAGGTCTATTTGTGGTGTCCCCCATTTCCTGAAAATCTTCTGCAGTTCTGTCTGATTTAGTTCCCACTCGTGGGATGAGGTTGCTTGTCTGCTCAGTCTGTCCGCTTCTATATTGTCTTTCCCTGGTAGGTGTATTGCTAATATGTCTATTCCCCTTGGGATTGCCCATCTCCAAATCTCCTGAGCTAGCGTTGAGTGTTACAGACCGAGTCCCTCCTTGTTAGTTTATGTAAAACATTGTTGTGTTGTCGGTTTGTATCAATACCCTTTTCCCGTATAGCTCTTTCTGAAAGGCTTTTAAGGCTAAGAACACGGTTTTCAGCTCCAAGATATTGATGTGTTTCACTGTATCCTGCTGTGTCCACAATCCCCTCACTTTGAGGTTGTTCATGTGTGCTCCCGATCCTATTAGGGACGCATCTGTTGTTATGGTCACTGCTGGAGTTGGTGGTGTGGAAAGTCTCCCCTGTGCTAGGTTTGTATTGTTCCACCATGC
This sequence comes from Calotriton arnoldi, assembly GCA_963921515.1. Taxonomy (NCBI): domain Eukaryota; kingdom Metazoa; phylum Chordata; class Amphibia; order Caudata; family Salamandridae; genus Calotriton; species Calotriton arnoldi. The sequence goes on along the minus strand of CAWUFW010000013.1, from coordinate 2,886,736 downwards.
CATCTCCTGATGAACTGCCTGTGTGACAACCACTAGATCCTGCTAACACAACAACGAGGGTCCAAGGGAGAAAGTTTATAGACCTGCAAGGAGAATATCCCCTTATATAATACAATGATACCACAAAAACTCCTCGGGTCTTCACAAACGCGCAATATTCTATGCTGGAAATTGTGAAGGATTAGAAAATAATAATAGTCTCACTATGTCCCCGAACAGGGGGAAATCCCTTTCAGGACGAAAACCCTCACCCACCATAGGTGGCATGCTTCATCATATGGGTTTCTCCTCCCAGTGGGAAACCTAGTCCCACTGAGGGCTACAACCCCCTCACTGTGAGGGAGGAGCTCTGGGATGTTTTTGTTTGAGTGGTAGTTCACTTCTCTGGATGCTAAAATCCCATATGTGAATATCAAGTGTGGTGAGGGCGCAGCGCAAAAGAAATAAATGCGTGAATGTGCAGTGGTGAAATTAAAACTACCTAGTGGGGCAAAAAAACTTTTTATTGGCTTGCTCACACTGATGGGATTAAAAAGCAGTGCAATAAGCAGTATGGATTTAGTACTGCTATATATCAATAAATGGTCGACATGTTTCCGCAGATGGACAAATGGCCATTTCAGCATGAGCAATATGTGTTGTACCTGTTGTGATGGATTAGAGTTTAAATATATGGTTTTCTGGTTTTGTCTCATTTACACAGATAGCTCCAGTAATACCAAATCAACAATACAAAGGATTACTGGTTGTGTATCTTCTTTTTCTTTTTAAATATAAATTTTCGTCACGTATATCACGAGCAGCAGCTTTATTCCCTTAGTCTGGTCCTGAAGAAAGCTTTGATACTTAGTTTAGATCACGTAGGCTGAAACATGTCTACCATTTATTGATATATAGCAGTACTAAATCCATACTGCTTATTGCACTGCTTTTTAATCCCATCAGTGTGAGCAAGCCAATAAAAAGTTTTTTTGCCCCACTAGGTAGTTTCAATTTCACCACTGCACATTCATGCATTTATTTCTTTTGCTCTGCGCCCTCACCACACTTGAGATTCACATATGGGATTTTAGCATCCAGAGAAGTGAACTACCACTCAAACAAAAACATCCCAGAGCTCCTCCCTCACAGTGAGGGGGTTGTAGCCCTCAGTGGGACTAGGTTTCCCACTGGGAGGAGAAACCCATATGATGAAGCATGCCACCTATGGTGGGTGAGGGTTTTCGTCCTGAAAGGGATTTCCTCCTGTTCGGGGACATAGTGAGACTATTATTATTTTCTAATCCTTCACAATTTCCAGCATAGAATATTGCGCGTTTGGGAAGACCCGAGGAGTTTTTGTGGTATAACCACTAGATCCTCCCAACTCCGTTTCTTATGACCATTGTGTCTGGAGCCATTCCTGAAATGGTCTCATGTGTAGACGAATGTTGGGAATTAAATGAATACATGAGGCCATCATTCCTAGTAATTTCCCCACTGTCCTCACTGTCAGATGATGCCCCTTCTGGTATAGATGAGTCTCCTTCAATAAGGCTGATCTACTCTTTTCGCTTGGGAATGCTCTCCCTAACACTGTATTCATCTCTGCACCTAAGAACACCGGAGTTCTGGCTCTGGTGATGATTTCTCCCAATGTATGGAGAACCCCAGTTGAACTAGTGTCTCTATCACCTGTTGTATATGCTGTTTGCATAGACTGTAAGAGTTTGCTCTTACTAACCAGTCGTCCAAGTAGGGGTAAACATGAATCCCCTGCCTTCTGAGATGTGCTGCTACTGCTGCTAGGCACTTCATAAACACTCTTGGTGCAGATTTAAGACCGAAAGGCAGTACTTTGAATTGGTAGTGTCTTGTTCACCACAAATCTTAACAGTCTCTTGTGTCTTTTGTTCATTGGGATGTGTAAGTATGCATCCTTCAAGTCTGTTGTGGCCATGTAATCTCCTTCTTGCAATTGAGGTAGCACCTCTTGCAGTGTAGTAATTTTGAATCTTTGTGTTTTTATGAACTTGTTTAGAAACCTTAGATCTAATATTGGTCGTAATGTTCCGTCTACTTTTGGAATTAGGAAGTATGTTGAATATACTCCGTTCTTTTCCTTGTGTGGTACGCGCTCTATAGCATGTTTCCCCTGAAGTTCCTCCACCTCTTTGACTACGTGAGATAATTCTGTTTTTGAATGTATCTTTTGATTTGGTCTCCTGTTTGGAGGTTGTTTCGTTAGCTCTATGCAGTAACCATACTGTATTAAGTTTAAGATCCATTTGTGTTATTTCCTTCCATTTTTGCATGAAAAATCTTAGTCTGCCTCCTACTGGAGTGGTATGCTGGAGGAACTGTAAATGGACTGATTTTTGTTTCCGTATACATTGTTTTTTTGTGTGTACCCTCACTGCTGTTCTTGGTGAGTACCTTTTTTGGAGTGCAGTCACTTATGAGAGGTTTGTTGTCCACCTCTTTGTAGCTGTCCTCTGCCACGGGGACGCCCTCGAAAGGATTTCCTTCCTTGTTGGTATTGCCAATTCTTCTGCTGCTTACCCTGCTGCTGACTCTGGTTTACCCCTTGGTACGTTTGCTGATAACTTTGATGTGAGGTAGCAGGTTGGTGTGTACCTCTCCCTGCTGGTCTCCTTGATGGTGTGCCTCTACGCATGCCTCTGAATTGTAGAGCCCCCATGGATCTTGCAGTTTCGTTGTCCTTTTTTAGTTGATTGAGTTTTTCATCAACCACACTTCCAAACAGTTGTTCCCCATTGAATGGGGAGTTAATGATGTTACCTTGCACTTCTGGCTTGAAGCCTGATATTCTCAGCCATGCGTGCCTTCTTTCTGTGATACCAATCATTTGTCTGCTTGATGTTTCTGCAGCATCTAGGGCTGATTTTAAACATGTATTAGCAATGTTTTTACCCTCTTCTACCAAGGTGCTAGCTCTTCTTTGAAATTGTTCAGGTAGATTCTTTAACAATTCTCCTACCTCCTCCCAAAGTTGATAAGCATGTCTGTTTAGCAATGCATTGGATTTTGCTATGCGCCATTGATTTGCTGCACTTCTTTCTACCTTCCTCCCTACCAGGTCCATCCTCTTGCTTTCTTTGTCTGGAGGTGGTCCCACTGTTGATAGTATATTTGCTCTTTTCCTTGCCGTGGAAGTAATAATAGAGTCAGCTGGTACAGACCCTCTGATGTATATGGGGTCCTTAGAGGAGTGTTTATATTTCTTTTCTGCTCTTGGTGTGATAGCCTTGCATGTTGCGGGCTCCTTGAATGCCTCTTTTCCCTGGTCCAGTACACTTGGCAGCATTGGAAGGAATGGATTTCTCGATTGGGTAGGCATCAAAGTCTAATAAAAAACATGATTGCGGTTTTTCTTCCTCCAGCTGAACTCCATAAGTCTCTGCTGCTTTTTTAATCACCTGGTTATACATGCCAATGTCATCTGGGGGGGATGGCCTCGAAGGATATGTTTCCACAGTCTCTTCAGGTGATTCAGCGTCGAGATCTTGCCATTGGAGGTCTTGAGTCTCAGAGATAGCCGATTCGGCATATGTCTGTTCGTCATCTTCGGCGTCTTCTCCGAAGAAGAATGATTCTTCCTCTTTTTCAATCGGCTCAGGTGTTGTCGGCGGTAGTAGCTCCGACGACCTTTTCGCCTTCAGTACTAGTTGTTTTTGGCAGTATCTTGAATTGTTTCAAGCTTTCGTCCAAGTCTTTTTTGCGTTGTAAAATATTAGCCATTTCGGCTTCAAGCCTCTTTCTTTTCTTCTCCATCTCGGCCACGTGTGTTTCGGCATCAAGACTTTTAGCTTTTCGCTCGTTGACGCAGTCATAGACGATTGCTTGGACCTCTTTTTTCGACGCCGAAGCGTCCTTTTGGAGACTGTCTTTCGACGTCTTTGTTTTTTCGAGGTTCTTTGCCGTTACGGAGTCCTTATCCAAGGATCCTACAGTGTGTTTTTACTTGGATGCAGCTGCGGTCGCCGAGTGCTTCGACGCCGAGGCTCCCTTTGCAAGTCTAGAGTCTGATTTTCGAGACTCCAGTTTTTTCGAGGTAGACGACTCTCTTACCTCCTTCGAAGGCTTCTTCTTGACCTCCACGACCGAAATATCCCCATCCTCGTCGCCTTCTGGCCCTTTGGCGACGTTATCTTCCTCCTCACTGGAGAGGCCCAGGTCTCGCAGCGATGGCGCAGGTCCTTGGCCTTGCATGTTGTAGTTGGCTCTTCGCTGGCTTTCTCTCACCCTCAACGTCTTTGGGGTGAAGACAGAGCACGCGTTACAGTCGTTGCTTCGATGGTCCAGCGGTAGGCAAAGGTTGCAGACTGGGTGCTGATCCTTCTGAGCGTACTTGTGGTGACAGTTCTTGCAAAACTTGAACAGTGTGTTGTCCATTACCACGCACAGGGAGCCTCCTGCATGCGCATTCTCCGTTCGTCGTCGATCTGGTTTTCCGTCGATCTCCGGTCGTTTTGGATTGAAATTGAAAGTCGAAAACGTTCTACCGGTGTTTTCCTTGAGGTTTTTCCTTATTTTCGTCGATTCTTCTCTCTAATCTTGGGAGCTCCTTCCTTATCGATCTTCTACACTGCGAACCGCCAGCTCCGCTCCGCCGACCTCGCCTTCGCCACCGTCCCCCGCATCCGAAGACCGACCACCGGCGGCAGATCATTCTCCAACCTCGCCGCCAAGACCTGGAACACCCTCCCCATCCTCCTACGGCAGACCCAGGACCTACTAACCTTCAGGAGGCTACTCAAGACCTGGCTTTTCGAGCAGTAGCAGCACCCCTCCCCCCCAGCGCCTTGAGACCCTCACGGGTGAGTAGTGCGCTTTACAAATTTCTTGATTGATTGACCCAACGGCGGAAAAAAAGAATCTGAAGATGGCGACCAAAGGTGGGAGCTTCCGGAGGAAGCCCGTTGACGTCACAGAAGGACACCAAATGGTGTTATGTCGACGCCCACCACAACAACAACAATAAAAATTTAAAAAAGGAAAGAAATACTACAATTCCGGACCCAACCACTAGATGGCGGAATAATGCACAGCATGTGAATCCAGAAAAGATTCACGCTGCAAAGGTTGACTTTTTTTTAACAAATAGACTTATTCCATCCAGCTCTCACTGTAGCAGTGCAGTTAATGAATGAGAGGGTGGGCTATTTAGATTTCACTGAAGAGTCCTACAATGAAGAGCTAAAGTCCTAACCTTTGCTACTCCACTGTTCCGAACAGGATTACAAGCAAGACTTCAGTGATCTAGTTAACCTCGATTTTAGCCATACGGTATCGGTCCAGGCAGTGTTGGTTGACTACCTCTAGGTGGTTATTTCAGGGATGGAAACCTTTCTTAAAAGAACAGCTGAGGCAGATTTCACTTGTGGAATGTGTCCTAATCTTGCTTGGTAGGGTGTTATCATTGTTCTGGTAACAGGCATATGCAAGAAATGATCCACTTTGCGTTGGACCTTTTATATGTTGCAAAAACTATAGGTATGGGCCCACGCCTTACGTTTTCCAATGTCTGCCTGATTACATAGGACTTAACACCACACATTAGACCGGATCTCTTCAGAAAAGGACAGAGTTTATAAGATGGGTAAATATTTGGATGCTTTGACATGGAAAACACAACTTCCTCAGGAAACCATAGGGGCACAAGTGATGGATGTTAAAAAATTTTAAAAAGGCTTTCCATGAAAGATATTGAAGGAAGCAATTATGTACGAGTTCAAAGAAAACTGTTTAAATTTACAGGACATTATGGTTCCCACGGAGCTGTCCTCAAAGGTGCAAACACTTAATGGGCACATCAACAGTGAAGGAGGATTCTTTTCCTAAGCAGGGATGGCTGCCAGGTGTACCATTATACACAAGATTTTCAAGTCCAATTTGGATAGGTGGAAGAGTATGCAGCACTCTCACCTGGGCAAGTTATCATATTGATGTTTTTCAGCAGACACCAAAAGAAGAAACTATTCCATTGAAAGGCATGAGAAGAATTGGTGGATGGCTGCTTCACCTCTCAATATCGCTATGCAATCTTTCCCCAGATTCCATGTTAAAGGCAAACAAATTGGCTTTGGAAGCTGGAGAGGAGATCCGGCTATTACAGCAACTTTGTGCAGCATGGCTTCTTTAACACTCTGAAGAGACAAATGTACCGCCACTTAAAAAGACTACTACTCCAGCGTGGTCAAGATCACCCAGATCTTGAACTGCTTGTTTGATAAAGAACCATCCTGCTTCGTCAAGCAGCATTTTACCATGTTGTTCATCTGTAAGGGGATGGAATCAGAGAAAGATGGAAATGCAAATACATACAACATATACTAGGTCCAAGATCAAGTCAACAAGATTTTAGCTGCCTTTAGCAAACTCCTAATTTCACCAATGAAACATCAAGTACTATTTGATGTGAGAGCAGTTTGTGATGCAACAAGGCTTATTTAAATGGCAAGAGAGAGGTTTTGTGAAATCTTATCTTGGTCACCCTGTTGTGCTATCTGGCTCACAGCGACCAAGAACAGATCATTTACTCTATCCTCCCATGTACGACTGATATAATATAGTGAACACATGGGTTGTCTATGTAGTCGCTCCTCCTCGGTGGACTGAGGAGGGAAACATTTTCAAGCACAATGGACCATTCCAAGGGAAGGGCAGAATGCCAATTTTTCATAAGTAAGATGGAGAAGCATGAAGAACCAGTTGGTCCAAATATGCTGGCCAGACCGAGATGGCTTAAAGTTCACCGACTACAACCGTTTCCAAGGGCAGACATGATAACAGTTTGATGTGTTCATACTCCTTAGGGCATCCTGTAGGAAGCTGGCCCTTTATGTGGTATATTAAAAATCTGATATATCGTGTAAAAAGTCCAGGGGTTCCCTTATGATTGGAGAGAGCTTGCTATGCAATCCCAAAGTTCTCTATTAGGGGACAGTGTGGTCGAGCAGCCTTAGGCTTAACACAGAGGAGTGCAAGACATTTGCAAATACACACAATGATTAATAAATTACCTCCACACCAATTTATAAAAATAGCAAGTATCTATATATATATATTTAGGCATCAAAGAAAAATCGTTCAGGTAAGTTTTTCAATCTAAATTCTTTTCAGTTAAAAAAGTGGACAGTGCAATTTTTGAGTTCTGCAATGTATTCCTATGGGAGCAAAAACAAGTTCTGCAAACAGGTACAGTACATCGACACACAGGACCAACCCCCGGGAGTTACAGTACAGGGGCGGCCGGGTGCAAAACAGCGTCAAGAGCCCAATAGGTTTTAATGGAGATCAGTAACTGCGGAAAGGGCTGCAGGCGCGGACTGGGACCGGGGGGGGGGCAGGGACATTCAAGAATTGCAATGCTAAGGGACGTAGAGACGCCAAGGGTCCTCTTCTCCACAGCCCTGGAGCTACGGATGCCGAGGTGTCTTTAGGCGTCTGGTTTCCTTACCGGGAGCAGTCACTGTCGAGGGGGCAGGGTGCTGAGGCTGCAGGTGACGTGGGGGAGTTCACGAGGGGTGAGACCACACTGGACTTGGACACTGGGGCACCGGTGGCCCACTTCAACTCTGGCTGGAAACGTCGGGTGCAGACGTAACTTTGGGTGTTTGGTTTTTGGCAGGCCTGAGCCTTTTCTTTGGAGTTTCTTTTCAATGGGTCCGCTGTTCACAGGAGGGCTTGGTCTTTATTGAAAACAGGTGGTCCTCCCAGGTTCTAAAGGCACTCCGCTGCAGGATGAGTGGACTTTAGTGCAGAGTAGACGGGGAATGGCAGACAGGTCAGCAGGGCCGGGGCCAGGTCAGGTGCTCGCCTGCTTTTGCGGCTCTTCGTGTCCTTCATAGGTCATCAGGATCTGCTTCTCTGGTGCCAGGGACTCCCATAAATACTGAAATTAGGGGTGTTACGAGAGTGTAGGATAGTAGCCAATGGACTACTGACCACTGGGGTCACTACACCCACTGTATGACCACTTCCTGTGAGAAGTGGGCCTATCCCTGTCCCAGAATTCCCAAGTATGCCATCACAAAGATGGCTACTTATAAAAATTTGTGTCCACCTCACAGTAGCCCACCTTAGCAGTGGTTCTAGCCTGGAGGTGCCACACCTACCTGACTATCTAATTCTCCCCCTGTCCTGGTGCAAAGGGGGTCCTGGACAAAGGGGTCGGCTTCCTCTCCTGTGAGGAGACAGATTCGCATTTCAAAGGCGGCAGCCCTTTGAGACTTGCCGCCCAAGGAAGGCTAATCAGCAGGTCAACCTGTGGGAGGGAGTGTTGCACCCTTTTCCTGGACAGGCTTTTGTTCTGGGTCTCCTGAGAGCAAAGGCTCGCAACCTAGGAGGCCAGAAAAGTATCTCGTATCTCGGGTGGCAGGCTGGCAGAAACCAGTCCGCAAGCACACCAAATGTCTTGTTGGTTTTCAGGGGGCACTTCTAAAGTGCCGCCTTGTTAAATCCAACACTGGCATCAGTGTGGGTTTGCAAATACGAGATGTTTGATACCAAACATCTCTATTTTCAGTGAAGCCATCATGTAGGGGACGTGTGACATGCCATGTTTTCCCTTTTGTCTGCACCAAGACACGCAATGACAGTCTTGCATGTGCTTGGTGAAGGGTCCCTTAGGGTAGCACAATTTGTACTGTAGCCCTCAGGGGCCCTCTTTAGTACCCCAGGCCCTAGGTACCAGGGTACCATTTACTAGCAACTTACAGAAGGTGCTAAAGGTTTTGGCAATTGGCTGAACAATTATACAGTTTTGGAAAAGAGCTCTGGCACTGGGGACCTGGTTAGCAGGAACCCAGTGCACTTTCAGTCGAAAGCACATATACCAGGCAAAAAGTGGGAGAGACCATGTCATAAAGGAGCACTTTGCTACACATCCCCATTCCAGCAGATGCACAAGATTCAAATCCCACTGAGGAACAATGAGCAGAGTGGAAGGAATCAAGTAAAGCAAACATTTCACAAAGCACACCATTAGCAATAAATTCAACATAGAAGGCTGGTGAGGGAGATGCATGAAGGCGCATGGAGTAGTCAAATCTTTTACAATAGTCACTGCTAGGCCCTGCACTAATTGACAAACTCTATCTTGTCTGATGAGGATGAGTCTGTCATCAGGATTCAAAACTCAGTGGTCCTAGGAGTAAAAAAGGTTTCCTCGAGGAAAATGTCATTCTTTGACACTTTTTGTGGAAAGATCTTTAGGTTAAAGGCCTGCTTGAAATATCCCCCAGGTGTTGGGCAAAAACAGGCTGAGTTCCCTTTCCATCAGATCGTTTTTCGAGCCTAAACATCACATGCCTATGTCTTGCGGGTCCGAAAAGGACATCATCTAGTGCAGAGGTCTTCAAACTGTGGGGCGCGCCCCCCTGGGGGGGCGTGAATGTGTTCCCAGGGGGGCGCCAATGAGTCTGCAATTACATGTAAATAAAGATAGCCTGGAAGCGCGAAAGGAGCGTTTCCAGGTTGTCTTCATTTACATGCAGCAGTTAAAGCCCATTGAAAAGTGTGAGGAAGGTATGCTTTTGATATGGTCGGTCAAATATATCGTTTTAAATGGTGAGGAGTTATTGTAAACATTGAAAAGCATAGATACAGCCATTAAACGGCATTAAGGAATTGTTGATTTCTCTTTTAAGGGTTGGATTGCTTTCCTCTGTATTCCAGTGGGAAATCGTGTGGGTTTTTTTCTTTGCGTTTTAATTGCTTTTTACTGTTGAAAGATATTCTGTTGTAATTTTAATTTATCATACAATAAATGTATTCTGGTTCTGATTCAGATTCTTTCTGCGAGTACGTGTTTCTGTGTTGGAAACAACTGGATTATTTAAAATGTTTGTGCTTATGGGTGTCTCAGAGAAAGCTACATATTTTAAGTGTTATTTCCTGTGTGCATGTAAGAGAGTAAAACATATGAAGTGTGTGCGTGTGTGTGTGCATGTAAGAGTTATATATGTATGTAACATGGCCCAAGCAACAAGGGAGGGAGGCAGGGGGCTAAATGTACTTTTTGATTATGTTTTTTCACACAAAGCAGCAGAAAGCCTGCTTTGGGCATCTAGGCTAGAAGTAATAGCCCTGTTTAGTGGGCAGAGTAGACAGCCAGCTTCGCAGAGCTGTAGGGTTCATTGGTGTTGCAGTTACAGGCCATAATTGCTGTGCCAGTGTTTCTTTGATCCTTGAAACAATGGTCCATGGGAGGGGAAAAACTTAGGCAGAGGAGACCCTCACCTTGATTTGGGCATCAAAGAGGGGGAGGGACACAGAAGGGAGGGAGAGGGATGATGTGAGCTCATTTTAACAAACGTCAGAGACGACAGCAATCCTATCCTTAGTGAAACCGGTGCAGTGACACTTTTGCCCAGGGGCCCACTGCATCATAATTATGAATGCTTTGCAATACAAAGTGGACATGGGGGCTCATTTTCTTTGCTAGTGTTAGGGCAGATGGGGTCCTTGGCACAAAAATGGGGGCAGCATGCAGTAGCTCATTTTCTTTCAGAAAGAAAAGACTTGTTTCGAGTTTGAAGTGATGGTCAGACAAAAGGGGAAGGAGTGAAAGAAGAGGTGATAGCCTGCTTCTCAGGGCTACAGCCATAATTAGTGCAGCAGGTGGAGTGGATTGGGCCCACAGAACCCCAATTATGTGCAGTAGTGTTTTTGGTGAATTCTTTTCTTGTTTAATGCTGTTGCTTTTTTATAAGTCCCACATTTAGTGTGGATTCTGAGCTACGGAAACGCAGCCTGAAATGATCTCATGATCCCCGCCCTCTGTGATCATCCCTACTCCTCCCACTCCCCAAATCCTTGCCATATAGTTTTGGAGGGGGGCCCCACTCAAAACATTTTGCTTAGGGGGGGGGCTCAGAGCAAAAAAGTTTGAAGACCTCTGATCTAGTGGTACATGCAATCTGGTTTAAATCCTGAGATTTTTTAAGGAGACATTTGAACTAATCCCTACTGTAGGAAGCTGGCTCTGTATAAGACATGCAAATAGATGGTTATACCGTGCACAGAGTCCACGGGTTCCCCAAAAGTGTACAGGACTCAATGTAAAACCCAAAGTGCTCTATTGGTGGTAGTGTGGGCGAGCAGCCTAAGGCCTAACACAGAGTAGTCCAAGACATTTATTGCACACACACTGACCATTAACTGATACACAACTCAAAAAGGGAATCAACTTTGTACTTTGTTTTAAGACCAAGATCTTCACAATAAGGTAAGTACGTTTTAATTAATACTTTTCACTTTCAAAAGTCGACAGTGCAATTTCTGAACAGTTCAATGGCATCCTATGGAGGAAAACAAAGCAGTTAACCAGGTAAGTACGCAACCAACAGTTCCAGTCTTCTGGACCAAAGGTCAGCATAAGGCAAGGGTCAGGCGAGTACCAAAACTACACCACCAGCAACAAAGGGGTGGGCGGGTGCAGAGGTCAAAATCAGAGTTCAGCCCAATGAGTTTCAATGGAGACTGGGGCTGCTCAAAGCCACACTGGTTGCAGGTAAGTAGATCGGTTGCAGGGGCCAAGCTTTGGGGATTAGGACCAGCAGAGGGGCAGCAACAAACCAGCACCAAACCCCACCAGTGGCACAGGTGCTGCCGTGTGAAGGGTGAAATTTCAGCATCGGGTGCCCAATGCAATCCTAGGAAGATTCTTCTTTTAGGAAACAGGCTGCAGGCGTCGAACCAGAGGGTGCACGCAGAAATCCACCTACAACACAGGTAAGTTGGGATGTGGGGGGGGTTTACAGGGGCACCGTTGGTCAAGCTCCCCCAAGCCCATGGGCTGCAGGTGCAGGGGTGCCTTTGGAAGTCGGATTTCTTCTTATCGGGCCGGTTGCGGTTGGGGGGACACATCAGATTGCCACTGCAGGGGTCGTCATGGAGGTCTGGGTAGGTCGGCCAGCGCTGAATTCGAGGTCAGGATCGCTGGGGGACTTTCCATTGACCGGTGGGCCACCTGGGCACGGGCCGTAGGTGTCGGGGGCAGAGTGGTCAGCACCCGCGGTTCCTGATGGCACAGGAGTCCTTGGAGTGGATTTCTTCTGGACAGATCCGCTATCCACGGGAGATTTTAGTGTTTTTCAAAAGCAGCAGTGCTCCCAGGGTTTTCAGAGGTCGCTGGCTGCAAGACAGGTCGCCGTTTTGTTGCATTCTCTTTGAAGTTGGAGACAGGCTGGTAGAGCTTGGGCCAAGGCAGTCGTCGTCTTCAGGCTTCTCTGCAGGGTTGGCTTCAGGGATGTCTTCTTAGCTCATCGCAGATCTAGTTTCAAGTCTGATGGAGACTCCCAAATACGAGATTTAGGGGGTGTTTAAGGGGAGTAGCAGGTAGGACCAATGGGCACATTACCTGGGGTGACTACACCCTCAATTATGCCACCCTCCTGTGGGAGAGGGCATAATCCTAGCCCGGATTGGAAGAGTTCCCTCATCTTCAAGATGGAGGGGACTGAAAAGTGTGCTTAACTTCGCCTCCTCCACCTGAAGAGGTGGAGTTAGCAAAGGTGGGCACACCTAGTCTGAGTTTTCCGCCCAAAGTGGGGGGTGTAAACCGGGGGTTGCCACCTGCTGTTAGCAGCAGAGGCTAGGGGCCGCATTCCAAAGGCGGCAGGCCTTAAAACTTTATTTATTTATGTGTTTTATAGAGCGCGAACTTGACCCCTTAGGGTATCAGAGCGCTTTACAGGAGAGCAAACAATATACAGACAGGCTTAGAAACAACCAATTGCAGATCGAGTAGTAGGGGGCCTGGTGCCGGAGATATAAGGGAAAGAAGGGCACGTATTTACAGTTTACAAAACCAAATACTGAAGAGATAACATATATACAGATTATGTTTACAATTATTCAAGACAAGGCACCAAGTTTCCGATGGGGCGACTAGGTAGTCCGAAGGGAGGCAGTGGACGGCCATAGGTCAGGGCCATAGTGATGCATGAGGCAAAACTTAAGCGAGGAATTTGCCCATAAGGAAGGTTTTGGCATCTTTTTTTGAATCGAGTTAAAAGCTTTCCCTTTGAGCACTGGGTGTAGGAAGCTGAGTTTCTGTTGCAGTAACCCCCCCCCCCCCCCCACTTTTTGCCAGACTACTGATTCACTGACTTGATGTGCCCTGGGTACCTGCCAAACAGGTTCCCAGGGCCTGTGTTCTTTCCCAAAACTGTACCTTGTACCCCCAATTGGCACCTCTCTGGCCACAAGTCAGTCCCTTGTAAAAGGTACCATGGGTACCAAGGGCACTGTGGCCAGGGAAGGCCTCTAAGGGCTGCAGCACCTATTGGGTCACCCTTAGGGGCCCTATACCTTAACACCCACACACTGCCATTGCAGGGTGCGTGTTTTGGTGCAGAACAAAGTGAACAGTCGACATGGCACACATCCCTGTGTGCCATGCCTAGAAACTACTGCCCTGGCATAGGTAAGCCATCCCTCTAGCTGGGTGCACTATACCAGTAGTGAGGGGAAAGGTGCACGAGCCCTGTACCCCTACAGTGTCTAGACCAATTCTTAGACATTGCAAGAGCAGTAATGCCATTAAGAGTATATCGTGCTGGGAGTTTGTCATTACGAACTCCACAGCACCATAATGGCTTTACTGACAACTGGGAAGTTTGGTATCAAACTTCTCAGCACATTAAACCCACACTGATGCCAGTGTGGGATTTTATGAAAAATGCATTCAGAGGGCATCTTAGAGATGCCCCCTGAAAAACGACCAGCCTCTGGGGGTTCCCTGACTGGTACACACCAGCCTGCCACCATGAGACATGTTTCTGCACCCCTGGGGTGGGAGCCTTCGCTCCCTGAGCCCAGAAACAAAGCCTTTCCTGGGCGGAGGTGGTCACACCTCCCCCATGCAAGGAAGAGCCATCTGTGGCAGGGGAGCTTCAAAAGCCTTAACGCCTTTGTAATGCAAACCCCCAGCCTCTCCTGCTATCAGGAGCAGGCCCCCTTCCCGTCTCCTCTCCTTTTCGGCGGGAAGATAGGCGGGAAAAATTAGCCAACCGAGGTGTGCCCACCTCTGCCAACCCCACCCCTCAGGTGGGGGAGGCGAGGTGAAGCCCACTCTTCAGCGTCCCCCATCTTGCAGATGGCAGGCACTCTCCAATCAGGACTAGGGATTGTGCCCACTGCCCCATGTGGGGTGAGCACACCAAGGGTGTAGTCACCCTAAGGTCATTAGCCCATTAGCTACTGACCTCGAGACACCTAAAACGCCCCCTATATACAGTAGTTCGGGGGCAGCCCTGAACCAAGAGGACAGATTCCCGCAGCCTATGAAGAAGGACCAAAGAAGATGCCCAGCAGAGGAGACTGCAGAGAAGGACTGACTTGGCCCCAGCCCTACCGGCCCATCTGCAGTTTCCAGAGATCCTGCGCCAAAAGTCGCCTTGTCTTGCAGCCAGGGACCTCCAGAACCCTGGGAGGACTGACTGCCTTCACAAAGACCGGATCTCCTGTGAACAGCAGCTCTGTTCAAAAGAAACGGCCAAGAAAGACTCCGAGCTTGCTAAGGACAAAGAAACCCGACGCCTGGAACCACCACTGCACCCGATGCCTATGGCCCGAGTCCGAGTGGCCCACTGGTCCCAGCGAAGTCCCCCAGCGCTCCAGAGTTTGAGTCCAACGTGGGTTGATCCCTCCAGGACTCCCAGACGTCACCTGCAGCCTGTGAACGGAGACCCCCCCCAACTGAGAGTGGCCCAGTAAGGTGAAATCAGACCTCAAAAGACACCCCTGCATCCAGCCGCCCTGGAGAAGAGAACCTGAGGTTCACCCATGTCCCAGAGCCCTCCAACTTACCTGCCCAGCTGTTGGTTTCTCCCAGAAGTCTTGCTGGAGTGAACTTGCAGCCAATAACCAAAACCAGCAACTCCCATTGAAAACATGGCACCCAAAGCCAAAACAGCACCCTGCACACAGCCACCCCTTTGCCGCTGTGGGTGCACCTTGTGTGCTAAACTGGATCCCCCTTTGCCCTGAGCCTAACACCAGGAGCTTTGCTCCCACAACCTTGTGGCCTGCTCATGAGCAGCCACCAACCGGAGGCCCCCTACCCCCCCATTGTGTATTGTATTGTAATTGCATTTGTATAGCGCTTACTACCCCTGACGAGGCGTCAAAGCGCTTTTTCGGCGAGTAGCACGCTACTCCTGGACCCATAGAGGATTAGTGTTGAATTAGTATAGTGAAACATGCAAGTAAATTTTAAGTGGTGGATATGTTAGTCAGTTATTTGGATTCGGAAGGTTAGCAGAAGGATAGAAGAGGAAAGAAGGTTTGTATTTATATAGCGCTTCTAACCCCTGATGGGGTGTTGAATCGCTTTTTTTTGGTGAGTAGCACGCTACTCCGGAAACCCATAAAGGATTAGTGGTGAATTAGTATGGTGAAATATGAAAGTAATTTGAGTGGTGGATATTAGTCAGTTATTTGGAGTGAGAAGGATAGCGGAGGGATAGAAGGGAAAGAAAGGTTTGCATTCATATAGCGCCTGTTACCCCTGATGGGGTGTTGAAGCGCTTGTCTGGCGAGTAGCAGGCTACTCCGGAACCCATAAAGGATTAGTGTTGAAAATTAGTATAGTGAAATATGAAGTAATTTGAGTGGTGGATATGTTAGTCAGTTATTTGGATTGAGAAGGGTTAGGGAGGGGTAAAAAAGGAAAAAAAGGTTTGCATTTATATAGCGCTTGTAACCCTGATGAGGTGTTGAAACGCTTTGTTGGCGAGTAGCACGCTACTCTGGAACCCATAAAGGATTAGTGGTGAATTAGTATAGTGGAATATGGAATTAGAGAAGTGAACATGCTAGTCTGTTTTGATTGAAAAGGATAGTGGAGGGATAGAAGAGTGAAGGATTTCTTTTTTAGGTCATAGCAGTAGGAGGAGGCTTTTGGATGAGTAAAAAGTGTTTTTGGAGGGGAAGAGTCAGAGGGAAGAGTCTAGAAAGGTTTGTTTTGGGGGATCGGTACAGTAAAGGAGGTGTCAGAAGATGCAAGGAGGGGTAGAGTAGGAGAGAGTCAAGAAAGGGTTATTTTTGGGAACATAGTAGTGGTATGGCGTTTGGGATAAATGAGAGTGGGTGTAGAGCACGGGTACTCATAGTACGGCCCGCGGACCGCCAGCGGCCCGGCAAGCCTTCCGCCAGCGGCCCGGCAAGCCTTCCTTGGCGGCCCGCGGACCTTGCAGACATCGTACCTGTGGTTTTTTTTTTTGGTTTTTTTTTTTTTTTACAGAGTGTCAGCAAACACAGACTCTGCTCTATGGGGGCCGGGCGATTCCAGCGATAGTCCGAGTGGAGCTGCAGGGGCGCTAAGAAGAGGTGAAATACAACAAAGCCTCGTTATCATGCAAATGGTCTTTTAAAGACCTGTGAAGTACTCGGGTGCGGCTGTGTGTGTGCCCGGGAAGCTGTCTCAGCCCGGGCTGCCACACACGCGGGGTGAGGTGACAGAGAATGATAGAGGACAGCAGGGTGTGAGAGCCGGGTGAGGTGACGGAGGGCAGCAGGGAGTGAGAGCCGGGTGAGGTGACGGAGGGCAGCAGGGAGTGAGAGCCGGGTGAGATGGCAGAGGGTTACAGAGGGCAGCAGGGAGTGAGAGCCGGGTGAGGTGACGGAGGACAGCAGGGAGTGAGAGCCGGGTGAGGTGACAGAGGGTTGCAGGGAGAGAGAGCCGGGTGAGGTGACAGAGGGTTGCAGGGAGAGAGAGCCGGGTG